>CANUEZ040000047.1:10240000-20022500 GCA_948099385.1 Fasciola hepatica
CTTAAAAGCCTGTTTGTCATTTCTGTGCTTGCCCCAACTGACTGTAGCTCTCCTGAGGCTAACGACGAATTCTACCAGGATTTGTCTCAACTGCTCCACAGAGTTCACTCTACGGACATCATGGTTGTTGTTGGTGATTCCAGTGCTGAAGTTAGAAGCCTAGACTCGACGGCGGGGAACATGGGAGGCCTTTTTGGAGTTCTAGCTGATCGAACTGATAACGGTGATCGACTCGTTCAACGGTGTTTCGACCATGGAATATTCCTAGTGAGTAAAAATTTCTCTCACAAAATGCGATATCGACCAACCTAAAATCCTCTCGCACCTTCACCGAGTGGCACTCAGATCGACTGTATTATTATAAATTTACCGCTGGCGCTGATCAGTTTAGGACTGTCGATCATTCTGGTCCATATCTGTAGACACTGATCACGCTCTTGTCTGAGCTCGCTTCAGCCTGCGTCTTGTTGGTGGCCGAAGCAAAGCCTAGGCAAATCATTCCTCGCAACCGTTACTGGAAGATAAACAACGATCTGATTTCCGAACATAATTATCCACTGGGTTTTGGTTGAAGCCCAATGCCCAGGATCCAGAAGAGCTATGTACAGAGATCAAACAGGCTCTACGTACGGCTGCTGATGCTACCCAAGGCCCAGCAACTAGACACAGAAACAATGGATATCTGCATCCTCATTTGCCCTGTTAGATGCGCAAAGTTCAATTCCTCCGGATTTCAGATACGATGAGGTATGGAGATGTTTTGAACGCCAACTGATTCGGAGCCCGGGAAACTACCATGTACAGTGGTGGATTTTGAAGTGTAGGGAGGTAGAAAAAGCTGCGGCCATTGGCAACAGCCGCAACCGTTTTTGTCTGATTAGACAAACCGGTCCGCGTAAACCAGGAACTAGCGAATTGGACAAACAGGCGAACAGGCTCACTGATTCAAACTCAGGAGCTTCGTCTAATTCGCTGGGTGGAGCATTTCGAGAAGTAGTTTAATTGGCTTTTATACTCTTCAGGTTTGCTCACTAGCGCACTGGGTACAGCTCTTGTTGTAGATACCAGTCCTCCGCCAGAAGTGGAGGATCTTTTTGATATCTTAAACAACATAAGGCTGACGGACCGGATAAGTTGCCTCCGTCCACTTCCAAACACGGTGGCCCAGCACTTGTACTGGAGTTGACAAAACCCCTCGGTTTGATATGGGAGAAGGAAGAAGTTCCAAAGAGATGTCGTGAATAATTGATCGTACCGATTTAAAAGAAAGGCACCAGGTTCTCCTGTGAAAACCACAGGGGAATAAGTCTGGTTAGTACCACGTCCAAACTGCTCGCTGGTATTATTCTTCACCGCTTATCTAAAGCTTGCGAACAGTGCTCTGGCAAGCATCAAGCTGGGTTTAGACCTGGCCGAGGTTGTATTGATCACGTCTTTACTCTTCGATAAATTTTAGAACGTAGACACACCTTTCGTAGACACACTATCTCTGCTTTTCTTGATCCTAAAGCAGCCTTCGATTCAGTCGACGGCACAGTTCTCTGGCGCTTTTTCTTGTTGAAGGGTGTACCAGAGAAATTCATTTTCATCGTAAAATCCCTCAACAATAACAGTCGAAGTCGAGTTCGGGCTTGCGGTGATCTTCCACCCTAGTTCACTACGAGAATTGGTGTACATCAGGGTTGCCCTCTCTCGCCTTTTCATTTTACCTTTGTGATTGATATGGTCCTACAGGCCGCACTTTTGTCAGGTGAGGATAGCGGCATCGATTCTTTCCCGGGTGGAAAAGTGTTAGACCCTGAATATGCTGACGATGTTGTTCTTCTAAGTGAAGATCCAGGTAAGTTGCAAGCTTTTCTAGACAGCTTGACGGACTGCGTAGCAATGTTCGGTATACGTTTTGCACCTTCAAAGTGCATGATACTGTTTCAGGACTGGGTTGTTCCAACGACGAACCTTCCAGTGTCTGAGGAGACCATGAACGCGGTAGACAAGCTCTGTTACCTGCGGAGCTGCATTTCACCCGGAGGGTGGATATTGGATGGGGTGTCTTTGCATATACAGAAGGCTTCTTTGGCATTTGCCAACCTGAGTCATCTATGGCGTCAACATGACATTCGTTCGCCTATCAAAGGCTGAGTGTACGCTGCAGCAGTCAGACCCGTGTTTCTGTATGGTTCGGAAACGTGGCCACTGTGGGTGGAGGACGTACGAAGCTTGTCGGTATTTGAACACCAACGTGTTCGTAGTATTGGTCGAATCTGGTGGAAAAACCGTATGAGCAAAGCTGAGGTTCGGCGGAAAGTTTTAGATTCAAGGATCAAATCATCAGAGGAAACGCTTAAGCTCATCAAGCTCAGATGATTGGGACATGTGCTACGCATGTCCCCTGACAGGATTCCTCGAAGCATCATGTTTACTGGGGCGGGTACCGGTTGGAAGATGAGTAAAGGTGGTTGGCTTTTGACACGAAAGAAAGGCACGAAAAGTCCAACCGGTGGACTTGGCCATGTTGGGCTTGTTAGACTTCGTGGGTGGGGTCCAAGAGATCCTCCCACTCAACGGTTAGATACGCTGGGGGATATGGCTAGAAGCCGCGATCAGCGGCGATGTTGTATTCACAAACTTTCTTCACCGACTTAGTTCTAATAATGCAGTTCTCTTCTTACTCCGTTCACACTATTTTCTGTTCCATTATTTTCATTTTAAGATTGCCGCTAGGAGATAGCAACTAAAGCCACCGTACCCAGTGCATGGTCACTGATTGTCTGAACAGAACTGAACAGAGATACACTATCTTCGCTTGAGGCAGCAACTATTCAGCAGATGGGAAACGTAGATCCAAACCAGCAGTTGCAGCTTTTCATTCCCGTAAGCCCAGTAGTTAGGGTTTTCACACTTTTCTCATGTTACGGACAGATCATCTCAACGAATCCCCCAAAAGTCACCTGCCCCGACAGAAATGTACGTCGGAGGTGTCTATGATAGAATGGACCTTATAAACCCCGACAAATTAGTACTCTTGTTGAACAGAAGGAGTCACCTCAACATCGGACGTAGAAGAGGCCAAATACGTCTTCGACGTACACTACGAGACGTCAGTCGTTATCCGCTCACCTGATCAGGCATATTCACGCATGTCACACAAATGGCTTACTCTTTTCAAGGCTTGCCCTCCTTTGACCAGGAATTGGGTGCAGCTGATGAAGGTTTCCATTGGTATTTTACCCTTCCAGCAGCTCACGCAATTACTAGATTCTAGTCTACTGAAGCCAATTCTCAACTTTCTCAGATCTTTACCGAGAAACAGAATATATCCTCGTTGTGGTAACAAACCTTTCACTCGTTGCATACCGACCAATGTGGTCGTTCTGAGCAAATGGCTCAGCTTATATATCTTATGATTTCAAAATTGATAGTCTAAGAAAATAATGCATCACCTGGTTATTTTATCTTATTGAGCCTTATTTTTGTTTGGAATAAGACTGGTCCACGGATGCTGTAGTGTAAACTTTGAAAATAAGGTATTTTTGCCGTCTTCAAAAGGAAAACAGCATTGCTGACTTTATAATAAAATTATTCCTTCACAGTAATATTGCTGGGCTTGCTTTCGTCTTCGTGAGTATTTAACAGAATGATAAAAGTGTCCTCCTTTTTCGGGAAATGTAACACAATTATACTTTTACATCCCCCACTTGATGGCAATAGTGAGAAAAACAGCGTGTCAGGAGGCCTCCAGTGATCCCATTGATAAATTCGAGAGAGTCTACAGACGTTTTCCTGGAACACTTTGCGGTGACTCTCAGAAACAGAGGTTGTCAAAATGCACTGTTTGTATGCGCTGTAATTTTTTTGAGGAAGAGAGTTTTTTTAGACAAATTTGTTATTCCATCCGATTGGCCGACTGATCCAAACTCGATTCGGCCACAGACAGCTCCAGTTTAATAGAATGTTTTGCACCCATATGTGGTAACCCGTAGACCAGGGATTTCTCGCTTTGCAGGAGATTTACATCGGATCTGCATTGTCTCCCATTTCACAGAAGCTGTCATTCACATGAGAACTTTTTTCAGATTCTAATTCTTAGCAGTGCTATTAATTCATTGACGGGAGACTAACCCGTTTGGCAGAAAACTTTCCCTCACATGGAAGCCTGAACATGACTTAAAAATCAAATCAACCCTCGAGGAAAAGCGGACTATTTAGGCTACTTATGAATTTACGGTTCAATTTTTTCGTGCAATTTCGTTTCCGTTTTACACACGCACACCGTCGGTGCATCCCACATGTTTTGTTTAGAACAACAGTTACCAAGTGTTCGATAATATTCAATACACCACTCTTGTTGCACATTTTTCTTTGCACCGTCAGAGAGCGTTCAATAAACAAACAATGGTAAAAACCGAAACACCATTTACGGTTGTTTTTCTCGCATTTGTTTCTCTTGCACGTCTGTTTCCCGTCGAACGAGTCTTCGAACTTTGTCTGTTCTATCAGTTATTTACCAGTGGCCCTGATTCGCCCGGTTTCCAGGGGATTTCGGATGCGTAAAATCAGAAACGAAATATCGATCACAGTACGTGGTGGGGTCAGTCCAACTTATAACGCGGATTAAGCATGCGTATGGAAATTAGGCTGGGTAACTTAAATTTTTGTAATACTAAGAGTGAAGCATATTGCATTTGGAAAATCATTCGGGATCAGCCCGAATGTGTCTGTAATATGTAATTTTGGGCCATGACTCACCGCCTGAAGAAGTTGTGCAGAGGCGAAAAGCGTTTTGCTTGTTTCTCTCTCTCTCGCTTCATTTACCGTTTTGTTTGACTGACATACTGGTCACCTTGGAAGGACAGTGGCTAATTTCTACGAATGGTGTTCATATCTTGTAGGTCGAGTGGGATTTTAGCCGTTTTGCACTGATTCAAAGGCCCTTTCCCACTTTCTGAGTAGGCAAACCTGGGGGTCGATCAGAACTGATCACAATGATTGGCTGTTGTTTATATAATACGTATATACTGTGAACTAAGAAATATTTACAATACATGTGGAGGGCAAAAAATATGCGGTCCGCAGTATCATAAAACTGATACAAAAAACGTAGTTCGTTGTATGAAAAAGTGAGAACATTCTGATTGTGAAACACGTGCTCTTGGTTTACTGTTTAGAAGAGACTATTTGGAAAGCAACAGACCAAGGTAAAGGCCTTGTAGACACCGGTTCTGGGTGGAATAAATTTGAGCGTACCTGTGCTCACTACAGTTTTCGGGTCAAGTCGGGGTCAGCACATAAAAAAAAACTCCTATTATTCCTAATTCGTATATGAAGCTGCCCTCCATATTTTATGGTGCATTACCAACAGTGCTCGGAGCAACGGGGATTCTAAATGCCTGTTTGAGCTGTGATAAGGCTTTGTGGAACACTAGATTTTGTCCCTCGCGGCTTTTGCTTAGTAACCTAAGTCCTGTTTTCCAATGGCCGGCGTTGGTTAAAAATTCATCGTGGTAGAATTTAGATTTTTGTGTCCCGGGTTCGAGTCTCGCCCCAGCCCCAGGCCAATTTCCTCGGTTGTCAGCCTCTTCCAGAATAAGAACTTTATTACAAAATTTGGGAAGTAAATAAAAATAAAAGACAAAAGGAACTTGAAATCAATCATAGATGGATGACCGTTGTCTAATTCTTTCGTGGTTTACAACCACTGGTATATATATATATATATATATATATATATATATATATATATATATATATATATATATATATATATATATATATATATATATATATATATATATATATATATATATATATATATATATATATATATATATATATATATGTGAAGCTACAAGCTCACGATTATCTAGCCTTTTCGAAGCAGCTGGTCTCAACATTGGAAATGATGATTTACATCATTTCGCTTAGTTGTACTATTTGATTCGGCTTTCTGTAGTCGGTTAATTCCAAATGTCAGCTGCCTGTCCATCATTTCCATCTACATGCACACACAAATGAATTCGGTGCATTCAGTGAACCTTTTGCACTAAGTGGCATCTTCCAGAAAATGTAGCCTCTTGCAAGTTATTGGACATATTATGTCCAGAAGAAGTGTTAAGAAATTACAAGAATGGGCGCTACAAAGTGCATCCAAGACGAATTACCTTCTACTGACTGTGTGTTATCGAAGATAGTAATTCCTCACATTTGCATGACGTCAAATGAACTGGAAAAACGAGGCTGAGCATGCATAATTCAGAACATATTCTTTTGTCCGTGCTGACCTTTCAAGATTTGGTAATCGGAATAGAGGACCCATATAGTCATCGCAATTTATAGATGAAAGTTCACTGTACCGCTTCACCGATTGGAATATTATGTCCGTTGCAGGTCATTATCCTGAAAAATCTGACTCAGAGAGAAACATTATTTCACTGAAGGCGATTCTGACAGCCGAAAATTGACAAAGAAGCATAATGCTTTTCCAAAACAATTTCAACTAACCTGGTCTTCCTTATTGGCATGTGTTTCTTTCCGTGAGATCCCGAGTGAAGCAAATAGAGTAGAGTTTTCTCATAAAACTTTCCCAACTAAGAGTAGTATGGCATTGTATCTGGATGACAAGACAAATTTATCCGGAAGCACACGACCGGTTTCGCGGTTATTGCCGCTCATCAGGTATGCATACCCGGTACTCTCTCGCCCATACCGAAAATCCATACCTGGGACCGAGTGTCCTCGTTCTGAAGGTTAGCCGTGTTAACCGACAAGTTAACTTTGGAAGAATCACCGTGTGATTCTAAAAGTGGACTCCTCGTTCATGCACGCTCCACTCGACTCAAATGAGATTACAGCTATTTCCCAACTGAATCATAACAAGCGTCCATGCACAATCATCGAAGAGATCGTGGACGTGAATGCAAACTTATACAATTCATTATTTCAGTAAGGTTTGATTTCGGGTGACTAGTCACAAATGATACACTAACCAAAACAAACATATCAGTTGAAAAAGCTTTGGAAAAGTATCAGAATTCCCTCGGCCGGCAATGTTCAAGATGTTTTCGTCGTGCACTTTGGACAATAACACTCCGGGTTCGATTCCCGCCACCGTTGGCCACTTTTCCATCTGGTAGCCTCTCGCCGGCCGCGGCCCGCTTCCTGACTTAGTGTACCTCATTTTATAGAAACCAAAGGGAAGTTAAAAGAGTATCTTCAGCATATTTTGAACAGTAAATATTTACTAAACGTATTCCCAATCCAGCGGGTCTGTTGTAAATGTGTCAAATAGAAATGAACTGGTTCCGTACGACGGAGCTTGCATTTTAATAAATACTCACCAGGAAAACTCTGTGAACAATACATCTAGCGACTTTTTTTCGAGCGAGTTGTATGGCTTTGGATGACACTGAAAATCGAATTTTCAGAACACCCTGCAAAATGTGTGAACTTCAGATTGCAACTCGTAGCCTTGCCGTGGTCATTCGAGCTTTCTGTTTGTAACAGGTGCCAATGGCGGCCAATGTCGGCAAACAAAATTAGCAATAACATCGGTTTAGTGGTCAGACAACGCACTATTCACGTCACAAATCGACAAGTTTGACTATTCTACGGGTATTTTTATTCGGGTCGCAGTTACGCTGGGCTGGCTGAAAGACGCACCTTTTCCTCATCTGGAGGGCTGAATTCGTTGCAGTCTACTGGAGCACTACTTTCGAATGTGGTCAGTCAGTTTTGCAGCAACGGACTGGTTGAGTCTCGCCTTGAAGTACTGTTGTGAAGCTGTAATAATACGTTCTTAAGATTCCCGTGACTATGGCAACTGTCTGATACAGCGTGCGCTTTTCTATTTCCGCTGGTGTTTTATTTTTCCCCACATTTATTCGTGTAAGATCTGCTGAAATTAGGGTTGATGTCCGTGCTCTAAATATTCCACTGTCCACTCTATTGAGCATGTTTAATTCCTGTATTTTAGTGCATCCGGTTTGCACGCGGATAGTGATGTGATTCGTAGTCGCTTTTGTGATAGCTGAACCTCGAAAAAATATCTTATTGGGTTCACTTGCGTTCAGCACTACCTTCCAATTTCTCGCAAATAATTTTTTGGACAGGCCGAACTTGACACGCGAACTGTAGAAGAAGAAAAGGAGAGTGAAGAGTGCGCTGTTCTGATGGAAAAGTTAGAGGTGAGTAGATTAATGCCCATTAAAACTGGTCCCGTCTTATACCTTTTCTTTTTTCTGCAAATTTACAACGCAGAAATCGTTGGTTCCACACCAATGCACGTATGTGGTTGGATCTCCGAGTCTTTTTCGTACTTGTGGTGTGGCTTGCTTATCTGGAGAAAACATATTTTGTTACCATAAACAATACGAGAAGTCCAAACAGTAATCCTACCAAGATTGCATCTGTTGGAGAATTTCAAGTCATTTCAAGCAACGACTGGTTGCGTGGAGGGAATTCCTCTCTTAAACTTCCAATGATAATCATGGTGGTTAGATGATTTGCCAGTCAACGTCTTCTCAGGAATACCCGCCCAAAGTTGTCACTCCTTCCGTTAGGTCGGTATCTTACTGGCAAACCTTAGCATGAGATCCACGGGCTATTCATTATCAGATTAGCAACCAAAATACTCGTGGCCATTCACATGTCTCACTGGTGTGACACCCTTCAAATTACCTTGCCATCACAGTTTCATATTGTAAATTATAGTTTGGATGGGCAAATTATCGCGAAACAGGTGACAAGCAGTGTGCTTTTGTTCATGGCAAGACAAAGAACCAGGTTCATGCGCTAACATTTGTGAGCTTTATCTGTGTGTGAAGTTTTATATATGCCAGAAAAAACGCAAATTGTTCGGTTTGTAAATTTTTAACTTCGCAATCGTCACCGTAATCTCGCTTTACGAACGATTACATTGATCTGATTCTGCCGTGCACTAAAAACGGGTACGAAACGATACCACTTAGTTGATTGAGTCTGCCATATTTCTCTGTTTGACGGCTAGCGAATTCTTTTTTATTAATTAATGGATCGTTCATCAGAGTGAATCCGTTCGTTTGGGATAATGGTTAGGTTCATAAGTTGTAGGCAACCATTGTTTAAGGAAGGCATTTACAAATATTCAATTTTCTACAAAATAAAGTTTAACGCACGCGTTGAATATGCTCTCTAATCCTAAAAAAGCTGTCTTGTTGGTCACTTGTCTCGTTTACTTACGGGTTACGGTGATCAGTCGAACAGATTCCTATCAGCTGAAGATTCGCATGACTTTTAATTGCAGGGAGTCCTAGAAAGGAACAAATAGTGACTGGATTGTTGGAGATGAAATCAGAAGACCTTTGAGCTGGTCGTGAAATGTATCGGTTCTTTAGCATACAAAATACGGCATTCCTATGGGCATGAAATACGTGATGGAAAACACTAGCACACGGGCACTGATCGATGAGCAATATGATTGGTAGGCGCGAAACTCCCAAACGCTATCACACAACGTAGAGGCTGGTCATGCGCGCTAAATATGCTCACTACTATATTCGGTATGCAAGGCTGCAAGCGCATTTGGTGGTGCGTGGAAATTCATGGATGATTACTGAAGAGTACAACGGGCAGATGAACAGTGATTGGTTAAAATGGGATTCCTCGTATTGCATGCGAGTAGGGGACAAAATCGTCATTGAACACCTGATTTAGATTAAACTTCCAAAACTCAAACAATCAATTTGAGCAGTCAGTTTTCATGTAGAGGTTAGAGGAGAGAAATGCTCATCCGAGTAGGCCAAACATTCGTTTGATTGCCAGCGTAATTGTTTGATATCTTCTTGACGAGTATGCTGTCCATCGGGCTAGGGATTACGTTCTACGTTTCGGTCATAGCAGCTTTCGTTTGTGGAGTAGGTGATTTTATTTGCATAGGTCGGTCGTGGATTCGCATGGCTACCACCCTGACTGTTCGCAAAGTGAAGCGCTTGATCTCGTTCATGAGGTTGATCGAGGCCCGGTAGATGACTCCGAAGGATTCACCTGTATTCGCTGAACGTCCCGTATTGATAGCGTGTTCCATTGCAGAAACACCTTCGCTACTCCTTTCGTCAGTCAAGCAGATGCAAACAAAAACTTCTGTTTCACAAGCGAAAGCCAGGGGGGAGGGGGCACAAAGCATAAACTTTTCGGAGGGTGGGTGAACAACAACTCGATCAAGCCGACAGTGGAAAGGCAGTGTTCATTCTACTATGATGAACATTCATCCTTCTCCTATGCAAAAAAGAGACTGTCTTAATCATTCTTTTGGCCTATATTATTGTAGAGGTTAGAAAATATTTAATTAAAAACAACTCCTCGCACAGTCAGTCTGCCCAGTGACTTATGGTAATTTTTCTTGAAGATACAGCCACCATCATTTTTATGGAGGATAATGCTTGTCATATTTGATAAATCACCTTGTAGTTTCAACCGAACTTTTTCACTTGCTCTCTTTTCGTCTGTTCATTTATGCAAAAAACAATAACACACATCGGTCAAGTTACTCTTCCGAGTGGTTCCGTGAGAATGCTCCCGGGCAGGGTGTGTCCACCTCGATCACAGAAGCTTTTATAAGGCGCTAGATCTCCACACAATTGAGGTACTAAGGAGTTAGATGAAAGATTCTGTTTTTTGAGAAATTATTTTTACGCAATTGTCAGGTACCTTAGGGAATCTACATGCGTACACATCAGAGGAATTGAACGTCCTCCAACTTCAATCGATTGTGAACCCGAAATTCGTTTATTTGGCGTCAGTAGCTCGTACGCTATGACATTCAGGTTTGTCATCCCAAGATGATTTATGAAAATTGAGTTGATGTAATGAGAAGATAAACGAGGTAGTTTTGTATTGCTAAGGGCACATACATAATGCTGCTTGAGACCATCGTTGTGGAGTATCAGTATGCACACAAGGTGCAGATTTGTACACAGTCTTTGAATTGACAGGTTTCACATCCTTTTTCAAGGCACTGTGATCTAAAAATAATCTTCGGCCATTTTTGTGGGATTCAAATGTCCTCTCTGACTGATATTGAAGAACTGTCTGCTTGTATCTATAGTTGGATATTGGAGCCGTGGCTGTTTTCTTTACGTATGAGGTTTACATGTAATATTCTGGAACCCTTTCATTCCACCCATGGCCGTAAAGTATAGTAACCCCAATCAGGCTAATTTCAAAGGACTTTAAGTGAAAGAATCTACTCAATACAACTTCTGCAAAGTTTGATATGGTACACTTCATATATAATCACCTTTGGTTAGAAAGCTGAGCTGAGTATGATGACAAGAGTAATGATATTCTGCAAAACGGACATCAAAATAAAATTAGACAATTCATGAACATCAGTCCTCTTTGCACAATAACATTTAAACATTGTTCAGAAGTCAAAAAACTATCTCCAATTTTATTTACGTAACCGGTTAGACACAGTGAAACAAGACACGTTAATCAATAATATCTTCTGGTACCCACATTTTTTACCAAGTAGAAAACTGAAATTTACCAGATAAGATAGTGGAAAGAATGAACAATGGAAATCCCTTCATTTTCGTTCGGCTTGTTCCTTCTCAGCCCCAGCAGTTTAGTCATTAAAGACTAATTGTAGGCTTATGATGAGTACAAATAAAGCCCAACTACGTGTACATGCTTTACACACCAAAAAACATACAATTTAAGCTGCGCGTAACTAAACCGCTGTCCAGTGACTGAGTGGCTCGTAGAAAACGAACCCGAAACCCACCGTCATATAAGGGAAGTCGGTAGTCTATGCGTACTTCAGGAACGATCATTACAAACGTAGAATACATACCTTAGTTTTCGGGGCAATCCAGTTAAAAGGAACAGTGAATGAATATCAGTTGTCCAAATGGGTACAGAAGAACGTATGCCGAGTGATACGACACCGAGTTGTCAGCAGAATGTGGAAAGCCGTTTTAAAAATAGGGAAAACAACCAATCAGAGAAGGGACCTAAGAAACTTTACCGCAGATAGAGATAACAGGTTGGGACTATGACAAGCGAGGCTGTATGCTCTTCCTACATAGACAAGTATACGAACGAGGCGTGATATTACCGCGAAGGCCAACGGTCACTCGCATAATACGGAAAAGGTTCAAATAGGGATTTCGTGTAATATCCAAGCTTGCACCCAAGCAAGGTGTGGGCACACATGAAGACATAGGTTGGATGTAGTATGAAGGATGACGTCAGGTAGCAGGGAACTTGATCATACGAATGAAAAGGCAAATTTTGCAGAAAACCAATCCTGGGTAAAATTGCGAATACAGACAAGTGGTAAATAAAGAGGACTGGCCGCCAGTAAATTCAGCGTACAAAGAGACGAAATAGCGATCGTCATGTGTTCGGAAAGAGGAAGAGTAAAAATCAGACAGGATGGTCCCGCGTGGGAATTTCGTGAGTAGTTTGATTCAAAGTCACACTGTGTACATGAGTAGTATTAGGAGATTTCATTGTGCTTAACGTGATTTATCATGCAATGTGAAAGTTCAACTCATTTTTGAGAACCTTGGAAGCAATCTGTACAGCTGCTCCATCTATGTTAGGAATAGTTAGCAGTGCACATCCACCGAGCCGCAACTGGGACGCGAATCCCGGGGTGAACGAACGAAAGTCGAAAACCTATCCGCCAGACCATCCGGGCTGAATTTCAACGGTTTTTTGAACACATACACTACATGATAGAGCATCCTTCAATTACTGGTCTGGAACAGAACTCACCCACTTCAAGCACAGCAGTAGACTCCCATGATGAATGACTTCTGTGTAGGAGCCTGATTACAACGGGAACATTCCGTTTTGAAAACCAACAGTTACTCAGTTTCGGTTCCAGTTTGTACAACCACTAACCTACCACTTTTGTGTTCTGGTTTCGGTTGCTACCCTCCAGCATGGCCCAGTAAAGGGCAGAAGGAATCAACGCACCCAGTGAAAAAGATACAAAAATCAAAGTAGTAAGTGAGAATCACGAAAGAGTTCGAAAGCAGCTACGCCACGGGCCATGACACTCCGCCATATCACTTAATGTTTCCAGCCATTTGCAGGAGGATTACGTGGATCTCTACCCAGAATTCTAACACTCCCTACTTGGCCGAGTCTACTGGCCAAGGCTTTCATACCCTTTTGCCATGTCACGGACTGACCACCTTGACCTACTTTTCAATCAAAACCAGCCTCGAAGGATAGCGTACGCTGAGGAAGTCTATCCGCAGACATGCGCGAAACATGTCCCAGCCACCTTAGTCTGTTTAAATTCAGTACTTGATCCACAGACTGAGCTCTGGTTCCCAACACCTTACGTCTAAACCCCAGCATTGCTGATGCGGTGCTCCCACTATATTCGGGCGAAGGTACAGAGATATCGGTGCTCAAATACGGACAGTATTCTCCATGTCCTACTCTTTATAACCATGTTTCTGAACCGTATAGGAGAACAGGTCTAACCCCCGTATTGTGCTCTCTACCTTTGACAGACAATCGGATGTCACGCCGACGCCACGAAAATTCAGGTTGGCAAAAGCCAATCACGCCTTCTGTTACGCTATGACACTTCACGCGATATCTGTCCACCTGGGGAGATGTAACTGCCCAGGTAACAAAATCTATCCACTTCAGCTAGAGCTTTCCCTGCCAACATAAGATCCGGTGTTGAGCCAACTCAATCCTGAAACAGCGTTTCCCACTTTGAACATGCAGAAAGCATTCCAAACTTTTCTGCACCCTTTTTCGCAATATCTAAGAAAGCTTGAAACTCACCTGGATTTTCACTCACAAGAAAAATATCTTCCGCGTATTTCAGTTAGACATTTTATTGCCTGAGCAAAGATTGATGTTGCTATTCTCAAACGAGGACAGAACTGTATAAAGAATCAATTCAGCTACGATATTGAAGAGGAAGGGCGATAGAGAGCAACCCTGACGAACACCACTTTCCGTGGTGAACTCAGGTGAAAGATCGCCGGCTGTTTGCATACAAGCATTGAAAAAGAGAAATGTATTTCTCCGGCACACCCTTCAATGAGAGACAGCGCCGGAGAGCTGTGCGGTAGATTGAGGTAAACGCCGCTCTCAGATCAAGAAGGACAGATATTGTGGGCTTGCGGAAGACGTGTCCGTACTCTAAGGTTTGCTGTAGAGTGTAGATGTGGCCGATACAACCTCTATCGGGTCTGAAGCCGGCTTGATTCTCACGCGTACACATTTCGCGGGTCCTGAATAATAGGTGGAGAATAATCCCGGTGAGCGGTTTGGATGCTATACTTACCAGGCTAATTCCTCTGTGGTTTTCACTAGATGATATGTCACCTTTCTTGAGTCGTACGAGGTTTGATTTTAGATGTAGCTGTATTCTGAAGAATTATAACAGTGATGCGAGGTATCTGGAATGAAAATTCTCATGCGTTATTTGAGTGTCCATAAAATTGATGCCTCATTGTGAACGGACAGAAATATAATTGCTGAATTCATCACAGCAAAACAAGTAACAACTTTTTTTATATCAAGCTTACTTCTCGTATGTTAGACTATTATCAGTCACTTTAATAAATGTTTGCCTCATTAAGTGCATGAGAAATTACGTAGTTAGTTATATTGGCTCGAGATTCAACTCGCCACTCAAGTCCGACGCTGATTCCGAAGTTTCTTGTAGCAACGGTCAGTTTTCTGTCGTGAGTGTTTGGGCTGCTTATGTCACCTCAATTGACATTTGTAAACCAGGGCAAGCTTTCTTCCAGTCAACGGTGATACAAGCCAGACTGCGTTCAATCGAAGCAACGTGCACATGCTGAGTGTCGATGAGTATGAAAAGCTTGCCCCATGGAGCGTCACACCATTTTCTTCAGGGAATATTGAGTATACCAAAATCGTCCACGTAGAAGATATCCTGCTTCGACATATAGCTTTATCGTAGATTTCAAAGAACTTGTATTTACTCGAGCCCAACTTGTTCGGTACGAGGTTTCCGTATCCGTGCATCAGGCCTTCTTACGTTTTTTCACAATGGAAAACCAGAACACTACTGATCGTGATGATATCATTTTTTAATGACTCAAGGAGAACGGAGCTTATAGATCATATAAAATTCACTTGTATTTGTTTGGATGCGCAAAATGCAAATAGGCATTCCATTTTCTGATATTCTATCTCCTGATGCCAATAACCTGTTATACGAACAAATCTGAAAGAGAACGTAGCAGAATAACCCTGTACAATGTATAGCTGGATATACCCGGCTGTTCATTATCAGATGCATACCACAGGTAGCAAAATTATCACCTCTGTCGTCAAAACAACATTACTGGAGATAAGTTCACAACAGACACAGCGAAACCATCCGGATATACATTGTGCAGCGTTGATCTGCAATGTTTGATTTTCAATTTTCGTATTAGGCAGAGGTCTTTTCAAATTTTTCAAAAACCTCTCCCAGTAAACTAGTATACTTTCCAATGCCCATTGAATTTCATTCAACCGTATGCTATTTGTCCCACTGGGAGTGACCGACGAGCCCAGTCTACTCGCTAACTTCCACCGGACAGCCTGGTGATATCGCATGTATTAAGGAAGCCCGGCGACTTTCTGTGTTCAACAACCGATACCTCTGAAGGACTGCTTACTTTTAGTGGAAACTTGCAGTGTGAACTGTTGTTCTGGTTCGTGCTCGTGTGTTGGATGCGAATAGTAAAATTCTGACCGAAATGAACTTTCTACATCTCCTTCCACGGCTTGGATATGTTTTGACTAGGCCTGTTCCTGAGCCAAATTCCTGCTCCCTAATTGCTCGTGCTGAAGAACACTGGGGATTAGTCGCAGCTAACCTCGAGAACAATGACACTTTGGTCGCGAGCTGAACTACCAGAGAATCACAGTTGTGATCACTCAGTGGACTGTTGCAAGAAAACCATCCTTCCATGATCCCGTAGATCAAATTAGATCGTCATTACTTCCCAATATACTAGGTGGTTCCCTTTGATGACAAAAACTTAACAGGTCTAGCTTTTTGACCCTCAACGGTAATCTTCATTCATTTAGACAGCCAATTCGTTGGACAACCAGACAGTTCTTCGCATTCAAAACTGGATTTGGTCCGCATAGGGGAAATTCTTTGGTATCAAACCAATGATGGTCTCCAGGAACGGCGAACACTTTGTGTACGGATGACCATTGTTTGAAGACGGATGTAGCTTTGGATAGACAATAATTGTGAACCAGAAAATAGAATAAACAAGCACACTCTTGGTAGAATAGTTTTAGAGAGATAAACAGCAAACAGTAAACAGTGGTGCTTCTACTTTCATTATCATATCAAATGAAACTGTCCAAGTGTGCACGCTTTTAGCCACCGTTGGTCCATGACACACTTCCGGTCGATAAAGTGGCTCTCTGTTCCCCTTTCACTCCTTCATCGATGTCAACACACTCCACCGTTGAATGTGTTCTCCAGATTTGTATGGGGTACTGAACATAGCTGCATGCAATTAAGTGCGCCGTCCACTTTATCTTGCTCTTTGATAATGATGATGATGTTGTGACATGAAGTGATCTCTTCAGAAAATATTTTCTTCCACCTTGGAAATAAAGTGGTTAAAGCCTATTCACTTTAATTAGAGCTGGTATATTACTCTGTCTTTATACATAGATTTCAGTTGACTGAACAGGCAGAAAACGTGTCTCGAGTTATCAGTACATTTTCTTGATAACTATTCCATCTGTGATTTGGAGTGTCTAAAGGCAGCAGCTTCTTCCATGCTCAGTACCCTAGATTATGGATCCGTGAGACAGTTTAACCGACTACGTCATCATTGACATTAACAACAACAACAACAACAACAACAAATATTTTACAGTATTCGATAAACTGGGACTCGCGTATGCGCTTAGTCATTTCCGAAACAAAACACCATCGCCTTACCAGCGTTTTGGCTCCAAGTGCTAAACCAGCAAACTGTACGCCTGATCGTACGGCCAAAACGTGCCCTGTTGACAGGAGTTATTTTAGGGTACATTGGGTAGAGAATTTTAAAGAACAATGAATTTTCCTTCGTTGCATACTTTAAAGGGAGCTCGAATTGTTATGCCTAATCGATAGGCACAACGGCGTACTTTGGTTGACTGATGGAAAAATTTCCATTAAAAAACACCATGAGGCGGTGAATTAAATGGAAGATAACCTGCATTTTGCTCGTTCCAAAAGCACACGGCAGCCATGAAGCCAGATTTTTGCACAATCAGGAAGCGGCTTGTCAGAGACGCGTTGAAATATAGGGATGGGGTTAATGACCGACTACCGGCTGCGTAAGTAGAGCACATGGACCCAGTAATGAAGATCTATGACAGTGGTCGACGGGATGTGCGATGTGCATGTCCTCCAACTGCCTGCTAAGTTGAAAATCTTCAGTTATCTAGTTGAATGCTGTCTCTCAATATACAGTTAAAATGTTTTTTAAATAGTTTAGTTTCTGACGATGCGTTTGCGTAGTTACAACGGCAAACATTTATACAGAACTACTGATTCTAGGTTGTTCAGAATGCCAAAGAAAAACATGAATTTGTTTTTATTCTCGACGGTGGACGTCATGCTTATCTGTATAAATGAGTTGTCCGCGTTCCTTTTGCACAACTGTAGGGAACACCGGAAATTTTCATCGTCTCGAATATATAACTTTCATCCTTCGGTTGTATACAATATACTCCCGTGATAATCACTGTGGTTTGTAAAAATGTGAGCCAAAATCGTAAAACAACAAGATACGGAAGACACAGTATAGGATCTTTTACGTAAACAAATCCTGCAGAAAGGAAATTCCTTAGAAATCGTTAATATGCGAGTAGCCAGATGAAGGGTTTCTGCAATAAAACTAAGATATGCATAATACGCACATGATCATTTGTGCTAAACCGTTCACTTTGTAGTACAGTAGGATGATAATGATGAAAAACTAATATTTCATTCCTGGGATTTAGGGACTTTGGGGAATGGTCATTATAAATGGAGTTGAGACGTAAGATTTCGGGAACACGTAAAATCGATTTCATGACTTCTGGATATTTGTTAAACAAACTACTGGCCCCGTTTGATAGACAATGCTATTTTCAAAGGTGCAGTATTACTAATGAGTTTCAGGAATACGCTTTCTCGAACTATTTGAGATTAATGCCATAGTTGTCTAAACCCAGTTCTTTTACCTCACTGGTAAAATGTTGGCCAGCGTTATGATTATACTGAAAGCTTTTTGATATAAAATCATATTTATATATCCTGCACTGCGACAAAGATTATGATGCCTTGCGCTTCATTCGACTCGTAACCTGCACTTTTCCGTGCAATGGGGCGCATCAAGTGCGGCTCCAGAACGGGGTGCAAAATCAAAAACGGAAACCAAAATGAGCCATACCTCGGGTGCAATTGGGAATTTGTTTAATTGGGGAGATCACGTGCGCTGTGATCAATATCAGACTGCTTTGGGAGGCGGAAAGCTTGTGTGAGGAATTTCCGCCGGGCCGTTATAATTGCTAATTACTTTCTCTTGTGGATTTTTACAATGTTGAGGCCAAATGATCAAGTTATCAATCCAGAGGCCTGCTTCGTTTTCACGGTGCTTTTCCTTCAAAGCTTGAACTGGAGTGCATCATTGATTTAGCTTTACCTCAGATATCGTTTGAAACGGGAGTATCACGATTACGTGGTTCGGTCAGTTGTAGCCCATTAGGTATATTTTGACACGTTTGAAAAAAAGGCATGCGAGGCCACCGTAGATGGAGACGTTAGTGGTCAATAATAATATCTAATTTTTTATTCGGAGAAGATTTTCGATTGTTTATTCTATTAAACTTTCCCGTTTTATCTATGGATGGTGATGAGATGAAATTAAAAATGGTAAGATTCATCATTCACTTATGACTTGAGGTTTAGTTGTACCGTATTTGTTGTTGTATTCATTGATTCTTCCTTTCTCCTGAAGGTTAGTTTCATGTATTTCAGCCAAGTTCAATAAAAGAAAGACGAGATTGGAGAGCTAACTATTATTCTCAGTGATTTCTGATTTTGCTGTTACACATCATATAGGCCACAATTATGTATGTGATTGGCCGTTGCCCGAGTTGAAGATCATTTTTCTAATAGGTGTATGGTGTGGGAGGAAACGGTGTGGTGTTTGTCAATTGGTGTACGGCTATGCTGAATCGACCACTGCTAGTGGGTTTTCAGTCGTCATTTCCTGTTCCGGATGCTGCTTCTCTGGCACTCAGTGTTGTGACCTGGTCCCCCTAACTAATCAAAGGCAGTCCGACGGCGGACACCGGCCACAAATGAAGCGATCTTCAGGCGTTCATTTAGCCCGGATCTGTGCCCATAGAAGCGACTTGTTCAGGCACTTCAATCACCTTGGTCAAAGACGGCGCATGCGGAACAAGAAATGACCCCTGAAAACCCTCTAGCAGTGGTCGACTCACCGTCACCACACCCTAATGGACAAACACCACACCATTTCCTCCCAAGCCACACACCTGTTAGAAAAATGACTTTCACCTCGGGCAACGGCCAATCACATACATAATTGTGGCCTATATGATGTGTAAGCGCAAAATCAGAAATCAGCGACTGATAGTCCGCTCCCCAATGTTGTTTTTCAATGTGGCCGTGGGATTTTTCAAGCAATTCTATAGCAGAATCAATAGGAATGACTTAGACCTGTTTTGATACGTCCCAATTGGAATTGAGAGTTTTGGTGGAAATAATGGATTTAATTAACCATGAAATTAACCATAAGATTAATACCATGCGAATCCCTACTTTTCTTTCTCGTATAATGAAATGCTGTGGTGATGGATCGGTGTAGAAAATTTTTTCAACCACTATCGAAGTGTCGACAAGAAGGCTCAATGCCGCGTTCCACGGCTGATTAAATTGCATCACACCGTTGTGTTCTGAAAGCTTGATGATCGTTGCCCAATCAAAACGTTAGAACACAATCCAGTTTCTAAGAATGTACGAACTGTTTCAAACCGTTCCATAAGGCAACGCATTTGTTTTTGCAAACTTGTGGATTCTGTATTTGTTTTCCACCGATTCTAAGCAATAAGAACCTGTCCACGAAAGTGCAAGGTTGATGGTCGCAAGAAGCAAATTGAACTGAATAGCCATTTTATAAAGTTCTGCAAGACTCATATCATTCGCTACCTAATCAACAGTTCTTCGATAAACACTAGGATGCTACGCAACACAAGCACATCCAAGTTACTTACATATTAGCAATCGCTTCGAAATGCAAATGGGTTTTGACCATAGGACCAGCGTTCTCGGTGCATCCTCGAAACCGGGCTCCGTGACAGTAACTAGCTAGATCAATCGGTGTAATAATTAATTGATTTCGTTTATTTTCAACTTGAGGAGCGTCTTTTCTAAAGAGTCAGTAAGATTTGAATGATTTATTCCGTTAGGTCACTCCCGATGTTTCCAATTTTACCGACTATCACGTCTACTGTCACTAATCACGGAACTCGTTTAACTTTATACTTCAGCCTTTGAAGATATTGGCAGATGCTGTGCTGGAAAAGAAACGCATCGAAGCTGAACAACAAGCAGCCCAGCTACAAGAGCAAGAGAATATGATTCGTGCAGCCACTACCATTCAAAGTCTGTGGCGATCATGGAGAGCTCGAAAACTGATCAAAGCGGAACGGCGCCAAAGGAAAAAGAACAAAGCAGCTTAACTGATAAGAATAGGATAAACCGGACATGGATTCTTAGACGCTCCGTTGCCTTTTCCACCCGTACCCGGATACAATTCCATTTATGCTCGGTTTCGCAACTCGTTGTCAGATTCCGCGTAGCGTCCAAGCTGCCCGACCTGTTTTCAGCCCCGACCACGCCCCGTAATAAGACAGAACGACTTTCTCTCATTTAAGTATCTTTGGCTTTTTGAAGCCAATGCTCAGTGGTTGATCAAAGCATATTATATTGTTTACACAAACCCAAGCGAATTCATTATACAAAATTGCAATTGCATTGAACAGAGAAGTAAACGGGAAACGTGAGGGTGAATGGATAGAAGAGAGTTCAGGTTGTGTGTGCATGTGTGTTTTTAGTAGTAGGTAATGGGCTGTAGAACAAAGAACAAATTGATGGGGAAGAGAATCAACGTGGTTTATCGAAACATATCAACGGTGTCAAGAAATTTAAGACCATTTTTCCAGTTTCTTCCAGCTAATTGAAGACTAAAGGAAATGATCCATTTTTGAATTCACTATGACAATTTCACGGTTTCGCTGTCAGTATTGCGATCATTGAACTGAATGGAGGCTATCATTCTCTCACAGTCCGTGCGATTGGAATAGAACATTTTTGTGATCACCCGGAAACCATGAATAATCGTCTCACGTGTGTAAAACAAGAAAGATCTGAGTTTTTCAAGGAAACGTGAAGAATAAAAGATAAATTGATGATTGATTCATTGATAATTACAGACGGAAGAGATCAGGCGTAAAATATTAAGTTGTTGTTTATCTAGAGGGGTTTTTTAATAATCAAGAGCGAAAAATAGTGGTTTGTTCCGGAGGGCGAAATGATTTGTCCTCCATATGTAATTAAAGATCAGCTAAAATAGGATACCCCATCTGAAATGGAGAAGCAAAGATACTTGGTTAAGGACTGCAGGTCAGATTTCGGGTATATGGAAAGCAGTTATTAAAAGAAAGTCTCCAGTAAAAGTAGACCTCTTACTAATACTGTGAAATGAAAAGGATTGGTGGCAGTATTATTAGCAGCGGTTTCAGTGTTAACCATAGGGGTACCACTAGATACTAATAGTTTGATTTCGGCGCATCATACCCATGGTGGTCGAGGAGCCCCAGTTCATATGACTACTGTATTTCAATACTTGAATCCCTATCACAGCTGGTCGCACGTATAGTTCGGTGTAGTTTTGTGTATACAACCGTTATTGACGCACTGGGTGTTCCGGTTCTGACGCTGATCTTTCAATGAGAATCAGTTTGACAATACCAAACCAGTAAAAATATGAAAAAGTAAGAAATGCACTTCAACTACTGATATAGAATAGACAGCTTCAATCTGCTGCTTGGCTAATAAGCATGTATGAAGAGTGTTAAAGCAGTGTTGTTCTTTAAATTCAAGTCTGGGATGCATGGTTTCCAGTCCCACACGACAATGCGGCAGATTCTTGTAATTGTCGGGTATGCCCATCAGTTGCACTATTTTGGATAACTGAAGTGAAAAGTCAAGCTAATGTCCCTGGAAACCAGATAGTTCCTTGTTCAGCCTATGGTTCTTGTTTTTGTTGGCAAATAACTTTGGAAATCCAAATTAGGCTAATTAATAGGGCATTTCTGGACATCATTCTTGTGATGCTTACAGAGCAATAGTTGCAATAATTGCCAGGTGTTCAAAATAAAAACAGTTACAGTATTTACTATAATGCCTCATATTAGTATAGATTATTCTTGCTCAATATGTATCACAGTCGTGGTCACAGACGTGACTTGAAATGATAGCCCCTTCATTTCGTTACAACACGCGATGTCCGGACAGTTCAACTTTCCCATGGCCTCAGTATCACAAAACAAGGTCTCTCTGTTGTTTTTTCCAAAAATATTTGGCTGGGATAATCTGAAGACTAGAATCCTGACAAATAAAGAACCTAGGGTCTGTGATGACTCTTTATGGTGATCAGTCTAGTGAGATCAAACGATTTATGCACTTTGGGGCTAAGAATGATCGTGGAGAAAACAGCGTTGAAATTGCAGTTTCCGATGGGATGTTCAAACTGTAAAACGGGACCCACAGCAAAACATAGCTACCTGAAACCCGTTGATAACGGTTATTATTTCAATCATACTAATTTTTTTATTATTATTTGTCTCATTGTAATCCAAAATAACTTCATTTGGATTCGTCGGAGAAGAGCAGAACAGTTAAAAAAGCGCACTGCATGTTACAGACGGGAATCTCCGTTTTTTTAATCTCTCCTGGTCTCAATAGTCTCGGTCGAACAGCACGAATATCAGCGAATCCCAGAAATAGTTAGGGAAAAATGGGATGAACAGCTATGTTCCTCAACGAGAACAAGATGGATTTAGAGTTTCAGTGGTGCAGATATTTTGCTGACATCAAGAGCTTTCTTCCATCGCTCTGAGCTACTTTTAGACAAGAAATATCCTTCTCGCATACAGTCACAAAGTCCTCGAAATCGAACAAGATTTCTGTAAATGATGGCAAACAAAGTTAGGTTTGTGCAGTGGGAATTTTGCCAGTCAGAGAGATTTTTTAATTCATCTCACAAAGAAAGGAGGACAGTCGGTCGACATTCAGTTTTTTCTCACTCTTTACAATGTTTTCTGTCCAGAATTCGATGGAATAGTCATTGAGCAGAATTTTAGATGTACACTCAGCACACTGGGGCATGATGACCCAATCCCCCATTCGAGGTGCAAAATAACTGTATAGATTCCGTAGATTGATCGCTGATTTTTGCAAAGTTAATACCGTGGTCAGTCTCCATGTGTGACACAAAACTATGTATTTTTAAAACTGAAGATGGATCGGAGTCACATCTTGCAACGTCAACACGAAACAACTGTTCATTACCAACTCGGATGCCTTTGCAACACAATTTGAAACCGAACCAAATATTCAGTAAAGACAGTCTCTCGGTAGGATCCTTCCAACAACAATGGCCAAAAATGGTCAGAACAGACATAGCTCTTCCCTTTTTGGTAATGATAGTCAGTGAACTACTGGTAACAACTTCAAATAAATCAATAATCCAGTCGTCTGTAATATCATATATCGTGGCACTGAGATCAAAATGAAAACTCAGAATAAAAATTCCATTTTCAGTGTAGGTTCATTCTGAAGAAAGGAAACTGCACTTACTTGGCAGATTATAACGTTCGTTAGACATGTTCTGGACAATAGTAACCGTTGTCTTTGATGCAAAACTGCTTGCCAGCCAAGCTCTGGTGACATGAGGCACAGGTAAAACAGCCCTTGTGGTAAGCATTGTCGTTGTATGTCATATATTGCTCGCTCGGATCAATGATTTGTTTGCACGTCTGGAGGAGACAAGTAAACAGTCTGAATGAACAATATCAACGGAATCAAATATAACAAACTTAAATGTGTATATTGATCAGAACAAAAGTACTTTCCTAAGAAAGTATGACTGATGCTTTCCTTAGAAATCGCTTGCGTTTTTTGTATCCTAAGGGTTTAAGTATGGCGTCAAATAATGGGATTCATTTAACGGATTAAGTAGCTAATTACAATTTTCTAAAACGGATAATCACAACGGTTCTCTCCACCTTGTGATCTAGCTGGTTGACGATACTGAGAGACACGCTGTATTGTGTGGTATTCTGTACGCTGACAGTCATGACGCGTTGCAATCTGAATCGAGACGCATTGCTTTAGAAAGGAGTCACAGGTGAGTGGAACAGAATATCCCGCAAGAGAGAAATATCCCATGAAAGTAAGGTAAATCTGAAGAGATAAAGCATCAAAACAAAAACTGGGTTAAAACTGAAGCTGCATAATTCATGTTTTGTTTCGAATAAGTTTGTGGAAACACCTTAAAAGTGTGACAACTGCCGTGAATATTTGATGACGCATAAAGTCTGTAGTAATTCATGTCTAGTCCAAGATGCATGGTCTTAGGTTTTGCGTTTGTGTTTGACACATGAAAACATGGCAGGGGAATTGAGTAAACTCACCGAACAACGCGGTTGGAAATGCTCTTTCCAACAGTCCGTGCAGTAGGGGCAATCATCTTTCACGTGGAAAGATTTGTTTGCCAAACGTCCTTTGCAGATGGTACATAGGAAGCAGTCAGGATGCCATTTTTTGTCCAATGCCGTCAGAATACTTCCCGCAGTGAAAGGTTGAGCACATTTGGCACACATTCCAGACATGATTTGGTTTTTTCGTATGTGTTCAGCTAGAAAGGTTGACGTGGAAAACAGTCAATATAGAAGTGATGGCTGAGCCGAGAAACCGTGGAACTGGCTTAGATCAAAACACGCGAACGTCTGCGTTACAAAGAATGAGGGCCTACTGCAAGACTGACGAAACTTTATTAACTGGTAGATCAGGATGTTGAAATTTTGTGTGAAGCAACCTTTATTGATCACACCAATCGACGGGCACTTTCCGTTTCAACCAATCCAACAATACGGGGGTGGTTGATTTGACGAATGTCTTCGCCTAGATGATGCGCAATTGTTGTGCAACACAAAACCAGTCTTTCACAGTGCCGTATAACCACACACCTAGGGACAGTGCATATACGCTTGCGTGAATGTCGTTTCGCCTGGTCTTACTGAATACGCAGACATACTAGCGCACTGACATAAAGGCATCAGACATTCTTACGCCCATGCAGGCAATCTACTGAGAGATTAGTAATGGGATACATTTCGTCGAGGCTGAAATTTGAAACATGTTCGACTCTTTTTGTGTTTGAAGGTCCTTGAGCGTGACTTTGGGATTTCACTAACTACGGTTTTTTCTTGAGTTGTACCTGATTTATGCCGTACAACACACAAATAAACAAGGATTTTGGAGCTTCATATTTTATTCTGAAGTAGTTTAATTTCTTATTTGGTTTTTCCGCAATTAAAGTCGTAGTTAAACTCCACGCTTGTCTGCCATATTTTCATCCAAACATTTATATTCGAATGGATTTTCTTTTGTGTCCTGGTTTATTTCCCTCATTACCCTATGATACCGTGCGGCTAATTTGCCGGTTGATGGAAATGAATTGGAAACCTCAAATGAAACGGCCTCGGTCATCCTGCTTGCGGTTTCCCATTTGTGAGCCATCAAGCAATAAAAAGATTGCCTTTGTCCGTGGTGGAATAATTCAGTCTTCGTGTTTGCAATGCTGTTACTGGAGGGATATTTAGGCTGACATATTCCATGCTTTCTTATGTACCCAACAAAAAAGTATTGCGTGTGAGTAACCTGGATGTCCAGACCGATTTTAGCAAATGTTGACAAAATAGAATATAATGGTCATGACTTAGTCAAGAATGCTGAATTACAATAAGGAAAAAACAAATGTAATGTGACTGAAAAGCTAAATTAAACAACTATGTCGGAAACCCGTTTAAAATCTGATGGCTGGTATTCTTTCAGGTTGAAACCTTGTGTTGCAGTATTTGGTCGTGATGATGCACAGTCTTTTAACGGTTTCCTAATGTGAAAAGCCCTTAAACAACCTAGAATACAAGGGACCATACAGGCCTGCCATAGCCTTTCCTTGGCCAGTCCTATAAGAGTGCTGTTATCATATTTAAAAAAACAGGTTTTTACCATCAACGATCTCGGAGTGGCTTAATCTCAGTTCATTTAAGACCAAAATAACATAGCAAAGGTTAACAATAAACTGCACTTACATTGTCCGTGAGACAACGACTAAAACGTTCATGGATCGATAACAGTGCTTCCGGTCGAAGTGTCACGTGAACTTAACTGAACCAATGAAAAACGCAAAGGCTATTGTTCGGTGATCTTCGCAAACAGGTCACGTATATTTCAGTTAATCGCATATTCCTTGCCATCTTTAGGAACATGGTACAGCTTTGACCAAGAACGGAAATAGACGTTCTTGCGCACTTGGCATGGTGCGTTTTAAATTAAAATGAATTGACAGAAAATTATTTTCACATACCTACTTTTATGTATTCCACCCGACATGTTGCGGCCCAAATATGACGTCCTTGTATTTATTCGTAAGAAAAGGCCAAATTATCGACTTATCAGTGTCATGGTTGTCAGAGTGCCTATTAATGCACAGGGCAAATAAGTGTTGCACCTTACGACACTATCCTCAACAATGAGCTGCATAATACCACATTCCAATTAGGGAATTCCAAAATGAACAATGATTTGAAATTCCCCACCAAAGATTATTAGGAGTTTCTTGAATGGCCTCAAAAATGAGGAACAAAACAAGGCTGTGGACAAGCTCGTTTCAGTGATTCGTAATCATGCTCTTACATCACTTTTTAAATTAGGTGAACGGAACAAAACGTCAAGATAGGGCTACAGGCCGAAAAGAAAGGCGGGGTGGGTGGGGGACCTAATTGCAAATGTGTGACCCAAATGTATTTTAGATTCGTGAATGGGTGCCACAAAGATATCGAAAGTAACTAGAATGAATGATGGATCTGGTGGTAAAAGTGTTAGGAAATTGTTGGCATTGACTCAATCTTCCCCTAATTAAACTAGAAGGGCAAAAATGAAGAGTTCGTTTTATGAAACTATTACTAGTTCAGAATGAAGAAAATAGACGACAGTAGACGAAGAAGAAAACAATCGGAACGAGTACATCTACTGACACTCGAATGCATCATTTTGATATATTATCCCGGGAACGACTGGAAGTGGATGCGTTGCGTGTGGTATCATCTGAGATACCACAAATACGTCTTTCTAAAACAGGAGGCTCGCACAAGTGCTCGTTTTCAGTACAATTTGCTAGGAGAGGCGTGTTTGGACAATTCCTCGATTATTTTGACAGGACAAATTTTAGTTAAAAATTAGAATAACCTAAGTAGCATGTTCAAGTATAAACAAGTATCATATAAACATAATCTGGATCATGTGAATTTACCGAACTGAGGACCGCCTTCGAGCGTGTCATATTACTTGGATTGCAGATAAACATGCGACCCGGACCACTGAAAATAAAATCATGTACGGTTCAATTCCGACTAATCAAATTGTACTTCAGTTCCGTTAAATTAATAAAGGCTGACTTAAAAATGGGGGGTGAGGTAAACAACGTGTTTGGCATAAACGCTTAAGATTATAATTTCAAATAAATTCGAAATGGAATGTCGATTCGCTTCATGTATTTAAGTAGTCTTCGGTGCCGTGCTCGGCCCGAAATTTATCAAATACACCCGACGGTTTTCACCTAGCAACCAATTTGTTACTCCCTGAATTTCGTGTGAATCACATTTATTTGCGCCTTTACGAGAAGCTTCTATTCACCCCTATTTGTTTGTTATCAAATACTGCTTTTTCTATTAAAGTTGTGGATAACTTGACTCAAATGCCATCATAAGTTACCCTTTGCGGGCAAATAAGAAACGAAACGAATCACTCAGTAAACGCCACCGAGGCCTAAAGTTCAGCTGACGATATTTTCAAAGAGAAAAACGAAAGCTACTTCCAGCTCACTGATAAAAATTTTCATTTTTGATTTAAGCATTCAGAATACCCGGATAACATTCTTCTAAAGGCGTACGAAGGGTTCATTCACTTAGCCTAACCACAAGACAATCATCTGCCGTTCTGAACTGATTCCTACCGAGGATACCAAGCAAGAGTACGTATAGCAAGAGGATAATGACACTTGCGGAGTACTTTATTTGAAACTGGCTCAAGGGTCAGAATACGAGACGCTTGAGCCCACTCGTTGACGCCTTTAGCTGATTTTTGGTATCTTATAACCGCTCGGACTACATAAGCTCTACAACATTTATTCCGATGGTCCTGGGACAGTATATTAGAAATGCGAATGCATCACCAAATTACGGAATTGTGCTCCGGCTCTTATGGGAAAGCTCACAGCTAATCGATTATTCAATAGGACCCAGAATATCGTCTGCGTGAGTTTTTGTCATTTTACACATCATGAATGACACTCCACCCCAGAAATTTCAGCAAACCAAAGACTCTTTCACTGAGGTAATATAACACCAGGGAACACTGATGCAGGTTCCGATCACTTAAAATATCGATCTTGATCAAAATCATCATCGATCGAGCTGGGTTATCCGCCCACACATGTTTACCATTGCCCGTTCAATACTCTTCGATTTCGGTGACCGATGGTGACCAGTCAGTGAACTTTACAAAGTGTCACAAATTTTCAGCCTCATCCTTCACGGAAATGTCAAACAACTTTTGCATAACTACCAGAATAGAAATTAAAAGCTTTATATTATACCACGGAACCATTCCACTGATGACAATGAAAAGTGTATCAAGTCAGGAATAACGGTTTTCTTACAGTAACCTTGAAAAGTGAAAATATGTTCCTTAAGAACCATTCTACGCCTCCGGTCGACCTCAATTTCTTTAGTTATACGTGACGTAAGGAACATTGTCTGAGGATAGTTTAGATAAATTCGTTACCAAGAAAATCACCCTCCGGTTATCTCTACTGGACTAGCTTTTTTGTACCTGTAGATCGACGTAGACACCTACTTACATAAGACGAAGATGTCTACTTTTTAATTAAAATTGATATATTTGCCGACCATAGTACCAAAGTTAGGCTACAGAAGGACATAACTCGTTCCGGTAAACTAAATTATTTTCTATTATCTTCTTTGTCTCAATGACGAACTTGGGCTTACACTAAGAACTCACAATCTACCCCTAAGAGTGACGGTCTAACCCACCCGTCGCCTAAGTACCGGATGTAGTATGACGGAAATAATGAATCGGTTACCAACTTTATTTAGTTTTCGTGTTACTCTATTGACAAAATTGTAAGCCTGATCTTACGGATTGTGAATGAATAACGAGAAATTCGATGGCGGTGGAGAATTCTGTGTCCTCCTTTACATTTTCTCTATACCAAACTGAGATTTCTTTTAGCAGTCTTGAAGAATTCGAAGGGTAATACGAGTGTGATTGCACAAAAAAAATATGCGTTTAAAGATTGCATTTAGGCTCAATGTGCCAACACATTCCTTTAGAAATGATGATCGTGCAAGCACTGAAATGTTTTCACTTTTGGCTTATCGATGACCGGTTACGTGGATGTTCGCATTTTCTGAAATGAAAGCGGCTGATCCATTCCTCAGTTTCCAAATCATGGGTTAAAACAATTTTGATAACTACCGAAATCCTCAACCTCATAACGAATGGTAAAAATTACTCCCAATATGCCATGCGGACAGCCGCTGACCTGTAGTACGAACTTTTTTCCAGCAGACGGGTGTTCTGAAACTTTCATGAAGACGAACAAACGTACATTGCTTGTATCACTGTGAAAGTGGACGAGGCGAAGAAACATGTATAGGTCTGAGGGAATCACGCCAATCTCTTCGCTCAACTAGTTGTGACATCCTTAGGGAACAGGGTTGATGACAAATGCTTTGGTCTCAAATGGAAGTGTGATTTCACCGCACCTGATGGTGGTCAGTAGCACACAAGAATTTTGTCGAAAATCGCTGAGATATGTAGTTTAAAATGCGTCTGAAGTCTAATTCGATTTCTGGATCTTTGCAAACCGCGTTGACACCCTACTGGAGATTTTTGATATGTACAGTGCAGTTATAGAAAATTAGGACTGTCCAGTCGTTCCGTGCTTTTTAGGGTTACCAACGACGATAGAAACAACTAGATGGAGTGAAAACTTTGGAATGTGGTTCCTGGCTGCAGGCTTTGCATTGTTGCAGCCGGAGTAGTGACGGGGCTTAATGTTAGCTGATCACCGCATACACACAAGTGATTAGCGGCATGAATACCAAAACCAGTCATATGCTCCCGACAATGTTGTCCCCCGTCTATAGATACTACTTATAAACAATATCCCAAAACGTGACCATGATGTCCTTGTTCTCGAGGTTAGTTTTGACTAGCCCAGCAAAACACGTGTTATTTCCTGGAGGACTTTTAAAGTGGAGTATCTACTCACACTCTTGAGATTTTGATGTCTAACTATATTTTATACTTTTGAACACTTTTCCCTTTGTTATGGAAATTCTTCAACTCGATCATTAAGGCTATCCTGGACGCACGTGAACATTCACCACTGATGATGAATCTTGGTTTGTTCAACTGTTCAACTTTACGTTCTGATTTCCTACGCATGGTTAATTAAAATATCTAGTAGGAATTTGGAAACTTGCTTATTTCCTTTTGGTGGAATCGAGTGCATTTTTGCGACCACGAAACGTGTTACGCATCAAAAAAAGAGTAAAACTACTTACCTGAAGGTCGTCTATTCGAAACGTACCCCTGTGGTGTGATCGCTTTCACGCCTTTCGCTTTATAAAATACCGGTAAAATGTAACCGTATCATTCCCCTGTCGTTAAACTTCCGCTGGTAGACGCAATCGATAGCTTTTGGAGTTATAAAGCATTGTTGCCTAGGAATGAGACTAATAGAGCCCTAGTAAATAGTTCGTTGGTTATTTGTATTGCATTGTCGCTGGGTAAGTGTTGACGGTCGTACAAACTGAACGTGCGCGACGTACGACGACATTGGAGGAACATGTGGTCGATAAATCAAATACCGGAGAGGGCATACCGCGCAGTGGGAACAAGATTGAACAGACTTGAATTGGAGGACCCAGATGGATCCCTAAATATGTCTTTCAGTGTAAATATGCATCATACGCCCGAATTATTGAGACTAAAGCTGGTTGGCTTTTTCCGGAAAACCATACTATGCGTAAGGACATTGGCGGAACAGGCATGCGCCCATAATGTGGAAACAGTTGGATGAAAGTTTCACCATATAGAAGTACAAATTGGCGGAACAATTGCTTTTTGGTAATTCATTCTCAAGCCATTTACAAACTATATAGTGGAGGTTAGACAAAACATCATGAACATAGACATGGAGTAAACACCAATCATGGAAACGGGTTTGCTAATCAAATTATCCTTACCACGTAATTGGTTTATCTAGCTGACACTCTCTAGGTAACTGGACGGTAGATCCATGTAACCTTGGTCAACCTTGAGCCATGGGAGTTGGAGTACCCTAACTAAAAGCCTTTGGGCACACAGGTCAGGAGTCAACTTCCTTATTCCGATTGCCTCGGCTATTGCTAGGGTGCTCAACTGAACACCTTTGTATTTGTTTTGGGGGGACGTGATAAATAACTTTGTAGGCAGCCTTCGGATTCGCCTGATGTCCGGTGTCAACCAAATGCGCTGAGATAGCGCTATTTATCGATTCAGTTTGTCCTTGACCGAACCAGCTCGGATAATGCTCTTTAATCCGAGTTAATAGCTGTCATGCAGTTCTGCCCTCATAAGATGCGTCACTGACACCTCTGAAACAGTATTTAACAATAGATGAGATCAGCATCAACAGTCTATCCTTGTTTTGAATTTGAATCAGAGAAGCACCTCGAAAGACACAACGTAGAGTTGCGGCATTGAATGTATTTTGGACTTCTCTCTCCCGGTCGACGGTTTAGGATTTCACTAACAATATCGCCTTTAAATGATAAGCTAATATAAAGATCTTTCTTTCTTACGGTTCGCACGGGGATTTTAAGCAATCTTTCGACAAGATCTCTTTCGATAAACTGATCCGGATATCGGTTCTCACGTACAGTGTTTCTTATCAGTATCAGTTCGTCCTATGAAGTCTTCGTGGAACAAATTTTCCTCGCTCTGAAGGCCACGTATTTGACTAACTTTCGTTTCTATAGCATACTAACGAAACTATTGAAATTTGGATAATGAACGCTTCGCTTTTATTTTCGTTGCACAAGAGCGTCATCCGAGCTGGTTCGGTCAAGGACAAACTGAATCAATATTTATCAAAATCGATTTTAAGTGGACAAACGATAAATTTCGAAGTTTGACAGCGTAGAAGAAATATTATGAGACTGCGATAAGGAAACATTTTATGGAGAAAAGTGGTCAGAAGAACGGCAAAAACTACTGGTTACTAGGACCATGAGTGTAGATGTAGGATCGACGTCATTTTAATTTTCTAATCGAAAAACTATGACAAGCTTCTGTCTGAATTCATAATACAGTGACAAAAGAGCCGCGAAGTGATGTATGTATTTGGTTTAAAAAGGTCATTCATTTATCTTGGGGCAGTACTGCAAAAGCTTTGAATAACCATAAAATTGACTGAGGGCTCATACAATCGATACAGTCGACCACATTGGGTTACTGAAGTATTTTCAGTCTGCCGGAAGTTCAACCAGCCCATAGAGATTAAAGTGCAATGCTGAGCGGAGTTTTAACACCACTGAAAAATGAAATATCATCGGTTTATAGACCGCAAGGACTGCGCCTCCTTTGTTTGACCTTTTGACTACATCATTTATCGTGTTTTTCCGCTAGACTCGATGCCCGCCGAGGCTGACAAATAACCGAGACAGCGCCGGGATGCTAATACTTCAAAGCCAAGAGCGGCTTATTTTTGAACCACATCCACCACCACATGCAATCTGCCGTGTTAGACTTGACGGTGTACCGTCTGACCAAAGTAAGACAACATCAAATGAAGTGCTGAAATGATGAAGGGCAAAACGTAAGGGTTTCCGTGAACTCCTAATAATCTCTCCATCCATCCTTTCCTTATAGAATCTATGGGCAAATCTTTTACCGTTTGTCACCCTGTGAAAAAATTGTAATAATAAGCGATAACTGTCCTAGGTTGAATTATTTTAAGTTTGGATGAACGAACCTCCCTCGTGTTACTCACTATTAAAGGATGATATAGTTTGAATGTACCAGATGCCATTTTCCAATCGCCGGAAATGAAACAGAACTCAGTAATTTAAATCAAACGATTACGACATTAAATCTTGTGCCTTGTGACTTTTAAAAGGGCTCGAGAAGCGAATGTAATCTTGCATACTGAATTTCTTTGTTTGAAGCGTAGTGTGTTTTTCATCCGTAGCATCAGCACCGGAAGGAAAAGAATACTGAGATAAAGCGATTCTTTCTTTCCTAGTATTTACTGCATATTTTGACATCCGTACAAAATCATCTAAGTGTCCTAGGTATGCATATTCACTTGATGAGTACGTTCAAGTTTTGTAATGTTTCAAGTAGTCCGGGAACTTTATTCAGCTCCATGGTAGAGGGATTGATTAGATCTGTTTCTCGACGGTGTACAAAACTACGTCAAGTTGTCTGATTAGCGGTACTTCACTAGGAGCTAATGTTGTTGGATAGTGATAATATAACGAAGGCTTGGACGACCATAATAGGACAGGTTTGTTCTTCGTTACCAAAAGACGTTTGGCTGTCGACGATCCCTGATTCCGGTTACACAAAAGCGGGCTTCTCGCCTTATTTGCCTCGTCTCAGTATTGATTAAAATATTTGTATCACTAAATCAGAACGCGTGTATGCAGCTAAGTGAATTTGTTGATCGAATAATCATTTTAGGCTCACCTGACACAACTGAGTGTTGAGGTTGCTTTGAATTACCAAAATAGTTTCGCAGATATTACAGTGATAGGCCCAATAAGGATTATGGTGCTTTCCTGAATCTTTGGGCGCTCCCCCTTACCGTTTCCCTAAGACAGTTAACGTTTTAGTCACGGAAAACGAGCTTTTTGGTCATCATTCGGCGATGTATGGATCTCCTATGCGTTTCGCAGGATTTGCGTTGTTTTCATGCACAGCATTTATCTCTAACAATTAGACCGAAAACAAAACGTTTTTACTCGGAAAAGAAACGAGGCGGTCCTTTGAATAAATGAAACTAAACTGGATGCATTCATGTTTGTTCACCCAAGTAGGAATCAGTAAGTGAACATTCATTGAACTTCCCGTGTATGCTTCAGCTTCGATAATTTACACTACACAAACCGTTGTCCCACCCTTCTACGAGTTTTTCGCTCGAATCAATGCACACTGTATGTGTAAACATAACAGATGGGAACCAAACTTTGACATCTGAGGATTTTTTGTGTCAGTTTTAAAAGTTTACCCAGCAAACGGTAAACTTTCTGAAACATGGAGGTCTTTACTCCGTGCCAAGCATCGATTAGTAATGAAATAGTTGACAGCGATCCTCGAGTTATCCCAACATCCTAGTAAAACACCACGTGTTGCCAGAATTTTCTATCTGTTTGACTTCTGGTACAAACTGTCATTGGAATGAAGGACTAATTAAAAGGTAAGATTATTTAATGAGCTGATTGGCACTCTCGTTTTCAACGTGACTCCTGCAACTGCAAGTTCCAAAAAGGTTTAGCAGACCGGAAATTAAGAGTATCTGAATCAGTCTCTAAGGGTTTGTGCTCTAGCTAACACTTTTATGTTTCGTTGCAACAATAGAAAGTGTTCTCTGGGACCTTACTCAGGTCCCGACAAAGTTTTAACTTTCCATTTTGGGATTTGTTCCGAACTTCACAGAGCAGCCTTTTGATGCTAGATACTTGGGGTATTTTTATATCATCCAAGAAAGCTGCACGCCTAATTCAGATAAATAGCTTGACTGTCTGTGTACAATATTTGAAAACTGATCGATAACTACCAAAAATCGACGTTCACTCCATAGCTGTATTTTCAGTGTGGTCTAGAGGACCAACAAACAAGCCTTCTTGTTGGGCCCTAAGCTACCAGTTAGAAATTTGGACGTTTCATTTCATCGGAACAGGACAGGAACGCTGGGGTCCGTGTTTGTTCTTTAAGTGTCGTCGCAGAGGACTGATATTCCCAAAAACAAATCGTTTAGTTTCTGTTAAGCGCAATTTCACGGATGTCCTGTGATGCACAATAGTCCCTGTACTGCTGTACTGCTGGGCGAACAATGTTTTACGCGTAGCAATCTGTAGATCGATGCAATACATCCATAAGACCTCTGCGTTTGAGCTTTTTTGTGTTCCCACGAAAAGTGCTGTTAGACTTTCATTACCCGCGAACGATTCAAACGCAGACGACTGTGGTTAAACGAATATTTCCAAGATCCCTCAGTGAATATTTAATATATTAAAACGGAACACATGCGAAATCTATGTTTAGTTTTAGATTCTCTAGAATAAAAAATAAATTTATGAGTCGATAAACTAGAATCCGTTGTACAGCTTTCAAATCCAGCAGAGATATGATACGTAGCGAGTAAAATCATACGGTTTCACGTAGCTCTTGCTCGTTATCGATCTGCAAAGCTTACGTGGTACCTTAGGTTGACGATCAAGGTGTATTGCTAGTACAGATTACTACGTGTCTGTTTCATGAAGAAGTCGCTTTGGTCAACAATATTTTAGACTGCAACTTTAATTCTCCGTATCGCAATTACACCAAAAGATTGAAATACAAATGAGCTTCAGGGAATTCCCGGATTCCTTCTGTAAGTAGAAACACACGGTTTTTGAGCTTGCCATGATATATATCTTTAAAAGATAGTAGTCCCCTTTCTTTCCTAGATGTATTAAACAGGACCCGAGTGCATGGCCTCCTATGGCTGCGGAATCTCAAAATTTGGTCCATGTATATTTGCAATGGATCTACCCATGTCTCCAGTTTACCGTTACTGTTTCCTCTTACCGGCATATCTCGTAATACTAGTTTCTAGTCTTCATCCACTTTGATAATTGAACTAATATCGCGAAAGGGGTTATTCATTGTAATTGATTTTGAATACCCCATCGCTTGTTGATCACTCAGGAATCACCCACGCTTGTTACCCAAAGTTTCAGTAGAATCTTTGATAATGCATTGTTTTAAGAACATGTATGACTGCTTTTTAAAAGTATTCTCGATGAGTTATCTCGCTGATGTTCCTTTGTTTGTTGGTACATGTCATCGCCTTATTTGAAGCATGTATTTTGACATAAATCCATCAGTACGTAGACTATTATTATTTCCAGTGGCTTGTCCGGGTGGCTTTTTTCAGAGAATTCCCTTTTTTGTTGTTCGCTAGGTTTCAGTGAATCGGCGCATTGAGTCCGAGCTCCTTAGATGCATCTCCGGGGAACGGTACGCACAATGCTTTGGCTTGTCAAATTTTCTTTCTTTCTACGTTCTACCTGACAGAAAGCATGCAATCCTCCCGGAAGAGCGCTACACCCTGCATACCTCTAATCTCTAAGTTTCATAAGTAAGGTAAAAATGTAAAGCTTTCAAGACCTTCAGCCGGCGAAATTATTTCAGTAATTTAACAAGGTAAGGTAAAATCTTAGTGTACGATTCTTTCCAATATGTAGAACAATGAGGACAATCAATTGCACACTTATCATATCGCCTGGGTCGGTGCTGAAACTTCTGCGAACCAAATGTCCTCCACAAAGATCCTAAACCCATGAAAAATGTGTCCTTTCTCTAGTTTCGGCCCATACACAAGAAAGCGGTCAAGGCTTTGCTATTCCTTTCGAATTTGGCTGTATTTCTGTCCTAGAGTTCAGTTCTATCGCGTCAACCTATCAATCAGGTATATCTGTTTTTTCCTCTAGATCACACCCACATATCCAAACACACGTTCATCTTCACAAAACTGATCCACTAGATACAAGCTTACCCTCGGTTTACTGACAAATTGGAATCAATGTGCCAAACGTCACTCATTTTGTATTTCCTTTCCCCTCAACCTGGGTTTTCTATCAATAAGAGTAATGAAGATCGTGCTTCTACAACGCGCATATATGTTCTGAATATCAAGCTACTTTTGCGCGTCATCCCTAGTGATTTTAAGTGATTTCCACAAGGTGTCAGGACTGAAGCTTACGTCTACCATCTTCTTATGATGAAACCGGTACAGTCAACTTCAGCTTCCCCATCTCGACGAGAAGTCCACACCCAAATTTGGGATTATTCGGGTACATTTTATCCGTCTCTGTTGTGAAAGTAAATCACAAAGCTTTCATTTGTTAACTTTTCCCCGAATTTCGGACTGCTTTACTTTTATCTGTTATTTCATATTTCTGTTTACTTCCTTTGGTTCATCATTAGGTCGTACAATATTTCAGAAAGTGGGGGGGAGGGGTTTCGCGGCCCATTAGATGATGCCAATTTGGGAAATTGACCGGTAAAGAGTTAAAAGACAGCCGTGATGACTATTTGACCAGAGCAGGTCCCAACGACCGACTGTTTTCAGCTTTCGGCTTGTCTTTTTACCGTATAATATGGGATTTTTCCACTTCCTCCAAGCTCTTTTCACTTCCTCCCATCCAGACACTCGGAGAAACAGACGTGGGTGCGGGTAACTTCATCCTGATCGCTGTGGTTGGTTACCGAGGTGTGATCGAGCGGCCACCATTGAGAAATCTGATCGAACGCTCATCTTTTATTCTCAGAAGTCGCGAATCGGTCACATTCCGATGATTCAGTTTGCATAATCGTCGATAGAAAAGCATAAAAATGCGAGCCAAATGGGGAACAATTGGTAGAGAAAAATAACCCGGAAACTCTGTTCTAATAATAAAACCTTCTATACTACGGCCAAAGCTACCAGCAGGAGTAATTATAATTACTGGTGTAACGTTTTTTTTTCTTTCTTTAGCTTTCTTCATCTTTCCTGCAGCAAACTCGCAGTTCTTCCTTGGTTAAAGTCACGATCAAAGGTTGGAGTGTAGATTATAGGTAGGTAACTGGAATCAACAAACTACAAACCGCTTAGTCTAAAGTTTATCAATGGGATTTCGTGACCGAAATCTTACTGGACTGACATGCTCACGTTCCGTAACAATCAGCTATCTGTTTGCTCTAACGGTGAACAGTTCTCCTTGTCATGTGAGAAATATTCCCACTGTCTTTGTATGCCCCGCGTGTGAACTTAACAAAACATATTCTATTCGTATTCATATTGCTATTTTCATTGTTATAGATATTTCATTTATCTTCATTTCCACTAAGGCACTCTTGAGTGGATTAAAAAGGAGCACCACGATGAGAACCAGTCGTAAGTGTGCTTCATATTTCTGATTCTCTATTAGATTCCCTGACACCACCCTAGTCCACCGGTTTCTGTTTTCTCTCTTTGTTTTGTTATGACAGTATCGAATATTAGTAAAAGTGTTTTGCTGGTTATTTGGCAAGATTTAGGTTCTTTCAATCAGTCTTTGTGCAGTCTTTCTCCTCCGGTCTTTCCCGTCTGCCAGTCAAAAAAGAAACTAACCACGAACAACTTGGTTGCTTGTGATGATGGTGCATGCATCCACGGGCAAAGGTTTCTTTCGATGATAAAACAACATGGCCCCGAATCTTGTCCCCATTTATTCCACTGTGTTTTTCACAATTATGGCCTTCAGTTAGGAGTGAGGTATTATCACATAAAGTTTAGTATGAATTGGCCATCATACCACGTTTGTCAAATTTTGACCAGTCACTTTGTCCAAAATTTTGGAATGCACTAATTGCTTTTCCTTAGTCGGTGACCTTTACCAAATGGAAAGTCGTGGTGAAAGTTTCATCTATGAACAAAAAGCTTTCAGTCATAAAAAGCCAAAAAGAAGGCTCAACTGCAGATTCTACTTGAGATGAAGTTGAACCAGCAAAACTAAACATTCTCGAAAACGACTTGGTTGAAATATGATTGTTGTTCCTTCGACTCCGATAGCCTTGAAATATAGCTACCACAAATCGCAAAGGTCCGCGCGTGCTCTAGTTCGCAAAGGCAGTAGTGTTACAATCATCTCAACATATCAGATAAATATTGATACATACACATTTCGGCAAATCCTCCGCGCCGAAAAAATCGAGTTTGTATACCATTATCGCAAACACAGATCGACAAATGCGCAGCCTCGTGCAACCCCCTGCTGTGCGGAAAAAACATGGGAGAGAAACAGGACATATTCTCGAATGTAAACCCGTATACCTCCTAAATGTTTCTTTGTAGAATAGAGAAAGCCTGTTATTTTAACTTCCGAATAAAGCATGCCTAGTTCAGTTCCGTCGACTGATTTACTTATCATTAGTTAGCTCCTCCTAACGAACAGTGACCGAAACATTGTGCTGGGAACATTCAAATTGGTTGGCATACGCTTCTATTTATAGGATCCTTGGACTGGGGTAAATTCCTCATTCACGTGCCTATCGAGGCGATTCCGAGAAGCGGACTACTTATTTTGGGAGTGTTTTCGGTTTTGGAATCGTCAGCCAAAATCGAACTCCAGTCGTCTAGCAATGAACATTTTTGTACGATATTTTGATGTACTGTTCGGCTTACTGACAAAAGATTACTGCCTTTCCATTGGAATGCCCATCTGGACGGATAAACGCAGAAGAAGTGAAGCACTTCATCGATTTTTTCAAAAACCCGTATGAAAGTAAATCAGGTTAGGTGGAAAGTACATGATGCTGACCGTTTTACTACCGCCGATATTCCCTCTTGATTTGCCGAAATAAACTGAAAAAGACTGATCGACGCGAGTCGAAGGTGACGGTCCGACTAGGTCAAATAAATTCAATTAGTTCATGCTACAATCATTCCAATCAAGTGGATTTCGGGCTGAACAAAAACCTTTGTTGTTATCTATCAGGAATCACCGTTTTTACAGTTGAAGGGTTCAGATAACACTAATTTATCAGCCCGGAGACGGATATTTCTTCAGGTGTGGCGTAGACAACTATTACACACCTTAAGCTGTCTGGCTTAGGTGTCCAGCCTCGTTCAAGTGCTGATGTGCGCCTCAACACCAGATTCAACGTTGATCCAGACAGTGCATCTGTCCAAACAGATAAAAAAGCTTTCACCGAAAAGTTTACTTTCGTTCGATTGCGATCACGTGGAGGCTCGTTCTCCATATACCTCATTAGGAGCTCTCGAGTCGGGAACGCTCAATGTTTGATGGGATCTGGTCCGTAAGGTACAACAGTACCAGAAGCAGTTATTAAAAATTACTCTCAATGACAAGTTTAAAAATGTTTAGAGTTCTAGAATTTTCGCTGTGTTCCAAAAATTGAAATAAACTTAGACGATAATCGTGTATCACACTCTGGTAGTATTTTTGCGGAACTCGGTTCCCTTTGAAACAGTATGAGAAAATTTCGGTTGTATGACAAAGACTTGGGGTCAAAAACCCTTGTGACACTCAAGTTTCATTTCACTTTAACCAATCAAATTTATTTGGTGGGATGGGGGACACTGCCGCCACTGGGATTCTGAAAAATATATTCGGAACCCGACGGTTAGCAGCTTCTTTGATGACAGAAAATTATGAGAAATAACAACAGGACAATGGATGAAGTGTGCAGTTTTCCGGCTTTCCATGAAGAATTAGAGGATTAAAAAAACATTTATGAACGGATCTTATCAATCTCGGGAAGAGTGGTTCGAAATGGGGTCAATATCGCCACCTTCGTGTAAAGATGTCCTCTATCTAGAAGTACTGGGCATCGATTGTGCAACAAGCGGGTTGAAATTTTGTACACATATGTGCGTTAGCAAATCGTTAACCGCTCGTTGTGGAATGCCATTTTCTCTCTCATGCGTTGCAAACCATGTCTTACTGTACTCGTTTGTGAATCGGACGTGAAATTTGTTTCTAAGTGTTTTAAAAAAATGACGACTAATGAAATTTTCATGTGGTTCAAAATAGAGCTGAAATTAACTCAAGTTTTGTGAGTAACTTACAGAATTTAAATCACTACGTGTTCTAGCTTTTGACTCGACAAATATCGATAACGTATTGATCTTCTACAGTGCTCGCCATAATACGTTTATGTCTTTTAATTTTTTGTCTCTTCTAGTCAATCATGATCACTTTTCTTATTAATAGCAATAGTTGTTTCTCTTTTTTTTTAAGTTATACTTCATGAGTGAAAACATCTCGGGAGGGAGTCTACGACCCCGAAAAAAATTGTCCAGTGAGTGGTTGATGGGCGATAACGAGATTTGAACAGGAAACATCCAGGTTTAGGGTTCACAATATTGACCGTAACGTTCAAAACCTTATGAATATGTCCGGTATCTCAATAGTTCCTACTTTATCGTAACTGTTAACCTCTCCGGTTAGTAGTTTTAGCCATCCCAATTCAGGTGTTCAATAATTCAATATTCCTTCGAGCAGGTCGATCATGAAGTCTCGTCTGTTTGGGTGCTCACTCTTGTGAGATGTTTTCACCGTGGTATGTTCTCAAAGTTTTGCACACAAAAATCTTTCCCTTGCTGGTGGTAATATTGATGAAGAATGCAAACAGCGCTCAGTTGAGACTTGCGCCGAACGTGAACGGGCTCAGGGTACACGACAAGTATTGAGGTACGAAGATGTTGAACCCACAACGAATGTGAGAGCTGGTGCACGTTGTCCACAATTTGAAAATATTGAGCCTACAGATTAGTTATACATTTTGATCGAATATGTTCCCTCTTGTTGCTGATTCATCATACTCATTTTGAGTTCATTCTCAGGGCCAGGGCTCAATAACGTAAAAAACTACTACGGTCATTGGATTGGGCTTGTGAACAGGAATACTGATGATAAAATGAAATTTTAAAATAAATAATTGAAATTGGTCAAGTTTCGACGCTTCCTTATACTCAAAGCTGAGGAATTATCACATTTCAGACTCTCTGTGATTGTTGAAATAGCCCACGCATGAGGCTAGGGTGATGAATTCAACTTGAACTTCACACAAACAAGGTGCGCCCTGATCTTTGAAGTTCGTAGATAGGTTTTGAAGATGTCTATTGCACAGACTTTTCGACCTCATCCCTGGTATCATTTTGTACCGTGTCGTGTTACATTTTGTGTCACGTAAGATGGCTTGTCTTAAATGCTCCAACCTGATTCCTTTGAATGTACAGGTACACATCCTGTTTGGTGAGGAAAAGATAGGCATGCGTCTGCCATGGCGAAACTATTCCACTAGTTGTTTAAAAATCTAGGCACTTAGCGAACTAAAACAATGAGTCCATTATTTTGGGAACACGGATCGGTGAACCGGCCCATTTTCAAGGATTCATACTCATGCCTTTTTATGACCATATGTTACAACAAGTCAAAGGATCAAACCATTTAGGGAAGTAGGAAGCGACGAAAATTTATGATGACAAAAAAGGGGAGAAAGAAGAAAATTGTAATTCGGATTTAAATCAAAACCGGATGTGTTCAGTTTTTCTCGTGTTTTGTTAATTTCATCTGGTCTATAGCCTGTTGTAGGGTGGAAGGAGGGCCACAGCAGTTTGAGAGCACACACAAATTGTTTCTGGGCTCATAGAGGGGATTGTTTAGGCGGACGCTGACAGCCCCAGCTGTGGCCAGGATGCGATATTTTGCTTGTCTTGGTTGTCGACCCCGGATCCTAAGCAGTGCACGAAAAGCCTCGGATACATTTAACGCGTGGTTCGACTGAGCTAGGTGTGAAACGACCGCTCTAGTGATCGATTTAATTCCTCCAGTGTTCAACCATGCAGGGTGGTGGTCGCGGATACTTTCAGACAAACGCCTGGTCATGCAGTCGATGTGCATTGATTTGCCTGAATCTTTATCACTTAGCTTGTCGTATTATATTTTGATGTAATGGCATGAGTATGAAACTTTGGAAACGAGCTTGTTTGCCACTCTGTGTTCTCGTAATGTGCTTACTGAGAGTTATCGGGAAAAGTAGATAATTAAAGAATATAAAACAACACGGGGATCGCACACAATTGATTTTCATGATAGCTGCTTCATTTCTGTATTGCGGAATCTATTGCTCTTTACGTCGAAACCTTGAGTGATCACCTTTGAATAGCTGACACTAGTCGTACTGCGTGACACAAAAGGTTCTCTAACGCCACACAGGTGAGATTGAAATCCGTTAAACAGAAGTTATTCCACGTAATTTTTCCCTCCTTAATGAAATTTTTGTAATATATCATAACACTAGTATAAAATGAAAAATTCTGTAGGACTTGATGTCGGTCACGTTAGTACTACTGAATTCTGCTGACGATTGAGTTCGCGTCACTTTTGTCACCATGGCAAATTAACCGCTTGCTCACAAGTCAAAAATAATTTGAATGATGAATATTACTTAGCGATAAACCTGTGAAGGTGAAACTCCCTAGAAAGTGGAATTCGACGTTGATGAATAAATGGGAATCGAACTGAAAAATTTCTCTTTTATGAATTGCTTACCCTCAACCAGTAAAGAAATGAACTTATTTAGGGAATACAATGTTGACTAACTGCTGAAAGGCGTACTCATGGTGAATTTTAGCGACACCAGAGGAAAACCTCTGGTTCTGTTTCAATTGTTTGATGAGGACTCATTGTTGATGTAAGCATGGTTCATTAAAAATGAATTTATTTTTCATTGCATTGAAGAACGATTAACTGGAAGCCGGAAAATTGCTGTTTTAATAAATAAGAGGGGGAAGAAGTTTTATAATTTTATCGAGTAACTGCCCTGTGATGAACATATACATTTTTCTTTTTGTGGATGCATCGAGTTTTATTGCATTATTCATGTAAAAATTTTACGTTCATAACAAGATGTAGTGTGCAAAATACGAACACATCCGACATGGATAGTGATGTAAGCTGTGGTGGGACGAGAAATAACACAAATAAAAATAAGAAAGATAATCAGAGAGAGGATCTGACAGTAAATTCCCAAGAACCATTGCAGTCAACTTGGGGAAAAGTGATTTGCGCAAACCTTCGATCGATCGAAAGCTGGTATTATCCGAAAAACAAAGGTGACTGCTTCCTGCAACCATGAAAGAATTTGATCCGCATCTTGAATCCTTTTGGTCATCTTTTTATTTAGCATAATCTGTGATGATATTAAGGGTACTCACAACAATGTCAGTCGTAAAATGAAATTTTCCAAGGAACCCCTTTCCAGTAATCTAAAGATTGCGAAACTCACCATACTGTTCTGCACGAGTAGCAAAGTCATGACCAACTCCGTGCTTGGAGCTTTACGAAAGATACCCTGATCAAGGTAGAATTCACCGGGGTCAGCAAATGAAAATTTTCTATTTGTCAGACTTGAATGTTTTCCACGAAAAATATCTTGCTGCAGAATGATGAGCTAATGCGTATCTCACTCAAGGCTGCAAGTAGTATAACCATGTAAACATCTATTCATTGGCTATCAGTTTTTAAAGTAGTGATACAATTAGAAATTATCACTACCCAATTTTCAGAATTTCTCGCTAACAGCTGCAGTTTGAATAGGTCCTAGAATGTATTCCCAGTGTTCAAAGAAGGGGTAATCACATTTTTCCAAGTTACTTTACAACAGCTTCACGAAGTACAATCTTATAAACAGGTTAAAAACTAATTCATAATATCACTATATCTGGGGAATTTCCACAATATCTGTGGAATGTGACAGTAAGGGTGCCGTAGGATTGTCTATGAACAAGTTGTCTTGGGAACCATTATTTTAGTTTTATCACAAACGTCTGACACCATCAGATGTTCGGAACCAGTAAATAAATGGTTTTAGAGTGTGAAATTCACCTAGACTATCATTGATAATCATGCATCAAACATTCGATGATTTTCCAGGCAACCACTTGCAAGACACATAAAATCGGCAAAGTGCCTATCGTCTTCATACGGTTTCACTTTCCACCACGTATTAGGCAGATATTCGGAGAGGCCAAAGCAAGTCTAAGAGCTTACGACAAACAGGTATTCGGTGGGTGCCTCACAGCCAACAGAATAGACCAATCCCCTCTAAATTGTCCACTCGATGTAATGTCGGTCTCATGAGACACAGATGTTTCTACCACGGAAATATGCAACGAGAACTATCAGCTTGTTATACTCCTTTGAACAACCGTATCCGCAATGATTAACTTGCGCAAATCTCAGTGCAGCTATTTATTTCCAGTTGATGCTAAGTCCATGGACATTGTTTGGCTTATCACATGCTATTTGTAACTAGGTGTTTGACATACTCCGGGAAAAATACCTGAATATTGTTGGAGTTCCTTTTCTCTGTCTTACTAATTTTTCTCTTTTTATCCGTGGTTTATAACCCCGTTTGCTGCTATTCACTTTCTGTGGAGCAACACAAAAAAGAGCTCATCATTCACGAACGGCAAAACTGTGCAATGGTATTTGCGTAAAATACCGTGGTACTCAAGCCTGTTTGGGTTTTTCTATGAGCGTATCAAGTGGCTATGTGTTCTACTCAAGACAGATGCCTCTAGGATTCTCATAGTCTCTTTGGCTATAAAGTAATTGTAGTGTTGCCGGTTGCAAACGCTACATCTAAATGTGAACAAGCCTTTCCCAGCGCTTGTCTTACTATGTTTATGTTGTTGAATGTGAATGGGTGAATAATTTATCAAATTATTAGGTTATAAGCAATCGAGCTTTACCTTCGAGATGTATTGTTGCTTCCCGTGCATTTATTCAAACCGAGAAGGATACGACTGCAAAGCAGCAGAATTTTGATACATCTCTATCTATATTCTTCTGATGCAACGCGCAATTCGTAGTGAATATGTGCTTTCAAATAGAAACCCTGGAATTCATCAACAGAGGATACTACGGAGTGCCTGCTTGAAACTTTTCCTGACTTTGAGGAGCAGGCACGTTTAACTCCAGTGATGAGAAGAGACGTTCAGTTTGAAAGGTAGTGATATAAGTGGTAAAAAGTTTCACTTTTAGGCTTTTAAACTGTTTTATTGACAACTGCCTCTGACTGGACGGAAATTTCACGGGGTCTTGGATTTAAACAACACTGAAATTAATCCGTCAACCAATAATCAATTTCGAGGTTCCATTTTTCACAATAAAAATGGATATCTCTGTTTTGTTTAAGTGCCCTCGTTCGGTGTTTCAAAAAAAGAGTGGCTTGTTTTATTTTGGAACAGTTTGTACCAGGTTATCACGCACTCGTTAACTACCTCATACGGACACGTGACTTTCCGCGGAATTAGTACTGATTTGGAGTGCAATTCACGATCACTGTGAAGGTATTCACTCTTACTCAAGTAACCTAGCGAGACTGTTTCACCGGAAGAAATTAAACTGATCAAGAAAATCGAACCGATTCAGTGCTCTACTTATCGATCTTACAGGAACTACTCAACCTGTTGACAGAAAACTAGATTGACTGAGTGTGACGCCTAGGTTCACCTCTATGAACACCTCTCAATAATCATCTGAAATAAACTGTAGATGAATTTGGCAGAATATTCCGATAGGTCAGATGGACTAACCGGTTTCTATTGAGAAAGAAAACACGTGATGCCATGCAGACAGTTGAAGAATACACTGTTCGCAGTGGGAGGTAAATACACATCTGAAACACAGGAAATCTGTCTGTTATTACGTCTCCGTAAGTTGTGAGAAGAACATTCATTTTTTGCCTGAATATACAACAAGTGTGCTTCTACCTTTGACGTAAGAAGCGTTTTCATCGAAGAAAAAAATAAGAAAACAGGCTTTGAATGCATTAGGAACTCAACTGAGTTTATTGGAGTAGATGAATAGACTCTTTTGATTGAAACAGAAAAACGGAGTTAGATCAAAACAGGATAAACTCAAGCAGGAAATGTCATTGACTAATATCTTTATGAACTCGTTATCAATGCAGGAGGAGTCTTTCCGATACGAATGGGTAAGCAGTCAGGAAACACACACTGGAGTTCCATTTGCCCACATGATAGACAGAATCCACAATACGTTTATTTTCAGACCTGTAGAATGTTTGACTTGCTTTTTCATTTTCGTTAAGGTAGTATGTCTTATCAGTAGGTGTCCTAGGTGACTGGTAAATACAGCAAGTCTTTGTTCTGTCTGACTACTGTACAAGTCCAGAAGTGTAGGGTAAAAAAACTTCGTTTTCTGTTATTACCAGTCATATCCATAAAACATAACAAATGTGGGAAAAAACGAAGTATTTAAAGCGAAGACAATATTTCGTTATTATTTTTTACACATATTATAGCACATGTAATCCTGGAGAACATAACTGAACACGCTGTGAGCGTGGCTGAAATGTTCAGCTCTTGTACAATGTCTGAAGTCGGCTGTCTAGACCGGTGAGTTGTCGAACTTTAGCCACTGTGGAAGCGATCCAGAATCGCCTCCACAACCCCCCTTTGTTAGGATCCGAGACAAATGGTGTCTGCACTCAGTCTGCTCCGGCCCATTCACCACCCAGACAGACCAAGCTTTAGCACTTCCAGCTCGTGAAAATCCATCCACGTCCTATCTTCGTGTAATTTTGTGGCACAAATGGTGTAAACAATAATCCTCAACACTCCCTTGTTTGCTTGTACCCCATATTTTTAGTCACATATATTTTGTTTTATTTGTATGATTAGGAATCACCGAAGATGAGTTTGTTTATCGTGCCGTGACTTCCCGATCTGCTCTGTGGGGTTTGTCAGACTACAGCGTTAGTGACATATGGTTGTTGCAATGCACTGTTATGTCTCTCTACCACTTCAAGCTACTAACATCATTTCGTAATGTCGCATAATCTGACTGTTTCCAGTTTAGCTGGACAATAAAACTCCCAGTATTTATACAAATATCTGAGTTCACTATTCGCATAGCTGCGGTTCAACGCGAAGGATTCGTTCCCAATTGATGTCCTCGTAATGACTGTGGGCTTCGGGGGATTCACTGTCCTCCAATGGAACTGACATCTATTTACTTTCCTCCGCTGTTTCATTTCATCAATAAATTACCCAGGCGATTATTCAAAGGTGCCCAAATAATCAGTCAGAACTGAAAATTAATTGTGCTCAAGACTGATTTTAACAATGCACTCCCCAGTTCACCTTTTTTATCCGATATTACAAATCGAACTCCGAAAAATCCTTCGACAACTCAGACTGAATGGCATTTTTTGCAGAAGGGACCAACCTGGGGGACAAAAGATACCAATAAGCTAACAAAACACAGTTTAGGACGTATCCATAAAGAGTCTTCTTTGTGATGGCCTGGCAAGCAATTGTGTAAAAACTATGAATAATGGATAGATCAATTGCATTGTTCTTATCCAGCAGACGAACTGATGACTTTCCACCTATGAGAGTTCACTTTATTGGCTGAGCTATCATGGGGCGGTCAGTCGGGAACCAATATCTCGGACGCATATCCAAGGACGCTCCATCTGTATTCCGAGAGTTCATAATAATCTTCCTGTATGGCCATTAGATTAGTCTAGTTATGCAGCCAAGTCTCATTATCAGTCAACAAGTCAGCACTTGCACAATGCGGAGCCCAAGTCCTGAGACATCGGAATCATGAGCGACAGGATAGCCCATTGGTGGCGAGGATCGATACAATGCGAGATGAATCCTGTCGAGCGGTCTCTGACCTGAACACCAGTCAGTGTTGAAGTTTGGTCTCCCGCATCAGTGGACCAATACATTATTTTCGATCACTGGGTATAAGGACCAAGGCCCTACGTAATCATTGTTTTTCCGCCAGTAAACCGAGTTTGCTCACGAGGAAAAACCCTCTTTCATAGCCTTAATGGGACAGTTTAGAACAGATAAAGTAAAATTCATTTCCATTTTTTGGCATTATAAAACTTTCACATTGCATATTTCTGCCTTATATCCTAGCTACTTTCTGCAAATTGTCACTATTAGAGTAGAGTTCGTTTGAACATATCTACTGCTTTCCATCCCACCCCAGTGTTCTGTGACTAGGAGTAAAATTATTTGAAATCAAACAGGAAAGCACACAGCAATCTACTTTTTCCCATTCTCGCTCATCGGCTTTGGTTACTGACACAATAAAACATTCTCCACAGTAATATATTGAATATTGAAACCGGTTTCAATGGACTGATGAGCAGTTGTGCGATTTCTGTGAGCAACAAGCGTCTAACAAAATTACATACGAATTTCTGGTTAGCGAACTTCTATTTGAGCTCAAGCCTTAGGGGAAACATCAATAGATGAAGTGATGACTTCACTAATCTTCGTCAGCTGCTCATTCACAAACATAACGTACCCATGGTTAGACATCTAAAATCACTTCACTGTGCTCAAGATACATTTTCGAGTGTGCAGTGCAACGCATATGATGTTTACCATAATACGAAATTTACTCAGATGGAACAGGTTTTACGCAAAACACTATAATAAGGAGATAATGTTCAGTTTCTAGCTTAAGAAGTATGTGTACCCAATACAGAAGAAAGAACTGCAACCACACAAATCTGTTGTTTTCTCGTGTGCATGACTCCGAGATTGTTCAGTTCATAATACGACTACAACATCCCCGTTATCCACGTGTTTCGGGGAGAATATACAAAAAAAGACGATTGCGAAACAATGATATCATGTGAACTTGAACTTGATGATGTAATGTAGCCTCATACGTCGTACATCAAGTTGTCGGAAGTTGCCGTGTTACTAAGATTTGTCAGTTTCATTCAGATATTCATTCGTCATTGGAGATCTCGTTGGGCCTATTTGATACCGTTACTGATCTAGTCCTCTCTGATTTTGTGCCCGTCTGCTGGACGGAAATCGTACTGAAATATCATCAGGTAAGGTCCGTGGGCTACTAATAGCTTTCGTTTCTGGCATTTTCAATAAACTCCTCATCGAGGATGGTGTACGGTAGCCATCCCCCCCCCTCCCCCGCAGTGCAACCTCGCTGACTGCAGTGACCTCAATACAAGTAACACTTGATTTGCAATAAAATGTTCTCCACAGAAAACCTCCAAGCATACAATGACCCCCCAATTCGGAAGTGAAGAAGAAATATTTCGATTATAATTCCAGCCCTCAACAAGAAACTATTCCGGGTAAAATATATTTGCGATTTCTTCCGGAAAACAAAATGAGTTACGCACCTTTATCTGGGGATATTATTTGAGTTAGAATCACGAGACAATTGGGACTGATGAGTTCTGATTATTCTGATCGAGATTTTCTGGGTTATTTAGCTATAATGACACCGATTTCAGTGTGATGGGTTGTATGGGTTTCCGTCTCAATCTAAGGCCTCGATATTAATCGACTGTCAAGCGGACACATTGGCACAGGTAAGCAAGAAACACGATGCTATTGAGTCGATTTTGTGTAGAATTTTCATGAGCTTTGAGATCGTGCATCACAACGTCATCTGTCGCGTAACATAGTCAGTGGTGATAGAACGAGTTTGTTTTTTCGAAGCACGCCTAAAATAAACCTTGTGCAATCAGGTGCAAAACATTATAGCATGAAGGGAAGACCGGTTGGCCATGATGTTTAGTTGTAGTACATTCGATGAAAAAATATAACCTTGAGCCATCCACAAAAGTTCCAATCCCAGCTGTTTCGAAAATTGGCCTTGAATTGGAGTTGATTCGGAGAACTACCGAAGCACTTGGATGGTAAGATACGTGCTGGATGGGTCGCTCATCTGGTGATCCAACGAGCTGGTTGCCGAGGTCTGGAGAATTGTTTTGTTGCTGAAAAACTGCAGTGCGCATTGGAAATAATATTTCAACTGTATGAGTACGATTCTATTTGTACCCAAACATGATTTAGCTTGATTCAAAAAGACGAGGCACCTTCACAAAGCCAATTACATATATGAATTTTTGCAATAGGGAACGAAAAGCCTCCAGGATGTCGTTCAACCTTTAGGTGAATCAACTGCTATATAGATGTTGCTATCTTGATTCCACGAAACCTTTTTGATTGACCAGTGATTGAAAAAGAGAAGCTGTGCATTTTAGAGAACACGAGTTTAAAATTGTGACAGCTTATTAGAATATTTCCTGCTGATAATGACCTTTCCTGAATACAGTACCACTCACCAAGAAACAATCTCAGCAATCCCGATCAGTGTTCTTTCACTGGGATAAGAGGCTTTTGTGCTGCTACCTGTATTACCAATAGCATGACTTTTGAAAGCCTATTACCTTGCATTCCTGTGACAAACATTCACAAGCTACGGATTACGTAATTACCTAATTCGGTGTGTTTCTCTTTTATATTGGCATATTCAAGATTCTTGTTACCGTCCAAAAAAGCTTGATTTTTTCATTGCCCCTGCTTTTATTCACAATTCTATGTAACTTATTCAGAATTCCTAAGAAGTGCACCCATGTAAATCACGCTGATATCACTCATGGTCAGGGATAAATGGGTCGAATATCATAGCCTAGCTGAACAGGGAAATCCCATTTTTTCATAATAACAAAAAAGTTTACTAACTTTAAATTTCAAAGAAATTCGCCCAAAATTGTCTGGATAATTGTTTGCCATCAACCTCATATTCTGAGCAAAATGGATGTAAGAAATGAAGCGACTTTCACAGGTATAGCCCAAACCGGCCATGATGAATGGTGGCTTATTCAATTCACATTTGGTTGAAGAAACGTAGGGCTTGTAGATTCTACCAAACACCAACTGTCGTTTAGGATTTTTCGCCTCCACTTGGGATGTGAATTTTTCCGGTGGCATGTAGTTTACTCAACTTTTAAAGCACAAACTCTCTGTCATGTTCTGTTTTGCTACACCTCCGACTTTCGCTCAGTACTCACAGGTAACTGGCGTTTGATTTTTTTTTCTGCAGTGGTTTTCTACCGGAGTGTTTGCCCCATCAGTACTCATTTTGTGCCACGACAAATTTCAAAGTGAAATACATCCCTGATCGATAATCGGAATTATTTCTGCTCACTCGACTAGAGGGATGCTACTGGTAACTAGCTTTATGATTAACTGCGTCAAGCAGTGCTTACTCGTCCGTGGTCAATAAGTTCATTTGTTGGACTCGGTTGACACAATAGATATACTACTGCAGATTTCTAGAAAAGAAGAAAGTCCTCGGAGACTCTGTTGCTCAGTCTAAATGCTTTCACGCAACAATTCAAGTTCGCTGAATGTATTATCCAGTTTAATTTTGCATCTCGTTATCGGCTTTCATTTACAGACAGAGTTGAAAGAGAAATCTTCAAGAGAAAAATAGTCAAATACATCCCACTTGTGCTTAGTTCTTTTGCGCATCGATTCACGAGCCTAGTCTATTGAGGTTCGGGACAGCGGGAAAATGGGTGCAGAAATAGGGACGGTTTTGCGTGGAACAAATGATGAATTACGGCAGATAACCAGTTCGAAACCCTTGTTTAACTATTTTTTTAACTATCAATGATGCCCTTATATCGGTGATTTGGAGATAGTAAATCAGATAATCCCGAGCGCAAACTGAATGGTCTTCTCTGTCGAACATGCGAAATTAACACATTACTGCCTCTTAAATCGTATTGCAAACCATATAGTTTATTATGAGAATACCTGTCGGTTTGTATTGCATAGACGTCCACCTTTGTTCGGTTAAATTGTGTATGCTTGCTGTGCACCGTGAGTAGGATGGAATGGCACGTGTGAACAATTCACACCGGTCACTTTCTTTCCGTTTTCACGCTACTTATCACAGCTGATCCACGGCAGGTTCGAGGATATATTTTTGTGGGCCTCTCGAATTCAAACGGGAAACCGTACGTTTTCCTTTGGGTAATGCACTCAGCTATCTATCAACAGATTAAACAGACTGCCTTCATTCAAGAATCTTACTAACTGGGTCACGTTGTGCTCCATTACAACTCACTCAGACGGCTGGTGGGATTTTCCGTTAAAGTAAATATGATAAACATAGGATATCCGAACAGATTCTCTGTCTGTTGAGATAAACGCGTATTTTAACCAAGAAATTAGTGGAATAGGTGAGAACGTTATGACTGGTGATGGCTACGGAAGGAGTTGAAATGCAGTTTTTGGCGACCCCCACTGACTATAAAACAATGAAATATCAATAAAGTATGCGAAATTTGATGTTCTTGATTATTCTGATTTGGGAGATTTTCCACGGGGTATGCCAAAAGTTTGCAACTTTATTGGCCTGATATGTTTAAAGATTTCTCTTCAGTGATTAATTCCGCCCACTTGTACCCCAATTCGCCGTTGAGAGTATCCGTAATATAAAATACTTGTGAAGACAAAGAGCGCTTTTATTTCCAAACGTCAAAGTATCAAAAGCTTGGAGGAAAACGCTCTGTGAACATTGTTTTTTATTTAGATCATGAAGATCAGTCAAATATTTATGAGATTTTCGGTTACAAGCTGTTGAGTCAGACATAACAAACTCGTGACCAATCAGAATGAATCAGTACTTGTTAACCTCTCTTGGAGATAGCGGAATGGGCAAGATCATCAAACTTCTTTTTGGTTTAGAGGACTAGAATTAGTCCTCGTCAGTTGAAAGTACGCATATATTCTTCTGATGGGGGTTCTGTCTCACGGAATAATCCCATTTCGTTATATATAGAAAATACGACTAGTTAACAAGCTCGTTTCGGCGGTTTCATCTGTCGGCCAATACAGTTGTATTTATGGGTCAGCAAAGCATGAGTTACGAGCAACGTCTGCATGACAAAAAAAGGTTGAGTGGTCATGAAAATTGGTGTGGCGTAGTTAGGAAAGTCGAAAATGGGAATAGTTGTTGCTCCGTAATTTAGGCATTTCTTATTTATAAATGTAAGTGAATTAGTAATGAGGATGGTGTCACTGAAATTTCTGTTTCATGAGATCACCAGAAGACCTTTACCCAATTCCGCTGTTGGAATAATTCTAATCTGAGCAGGACCATTCTAAAGTGAATTGAGCTGTCCAAAGAATCTAAACTTTTACCGACATTTCTGACGCACTTTTGGGAATACATTGTGAAAAGCAGTAATTAAGTTTGCATCAAAACGCAAAACATTCACACAGCTTGTATATTTTCTCCCAGAAAAGAAATAATGGTAGTTCTTACTAGTGAAATCTACTGGAATACAGCAGGTAGTGAGTGATGTGTGATCAGTGATTAGATTGCTCCATTCTCTTATGAGTGAGCATAGGTATGAAAAAGGTGTTGACAGTAAAGTGTTCCTTTTCTGTTCCACTTCGTCTCCAATCTTCACCCCCATCAATTTCACTTTGGACCGCAAGTACCTAACGAGGACCAAATCTGCCCTTCTACTCACATTCACTTTGTACAATCCAACTCCGGAAACACGCCCTTAAGTTCCATTTCGTTCAGGTTCCTCTAGTCCGTACACTAGAATTAAAAGGTACGGACTGCAGTTTACAGCCATTTCGCGTCGTTTTGAATGTGTACTTGTGTATAGTGGAAGACATTTAATGGGCTCTTAAGACAGAGTTGGATTTGTTTAATTTTCCCACACCATCCCTATTGTTGTACGAAATTGAATTTTACAACCTCTGCAATCATTTTGTTTCCTATCAGATACATCCCGCAGATAGACGGTAATGAGTGCTTTGTTCAGTTCTGTTGTTTAATTTTCTAACACTTGCATTTTTACCAATGAATTCGCAACACAGAAGAAGAAAAAAACAAATTTGCGAAAGTTTTTGCAATACGGCTCGCTGTCGTAGAGGACGTCATGTGAACAAATTAACTCGGTGATTTGGATCAACCAGGAAGGAAGCGGGATGGAACAGTGGTAACACACGCCTACGGACTGAAAAGGCCTGGGTTCAAACCCTGGGTGCGGTAGAAGATATGCACCACAAACGACCACCAATAGGAGCGAATCTCGAGTCTGGTGTTTCCGAGTTCAGGGTTGGTCGGATGATCTGAGGTTTGTGCTTGAACGGTCCACAGTACAATTGGCCAATCAAACTTTCGGTTGAACGTGTTATTATTAGCCTCAGATTTTAGGGCAGAGATTAGCCAATTTATTTATTGAAAGCTTCCTCCAGTTGCTTGAAAGAATAACTCAAAAGTATCGCTTTGTGTTATCAGTGTTGTGCACGGAAACGACATTTGAGTGAAACCAGTTGGACTGTTAAGATTAGGGCACAACGCAAAACTGGATGCCGTTTCAAGGTTTCTCCAACGAGTAGAGCACCAGATAAAACTGCACTTGAAGTCTTTCCTGTCGCATGAGTAAACGTCGGACGAAGAAAACCAGAGTCCTGGCAAAAGAAGACCCCCTATGTCACGGTTTGCACATTTGGGTTGATCCAGTGTGATCATTGGTGCAATGAGTCGACCAGTGTGATGCTAGATTCTAGATTTTCCAGCGCGTGAAGCCTAATTTTCGACTACATCCAACGAAATATTTCCGGGGATGTCCCCATTTTAAAACTACTTGAAATATGTTCTTGCTTGTTTCTCATTTCTTATCAGAGTGATCCGGTCAGGAAAAATTGGATATTCCGTATAGTTTTGCTGATTCACACACGAATGCCAGAACCTTCGTTTAGATAAAGGGTTTTCTAAGATTGTGTATTCTGTTCCGTTTATTCATGTGGTTCTGGCTGTGTTAATTCCTTGAGTACTGTTTTCTTTTCATTCAGCTAATAGTATGAGCATGACTGGAAGCCGAGCAGTTCTGGAACTTCATTTCAAATGTTCTGTATTTCTATAAGCAACCGGTTTTTGGACCAAAACTTATTCTGGTGACCTTTGTTCCCAGAAACTGACCCATCCATTCTACGATATTTATGTGACATCATACAGGTGAATCACGTTCATACCGTCCAGCAACCTTGGAAATGTCCCAAATCAGCAGCTGTTCAAAAAGAGAGGGAATAATGACTGTTTTGGGCAGTATTCCGTGTCTAAGGCGTTGTCCTAGCCATTCTTCGTTCAGGCCACCGGTGTCGAATACCGTGTGGCTAGGCATGGTAAACAAACTCCTTCCTCGTTCATTTGAGCCGTTTGTGTTCCTATTTGTGCTACTGTCGTGGCTAGTCCTGTAGCCGGCCATTTTCGTGTTTGACTAAGGCAAGTGTAGAATCCTGTTGGTACACCAACTGAGCCCGTGTTTATATTCTGCTGATCGGACGCAAGCAGCCGTCAACGGAGGGTCGATGATCCTTGCATAACACACTATTTTCAATCAAGCTGTGAGTCAACGAATAAGCTGTTGAAAGAACTGGAATAAAATGAAATAAGATGCCCAAAATGTGTTAGTTGTTGCTTTTGTGGATTGAATATTACTTTCCACGTCAGCTAACTGTAGGCGGAAGATTTTTTGCTGAATTATGCTGTCCACTTTCTTACTTCTCATTTAATATTGTGAACGTATCCTCATTGCACTGCTCTGTACAGGACAATACCAAGAGATAATCGCAGTTGACTTTGAATAAGGGCAATAAAAATGCTTTTGGCCTTAAGCTCAGACTTGCCGCCAGAAGGTTATGACCTAAGAACTAATCTGGTTACCACTCCCGAATTCGTTTGCTTGCTTTTATATGACCATGACATCAGTTATGGAACCGTGGTAGGTCGGCCTCTTCAAGTTAAAACAACAATGATAAAGTAGCACTCCAACACCGTGGGATGTCTTACACAGTTAGAATAGGAGCCAATTCTCTGCAAAAGGTACCCACACAACCAAGTGACTGTGCGCTTATTTTGAAAAACCACTTTAAATATTCACGTATTAACAAACAGTGATTTCCTGTCACAAGTTTGAATAAAGAATTCAGAAACATAGAGTTGCATAGTGTGTCCTCTGCATTGTCGCTGCTCCTGTACACGTACACATACTACCGTCCATATGATTTTCGTATAGTCTGCAAAACGACCCATGGAACCAAGGCAAGACCGAAGCGAATGATAAGCCGTAGAGTTCAGCAAAAATGAGGGGGCGAGTGAGTGTTCGGTCACGTGGGTAGGGCCAAAATGTTGGTCAACAGTAGCTCTTTGCTCAGCTCAGTTTTTAATTGAGAACAGCTAGGTCCTCCGCATGTCTGAGCTAACACGTCTTTGTATTGTTGCAAATGACCTCCAATGGGTTATCTGGAGTTACACAGTGTTTTTGCTCACTCAGATGTGGTGTGATTGATGGTCGGGCTGATTTTAGTCTCATTGATGACGTCATCGCTTCAACTCATCATTCAGTTCGATCTTGCTGCAGTCTCATCAGTTATTTTGCTGACCATATAAAAACCGCATTGACTGCAGCATGCGTGCGCACAGACCCTGTAAAACAGTTACAAGACACACTGGGAGAATCAGCCCTTCGGACTTCGCTATTCAAATATAAGTATCTATCTCCCAAGGTCGGGTACTTATATTGCTGCTAATGTGTGGGTAGCTCAGTCTGATGCTAATCATAGGCTTCTGATCATCGAGCACGGCATTTCTGTAGCAAATTGACATCACCCAGGGCAAGGGTAACGGGTCTGTAAGGAAGCACCATGAATGAAATACCATTCAATTTTATTGCAGTCGAATAATGGAAGATGAATGATGAGGAAGGAGTTTAGTAATTCATACTTACGATAGATTCCATCTTGTTTGCAGATAAGTTCGCATAACAGTCGGAAGTGGCGTGATGCCACCAAGTAGAATCAAAACGAATTTCCAATTGGCACCTGGGGGTGCCTTGAAATTGGTAAAATATAGATCACACGTAGTAAAGAAACGTGAAAAATTCGTGCATCGATATATATATATATATATATATATATATATATATATATATATATATGATCTCGAAAATTATGCAAATATCACACGAAAATCCATAATTCAATAGAAGTGGAAGCCCGTTTCGTAGTAACGGGGCTGAAGTCTCGTATTCCGTTTAACTGTATCCCCATAGAATCACGTGTGCAGATTATAGAGAAATCTCAAAGTGGTTGTGTTGTGTTCAGTTAAACTCACACATAGTACGTGGACAACTAATCAATATTCTGTTCTGCGCTGTGTATCGGTTGGCCCTACTTGTTTGTGCGTCGAAAGCATATATAACTCAGATCTTTTGCCTAATGGCTCTGTGACTTACTTGTCTGCTTACGTACTTGCTCCTGGTTTACTCGCCCGCTGTGGTCCGTTTGTATGTACATTCTTACAAATAAATGAAGTGCAACAGTAACGTCTTCTGATACTACATCACATTCGGCCTTTCGGGAAGGAATATTGGGAATATATTCATTACTTATCCAGTAAGTGGTATGTCTGCGAACGTTCTCATTTTCTACCCGAAAACTCCATTGAGGCGAACCGGGGTTCCAACCTACAGCGTCGAATGACTTGTCCCAGTTAGGAAGAAAACGATATGAAGCAATTGACAGATTAATTAGTGGGGCCCCTAAATACCCAGTTATAATTATCTATCCTGCACCTATTCGTTGAACCAGATCGGTCATCCATCATGTCGAAACGTACCTTGGTTTATTGTGTTAGTAGGGTTCTTGTCTGACAACAAATTGTCCAAAGGAATAACGACTGGCAGCCTCTAATTGGAACTATCAGCGGCCGGTTCTAGCATTAGTACTGAACATTTCTAAAAAGAGACGTACCGGTTGGAGGCGGGAGTTCTTTTACCAGACTATGACGCGGTCAATGGTATGCACATGTAGGCAAAAACTGACAACCGGGGATCTTACAACACTCTATATTCAATAAAAAATACCAGTCACGATTGAACGGTAAAATAATGAGGTATATATCCCAAAATATTACTATTCTCTATGTAATGTGACTCTTCCAAATGATGGATACATATGTGAACTTGATGTGAAAAAATTGGGAAAAATTGGGTTAAATGTTAACTGTCATTGATGAATCATACCATGCCAGAAAGACAACGTAAGAGAAACTTTTTCAGAGCTTTAATGAAAAGCTCAATTCAGACAAAGTATGTGACTCAGATGAACACATTACCGCAGAACAGATGATCCTTTCGGCATAGACTCGCAATGTTTGAAGCCACCAAAAACTCCACTTCACTTCCATTTGCAACTGCTGGGCATCATCAACCAATACAAAATGATTCTACAAGTGTTTGATGTGATCAGTCTCATAACCGACCGTCAGGATGAGTCCAGGGATCCACGTCATTGCTTTTTCGCATATGCCTCCTTCGTGTGTAACTCACTCAATTTATTTTATGCCCATCTCAATGAAAAATGGCTCTAAATGACTAGTGGACGTCAACTGAATGATTATTTTTGGCCAGACGAGTAGCGATTGCGGTAAAGTTGCCCGTACCTACGCCACTGTTGTCAGTTGAACCAGTGCTCCCCAAAGTGTTCAGTCAGTTCATGCAATTTGCACCAAAAGAGCGGACGAAATGATGAACACAAAATGTGGTCGTTTCTGTGGTGGTATGTGGTGACTCATGGTCGAAAGCCAGCCATGTCCCGTCAGCAATGGGCATGTCGGCGCCTGTCCGGAATCCAGGTCAGTGCTTGTACCAGAGGAAGCGCAAGTGGTAAAGCTGCGGATCGATGAGACGCAAATGGAGTCCCGTCAAGTGATAACTGGTCATGTGACCGATCAACCAATCAGTAGACCGGCTACTTGATCCCAGTATGAACCACCTAGTCTGCTTTGCAGCGTTTGACGTCAGTGATTGTTTTTTCCTATGAAAACGATGTGTTTCTTGCTGATAAAAGTACATAATTCGTGGGCGGAATGGAGTTCTCACTAGGGCTAGTGGGACGGAACAAAACGGTTTCTGTTGCGTCTATTTTCATCTGTAACTAGGATACTAGTTTGGAAAACGACGAACAGATCAACAGCGAGGTAAGTATTTTCCACACAGAGGTCATTACCTATTTCTCATTGATATTCATTATCGTGTTTCCTTCCAATGAAAGTGGTAAGTAGTTTACTTTCCGATTGTAAAATTAAAAATCAAGTTTCTCAAGTGGATTCAACCAGTCCAACTTGATTTCAAGGAAGAACGTAGAAATGAAGGACAGAAAAATGAAATGCATTGCTAGGTGTATGAATGTCGTTTACTGTTGCCGATCTCCGGTGCAAAACATGCCAGTCTGCGCTTGATGTGGCACGAACAGTAAACAGTGGAAAGGAGAAGTTTTTATCAAAGTTAAGTCATAAAAATTTGTGGTTGTGACTGATAGCAGAGAAAGCAGGTATCTTTCGATGATTGCTTGCTGATAGATCAGTTGTAGGTTCAGGGCGGTTATATCAAGAAAGGTCTTTACCAAATGGCTATCAGGTAAACTCTGTTGGGTATCACGGAAGACCACGATGAAAACCGGAGCCCATTTTGACGACGGAACGACAGAAAATTTCTTTTTATTCTTTTTACAGGTGAATTTAAAGTACATCATGGTTTATGCTTCGCTGTGAGCCGAACATATATGCAACCACTAAACGACTAAAATTCACATTCACTCTGGCAGCCCCGTTCATCTTACTGCCTCACCTGTTGTCTACCAATTTATTTGCACTTACTAATGCTTACACTGTTAGGAAAAAACGATGCCTGACTCAAAGGGTTAGTAAACATCCCCGAGTGGATTTTGCCCTAGACGACTCAACTGGACTTCGCCAGACAAAATTTGGCAAGGAATCCGGTATCGGATTTCAGATATGAGTAGTACGGTATTGTATCTAGATGACAGGACCAAACTTCTCCGGAAGCACATGTTCGGTTCCACGGTAGTTACCGCTCACCAGATATGCCCACCCGCTGCTCCCCTGACTAATCATCCCCGTATTTGACCATTTCACATCTGGCTTACAGTTGCCGTCTCATTTGAATCTTATGGGTGGGGCATGGATACAATGCCAAAGTGCTCATATCGAAAATCCATACTTGGGATTGTATTTCCTCGTTCAGAAGTTTAACCATGTTAACGGACGAATACACTTTGGAAGAACCACCGTGTGATTCCGAAAATGGACTCTCAGTCCAAGCACGATCCACACGATTCGAACGAGATTACAGCTGTAATCCGGTATCAGCTTTTGCAGACCATCAACAAAAAGGTCACCAAGTTCGACTGACTGAATCATTCAGAGTGCGATTGAGCAGACCGCAAGCAATGCTATGGATCACGTTGGAAGCCCTCTTTCAGTCTGCTCTCGCTGGCAAAAGACTCACAATCTCACAAAAATCCATGATGAAATATCTCCCATCTTCCCCCACTGTTTATTTATTCTGCTCCCTTATATATAAACTTGCATGCCTAATGTTCACAATCGGCAAGAGTAAGTGATATATCTTCATCTGCAATATATATTGTTTCCATTCTAAATTGCTTCGGATCACTGAGCTCGCCGTTTAGTTCGCAAGCGTCTAATCACCAGTCAAGGTGACCTAATCGCTGAACGTTCTTGTTAACTGGTTAAGGAGAACACAGTGCTTCACTTTTCACAAGTGCACAATTTTCTAGCATTTATCGCAGTATCAGGAGTTGTTTGTTGTTTCTCTGTATGCTTCATTTTACGCCGGAAAAACACTCAAAGCACACGTCATTGAATAATCCCATCTTTAACCGTTGCCATACACGCGGAATGGGCATTATCGGTACGTGAACTTGAATTGCTGAGCCATTAATTTGAAGTAGTACCCAATGTGGATGAGGTTCTGCTGTGAGTTTTTTAACTTCGATTTCACCTCAGTACTGAAACAAAGATGTCAATGGTCTGTCATCAAGTATTACAGAAATACAAAAGGTGGTCTAAAATGAATAAGAGCAACTCACAATGACCGAAAATGGAGCCACTTACCAAGCAGGTGACCAGATTCTTTATGAAGCAACTATAAAATGTAGTTTAACCAATTTAGTCTACAAGTTGGACCGGTACTTGTCCAAACTAGGTTTATCCGTCCGACTAACATATTGTCAAATGTTTGACGTTTGCCCAGTTCTCTATTTTCAGTCGCGCCCTTGGAAAAATGTACAAAATTGTATTTGTGAAGGACACACTTCCCGGAGAACTTTTTGGTTGAACTCTACAAAGTGTTTGCTTGACGAAAATGGTTGGGTTGACCTGATGAAAAATGACCTCACACTTATATACCTCATGTATAGCAAACTCCGTCGCAAAGTACCGCGGCGTCATGTGGTTTCACTGTCGCGGGGAAGAGTTGGTGCATGAATGCCTTCAGGTTCGAGCCTCTGGACCTGCTTCAGTACAACTGCTTACACACACACAAACGTGATCCTGTGTTGACGTGACGTCCCCCTCCCACCTGGGAGCAAGCCGTTCATCTAGCCAACAACCTGGTTACAAAAAACCCAAAGCATTTGCTGCCCATTCGCACCGATCAGCTCAGGCAATTTGTTTCGTTTCATAGCACCGTGGTGGGAGAGACTGTGCAAAGAGATCGATTCGAGTCACGGAGGCAGCATACCTTCCCGAGAGTGTCCAAAGCGGGCACACGCAGGCACGCACACATCGTGCGCGCAAGCAGGCACTTTCGTCTGCTACTGCACACATGCATGTGGGATAATGACCAAGGATACAATTGTGTGAGATCGCACGCGAAAAACAGCCTACCTGAATAGGAGGCGTCACCGATCGGATGGACAAATGGGATCACGTCCATCCATATGAATACATACACATACTCGGAAACCAATTTAAGCGGTCTGTGATGGGGTATTGATAATATGGTGCAAAATTCTGTAAGCTATTGTTCTTAACCTTATCTTTTACCCCTGCAGAAGAGACGCCCATCACGGGGCTGGTCACCGTGTGGATGATTAGTTGGTGATAAAAGAAACGGTGACCAGGGGGTATTTCACCACGTTCAAACTGATCCAACGATGAGAAATAAAGCAGATATTCCGTTGATTATGGTGTGGTACACAGTCACACTACCTGTTAGAGTTCACCTAGGGACTTGGTGCGTGATTCCTAACGAGGATGACATATGCTCCCAAGGATGTTGCACGGCGATTTGCTCGTACCAAGTGCACACTGTCTCCTCTTGTAACCACGTGTAGAAGATACTAGACGAATCAAATATAGTACCGTAGAAACCATATCGAACCTCCTCAGCGGGTGTTTAACACGTGCAGTGAGTGTAGTATTCAACTCAGCTCCTATGTGTCATGTATACTTGGAAGCTCTCCAACTATTAAAATGTGTTATGAGGATATGTTGTCGAAGCTAGCCACCTTGAAGCTAGTCTATTCGTTCAGGAGCTTACATAAAACAACCTACCTTGGTCGAACGGCAAGGCAAGGAATTAAGGAGCAACGTCCACATTGGCTCCAACACAGGAACAGGAACCATGAGGAGTGCCATTCTCGGGCACTTGGTAGGTTCAGGTCATCAATTCAATGTAGATTCAGCATTTCAGATTGTTTATCGAGTGCTTCCCAATCTCCATAAACACATTCCTTTATACACATGGTCACCGCAGAGGTGACCGGCCCCCTTCGTTTCGCACCTACCCTGTGCGCACAGAGAAAATTCTTCCTAGCTTCCCGTGTACCCTGGCAGCATATCGACAACTCCCACCTCACTCACTCAAATCTAGATCATGTGACTGCCATGAACTAGTAGTGCAGACCAACACATCAATCTAATCCTAAATTCTCACTTCTCACATAACCCTTCTATCCAATGCGAAGGACTACCAGTCCTTTCAATGTACCCGTTTCCTAGGTGATTTATACAGGCTAGAGAATGAATTATTGAAAACAATTGTTTGACTCCAAAAAATGTTCAGATACCCCGGTGTGCATAATCCGTAATCTAAAGTACGGAAGCTAAGCGGCACTAGTAGCATACTCGGCTTCCGTTCATACGTGCAGTTTGCTTCACCAACAGTGCTTCACTCCTTTTCGAGCCATTTTTCATTTACCACCAAATTAGGCCACAACCAACGACCAAATGTCAGTGTTGGAATGTTTTCAGACAATTTATGTTGGTTAGAAGGTTACGGGTGCTGTGAACCAGTAATCAGCTTTTCAGATGGTAAAACCCAAAATAGATCATGTGATGGTGTTAGATTTCTCCCGAAACCGGAATGTTTTTGAAAAGTGGTCGATTCATTTGGGAAAACCGTGAGGGGAAAGGAGTTTGGCAAGAGTTTCCTGCACTGGATCCTGTACAATTTAGTTGTGAACAGGTTGGCATGCTAATGATAATCCGTACTTTTTCATTTGAGAATCCTTCTATTCATACTGGTGAGAAGTTTTTGCATTCACATTCGTGGAGCAAATAAATAGAAGATACCGGCACAAAATCATATCGGGGCTTCTAGCTAAATCTTCAGTCCCAATCGAATGAGTGAAGAGCAGTCAGAATAGTGCGTGAAATAAATGACATACTTGTCGGGATAAGAATAGTGAAATGGGTATTTTTCTTGTTTCATTTCGGCATTCGCAACCGCAAGCTGTGATAAGTGTTCAGTTGTGTATGTCTTTCAAAAAGTCAAACGGTTCATTTCGAGGTTTTATAATTGACAACTTCGTACTGATTGATAGATTTGATCAGGCGTAACTCTTGGAGCAACCTGCCTGATGAAGCACATGGTCGTATATGAATGCTATATCTTACCAATTGCACTGTTATATTATCCAAGTTCCACGAGCTTCTACTAAAAACTGGTCGGCGAATGTTTTACTTCGGGAGAAAAGTCGTTCGTCATAAGGTTAAATCAACCCGTTTACGAAACTCTCACGCGGACCCTTAGTTTCAATTTCCGAAGTTACGTGGTCGTGTTTCTTTCGCTCACTGATCATATCCCAATCTCCATCTCTTCTGTTTTACTCCCTTTTTTCGAACCGAGTGTTGTCTCGAGTAAATATTTATTGAGATTGAACATGAAAATTCAGTTTAACATATCAAGAAACTCCTTTAAGATGGTTTAGACGAGATCCCACGCGATACGTCACAGATTTCTATCCAATATTTACCCAACAGTTTGGTTAGATGGATAGGCCACTAGTTTCCATGCAGACCTCCGCTCTCTCGCCTCCACGCTCGAGTGATACTTACTTGAGTACTCCCGTGGCATCACACAGTTTTGACCATGTTTCGGTGGTAAGTGTTGATTGACATTAACCGGTATCTGTCCGTGGTCCATTTGTTTGCCTTATCCGTTCGTCTCGATCTCTGATTACTAACAGATTTCATCGCTTACGTAACCTTTCTTCCCCCGTTGTGTCTGTGTGTGCTAGCCCACATCCGTTCATGATCCGTTCTGTTACTACGCCATATTTAACTGGGCCATTTCACTAGGCCCCACCGCATGAGGGAATTATATATATATATATATATATATATATATATATATATATATATATATATATATATATATATATATATATATATATATATATATATATGTATATCTATCATTCTGTAAGGGTATTGGCTGACGCACAAATAGATGGCGTAGTTCCGTTGGCAGACAGCACCTCACTCTCCATCCAGGATCGACGGCAAAGCTCAGACCAGTGAAGCGGGTCTTTAGCCCAATCAGTTCCTGGCGAGACGGAGCGAAATCGTCCAGTCAGCCACCAATAGTCACTCTCACCGAACCGAGCAGAATCAGTCCGTCAGCGGTCAATGGTTGTATAATTGAACGCAACAAAGATCAACCAATCAGCGACCAAGAGTTGTTTTAACCGAACGAAACGAATTTAACCAAATAATTGCCAACCGTTGAGTTTAACCGACGGTGACGAAATCAGTCAGTAGAGGACGTACCCGAAAGAGCCAATCAAAAGACCCGGCTATCGGAAGCTTTCTGGACCAGTGCACTTTGGATCATGGTTTTGACTGTAGTCATTTACTATCCTAAAAATACTGCTTGTTTCTGTATAGTAGAACGAGATGGTTTACTGGCAAAAAAGTCTTCTTGGTAGAGTTATTGAGACAGTATAAAACACACTGGATCTGAGAGTACTTTTCCCACAATGATTTATGTGGAAATGGGTTTGATATTACCCTCGTCTTTCGTCGTATTGGATGCTCATATATGGTTATCTTCCTGAGAAGTGTATAAGTTGCTTGTGAGAAAGTTAGATAGTCAGTATTTCTCTCAGAAGCCATGTAAAAGCTGTAATGTCATTTGGCACTGTGGTCCCGCAGTTCACCGATTCACAAACACATTTGATCTAAACACAATCTTCAACTCGTTTCTATTCTATTCTTTTTTCTCAACACATAAGGTAAAGCACATGATTTTTGTGAATTATCCACAACTATTTCACCGGATGGTTATGCAGTACACTTTGCTCACTGCCCATTCATCCGTTTTCACCGCTGACCGATAAGACGACACTGACAATTTTCAGGTTTGTCAAAAAACAGTCAAATAAGGTTTATGCTTTAGAATTCGTACACCTGTCCTTACAGATTGGAATTTTCTGTGCCATCACTATTGGTGCCTTCTTGGTTTATCGAAATATTTCGGTCATTTTGTTTTCCAGTCTCATAATTGGTAACTTTTTAACAACTTACAGAGCGAACAGTCGAAGGCTGCTGAATAGTTCCCTATATTGCCCATATATTATTCACTCTGATAGTTTAGCTTCATCTATCCTCTTCCGAACATTTTTTTGGGCTGCCTTTTTATATCTATTGGAAGGAAGGCAGACAATAAATTGTAATTACAGTTATTGTAGCCGACTTTCTTCAACGAGAAATGTTATTTAGCATGCGTATGAGTGCAGTGGAAGGGAAATTCACCGTGACATTAAAGGCCCAGCGTTCTATCAGTTATGACCGACACCAGTGACCCTGAGACATCCAGGGTGGAATCTGGAGACAGTGGTTACCGGATTACCACCAATGTAACCTCGAGGCACACAGGTGGAGCAATCCCACACACACGCCATCTGTCAGCAGTTTCCATAGTTTCGTGTCAGAGTTAGTATCCCTGGCATTATTTGTAACTGGTCTGTTTGACGATCCAGTCATTTTCCACATATCTTAAATTATTTCTTCTAATAAGCTTCAAGATACGAAGGAGTTTAGATGACTCCAGGATGAGTCAAAAATCAAAAGGTTTTCTCTAGTCGGTGCTCAGCCGTGAATCCATTAAGGTACAGGAAGTTGGAAATATCGTGGAAATGTTTCCTAGGGTTTTAGGTACGCTACTCATGGTTTTTCGATGTTTGATGAATTTCATTTTCTGTGGTATTTCTTTTCGAAATGCGCCTCGTGAGTCCCGGCTCACATGAGAAAAAAACCTGAAATGAAAGTGGTGAACTAACATAAGGATATGATGTTAGTATCTGAATGGCATTGCACGAAATTTAAACTAGAGACGAGGCCAATTGTTCCGTTCCGTTCCACACCTCTGGTGAAAAGACTTTTCTGACTTCGAATCAACTCGGCTTATTGGTTCAGAACATACTGTTTACATGGGGAGGAAGAATCACACTGTCACCCACCTTTGCAACAGAGAATAACTTGTTCAAACTTGTATTAGGTAATCTGTCTTCTGAGTGATTGATTATTGATACCGTCAGGCAAAAATTGACGGAAATCCCTTATCGTCTCATTGATCTGCCGTTTTGTTATTCGCAAATCCGGTGTCTCAGGCCTTGACCCGGATTTTGGACAATTGCTGACATACTGTCTGCTATCGAGGCTAGGCAGCCTACCGAACGATGCGTCAGACCATACCCTCACATCAAGTATCTGGACGGATGAGTTCTGCAGTACGTAAATTAGCTTAAAAAGGAAAATCAACTGGAATGTTTCTTGCCAATTATTTACTTCATTTTGGTCTGTGATCCATTCAAATCGACCTATCCAGACGGATCCGAGATTTGAGTTCAAAGATATGACTAACATTCAATAAGGGAACAATATAAAACCAATTTCATTGAAATCAGCTAAGGTGATCTTGTTTTCACGATGCTAAAATTGTTCAGTATGGTTTTATCAGACGTGACTAATCGATCATCGCGGATGTAAATGGCGAACAATTCAGTGAGACAGTATTTGTATGAGTAGTAAGAGGTTCTGTTGTACATAATATAAGATTTGTCATGCAGTGTGAACTTTATCTGGTTTTGCAAAGAATATTTCGAAATTGGCTAACGGTTAGTGCTATGGGTAAAATTCCGCTCGGCTGTATGCTGTATAAAAAGCTGCGCAAAACAAAATAGTCCAAATTTGAAACTAATTATTATTCGTCCTTCATGGACTACTGATCAGCTGGTTGACACCTCGTCAAACATCTGCGTAAGAAAAAAGCACATTTAAAGAAGGTACGGAAAACACATTTCACTGTCTCTCATTCCCTAGGCTTGCCTACTACCGGAACACAAAAGTTACTACTGAGCCGGCGAATGTGGGTCAATATTTCGGAAGCCCATTTTTACTGAATGAATTTTCCAGCTCTTTCGGTTCTCTAACATAAATACTGGACCTCCAGTGTTTAATAGTACCAGTCTAATTTGCGGGGGAAGTTGATCGTTCTATTTCCCGTCCACCACTCATATCTGAATTCTGTCTGTAATCAAATTACGTCAACCATTAGAGGTTTGCCTGTTCTGACTTTGTTTTGCATTTGCATTTGATAATTGTGATCACTGGAACATGTTGAAAATGGAGGTATGAGAGTACAAAACAATGTTCCACAAGCGTGGGTATATCGTTTTGTGCAAAATTTGTGGGAACTCGACTAATGAACCGTATGAAGCGTGAGAACTTCACGTAATTCACAATACGAATCGTTCATCTTGTACCCATTCTTCAAAAACACGAACTGATTATCACGTGCCTTTGTGAATTGCGTCATGTGCTTCGGGTACATTCTGTGGCAGACCGGTTCGCGTGACTCGAGTCACGAGTACTTCACCTGTTTCCAACAATGCATATACACGGAGAAAAACGCACTTGCTAATCAGCATCGGTGAAACACCCTTGCTCCATAATCAGTTCGTGGTATAGGTGAATATCTCCACTCAATGGTACCCCCATTCACATAAGCTCTGATCTGTTGGAATTCTGTAGTGGGAGACTGGGCCCTTCTTTTCACATAGAGTGGACACGCAGAAATATTGCGGTGGTATAATAATTGCTACGTAACACCGGAGCTGTATTCTTGGATATCAGTCTCTGCTATGATTCCTGTTTGTTCTTCACAAGATTATCATCAGTCCAGTTCATTGCACTAGTGGTTATTCTTTAGATTTAATAATTCGTTTGAATTTAGACTCAGAAATACCTATTTGCTGTCAGAATTTGCTAATAATGTCCGATAGAGTAAGTTCTGAGAAATAGGGATTTCTAGCAAGGAGCTGTTGTTTGCTTCGTGCCAGCAATAACTCCCAATTCCTGTGGTGTTGCACTCCGGAACCCGGGTTGAACGAGGCAATTGGGTAATTTTACAAAATCTACACAGCAGTTGAAAGTCCTGGAAATCTTCCGTAGTTAGTGATTGTAGATCAAAAGTTTAGTCGAATTAGACTACGTCGGTTGGGAAGTGTGTGTTACACATGACCATAGATGAACCCGCCCCAGCGTATATCCCTTAGCAGCAGAATAGACCACTAACTGATGAAACATTTGCCAAAATGAAACAAATTTTGGACAAGTTTTCGTCCGTTGGGGAAATCAGACAAAGCGTGTACTTTTACACATTCGATAATATGCACACGTTTTTCGGCTAACCACACCAACCTAATACGCAGAGTTTACCCGACTGACAACAACTAACCAGCAATCGGAAAGTTATACTGTTTTGCTTTGTTTTCTTCAGGGCAGGCAGTGGTCAAAAGACTGATCAACGGGGCCAATTCATGTCCTGAGCTTTCAGGACTTTAGTAGATCGATCTAAAAGAAGTTCTGGGTATTAGGTGGCAAGCTGAGTGGCCAAGGTCAGCCGTGCAGCCGCAATCGAAGGCTTTCTTGACCCACCTGATTTGAAGTTGCAAATTTCGTTTTTATGTTTAGCGCCTTCTGCTTTGATTTATTTCCATTTCCAGAAAACGAGGGAGCCATTAAAAGCTAAATCCGGAATCACGAGGTTAATGGTAAAAAGGGCCGAAACTGAAATAGGCATCTGTGGGGTTAGCGATGCAAAATATGCGTAACCAGATCAACCCTACTACGGTCAGACAATGCTAAACTGAACCGCTCCTTTGGATTGCAAAATAAACTAATAGTTCTTCGCACGACAACACGAATTACCGCCATGAACTGCCTGGTGCATTACGAAAGTTAAATTTTATCAATCACAAATCCGATCAAACGGGGTGAGCACTTCCGTAACAACTTCCAACACGTTATTCACCGCAATCAAACTCGAAAACTTGTGTCATCTTGCCGATTTTATTATTTTTTTCTGGAGTTAGGCAGCAGTTATCTGGACATTTCGTGAAATGTAGTGAAGTTTCTTAGCACAGTACTCCTTTGGCTCTGATACGAAATTATTACACGCTCCCCCGCACACATGAAACCATGCAACGCAAAAGCCACTCCCGAGTTAAGCCATCTCTTTTCCATACGTATTCGTTCTTACTGTTCATATCACTGAATCCTTACAATTCTGATTTATCGTCGACTTGTATAATTTAAATGTTTTGTTTTCGTATTGAGAAACTGTGACAAAACTAACTGGAACAGAGGTTTTAAGTCTCTAGTCAACTCAGGAAGAGACTTTAAAGACCTTTAGGAACCGACAGTAGTCAAACAATCATCGCCAAACCCTTTTTGTCCTGGAATAGAGACCCAAGGCCGTCGTCGCCGTCACAGCTGGCACTTAATTCCCCGTTTTCCAACCTCCAGTTGGCCATGACCCCTGTTGTGAAATAATACACCGTTATCAAAAAATAAAAAGAAAGTAAGGAAATAATGAGGAAAAAATAGTTGATTTTGTCGGTCTTTTACCATTGTTGATTATCTGTGATTATCTCTTCCAGCTCTTGAACCACAGGTTCCTTCGCTAGTTCAAAACGGCTGAAGTTTCTCTGGGCTATTTTGTATTGCAGTGCATCTTTGCGGGCCAAATTTTGGAGATTTAACCCGGAAATGTTATTAAAACGATTTCAAGTAACGCGGTCATTTTCCCAACCCAAACGATGCATCCCGGGTTGAAAGAGGTCCTCATTTCGGCATTTTTCTTGTTTCATTTTATCTTTTGGAAAGATGTCCTTTAGGCTTTTCACATTTTGATAAGCGAGAATGCAAATAAAGTTAGCATCCTTATTGGTTTTTAAACCTGATCGTGATTGCGGCTGAGGTAATAACCTAATTGAAAACTTTATCAGACAAGGGCTTATGAAAAAGGCAGTGGACGTATTTGTGAACCATGAATGAGAGGTTGTTTCTATACCCAATGAATGAATATGATAGGGAGCTTGATCAGCAACTGTTTGTGCGCTTTTCATACGACTCCACCTCAAGTGCTTCTCGTCTCAATCTAATTCCGCTCCACCGCGTTTCTATCACTGCTGAATGAATAGCACGTGCAGAGTGTCATTATCAAATTCGAAAAGATAAATGTTTTTCTCGCGGAAATCTAGATAATATACTTCCTGGTACTTGACATTTTACTCTTGCATGTTGTCCAAAGGTTTACATCCAAGATTACGGCAATTCAGATTGTTAACGACGCTCTTGTCAAAGGGACAATATGAAAAACGGAGATCAGAGGCAAGACGAACAATTTCGGAGACAAACATCACACAGACGGTCGCAAGTGATCAACAGATGTGACATCTGCTACACAATACCTCAGACATCTATGGTAACCTTTAGCCAAATATATTCAGCACAGATTTTAGTGTGGGAGAAATATCTTTTTTAAGACTCCAAACATGGATACACTCTAGTCAAGTCAGCAGAATTCAAGTGAGCAAAATATACGATAGTTGTTACAACAACATGTGTGACAGACTGGTGATGTTTCCTGGTTGCAAATGTTCTTGTTATATTCTCCGGATTAGACTGGTCTGTCACTTTCCGATGGGATCAACAGCACACTACTGAGCGGGATTCAGATGACCCTTTGATATATCTGTGAAATTTATTACGAAGTGACTGGCGAGGCTATCTTAGTTAGTACGTGGGCATCAGTGGAATACTGGTTGCATATTACTTTATATCCACTTGAGTTATTAACGTTTATCTGACCGTACCGCGACAGCACGGCTAGTAGGGCAACAGTGCGTCAGGTGTATGGTCACCGGTTCGATTCCGGCCCATACCACGAACGATTAGGAGTAAACATTCAAGTTCACTTTCCATTACTTTTGTTTTATTTTATTTGTCCCGTCGAATTCAATATTTTTCATGTTTGTGAAACCGTAATGTACAATAAAATACTTTTTGTCCCATTATTTTGCGCCACATATCGTCAAACATGTTAATGTTACTAATGAAACCAAAAAGGCGCTCATAGTGGGTACTATGCGATTCGCTACATCCGTTGAAAAAAGCATTCAACTTGGAGATGAGACATTACCAGAAAAGAGAACAACAAATGAGTTCCTTTCAATGGGTAAAACGTTGCATCCTTTGTAGCAGGTAATGCTGTTGATAAACCGTCAAAGTTCATTTGTTGGCTCATTGGTCATTTTGTAGTCAGAGTGTCACGGGAATATGAGAAAAGATTACTTATTTGTTGCAATAATAAAAATGGTAATTTCTGGTTCATTCACAGGCGCTTTCAGTGATTTGTGAGTATTTTTTGCGGCGGTTGTAACATTAGTCGATCGACCGATAATTAGCTGAACAATGAAAAGAATGTAGCCAATAAAAATGTACTTTCAAGTCCTAAGCCATTAGCAAAATAACAGGTTCGAAGCAAACACAACTAATGTAGGTGGATCTGTCAGTGAAGTTCAGTAGACGTTCAAGGTGTTCTTTCGTTTTTCTTTGCCGAGGTGTTTTTTTCTACTTGTTCGCTGGATTGCCCTGGACGTAACTTCTCTCTGCCAAATACATTGCAGCTGATCTATCTTCCCAGCTAGTTTGATTGCCACAACAGTGAAAGCGTTAAAAAGGAACGACATGTAATATTTTCTAAATGAATCTTGTCTTTTGCCCTGCTTATCATTTAGCTATTTGAATACTATCTATCGGAAAATCATTGGACGGGTTTTCTATTCAAATGCGCCTTTTTTGGGAATTGACATGTGCGTCTTTATTCTGGATGTCAGACGAAAGAAACTCAAATACCATTTGGTCGCTAGGGTTCAGCCACCAAAACCTGTCTCTTTTTGTACCTTTCCATCTGGCTGACGCCGATGGCTGCGTGAATTTTTGACACTGTTGTACTTTTGTTTCACACTTATTGCTCTCTGTTGGCTGTTCAACCTGACAAAACGAACAACACACAGACTTGAACGATAACTACAATCACAGGTTAACAAAACATTTCGTACTGAAGCAGAAAGCAAGAATCACGTGCCACAGAGTATTTTAGGTGAAAACCCACATAGCAAAAGGTATGGGATCGGGAGAACTTGAGCGTAACTCAAAAGACTACGCCTCGTTGATGGTCAACCTAGCAACACTTGTTTTCAGCATAGTGAAACTAAGTTCACACAGTTAACAGTAAAGATGGCGTTTTCCAGTGGACCATCATAATTCACTCTACTAAACCCTGCGAACCACACCAAGTGGGGTTATTTGTAATCCGGGTTTGAGAAATAGAATAACTATCCTCACTGATACTTTGGCTTGTTGCCACGAAGTGCTTTACCGTTTGACATGTATCGTGATTGTAACCGAGTTCGAAACATTTTTACTGATATCAACTGTTTGAATAAAATAACCAATTTTGAAACATCCTGTTTACATTTTCGATGTAAGTAGTACGGTATTGCTTCTGGATGTCAGAACCAAATTTCCCCGGATGCACGTGATTTTTTTGCCTTTTTTGCTGCGATTCCTTTATGCGTACCCGGTACAGTCCTGTCCCAGTAATCCCCGTACTTGAGCACTCCTGTTTGGATCTTTTTCTTTCACAGTTTTCCTAATTTGACATTCACGTTTTATCACTTGTTAGGAGGCATGCTGTATACAGAACTTTTTTCAAATACTTTACTTAAAGGAAGATATAGTTAGAGGGATGAAGCCCCCAGTGCACTGGGATTACTAGACAACACAGGTAACGTTGTAACAGTATTTCACCTCACTCACCCCACGATACTGGACATTATACTTTCACTATCCTGTAAGCGTCACGGTTGTTATTTGAGCTATTTCCCTCAGCCCTAGTGTGCTGCAATGATCACAAGTGAATTGTGAACTTGTTTGTTTGTCTGTATTGCGGAGCGCACGTACAATTACAGTCAGCTGAGTACACTTCGAATTTGACGCTATTATTCCATGTTCTTTCCTTATGGCGAATCCCAGATCTGATTCGGAGCTTTAGTTTTCGTTTTCCTGTGTTTCACTAACTCGCGGTATTTTTTCTACAGACCACAACTGACATTTTGATCAACTTTTTCGTCATAGGTTCTTGTAATCTAGAGATAAATGCTCTAGAATTAGAGGAGTATCCATAGGAACTTGAAACATGGCATCCAGTAAGATAACTTTTTCGAGGAAGAGACTCTACTCTATTGACCGTTATCAGAAAAGATGCGTACTCCTTGCTTAGGCATTTAACTTTCCACGAAAACTCTTGTCTTTGCCCTGTGACTTCTAGAAAGATTTGATTTTGAAATACTTTATAGTCCCAAATCCTGAGGCAGACTAAAGGACAAAATTGTAGGTCTCACTGAAAGAAGCACACTAACCTATTTCGGAATTAACGTTTGCAAATGAGAACCGAAGCATTTACAAATTCGGTGTCCAACTTGATTTGCATCTGGGCGACAGCGTATCTACTGGGAAGAACTACCCAGTATAGAAAATTATCAAATTCTCATTTACGGAAGCACTTATTTTCGGTCAAATTGGTTCGTGAGCAGAACCAGTACATGCGTGTCACCGTTAGTGTTTGTTGTATCCGGTATGAACAGTCAGGCCTAATGTGCGGGCAATCGACCAACCTATTTCCCGTGCATGGATATGAGCCAGTTGATGCTTAATTATGCTTTTGTCCGTGTACTGTTTTTTGGCTGATCAATCCCGCGATATATCGACTGACTCTGTGTGACCTGAGGCAAATGTACCCTAGCTGATGCGTATAGCATAGTGATACTACGTACTTCTTAGTCCGTTTTGCTTATAGCTTGTTCGCCGGTTACGGCGGTGTTTTGTGTCTACATTCCTGGAAATAATTGAGCTGTAATTGTTACATACTCTGTTACTGATTACGAACACAAATGTAATAAGCCTCCATCGCCATTCAGCCCGGAAAGTCCTCAGTCATTTTCCACTCAACGGAGACGGTTGGCTAGATGTCCCGGTAGAAATGCCTAATCTACCAGCAATTATCAACTCAAATCGAAACGGTCATGACACTGGAGAGCATGAAATTCTTGCAGCCACTAACATCTCAGTCTGACCCACCGTTTCCGCAATACTGAGTGTACTAAATGTGATGGGACCGGTCACTTCCAGTTCAGTCATACCTGTCTTCAAATCACAAGTCCTCTACGTAAGCTCATACCCCTGTTCTTATTTTACCCGTAAGGTTCTTGGGAATATCATTGTAGGAAATTCCCTCACGATGGAAGCTGCCTTATTTGGCAAGGCTTTCAAACGCCTGTGTAACTGAACTCCATTGCCATTTCAAGTAAAGCCAATACTGAGTATAAATTACCTATAATAAGAGGTGGGCAGTAGTCTCACTAGTGATCACTAAAACAGTTCCTTCTCCTACAGCTGACTCTTTCGTCGTTTTAAATAGCACGAGCGGTGCATTATATATATATATATATATATATATATATATATATATATATATATATATATATATAACGCATACCGTTCTTTAACACATACTCCAATATTTGTGGCTCAGAAATGGAGTTTCGCGTGAGCTGCGCAATAATTTGAGATCCAACATCGAAAATCGCAATCGATTCCGCTCATCGATTGCTTGCATCGGAGGAGGCTCCCAGTTCCAATTTTTTCCACAAACTCACTATCCGTTGGTCTTGAAGTCCTGAATTAGTTAGCGAGTAACTGCTTTGTGTCCAAATATTTGTGAATCTTGAGAGTGTTTCTCTTTATGGTAGTGCTGGACTTAATGAAAGACCGGGTGTGGTAACAAGGCACACTGACCGTATAATAGACACATCTACAAGAAAATTATTGAAAAACATGGATTCAGGTGCTGGCTTTTTGATTATTTTACAATCTGCCAAAAAGATCGCATACGAGTGCAGGCCAATGAAGGGGTGTGAGGAGACCACAAAAGAAAACACTGCATCAAATTTAATATTCGTTTTTTGTCATTTATTTTCTGTTTGTTGTTTACACCTAGTTCGGGACTCGAGGAAATACCAGGGTGCAATCACCATTTTTGTTCGAAGACGGTCCCGACCAGATAATAAATGTCAATGCCCGGAGTTCCATAGACTCAGTGAGGATATTTCTGTTGTATTTAAAGATATTCTTTTTGTTAAAACGGCAGAATAGCTGTTCTGACAAACTACTCTTAGCTTTCTTGGAATCTTTTCATTCTAGTCACTTATAAATCGAGAGCACTGGATTTGTACCCTGACTTGTGTCGTTTTGCTAGATCCTGTGGTAGCTGCATTCTTTCACAACAATCAAAGTACCCGATGTCCCCGGAAGACTGGCTAGGAGTTCACGCAGATTATTGTGATCCATTCCTAAGCAACTAGTAAGCATTATTCACTAATGATTCATACTTCTGTTGATCGGAAAGCTATCTCATCATAAGCGCAACTGGGAAGGCATTGTATGTGTGATCATGGCCGATGATGAAAGTCACTTCGCAGCCAAAAAGTTGACCTACCATCATGTTCCAACTCCACGTCGGTATTTATTAGCAATCACAGGAACTGAGAATTTTGTTCCCCATTTGAAGAGCTTGGTTGTTCTTGATAAATATTGGTAATATAACCTGTCCATTTACAAGTTACTACCAAACTGTTCACGGAGCGGATTGTGTATTTGGACCTAAGATTTAGTCTTGAAGTACTGAAGTACCGTACAAGTACCAGGCTGGAGACCAGTCATCCCGGATATTGAATGATATCCTCTGGCCCGTGGAAACCGTCGGTGTGATACGATAGAATTTGGCAATGGGGGCGGAAACCAAAAAGTAGCACGCTGATCAGAGTTTTGTGGAAGAAATGGTGAACGATTTACCTGAAATAATCGGGATATGTAATAATCAGATGGAAGGAAGGACAAGAAAGGGTGAAATTCTTTCTTTATTGTGGATTTTCACCCCCAAAAGTTTTCAAAAGCATTATCTCCTAAGATAAGCACCTCTGTTCTGAGATGAGTTGGAGATCTTGTATGAATGGAGGTACAGTCCTCGGAACACCTGAGAGCCAAGCTCAGTTGCGTGATCAAAGTATACAGGCTATGTCAAAATAAGGGAGTAAACGTTGATTTTGCCATAAATGCACAGAACAGCATGCAGGAAAAATCGAATTGGATTAGCGATTGATTAAGGTGAGTGAAGCAAAATCTGCCCGACACAAATGAGCTTCGAGGTCATTAGAGCAGAAAGCACAAAACTGAGATGTGGTGATAGAATTGCTGAATAAAACAAGAAGGTGTGAGAAAAATAGTGAGAAAGACCAAAAATCAGAGAAGACAAAATTTAGAGTTGTAAGTAGGTTTCGGGAAGAGTGTGAATAGGTGCATGCCGATATAAAGCCGGTGAGAACAGTTCAAACTCTCCTTGAATGGGAATTTGGATTTTCTTTGGTATTAGCACGCAATCAAAGCCGGGAAGGCCTCTTGGAAGGCTTCAGGGTAGACTTCCTTTTGGTCTGAAAAAACCTTATACTGTGAACTCTGAGTTTAGAAGAAGAGCTAGTGAAGGCGAAAAAAATCATGTTGTCCGCTACAAGTAGGCTATCCATGAAGAAAACGTGTATGGAGTGTGCCCTAATTCATTAAATACGTTGTGGGCTATGAGGTCAGTGGGATGTGGAAACAAGGTAAGACCAATACCTTTATTGTGAAAATTATAATGTTAATAACACAGCTTTGTTGGTAGATGCAATTCGCTTCCACTAGTCAAACTGTGTACCCTTCTGTATTAGCAGAAATGCTCGAACTGACAGGATGTATTGAGTTGGCTCTCACCCAGTATTATTTACACTGAAATACAAGGAACAATAGAGCTGAAATACAGCAGAATAGTTCTATCATGGGAATCATTCTGTTTGTTAGGATGATCAAATCTACCAACTGCCGAATCCTCATCCTCTTGGAAAGAATTGCGTTATAATTTTGAAAATTTGACCTAATCAAGTAGCACATTGTTCACCGCAATGCGATGGTAATATACCCATAGTCGATGGGCAAAGTAATAATGATCACTCAAGGAGAAGAACTACAAAGATGGTCTGACCACTTTTGTACAAATTTCATTCATAGTTCTATTCGTATCACTTGCATGTACCACCAGCAACAGCGGGAAAATTGTAGACGAAAACCTGCGTGAGCGGTAATTAGTTTGTTAGTAGTTGGGGTAAAAAAGGTTTTATTGATCTGGAGGTACAGGTTGGTAGTTATGGATAAAAAGGTAAAAAGAATGCTGAGGAATTTATCCATTTTCACTTGGTCTTTCGGTGCCGGAAGTGGCCCGGTTCCGGTGGGCCACCTGGGTGGTCGTTAGATGGCTGAAATGTTGTGGTGATCAGTCAATCTCCCTGATCTATTAATTGCCTGACCTTACATTTCGCACTCGCGGGAATTGCAAGCGCTATTTCCTATAAACTTCCTCGACGCAATTTACCTTGCAGTCTCTGTACTTACGCTCTAACGAAATACATAAGGTGGAACTTCACGGCTTCATTCCATTGATTTATTTAACGAACTCTGATAGTACAGGCTAAGGGAATGAGCGCTATAATTTACCGTCTTGTTCCACTCACCTATTTTCAACCTCACCGAGGTCACATCACCAGTATACTCAGTTTTATCGGTTACAATATTCACCTACTGCTAAATGGCATTCTGTCTGTTTTTGTATTTATTCAGGAAACGTTTGATCCCATACTTTGGTTTAAATGGATTCGCCTGAAGTCATCTTACAATTAGTTTTGAGGAGGCATCATTTTCCCCATCAGTTTTACTTGGTTTTGGTTTATCACGTTTCAAGTAAACTTTCGTAGTTGCGACTCACGTATTTCCCCAGATAATACTCGTTTCATCAGTGAGCGGAGCGTCATCCGGTACACATGAAAATAATGAATATCATATCAGAAGATCCAACGGCTTTCAGTACTACTCTAAAGTCCCTGCGGCAATCGCGACTAATATGATCCCGCAGATTGTTTGTTATTTTGAGTCCCCGAATTACAGCCTGTCTGATACCGTCGAGGAAACCCCAATAAATCGGGTAAAACCGTCAGAACAAAAAAGTATTGGACACGTTCTGTTGTAAATCCTAATGGGGATTTGACACTCCTAAGCTTGTTGGTAGGCACGACACAGTTGTGCACCAACTAACGTTGCAAAGCCCGCCACTATATGCGCAAAGCTTTTTGCCCCCTTTCAGATAGGATTAGAGTTTGAAAACGTACGCTGTGGTCGTAGGCGTATGTAACTGGCTCCAAGACTATGCTGTCACCAAAGTCTTAGTTTCTCCGTCGAACCCCCCCCCCCCCCCCCGGAAACCTTTATTTGCTTCCGCCTAACACACTGGTTTCGGTATCAACGCTACCTTTTAAACATTGTCGGGAGGTACGCCGTTTATTACTGGTGGTCATAGGGCATGGGACCTCCGTCAACATCGTACTCCAAAGGGGCCCAAGCCACGGTAGTTTTCCACCCCGTAAATTTAGTGCAGTCTCCCGAATCGGTGAACGTCTTTTTCGGGTACTAGGCTCACAACCGGGAGGAGCCTTATAATTTCTCCTTGCTTCAGGAAGACAGCCAGACCGGGGAGTGAATACAACGACCTTAACTTCAACCTCACTTCCCAGTCACGTGACAGATGAAACTACGGGAAAGCCTTTCTTAAATGACACTGGAGGACGGGCATTAAAAGATCTGTTTCCAAAAGACTCCATTTCTCCAGCAGCACCAACATTGCAAACCTCCAACGGCAACACCATCCCATTACGCTGTAGTCAGTTGATCACGTTAGAATTTTGGCCTACTTCTTCCTTATCCGTGGGTTTTTATCGTTTTCCAAGTAAATCGGGTTACTTTAGGTTAAGAAATTTTGAAAAGTCATGTGTTAGTAGTGGATCCGTTTAAATGACAAATCGTTGACCCGGTTCTGCCAAATTTTGCTATCGGCTCTTTGATTCACTTCCGTTCTCAAACAACTCATACTCATTCCGACGTCAGAACCCTTGTACCACAGCCCTTTCAATGAGTAGCCAAACTTCAAACAGACAAACAACAACGTGCTTACAATTACCATTGATGTGGCTCGCCGTACCATCACACTGGAACCCCCGGTTAATGCTCGGACTCGCTGTATTGTCCCAAAAAACTCACAGTTTCAACCAGCATTGAGTCTGGGAATCATCCGGCCTTCCAAAAGTCCGTGGGTATCGGCGTGGCATTTGGTCCAGAAGAAGTCACCCGACGATCTTATAGCGTTTGGAGATTATTTTTTGGTCAACCGGCTTACAGATTTGGAGCAAAACCCTCTCTCGCGCACCACAGACCTCATATCGGGTTTGGTCGATAAGATGATTTTCTGTATTATCGAACGGGTACAGGCATATAACCAAACACCGGTGGCTGAAGCGGATACTGGAAATCCACCGTATGGACTGCTTTTGGTCTTTTCAATTTTTTGCGAGTGTTGTCTGGGCTTAGCAGAGCTGTGCAATCCTTCCAGCGTATCATCTGTATGGTGTGCAGTGGATTAGAATTCACCTTCGAAGATCTGGAAGATGCATTCGTTGCTGGCTTCTCGAAGGGAGAGTATTTAGCACACGATTGTACACTTTATAACCACCAGACTCATCACAGGGTCAAGGTAAACGCATCAACTTTTGTATTACGCTCTGACTCCATTAAATATCTAGGTGGTAAGGTTACCTCCACAGAGATCACTTCCTTCCAATGGAAAGCTCAGGTTCTATCGGACTTCCCGGAACCCATCTCAAGAATGAAACTGGAGAGTTTCAATGGGCTGATCAAATTTTTTAGAGTGCAACTTTAGGTTCATAACTGGGATGATCCGAGAGTGAACTTTGTCGACACCATCGTTGAAAGCACCGTAAAATCGTATCTTCCACACTAAACCTTATAAGTTTTCCGGGTCGGGTAGCCCGTTACCGCAGCTTCCCAGTGTCTAGTTCTGAATATTAATCGCCACAACCTGCTGCATGTAACCATGCATTTTTTTCGCCCTCCATTCTATCAGTTAACCATTATTTTCAGCTACGGTCGTGGGACTTTGATTACAGAATTTTTGCAACAAACAATTTTGTTTTCATTACTATTTCCTTCCCGAGAGGAGCCAACTTGCCCTGCTACTATTAAGCCCAAATGAGACTTTATTCAATTTATCCGTGACTGATTATGAATGTATACACCCCTCGCATTTTTATAAAGTAATGATTCTTCCAAGCACCCGGTTAACCTCAATGGGCGATCCGTGACGACTTATGTTCCAGCCTCGAACCGTTGACATTTTTCAGAAATTTTCGAATTTCCAAATCCTCACAGATTACTACCTCATTATCAGGGTTCACATTTCTTCATTCCGTTTTAATAGACTTTCCAATAGAAGTCCTTGTTGTTGGAAGTCTCCTAGGAGGATCCGTCTATAGTATCCAACTGAACATCCCCATCTGTCACTTGTTTCACTGTTCGTTTCGCGCAAGCTGCTCTTTCTAGTGCTACTCCTTATGAAAGTCCTCGGCACAACCCAGCTTACAGAGACCCTTACACGTGGTTAGTACTAGACAGTTTCCTCTCTTCGGTCTGTTTGGCGAACTCTGATAGTACAGGCTGAGCGAGTGTGCTGTTTGGCATGATTTCTTTGAGCTGATACCTGAACCCTTCAAATGGATTTATTGTCATCAGATCAGGAATTAGGTACCGTTTAAGTTGACATCTTTTACCAAGTCCTGGAAAGTGATTATATCAGTGCGCTGATCGAGCAGTGCTTCAGTGCTTCTGATCATCTTTTCATATCTCAAACGTGTAAAACGGGTGAGAACAAACGCTCACATCCTGGAAGTCTACGATGATGTTTATCCCAACGTTCACGACTGCAGTTTACTGAGCCAAAAACTTAACTACCGGCTGCAAAAGTTGTCTCATACCAATTAGAAACTTCTGCAAATTAAGGATAAGACAATAAATTCGTAGATAGCAGAACAATTTTCTTGCGGAAGTATAAAGTAGGATAAAAGTGATAAGGAAGTATATTTCTCAGCGGGCCCGAAACTCAAGCGCATTAACACAATCAATATATGCACACCAAGTTCAAGTTCATTCTTAGAAAAGGCAGTTATCCGGAACTATAGTAGAACCGCCGAACTGTACACAAATTATTAGTCAAATATTCAGAACAGTGTTGGATACTTCCATTCTAATAGGAACTCTAAGTCAATGTAAAAGAAATCTAAGATGGGAATAGCTAACTAAAATAGGCGGAGCAGCGCAGTTAGATGAATGTACAAGAAAAGTATGTACAACGGTAGGAAAATGAAACAAATGACACGGAACAAAACAAAACCACAGTTTTTCTCAGTTCTCCACCTTCGACCAACGTCTTCAATTCAGTTCGGGTTTCAGGATTTGACGGTGGTTCGCCAAATCGATAGAGATGATGTAGGGTGGAGCTCCAAACGCCTCCGTCACAGCTTCTGAAACGTTTACTGATCAAGCCTATAGATTAAATGTTGAATTAATTTAGGGACACTACAAATCATAAAGTGGGGTTGACCCAGAACGGGTGGTTTATTGAGAGTTTTTTTGGTGTTACGCAGTACTGTGGCCGTGGTTTAAAACGAGTACATTATTTGTGCACATTAAATTGAAAAACATGGAAACACCACACTTGGACCGAATTGTCGAACTGGCTACTGTGAGTCTACTTAGTAGGTAGATTTATATAGAAAAACTGGAATTTCACAAGAACACGCGTGAGATGCTTTGAGCCCATGATGCTTCCTCTGGACTTTTGTTGATACTGATTACCCGGCGACTCCTTGCACGATTTTACTCAAGACCAACGAACAGAAGGAAGATCACACTTACGAGCAATGGGAAAGTAGTTTTTAGGACAAGTATTGTTGTTTTCCCTAGAGGAACATCATCTACAGGTAACTAAACAGTTCGATTAACAATTCATAGAAAAGACTGGCTCATTGAAGCAGAAAGAAACACAGTGACAATGGTTTCATAAAATGCGTTAAACGAAAGTAAAACTACCGGGTCTCTATACCACTTCCACCAAGCGTAAGTAAATAAAATGACGAGATCTTTTATTTTGATGGCTGACTTCACAGATGCTCCATGTGCATTCGCTTCACAACCAACACGCTACTGAACTACTTCGGCTCAAAATGAGTGTGTTAGATAAAATATTTCTTCCATGTACAGGAAGCAACGGAGAATGACTTTTTGGTACCAGCTGGAGGACCACTCAGAAAGACCCCAAATTCTGCTCGCCCCAGCATTTGAAAATTCAGTCTGGTTCTATCTGATGACATAGCCAAAACGCCAAAGCACCTCTCTCAGTTTTGAACATTTCAATGAGCACTTGAATGATTCTTTCTGGATCTATGTAACTAATTTCTGATGACTTGCGGGACAAACATTACTTAGTTCTTAGTCTTGTGTGATCAAGGGAATACACTCCTATGCGTGGCACACGAACAACCAATCAGGCACAGTGACACACTGCTCGACAGGTAAAGACAAAAATCGTTGCTTACCGAAACCCTCTTAGTTCCAACCGAATGAATGGGAATTCGATAGGGTCTATTAACCTCTTCTGTGAAAGAGAAATCATCTCCTGAAAAGTGCCCTTAGAATATAGGTGGAAATACCAATATCGATCAGAACTACTGGCATTAATATCACCACATCTGGAAGCCCAGTACAAGTTTTCTCTCTGCTCTCCAATAATCCTAAATAAAGCTATGCTTGAAGCCATCGGCATCCGGGGCCTTGGTCTCAAGTATTTCACGCTAATGAACCTGATACTTAGTAAAACAAGACCAGTCCCAACGTTGGTATACTCACTGGATCACACATGACTGCGAGCTACGCACGTTGTCAAGGTTAAACAATATTGGTCCAGGAAGAATCGGTCTAGTAGACTCATTGTGTCTGAAATAGCAAGAAATGTTTCGGCTTTTGTCTGCCGTATCAGATGGATTCAGACTTGGGTAATAAAAGCTAGGTATCCTAAGATTTTGTAAGGCCCTGTGAATCTACTGACACTGTGTGTTGTCATCTGTAACTAAGTATTAGATTTATCCACATATTAATAAAAGAGCTATAGGTCCCGAACACCGGTGACTTTGTGCTAGATTTTCTCTGATATCAGTGTAGAGATGGAAGAGTATGCGTAATGGGCTGCCAGATATAATGATATTACTATCAATGTTAAATTGAGTAAATTACCATCAATCACATTAGGGGTAGTTGTTTTATGGGGTCATCAAGATGGAAGCATTATGATAAATTCAGTTATGAATTCCTACTTTGAATACTTCTGCATTTTTCCATTTTAATATATTTTTTCTAGGGCCTGAAGGCTCTGATCGAAACCGGTATTATGGCTGATGAACCATATGGTGCGCTTTAGGCCAAGATATCTTTTCTAAGGTAGAGTGTAGGTTTCTGTACATTTTCAGCTTTCCCATGATTTTCAAACGTCCCATGGTACAGCTAGCCGCTTTCGAAGGGGAACTCGAGCGATACTGTGTATTCATGAAGCAATTCAAAGACATTTTTTGAGTGCACATTTGCAGATCCTAGGCTAAAGTTTTTGTATTTAATGCATTACTGTTGTGGGAGGGCTAAACGTGCTACCGAAGTTTGCGCGATGCTTGACCCACCAATGGGGTACATCAGAGCGTGCAGAATCCTGAAAGAGTTGTTTGGACAACCATTCAAAGTGGCTAAGAGCTTGTTTGATGATGTTTTATCAGAGGCAAAAATGACTGAGGGCAACGCTGAATTGTTGTCAAATTTGGCGATAAAAATGCAGAATTGCGATATAGCACTGGACCATTTAGAATACCAGTCTGATCTAAATTCGTTAAACACACAGGAATGCATTGTCCGATGTCTACCTTTTAATTTACACAGCCGATGGGCAGTGGACTCTGAGAAAATTAATAGGCTTGGGAGACAGTCTACGTCCGACGATATGACTGAGTTTATAGGTCGTCAATCCCGCATTGTCAAAAGCTGATGTGGACAAATCGTACGCGTGAGTTGCAGGCTGGCTTGGACGGCATTTAAGACTGTAACCAAATCCAGTCTTTGGCTAACATGCACACGATAAGTCGAGAGCCCGAGAGGTCAATTGAATGCAAACTATGCAAATCACTGCATCGGTTACCGGATTAATCAACCTTTCACGGAATGAGTGTACCCGGTCGGTGGTCCGCAGTAAAAAGGACCAGCTGGTGCTTTGTGTTTAAACAGCTCTCATTGAGCCTCTCGACACCACTTTAGGTTGAAGTGGGACCAGGACGGATGCTTGGGTTATCGTCACCAGTTACTGCATGGCCCTCGAAATAATAGGCCCACTTCTCCGCATGAACCCAGGATTGTCTATTCAACAGGACATGATGATTTCAAACCAGCAAGATTAGAAGTCATACCTGTTGGCATCGTGACACCTGAAGGATTGAGGAGGGTCATGTCGTTTTTGGACGCGGGTAGGGATACCTCACTTGTTACACGCGAGCTTATAGAAAGCTGTGAACAAGTCGGCGAGCCTACCTCGCTCACGATCGGCACGATTGCAGGGAGTCATGTTAACAGTTTGACAAGACTGACGCTGCAGTTAACAACTCTAACTGACGGGGGGACTGTAGACATCCCGAAAGCCTTTGCAATAGATAGCTTACCAAAGAGACCAGTCGACGATGGTCTCATCTCAAAGACGTAGTACTCAAAGAAGTGTCTGTTCCCCCTCCCTTCCCGTTAATGTGCTAGTTGGGTGCAATGTACCAGAGGCTCATTAGATGCTTGAACAGAGCACAGACAATCGAAAGAAACCATTCGATATACAAATGATACTTGGCTGGACACTTCTCGGACCCCTGATGAACGAAGTCCAATATTGGCATTAATAAATTGGTCAGTGATTGTTGAGAGAGGTACCTATGTAGGACACAACCAACTTTTTGATATTGAATCCAGCAGTCTATCTCAGGAAATTGAAGTTCACTCAAAAGAAGATCAGTCGGTGCTCTGAGTGGTGAAATGAAAGACAAAAAGTCGTAACGGGCAACACGAAGTTGCTCTACCCAAGCGATCACCATCAAACCACCTATCAAGAAATGGAGAAGTGGCCCGAAGGAGTTTGACATATCCCAAGAAAAGACCTTTTCGGGAAGTCCAGTTGGAAGTTGAATACCGGCAGGTCACGCAAAGCAGTTTGGTATTGGCCTACCTAGTGGCAGTGTACGGCACCTGGATGGAACTGAATGGCTGGCGGCGAAACAAGATACCCTTTTCCAAAGCAACAATCACTGAGCTCAAGTCAGCATTCATAAATTAACTCAGAATGACTACATTGTTATTAGGTTTTAACGTTGCGACAACGCTGAAAGAGAATTTTGTCACCATCGAATTGAGCTTTGCGTACTGGACAAATCCTACAATTGTGTTACATTACAAGAAACTGAGGGAACGAACGGCGTGTTCGAAACACCAGGGAGATTTATTAACTCGTAACAGGAAAAAGCAATGAAAATGCTGACGACTACAACTCGAAACTGCATACAAAGGACTAAATAGTTTGCAAACCGCCTCGAGCTCAGTTATTCCGCTGAAGTGGAATAATTATTCCATTTCGTGCCCTACAGTTTTTCAACTCGACCCATGTTTCTTGAACAGTTGGAAAACGTACTGAGTCCCAGTTTTCTATACTACGTGAACAGAGGTGGAAAGGGAAAATTCGCCAAGATTTCCTTTGAACAGTTCAACCCTGCTAGCACGAGTGGCGTAAAAGGTCGCGAGCTAGTTGCGTATTTAAGCACTATTTCCCTCAGTTAACTGATCTGCGAACTGATTGGTTGTTGTATTGCGTAATATCTCGGGATGGTGTTCCATTCTTACGCCGTCTAGCAATGGTGACAAAACGCATTGGGAACACGTGTGCACTTAGGTGATGCCATGTTTCAGCTAATCATCAACCAGCAAATTGGTGATACTCTTCCGTTACGCAATGTTGCCGCACTCAAAGGAGGCGGTGCCACTCGACGAATTTTGTCACATGTAATCAGTAGTCACTACTACAGTAGTATAACAATACTCGACGAAACTGTTGACGAGAAACAAAGTCCCTTTGTGTATCAATTGATATAGCCATATGGAGTTGTAGGAAGGAATTTGTATGTGATGCCCATCACATTCAAACTTTTGTCTGGTAAATTGCTCAAAATATGCTGCTTTAGCGCAAGAAGTGTGTCAGGTGAAAATACTTTGAATGAGGTTCGGGTAAATTAACTTTAGCTGAAAAGGATAAATACTGGCAAAAGATTTATGATTATGAAAACGAATATGCTGATATAGTAAAATAAACTGTTTTCCAACTGAAACTAATGAAATGGTTCTTATTGCTTGGACAGTGTTTGTTGTACTCCAGAAACTGTCCGACGCTCCAATACACAATGACGGACGATGGAGATTCGTTGTCACAGTAAATTGTACAAAGTGACAGTTATTATTCCTAATATAATAACTTCTTATGAATTCGGCCCAATGTGAACAACCACGAACAGGATCCGCTGAAGGATCAGTGAGGAAATGTGTTTACAGTAATTAGCCGAATTTCGTTAGAAGACTGCAGAGTGAATGGATTATCACGTATAACCAAAATACCTCCGTTCAGCGGTCATAAGTTTCACGGGTAAAAAGCCCGTTTGACGATTCCATGTCTACTATATTTGGAGCCGCTCCGGATCCGTGAAAATAAAAAAGCTTTCGTAACGAAATTGTGGGACTAAAAATGACAAAATGGCATTGCATGAGTGTATAGCACAAATTTGTTTGACGTCCAATGAGTCTAACGTTTCTTTCCCTGTGAATAGTGTGCTCATTAGGTTTGACTGAAAGAATTTTTAGTTGTATAACATGAAATAAAGAAAGTGGAAAACTGAATGACAACGAAATGTAAAAGACACGGTTCATGATTTCACAAAAATACCATGATTTTATCGCCGCCAGCTGGCACATGGCAAGGTTGTAACTTTTCCAGGAATTATTTTTGATCCAGCCTAATACGAATTAATTAGACCAATTATCGTCCTGTGCAAGATAAAGTATACATTCTACTCGGGCGTCAATGGGAAAAAATTTGATGTTCGTATTCCAGTTACTCCTTGATCTGCCGTGCATTACTCACGCTGCTGGTACTATCGTTGAACGATGTCATATGGTTTTATTGACTACCTCCAAAAAAACACATCGTAGTCTATGGTTTGCGAAAACAGGAGAAGGTAAAATGTGAATCCTTTTTAACTATAGTTACAAGAACCTATAGCTTCTTGTGTTAGCACAAGAATTCAGCAATACACTTTTTGATTGTTTCATATGAGGCTCTTTAGTAAACAGGCAAGCTTTTCCTCGAAAAAGAGTGAGGTGGACGGACTATTTTCACTTTTAAGTCAGTTTGCGGAAAGCATCTAAATGTAATTATTATAATATTAATCGTAGTAATATTAATATCAATAATAATAATAATTCCACTACTTATAATTACAAGCACGGTTAAATCTTCATCACTTTCTGGTATCAAAGTTTCAACCGATAATCTTTATGTCTATGTACTCTTTCAGTGTTTCGTGATCAAGGTATCACAGTTTAATTTCCGGTTCACCATGCCTACTATTTGTTGCCTTTTTTAAGGCCAAACAAGTACACGTTTTTGAGAAATGAGTTATTCGCAAGCTAGTTCATTCATTGATGGACCTCAAAGTTGAACACTTATACACTTAACTGATTAGTTCCATTTTGGATTATACTTTTCTCTGCTGTCGGTTACCATATGCACATGTAGAGTGGCCATGGAAATGGACGCGTGCTCAATACTCAGATAATAATTCACAATTACCAACAATTTCAAAGCATCAATGTACTTCTTATTACGTCTGATGAGATATTTCCTTCTACATTTGCCGGGAAACGCAAAGGACGCTGATGAGGAGGCCCAAGATAACAACAGTCAGAACAGTACATCCCGGCTCGTACTGTCACATTCGGCTATTGAGTGCAATTAACAAGCTGCCAACCAGTCCAGTTCTAGGGCGAGGAGGCAGTCTAACAGTCCCGTTACACATAGATGGCATGCACTCCTTCGGATCATCCAGAGCCCGCATATGGACTGTTCTTGCCGGGCCACTTGTCCAGTACCATGAACTCCGTTCGTTGTTGGCGTTTACAGTGATGAGAAACAACTAAGTGATGCCAACATATTTCTGGGAGACACTACAGAAGAACTCGGACAACTTCAAAGTAAAGGTGTGAATATAAAAGGACGAAAGACCCATTTGGTAATCGCCTCAGTAACCTGCGACCTTCCAGCTAGATACTTTGTGAAACAGAAAAAATCCCACTCTGGGTACTTCAGCTGCGACAAATGCACGCAGGAAGTTGAGTATTACAAACACAAGGTAACATTTCCTGAAACACATTCACCATTGATTACTGATGTTATGTTTCGTAGGAAACATACAATACCTCCCCCATTTCAACTCGAAGGTATAGATATGGTTAAAGGTTTCCCTATTGATTGTATGCGTTGTATATGTTTCGAGGATGACCGTCTTCTGATTGAATTGTGGACGGACTCACCCGTGGGCAACCAAACTCGGGTAGAAAGACAGCGGATAATTAGTGTGAATAAATTCATCGTAAAACTGCGTGATTTATTGCCTTGTGAATTTCGTAGGAAATGCAGGGGCTTGAAAGATCACCGATCTCGGAAAGCGGTCGAATTTCGTCAGTTCCCATTATATTTCGTTACTCTTGCATTTTGTAATAACGTTGCACCTAACGTGTATGAGCACTTTCTGCGTTTGTCGATAGGCACCAGTTTGTTATCAACCTGTCAAGACACGGAAGGCATAGATTTGGCAGAGGAGCTACTAAATACATTCGTGCACAATCACTGTGTACTGTATGGACTTGAGGAAATGTCCATGAACGTGCTTTCTTTAGTACATAAAGGTAATGATGTTCGTGAACTTAGTAAGTTAGGGGATTTTAGTGCATTTCCCTTCTAGTCTTACTTGCATCAAGGTAGAAAAATGATGCAAGGCACCACTAGACTAAGTTCACAGATTCATCGTAGGTGTAATATGAACAAAGGTATTCAGCACGATAAACCGAAATCAAAACTAACCCGCGATTTGAAGTCAAGAAAAATAAGTATTACCTTTTTAAAGGCGCATGATTTCTAGGAAATAAATATCTTGATAATCAAGCCATAAAGCTTGCTTATATCAGCGAGATTGCCGAAAACAGCTATGTCTTATTTGCAATCGCTTACCACACAATTCATTTTTTCCCTGTCTGTTTACTACCCCAGTTCCTTCTGAGCAGCTACATGTTTTCTTCTTCAAGGGCATGCAATTGAATGTGGAATTTTGCAAACTGGATGACGCTGACTGCAAACGTGTTTCGATGAAAGAAGCAGTTGTTCATTGCTTCCTTCCTCTATTTCATTCAATAAACGCTTCCTAGAAGACTTCGGTTCTCGTTTTGTTTCTGCTAAAGAATCACTTCCATAAAATACCAATACGTCTCCAGAAGTCTGCAAAAAGGTTTGCCGTAATTCCGTTCCTTTGTGAGGAAAAGGAAATGCTGCGTGTAATCAGCTCCAGCTGGTTGTGGGACGATGAACTGCCCGCGTACATGTCACCTTCCATTGGCCCTAAATTTCAGAGCTTGCTTTGAACGTACGCACCTATGCCATTGAATGCAAGCTACCGACCTGTGCACCTGTAAGTTACATACGACCAGTATTTTTGAGTTACATTTCAGTTATCTCCAATTACGCGTTGGAGATGGAACGTAAGTGCAAAAAAGTCAGTCTTCCGTCTAGTGATGGAACCATCTCTTTAAGAATTTCTTCCAGGCGCTCAAAGTAAGAGGACGGCTTATTTACCTTTCACCTAGGCAACTTCTTCTCAGATGAAGAGAACTCACCTTTCAATACGGGAACAAGTGTGATACAATCTTTTCATTGATAAACTTTACTTTATAGGCAGTCATAATACCGCAGGTATGCTCGGGACTACAAACAAGGTGAGTTAAAATAAATTGGAATATGTTACCAGTCACGGATATTACAGCCAATCAACTATCTCCAGAAAGACGCCTTTCCGAGCCTCCAACCAAAGCACTTTGTGAGTTGATTTTGATTATGTCCTTATCGAAAAAAACATTTAGTGACGGGCAGATACGTATATAACATACCCAGCTTGCCCACTGCGTACAATATGAATATGTTCTTCGTTCTCATTGAGGAATCAATTTCTGCCATCCGCCGGACGCCGACACAGATTCCTAACCCACGGGAAATTTTTATTGCTCGATGTCCAACTAATCGTAAATTTAATCGTTGCTTGGCGTTCATGATTAGAACGGCCTTTGTGGGTACCCCCAGTAATGCCAAGGCCAGTACGTCAAGGAGCCTAAGTATGTCAAGTCGCACGTTCATAAGTTATCTTGTTTTCTAACCGCGTTTCGTTAGCACCTATGAGGCCCGACCCAAAACGTATGGTGTACTCACCATTGTCATACACAGTAAGCTACTTCGCTTTAATTCATTTTGGAGATTTCACACACGAGCAAGGACAAGAGGGCTTGGAATTTACCAATGGCCTCGATAATCGCTGTTGGGACTACATAAGACTGCTCTAAAAGGCTGTATTCTAGCTTCAAAGGACAGTGAAGTCCCTCGGCCTGAGCAGTTATGATCCACAAAGGTTTTTTAAATGAAAACTCTGGCCCAAGTTACTGACTTGGACCAAAGCCCAGATAACGTCAAAGTCCGCAACCAGCTGGTAAATTGTTCCAATTGAAAACGAATATTGCAGAATAACATCATGCAATCAATCAGTGGAGGAAACTACCACAAGTTCGAAAGTAACCTGTTACGTTCGCTGATCGGTTCGCGTCTCGCAGACGTCGTGAATTATTCTGGTGCTCATGCAGAATACAGCTTTCGTGAGTCCGCACTAAATAGCTTCATTATTGGTATGCCCATTATCTCAAGAGACATTTTATGTGTGGTCTACATCCAACAAAAAACGTCATTTGCTGATGTAAAATGGGACATGATTGGTATGACCATTCGTGGCTGGTTGCACGACGCCGCCACAAGCCGCCGAAGATAGGAACTCTTGCAGGGTACACCGAACAATAATATTCTTATTTCTTCCAGACCATCGACGAAGCTCCCAGACAACTTAGCCCTGTGGACATGGAGGAATTTCAATACAGCTTTCTTGCACATCAATATACTTTCGACTGATTTATATTGTGTTCTAATTGCTTTTCAGTGTGGAAATGTCAGCCGACTATTCATGATTATGTCACGGTTAGGAGAAGTTTCAACAGTCTATCGTACCCACACTGCTTAGATTTTGACGTGGTGTGTATGTAATTGGTTCTTCTAATTTAGGAACCATTGACTTGTAATAAGGGAACTAATTCCGCCAACGATGTACGTAGGCTTATCCTTAGGTATATTGGGAGGGGAAACGGATTGCAGTAATAGGATATATTAATTAGTTGAAGCGCCGTTTATTTTTGTGACCCGAAGTTCAACGGAACATACGGTGGCTTAGATGCCACGATCAATTTGTCCTGCTTACCAGCTGTGTGATCGGCTCGTTCTCACGTCGTTCATTTGTCAAGGGGTTAAACATTCAGTTGATTCCTTTCACGCTCACCGCACTAACTGGGTCACGTTCATTGGTTCCTTCCAGGTGCGCAGAAGTCGCAACGTGTCGGTACGCGTGCACTTCCATTACACAACTTAGCCATTGTCAAGTAATGGAGCATAACTTGCGAGTACACACCATTTGTGCGAGCAAGGAAGTGAGGCTTATTAGCTGAAATCACCTTGTGAAATCATTCAGGCCTTTGGGGAAATACATTTATTCAGATTCCATGAAGTATTGTTCGTCTCACATTTCATACACAGAAAAACTCTGAAGTACTCAGACAGGTGTCAGTATTTTATCAAATTCCGTGTTTAAGTAAATTATATTGCTCCCCTTCGTACATCTTGTTTCAAAGCTGATTTATAATCAGAAACCGATTCTCAGTTCCTTGAGAACGTTTGATGGGTCAGTTTTCTGTAATTTTACTGTTTTTGACCTTTCAGTTTTACACGATATCTTAAAGTCATAAGGTAGTACACGGTTTTGCTGCTGGAGCCCAAAAAATGCCGGTTCTTGAAGTATCATCTTGTTTGTAGTAGTCTTTTCGCTGAAATCAAGAGAGCTGGGCAACAAGGGACAACTAAAAGGAGCGTTTGCGGCAATGGTAGCACAGACAGAGGTCTAGAATGACCAATAAGACAACATGGATATAGTGCTCAGAAGCGAGCAGGAACGCGTACGATAAAACATCACAACGAAGGCGCAACATCTATGCATCAGTTCGGACGGAAATGTAACGGCAAGTTTCTTATGTTCCATGATTTTTTCAGTCTTTATATGTACATATATTTTTGGAGTGGGGTTGGGGCCGAGCACAGAAAAGTGGGCCGGTTGAAGGAAACTGGAAGGGGAGCAGACACCAGTTGAAACGTTAAAAACGTTCAGGGAGGAACGTTATCCCCAAGAACTTGTCCAAAAGCTTTTAAAACGTTTCTTTGCTCGGAGCATCGATCACTTCCTAAGGTACGTTATTTCAACTCGAGACTATTCTCCGAATAGAAACGTTCTTACGTACGTTTGTACGAGGACCATCCTTGAATACTTTATGAGCTTGCCCTGGGGGTGTCCAGGCTCGAGCGCGTGAAAAGTGACCTGCAAGCCCTGTAGTGAAAAGTTTGTGCATTAGGAAAAGCTCCCCTCTAACCCTGAGAGTCTCCAAAGGGTAGTGTGTTGGTTTGGTCACTCTTGGAGGATAAGAGGTGCACGAAAACCAGAGAACCAGTTTCACGGCTACCCTTTGTACTCGTTTTAAGATTCATCTGTCCTTGGCCAAGCCAGAGTGTACAATCTGACTGCTGTATTCTAGAAGAGGTCGAATAAAAGTCCCATAAATGATCTGAAAGTCTTCTTCCATAATCTAATGAAAGCTTCGACTTACCATGCTGAGAACGCAAAAGGCTAGTTGATGGTCGTAGGAGAAAGAAAGCGACTTGTTCAGCCAAAAGCCCAAGACCTTAAGCTATTCCACGTCCTGCATTGGTGTGGTCTCAGTCGTCCGGAAGAGTTGAGCCGGGGAATTACCAAATGACCTGCTCACACGTCTGTCTTCAAGAATTGACAAGCTCCATTCGGTAGGCTATTGCTTGGCGTGGCTCCTTGCCGACTGCAATTCAGTGGCGTTGTTGTCCCAAATGGTGACGTCTTCAGAGTATATTGTAACTTTCTCTGATATGTTAGTTGGAAGGTTATTTAGATAACCGAGAAACCTTAAGGGACCTAGCACTGATCCTTTAGGGATTTCAGGGCGTATTGGGGATGGTTCCAAGAGGCAAGGTCCTGCTTTGACCCTGAATGACCAATTAGCAGGAAGGCTACGAAGGAGAGAGAGAGTGCTGCCGGAAATTCCGTCAGATCCCAGCTTGTGTAGATGAGAAATATGTGGTACCCTGTAAACAGCTTTGCTAAGTCGATAAACATTGCTCGCGGAATCACGCTTTCGCCGTTGGCCTGAGCAAGACCACCCATGACGGAGAGCATGTTGGTAATGGATGACCCTCCCGTCAGAAAGCAATCTTGGGCAGGGGAGATTAAGCCATTCTTGCGCAGGCGTGTTGGTACGACATGCCACAGAATGCTTTCGAAGGTCTTGCTGGGAATGCCAGTTAGACTAACAGGTCTTTAGCCCCCTGGTTTATGGTGATCCCAATTTTTGAAGGAAGGGCTGATTGTTGCTCACTTCCAAGAGGTTAGGAAAGTACCAGAGTCTAAGCTTCGCTGGAAGAGCTCCGCATAGTTTTCTGATAAAATTACGGACCTTTCGTTCTTTCTTACGGAGTTTGAGGGTGGATCTCTTTTGGGCCCATAGAACTAAATGGACTAAGTTGACAGACGTCGCTCTTTACTTCGTGTCTTGCAAAGAGTGTAGTGCATAAATGTTGCTCCATTGACAGGCCCGGGAGTTGGGGATCGACATAGATAGGTAGTGAGGTAGAGACAGTCTAGAAATGCGACAAATTATTTTCCGCCGCTTGGGAGAATGTTGTGGCTGGAATGCCATCTCCAAGGCAGAACGCAAATGGGGTGGCGCTTGGCTGCCTGGTTGTGCTCATAAACCTGAAAGGTTTGGTTCTGTTTGAGTTCCCCGGCTCGAGGACAGCCCTTCGCCTTTACCAAAGAAATTCCTTATTTTAACCTTGCAAACGTTACAAATGCATATAAATTCCGCTGCTTCCATTTCTGATCCCCTGGACTTTAGCGTGACAAGCCTTCTGGAGCTTTCATCCAACAGACACCTGATGGACAGCTGCAGTGGCGGTTTACCGTTGGCCGTGACTTGCTTTCTGGAGACATGAAAAAGGTCGGCCCGACCGGTACATTCCTCAAGGCATTCGCTGAGAGTTACTGCATTCGTTGGTCGGTCTAAAGCTCTAACCTCTTGGGCCAGAATTGACAGTACCTCATCGGAGTGGGTTCTGCCGAATACACGGGTCAGTTTGCACCGGGAGGCGCTGGTGCGCCAGCTAATTACTTGGTCATATTGGGGGACCACTTGGTCACTCTGGGCCTAAAGGAGAAAATACGTTTACCGCATCTACTTGGTGGTTCTAGCCGGAGATCACCAGGTCGAGCAGTGAAGGAGCATGTCCCGTAGGTTCACCTTTAGTAGCACGCACGATTTGCCTCCTCGATTCCCGTCCAGCGAATGAAGACTCAGAACGATAGCAATTGATGGGTTTTAGTAATTATATCGGTTACCCCGTATAAGCGACAGGAGAAGGGGGACTGAACAAGCTAATGGCCAGAGCCAGTGAGCTGGAGCCAGCCTGACCGACCGAAGGAGATTACAATACCTCACTGATTAAATCGGGTCTGGATGAGTGGATGTACTTTAAAGTACTTTTGTCCTGACTATAAGCCACCTTTTGTTACTGAGAAGAATGATCCGAAAGAGAAGATTGCCTGTAGCTAGAGGAGGGCCTGGCACCGGGTTGGCCGCTTTTAAGAAGCGGTTGTCAATCCCAAACAAATCTAAGTGAAAATACCTATTTGTAAACAAGGCACGCCTAAGCTCTAGGCTCGCAATTGCTTTTTGATGAGTTTGGTGTCTGCGAAGCAGCTACACACCGACGTGTTGCTATCAGGAGAGTTCCGTTAACGGATCTGTTTTTACTTGGCCAAAGGGATTACCAGCAATTTCTCTCTCCCAAATGAGAGCGCTGAAATGTCCTAATAGCAACAAATGGGTGACGTGACGGTTGGCTTTCAGACCTCGTAACTGTTCTACGAGATGGAAAGATTCGTCTAGACTAGTGTACAAATGACGGTAAATCACACTCATCAGGAATCATTCTGAGTGAGAAGTTCTAATCCCCGCCTACAAAGAGTCAGTGAGGGAGTTTAGGGGAACATGTGCGAAAAAGGAGGGCAAACTATTACTGGGATACAGGACCGCTCCACCGGATTTGCCTTCTAAGGAATCCCACCGACTGAGGTGTATCCAGTGATGGAAATTTCTCCATCTAGGTTGTCCGAGGTGGGCCACTTTTCTGCGACCTCCAGAATGTGGGGTTTTTTATCAGCAGCCAGCTGCCCCAGTTAGAGTATCCCTTGATAGATACTGGGACAGTTCAGAGTGAGGCATCTCGAAGCAGCCCGGCAGAGAGTTCACGAGGTGAAATACTACAGCTGGGGGGAGAAGGGCAGAGTGAGGATCCTCCAGGAGCTGTTTTCTGTTTGCACCTGTCCGCGGAGCCTTTTGCGAAGGCTTAGCACTTTTTTGAGGCTATCTTTTTCGAGGTAGTTTCCCGAAGGCTGGCCCTCACTGACGATGAGAGAAAAGGAGTTCTAGATGGCAAAGAAGTTTGGGTTCAGATGTAAGGTACAAGGAGAGGAGACCTTCACCCATGGTCCCCGCTGAGGTCATGTTGGTTCAGGGGTTAGTTGGGCCGAGAAGGTAAGAGAACCGGGAGGTGCAGAGGAGTAACTCAATGGTCTTACTGTGTTCCTTTTAAATCTCGAAAGCCTACGTATTCTGATGGTGGGGCTAGGAATGACTGGACAAGGAGTTGTGCTAATTTTCCTGTCTGCCTGTTTTCCTGGGGCTTTTTTAGTCGTTGATAGTGTCTGTGGCCGTTACTTGCAGCTCTCTACCGGATTTTTCAAGGTCTGCCCTTAGAGTGCTGAATCCCCGAGGCTCGCTTGGTGCCTGAGCCGCCGAGAGGGAGGAAAAACGTACCTCTGAGAGGGCGCCGGGAGGCGCTAGTCCAGCTGGCTCCAGTCTTGACTTGGGCTCCATTCTTTCCTTATGTCTGTTAGGGACAGCACGTGGCAGCGAGAAACCCTGGGGTTTCCGTTATTCTCTGAGGATTTCCAGCTTCCAGATTGACTACCTTTGTACTGCTTTCTTTCTGAGCGCACTTGAGGACGTTTGTCTCGTGAGACCCCTCTGACTTGCTCGAATGTTCTTCTCAACATGCTTGTCCGTGTGAGCATATCCAGAACAGCATTCTCAGATTTTAAGTCTGGGATTAGTCTTAATCTCTTTTTTCTTAGATGCCCCAGCTGGGCTGGGAATTTCGGTGGTAAGCCACTAAAGCGAGCTTTAGCCTGATCCGCTGAGCTTGGGGTTTTCGAAAAACCATCCCACATTCTACCCCTTCTTGCTGCTTTGGACTTCCCGCTTACTAGCAAAGCTGTGTCCAGAACTATCTGTCGGGATACTTTGACCGCTTGAGTTGCTGCGGCAGTTGTCGGGGGCAAACTCATGATTAGAGCTTTTAGCTGGGCGATCTTTGATTCTAGAATGGACTCCAGAGCCCTCAGTTCACTAACCTCGGTCGCTGGCTGGTCAGAACAATGGAAACTTATGATCTGGATAGAGTCGGAACCACTTGACTCCGAGCCTAGACGCGTGTTAAGGGTAGACTCGTCCAAGTTCGGGGTAGAATTAGTACAAACCCCTGAGCCAGAGATAAAATAAAATGTGGTTCATCGAACCGAGCGAGAGAAACGATAATAAAAGTAGCAACTCACAGATTAGCTGCGATAAAGCAAACAGCTGGGAAGCACGTCTACTCTCAACTCCTGCGCGAGAGTTTGTATGCAAAATTATTAGTTCATTTTTGTTCAGTTCAGTTCCCACAGGACGAAAGTGGCCCAGACCAATGGAGCGTCCACATCGTTGTGCCGTCGGTGAGTTGCCTTGGCTCCCAACACTGTTTCTTGAATGTTTTGTTTAAAGAGCGGAATGTGCGAGGTAGTACCACCTTCACGAACATACTTCCATTGAAAAAATACCAGGGGCTCATTACCTCACCCCTGTTTACGCAGCTAGCTCTGGAAGCTGTGTTCCAGCATGAATATAGGGCCTCCCTGAAAGTTGGTACAGAGCTGCATCCAACAACATCCTCTGACAGTCTATTCCACATAGGTACAACCCTACTTGTGAAAACTTTAGCCCGTATGTCCAGCCTTGAGTATGCCCTATGTGGCTTAAGACTGTGTCCCCTGATGCTGCCCTCAGGGGCACAAGCCGAAAAATTCACCCGCGCCTACACCCGACGGGCCCTTTGTGATCTTGAACCACTTCGCCCCTACGCTGCTCTGAGGAGAAGAAATTAAGATCTTTTTGACGCTGAGCACTGGATGTCCTCCTCTGGAAGTTGATCATCGTAAATAGAAGTCGCCGCACCTCCTCCAAGCACTCCTTATCCTTTCAATAATAGGGGGCCCCTGTCCGCACACAACACTACAGAAGAGGTCTCACAAAAACCTTGTAAAAACGGATGAACACTTCTGGTTTTTCGCGTGAGATAACATTGCATATCTCAGTTAATTCCCTTCTGGCCATATTGTCAGCTCTATGGCACTGCCCAGAAGGTTTGAAGTTCTGTGTGACTGTCACATATAGGTCTGTTACCTCCGACACCCTTTGAAACGGGATACAGTTCATTTCATCCGTGAGTGGTCAGGACCTGACATTTGGCGAGATTCAGCTGTAAATCCCATGGTTCCGCCCATCTGAGCACAGCATTTGTTTCCCGTGCTAAACCCTTTCTTGCTACTTGCACGTTATCTGCAACGATAAATCATGGGTTGTCCAATTCTTCTGCTGGGTCACTTATATACAAGGGTACGAGCAAAGGCCCCGGTAATGAACCCCTTGGCTCGCCACTGGTAGCGTTCTCCGGCTTCGCTAGATTATCATGAGCCTTGATTCAGCGATTACGTTTTCCCAGGAAATGTGCTACACAATAACTTACTTTCCCGCTACCCCAAAGGTTTGCAGTTTATAGTGCCGCGGGCGATGACTAACAGAGTTGAAAGCCTTACTAAAATCCAAATAACAGGCCCCCGCCGTCGTGCCTTCATCTATTCGTCTTGTGGTTTCGTCTGAGAACATCGGTAGGTGTGTCAAACACGACGCTTTTGTAACAGATCCATGTTGTGCAGGTGTTAGTGGGCAGTTAATAACCAGATGCGTGCACCACTGCTTTCTTGTTATGCGTTCCAAGCACCTGCCCAACACCGATGTTAGGCTGGCCGGTCTATAATTCTCCGCCTTCCGCCTGGATATATTCTTATGTGTCCCTACGACAATGGCCTTACGCCGATCCCCTGGCACCTCGCCCTCCGTAAGAGACCCTTCATACAGCTGGGTAATAGCCCCTGACAAGTTACCGGAAAGACGATGAACGATCCTCGGATGGATTGCATCTGGTCCGGTTGCTTTGTGTTTGCACAAAGATCTGGGTTTGCGGCTCATCTCGTTCTTACCCACAATAAGCTCCTGAAGCACTGGTGTACTCCCTGTATCTGATCCCGCCACTCCAAGCATATGGTCCTGACGACACTCGCCCTTGACGAACGCAAGTAGGGTTTTTGCACTTTCTTTATCATCGAGGGCAATGCTTTCGTCGGACATCTTCAAAGTACCTGCGCCCTCACATGTCGTCTTTTTGGGCTGCACACTGGCGAGGAACCTCTCTGGGTCTGCCTTCGCAATAATGGCCAGTTTCTTCTCAAACCGGTACGTTGATTTTCGTTGCAGGGCTTGTGCTCTGCTCCTGGCTGTCTCGTAAGCAGCCCATGTGTAGTGCATGCTATAAAACTTATGGTGAACCCATAGCCTTCTGCGAACAGCTAACGCTGTCGAAATCCTCGGCTTCCATCAAGGCAGCCGGCCCCTATTTTTTGCTGTGTCAATGAAGCAAACTCGTCTGTCACGCTCAATATACTCGTTTTTATTGCCCTCCATCTAGCCTCCACAGATTGCGCCGGCACTTCCGGGCGCCAATATGTTTCTCGTGCCGCTACTCCCAGTTAATCCTCATCCACTCCAAACTAGTTCCGGTCCAAACTAGTCCCCGATTTGTTGTGCCTTACGGTGAACGTCGCACGAAGGGATCCACGGTCGCCCTTCCCCATCGCCTCTTCTTCTTCTGACATCGGAACGATACCTGGTTACCGGCAGATTCAGTGTAGATGAACGTTGTCCATCGTGGAAGCGCGGAGCTTCCCCTGCGTTTTTGTGAGGGTGCGGTTGTGAAGCCCCTCCACGAGAGCATTTTCGGTGGCTGGCCTGGGGGTGCATTCATCTTCCAAACTTACTCGTGGGAGGTTCATTTCTCCCAACACGATAAAGCGCCGTGACCTACTGATCACCATCTGTGGAAGCTGGAATAGTTCATGGTATTCTTCCTTTTCTGCCTGCTGTGCTTTATGAACACAGACTATCCCTACCGGCCGTCGGCCTAGGAGAACGCAACGTATATTGGCTCGTATATTGGGTGTCATGAGCGTAACCAACACCTCCCACTGATCATTATCAGCTCTCACGAGAAGAAATGCCCCTCTACTCAGCCAACAGTCTGTTCTGTCTTGTCTTTAGGCAGTGTAGCCACGAAGTCGCATGGCATTCTAGTCCTTTCCTGGCCATGCCTCCTTGATAGCGACACCCACGGATACGTTCGTTCCAGCCAGTAATCTCCGCCTTCACTTACCTCCTAACCTGCAGGCACTCGCGTACCAAATGGCGGCAGCTTCTGCCAGGTTGTCTGCTCTGAGTATTCCATTTCGGGCGGTTGTGCCATCAGGCGCAGGTCCAGAGGGGTAGCCCGTTTTTTTGCAATAACAGTTAACAGGTCTGTTTTTTTTCAGAACCTTCAGGGACATTCCGGGCGCAGTACTTGTTACGCTGTCGAAGGAAACACCAGAGGCTTCCGTTGCCTCATTACTGGGCCTTCTGTTACCCGTCGAGGGAGTCAGGGACCTACTTCTGCTAAACGGTGTGGGTGTTCGTGCAACGACCGTTGCCCAACTTTCGTCCGTATTATTGACATTCCGTTTGATCTGGATTGGCTTCGCCGCCACTTCCTTTTCCGTTCCGTTCATACCCCCCCCCTTTTGATGGTGCTCAGCCGCTGAGCGTCTACGTGTGTGTACTTTTTTTACCTACTGCCCCATCTACCTCGTTTTCTAGCTGGTACGCAAACTATTGGCCGTCCGGCTTGGCTACTGCTAATGACAACTGCTTCAGGAGTAGATTTGCTTAAAGTGGCGTCTTCAGTTTTAGCCATCATGAAAACCGGATGCTTGAGACCCTTCTTGATCCTTATGTACCCCTTTGTGTCGTGCTCAACTCTTGATGCCCGGCTCAGTTGTATGTCCCTGCAGTGGGCTGGAAAAGACGATAAGCATAGGTCTTGGCCTTAGCACATCAATCGCCTTCCAAAGCCCCACTCTATAGCACTCTGCGTACGTCAGGCCAGTGGGTAACCTCGCTATTACTGGTACATATAAAACGTGCCCGCTTTCGGCTTTTATTCAAATCCTTGTCTGTTAATTTACCGGCTATGCAGGATTATGCTGGAGAAGACGCTTGCTCTTTCCAACATCCCCCCCGGTGGTGACCTTTACTTTTGTGAGCCCTTCTTCAGAAGTTTCTCTCCTTAGTTTAAGCACCTCCAGCAGTACCAGTTCACGGGGTCTGCTTCTTGCCCTACCACTGACCAGTTTACCATTCTTCGCCTGCCGCTGGTTTTTTCCAGTAATTGTATGCGTGGCTATTACCGGGCTTTGTGGGCACCCTTCTTTCAGGCTTCCTGTTGTGGAGTCATTTTCCCTATCTAGCGATTCGCCTGGTATACGTGAGCATTCCCCTGCCAGGGTAACACAGTGGGCGTATGTCTTTTTCCAAGATTCGTGTTCCCTGAGCAGCTCTCAGTGTTTCTTAGTCAGAACGGAGCAGCTCTTGTGGTGCCGTTCACTGTTCTTATCACACTGTCATCTGTCCCAAAATACTCTTTGCCACTAGTAACCCCACATGAATTTCCGTTTGCAAGTGACCGTCATACTATCAAAGGGACCGGAAAAGTAGTAACAACGAAAAAACATTGGCTGCTTATACCAAAGACACTAGACATTTGTGATAATAGCGTGGATAAATACAACGATCTGGCGCACAACAAACAAAACTGTTTGCCAAAAAGACATCTCCTTACCAGGAAATGAACCGGTTGAAATAACGAAGTCCCCGAAATAAAAGGTTACTCTAGTAAACATTGCGGTACCATTTTTGTGTTGTCCCTGATGTTAGTCAACCACCAGGGCCAACAAATAGGGATAGAACAGAGCACTTCAAAAATTCGAACCAAGTGGCAGTTAACTGCAAATTTTCATCTTTTGGCTTTTCTGTCTTACTCGCTCTAGCCCCCTCAAGATCGTAATCGCTTTTTTAGCAGCTTCTGTTGAGAGCTTACTTATTCCACTATTTCCTGTAGTATTCTTCCACCAGGATAACATCCACCCAATAAGGCAACCATCCACCCCGATCTTGAGCGTCCTTCTTGCCCACCCCATGCACTCGGTTGCCCGCTTGCGGAACCTCAGTCTCAATTCTTATCCCCCACCTACAGCCTACTAAACTCGCTTTACTCGGCCCATACTTGTCCCACTTCATTTCTTTTAGTTCGCCGTGGCGGTTCAAACCAGATTTTTATTTTGGCGGCCATCATTCATTTCCAAACCCACCTCTACCCTTAGTATTAGCTTCCGCCATAATTTTTTGCATTCCTGTTCATTCTCTGCTGCTCGTATCCCGCATTCTCCCCAAATTGGTTCCAGTTTCCAAATTACTAGATGTTTCTTGTTACGCTTAACCGTTGATCCTCAGCCGGGAGCATCCCAGGTTGCATTCTTCTTTTTTGACTCTTCCAGGGGACCACTGACGCGCATCTTCCCTTTTGTGGCTCGGAATGATCCGTTGACAGTATCGGCAAAACGTTTGGCCCAAACGTCCGGCTGAAAAATTGGTGCCAGCCCGTCATTCCATCGTTCTCCTCAGCGACCGTGCCCTTCAGGATCCCCAGCAAACAGATCGTAAGCTTCTGGACCATTCGATCTCTACGGCTGTGTGATCATGCCGGTATCACTAGTGCAAGTCCAACCGCACACGTCCATCGCTATGGCCGGTGCATACCGGGCGGGCAGAAACTTTGCAATGATGTGCGGGTGCTACTAGGTTGGTGGATCGCACCTCCTGTCTCCTTCAGGTTGGGAGCCCAGTGCACTGTCAGCGGCACCCACCAGCCCCGGTTGCGGATTAAAAACTCCTGCATGCACTCGGAATGCTGCAAGATGGCTGCTGACTACTCCAGTTAACGTCGGATTTCCATCGTGCTCGCTTTCGGCTGCGTCATTACATCTTGCCACTTTTCGCACCGGCCGTCGATTATTATAAGACAGTTTACTCACTCTATCACTCCCACCGCTCGCCCACTTAGGGCTGTTGCACTGCCATATCCTTAACTCGTAAAGCTTCCTGTTTTCCCCCAAATAATAACATCCAACAGCGTTTTGCTCTGTCACCAATAAGTGGGCCACCTTTTACAAATAACATCTGTAGGTGTTATTTTACCTGTCCATGACTGTCTTCTTGTCCGCAGGCTGTCTTTGCCTTTGCTTTAGGTACGAATGAAACATCTGCCACTCAATTTTTATTTTAATTTTGATGCATGATGCTCCACTCCTCCGAAAGTAAACAAATTGCTCAATGTTTTTCTTGCTTCCATCCGGCCATTTCTCAACTGTCACTCTGGCAACCCCACTTCAGGTTTTGCCACCGAATTCCATTGCTGCTTTTATCGGTTGTTTTTTGTTTTCCATATCCGATGTTCTACTCTGATGAGTTCTCCCAGAAAATTCCCATTTTTGCAACCCTCTCGTTATCGCATCTGTTTCTTATATAAGGGATATCAGTATATAAATACTTATCTGCCCTTTGATTATTCGTCTCCTTCCCAAGCTATGCCTGTGCCGCTATCATGGATACTCATTACAAGTTCTTCTGCCTCCCGGTTTCCATTTCCGTGTTGATGCAATATACTCCTTTTTCTGGAAGCAAACTACCTGACCAACTTCTGCCCATCTCCATTCGACCACTTCTTCCACCATGCCTCTGGTAACCTCTCTGAAGATATGTTGCCATTTTGGTTTCCCTCCGAATCCTTTCACGTCTCCTTTGCAAGCTGTACCTCTGCAGCTATCATAGGTATGCACAAAACATTTATCTGCCACTCTTTCCCATTTCCACCCTGGTGCACTACACACCACTTTTCTGAAAGTGAAAGGTCTGCCCAAAGTTTGCCTGTTTCCCTCTAAACACGTCTTTCTCCACCACCCGGGCAGTCTCTCTAGAGATGGGTTGTTCATTGGATGGTTAATTGAACTACCGATATCCCGTCACTAGACGATACAAATGTAATCTCGGACTGATCTTCCTCATACTGTGTCCGCAGTTTTACTGTCTTGCTTCATCTGATTTTCAGCTCTGACTTCTTCCATACATCGCGAAGCGTTGTCGGTTGTTTACGCCCCCCTAGGATTTATTTTTTGACCCAAACTAAACTTCCGTAAATCCCGCTTGATCCCTCGCAGCGCTATCCTCCGTTTGTAATATTTTTGCTTGAGTCTACTGTTTCTACTGTTTGCAACCAGCTGCACCTGGATCGGGCCTGCCCGACCACCAGACCTTGGATTCAGAGTTGCCGGGCACTGCCGTGGAGGGTGGCTTGAATACTTTCTCCTACACTAATTTGGCGGCACGTACTTCTACGGCGATCCTGAACTTTGGGTCCTTCTCTAAATTGTGCCCTTTGATCTAGCATTGCAGCATGCTTCGGAATCAACTGAAACAAATTATTCTTATTATTAAAATATCATCTGGAGCAACATTATACCTATCTCAGAATACATGTTGCTGACTTTAGGGGTTTTTCACTGTAAGCTTTCAGCTGAACTTGCGGGTCTTTTGATGAGCGGCCTCGGCTGGCCTTAACGAAATTCATAGGGGCAACTGGTAGCTGCGTTTACCTTCATGGTGTATGAGACATTGCCCTCGGGTGACTCAAAACACGTAGAGGGTGGCAGGGCAAAGAATACCGCAAGTCATGACGTTGCCTCCTGGTTAGCGTGAGGGTTATACAACCGACGAAAAAGAACCATAAAATGACACCCACCGTAACGTCGCTGCACAGTTCTTCTAAACCGTTTCTTCTGAGTGGCTTGAGAATAATGAAATAATTTACAGATACAATAACTTGTGTAGCTGATCGACTTTAAGGCTCTCTAAATGGCTGAATCGCCAAAAAACCTAAACTTCTATTATGATGCTGGCTCAACTTGATTGACTCTAATTCAGCAGCTCGGGCATCCCCAACAACCGTCTGTGCTACGCACTAGGATAAAATAAATATTTGGCATCCATTTGTTTGTCTTGCCAAACCCAATGACTGTATTCGGGACTCGAAAGCCGATGCTCTCACAAAGTGGCCTCCCCACAAAGCAGAGATTTCTTCTCACGGAGGATCTTCTTGAGCTTCCAGAGGCTCTTCCTTTTCCTCTCATTAAGTGTGACAGTTTACTCTGGTTTCCAAGATCTTAAGATGAACGGCCTCTGCTACATGGCAAATAATACTCGATATTGCACGAATTTTACAAAGCATAACATTAGAAAAGAACTACCCTTATGATCCAGGATACATATGGATGTTTACTTGCAAGTACGTGTATACAGATGGAGTAATTTATATGTCGAGATAAAAATATACTAGGGCCAAAACGAACTGTAAATCTTGCATCAGTTAGCTTTGTGAGCGATGAATTATTTTTCACCAAATAAAGACCAAACAGCATATCCCGTCAACAGAGAATTCTTGAATTCACGAAGTAGTAAACGGGTACTAGGCTGAAGCCCAATGGGTCTCTGATGATATGATTTTCTTGGTAGCTGAATACCACTGGTGAGCTGGAATATTATTGGGCAATGGATAAAATGGTGGGGGTTCAAAATACAGATCCTGATAGTACCCTGCCCCTGGTATTACTGGTGAGCTTGATGATAGACAATCAGACAGCGCAAAAAGGCCTGGGATGCTAGTCTTGACTACCTCTTGCTTCCTGTACTGCTGCTGAGCTGATGCATAGATCAGTGCACGTTGGAAATGGGCATTCCGTCCAGCTTGAGTAGAGCAAACGATTCTGCCTCGGAAAATCCATCGGACTTTGTGCAGTTGGAACATGGAACCACACAAGTAGAGTGTTGAGTCGCAGGGGAAGTAATTCGGATAGTTGGGCTCCGAGTTATTCTCCGATGACTGATCTAAAAGGCGAAATGGAGAATACGGTCAAATTCGGATGCTTTGTTTGTTGAAGCTATCTGTGCCACGTGGTAAATCCATAACGGGCATACCGCTCTCCCCCAGTATTTGTTTACTGGTGCGTTTTTTTTAATGCCAGCTGAAGTTTGCTTGCTTAACCGGTCGTATATAAGAGCTTGCACAGAAGGACTTGGCAATTTGGCCCTTGCTCTTGCAGCTGTCAAGCTGGCCCGTATGGGTGCGTAGCTGACGACGATTCTGACGTGTTTGGGCCCCTGGCTCGGAGTGTACATCCAAACTTGGGCTCGCTTGAAAAGGGTTTCTGAGAACTTGTAAAGGCACTGTGTTCGTCATTTGACGTATGCAGTTTGGAGACGTAAGCAATGGCTGGAATGTAGGGCGCACTTTTGTCGGATGATGTGCCTTATTATTCTCTGAAATTCTGCTGCATCCACCATAAACGAATGCGGACGCTACCCAATGACTCAACTGAGGTTGGTGCATCCTGTGGCACATTGTTAGTGGATGGAACTGGTTTAGGCCGCAGTGTGTTTTGTGCCACCACCCTCAATAAGAGTGGTATTAGTAAACAGGTGTTGGATGAATTGACCAGAGTCTTTTAGCAAAGCGTAGACTGTGAGACCGTTATGGTAGTTTGGAGTTTTGTGCCGTCCAGTGGGGTCTCGGATGTACATGCTCAGGAAAGTACCGTATACTGCCGGTTTTACACCACAAGAGAGGTGAAAGACAGGTGTGGTAGACTACATGCGGTGAAGCAGTCTGATAAACTACTCATTTTTCGAGAGATGTGAAACTTAGTTTTCTTGCCTTCTTGACTGATTTTCGAGTGGATTTTCGAGCATGGAAAACCTGCACGAATTCCTCTTCACAGTCACATAAAGTGGATCATTTCCAGATAGAGTCTTACTTTAGAGTAACTTTCCAAATTACGGTCACTCGGACTCATTTCAGAGGCCCGGCAGGACGTTCGGGTAGCTCTTATCAGTCATCGCTGAAATGTTCACCTGGTCAGGCAAACGCTGACCAGTCTGTTTGTTCGATCGGGAGTGAAGATAAGATTTGGTTCCTTCAATAGACTAGTTGTTTTGCAGCCTGTTTGCTTGAATCCAGCTGATGTCTTTCTACATGGAGTCATCGCCATCTTGGGATGCGCAGGATTTGAAGCGGCGCACTCCACCAACTTCTGCCTTCCTGCTCATTTCACTCATCTGCCGGGATCTTCGCCACAGATACTCTCCGTGCAACTATATAAAGAATTCTGGGTAGCTTATGTTGCAGAGATATCCTTCTAGGTAATTTTACAACGAATAGGGTGAAAGCTGAAAACATGCATCTTGACAGACATTTCATCCTGCTTTACGGAACAGAATACCAGCCATCCGCAGCCAACCATAATTTGATTACCAATTTTCTATCAAATACAAAAAAAACATTTTACACTCTTCCAATTCCTGCCTAACCGAAACATTGACGTTTGTCTTCACTAATCCGTTTCATTGACGGCTTTTCTTTTCTTTAATAGTCCGTTATATGTCCATACACCATTCATGCTCTTCAAAAGTTCACTGAAGTCCCTGCAAATCTTTTCGCCTTCATTTGAATTTCCATATGACACTGTAATCACCTGCACAAAAGGTCCGTTATATTATCACCTTTGAATCACTTGCCTTTATTTCACATGCTTCCCCCACAATTAGTTACCCAATGCTGGATCAGTGTCCAATATTCCGCTGATATCTCTGACTGCACTTTGAAAGCCCCATGCTTGCTTTACTTCTAACAATGTTCTTTGGCATCTCTTCCGCCCGGTTACTTGTCAGTGACCGTCCATTTGTCGCTTATATCAGCAATTCCACGACTGTCCAGCTATCCACACCGCCCCCAGCGATTTCGAAACCGATTTGGAATTCCCGCCTCAACCATTACCACTTTTGTTTACTCAAACACTAAATGACTTTACTGGTGTATTTCAGTTGTTGTGATTTATAAATTTAGAATTTGTGAATATCTCACATTGACATGTACTGCTGTATACTCTGATCTTGCCTTGTGCATGTGTATTGACCATGGTCAAGAAATATACTATACTATACTATACTATGTGTTCAAGAAGGTCATGAGGAGTTTTCAGTCACTGAGTGAAAGCAGAGTGCATCGAGTAGCTATAAATAAAATAGAAGATTGTAATCCGCTTGCCTCTGGACTTCGATTCCAGTGGCTCTTTGCTAGGTTAAGTGGGTATGTACGTCACATTCTGTAGCTGCATTTAGGTACTGAATCACCTACGTCTTTGGAATTTGCAAACCGCGCGTGGTTTATGCTTAATCGCAGGGGAAAGATGCAAAATGTCTTTGCGACGGGAACCTCGAAATGTGACTGTTCTTTCAGGTACCAAGGGGCACCCCATGTGAACGTTTTTTGAGGGTGATGAAAGAAACGATGTACCTATGCATGAATATCATTGGGTAGAAAGTCTCCTGGGGGAATAACAGGGGTGAAAACTACCAAGACAGATACTGTTCCCACTGAGGGACAGCAACCATAGTCTCCAATCACTCTTGAGAGTGACCGGTCATGTTGAACGCAAGATTCCGCAAAGGATATAGAGGATTCCCTGCACATTTTGGGGGACAGAAATTTTAAAACTTCAGCTATCGTTTGAACTTAGTTCCCACTACTCTGAGTAGACTTTGCGATGCCAGTCAGTAAATAATCAGCCAGTTTCAAGCACGAGCATAGAAACCCCCTTACAGCCCACTTTGGTGCAGAATATACGTACTTCCAGGCCTGAGCTCACATTGCAGACAAGGAACATCAGTGAGGGGGATAGATGAGGTTGTTCGGACCACCTGCGCGTTGTTACTTTCAGAAATTTCCGGGCGTCAACCTGCGCCATCCACCATCTGATAATCAAACGGCGGAGGCTAGACTTCGCGCCTTCACCGATTCAGGAAGATGTCCGCAGCGTCTAGAGGAGCGAGGGACTAACGGTGGATCTGGATGGGGACTTTCAGTGGGGTTCGGTGTGGACCAAGTGGATGATGGACACATTTCCGACGTGTAGTCGTTCACAATGAGGAAAACTACAAGTGTTCACTGACTAACGTTTTAACGAACCGACCACTATTCTTTCAACTTTACTATTCCGGCTAGGAAATGTTGTCACTTTTAAGCCCCACGTGGTTTTACTATAAGAGTATAACGATTCATTGGAACTTCACAGTATATTTTTTGTTTACTGGTAATAGCTATACCACTCATTACTGCTGCTGTCTTCCAAGCAATCTAAAGTCTGACTGTTTGTGTTGGCACCAGGTGATCGAACAATGGCCTCGGTAATTTTTGGGATAACAAAAGTTTAAAGAACTAATCTCTTGCTGTCGGACTGATCTTAACCAATCATATCTCCTGCCACATGCCGACCCTGTAAGCCATCCGAGAAAATGGGGTGATCTTAGCTGGCTTCTCGGATTACCTTCCCTTGATCTGTTTTGTTTATACAATTGTGTACTTGTACCCTCGCATGATCCATATCGGTGTAATCATGTACACGTTCCCACGATCTTGCACATGCGTACACTGTTGACTTTTGTCGAGTGTCGTCAGGTCAGACTGTATCACTTGTTGCATGACCTTGGGCAGTCTAATCCGATTGTCCTGTTGTCTCGCGCTTTTGATTATATGCTACGTGCTTGCGTAATTGCTGGCATTTTCACATCTCTGATCATGCCTTGTGCATGTGTCTTGAACAGGATCAAGAAATATACCACTAATATTATTATTATTATTACTATTAATATTATTACATGCTTGCCTGCAATTGATTCTGCCATACGATACCGCAGGATACATGTTCACTCATGCAAGCATGCTTTTCTTCTGATTGTTATTGGGTTGAGGGACACAGCGCTCTTTTACCCGACGATAAATTTGGAGCCGCATGGTTACAAGAAAATTGAGTAGAAATATGTACTTTTCCTTTGAAAAGCAGATATATACCAATAAACGTTGTGACACTTTTATCACTATTGCTTGTAAAGCTGCATGAACAACTTGGCCCTCTCTCCAGCTATTTGATGCTATTCGTTTAACTACAATTTTGGTCTTACTTTCGTCTAATAACACTGGGTATTGTGTAGCTTGGGGTTTCCCCAAAATAAAAGACCCCGGGACTTTGAAACTTGTTATTACTCCGGGTGTCGGGTACTAACTAGATGACTTATGAAGTGACCATCGAGCGAAAATTTCCATGGTGTGCTGATAAACGATAAAAGTCGGTGGAATAAGTGAAGGACGTTTTATGTTCAGACAGTGTCGTTCACGTTCACCTTTTGGAGCGACACCAGACGTGGTGCTAGCCAACGGGGCTACTCGCCAATTCGTCCACAAGCAGAGCAGCAAAGAATATTTTTCACTCGGCGGAAGCCGATTTTTCTCACGGCGAGCAGACAAACAAAGCACAGCTCCGTGGCATCAAAGAACATAAAAACCGCTCAGAGCTAATTGCTTGTTGGTCAAGTTTGTCTGCCGTAATTTTTGGTCATTAACTGATGCTTCCAAACTCAGTCAACTAGGTTTTTAAGAGTCCGCCGATGCATCTTTCGCTTTTTTGTTGACTTCCTGTTGCACACCACCGTGCATACTTTTTCGAGCACACAGCACTACTGCTGAAAACCAAAAATCGTCATTAAAACTGTTTTTCTGTCACCATCTCGCTTCCTCGTTGGAGGCTTTGTGCAAGCAAGCCTGTCAGGCCCAGCTGCAACAAACGAACTATTTTCTACAATTCCACGTAGTCAGTGGGCACACGTCTTAGTACAACCTCGATTGACCCTACATTTCGCAGTCGGACTGAATTAAACTGAACTAGCTGGAAAATACTGGTTTCCGGTACCCACTGTCCGGCCACAAGAACGGTGGGAATTTGCGAGTTCGCTTCATAAGACTTGTTTTGTTTTATTTATGTTGTGCAAATCTCTTTGCCTCCTCGACTGATTACGCTCCCTCACCTATTCTTGTCCGCTAGCGTCGTCTCAGGTAGTTTTGATATTTACCCGGTGTACCATATAGACTGATCAGCTCTCTGTTGGCCCCACTAATTGGCAAGACCTGGAAACCCGACAAAGCAATTTTCGTCGAAGGTGAACCGTGGACGCCTACGATTTTTGGTTCTTTCTCTAGGCTGCCTTGGTGCTCCATTTTTGTGTTGCTGAAAGCTTTCCTGTTTTCCCATACTGCTACAGGAAGTACTGGGATTTGTGGGGAATAATTTCAAAAAAAGAGAAGTAATGAGGGAGCTAATGTTGAGTCTTGCCGATCTTGCTAGTCTACACGCGCGCTAACAAAATTCGTTATACCGTAAGCCTAATCAAAGCCTACCCACGAAACAGAACTCATCGACTGAATAGAGACTGATGAACCACTTATATTCCGAATTAAGCAGTATCTATGGCGATGAATCAGAAATAGAGAAATATTTACAAAAATACTACTAGAAAATGCTCCATTTCAGGTGAACCGTGAAGGATAATCCTTCAGAGTGGTAAAAACCGCTTCAACCGATCGCAAACTAAAGAAAAATAGTGAGGTGACCGACCTGGTGCTCAAAAGAGCGGAACCAAAATTTTTTGTAACCGATCCCGACTAGAGCTTTTGTATGGATGGATAAACAAAAGAAGAAGATGGAAGAAAAGGATTGAAAATTCCGGCCACTGTGGACGCCTCGCAGACAATTGATGTCTAAAAGGGATTAATTATTACTGCTGTTCAGCGGTCTCAAAGCTTCATGGCAGTAAGTGTATCTGCGCACTCGAAACTACTTCCTCACACCGTTTCTAAACCAATTAACTGCAGTTGCGTACAAAAAGGGAACTTTTCGATCAGAGGACTAACAGTGAACGTTGTCACGCTGTGCAGCGTCAGTGGCTGAACTATAGCTTATCCGGTTTTTGTTTGATCTATGATCGGTAACATTATGTACCGATGATGATAAACCCACCAGTGCGTCAGTGTAATAGTGAGTAATTTTCATGATTCGTCAGTGTACCAGTCAACCTCTTGCAAACTCCTTCAATGACCCGGGAAGGCAGTACCAATGCCGGTCACCAATGGCGAGGCATCGTAGAATATTCACTTTGCCTAGGCCCATGTCACTTCTGGGTTGCTCAAGTTCCTTTTTGCTCCGGCCAACTTGAGTAACTATGTTGACTGAGCAACGGCAAGCCCGGGATGCTACCGACCACTGATCGCACATGACGGTGGCGCCGAGTCGCTTCAGCTACACTTGCAATCAAGTAACACCACGGCTGGACGAGTACGTGTACGGCACGTGACTGCACAGGTGGGACCGACGGACCACAGCACCGCCCTTGACTTGCTGTAGTCCCACCTCCTTATTGGGAGCATACTAACAAAGATCTTAAATATGGAACTGGTCCGTCAATCCGTCACCATAAAACGGGACGTATGCCCTGTGAAACTATAAACAGAGACCGGAGTGGGAACTAGACTTATTTGACTTTTAAAAATGCTTCCCCAGCATTGCCTTTTGCTTTCAACATAAAATGACTCCATTGTGAAACTTTGACGCTTACGGTATACGCCTGCTTGTTTATATGACACATCTCCGCGTATCTAAACTTGTTTTTGGTTGTCCTGTTACCTCTCGCACATCATAGTTGCTTTGGACTTTGGCTGTCAATTTGAGTCGTTCGAAACCACACTTGAGGTTCGTAAATGGTGTGCAGTTGCACGTTTCGTAATTCGGCACAGTGAAATTTGCGAATCAATTCTGTTTTGAGCTTGAAAACCATCTGAGTGGGCTACACGTCGCACGAATTCCGTTTTCTGTGGCTTACACTGGGGTCGCTCTGTACATAAATAAGCCATGGTGGCTGATTTTTTTCCCCACAACAGCTAATGATTGAATGCAAATTCAGCCGCAGTAATGCAACCTCTCTCGCTGCACAGCAGATAGCTGATCATTACCGGAGGAATATATTACCACGAACTTTTGAAATATTATCATAATTGGGCTGATGATGGACATGTGACGGGGTGCATGAACACAAGCCAATTGTTTACGAACCAGTTCTTCCAACAAACTTATTTTGCGAACGTCTTGCAAAAAAGAGTTCAGTAAACCCTGTCCTGTTCATCAAAATTCATAGCACGAACAACACTATTTCACCAGTATGGACTTCACATGCCAGAGCTCCGATTTCTTGCCCCATTGAACGATTTATTTTGTAAAAATCGGACCCTCACCATTGCCTCGAGCGCACGTCGTAGAGCTTTAACTTTACTGTGACTTTATTCAGGAGTTTATTTTTCTGTCCCTAATATCTTGCCGTGGTTCATATGCAGCTGTTGATTCAGCTTTCAGTTTTATGCTCAAGAGCCCAGAAGAAACTCCACTCAGGTTTATTTACTGGAAAAATGCTTATTTTGTTGAAAGTAGTACCGTATCTTTAAGGCTTCACCTTTAGTTTGAACTGTATCGAAAATGGCTCCTACCAGCCGCTCGAACTTTCGACTGAATGGACTTTACTATTCGATTATTCTTTCATCTCCGGCCAGAAATGCAGCAAGAGTGTGGCCCCTCACCAGCTGACTGTGTACTTTATCCCGTAATGTTCTTCAAATCTACTTTATCGGCATCTTCCAGATACCCCCCTAGTGAATCACTTCTGGTGGGTAAAGAAACCACTCCGCCTCATGTTCCGAAAAATCCATAACTCTGGCACTTCAGATGTGGCGGAGACTGAGAAGCATTTCGGCCCGCGCTCCTTCAAAATGGCTGCCGTTATCATTATTCATTACCCTTTGTCGCTCCTTCTTAACCATAAACCTAATCAAGGCCTGGATAAATGAGACCGTGGAGGACGGATGCGGTAATTCATTGTGCGCCACCCTGATGTTTGAGCACGAAAACCAGCAACTGTAAGGTTTATTTCCAACTCTCGCAAGCTTAACACAAAACAGCTTGAAGTAATTGGCGCCAACATGATCAAAGGCATACTAAGAGATGTTGGTAAGCTCTGACTTTGGGGGGCCGTTTTTGGCTCTGTCCTGTAAGATCCAAGACCTATGATTAAGCTGAGTAAGCATTTGTGTTTAGCCAACGCGGTTTTCAAAAACGTGGAAGCCTCCAATGGGTGAATCCATTACAAGTTGCTCTCTCGGCAGGATCACTGGAAGCTCAGCAACATCAGATAGATTTGACCGTTTTAGACGCCCAACCACAATGGCAGTTTGACAATATTGGCCGGATTGAGTCTGTTTATTCTGTTTTCTTTCAGTTGTACTTTCCCAAGCCTACCAAAACCAGGTGGGCTCTCAACGTTCAGAGGAGGGGGAGGAATTCTCGTGCTGAACCAGCTTAAGCGAATCTGCATGACTGTTCTCGATCTCCGAAAACATCATTCCGGAATGGAGTTTTGCACCTGTCATAAGGTGGTGCTTGCTACCAAAAAACCGTGCCACCTACTTTTAGATTTTAAAACATGCTAAGAACCGTTCCAAATGCAAGCAAACCAAATATCAGGTCACGGTGATTACTATCGCCACCGTCTAAAGTTAGAATACTTCCTTTTGAGCCTGCAGATAACATCGTTCGGCAAGTAATGTAGGTTCTCGCACCGGCAGTAGTGTGGGCTCGTGGAACAATCATTTCAGGAAAGGCGGCAAGTCAGTAAGCCCTAGATGATTCATTCATGGTAAGATTTCCGGGTACGGGGTTCTTTCTGGTTGCTTCAAAAGAGAAGGTTCTTTATACGCCTTCTTAGTTACTGTCACTTCTTCACCAATAACATATTTTAAGCGGAAAGGAACCAAGGCTTAACATTGGCTCTCACTGCCCATGAGAATGTCTACTTGCGCCATTGAACCCTTGCCAACCTAACCCATCCTGAGGGACAGATCGGCCCAAACAAAGGAGGCTTGGCCCCTTGTCGGGCCCGATAAAGGTCCTGTTGGTCCCCGATGAGAGCTGGCCCAAGGCCTAAGCCTACTCCATGACCCCTTGAGAACAATCGAAAAGACCCTCTGAAGACTAATTTTTCTGTTATGTATTGGACGGTGATGACATTGATTGTAGTTTTGCTCGCTGCCGTGCTTCTTAACTGGACTGTTCATGGTGCGATGACGCAAGCAGACATAGAATAAAGCTTCAGCCTAATCACTATACCTCACCTCTCCTTGAGGTTCGAACTCAAGGAATCTGGACAGCCCAGGACTAAGTCCACATTCACGTCTAACGCAAACGCTGTCGTCGGCAAACAAAGCACGGGGCACTTGTGCTGCCCGCGGATTGGGATTCCTTCGTCACCCCGCGGGTTTAAGGCAATTAGCTGTAGCGTTTTCTTTGCAACCGAGCTTAAGAGCTGACAAAATTACACAGGTTCCGAAGGTTCTGTTTACGGCCAAAGTCATCAATTTTCCGGGACTTTCTGACCTAATCCGGAGTGATGGGAAGCGGCAACTTTCTGAGAAACCTTTCTACTACAGCAGCTAAATCGAGGTCGCCTGAATAGCCTTGTTGTTCCGGCGCATCCGTATAGCCAACCAGCTTATTACGATACGTGTAAATCTGTAGCCATCCATAGGGATGGCGCCTGGATTGGCAACCTCGTCTAAGATAGCTCGCACAACAGAATGGTTGACCGAACATTTCTTTTTACACCTTCACAGCTCATTTATATCCTTTTTCTGTGGGGTCCCAGGTAGCACGTTGGGAAATTCAGCCATCTCCCGAATGTCCCCAACAGGGAATACTAAATAATGTTTTCCCTTGGAGTACTCTATACCTATCTATGGCATGGTGCAGTTTTATATTTTAGTTCACAGTGGGAGTGGTCCCATAATTTCTCCTGCTAATTGGTTCTTTAAGGAGAGCCTCGATGGATTTTTCCGTGAGCTGCAAATTTCTTGTCTTCCAACAAAGTGCGTCATCAAATTCATTATTTTATCCGATTATCACCTAAATTTAACACCAATGGCGACTTCCATGACTCAGCCCGCAAATTTATATTTTCTGTCCCATTTTCACCCAAAAAGGGGCGCCACACTGTTGTAACTGCGCCCTCAGATTGTGTTCGTATACGGTCTTAAAGTCCGTAGCAAAAGGTCGTATTGTCATGTTTTCTATTTACACGGACCGGCTACATCAGTCGTATATAAATCCCTTCCTGCGTTTTAGCTCAAACTTCGTTTATTTTCAGTGACTACACCTGTTTTCCTCAGCTAGAGACTGGATAAGTGTGAAAGATTCTCTTACTCAGATATTTGGTGACCTTAGTTCTACCAAAACTAGCTCCTGGGACCCGGGAGACAGTGGTAACTTTAGAAACGTTGAAATACACATTTTCTACGGATTAAAAGACACCACCTTTAGCGCTCGCACAACCATCCAGTGAGGACGCTTTAGTACAAACTGGTTATGACTGTCTTGAGCCAGTTGATCTCGATCGCCGTCCTCCTGCAGATAAATGTTCAATGACAAAAACTGAGAGTAACCTTACCCTCGATCCTCTTGCGAGTCTTTAACGGATGGTACATTTACAAATGAGCGATAAAATGAAATTTTGTCGATGCTGTTGTTGACTGCAAGGTCCGTGGCGCGCCACGCTTCTGCCTAAGTCAATTCGAATACGAATAGAGTCTCTGCTCTTCTGTGCCGTTTTTAGCCTTTGGGACAAGTTGGAACTCAAACATTGCTTGGAACATCTTGAATTACTCCCACAGAAGAGTTAATGATGGAAGCTTTATACACATTGTATTGGGTGAATGCCTGCCTACAGCATTGGAGGACGTGTTGACAGTGGTGAGTAGTATATTAGGACTGTCACTTCACGTCGATGAGCTGTTACATCACTTAGGACCTTCTTATCAACTTTGGCCCACGTATGGGGCGTGATTTAACTCTGAGGTCAACAATGTTGTTAGTAAAATTGTATTGCGTTAAATTTGACCCAACTTTTACCACTTCAGGCGGTCCGGAAAAGCCTTTTTGGTGAACAGTTGGTCGTCTCTTATTGTGATCACTAAAGATGATCATTTGGTGATAAGGTCACTCATCAAGAAGACTACTCGCTCTGCTAACTTTTGCATCATTAGGCTCGCGAATAATTCTATGCAGCGAAGCTGATAGGGAAATTCAAATGATTCCCACCAGTCGAGGTTTGCTACGGCACGGAGTCAACCACGTTTTTTACCCCATCGTACATAGTTAATGTTCATTATTGTGACAGCGTTAGTTGGTTCTTAACCGAATGGGAAGTTCACTTAGAGCTTGTCCAATGGTTTTTCTGGTGTTGTTTGTCACCGAGTTTACCCTGGACCGCAGTTTTGCCAGTCAGCAAGATCCTTAGATCAGGGGCAATAACAAGGCAAAATAAGCGCGCTTCGTATGGACCAAGAAGCACTAGTCCTCGCCAGGGTAAAGTCCACCCAAAGATTCTCTGATCTATCCACCCAATAGTTAACTCACAACCCTCCGGATGGTATCTTGGAGCCCAAAGGCTACTCACAGCTCACATCGATGCAGAACCATAATCAAGAACACCTTTGCTCTGCAACTTTTACGGCACTGTTCGCGAGTAAAAATTTAAGCATATAACAATCATACCTACAAAAAAAAGCCCCAGTCAATATCCAGCCCCTGGTAACAAAAATCAACACAAAAATCTGTAAAAAGAGGGCAGTTGACCAAAAAGAAGTGAAAAGTACCCATCATATAGTAAAGATAATTTGAACAAATCCTCCACGGCCCATCATGTCCAACAAAAATTTCCCGAGTCCAAGGCCAGAAAGTTATCGTAAACGAGCCTACCCTCTGACACCCGTCAACGTGACCGAGAAAGTGAAACCGAACCACGATAAAACAGTCTACCTTGAGTTGTTGTGATCGAACTCTATACTGGACGTCCATAAAATTTATCCCACCAGAAAATAATGACTAGGAACGAAAAATGTACATGCCCCGATTGCAGAAAAGATGATGTCCACATAACATTATCAGCAACCGTGAGATGATGAAGAGTTATCTAGGATGAGTAAAAAAAATCTATAGAGGTAACGAATGAGAAATTTTACATCATTCAGGAAAGTACACGCTTCTCTTTGGCGAAATCGGAGAGGCTGACAAATCAAGGGAAGCCTTCACCACCCAGTTGCCATACTGACGGTATGAAAGTGTACAAGATTTTCGGTCAGTAAACGTTAAGCATTGTTATACACTTTAAACAAATGTGGAGACAATACAAAGTATCTAAAAAAGCTCAAGAAAGAGTCGGAGTTACCGTCTGTAGACGCTGCCAAAATGATCGACCCAAACCTCCAAGGGAAACAGTTGTTAAGCCCTTACATCTGGGACTGGCTCTGAGACGAATACCCACCAGTTTGACTCCAGAGGCAAATAACAGCCACTAGAAAAGAGAATTAACAGTCAAGCTGATATAGATATAACCAAACCGCCATCAAGTATGGATGATATCTTTCCTCTCATCAGACGAAAAATCCAGTCAGTGTCGATATAAAGAGGGACAAGTGTTGTGTCCAGTACCAAACAGGCGAAAGTTTACGTCGTTCATTGTTTTTCCTGCACACTTGTAGTCAAACGTTATCTAATTCGAGCCAGGTTCCAACGCCGACGCACAAGCAATTTGTTTGTCTTTATATGCCTCATGCTTTCAAGCGCATTTCACTTTCTATCAGCTAACGCTGTCCAATGAACTCATCGGCGGGTTAATCCAGCGTTGCATCACGAAGTGCTGGTGAAGAAAAACCCTTCCAAAAAAAAGCTCGATACCTTAATGTATACGATAACTGCACATTTTGTTCACTTCATAACGCGATGGTCGGAAATTCTGTGGTTCAGTTTGCCAGGTGGCAGAGCCAAATAACGGGAGTGTTGCTAGTTCGCGGACACATAGTCTGTCAGTTTCCTTAGTTGCACTTACTAATCAGCGTAAGGGGAACCTCTGCCGAGCAATGCACACGAGCTACCTTAAGGACCTCCTTTTCAGAGGGGAGTCCGTGAACCTCATCTGGCTAGGTGTCAAAGGCAAAATATTGCCCGGCAATTATAAATAGTGCCGCCTAACAATAGGTGAGTCCTCTTCCAATTAAAAACTGACAGTCGTCAGAAACTGTAATAAAGCCTAAATTTAGGTGTTCAACCTTGCAACCAATTTCTGAGAAAATACAGAAGTTGACGCAAAGCCAATGACCAAAATCTACCGGGATGACCAGGAATACCAGCTGGTGTCCACTGGTTATTAAAGGTGGGTGTAATGGCAAAGTGGGAAGTCTTCTACATTCAAGTCAATTTTTAAAGGCTCGCAAATATTGAGTATCTTAGTATCACTATGTAAAGTTTTCGCGACAATAATCTGCCGTCCATCTGTAGTTCGCTGTGATGATAACGAAGATAAAAAGGAAAATAAAGTGCTTTCTGACTGTCGATTTCACGTACGAAATCAACTCTCCAGATCAACGTTGGTGCATGTCTTCTCCTATGAGGGGTACGCTGTTGATTTTGCCAGTGGTCAGTTTACTGCCGCGTCTTTTTTCGGGTTAGCGTCAAACGATTTTTGGGGGCAGTAGGTCGTAAGCCACCTTCACCAGGTGCCGTTTGAAGCGTTATTGCGGCTAGATGGGGTAGGTTGCCAGAAAAAATGAAAAACTTTTCTGCATTTTGTCTTTGGTTGCTAAAAAGTTATTCGATGGAGCAAGTTTTAAATGCAGAAATGGCGTGGAAAATAGCAAGGGGCATTAGGGTTGAAAACAAAACCGAAATTCACTCTAACTTTGAGGTTCCTCTGCCTTTCTTTTCCATCGGGGACCACTCAGTGGTGCACTCAGAGGATCTTCAAAGGGGCACTCATGCCGCTCGGAGTACACTTAAAATCCAAGCACTTCTTCTATTCTCATTCCACTACGATAACGAAACAAATGAATCGGACCCTGACGGCCCTAACTGATAAGCAACGCAATAGGATCTCCGAACTGACGGAAAAATACGAGATGTGGCGCCGGAGAAAACAAAACGCAGAAGTTCACACCCAGGTAATTCTAAGTGTTCACTACGAACGAAGCCTAAACAAATCACTACTGGTCTCATAGGTCCCATTTTGTGTTGGAAGACAGACATTCCCTGAAAACAAGGCCTAATCAAAGTCTGGGTTTAGGCCCACTACAGAGAGACGAATATGAACATGATCTCGCCTTGGTAGGGGCACGCTGTCGGCAAGGTTACTCGGCCCCTTGCCCGCAAAGCCACCGCTGCTGGCCTTTTGGAGCATGCAACTCTCTTCATGGCTTTGTAGGTTTCATCCCCTAATATCCCGTTTTCCTACTCTAAAGCGACATGATCAGAAGTGCTATATGCTCTCATAAAAAGAGATTCAGATGCTGGTGATGACTTACCAAAATGAAGTGCAGGGCAACCTCCAAGTCAGCCCTTGAGGGACGTCAGACGCCCAAAAACAAATCCATCACAAAAGACGGAGACCTTCGATCTTCTTCCTCCACAATATGGGGCAGCAAGCCAGTCTTACTCGTGGACCCAATCGCCCGAGAGCCGGGAGGGTGAAAGTAGATGTACCTGCTCTGATACCACCTCTTCAGGATTTTCTTGAACGTGTTCTTCTTTCTCTTTCAACAACTCTTCTAGCAATAGGTTTATTAGGCTCGTTACCAACCTCATGGGGCTTTTAACCAGCTGTAGGCTCACTGGCTGCTTTAACGTTAACGCAAGCGAATGGACTCAAGCGCGGTAATGCGCCTGCAAGCAAAAGTATATCAGCAACTCTGGCTCTGGATCTCCAAGGGGAATGCGACTGTTGTGGATGAGATCGCCTCCAACCCAGCAACATGCATCCAGGAGCAGTCCGATGGCTGGGTGATGACCCTTTATAACTAATTCCAAGTAATCCAGCTACAGAGGAGGAGCAGCTTGGTGTACTGGTTGTAGCTTCGTAACTTCCTTGGCCGTGCTGAGGAACCTGGCAGTTTCACCGCTTTCCAGTAGCGAGCTTACTGGGGAAGCATGAAAAACCTTGAAGGAAGGCAGATTTGGTTGTCCGATAGACTGGCTTATTGCTTTGTACATACTTCAGACTGGGACTCAACCATTTGGAACTCGGCTCATTTGATGACCTGGGCTTGGCCGGATTTGGGCGGGTTAATCATTCCGAATTTCCAATCGTAAAAATGGCAAATATCATAATAGCTCATTGTGGAGAGCCTAAAAATATATTTACTCTCATTTTTGTTTCTCAAAGATTGCGGTGCAATACCCAGGGGGTTTGTCTAAATCAGCCATTGGATCTCATTGGGTAGGAGTGTTGTTTGTCGCACACATCATAACGGTCTGCACGTTTGTCACAACATCCAAGTGGTTCCTTACGGCGAGTAAAGTTTGCCAGTAAACGAATCCGTACCGTTATTTATTAGGCCATTTTAGATGAATTTTCGCCTTCATTTTAGGTAATCCCACCACTAGTGACCGGGCTGGGATTAGACCTGGTTCAGATAGGGCCACTTATAGGCTACGACCAAGCTTGCAAAAGGGTGTCAGATGGGCTCCGAGCGGGCGAGCACCTTTTGCAAGCCAGCTGGGCTTCAGCTGGGTTTCCCAATGGGTTTGCTGTGCGTACCTCTTTCGCAAGCTTCATAGATGAATGTGATTTGATTTGGAATTTGACATTTAAAAATCAGTATCAGTTTTATTCCCTCCCGTGTACTGTTTTTTCTTCTTGCACATGGCCCAGATTGAGGGGGAGTTCATAGAGAACATTCATATACTCAAGCACTTGCATGTTTAATTACCTTAAGTAGGGAGAGTCATTAGGGATTTGTGATTAAAGTTGCATATTAGCTACCTCCAACGGGTGACGAATCCAATATTAAACGTCAATCTCCTGTAAATGAAGGAAGTGCGCTACCAAATGTCGACAAAAAAGTAGGGTCTTAACTCTCTGGTGAAGAGTGTTTGTCGCAGTCCGGTGACGTCGACTGCGATGACTGCAACAGTGTGAATGCTTTTGAGAATGAAATTAGTTTTTCCATAGTTGTGTAGCACTGAGCCTAGATGAATCGTCGCCGAACGTGGAAGCCCGGAGAAGGTTTTCTCGTCCCATCTCTGAAGGATTCCAGCAAGAAGAGGGACAACATTTTGCTGATTTGATTTTTGACGCTGCTCAGTCAGCCTCTTTGACGAAAGGACATGAACACCAAAAGTAAAGACACACTGGCACATGACGTGTTGGTTCACAGAAGCAAGAGATTTTTGAGAAGTCCGGTAGCACTGAAAGAATTTTCGTGCACCAGTTTCACGTCCATCGACAGATTGTGCCACATACATTTCATTGTTGGTTTCTTTTATTCATTTATGACTGCAGTGCATATTTTAGGTTAGTGCATACATGAGCCAGTGCAGTTATTTCTTTCTTCCACAGCTAATAAATCTCTGGATCACGGAGACTGTTATGAGCCAAGGTGGCTGGTAACACTAGTTTATGCCACTCACACTGAACAATCTGCTCCTGCTCCTTGCATATCCATTTATGTGCTTATGTATACATATGTACATATACATTTGCACAGCATCCTGCACTTTCTTGCCGGCTATTTCTTACACTACCATCCCGTTGACCCTTATGATGTGTCCACTCTTTTTACATCTGCACCTCATATTTACCACATCGAATCCGTACAGGCCATTCTTGCCGTCTGTACTACTCTTTGCTTATTCCAATGTTTGCTACCTGTCCTATGATGAGTTTTGTGCCCTGTTCGCTGAAGATCTATTGCAGTGCAACACAGGCTAATTACTATATAATTCCTAGTAATGGATCCCTCCTCATTTCTCCACCATCCATCGCTACCACCCTTTCCCATATCAATTTCTAGTCCATTTTATGCATGCCTGACAGTTTTCAGATATCCCCAATTGGGTCACAGGCATTTCCTGTGTACCTTTCAGTTTGGTCTGCTTTCCTATGTTCCACCGATTGTAGAGACAACGTTACGTCATGATGTTCTTTAACAGTTCCAAGTCGCTTTATCTGTCACTACCCGATTCCTCCGGTCTGTCACCACATATTGCACCTGCATTGGTCAAATAATTAGACTCATTCCTATCTGTTCTCTTCGATCCTATTCTTCATCGTCACTGTCCCCTAAACTGCTCCTGAAAGTCTTCATCTCTTCGGTGCTTCCGCGTTCCATTTTTCCCTCTGTTGGGCCGCCATGTCCACCTGTTATGAAGATAATTCACCACGACATACCAAAGTTAATTCTACAATCACTTGATCTAACCTAATCTGCTTCTCCCAATGATTCATAATTTCTTTCTAGTATCCCGTTGTTATTGTTCCTGCTCCTCTTATATCAATACATAAAAATATATATACAATATATATATATATACAATTGCGCATGTATGTGAATGTGCACGCGCTCTGCATCTTGCATTTCCTTACCGGCGATTTATCTTGCTATCATCCCACAGACTGTCATGATATGCATGCACCCCTCCCACATCTTTGCCTCACATCCGCAGTATCCAATCCTTCAGAATCTTTTTTGTCACCCAATCCACCCTCTACGTCTTGTATTGCTCGCTCCCTGTTTTACGATATTTTGTGCCCTGTCCGCCATCCTTCCCTTGCAGTATACTAATTCTTCAGTGATATCTAATCCACAGCAGTCCATCTCATCGTTTTCTCCATCGTCCTTTGCTACTGCAGTTACTTATACTGATTTCTAGCCTTTCTCATGTATATCAATCGGCTTCCAGATGCCCTCACTCGGACCAGTCATATTTTTCATCCGACCTTGACTTTCAAACTTACTGGGGGTCCACTGAAATCCGCCCTTGAGTTCATTGAAACTCCCTACAGTCTCTATGGTTTGCATACACTTATCGTATTTTCATCCCGCTTAAATCCCCCTCCTGAGCCATTTTAATCTACTTTTTCATACGAATTTCCACATTTCCACGAATTATATCTGTCCATTCCATCACCTGTATCAACAAGATCATGTACATGGCATGCTTTGAGCGTTCCCAAAGTAAACCAATATTATATTATTATATATGTCAGTCGAAGCACTCTCCTTTCTTCTCTTCCAAAAATAAATAGGAGGATCGCGGTTGACGAGAGAAAGCCCACGTAGTATTTGTATACTTCGAACTTTCAATGCTTTCACATTTCTCGTTATCAACACTGACATCAGTATTTTGGCGGCATTTTTGATTTTATATTGGTAATTGGGAGGCAATCTTTTTGCAGAATTCAGAGCCTTACGGAATCGGCGGACGGGGTATTGTTTGGTGAGATATAGCGGACAAAATTAGCGTGCTTGACGAATCTACAGAAGGACCCAGCCCGAGATCTTTACAAACCCAGCCGAAGCCCGGCTAGTTTGCGGTCGGTTTACAGCTTGGTTTACCCGGTCGAGGCCTGGCAGGGAACTGACTGGTCCTCTGTTGCAAACCCTGCTTGAGCTCAGCCCGAGCTCGCTTCCAGCCCACTTGTCTGCTCCACTCCCGGCTAAAAACTGTTTGAAGCCCGGCCGGGCCTATCATTTGGCTGCTTTATGCCGGTTGGCTCTGGCCTTCAGATTCCACTCCTGTCATTCAAATGTGTTTCTCACAATGCAACGAGCCGGTGGGTGTTACACGTAAGACATAGGATGTGCCGCTTTTCACCTCCCTTTTTCATGTACGCCCTTATTCCTTCATTGATGGGGAGCTGCCAGGTCTCGGACCAATGCTCAATGGGTTCTGGTTACCCTTAAAATTCGGCGATCATTGTCTGACCGGATCGTTCCCCAGATCTCAAGGTTATCCAAGTAAATGAGACCGGGATTTTGGAAAATCAGGGAAACGGGAGGGACGCTGTAGGTACTGCGCATCTCTCACTTCAAATCTTCTTGACTGAAATCAGGAAAGCAGGAAAATAGGGGGCTATTCCCAGAGGTATAAGCTGCAGGTGGTACTATAGTTAGTGGTCCAAAGTGATCCCAAAGGCGATATGGGTAATGTGCTCAGAAGCAAGAATGAACGCATGAAATAGAACAGCACCGTGGAAGTGAAATCGATCTGCATATAGATGTGCTCTAGGGTGCGCTACAAGCTTACGTAAAGTTCTTTGTTATCATCAGCCACTTCGATAGGTTTCCAGGACTTTAATTAGGTTTTTCGCTGTAAATCATCTCACAGCTCTACACAAATTCCGAAGAGTTTTTTCAGTACCAGTTTTATGCCTGTGACTTAAAAACAGCGACCCAGCACTATTGTTAAAAAACAGCTAACAAAAATGAAACAGCTCTCTTTACAGTCGGTGGACATCGTGAAGGATATCGGCTCCGAAATTCGTACCTGTTAGGACATTAAGGATAGCTGAACAAACCTCACGATCCTGGAATACAATATCAACATGTTCCCTCCTTTAATATGCCTGATAAACCTCACAGCATACTATACGCAACCGCAACTTGATTCTGCCACTGACCCTCTTGCATCTGTTTCCACTGAGGTCCTCAAGCTCACCGCAAATAGCAAAATTGCCGTAGCTCTTATTCTCCCGGACAAGACCTCAGTATCGCAAGTTGAAAGTACCTTGCTCAGGGCATTTGACGCGGAGCACCATTCATGCTGGAGCACAAGGCTATGCAAGATTTCCCACGCCTTACATGTCCTATCCTCTCCCATGCCATTTCTGATCAAATGGCGAGGGAATTTATCAAGAGTCAGTCTTTGCCTTCCCCCAAAGCCACATATAAATCTGTTAAGTTTACAGCCGACTAGACTCCGTTGCTGAGAAAAGCTTCACTAGTAACCGTTGCAAAACTGCCCCCCACGAGTACCCTTTAAAACGGCCCTCAGCAGGGGCCAGGTCCAGCCATGCGTTCACAGTCCCCCAACCCGGCACGCACATCACCCATTCATTCTCCTATCGACCTCGATAGTTAATCTCCGTCGGACCCCAGAGCAACATCAAGTAGATGGCAGTTACCTCTAGTTGCAGCTCCCGCCCTCAAAACCTGCTTTCTACTCTCCCCGCCCCTAACAACGGCGCTGTAGATCTACTTTAAGGAACCTTTCCATCACCGACGATACCTCCATCAAGTTGGCGGGTTTTAGGATGCAGGCTACCTCTACTCGCTCCAACTCATCCAGCGGGGCCCACCAGACCGACCCTATTCACACTAAGAGATCTCTCAATTCTTCCACGAATCTCGCCGAACCGGCAGGAGGCACAAACGTGAGACCCACTTCGACTCGTCTTCACTTGCAAACAGATGGGGTGAGGCCTCTCCTCCGGGGTCACTTTATCAGGCAATCCGCGGTCAAACTGAAAAGCAATATGAGAACACCTGGGGGCTCTCAGAAGCAGCCGCACCGACTCATCTATGGGCCCGCACCCAGTCCTCCGGACTTCATGGCCTACAGAAGGCTCTAGCTTAAGGACACAAGTATACTGCGTATTCGAGCTACAATTGAATGGTCGAAGTGCTCAAAATGTGGCCCGAAAGACACCCAATCCCTCCCAATATCAAGCTTCACCAGGGACCTAAAGGCCAGCTTTTGACCCTTCTTCAGCAGTACAATGTATGCCTTCACGGACATTATAGGTTGTCGCAATATCGAAAAGGTGCCTTACGGCACTTCTTTTTCACCTCATGCAACACACTTCCGTTTCCGTACCTTATACCTTCCCAAACAGGGTACTGAATAACACTCCATAAGGTAGATTAGCTTTATATCGCTTTTTCGGTATTAGACGCATTCTTTGGTCCTTCGTTCCGCGTGGACTACTTGCACGTTACTCTTATGCTCGGCACTGCGCTAGTGTGTTAACGAGAAAGGTACACTCAAAGACACGCGAGAACAAGAAGGCGATTGGGAGAGATAACGGTTAGCGTGTATTTGGAAGCGTGCTTCAGAGAGTGCGCAAGAGCAACGGATAAATTGCAACTGCGCTTGATAGTCAGCGTTCAGGTACACAAAGGACTTCTTAAAAGCATTAAGGCCGACATCCGTTGCTACGGGGGCCTCCTCTCAGAGGTCTGACTGAGTTGGGCCCCGATCGTGGCGTTAGGCTGGAAGTATTGTTAGTCCATGAACTCCTGGGAGCTTGCTTGGCGTACTGTTGGCGACGTCGATCGGACGCTGGTGAGTTTGTCGGCGCCTGCACTCTCGAAGTCTGATGGGCGTTAGCCCAGCGGTGTTTTGGCGCCCACAAGCCTCATACACTTGTGAGCCTGAAGATGCCACGTCGGCTCCATCCAAAAGGCGTCCAGTTGTCGTCTCTAGTGCCGCGCTGCCAAGTTTTCCTGTCGTTCAATGAGCGGCTGACTACTTCAACGTGCATTGGAGTCGGCTGGGCCGCTAATGAAGCTAATGTGCCTGCGTGCATCCGTCGAGAGTGGGAGGCAAACTGGAACAGAATAGAGCATGAAGACGTTGGAGGATATAGAGCCGTAACAACGTCACTTGAGCAATTTTCGGCCTTAATGTTGTTGCAAAGAGATCAAAAGAAAATGAAATTAAAACTACCGATTGCAATTTTTCGATGCTGTTGATTTGTGAATGCATGGCGAACTTCCCAACTTAGTGCAGACCACTGGCAGTAAAACAGTCACGAAATCGGCGAGCCGGACGGGACTCTGTAGATGGCGACCAGGATGGCTACCCCGCGTTGCGAGTACCGATAAAGATTCTGGGGGGCTAACCTCCGGGTTCTGACCAGGAGTAATTGTTGATTGTTCGAGTAATAACTCGCTCCGTACGAGTGATTGAGCTGCTTAAGCAGATGCACATTGGACAGGCAGCTCGCACTGAACGACGGCCGGCTTGATGTGGTCGATATATACGGCGTCGTGTCGTTCGTTGATGTTTATGATAAACGATTTTGCCCTACATTTTATCACCTGTAACGGGCCAGTGTATGGTAGTTGTAGTGATGGTCAAAAGCCATCGACTGGAAGGAATACATGAGTAGCCGTTCCTAAAGCAGTTGGGACATAGCTTCCAGACGGTTGTTCGAGCGGCGGACCAGGCTTCAGTGCTCGCATGTGCTGCTTAAGACGTCGAGCATAGCCATCGTAGTCAAAAGTCACGATTGGTGAGGGGGCCACCAACTCTCCAGGCAGACGAAGTGTACAGCCATATATTAGCACGGCCAAAGTTGTGTGTAATTCTCCCTTAGCGGTACCGAGCAGGCTTGAGAGTGGTAATGGTAGTGATTCACTCCAAAAGGGGTTACCGTTTACTCGGAGGGTGGCTTTTACCTGCTTGTGCAAACTCAACCATACCATTGGCCTGAGGGTGATAGGCCGTCGTCCTAATGCGTTGACAACCGAGCGTAGCAAGTAGGATGCCGAAAGCGCCTTCGAAGTGTGGATCACAATGGGTCTCCGCTATCGCCGGGCAACAGAAATGACTGGTCCAACCGGTCGGAAAAGCTTTCGAGGCCTCTTCAGACGTGAGATGAGGGATAGGAATGGCCGGCACCAAGCGGGTGAAACGATCCAAGCAAGTGAGTACTTTGATGTACCCAAGCGAATGTGTAAGTGGTCCACTTGCACATGATGAAAACTCGTTTTTGGTTCCGGGAACCTGGCTGGTGCCATCTTGATGTTCTAAGGGTCTCAACATTTTGACACTGCAGGTGAGCAAGGGCCCGCTGACAGGCTCCCAGTTCGACAGTGAGCCAAACAAAAAGTTCGGTTCTCAGTTTAACCCAGGCAGTCACACCTGGATGAGCCACGTTATGGATTGCCAGGAACGTAGGATGGCTGTGACCTGCAGGAACCACCAACCCGGAACGAACTTGTGACACATCGCACACGCTTGTTTTTCTGAGATGTTGAAAAAGTTACAATCGTCAAACTCAAAGGGCCGTTTTGTCGAAGTTGTTCCATATCAAGTTCCGTAGTTTGGGCATGTTTGACTGCATCCATGTTGAATTTAGGCGTCGGCGACGGATGCAATTGATGTATGCGTGATAAGACGTGGAGGAAGGGACAAATTACCTCAGAGACGTGTTGTGCATCCACAGTAAACTATGAGACAAAGTTAATTGGTAAACCTAGCTTGGTGATTGTCAATCGGAAGCGGACTTCAGTGCGTAAACCAGAGGTCTGTGGTCTGTAAACCCCGTGAACGGACGGCCTTTGAGTGCACATCGAAAATGATGAATTCCCAAGTAGATGGCTAATGACTTCCTACCATTTGTGGTGTGCCTAGATTCAGCGGGTTGTAGGCGCCTACAGAAGAATGCTAGAGTTTGCCTAGAATGGCCTGCGGAATGTTGCATTACCGCTCCAACCTCTCTGTCCGAGGCATTCGTTACTACCGAAATGGGAGCCAAAAGGTCGGTGTGAGTGTGGAGCGCTGCCTTGGCGACAGCTCCCTTGACCGAGGCAAATGCCACTAGCGCCTTGTCGGGGAAAGGGGAACTCCTGCCTGCCTCTGCCCAACAGGTCGGTGACGGGTTGAATCGTTTCCTAACAGTAAGGAGTATACCGGCGGTGACATTCATCGGGCCCGCAGGTGAAAGCAACTGGTGAAAAGATTGGGGTTAAGGTAGCCTCCAATAGCGGAAACTTTATCCAGTTCAAAGCCGACGCCCTGGGAAGAGATAGAATGTCATGTAAAGGCGATATAAGACCGGTTTATTCACGCTTCGCGATATCGATCCTTGGGCCGTGATGGCTCAAGCTTTCGAAAGGTGCACGTAGGTGCTCGGCGTGTTTTTCTCTGAAGAACTAGCAATCAAAGTACCATACATGTTTACGTAGACATTTTCTGAACCACGGGTTACCTAGTGTGCGGAACGATGAAGGGCCTGGGCTGAATTGCCGAGTCAAACGGCATGCTCGGGGAATTGAACAGCCTAAAAGACGTGATGACCGCCGTTTTAGGGATATTGGCTTCTGCTACAGGGATCTGGTTGCACGTGCGTACTAAATCGATAAAGCTGAGGACGAGGCAGCCTGATAATAACAATGAAATATTTCTTGACCATGTTTAAGAAGCCTACGCATGACAGGGTCAGTGAGTACAATATTTCACTGATGCTTGGAATATTCACAAGGTTTGAAAGTGGGATTCACTCATAGTAATAAGAGTACAACAAATCTGGGCTGCTTTTGAATGAACTAGAATGGGTACGCTCATCGTAGTCAATAGAAACCAGTTTCGGTTCCTGGACTGGCGTGCTTCGGTGACTGAGCCGTGCGTGTAAACCGCTGAAAAAAATTCATAAATGAATAGAATATGCAGCATATATGACGATTGTGTGAACAATCAATTCTAAGAAGATCAAAAGGAAATCAAAACTATGCAGAAGAAAAAAAAGAAAAGGGAAAAATATGGACTCACCTACCGGATATCTGAAGGTTCCATATCAAGAACTGGATGGGGAGATTCACCTAATGGTAACCAGTCAGGAAAAAGAATAGAACCAGCATGGGGTCCTCAAAGAACAAACAGTGATATCAGCTACCTATAGATAGGGTTCTCCTTTGATATAATTTGGACAAATCTGTGGGCCAGGACAAAAGTGGTTTGAAATACTTAATGAATGGAAGAACCTGTAGAAAAAATGCCGACTAGTCAGACAAGCTGTTTACGATCCTTCTTTTTAGGTGCTCCCTCGGCTGAGGTGATTGAAAGACAGGCAAATCACATGAAATTTGGCGTGGTGTTGGAGCTGCACAGTTGGTAATTGGGTGCTCAGTTATTTCATGCAAAATGAAGTCATTGAAGAGACCTTTGGTTGGGGTTGGAAGATGGAGCAGATGCTTCTAAGCAAATACGGGGAGATCACAAAAGGGGATATGTATAGACGCAAAGGTCTGTTGCTGGGATTTGTAGAAAACCCCGTCCCTGGCGGCGACGACTGTTGCTTGTTGGTGAAGAGGAACTTTTCTATGGGTACAACATAAGAATATACGGCCACATTCCAGCCAGCTGCATGTCTTGGTATTTTATTTTATAGTTGTCGTGATTTATACGGATGGCATGTCACGAATTGAGGCCTAATCAAGGGCAGGCTCACCAGACCCGACTGATGTTCATGGGGAAAATGTTAAGTTGTCGGCTCGTCATGTACCCGTGGAAATGGAGGAAAAGACTAGTTGCTGGTTGGGACTTTTTCTAGGTTAACAAGGGACTTGATATAGAGTTCTAGGGGGCTGTGTCTATCTGGGCTCTTACTGTCTGATACGTGTGGGCATTTGCTATGCGTATTGTGTTGCTCCGATCGTAGGCGGCCAAAGTTAACCGTAGATGGTTTGCGTTATCGACGTGTAAGGTAAGGGCTTTTTGCATCATACGCAGTTTGAGGATGAAGTCTGAGGTTACCGCATACCATGGCAATGCTTAAGGCTTCATTTGCGCTCTGAGAAAACGACAAAGTTGCGTGCAAACCTAGGTGAGTCACAAGCCACTTACGAGTGAGCATATAGGGTAGACTTTAGAAAGGTTCCGTTTTGACATTTTTCTTGAGAGTATACAAGAGTTGGTGATAGTCGGTCCAGGTATCGACAAGAAAAATTAGGAACAATGCTGGCCCTACCTGGTGAAACATCGAAAAGCGTTTATGGGAAGCGGAATTCGGCATCAGCGAGCTGGTCGGAAATGGACTAAGAAACTCGGAAGGGTTTCTAGGGCACCCCATAAGCAGGGTCGGGTGGTGGCTGCAACGGAGAAGTTATCCAATACTGGAGGAGCCTGGAGCATGAATCTGATTCCTTCGCAGGCAGAAGTATTTCTGTTACTTGAGTCTCGGTAATGTTTTTGTTTCGGAGGAGCGGGTGTAATGAAATAATGTAGAAACATCCCCCCCCAGAAAAACTGCAACTTCATGTTCCCTTGACATCACTCACTCATTTACACTATTTTTTTGTTTTATGCTTTGTATATTTTCATGAACCAACGTTTGTTTGTTAGCTTTGAGCTTCCTTCTTTGTCATATCCCATTTTGGATCTGCGTGATGCACGTGCTTTTTTCTTACGGGCCACAGTTTGGTTCTCGTCTTCTGAGTCTCTGTGATCGCATGGTCGAGGTTCGTATCCGTTTCATGCCATTGTTCATTTGATAGTCTAGCATTGCAGAATTTCACGGGTAATCGCGTTCTGATTTCGGGATCTGTTTCGAATTTGGCTACGTTTTGCTCCAAAAAATCCTAAAGTACTCAATTGATCTACCTGGAACAACAAAATACGCAACATGCCAAGGAAAATATTGGAGCAACAAGAGTCTGGGCAGGAAGTAATACGGCAAACCCCTGGGGAAATTTTGGGTACTTTTAATTCTTTAGTTATTGCTGGGTCACCTAGTCCTGTCAGTGCTAGCTCATGTTTTGCCGAGGATAATACGGATTGCAAGAATGTTGATATTTTTAGGTTGAGAATATTAGACCTGGAACAGCAAGCGTGATCGGCTAGGCAGCAGACTCAGGAAGCAGAGTAAAAAAGTAAGCAGAACCAGCGTGAGCAAAAAACCAACGATAACTACCTATCCGACGGATCAGAACAAATTAAAATAGGAAACTCTGTGCCGGTTGTTGAATATAAAACACCGATGCAACCAACGATTGATCTGCCAAGAGCAGAACTGACGGCTTTTGGCGGACAATCCGGACAATAAGCAAGTTCATCGGGCAGTTCGAAACTTCTGTCGAAACTAAGATAGCCGACCCCGGTCGAAGACTTCTCTATCTGACTCATTGCTGTCGAGGCCCAGAAAGAGAAACTATCGGTGGGTACACCATGCTGGACCCTGAACAAGGCTACACAAGACAAAGGAAGGTTTTGAGAGACCCGTTCGAACAGCCATTCAAAATAGCCCGTAATCTAATGGAGAGCGTGATGGTAGGCGACAATACAACCAAGGGCTTCGTCTGCTCAATGGCCGGCCTAGTGGTCAAAACGCAGAGCTGTTAAATAGCCCTCGACCGTCTGGGTGACAGGGCTGACCTCGATGCAATGCATATCCCGGAGGTCATAATCTGTTTTCTCTCTCCCGAACTACAGGATCGGTGGGCGGAAGAGGCCGAACGTGCAAGCCGAGGCTTCCTGAGGCTGACCTCGAGGACTTGACCGAAATTTTGGGCAGGCAAACCAAGATAGCCGACAGCAGATTTGGCTGACTCATCCGGGAAAGTAACCTGGTAAACAAACTTAGCACCAGTCAGGCTCAAACCACTGAACGAGCACATCCGAAATATCAGCCTTGGACCAACACGCACGTCATTTCACGCGAGACTACAGCGCACCCATGTTGCAAGTCCTGCGATGCCAGCCATGGGCTGCTGTAATGCCCGAAGTTCATCAGGGCCATAAAAGACGAAAGTTTGGGAGTAGTGAGGACGACAGGAGCGGGCTTCATCTGCCTGAACACCAAATATCAGGCGGCAGCTTGTCGAACAAGAACCAGATGTGGTCACGAAGGTTGCGCGGGCAGACACCACCGGTTGTTACACCAGGCGGTAGAAACTACACCGGAGGCAAACCCCAAGCCCAGTGTGATTTTTCCAACATCGTGGTCTGCCAGTAAACCAATGCGTTTGGGAGTAATTGCCGTGGGAGTGTGACCCCAACTGGGGTGGTCAAAGCGTTGGCCTTCATCGACAGTTGACCAGGCAACACTGTTGAAGGAGCGGTTTGCCGACAAACACTGGTTCGCTAAAAGCCCTATGTCGTTAGCAGTGTGCACCCTGGGCGGAACACAAGTACCGACTGCCGGCCAGTTGAGGTTACAGCTCATCTCCTACGGCTTTTGGTTTGTATGTGAGCAGGCTGTCGTTGGCATGTTCAGTAGTGATACATCGAGATGACCCACAGATCGTTAGTCGTTTTGGCGACTGTGTAATAAAGGTTTCATAGTGGCCGATCCTAAGAGGACGATGTGGTATTTGACGGAATTTCGAATGCGTTCGGTCAATCTTTTGTCAGGAAAGGAGGTTAAGCCATGTGTATGTAATTTGCTTTACGGTGACGAACAGATACAAGGTAAGGAGTCTGTCAGGCGCTACAGTTTAGTGTTATAGATGGAGGCGGAAGCCAAATCAGATAGTTCCGGAACTGGTAAAAGTTTACCGTTCGTGCGACAGGTAATATAACGTATATTCAGGGAAGTTTCGAGTAGTACTGGCCTCAATCGTAGGGGTAAAACAATGTGGGCAGTTTGTGCAGGTAGGTTCGGACCAAGGTAGAGACAACGACGATGCGTGGTCAGGTACAGCTTATAGATTATCAATGTTTCGGATGATTACCCCTTCCACTGTGTATAGTCAACGTTTGGGGACATATGTAGGCAAAAGCCTCCTGCAAGGATACAAATGTTATCAGCATCACATCAGAAAAGAATGTAGGATCTGAATTGGCAGAGCAATAGGAGAGGGAACCCGGGGCCAACTCTACCTAATACAGAAGGATCATTAGGATTGGCAATTACGTAACTAGGACTAGTCAATAATCTGATAAACAGTATAAAACAGTATTGGATTTTGGGCGTACTCAAGGAAGCATATATAATTATAAGTGGGCGGGATTATCAGACGAGTCATGAGATGGGGTTCGGAAGCAAGAGACAATGACTCACTGTGGTCTAATATTCAAGGCAGATTTCATAAGCTTTATCTATGTTTATGCTATTGGGAGTCGCGCTGATTACAGATGCGTCATCGTGTCTGCCTTATGCTCCTTAAAAGTATTTTGGAGTGCGGCACGATCGCAGCGAGTCAAGGAGCTTATTCCAGGGGCTGGGATAGATAACTGAGAAATATCTTGATCTTAATAGGAGCCTAGGTTGGGGTCTGTAGCGGTGAATTCTCTGTGACGTAGGAAGTAGTGAGTCTCACTAGAGGGACCAAGTGGGTTATCAGATGAGTGGAATTTTAAATGCGGAATGTTGAAGAAAAATGAAAGATTGAGCTTGATACGAGGTAACCTTAGAGGTTCAAGCCGGAGTAGTTCTCACCCAGCTTTGTTATTAGGGTTGGAAGAGGGGCCAATTACTTTTCTGTGGAGGAGCACTGCACTTCCTCCATACTGATCAGGCCAGCCTTTTGCATCAAAGTAAGGTTCAGGGGGCAGCATTCCAACTGCAACCTAGCGCGAGTCTTGAATATATCGGGAGCTTGCTGTCTTGAGTACGGTATGTTGGGTCAAAGCTTGTTCATGGAAGTCAAGACGACAGGGATTATGCAGGACCAGGTCTCTTGCCATGCGGGTATAGGGAATCGGCAAACCGTTTATTGTGAGGGAGCCTGGCGGGACATGGCATTTGTAGGAAAGAAGAGAGCACTTAGCTGCCGGAAATTTCGTCAGCCATTGAGCGTACCATTCACCAAGGGACTTCAAATCTGGCAGATTACTACTAAGAGATGAGTGCAGGGCGTTCACCTCAAAAGTGTGGACTGGCTTCATGTCGTAAGCAAAGAGTAATGCCATTCCATAAAGCACTACTTGGAAGATGCCATTTATGTGCATGAGAAATAAGAGAGGGCTCAGAACTGTACCCGGTACTACCCTGTCAGTAATTTGTTTATGCTGAGAAGATTTTCCACTGACATCGATGGTTTGGAAACTTTTGGAAGGGTAAGATGATAGCCAGGACACGAGGGGGTTGGCGACCCCGTGTGATTTATTTTTTGGCTGCAAGAGCTTATGAGATAAGCGGTCGAAAGCTCTGTCTTACCAAGAAATATGACGATAATTGACTTGTTGCTGTCGGTATTGAAAGTGAATAAATTCAGGAGATCCACCTTATCCGTTAGGCACGAACGGAAATTTGGGAATCCCCACTGGGCCGGGTTGAAATGGTCTCGAGAAGTCAGGAAATTTGCAAACTGACTCTTTGCAATCCTCTCCATGAGTCTGGAAACAATCGAAGTGTGGTTTATGGGATGATAGTTCACCGGATCATGCAGAGGACCTATTTTGTGATGTGGAATTGTACGGGACGCTTTCCACTGAGCCGAGAAGATTCCGGGCGACATGGATAACGTTAAGAGATTCAGCAATAGGATTACTGGGTCAGGACCCCAAAACCAAAGTAGGACAGGTGGAAGGTCATAAGGTTCTCGATGATAGGAGAGTTCATTGTTGGCCAGGAAATTCTCGATGTTGGCTGTGGTAGGTGTTACGGTTGATGTCGCGTCCTATGTGAGCATCGGATAGCAGAGTGTGGAGGGTAAGTGTCCGTAATAGGAGCCGAGGAGAAGCAGCCCTTGAAAGCCCCAGCCACGTCCTTTGGTGAAGCAAAGTTGATGCTTTTTAGATGGGGAAAGGGATATTGCTTTTGGTACTGCTCAAGTTGTGAGATTTTAGCGGTCTTGGTGGAAGCTTCACATTGTGAGGCAATTGTAGTGCAGTCTTTTCTTACCCTTTGAGTTTGTTCTCAGCTGCTGCATAGAGATCACGATGGAGTCGGCTTATTCTGAGTATCACAGAGAAATCTCGATCCCTGAGGAATGAGTTCTGGAGCTTTAAAATCTCTTGTCCAAGCCTGTCAATGTTGGCAGTCTTGGCTGTAATATGACTAACAGTTGGGGTGAGGTGGTTTATGGAGGGGAGTAACGTGACATAAAACACATCAGCTGCTTTTTGCGGATCGGATGTCGGGAAGAAGTCGGGCCAGTTGAGGCCCCGGGGGGAGGTTGGCAACTGGGCCCAGCCAGCCAGTATTTAGATGTTTTGGTTTTGGATTTTACAAATTTCAGGTGGGCGTGATTCATGCATAACGGCGAGGTGACACGGGACCATTTGGTCGCGACTACCGGGAAGGTTTCGTGTGACGGAGAAGTTCACGTCAAGAAAGTCGTGCCTGGGGACGAAGTCAAGGATATGTTTAGCCTTGTTTGAGTGAGACTTGCTGAGAGGGACAGTTATTGTATTCCAACAAACTTTGGGGGTGTTCAAGTCTCCTGCTATCGTTTTTTGACCTCAAGATAGAGTAGAGACGTACTCAAAAGCCCCGCTGTTATGCGGAAATTCGGAGTATCATGAAGCAGGTGTTTGGAAGACGCACCCTATATGCAAGACGTTCCCATGAATTTGGACTGAGAGCCAAGGTGAATCGGGGATACAGTCGAGCACTGGGTGGTGGAGGAGGGTGGTAGTAAATGTTTATGTACGCGAGTAAGCTATCGCCTCGGTGGTTCACTCTGCCTACTCGTAAGGAGTTGTGACCTATCAACGAGACAACTTCAGTCGGGGTGTGATCGACTAACCATGCCCCTGTCATCAGAACGACGTCAAGGCTGGAAGCATACACATGCCTCCCCAGTTCATTGTTTTGTTCATCAGCACACGAGAATTCGGCAGTGAAACGGAACTTTTGCCTATAATTTTGAGAATGCAGGGCGCTAGTGCTCCACTTGGGGGCGGCAGGTGAACATTGGGGCCCACAGAGCTTCCGGGAGCCGGATTACCAACCAAGAGGGCGTAAACATTTGGGGTAGTAACTGGTTTGGGTACACATTGTGGTCGTCATTATGAGAAACCTGGCTGTTGGGTGTCACGTCTATGGAGACATCAGAAGAGCGACTGCCGTAGGATGCATGTTGGGTGAGACACTCTGGAAGTCTAGTAGGAAGCAGCATTGGATGCAGCGGTGGATGAGTGGCGCCGGATGAACGATCGAGAGATACTCAAAGGACTTTGGGGGTAAACCGTGATAAAATCGGGGGAAGTCATTAGGGGCGATGGTAGATCGGTATGGAGGCAAAACGCTTCGTTAAGGATAATGTCGGTGACCGTACGTATTGCAAGTGCTGATAAAGACAAAGTAACGTCTCTTAAGTGGGGAATCAGGTATAAGTTAGGGACGGTGGTTTTATTAGGCGCCCTGTAATCACCACAGGGTGGCCAATCACTGCTAGACTCAGGGGTCATGTGAAGAAGCGAAGCGCAAAAGCTATCGGAAGGTAGTAATACACGGAGTTCTAGCATGTGTTCCAGTTCGGCCAGCACAACAGGGAGCTTGTCCAATGCTAACAAAAGTGGCCTGTTGAACGCCGCGGGCTCCTTCGTGTCATTATGGTGAGTGACATTAGTTCTCACTCATATTTCTGGGAGAATATCAGAAATTACAGCTTCTTAGGGCATTCCAGTAGTCCAGAGAAATTCAGGGGATTTTTCACAGCGCTGAATTCTTGGATGGCTTTAGTTTGTCCTCCCTGTTCCTCTTCTCTCATAGCTTCTTTTTGATACTTCAAAATGCCACGAGTAGTAAAGAAGTCTTCCAAAAATACCCCATTCTCCCATGCTCCGGTTCCTGGAGAAAATGGGCTTTCTCAAGCTCCCGAGGCCCTGAAAGAATGCTCAGTTTACCTCTGTGACTTAGTGGGCTTGACGACGGAAAGAATAGCCGTTTAGACCAAAGCATTCCAGATATAATGTCTCAGCTTCTAAAGTTGAAGATACTCACCCGCTACTGCTCATCACTGAAGGCATCGAACATTCAACACTAAAAAACCTGAAAGCGAGTGGCCGCTTTATCGACTCTAATGCTTCCGAAGTTCTCATAAGAGTGGGAAGCTCCAGCAATGCCGTCGTGTTTATTGCCCCAGACAGAATACCCTTCGAGCATTTTTAGCATACTCCGTTGTATGCGTGTGGTATGGCCCAACTTTCTTGTCAGATGTCAAGGCTGTGTACTCGCATTCAGCTATTTAACTGTCCAATCCTTATGCGATTTGTAGTCGATCTATCTTCCAAAAAGTTCAATGAAATGCGTAACACCAAGGCTTTCAATTGTCCCTATAAAAAAAGCAGAAGATACAACCTCTCTTCTAAAGAATTTACTGGATCTCTTTCAACTTTCCCCACGAGGAAGACGGCTGACAGTCCTGAGCCTTTGACAAGGACAGCTGATCGCTTTACCGCTTCTTCTTAAGTCCCCACCGCTTTAATTCACGCGCTCCCTCCGCTTCTTCAAAACAACTCGCTGCCTCCTCATTTGTTCCCACGTTGAACTCTTTGAAATCTGATCCCATTACTGTTGATCCAGACTTGTACACTTCTCCCATCTCACTGCAACCCAGTAAAAGACGCAAACTATTTCCTCGCTCTCCCCCTTCATGGCCTGTTGGGTACACCCACAACTCGAATTCGCTCTCTGTTCCCTCTGGTGATAAACTACCCGCCGCTCAGAGGAATATATCTACCAGTCTTTCCGCTCTTCTCACAAACCTACTTTGTCGGCACACGCCAGCGTGCGGTCTCTGTGCTTAGGCCTCTTGGGAGTTTACGCGGTTGGCACTCCACGGCCTTTTCTGGTTAACTAACTTGACGAAAGTGATTGTAGGATCTGAAAGTGTGAACTCTCTTGAATGATCCCACTGAAGTGACCCGACTGGTTTACTTCTATGGTAGTTTCTGCTTCCTCTCGTCGGCCACATATTCGACTTGGCATTAGCAAGATTTCTTAATCGCGTCTTTATATAGCCTTTGGGCATCTTTTCACCTGCGTACATTTTTTTGATCGTCATCATTGCATCGGTCGATTTTTTCACTCCCATTGGTTCCGAGATTTTGTACATCAGGCGTCTCCAACAAATTTTTGGAATTCCAAGCCAGTTCATTTCCACAGCCTAACTTTTTCACAATGAATAAATAGCCTAAGCCCGAATATGAACCGGAGTGCCAAACAGCGTGTACGAAAATACTGCATTTCATACTGGAAGATCTGGAGGTGTTTATCGCCGCCCTCTAATCTCGTGTCCAGGAGGCTGGCTTATCTAGTCAGCAGTAAAAACGCTGTAAACTGCTGTCAGCTATCCCTGCTAGCATGATTACACAAATCTGGGATGTCGTCATTAACCCACTAGATCACCACTCGTAAAAGGCTCACCGGGAAGTTCTGATTAGGAGCGTGGCAGCTTCAGAAGAGGAAGGTATCCGACACTTTCTCTCCGAAATCCGGCTGGAAAATATGACCCGTGGCGGTCGCTGCGGAAAATGCTTTCATTGGTAGGTACGACGTCCACGGACGATGCGGTTTTTTGTAATCTATGGGGGAAACAACTTCCACAGTACACTCGGAGCTCGGTTGCCGTTCTGACGCAAGGCCAGACCTTGGATAAAAGCATCGAACCTGCAGACAGATTCCACAAGCAGGTATGTGCCTTTGCCACACAGTCTCACGCATTCGCCAACCACACTGTTACTCCATAGGATGGTGCTGTTAACTCCGCGTCGACAACCGCCCAATAAAACGCGCACGGTATCGACTTTGAGCTTCAGCTGTTATGTCAGGGGGTCCGCCGTTTGTTGTAGGCGGTCGAACGGCAAAAGACCACCATTATTAGCCAGCGTTCACGAAGCCATAGCTGTCACCGTTCTATCCGTGAAGCCCCGAGAGCAAACGCACAGTCCGGCGAGTATTATCATCACGGCCGTTTCAGATCCCAGGCGCGTATATACTAACAGCATTGTGCTTACAGCACCCGGCAGGGAAACTGCTAGGCCGAAGGGTGACGGCGACGGCCTCCTAGGGAGCCCGTTTTCCTAGCCTCCTTGTTTACGTGAAAGGCTGATCTACCGGTAAGCGCTTTGCAGTCAACACAGGAGCCATGGCCAGTACAATACGGGTTGCAAAACTGTCCACTGTCTCCCCTACAGCTTCAACACTGCGAGCCGCCAGGGTCACTCCAATCCCAAGGTGCGGCGTTTGATTTCTCACCACAGACCATAGCTTGCGTCGTCCCTTCCCGTGGGCTTTCTTCATCCCCGAATTGCAACAAGTTATTCTGGGCTCAGATTCTTTAGAAAATCATCGTCTATTAGTCGTTCTTGTTAAGAGACGGCTATTAGGTCGAGTCACATCAAATTTCGCTGTTGGTTCCTTAACTGAGGCCCAGTCACTGAGGGTCCTCACGCCAATTCCCACTCACGAACCAGAGTTTGGTGGTTTATTCATTGAACTCCCCAATCTTGTCCACGCAACCAACAATCTTCCTCTAATCGCTACCGAAAGGACCCATCACTTCTTCACACAGTGGCCACCGGTCTACGCACGACCCCACAGGTTGACTCCAGACAAGTTCCGTGTAGCCCACTCCCCGTTCCCATAACTGCTCAACTTCGGAGCTGTCCGGCCTTCCAGCAGTTCGTGGGCCTCACCCCCACATATGGCACCGAAGAAGTCGCCTGACTACTGCAGACCAATCAGTGACTATCACTCACCCAACCGAGTGACTACTTCCGGCCGATATCTTAATCCGCACATCAGGGACCTCACAGCTGGTTTGTCGGGTAAGACAGTTTGCAGTGGAATAGATTTGGTGCGAGAATATAACCAAATACCAGTAGCTGAGGCCGATATCCCAAAAACTGCCGTAACGACTCCCTTTGGTATTTTTGAGTTTCTTTGAGTGCCATCAGGACTTAGTGATCCTGCTCAAACTTTCCAGCATTTCGTCCATATGGTATACAGTGGTTTGGATTTTGCGTGCGCTTATCTGGACAATATACAAGCCTTGCCACGTGAGCCATGTCCTCAGGCTGCCGTTTGCTACGGATTGACTGGTGTGGTTGACCTATTCTCAACGCAGCTTGTTACATGCGGTCCATGTTTCGGCTGGGGCGTGGGAGCTGTGGTCACCCACCAAAAGCAGCTCTGCCTTCTCTGACAGCCAGATACCTGACTGTGATAAAAATAAAAAACAATAATAAAAACGTCTAAAAATGTGTGGTTCACTCTTGGAGCGGCACGAGCTGGATGCTGATGGATGTGTATCGTGCAGCCTCCCTAACTGAAGCAGGCCTTAGTGCCGCCTACCGTGGGCACTGAATGTAGACTGTTAGAGTTCGCTTCCTTGACGAAAATTTTGCCCCATCCCGTTCCCACCTCTCACGGCTCTCCAAACCAGCTCTCACATAGGTGTTTTCCTGCTTAGCAATAAGCTAATGACGAGAAAGATATCACAGTAACCATGCAAACACCACCATATCTGATATCCTTGCTCCTAATCAAGTACAATCTCAGCACACTAGTACCATCGGGTATGCGCATAGACGAACTTACGGCTGTTTCTCGGAACGAGACCAATTTCTTTTAGGTGTCATCACCGACACCATCATAGTGTCTTCCACTTTAGGGCCCTTCAGGAGCCATTCAATATAGAGTAACCACTATACCGGAAAAGACCGTAACAAATATAGTGCTTGCTAGCAGGGTACCAGTCCCATTAACTCTCACTGTTCCTTCAATTCCACCTTACCGCTTCGGTGCTGAACTGCAGACTGCGTAAGCAAGCTAGATCAAGGGTTGCCATTTCTAGACCCTTTTAACCTTGAAGCTGTAGGTTTTTCTTAGTATCCCAACACTGCCACACCAACTTGCGAACCAATAATCCTTTAGAATGCATACAAAATAGCCCAAACGTCGGACGCAACTCTGCTAGCCTGCAGCATCATAGCTCATTCTCCGGCGAGCCTACTCCACCCAGAACGTGGAGTAGGTGTCACTCACCGCCTAAATGAACTTTATCTTTGCCCCATTCACATAAACCCAACCAGTTCATTACTGTTGTCGTCATATATTACCCCAATTCACAGCTGAAACCACGTCCAGGCTGTAATCCCAATTTATCTCAGGTTCGTCGCCTCCCGCTATCTCAGTCGTCAAACTGGATAACCAAAGTTGACACTATGACTCGTACCGACGGGAACCCAAGTGGGACCTTTCATATCATCCGGGACTGCAAACAAGCCACGCGGCAGGAAATACCCCTAACTGCCTATCGTACTAATTAGGGTTTTTTAACACAAAATCAGTCCTGCTGATATCAACGTTGCAGCCAACACAAGTAACAATTCAATCGCAACATGCTAAAATACTAGTCGTCATTCACATCCGTCATATCTCGCCACACTGGACTGATTGACCGACACATATCCTTCACCCCGCCAGACGAACTATACCCATAGAATGTTGTACACTACCAGTTATGACGCTGATTACAACGGAGGCTCAATGCGTCAATGTATATATATTTGTCAGTGAAACAGCAATATATTGCCCAAGTCAATGTGGAGATTTTCCACCTTAGTATCTGTTGCAACAGTCCAACTTCCCCTCGATCCATGTCCGGCTGGAAATTGATCTTCCACTTTTTCAGGGCCCTCCAGTTGCCCTTTCACATTTCTGAATGGTACATGTTACTGATCCTGAAAGTTAACTCACTCTCATATGGACCTTTTTTACCTCCACATTCAACAAAGTACAAAAATGTGCATTCATAGAATTGGCTTCATGTCTCCTTGTTTCATAACTCATTCCTTTTCTTGAACCCCGGCAGAACCTGCATTCAGGGTTTGCATCAGCCTTATGGTTTTCTGTTCTCTTTGCATGCATCAATTTCCCCGAGTGTACTTCCATACAATCTCTTTTTCGTCCTATTTGAAACTTTGCTGTTCGCGGATATCCGGCATCCCACTGTTTTTCATGGCTTGCATCATTTTCGTTGATAATGCGACTTTAGCAGCACGAATGAACTAACTATTCGATATCCCCGCTGTGCGCCACCGCCGAGCGCGAAATCGAAACCGGTTCAAAGTTGGCCCGGAAACCATTATTGGAATGATCCATATAAACTATCGCTGGCAATGTTTTTCTACAGCTGGCACTTTTGACTTTTATACCTGAAGTTTGTGAATATTTCATTTTACTGAGTAACGCTGTACACCATGATCACGCGTCTGCGTGTGTCTCGACCATAGCCCAGAAACATACCATTATTAGTTAATATCCCGATTGCCAGCTCATCTAAGGCAGCACATTTGGCACATCTGCGCACGCTTTGCGACAGCCTATCTAAACACGGGGTTGCGGTCAAAGTAAATGAATGTGTAACAGGCCTCAAAGCCATGAAATTCGTAAATCTCAAGATTACTTCCAGAGGGATTACACAACTTCAGGACATGGTGCAGATCATGCTGGGCTACCCAGAATCTACGTCATTGAAGCAGCACCGGCGTTTCTGCGGGCCGGCCAACCCCTATCTTTGCTTCATCCCACAAAGCTTTCAGTTGATGCAGCCGCTCACAGACCTGCAAAAGGCAAAGCGAAGCATCCGGTTTTCACAGAAACCACACTTGACGCATTCACCATGCTGAAGTGGGCTGCCGGCAACATAGCTTCGCCATCACACCCTAAACCAACTTCTCCGATTGCGTTAGTCACCGAGGCTTCAGACAAAGCTTTAGGCGCAGTGCTGCAACAATATTTGGTCTACACTTGCAGATCGTTCCATCCCTATCCAAAAACGACAACCGGCTGAATCCCAGCACAGCGCCTTTGGCCGCGAAATTCTCGCTATCTACCAAGGCATCCGTCTTTTAAGACACATCTAAGAGGGACGCGAATCCACGGTCTACGACGACCATAAGCCTATCCTGCACGCATTGTTTGGTGTCAAGGACAGATTCTCCCCAGATAATCCAGACACCTGGGCTACACCACTCAATACACGAGTGATGTACGTCGTGTCTCAGGTGTCGTTAATCCTGCCGCAGAAACACTATCTCGCATTCACAACCTGGACCTCGGCAGTTCCAGCTCGATCAAACTCAAAGCTGTCACATCCTCTCAAGTAGACGATACTGAGGTAGAACAGCCCCATAACACCTCAGCGCTGCGGATCCAGTCGGTTCCCATTCCATCAGAAAGGTGACTAGATGTGTGACGTCTCCAAAGGACACCGAAGGCCGGTAGTGCCGCCAGCTATTAGACCACAGGTTTTCAAAACACTACACTTATTATCCCACTCGGGTTTGAAGGCCTCTCATTTGACTCCTTGGTGACCTCTATATCTGACAAAACAGGAACCGTGATTTCACTGCATGGGTCCTTCCCCGTTGTCCAATGTCAACAGTCAAAAGTGCAAAGTCACGCAACAAGCAGATTGTCCAAATCCAAGCTGTCGACTTACGTTTCCAGCACATGCACGTCGACCTGTTAAGGCCTTTGCCTCCGTCAAAGGGTAGCAGGTATCTGCCTACTTGCGCAGATCGCATCACCAAATGGCCGTTGGCCTCACCGTTGCACATCTCAGCCATCAAAGCAGTTGCCAAGGCTTCCTGAGAACACTGGGTTGCAGCAGTTGGTTGTCCAGTCGTGGTTACCACAGACCGCGGCTTGCATTTCGAGGGAGCCTTCAGTAGTCTTCTACAACTTTTAGGCAACCGTCGCTTTCGTACCACAGCCTACCGCCCGTCGGCAAACGGAACGATAGAACGTTTTTATTGGTAACTCAAGGCATCCTTAGCAGCTCACAAACATCCAGACTGGCGGGAATCACTACCGCTAGTACTTTCAGGTTGCCGCGGCGCTCTTATCACGGATCTATGGACCGCAGCAGCCAAAGTCACATTCGATTGCGCGTTTGGACGTCCTGGTGACATGGGAGCATCAAAGTCCATAGTCTTTTTTGACTATAGCTTACTACGCTGCAAGTCTAACGCACCAGAAGCGTAAATTGCACATTCCCTCGGCTCGCGAAAAAAACTCAACGGTGATTGTATTGCTAGTGATGATCACGGATAAGGTTGGTGGTTTTTATTAGCTGGTAATGGCAGAGCCTTGAGTTTAGACCGCAAACGTTTCAATATCAGTCGTGGTGATATCATCAGTATGCAGTTGAGGTTTTCCTCATGTACATAGAGCTTGCTCTGGATGTGATCTTGACGCACCAGATAGCCTTGACACGAGGAGGTTACAAATGATGAAAACTTAACCTTCAGACCTCTACGAGCAAACTTATTAACTGAGTTACTTGGCCTCTGACCTTTTGTGACACCGGCTGTATTCCGAAACTTCAACTCTGGTATATTTAGCTGTTCGGTTTTTGTTAGAATTAGTTGGGCCACCTGAGTAATCGGAGATTGCAAGTCCGATGCTCAAGAAATCCAACTGACGCATGCTTCAAAGCTACTGGACCTTGATGCTACAGACCCATAGTCAATAAACTCAGTTTCTCGCTTGCGCACAGTGGACAGAAAAACGCCAAAACGAGAAACGACCACAGAAGACGGAAAAAACAGAAACAGTAAGACAAAAATAAACACATAAAGCACGGGGCAAGAAACATAGAAAAGCATAAGAAGCAACAAAACAAAAAAACAAACGCAAACCAAGTGCAAAAGACGAAAAAGTCAAAAACTGAACAGCTCAACATACCAGAGTTCAAGTTTCGGAATACAGCCGGTGTCACAAAAGGTCAGAGGCCAAGTAACTCAGTTAATAAGTTTGCTCGTAGAGGTCTGAAGGTTAAGTTTTCATCATTTGTAACCTCCTCGTGTCAAGGCTATCTGGTGCGTCAAGATCACATCCAGAGCAAGCTCTATGTACATGAGGAAAACCTCAACTGCATACTGATGATATCACCACGACTGATATTGAAACGTTTGCGGTCTAAACTCAAGGCTCAGCATCACGATGGTGTACAAAACACAATCTTTTACGTATACCAACACTTTGAATACTATGCGCATATTTTCCTCCAGAGGTACATGCTGCTCGACAGCCTGCTTAATCGGCTCCCTCAGAGTTCTACGCCAACTGGAGAAAGCCTTGGTTTTCGAAAGGATACGTTTACTATGAAAGGACTTAAACCGGCTTTTCTTGCTGTATTCATTCCGTTCACGGTCACCCCATCGAAGCTTTAGGCTCAGCTCCTTAGACCACGGAGTCCCACACGTCGACTGTATCAACGCTGATGATCCAGTCTCTCGGCTGTCCTGACACAGCCCTTAACGCAAAGCCGCCTCCACTGACCTCTAATTGCGGACGGATAACCAAGAAACCCGATAGCTTCTCAAGTACAGTATGTTGGACATCATAAACAGGAAAGAAACTAGCAACAATAACGAACATTTAGAATAAAGTTACTCTCTCATATATACCGTGGTGACTGTCCATTCGGGGTTTCATTCCCACAATGGGGCTATTTACCATTTTCTTTCACCACTAAACAAATTTGTTGATGTTCTGCTAATCCATCACCACCGGACGCCATTACCACAAGCCTGCAATTTTAGAAGGATTCGCACCGCTTTTCAAAAATGCCCGTCGGCTAACGACAGCATACGGACTGCCTTCCGAGACTCATACGAAAGATACACGCATTACCGGAAAAGCCGACCACAACACCGTTTTAGCAAGCCGAACTTGTTTAATTCATTCACTGGGGTGAGTAGAGAGACAGTTACGCTGACACCTTCGCCGTAAGCACCGGACAATCCTACCTCCCAATTTAAACCCACGAGGTTTTTCGGGTTTGATAGCAAGCTGCGGCAGCTCTTCCCAGCGACTCACTTCGAGTGCCAACTCCCACGTCCTACCGCATGTAACTTTTTGTTCTGTTTCTCGCGTTTCGATTTTACATCCTTGAGGGACCTATGCTGCCAGTTTATTTCCAACCCGAATGAAGTGGTTTTCAACGAGTTGTTTATGTTTAATTCTCAATTTAACTCATTCACTTTGAAGTAATCTTACGCGTTTCTTTCGTGGTTGTGGTTTTCTACCTGTCAGGTGGTCGGATGTCATCCACAGGCGATACCACCTGATCCGAGGACTTAGGAGCTGCGGTCCGGACTCACGAACATTTTCAAGGACACAAAGAAAAGCGACATCTATTTATTTCACTGGCATTACTACAGGCGACGTACTCGTTCACTTGCCGGACCTCCTAATCGAAGCATTTTTCGCAGGCCGCCTTCCTGGAGGGGCCTCTTTAGTGATCAACTGACCGCACCTCATCTCTTACCTGTTTGACTGTACGCTTTGCACACGCGGCAACCGCAAGTGTTATTTGTGAAAAACCTCCTCGGCACAGATTGTCGTGAGGTCTCTGTACTCAGGCCCCGTGGGACAACACGCGGTTGGCAATTCACGGCTATTTCCCGGTAATTTCCTTGACAAACGCAAGTATAAATGCTGGGTGCTAGTGCCCCTCAGCAAAAGTTCATGCCACACCCCTCTTTCAATAATGTCCACAATCTTCTCTGGCTCGCGAAAAAACAGATGGGGCTATCACTGAATTTATCCGAAGAATAACAAAGCAGCACATTTTATGGTTAGCATAACCAGAGTACGGTGCTCGTATTTTGCAGCCAAACATTTGTGGCCTCTTTGCACTTAGCTCAGCCTGATTTTTCTGCGTGATTTATTGGCTGAGCAGTAGTTTATTCCAATTCTTTTATGCTTCTCCCCGATTACTGCATGTAGAACGTAATTAACTACCGCTCCCCTGTGAGGATGGTTCTACTTTCCAAGTTCTCCCCCTCACTTACTCCAGGACTTGGAATAAACCCCTCAGCACACTGAATCATCTCAATTGAAGTTTGCATTTTCATATGCCTTAGGTAAGCCCATTTCTGAGCTAATTCTTTCGCACTCATCCAAAGCTCATCTAACCGAAAGCCAAGCGCATGAGTGAGGAACCGACCCTAGAGTCGGTGTTCTGCTTTTTGAGCCACCCAGCCATTAAACAGATTTCTTTCCTGTTGCTGACCGTTTCAAATTATCAATTTGTCTTTTCCACTATGTTACTACAATTAGCCTTTTACATATCCTAAGACATGACCTTGTCCACTGATTGTCCCTTTTTTACCGGTTTCTTTAAATTTGCCAATTGACCTCGAAATAATTCCGTCCACAAGCTTCCCAATTTTCAGAGGCTATAGTAGGACTTCTCATACACTGTCTTATAGCTCCTTCTATCCCACCACTTATTGACTTGACCGTTTGTTTCGGGTTGGCGACCCCGAGTTTAACCTCAAATTCGTCACCGACTTTGCTTCATTTACTAATCTTTATACGATTTACTCTGTTCCCCATCCGTGAGCCACGGCATGACCGTTACCACTATGCCCTTGACAACGTCACACACGTAGCCCCTCTTCCACAATAGGTATAACCACATAGACGCTTACCACTTTCCCAAAACGTTTTGACGGGAAGTTTAGCGTAAGCACTTTTAATTGGAATGGCTCACCAGCCGAACTCAGCCTTCAGTTATGACGTCACCCATTCGGCTCCTACGTAGTATCCTGTAGCTAGTTCCGTTACTCAAGTTCATACAAAATTTCTGTTTTACTACAGGTCTTCGCATCTTTATTGAAACCTGTAGCTTTTATCGCAACAGGGTTTTGAGGGTAGATTGAGCTTCGACCTACCTTGAGTTAATGCAGACCAAAAGCAGCTGGCAGAAAAACTTTCGAAAGGAATGGAACAAAAGCTTTCAAAAATGTGATTAAAAGAAAAATTTAATAAAATTAAATTGTCTATTTTCGGTGTTTCCTGTTTTTCTTCGTCATTTCTTGGTAGTTGGCTCCTCTGTTACCAGCCTAGCCGTTGATGGCTGTTTGTTGAGTCAGTGGTCACTTGTAATCCATTGCACTAGGTTCGATGCTCATTTGCCATTTTTCCTCAAAGCGATAATTTCTCGCTAAGAATCGAAGCACTGCGGATCATTCTGCTGAAATCTGTTCGAAGGGTTGGGTTGCATTCAGATTTGGTTTTTGGAAATTCCAATCATCTACCTGCTCGGGTTTTTACGTATATCATTCACGAGCAAGGAAAATAACCCCCTTCCAGATTGCAAAGACAACGCGAATTTTTGAAGCCAGCGGCTTCGCCGATTTGGTAGGAGTGCTTGCGCTGTCTTGCTTGATGAAGAAAGCGGAGAACAGCTTGACTGGTAACATTGTCCCTGTGGATCCACCAAATTCTGATTGCCTTGGTGCCTTCCTGGGGCCGTTTTGTTCTTTCTTTCTTAGTTCTTTTTGATGTACCTCCTATTTCACAAGCAATATCTTGAGTATACCAGCTTCACGTTAGGACCATCAGCTGCGCTAGAGTTCTTGCTCGTGCAGTGAATAGGATGAATTATTTAAGTGGAAAACCTCGTTCTTTGTTAAGTACTTAGCGAAGTTAGAAAGCTCCACAAGATGAGAAGGAAGCGGCTCTTGTTTCGATTTGTTGAACACTTACAGTAAGTTACCGTAATCAAACATACGAAGGGGTCAGACCGAAGGTTGAGTCAGTTCGGCAACCCTTTGCTGCCGGAGACTTTGATGAGAGGTGAAATAGTGGAAAATCATTGGGTTCACGAATTATAGGCATTCATTGTCATTGTGCGGGAGCTCTGGAACAATATTTGAAGACATGTTAGTAAGAGACTTGAGGCAACATATACCTAGAAAGCTTTAGTCTACTGGCCACAAAACGGTGGGGACTATGACCGAATAAACCATAAGTATATATGTGTACATATAAAGGTGTATAAATATGTTTAGATATATGTATATGTATACGTGTTATACTATGTAATATTTATATATAGCAATCCTAGGTGGATGCAAAAGCCATGGAGGTCGGTCAAGAAATAAGCCTTTGTTTTATGGTGACTCTGGGACACTTGCTCCAATCCCACCAAAGTCTTGCGTAGAAATATATGCCAACTGTGTGCAGGCAGAAAGCAAGACTGTACCTTGTTCGAGCGGTAATTATTTACGTCAAACTTCGCCGGAAAATGTCATTTGCACGGAGGCGTCTACCTCCGCCCGTGCTGGAGTATTTATATCACCGTTAACATAGGTGCCTCATAGATATTCGATATATGACTCAATGCCAACATCATCCTATTGTCCTCCTCACCGCCCGCCGCTATCAGCAGCCAGTTTACACAAAAACGATTTCGGAACAATCGAAAGGCAGGACAGTCTTTCAAAAAGGTATTTAAAAATAATTTGAAATTTCTCAATCATTTACACATTTTTAGTGAACAACAGTTAGAAACAGACCCTACAGCTCAATTTTATAGTCCCACACGCATGAAAGACAACAAACCAATTGACCAAAATATTTTTACGGAGGTAACATTGTCCCCCTTCCACATTATGAACACAACACTTAAATTACCCGAAGCTCAGCAATTGTTCGTTACTTCAGGATGGCATTAGCAGATCAGTGCCATACTTTTTGAAAACAGCCCATAAAGAAAACGGCCTCCAGAGTAGACTTAAACTTCCTCAGGTGGGAATCTACGCCTGCACCCGAGGTTTCGCCGTTTTTCGTCTTGTCCGCCAAAGCCTCATCACAGTAGCGGTACTTTTACCCATTTAAAGTCGCAGTGAATAATCTGTTTCACCTGTTCCTTTTGTAATCTCTTTCATCAATGCGTTTCTTCTGCTTTGAATCCTTACCTGACTGCTGAATCTTTCGCGTTTCACTTTTTCGAAGCCTCACAATTCTCTATGCCACCTGTTCCACAGCCCTGGCGTCACCTTTATTCTACACTATTTTGGTATTTACCAGTTCGCCTAACTTTTCTTTTATATTGGTCCTTACCACATCAGCATTTTACCCTCGCTATTAGTTGACGAACCGCCTTGTGCTAATAATTACCCTGGATTTGCCCCAACAACTGTGCTCGACCTCCGGTCATGATCACCCCCTTTTTTGTCCTCGGTATCCCATAGCTTCTTTCGTGCAAGATTCTGCCAGAAACATGCCGGTTCAAACTAGATTTCCTTCCAGTGGTCATAAATTCACTGAGCTTGAACTTTGCTTCAAAATATACAGCGGCCCTTTGTGGGATTTACGTCGTCCCAGAATTTACCTGGATCAGTCTTCATGTATCCTCTTTTTCCGATAATTGGTCCTCAGCTGGGACCTGCTTGAAGAACGGTTCAGCATTGATCCCTTTCAGGATCCCCAATTAGACTGCTTCAACCTGGTGAGGTTTTACCGATCAGGGAACCGTCTGCTTCCAACTCACATGAAGCTTCGTGCTGATGAATCGGAAAATGAACACTTGTTCTGATCCCAAATGCGTAAAGCTCCGTCTGATCTACCGGCTCGGCGGGAGCACACTGGGTCTGGAAAACATTTACATCGACATACGGATGCAACTAGGATGGAGAATCACACCTTCTGAGTCCACTATCGGAAGCGTTTTTCAGGTTGAGTTGTCGGCACAAAGCTAGCTTCAAGCACCAGCACCGGTTGACGATAGCTGAGGTCTCCTTTTTTGCTACGCTGTTTCTTGTGTGCATTCTCCGGTATTGCCTACTTTGTCGTTACCAATTTTTACGGTGTCCTCATTTCGTGTATGTCCATATCGCGATAATTACTCACTTTCTCCACGCCAGGCAGAAAAGATTGTCTAATAGTTGCTTATCCCAATTCTCATAACTGTTGCTTCTATGTCCTTTTCCGTCATGGACGATATTCTCATTCTTATTAAACTCCCAATAATAACAATAACAATAAAAGTGAAAATGGTTCATTTTGGAGACGTTCAGAGCATGTACAATGCATGATAAAATACTTACAGACGAAAAAATAGTCAGATAATATTTATAAAAAAATTAGAAATACGGAAGACGAAGGAGGACTAAGGGGAAAAAGAGTGGAGACGAGAGTGAGATAAATGTATGCACACCAAAGATTATTGAAGGGAGTTTCAGCGAACCTTGGAACGGATTCAAATATGTGCCCGGCAGGTGTAAAGGTCAAAGTCAAATGGGGGAGCCAGTTGAGCCAGGTCAAAGAGAGCAAAACCTGGGAGTCTCACATGGGGAGGACCAAAAATGGGCATGAGAAACTATCGTTACGAGAAACGATGAGGAAAAAGAAGAAGAAAGAAGCGAAGAAAGAAAGAGCAAAAAATTGAGTTGTATGGCTGGGGGTTAGGTAGTCATGAGCTGTGCCCCGTTGCAATAAATGAACGGCGGTAATTTGAAAACAGAGGGAGAGCAATGCAAGACGTAAAGGGTGAGTCAGATGGCAACAGTGGTTTGGAGTGATCGAGATACGGTAAATATGAGGCACGGATATAGTTAAAATGGACGCATATCATGAGGGACGGCAGTGTGGTGGCAAGAGAACCAGCCTGCGAAGAACTGGAGGAGGCAGAAGAAATGTGTGGGTACATGCATTTATACTTTATATATATATATATATATATATATATATCAGGGCACGAGCAAATGGCAGTGAAAGGGTGGAACACGGGAGCAGCAGTGCTTGGAAGAGACATGTAGGGTTGAGTCAAGTGGCACGGAATAACCTTGGATAAATCCTGGTGAATTTGTTTATGACAGGTGAACACAGAGGATCAACAGGGAGTGAGAAACCACTTTGGATGCACAGAAGTGGCGGCTGTGAGCAGAAGTTGATAAACGAGGGAATAAGGGGGGAGGGCTCAACGGAAACAGGTAAGAGTGAATCTAAAAATCGGATTAGTGCAGGTGTGACATGTAGTGGCGGTCGAAAATGAGTGAAGCGGTTATAAACGGACGTACGTTTTGCAACAAGAAGACGGCCGTGAAAATGACTGGAGGAGGTAGAGCGAATGGAAGCACAGTGTGATTGGAGAATTGTGAGAAGTCAGTGGAGAACGGTAACTTGGATGTGAGAAGAACTGTGGCGTGAAGATACAACACTTGTATCAGCGAACAACATAGGAGAGAAACAAGGAAGTGGAGGATCGGAAAGGTCAGGTAAAAGCAGATCACATGGTTTGAAACTGCAGATGGAAATGATGACTTCACAATGACGTTAGACTAGGTGGAACGCGGAAAGGCAGCGCAGCCTGAAAGTCACAATAAAGATACCTGTGGCGTGCAAAGCACGAAGCAGATGGGAGTACTGACCGGAGAAATCCAGGTACGAGATGACCAATCAGGTCGGATAAAGACCGAGAAGCACGAGAAATCGTTGGGCGTCGGAGTTGGATGAATGGAACTGGAGAGCTGCTTGCTTGCAGGCGAATACACAAGTGGATTGGGCCTGGAGTTGCTAATCTAGGCACTGCTCATAGAAGGATCTACTGAAGGACTGTGTATTCAAACACAGAAAATGTTTCGGCGATGAAAAGATGATAAATTTGGCTAAAAACGCAAAGGTCCGAATGAGGAGTACTTGTGTTGTGATTGGTCATGGGTACAGACGTGTCTGGTGCGTAATGGTGTGAGGTATAAGATGGACAAAAATAGGATATCGCAAATTGGTAGTTGATGAGTTATGCCATCAGTGATTCCGCTTTGCAGCAGTACCTCCTTTTGGGTGCTTTTGGAACCTTCTGTCTTATTATTCACCGGGCCCTTCCGGATGCTTTTTCTTTTTCCAGTCCCGGAAGCAGAACTGGTTACCATCTTTGTTACAGACTTTTTGCCGCTTCTGCTGTCGTAAGGTACCGTTGCAGTATAGACCCCGGATTACGCCACTGTATAGCAACCGCCTCCGTGTACTTCCAGCTGTCCCACATTTTACTGGTGACTTTTTCTCGCATCACCAGTTCAACTGTTCGTCCGTATTGAGATCTTTCTTTGGGACGTCCCGATTTTGTACGGCATTGTGTCCCTTCCAATTTTGCTCACTATGAATTGACCCGTTGAATGAATTCTTTTCTCCGTTGGTACGTCGTGGTCTACCTAATTACCGGAGATATATCAAACACTATTTCCTTCTCTTCCTCGGCCCTTCTTTTATCACTTCTGGTCAACATTCACCACGGCGGCAGCCATGTGGCTCACCATTTCCTTCTGTATTCAGTTCCGTTCCCAAAAATAGAACCCGTTGCTATCCGCTTACAAAGTTCAATACCACTTTTTTCCGTCGCAGTGGACTGCTGCACTACAAACACCGGTCAAAGTAACTATTCGCAAACCGTCTGGGTATACATTCAGCTTTAAAAGCTCTGACTTGCGACCAGTTGCTCCCCTCCGCAGTTTAACTGATCATTCGTATTGAGACATTTCATTGTCTCTTCCCATCCTTGTAAAGCACCATATCATCTCCATCTTTGTTCATCATAAGTTAACTCGTTCAACAGATTCTGTTATCTAAAGACGTTCCTTGGCCGGCTCAGTTATTTTATGAGCTCTCTTCTTGTGACTTTTGAAAATTTTGACCGTCTCAGCGTCAAAATACACACCAAGCCGTTCGGTCATCGCCGATTCTCATTACTATCCGTCGCCTCAAAAAGACACGTTGCTCCAAGTGTACTGCCCTCACGGACTTCTTTCCCTACCGCAAATTTCGCAATTATTTTCTCCAAAAGTGTGACCATTTCTGAAAAGAGCGCATTTTATTCATCACCCACTGATCGTTACCAATTATTAGGTTGGCCGAATTTCTTTGTTTCGTTGATGATTCTTTGTCCCTGTCCCTCGGCTGAGTCACAGCCACATCTTCCTCGTCCACGGTTGTTTCTTATTATTCTCTACCGTTTTCTTTACTTAAATCCGTCTCTCTGAATATATCCACTGTTCTTTTTTAACCCCTCACGGGTTCTGTCTAATCATGTCCGTTTCATGTTTCGCTTTTCGTCAACTCAGCCACCTTCATTCACACCGGTCGAATCCATCTTCGAACCTTTTAGTATGCGAGACTAGTGTCTTCCGTAGCGGTTGCATGTGTACAATCTGCGAAAGCCAAAAGGAAATCCTCATTAGCCGAAGCTCAGTAGGTGCTTCACGGGAGCCTGCACTTACTCTAATAAAACAGCAAAATGGCTTCCTTTAGCTTGTTCACTACAACCTTGGCTCTTAATTTCGCCGGGAGCTAATATTGTTCCACTCCAGCTCACTAAGTCTTCTTCTTACGTTACAACTTTACATAATTACCTACTTTCTCGATGTAAGCCATACTGTTTTCAAGTGTACCCTTTCACCTAGATTCAGGCATGCCCAGGCTCTCTTCGAAATGCATTTTTATAATCGAACGGATTGCACCAGATATCAGGCGCTCGGTCCATCCTAGCCGCAGCTTGTGCTGCACGTCCCCGGTGTATAACGAAAATATAATGGCCACTGCCCGCAGTGGGTGGCCTGAACAAGATCTTTTCAACATCAGAGCTTTTTGAAGATACGATCAAGCCCAAAATGAAACAGTGATCCTTTTGACTACCCGTCGATTTAGTCGCGTTCTGTCAAGATAATAGCTCCTGGAGGTAAGAAAACAGTTTTTGAGAAGATGGGCCGGCAATTCGCGGGCCTTGTTGGTTCTCATATTCAACATTTGGGCAAATAAATTCGCCAAGAAGGAAGCAATGGCCGCTCGCCGCCCATTTGCATTTGTCCTATAGTATATTCGATGAACCAACTGCAGGAGGCAGGGGCATGACATCAACGGACTCACACCTACCTGCATCCATCTTCAGACAATAGGGTTTACCACAGTGTTCTGCGTCTGAATAAGAGCCAGGTTGTACCAATGGTGCACCCGACCTGACAAACAGGATGACACCATCAGCGCCCCTGGCTTGACTCGTTTCTAAGCTGCTTAGTATATAGCTCGCAACAGCCGCCTCCAGATCTAATGGATCTGTGAGCCAAAACTCTGACCGGTTTCATTTCCTCGGGAGACGTCGGACATTCGACGGCAAGATCTTGGCACATTAACTTCCATCCACCAGCTGCAATCCAGCATCTACTGAGGGTTCGACGGTAGGGGCAGCTGGTAAGTTGCAGCCGGCGGCTGCCACTTGGTATGCGGTCTCCTCCTTCGAACTCGGACATCCTTGCTGTGCATGCTTGTTACGTCTTTTGCGCGGCGCTGCCGTAGCTTGCTGGTTAGGAGCTTTTTTCGTTACTTGTTTCAGGGTCCAAACCCCTAAGCTGTCGTGTCTTTTATTTTTTATTCATTATGGCCTTTGGAATATCAGAAGCGTTTCCAGGTCACTGTCAAGGATCACCTGAGAAGCGTCGGATCCCCGGTGGAGGGACACTTCGGTGTCAAAAGTGTCTGTGAGTTGGGCAATGGAAGCTGATCAGGGCCGAATTGCTTGTAGTCACCCGCGGGATCGGCAGAAAGGCCTACCGACAGGTACTGGCCGATCACATTTGTCTCAGTAAAGGGAACCGCAACTGTAGCAGATTTCTCTCATCTGTGAAGGATTTTAGCTGTTTGCCAACTTTCTAGGTTGCCGGGGGCAGATGCAGCTTCGGCTATCCTAGAAGAGTTTCTCTCCAGAGGCTTGAAAACTCCGTTAGGTGGTGACATATCCCGGAAAGTGGCAAAACTTTTGTCCTTGGAGGTAGTGCAAATCACATTCAGAGGTGTAGTGCATATTGCGTCCACAGGCGCAGCACCGAAAAATTCCGGGACGGCACAAACCGTGTCCCTTTACAGTGCTGTCATGGTGCACGGCTACTGAAGAAATGTCAAGAGACTCTCCTCCAAAGAAGCATATAATTCTGCACGTACCGTGGTGCTTTTTGACTGCGGCCAACCCAATTATTGGTCAAATTGTACTGCTCACAGTCTTGGAAATTTCCAAGAACATTCCTTCTTAACGGGCGGCTTTTGGAGGGGTCGGGCTGATTAAATCCCACTGAGGGCACACCAGTGCCGCAAACTAAACCTTTGCATGCAACTTTATAAAAGACACTAACACATTTTGTCTGCTTGGCAAGAAATAAAAGAGGAGTTAGTAAACAGTCTGAAAAACGCAACCGATAAAGTGTATTGACAAGAAATTCTCCCCCTTCCCAAAGCCGGAAGGAATAACTGCTCGTGGGTGTGTAGGAACCCATAATAGTGTCCATGTGTCATGTACTGCCACTGCTTCCGATTTTGAGAGTCTAAATGCGCGCGAACAAAATTCGTTACACCGCTGGCCCAGTCAATGCCTCTTCACGAAACAGGACTCACCGACTAAACAAAGAGTGCTAAAACATTTATATTCCAAATTATGCGTGTCTATAATGATGATTCATGAATATAAAAATATATACACAAATCCCACTTGACAGTGCTCCGTCCCAGGTGAGCTGTGAAGCATAATCCTTCAAGGTGGCAAAAAGGACCGCTTCAACCGGTTGCAAACCAAAGAAAAATAGTGAGGTAATCGACCTAGTGCACAACTGAGCAGAACCGAAAGATATTGTAACCAGTCCCGACTATAGCTTTTGTACGAATAGATAAACAAAACAAAGGAAGGGAAGGGGAAGGTTGTAAACTTTACCCAAGATGGATGCCTTTTTGATTCCCGTTTCAAAAGGGATCACAAAACGCTCATAAGTTCCGTTGCATACAGCAAGACAGTACCGCTCGATTTCAAGCACACCCGTCATTCAGCCACAGCTATCCTCCTCGAATTCATACGAAAAGCAAGTGATGATGCTCGGTTCCGCCAGTCCCCTGGCATGAAGTGTAAAAGCAAGCTGAATAGCAGTTGACTTGTACTCCATGGCCAAAAGTGTCCGGACATCAAACGGGGTGTGCCACAGCCACCAGTTTTTTTCCAATCGACCCGTGCCTTCCATCATCAATTGCGCCAGCGAGTGGATCCGCAGGAGAATGTGTGGTCGTGGCTCCGGTATTGACAGTTTCACAGCAGTTTCCGCTGCTATCAAATCAAGGGCCAGTTTTTCGAGGGAAGGTATCAGCAAATTGTTACTGCGTGTGACAAGGAGTTCTTGATTATTGATAATAAATTCCGGCTGTTAGTAAAGTCTTTCCCATCAACCCGAAAGTTCAACTTGCAAAGAGCTGAATGAAAACCACTTTCTGATCAACCGATAAATGCTGCCGATGGAGTAAAACAAGAGCATATCCAATAGGCTCTTGTTTGGATATCCGAGGAAAAGAGAAAAAGACACTTCGGGTTGCAATCAGGAAAGCCGTTTCGTAACTTTAAAGTCTCTATTAGATCCCCTCTTTTCAGCCCAATTTTTAGGGAGGAAAGTCTGAGGTCCTGGAGTATCAGCGGTGCGTCATGACCTTATTACTCTCAGCCAAAAGCAGTAACAACCAATCGTGGAAAATCCTCTAAGGACACTATGGTGCCTGGCTTCGTGAAAATATTCCATTATGTGCGCTATTTGTGTCTCATGTACCACTCACTTGCCTGTTCACTAACCTCTGTTTATTCGTGCTAAAGGAGTGATCTTATCAAAGCTCATTGGATCTGTGTGGCTCACGTGCTCGCCTTCTTACACCGTAAACTCGGCTGTCGTTTTGAGTCCAAGATCATCTATTTGAAGTTCGTATATATTTTTGACGGTGCTCACTCCATAATCTAGTGCAGTGGAAACTACAAATCAGTCTTGTTTTGATTTCAGAATTTGAGCAAATGGACTATGCTTTTCTTAAAAAGGCCTCATAATACCTAAATTGATCAAAATGGACATACAGAAAACACAGCGTGCTAAAGACAGGATCAAATTAGTCACACCCAGGACACCCAGTAAAACGGAAACTCACTGGGGAGGTGTTGGCTAACTTAGATTCTTTAGACCTGGTCAGGTCTGCTAGTCCTGTCAGCGTTTGTTTATATATTCCTGATGTAAATCTGATCGTGAGGGTCTACATATGCTTAGACTAAATGTAAGCCAGTTGGAAAGATGGGTATTGTTTGCAAAGTGACAGGTTTAGGACAAAAATAACCATTGGCGCCCGGGCGAAGAAGTCTGCCTAAACAGGGTGTAGGCAGTGTGCTAGGGCATTATGAGGGTAAAGGTTCTGATCCGGTAGTCAAGCTAACTGCCGAAGTTTAAAAGTCGTTTGATCTTCCTTAATAGAAGTAGTCCAGCTGTGACGGACGTCCGGATCGATATTGCAACGCGTCGAACAGTACCAAACATTTGTGGAGGCCAAAATGGCAGATTCGGGGCTGAGGTTGCCGTACCCAACCCGTCGTTTCCGAGGGTGGCCAAAGGATGCCCTAATGGCTGCTCCGTTCTTCGTGCCATAAAAGCAAGGAGGAGTCTGGGGGATACTCTCGGTCAGCCCTTCTCGCTAGCCCATAACTCGACCCATAAAGTTAGGTGTTAGGCCAAACTAGCCGAGGGCGACTTTTAGGTCAATAATGACCTTGTGATGAAAACGCAAATTTGGTACACATTACTGGACCATCTGAGCGGCGAGTTTGACCTCGACTGTATGTAAACGGTAAAGGTCATGGTTCGTTGTCTTTTGTCCGAACTACACGGTGGTTAGGCTAACGAAGCGGGTTAATTACGCCGTGTCGGTCGTGAAGGTACCTTTGAAGATCTGAGCGATTACGTAGACAAAGAGGCAATAATAACAGACAGCAGATCTCGTGAACTCGTGTGTGAATAAAATAAATTGGCCAGGCCAGTTATCAACCGAACAGGTTACTTCGAGGGATCAACTTAAACATCAGCCCTGGACGAGCACTCACACAATTTCTTGGGATTTCTACTCCGCCAGACTGCAAGGCTTGCGACACAAAACATGTGATGACAGATCGCCCAAGTTACCTCCAAGCCGCATTTGTTGAACGTCGAGAAACGGCTGAGGCAGCAACAGCCTGCTTCACGTGCTTCAGTAATCCACACCGAGCAGCGACTTGCCCAGCAAAGCGAAATTAAGCCAAGAAGACAGTCCGGGCAGGTGTCCTCGACCGCTGCACTAGGTGAGAGTAGCCTCATCATGAAAGAATCTAGAGGCGAACCCAAACTGCTTAGTATCCCAGCCCACTCGGAAACCAATTCGTTTGGGCGCAGTCACAGAAGGAGTGATACATAGTAAGGTGACCAGGGCGGTAGCCTGTGGGCGGCCCAATAAACTGACATTGGTGGAAGGGGTTTTTAGAGGAAGCACCAACTTTAGGAAACCAGCACACCTCTGGTGGTGAGTTTAGACAACGTGACTCAGGTCAATGCTGCGGGCCCTTCCCGACTGCTTCTCGTCTCTGTAGACAGCAATGAGGGCATGGAGCTCACGGAGCCCTTCACTTTGAACTGTTTGCTGATGCGCGCGCCGGAGCCATTAGATTAGATTTTATACGGATAGCCTCATCTCTAATGAGTATTCATGGATAACTGGGGGGATGATGAAGCGAATCTCCTTCTTTGTTGTGACGTGCTAGTAGCACATTGGGTACTGAATAAGAGAGTAGGAAATCGCCAGATGCCCTTTGTAGCAAGCTCAGTGTTGTGCTGGAGGACAAAACGGACCTAGGAGGCAAAAGGTCTCACTAACTTGCGTGTCTGACGAAAAGGATGGTAGACAACGACAGTTGCATCTTTACAGCAGCGAGACTTTGAGGCCTTAGAGATAGTGGTTTATCGTTACTTCAAGAGGACCAACTTCAGCTGGAGATAGTGTGGAAAAAGGACGAGAGGCTTGGTTAATCATTTCAAAGTGCCTCTGTCGTTGCTTTTGCAGAATGATCGCTTCGCGGGCAACAAGAACTATGTTCGCCGCAGACTTCTACCAATAAAAGATTTGTTTTTGATGAACCTGAGCAAAAGCGATGCTCAGACTCCAAGTGAGACACCGAAGTTCTTGGCTACATAAGAAAGGTGCCTATCGGCTATAAAGCCGGAGAAGGAATCCGGTGCCGGCCTATAGGGAGCAAAGTTTTTTTCAAGTGAATGTACCAGTAAGGAAAAGGAGTGCACTACACTGCCCGTGGTGAGACGAGAACTGTATGACGAAATCTGTGGTAGGATGCCTGCTGACTGCTTGTCGATTCAGGACGGTATGATCCCCTTTCCGCGCTGGAGACTGCAGCCAGATACGCAGCCTCGGTCAACCGGGGTGTAATACCTGGCTTAAACCACAGTTCCTAGGTTGACCACCATATTCGGGAGTTTAAAGACGTGGACCCGCCGTAAACCTCCTGGAAGGTTTGACGGAATTATTAAAGAAGGAGGGATTTTAGCCTTAGGAGTGCACATCACGTCCTTCAAGGGAGTTTAATGCTGCTTCGGGCAGCGGGAAAGCATAAATGGTTCGAGGGTTGAATGGATTCCTACTTTCAACGAAGAGCACTCTTAGAATACACCGCATCTCTAAGAGGACGGTATTTAAAGGAGTGAACGTTCTCGGTCAGCCAGTTGGGAGCTGGGGCATATTGCCAGCTATCTGCAGTTTGTCTGACCTACTCAGTCTTGTTTCCCCGTGGCCCCTGTCCGGAAAAAAATGCAGCAGGTCTTTGTCTGAAGAAGATCGGCTGAGACCAGCCACTTTTCCCGGAGGACAGACTAGAATGGTCATACTGAAGAAGCTAGCGGACATACGAACCCCTCGTTGCCTATCGCCAGATGATACAAGACAAGCAGCAAAGCCACACTCATTCCCGATGTATCCAAAGCCGTTTACAGGACTGCATTGCACGTCTATCAGTGTCTATGCGCTAGACGGTATATGCTAAGGATCTCGTCTGCCAGGGCCCGCTATGCCCCTCTAAAGTCGGACTCCTCCCCGCGTCTCGAGCCTAGTGCAGTAGTGTTGGCCTTCGGAACCATATAAAAGTAAAGAGGTGCTTCATTTTCAGCTGTCGGTCATGAAGGTTTCGGAAAGACTGGAGGACTGTCCAGCACTATGCTAACAACGTCATGGGCCACTTCAGCAAGTTCATAGCTAACAGGCTGGCATACATGCATGATGAAAGACCAGGTCATTGGGGGCGTGGTAAGTCCACTGACAACTCAGTAGACTTCTTGCACAGATGTCACAATTTTCCGGTGGTTAGACGCTTGGGCTTGTGGGTCTCAGGAGGGCTGGCCTGTATACGAACTCGAAACAACCCCGGATTCCGAGGTGGAATTCAGGAGAACCACAGTGACGGTGGTCACAGCCGAGCTAACACCCTTTCTGCCAAGGTTGACTGGATTTTCCTCTTGTTCAAGGGCGCTTCGCTGTCTTGTATGGCCAATCAGGTTTGGGAGGCACTTACTGGCCACGAAAGACCTCCATCCGTTCAGCAGTGAGCGCGTGGGTTCATTAATTCTCGGCTAGTCGAGCTCCAAATAAGGGGCCTCTTCTAGATGACACATTCCGAGGAGTTCACCCAAAATGAATGGTTCTGGATAGCCAAGAACGAGCAATACCCGGCAATTTCCTTCAAAGAACAATTTATTGGGATCTAAATCCAGAACTCATCGATGAAGTGCTAGAGGCCGTTGTCACACCAGCATACCCCTACGTGAGTGTTGACGTCGAACATCTTACAATATTTTCTGCTCGACAACCAGTGACAGACCTAAACTTTCAGCTCGCTCATCCGGTAGAGGAACATGCCAAAGGAATCCACGTGATAAGTGGTATCCGAGAGTGACTTTGGATAGTATTGCCACACGGTCCTCTACCACTCACTGTTCCCGTTGGCTCTCCCGCCCATGGTCTGACGTCTCGGCCAACTGACCCTGGATCACGCACCCCTATCGTGGTCGCTTTGCCCCCGTACAATTGTCAACGAACACCAGTGCTCCTCCCAAAGGTGCGGGGCGCGGCCAGATCCGCCGCTATGGCCGGCGCACATCGGGCATGCAGGCCGTCCGCAACGATGTGCGAGCGCAATAAAGCTGATGGATCACACCTCCTGTGTTCATTTCGCGAGGTGTTTTTCACGTTGGGTGCCCAGCGCACGGCCAGTCCCACCCACTAGCACCGGTCGTGGATCGCACGCTCTAACTTTTCTCGGACCGCCGAATCCAATGCAGTCGGTTTAAAATTGCATGCTCCCCATCCTTGTTCCGCTACGGTAAGTCTACCTACAATTCACATCATCTGTCACCACCTTCCATTTTTTTCGCTCTACCACGGTATGCACACCTACCCATTCTGTCCCTCCTCCTATCGCCTCTCACTATGTCACATCTCATTGCATGGAGTCGCTTTCGTCCTAACCACTCTTCCCTGCCGACGCTCGCCAATATCTCTTGTTTCCACCTGCCGTCATTGCTGGCTTCTATTCTATATGCACTTCGTATTACCCTCTGCTCAGAATGCCCATTGATTGCATTCTTATACCTCACCGCCTGTTGTTTTGTTAAATCTTTCCTTGTTCTCCCTCTTCATGCCCAATGCCATAATGCACCAGTCACACCCACACCCATGACCAATCCTCATATTAGAACTTGCCGCTCCAAATTTGCTTCTTTACCACCATATTTTCCTTTCTTGGCTCCACGATTCCTCTTTGTTTCTTTCCATTAGGCAGTGTCCCGATTAGCATCCACCTGCTTGAACCACCTGTTCAATTGACTGCTGGCACGCAGCCTTCCAGTTCCATTGCCCCAAATCCGTTGCGTATTCATTTCTCGGGCCTTCTGTTTTATTTCTGGTTTACCTATCCTGAGGCTTCCTTCTTTATTCTTCACTGCCTCCTTTGTCTTTCGTCTGCAGTAAAATGAACCGGTTGGCTATGTCTCGCCTGTATCTCTTCGGTCGCTGCTTCTATTTTCTGTTCCGTATATTGCTCGCTGTGGGCATTCTTCTGTGTACCTATCACTTTGGTCGGCTTTTCCATGTTCCACCGATTAAAAAGGCTACGCTACTTCATGATGTTCTTTTGCAGTTCCAAATTGTTTGATCTACCACTACCAGATTCCTCTGGTCCGTCGCCACATGTCGCACCTGCATTGATCTAATAGTTAGACCCATTCTTACCCGTTCTCTTCGATCCTTTCCTTCATCTTCCCTCGCTTATGATCTGCTCCATGGCCGGCATCACTTTTGTGCTTCTTCAGTCTTCTCTATCTGTTGATCCACTATGTTATCTTGTCATGAACAACTTCGTCTGAATTCTTCCAAGTCAATCGTACACATTTCGATCCCATCCTATCCCCCTCTTCCAATCATTGATACTTCTTTCTCCTAGTACTCCACTGCTCTTTGCTGCCGCTCCTTGCATATGTATCTATACACTTTATATATATATATATATATATATATATATATATATATATATATATATATATATAAGTACATATGTACATACACATTCGCCCTGCATCCTGCACTTTTTGCCGGCCGTTTCTTATGCCATCATCCCGCTGACCCTCATGATATGTATCCACCCCTTTATACATCTGCACCTCATATTTACCATATCAAATCCATACACATCATTCCTGCCATCTGTACTACTCTGTACTTAAATAAACGTCCGCTACCTGTCCTATGATGGGTTTTGTGCCCTGTCTGCTGACGATCTACTGCAGTGTAGCACCGGCTAATTACTATATAATTCCTAGCAATGGATCCCTCCTTATTTCTCCACCGTCTCTCGCTACCACCCCTTCTCATACCAATTTCTAGCTTCTTCCAAGTAGGCCTGTCAGTTTCCAGGTATCCCCAATTGGGTCACAGGCATTTCCTGTGTATCTTTCAGTTTGGTCTGCTCCTCCATGTTCCACCGATTGTGAGGACAACGCAACGCCATGACTTTCTTTTACAGTTCCAAATCATTCGACCCACCACTACCCGATTCCTCCGGTCCGTCACCATATATTGCACCTGCATTGATCAAATAGTTAGACTCATTCCTATCTGTTCTCTTCGATCCTATCCTTCATCGCCACTGTCCTTTAAACTGCTCCTCACAGTCGTCATCTCTTCGGTGCTTCCGTATTCCTTTTTTCCCTCTGTTGGGCCGCCATGTCCACCTGTCACGGAAGTTATTCATAACGACATTCTAAAGGTAATTCTACAACCATTTGATCTAACCTAACCTGCCTCTCCCAGGGATTGATGATTTCTTTCTTGGACCCCATTTTTATCGCTGCTGCTCCCCTTATATCTTTACATATACATATATAATATATATATATACTTGCGCATAAATGTGAATGTGCACGCGCTCTGCATCTTGCATTTCCTCGCCGGCCATTTCTCTTGCTATCATCCCGCAGACCGTCATGATACGTATCCATCCATCCTACATCTGTGCCCCACATCTACCGTATCCAATCCTCCTGATTCATTTTTTCATCCACCCTCTACTTCTTGTGTTGCTCGCTCCCTGTTTTACGATGTTTTGTGGCCTGTCCGCCGTCCATCCCCTGCAGTATACTAATTCTTCAGTGATATATAATCCACTGCAGCGCATCTCACTTTTTCTCCGTCTTCCTTTGCTACTGCAGTTTCTTATACTGGATTCTAGCCCTTCTCACGTATATCATTCGGCCTGCTGATGTCTTCACTCGGACCGGTCATACTCTTCATCCGACCTTGACTTTCAAACTTACTTGGGGTCCACTGAAATCCGCCCTTCAGTTCATTGAAACTCCCCACAATCTTCTGGGGTGCGCACACATTAATCCCATTTTCATCCCACTATATTCCCCCTTTCTGAGCCTTTTTATTCTACATTTTCGTGCAAATTTCCACGTTTTCGTTAAGTATATCTGTCCATTCCATCACCTATATCAACAACATCACTCACATATCACGCTTTGGGAGTCTCCAAAATAAACCAGTATTATTTTATTAATAAAAGAAAGGTTGAGGGGAAAGGTGCAGTAATATAGATGCACAGCCGTCATGCCTAGCTAAAGTATGGCTCAGCTTCCGGAATTTGTAGTGAACCTAAGAAAACGGCCATTTGGTGACACCGGGCTCGACTATTTCTGACCTCGTTTTGCCAGGAGGGAAGGGCTGTTAAGATACGGATGTATCACGGCATACTTAAAACCTAGGGTAGAAAACGTACGAGTCGCACACTTGGTCAAAACCAGCCTTTTACTTCAAGCCGTTTAATGCCTCGCAAACAGGAGAGGCGTGCTGTCGGAGAAATACCAAAACAGTGGGTAGAATTTTCTTTGCGCAAACGTTTTGAAACCAGAGTTGAATTTCCGATGAGCAAAGTAAACGAACGGAGACACAAGGAATTCAAAGGTGGTTTACCTTCCCACAGGCCAGTCACCGCGGTGTAGTGTGGGAAATCTCAATCAGATGTGCTGGAAAACTTATTCCCCTGGTCGAACAGCGATCAACTTACGAGAAAGTATTGCATAGCGTGATGACGGGGGTAAAGAGAATCTGGAATAATCTCCCCGTGGACTGCCCTCCAGCAACACCACTCATCTGGCTCTCACCTCAAGCAATTTGTTGGGGTTCAAGTCAAACAGTGAGTTTTACTGACGGCTGATTCTCCGGGTCGGCTTAGTTTACGGATGAACACAAGCTAGCTGTCTGGGCAGAGCGTTTTCGAAACGATAGGCCCTTGAATTTCTGCCGATCTTACAAGCCCCACGGGGGTGACCAACCGGGGGAAGACCCTTCAAGTTTGGTGACTTGCTGATGATCTCGGACTATCACGCTCACTTTAGTTCATGGCCTTTGGTTGGTGGGAGGAATCATTATGAATTCCGAAGAGCTGGAGTGAACGAATGATGTCGGGGCTAACAAAGGAACACTGAATCGCTTTGCTTAGTATCGGTCTTCTTATAGGCTAGGAAGGGCCGCTCAGTTCCACTAATCCAAACCTTTATTAGCACACAGGTTCAAGTTTCAAAACGAGAGAATTCATGCACGCAACTTCAAAACGGCCTGCCCGTTTATAGTTGCTTTTTCCCCTCACAGTGTTAACACACGTCTACACTGGTTAAGAGATACATGCCGTAAATTATTGGCATATTTGTGGCGGATTTCTATTGCATTACACTGGTGCATTGGTTTCACACGTATTGCTTACCACTGAGATGAAAGACGCTACGGGTAGTTATTTTTGTTTTCACCCCTGCTTACCCGCTCGTACACGTACAGAGAGCTGTTTGCCAAACACTTCCACTACAGCAAGATTTTGTCCTATCAGTAACCACTTATTTTTGGCTTCAAAAGGAAGGTTTCCACTAGTGGCAATCATTGTTTTCACGCAAGCAAACACGCTCATTCATTGATACACACGTGCACCTTGATATCTGTCTGCGCAAAAATGGCTTATGAACTCGGAGCCACTGCACGTTCGTCATTCACACTCGCGAGCACCTACAGACTCGTACAACCATGCCGATGAATAAAGGTCAGCAGGAAAAGTATTGCAATTTTCTGCAAAAGAATGAATTTCCGACTTTTCCGCCGGATTGCTTTTGTTTTCACATGCATAAATGTGAGCAGGTTCTAGATGCCAGCATTAGTAGGTACTTGCGCTGACAGCGAAGCTTAGGTAGGGGAGAGAATCAGTACCTTACTTCCAATTTTCGACTCTGCTATGACCGCACGGCTTTTGGCGGGCGGTGCATTACCTAGTTGTGGAAGGTTCTCCAAAAACACCGCGGCACCTAGGTTCCTTGTAAATTCTCCATTTCTACATACTAGCTGATGGTGTTGATATGGCCTCTCCTTTATCTCAATTGCATCGAACCTCCTCCTGTATTCTACTGAATCTGAAGCACTAAGGATCGCCATTCTTCTCACAAGATTATGCGTGCAATATTTTGACGGTAATTTTGCGGTTATCAGATCGAAAAAAGAAGCTAGTTTCTTTTCCCCTCCGTTAGTAAATTTTGCTATAGATACGGAAGACATCGGGAAAATCATCACTCTTTTTGGATTGTCGTCTGGAAGTAAATGAATCATGAAAGATCAACGCCATTGTTCATAGAAGACCAGCAAACTCTGTCAAGTGTTTGCTCTTCAGTTCATTTCACCACAATTTGTGAAACGAACACTCACTCCTATACGAGCTAACAGAGCGGAAAAATTCGGCGGCAATGGCACTGAATGCCAAACGAAAATGACACGCTTAAGCAAATTCCTGCTGGACAAAATCTATCCGCTTCACCTCAGAAAAATCAATTGAACATATGCAAACTGACAACCAAGACAAAGAGAGTAAAACAAGACAGTGGCTTTAGCTGGGATTCCACATAGATCAGGCACCTCTGGGGAAATTAGAAGGATACTCGAAGACTTCAATATTCGTAAATGCTTCGCGTGGATAATGCTGTGAAAAGCACCCTTGTAAAGGCTGAAAGTCCGATCAGCTAGAGAAGGCAAAGCAACCGCATCAACATAACCGTTTGTAAGCTATGCTCTGCTGAGTATATCAGATGGACCAACAGACGCCTGAAGTTCAGAATAACTGGGCTTTATGGAAAAGAAAAATGTTAACCTGGAGCGGGACTCAGTCACTGTCCTCCAGTTCATAGCTGAGGGTCAGAGCATTGGTTAACAAAACACCAGATTACTGTAACCAGTATTCAGAATATGCCCCGAGCGGAAGTATGATGAAGGTTTTTCAGTAAGCAACAAATCTATTTGTACCAATCGCCGTGACGGGGTAGAGAATTTCGAAACTTGGACTTCCCAAACTTCACTGATGAATCAGCATCACAAAGGACACAACGCTAATTGGCCTCTTGACCATCGACCGGCACGGTGTGAAAGACGATCAACCACTCCCCCCGTCGCACAAGCAAACGTATGCATACCCGCACGTGCACACTCGCATGCACACTCAAAAACACACGACCAAATATCTGCTGACATATGAACGTCTCTATAGAGTTATTTGATTATAAAACGGTCCTTGAGAAGTTTACTCATGGGAACCGAAACTTTGGAGGAATACACCTACCAGCAAATCCGTCTCTCTAAAGTTGTTGCATTCACTCTGAAACCGTTGGAGCCTGGTTCTCACCAGTGGCTTTGGAGTGCTTCGTTAGTTTTTTCTACTGCATCACGCACCAGTGCATCGGGACATTGCGTCCACTCCAAAGCCTTCATGTCTGTTTTTTAATCACGACCGCCTGGATCTTGTGCGAATCTCCAGAGGTAATATCAAGTTTTGTGCCCAATATTTACACAGAGGAGCATGGAGACTGCTGGTGATCCAAGACTTTTAAAGACTTCCGGCATATCAGTCAGGATTTGGCAATCAGCAGGAACCGAGGGTATATCCTGTTGATCTGTCCATCTGAGAACAGCATCTATATCCTGTAATTGACCGCCTCCGCCATCTCCATATCATCCTCAAGGATGGAACATGGGTTATTCATTTCTTTTGCTATGCCTTTTACGTAGATGATGGAAAGCAAAGGTCCTGGCACTGAACCCTGTGGCACACCACTGGTGAGCTACCCCGACCATGACAGGTAACCACCCACTTTGACACGGAAACTACTATCCCCCAGAAACAGAGCTTCCAGCCATCTCCTTTTCAGGTAACCCCCAGAGGTCTGTTAATTACTGTGCAGCAGGTGAATAATCACGGAGTCAAATGCCCCACTAAGATCTGAATAAGAAATTTCCACTGTCTGGTCTTCATCCCTTTATTGGGTGGTCTCATTCGGGAAAATCTGTAGGCTCGTCAAACACGATCTTCCGTAACCAATACTTATGGTGCGGGCGTCAGCGGGCCGGCAATATTCAGATGCAGACAAAATGCCTTCCGCTTGTACACTCCAAACACTTACACAACACAGACGTCAGACCGAACTGTGTATAGTTCTTCGCTTTCTGTCTGGACCCTTCCCCATGTATTGCCACCAAGATGGACTTAAGTCTGTTCTGTGGCGCACAACCCTTCCTTGGCGACGCCTCGTACAGCTGGGTAACAGACTCCGATAACATATCAAAACTGAGCTGAACAGCTACAGGATGAATCCTATCCGGCCCGACTGCTTTGTGCCCGCACAGCGGTTTAAACCCATTGGGGCCACTTACTCACTTGCAGCAAGCTGGAAAAGCACTGGAGTGCCCCCAGTCTCCGAGCCCGCCGCAATAAGCTCCTGGTTCTTGTCGTACACGCTTATAAGTACACCGAGAAAGGCCCTTTCTTGTTCCCATCTTCAAGGGCAACGCTTTCGTGGGGCTTTTCTGCAGGATGTGTGTCATGTGTTTCTGCACACGGTGTGTTCCTGAATATTCCTTTGACTCGATTATTGTGGCATTCTTTTTCTGCCGTAGGCCCCACGCACAAAGTGCCCTAATTTGCCATTCGTAGTAGGTAACTGCCATTCTTTGTTCTCTGCTCTAGTGCAGCTCGAGCTTCCCGTTTTCCTGGCTGAATCGCTCCGTATTTTTACTGGTAGACAGCGACTAATTATCTCAGAGACAAAACCGCGGTTTGATCAGGTTGTTCGCCGTCTTTTGCCATTTTATTCATTTCGATTCAATTTTCGGAAAATCCCGGTATTTTTTTAGTTTGATTCATGCCGTCGATTAGACTGCGGTAAAAACTGCACCTCCTATCTTTCAGGGCGCGGGTCATTGCAGCACACATGTTAATAAAAGAGTTCTGAGATTTCTCACCCCTAGGTCTGAGCCAGGAAATCCTAAACGGCTCCTCGCAAAAAACTTGTTTTGGTGACTTTTGCTTTTCTAAGAAGTTGTACGTTGAAACCTAACTGATAACATTGTACAAGATTTCATCTATAAATCTGTTTCTCTGACCTACCACGTCAGTTTGTTTATGTGCTACCCCGCCCTTTGCGATGCCCTGTATCCCCTCTTGGCCGATCAAATTTTCGTGGTCAGTAGGTTCTTGGCAGCCACTTGTGCTATTCTTAACCCCTTCCAGGTTGTTCTACCGGAAGTTCATGTAAAAGATCAAAACATAATGGGCATTTAGGAAATGACCTACCCAGAATCACAGCAACAATTGAGAATCGGACGATGGCATGCCCAAAACTAGCCGTACATTTTACATTGAATGGACCGTCTTCGAATCGTAGTTTCGTTGGTCCAGAATCAACAGGTTGACTTGGACTCTGTGACCAGTAACATCTCTAAGCAAATACGACATTTCGGAGCTTGAAGTAAATCAACGTCTTATATAGTGTGTCTGCAATGGCGATAGTTCCAGCTGTCCCCAATGCGAGCAAAATCACCGTAGTTCCGTGCAGCTGCTTACGACTGCAAAAAAATCCTTGCAACTTAGTTGCCCTTCACCGTTTTAGTTTATTACTGAGTATGAAGCCACCTCATTCCTAAATAAATTTACCCTTAAGGTTGCCCGCTCATTGCTCAAAAACTCTGCGTTGGCTAATTATTTGGCTATTCAGCAGGGCTTTCTACGGAGAAAGGCAGCATATCTGAGTTTCAGTAGTGTGCTAGGATCGGTACAACCTAAACATACATTTATTACTTCCATGTTGGGGGGCTTACAAGATCTACAAGCAATGCAGCACGCGGATACCCTGGCTGCTTCCCCCCTCAGTCAGCTCTCTCTAATGCAAAGTAGCTCGAGCCCATTTCTGACCTGAAATCTGTCATTCATTCATCTCCAAGTTGACCCAGGTGCAAACAACTTCGTATTCCTCTCTCTCATTCTCCAGTGTTGCATTAACTAATAGCATTACTCTTGTGCTCTGCTGGCTCCATGTTGTTTATTACTAGCCACCATAGCTCCCACATTTTTGATCCCTAGCGGGGCCAACTTGCACCCTCAAACATCCGTCCGATCATCTCAGATGAGCACTTAAAAACCCCTTCCATAATCTTTTCATCCACAAGCTGATGCACATCACCGGTAACCGGCACAGCCCTCCTCAAACCATGACCCTGGTAAGCCAATCTTTACCCCAGATCTGCTCTTCTGTCATCCAGAAAGCACCCTGCCAAACCCAAATCGTAGATCTCTCATACCTGAAGTGAGTACCACAAGTCACAAGAATATCTATCGACCAATGTCTCATCGGGGGTCCAACGGATTGCCGTCTCCCTTTACATGTGTTCTGCGGCCCGCTCGCTCACTTCACCTCCAGTCACTATAAATTCCCACCAGGCATCGTCGCACCTTGACCACATTGAACCTAATCTCTGTTCAAACAGGCCTTAACAAGTGAAGCTTTATCCGTTATCAGCCCTTCCCTCACAATGCCACCTCCCCACATATACTCTCTTACAGCCTCGTGAAGTGCCCGAGGAATCGATTTAATCTATTCCCAAAGTGGCATTCAGCTTGCGTCCATCTGTGCCATAATACCATTTCTCCCCCAAACACGTTACACTTAATCCGCATTTGTCCCACGACTGGGCCGTTTATCCTCTGCTTATCGGTGCCAGCTTTTCAGCAAGCAAGATCAATTCTCTAAAATTCACAGTTATGTCTGCCAACCCATATTTCGACCTAGTGACAGGAACGTGGATTTCGGAGGAGGGGCTTATCAACGGTATTAATATCTCACTTTGCCTAAGCTTACACAGTCTGAAACACCCATGACCGAGATGAAATTACAGTGCTTATATTCCACAGTTTATCTTCGCGCCAGATGTTCCCATTTCGCTCAGTCCAGTCACTTGTACGGCCCTCTTAAGTTCAAAATAAAATTATTTGCCCACTACTTTTAAAATGCCGCCCAAGTGGCACTGATCCGTATAATATCGGAGCCACGGCCAGTAGTTTGAACTATTTTTATTGACCACTCCTTCGGTTTTGAAGCCACTGCGGGAGAGCTCAGTGCTCCGCAGATCTGCAGATATTCACTCTAAGGCTCGGGACTGTGGTCCCAGTATACAAAATCCCCTAGAAGAGTCAACAATATCCATGGCTCCGTTTCCACTCTTGGTTTGATTGCGGCTAGAACCCAAGTACTACTCCACTTACAAAAAAATAATAAAGAAGCAGTGTCAGGCTTGCTGCATTGCCCTTTCGTTATTCAACCGCTCTAAGCGCACTCCACTCCGTCTAGAATAACAAAATGGAGCCCCGTTCCTTCATTCATCGGCTGCTCGAGCTAGTATGTTCTTCCCTCGACAGCCGACTTCCAGCTTGCTGTCGCCCGCCTTCTTTCCACCCTTCTTGAGTGTTCATCTAAAACTGACTAAATTATTGTCGGCCGACCTCGACAGGTATTGTAACGATCAAGAACAGAGTCAAAGGTCATGCCCCTGCCGACCTTACGCTTGAATCCCAGGGATTCTTCTGTGCTCCTTTGCTTGAAACCTCTGCCTGACAGGGTCAGCAGATGCAATGGCTGAAAACTTATCCACCAGAACTTTGTTGCCCTCAACCATCTAACGAAAACCGCATGTCTGTCCATACCGTTGAACTCAAGAAGTGGACAACGCTTATGAATTAACCCCTAGCCCAGATTTATGGTTATTAACCTGCAGACTCCCTCAAACCCACACCCGGGGCACTTATTACTCTTTTCACCTCGTCTCTTCTACCCTGTGTTATTGTCCCCACCTGTTTTGCCCCCCCCCCTCCAAAACGGATACTGTCTGGAACCTCCTCTGAGGCTAGCCGTATCGTAAGACAGCCATCTTGAACAGACCATCTTCTCGACTTAGTCCTAATCAGCCCCCTCCCGCCCTGTTTCATTTTATTGGACCTGGTCTGCTCATTCTCCTGCCTATTCTCCCAGAGATGTCTGTGAGAAGTGGCTTGGTGCCTGTACAAAGCGAGGCTTCTAGTTTGAAGTCTCGTTTTAAAAAAGTGATCTCTATATGACCCTGATAGTTATTACTTTATCAAACATACCTACTTTATGGTTAAGGTCATGAAGCTGATCGTCAAAGAGCAGATCCTTGATTATCTGAGAAACAATAATTTACCTATCCTCCCAACATGAATTCAGTAAAGCTAGATCATAATCCTCTAGCCGGCTCGCTTTCCTTGCCAGCCACAACTTTTTAATGGACAGAAGAGATACCGACAGCATTATTTTTCTGGATACGACAAAGGCTTTTTCAGAACCCGCTAAGCCACCAACCGACCAAAATCCGCTCTTTATTTACTACTCACCCTTTAAATAATAATAACGGTTTGCCCTGAAGATACTGAAGCTTGCTAGTTACATGGCCATATGACGATAGCAATAATATGGTTGGATAATTATTGACAAAGCCGACAAATGCCTGAAGACGTGAGGAAAACGTAAACTTGTGCACATCGAGGAGCAGTGGAGGGGGTTTACTGGACACACCTCTGGAACCGGATGAGGTGTTCGGCAAAACTTAAAGTCAAGGTCGAGTAGTGGAATCTTACCGAGCCAAATAGAGATGACTGAGAATTGGAGGGCACGTCTTATGGGCTAAAACCCGTTTAAACAGCTGATGCAATGAGATATGATAGAGAATAAAGTGATTAGGGTAGGTGAGTAGTTGACAATCGGGGTAGCTTGAACCGGTGGAGTAATTCAATAGGCTTTTAGTTGCCAGTATGAAGCTCAATGTTGAGCAGGAATGGAGTGGCAGACAGAGGAGGGTTGATCAAACCTATCAGATCACCAAGATGGGATGATTCACCAGGTTGATCTTTCACTGCTTTGCTTTTAAAACAGTCACCCAAACTTCCACTGTTCCAGTGGCAAACCACTTCTGAGATATTGCCCACTAATCACATCCAATATGACAAAAGCGCACACGTTGCGGTAGAAGTCATCGAACATTATTTTAGCAAAGGCCTGTTTGAGTTCACTTCACCTTAATAGCTTCAGAAAAGAAGTGAACGTCTCATACTCCCCTCTTTGGTTATTCCACCGAGAGCTTGGTATCATGTTATTACATAAAATTGTGCACAGGTACCATTTTTCACTTAGCCGAACTCGCCTCGGTAAAGAAGTGAAGCTGCATCGTGGTTCAACCTTACATGTACAGGTTCACAAACTTGTCCGGTTTCCTTTTTATTTGTTACAATGGAAAGTTGGCAAGCTTCATGTTGATATACATCGCCTGTCAAGTTTTCCGCCCCCGAGCCAGCGGTGGGCGCATCCGTCTACTTAGTCAGTGCCAGCGACTTGACATGTGAACGAATATCCGTAGATCACGTTTTCGAAGGAGGCTTGAGATTGTGGCTCGCCCGATAAGCCGCAAACACTTCCTCAACTGCGCCTTTATTTACTCAAAGCCTTGTTTTCTAATACAATTTGACGGGTCAAACCGCCATTCACTGGGCGAAGGGGCGGGGTGTCAAACCACGATCCCACTGGCTGGGTCCGGATCCTGCAGAGGATTTTGATAGGCCTCCTACGGGACGATTTGTTCTTTGCACATGGCCGTTGCATTTGGGCGGTAGACCGTCCTTATGATCTTTTTCGTGTGTAATACTCTACGTATCTCATTTAGCTTTGCACCTGCGAGGTCTGAGCCTCGATCTGGGCGCAAGTGACCGGTGCTTCCCACCCATATATCAAGGATTGTAATCACCACCGTGACCTCCTTACCCTGTGACAGTACGATGGCTTTTCGCCGTCTTGCAAAATAATCAACCAGTAAGAGATTATATCCCTGAGTCAGGTAGGTGTCTAATGTGCCCGCGCCAACTAGTTCACAAGGATGCCCGGCCACAGCTTTCCATGCATGGCCCCGCGACCATGCTTTGACATTTTGAATCAGCCGCCAAATTCACGCGTATTGCAGAAGTCAGTGGTGCGTACGTGTGGCCACCAGGACCACTGTGCCCTCGTTTAATTTATTGATGCCAGAGTGAACCAAGTCCGCATGCATATTTGGTAGCAACTCCCCCCCAACCAGAGCCCGGGCTACCACTGTTTGGAGGCAACTTGGGTGAAGCAAGTCACAAAAGGCGATATTGCAATCTGAAACAAAAAAATGTCTCTCCTTCAACTCTCCCCGGTGTGAGCCATGTTGCATGTAGTTTGATCTTCGGGTCCGCGTGGAAGCTGCCAGCCGAGTCTAATTGCCTCGCCATTGCATGCAATGGCCATTCTTGGACATCGATCGGAAGCCTTCTTCCGCTGGCCTATTCAGTACGGCTCCAAGGTTGTTCATATGTTCCTTTTCCGAGGTCGCTCGTAAAATCGTCATACAAACATACGGGGCATCTAAATTAGCTTTTAGGCCGTCCAAGAATAGTTCCATCAGGCGCTGGAATGTTGCAGCGGCATTTATTGGCCAGAGATTGCACAGGCTAGAAATAGTTTAGCCTCGAAGTTATGAAAAAATGCTGTTTTACGTGAGTCTGTTTCATCCATCCTCATTGCGTTACATCCGCAGGCTTGGTTCTGGATCGGGAAATCAAAAGATCGGTGAATCTTGAAAGTAGACACGAGGCTCTTATCAACATTTGGTTTTTATTTTCTTTAGATAATCCGCTTGCAGAGCCCGCCCATTTTTACCAGGATATGTGAACAGGTCCGGTAGAATTACTTGGCTGAAATCAGTTACCTTCTCCCATCCGCTCAGTAGCGTCAGCAGTCCGGGCATTTTAAAGAACGGTATAACTCTGGAGGCAACTTTGATGGTAGGATATTTTCCGTGAATTTCCGATGCTTCGCTGGGCTCTTCCAACTCAGTGGTGTGTTACTCCGTGTCCAAACACGAGAGTATTTTCTAATTATGCCCGTTAGCCCATTGATCCACTCGAGCTGTTACATTCCTTTTGATGAGTTTTGCAATCCCTGACGGATCTCAAGCAGTGGACTACAGTTTCGATACGGAGAGGTTCTCTACATTTCTGAGTGACAATTGTTCGGAGCAGCATCGTGCCACAAGAGGCTTTTAGCAGAGGTGCAGTAAAATAAATAGTGTGGTCTGTCTCCTTCAGAATATTTGACTGATCATGGGCTCAGGAGACGAACCCCGGAAAATCATGGATTTATCTTTTGGTCGTCAGGCTCCCAGTCGTCATTCCACTTGGAATACTCCATAGCAGAGCCCGTGGCCGCGGCACGTCAGCTTGGGAGGTTATTGCGCGATGAACCTAGTACGCAGTGAATGATATCCACTGATTGCGGGCTTCGTAGTGAGCGGGTACCCACCAAGCTACGGATAACTTCACCACAGAGGAACTGGACAACGCAGGGATAATTATATCATACATGAACTCACTTCTTATGACCCCCCCTGTGTGTTTCACCATGGGTGCCTCTTTCGCAGGTTGTGCAGCCAACAAAGTATTCTCGGAGTAGATCCCGAGGTTTCTCCAGGGGACGGGAGATCGCGGTGACCCAGCTGGATGAATAACCGGTCAGTGAGCGAATTATCCCCCAATGGTTGTGCTGGAATCACAGCAGACGAAGAAGTGTCTTGTTAGGCATACAGCTTTAGGTCTGAAGCCCATTTTCAGAGGGTGAATCAGCTGTGGACCTCCTCAAAGTCATACTGCTGATAAAAGATGGAGGTCTGGATCAAAACAGAAGAGTTTCAGGACTGCTTGGAAACTCCCTTGAACACAAGATTTTACTTCTCAGGCCGAGTCATCCGTCTCATGCATTCCTGTCGCGGATGTGCCAGGAAGGCTTAGTGGGCTCGTGCAATGTTCAAATCCGTGATAAGCTAGGTAGCGCCATAAATATAGTAAGGAATACCTTTGGGCAACCATTCAGATCGGGTTGCGTATTGGTCGAAGGTGTTCACCTTGGGTTTCCAATGGTGACTTTCGCCTATTGGCTGATCTAGTGACAAAAGTGCCTAATTAGGGTACTGCCTCAGATCACCTAAACAGCTCTTCAGACCTGGATACACTTCAGTCACTAGAACCTATTAGCGTATTATTGACAAAATTTCTCGGCCTTGGTCGGAGTACACATGTAAAAGCATGATCAGAGAGAATAACGATACTAAGAAGGACGGTGTTCACAAGCTGTGGAAGAATGGGTCTCACAATTCAGTTGTACTACAATGTAGCTGGGGAGAGTTTGAAAGAAGTGAAATGGAAACTACTTACGCATGAAGTACGGGGTGTATTTGGATTGAGTTGCAGGTAACGATGACGAACGAAAAGTCGACCAAAATATTGAAAACGAGCTTTGCTGTCGAATGCGAGAAGTACAGAGTACACGTAGGCTACTCAGAAATGGTTGGTGATTACCGAGGATTACTGAGCAAAGCAGTGTGTTACGTAACGGGCAGACCGACAGAAATTGCGGCAAGCATCAAACAGAACATTGGCGAATAGGAAAGGGAATTTTGACCTACAAAAGTATGAGGTGAACACCAGAACGAATATCAAGAACCGTCCATAATGTGAGAATCCGCCGTCGACGTGAGACTGATACAGTCCCAGAATGTGAAAAGTTTACCATCATACGGTGCACAATGCCAGGGAGCAGAAAGAAGTTGAAGCGGAAATTCGAGAACAATTTTATTGGGCATGGGCCCGATAATGATGGTATTGTTCCTTACTGATTTTCATGGGACAATTCTGCATCAGTATCGGGTTAGATAAAAGCAAGAGTAAAAACGGCTTTAGGAGGATCTGCCTGCGTACTCTGGAAAACATGCAGTTTTATGTCCATTGGTACGCGCGTTTGAAAGCATGAAACGCTCACGGAAGTACAAGGGCGCAACATCCTGACTGATTGAAAATTCCTCACCCGTTACCTAATTATATTTTCCTAACGGGCTTTGGGCCACTCTTCCAGCTTACTTCTGCTGACACTGTTTTGTGGTCGTCATTCTGTCTACCATTGAGCCGTTTACTTTGTTCTTTCGTGACCGTGCTTTCTTGGTGGGACAGCAGGTGTAATTCCGGTATGGTGATGAGTCGCGGTGACCCAAAACACTTTGTTCCTTTGAGGACGGGTTTCACCTTCTCGTTCGTGTTAACGGCTCGTGGATGTTCAGTTTGCATACGCCGATTATTGGCTGCTACGACCAGGAAATTGTTAGTCGGGCCCTGTTCAGCGAGCAGAATTTATCCCACTTGCTTGGATCACAGGACAGATTTTTGCCCTGACCGTGACTACCTTTTGCCTGAATAGTGGTTGAGGTTTGCCACCAAATGTGTGATTTTTGTGTGACTTTCCTTCAACTCACAAAACGTGCCCTAGAATTTTTGGAGCCATCTCGCTTTGGTTAAAGTTTCTCACCGACTTCGGCCACGCGCTGCTTTGAGGTTCCAAGGAGCTATCCGGAAGGAGAGAAGTTAAATATTCGGTAGACCAAGAGGTGAATTGTTGAACAGAGTCCACCCCGGCCAAGACTTGTACGTTTTCCTCGACAAAGGGTTACACCGACACTGAACCGATTATTTCTGCATTGCGTGCTTTTGTACCTTGATTGGTCTCTGGACAGCGAAAGCATGTAACTCGTCCAGTTACAGATAAGTATATGCATATATCGTCCTGTTTTCCCCGCGGTACCTGGGTACGTAAGACTATTTTAAAGATTTATTATTTGGAAAAACCCACCAGTAATATGCCTGTGAGAGTTAATAATCTGACGGGTTAATGGTTCTGTCCTCAAACTTTAGGACCTGAAAGGAGTTTGAAAATAAAAGAAGTAACATTTTTTTGGCTTGGCCGTAGCGCGTGAGGACGGAATACTTAGTGAACAGTCAAATACTAGGGGTCATGACAAGGCTGCGTTCTATGTGAATGCAAAGGTGCTGCTTTTCTTTGGGGGGTCTTTAAAAAGCAGGAACATGAATGCAGTTAATTCAAGTGTGACCCCAAATACTATGAGCACGGAGCATACTGGCAAATGTCGGTTACCTATGAATGGTAGTCAGCGTGCCAAACTCGACTGTTCAACCGCCAAAACGGCGAGAATGTCAGTGAGCTAGAGTTCGAGAGAAGAGAAGCAAGTGAAAAGAAAAATTCACCACCAACGTAAAAAGTACTTTTAAAGGGGTTGCTTGTTTTGCAAGGCATTTAGATTACTTGGGTGAAACAATAACTAAGAATAATTTTAAAGCCAACCTTGGCTCACGCTCTGCTTGTACGTGGGCTCCAGGAGGACGCACAAAGCAAAGGTATGGATGGAAGGTTATCAAAGTGCCATGTTTATGCTCCTTGTCCACGAAGCCAAAAGCCATTGATGTTCGTCCGTCATTTGTGAACCCCAAGGGTACCAACACCGGGAGGCCGTCGGACCAAAGGGCACGATTTATCCTCCCAAACCGCGTACTGGTCATGACTTTAGACACCGTCAAGCTTGCCGACGATTGTGCACGGAACCCGAAAGGGTTCAACCAAGTAGAGGCGGGGTTAGTGAGTATATGTAGAGAGCTCGAAAGGCGTGCTCTCACCAAACGGGGGCCTAGAGGGGAGAACTGAGGGCCAGCTGAAAGGCTCAAATGTTTGGGATTTTTTACATGCGCCGTAGAGTCTAGGCTGTTTTGTGAAATTTATATCCTATTAAAGGGGTCAGAGGTCGTTAGCCCAAGCCCTCCAAGCCAGAGGTGTTTCTTATGCAGGGAAACGGGGAACATTTTCAATCTGTGGGCTGTAGTTCCCACTTCTCCTCGGTCCGCCTGTCTTCACACGTGGTCCACGGAGTCCACAATAGCTAGGTATGGCTTTCACCCTTGTTGTGAGACCTTCACGGGCTGGATGGTACTGCCATGGCCTATGGTAGAAGAATACAGGGGATAAAACAAGCACCCACGTAGAGTGGGCATTTCTGAGGCCCCAACTTAACCTCTGGTTTCTGCCAATGATACAGTGGGACGGATTCTAGTACACGTGTGGCCATGTGATGACTGCACTGCCGGATTTGATGCACAGAGGAGCTTCACCTTAGCAGGAAATTTTTATGGCCGGCTTTGCGAAGGGCGATAGTCGACGTATGCTGCAGCGGTGAAGAACCGGTGTTCATGCGTCCGATAGCCCTGGCCTTGAGTCACATGCCGGATACTGGAACCGATGAACCGTGGCGATTTTAAGATAAGCAAGGTAGAAAATTGGTGATCGAGGGGGAGGAATAGATAGGACGAGCTTCGGCTATAAGCCAAGATGAGGACACCTTGTGAGCGGCTGCGGACGGGCACTGTGCACAACTACAAGGCACTGCATGAACAACAGACAGATGGTGAAGAGTTATCTCAGAGCCGCGAGCCTCGGACATAAGAGTGTGAGCTGAAGTTAGATTTCCGATAGTAAGATGTTGCTTTGGCAGAGAGTGAACGGGAGATTTATTTATTAGTTTGGTTATACATAAGCGGAGCAAAGGCCAAATTCGACTTCAAGGGACCTGCTCCACAGAGGAATGGATTATTTGGTTAGCCAAGGTTTCGCATAATAATATGCCTGCCAGAGTAAAACCGAAAAGCAGTCACAGAAGCAGCGGACCTTAGATCCTCTCGTAGGATGTTCCATAGTACGATACAGTCCAAAGGACGGAAGATGGAACTTGAAATCTTTTTTTAAGGAACGATCACACGTTATTACCTGATCTCACGGAGTAGTGAGCCCCTCGGTTTTCTGAACGAAGTCTATGACTCCAGAATACTACTTTTTATCAGACCATTGGAAAAGGTTAAATTTGGCTCACTTTTTCTAAGCTGAATGGCCTCTACTTACGGCGAGACTCATCGTTCATTATATATAAACTCAGCCGGATAGCTACGAATATTGACCCTCTAAAAGGTCCTGAAAATAACTGGGGTATGTTTCAGACGAAGATAGTATTCAAGTCCATGTCGGGAACCTTCCTCGTGCAAAGTGGTGACAGTAGAGATTTCTCAGTGATTCGGAAACGAGCTATATTTTATAGGTGGATTCATTGATTTTGTTAGGATGGTTGGGATGTCGGGACTACTTGAAGTAAATATGACCCGGGGGATACCCTCCGCGGCAGAGGTAACTTGAACCAGATGATGGACGGAACGGGCTCTTCTAGGCGAGACTAAACAGTGGACAGACTATCTTTGGATAAAGGCGCTAGGCTCTTGTCGGAAGCCAATGTGTCATGCTTTGCGGTAAGGGTGTAGAAGGCTCTAAGGGCTTCCCTACATTGGTGCTTTCATCTAGATGTTCGTCGCTGAAGCTGAGGAAAGATATTTGCTGTCGATGTTCTGTGTTTCTATTTCTAATCAACCTACCCCGATATTCAGTTCCATTGTGACTTGTTGGTGCGCCATTTTCTGCTGAGTGAGTATGTCATTCATCATCTGCCTAAGTAACCATGATACTGGACAAAGCAGTAGAAATGTTGATAGGCCTGCCGTAGCGCGCTCGAGCTGACCTAGCCTGGATCACTAAGCATTCAGGCGTGCGAGTCTTACTGCCTTGGTCTTTGTCTGATGGGTTATCGTTGGAGTGATGGCACGGAAGTAACTACTGAGTCTGGTATAAAGTTCATCCACTACCAGTCGAGGAAAACTATATAGAAAACGTTTACCCCGCATTTCGGACCAGGGGGTCTGTGGCAGGCGTTTCAAACGGACTGAGCCGAACAGTCGGTGAACGTATGCTGAAGAGTCCACCTTTGTAAGCAAGGGGAACGGACAGATAATAACCTAGTGATATCACCCATAGAAGCTTTCCTCAAATGATGTGGTTACTTGGATAATATCATGAGAAAAATTCGATATCACGCGGTAATGCCTCTGGCAAGGAAATTCACATGCTGGGTCCACCGGCCAAGACTGGGGCAGGCAGCCAATTGCTTACAAAGCCTTGAGCTGTTGCTTGATAACAAAATTACCTTTGGTGCACTCAGGTCACCAGCGATTAGTCTGTGGCTAACGTTGGGGACGGAAACAGTGTTAAAGGCATTGATAATGGGAACAGCTTTCTCAGCTCCAGGGTTTGGAGGGCAATAGGTAGATCCAAGCAGGGGTTCCTGTGACAGTTATTCACTAGCTAACTCGACCGGGCTCTCCAGATGATCAAGAACTTTATGATACTCAAGTGAGACCGGTGAGGATTCATCGAGATATGAAACGTATCCGCTTCGTCGGCAGTTCATCCTAGTGCTCATGAAAATTCGAACCCAGTTATAGCCGATTCGCTCATGGCAATACCAGAGGGAAACCAGGCCTCCCAACAATATAAAGGACATCAAATGTACCACTGAGAACTCTGGCATTAGGCATGCGTGTTTTGTTGCTGTCGACTATACTTTGAGGACTGAAATGGCCATGCGTGTTGCGCTCCCATAGGTATATGGAACAAAAGGCGGCGTCGCATCTTGTTCAGGTAAAGACAGGGGATGAAGAAGCACAGTGACCACCGGGAGTGGTTATATATTCATTGAAACCAACGGCACATTTTATATTCGCATTCCCAGATGTTCAAGGCGGGGAATGTTGTTAGACCCACAACACTGCAACCCCCAACGGCAAAGTTTGAGAACACCAGCGAGAACGCCGATGGAGACACTGGTATAAAAGCTAGATACAAAGGGGAAGGCTGGTGATAGGAAGACAGATATTAGGTGAAATCCAGGAGAGGGCTCGGGGCTGCCAAATCAAACCAAGATACAGAATGCAACACGAAGATGGAGGTGGGAATCGGGTCAGCGGCCATGTCAATGTGCGGAACCGCCGAAGTTGACAGTTATGGGCACGACTGGGAAGGAATACGCCATTGGGATAACAGAGATTTAGATGATTAAGTAATGGGAGGAGGCCTAAGGAGAGGTGAACGCTCGTGAAATATAGTCCGAAGTTGACATGGAGTCTGCAGATCCTGTATGGGCCGTATTAGGGGTGGGGGCTTTGTGGGTTCACTTGAGGAGCAGTCTTATCAGTTAGATGAGGCTCAGGAGAGGTACCTGTGTTGTGGCTGTAGGGCTCCACGCCCAGCCTAACTCCGGTTTCGTGAAATGGTGAGGTGACTTGGTGGCTGGCTCTAGAAAAAGACGGCAGCCTCTAGTTATGGCTTTCGGGGGGCTTGCTGGCTGAGTTTGTGGTGAACGATTCTGGTCGATCATTGTGGCCATAGTTCAAGATACGCGCGGCGGCTGTATTATTGCAAGCACATCGTGAGTCCTTCAGGTGGGCGGACCATGTCGTATATATGGAATTTTCGTCAGGTCAATTAGCTGGTGACTAACCTGGGAAGATGAACTACGGGGTAAATTGGCGGATGACCCTGAAAACATAAGACTGGCTTGTTCGCTGTTGTTGTGTTTTACTATTTATGGTGGCCTACTTAGTGGGTGAGAATTCAAGGTGCTAACTTTCTCCTGGAGGTTCAGTCGGTGGCACGTGCAGCAGTATGTCTAGTTCTACGGTCGCGGAGGGTGTAATATGCACCGTTGTGATGCCGATGCATCTTTTGCTAAAGATATATAAAGTTCTAGTTTTTAAGTCACAATCAGCCTGCTGCTAATTGGCTTCACAGGAAAATTTGTTGGGAGCCTCTCGGATTGTCGGTGGAAGAAAGCACCACAAAGTGGGATCAGTTGCACGAGCCTTGCGTGGAACCAAGCGGGCCAAGCTGGTCAAGATCTACTGACCCCTAAGAGGCTGTGGGGCTTGTAGATACTCTCGCTGAAGTCACCTCCGTAGAAGTACGAGGTGTTACATCTACACGTCTTTTCGGCTAAGGACCCTGAAAGGCGTGGATCTTTTTTTCCTCACGCAGAACTCTTTTCTTTGCAGAAAAGATTCATTGATTTGTGGATTGCCTTTTGACGGTGTGACACCAGCAGTACCGCAAAAACGTCTGGCGAGTTTGACGGCTGATAAACCTTCAAGAAACTGGAAGAGCAGTGGTCAGAGATATCGAGGTGACCGTTTTTGCGGCCCAGCCCTGTGATACTAGTGGCCAGACATGTTGCGAACGTTCAACATAAGAGCCTAATCAGGCCTAGTGGCTAGTTCCTCGAAACATTTAACTCCAGAGCGTTGCCAAAAGTCTTCATTCGCGTGTGTGTTTTGGGGGTGACTGCACCCATATAGCAACAAATTTCATATGGTCTTTCGGAAACACGTCAACTTGTTGGTTCAGCAATGACTGTTGTCGGCAGAATAGTGGATTGAGTAAATCCAGGCGATCGCTATTTATTATATAACTCGTCAATGGTTCCCAGATCGCCCACTTCATCCGGGGCCTGGAGGTATATATCAGTGAGCAAGACAGTACATCTGTTGACAGCTGCTGCGGAGTCGGTGTTCGTTCTTTTTATTCTGTATGCCCGAGTGATTCGCTGTGGAGCAGGTGAAAAACAGCTCCAAGACACGGACTCAGATCTACTTGTTAAATCTGAAACAGGGCATTTTTGCACATAGAAAGACGAAAAGGTTTTGTCTGGGCACACTCTTCACCATCTGTCTGTTGTTCATGCAGTGCCTTGTAGTTGTGCACAGTGCCCGTCCGCAGCCGCTCACAAGGTGTCCTCATCTTGGCTTATAGCCGAAGCTCGTCCTATCTATTCCTCCCCCTCGATCACCAATTTTCTACCTTGCTTATCTTAAAATCGCCACGGTTCATCGGTTCCAGTATCCGGCATGTGACTCAAGGCCAGGGCTATCGGACGCATGAACACCGGTTCTTCACCGCTGCAGCATACGTCGACTATCGCCCTTCGCAAAGCCGGCCATAAAAATTTCCTGCTAAGGTGAAGCTCCTCTGTGCATCAAATCCGGCAGTGCAGTCATCACATGGCCACACGTGTACTAGAATCCGTCCCACTGTATCATTGGCAGAAACCAGAGGTTAAGTTGGGGCCTCAGAAATGCCCACTCTACGTGGGTGCTTGTTTTATCCCCTGTATTCTTCTACCATAGGCCATGGCAGTACCATCCAGCCCGTGAAGGTCTCACAACAAGGGTGAAAGCCATACCTAGCTATTGTGGACTCCGTGGACCACGTGTGAAGACAGGCGGACCGAGGAGAAGTGGGAACTACAGCCCACAGATTGAAAATGTTCCCCGTTTCCCTGCATAAGAAACACCTCTGGCTTGGAGGGCTTGGGCTAACGACCTCTGACCCCTTTAATAGGATATAAATTTCACAAAACAGCCTAGACTCTACGGCGCATGTAAAAAATCCCAAACATTTGAGCCTTTCAGCTGGCCCTCAGTTCTCCCCTCTAGGCCCCCGTTTGGTGAGAGCACGCCTTTCGAGCTCTCTACATATACTCACTAACCCCGCCTCTACTTGGTTGAACCCTTTCGGGTTCCGTGCACAATCGTCGGCAAGCTTGACGGTGTCTAAAGTCATGACCAGTACGCGGTTTGGGAGGATAAATCGTGCCCTTTGGTCCGACGGTCTCCCGGTGTTGGTACCCTTGGGGTTCAGAAATGACGGACGAACATCAATGGCTTTTGGCTTCGTGGACAAGGAGCATAAACATGGCACTTTGATAACCTTCCATCCATACCTTTGCTTTGTGCGTCCTCCTGGAGCCCACGTACAAGCAGAGCGTGAGCCAAGGTTGGCTTTAAATTTATTCTTAGTTATTGTTTCACCCAAGTAATCTAAATGCCTTGCAAAACAAGCAACCCCTTTAAAAGTACTTTTTACGTTGGTGGTGAATTTTTCTTTTCACTTGCTTCTCTTCTCTCGAACTCTAGCTCACTGACATTCTCGCCGTTTTGGCGGTTGAACAGTCGAGTTTGGCACGCTGACTACCATTCATAGGTAACCGACATTTGCCAGTATGCTCCGTGCTCATAGTATTTGGGGTCACACTTGAATTAACTGCATTCATGTTCCTGCTTTTTAAAGACCCCCCAAAGAAAAGCAGCACCTTTGCATTCACATAGAACGCAGCCTTGTCATGACCCCTAGTATTTGACTGTTCACTAAGTATTCCGTCCTCACGCGCTACGGCCAAGCCAAAAAAATGTTACTTCTTTTATTTTCAAACTCCTTTCAGGTCCTAAAGTTTGAGGACAGAACCATTAACCCGTCAGATTATTAACTCTCACAGGCATATTACTGGTGGGTTTTTCCAAATAATAAATCTTTAAAATAGTCTTACGTACCCAGGTACCGCGGGGAAAACAGGACGATATATGCATATACTTATCTGTAACTGGACGAGTTACATGCTTTCGCTGTCCAGAGACCAATCAAGGTACAAAAGCACGCAATGCAGAAATAATCGGTTCAGTGTCGGTGTAACCCTTTGTCGAGGAAAACGTACAAGTCTTGGCCGGGGTGGACTCTGTTCAACAATTCACCTCTTGGTCTACCGAATATTTAACTTCTCTCCTTCCGGATAGCTCCTTGGAACCTCAAAGCAGCGCGTGGCCGAAGTCGGTGAGAAACTTTAACCAAAGCGAGATGGCTCCAAAAATTCTAGGGCACGTTTTGTGAGTTGAAGGAAAGTCACACAAAAATCACACATTTGGTGGCAAACCTCAACCACTATTCAGGCAAAAGGTAGTCACGGTCAGGGCAAAAATCTGTCCTGTGATCCAAGCAAGTGGGATAAATTCTGCTCGCTGAACAGGGCCCGACTAACAATTTCCTGGTCGTAGCAGCCAATAATCGGCGTATGCAAACTGAACATCCACGAGCCGTTAACACGAACGAGAAGGTGAAACCCGTCCTCAAAGGAACAAAGTGTTTTGGGTCACCGCGACTCATCACCATACCGGAATTACACCTGCTGTCCCACCAAGAAAGCACGGTCACGAAAGAACAAAGTAAACGGCTCAATGGTAGACAGAATGACGACCACAAAACAGTGTCAGCAGAAGTAAGCTGGAAGAGTGGCCCAAAGCCCGTTAGGAAAATATAATTAGGTAACGGGTGAGGAATTTTCAATCAGTCAGGATGTTGCGCCCTTGTACTTCCGTGAGCGTTTCATGCTTTCAAACGCGCGTACCAATGGACATAAAACTGCATGTTTTCCAGAGTACGCAGGCAGATCCTCCTAAAGCCGTTTTTACTCTTGCTTTTATCTAACCCGATACTGATGCAGAATTGTCCCATGAAAATCAGTAAGGAACAATACCATCATTATCGGGCCCATGCCCAATAAAATTGTTCTCGAATTTCCGCTTCAACTTCTTTCTGCTCCCTGGCATTGTGCACCGTATGATGGTAAACTTTTCACATTCTGGGACTGTATCAGTCTCACGTCGACGGCGGATTCTCACATTATGGACGGTTCTTGATATTCGTTCTGGTGTTCACCTCATACTTTTGTAGGTCAAAATTCCCTTTCCTATTCGCCAATGTTCTGTTTGATGCTTGCCGCAATTTCTGTCGGTCTGCCCGTTACGTAACACACTGCTTTGCTCAGTAATCCTCGGTAATCACCAACCATTTCTGAGTAGCCTACGTGTACTCTGTACTTCTCGCATTCGACAGCAAAGCTCGTTTTCAATATTTTGGTCGACTTTTCGTTCGTCATCGTTACCTGCAACTCAATCCAAATACACCCCGTACTTCATGCGTAAGTAGTTTCCATTTCACTTCTTTCAAACTCTCCCCAGCTACATTGTAGTACAACTGAATTGTGAGACCCATTCTTCCACAGCTTGTGAACACCGTCCTTCTTAGTATCGTTATTCTCTCTGATCATGCTTTTACATGTGTACTCCGACCAAGGCCGAGAAATTTTGTCAATAATACGCTAATAGGTTCTAGTGACTGAAGTGTATCCAGGTCTGAAGAGCTGTTTAGGTGATCTGAGGCAGTACCCTAATTAGGCACTTTTGTCACTAGATCAGCCAATAGGCGAAAGTCACCATTGGAAACCCAAGGTGAACACCTTCGACCAATACGCAACCCGATCTGAATGGTTGCCCAAAGGTATTCCTTACTATATTTATGGCGCTACCTAGCTTATCTCGGATTTGAACATTGCACGAGCCCACTAAGCCTTCCTGGCACATCCGCGACAGGAATGCATGAGACGGATGACTTGGCCCGAGAAGTAAAATATAACATATTTTATTGGTATATTTCTCGGCCATGGTCGAGAAGCACGCGCTAACGCATGATCATGGTGTACACGTTACTCAATAAGATGAAATATTCACATATTCTAAGTTTGAAAGTCGAGAGTATCAGCAACAATTTGAATGGATCATTCTGATAATGGTTTGCGCGGCAGCTTTGAACCAGTTTCGAATCCGGGCTAGGCAGTAGTGCGCGGTGGAGATATCGAGAATATCGTTACCGCAGTACTAAGGAGGCATTATGAACAAGGATGATGCAAGCTAAGGAAACCGGAGGCCAGCTAAGGTTCTGCAGATGGAGTAAATTTTGAACACGAAGAAAAGGGAGGAAAAATCGACGCATGCGAAGAGGATAATGATTCATGAAGTCAATGCAGACCCTGAATGACGGATTTACCGGAGTTCGATGAACGGAATGAGTTTTGAAGCAGGGGGACGGGAGGCCAATTCCGTGAAAGTTAACTGGTGGATGTGGGGGGAACAGCAGTCCATAAAACGGTGAGTTTAGATTCAGGGCCAGTAACATGTACTATTCAGAAATAAGAAGGCGCAACTGGAGGGTCCTCGAGAAGTAGAGAGTCGATTTCCAGCCGGCTACGGTTCGGAGGAAAGATAACCTGTGGTCACGGATAATAAGGTGGGAAAATCTTCGCATGGACTTCAGCGTTATTATGCTGTTTCACTGACAAAAATATATGTATGTGTTGACGCATTTGCCTTCAGTGTTATTCTGGTAACGTACTACATCGAATGCGTAAGTTCCGTCTGGCAGGGCAAAGTATGTGTCGGTCAATCAGCCGGGTGTGGCTGTGTATTAGCGGCATGCGCGTGAACTGGATTTCGTGTTGGTTGCGTTAGAAAACGCTGAACGATCTGATAAGCAATTAGGGGTATCTCCCGTTGTGTGGTTTGATTTCGGTCCCAGTTGCTATGGTAGGTTCCAATTGAGTCTCTGTCCGTACGAGTCAAAGCGGTCTCCTTGGTTAGCCAATTTGGCGACTGAGATATTGGGAGACAGCGAACCTGAAATGAATGGAGATTGCAGTCTGGGCGTGGTTCCAGCCGTGGGTTGTGATAATATATGAAGACAAGAAACAATGGATTGGTTAGGTCTATGTGAGTGGGGCATGGGTAAAATAGGCTCACAGTGGATTTGAGCTATACTGCTGCGGGCCGACGAGGTTGCGTACACTGGCTTGGTAACTGTGTATGCATTTCAAAGGATTTATGATTTGCCCGTAAGCACGGCATCGCTGGGATGCTAATAAAGGACCTAGGGTTTCACGGTTAAGAATGGTTAGTAATGATAACCCGTTTGCTTACGCAGAACGCAGTTTGGCAACGAGCGAGTAGGACTAACATACTGTTTGCGTGGAGCTACACTGTTACTGTCTCTTTCGGTATAGTGGTTATTCTATACTGAGTTGTTTCTGAGGAGTCAAAGTAAAAGGAACTATTAGGGTGACAATGGTGATACATTAGAGGTAATTGGTCACTTGTCTTGGAACACTGACGTGAGTTCATCTGTGCTCTTCCTCGATAGTGCTATCGTACTGAGATTAAGCTCCAATTTGAGCAAGAAAATCTGATGTGGATATGATTGCCTGGTTACCATGGTATCTTTTTCGTTGTTATCGTACAGCAAAGCAGGACTACACCGATGTGATGACTGGTTCGGGGAACCGTGAGAGGTGGGTCCGAATTTTCGTTAGGGAAGCAAACTCTAACGGTCTACATTCGGTGCTAATGGTAGGCGGCACTAAGGCCTGCTTCAGTTAGGGAGGCTGCACGATACACATCCATCAGCACCCAGCTCGTGCCGCTCCAAGAGTGAACCACACATTTTTACACGTTTTTATTATTGTTTTTTTATTTTTATCACAGTCAGTTATCTGGCTGTCAGAGATGGCGGAGCTGCTTTTGGTGGGCGACCACAGCTCCCACGCCCCGGCCTAAACATGGACCGCATATAACAAACCGCGTTGAAAATAGGTCAACCACACCAGTCAATCCGTAGCGACACTACAACCCGGAGACATGGGTCACATGTGACAAGGCTGGTGTGCCTGGGAGAAAAAACAGTGGGGTATTTTTTTCTCACTTTTTTTGCCAATCTCTGACTTTTTAGTGGTCAACTCTGTGCAAGGAGACCATCACGGCCAGGAATGTTTGCAGAAGTGCCGCGCTAACACTCGCCTTATCCGTGAAGTCAGAACACCCAGGCTGCTTACATGGGACTAAAAATGCAGAGGGAGGTAGAGTCAACCACAGCCTGCGATTATTCGATGGGTTTAGGTTCAACAAAACGCCAGTCCGCACAAAGATGGGGTACAACTTGCAGCACTAACAACGTGATTCGTCGGTACGATCCACAGATGGTTAGTAGTTTTGCTGGCTAAGTATCAAATGTTGTATAGGCCAATCGTGGAGGATGCTAGAGTTCTGTGATAGGGGCAGAATTTGAGCTGTGAATGTCTAATGGTGACTACTGGATAAAGGTTGAGGAGTGTGAAAGGTGCTGCGTCTTGGGTTAGAGACAGAGGCAAAAACCCAATAATAATCAGCACTGGAAATGTTCAAAGACTATCTTTCATGCTTCCAGTGGTATTTCATATAATCAAATACGACTTCTGAAGCACTGGCCTCAGTCATGAGAGTTATAATGTTTAGGCATTGTTAACTGGTAGGTTTAAGCTTGGGTGATGGCAACTACGGCGTATGGTGTGGCACATCCTAGATTATCAAGGGTTCGGGTTAGTATTCAACGTCTTCCTCATAAGCTCTGTCAAAAGACATATAAGGATTCGCAAGAGCGATCAGTTTTGGATGTCCAAAGCTACGTGTAGTCTAGACTTAAACATAATTAGGGAATCTACGGAACGGACATCAGCTGGGAGTTTTTTCCACATAGTTGCATATTTCAGAAGGAAGAAGTTGATGGTAAAAATTGGGATTGTTTTGCTGTCCTAGATCGTGTGAATGAACCGCTGAGTTCCGTAATTGCTGTAGCGATGGGGCCAACCCTATGCGGGCCTAATTGAGCCTAGGTTGCTCAAAGCGGTTATTTGATTTATTAGTACCCTACACCTACCTCAGAAGCCTGAGGGATTGTACATCCTGGCCAGAGTGTCCACCGTTAAGGCTATGCTTATTTCCTGTTTGAAAGCCACCGATGTCGGTGATAGTGCCCGAATTCGTTGTGGTAGCTTGTTCCACAATGAAGCGTACTCGTTAATAAAGAAGTTTGACCGAAGAGCAAGCTTCGTCAAAGGGACAGACACCAAGAACTCATTGTTACGTAAGGGATAAGTGGAAAGGGTTCTCACCTGCGGTGCTGAACTACATGGTCTATTCTTCAAGATATTGTGAAAGAATAGAAGGTTATTTCTCATGCGACGTAGCCATAAGGGATCGATTTTTAGCCGCTCACGACGTTCCATGTAATTAGAGGGCAAAAAAACCTATGAGCTGTTTCGTGAATGCCCGTTGTACGTTTTCAAACGTTCTACGGTCCCTTTGTCGCATGTTAGAACAAATGATTGAGCCGTATTCCAGAAGAGGTCTAACATGGGACTTAAAAATGTTTTGTTTACTTCCTGGCAAAATAAATGTTTGATGTATTAGCCCGATCGTACGGCGTGCTTTAGCCACCTGGATTGCTGCGTGTTCCGAAAAGTCAAACGTATATGAGTAGTGTAGACCCAATTCACGTACCTGAGAGTTATTTGGGATGAATTTGCCCTTTATACTAAATCTTCCAGTGGGGACGTGACATTTATACGCAATAATATTACTTTTTTCGGCGGAAAAACTCATTTTCCAATCATCACTCCAGGAGCTGGGAGCGAGCAGTTCCCTTGTAATGTCATCTTATATCATCTTATGTTCAAAGGAGTTTCCAAGCAGTCCTGAAACTCTACTGTTTTGATCCAGACCTCCATCTTTTATCAGCAGTATGACTTTGAGGAGGTCCACAGCTGATTCACCCTCTGAAAATGGGCTTCAGACTTAAAGCTGTATGCCTAACAAGACACTTCTTCGTCTGCTGTGATTCCAGCACAACCATTGGGGGATAATTCGCTCACTGACCGGTTATTCATCCAGCTGGGTCACCGCGATCTCCCGTCCCCTGGAGAAACCTCGGGATCTACTCCGAGAATATTTTGTTGGCTGCACAACCTGCGAAAGAGGCACCCATGGTGAAACACACAGGGGGGGTCATAAGAAGTGAGTTCATGTATGATATAATTATCCCTGCGTTGTCCAGTTCCTCTGTGGTGAAGTTATCCGTAGCTTGGTGGGTACCCGCTCACTACGAAGCCCGCAATCAGTGGATATCATTCACTGCGTACTAGGTTCATCGCGCAATAACCTCCCAAGCTGACGTGCCGCGGCCACGGGCTCTGCTATGGAATATTCCAAGTGGAATGACGACTGGGAGCCTGACGACCAAAAGATAAATCCATGATTTTCCGGGGTTCGTCTCCTGAGCCCATGATCAGTCAAATATTCTGAAGGAGACAGACCACACTCTTTATTTTACTGCACCTCTGCTAAAAGCCTCTTGTGGCACGATGCTGCTCCGAACAATTGTCACTCAGAAATGTAGAGAACCTCTCCGTATCGAAACTGTAGTCCACTGCTTGAGATCCGTCAGGGATTGCAAAACTCATCAAAAGGAATGTAACAGCTCGAGTGGATCAATGGGCTAACGGGCATAATTAGAAAATACTCTCGTGTTTGGACACGGAGTAACACACCACTGAGTTGGAAGAGCCCAGCGAAGCATCGGAAATTCACGGAAAATATCCTACCATCAAAGTTGCCTCCAGAGTTATACCGTTCTTTAAAATGCCCGGACTGCTGACGCTACTGAGCGGATGGGAGAAGGTAACTGATTTCAGCCAAGTAATTCTACCGGACCTGTTCACATATCCTGGTAAAAATGGGCGGGCTCTGCAAGCGGATTATCTAAAGAAAATAAAAACCAAATGTTGATAAGAGCCTCGTGTCTACTTTCAAGATTCACCGATCTTTTGATTTCCCGATCCAGAACCAAGCCTGCGGATGTAACGCAATGAGGATGGATGAAACAGACTCACGTAAAACAGCATTTTTTCATAACTTCGAGGCTAAACTATTTCTAGCCTGTGCAATCTCTGGCCAATAAATGCCGCTGCAACATTCCAGCGCCTGATGGAACTATTCTTGGACGGCCTAAAAGCTAATTTAGATGCCCCGTATGTTTGTATGACGATTTTACGAGCGACCTCGGAAAAGGAACATATGAACAACCTTGGAGCCGTACTGAATAGGCCAGCGGAAGAAGGCTTCCGATCGATGTCCAAGAATGGCCATTGCATGCAATGGCGAGGCAATTAGACTCGGCTGGCAGCTTCCACGCGGACCCGAAGATCAAACTACATGCAACATGGCTCACACCGGGGAGAGTTGAAGGAGAGACATTTTTTTGTTTCAGATTGCAATATCGCCTTTTGTGACTTGCTTCACCCAAGTTGCCTCCAAACAGTGGTAGCCCGGGCTCTGGTTGGGGGGGAGTTGCTACCAAATATGCATGCGGACTTGGTTCACTCTGGCATCAATAAATTAAACGAGGGCACAGTGGTCCTGGTGGCCACACGTACGCACCACTGACTTCTGCAATACGCGTGAATTTGGCGGCTGATTCAAAATGTCAAAGCATGGTCGCGGGGCCATGCATGGAAAGCTGTGGCCGGGCATCCTTGTGAACTAGTTGGCGCGGGCACATTGGACACCTACCTGACACAGGGATATAATCTCTTACTGGTTGATTATTTTGCAAGACGGCGAAAAGCCATCGTACTGTCACAGGGTAAGGAGGTCACGGTGGTGATTACAATCCTTGATATATGGGTGGGAAGCACCGGTCACTTGCGCCCAGATCGAGGCTCAGACCTCGCAGGTGCAAAGCTAAATGAGATACGTAGAGTATTACACACGAAAAAGATCATAAGGACGGTCTACCGCCCAAATGCAACGGCCATGTGCAAAGAACAAATCGTCCCGTAGGAGGCCTATCAAAGGCCTCTGCAAGATCCGGACCCAGCCAGTGGGATCGTGGTTTGACACCCCGCCCCTTCGCCTATCATAACACAGTCCATGGGCCAAATGGACTATGTCAAGCTTTCTATGGACCGAGATGGAAACGGAACTGGAAACTGACGATCGCTGGCCTACTATCGACCTTAAATCCGCACATGTCAGAATACGTCTCTAAGGTGAACCACAACGTGAGGGGGAGTTGAACGACCCGCAGTCAAATTAGAGAATCACATAGACACTAAAGAGGTTATCAGGGCAAAAGTTAGTTCAGTGGTCCCTGAGAGTCAACGACCGAAAATGGCTTCATAAAACCAAAACGGGCCTTGGAACACCAGCTACCCTGAACAGAGAAGGGCGGAGACCTAAAATGTTCTTACCAGTGCCATCCGAGGAGAATTTTCATAAATATTTGCTTACCTGGGTGACAATGGCTATTGGACGATGTCATAGTTGTGCTGCAAGATATCGTTTTGACTGTCTGGAAGAAGCTTCATTCTTTCGTCCAAGTGTTTTCGCTCGTTCGACGGTCCCTTCCGGACCTCTAGGAAATTACCTACAAAATTCGTTTCCCATCTTGGGGGGGGGGGACTCGCTTGTTGTGAACTGACTAAATAACTTTAGTGAGAAGACTCATATTGGCAACGACAGTAATATTGATGGGATTCTCGACCGCGGTTGAGATGCAAGCATGAACGCATGATTAGAGTGCATAGCTCTGCTCAATAGGATGAAATATTTACATGTTCTGGTAGAAGGATTTGCACACAGCTACACCAGAATAGAGCGGGGAGGGTTCAGAAGTTGTGGTAACGACGGATTACGCGGAAATATGATTCGGTTTATAATCAGTAAGGGCAAGAGTAAATAGTCGATCGAACACGAAGTCGTTGAAACCGACTTTATCTAAGACTGCACGAAATACAGTATTTGCAAGGATGATGCGAAAAATTATCATTGGTGCCCACTTAAGTTCAGTGTCAAGGTGATTGATTGTGAAGCAAAGCCACGGGTAGAAATAAGAAGCACCAAAAGGAGCATTTGTGAAAAGAAAAAAAAGTATCTCCAAAACGGGCGAGACAGTTTTTAGGATGTGTAGTGAGGATGGCTCAAGGATGGAAATTCGCAGCTGGTGGAGGAAGGATGAAGTCGAAAGCGGTGGAGGTTTGGTACTCCGGACATCAGATACTAACTTGATCCCGAGGCTGGCCTAAGGAAAGTGCAACCAGCCGAGAGTTCCAAAGGTTGGCAATGAAATGTAAAGTCAGCGAGACAGCCGGGGGACGGCTTGTGCTGAAACAGTGCCGATTACTTTTACGTAATGAAGAGGCATCGGACGGGATACTAGCTGGGTCACTTTACAGTCCGCAAGCAGAGCAGTCGGAAATGTGTTTATAAATTTGTGGGAACCAAAGGTCGTCGCAGCAAACAGACAGTAAATGAGGAGCCCCACTGACGTGGTGGAGGCCTAGCAGGGCTGGCGCGGTCCGAGAACCTCGCCGTTTGGTACCCGATGGACGTCTGAGAACAGAATCGTTTACGCTACTCAGGTTAAACAGACTACTCTCTCAAACTATTCAGCGGTCTATCTTCCAGCTCACCGACAACCCCGAATGCAGGATACTATTGAGATTTGTATTTGAACCCTCCCTCTACTTTCTCTTGCTTGGTTATCTGGTGGACTACCCCAGAACTCACCGCTGATATTCCGATAACAAGTTAATCACAAGATACGGGACCAGTTGGGATTCAGCCTTGTACCCGTGAGCTACTTCAAGACTACGAGACTCAAGACACTACGCAAACTACTTAGAGCTAAGTGGTGATTGGTTGTGTTTGTCTATGGTAGTTTTATCCACGAATTTACACATTCACATTCAGTTGCCTTCGGGTCGCTGTATGGGGATAGGTCCTAAGATTAATACCGAGTCGAGAAGGAAAACACTAGTTCAAGAGTAAACGGCGGAAACACCTGCTTGGACATAGGCCCAGTTACTCTGATAAAGTGGCAAAATCACTATTTTATTCAGCCTTTTGTGGTTTTCCAGCGCTCACAGGGAGCAGGCTTGGAGTTACTTGTGTTCCCTTTACCACCATGTTGAGACTCTTTGAGAAGAAAGAGCATCACCGAACCTGGGCAGTTCGTGATTAAATTATTTTCCCTTGATGGTGAGAAGCGTAGCTACGACACCGGAATGGTCTTGTTCTAAGAGGTTGCCAGTAAGCCTCAGCAGAACAAGGTGGGGCAATGTCGGGTCTTCCTGAAAATGAAACCTGGTAGCCATATCGTGTTTGCGGCAGCCAGCAGTAGGCTTGGTTGTAAATGGATAGAATGGGAAAAAGGTTTTCCGCGTGATACACTACAGCCAAGTGACACGGTAATCGAGTGATTCTGCAATCGAAACCGAATAATAGACCGGTAGCAGTTTGGAGGTTGTCTTCGCTGGGGGTGAGCATGAGGAAATATCAACTGAAGGTGGAGAAGTGAAAAAGGTTTAATTTTGTTTCGTTTGTCCATAAACAGAGGATTGGTTGAGGTCATGGAAAGCTTTTTGTAGCCCCACAGCCTGCCATCAATTTTTCGCATGTGCCTTTTGCAGCTGCTGGGGGTGCCAATAATGGAGGTCACACCCAAACCATGGACTGCACACATGTCCTTTCACTTGTTATTCTTGACCTACTGTTCTGAGCCCTTAGTCTGGCAAAAAATCAGTTGGCTTGGTCAATTCAAACCTCAGCTGAAATTAGTTTGGTTCCTTGGTCCTCTACGTTTGCCCTAATTTTGTAATTATTTAAGGGCAAGTGAAGCGACACCGGCTACTTAACAAAAAATAGTGCGCTCCGCTAGACGAACAAGTTCTTCTTTTGAAAATATGCCGGTCCATTCCCTCACAACACAAACGATAAATATCCTAGGAGGCTTCGGACGCTTTCTTTCCCAGATCCATGGGGCAAACCCCTTTTTGACCGGGCGGAGAATATTACGGGTACAAGTAGGGAAGCTCCTACCGGTGAGTTGTTTTAGGGTGTCAAATTGGTTTTTATATCCAGTTGGCAGTTTCGGGGTCTCCGACGGCTGCTACAACCATCTTAATGTCTCTGGAGAGAACCCATTCTCCAATACCGTTTAGTTTGCCATCCTGTCGAAAGCTTTAGTCGTGGGAAAGCAGTGAATGGGGTTTCAGCGAAGTATATAGTGGTAAATCTGTGGGAAAATGTTCTGTTCGCCTTTACCAGCCGCCATAGTTATAGCCAACAAGGGGGTGTGACTGACTGCTAAATTACAAGGTACAAGTGAGATAATGAGAGGTGACTTGGATGATCGAATCGGCTTTGGCACACATAGAGGGCTTAGGAATTTTGAGGGGTGTATGAGTGATTGCCCAGTTTGAATCGCTTGTCAAAATCATATCCTTCAGGAACGAGCCAAGTTGGCCGAGTGCAGGGATTATTAAAGCAAGACCGATAGGAATCAGAAAATGAAAAGGAGGTCCGAAAATATTGAATAAGCCTTTTAAAGGAGAGCATCTTGACATAAATTCTTTCCGAAAAAGCATCCGCGAATAATTTGCCAGGAGAGTGGTGATTGCTTGTATGTATTTCGACCAGAGATAAGGTGACAGAGAATGAAGAAGTTGTCCTCCAACGGAATTAAGAAGTATACTGTGAAGATGGAGAGCAGTTCAGTGATGAAGAAAACCCGTGAGCCCAGCTTACGGATACTCAAACTCCAGTAAAATATAGAAGGCCATTCAATGGGGCCTGGATTTGCCGCCCAAAAGAGAAACTGTTCTGTGACTTCAAGTAAAAAGTGGGAGAAGTAGAACTAAACTGATTGATCTCGGCCGGTGACTTACACGAGAGAGACGGATTCACAACGAAGTGGATGTAAGCAGCTTAAAAGCAGTGAAGATCTGGCTGATTTACGTATAAATGATGCTTTAGTTAAACTGTCAGGAAAAGATGATGTTCAAGTGGTTTGATGAGCTGAAAAACCTGACCTGAGACCATAGGGGAACAACGAGAAGATCAATAGCCTGGGCTATACTCGTGAATCGTATATTCCACGGTGTTCATCATGTATTTCACCGATGGTGACTTGACTATAATTTTCAACGCCCCCACCATTGTTTCGCTGTATATCCTGAACATTTTGCCCCGACTTCTCTAACACTTCACTGTTGTTATTCCATTGCGCCAACCTTATCAGCATCCTAGTGCTCGCAGATACCTTAGCTACTCTCATTCATTCTAGGACTTGCCCGAGTTGCATCCTTTTATCCTTTTGCGGTACGTAATTCAAGAAAGCTAGTCTCCTTCCAATTTTTTCGTTGAATCAAGCTCCCGATTTTCGGCCGTTCCTATTTTCTACGGAGATCTTATTTTTCTGTCGATAACCCCTCTCCACCGTTGCGCGGTAGCGAGCTGTATTTGTTGCACGAATATCAGCCGTTTTAGCTTATCCTAATAGAACTCGATACTGCTGCCAAGCGACTTCCGATATTTGATGCCCGTTTTCAGCAACGAAAATTCTTTCATTGTGGGATTCATGCTGTACTGATGGATGGTGCACCAATGCACCCTTTCTAATCCACCCGGGATATACACCAGTAGTACTGCGATTATTTTGGCCAGGAAAAGGAAAGCCACCACACAGTGGTCTGTGGCTTGAGAGAAAAGTCATGGAAAATCAGTGGGACACGGTGAAGGAAGCCAGCCCTGGAGGGAAATTAGATGCGGATGACCGTTTTGATGGAATTGGTCAGTGAGCTAGATGAAGATGAAATATAAGGGTCGGAAAGGGTCACACGGAAAAAAGCATTGGGAAAACTGATAAGAAGCGCTGATGATTTCATCGGAAGATGGGCTAACGAAGGCCGGACCTGTGACTGTAGAAGAACATTTAGAAACTAGTGACCTGGAATATGGCAAACTGGGCTCAAGGGAAACTGTTGAGGAAGACAGATGACTGAACGACTGTATATCCTGGAGGAGGACTAACAAAACGTGATATGAGGTTAGTCAGCTTCTGTCAAACAAACTAGGGAAGGATAGGGGGCCATTTCTGGTTTTTTTGTTGGCAAAAGGTGAAAGTAATAACACACGGATATCGGTTTAGTTTAGGCGAGTCAAGCAGTTATATTAGTAATAATAATAATAATGGTTTTTTTTGGAGAAGCCCGGAGCTTGCAAGGTGCATGATCAAATATAACTCATGAGAATGTGGAAATTTGCGTGAAAAAGTAGAACAAAATGGCTCAGAAGGGGGAATAAAGTGGGATGAAAATAGGATAAGTTTATGCGCACCATAGAAAATGTAGGGAGATTAGGTGAAGTCCAGGGCAAATTTAAGTGGAATCTTGGTGAGTTTAAAAGCCTAGGTTGGATGAAGAGTATGACCGGTCCGGGTGGAGACATCAGCAGGCCGAATGATATACGTGAGAAGGGCTAGAATCCAGTATAAGAAACTGCTGTAGCAAAGGAAGACGGAGAAAAAGTGAGATGCGCTGCAGTGGATTATATATCACTGAAGAATTAGTATACTGCAGGGGATGGACGGCGGACAGGCCACAAAACATCGTAAAACAGGGAGCGAGCAACACAAGAAGTAGAGGGTGGATGAAAAAATGAATCAGGAGGATTGGATACGGTAGATGTGGGGCACAGATGTAGGATGGATGGATACATATCATGACGGTCTGCGGGATGATAGCAAGAGAAATGGCCGGCGAGGAAATGCAAGATGCAGAGCGCGTGCACATTCACATTTATGCGCAAGTATATATATATATTATATATGTACATGTAAAGATATAAGGGGAGCAGCAGCGATAAAAATGGGGTCCAAGAAAGAAATCATCAATCCCTGGGAGAGGCAGGTTAGGTTAGATCAAATGGTTGTAGAATTACCTTTAGAATGTCGTTATGAATAACTTCCATGACAGGTGGACATGGCGGCCCAACAGAGGGAAAAAAGGAATACGGAAGCACCGAAGAGATGACGACTGTGAGGAGCAGTTTAAAGGACAGTGGCGATGAAGGATAGGATCGAAGAGAACTATTTGATCAATGCAGGTGCAATATATGGTGACGGACCGGAGGAATCGGGTAGTGGTGGATCGAATGATTTGGAACTGTAAAAGAAAGTCATGGCGTTGCGTTGTCCTCACAATCGGTGGAACATGGAGGAGCAGACCAAACTGAAAGATACACAGGAAATGCCTGTGACCCAATTGGGGATACCTGGAAACTGACAGGCCTACTTGGAAGAAGCTAGAAATTGGTATGGGAAGGGGTGGTAGCGGGAGACGGTGGAGAAATAAGGAGGGATCCATTGCTAGGAATTATATAGTAATTAGCCGGTGCTACACTGCAGTAGATCGTCAGCAGACAGGGCACAAAACCCATCATAGGACAGGTAGCGGACGTTGATTTAAGTACAGAGTAGTACAGATGGCAGGAATGATGTGTATGGATTTGATATGGTAAATATGAGGTGCAGATGTATAAAGGGGTGGATACATATCATGAGGGTCAGCGGGATGATGGCATAAGAAACGGCCGGCAAAAAGTGCAGGATGCAGGGCGAATGTGTATGTACATATGTACTTATATATATATATATATATATATATATATATATATATATATATATATATATATATATATATATATATAAAGTGTATAGATACATATGCAAGGAGCGGCAGCAAAGAGCAGTGGAGTACTAGGAGAAAGAAGTATCAATGATTGGAAGAGGGGGATAGGATGGGATCGAAATGTGTACGATTGACTTGGAAGAATTCAGACGAAGTTGTTCATGACAAGATAACATAGTGGATCAACAGATAGAGAAGACTGAAGAAGCACAAAAGTGATGCCGGCCATGGAGCAGATCATAAGCGAGGGAAGATGAAGGAAAGGATCGAAGAGAACGGGTAAGAATGGGTCTAACTATTAGATCAATGCAGGTGCGACATGTGGCGACGGACCAGAGGAATCTGGTAGTGGTAGATCAAACAATTTGGAACTGCAAAAGAACATCATGAAGTAACGTAGTCTTTTTAATCGGTGGAACATGGAAAAGCCGACCAAAGTGATAGGTACACAGAAGAATGCCCACAGCGAGCAATATACGGAACAGAAAATAGAAGCAGCGACCGAAGAGATACAGGCGAGACATAGCCAACCGGTTCATTTTACTGCAGACGAAAGACAAAGGAGGCAGTGAAGAATAAAGAAGGAAGCCTCAGGATAGGTAAACCAGAAATAAAACAGAATGCCCGAGAAATGAATACGCAACGGATTTGGGGCAATGGAACTGGAAGGCTGCGTGCCAGCAGTCAATTGAACAGGTGGATCAAGCAGGTGGATGCTAATCGGGACACTGCCTAATGGAAAGAAACAAAGAGGAATCGTGGAGCCAAGAAAGGAAAATATGGTGGTAAAGAAGCAAATTTGGAGCGGCAAGTTCTAATATGAGGATTGGTCATGGGTGTGGGTGTGACTGGTGCATTATGGCATTGGGCATGGAGAGGGAGAACAAGGCAAGATTTAACAAAACAACAGGCGGTGAGGTATAAGAATGCAATCAATGGGCATTCTGAGCAGAGGGTAATACGAAGTGCATATAGAATAGAAGCCAGCAATGACGGCAGGTGGAAACAAGAGATATTGGCGAGCGTCGGCAGGGAAGAGTGGTTAGGACGAAAGCGACTCCATGCAATGAGATGTGACATAGTGAGAGGCGATAGGAGGAGGGACAGAATGGGTAGGTGTGCAAACCGTGGTAGAGCGAAAAAAATGGAAGGTGGTGACAGATGATGTGAATTGTAGGTAGACTTACCGTAGCGGAACAAGGATGGGGAGCATGCAATTTTAAACCGACTGCATTGGATTCGGCGGTCCGAGAAAAGTTAGAGCGTGCGATCCACGACCGGTGCTAGTGGGTGGGACTGGCCGTGCGCTGGGCACCCAACGTGAAAAACACCTCGCGAAATGAACACAGGAGGTGTGATCCATCAGCTTTATTGCGCTCGCACATCGTTGCGGACGGCCTGCATGCCCGATGTGCGCCGGCCATAGCGGTGGATCTGGCCGCGCCCCGCACCTTTGGGAGGAGCACTGGTGTTCGTTGACAATTGTACGGGGGCAAAGCGACCACGATAGGGGTGCGTGATCTAGGATCAGTTGGCCAAGACGTCAGACCATGGGCGGGAGAGCCAACGGGAACAGTGAGTGGTAGACGACCGTGTGGCAATATTATCCAGGTGCATCTGCCAGGGTGGTGATCAGCACAGTGCCGGAATTGGTTGGCCTTCATCGAGGGTCACTGGAAAGGGAAAAGTGACAGAGAGGCGCAGTCTGCGTGTGCCCCGGCTGAGGATCAATGGATACTGAGGAGAGAAAAATAAAAATGCTGGATAGCAGATGAAGGTGGACGAGCAACAGGGTTATCCCGTGAAAGCGGGAGATAAGTTTACTGTGGATCAGGGATGGCAGCTGCCGTAGTTCGCTACTCTAGAAAGAAGAGGAGTGTCGGACATGGAGTATACCTATTGGCCTGCGGCTCGGAGGTAGTTGAGTAACGGCGTGAGACCTCTTTCAAAGGCCAGATTGGTGGAGACAAACTCATTGGTGAGCAGTATAGCATTGGGACCTGTTAGGCATAACGCGGTCGCTCGCCCTAAATCGTAGGTGAGGAGGCACAGCGTAGGCTAAGGAGGGGCTTGTTCCAGATTTTGGGATAGGCTGACAGAAAGGATCAGGACTTCAGACTTATATTAGCTTGAGTGACAAGGAGAAAGGCGGCGAGGTGTCGGACGGGGCAGGAGCAGGGGGCAGCGAATGAGATAGAATATGAGGTGTAGGCCTGTTTATGGATTAGCTTCAAGAAGCAAACCAGGTTGAGCCTCATGCAACGAATCCACAGTGGCTCAATTTGTGGGAGCTCATGGCACTGGTGGCGTGTTAGGTCTATGGATTCGCCAAACCGCATTTTGGTGAAGGTGCTCTGTACGTTCTCAATAGATACGGTAGAGAGACATTGCCAGAGCCTGGGGGTTATCGGACAATATTCTAGGAACGGCTTTAAAAGTGAGAGATACATAGAGAGGCGACTGGCTGGTACTTAGAAGGACCGATGGATCAGGCCTGAGGTTCTCTCAGCCTTAGTATAGTATAGTATAGTATAGTATAGTATATTTCTTGACCGTGGTCAATACACATGCATAAGGCAAGATCAGAGTATACAGCAGTACATGTCAATGTGAGGTATTCATAAATTCTAAATCTACAAATCACAGCAACCGAAATACACCAGTAAAGTCATGTAGTGTTTGAGTAAGCAAAAGTGGTAATGGTTGAGGCGGGAATTCCAAATCGGTTCCGAAATCGCTGGGGGCGGTGTGGATAGCTGGACAGTCGTGGAATTGCTGATATAAGCGAAAAATGGACGGTCACTAACAAGTAACCGGGCGGAAGAGATGCCAAAGAACATTGTTAGAAGTAAAGCAATCGTGGGGCTTTCAAAGTGCAGTCAGAGATACCAGCGGAATATAGGACACTGATCCAGCATTGGGTAACTAATTGTGGGGGAAGCATGTGAAATAAAGGCAAGTGAGTCAAAGGTGATAATAAAACGGACCTTTTGTGCAGGTGATTACAGTGTCATATGGAAATTCAAATGAAGGCGAAAAGCTTCGCAGGGACTTCAGTGAACTTTTGAAGAGCATGAATGGTGTATGGACATATAACGGACTATTAAAGAAAAGAAAAGCCGTCAATGAAACGGATTAGTGGAGACAAACGTCAACGGTTCGGCTAGGCAGGAGTTGAAAGAGTGTAAAATGATTTTTTTGTATTTGATAGAAAATTGGTAATCAAATTATGGTTGGCCGCAGATGGCTGGTATTCTGTTCCGTAAAGACCTTGGTTGCAAGTGGTGGCAGGTAGAATGTTGTGTCAGGAATCACCTCTGCGATCCGGTAGACTTTCATGAGGTTTTGTTAATCCATGTACGGTGCCCCATGTAACGTCAGCAGGCGAGAGTATAGGTTTAAACCATTGATCAAATCGTCCAGCCCTTACGGTAATCCGGAATAAACGTCGATTTGGCCGATGGATACCCAAGTAACCAATGCAATCTGGAAGAGATCAGGAGTGCGGCAGTCTGGAGAGTGTTCCAGCTGTGGGTTATGATTATCGTATATATGGAAGCAAGAAAATGAACATTTTGTTATCCGAACAGTTAGTTATCGTTTGGCTAGTGGGCAGGTCTATTAGGGATCCCCAGACGGAGACTGGTAGCTTTCTAGGGTAGTTGGGTGATAGTAGAGATTTGGGGCGATATCAGGTAGCCGGTGAATGAGGACGGTGTCAATTTGGGAACCAGGAATAAAACAATAGTAGATGGTATGGTCTGGAAGGAGAATCAGAAGATAACAGTCTGGTCAGTTCACCAGCTGTGGTAAAGGACGGCAAACAGTAAAAAGGGGGAAAACACTGAGTGTTAAAACGAGGATTTTTCATGTGGGGGCAAACGTGCTGGTACTCGGCAGGGGCATACGGATTCCGGTTGGAATGGGGTATAACTTACCATGAGCATATGCGTAGAGAAGTGAAGCCCAGTTACTAAGGAATGGTTATCCGTGTGGCAAGGCTTCAGTGTTCGAGAAAGGCGCAAAAATGCAGGATGGGACGGCTGAGTTCTAGCCTGAGCCAGGAATTAAGTGAGAGCGAGCACCCATCGCTAAAAGACGGAACGGTTTTATTTATATATACGCAAATTGTTTGTAGTAAAATGGCACAATCTAGTTAGGAAGGGGGACAAGTGAGTGGAGCATACCCAAGGTATATATATATATATATTGATGTATACGTGGGTGCGATCATCGGACGGGTCATGCGAAAGCGGTCGGACGCAAAAGACTACGGCAAGGAAAGTGAGATAGAGTGACGCAGCCGAGGATCAACGGTTAACGGAAAGAAGAACAAAAGTAAAGCACGGGCTCATCGGTGCGGCGGATCCGAAAGGCACATTGAGGCCATGAAACGTGAGACTAAATGGGAAACGCTTAAGTGTGGCTAGAACTTTCAATGGGAAAGTTAGTATTTCGCCTTGAGTGGTCATTGAGGAGGAGTAAAGACCAAGTTCTGCATGAAATTACAGAAGGACCTCAGCTGGGGGATAGGGTGGGAGCAGAAATGGTAACGTCATAACTGGGTGTTGAGTTCAGTAAGTGAGTCACGCTAAGTGCGATGAATCAGACTGGATTTTCCAGTTCGAAATCGCAGAGGTGGTGAGCGAAGTATGAGTGGTGGGACCTGGTGCGGAAGGGAGGCACTGTAAGCTAAGAGATATCGAGGAGCGTTGAGTTACTCACCATGATTGTGTTAATATTTATAGGACAGTGATGAGTATATATATATATATATAAATATATATTTACATACATGTACATATATATATATTTGTATATGCAAAGATTATATATATATATATATATATATAAATCCAACCAGGGGTTGGATACTGAAGCAGTTTTTACGGCAAAGTTGAGGTTGGTTTCAGGGCCGCAGACGCAATATAACTAAATAAAGTTAATAAATAGTGGAGCGGGTGAGAGATATTGACAACCTGTAGGGAGTAATACGGTGGTCTCTATAAATGCGAGCGCATCTGAAAGGATTTATTTCAAAGTTGAATTAGCAGGATCCTACAAGTTGGTATGGGAAAACAGTTAGTGGACGCAGACATGCTTACATATGTCGATGGCGAAGGCTAGGAGAAGCGGTCAAACAAAGCAATCAGAATTTTTAAAGCGGTGAGGTTATTTTGGAAGGTAAGGTTAAGAGAGAAAGCAGAGCAATGGCTTAAAAGTCAAAGCCTATCTCGTAAGCATGACGTTCGGTTACGTGAACGTTGAATAAGCGCAAAACAGTTGGGACAGTAAGGAATTTATCAATGGCATGCACGAATGCATACTTTGACCGAGAAGATCTCATGTGCAAGGGAAGTTTAATCCAGATTCTGGAGTACGCGAAGAGAAAGAACTTAGAGCGTAGAACAGTCCTCGCGGAGGGTGTGGTAATAGTATACTGTCTATTCCGGAGTGAATATCCAGTATCCGGGGAGAAGCACAACTGGTCGGAGGAATAGGACTGCTTAGTCAATAGCTTATACAGAAATATCAAATTTAGCTTGATGCGACGAAGCCATAGTGGTTCGATTTTGAGAGGTATGCATCGTTCCCTGTAGTTTAAGTTGGACGACCAACCGATAAGCTGTTTTGTGAATCTTCTTTGAATACATTCGATAATAATCCTGTCGGATTTTCTCATGCTAGTGAAGATTAGGGGACAATATTCGAGAAGGGGCCTGGCATGTACTTTGTACATGTAGAGAATGCACTGCCTAAGCTGAAAGGATCTGAACAGAAGACCAAGACACTTTTTAGCCTTCGCCGTTTGGAGGACAGCATGTTCCGAGAAGTTGAAAGAGCAAGAATAACTTAAACCAAGGTCACTTACTAAAGGCTGGCTGTCGATGGGTGAACCGCCAATGCATAAAGAACCAGGAGGAACCTGGCATTTGTAAGTGAGGAAAATACACTTGTCGGCGGAGAATTTCATCGACCAGGTTGAGCACCATTCATCAAGAGCGGCTAAATCAGCAGAGATTTTAGGGATAATAGCACTGAGTTTGCCAGGCGAGAAAGTTTAGACTATCTTAATGTCGTCCACGAACAAAAGCGGCGTGCCATTAAGTATTGTCGGAAACATATCATTTATATATAGGAGGGAAAACAGGGGGCCCAAAACACTGCCCTGAATAACACCGCTAGTAACAGGTTTAGGATTAGAGGTGTGCCCGTTAATTAAGACAACCTGTGAACGATGAGATAAGTAAGACGAGAACCAAGAAAGAAGTGGATCGACAATCCCAAATGACCGTAGCTTTGGTAAAAGGTGGGGGTGAGGGACACGATCAAATGCCTTGGATAAATCAAGATAAAGAACAACAAGAGATTTCCCACTTTCAGCAGAGTCGGTGACGAGATTCAGAAAATCATACTGACAAGTCATGCAGGACCGTGAACGGAGGAATCCATGTTGGTTGTGAATAATAAGACCGAGGCTTAATAAATAGTTAATAATATTATCTTTAACTATTTTTTCCATTATTCTGGATAAGATGGGGGTATGGTTTATAGGGCGATAATTGGATACCTCATGTAAAGGTCCTTTTTTATGAATGGGAACGATTACCGGGCGCTTCCAATTAGCAGGTACGGTGCTACCATTAAGTGAAAGAGTGAAAAGGTTAAGCAACAACAGGGGAGATCCGGTACACCATTGACGAGTGCAATTGGTAGTAAGCCATCGGGGCCTAATCGATGAGAGGGTTTGCTATTGGATAGTAGCTTGGAAATACCCCTGGCGTCGAAGGGTATCGTAGAAAGGACAGAGTCGGTAAGTGGTGAAGATGGGGGCGGGGCAATGACAGTAGCTGGAGCCATGGCTGAAGCAAAGAATGCATTGAAGGCTTCGGCTATACAAGGTGAAGAGGTGATAGATGAGTTATTATCCAGAATTAGAAGTTGGAAGTCGGCCTTAACATCAGCGTTTCTAGACTTATGCAACATAGAAAGAAGTTGCGACTTGTTAGGATGACTCAAAGCCTGAGCTTCTTGGTCACGAAGTCGCGCATTATCTTGTCGTTGAATAAGTGTGGAGGGGCGGTTTAGACGAATAAAAAGTGAAAAGTCGTTGGAATTATGTAGTTGTTTGAGAAGTTTATGGTACTTCTTATGGAGTGGCGAGACAAACGACCTCTTTTTAGGTACAGCCTGGGCAGTATTGGACAATTTTTCCAGACAATCGGAAAAGAAGGAGTAGAAAATATCCGCAGCATGCTGAGGGTCCTGGGTGAGGAAATAATCACCCCAGTCTTTCTGCCGAAGAAGCGTGACTAGCAAGGCTCAATTTCTGCATAGGAGTGTATTGTTGGGGGGGGGGGGGTGCGGGACTAGGTGGGCCACTAAGGGGCAGATGGCAGATAACCATTTTATGGTCACTACCGGGGAAATTTCGTGTTACGGTCACGTCGATGAGAGGCATGTTATGAGTAAATACCAGATCTAGTATGTTCCCATTTCTGGTAGGTTCGACAACATGTTGTGTCCAGCCGCCAAGATAAATGCTAGTGATCAGGTCCATAAGATTGGGAGGAGCCGAGAGGGTGGGCCAACAGATGTGAGGGAGAATAAAGTCACCCGCAATAAGCTTGGTTCCAGAAGGAAGCAAAGAGAGGTATTCGAAAGACCTAATGAGAAGTGGAAACAAGGAACTGGGGGAATTTGGTGATCAATACATGCAGCCAACGTGAAGAACAGTGGTTTGGAGGTTCATAGTGAACCAGAGAGAATCGGGAATAGAATCGAGTGCCGTATGTAAAAGAGGGGTCGTGATGTAGGCTTTTTTGACGTAGGCTAGGCACGCACCACCACGCCGGTTCGGTCTATCGGTTCTTAGAAGAGAGTACCCTACCAAAGATGCTTGATCATTGGAAGTGCTCTCAGAAAGCCAGGATTCCGTTATTAAGATAATTTCGTAATTATTTGTAAGGACAAGTTTTTATGGTGCGGGAGTTTGTCAAGAATAGAACGCGAGTTGAATAAGGCTAGAGATATGCCATTTGTGGGAGGTGGTATAGGCACATCAGAGGGGTGGTGTAATTTGGAAGGAGGCAGGCTATCGCGATTGGAAGGAGCGGGGGCTAGGGTCAAAGGGGAATATGTTGATGTTGGGGCTAGTGGAGGTTCAGATGGGGTGGATTCCAGCCAAGCTGGATTAAATGTTGCAGTGAGAGGGACTGCTGAGGGGTAAAAAGACTGGGCATCAACGGAGGGGGAAACATCGGAGCAAAGGGAAAAACCTGTGGGGTTTGGCGGGTCGATGTCAGAGAGGGGTGATCAGGAGCTGTCGAGAAATACCGGCCAGTCGGAATCGAGTATTGGCTGAGGGGGGGGGGGGCTGCAGAGGGCAGGGTTGAAAATGTGTGAGGAATAGGGGTGTAGGGTGGTAGGTTGAGCTGCCCATTGTGGTAGGGGTAACTCATGTTGGGTGGAACGCCAAATATGGAGCAGTTAGAAGCGGGAGCAGTGTAGATAGTTTTTGGGGTGAGAAGTACGACGTGTGGCAGATTGGACGGCATGTGAGGCCGTATTTTGGTATTGACAGGCAGTGAGCATGGTGAATCTGTAGGGATCACCGATGCTTTGGAGCAAGGGGTATTTTCTAAGGTCGAAACCTCATTCGGTGAGTTAAAGCGAGTTGATTTAAGAGGAGACAGTTGAATGAGGGAGGGGCTTGTGAGAAGAATGGGAAGACTGTTAGACCTATTCCTCTGAACGGCGAGTAGTTTATCACCGGAGGAACAGATGGCGAGTTAGAGTTCGGGGTGTATCCAACAGGCGATGAGGTGGAAGGGCGAGGCAATAATTGGCGTCTCTTACTGGGTGGCAGTAAAAGGGGAGAAGCAGAAATGTCAAGATCAACAGTAATGGGATTATATTTTAAAGAGTACAGTACGAGAGCAGATGCGGAGGCAGTGGGCGGTTGTGAAGAGGCGGGAGACGCGTGTAAAGGTTAAGCAGTGGGGACTTGAGAAGGAGCTGTGGAGCGACTAGCCGTCTGTGTTGAAGGCTCAGAACTATCAGGCGTCGTTCTAGTGGGAAAGTCGAAGGAGATCTGGTAATTTCTTTTTGAAGTGGAGTTTTATCTTCGGCTATTTTATGTTTTTTATAAAGAGAATTAGAAGCTATAGTGGAACGCATTTTTATGAACTCTTTGGCAGACAGATCATCTGCAAATCGCATAAGGATTGGACAGCTGAAGCGCTGAACGCGTTTACGCAGCCTTGTTATTTGACAAGGAAGTTGGGCCATACCACATGCATTCAACAGTGTGTGCTTGACATGCTCCAGGGGTATTCTCTCTGGGACATTAAACACGACTGCATTACGAGAGTTCCTCACTCTTATGAGAACTTCGGATGCAACAGAGTCGATAAAGCGGCCCGCAGCTGTCAGGTTTTGTAAGGTGGAATTTTCGATGCGTTCAGTGATGCACAGTAAGGGGGCGAGTTTAGATGTCGTATCTTTCAAATTCAGAAGCCGAGACCTTATATAAAGTTGGGACGATGCCTGTCCTGAGAAGTTAAGGGAGCAAGAGTAGCGAACGCCCAGATCGAGAACCGTGGGGTCTATGTGGATGGGCAGGCCGTCCAAGCGAATTTGACTGGGTGGTACAGTGCACTTGTGACGTAGGAGGAAGATTTGCTCCGCACGGAATTTCATGAACCACGAGACGCAACGAATGAAAAATCTCATCAAAATTTTATCAGGATCTGTGTTGAGCATGATAAAGATATTTTAATGGTGAGATTCTTTTAAACCCCATGGAAACGAATTTATTGATTCCACGAGGCAGGAAGAAAGGATAAATGGGATGGAACCTGAGGGACCATGGGAAAATCGACGACAACAGACACACAAAATAGCACTTTGCATGGCGTTTTCGTGAGAGTAGTGAAAATGTACGCGCTTATCTATCGGAAAAGTGACAGAACTTTCTTGGTAACTCTTGTTCAGATAAAGAGTTGTTGGACTGTAGCAGGTGGGACTGTCCGCGAGATGGAAAATTGACAATAGAGAGGGGAGGCAACGGGAGGCAACAGTGAAAGCCAAGAGATTGGGTTTTTCAGCCGCAAACTGTGCTGGTAAGAAGGGCTGACCGTGCTCTGGATGCCCAACCTGGAAGCCGGTTGAGAAGGCAGAAAGTGATAACCGTCTGCCTGGTGGTACTGGAGCACTGTTGAACTTTTTTGCTTTCCTGATGGGCGCCCGGTCGAAGCGATGGATTTGCTTGCACCCTCATGGTAGGGATAACCCCCAGGAAAACATTTTGATATCATTGATTGCCCAATAAAATCACGTAATTTGGGACAGACCACCCGGATTACGGAGGGTTCTGCGGCTGGTTGACAGGCGACTGAAAATCCACCAAGAGTCAGCCATCCAGAGGTAACCGAAATTTGTGGGCTTGCCACGCTATTAGGGATGACATCAGCGGTCAGGTGCAGATGTATCTGGGGAAATGTTGCTCAGTGTGTAGGCGGCAGTAATATGTTTGAATGTGTAGACTATATTTCATATCTCCCACGAACAGAAAAGAAGCATCATGAAGTATGAGGTGCACTGCGTAGTTACCACTTAAGGAACAGAAGAGACTCCGGCGGATTGCCCTGCATAAGGCCACTTGTAACAGGTATAGAGTTAGAAGTACTGCCGTTGGTGAGGACTGCTCGAGAAAGCTGAGAGATGTACCAGCCCAACTAAAAAAGAATGGGTCGGTGAAACCAGAAAGAGGCAGTTTTGCGATGAGGTGGAGGTGTGTAACAGAATCAAAGGTCTTTGACTCATGGAGGTAGGCAATGATTATTACCTTTTAGCTGTCAACAGCCTTAGTCACTAGAGTTATGAAGTCATAGTGACAGGTGATGCATAATGAATGCTAAAGAAACCCGTGTAAAAAATGTTGGAAGCGAAATAACCGTTGACCTTGAGGCAGTGGAAAATCTTTTCCGTTATTCTGGAGATGATGGGAGTGTGATCGACAGGATGTAGATTAGTGTGCTCGTGGTAAGGCTCTTTTATATGCCCCGGGTATGGTGGCTGGAAGTCAGCATTTTGACGGCTTCAAGCTGAGATTGAGCGGCAAAGCTAATAAATTTGGTAATAAATCTGGAAGGTCCTGTCCGGCTTTAGTGGTTGCAGATGCATCAGTTTATCCGATCCTAGAAAGGTAAATGCTCTGAAACCCAAAAAGAGCCTACAAATATTGCCTACCTCTACAGTTACCAAGGACAAAGAGAAACAGGCCGTGAGGGTAAAATACAGAGGGTTATGCCAGTGGCAGAGGCCACAGAATTACCAAAGGCGCAGTCAAAAACCTCGGTTTAACTGGAAGAGGGAGAAACTGGAGTAAAATAGCGTGACAGTGTTCAGATTTGTGGAATAAAACTGCACTTTCCCGGACTTTTGTTGAGGTGGGTGCTTCGATGCCTAGTCGGAATGTACCAGACTTCGGCTTCCTTCGAGCATAGTTGAGTTTTTCCTAAACCCGGGATAATCTCGGTAAGACAAGTTATTCTTATGAAGTGGGAAAAGTCGTAGGTATGGAGATAAAGTCAGTTCACTTAAAAATACTTTTGTTGGATGAAGGCGTAGTATTCGCAAGATCCTAACTGATAGGAGGCATCGAAGTAGCTCCTACCCGGAACCACGCAAACCAAAGTATCAGTAATGCCAAAGCTGCATACTACCGGATTAACCGCTTTGTGGAACCGGTTTGTATAAATACGTGAAATCAAAAGAGTAATTGGTACTCTAGAAGTTGATCAGGTTCGGAGACTTTGGTATACATACAAGCCTGTAGGAGGCCATGCCTTTGAACCTGGCCGCACTGTTCCATATCTATCGGAATACCCGGCAAAAACCATGAGCACATCCTATACTTTACAGTTTTTCACCCTGATTGCCATAGTGGTTTTCATGCCATTACCAGCATGACTAATTCGATGAAACACTCCCGTGATTTACTGAAATCTTCGAAAATAAGAGCCCTTTAGCGAGGCTGACCTCTTTTGCGCACGTGGCACTCAATAAGTGAAGAAATACCTCAGAAAGTCCAGATTTTTTTCACAGAAACAACAATTTTGCTGTGGGGTAGCCGTTTGTAAAACTTTTGTTTTCACCATAAGCCTACACGTGGTACCCCGCCTCGACTTTCGACCTCTACCGGGCAATCTTTCGGTGCTTCGGATTTTGTTGGGAGATGACGCTCTCAGATCGGAGCAATTTCTCTGTAAAAACCTGCCCTCACAGTGACACTGACAACGAAATAGTTACAACTGATGATTTCAGTGGATACTGCGTGGATCGTCTTACATCATATCGCAAACTTGGTGGCGGAGTTATCTTTCATAAAACCAGCAATTGATGTGAACAGACCGGGAACGTTTCTGCCTACTCCTCAATTTTCGTTAGTTTTTTCATACACGAAAGCAAGCCCAAGTTTTCGACCAATTTTAGCTCAATTCTGCTAGTAAGTATATGTGTTTCCCCTAGATGTCTCCCAACAGACTACCTGAAATTCGTTGACTTAGTTTCGCAAATTTTGGTCAGTATTCCTTACATTTTTTTCTTCATCATTGCTGGTGGTTTTAGTCGTTTTGAGGTGAGGTTTCTCCGTCCGTTCGGTCTGACCAATACGGTTGCACGTTTGGTCAGACTAGACGAGTTTCTGGACCTCTTGCTAGTTGGCAGCCCAAGTCTTCTTCCACCTATAGTCACCCTCCTGTGTGCTCCTCTGATCAAGTAATAATTAAAACCTCACTCCAGATCTCTGGTCATCACAACCGTGCACATTCCAAGCAAGCCCTTAACCGCCTGGTTTAGGAGAGGTGGATTTGTCCTGAAAAGTTTATAAAGCTACGGGAAATGGTTGCCCCGACATAATTTCCCGTATTCTCAGAATGGAGTCTTTTGACCTCCTGAGACCACCTCATCGGCCGTTTAATTTCTTGCTTGCATCTTTTCCACCCGATCGAAACTTTGCAGTCGCGCCCTGACCATCAGCCTTCTTCCCACTCAGAGCAACTTTGTCGCAAGAGTGACTACTTCCCCAAATGCCATGACATTCTAGCAGCCAATATTCTAGCAACACTAGTAAAGGCTGAGTCACACCGCCTCATTTCCTTTTGCACGCGTGACCCTTTAGTCGGCAGAAGCCATCCCGACACATGCAGGCTCTTAAAAGATCTAACTTATGGCCCGTCCACATGCAAATCTGCTGTTGGTAACGTAGAAGAGCTCGATAAGTTATCCGACAAAGCCGGAGGACCTTTCGTTCCTGTACTTTTTGGAAAAACTCAATCTCAGGAACTTCCGTTTTGCATCCGCGCCGTGAACGTCCACAACAAATGCTTCCTCCCAACCCTGGAGAATCATCCGGACCGGACGGACTCAACCCCATAGAGCCCGAGGATTGAGCCATTACCTCAGCTTTATTCTCTGATCTTTTCAGTCAGGGTCAGGAGCAGTGAAGGACCTCAGACGGTTGGAGAACAGCAGCTATAACTCCCTGTTCTCGAGGAAGGCTCTTCGAGGTTCTGACCCATTACGGGCACTCCTGTCCCCAGAAAAGATTTTGAAAGGTAGGTTCTCCAAATATTGAATAAAAATGTCGATGCCTCAGATCCTCACTATTCGGCCTACTGACGATCAAGCCCCACTCTGAAAGTCCTCGCTATCTGTCCGAACTTGACGGTAAGACTAGAGCGGTGAGGATAAGCTTCCTAGATTACAGTGGCGCATTCAATTGCGTCGAACAAAACAAGCTACTCTCCCTTATTTTCTGTCTCCAACTTTCAGCCCTTACTTGTTTCTTTGTTGGCGGGTTACTTTCGCAGTAGCCAGTGGTTTACTCAGTATAACGGCAAAACCTTCTTTCTTGGTATAGCTACCTGAGGTGTCCCTCATGGTGCCATAATATCCCCTTTTTCATTCCTGCTTAAATTTATACCACTGCTGCACAGGAAAATATCCCTCTGAAAAAACATACTGAAGATGTCACACTTGGTATGCCGCATACCTATGATTCTACCCCTCCTACTCCTAAAAATGGTATCACTCAAAATTCTTATGGGTCTCAAGCCCACAACTTATGCCTTAAGTCAATCCAGTGCGGTGACGTTGAATATTCTCCTTTGAACGAAAGCAGGAAATCTGGTTTCCATAACGACTGCAGGTCCGTTGAATAAGTGAGGAATATTTGAATCACCTCGATTAAGTAAAATACCCTGGGGTGCTGCTCGGCCTTAACCTCAAATGGCCAAAGCATGTTGGTTTCCTTTTTACAAAAATTAAACGCTTATCACTCCGTGTCTCAGACCCTTAATTCCATTTCGTGCTTACTCACCCTATCAAAAGCTCTGCCTTCTCGTGCGTCCTAGCTCACTGGCTTTATGCTTCTCCCGTCATTTTTCCTGACTTATCGTTGAAAGACTTCAAGTTCATTTCTAGATCCCTGAAGATTTATTCATCTAGCAGTGGCATGCCCCGAATGCTTTTTACTCACATCCCAACGGAACAAAGCTTGCCAAAGCTGTTAACAAAGATTCTTGCTGACTCTGCACATCCTCTTCAAAAGACGGTAAGGTGTAAATCCGCGTCTTCAAGCCGTTACCACTGAAAACATCGTTGTGCACGCACTAGAGCGCACAGAATTTACACTATTCCCGACATGGCAAGGTATTTGCACATTCCAGCCTATGTGGTATCTTAACTAGGGAAACACTTGAAATAACGTGAATGCTGAAGACTCGCTTCGCCAGTGTTCTGTCTTTTTTCAGGGCGCATAAGTGGCTATGTAGAAGCTAAACACGCATCTCTTGGGATGTGTTAAGCAATTATTTGACTTGACTTATTCGACTGTTCGTCTTCGGCAATCCTGGCTGGTTGAGGCCAAAATGCGTACTTAGCTGCGAGGCTATGCTTGGCCGTTTTGCTTGTGAAAGCCGCCGAATACCCGCATGGGGAGAAATTGTGATTTCTAAGGGATCGTTGAACGGTGGACTTGAACCTCGAGGTGCCGTTGCCAACATCGGGACGGAGTTATTCGTCCGCCTGTTGGGGATCAGCGGCAGCAAATAACTGTTTCGATCTTGGTTACGGATAAGGCTGGGCAGACAGCTCAAATTCAGCAGGAGAAAATTATTGATTAGGGTCAGGTAACCAAAGTGGTACAGAAAGAACTGAAGACTACTCGTTACTCTATTGTGGTTGTTGCCTGGAGAATAGTGTAGAACGGAGACCGAAATATAAGACAAATTCTGAGGGAAGAAATCGTCTAGAACGTCTACTTTTCTGGTGGGGGTTTCGAAGTGTCTCATCCAAACCTCAATGTTAGAGTGGAAGGCAGATTACAGAGGATTCAGGGCGCGGTGAGCGTGGCCTGGGATACTCTAGGTCAAGCAAAATCACCCGCCGTGATCCTTGCTGCCAAAGGTTGTAATACTTGGTAATCGAGGGCTTTAACTAATGGAGGAAAGTCGGCAGTGGTGGGATATTTGATCAAGTACCGAGCTGGAAACACTGCCTCCCTACTAGATTCGGTCGTCAGTAATGATTTGGTTTCAGAATGATGTGGCGCAGTAGGAGGTGCCCCTCGGCGAAAGCGATCGCATTATCGTTGTAGTAGAATAAATGGTGAGTTGGCCTCTTCTTTTCTCAGGAACCTAAATTTGGAGATCCTTCGAAAGGGCATATTTTAGTCAAGTCGGCGTATTATTTCGCTTCCAGCTGGGCCGAGCAAACCCAGGAAGCTCTGCTGATGAGGCGGCGGGAAATACTGAAGTTGATCTACTTAGCTGAAAGGCTGTCAGTCCCCAGAATTTGTCCCCCACAGAAAAGCGAACAGCCCTCCCTCGTCCCGTCGGACATATTCTAGAAGAAATTGCACACCTCTGCTAGGCTTTCGGCCATAGGCTTCGTGCGTGATGCAGACAACCTCAAGGTTATAATAATAATAACAATAATAATTAATAACCATAATAATAATAATAATAATAATAATAATAATAACGGTATCTGTAGAAGGCGCGAGGACAAGATCGGGGCCTGTGTAGGGGCTGTTACGAACGTTTGAGCAATGCGTAGCCAAATTCGCAACGGATCCCGAAATCAGAAGACGATTATCCGTGATATTCTACGATACTAGAATATTAAAATAAACAATGACATAAACAATATACAAACCTCAATAATACGATCACAAGGACTCAACAACGAGAAACCGAATAGCAGCGTGTGAGCAGACAGCGCGTGCGTCACGCAGGTGCTGAACAAGGATGTGCCGAAGTAGCGCTCTGGACGCGAACAAACAACAATTGGTCCAGAAAAACAACCAGTTCGTAAAGACAAGTCAATAGTGTATGGAAATGAGTGATGTTGGGAAAAACACTGAATCGCGAGGGGAAAAGGGGGATTTTCCACGACCGGCTGTTACAGGGGCAATCCAGTAGTCAGTGCTTTCTACAGCGTGGACCAGTAAAACACCCTTCTCCCGGCACATGGTTCCCCTGCTTGGATGAGCTATAACACCACTTGCTCTCAAATATTATGCCGGACCCATTATCACACCTCCCTCCACCGCTAAAAATCGAGGTCTTCCGCTCCCAATGCCATACAGTTTTAGCCCTGTGCCAATATCGTCATGCCCCATCATGCACCAGGCATCTTTGGTTTCTGCCGTTAGCCATATCACTCTTCCCATTTGCCCGGTTAAACAGGGTTTCCGTTGGCTCAACTAATAATGTTCTATGGGCCATGACTTTATCTTCCCCCATAATCTCGGGGAGATGGCGGACAAGTTGGCAGCTCCTTGTGCCTCTCCTCTCCAGAGGTGTATTCAAAAAGGAGATTTTTCTAGCCGTCGGGAAAAGGCGGCCGTCCGTCTCCTCTGCAGGAAGACCTAAAAGGCTGACTAGCAACAACAGCAAAACTTTCCATTGCGGTTCCTTCCCATTCACCTACAGATAGGATCCTATCCCGGCCCCACCGCGGGTTTCCTTCCTGCAGATCGTGCATCACCCATTGGCCCACCGTCGTGGATAGCCTGACAAGTGGTTACGACAATGTTCAGCTCTTGCAAGCTACATTCAAATATTTTGCTTAGGACTTGAAAGGGGTCCCACACGCCTTCCTTCTTTATAAGTTTGCGAACAAACGGGATTACAGGCTGTCTGACATTTTCCGTGGCCTGTTCACCGACGGTACCTTTATAATTAGGAAGGGGAAAGTTTTGTCTCGACCTTCTCCAGTAACCACTGGTGCCCACAATGGTCGGCCTTAGGTCCTCATTTATTCTTGGCCTACACAAAGGATCCGACTCTAGTGTCGGTGGAAATAGCCAAGTACGTGGATGATATAACCCCCTGGAGTTCAACTGTTGAGCACCTGTATATCGCAGCTGACGAAACGAAACTCTGGTCCCAGGATTGTAAACCCCCAGTTAACTGTGACAAAAGCTTGAGCATAAGATTCGGCAGAGTGACTGGTCGCAAGCCCTTCATTACCCAGCGATCACAGTGCCAAGGTTGGTAAGCACACGATTCTTGGTTTCTGGCTAAACTGTAACCCAGCTTCCCCCCAATATCACCACCATGTGAGCAGGTCGGCCTTTGAGTCCAAAAAGCTATTTGAAGATGATTCCCGCGGCTCTCTAGGGCGGATTCTCCGCAATTCTCGGCTCACAAAGTTAACCCCTTTTAGAGTACGGTAGTTAGCCTGTTCACTCTGTTCTTTTAAGCGGTCGCGATGTCCTACAAGGAGTTAAGAGGGCTTCTGCAAAGAGGTGTGGGGTCAGCCGCACTCACCTAAGCCCGTCGGCTTTCCATTCCTCATCTAGTGCCCCTTTGGTTTGAGGCGCGTAAGAATTGGTGTTTCCGGCGCTTAGGCTTTTTAAATCAGTTGAATTGATGTTCACCTTTGGTCATTCGCTTAACATACACCTTGTTTATCCGAACCTTTGCGACCAAGCAAGAAGGCATTTTGACCATTGCCAGTGCGCTCCAAACGCACGCTGTCGGAATATACGCCTACTACTCGCTCCCGGCGAGTAGTGTTCTCCTTGTCACTGGTTGAAGGCAAACCTGCTGTGCTGGTCGTGGTGATGTGGTGCAGAGCGCCGGACTGGCTGTCCGAGCGCAATAGGGAGCACTGGCAAAGGTGCGTAATGGGGAAACGGCTTGGTGAGGTCAAACCGCTCTTACACAGGTCAAGCTTCTTCTCCATCTGACCAGCCTCTTCTCTACGTGGTCACAATAGAAGGGTTTTCAAACCAAGATCGCCCCCCCCCCTACGTACGGCCCCTTTCAGTTGCGGGATAATTAATCTGTGTAGCGCTTTTCTGGAGGACACGCTTTCGCCTACCAAACCACCTATCAAAAATGTTGGATCCCTTTCTGAGTCTCTCCCAGTGGTTCCTTGCACGAAGACAGGAGAAGTAAAACAGACGTCTTATATTGCTTTCTTACTACTCGATACGTCTAGAAATGTCACGACCTAATTCCTACTAAGGTAATTGTAAAGTAGTCAGACCTTGCTTCGCGGTTTCATTGGCAAACGCGTGCTTAGGTCTTTTGTACTGTGGGGACCACTTGCACGTTATTCTAATGCTTGGCACTATACGGAGATGTTAACCAGAACGGTATTCTCCACGAACCGTGAGAGCGAAAAGGCGATTGGAAGAGAAAGTGCTGAGCGTGTATTTGAGAGCTTGCGTAAGAGCGTGCGCAAGAACAGCGGTCAAATGGCAACCGCACTTGGCAGTCAGCTTTCAGTTAAAAAATAATTGTGATAAAAGTATGGGCGAAGGTAGCTGCCGCTACAGGTGCCTCCTCCTAGACGTTCGACTGAGTTGGGCCTCGATCGTGGTGGTAGACCGGAAGTATTGATTATCTAAGAACTCCTCGTGGCTTGCCTGTTATACTGTTGATGACGTCGAACGACTGCTGATGAGTTTAACGGTGCCTGCACTCTCGAGGTCCGATGGGCGTCAATCCAACTGTATGTTGGCGCCCACGGGTCTCACACGCATGCGAGCCTGAAGATGCCGCGTCAGGTCCATCCAAAAGGGCTCCAGTTGTTGCCTCCAGTACAAGGCTGACGAATCGTCCCGTTATCCAATGAGTGGTTGGCCCCTTGAAAGTGCACGGGGGTCAGCGAGGCTACGGGTGGAGCCAGTGTGACTGCGTAAATCCGTCCGATAGAGGGCAAGGTAAACTAGAACAACATTGCGCCTGAAGGCGCCGGTGGATGTTGGACCGTAATAACAACGCACGAACGATGTTCGATGTTGTTGTGGTCGCTAGGAGACCAGAAGAAAATAAAATTATAACTACCGACAGTAATTTCTCGGGCCTGTTGGTTGGTAAATACATGGTCAGCTTCCTAACGTATTGCTGACGGTCGGTTGCAAAATTCGTCGTGAAATCGGCGAAGCGGACGGGATTTCGTAGTTGGCGACCACGGCGGCTACTCCGAGTTGCGGGTACTGTTGGACATTCTGATGGGACAGCCGCCGAGTCCTCACTAGGCGTAATAGGGGGTGGTTTGAGTAATAACTCGCTCGACGCGGGTGACTGAGCGGGTGTAAATTGGCCGGGCGGCTCCCACTCCATGATGGCAGGCTCGAGACGGTCGATATATACGGTGTCGTGTCGTCCGTTGATGTCTATGACAAATGTTTTGCCCTACTGCTTATCACCCGAAACGGGCCAGTGTATGGGGCTTGTAGCGGTGATCGAACGCCATCGACTGGAAGGAATACACGAGTGGCGGTTTCTAACGCAGTTGGGGCATAACCTGTAGACTGTTGTTCACGCGGCGGACTGGCCTTGAGCACTCGCACGTGCTGCGTAAGGCGCTGATCATAGTCGCCGTAGTCGAAAGTCACGGTTGGTGAGGGAGCTACCAACTCCCCAGGCAGACGAAGTGTACAGCCAAATACTAGTACGGCCGGTGTTGTGTGTAATTCCTCCTTAACGGTACTACACAGGCTTAAGAGTGCTAATGGTAGTGTTTCACTCCAAAGGGGGTTACCGTTTGCTCGAAGGGCGGCTTTTAGTTGCCGGTGGAAACGCCCAACCATACCATTGGCCTGATGGTGGTAAGCTGTCGTCTTAACGCGTTGGCAACCGAGCGTAGCGAGTAGGGTGCCGGAAGCGCCGTCAAAGTGTGGACCGCGATCGGTGGTCACTATTGCTGGGCAACCGAAATGACTAACCCAACCGGTCAGAAAAGCTTTCGCGGCCACTACTGACGTGGAACGAGGGATAGGAATGGCCTGCGGCCAGCGAGTAAAACGATCCACGCATGTGAGTATGTAAACGTACCCAGGCGAACGTTGAAGTGGTCCCACGAGGTCGACGTGCACACGGTGAAAACTTGTTTCAGGTTCTGGGAACCTGGCTAACGCCGCCTTAGTTTGCCTATGGGTCTTAGCACGTTGAAACTACAGGCAAGCACGAGCCGAATGACGGACATCTCGTTTGACATCGTGCCAAACAAAACGCTCAGTTATCAGCTTCACCGAGGCAGTCACACCCGGATGAGCCAAATTGTGGGATGTCAGGAAAGTGGGACAACGGTGGGCAGCATCAACCACCGGCCTAGGGCGACCTTGCGACACATCGCACACGATGGCATTCTAGGAAGTTGGGAGAGGTACTGTCGTCAAGCTCAAAAACCGTTTTGTCAAAGTTGTTTGATGTCAGGGTCCATAGTTCGGGCCTGTGCCATCGCGTCCAAGTTGATGTTAGGCGTCGGTGACAGACTTGGTTGATGTACGCGTGATAAGGCGTCAGCGACGGGACTAAACACCCCAGAGACGTGTCGTATGTCCACAGTGAACTGAGACAAAGTCTAAATGGAGAATCTCACCTGGTGAATATCGATCGGAAGCTGACTTTAGTGCGTAAACCAGGAGCTCGTGATCTGTAAACACCTTGAATGAACGGCCTTCGGGTGCATGTCGAAAATGATGGATACCCAGGTAGGTGGCTAATAACTCCCTACCAAATGTGCTCTACCTGGATTCGGCAGGTTGTAGACGCTTGATCAAGAATGCTAAAGGTTGCCAAGAATCGTCTTCGAACTGTTGCAGTACTGCTCCAACCGCTGTGTCTGAGGCACCTGTCACCACCGAAGTAGGAGCCAAAGGGTCGGGGTGGGTAAGGAGTGCTGTGTTGGCGACAGTATCTTTGACCGAGGCAAATGCGGCTTGTGCCGTGTCGGGAAACACGAACTTCCGCCTACCTCCGCGCAACAGGTTGGTGAGGGGTTGCATCATTTCCGCACAGTGAGGAATAAATTGGCGGTAGAAATTCACCAGACCGGCAAACTGACGCAACTGGCTAAACGATTGGAGTTCAGGGTAGTAGCGAATAGCGGAAACTTTATCTGGCAGAGGGCGGATAACCAAGGATGAAATAGAATGTCCTATGAAGGTGATATCAGACAGGCCTAATTCGCATTTCGCGATATTGATTGTAACGTCGTGCTGGCTAAGGCGTTCGAAAAGTGCTCGTAAGTGTGCGGCATGTACTTGCTCTGAAGAACTACCCACCGAAATATCGCCCAGGTAAACGTAGACATTTTCAAAGCCACGAGTTGCCTCGTGCATGAACCGTTGGAAGGTCTGGGCTGCATTGCTGAGTCCAAACGGCATTCGCAGAAACTCGAACAGCCCGAAAGGCGTAGTGACGGCAGTTTTAGAGATATCGGCCTCTGCTTCCGGGATCTGGTTGTACGCACGAACTAAATCGATACGGTTGAAGACGGAGCAACCTGATAAAGACGAAGTAAGGTCCTGTATATGGGAAATCGGGTATCGGTCAGGGACGGTGACTTTGTTAAGCGCTCTGTAATCACCACAGGGTCGCCAGTCGCCACTAGACTTAGGGGCCATATGAAGAGAGAAGGCCAAGGGCTGCTCTGTGTGTTCGAATTCAGCCTGTGCAACACGAAGCTTGTCTGGTGCTAACCGACGCGGCCTACTGAGCACTGGGGGTCCCTTGGTATCGATAGAGTGAGTGACGTTGGTGGTCACTGCTGGAAGAGACCTGGCCTGCCGAAACATGGCCGGTAGGCGACAATGAGTTTGCCATAAGATTGGTGTGCCGGTGGCTGAACATAAAAAGGCATGACGTGATTCACTCGCGAATTAAAACCCCCAACAGCAAGAGCGGTCTGACGATCCTCCACTCTGCGGCGCCGTGCATCAACTAACAAGTCAAAGTGTTGCAGGAAGTCATTGCCTAGAACTGGGTGCAAGAAGTCGGCAGTGACGTATACCCAACGAAAATTACTCTGTGAACCTGAGTTTAAGGTGAGCGACCGCTGGCTACACTTCGGAATGGTCGTGCCCTAGGCAGCGCGTAGTGTTTGGGCCTGCGGTGTGCTATTGTCGTCTTTCGGTAGGCGGAGGAAGCCCACTTTGGAGCCGGTAACTACAAGGAATAGATCATTTTAAATGGCGTCCCTTACGTTCAGAGGACGACTATTGGTCTGATACCCGGCTCCGTGGGTCGCCACCATGGGCCGCGGGTTTAGTTTCCCCGATGAGCACCGGGAAACGTACACCCTTGTTCGTATCTTTTGGCTCCCTCACCGAAGCTACTGTGGTATTTACAATACCCTTCTTTTGAACAGCCAAAACTTCTTCGCAGTGACGGGCCAGGTAGCCAGGGTGAGTGTGCACGGTGCCGTCCCTGTGACCCACTTCGTGTTGCCGCTGGGCTTTGCAGGCTTGCGTCGATTCTAGACAAAACTGACGTGAGGTCGTTAGATGTTGGCAAGGCAGGCACCGTTGTGACGGAGGACCTGGTTACTCCAGCTACAGCGGGGTTGTATCGTGACAATGTTATCAGCTATCGCTGCAGTTTCCTCCAGCGAGCATTTGCGCGTGGCACTTAGTAAAACTGGAATGTTGTGCGGCAGAGGCTGCAGCCAAAGTTCCCTTAAGAGCGGGTCCTCGCCTACAATCGCTCCTCTCAAGCGCTGCATCTCATGCAGCAGTTCGGAGGGCTTCCTGCTTCCAAGCTCGATGGATTGAAGTTGTTGCATACGTTGGTCTTGCGTTGGGGTCGTGCGGGCAATGACGGCCTCCTTCGAAGCCCCGTAGCTTCAGGAAGAGATGATTACGTCCCTTACTTGCATTGTGACCTCCGGCGGGAGGCGGCCTGCTACGCACCTGAAACGGCTGGCGTCACTGGTTATACGGCAGTTTTCGAATTCTGACTCGACCAGCGTGAACCAGAGTTCTAAATCAGCAGGCGTGAATGCCGGTATGTGCAGAGTGATCGCCCCAACGGTGGGGTCTGAGCAGAGTTTCCGTTCAGCGGACATATCGGTTTTATCGAGTACAGACGGGAAAACAAATCAACGGCCAGTGTGGCAGTATAATCTTCGAAAAAATTCACCACGAACTAGACACCAAAAATACTTATGGACAAAAAATATTATTGAGTAGACCGGCCAAAAATTCAACAGATAGGGAAATGATAAAACACACAAAAACGTACGCAGACGGGACCTTGAACGGTGGGAAACAAGGAAACTCACGTGACCTGGGGATCACGTCGGGCTCACCAGTTGGAAGGTAGCTTGACCTTACTTCGCGGTTTCCTTGGTAAACGCGTGCTTCGGTCCTTTGTACTGCGTGGACCACCTGCACGTTGCTCTATTGCTCGGCACTATACGGAGATGTTAACCAGAACGGTATTCTCCACGCCCCGTGAGAACGAGAAGGCTATTGGGAGACATAGTGGTTAGCGTATATTTAGGAGTGTGCGTGAGAGCGTGCGCAAGAGCAACGGTCAAATGGCCACCGCACTTGGCAGTCAGCTTTCAGTTAAACAATAAACGTGGTAAAAGTGTGAACGAAGATAGCCACCGCTACATACTTCTTAAAGCAGTAAATTCCTTTCGGTTGATGCCTCTACCTTTCGCCCCACACTAGTTTCAGCTCCGTGACTCTGAAAGACGATCAACGATCTCATGAAAAGGAGGGACGATCGGGCCCAAAGCCTCTAACCCGTGTAGTAATTCAAGACCCTAGACAATAGAGGGGCAAACGACAGCATCCACTCTTCAATCGCCCAGCTTTATTTTTGCGGATGATGTGAAGATTGTTGGATCTTAGAGTAGGGCGGACTTGGGCAGGGAAATGGGTGCCGTCCTGAACTAGGCACACAAATGAGACTTACTTCTAAACGCTCAAAAAAGCCATTTGTTGTCAAGGGCAACAGAGAGCCTAACTGTCGCTCATGATCAAGGGCTGTTCACCGTAGAGGCAGCCAGTAGGGTTAAAGACCTGGGGATCATCATGAACAGTGACTTCAAATGGTCGGAGCAGTGCAACGCTGCTGCGCATAAGGCTCGTGGGGAGCTCTTTAGACTGCGATCAGCTTTGCCTTGCCGGAAGCCAGAGGTATTGGTACCTATTTACACGGCCATAGTACGACCTCACTTAGAAGGTAGCATGCAGGCTTGGTCACCCTTCTACAAAAACGACGCCGCCTGCCTCGAGAAAGTCCAACGTCTGGCCACGCGAATCGTTGAAGGGCAGAGAGGTAAGACTTACGAGCAGAGACTCTGTGACCTAAATCTTTTCTCGTTGGAAAGGAGGAGGCGTCGAGGGGATCTCATAGAAACGTTGAAGGTAATGAAGGGCTTTTCTGGCCTTAGACCAGATAGTCTGTCCCAAGTGGCCGTAGATTCCAGAACAAGGGGACATGAAAAGAAGTTGATAAAAGCCTGATCTAGGTTGATGACTAGATCGCACTTCTTCAGCAACAGGGTTGTGAACAGTTGGAACGGTCTGCCTGGTGAAATGGTAGATCTGCAGACAGTCCAATCCTTCAAAGGTGTCCTAGATCGCAAGTGGTACGAGATCTTTCCTTGTAGTGAGCCTTGAGTATATCAACTGGATGGATGACGGGTAGCACTGTGGTCCTTCTGGAGCATGTTTTAGCAGACTTTTCCCCTCATTGCATACTGTCTCAGTGAACGCTCACGATGCATAATGTCTCTCGCAGTTGATGTGCGATGAGGTTTTCCGTTTCCCTCTCAGTTTTAGCGAGGATTCGATCAAATACACTCGGCAGTGGTGGGTGCATAACTGATGTGCATACCATCGAAGGAGTTCTGGACGCTCGATTGGCCGTGGTCATTACGTGTCCTGTGCAGACTGAACTGACGAAACCAGCACGGGTGATAGAGGTTGACAGCTTTGCTAAAAAGAATCCTAAGATCTGGGCACTCAAATGACTGAAATACACAGGGTCCTTTCCGGACTGAAATGAGCTGGCATCTTGTTTAAGTATGCCATCATGTTGGTGGGGATCCAACATTGTTTACGGTGTAACGCTCCCGGGTAGGTCGCCGCGCCCATGCTAGTTGATGTAAGTATTGATGCTTGCTTATGCACCTACTGAGCTCCGGCTCACCGAGTTTTCTCTCTGTCATTGCAGATCGTCCATGTGCGACCACACTGAAGCAATTACATCCAGCATATTATCCCTTGTAGCACGTGCTACAAGGGTACCCAGCCCATTTGTACCATCGATTTTCGATCGGTTTTCGGTTAGTTTGTTTAGTAACCCTTTTACACCGATCAATATTGAATTGATACGAAGGAAATTGACGACTTGAGTAATGCGCAGTGCTTCTTTGGCATTGTATTTAGACGTGTGGTTTAATTCATCGAAATACCCTGAAAAAAGGTTTATATACCTTTTCGAAATTGGTAGAATAGGGACAGTCATCTGAAACTCCTAAATTAGGAGACAGAAATGGGCATTGTCATACGTAATCTGGGAAAAGTGAAAGAAAATAACGGAGCATGTCACGTATTACAAACGATTGGCGCAAACCGGCTCCGAAACCGATCGGTTTTCGAGCGGTTTTTACTGTTACACCGGTCGGTTTTGCAGCAGATTCTGAGTAGTTTCTGACCGTTTTCCGTGCGGTTTGTGCCAATCGTTTGTAATACGTGGTATGCTTCGTTATTTCTTTCACTTTTCCCAAATTACGCATTGCGATACCCATTTCTACCTTCTTATTTATGATTTTCTGATGACTGTCCTTATTTAATCCATTTCGTGGAAATAAGGTAGAATGATCTATACTGATTTTTCCAGGGCATTTCGATGAATTACACCAATACATTTAAATACAGTGCCAACTATGCATTGCGCATTACTCAAGTCGTCAATTTCCTTCGTATCAATTCAGTCTTGATCGGTATGAAATGGTTACTAAAAGAACTGACCAAAAACCGATCGGCGTGTTAGTAAAAAGCGATCGAAAACCGGCTGAAAACCGATCAATTTCGGAGCGGTTTTGATACAGAGAATTTAGTATGCTAGTATGCGTTGTCGCTACAACTGTGGGATGGATTCAAATTTCCATCGCCATGACATATTGAAATGGCACCATCGAATCCAGGGCCACAGTTAATTCACATTCATCAAAGTGGAAGTTGCACTCGTGTCAATCAAAGCCATTACATCACTTGTAGCAAAACCGCTCCGAAACCGATCGGTTTTTGGCCGGTTTTCGGTCGGTTTTCAAACAGCTTTAACTAATACGGCGATCGGCTGTTGGTCGGTTTGTTTGAAATTCATTTTACACGAATCAACAATAAATAGATACGAAGGAAATCAACGACGGTCAAATCCGCTCCGAAATCGATCGGTTTATGGCCGGTTTTCGAGCGGTTCCTGCCATCACGCCGATCGGTTTTCAAGCAGTTTTTGAGGGGTTTTCGAACGGTTTCCAAGTTTTTATGCCAATTGTTTGAAAAACCTAATATGCTTCGGTAATTCCTGTCAGTCCTCCCAGTTGCACTTAACAATGTTCATTTCTATCTCCCAGTTTATGATTTTCCGATTATATGTCCTTAGTTACCCATTTCCAGGTAATTATATAGAACGATCTATACCAGGGTATTTCAGGGCACTTTGTTGAATTAAACCAACATATTTAGATGAAACACCAACTAAGCATTGCACATTGTTCCGGTCGTTGATTTCCTTCGTATCTATTCATTGTTGATTCGTTTAAAATGAATTCTAAACAAACCGACCGAAATTCGATGTTACAAACGGGCTGTGCGCTCCTAAGATACTCAAAAACTACTGACAAAAGTAGATAAAGACCAAATAAAGACTGGGTTGAACAAGTGTCAAGTGCGAACGCCGATAGTACCAAAGACTCACTTGCACGTGTTTTCGACTTTTCCCCATGGGTGAGGATGGGGCCGTTTCTCTGATCTCCATAGTCTTGGCCATCCACATGGTCGTCTACCTCTCTCTTATCAGAAAACGAGATATCTTCGACCGTAAAGAAGAGTTTGTTGTCATCTCTAAGTCTTAGGTAATTCAATGTAGGGGGAATATGACGTTATATTCACCACTTGGGCTGTTCAAATGTTTATGAGCTGTGAATCTGATTCTTGATAACGGTCCGGAGTTGGTGCATCAGCAGTATGTTTCTTCGACATATCCGTGTGGGATTCTGGGAAAAAACATAATTTGGTCGTTTTGGATCGCTTAAGTGGCAAGGTTCAAGAATTAGTTCTGAAAATTGTGTCGACGACGATTCCCCACCAGATGAAATCTGAGTGGCCCTGCAATCATTATTCAAGGTAGAGTTTTAGAGGCGAGTCCAAAACCTTTGTGAATCTGCACAGGAATGTGCCAGTGTTATTCTGGTTCTAGTGATGAAAGGTTCCTCGAATAAATATCGTAATGTACGTGCAGGATTTGCCCTCGATAGGTTCATGATGGGCCTCAGAAACACAGAAGTCCGGTGTGAAGTACAACGGCAGTCACCGGACACCTTACATGAAGTGGTTTAACTCGTCAAGGAGCTCGTTGTATGCTACCTCTCCCACAGGGTGTCGTATCGTGGTGGCACTAAATCTTCGGTAAAGGAAGCTCAACGGACAGAGAGAGGTAGACGACCATCTGGACGGCCAAGACTATGGAGATCAGAGAGACGGCCCCATCCTCACCCATGGGGAAAAGTCGAAAACACGTGCAAGTGAGTCTTTGGTACTATCGGCGTTCGCACTTGACGCTTGTTAAACCCAGTCTTTATTTGGTCTTCATCTACTTTAGCCAGTATTTATTGCTGGTAGAAAATTAGTGTTTTTGATTGACAAAAATGCAACTTGCAGTTAGATAGTCGTAAGTGGGTTAAGACTGCCCAAGAACAACTGGCCCCACGATGAAAGCGGTAAACGGGCAAGTCTTTCAGACCTGGGGTCAAATCAACATATAACTACAAGTCGCGGGGATGATATTACCGCACCAAATGTTGGTATCTCCAAGACTTCCATTGAGTCCATTTTGGGGAATAGAATAGTTACGAGCAACGGACAGTTGTTTGGATCTCAGGCTAAGTGGTTTGGTTTTATCCGGAAGAGATGTTACCTTAGGCGAGGAACTGGCAAACACTCATGACTAAACATTGGAAGTAAACCCTGTGAACATTATTGATCAAGTATCACCGTTTTGAGACCAGAACAGTGTCATTCAAGTTTCAAGTTTCCAGGATTAGAGGCAGTGGGACATCTCCCGTATGAGCCCCACCATCATCCACTCTTGGCTGTAGCCTCACGACAGTGATTCACGCCAACGCTCCATCAGATGTGAATCCAGTTTCCTTTTGGAAAGATTGTAGTTGTCCTCTTCCACCACCTCAGCCGGCAGTGAGTTCCCCAGTTTGGTTGCCCTCCTGGGAAGACGGTAGATCAACGGTAACCCAGTCGACTGCAGCCTGATGAGCATCATCAAGTGCCCCCCTTGTGCACAAGTGGCCACGAAGGGGGAATAAAGTCTGCAATTCGGCACCCAACCCACCCCGAAGTATTCGCCGGATGCATATCAGGTCGTCTCGCACTCTTCGATATGCCTCTGGACACAGACCGGTTAACTCCAGCCGCCTATCGTAACTAACCCCTCCTAGTCCAGCAACGAGACGAGTGGTGGCTCTCTGCACGCGTTCCAGCCACGCAAGTTCAGAAGCCATGCAGGAAAATGTAGCCGCTCCGCCGTACTCCAGTCGAGGACGGACGTGTAAGGTGTATAGGAGTTTGAAAGCACCATAAGGTATTTTTCTAAACGTCTGACGGATCGCACCACAGATGTTCCACGCCGAGGCGCACACCTTGTCAGTGTGATTTCGAGTTTTCAGCGTAGATGACACTATCACTCCTACTTCTCATCAAACGCCAGTTATCGACAGAAGTTAAGACTGATCCTAACCAGAAATCAGGGCGCGTTTGCATGGGAAGAAACTCCCTTGGGTAAAACTAAAATGGTTCATCACCGTATGGATACACAAGAAGCCACACCAATAAGACGACACCCTCGGGGAGTATCTGTGAAATACGGAAGAGAGTTACGGGATATTATACTATCCGTCTTACGAAACGGGGTAATCAAGCCACCTAAATCATCATGGGAGGCAACTATAAAACTAGTAAAGAAAACGTCTGGAGCATTAAGTTTATGTGCCGATTACCGTTTGTTAAACCGAGTTACCAAAAAGGAGAGTTTTCCTTTGCCAAGAACTGACGAGACATTGGAGGCCCCCGGGGGTGCTAAGTATTTCAGCACACTTGATTAAACGTCTGGTTGCTGGCAAGTGGAGGTACACCCAGACGATAGATAAAAAAACCACCTTTTGGATTCCGACTGAGGTCTATGGGTATTGCACTATGGCATTTGGGCTGGTGAATGACCCCGCAACGTCCCAGCGTTTAATGGGAGCCGTGTTACAAGATCTCGTGCCCAGGAACTGTCTAATTTATATGGACGATGCTATTGTACATGGAAAAGTCTAAGAAGAGCACCTAAACAATTTGATAGGAGTAATCCAGGTAATTAAGAATGCTGACCTGAGGTCTAAGCCGGGGAAATGTTTTATTACAAAAAGAAGTCGAATACCTGGGGCTTGTCATCAATAAATCCGGAATTAAAAGTGATCCTGACAAGATCAAATCCATCGAACCCTGACCGTTTCCAGCCTCCACATCAGATGTCAGAATTTTCCTGGGGTTAACATCTTAGTACGGACGTTTCATGGGAGGACGAGGTAAAGTTGCTTTTCCGCTGCATCGGTTGGCGGAGAAAAACCAGAAAATTTTCGTGGACTCCCGAGTGGCAGATAGCGTTCGATGAAATACGTCGGTGTCTGGTCACAACACCCATATAAAGCATTCCCGATGTGTCAGAGACAGCTGGTATCTTTATTCTAGATACGGATGCTAGTGAGACTGGGGAAGAAGCAGTACTATCACGACTTGGTCCCGAACAATGCAAAAATGTGATTGATTATGCTGGCCGATGTCTTAATAAGCCTGAACGAAACTACTGTACCACACCTAAAAAATGCTGGCGTTTGTGACGTATATACGGCATTTCAAACATTGCTTACTCGGCAAGCGGTTCCTAATGAGAACAGGTTATCTGATATGGCTGCAGAATTTTAAGGAACCAGGAGGTCAAGTCGCCAGGTAGCAACAACGACTATGAGAGTTTGACTTCAACTGTTAACACTGGGCAGGGCGGAAGCGCGTTAACGCTGATTCGTTATCCAGACGTCACAGAAATCACAGCGAATGTCCAACTTGCCAGGTAGCTGCAGTAATGATAGATGGACAGGCGTCAGAATGGGTGGGGATTCAAAAGAATGATCCTGGAACAAGTTTGATTTGTGGTCGACTAAAGGGAAGTGGTCAGAAACCTACCAAGGTGGAAGTAGTCGGCAGCAGCTGGGAGAGTCTTTGTCTACGGTCTGCTTAGTCAAAGCTGCTCATGCAATATGATGTTTTATACCATCAACATGGGGAACACTATAGCCTACGTGTCGTGGGCCCGCAATTCCAAGTACAACAAATAATAGAGGAATTACATACTGGGTTAGGGCATGCAGCGCAACACAAAATGGACCATGGCGTTTTGCATTGATTCTGGTGGCTCCAAAAATGTCGTGACGTGAACAGATTTTGTAATGGGTGCATAGAATACCACCGGGCTCCACTGCAAGCAATGCCCATAGCGTATCCTATCCAGCTCGTGGGCATGGATGTGGTGGGACTGCTACCGAAAACTCACAAAGGAAATCGTCACATCCTTCGAATGCCGGGTCACTTCACAAAGTGGTGCGAAGCAATAGTGATACCATCGGTTGATTCCATCACGATTGGGAATGCTATCTTTGAACAGCGAATATCCCGTTGGGATGCACCGCGACAATTACGCTCTGATCGAGGCACAAATTTTGAAAACGCTGCGGTTGCGGAGTTGTTCCAGCTGTGTGGAATAGACGAAACACGCACATCCCCGTGTCATTCAGAGGGCAGTGAACAAACAAGGCACAAACCGATCGCGAAAAGGGTCGCTCTACTCACGACTGGGACAAAGCGGTTTCTCGCTGTATTTTGGTGTATCAGGCAACAGTACATTCCTAAATTGGTCATACCTCTTTTGCCATGATTTCGGGACGTAAATTGCGGTTACCAGCAAATATTGCCACCCTTATGACTACACCGGCCCCTCTTATCTCAACAGAGTTTGCATGGAAGTTGAAGCGAGTGCTCGGTCGTGCTCATATGTTGGCTCCAGTGCGATTGAAAAGCGCATTCCGACTTCAGAAAGAATCTTACGGCCGATGGGTATCAGAGTTTTTAGTCTCCCTGATGGGCACCGGGAAACGTACGCTCCAGTTCTCCTCCTTTGGCTCCCTCAACGAGGATATTGTATTATTTACAATACCCTTCTTTTGAGGGGCAGAAATATCGTCGTAGTGAATGACTGTATCCTATAGGTGACCGTGTACGGTACCGCTCTTGCGACCCACTTTTACTCACTACTAGGCGTTGCAGGCTCGAATAAACTTTAGACAAAACTGAAGCAAAATTATAAGTTGCTGGCGAGGCAGGTACCGTGGTGACGGAATACCTGATTACTCCAGCGACAGCGGGGTTGTACCGTGACATAATGTCGCCAGCTATCGTTGTAGTTTCTACTAGCGAGCATCTACGCGTGGTAGTGAGTAAAACTGGAATGTTGTGCGGCAAACGCTGCAGCTGAAGTTCCCCTAAGAGAGAGTCCACTCATTGCCGGTCCTCTCAAAAGCTGCGTTTTGCGCAGCAGTTCAACGGGATTTCTACTTCCAAACTCAACCCTTTGAAGTTGTTGGATGCGTTGGTCCTGCGTTGGGGTCTTGCTGACAGTGATGGCCTTCTTTAAGGCCTTGGGGTTCTGGAGGGAGATTGTTACGCCCGTAACTTGCATTGTCACCTCCGGTGGGAGGCGGTCTGCTACCCACCTGAACGGGCTGGCATCACTGGTTATACTACAGTTTTCAAGTTCCAATTCAACTAGCGTGAACCAGAGTTCTGGATCAGCAATGCGATCCAAAAACAATCACGACAAGCCAGAGACAAAAAATGGAGGATACAAAGAAAAAAAATTGATAGAATGAACAAAAACGTCAACAGAATGGGAATAATCAAACACTGAAGAAAGTACTCAGCCGGGACCTTGAACGATGGAAAACGCGGAAACTCACGTGACCTGGTTATCACGTCGGGCTCGGGAATTCTAAGGTCGCTAAACCTAACCTCGCAGTTTCCCTATTAAACGTATTTTTCGGTTCTTTCTACTGTGTAGACCACCTGCATGTTACTGTAATACTCGACAGTATACGACTGCGTTAACCAGAAAGGTATTCTCCACTACCCGTGAGTACGAAAAGGCTATCGGGGGAGATAGTGATTAGCGTGTATTTGAGAGCGTGAGCAAGAGCAGCGGTCAAAGGGCAACCGTCCTTAGCAGTCAGCGTTGAGTTAAACAATAAACATGTTTAAAGCGTGAACGAATATGACTTTTGCTACACTTTCAAGTCGATAATAAGTAGCGCGTACACATCTATCTCTCTGAACGTACACACAAAGCCTCAAGGGTAGTTAGGGCTGACTCGAAAGTATCGCACTTCGCAATATATTTGCAAGTAGATGGAGAAACGAAATATTCCAGGATATCAAGCTTGTTTAGTTAATCGTTTTCGATCGGGATTATAAAAGTCAAGAATATTCGTTTACAGTGGGTCCATTGTTCTGAAGCATCTGGAGCACCAGGATCAGCACCGAGGCGTTCAGGCCAAAGGGCTCGTTCCGTAGCTTTAGATGGTTCCGAGGTAAATGACTTGTTGTAGCTAGGGCATACCTTCTCAACGAAGAAACAATCACATGCACATGGCTACGTTGAATGAATAAACCGGGGTCTTGATCTAGAATTTATTCAGCTCAAAACAACGGAATAGTAGCTGAAAAAGAAAATAATAATGATGAATCATATTATATACAAATCCAATCTCCTACTACTCAATTGCAAATCGTAACCAAGCTCTGTAGGTTGTTCATAACGGAACGCCTTCGTTGTGCTAAGGCCCCTACAGGGAAGTCATCCATCATAGGATCGATCGTTGTGTGGGAATCGGGTTGCTACCGTTCAAAAGCCAGTGACGGAAGGGTGCTATATCATGTAGTGTAGATGTTCAACAAACCGTTGAGAGCCAGCCCGGATAGCCTTGCGGTTAAGGTGTTCTATTCATAATCGTTCACCCCGGGTTCGAGTCCCCGTGGGGGCTCGGTGGATGTGCACTGCTGATGATTCCCAACAAGGATGAAACAGCTGTACAGTGCTTCCATGGTTTTCAATGGTGAGTTGAGCGTTCAAGCTGCATGATGAATCATATTATATACAAATCTAATCTCTTACTACTAAATTGCAAATAGTAACCAAGCTCTGTAGGTTGTTCATAACGGAATGCCTTCGTTGTACTTAGGCCCCTACAGAGAAGTCATCTATCACAGGAGTCGATCGCTGTGTGGGAAGCGGGTTGTTACCGTTCAAAAGCCAGTGACGGAAGGGTGCTATATCATGTAGTGTAGATGTTCAACAAACCGTTGAGAGCCAGCCCGGATAGCCTTGCGGTTAAGGTGTTCGATTCACAATCGTTCACCCCGGGTTCGAGTCCCCGTGGGGGCTCGGTGGATGTGCACTGCTGATGATTCCCAACAAGGATGAAACAGCTGTACAGTGCTTCCATGGTTTTCAATGGCGAGTTGAGCGTTCAAGCTGCATGATGAATCATATTATATACAAATCTAATCTCCTACTACTCAATTTCAAAATAATAATGGTTTTAAAAACATGTAAGCCGACAGTTTAGAATGAGAGATACACTATTTCCATCATTGTCGCAAAAAATAACATAGCAGGTCACTAAAATCTCTTCACGTCGTTTATAGAAATCAGGAAATTGACACCGATCATCTGCTTGTCATGCCGGTCGAACACAAGAAATGAGGGCATGTTAGTACTTCTTGGTTTCACGAACTAAATCTAGTCAGCTAACAGTTAGTGGTTGTGATAGTAAACAGTCAGCAGTGAAAGTTTTCGTAGAAGTGGCGTAGCGCGACAAGTAGTCCGCATGTGGGATGGATTGTGCTTTACGATGCTGAATGCCGTGTAAATACACTGATAATGCGACACTCCATCGTTGAACCATGGCTATCTACGATTTAGCTAAGAATCGATAAGGATTACAGATGGACTTCAGGGTTTCGTGGTCAGTGGCAATAGTGAAACGAGTGCCAGATAAATGTTGATGCAAACGAGTAACAACCAGTGTCCCATGTTGAGTTTTTCAATATCCGCATTCAGCGGCGCCGAGTAAGCCAGAAATGCACAAAACTGAATGACTCATGTTCTAACATGGCCTCGGAATCGGCAGGAGATGCGTATGCAGTAATAATTAAAGATACATGTAGGGAAAAGTTACGGGTTTAAATATCGGTAGACAGTGAAATTATTAGACTGCGTGAGTATCGTTCATGCACTGAGGACCGTTAATATGTCTTCTGAGAGAAAGGGTCAAATAAAGGCGCCGTTCTAGTGGCTAAACTAGGAATAAATCTAGAGTAACACTGAAAAGAACCCAGTGGAGAACGTTATTTGAAAAACTACTTTGGAAAAAGTGCATCGGATAACAAAGCAAAACTTTTGGGGTCAGGATAATATAGAGGGAACACTCCCTCAGCTTCTACGGTCGCGTTCGTCGAGGAAGTCAACGATAAAAGACGGTGGAGTGCCAGCCGCATGTATTCTCACCGGGCCTGAGTACAGAGACCGCACGCTGCTCCGTGCCGAGGACGTGTGTCGGAAGTAGCACTAGAGGTTTTCGCGTGCGCGAAACGCACAGTCAAACAAGTGATAGATAGGGTGTGATCGGCTAATCACTATAATTAAATCTGTGAGCAGAAATCAAATAATACGAAGAAAAGAACTCAGAAATGAAGAAAACACTTGCCAAGGTTGACGGCTATATTGTGCTTGGAAACTTTGTCCACCGATAAACACAAGGGGTCATAATACAAATCTTCGGAGGGAGCATAGATAATAATGTCATCTTGGTGCGCACAAACACCTTTTAGGTCAGAAATGAAAGAATCAGTAGCGGAATGGAATTTATTTACTGGCGCGAGGAGCCGGAATCCTACGTAGTGGAAAATCAACTTGCATTCTTCACATCCAAAAGTTCAACGCCGCAAGCCCGAATTGAACCGGAGATATTCCGCTTACCGGGAAGACGCTCTACCAACTGAGCTATCGCGGTACAGTCAGTCGAGTGTGAATACGCAAGTGAATAGTCGATGATGTACGAACTACTATTCCACTGACACACCGCAACTCTCCTGGTTTGAATCACTAGGTTAGCCTCGTTGGTCACTTCTCAATGGAACGAACAGCTCACAGTTTGACGCGATCCAATGGACATTGAAATATAGTTATAGGATGTATTATTGGTACGAGGAGCTTGCATCTTACATAATGAAAAGTCCATTTGAATTTTTCGCATCCAAATGTCCAACACCGCGAGTCGGAATCAAACCGGCTTATCATCGGATACTTGCTTGCTTTGTTCACACCAGACTGACCGTACCCCGACAGCCCAGTCGGTAGAGCATATGCCCGGTAAGCGGAATGTCACCGGTCTGATTCTGACTCTCGGCGTTGAACTTTTGGATGTGAAAAATGCAAGTGAATTTTCCATTACGTCGTTAACAGTGTCTTGAAAGATAGAAAAAGAAACGCCAAGCTCAAAAAGTAGGAATTTGTGCTGATATAAACGAAACGGTATATTAGTAGTAGTTAGTTCGCGGGACTGCTCGTCAAGTGAAATATTTGAAATGCATCTTTCAAGTGAAGTTTCGAAAAATATTTGGAACCGTAGAATTGATGAAGAATGTTTGCAAGTTCGTGAGTGGAACAGCTAGGCTAATTCGACTGTATGTTTAATTAAGTACGATAATCGCCGCAAATTCTGAGAGTTTTCTCATCACATTTCAACGGAGTCCCAATCGGCGGATCCCAGGCGAATGAACTCTCGAGTGTCAATACTCGTTTACGGACCAAATCTCCCAACACTTTTTCACCGTCTCAAGAAATGAGTGGAATAAGGAGAGGTCCGGTCATCTCAAATTGCTGAAGATTCACGTTAATATCTAGGTCAACTAAAAGAAAAGGACATCTGTACGTATCAGATTGTGTATCGGTACGAAATAATTCACGGGAACTAAGCAGATTTTACTGATGACCAGTGATGCCTCCAGCCGAGATGACAGTAGGTTAGAGCTTTATAAAGGGATTCATGCATTGAAAAACATTTTGTTAGTGAAATGCGTCGAGATTGCCAGAGTTCATAATAAAACGAAATCCATAAGGAACGATTGCCGATGAACGAATGTGCAGAATGGCGATTGAGGTCAGTGCTGACACTAGCCAGAACAAGGTATTGTAATCCTTGGACAAACGCTTTGTTGAGCATATCTTTTTTACTTCCATATACAGACTGAATATGATCTACCTTACCGAACTTGTGACGCTTGGCGTTGCGAAACCCGCAGGTCAATCGACGGTGTGTATGACCACAAGAGTTATGTTCATTCCGTTGCTTGACTGGTTGGACTAATCGGGAGTGAGAATTATAACCAAATTGATTGTTTTGAAGGACGTATTGTAACGGCCTTGGTTGCGGCTCTGGGAATTATTTTGGGTCTTTCGCGTTGATCAAAATTGGTGACTCGTTATCAGCAGTGCTTCGTACGTCTTGACACTGCTCACATAATAGTTTTGCGAGTCGGAAGGCGCATTTGTGAAGCAGAAGAAATCTCAGACTCAACTGTGAATAGTTGATAGTGCCAATTAAGTTGTCGGACGAGATCTCAACGAGCACTCTTCGCCGATGAAGGCAATGTTTGGAAGACGAGTAAGGTTGGCCAGTGCATGTTGTGGGGAAAAGTATGAAAGGCCCGACGAATGAATTTCGTCATGTAGGACGCGTTAGGCTTCCTTGTGTAGTTCACGCGATCCCATCACTAATTGGTTAGATGCATTGGAGGACATGTGTAGATGTCGCATTCAGGGGCGATATTGTATTGACGGACTTTGTTTATCGACTTGATACTACTATGTGTAGTTCTCTTATTACTCTGTTCACACCCTTGCCTTTTATAATATTTCCGATTGAGGTTATCACTGAGAGTTGGCATCTAAAACCAACACGCCCGGTGCATGGTTCATGGTTGTCTGAACTGAGCTCACTAATTTTTAGAAATTTTTTAATGTCAAAAATACAGCGTTGTTGGTAGAGACCTTAATGAGCCGACGTTTCGGTTACCGCGGGTAACCTTTCTCAAGGCAAGTTTTTCAGTCAGATGATTCTAAGGAATCGTCACAAGCCGACGGATTTTTTGATTTATGTGTGTGTGAGTGGAGTGTGACGGCTACCTTATAATCGTTTCACTGAAAAACTTGCTTTGAAGAAGGTTATCCGTGGTAACCTGAACGTTGACTATTTGAAATCTCTACCGACGGCGATGTGTTGTTGACATTAAAACATTTCTAAAAACCACAACACATGGTGCATCGATTTCTTGATAAACTCCGGACCTCGCTCGAACCTGATATACTGAACTGACTAACCTTTTTCTAACCCTATATCTCGAACTGCAAACACAAACTATCGTATTGATTGCCCGGAATCTCGCATCAGTGAATGAAATTTCACCCGTTCAGCAGCCTCACAGTTAACCGGTTGAAAGTGCTTCGGAAGCAATCCCTTCAAGTAACCGTATGACAAAGACATTGGAGAACTCCGAAGAGTCAAGTTATTTGTAAGGGAGTACGCACCCTTTCCAAGGGCTGTCAGAAAATGTGCAGCTTTCTCGAAATCCAAAGATTTACGAGTTAAACAGCAAACTTAAAAACATTCGATCAAATATTCAACGTGCCGTTCACTTCTGTGAATACTGGGAGTATCCATGCGAGAGATATCAATGATGTAGACCAACCGCGACGCTAAATGTGAGGATTGTAGATATACTCTTGAACTAGGGCTATACGCAATGGACGTAGAAAATGCTGCAACCGGAGCTGTACATAATGTAGCGTCGACGTGAACTTCTTTGGACGGTTGTTATTGAAATACCCATTAATATTGAGATTTTTTTCTACATAATTACCGGTTAAGTGTATTTTCATAGCGCGAATCTTGTCAGATACTTTCCTATGTGCAGTTCACTTTTACTGATGATGGCTGTCTTTTCCGATTGCTTTTAGTTAACTTAGAAACCAGGTCCAGCATCTATGGAGACACGGGGCTTCAGATGTCGCAGTTCCGCTCGAACAAAACTGATGGAGGATAGAGGCAACATGCGGTCAGTAAATCAGCATGACGGAGGATTCAGCACTGAACCAAAAGAAACTGACACGATGCCTTTCCACTATGTGGACTCCGAAGTTAAAATGGATGGAACTGCTGTAAGTTGTCTAAAGTCTTCGTTTTTGTACTCATGTTTTTTATCCACTGTGTGCGTTGATGGGATAAACTATTTGGGGGGAGGGGGGGGGGGAGAGTTAATCGTTTATGTGTACGTCGCTGCGAGGGTGCTTTGTGCGTTCGACACTGTGTTGTACCGAGTGGGTTGCGTTTAGATAATGTTGGTGGGCAGCCCATTTTGGCGTTTGTATTACAAGTTTCGTCAGATAAGTAGGTCTATCAGTTGAGTTTTCACGGGACGATAAGGTTTCATGTTACATGCGTGCATTTTCAGTGAGAGGTGGTTAGTCCAATAAAAGGGAACTAATTTCGCTACTTTGACACATTGATCAGCCTGATCTTTAGGTTAGGATTTTTTTAGCAGACAGCGTGCTCCTACGTATTCTGTGGTTTGTGATGTCATTTTTGACAAGAGAAAATTAATTTAGAACTGAAAACTGTCATACCCATTGTGTATCGCAGTTATGCGAGATATGAAAAGGACTCGTCACTAGAATATACGGTAATCTTTGAAAGCGCTTACCAGCAATTCTCAAGCCGCATTCTCCTAAATATTCAATATTTCAAGCCAGATCATAGAAAACTGAATAGAATGACCTTGTTTCTCATAATGAAGCGATATTCATCCAAGACATTCGAGACTGTTATTGAGACATTCCGTAGAAATTCGACCACTCTGTAAGGTTGGTTAGACCTTACTTCTCGGTTTCCTTAGTAAACGCGTGCTTCGGTCCTTTGTACTGCGTGAACCACCTGCACGTTGCTCTATTGCTCGGCACTGTACGAATATGTTAACCAGAACAGTATTCTCCGCGCCGCGTGAGAACGAGAAGGCGATTGGGAGACATAGTGGTTAGCGTATATTTTAGGAGTGTGCGTGAGAGCGTGCGCAAGAGCAACGGTCAAATGGCCACCGCACTCGGCAGTCAGCGTTCAGTTAAACAATAAACGTGGTAAAAGTATGAACGAAGATGGCCACCGCTACAACTCCCAGTCATACATGTTATTACCGACAAACTGTTGATCATGATCTATTTCTGTTTTTTAATAATTCAGTTGCAATCACGGAAACCAACGATTGCGGATGAGCACTTGGGTTACGATTGGATTGCAGCAATGTTGGATAACCAAAAGTGCTACGGGCAAACTGATGACGACCAGTCGACTGGAAGGCATTGGCTCAACCATTCCGGTTTGTTTGACCAAATTGCCAAGTTCCGCCAGACTAATTACGAAGCATGTCACTCACAGAATTCCTCCGGGTTAGTTGACAAGCGACACCCATCCATTTGCATCGTGCCGCATTTCTTGTGAAGATCCTGCCTTTATGTAATGTTAATCAATTTTCCTAAGCTCACGGAAGTAACCCATGATTAACGTCATAACGTGAGATATGGTTATACTTTTGTCTTTTCTAGATAGTTTGAACGGCATTGTTTGGGATGCGTTTTGTACCATGAAATCTTGCTTCTCGACCGAGCTAGCTCTACTCCGAGCCCCGTCTTGGCACAGGAAGTCTCATATAAAGTTGATAAGTATTTACGTCTGGGCAGTTACATCTCAGATGAGGTGCCGTTGCGTATACAGATGGCACGTCTTGCTTTTGCCAACCTCAGCCACCTGTGGCGCCAGTGTGACATCCGGTTGTCTACTAGGGGTCGAGTTTACATTGTCGTGGTTAGATCTGCTCTTTTATGCGGTTCAAAAACGTGGCCGTTAAGGCAAGAAGATAGACAAAGATTGTCCGTGTTTGAGCATCTATTCCTGCGTAGTATTAGGAACACAGTATCAGAAATGCTGAGGTCAGGCTTAAGTTTTTTGGGAACCAGTAGTCAGTCAGTCCCTGGAACAGATACTGAATTAAAACAGGTTAAGGTGGCTGAGATACGTGTCACGCGTGCCTGTTGATAGACGTTTTTGGGGTACAATGTTCTCCGGAGCAGGTGATAGTTTGAAGTTTGGTCAAGGGGGACAGTCCATGACATGGCAAGAAGGTCTGGGAACCTTTACCAGTGAACTTAACGAAGTCGGACGTGTCATGTATCCGGGTCAGGGTTCACTAGATCCGCCCACTTAAAGGTTGGAGACATCAGTTGACATGGTTATGTGCCGCGGCCAGTAGCGTAGTTGGGACTCTTTCTTCATCTTTGTGATTTTCGCGTGTTCGTTTTATTTCGGTTCTTTTTACCTTATGCTCCTATTCATTCCGTCCTCAACTAGACGATGCTGCGAGGTAGCAACGAAAACCAAGAGAGAGAACTGTGAGGCTGATTGCTGAAAGAACTGAACTGAAGTGACTGCAATTATCGGAGCTTAGCTCAAATAGGAATGGTAATGCGGAGTTTCAGTTGAGGGTTACAATACTAATACCATGGAAAGGAAAGCATTCAGTCCATTGCTTCCAATTAGATTGTTTTTCTGAACTGTGCCACTATCTCTGACGCGAACACTGCTTTGCCTTTGAGCTATCTTGTTTTATTTCTAAAAGACAGATCATTTATATAAGATATGCCGCAGCCATACCCGACCGTTTGCCTGCAAACCTATGGTCTCCACTGTTATTAACGAGCCACTTTTCTGGCTGACCGGTCTGGTTGCTACCCGACTGGCTGATTCTCCGGTCGGTTGATACAGCTGTTGATCACTGATAGGTCCATCACTCGGCTTCGCTGACCCTAATCGTCCTCGATTGTGGGCAATCAACGACGTACTGTCTGCTTGTCCAATCATCGGTCCGTTTCGCTGAGTCCAACCGCGCCCCTGATTCTGGTTGGGCGAAGGCGTGCTGTCTGATCACCGAACCAGGGCTTCTTCGTCCTTATCTGCTACTACCCTCACAAATATGAATTTAAGTACAGGCGCAAGTCATTGTGGATCCAGCGCAGGGAAACGTTTTTCTATATACGATAGCATTCTGTAGTAGCTTCGGTAGATACCTGCTGTGGGCGATTGCTGTAATTTTTTAGCTATACAGCATACTGTTCAACCTTTGCTTTTTCCTCGTAGTTATGTAGCAACCACTCCTTGCTGGGATATCAGTAACATCCTGCTGGAACATAAGCACAACAAGATGACAATTCAACCCAAACAAGTTTTTCGATTCCATTGGAATTCGGTCATCAAGCAAGGTTTGGTTAACCCAATTGAGAAAATTGTCTGTCTCATTGCCTCGATCAAACGAAATAACATATCGTTCGCACTGATATCGTCGCATTTCAGTTCCTGTTTGGTTGAAAGGCGACCGCACTGTGGAATCGGCCTTGCACACTTGGAATACACCCTCGTCCGGTGTTCAAATTATTGATGGAAGCAGTTACTCAATGAAGTCACTGCTAGCGGTTTGGGTTCTTGGTTCGTATCACACAATTAGGTTCATACACGTCCTGTGCCCGCACACCAATGAGTGAAGCGTAGACGACGACAAAGAGGGCGGAGAGGGGGGAGCTTGCGAATCGATCAGAACGACTTTTCAGCCTGCCAATCGAATGACACTTTTGCATATTTTTGGCACAACTCCGGTTTTTGTCGGCCCGGTTTCCAATTACCTTGACAATTATAAATTATTTGTTCGTTTTTTCGAAATAAAACGATCAGTTCGTGTGACTCCGTGTACATCATTTAGGAAGCACGCGCGTGGCAGTCAATACCTAAAGAGTCACCAACTGAGTGCTTTTGTGGGCAGTATTCTCCCAGGGGTTTATCAAATATTTCGGTAGTTTTGGATTTTTTTTTTAATGCATCGAGTAGAATATGGTTGATACTTAGACGTGCACGTCAGAATGCCTTTATTTTTGTTTCCTCAGATGGTCGACTATACAGAACTCGGCATCCGAGGAGTAAAGTAGAGAAGCTACATCTAGAAATAAATTGGGAAATAACAATTTGCTTTACCCGGGATTCTTCAAGTGTACGTATCTAAGATAATTGTTGTATTTTATATAGACAATAGATGATATGGATGAGGGGGATTTTGAAATAGAGAAACCAGGAACTACAGGTCAGTCTCTGGAACAAGCGCTTGATCTAAACAGGTCAAGGCGGTTGAGACATGTGTTATGGAAGCTCAGTGATAAACTTCTTCGGTATGCCTATCTCCTATGAGGCAGGTAATGTTTTGCGAGTAGACCGGGTCTTCACTCTATGATGTGGTAAAATGGTATGAAAACTTAAACCAATAGATTTAACCGTGTATGATGCGTATAGCTTCCGGGTTCGCTCTGTGAAGGTATTGGCTGCCAAATCGTCCAAAGTTGATCTGGTTTGGTTAGCAGGCAGCACGTCATTACTTGTCCGAAATTGATGAAATGGCCGGAGTCAGCGAAGCGAATCGATGGTTAGTCAAGCAGTTGCCAACACTTGTGTTAACCGAATGGAACTAAATTACCCCCCCCCCCCCAGTTTACAGCAGTTGCTTTAACCCAATGAAAACAAATCTGCTGGTCGAGATTATAACTGAAATAGACAATCAGTAGAGCCCGTTATGAATAGCGTTTGAACCAGTTCATTTTGTTCAGTTATTTGGCTACCGCCCCTTGGCATTTGTTTTGTACTAATAAATGAAAATGTTGTGAAAGCAAGGAAATCTTTCTGGAACTAGTGGGACAACACAAAGCATGGTCTACGAGATCTGCTTACTGGCCACTCGGATACACTGGGTGACATGGCTGGTTGTCGCAGTTAGTTGCATAGTCGCATTCGAGCCCCTCGTGGTCCTAATGATTTCCTGTGACTTTTTTTTCTTTTTTCCTGTTCATCACGCCCAAAACCAAAGCACAGAAATTTTAGGCTGTCGGTTGAAAGAACTGAATTGAAACAGAAACCGGTAACTTGCCTTTGGTGGCCAACGTGAGCAAATAATTGAGAAAGTGTTTGAATGCGACATTGTATTGTTTTGAATGCATCACACATTCGGTGTGCATCATTAATTTGCTCTCGTAAGACACTGAACTTTCAAGACTTTCTGTCACCGGGGGAACTCACAGAATACATGATGTCGCACCACCAAGCTTTCAACATATGATTACTTTGCGTCTCTTGAACTGAGTTAAAGCCCCAGTTGAGACTGGTGGTTTCTAACAAGGATGAAAACGAGAAGGTTGATAATGTGAAGGAATTTGTTTTTCGACTTCTCGCTCTAAACATTCTCATGCCGTTTCATAAGCAGGGAGTTACATTTATGTAAAAGCGTGAGACGAAATTTTGAAAGTTATTATCTACGCTTTACCAGTCTTTTACGTATATCGATCGGGATATTTCAGGATAGTGGAAATGGATGTGCAATGCTTCCCGGTATCTTCAACGGTGGATGAAAAGTCCAAACTGCTTAGTGCATCGTTTTGTAACATTTCGGATCTTCTACTACTGAATTCATATGTCATTATTGGCTTGACTGGTGAAAACTGCAAGGCTTCTTATTCTCTTGCTTTATTTAATTCCATTTTCTAATTTTCATTTCCACAGCAACTTGTCTGTTTATCAGCCCGACAGACCCTTCCAAAAGGAGCATATTTCCCCCAGCTCCCGAATTCGTAATCGCATAGACCATTTGCGCCCGGTACGTTCTGGAGTGAAGAATACGAAAAATCTTGCAAGACCACCCGAAATCTACTCCTACACACTGAACACCCGTCTGTTTCCTATCCCGTCTGACATGGCGACTGCCAAAAGACTTCCACCTCAGCCTGGACAAGATCATATCCTTCGGTGAGTATTTTGCCGATCTCGTAAACGTTTTTGTCCGTCCTGTGGATGGTTCTGTGTGGCTAAACTTGAGTAAATGTTGGCGTGAGAAACACGCAGTTTTGTTGTTCATATGAATTATTTTCGTTGCAAAATTTCTGAGTCACCCCTGCAGCAACTCGAATTTTCAATGTAGGACGTGCAAACCCCGCCAGTCAATTCTGGACTTCAAAAAATGACTCGCGATAGTGTGCCATGTAACAGTTTTCAATAGATTTCATTTGCCCGTCACTTTTTGATTGTCTTCATCTTTGCGTTTTCATTTACTTCCTTCTATCATATAATAGTGGTACACAATTTCAGGATGGCGGTGGCGGCCAATTTGAGGCTAACGAGTGGGGAAAGTGAACGGTGGTGGAAGTTAGATTGGAACCCGGGCCTGAAGGGCTGGAATCCCCGCGTGATGACCGCTTGACTGTCAAACCTCATTTGACTGGTTCTCGAATTCACTGAGCAATGCGTCTTGTAACCGCTTTTTCTTATCAAAGCGTATTGCGGGTCTGAGTTATCACAGCGGTGGTCTGTTCGGAGACCAGATGTGGACGAACTACTATGCATTCAACAAGGCAACTTTCGGACGGTCTAGGGTCTTCCTCTGGGTGGTGAGTGGGCCAGAGGATACTGAGTGTATGCGCAGTGTTTCTGAGCAAAGAAGGTTATCACGTTGAATCAATCCATTTCCAATCTCTGGATAAATCTGCGCAGGAATTCACTAATTCTTAGGAAACCTTTCCTTTCCTGTGTCTTTATGGATCTAGACAGAGGTGACTTTTTCACTGTGTATGCGTTGCATAGTTATTAACTGGGTTGTGGGGTCACTTTATGGGTGCTGTATTCTAATGCTTATTAGGTTAGAATAAGGGCGCTCTACGATAATGTGTTCCGTAGAAGCAGTTGGATATTTTAGAACCTGTAAGGGTGTCTATCATTCAGAAAAAATGAACCATTCCCGGGCAATTTACCCCGCCGTTCGGCTTTGACTATGTAACGTTTGTGTGCGACTGCATTTTTTCGCAGAAATTTTGATACACGAAGTTCCCACTGGCTTCAACTTTGATACGCTTTTAATTTTCGTTTTCAACTTGCGCTTAGTTTCTGCCTACTCGTGGTTCACCGTCTAGGTATTGTTTGTTTCGAAACTGAACTGATACGACACCACGTAAAGCCAGTTGCCTCATTGCACTGTTTCCTTCCTGGAAGCATTTATTTATCCTTCCTGTTGGGGGCGGACCGCTTGTCCGCTATTCAGATACTCGACTCTGTTCGGGAGCGATGACTAGAATAACGATTCCCAACGATCGAGAAAAATGGGAAGGCGATCGGGTGTGAAAGTGGTTTAGGCTTATTTATAGAGAGCCTGCAGGGTATCAAGGTTAAATGGCAGCCGTGCTTGTTGATCAGCTTTTCGTTTATCGAAAATCTATGTTGAACCGCTGGACAAAGTAAAGTCCTTGATGTAAGTAGTATTTAAAGTTGAATATACAAAGTTCCTCTGAAGCACGCGACCGGTTTTATGGTTATGCATACCACGTATATCAGATATCTCAGGTTAGCAGTGACTAAACCAAAGAGCTATTAGCACATTACAGTTGTGCTTCTTCAGTGCACTCTTCTAAGGAGAACATCCAATCACACTCTTGATGCACAAACTATTGAGAACGAGGTGAATTTTTTCAACGATACTGTTCACATTTGGTGACCACTACGAGTCTTGTCTTTTCAATCGACCGAGGGGCTTTGCCGGCAATCTGTTTCGAAGCCAAATAGAAGACACCATCGGAGATCGTTGACTGTTCATCTTGTATAAGCCTTACTAATGGCTGCTTTATGGATTGATTTATCAACGTCGTATCAGCGCTTAAATCACAATGCAAAACTGCAGAAGCACAGCACAGTTTTTCATCAGTGTTATGACGATGCGTATTCACGCAGTCCCATTCAAGGTTCTAAATTTGCTGGTGTAACCGTTTATTGTTGGGATCTATGCATAATCAGCAGGTTGTGTGTACTGTATCTTCACGTGAAATACGGTAATCTCTATTTCGAAGGACTTTTTCCTCGGAGATCATATAATGTATGTGCTTAACGTCGAGTTTTCCACTTTGACTACCGAAAGCAAACAGTGCACAAACCGGAATCCAGAATGGTGAACGATGCGACTTCAGTTTGTCCTTCCAATTTCAGAGGAGGCACAAAGCGATGGACTCTCCCGATTAAGTACATGAACAGGAATGTCAAAATCCAAATGCTTTTCAATCCGTTGAGACCTAACAGCTGAATAGTTGCACAAGCAAATTCAACCGTATTTCGTCTGTGTACTTCTGTTATCTAAAGCCGTATCTGATGACTTAGTGAAGATTAGATTAGAAAATATCGTTCACCGGTTTCCGTAAAATTCAGTCTAACAAATAATGCATGCTAGTCCTAATCTTCCACTAAGCCTAAGCGATGTTCGAATTGTTATTCCGCCGTTTGGATACCGACAGCGTTCATCCGATTACTTTCTGAATAGAATGTAGTTTTCTGAACAAGATAGCATAACTCGTTTGAAATTCATTATTCCAGTCCTCCCAACTCAGTTTTCTCATATTAACCACAGGAACCAAATCGAGTGATCTCACCCTGTACCGTAACGTTTCTCGTTTCTTAGGCTCCATTATGCAACAGACAGTTTTGCCGCTCTCAAGTGCTGAACTGTTTGTCAGTCTCACACTGTTTTTTTGTGTGGATTCCATGGAAATATCCCGGATGATTTGTGCGGTATCTATCCGATAGCCACTGACTGAGTGGTTGATTCATCAGTTGACCTTATTTAACACGGGGCATTCGAATTCTGATGGTTCTTCTTTTTTAATCTTCGCCGAACACTTTTTGATCTAACACTGGTAAGAGCGATTGTTAAGCACGACTGAAAACCACTGTTTATATCCTTCACTAGTTCAATAGCTGTCCGGAAATTCCCGGTGAGTACATTTTGAAAACACAGATTTGTGAACAAGCTCGTTTTCAGTAATTCGTAATTTTGCCAATACATCAGGCTGGACTCTGTTAGAGTTGTCCAGTGAGCAAGGACAAACTGGTCATGTGGCTGTTGGGGCTACGCGAAGCTTTACGTGTGCGTGTGTTTCGCTGCAGAGCATACCGTTTGGAAAGGAATTTCACTTGTTTTAAGCTTTACGCAACACCGGGGTCATAATCATCGATGTGTGCTGATGATATCATCTTAAACTGTTTACTGTCCGAATGCGAAAGTGACCCGTCGTGGGATCACAAAAATGATGAACATGAAACACGAAGAATTTGAGTTATTACAGTTCAATTGTATCGTTGCATTGGTATGGTGCCTACTTCAAACCGGGAGAGTCGAATTTGTGAGCAATTTACAAGCGGCTCACCTTGTTATAGAGAACATGCGTACAACCAACAAAGAACTGCACCATGTGAACAGCATCAACATACTCCTGGTGCCTCTTCTCATTTCTCCGGTAAAATGCCAAACAACGAACACATCGTCTATGGCAGTGAACTTGCCGCTTCATGCTACTCCTGCTATTTTCTTAACTCGAAGGACGTTGCCAGAGTTCTAGCTGTGGAACGGCATCAGTTGAATCGGGATGCAGTAGCCGCGACCTGCTTGGGCAATTGCCCAGCCTTGATACACTTCAAAATCTTGAAATGGTTGATACATGTGGTACACATTTCCACAAATGGAATCTTCAGGTATGCGTTGTTTTCCACTATAGGCGACGGTTAGTCAATGTGGTCAGTCCAGGACATGTGGAGGAATTATGACTATCTTAACCGATGGGTCTGACTGAGTAGAACATGTCAGACTAACAGGTTAGGATATATGAGGTCTACTGTATTAGTGAAAGAACACACGCTAGAGTAGAAAACTGTTTTCGGACCATAAATTTCAGTGAGTGTAGATCCCTAATATTCAAAAAAGGAACAAGGTCAGCTGACATTGGAATGAAAAACAGCCAATACGAAGCGAGGTCGGTGTACAGGCGGTGTCCGAATGAATGGTGTCCTGGATAAGCGGCAACGAAAAGCCTATCGACCAGATGCGCACGTACTGAATTCAACAAGATCCACCTACCAGAATGTTGTAGACTAGGTGATCAAATGCAAGAGATAGTGGCATATTAACACTCAAACTCTATTGTCTCCCGTTTGTTCACGATTTCCACTGCGATGTATTCCACTATCAGTTGAGTAGTACTGTGAAGTAGAAATAAAAACCAGTGTAGTGCAATGCGTTTTGATGAACGAACCTAGCTGAACTCGGTGCTTATGACATCGTACCATTGTGAGGCATAAAATTCGCGTATCCTCATTTTACAGCATATCACTCGATTCTTAAATTTAGACATGTACGGGTACTGCTTTCATGGGAAAATGAATCAATCCTCGAGTTCTTGAATGTGGGATGCAGGTTTTTCCCGACGAAACAACTTAAATTTTTCCCAAGTCCGTGCTCATTTTCGGAATTTGTTTAACTGTTGGCACGATTATTTGTGGTTATCTATGAACACAATGCTAAACTTCTCCGTCGGGTTCAGTTGTTCTTCGCAGAAGATTCTTCAATTCCACTATGTTGAATTCAGCCCGTGTCCTTTTTTCGTTTCGTTTTAAGTTTGTTTTGTGACGTCGTGTGTTCCGAATCATGCATCCGTCTCCCGTAAATAAAGCTATAGCCATTACTTATCTTCATCCTTTCGGAATACCTGCCAACATTTCCCATGTGCCCTTCAAATCTTCGTGCGTAATGAGTGATTTCAGTGATGGCCAGAACTAACGCTTATTTCCTTTATTTTTATATTGTTTCCGAGAAATGATGATCTCATTAGTTTGATTGCTCCTCGTCTCAAGGACCATATGTTTCAGAAATCAGTTGTGATTATATGTCAGGGTACACTTTTGTATCAGTTACACGTTTTCTGTCAGTGAAAGCAGGGATGATTTGTAGGACGTTCATCACAGCCAACCATACCAACGTGCATCTGTTTTTCTCAGTGTAACAGTTCCTCTGCACTACTTCCGACATCCATCACGGTTATTGCAAAAAATTATCTCTGCACGCGGTGAGTCCTCAGAATTGGAAAGATCTCCACAGCGATCAAATCCCTGGCGATCTCAGTCCCCTAAACCAGGAACCATGTCGCTGAACGACCACTGTTATCCACCGAAAAACGGACCGAGAATTTCCCGGACAATTTGTTCTAAAGTGTACTCACCGGACGAGTCCATATTGACAATATCCGGTTTCAGTGGTGGACTGGTCAATTCCTTTGTCACAGAGGACGGTACAATTCTTCCAGGATGGGTTCGGTTTTTACCACAAAATGAAAAAGAAGCGATCGCCTTGCTGCTCAGAAAGAAACCAGGTAAATCTCAAGCATGTTCTGTAGTGTTGAGACAACCAATCTGAATTCAAATAGTTCGGAGGCTGCATTGCACATTTTATCCTGCTAATTAATGTTACTCATTCAACTAACAAAATTGATATTTAGAGCCTCGCACTCGTATGAAATTAAAAATCTATGTGATATTCCCACCGGAGAGTCACTGTAGTGGTACTGACTGGAACAGTGTGGGTGTGTGCAATAGCCTAGACAAAGAACCTGCGCAACCACGGTGAGTCATGTGATGTGCCGGTTTTACCCATCCTGAAGTTAATATAAGATTTGCTCCAACTCGATCATAAACAAAGGGGCGGTAGGCACCTTATTGGTAACATTTCACAACTCATAAAGTCACATCGTAAAATAAACAGATGGATGTATCCAAACGAGATGGCCTATACGGCCAAACAGAATTGAAAATGCATTCGAACAAAGGCTTCGGTGATAACCACTCAAGGTGGAAGCAGTGTAAACCAATCATACACCAAAAGCAAGCGGGATCAACTGCAGGTGTATTCTGGAATTTATGTGAACCTGTTCAATGTTCCAGTCAAATTCTGTTTTATTTGGGCTAGATTGGAATTAGACGCATGTTTTTTCTTAGGGTTGTTATGAAAGGTTAGGACGGTCATCACAAAGTTATAACCAACGCACTGAGCTTGCAATGCTCTCTATTCGCAAACTCATCGTGCGTATAACATTTCGTCAAGGTTTTATGGGAGGTTACTTGCAAACGTACGAAGCTGCGGACCGGATAGGTTGTTTCCGTCCTTTATCCAAGATGGTTGACTAAACAAACAACCCGAGTAATTTGCGATAGTGTGCAGATTCCCAGCGAATGGTGGGAATGGGTGATTGTACTGATTTACTAGTAAGGTGATAGGTCTTGTGAAATTCACAGCGAAACTAGCTTGGTAAATATCGCATTTAGACCGCACGCCAGGATCATTCTCCACCGGTTATCCGACGCTGGTAAAGGTTGTACACGTGAGAATCAATCCAGTTTCAAACCTGGTAGGGGTTGTATCGACCACATCTTTACTCCTTGACAAATCTTAGCGTACAAATACACCTTCCGTGAGCCCGCAATCTCTCTCTCTCTCTCTCTCTCTCTCTCTCTCTCTCTCTCTCTCTCTCTCTCTCTCTCTGCGGCGTTCAATGCAGTCGACCGCACAACTCTCTGATGCTGCCTCTTACTGAATAGTGTGTCGGAGAAATCTGGTTTCTCTTTTCCAATGCTTGTATGCAAAAGCAGCGGCGCGCCTCACGATTGGCTGCGATACGTTTCTTTGTGAATTTGATCAGTGTCATTAATTGTGAAAAATATAATGTTAGTAACACAACATGGTTGGTAGATGTAACACGCCAGTGTCACTTCGGAATTATTCTCATTATCAATGCCGGTCATCCAGAATCTGCCAGTTGAAAGAAGCTTTTCCTTGAATAAGAGACAATCTGCTCTGCATTACCATCCACAACTCGTTTTTGTGCAACCTGTAAGAGATTAAATAGGAGTGGGAAACGTGAACGCTCCGATTGGCAGACTTTCCTTAGCTGCACAACCACAAGGAAGATGACAGTTCCCTCACTGGTCAGTATTACCATTCAGTATCTTTCTGGAAAGATGTTCTATCTAACAAGTGTTTTGTACTTTCTAAATAACACGAGCACGTGTGCCAGCTGTACCCAAGGGTCTTAGGTCAATGAAGGAACTGAAGACGATCCCGTTCTTCTTGACACGTTCGCGTGCATTCTTCAAGAAAAAAAGGTGTTGCAAAGAGTTACTCACATCAGTCTGAGTGGTTCGCCCAGTCTGAGGTGTAAAAGAAAAGAAAGAAGACATATGTTGCGAGATGCAAGCATTTCGTTTACTCTTGTCAATTGCGTACGTGAAACATATCAGTTTATATACGCCACGGTACATGGGATATACAGCGGAAAAATGAGAAAAGTGGTTATCACAAAGAATACAGCAATTCGTTCGGGGGTTTTGGATAATGCCAAGGAGGGCAGATTGCTTGCATTGATTGTTTCTGTAAACAAAGAAACGGGTTTCCTGTTTTCATCAACATAGCTTCACTGAACGCCAGCAGTTTTGCATTTCGGTGGCGTAATCGTACTTCGAATGAACAGGTCAGGTCAAATCAACGACCTGTTGAGAGTAGATGCCTCGCGATAGCCGATGCTGGGTTTCTTTCCGGAATTTGTTTTGTGTAGTCCAACTGAGTCATCAAGTACAAAGGAAAGTTTGTAATGTGTTCAGTCTATCTTTGAGCCAAGTATCGTTCTGTTCTCCCAATCTACGTGTCACATCAACTGAAGGTGAACTGGTGGCAAAAAAAGATTTTATCAAGGAAATCCATTTGGTCAACGGTTATTCAGAAACGTCCATTGAGCACCACAGCAAGCTAGGATGCAAAACGGAACCCTTTTTAAAAGCTGAACGAAAGCCAGTCATTTTTTCCGCTCCTTTCAAAGGTGATTTCATTTTTAACCATTTACATCATAACTTAAGCTCCGCTCTAGGCTGAACATTATTGGCAGCCCAATTACTCATAGTGCAGACCCCTAGAGGATTAAGATTAAACGACCATTCTGACAATCATATTGCTGTTAATGCCTCACATAATGTCTACCAGTTCACCTTCAGTTGATGTGACACGTAGATTGGGAGAACAGAACGTTACTTGGCTCAAAGAGTCACTGAACACATTCCAAAATGGCCTTTGCACTTGGTGACTCAGTTGGACTACACAAAACAAATTCCGGAAAGAAACCCAGCATCGGCTATCGCGAGGCATCTACTCTCAACAGGTCGTTGATTTGACCTGACCTGGTCATTCAAAGTACGATTACGCCACCGAAATGCAAAACTGCTGGCGTTCAGTGAAGCTATGTTGATGAAAACAGGAAACCCGTTTCTTTGTTTACAGAAACAATCAATGCAAGCAATCTGCCCTCCTTGGCATTATCCAAAACCCCCGAACGAATTGCTGTATTCTTTGTGATAACCACTTTTCTCATTTTTCCGCTGTATATCCCATGTACCGTGGCGTATATAAACTGATATGTTTCACGTACGCAATTGACAAGAGTAAACGAAATGCTTGCATCTCGCAACATATGTCTTCTTTCTTTTCTTTTACACCTCAGACTGGGCGAACCACTCAGACTGATGTGAGTAACTCTTTGCAACACCTTTTTTTCTTGAAGAATGCACGCGAACGTGTCAAGAAGAACGGGATCGTCTTCAGTTCCTTCATTGACCTAAGACCCTTGGGTACAGCTGGCACACGTGCTCGTGTTATTTAGAAAGTACAAAACACTTGTTAGATAGAACATCTTTCCAGAAAGATACTGAATGGTAATACTGACCAGTGAGGGAACTGTCATCTTCCTTGTGGTTGTGCAGCTAAGGAAAGTCTGCCAATCGGAGCGTTCACGTTTCCCACTCCTATTTAATCTCTTACAGGTTGCACAAAAACGAGTTGTGGATGGTAATGCAGAGCAGATTGTCTCTTATTCAAGGAAAAGCTTCTTTCAACTGGCAGATTCTGGATGACCGGCATTGATAATGAGAATAATTCCAAAGTGACACTGGCGTGTTACATCTACCAACCATGTTGTGTTACTAACATTATATTTTTCACAATTAATGACACTGATCAAATTCACAAAGAAACGTATCGCAGTCAATCGTGAGGCGCGCCGCTGCTTTTGCATACAAGCATTGGAAATGAGAAACCAGATTTCTCCGACACACTATTCAGTAAGAGGCAGCATCAGAGAATTGTGCGGTCGGACTGCATTGAACGCCGCTTTCATATCGAGAGTTTGCGGGCTCACGGAAGGTGTATTTGTACGCTAAGATTTGTCAAGGAGTAAAGATGTGGCCGATACAACCCCTACCAGGTTTGAAACCGGATTGATTCTCACGTGTACAACCTTTACCGGCGTCGGATAGCCGGTGCAGAATGATCCCTGCGTGCGGTCTAAATGCGATATTTACCAAGCTAGTTTCGCTGTGAATTTCACAAGACCTATCACCTTCCTAGTAACTCAGTACAATCACCCATTCCCACCATTCGCTGGGAATCTGCTCACTATCCCAAATTACTCGAGTGTCGTGTTAGGTCGGAAACCAATATGTTGCTGTCCTCTTTGCAAGGTGACCGTTACGAACTATCCTAATCTACAGATTTGTCACTTTATGAACAACCTTTTTCCGTCGTAATCTCCATTTCTGATGTAAAATTGAAGTTTTCCTGCATCGTTCCTCTAGCAGGTTTACTAGGAAGTTCCATTGTAGCTGATTGGCCGCCTGCTCTGTTGCTTAAGGTGCTTCCAACTACATAGACGGCCTCCCCGAGAGTGAATCAGTGAGCCGCCAGATTGCTTGATCAGTTTACTTGCACCAGGCCTTCGTGGACTGGCACTTCTAGTCAAACGGTGCATGTTGCGGCTATTGCCGAAGGACGCAACCTTGTCCATTTTACTACGTTTCGCAATTCATCACCGCTCACGGTCATTTATCAAGCTCCTGGTCAGTTGGCGTCTCAGGGTTTTACGCACTTCATTGAATGTAGCGTCCGGAGAGGCGGATCTGCGAGCACTTAACAGGGCGATGGATGTCGAAGATACTCGTCGGTTGTAAGCCCTGCTCGAACTGGAGTCTTGTGTGGCATCGGAAGCTGTGTTCAAGGCCTCCTCGAGTTGTTGCTAGCGTCCATTCAGATCCTGTGCCTCCGGCTGCATCGATAATCGTGTAGACAGCACTGGCTGGAAAGCAGATCGTCGTTTATACTGTTCTGAACACGTTGCTTTAATGGTTTAGCACACAAACACCTAAACGTTCAATAAGATATTTTGTGTTGGTCTCCAGGGCTACTTGATACCTCGCTAGATCGTACTGCTTCTGTGTAAATTTGATTTTCATTGGAGTGACCTGTGTGTGACTAGCTGTTGCGTTTTGATGTCGCGTAGGAGGGGTAATGAGATTGAACAGCAACTAACGCCTATCAGCGAACCTTTCGTCGGGATTTTACTTCAATGTTTTCGGCTGTCAGTCTTCCACATCTAACTCGGAAACACGTTTTGATTCGGTCTATTTATTAATGCTTCGTCCACAGCCACACAACCTCGAAATTTAGTGCCTTTTTCCAGCTCTACAATATAGTTCTCCTGAAAGAAAATCAAGTAGCGTCCACACCACTAGGTGTGTGAGTTCGAACTATTTCCTGATTGCCTACCAAGTGAGTCATAGGGTAGCGCCAAGGTTGAGCCAACTATTAGAAACAGTGTACTACCGTTAAATATTTTTTAGAAAACATCACAGAGGCCTAACTGGAAGTGAGAATTTTCTTTTATACACACAATTGCGTGAATATTCAATGAAAAATGATAATAATATTTGTGCCCCTATTTATTATACGATAATATTCCTGGAAGGGGATCTGGACCATTCAAAGACCGCCGAATGGGAGATTGTAGCATAAACCGAACCTATTAAGTCAAGGTTTAAAGGTCATGGTTACGACCGGTTGACCACCGCCAGCCCAATTATGAAATCCACACTCGTTACCCGTGAGGCTACCCGGGCTGTCTCTGAATACTTCGTTTCACGTCAACGTAATATGGCGCGGAAACCCTGGGTGGTTTTGAAAATATTCAGTTCGTTACTCAGACGGTGACCGTCTCCTATGATGATATCTTTTCAGTAGCATAGCCTAAAGGGAACGACGGCGTTACGAATTCAGAGGGCATGTGCTGCCTCATGATCAGTGGACGGCCAATTGGCGCTAGTAATCAGCCTGTCAGCGCCTGTCCAGAATCCAGGTCAGCGTTTGAGCCATCGACAAGGTAGCGGATCTACGAGACCCGAACAGGCTGGTAGCCTGGCCCCGTCGTCAATCAGCCAATCAAAAAACAGCCTACTTGATGCAGGTATGGACCAGTTTGTTTGTGCTGCAACGACTCGTGGCAGTGACTATTTCTTACCATATAAACAATATGTTCTACGCTAATAAGCTGTGGTGATTCGCAGATAGGAAATACTCCTCAGTAGAATTAGTCGGACAGCGCAAAACAAGCAAAATATGTAGCTTGGTTATCCGATCAGTTTCGATATAATTAGTACTTCAGGTTGTCTTTGATATTATTCCCCATACTATGAACGCTGAATTCATCGTTTGCTTTAGTAGTAATAGGTTGGTACCTAAGTGGCAATCTGTCTTCCGAGGAGCTTTAATATCTTGATGCCCACGAGAAAAATTTATTTCGAAATTAGTTTTAGAGCAGGCCTTAAGCACCGCCGGTGTTCTTCAGGGTGGAGTTCGTTCTTCATATTTCTTGTCAATCTACATTGCTGACTAGTTCATGACCCAATCAACTCGTCCCCCTAAGCATGCTGGTGAGATTGAGTTGACTCGTTCTGTGATCTATCAGTCCAATTAAGATGAATTGACTGAAATTCTCTCACAATTTCCTGATCAGTCTGGTTTTTAGTTGAACAATGATAAATGTCAAAACTGTGTTTATCCACACTTTGATTCCGACTTATAGAGGATGCTGCAACCGCCAGCTCTGATTCTCGTACATGGGTACATCGTGTGAAATATCTGGGCGTTAGGTAACAATAGAACATGCGCTGATCTTCGCATCATTGAAATTTTTGTTAGGACGCTGTATTGATTATGCTTTCAGATTCGAAAACTACGACTATTCGGTGCACCGCAGTCTGTCATTTCTTCCTTTGTACAACAGCGTATATTTTCCACAATTCTATATTTTCCCCTGTCCACCAACGAAGGACTGTATATCTTCTCATAAAAGCTTAAGCCTCATCAGTATCGTTCGTTTTATATCCTTAGGAGGCCTCATTAGACTGATATATTAGTCACAATTGCATCCGTCTTGTGTATAGAACAGACCGTCGTTGATATTCACACGCATTGTACCATGGCCTCTTTCGTAGTCATTCCCACCAAGTGACCGGTTCTAGGTTTCGATTTCTTCTTACTAGATTATCGTGGTACGGCAAATTTGCAGTCTCGTTTCGTGTTCGTTTCTAAAAGTACTGTCGAAGATTCATCTGGATTGCCAGCCCATTCTGATCCATTTTTTGGACTACTGAAGAGCCATTTTAATGATAATGGTGATAACAGTCGTGCTTCATTTTATTTTTCACTTTCAGTCTCTTGGGTCAAAGGAATCTATGGAGAACATGGGGCTCGATCAGAGACAAAACAAGATTTGTGCATTTTCAATACAAAATTGGAGTGAAAAATGCAAACGATTCTGTTTTGACGAAGGAGCTAAAGCTAACATGAGCAATTTGGAAAGACAACAACGCATCCGTACCCACTAAATGCCTGTTCTTTTTGACCAGTGACTTGCTATCCAGTCGTTCCGACTAATATCTTCAATTTCCACCCATCGGGATCTCCTCCCAACATCTTCTTGATCAGTAGTAGCCCATGTATGTCACGTTCCCTCTTGAGTTACCATCCGTTAAGCAGTGCTGTTTTGAACAGTGTGTTCAATAATTCCGATTCCACCCCGAGGGTTTAGAATTTCTATTCTAGCTACTGAAACCATTGGCAGTAGTAGTTGTAATGGCAGTTTTTGAATTTTTCCTGCCTGAAAGGGCCGCCAAGTTGTTTCATTGAAATGGAGATCAGTGACATCGATATCTACGAACCATAACTTTAGAATTGCAATTGTTAGCTCCGAACTGATTACACAAATATGCTGACACATTCTGACAATCTTGTCGGTGGTATTTTTACGAAAAAAGCTTCCGAGTGACTAACGACGACTTTTATCAGGACAGATGAAGGAGATTTTAACGCCCTCGAGAAAGCTTAGTTGGCGCATTTTTGTGGCTGTGGGAAACGGGTAAATTCATCGATCATCACCATTGGAGTTTCGATCCCGTTCCAACCAACCACTTCAACTGAAACCAAAGGGGGCAGTTTGGTTTTGCCCACACATAAGCGTTAAGTGACGATTCGGTTCCGTACTGATCCAACTGGTATTTTTTCTCTTTTTCGTAATGATCGGTTTTCAATCTCATGGCCCTCTTGTCTGTCCGGTAGCTCTTGTGACCGTAAATGCTAGTTCTGAGATTTTAAGTCAGTAAGTAATTTACAGGTTGGAGGCTTGAGGTCAAATAATCCTCGTTCTAGTAAGTTTTCTTCCTGTCCGTTGATGTCAGCAAAATGGAGAAGAAAACTATGGGCAACAGGCGAAAGTAACCGTATTTGTGTAAAGCAAAAAGACGCGGCAGCAAAACGCAGAAATGTCATTTTGACGTGATTTTTACTGCACGAAAGGGGATATATGTTGGGAATCACCCTGCTGTCACAACTAGCGTGAAAAAGTGACTGTCGCAGCATATCTTTACAGTGGCCAAGTGGTGTAAAACGTGGCGAAAGCGTCGCTTAGTTTCTCCATCCGTTTGCAGCTTAGGCTCAACAATCAGTGGCACTCAGCTGCATTGCGCATTGTCGGAAGATATATAGAATGTACGGTCCACGAATTTCCTATGACCAGAGTGTCGTTGAAAATACTGAACAACCATTTTGTGAATGACTTAAATTGGGTGGTAAAACAAAGGTGTGTTGTTGACCACTTATACCAGAAATGCGTACAGTTGCCCTATTTAACGAATACCGTGTAATGACGTTTTTCGATCCGTATAAGTGGTGCAAGTATCTAAGTAGGGCCCAGTGGCTCATGGGCCAAATTATGGTGATTTGATCTTAGTTAACTAAAGTGCTACAATGAAACGCAAACGTTTTCATTTTGAAAATGGTATTTTCCTACAAATGATTTAAGAAAATTAAGTCGAAAACAAACTTCGCTGAATAAGCGCGTTTTCAGTTATTCGCACTCATACAAATAAATGTGACTCGCAAAACGGTACAGAAGCCGGAATTATTCGACGAAGATTATCGGGAGCAATCAGTGAGACATACCGCGCTGCGCAGTTACAAATTCTGTTCGATTCAAAACCGATTGTGCATTCGAGTAAGAATAAAATGCCAGATTATGCAGCCCCTTTTTGTATGGGTTCATTCACCTGTCTCTGCGGAGCTAGGTCCATTGTTCTCACGATCAGGTGCCTATCCAAACGCGTTCAGAAACGCCGCCCGGTTTGACTGAACACGGAGGCAATCAATAGAATTACAACTGATGTGTGCTCACATCTTGCTGAGCTAAACCACTCAGTAGAGATGATAAATGCTTCTCGTACCATTTGTGAAGTTCGAAATGGGTAGTCAGAATCTGCTAAGGGTTGCATCCTGGCCCCACCCGAAGCCCGGGGGTAATCGCCTCTACGATCCTCCTCTGTGTGCCCAGAAACAGCTTGCGCAGGCACGTAAGCTCCTTTGGCCCACTCCTGGATCGTGAACGTACTACACTGTGGTCAATTTCGCACATACATGCAGAAACAGAGTTGGGTTATCCTTACTCTTTCTTGTTTTGTGAGTCATATTTGATGCTTGTATTAGTATGAGTGCGAATAACCGAAAATGAACTCATTTTCTGTGTGGTTTATTCTCGGTGTTCTGTGGGATTTTTCAGATAAACGAAATTCCACTTTCTTTTCAAACTCTGAAACTGAATTGTGAATAAACCTCGGTCATTTAGAGAAAATTAAAAGTTTCAAGGTGATTTTTCAGTTTGTTTTCGTTAACATTGAAGACTAATTGAGATTTTAATTAACCGAACTTTTATCAACATTGATGAGCGTGGAAAAATTAAGGGAAGCGATCGTGCAGCATTTGTTACGAAGTAATGGTAAACATTTAGTGAACAACTAATACTACGGGAATTAGCTGAAGATCGGGTGGTTTATTAATTTGCGAAACCAGTTATGGTGGTTTGATCACATTTCTTGAAATGTTATGAGCAGTATAATCTAATTAGGGATTAATATTTTCTGGCATCCATCCAGATAATAGATTGTCCGTTCAGAATCTCATCTTTGGAAGTTATGTATCCAAACTAGTTTTCAGATATGGGGTCAATGTTTGTAGGTCGTTTCGACAGATTCCTAAGCCAATTGCATACGGTGAATTGTTCAACCTTTAGTGCCTCAGTAAGGCTGCTTTCATTCCTGTAGCGTTTGTTTCACATCAAGATTGCAGAATCAAATAACACGTGCCATGAATGATAGTTTCTGGACATGAATGTAAGACAACAAACACTACATATGGCGCTGAATAGTCACTGTGCTTGCTAGAAGTTTTCATGACGGTGCATGAAGGCGAGGAAAGACACAGGGAGGCCAGTTGTCGCATTGTTCGAATATCAAGAAACTGGCTAAGAAAATAAACCAACAAGATGTCCATCAACCAATGTAACATATCATAACCAATCCTGCCCACTAACGTCCATCAGTTCGCTCTCCTGTAATATTCAGTGCATTCGGGAATCAAATTCAGAGTTCTTTTTCGGTGTCCGATGATAGTCAGTCACCTTGCCTTAATCTACGTTAGGGAACTGGTCTTTAGTCGTGTTGAAAGACACATCGAATCATGCATAAAGTTTGCCCAGAGGATACTGTTCGGTGGTACGTACTCGCTGCTTACGGATTTGTTTTCCTAATTCTCTCACCGGAAATCACGTCTCGATCTATCACCTCTCAATAACGTTTATGCGAATTCTTCCACTTCATATTTCATTTGCATCGTGGAGTACTAACAGAGATTAGTGGCTGCACTAATCTCGGTGAATAAACTTCAGTTTATCCCGTATTATTTGATACATCCCTTGAAATCCAAATGTGATGCTCGGCGCGAGTGCTCAGAGTGGACTACGGTGGACTAGGAGAACGTTAGTGAATAATGTGCCACTTGGTGGTCACCATAAACTTGAATCTACTACATGTTGCAAAACAACGATGCTGTCAGTTTTAATTTCATACGTATTATCTACTTGGCAGCACTTTCAACTCCAAGGTCATTTCGCCACCTTTATTATTCTCGTGGTGTCATGTTCTCATATAACAGACAGCTTAACACATGTATCATCAGAACCTTTCGACTGACGTAAGCCTGTTTAACAGATTAGTCAATGATTTCGTACATCACTGCAGGATTGACGGAACAGCCGGTTAGTGAGAAAACTGAGAACTGCTATCGGGAATCACTTGTTCTTTGTAGCCCGTAAAATGAGGCCAAAATAATATATACCAATATAATATATACCCAAAAACCCAATGGGATCGAATTATGAAACTGATAGCTCAGCACTACCGAGCAGGCAGATTAGTACTGAAAAACGGAAATTTTACGAAGGAGCTGGTGGGAATCGAGTCGTGCCCATGCTAACTCGGCCGGGGTTTTGTTCAAGCGCCAAGTAAGCAGTGGTTCCATGCACGCTTTTATTCAGGAGAATTACGATCGGGTTTATTAAGCTCCGGGAAATAGATTTTATTATAAGTAATACGGATACAAGCAAGGGATTGTCCACAGTAGGTAACTAATCGGAGAAGTGGGGGACTCATTGAGGTAGAACGAGACGCATAGTAAAACTGGTCTAATAAGGCACGTGAGATGGAAGTAGAGCTACCATTTCTGTATACTGTTCCGAGCAAATCTACTTGAGTAAAACGACGAGATCTGCTATTTCGATGACTGATGTCGCAGGTGTTTCTCATGTGCATTTGCCACACTCGATTAGACTAATTCGTCCAAATTGACCATGTCAAATAACACTTTCCTCTTCCTAAAGAAGTAATATTCGATTGAGGTGCTTGGTGTCCGCTGAAGGGCCAGTGAAAAAGACTCTAACTTCTCTTTACTTTAGCATATGAAACTTGAGTGCAGTTCTATATTGTACTGTAGACAGAAACCAAGACGCTTCTTACAATTTTGGACATTTCGGAAAGCACTTAATTGATTTTTTTCATCGGACGTGCGATAACTTGAGGGTTAAACGTCATTTTGCTCATAGTTTTGTGTGATTTAGTGAATCCATTTGCGCTGGGAGCGGTTTTATTTAACTGGTATTAAGTTTATTCTCGTAAAAATAATGGGACCCTAGGCACCGCATAACGGTGACTTCATGCACAATTTTATTCGACTCCAATGGAGCGAAGGAAGATCACGTTTACTGACCTTCCGGACTTAGTGATAATAGTTCCAGTAGCAAATGACGGTTCCGGTCGATACCGGTATTTCCGCTAATATTCTAGGAACTCTTATCAGGCCAAGGTTTCCCTACCACAGTAATACTAAATGAACCATGCCAGATTCTCACCCATTCGGTTTCCTGTCGAGTACTGCGTCGTTGTCACTGATTAGTTGTTTGTGTGGTATGCGTATGACGTTGTACAAAGGATGTGAGCAAAGCTGTTATCGCCATTTGTAAGGAAAGAACTACTTTCTGGGTGCGGATGATGATACTGAATTTATAGTTTTTGTTTTAGTTAGTTCTCCGTGGGTCACTGTATGTGGCGTCCTTTTTTAATGAGACGTCTAACTGGCCCTCTTTGGTCTCGCTTTGAGTTACGGGCAATATTGTGATCAAACCAGTGTTGACCGATGCTACATTGGATCATAATTAGGTAACTCACCCGTGTAGTGCACCCAACCTCTCGTCGTGTAACTTAGATGCGCGCTAATTCACTGCCCCGTTAAGATAATGCTGTGCTTCTTACTGCACTTCATGAAGTGCGGTTTTCGTTCCTGTGACCGGATTTGCCTGTGTCGTTTCGCTTGCATCCTCAAGCCCTAGGGGTTACCCCAAATGCTTCAGCCAGTTGCATTCAGTTTGCTTTGAAAGTACATTTTTGACTTACTCACGCGCGCAAATTTGTGCAGGGTGGTAGTTTTTGTATCCATTAGAAGCCTTGTTTTCTCGGTCCGCGTTTTGATGGGGACGGGCACTGGTTGTCATACTTTCTATATGGGTTGAATGGCTTGCCTTCGTTTGCACAGCCACATTCAGTTAGCGTCAGTGTTAGAACTCGGTTAGCTGCCCAGATATGCGTGTCTGCACGGCAGCATGGTTATATATCGCTGTATTTCCTGTCTGCACAATCAGCGTTCATAGGGCTTTCACTCATTATTCAATCATGCGCTTTCGCTTTTTTCTGAATGGTCCTTGCACATCTGCCTCGGAGGACAACAGATTACATCTCGGAACTACAACATAGTAACATGGAACAGCTAACAAATTTATCAGCATCACAGAAGAGCTGTTGTTATTCACAACATTTTGTTTCCATAAATTAATATATATTGCATTTATCCGATCACAGGTAATAGTTATGTGCATGACCAGTGGATACTTTTGCATTAGTTTACAATATTCGAATTTCACAGGCCTCATCCAAGTGCAATTCTTTTCTTCAACCCAAGACAGCTGCATCAATTGACAAAGAAGGGAAAGTTTGTTCAAACAGCTCCTGTCAATAATTTCGCAGACTATAATTCTGTTACTAGAGTAGCACGTCGTGCTCGCATCTCGACAAAACTCGTAGAGGAGCACTGGCTCTTGTGGGTGCAGCGGCATTGCCTAATGGGAGCGAATCGTGAGTTCACTGGTTGCTGGTGGGCGAAATATGAGACCGACAAAGTGCACACGTGTTCTTAGAGCATTTTGTCACCATTGGTAGATGGAAGAAAGGCGAGATATTAGCCTGAGGTTTTACGGAACACAGCAATCAATCAGATCGTAGATAGGTTAACTCGGGTAGGAATGCGTAAGCTACCAGAAGATTCGTAACGTTTTGCATCAAATGCATATAGGGCGGTGGGAAGAAGGCTTCAGCGAGGAGGAGTGCCGTTGAGAAATCTATGTACCTGCTCCCGTATAAAATTTCGGTGGTTGAGCGTAAATCTATCTACTAAGCAGAATTGAAGTAGTCTGTTTGGTAGATCGACGCCTGTGGGACGACTCCATGCTTTTTGAATACACTACACTGCATTCTCCACTATGTTGCGTCCGTCAGGTAAAGAAAAAGTGCTACCTTCTAAAAGCTGCTACATTTCGAAGTTTGGGTGTTTGCCGCTACTACGTCGGATTTGTGGTTGAAAACTCACAACGGATTTATCCTTCGGTTTTTTGTTGGTTCTTAGGGGGGAATATTTCCGGCTGGCTTGAAACATTTCCCGGTTATTTGTAAATCCAAACAAAATTTTTCTCTACGTCCCTATGTTTCCCTACCTTCTGTTGATTGTGCGGTAGATTTTCAGGATGTAGACCACGACCTAACAGTAGGTTACTTTGTAGGAAAATGGGACGAGGTCAGTGAGTTTGGTTTCTCTAAGATTTTGGTACATGTTGTCTAAATCCAGCTTCCTGATAACAACGAATTTATGGAAGACTAATGGTATACGACCTCCGATCAGATACGTTAGTGTATTGCAGATAGTTGATCACCGAAACACTATCGATACAAGCAACACACGATGGGCAAACCAAGCGCAGCAAAGTGAAATCGAACAGAACACGTTCAGTCAGCAGAAAACAAGTGCGTCGAGAACCAGGTCAGTGGAAACTTTATGAAGGACAGTTCATCAAAACTTGTGCAACCGAAGAAACCAAAATGTCAAGATCGAGCGTCAGAACAAGTGGTAGAAAGTGTCCATTTTTTCGTAGTGATCGAGGTCACTGCAAGTGCCTATTTTCGACATAATCACAAGAAGTGAACATAGAAATCCCTTGCAGTTCTCAAAAATTGCTCGCCATCAGCGGGCCCACCATCTCCTTTTTTAATTTTAAAACTGTCTTGGACTTAGTCGACCGCACGGTTCTCTAGCTCTACGTCTTGTTGATAGGTCTACCAGAGAAATTATTTTCCAACATAAATTTCGTTCACATGAACAGCCGAAGCCAAGCTCGTTCTTGCAATGATCTTTCACCCAAGTTCACCACGGAAAGTGGTTTACGTCAGAGTTGTCCTCTTTCTGCTTTTCTCTCCTGTGTTTGATATCGTCCTAGAGACCGCCCTCTTATCATGCGAGGATAGTGGTGTTGAACACTTCCCAGGTGAAAACTGTCAGACCTTGATTATACGGGTGACATTGTTCTTCCCGGTGAAGATCCAAATAAGCTGAAAACTCCTCGTAACAGCTTCCCGGACTGAGCAGCAATGCTTAATATGCACTTTGCTTCTTCGAAATGCAAGATGCTGTAGCAGGACTGGGTTGGTCCAACACTGAAACCTTCAGGGTCCGGATAGAATGCAGACCATGTAGACAGATTTTGTTATCTTGGCAGTTAAATTAATAACAGGAAATAGGTATGTTAAGAAAAACCGATTGTTGTCAAATATTTCTTTATCCTCAATGTATGATGCATATAGTTACTCATTCATCCTGTGTTGTGTGTGCATGTTTTTACTACTCTATGCAGACAGATAAAATTACTCTCATCAACAAACGCCCCGCAAAAATTGTAAATTGATCGATAATGTGGCTTTCCATTGTTTTTACGTTTTGGGCAAATTTTTCTACAGCGTTTGCCATCAAATCGTCTGTCCGTGGATGGTGTACTATTAGACACACTCAATACCCCCATTTCGTCCAATCACTTGCAAATATCATCGCTTTTCAATAACTCCTACGCCGCCGCTGTTCCACTTTTGCATACGTTCACCTACATTTGTATTTATCACCTTTTATTTTCTGGACTACGTATTTCTCATTGAATGTGACAACAGACGACGGCCATCGGGCACGGAGTAGCATTAACCGGTTGCTGGTTTGGAAGTGCACAACAAAAAGCCGTTCATAAACACAAGCTCATTGTTGTCACCAAGGATAAGTCGATGAAATTCATTATTTACGAATAAACCCCAGACGCTGTTCATTCCATCCCAAGGTTCGTAGAAAAACCGGTGTCTGTCGATGAAAGACATAAAGCATTGGTTTACTAGCACTAGAAATCAGGGCGATATAAGACGAGAAAGTGGGTGCACAAATTACCATTTCCTTTGAGATAAGTCTCACGTACCTTTATTTCTTGCAATTATTTCGTTCATTTGATGTAATGAACACCTCTTCAGGCATTCCGAAAATGAGTAACAATTTATCATAAATCACAACTCTACCTGTTCCTCACATTTAGTCCATATTTCAATTGGCATTTTTCTATTTCAGTTACCACAGATTTTTGACACCAATTATCGGATAATAATCCGTTCTGTCGTAAACAGTTTTCAATCAAACTATCTTTGAAACCTGCACATGAAAATGTTTTGCTGTCCAACATTTCCTTAAGTGCGACTGTCTCACCTTTCCACAGCTTGATATTTCAGATCCAGTGACCATGAACACAAGAACGATAAACATCTTCCGAGAATTCCGAATGAAACAACCTTCGAAACGCAAATTTGTACAAACCTTCAGCATGCCATTTTTTAAAATAATAAACTGTCTGATTTTCAAAAACAGCATTAGTGGTTTCGATCGAAAGAATGGATCATGGGCAAATAGACTAAGAAACGGGCAGTTAAGATGGAATTGCGTAAGAAAAGGTACGCATTTTCAGCGAATTTTTCGTAAGTCTGGCGTAGCCCAACGAACTTCAAACTGCCCAACCTTTTTAATGATGTAGCCCAACGTTAGCCCGATATTGGTCCAGCGTGGCCCAACGCACCCTCAAGTAGAAGCGTGTTGCGTTTGTTGCTTGGATAGTTAGTACCTGCTATGCGGACTACTAAATTGTTGAGCTCCTCGTTTTTTTCTAATTCTTTTTTATAGATTCTTGGGTACTGGTGAACCGTTTTATCCATTTTAGCTGGTTGTAACTCAGTGTTCTAGCCGGTTTTTCTCATTTTACCAATGCCTTCGTTCTTTCGCTTATTTGAATTGTTTCAATTTATTTTGTCATTTACAGGATGAAGAACCCTAAATTTTCGATGCTGAGGTAAATGTGATTGCCTTCCCATTTGCACTGGTCTGGGTAAGTAATCCCGGGGCTCGATTTGCGCGGCCAGAATCAACTTTTATCGTGCGCAGTGTGACTATGGAAAGTAGTGGATTTCACAATGTGGTCATGGTTCCTCCACCACACATTGCCGATGATGTGCGAGGTGTGTTGGAGTCAGGAAAACCTAACTCTTACGAAAGCATAAAAACAGCGGTCATTAGCTGGATTGGCATTTCTGACAAACAGCAAATTGTCAGTTTGTTTGCAGACATTGAGCTCGGAGATCGAAAACCTACCCATTTGCTCCGGCACATGTGTGTTCTTTTAGGAACTACTAACGTCGATAATAGTCTTCTGAAAGAGACATGGCTCCAACGTCCTCCCAGCGATATGCAGAATGTTCTTTGCGTGTCCACAAAGGAACCTATCGAAAAGCTTGCCGAGAAGGCCGACAAGATCAAGGAAACCTACGAGCTGAAGGTCAATCAGGTGACTTCCTCACGAACTGAGTCTGTCGTTACCTCTATAATAGCCACAGTGCACAATCTTGTCTAAAATGTTGAGGCATTCAGTGTGTCGTCCGTCGGACGCCCAACTCAGGCATCACCTAGCAGACAGTTTCACCGAGAAAGATCTCCCAGTAGCATCCGCATAGAAATTTTGGTTTAGCCATCACCAATTAGTGATCTGCTTTGGTATCATCAAAGGTATCGTTCTAAGGTGCGTTACTTCATCCCACCTTGTTTCATTGCCCCAGCCAATCAGGGGAACGAGGACGCCAGTGCGCAGCTGCGATGGACGCCGCTGGACAGAGTAGTCGGCTATTGCACATCATCGATCATAATTCAGGTAAGCGCCACTTGGTAGACAGTTGCTGAAGTTGGTGTCCTTCCAACTTCGGGTCAAACTTTAAATAGATGCCGCGGGTGATATTTCTATCCACACTCATGGAAAAAACTTCGAAGACAGTATATTTTGATCTTCTTCACACTTTTCGCTGGGTTTTCTGATTGCAGAGGTTCAATATGCCATAGTTGGTATTGACTTCCTGCATCACTTCGATCTCTTGGTCGATTCTGGCCGTGAAAGTTTTGTGGATCGTGCCACTAATCTATTTGTGGACGGGGTTTGGGTTGATTCTAGCCCGATCAGTCCTGTTCTACTCAAAATGACCGATTTGCATTTATTCGGTGACGTATTAGATGCATATCCTAAAGTGCTGCTTTCACCGTCCGTACAACCAGCCGTAGTCACCTCGGTAGATCACCACGTTAGCGATTCGGGCCCGCCACTTTTTGCTAGGATACGCCGGCCTGCGCCCGAGCTGAGTTCGAGCACATGATTGAATTAAGTACCATTCATGCCCCAAAAAGCTTTTGGGCTTCCCCATTTCATATGGTCCCTAAAAAGTCGGGAGATTGGCGACCCTGTGGAGATTATAAAGCACAACACAAACCTAGTCGAAATCACCAATTCACATATTGAGACGGCCCGGGAACAGATAACAAATTTCAGAAGAACACAGCAACATTTCGCAAGTATGTTTTCAAGTCTATTGCTTGTGTGTCGAATTGTTTGAAAATTTCTCGACGGAAATAACAATAAACCAGAATCAAAAATATGGACAAGTTTTGTGGAAGACTTTGCAAACCTGAAGAGATGACTTCGTTCCAGTCAGACACAAACAGTTTTGTACAAAGTTTTTATAAGTTGCAACTGACAAAAGCACAAAGAGAAGTCCTATCATTGCCACCCAAAACCATCAACCAGTTACAACTGGAAGCTCGTTTGGAAAACCCAAATGATCAAGTTAAAAATCTGACCCCTACCTCAGAGAAGAAAGCGCGATGGTTCAGAGCGAAATTGGTGAGTATATCGTAAGTTTTCAATTCAACTGTGAGGGTTTTTACGAGCACGCACTGCAGCTGCAACGTATGCGGATCTCCGGAGTTATCATTTTTTGAAGAAATCCGGTCACCTGGCAGAAAGAAACCACGACAACAGAAAAGACATGTAAGACTACTTTGAGGTGAAATCATTTTCTTTAAAAGTAAATAGCTGGTCGAAGCTACTTTATTTGTGTTTAAAATATATCAACAGTATGGATCCCCAAGGAGAAAGGCAACAAATCGGTTGTTACACGAGCAAAAACAGGGCAACCAGTGTTCGTGATAATAGTTGCGTAAAACCAACCGTTAAGATAAGTAGATACGCAAAACAGAGAATCTTTTGTAGCATGTCACAAGGTGTGGAGGTTAGAACTCGAAGCTAGACACTGAAAGAGCCCCGAGGCTGGCTACCTAGCGCAAAAAACCTCAAGTTTCAGTGTAGAAGGTAGATTTTCCCCGCCCTTTCGGCGATGAGGTATCCTGAGTACGGGTATCGAAGGGCGGCGAGGTGCACATCATTCGCGAACATATTAAAATATAGTTTAACAGGGGCGAAGTCAAGGTCATCTCGACGCAAAATCAGGTTTCCTCAGTTATTTTGGCTTTTCAGCGTTCAGATCAAGTACTGGGTTATTTCTAGTATTTATTGCTATTACATCTTACTTACTGATCTTATTGTGACGCTAACTGCGTCACACCCACTTGAGGGCGTCAGTCATTGTCACGAATTAGTACAATAGCTCTTTTTAGAGATTCGTGATCTGTAACGAACTTAACCCATCGTGTAAAACCCTACCCAAGTGCTCCTCTACTATCCGGTCTTTCCAACTCAATTAGCCGATTTTTCTCCAACCATTTTCTGATAGGCCGCAGTTTACCATATTTCGGCTATTCGTCCAATATCTCTCAGTTGTCACTTTACCGGCACATTTTTCTTTCTGTTATATTGCATCTGATTGACCACCAATCACTCCAACAACATAGCTGTGCGTACCACTCCTACCCATCGGTCCAGAATCACAGTCAGCACTGGCCGTCGCAAGAACCCTCACCTCAAAAGCACGCCAAATACTCGTTCAGTATACCTCGTAGATGTACTGAGAGATGATACCAAAGCAACTGGCGAAATAAGCCATGTCATGAATAGTTTGCCCTCCAGGCTTGAGGCTTTGGATCAAATCATCGGTTTGGTAAGTCCATTACCGTTCCTGCTGAGCCCATCTGTACACCACACTCAGACCAACTCATTCCTGGCCACGAAGTTCACCGACACCATTGCCTCTGAGATCTTCAAAAGCATCGAAAAATTGAAGAATGCAACAGTATTCAACATTACAGATAGATTACCCCTCATTTGCAAAGAATGCATTCTTGAAGGCTTGCGACCTGGGTTCGGAATCATGCCACCGTGCCAGACTTCGCAAAAAGTCCCAGCGAAACACATGTCCGCTCCTGTTTCAGTTTAATACTGAGGCTATTAACAATGGATTTATCAGCCGATAGTCTTTTGTCGTTGCTGCTACAGAATTCAAGCGCGCAAGGATATTTCCCGACAAAACCCCATTGGAAAAATCCAAGAAGCACGCCCAAGGCGCTCCCAATTGGAGAGTCAATGAACCACGTTGATCTATATCATCAGAAACGTTGGGCAGCACTGCCTGCGCCCAAAGGGAGCGCGTTGCGCTACGCCCAACTTTCGAAAAAAATGCTAGAAATGAGTACCTCTTCTTTTCTTATCCATCTTGGCTGCCTGATTCTTAGTCTGTTTAACCATTGTCCATCTTTTTAATCAAAACCACTAACTTACCACTGATAAAAATATTTTGTTTTCGAAAATCAGATAGTTTATTATAAAAGTGGTATACTTGTAAAACAAAATAAGCCGTTTTCGTAACGCCAATATATTTTAACAGATATTGTTACTTTTATTATAATTTTTCTTGGAAAGTTTTACGAACTTCTGTGCAATGTTTGAAGGCACATTTTACGAGTCATTTTAGTCCAACGTTCGCCCAACAGCGTTGGGTATTGTGCTACTTGGGAAGAGGTCTACAACAGCCATGCCAAAAACAATAATCCTGGTGTACATTTACCAGCAGTCCCTCTCAGACGGTTGATTTACCAAACGTTGGCCATCATCTGAAGACTTCTTCTGTATTTGGTCGCAAAATAACCGTGGATCTAGATAGTTCAACAATCTCCACCCCATCTGAGCCGCGCAGCAGGCGTCAAAACCTACAGAATAGCCCTAATGAAACAAATCACCGTAATGTGCTTCCCGGCATCCATAAAACTGATAAAAGTCTCCCGACTTCCGAAACTGTAATACCGAAACTCGAATGACATGATTCCCCGTACTAGTTCAAAGAATGTATGGTCAAATTTACAAACTACACCTAAAGCGTAGAGTTCAAAAAGACGAAAGCCGACCCCAGCATGAGTCTGAAATCCAACAGCGGTCCAGGAAGACAACCCAATACCTAACCTGAATTCAGCAAACCCTCGATTGTCAGTGAGAAAACCAGCTATTCCCTGCAAACCTCAGCAAGGCGTGGGACTAGATGTGTTTACGCCGGTAGCCGTAATGAACTGAAAAAAACAGAATATTGCTATCGGCAAAACCTGTTATCTTACTTCGGGGACGCGAACTTTGCTCTCCAATCCCAATCAGTCTTTCGCCTTCAAGTAGAATAAAACATAACAACACTTCAGCCACCAACGAAAAAGGAAGCCTTGGCGAAACTATTCAGATTATCAGGCCAGTACCTTATCCGAATGTAGTTTCGCCCATCTATTTTCACCCCATTTGACGTGCAGAGAAATGTTCTCCATTGTGTTGTGATTCAAAGCGAACAATTATCGGCTTGGAATTTCTTTGGTTTCAGTTAAAAAGAGTCTCAAAAACCTGTGCACGTCCTGAGGCTGTTTGTCCCCCGAATATACGTGTTCCGACCGAACCAATGTACCAAATGCTGTCCAGATCATCTCCTTGCAGTAAGACAAAGGAGGCATCTTTACATTTCATTGGTAAAAGATTTACTGAAAACAAATAGCCTGGAGACATAAATACGTTGGGACGCACAGTGACACAAATATCAGCAACTTGTATGAAAAATGCTTGACATTTTTTCACCAATTTCTGTGGTGGCTGGGTAGATATGTGCTTCAGAATCTTCTCACTCCTGTGCGCCGCAAAACTTATCCGGGATGAGAGATTGAATTCGCTTCATTTTATCGGTAATAGGTGATGCATAACACTCCATCCCCACAGTAAAGATTTCCGCCCCGTCACCGTTCAGTACCGAGAAGTTCTCCGTCCACGAGTCGCCGGATCGACTCCTTGTTCTTCGTTCACGCATTTATGTTCATACTTGGTGTCCCGTTGGTGCTATTGCGGTGGCTTGATAGAGGTACGAGACAAAAAGAAGTTTAATAACAAAATGCTAGTGTACAGAAATACGGTGTAACAGAAATAGAAAAAAGTGACTAACTGTATGTTCACAATGTTCAGCGAATTGATATCAAACCGACCACACAAAATTGCTCCACAGGTTAGGTTCGACGCAGCTTTCGGACGAGCCGTTGTAACTCGTTCGAGTGGAACCTAATAATTCCGCAGTTGGCTGCTGAGTTGTGGAAGGCTCACTAAAAATGCATTTAGAATTGGATGAGTTCGGTCTTTATTGCTACAGTTTACGGATCACTCACAAGCAAAGCAGGGAGAACCATCCGTGGTAACTCCTTGCGTATGAGTCTGAAATGTGTCTTTATTAATTTGAGAGAACAATAAAACGTGTAAAATACAACGAGAAAAAAATTGCGAAATGTGTATAGTGTACAAGGTACCACACTAATAAACGAAGCTCACTTACGTCTCTGGAAACAGTTCATAACTGTCTGTGGTCTCTGAATCACTTAATACATGTTGAAGACCGCGCTTTGAATTCTGATAATATGCTTATCCAGTGAGCGAGTCGGAAGAACAGAGGGAAAGAGCCCGTGATATTCTAGATTCACTCTTTCTGTCTTGCAGGACTGTATTATCTTCGTCTTAATACATACTTGTGCTGTACGCGATTCCTCGCATACAAAATATTACGCTACATTCAGTTCGGTCTCGGGGTTCTTGATTCTCAGTAGTTTTTATGGGGTTCACCTTATCCAATCCCTTCTATATCACGTTTGACATCTCGGGCAGGACGAAGTCAGTGGCACGACTTACTTGCCGGTGGCCGGAACCGAATGCCGACATAGCGTAACGGGAAATGCTGGGGCAAGGGAACGACGTGAATATCAAGGCGAACGGACGAACCAAACGAGGGTCATAGACAAAAGGACAGACGGCGAATGTGTCGGAGGCATCTCGAAGCAGACAAAAGGAGGTATACGCACTACCCGAGTGGAATTAGCGGGATCTTTGGCAACCAGCAAGATAGCCCAGATGAGGGGCAACCGATCGAGCCGGCCCTCCATGAGTAAACGCTACTCTCTTGTCGTCATTGATGCTTTTCCCGACTGGCCAGAGGTATATTTAATAACTTTACCTATGGCTGACTTCAAACAGACTGCGTTCAGGAAGACATTCAGCAGAGAAGGAGTTCCGTTTTTGTTAGTTACTGAAGGCGTAGAAAGAACAGTCAATTTATGGTTGTAGTAATTGCGGCTATTTTTGTGGACCGATTGACGCGGCAACCGAAAGCAAGAAACTATAGTGAATATGCGATCAAATGTGACCTTCGTCTGTTCTCGCAACCATAGACTACGGTGTGGGTTTTTGAAGGTAGTCGATTTCACCACACGACATCAGTGAACGATTATCACGACAGTAAGAGCCATGCACCATTGACCCGTGTGCAACTGGAATGCGGTTCACGAACGACTCTCTACAACCTGGTACAGTCGGTTGGTGGGTGAGGATGACCGAGGTCACGTTAGTTTCCGGTATTTCATCCGAATGAACTTTACCAACGCGAGCTGTTGACAAAACCGTGCACCATTTCTTACTCACGTTTTCTTATTTGTTTCTTATAACTATAAACACAAAGGCGTCCCATCTACCCTTCGTCTGCTCTCGCAACCATCTACTACGGTGGGCCTTTTTGGAAGTAATCGATGGGACCACATGATACCATTGGACGATAGTCTCAATAGCGTGAGTCATGCACGATTGATGAAGGCGTACCTGGAATAAGAATATCATTTTTATTGAATGTTTAGATCTTTTTGATGGAAATGACAAAGGCGATTGACGAATAGACGACGCAGTTATTCGAAGACTCCACTTATTTAAGTTATCAGTTGACTAGCCGGTATTCTACCTTATGGTTAGTTACAATGAAATTTATTAGACTATTGAACAATCAATAATGTAACGGAGATTAAGGAAATGTGGTTGATTATCGTTTGACTTTGCAAAGGAACACTAAATTCTTGTTTTTTTATCAGCAGGGAAGATCAGAGCAGAAAAGTGAAAATGGGGAAAACACAGTTTTTGACGAATAGCTGTTTGTAAATTTACTAGCTATAACAGATCGGCCTAAGCAGATATAATTCGCGATAATGCACACATGTAGTTCTGTTAACATTTGCTTTGATAACACATGAAAACTGTTGTTCAGTAAGATAACATTCATTGGTCCCATATTTCGTTGCATGAATTTGACGTTAATTTAAACCCGGGTATATATTTCTTTTTTTACCAGAACTTCATCAAGGTGGTGGCGATGTGCAAGTCTGAATTTGATTTTTGCGTGGTAAGTCGTTTGTGAATTGTTCGCTCAAAGAATGTCATTTGACATGAAGTACTTTCGTCCTGAAGTGGTTCTTGAGCTGGTGAAATGCGAAGTCATTCACGTTTGCAGTTCACCAGTTAATCCCTTTGTTGATATACCGTAGCAGTGTACGGTACACGTCTCAATCTTATCAATGAAATGTGTACATTCACTGAACAGCATAGATAAGTAACATTTATTCACTCTTCTCTCATTTTAATAAAATCAAATGGCTTTTAAGAAATCATTTATATTGTAGTAGGATCCACCTCAATGGCGTCTCTTGACTCTGGTCTTCGGATTACTAGCGAAACCCCGTGTTGCAACAAATATATGGAACAGATTATGTTCCTTGTGTGCTATTTTAGATTTGTCACCTTTTAATTGACAGTGCAATATTTACGAGGGAATTATCAGCAGTAGCAGACGTAACTCTTTCCTTATTGATACAGTGTTTCACTGTATTATTAGATTTGCGGTCAGACATCATTCGTCGCAGTGGAAACAGCATTCATTAGGATCAGACTTCATTTACACACTGTTTGAAGTCGTAAATTCCGTAAAAATTCAATCTGTCAGACGTCGCGTGGGGCCAGTTACATATCGCTGGTTACTATTCTGACTAACCACGCAGGTTGATGAGGTCACTTCTTGTTGAATGTCCATGTCACGACGAGGGCAAGAGATCCATAGTCGTTTTCGGGACCACATATCAAAGACGAAGTAATCATGAACTAAGGGGTGTGTCGGCTAGCAGACACCTACTGTGAATAGCCAGCTGTTAGTGGGCTCGTTACGAAACTGCTCGTATGTGAAGAAACGTGAATGTACGAATTGGATCACGCGAAAAAACAGCCGCGCCACTTAGAAGATGACTCGATCAAAATTTACGCATTGTGGTATTATCGAGTCATGCTTCTGATCCCCGGACTGCGACAGTAAAAGGGCGGTAGCACTGTAAACAGTGTGTTATTGTTACGATGACTGTAACATCGGCGATCCATAGATGAAATTCCACTCACTTCTGAAATGGTGAAACGTTCTCGAATTATTCGGCTGGTGAGGCCTGGCATTTGAAGTGGAACCCGGCGGAAAATTGCAACAGTTACCTGTGCATCTTATGCAAGTGGTAGGGTATATATGGTCCGGCCGATGCCGTGAACGAAGTCCGCAACAAACTAATGTAAAAATGGTTCGTTAACTGACTACTACCAGCAATAAAGTTGGTTTCTATTTAATAGAACGTCGTTGATAACTGTGAAGTTTTCATTGAGTTCCCGTGTTTCCGTTATCCACAGAAATGCAGGTTGTTTTACAGTTCATAACTAACAAGTAATTGCGTGATATACACAACAAAAATGCGATGAAAGTTTAAAATGAGGGGATGTGTACCCCATCCTGTGGAGAAGACATGAATTTAGTGAACAAGTGGTATGTATTTGCCAGGGATGCACCATTACTTAAAAATGGCTAACTTGTGTAATGAAGGTGCACGAGTACCGACAAGTCGCTACATCTGCAGAACTGGGACGAACCAATGAAGGTGACCCAGTTAGTGCGGCGCCCGTCCCGTGCATCGACTTAGTGTCTCCATCCTTAACAAATGAACGACGGGAGAATGAGCCAATCGCACAGATGGTAAGCAGGACGAATTGATCGTAGCATCTACTCCAACGCGTGTTCCGTTGAAGCACGGACCACGAAAATGAACGGCGCTTGAACTGCTATTATGGATGCCGACCGCGTTAGTCGCCGGAACGCGTCGGGATATTAGTTTCCCTGTTCGGCACCTGGGAAGGTGCGACCGGCTTAGCAGCACCGGGCCCTCTCTCCAAACTGTTTGTGGTATCGGCAGTACGTTGATCGAGATGGGCTAACGGGGCGGTCAGGGGAACGGCTTCTGAGACGTTCACATCAGTCAGAGCTGCCATAAGGTTTATGGTCTCTACAGTGAGAACAACCGGGAGGGGGAAAACATCGGAAAGCCTGTTCGGAAGCAGTTACCAGATTGTCCACGGAGTGTATTCCTACGGTGGGAGCGGTGGTCTGGGGGCTGCTCGAGTTTGTTACGGCCGTAATTGGTAGATGGTATCGTTCCACAATATCGTCCGCCAGTTTTACCGCTTCTGTGAGCTTAAGATGGATAAAAACCTCGAGCAGCGCTTGAATATTGTGTAGTAATTGCTGTACCCACAACTTTTTTATAACGTTCTCCTCTAAAAGTTGCCCTGCCAACTGCTGCATTTCTCTCAGTAAATCAGAGGGCTTCTTGCCACCTAACTCTGTCCCCTGGATCAGCCGTCTCAGTCTGGACGATTCTGACGGCAAAAGATAAGAGATTACCGCGTCTTTCACGGCAGTGTAAGGACTGTTACTGAATAATACGTCGCGTGTCTGAGTGGCAACGTCACGAGAGAAGCGACCGATAGTCCACAAGTAACGGGTTCGCTCGCTTGAGATTCTATGTGATTCAAACTCTGCCTCTACCCTATGGAACCAGAGTTGGGAGTCATCAACAAAAAACTCGGAGACGGCTAGGGATACTGTCGAAACGGACGGTTCCGGATCAGGTTTGCGGTCGTTGCTAGCCATAAGTGCAATGGTATATCAAACGTTAAACGATATATAAAGATCACTTCAGCAAGCGTGAAACACTTATAATATCGATATGAGGTAAATGTAAAATGAATGTGCTAGCAGAAATCCGGAGTTTACCGTTTCTATGTCGGAAAAGTATATTTGTAAACGAATAAATGTGATTGAAGTACTTACGAGTGTCCTTGGTGGAATGAAACTGTTGTTCGGGCTCACGAGTCTGCGATTCTCCTCAGTTAAGTCGGGACCTGCTCCCGCATAGAGTCGATGCCCCCTGGTCCTCGGTTTGTGACACGATAGCGAATATACCCGGCAGCGCGCGAAGCAGAACTCAAAACGCTGGGGCGGAACAACGTGTGTGTTGGAGGAGCTCAACGGCGTGCAGATGACGTACACAAGCGGAGCAATTGGCACTACCAAAAACAGTACTTGTTCAAATAAACGAATTTGTTAGTCTTTTGTAATCGTGTGTTGTATCGGTAGCACTGCAGGTGAAAGTGACAATGAATGTGCCAAAATTCGGATACAACCGGCGTGTTTTTACGCCGGGAATGGGTATGCATGTGAGTGAGGCAGAGAAGTAGACAGATGCGCTACTCAAAGAAGATAAGCAATGTCTCAACTGCTAAGATCGGTGAGTATTTACATGAGAAACGTCTGCATGCAAGGTCGAAAATCGGTCATGGACAAGAATGAAAACTCTCTAATTTTATTACATAGGTAAAGTAATAAATTTTGCCAGGCCACGGGTAAAGAAAGGCGGGTCAGAGAGAAGTGGGTAGTACGCCGTACGGTGTAATTTTGCTCTCAAGCTTTCTGTAAACAAAATGACACTTTTTGCTGAACAGGTCTTGGACCAACGCTATCCGTCCCCTCCAGTAAAAATTGTCGTGTAAAGTAATGCTGCATTCACAACCAGAGGCCCGAACTTTCTTTCGCAGTGTGAGTACTGTAGCGTTGAAATCTAACAGTTCCCCAGATACCGTCATATATATCGTCCGGCATTTCTTATAGTCCTTGCTAATGGAACTCAGTTAACGTTTGTGCATAATCACGATTCCCATTCATTCAATGACCGGATGTACGTTAGAAATAGGAGGCTCACTGCAGATCAGAAGACATACGTTGTCAGAATTATGACAACATTCCATAACGCGAGGATAATCTGTACGTCCGCTCGGAATAAATACCACAGGTTATTTACAGTGAGGGATGTCCACTCTTCAAGGACTGGGCAAGTGCATCTAGATGGGCGATCGGACGCACTGAAGATAAAGGAGATCGTGGCAGGTAAAGGAGATTTGGGTATTCTGTCAGAGAAAAGGGATGGTGAGGTACGTTTCCTACGTGCCCCATCACTATCCATTGGTGGCTAGGTATGATGAGGTATTGCTGGATGATGCATCGCATCAGTCAAACCTTCGTGGGGTGCGTATCGTGACACGATTCCCAGATGCCAAACAGGGAAACTATATCCCGACGAGTTCCGACGACTAACGCGGTCGGCAGCCATAAAAGCAGCCGTCTGTTGCATGGTCGAGGTTCAGTCATCAGTAACCTGTTCCTAATTGACGCCAATGCAGCAGTTACTATCATTTCAAAGGAAGCAGGTGACGCGACGATCCCATCGGTCCAACAACTCTGTGATGCCAGTGGCACTCCTATTGCTACTTACGACCGTAATTCACTCAGGCTCAACTCAACCTACGATGTCCCTTCCGCTGGCTGTTTATAGAAGCAGACGTCCATTATCCCATACAAGGTGTCGGTTTCCTTCACCAGGAATAAACAGACCGCGTAGCTTGGCACAAGACACGCTCCGCGCAGCACAGGCTGAGTTCGAACACACGATAAAATTAGGCATAGTACACACGTCCAGTAGCTCTTGGGCCTCGCTCCTTCACATGGTCCCTGAATCTGATGACGACCGGCTCCCCTGCGATGACTATACAGCCCTCAACCAGGCTAATATCCCAGACAAGTAACCCACTCCACGTATCCTAGATCTCAAACCTTCACCATCTGGCTATTCTGTTTTCGGACGAACCGACCTCGTTAGATCCCACCACCAAATCCCGATAGCTGAGGCTGACAGTCCTTAAACTCCTGTCACAACTCCATCCAGACTATTCGAGTTTTTACGCATGTCTTTTGGGCTCAGCAATGCAGCCCAAACCCTTCAAAGGTTTAGGTATGAAGGAACACGCGGTTTGAAGAATGTCTATGTGTACTGGCAAGTTCTTCAGAACAAGAGCATACGGCACATCTGCGTGCTCTTTCTGAGCACCTTAAACAACACGGTGCAACCAAAACCCCACTAAATGCGAAATAGGTAGGGCAACCATCACACTCCTAGGTCACGAAATCTCAGCCTCGGGTATACAGCTCCTGCCTGACAAGGTGGCGGCGATTCGCGACTATTCTGAGCCTCCCGCTTGCCGGCAATTGCGCCAAATTTTCGTCTCATTTAACTTTTATCGCCGCTTTATCCCACACTGCGCCAAAATAATGCAGCCTCTACCAAAACTTTCGCTTGGAGGTAAGCAGAAATTCATTTTTTCCGACACGGTGCAGGCAGCGTTTACTTTGATCCAGGAAGCTATCGCCAACATGGCACTCCTTTCACATCCCGATCCCTCTGCTCCCCTGGCTCTAGGGATGGATGCTTCGGACACGGCTTTTGGAGCCGTGTTGCAGCAATTCGTCAACGATTCTTGGCAACCAATAGCTTTCTTCTCTAAGAGCCTCCAGCCTGTGGAATCCCTATATAGTACGTTCAGCAGAGAACTACTGGCAATCTTTTTGGGTATCCGACCCTTCCGGCACACACTCGAGGGCTAAACGTTCACAGATCTCTAACCACTAGTGAACGCTCTCCAGTCAGCTGCTGATCGATATCCGCCACGCAAGATTCGCCACTTAGACTATGTTTCGCAGTTTGCTACGGACATTCAATATTTCTCTGGGGCACGTAATCCCGTAGCAGACGCACTCTCACGCGTCCACAATATCGACGACCCACTACCCATGGGCATAGACCTGGAAGCGATCGCCGCAGCCCAAACAACAGATCCTGAGGTAGAGTAACTCAGAAACAGCAGCCCCGTGCACCTAGTGACAGTGGTCCTCCAAACTTCGGATGTAACTATTATTTGTGATGTGTCACAGGATCGGACCCGACCACTAGTTCCCGCCAGTTTTCGCCGACAGGTTTTTATCAGTCTCCACAACGTATCGCACCCTGGTGTAGCCGCCTCATGAAACTAGTCACTGAGCGATTCGTCTGGCCTTGCGTCAAACGTGACGTACATCCTTGGGCCCGTGCTTGTCTTCAATGCTAACGCGGTAAAATACATCGTCACACTAAATCTACGTTAGGCACATTCTGTGAACCGGACGCACGCTTCCACCATGTGCATGTGGATCCCTGTCCCTTCTGCCATCCAACGGCTGCGTCTGCATCCTCACTTGCGTGGATCGTTTCACTCGCTCGCAACAGGCCATACCTATCCCCCTTCCTACCTCGTAGGAAGCTGCAACAGCGTTTCTAACTGGCTTAGTGAGTCTGTTCGGTTGCCCTTCCATCGTGACCACTGACCGCGGTTCTCATTTTGTCTGCGCCATCCGAAGACCACTAAACGCATTCGGTTGCAGACACAACAAGACGACGGCCTATCATCCTCAGACTAATGGCATGGTGGAGCGATTCCATCGCCAGCTGAAAGCTGCCCTTCGTGCTCTCGATGACCCCTTAGGGAGTGAAGTTGTACCGATCGTCCTCTTAGGATTGCGTAACACCTTTAGAGCCGACATGAGTTTTACTGCTGCTGAGATGGTTTACGGTTGCAAATCACGATTTCCAGGTGAGTTTGCTGCTCCATTACCACCTGTGAGCTATAATTATGGGGATTACGCAAAATGGTTGTCTCACCAAATGCGATGATAAAGCCCACGCCGCCACGAGAGCAAACCCTCAGCAACTATTTACCTACCACTCTAGCGACCGCCAGCCATGTGTTTATTTGAGTGGATGCAGTGCGATCACTACTACAAGCGGCTTACTGTGGCCCGTTCCGCGTCGTCCAGCGAAAGGAAAGAAAATACGTGGTAGACGTCGAGGGCACGAAAGAGACCATCTGCATAGACCGCCTTAAACCAGCCTTCATCGAAGTAGAACCCACCTCCAACAACCCTCTCAGTTTCCCCACCTGCTCACAACCTTCGGTTAGTCGTCCCGAATCGGCCCATATTACTTCCACTGACGATTTCCCACTACCCGTTGCAACACAAAACTCCACGGAAGACACAGCTGCACCCGTCAACAGGATAAATCGACGCGGCCGTGAGCTGTGACAGCCAGCGAGGTCTTCTGAATATATAACAGTTGTATATATTTAGGTTTACTGTTCGTATTGAACTAGTACATAGTCCTTTTACGCATGAATGCACGACCACGTGGTTATCACGACAAGAGTAGCGGCAGCCTGTATTGCCCCGGTATGTCCCCCCAGTCGAATATCGCATCGCGCCCCGAGGCGCAGCTTCCTTGCGTTTCTTGCCTTCCAGCCCGTCCCGTCGGACAGAACCATATGGAATTCCAGGATTTCGCATGGCTCAAACACAACACTCATTGGACCGTGACTGGACTCAGTTTACGCCGAACGCTGGATCGTTTACCAAGGCAGTAACAACCACAGGCAAACGGAACCTTGGGATATGCCGACAACGACAAACCCTTAAACGCAATTACCACCGCCAAGTCACAAGCAGGATCTACCTCGTTCGGATGATTTGTTAGGGAGGGCGCAATTTCGCGATCGACGCGCAGCGACCAGTGTGAGTCATGGAGAACGGCTTGTTCTAGTCTCGTTGTTGTGTTCGGCCGCGGCGGGAAACATGGTAAACGTCTCTCGCCACCAAAGCCGACGTATCCATCGCGGGTCGAAGCCCAAATGCGTCGGCCTTCTAGGAAGAGACCCCTGTGGTGCTATTGGTACAACACACGATTACAAAGACCGACAAATTTGTTTATTTGAACAAGTACTGTCTTGGTGGTGCCGCTTGCTCCGCCTGTGCACGTCATCTGCACGCCGTGGAGCTCCTCCAATACGCACGTTGTCTCTCTCCAGCCTTTTGAGTTCTGCTCTTTTGCGCGCCGCTGAGTATATTTATTGACGTGTCACAAACCTAGGGCCAGAGGGCCATAAACTCTATACGGGAGCAGATCTCGACCTAACGGAGGCGTTTGCCAGGCATTCCCTCTCCACAACCACGAAACGACGTCCTTTTGTGAAATATTTTCCGTAGTCCTGCAGTAGTCAGTGAACTGATTAGTGGTTACTCGCTTTCTTCATCATTCCTTCCGAACTCCTCCACGATACTGCTCCATTGACGCATCCTGCTTTTGCAGATCACCTTTTCTCCAAGCTTGTAAGCCTCCAATATATTTCTCATACAGCTTCTCCGCTCCGTGAACATCACACGACACGCCCATCAAAACGGTCGTCAGAAGGGGTACACTAATGGTCCACCTACTGTGCCGTCACCCGCTATGGTTCCTCACTCTGGCAGCCTTCCTCTATATGCAGATGTGCCAATAGTTTGTAAAAAAACCGACTATGTATCCGGTCTTTAAATTCCACCACTCTCCTTACTGGCTGAAGTATTTCATTCTACAGCGGTTGACCCTCTGCCGCCTTTTACGATAAACGTTGTGCAGCATTATTCATGTCGTTTTCGCATGGTACAAGTTATTCAGCGATCATCTTTCGATTTGCACTCACTTGTCATCTACTCTATCATCTCCGTTGCAAACGCTGAACACCTTTGTGGTCGCTGTAGCCACGCACCCCATATCGATTTATTTTCCAGTTCCGCTTAGACATTTCTTTATGAGCCCTATACAAATTTGCCAATTTGTTGTACGCCATCCTGTTTCCTCCGGCCGTTTCCTTAAACCACCACTATGATAGTCTCTCTCTTCCCCAGCGTGCACCAATATCTCTCTTCACATCTGATTTTGCCAGTATCCAGCTCCCCTTGCATACCGCCATCTCCGCAGACTGATGTATTTCCGTACTGATACCTCTTGACATACCTGTTATAGAGCGAATAATTCATCGAAAGCTTTCCGTATTACACTGACGAGTTTTCCACCCATATGTCCATCATATTCTGCAGCTTGCAAGTGACTCCTGATACTTCACGCGATAAATCCCGTTCAAGAAAAAATCAGCAACTCATCCCCGAAACTTCTTTGAATTTCCAACATTTGCAATTATTTCCGGCACCCTTTACTTTTGTACTCAACGCTTTTAACTGGCTTCACTCAAGGATTGCCGGACGGAAGCCTCCAATCACTAGAGATGTGTTGATGTAAAGCATCACTCACCTGTTGTGACCTGAATGGGGAAATGATAAATTTCACGGTCAAGTGCCGTTTTCTGTCGGGAATTATAACTTCCTTAAATTGTGAAATTTTGACCGATTTTGCTTCTTTCCTCTGTTATGTATTTAGTACTGCTATTTAATTGGACTTGGTGAGCTTTACTTGGCCCATCGGTCATATCTGAGCGTTTTTGAGCTGCAGTTCCGTCAGTCTCTTGCCACGTGCTGTGCGCAACACTACACTGTTTGGAGGTGGCATGTGCGCCTGCTAAGCTTGCGGGAAAGTGGAGCTTTCGCTGAAATTGGGCGAGGATGTTTGATAAGTCCAGTGTGCGACTTGTGGACGCGCTGCGTTTTACAACGAGAACCGCTGTTATGTTCATTGCACGGCCGGAGCACGTGAAACACACCCCCGGAACCTTTTCGGGGCCACGCCATATTGATTGCCATTCATTTTCTAGGTTTTTTTACCAGTGCCGTAAAAAGTTGGCACATTAGTCTCATTTTGTGTGCACAACTAACCGATGCGGCTCATATGGTGGTAACTTACGAGAGTGGGGTAAGTTCCGACCTGGCTTAATGTAATGCAGACATAATACAGCTGACAGAAAAGCTTCTGAATTAGAATTGAACAAAAATATCTTGAAAGTGTGCGTAATGGGAGTGGCTTTTATAAACATATATTCTTTATTTTTGGTGAATCTTGTTTTTCTCAGTCAAATCTCGGTAATTAGCTCTCCAGTCATTGGCTTAGCCGTTGCTGATTGTTGATTGGGTTAGTGGTCATATATAACCTGTTGCACGAAGCTCAGTCCCCACTTGCCGTTTCCTGCGACGCGGTTGCCGGCTGTCCGGTGTGCAATGGGAGGCCCGGCCCAGTTCCCTAATTTGCGTTCAATTTTCTGGAATTCCAACCAACCAGTTTTTACGTATACGATTGGCGAGCAAAGGGAATGGCTTCACCGGCTCGGGAGGAATGCGTACACTGTCTGGCTCGATGACGAACGTGGAGGAGTACGTGACTGTTAACATGGTCCCTATGGGGCCACCACATTTTGATTACCGTGTTGCTTCTCTGAAGCCGTTTTGTTGTTGCCTTTTCATTTCTCTTGCATGTGAGTCTCGTTTCACGTGCGCGAGCCTGGGAATACTAGCTTCATATAGGGGGCGATCATTTGCGAGTTTGGGCGTGGTATATAGAAAACTCCGTGCTTTGTTAAACATTTCGTGAAGATCGACTGACGTTTAACAGCTTCAGAAGATGGGAAGAAATTAGCATTCGATTCAATCCGTTACCCATTTCACGTAAGTTACAGTACTGAAAGCATTGGTAGCAGGAGCGCAGTTATCTGCTATGTTCAGACAAGAGGATCAGCTAGTTAGTTCAGTGAAACTTTGCTGCTAGATACATGGAAGAGAGCTTGTACAGTGGGACATAACTATATGACTAATTATATACATATATATATATATATATATATATATATATATATATATATGGAGACGAAGATAACAAATGTCATGTTGCATTTATCTTTGGTCAGCTAAGTACCGTTTCGGAGTAAGTGGTATATATATATATATATTTATATATATACAACTACGGTCGTATATATATATATGTATGCGTATAGTTATGCATATATATATATATGTATATATATATATATATAAATAATATCCTTCGGTTACGGTGGACGCGAAACACCCATCACTTACGTAACTCATTACGCCAATGGTGTACACGCAGGTAGAAAAACACAGTTTAGGTATTCTGGCAGTTATTCTTTTAGCCAAACTTCACTGGGTCAGATCACATCGCCCAGTGGTCCTTCGGAAAGCGCACCCCCACTAGGGGCACGTTTTTCACACAAAATAGAGATTTTGGGACAATGACAAGTGAAGACCACTTTCCTAAATAATAATTAAGAAACAGTCCAACGTTTTCAAAATATTTCACCCTTTTTTTGCCATTGCCAGATACGAATCGACCTCCCACTTCAATTTTAGAGTCCGCTTTACAACAATGATGACCATTTCGTTGATCGAGATGTTTTAACCAAGGAAAAATCGCCTATTTTTTTCTCTTTATAAATATACCAAGTAAGTCACTTAAAACCCAGCAAGTAACTCGTATTTCAAAATAAGCTTGGCAGATCAATTTATTGTGTTTCAAAATTGGCGCTCCAGAATTCCAGGATTACGCGCCAATTAGAAAATATCCAGGCCGGAACTTACCCCCCTACCGTAATTTACTGGTAAAAGTCAAAAAGACCGGGAATATTATACTGTTACTGTAGTGACCTCGATCGTTCTGAGAAAATGATTATTTTCTGGACACCATTTTGGATCTATTTTCTTTACGATCTTTTCTGACGTTTGACATTGACCTCAGTGTTCTCCGGTTGCCTACGTTTTACTGGACTGACTTTTCCGAGGTTTCCGTCGACCTCGTTTCAAATCACTTTCACTTTCGGTCGTTCGCTCGCGGTTCGCTCTCAGCACAGCCGTCGCGTTTCGTTCTGTTTTCCGTTCGGTGTATTTCTCGTGTCGGTACTGTTTCGGCGCCACAATATATAGAATACACCTCGCATCTGTAAACCGACTTACATCTTCTCTATTCGTCCGATAGAGGGGATATCGTTGGTATTCGCTGCTAGACCCAATAGGAGACACGTTCGCCAGCCGCCCCGTAACGTCTTCTATATGGGTGAGCCCAAGAACTTCCAGAACCTTCTGGATTATTCACCCGCCCGGTGAGTCTGTGATTTATTGCTGTTTCACGTCCTCCTTTCGTTGCACGATATATATTTTTTACAGTATATTATCGCAACGTAATCATGTCAGAGGATAAGGCGCGGCTCGACACAGATCTCACTCTGTCTGCGGTTGCCCTTAAACCAGTGGCGTTTATCCCTCATGATCCAGAGGTTTGGTTTGCAGCCTAAGAGCTGCAGTTTGAGGCACGTAGGATTGTTGGCCATCGCCAACGATTTTCCTATGCCTTAGAGGCAATTCCAGGTGATGTTATCGCCTCGGTGAGGGATTTGGTATTTTATGCTCCTCAAGTGCAGCTGTACGATCGGCTTAAGGAGGCTATACTGCAACATTTCCTTCCTTCTCGGGAGGAACGGTTACGTCAGCTACTAGCACGGCAACCCATAGTGGATACTAAACCCAGCGGCCACCTAGCTCATCTCCGGTCTTTGGCAGGGCCCGCCGATAAGGATTCGTAGATAGTTGAGGAACTGTGGTTGGACTCTGTACCCTTCCGTGTTCAGACCACCGTTACTGCTCTCCTCGAGGACTCGTCCTTGGAACGAGCAGCCGCCGTGGCTGACAAAATTGTCGCACGTGTCGGCAGTGGGGCTAATCCCCTCATTGCCACGACATCGCGCAATCCTAGGGGTGTCGACCTGGATGAATCGCCGGAGAGGCCTCGGCACTCTCGATCCATCCAGCGCCGCCTGTCCTTCAAGGGCAGAGTTAAAATACCTACTCCTCGCAGTAGCCCACGTGAACAACGGCACGGACGGGCGCCCTCCACTGCCCACATCCGCCGTGAATCCGCCTCACCTGCCTCATCCAAACCAGATCATCCTACCAGCGGTTTTTGTTGGTTCCATCGCGTTTTCGGACCAGTCCCCCCGTAGGTGCAGACAGCCGTGTTCGTAAGCGGCGGGAAACGCCACCGCCGCCGAGTAGAAGCGGCCGTACTCGCCGGCAATCAGTCTCAGGTTGGCCGTTTATTTTACGTGCATGATTCGTGCACTAACGCTAGGTTCCTGGTCGATACTGGGGCCCAAGTTTCTGTCTTGCCGGTTGGTAAAGACAAGCCACGAGCTTCTTTGCTTCGGCTGTCAGCGGCGAATGGTTCCTCCATTCCTACCTACGGCACGAGACGGCTTGCGGTCAACCTGAGACCACGACGACGGCATCTGTGGACCTTCATTCTTGCGGATGTTCCCACAGGCATACTGGGAATCGATTTTCTGCAGCACTGTGAATTACTTGTCGATTCACGTAGGCTGCAGATTATCGATCCTTCGTCGGACATTAAATTTACGGGTATTGCAGCTCGAACAGATGCACACCGAATCACAGGATTGTTTTCTAACATTCCGCACGATTTTTAGTCTTTGTTTATTAAATTCCCCATATTAACTTAACCATTTGAAGAGATAAACGCAGTGACCGATCGTGTGGCACACCACATTGTCACTAACGGACCATCAGTCACGGCACGACCTCGCCGACTGGCACCGGACAAATTGGTTTTCGCCAAACGTGAGTTTGACACTTTACTTTCCTAAGGTATTGTTCGTCCTTCTCACAGTCCGTGGGCCTCACCTCTGCACATGGTTCTCAAGAAAGATGGCGTTAGCTGGCGACCATGTGGCGACTATCGCGCACTAAATTCGGTTACCCGTTACGATAGTTATCCGATACCCCACATACACGACATCACGGCATCACTTCACGGCACGACTGTATTTTCCAAGATCGATTTGGTGCGAGCCTATCACCAGATCCCAGTCGCCGCTGAAGATATCGAGAAAACCGCTGTCACGACTCCTTTTGGTTTGTTTGAGTTCCTACGTATGCTTTTTGGTTTTCGAAATGCTGCTCAGACATTCCAGAGGTTTATCGATAGCATTACTCGAGACTTGGAATTTGTTCACGTCTATATCGGTGACTTGCTAATCGCATCGTTGAGCGTAGATGAACATTTCCAACATTTGACGCTACTATTTCAACGTTTGTTCGAACATCGAATAGTAGTCAGTTCTGATAAATGTGAACTTGGCAAACCGGAACTCGAGTTCCTCGGCTACAAGATCACTCGAGAGGGTATTAAGCCTTGCAAGGATAAAGTGAGCGCTATTCTAGATTACGCCGTACCGTCCTCAATCAAGGAGCTCAAGGCATTTTTGGGGTTAGTTAACTTTTATCGCCGTTTCATACCCCATACCGCTGAACGTTTGCTTCCAATAACTGACCAACTTCGTGGCAATCCACGTAAGTTGTCGCTTACGGATGCCGCACGAGTAGCGTTTTCGGAGTTTAAAGTGACATTAGCTCAGACCACGCTCCTCATGCTCCCAGTTCCGTCCGCCACGCTAAGCATAGCGGTGGATGCATCCGACTTTGCCATCGGAGCGGCCCTGCAACAGTCTGTTTCTGGGATATGGCAGCCATTAGAGTTCTCTCGACGCTTTAATCCCACGGAAACCAAATGTAGTGCTTTTGGTCGCGAACTGCTGGCTGCATATAATGCCGTTAAGCGCTTCCGCCATGCAGTCGAGGGTCGATATTTCATCTTCTTTACAGACCATAAGCCTCTGACGTATGCATTGCATGCTAAGTCTGATCGTTACTCTCCACGAGAAGTCAGACATTTAGATTATATTTCTCAGTTCACGACAGACCTGCGACACGTTAAAGGTGAGTCGAACTGCGTTGCAGATGCTTTGTTGCGTATTCCGTTTAATGCCAATAAATCTCCGGTTTTAGACATCCCTGCCATGGCTGCCGCACAGGCACAGGATTCTTCATGTATGGAAGCGGCTCAGTCATCGTCGCTACAGTGTCAGTCCGTACCTCTAGCCACCAGTGCTGGGACTGTACTCTGCGACATGTCTACTGGCATACCTCGACCAGTCGTACCCTCTGCACATCGACGTCTCGTGTTCGATACCCTACATGGACTCTCACATCCAGGCATCGCAGCCAGTCTCCGATTAGTAGCTGTACGATACGTCTGGCCGTCCATGAATAAAGATGTTCGTATGTGGGCAAAACAGTGTCTACAATGTCAACAATCTAAAGTGCATAGGCACGTAGCTTCGCCTATCGGTACGTTTGCTACTCCTGATGCTTGCTTCGATCATATCCACGTAGACATTGTGGGTCCATTGACCCCATCACACGGATATACCTATTTACTAACGTGCATCGATAGATTGACGAGGTGGCCCGAGGCTATTCCCATCTCTATCGTCACGGCCGGATCAGTGGCTCGACATCTGATAGAACGATGGATAGCTTTATACGGTTGTCCTTCCACAATCACTACCGATCGAGGGCAACAATTTGAGTCCGATCTATTCTCTTTATTACCTTACATGCTGGGTACGGAACACATTCGCACGATCGCGTACCATCCGGCATCGAATGGTTTAGTCGGAAGTTTTCATCGCCAACTCAAAGTGGCTCTTAGAGCACACGAGAGCCCCGACTGGTACGAAACGTTACCGCTAGTTCTGCTTGGTATCAGGACTTGCATAAAGGCAGATATCCAATGTTCCGCCGCAGAACTTGTCTACGGCACGACATTACGACTGCCTGGGGAATTCTTTACGCCACGGAGTACAGATTCGCTTGCCGTACAGACTTACGTTCACCAATTGTCTACGTACATGCAAAATCTCGCTCCGGCGCAAACTCGAATGCAGCGACGACAGGTTTTTGTTCCGACCGAACTCGAAACTTGTTCGCATGTATTCATTCGTGTTGATTCAGTACGGAAACCATTACAACACCCTTACGAAGGTCCATTTCGCGTGATTTCTTGTCACGATAAGACATTTAAGGTTGATCGACACGGTCACGTCGATACCGTTAGCATCGATCGTCTCAAAGCCGCGTACGTTGATGACAGCTTGTCGCCCGCTGACCTGAGATTCGATGTTAACCCTGTACTACCTGTTGACGACACCTCCGTGTCACGTCAAGGTCCGCAGTTAGCGTTGCCTGCTACGACTTCGAATGAGACTATCGTCTCACGTTCAAATCAGCAGCCAGTTGGCCCTGCTACGTCCTCGAATGAGAATACTGTCTCACGTTCAAGTCAGCAGAGCATGCCTACGCACCCGTCCGTGAATGAGGCTCCCGTCTCACGTTCCGGTCGGAAGACCGTTTGCCCAGCACGTTTTCGCGACTAGGTCAAACACGATCTTAACCATTGCACTTCGCAGAAATAACTTTCGTGTTTATCGTTTCGGCACGATTTAACATACTTCAGTAGTTATTACTGTATTCTAGTCAAGTCCGTTGCGGTTGCTACACCGGTTTTTCGTTTCTTTTCGTTTCATGGAACCTCGACATATGGTACGCTTCGCTGGTCCCACGAAGTCTGGGGAATTTTGGCACCAACGTTTGCATTCTGGATCGGCCTTGTCGTTCTCGTTCCTGGTAATTTACGAACCTATCGATTTGGCTTCCGGATATCATATTGGTTAACGGTTACCCGACGCTGGACGTTATTGGTGTGGCACACCTTGATGACGATTCACGCAACCGGCGTCATTGGCAACGAATCTGGTTTACGCTCGACCATCATCCTACGGTTCCTGCATACCACGTATTCTGCCAGTCAGCATCCTACATCACAGCTACATTCACGTATTTTGCACGCATTCGCTCACACGAGTACCGTTTGTACGCTTTTTCCTCCTTGACTTTTTTTCGAAAGCTTTCCGTGCTTTCTATCGGGGGGCTGCTGTAGTGACCTCAATCGTTCTGAGAAAATGATTATTTTCTGGACACCATTTTGGATCTATTTTCTTTACGATCTTTTCTGACGTTTGACATTGACCTCAGTGTTCTCCGGTTGCCTACGTTTTACTGGACTGACTTTTCCGAGGTTTCCGTCGACCTCGTTTCAAATCACTTTCACTTTCGGTCGTTCGCTCGCGGTTCGCTCTCAGCACAGCCGTCGCGTTTCGTTCTGTTTTCCGTTCGGTGTATTTCTCGTGTCGGTACTGTTTCGGCGCCACGATATATAGAATACACCTCGCATCTGTAAACCGACTTACATCTTCTCTATTCGTCCGATAGAGGGGATATCGTTGGTATTCGCTGCTAGACCCAATAGGAGACACGTTCGCCAGCCGCTCCGGAACGTCTATAATACTTTAGGCTACTGAATAAAATTGGAGTTATTGGCTTGTTAAAGATTTTTCTCAGTGAATATCTCTGAGTAAAGTCAATGAGTAGAATATTTCACTCATTCCACGGATACGAATTACAGCCGTCTATAACTTGATATTTAAGGGCTTCTGAATGTACTGAACTTTGGTTATCTACTACCAGAGGACCAATGAAAGTATAATTTATCAAATATCTCCTTTTACAATGAACGCTCAAGCCATTTGTAGACAATTTTTCCAGATTCCTAAAATTCGGGCCCAAACTATGTTGGAATTTGTTAACCTTACTTTGCTGGCACTAAAATCACAGAACGACGCGTGAAAAAGCACATAACCGTCAGCTAAAACCTAACTTTCGTAACCAAAATGCATCACGTACATCAGTTTCACGTCGCTGGATTGATTATTCAGATCAAACGTCTACGACGTTCACGGTGGCCAGCTTAAAAACAGCTGCTCACGTTTTTCCTTTGGACTGACTGGCGCTACCATAGCCGGATCGGCCACCTGACCCTGAATTTGAACTTCAGTTCAGTTCAGTTCATTTTGGTTCCCACAAGACGAAATTGGCCGAGACCTATCCAGCTTCCAGATCGTTGGTTTTTGGCCAGTTCCCTTGGCTTCTAACACTGCTTGTTAAATGTTATGCCCAAAGGGCGGAATTCTTGAGGCAGCATCACCTTGGAAGACGAGTTGGTTCACAAAAATACAAGGGGCTCATTACCCCACCCCTTGTTCACACAGCCGGCTTTATGAACAGTGTGCTCTAGCTTGAATGTAAGCCTTCTTGAAAGTTGGTATACTGCTGCATCCAACAGCATCCTATGACAGTCTGTTTATCATAGGCACAATCTTGTACAAAATTCAGCCCGCATGCCCAGCCTTGAGTATGCCCTCTGTAGCTTAAAAATGTGTCCACTGGTGCCGCGCTTGGGCAAAAACGAACGAACCAGCCATGTCTATACCCGACAGACTCTTTATGAACTCAGACGTTTCTACTGGGTCACATCGCCCCTATGCCGCTCTAAAGAGAAGATAATTAGATCTTTTAGATGCTGAGCTTAAGGTTAACCCCTCTGACCGGTGGTCATTCTAGTTTCAAGTCACTGCATCCTCTCTAAACACTCCTTATCCTAGCGGTAATAGGTGCCTCTGTCTGCACACAATACTCCAGAGGAGATGAATACTTCCGAGTTTTGCATGTGACGGTATTGCATACTCTAGCTATTACCCCTCTGGCTATATTCCCAGCTCTGTGGCATTGTCTTGAAGGCTTGAAGTCCTGTGTGACTGTCACATCTAAATCTCCCACCTCCGACACCCTTTCAAATGGAATACCGGTCATTTTGTCTATGCTAGTGGTCGAGGCTTGACATTTGGCGAGGTTCAGCCGTAAACCCCACCGTTCTACTCATCTGAGCACCTCATTTGTATCCTGTGCTAAATCGCTCCCCGCTATCTTCACATAATCCGCAAAGATGAAACACCGGCTACTCCATACTTCCGCTAAGTCACTTATATAAGGAGGAAGAGCAAAGGCCCAGTACTGAACCCTGCAGCACACCACCAGTAACCACCTTCGGTCTCGACAGATTATCGCCCACCTTGACACAGAAGCCAGGATTCCTTAGAAGGTGTGCTACCTAATCTCTTGCTTTCCCGCTTATCCCAAAGGCCTGTAGTTTATAATATAACAGGCGATGACTTACGGAGTCGGAGGCCTTACCGAAATCCCAATACCAAGCCTCCACTGTCGTGCCTTCAAATATTCGTCTTGTGGCCCCATCCAAGAACATCAGTAGGATTGCCAAACACGATCCTCTTCTAACAAATCCGTGTTATGCAGGTGTCCGTGGCTCGTTAATCACCAGATGCAGGGAAAAGTGCTTTCTGAATATACTTTACAAGCTCTTGTACATCTGCGACTTTCGGCTGACTGGTCTACAATTCTCCGCCTTCTGCCTGGATCCTGCCTTATGAATCGCTACGACAATGGACTTGCGCCAATCCGCTGGAGCCTTATCTCCCCTTGATGAGGCTTCTTATAGCTGGGTAATAACTCCTGATAAGGTCTCGGAGAGGGGCTGAACAATCACCGGCTGCTTCATGCTTGCACAAAAATCTGAGTTCGTGGCGCACCTCGTTCTCACTTACAGCAAGCTCCCGAAGCACTGGCGTACTCCCTATATCTGATCCCGCCGCATCTATCACATGGTCCTGGTGACACGCTCTTGATGGACGCAAGTAAGGCTTTTGCATTGTCATTATCATCGAGGGGCATGCTTCCGCCGGACACCTCCAAGGTACCCACTCTCTCGCGCGTCATTCTCTTGGATCGTATATAAGCAAAGAACACCTTTGGGTCTGCCCCCACATTGTAGGCTAGTTTTGCCTCATAATGATACTTTAATTCTCGTTGCTGGGCTTGTGCTCTGCATCTAGCTGTCTTGTAAGCGGCCCATAATTAGTGCGTGCTCTAAAACTAACGGTGAACCCATAGCCTTCTACGAAATGTTAAGGCTCTCGCAGTCCTGGGCTTCCGCCAACGCGGCTGGCTACTATTTCTTTACTGTGTATTGGAGCAAACTTATCTTTCAATTTTATTAGCTCAGCTCTCATTGCCTTCCATCCATCTCCCTAGATGGCTCCGGGACTTTTGGGCACCAAAACATGCTTCGTGCCCCTACCCTCAGTTGATCCTCCTCTACTCTAGCTTAGTTCCGGACAACCCTTGATCATGGTTTTCTGTGCCTTACAGCGAACATTGCACGAAGGAAGCCATGATCGCTTTTCCTCAATGGCTCCTCTATCACCAAAGAGGTGACAGCAGATCGATACCTGGTAACAAGCATGCCCGGTGTAGACGAAGGTTGCCCGTCGAGAAAGCAAGTCGCTTCTCTTACTTTTTCTGTGGGCTTGGTCGTGAAGCCCCACCACGAGAGCATTTTCGGCGGTTCCCCTAGGGGTGCAATAATAGTCCCAATTTATTTCCTGTGAGTTCATGTCTCCTAACACGATAAAGCACTGTGGCCCACTCAACACCATCTGTAGAAGCTGGAATAGTTCGTAGTCTTCTCCATTTGCTTGTGGGTCTCTTCAGGCACAGACTATCCCTACCGGCTATCGGCCTAGGCGAGCACAACATGCAGTGGCTTGTTTGTTGAGTGTGACAAGTGCAAACGGGATCTCTCGCTGATCAAAATCGGCCCTCACGAGAAGTAACACCCCTGCACCGGGCCTGCCGTCTACTCTGTCTCGTCTGTAGGTGGCGTAGCCGCGAGGTTGTGAGGCCCTCCGGTTCTCTTCCGTCCACGTTTCCGTGATATCTATAATCACTGATCCTTTCTTTCCAGTCACAAGTCGCCCCCAGTTACTCCCAGTCTGCAGGCTTTTGTGTGCCGCTCGGTGGGACCTTCTGCCAGGTCATCTGCTTTTATTATCCCTTTTCGGGCCTTTGAATCCTCGGGGGCAATTCCCGATGGGACACTGTTTTTTTGCATTACCTGCCACTGAGCCCGTGATTTCTTCAGCCTTCAAGGCCACACCGTGTATAGTAATTGTAATGCTGTCGGAGCAAACAACTGAGGCTTCCCTTGTCACCTTAAACGGCCTCCAGCTGCCCCTCGAGGAGGCCAGGGACATACTCCTGCTTAACGGCGCGGATGTGTGTGCAACGGTCGTTGCCCAGCTTTCATCCGTATTAGTGAGGTTCCGTTTGATCGGGATCATCGTCGCAGCCACTTCAGTTTCTTTTTTGGCCATGCACACTCCTCTCGTTCGTACGTAGTCACTGAGCGTCCACTAGCTTTACGCCGTCTGTGTGTACTTTTTTACCTTTTGCCCCACTCGTCTCATTTTTTAGCTGGCAAGTTCGCTGTTGGCTGTCCAGTATGGCTACTGCTAATAATTGCGGCCTTAGGTGTGGATTTGCCTAGAGGCGTGACGTCCGCTTTAGTTGCCATGAGAACCGAATGCTTGAGTTCCCGTTTTGACGTGTGCCGCTGAATTTGAACCGGTACTACCTTTCCACTGAAGGGAGGGTCAGACTTTATCCTAATGCACCCCCTGTGTCGTGCTCAACTCTGGATGTGTGGCCCAGCAGCAGGTCCCTGCTGTGTGTTGGCAAAGGCGATAAGCGGGGGTCCTGGCTTGAGCGGGTTGTTTGCCTTCCCAAGCCTCACTCTGTGACTCTCTGCATACTTAAAGTCAGTGAGTAGACCCGCCTTTCTCAGTGTATTTACAGCGTGGTCATGTTCGGCTTCCCTTCTGATCCGCGCCCTTTCAAGCGAAGGTTCAGCTAAATTGCGCAAGAGAAGGCTCTTGCTTTTGCCAACACCTCCCCCGGTGATGAACTTTATTTTTGAACCCTTCTTCGAGTCCCTGTATCCTCTGTTCAGGCACCTCTTATTCTACCATTTCCTTGGATTTGTTCTGAGTCTTGTCGCTGTCCAGCCTGCTATTCTTTGCCTTCATCCCTCCTAAGCTTCAAGCGAGCAAACTCGTATCGTAGGATAAGTAGAGGTTTTTATTCGCCTGCTACCGTCCTTCCAAACCAGCATCGTTCGCCATGTCCCATGTTAAATCAACCCCTTTAATAAGCAGCCCAGGAAAATCCATATTTGCGAAGCTTCTAATCTAGCTCGAGGATTCTTTGTGGTGACGCATGCAAAGAGTGGTTTTACCGTCCACATGGTCGCTCTTGCCTGACGGAGGGTTAACCTGGAGCTCCGCTGCGTCGCTCTCATGGTTCGTTATCACTAGATCCAACAAGGGCGGCGTATAACGGGCCCCATATCTTGTAGCCTCCGCCCTGTGTTAAAACGGAGCATTCGGAAGTGACCGTTGTAGATATATACCCTCTTGGGGTCCCTAGTTAAAAGCTCCAACTGCCTAGCCTATGCTTGGTAGGTTAAAGGCCCAACTATGACGGCGATGTTAGCTTCCCTAACTAGTGTGGCAAGTAAGTGGAGACGTTGTGTAACAGCCGGTCGTGGAAAATACCCCTATTTCCCTCGCGATTCAGTGTTTTTCCCAACATCATTCATTTGCCTACACTGTTGACTTGTCTTTACGAACTGGTTGTTTTTCTGGACCAATTGTTGTTTGTTCGCTCCCAGAGAGCTACTTTGGCACATCCTTGTTCAGGACCTGCGTGACGCACGTGCTGTTTGCTCACACGCTGCTATTCGGTTTCTCGTTGTTGAGTCCTTGTGATCGTATTATTGAGGTTTGCATATTTGTTATTTCATTGTTCATGTAATAATCTAGTATCGTATAATATCACGGATAATCGTCTTTTGATTTCGGGATTCGTTGCGAATTTCGCTACGCATTGCACAAACGTTCGTTACAATACTCAATATATCAATTTGGAACGAGGAAAAACACGCAAAATGCCAAGAAAATGATCAAAAGCAGTGGAATCCGGACAGGAAGTAACACGGCAAGTCTCTGGGGAGGTTTTGGGTACATATGATTCTTTAGTTAATGCTAGATCCCTCAGTCCTGTCAGTGCTAGTTCATGTGTTAATGAGAGCAATACTGATCGTAAGGATGTCGATTTATATAAGCTGAGAATACTAGACCTAGAGCAACAGTTACTATCGGCTAGTCTACAGGCGCATGAAGCAGAGAAGAAGTGTACACAGAAAGTGTGAGAGCCAGAGACCAACGGCTACGACACTTCCGATAGATTAGGGTGCAATAAGATAGGGAACCCCATGCCGGTCGCCGACTACAAACCACCATCGATCGATCTGTCTAGAGTGGAACTAACGGTTTTCGACGGGCAAGCTGAGCAATACTGCAGGTTTGTCAAGCAGTTCGAGACGTTCGTTGAAAATAAGATAATCGACCCTGGGCAAAGGCTTCTCTATCTTACTCACTACTGCCGAGGCCGAGCAAGAGAAGCTATCGACGGGTGCACCATGCTCGACCCAGAACAAGGCTACACAAGGGCAAGAAAGATCCTAAGAGACTTGTTTGGCCAACCTTTCAAAGTAGCCCGTAACCTAATAGAGGGCGTGATGGTAGAGGCAAAGAGAACCAAGGGCGACGTCTACACCATGGCCGACCTGGTGATTAAGATGCAGAACTGCTCAATAGCCCTCGACCATTTAGGTTACAGGGCTGACCTAGACGCCATGCACACTTTGGAAGGCAAAGTCCATCACCTCTCTCCCGAACTACAGGGTCGGTGGGCGGAAGAAGCAGAACGGATAAGCCGAAGCGACAGAGAAGCCAACTTCGAAGACCTGACCGAATACTTGGACAGCAAACCAAGATAGCTGACAGCAGATTCGGCCGACTCATCCGGGACAGCAACCGAGCAAACAAGCCTAGTACTAGCCAAGTCCAAACCCCTGTACGGGAACATCCAAAGTACCAGCCTTGGACCAATACACACGTCATTTCACGAAATGCTACGGCGCAACCCAATTGCAGATCCTGTGGTACCAGCCATGGACTACCAGAATGCCCCAAGTTCGGCAACGCCACAATAGACGAACGGTGGGGAATGGTGAGGATGGCAGGAGCATGTTTTATCTGTCTCAACACCACGCACCGGGCAGCAGCCTGTAGAACAAGGAATCGATGTGGTTACGAGGGCTGCAGGGGCGGACACCATCGGCTGCTGCATCAAGCGAGAGTAACCATATCCGAGGCGAGCACCAAGCCCAGTGTGATTTGTTCAACGTCACGATCTGCCAGTAAACCGGTACGTTTAGGCGTAGTGGCCGTGGGAGTAGTGACTCCGACTGGGATAGTCAAGGCGTTGGCTTTTGTTGATAGTGGATCCGACACCACTTTAGTGAAAGAGCGGTTTGCCGACAAACACCAACTGGCTAAAGGTGCGACGTCGTTAGCAGTGAGCACGGTGGGCGGAACACAGGTAATGACTGCCGGTAGATTAAGGCTGCAACTCATCTCTCTAGACACTAACGAGGAAATTGAACCAACGGAGGCATTCACGTTAGCGGATCTCCCCATGCGAGCACCAAGGTCGGTGAACGCAATCTTGACTCGAAGGCCTCACCTGCAGGATGTAACCGTTGTAGACTGGGAAGATGATGAAGTGGATCTCCTCATCGGCTGCGACGTGCCAGAGGCGCATTGGGTGCTTGACCAGAGAGTGGGCGACCGCCGGGCACCTTATGCCGTACGCACGGCTCTGGGATGGATGTTATACGGTCCAGTAGGGGTACGCGGTTCCGTGAATTACTTATCCGCCGAAACGGACCGCATAGAGTATCATCTGCAACGGCTGTATGAAAAGGAGTTTCATGACATTGGAGACGAAAGACCATCGTTGTCTCAAGAGGATCACTCCGCTCTGCAAACGGTGCGGCAAGGCACTAGAGGCCTCAAAAAACAGTTCGAGGTTCCCCTCCCATGGCGCACATTGGTCGACCCGTGGACTGATAACATAAATTATGTTCTCCAGCAATTACTACGACTAAAAGAACGCTTCATTCGAGACCAGAATCTGTGGGAACGATACGAGGATTTGATGAAGTGAAACGAGGCCCTCGGTTACGTTGAAAAGGTGCCTGTTAACACCGACAGCAAAAGGGGTATCTGGTATCTGCCTCACCATCCGTTTATCAACCCCAAGAAACCCAATAAACTGCGGGTGGTTTTCGACTGTTCGGCCAAGTACCAGGGCAAGTCGTTAAACGATCGCCTACTACGGGAGCCTGACTGGACCACACCACTGATCGATGTTTTGTACCGTTTCAGAGTGGGTAAAGTGGCTTTGTCTGCCGACATTAGGGAAATGTTCCATCAGGTGAAGATTCCGGTAGGAGAACGAGATGCTTTGCGTTTCCTGTGGTGGGAAGGGAGCGACCGGGACAACACAGTGGTGAATTATAGGATGACCGTCCACCCCTTCGGAGCCATATCGTCACCATTTTGTGCGAACTACGGCCTCCGAGAATCAGCAAACAAACATGGCGATCTAGTTCATCGGACGGTTGTAGAAAGCGTCAGCAGGAACTTCTATGTCGACGACTACCTTGGGTCATTCGATGATGTGGAATCAGCTCTAAAGCAGTTCAGGGGTCTGACGAGATTGCTGGAAGAGGGCGGCTTCCATCTAACTAAATGGATGTCGAACGCTTCAGAAGTGCTGAAGGTCATCCCGTATCACGAAAAAGCCGAAAGGGTAAGAGATTTGGACGGCTCTCCACTTCCTATCGAGCGCAACTTAGGGATACAATGGGACGCGAAAACGGACAATTTTGTTTTCGAACTAAACGTTCCCGAGCTGCCAATAACCCGTCGTGGCATACTATCTGCCGTCTCAAGTTTGTTCGACCCGCTCGGTTTCGTCTCACCATGGCTGCTACCCGGAAAGATCTTGCTGCAGCGGCTGTGCCGTAAGAAAGTTGATTGGGACCAGTCACTGGACCGAAGGGACCGGTTGGACTGGGAAGAATTTTTGAACATCTTGAAGAAATTAGGGGACATAAGAATCCCACGATGTTTGACACCTGGCCATACGACACGAACTGGAGAACTACATGCCTTTTCCGATGCATCCGAAGTCGGTTATGGAGCTGTGGTGAACGGACGATGGTGCGCAGGAGATGGACAATATACCACGAGGATCCTGTTCGCCAAAGCCCGCGTTGTTTCACTGAAGTCGGTCTCAATCCCACGCCTTGAACTCAGCGCGGCCGTGTTGGCAGTCAGGGTGGTGCAAGCTGTGAAGAGATGTTTCGATCTCTACATTTGGTCGGTGAGCTTCTGGACGGATTCAACGATAGTACTTTACTATATCAACAACGTCCGGAGCCGGTTTAGTACTTTCGTTGCTAAGGGGCTCACGATTATCCACGATGAATCAGCCACGCACCAGTGGAATCATGTCAGGTCTGGCGATAATCCAGCCGACCTGTGCTCCCGAGGTGCGAACAACTTTGGGCAACTGGACACGTGGACGAGAGGGCCAAACTTCCTGCACTTGCCCAAACAGGACTGGCCCGTGTTCGAATTAAAACCCCCTACGGAAGTGGAACTGGAGATCAAAGGCGTAGTGATGGTGGCCAACGTCGTCGAAGCGACATCCATTCTATCGCGACTGGTTAGGTTTTCTTCCTGGATGAAGACGCTTCATTCGCTAATTTGGTTAACCAGGTTCAAGGAGACAACAGACCTGAAAAAAAGGAGGGTTGCAGTCTGGACGTGGTTCCAGCTGTGGATTATGATGATATATGAAGACAAAAGATAATGGACTGGTTACGTCTGTGTGAGTCAAGCATGGATGAAGTTCCATTTGAGCAGTCAATGGCACCTACTCCACATTCTAAGTAAAAATAGGTTCGCGGTGGATTTGTGCTATACTGCTGCAGGCTGACGGAGTTGCGTACACTAGTTTGGTAACGGTGTATGCATCCCAAAGGATTTATGATTTTTCTCGTTGGCATGGCATTGCTCGGATGCTAATGAAAGACCTAGGGTCTCGCGGTTTAGAGCAGTTGGAAATGATAACCCTCAGTACCGTTTTCTTACGCACAAAGCAGTTTGGCTACAATGCGATAAGATAGGTTTGAAGTAACAGACTGTGAGCGAAGGTGACTGGCACACTGGTTGGGTTTATATGAACGGTCAGTGGCACATTTCATATTTTGGTCTGGGTTTAAATTCGAGAGTTTAAATAGCGTAGGGTTGATAAGTACTACCTCGGGCTTGCAATATAGCGTAAACCGGGTAGGCTGCTGCGTCTGCATTCCAAAGGATAAATTCTTTGCACGCAATTAGAAGTTCTGAAGAGCAATTAAGGAAGAACGCAGAAAGAATCGCTAGGGCATCAGTGGTGATGCGCTAGAGAAAATTGTTGTCATGCACAGGAACGTGGACGTATGTTGCACTGGCGTTTGTCATCGGGCGAGAAATAAAAGTTCTAGTGCAATAATCCTAGTAATCAAACCCGTTTTCGTAGGCCACCTCTTCGGTGACGGTCTGGCCGGTAAGAAGGATCACATTGGGAACAGTCAAGAATTGATTCAGCGAGCCTCTGAACTGGGAAATTGAGAAACTCTCGCGGATGTTCAGCGGGAGTTTATTCCATAACTTTGAGTATTTTATAAGAAAGAAGTTAGATCTTAACGCTAATTTTGATCTAGGAATAGAGAACTGCAATGATCGATGGCGTAGAACATAATTCGTGGAGGGAGTAAGACGAATAGGTTCAGTACACGAAAAGGCCGTACGGTGGTACAGCTTGAACAGGAAGCATAAATTGAGCTTCATGCGACGCAGCCATAGAGGGTCAAGACTGAGTAGGATGCATCGATCCTTGTAACACAAACTAAAGGAAAATCCCACCAATTGTTTGGTGAACTGACGTTGCAAGGACTCCAGAGAAATGCGGTCGGATTTCGTCATGTTGGTGAAGATAATAGGACAGTATTCAAGGAGAGGCCTGGCGTGAGACTTGTAAGTGAGCAGTTTGCAATCATTTAGCCGAAAGGTTCTGGAGATGAGACCAGTGATTCTTCTCGTCTTTACAATCTGGAGTGGAACAAACTCAGAAAACCTAAAGCTGCAAGAATAATGAAGACCAAGGTCTCGAACTAAAGGGCTGTACGAGATAGGTATGTCGTGGATAAGCAGGGTTCCGGAGGCCACTTGACATCTGAATGTTGTGTAGCAGCTCTTCGAGGCCGAGAAGTCCATACTCCATGAATTGCACCAATCATCGAGTCGCTTTAGGTCACTAGAAATTTCATCTAGCATAATGTTGAGGTTCTGACGAGGAAACTCATAGACAATCTTAACGTCATCAGCGAAGAGGAATGGGGTGCCATGGTGCAAGATGGGAAATATATCATTTATGTAGATGAGAAAAAGTAAGGGACCGAGTACACTGCCTTGTATAACTCCATTAGTGACTGGAGCACGCTGTGAGAAACACCCATCAATGGAAACCACTTGTGAGCGATTTAATGGGTATGATGTTAACCACGTTAAAAGCGAACCGGAAAAGCGTGAGCTTTGAGTTTGTTTAGTAATAAAGCGTGAGGGACGCGGTCGAACGCTTTTGTCATATCAAGGTATATAATGATGATGGATTGACTGTTGTCGGCGGCCGCCGTTATGAGGTTAAAAAAGTCGTATTGGCAAGTGATGCATGAACGTGACTTTAAGAAGCCATGCTGCCCACTATGGATGATGTTATGGGACAATAGGAAGTCGGACATCCGCTGTTTGATGAGGCTTTCCATCAACTTAGAAGCAATTGGAGTGTGGTTGATAGGGCGGTAATTGGAGGGGTCATGTATTGTTCCTTTCATATGGATTATGATGATGACCGCAGTCTTCCATTGTGAGGGAACTATGCCATACTTGATGGATAGATTGTAGACCTTCAATAGTAGGGCTGCGATATCAGTTCCTCCAAGGCGTAGAAGTGTCGGTGGAACACCATCATGGCCAAGGTGTGAGGACTTCCGGACACGAATAAGCTGTTTGGTCACCTCTTTTAGAGTAAATTCTAAATCAGACAGTAAGTGCTCGGTGACGGGGTCTATGCATGGGGGTAAAGTAAGGGGGTCCGTAGTCATGGATGCAGCAAAGTAGGAATTAAGAGCCTGGGCTATCGCTACAGGTGAGGTAATGTGATCGTTTTTTTCCAAAATGAGAGAGGGGATACCTGCCGGTTTGCTCTGATTTCTGTTCTTCGTTAGGCCTGCCAACTTTGAGGAATTATCATGGCATTGCAAGGCCGATACTTCTTGTTTTTTAGCATATCGTCAGACCTAATTCTGATTGCTAACGAGAGACGTTGGAGCTGCAAGAATGACGATAAGTCACCACTGTTGTGATACACCTTCTGGAGCTTCAGATAATTGTTTTGCATTCGGCTCAGGACTGAACTACGGACTCGGTTTGATATGATACGAGTTGTAGTAATTTTGGACAGCAAGTATGATAGGTTAGAATATAGTAAATCAGCAGCAAGCTGGGGGTCACTTTGCAGGAAGAAGTCGTCCCAGTCTAACGAACGAAGCGTGCAGATAAGATTGTCCCAGTTGACTGCTGAGGAGAAACTATTGGGTGGGTGGGATTTATCGAAAGCTTGCGGAACCGCGAAGACACAGGACACCATTCTGTGGTCACTTCCTGCTGGCTTACCTCTTAGGTTGATAAAGCGTTGCAAGGTCTGGTCTCGGTCATCATCGAATGCGTTACTTCTAGGTGTACCACGCGTGACTCCATGCTCGTCGTGATACACCCCTACCGTCTTTCCAACATCTTCCCACGCTCGATCCGCAAAGGCTCGAAGTAGTCTAGGCCGTCATCACTGAACGGCCACCGGCCCGGAGCCACTCTGCATTCTGGCAGCAGGGCCATTTGTTACTTGCCAGCTGCGGCATTGCATCTATAATGTACACAACGTCGGATTGCCCGTTTCACGTTAGCTCTTCCTCTCAACAACCAAAGGCGCTTTCGGATGACGCTTATCACGTGACTTCCCACGGCATGTCCCTCTGCGGCATGGATGTGTTGAACCCATTATTGAGTTTGGAGTTTAAACGTTTAAGATTGCTGTTCGGAGAGGATGGTCCTTTTTAGATTGGGCCCGCCACTTCGGCCCTTTCAAGTTCTTTGCTGAATGCCCCTCGTTGAATCATCTTGAATAAACTGTGTTCTGCGGATAGTGATTCATCGGAGCTTATCGGACCCACTCGTACCCGGATGGAGGGGCTCATTCTCTTTATGGCTGACAAATATCTCTTGAAGCTGACGAGCCAGACTGACTACCGAAGAGTTTCCATTCAGGAGGAAAATCTGACCAATCGTGAGAAAATGAATGTCGCATCGACGACTGTGGCCGTCATCACTGCGCCTTTGATCTCCAGTTCCAGTCGAGAGGGGGCTTCATTTCGTGCACGGGCCAGTCCTGTTTAAGCTTTTGCAGAAACTTCGGTCCTCCTGTCCATGTGTCGAGTTGCCGGAAGTTGGTCGCACCTCGGGAGCACAAATCGGCCGGGATATCGCGAGACTTCACATGTTTCCACTGGTCCGTGGCCGTTTCGTCGCGGATGATCGTGACTTGGCTGGCAAATAAAGTACTAAAAGAACCCCCGACGTTCTTGATGTAGTACAGTACTATCGTCGAGCCCGTTCAAAAACTTGCGGACCAAATGTAGAAGTAGAAACGTTTCTTTACCGCTTGTATCACTCTGAGTGCCAACACGGCTGCACTGAGTTCAAGGAGTGGGACCGAAACCGATTTCAGCAGATAAAAGCGGGCCGTGGCAAAAAGAATCCCCTTAGCGTATTGTCCATCTCCCATGCACCATCGTCCGGATACTACGGCTCCGTTACCGACTTCAGGTAACTCAGAAAGGCTTGTAGTTCTTCTGTCTGTGTTTTATGACCAGGGGGCAAGCATCGTGGAATCCGTACGTCACCTAGCTTCCTTTAGGTGTTCAGAAATTCCTCCCAGTCCAGCCGGTAATCTCGGTCCAGTGGCTGGTCCCAATCGACTTTCTCACGACAGAGCAAATGCAGCAAGATCTTTCCAGGTAACAGCCAGGGAGAGACAGAGCCGAGCGGATCGAGCAAACTAGAGGCAGCGGATAGTATACCACGACCAGCTACTGGTTGCTTGGGAACGTTTAGCTCGAAAACTAAGTCGTCTGTTTCCGCAATAAATTGTATTCTGGAAGTGCTTTCGGTAAGGAAGTAGAGAGCCATCCAAATATCTAACCCTTTCGGCCCTCTCGTGGTACGGAATAACTTCAAGCACTTCAGAAGCGTTCGACGTCCATTTCGTGAGATGGAAGCCGCCCTCTTCTAGCAACATTTTTGGGACTCTGAACTGCACTTGGGCCGAGTCTACATCATCGAAGAACCCAAAATAGTCGTCGAAGTAGAAGTTTCTGCTGGCGCAATCCACTACCGACCGGTGGACCAGAGCTCCATGTTTGTTCGCCGTTTCCCGAAGGGCATGGTTTGCACAAACCGATGATGGTAATGCTCGGAGGGGGCTGACGGTCATCTCCTAACTTATCGCTCCCTGGACGCGGTTGTTCTTTTTCTATCATAGGAAACGCAACGCATCTCGCTCTTCTGCTGCTATCTTCATCTAGAGAAACATTTCCCCGATGTCGGCGTACAGGGCCACTCTATCCACTCTGAAACGGCACAAAAACTTCAATCAGTGGGGTCGTCCAGTCAGGTTCCTGTAGCAGGCGACCGTTTACCGACTTGCCCTGGCAAGTGGCTGCACAGTCGAAAACCATCCGTGTTTTTGGTTTCTTGGGGCCGAGGGCCGGGTGCTGAGTTAGATACCAGATCCCCTTCGCGCCGTCGGTGGTGGGAGGCACCATTTTAACATGATCGAAAGCTTTTTTTCGCCTCATCTCTCCTGCGTGTCGTTTCCACAGATCCTGGTCTCGAACGAAGCATTCTTTCAGACGTATTAGTCTTTGCAGAGCATGATTTCTGTTATCATCCCAAGGGTCAGTCGGTGTGCACCATGGGAAGAGAACCTGGAACTGTTTTTAAGGCTTCTAGTTCCTTGCCGCAGTCTGTGTGGCGAAGTGGTCCACTTGAGACAACGATAGTCTTTCGTCTCCAATGTCATGAAACTCCTTTTCATACGGCCGCCGCAGTTGATACTCTATTTGGTCAGTTTTTACTGATACGTAACTAGCGGAACCACCTCCCCCACCGGACCATATAATGTCCATCCTAGAGCTGTGCGTACAGCATAAGGCGCCTGGCAGTTGCCCACTCTCTGGTGGAGTACAGAATATGCCTCTGGCACGTCGCAGCCGATGAGAAGGTCCACTTTGCCGTCCTCCCAGCCTACTGCTGTTAAATCTTGCTGGTGGGGCCACCCAGTTAAAACTGCTTTCACCAACCGTGGTGCTCGCATAGGGAGATCAGTTCATGTAAACGTCTCCGTTGGTTCGATTTGCCCTTTAGAATTTAAGAAGATAAGCTGTAACCTCAACCGGCCGGCGGTCATTAATTGTGTTCCGCCCAACGTGCTCACAGCTAACGACATCGTGCGATTAGTGAGCCGGTGTTCGTTGAAAAACCCTTCCTTCACCAGAGCTGTGTATGATCCACTGCCGACGAGAACCAAAGCTTTGACCACCCCAGATGGGGCCATCACTCCCACGGCAACTACTCCTAAACTTACTGGTTTACTGGCAGACAGCGACGTTGAACAAATCACACTGGTCTTGGTGTTTGCCTTTGGTGTGGTTTCTCGCGCCCGGTGCAACAATTGGTGGTGTCTGCCCGCGCAACTATTGTGATCACACCTGGTTTTCCTCGACAAGCTGCCGCCCGGTGCCTGGTGTTGAGGAATATAAAGCACGCTCCTGTCAACCTCGCCATTCCTCTTTCGTCTATCGTGGCACTGATAAACTTGGGACTTTCTTGTGGCCCATGGCTAGAGTCGCAGGATCAACAACTCGGAATCCCTATAGCCTCGCGTGCAATAGCTTCTGCGTCGGTCCAATGCCAATATTTCGGATTTTTCTGTGCGGTGGTTCGAGCCTGGCCGGTGCTAGGTTTGATTGCCAGGTTACTTTCCCGGATAAGTAAACCAAATCTACTGTCGAATATCTTGGTTTGCTTGTGCAAGTATTCGGTCAAATCTTCGAATTTAGCCTCAAGGTCGCCTCAGCTTATACTTTCCGCCTCTTTTGCCCGTCGACCCTGCGGTTCGGAGAAGAGATAACGGACTATGCCCTCCAGGATATGCATTGCATCGTGGTCAGCTCTGTAACCTAAATGGTCGAGCGCTAGTTAACATTTCTGTATCTTGATCACTAGGTCGACCATTGTATAGCCGTCGTTCTTGGTCAATTTACCTTTTACTATCACGCCCTCCATTAGATTACGGGCTACTTGGAATGGCTGGCCGAACAGGTCCCCCAAAATCTCCTTTGCTCGTGCGTAGCCTTGTTCCGAGTCAACCACGGTACACTCACCTATAGCTTCTCTTGCTCAACCTCGACAGTAACGAATCAGCTAGAGGAGCCTTGGCCCGGTGTTGTGTTTACAATCCGGTTAAAGAAGAAAGGTGCACGTGTATGTATAAACGTATATTCCCGCAGCAACGTACGGTAAGCGCCAGTGCAAGCAAGCAAGTGAAAACGCAAACGAGTATGCAAGTGCGTGAGTCAGTCGTGTATGTAATCGGAAACGTAAGACAACGGTACAATCGGACCACGTCGTGCAAGGTCACGCAACACGTGATACAATCTGATTGGTCAATGCCGTCCGGGACGAAGCACGGCATACTTCAGCTGTGTACGTGCGTGTGTGTGCGTGAAAGATCGTCCATCTGGGCACATGCCTGTTTAGGCCGAAGACAACACCACCTCTTCCTTCTCGAAGAGGAAAATCCATGGTCGGTACGGCAATCGTGGTAGTTCCAGCAAGGGTAACAGTAGCAACAACAACAGTAATAGTAGTAGTAGAACAGACACAGTAACCATAGTAGTAGCAGTGGCAGTGACGGTAGTTGTACAGTCAGGACCAGTGACCAGAATAGCAGCATCAGTAGTAGCAACGGTAATTGTAGCAGTAGTTGCAGTAGCAAATTCAGGACACAATACTCGGTAGTAGTACCGGGCACAGTATTCGCAGCAGTAGTAACTGGAACAGTAACTGCAGCGGTACTCATGTTCCCAGTGGTAGCAATCATAGCAGTATCAGTAGAAACGGTAATAGTAAGCACGGAATGACACAATGCACAGTAATTATCCAGGTCCGATTGTAACGATAGGTGCGTACAGGACATTTGCGAACGAAAAAGATAAAACACTTGTTAAGCAATCAACAACAAAAACGGAAAAAACGTCAGTAATGAAAAAACTCGCTGGAAGCGACAATGTAGTAAATTGTTCGAAATAGTTCACATCTGTAAATGTCAACAAATGTTCAGGTCACTTGAATTTTACCATTCATATCAGTAATTCGATACTATACGTCTGATTCCGGATCAATTATATCGTTCTCGAGCATTTCCCGAAGCGCTGTAGTAACCGCCTCCCTTTTAGCAAGTGGTATTGATCGAGGTTGATGGATGCTGAATGGAGTTGCATTGGAAAGCAGCCGTATTCTGTGTTGTCCAGTTGGAGTTCGCCCGATATCGTTCTTAACAAATTGGAATATTTCACCTGGAAACCGTAAGCTTCCAATTTTGCCACAAGCATTCTGTCAACGCGTGGAGCAACTCGCAGCGATACCATGGCGTTTCGGCCCAAGAGCGGTTCACTGTTATTGTTGGACACGTACACAGCAATCCGGCACTCAAAGCTTTTGTTCAAAAATAACGCTACATGTACAAAATCCAGAATGGGCACTGTATTGTTTGAATAACTACCAAAAGTGTACGATGACGGGTGTATCGATAAAGCGGTAAAATGATTGCTGTAAAAATTGTAAGGTATTACAGTTATAGGTGAAGCTGAATCTGTAGCGGTTGCCATCTTCGTTCATACTTTTACCACGTTTTTTGTTTAACTGAACGCTGACTGCCAAGCGCGGTTGCCATTTGACCGTTGCTCTTGCGCACGCTCCCACGCACACTCCTAAAATATACACTAACCGCTATCTCTCCCAATCGCCTTCTCGTTCTCACGGGGTGCGGAGAATACTGTTCTGGTTAACATATTCGTACAGTGCCGAGCATTAGAGTAACGTGCAGGTGGTCCACGCAGCACAAAGGACCGAAGCACGCTTTTACAAAGGAAACCGCAAAGTAAGGTCTAACCAACCTTACAAATTGGTGAGCCCGACTTGATCCTCAGGTCACGTGAGTTTCCTTGTTTTCTACCGTTCAACGTCCCGTCTGCGTACGTTTTTGTGTGTTTTATTGTTTCCCTATCTTGATTTTTTTTGGTCGGTTTACCAAATAATTTTTTTTTCGTCCATACATATTTTGTGTGTCTAGTTCGTCGTGATTTTTTTCGCGAAGACTATAGTGCCCCATTGGTCGTTGATTTCTTTTCCCGTCTGTATTCCATAAAGTAATCGCTATGTCTGCCGAACTGAAATCCTGCTCAGACCCCACCGTTGGGGCGATCACACTGCACATACCGGCATTCACGCCTGCTGATCCAGAACTCTGGTTCACGCTGGTCGAGTTAGAGTTCGAAAACTGCCGTATAACCAGTGACGCCAGCCGTTTCAGGTGGGTAGCAGGCCGCCTCCCGCTGGAGGTCACGCTGCAAGTAAGGGACGTAATAATCTCTTCCCGAAGCTATGAGGCCTTAAAGGAGGCCGTCATTGCCCGCACGATCCCAACACAGGACCAACGTATGCAGCAACTTCAAAACGTTGATCTTGGAAGTATGAAGCCCTCCGAACTGCTGCGTGAGTTGCAGCGCTTGAGAGGACCGACGGTAGGCGAGGACCCGCTCTAAAGGGAACTTTGGCCGCAGCGTTTGCCGCACAACATCCCAGTTTTACTAAGTGCCACGCGCAAGTGTTCACTGGAGGAAACTGCAGCGAAAGCTGATGACATTATGTCACGATACAACCCCGCTGTAGCTGGAGTAACCATGTCCTCCGTCACAACGGTGCCTGCCCTGCCAACATCTAACGACCTCGCGTCAGTTTCGTCTAGAATTGACGCGAGCCTGCAACGCTTAGCAGTAAGAAGTGGGTCACAGGAGCGGCACCGCGCACGCTCACCTAGGCGCCATAGTCCGTCATTGCGACGACGTTTCGGCTCTTCGAAAGAGGGGTATTGTAAATACCACAGTCGTTTTGGTGAGGGAGCCAAACGATGCGAACGAGGGTGTACGTTTCCCGGTGCTCATCAGGGAAACAACCCCCGGCCCGTGGTGGCGACCCACGAAGCCGGGTATCAGACCAACAGTCGTCTTTTGAACGTAAGGGACATCATTTCAAATAATCTATTCCTTGTAGATACCGGTGCCGAACTGAGCGTCCTCCCCCGAGCGAAAGACGACAATAGCACACCGCAGGCCCAAACATTACGCGCTGCCAATGGCACGGCCATCCCAACGTTTGGCCAGCGGTCGCTCACCTCAAACTTGGGTTTAAAGCGTAATTTTCGTTGGGTGTTCATCGTCGCCGACGTCCCGTACTCAATTCTGGGCATTGACTTCCTGCAGCACTTTGACTTGTTAGTTGATGCACGGCGCCGCAGAGTGGTGGATCGTCAGACCACTTTCGCTGTTGTGGGTCATAATTCGCGAGTGAATCACGTCATGCCTTTTTATGTTCAGCCACCGGCACACCAATCTTATGGCAAACTCATCGCCGCCTACCCAGCCATGTTTCGGCAGGCCAGGTCTCTCCCAGCAGTGACCACTAACGTCACTCACTATATCGATACTAAGGGACCCACAGTGTTCAGTAGGCCGCGTCGGTTAGCGCCAGACAAGCTTCGTGTTGCACAGGCCGAATTCGAACATATGCTAGAACTGGGTATAATACACCCTTCTGGTAGCCCTTGGGCCTCTCTCCTTCATATGGTTTCTAAGTCTAGTGGCGACTGGCGACCCTGTGGTGATTACAGAGCGCTTAACAAAGTCACCGTCCCTGACCGATACCCGATTCCCCATATACAGGACCTTACTTCGTCTTTATCAGGTTGCTCCGTCTTCAACCGTATCGATTTAGTTCGTGCGTACAACCAGATCCCGGGAGCAGAGGCCGATATCTCTAAAACTGCCGTCACTACGCCTTTCGGGCTGTTCGAGTTTCTGCGAATGCCGTTTGGACTCAGCAATGCAGCCCAGACCTTCCAACGGTTCATGCACGAGGCAACTCGTGGCTTTTAAAATGTCTACGTTTACCTGGGCGATATTTCGGTGGGTAGTTCTTCAGAGCAAGTACATGCCGCACACTTACGAGCACTTTTCGAACGCCTTAGCCAGCACGGCGTTACGATCAATATCGCGAAATGCGAATTAGGCCGGTCTGATATCACTTTCATAGGACATTCTATTTCATCCTCGGGTATCCGCCCTCTGCCAGAAAAAGTTTCCGCTATTCGCGACTACCCTGAACCCCAATCTTTTCGCCAGTTGCGTCAGTTTGCCGGCCTGGTGAATTTCTACCGCCAATTTATTCCTCACTGTGCGGAAATGATGCAACCCCTCACCGACCTGTTGCGCGGAGGTAAGCGGAAGTTCGTGTTTCCCGACACGGCACAAGCCGCATTCGCCTTGGTCAAAGATGCTGTCGCCAACACAGCACTCCTTACACACCCCGACCCTTTGGCTCCTATTTCGGTAGTGACGGATGCCTCGGACACAGCGGTTGGAGCAGTACTGCAACAGTTCGTAGATGACTCTTGGCAACCTTTAGCATTCTTCTCCAAGCGCATACAACCCGCGGAATCAAGGTACAGCACGTTCGGTAGAGAGTTATTAGCCATCTACTTGGGAATCCGTCATTTTCGACATGCACTCGAAGGCCGTTCGTTCACGGTGTTTACAGACCACAAGCCTTTGGTTTACGCACTGAAGTCAGCTTCCGATCGATACTCACCACGCGAGATTCGCCACTTAGACTTTGTCTCACAGTTTACTGTGGACATACGACACGTCTCTGGGGTACTTAATCCCGTCGCAGACGCCTTATCGCGCGTATATCAACTAAGTCTGTCACAAACGCCTAACATCAACTTAGACGCAATGGCACAGGATCAAACTATGGACCCTGACATCGAACAACTTCGGCAAAACGGTTCTTTGAGTTTGACCACAGTGCCTATCCCAGCTTCCCAGAATACCATCGTGTGCGATGTGTCACAAGGTCGCCCTAGGCCAGTAGTTCCTGCTGCCCACCGTTATCCCACGTTCCTGACACTCCATAATCTGGCTCATCCGGGTGTGACTGCCTCGGTAAAACTGATAACTGAGCGTTTTGTTTGGCACAATGTCAAACGAGATGTCCGTCAATGGGCTCGTGCTTGTCTGCAGTGTCAACGTGTTAAGACCCATAGGCACACTAAGGCAGCCTTAGCCAGGTTCCCAGAACCTGAAACACGTTTTCATCATGTGCACGTGGACCTCGTAGGACCACTCCCACCTTCGCTTGGGTACGTTTACATACTCACATGCGTGGATCGTTTTACTCGCTGGCCGCCGGCAATCCCTATCCCTCGTCCCACCTCGGAAGAGGCCGCGAAAGTTTTTCTGACCGTTTGGGTTAGTCATTTCGGTTGTCCGGCAATAGTGACCACCGATCGTGGTCCACACTTTGACGGCACTTTTGGCACCCTACTCGCTACGCTCGGTTGCCAACACGTTAAGACGACAGCTTACCACCCTCAGGCCAATGGTATGGTTGAGCGTTTCCACCGGCAGTTAAAAGCCGCCCTTCGAGCAAACGGTAACCCCCTTTGGAGTGAAGCACTACCATAAGCACTCTTAAGCCTGCGTAGTACCGTTAAGGAGGAGTTACACACAACATCGGCCGTACTAGTATATGGCTGTACACTTCGTCTGCCTGGGGAGTTGGTAGCCCCCTCACCAACCGTGACTTTCGACTACGGTGACTATGCTCAGCGCCTTACGCAGCACATGCGAGTGCTCAAGGCCAGTCCGCCGCGTGAACAACAGTCTACAAGTTATGTCCCAACCGCTACTCATGTATTCCTTCCAGTCCATAGCGTTCGATCACCACTACAAGCGCCATACACTGGCCCGTTTCGGGTGATAAAACGTAGGGCAAAAACATTTGTCATAGATATCAACGGACGACACGACACCGTATCTATCGACCGTCTCAAGCCTGCCGTCATTGAGTGCAAGCCGCTCGGCCAATTTACACCCACTCAAGTCGCTCAGTCACCTGCATCGAGCGAGTTACCACTCGAACCACCCCCAATTACGCCTAGTGAGGACTCGGCAGCTGGTCCATCAGATTCTCCAACCGTACCCGCAACGCGAAGTAGCCGTCGCGGTCGCCGACTACGAAATCCCGTCCGCTTCGTCGATTTCGTGACGATTTTTACAACCGACTGTTAGCAATAAGTTGGGAAGTTCGCCATGGATTTACCAAACAACAGACCCGTGAAATTACAATCGGCAGTTATGATTTCATTTTCTTCTGGTCTCCTAGCGACTACAACAACACCGAACGTCGTTTGTATGTTGTTATCACGGTCCAACATCCGCCGGCGCCCTCAGGCGCTATTTTGTTCCAGTTTACCTTGCCCTCTCTCAGACGGATCTACACAGTCACGTTGGCTTCATCCGTAGCCTGGCTAACTCCCGTGCACGTTCAAGGAGCCAACCGCTCACTGGACAACGGGACGATTGGTCAGCCTGGCACTGGAGGCGGCAACTGGACGCTTTTTTGGATGGACCTGACGAGGCATTTTCCGGCTCGCATTCGTATGAGACCCGTGGGCGCCAAAACACAGTTGGACCTACGCACATCGGACCTCGAGAGCGCAGGCACCGGTAAACTCATCAGCAGTCGTTCGACGTCACCAACAATATAACGGACAAGCTATGAGAAGTTCCTGGACAACCAATAATTCCGGCTTACAACCACGATCGAAGCCCAACTCCGTCGGACTTCTAGGAGGAGGCCCCTGTAGCGGTTGCCATCTTCATTCATACTTTTACCACGTTTTTTGTTTAACTGAACGCTGACTGCCAAGCGCGGTTGCCATTTGACCGTTGCTCTTGCGCACGCTCCCACGCACACTCCTAAAATATACACTAACCACTATCTCTCCCAATCGCCTTCTCGTTCTCACGGGGTGCGGAGAATACTGTTCTGGTTAACATATTCGTACAGTGCCGAGCATTAGAGTAACGTGCAGGTGGTCCACGCAGCACAAAGGACCGAAGCACGCGTTTACAAAGGAAACCGCAAAGTAAGGTCTAACCAACCTTACAAATCTAGTTCCATTTTTGGAGAATGAACATTATTATAATGTTCAAAATAAATCTTACGAATATCAGGTAAAGGCAATTTAGGTTCAAAATCATGCAATGCTGCACGAGGTGATCGAGTATTCAAGGCGTAAATGTTATCGGAAGGCTGATTTGTGGAACACAGATCACTAGAATTCATGTCACATGCGTGAGAAACAGTGCGTTTCCGACAAATACGAGCAAAATGGCCATGCTTACCGCAAATGCGGCACTGGACATTTAATGTGGGGCAGAGTTTATAGTCAGCCTTGTGTTGGGTACTTCTGCATCTAAAGCAATAAACACGTTGTTTGGAGACACGATCCGTATTTGGTGCGACTGCTCTGATGCGATTAATATCCGTAATAACTGCATCGGAGTGGAATGGTTTCACATGCTCATTAACATCACTTTTCGTACGCTCATTTTCACGTGCACTATCCCAACTAAGTTTGAGGAAATTTTCTGCAGGTATAGCTTCACGAATTCTTTGATCACATACGCCTGAAACAAAATGCCGAATCAGAAGCACCTCTTCAAATTTATTTGCTGCCACGGAGTTATAGTCGCAGCGGCGTACCACACACAGAAGCCGGGATATGAAATCATCAATTTTCTCTCCGGGCTGCTGCTTCATGAGTGAAAATTTGTAACGTGCCACAAAGGCATTTATACGGGGTCCCCAATGTTGGTCTAATATTTCAACGACGTTTTCATGCACAAAACTAATGCGTCAAAAAGCCTTCGTCCTTCATCTCCCAGATGTAGTCGAAGAAGTTTCAGCTTATGTTCTTCTGAAAGCTTGATGCCAGTATTGAAGACGGAAAAAATCTCCAAGTAATCAATGAAAGTAGTCTTCCACAAATTCCACGAATCTGAGGATGGTTTGACAGCAGCATCGAACCAAAATTAATCTGGAGCACGAATTGTAATTGTCATTCCGCAGGCTTAAAGCCGTGGCACCAAATGTTGTGTACACAATCCGGTTAAAGAAGAAAGGTGCACGTGTATGGATAAACGTATATTCCCGCAGCAACGTACGGTAAGCGCCAGTGCAAGCAAGCAAGTGAAAACGCAAACGAGTATGCAAGTGCGTGAGTCAGTCGTGTATGTAATCGGAAACGTAAGACAACGGTACAATCGGACCACGTCGTGCAAGGTCACGCAACACGTGATACAATCTGATTGGTCAATGCCGTCCGGGACGAAGCACGGCATACTTCAGCTGTGTACGTGCGTGTGTGTGCGTGAAAGATCGTCCATCTGGGCACATGCCTGTTTAGGCCGAACACAACACCCGGGATCGGTTTTACTGTTTTCAACGAAAGTTTCGAATCGGCCGATAAAATTACAGTGGTACCCAGATCGTCCATGAAAAACTGTCAGCTCTACTCTTGGCAGATCGATCGCTGGTTGTGTCCATGTTTTATATTCGACGGCCGGCGCAGAGTTTTCTATTTTAATTTGTCGTGATCTGCCGGACAGGTGGTTATCGATGGCCGTTTGCTCACGCTCTTTGTACCTACTTTTCTATTCTGCTTCCTGTGCCTGCTGCCAAGCCGACAACAGTTGTTGCTCTAGGTTCAATATCCGACATTTAACTAGGTCAACATTCTCGCAGTCCATGTTACCCTAAATAACATGTGTGCTAGCACTGAGGACCAAGTGACCTAGCATTAACTAAAGCATCGAAAGTACCCAAAACATCCACGGAGACCTACCGTATTACTTTCCGTAGAGATTCCAATTGTTTCAAAAACCGTCTAAGCGTGTTTCTTAGTTTCTCGTTTCAAATTGATCAGGTGGGTATTGTAAGACTCCTTTGGGCAATACGTAACCGAATCCGATACGGATCCCGAAATCCAAACGTGATTATCGGTGAAATCCCACGATAATAGATTATCAAATGAACAATGGCATAAAACAGATATGAACCTCAATTATATGACCACAAGGACGCAGAAAACGAGAACAAATTGCGGCTTGCGATAAAGGAGCACGTGCGTCATGCAGATCTAGAATGGGATATGACAGATGGGCGTGCTGGACGCGAACAAACAAACGTTGGTCCATGAAAACATACGGTGCATAAAAACGAGCCAATGGTGCAAATTTGTGAGTGATGTCAAGGAAATATGAAATTTTAGTGTTTCTGGGGGAGGAGTCTCTACGATCGGTCGGTACACTGCCCACCAAAATCCCCCCGAATCTTAGCGGAGTCAAAGGTTTTGAATAGGGATACTGATTCTTCCTGCTTACCCAGACATTGCTGTCAGTGCGTGTACCTTATACTTCTGCCGTCAACATTCTACCCACGATTGCGCTTTATCCGGCGGCTACACCGACGCGGCGTTACTCTACACCGTCCGTGATAACGGCCGATCGATGGCGGGTGTGAGGGAGGAACATAGGTGTTGCCCTCGGGACAGCCGTCGTGCACGGGCTGTGTTTGCTTGTGTGGGTAGGTATCATGAGGGACTTCGCACTTTGGTATATGGGCAACCAGTAACAACTACCACCCACGGGAGGTATCCTCCATGATGCCAGTTGTAAACGAGAAACAATCAGCCCTGCGGCGTGTTTGGTGGGGGTCATGAAGCATGGACGTGTATTATGTAAGGGTGATTGGTGGGTGTTTGGGTGTATGATCGAATCACAACTACTGCCGCACATGCGGAAAGCCCTCTATGACGTCAACGAAAAACGGTGAGCACTGTAACGTGCTTGATGGAGGTCATGAAGCACAAAGGTATATCGTGTACGTGTGTCTGGATGAAGGTCTGGTTCAATAAGCCAGCACGTCGTAAATGTCTCCACTTACGAGGTGTCTTTAGCCACTACAAAGCGAGTAGTGATCATATTATTAATACCAATATTTGTGGTTTATTTCGAGAAGCCCGAGGGATTCCAGGTGCATGGGCATCTGTTTACAAGTGATGGAATAAACGGACAAAACCCCTGAAAATGTAGAAATTCACATGACAGGATTTGGAAAAACGGGCTAAGAAGGGGGATTAACGCGGGATGGAAGTGTGGCAAATGTACGCACACGAAAAAATGCACTGAGTTTAAATAGACCAGGGGACGGACGCAAATGGACGCCCTGTGAAATTTGAAACGTCAAAGTCAGGTGGGGGTGCACACGAAACATTCGGTCTCGGGAAAATCCTACTTCTGGCGCATCTTTCAAACATGCGAGATAGCTGATACTCATTTTGGTGAATCATGCAGCGAACGGAATCTGCACCGTAACAAACGCTGAAAAAAGTTGGAGTTTTGCTTTGAAAAACCCGAAAATAATTTGCAAAATCTGAAAACCTCCTATACGTTTTGCGACTTGAGCGAGAAAATACCGCACAACCACCAACCAGAGCAGCGTCCGCCGCATCAACAACCATCGCGGCTAATGACGGTGCTGACCTTGATCACAGCGCTTATATACCCTTGTGGCACGCATTCAAACAATAGTCGCACCATAACATTTCACGTCAATCTCATTTTCTACGGGCACCGACTCATCTGTTGCAACTGTTCCACATATAACAGTCCCACAACTTTATATGGGATATATTTAAGACAGTGTGTTTAAATTCTATCGTCAGGTGGGGATCCGGCTGGTATGTATAAGGACATCTGAAGGCTGACTGATATACATGAGAAAGGATATAAATCGGCAAAAGAAAATGTTTAAGCTGGAGACGACGAGGAAAAAGTGAGATTCACTGCAAAGAATTAGGCAGCAGCGAAGCATTGGTGCTCTGCAATGGGTGATCTGCGAATAGGGCAAAAAACTCATTGTAAAACAGGGAGCGAGCGAAGCAAGACGTAAAGGGTGGATCAGATAAAAAAATAATTCATAGGAATTGGACACAGTAGATGTGAGACACAGACGTAGAAGGAATCGATGCATATCGTGGCGGTCAGCGGGATGATAGCTGGAGACATGGCCTGTGAGGAACTTCAGGATACAGATTGGATGCTATATAAATATGTGCGCATGTCTATATTTATATGTATTTGTACATATATATACATATACAAGGAGCAGGAGCAATAACGATGGAGTCCTAGAAATAATTTATCAGTTATTAGGAGGGGCAGGTTAGGTTAGGTCGAATGTTTGTAGAACTAACTTCGGAATGTTGTGGTGAATTATCTTCATGAAAGGTGAACTCGGCGGATCAACACAGAGAGTGGAGAACGCAAAAGCACAGAGATGATGACTGAGGAGCAGTTCAAAAAATGGGAGATGAAGGAGAGCTTCAGAGAAAACGGGTAAAAATGGATCAAATAACCTGATTTATGTAGGTGAGACATGTGGTGTCGGTCAAGAGTGGGAGGAGCAATAATAAAAGAGCTTACGTTATTCAGCAGGAAGATGGTGGGGATGGAGTTGGCTAAGCAGCGCAGAGCGATTGTGCATACGAAGTGGAGAAGGGTACCTGGGAGGTGAAACTGTCCGTGGTGCAAGATGCAGCAGCTGTGACGGCAAACAGCTTGGGAGAGAAATGATCGCAAGTGGTAAGAGAGGGTAATGGCAGATCAAACGGGCTGAAACGGTGATGGTACCTCAGATGGCAGGTAAAAAAGCAGGACGGCCTGGAAGGCTTTCATAAAATGCATGTGGCAAACAACAGAAGGAACAGGAGATGGGAGCACGGGCCGAAAAAGACAGGTGAGACATGACCAGGAGGATCATCTTATTGCAGGTGGAACACGAAAACTGCTGAGTAGAGAGAAGCACCGGGACAGGTAAACCGGTGGAGGAACATAAAGCGTGAACAATGGATGTGCTTTGGAGTCGGGGACATGGAAATTGGGAGCTGCAAGCATGCCGGCAATTGTACAAGTGGATGCAAATGGACAATACTAATTGGAGCACCGCCAAGTGGAAGGATCCACAGAGGAATTGCGGAGCCAGGCAAGAAAAATAGAGTGTTAGTGACTGGATAATAAATGTGGCTGTGAGAGATGCAGAGTTTGGAACGGCAGTTCTAATATGAGAATTGGTCATGGGTGCGGGTGGGGCTGGTGTATAATGGTATTAGGCACAAGAAGGGAGAACGAGGGAGGGTTTGACAGAACGGTAGGCAGTGAGGCGTAAGAATGCGATCAATGAGCTTTATAGGCCCGGGGTGATACCAAATGAGTAGGTACTACAAGCCGACAAGGCCGACAAGGGTGAAGAAATAAAATATTGGTGGTCGTCCGCAGAGTAAAGTGGTTAGGACGATAGTGATGTGTAATGAGAGGTAACACAGTGAAAGCCGATAGGAGCAAGGACAGAATGGGTATGTGTGCATACCATAGAAGAATAAAAAATGGATGTGGTAAGAGCGATAGGTGGGCATACAGTAGCGAACAAGGATGGTTGGAGCATGCGATCTGCAGCTGACAGCATTAGAACGTGCGATTCGCAAGCTGTGCTAGAGGGTGGGACTGGCCGTGCGCTGGACACCCGAACTGAAAAACACTTCGAGGTGAACACAGGGGTGTGATCCACCAACCAAATTGCTCTCACACATTGTTGCAGACGACCTGCATGCCCGATGTGCGCCGGCCGCGCCCCGCACCGTTGGGAATGGCATCAATGTTCATTGATGGTTATGCACGTGGGGCATAGTTTAACTACGAAAGTATGAGATAAAGGTTCGGCGGTCGGATGGTCAGGTTGCGAGGGGTTCCAGAGGACGGAGCCAGTGGCTAATAATCGACCAAACAGCAGCGTTATCCAGGCGCGTATACCAATGTAGGGGTGGAATGCACGTAAGGAGAGAACTAGAAAAGGAGAGCAGATACAAAATAGCAGTCAGAGTGTGCCCCTGCTGTGGACCAGCGGTTGTTGGAGGCATATAAAAACCGGTGAAGGACGAGGCATAAGAGTGACAGAAACTACGGGGTTGGATGGAAGCAAAGTGGTTAAAATTAGTGGCATTTCCATTTGTTCGGTTCATTGAGGAAATGGCCGTAGGTAGTCTAACGTTGAGAACTCATTCAGATAGATGAAACTGTCCATCGTTGGTTGTGTCATTAATTTAAAGAAGCAGGGTCGGCAAAGGAGTTGGCCTTAGAAGTCGAGGCCCCTCTCGTAAGCTATTTCTTCTGCCATGCTCATGTTAGATAACTGGAGTGCACGGGTGACGCTGAGATATGGGATGAGTGCCGACAGAAATTGGGACTTGGTTTTTGAAGCTCGAAGAGTGATAGGCAACTTGTTCCAGACTTTAGAGTAGACCAGAAGGAAGAAACTTGACCGTATGGCCGACTTAGCTATACTGGAAGGGACAGTAAAAGGCCTGTGCCGAAGTGAGTAGGAGGTCTCACGAGAGAACATTACTGGGTCAAACAAAAAAGGCCGGTTATGGAGCAGGTAATACAAGAAGACTAAGTTTGGTCTTAAGCGGCGGAGCCAGAGTAGGTCAAGATTCATATTTTGGCATCTTTCTCTATGGTTTGAGGACGTGGACCAACCGAGTAGTTTTTTGGTGAAACGCCTTTGTATGCTTTCAGTCGCAACTCTGTCGAATTTCTTCATGTTAGAAAATATTATTGGTCAGCATTCAAGCAAAGGTCTGACGTGGGGTTTGTACATGCTGATGATACTGTCCCGCAGACGAAAGGTTCGGAAGAGCAGGGGCACACCTCTAGCTTTGGCCGCCTGGATGGCGGCGTGCTCGTAAAAGTTGAGGGAGCAGGAATAGTTGAGGGTCAAATCGCGGATGGTAGATCGACTGGCTATCGAAGACCCACCAAGAGTTAAGGGTCCTGGGGGCAATTGGACCTTGTAGGCTAGGACCTCGTACTTATCAGTGGAAAAGCTCATCCTCCAGGTGCGGCACCAGCGGTCAAGTGCAGCGAGGTCAGCGGAAATGCTGCAACGAGTAGGGATAGCATCATTAGAATTTGAAGAGTAAACTATTTTTATGTCGTCTGCAAACACGAATGGCGTGCCATGGTGCACTAGATCCATGGCGTCAATAATTTACATCATAAATGGGAGAGGACCCAGTACGCTTCCCCGCATAAAGCCACTTGTAACAGGTTTCGGTTTAGAAGTACGTCCCTTGATGAGGACTACTCGCAAGCGATGGGCGAGATAAGATTTCAGCCAAGAAAGCAGTGGGTCAGCAATGCCGAATGAAAGCAATTTGAAGATAAGACGCAGGTGTGGAACATGGTCGAAAGCCTTCGACAGATCCAGGTAGATAATTACTAATGCCTGCCCGCTATCAACGGCATTAGTGACCAGGTTGAAGAAGTCAAATTGACATTTGGTGCATGGTCGCGATTTGAGAAACCCGTGCCGCCTATCGCAAAGAAGGTTTGAGGCGAGAAGATGAGTGGTAAGGCCATCTTTGATAATTGTTTCCATTATTCTGGAAATGATGGGGGCATGGTTGATAGGACGGTAGTTAGCAAGTTCGTGGACAGGTCCTTTGTTGTTTCTTGGAATGGTGACTGAAAGATTTCAGTTCGACGGTACCAAACTAAATTTGAGTGACAAGGTGAATATGTTCAGTAATAGAAGTAGAATGTCCGATCCACCGTTAATGATTGCAGCTGGGGGCAACCCGTCTGATCCAGGATGGGCAGATGCTTTATACCGTGAAATGATCCTGGAAGTAACGTTTACTTCAAAGGTTAGGGTAGATAGGTGGGAGCTGGTAATAGCCAGAGGATTTGGGGGTGCTGTGTCTGAGGCGAGGCCATGGAATTGGCGAAGTAATGGTTAAAGGCCTCAGTGATATCAGAAGGGGAGGTGGCCGAAGTTTTATTCGGTAACACAACGTACTGGATCACAGTATCCGTTGCCGAATTCCTAGATTTGTGCAAGAGTGAGAGTTTCAATGAACTACTGAGACAACCTTAGGGCTTTGGCTTCCTCGTAGCGGAGTCGTTTTTCCTCTAGGTCCCGGATAATATCAGTCGGACGTGTTAGTCTCATGAGAAGAGAGATGTCGTGGTTTTGGAAGTAAGGTCTTTGCGTCTTAAGGTACTTTCGTCGGAGGGAGGCAAGTTTGGACTTCCTAAGGGAGGAGTTTTGAGATATTGGGCTAAGTTTCAGGAAGCAGTTTTTCTGGTTAAGGTAAAAGTGCTCAGCCGCTTCTTAGGGGTCAGCCGTTAGAAAAAAACTGCTGCAATCTTGGTTACGGATGAGACTTGGCGGGGGGTCCCAATTAAACGGACGGAATTGTTGACTGGGGTCGGAAAGTTTGATGGATAAGGATGGAATGAGAGATTACCGGCCACTATCTTATGGTCGCTACCCGGAAGTTCATTCAGAACGGAAACCGAAAAGTGGGAAATGCTGTGAGTGAATATAAGATCTAGGATGTTGGCGTTCCTAGTAGGGGTCTTTAAGCTATAGAGAACGATGCCAAAATCTGGATCTTGACCCACTCTGGCTCCGCCGCTTAAGACCAAACTTAGTCTTCTTGTATTACCTGCTCCATAACCGGCCTTTTTTGTTTGACCCAGTAATGTTCTCCCGTGAGACCTCCTACTCACTTCGGCACAGGCCTTTTACTGTCCCTTCCAGTATAGCTAAGTCGGCCATACGGTCAAGTTTCTTCCTTCTGGTCTACTCTAAAGTCTGGAACAAGTTGCCTATCACTCTTCAAGCTTCAAAAACCAAGTCCCAATTTCTGTCGGCACTCATCCCATATCTCAGCGTCACCCGTGCACTCCAGTTATCTAACATGAGCATGGCAGAAGAAATAGCTTACGAGAGGGGCCTCGACTTCTAAGACCAAACCCTTCTCCGACCCTGCTCCCTTCAATTAATGACACAACCAACGATGGACAGTTTCATCTATCTGAATGAGTTCTCAACGTTAGACTACCTACGGCCATTTCCTCAATGAACCGAACAAATGGAAATGCCACTAATTTTAACCACTTTGCTTCCATCCAACCCCGTAGTTTCTGTCACTCTTATGCCTCGTCCTTCACCGGTTTTTATATGCCTCCATTACCCGTTGATCCGCAGCAGGGGCACACCCTGACTGCTGCTTTCTATCTGCTCTCCTTTCCCACGTAACCCTCCTTCATTCTTAGCCCTTTTTCAACTCCTGTCATGTTAATTTCCTTATTTTCAAGGGTTTTGTCTGTTTGTTCCATCACTTGTAAACAGCTGATTATGCACTTGGCATGCCTCGGACGTCTCCGAAATAAACCATTGTAGCCGGCTGGAAATTGACTCTCCACTTCCCGAAGACCTTCCAGTTGTGCCTTCTCATTTCAGAATGGTACATGTTACTGATCCTGAATCTAAACTCACCTTTTTATGGTCTGCTGTTTCTCCCATATCCACCAGTGTTCACTCTCACAAAATTGGTCTCATGCCCCCCTGCTTCAAAACTCATTCCGTTTATTGAACTCCGGTAAATCCGTCATTCAGGGTTTGCATTGTCTTCATCATCGCTATCCTCTTCGCATGCGTTGATTTTCCCGAACACACTTCTTTACAATTTCCCCCCCTTTTTTCCTCTTGCTCAAAAATTTACTCCATCTGCATAACCTCGGTGGGCCTCCGGTTTCCTTGGCTTGCATCATTCTCGTTCGTAATGCGTCCTTAGCACTGCGTTAATGATTTTTCGATATCTTCACCGCGAACCAGTGCCCAGGCCGGAATCGAAACCGGTTCAAAAGTGCCGCGCGAAAAAATTATCAGAATGATCCATTCAAACTGTTGCTGGTTTTGTTTTTCCATCTTTGATACTCTCGACTTTCATATTCTGAATTTGTGAATATTCCATCTTATTGAGTAACGTATTACACCATGATCATGCGCTACAGCGTGCACCTCGACTATGGCCGAGAAATATACCAGTATTATTATTATTATTCTAACGTGTTGCACCCAGCCTCCAAAGTGAGTATTGGACACAAAGTCTATTGAGTTGCGGGGTGACGTGAGGTTTCTCCAGGATATTTTAGGCCAGTTAAAATCACCGGTTATGATTTTCGCTGCCGAAGGTAGTAGTGAAAGGTACTCAAATGCTTCAATTAAGGGAGTTAAGTCCGCAATAGTAGATGAAGGCGGGTGATAGACACAACCAACCAGTTGAGAACCGGATTGTGAGCCATATAAAATCCGGAATTCAGTCGAGTGTGGCATGTCTGATGACGACTACTGAGAGGGCGTGCTAGACGTACACAAGGCATCCACTTACGCGTCTGTCGATCCTATTTGCCCTATAAACCTTGTGCTCTTCAAGCATAATTTTGCTTGTGCTGGTGTGTTTGGCGAGCCAGGTTTCAGTAATAAAGATGATGTCAGGACTGGATGTTATGACATAATATTTTTAGTGATGAAGCTTATTTAATATGGACCGCGAGTTAAATAAGATGAATGATAACCCCCTCATGTAAAAGTGAGTGTCAGGGTCAGGTCACGTATGGGAGTAGTTGGTCGGAGGAAGTGCACGGTGAAGGGCGTGAGTTTGAGCTATTACCGAAGTGGAGGAAAAGCGAGCGTTGGATGCCTCCCCGATGGTTTCTGAACGATCAGCAGGGGACGAACCGGAAATAATCAATTTTGGGTTATTGAGAGGTGAAAGAGAAGACCTTGGACTAAATGATCCTGCTACTTGTCCTGATTCTTCGGGACCTTCCGATGCTCCAGTGCAGTGGCATAATACGGGGTTATGGAAGGTATTGGCTTTCCCTTGTGACGACCTTGGTATTGGTTGCTGTAGTGTGGTAAGAGCATGCCTCAGAGGATAAGGAGTAAAAGAGTTTGGGGTGGCTTCGCCGCCCATCGATACGGCTTTTTCGGGTGGGGAAAGATAGGAATCGGCGGTTGGTAGAAGGGGTATATGGTGGTTATTTTCGAAGAAGGTAGTGGCAATACGTAGTGCTGTGTAGTTGGCCTGCGGAGTTCGGTGTGCTACCGAAGGTATGAATGACTGGTAAGGTGCCGGTATTGGAAAGTAGTCCATTGGGGCTAGAAGAGATGAAAGATTTTGGGACCGTATGCCACAGGGTGGGGAAAATTTACTCGAATGGGGTTTGTGGATGTATCCTGCACGTAAAACGACTGTGGCGGGGCAAAACGAAAATTCTGGCATGGTAAAGGAACTAACGGGATGAACGGTGGAGGCACGGAAAAGTTAGGAAATTATGAGCTAGGCAGATGTAGCTTTGAATAATAGCTGTGAGGTGCTTTGCGATCATCGTCCGTATAAATGCGCGTAGAGCTGGGGTTTCGCTGAAAGGAATTACGGTTTGAGAAACTATCTATTTTAGGAACAGAAACTGTAGGTCCCGGCATTAGTGACATCTTACTAGGGTATCCGTTCACTTCTAGTCTTTGCTTGACCTTCGGGGTGTAGCCTGGTGATATAAAGCGGTCGTTGCCCAATGAACTAAATGTTGGGGCCTTCAGTAGGGATGGAGTGTGGGCTGCCGTATTCTGGATTTGCAGCCATGTTTTACCGTTGGTATCGACACCCTGCATTAGGGGCTGAGTGTAGGTCGTTGCCAACTTTCGGCCCATGGGTGATAAGTTAGATTGCAACAGTGAGGTTGTGTCCTTAAGTACTCTCTTTCTTGGCAACTTGTTTACAGGAGTATGCCCTGAAGGCTGACGGGTTTGATTCGAGCGAGAATGACCTGGCAATGGTATGGTGCGGTTCGGCGGATGGGTTTTAGTCGTGGCTATGTGGTGTGGGCAAGAGCGACCATACGTTGATTTATGTGTCGCCTTGGGAGAGTGACGCATAGTTGTTAGGTCAGGGAGGCTACGCGATTTAGGTAACTGCTTCTGATGCACATAGCTAAGCTGTCTGGCAGGACTCGGTGGATTTGAGTCCCAGGCATCTGCGACATTATTGACGAGCCTAGGACGCTTGGAGACTGGTGGATTTGGAGAAGGCCCAGGCGTTGCGTCAAGGTCTACTTCAGACAGTTGCTGGCTGATAGACGTTGGTTGCGTAGGTTAGGTGTCTTTTGGGCGGATTCCTGCCTTGGATGTTTGCGAGAGTTCGACTTTCTCAGCAATTTGTTTTGCGGTGGCGTTTTGTCGAGTGCTTTTCGAATGTTCTTCTATGGTGAATTATTAGCAATAACTGTTTGTTTATGAATAAACTCATTGGCTGTCAGTGAGTCCGGAAATTGGAACAGTGGGGGGCATTGGTGTCGTTGTGTTTGTTTGCGTAGTCTGCTGGTGCGGCATATCACACGTTCTATGTTAGCGGCCTTTAGCAAGGTACTGCTGACTATGTTGAGTGAGGCCCTTTTAGGAACGTTAAATACCGTGGCGTGATTCGAGTTTCGTATTCATTCTGAAACCTCTGCAGATATACTGGCAATAAAGTTACACGTGGCAACTAAGTTACAGTCCGTAGTTACAACGGACGGGTCGAGGAGTTGAGCCGGTGGTGTCAGAAATCTGATGGCTCTGTCGAGAGCTTCGATTCGCGATTCGAGTGAGCTAACGTGTTGTAAGAGGCTGCCAATCTTGCTTTTTGCGTCATCATGGATGTTCGGTAATGAGATGGAGCATGGCGTAGTGATTGGGAGACGTACGGCCACGCGTGGCAAAATCTTGCTGGCCGGTCTGCTTCTTTTGGAAATGTGCCATGTAACTGCAGGCTTCGGATAACCAACCAGTTTTACTGGAAAGTTAGCGACTTCAAAAAGCCTAGAGACCGAACATAGCTGAAATTGTATAGGAAGTCACCTAGGATGTTTGCAAACATTGTTGACCGGGTGATTTCACTGTTTGGACGAAGGGGGTTAGAATTTTAGCCAAGCAGGAAACGACAACCAAAAGGGTTGATTTAGCAAACGAACGCTAAGTATTTTATAGTTGGGCTCACAAGGGGTGATTTGTGGCAGGTATAGATGTAGATTTCCTATTAAAGGGTTGTGTTGATTTTTCGCGGTAGTAAGTTACGGACCTACGGTGGTGTGTAACAGTTATGGCTACGAACAACTTGACGCTTCAGAGTAGATAACTTTTACTACTAGGTGCTAAGTAAAAACAGGCCCAAACGATGGAACAGAGAAAAAAACGAGACAACCTGATATATACGTCAAGTTGACCTTGAGAAATGGTCTACTGGGTTTTCGTGTTATCGGATTATCCTTCTTTACTATCAAGGGGGCTGATACTGCGTACATCGCGGATTAGTGTTCCGTTGGCGGTCTTCGGCTTGACGGTTCTTGTCATTTCGCCAGTGATCTTGATGGTTTCCATAACCTCGCCCGAAGACCAGGTGCTGAAATGCTCGTGTGCGTCTGCGACCATCACTATACCCCTAACCTTGAATGGTCTTGCTTTGATAAGCTACCAGGTTCCGCCACTTGACGGCGGGAAGCTAGTCCAAGATGCCTTTGGGCAGTATGCGGCCGAATCCGATACGGATCCCGAAATCCAAACGTGATTATCGGTGAAATCCCACGATAACAGATTATCAAATGAACAATGGCATAAAACAGATATGAACCTCAATTATATGACCACAGGGACGCAGAAAACGAGAACAAATTGCGGCTTGCGATAAAGGAGCACGTGCGTCATGCAGATCCAGAATGGGATATGACAGATGGGCGTGCTGAACGCGAACAAACAAACGTTGGTCCATGAAAACATACGGTGCATAAAAACGAGCCAATGGTGCAAATTAGTGAGTGATGTCAAGGATATATGAAACTTCGGTGTTTCTGTGGAGGTTTCCCAGACCGTTACTTACAGCTAGGACTTCCAGATTCTTGCGCTAGTGAGCTTTTCGGACCTCTCGTGGCTTGGACGATTGGAAGGGACTACTCTTCATCAGTACTTGGTTAATATCAGGAAGGTTCAGATTGGGCCTCCAATGTCCCTCCTCTTCAACATTTTTTCGGGTCACAGTCGTTAGTCACACACACACTTCACCGTCATTCTTCCCAGTAGTAGAGGCAGTATAGTAGGGTGTGGTAGGTGCTTGGTGTGTGTTCCACGCAGGTCGAAGTGGGAGGATTTGGACAGTTGTCGATAAATCGGTGGTAGACTCCCGTCATTCCTCCAAACACATTCATCCACACCTTATCTAATCTTTTTTTGAACTAGTCTACTGTGCTCAGGTTTATCACATCCCCTGTCAGCTGCTCCACTCACTAGTGACACCAACTGCCACATTGCCGCATAGGTCTCATCTAGACCTTTGCGCACATAGCACCCGGGCACACTCCTGGTCTGCTCAGACCTTTGGCTTGTTTCTGTCTAGTTGACCGATTTCCTGCTACCTTTTTACCTCCGTCATATATTCCTACTTATCATGCCATCCCGGTCCCCAATTTGTACTCGGAAAATCCGTATCGCTAAAGCTGGCAAATCCAAACACACCCAACCCCTCCCAAAAACCAGGCCGTGCTCTGTCACCCTCGTTAACGTCGACGGTGAAGCTTCTAATAGTCCTAATGGCCTTAAGCAGAGTTTCGTCGAACTTGGTAACAAGGTCGAGCTCACTGGTGAAATCCTTTCAAAGGTTTCACCCATGGCTACTCTCCTTGATCCTGTAGCCGTTACATCGCCCAAGAACTTGGTTTCGGTGGGACACCTCCTCGACTCCGTGTCTACTGAAATATACCACCGCATTGCCAACTCCAAGAACGCAGTTCTTTTTAATGTTCCAGACCGCTCACCACTTTCCTTAGCGAAACACATCATACTAAGTTCGTGCAATATGGCTCACTATAGATGCCATTGCAGGGGGCTACGTAAAAAGGCCCAGCGACATAGTTGCTCCCTGCTATTCCAATTCATGGATGACCTAACAGCTACAGAGTTCATTGGCAACAAGTCGACAATTGCTGCTCTTTCGCCGTATAAGGACATCGAGATATTCCCTGATAAAACCCCCCTCCAACGGGAAATACTTCGCTCGCTGAGAAGTAACTCCGCCTTGCCCATGCAGGCTGACCCCACTGTACCCGACATGAAGGTTACCCAATGCCCCTCTGTCAAGAAGTCAAAGGCGAGCCCAGCGTCTCATCCTGCCTGCCTGCAAACTGTCGACTTAGATATGTCTAACTCCCCACCTACGGTTCCGCTTCCACACAAAAGCCCGTTTTTACCATCTCCCCCGGTAGCCTCCACTAGCAGTAGCTCTCGCTCCCCGACCAAAGGCCCCAAGCGGCACTCCACTTCAGCATTAAAGCCGCGCTCCGACGTCATAGTCCTAGAGCCAAGACAAGACCATGGTACAACCATCAGCCCCGCCGTACACTTCCAATCCGTCCCCCGAGCCGTTGACAGGTGTTGTCACCCGCCACTCTCGTTCTAACGACTCTACCAAATACCCACCACCTGATAGCCCTGCCGCGTGGCTTCGTTACTATCCTCATAGGTGCCGCTCCAATCCCCCCGTAAGCCCACCTGGTACTCCTACCAGGTCCGCACTTGCTCAACTAATCACCCCACCCATTACCCTCAACTCTCAATCGGCTTCTGCTTATAACGTACTCTCGGATCCTCCAGGTGATAACCAACTGGGCTACCATCCGGATTCGTCTAACGCCACCGTCCCTCTATGTAGGAGTGACTTCCATGACCTTGCCAGTGCCACTCATCCTTCCGTTACCTCGCACCCCCTTCCACTGTCTTTCCCTCTGCTCGAATGGGTCACACCAATCCTCCATCTCCGTTGCTACCCCGTATCCCTCCCTGCTCCCTAGACACCAACCCTCCATACTATAGCCCCAGCATGCCTCCGTTGCCCCCCTGCTCACCTCCACCAACCCTCATCTAACCCTGAAGTACCACGTACATAGCCTAGCAGATACTCCAGGTTCGAACCTGTATCCCGTCTCCTCGCCCCACCTCCCCACTTACCGGCTCCCCTGCCCCTCATGAGCCTCCAAACCTTTCCAAATTTCGACCACACCCCACACTACGTCCCAGTTACTATCCCACATGCCTTCACCCCCATACCGACCTACCGGCCTTATACTGACTCTGCCAAACAGGTAAGTTACCTGCAGTCAAGACCTCATTATTTCCTGACCGGCGCCCTCCGCACCCGTGGCCATATTGCCAGCCGCCCTATGGACCATATCGATAAACCTTCACAGACTCATATCACTGATCGCTCCCCACTCGATGTCATGTCACTGAGAACCTTACACCACGCACTCCCCCCTGTCCACCCCGCTTCGACAGATATTCTTAACCTCTCACTTTGCCATATGGTGCTCCCTCCCCCTGCACCGCGTGACACCCCTCCGGCCCACATCAGCGGTGTGCTGCACACCCACCGTATTGATCACCCACAGCGATCGGCTGCGCCTAATGCTAACGATTCTCCTACTTTCCGTCCCCCACCCAACACTGCCTTCCCTACCGCTTCTACTGACGCTCTATCCCCACTGACACCCAACTCCTATCGCCACAGCGATCCCAACAGTCTTGCACCTGGCATCCATGCTTTGCGCACACCGACACTGAACTCATTCCTACTATTTATTAATAACGCTCGATCAATAGTTAGAAAAATATCGCACCTGCGATCTCTGGCATTTACCATGCGTGGGTTCGAATCCCGCCGAGGCCAAAGACCTTTCACATTTGGATCACCTCAAAACATTATCAAAATCTGCCAACCATCAATACATTGTAAACATGCCCGATGCACTTAACTGGTGGAGTCCGGTTAGTACAAAGGGAAATCCTGCAGTAGGCAGTCAAATTACAAGCTAGTTCACTGTGGTGGATGCCATGTGCTACTGTAATTTGGGCGGGTATACTGTGATCCCTATGCAGAAAGTCGAAGGTCCTCCGGTGTGGCCTCGTAGCTCAGCTGGTAGAGCACTCTCGGTACTAAAGCGAGGGTGGTGACCATGCGTGGGTTCGAATTCCGCCGAGGCCAAAGACCTTTCACATTTGGATCACCCCAAAACATTATCAAAATCTGCCAACCATCAATACATTTACCTCAAACGCTGACATTATACTAGTAACTGAATCCAGCGTGTCAGGTGATGCTTCGCTTGACCTTGTTCGCATAGTTGGGTGAGACAGTGTCTAAACATATGGGCTTAAATATATCCCATATAAAGTTGTGGGACTGTTATATGTGGAACAGTTGCAACAGATGAGTCGGTGCCCGTAGAAAATGAGATTGACGTGAGATGTTATGGTGCGATTTCTGTTTGAATGCGTGCCACAAGGGTATATAAAAGTTGTGATCAAGGTCAGCACCGTCATTGGCCGCGTCGGCTGTTGGTATAGCAGGCGCGGCTGTGGTCGGCGGTTCTGCTGTATTTTCACTCTTAGGTGGTGACAAGCAAAGATTTTTTCAAATTCTGAAAATGATTTGCAGGTTTCCCAAAGCAAAATTTCAACTTTTTTTCTATATTCATGATAGTGGGGTTAACGTTGGCTGTATGAATCACCAAAACTAGTATCAGTTATCCCGCACGTTTGGAAGATGCGCCAAAAGTAGCGTTTTCCTGCGCCCGGATGTTTGGTTCATACCAGCTGGGTCACAATGATCCTCGAACACCCGCCAGTCCAGGCGTGGAGGGGGCTGTTTAGCCTTTGTCAAATGCACTATCCACGCCAGTGTTATCGACCACCCCTCTGTCCTCCTTATTGGGGATTCTTTATGGCTATCCATTCACGCTTCCGGCCAGAACCTCCTCCTTGGCTGCGTCTAAGCCCCCCGGGGTCTGGAGCCTGCAAAAATTGACTCTGCCGTGGATGTCTTTATTGCTGCGCTTGGCTACCCTGCCAGTGCAAAAATTACTGCGGGCGACTTTAACCTTCCTTCAATTTGCTGGTCCTCCTATACTAGCCCTCCCGCCCTCTCCACCTTCCTTTCTTGTGTCCGTCTTGGTGGATGGACCCAACATGTTTCTCGCCCTACTAGGGGGAACAACATCTTGGACCTAGTATTCTCCATTGATGTTCCTGATATGATGACCCAGACTACTGATCACTTCTCGGGTAGTGACCACCGTATTGTCAGGTGCAAATTCAGCTGTTCTCATCCGATGCAATCCTCTCCCCCTGTTCCGACTTCCTACCATTCCTGCACCTGGCCCCTAGTGCCAATGATAATCCGCTCCCTTAACTGGGACACATTTTTTCTTTCATCCAATCCTCCCACTGTTATGAACTCTCTCTACTCCAACCTCCTAGATTGCTCAATACCACCAACCCATGTGCCGATCCACGCCCCAAATCCAGCAGCTCAAGCCTCTCATATTTAGAGCGTAAGCTGTCCAAGCCGCAACTTACCTTCGCTAGATCACACGACTTTACAATTCTCCTGCGCATAAACCAGCCACAACTGAGGCTGCGCTGCATGGTCAACTCGCATTTGAGAAAGCAAGAGGCCATCGCCCTAGCACACCCAAACAAAACTGGCTACCTGTCCAACCTGCTTAGTAAAAGGTCCAATCAATCCAATCATACCTCGCCCAAGTTCCTCATCTGCGGCTCATCTACCGCTAATACTCCAGCATCTATTTCTGAAGCCTTCAATGAGCATTTTTCTTTCACCCTTATAAGCTGTCCTGGTGTTCCCCCTCCTACAACACACCCCTGCACCTCTGCCTCTCTTTCATCGATTCCCTTCACCCATCTAGAAATTTAAAAATCAGTTTCCTCTAATAAACCTTCCTCGAAACCGGAACCAGATGATCTCCCACCGGCCCTCCTCCCTTTCGGTCGTCCTGACCTTCCTTTATTGTTCATTAATATGTATACCACCTCCATGCTTCACGGTTTCTTCCCAACTCCATGGAAATCCTCTGTCATAGTTCCGCGCTTAAAAAAAGGCGCATTAAACGACCCAGATAACTATCGGCCCATTATTCACACCCCAGTAGTCTGCAAAATTATGGAGAGAATTATCAAAAAACACATTGTCCAGTACCTCTTATCTAACAACCTGCTGAACCCTGGTCAGCATGGTTTCTTGAACTTCCGTTCCTGCTCTTCCTGCCAGTTTGACTTTCTCAATGTCCTATCATCTGCTGCCGACGCCGGCAACTCTGTAATTGTCCTGTGCCTCGACATGTCTAAGGCTTTTGACCGCGTTCCCCATATTCATCTGTTGGCCAAAATCCGATCTCTCGGTATTACTGACCCTCTCCTCTCCTGGCTATCCCCCTGTCTCTTTCACATCACAAGCCATGCTCGTCGACGGCCACTTATCTTCCGCCAAACCCATTACTAGCGACGTCATCCGAGGCAGTGTCCTAGGCCCATTACTATTCCTTATTTATATCAATGACATTTTCCCTTCTATTCGACACGGCACTCCTTTCCTCTTTGCCGACGATATCAAAATAGTGTACTACTTCCTCCCTAGCGACCTATCCGTGACTCTGTGCAACATATCGCATGACTTACTCGTTCTTCAAACTTGGTGCGTCTCGTGGTTCATGAAATTCTCTGCGGAGAAAAGCTTCCTCCTACCATACAAGTGCACCGTACCACTCGGCCAAATTTGTCTGGACGGCCTTCCCATCCCCATACGCTCCATGGTTACCGATCTTGGCGTGCGCTACTCTTGTTCCTTTAACTTCTAAGAACAGGCATCGTTCCAAATCGCTGAGGTTAAGAGAACCCTAGGCCTGATCAATCGGTGTTTCTTAATACCGGCCAGTCGCCTCTCCATGTATCTCTCATACGTGAGACCGCTCCTAGAATATTGTCCCATTACCTCCAGCCTCTGGCCATATTCCTCTATTGAATCTCTTGAGAACGTTCAGCGTACGTTCACCAAAAGGCTGTTCGGCGTATCCCTAGCCCTAACATAACGTCAGCGCTGTGAGCTCCTACAAGTTGAGCCTCTGTGGATCCGTCGCATGAGGCTGAACCTGATTTTCCTCTTTAAGCTAATCCATAACCTGGCCTACACCTCTTATCCCATCTCATTCGCTGCGCCCTGCTCCTACCTGATCCGACACTGTGCCTTCTCTCTCACTGTCCCTCATTGTAATCTATGTCTGAAGTCCCGATTCTTTCTGTCAGCCTATTCAAAAATCTGGAACAAACTGCCCCTTAGCGTACGCAACGCCTCCTCAATGTTTGCTTTTAAGCGCGCACTTTTGTCATACTTAACAGTCCCCAATGCTATATTGCCCACCAATGAGCTTGTCTCCGCCGGCCTGGCCTTTGAAAGAGGCCTTACACTGTAACTCTACTACCACTGCGCCACAGGCCACTAGGTACACCCCATGCCCGACACCTCCCCACTCTCTAGTGCCGCAAACTGAGGCCATTGCCCTCACTGATCTATAGCGAACCTACCTCCTGCCATCATAAGATAACCCTATTGCTCGCCTACGTTCATTTTTTATCCATCATATTCACTTTTTTTCTCCTCATTATCCGTTGATTCTCGGCTGGGGCACACCCAGACTGCGCTTCTCTATCCCTTTTCCCTTTCCAGTGATCCTCACTGACGGCCAACCACTTCGGGCACTGTACTTACCATCTCCCTGGCAGGTGCAGCTGGATAATATTCCTACACGGTCGTCTACCATTCACTGTTCCCGTTGGCTCTCCTGTCCATGGTCTCACGTCTTGGTCAATAGTTCCTGGTTCACGCACCCCCATCGCGGTCGTTTTGTCCCCTCTACAATTATCCATGAACACTCGTGCCACTCCCAACAGTGCGGGGCGACGTCAGATCCACCGCTATGGCCGGCGCACATCGGGCGTGCAGGCCGTCTGCAACGATGTGCGAGCGCAACCAGACTGGTGGGCCACACCTCCTGCGTTCACTTCACGAAGTGTTTTTCAGGTTGGGTGCCCAGCGCACGGCCAGTCCCACCCACTAGCTCCGGTTGCGGATGGCACGCTCTAACTTTTCTCGGACTACCGAATCCAGTGCTGTCGGTTGAAAGTAGCATGCTCCTCATCCTTTTTCGCCGAAGTTTGTTCACGTATAGCTTTTGTCATCTATTTCCACTTCTCATTTTTGTCGCCCCACCACGGTATGCACACCTACCCGTTCTGTCCCTCCTCCTATCGCCTCTCCCTACATCAACTTTCATTGCATTGAGTCACCGTCATCCTAACCACTCTTCTCTGCCGACGCTAGCCAATATCTTTTTCCCTACCTGCCGTCATTGCTGGCTTCTATCCTCTATACGCTTGGTGTCACCTTCTGCTAAGAAAGCCCACTGATAGCTTCCTTAAATCTGTCGTTCTGTTAGATCCCTCCTTGTTCTCACTCCTCATGCCCAATGCCATGATGCACCAATCGCACCCGCACTCATGACCAATCCGCAAATTAGAACTTGCCGCTCCAAAATTCGCATCTTTTACAGTCGTATTCATTATATAATCACCACCACCATATCTTCCTCACTTGGCTCCGTGATTCCTCTGTGGTTTTTTACAGTGTCCTGATTAGTATCCACCCGTTCAATTGTCTGCCGGCACACGGCTCTCCAGCTCCATTGCCTCAACTCAGTTGCGCATTCATTTTTTGTGACCTTTTTGTTCTATTACTGGTTCACTTATCTCGGGGCGTCCAGCCTCCTTGTCCGCCCCCTTCGTGCTTCATCTGCAGTGAAATGATCTGAGTGGTGATTTCTTACCTGTGTCTCCTCGGTCATTGCTTTCATCCCTTGATCCGTTTATTGCTCGCTACAGGCATTTTTCTGTACCTTCCAGTGTGGTCTGCTTTTCCATGTCCCACCATTGTAATGACAACGTTACGTCACGGTGTTCTTTTACAGTTCCAAATGGTTTGACCTGTCACTACCCGATTCCTCTGGTCCGTCACTACATCTCGCACCTGCATTGATCAAATAATTAGACACATTCTAACTTGTTTTCTATTTTTCTCTCCGTTGGGCTGTGTTGTGCACTTGTCATGAAGTTAATCCACCACGATATTCCAAAGTTAGTTCTACAACCAATTGATCTAACATTATCTACTCCTCCTAATGACTGATAATTTCTTTCTAGGACCCCATTGTTATTGCTCTTGCTCCTCTTATACCTATACATATTTATATATATACTATATCTACATATATATATATATATATAAACTTACGCATATATATCTATGTGCACGCGCTCTGCATCTTGCAGTTCCTTTCCGGCCATTTCTCCTGCTATCTTCCCAACGACCGTCATCATAGGCATCCAACAACTCTACATCTGTGCCACACATCTACCGTATCCAATCCTTCCAAATCGTTTTTATCATCTGATCATCCCTCTGCGTCTTGCATTGCCTGCTGCTTGATTTACAGTGAGTTGTGTGTCCTTTCCGCCGACAGTCCACTGCGAAGTACCAATGCTTCATTGACATCTAATCCACTGCAGTGCACCTCACCTTTTTCTCCATCGTTCCTCGCTACTGCAGTTCTTTATACCGATTTCCAGCCTTTTTCATGTTTACCAGTCTGCCTCCATATGTAATTATCCGGACCGCCATTCAGTCCATCTGACCTTGACTTTCAAACTCACCGGGGATTCATTCAAATCCGCTCTTGAGCTCATTTAAACTCCACACAATATATATGGTGTGCATACGTTTATCCCATTTTCATCCTACTTTATTCCCTCTTTTGAGCCATTTTATCCAATACTTTCATGAGAGTTTCCATATTTCCATGAATTTCTATCTGTCCATTCCATCACCTGTACCAACAAGATCATGCACATTGCATACCTCGGGCGTTTCCGAAATGAACGAATATTATTATTATTATTTGGTTTAAAAATCTCTCTTCCCTTATTGTCAGTGCAAGCCTCTGAGGCAGTTCTTCCCCCTCGGCTTAAATAGGACCTCTTTTTGACCTTGCGCTTCTGAGATTCCTTTCAATATTTTGGAGACCACCATAGGGTCCCCCGTATTCTTCTTTCTTCCTTCAAAAATGATAACAATAATATTAATAATGATAACAAGAATTGTTTATTTCGGATAAAGCCGACTGGTGCTGTAATGCAAGATCAAACATTACAGTTGAGAGCTGAATCAGGGTTTCAGGAGGATTGTACAAGCATGCGCACGCGATTGAATGTAAAATAAGGCATTTAAGTTAATTTTTGTGGCAGCGCCCAGAAAATTTAAACTTACTTTCAGGTGGCCGAGCAGGCTGAATATGGGGTGTGATTACCTGTCAAAGTGCGGAATGGATTGGGAATAGTAAAGATTCACACACTCTACGGAAGAAAGACTGTCGTGCCTGAAGACCATAGTGGATTGACAAAGACATGCTCACCGTGAAAGAGAAACATTCCCAAAGTAGACGTTATCAAGCAATGGAGCTTTGTAATGTATGACAGCGGTTCACATGTAAAATTAGACAATGGAAAGAGTTGTTATTACGTATAAAGCAAAAATTCATTCCAAGACTACATATGTACCTTTGAGTGAACCTATATCGGCTGAGCCAGGTACCTAACCGTAATTGCTCCAACCTTCGTTCTTGACATAAAAGGCTGCATTCTCCGTTCCATTGCATAAATCGTCCTCGCAGCCACTCGAGAGCCTTTATATCCCTCACCAAATATGGCCTTCCTGCCGGAAAGCAGTTTCATAAATGAGATCTCACAAAAGCTCTTTACGATGGCTATAAGACCCTCGGTTTCCTAGAGCTGACCATCCTTCTCAGCTGATGCTAGGCTTCACATGCTTTCTACATTACTTTCTGGCACTGGCGGCCTGGCTTAAGGTCATTGTTTACCATCACTCCCAGATCCCGGGATTCTATGGTGTAAGCTAGCAACTCCCGATTGTCTGGTGGCCCCACATATCGGGTGCGCCTTGGTCCTCCCTCCTTGATGATATGTTGGCGTTCGCTGAGATTGGGAGGAAGGTCCCACGACGCTGACTACTGGTATACCTTATCTTGATCACTCTGAACCGCCGCACCATCAGCTGCCCCTACCAGCTTGAAGTCATTGTTCGCGAACGAGAGGCACGGGTTTTTCAGCCCGTCTGCTAGATCGCTAATGTGCATCATGAAAAATAGGGGTCTCAGGATGGACCCTTGAGGAAAGTCACTTTGCAGGCTCCCACTGCCCAACAGGCAGCCTTCCACTCTCACTCGAAAAACTCTCTCCTTTAGGCTCTGCACAATCCACCTCAGTATTTTTGCGGTTAGCTGAGGCGGTTCTACCCTTGTTTCGAACAGTTTGTGGTTAACCCAATCAAATGTCTGTTGAAAATCCAGATGGCAGACTTCTACCCGTTCTCCTCGATCCACTTGGGCTTCACTGTCATCCTAGCCCAGTTAAACGTTCTCCTATAACCACTCGTGTACATTTGTTTTAGCCCCCTGCAGATTCCGATGCCGTCACTCTTCGTACAGTTTAAGCAAGCAAGGTAGCATGTTTCGGGCATACCCGAAACACACCTTTATTATTATTATTGCTTGGGTACTTTGAGGGTGTCCTTTGATCGATCATTTCTTTTTGTTTCATAACGAATCATCGGACACTCACGATTCACTGAGTCTTTCTTGGTTGACATGCGATGAAACTTTTCATTCTTTTCCCCGTTTTATCACGGAATCGACGAGATATACTGCGGTGTGGCGGGTGTCCAACTTGGGTGCACACTGAAGGAAACCTGGGCGCTTTGTCCTCCGTGATCGTTACCGTCTTAAGCAAACCGAACCCAAATGGACTGAACACCTCCGAACTGACTCAAGTGAAGTAGTTGTAGTGAAGCCGAGCCTTGCTTATTGGCTTAGCACAATAATTTTCTCCGGAACTCCTGCTGGCAATCGCTATGGTCACTTGACTTCTGCCCGCACAAGCCGCAAGCAGCCATTTTTGAATATGCGCTAATTGCTCTCCCCACACCTATAGGGTCCTACTTCTGGTAGGTAATGGACATCATTACTCTGGCGATCGTGTTGGCGTTTTGTAAAGTACCATTATAGTGGACAAGCGTTTCAGGCTTAGTAGAGAGGACTGGCAAACGCTCGTATCAAAGGGACAGCTTGTTGTGTTCTAGCCGTCCTACTTGCTTGCGACTGTCGAAAGAATGGTCATGATGAACGGGCCAGAGGTATCCTTTTACGGGTTTCGAGGGAATAAAAAATTAAAGAGAAAAAGCTTCAACTCAGGAGGCACCGAGTGAAAATAGCAATTGGGAACAGGCCGTTTTCTTTCACTGTTAAGGACTAAGACAGTCCAATTCCGGGGATGATAATTTCCTAATTATATTTGAGGACAGTTTTTTTCCAGGCTCAGGGGTTCACCAAGAATAGAAGGAGAGTTTAGTAAGGCTGAAGATATGCCGTCAGTGGGGGGGTGGTATAGACACATCAGGGGGGTTGGTGTGAGTTGGAGGAAGGCAATCTATCGCCCCTGGAAGGAGGGGAGATCAGGGTCAAAAGGGGAATACATTGATGTTGAGACTAGTGGCGGTTCAGACGAGCTGACTTTCAGCCAAGATGGAGTAAACGTTGCAGTGAGCGGGGCCACTGAGGGGTAGAACAAATAGGCCTCAGCGGAGGGGAGTGTCGGGGCAAATGGGAAAACCTGTGGAATTTGACCGGTCGATATCAGACTGGGGTGATTACCAGCAGTTGAGAAATACCGGCCCTTCGGAATTGAGTATTGAATGAAGAGGGGTGGATAGGACAGGGATGGAAATATTTGAGGAGTAGTGGTAAAGGGTTGTAGGTTGGGTTGCGCGTTATGGGAGAGGTAAGGCCAGGCGGGCGGAACACCAACTATGGAGAATTTTGTGTCAGAGCAGTAGGGGTTTTTGTCAGGTGAGGAATTGGACGAGGGGCAGAGAGGACAACATATAGAGACCGTTTTTTGGCATTGGCAGGGGAAGAACGTGGTGAATTTGTAGGGACCACTAACGCATAGAAGCAGGAGATAATTCTTAAGGTCGAGACTGGGTTAGGCGATTTAGGCGAGTCGGTTTATGAGGAGACCGTTGAATAAAGAAGGGTTTTGTGCGAAGGGTGGGAAGACTGGTAGACTTATTTCTATGGACGGCGAGTAGTTTATCACCAGAGGGAACACAGAGCGAATAAGAGTTACGGGGGGGGGGTGTGTGCAACAGGCAATGAAGTGGGAAAGCGAGGCAGTATTGGGAGTATTTTGCTGGGTGGCAATAAGGGGGGAGAAGCAAAAATGTCTTGAGCAGCAGCAAAGGGGTCAGGTTTCAAAAAGGTCCAGTGCGGGAGCAGATGAGGAGGCAGTAAGTGGCTGTGAAGAAGCGAAGGGCCCGTGTGAGGATAAAGCGGCAGGGACTTCAGAAGAATCGGTCGAGCGATCAGCTGTCTCCGTCGGGGGCTCAGGATGGTCAGGCGTCAGTCGTGTGGGGAAAGTCGACGGAGATAAAGTAATTTCCCCCAAAAGGGGGTTCATTATCTGGACATTTTTATGTTTTTATAGGTGAAATTAGTAGCGATAATGTTACGCAATTAATTGAATTCTTTCGTGGATAGATCATCTTCCAATCGCATGAGGAGTGGACAGCTAAAGAGCGGGCAGCTCTTAAGCAGCCATCATATTTCACAACGAAGGTGAGTTACACCACTGGTACGGCCATTCCGATCCCGGGTTATGCGTAGCCAATTTAAACGAATCCCAAAACCAGAAAAAGATCGATGCGTAGTTTCTACGGTACCGGATTACCGAATTGCACGCACATAAATATGTGCACACCTCAACTTTATGGTCACAACGTCTAGTAACTAGGACCAGAGTTCAACAAAAGTCAATGTCAGGTACCACCGTCCCGGCAGTCCAAGTTTGAATAAAAATTATGACACTTCACGTGAGCAAATTACGAAAAAATGTTGAGGTGTAGTGATTGACGTATGCTATATTTGTTCGGGGGTCAATAAGATAAAGAGCATAGTCTCAACAAAACAAGTAAGTGACAATGGAAAGGGAGGATTCCCACACATGTACTTTACGACCAACTGCATTCAACACTGATCGAAGGCTATTCTTTCTGAGGCAATATACATGGCGGTAAAACGGAAGTTTCTCACTCGTGTGTGAATGTCAGAAGCAATGGAGTCCATAAAGCGGCCAGCCGCTGTCGGGTCTTGTAGGGTAGAATTTTCGATGCGTTCAGAGATGCACAGGTGGTGGAGGGCAAGGTTAGGTACCGTATCTTTTGACCTTGTGAGCTGAGACTTTATTCCTGGAATTATTCGGTCTGAAACAGCTGTTCTTTCAGTCGCCAAGCTTACAAAGACACATGTTAATTGAGCATTGGTTTTACTCCGCGGGAGTTTGAATAAGCTTATTTTTCTTTGTAACCGGGGTATGAGAAGATGCAGTATTATTGGAAGACTTCCTTACCGGTGGTGGCATTTCGAAGGATCAAAATGAGGCTGCGGACGGGGGCGCAACAGTAACGGACGACTAAGGCCATTTAGGGATTCGCCACTGAGAAAAACGTTCCTGAATTTCTCTGGGTTACCAGAAGGCCCTAAGAATCCGTAATCTTTAGTGTTTCTTAAGATAGCTGAGTTAAAACTATATCAACAACAGCAAGCAATACGACCTGGTGTAGAGGAACCTCAGTTTCGGGAGGATGGTACAAGTATATGCGCGCGAAGGAGTGTGGGAGAAAGCAATGGAGTCCATTTTCGTGGCAGTTCCCGGCAAATTTGAACTCAAGGGCAGGTGGTCGTTCCAGCCTAATCCAAGTGGAGTTGATTGGGGATAGTAACATGTATACAAATTACAAGAAAGAAGGCTGATCTAACGGAGGACCAGTGTGAATCGGCCGATGTTTGGTTATCGTGTAAAAGGAAAATGAAAAAAATCCCGAACTAGGAATAATCAAGCAATAGAGCTGTGCAACGTTCGCTGTGAACAGGCTCGGCAATGTATACCGGGACCCATATCCAGCACAGCTTACCAAAGAAGTACTGTCATGCAATGGTTGCAACTAAGGAGGTACTGGCGGACGAGTCTTGAGCGATCTCGGAGGGAGACGCAAGTAGTCATAGGCCGCCTATCACGAGGACCAACGGATAGACAAAACCAAAGTTGATACTGCAAGGCCCATGGGGCATATGCAAGATTCTGACTTGATGGTGCTAACAATAATAGAGACGAACCAGCAAACTCCAACGTCGAGTTCCCTAGAAGCAATAAAGATAGAAGCCACTCGAGCACTCAGCCCCAAGGCAGGGTGCAAAATGAAGGGGGAAAAATGCCGCGTCGACCGAAGGGGCCACGGTGGTGCTATTCATGAATGCCTGCAGCAGTACGAACAGATCGGCAGGTCAGACCAACGGAGCCGCTCGTCGTAGTGCTGAAATAGTAGCAATCTCATGGGTGTGGCTGCTCCAAAACAGCAATATCTCACAGGACGTGCAAGACCAATATCTCGTTTATCGGAAGGACAAAGGAAATGACACAGCGGGTGGAGCGGTAGCCTTCTTGGTGGGAAAAGGACTGGTACTAATGGAATCAGAAGTGAGATTAAGCTAAGGAAGCACTCAAATTTGTGCTATCATCGTGAGATTGCCTGCCAGGAAGGCAGCAGTTGCACGCGTATATGAGGACCAAACTCAAAGCTGCACTACAGCTCCAGGCATCGGCAAACGGTATTCTAATGATAGTCGACTTTAACCTGCCAGCAGTTGATTGGAAAACAGAAAGCCGTATTCCGGGTAGAGTAGAGGAAGACTTCGTCGATTTGGAAGTACAGTAGAGCTCTGGTTCAGCACATCAGAGGAAAGAAAGTGCGGGTCCGAGCGGCGGCTTTTTCTCCTGGACCTAGTTATCACAAGACATGAAAGACGTAGACGGATTGGATTCGCAGATACTCTCAGGCGAAGGCGACCATGCCACCGTCCAAATTTCCCTTTGTCTCAGGGTTGCAGAAGCAAATATACGTGGGAAGTTTTTTCAGGAGGAGGAGAGATATAGGGGATCTGATAAGTAGGGCCGCAGAACTGGACCGCAGGACGGAGTATGGTGAAGCTGGAGTAAAGAAAAAGTGGCTGAGGATGAAGGGATCCTTCTGGAGCCACAGGACAGTTTAACCTCACACTAGGAGTGCAAAAGTAAGGGCAAGCTACCTTGTTGGACGCCGGCGGCTCGAGGAGCAGTTAAGCAGAGGAACAAAACATGACAGGTCTTCAAGGCCGTTGGTAGCAAAAGAGCCCTGTCACGGTACAAATGGAATAGAAATCCGGCAATAAAAAACCAACGTGAGGTAAAGAGGACTTTAAGCTGACACTAGCCAGAGAAGTTGAACAAAACCCGGAAGGCTAATAAGGATATATTTCGTCATTGGTTTAGCTTGGGAAAGCAGCGGGACCTCTTACGTTGAGGGACGATGGCGAAATATGTGGTGATGATCACAGCATAGCCGATGATTTGGGCCTATACTACAAGGATGTGCATAGACGCGATGGGGGACAACAAAGATCGACCAAAAGGCAAGTGTTTGCTCCAATCTTTTCCGGTCTGCAAATTAGTGAGCGGGAGGCAGGGAAATTACTTGAAGGGTATACTATACACAAGTCGGTCGAACTTGATGGTACGCACCCAGCTATCATACAGTCATTGGCCGCCATGATCAGTGAACGTGTCTGCCGTCCATGCTGTGGCACAGTTAACCAGTCTGTATTACCGTTGGAATGGAAGTTAGCTACCGTAGTGTCCATTCAGAAGGGAGGGGAACGGTCAGGTAGGAAAAATTACCGTCCTGCAACCCCCACATGCATCCTAGGCAAGTGCCCAGAACGATTGATGTGGAAATACATGGGCCACACGTTGCTCTGTAAAGCACAGCACGAGTTTTTGGAGGAGCAAATCCTTTCTTTCTGATACAGATGAAGTCACAAACCAGCTTTACAGGGGCAAGATGGTGGAAGTTCGTTGCCCGAACTTATGCGAGTCTTTTGAACCAGTCAACCGCTGCTTATTGGTGTGGAAAATGAAGGCGTTTGGGATCGAACGAAAAGTACGCAAGCGGGTTTCAGTCTTCCAAACAAACAGGGCGTTTCCTGTCAGAGTAGGAACTTGTAGGTCAAAATGGTAGAGCTTAGCAGTGGAATACATAAGGGGCCAGTTCTAGGCCCAAAGACTTTGGGATCTCTACGCAAATGATCTAGCGAAAGAAATATAGCTGCCCCGTTTCATTGTTTCGCAGGTTGTAAAATTTGTGGGACCTGTAGATCGTGATGAATTACCATGGGGCCTGGCTGTTGTGACCTGGCAGTTGTAGCAAGTGATACGGCCAGGTACAGATTCGTAACCACTTACACGGGTGAGCCTCAACCAATAAGGATCACCGCGGCCAAGTCCGACAGAAGATTCCCGCTATTAGTCATTTTCAGGTCAACTAATCACATCCTCTAATTTAGCGTATTTCAACAAATTCGCCCTGCAATATAACTATCTTACCATTTCGAAGCCTTGGTTATCTTGCTACTTTCTTTCGCGTAGTTCTGGGTGGGGCAATTCGAATACGGACTGTCAATTCAGTTCATTACGACTATTGCTTTGACTCAGGTAGATAGCTGGGCAAAGAAATGGGGTATGCACCTAAATTGAAGCAAATGCCATCTGCTGACCAGAGCTTCAGTGGGAACAACGGTTAAGGGCGAAAATGGACAATTCGCAGCTGGGGCGACAGTCAGCAAGGGACATGGGTGTCCAAATGACTGCGGGCTTCAAGTGTGCTGAACAGTGCAAGCTGGCTGCTCACAAGGCCAGAGATGAAGTGGTTCGGCTGCTCTCAGCACTCACTAGCAGATCGGTGGAAGTGTTCATACCTGCGTACAAGGCAGTAGTGAGGCCACTCTTAGAACATTGTAAACAGGCTCAAGCACATTTTTGAAAAAGAATGCAGCCTGCTAAGAAAAGGCCCAGCAAGTAGTCACAGGATATGGGACTCTTGCCACTTGAGAAAAAAGACTCGGGGGGGACCATGTTGAAGCGGTTGGAATTCTGAAGGGTTTATCAGGCTTAAGGGCCTAGGATATATTTGAACAAGCCACTGATCACGGGAAGGGAAGAAGTAGTATAGAATTGTGGAAGCCACGCTCTAGGCCAGCAAACATCTTCGGCAAGAGAATGGCGGGAATATGGAATAGACTAACCGAAGAAGTCGTGCACAAGGTGTTGGACGCCCATTAAGGATGGTGAATGCTAGGTTGGACGAAGCATTCACAGAGGTAGAATGCTTAGGATTAGGAAGAAATGGTACTTCACTCCAGGCTTTCCAGTTATCCTGTGTCCGTGTCCACTATATAGGGCACTATATGTGACGAAACGCCAAAGTCGAGGTTGTCCTCCGCCCAGATGGGGAGCAGAGTGCATCTACCTCTTTTCATTCAAGCCAAAAAGAAGGGTGTGGTAATGAACAAGGGTGAGGTAATGAACCCCTGCTAATTTTGTCGGTGGACATGTGTCTGCGGAGGTGATACCGCCTCGCAAGTCCTGCCTTTTAGAAAACACATTCAACGCGCAAAGTTGGGGCCATGGAAAATCGCCGTGAACACAACCATCTGGAAGCTAGATCAGCCTCGGCCATATTCGTCCTGGGCAAACTGAACGAAACTTTAGGATTCTCCTAAGACTAGTCAGGACCTGCTTTCGTATAGAGTCTATGGCCCCTGGTCCTCGGTTAGTGACACGTTAGCAAATATACTCAGCAGCGCGCAAAACAGCAGAACTCAAAAGGCTGGAGCGAGACAACGTGGGTTTGATTACTAGGATTATTGCACCAGAACTTTCATTTCTCGCTCGATGACAAACGCCGGTGCAACTATTTCTTTTTACTTTATAATGCATACAATCTATGCTACGGTAGGTACAGTTTGCTGACTTTTGCAACTATACCTATTTAAATGCTTGCCGGTTCTCCTAATTTTAGACAATGTTCGAGTTTTATTGCCAACCAAAGTTCCTTAGCCCTAGATGTCTCTGCAGCAAATAGGTACATGGCTTTGGATCCTAGGACACTTAGTTCCGCCGTATACCACCTTACTTGATCCTCCACTCCTTTGCCATTCATTTTGGCTGCCACCACCGGCCCGGGTTTTATGTCTGGCCTCATTTCGCCTTTCTTAGCCACCTCATTTCAGAATCTCTTATCCCAGAAGCCCACCTGCTAGTACCTACTTGATGGCCTGTCCTCTCGTCTCATCTCTGTATCTGCCATCCAACAACCATTATCATATTCCCTCCTATACACCACACTATTTCCCATCAGCTGAGCTAAGCTCGCCTAAACCGGCTAGCCCGGAATGGTCTCTGATGGTCTCAGGCATGGTCTGGCGCTATATGAGAATGATACACGTACGCCAGCTTGTGCCTTATAAGGTTCGTTGACCTACTTTGTGTGTTTGCATAGTCCCACTATGCATTTTCCCAGCCCATGCTAGCGAAACCCCCGATGTCTACGGCACCTATACCATAGCGTCGTCCGAACGTGGGGGAAACAGACAACCCCCAGCAGTTTCGATAAGAAAGCAATTAAGCATAAAATTACGATCGGGCGGAGGGGCTATGGAAAGTTCCTATATAGGATCAACCATTCCTCTGTTAGGAAACAAAAAACGAAAACAAGACCGGAAAAAAGAACAGTGGAAACAAAAAAGTCCCCGTGGGATTGATTTGATCTCCAAATACCACTGACAGCGGGCTGTAAAGGAATTGGGCAACCTTCACCTATGGGCGTGTCTCCCATCAGCTCAGACCTGATCCTGCGAAAGGTGGAACCCCTAATTGCCCTTGTTCGCTGGATAAGCTTTTGGTTTTCACGCACGAGACTGACTGGAGTGACAATGCACTGGATTCTCCACATACGTTTACCCGACCTCCGCTCTAAGTTTCAACCACCCCATACCCTCCCTAAGCGCACCTAGCATGCATGTTGACGTCAAATAAAATCGCTACCATAGCCCTGACCTTCAACCCATTGACCTGGACAACGTGTAGACGTACCTGACGAATAACGACAGCTGCGGTGAAGCCCGAAAAGGAGAAGCAGAGAAAAGAACATAGTGGAAACCGGTCACCTTTTCCATCCATACCCCTCCATCTTCCGTCATCTTTCTCAGGAAGGGGCCTTTTCGATGACCTAGCATCCAAGCCACGTTTATGTTTACAACCCTACCTAACAGTACCAACAGCCTCCTGCCAACTACAACCACTACCGCAGCCTGAACTTTAAGCCCACTGATATGGATAATATATGGAGGCAACAGATGACCAACACCTGCCTAACTTGAGTCTACAAAAAGTGAACACGAAGAACTGTTCATATTTTTCCATTCCCTACTAACTATCTCTCCTCACTCTTATAACAAATACGATATTCATGCAACCACCAAGTCATGAGATTTCCCTGCTCACATTCAAATTAAATCTCAGTAGACCGGCACTACCGAGTAGGAGCACAGACGAACGTACGTCCACGTTTCTGTGCATGATAACAATTTTCTCAAACGCATCACCACGGATGTCCTAGTGGTTTTTTCCGCATTCTTACTTAATTGCTTTCAGAACTTCCAACTGCGTGCAAACCATTTATCCTTTGAAATGCAGGCGCATCAGCCCACCCGGTTTACGCCATCTTGCAAGCTTGAAGTAGTACTTATAAACCCTACGTTATTCAAACTCTCGAATTAAAACCCAGACCAAAATATGAAATGTGCCACTGACCGTTCATATAAACCCAACAAGTTCATTATAAACTGTCGCCATCTGTTATCATAACTCACAGCTGGAACCACATCCAGACAGCCAACATCATTTGTTTCAGGTTTGTCGTCGTCCACTCTCTCGGGCTCCAATTTCGGTGACCAAGGTCCACACCTCGACCCGTACCGACAGAGAACTAAGTGGAATCTTTTATACCAAACGGGACTGCAATCAAGCCACACGACCTAAAACACTCCCAACTGCTTACCAGTAGATTGATAGGCGTCTTCTGACGCAACACCTCTGCTACTGATGTCCCTGCTGGAGTCTTCACAAATAACAGTTCACAAGCTACCTTCTACTGATTGACTGACACGTCCCTTACCCCGCCTAATGAACCATACCCACGGGATGCTGCACATCACCCTGGTCTCATGTGAAACAATCCGATGACAGAGCCAGAATACGCAACACAGGAATTTATTACTCATTAAATTTCGATAAGCCATCCGAAAGCAAGTCCACTCATCCCCCCATCCGTGGTTCCCTATAATGACGCCGAATATCACTGAGAAACAGTAAGTCAATATGTTTTTGTCAGCGTAAAAGAACAACAAAGCGCGAGCCTAAGCGGAGGTTTTTCGCTCAGTTTTCTCTTGCAAGATTTCATTTTTCTTTCGATCGTTATCCAGCTTCAAATTGATTCTTCACAAATTCAAGGCCTTCAAGTTGCGCTCTTTTTTTCCTGAATGATACGGGTTATTGATCCTGAACCTAAACTCACCTTTTATATGGATTACTGTTTCCTCCACATTCATCAACGCTTCCTAGTCCACTTCCAGGCGGTTTGTTCATATCTCCCCGTTTCATGACGCGTTCCGTTTTTTGAGACCGGGGACATCCGTCATTCCGGGCCATCGCCGTCTTCATAGAGGGCCGTTCTACTCATATTCACCAAAGTTTACGAGTGTACTCCCATGCATTTCTTTCACCTCTTCATGTTCATAACCTATTCTGTTCATGGAACCCCACTAGGCCTCCGTTATCCACAGCTTGCACTATTTTGGTTTATAACGCATCCTTAGCGGTATATTTTCACGACATATTCCGCATTCCCAGGGGCCACCACCAACCAACCCGGATTCGAAATAAAACCGTATTTGCCGCGCGAACCATTATCATTCCGGTCGATTAAAACTAACTCTAGCAGTATTGCTGTGCTTCTGACCATTTTGACTCGCTTTCTTGAAATTCGTGTATAGGTCATTGTTTTGAGCAACGATGTACTCCATGATCACGCGCTTGAGCGTGCGTCTCGACCGTGGTCGAGAAATATACCAGTATTATTATTATAATTATTATTGTATTGGAGGAGCTCAACGGCGTGCAGATGACGTGCACAGGCGGAGCAAGTGGCACCACCAAGACAGTACTTGTTCAAATAAACAAATTTGTCGGTCTTTGTAATCGTGTGTTGTACCAATAGCACCACAGGGGTCTCTTCCTAGAAGGCCGACGCATTTGGGCTTCGACCCGCGATGGATACGTCAGCTTTGGTGGCGAGAGACGTTTACCATGTTTCCCGCCGCGGCCGAACACAACAACGAGACTAGAACAAGCCGTTCTCCATGACTCACACTGGTCGCTGCGCGTCGATCGCGAAGTTGCGCCCTCCCTAACAAATCATCCGAACGAGGTAGATCCTGCTTGTGACTTGGCGGTGGTAATTGTGTTTAAGGGTTTGTCGTTGTCGGCATATCCCAAGGTTCCGTTTGCCTGTGGTTGTTACTGCCTTCGTAAACGATCCAGCGTTCGGCGTAAACTGAGTCCAGTCACGGTCTAATGAGCGTTGTGTTTGAGCCATGCGAAATCCTGGAATTCCATATGGTTCTGTCCGACGGGACGGGCTGGAAGGCAAGAAACGCAAGGAAGCTGCGCCTCGGGGCGCGATGCGATATTCGACTGGGGGGACATACCGGGGCAATACAGGCTGCCGCTACCCTTGTCGTGATAACCACGTGGTCGTGCATTCATGCGTAAAAGGACTATGTACTAGTTCAATACGAACAGTAAACCTAAATATATACAACTGTTATATATTCAGAAGACCTCGCTGGCTGTCACAGCTCACGGCCGCGTCGATTTATCCTGTTGACGGGTGCAGCTGTGTCTTCCGTGGAGTTTTGTGTTGCAACGGGTAGTGGGAAATCGTCAGTGGAAGTAATATGGGCCGATTCGGGACGACTAACCGAAGGTTGTGAGCAGGTGGGGAAACTGAGAGGGTTGTTGGAGGTGGGTTCTACTTCGATGAAGGCTGGTTTAAGGCGGTCTATGCAGATGGTCTCTTTCGTGCCCTCGACGTCTACCACGTATTTTCTTTCCTTTCGCTGGACGACGCGGAACGGGCCACAGTAAGCCGCTTGTAGTAGTGATCGCACTGCATCCACTCAAATAAACACATGGCTGGCGGTCGCTAGAGTGGTAGGTAAATAGTTGCTGAGGGTTTGCTCTCGTGGCGGCGTGGGCTTTATCATCGCATTTGGTGAGACAACCATTTTGCGTAATCCCCATAATTATAGCTCACAGGTGGTAATGGAGCAGCAAACTCACCTGGAAATCGTGATTTGCAACCGTAAACCATCTCAGCAGCAGTAAAACTCATGTCGGCTCTAAAGGTGTTACGCAATCCTAAAAGGACGATCGGTACAACTTCACTCCCTAAGGGGTCATCGAGAGCACGAAGGGCAGCTTTCAGCTGGCGATGGAATCGCTCCACCATGCCATTAGTCTGAGGATGATAGGCCGTCGTCTTGTTGTGTCTGCAACCGAATGCGTTTAGTGGTCTTCGGATGGCGCAGACAAAATGAGAACCGCGGTCAGTGGTCACGATGGAAGGGCAACCGAACAGACTCACTAAGCCAGTTAGAAACGCTTTTGCAGCTTCCTACGAGGTAGGAAAGGGGATAGGTATGGCCTGTTGCGAGCGAGTGAAACGATCTACGCAAGTGAGGATGCAGACGCAGCCGTTGGATGGCAGAAGGGACGGGGATCCACATGCACATGGTGGAAGCGTGCGTCCGGTTCACAGAATGTGCCTAACGTAGATTTAGTGTGACGATGTATTTTACCGCGTTAGCATTGAAGACAAGCACGGGCCCAAGGATGTACGTCACGTTTGACGCAAGGCCAGACGAATCGCTCAGTGACTAGTTTCATGAGGCGGCTACACCAGGGTGCGATACGTTGTGGAGACTGATAAAAACCTGTCGGCGAAAACTGGCGGGAACTAGTGGTCGGGTCCGATCCTGTGACACATCACAAATAATAGTTACATCCGAAGTTTGGAGGACCACTGTCACTAGGTGCACGGGGCTGCTGTTTCTGAGTTACTCTACCTCAGGATCTGTTGTTTGGGCTGCGGCGATCGCTTCCAGGTCTATGCCCATGGGTAGTGGGTCGTCGATATTGTGGACGCGTGAGAGTGCGTCTGCTACGGGATTACGTGCCCCAGAGAAATATTGAATGTCCGTAGCAAACTGCGAAACATAGTCTAAGTGGCGAATCTTGCGTGGCGGATATCGATCAGCAGCTGATTGGAGAGCGTTCACTAGTGGTTAGAGATCTGTGAACGTTTAGCCCTCGAGTGTGTGCCGGAAGGGTCGGATACCCAAAAAGATTGCCAGTAGTTCTCTGCTGAACGTACTATATAGGGATTCCACAGGCTGGAGGCTCTTAGAGAAGAAAGCTATTGGTTGCCAAGAATCGTTGACGAATTGCTGCAACACGGCTCCAAAAGCCGTGTCCGAAGCATCCATCCCTAGAGCCAGGGGAGCAGAAAGATCGGGATGTGAAAGGAGTGCCATGTTGGCGATAGCTTCCTGGATCAAAGTAAACGCTGCCTGCACCGTGTCGGAAAAAATGAATTTCTGCTTACCTCCAAGCGAAAGTTTTGGTAGAGGCTGCATTATTTTGGCGCAGTGTGGGATAAAGCGGCGATAAAAGTTAAATGAGACGAAAATTTGGCGCAATTGCCGGCAAGCGGGAGGCTCAGAATAGTCGCGAATCGCCGCCACCTTGTCAGGCAGGAGCTGTATACCCGAGGCTGAGATTTCGTGACCTAGGAGTGTGATGGTTGCCCTACCTATTTCGCATTTAGTGGGGTTTTGGTTGCACCGTGTTGTTTAAGGTGCTCAGAAAGAGCACGCAGATGTGCCGTATGCTCTTGATCTGAAGAACTTGCCAGTACACATAGACATTCTTCAAACCGCGTGTTCCTTCATACCTAAACCTTTGAAGGGTTTGGGCTGCATTGCTGAGCCCAAAAGACATGCGCAAAAACTCGAATAGTCTGGATGGAGTTGTGACAGGAGTTTAAGGACTGTCAGCCTCAGCTATCGGGATTTGGTGGTGGGCTCTAACGAGGTCGGTTCGTCCGAAAACAGAATAGCCAGATGGTGAAGGTTTGAGATCTAGGATACGTGGAGTGGGTTACTTGTCTGGGATATTAGCCTGGTTGAGGGCTGTATAGTCATCGCAGGGGAGCCGGTCGTCATCAGATTCAGGGACCATGTGAAGGAGCGAGGCCCAAGGGCTACTGGACGGGCGCCACATGCCCAACCCAGCATGTGTTTCGCGGAGCTTGCTCAGTGCCAAGCGACTTGATCGTTTAAATCCTGGAGGTCCTTTAGTGACAATATGTTGGGTAACTTTGGTGGTAAACGCGACAAAGTTTCCAGATTGTCTCAGCATTGTCAGGTGAGTTGAAAGCAGGACTGCTTACGAATGTTCGGCTTGAGGTTTGGTTTATGATCATAGTAATAACGATAATAATAATAATAATAATAATAATGATAATAATAATAATAATAATAAAAATGTAGGGTGTGATGTGATTCACAGAGGAATACGAACTGGTTAAGGAAAGAGAAGTCTGCAGGTCCAAAACTCTCCGGCATTGTGCATCGATCAGTAGGTCGAAATGGTCAAGGAAATGGAAACCTAGTATGGGATAAGGGACGGCTGCTGCTATAAACTCCCAACAGAAGATGTGACGTAGTTCCAAGTTGAGTGTGAAAGAATGACGGCCGTAAGTAGCAATAGGATTGCCACTGGCAACTCGGATTTGTTGGACTGATGGGATCGTCGCACCAGCCGCTTCCTTTGGAATGACACTAACTGCTGCACCGGTGTTGATTAAAACCAGGCCATTGGAGACTCAATCTCGACCATGAAACGGAAGACTGCTATCACGGCTGCCGACCGCGTTAGTCGCCGGAATGCGTCGGGATATTAGTTTATCTGTTCGGCACCTGGGAAGGTGCGACCGGCTTGGTAGCACCGGGCCCCCTATCCAAACTGTTTGTGGTATCGGCAGTATGTTGATCGAGATGGGCTAACAGGGCGGTCAGGGGAACGGCTTCTGAGACGTTCACATCAGTCAGAGCTGTCATAAGGTTTATGGTCTCTACAGTGAGAACAACCGGGAGCGGGGAAATATCGGAGAGCCTGTTCGAAAGCAGCTACCAGATTGTCCACGGAGTGTGTTCCTACGGTGGGAGCGGTGGTCTGGGGGCTGCTCGAGTTTGTTACGGCCGTAATTGGTGGATGGTATCGTTCCACAATATCGTCCGCCAGTTTTGCCGCTACTGTGAGCTTAAGATGGATAAAAACCTCGAGCAGCGCTCGAATATTGTGTAGTAATTGCTGTACCCACAACTCTTTTATAACGTTCTCCTCTAAAAGTTGCCCTGCCAACTGCTGCATTTCTCTCAGTAAATCAGAGGGCTTCTTGCCACCTAACTCTGTCCCTTGGATCAGCCGTCTCAGTCTGGACGATTCTGACGGCAAAAGATAAAAGATTACCGCGTCTTTCACGGCAGTGTAAGGACTGTTACTGAATAATACGTCGCGTGTCTGAGTGGCAACGTCACGAGAGAAGCGACCGATAGTCCACAAGTAACGGGTTCGCTCGCTTGAGATTCTATGTGATTCAAACTCTGCCTCTACCCTATGGAACCAGAGTTGGGAGTCATCAACAAAAAACTCGGAGACGGCTAGGGATACTGTCGAAACGGACGGTTCCGGATCAGGTTTGCGGTCGTTGCTAGCCATAAGTGCAATGGTATATCAAACGTTAAACGATATATAAAGATCAATTCAGCAAGCGTGAAACACTTATAATATCGATATGAGGTAAATGTAAAATGAATGTGCTAGCAGAAATCCGGAGTTTACCGTTTCTATGTCGGAAAAGTATATTTGTAAACGAATAAATGTGATTGAAGTACTTACGAGTGTCCTTGGTGGAATGAAACTGTTGTTCGGGCTCACGAGTCTGCGATTCTCCTCAGTTAAGTCGGGACCTGCTCCCGCATAGAGTCGATGGCCCCTGGTCCTCGGTTTGTGACACGATAGCGAATATATCCGGCAGCGCGCAAAGCAGAACTCAAAACGCTGGGGCGGAACAACGTGTGTGTTGGAGGAGCTCAACGGCGTGCAGATGACGTACACAGGCGGAGCAAGTGGCACCACCAAAAACAGTACTTGTTCAAACAAACGAATTTGTTAGTCTTTTGTAATCGTGTGTTGCATCGGTAGCACTGCAGAACTGAAGTGAAGGAACAAACCCTTTCCTGTTACAGAACTTGAGGGAACTAACAAAAGCGCAGCGATCGATGTCGATTTGTGTGCATATCCTTGGAAGAATTCTGAACTCTGTTTTGACTCCGGCCGCTATCAGTCCTGTACAACCTGACCTAATTTAGCATGAAATATTTGTTTCTACTATCCAGTTTACCTGCATCACCCACCCGGCGGCATGTTCGCATCGGATTTTGTGTTCTCGCACACGTTTTTCTTGGCCATGATGTAGTGAAACACGATGAATCAAGCGATTGATAAAAACTTCTATGGTCTGCGCACTTACGAGAATTCCACCGTTTTCGAACCAAGTTCTCGGGAACTGTCGCGTTACACAGGGAATGGCCATGGTATAGTCCCAGCAGACACTCCCCTTCGCACTGTAGATGAAATGCAGTTTAGGCAAAAAAATGGAACTAATAATCATCCAGATAACGAAAGGAGATCTAAAAGCCCTTCAAACGTGACTGCAAATCACACGAGTTTACCACGTAAGTACACTTACAGGGTAAATAGCTTTGTATTAATACTACAATTGTAGTTTGTTTGGACATTTGTTCATTTTCAAACCCCTAAAAGGGATTTTTGCAAGTGATACCCTGCCTATAACCGAATAAGAACCACCTGGTGTTTCAGCTCATGAGCTGAATTCACCTCCTAGTGTTTAAACACTAGGAGGTTTCCATATATGTATGTGCACATACATATATGGAAATTGACCTACAGGTTAAATAGGGTTAACCAACCAATTATTTGAATTTCCCAGGCAGCACGTGATGCATTCGACCGTCCGCTATGTGTGCCCGAAAGTGATGAATAATTCCTTCTTCGTAATTCGCGTTGGTTTTGTGTCGAATTTCTTAGTTTTGCACAGCTGTTTTATTCAGTTTTGCGTGATAGATGGGCCGTTAGACTTGCCTAGCAAATGGACCCTTTAGCTCGAACTGCTTCGGCTGTTCGTGTTCAGTTGTTCGATGAAGGTACCCTTCCTACTTTCAGGAACAGGCAGCTCCAGGTAACGGTCGTCTGAGTTTGAAGTTGATTTCAAATGGAAGAAACAAGGGGAACATCTACATACATCATATTTGTTCCGTTCCGGAATCTGTCATTCCGTTTATGTGGTACAACTAATCTCAACATCATCCGACTGTTCAGACGTTTATGTTAACGATGGGAATCATTTATTGGTTTCTTTGGCCAGTCCACAATGTAAAACATAGAACCGCAGAAACCAAAAGTGAGAGAATGGAACTGAGAGTCCGCGGATAGAGGAAGATTACTGGCAAGTTAGAAGTTCAAAATTAATAAAAACGCTGTTATTACTGAGTGATTGGTCGAGGTCGAGTAAGCGTAAAATGGTAAGAACGAAGTGTTTCTACCACACCGTTATGATACTAGATTACTTGCAGGTTATGCTTCTGTGTAACAACCCCACATTTGGACAACTGCAAATATTGGCATCCAAAACAAGTGCACATGAAGAAAGACACCAGTTTAGACAAGTGGCGAGAGAAAAGTTTTCTTTTTCCGTTAGCCTGTTCAAGTTGTTGCCGATTGTACTCATTGGGGTTGCTGTTATTCTTAATTTTTCAAGTGATTTAGTTTGAGCACTCATATCAACTATTTTGTTGTGCCATGGGTGAGCTATGCTACAAAACGAATGTTTAAACGTGGTGTAGGTGCGTGCGTGTCAATAGGATCGTAGGTTATTGGAAAGGCTTGCTAATAAATCATTGTAATGAGAAGAAAACCGCAGAAGAACACTTTAGTCGTGCAACGTTGAAGACGGCTGTTACGGCAAATTGTGCACTTTTGAGAGTTTCTGATAGGATGTTATCCTTGAAGGTGAGGCTGACTAATAAACCTTTCGGCAGTAGTTATCAGTGATTACCGATTACGTCTTACCATATTCCATTGGATAGATTTTTGAAAATGACTTGTTTCAGAAGATGTTGGAAGTAAAAATAAGTTCATCTTGAGCAAGCTTTTTTTGTTGATAACAAGTGCTTCGTTGATTGTATATGTTGCTTAATCGGTATAAAACTTTAGAAATTTTTGTGCAGGCTAGTTTGCGTCTTTTTCCGGTACATTCTACGTATAAAGAAACTATTATCGTTCCGGCTGAAATAAGGATCAAGGAAAAACATATGGTCTCCCATTTCTATTTCGAGTGTAAATGTTATTAATTTATGCGCATCAATAAACGTCTGAAATAAATTCCCTATCAACACATAGCACACTCAAATATTTTTAACTTAAATGCGGATCAACTGACCCCAGTTACAATTACCTCATCACATTTCTCAGTGCTATGGCACCATAAATGTGTCCACTTCACTCCGCATTACGCCACATAATGGTTAGATACGTTGCTAACAAATTCTCTGTCCCCTTGGTTTTTACGTGGCACAAACTCTTACGGCACGATTATGAATTTTCAAAAACAGTTAATAGCCTGAACTTGTGTTCTCAACACAAACACCTGTTTACAGCTGCTGCGCTACAAATGAATTAGTTACTTTGGTATGCGAGGTACATATAATTAAATTCTTTCTAATGTGTCACTGATATTGACTCGAGAGAGAATGGATATTTCGTGACAGCTGAAGAAATTGCATTGTTTTATCCGATTAAACTTTTAACACACGTGGTCAAATGATTTCATTTATACGCCATAAGTGACGGAACTATCCTGATAGTAATTCGCAGAAAGTGAACATAATGCACCTGATTTTGTTGGGTGTGATAACACATTTCATTTTCCAAACATATGATATCTTCCCGTGTGAGCATAAATGATTCAGACTGTGTCAATAAAACTACCCTGAATAACCATACCAAAATTTTCTGTCGGTTTATTCACTTGACAGTGGACAGGCGGGAGAACAAACTGACCCTAGGCTGATTTTGTTGCTTACGTTTTGGGTAGCCACGAATAGCCGAAGTATAATTCGGGTTTACGTCGACACTTTACCCGAGATCACCAAGAGAAGTAATGTTCATCGGGGTTGCCCTCTGTTCTCTTTATTGCATTCCGCCGGATGTCAGCGAGAACATGAACTGTCTTTGCGTGTGCAACAGCGGTGTTTTTTTAAACTCACCTATTTCTTGTCTCTACGTGACAATGGTGCTAGTCCTTGTTTGCGGCCCAGAATCGTGAATTTTGCAAATGACTGAGGTCTTCGTGGTGTTGCTCGAATTTGATAGACACGTTGTATCAGTAATTCTGCGGCTAGGTCTAGAGTGTTAGACTCACGTAGTTGGTAATCAGCTGAGACGCTGAGGCTTACTAGGCACAAAATCACTTAAGTTCAGTTCAGTCCCAAAAACTACCAGTTGTGCACTAGTGATAGTAATTCTTATTGCCATCCCACGACAGGAACCTCGATCTTGAATAATACCAATCAAGCATATGAAAAGTCCAAAGAGAGCTACAAATAATCATTTATTGTAGTTGACAAATGCATTGCAAGTGTCCACTGACAAGATTCATCGGTGGGCAACGTTTGCTGAAGTAGGTAATAGCTGGGAGATGGGCATGGGTGTGTCCGTGACATGGAAGAGTTGTTTGGAAAGCACAATCAGCAGGCACGGCCATGCAGTGCATTTGAGGCTTCCTGATTAGGGTACAAAAGATCCACTCACCCAGTGAATAAACACTTTTAGTCTGTCGCTAAATGTCGCGAGATATATTGGTCATACGTAGGAGAACTTATCAAATTGCTACCACTATTTTAGTCCTTTTCATGCTTTTTTCATACTCTCGATCTCCCAATTTTTCATTGAAACACCGCTGAGACAGAAGCCAAGATTTTACAACTCACTCAATAGTTGGTGGTTGGTTGAAATGAACTACACTGATGGACTCGATGTCAAAAACATTACTGTGGATTGAATGCACGACAACTCACCTACAATGTCGTCCTGTACACTATTAAACCCGTTCTTAAATTTAATACATGGAATCTGTGTCATTTTCCTATAAAGATACGTCAACTAGACCTAATAAAGAGCACGTAAATTAACAGCTTCCGAATAATAACACTTATAATGCAATTAAAGAAACTTTCCTTGAATGCATTGTGAAAGGCTAGTATCTTATGACTGGAAGCATAGTGTTCCTTGTTGAATTGGAACCACAAAACAGAGTAGTATTTGCTCTTTTCTAGAAGGTGTTAGCTAATGATTGTCTTGGTTGGAAAACGTGATTATTTTTCTCTGCAGAAATTGTTGATGAAAATACTGACGATGTAGGCACTGTGTAGTTTTCAGTATTGTTCGCGGTGATACTTAAGCATCGCCCAGATCTGCTAACCTAAGTTATCACAAAGCAGATGGAGTAATGAACACAGCCTTGACGAACTGTGTATAGTTCACCTACGTTCACAAAGCAAGGAAAAACACCTAGCTACAGATTTGGAGAGATTCAATAGATATTCAGAAGTTGACCAGTTTGCTCATTCGAAACATGACGTAATCTCAAACAGGAAGAGAAAAAACAAACTCCGCAAGGAATGCCCCTTTCTACACTTCTCATCGATTGAGAGAGTGAAGTTTCGGGCAAAACGTAAAACTACTCAAGTGAATGAAGTGAGTTACATCAAACCTGATGTTGTTTACATGGACTTATGCTCGTTTCGCGCGTGACGTCCAGGCAATCGACCAATCGTGATAGGCTAAGAGTAAGAACCATACGCATTTAAACCCATAGAATAGGTTTGGTGAAAACGATTATCGATACATTCAATATTCTTAGTGGATATTTTTTACCCTGATGCAAGAAGACTGCATTCTTGCTAGTGAAGTGAGACTTATTTCATTTGATTGTGTCCATATATTTATACCACGTTCGATTATTGTTTATTGTCCAGCTGAAAGTTTAGACGATGGTTTAAAAAACCGATAACTCCATCCATATCTAATTATGTGGTAAACAACTCATTGGCATAGGTGTGAAAAGCAGATCTAATATAAAACCGCTGATAGCATTTCGAGATTGCTGAAAAGCATCTTGTGGCTTAAGTTCCATATATTACAAAAAAGAGTTACGTGGGCAACCATATTATCATCTTAAGCTACATTCGAAACATGCGAGTGAATCTCATGAAATTTATTGTAAAGATGAAGTATCACTTTTGTGGTGATTTTGCGCAGCTTATGTTGGTTCTGTCGTCGAGGTCTGCATAAATAAAGAGAACAAACCGGCTTGGAACTTATTGCTTCTGATTTCGCGTGAACTATGTGATAGGCAATTCATTGCACGGTACCATCACTGCGGCTCGGCGACCATCTGGGAAAAATTGTGGTCACTCAAATGAAAGTTGATTACGAGAAAAGCTTGAGGACACGAAAGACGCGTTTGATTTTTATTTCAGTTGTAAGGCTGTTGTTTATTCTAGTCGAAGTTTGATCATATTTGAATGTGGACGGTTTTGTTTCCATCAGTGAAGATACAGACAACAGGACCTTGTGCGTGGAGTTTAGGACAACCCTCGGAGTGAATAGTTGTCTGAATTGCGGGGAAGTTCTCGGGTGATGATGAACTCATCGAGTGGTGGGTGATGACACTAGATGACCACAAAAATAACAAACTATGAGATGCCCTGACCAAAAACGGAGTATTGAAAGCGTTAAAGAACAACTAAAACCCACTATCAGTGGTTGATTCAGCATCACCATACACTAAATGACGAACACAACACCACCTTACCTTTTTATTTGCTAAAATGACCTTCAACCCAGCCAACGGCAAATCAAATTCATCATTGCTACTTATGAAACATGGGAGAACAATATTGTTGATAACAAAAAACAGCTGTCTGCTCTTCAGTGTTGTTCTTATTCAAAAAGCAATAAAATAAACTCAGATGTGAATAACGAGGTTTCTTCCGCAATTTTTCTAGTTAAACTAATCTCCGCCCGGTACCTTGGTTTATATTCATCCAGCAAAAAGGTTCAAGCTTTGGGCGAACACAACGAAACAACGCTTCTGATGTTTTTCTGTGGGGGTAGAAGTTTTTGTTGTTTACTAACAAAGCGTAGTCGAAATCATTGGTTTGTTGTCGACGTTGCGGTTACTACGGGAAATGTTTTTAAGACTGGTCTTACAACCGAATGAGGCCGGAAGGTCGACAACTTACTAACTAGCTGGACTACGCTATGTTATCAAACAATATAGAAGTTTACCATGACATCATTTTTGCGACACACTAAAAACCGATCTCGATTCTGACACGTTTTTGTGTGAAGTTCAAGATTTCAGCAAGTTTGACAGAACGTATTTAGGTTGGCTTTGATACCGTTCCTGTTCATCGAAGACGATAAAGTTCGATGTTTTATCAAAGAGAAGTACCGATCGTGGAATGATGAACCGATTCTGATCATGAATAATATACATTGTAATACGTGGTGCTTTCTTTTGATTCAATATGCAGTAGCGTACAATGACCTTTCGAAATTTACACTTCATAAAACAGAATTTTGGTCCTATAAACTACCTTTGAACGATCTCGGCAATTAGAGCTGCCATAAAATGACAGATGTTTAGATCATTTGGTTAGTTCTTTTGTGAGAGAGTGCATGCTAGTTTGATTCTCACATTACATAGGTTAAAGCTGATGTACATGGAAGCCTATCTTAGTCCAACTTGACCTTATTGATTATATTTATATTCGGTCCCAGTTATATCAAGAATTACCATGTTATTTTCAATAACTCTCCTTTATGTGCAGTCTTCTCGATGGTTCTCGAGGGGGAATCACAGCATTTTTTACTAACTGTTTCTCTCATTTTTTTTACCGACGCTTCTCTATCTTTGCTGCTGCCTTGGCGCCATACTTGATTATAAGCCGGTGAGATATATATATATATATATATATATATATATATATATATAATGTATATATGAATAAATACATACCGCATGGACAAGTTATAGAATACACTGATGCCCCTTAATAGATTCAGGAAATGGCCGTTTTGTACCGTTCCGTTTTAGTGATTCGGTCGATTTTACAATAGGGAAATATTTGAGCGATTCAGAAATGAACCATTATTAGTGTGGCAACAACGGAAGTACGTCTCGAAATAAAATAGATTCCCGATTTTTTTGGGTAGTAATGAATGAAGTAAATTACTCAAGAGCTGCTCTGAAAAATAAAATATGAACACCATACAAGTTATTAGCTATTCCATTCTAAAAGGATTTGAAATATGTTTATCTTCAGAATATTACGGTGGATGAATAACAACAGATTTTTCTATCTAGGAGGGATAACAAGGGGTTTTCGCTCAGTTAACTGCAGTGCATTTTTTGAAAAGTGAAGCGTGGTATTTATTTATCGGGTGTGTTGATACCGTGAGGATGATGATCATATAATTGAAGGGGGACATATCTATCAGTTAATTTTATTTTTGAAGTATAAGGACGGTTGACTATAACGTTCTGTCTCTAACAAGATACAAGTAAACGAGTGAGTTTGATCATCCGAAAGGTATACAATTATTAGTTAGTTTATCAGTGAGTTTTCACTATATATACGCATTGTGATTAGATAAAGGTAAACAGCTAGTCGGTGAAATCCTTGTTTCAGAAATATTCACGGAAGCCGACTTATCTGGAATAATGGCCATACACTCAAATAAACCAAACAAGTGGGACTGTAAAAATTGGGTTCCGAACCAAATTGGTGACAGTGCGTCAGGTTTGTTCTCATCAAACACATTGGTGTTTGTTTATTGGGGATTTACGGGGCGATTACCGTAATAGCCATTTCTAACGAATGCGTTTTCGGTCAACATAATGTTTGAGACGTTGTGTTCCCTTTATCCAGTTAACAAGAACGAAAAAAGGAAATAAACAGCTAAATGCAAGCATTTCGTTCACTCTTGTCGATCGTGTACACGAAACGTATCTGTTTATACATGATACGGTACATGTGTTGTACAGTGGAAAAATAGGAAAAATGTTTATCACAAATAAGTCATAAATTATTGTGGGGTTGTGTGACTCATGCCAGAGGAGGCAGACCGTTTGCGATAACTGTTTCTGTGGCTTTATGTCTCGATCAGTACAGCCTCACTAAATGCTAGTAGTTTTTCAATCCGGTCGCGTAGTCGCACTTTAAATGATTGGGTCAGCCCAACTACTTCGCGATAGATCACGCTGGGATTTCTTGTCAGAATTTGTCTTGTGCGGTCCTGTTGGTTAACTAAACGGGAAAACCATTTGGGGATGTGTTCGGTTACTGGCCGGGCCTAGTATATGCCTATGTATGTGTCACGGGAACTAAACTGGTAGACATCGGTCTAACTAGCGCGAGGAATACTGAAACACCGAAAGATTTGTGATTTACGTCTGTTGAATCTGATCCCTGAGGTTCAGCATGTGTTTTCAAGTCATGCAATTTTCTTTTACCTTCCGTCAACCGTTCCTCTTAGTGAAGAGTGCACTCCAGGGAAGTCAGTAAAGAAATAACACAGCAGACGTTTTAACAAAGTTAGCTGGTCGTACACCGGAAAGTCTATTCGGACTGAAATAGAAATAAAAAAGGAGGAATGTTTGACAATGGCACTACTTTGCGTACTTTGAGGGCTGTAATGAGTGCCACTTTTGGACACATCTGTTTTGTCTTTAAATAAAATTGTTGCAATATTCTCTGATGTCTTATCAGGAGCCAGCCCAAGTCCTCTGATAATGGGTTTGCGAAATCCCAATTCGTTCAGCCCAGCTGGGTCACCTTCTGCAGCATTCGAACGGATACGCACCGATCTGATTAAAAGTGGTCACTTGTTTTGTGACGCATCTTTTCCAGCCGACGAATCAAGCTTGTATTACAGTCAACGCCCACCGTGTCACATCGTTTGGATGCGTCCTGGAGAAATTGTGGCTTCAAATAGTGGTGGTGGAATTGGCATCGCCCCTAGGAAAATATCTGTGCCGGAATTCATTGCAGAAGGAGGAGTGAAACTCGGTGAACTTCGGCAAGGAGAGCTTGGTAAGAAGCTGCTGCTGAATATGCTTCTTACTCATAGAAAACACATAATTCACAGCTGAAATATTCTGTTCACAGCAAATCATTATTTACAGTTTTGTAACACCCGATGTTGTCCAGTGTGTCAAGTACAATCACGATTATTCTGCCCTTGCTCGATAGTTTTGTTCTGTTTATCATTTGTTGAATAGTAATACATATTCACTTTCTCAGCGTTTAGATATTGGAAGTATTTAACACTCTTCGTTAGATAAGCTGTTTGAAAAAAATGATTATATGGGTTGTATTGAACGAGTTTCACATATGGAGGGCCAGCTTTAGTGCAAAGGTTGTCGCAATTCCTTGATTTTACTTAGGAAAGAGAGAAAGTTCCAAATATTTGTTTTGATTTGGTGATCATACCAATACAAAAAGAAGACGAAAGGTCTTGTGAGAATCGGTGATGTCAGTTTCCTTAACACCGCACGCAAGCCCTTCGCTGGCTTTTACCTTCACTGTCTATTTTATTTTCGCGCATAGTGCCAGCACGGGAATCAGGCTAGACTGAAACTCGGTCAAGGTTGTGTTAGTCATGTACTCATCCCTCAGGGGATTTAATTCCATTAAGAAAACTTTCTTTTAATCTACGAAAGTAGGACAACGGCTTTGTTTCAGTGAACTGCGTATTTTTTTTGCCAATTCTTGTTGAAGGGCGTGCCGCGGAGATTCACTTCTGTCAGTACATTTCTTTATATGGTTAGCCGGATTGGGCTTAGGGCTTGCCCTTACCTGTCATCTGATTTCATCACAAAAAGCGGTGTAATTCGGGTCTGTCCCATCTCTCCTTTTCTTTTTAATTTCGTGTTTGACGTAGAACACACAGAGGTTACCTGATCCTCATGAATTGCGAGAGTGCATCTTAACTGCGTTCTCTGTAAAAAAAGGATCGTGTTTGGAAGATATTTACGGTTAACCAAACAGTGAAAATGATGGAAGATATGAAAACCGTAAACACTGCACCAGGACACGTAGAATTTTAGCAGGTGGGGTCTACAAGATCCACCTGTGTAGCAGTGAGAGGCGTTGGGAAAACAATGTTTTATCGTGACCAGTGTTGATCTTGTATTGACCCTATTAATCCATCTACCTGGTGTCATCAGTAGTGTTACAAGTTATGGGAGAGGTTTTGATGTGAAATAGCAAACAGAACTGCCACACTCAGGACATGGTTGATTGCTGTTCAAAATGAAAACTGGAGGGTTTGAGTCTTCCTTAATTATTTTTGTCTAGTTCATATCTGAATTACACCTATTGCAGTAAATAATGGCATTTGTACGGACACTGTTTGACTTTTCTCATTTCATATTGATTTTAATGTAAATAAACTGAGATGTTTTATGGCCTAGATCTTGCATGGCGCTGTAACAGACTCCGAATTTATTTGTCTGTAGGGTTATTGCTTGATCCGTGCAAAGTAAACAACCGGAACTTTATCTTCCAGCTTGAAACGTCGTAGAGGTGTTTCAAAACTCAGCTTTGGGTCCGAAGAAATGTCATTGGATAGAAATTTTCAAGAAGATCGATATTGAATCGTACTCGCATTTTAACTTCATCTTTTGTATAATGATTGGATGTTGACAATGGAACGACAACTTAAGTTCCATGCTTCTGCCTTAGTACAACGTAATAGACATATCCCATAACCTCTAAAGGAGCACGGCACTGTTCGAGATTACCAACAAAGTGAACTTGAGAACTGAAGTGGTGAGCCACCTATGGTCTCATTACGTCATGCGTAGTGCTAGCGAGCTGTGGTTCCCATCTATGCAACCGGTGGCATTGGCGTTGTTCGAATCGCGTACTTCGGAGATGATAAACGCTTACACCAGTCGATCATACCACCGGTCCGTTGATGGATTACTATACTTTTGAAGACGTCCCCTGCGATTATTGCAGCTACATAATCTATTCGTTCGCATGGGCTAAATTCTGTAAGATTTGCGAAAGGCCACATTGAAGTTTCCAAATCCATGAATTAATCTGAATTTTGTTTCTCGAGATATGATAAAGTATATTCAAACCAACCTGTAAAAATACTATTCAAAAATGGGGAGGGGAGGGATCAATCCACAGTACAATCATTCTCAACGGGGGAAAAAGTTATTTCGACACAAAGCGCTAGCAATCGTAAAGTGCCGTGAGTTCAACTGTAGTGGTGTGTAATTCTAATCATTTGTCTCGCAGCTCAGATGCACCGACAGTTGGTTGATTTGTTGTTTTTCTCCAGAGGTTTTCTTTGTTATTACTTTTGTTTCGACTGATGTGTTCTGATTTATCAGGTGATTGTTGGGTCGTAGCCGCCTTGGCCGCTATTTCTGCTCAGCCGAGTCTGCTCACACGTGTGATTCCCGTTGGTCAGTCATTCCGCCCTGAATGGTATACTGGGGCGTTCGCTTTCCGATTTTGGCGTTTCGGACATTGGGAAGAAGTGATAATAGACGATCGTCTTCCGGTAAGACCAGGCGGACAACCACTTTTCGTTCACTCTGGTCGATCGAACGAGTTTTGGCCTGCACTACTGGAGAAAGCATATGCTAAGTAAGCTTCTACTCGATACCCGTCCTCTAATCCAAAATTGATGTGCAAGCAAATGACGGGAAAATAGGCAAGCAGATGAGTATTGTGTTCTGCAACTAGTATTTGAGCTGCTTTTTATTTTTGTGTTCAGTACTGTTACAATAAAGTACCGCAGTCGGGAAGGTTGTCGTTTCGGTCAATGCAAATCAGGTTTACGAAAAGCCCAATTAATCGAAAGCAGCTTCTTAGTTTTCAGAGTTTACAAATCGGTCAGTCAAGCAACGATGTACACGCTTTTACCCATCATCATAACACTTCCCGAGAGATTATACGGATTGAGAAACCATCCAGATTTCTTTTGTTCTCTGGGTTGGTTTGTCCAGAACGTAGAGTTAAATGGGCAAAATTTCGCAGGTACAGTGCACTGTGACTTTCGTTTACTATCTGATTGAGTTAAACCTTCCAGTCATAAATGTAGATTGAAACTGAATAGCCAGTTGAGTGCTTTATCTGTGGATATCTGACTTTATTTTTGGCTTATAGTTGTTTCACTCTGTCTTAGATCCGGATGTTATGTATTCGTAGAAGTGAAATATACTCGTTGATGGTGCATTTTTTGATCATAATAAGACTACACCATCAATGCATTAGAGTGGCATAGGAAACGTTGTGCATGGAATCAACACCAAGAGTCAATTTGTGTCTGCGGCTTTTGCACGTAAGTTGAATATCCATTACAAGTAAAGTAAGGCAGAAATAGTACAGTACTTGCCCGGTAGTCGAGTGTCTTACTAGAGACTGCGCTCTGTGAGATTCCCTAATTAGCCCGACCCCTTCTTATGTTATGCAAATGTTGGTCTCGCGCCGATGGAACACTTATAGTTTTCGGTACCAATAACGATGAACTCCTATGCTTTATGACCTAGGATATCATTGATGCTATCCCCTTTGTGCCCGACAAAGTTTGCTCCTTCAAGACCCAGAACCAACGGCTCCATTTATTCGTTTCGCGCGTTTTATTTATGTAACTACTTTCACATTCAGTTTGTATTTGCATACTGGTCACTGATTAGTGGTAGGCATTGACTGAAAACAAAAGAGAATAATTATTTTAAACCCGGATGGTGCTTACCATATGGATAAGCAAAATTATTTGATCCGTAAAAAGGATACCACTACTTTTAATTGCCTAGCGCGAATCGAATCGTCTCCGGTTTTCACACAGCAGGGTTTCATGACAACTTTGCGCTAGCTATTATCTGGTGCTCATTCGCATAGCTGCAAAAGCACTTAGTCACTGGTTTTTAGGATACCGCTTGTTTCTGGCTGGGAGATCGCGACACTGAGTACGAAATACCGCTTGAATTGGTCATCCGTACTGCTTGTAACGCACTTGTCCTTGGGTCGCGCACACGAAATCCAATTTAAGGATAAGAACAAATCACAAATGGACAGATTAGTTTTGCTGTTCTACTGGATATTGGTCACACACTGTAATGGAATGCAATTAGTAAACCGTCCGGTGCGGGCATGCTCCGCTGATTGTTCAGTTCACCGGTAGTACTCAAATCTCTGGTCAACAGGATGTAGTGAGTACCGAGAGTTGTAAATCACACCTTGAAATTCTAAAGGACGACGCAGCTACCGCGCGGTTGTGTTCCGAATCAAAACGTGAGTGGGGGATGGTCACAAATAACTCAAAGACGATCATGATTCACAACGGAGGTGGAAAAACATTGATTCACTGGAGCGGTTGGACGATAAAATTGAATTTGTTCGTAGAAACTTCATCAAACAACGTTTTTTTACCAGTAAATTATAATTTCACTCGCAAAACGTACCTGATAGGCAGAAAGAGGCTGTCTGTGCCTTAGAAAGTTTGAAGCCGGTTACTACAATAAACTGCAAGTTTGGGTGACAGTTTTTCAAATACAATAAATGAAACGTATTGACCAATCGGACCAGATAACACGAACACCGACTGGTCAGTTTGTGTGCATCAGTTATTTTCAAGCAGTCTTGAGTGTTCATTCATATATTTGTTTGATATTTATGGATGTTATTCTGCTCGTTGAAAGTCACACAGCGATTGAGAACTTAGATGATTTTGTGCTAATACCATAGAAAACCTTCCGAATTGTAAAATATAAAGTGACGATTCGCACTGAAAATGTACCCGGAATATTTGTTTAACTGAGTGCTAGTTCTTACTCTTTATGTAGGTGAATGTGACTGATTTGTCTAGGTCATTTTTAAAAATCCTACTACGGGTAATATTGAACTGCCAATATCATTCCTAGTTCTGTGCCTAGTTTGTGCCAGTTAGCTATTATTTTTAAACCTGTTGAAGGTCGTCAATATTCCATCTGCTTCTGTTCACTTCTGACGTTCATATATGCCCGGGAAAATCGGTGACACATGTTTGGTGTAAAGCGCTAGGTTTCCTCTATCAGATTATTCCGAACAAAAAGAAAACAAACCTTGCAAGGTGCAAGAATTGCATTTACTCTGATCGATTGCGAACCTAAAACATGCCATTTTATAAACGGTTCTGTGAAAGAAATATTTCTCGTGCAAACCGCAGTAAACTCGTCCCAGGACTTGATATCCTTTAAGAGCAAACCAGAACCAAGTCGCGTCGTTACTAAACTATAAACGTTTGCATCTTTCATATACACGAATTTTACTACTCAAGTGTGCGATGAAATGTGGTGGTGGGTGGAGGAGGACGACAAATGGTGTGACAGCCGATTAGAATTTAGATGCAAGCATTGATTGGCCAACAAGTAGTTGACAGTATCATGTTACCAGTGCACACAAGTCATTTTGCAGCTGTAATTCAATCCGGGGTCGATGGACAATATTCGAACGATTGTATAAATTCTGGTCCGTAATAAGGCGAATATGAAACGAAGCAAAGCTGAACAGAACTCAGAAAATTGTACCGACTTGTATTCTTTCAAGAATCGAGTGCACTTTGTTTGAACTTGAAGCTTACAACAGCAACTACAATGGATCAGTTTTGATTGCAAACCGTTACACTGCGTTCGGTGGGAGAGAGGAAAATCTGTTGAGTTATTGTCAAGGCAGAAAAAATGTGTATCAAACGTCGTTGAGTGGCTTAGCACTCAGCCGTCTGTGCTTACGAAAGGGATCGTACCTCCTTAGAGGAAAAGACCATCTCTTCCATTCAACGTCCTGAAAGGCATGCAAAAGTGTGGTGGACAGAGTTGTGACTATGTGGAGTTTACTTCCTCATGATTCAACCAGAGATTGACCGTGGTCAAATAAAAAACGCCAAAAACATACAGCTATTTTCCTCGGTGTTATTCTTTACAGAGGTGAACTGAGCAGATGTGCAAGAGTATCATTCTTTGTTGTACGGGATGCCTGTAGGTCCAGTTGTCCTTTATACTCCACGAAGTCGAGGTTTTGAATTATTCTGTCAGGGATAAATTCGCTCACAGAGCGTCTCAGCTCAAATAGATACAAACACTAGATTATTTACAGTCAAATTGCTCGTCAGTTCTGGTGTGTACTTTCAGGGTTTACTCTATATTGCTTCTTGGGTTGGTGATAGTGATTTTCGCTCGAGAAGATCAATAAATATACGAATGGAAATCGATCTTCTTTTCCTTCAGATTGAATGGATCTTACGAGGCTTTAAATGTGGGTTTGGTGGGTGACGCAATGGATGACATGACCGGTGGTCTTACGGAGTCGTATACACTCCCGGCAGCTGAAGAACAAGGTATTCAGCCTCCCCCAGATCTGGATGACATTTTGATTAAGGCATTTGATAGACGCAGCCTAATAACTGCTCGAATCAAAGTGAGTCGCTTTCTGTTCGTCAGTGTTGTTGTTTTTCTCATTTAAACTGCGAACATAGGTTTATCATCACTCTAATGCCCGTAGAGTAAAATGTGTACAATGCATATGCCAGTTTCAGCGCTTAGAAGGGGCATTTCTGCTTTAGCTTTTGACTGCCGGTATTCAACTTGCTAGAAAGGTGCTTCTTTGAAACTGCTTGAAAAAAAAAACAAGAAACAATAACTGCAACTGTTTATTTGGATGTTCACCATGGCCGTCATCAATAATTTCTAACGTTATTGACGAGGTTTAGTTCACTATGCGGGCCGCTTTGTTCGTGGTTGACATCTATTGGAAACAGTTTCATATCCATACGGATGTTTTTTGTAGCCTATTTATTTTTCGGGTTTGGTTACACGCCGTTGCTTACAAGCAAGTCCGTGTCAATTTTGATAACTGTCCGTTCCTTTCATTTAGCTTCTATTCTCGGGACTATCGCCGGATGATGCCATTGAGTAACGAGTTCGTTCATTTCCGCAGTTGCTTCACTAATGAACCGAATACCGCATGGATAGTTTGATGCTGTAACGTATACAACCAATAAACCAAAAGACATTGGTGGCGAGCATACTCAGTAATGTCCGCAGTTGGAATTTTGTCTTCCAGCTGACGAAAAATAACACGAAGCGATTCGCGCAATCGACTATTATTAAAATGATTGCAAACGGCAGCTTTCTTTCTGTTCCATTTGTGATTCTTCACGTGGCTAGGTTTTCCACCGAAAACGCTGAATCAATTTATCCGCCCGGGCTCAACAGTGTGTTTGCACCCCAAAATCTCTGTTTTATGAAATTGGGATTGATAGAATGGGGAAAAATTGAAGCGCTGTAAATGGTAACATTTATCAACTTGGGTGGGAACGTAAATTACCAGGTACCCATGCGGTAGTACTTGAACTCTATCAGTTGACCTATTAGACTACACACCGCGGTATTTGGACGTTTTTCAAACCGGTCACATTGATTACGCATCGGTTCGCCTCATAGGAAAGTCTTTCGTGTGCAGTCAGCTTACAAGCTAGTTGTTGGCAAATGCTATGTGCCCCCATTCTTCGTGCCAGTGATCAGTGTGAACAATTAGGGTCTCTGGTGCCGCCTTAAAGCTCAGCTGGTAAAATGAACGCACTACTGAAGCGTGAGCAGTATCCACACGGGGGTTCAAGTCACTCTGAGACTGTCAACTTCTAGCATTTTGATCGACTCAAAAAATGGACCTCATGAAGAAAGTCCCCTTGGTTATAATTTACATCTTCCGTACTTTGATTACCTTTCATTAGAGGGAAATACATGGCAAATTACTACCGATAATGAATTTTGCCGTGAATAATGAGATCAGAATCGGTTTGTCTATTGAGTGCATATGCTTGTTTGAGCACATACAATTACTTGAATGGCGCGTGTAGCGTGATTTCTAAGGAACGTGTAAAGTGTTTCTATCCTTTCTGCTTTCTTGTTAATTCGCCGTTGCTAAGACCAGCACGTTATCATCGTCGGTTGATTCATACTGAGTCAAGTTTTGCCACTCGTGCACGTTGTTTCTCACAGTTTAACAGGCCCCTACTTTTCCTCTGATTTGATCTGTTTCAGGCCAACCAAAGAATGTCACTGATGTCATTTAGGTCCAGTAACCTAGGTACTCATTTTGAGAGGATGTACTTGTCAACCTTTTCTTTTAGCAGGGGTCCATTGCACTTAGATCTGATAAGACATTTTTCTTTCAACCATTTAACTGGGTGCTATTTGAGAATATGATTTAACCATGTGGATTACAGCAGTTCTGTTCTCTTTGATCTGTGCTTTTTTCTATGAATGCGTGCGGTCTTCGGATTCTCCTTTTTTAGATCTACGTTTTGGTGAAAATCTTTCACCATACTGATTCAGCCTATGGATGACCAGTCCGTAGAACTTTCAAATTTTCAGTCGTCCATCTTTATATAGCCTACTGCAATACAATATTCTTTCAAATTTGACTTCCACGAAGGTGGAAAACCCTCGAAAAAATCATAAACCCAAGAGCTGATCGTTTCGAAATCCAATGCATTCGGGTAATCAGGTCAAACCAATGCGTACCAGAATTATACAATAGGCAGCATTAGCATAAATGCCTTCTCTCAGTGGGGTCAACTTTGATGAATTTCCTGCATCCATCGCTGATTGCTTTTAAAATAATTAGGTCTAAGAGATGCTTGCAAAGTTATATTAAGGTCGGTGATACATCATAATTGCGTAATAATTCGTTCCACGGTAGTTGAGAAAAGAACAGAACAAACTCCCGCTTCCGCTTCTATTTGCTGTTGAACTCAGATACCTTATTTATAGCTGAATCAATAAATGAAAACAAGCTGTGGAATATCTGTTTGTCAAGGTTACATCCTTTCCGGCTGCTTTCATCTTATATGAGTACTCCTGTCAGCCCACAGAGGTGGTGTTTTCACCAACAGCGTTGCGGCGGCAGTCGCATTGACTCCTCCACCTCGGCCAATGCTCCTGATATGCAACATGGTTCTATTTGCGGGGTGATTCCACCTGAGACTAATGAATTATTCCTCAGTCGTTGCACACTGCTTTGTGTTGACTGCTTCAGGTATATTGGGAACTGCTCTGTTGGATTTGTCATTTAGTCCCGTAGACTACAGCAGATGAATCGACTCTGTCTTGTTACCATTCCAGTTGCATACCTCCCATCTTCTCTTGTCATATCACTAGGGTAACCAAACTTATCGCTAAAACAGTGATGCCATCAAGGTAATACAATTCAATCTGCTTTTTACAAGTGAAAAGCTATCGTCGTTTTTAATCATGACTCATTAGTTTACGACGAACGGGAGTCAGATGCACAATGTGCGTGTCTTTTGACTATCACTGAGATTTGCACAGAAGGTCAGGGAGACTGTCAACTTACAAACCTAAATAGTCCCTTTAGTTTGACGTTCCGGCTTGGTTGTTGTGACACTGTTCACATGTCACGTTGTATACATGGTTTGGTTTCCGTATTTGCCACTTTGTGGGCATCGGGGGGGGGGAGTTATGCATGCTCATCCATTCCTCTTACAAGCACCTGGCTATTACTCATGGCAAATAAATACGGTCATCACACCTTAATAGATGAATGTTATCGATCGCCTGAACACCGTTTGGAATGCGTTCATCATTCACGCAGGAAAAAATGATTGATCGATTTCCAATTTCACGTTTACGGACTTTGTTTCCTTGCTGCCTTAGACCTTCAGCAAATGTTGGTGCGCAGACAGAACTTCAATCTTGTTGGGATCAGTTTTCGTTACTCAATTTCGTCCCTAAGTATCTATCGGATTATTCAATGAGGACTCTCCAAATAATGTGTATCTTATTCTTCTTTTTTTGCTGTTTAAGGTTCATCCTTTTTAATAATTACGCAAAACTATGTAGTGCATTCGTTTTTGTACACGAAAGGGGAAAACATTGAGATGTGCGCGGATCGCCATAACCCAAATTGAAAACTGACGTGCACACAAGGAGGTACAGATTTCTGGTGTATTTTTGGGTTATTTAGCAACTAGGAAAATTTTTTAGACGGTAGGATTTGCATTTTCCTATTCCCCTGAGACAGAAATGAGAAACAGATAATGAGGTGCAAGAATTTCCTTTATTCTATCGGTCAATTTATTGATGGTACCGTAGGTACAAAAAAACAATGGAGTAGGTTCTACTGAAAGCTCACTGCATGCACTGGGTGGATGGAAGGAATAGTTTTGCGTTAGTTTCATCACAAACGGGATTTTGGTGCTAAGTACGTTTTCTCACAGAACACTGGTTGGTGCATCATGATAAGTATCACCCTTGGGAAGACTAGCAGCTTTGGTACTGGATTAAGCAATATCGACCAGAGGGAACGTCTTAACATAAGGTAACGTGTATCGGAGGTAACTTTTCGCTGGCTTCGCTCGGGAAACTTACGAATGTGAACTGATCTAAAATCTGTTCCACAGATCATAGAAGATATGCGTCAAAGATAATTGCATTTATGATTCTGACCTCTATTTATCCCTTATTTTTATCTGTCGTAGACAAAAGGAATCCCTGGACCGGGGTTTATCATCCCGGTTGGATTTGTTCCGGGACAAGCATTTGGGCTTACCGATTGCCGTAAGCTGCGACTGACGGATACCTCCGGAAGTCGGTTGGTACGACTCGTTCGACTTCGCAATCTGTGGCCTTCTGTACGTGTTGGCTGGGCTGGAGCATGGTCTGATGGTTCAACCGAATGGCTCAGTCTTCCACCGTCAGATCGAGCAAAGGTGGGATTGGTGAAATCAGAAGATGAATTTTGGTAAGATTGACGTCCCTCTGTTCATATGCGGAATATACCAGTGATTCAGTAGATGCCCAGCATTTATTTCAATTCGAAGTGGTTTACTTTTCTCCCATCACTACACCTTATTTGTAGGATGTCACTGGAAGATTTCATCTCTAACTTTGACTACTTGGATATCTGTCACCTGACAGAGGCACCTCCTCCAACTCCAGCCTCTCCAACGGGGACACAGCCATTGACTGACTTACCAGCCGCACATCTTCGTGGTCAATGGCTCCGAGGAGTTTCTTGCGGTGGGCGGCCATATATTCGCGCAAGTCATTGGGCTAATCCGCAGTTCCGTTTGACCATTGGCATTCCGGACCCAAACGATCCGGACAATTTGGCCACAGTGGTCATAGCCCTGATGCAAGCTGATCGACGAAGATTGCGTCATCGTGCTCCCAGATTGGCGTCCATTGGTTTTGTCCTATACAAGGTAGATTCTTTGAAAATGTTGACACCAAGTTTGGTCATTGTGATATTGATTTATCTACGGACTTGCTTTTCATGAGCCTTCTTGTTTAATCCGATAATCGTATAAGTCTGTGGTTTGTACTTAGATATCGAATGGTGCTTATCGAAAGTGGCTGTCGTTTACAAAAATGGCAATGGATGCGACGGTATTTGTTTTCCCACACTTAGTCTTATCTTGGTTGATTGAGATGGATCAGTGTTCAAACGGACCAAACAGCGAATGGGAAATGTGGATTCCCGGTAAAGCAAGGCAGAGTTGAATCCAAAAATAGCTGTGTTCCGTTTCTAGAACCCTGTCATCGGTTATTAGAAAAGCTGACTTGAACAGAAGCACATTTGCATGCAAAACCCATCTAGGTCGTTGTTAACAATTGCTTTTGGAAGTTCAATTCTGTCTGAGAAGAAAAAAACTCCGCGATGTGAATGAGGGACGAATTCCCAATGTGGTTTCTCGCTATGTTTGCTTTTTTCGAGGGAGTGAACGAATATGTTCCTTAAGGAGCTGTGTTAAACGACTTTAGATGTTCGAACGATGAAGCGTTTTTTCTCCGAGACTGTGATGCGTGTTCTCGTTCCTGATTGCGTGCGGTAAGTTGTGACATTTTGTTCTGTGCTGATTGTGGCTTTATCCCCGAAATTGCACCGCTGCTCTCTTCTACCACATTCTGGAACACATGTAGAAATGATCCAACTGATCCAGAAATACGAGACAAAACGCCATTGTCAGTTCTGTGGTTTCGAGAAATCAGAAGGCAGTCACGGAAAGGTGAAACTAGTTTTAAAGGATAGTGAACTGCAATAACTCGTAAACAAACCAAAATGTCCATGGTTTATACAAATTTAAAACCACATGTTAAATTTTGGTTCTGTTACACTTCAGTTCTTTTGCTATCCGTCAAATGGTTCGTATCTTCATCGTTTTGGTTGTTCCTACATAGATCATCATTGATTAGGAAATAATCATGCTGTTGAAAGTCAGATCGTTGTTGGTGTTATCAGTAGATCGATCATGACTAGTTCGATAACTGGTTCCGTGTTGGAGTAAATAGCTGTATCATCGAGTACTTTTATGCCCTATATCTCAATGCCAACTGTCCCATTCTTCTGCTGATCAGTTGAGCGCAACTGGACGATTGTCAGCTTAGGTAACCAAACACGTACTTTGCGTACTAACCCTCATCATGTGCGCTTTTAAGTGCGTGTTTGTGCGCGTTTGGTTAAGTTGTTAGGTGTTACTGCTCAACGGTCACATGCGCCTTGCAAAGTTCTTAAAAGTACCATATCACAGCCTATCTCGATTTGGTCTTATTGTTTGTGTTCCATGAAACATTCCCCTGGTCACTATCATTAATTGTTTGCACATTTTCCCAAATTGGAACTCGTCTACGCTAAGATTGGAAGCAGAGTGGGGAAAATATTTTATTTTCCCGTTGTCCATACGCGCCAGCTCCCAGTCCAAAGAGATGAAACAAAAAGCGTGCTTGTCAGTATTACTTAAAGCCAGGATGCACTTTCGTATTTGCAGTCCTTCAATACGGTATATTCAGTAAGCGATAAACACTGTTGTTATCCTTTCGGTCACACTTGTCTAACTGGCAACTGGAAAACAGTCACTGGCTACTGTGCATGTGCATGTGCGTGTACATGTGTCCTAAAGGGACCCTACGTTGCTTCAAACCTCCCAAAGAATATCAGTCATTTCTTGGATGGTCCAATCAACGCCGTTGGTTGAATAAACTATATTCCACTTGCTGTTCAGCAGTGGTCATCCACTGCGCTGTCGTGTTTTCCATCGGCTGAAAAAACTGACCGCTTGCAGGGGGGTTGGGGGATTCAGCTTGAAAACCGGTTTCCGTTCCGAAGTAAATAAAATCTGCGTCTCCGAAGAAAGAAAAAGTGGCTGGGCAAAAAAACTTGTGAATACATTTGGCGAAAATCACGAAAAATTGTGATGTCAGTGAACATCGCTGGAGTTTTTCACTCTTGTCCTGTTCGCGTTAGATAACAAGTCAGCCTGGATTAGGTTGCTCTATCTTTCGATCACGCTATCTTCACAGCACAAAAGCAGCCTGATTTGTGATGGGGTTATTCTGTTTTCCGATTCTTCACCGCAGTGTTCGTTTTCGCCTCAAAGGTTCAAGGTTCCCACATGACTTGAATTTCTTTCGCTGTCTCAGTAGAGACGTTTTAATTCTTTCATTGTTAAGTGTAATCACCTGGTACAATGGAACTACATTCGTCCTTCGAATTCAAATGTTATTTTCCCTGTTGAAATTAACAAAAATTAATTTTCTCTTGGCTTTTAGCTTCCCATCGGTTCCCACCCTCCAATGCCTAGAGCATTTTTCGAATCCAACCATCACATCGCTAGTGTAGATTTCTTCTTCGATTCACGAGAAGTGGTCAAGCGATTACGGCTACCTCCGGGCGAGTACTTGGTTGTTCCTTGTACGTACGCTCCGGATCATCCCGGCGATTTTCTTCTTCGAATCTTGTTTGATCACGAGGATCGAACGTGCGAGTGAGTTCAACCAGTAGCATCTGTGACGTAAAAAATGCCACCTTCCACTAATGCATGGGGACAGTGGTTGGGGTCTATCATATATTCAGGTTGACTTACCCTATGATCGGGGATAATCGGCAGCCCTAACAACGGAATGCAAACGAGTGCATTTGGTCGGAAATTTAGATGGTGCTGTTAGGATATATATATATATATATATATATATATATATATATATCGGCTTGAGAACAAGTAAGGTGCTAAGGCAACAATCACAACTACAAAGTAGGAGAAGGGAAGAGAAGGATTACTTTGGTGATAGCTAATGCGTTAGGATGTGCCTCCCATGAGAACGTCGTGAAAATATCCATTGCATTTGTTATATGTTTTCACCTCAGTGACACGGTGTAAATGTTTGAAGGTTCTGTTACAACAATTGCCCCATGGAAACCCTGATTTGGTTACTATGGTGGTTTTTTTAATGTTGGCGGAAGAAGCTGATGCTCTTTCTTCAAAAATTGTATCAGATTGAAACGTTTTATGTCCAGGGAATAATAATTCCACAAACTACACATTCATTCGAAGTTCAGCAATACCTGTACTTGGTTCATAGTTCCCGAGATACCAAAGCTTAAGAGTCGTACAAACCTGGTTCTGCGGCAACATCTTACACAGTGAGCAAGAAACATACTGAAAATTGCTACGCAGTTATTCATGCAATTCAGAAAACTTTTACGTGGATCTTTTCTGGGAAGAACGATGTAGTTCTCATGCTCAATGTGTGACACTTTGCCACTTGGTAAAGCTCGTTACCACCATTTCAGCATGACAAAAATTCAGTCTATTGGATCAAATCAATCACGAATTGGACCATAGGAGAAGAGAGGTAGCACCCACAATGTACACCATCCCCTGGGCCGAAGACACCGTAAACCTGACCTCTGAATTCGGCCATTCGTGTAAAGATACTCTTTGATACACCCTTCAACAGCAGGAAGTGACAGGGAACTGTGCGATCGATTGAGTCGGAAATCACTTTCAGATCAAGAAAGCGGATGGTACATACATGGAAAGTGTGTCTGTGTTGAAAAGTTTGTCCAAGTGTGGTATTGTGAGCAACAAAATCTTAACTGCGTCAAGATTCAGCTTGATTCTCGTGCGAGTACCGTTCGCGAGTATTAAGTGACCGGTGGAGAATAATACCGGAGAACAGTTTAGATGCGATGCCAACCAAACTCATTCCTCTTTAATGTTCACAAGAGTAACCACAACGTTTTACGAAACAGCTCAGTTACCTATTCACACCGATTATTCTAAAAACATCCTTTCATCCACATCAAACTGGGGAGTTTTGGAAACCCAAGTACCGAAGCTGGGCCGCCATCTTTGAAAAAAGACGGGGCAGCCCAACTGGTTCATCTGCGAGTAGCCAGACAAAAGCGACGCGGCGTTGTTAGTGGGCGAGGCGGGTTTCCGGCATAGCAACAAACTCTCTACATAGAAGCGGCAGAAGCCCATGAACAACAACGTGACGTGCGCGAATGTGGTCCACCACTCAATAGCACCATTACCTCTTACTCAGCTATCTTGAATGGAGTAAGATTCTCCAGGACTCGTTGAGCATCCTTGATTAGCAGACCGTTATCCAAAAGGTATATGAACCGCTCGTTTGGTCACCGGTTCCAAAAATATCAACATTCTGTTACCCGACAGGTAACACTTGGCTGTGCATGGGCTAGAGTTGCTACCTCGAACAAAAAGTAGAGTGACGCTGGGGACACCATTTCGTACCTGATTCCCAAGACCCTCTATTAAAAAGGTCTTCTGCACGCGCCACTGATGGACAGGTGCCATTCGGGACATCCATGAAGCTGGCTCATCTTCACACGGAAACAAGCCACATACATTTAAATGTAAGTATGTAGGGCTTGTGTCGTTTGGGATGGCTTCTTTCACGGAAAAACCCCACCTCTGACAGAGACTCGGATAATTCATCTTGAATTCCAGGACTATTGTGCTATTCGGCATTCCAGTTGGAGATAAAGGCCAGGGAGTACAGTATTTTGAAATTCCCCGCTCAGCATCTCAGAAGAGGCTCCTGGGTTTGAATCAGTGAGCTGTCCCGCTCCCTGATTAAGTCACTAAAATCGAGTTTTACGGACCGGCGTTTTTGATCAGACGGAAAACTTGTAGTTTTTGCTGATCGTCGCAGTCTTCTCCAACTCTCCAACTTGAAACCCACCCTTGATTACGGCTAAGTCTCAAGCTTCCAATTAGAAACGTCAAAAGCACCTCCATGAGTCATTATACCCGTAATCCGGAGGAATCAGTCTGCGTGCATCTAACAATGTAACTCATCGAATAATTCGCTCTACTTTGATTACAGTGGTTTGGGTATGCTTTACACACACCTGCTCACCGCCTACATTTCCGTGTTCTATTTGCACGTGCTTGGCAAGAGTAAAAGTAATAACGCGGAGGTGAGGCCATGGCTTGGCGTAGAAGTATGGCGAAGCTAACATCAGCATTGATTTCGATTGGTGCTTCCCGCCTTCTTGGTTGGGACTCAAAAGATGATGACTGCCGTTGGAAAAGGACGTTGTGAGGCATGCGTCAGAATGGAAGCCAGTAGTGCGATTGATGTATGGTCTTTCCGTTGGACTCCTTTTCCCTGAAAACATGCAGCACTAAGAAAAAACCAAGGCGTGTATGGTAAAAAACAAAAAATGAGCTCGTATTTCATTTATCCAATAACCGCCGTCAACGGTATTGTTGTACCTTATCTTTTCCGTTTTTCGTTGTCACTGGTAACTTTGTTGCACTGGCACCCATCGTGATCTCAAGGCTTTGGTAAATAGTAATAATATCGTGTTTTTTCACCAGACCAGCACTCGAACGGGTGGAGTTGACCGGGTTGGCAGCCAACGGCCCGGAGACAGACAGTCATTTTGAAGTTATGCAGCCTCGGATACGACGACTGTTTTATGAGGCATCTGGTGAAGCGATGGCCGTGGATGCATTTCAACTAGAACCTATTTTAAACTGCCTGTTACGAGATGACCATCGGTCCCCATACGGCTTGGTATGTCACTTGCTTTCACTATGGTTTGTGCGCACACACTTTTTGAATCGGTCGAATTATATTCAGGGAACGAAGTGTTTGTAAGGCTTGTAGGCATATTTTTCCATGGATACCATAACTCACTCAAAAGTTGAACTCCTGCAGTTTATGAGTTTATCAACAATGTCAGTTGTTCCCTACTGAAGGTTTTTTCGTTAAACATTTTTTTGTCCCAGAAGGGCACTTTTTTACCCATGGTAATGATATACCATTTTAACTCGGTAAGTATTCTCCATATCTACATATTTAAGGTTATTTGAATGCCACACAACAGCTAAATGTATTTTTGATTACATCTGATTAGTTATCGTCTCAGAATATGTTCTTACTGCGTCGTACTATTGTTGATTTTTGATTTCATTTTATTTGTTTGTAACGGGGATTATTTTTGCCCAGTGGAAATTGTGTGAAAAGTTTGACGCTACGTCATAACAACATACTGATTTTCATGGGCAGTGCCAGATAAACAACAAACAGGGAACGTCCTCTGATTGCAGGCTATTCCATTGATTCTTTTTTATTTTTGTAACAAGTATTTCAAATGTGAACTACACATTGGTGATACCTGCATGGTTTGCTGTGTGACTCCATCCGATTGGATTTTGCATAGAACCATTTTATTCAGACAGTAGAATTATCACCCAAGAACTGAATTGATTCATAATGCAGCGTATCAACGCTCACCTCATAGAAGCTCCTTAATGTCGTTTCAGTGCTGTTGAAAACCATTACCAGGGTATATCTGTCAAGTCCAAACTGTGCACGTAACCCAAGGTACATGAAGGGAAGTCACATATGTTACCGGGTCAAAGAAACGACGGATTGAAGGATATATATATATATATACATATATATATATATATATATATATATATATATATATATATATATATATAAATCGCAAACAAATATTTGAAGGTATATGCTCAATAAGCACTACTGACGCAGGTTTCACTAGATCCTAAAGGCATTGGGTTTATCCAACAATGCATTGAGGTGTGATATTATACTTTGGAGTTAATTTTACCGGATTGTATGGAATCTCCGTTATTGGTAGTCTTTCACTTCTCCCATATCAGATGTGCTGATAGGTCTTTTGGTCTCCAATACTATTTTTCCATTACAAGTTTACAGTAACTTACCACGCATACCTGATGCTAATCCGTGTTTCCCTAGAAGCTACTCTGTTTGGTACCTGGGGCCAAATTTGATAGAAGACTCCTTCCTGTGCAGATCACATCAAATAAGTAAATCATGAGCCAAACAAACTCTGTTTTATCAATTCAACTTATAGAACTCAAAGTCTATCATTATCATGTAATTGCTCTGTCTTATCTTTTTATGTTTGGCTTTCCCTGGTTCCAGGTTATTCGCTCTTGTCTACAGAAAGAAGTTTCATAGTTATATTTTTGCAAATGCTATAACAAATACCCTTGGCGGCCTTATAACTTATAAGAGTGTTTCTGTGTATGATGGTTTCTTTTTGTTTGGGTGAGTACTCACTCCGCGTATTCTGTATTATGGTTTTTCACCTCCGAACACAGGAAAAACGTTATCGTTAATGTATATCGCCCACTTCCAAGTCTCAGTCAGTTTGTTAATTATTATGCAAACCATCTCCGAGAACAGTTTTCCTCTTTCAAGTTCATCAGTTTTATTTGTTCTGTAACAGCTGGTTATTCTGTGTTTCGTGCATAGAATGAGAACAGTAGAAATGGTGCATTGCAGAGCCCATTAGCTATCATGAGATTAGCTCTGTGAATAAGACACTCTCAATTCACGGGGAAGGGAAGAGAACTGCTGTCTGTTTCTCTGAATGGTTGGAGAGTTGTAAAGATGGTAAAGATCCAGTACTGTGCTTTTTGTTATAAGCAAGTCGGGGCTACATTGTTTTCCGTTCGGCTGTTTTGATTCTACCATGAACCAGTCCAGAACCGGTCTGAATTTGGAACGCAAGTAATAATGACCGTGTTCATTTGTGCATCAGGTACTCTTTTTTTTGCCCTGAAACATATTCTTCTGATCCTTATTGATATAGCTGTGGTAAGGTTTTTTTCGTCGAACAAAATGCTTCCGCTTGCAATTATTCCAAAAGGAATATATTCTTCCATTGATCAATAATTTCCATCAAATGAAGGTGAATACGGATGCGTGTCGTGCCTTGGTTGCTCTCCTCGATCGGGATGGATCAGGGCGGTTAACAGAATCCGACTTCCGACGTGTGTGGGAAATACTACGCGCCTGGTCTCGTTTGTTCGCCGCATTTGACCCACAACGTACAGGACATGTGACCAGTTTGGATTTTCGCATAATAGTTGAACAAGCAGGTGAGTGTGCGCACGTCGTAGGGTTTGCTGGTTGTCTGACTGACTTACCGCCTGGCTAACCGGAGAAATTGCGGCAGAAACTATTTAGAACGCGAATAACGTGTTTCTTGGATTTCTTAATATTATATTGCCAGTCTTGGTTTAGTTCTATGCAAATTCGCAGAGATCCGTTTGGCAAAAATTCCCACGCTCCTTTTCACCTGATCCAAAACGGGGTTTTCTGTGGTAGCCGTGCGTTTGCTTTCAACGGACTTGCCCATTTCTCTTACTGAACATCTCATTTGGTTCCTTGTTTAAAAACATAATTGGTAGACATTATTTCCCTTCATTTCAAGCCTAAATAATCCATTGGGGGCTGAAAAGATTGCACACAACTAACTAAAAACTGTCATTCCTACCATGCCTCGTATTACCCACCAGTTTAGTGCGTGTAGATTGCTAAGGACAACAACGTTGGTATCTTCTACGCGTTATATAGACGCTCAGCTCAAAGTCGAAAAACCAAGGGTAGATCATACAAATAGTTAATTTGCAACTCATATCCATTTTGGCGTTATTGAAAAGCTCATTAAACAATAAATGCCAGTCGCTCGCGGAAAGTTTCTCGTAGATCGTCTGTGGTATATTAACCCAGGGTAGGTGGGATGGTGATCGCTGAAGGTCGGCTCAGTGGGCATGTATTGGGTACATGGCACTTCGTGCAGGACTTTCCATTCTACTTCAGGTTCAATGGGTACGCACTAATACCAAATCCTAACAGGTGTGAACCAACCGCGGACTTCAATATTGACTGTAGCGTTGACGCTGTTTTATAAATGTTTCAGGGCCTATTACTCGAATGTTGTCCGGTAAATTCCGTTACCTTCACTGAGAACATTTTTTTCTAAGTAATTTTTTGCTGTACTTCTTTTCACCACTTGTATGATTTTCATAGGAATAAAAAAGCTCATCATACAGAAAGGAGAACTATACAAATTGATTTACATAGACATTTCTTCAACATATCTCAACGTTCAACCCCGTTCTTTTTATAAGTTACTTTGTTACCAATGGAACAATCATGGGACTAGAAGTTATAGTCCGTAAAGAAACATTTTGGATCAGATTTCACCAACTGTATGATACGAGTATCGTTTATTAGAAAGGATCACAAAAATAAGTTCCCTGTTCTTCCCATATATATGGGATGTTTCACTTAATCCCAATCACGTGCCACGTTTCGTATTAAAAAGATTTGAAACTAGATTATTTACAATGTTAATAGTCCATTTACAGAATATGGTTAATGTCAACCGTCCATCACTCATATTAGTCAATCAGTATGACCTGTAACAGAAGAAAATCACGTGCCTACTTTGCCTACAGCTCCAATTACGGAATGGTCGGGCCCCTAGATCAAACTAATTACCAGTGGCGTGATGTTATTATCTTCCCCAATTCAGCTTGTCTTCAAACATCTGATGGAATATTGCAGTTGTCGAGAAACCCGTTCGTTCATTGTGATGCTGATCATCTGTTCTGTTAATCATCAGATGTCAGAAATGTTAGCAACTGTTTGCCCAAAAGAGATTTTAAAATTGGGCCACTGCATGTGGTATTCTAAGCAGTGCTTTGTATCTCATCTGCTTTTTCGATATGATTGAATATTTGGTCGGGTTTCAGGTCCTTGTTTAGCATCTGTTCATTTAATCGTTTGCTCGTGCACGCGGAGCGAGCACAATGTCTATTCATAGATATCTCACGAACTAGAGATTGAAATCCCGTAATGTTGAATATGTTGGACGAAGAATAGAGCACCACTGCGGTTGGTGTACAATATGTATACGGGACGTTGTGTTACGCGCAAATTACTTCAAAAAGAAAGGTTAGATTTTTTTCTGACGCGGTCCAGAAAGACAGGAAGCACATCCGTGTGTAAGTGCACCCTTCTACACAACACTGTGGCATCCGGTAACATGAATAATTTAACGCATGCTAGATATGCAACTAAACAAGATACAGTGTGGTGCAACAGACTATTGTAAATCATCTAAAAATCACTTTTCTGGAGCAGTCTACCCGAAAAGGTTGTTTACTGCTGACTGATTCTGTTGGAAAACCGGTCAATTATGTAACATCAACTAGCACCAGTACAGTAAACCTATAAATTTGTACCGCATTTTGTATTCATTGAAGATCAAAATTATCTAAAAAATCGTCTCCACTATTTTTGACTCATGGATCATTCTACCCTAACCATGGAGCAAAAGGTTCGTCCCCTCGACAATAAATCTAGTATATCATTTTATCATAATAACGAACCATTGGGAACCACCTTTATTATCATTTAGCAGAGATTTAGTAATTCGAGAACATGCTGAAAGTCAGCAGCTCATTTTCCCTAAAATGACTCACGTAACTGATAGTGGAATATACAGCCTAATACCAGCCCGGTTGATCAAAGACCCGCATCTGGATTCGGGACCTAGTCATGGAATCCGGGCACACGCATTGCTGATGAATACCAAATAGGCGAGCAAAGCAAATGTGCAGTGCTTCAACCAGTTTACAATAGGGAAAGGAGCGTCGGGACCGTATCACGAATCAATTCCTAATAATTGAAATCCCATGTTATTTTAACTGCTTCCTTCACGCACCAATAGCTGCGCATTGTTTTAGCTATTTGTCAAGGCTTTATTCTCTGGGTAGAATGATACTACTCAGAATTCGATTCGTCGAACAAAACATCAAAACTGATTGGATTACCAACTGTTTGACTTGTTTGCTACGCGCCTCTGGTTTTCGAGTTGAAATTGGATAAATCCAAATACTTCATTTGCCAGTTTATCATGTAGAAATATTGATCTGGGGGTCACATGCATTCGAAGCATGTTGTGTTTCTGTTTTGCATTTGTCAATCTCTTATGAGCGTATATTATGAGCGCTGCATTGGTTTTCACGCAAGATAATCAACGTGCGTGTATTTATACGCACTCCGAGAATCTGCCATTGGAATACCAGAGGCATCAGGAAGACCGTTTGATGTTTTGGCTTTCAATTATTGGATACATAAATGTATATTGTTTTGCGGTTTCCCCATAAAAACAGTGTCACTGCTTGAATAAAAACTTAGCTCTGTGAAAACTTTCGGCAGATTTGTCCTGATAACAATTTTGTTGTAGACGAACAATCACGTTGTCCCACATGCACTATATTTCAACACTGACTGTCCAAACATCAACACAGTTTACGTAACACTGATTGCAATTCATTTTTCTCAGGTTACACTCTTCCTCATTCGTTGCTCTCCCGACTGGTTCACCGGTTTGTGGATGTTGATTGGCGATTAGAATACTCACGGTATATAAATGCTATGGCATTGATTACCAAATCAATTGGTGAGTTTCCATTACCAGTTTTTACCGCACTATTTTTTTGGTCTACTTTTGTTGAATTCCACGCTGATTGCACATTACAGCATACAGTCAGAATTATTTATCAAAAGCGAACATGATCCAAACAGCTTAACCATTTGCACACGTAAAATTCAAATCTACACAGAGAAACCACTCACCTTTTACCGCATGTGCTGTGCTTAGTGACTTTTGGAATCAAAATAGGGTCTTCGTGCGTATCCATCTGCCGATTCAGATCCTCCGAGACCGACCATTTCTCATTTTGCGATCAACTCAAAAGGCATCACGATTTGATTCAGTCAGAGCTCTTCAGTCTTGCCATTTGTTTTATTGCGTTGCGCAACCTGGCTAACGATGGAATGAAGTTATGGACTTGAGAATCTGTGATGGCATCGTCGTGTTGGGTGATGATAGATACGCGAAGCAAAAGTCTAGAGATCGTCCGGTGATTGATGTGCTAAGGCAAATGAAATGCTACGCACACCAATCAAGTTATAGTTTTACCTTCAGTACCTTTCAGAGTCTCTGTCAGCTATATTTTATGTGATGGTCATTTGAAGGCGGCTGACAATTTTCAAATCACGCGGTAGCTGCATCACAGTGGATATGTTTGCAAATAAATGCTTTATTATATTCCAATAGCTAAAATGGATTTCACACAACTTTATTAGTTCTGTTGCTGCCATAACACTGATATGCGTTTGAATGAGCAGAGAAAAACTGTGCCTGAATGTTTTACTCTACAGTAGTTGAACACAGAGACTTATGGGCAACTTACTGAGCTTGAAAGCCGATGGCTACAAAACGTCTATAGCGTTTGGTTGTAATGCTGGATGCACAACGGTATATATATATATATATATATATATATATATATATATATATATATATATATATATATATATATATATATATATATATATATATAACACTCGCCTGACTTCAGACTGTGTGCCAAAGAAAACATGGTACAATCCGGGAGGAAGGGATATATAGTCCGAGACCATAATTTGTTTGTGGGTGCAAAACTGCCAGGTTGTCCAGGTTAAAGCAGGTGGTTTTCTTGGGGGTCCACAACCGGAGCCTTTATCCATCCAAAGCCTAACCCAAAAGGCAGCGGACGAAACATGGGGTCCGTAACCCACTGGGGGCCGGTGACTGAATGCTAAGTTTATACGCCCTTCGGATGAGGCCAAACATCCTGGGTGCCCAATGCACCTCTCTGCCACGGATGCAGGTGAGCGTACCTTTGTACGCCTCATATGCCACCCATGGTTGGTTTAAAATCATAGTTAAGCCATCTCTCCTAGACTGACTATTAGTCAGCCTACCCGGTGGAGAGCGTTGGGCATTCGCTTTCGTCCTCTCACTTTGTTGAGAACACCGCCTCGAAAAGGCAGTGAGTTGGACTTCCTCAGCAGGGGCTGTGTTAGACACAAGGTCACTTGGGAGCATTTCGAGAGTCGTTCAGGACGAGTAGCTATCTGGGAGCCTGAGACACCCACCCCCCAACCATACTGAGGCATTTGGAGGATAGCGATAACTGACTTCTTAAGCAAGTTAAGACGGTACATCTGCTCTGCAGATTTGGACATGCTTCACGGATTCGAAATTGTCGTCCTCTTTACAGCGCAGTGTTTGTACTCAATGAAAATGATTAAAGGTGGTGATTTGAGGTGAAGGGTCTGGTTCCATATCTAGGTTCAGCTTCAGTGCTTGCCTACATCCAGGTTGGGACCATACGGACGAGAACCGTTTTTGGTTAGGGACAGTGGCGGGTACGGCTTAGAACTAATTCCGGACACATGTATATAATGAGGACGTGGCTTGTGAATATATAAAAACCGAATTATGTTTGAATGTGAGGAGAAATACAGGTGGAACCCGAGATTGTATTGTTCATTCACTTCGTCCTCATCGTGTTAGTTATCACTTATTGATGTCGTCGTCATGTTTGTTCTAGGGCGGTATTAATTATGCAGATGTAGGCGTATGATAGGTTTTCTAAAATCATGCGATAAATGTTCGAGACTGAACTCCATCTGGTAAAGAATTAAAATTAGTTTGGATGTGAAATACGTCGAAACAAATAGTGATGATCATGTACAGCGAAAAAAAAAGTTCGAACGCAAGGACTCATTGACCGGTGCGTCTGGGAATGTCACCCAATGTCTCCAGACGTTCAATGGGTAGATCTCTTAGACCCCATACTAGAAACAGTGTGGTCTCCGCGACCATGCTCTTAGATTAAGGTTTTCATGCCAAGTCTATGGCCCTCAAAGCCCCGCATCTCACGCCCGGGAAAATTTCTCTAGTCTCAATTAGGATTTTTATCACCGTAAATATTCGAATGCTACAATATTCGTGCTCGATGTTAGTATTCAAGAGCTCGTGGTGAAACTCCCTTAATGGAAACATAAATGTGGACAAGATAAAGTGAAATACCAAAACAAGTTTTGTCTTGTTAACGTTGTCTTGTAAATTTCAGTGCTTCCGAAGGCGTATGTACCTGTTAATGCCGGCCTAAGAGATGATTAACTAGGGACGGAGGTGATAGTCTGGGCGTCAGTTCACTCTGACATTTACTAGTATTTCTGCCGCAATATACGTGGAATCCAATGATTTTAAATTTATCCTAAGATCGTAAAGAACTTGGGGCATCGGCTTTCTCTGTTTGTCGGGAGGAGAGGTTCACAGTACCAGACACGTCGAATTTGGGACCTTCTTCACTCGGGTCATCACTTATCACTTCGGACAAGATACCGATGTGAAAATCTAAAACTGACTATTCAAATCGGTAAGATTATGTTTCTGATCCTCTCAGCCAAAATCAGATCATAATTCTCATTCATCTTCTCTGATAAACAAAATTTATTTTAGTGTACCATATTCTAACCAGGAACAAAAGGAGTACCTTATTTGTCAGAGCCGAGATCGGTTCGGAGTGTATCGAAAAATCGATGCGCCATGTGAAATGTTATGGTAGAATTTTATTGCTCAATAACACAGCATAGTCGAAATCGTTGGTAGGTTGTCGACGTTTCGGTCACCACGGGTAACGTTTTTCAAGACTAGTTTTAAAACCGAATGAAACTGGAATAATAGCTAAGACCGAAACGTTGACAACCTACCAACGATTTCGACTACGCTGTGTTATTGAGTAATGCAATTCTACCAAAATGCGTACCTGTTCATTCCCGGAACTAAAAAAGCATTCAACGTAGTGAAAAGCAATCAGGCATATACGGCTTAAATGGTTGTGTCAAGCCTACATTCTTTTCCCGTTAAAAACGAGACTGATCGTTGGTAATTACGTGCAAAACCTTGATTGTCGTAGTGTTTTTGTTTTGCCGTTAGGTTCAGTAATAACAGTTATTACAAGCGTTCAAAGGAACAACAAAATGTTCTGTGAATACAGTTCCGTCAGTTCTTATGATTTGTTCGCTTTCATATGTCTTATTACAGTAATTCCGAAAGGTGGCTCTTGTGTATACGCTCCCGTTCCTTAAAACTAGGAGTTCTTCATTATGATGCTGAGGTTTCATAAAGTCAGTTTGATAGTTATAGAATCGACAGCGTATCACAATTGAATAAACGAACGCGAACATCAATTTGTAATGTGATTGGCTCCATTTTTATGTTGTGTTCATCAGATCAGTCAGCATCGACACTGGCAATTCTCTTGAGTAAACGAATCTACGGGCTAACCATTTCTGAAGTTCCTATGTAAATGGCATTTGTGACTTCACCATTACCTTGTACAACAGCCTGTGTCATTCTGAGTTCGAGCCTGTGCAAATATTGATATCGATCACCAATTGACCGTAATTTTTCAACTCATTCAACTGTCAAATGAATACTTTTTTCAGTTAACGAAGTTTCTTTTTCCGTCCATTGAGATCAGTAAGAGGTGGTCACGGACCAGGTTTTTAATATTACCTATGCTCAACTTTCTTCTATTTTTATTCATGCGGGGTTTTTTGAACTTTTTTTTATTGATTTGGGAAACTGCGAATGGTGAGATGGTTAAATATGTCTGCATTGTCATTGCTGGCCAAATTTTCCGTTGGACGATAGCGCGGAACCTTGTGCCTTGAAGCGTGTCTGTGATAAACCTTCAATTATCGTGCGGGCATACGTTTTCATGCGCAAGATCACGATAACCCGTAAGCCCTTACACACACACATGCACGTCCCGCTATGGGCGTATGCCTTCTTTCAACTCTGTTGTAATGAGCATTCTGAAATCGGTGTTTCCGCATTTCAACGTACGTGTATATGTACGTATGTGTGTTTATGTGTTTGTAGTGTTGTGTATTTATGTGGGCCAGGGTGTGGTCAGAACCCAATCACCTGACTATAATGCTCTCACATCGCGCACACGGTGAACAACCCAAATCCGTTACCACCGTAATGACGTTCACATGCTAGTGGCCCGGTGCTGTTTGGTAGGATTGACCTCAACACCTTAGCGTGTTTCCATTTCTCTTAAAACAAGTCACGGGTGTACGCGGCTGCTTAAACCAGGGGGAAGATCGTAAGCAGTCATGCAAACACAGCACAGGTTGTCGTGGTGTTTTGTCATGTACGAGGGCTATACGAGGACTAGCGATCTTCCCATCGGCCCAACGAATCTGAAGTACTGCATTGGACACGTGAAATATCAGCCTCATATATTAGGTTCAGTAAGCTTCGTATTTGATTATTTCCTTTTTTTGACGCAGCAAGACCGACAGCGTCTGAGATCAGGGACACATCTGCGAAAATTATATTTGTCTTCTTTCGAGATGATGACTGGTTCTAACGTACGACGAAACTCAACCTACTTCCAGATCGTGCTCATTATTTGTTTTTGGTCCGTCCGGTGCTGTATTGCATGCGATGGTTTATCAACCCCTTTTCACCCGAATCATGCCGGTGAACACGTTGTTCCACTGATCCTTCGTCCTATCCGTCGCTTAGGCAATTTGAGAAAAAAAGCCATGTCTCTGTAGATCTCTATCGAACAAAGTTGGCAATCATCTGCCCCATGGTATGCATTTCTTCACAACGATTGAGGCTTTCTCCACTTTACCAAACCAGACAGAGCCTTGTAGTCAATAAACAAAGTAAATATATCTCACCGTATTTTCTGTTCATCTACCATACCTTATGTACCGGGTTTCGCTCTGTCATCGCAAAGTTTCAGGTCACGTTAAATCAATGTTACTCGGAGTCGCGCGAGAAGTATTTTTCACCTCCTTAAAAAAGAAGAGCATGGCTAACAACTCTACACAGGGATTTTCGCTGCATCTATAGACCCCATTTAAGTGGAAAACATCGTCATGTATTTTATCTATCCCGATGAGGACACACGACTACTCAAAATGACTTTAGGAATCATGTGACCTTATTGGTTCTGCTTTGTCCCAAGTTTAACTGTTCTCAGGACTTCAGAAATCATTGACTTTCAACGTCGTTTCGAATGAGCGCATTTATCGTTGCGCAGCTCAAGCTCTGAACTATTCGATGGAGCTACGAGAAACTCTGTTAGGCTTATTTTGGGTGTTATGCACTGATAGCGAGATGAAGCGAGGTTACTTTTGTTGTGTACACTGACAGCGCAAAAAGACCAAGTGTTATATTTTGTCAGGCGTTCAGCAGAGTTCCAAAAAAAAATATATTTGTCATACATATTTGTCAGTACGGTCCCTCATAGAGTTTGGGCTGCCTTCATGTGTCAACTTCAGTCTCGCATAATCCAATAACGCATCGAAAAGGTAGAGTATAATCAGGGGTTGGGGGGCTTGTATGTTCACCAATTCCCGTTATACGATAGTATTTCACCGAGACGGTAAGTCGATGTCAGCCAAAAAATCCACCCGGAGTGGACAACTCTTCTTATACCTATTCAACAACAGGGTTCTGCTTGACACGATCAAAGTTTCTCAGCTTTTTCATCCGAGATTGTTCACACTAACTGTTTTGTTTTCTCATGTTACGATTAGCCATTTTCAAAAACTATGATCACGGAGGCCGCGCTATTCTTTCTCTGGAACAGGTGAGTTGGTTGGGTCTTCTTTTAGAGTGGCCAGTTTGTCTTTTAGTGGCTTGCTCCCGTTTCACCATATTTGTTGATTCAATGTCTGGAAAATACCCATTGTATATCATAGAAGTCCAATTTGGCGAAACACCGGACATCAGGTGAACCCAAACACGGCTTTCAAAGTTGTGTATCGAGTCCCCCCAAGCAAATGCAAGGGTGTGCAGTTGCGCACTCTAGCGATAGCCGAGGCAATCGGAATCAGGAAGCTGACCCCCGACCTTTGCGCCCAAAAGCGTTTGGTCCAGGCACTTCAACTTCCATGGCCTAGGATCGATCGAGGTCGAGTAAATCTGTCGTCCTGTCACTCACAGGGCGTAAGTTAGATAAACCAATCAAATGACAAGGACAATGTGACTGTTGACAAACCCCTACCCATGATTGGTGTTTACTCCATGTCTATCCGCATGATTCTTGCTTAGCGTCTCCCATGTAATTTGTAAACGGCTTGAGAATGAATTACTGAAAAACAATTGTTTCGCCAAATTGGACTTCTATGATATTTGTTGATGTTCACTCCATGCAGTAGCCACGTTGATGGTCATAATAATGGGATCAGACTCTGACTTAGGAATCCTTGTATTGGGGGTAGGTTTGCAGAATCTAAGGAATCGGAGAATTCATATGTTGTTCTTGTTGTTCTTGCAAGAAACAGATTTCCAAATGACTACTTACTTTGGGATGTACAAAATATACCGAAACAGATATCGCTGTTCAAAGCAGCAATGTTTTCTTCAAATATCCGTATCAATCAGAACAATATCAATGTACTCCGTACAGCTAAATTAGTTGTTGACCTGACTTTTATTCCGTGTGAAGTTTCCGGATTTCATACCTTAATTCTGCAGGGTTTTATTCTAGACAGCACAAGTGAACAAATTTCATTAATAATTCATATATATATATATATATATATATATATATATATGTATTCATTCATATACAATATATCATATATATATATATATATATATATATATATATATATACATATATATACATATATGGAGTAGTGGTAGGTTAGATTTTACATAGTGTGAGATTAATCTTGGGGTGTGAACGTTTAAACCATTAAAAGCAAGGGAAGAACTATACAGTTGTTTCACCCTTGTCATTCAAAGTCAGTGTCGGAAAGGCAATATAGCATGCAGTGTGTAGGTTTAACAAACCGTTCAGACCCAGCTCCGATAGCCTTGTGGTTAAGGTGTTCGATTCTTAATCGTTTACCGGGGTTCGAGTGCCAGTTGAGGGTCGATTGATGTGCACTGTTGATGATTCCTGACAATGGTGAAACAATTGTACAGTGCTTCTACGGTTTTGAATGGTTTGAACGTCCATACTCCGTGATAAATCTCACATTATGTGAAATCTAATATACCACTATCGTATATATATATATATATATATATATATATATATATATATATATATATATATATATATATATATATATATATATATATATATATATATATATATATATATATATATATATATATATAGATTCCTGAGTAAATTTGCCATAAAAGGAACACGTGAGCGAGGTAAATGTCTACCAACTCGTTATAGGAAACACAATTGAGGTACGATTTCTCTCCTTTATTTTCTCACATTCTAAAGAAATGAAATTTTTCAGCGAAAGTAAACGTTTATGATGGAAAAAATGATCATTTGTCTGTTCAGAGTTCATTGACGTTTCATTATCTCCCACTCTCTTTCTACTCCCAGTTCATGGAAGTGGCGTTGACAATGTAATGAACCGCGTTTGGTCTGTTTGAAACTCCCAAACATTTGTACACATTCACATACCCTTTATTTCCTCAATATACAGCTAATTACACAATGTACACCCGATATTGACCAAAAATATCAACGGTAAACTATGGTCTAGCATGTTTGGTGACCGTATCGATGAAAAGCAATCGGGGACCACGGGGTCACGCGTTTACTGACTGCTGATTTTCTATTTATCAATTGTGATTTAATTTTGGCTCGAATTTACGGATAGATGAATTCACTCTCTCTTTTCGCTCTGTTCAGTACACATTTTTTTGATTAACTTGTTCTATCCTCTCACTATTGGTTATACAAGAAAGGACATGTAGTGTCCACTCGAATCATTTTTTCTATATTCTGACTTATTTACTTTTAACACAGGGACAAGATATTCCCTCCCCCCAAACTGCTGTGCTTATTTGTTCTTTCATCCTAACGTAAACGTATCAAGTATCACACCTCCATCATATCATGTCACTTCGTGTTCAAGATTTCTCTCGCCAATCCACATATTTTCACTATCACCAAAATTGGTTTCAATATTTCAGTCTGAGTTTTGCCTTCACAGGTAATTCTTCCCTTCATGCTATGCCATTTCTCTAAAGTTCTTTCACACACACACACACACACACACACACACACACACACACACACCACGAACACATTTTTCCTGATCCGTCATAACTGCATTTCCTTCTCTGTCAAAATATCTTCCTCGTGAGAACGCTTTTCTTCTGAGATACAAAGAAGAACAGATTCCTCCTCTGCCTGATTCGTTCATACCTGTAAATGAAAGTTCTTCAGATCGGCGCCGAATGCGTGATCTGCTTTTCTTTAATTTCTCTTTGATAGTATACGTTTGCTTACAGATCACGAAAGCGTTTACCTTTAAGTTATCACACCACTAATCTGTACACTGTCAAATACATTACATACTAGTCCGCCGCGGATCACAATCATTACTGTTGTTTTTCTCACCTGCACGCATTTTTGTAAAATAACTAACACGGGCATTCGTTCATTCAATGATACCTTTTGATTTGCCTTCAAATTGTTTGGAGTTGAAGAAATTGATTCATGATTCTGCCGGTTGGGTACTCTATCATTGTGCTGCTCTCAGTGCTGCCTTCGTTTCTAAGAATCACGTGATCTTATTGACACCCTGCCCGTTCAGTCATGGCTGGGTGACACTGCATGGGACTGACAAGCGCGGATGACCAATCACTCAGTCAAAACGAACACTATGTGCATGCAATCTATTGCTTTCTGACCAATACCTCAGCTATGACTCCTCAGAGGAAGAAATCATGTTTTTGATGCAAATATTTCAATTCCATGCAAAATGATGAAAATGGGTAAATATTGGAACGCGTACGAATTCAGAAAAAAATTAGGCTACATTGTTCCGGTTGTGAGTTCCAAAATCTTGAACCAAAGAAAAATAGCTGAGAGTTTCATCAAAGCAATGCATTTTGAACCATTATTTCGGTTTTTTGCACGTGTTATGAAGTTGGGATGTATAATGGGAGTACCGTTGAATTATTGTGCTCACAGTGTGAGCGATAACTGCACAATAAACAAGTTCAAATGAATTGTGTCTTCTGAATATGACCCGGACAGAATGCCTAGTTTGTCGGTATTCAAGGTGAGCATTGAGATAGGATGCAAAATACTACTGAATACCGGCCCATACAGTCTCGGGATCACGTGAGTGACCCGTAATCATGGGACATTGTGTGCGTGCATCCTAATGGTTTCGTATGAATCCGGATGAAATAGTTCTCCAGTGCTCCCAATGTTTTCAGTGTGTAGTTGAGCGTTATTACTTCATCACGAATTGTGTACTTACACTTATCTTGTGTACGGAACAAAAATAACGTTTTACAGACCCAAGTGGAAGGGTTATCAATATTCGGCAAAATGAGATTTACGACATTAAAAATACGTAGAAAACAAGGAACTAACCATGAATATAAGGCCACTCAAAAAGTTGGTGGACAAAGTGGTTTCATCGTTTTGAATTCGGAGTGACCATTGTTCAGGCGCTACTTTTGATGGTTGTGGTTGTTATCTTCTAGCAGAGGCAACAGTCGACAAGTAGATTCAGAATACAGTAGTACTAATGAGGTAGCTGGAACGCATTCGTTTCTGCATTGGAGCTATTTTTGGTAGTTACTAAACAACAGCAGCGACGATCACCTTTTGGGACGCGTCTTTTCGGGTAATATTGATTTTTAGGTTACAATCATCTTGCGTTTGGGGACGATTGCCGTTTTTTTGGTTGGTCACCGGTTCGTTTCCACGATCACATTTGCTTTTCGGGTGGTAATGTTTAGGTAGAATATACCTCGGGACCACATCCCGGTTGAAATTTCACTTAGTAAAATGGAACTTGGACCCAGTTATTTTCTCCGTTATTTTTCCAGATTCTAGGTTCTTGATAATATATTAATAACTCGTTATTAGTTCTGCGTTTGAATGATGGCATAGCTAAAAAATAGAAAAATCGATAACTTGGAGTTCCGGTAATCGCAGGTTGTTACTCGCGACGGTGTTTGCTTCCACATTGTGCATTGATAGAGAAAGGAAGTCAGTAAATGTCTGTACCATCAGACCTTCGTCATTTTCCGAATTTCCGCTATTCATACAATGAAGTGCAGATCAATTCATCTGTTCGTGTCTATTCATATTTCTCGCACGCATTCACGAGCATTGTTGTGGCACCATTGATTGCATTGTTTGCCGTGTATAAACAAGACCACTGTAAACCTGACAAAAATGGGGCGCATACAAAATTCATTGTGTCGGTGTAGTGATTTGACTAATTGGGGGAAGCTCGCGAAATCCAACTGCGGAAAATTTCCTATTCAATGTGGATTGATCAACATGCGTTTCACAGTTAACAGTAGGCGAAGTGGGATCAACTCCGTTGTATTTGTTTAGCTTCGTGATTTTTCGGCGAGTAGGTCTTATTTGATTTTGCGAAAGACGAGCTAAACAATGAGAAGTTTTGATAATTCAGTTTAAAAGAGTAACTAATCGTGGTGCCCCATGCTTTCAACGTAAGAAATGTCCCTTCGAGTGCAACAGGTATTTTTCCTAATACGGATATCCTACTGCCGAATGTATGATAACCGAGTATCGCTTTGCGCAGCATAATTCCAGACAAAATGGCTTGCTTATCGGCCTAAATGAGGTCATTTGGCTACGAGTCCCTAAAAATGGTTATCTAGAGCCTAGATTATTTGTTCCTTGAGTGTCATTGGGATGATCAGTTTGTGCAGATATCGGGCATGTGAAAAACAGTTTCATGTTTTTCATGGGAAGATATTTGGATTGAAAATGCTACAAAGATGCATTCAGTCATCTTCAAAGTTCTTCTGTCGTGGTAGGTAACATGTTTCGGTAGCAATTCTTGTAAGAAGGCTCGGCGGATTTTGTTGTTGTAGCAAGTGGAAATGTACTGTACATCGACTTGAATGGTTTTCAAAACAAAGCATGGGCTAAAATGGGGATCCGTGTGAGCTGGACGTTCATTGAAATGCATGATAACAATAATGCATCAGTTTTTAGGAGTCCGATCTCCGCTACTTATATTCTTGTTAAAAAGGAAACTTCGAACCTGTGCACCCGAGTAGGATGTCAGAATAAAATTGCTCAATCACGTTCACGTATGCATGACGTTCCGCTCATTCAGCTCACAAGATCGCCAATAAATAAACTGATATCACATGTTCAGATGACTCCACCGGTGCGCTTTACATTCCTTACTATATACAGTCAACTGGAAGAAAGGTGTTGCCATAGGTACTGGACGAAAAAGTCTTCGGAACCTAACCTGTTGAATTAACCTTTTTTACATTATTCAGCTGCCATCATGAGTACATGATAAATAATAACAATATTGAGTAAGTATCATTTAGGTCTTGAAAGAAAAGCCCGATTACCCATTCTCAGCGGTTTTGAGAATCTGCGTAACTCTATGCGTTCTCGAACACGTAGCTGGGGCTTTAGATTACTACTTGTGCACCAAGGTCAATGATCCGTAACCTATAGAAGGACCTATTCAATCCAGATTCCTTTAGGTGATTGAATCGTGAATTCACGTTGAATTAACTGTGCGTTGAGCAAACGTCAGACACAACACGTATTTTGGTGTGCTTTTTTTGTAATATTTACAAAGTGCTTATCTCAGTGTAAAGTTACTGACGCAAAAAATGGCTAGGATGTTCCCCAGTAGTCTAGAGAACAATGAAGTTAATACGTATTTGTCAAGTTATCAAATGACGAGTTACCATCGGTTTTGTGAATATTAGGTAGTTTTAAGTGTTACTAACTAACTCTTGGTTGATCATCATGATCTTCAACAAGGAGTTTTGTTTAAACACGGCCAACACTTGATTTCACTCAGCTTCAGGCCGGCTGTATGATGAGGAGCAAGTCGAGACTGTCACGAGGCATGATTTTCATGGATACCATCGAATAGGTAAGCCACGATGTCGCCCTGAAAGAATTGTATGTTCACAAAAAATTGCTCACGAAAACCCACATTGTTTTCTTCTTGGGACAGCTGACTTGACGCTTTGTTGAACTAAAAGAAGCGCTACTGATGGTTGAAGCTTTTAGAACACTAAAAAAAGATGGCCCAATATTCCAGTAGGTAATTCACTTTGTTCTGTCAAACTAATCAGAACCCAACACATTTGTCAAAATGTTGATGGAAATTGGCGTGCAGAGTATTTTTCACATAAAAACCAATTTCATGAAGCCGGTTTGTACGACATGGGCAAAGGGTGGATTAGTTTCGCAACACAGATGAATTTGTATCCAAAAACCTTTAGTTGTCTAAATATCTGAGAAAGATTGAGTCATTGTCAATGACTTTTAGGAGTAAGCAATGTTTAAAACACTACTACGAAGTTGAAAGTCAGTTAGGTGAGAAAAATGTGCCTTTTGAAATTTGTAATGGCTACCACAGAAAACCATTTCTGCGGTAGTTTTAAATCATGAAGTCCGTTCGTTGAGATTGGTACTACTTACAAAACCGGGAGCAGTATAACTTGCACCTTATGCATCTCAGTGACGTGGGCACCGGTCTAGTGCCCTATATAAAACGTAGGCGCCTATAAAGCTATGGGAGTTTGAAATCATCAAGTTAGACATTCTGCATCTTGTATTGTATTATAGTTGCTGCTCTGTGGTGGCGATGGAATATATATGATCTGTGTCGGAATTCATAAGGTCCATATAGTATTATGGTACACAAAAAGGCGCAGAAATTTGAGAAGGATCCAAGTGATGTGCTGGAGATGGATGAACTGGGGTCAAATGAGTATGTGGATCAATAAGAACATGTGGTGAGTTGTTCAGTGGGCAGTTTACTTTGTTTTGGAGTCATTCGTTTTTCTGTATGGTCCCGTCGGGTAAAACACATCGGAACTTTTTTCTTATGTTCCTTCCTTGATTCAGTTAGTGCCAGTGGAGCGCTTGTTCATCGGTATCGTGAGGTACCTGATGACATGGGAAGAAACCCTAATTCAACAAACCCCCAGTAAAATATCAAACATTTTGTGGCATCATGTGCTTTCTTCATTGTACTCATCTGAAATGTATGGTTATTTTGTGTCAGTGAAGTTTTATTGATATACTTTGGATCATATGAAAGGAAGTATGTCGTCTGCTCACTGCTTTGGGTTACTTCTATTTTTGCCTACTGTTTCTCGCTATGGACAGAAATAAAAAGACTATCCTGCAAATAAATACTGGATGTAAAATGCAGTAGCATTTGAGAGTAATGGGCTACTGTATGTGATCATCCAGTACAAATTCCATCACTGAATCAATTGGGATAACCCAACTACTGTTCTGCAGTGTAACAAGTGATCTAACGAAAATAATGCAGCCTGCACCGATATGATATTTTTATTCATTCAAATCTTGGTTGCTACATCCCTAACCTGCTACTGTACATGGTCAGCTATGTGTATTAGTTTACTAAGATCATCGTGAAATTTAGACCTTAAAATTCTAAAACCCACTTATTATAAAAGAAAATCAACCTATCATAGTAATAATAATTACGTTTTATAAGGTCAATCGAACATCCGTAGTAGTGTGTCAATTTTTCTATTGATATGTCTGTTGATATGCAGTGATTTCTTAAAAAGACGCTGTAATTTATCACAACTGAGCGCAAAAGAACTGTTGGATTTCTGATATCTCGCTTACTTTTCACATCAGAGTGAGCACCATTTTAATGTTTTTCTTAAAGAAAATGTGCATCTACAGTGTTTGTAGTCAAACTGCCAAGTCACCCAATTTCACGAAAGTCATACGACCAGATGCAACAAGGTTCATTTCCTCCAAATAAAACCAGATGGCTTTCATTCACTATTGCTCTAAAATTCCCTAATATTAAATAATATCGCAATGTCTACAGGAAATTCGTCGCCAATAATCAGTCCCCTAATTGTTTTTATGTGACTGATCACCGTTGTTTTTCAATATATCTGCAATAAATTTCACGCTTCAAAATCACAAATAATGGACCCTTCTTTTTCAGTGCTGTTTAAAATCGAGTGAAAATTAACTACATTGGATTCTGAATTGTGAAGTACTGGCAAAAACAATCATGATCTCGGACTTATTTTCAGTTTCTCAACTACAACGTATAAATACGCTGAGAAACCGCGAAACGAATTGGGATATTGATTTTTCATGTGTCGGAAGGTTATTTCCGAGGGTTGTTCATGATGAAACAAATATGAGTGCTTCGTGTATGCACCTATAGCACGTAAAACTTAAGTTTTATCATAAGTATAGCATTTATATCAATGCAGAACCAGATACAACTTTACCACATTTGGTGATAAGCATACAGGTGAACAAATTTCAATGTATCCGAACTCCTTTCCACAGAACCAGGTTTGATGCGAAAGCGAAGCTGTTCTTCTGAGAAATGGAAGACAATTTTTGAAAGCTTAGTAATAATCTAGTCATAAATTATAATCAACGCAGCACTCAGCACACAGAAATATTGAACAGGTTCTGATTCCACTAGCATACATGGGCAACAGTTTCATTGCTCACGAAATACTTCTGACCCTAAGAAAAAGGCTTTTCGAAATATCGACATTTCACGTCCAGTGCACGTCCATTAACCCTCCGCATTAGGAAACCTAGAAAAATCCCAAAATTCGCACTTCATTACATAACACGGCTACCGTTTCAAGCCGTTCCAATCACTCAACTTCCGACTCGTTTGCCAGAAGCCGGATATCACTAGTGCAGCGTACTTCATTAAGTATGCTGTATTTATTTTATTTAATAATTCTTTTAACATGTATCGCCTGTTGTGCACTGCTGTCCGTATTACGACTTCGTCGTAACATTATGGGCTTTGGCGGACACATTTCTACGCAACAACACGGTATAGAAGATGCGCACAGGAGTTTATTTGAGATTCAGTCCCATGAACGCGTAACTTTACACCATGTGTCAGTTAGTAAAACAATGAGTTCATTTTTAAAGGTAGCCGTAGTTGGGACAGTGTAATGTAAACTGACAATGATTACCATCGGCACTATTGATCGTACTACTGACATATATAACTGCACCAGTATGTCATATAAATGTGATCCAACCGCAGAACCCAACGGAGAGAGTTGAGATGTACGTTTCACGGAAGAATGATCATTCAACCATTTTAAATGAAACTTCCTCAACCCTTCCCTGACTGCCAAAATAGCGCACTCGATTTTTTTCTCTTGTTTATTAAGCGCTGGCTTTTGGTGTACAATCGGTCATTTTTCAGTCACATTAGAAGTCGAATGATAAAGTGGAGACAGTATCTTGTTTGTTCAAAATGAATTCGGGCCACTAACATAAGTTCACAATTTCATTGGACATTCGTGTACATATTTTACTTTTCCAAGAGTTCATCAATGGGTGGCGAGAATTTGAGAGCGCAAGGTCAATAATTGATAGCTTACCACGAGGATCATTGAAAGCAGAGTTATCGTGTGATTTCGATTTGCGTTGCCACAACGCAACATCGTGTACAGATTTCATATCAGATAAGTTCTCTGCCCAATAGTTGGCTATTAAAAATAGTATTAAAATCCAATCTGTGGAAGTTATTTTTGTTTAAATTATAATCACCAGAAGGGTTGCCACGTTTTATTTCATGATGGTTTCAGTAAATATGAAATAAACTTTCAGTTTCCCAGGTTAAACGGGACGATCACATTCAAATATCTGTTCTAAGTTCAGGTGGCCGTAGGATTGCAACCCAGTTGTAGGACATTCTGAACTTCGGTAATTGACGGCTTATCAAAATTTGAAATATTTCGACTAACAGGCAACCTGAACGCGTTCAAATATGACAGAGTGAAGTAACAGACAGGAATCCATTCATATTTTGAATTGTTGCTATTTTCTGAGATTTGTAAATTGCTATATTTTAATTCCTGGGATTTTCTAAGCAAAACCGATCTGCGGAAAGAACACCGTAATCGCTGTTTCAAAATCTACAAAGAAGTGTTCAAAATTGCATTTTGTAATATAATTCAGAAATATAATTGTTTCCTAGGATGCAGGTTTTGGTGTAGACCAATGGTTGAGATCGCTGGATTCGGTAAGGTTTGAACCGGACACGTCGTCTTTGCCCACGGCGTCGAGCCACGTCCATCTTATTACGTGAATTGGGAGCTCAAAACCCGAAAGCTTTCCATACTTTACATTCTGACCCAATATGTTTCCTGTTCACATCATATACAGGCAATGATTTCCCCCGAGTAGACCGTAATCTGAATGACTCTGCCAGGTGTTTCTCTTGCATTATCGAGACACAATGCCAGAGAGTGACGGCCAAAATGTATGGATTTTAATTTGACTGCAGCTCACACTTTTTGCGTTTTAATCAGCCACGCAATCGTGTGTCAGTATAGGCCCCGCCAAATATAACGAATGGTCGATGCAAAAAATCCTGTGTCAGTGTGTGTGTATGAACGGTAGGTCACAGACACTTCAAATCAATCAAAACCATTTGTCGCTCAGCACAGTCTTAGGTTTCTTAAATGAAGAATGGGACAGTGTTTTTCTGTTCAGAAATCACCTTCAGGCGACTGTTGAGTTATGGTGCATGATGCAGGTATGATAATGATGTTTAAAAAAGATGCTTATATGGCACATATACTAAACCACCGGTTTGCGAATGCTAGCCATCATCAGAATAGCCAGAACCAGCCGTGAATCGGCTTTGGTCCCAGAACTATTTTATTACAGCTTCGGAAATCCTTCATTTGATTACCCTGGAAATGCGTGAACACAAGTAAAATTAGCCCTGCACTATACTGAACTGGAATGACTGAATCAATTCCCTTGATGATTATCTGACCGCAAGCCGAGTTCAACACTGTTATTTGAATGCCCGATCGACCTGATGAAAAGCCCGATTGACGATTGCTTCCGCAGACATAGCTGACTTGGCTAAGGGAGACACCACGCCCCTAAACATTACCCCCAACCCAGAAATCCTGAGCGTGACCTGAGATTTCAAAATCAAGGTTTGACAGGCTCGTTTACTCTTTATGTTCACCCAATTGGGTGCCAGCATCTAGGACGTTCAACCAAAAATCTACCTCTATTTGGTTGTATTTAGACAGAATGAAACAGTTTACCAATATTGGGAAAGGTTACCCGCGGCAACCGAAGTGGCCACTGACTAACCCCATTTCCGACAAAGCTGTGTGGTTGGTCTTCTTATATCATTTTGCTTCCTTCCTTTTTACTATACAATGATGGTACACGATTTCAGGAAGGGGATAACAGCCAGTTTGAAGCTGTCAGCTGCAGAAAGTCACCAGTGATTGAAGTAGGATTCAAACTAGAAACAGAAGGACTGAAAGCTCACTATGATGACCATTTGACCGCCACCAGTGAGATGAGCTTGGAAAACAGAGCATTATCGGCACATTGCCCGTACTAATTCGGTGACATTTGTCGTTCATGGTGGCCGATCAAACAGTGTAGATCTAAACGAGAATAATGAATCTAACATGTAACTGAATTTTTTCGCTGAATACCCTTGTTTGTTGTAAAATCCGACGTCATCATCTCATTATGAAATTTAGGTCTGCACTCGGCTTGATGTAAGACAGGGTATTCTATTGTTTTGTTCAAGATACTTCCAAAATAAGCCCACTTTCCTGGTTTGGGAATAAGAAAAGAAGGTGATACACCAAGCTAACAAATAACGGACAAACAAGAGCAACAAAGATTCATAGAGAGGTTCTGTTCGGAGTGAATTCATCGAAGAATGATACTTTCCAAACAAAGTTTGTCGATGGTAATTTGAGGCGAGCAATTGAAGGTGAGGAAAATTATCGATTCTACTTGTTACAGATGGGACAAAATGGAGGTTTTCTGTCGGCAAGTCTAAACTTTCCGTCGACGGATATATTTAGCTTTCTCAAATCTACACAGATTGCACTCTGGTTTCTTTGGGTTTATCACGCGGAAGGTAGTATTTCGGTCAGTCGGGCTTCCAATCTGTGAATTATGTTGTAAGTTATCGAATCCGACAAGGATTGCGTGATACGTTGCTTGACAATTTACACATTTTCTTTCATCCAGCAAATTAACTTTTGTTTTGTTTATCACAAAAGATAGTTGAGAGTCGATATTGTACTTCCGAATCAAAGTAAGAGTTGGCGCACGAGAATTCTTTGACCATGAATACAGTCATTTTAGTTTTTAGTGGTACTAGTCTTGCAGCAAGTTCAGGTGACTGGGGAGTCAATCGACCACTTAAGAGACAGTTGACGTCATCGCTGTGGAATGAAAGATTACATGTGACTGGTATATTTTTATATTCACGCAGTATTCACTTTATGTCAACCGGTTTTGTACGTGTTTAGAAGAACGAATCCGCATTCATGTCCATTGTAGCTATTTGTCAATCATTTCCACTCAGATAAAATATGTTTAAAACAGAAGGACAGATTCGTGAAATTCAACGTTTATGTTCATTTGGAAGCCTGAAATTTCAGTCGTTTCGTTTTCTCGTCGACACAAATGGATTCGAACTTTCAACTAACGATTGCAAACCACCGCAGTGTACTATGTAGTTGTTTCACCTGTGTTGGAAATATTGAAATTGCGACCAAGTTAACGAAGCAAAAGCCCAATGAGCCAAATAAGGTGATAAATTTGGCATGCAACTTTAGTAACCATGTGCTGTATTCCCGAAGCTTACGATGACAAAATGTTTCAGACTGGGCCATTGAGGCAAAAAGGTCGCAGCTACGCAGTTCTGGAATATTGAACAACAGAACACGGTTTCCGTCACAATATTTTGATTGAAAGAATCATGTTGTAATAAAAAAGCCGTCTGTTTACCAAAGTACAATGGAACCGTACACAATGCTATTCTAAGGCTCGATAATTGAAATATTTCGTCATGTTTGTCGAACACGTTCACTTATTGTTGCTCTTTTTGGAATCAGAGAGCACCAACATTGCTGACGTTTTGGTCCATATCTGCATCAGAACTTAAAGAGATACTTTCCTACTAGTGAACAGAGTTCAGCTTCATGTAGCAAAAACAGCTCTGTGCAAACAAATAGTTCATTTGCTCCCGTCTCTCACAGTCACGCTCGATTCAGTTCCAAGCATTCCGCAGACTTCTGGCGGTACAAAAAGAAGCACCTTTTGATCGGTTGTTCATGTGGAAGCACAATGCTCTTAGACATCAGGAAGCTTGTAACAGGAAGAAATTTCGTCCATATCTCACTTCAGAATGTATGTATGTATTTTACTGGGGAAATAGGATTTTATGTGTAATTACACATTGATTTGTAGTTGTACCTTGTAATTCAGCTAAAGTGCAACCGAAGCTCAGTATATGCCTCAAGCATGTGAGGGTGGTTGTTTAGCAGCAATTAAATAATTAAAACAATATTAGGCTAATGAATGAGTCCCTGCAGTTCCATAATATTTGTTCATTGCGTAGAAGAAAATGTGAACTTCTGTTGGCAACAAGATGTAGTTCAGTTGGTGCTTATTTCTTCTTTGTTATTCACCACTTTCTCCCAAAGTCCACTAGTTTTCCGACGCGTCTGCAATACAGCTCTCTAGACTTGACTCACAAAAGTTGCTTACCAGTGATTTTTTTATTCTATGTATTGTTGGACAAAAAAGCACGTAGAAGTGTAGTCAGTGACCGGAGCAAACGAATATCTGATGAAGTTTATTTGAAAAAATATGTAATACTACTCAATCGGACCGAATCAGTTATGAACTAATGGTACCATCATTGACTGAATTGCTAGCCCACGGATATTCGGGTATTCTTGCCCGCTCTCAAATGAGCGAATTCTAGTGCAAAATATCTCCGTATCAAGAAGGCCATCTTTTCGCTCCCGAGTGCTGAGTTACTTAAGGTGTTGCTAGAGCTAAATGCATTGTTTCGTGATAATGCATCTGGTTGCAAAAAAACGTCCTTTTTCAGACTCAGATGACCTCAACCAATTTAAATTCGGTGACATTTTAAATTCACCTAATAGAACATAATGAAACTCCATCATTGAATTATTCAAAACAAGCCTAGAGAGCTGAACAGAGCGGACAAGAAATACGTGTCGTTCTGTTCTGACTATTCCTAGCTTGGATAGTCACTTTTCATTCACTCAGTTCCTGGAGTATGTGAGATTTTACGATCACAATGTCGTAACTTGACAGAATACGAACGTGTTGCGCGCAAAATTTCTTTTTTTTTGAAATACAGTCTCAAATAAGTTTGTTTATCTCATTTTCAGTCTAAGAAGTAACGTTTGACAGATTTGATTGGAAAGTGGAAAATGATTCGGTGCTCTTTGGAGCTCAACGTTCGCTTGGGCACCACCGCGTGAACTCAACCAGCTGAGCTATGAGGCCACGAAAAGGGCTTCGAATATTCGAGTTTTTCTAAAATATTTATCAGTTATGGAAAAGTGCCATGTAAGCACCTTGTGAATAAATTAACGTACCAAATAACTCCGTGGATTTTGAGTTCTCTCGAACCATATTTTATCTGATTTTAACACGTTTGTCATTATTTATACATTCGCAAAACGCCCCACCCCAAGCTTTGCACATGAGTGAAACCCTTCAAGGAAATCAAAACGTTTTGTTGTAAACAGAATATTGTGATTGTCCTCAAACGGTCAGTCATTGGTAGATGATTGATCCACCTCTGGATAATATGACAGCATTTACCTTCCGGTACATGCTTGCTATCAACCTTTTGAAATTATACTGTGGTATGTGATCGCATTCCTCTCTCGGAGTAGTCTTCAACTCCCCTACGGATTTGTATTACTGCCTCTGATCCACTCTACTCTCCCACTGATCCCACAACGTTCGATGGAATTCATATCTGCAGATCGAGTTTGCCGCGGGAACGACGTGAGAACGACAATCATACGCGTTGTCGTCCTGAAAAATCGTTTTGTAGTTGAGCTCAACAGTGGCGAAACGTGTCAGATTAGGACTTTTAGGTAAAATTGACCAGTGACAGTGTCTTTCAGAAATACCGGCTAGCTCCGACCTACTTAAAAGATAGCTCCCCAGAGGTGAACTCTTTCTGCTTTGTGCTGCATTGTTGCTATGAATAAAACTCTGGACCAACAGACATGGTAGAGAGAAGGGAACAAGTTTCTCACCTTGGGAGTACTAGACTGGTTATCCATCCAAGTTGTTTGCTTATACCCTGTGTGCAGTCGTGAATGTTCAAAGCTTCGACGTGGCTGAGTATTCTGCATTTGGTGCTGGAGTAAATGATTTGAGGAGCATTGCATTCGATGATGATAATGGAAGAATGATATTTTGTAAAGATTTAACCTCATGACCCTGGCAAAATAATGCAAACCAGTGACTTTGGCTTCCTTATCCAACTTCGTTTTGGATAAAGCTGATTTCAATCCACTACAGTTTGTCTTTCTCTAAGGTTAGCTATGCACCCGCTTTAAATGACATAAGTGCATAGTAGTTGTGTGCTAGCATTCTGAACTGTTCAACTCGGCACGTCATTGCTGGTTATTTTCACAAAACGTAAACGGACCGATGTCACACGTCCCAGGCTACGGAATATCTACACAATCAAACTGAAGTAAATTTTTCTTCCAAGTTTCGAATGGATAGAGAGACAAACTACCTGTATGGGTCTGCCATTATGTGCTTCTCGAGTTCAAAGCGCACGGCTCAGTCTGAGATGCAGTGTAGCTGAGCGGATTTCTTGGAAAGGCATACGGATCTTTATGGTGTATGCTCGAAAATGGTCGTGCATGACTAAGCAGTTGAAATAGCATGGTTGAAGTACTTTCGATCAACGGAATCATCAGAGTTGAATTCAAATGAAATTTACCGCATCAACCAGGGAAATGAAGTGAAGCCTTCAGATTCAAGCCCATTGTTGGTCACACCCTTACTCAGAAGTTCGTGTTAGTGACTGGCCTAAGAAACTACCTTAACATAGTATGTTCCTTTGTTTAATTGACTGTTCTTTGGACTCCACGTTTCACCCACACACATCAGGTCATCCGACCAACCTGCACTCGGAAACACCAGATTCGAGTTCCGTTATTGTCAGCTGAGCGTACCGTCTACCACATCCAGGGTTTGAACCCAGGCCCTTTCACATCGAAGGCATGCGTGTTACCACTGCTCCACCCCGCTCCTGTCAGAGCTACTCCGAATCAGCAAGGTGAGCTTGCTCAGATGTCAACCTCTATGACAGCCAGAAATGCCCGACAGATTCGAATGGAGAAATGGTACCTGCCCCGTTAACTCCAAGCAGATGCCACCCACCAAATCCGGTCTTCTCCACAGGATGGGTCCAAAGTACCCACGTTTTTAAACCTGCTTCGCGTTTTCCTATATATATCACTCAATAGCTTGCGAGTAGTGTGTGGGATTGATGAATCTCTGAGTATGTTTCACCTCATCTCAAAGTACACTTTAGCTGAAGTAATTGAAAACTAATCTCGTGAGCTGAATGAAGTTGAGTCACCTTCGATGGTATATTTCATCCGGATATGTCTCCCGTTTTCTAACCTTCAGTCTATTGATGCGTTCTCCCAATGATTTCTGACTAATGAGTATATTGGTGATGTAAATTTTAGTTTGTCACAAAGGTACCACCGGTCAATTAGTCTAGCAGCATAAAACGATAACTAACTATTTCTTCAGTTTTAATCTGTAAACGAGTACCTTTAATTTCAATCATTTCAAATTTTCCCACCTCAAAAGAGGCGCTTCCTCACATACGCTAGTATCCGCTAGAGATTCGTTCAAAGGCAGGCAGAATATAGTACCAAAGTCATCCGATTATTAACTTCCGTTATCTGGTCCCGCCTGGCCATATGATGAGAGATTCCAGGCAGCCTAGACGTCACATCACCTAAGAGAGAAGAATGAAGTCCCTCATCCTCACTTCGAATAATTAGATTATTTGTTTTTATTTCTCGCTACATTAGCGACAAATCTACGTAAAGGCTTCGAGTGTAATTGGTAGATGGTGCTACGCGGTGGTCCGGTCCCTCGTTATCGGAACTAGTTGGCTGTAAACAAATGCGGTTCTCCACTCCAAGTTTCAAGCACGTTGTTGCCCGTTTTTCTTGATAATTCAATGGCATTTGAGGTAAAGAGGTAAATGTCTTTCCCATTATGGAAGCAAAAGTATGAAATCAAATTTTCCCCAACTGATTCTTCGAACCAGTTCATAGGTGCAGCGTACCACCCAGTATTCAGCTTTCCCTTGCAGTTTATCGCTCCATCACGATATCTGCCTGACCTTTCTTGTAAGATTATGGGGGACCAGTTACATGCTTTTCATTTCAGTGTCAGCAAATACATTCCGATATTTCATCAAGTAACTAGTGTACGCAATTGTTTCCCCCCCAACACTTGCAAATATACTATTCCTCTTCTAACCAGTTTTACAGATTCATGGGGCTTCCTGATATATTTTCGGGACCATTGGGCTTCATTTTATTGGTGCCCACAGCACACTGATGGCTATGTGAAAAATTCTAGCAGAGCGTGATTCGGCATGCAGCTTCAAATCACCTTCGAAGATCAAGGAAACACTACACTTATTTTCATCCTTGTTGGGAATTATAAACTTTGCACATCAAACGAGCCATCATAGGGAATCGAACCTGGAGTGTGTGATTTTGAGTCGGACTCCTAACTACTAGGCTACCCGGGCAAGTTTTTCACGATGGGGTGAATATACCCACTACGTGTCAATATTTATTGACGAGGATGAAACAGCTGCACTGTGCTTCCATAGTTTTACCTATCGACTCAAGTGCTGATCTCACTTGAAGCCTTGTACTGCGCAAAATTTCATCTACTATTCACGTGTAAATACTTCTATTGTCGTAGAAAATGCAAGGACATCGGCACGTAGTCCCTTTCATCTTTTCAAAACAAGGTCACACTGATTTCCAGACCATTTGACTGGTATGAGGTGGGTTGCCACCTACCGGTAACTATCTCCCTCGAGAATTTTACTTATCTAGAACACACCTCTGAGAGGGTATCTCGAATGACTTTTTGATGGATTTTGTGGTCTGCTGCTAATAAGTGCCTCACTAACTGCGGTGCAGGTGTCTGGTACGTACTACGAATCACACCCTCCCGTGTTATTTGCTTTTCCAACCCAACTCGGAATATGTCCCCTCTCAGAATTACGTAACTGTCTGTTTCGTTTTTCTGACGCAGGTTGCTCTGTACTTAAATTCAAAATCATAGACCACGTCTGAGTTGAAGGCTTGTAGGATACATCTCTCTGACGAAGATATTGACACCTTTGTTGTACTGAATAGGACAACTACAGAAGCGGTAAAATGAATTTAACCCACGACCAAGGCTAATCATTTACGTAATATGACCTTTAGGTCACCTCCTGCGTGCGGATCTATCTCGCGTTTTCAACGGGTAAGGCCGAGGTATCCAGTAGCGCCCGTTTGCTTTGTGGTAGACTGTATCCAGCAGTGTAACTATTCCGTTTTATTCTTTCTTCATCCATCTTCAGTTCGTTGCAATTTATTCTAGCGAGACGAAAACTTCTGAACAAAACCTCTCTTGCGTTGGATTGCGCCATACTTTGGAAATAGAGGTATTTGGTCCCCCCGGATGACATTACGGTTGACTGACTTGGAAACAGATCCCTTAACTCCTGCAGCAATCCCAATGGATGTCTTTAAGATGCAACTTTCAGCTATGGTTTTTCAGTCAAAGAACGGATATTTCCTTGATGTCCCTGTAAAAGGCTCAGTGTTCTGTGAAACACGGTTAGCCAGTCCAGCATTTGTTTGATCTCACAGGAGCTCATTATGCTGATCGGGGCGTTTTCTGCATATCTTCCTTACATCATCGTTTGTCTGCCCCCGTTTTCTAGCTTTCATTTCAAAATGCTCCATAAATATGTTTGGCCTCTCAGAAAAATAATGCAGCTGTTGTTGTTCAGGACAACCACAGTCGATGAAACACATGCATAACAACTAACAATTTCGCTCGTTCTTCAGGCAACTAGTTTGAATTGTTTGCCGTGGTGGCATATTCGGTAAAAAAAGCCTTATGACCGTTCTTGATGTAAAGTGTATCTATCGCTTCCGCTAAATCACATCTATCTGTGTCTATTTGGAAATCCACTTTTGCTCTGGTCCGAGCTCTTTTGCGAACAATTTCACTAGGTTCTGCGGATAAGAGTTTTGCATATAACAAATTATTGGAACTTTTACGTCCAATATGTATACCCAACTCTGTGCAATAGGCACTAATTAAAAGACAGCAAAATAGTCCCTGAAATAAACCACGCAATATTATAACGTAGTGTTTCCTTTGTAAACACTTCTTGGGAGAACCATATTTCATATTTAGTAGAATACCTACGCAGTGGCCGAGTATTCAACCAAATATGCATAAGTTACACAATTTTGAACAGAGGGCGCTTGGCTTGTCGAAGGTCGCTCAACTATTTAACTCGTACATTTGTCAAAAGCTCCACTAGTGGGAAAAGGATATTTAGATATGCAAGATAAGCCACTCCTCTACGCAAACAAAATGAGTCCTTTTGACTTTATATCCAAACTTCTTTCTTACAATTCAGGTAAGCTTTTTCAGATGTAGGAGGCATTTCCTTGGAGTTAACGGGGCAGGTACCGTTTCTCCATTCGAATCTGTCGGAAATTTCTGGCTGTCATAGAGGTTGACATCTGAGCAAGCTCACCTAGCTGATTCGGAGCAGCTCTGACAGGAGCGGGGTGGCGCAGTGGTAACACGCACGCCTTCGAGGTGAAAGGGCCTGGGTTCAAACCCTGGATGTGGTAGACGGTAGCCTCAGCTGACAATAACGGAACTCGAATCTGGTGTTTCCGAGTGCAGGTTGGTCGGATGACCTGATGTGTGTGGGTGAAACGTGGAGTCCAAAGGACAGTCAACCAAACAGAAATCCGGTAGAAGCCAAAGGCATAAAATGGGGTGTTTTTGCTCTGATTCCGCAAAAAGTGCCATCCCATTGGTTATCTTCATTCGCCTGGAGTTGAATCTGCTTCCTATTAGATCATGACGAGAAATACGTGATCGCCTTTCTTCTCCTTAGAGCCCGTAGGTCAATTTCAGCTTGAACAACCACATACTATTCATTAGATCCTGAATTTCTGTGGAAGGTACAACAGCCTAGTCGGAAATTAAATGATATCTGGCAACAGTTAGGGTGAAAAACAAATAAGAGTAAAAGTATCAAGTAGATATACTTGTGTGGACACGAGAACAGCATACCCAGTAATGCTGCCCATTATCTTCGGAAATGAATAGGTTCACTTTACAAATGAAACGATTTTACCAGTTTCCGAACCCACACACAATTTAGCCAATAGTGAAGTGCGTATTCAACCATAACCTGTTGCAAGGGTTGATTGTTTGATCCGGCTATGTACTGGCAAGATCTTTTCAGTATTACCCATATAACATTTCGGACAATTTTTTTCAGTGCTACGCAAGCATTCTCTTGCAAGATGGCCACTAGCAGATACCCAGTTTCCAGATTTTCGGGGAAAACTAACCTTAGAGTGCAATGTAAGTTTAATCCGGGATTGGTAAGAGAACATATTAGTGACGAGAATGATTTTAAAGAATTACACGTGACAACTGCATATTTTACATTGAAGGAAACTTTTCATCCTCAATCATTTCCACGTATCTAATGTAACTAACTGATTACCGACCACTATCTGTTTGTATTGTTAAGCCACTTTTCACTGCAAAGTATTTGTTTTATTAACTCAGTTGTGCTTTGGCCTACTACAAAGTAAAACCCTTGCACGCAAATTGTACCATGCTTTTGTCAAGCTGCAATGAAACACCACTTAAAAGGCGATGAGAAAAGCAACTGCGAATCTGCGGCAGTGTCTTTCGTTCACGACAAACGAGGAACCGGTGAGCTGTGTTGGTGTCACAAGAGTAGAACGTCGAATCATGCTGGTGGTCCGGCAGTGCTTGGTAACTGTGATGCGCACACTACCAGTAACAAAGACATTTTCCAGTATGCACTCTTAAAGTATGTTGTGCTTTGTAGATGACTAAACACCAGACTGTAATTTGGAGCCCAGTTCACTTGTTGCAATCGTATTAGCTTCCTCTGACCCAAACTATTTTGTAGTTGACGTAAAAGATAGACGTTTCTTCCTTCATTACGGCACTCTGCTGTTTTAATGTTAGATTGTCTTTTAGGTTCCGCGTCACCGTGGGGCTACATTGTATACCTTAGGCTGCGTTGTTGCTACGGAAACCATGTACAAGTAACCAGCCCAGGTTTTCGGGTTTATTAATTATTCAGTATCCAATATTGTGTTCAAAAATAGTCCTCTGCCAGTTTTCTTCTCTACCCGGTGAGTAATAACCCTATTGACAACCGAGTGGTTCGTGGACTAACTCAAGAAATACTGACAAAAGATTATTTTTTTATTTGTTTTTGTATGGATGGAATATTATTTTCACATATCATAGTTAAAATAATCACCGGAAATTTTCACCCTGATCCAGTATCACATGACCTACATTGTTTAATATTTTATCCGTTCTGTTTACTTCCTAAACAGCTATGTACGCATCACCTGTTGCCGTTCTCTAATAGCAACGGCATTTAAGAAAATCTTTAGTTCATCTGGTATAAACTTGATATTTGTCAGATAATTGTTGTTCGCTTAAAATCAGGCTAGTATCGACGATGCTGATGGAGCGTTTGCCACCTACCTATGTCAAACTGATGACAATCTGCAATTTCCCCGTAGTGAAAGTCACATTCCATTTTATATCCGTTACAATAGAGAAATAAGTCGTTACAGATGGAAACAAAATTAGTTCATTCTATCTCCACCGATTCGGCAACAGCGGTAGTTCATTTTATTCCTTTTGTCGATTTATTAACTCTTTTCAAGTACTACACAGTAAACATTCTAATCCCGATTCGTTTACTTCTTTCTGGTATAATACCACGGGCACTACGAGCAATCAGGCTGAAAGTACACCAGACTCCGTGCACTTCGAGGAAGGAAATAAATACCGCTGTTTGACAGTTTATTCAGATCGCCTCTGCTGTATTGCAATAGTTTGTAAACTCCACTCGGAACAGACCGTCTATAAACAAAAATGGGCTATGAATTGAAGAAAAGTTCTATATGTCACTGAGTGTAACGGCCAACATGCACTTTGTCAAGTTTGCGATCTGTTATTGTTCAATCTTGCTTTAGTTTTATACATCACGTTACTACAACCAAATGCTTCCCTTCTTGATTGGTAATCACGTGAACGAAGCCGTGGGTTTTGATTCCGGGGAAAATGTAGAAAATCCGTGTACACCCTGCTTGGTTTCGCATAAATTAGCTGAACAAATCCTCTCTTCTTAGTTGTTTATAATATTCATGTACCCTGTTCTTCATACCAGTTATTAAAGTGGGAGGTCATGCAAAGTGCTGCAAAGATGAGAGTGAATCATGTTGGCTGCCTTCCCGATGGCATTTTGTTACTGTTGCGAGTATAAATTCCCTCGACCAGTCTGAAAGCATTGCAAAAAATGGTTTTCGGGGAGAATAAATTCAAGAGTGTATACAGTACATGTGTCAGAAACGAAGTTTTGTGACTACAGTATTTAAATGCTGTTATTTCTATCCAAGTAATACACCATAGCAATCTAAATAAAATCTTCTGCATCAAGAAATGATGCCGCAGACGTTACCTTTGGAAGTTAGGGCAAATCCACTCCCATTACGTATAAGCCACTTTATTTTTCGGACTTTATATATATATATATATATATATATATATATATATATATATATATATATATATATATATATATATATATATATATATATATATATATATATATATATATATATATATATATATATATATATATATATATATATATATATATATATACAGATTCTTCTGTTTTCTCCTTAGTTTGTAAATTGCCACGACTTGAATGTTCCATCCGCTTCTGATTGAAAATACTTTCATTTGCGGATCTAGTAATTCGAATGTGCCGTGACTACAAAATTTTCTTGATGGAGAAGCGACTGAAATTCAGTCATCTCTCCACCGTCGAAACAGGGATTACAAGAGCACCGCAATCGATCAGATATGACCGATGTTCAGTCCAATACGTCAAGAGTTCTGCTTTGATTTTCATTCCAGTAACGCGTACGGATTGTTTGTTTAACGGATCCCCCGTATATCAGCCATACATTATTCATCAAAAAGTTGAGCCACTTATTGATTTTGATATGCCTCCCCCCCACCTCGTCAGCCGATAGTTAATTATTGCGAAGACAATTTGCTGGCCAAAATATTGTAGTAGGCAACGATCACTGTCTTATGTGGAGTTTGCTTGTGTTCGATCTGCAAAATACAAAATGTGTACAAAATTCCATGAACACAAAGGCTCAGTAAGTGCATCATCAGGATCCTACACCTACATTTATCGAACTCCAATATGGCTGCTAACAGTCTGCTTATGACACTATCAGTCAGTTTGTCAGTATTATTTCAGATGCTTTGGCATCGTATATACAAGACTTAAGGTGGGTTTAATTGGGTTATGGTTACAATTCATTTTTTCATGCGAGAATTAAAAAAGCTTATATTTTTGCTTTGAAGACTGGAAAACAAACCTACTTTCTTGATGAATCCACTCTTTTGGTTCAATTCATTCCGACAATCCCATATTTTTTACAAACGACTGTTTGTTTCTTGCAGTAAAGACATTCGTTGAGATTCCTCTGTCGTTATTCTCTGCCAATGGGCTGAACCATCATATCGCAGTTGGAACAGTACCTGCCCGGTAAGTGGAAGTTCGGCAGTTTTATTGCGGTTCGTGAATTGGACTTGTTTAGGCAAGGAGTACAGCCGCAGTTTACATTGTCTACCAAATTGCTACCCGTTGCTGCAAATGATAAACGAGTGTGGCGTCACTAAAATCTCTTCTTTCCTCATTTGCGAATGTTACATGGCTCAATAGGAGGTAATGATTTTTGTTGAACTTTTGCCTTTTAATCCAGATTCACGTAATTCTATTGTATTTTTCACGTGATCCTTGTTTGTTAAAATATCTTGGTGAATAAAAAGAAAGCTATGACGGTGATTTTAACTTGCAAGTTCATTGAAAGCAATAAACATAATTATGTTGTTACAATAAATTGAAAACTTGTTAATAATATTTTTCATGTTATTTTCCGAAGCGCACACTGATCTCCTACCTGCACGTTTGCATGAGTCACTTTTATTTTCCTATTCGGTTTTGTATCTTTGCTCGAACCTGTGGGTAGAATCGAGATCGTGACCAAATTAATCCTCGACTGTACTAGAAGCGATTGTTGTATTTCAGATACACTTCTCTGCAGACAGACAAAATGACCATAAAAGACCAAAAGGATTTTAAAATTTACCGTTAAGTGTGAAACGGTGAACTGGGCATCACATGTTTCGTGCCACAAGGGGTAAGACATGAAGATTTTTAATTGCTCTTGTTGCAAGATGAAGTGCCTGATAAATTGCTTACTGTTTGGTAAACCTGAAAATAGTCCATTATTCATGACAATGACACTTTTGAAATTACCGGTAAATTGTTGGCAGTACCTTTAGTGAAACGTACAGCAGCTATAAAACAAAAGTTACAGAGGCTATCACCGCCTTCAAAAAGCCTCTTCACGGGGCAAAAAGAATGACAGTGAATGGGAAAATAAGAATTAGGTACTACGGATGATGTGCTATGCCACTTTTGCCGTTGAAGAGGAAAGGCCACACAGATATTCACAGCAAAGCCACGAAGATGTCTTCGGGATAACACTGGGGTCACATCAGTCAAGAGGCACATTCGGCTAGAATATACAAAAAAGTGATGAGGTATGTTTGCACAGAAGCAAGCTATGGAAGCGCTGATATGGCTGTAGCTCGAAGCAAAAAAGAAAAACGGCTCGATCAGGTAGTACAACAAGGTTAGTAGAATGAGTCTATTTTTTCAAAGCTGAAAAATTGAAGACTTTAGTTGTTTTCACCAGTACAGTGCTTGAAGTATCACCTTTGAAGTCACTCCGCATTACTGTGTCACAGAAAAACCAGATTTCAAAGAAATTTTAGTACACTGTTGTAAGTACCATACAAGGAATGATCACCAGTATACGTGAATTGTAGAGAACATAAGTAGTGGACCAACGAAAAATACGCACAATTCTGGATACGAACTGGAATTCACAGAGGAAAAGATACCAATAAAACCACTAGTAGGGATTACAAAAACACTTGCGTCGTCACTAGAGATAAATGCAAACAGATGGTGAGGAACCTGAAAGCAGCTAGCCTCACGAGACAAGAAAAGCTTCTTTCCAGACATATGCAGAGTAGTTCAAAAGAGCCGTTCATTTAGTGCTGTACAGAGTTAATGATCGGCAAAATGCTTCTGCGAGTGTTTCCACGAGATCCGGTGCTGATTGCTGGCGAGAATTTGTCAGCAGCTGCGGAACAGTATCAAGCATCATGGGGGACCACGTGTTTTGTGCTAGAGGAATTTCATCCAGCGTAACTGAATTGAACGAATACAAGAAATCCGTACGTCTGCTACACTGTCCACATTCGATCGAAACCCTCAGCGTGACCCTTAGTTCAGTGGAGAAACACGGAACAGGGAAACGTTAATTAACCAAAACAAGATGTTGACCAATTCTTTGATATTTCTTTATCGGTGAATAGAAATTTTTATTCTCACCACACGTATATGCTTCATGAATAAACCCTAACAAATCAAAATATTTTTATTTTTACTACCTTTTCTTTGCATATAGGTGAATGAAAAAGATGGGATTAAAGTAGCCCTCAGAATTGTCTCCGGTTATAATGATTTCAAAACCAAACCCCGACGTTTCTGAATTGTTTAAATATTGTTTTCGAAGCTCCAAATGTACAACATTTCATAACCAAACTTGAATAAATGGTACCAACAAGAAGGACTGCAAAGTAATTTGCGTGAACTCTTTGATCTCGGTACCACTGTAAAATTTGAAGATATCAGTAAAAAATTACTGTTAGTTTCATCATTTACGAGCCAGTCATTTATTCACTGGTTTCGAAATATTCGTCTTCATACCGAACATTTGGAACACGTAAAGGTTGAGCCAATCGCTTCCACACATCCTTTAAAATAGACGCCATCAATCAAGAGGAAATGGTGCGTCACGATTGAGTAGAACGAGACGGGCTCAGTCCGTGGTATACAAAAAAGATCAACACAAATTAGTTTTGGTGGTCGAACAATAAAAGCTGCCGGTTGAACGTTCCCCGATCTAACCTTCCTTGCATTCGATTTAGGATGAATTACGGAACTTAACTGAATGGACACTCAAGAGTATAGTAGAAAAAGATAAACAATTATCATCGTATTCGTCTTCAAATTACCGGGAAGTTAGTTCTTCCCAAAGAGTGGCTGGATTTTTGTTATTTACGCATCTTTTTGACAAATCTGAGTTATTCATCAGCGGAAGTCGAGCTAGACCAAAAGATGAGGCAAATATTGCAAAAATACAACCTCTCACTCTTGGTTCAACCGAATCAAGTGTTTTTCTCAGTATTGTCTGGATATTCTGGTGCTTCGAGAATGCACGATAGATCAAATATCAGGATCGTCCGATGAATGTGAGTGTAATGATTTTCACATGACTCCATTCTGGATTACTATTGAGACCACCGGCGAAAAACCGTCTCTCTCGACCTTCCACGTCAAATTTAGTTTGTGAAGATGAGCCGGAGTGAAGAGCAACCTGCACTGCTTTACTGAAGAGCCGAGTTATTAACCAGAAGGCGGACCCTATTTCATTTCGAGTAATAAAAAACGCTAAAACAAAAGCTTGGGTAACTCATATGACGAGTAGGAAGCCCGTTTTACCATTAGGAAAATATTTGCTCACCATAAACGACAAGAATTGACAGCGGTAAAGCGTTTTCGACAACTTAAATAAACACGAGTTTCTGAACAGAAGCATTCTCAGAGAAGATAGTGATCAACCATGGGCCACCCATTATACGCCAAAAAAAGGCTCTCTATCTCAGACTACGTTTACTTTGGTGATTGAACGTGAAGCGCGTAGAGCTGACTGCCAACGTTTAAAATCGAAGAATCAACTCCACTCATTATTTCACAGTTTGCTCCAGCTAGAGGGCCGTGAAATATTTCTGGATTCAATTGGTGCAGTTTCGCAATTGCTTGTTTCCTTTTCAAATAAGTCTCGAAAAAATTTTGTTCTAAATTTCTTTTACTAGCAATGCAAAACTTTGAAGTGAAGCCTACCCATGTTTAGCTCGCTGCTGTTCATGAGGAGGAGTTCAAATCTCGGGAATTCTATCATAACTATTGCGCTGACAAATTGTCGCAATCAATAATGCTTCGATGAGAATGTGCAGGAGATGATCAAAGTGAAAAGCTTGAAAATCAATGAGTTTTCAAGTTGGCCGTAGATCCACGTGTTCCAGTCAGATCACGTTTGGTTCCAGATTGAAGGGAGAAATATTTTTTTTATATATGATTCTCCGTGTTCAATCTCCATGAGGTTGAATCAAATAGCATCACCGCTTTTGAATACAGTTTGCTTTAGTAAGTAAGTCAGCATCAATTCCGTATGGCTTTGACCAGTTCTGTGACTGAACACGGATTGATTTGATACCATCTTCATGCAAGATTGTTTCATAGTGTAGATTCCTTACTCAGTATTTTGACAGAAACGACACTTCCGTGCCCATTCGTCGGAGAGGAATTTCCTACACCAGCAAAACTTCAATTTTTGAAAGCCATCTTTTCTCATTATTCTCTTTGAAGTCTATTATGTTGGAATCAAAAGGGTGGTATAAATAAGAGCGCACTTGACTGATGTTTGAAATGATTTTCCGTAGACCGGCTGTTATTTAGTATATGACGTATTATTCAATCAGTCATTTGATCTTTTATTTATGTAGTTCGTAATTTAAACAGCAAGTTGGTTCAGCTGCCTAGTCAGTAGTAGGTTAGCTATTTTTCGGATTCTTTATTTGATGAGATAATCAGTTGGTTCATTAGTTTGTTAGTTTTTTCATTTATTTATCTGGTTAGTTACTCTGCCGAAAATGTTTCGGGTGTTCTTTTGAACCACTTTCTGAAATATTAATGCCGCCATCTCGTGAGATATCTGGCTTGTTCTTGTCAGAAACTAAAGACAATGAAAAGGCTTTTTGCCGAACGCATGGGTAGACACTCGGCTGCTTTTTACATTTTAGACTATCCTGATACGTGATCTGATAGCAGCACAGTTCTGTGGTGCATCTTTATATTACTTGAACATTTTACAACAAATACAAATATATATATATATATATATATATATATATTGTCAACCACTAAAATCCTCCTCAGCAATTATTGGGAAAAGGAGTTTCTATGGTTCATTGCATCAGTTTGATTGTTTCTCATTTTCGCCGCATATAAATGCTATCTTTGATCATTGAATATACTGGGATAAATTCTCAGAATATTTGCCTAAAGCTGTTGCTTAGTGAATTGCCTTCCGCTATGGGGCTCTGTTTTACATAATTCTCGCAGATGGTTTCAAGGAGTGAAATGGCTACATGAAATTCATACAACCAGGTCGATTCACAGGAAGAGTCTAATAAAGAAAGGATCGTACTTACTGGAAGAAATATATATTCACTTTAATCCCCACCCCGGATCTTTTGTTACAAACACATTTGGGGCGAAGATATTCATACCGTTGTGCAAACTGGGTGCTTGCTATTTTTTATCATAATTGATCCCATTTGGTCACTTTCATCAGGTTCTGACACACCATGCCTTTTTTTAAGCTATAGTCAATGAACATAAATAAAATGCAAGCAGCCGGAAGTCATACTAGCGAACAGTTTATCTATTTTTTTCAATCATTTAACCTCGACATAATTCGTGTCTAAAATGATTTTATCAATGTTTCCTTTTTCTATGTGGTGAACACAATACCTGGGATATAATAACCATGTTTCCTGGCAGTCAAAATGATGCAAAATCAAAGAGATTCAAGGTACCATTTAAATCGGATATTTTACTGTGATCTTTCTTACCGGACTTGCATTCTGTATGAGCAAGGTAACTAAAAGAGGCCAAATTTTAGAACTGAAGTAAACTAGGCTGTAAATAGCTTAACGATAGCCCAATATACTCACAAACTTTCACTGTGCGTTCCATTCCCATACTCGGCTAATGTATACTGCAGGTATTGACTTCTAACAAGCAATAAGAAATAGCGAATGTGCAACGGTTTCTCTAATTTTCAGCATTTAGTAGGGATTTGAGATTGGATGGTGAATCATTGCCAACAGAAGTGATGTTCTGCTTTGAATTCCAGTCAATAAAATGGTTTTAGGAAAACTGAACAAGAATCATTTTTCTGAACTCGGTTACCTAGGATAAGTTAGGCGGCTTTGATTCACTTTTCGGTCATACTTCGTACATTCGCGTTTCGGGATTTGTGAATTCGCGAATTCGTGAAACTAACCAACCAATTTGTGTTCGCAATTCAATCAGAGATCCGAAAATTTGTGAAAATGTTCATGTTTAATATTTCTGGACCTAGACAAACATTCGCTATACTTCGTAATCCTGGCAGTCTGCGGAGCGAGTTTCATCTGAGTACAAAGTGGCGATCTCGCAATATCCGCCGAATATCCATTTCAAAGACTGCTACGCTGTTGAAAATCCTCAAACCAAACAATGTTCCACCCCCTCCCCCACTTCCTTTCCCAAGTGGAGACATAATCAGAACCCAAAAGCTAAAGAGTTTGATGACGTTTCACTATCTTTGTTTGACTGATGCATTTGTTTTGTCAGGTGATCTTCACCGGATTTAGTGTTATCACCTCCGTGCACAGGTGGTGAACACTTGTTTGTGCATTGTATTCCTCACACATGGTATCGGGCTCTTTCGGTTGTTGGCAGTCAAGTTGGTGCGGCAGACATACACTCACAGATGGTTATCAGTTGTAAGGAGAACCAAACATGTGCTTAAAAAAGGGATTATGATTACACTATGTTGCATTTGTGCCAATCTTGCTTTTTACAAGGATTCAAAACGTGATACACAGCTGGACTGGCTGCCATCAACCAGCTGGCAACTGTTGGCCAACAAAAAGGATCGGCCTGTACACAACGGTGAATATTCATCTAAATGGTGTCTTATAAAGAAAGGATCACTAATGGATGTGTCTGAAAAGCGTAACTCGGTGGTACGGGGAAAACAGATGATTCGTTTGAATTTATTTGTATTCTAGTTCACAAAATCAACTTTTACAGGTATAGAAAATTTCACAGGAATGAACCTCTTCATGAGTGATCTAATCCGTAAACAAAAGGAAGAAAATCAGTTTTAACTCAGATAAGTGAAGATGAAATTCCGTTTTTACTGGTTAACGCAATAACCCAGATTATTGATTAATAAACCCGATTCCATTCACGGCCGCCTGGGACAAAATCGACCTAAGTGAACACATCACTGTCGTAGAAGTCTGTAAGTTTGTAACTGGCAATTGGACAAATAAAGGAGGGATATGCCTGTTGCCCATTTCCTTGCCTTGTCCCATCTCTTATTCAATCTAAGAGAGCGAAGAAAGGAATTCGAAAAGACTTGAAACCACACGGTGGATGCCTATGGGCACCGAGCAACTGTCTATCACCAACTGAATTTTAGACCAGTATGGAATCGAAACAAATAGTGAGCGATGGTAAATTATGTCCAGCAAATGTATATCAATATCGGCCACGCGATCTCCATTAACATAGTTATTTGCTCATCCTGATACTTGCAAATCTCACGTGATTCCTGATCTCGCTGGATTTGTCACCAACACATGCACAAACCATCATTACTGCAGTTTTTCTTACTTGCTTTATTGAATGCATGGTTTTCCTAAGTGTATTTTCATTTCGTTAGTTTTCCATTCGCTGAATATTCATCACATAAAGTATATGAATAACTGAACTTTGCGTCTAATATGTGAGTCATATTCTCTGACTGATCAATTAGAAAGCTCACAAGGTTACACTACGATAATATTTTATGACATGGTTTTACTTCACGGAAACAATGTTTGAAGTTCATCTACTTGAGTAAAGCATTTAAAACGTATTGAACTGCTACATGCTCCCAACAATTTGGACTAGTTTTTAAGCGTACGTTTTCAAGTCGGTTTGCGGGTTACCATGGAACAAGACAGATCCCATCCTCTATCCCCAAGAATTAGTGGAAAGTAACATTTTTGTACCACAGATGCTACTGGTTGAACTCACTCGTACGTTTCATCCTCGTGATCAGACTAGATTCGAAGAAGAAAATCGCCAGGATGATCCGGGGCGTATGTACGAGGAGCAATCAGTACTCGCCCGGAGGTAATAGTACTTGCTTGACTAATTCTGTTGAATTGAAGAGGAAATCTACACTAGGGATACGATGATTGGATCCAAAAATGCTGTAGGCACTGGTGAGAAGGACTGCATTCGTGCACTATCATCCCTGGATTTTTGCTTCTATTCCGCTGGGATGCTCGGATCTATTTTAAGTAATCTCGTGGGTAAACAAGTATCCGTATTTGATTGGTTAAACTCTCCGTCCTTCCGGGGACTGTTGAAGTATAACACATGATTATACCTAATGCAAAGGAAATATTTTTCCCATATTTACGCTGCCTCTACAGGTACTCCTGTACAAATTGTTCAGATGAATATTTGTTAAAATTGAAATCATTTAATTTACAGTAGGGTTGTATCATTTGATCAGTCCGTTTTGAAAGACAGCTTATTTGAAAAGACACCCTAGTCTTCTTCAATAATCAATATCATCTACGAAGCAAACTTGTTTTTATGGACATAATTTATTAGATTTAATTTTGCTCTCGTGTAAATAGTTCCGTTCCACTTGGGTTGTGACTGCATACCAAAGCCCGAAATATCAGTTTCATTCCATCCCATTGGGTCCGAGCACTTTCTAATGGCTAGGTGATAATTCTTCAATGTAAGAAATGTTCAGGTGTATTATAATAGAGTACATGGTCAGTACAAAGCTTCACTGCAAAGCGAACACCCTGAGGAGCGTTTTATTGGGATACGTAGAGCTGCATTGAGTTGTCAAATTTTGCTTTATTTATTTCACCTTTTTAATATTACGAACAATATATCGTTTTTTTCCTGGACACAAGTTCGTGTTTGAAGATGACCATCGGTTATCATCGTGGACTTTTCCCACTAACCCCTCGGGTTCAGTTCCCGCCACAGCCTGTCCACTTCTGACGTGGCAACCTTTCATTGGCCACAGTCTTCGTCCTGAAGTGTTATATTTTGTTTCGTAAGAAAAGAAAGATCATTTCAAGACGGTTAATTTTAACCCGTTGTTTGCCGAACAGAATGGAAACTGTCATTTTGCTTTGGAAGTCAATAGCTTTTTATACATGGAATTACGAGACGGTATTGGCCTTAATTCAAATTCAAATACACATACATTTCACTGTAGGGTGAGACGGTAAACCACGGGACTTCCCTAACAAGAAGCTTCATTTACTTGTTGTGCTTTATCAAAAACGAGAGGGTTCTCATAGTGCTGTTTTCAGTTAAATTAGCTGATGGGTTTTATCACACTTCATTTGGATATGGTTAGCTGACTAGTTGTAATAGTTTTCTGAGAACTTTTGCGGACAGAAATCTTCCCTCATTGTTATTAAGAAACTGCCCCGTTCTGAGTTATTTGAAAATATGTGTTACGTGAATTATTTAACTCTTCTGATTGGTTTGCAAAATTCTACTCTTAAAGTTGCTCTGGTTCGCTTGGATTGTACGGAAAGTTTTCGTTAACTGAAGATGTTTGACAGCTCGATCATTCACACCATGCTTTTGATTTATAAACATTTGATACGCCATTCGGTAATGGTGGGAAGTGTCATGTAAACTTTTTCACTGAACCAGTGGGAATGTAAACCGTTTTTGAAGATACCGTTTTCACTCTATTGGTAGACGGTTGTATTGGGCAAAGACTAACGTACTGTAAGTAACGATATCTATACTCGTGATTTTATTACTGCTATATTATTGCATGGGTTTCGGCATCAGAGATTATTAAATGTTTGTCCAATCCTCAAATTCAAATAGTTCTCAAATTCAATTGGTATTCTTTTCATACTAGATACACTAACGTGTACAAAGATGTTTTGTGAATCTGTTGCGACGAAGGATTGCGCTGCGTAATTAGTATTGTGTTCAACGATACAGTTAACATTTCAAAACAAGTATGTCAGTGGTACCAATACTTTTTGAGTTTACTCGCTCACTGCCTTTCTTTGCATGGTCTAAGATGTCCTCTCTCACCAACATGGATGCAAATGTGTAGGCGACTGAAAAACGTAGGGACGAATTATTTGGTATCCGTCCCCGCCGGAAATTGTGTAGCTGTTTTTACCTTTAGTCAAAAAGCTGCCAGTTTTCATTCCCTTAGCACGGTACTATCACCGCGGATTCATACAGCTTTTGGGTAATTTGGTTTCCAGTGCAAGTTCACTACAGTGGACGAATTAGATGTACCGAATTATTGCTCACAGGGTATAAACCGGTATATTTTTATGCCTAGTCAGTACTGTATGAAAATCACTCACTATGAACAGTTTGGTTCCTGTGCCAATTTACAGGTAACGCGGGAAGTGATGCATGCGAGAAATTCCTGAGAATATTTAAGCTTCATGACTTAACAAAAGCATATCATATCATCTAAGAAAGACGATGATTTTCTTGAGGGTTTTTCTGCTTTTACCTGATTATGTACAGCGCTATGTCTAAGTTAATGTATGTGACCGTAGCTGCCAAAGTTAAGTGCTCTGAGCTAAGAATTAGCAATGCTCAGAAATATAATCAAGACTATGACCAGGATCATATAATTAGTCTGTGCTACACTTAGATAGGTTTACTAAATAAATAGTTCTGCTGGGTCAAAATTACTCACATCTAGTCTTGATGGAGGACTTAAGTTTCAAGCAATTCAAATAGCATGGAGATCTTTACCGTTTTTACTGAAAGCTTCCCTTCATTCAACGAAGATATCACCTGGATAGGTACTATTTTTTCAGGATAACAGCCCCTTCCACGGCTGGCGATAGATGCGCAAATATATTCACTCAGAAGTATTTGTCTGCTTGTAATTCGATTTTAGACTTGTGAAAGTATGCACAATGTAAAGGTTCAATCCATACAGATATCTTTCAAAGGCCTGACTTTAAAAGCTTTCAAAACCTTTTCTCTGCTCTTAAAAGAGAAGTCGGTGAGCTGTTTCCGAGATGGCTATTAGAATCAGAAGTGGAAAATATGATGAGCATAACATAAAAAACGATTTCATGTCGGAAAGCGTGAACTCCATACCTATGAGGCAGTAGGAAATTCCGAGGGACAATGCGCGACAAAATGATTTTCGAGATGATTAAATGTAGTGTTTTCAATAAATAAATAGTTAATAAGTTAAGGCAAGTGAATAAAGCTTCACAACAACCTAATTTATACGTCAGAAGCGTGATTGGATGCCCGTTTTAGGAGAGTCTACTGAGGAACAGCTACGATGATTCACTGATAATTCTATGAGGGTTGGACGCAACGAACCCCAAGAACGGTGGTGCTGTGGTCGCGGGTTAGAATTTTTTGATGTTAGTAGAATCTACCGATAGATTTACAAAGTTTCTCGGAAGCTTGCAACCGGCTTCACGGTTACTGGCTGTCATCAAGTATGTGTCTCCGGTACTTCACTGCCCGTTCCTTTGTTACGATACTAGTACACTCCGTAGGTGCTTCTTCACCACAGTCTACTTTGTGAATGAGGAGTTTGAGTTGAGAGGAGTACCGGAGGCCGATACCTGATGAATGGCCATGACTGCAAAACCGGTCATGTTCATCCAGGAAAATCTGCCCACTGGTATGGAGATACTACTTACGCTGCAAATAAATCTTGCATCACCTCCCTTCAGAGGCTTATATAAAGTAATGGTTCTGGCGGACTTGTGTTGTGAAAAACAAGGTTCCGTCTGAAGTTTTAGCATATTTCTCCACCGCACAGAAACCGACCCTGAAGATTATTGCCATAAAAGCTCGCCGCCATTTGTTAGTTATTAAAGGTGTGAATTCAACTAGTTCTGCGGTAATGATGCCGTGTACGGGAAACAAAAGTGCACATTGGACACCCACATCCATGAAGTTTGACAGTGGTTTTAGTTTTGCGCGGTAGTTGTGGAATCTGCAGCATCCTTTCCATAAAACACAATTTGAGACTTCACCAACTCCGAGTTTACTACCCGTAATGGCATTCAGATGCTTTGTTTCTGTGTCCGCTTTATTGGCTCACGTGACGTTCGGACTCGAGCCACACACGTTTACGTGTCGCATACTCTCTATCATCTAGACTACGAAGCCTTGTTGGGGGGGGGGGACTCGAGGTTTTCGCAAGGAAGTCACGTTCTTTAAAAGTCCACATCCAAACAGAAGTGGCGCTGACCAAGGAAATTGTGATTTAATTACCTATGGAAGGCCTTCCCGAGGCGAACAAACAGTCATCTGCCGCTGGAAGAAAAAGCGAGCCCAGCACACAAAATCAGTTTGAAGGATTTTACCCAATCTTGAGGAGAACCAAATATTTGGAAAACACAGGTTGGCGAATAAGCTAGTTTTCAGTGATCCTTAATCATACCAATACAACACAATATATATGACTAGACGCATTAGGGATCCAATCAATAAAAATAGCTTCAGGGATCATTGTTCACTTCTTGTGTGGTACGAGATTATCCGCAGACCAGGTTCGTAGACCTAATTCATTAAAAAACTGTTGACATTAGAATGTAACAAACCTTAAAGGCTTTCGTTCATTGTACATTCTGAAACCAACAGCCCCAAACACTTTCATGCTACCTTTTGGAAGGAATAATTTACTGGATCAAATTCGGTTACGTAAGCGTTTTCCCGAAAAACGTCGTTTAACTAACAGCTGATTCGTAGACACAATTTTTCGGGCCTGCAATAACGTTTTGCAGTAGAGAGTGGTAAGCATTACACAAAAGTCAAATCGCATTTTGCTTCAGCCCATTTTGCTATATCCAGTAGCTATTTCGGTTATCGTGTCAGTGTTACTGAGAACAGACTGACGGTGAACTAGATCGGAATATACTGATCTATCTTCTGACGGGAAGAGAACTGTACTCAAATACCTGGATGAAAGTGTCAACATACTGCACTGCACACAGATAGTGGCCTTGTGAAACATAGATGAAAATTATTAGTCAGAAAGTGAATCTGGTTTACAACAGACTGCTGATTCAATTTTTTCCCTACGTGCTTGAGCAAACATGCATTGTAATGGGTAAATTCCGTAGCCACTGAAGCCCACTGGACTATTAGATAGAATCGGCAACCAGATCCTGAGACTTGGAGGTGTGGAAAAGTGCAGAAGGTCCTTATAGATCAGGAGTGGGTTACGGCCAACTCTCAAAGTAAACAGTGATGGCGAAAGTTCGAAACTCAGACTTTTGCAGTGATAAGTAAATGCTCCAAACCGGTCGACTACCAATAGCCAGCTACGGAACTTTTCCAGTGGACTGAAAGAAACTGACCGCGGAGTTTTCAGGTTCATAGTCGAATTCGGGAAGCTGTTATTCAATGCTTGTTCATAAGGATCTTCCAATATAAGAAACTTTTGCTCGGTTCATAAATTTGTGCGTTTTTGCTGGGTTAGGCTATAGACTTTCACGTAAAGGAAAACTGGAAATTTCGTCGATAATTCTCAATGACGAAGATACTTAAACAGTCATGTCTGTATCTGATACCGGATAAAATCTATCTGTGCTAACGTAAAGTAGATAGCTGTTGGAAGTACTACTTACTTTGTCTCTCTCTCTCTCTCTTTCTCTCTCTCTCTCTCTCTCTCCAGCCTCGTCCAGTTGCGCACTAAGTGAAATCGAATCTTGTATCCCTGTTAGGGATAGATAATTTTGGGTGACGTACCACAGTGTTAAGTTTAGGTTACGGAAGTTTATCAGCAAGCCGCATAAACTCGGATGTGTCATAGTTCCCTTGAGCTGAATCCCCCTTTCCTTTTTGAAGATCTTGCACCTGCATGCTCGGGGGAAGACTGCTATCGTCCATAAAAGGTTTATTACAAAATATGTCATAAAAAGTCTTACTTCAATCCATGATCTGTATAGAAAGTATTAACTGCAGGCTAAGTATGATCGATCGTGAACAGACACTGAAGTTATTCGTGAAAGTTCAAATCAGCTGGTAACGGAGCCGCAAAATTCCACCAAACTCATAGCTCGATTTTCCACTATTTTGATAGTTCCATAACTATAGGTCTACTAGCGATACCTCCCGGATTATCATTCATTCCGACATCACCGGACTGTGGGAAACTTGTCGACCCGTGTAGAAATTGGTAAAAATATTATTCTTAACATGGTAAATTCGGTTTCGTGCTATATCCTGCATATAGCACAGGTAAAACTCGCTTATGTTGAAAAATGGTAATAAAGTGCTCTGAAAGCAGACAAACAGTGCACTTGAGCATCAAAACTGAACGACTTGAGTAACCTTGAAAGAAAAGTTTGCAGTGCTATTTGATTGTCATCCACCGATTCATCAGACGTGATAATGGGAAATAGTGGGGAAAAATTTCCACATAAATGAGGCCCAATTACTCTGAAAAGTGTGTAACAGCCGAATCGTAAACAAAAGCACGTTAGGCTATCCATGAAAGCTAAAAGCCATCTCCGAAGCTACCTTTTATGAATCACGGGCTCATAACAGAGGTTTTCTAGCTGACCAGCTTGAGCGGTTTATCGCCCGGAATTGGCTACTTTAAATACGCGACACATTCGTGTTCATCATCAGTGCGAGTGACATTCAGCCATATAATACAAAACTCCTTATTTTTCTCTGCCCTGTCAGAGTTTTAACCTGCTATGCACGTAAGTGCCAATGAAGGTTATCCTCACTGGGAATAGTTTTTGGACTGTACAATTCCCTAAGACTACACTATCAGTACAAACAGTGAACAATTTGTACTCTTTGTCAGAGACTTAAACCAAAAGGTATACAGCAGTTTCTTGCAAATATTACCGACGGTTCTCCTAGTTTTTGTTGCGAGACCTCAGACTGAGGCCTTAATCACGATCATAGTTTATCGTCTTAGAGGAAGCTCTATCTATCGTCAATTGAAAAGGTCTTATTTGTATCGCAATCAGGTTGAATTCATAGAGCACATTTTCAATTTGAGTCATTCCCACCTATGCCCTAATGATTCACTGGCTTCTCTAAGATTAGTTCAAGGATGAATCACGTTTTGGAGAATAATTTTCTCCATTGACTCCAGCACAAAATTTAGAGGCTTGGTACTGACTGTACTTCTAGGTCGGAGAACTCGGAAATATTCATATTATTGTGCCCATAACCAAGTAGATCGTTGGAAACTGCTTGACTAGCTTTAAAGACATCCAATTGCTCTGGAGTCGCTCAGGATGAACCAGCTTTAAAGAGGCTTTATTGTACAAACAGAAGAGGGCCATAAACAAAAATTATTGACCAACCAAACGTTCAGCACCAGCAATGGGCCCCTCTCCAGCCATTGATTGAGTAGAAAATACCCCCACAGAAGTGCATACCGAAGGTAAACAATGTGAACGTATCGGCTTAATAATGATGCCTCATTGTTATGATATCTCGTAGTCACATCGCTTATTCTAATACTTCTTAGAAACGTTTCCACGACTTACCTGCAGATAACTATCATTACATCCATTCGTTCAACGTACACTGAAAGCAGAGCTTTACAAGTTCCAAGATTTTCGTTAAAAGATGATCTCAAGCTCTCCATGCTCCGCATTTATCTGACTTCCACCTTTGAACCCATGTGAATAAACCGTGGTAACTCATTTGTGTTATGATACAGAACTTTGCTTGATGGCAAGGTTATTCAATATGCCAATTTAATAATCGGTTTTCATAAGTACCACAGCATAAACAATGCAGATTTGAACATGCACAGTGTGTACCAATCTTACGCACTGATTATGTTCTCTAGACTGGAACATATGAGACCTAAACGCCAAGCTCACTCATCCGTAGCTTACGAAGAGGATCAACCCGGTCTGTGAAGACCTGTGGGTATTTATATTGTAACATAATTTTTCTCTGCTCCATAGTCGAGTGAACATCTGTCGTCAGTTATCACAGCAGAGCTAAAGTTGTCGACACAGCTGTCATACAAATTTCCAAGCCTGTTTTCTGGATTTATAGTGACGTGTAGTCAAAGCTTACAAAGAAGCAGATAAATAGAAATGGAAATGACAAAGTACAAAGGATATTTTTTGAAATGGCCTTGAAGCTTGCGTTCAATAAACTTGTATTCACTACCTCCATCGACCGGTCATCTGTTATTTTACCTACATTACCGACACTTGAGACGGGTTTGATCAAGAGAATTCTTCAGGTTTTGCCTGGGCTGCTGGTTTCCTTTTCCAGTCAAGTACAGAACACAAACGAAGCTCAAAATACACCACAGAAAATATGCAACAATGCTCCTCCCTATTCAAAATAAAGCAGCAAACGCTGAAGCATGGATAGGGCGATTACAAACAATATACATTCCTGAAGATTCATTGAGATGACTGTGTACCTAAAGCGTATACTACCTTTCAGTGACTAAAATACGTCTGGAAGCTTGCAGATGGCAGATGCCTCCAACAGCGACCGAAAAGTATGTATTAATGTGAACCGCTTTAATTTTATGCGGCTTCCTTTTATTACTCAGTTAACTTTGATAATTATATTGGCGGGGATGGTTTTGTAGTGGACTGGTTTACGTGGGTGTCTAGCGTATCCCCGTCTCATCTGCTTTTCACTCATTGGACTGACAATAAGGATATCCCATAGGAACAATCCAGGATCCTACATTTCCACTTTAGGCAGTTTTGAATAAATCAACGTGTTATGAACGCCAATCTGTTCAGTAAGCAACGGAGTCTGTCCATCAGGAACACAGGAGAAAATACACGCAAGAATGTGGAAGAAAATTGTATTCAAATAGTGTTTGATGACAGTATTTGATCTGCATTTACAAAGCAGTAAATTTAAGGACATTAGAAGTAATATACAGTTCTCTCAAACAAAAGGAATGAAGAGTTGATATTAACACATCATTATAGGTATCCGTTAGACATGAAAAATGGTAAAGTGAATTTATTTGACAAAGTGTACTCGTGGACACGTTGGCATTGTTTGACAGGGGTTGGCTAGCCCCGAAAAACAATAATTCAAGTACAATCCGCACTAGTTTTGTTTTTATTCTCCCTGACGAGTATTCGAAACCAAAACTTTCCTAGATCGCCTAAATGCTGATTAAATTTTGTTGGATGGTTTTGTGGACTAATCCTAACTGACGTTTATTCCCATCCAATTGGTCAGTGGCCATGATTTCAGAAAAACGAGGTCATAATGCGTTTGTAAATATCTGACTATGCCTGTTTGCGACTAATTGTCCCGCATGGTTCAAAATTAGGATTTTATCGCCTATCATTCTACAGTGCTAAAATATGTGCTAATTTGACTTGTGGAAACGGAACGGTGGTAATGAGTTATTACAGTGAGCGAGTAGGGGCAGGATTCTGGTGTATGCCATCAGTCTGGGTCATAATCTTTTCGTATATAGAATAATCTTGGAAAAAAATCTTTGGATACTTTAGAGAAAAAAGAATACTTGAGGACAAGGAATTGAGAATGAGTTCACCAGTAATATTCCAGTTACTATCACCGAAATCGGAGTAGAATTTGGCCAAACTTCACGTACATTATCATAGCTTCCTTGGTTTTTGTATTTTGCTTCTCCAGAGGTTACTTTGCCATGAGTAACTAGTCACCGGCAAAAAGTATCAGAGTGCTGATATTCTCCCGTCACAACACAGTCTTGTTAAATCCAGATGATTAAATTCGGTAAGCCATCTGTCACTCTTTGTCTTGGAATTTGTGTGACTTTGTGAAATTCGGATTTTGAAGACATAGACTGGCGAAAAAGCTCGTTTCCAGTGAGCATTGAATCATTGAATCACTGAGAAAGAGCATGTTTACCAACTTGATATCTCATGCTGCGTTCAGTGGTGATAACTGAAACATTTGCACTTGCCTACGCATTTTCTAATAATCCATGACCACCGTTAGCTCTCACTGAACCGAACATCTCTATTAGTGTCATTAATTTCCCGCAATTCTTCTGCTCTCTGTTTTGATATCGAAGTACTCCAAGAGCGATATGTCGTGGTATATTAACAGTTCATTCTACTGAATAACAATATGCCACATAAGTATGTTATTACACTGGAGCCTAATATGATTTGTAAGAACTTAATGTTATACTATGCAGGATCAACGGCACAGATACTAGACTTCTCGTCCATGCACGCTCCTCGAGATTTACGTGAGATTAGAGTGATGAACCTGTTCTGAAGTGCTTAATTATGGGGATGATTAGGCAGAGGAGTAAAGAGTACGTGAAAATGATGAGCAGCAATAACGGCGAAACCGGTGGTGTGCTTCCGGGGAAATTTTTCCTGTAATTTGGCTACAGTAACATACTACTTAAGTGAGAACAACGAGCAAGCAAAGCGGTTCTCGTAAACTGCATGAGTGAACGACCCAACGTTTGCTGTATGTTTTCACCACAAGTCAACACCATACCCCAGAAATGTAATCGATTTTTCTTCTTCCAAACGAATATTTTGCTTCATTTTCTTATTGTGTCGAAATTCACACTATGGCTCATAATCTACTGATATCGTTATTCAGTCACGAGGAGCATGTGTAACTATGCCTCTTTGATGCATATGTACTTCTGTCTTCTAGAGTATCCCAGATGATAAACTTATGCACACAGTTGAACACATTACCAGACCTGGAGTACTTGGGTCGAATAAAGCGCATCACATAAATTACAACAAACGGTCTCCTATGACAAACTGTTTTACCCCTGCTTGTAAAAGCAAATGACTAAATGGAACAATCATTATTTTATACGTGCGGTAAGGAAATCGTTCTGCTTTAAATCAAGCACATGTGTACCAAAATTCAATCAGAAAAATTACTTCGCGTACGGTGAACGAATTCATTGTTTTATTTGAATGAAATCTGTATAACTGCAGACAAGTACTCCAATCTTGTCAATTTCATCGGTTACTTTCAAGTGATGACCAGAATATTGACGTACAATGTATTAGGACAGTCGCACTGTTAATAAAACGATGTTTTGTAAAAGAAACTCCAAAATAAGAAATGACTCTACTTTTTTGGGCGCCCGTAAAAGATGACTATCTCTAATCGCGTACTCTTTAAAGGCTAGATGATTTTGGTGGTTCTCCTACGTTAACTGAATTTAAACTGCTTTCCGGCAGTGTTTCTAAAATTACTCCGAAAAAGTGAACAGGCTGAAACTATCAGCGGTGAGAAACTTTATTACAAATGTTGCGTGGAATCATCAATATTTTTATTATTTTAGAACAACACACTGTGCTGAAAAACAACAAATTGGGACGATAAAAGAAGAACCTTGATTTCACCTGATAACGCTTTCTGTTCCTACAAGGGATAATGGCAATCAGCTCACAATTGATCAAACTTTTGTTGTGGGCTCCACGACCTCATACCGGATGTACACTTTTCAATATGTCCATCAAACCGTGGATTGCATTAACTAATAGGTAATCAGCAAATGAGTGACAAACAAAGGAGGCACTCTTGTCCTGACATTGATTATCTCCCCCTACCTTCATCAGCTGGGACTCACTCCGGTTATACGGCAGGATTACACGATCAACCCCAGCGTCAGTCAAAAGATGATCAAACTTGGACGGTACTAACCAGCTGGATGAAGTGACGTGAATTTGCATTGTTTTCCCTCCAAAATTGGGAGGTCGGTGCACTCTCTGCATGCAAAGCAACAGCTACGAGAATTTGTGGATACAAAAAGGAATCAGATTTAATGAAACAGATTTAGCTGATTACTTACAAATATAATTGGCTATTTTAATTACTAGCGACATGCTTGGATTCATAAAGGACGTGCATTATCTGCTTACGAATGCAGACGTTGAAGCTTAACGTGCCATCTGTTTCAGCCAGGAGTAGAACAGAATCTTTTCCCGAAGTAAAGAAGTTAATTTACTTCAGATATTCTTCACAGATTCTTCCAAAATGTGCTTCAGAATACGCTGCGGCCACCAACGTTTCACGGAAATATTTGTTGTTTATTCGAAAATGATAAACAAAGTGCTATAACTCGATTACCTTTGCCATCGTGTGCCCTTGGGTTCATCAACTGTGTCACATGCACAGTACGACGTACCTATTGAAATTAAGAATTGCAGTTAGTTTGTTATAGAAAAAATTGAGATAAATGCCACAAGTACCCACTGAACACAATAACACACGCCGAAAGGGGTTGAACTGTGACCTGCTTTTACGAAGTTATGCTGCAATATATTTACTATATCATATCTTTGTTTCGTCAGTCATCATCACAATAAGCAGAGCGGGTGTTTTCTTCCTAATTTTCTAATGTCATCTATCTTATCAGAACAAGGGGGCAATCATATTTCCCAGAAAATTGCATAAAGCTGCCAGTAAGTAAAGGGCAAACAAGACCCTCAGTTCCACAAAACACTTTATACTTTTTATTGGTTTTTCCACTGGGAAAACGACAAAAAAATAATAGTTCTTTTTTACATTACTATTTCGGAATCAGCTTTCGTGTGAAATCAGAATGTGAACCTATCGAACGGAAAGCGCTTCCCGTTCAGACTGTTTGTTCCCTTTTGAACTTTATTTAGCTTCCCAGTTACATTGCCGCTGATGTAGACGTTGTTCACGTTTCTGGAAACATTCCTGTCTAAAAAGTTTAGAATCCAAAACTCTCCAAGGTGAAACCGGTTTCCATCTTGCGAATCGTATACATGCACAGATGTTACTTAGCCATCTGGAAGGAATTTTATCATTTTTTTGCTTTGAAAGCTTCTTGTTTCTTTTTCTGCGAGGCATCTCGTTCAGTGAACTTGGTACTAATCAACAAAAAAAACTCCCGTGCTTTCTAATTCACTAGAATGTTTCAAAATGTTGCGTTTGTGTTTGTTTTTGTATGACAGAATTCTGCAAGCAACATGCTTATCTTTCGATAAAAAGACTCTGACGAAACTGGAGTAGAACGAAACCAAATATACGACAATGGGCTCTAAAGGTGTTCAAAAGTGAAAAAGAAAAAACAGAACACCAACCAAGTTTAGAAAGTAATTCCATTTTAGTCTTTTCCCTGTTGGTCAGTATCTGCAACACATAGGGCACAGGAGGGATTTTAAACAATTTAACTCTGAAAGAAAGTTGCCGCACTTCTGATCAAATGGGTGAGTGAGAACGGCGAAGAGACGGGTCAGAATGAAATGGGTGCGATGGATTGTGTAATATCTTGGGGACATGAGCTACACAAGATTCAGTATGCCGATTGACAAGTTCAGTCAAAAGAATGTCAAACACAATACATGAACGGAAGATAATCATTACCAAACCACAGAGGAGGGCTTTTGAAGTCTTGTTTCAAAGGGCCGGGGAAGATAGCGGGTAACAATGCAAGAAGACCGGAAGAACACACTGAAGATTATACTTGAAAATAATTGTTGGTGGTGTTCAAAACTACTTAAGTTTTCCTATCTGAAAAGATGGACATTGAAGTTCATTGATACAACGTTAAATGTGAGATATCCACGTTAGATTGGTGTCTAGGCTAGCACCAAGTTACGGGTCAGAACTAACTCAGGGTAGAGATCTGAAATTCAGTGTGTAGGAAAAGATGAGCGAGACAAGCTGAAAACTTAATCAAGGCATTTAGATGGATTCAGTTTTAAACCCAACTGGTTAGAGAAACATCCAATTTGAGATCTGTTTCTCATCAGATCCCCTGAAATCCGGGTAACTGGAAATATCTGGACAAAGGGTAAAACCGTCAGCATATTTGAAGAAACCAAAAGATTCCTAACATGGGTCGGGGGTAGAAAAGAGGACAACACAGCAACCTGGAGTACAACAGCACTGTTAACAAGTGGTTTCGAAATAACTGTCCCATCTTGGTTTCTAAAATTCGATTCTGGAAATAGTTTGATAGCCAGAAAAGGTATTTTGCGGGACAAACGAAAGATTTTGGCTTCTGAAGGAGATGAGATTCGGGTTTTAAATCAAAGGCTCATGAGTATTGGAGGAATATGCAGCGGACACATCGCCCAGAGTCTCCTAAAGATTTAGGGACTTAATGAATCAGGCCGGCTACAGCTTCAAGAGTGGATCTTTTGGGTTCATAAGCAAACCTAAGAGATCAGGTGGTTCATTCAGATGCGTTCGAAGACGAGTAAAACAACCTTTTCGGTAAATTTAAGAAGGGCAGATATGAGGAAAATAAGGCGAAATCTTTTGACTCCAGCGGGAGATTAAGGTCCTTCAGGAATAGTACTGGTGGTAACTGAACGCCACAGATTATGAATCGAACTTACAGACAGAGGCTCATTTATCAAAGTAGTGGTCGGTGTGGCATTAAAGCAGAACTATCCAGGAAAACCACTGGAGCAGGGCAACCAAAATCAGCAGCCGACGACTTTATGGATTTGCAAAGAACTTTTAAAATGCCTGCTACAGGGAAAGGTTCATGATCTGCAGAAACACACGAGGAATGTGAAAAAAAACTGTCATTGGAAGGATGTATAAATGTAGCATTCAGGTGGTTCACGTCGACATTATCATGTACGCTTGGTCGTCTGGTCACATGAAAGTCTCCAACCATGCCACAAAATCCAAGGATGCTTGTTCTAAAGAAATTTTCGGCACAGGGAACATCCAAATTCTTTACCTCTGTCTGGATCAGCTGCGAAAGTCGTCTAACCTCTGAATTTCTTCGAAACCTCTATGCGAGTTAATTTTGTCTCCTGAGTATTTTGAGCGCTGTTGAGGCAGTCCTACCACCAAAGGTTAACCGTGTCTCAATAGGGCTACACAAGTTGAACATGGCACACAGGGTTTCCGTAAACAGCTATGCTGCATAGAAGATGATGGATGGGAATGAAAATCATGTAAATGCAACCCTAATGGCGAAACTGAGACGGAAAAATTTGTTAGGATATAGGTTACGAAGGTCAAAATCTTGCCCCATTTAAGGAGTTAAATGGTCTGCGGGAGGTTTTTGAGCAGATTTTGGTTCTTATAGGAAGCATGAAGTGGCCGTTTTTGAAGATGTGGGCTTTTAACTTATGAAAAACAAGCCAGGGTGATTTGTAATGGCTTTGTGTAAAGCAGAGTTCCATTTTGTGGGATAAGTAAAGATATCAGTTAATCCGAACGATAAAACTAGATAGGTTTTAGCATGACTGGAATCATCAACGGTCATATACAAATATTTCTCCAGGAATGGGACTGGAAATGGTATTAAAGCCTCATCAAAGGAGTATATAATGGATTGCACGTAAAAGAGCGCTATATGCACTTTTGTGATAATGGTGCTTCTACGGCGGGAAAATCCAGGGAAACACTGAATAGTGAGACATTCAAAACCGTCTACAGAGCAACTGAAGACATAGACGGACTTGCCAATCCATGCTGACTCTACGTAGGTCAACATCCTACCTCCACTTTTTTTGTTCTTCGGCCCCCGATCACGACGCTGACACTAGGATCGGACTATATAAATCACAGAGTCGTCAGCATTCTCATCTAGCCAAGATCCTTGCACATGTGTTGCTTATATACGGACATGAATCCGTATCTGTAAAATACTTACTGCTTCCGACAATTGTGAGAAGAGAGAACTAACATCAGCTCTGATCAAAGAAGGCACTATCATTTTGGCTAGAGTAACGGAATTAATGGTGGCTTGCCCACCAGCAGGTTTTTGTCATTTTCTCCCATTTTGCTCTATAGTAGACATACGTAAAAGAAATTTATCGGTCGAACATATAACATTGTTTTTAATGTTTGAATACTTTAATCGAGAGTACAAACTGCGTGTGATTATATTAATTGAGTAGAGTATTAATAAATCAAACTTGCCCGGGGGCAGGACGAAAACGCACTGAAGTCAATCGAAAGGCGAGCGCCCGTGGTTTTTGATGAAGTTCATTCTGTCCTTTGATGTATTCACCCGTCATGCTTCAATCGGTTTTTCAATAGATATCTGGTTCAAATCGTCACACATTATTCAGAAAAAAAATCCACTTATTTCTTGCGTGTGCACGTGTTGGAAGCAAATTAGTTTACGAAGATAAAAATAAATTACGATAACAAGTAAAAATATAGTAAATTGCCGAAAATAACATTCACTGTGTTTGTTTTCTGAAAATGTCATTTTTCAGTTTTGGATGTATCCATGAATGCCACATAGCATTGAATACTCGTGATTATTTGGTGAGAATTAAACTAATTACTGATCATCGATTGTGACTTTCCACGTTCTATATATTATTAATCCCGATATTACCGTTTCATATTTTGATTACTGTATACCCGAATGGACCGTTATCAATAAGTCACATTTTTAGGGAATTGGAAAGAAGTTTCAGCCATGGATCGAGGATAAACTGATCAGCAAATGTGAGAGAAATTGGAGCAATTCATAATAAGATTCATTTCCATTTGTCAACTGCATATGATTCCAGTGTTATTCTCACAGACTCCAGTCCGTGCAAACTAATAACCGCCTTCCGGTCATTTTGGACGTGGCTGAGATCGGTAGCTTATACACTCCGTAATTTGCACAGGGAAAGTGGTCTGTCGTCAAGTGGTCTTTCTCTAGCATGTAATTATTCCCCATACTGGAGGTGAATGTCAAAGACCAGAAAACATCCGGTCGACTGGTCCTCTCATAATGTTCTCCTTCTTTTAGATTTTCTGTGGTATAAGTTGCTCTTTTATATTGCCATAGTTCAATGATTTGAATTACTCTGTCTCACAGATCTGCTATCTCCTTCAGGCAGTTTGTCGCTCTTGTGCATTTGCTTTATTTGCTTACTCCCTGGTTTATCTGTACGGCAGCAACAGGTGCAGCAAGAAAATGACTAAAGACCCCCGTCTGAGCTGTTTTCAACAGATCTTTTTTTAGATTCATTTTGGTGTTGTTCAGCTTAGGTTTTATTCTTACTGGGAAATTCAAACTTCATCACTTACGGCTGTTTCTGTTGATTACGAATCCATCCTCGATGTATGGTGGTTTGCAATTCCATAGAAGTTTTTGTTACAGGCTTTTCGTCAGGTCATGTTTCACTCAAGGCAGTACTTCCCACAAGCTTTGACAAGTCTATCCAATGGCTGTAAAATTTCAAAGTATAAAAAATCATTGGAGATTCAGTATTCACAATTTCCCACGAAAATTCTGAATTTGAATAGTATTTGTGATTTATTCCTTTTATGGGCGGAAGAAGTTTGTTTCAGTTTTTCCGTATGACTTACGAAACTTCACTAAGATGATACCCGGTATTTTTGAGATTGATTATTTTGAAAAATCCTGACGTCTAGGGAACTTCGACGTACTTGCACTTGCGTTTACTTATCAGTTACGCGCACACTGATGTGATGTAACTTTTTCTGAAACCTACTCGTAATGCACGAAAATTACATTCAGATTACGTGGAACTGATGGCATTTCCAGCACAGTCAACGCCTTATCACTACGACATTCGCTGTGTTGTCTTTTTTCAGAAGTACAGTAAGTATGATAGTGGAATCCACCAGTCTCGTTTCATCATCATCATCATCATCGTCATCGTACAGCGTTAAACAGGATAGCCCTATGGATTAGTGCCTCTCTCATCATGTTACTCGTGGAGATAGAAAGAATGAATATACAAGTTCGACAGGAAGTGCACCTACAGGGGTGGGAAAAGGAAACCACACCCTAGCAACCAACAGACATTATTCAATCATTTTGATTCGACAGAAAGTGACAACACAATCGCCACTGTTCACGGTTTGCTGCCATATCCTTTAGTGTATCCATCCAACCTGTTGACGGATCTCTTAGACCCCAACCACGATGACGTGAGGTACCTACTTTTCCTCAGTTCGCTGTACATTTTCTCACTTCACGTTGCCAAGTCATCTGATGACCCCCACGTGGTTTCTTCTACTCCAGAGGAGGAATGGAAAACAGGTCAGGATATGGTAGACGTGTTTTCACCGTACGTAACACGTGCCCCAACCAACGAAGTCTACTAAGCTGGATACGCTGTGACAGAACATTCTCCGAATAATCAGCCAATACTCGATTTCTGACATCAGCATTGCTCACTCGGTCATTCCATTCAATCTTAGTGATACTAGGCAAGCTTCGGTGGTCGAAAACCTGAAGGCGACGAATATCTTCAGCACGCAGACTCCAAGTCTCCCAACCATACAACAAAACTGGACGCACCGCGGCGCAGATCACAAAACTTTTCAACTTCTGTGAAATATCAGGTCGCCGCCACAAGAGCTTCAGTCCAGCGTACTTCGATTTATCTTCGGCTGTACGCGTGCTCACCTCCACTACTGTGCTCGCATCTCTTGTCAAGCTGCAGCCGAGGTAAGTGAAGCGGTTGACGAATTATAGTTCCTCCCCATAGACTATCAAGCTCAAAATCTTTGACTTCCAGTCTTGTAACATCACTTTACATTTTGAAGGTGCAAAGCGCACGCCGAACGGAGCTACAGCTCTTGCGAGTCTACCTAGTGCATGTTGAGCATGTCCTGTGCATCCGAACAAGCAGACAGGTTCGTCCGCGTAATCTAGATCACACAGCCTCTCACTATTTCTTAGTTCGACTCCCACATCCTTAAGGTGTTGCAAGGCTTTCTCCATTATCTCGTCCAGGACGAAGTGAAACAAGAACGGAGAAAATGGACATCCCTGTCGAAAACCGCTCGTCTTTTTGAACAGACTGAATAGTTCACGGTAAACCCTTACTAGGCCAGAAGTATGAGAGTACAATGACCTCAGTAGAATCACAAACTTCTGAGGCAAACCTTTCTGGTGAAGTGCATTAAATAGTGCTGTCCGGTCAACTGAGTCGAAGGCGCCTTTCAAGTCAAGGAAAACCATTAACGTTGGTAGACCGTACGCATGACGCGCCTCAATTATTTAACAAAGAGTAAAAATCTGGTCCGTGGATCTCCTACGTGGGGCAGAATCCGACTTGTTGTTCGCGGGCATTCCTCTCCCGAGCAGGTGTCAGAAGGTGGAGCAGAATTGAGGCTTATACCGTGGTGGCCTTCGGAATCAAGCTAATTCTACGACGATTACTACTGTCACTGTGTATTCTTTTATTGAAGATGGGTACACCCAATGACTTATCCCATATCAAAGGGATACTGTTCTCGTTTCAGATGTCACGGATCAGAATGGCAAGTAGTTCTACTAAAGCACCACCACTCCTTTTGAAAAGGACTGGAAGTAGCTCGTCGGGAAGGGGCCGCTTTCCCCCGATTCATTAATCGAACGCGTGATTTACCTTCTAATTCCGATGGGGGCTCAAGTGATACCACCCAAGGAATTGCGGTTGTTGACACAGGAGTAACTACTTTAGAGCCCGGCCAGCTAAACTGTTCCTTGAAGTATTTGGCCCAACGGTCGAGCCTTTGCTCTTTACCATGAATATGCTGTCCATTTCTGACGCATATCGTTTCACTGACCGGAGTTCACAGTCCACCGGTTTATCGAATAAGTCTGAACAGTCTTTGACTGTTACCTGAAGTAGCTACTATTTCCATTTCTTTGGCTACCTTGACCCATCAGTTTTTGCGACCACTCCTAAGGCTTTTCGTAACTTGCCTTTGTAGCTTTCTACGTATCTTATTCATCTCCTTGCAGTTCGAGAGCTGACACTTTTGCCCCATTATACTCAACGACTCTTGTGAAACCCAGTGTTCTTGATGGATATCAGATCTGGGACTACAGGCGAAACCTGCTGCTACTTGCTTGGCGTGCTGAATATAGGCCCATTGTTCATCTACATAACTGTTCATCGTAGATCCTAGCTCATGTGCTAACCTCTGCTCATAACGGGTGCGGACTCCTGGATCAGACAAACGTTCTGCGGCTAACTGCGTTTGCTGTTTGCTTGAATGACTATGGAGCTGGAGATATTAACACAATAAAAATTAAGGCATGGTCCGGCTCTATGTTTGTGGGCCAGTAGGATCTACAGTTCTCAGCAGAACTGCACCTCTGGCAGTTTATTACGATATGATCGATCTGGTTCAGATTACCTGGAGAATTAGAACGCCTTGTCGCAGTGCGACGCGAGCTGTTTCGGAAATTTGTACTGGACAGGGATAACCGACTGCCTGTACAAAACTCCTTTGACCTCCGACAAAATGTCACTTCTACTTTCGCAGTTGCTGGCAATTATAAAATCTACAAATACATGGAGATAAATTGACATAGATTTTCATATTTGTTGACCCAATTGTGATCTGAATCCACTTGTGGACTCCGCCCAGGATTTAGTATTTTTTGCATACTCTCCAAGCTGGGCTACTAGGCCGTATCAAATGACTTCGGACCATTCACAATTATACGTACTGAACAGTGAGACAGCCTTCAACCCTTGAGGTATTCGCCAGGCTAATTGACATGCGACCAGTTACACCTATCATAAAGGACTTCTTATTAAGTACCTGTAATGTTCGTTGATAATGTTAATAAATAGTGTGTATAAACGAGTGAACAAGATTTTCCCGGAAGCACAATATCAATTTTTCGGTTATTGCAAATCATCAGGTACGTCTATTTTATTTCCTCTGCCCCGTCATCTTCATACTTGTACCCTCCGCTGGTTACTCTAGAAGAATAGCGGAACATAACAGTTTTAAGTACTAATCGAAGACAATTAACTGCGCAACTCAAGGTCGCACGTGTAAGGGTACAAAGGTTAGGTAATTAACAGCTGCATTGTGTAAAGTCTTCACGAGCACAAAAACCTAATTAGATACTTCATGAATGTGAATAGATATAACTTTATTGGGGAATAAATAAAGGAATCACAAATGTGATTACCTATAGCTGTTTATGGCTAAGTTACTGCTAACCTAAAATCAATGAGGCTACAAGTATAATGTGATCTATTGCTCGTACATAGTATGTACATGCTTTGATAAAATTTCACTGGAAGCACAGGAATATATATATATATATATATATATATATATATATATATATATATATATATATGGAATGAATGAACTGTTCAACTAAAATTCCTTGGGGATCTGCTCCCCACCTCCTTCTTGTTAGCTCGGGCGACGACCTCTTGCATTGGTAATTTGTGCTTCATGAAATGTTTGCGAACAGGAGTTCTGCGTATGCAAGTGTTTTTCATCTCTTCGTTAGGTTAATCTGTGTGCACGTTGACCAGTGCGTATGTCATCACAGCGGAAGATGATATAGATCGCCCAGTGCAGTCAGTTCGCTCCCGCTTATCCAGCACACTGTAATAGCTTACTGTCCAGTCCACCTAACCGTTACTTTTTCCCTAAAATATCGTACGTATACTATGATTCTTGAAGTTGGCGGTCTACAAGCGATAACGCTATGCTTCTATCTGGTGACCTATATCTTCTTACTGCTTGCTTCAGTTAGTTGAAGATAGCTGAGTGCGCAACTGTTTGCCTCTCACCTGCGTACTATTTTTTCACTCCAAGCTTCCGCTGACGTACTACACCTGGTCAGTCATACTGGTCCAGGCAGCCTTTGCCATTACATGGTGCGACCCTATTGCACTGATCGGTTTCCAGACCAGTTTGAAGTCTGATATCCGCAAGACGCACTTGACAACATTGGGTGCTCTATATATATATATATATATATATATATATATATATATATATATATATAGGTCTTAGCGTTGGTTTGTTCTTCCTCTTTCTGGTCCCGAATAAAAGAGTTGGGGAATTACTTTGATATCCATCAGCTGCGAACAATTTTAACCGCCTGAGATTTTCCTTTTTAGGGCACGTTTATACTACACTGCGTCGGCTTGGTGAGAGAAGTTCGTACACACTTCTTTCTGTATACAGTTAGTTTCAAGTCACGAAAGTTTAACTCGAATAATGCATTATCCACAGTGATCCTCTTTTGGCATTCGCCCCAAACTTTACTAATGTCCGCTCCATTGCTGCACGTCTGAATCACCACGAAGTCTGTACTTGAGTACGATCGTAAGTATACACTATTTCTGAATGGGATCCCAAACTTGAGTCACTATAAATATTCCCCGAGCCCTATGAGTACGTGCTTCTTTTAACTGTCCGACTGTCCTCTTTAATCTCAACTTTCAAGCTTTATGGTTTTGCGCTTACTGAGCGGCAATGCCCCACCCCGACATTTCTGTATATCTATATGAGCCCTCTGCTTTTAAGAACTCACCTGAAGAGCCCATAGGATTTTTTTACTTACTCCGTGCTAGTCATATCCATCGTAAGACTGTTTGCTCAGTAGCAGATCAAAACCTGAATTGAAACTTGTGTGCTATATCCCACAGAAAATCTAGGCAACTGGAAACCCTGTTTGTACTTCATCTTTCGATCCCATAACTGAGTCGTCATTCTTAGTAATGTTTTTCTCTTTTCCTTTGCCTCTCATTATGGGCTCGGTTTTTTACTACATTATAGGGAGCAGTATTTCAGGACTAGGTCACGGCCACTTAGTGGCTACCATCTGAGGAAAGTAACTGGGAGCGACAGCAGGGTTCGAACCCGAGAGACCATGACCTAACGCCCATCACGAGGACCGATTGACAAATGCTGACCTTTAAACCTTTTTAGATGACTGTACACGAAGCTTATTTACATATTCAAAAGATGTGAAAGCGGAGAAGAACACAAAATATCTGAGAAGATAGGGGCAAGTGAGTAGTACAAATCTTTCCGTCGTCCATCTTTATGGTTATCAACAGTTCAACAAGTGGGTTTAATTCAACGGTAAGCGGAATCCAACGAAAATCACAACCTCCAACCAAAAAAGCACAATTCGGGAAAAATTTGCAGGTAACTCGATTTTTGAACAGCCAATACTGGTTTTATCTTTGGCGGGAATCCTGGTAAAGCTCAAGCTGTTTGATCTTGCATATTTGTATTGGATCGGATCCAGGACATAAACTTCAAACAACGGGTTTTCAAGTTGTCGCTGACATATAGTTCACTTTGTGCTTTGATAATCAAAGTTTCTGTTTGTATCAAAACGTGTTGTAGGATAATTTATCACCGATTGTGTGACAAACAGAACTGAAAGACAGGTTACCTATACAGGTGGTAGTATTCATGAAATCGTCCTAGCTGCGCAACCGCGTTTTCTTCTTGGCTGACATGACAATTTTTTTCGGCTCTTTTGATCTTGACGTCAGCATCAGGAAAATGAAAAAAATATTCACAAAATTTGCAAAGTTCTTCACATGAAGGACATTTACTATGAACCAATTATTATCCTCAGTCGTGATTATTGATTGATAAATAAGTCGTGTGTTACGTTGTCTCATATTAAAAAAGGACTTGAATTAGGATGGCAGACATTATTCTGCATGAAGTTTATAATTCTATCAACTCCAAAATTACTTAGCCGGCCATTCGGCAAAGCTTCTTAGTACGTGTTTAAATTATTTTTATTTGCTAGGGCAGATTGCCCTTTTTCTCCATCTCAGGTCAGAACAGAAAGGAATATAGAAGAAGTTGAGAAGCATGAATTCTTGTTACCACGAAAACATTGGTCAAGAAAATCTGTTGAGAAAGGAAACTTTAACGGTGGAAATCTTGGAAGGAGCTATATTTTGCAGTCATGAAGATACCCCCTACAATGGCGAGCGATTATTTCAGCGTGCGTATCTTTAATTATTAAAAAAGACGTCAATATTGGGTGCAATATAAAATGCACGAAACTAATACCTCCATGGAGATTAACGATGAACATGCATGCTTCTTTTGACAAACATCCGAGACTCGTGTAGCTGCTGAAGCTATAGGTATTCAATACTCTACTGCGCCCTATAAGCCTTTCATCCAGTGCGTGTCACAGAACTGTAAAACGTTTATTACATTTAGAAGAGGCAAACTGTAAAACCTTATCCGTCCTTTCGTTACTTTACACCAGGCCAAGTACGGTACACATGCAAAGATTCACCAGTGTTACAAACACACACGTAGTACCAGTGAATATGGTGAGCAATCTGTCCACAAAATATCATTCCAACAGCATTGATATTCTATTGTGTATTGTTGCCCGAACACAGTGGATTAGTGGTGTGAAAGCATCCGAATCTTCGCATTCATACTCTACTGACCGGTTGAAAAGTATAAAAATGAGATCCGTGATTTCCACTGTAGGCTTTCTGAATCTGTGCTACGGGAACCTACTGGAGTTTTACCTTTTTTACGAAAGTGATTTTACATTTTTCTGAAGAATTATAACGATTCTAATTCGCTTCTTCTATTCCAAAGGGTGAATACTGAAGCACATCAACGAATTCCTGTCAGATTTTCATCGGGTATCAGATCATGACAAACACATTACTCACTCCACTAAAAGGTAAAAAATGTTTAATATTAATTTAGTTAGAACAGAACTTGAAATCATTTATGGCAAATATCAGGTCACTAGCTCATATGCCGAGCGTTTGTTGAATTTACGTGTTTGTTTTCTTGCCCATAAGGATTGACAGGAAATCAAAGTGGTTCGGTAATTTAAAACCGGGGATGGATTTATTTCGGTGTGTGTGAACAAAGTGCAACGGTTTGCGTGCAACACAACTGTCATCTTCTTCGTTACGTTGAATACCTGATAAGAAAATAATCTATTCAAATGAACTTTGTTTCTTTTAAGTGAGCCTTCCAAAGAATTTTTGTGCTTCTCTTTTATCATGTTCAAAGTCTACGAATTCATATGACAGTGAATTCAGCCTGTGGATTTCGAGCTACTCAATTTAGCCTCATTTTTTGGAAAAAATACAAGTGGTCTGACCTAATGTGTGAATTTGCGGAATTTATTGTTTCCAGGTGAAGCCTAGATCTTAGATAATGGGTTTTTCGTTATCTAAAATCTAGACTGCTCGTGCCAGTGAGGCATTCTGGGAATATATGTCAAACCCCCTGGGGATCGTGTTCAGCCGTATGCTGCTAGTCCCGTGGCGAAGTGACCGACGAGGCTGGTCCAGTGAATAAAGGCAGAATGGTTGCCTTTTATCATGATAATAGTGGTTTGCACATCACTGGACATTAACGCCCGACCGGTCAGATGATGATAGCTCAGGTGGTAGGTAATCTGCTTGGTAAGCGAAATGTCACCGGTTCGATTCCTTCTCGCGGCGTTGAACTTTCTGACGCGAATGATACTGGGGGCATTTCCTTTCACGTGTACATTTCGAAGGATTTATTGATTAGTTTCATGTTGAGGTTTGTTTATTCAATTCAGTTGCATGCTTACCAAAAGTAGATTTAGTGAAGTTGCTTTCGCAGCAGTGGTATACCTCGGTTTCGAAGTTGTATAATTGATGAATAAAGAACACGGCAAATTTTCCTTAACTACGCTAATTCTCGTGAACGCAACCTTACGAAAACCTGGAAATGTACGGAAAATGGAAGACGTTTTATCGGATGTCAACTAGAAGAGCAATTGGCAGCATAGAAAAATGCTCAAATCTAGGGTAAGTCATACAAATCATTTATTTATAAACGGAGAAATGGTATTTGATGAAGCGAATAGTATGAACTTCTCGTGTATCTTCAGACCACCAAAACTAACTGCCACAATGATTTATGAATAAGCTCGAACTCGTTCTTCTTTCGTAGTTTTGAGCCATCAAAAACAGTAAATTTAATGCATTCAGTTTGTAGGTTTTACCAATAGAAGGTGATACTAGACATGCTTTCTTCAACTGAAGGTTCTGACAATCAGGAAGCAGACTCTGTTCGGCCGAACAAATTGAGAGAATGTATTGTCTAGTGGAGTCGAAAGACTTTTCATGCCTAGGTGCGAATAATGACACACAGCAAACAGGCAACCTGTGCACTTTGCGCCCCTCCCCCACCCTCGCTCGTCCATCTCTCCTCGAACTTTTGCTAACCAACTGTCTGTGATGTGATGACAATCAAGCTGAGAGTAGTGATAGGTGGATTTGACGCATGTCACTATTTGCTCTGCTGAACAGCTGGGTCGTGCTTCCTTGAGACTACCAGCTGTTCATGAATACATATACATAGACAGTTTTACCGATTCTTTCGTGAAAATGCCCTGCCAGTTTGGGCCAAAATATGAAAATTCCACCACCTGTTGTGTAGATTTCATGCTGCGCAGGCTTGCTCTACAGTGTAACTGTTGCTCCCACTGTACTTTACGTGGTGGGTACATTTTGTCTTCAGAAAGAGATAGAATCTGAGTCGGTTTATTGATTGAAGGCGTTTGTCTTAATATCAGTTTAATATTGTACATTTCCCCAATAACCTGTCTAAACAGCATAGAAATTTTAGATTTTATATATAGTTCAATCAAAAACGCCATACCATCCGGTAACTAAAGAATCTATTTTTTCAGCGTCAGTGTTCACTTATGTCATTATTCATCTAAACTTTTCCACTCATTATAACGAAAAATGGGATGATTACTTATGAGTTGTTCAGTTCATCGTAAATTTAACTATGACTGTTCTGTTTTTCCGGTGTCGGTCTTCGATATTTCACACGCAGAAGAAGTTTTTCTTCGTGATTAACTCCAGTGTTCCAATTTTGTGGAATCTGCAAGCCTGCCTTTTTGTGATCATGATTTTACTTCAGACGGTTTGAAACAACGAAGATATTTTATTTCTTCTTACCACTGAATAGCTGACATGTTTGCAGTTGACAGGAGAAATGGAACGCTTGCGTTTCGTGATGTGCCTTTTATTGTCCTGATCAATGGTCCAAGACGGATACAGAGTGTTTGTTTCGCGACGGCCCGGAAATTGAGCCGAATTCAAAGGCGGTTTATGGGATAGTTCCCTGACGACTTCCACTCTTCTTTTTACTGCGCGTTCGATCCAAGATCAGGACGGGTCACTAAAAGTTCGTACATGAATTGCTTCATCACAGAACCGGAAAATGATCACTCCTAATTCACTGCAAATTTAGTAGGATGTAATCAAGAAACCAGTACACGTTTTTGGAGACAAACACTTGTTCTCAATGATTCATCCTCTGGTCTTTGAAAATCATATGGGGAATGGTTGTGTTGAAATGGTTAAGTGTCATTCGGATTGGACACCATTTTTGGGAGGGGATTTGGGTTAGATCGACCTGTCATTCCGCATGACTAGTTCGTGACTGTCACATGGTTCAGAGATGAGTCACTGGGGTGGACGTGGTCCATTGCAGCCAGGAAAACCGGAGAGATTGGACGAATTTCTTGTGTGTGCACAGAGCAAGTGTCAAAAGACGAATGCTAATCGCCTCTGAGGTAGCCAGTGTGTAAGCGGATTTGTCTGTGGGGATTGGGGGACACTCGATAAACACATTGGATTTCCGAACCCGTGTCTATTTGATGACCTGAATCCACCAGGTGTCCGAGAACGGCCCTCTTTATGGTTACTGTCGCCCCGTGCTGTAGCTACCGCGGAAAATGTTCCTAATTCTTTGGGATAGTTGCCTTTACGTTCAACAATGTAGGTTGCATTACCTTTGATTAATATTGGATTGTATCTGGATGACGGGACGTCATTTCCCCGGAAGCATACGACCGGTTTCGGGGTTATTGCCGCTCATCAGGTATGCGTACCCGGTACTCTTGGGCCCAATCATCCATATACTTGAGCACTCCACAGTTGGTTTACAGATTTAATCTCATTTGAGTCCAATGGAACGTGCACGGACCATGTGATTCTAAAAATGGACTCCCCGTGCATGCACGCTCCATTCGATTCAAATGAGATTGCAACTGCATTACTTTTGCACCTGAACAAAACGATTACCATTGGGGTGAGTAGCACTGACAGCACATCCTGAATGGAATTTCAGATAATCGTAGAGCTTTCAAAAACACAGGAAACACGAGCTAAGTTAAGTGTTCCATTCACCGCACGTGTTAAACATCCGCTGAAAAGGACCGATATGGGGTTTCCTTTGAATGACACATGGGTAAACAGTTTCTCCTTAGGAACGTCATAACTTATATCACATTTTGATCTCTCTTTCAGATTTTGTTCCATGAAGCGCTCAGAGTAATCGTCTTTCTTGACAGTTTTTTCAACTAAGCCCAGTTCTTCTTCGATGGTCTATTGTGAGCATAACTTTCCTATCCGCAAAAATAAGCGCTGAACTAGGTTTCTTTAACGTCATACAGGTAAAAACGGAGAAATGTGGTGTACTGTCCGGTCACTGTTTGCTTTCTGTGCACCTTTCTTTCGGCTGTTCCGACGGAGGTGTTGTGTATTGCGACATCCAGGAAGGCCAAAGTGTCGTTTCTTTCGGTCTCCACCGTGAACTGAATGATTTAAAGCTCAATACTGAATGTCCGTTTTGTTTTATGCCTCGGTGCCTTTATTCATAGGGCGAAAAATGTCATCCACGCACAGTCGATATAAAGTCATTTCTCGAATCTCCTATTTAAATGTGGTGCCCTCTAGTTTTGGCGTGCATACCTGCTACAAGGCTAGACCTAATGGTGATAAGGGGGCAACACCTTCACGCTGACCAAACAGCTTTCCGTTAAACAGAAACCGTAAGTCAGAAGTACATCTGAGGAGTTCCTTAAGGTCCTCCCATGGCCTGTTTATTGGCAGTTGGTTAACTTAAATGTAGTCACAAATTAAATCAGTGGTTTCTAAGATGGGTACTTTGGTGAAAAGTGATGTCAAGTCCGTCGAAAATATTTGTTCATTTTTATGTTCCGATGTTTGAGGGTCTCGACTAATTCCATGAATCTTTAAGATTGTATATGACGAGAATGCTGCCCATGAGTTTCAATTTACCTGCTAACCTTTTAGCTGCTTCATGGTAGGGCGACTTTATCATAGAAAGAATCGGTGTTCAAGAAGCGCCCGTTTTATAAAGCTTGGATAACCTATGTAACCGTAAAACAATAGACTTACATGGCTTGTTCGATTCGAAAGTGACTTGGTCTAAGCAGCCTCGATCTTTCATAGATCTCAGTATTTTTATAATCTCTTTCTCAACATAGGCTGTCTTTTCTCGTTCTTTAGGCGACTGTGTGAATTTCATTTTGTCCTATAGTAGATCAAACTTTTGCTGACATAGTGATCACTACCCCGGAGCCCTTGTCTGGTTGGCGTGTTATGATGTCGTTACGTCGATGTATGTCCTTCAGTTTTTCTAGATGTCTTCAAGTTTTTGGCCCTTGGTTAGGCTGTGTATATCGGTAATATTGGTAGTCACTACCAACAAGAATAGCTTCGAATCGTTCGAGTTCACCTGGTGACCTGGGTACAAGATTGCGTCTTAGCTGTAAAATGTTTTCAAACTGAATTGCTGTTTGTAACCGACTTATTTTACGGCCTCCGCACTACAAACACTCACGCCGAGCGATAAAGCTTCAGTGCGAGTCGGGCTTACTTCCAAGTTCGATAAATTGTGCACATGGCATTCGGATTGTGTGGGAAAAATTTACGGACGCTTAGTTGCAGTTAAACTGTGCTGAAGTTTCTTCGGTGTGGTTTGCCACTTGGTGTTTATTATCGAGTGGACATAATTCAGAAGTTTTTCACCTTCGCCCTGAGGTAAATTGACTACAGTAGTTTTTCGTTGAAATAGACCTCTTTCGTATTCTTGTAGTTTGGGGTACACTGTGTCGCCTTGGTTCAGCGCAAGTCTATGGAGTGTTTTGGAGCTGGGAATGATTCGGCCACGTCTTTAAAATTTCCAGTATTGTTTTCGGAACATATTACTTTCAACACAACTGTCGGTGAATTGAATGAATACATTTGACTCCGCAAGGCGCGTGGAGAAATAAAGGAACTTATTCAGATCAATAACCATGCAGGGCTCCTTGTTATGCTTGAGACTCCAGAATATGAACATTGTGACATCAGAACACGTTTTTGGAGAGGATATGTTGTTGCATGAATGCGGATGTTGTTCTAAAATAGATGGCTGAAGTAAGTATCGGCACACAAGAGGCAGCTTATATGCGCTATCGAGTATACCCCCCAACAACCCACCCGAAATACCGGATAAAGTTCAAATAACCTTCAGTTAGGCAGCAAAATATCAGAGGCTATTGTGAATTGACTGTGTTCTTCACAATACAAATGAACTGAGATTTTTATGGTGGCACGAAAATGATCTCGAATAAACGATGGTGGAATGTCATATGGCGTATTATGCTACCAACAATCAACTTATGCTGGAGCTGCATGTAAATAAAATAGTACCAAGGGTGAATATGGCGTAAGGTCGCTAAACCATACCTTGCAGTTTCCTCATTAAACGTGTTCTTCGAACCTTCGTACTACGTGGACCTCCTGAACAGTACTCCAGTGCTGGACTCTGTAAGAATAATTTAACCGGAACAGCATTTTCCACGAGCTGTGAGAACGAGAAGGCGGTCGGGAAGGCCAATGAGTAGCGTGTACTTGATAAGTGCATCAAGGCATGCACAAGAGCAACGGTCAAATGGTAACCGTGCTTAGCAGTCAGCATTCAGCTAAACAATAAACTTGTCAAAAGCATGAATGAGGATGATTATCACTATGGGACCTCCTCTAGAAGTCCGACGGAGTTGGGCTTCGATCGTGGCGGTAAACCGGATGCATTGATAGCACAGGAACTCCTCGTATATTGTTGGTTATATTGTCGGTGAGGTCGAACGACTGCTAGTGGGAGTTTAACGGCGTCTGCACTCTCCAGGTCCGATGTGCGCCGGTTCAGCTGTGTTTCGGCATCCACGGATTTCACTCTCACAAGCCCGAAGAGGCAGCTTCAGATCCATCCAAAAAGGTGTTCATTTGCCGTCTTCAGTTCCACGCTGACCCACTGTCCCATTGTCCAGTTACTGGTTATCTCCTTGAGCGTACGCTGGAGTCAACAAGGATAAGGATGAAACCAATATGATTGTACAAACCCTTCAAATAGATGACAAAGGGAACTGGAAGTAGATAGCTCCTGAGACGCCCGTGGATGTTGGACCATAGACACAAACACACGTACTACACTTGGTGCTGTTGTAGTGGCTAGGATACAAGAATAAAATGAAACTATATCTGATGGTTGTAATTTCTCTGGCCCGCTAATCGGTAAAACGTTGGCGAACTTCACAATTTGTTGTCCGCTCTCAAGCTGAACGCTGAACGCACTCCCGACGGGTGCGCTTTGAGCCAACTGTTGGCTGCATCATTGGAAAGGTTAGGCGACACTAACCGCGCCCAATTGGGGCTCGTTGGGCTTCGAACGTGCGAAACCTTCGCTGGAAATGGGTACCTTTTCTTGTCCGGTTCCATTTTAACTGTTTGTTTTTTGGTCTATTCCCTCATGATCCTGATTTGGATCGAAACCACTAATTTACCTCTGATCAGAAAAGCTGTTTTTGAAAATCGGATAGTTTATTATAGAAAATCGTATGATGAAGATTTGTACAAATTTGCAATTAGAGGACTACTTCATTCAGAATTTTCGGAAAATGTTCCTCGTTCTTGTGTTACATGGTCACTGGATCTGAAATATCAGGATGTAAGAAGAGGGGACCGTTGCACTTTAAAAGTTGGATGAGAAAAAACTCCCACCTGAAGATTTCATAAATAGTTCGACTGAAAAATGCTTTAAACAAAACGGACTACGGTGTGATGATTTGTGTATCAAAACAACTTTATTCAATGGAATGGGAAAATATCAAGTAAACTGTAAGTTATATCTGGGGAACATGTAGATTTGTGATATATGGTAAACTGCTGCTGACCTTCAGAATTCCTGAAGAGGTGTTGGTTAAATCGAATGAATAAAGCAATTCCAAAAGAAAAATCAGCTTGATATTTTTTTCGGAGGAAATAGTAATTGATGTACCAGCTCTCACGTCTTGCATGGTCTTCATTTCAAGCTTTGATTAACCCGTGCTTTGTCTTTCCCCAAGCAGCACAATGACCAACGCTGAGGGGCAAACGTTGAGCTGACTTTAAGCTGAAACGACTCGTAACGTGTGCCTTTAGAGGTTGCACAGAATTTCGTGTATTCTACAAGAAATATAATGAGAATAAGAATATCACGATATTGAATAAGATATATCTGCTTTACTAAAACGGCATATTTTGTTTTACAAGTTTCAGTACACCTTTTTAATGAACTATCTGATCATCAAAAAACGTCTTTTTATCAGTAGTAATTTGGTGGTTTTGACTTAAAAGGCAAGCGGACAAAGAAATAGGCGGCTTAGATAGATTATGAAAAGAACAGATCCCCATTTCTAGCCATTTTTCTGACTTTGGGCTATCCCACCGCGCTCCTAACTGGACGCAGGTAGAGCTGCCCAACTTTTCTAATGGTGTGACCCAAAGTTAGACCAAAGTGGCCAAACGCGCGCCCAATTGGGCACCTACGCATGTCACAGGAGTAGCTTTCTTGGAGATTAAGGTGACATTAGCATAGACCACGCTCCTAATGCACCCAGTTCAGCCCGCCACGCTAAGCATAGCCGTGGATATATTACACTTTGCCATCGGAGCGATCCTGCAACAGTCTGTTTCTGGGATTTGGCAACTATTGGAGTTTCCTCTCGACACCTCAGTCCCACGGAAACGAAATATAGTGCCTTCGGTAGTGAACTGCTGGCTGCATGTAATGTCGTCACACATTTCCGCCACGCAGTCGACGGTCGATATTTTAGCCTCTTTATCATCCACTAGCCTCTCCTATATGCATTGCATACTCAGTCTGACCTTTGCTCTCCACGAAGAGTCAAATACCTGAACAAGAGTTTTCAGTTCATATCTGACCTACGACACGTTAAAGGTGAGTCGAAACGCTTTACAGGTGGGTTGTCGCGTATTCTATTTAATACTAAAAATTCTTCCGTCTTAGGCATCCCTGCTACTGCTGCTGCACGGGCACGGGGTACATCATGTATGGAAGCTGTTTACTCATCGTCGCCACAGCGTCAGTCCGTACCTCTAGCCACGAGTGCCGGGCTATACTCTGCGTCACATCTACTGGTCAACCTCGACCAGCCTCACTCTCTACACTTCGGCTTCTCGTGTTCGGTGCCCCACATGGGCTTTCCCATCCAGGAGTCGCAGCCAGTCTCGGACTTCTGGCAGTCAGTGGATAAAGTTGTTTGCATGCTGGCAAAATGGTGCTAACAATGTCAACGATCTGAAGTGTATAGGCACAAGGCCTCACCTATCGGTACTTTAGCTACTTCTCGTGCTTGCTTTGGTCATAATCACGTAAACATTTCAGGTCCATAGGCCCCATCATACGGGTACACCTACTTATAAACGCGCTTAGATATATTTATGCTGTAGCCCGAGGTCATTCCCATTTCTATCTTTACTTCGAATCAGTGGCTCCACATCTGATAGAACGATGGATAGCTTTACATGGTTGTCCTTCTAAAATCACTGCCGATCGAGGGCAACAATTTGAGTCCATTTGTTCTCTTCATTAACTCACATGCTGGATAACAAACTCATTCTCACGACCGCGAGCCGTCCGGCATCGAATGGTTCAGTCGAACTTTTTCATCGTTAACTCAAGGCGGCTCTTAAAGCACACGAGGGCCCGGACTGGCGCGAAACTTTTCCGCTTGTTCTGCTTGGTATCAGGACCTGCTTGAAAGCGGATATCTATTGTTCCTCGGCAGAACTTGTCTACGGCAAGACAATAAGACCGCCCGGAGAATTCTTTACGCCGCGGAGTACAAGTCCATTTGCCGTACAAACTCGAGCTTATCGTTTGTCTTTGTACAAGCATGATCTCTCTCCGGGGCAGACTCCAATGTAGCTACGAGAAGTTTTTTTCCGACCGAACTAGAACCTTGTTCACATCTTTTCATTCGTGTTGACTCGGTGAGCAAATTGTTACAACAGCCTTACGAAGGTCCATTTCACGTGACTTCTGGTCAGGGTAATACTTTCAGGGTTGATCGACACGGTTGCTCCGATACTGTTAGCACCGACGGTCCTAAAGCCCCGTACGCTGATGACAGCGCATCTCCTCTGACATGATATTCAACATTAACTCTGCGCTACCTATTCACGATACTTCCGTGTCACCTCAGAATCTGCCGTTGGCGTTGCCTGCCACGAATTTCAATCGGTCAATTCAGAACTGCACCCAGCTGGTGCTGCTACGGCTTTGATTGATGTTGTCGTCTCTCTCACCCAGGTCAGCAGCCCATTGCCTCGGCTACATCCTCGAAGGAGGATACCGCCTCACTTTCAGGTCAGCACAGCAAGCCCACAAACAGGTCCGTGAACGAGGCTCCCGTCTCACGTTCCGGCTAGAAGGTCGTTTCCTGGCAAGTATTCACACTTAGGCCATGCACGATCTTAATCGCTGCACTTCACAGTCAAAACTCTCCCCTGTATATTTTTACCACCATTTACCACGTATTATTAGTTATTACTGTGCTTCTATCACGCACATTGCGGTACTGTTCGCCGGTCCCATGAAGTTCGGAGAATTTTGGCACCAACATTTGCATTGTCATTCCTTGCCAATGATGAACCTACGAATCTGACTACAGGATATCGAATAGGTTAACGGTTGCCCGAGAGTGAACGTCGGATGACGATTCACGCAACCGATTTCATTGAAAATGAATCTGGTTTACGCCCGACTATAATTCTACGGTTCCCGCACAAAACCGATTCAATCCTTCAGCTTCCTACAGCACCACTACTTTCAAGTGTTTAGCACGCTTTCACGCTCACGAATATTTTTTGCACGCCTTCAACTCTCTGAAATTTTTCGAAAGTTTTCCACGCTTTCTAGCAGGGGTCTACTGTAAGGAACACGATGATGTTGAGAGAAGTACCGTTTTCTGGACACTGTTTTTGGTTTATTCTCTCTAAAATCGTTTCTGACGCTCGTTGTTAGACCGGACAGAAAACATGTTCATAGGGAGCTCTCCTTCGTCTTCTGTAGACCTCGAACCTGCTCGTGTCCCCTACCCTGGTAGCTATAACTGAACAGCATGCAAATCAAGATTAACAGTTTCTATTATGAATTACGATTAACAAAATAATTGAAGTCATTCGATTTTAGCATACTTATTTACTGCATGAGCGCTGATGGTGTCATTATGCCGCCTCGCCATAAACGGGGCTTTTTGAACTGGGTACCTCCCTGCCCCTTCAAAAGTTCTTCCTCTTTATTTATTTAGGCATAACAATGTATTCCGTTTCTCAAAACCTGAAGATGGATGAACAGATAGGTGAAGTTTTGCTTACGGAGAAACAACAATACACCAGAGTTAAATCTAACTATAAAAATGCGCATTAGTTATCTTGTTGTGTGATAAGTCCGTTTCCTGCATAGAGAGACCGAACAGCACTTCCTATCAGAAAAGAATTTAGAAAACCAACACGCCATCGCCAGGTCACGAGAACATTGAGTAAAACAGAATCTGCAATTTTTGTAACGCAGATATGTACTAATAAATACTGTGACACTCCATTTACCACCTTCCTTATGAGATTTCACGAATTTTTGTGCAAGCTTTCCAGGCACATTTCAGGAGTCATTGTAGTCCAACGTCAGCCCAAAGTTCGCCAAACGACGTTGGGTACTGTGCTACTTGCTCAATCGGTTGTAAACGTTGTCACCCAATCAGCAAAATGGAAGTAATTTCGTAGATGGCGACGAAAATTTCTATCTCGCTTTGAGAATGCCGCTGAAGATGATAGTGCAATAATTTGTTCGTTTTCACCGGGCTTAGCGAGGAATAGCTAGCTAGATGTGGGTGACTGAGCTACTTGAACTGGTGAAAGTTTACCCAGCAGCTCGCACTCCATGACGGCGGGTTTGGTGCGGTTAAAAGATACGGCTTTGTACTGTCCGGCGATGTCTATGGCAAATTGTTTGCTCCGTATTTTATCACTCACTGGGCCAGTTCATAGCCGTTTTGGCAGGGAAGGAATACGTGAGTGGTGGTCTCCATCACAGCCGGAGCTTATTTTATACGCTGGTTTCCACGTGGCGAGCTGGCTTTGAGCACTCACACCAGCTGCGTAAGGCTTTTGACTTATTCGCCGTAGTCGAAATTTGCGGTTGGTGAAGGGGCCACCGACTCTCCAGGCGGACGAAGTGTACAGACGTATACCGGTATGGCCGACGTTGTGTGTAATTCTTCCTTAAAGGCACCACGCAGGCTTAAGCGTGCTAACGGTAGCGTTCTTCTCCAAAGTGGGTTATCGTTTTCTCCGAGAGTAGTTTTTAACTGCCGTGGAAAGGCTCAACCGTATCATTAGCCTGAGGGTGGTTGGCAGTCGTCGTAGTGTGTTGGGAAGCAAGCGTAACGAGTAGGCTACCAAAGGCGCCGGTTAGGTGTGGACCACGGTTGGCTGTCACCATTGCCTAACAACCAGACTGACTAACCAAACTGGCCAGAAAGTCTTCCGCGGCTTCTTCTGAAGTGAGACGAGGGATAGGAACAACCTGCGGCCAGCGAGTAAAACGGTTTACACAAGTTAGAAAAAGACTTGTCCGGCTGATGGTGGCAGTTGTCTTACGAGGTAGACGAGCACACGGAAGAGGGCTTCACGGGTTCCAGGAACCTAGTCATTGCCGTCTTAGTGCCTACTGGTCCTAACAGATTGACACTGTAGAAAAACACTGGACTGGTTACAGACGTTTCATCTTAAATTGTGCCAAAAGAAAAGCCCGGTTACCAGTCTCACCTAAGCAGTCATACCCGGGTAAGTCGAAGTATGGAGTGTCATAGAAGCAGGATGACAGTGGGCAGCAGGAACCATCGGCCTGGGAGAATCTTGTGACACATCGCAAACAATGGCATCCTATGAAGTAGAGATAGGTACCGTAGCCAAGCTCAAAGAGTCGTTCTGTGGAAGTTTTTCGATGCGAAGGTCGGTAGTTTGGGCATGTGCCGTCTAGTACCAGTCGATTCTAGGCGCCAGTGATAGGCTGAGTTGATGTACGCTTGAAAAGGCGTTGGCACCTGGTTTGAGTACCTCAGAGACACGTCATGTGTCCACATTAGACTGTGAGACAAAGTGTAAGTGGCGGATCCCACGTGGTGAGTATCCATCGAAAGCTGACTTTTGTGTGTAAACCAAAGGCTTGTGAGTTGTAAACATGGTGAACAAACGGCCTTAGAGTGCGCGTCGAAAATGACCGTCTCCCAGGTAGATGGCTAATGACTACTTGCCAAAGGTGCTGCACCTAGAATCTGCGGGCTGTGAGCGCTGACGGAAGAATGCTAGAGACTGCCAACAGTCGTCTACGAAATGTTGTGGTACTGCTGTAACAGCTTTGTCCGAGGCATCGGTCTCCATTGGAACAAAAGTCAAAGGGTCGGGGTGAGTAAGGAGTGCTATGTTGGCCATGATCTCTTTGACCGAGGTAAATGCGGCTTGTGCCGAGCCGAAAAACACGAGTTTTCTCTTGCCTCCGCGCAGCAGGTCGGTGAGGGGTTGCATCACTCCAGCCTAGTGAGGAATGAACGGGCGGTAGAAATTCACTAGGCCGGCAAAATGACGTAACTGACGAAACAATTGGGGTTCAGGATTGTCGTGTTTATCTAAAGCCTTATCCGGCGGAGGGTGGATATCCGAAGATGAAGTAGAACTTCCTATGAAAGTGATATCAGGCTGGTCGAATTTGAATTTTGCTACGTGTACCCTCACGCCGTGTTGGCTGGGGCGCTCGAGAAGTGCTTGTAAGTGTGCAACCCCATCTTGATGTGAAGATTTACCCTCCAAAATATCCAGATACGCGAATAAATTTTTATGAACCACTGGTTAACGCGTCTGTGATCCGCTGAATGGTCTGGGCTGATTTGCCGAGTCAAAGAGGCATGCGTAGAAACTCGAACTGCGTGAAAGGCTTAGTGACGGCAGTTTTGGGGGTATCGGTCTCTGCCACCGGGATCTGGTTACAAATACGAACTATACCTACACGGCTGAAGACGGATCAGTCTACGTAGGTCAAAGTAGGGTCCTGTATATTGTGAGAGTGTGCGGTACCGTTCCGGTGACCTACTTTCACTCACTGCTAGGCTTTTCAGGTCTAAGCCAATTCCGAACATAACAGTATCGGGATCGATGGATGTTGGCGAAGCGGGAACCGTGGCGTCCGAAGGATTGGTTACCCCAACAAAGTGTGTAGCTCCGTGATATAACGTCATCAGCTGTCACTTACATGTTCTTTGGAGGTCATTTACTCGAGCCAATTAACATTACTGGAATTCCGTGCGGAAAGCTCTGCAGCCGAAGTTCCTAAGAGGGCGGGTCCGCGCCTACAGTCTGTCCTCTCAAAAGCCGCACACCTCGCAGAAGTTCTGATGACTTAACTCATTGAAGTTGTCGCATTCTTTGGTCCCACACTGAGATCCTGTGGGCAACCATGGCATTTTCTAGGGCCTCATGGTTCGAGGGGAAACGTATCGAGTCCCTATTTTGCAACATCACCCCGGTGTGAGGTGGCCTGTCTCCCACCTGAAATGGCTGGTATCAGTGACCGTACTGCCGTTTTCGAAGCCCATTTCGAACGGGATGGACTAAACTCCCAGATCAGCGGGCGCAAATATCCCCGCTGTGCGCTACCGCCCAGCGCGAAACCGAAACCGGTTCAAAATTGGCGCGGAAACCATCATTAGAGTGATCCATATTAACTATTGCTGGCTATGTTTTTCTACAGCTGGCACTTTTGACTTTTATACCTGATGTTTGTGAATACTTCATTTTACTGAGTAACGCTGTACACCATGATCATGCGCCTGCGCGTGTGTCTCGACTGTATCCGAGAAATATACCATTATTATATGCCGACATGTGTAGCCTGATTGCTCCAGCGGTGGGATTCAGCAGGTTTCCGCTCATTAGAAATAATAATATTAGTACTAATGGTGTTTCTCGACCATTGTCGAGATACACTCATAAAAGCATCATCACTGCGTATAAAATCACCCGATAGGATGCTACATTCACAGACTTCATAGGTGGGAGTCGTGCTTCTCAGCATTCTTCAATCAAAACTAGACTAAATTTTGCTGAAGTGAACTTATAAAGTTTTCCGCTGTAAATACGAGTGGGTTTCATTTTCCAGTTTCAAGTCGTGGCGGACAATTGGCAACAGAAAAAGCTGCTGATGAAAAGCGTTATTGTAGAATGCGGGAAATTCTGTGTACAAGTGCGACTTGAACTAAGACTGACTGATGCTTACTAGGGTACGACCAACGACAGAAGTGGACAGAAGGGAATGGTTCGCGCCCGCTGAGAAAGGAGTCGACGAGGTTCATATGGATCAGTGACCCAACTCGCCGCGGACGTCACAAAATAAACAGGAAGGCCGGTGTATAAATAAAGCATGGTTGGTGAAAAAAGAGTTAATAAAAGCGGCTGTGAGAGTTCTTGTGGTCGAAAATTGGCTGCAATCAGTCCGGTGGTCAAAAAGGTCGCAGGTACATCTAGAGAATGTGGTTTACAGTCTTTCAGAGTGAAAAAGACAAACCGCTATTAGCGAAGTGGAGGACAGATCGCGGAAAGATTGGGGCGTGTAGAAAGAACCGCGCGGGTGCACAGACTGAACACCTGGGGACCAGTGTTGAAAAACCGGAGGGCTAATTCTTCTGAAGTGCACCGAGTCGGGTTAGAGAATAATACCGGTATCGGTTTGTCAGTATTCCTCCAGAGGTGCCAGCAACATCTCTACTTATGTCATTCGGATAAATCACTGAGCCGTAAAACCGTGATTCGACCCCAAAAGGATCGATGCATTGAAGGACCCGAGGAATGTTTCCAGGTGAGTAAGATAATTTTACCGCGACTGCCCTTTTCAGTAGGTGATCCCAAGACAACATAGATGGAACGACACTTTGCCTGAAAGTGGACATGAGAACATCTTTCGCAACGAATATGACCCGCTGATGAAGCGTCATAAATGATAACTGTACTCCTAGCTGGGGATTTCAAAATGGGTTTGTTGAAAAGGCGGCCACCGGGGGGTCAGAGAATCGAGCACTCGCCCTGAAACAAGTATGTGGAGGCAATTCTAGGGGATGAGATCCTGGTACTTCAGGTCCTAACGAGGTGTTTTGCGGAAAACCAGATCTGAGGCGACAGCGGATTTTATACAGACGGAAGAATGAACGTTTCCGTACTTACAGTGAATGAACATACCGCCAGTTGGTGACCTTTAGCGAGTGCTCCTTATTTTGGTTCATAGCCTTCTTGTTTCCTACTGAGGTCAGGCCACGAAATGAGTCCCGAGTGAGATCGGGCAGTAAGGAGGGGCCACCAGTCGTGATTGACGGCTCACATTCGTTTTAGCAAAGTGGGGAAGTTGTTTATGGTATCAGGTAGAAGTGAACTAAATTGGTTTTGGATGGCGAAACATGGAATACCGTGTTGGGAATGCAGCGGCTATGGCTAGATTCTGGTCGAATGTTGCAGCACTACAACGAAGTACGGGCGGAAACATTTGAACGGCACATGAGAAGTAGTTATCCGGGCGGTGCATGATGTCTTTTGGTATCGAGAATCCACCGCGCGTTCCTGTGAAACAGTCAGCGACTGCCTTCGTCTGGGTAGCCAACTTTCCCTTTAGTTCAAATTCACATGATATAGCTTCAGCCCCTGTGCTCATCACTTACCGCTACGCAACAGTTTGACTAAAACGTGTTCACGGCATAAAACTAGCCATACCTGGTTCTATTTCGCCTTTGCATCTATCCCCGGCTGAACTACATGTGCCCCCTGCGAGGTGAGTAACATTTCCATTTGAAAACACAGTGATCCTACCTTACGCCGTATACGGATTTTATGGTTTATCTGCCTCCTGCAGCTGGTATAGCCGCCACATCCGTAATCTCCATGCTTCCGCTTGGCCCGTTTTGGCTCACACCTCTCCCGTACCAGTCCTTGAGTGTTGATCCTCAGCTGGGACCCGCCCAGACTGCGCTTCTCTTCCTTTTCTCTCCTTCCGGTTCTCCTTTCACACATATTTACCATGATATGATGTCCAATCCGTCTTGGTACTACGTCGGTTTCTATCCGTGCTACGGCACTGGAGACAAACTCTTCACTCCCTATCAATCAATCGTTGTGTTCAGTGACTTCGGTCTCTTGGCCCCTTCGCAACATTCCGCATTCCATGCTATCCACCACTTAAAAATACAGCAACGCTAGCTGTTGCTACCCAGTGGTGCAGGGTGCGTCAGATCGACCGCTTTAGTGGGCGTCTATGGGCGTGAGGGACGTCTGCAAGGATTCGTGGGTGCAACTGGGCTGACAGATGCCGCCTCCTTCCACCAGAAGTGGTATCCCGGTTGGAGGTCCAGTGCGAAATCAATCCCATTCACCAACAGCATTTGTGGAATGATAACCTACTGTGCTTATGCTATATTGGCTGCCGCAGTCAGGTCATTTGTGTTGCACTCCTATCTAAATTGGTTCTCCTGGAGCATGCGGTCTGCATTACCATTTCCATTGTGCATTTTGCACCGGTACTTACTTCCCATTCCAGCCATGAAATCATCTACGCATGTTCCCTGCATCTAGCCAGCTCCACCGTTCTTGGAGCACGTTGATCACCTATATAAATCGGTCAAACCTTTTACCCACGTTACCTCCTATCTGCTCTGCACGAGGTTTGTACTCCTCAAGACGTTAACTGCAGCTACTTTCGATATATTCAATCCTTTGCATAGCTTTTGTAGCTGTCCACTGTCTAACTATAATAAACCGTGGACTTCCTACTCTGAAGTATTTTTTCGCGGTTCTTCAGCAGCCTTTTATGTAACTGTTGATTATCTGCAATAATCATCAGTCCACTGTTTCTCTGCCTTGCTCCTCCATCGCTTTATTCTGATCTTGCAGTGCATCATTTCTTTACCATAAGCAAGAACTTCATTTATAACGATCCCGTGTTTCCACCTCTCCGTAGCCGTTGTATGATGTGTCTAGACAATCGTTGATAAGTGCACACACCTCCCACACCCTCCATTACCACCTTCGTATGCCATTCAACTCTTCAATCGCCGTAGGTGTACTACACTATCTGTATTATCCCAGTTTACCCCTCTCACGTTGAAATGTCATCACCCACCTATCAGGAGGTGGATAATTTTCTGATCACTTACCACTTTTCCCGGGGCTACCTCCCCCATCATCACTTTGGCAGTTCGCTTTCCACCTCAAGATGCGTCAAGCATCTGATCTTTCACCTACGCGGTGCTATCGATACAGCACACGATTACAAAGACTAACAAGTTTTGTTTATCTGCACAAGTACCAAACTTGGTGGCGCCACTTGCTCAGCTTGTGTACACCGTCTGCACGCCGTTGCGCTCCTCCGATGTACACGTTGTGCAGCTCCGGAGTTTTGAGTTCTGCTCTTCCGTGCGCTGCCGAGTATATTTTCCAACGTGTCACGAACCGGCGGCCAGGGGCTATGGACTCTATACGGGAGCAGGTGCCGACTCAACCTAGGAGAATCCTAAACCTCTGCCTGCATGAAACTACCGACCCCTCTCATTTTCTCCATCGATCAGTTTATTTTATTATGCATCCGCGGCTGTAACGACGTGACTGGCATAATATTCTTTGGTGCTGCACCCTATCTCGGTGATACCATTCCACTTTTCACCTACGAAGTTGCCACCATAAGCCTTCCTTTATCCTTCGGCTTACTCCATCACCGCTTTTGTGCGCCTTTGACTCTGTAATCGTTGTAGCTCCACATCTCAAGTCTATTCAGCCTCAATTTTATGTTGGTATACCATGGTCAGTCCGTTATACTGCCATCGTTGCTCTCTAGTTTTCTTTTCAGCCGTCCTTTTCTCCGGTTTTCCAACTGTCTTACTGTCTGTTCCCAGAAACACCATTCCTCTGATATGTCTCTGATCCTGTACAGTGGTTTACACAAAAACCATTCTATTCATTGATCGGTGCGTTTAGTCCTGATTCTAAATGGGGGTCTTATTTTTGTTCCTTGCTCTAGATAATTCTTATGCGGCCTCGCTGCTGGTTGTTTACACATGATCGCCACACTGAACATTCACCCCGCTGAAATGTTTGACAACAGATGAAAGTTTGTACTCCTTGTACTCCATATGCCCTACTTTCACTGTTATCTCGCTTTTGGTCCCCATTATCAAGCGGGCTACGAGCCCATGATTGATTTATCACCATATTCCTACCTACACGTTGACAATTCTTGCCTGTCCTATCATGCAGTAAACCATCCACGGATTGAATGCGGTTTTGGGGTCATTCCGTAGACTCCGCTGTGGCACCCTCTTCTGCGGGATGTGTGGGCCATCCTCCTTGTGACCAATGCCTTCGCATGCCGACATCTAAACTGCCTTTGGTATTTACCCCTAACTGGTACAGTATCCTACAATCCCGTTCTATTTCATTCCTCGCATTAAATCCTTGTTACTTTTTGAGTTCGTTACTCGTAATCCTATTGCTCACTCAAGCCTGGTTTAGACTTCTCTCATCTCCCGCTTAGTGTCATTTTTCTCTTATCTATAATAAGCGATTTATTCAGAATACCTTTTGAATCTTTCGTATTTCTCTGCTAACTTCCGCCTCCGATGTCTTCCGTGCTTATGCATTACGCTTTGGCGTCGTCCCAAATGCCCCACCTGTCTTGGATAGTGTCCTGAGGTCCAGCAATAATGTTCGACGGACGGGCGGCGGGCATCCAAACTGGAGAGAATGGATGAATTTGATGAAGTATCGTATACAAGAAGTAAGAATGATATCCTCAATTTTGTGGCGAGTTTTCTTTTAATTTAAAAATAATTGGCGTATACTTGGGTTTGCCATCGTTGATTCCACTGACCACCGTCGCCGGTTCCACGGGCCGTGCTACTTTGGCTGGTCGTTGACCTGTATGAAACTTAAAGGCGGGGACCACCGTGACTGTCGGGAATTATGCCCCAAATAATTGAAGTGGATCTTTCAGCCTGGAGGAATTTATAATTAAACTCTAGTATTTAAGGAAAATGGTCATAATGACTGCACTGAAGCTCTTAAAGCCAAGCCATAACCGGACAGTAGGAGCCTTTCGCGTGTCTGGTCACATGAGTATGTTGCTTTTATTTTGAACCACGTTTCAGGAAGGTATTACAGTCTAAGACAAATAGGTTTCGTTGTAGATACCTTCACTACCAGACTTTCTGTGAAACAAACGTTCTCCAAGTAGCACACTCCAAGTTTGCCCCATCGGATGCCATATGGGGAAAACTTTAGCTAGCTCCAATCCTGAGGAAGCCCCTTTGAAACATGCCCCAGGTAAGCCCCAAAGTTTAGAGCAACATTCTTCTTGGGTTTCGTTGGAAACAAAGGGCATGTGTACCACAGAAAATAGAGATCGCCAGCAACCTACGAGAGAGCTTAATTCAAATATGACCACCCAGGAGTCGTATATTAGGCTTCAAACTGCAGGTTTATATAATTGCGGGTTGCATGCTTTATAAACACGGAAAAGCTTCACACAGTAGGCAGTCCTTACCACCCCCAAAAGGTTTTGAAACTGAAACTCAGTGCATTTTTGCACGTATGCGAGGTAAGCAATGCTTACGTGAAGCAACTTAAAGCTTCAGAATAAGTTCAGTGTAAGCCGTATCGTTGGGCGTTCAGCTGTACGAATCACCAGCAAGCTTACCAGTTACCAATCTTGTACTTGAATTGACCGCAAAATTTTGAAAAGCTCCCAGTGGGACCGCAAAAGGCTATCACCTCTCTCGGCAATCTGACCATGGGTTTCGAGTTTGCCTGGCTTTATCAGGTCAAGTAAGGTTAAGTTGTGCATGACTGGTAATGTTTTCAGTAATGATAATAATACAAACAACAATAATAAAAATTTACTCCGGAGGTGCTCAAAGCGTACCAGGGACAGGATTAAGCTTTTACAAGTAATGGAATGGACGGAAAAAATCCCCGAAAATGTAGAAAGTAGCATGATAAAAGTAAGATAAAAGGCTCAGAGGGGGGAATTAAGTAGCATGAAAGTGTGAGGTAAGGTCAAATCGAATGGTAGTAGAATTGACTTTGGAATATCGTGGTGAAGTATCTTCATGACAGGTGAACACAGCGGCTCAATAGAGAGAGAGAGAGAAAGAGAGAAAAGAAGGCGGAAGCACTGAAGTGATGACGACTGCGAGGAGCAGTTCATAAAAGAGAGAGGATGAAGGAAAGTATCGAAGGGAACAGGTAAGAATGGGTCTAATGATCTGATTGATGTAGGTGAGACTTGTGGTGACGGTCGAGAATGGGAGAATCAGTTATGAATGGATCTAAAATATTCAGCGGAAAGACCGTGGCGAAGGAGGTGTCTAAACAGCACCTAGCGAATGTGCATACAAATTGGAGAAAGGTACCTGGGAGGTGGGACTGTCTGTGGTGTAGAGATGCCGCAGCTGTAACAGTGAGCAGTGTCGGAGAAAAATGAGCAAATGGAGTACCAGACGGATCCGGTAATGGTTTTACATAAGCCGGCACGTGAAAAAGCAGAACAGTTTGAAAGGCACACATCAGATGCCTGTGGCAGTCAATACACGAAGCAGGATATGGGAGCACGGACCAAAATGACAGGTGATACATAACCAGTGAGATCATCCTAATACAAGTGAAACACGAAAAGCGCTGAGAAGAAGGAAGCACTAGGACAGGTAAACCGGTGGACGAACATAACGCTCGAACGATGAATGCGCCTCGAAGTTGGGGACATGCAACTTGGAAGCTGCCTGCCTGCGGGCTATTTTACAGGTGGGTGCAACTGGACGATACTAATCGGAGCTCTGCCAAATGGAAAGATTCACGGAGGAATCACGGAGTCAGGCAAAGAAAATATAGTGGGGATGGTTGGATAATAACCGTGGCTGTCAGAGATGCAGAGTTTGGAACTGCGAGTTTTAATTTGCGAATTGATCATGGGTGCTGGTGGGACTGGAATTAGGCATGAGGAGGGAGAACGGGGGGGGCGTTTGACAGAACGGCAGGCAGTGAGACGTAAGAATAAGGCCAATGAGCTTCACGAGCGTAGGGTAATACCAAGTGAACAGATAATACGAGCCGGTAATGACGACACGGGTGGAGAAAGAAATATTGGCGGTCGTCGGCAGGGTAAAGCGGGTAGGACGACAGTGACGTACAATGAGAAGTGACACGGTGAGAGTCAATAGGAGCAAGGAGAGAATGGTTAGACATGCATACCATAGAAGAACGGAAAAATGAATGTGATGAGAGCGATAGGTGGGCCTACAATGGCGAGCAAGGATGGTTGGAGCATGCGATCTGCATTTGACAGCATTGGAGAGTGCTTTTTGCAACCGGTGCTAGTGGGTGGGACTGGCCGTGCGCTAGACACCCAACCTAAAAACCACTTCGAAGTGAACACAGGAGGTGTGATCTATCAGATTAATTGCGCTCGCACATCGTTGCAGACGACCTGCATGCCCGATGTGCTCCAGCCAAGGCGGTTGATCTGGCCGCGCTCCGCGCCGTTGGGAATGACAGTAAAATTCATTGATATTTATGCATGTGGGGCGTAGTTCAATCATGAAAGCTTAGGATATAAGATCAGCGATCAGGTGACCAGGTTGCGAGGGGTCTCAGAGGACGGAGCCAGCGGTTAATAAGCGACCATAGAGCAGCTTTAACCAGGCGCGCATTCACATCTTGAGGGTGGAATTCACTTAAGTGGAGAGCTGGAAAAGGTAAACAGATAAAAACGACAGGCAGGGTATGCCCCCACTGTGGATTAACTGTTAATGGAGGCATACAAAAACCTATAAAAAACGAAGCATATGAGTGACAGAGGCTACGGGAGAAAGCAGGAGCAAAGCGTATGAAAATAATGGCATTTCACTTCCGTTCATTCCTAGTGAGAATGGCCACAGCTAGTCAAGCAATAAGAATTCAGTCAGATAGATGAAACTGTCTATTATAGAAGTCCAATTTGGCGAAACGATTGTTTTTCAGTAATTCATTCTCAAGCCGTTTACAAATTACATGGGAAACGCTAGGCAAGAATCATGCGGATAGATATGGAGTAAACACCAATCATGGGTAGGGGTTTGTCAACAGTCACATTGTCCTTGCCATTTGATTGGTTTATCTAACTTACGCCCTGTGAGTGACAGGACGACAGATTTACTCGGCCTCGATCGATCCTAGGCCATAGAAGTTGAAGTGCCTGGACCAAACGCTTTTGGGCGCAAAGGTCGGGGGTCAGCTTCCTGATTCCGATTGCCTCGACTATCGCTAGAGTGCGCAACTGCACACCCTTGCATTTGCTTGGGGGGACTCGACACACAACTTTGAAAGCCGTGTTTCGATTCACCTGATGTCTGGTGTCGACTAGGTGTGCTAAGATTGCGCTGTTTATCGATCCAGTTTGTCCTTGGCTTAGCCAGCGCGGGTGATGCTCTTTGACCCGAGTGGATAGCTGCGGTTCAATTGTGTAGATCGAAATCAATACCGGAAACGTTATTAGAAATCTCTTCAACGAAATCGGATCTATCCAAATAGTAAAACGTTACGTCGTTGTGTGTTAAACCAGTGTGATACTTTGCACTCTAAACCTTCGGAATACGAACGGAATATTAAACAGCGTCAACATTACATAGATTGTATAAATGGGGACCTGAAAGTTAAGTTTCTCAGCTACGCCTGAACTATCATAGAATCTCGAACGAAGAAAAAACAGGACGAATTGACGTAAGGGATTGAAGCCAAGACTCCTCAGTGTGTTCTCCCGAATCAGCCCAGTCGGTATGTTCACAACTGTTCTAGCTCGCATTTGAGTGATCACATGATTGAAGCTTTGTCACTAGGTCCTAAGTTCGGTATCCCCATCAGAAAGCGTGGCAAGTTTGACTATGAAGTACATTTTGAAACTCTATACTCTCAGACTCATGGATTAATACCAACGTCTAATGAAGCCTTAGAAAAACTGAAGTCTATATTAGTGAACGCTTGCCACTCATACCGGAAAATTAAATCCAGACTTCAAAGACCAGTCAAAAAGAAACATTTAGATGCGCTGAAAGAACTGACAAATAACAAAGATATCATACTGAGCAGACCTGATAAGGGAAGCGGAATAGTGGTGGTGGACAAACGGGACTACATCGAAAAACTCAAAGCAATTCTGAACGATGAAACCAAATTCAGTAATAGTCCTGGCGAGAAAGAATCAACTCAACTAGCTGAGTGCCAAATAATCACTACGTTGAAACGAATGAGGGATAACGGCTTTGTCACGAACAAAATGTTTGAACAACTAAGGCCCACAGGATCTACGATCCCCAGGTTGTATGGACTTCCTAAGATCCATAAACCTGGCACACCGATTCGTCCCATACTATCAATGACAAATTCAACCTATCACACTGTGGCTCGTGGGCTATCTGAGCTACTTGAACCAATAGGAAAACATATGGCTATGCGAAGCCTTGAGGATACATTTGATTTCATAGAACGAATAAAGGATGTAATATATAGAGGACAAAATAATGTTCTCCTTAGACGTCGAGTCCCTGTTCACAAATGTACCATCATTGAAAACCATTGATTTCGTCGTGGATTACATAAAATAAAACAACATGAACATCGGTCTGCCACTGGAAGGTCTGCGGGAGCTCTTGTTTCGTTGCACATTTAACATTCAGTTCCTATTTCATGGAACTTTTCACAGACAACGAGATGTTGTGGCCATGGGATCACCATAGGGTCCAATTCTTGCCGACGTATCCCTAGCAAAATTAGAGCGAACTAAACTGAAGTCCACGATTTCCAGTCTCAAGCAATATTATCGATATGTGGATGACATATTCTGTGTAGCTGACGCTGCCTGTAACCTAGATTCCGTGCAAATAGAATTCAACAGCGCACACAAAGCATTATGCTTTACAACTGAACGCGAGGTTAATAATCAACTACCATTCCTCGACGTGAACCTTACGAGAGCGAAAGACGGTCGGATCCAGCGAAAGGTATACCGAAAACATACGTGGGCCGGTCAGTATATCAATTTTAACAGTTTCGTTAGTATCCAACAGAAGCGAAAGTTGGTGGAATGCTTGGCCTTCACAGCGATAAAAATTTGTTCTGAAGAAAACCTAGATAACGAGCTGATGCATATAAGAAACATTCTACGTGAGAATAGTTATCCGGATCGGCTTATTTAAAGAAATATCATTCAAAGAGTACCTTAAAACACCGAAGCAACCGTGAAGAAGAAAGAGCTATTTATTAGTTTACCATTTAAAGGTGATACGGTGAGTGAAATCTTAAACCGACGACTGAAGAGAGAAATTCAAAACACGTTCAATGCTGCAACCGTACGATGTGTGTTTCGAGGTGCTCCTCTGATCCATGTTCAGAACAAGGATAAACTGCCGATGTTGACCTCATCAATGGTTGTGTAATCTTTCAGCTGTGTTTGTGACGAATCGTATGTAGGTCGAACGGCACGACAGCTATCCACTCGGGTCAAAGAACATCACCCGCGCTGGCTAAGCCAAGGACAAACTGGATCGATAAACAGCGCAATCTTAGCACACCTAGTCGACACCAGACATCAGGTGAATCGAAACACGGCTTTCAAAGTTGTGTGTCGAGTCCCCCCAAGCAAATGCAAGGGTGTGCAGTTGCGCACTCTAGCGATAGTCGAGGCAATCGGAATCAGGAAGCTGACCCCCGACCTTTGCGCCCAAAAGCGTTTGGTCCAGGCACTTCAACTTCTATGGCCTAGGATCGATCGAGGCCGAGTAAATCTGTCGTCCTGTCACTCACAGGGCGTAAGTTAGATAAACCAATCAAATGGCAAGGACAATGTGACTGTTGACAAACCCCTACCCATGATTGGTGTTTACTCCATATCTATCCGCATGATTCTTGCCTAGCGTTTCCCATGTAATTTGTAAACGGCTTGAGAATGAATTACTGAAAAACAATTGTTTCGCCAAATTGGACTTCTATGATATACAATGGGTATTTTCCAGACACTGAAACTGTCTATTGTTGAATGTGTTCTCAGTTGAGGTTCGCAGGATCTACGAATGGATTTGTCTTCAAAGTAGAGGCTCCTCTCACGTGCTATACCTTCTGCTATGCTCGTACAAGATAACTGGAAAGCACGGGTGACGCTGAGATATGGGATGAGTGCCGATAGAAATAGGGACTTGGTTTGTGAAGCTCGAATGATGATGGGCAGCTTTTTCTAGAACTTGGAGTAGGCAAGATGGAAAAAACATGACGGTATTACTGATTTAGCGATACTAGCAGGGACAGTAAAAGGTCTGTGCCAAAGTGAGTAGGGTTTTCACAGGAGAAGCTTACTGGGTTAAAGGAAAAGGGCCGGTTATAAAGCAGGTTTCGAAAGAAGACTAAGTTTAGTCTTAAGTGCAGGAGCCAGAGTGGGTCAAGATTCAGATGTTGGCATCTTTCTCTATGGTGTAAAGACGTGGATCAACGGAGTAGTATTTTGGTAAAACGTCTTTGTATGCTTTCAGTCGCAACTCTGACGAATTTTGTCATGTTAGAAAATATTACTGGGCAGTATTCAAGCAGAGGTCTGATGTAGGATTTGTAGATGCTGATGATACTGTCCCGGAGACGAAAGGAGCGGAACAGAGGGGCCACACTTCTTCTAGCCTTGGCCGCTTGGATGGCGGCGTGTTGAGAAAAGTTGAGGGAGCGGCAATAGTTGGGGCTCAAATTGCGGACGATAAGTTGACTGGTTATTGAGGATCCACTAAGAGTTAAGGATCCGGGGGGCAATTGGGATTTGTAGGTTAGGACCTCGCACTTATCACTGGAAAAGCTCATCATCCAGGGGTGACACCAGCGGTCAATTTCAGAGAGGTCAGCGGATATGTTGCAATGAGTCGGAGTAGCATCACTAGAATAGAAAGAGCAGACTATTTTTATATCATCTGCAAACAAGAATGACGCGCCATTGTGTACTAGATCCAGTGCGCCATTATTGTTTAGCAGAAATAGGAGAGGGCCCAGTACACTGCCCTGTATAACGCCACTTGTAACAGGTTTCGGTTCAAAAGCATGTCCATTGTGAGGACCACTTAAGAACGATGAGTGAGAAAAGATTTCATCCAAGAAAGTAGGGGGTCACTAATGCCGAATGAACGCAATTTGGAGATAAGATGCATGTGTGGGACACTGTCGAAAGCCTTCGACAGATCTAGGTAGACAATTACTAATGCCTGCCCGCTATCAACAGCCTTAATGACTAGGTTGAGGAAGTCAAACTGACATGTGGTTCATGATCGTGATTTGAGAAACCCGTGCTGCTTGTCGCTATAAAGGTTTGGAACCGGGGACGATCGAGGTTCCAGAATTCTTTCAGTGGTATGCACAAAAATAGGGACCCAATACTTTGACTCTGGTAAATCCTTCCAGTTTTGTTACTCAAGTGAATTTATTCCTTCAGTTGGCAGAAAAGGAAGTAGAAACGCCTTTCTCACCATCCGCGTGAGAGAGGATCATGACTTTAGCGTCCCATCACACTCAGTACCTCAGATATTAGGCACGTACATAAGATACTGAAAAGCCTGGAGTGAACTACAATTTCTCCCTACTCCTGAGTACTCTACTCCTGTGAATAACTAGTCTCACCTAGAATCCTGCGTCATTTTAAAAGTTCTACGTTTCATGCGCTAATCTTTTCTTCCGTTAGACTATTCCACGTTCTCACTACCCTATTGCTGAACACGTTTGCTCGCACAATTATCCTAGGTCGTGGCTTTCACAGTTTTATACTATCCCCCCCCCGTTCCATGATCAGTAGCTTGTTCAAATATATCTTCTGCGCTTTTGCCCGAAAACCCTCCAGGGTTTCAACCGCTTCAATATAGTCTTCTCTTAGTTTTCTCTTCCCAAGTGGGAAGAGTCCCATACCCAGCGGCCGCTGTTTATATGACTTCCCTCGTTGTCCTTCAAACATCTGAGCAGCTGTTCTGTGGACCTTACCTAGACAGGCTGAATTCTTTTTCAAAAATGGTGCCCAAGCCTGTTTACAATGTTCTAACAGCGGCCTCACTGTCGCCTTGTTCTTAGGTGTGAACACTTCCACCGATTTGCAAGAAACTGCCTAGCCCAGCTGAAAGACCCCGCTTCCGACCTTGTGAGCAGCCAGCTTGTACTGTTCAACACACTGGAAGTCCGCAGTCATTTGGACACCCAGGTTCCCTGCTGACTGTGTCGCCTTAGCTGCGAGCGGTCTATTCTCGCCCATGACCGTCATTCCCACTGAAGCTCTGGTTGGCGGATGACTTTTGCTTTCGTTCAGGGGTATGTCCATCTTGTTTGCCTAGATAACTACGTGCTTCGGGTTACTTGCCAGTTTGCCACGATCTCCTGGCCTCACAGGTTTTACGTTGTGCACGAAACTGAAACAAGTTAGTGATAATCCTTCCACTAAATCATTTTCGTAGAGAAGAAGGTAGCGGGCTTAAAACTAACCTCCGAGGTACTCAGCCGGTTACCTCTGCTGCTTTTAATCCGCAGGTTTCTACTCTATTATGGAACGTCCTGTTGGTAAATAAGGCTGATGCGCTTTTCTGTACTTGCTCTTTTATCCCAAAGGTCTTCAGTTCCCTCGTCAGTGGCCGATGGTTGACTGAAATCTAAGTAAAAACTTCGGCCATCTTTCCCATGTCAAGCTGGCCTGTGGCTTCATCTAGGAATATTAAAGGGTACGAAAGAAAACATCGGCCCCTCAAAAACCCGTGCCGCGCCAGACAGAAGGTGTTTGCGTATATAATAATAATAATAATAATAATAATAATAATAATAATAACAATAATAATAATAATAATAATGGTATATTTCTCGACCGTGGTCGAGAGGCACGCTTGAAAGCATGATCAGTTTATAGTAGCACTCAATGGGATGAAAAAATTCATAAATTTTGAACAGGGAGTCGCACATCACTGAAGCAGAAGAACTTTGCTAGGAAGATTTTAAATAAAGTAGAGTAACCACGAAATAAGCGATAAATATGATACAGTTATGAGCTAGCGGGGGCGATAGTACGGAATCAGCTAGATATAAAACTGACATTTTCTCAGGAATCAGAAAATACAATGTTCACTAGGATGATGCATGAAATTGGCCAGCGATAGATATTCAAATTTACTTAAGAAGGTAATTCTGATGACGCAGGGAGACAGGTAAGAATTTCAAAATGTGCTCAGATAAATACTAATTTTCATAGATTCTTGAATATGAAAAGGAACAGTACCTCAAGAAAAAGTGATATGATTTCCATGGGAAGTATTAAGTATCATCTAACGCAGGTGATTTGCAGCTGTTGGAAGGAAGATGGGGTTCCAGGGAGGACCAATCAGCGAGCAAAATGCGGCATCCTCGAGGAGCAAAATTAAGCGAGAGAGGATTGAGAATGTTTCCAGTAGGCAAGGTTACACTGGTAAGATGAAAACTATATTACTTTTGTTAAGTTTCCTATGGGTTTTTTTGTCCTTGTTGGGCGTTTTGGGGGAGGAGCGGACCCAGTTTGTGTTCACTTTTGAGTCTTGAGGGGGCAGGGGGCAAAACCAAATCTGAAACGTTCATAATTTATTAGAAACCTTCGCACAGTTATTTAAATGGCTTTCAAGCCGGGAGATTCTTGTGGCAGGAAGTTTCCAGTAAGCCTCAGCTGGACATATGCAGCCATATCTGGACTTCTAGTCAGTGAAACCTTGTAATCGGATTGAATTCGCGGCAGCCAGCTTTGGACGCCATTGTGAACGTGCAGACAATAAAGGCTGTCTGCACGATACAATACAGCCAATAAACGCGATGACCGGGTGGTTCTGGAATTCAAAAAATGGAGGGTTGCAGTCTAAGAGGTGTTCCTTGTGCGATTTAGCGTGAGCGAAAAAACGCAGAGGTACCGAGGTTGCAAATGAGACCCAGTGGTCTTAGTGACATGAGAATTCATAGGTTTTGTAAGTTGGTCTTTGTGGGCACTAACTGCGCTTGCACTATTAGGCCAGTTATTGATTACCCTTTCCGCAGTGTACCAGTAATTCTTATAGTCCGGCGTTAATAATGCCGTGCAGGTGCACCAGGGCTACTGGGTTTGGGGGCTGCGCGAAGGAGCAGCTGGGAAACACTAAGAAACTAAATGGCAAGTTCCTAACGTAGGCCCAAGGGACATTTGACACATTCCATCGTGTGGTATTTACAGGTCTGATGCTGCAGGTTGGCTCTAGGTCTTGATTCACGGAACGCTGCCGTAGGCTGGGCTGCAAAACGGAGAGTGGGTTGGATGCTGGCACATAAAAAGGCGCTTTCTCACGAGAAGAAGGAAAGATAGATAAGCATGAGCGAAAAATACCAGCGGTTTTCCTTAAGTTCTTATATAGAGGTTTAAATATACATTCATATTTGCACGTGTATATTTAGTGCTATGGTACGACGTCCTTGTCGTCTGTTGTATTGACTTGTCCAGAGCAGTTGGACAATGGTCAGAGTCACGGTAGTCTATAACCGACATCAATATAATAATAATAACAATAATAATAATAATAATAATATTGGTATATTTCTCGGCCATGGTCGAGACGCACGCGCCAGTGCATGATCGTGGCGTAACACGTTGCTCAATAAGATGAAATATTCACAAATTCTAAGTATGAAAGTCGAGAGTATCAGAGATGGAAAAACAAAGACAGCAACAGTTTGAATGGATCATTCTCATAATGGTTTGCGCGGCAGTTTTGAACCAGTTTCGAGTCCGGGCTAGGCAGTGGTGCGCGGTTGAGATATCGAAAAATCGTTAACGCAGTGCCAAGGAGGCATTATGAACAAGGGGCCAACTAAGGTTCTGCAGATGGTGTAAATTTTGAACAAGAAGAAAAAGGGGGAAAATCGATGCATGCGAAGAGGATAGCTATCCATGAAGACAATGCAGACCCTGAATTACGGATTTACCGGAGTTCAATAAACGGAATGATAACAGGCGTGCGAGTTAGGGCACGGGGTGGTTGGAACTTAGTGCGAGAAGTGGATATTCATTTGTGGAGACCATTTTGCTGCCATCACAGTCAGTCTCTTACGTAAGAACCAAAAGCTTGTCGGGCGAACAAGGGCGATGTGGGGGCTCCCCTTCCGCCGTGTCATGTCTGAGTTGATGGGAGACTTTCCTATAAATGAAGGTTGCCCGATATTAGTGGTTTTTGGAGGTCATATCGATCCCACTAGGTCTTTTTTGTTTTTCACTTTTCTTTTTAGGTTTTTATGTTCGCTAACAGAATGGTGGTTGAGGCTATGTAAGATTTTTCCATAACCCCTCCGCTCGACAGTAATCTTATGCGCAGTTGTCTTCTTTCGCAACTGTTGGGCGTGGTCTGTTTTCCCCACTTCCGGACATAGCTATGGTGTAGGTGCTGTTGCTGTCAAGGGTTTCACCAGCATGAGCTGGAACAATGCAGAGTGGGGCTAAGCAAACACACGGAGTAGGACAACCAACGTTGTAAAGTACAGGCCAGCATACTTGTATCAGTCTCACACGACGCCAAACCATGCCAAAGACCATCGGAGACCATTCCGAGCTAGCTGGCGTAGGTGTGTTTAGCTGTGCTGATGAGAAATAGTACAGTGCATAAGAGGGAAGATGTTGGTAGTTGATGGATGGTAGGTTCGGAGATGACACGAAAGGACGAGTCAGCAAGTGGTTATTAGAAGGTGGGCTTTTGGGATAAGAGATTCTGGGATGGTTTTCATTCCTGTAAGGTTTTCTTCATGGTGGAGTGAACAAGGTAGTAGGGGTGAAGGAGTTCGGCAAATCAAAGACTTCAGGAGAGTGCCAGCCTGAATGACATTTGTAGTATTCCATACCAATTTTTCATTCTGTGTCCGGGTGCTGATAAGTAGGCTCGGCTGAGCGGCTGTGATCAGACTATTACTGTCAGCAGGGATATGCGGGCATACGAAGTGGGTAGGTTGCCGTTCATGAGATGCATATGTGGGACATTGGTAGAAATTCAATGTGGGGGCTGCAAGTAGAGGTGGAAAGCTCGATGAGTTATCACCCCAATGGAGCACAAGCTGGAGAAACAATGGCAAATCTAGAGAACGGATGGCGGACAGAATTGTAAAAATCCCTCGCTTTCAGGGTCGGGTCTCGACTGGCGATTGAAGGCGACTGTTTCCTCCATGCCTCAGTTCATGGAAGTTTGATTATCGGAGATGTTCACTCATTTGGGCTTTTCAAAAGAGTGGTTGGGCCCATGTAGGATCTTTGATTGGCTTTCCCACCGGCCAAGCCTTTACACGTGCGCACCTGATGCTCCGAAGTGCTAGGGGTGTACCATCTTGCCCATTTTCGTAAGAAGTCAAAGTCTGAGCCTTGTTGACCTCGACGGTGTTGCAGTTTTCAGCATTATTGGGTAGAAATGGGGGCAGGTGATCACTCCGGGGGAAGGCCCGCCTGACTGCTGGCAGCCATTAGCCCCAACTGCAGATTGTTTCAGACTCCAACGGAAGCCGACGCCTAACTACCAATTTGGACTTATGATCCAATGATATGAAATAGGGCCAGTCTGGACGGGTACTAAGACAAGGAGAAGAGCCATCAGCGATCATTTAAAGAAACCAAAACCGCGTGGATGCGTCTACTTAGAGATTTTTGCACTCTTGGCACTTCCACTCCACTATAGATAGACGACGCCCCTACTGGGGGACCTCACTCGTCCTCAAATCGATGTCAACGAATCAAAATCCGTGATCCGTTTATACTTGCCTAGCTTTCTGGAGATATTTGACGATGACAATTTTATATTTACTTGAAGTCTTATGGCTCACAGTTGTACGTTACTCAAAACTGTACAACTCACCACAACGCAGCAAGCTTGAATGTTCTAATCTGCATGGTCTCATAAATTGTGTATAAGCAGCGGAATCAAAATGTACAGTCGTCTTCGGCCCAGTACCAAATATACGGTTGAAGTGAACGTCTTGTCTTCGGCATCCTACCTTTCTTGTGCGGTTCTCCCGGGGCAAAGTTTACCAGTCGTAGTGCGAGGATTGAAATTTGGGTATCATCAGCGAGCAGTACCGGGCCGGAGTTCTCAACAGCAAGCTACAACCTTTGGACCCTGATCCACTGTGTATTACTAGGATTTTGGGGTGGATGGGGTTTAACGTTTTGAAACAGAAGGGATTGTAGAACTTAGAGCGATGGGGAACCCAGACAAGGAAACTGGATCCTGCTCCAACGTAATACTGAAGCATCGCTAAGCTTGGCGGCAGTGTAACTGGCAATAGTCAGCACTGAACACAGTGTGGAGCAGTAGTAGACTCTGAGCGTACGCAAAACGTTGCCCGTATATGCCGGCAATGTTTTTGAATGGGTCTCTACATAAGGTTCGGTTGCAAAGAAGGGTAAGTTGTTGCAGCCTAGTAGCCCGGACAGCCTTCACATTTCTAGTTTAAGTTTACTTTAAAGCTAATCATGCCCAATATGGAAGATGCTTCAGAGAATACGCCTCGAGCTCCTTTCAATTTAATTGGCACGCAAAAGGAAGGAAGCTGGCTGGCAGCTCAATCCACAGGCTGGAATAGATAACAACAAAAAAATGCATTTGGTTGATAGCGTAGAGTGGGGATTTTTTGATGAATTGCCTGTGAGGAGGGGATGGTAAGAATTTTCGGGGAAACCAAAAGGATCGGCGGAGGAGAGGAATTTTGAGTGTGAACGGTGGAAGAAAAACGGAAGAATAAACTTGAAACAACATAGCCATGGAGGTTCAGGCCAGAGCTTTTTGCCCCTAGCTCTGTAGTTGATGTTGGAGGAGAGGCCTGGTAGTTTTTGGTGAAAGGGGGTTGCATTTTCTCCATAGCTACCCTGTCTCTCTTACGCCTCAGGGCAAAGGTCAGAAATCTGCATACCAACAGCAATTTCGCGTGAGTCTTGTATATCAGGGATTCGCTCTCCTGGACGCTGCGTATTCTAAGGATAAATGCGGTAGTTTCCCTCGCCCTGTCAATTTGGTTTATTGCTTGTTCACGGAAGCTAAAAGATCAGGAGTGATCCAGGCCCAGGTCTCTTACCACATGGGAAGAGGAATTGGCAGATTGTTTATGGTAAGACGGCCAGGTAAAATGCTGCTTTTGCGGGATAGAGAAGTACTCTTGGCTGCTGAAAATTCATCAGCCAGTGAGTACGCCGTTTATTAAGGAAATTTAAACGTGACAGAATATCACTAAACAATGGGTGCGAGACCCTTGCCTCAAAGGTATGGACTAGCTTTACGCCGTCAGCAAAACGGAATGGGGCTGCCTTGAAGCAGTGCCCATCGATCTCCTAGTCCGGATATCGGTGTGCCGCTCGACCACTTTATATTTGTACTTCTCAGATTTATTTATCGTGCAGCTCTCCCGGTGTCATACCTCATTGTACCTGTCAAAATGGTCAACAAGTTGTACACATACCGTTCAACCGCAAAAATGCCATCAATGCTTGCTTTTCTTCCATGCAATCACTTTTAAACGCTTCCAACATTTCGTCCACCACCTGTCTACCACCATTATACTGATAAATCATCCTCCCCGTTAAACAACATAAACTAGTGAATGCCCACCTTTCCTCCGTCGGCCTCTCTTTCACCATTTTGACAATGCCTCTGTCCCACAAGACGCGCCTTTTGTTCGATTTCTTTAGCTAATTTCGTCTGACTTGATATATATACGATCCCGTAATTGACCAGCACACTTTCTATGCCACTATCTACGAGGCTTGATTTAATTTGTGCTGTAGATGCTGTGACGCACCAGCCTTTTCAGTTACTTACCATGCAACTTCAGTTACATTTCTTTATGACATGGTACACCCATTGCAGTGTTCATCAGGAGAGGTGTGCCTGCCGCCCATGCAACCAATTATCTTCTCGGTGAACTATACATCCTTGTAATTGCTGTACCTTTCAGAGTGCCACACTTATTCACCTTTCATTTTTACTTCGTCCTCTCCCGATCAAAACAAAACACGCAAACAATTCGCGTCCCACCTATGGTGATCCTCTGGTTTTCCCTTCAACATCGCTTTGGCTGTCCCCCTACCCTGGGGAGTTGCCGCGCGTTTGCTTTTCGATTGATTCCACCAGCAAGAAATCTTCAACTTCTACTGCCATACCCGCCGACTTTTTATTCTTTATTCCAAATCCTATGCTTTAATCCCAACTCCTTGTAGAAACCACTGGTTCAGTAGCTCTGTTCTCCCTCATAGTATGCCCAGTTATTCACTACGTTCACCCGGACACTTATCTACTCTCCACTCCATAACCGCTCCTGTACGCTATCCGTCTCCGCAGAGGCACTTCACATCGATTCAGAACCATGATACCATCTTCTTGTTGTTATTTTGCAACACATCTGCATCAATATAAATAACACCTTCAGTGCTTGCCTGCTCTCCTCTGGCCATTTCGTCCATCACCGCAATTGGCTAGACTTCAGCTTTAGTATTAGCGACGTTTGGGTTAAGGCAGTTTGGAGGGGACAGTAACTTGATATACGAAGTAACCCCCGCTCTTTGCTGATCGAATGTTAGGAGGAAGTGGGGCCAGTCGGCACCCCGGGAGAAGGTTAAGCAATCAAGCCTAGTTTGTTATTTTGTAAATGCTTCGGTTTCTGGTTTCCATAGCTTCCGATAGACATGATTCGTGCATAGTTGAGAGGTAACATGCGATCATTTTTGGTCCACATTGGGGACGTTTAGCTTGACGGAGAGGTTCGCTTCCGGAGGACCAAGGTAAACGACTAGATCCAGGATGTTATCGTGCCCTGTTGGAGTAGAGACTTGCCCTGTCATTATTGCGGCATAGGTGTCCGGAAGAAATCCAGCAGATGGGGGGTGGCAGTCAGCTTATTCAAACAAACACTGGGAGTTCAAATTCTTGTGCTCCTATCTTTGGGCTTCAGGATGGGGTGGAAATGCACTCGACGGCTCCAGTCATCCGTGAAAATTCAGCTTAACTGGAAGTGGAAATTTGGTGGACGCGGCCGACGCGCACCTGTGTTTCGTAAATTTGGGCAGATAGCCATGGGGAGTCGAGGACGACGTTGGGCACTAAATGATGTGGGAGGGTAGCAATAAATTTTTGCTCAATGTACGTGGGACAGCCACAGCCTCAGTGGTCCACTCTGCTTACTCAAAAAGGGTTAGAGTCTAACAACGAGGCAACGTAAGTTGGGGTGTGATTGGCTTACCATGCTTCTGTGACTAAAATGATGCCAAAGCCGAAGGTACGAACTTTCCCTCTAGTCTGTAATTTTTCAACGGCAAACTGTAATGCAGCCGAGGGAAAGAAATTCTGGCTGCATTTTTGAGCTTCAGGGGCGTTGCGGGTTCCTTTGCAGGCAGTGGAGGTCAGTTGGGACTAAGAGAGTTTCCGGCTTCTATATTTGCAAGTGGTGGCCAAAAATTGCTCAGTGTGATAAGGGCTTTAGATCTGGTCTAGTTCGGTCACAGTGTTTTTAGTAGCATGCACCAGTTGGCCTTTATCAGGAACTCTGTTTGACCGTAGAATTTACGCAGCCGTAGGACTGTAACCTTAAGATACTTGTAGGTTGCTGTCAAGTACACCGGACTTTGGAGCTTTTGGCGGATGCGAGGGCGGATTGGCCGGTTTTAGGGTTGGGGTTCGGAGGCCCCTGCAGTCGCCATCGAGTGACAGTGGAGACTTCAGTCCAAATTTCTCAAACTTTTGATCCGAAGTGATGGAACAAATCGGAAGAAGGGGCTTGCTTCGATGGGGGGAGAAACTGACCCTTGATCTGATGCACTAGGTAGAATACAAATCAGTCACGGATAGAGATAATAATAATAATAATGGTTTATTTCGGAAGCGCCCGAAGCATACCATGTGCATGATCATGTAGATACAGGTGATGGAATGGACAGATATAATTCATGGAAATATGGAGACTCTCATTAAAATATTGGGTAAAAAGGCTCAGAAGGGTAAATAAGGTAAGATGAAAATAGTATAAACGTATGCACACCATAGAGATTGTGTGGAGTTTAAATGAGCTCAAGAGCGGATTTGAATGGACGCCCGGTGAATTTGAAATTCAAGGTCAGGTGGACTGAATGGCTGGTCCCGGGCAATTACATATGGAGGCCGACTGGTAAACATGAGGAAGGCTGGAAATCGGTATAAAGAATTGCAGATGAAGAACCTCAACGATCACAGATCAACTCCGGTGTTTCGTTCAAAGACTCAAGTGGGGTTGTCAGATTGAGCAAGCTACCATCCACAAAAATGTTATTCGAGCAATGCTTAACCTGGCCAGATTGATCTCGAATTCAGTACAACATTGATTCATAAACTCCACGGTAGTAAATCACAAATGATGAGCATGAACATCATACGCAAACCTCAGATGTATTTTACAGTGACTCATATAGAAGACCAAAGTTCAACGCAGCAAGCCAAAGCAGGTGGTGTCAAGACAACCCAAACGAAGTTCAGATATGCTTCGTTATGTCTTAAGCGATCGGGCATGTATTGCAAGCATCCGGGTTTGGGAACGAATAGAGTCTTGTTCTGGGAACATGAAGGAGCTCTTCGTAAAGAACTTTTGACACATCATTTACAAATAGTGGGTTCCGATCCTAAGTGGTCAAACTGATGTGCAGCGGCTGCGCAAAAGATAAGCGATGAACTCTTCAAACTGAGGCCGGATGTTTCTCGTGGAAAACCAGAAATTTTCATACACATGAACATGGCTATAAGTGGAACTCTTCGGGAGCGTTGCTTGCAAGCGCGGTTTGCTTTTCACAGGCTGGAGCCCCCGGCCTTGAGTTTGTACAAATCTGCCGGTCAGGTGTGGGCAAGGGTTACAGGCGTCAGCTCCAAAACCTCAATTTTCCTCCTTCAGGGAGGAGGAGGCGGTAAGGGGTCTGAGGGAGACGTTTACCTCAATAAAATGCTTTCCTGTGCTAAGTTCCAGTAATCTAGTCCACATTGTCTTGTACCCTTAACAAGAGTTCACGGGAAACATTTGCGACGTCGATCTAGATAATTAGCTGAATCTGGCTTCCTTAGATACAGGGTGGTAAACTAGCGGAAACGATTGCTGATAGATGTGGTACAACCAGAGAACGACCAAGCTTTCGAAAAGCATTAGCTCGTAAGTATAACGAAATCATCTTCAGCAATAAACCGGCAACATTTTCACCAGACGGACAGATGTAGCCCCCGGGGTCGCCTGTGATGTTTTGCAGCTGAACATGTCACCTGGTGCAAATTTACTGTGAAGGATCTGTAATGAAAATACTTCCAGAAGTCCTAGATGCTTCGTGATTGTGAGTATGCTCGAAAATACTTTACTAGGCATTTCCGTACACTTTGGCTTGTACGTTTGCTCTTTTGTTTGGGATATCTGACCGTTTCTGACTGCCACGACTTGAACTACGGGATATGGAGCCCCTAGGTTTCACCGTAGGGTCTAGTTGGCATCCACACTTGAGGCCTTCATATATTTTTACCTTTTGTAATTTCAAGTATAGTGCTTTTGAAACTATAAATCAAACTTGTTCTGGTTTGGGATTTGTGCGAATTTGCTAGGCGTTGCTAATAGTATAGACCTGTGATTTACATCTCTCTCTGAGCTCTCGAAATGCATACTGTCGCCTGTAGTTGATGTTTGACGGAGTTTTACGTCTCTCTTGTTGGTTTTACCAACTCTGTCTGACCCCTGCTTGAGTTCACTTTTCGTTCGCGCGTTAAAAGTGAGCGCAACTTCCGCCAAAACTTCCTGTCGCAATCCACCGTCGGGTCTCCGCATTTAGCCCTTCACTGAGTACAAAAGGTTGGCTTACGTCGGCTTTATTTTCGTCTTTACTCTCGATGGACGCTATTCACACATGATGAGAAGTTTTCCAGTTACCATACTAGGTGAGCTCATTTCATTGGTATTTTGTATACAGCTTTTCTAAAACAATTTTATATTCACAAAAACGCTTTCCTTGAGGCCCACAGCTGTCCCACCAGCTACACTTTGCAAACTTCTATTTCTTTCTCCTGTTTCCTGAAGCTGTGGGCATAAACTTATTACTGATTTTAGCGAAAGCAGCCAAAATGCTTACCAGTTTTCATCCAGAGAGTACGAAGATCACCGAATCCGTCCAAGGGGATCTCATAACTTCCACCTCCATTCAAGAATCAGGTTTCCAAGAAGCTCGCTCGTTGAGCCAGACATTAAAACAAAATAGATCATTGTGAACCAGACTTGGGACACCATTATGAAGCCTCTTAAAGACTGTTTGTACTGAACCGTAGAAGTAGCGCTTATTGAGCCCGCTGCTGCACCGGAAGTAGAGGGTACACTCTAATCTCTGCCTGAGGTTCGACTGGGTGGATTCGCACCCTAGCAGCCCTCAGGAAAAATGAGACTTTTAAAGGGCACAGCTTACATGGCCGAAATAATTCTGTCACAGTTTTGGATGCGGCCTCTACCTCTACGTGCCCAAGGCATTTTGGCCCTTGTCGTCAACGGCCAGTTTTTGGAAGGGTGCCCCTGGGCCGCAGATACAGACTTCAAACAGGCGCACAAGGTTGCTTCGCCGTCCCTCAAAGCTGCTCACCCAGCCATGGCACCACGCAGTGTTCTCTCCTACTCTGCAAATATTGTTCAGCGACGGCTTCCCGGTCGTGATTCCGATAAGCAAGCCCCATGTCAGGATGGTAGGTATTGAGTGCATGCAGTCTTACGGCACAAAGCAGCGATCAAAATCTTGCGCATGAAAAGCCCCGGTTTTAGGGCTTACACGTCGCAGTCTCCTCACTCAAGCAGTCTAACCGGAGCGCGATACAATCGTCACTGTTTAGATTCACAGGCTGGCAAGAGTAAGTAGCTCTGGAATTTGCGCAAATGGCAGGGCCACAATCAGTCTAGAGGGCAGTGGCCTCAACCCCTACCAGCTCTCTTTTTCCGAGTCGCTTGATGTACTTTGAAGACAGAACCAGTATAAGACGCCTTTTAGCAATATTTAGCCAAATTTGATGCGGATTCCGAAATCAGAAAGTGATTACCCGTGGAATCCTACTATACTAGATTATCGAATGAACAATGATATGGAAGGGATACGAACTACAAATATGCGATCACAGGGACTTAGAAAACCAGAACCAGATTACGGCTTACAAGATAGGAGCACCTGCGTCACGCAGGTCCGGAATAAGGATGTGAACGATTAGTGTGCTGGATGCGAACAAACAAACGTTAGTTCATGAAAACATACAGTGCATAAAAACAGGCCAATGGTGTAAATAAGTGGGTGATGTTAAGGAAAAGAAATTGCTGTGTTTGTGGGGGGGGGGATTTGCCACGACTGGTAGTTACAGCCAGCGACCTGCCTTTTGAGCTATATAAGGGGGCAATGGTAAGCTTGCCACCCACCCTTAAACATCATACCACGCAAAACCATGGCTCTGACTCTATAAGAGGCAAATAGCACTCCATTTCCGAGGCATGGCAATAAAAACCTGGCCTTTGATCTTGGTTTACAGGGCCGCTGTCCACAGGTTTTCGTCATCCCTCACCTTCCTCAGGTCATCAGAAATTTAGATTTCTTGGAACTTTAGGCTTGGTCATCGATCTCCGTAACTGCCTCATTTGGGATTCGTTACCGTCGAAAGTAGCGATTGGTTCACTGGCACTCGCATATTTCCGAGCCCAACTTCGCCGATGCCTACAGCAGACGTAGAATTCAGCGTACTTATCGGTGAGTTCCCGAATGTCATTCGCTTGAACGTTACCACACTTCCCGCTACCACTGCCGTGGCGCAGCAGATAGTGGCGGCAGGCCCCCATGCCCGCACTCGACCTCGCAGGTTGGCCCAACAAAAGCTGAAAGTTGCCCTAGCAAAATTCCAACACGCTGCATTCGGGCTTGTTTCTATCCTCCAGAAGCCCCGGGCGCCACCTCAGCACACGGTCCTCAAAAAGCTGGTCGGTGATTGGAGATAATGTAGAGGTTGCCGTGCTGTAAAGCAAGGGACTGCTCACTACCTTCACCCTATATCACTCATTAGAACCCCACAGTTAGTCTTGCTGGTAAGAGTTTTTCAGCCGCGCAGAGTTCGTATTCGTTCACAGCCACTCGGCCGTAGCCGAAGCAAACACCCCCGAAAGGGGGTTGCAACACCCCTCTGGGTTGTTAAGCAACAAGGATGTTTTTGAGGCTTAGATTCACTGTTCAAACTTTACAGCTTTTATTGGATATTGTTGGTAGGGGGTAACACTTTGCCTTTGTGTGCAAAAATGTCATCCCTGTTGCTAGCCGGATTTGAAACAAGCCTCTGACATGTCGGCGTGCTATCTGTCACCACCTAGCCCGTCACAGGATCGCGATTGTTGCTCAGAAGAACGTGGTTTTCTTGGAGTCCCTGCAATTCCTGGGACATGTGGTCTCGCACATGAGGATAGCTTTTCTGTCAGAAAAATATGCAGGCCATATTAGACCACCCAGAACCTACGTCGTAAAGAATGCTTCGGCTTTTTCGCAGTTTATTAAATTTCGGTCAACGTTCCATACTACGGTGCACCCAGGTAAAGCACCCCATGACAAACCCTCCCCGAAGCATTGCAAACATACGTAAAAATTCCCCAAGATGTGGAGGAACGTGCACTTCTTACTTTGTTCGCATGACCCAAGTTGGTGCAAATTGCCCATTCCATAAGCTGGCCTGGCAAAGTAGTCTGCACAAGCCCTAATACTCAGGGGCTTTAAAACCACTACATGCCTGGTAGGCTGAGTGTGAAACCGAAACTGAGTTTAACCTTTGTAGCAACTGAACCCACATTCAGCTGTTTGTGGCAACGTAGATGCACTCCTTGTGGCCTTTGCGCCGATCAGGGTTAAAGTACACCTTCAACGTTGTTTTGGGCTCTTTTAAATGATATCATGTCCGGTGTCGCTCTTTTACGTGAACGTGACTGACACTGCTCCAGAACAAACCATCCTCCACCTATCCCAGTTATTTTACCTTCTTCAATTAGCAGTCGAAACTTTTGGCTCGTTGCATGGTAATTAAGCCATTCTCGGGAACTGGCTAGTACCCGGTATTCGGAGTGCTGAATCAGTGAGCCTTTCGTATCTTCTGATCTTTTCGTAGATTCCGGAGTACCAGCAAACAGTTTTATCAAATTCGACTAACGATAACTCACTTTTCCCCCTTTTTCCCTTTCCTTACTACGAAGGCTTCTTTTGCTTATTCCAGCAGATTAGGATTTTATTGTTTGCAGTATGAGTGACCCTACGTTTTTGGGGCTGGGGCGAAAGCACTTTCCATCTAGTTTGGGTCTTTCGAAGAAGGTAATCCTAGGGCCTAGTTTGCTCAGTTAAAATTAACTTTCGTTTTGTTCAGTGCGACCATCAAAAGCGGTAGAGATCACTGAGTGGTTGCTATTCTACCCTCACATATCGTCCATAAAGCGAGAGACGTCTTGCATTCAGAGATCCCAACCCTCGACAGCGCACAAAAGCGGCGGCTGTAACACACGTTTGGGCGATGCGTAGCCAAATTCACAACGGATCCCGAAATTAAAAGGCGACTATCCATGACATTCTGCAACACTAGATTATTGAATGAACAATGACATCAAACAGATACAAACCTCAAGTATGAGATCACAAGGACTCAACAGAAGAAAAACCATATTTTGGTGTGCGAGCGAGGAGCACGTGCGTCACGCAGGTCCAGAACAAGGACACGACAGAGTAGCGCTCTGGGCGCGAACGAACAACAATTGGTCCATAAAAACAAACAGTGCGTATAGGCACGTCAATAGTGTGGGCAAATGAGTGATGTTAAGAAAAAACTTGGAACTGCAACGGTTTGAGTGGATTTTTCACGACTGGTCGGTACAACCCCGTAGGCGGCAGTTGTTACTATTTGTCCATATGCCAGAGTGCAACCTCATCCATGACACCTACATGCACACACACACAGACACACGCAGCGGAGGCACGAAGGCTCTTCCGAGGACAGCACCTACGTTCCTCCTTCAAGCCAGCCAACTGTCAGCCGTTCCCATGGACCATGCAGAGTAACATCGCAACGGTGCAGCCACCGGATCAAGCGTGATGTTGAGTAGAAGCTTGGCTGCAGAAGTATTAGGTACATGCACTGACAGCAGGGTCTAGGTAGGCAGGGAGAATCAGTACCCTTATTCTACACCTTTGAATCTGTTGAGATCCGGAAGGACTTTGGTGGGAGCTTTAACGACTGGTCTTGAAAATTCCCCCCGCAAAAACACTGAGATTTCGTGTTTCCTTGACACCACTCACTCATTTACACTATTGACTTGGTTTTATGCACTATATGTTTTCATGGCCCGACCTTTGTTTGTTTGCTTCCAGAGAGCTACTCTGTCATATTCTATCCTGGACCTGCGTGAAGCGTGCTCCTTTCTCGTACGCCGCAATTTGGTTCCCGTTCTCTGAGCCATATGATCGCCTAACCCAGGTTCGTATCTGTTTCGTGTCATTGTTCATTTGATAATCTAGTTTGCTAGGATTTCGTGGATAATCGCGTTCTGGTTTCGAGATCAGTATCAAATTTGGCTACCTACTGCTCAAGGGAGCCTTACATACGGGACAGGGGGGGGATTGCTTCTGGTGCGAACGTCTGAAGCAACTGGATTTACACGAGAAATTACGGCGGTCAGTTATCTGAGGTGCAATATCCGGACTAGCAATCGAGAATACCAGGTCCAAGACCTTGTTCTCCCTGTACAGTAGGGGACTTGTTGGGTCCACCACCAAGATGGACACAGGAAAGGCGGGTGGAGGGGGCGTGAGGACTGGTTTAAGTAGACCTTCAGATCAGAAGAAGTTTAAAGTCACCCTCAAAACTTTTTACCCTGATAGGACAGTCAAGCTCAGCAACGAAGATATCCACGGCAGAGTCAATTTTCGTAAGCTTCATACCCGGAGGGAAGTGGACGCAGCCGAGAAAGAGATTCTGGTCGGAGGCGTGAATAGATAGCCGAAGTGAATCTTCAATAAGCAGAAGGGGGCGGTGGTCAACGACGCTAACGTGAATGATGCATTTGACGGACTAAACAACCTAACCGCTTCTGAACCCGCTGGTGTTGGAAAGGCCTTGATACCCAGCAAAGCGAACGAGGTCACGCGAGTTATCATCTGAGAGCCAGGATTCGGTTACTGGCATAATGTCGGGATTTGAGGCAAGTGCCTTGGATAACAGATGTAGTATTTTTCTGCCTAATGATCGGGCTATAGTAAGATCTTATAGAAAGTAATTTGGTGTCGGGTGCGCAAAGCATTGATGCCAGTTACATGACTATTGGGATCGCTGTGGCGATACAAATTAGGTCTCAGCGGGTAGAATGCATCATTAGAAGTGAGAGAGTGGGCAGTAGTGGAAGGGGGACAATAGAGAAGCAGCCTTATTGATAAGCCTCGCCGATTGTTGTGGGTGATCAACAAAATGGATATGCAAGGGATCATTGATGTGGGCCTAAAGGTGGGCACGTACTATAGACGGAGGGTGCACTATATGGCATTGTGAGAGATTTAGAATGCCGGTCGCAGCGGGGTGAACAGGGGGATTGCAGTGTGCAAGGTACTTGAGGGCATGATGCCGAGAGGGGATTAGTGAATGACATGGGTCTGAAAAGGGTTACCAACATGGTTCGTAGGACAAGTGGCGGTACGCGCAGGAATGTGGAAGGCACCGGTAGGGAAAAAGCCACTTCTTGACTGCGGATAACCTGCCTATCGGACCGGGTCAGTATAGCGCTGACAGGGGCGGGTAAGTATGGAGACTTTTGAGTGGGTAACTGGGAGGTACTGTAGGATGGTGGCGGAAAGAGTGCAGCATGATTTAATAAAATTATTAATAATAATAACGATAAAAATGGTAGTTTCTTTCGGAGACGCTTAGAGCATGCCTTATCAATGACCAAATTTTTACAAGCGACGAAATGTACCGAAGAAATTCGTGAAAAATTAAGAAGTATGAATGGTAAACTCGGGGCAGGTAGACTCAGAGGGGAGACGGAAAGAAGATAAATGTACGCAAACAAAAGAGTTTTGAAGGGAGCCTAAATGAACCCAAAGATGGGGTCAAATATATGCCCGGTGGATTTGAAAGTCAAGGCCAAATAAAAGGCCTGGCCGAGCCAAGTGAAGACCGAAACCTGGAAGTTTTACCTGAGGAGGACTGAAGATTGGTCTCACAAAACTGGGTAACCAGGTTTGATGAAGAAAAGAAGAACGAGAGAAAAAAGAAAGAAATAAGGTAAAAAAAAAGGGAAAACAAAAAATTCAGTTAGCGTGGCAATTGATCAGGCAACCATGAAGTATGTTACATTTCAACGAAGGGTATGTGTCAGTTCGAAAACAGGGAGCGAGCAATGCAAGACTTGACCAGTGGATCAGATGGCAACCATGGTTTGGAAGGATCGAGATACGACTAGTGTGAATCAAAGATACAGAAAAAATGGATGCATATCATGAGGAGCAGCGGGATAGCGGTAAAAGAAATGGCCTGCAAAGAATTGGAGGAAGCTGGGGGAAAATACGAATATATATATGCACATTTATATGTATATATATATATATATATATATATATATATATTTGCAAGTGAGTAGTAGGAGATTAGATTTGTATATAATATGATTCATCATGCAGCTTGAACGCTCAACTCACCATTGAAAACCATAGAAGCACTGTACAGCTGTTTCATCCTTGTTGGGAATCATCAGCAGTGCACATCCACCGAGCCCCCACGGGAGTCGAACCCGGGGTGAACGATTATGAATAGAACACCTTAACCGCAAGGCTATCCGGGCTGGCTCTCAACGGTTTGTTGAACATCTACACTACATGATATAGCACCCTTCCGTCACTGGCTTTTGAACGGTAACAACCCGCTTCCCACACAGCGATCGACTCCTATGGTGGATGACTTCTCTGTAGAGGCCTAAGTACAACGAAGGCATTCCGTTATGAACAACCTACAGAGCTTGGTTACTATTTGCAAGTGAGTAGTAGGAGATTAGATTTGTATATAATATGATTCATCATGCAGCTTGAACGCTCAACTCACCATTGAAAACCATAGAAGCACTGTACAGCTGTTTCATCCTTGTTGGGAATCATCAGCAGTGCACATCCACCGAGCCCCCACGGGAGTCGAACCCGGGGTGAACGATTATGAATAGAACACCTTAACCGCAAGGCTATCCGGGCTGGCTCTCAACGGTTTGTTGAACATCTACACTACATGATATAGCACCCTTCCGTCACTGGCTTTTGAACGGTAACAACCCGCTTCCCACACAGCGATCGACTCCTATGGTGGATGACTTCTCTGTAGGGGCCTAAGTACAACGAAGGCATTCCGTTATGAACAACCTACAGAGCTTGGTTACTATTTGCAAGTGAGTAGTAGGAGATTAGATTTGTATATAATATGATTCATCATGCAGCTTGAACGCTCAACTCACCATTGAAAACCATAGAATCACTGTACAGCTGTTTCATCCTTGTTGGGAATCATCAGCAGTGCACATCCACCGAGCCCCCACGGGAGTCGAACCCGGGGTGAACGATTATGAATAGAACACCTTAACCGCAAGGCTATCCGGGCTGGCTCTCAACGGTTTGTTGAACATCTACACTACATGATATAGCACCCTTCCGTCACTGGCTTTTGAACGGTAACAACCCGCTTCCCACACAGCGATCGACTCCTATGATGGATGACTTCTCTGTAGAGGCCTAAGTACAACGAAGGCATTCCGTTATGAACAACCTACAGAGCTTGGTTACTACTTGCAAGTGAGTAGTAGGAGATTAGATTTGTATATAATATGATTCATCGTGCAGCTTGAACGCTCAACTCACCATTGAAAACCATAGAAGCACTGTACAGCTGTTTCATCCTTGTTGGGAATCATCAGCAGTGCACATCCACCGAGCCCCCACGGGAGTCGAACCCGGGGTGAACGATTATGAATAGAACACCTTAACCGCAAGGCTATCCGGGCTGGCTCTCAACGGTTTGTTGAACATCTACACTACATGATATAGCACCCTTCCGTCACTGGCTTTTGAACGGTAACAACCCGCTTCCCACACAGCGATCGACTCCTATGGTGGATGACTTCTCTGTAGAGGCCTAAGTACAACGAAGGCATTCCGTTATGAACAACCTACAGAGCTTGGTTACTATTTGCAAGTGAGTAGTAGGAGATTAGATTTGTATATAATATGATTCATCATGCAGCTTGAACGCTCAACTCACCATTGAAAACCATAGAATCACTGTACAGCTGTTTCATCCTTGTTGGGAATCATCAGCAGTGCACATCCACCGAGCCCCCACGGGAGTCGAACCCGGGGTGAACGATTATGAATAGAACACCTTAACCGCAAGGCTATCCGGGCTGGCTCTCAACGGTTTGTTGAACATCTACACTACATGATATAGCACCCTTCCGTCACTGGCTTTTGAACGGTAACAACCCGCTTCCCACACAGCGATCGACTCCTATGGTGGATGACTTCTCTGTAGGGGCCTAAGTACAACGAAGGCATTCCGTTATGAACAACCTACAGAGCTTGGTTACTATTTGCAAGTGAGTGGTAGGAGATTAGATTTGTATATAATATGATTCATCATGCAGCTTGAACGCTCAACTCACCATTGAAAACCATAGAAGCACTGTACAGCTGTTTCATCCTTGTTGGGAATCATCAGCAGTGCACATCCACCGAGCCCCCACGGGAGTCGAACCCGGGGTGAACGATTATGAATAGAACACCTTAACCGCAAGGCTATCCGGGCTGGCTCTCAACGGTTTGTTGAACATCTACACTACATGATATAGCACCCTTCCGTCACTGGCTTTTGAACGGTAACAACCCGCTTCCCACACAGCGATCGACTCCTATGGTGGATGACTTCTCTGTAGGGGCCTAAGTACAACGAAGGCATTCCGTTATGAACAACCTACAGAGCTTGGTTACTATTTGCAAGTGAGTGGTAGGAGATTAGATTTGTATATAATATGATTCATCATGCAGCTTGAACGCTCAACTCACCATTGAAAACCATAGAATCACTGTACAGCTGTTTCATCCTTGTTGGGAATCATCAGCAGTGCACATCCACCGAGCCCCCACGGGAGTCGAACCCGGGGTGAACGATTATGAATAGAACACCTTAACCGCAAGGCTATCCGGGCTGGCTCTCAACGGTTTGTTGAACATCTACACTACATGATATAGCACCCTTCCGTCACTGGCTTTTGAACGGTAACAACCCGCTTCCCACACAGCGATCGACTCCTATGGTGGATGACTTCTCTGTAGGGGCCTGAGTACAACGAAGGCATTCCGTTATGAACAACCTACAGAGCTTGGTTACTACTTGCAAGTGAGTAGTAGGAGATTAGATTTGTATATAATATGATTCATCATGCAGCTTGAACGCTCAACTCACCATTGAAAACCATAGAAGCACTGTACAGCTGTTTCATCCTTGTTGGGAATCATCAGCAGTGCACATCCACCGAGCCCCCACGGGAGTCGAACCCGGGGTGAACGATTATGAATAGAACACCTTAACCGCAAGGCTATCCGGGCTGGCTCTCAACGGTTTGTTGAACATCTACACTACATGATATAGCACCCTTCCGTCACTGGCTTTTGAACGGTAACAACCCGCTTCCCACACAGCGATCGACTCCTATGGTGGATGACTTCTCTGTAGGGGCCTAAGTACAACGAAGGCATTCCGTTATGAACAACCTACAGAGCTTGGTTACTATTTGCAAGTGAGTAGTAGGAGATTAGATTTGTATATAATATGATTCATCATGCAGCTTGAACGCTCAACTCACCATTGAAAACCATAGAATCACTGTACAGCTGTTTCATCCTTGTTGGGAATCATCAGCAGTGCACATCCACCGAGCCCCCACGGGAGTCGAACCCGGGGTGAACGATTATGAATAGAACACCTTAACCGCAAGGCTATCCGGGCTGGCTCTCAACGGTTTGTTGAACATCTACACTACATGATATAGCACCCTTCCGTCACTGGCTTTTGAACGGTAACAACCCGCTTCCCACACAGCGATCGACTCCTATGGTGGATGACTTCTCTGTAGAGGCCTAAGTACAACGAAGGCATTCCGTTATGAACAACCTACAGAGCTTGGTTACTATTTGCAAGTGAGTAGTAGGAGATTAGATTTGTATATAATATGATTCATCATGCAGCTTGAACGCTCAACTCACCATTGAAAACCATAGAAGCACTGTACAGCTGTTTCATCCTTGTTGGGAATCATCAGCAGTGCACATCCACCGAGCCCCCACGGGAGTCGAACCCGGGGTGAACGATTATGAATAGAACACCTTAACCGCAAGGCTATCCGGGCTGGCTCTCAACGGTTTGTTGAACATCTACACTACATGATATAGCACCCTTCCGTCACTGGCTTTTGAACGGTAACAACCCGCTTCCCACACAGCGATCGACTCCTATGGTGGATGACTTCTCTGTAGGGGCCCAAGTACAACGAAGGCATTCCGTTATGAACAACCTACAGAGCTTGGTTACTATTTGCAAGTGAGTAGTAGGAGATTAGATTTGTATATAATATGATTCATCATGCAGCTTGAACGCTCAACTCACCATTGAAAACCATAGAAGCACTGTACAGCTGTTTCATCCTTGTTGGGAATCATCAGCAGTGCACATCCACCGAGCCCCCACGGGAGTCGAACCCGGGGTGAACGATTATGAATAGAACACCTTAACCGCAAGGCTATCCGGGCTGGCTCTCAACGGTTTGTTGAACATCTACACTACATGATATAGCACCCTTCCGTCACTGGCTTTTGAACGGTAACAACCCGCTTCCCACACAGCGATCGACTCCTATGATGGATGACTTCTCTGTAGGGGCCTAAGTACAACGAAGGCATTCCGTTATGAACAACCTACAGAGCTTGGTTACTATTTGCAAGTGAGTAGTAGGAGATTAGATTTGTATATAATATGATTCATCATGCAGCTTGAACGCTCAACTCACCATTGAAAACCATAGAAGCACTGTACAGCTGTTTCATCCTTGTTGGGAATCATCAGCAGTGCACGTCCACCGAGCCCCCACGGGAGTCGAACCCGGGGTGAACGATTATGAATAGAACACCTTAACCGCAAGGCTATCCGGGCTGGCTCTCAACGGTTTGTTGAACATCTACACTACATGATATAGCACCCTTCCGTCACTGGCTTTTGAACGGTAACAACCCGCTTCCCACACAGCGATCGACTCCTATGGTGGATGACTTCTCTGTAGAGGCCTAAGTACAACGAAGGCATTCCGTTATGAACAACCTACAGAGCTTGGTTACTATTTGCAAGTGAGTAGTAGGAGATTAGATTTGTATATAATATGATTCATCATGCAGCTTGAACGCTCAACTCACCATTGAAAACCATAGAAGCACTGTACAGCTGTTTCATCCTTGTTGGGAATCATCAGCAGTGCACATCCACCGAGCCCCCACGGGAGTCGAACCCGGGGTGAACGATTATGAATAGAACACCTTAACCGCAAGGCTATCCGGGCTGGCTCTCAACGGTTTGTTGAACATCTACACTACATGATATAGCACCCTTCCGTCACTGGCTTTTGAACGGTAACAACCCGCTTCCCACACAGCGATCGACTCCTATGGTGGATGACTTCTCTGTAGAGGCCTAAGTACAACGAAGGCATTCCGTTATGAACAACCTACAGAGCTTGGTTACTATTTGCAAGTGAGTAGTAGGAGATTAGATTTGTATATAATATGATTCATCATGCAGCTTGAACGCTCAACTCACCATTGAAAACCATAGAATCACTGTACAGCTGTTTCATCCTTGTTGGGAATCATCAGCAGTGCACATCCACCGAGCCCCCACGGGAGTCGAACCCGGGGTGAACGATTATGAATAGAACACCTTAACCGCAAGGCTATCCGGGCTGGCTCTCAACGGTTTGTTGAACATCTACACTACATGATATAGCACCCTTCCGTCACTGGCTTTTGAACGGTAACAACCCGCTTCCCACACAGCGATCGACTCCTATGATGGATGACTTCTCTGTAGGGGCCTAAGTACAACGAAGGCATTCCGTTATGAACAACCTACAGAGCTTGGTTACTATTTGCAAGTGAGTGGTAGGAGATTAGATTTGTATATAATATGATTCATCATGCAGCTTGAACGCTCAACTCACCATTGAAAACCATAGAAGCACTGTACAGCTGTTTCATCCTTGTTGGGAATCATCAGCAGTGCACATCCACCGAGCCCCCACGGGAGTCGAACCCGGGGTGAACGATTATGAATAGAACACCTTAACCGCAAGGCTATCCGGGCTGGCTCTCAACGGTTTGTTGAACATCTACACTACATGATATAGCACCCTTCCGTCACTGGCTTTTGAACGGTAACAACCCGCTTCCCACACAGCGATCGACTCCTATGGTGGATGACTTCTCTGTAGAGGCCTAAGTACAACGAAGGCATTCCGTTATGAACAACCTACAGAGCTTGGTTACTATTTGCAAGTGAGTGGTAGGAGATTAGATTTGTATATAATATGATTCATCATGCAGCTTGAACGCTCAACTCACCATTGAAAACCATAGAAGCACTGTACAGCTGTTTCATCCTTGTTGGGAATCATCAGCAGTGCACATCCACCGAGCCCCCACGGGAGTCGAACCCGGGGTGAACGATTATGAATAGAACACCTTAACCGCAAGGCTATCCGGGCTGGCTCTCAACGGTTTGTTGAACATCTACACTACATGATATAGCACCCTTCCGTCACTGGCTTTTGAACGGTAACAACCCGCTTCCCACACAGCGATCGACTCCTATGATGGATGACTTCTCTGTAGAGGCCTAAGTACAACGAAGGCATTCCGTTATGAACAACCTACAGAGCTTGGTTACTATTTGCAAGTGAGTGGTAGGAGATTAGATTTGTAAATAATATGATTCATCATGCAGCTTGAACGCTCAACTCACCATTGAAAACCATAGAAGCACTGTACAGCTGTTTCATCCTTGTTGGGAATCATCAGCAGTGCACATCCACCGAGCCCCCACGGGAGTCGAACCCGGGGTGAACGATTATGAATAGAACACCTTAACCGCAAGGCTATCCGGGCTGGCTCTCAACGGTTTGTTGAACATCTACACTACATGATATAGCACCCTTCCGTCACTGGCTTTTGAACGGTAACAACCCGCTTCCCACACAGCGATCGACTCCTATGGTGGATGACTTCTCTGTAGAGGCCTAAGTACAACGAAGGCATTCCGTTATGAACAACCTACAGAGCTTGGTTACTATTTGCAAGTGAGTAGTAGGAGATTAGATTTGTATATAATATGATTCATCATGCAGCTTGAACGCTCAACTCACCATTGAAAACCATAGAAGCACTGTACAGCTGTTTCATCCTTGTTGGGAATCATCAGCAGTGCACATCCACCGAGCCCCCACGGGAGTCGAACCCGGGGTGAACGATTATGAATAGAACACCTTAACCGCAAGGCTATCCGGGCTGGCTCTCAACGGTTTGTTGAACATCTACACTACATGATATAGCACCCTTCCGTCACTGGCTTTTGAACGGTAACAACCCGCTTCCCACACAGCGATCGACTCCTATGGTGGATGACTTCTCTGTAGGGGCCTGAGTACAACGAAGGCATTCCGTTATGAACAACCTACAGAGCTTGGTTACTATTTGCAAGTGAGTGGTAGGAGATTAGATTTGTATATAATATGATTCATCATGCAGCTTGAACGCTCAACTCACCATTGAAAACCATAGAATCACTGTACAGCTGTTTCATCCTTGTTGGGAATCATCAGCAGTGCACATCCACCGAGCCCCCACGGGAGTCGAACCCGGGGTGAACGATTATGAATAGAACACCTTAACCGCAAGGCTATCCGGGCTGGCTCTCAACGGTTTGTTGAACATCTACACTACATGATATAGCACCCTTCCGTCACTGGCTTTTGAACGGTAACAACCCGCTTCCCACACAGCGATCGACTCCTATGGTGGATGACTTCTCTGTAGGGGCCTAAGTACAACGAAGGCATTCCGTTATGAACAACCTACAGAGCTTGGTTACTATTTGCAAGTGAGTAGTAGGAGATTAGATTTGTATATAATATGATTCATCATGCAGCTTGAACGCTCAACTCACCATTGAAAACCATAGAAGCACTGTACAGCTGTTTCATCCTTGTTGGGAATCATCAGCAGTGCACATCCACCGAGCCCCCACGGGAGTCGAACCCGGGGTGAACGATTATGAATAGAACACCTTAACCGCAAGGCTATCCGGGCTGGCTCTCAACGGTTTGTTGAACATCTACACTACATGATATAGCACCCTTCCGTCACTGGCTTTTGAACGGTAACAACCCGCTTCCCACACAGCGATCGACTCCTATGGTGGATGACTTCTCTGTAGGGGCCCAAGTACAACGAAGGCATTCCGTTATGAACAACCTACAGAGCTTGGTTACTATTTGCAAGTGAGTAGTAGGAGATTAGATTTGTATATAATATGATTCATCATGCAGCTTGAACGCTCAACTCACCATTGAAAACCATAGAAGCACTGTACAGCTGTTTCATCCTTGTTGGGAATCATCAGCAGTGCACATCCACCGAGCCCCCACGGGAGTCGAACCCGGGGTGAACGATTATGAATAGAACACCTTAACCGCAAGGCTATCCGGGCTGGCTCTCAACGGTTTGTTGAACATCTACACTACATGATATAGCACCCTTCCGTCACTGGCTTTTGAACGGTAACAACCCGCTTCCCACACAGCGATCGACTCCTATGGTGGATGACTTCTCTGTAGAGGCCTAAGTACAACGAAGGCATTCCGTTATGAACAACCTACAGAGCTTGGTTACTATTTGCAAGTGAGTAGTAGGAGATTAGATTTGTATATAATATGATTCATCATGCAGCTTGAACGCTCAACTCACCATTGAAAACCATAGAAGCACTGTACAGCTGTTTCATCCTTGTTGGGAATCATCAGCAGTGCACATCCACCGAGCCCCCACGGGAGTCGAACCCGGGGTGAACGATTATGAATAGAACACCTTAACCGCAAGGCTATCCGGGCTGGCTCTCAACGGTTTGTTGAACATCTACACTACATGATATAGCACCCTTCCGTCACTGGCTTTTGAACGGTAACAACCCGCTTCCCACACAGCGATCGACTCCTATGGTGGATGACTTCTCTGTAGAGGCCTAAGTACAACGAAGGCATTCCGTTATGAACAACCTACAGAGCTTGGTTACTATTTGCAAGTGAGTAGTAGGAGATTAGATTTGTATATAATATGATTCATCATGCAGCTTGAACGCTCAACTCACCATTGAAAACCATAGAAGCACTGTACAGCTGTTTCATCCTTGTTGGGAATCATCAGCAGTGCACATCCACCGAGCCCCCACGGGAGTCGAACCCGGGGTGAACGATTATGAATAGAACACTTTAACCGCAAGGCTATCCGGGCTGGCTCTCAACGGTTTGTTGAACATCTACACTACATGATATAGCACCCTTCCGTCACTGGCTTTTGAACGGTAACAACCCGCTTCCCACACAGCGATCGACTCCTATGGTGGATGACTTCTCTGTAGGGGCCTAAGTACAACGAAGGCATTCCGTTATGAACAACCTACAGAGCTTGGTTACTATTTGCAAGTGAGTAGTAGGAGATTAGATTTGTATATAATATGATTCATCATGCAGCTTGAACGCTCAACTCACCATTGAAAACCATAGAAGCACTGTACAGCTGTTTCATCCTTGTTGGGAATCATCAGCAGTGCACATCCACCGAGCCCCCACGGGAGTCGAACCCGGGGTGAACGATTATGAATAGAACACCTTAACCGCAAGGCTATCCGGGCTGGCTCTCAACGGTTTGTTGAACATCTACACTACATGATATAGCACCCTTCCGTCACTGGCTTTTGAACGGTAACAACCCGCTTCCCACACAGCGATCGACTCCTATGGTGGATGACTTCTCTGTAGAGGCCTAAGTACAACGAAGGCATTCCGTTATGAACAACCTACAGAGCTTGGTTACTATTTGCAAGTGAGTAGTAGGAGATTAGATTTGTATATAATATGATTCATCATGCAGCTTGAACGCTCAACTCACCATTGAAAACCATAGAAGCACTGTACAGCTGTTTCATCCTTGTTGGGAATCATCAGCAGTGCACATCCACCGAGCCCCCACGGGAGTCGAACCCGGGGTGAACGATTATGAATAGAACACCTTAACCGCAAGGCTATCCGGGCTGGCTCTCAACGGTTTGTTGAACATCTACACTACATGATATAGCACCCTTCCGTCACTGGCTTTTGAACGGTAACAACCCGCTTCCCACACAGCGATCGACTCCTATGGTGGATGACTTCTCTGTAGGGGCCTAAGTACAACGAAGGCATTCCGTTATGAACAACCTACAGAGCTTGGTTACTATTTGCAAGTGAGTAGTAGGAGATTAGATTTGTATATAATATGATTCATCATGCAGCTTGAACGCTCAACTCACCATTGAAAACCATAGAATCACTGTACAGCTGTTTCATCCTTGTTGGGAATCATCAGCAGTGCACATCCACCGAGCCCCCACGGGAGTCGAACCCGGGGTGAACGATTATGAATAGAACACCTTAACCGCAAGGCTATCCGGGCTGGCTCTCAACGGTTTGTTGAACATCTACACTACATGATATAGCACCCTTCCGTCACTGGCTTTTGAACGGTAACAACCCGCTTCCCACACAGCGATCGACTCCTATGGTGGATGACTTCTCTGTAGAGGCCTAAGTACAACGAAGGCATTCCGTTATGAACAACCTACAGAGCTTGGTTACTATTTGCAAGTGAGTAGTAGGAGATTAGATTTGTATATAATATGATTCATCATGCAGCTTGAACGCTCAACTCACCATTGAAAACCATAGAAGCACTGTACAGCTGTTTCATCCTTGTTGGGAATCATCAGCAGTGCACATCCACCGAGCCCCCACGGGAGTCGAACCCGGGGTGAACGATTATGAATAGAACACCTTAACCGCAAGGCTATCCGGGCTGGCTCTCAACGGTTTGTTGAACATCTACACTACATGATATAGCACCCTTCCGTCACTGGCTTTTGAACGGTAACAACCCGCTTCCCACACAGCGATCGACTCCTATGGTGGATGACTTCTCTGTAGAGGCCTGAGTACAACGAAGGCATTCCGTTATGAACAACCTACAGAGCTTGGTTACTATTTGCAAGTGAGTAGTAGGAGATTAGATTTGTATATAATATGATTCATCATGCAGCTTGAACGCTCAACTCACCATTGAAAACCATAGAAGCACTGTACAGCTGTTTCATCCTTGTTGGGAATCATCAGCAGTGCACATCCACCGAGCCCCCACGGGAGTCGAACCCGGGGTGAACGATTATGAATAGAACACCTTAACCGCAAGGCTATCCGGGCTGGCTCTCAACGGTTTGTTGAACATCTACACTACATGATATAGCACCCTTCCGTCACTGGCTTTTGAACGGTAACAACCCGCTTCCCACACAGCGATCGACTCCTATGGTGGATGACTTCTCTGTAGAGGCCTAAGTACAACGAAGGCATTCCGTTATGAACAACCTACAGAGCTTGGTTACTATTTGCAAGTGAGTAGTAGGAGATTAGATTTGTATATAATATGATTCATCATGCAGCTTGAACGCTCAACTCACCATTGAAAACCATAGAAGCACTGTACAGCTGTTTCATCCTTGTTGGGAATCATCAGCAGTGCACATCCACCGAGCCCCCACGGGAGTCGAACCCGGGGTGAACGATTATGAATAGAACACCTTAACCGCAAGGCTATCCGGGCTGGCTCTCAACGGTTTGTTGAACATCTACACTACATGATATAGCACCCTTCCGTCACTGGCTTTTGAACGGTAACAACCCGCTTCCCACACAGCGATCGACTCCTATGGTGGATGACTTCTCTGTAGGGGCCCAAGTACAACGAAGGCATTCCGTTATGAACAACCTACAGAGCTTGGTTACTATTTGCAAGTGAGTAGTAGGAGATTAGATTTGTATATAATATGATTCATCATGCAGCTTGAACGCTCAACTCACCATTGAAAACCATAGAATCACTGTACAGCTGTTTCATCCTTGTTGGGAATCATCAGCAGTGCACATCCACCGAGCCCCCACGGGAGTCGAACCCGGGGTGAACGATTATGAATAGAACACCTTAACCGCAAGGCTATCCGGGCTGGCTCTCAACGGTTTGTTGAACATCTACACTACATGATATAGCACCCTTCCGTCACTGGCTTTTGAACGGTAACAACCCGCTTCCCACACAGCGATCGACTCCTATGATGGATGACTTCTCTGTAGAGGCCTAAGTACAACGAAGGCATTCCGTTATGAACAACCTACAGAGCTTGGTTACTATTTGCAAGTGAGTAGTAGGAGATTAGATTTGTATATAATATGATTCATCATGCAGCTTGAACGCTCAACTCACCATTGAAAACCATAGAAGCACTGTACAGCTGTTTCATCCTTGTTGGGAATCATCAGCAGTGCACATCCACCGAGCCCCCACGGGAGTCGAACCCGGGGTGAACGATTATGAATAGAACACCTTAACCGCAAGGCTATCCGGGCTGGCTCTCAACGGTTTGTTGAACATCTACACTCCCGTGGCGGCTCGGTGGATGTGCACTGCTGATGATTCCCAACAAGGATGAAACTAGCTGTGGTTCAACAATGCTGCATTTGTAGCAGCGAGTAACGTAGGAGAGAAATAGGGAAGTGGGAATCAGAAAGATCAGGTAATGTCACGATACACGAAACTGATGGGAGTACTGACCGAAAAGAAGCAGGTGAGAGATGGCCAATCTGATCGTTTTACTGCAGCCGAAACAGGATGAAGATCGAGAGAGTGTAAAAAGAGAAGTACTCAGACGGGTAAAGGTGTGATGGAACTAAAGGCACGGAAAATATGCCCGTCGGAGTTGGAAGAGTGGAACTTGAAGGCCAAGTGCCCGCAGGCGGTTGCGCAAAGTGATTGACCCAGAAGATGCTAGTCGGGGCTCTTCCTAAGAGGAAAATCCACAGAAGAATGGCGGAGTAAAGCAGGGGAAATATGGTGGTGATGAACACATAATAAATGTGGCTGTAAAACTGCAAAGGTTGGAATGGCGAGTCCTTATATGGAGACTGGTCATGGGCATGGCTGGGTCTGTTGAGTAGTGGCGGAAGGTATGAGATGAAAAGATAAAGAAGGATATGAAAAATGGTAGCCAATGAGACATACGACCAATGAACTTTTGGGTAAAGGGAGGTATCAGGTGAACAGAGATTAGGAGCCTGCGGGGGCTAGCTAGGTGGAAAGAGAGATATTGCGGACCTGGGCAGAGCAAAATGGACGGGGCGATAGTCACTTCACGCAGTGAGGGCTGACATGGTGAGAAACTATAGGAAAAAGAACAGAATGGGCAGGTGCTCATGCAGAGAGAGAACGACACAAAAGGGAAATGGCAAAGGTGCTGACAAGAACGACTGATGAGCGAACCATGGTGGATGATAAATGTTAGAAGCACTCAATCTGCAACCGACAGTACTGAAGCGGTAGGGCAAGGAGAGTAAAAGCGTGCAATCAGCAACCCGTGCCAGTGGCTGGAGCTGACCAAGCGCTGGACACCCAACCTGAAAGCACCTAATGAAGTAAACACGAGTTTGGAGGCTTATGAGAGGGTATGGGGGCTGATGAGCTGGTAGGGTGGATCGGTAGAGCATGAAAGGGGGATACAAGTACGATTCTGGGGTATCTGCTAGTGCGGGTAAGTGTTTCTTAGGGATTAGGTGGGGACTGGTGGAGAGGAGCAGGAGGAAGCGGTTGGGACATGTTAAGGCTGTAATATGGAGACTGGTGTTTGTAGAGCAGAAATGGGTATAGGTCAGCAATAAAGATGGCGGATTAGTAAGTCTCATTCGATCAGAAACAGGGAAAGGCAGAGGAGGTAAGGTTGGGGCAATGGAAGAGTTCGTGTAACGAACGTTTGAGCAATGCGTAGCCGAATTCGCAACGGATCCCGGAATCAAAAGACGATTATCCGCGATATTCTACGATACTAGATTATTACATGAACAATAACATAAAAAATATACAAACCTCAATAATACGATCACAAGGACTCAACAACGAGAAACCGAATAGCAGCGTGTGAGAAAACAGCACGTGCGTCACGCAGGTCCTGGACAAGGATGTGCCAAAGTAGCGCTCTGGGCGCGAACAAACAACAACTGGACCAGAAAAACAACCAGTTCGTAGAGACAAGTCAATAGTGTAGGCAAATGAATGATGTTAGGAAAAACACTGAATCGCGAGGGAAAAAGGGGGATTTTCCACGACCGGCTGTTACAGTTCGTGTTACGGGTATATCTGTGAAAGTTACTCCTGAGCTTGGGGTCGGTGGCTTTGAAATAGACTAGATTGTGGCCCGACTGATTTCTTCCTGCAGGGTCCGAGGGTGGGCTTTCAGCAAATGTCGGTTGGCAGCGAGGGCTTACGTCTGGAGTGATTATTTTAACAATTGCAAACCTGGTTGGAGCGACAGGTTGGCTCATAGGAAGCTCAGAGACGCAATTGTGAACATCACTACGAATTGGCTCGTCTAAGTTTGCATCGGTTGGGTAGCTTGCAGACTCGTTGGAGCGGGGGCGGTGACTATAAGGCTAAGATGGCGGATCGCGGTTTGTATATTGACGCAGTGTGCCGCCAAAGCAAATGGAAGTGGATGCTACTTGCTGAGGTGGTGAAAAGGGTCGTCTTTGTGGATGTGGAACCGAACTGATGACTTAGACATATATGGGTCGACGGTTTGCAGGTAGACAGCGAGGGGCTCCGATCCCCCCAGTGGCTTCTTGTCAGCGAGGCACCGGGTAACCTTTGTGTCGGCGCTAGTGGGGTCAGTGTGCATTGGTAAGGCGGTGTGGCTCTTCAGCGATCGAAATACTCCCCCCTGAAGAGGGGTTTTATCATAGAATATCTTGGTGTCCCTAAACGGTGAATTGGCAGCGATTGTCGATTTGTTGCCCATGAAATCCCTAGCTGCCAAGTTGCTCATGAATTAGAATAGCAGGAGAAGCTATGTTGCCGGGAATTTTTACGCAGCCCTCTGCAAAGTCATACACAATGAGCCATATTGCAGGAACGGAGTATGTTTTATTTAGCTGCGGAAAGCTGCTAGCGGTCTGGGACATTAAAAACCACGGCATACTTGGAGATGCTAATGCTATTGTATATTTCAGTCGATACCGAGTCTAGGCGTCCCACCGGGACTAAAATCTTGGAACTTGGCGACTACGGGATCTAGGTGAGTAGACAGAGGAGAAAACTTCGAGAGGATTTCAGCTCGACCTTGTTTTAAGTTCGATGAAACTCTGTTTGGGGCCATATAAACTAATAGAAGCTTTTCTGTCGATACCAATAAGGGCGACAGTATATGACTTATTTGCTGGAGGGGGTTGGGTGTGTCCGGATCTGCCAAACTGATCGATTTGGATTTTACGAGCACTGACTGGAGACCGGGATGGCATGTTGGGGCAAAATGCACGACGATGGTACGAAGGTAATGGGAAGTTGGCCAAACAGAAAAATACAAGCCAAACGTTTGAGCAGACAATGAGTGCAAGAGGGAGCGATGTGCGCCCAGCTCTTGATGTGACTGTGCAGCAAAGTGGTTTAGGAAGTGGGCCAAGTAGTTTATATTGGGAGACTAAGGTACAATGGGGGATAGTGGGTTAGTGGAAGTTCGATTTGCGTATGAAGAGGTGGAATCCGCGCAGTGTACGGTAGATACTGTACAATGTTATGGATCATGACAGCAGGCGGTAGGGAGAAGTTTATTATATATATGGGATCAATGGGCTGGACAGAATGAGGGTCCATCTTCATAGGAGGAAATAAATGTTGACAAAGCGGGGAGTTATAGACAACCAGAAACAAGCAGGGGGAAACCTTGAGGTAGGGGGAAAATTCAGAGGGAGCACCCGTAAGTGAGTGGAGAGAATAAGGTAAGAACTGGATTGTACGGAGTGGGATGTTAATACTCTTGGTGGATGGTGTCGTGACGAGAACCAAGAGGGATTCGCTAGGTTAACTGTGCAGAATGTTGTTAAATGGAGGTAACGCAGAAAATATCCAGGATAATACAAGGCTCTAACTCGCCGTAATAACTGGGAGCCCCTAGTTGATGAGCAGCAGTTGTTTACTTGATTAGGTCATTATCTTGAGTTAGAAGGTGACTTGTGCATGGGTGGACAAAGTTATAAGTCTAAACAGTGGGAAATCCAATTTAAAAATACGAGAGAACCGAAATTTTACGTCAGGGTGTTGATAGTGGTAATCGGTCTCGACTCCTGGAAAAGCGGGCTTTGTATGAATGCCTCAGCGATATCAGTCTTCGAAAAAGTATGTGCTTCCAAGCATGGGTTCCATAATGTCTTCCGGTTCCATAGTAGTCGCCGCACATCTTGGAAGTTGTGGATTCAAAGTCAGTCTGTAGTGCTTACAAAGAAGCGGTGGTCTTCCATGGCTTTTTATTGCCACAACTATCGGATTCGCCAGAAAAGATGGTTTGACCTGGGTGCTCAAAACCTTTTATACCCATTTGCCCAAAGCTTTTAATACACCCCTCCTTGATCATAAAGCAGAACTCTTCGTTTGACGAGCAATGGATTACGGTCGATTTCTAAGGTTACCGACTCCACCGCCGCTCCGCGACGACTGCCGGAGCATAGCATCACAGGCCGTTGAAAAATCACAGAATCAGTGCCGTGTAAAATGAAGGCGAGTGCCTTAATTCTCAGAGTAGACGGGCTTTCGACTGAAACCAAAGCACGAACTGGATGGTGCTTCCAGTGCTTGGATTGTACCGTTAGGGTGAGTTCAAGCAACAGCTTGAGGTGACGGCCAGTCACACTCTGAATGCATATATCAGCAGTTTTAATGGTCGCCTGGGGAGAAATCATGAAAATCCTCTCAGGAATGAAGGGCTCACAGGGCTTAGAATCCACCTCTGATTCGAGATAAGCTAACACTAGAGGAAATCCGAAGACGATTCACCGGTCTTTTTCCACATTGGGAAGAAAAACCTACGGGGAAGGCGTGGAACACCTCAACTCATTATTCACGGAACGGAGAGGGAAACGGAGTGACCTCATAGCTGTGTACAAGATCCTCACAGGCGAGATCAGCCTGAGGTTTAGCGTGTACGCCCTCCTGCTGCCGGGAGAAAATCATAACCTGATAGACTATGCTTAAAGTCCAGCCACCGGAACGTTCGGGTGACGAGTAGAAACCAATTTCGACACGATCCAAAACAAAGCCGCTTCCAAATAGCTACGGTACTATATACAACGAACAAGTTAAATTTACAATAATCAAACCTCAATACTATTCCTCCTGGGCTCTCACGCTCCAAATTGAACAAAAATTCAACAACAGCAGCAAACACAATCACAACGAAGCTCAAACTGAGCGACTCACGCTCGAGGCAATGGTGGGAGTCCGGTTTGTGAAAAATATCCAGAGCAATAAAACAAACACCGGGAATTCCGGCAAAGATAGTTCATACGAATTAAAAATTTTGTTTGTAACGTGGATGCCAATGCACGGAACGGGGTTTCCTGGACCCCTTTTCGCCACGCATTCAGCCTGAAGAAGAATAGGTCGCGGACAATATTTCTCCACGCAACTTGTGGTTAACGATTGGGGGAAACGGCCGGGGGAAGTGGTCGACGCTATCGCAGTGGCTGATCTCAAGCATCAACCGGACAGGGCATGGGCTCGAGTGTTCCATGGCGGGTCCATAATGGCCGACAACACGGGGCTGCTGGCGTTGGTGATGCTTCGTTAGAAGTCGTGTTTATTAGGTTTTCCATTCTGTCCAAACTTGAGCTTCTTTATACAAACATCTTCAGCCCCTACTTTTCCGTTTGTTTTCCTTCTTCTTGCCTATTCATTCCTTCCTATCTGTAGCCATTCCTCTCCAGTTATGTGTTTCCCCTTTACCCTGCAAGTCATTTTACGCTGTCCTTCCATCAATACTTTTGGCTTTATCTTTTTAGCTTCATCGTCTGATCTACCATCTCTGCTTCTTCTCTACCAAACCTGCCAGGCCGGTCTGTCTACGTCTTGGTCTTCTGCCACCAAATGTGAATCGTAAGTGGGTGGATGCTGGGAATGAAGCTTGAAGAACTTGTCACTTGTTCTCGCAGCACAGGGGGGTCCTAAGAGCCCACCTATGCAAGAAGCGGGACGTCTTGGCTATCAGCCGTGTAGTCCAGGAATCAACCTGAATCTGATCTCCCGGTATCTACAAAAAAATTCATGTTTAAACTCCCATTCGAATAACACCGGCTTGTACGGGCTTTGGCCGTTTTCAACGGTGGCCTTAAGAGTTTAGGTGGGTCTGGTATCTTCCGTTTTATTTGTTTCTGTCACCCCCGTCATGTTGCACTTGGATCCCCGGTATACCTTCCAAGTGTGGCTAGTTTTGCTGGACACAAAGCAAACGGCTTGGGGGAATTGACGCGCTGAAAGCAAACGGAAATTTTCGCATGATGTGAATCCACTCACAGGTTTGTGGGACACAGCAGCATCGGAATGGCGTGGCTGGCTGAGGCACTCTTGTTGGTTATGGCGCGGGTATGTTGGCTTGGGCGTCTTTTACGAATCAAAATTGTGGCCTCGGGCGTAATGGCGGATAGCATGCCATCAAACTGCTTACAAATTCTGCGAACCTGTGCAAAGTTCAAGACCCTTTGTTCCAGCGAGTTCCACCGCGAGGTGACGCTATTGATTCTGGTAATTGGTCAATCATAGAGCATCTCCTCCAATTGATCACCGCAAATGCAACAAGCATCATGTGGATTCAGTTGCAGAATAAATTCTCAACAAGACACATTCTGTTCTTGCTCCAGTGAAATGAATTATGCGCTTTCGACGGCATGAAAATTGATTGATTGATTCGGCAAAAGTTCTTTCAGGTTCTCAACCGATAGTTTTGTAGGCACATCAGGGTATGCCAAATTCTCCAAGGACGAATAAAGGTCGCGGCCACTTGCTGTGGGGAACAAGGCCAACTGATCAGCTCCCTTATGACTGCTGAACCAGGATACGAATCGCTCGACCTATTGTCTGATTTGGGATGGACTACCACGCGAGTTCAAATGTTCAATGGTCAGGGACTCCATGCCGGGTGTAACGAACGTTAGAGCAATGCGTAGCCGAATTCGCAACGGATCCCGAAATCAAAAGACGATTATCCGTGATATTCTACGATACTAGATTATTACATGAACAATAACATAAAAAATATACACACCTCAATAATACGATCACAAGGACTCAACAACGAGAAACCGAATAGCAGCGTGTGAGAAAACAGCACGTGCGTCACGCAGGTCCTGGACAAGGATGTGCCAAAGTAGCGCTCTGGGCGCGCACAAACCACAATTGGTCCATAAAAACAACCAGTTTTTAGAGACAAGTCAGTAGTGTAGGCAAATGAGTGATGTTAGGAAAAACACTGAATCGCGAGGGAAAAAAGGGGGATTTTCCACGACCGGTCGTTACACCGGGGCGCCAAATGTTGAATCGTATCCCACCGGCAAATCGTAAGTACTGAAATAGCTCGGAGCTGGACTGCCAACCCTGAGAGAACAACTGGGCCAGACGAGGACGGAAAGGAAGTATTCTGTAGCATTTGGTAATAACTCCTTCGCACACAAAAATGGACATGCACTAATTTGCAGACAACGTACTGACCAATCACAAGTTGACTGTTCTGTGTCTATATGATCTGAAGGTTACGGTCCGGCCTCACATGATTTGCCGGATACTGGAAATGAAGCTGTAGCACGCTGTAACAACCGGTCGTGGAAAATCCCCCTTTTTTCCCTCGCGATTCAGTGTTTTTTATTTCCAACATCACTCATTTCCATACACTATTGATTTGTCTTTACGAACTGGTTGTTTTTCTGGACCAATTGTTGTTTGTTCGCGCCCAGAGCGCTATTTTGGCACATCCTTGCTCAGGACCTGCGTGACGCACGTGCTGTCTGCTCACACGCTGCCATTCGGTTTCTCGTTGTTGAGTCTTTGTGATCGTATTATTGAGGTTTGTATATTGTTTATGTCATTGTTTATTTTAATAATCTAGTATCGTAGAATTATCACGGATAATCGCCTCCTGATTTCGGGATCCGTCGCGAATTTGGCTACGCATTGCTCAAACGTTCGTAACAATACTCAATAGATCTATTTGGAACGAGGAAAAATCACGCAAAATGCCAAGAAAAGGATCAAAGGCAGTCGAATCCGGACAGGAAGTAATACGGCAAGTCTCTGAGGAGGTTTTGGGTACATATGATTCTTTAGTTTATGCTAGATCGCCTAGTCCTGTCAGTGCTAGCTCATGTATTATTGAAAACAATATTGATCGTAAGGATGTCGATTTATATAAGCTGAGAATAATAGAACTAGAGCAACAGCTACTTTCGGCTAGACTACAGGCGCATGAAGCAGAGAAGTGTACACAGAAACAGCGAGAGCATGAGACCAGTGACTTCGACACTTCCGATAGGTTAGAGTGCAATAAGGTAGGGAACCCCACGCCGGTCGCCGAATACAAACCACCATCGATCGATCTGCCTAGAGTGGAGTTAACGGTTTTCGACGGGCGAGCTGAGCAATACTGCAAGTTTGTCAAACAGTTCGAGACGTTCGTTGAAAACAAGGTAACCGACCCTGGGCAAAGGCTTCTTTACCTTACTCACTACTGCCGAGGCCGAGCGCGAGAAGCGATCTAGTACATCGGACGGTGGCAGAAAGCGTCAGCAGGAACTTCTACGTCGACGACTACCTTGGGTCATTCGATGATGTGGAATCAGCTCTAGAGCAGTTCAGGGGTCTGACGAGATTGCTGGAAGAGGGCGGCTTCCATCTAACTAAATGGATGTCGAACGCTTCAGAAGTGCTGAAGGCCATCCCGTATCACGAAAAGGCCGAAAGGGTAAGAGATTTGGACGGCTCTCCACTTCCTATCGAGCGCACTTTAGGGATACAATGGGACGCGGAAACGGACGATTTTGTTTTCGAACTGAACGTTCCCGAGCTGCCAATAACCCGTCGTGGCATACTATCTGCCGTCTCAAGTTTGCTCGACCCGCTCGGTTTCGTCTCACCGTGGCTGCTACCCGGAAAGATCTTGCTGCAGCGGCTGTGCCGTAAGAAAGTTGATTGGGACCAGGCACTGGACCAAGGGGACCGGCTGGACTGGGAAGAATTTCTGAACACCTTGAAGAAATTAGGGGACATAAGAATCCCACGATGTTTGACCCCTGGCCATACGACACGGACTGGAGAACTACATGCCTTTTCCGATGCATCCGAAGTCGGTTATGGAGCTGTGGTGTACGGACGATGGTGCGCAGGAGATGGACAATATACCACGAGGATCCTGTTCGCCAAAGCCCGCGTTGCTCCACTGAAGTCGGTCTCAATCCCACGCCTTGAAATCAGCGCAGCCGTGTTGGCAGTCACGGTGGTGCAAGCTGTGAAGAGATGTTTCGATCTCTACATTTGGTCGGTGAGCTTCTGGACGGATTCAACGATAGTACTTTACTACATTAACAACGTACGGAGCCGGTTTAGTACTTTCGTTGCTAACCGGCTCACGATTATCCACGATGAATCAGCCACGCACCAGTGGAGTCATGTCAGGTCTGGCGATAATCCGGCCGACCTGTGCTCCCGAGGTGCGAACAACTTCAGGCAACTGGACACGTGGACGAGGGGGCCAAACTTCCTGCAATTGCCCAAACAGGACTGGCCCGTGTTCGAATTAAAAAACCCTACGGAATTGGAACTGGAGATCAAAGGCGTAGTGATAGCAACCAACGTCGTCGAAGCGTCGTCCATTCTATCGCGACTGGTCAGGTTTTCTTCCTGGATGAAGACGCTTCGTTCGCTAGTTTGGTTAACCAGGTTCAAGAGAAATTTACTAGTCATGAAAGGGCTACGGCCCTCAGGTCGGATACCGGTCGGCCCGATAGGTCCCGATGAGCTACAAGCGGCAGAGTACGATATTTTCAGAATGATACAACGCGAGGCTTTCGCCCAAGAGCTCAAGAGGGCGGAAGAAGTGGGGCCGACCAATGAAGACATGCCATCTCCAAGAGGCGAGCTGAAGCGTTTAAACCCCAAACTCATCAACGGACTGCTGCGGGTGGATGGTAGGCTGACCAACGCCCACCTGAACTTCGACACAAAGTATCCTATACTGCTGCCGGCGAGACAACCTGTAGTAGAGCTAATGATTCAACACGTCCACGCCATGGAGGGACATGCCGGGGAAAGTCACGTGACGAGCGTCATCCGAAAGCGTCTTTGGTTGTTGAGAGGACGAGAGACTGTAAAACGCGTAATCCGACGGTGTGTGCAATGCAGGAGACGCAATGCCACAGCAGGCAAACAACTCATGGCCCCACTACCAGAATGCAGGGTGACTACGGGCTGGTGGCCGTTCAGTGACACCGGGTTGGACTATTTCGGGCCCTTGTGGATCAAGTGCGGGAAAAGATTAGAAAAGCGATACGGATGTATCATGACGTGCATGAAATCACGTGCGGTACACCTAGAAGTCGCACATTCGATGACGACCGATTCGTTTCTACGGGCCTTGCAAAGATTTATCAACCGAAGAGGCGTACCGGCAGATATATACTCAGATAATGGATCGAACTTTGTGGGCGCTCAACGGGAATTGCAGCGTTGGCACAAGAACATAAACAGGGACGAACTGCAGAATCGAACCGTGGCCTACGGCATACGATGGCATTTCAACCCCCCACAGGCCAGTCACCGAGGCGGCATATGGGAACGCATGATCCGGTCCGCCAGACGGATATTGCTGTCAATCATGGAGCAGCAGCCGCCCGACGACGAGACGCTGAACACCGTCATGACTGAGGTGGAGCGAATCCTGAACAACCGCCCCCTGGTTCCAGTATTGAACGGCGACCCCACCCACCTGGCGCTCACCCCGAACGACTTATTGACGTTAAGGTCGAACGAGGGTTTCCAAGGGCCGGTAAACCTTCGTGGGAGCTACCTCCACGGGTCGAAGCAAGCGAACTATCTGGCCAAGGTCTTCTGGAGGCGATGGCTACGGGAGTACCTACCGGCTTTGCAGACTCGACAGAAGTGGCTGGCCAAAACAAGACCATTCAAAGTTGGGGACGTGGTTATGATCGCCGACGAACGCGCACATTTCAGCGCTTGGTCTTTGGGAGTAGTTACGGAAACCATCAAAAGCACTGACGAAATGATAAGAACGGTGAAGGTGAAGACAGCTAACGGAGTGCTCATTCGTGACATACGCAGTATTAACCTACTCGAGAGCGAAGACGGAGAAGCTGATAACCCTTGGGCCTAGTAAACCTTTTCCACGCCAGTAATCGAGGTGGATAAAGAAACACCATATATACCACACAATCTCCGTCAAACACGTTAAGGTGCTCGCGGTCCTTTCGTTGACATCACAGAAGGTTCTTTCCGATATGTGGTGATGAGTGCGATTCCATTGTACATCCCGATACATACACGCAGGCACGACGCACTCTACATCCCATAAACCCATCATACATGTGACAGTGTTCTTTGTTTGCCTTTTGTTGACGCTACCGAATGCCCCTTGCATATGTGGAATTAGCGGAGCTCAGGTCACACATACATGCTACATTTACTCGTTTTCTTGCCACGCGGTCTTTTGTTGACATTGCAGAAAGTCCTCCTTTGATGTGTAGTCATACCTGTGATTTCATTGTAACCCCGGTGTAACAGCCGGTCGTGGAAAATCCCCCTTTTTCCCTCGCGATTCAGTGTTTTTTTTTCCCAACATCACTCATTTCCATACACTATTGACTTGTCTTTACGAACTGGTTGTTTTTCTGGACCAATTGTTGTTTGTTCGCGCCCAGAGCGCTATTTTGGCACATCCTTGCTCAGGACCTGCGTGACGCACGTGCTGTCTGCTCACACGCTGCCATTCGGTTTCTCGTTGTTGAGTCTTTGTGATCGTATTATTGAGGTTTGTATATTGTTTATGTCATTGTTTATTTTAATAATCTAGTATCGTAGAATTATCACGGATAATCGCCTCCTGAGTTCGGGATCCGTCGCGAATTTGGCTACGCATTGCTCAAACGTTCGTAACAATACTCAATAGATCTATTTGGAACGAGGAAAATTCACGCAAAATGCCAAGGAAAGGATCAAAGGCAGTCGAACCCGGACAGGAAGTAATACGGCAAGTCTCTGGGGAGGTTTTGGGTACATATGATTCTTTAGTTAATGCTAGATCGCCTAGTCCTGTCAGTGCTAGCTCATGTATTATTGAAAGCAATATTGATCGTAAGGACGTTGATTTATATAAGCTGAGAATAATAGAACTAGAGCAACAGCTACTTTCGGCTAGACTACAGGCGCATGAAGCAGAGAAGTGTACACAGAAACAGCGAGAGCATGAGACCAGTGACTTCGACACTTCCGATAGGTTAGAGTGCAATAAGGTAGGGAACCCCACGCCGGTCGCCGAATACAAACCACCATCGATCGATCTGCCTAGAGTGGAGTTAACGGTTTTCGACGGGCGAGCTGAGCAATACTGCAAGTTTGTCAAACAGTTCGAGACGTTCGTTGAAAACAAGGTAACCGACCCTGGGCAAAGGCTTCTTTACCTTACTCACTACTGCCGAGGCCGAGCAAGAGAAGCTATCGACGGATGCACCATGCTCGATCCAGAACAAGGCTACACAAGGGCAAGAAAGATTCTGAGGGACTTGTTTGGCCAACCTTTCAAAGTAGCCCGTAACCTAATAGAGGGCGTGATGGCAGAGGCAAAGAAAACCAAGGGCGACGTCTACACCATGGCTGACCTGGTGATCAAGATGCAGAACTGCTCAATAGCCCTCGACCATTTAGGTTACAGAGCTGACCTAGACGCCATGCACACTTTGGAAGGTGTAGTCCGTCACCTCTCTCCCGAACTACAGGGTCGGTGGGCGGAAGAAGCTGAACGGATAAGCCGAGGCGACAGGGAAGCCAACTTCGAAGACCTGACTGAATACTTAGACAGGCAAACGAAGATAGCTGACAGCAGATTCGGCCAACTCATCCGGGACAGCAACCGAGCAAACAAGCCCGGTACTAGCCAAGTCCAAACCCCTGTACGGGAACATCCAAAGTACCAGCCTTGGACCAACACACACGTCATTTCACGAGATGCTACGGCGAAACCAAATTGCAGATCCTGTGGTACTAGCCATGGCCTACCAGAATGCCCCAAGTTCGGCAATGCCACAATAGACGAACGGTGGGGAATGGCGAGGATGGCAGGAGCATGTTTCATCTGTCTCAACGCCACGCACCGGGCAGCAGCCTGTAGAACAAGGAATCGATGTGGTTACGAGGGCTGCACGGGCAGACACCATCGGCTGCTGCATCAGGCGAGAGTAACCATATCCGAGGCGAGTGCCAAGCCCAGCGTGATCTGTTCAACTTCACAATCTGCCAGTAAACCGGTACGTTTAGGCGTAGTGGCCGTGGGAGTAGTGACTCCGACTGGGATAGTCAAGGCGTTGGCTTTCGTTGATAGTGGATCCGACACCACTTTAGTGAAAGAGCGGTTTGCCGACAAACACCAACTGGCTAAAGGTGCGACGTCGTTAGCAGTGAGCACGGTGGGCGGAACACAGGTAATGACTGCCGGTAGATTAAGGCTGCAACTCATCTCTCTAGACACTAACGAGGAAATTGAACCAACGGAGGCATTCACGTTAGCGGATCTTCCCATGCGAGCACCAAGGTCGGTGAACGCAATCTTGACTCGGTGGCCCCACCTGCAGGATGTAACCGTCGTAGACTGGGAAGATGATGAGGTGGATCTCCTCATCGGATGCGACGTGCCAGAGGCGCATTGGGTGCTTGACCAAAGAGTGGGCGACCGCCAGGCACCTTATGCCGTACGCACGGCTCTGGGATGGATGTTATACGGTCCAGTAGGGGTACGCGGTTCCGTGAATTACTTATCCGCCGAAACGGACCGCATAGAGTATCATCTGCAGCGGCTGTATGAAAAGGAGTTTCATGACATTGGAGACGAAAGACCGACGTTGTCTCAAGAGGATCACTTCGCTCTACAAACGGTGCGGCAAGGCTCTAGAGGCCTCAAAAAACAGTTCGAGGTTCCCCTCCCATGGCGCACACCGGTCGACCCGTGGACTGACAACAGAAATTATGTTCTCCAACGATTACTACGACTAAAAGAACGCTTCATTCGAGACCAGAATCTGTGGGAACGATACGCGGATTTGATGAAGCGAAACGAAGCCCTCGGTTACGTTGAAAAGGTGCCTGTTAACACCGACAGAAAAAGGGGTATCTGGTATCTGCCTCACCATCCGGTTATCAACCCCAAGAAACCCAATAAACTGCGGGTGGTTTTCGACTGTGCGGCCAAGTTCCAGGGCAAGTCGTTAAACGATCGCCTACTACAGGGGCCTGACTGGACCACACCACTGATCGATGTTCTGTGCCGTTTCAGAGTGGGTAAAGTGGCTTTGTCTGCTGACATTAGGGAAATGTTCCATCAAGTGAAGATTCCGGTAGGAGAACGAGATGCTTTGCGTTTCCTGTGGTGGGAAGGGAGCGACCGGGACAACGCAGTGGTGAATTATAGGATGACCGTCCACACCTTCGGAGCCATATCGTCACCATTTTGTGCAAACTACGCCCTCCGAGAATCAGCGAACAAACATGGCGATCTAGTACATCGGACGGTGGCAGAAAGCGTCAGCAGGAACTTCTACGTCGACGACTACCTTGGGTCATTCGATGATGTGGAATCAGCTCTAGAGCAGTTCAGGGGTCTGACGAGATTGCTGGAAGAGGGCGGCTTCCATCTAACTAAATGGATGTCGAACGCTTCAGAAGTGCTGAAGGCCATCCCGTATCACGAAAAGGCCGAAAGGGTAAGAGATTTGGACGGCTCTCCACTTCCCATCGAGCGCACTTTAGGGATACAATGGGACGCGGAAACGGACGATTTTGTTTTCGAACTGAACGTTCCCGAGCTGCCAATAACCCGTCGTGGCATACTATCTGCCGTCTCAAGTTTGTTCGACCCGCTCGGTTTCGTCTCACCGTGGCTGCTACCCGGAAAGATCTTGCTGCAGCGGCTGTGCCGTAAGAAAGTTGATTGGGACCAGGCACTGGACCAAGGGGACCGGCTGGACTGGGAAGAATTTCTGAACACCTTGAAGAAATTAGGGGACATAAGAATCCCACGATGTTTGACCCCTGGCCATACGACACGGACTGGAGAACTACATGCCTTTTCCGATGCATCCGAAGTCGGTTATGGAGCTGTGGTGTACGGACGATGGTGCGCAGGAGATGGACAATATAACACGAGGATCCTGTTCGCCAAAGCCCGCGTTGCTCCACTGAAGTCGGTCTCAATCCCACGCCTTGAACTCAGCGCAGCCGTGTTGGCAGTCACGGTGGTGCAAGCTGTGAAGAGATGTTTCGATCTCTACATTTGGTCGGTGAGCTTCTGGACGGATTCAACGATAGTACTTTACTACATTAACAACGTACGGAGCCGGTTTAGTACTTTCGTTGCTAACCGGCTCACGATTATCCACGATGAATCAGCCACGCACCAGTGGAGTCATGTCAGGTCTGGCGATAATCCGGCCGACCTGTGCTCCCGAGGTGCGAACAACTTCAGGCAACTGGACACGTGGACGAGAGGGCCAAACTTCCTGCAATTGCCCAAACAGGACTGGCCCGTGTTCGAATTAAAAAACCCTACGGAATTGGAACTGGAGATCAAAGGCGTAGTGATAGCAACCAACGTCGTCGAAGCGTCGTCCATTCTATCGCGACTGGTCAGGTTTTCTTCCTGGATGAAGACGCTTCGTTCGCTAGTTTGGTTAACCAGGTTCAAGAGAAATTTACTAGTCATGAAAGGGCTACGGCCCTCAGGTCGGATACCGGTCGGCCCGATAGGTCCCGATGAGCTACAAGCGGCAGAGTACGATATTTTCAGAATGATACAACGCGAGGCTTTCGCCCAAGAGCTCAAGAGGGCGGAAGAAGTGGGGCCGACCAATGAAGACATGCCATCTCCAAGAGGCGAGCTGAAGCGTTTAAACCCCAAACTCATCAACGGACTGCTGCGGGTGGATGGTAGGCTGACCAACGCCCACCTGAACTTCGACACAAAGTATCCTATACTGCTGCCGGCGAGACAACCTGTAGTAGAGCTAATGATTCAACACGTCCACGCCATGGAGGGACATGCCGGGGAAAGTCACGTGACGAGCGTCATCCGAAAGCGTCTTTGGTTGTTGAGAGGACGAGAGACTGTAAAACGCGTAATCCGACGGTGTGTGCAATGCAGGAGACGCAATGCCACAGCAGGCAAACAACTCATGGCCCCACTACCAGAATGCAGGGTGACTACGGGCTGGTGGCCGTTCAGTGACACCGGGTTGGACTATTTCGGGCCCTTGTGGATCAAGTGCGGGAAAAGATTAGAAAAGCGATACGGATGTATCATGACGTGCATGAAATCACGTGCGGTACACCTAGAAGTCGCACATTCGATGACGACCGATTCGTTTCTACGGGCCTTGCAAAGATTTATCAACCGAAGAGGCGTACCGGCAGATATATACTCAGATAATGGATCGAACTTTGTGGGCGCTCAACGGGAATTGCAGCGTTGGCACAAGAACATAAACAGGGACGAACTGCAGAATCGAACCGTGGCCTACGGCATACGATGGCATTTCAACCCCCCACAGGCCAGTCACCGAGGCGGCATATGGGAACGCATGATCCGGTCCGCCAGACGGATATTGCTGTCAATCATGGAGCAGCAGCCGCCCGACGACGAGACGCTGAACACCGTCATGACTGAGGTGGAGCGAATCCTGAACAACCGCCCCCGGGTTCCAGTATTGAACGGCGACCCCACCCACCTGGCGCTCACCCCGAACGACTTATTGACGTTAAGGTCGAACGAGGGTTTCCAAGGGCCGGTAAACCTTCGTGGGAGCTACCTCCACGGGTCGAAGCAAGCGAACTATCTGGCCAAGGTCTTCTGGAGGCGATGGCTACGGGAGTACCTACCGGCTTTGCAGACTCGACAGAAGTGGCTGGCCAAAACAAGACCATTCAAAGTTGGGGACGTGGTTATGATCGCCGACGAACGCGCACATTTCAGCGCTTGGTCTTTGGGAGTAGTTACGGAAACCATCAAAAGCACTGACGAAATGATAAGAACGGTGAAGGTGAAGACAGCTAACGGAGTGCTCATTCGTGACATACGCAGTATTAACCTACTCGAGAGCGAAGACGGAGAAGCTGATAACCCTTGGGCCTAGTAAACCTTTTCCACGCCAGTAATCGAGGTGGATAAAGAAACACCATATATACCACACAATCTCCGTCAAACACGTTAAGGTGCTCGCGGTCCTTTCGTTGACATCACAGAAGGTTCTTTCCGATATGTGGTGATGAGTGCGATTCCATTGTACATCCCGATACATACACGCAGGCACGACGCACTCTACATCCCATAAACCCATCATACATGTGACAGTGTTCTTTGTTTGCCTTTTGTTGACGCTACCGAATGCCCCTTGCATATGTGGAATTAGCGGAGCTCAGGTCACACATACATGCTACATTTACTCGTTTTCTTGCCACGCGGTCTTTTGTTGACATTGCAGAAAGTCCTCCTTTGATGTGTAGTCATACCTGTGATTTCATTGTAACCCCGGCACACACACACACACGCACACACACACACGCACACACACACGCACTCAAGCACGTACATCCAGGACCGGACGGCCCCTTACGAGGACAACGTCTATATGACCATTCACGCCCGCCATCGGTCATTTGGTCTTGTGGAAGATGTAGACTAGCCTCACGTCTATGTATCCAGTGGATTAGGTGCGACCAGTAGTAGAACGTTGACGACGAGCATTAGACGCGCGCACTGACAGCAGGGCCTAGGCAGGTAGGAAGAATCAGTACCTTTATACCGAACCTTTGACTTTGCTAAGGATCCAGGAGGATTTTGGTGGGCGGTGTAACAACCGGTCGTGGAAAATCCCCCTTTTTCCCTCGCGATTCAGTGTTTTTTTTTCCCAACATCACTCATTTCCATACACTATTGACTTGTCTTTACGAACTGGTTGTTTTTCTGGACCAATTGTTGTTTGTTCGCGCCCAGAGCGCTATTTTGGCACATCCTTGCTCAGGACCTGCGTGACGCACGTGCTGTCTGCTCACACGCTGCCATTCGGTTTCTCGTTGTTGAGTCTTTGTGATCGTATTATTGAGGTTTGTATATTGTTTATGTCATTGTTTATTTTAATAATCTAGTATCGTAGAATTATCACGGATAATCGCCTCCTGATTTCGGGATCCGTTGCGAATTTGGCTACGCATTGCTCAAACGTTCGTAACACACGCTAAGCCGCGTGTAGAGACGGTCGAATCAGTGCAACCGGTCCCATGCTTTTTCTCACTTGCATAAATGATATTTTTCCCATCTTGCATAATGGTACCCCATGGCTTCTTGCTGATGACAATGAGATCGTCCGTGAGCTTTCCTGTCATAATCTCAACACTATGCCGGATGAAATTTCTAGTGGTCTGAATCGACTTGGAGAATGGTGTACTCCTGAAGTATAAGCTTTCCAACCTCTTAGAGCTGCTGCACAGGCTTCATAGGCCGAAGAGCCCCTGGATCCCTGTCTATTCACGACTCACCCATTTCGTGCAGCTCGCTGGTTGAAGACCTTGGTCTTCGGTAAACTTGTAGCTCCAGGTTTTTTGACTGTTCCTCTCCAGATTACCAAGACGGGAAGAACCACCATTCTCACCACCAGAACTTGTCGGTTAAAAGATTGCAACTGCTCACCTCACAGTCTCACGCCAGATCTCTCCGTGAATACTGTCCCGTAATCTTCACCAACATGACGAAATAATAGTAACCTGACCTCTTTCTTCTGGATTCCTTGCAGAACCAATTCACTAAACAATGAGTGGGATTTTTCACCGGTTCGTGTTACGAGAATCGATGAATCCTACTCGGTCTTAACCCTCTGTGGCTGCGTCGCGCGGAGCTCAATTTATGCCTTTTGTTTAAGCTATACCACCGCATGGCCACCCCGTGTGCTAAATCCGTTCGTCTTACTCCCCCCACGAATTACTTTCTACGCCTTTGTCCACTGCAGCTCTCTAATTTTAGACCAAAACTGAGATAGGGTCTAAGGTTTTCCCCATAAAACTCTTAAAGTTATGGAACGAACTCCCGATAAACATCCGCTACAGTACCTCCATCTCTCGGTTTAGAGGCCTAACGGATCACCTCGTAGCTGCTCCCAGTGTGTTCCTTCTTCCCGACTAGTGTCGCCAAAGAGCTGACCTACAAAAACGGGTTCGGCTACCAAGATTATAGCACCATGTCCTGGAGCTTTTGGCACTCGCCCAGTGATAAAAGCCAGGTCAACTACTTTCTATCAAATTATATTGCACCTGATTTGCGTTAGGGTGGCTACACTTTGTTGCTTTTTGTAACCGTAACTAGTTCAAAGCTTGCTGGCTTTCCAAATTACAAACAATATCCATGTTATCCTGCTGCTAATAAGCCCAAGATTTATGGCCTTTGATGTCTTCATCCAGCATCAGATGAAAATCGTGGTTTTGGACCCGAGGACAATAAGTTTCGCTGTCTTCTGCTTTACCTGAAATTTTTACTCTTTCCCCATTCATTTCGCCTAACACAACACATCCGAGCTTTAAGTTTAGCCATTTTTTGCTTTCCTTAACCATTCGGCCTCAGAATCTCTTATCCTAAAAGCCTACCTTCTAATAACTACTTGATGGTCTGTCCCCTAGTCAAACCTCTGAATCCATCACCCGCGGACGACCACCGTCTTACCTCATATGCACTTTACTATTTCCCATCAAAACAGCTAATCCCATCCACACCAGCCGAACGGGAATGGTCTTCAACGGTCCTATGTAAGGTCTTGCCTTGTATGAGACTTATACACGCAAGTTGGCCCGTACTTTACTACATTCGTTGTCCTACCCCAATTATTGCTTAGTTCCACTCCGTATTTTTCCAGCCCATGATAAGGAAATTCCTGATTTTGTGGTGAACCACACCATAGCCACATCTGGAAGTGGGGAAAGACAGACCACCATCAACATTTGCGAAAAAGGCAAATAAGCATAAAATTACGGTCGGATGGAAGGGATGTGGAACGTTCCTATATAGCCTGAACTACCACCCTGTTAGGAAAGGAACCTAAAAGTGGAAAACAAAGAAGATTTGATGGGTTCGATTCGATCCCCGAATGCCACTGATATCGGGCTGTGAAAGAACTGGGCAACCTTCACCTATGATTATTTCTTCCATCAGCTCAGACCTGATCCTGCGAGAAGGGAGACCCCATATCGCCCTTGTTCGCCCGACAAGCTTTTGGTTCTTAAGCACGAGACGGATTGAGGTCATAGCGCACCGGGCTTTCCACACGTGAATATCCACCCCCAGCTCTAAGTTGCAGCCCCCACACCCTCCACATACACATCTAGCGTTCATGCCGACGTCAAATACAATCACTACCATAGCCTTGACTTTCAACCAGTTGATCAGGGCAACATGTCGACGCACCTAAGGACAACCTGCCCGGAAATTGAAACCGAACGTGGGGAAAACTGGTCATCTCTTCCATCCATACTTTTCTATCTTCCGTCATCTTTGGTAAAGTGCAGCCCCCTCGATATCCTAGCATCCAAGCCACGTTTAAGTTCAAAATCCAACCCAACAGCAGCCAACACCCGACATCAGCCGGCAGCTTCAGACCTGTAAATACCCCACTGCTGCACGTGTCATATATCTCCAAGACCAAACACATAAACGGCTATTTGGGTTCTTATTAAATCCTGGTTGCCTCCTACCAACTACAATCACCAGAGTGGCCTCGACTTTTGGCCCTCTGACATGGACAACATGTCCAGGCGACAGATGACCAAAGCCTGATTCTTTTAATAATAATAATAATAATAATAATAATAATGGTTTATTTCGGGAACCCCCGATGTGCATGATCTTGTTGATACAGGTGATGGAATGGGCAGTTACATGTCATGGAAATATGAAGACTCTCATGAAAATATTGGATAAAAAGGCTCAGAAGAGGGAATAAGGTAGGATGAAAATAGGATAAACGTATGCACACCATAGAGATTGTGTGGAGTTTAAATGAGCTCAAGAGCGGATTTGAATGGACGCCTGGTGAGTTTGAAAGTCAAGGTCAGATGGACTGAATGGCTGGTCCGGGCAATTACATATGGAGGCCGACTGGTAAACATGAGAAAGGCTGGAAATCGGTATAAGGAACTGCAGTAGCGAGGAACGATGGAGAAAATGGTGAGGTGCACTGCAGTGGATTAGATGTCAATGAAGCATTGGTACTGTGCAGTGCATTGTCGGCGGACAGGACACAGAACTCACCGTAAAAGGAGGTAGCAGGCAATGCAAGACGCAGAGGGATGATCAGATGACAGAAACGATTTAGAAGGATTGGATACGGTAGATGTGAGGCACAGAGGTAGAGTTGATGGATGCCTATGGTGACGGTCGTTGGGATGATAGCAAGAGAAATGTCCGGAGAGGAACTGCAAGATGCAGAGCGCGTGCACATAGATATATATGCGTAGGTTTATATATATATATATATATATATATATATATATATATATATATATATATATATATATATATATACGTAGATTTATTATATATATATGTATAGGTATAAGAGAGGAAGGAGCAATAACAGTGGGGTCCTAGAAAGAAATTATCAGTCATCAGGAGGAGTAGGTAATGTTAGATCAATTGGTTGTAGAATTACCTAAGGAATGTCGTGGTGGATTAACTTCATGACAAGTGCACGTGGCAGCACAACGGAGAGAAAAATAGAATGTGGAAGCACAGAAGTGCTGAAGACTGTGAGGAGCAGTTCATGGAAGAGTGGAGACGAAAGACAAGATCAAGGAAAACGGGTAAGAATGGGTCTAATTATTTGATCAATGCAGGTGCGAGATGTGGTGACGGACCAGAGAAATCTGGTAGTGACAGGTCAAACAATTTGGAACTGTGAAAGAACACCGTGACGTAACGTTGTCATTACAATGGTGGGACATGGAAAAGCAGACCACACTGGAAGGCACAGAAAAATGCCTGTAGCGAGCAATAAACGGATCAAGGGATGAAAGCAATGACCGAGGAGACACAGGTAAGAAATCACCAATCAGATCATTTTACTGCAGATGAAACACGAAGGAGGCGGACAAGGAAGCGGGACGCCCCGATATAAGTGAACCAGTAATAGAACAAAAAGGCCACAAAAAATGAATGCGCAACGGAGTTGGGGCAATGGAGCTGGAGAGCTGTGTGCCGGCAGACAATTGAACAGGTGGATACTAATCGGGACCCCGGAAAGAACCACAGAGGAATCGCGGAGCCAAGTGAGGAAGATATGGTGGTGGTGGTTAGATAATAAATACGACTGTAAAGGATGCGAAGTTTGGAGCGGCAAGTTCTAATATGCGGATTGGGCATGGGTGAGGTTGCGGTTGGTGCATCATGGCATGGGGCACGAGGAGGGATTAACAGGGCGACAGGTTTTAAGGAAGCTATCAATGGGCGTTCTGAGCAGAGGGTAACACCAAGCGCATAGATAATAGAAGCCAACAATGACGGAAGGTGGGAAAAGAGTTATTGGGGAGCGTCGACAGAGAAGAGTGGTTAGGACGATAGTGACTCAATGCAGTGAAAGTTGATGTAGAGAGATGCGATAGGAGGAGGGACAAAACGGGTAGGTGTGCATACCGTGGTAGGGCGACAAAAATGGGAAGTGGGAACAGATGATAAGAGCTATAGTTGAACAAGCTGTGGCGGAAATAGGATGAAGAGCATGCAATTTTCAACCGACAGCATTGGATTCGGTAGTCCAAAAAAGTCAGAGAGTGCCATCCGCAACCGGTGCTAGTGGGTGGGACTGGCCGTGCGCTGGGCACCCAACCTGAAAAACACTTCGTGAAGTGAACGCAGGGGGTGTAATCCACCAGTCTAGTTGCGCTCGCACATCGTCCCAGACGGCCTGCACGCCCGATGTGCGTCGGCCATAGCGGTGGATCTGACCGCGCCCCGCACTGTTGGGAGTGGCAAGAGTGTTCATGGATAATTGTACAGGGGACAAAACGACCGCGATGGGGGTGTGTGAACCAGGAACAATTGACCAAGACGTGAGACCATGGACAGGAGAACCAACGGAAACAGCGAGTGGTAGACAACCGTGTAGCAATATTATCCAGGTGCACCTGCCAGGGAGATGGTAAGTACAGTGCCCGAAGTGGTTGGCTGTCAGTGAGGATCACTGGAAAGGGAAAAGGGATGGAGAAGCGCGGTCTGGGTGTGCTTCAGCTGAGAATCAACGGATACTGAGGAGAGAAAAAAGTGAATATGATGGATAAGAAATGAACATAGGTGAGCAATATGGTTACCTTATGACGGCAGGAGGTAGGTTCGCTATGGATCAGTGAAGGCAATGGACTTAGTTCGCGAGGTGTACCTAGTGGCCTGTGGCGCAGAAGTAGTAGAGTTACCGTGTGAGGCCTCCTTCAAAGGCCAGGTCGGCGAAGACGAGCTCATTGGTGAGCAATATAGCATTGGGGACTGTTAAGTATGACAAAAGTGCGCGCCTAAAAGCGAACATTGAGGAGGCACTGCGTAAGCTAAGGGGGAGCTTATTCCAGATTTTGGAATAGGCTGACAGAAAGAATCGGGACTTCAGACAGTGATTAGAATGAGGGAGAGTGTGAGAAAAGGCGCGGTGTCGGATCGGGTAGGAGCAGGGCGCAGCGAATGAGATGGGATAAGAGGTGTAGGCCAGGTTATGGATTAGCTTAAAGGGGAAAATCAGGTTGAGCCTCATGCGACGAATCCATAGAGGCTCAATTTGTAGGAGCTCACTGCGCTGGCGGTATGTTAGGGCTAGGGGTAGGCTCAACAGCCTTCTGGTGAAAGTACGCTGAACGTTCTCAAGAGATACAATAGAGGAACGTGGCCAGAGGCTGGAGGTAATGGGACAAAATTCTAGTAGCGGTCTCACGTGTGAGAGATACATGGAGAGGCGACTGGCCGGTATTAAGAAACACCGATTGATCAGGCCTAGGGTTCTCTTAGCCTTAGCGATTTGGAACGATGCCTGTTCTGAGCAGTTAAAGGAACAAGAGTTGCGCACGCCAAGATCGGTAACCATGGGGTGTATGGGGATGGGCATTATGCCCACGGAAATGAACATAGGGAAAGCCGATCATATTCTCCATTTCCACCTATTTTCCTCATTTCCGTGAATGGGCAACGTCTTACGCGTCCTGGCACCCAGCCCACAATTGAGGTTACAGCCCATCTTATAACATCCGTCCGCGAACAAACACCGGACGCAGCTGTAACACGCCTTGAACAGTAGGTAACCAAATTCGCACGAAGCACGAAACCAAAACAAGATTGATGAGTAACTTCTATGATACTGAATTACAGACTGAACCAAGTCATAAAACATATACTATCCTCAAATACGCGGTTACACAGACTCAAAAGAGAACCAAGTTCACGGCTTGCGAGAGATAATCACGTGCTTCGCGCAGGTCCAAGATGGGGAATGATGAAGTAGCGCGTTAGACGCAAATAAACGAAGGTTAATTCGCAGAAACGTGAATTGTACTAAACAGGCAAATAATATACGTAAGTGGGTAATTCCAAGAAATCACGATATTACCGTACCTTCGAAGAATTTTTCGCAGTCGATCAGTACCCCAGCCAGTAGCATTCAACCAGTAAGTACTTCATGGCTGAGTTCTCGTTTGGCCACTTATGCCATTGGTTCCCCTGTTTGTGCTAAATGGGATGATAGAGCGCTAGCTCTCTGCATATTTAAGCCGACCAAGCCCGTTCATCACAGTTAACATATGCTACACATGCTAATCAACCGTTCGAATGTTCACCACGATTCTAAGCTGGAACGCCTTCCGGAATGCCGCGCTTTCTTTCCGTCTATTTCAGATCCTGTAAGATGCTTTTTTATCCATCGAAATGCCAGGATATGAACCTCAAGAGAGAGCAAAGTTTCGTATGCTGGCTATTCTACCACTTCATTATTCATACTTGGTGGTAGGGGAGGGCAGTCTGACTCGTGCCTGCCGAGCCTTTACCGGGGCCCTTCATCTGCTGGCTGAATTGATCGCAGTCTAACCGAGAGGCATACAATATCTTCCGACAGCTTCCTATTGGAATGGCTGGATTTTCTGAAAATTTTCCCCCATTGGGGCTCCAATCTGAACCTGTGAAATGTAAGACCACATGCCATCTCCTACTGCAAAAGCAACTAGAGTCCGTCGTTTTCGAAGGACGTGGCTCGCCAGTTTCAGCTGTCCTCTTCGCCTGATGCCTGATAATCCTGCTATAACACGGCGTTCCTTGAGCCAAAAGGGGACTATACTCAGAAGATAATACGCTTTACCTATGACAGTCACCCACTGATATGATATACCCGGCCTAGACCTTACTTTGCCAGTTTCGAACGAGCAACGACCATGCAAAAGCACCTAGCTCAATAGAGGGCCGGTGATGCCCTTCCTCCCAAAGCTTGTCAGCCTCGTGAACTTTCGCACCCAAAAAGCTGGAAGCCATTCTCACCTACAAAGCCCATTGCGGATGCAGAAAAGCCTTAGGAAACTAGACAAAATGAAATATTTATCATTTTGAGAGTAGTCAGGCCTAGTCACGGCGAAAACTTTCACCTCCTTCCCTGTCTCAGTATTTTACTCCCCCTGAAGGTACTCCTCCTAGCAGGTCGTTCCTAATATCTTGGGACTCCGCCCTTTTTCCACTGACCGTGGATTCACATCACCGGATGATACCCATTAGTCCTGGTTATCACCTAACCTATTCCACGGGATCTTGGCTCTTTCCGTATTTATAAATGTCCTCTTGAAAATCATTATGTAGTTTCTCCTTATTTACTTCGTTCGATAAACTTGAGAAAGCTTCCTTCATCACTCCAGCGTCATCCCTGCATATATTGTATCTTGTATTCTGAGGTAAAGTTCGTTTCAACAATTCCAATTCCCGTCGTTTTTTACTGTTACCGGTGATTAAGTCGAAGCTGACTAGTATTTACCGCGTAACCCACTGTCACTATTATTCACTTAAACTCGGCCGAGTGATGGAGTGGGATACAAGAAACATAGTCTCATTATCGCACCTAAACTCCATGGCCCCAACTGCTTTAGCCAACAATCCGTTGGACAAAGCCGTAGGCGTGGCACTGAAAAAGCACTCAGCCAACACTAGCGACCCGGTACAATTTCCTAGTAAAAACTATTATGTTTGTGACTATGTTCGGTCACTTCGGCGAAATTAATTGAATACGGTAAATGGAATGGGATCACCAATTGTATGAAAGAACGCTATGTAAGCGTCTGCGGTCGAGTTCGTCGAGGAAGTAAACTAGAGAAGACGATGGAGTGTCAACAGTTTGTATTCTCTCTAGGCCTGGGTGCAGAGACCGCAGTGTGAACTACGCTGAGGATGTGTTCCGGAGGTGGTGCTGAGAGTTGCCTCTTGCGCGAAACGTACATTCAAAGAAGTGGCTGACCGGGTGCTTCCAGCTGATCGCAGTAGTGGCGAGTCCAATCCAAAGTTTCTTCTCCCACCGTTTTCAGAGGCACCCACGAGAAACAGACAACTTCTCACAGTCGAAGTACCTGGAGATCCAAAAGCACACTAACGATCTGGCAGACTTACTGAAAGTCCTGGAAGCTGAACAGAATTAAGGGCAAGGGATCGAAGCATATGTCGGTGCCCGGAAGTGCCGGAGCCATCTGTGGAGGAAGGGTGGAGGGCAATAAAAGCCGGCCGATAGGCTTGACAGGTGATTTTGCTCCTTTGGCTCAGCAAAGATATAGGAACCAGCAGCCTTGGTGGAAGCCAAAGATAGGGAGAACAGCAACTCTTCGTAGAAGGGTGTTGGGTGACTAAAAACTTCACAGCAAGCACCACGCATGGGCCACTTACAAGATAGCCAGAAAAAGGCCCAAGCCCTGTAACGAGAAGCACAATACAAGTATGAGAAGAAGCTGGCCAACAGTTTGGGGCAGGTCCTGGGAAGTTCTTCGCTTATGTACAGTCCAAGAAAACGACAACTGGGAGCGTGGATGCCCTGGACGTGCCTGCCGAAAACATTACTCTCGATGATAAAGACAAGGCGGAAATCTTACGTGCGTTCTTTAAGAGCGTGCATCGCCAAAACCTGGTGCTTAGTGCTGCTGGATCAGATATAATGAGTGCGTCAGTGGTTCAGGAGCTTACCGTGAGTAAGCAGTGTTCCAAAACTTTAACCGCTGTGCAGACACAAGTAAGCGGTTCCGCAAGCGATTCATCCAGCAGTTGTACAGCTTCCATTCGATATTTTATCAGTCTTTTTATCAACCGTACGAAGCGTCGTTGAGGGAGGATAAGTTGTCAGAGGACAGGTGTAAGGCCATTGCTGTGCCAATACAGAGGACGGGATCCAGGCAGAAGACGGGAAGTTATGGAACGGTCAGCCCGACGTCAGTGTTGTGCAAGTGCTTGGAATGTGTATTAAGAAAGCGATTTTCCTTGAATCTGGTTGGTTATGATCTGCCGACAACTGTTTACCGTGGGTTTGTTAAAAAGGATCGTGTTTCACAAGCCTACTCGTGTTTTAGACGAGACCAAAGGACGAATAGGTGAAGGCGCAACAGTGGAGGTTCGTTATCTGGATTTCACTAAAGCATTCGACTCTAAAGCATCGCCTACTGGACAATGAATTGCAGACCTTCGGTATGACAGGGAAGACAAGAGATTGCATAAAACACCTTCTTGGGAATGGTGGTCTGTGTCAAGGTGGGTGGTTATCCATCGAGGCCAGAGAATTCTCCCAGTGGCGGGCCACAGAGTTCAGTACCGAGACCTTTGCCAATCCTCCTGAGCGTAAATGACCCAGCGAAAGAATTGAGCAATCAGTGTTTATCTTTGCGGATAATGTCAAGATAGAGGGGAGCTATTTAGCACAGCACAAACGCCATTCCCAGATGAGCGGATCGAAGTGGTTAACCCTTGAATCTCTCCAAATGCCATATCCTCACCACCGACATAGACGAAACGAACAGTTTCCGTTTCAAAGGGTGTGGGAGGTGAAGGACCTAGGTGTAACGGTTACACACGACTTTATATTTTGAAGACACTGCCAGAGGGCAGCCAATATGGACAAAGGGGTACTAACTAGGGAGTGCAACCGTCATCTGCAAAAACCAGCAAGCCTAACTGGCGTCCTATTTAAAGTCCTGGAGAAGATCTTCCGTGCCCATATCTGCCAGCACTTACTGGAGCACTCCATGTTAAGTCCGGCGCAGCATGGATTCCTGAAAAATAGATCTTGTCTGACCAATCTCCTGTGCTTCTTAGATGAAGTAACTCGACGACTGGACGGAGGTAGGCAAGTTGAGGTATGTTACCTCGACTTTAGCAAGGCGTTCGATCCCGTTAATCATCATCTTCTGTTATGCAAGATGGAGATGTTCGGTATAGGTGGACCAGTATTTAGGTGGCTGGAGGACTTCCCCTACCGAAGGACGTTTTGCTTCAAAGTGGGGGACAGGTGCTCCTGTTTGGTGAACGTCACCAGTGGTGTGCCTCAGGGATCCGTCCTAGGCCCGGTCCTATTCTTGTTATTTATTAAAGACCTGTCATCCACTCTTCAATCGCCCAGCTTTATTTTTGCGGATGATGTGAAGATTGTTAGATCTAAGGGTAGGGCGGACTTGGGCAGGGAAAAAGATACCGTCCTGAACTGGGCATACAAATGGGACTTACCTCTGAACGCTAAAAATGCCATTTGTTGTCAAGGGCAACAGAGAGCCTAGCTGTCGCTCATGATCAAGGGCTGTTCACCGTAGAGGCAGTCAGTAGGGTTAAAGACCTTGGGGTCACCATGAACAGTGACTTCAGATGGTCGGAGCAGTGCAACGCTGCCGCACATAAGGCTCGTGGGGAGCTCTTTAGACTGCGATCAGCTTTGTCTTGTCGGAAGCCGGAGGTATTCGTACCTATTTACATGGCTATAGTAGGACCTCACTTAGAAGCTAGCATACAGGCTTGGTCACCCTTCTACAAAAAGGACGCCTCCTGCCTAGAGAAAGTCCAACGTCTGGCCACGCGAATGATTGAAGGGCAGAGGGGTAAGACTTACGAGCAGAGACTCTGTGACCTGAATCTCTTCTCGTTGGAAAGGAGGAGAAGTCAAGGGGATCTCATAGAAACGTTTAAGGTAATGAAGGGCTTTTCTGGCCTTAGACCAGATAGTCTATTCCAAGTCGCCGTAGATTCGAGAACAAGGGGACATGAAAAGAAGCTGATAAAAGCCCGAGCTGGGTTGATGGCTGGATCGCACTTCTTCAGCAACAGGGTAGTAAACAGTCGGAACGGTGTGCCTGGTGGAGTGGTAGATCTACAGACCATCCAATCCTTCAAAGGTGCCTTAGATCGCAAGTGGTACGAGATATTTCCTCGTAGTGGGCCTTGAGTATATCAACCGGACGGATGACGGGTAGCATTGTAGTCATACTGGAGCATGTTTTAATATGATTTTTCGCTCACTGCATAGTCTTAATGAAGGCTCACGATGCCCAATGTCTCTCGCAGTTGATGTGCGATGAGGTTTCTCCGTTTCCCTCTCATTTTAGCTGGGATTTGACGAAATACACTCGGCAGTGGTGGGTGCATAACTGGTGTGCATACCATCGAAGGAGTTCTGGACGCTCGATTGGCCGTGGCCATTACCTGTCCTGTGCAATCTGAACTGAACTGAACCAGAAAACCTAAACCCGTTTTATGAGGTTATAACATGGCATCTTCTGGAGTATTGCGTGGAGACATGGGCTCCCCATTAATGCTGGTTTTAGGGGTGCCTGGAAGGGGTTCAGCGACTTGCTACTAGAATGATCATCGGTCAGAGAGAGAAATCTTACGCCCAGCCTCTAGAGGATCTTGATCTCTTCTCTTTAGAGCGGCGCAGAGGCCAAGGTGACCTACTTGAATCGTTCAAGATTATCAAAGGTCCGTCGGGTATGGACATGGGTGATCTGTTCGTTTCTGCCCACGAGCGCGGCACCAGGGGAAGTGGCCTTAGGTAAAAAGGGCACACTCAAGGCTGGACATGCGAGCTAGAGGTTTTACGAACAACGTGGTAAGTATGTGGAAAAGGCTGTCAGAGGATGCCGATCGATACGGCAATGTGCCAACTATCAACAAGGCCCTAGATTCACGTCGGAATAGAGTGATCCCAGAGCTAGTCGTGTGAACTGGGGATGAGGTAATGGGCCCTTGGTAGTTGTGACAGTGGACTTTTGTCAGTGGAGGAGAAAATGCCTGGCAAATTCTGCCTCCAGAACCAAACAATCAGCGAGTAGTGTTGGGAGCCAAGGAAGCTTGCCGACAACACAACGATCTGAACTTGTGATTTGTCTCGTCCAGTTTCGTCCTGTGCAAATCGGAATGAACTGAGTTGAAGCTAGTGAATTTCGCCAGCATCAGAGTAGTGGGGAAGTGAAACGAACTAAAGGAAGAAATAGTTGGAGCACAATGTGTAGGGAATTTTAAAAGGATGCAGAACTCTACGTGGGATGAGTTATTCACATAAGTAGAATACTGAGGAGTAGGGAAAATTTTTTCTTTTACTCCAGGCTTTTCAACATCCCATGTCTTTGCTTACTATCTGAGGCACTAAGCGTGATGTAAAGCTAACGTCGTAGTTGCCTCTTGCCCGGATGGTGAGAAGAGCACTTCTACGTCTTTTTCGGACAGTCGAAAGAACAAATCCACAGGAGTAACAAAACTAGAAAGAATTAGCAAAGTCGCAGAAGGGTGTGCTGATTGATGTGCATACCACCGAAGGACTTGTGGATGCCCGATTGTCCTCGGCCACTACCAGCCCTGTGCAACCTGACCTGATCCTCTGCTCTTCCTCATCTTCATCAACGACCTAGCACGTGGGCTTACAAACCCCACCTTTATGTCTGCCGATGACGTCAAGATAGCTGGAGTACATTTAGAACTTGACGTGTTAGCAGTACAAAACTGGGCACACAAATGGGACCTTCCACTAAACCTCATCAAGTGTCAGTGCTTGACCACAAATACAGGGGCTAGTGAGAATGGTGTGGGTTCGTTGCAAGTGGTCTCGCAGGTCAAAAACTTGGGCGTTATAATGGACAACAGCTTTAAGCCGTCAAAGCAGTGCACCTCAGCAGCCAATATGGCCAGGAGAGAACTCTTTCAAGTTAGATCCATTATGTCGTGTAGAGATCCGGAGATTTTCGTTCCCATATATCAGGCCATAGTTAGGCCGCATATGGAGTATTGAGTGCAGGCCTGGGCACCGAACTACCAGAAAGATATCGACTGTCTGGAGAAAGTGCAAGAGCTAGCCACTGGAATGGTGGCTGGGCAAAGGGGGTTTAACTACACAGAGCGTCTCCGCGCCCTAGATCTGTTCTCGATAGAAACCTTCAAGGTAATGAAAGGACTGTCAGGAACAAGACGGGAAGACCTTTTCTCTCTGATCCCCGAGAGAGGTACAAGGGGGTATAGCCTTAGATTACAGAGGAAGCATTCGAGGCTTCAAATTAGGGCGAAGTACTTCTCAAATAGAGTGGTACCCTATTGAAATAAGCTCCCGGAAGAGGTCACAAATACTACAACAGTGAGGGCTTTTAAGAAAGCAGCAGACCTATGTTGGGTGGCAGCATACTTCGAGTTATGTTAAGCAGCTTTTAGGGTCAGATGCAATTTTCCTACTGTTTCCACATTACTCTGCCAGGGCTGATACTGCACAAAAATTTCTGCCTTTCAGAAAAAAAAATCACGCAGTGTTGGGAGCTACGGAATCGAGCTGACAACACAGCTATCTGGACACACGATTGGCTCTAGTCACACCAAGTCCTGTGCAAACTGAACTGAACTGAAGTGGAAAAATCTGATCTGTGCAGCATTGTGCGGATACGCCCGTTCCGCATCCCGCACGTGATGGATTTCAGCGTTGAGGTAGTTTTACGAATTTGTACTGCGCGCCTCTTCAAAATATTGACTTTTGGTATACTGTACATAATTGATACCTTTATAAATTTACAGTTTTTGGATTGCCGGGAGACGCCCGTTTGCATATACCCAGTCAGCACGGGGGTGCGCATTTTAGTCCCGAAATAGTCCCTCGTGGGACTATTTCGGGACTATTTTAATTATGTGGTATAATTTAGAGAATTTCGCCCGTTGCTTCAATTACGGCTCATAACATAGAAGCGCACCTCGACTTCTTTGTAAGACGCTATAGCGTCTTATAGGGATGTTGGGCACCAGAAAATACTAGGGTCGTGCCAAGTAATTTTCGAGTGTATTCACAGATCATGTTGTTTTGTGATGAAAATTGATGAGAGTTCAATAACTGGTACCTCAAGATAAAATAATGAAGTAGAGCTTACCGAAATTCCAAAGCAATGCTCGTAGGCCGCTGCATTCTCGGTGTGTTCAAATATAGTCCAGAAAATGTCCTTGGGTTGGTTCAAACGGGACCAAATTGGGACCAATTTGGGACTGAATCAGGAATAATTTGGGACTAAATTGGGACTATTTTGCTGACTAGGTGGTTTGTGGCGTACTAACCAGTCTCGAGTACGCTGTGTGAAATCAAGATTGCAGTACTCCACAAAAGTGGACGGAGGGGCGTGGTTTGGTAAACAAACGAAAGATCCTGGCGCAGTGAAAATACACTGAAACGAATCAATAAAAACCAACTCATGTCTGTGTTAACCCAAACAGTGCCCTGCCCACAGCTGCTGTCAGAGAGCGTTGGGGTTGCCGGGTGTTACGGGCAAGTATGAGAAACGTGGAGCAGGAATATATACGTATAAGATAGTACCAGAGGGCCTAGCCAAGGTCATCTTTTGCGCAGGTACGTACCGCGTTGGATTTACGGACTTGGAATTCATCCGTTGTTCACTGCGGTTATTAGTTGACAGTTATGATATAAATAATGGTAGAATTTCTTATCCAACCGATTTTCGTTGTATATTGTGCATTTAAAGATTGTAGACTATAATAGCTACCTAGCTCTGCTTTACTATCTACGATTCACTCATTCACTGTTCATAGTGGATGCAGCGAAAATCTTCCCGCATGAGCCTCGTCACAAACCACTGGTTGGCATAAAATCAGGATTGAGCAGAACACCATAGCGCCAACGGTGATTGGTTGAGTTTTCCCTTGGATGTTTTATTGTTCGTCTCACCCACCACGCCAGCATGTGAAGAATTCTAAAGGTTTGTAGCCCTCCCAAATAAGCGATAGGCTAACGACAAGCCAGTAGAATGCACATTCACCGATATCATTCAGCCCGCGCACATGTCATGGCTCACGAAACTGGAAGTCCTCTCTCAGCTCAGGCCTCAGGTCACCCCGAATGACACGACGGATGTAAACGAGATCACCATGCCTGGAAACACCAGTCATCCTTCATAGTTCACCCCGCGTAGTTCAGAGAGAGGTCAGCTATTGGTTCCCTTCAAGTTGAAGTTGCTTATGTTAAGTGCGCAGACTTTACCCCAGCAGCACGCCCTTATAGGACCCGTATGAGCTTGCTGCTTGAATACTCACCAAAGCAACAAGAAAAATAACTTAAGTTGTGACCCTCCGCCTGCGACAACAGAAAATGTTTTGTGTCAACCACCGGCTGTCGAGCCACCAGGACCGCCGAACCTTTCGATGGACGCTCAAGATGACACAAGTAGAGAGAAGTTACAATTATCCCGAGAATGGTGCCGCCACTCCCCAAGCAATGCTTCCTGGCACCCAACATCTCGGAGGCTACTGTAACATCTCTTCAGAGCAGACTGGGTCATGATCTGATGCAGCTCAGACTAATCCTAAGCCAGTCGTTTACGGAAGAGGCAGAAGTTGCATCAACAATCTGAGCCAGAGATGCATTTGGACTGGATAAGGTTCAGGAGTCCTGTAAATCGCGGAGTCTGAAGGTGGCTTAGCTTAGCAAGCGAGAATGGTTCTAAGGTGGTCTTGCCGTCTAAAAGAAAAGTTCGTTCGACTCCACCAAGACTTTTCTCTGGAGAATCGGCAAGAGATGAGTCAGTCCTGTGCGCAAGTTCAAAAGCGAAGGAAGGAAGAGAAAGCGGACTTTTTTCTGGGACTCTCAAGTGGTGTGGAGGAGGCTTCAGATCCGTTGGCCACTGCTACTGCCGGCAAGCTCTCTCAGCACGCAGCAGTTGAGGAGTTTCGGTTCATGGACGACTGGACGCATCTGTCAGTTTGTTGCTGTCCAGTGTGCCGGGATTATTGAACAAGCAGGACACATTGGGGGCCCTGACCCAGAAATCTGGCGAGGGATTAAGACCGGTGCAGACCATCGTGAACTACGGGCGGATTTAGACTCTATTTCGTTCTGGTCTCCACGTTGCTCACTTCCCGTCAACGCCCAGAAGTGTACAAGGAGGCGAATGAGCAGATCGAGGCCAAAAAATATCTGTACTTCTCAGGGGTCGACTCTTTGGATACCCATCTGTGAGTGTGACCCAAGTGTGACTGATTTCGCCGTTGAAAACTTGGGACCGCACCGACGAGATACGCGCATCAGTTTCTTTTTATTGCATGCTTCCGCATGAGTGCAGTGAAAGGGGTATACACCCCATCGCCACGAAGGCCCACAGCACTGTTAAAGATAACCGGCAACCAGACCCTGAGAGTTGGAGTTATGGAGAACCACATAAGGTCCCAATAGGTCAGGTGTGGTAACGATGCGGATCTCAGTAAAACGCTGTTTACCACCAAAGTTGTTCACAGTTCTCGTCGTGGAAACCTGGGCACCAAAGATTCAGTGTCAGTTAACGTCTCTCTCTCAGTTCCCATGACCTGACGGCAGCTTCTCAGATCGATCGAGATGGTGTCCGGACGAAAATGTTAGGTACTAGCTCAGAGAATATTCCATCATAGCGTGTTCAGCTTAGACTTCGTTGGTTGGGGCACGTATTGTGTGTGACAAACACACGTCTACCGTACCGTGCCCTGTTTTCCATTCCACCTAGGGAGCGGAAGAAACCACATAGAGGTCAACAGATGACTTGGCAACGAGGAGTGAGAAAATGTGCAGCGAACTTAGGAAAAGTAGGTGCCTCAAGCCTTCGTGGTTGGGGTCCAAAAGATCCCTCAACCAGTTGGTTGGAAACACTGAAGAATATGACGGCGAACCGTGAACAGTGGCGATCGTGTTGTCACTTTCTCTCGAATCAGAATGACTGATCACAGTGTGTTTTGTACAATTAGACTGTGTATTCCATGTGTTGGCTACTAGGGTGTTCTTTCCTTTTCCCGCCCTTGTATGTTTGCTCCCTGCCCACGTTTATACGTGCAACATGATGAGAAATGCAGTGGTCAGTAAGAATCGCCCTTCTGTTTAGCGCTGTGCGATGATAATTGGTTGTAATCCACCACCATCATCCATGTATGATTTTCATTAGCAAAAACCAACACCTGGGCTCACCAGGGGGAGTTATAAGGTTTACTGATGTCGTTGGAAATAAATCACTGTATATCTTCGTGCGTAAACATTTCATCTTCTCGACTGTGTGGTCGCGACTTCGTGGCTATAGGTTTGCAATCAGAGGATAGGTATTTGAACACCGATGACTTCCTATTGTTGCTCGAATCTGGTGGAAACACCGTGTAAGCAATGCTGAGGTTCGACGGAAAGTCTTAGGTTCAAGGATCAAATCATTAGATAAAACACTTAAGCTCACCGGGCCAAGATAGTTGGGACATGTGTTACGCATGTCCCCTGACAGGATTCCGCACCGTGCTGTGTTTGCTGAGGCGGGTAAGGCGGTTGGAAGATGAGTAAGGGTGGTCAGTCCATGACATGGAAGAAAGGTACTCGAAATTTAACGGATGGACTTGGCCATGTAGGGCATGTTAGACCTCCTGGGTGGGGTTCAAGAGACCCTCCCACTCAATGGTTAGACACATTGGGGGATATGGCTAGATGCCGCGATCGCTGGCGCTCTTGCATCCACAAACTTTCTTCATCGACTTGATTCCACTAATTTAGTTCTCCCTCTACTCCTTTCGTACTCTTTTCTCCGTTATTTCCTCTTGAGATTGCCGCTACAAGATAGCAAGCAAAGCCACCGCACCCAGTACGTGGTTAATGGCTGTCTGAACAGAACAGGGGGTCACGGTAAGTGGGAGAGGAAAATGACTAGTTCAGGCTTCTCCGTTGCGCAATTTATACGGCACTATCGTCCGGCCCGTTACCACACCTGACCTATTGTGGCCGTATATGGCTCTCCATTCCAAGTCTTTGGGTCTGATTGCCGGTTAAGCCTAATAGTGCAGTGGGCCTTTGCGGCTATGGGGTATACACCCATTCCACTGCACTCATGCGCAAGCATGCAATAAAAAAGAGTATTCATCAACGTTAGTCAAAATATATCGATTACGAGTTGTTGAAAGCAGGGGGCCTTTGAAGTCAATACTGTCTGTCAAGTGGTTGGTTTGCTTTGGTGAAACGACCGACGGGGGGCTTGTAGAGTCGTGGTTCTATTTCCGCACAAATCCTGCACCGCGAAATCATATGTTTAATCTCGTTAGTTGAATAAGGCAGGTCTTTAGATTGCGCAAAGTTTGTCATTCGGGAAACTCTGGAGTGGCATGGCGGATGATGCAGTTCTCTTGACTTGATTTCGTCGAAAAGAATACCACATATGTCGCGAGAGAGCGTATCTGCAACTGCACTGTCTTTTCCTGGCCTGTAAATTGTCATAATAATACACAGTATGGTCGAGGGTAGGTGCTTCGGGCTCCGAGACGGCTACTCGTCTTGAACACTTCGAAATGCTCTCAGATGACCGTGCGTTTTCTACAGCCTCTGCTGAGTAAGCCCTACTCACTGCCTTCCCGTGGCGGAGGCGTTCCCACTAAAGTGAGAGGAGGAAAGCGAATGCCTGGCGCTCTCCACCGGGTTGACTGACTAATAGTCAGTCTAGGGAAGATGGCTAAACCCTGACTCCGAACAAACTACGGGTGGCGTATGGGGCGTACAACGGTATGCTCACCAGCATCTGTGATGGAGGGATGTACTGGGCATCCAGGACGTTTGACCTCATCCGAAGGGCGTATGAACTGAGCAACCAGTCACTGACCTCCAGAGGGCTACGATACCCCGATATCGTCGTACTGCCTTGTAGGTCAGGCGTTCTGGTCAAAGGCTCGGGGTGGAGCCCCCAAGTCAACCCTCTAATTCGGTCTGGGCAACCGGCTAGTATCCAGCCCACATGCTTACATGAAATCTCCACATATATGATTACTCATGTTTTTGCATAGCACCACGCCTGTGTACATTGCACCGGGTTGTCGGTGAATATATATATATATATATATATATATATATATATATATATATATATATATATATATATATATATATATATATATATATATATATATATATATATATATATATGGATTGTTCGAGTCCCCATCATTCAATCTTGTCGTTTTTTGGTCTGACTTGTTTGTCTTCCAGTGTACATAAAGGCGACAGACCTTTGGTCGGTGATAAGTTTGAAGTGCTTGCCTGGGGGATAATGTTGCCACTAAGGAAAAGCCTTGACAATTGCACATACTTCTTTTTCGATAGCAGAATGATGCTTTTCGCCGGCTGTTAGGGTATGATTATTCTGACTCAGTGAGGCTACTATTGCGATGTCCGAAGAGCCCGTTTCGATCACTGTGGGAGCACTTTGGTCCACTGTTACAATCATAGCGCTTCCTATTGTCTTCTGAGGAGTTCGATTGCACATTTTACATGTTCTGACAGAAGAAAATTATATTTTTTCTACGGGTGGATTGATCTCGGACAATGACGGTATCCATTGCGAGTAGTAGGAGAACGTGCCCACGGGACAACACAGGGCATATCTTTTGGTGATGGATTCTGGCGCAATGTTCATCCGATCAGGATCAGATCCTACTTTTTGCGATATCAAGTAACCCAAAAGTTGGGTTTTGTTGTTGGCCGCCACAGTTTTGGTGATGTTGAATGTGATACCGTATTTCGCAGCGACCTTCAGATAACGCTGAAGATTTCGATCATGGTCTTCCTTGGTCATGCCCCATACTATCACGTCATCTAGGTGAACAAACGTATGTTCGACAGGGATGTCCTATGTCTCCATTCCCGTTCAACTTCGTCATGGACGAAATAATGGAGAGTGCGCTGCAAAATCTTCAGGATGTGACGTCGAACTAGGAAATAGTGGAAAGCTGTGTGACCTAGATTATGCAGACGACGTTGTCTGCTTGTTGGAATCCACGGAACATGCTCAACGTGCACTAGGTAGACTCGCAAGAGCTGTAGCTCCATTCGGCATGCGCTTTGCATCTTCAAAGTGTAAAGTGATGTTATAAGACTGGACATCAACGATTCCGAACTTGATGCTTGCTGGGGAGGTGAAGACAATTGTTGGCCGCTTCCCTTACCTCGAAAGCAGCAAGACGACGGATGGGAGCACAGTAGTAGAGGTGAACACGCGTATATCGAAGGCTGGAGCGGCATGCGCCAGACTGAAGCAGTTGTGGCGCTGACCTGATATTTCACTGAAGTTGAAAGAACGTGTGTACTGTGCCGCAGTGCGTCCAGTTTTGTTGTATAGTTGCGAGACTTGGGGTCTGTGTGTGGAAGACATTCATCGTCTTGAGGTTTTCGACCACCGATGATTGCGTAGTATCGCTAAGATTGGGTGGAATAGCCGAGTGAGCAATACTGAGGTCAGAAATCGAGCATTGGGTGCAAACTCAGAGAACGCCCTGTCACAACGTATCCAGCTTGGTCGACTTGGTTGGTTGGGGCACGTGTTACGTGTGGCAAACACACGTCTACTATACCATGCCCTGTTTTCCATTCCACCCAGGGAGTGGAAGAAACCACGTGGAGGTTAACAGCTGAATTGGCAACGAGGAATGAGAAAATGTACAGCGAACTTAGGAAAAGTAGGTGCCTCAAGCCTTCGTGGTTGGGGTCCAAAAGATCCGTCTTCCAGTTGGCTGGAGTCACTGAAGAATATGGCAGTAAACCGCGAACATTGGCGGTCGTGTTGTCACTTTCTATCGAGTCAAAATGACTGATCGATATGCGTTTGTGCAGTCAGACTGTGTATTCCGTGTATTGGCTATTGGGACATTCTTTCCTTTTCCCACCTATGTAGGTCCAGTCCCTGTCCATCTTATATATTCATACTTTCTAATTCAGCGTGCAACTTGGTGAGAAAGGCAGTGGTGAGTGGGACTTGCCCTACTGTTTAACGCTGTTCGAAGATGATGATGATGACGACACCTTCGGCCTTCAGGATTTCGTCAGTGATGTGTTGAAAACAGGCAACTTCTCTGGTAACCCCAAACGGCATGTGCCTGAACTGATAGAACACCATGTGTTTCAGACGCACTATATGGCTTCTCGTGTTCCCCGATAGGAACCTGGTAGTACGAACTCTTCAAATCCGGGCTGCTGTACATTGCATAATGAGATATAACGACCATTTTGTCGATCCCGGGTAGGGGATAGACATCCTACCGAGTGAAGCGACTAACAGTTTGGTTATAATCCACAACCGTTCTTTTTTGTCGGTCGCATTCTCAGTTACAAGAACCTAAACTCTCCAAGAGGAGTTGGGCGGTTCAGTGACGTTATCACTCAGGGGATACTGGATTTCAACCCGTTCGAAGCGTTCATCCTCAGCAGAATGTCCGTGAGACTTTGTAGCCAATGGTATTTCCACCTTATCATGTAGTCCGAGAAAATCATGACCAAGTAAAACATCGGCGCGAAGATTATTCATGACGAGAGTCTGAAATTGCCATACGAAACGTTCCGATAGCGGTTGTTTGCCATGCAATATTTTGTAGTAGCACACTACAGAAACGTAGAGGCCGTTGTTACTCGAGAGTCGCATGGTCGAACTTCCCAGCGGTGAGAGTCTACGGCAAATTGCACGATGTAGCTGTCAGAACTACCGGTATCTGTTAGTGCTTTTCGTTCAACAGTGTGCACAAGACCCGAGTAGTCTCACGAGACAGACAAGGAGGGGCGGCATCTGTCAAAACAAGAGGACAGCGGTGGTCGGATAGCCGAAGTAACGCTTGAATTAATCGGTTTTGACCTACATACTCGCCCTGATTTTTCACAGGCCTTGAAAGTTACATCTTTAGCAGGGCACTTTGTACAAGGATGCTTAGAATAATCGCAGAAAGAGCAATTATCTTTATTGATAACAGACAGTTGATTCGGTTTCGATTTGTGGATTGACTAGTTTGCAACTGGTGGAGACCACACCGGGGTAGCAGAAGAACAGGAAGTGTTCTCAGTTGCGTAAAGCTGGGATTGTTTCAGGGTCACCTGTAATGATCTAGTCATATCATAGGCCGTTTAAAAATTTGGGGCAGATTGCTCTAGAAGTCTTTTTCAGATACAGTTGGATTGAAGACCGGTGATAAATGCATCACACACAGCATCGTCACGATATTCTTCAGCAGATACAGGACGAGAATCACAGTCCTTTGCGAATGTTTTGATGTTCTAGATGAACCGGTCAGTGCTCGGCCCAATCTCTAGTTTGCATGTAGTAAGGAGATAGTGGACGGAAACGGACGTACAGAGACTGGAGAACTGAAATGGCGCTGTCAAAAGTCTGACATTCGAAAACGTGTTCCCAATTCCTCTGGTGATCTTGTTTGTGAGCCGCATGAGAAAGTCGAGGTTTTTACCTCCCGGTTTGCTACCAACTCCACCTTACCCACTTATTCTACTCCGGTTCTTTCTATTTCCTATGTCCCTTCTTTAATCTCATATTAGCATTAGGAAGATCCACCAATCGCTGCGTTATCTGGACGTATGCAAACCATCCGGTCCGGACGATATACCACTTCATCGTCTTTAAAATGTGCCCCTGAATTGGTCCCTCTCTTACATCGTCTTCTCTCTCTCTCTCTCTCTCTCTCTCTCTCTCTCTCTCAACTTTCTGCCTTTCCAACCCCCTGGAAACACGCCGTTATTTTGCCTATTCCCAAATGCAGTGATCTTTTCGACCCGAATAACCATCGTCCTATTTCCTTCACACTTGTTTTGAAAGTATTCGAAGCTGTCATCTCTGACCAACTGCATGCGTTTCTCGAACACGAAGGACTACCGAGTGGTCGCCAATACGGATTCCGACCTCACCGTTCCACCGATGATATCCTGGCTCTCGTCTCACACTCGTAGTCGACTGCACTCGGCAACCGCGGAGAAACACATGGTGTCGCTCGACATCTCTAAGGCCTTTGACCAAGTTTGGCACAAAGGTCTTCTGGCGAAACCGTCTACGTTCGGGTTCTCCTCCGCTCTCGTATCGTGGACATCGAGTTTTCTCAGTAAGCGAATCATCTCCGTCCGAGTTGGGGTTCTGTCCCAGCAATTTCGTGTGAATGCTGGTGTTCCCCAAGGTTCAGTACTTCCGCCCATCCTATTTATCTGATTTAATAATAATCTATCTGCTACTTCCAACCTAGTCCATTCCTTCGCCGATGATATCACCCTTCATTCTTCCCTTTTTTTCCACACTCCTTGCCATGCCAACACCAACATCGATTGTGACCGCAGTGCAACCAGTGCATCTTTAGAGTCCAACCTCGAATATATCTCCTGGGAATCCCACAATCATGTTGCATTTAATGCTTCCAAAACATCTGTTCTCTCAATTTCATTGAAACACCATTCATTCTTCCCTCATTTACCCTTTAATTCAACTGTGCTGCCTTCCACAGATTCTATAGAAGACGTTCGAGAGCGGCTGGTGAACGTGTCTCCTATTGGGTCTAGCAGCAGAATGCCAACGTTATCCCCTCTATCGGACGAATAGAGAAGACGCAAGTCGGTTTACAGATGCAAGGTGTACTCTATATATCGTGGCACCTAAACAGTACCGATACGAGAGATACACAGACCGGAAAACGAAACGCAACGGCTGTGCAGAAAGCGAACAGAGAGCGCGTACAATCGGCGAACGACCGAAAGTAAAAGTGATATAAAACGAGGTCGACGGAAACCTCGGAAAAGTCAGTCCAGTAAAACGTACGCAACCGGACAACACTATGAGGTCGATGTCAAACGTCGGAAGAGATCGTAGAGGAAATAGATCCAAAATGGTTTACAGAAAACAGTCATTTTCTCAGAACGATCGAGGTCACTACAATTCCATCTCTCTTTTTGGCTTATCTATAACTTCTCTTTGTTGGTCCGCTTTCATATCTCAGCTCGCCTCTGGTGCTGCACGCCAAGTTGGCTTTCTGTTTCGCGCCAAACGCTTCTTCACACCACCTCGTGTTCTGCTATACAAAGCTCAAATCCGCTCCACACTCAAATACTGCAGTCACGTATGGGGTGGAGTTTCGTCTGCCTCTCTTTCTGTTGGTCTGGTTCAACTAAAGGCCAGCCCGCTGATCGATGACCTTTCTTTAACCTCCAATCTATAGTCACTAGCCCATCGTCCAACTGTTACTTCGTTGTCTCTCTTCTACCGGTACTATTTTAGGTTTTGTTCTTCTGAGGTTGCTTCGGTAGTTCCTCTTCCCAGAACCTTTTCTCATACAGCACGTACCGACATTGTTCTGAGTGAAGATCCAGGTAAGTCGCAGTATCATTATATTATCCATTCATCGATAACCCTGTACAAAGTATACAGGCGCGGTACCATGCAAAAACGCGAAACAGAAAAATGACCGAGAATTCACAGGGGAAATCTGTCTGAAGATACCACACAGTTTGCCACAACAAAACTACCACAGAGCTCAGCTTCAAGCTGACACTTTGATAGACATGGTGTCGTGTCAGGGTTTGGTCTCCGTGTTTTCACTTCCTTTCCAAGCAAGGACTAAGAGACCCTCATATCGTCCTACTGCGTTGTAGATTATACGTTATGACCAAAGGCTCGGGTTAGGGCCCCTTGTGTCAACCCTTTTCTTCGGTCTGGTCATCCGGGTAGTATTCAGCTCACACGCTTGCTTGGAAAGTTGCAAGCTTTCTTAAATAACCTAAACAAGAGTGTAGGAATGTTTGGGATGTAAAATGCTGCTGCAAGACTCTTTTGGCTCTGCACTGAACCTTGTCTTTGCAAGGGAAGCTCTAGCTGAAGTAGATACGTTTTGTTACCCGGGCAGTTATATCTCACCAGGTGGACAGATATCAGTTGAAGTGTCATTGCGTATACAGAAGGCGCGTTTGGCGCCGGCGTGAAGTCTGATTGTCTGTTAAGGGTCGAGCGTACAATGCGGCATTTGGGTCCGTTCTTTTATACGGTTCAGAAACATGGCCGTTAAGGATGGATGATAGGCGAAGGCTGTCGGTGTTCGAGCATCGATTTTCCCGTAGCATTGCGCGAATATGGTGGGGACAGTAATGCCAAGGTAGGGGGTAAGGTGTTGGGAACCAGAGGTCCGACTCTAGATCAAGTACTGAATCTGGACAGATTAAGATGTCTGGGACATGTGTTACGCATGCCCACCGATAGACCCCCTCGACGTTCACTGTTCTTCGAGGCCGGTAGTGGCTGGAAGGTTAGTTGAGATAGTCAGTCCATGACAGCAAAAAGGTATGAAAACCTTGACCAGTGGACTGGGCCAGGTGGGGCATGTTAAACTTCCAGGTTGGGGTCCACGTGACCCACCCGTCAAATAGTCGGAGACATTAATTAACATAGCTAGGTGTTGCGGCCAGTGGCGAAGTTGCATTCAAACTCTCTTTGTCTCCGTGATTTCCGCTTATTATTTTGTTGTTTTGGAATTTTCTTCATTTTATGCTTCTATTCTTTTTGCCCTTTACTAAACGATGCTAGAAGATAGCAACCGAAACCAGGGCACAGAAGCGCGAAGTTAATAGTTGGATAAACTGAACTGAACTGCATTAGATATATCTTTCATGGTTGTATGCGTTGTGGGCTACTGTACCATTCGGTCGTCCTGTCCAGATTAGGTTCTTTATTCGAGGATGCATCTTTGGCCTTTGCGCAGCGAAGCGTAACGCAAACTAGTACGTGAAGCAAGCCAAGAGGGAGAGGTACTCCGGTTCGAACAGAAGTCCTGTATACAACAGCCGTTTGTAGTTTATTGCGACCGGTGGTTGCCGAGTGGCTGGGAGTGTTTGTTTACCACCTCGGAGTCCCACCACCCTCGGTCAGTTTTGCTGTAGACAGTAATCTAATGTCGTCCGGCCCTTTATCACACCGGAATCATTAGGGAATTATGTGGTTCATCACTCCAAGTCTCAGATTCCGGCTATTTTTAATAGCATAGTGGGTATTTAAGGTTGTGGGGTATACCCCTCCCCACTGCCCCCATGCGCAAGCATGTTACAAAAAAGCGCGTCCTGCAAGGCAGTATCGTTAAGTTAAGTAAGCCAGTGACTGTTTATATGGCTCTCTTGCCCCTTATTGGTAACCTTGCTGGGTAAATGAAACGCAAAAAGCATCTATGACCTTACAGTTGTAATCTCATTTGAATCGGATGGAGCGTGCATGGACGGGGAGTCCATTTTTGGAATCGCACGGTGATTCTTCCGAAGTTAATTCGTCGGTTAACACGGCTAACCGTCAGAAGGAGGACGCATGATCCCAAGTATGGAATTTCAATATGAGTAGTATGAAATTATATCTGGATGATAGGGCAAAATTTCCCCGGAAGCACACGACCGGCTTCCGGGAAAATTTTGTCCTATCATCCAGATACAGTGTCATACTACTCATTTAAATTCCATCTATGACCTTATTTGGTGGCGGACCACACTCGCCATTTCAGATTACGGTCTATAAATTTGTGTGGCGTTTTAGGCGGATAACGCTAGGTAAGCGGGAGATCCCACCACATCTTCGAACACTGCCGCTGATCAATGAGCCCAAACCCGCCTTGTTCTTAGCTGGCCACGAAAATGTGACAGCTCCCCAATCCGCGATCTGTAGACGTGCTCGATATTATATAGCTGTGATCTTTCGTTCGAAAACTGATGGAGACTGATCCTGCATAATACTTGAAGTATGCCTAAAGGACTGGAAATCTTGAGAAAATCTGAGCTCTCGTTTGTTTTTACCTTATGCTTGCTCCACTACCAGCGGCCATGCATTATTGTGCTCGTATAACCAGGATTCACATTCACTTCTAGAGTAAGACGGGTCTGCCAAATATCACCGGTGTGGTTAACTACGCCACCAACTGGACAATAATGCATTTACTGCTCATCTGGGCTAGCACTCAGTTTATTCCAGCGGCTCAATTTTGTGTTATGAGGTTTTCGTATGGCATTTCTTTGTCAGACGAACCACCCCTCACACTTCAGCTGGTTCTCAACCAGATCGATTTCTTTGCAAAGGCAGAAGTTACCGCAGCCGAAACCGAAGACCTTTGAACTAAATGGGAGCTGTCAGCACAACGGGAAGCCCATTGCATCGGTTCTGTCCTCTGAACGCCTAGGCTCCACTTTGCGTCTGGTTGGTACTTCACATTTTTCTAGTTGGGATCCATGTGATGAGGGTCGTCGTTGGTTAGAAACGTTGAAGGACAAAGCTCAGAAATACTTTATATTTCGGAATATGCACATTACGACATCAGAACACGTTTCCAGAAAAAAACGATTGTTTTCAGTGACTCATTCGCTAGGGATTAAAAACCGTGGTGATGATTGTGTTGAATTGGTCAAGGGTCATTCGGATTGGACACTGTTCGCGGTACGGGGTTATGGTTAGATCTACCTGTCAATCCGCATGACTAGTTTGTGACTGTCACGTGATTCGGAACCGAGTCACTGGGGTGGATGGGGTCCACTTGCGGCCAGGGTAATTGGAGGGATCGGACGAATTTCTTGTGTGTGCACAGAGCAGGCGCGAAAAGACGGATGCCTCTGCGGTGACCAGCGTGTTTAAGCGGATGTGTTTGCGGGGATTGGGGGACACTCGACAAACAATTTGGATTGCCGAATCTGTGTTTGTTTGGTGATCTGAGTCCACCAGGTGCCCGAGAATGGCACTATGGTTCCTGTCGCTCCGTGCTGTGGCCACCTCGGAAAATGTTCTTTACTTCTCTGGGATAGTTGCCTTGCCGTTCACCAATCTAGGTTGCCATATCTTTGCACCTGAACGAAACGATTACCATTGAGGTTGCCAGCATTGGCAGCACATCCTTATTAGAGTTTCAGATAATCGTGGAGCTTTCAAAAACACAGGAAACACGAGCTGAGTTAAATGTTCCACTCATCGCACGTGTTAAACATCTGCTGAAAAGGACCGATATGGGGTTTCCTTTGAATGGCACATGGATAAACAGTTTCTTCTTAGGGACGTCATAACTTGGATCACACTTTGATCTCTCTTTCAGATTTTGTTCTGTAAAGCGCTCAGAGTAACCGTTTTATCTGAGTGTTCGGCCTATCTCTTTATCACATAACGTGGTTTACGTTAAAAAAAAATAAGCCCCACAGTCAGAAGACCTGCTGTAAAGAGAGTGTTTGTGGGGAACATTCAAATGAGATTCAGTTTGTTGACCCTGCTTTTGAAAACAGGAAGATTGTAAGTGGTTGGAAATACGGAAAGAAGGAGTGTTCCAAAGCTTTACAGTTCGGGAATGAAGGAAAACTGAAATTAAGAAGTTTGACATCTAGGGACAGAGGTCTGAAACGTGACTAGCCGCCTACATACGGGATAAATAAGAGAAAGTCATGGAAAAGGGAATCGTCGAAGCAAGTTCTATTAAACCAAAACCAAAATAATAACGGTAGAAAAGAGCGAGTGAAGCAACTTTTCGGCAATGAACAAGCAGCTGCAGAGTGGGGGTTAAGGAGGCAACATTGTATAATCGGATAATTTCTCTTTGAACCTGATCAGGAAGAGAAAGAGCGGTAGACGAAGGTCCACCCCATACATGACGGCGGTGTTCATGATTCGGGTGGATTTGAGTTTCGTACGAAAGAAGAAGGTGAGCGGGTGTAAAAAAGCGTCTGGCGCGAAATAGCAAGCTAACTTTGCGCGCAGCGTGGGAGTCAGGCGTAGACGCAAAAGGAGACCAACAAACAGATAAATTTATGGATAAGGCTAATAAGGAAAGTGACCCCGTGGAGCGAAGGGGAGTCGAGCCAAAACCCAAGTGAGGATAATAAGGGAGATGTTCCAGTGAAACAGAAATAAGTTTTTGATACATTGAAACATACATTGTTAGTGAAACCTCAAGTTGGGATTTGTTCTAGATCAGAAGCAAGAGATGCACTAAGAACGGAACGATCATGATCGATGTTTGTGGTGGCCTGATAAGTTGTAAGGTAAGGAAGGAAGCAATGCAGAGGAGCATCATCGGCAAAATAGTGAAGTGGGTTGGAGGTTGAAAATAGGTCATTAGTAAACAGAAGAAAAAGAGTGGGCGCAAGTATGGGACTTTGGGAAACACCGGTATTCACAGGGAATGGCTGAGATAGAGCCCCATCGATTTGGATGGAGGTGGTTCGCTTGCTGAGGAAACATGACATCCTTGATACCAAAGCCGGATGAAACCCGAACGAAGACAGTTTAAACAGTAAACCTTCATGCCAAACTCGGCCGACGGGCTTTGAGGCATCCAGCGAGACCAAATTAGTTTCTCTGTTGTTATCAAGTGTGGCCGACTAGGAGTGTGAGATGACCGCTAGTATGTTCCTCATAGAATATCGCGGGTGAAATTCATATTCTCGATTACTCGGCAGACCTTCACGTTCAAGGAACGGACGCAGTTGATCAGAAATAACGGATTCAAGAACTTCCGAAAGCACAGACGTGAGGGTGATAAGATGAAAGTTGTTAGGGTTGGACGATCGCCGTGTTTGGGGATATAAAAAATCATGGCGTTTATCCATAAAGAGGGGTATTCTTGATTTAAGGAAGAAAAGAATAGACGACGTAAAACAGGGGCTAACTGTGGAGTACACATTTTTAGGACGATAAACGGTCCGGGCCATATGGTTTGGTAACATTCAGATTACGCAGAACTTGGCAAACCTTTCTGGTAGTTATTACAGGAACAAAAGCGTGACTGAAAATGTGAGAGGAGGGCTGAGAGATAGAGTGGAATTTCAGGCAAAACGGGAGGCAAAAACCTCTGCGCTATCGAGAGGTTCGCAGACCGGGGAACTAGAGGAATTGCAAACAGGAGGAAAGTTAGAAGAGCAGAAATTGCGAGAAAGCGTCTTTGCAAGGGACCAGAATGATCGGCTATTGGTAGCGGACAAGGCAAGTCGTTCAACTTTGTGGCTTACGGAGTGTTCTTTGGCTCTCTGTGTGGTAAGCGAGCATTTGTTCTCAGCTTGCAAAAAACGGTGTCGAGATGTTTGGTTGGGTGAACGGCGCCACCGGCGGTACGCTGAGTTTCCTAAACGAACAGCACGGTTGCAAGCGTAATTAAGGCACTCAGGGGATCGTGGGTCGGCGTGTTTGGAGAACTGTGGAATGTGAAGAATAGTTTTAGCGAAATTAGAAACAGACACGGAAACTTCGGACACTAGACAACAGCTTTTCCAAGAATAATGGGCCAGAAAGTCACAAAACCCATCCCAATCAGCAAAATCGTAACGCCAAACGATGCGTCTAGAGTTGGGTGTTGGGACGGGATGAGAGAACTGAGGGGTAAATGAGATAAGACAATGGTCCGAGGAGACAGGGAGGTAATGTTGGAGAATGAAGAGAGGATGGATGTAAGTATGAGGTTAAGTGTATGCAGACGGTCGCCAGTACGATCGGGAATGCTTGTAGGGGGGAGGGGGGTCCACCAGTTGGCAAAGGTTGTTGACTATAACTAAAGCTTTGGCTTCATGTCCCATGGTTGAAGTGTCCGATGAATGCAGTAGCCACTCCTTGTTATGAACGTTAGAATCACCAAGAAAGGTAATTTAGTAGCTGAGGTTTGTGGACGTCAGTGTTTCAATGTTTGAACATAACTCAAAAATCAGAGGCTCATTGCTGTTGGGGGAGGGGGGCGGTAAATAGTACAACAATTAATGGATAAAGGAAGCGAAATGGATTTTCAACCTCATGAACTAATAGTCCTGGCTGGAGAAATCAAGATGCAAAAGTCGAGAGAAGGCGGTCGATTGATAAATATAGACGCAGACATCAGCTTTGGGGAAAAAGAGGAATGAAGTAAGTGGTCGGGAAGTTGAAAATGACTGGAGTCTGAAAAGGGAGATTTGGGTTTCAGTCAGGAATAAGGCAATAGGGGAGAAATAATAAAGAAATTAGTGCACAGAGTCAACATTTCGGTTCAAACCACGAATGTTAGTGAGAGCAGTGAAAATTTGATGCGAATTCTGTGATTGACTGTGTGCTGCAGTTAGACGAAAACGATTATTCATGTAATGTGTGAAGTTCATAATTGATGAGAGAACCAGCAAACCAACCCTGAGACTTGGAGTGGAACATCGTATGAGGTCTCAGTAGGTTGGGCATGATAGTGGGCTGGGCGACAGCGGAGCTCTGTTGAACTTATGTCCGATAAACACAGAAATGTCATTCAGCTGTACAAAATGATAAAAGGTCAACAAATTTGCGATGACAAGCAAAAAACCACATCATATACCTCTCCACTAACTGCTTCCTGTAGTTTGTCGTACTTCCGCCCAATTTTGTTGTTGCGTTGACACCATGCTTGATTTCTTGCGGGTGTAAATAGTTGCGTAAACGTGTAAAATAATAAATTGTTATTTTCATGCTTGACCTGCAATAAATGTGCCCATTTGAATAGGATGCCACGGAAATCACTGATCATTCGCTTTTGTATTATGCTGAACAGATTTCAGCCTGTGAATTGCTATGATGCATTTATTTTTTCTAGCCATGCACTACGTCGGAAAATGTCCATCAACAACGATCTGTCAGTTGTGCCGATGGTCAATGGTATCATAATTTCCGCAAACAATTCCCCTTGCCTAGCACCATTTCTCAACCGGATGACGAATTCCTGCCAGACAATAGTACGAAGCGGTTTTTGGATCGCTATTTCCATGCTGTGTACATGACTGATATGGCAGGCAGTCCTTTTAATGATTTGTGCATACTCCATCACAGCAATGAATTGTTTGTGATTGGCCTTGCTCCTGGACACTCCTTATTCCGGGGATGTTTTGAAGATGGCCCAAACGGGTGCGTGATCAATCTAAAACCACACAAGATACTTGGACTTGACTTTAAGGTGAGTAAAAATATATATATATATATATATATATATATATATATATATATATATATATATATATATATATATATATATATCCTAACCGGAACCTTTGACTCAACAATCTGACTCACGAGAGGTGCTTACCCAACACGTGGACGTGACGCAAACACCCGTGTAGAAAATTATTCTGCTCTGTCACGTGAGACTTGATTGTTTTGCGCATCTTGTATTGTCTTCGCTGGCGCTCCATTAGGGATCCGATTTTCGAATTCAGTCCTTTACCCCATGCACCCATCGGAGCAAGCAGAACGTTGACGAAGCAGCATCTTTTGGGCTGAAAGTGGGCAACAGCTGCCGAATTAAGTGCAATAACTTCTTCCACCGCCGAGAGAAACCCCGGGTAATCCTCCCCTGGTTCCGTTTAGTGAAAGTTTTCCGACCGGTAAACTGCTTTTCTCCGCGTATATTTACTGCGATTTCCTCTCTCGGAACATAGTAGACTGAACGAAACTGCCCAAAAACTGGTTTCGGGATACTGACCTTTGTCTGGTCTCTACCCGTGGACCTGTCAGATATGGTTGTATCTGCGGCTTAAGGAATCCGCTCTCCATAGCCCTCTGAGTCATGGAGGGACGCAACACAACACCACACCAAGGTCGAGTCTCGTCATGATGTTGATTGATCATATCGCGGCAATTGATATTAGTCGAGTTTCTTTTCGAAACTGAAGATCTCACTTGACGGCGCTTGTGGACTTCGGCTGTGCTGATGTTCTTTGTGCTTCAGTCATGGGCACAAGTCTTATACCACACGGCCATATAGCGTGACGATCGATTTTCGAATAAGCTATGCGTTTGAAACCGCATGAGATGCGCGACGTTCTTGAAAGCAAAGTTCGTTACTGGCTCTAGTCAAATAGTTCGTCAATAATACTGGATACCACCAGGTTCAGGAGAAACGAAATTTTCTGATCCCACCGGAAACTAACTGGGAGAAGATCAAAATGATTTGCAAAACCATATTGCGAGTATCTTCGGGAAATGTGATGGGAATTAGTGAACTAAATTGACCAAATGAAAGGGCCTAGCAAGTAGACAAAACTGCTGAAGTCACTGCTTTGCACTCTACCCATCGAATAAGAATATGCTGCATGGTGGAAGACCTGGTTCTTTCGAAACCGTCAGTAGTGTTCGCCATCAGCGTCATAACTCATAGTTTCTCTTCAGCTCTTCCACTGACGAAAGGTTAAACCCTTAAAGAACTTCAGTACACCGGTGAAAACTGTGTTACGTAGAGTATGCCGACGATATAATTTGTATGTTTGAGTCTACGGATCATAGTTTGTGTGGCTGCGTCTGGCGTGCTTTTTTATCTTCAAAGTTTAAGTTGTGGTTTCATGTTGGGACGCTAATTATTTCTCGGTTAATACCGGGTCCTTAAAACCTAAACAACGAGTCTTATGGCAACTGATGGTAGCTTCTTTCAGGAAGCAACTGCGCGCATATTCTGAACTTCTGGGGGTACACGCTTCACCAAAGCACTTGAGGCATCAACCTGAAATATTACTGAAGCGGAGGCTGTGCGTGTAGGTGATAGTTATGGGATTACGTTTTTAAGTAGATCGGACTGAGAGGGCTTGAATACATATGTATTCAGACTGTTACTTACCGCAAACTTTTTTCGGTCCCTGCTGCGTGGTCTTACATGTCGGCGTTATGCGTTCGGCGACTGGTTTACCGTAATAAGCCTTGATTTGAATGTTCCCGAGAATGCGACCTAGTCTCGTTCTCTTTACGCCCAAGGAACGCATCGTAATTTGCATGCCAAAATTCAGAATACCCGTTCTGTATCCCCAGTTATACGTATCTGTACCCATTAGATGAACTGTAGTCAGTGGTGATATTTGTGTATACAGAATAATAACCATGGAAGCGGGATACCTCCGTTCGGTGCATGTGATTCAGTAAACCAAATACTAAGATCGCGTGTCACTAAAGCTTACAGCCTTCAACGTAAGTGATCCTATGCAGATAGTTCAGCGAGCACCTCTGGCGCGCACCCTGAGAACTAGTCATAGGTGAATGTCTGCTGCTTGTCCGAAACTCACATCCAAGATTTGACTAGTGTAATTCGAATCAGTTCTTTATTGGGACGTTCATTCAGTCCTTATGCTAGAGCAGAGTTTGGTTTGTATGCCTGGATTCCTACAAACGGCAGACCGTGCGGTCCGTCTGGAAGGTTCGTTCAAGGTAAAGAGAGGACGTGCAGCAACCGGTATCGCAACGCACGCTGTCATTGCCCGTGGTCCGGATTCTGGCAGTATGTTTTTCTACCAATAACTACGCTGCCTTCTACAACAGGCATCACAGAGACGCAGTCGTATTCGCTGGGGACCTCATTACTCAGGTTAGTCACCTAGATTCTGCCGAGCGGATGCTCGGGGGCCAAAGCGGTAGTGGTTCCTGACGTACGGATAACGGTGGTTATTTTCTACATGTTTTTACAGATCACCGTGTAATTCTTCCAAGTACGAATTTCCGGTGTAGCTCTAGACTCAGAGACTTGGCGTCCACTTTTTGCTGACCGTAAGTTGCGCCTGGCATGGTTCAGTTAGATCTTGTAGGTCCTACTGGAGCGCATGCATAGATTCTGATCGTGCCCTCGTGTGAACTGAGTTCACGGTAAGTATTTCTGCCAAAGTAAAAATCTCTTTTTCACCCCATAGGTGTAAACTAACGCTTCCAGACTGTGGTCCGAATAAGATATTCGAATGCGCTAACTTCACATTTAGGCAGCCATACACAAGTCTGTGTTAGACCTGTGCGAAATGTTCACGACTCGATAAAAGTAGCTAGCACCCCATCTTGCGGACTAAACGTGTGCCAAACTGCTACCCACTGGATTTCAACGGAATCTCTGAAATCTTTATTTAATTGGCGGGATATCTCTTCTGGCAGCATACACCACAGAACTCAAACTCAACGACGGATAAAACTGGAAAGAAGCGCACGTAGAGACCATGAGGTCTGGTGGTCCAAACGCGCGAATAATACAGAACAAGCTTCCGCTACCGGAAAAATAGTAGCCAGGCTCTGTCGGTTGTTTATATCGGACTGTCTTCGTTGTACTTGGGCCCCTACACAGAAGTCGTCCATCACACGAGGTGATTGTTGTGTAGGGAACGGGTTGTTACCGTCCAATGCCAGTAACGGAAGGATGCTACATCATGTAATGTGTGCGTTCAACAAATCCTGCATGCCCAGATAGCCTGATGGTTAGGTATTTGACACAGTTGTCCATCCTGGATTCGATTCCCAGTGGGAGCTCGGTGGATGTGCACTACTGGTATCTTTTAATACAAACGAAACAGATGTACAGTGCTTCCATGGTTTTCAATGGGGAGTTGAGCGTTGATACTGCCTGATGAATCATACTGTAAAATCTAATCTACTGCTCATTGTATCGGACTCTGGCCCAGTGGTTGAATGACTCATAGAAGACGAACTCCTAATCCTTAATCAGAGAACGCGAAGTTGGTAAATTACATTTACCGTAAAAGGATCACAACCAAGCACTGATGAAAGCATACCTCGATTAGTGGGCAATCCGGTCACAATGTACAGACCAGTCAATGAAGATCGAATCTCCGTCAAAAAGGGTAGCAAGCACACAGGCAGGGTCGAGGGCAAAGCTAAACAATCAAGAAGGAAACGGGCAATTGTGAGACAGGTGGGAAAGAATAGTCAGTGATGATCAGTGGTTGGTGACAGTGTGGAACGCCAGTTCAAGTCATGGGGCACAAACAGAGGAGGCGAGGGACGAGAACTAAGATGGCCCTGAAGAACAAACAACACAAACGTTCATTGAACAGACTACAGCCACAATGTAGACGGCGTGAGCAATAGTGGGAATGGTATAGAACTTGATAAGGCCCACAAACGGGTCAAACACGGATACGAGTAAAGGTGAATAGATCTGACGAGACGGTCATGGAAACAAGTGAACAAATGGAGAAAAGTTGCGTAAGCGATAATAGTAGTTCAGACCCAGGGATCCCTGATAGTGTTTCGCATTCGCGTTACATGATATAGCGCCCCTCCGTCGTTGGTTTTGAACGGTAATGACCCGTCATCTGCACAGCGATCAATTTCTATGGTACGTGTTTTTCTCCTCGTGGTCTGAGTGAAACAAAGGCACTGTGGTATAAATAGCTTACACGGCTGGACTACTTGATCAGCGTAAGTAGTGGATTTAAATTGGTAATGAAATGATTTGTCACGCAGTGTCAATCATTCGCCATTGATATGTTGTCCGTGTGTGAATTTTTTCTGAAGCAGGTGGATGACCTACGGTCACTATGGTGACGCGATGCTTACCAACTTACAATGCCCTTCATGAAAGAGCCGCGTGTGAATCAATCTTCTCTGTTTGTTACGTTTCAGGTCAGCAAAAATGTTGATCGCTTGGATAATTGCGTGCGAGGCCGCCGTAAACGTGGTAGTCAGATATTTGCTTCAACCACGGATCCAATCGCTTTCGCGGTGTGTGATCGTGGAGTTCGACACAAATTAGTGTGTGGTCTACCCGGACGCCTAATCGAGGTCAACAAAAATCTTGCACTCCCATCTGACGATACAAAAGCGAACTTGGAGAATCAGAGTGTTTTACAGCCTCTCGGAGATCCAAATGCCGAGTCTGAACGCGTTGGCGTAGGGTCCTATTTGTGCATCATTTCATGTTTGACTCGACGCGCCAAAACGCTGGAGCATTCTTTCAAATCCGCAAAGAAAAGCCGTAATGATCATCCGTCATCTGATCCCGACGTGTTGGACCAGATATTCGAAGGCGAGGAAGACGAACTCGAGCCAGATCCGGAGGAAGTAGGCTCACAGGACCCACAACTTTGGGTTCCCGTAATCGAAGCTTTGACGGGGCACCGAACACTTACATGGGATGAATATGCCAATTTACGGGGGCTTCCAACTCCCAACACTCGTTAAACTTCCGTACGCTCACTTTTACGGATATTAGCGATGTATTTTTCCAGTGAATAAAATTCACACTTTGTACGCTGGCGTTGATTTCATCCCTGGAGATCTGAATTTTGCTACTGATAACGATAGCAGTATCAACATTTTGATTTCAATTGGCGTTGGATTGTCCCATTGGAAAACGATCAGTGACCCAGGGGTTTACCAGATTGAACTTCAAAAGTGCTACACTGAGTAGCGAAGTAGTTGTGTAAGGTCACCGACATATTCCGGCAGCTTTGTTGATAGTCTGTCAACGAATGTGAATTCGCTTATCATGATTAGACTTTATGTTGGTCAAGTTTGCAACGGCGTGCATGAAACACCCAAGTCAGATCACAATTTGTAAAAAATATTTGCTTAGCGGTGCGTCTTTCATTGGCACAGTTCCTATCACTAGCCTGTTTGCGATTTGAGCTTATGTGTTCACATTGGTCTCTTTTATTCGATAGACTCCAATGAGTTGGATTCAGTTGGAACAGCGATTGACAGTTCATCGGTTTCGGCGGTTCTGATCATTAGTTTCCAGTAGCAGTCTAATTTAGAATAGGAGGTAGGGAGTGAAATACAGGTAATCATTTAAGTTAGATGAATAAGGTATGTGAATAAATGTATCACTTGTCATGATACTTGGTCAAATCCTGGTTTCCATAATCAGATTAGATGAATTCCTTGGGTCCCACCGTGGAAGCCCAACACGCCCTCAATGAACAAGTGTACTCGTCTGGCTTCGCATGCATATCTGATCAAGGTTGATGTTGTATTTGATAATTTATGTTATAGCGATTAGGCAAGTTGACATCGCCGATTGAACAGCAGTTTAAACTTGTATTTTATTTCCATAGCTTCTCAGTCGAGTTCGTCATTTCGTGAAGTCAAATTCTTCATTCCATTATGTCAATTCCGTCGATAAAATGCTCTAGCGGCAAGCCTCGGATAGGTCTCAATCGGCGCAGACAATTGAATGTGTCCCTATGTACCACACACATGCGCAAGTCTCTGAGCCGACGCGACACAGCGTATTAGGTAGCGCCTACCACGTAGGGGTGTTGCGCGCACTTTAGTTAGCGGCGCAGTCATTTGATTCTTTTCGCGTCCTCATTGTAGCCAAACCGGTGGTACCGGAGAGATGCGTCTGACCCAGTACAGCGATTAATCTTTTCCTCGCGGTTTGTGTTTAGGATAGACGCTTAGACCAGTGAAATACCTTCCCTCTGGTCCCGAATAAAGTTAAGCTGAAGAGATAAGTGTCTCAACAGGAAAAACATGACTATGTGGACATATTTCTAAGCCCCAGTTATCTTCTCCATCACCAGTTCGGCTCAGGTGAGAACTTCGATTGCGAAGCATCACAGGACTGTTCCGTTAATACAAAGGCGCGCAACGCTGTTAAGTGTTAGATGCTATTTTATGTGCTGTGTCCGGTCGGCACAGAGCCTTGCGTTTGTAGTTGAGACGTTCAAACGCATCTAATTTCCCGCCCGGGGCTTGCCGCTGGCGCACTAGATCGACGGAATTGACATCACGATATGATGAATTCGATAGAGGAAAGCTTTAGTCTCATGATTGCCATATGGTAATAAAGCAAATTCCCGCGCATTATGATGACTTGTCAGCTTTCTTGCGGCAAATTTATTCAAATGGCTCCACCAACCTGTCAGATAAGGATCGGTGATAATCACGTTAGTTAGTTCTGGTGGAACAAATCAGTGGTCACAGTTATTGCTTATATAATCATTCGCGCTTGTAGTTTGAGTTTGATTATCTTGATCCAGGAAGCCTCTGATTGTTACGGTTACGTATCAATTCATTTACCTTTGGAGAATGTTGATGAATTCGATCTAACTTCACAAAGCTGAAATTAGTTGAATAATCTGTGATCAAAGCAAGCGGTTTTATTAGGTTGCGTAGTCGCAGAGACGTCTAACCGTAAACATCAACCCGCGTTTGTTTGAAATTCGACCATATACTGAGGAAATGGGTTCATATGAGAAAGTCCTAATTCTGGTAGAAGATGCTGAAGTAGTAGTGTGATTCATTCGTCTAGATCGTGTGATTAGATCATATCCAGCTGAGGATGATGTTTTCAGATATTTTCTGTAAGTAATTAGAAAGGTTATGGCTATGAAAAGACTAGCAAGCGCTTTTCATTGTCAACACAATGTGGTTCATGGAATTTGGTCTTTCTCCGTGTTTTGATTGACTTTGTCTGAGGGGGTTGTGGTGAACATTAAGCTATAACCTATGTTGATAGGTTTGATGTAGCTTCATTTCGGTTATCTCAGAATTATAATTCAGTGGATGATACACTTTGAACCCGATTTACCGGTCGTGTTTCCCAGTTATTTCACTGTTGAACTAACTGTGCACCCGGATGATTGTATGGCCCTACTCTCCGACGTACATGAGTCTTAGCAGTACTCTGCCCACGAAATCTTTTATTGTTCTTTAGCCATGGTCCACACAATTCGTTCTAGCTTGTGCGCGACCATGGCTCTTTTGGATTGAAAATCAACCAATCAGTGTATTGGTAATACCCTTCTGTGTATGATTGGATTAAAAAACCCGTAGGCAAATAAAAGTCAGCATTCTGGTCAGAGTACTCCATCCGGAAACTTCTGTTATGAAAAGACCCACGCTGCAAGTGACAGGGATGACTATGCAGATGCACGTCTAACTAAGTCTTATTACCCATACCAAAGTATCTGGCCAATTGGACATCGATTTCTTCATACTATTGCTCAAGTGTGATGGGAACACCGCATCAGCAACGCTCACGTTAGGTGTAGAATGTTGGCAATCAGTAGTCAGTCAATGAAATAAGCACTGAATTTAAACAGGTGAATGTATCTAGGACATGCGCTCGCATGCCCGCTGATCGACTTCCTCGGCGTACGCTGATCCTGGAGCCAGGTGGTGGTTGCAAGGTAGGTTGGGGTAACCAGTCCATAACATGGCTATAAAAATTTGGTCAAGCAGAACGTGTGAGACTTCCTGGCTGGGTGCTACGAGACGCTGCCAGCAGATGGTTGCATACATTAGAACACGTAGCTAGGTATGGCAACCAGGGACGTAGTCGCATTCGAACTCTTTCTTTGTCTCCGTGATTTCCATCTCTTAATTTGTTTTCGGTTCTTTTTCACTTTATCGTCGTATAGCGTTGAACAGTAGGGCAAGCCCCACTCACCACTGCCTTTCTCACCATATTGCACGTCGAATTAGAAGGTGTGAATATACAAGATAAACACAGAGTAGACCTACACGAGAGGAAACAGGAAAGAACACCCTAGTAGCCAACACACGGAATATACAGTCTAAAACACACTTAGATCAGTCATTCTAATTCGAGAGAAAGTGACAACACGATCGCCACTGTTCACGGTTTGTTGCCATATCATTCAGTGTCTCCAACCAACTGGTTGAGGGGTCTTTTGAACCCCAACCACGAAGGCTTGAGGCACCTACTTTTCCTAAGTTCGCTGCACATTTTCTCATTCCTCGTTGCCAATTCATCTGTTGACCTCCACGTGGTTTCTTCCACTCCCTAGGTGGAATGGAAAACAGGGCATGGTATAGTAGACGTGTGTTTGCCACACGTAACACGTGCCCCAACCAACCAAGTCGACCAAGCTGGATACGTTATGACAGGGCGTTCTCTGAATTTGCACCCAATGCCCGATTTCTGACCTCAGTATTGCTCATTCGGCTATTCCACCCAATCTCAGCGATACTACGCAAGCATCGGTGGTCGAAAACCTCAAGACGATGAATGTCTTCCACACATAGACCCCAAGTCTCGCAACTATACAACAAAACTGGACGCACTGCGGCACAGTACACACATTCTTTCAACTTCAGTGAAATATCAGGTCAGCGCCACAATTGCTTCAGTCTGGCGCATGCCGCTCCAGCCTTCGATATACGCGTGTTCATCTCTACTACTGTGCTCCCATCCGTCGTCTTGCTGCTTTCGAGGTAAGGGAAGCGGCCAACAATTGTCTTCACCTCCCCAGCAAGCATCAAGTTCGGAATCGTTGACGTCCAGTCTTGTAACATCATTTTACACTTTGAAGGTGCAAAGCGCATGCCGAATGGAGCTACAGCTCTTGCGAGTCCATCTAGTGCATGTTGCGCACCTTTTGTGCATTCGGACAAGCAGACAAAGTCGTCCGCGTGATTTCCTGCTTCGATGCCCACATCTTGGAGATCTCGCATGCACTCTCCATTATTTCGCCAATGATGAAGTTAAACAAAAATGGAGATAACCCTGTTGAACATCACTGGTCGTTTCGAGCGAACTGGATAGTTCACCGTAAACTCTTACTGGGCCAGATGTGTGGGAATACAATGGTCTCAGTAGATTCACGAACTTCTGGGGCATGCATTTTCGTCGAAGAGCACTGAATAGTGCTATTCGATCAATTGAATCGAAGGCACCTTTCAAATCTAAGAAAACCATTATTGTCGGTCGATGGTGCGTGTGACGCGTCTCAACTAGTGGGCGAAGATTAAAAATTTGGTCGATGCATCCTCGACCTGGGCGGAATCCAGCCTGCTGTTCGCGGGCATCCCTCCGCGAGCCGGTGTCAGGTGACGCCGCAGAATCGAAGCTAATACCTTGGTGACTATCGGAATTGAGCTGATCCCACGATGATTACTACAGTCATTGCGTATCCCCTTCTTGAAGATGGGAACAATCAATGACTGTCTCCATATTGACGGAACACGCTCCTCGTTCCAAATGTCACGGATCTGGATGGTAAGTGATTTTATCAACACATCACCACCCATTTTCAAAAGAACTGGAGGGAGTTCTTCAGGACCGGCTGCCTTCTCTCACTTTATTGGTCGAATGCTCGACTCTACTTCTATTTCCGATGGGGGCTCAAGTGATACCACCCAAGGAATTGCAGTTGTTGACACAGGAGTAACTACATTAGCGCGCGGCCAGCTAAACTGCTCCTTGAAGTATTCGGCCCAACGGTCGAGCTTTTGCTGTTTGCCATGAATAGGCTCTTCATTTCTACCGCATATCGTTTCACTGACTGAGGTTTACCGTCCACCGGTGTCACGAATAATTTTGAACAGTCTCTGACTGTTACCTGAAACAGCTTCTATTTTCATTTCTTCGGCTACCTTGACCCACCACTTTTCGCGATCATTCTTAAGGCTTTTCGTAACTTGCCTTTGTAGCTTTCTACGTATCTTATTCGTCTCCTTACAGTTCGAGAGCTGACGCTTTTGCTCCATTGTGCTCAACGACTCTTGCGAAATCCAGTGTCTTTGATGGACATCGGACCCAGGACCACAGGCGAAACCTGCTGCCACATGCATTGCCTTCTGGATATGGGCCCATTGCTCATTTACATTACTGTTCGTCGTAGACCCTAGCTCATGTGATAACCTCTGCTCATAACGGGTGCGGACTTCTGGATCACACAAACGTTCTACGGCTAACCGGGTTTGCAGTTTGCTTCGATGGCCATGGAGCTGGAGATATTAATCGCATTAAAACTAATGCATGGTCCGACTCTACGTACGTGGACCAGTAAGATCCACAGTTGGGTACAGAACTGCGCCGCTGGTAGCTTATTGCGTTATGATCGATTTGGTTTAGATTACCTAGAGCGGGATGGGTATTGATGAGTGGGCTATTGCTCACAGTTCCCTCACTTTTATTCAATCTTTGTCTTCTGTCCCCAACCACCTCTCTTTGCCACCTCTGTCCACCCATAATGCTCCCACTGACAACACTTCCGATACACTCAACGGTTCATTGTCAAGTAGTGTCAGCAATAATCCTATCTTTCAACTCACATTTTCTCAAGCCTCGTTAGCCTCTGCGTCTTGGCTTCTTTAGCGTGCGTACACTCATGCAGGCCGGTCAGCAGGCGTGCCCAGCGCTCACATTAGATTCTCTGAAGAGTGATGTTTGCTGCTTAAGTGAAACGCGTATCCAGGATTCGAGCTGTGTAATTGAATTAACTGTTCGTTGTATCTCATCGAGGTATTTTGTGCGCACCTTAGGAGACGAAGCAGCTAGAGCTGTGGGTCAACGTGGTTTAGGAATAGTCTTGACTGGCAAGGCTGAGGCTGCCCTTTTAGACTGGATCTTGGTTAACAGTCGTATGTGTGCAGTTAGACTCCGGGGGTCAGTCGGCATTCGAAAGGGTAGTTGTGTTAGGCGCAATTTGTTCGTGGTCTCGGCGTACGCAGCAGCACGACTACGAATGGGAGCACAGTAGTAGAGATGAACACGCGTATATCGAAGGCTGGAGCGGCATGCGCCAGACTGAAGCAATTGTGGCGCTGACCTGATATTTCACTGAAGTTGAAAGAATGTGTGTACTGTGCCGCAGTGCGTCCAGTTTTGTTGTGTAGTTGCGAGACTTGGGGTCTATGTGTGGAAGACATTCATCGTCTTGAGGTTTTCGACCACCGATGCTTGCGTAGTATCGCTGAGATTGGGTGGAATAGCCGAGTGAGCAATACTGAGGTCAGAAATCGGGCATTGGGTGCAAATTCAGAGAACGCCCTGTCATAACGTATCCAGCTTGGTCGACTTGGTTGGTTGGGGCACGTGTTACGTGTGGCAAACACACGTCTACTATACCATGCCCTGTTTTCCATTCCACCTAGGGAGTGGAAGAAACCACGTGGAGGTCAACAGATGAATTGGCAACGAGGAATGAGAAAATGTGCAGCGAACTTAGGAAAAGTAGGTGCCTCAAGCCTTCGTGGTTGGGGTTCAAAAGACCCCTCAACCAGTTGGTTGGAGACACTGAATGATATGGCAACAAACCGTGAACAGTGGCGATCGTGTTGCCACTTTCTCTCGAATTAGAATGACTGATCTAAGTGTGTTTTAGACTGTATATTCCGTGTGTTGGCTACTAGGGTGTTCTTTCCTGTTTCCTCTCGTGTAGGTCTACTCTGTGTTTATCTTGTATATTCACACTTTCTAATTCGACGTGCAATATGGTGAGAAAGGCAGTGGCGAGTGGGGCTTGCCCTACTGTTGAATGCTGTACGATGATGATTAAGGAGGGACCTTGGATATGACGGCATCTCACCAAGATATTTGAATCAAGACATGTGACATTGCGAGAATTACTGTGCTCACTTTCATTCGATTTCGGCTTAGAATCCTTGGTTCCACACGATACGCGCTCCCGATTACACGCAATTCCGATGAACCCACGCAGTTCAGAAACAATATAGTAGTGACGTTTTTTGACGGAACTCACCTAATTACATTGGTCCTACATATGTAACGGATTAGTAAGACGGAAGGTCAACGTGCAGTCTACAATGGAGAACGCGGGTAATCAGATGATTGCTCCCACGTTATGTCATAAGAATATCGAGGACAGATAGTAAACTAAATATCAGTCATTCGGATGAAATAAACAAATGAACCATACCAGAATGCGGATGAATAAAGTACGAGTTCAATTGTTAGAAATTCGTAATGAATTTACGAACCAAATATACAATTGACACCAGGAAAAGCATCTAAACCAACCGCAGACGGACCAGTCGGTCAGCACAACAAAGAGCGGATTGATAAACGTCCTCAAAGTGAAGCAATAACACGCTCTGGCGACCACCTGACACCCGAGAGAGAATAAGACTAATTATATCCGAGGTCGGACTGGTCAATAGAGTCGCACAAATTCAACTCGAGACTCCACGAGTGTAAATGAACAACGAAAATGGATGGGGAAACAAATGTAAACAGCGGAGTCAAAAGAGAAGAGAACAGACACAGAATTGCTTGCATGCAGTCATCAGCGGATCGATAAGACAAACGGATTCAAACGGAACAGATAATCATAGAATTGCAGGTGTGTGCGTGTATGTACAGGTGTGCCCAGGAGTGGCTTTCGGGCTATGAGAACGGTTACCCATATTTTGCACAAACCGTGGTCGAGAAAAACAAATCTGTTTCCCTCAAAATCGCCGAGTGGACAAGTTTCAATCGATTTGAGACAGGGACCTCGTCTCTGTAGTCACACTTGCAGTGAAACTGATTGTCTTGAACAGATCCGGTTAACCGAACGGGATTACTAGCACACCGGCGTTGACCAGATGCGCGAGCCTTTTGGTGCGTACGTGTGCATTGGCTAGAAAACTGCTTCATTCAACGAATATCGATCTGTAGTCATTTTTTCAGAGAGAAAATCAGCAATGCTAAGAGCAGAGGGAGGTTCGGTCGACTAAAAGCAATTGCGTGATATATAAAACGGATTAGAGAGAAAAAATGGCATCACATCGAGTTCTGGAAAGTATTCGAATTGGCGTATTTTATTTCATTGTGAATCCTGTGCAGGTGTTAGGTTCAAATTTTAGCAAATAATTGTGACACAAGGATATCACAAGAGTGATGCGTGGAAAATACGATTTGATTCAGAGGGATTTTGTACGCTATTCGGTGTTGACCATATATTTGGTCATCATTTCACGATCAAAGTGCATCATCAGTGACTTAACGCACGATGCGAATCAGCAAAGGAGAATATGGGCAAATATAATATGACTTCTAAACCGAGTTAGGGACTGTAATGATATTTTGAAAATTGTTTTGAATTTAAAATGAACTGTCTGAGTTTACTTGAAGTGTGAAAGTTTGCTCACAGCCGAGCGAACAGCTAGACTTTCGTGGAAATACATAGTTATGCGTTTCGGTGTCGTATTGTAATATTGTGCTATCAATGGGTAAAATATTATTTAATACAGTCGGAACCTAAACACTGAGTGAAATCACGTGTTCGAAGTTGGTAATTAGGCATTGTTTTGCTTACCACGGACAACTTCTATGAATACTGGCTTGAAGACTATATGTGATTTGCTACGATACAATACCCACCTGCAAATGTGTTCACATAGGATGGATGGTGAATTTCTGATAACCATTGGTCTGTCGTAGAGCGTTTGCGGGCTTCTATTAGCTGAAGCACTGAAGCGCAGCCTTCCTGTCCAAATATTTTCTCCAACTCTTTTCTCTAAAGCAAGTACAGGTGGTCTCTTTCGTGAACTGGTACTGTAATGCAGTCGAGGAATCATATTATTGGGATCGAAAACTGGTCTGTCCGCCTTTTGGTAAAATATAATGTGCCTTTGTTGTGTGGAATGTTAAATGAAGTGTCATAAATTATTACCAAATATTTCTACAGATCTAAGCAACAGATGTTCCATCCCAGGACTGGGGAACTGCAGCTTTAGTCCCCCTTCGAGAGAAAAGCGACAGGACTGCTTCTGCGTACTACCTCAGCACCAGTTTAATCGAAGTGGCCGCCAAAATAATCTCCGCGCTTTTTTGAACCTCTTTCGATCGTTTTGGAACGCACTCGCAGGCCCCGATAAAGGAGGCTCCCGCCGTGGTAGATGGTGCGTGGGTCAAATATTCGCCCTCCTCATAGCACGAATTTCGGCAACCGATTGTGGCTTGTTTTATTTGTTTTCGGACTGCCTTTAACTCAGTGGACAGAGAACTGCTGTGGATTATACTACAGGCTGGTGGAATGTTCTAGAAGCTTATCGGTCTCATGAAGTCGTACTAAGCACATGCGCATGCAAGAATACGCATCTACAGAGAGGAATCCAACAATTCTTCCCTCGATTCTAGCGCTAGGCAAAGTTGTTCTTTGTCGCCAGTGCAGTTCAGCTTCACCATCGACTGGGTAATGCGTCACGCGCTCACCAGTTTCATCCTCTGGTTTAACTGGGCACTGATGCCTTCCTCGTTGATTTGGAATTCACAAAGGACACCATCCTTGAAGACAGCCGGACCGCTTTACAACCGGTTCTGAAATGCGTAGTGTCCTTCGCAAAATCCACAGGACTAGAAGTCAACACGTCGAAGACCAAGAACCTTTCGATCTGCGCTATACGGTCCATTCTACTGGTATGCGTGAACGGCAAATAAATTGAACACTCCCTGGAGTTCAAATATCTAGGCTCCACGATCCTGTCAAACATTCGAGAGAAAAAAGAAGGCAAACTGTGCGTTGACAATGCCAGGATTGCATTTCTCCAGCTTCGCAATGCAATTTGGGTGCGTACTCAAGTCAGTTTTAGAACCGGAGTTCGCGTTCTCCGGGCCGTGATCAGCCCAGAAAGCATGGTGCCAAAGTAACAACATAAATGAGTAAGAAAGTTAATTTTTCCTAATTTTTTCACCGTACACATTTCGTAAATTATTTTGTCTGTATTCCAATTTTTATGGGGAACGAGAAGTCAACGGATAGGCCATATAGCATTCTCGCCTCTAGATTCGGTTCCAAGCCGTATCTCTGGCTTTTCTAACCAACTGCACTCCTCACCTTTTGAGCCCCAACCAGGAAAGTGGGAAGCATCAACCGAAACCAAGGCCGACGCTAGATTCTTCATGTTCCTGGGCCAAGTCATGGCCTGACTACCGCGCCACTTCTTCCAGTCTTTCCCAGCACGTGCAAAGGAGCACAAAAAGAGTCAGGGATGGGCATGCATACGCAAAGCATGAACGAGCTGTCGGAGGCGGGGAAGAGCGGTCAGAGCACGACTACCATCACCGAACACACGATGACGAACTTCGACATTGCTCACTCGATGTTCCCACCAGACACGAGCAATACTTCGGAGACATCATTGGTTGAATACAGAAAGCTACCAATCATCTTAAACACGGGGGGTCAGGTCTTGCAACCGTGAAGAAGAACACTGAGAACTGTGCACTGTACACCCTTCTCTTGAGGGAAAGCCGGATGTCATGGTGACGCAGCAGATGGCACAGGTTCATGCAGGCTTCCCTGGCTCTAGCTGTTCGTGAAATGATCTCCCCCTAACACCAACACCAGCTGTGATCAAGCTCTGAGGTACTTGAAGCTACTGACTATTCCTAACCGATCACCATAAAGAGCGAGTGCAGGCACAGGCTCCTGCCAGTCTTGAAGAAGTACCTTGAATTTTGAAGGCCCAAAACACATGCCACATCAGGACACCTCAATCGCCAAACGATCCAATGCATGTTGAATTGACTGTGCACTTAGGTTCAGCAGGGAGGTATCATTGACATACTCCAAGTAAAAACTTGTATTCCCCGGGAGGAGTTCAACCCCACCGTTTGTAAGACCAGACAGGGCGTTCTGTAGGACGGCCTCTACAGCAAAGTTGAAAAGAAACGGGGATATTGGACAGTCTTGTCGTACTCCACTGGAAACCGCAAAGGGTTGCGAAAGCTGTCCGTAAGCCCTAACCCGACATAAATCTTCGAGGATCGACATATAATTCTCGGATGCTCCATTCCTCAATAAACGGTGCCATAGTGTAGATCTACCGACGGAGTCGAAGGCCGCGCGAAAGTGTAGAAAGATAAAGATAGCTGGCCTTTGGAAAATGTAACGGTGCTCTAATAGCTATCGGAGGGTGAGGATTTGACTGATGCATCCAAGACCGGTACGAAACCCAGCATATTCCTTGCGGGTTTGCTCATCACACTTTTTGTACGACCTGCGAAGAATGACGGACGCAAGCAGACTCGAATCTACCGGCATTCGGTTTACATCCCTATGATTGGTGCCGTCACTGCGTGAAACACTCTTGAAGATGTGAAAAACGATCTATTTCCCCCCCCCCCCCCCCCCCCGAGATAGAACGTTCTCAGAGTGCCAGACTCTGGAGAATAAAGCTTGAAGTTCTCTGACATGCTGACATGCTCCAATCCACTATCTTTAAACAGGGTTGAAGGAAGGCCATCGTAGCCCAGTGCTGTGTGACGCCCTAGGGTTTAGATTTCCCTTCAGGCCTCTGCTTTGGAGGGTGGATCTATCAAAACAGACCAAAGTAGGTGTTCCGGAACAGCTACTGGAGAGTCTGACGCTGGAGGCCAGCTAAACTGTGCTTAAGATGCTCAGCCCATCGTACAAGACATCACCACAGAATGTGGATAGGCGAACCTTCAGCTTCACTGATCGTTTTGCTCACCTAATGTCTTCCTACCAATGACTTGTATGAGATGAAAAAGCTTACAGGAATTTCCCATAGCGGCAGCATGTTCCACCTCTGATGCTTTTTGAGACCACCAGAGTTCGCAACCCCTAAGTAGACTTGCGTAGAGTTCACGTCTCGTTTTGGGCAGTGCTTCACTGTGCTTACTACCAGCTGGGATGGACTAGCGTGCGTCAAGAAGACGTAGAAAATCAGCAGAAACCCAGGGTGTCACAACACGACGGGTTAGGCCACAACTCACTTTGCCAGAAGATTACAAAGTATTTCTTATAAGTGACTAGTGCTGGTTGATGGTCTCTGGTGGTGTTAATTCTAACTTTTAAGCTAGGGTTCTTCGGAAAGAGGAGAGGAAAGACGGATCAGGCTGCATATCGCAGTCTAGCTGCTGTTGCATCTTACCTTTGGCATGCTCACCGAAACACATAGGCAACTTAGTGCAGAGTCGGAGTCCAGGAGATTGTTCCAGTACTACCGGCAGTCTCGTATGTAGCCCCGTCATTTGTAGCAACAGAAATCTATCCCAAACGGGCTCCTAAATGCACTTTGTTCGAAGACAGTCGACCGACTCTAGCATTCATATCTCCTACCAAAATCACTACATAGGCCTGGTTTGCTCCATGTAGGAGATCGTGGAGCTTTTAGTAGAAGGTATCTCAGATTGCATCTGGGCTGCAATCTGTAGATGCATACCCCCAAATAACAAACAGACTGCGCTTATCGGAGCGGCACCTGCTCACTTTACACGAACCTCTGAACCTTACAGCGCATAAACGACTGTCGACTGCGACCCACTTTAGGTGCACTGCTTCAGCTCTTTCATTGAGAGCAATGCCAACGCCAGCAAGACCAGAAGCCGCAGCCTCAGCATCCACAGAAAGGCGTTAGTGAAACTTCATGGAACGATCATATGAGGGCATCATTCGAATGATAGAAATGGAGTTTTGAGTGCGAGTTTCTTGAAAGCAACATACATCGACGGCAAGGGATTCAAGCGTATCAACTTCATTGACTAAAGTATCACTATCTGTCCAAATTTTGACTCGTGATATCACTCAGTAAGTGTTGTTTTGTTGTAAGTCGATAGCTGTTGTTATCTTTCAGTGGCCACGTTCATAGAGTTGGTGAGTGGAAACTTGGTGGAGGTTGCCGTAAAAGTTTTTCTGTCCAAAATATACCAAGTTGTTCCGTCAAATAACGAGTAAGTGGATCTCCTTCTTCTCCTTACAGGAGCTCAGAGAGGCTTTGATTTTCAAGTTCACTAGCAACAGTCACTGAACTATGATTTTCCGCCGAAAACAATGAATTATCTTACTTATAATTAAAAATGGCCCTCTTTTTCTATGGGGTTCATGAGACTTTTGTGCTTATTCGGCTCTAAAGTGCGATAAGAATCACTAATTGTGGACGTTTTAAATTTGCTGCTCTTTCTCTTTCTCTTTCTCTTTCTCTCTCTCTCTCCATGTGACTCGACTTGTACCAATTACACCACTGCCTGCCTGGAGATCGGTGACCATAAATTCCAAACTGTTATTCAAGCATACCTCAAACAATGTAGTCGTTTTTCAATATCTTGTTGGATAGCCAAATGTTGTTTACATTACTGTGCCCGAATTAAAGTTATTAGACAATTTATGAAGTAGGAAATATTTCGCCTAAAACTAAGTAACCACACTTTTTAAGTTGAGAGGCACTTGATTATTTTGTCCAAGAAAAAAACATAATCTGGAATCTGTTATCCAAATGTTTTCTCTCCAGTACAACTCTCTTCGTTGGAAGTATGATTGAGGGTCGGGGCATTGTGTCGGACTTTCACGAGACCCAAAGAACCAGGAATCGGAGGCATGAAGGTAAGATTGCGCATCATGACAGGTGAAGTTCTTGAATGCACACAGCTTGATCATCATATGGCTCTTATTATTTCCAGCTCTCTTCCGACCTTGCCATACTCCTGATTATTTTGATAGTTGTCCCGGGTGAACTTGAATAACTGACGTATCTCACATTCAGGAGACCAGTGTGAATATGAGTATTCAAACCGGAAATGGGTTGGCAGTAAACATTTTGCGATTTGTTCATCGTTTTTCAAGTGGACTATTCCAACCAGTATTTCATGCGGGAATTCAGAAAACGCCCGAGCCCAGCTACTGCTAAAGTTTTCAGTAACCGTATTAGGAATTCGAAGCTCCGGGGGTGTACCCCTACCCCAAGAAGGTGCATTTGTTCATAGATCATATTCGGCGAGATTTGTCATTTAGAGGAAACAGTCGGAATTAAAGCAGCATTCGTGCAGCGGTTCCAGACTAGTACACGCTGAACAATCAAATCGGGCCCAGTTTTCGCTATGCTTACGTGGGCTGTAAACGCGGTCATCAAATATTCCATAGCTTAAGGGATCCAGGCTATGAAGAGGAGGGTAAATAGCGAAGACATCAACCGTGCAGATTGCTGCTCGCGCATTGAACTTCTGCCTAACTTGGTTGATGTGGAAATATAATCCCCTTTATGGCAACAAAGCGTCGGGTAGTCGCTGCAAGCAAGAGTCGCTCTTACGCGATACATCCGGTTAGCTCATACCTGAGCACAAAAAGTAGGGCGATGAGTAGAGCACTTCGATCGATTACTCAACCGACCATCAACTCAAACGACAGCTTTACAACCCCCAGTCCTTGCAGAGCTGTACGACGTCAGATGCGATCCACCGAGTACAAGTGAAATCTCCACGACTGCGCTACATGTTGTTCTGCCCTTTGAGTTACTGTTTTCGGAACTACTGATTTTATTCAATTCATCAGGGCATGTTGAGCACTCGTTCTTATTCGACAAGGTTTATGCTACCGATAAAAGACATGCTTTTGAAAAAAATGTGTGCCCGCTCTCCGAAGCCGGAAATGGGGACTATCATGCAAAGAAACACAAAAGAGCTGGAAGGATGGCTGCTCTTAAATACAAAACGCCGAGCAAAATGGCTGTTCGTAACGCCCTTTAGAATAATGTGAGCTGCCTTTTCAATAAGCTATCGGATCTTACGTACCTGCTCGTAGCTCGCAGCTTTAGAAATACCTGTGCTGTGTGTTTACAAGAACTTGGCTGAATGACGATATAAATGACCCCGTGGCGCAAATAGAAATGTCCACCTGCTTCCATCAAGACCGTAAGCTTTACAGGAAGAAAAAAGGTAGCTACGTTGCCATCTACATCAGTTCTAAGCGAGGCGGCAAGTCCTCCGTAATTTTTTCCTACTCACGTGAAGGCGTCGTTTGTTCAGTTGTATCTTGTTGCCCTAGATTCTCTCGTTTCAGTCAAGTCATTATCAGCAACATTTACATAGCACGCCAGTGCTCACAAACCTAATTTAACATTTTCTATGATTCATTTGTTTCTTTCCTTGTGCCTTTGCTTGATGAGAATCTTCACGTAATAGTGGGGAACTTTAATCACTCATCAACACTTTCCGTTTCATATTTCAATCTTCTCAGTATCAGTCATTCTCCGACTCGTGGTGGCTCCCAGTTAGATCACATCCTAACAAACCATTCAAAACTGTTCTCTCTCACGGTAAGTGTACCCATTAGCACCAGTGGTCACTGCATATTACTTCTTAGGACTAAAATATACTCTGAACGATGTCATTGGTCGCACATACGTTCCAAACAGATGCGCTGCAAACAAAGACCCTTTTCCATTAAGGGTATATCACTCCTCAACCATTCATTGTTTGTTTTTACATCGTGAGTAAAAGACTGTTCACTTCCGTACTTTTCTGTAAATTTTACAACAGAAGAGATTAGGCGGATATTTATTACTTGTTGTCCTATAGAAACTGTTTACTTCCACTCTAGAGGAGTAGTTGCTACATACCTGAAGAAACTACTCAGGAGGAAGGAATTAACTTACAAGATGCAAAACAAACCTAAGGTCTGTCGACTCTCACTTTTGGTAAAACCTGAGATTATACGCCTTCTTGTCAGTTTTCCCCGACAGTTCCTAAACTCCCGGGATATCAAACACAGGTGGTGTTGAATCCAGCTTCTTTGCGTTCAAACGGGAAAATCCCCGAAGGCTAATGTAGAAGCTAACCGTTTCAAAGCCCAATTTCCCCGACAATCAGACGACCCTCTTCCCATTTTCTTGCTGTCAGTCTCATCTGAATTTCAAGAGGAATCAACCACAGAGGTTCTCAAATTACTTAAATCAACGAAGGTAACCAGGTAAGCTAGTCCAGACGGTCTTCCAGCGGAGCTCTTCAGATATGGAGCTGATTCTCTATGTGGTCTGATGACTTCGGTAACTAACAATTCACTGAAATCCCATTCCATTCCCGATTGTTGCTGTCCGGTTACAATTATTCCCATACCAAAATAATCCCATAGCCGGACGGGACCCAAAAAGTATCGACCAAAAGCTTTATCCTCAACAGCGTTGAAACTTTCAGAACGCGTTGTGCTGCTCCTCTTCAAACCACGGTGAGAAGTCCAAACGACGAGTTGAAATTTCTGTACAAATCCAGGCACTCTACAGTTGATGCAGAAGAGTCCACTGTGCACTATATAGCCGAATCCCTCAATGATTCCGGCAAGTCAGTTAGATGTGCTTTCCTAGACTACGTGTCGGCCTTTGACAGTGTACCATACACGGTTCTTCTCAAAAAACTAAAACCATTTGACTGCCCTGCATACTCATCAAATTGGTTGAAGGACTACTTCTGTGTAAGAACAAAATGCACCAAAGTAGGTAGAAAAGTCTTCGAACATCTCCTAACCAGTACCGATGTACTTCAAGGCGCTGTTCTGTCTCTATATTTGTTTCCAACATTCATTAATAACTTCCCTGTCTCCCACCCAGCCTGCATCTTTGAATATGCTGATGACGTTATTTTGGCCAGGTCTGCGTCAAACAAACTAGACTCCGAAGAATCCATAGTAAATCTTTCACATATTTAAAAATTTTTCAATCAATCTGGTCTTCTTTTGTGCAGTGATAAATAAACAAATAAATAAATGTCAAGAGTGTATTTTTTCCACCACTCGTTCCCGATTCATTGAAGACACTTCCACCATTCATTCTATTCCTCTTGCACGCATGCACCACGTGACATATCTTGGTGTTACTCTGTAGCACAATCTGCATAGGTTTTTGCACATCGAAATCAAGGTCGGAAAACTGCCTAGCTTGTCGCATCAAATTAGCAAACTACGTCAAATTCGTGAACCACAGTCTGTTACCTTCCCTCCCGTAAAACAATGTATATTACCTATCTATCTTTATTATTCCCCTGTTATTTTCCCGGGATTACCAAAAAAGACTTCGTCACCCTCCGCAGAGGCTTACGCATCATTAGTCTTGTTCCTGGTATAGCCTTAAATAACCTCGTCTGGGAGATATGCACTAGCCGCATAAGAGCATCCCTTGCTTATGCACAGAAAATCCTTTCTGATACTTTGCACCCGTTGCTTTTTGATCCTACTCTTTGTCAGTCCCACGCATAGACCCGACCTAGGTATAAACTGCTTACCTGCAAATAGTCTTTGTACAGGGATTCTGTTGTTCCGTTATTAGCACGTGTCCTAAAAAATAAGCATGTCATTCTGTCTGTAATAAGACCCGGTTTTGCTCTGTAACTTACATTGAAGGTATTTTTCGGCTGAAAAGCATTCCATAACTATGCTCAAGCAAATATATATATATATATATATATATATATATATATATCAGCTGAAGGAAATAAAACTACCGGAGAGGATGGAATTCCACCTGAAGTCTACTAGTGTTGTCTGTCGTCATTGACCAAAGGATTACACAAATTATTGGGGTCCAGATAGGCGGGAAGAAGTCTTTTCTGCTAACTGGGGCTCATCCGTTCTGCTGCCCATCTCAAAGAAATGGGAAAAATCCGAATGGACTTGGCTGCGGAGATATTTTGCTTTCCGCTACTCACTCGCTTCTCAGCTGCGGGAGAGATCGCTGCACCCGACCAAACCAAGGGGTTTCCGCCGTGGTAGAGGCTGTGTGGACCAAATTTTCACACTACGTCAAACACTGGAGCACCGCTACAAGTTCCAGAAGCCAACAGTAGCCTGTTCCATCAGTTTTCGGGTCGCTTTTGATTCAGTTAACAGGGAGTGTCCCTGGGCGATAATGGAATCTGGAGGGATGCCCCGATAAATTCACAAGACTTCTGAGAGGATGCTGTTCTTCTACTACGGCGTGGGTCCGTATGTATGGTGAAGAGTCATTCGAGTTCACACTCACTGCTGGGGTCCTACAGGGCTGCCCTCTTTCACCAGTGCTGTTCAACTACGCGATCAACTGGACAGTGAGCAGGCATTGACTGACTATCCCGGTATCCAATTAAGTCAGGAGATGCGCATCTGTGTTGGATATGTTTTTGTTTTACCACTCCAAATGGTATTTTCTGGAATGTGACTTCCGTTTGGCACAGTTCAGTGTAGTTTATTCGACCAATAACCTGCCACTTCTGTGTTCTGGTTTCGGTTGCTGCCTTCCTGCGTTGTCCAGTAAAGGGACAGAAGGAATAGAAGCAAAAAGTGAAAAAGATCCAAAAAATCAAATTAGTAAGCGAAAAGCAAGGGGGAAATGAAAGAGTCCGAATGCAACTGCGCCATTGGCAGCAACACCCAGTCATGTCACTTAATGTCTCCAATCAATTGGTAAGTGGTGAACGCACCGTCAGCTGACGCTATGCGCATGTATACTACCTATACACCCACATACAAGCCCGCGTACGCGTACGCTCACACGAAACAGTGTTCGAACTGTCCGGTTATTCGCGAAGCCGCAATCGCTCACTTTGTATCGATTTCTTTTTATCAAGCTATTTTGTTAGACGTGCCTGCATGTTACGTTCATGTTCATTCATAAAAAAAGACTAACTTAGTGATTGGGTATTCTGTGCCTTCTAACAGTTGAGTCATAACAGTGGGTCGCGTGGACCCCAGCCTGGATGTTTAACACGTCCTACGTGACCAGGTCTACTGGTCAAGGTTTTCATACTTTTTGCCATGTCGTGGACTGACCACCTCGACCTACTTTCCAATCACCACTTGTCTCAGAGAACAATCTGTCAGTGGTCTTGCGTAACACATGTCCCAAACACTCTAACCTGCTTAGATTGAGTACTTGACCCAGAGACTGACCTCTGGTTCCCAACACCTTTTGCCGAACCCCAGCACAGCTGACACGGTGTTCCCACCATACTCGGGCAGTGCTACAGAGACTTCGGTGCTAAAACACCGATGGTCTTCATCTATCTTCTACTCCTAATGGCCATGCATATGAACCGTATAAAAGAACGGACCCAACTGCCCCATTGTACGCTCGACCCTCAACAGACAATCGAATGTCATACCGGCGCCACAGACGAAGGAGATTGGTAAAAGCCAAACGCGCCTTCTGTATACGCAATGACACTTCATCTGATATCCGTCCACTATGTGAAATGTGATTTCCCATGTAAAAAATTCACCCACTTCAGCTAGAGCTTCCCCTGCCAAGAAGAGGTTTGGTGTTCAGCCAACCCAGTCCTGGAACAGCATTTCACACTTTAAATGGGCAAAGCGCATCCAAACATTTTAATACCGTTAGATGGGCTATCTAAGAGAACTTGCAACTTACCTGGATCTTCACTCAGAAGAATAATACCCTCTGCTTATTCCAAGTCAGATAGATTACTGCCTGAGCAAAGATCGAGGCCACTATTCTCACACGAGGATAGGGCTATCTCGAGAATCAGTTCAACTACGAAACCGAAGAGGAAATGCAAAAGAGGGCAACCCTGACGAACACCAATTTCCTTGGTGAACTCGAGTGAAAGATCGCCGTAAGCACGAACTCAGCTTCCGCTGTTAGCATACAACCATTGGGAAAGAGAAATAACTTCTCTGGCACACCCTTTAGTGAGAAGAAGCACCAGAGAACTGTGAGGTCGACTGAGTCGAAAGCCGTTTTCAAATCAAGAGAGACAGAGATTTTGGGTCTACGAAAGGTGTGCCTGTGATATAAGGCTTGCCGAAGAGTAAAGATGTGATCAATATAACCTCGACTTGGTCTGAAACCGGCTTGATTCTCACGCGTGCACATTTCGCGGTCACTAGATAATCGGTGGAGGATAAGACCGGTGAGTGGTTCGGACGCAATACTATTCAAGCTAATTCCTGTGTGGTTTTCACAAGGGGACCTGTCACCTTTGTTTTAAATCGGAAAAATCGTCGAGTCACATCACTCCCTGGGAATCCACTCACTATCTCAGATAACCCGGAAGAGTTTCGATGGTTTCAAATCAAAAGCTTCATCTCCATCATTGAAAACAGATGGAGACAACCCATCCGGTCCAGCGGATTTGTATCTTTTCAAGTAACTTATCTCCAACATAACCTCAATTTCAGATGGAGGCGAGATGTCCCATTGCATCATCAGTCTGGCTTGTATATTTGGGCGGTCCACCGTTGATGTGGGCCAGCTGAACTACCCCCTAAAATCTTCCGATCAACTATCTTGACGACTTCCCTGGGAATGAATCAGTAGGCCATGGAATTCCTCAATTAGTTCACTTACACGGGGTTTTAGTGGACCGGTGCCTCTTATCAAACAGAAGTTTGCGAGTATTGCCAAGAGACAAAGGTTATTCCATTCTCCTATATTTCGCAATCCACTACAGCTCGCGGTCATTCCTCAGGCTCCTGGTCAGTAGGGGTCCCAGGGATTTACGCACTCAGTTGAATGTGGCATTCGGAGGGACGGACCAGCGAGCATCTAGCAGAGCAACTGATGTCGAATATATTCATCATTTGTGAGACCGACTTGAATCAGAGTCCTGTGTGGCATTTGAAAAGGCATTTAAAGCTTCCTTGATCTGTTTCCAGCGTTCATCTGGGTCCTGGACATCGGGCTGCATAGATAATCTTGTAGACAGATCTGTCTGAAAATCATATAGTTGGTTATTACTTAGAAGCAACGGTACGGGACGGATGGCATTTACTTTGGTGCGACCACGGATGAGATGTAAAGAGAAGCAAGCACATACTAAGGCGTGATCTGAGTCCAATGTCGTAGACCAAAATTGCTGACAATCTTCAATTGACCCACGCCAGCGGTGACCAATCACAATATGATCAATCTGAGTCCAGCTTTGTGAAGACGAAGGAGGACGCCATGTCAGTTTATGTCGCTTCTTGTGGCAAAAGTCCGTACTCGCCAGAAACAATCTGTGGTTGGAGCGCAGCTGGATGAGATGATCACCGTTATCGGTAAGATCGGCTGGGATAGCAAAATGGGCCTCCAGTATGCCTTTTGGAATCTCTCAAGCTGCCAACTTGTGCGTCCAGATCCCCATCCATGACTATCATCCCCGTTGAACGTGCGCTTTGAAGCAGCTGAGTTAAATCCTGATAGAATTCGTCCGTAGTTTCAGAGGAACTGCACTTAGTCGGCGCATACACAAACACGACGACCAAGCATCGGCGCTTCAGTTTGTGGTCGTTGACACGAACAGAACCGCCCAACCAAACTGCACACAAAAGACTGCTGACTGGAATCCAGTCTATCAGTGCACGCTCAGCTTGCATGCTCAAAGCAATCCCAACGCCAGCCTGACCACGAGCTCTAGATACCGAATCACCCGACACTTGGAGGGTGAAGTGAGAGACTGAGGTTTATATGGGGTACGAAGAGTGATCACAAAAATGGGGTCTTGTATGCGTGTTCCGGAGACACAGCATACATCTACTTTAAAAGTGTCAAGAGTTTTATCGAGGGCAGCCTGTTGCCCAATCTGACATAGTGTGCGGACGTCGAAAGTAGCCAAGTGAAGTGAACATTTAGGCTTAAGCAGTGCATTTGATTTATACCCACTTCCTGAACTACTGCTTTCTACATAGCTGCAACTACCCGTGGAGTTCTGCATCGGTCTCAAATAAAAGGAAGAAAAATTGGTAAGGCCCTTTACATGAAAGATACTGGAGGTTTATGAGCAAATCATACCCCGAAGCTGTCCACACAGCGTAAGGGGCTTTTCTTTGGGAACCTTAACCAGAGCCTTTGACGCAAGCGTCTCACCCACAAGGCAATGGGGCGTTAACCTGGTAAGGGAATGTGACCGCCTCCCGTCCCGTCCCGTTGCTTCCGAGTAATAACCAACTATATGATTTTCAGACAGATCTGTCTACAAGATTATCTATGCAGCCCGATGTCCAGGACCCAGATGAACGCTGGAAACAGATCAAGGAAGCTTTAAATGCCTTTTCAAATGCCACACAGGACTCTGATTCAAGTCGGTCTCACAAATGATGAATATATTCGACATCAGTTGCTCTGCTAGATGCTCGCTGGTCCGTCCCTCCGAATGCCACATTCAACTGAGTGCGTAAATCCTCTGGACCCGGATTTCGTAGCACCTTCTTCATAAGTCAAACTGAAACTGAAAAAACTCTGGGCGAAGCAGAAAGACTTCGCAACTGGGGCAATAAGCCACTGCATCCTTTCAAACCAGGTGGTACTTTTAGGCCTTAATCAGATGATCACATAGATAAATCCTAGATGAAACGAGAGGTGCTTGAGCTCGTAATGAAAAAAATTGTATTTGATACGCCCTGGATGTCGTCGGGTATGAAGGAACGGAGTTCATTTGACAAAATTTGAATCAGTTGATGATGAGAAATCGAAAACCAACGGACAAGATAACGAAGGAGATGACGAGGAAACCAAAAATTATGATAAAGAGACTGATTCAGGTAGGGCTATACATCCATTTGTCAGACTAGAGCATTCACCTTCTAGGATTCCGAGTGGGGCAAATTTATCAGCCGGCTGGCAAGTAGAAGTTTCTTAAAAGAGAATGTGTTATACATGTTTTGTTTTACCAATTGAATGACGTTTCCTGGTTGATCAGAACCTGGCTTTTATCCGGCACATTGTAAATCGATCAATGTGATTGTTGCAAAAGGCTTTGTAAACCACCGAATACTTACCAATAATCAAGTCTTCCTTGTTGCACGCTGTAACAATATACTGATTCCTTTTCCCGAAGGACTGACTTTTGACAGTCTCGGACCTGGAGTACGCGGATGACATTGTTGTGCTAGCGGACCCCCCGCCACTCCTAAACCAGTCCTTGTCAGAATCGACTTCTCAAAGTCCATTGGGCTAGAATTAAACGCTACGAAAAACAGAAGTATGTCAACCTGCCTAGGGCCGTCAACTCAACAGCTGTCCATCAGTGACCAAGTGGTCGTGTGCTTTTCGTCATTTAACTATCTAGGCTGTACAATGCTTCCCAACGGTCAGGCGAAAAATGAAGTAATACTTTGAATAGACGGTGCCAGGAAAACGTTTCTCCAGCCACGACGGGCTTTGTTGACCTGCAATGAAATCAGCCTTCGGACCGCTATACGCCCGTACTCAGCAACCGTTGTTAAAAACTGGTCATTGAGAACTGAAGATAATATAAGGATGGAAGTGTTTGATCACTGGTGGCGGAGACGTATTCGGAAAACAAGTTGGCACGGAAGAGTATCCAGAGATGAAGTTTGGGAACTATGCTACTGAATTAACGAAATCTTGGACTTCGTTCACTGTCGTCTACTGCTGTGGCTGGTTCATATCCTACGGTGACCCAAGATTGGAACTAACCAAACAAACACTTCCCCCGAACCCTACTCTGGATGGTGCTGTCGCCTTGGTGGACGGCTCAAAATTCGGATCAACAATGTCGAGATGAATGTAGAGCGCCTAGGCTGACAGTCGGTCTATGGTGTTCACCAATGGATGAAAAATTGGGTCGCGATTTGCATCGAACCTAATATTAACCGCCGAGCATGGTTATCTATGATACGGGATATCCATAGAGCCGACTCATCCTCTAGCAGAAGATGGTCACGTAAAAGTAAAGTTGAAACGGGATTGCAGGGATTCAAGTATTTCTTATTCGGTCAAACCACTTGCACTGTATGGTCAACACAAATTTGTTTTTGGCTTATACACGTCATTAAGAACTTGCGATGCTCATGATGCACACAACGTTTTTTTGTTGTTGGTGTATCGGAATCCAAATATGTATGGAAATTGCAAAATGTGTTGCGTAGTCGTGCACCAAAACCACATCGCTGATTCGTTATTTTCTCGCGTTGTTCATTCATTTATGGCTTCAAGCTTTCCATCTGTTGACAGAGTGTTTCACACATCGGCACGATCGTACGTGGAATCAGTAAAAATGAAGGGATTAACAATCCAAAAATCCACACACGGTATATGTGCTATGGCAAGGCGCTGATTGGGGAATAACGGTTTCATGTGACGTCAGATTTGTAATTTTATAGCGATGCTTATTTTTTCAGAGATCATCAAAAAGCAAGGACAACAGATTGCAAAAGATACGGTCCAGATCAGTATGTGGCAGATGATTGTTCGTCTCATTTTTTTTCTCCACTCCAAGCACGCTCATTTGAAGGGGCGGAACCGCTGAATATGGATAAATTGGAATCAGCGCTGTGGACCTCACGGACGTGTTGTAAACTAGTCGATTTCTGCTTAGCTACGTCATTCCTAATTCAAATGAGGAAAGCCGAAATCCCAGGACATCAATTGTTGTTGACAAAGTCACAGTAAATAGGCCGCCAAATAGGTCAAATGCTACCTGGTCTCTAATTAGCAGATTCGTCTGAGTTCTCAGTGTTTTATACTCACCATTGTATAGGTCAGGAAACCGTAGATTGCCACTGTCAATGTCATAAGCGAACCCAGCGGTGCAACTTCCGATTTCGGATCATGGCAGAAAATTAGGTAAAACTCACGTGCTGCATCCCCGAAGAATAAGGCTGTACTTCTGTCGTTTGTCTGAATCATTCCGTGGCCTCTTTTTCACTGACAGGCGAAGCAGATTTATAGAGCCGGAGAAGTGAAAAAAACAAGCACCATTCGTACAGTGGTGCGATCAAAAATCACTTAAGACGGTGGTCATAGAAGTCTGGTCCCTATGAGTCGTTTGAGAATGTTGGCCAGAATATCGTATCTGATGAGTTTACTGCTAATGAAAGAGTGGCTACCGTGGACTAGTTGTTGATAACGTCAGTGACACGAGAGAATAAATGATTCCACATGCATAAATCTATGAACCCTGAAGTAATCGAAAAATTTATTAAATCAACTCAAACACTAGTAGGTTTCCTGTTAAGAAAGACAACAAAGTTTGCGTATACCCTGATGAGATTTGGGATGAAATATAAACTGGAGGAAGGGAAAAAGTAGAAGAAACGTCTTCTCAGGAAGCATATAAGTATGAAGATATGTCCATCCTCTTTCGAACTTTGATATGTGAGTGTCAGTCTAGTCTCGGTCCAAGAAATCAACCAAGCCTCACTCATTTATCAGGACCACAGATCGCGTTACTTAGCCCGGAACTAATAGCATCTCGGTTGTTATATTTTGTGACTTCCAAAACGGAAAGTATGAACAAACATTCCCCAGGAGGAGTGGAGAAGGAGTATTTGAAGTGAAAGCAATACTTAGTCATGGAGCACCGGTGTTCAGTCACTGCTTTTCCAGTCGGAAGCTACAAAGCATAGTTGCTATCAGTTAGGATGCAAGCAAGCTGAAAGGAATAAGTCAACTTTGCTTTGTATTTTCGTTTGCAATGTTAAATTGATCATTTTTAAACAGAAGAAACAACCATGTAGGACTTCATTTTCATTTCATGATGAAAACCTCAAATAATTTGTTTACAGCTGGATCCGTGTTTCCGTCGAAGGAGATATCGTTTATTTAGCAAATCCAAACGTTTAACATCATAGTCCTCGACATCCATCAAACTCTCGTACGAACGTCCTCCCCGATTTCATACTGCATTCGCTTCGCCAACTGAGCTACAGGTTATTGATTAAGGACTAGTTGGATATGGCTGAAGCGGGGGAAAATTTTATCCGAAGTAGAAACTCAGCGGTGTCTTAAATAGGCTAGAGAAAGTTTTACGGACTACCGGTCTGAAGCACTTGTGGGATATCGGAAGCTCGAGCTGTGCGCCCTTTTATCCCAGCTGCATGATTGCGGACACTACCAACACGTGAGTGGAGCCCAAGCTTTGGTTTACATCACACAGAGGGCAGTAACTGTTATCAAACAAATCAATTTATCTAGAACTGTATGCTTTTTCATTCGAAGCTTGACGTATTCCTCCACTGCAAGTTTCTTCTATTATCTTTTACGTGTGATACTGGGGAAATTAGATGAATTTCACTTCTCTTGCAGTTTATGTCTTTTATCCGCACCAATGATGTAAACCAAGGTGACCGAATGCCTGCAAATCAATTGGACGTAAAAGAATTTTACCACTTATTTGTTCGCGACCATGAAAAGGTTTCTAGAATTTCTGAGAAACTAAGGTATGTCAGATGGACTTCTAACATAATACTTCCCTTGGCTTGGTGTATTAAATGTATCTACATTGTCGATTTCTGGCAGATTCTCCATTCGTGTGCTGATTCACACGTACCACAAAGTTAATGTCCCAAGGTTTTCCGGTGGCTGATACACATTATCGATTGAAGGGAGCAAGCAACTGCGAGTTCTTTGTAGAAAAATCTTGGTTGTCACCTTTAAAATATATTCCGTGTTTTTCTGAAGTGTATTCGTAAAATGTACTTTCTGACGTACTTCAAAAGAAAAATCCACTGCGAGAATACACGAGGATTTGATAGAAAGCGGACTTTTCTATCAAACTGACTCACTGCAAGACGTGATGCAGAGACGAGTAGATAAGTAAACGGTGCACAGTCGTTGGTCGTTTAATCACTTGTTGACAAAGTCAAAATCAAATACACTCAACAAATGTACGAGGTGAATGACTAGCATTCTTCTGGGTAACTCCACAGTACTGTGGAAATTAAAGTTTGTAATGATATTGTCTTCTGTGTAGAATCATTCGAGGGCATATTAGGTCATTACCATGGGGCTGAATGGAAAAAGTGGCCATGCGCCGGTTTTTCTAGGCTGATTCACGGTGAACTCATGTTCGGCTAAAGTGCTGAATGTGGAATCATTGTGAGAACACAGATTGGAGAACAAGCTTCTTTTCAGTAATTCATACTCATACCATTACATGGTAATATACTACGACAATTTAGGGAACTGTACCAATTAAAAAAATAGGGAGTGATAGAGATTAATTTGGAATCATTTGATCACTATGGAGTCTTCAGTGTTGGTGGTTATTCTCATTTCCCAAATTTGGTAGATGGAACAAAAGCGCATACGTACGAGGAACGTGTATTCACAATCGACGAGCGGCAAGTACGAGCATCGGCATTAGAACAAGAATGTCCAAGAAAATGTGAGCTGTCAATCAATATCAGTCTGACACGAACTAATCTGCATGAGATTGGTGGAATAGGACAGGACAGATCGTGGTACAGACAGGTATCGGATGCTCAAGTGTAAGTCAAAGGGGACAGGAATAAATCACGGATGGATGTTCAGGGCGCGTGAGTGAACCTCACTGCATCATGTGACTGATTCAACCGCACAACAGTTTTGATGTTAAACCACAGTGAAATAACTCTGTTAACTCGCTAATTTCTCACTTTACTGAGCTCGTGGAGTTCTTGGTGGGATTGCTATATCACTTAAGATGATATCGCGTTAAAAAAATTAAAAGATTTGTACGAAAATAAGACAACTGCTCAAGTCATACAAGTCTTTTTTCGGACAACAACGCTTTCCTCCACAGTGCCAAACTTTGGCAGTTTCCACTTTTTGAACAAGAAAGATTGGATGAGGAAACCGCTTGTTAGAAATCTGGGAATCTGGTTTACACTTGATCAACAAATTTCTTTTTTTCACTTTACGGCGGTTGGCTCCTCGGATAAGATAATTCGGCTTCATGAAGGTTTCTGATGGCTGCAGCCTACACTGGTTGACGCAGCTGCATGGACAGCAGAACTTGTAGATGACATGACCGGCAAGTTTCGTGGGTGTTTCGTTCAAAAGATGCTTCCAGCATCACTCGACTTTTTTTCGAGGGCGTACCTCTAGCGTTTGCACGACCAATTGCGGTCTGCAAGGCAGCAGCGAGTTGAAACATGTTCACCAGAGCCCTCCTAGATGCCCTTTCTCCATTCGATTAAACTGAATTCAATCCAGAGGTCCACGCCGTCCTAATAGTTTCACATATTTTCTTCACAGCTTTTGTACCACACAGTAAATCTAGTCCGTCCATTCTGGGGTAACTGTCTTTGCATGACAACACCGTCTCGCCTAGGTTTTTGGATCTCGGTTGCTCTTAACCATGTTCAGCCCGTCTGTCGAGCGGTTTGCCGGGGTGTGGCCGCTGATGCATTTTTCAGCTTTGTGGAGCCACAGGCGAGAGCTGGGTATCTGATGGAGACCAAAGAGAAGGATTATATTCCTAAGGCACGACAGTCCATCTACTGAGGGGTGATACTTCTATGGGACACCACATAAATCCCCGATCAACAGAGGATATGGGCTTATCATACTGCCTTCTGAAGATATGTAAGTAGGGGTTTCTAATCTGATAAAGATTTTCAGGGGATAGTTGAACCGATTTTGCTCAACACAATGATATCAGATTGAGGTCAGCAATACAATTACTATTCCACGTGAGGTAGGTTTTTTACTTGCTTGAAAACAACAACTAACTGGTTGATCACTTGCACCGCATCTTGAGAGGCGAATAAACCTCGAGGTCCAATGTGCTACCACTCGGTGTATCGTCAAATCAACGGGTTGTTAAGCATTCTCAAACAAATCAGCCATCGTACAAATTTTCAGAGAAACAGTGGTTAAAATGATTTCAGTTAGCTTTTCAAATAATCATATCTTATAACTATGAAAAAGACAACATTGGAGAGCGAACAATTGTTTTCAATGATTCCTAATCTTGCTCTTACACATCATATAGGTGACAGTTATGCATTTGATTGGCCGTTGGCTGGGTTGAAGGACATTTTTACAGTAGTGTGGTGGGAGGGGGAGATGGTGTGGTGTTTGTCAGTTAGTGTGTGGTGATGCTGAATCGACCACTGTTAGTGGGTTTTCAGAGGTCGTTTCTCGTTTCGGATGCTCCGTCTTTGGCCAAGGCAACTGAAGTGCCTGAACCAGTCGCTTTTGCGCGCACAGATCCGGGCTTAGTAGACGTATGGCGATCGCTTCAGCCGTGGCCAGGGTCCGCAGTCGGGCTGCCTTTGATCGGTTGGGGGGAACACGATACACAACACTGAATGAGTCATTCGGGTCAATCCTATGACCACTATCGATTAGATGACTAAGAATAGAACTGTTGATTGTGCCCGTCTTCCCGTGACTCAGCCACCTCGGGTGATGCTCCTTGATGCGTTGAGACAGGCGCCTGGCCGTGCGACCTATGTAAGATGCGCCACATGCGCACTTGAACGAATAGATAATCATGGATGAGGTCAGCTCAGGTAACCGGTCTTTCACTCGCATTCGGATCATCGGCGAAGTGGAAAACACACAATTCAATTTTGCAGCTGGGAATGTTGAGTTCACAATTGCTCCAAGTGATCTTGTTAATCGTTCTGTATGCGTATCTCCTTTGAATGGCACTTTCACGAAAAGTTCCTTCTTTGGGACGCAAGAAAATCGTTCTCCCCCTCCCCCCACACTACTGTAAAAATGTCCTTCAACCCAGCCAACGGCCAATCAAATGCATAACTGTCACCTATATGATGTGTAAGAGCAAGATTAGGAATCATTGAAAACAATTGTTCGCTCTCCAATGTTGTCTCTATAACTGACTTTGTATTTTCTGATCGGTTTCTCCACTCGATCGATATAGCTGTTCTTTGAATGATTTTTCTTCAATGATAACAAGTGGTGATGATATGTAAAGTTAATTTTGCAAAAGCTGTACTTATGATTGCAGAAAAGTGGTTGCGTGCAGTTCCAGCAAGAAGATAATTCTCCATGGTCAGTTTAAATTTTGGGTTCCAAAATGATGGCCTTTATTCAACATCCATCAATTTCAGTTGAAAGAATACATTTTTCGAATAACAAACATGTACCCTTTGATTTTCGTTAAAGCTTTGTAATTAAGCACTAGTTGATCCCCCCCCAAATCATTTCACGCTAATGAATGAATTCCTTTTTTTGTTCCGTTGTTTAGTTGCCCACATGCTGGGCAATAATTTAAATTAGATTCTTGATATACCATTAGTTATTCATGTTGCTATCCGTTTGTAGGTGGTCTTAATTCTGTCTCGACTCGCTCAGAAAATCATTTGGTTCCAAGTAACGGGCTTTCTAAAATTAGTATTGGAAGCACGAAAAAACTGCTATTTTTAGAGCTATTCGTTGCCTTATTTTCGGAAGTTCAGATACCAGAGTGTAGAAGCTCCTTTTAATATTTACTGTTCACTAGCAACTCACGAGCTCTGGTGCGAAGAGTTTTCTGGCTTCAAATTATTTGGATCTATTAGTGCAAAGACTACAGCTTATATACGATGCATGGTAATCGTAGCCAAATCCTTGCCGGCAAGTTTATTGGTCTACCGGTTCTTCATAGTCTAGAAACAAAACCAATTCGTTGACTCGTTTCCAACGAAAATTGGCCTTTGATTGATCCTTCAGCCCGTTTCTTTCACACCAATCTTGCCCTAGATTCAAGACTGACTGCACGCCAAACCATCATGCTGTCAGCTAAACGAATCAAGCCGTCTACTGCCAAAGTTCCAGCCCATTTCCTCACATTTATTGGCTCATTTTCAAAGAGAATGTCTAGCCTAATGATGGCATTAAGGTAATGGGTTAACTAAATAGCACCGGCTTCCAGTGGGCCCATCCGACCACGACATCTCATCGTATTAGACAAAATATATTGCATAAACAACCCGTAGAAGGGCCCTTTATGCCTTTCTTTTGTAGACAACGGATGAAGCTGTCAGTTTGAGAGCCACGATATGCTTAGGAAATCTGTCGATTCTGCTGCGTCATCTACCTTCACTTACCATGAAACATTTTTCAGTGGTAAACACCTAACTGATGATCTTCACTTCAGTCGTGACATGTGCAGCCCTACTGACACCAAGTAGAGAAGATATAACCACCATATTCAGTCTCTATTCACTGCGTCATTTTTCGTATATATCTCACAACTACTTGCGAGTAGTGCAGGGGGTCGATGTTACCTTTGTTTGGCTGTCAGTCCTTCAAACGTCACGTTTCACGCACAAACCTCAGGTCATCCGATCAATCTCGCACTGTGAAGCACCACATTCGAGTTTCGCTAGTGCTAGGGTTCATCAATGGTGCATATCCCAGTCAAGTAAGAGCATCACTAATCCCTCACACTAATCGCAAGTAGCTGCGTGATATCCACGTTAGACTTTTGGATGTGAAAAATGCAAGCGAATTTTCTGTTATATAAGACTCAGGCTCCTTGAGGCAAAAATACATCCCGTGAATACATTTCAGTGTCCATCAGATAACCGACGAGGCTAGCTCATTGATTAAAACCAGGATAGTTGCTGTTTCATTGGAATAGCGGTTCGCTCATCATTGGATATTCACCTACGTTTTTCATGCCTGATTGTCCTCCCCACGAGGCCTCGGTTAGTAGAACATCTGCCCAGTAAGCGGACTGTGGCCGGTTCAATTTGGCTTACGGCTTTAGATTTTTGGATGTGAAAAATGCAACCGGATCTCCCATTATATATGTGCATATCATAGAAAACGACCATCGACTCATCAGAAAAACTAGTGCCCTTTTTTGAAGTTCTATTCCCAATCCCTTGTTTGCTTGTTATGCAACAGCTCCAGAAAAGAGCTGTGGTTAATGGAAAGCTGCTAAGTGGGACAGTGGCTATCGATAGTGGGAATCGAACCCTGGTCGTCAATGTCCAAAACAGCAGTCTGACCAAATGCCGAAGCTCGCGGGGTGCGACGTATATGTAAGTACATCAGTTAAATACTTGCAGCAATGAGAATGTTCAACCGAGCAAGGAACCCTTTAATTTGGAGTGGAAATTGTCGTTGATCAATAAAAGAAGATGGTAAACTCTCCCCGTTCTTAAGGATCAGGTATCATGAGTCGGAAAATTTGGAAGATAGCAAAGCGAACTCGTTCGAAGTACTTTTATTCTGGGTTTTTCCGCATCATCGAAACTGGTGTTGCATCATGAGGCCATACGAATCTAGGAAGAATTTGAAATCAAGGCATATCTCTCCCCGCGGATCACACATCCGACTGAGAAAGTTGTACTGGAGAAAAAACATTTGGATAACAGATTCCAGATTATGTTTGTTTCTTGGACAAAATAATCAAGTGCCTCTCAACTGTAAAAGTGGGGTTACTTAGTTTTAGGCGAAATATTTCCTACTTCATAAATTGTCTAATAACTTTAATTCGGGCACAGTAATGTAAACAACATTTGGCTATCCAACAAGATATTGAAAAACGACTACATTGTTTGAGGTATGCTTGAATAACAGTTTGGAATTTATGGTCACCGATCTCCAGGCAGGCAGTGGTGTAATTGGTACAAGTCGAGTCACATGGAGAGAGAGAGAGAGAGAGAGAAAGGGCACCCAATTTTTAAACGTCCACAATTAGTGATTCTTATCGCACTTTAGAGCCTAATAAGCATAAAAGTCTCATGAACCCCATAGAAAAAGAGGGCCATTTTTAATTATAAGTAAGATAATTCATTGTTTTCGGCGGAAAATCATAGTTCAGTGACTGTTACTAGTGAACTTGAAAATCAAAGCCTCTCTGAGCTCATGTAAGGAGAAGAAGGAGATCCACTTACTCGTTATTTGACGGAACAACTTGGTATATTTTGGACAGAAAAACTTTTACGGGAACCTCCACCAAGTTTCCACTAATCAACTCTATGAACTTGGCCACTGAAAGATAACAGTAGTTGTCGGCTTATATCAAAACAGCACTTAATGAGTGATATCACGAGTTGCATACAAGAGGCAAGAGACTGGATTGATATCCAGTACGCGATATCTCGGAATATCAGTGGTCAACTCGCAAAGGAAATGCATGGAAGCTCGTTTCACCTGTTGTATTTGACTTTTTTGGAGTCAACAGCCGGAGTGCTCATTTGCTGTGTCCCCATGGGGAACTCTCACAGCGGGGTTGAAAGATTGTAATTCGAACACCTAACTCTCAAGCTATTCAAGCTGGTTCTCAATGGCCTGCAGTTGAACATCAACACTACACGACACAGAGCCTTTCTGTTACCGACTTTTCAATGGCTTTCGTCCAGTGTTCGCACAGTGATCGGTCCTAATGATTGATGCTACAGTCACAGATTGCGTTTCACGTAGACTCGTATAGGGAAATCTCATATCACAGGAGTTGATCACCGTGTGGCCAACGGGCTGTTGGCTTTCAAAGCCAGAGTGTTGTACATGACCAATGTGTCATTCTCGTTTTAAGTGAAAGCATGCACACAGACCCACGGCCTCGCGATGGGAAGTCTGTCTGACCCCATCCTAGACTTGTTTATGGCCTATCTCGGAGTGAAGACAAGCATTATTTTGAGACGTATATCCTTTTACATAACATATGTGAATGACACACTGCTTGTCACAGAGAGACTGGAAGAAGGGAATAATATTACGAACGAACTTAATAAATTACTGCCGAACAGTTGCCTCACGATGGAAACGGATGTTGAGGACACAACGAAATTTCTAGTTATCAGCGTGGGTCGGAGAGAAAACGGCACACTATCTCGGTCTGTCTATCGAAAGGACACGCGGACAGTCCAATATCTGCATTTCGACAGCTGTGTACTTCTGAAATACAAGCTGGACCTGGTATGAACACTTTTCCTTAGAGTACAAATGATCTGCAGAAAAGACAAGAATATCAAAGAACTGGAACAAATTAGGGAGAATCTATCAATGACCGTATATCCTGATGCTTTCTTTGTGGGACATAACAAACAAATGATAACGAAACAAGAAATCGCGTCAGTATCGAAACTTCAAGTTCCACTGTATCTTCCGTTTGAAGGTGATGACGTCGAATCAACTCAAGTAGATGCTTCATGCATCCTGAGAGATGGATATTTAGCTCTTTACCCAAACGATGACTTGGTTGAGTGGTTGCCCATACCTACTATACGGCCGACCCTGACGTTGTTCACCGAACTAACACAAAACCCACATCCCGGATTAAGGAACGTTTGCTTCTATACGCTATCTACGACTTCAACTTTGAATGCAGTGCCACCTACGTTGGTGGGATACAAGGACACTTACATAACCGGATGACCGAACCCATTCTGAACTGGGTTCATTGTGCGGTGATAGAATTGGTGTTGGGTCAAAAATCCGGTGACAACGTAAAAACCACATAACCCCATCATCCTCCAAAGGTCGTCATGTTCTAATGACACAACGTCAAGTTGACCGGAACACTGCATTTTGAGTTGTCCAAACAAAGAGAAGTACGAAATCGTCAAGAGACGCCGAAGCGATTGCTATTCTATGGTGGAAATCTCACTCGTGTCAGGAAAAAGAACTTTTCATCAGGTCATCTTTACCGTGGTGACTTTGTTTTGTTTTTGTTCGCTCACACAAAGTTGTTTTACTTTATTGTATTGAGAACTTCTGTGAGTTGACAACTCATATTTTCGCTATACGAGGGAGCGAAAACGATAACTATCAATTTGGAAATGTCTGAATAAATGGGCCGAAAATCGCAAAAGCTAGTATCAAGCTCAACCACCGAGGTTGATGCCAAGTTACACTGCAACATGCACTTGAGTAAGAGGTACTGTAGGGTTGCGATAATTATTTATGCGCGACGGGATGTGTATAATCTCTGAACATGTAGAAGGATGTGAACGGCAAAGGGACAGGTCACGACGGAGAGGTTGACTGGGGTTCGCATACATATTTCATTGATGGTAGAGGCTATGGGAATCAAAGGAACACCACTGATCATAGCCAAATCACATTATAGTGAATAGAAATCCTTCCTAATTAGGTCGGAAAAGATTGCAGGAGAATTAGCTCAGTAAGATTGTTGAAACACGTTGATAAAATAGCCAATGAGGGCACCCTGTTTGCGAGCCACGGGATAGCCGATGGATGGCGTGGATCGTTCGAATAATAGACCAGTCCTGTCAAGGCTCGGTAGCCCACACCAGTCGGACAAACGTTATGTGTAACGACTGGGTACATGGACCAACAACCTATATATTCATCATGTTTTGCCAATAAAACTGAAACAGCTAGCAGGCAGAAATGACTTCTCGCTGGATAGTGGGATGGATCAAAGTAACAACCATCACGCTGAATCTCATTCACATTTCCCTCTTGAAGCCCTCATTTCCTTCACACATATCATCCTGATGACGCGATTAGAGTTGCATACCGGATGGGGTTTGTTTCCTTGGTAGTGTACACAAATCCAAGCCGCTACGGAGACTCGCTGATAGTAAAATTCAGCCATCCGACGTACATCTAATGTTCACTTAATTTTTTGATCGACTACGGTATACGTGATTTCAGGGTATAATTACCTCCATGTTTCCTTCCACACGAGGTGTTTTACAAGATAGTATTTTCTTTTTTGCTTTCAGTTCTATATGTATGCATGATAATTACGTTTATTGAATACGTAATTTCCACGTGCCCTAATCCAGCCAGTTTACTTATCATTTTCTATTTGATGATGCAAACGAGCTTGATAACTTATGCACCGAAAGTAGGATTAGGTATTCTCATCCTTTGAATTCCCTGTACCACCTTTTATTAAACGGTGAAATTATCAAAACCAATCCATCCGTGAACTACCTCAGTGCTATCATTAACAGTGATTTTTTGGAAGTTCGAACACATGGCTGCAACCTTCCAAATAACAAGACTTCTTACTTATTATGTCTTCCGTCTCAAATCGCTTGGCAAGCCCCTTCAGTTCATTCGGAATATTGTTTGATCCCACGTATTAGGTAACTGTCTCTGCGCGTCCCGTTTGATATTATTTAGACAAACTGCTGAAGACTGTTTCTGTCAGCAGACTCACATGGGAGGAATAAGACAACAGGCGGATGTGTCCAGGGGGTCTGCAGTTGGGTAAATGGACCTCGTAAATGATATATCCATAGTACAAAAATGTGATAGTAATTTACTAGTCCGAGGAAGGACAATAGTGTTTTTGTATTGGTAGGAGCGGGCGTACGCTCTATGGCTGCAATTTTTATTGGGTCCTGACTTCTTTCAGCACTGTCCATGATCTATCCCAAATAAATGATACTGGATAATCAAAATGGACATTTCTGAGGCTGACCTAGGAACCCGTACTCAGGAATCCGCTGCCATTTCATACTTAAATGCCTAATATAAGCATCCACTGTTTTGCTGACGATAATTATGTCATCTAAACACGCCATTGCAAATTCAAGACGGGCTAACATTGCATCTATTACCTACAAAAACAAAAAATTGCTGAAGCACATTTAACACCAAAAAGCGAACGCATGTAGCGATGCCGCCGTTTGTGAGTGTTGACAGTAAGCAACTGCTTGCATTCGTTCCCAACCTCAACGAAGCAACTGGCCGTACGTCTCGCGTTTGATATTCCCTGGATGACTAGCTAATGGCTTTAACCAATTGTCTGATCCTGAGGCATTTATCGAGGGGAGGTGACATGCCTCACAATCAGGTAACCCACTTGGGAGCAATAAGACATCATGCAGGCGCGTCCAAGTGATTTTCCGAAAATGTCAGAAGGTACCGTCAGTTATGGTGCATCAAACAAAGACGGCTAGTAGCTGTGTCAGGTAACGTACACTACAGCGCTTGGCTGTTCAAAATTCAACTGAATCTGATGGTATTAAATCAGACAAAACATATGTTTAAGGTTAACGCGTGACGCGCATGAAGAGAGCAGAGTTGACGGTAGCAGCTGTTGGAGGGTGAAGATATGATCGATGCACCGACGGCCGGTACAATCCACAGCCTGTTCCTCGCGGGTTTGCTCATCACGCCCAAAGCGGAGTTAACAGTAGCACGATAGTCAATAAAACAGTCTATATATATATATATATATATATATATATATATATATATATATATATATATATATGGTTATAAACTTGAAACATCAGGAGTGGTGGATACTCTTCATCTAGGAGTCCACAAAAGAATCACAACTGTGATTTCTGTTAGTTATTCGTGTCTAGGTCACAGCTGACCCAACGAACAACGAGGCTACAAGTGCAAGCTCGCAAATTGATAGTGAGTATCATGTAAGTGGGTGGACTAAGTTTCCCTTTTTCACAGTAGTTGCCTTTCATAAGTTATGCCTATCCCATACTCCTTTGCCCACACATCTTCATACTTGCGCATTCCCTTGTTAAGTCCTCAATATGATCTGATTTGAAGCTTCTGGAGTGTGAATGGATACTCTTGATTGAAGGGTTCATAAATGAATCACGAATTTCATTTCTGTTCGATATTCGTGTCTAGGTCACTGGGCCTCATGTTACTGTTATATAACTGGTGACTGATCAACCGAACGAAGACTATAGGTGACCGTCCCAGTACTCGCTTCTGAGTTCCATGATTTTCTACGGAATATCATCACAGTAGTAAGTTCGACATTCCGGTTTTCTGGATACATCGCTCAGAGGTTGCGGTCGTCGGTTATGGCACGAGATAACCTGGTGGTTCATTCAAAGATACGTAAAATTATACGAATAACTGAACTACAAAGCGATATTTCCTGCCACTTCATTAGAGTTTACACCTAATTTCGGAGTTGCTCTCCATGCCTGAATAGTTCATTTGATGCCTAGTCCTTTCCAAGGTCCTCTTTCATTTAGGGTTCAGTTTTCAACATTTCCCTTCTGGTTTGTTTCACGTCAAACCAAATGAAAGAAGTATTTTGAGCCAAAACACAAAAATTCCGTGAGGAGCATGGCTTGCAAAGAGTACTGAGTATTTCTGAAAGCTAAATTCCACTTAAAAAAGAATGATAACAGAATTCTACCCCACCTCTGGCAAGAGTTATGAGTTTTAAAATATGTCGACAGTCTTCGAACGAGGCTGATTTAGGAGGCTCTTTTGTGTTGGATTCTTGTTGTTCGGAAAACAGGAATGACTGTTGGTCGTGTTCTCTGATCACCTTCTGTTCCTCATCAGTACGAACTTCAGACGCGCTGATTGCAGTTACTACACAGCCCCCTTCGAGTCTGTTTTGGACCGAGATTAACCACAGCACCATCAACAACAACAACTGAAGGGGTTTTATACACGAGACTGCCTTTTTTCGTACTGGAACTCCCCTGTTGACTCTGATGACGCACTAGTTGGTAATAAGTTGTCGATATACTTCAGTGGGTGCCCTAAACAGCGATTAGACTACTCTCTGTTGTCCAAGCCAGTCCGCCTATCCGTCTTCTAGAATGAGCTAGCTGAAAAGCTAGCATATAACGCTCCTGGTAGCATTCATCGGCTCTAGCCGCTTGGTAAAATTGTTTTGCATTAAACTGGTCCAGTAATTAGTGGCCTGTCACTTCGCGTCGTGACACACCAGATTTCTGCTGAATCTTTGAGTCTTCTCAACGCATGCCAGACAATCCGGATCTGGAGAGAGTAAAACGAAAAACGGTTCGTTATGAGACGTGCAATAAACACAAGTTCTCGAGGGACCATAAGGTTTGGTGGTTGCTACCTGTATCAGAGATAGAACGGGCTGCCAAAGTGGGAAAGTTCCACGAGCTGGTAAATCTTACTAGACTGATCGACAGGAAGTTACTGGATTTAAACAAAACAATCTGTGAAGTTATCGGTTTTCCTATTCACAATCAGAATCTGTGTCTCCAAGGTTGGGTGAAGAACTTGCGGACATAGTCCAGCTGGTTTCCCATGTCAGCTACACATATAACTATTCCGGTGCTTGCCTCGCGGTCAGTTAGAACGGATCCACTAACTTAGGCAGATATTCACAAGGAAATCCAACACGTGATTGTTGTGCCCGTAGTTGGTAGCAGAACACAAGGTGGTGACGTTGCATTGATTTGCACGAGCCTAAACACAAACCTCGGCCGTAGCCGGCGTGTAAGCTGCAAGGAAACAGGTGGGTTGGCATAAAGAACTAAATTACGTGTGCTGTTACGGGCAGCAGAGTAGGACCAATCAATGCAAAGAAAAATCGATAAGTCAATACTGCTGGCGCTAAAGCATGATTAAAGATCAAGCCAAATCAGGCGTATGTCCATTCATGAGAGGAATATTGGTCGGTTGTCCGCGTGGTGTGCGAGACTTTAACCAGACACAACAGTGCTAAATAACCGGAGTCCGATAACCGTATCCCAACTCTGTTTGAAGATGATGGAGTGCAGCTCGCTGGAGATCTTGTTTTGTTCTTGAAGGTCTTGAGTTCAGAGCTAGTACCATCATCCTAGGTAAGTCCATTGTTGTCCCTATCTACAAGAAAGGCTCGCTTAGTAACTGCGCTAACCATTGGGGCATAAGTTTAATCCCAGTAGAGTCAGAATTACTAGCTTCTGTCAAACGAGTGGTGAGCAGACTCACGAAAAGCAGACTGGGTTTCACACGGGTCGTGAATATATTGATTGAACCTTCATCCTCCGACAGCTGCTAGAGTGCCGTCATACCCTAAAGAGACCGACGGTCACTGTTTTTCTAGATATTCGGACGGCCTTTGACTCTGTCTATAGGGCTGCTTCATGAAACTGTTAGTTGAGAAAAGGAGTACCTAATGGATAACCACTGGTCCCCAAAGAGTTTCACCGCAGTACTTCAGGTCGGGTTAGGTCCCCCGTCTAGCTTTCGTGGTCTTTTGCTATCCCCGGTGAAAACCGAGAAGGTTGCACTAAATCCCTTTCTCTATTCAACTTTGCAATAAATGGTGTTCTACGAAATGTCATATCTGACCTTTCAAATGGTAGAGTTGAACTCTTCTCAGGGAACAGAGTTATCGACTTGAAATATGTCAAGGATATCATCTTGATCAATGACGATGCACAGATAGCTCCACAGGCTCTGAACCTCCTATCGACTGGTGTACCCAGACATGGTATGCACTCTGCGCCTTCCAAGAACACAGTGCTCTGCGAGACTGGCAATAGCCTGTGCATGCACTCACCCTGTACGGTTATCATCTAGAGTCAATCGAGAACAGTGACCACATCAGCAGTCTGATCATAGTCGGATGTGGTGTTGGAGAGAATATCATTTTATGAATAGCGAGATCTAGAACAACGTTTGCAAATATACAATACCTGTGTCCACGCCGTAACTCTCGGTTCTCTCCTGAGGGACTGCTGTTCGTTGCAGCGGTTCACAGAGTTCTGTTCTACGGTTGTGAAGTCTGGCAACTTCGCGGTGAGGATGTTCGGCGCCTTTCTATGTTTAACCTCTGATGTGTCCAAATCGCTACTTGAGTCTGGCGGGAACATCAAGTGAAGAATGACGAAGTACGTCCTTGGGCGTTAGCTGTGCAAAGTAGCCTCCCGACTGAATTGACCGCTTTGGACCGATTCTGGTGGCTCGGACATGTTTTGCAAACGCCTGCTTTCCGTGCTCTAATTTCGGGTGGTCGGCAAGGCTGGATGAAACGAGGCGGTGTTCAGGCTGGGAAAGGTTGTAGGAGCAAGAAGAAGTTAGCATGGGCACTGGATTCGGTTGGTGCTTCCCGCCTTCTTGGTTGGGACCTAAGTGATGGGTACTATCAGTGATCAGAGACGTTCAGGAACAGGCCACAAAATAGAAGTCCACGGCGAGATGGCAGTAGGACCTCACAATTGCACTTCCGCTGTCCGTAAACATACAAAGCGAACAACGGCAGCAGCAGCAACGACAAAAACAACAACAGCATAAATACATGTACGATGAGGACACCAAAAGTCATTTGTGTTCCTCTATTAATCAAGCTCTTCTGTCCATTTATACCTTATTCATTTTGTTACTCTTTTTTTTCTTCCGTTAAAGTTATTGCTTTGGCACTAAGCTAAGTTTCAAGAAAGTGATTATACATATATATTATGCTACCTGGAAAATTATTTTATATTACGAAACAATGCGTTCTCAGAAGAAGTCTCTTCCAAAGCTGATGCGATGTTTATTTCAAACAGTGACAATGAAAAACGATTCTTCTTACAGGTGCTTCCTGACAGCCGAGAAATTTGCAGAGTGAAAAAAATATGTACTTTATGTGTCGAACAATTCTGCTCATTGCTTCCTCGTAAACGAATCCCGCTCGATTCGCTCTCTGAGATTTTCAGAATTTATTAGGCAGAGTCGAAAGCTGAACATTGGCACAAAGTATATTTTTATTTTCAAGAGGACATTCATACTGAAAAGGGAAAGCCGTGCTGAGATATAAGAGAAGTAAAGTTTTTGTGAGTCAGTTTATGTCACTTTTATATGAATATTACTTTACTCAGTTGATGATCTAAACTGGGAGTGGCTTTCATTCGTGGGCGAGGGCTCCTACTTTTTAACTATTAGAGCAACTAATAACTGATTTTCTCAAGTTGAAAATCACCAGCTCCGATTAGCTTCTGGTCCTTTGAACTGGTGTGGTCTTCAACAACGAAAAAACAAACCGTGCTATATCTCAATGTAATTGAAATGCAAGCCAATTTACTACACCCCACTTTTGCTGCACTACTCATTTATTGGAGTATCACTGACGAATAAAACATATTTTATTCACTCTGTATGTGAGAATTTAGCCTAGCCTCTTCTTCCGTATGTGGAGAATCAGGTATCTATTAGGGACAGTTATTCCCTTAAGTGCTGTGTAAACCCTACCGGTGTCTTTCAGGGAAAGAGTATTTGAAATGACGTCCATCACGCTCAAAAGGGGACTGTTGTCCCCGGTATTCGGCTTCGTGGAATTCCACCACGGGTCGAGGGACTAGTTTCTCTGATGTGCACAGGTAGAAGTTCACTGTGGTCCACATCCTATGGCTCCCACAGCGAAGGCTTTTCGGTATTTATAACATTTCGACTGAAAGAAGAGAGTGAAGGCCATCCCAAATAAGAAGAAAGCCCACACATGCAGATGCACGTAATTGTTTAACTGAACAATGACCGCTAAGCGCAGTCACCATTCAACCGCTGCTCTTACACGCGTCTCACGTTCGCTGTCAAATACTCGTCAACGGCTATCCAGCCAACCACGCTCTCGTTCTCACAGGGTGTAGGGAAAAGCGTTCTGGTCAACGTAATCGTACAGTGCCCAGCATTAGAGTAACGTGCGGGTGGTCCATGTAATACGAAGCACCGACGAAAGCATTTACTGGGGAAACTGAGAAATCAGGTTTAGTGACCTTACAACTGGCGAGCCCGACTTGATCTCCAGTTCACGTGAGTTTCCCTGTATTCGACCGTGCAAGGTCCCGTCTGGATAATTTTTTGAGTGTTTTGTTATTTCCGTTGTGTCGAAGTTTCTTGGTTAGTTTTTCAAATCGTTTTTCCCTATTACATACTTTATGGCATCTGGTTCATGTTGATTGCTTTTAGGTTGGATTGACCCTGGCTTTTTCACTTTTATCGTTGGTTTCTTCCGTCTTTTTATTAGATAAATTATCCACCAATCTATGTATATTGAGCGAAAAACTTATCTTGACCCCACCATCGGGACGACTTAGCTGTACATACCGATATTTATCATGTTAATCCAGAACCCTGTTTCACGCTGGTCAAACTGAAATTCGAGAACTACCGTATAACCACGCACGTCAGCCGTTTCAAGTGGGTAACAGGCCGCCTTTCGCCGGAGGTGATAAAGCAAGTTAGAGAAACAACAATTTCCTCCCAGAGCCACGAGGCCGTGAAAGTAGTCCTCACTGCCCACAGGACCCCAAAGCAGGACCAACGCACGCAGCAACTTCAAAGAGTTGAGCTTAGAGGTAGAAAGCCCTCTGAACTGCTGCGCGGGATGCAGCTTTCAAAAGGACCAACAATAGGTGAGGACCCGTTCATACGAAGTTTTTGGCTCCAGCGTTTACCGCACAACACACCAGTCTTACCGAGTTCCAAGCTTGGATGCTTGTTAGAAGAAATTGCAGCGATAACTGATGATATTGTGTCGCAGTACACCCTCAGTATGGCCGAAGTAACCAGGTCTTTGGTCACCGCAGTGCCTGCCTCACCAGCGTCCAACGCTTTGCTTCAATTGTGTCTAGAATGCATTCGAGCCTGCAAAGCCTAACAGTGAGTAGATGTGGGGCACAGGAGCGGTATCGCGCAAGCTCGCCTAGACACTATAGTGTAGTGAGCAGGCTGGTGACAGCCATATTAGTGTTAGCAAAATGTCAGCGTAGGATCCTGTTGATGCACTTACTGAGCCTTTTTGCTCATGGAGTTTTCTGCGCTTTTGTCTTTTGCACATTGAACACGATCAACCCCAACGGAAGACACTGATTCTCGCATACTGCAACTGTCCTTCACCACGATTAGGTTTCGCCCTATCAAAATGAGTGTACTATAAATACATGGGATATTTTGGAAGATTTAAGTTCGTGAAATATTCCCATAGTCTGAATTTAGAAAACGTAACGTGGTGAGCACAGATCTGTCTTTTCGGTACTTATCCTCAAGCCAGTACAGTACACATGTAAAGTTTTAGTGTTATTCGAAGAGGTGATCCAGAGTATTACCGTAAAAGCACAAAAGCTTTACGGTAATACTCTGGATCACTCGGTCATCTCAGTTTAAAAGAAAGATCTTCGGACAGAAAGATGGTATAGCAATGGGATCCCCACCTGGTCCTGTGCTTGGGGATATATTCAAGTCACAGATCGAAAATCACACAATGAGCCACGTCATCACCAGTTTACCTATCTATAGGAGGTACGTAGACGGCATCTTCTGCCTAATTCCCTCCAAATATTATGCACGTGGATTACCTGCACTTTACTCTAATGCTGGGCACTGTACGATTACGTTAACCAGAACGCTTTTCCCCACACCCTGTGAGAACGAGAGCGTGGTTGGCTGGATAGCCGTTGACGAGTATTTGACAGCGAACGTGAGACGCGTGTAAGAGCAGCGGTTGAATGGTGACTGCGCTTAGCGGTCATTGTTCAGTTAAACGAATACGTGCATCAAAAGAATGAACGAAGATGAATCTTGTTACATATCTGCATGTGTAGGCTTTTTCTTATTTGGGATGGCCTTCACTCTCTCCTTTCGATCGTTTCCTGAATTTCGTTTTTCCAGTGTTCTAAAACTTTTGATGCTTTTTCCGATCATTTTAGGAAGACTGTGGCATCCCCGGGGTCGGCTTTGGTGATAAGAGTAGAAGAGTTCTATTCTAGGGCTAAAAACCCTTTTCTTGTTTTTCTTTTGATTTGGTATCTGGCTCAATTTTCTTTGGTTCGTGAGACGAACTCAACTACAGATTAATAGCAGCTGTTGTTGCCAAAACCTCTTCTGTAACTCATATTTTAATAAAATTCCTCTATGGTGTGCTCTTTCATGTACTTGTTGTTCCCAATTTATACTTTTTCTCTTGAATGTCTTCTACCTTGTGAAGTACTCTGGCGATATCTGAACGCATTGTGCGCGACACTGACTTTCTTTGTCGTCTATTTCGACGGTCCATTGTTCCGGGTACTATGCTGTTCAGTCTATCCGACCACCGATCACCGATCTGCGTCTTTGTGCGTGTGATAGGTCGAACCAGAAGCAGCATGAACTCTCCCATCCCGTAGAGAAAAATCCTTACAGCACAACGAGTTGAAGCAGTTATGGTGATAGTCGTATTACTAGCAACATAGTTAGTAGGCTCAACTCCGTAATAGGCTGAACCATTGAATTTTTCCAACTTTGTGTTGGGTTATTACAGAGACAATCACGGAATCAGTTAACAAACCTAGCTTTCGTATTCCACTGAAGTCCATTAAGTGTCGTATCCCTAAGGAAATGCGAAAGTGCTACTTTTAAAAGAACTGTTATATTTCGGAGTTGAGGCGTTTTTTCAATGCTGACATATTATCAGTAGCTAATTCCTATAAAAGAAGTCCATAAATCGTAGCTGTTTATTCTTTAACCTGCATAATTGGATTTTTTACACTTTCAGTTTATTTTTCGTGCTTCACAACTGGCTAAATACAGTATATTTTATAGTTATTGAAACTGAGATAATAAAATAAACGACAAAAACTGATAATTATGCCATCCACGAATGACAAGTTCATGTCCAAATAGTTGCGGTGCTATTGATGTCACAAGAGGTAGTTAGGTTGATGATTGTCACTTCGGTTGCACAGGATTTTTCATTTCCTCACGCTGTCTTGCTTCGAAGGCCAGGATAGGCAACCGATGTATCCGAATCATTCCCAAAATTTGGTGGCCATCTTATAAACTGGGGTGGAGATATTAAGAAGCAAGCACAACACTGGCCTCAGTTGATCACTTCAGTTCATGTCATTCAACCGCCAACTATGCATTTCTATGTTCTGGTTTTGGTTGATCAGTTCCAAAATTCCGGTTGGAATCTGACGAACATTGCAGTATACGGTTTGGAACAAAAGCCGATGACCCCATCGTTTTACGGAGTGCTTTGTAAACCCCAGCTACCCTAACATGAGGAGCGATATCACCAAGGAATATCCTTATTTGTGCAACGAAAACAAGCAAAATTTTTTTGTGCACGTCTTATCAACCCCTATCTGCCGTATGTAAATTTTGATAACGGCTGTGGATAGAAGACACACGGAGATTGTTGCTACTTGAACACCAGTATCATTGAAACGAGATAAGAAAATTCTAAACAAGGAGAATCAGTTCAGTTTAGCTTTCGGTTCGACGAGTAGAGTTCACGAGGTCCTTCCAATCAAAATTAGAGCAGTACAAATCATGGAAAACAGGCTTGTTCTCTACCAATTATCTGAACAGGGTATTTTCAATTAGTTTCGACTTGCTTGTGATTAGTCATGGTTATTTGCAAAGTTAAATGAACATGTCATTCCCAAAGAATCTTTATTCGCACTTTCATATATTGGTAGTGACCTTGATCTCCCGGAAAAAATGAACTTTCTCCGCACAATTGGCTCCGTAGCATGGCTCTTATAAAGCCACATTTATTCGGGAACTTGCGTTTTATTGAATTACACTTTCCCACTCGACTCGCGATTTGGTGTCTGCCTAAGTATATTTCAGGTGATATACACTTCCCTGGTTGAAAGCCAAGTGCCTGATGTAGCACATGTGATCGATCATCGATTATGCGTTCATCCTGTAGTATGCAAAAGGCTCAGCGTACTTCCGCGGGATGTTACTTGAGTTCGATCTACAAAACACGAAGGAAATAAAGCTCCATGAGAACAGCTGCTCAGTAAGTGCATCAACAGGATCCTATGCATACATTGATTGAACACTGGTATGGTGTTTTCTTCCATTTTGTGCTCTGGAGATCGATCACAGGATACCTCCCGTCGAGGAACACCGATCTTTGCATATTACAATGCTAGCCAGCAATAAATGACGGCCGTGGGAGGTTGCTCCATTTCTGTATTAATTGCCACCTCATCGAATTAAAGGAATTCACTCTCCATGATCAATGTAGGCCGCCATATGCGGTCTGAAATAATTCTACTCAAACAGAAAACTGAATTTTCCGCCTAATCCGATTTAACCGATCATTTGCATCTAGGAATTCCCTTTCGACCCAAAACATATGCGTGCTGACTGGAAGGCTGCTCCTAACTGCACCCCCAGGCGAGGATGTTCGTCCCGTCTTTGTTCGGTACCAACATAGGTTCTTTGTTCGCGAAAATGTCTAATCTAACTCTTGTTCTTTGTTCTCGCATTCGTGTTCATACCTGTGTGATTTGCTTGCAAGAATAGTGGCTGAAAGCGCATATTGCTGACCCACTAGTGTTAATAAATGGCTTTAAACTGTTTCGGCTGAAAAAGACTTTGACTAACAAGAAGGTGGGGTGGTTATATGTGTCAACTTCACCCGGAACGGCAAATTTGAAGTAGTTCATTCATAATCAGTGAACGGTATCGATTGTTTAGCTATGCAGTGTCACCTTAACTTTTCTCATTATAGGGGCTCCGTCATAATAAATTTATATGTAGCTACTTCATTTTCTATGACCTTTTTCTACCTCCCTTGTTTCCTTGTTAGATGACAATTTGCACTTTATAGTAGGCGGTTTTAATCATGCCTCTACTCAACCCCTCAATGCGTTTGACTTAACTGATCTTTGTGTTTCTCTAGCCAAAGTCATCTCCGTTTCAGACAGGATTATCATCAATGGACCTCAATTATTCTCCCTTAAGCAGTGTACACCTGTCTAAACCAGTGACAACTGTCTACTTTCCACTTCTTCAGGCTAACCAGCCAAATAGAAATCCGTCTCCGAAATTTTTCACGTGACATCATTCTTCTCCTACAGAAATCCCTTCATGATACTTCTTCCTGGTTTGCTTGTGAATCGCCTCTGAGTAGCAATGTCAAACTTTTCAAAAAGACGGCCAATCTGACTTTCAAAGTATGCTGCTTTTCAGAAACCCTGTTTCTCTGTAAAGGCCGTGCCACTTCAACACTGAAGTCCTTAAGAAGACGAAAGTAATATTTTTACAAACCCGGGACATTTTTAAACTGATATATTTCTCTGTTGATAAAGAAAGAAATTGAACATAGTGGCTAGTTTTATGCTAGTCAACTCCTATGTAGCGACCATAGCAAACGACTATGGCAACGCATTCGGCTGCTGTGTGGAAAGGAAAAGAGGTAAGTGAAATTTGCTGCCGACGTTGTTAATATCAACAGTGCATTCATCCACCTAGCAAATGACTCTACAATTTCATTCATTCAAGAAGGTGGTGTTCACGTAAACCCGTTCTCTACGGAAAAGGTATTTAAACTTCTTCGTGCCTCAGAAATAACCTCAGGTGTTGATCCTGATGGCTTATCGTCATCACTTTTGAGACATGGCTCTATTGCTTTGACCGACATATTTACGTCTCTCTTAAACAATTCAAATGTATCAACCAAAGCTTTAGAAACATTTGGTCATTATTTCACTGCACTCATTCAGTAAATTACTTCGATTGTCAAGACAGTAGCTGCTTTAGATATCGAACGTTTTTCATTTTTGGGGGAGTCGATACTGAGGAACCTTGATAGGTCGCGTCCCCTTTGTCCTGCTAATAAGAAGAGAAAGAACAGAAATATTGCGAGACGCAAGCTTACGTGAAACACGTCTGTTTATGCACATGAAACGGCACATGATAGGCGCAGTAGAAAAATGAGGAAATTTTCTAATAAAATCGGGTCAGTATTTCCCATGGGATGGAGTGGCTAAGGTCAAGGGGGACAGCCCCTTTTTAACGGTATTTTCTGTGCACAAAGAGAGGAGTGTTCTGTCTCGATAAGAGTAGCATCACTAAATACCTGCAGTTTTGCATTCCGGTTGAGTAATCTCACCTAAGATAACCGGGTCAGTTCATCTCAATGACATTTTGAAAGCAGAGACTTCACGATAGATGAAGCTGGAAAAAGTAACCAAGATATCACTTTGGGAATGACGTACGGCTTAAACTGAATGGCATTCTTATATACGGTGTTCATGGGAAGTGGTCCACTCCGGAAGGGTTGAATTTCTATGTATGCTACTGAGAATGATAAGAGTAGCTAACATTTTACACGGTGGAAAAATGCCCCAGATTTTCCGCCTGAAATGATAATGACCAATACCGCGATTTGCCGATTAAAACCTCAAAAGTGGCTCATTTCAGCACGGATTGATCACGAAAAGCTACCGACGCACTCCTGATGTACGGTTAGTGATATGTCAATCAATATGGGCGCCTATTGCTAATAAACTGGCCAGGTTGGTCAATTTTAGTGCTTGCACGGAAAATCCGAGTAAAATAACAACTTAAGTAATATTTGTTCGACCGTATCTCATTTATTGGCACAGTATTTGTCCCCAACCTGTCCTTGGTTCAGTCATGTATATTCACATAGACCTCTTGAAATTGCGAGTATTTAGTGGATCTTATTCCATTGTACCAACCATTACGAATTCATAGATTGGTTCACTGATTTCTACTTCTCAGCAAAAACCTAACTCGAATATCAGAACGGTCATCAGGGTCGGAAATCAGGAGGAAAACTATAAATGATATTGTCGTTTTGGCTGTTAAGTGGTACAACTAAATGTGTCACTCTTCATGTCACTTAGTCTTATCTTCCTGCATGTGATTACGGATTGGGTGGATTTCGTGATGGTGTAACCCACTGTGGAATGGCTCTGAATAACCAAGTGCACAGGTTCTGCTTTTGTTACGTTGCTTCTATGCTGCGGACTGATCACTTAATAGTGTATATCCCATTAGGTTTAATATAATCTCTGACAACTGGTATACTACTAACTAGCCAAACCAACCACCAATCCGACAACGGGTAAAATCTCCATGGTGTTTGATCTCATGATTGCATAAATGTTATTCGAAAGATTTTATTGAGCTTCCATGTAGATATGGATGTTAATCACTTTAGGTTGTTCTGGCTGAGTACACATTAACTGCATTCTGTTAGTGTTAAGAGTAGACAGTTCTAGTCAACCGCATCGTCGATTGCATTTCTGAATAAAAAAATCATTTTGCTTTCTTAATCTGACCATATCGGTAACAGTATGGGATACAGAAACACATAGAATAAGTCTGGCAATAAGAACACCAATCAGAAGTTGAAAGACATTGTCGGACAAGCTACTACCCACACCCACTCATCTCGGTATATACGTGGTAGACATTGGTATTCCTACACATACACTGCTAGATGAGCCAGAGACAAAAGCTGCGTTAACGGAGAAATGATTGGAAAGTGCTGCCGTAGATCAGGTGTGAGACAACTGTGTGGTAACCGAGTTGCCCGATATAAAAGTAAAAACCACACCAACTGGCACAGAAATGTAATAATCGATAAGCATGCAAATTATGCAAGTTTTATGGGCATTACAAATATAGCGAAACGCATAGGCACGCAGCATTTGGGTCGCAAGAGCATGAGTAGTCATCATAAGTTACTCGAATGTTATAAGGCAAAAGAGTTCGATCAAAAGTGTGGACTTTCCCAATCGATTGGCTTAGTATGTATTGACAGTGTGAAGTCAATTGAACTGTGTTCGTATAATGCTGGTTGTGTGAAAATTAAGATTGTGTTATCGACCATATGTCGGACTAAATGAACTTTGTTTTGGACTAAAATTCGAATACTGATTTAATCACAGAATCGTCACCAATTGGTTCATAGTTTGCTGTCAGTTTTGATTATCTACGTTATTGCCTTTATCTTTTTACTTTCTTTTGCTCACTTTCTTATTTCGTAATAAAGGTACAATATTTCATGAAGAGTGTCGCGACCAGTTACTGGCCACCAAATGAGGAAATAGACTGGTGGCAACTTCATCAATACCTATTCAAAAACGTGGTGCTATACAAACGGTCATCACAAGGTGCACCTATATATTTTCCGTAACGGTGAAATTAGGTTGCAGCTGTCATGACATACACCCGTTTATAGGCCTGTAATAGGTCAGTAAGAGTGGACATCACTGCCATCTCAATCTCTTCCACCGGAGCTATCATTTTCTCATGTCAGTCTGTAGCGGTACTTTTGGAAACTAACAAATTCCCCACAGACTACCACAGTTCTTGTATTTCTTAACCTTCTGTGGCGTAGTTCGCTAAGCCTTCATCACGGCCAGTGGTCGGTATCGTGATGTTCGCACATGATACGACCTGGAAGCAAATTTTCTAGTTACGTTTATTCTAACGTGATACTATGCATTCACTTCGCTGTCCCAAAGGGGAATGTGTCTTTCTCTGTAACCTCCAAACCAGTAATGGTAGATTTTCATAGACCCCTCCAATATTAGCGAATCGCACCCCACAAAAACACTTTTTCTGTATTCATCGTTCATCCAACGTCTCCGTCCATATTAGCAACGCAATCGCTTTATTCAATGTTAGGTCACAGCAACCATTCACATTTAGGCGTCAAATTGTTTTCTTGGTCATACACACTCACGTTGTCCAGTGCAATAAAGTCCTACAAAGACTGGCTTCATCTGATCAGGGCTGAAGTTACCTCACCATGGTGTGAGCTGTAGTTCGCGTGCTCGAGCACACGGTTACCTCGAAAGACGAACATGCTGATCTGATTCTGATAACTTTCTTTTCCAAGTCATTTTTCCAGCTTATATCTGGAGGTATTTAAATATATGGTACAGTGATAAGTTATTCTGCAGTTTCTCAATTAACGTATTTCCGTCAACATATGCGTCGTATATTATCGTAAGACAGAAGAACACATGTTTCAACGATTTCGAAAATGTTGTATCTCCTACATTGTCTGTTTTCTTCGGGGTTGATCTTCAGCAAAATGTCCGATGCAAGTAGCTAGCCCTGTGGCTGTGAATTCGAAATATAATTTTCTTGTATGAGTATATCAGGACCGAACGAGGTTCGGAGTGTATCGAAGAATCGATGCGCTGTGCGTTGTGGTTTTTAAAATATTTTATTGTCAAAAACAGCTTTGTCGGTAGAAATTTTAATTAGCCGACTTTTTGATTACCGCAGGTAACCTTTTTCAAGGTAAATTTTCAATCAGATGATTCTGAGGTAGTCGTCACAAGCCAACTGATGGGTCAATCTGCTTGTGTGTGTGTGTGTGTGTGTGTGTGCGTGTGTTACTGCGAGCATGTACATTGTTTATGTGTGCGGTGGTTGGAGGGATTGGGCGTCAATTTCACTTATTCCCATTATCAGTGTCACATATCGCGGGGCCACTTGAGGTCACAGTACAATTCCAATCATCTGGGTGTTTGTTTTTCAACGAGCATAGAGCTGTCCAGATGGTTGATACATCCTCTCCGTCGTTCCGTTTAATGCATATAGAGTGAGCACTGGTTGCCAAGGCTTCGGTGTACAGGCACTCTGCGTACGTTCGAAATCCGAGTTGGAGAACTTTGACATTTTCATAATCAATTTCGTGTACTTCGGCTAGAGCATGAAGAGCGATCGCTTAGTCTCGCTCACGTTTTCCTAGGGTCATTTTGTTGGTTGGTCTAGATTTTTCTTTCCTCATGTGTCCTGTGATTCTGGTTCACAACTTGTCTACCTAATTAGACTTCACATTCAAAAATGTCTTTTTACGTTGCGAACATCTTCAGTTTTCACCACCGGTCGATATCGAATAGGAGACCGATGAACAAAATACCAAATCAGAAAGATTCTGGATCGCAAAACATTCCGCAATTTGTTCCCAACCACAATTTAAATAACGTTCGCTCTAGAGTGTCAGGACCGGATGAGGTTCACAGTGGATCGAAAACCGATGCTCCTGGTGGAGTGCTGATCGAGAATATTGCTATATCAGTAACACGGTGTTATCGGTGGAAAAGTAATAACCAACCGAATTTTCGGCTTCATTCGGGGACAGCATGGATCGGTTTTCAGTCACACCTGCCCCCGTTATCAGAGTCATTAGCGAGGAGATTGACATGCTCTGTCACGTTCAGTTAAATTTCGTCAGTGATTTGAACGCAGTCAGAATTCCGGGAAACTCTGCCTCGTCATTTTACTTAAGCCATACATCGTGGGTGGTAGTTGCCAAATTTTCGACACACAACCTTTCAGTGCTTGTTATGAATCCGAGCTGGTGGGTGTAGGTGCTGTCTTAGTGTACAATGCTGCGTCTCCTTGTTATGGAGTGAACACATGTTTCGTTATTCTGGAATACAACTGTTTGTAAATTTATCAAGTCAATTCATCTGAACAATCCCCAAAATTGATTATGTAAATGGAGCGGTTTTGAAATTGGAAGTTACCTATATCACTCGATCATTCAGGGTGTCGTCAACCCGAAAGAATTAAGGGATATTATAATCGCCAACAGTTTCATTCATTGTCTTAAACTGTTTGTTCTGTATGGAGTGCTAATGGAAGTCAAATATACTTCCATCAGTAGTCTGTATGTCTGGTTATCTTTCTCAGCTAATTATCTACTATATGTGGCTAATTCTGGTTGTCCCTCAAGTTTCAAGTTTCCGGGATTAGAGGAAATGGGACACCCCGTATGAGCCTCATCACCATCCATTCTTGGCTGTAGCCTCACGGCAGTGATTCAAGCCAAAGCTCCATCAGGTGTGCATCTAGTTTCCTTTTGAAAACATTGTAATTGTCCTCTTCCACCACGTCAGCTGGCAGTGAGTTCCCCAGTTTGATTGCCCTCCTGGGAAGACGGTAGACCAACGGTAGACCAGTCGACTGTAGCCTGATGAGCATCATCAAGTGCCCCCTTGTGCACAAGTGGCCACGAAGGAGGAATAACGCCTGCAATTCAGCACCCAACCCACCCCGGAGTATTCGCCGGATGCATATCAGGTCGTCTCACACTCTTCGATATGCCTCCAGACACAGACCGGTTAACTCCAGCCGCCTATCGTAACTAACCCTTCTTAGTCCACAACGAGACGAGTGGTGGCTCTCTGCACGAGTTCCAGCCTCGCAAGTTCAGAAACCGTGCAGGGAAATGTAGCCGCTCCGCCGTACTCCATTCAAGGACGGACGTGTGCGGTATATAGGAGTTTGAAAGCACCGTAAGATATCTTTCCAAAACCACCATAGATACTCCACAATGAGGGACACACTTCGTTAGTGTGATTCCGGGTTTTCAGCGTAGATGACACTGTCACTCCTAGGTCTGTTTAAGCTGTGGACACTCCAAGAGTAGCTCCTTGAAAAGAGTAGGTTTTCTCAGGCCTCGGTTTCCCTAGGCACTGCTGGGCACACTTTTCACACTGATTGGCAGAGCCCACACATTGGACCATTGTGTTTGAGTATCTTAATCCACTTGTAGTTTCTCGTGATCCGCCATAGTTTTATTAATACTCCAGATTTTAAGATCGTCGGCATAGACCAGACAGAGGGACACTAGCTGTTGTGGCAATTAGTTGATGAAAGCTAAGAACAGCAGTGGGCCTAAGACCGAGCCTTGTGGCACTCCCCTGGAGGCCTCATGCCACTCAGAGCATGATTAAGCTACTTTCACGGAGAAAGACCTCTTTTTTAGGAAGTCTTCGATCCACTTGAGTAATTGTTCTGCCTTTCCTAATGATCTCAAATTAAGGAGCAAATGACTGTGAGGCACTTTGTCGAAAGCTTTGAAGAAATCAAAGTAGATCGCGTCCGTAGGGTGGCCCTCCTCTCTAGCTTGTGCCTAATGTTCACGTAATAGTAGCAGATTTAATTGACAGGATCATCCTTTCCGGAAGCCGTGCTGCTGGTGGCTGAGGAGCTCAAGACTCTCGAAATACTGTTACACTTGTGTCGAAACCAGGCATTTCTTCACCTTTCCTACCACACACGTAAGACCCACTGGACGATAATTCGCAGCTTCCGCCTGTTTGTAGCCCTTGAACATCGGCTTAACAACGGCTTTTTTCCATTCGGATAGTAGTTCACCTAGTTCCATCGAAATGTTAAACAGTCTCGTGAGTGGAGCTGCGATAATTTCAGCTAGTTCCCGAAGAACTAGCGGAGGGATCCCATCCGGACCAGGCAATGTATGTGGCTGCAGCCCTTGCATAGCCTTGCAAACCTCTTCCACAATTAACGATAGCCATACCATGGTGATTGCATTCTGTGGAGGCTGAGGTGAGGATGGCCCCTGCGTGACATAAACAACAGCGTAGTGACCAGCCATTAGTTCTGCTTTATCCCAAACGGAATCCGCGAAGAGTTCATTATGAGGCAGTTTTGGGATGCCTGGGCGAGCCTTAGTCTTCCTTCTCAGGTATGCAAACTATCTTTTTTTGGTGCTGAGACGGAATCAGCCGCAAGTCGCTCTTCGTATTCGCGTCTCTTTGTAATCTTCAGCGTTGAACACCAATTTCGAATGCGTTTATAACTGTCGTACCCCGTGCAGGAGGATCGAAAAAGCTGCCAAGCTTTTTCGAAGCTGACTACTTAGTTCCTTGTTAAACCATGGCGGTCCCTTAGCATGACTTCGTCGCTTATGCAGAGGTGCAGAAAAGCTCATCAGTGCAGCTATTTCCAATTCGAAGGAACTCCATGCTTCATCCACTTCATTACTAAAGATCGAGTTCCATGGCAAGGCCGCAGCAGCTTTTTTCATTTCATCAAAAGGTATGCTCCACAAGTTCGGCCCGCTTCGCGGATTCTGATGGAAGAAAGCCCCGCTTCTCCAGCGGAAGACTACCATCGCGTGGTCCCTGGAGCCCAATGGTTGCGGAAGATTGATTCCATCTATGTCAGAAGTTCGTGGGGAGAAAACCAAATCAAATATGGATACCTGATCAGATTGACTCCTGGTCGGTTCTTGTACATGCTGATGCAAGGCGAGGTAGCACACTGTCTCATACAGACAACGGGGGAACTTGTAGACGGCTTTGTTGCATCTGCCCAACACCCATTCAGTATGAGGAGCGTTAAAGTCGCCAGGGACCAGGCAATGGCCGACCCCCGCCCGTCGATGCATGGAAACCAGAATTCCTTGCACGTCGGTCGCCGGAGTACGATAGATGATCACAAGCACTACACAGCCACTGTTGGAAAGTTTCGCTCTGCACCACAGCGCCTCCTCATACCCACATTGGTCCAAAAAGGTATCAAGTATGTGTACTGGTATCCCATTTTTCACTTGTATTGCAACACCCCTTCCACCTCTGGCACGAATTCAATCAACTCGAAACAGCGCACACCCTGGTAGTGCGACCTGTAAGTCCCGAATATCATCCGTTAGCTACGTCTCGGTAAGTGCAATGATAGCCGGGGTTCCCGTCAGCACAAGTGCCTCCAGTTCGTCCCTTATGTTCAATAATCCATGAACATTAGTCAGCAGTATTTTGACAGATGCCGCCCGGTTGTGCCCTGCGGGAAAATCGTCTACTGCTGCAAGCTGAGAGGGCTCATCGGTAATAGTGGTGGCCAAAGTATCTGTAATCTCCTCGTAACCACGCAAAAATCCCGGATGTAAAGTTCATTCTCACCGTTTTCCCTACTCTCCCTGATCTCTGTACAGGCCTGACTCATCTTCTGACCATCCCCAGGAGAAAGATCTTAGAGTAGATGAACGGGCTCCCACTTAATGCGGAAGGACCGTCTTAGAACCTCACTTACTTGCTCTTGCGAACTAAGAAAAATCTTCCAGATTCCGCGGTCTTCCGGACTCTTGAAGCTTCCCAAGTCTAAATGCTGCTTCGACCCGAATTGCTGCTGCCAGTCCTGCTTCATCTTCCGTAAACAGATTATTCAGGATCAGCCTGAGTTGCTTCAGATCATGATCCAGTCTGCCCTGGGGGGGGGGGGTCTTTGCAGTGGCCTCCGGGATGTTTAGTGCCTAGCAGCATTGTTCACGGTGTGGTGGAACCTTCGTTGAGACTGATGGGACCTCCTTCCACTTGTTTGTGTCATCCTGAGCGTCAACTGGTAGGTTTGATGGCTTTGGTGATCCGGCAGCAACAGCTTGACACAAAACACTGTCTGCAGTCGCAGATGGAGGACCGTCCTACGTGCTTATCTTCCTTTTGTTCGTTTGGCGAGTAACCCCAGTAGTTGTGGTATCGACCAAGAAGCAGGACAACGAGGATTTACATTTAGTGCATATATCTCCGCTGGTGGCGTGCTGGGGAGCACTCGGGTCGACAGAGAGTCTGGTGAGGGATGAAGCTCGGTCACAACAAAACTAGAACACGCGATTTTATTAATCATACTTTCACACAGATTAGGCCACTCATATTTAGATGCAGGAGTTTCGCACAATGAATGTGTATCCTTCCATTGCATACATCACAAAGCAGAGCTTTTGCGCTGGGTCGAACAGATTTCTTGCAGAATAAACAATCACACACTTTAACACAGTCCTTTTCACTCACCATTTAGTGATAATCCACCGAGAAAGAGAGAGATAATAATCCACAAATAACAAAGTCGCGTAACTCGAAGACGTAATTTAGGCGTCCCAAGTTCTTCTCACCAACTGCATTCTCTCTAGAGATTTTTTCAACTCCACTGGCTGGTGATGATGTAAACATTTGCTGAACGAAAAACAAATGAGCTCAATTAAAATGAAAATATTTTTTGAACTGCCAGTATTTTTAATGAAACCAGCGGTGATTTTGGGAGTAATTCACCCTCATGAGACAGTCCAGAAAACACATGACAATATCAGTATCCTCCGAGTCGATGGTGAAATACGTTACTCGATAGATCAGTTCAGTTCAATTCAGTTCAGTTCAGTTCAGTTCAGTTCAATTCAGTTCAGTTCAGTTCAGTTCAGATCAGTTCAATTCAGTTCAGTTCAATTCAGTTCAGTTCAGTTCAGTTCAATTCAGTTCAGTTCAGTTCAGTTCAATTCAGTTGAGTTCAGTTCAGTTCAGTTCAGTTCAATTCAGTTCAGTTCAGTTCAGTTCAATTCAGTTCAGTTCAGTTCAGTTCAGTTCAGTTCAACTCAATTCAGTTCACACAGTCATTAGCCAAACACTGGGTGCAGTGGTTTTGGTTTCTATCTCCTAGTGGCAACCTCATAGAAAATATTGAAAAAATGAGATCGTGAAAAAGTAAAACAGAACTACAAATAATAGTATCAGGTCGATGAAAAAAATATGTGGGTACAAGAACGCTACTGATCACGGCATCTAGCCGTATCCTTCAATGCAAAATATATCTAACCATAGAGTGGGATGGTCTCTTGGACTCCACCCAGGAAGTCTAAATCGTCACACTGAGAAAGATATGCACTAGTGATGAGCTTCAACAAGAGCGAAACTCGAGTCTGGTGCTCCCGAGTGCAGATTGGTCGGATGACCTGATGTTTGTGCATAAAAATTTGAGTCCAAAAGTCAGTCAACCAATGAAATACTTCATACTGGTCTTCTGGCTCACAATACTGCAACTTTTACGAAATAGAAGTTAGAAACCTCAAATTCTACATAACTCAAGGCTGCTCACGTAATCATTGTGATATTCTCTGAACACTGGAAATGGTGTGGTCTCGACTGAAAGACCACATTTGGTAGACAGTCAAATATGACTCCTTTTTAAAACTGTGGTGGTAAAATTCATCACACGCTTTTTTCGTACATTGATGGATAAGTGGTCATTTAGTCAGGACCAGCTGTTTTGTCGAAATGTCGATCACGTGTGCCTAGCAGATAGAAGAACGAACAATTGGAACAAATTCACAAATAGCTTCAATGTCGGTGTTAGGTTCATGAGGATAAAATTATGTGCGTATTTTAAACACAGGACGATAGTATCAAGGACATATGGGTGTCGTCCTTCAAACGTCCATTTTGTTTTCGCGATCCACTGGAAAAAGTAATATCCAGCACTAGAAATGATCACTACTTTAGATAATAGGAGAGAGGGAGAGAGAGCGAGGAGCTAAGTTCTGACAGTGTATCAGGCACATGTTTGTGCGATAGATATTTCTGGATATTTTTCCGCAAATGAATATACATCTTTTGCTTTATTCAGGTAAAATGGGGCTTTACAACAAGACCCAGCGTGCAAATAGTCAACATATCCAAATTGTATAATGCTGCTTTGAGCTTTTCGAAAGAGTGGTAAATATGTATCTCCAAAGAGAATATGTCTCAGCTAGTTTGTATACGGCTATGCGGAGAGAGACGAAGTTCTCCTTTCGATCGATTTAAATTGAGCATTTCATGTCCAACGAAGGCGGTCACTTGTTGCAATCGCAAATAATTTCAAGTTGCATCGCTCATCGTTTTGACTGTCAATTTATTTTCAGTGCTTCATACTGAGACTTAAAGAGCTCTAAAAGAAGTGACCCGACATAAGAAATTCACAGAGAAACCTCATTCCAACGATGTTCATGTTGCGCAATTTATCGTACCGCACGATACGGGCCCCAATAGATTGTTATCAACCTATTTGAAATAGCATTATCCACAACTATCTGAACAACGTAGAATTCATTGATCTCAAGAATGAATGTTCCCCATTTATCAGATTAGACGTCTTCGAGGAAGGTTAATTTACTGTGGGGTGATACGTCAGCTCATGACTCACATGAAAAAGCACAACATACTGAAGGGGGGCCCATTGTGGCCAGAGAACGAGACGCGTATCAAACCGGTCGGGCCACCCATCGACAACAGCAGACCAAAGGAGTGATCGTGAATATATCGGAAACCTTATAAAAGGGACGAAAAGAGGCATGCGGACTCTTTAACGGAACTCAGTGGGATCTAAATGAGTCAATAAGATTGCCCAGGAGTACCCGGTTGAGCGGGTTAATGAATTGAAACTGTTCTTCTTTTGTTGCACAGTGCTTCTTATACAATATGCTTGAAAAAGAGACTGATAGAATATGAACAGCTATATCGCAAAATCGATTACAAATTCAACGTGTATCAAGTAGACAAACTGTTACTTATTCAGAGAATGTATTGTTGGCACGAGGAGCCTGAATCGTATATTTTTGGAAAATCCACTTGTATTCTTCACATCGAAAAGTCGGACGCCAAGAGCCGGAATAGAACCGGCGAACCTTACTTATTTCTTTCGATTTATCTAGCAACAACAGCGTAAATACTAAAAATCATTTGAATGATTCGTGAATTTTTGCTAACTGATTGGAATTGAATATTGCCTTTTCGATATATCAAATCCCATATGGTTAGGAGTCACTTTCAAATATCATACATTTGAACCGGAGAAAAATAAAACAAAATAATATTTCGACATTTTATGTTTAGCTTCTGATAAACGAGGTCGATCCAAAACTGGAGTGACTTTGAGCTGCTTGGGGTTCAAACCCAGGTGCATGAAAGTCATCCACGTTTTCGGATGCTGCGTGCAACCTGTCAGCTAAGCTATTAAAGTACGCCGAGGCTTTGTACATTTCACAATAGATTGCCTGAGCTGTGGTAAATTTCAGGGACAAAATTATCACGCAAAGTTCAAAAACTGTACATCTGAGATTTAACATTATCAGTGAGTAAAAGTGGGAACGTGATTTCAGAAAGTGAATAAAAATGGTGGATGGATGAGATTACATTTGGTGAACTGATTCTTGAAGAATCCTAGTAGAGAGAGTCAACCTTTAGAGCAATTAGGTTTATAAAGGATTCTAACATTTATGACAACGTCTTCATTTTGCAATTTAAACGTGAATAGTACAATATATCAGGCAGTGGTCCAAGGCCAATTCGGGGCTGCCAAACGGAGAGGTGAGCTACGGACGTGGCCGGCTTCTAATCCAAGATCTCTGGGTTTCAGGCTCACCTTGGTGAAGGTTTCAAACTAGCTGGCTTTTTGGATTGACATCTGACTGGGTCTAGCACATGAGCGGAGTACGAAATGTGAACTCTGTTGTTGCCTAAGTTAGGAAAGCTTACAAAAGTGCAGCTTTTAAGATGAGATTGACAGATAAGTAATATTGCAGAACTAAACTTTCGTAATCCGTGAACGGGGAATCATGATCACCGTAAAATTGCAACATTTTCACGAAAATGGAAATGGAGTAGATTGGTTTTTACTGCGAAACAAATGAAATTGACGGTACTCACTTTAGTCGTGCCAGAAGGGAGACATAAATTCACCAAAACAGATAGAAGACAAATTACAAGATGCAAGCATTTCCCTGGCGTCTTGGAATGGGGCACAGAGCAGGAACGGACAGCGTCGAACGATTTATGGGACCGTCCGGTAGATCTGATTGGCCTACTCCACGGCAGACACATTGTGAGTCAACAGTTTCTGTGAGTACAGTAGAGGTCCAGGCTATGGGTTCCGATTTCGAGCGACCACTAGGAACGATTCTACCGGATTATTCTGATAACAAAAGGTCACAAGGTTTTTCGCGATCAATGAAGCCGGGTTTCTCGTGGTCGTCTGCTATCCGAGCGAGGAGATAACTCATCCACTGCACTAGCCACTTCGGTACAAACTCCTCCATTCTTTAACTGAGACACCGGTCCGTTCTCCGTATGTAGTTGTCAACGTGAGAGGCATTCAGGTTCGTTAAACTGTTTGAATGGGCTTGGAAGTTCGATCTCGCCTTCTTCGCTGCATTATGAACCTGGACACAACATTACATTCGTTATACACTTTCACAGTAGTGAAACCGAGGATAATCTTGAGTTTCCGTCTCTACAATCGCTCAAGTGCAGCCTTGATTTGGTTGCTGTGGAGAATGTATTTTCAGTGTTGAAGAAATACGTGGGTGTACTTTCTCCACATTAGACTTCAGAGGTGAGACTAATGCACGCAATGAAGCCCGGAATAACTGGTCCGATCACAACTCAGTTGGTGGAGATGATACGAATAAATGCTAAGGTCAGTTGTTGATGCGTATATGAGTATTGGGCGATTACGTTTTTGAAGTCAGACTCGTCATGCCAAATCAACGTTCAACTCACCATATCGTGCCAAGGGTGCACTGTGCGGCTGTTTCATACATTTCAGGAGTCATCAGTAAAGCATATCAATCAAGCCCCACTGGGACTTGAACATGGAGTGAAAGATTGTGTTTCGAACACCTAACCACCAGGACTTTCCGGCTGGCTCTCAACGGTGGATGTGCACTGCTGATGATTCCCAACAGGGGTGGGAAGTCTGCTCATGAATGCTTCAGCGGTTTCCGGGGGTCAATCGAGCTTTGGTACTGCTTGGTGTATCATACTATACAAGTCACGAATAAGCAGATAAAGAATATTCTTTTGCATTTCCCCATCCAATAACCCAACGTCGTAGGCTGTAAACGAGTCGGCGACATTCCGCCCACCGGGCAGATACTCTACCAGCTAAGGTGTTGCGGAACATCCAATAGGGTTCTAATAACGTAAGTGAATGTCCGATGATGCGCCAATCACAATTCCAAGGATAGATAGCAAATATTCCGATCTCAATCACCGGAATAGCTCAGTCGGTTACTTCCCAAAGAGACAAACAGCACACGGCTGATTGTCATCCGATGGACTTTGAAATATGCACACTATATATAAGTACAAATATATATTATATATATATATATATATATACATATATATATATAATGTTCATTGGCTTAAGGAGCCTGGATCATTGGTGATGAAAGACTCACTCGCATTTTCACATCCAAAGTTCAACACCGCGAGCTTGATAGTTGAGAGAAGCCAACAAATAATTAGCAGAATGAAGGAAGTCCTATTGAATAACATGGTAGAAATTCGTTTATGAACGGATACCTCCAATTTTAATTATGTGATTCATATTTCTGGGCCGAGTTTGTATAAGGAATGGCAAATCTATTGAATTTACCATGCTATCTTTTCGCTGAGAAGACATATAGCATGAGTCGGCTTCAAATTTAAGGAGTGTGGAGTGATGGATGTAGATGCTTTTGTCCGGGTTCAGCATCGTATGTCGGTGATAGGACAATTCCAAAAACCAAAATATCATTTCTGATTTCGATAATACGGTAACAAGGATACGTAACTAAGAGACGCGCTGCTATTCATGGCGGAGTTGATTCTATTGAGAACAGCGAATTCCCACTTTGTATATTCACACAATCTCTAATATTCCTTGCCATTTGTCTGCTGCGAGTGAAACTGCTTCTATTCGGGCACTCGATATGAATTCATGTTTACGAATTAACATCGAACGTGACGAGAATGAAGCTTCGCATGTGACATTCTCCTCCATAACACCGACATGAAAGCGACCGCAGTCGGTCGACAAAACATTGAAACTATTCTTTTTTGTTACATCATTCTCTTCCATCTCCAAATATTGGTGCTAAGTTTTTTCACAGTGGAAACAATAAGTATGATGATGGAGAATAGCCACGTTAATGGTACCTTTATGAATATCAAATCCAAATCCAAACACAAAGATGGGCTTTTTATTCTTCTATCGAGCAATGTGGAATATTTTGTTGGTCGGTATATGGCTGTTGTACATGGCGGGTGCGTCCGTCTACTTTCAGAGACGGTAGTTCAGCACTATTACTGGGGTTGACAACACACCTCGGCTTTATGTGGGAGAAGGAACAAGTTCCAGATAATTGGTGTGAATCGGTGATCTTACCGATTTACAAGAAGGACGATAGTTCCTCCTGTGAAAACATAGAGGAATAAGTCTGGTAATTGTCGTATTTATACAGTTAGTTGGTATTATTCTGCACTGCTCGCGAACAGCGAACATTATTTCCTCGCGAGTATCAAGCTGGATTTAGACCAGGTTCATGTTGAGTTGACCACAACTTCATTCTTCGACAAATTTTAGAACATAGGCACACGTTCCGTAGGCCCATTTTCTCCGTTCTTCTTGATCTGAAAGCGGCCTTCGACTCGGTCTACGGCACAATTCTCTGGCGTTGCGTCTTGCTGAAGTTTGTACCAGAGAATTCACTTTCACTTTAAAGTCTCTTTCCATGAATAGCCGAAGTCGAGTTCAGGCTTACGGCGATCTTTCACCCGAGATCATTACGAGAAGTGGTGAGCTTTAGGGCTGTCCCCTTTCTCGTTTTCTCTCTTTAACCTTTGTTTATTAGGGTCTCACAGACCGCCCTCCTGCCAAGTAGGGATAGTGGTATTGAACTATTCTCGGGTGGAAAACTGTCAGTTCTTGAATATGCGGACGACATAGTTCTCTTAACTGAAGATCCAGGTAAGTTGCAAGTTCATCTAGACGAATTGACCGACTGCGTAAACATGTTCGGTGTGCATTTTGCACCTTCAAAAAGCAATATACTGTTGGATGGTTGGGATGGAGCAACACTAAGCCTTTTCGTGTCTGGTCAGACTATAGACCAGACTGACAAGTTCTGTTACCTAAGATGTTGCGTTTCGTACGGAGGTCGGATTGCAAATGGAGTTTCTTTGTGTATAGAGGAAGTACGTTTGGATTTTGTCTACCTGAGTCATCTGTGGCATCGACATGACATCCACTAATCTATCAAGGGTCTAGTGTGCACTGCAGTAGTCAGCCAAATGTCTCTGTGTGGTTCGGAGACATGGCCACTATGGGTGGAGAATATACGAAAATTGTCGGTATTTGAACACCGATGTCTTTGTCGCATTGCTCGAATCTGATGAGGAAACTGTATAAGTAATGCTCAAGTTCGGCGGAGAGTCATATGTTCACAAATCAAATCATGAGATGAAACACTTAAACTCAAGAGGCTGAGGTGGTTGAGATCTGTGTAGGGTGGGTCGTCTGACACATTTCGTCGGCGCGCAATGTTCGTCGAAGCGAGTAACGGTTAGAAGATGAGTAAGGGTTACCATTCGATGATATGGAAGAAAGAGTGAATAACCTAACCGGTGGCCTTGGCCGTATTTTGACGTGTGAGACTTCTTGCGTGGAGTCCAAGAGACCATCTCACTCTATGGTTAGATATATTTTGCATTGAAGGATACGGCTAGATGCCGTGATCAGTGGCGTTCTTGTACCCACAGATGTTTTTCATCGACCTGATACTATTATTTGTAGTTCTGTTTTACTTTTTCACGATCTCATTTTTTCAATATTTTCTATGAGGTTGCCACTAGGAGATGGAAACCAAAACCACTGCACCCATTGTTTGGCTAATGACTGTGTGAACTGAATTGAGTTGAACTGAACTGAACTGAACTGAACTGAACTGAACTGAACTGAACTGAACTGAACTGAATTGAACTGAACTGAACTGAACTGAACTCAACTGAATTGAACTGAACTGAACTGAACTGATCTGAACCGAACTGAACTGAACTGAATTGAACCAAACTGAACTAAACTGAAATGAACTGAGCTGTACTGAAGTGAAGTGAACTGATCCGAACTGAGTTGAGCTGAACTGAAGTGAAGTGAACTGATCTGAACTGAATTGAGCTGAACTGAACTGAACTGAACTGAATTGAAGTGAACTGAACTGAATTGAACTGAACTGAACTGAATTGAACTGAACTGAACCGAACTGAACTGAACTGAATTGAACTGAACTGAATCGAACTGAACTGAACTGAATTGAACTGAACTGAACTGAACTGAATTGAACTGAACTGAATTGAACTGATCTGAACTGAACTGAACTGAACCTAATTGAACTGAATTGAACTGAACTGAATTGAACTGAACTGATCTATCGAGTAACGTATTTCACCATCGACTCGGAGGATACTGATATTGTCATGTGTTTTCTGGACTGTCGTATGAGGATGAATTACTCCCAAAATCACCGCTGGTTTCATTAAAAATACTGGCAGTTCAAAAAATATTTTCATTTTAATTGAGCTCATTTGTTTTTCGTTCAGCAAATGTTTACACCATCACCAGCCAATGGAGTTGAAAAAATCTCTAGAGAGAATGCAGTTGGTGAGAAGAACTTGGGACGCCTAAATGACTTCCTTCAATACAACCATAATCTGCCACATCTACCAAACAACCTGCTGAGAAAGAAACCCGTCAATGGAGACTACTGATAGTGGCATATCTGGCTTCCATCAGCACTCGATACGGATCAGACAGTTTAAACCAATCAATAAAGCTTTTTGGCGATTATAATATCCCCTAATCCTTTCAAGTTGACAACGCTATGAATGATCGAATGATCCAGGTGACTTCCAATTTCAAAACGGCCCCATTTACAGAATTAGTTTTAAGAAAAGCTCATTTGAGTGATATGGATAAACTAGGAAGCAGCTTTATACCAGAATAACGGAACATGTTTTCACTCCTCTACAGAGATGCGCTGCTTTGCATACTAGGACAGCACCCGGTGAAGATCATCCACGAGGAAACCTTATATCGTAGTAGATGCTACATTTTCGACGTCTTTGAAACATGTGTTCTTCTGTCTTATGACTATACACTATCCATGTGCTGACGGAATGCGCTGGCCTGAGAAACTGTAGAATAGAATGTCATTGTACTATTTATGCATTACCTCCGGATATGGGCTAAAATAATGACTTCAAAATCAGAGGTTTTCATAACCCGAGCAGCATGAAGGTCTTCCGATAGAACAGTGACGATCGCTTATTGGCTGTCGCAAAACATAAATAATTGGTCCATTATTTGGGCTAATTATCCCTCGGCTGGATACTGCAGCTGCTTTTGTATTCTAGGGCAATTTTACCAATGTGAGTCGCATAAATGATATCATATTCTAACCGATTTTGTTTTGTTTCTGGCAATTACCCAATGAGTATACATCGGATTGCAGTTCAGCTATCATATCCCATTCAAAGTGATTTACCCATGGACTCCGATGGAGAAAATTGAACATTACACATCAGTAAGACTATGGACATATTTCTTTCATCAATCATCATAGCTATTTTTACCGGATGAATTTGTCAAACGTAATTTACTCCCACAGGAACAATAAATACTGTTCCGTAATTTAAAGTAGATTTTCATCATCCTCAAAATGTTTGATCAGACTAGCGACTTTTGTCCTGTTCACGTGCACTTCGATAACTTTGTTTTTGATCAAAAGTCAATAGATTCCCCCCCAAAAACGTTGATTTTAACCGAAGTGCTGTATATGCATCTAAAGTTTCACCGAAATGAAATGTAGGCACGGGGAGTGGGGGAATATTATCCTAGTATATCAACCGTGTTTGTACCTGCATAAGTTCGGAAAATTCAGTGTGGCGGGCCCAAAGTGTTAATAGTATATCCTTTCGGGTTGGCACTAGTCCGGTAAGGAAAGCCCCGGTTGATACACATACTGTTACTTCTGCACTTGTGTGCTTCACATCGCTGTGATGTTTTTCAATGCTCTACAAAACTGTTGGTATGTTACACAGTACTAATTTTGAACAGCATTTATTTTGTGAACCTCAGACTAGATTTAAATTTCTGTATTTGCAATAAGAGGAAGTTGTCTCATTTATTCTTTCGCATCAATCCGAGATGATATGGTAATTGTAAACACGCTAGAGAGCGGTGATTATCCGTAATGAACGGTAAAGGTGCACCAACCCGACCCAAGCGCGCCGGATTAGTGAGAACACTGACTGCACTTGTCCGTCACTGAAAATTGCATTCTGCGTATCTCTTACGTATATTCATTCATAGGTGTAATAAAAAGAGGCAGATTACTGTCTTTACCAATCAAGACTAATGGACAAGGTCTAAATGCTTACCATATAATGATGTTGACTACGATGAAAGATGTGGATGCCCGTACGATTGTCATTGTGCGCTGGTGCTCATCTTCTCTTTTTTCGACCACTATTTTGCATTTCTGGGATAGTCGGTTTTTTTCTCATGATCAGGCTATATGTTTTAAGATAACGTTTGTCGTATTGTAGAGCATCCGAAAAGAGCAGTGGTTCAGTGCACATAACTCTCTTATAGCGCCAGCATATTGAAGAGATTTTTTATGGTTGGAAATATTTCACGGTTATCACGGCTTTCATATGCGCCATTAGTTTTATTTTAGAGAGACAGCAACTCCTTCGGCTATCGATTTCATTACACACCTTCTCTCCAAATGTGTAAACGTGTTACATTCAATATTCCAAACTCATTGCCACCCGGAGATCTTCCATTGTATCCTGTTTATTGCGTGCAAACTCTTTATCCCCAATATCGTTCCATTAACTAATTTAAACTGCTCATTGCAATAGATTTATAACCCATGCGAACCTCAAAAATTTCTTCGTTCATTAGTTGTCAAATTGATTTCATCTTTCGAATCAAGTGTGTGCTCTATGCACACAAGAATGAATAATCAGCTGCTACGTAACTGCTACACCGCAAAAATCGCCTTTAAAAACCAATGATGGAAAGTATGATAAACCGAGAGAGTTGGGAAAATCGGCGACGAAAGAGTATACACTGTTGAGGAAACGAACGATGTCAGGAGCTGGAGAGGACTTATAAGCTCGAGTGCGAGTAAACAGATGTTTGTACTTGGATCGAGTGGCAGATGTTGATATCCAATTGCTAAGATGGAGTTGAAAGGGGTGTTTTGCTGTCGGTCAAGATCTTATCAGAAATGGTCAGCTATGCTTTGTGATGGTGGATTACGATAAAGTGCATGAGTTTGTCCTAAGTGATGTCACTGTGTTGGGAAAAATGTTCAGTGGGCCTGAGGATACTCTTAGATTCCTTCGCAAGCAGTCCGGGGAATATGACGCCGAAGCATTGATCCAGGGCGGAATGATGTACGAAAATACAGATAGTCTTATTAAATGAAATGCGGCAGAGAATGACTTGAGTCGTGTGAAGTAAAAGGTGAGCTGTCGGACTTCCGAAAAGACGACAGCGCCGTAATCTGTCCGGGTAAGCTCAAGGCTGACGGTCATCTGAGTACTTAACTGGAGGTACTCTTTGTATTGATTCTACATTGATCACCACGTCTTGGCTGGATACCATCAGGCCGGAGTAATGGTGGGTTTTACGGAGACGAAACCGAATATCAGAGCACTTTGAGGGATTCCTTTTTAGATTGTTATCTGATAGTCAGTTGACGAGCTCAGTTAGTCTTCCTTGTAGGAAGTGAAATGTGAACCTCTTACAGCGGGGAATTCGGAAAATTACATCATTGGCATATTCATTAAGGAAACTATAGTCATAAACAGGCATGGATAATATATAAACAGAAAACAGAAACGGTGCCCCATCGGGTGCACAAAGCTTACTTTTGATTTGCTTTGAATTCTAAGTTTTTTGTGTTACTTGTTTTACGATCTTCTTCGTTATTCTTCCAGCCTCCTTGAACTACATACTACGAAAATCTATAGTTTAAAGTGTATATTCTGAAGCCCTTTGAGGTGCAACAGTTTCGAACATCTTCAAGAGTGACCACGTGGCCTAGGGTCTTTTTGTTCTGCTTACGGTCTGAGAAGAGCAATCCAGGCAACAGAAGTGTTGCATATTAAACACGGCAAAAGTTGCCAGCCTACTTAATTCTAAGACAGCGGTTGTATAGTCTACACCTCATAAGACCCAATCATTATTCCTGTGAAGACCTGGACAAGCTGAACCTAACGCAAAAGTTGTGACAAATCGTTCGTTCTGGAGATTCGCTTGTGCAACATTAGTTGGCGGTAGACAGTAATCCATTGTCTACTGGATAGCTGCTCTTTGTATTTTTCAACCACGTCTCCTAGCAATGGGGCTAGTGATCCCTAATACCGAAAATGGCCTTGATGGATATCAGCTATACACATTTCATTGCACCGAGGGGAAAGTCAATAGATAAAATATAGTGACCATTACTCCGTAATATTACATTCCGTAGGTGAAAAAGCTTGTTTTTGGTATTTCATAAGAGGCTAAACACGTGAGGTTTTTTAAGTATTGTTGTTGGGTTAATAACAAAATAAAGGAAAATTAATAACTGTGATGGCAACAGTTGACAGTTACGTAGCCAAATGATTACGGAGTTATCAGAGTCCAAAGTGATACTGTGTCGATAACAGTCATTTGCGTGGGATTAGGGACTACTGATTTCATTCAGTTATTTTTCATTTAAGTATTATCTACAGGTGGATGGGCATAGAATCTCGGAAGCACGTGACTGGTTTTGAGGTTATTGTCTATCTTCGGTACTCGTCTGTTCGGAGAGTCCACTGAGACGCCACAACGGCGGTTCGCTGATACTTGTATGTTGGTTAGATGCAACTAGCCTCAAGAACGGCAACACTGCGGTCCCGGGGTTGAATTTTCGATGTAAATAGAAACTCCCCTTTGTCTAGTATAGATTCGGAAAACCCACATGTCGTTCCTGCATGCATAGAGGGGACGAGGTGGTGGTGGTTGGGAAGGGGGGGAGGGGGATATTCACGTGGATCGCGGTCATCTAAGCAGCGGTTATGATTCAACTCTCGGTGTTTCTGGTTTGTCTTCCTTTGACAGTTTAGGTGGGACAAAAGGCCTCATTAGCTTTGACTGGGTTATCTAGTTCTACCCGCTGGATGGTGGTTGACGTTTGTCCACCCGTTACTCGTCCATTGTTTAACTAATTCGGATGATGCTTCATTGTACTCACAGACAGCCATTTTTGTCTCGCAGCTGCCAGTGCGTTATTACAGACAACGAGAGATAGAATCCGCAAATAGTCTATCTACAGTCCGTAAAATAAGGACCGGTAGAAGTAAACCAAAAGTGGAGTTCATCAGCGAAATCTATCATTCGGACGGCGGTCTGAAGCCACTTTTTTAACGTATCTTCTACATTGTCTCTTCTGGATGGGACCGATGGGTAGACAGTGTTCCTTTTGACCACTAGCTGGCTGTTTGATATTGTTATTCTTCATTGATGAGGTTTTTATCCACTCGTTTCATTTGATCTCCGGCGGCATTTTTGCAGCACATCTTAACGGCTGTGTTTGTCAAACGCTTCGTGAGTTTCGTGCTTTGGTTTGCTGATACAAAACTTGGGCAGTGTGTATAATAACTGGTAATTTTTTCTTTCTGATTTACTGGGTGTTTTAATAGTCTATCCGGGCAACGAGACAGGAATAAATCTAGGAATGACGGGTCACTCGAGGATTTAGTATCCAGTGTGAAATTTAGATCCTCATGAGTTTCATCTAATCCGTGCAGAATGTCATGTCATTTCTTTTAAGGGAACATTCTTAACCAGAGAGGATACATCGAATCAGATCATCTATTTGTCGGATGAACTGATAAGCTCGATAAAATCAATTTTGTATGCGTCGTTCAGTCTGAAGGCTATGATCTCCCCAACTGTAATACCAATAACAACGTGCTGTATTTATTCAGTTTTTGACACATAAGACAATCTTGTTCGCTACCGAGTATGCTAAAGTCTCAGTCAGGTATTCTCTAGAATCCGAGGCACTTCCTATTGTATTCCTCTTTTCGTCCGATAGCCAAAATGTTTTCTTCAATTAATATGTGTCTGTATGTTTTTTAGTCTATCGATGTATTTTCAAATCACTTGGTACACGTATTTCGGAGAATTGGAACAGATCAGCAATTCAGATCAGAACACATGATGTAGGCAATCACAATTTAGATTATTCCCTTTTAAGTCGATCATATTTATTTTCTTATTTAGTTTAATCAGTCTTTTGTCTTGTCTTTCGACCAGTTAGTCAACTTATTGCTCGTTCCACAAGCAGTCCTTAAGTGACTGCCGTGCCTATTCTAACTTTTATTTAGCAGCGTGGCTCGTGTTTGTGAGCCCTCATGTTTCTTCGACGGTCACCAATTTCGGCCATTTGACCGCTTTCGATCCGTCACATGGAATTCTATAAGAGACCCCAAATTTGTTCGCATAGTGAATGATTTGACTCATAAGTGGGTTGTTTATAACGCGGACAGTAAGTCTGGTGATAACGTCATCATTCACTCGGGTCAGATAGAATAGCTGTGTAATAATTCCACGGTTTTCATGGAAGAGTTCAGTGCTGATGGTACATGGTGATTTATTTTCATGAACGGGCTATCATCAGCTGTGATCTCACTCGAATCGTATGGAGCCTGCATGGACGGGGAGTCCATTTTTAGAACCACACGGTGATTCTTTCATAGGTAATTAGTCGGTTAACACGGCTAACCTGCAGAACCAGGACGTATGGCCCCAAGTATGGATTTGCTATATAAGTACCATGATACCGTATCTGGGTGACAGGACATACACGCCCTGGTCGTGTTTTTCCGGGCTAAGTTTTGTCCTGTTATCCATGCATAATACCATACTACTCATATCTGGTTACCACCAAAACCAAAAATATTTTGTTGATCACCGTTTCTTGTCTTGTGCTATTCAATTCGTTATGCTGATGCATTGTTCCCCAAAAAAATAGCAGGACCCGCCTTCTACGTGCACTTTTAAACGATCACTGATAGAATCATAAATGTCAACTAATCAATTTTATCACCTAGTTAATTGAGATGTTGTAACCGGTGAATTTACCTGGACACTCGTTTTCCCGGATAGTTCATCTTATTGTCCTCAGGTTTTTGTCAAGATTATGTTTTTCGGGAGACAGATGAGTTCACTCGTGACTCCTGAAATTGTCACGGGTCAAAAAGGAACCAACTTGCACAAGCACAAACATGCTTTCTTTGATTCTGACGAGAAGTAAATGGGTGATCTTTGCTTCAATTCCGCAGACTCGTCAATTTGGTTACATATTTTTTGCACCCATCGTTGAATATTTAGTTGCGATATAACAGTCGCATTGGAAAAATCGGCAATATTATTACCTTTTAATTTGTTCTACGGGCTGAGTTAATAAGATCGGTTGGGACAGAATGTGTTGGTGAGGAGTCGAGTGAGGTAAGATACGATAGGGAATTTATAGGCTCCAGTACGAGCAAACAGGTGGGTTGCGATGGAAACCGTTAATTACCACATATCAGAGACCAGTAGATTTAAGGAGTACCGATAAATCATCGAATCTTGAAACCTGAATCGTCTTCCAGATAACTCTGTCTCATTCGAGATTCATATTTCTGTGTTGATCACTCTGTTTTCAATCACTTGATGTCAGTCCACACACATATTTAGCGAAAAGTCCTTCTTAATTGACTAACTATGAGGACATATGGGAGATTATCGCATTAAATCCCAGGGTTATGTGATAGGTCAATCACAATTTTACCTTTACTGCAAAACCGGAAGTGTTAACGAGCATATTTGGTCTTCATAAAACAAATGGAAATACAGGTAGCAAACGAAATAGTAAATTTGCACATGTTATGTTGCACTTTGGAACTCATACTCTACTTCTTTATACTCAGTTTCAGCTTCATGATAACCTGCATCTTTTGAATCAGTCGAGTAATCTTAAACATGGGATGAACAAGACAAACAGCACTACACAAGCATTATTTGTCGGAGATATTGCCAGTGAGTTTAATATGATCCAACCTCTAAGTTCGCAATTGGGAATCGCATTTTGGAAGATAGTACCTCTCAGTATTCTATTAATCTGGACGTTAACAAGCAATGGCCTGTTGACTTGTGCAATTTTCAATAAACCGGCGCTGAGAACTCAATCAAATCTGCTGATTGGACATCAAGCAGCTGTTGACTTTACTGTCGGTTTACTCTGCATGACTGTGTCGGCCACCAAGGACGTTCTGGGATTTTGGCCGTACTCCATCGAGGCAGCTGTGATTTGGTTACATTGCAGAAAAGTACTTTTCACTGCCTCCGTGTGGTCTACGACATCAATCGCGATCGATCGCTGTGTGGCCATCGCATATCCACAGTGGTATGTGCTGGGAGTAGAACAGAAAAAAAGACGAATCTTCATCTATTGCGTAATGATTTGGACTATTTCCTTTGGGATCGCATTCCCGATACTTTTTACGATACCTCAACGGATCCGTGTCTTATATGAGATTCAAAACCAAACTTCAGAGGCTACGATTATTTTCAACGCAGATCCGTTGTATAACACATATGCTGTGTGTGGCTCACTATTGATTCCTTTATTAACCATGTTCGTATCATATGGTCGTTTACTTGTGCTCATGAAAAAACAACGTCGAAAGATTCAGAGCACACAAGTACGCATCAGTGAAATTCCAAAAGCAGTACCGAAACTTCGACGCAGTTCTAGTGTGCGAATACACAAGTTAGTTAGCGGTACTGATTCGTCAACCGGAACTACGAAACATCTGCCCAAAAGGTTTGTGCCGCACGTACGCAGCATGCTTGTTGTGGCGGACGTATGTAGCGAGAAACCAAATGTTGACGACGCGGTACACGCAGCCCCATTCCACCAGCTAGGCAATCGGCATCCAGTTGTGAACACATCGTCAGCTCCGGTAATACGACGGTCTGCGTCTCCAGTGAAACTGATGCGCGAGCAACGAGCAACGTGGATGGTGATTATGGTAATTACATTTCAGGTGATCGCCTGCCTACCATACTCTTTGGCGTATTTGATTTCCCTATTCAAGTCACGTTTTCTTATGAATAAGAACGGTGTACCTGGTGGATTTGTTCAACGGGCATTCGTCTGGGACAGTTATGCTAATGTCGCTTTGAACCCGATTGCTTACGCTGTCTTTAATCGAGGCTTACGTCAGTCATTCCTTCCGTTTTTTAAACCTTTTCGGTGTAAAACTTCTCATCCGTGTTTTCCAGCCCAACATCCCTAATTGTCATGGCCTTTTGATTGTCATTACTGTCACGGTACGTTTGTTTACCACTTCAACGTATAGCCGCTGTAGACGAATGCTGCCCTTTCAGAAAAACAACACCTATATGCAACGTATTGCAGTTCAGTTTTCAATATTCCAGTCTGAATACTAACTTCATGCATGATTATTCTAGTATATGAAATGTGATGATGAGGATACAATATTCCAAAAGCTTTCAGTAGCCCGAAACTATGAAACAGAAATAAATTGATGAGAACTTTGTGTATGAAAAACCAGCAAACTTAAGTGGCTGACTATCACCGCTGGTTTACAAGAACCAGCTTGTGGCAGGATCGATAAGTCAACAAACAGCCTATGGACTAAAGCACGATTAAATATCAACAGACGTATGTCCGTGTATGAGAGGGATATTGATCTATTTTCCGTGTAGTAGACATAACTCTTAAAACTTGATACTTGAAACAACCTTTCCCCGATATGAAATTGAAAAGAGAACACAACAGAGTGAAGCTGCACAACTTGTATCAGGATAGGTTTTGTCGTATCATTTCATGTGCATACTACAGATAATTCAGTACTAATTATTACCATAAAAAATAACTTCGCCGGTAACAGATTCTCAAAAGTCGCAATTTACCAAGACAACACCAAGGAAACGGAAAAGTCCTTTTGCCTGAACCAGTGGTGCTTTCATCTTTGGATCGCGATAGCTTTAGCGAACTGCAGTAGACGAGAACTCGTCTCAGATAAAATCACAGAGAACACAGTTGCATGGTCGATCCGGCTTTTTTTCTCCAGAAAATGAAGCGCGATGGAAGATAATCGTAGCTTCTGGGCCGGTGCCCTTTGGCCAAGTGTTTTCCATTTTGTTACTGTAATAATTATTTTTGTTATCTGTAGTATGCACCTGAGGAGTTACTGCGAAATCTGTCAGAATACAAATAGAGCAGCTTTAGTTTGCTATCAACTAGATACATCAAATGTATCTAACCTAAATATCACATAGGTAGGCTTAGTCGATGAAAGGAATAAAGAATAAAGGCCTGCCGTAGTATCCGAAGCAACTGTTTTCTCCGGATCGTACTCAATAAATAACAGTCTCCTACTGTACATTACTTACTCAAAACAGTGTAGTGTATTCCCTTAAGAACTGGCGTTTTGTATGTTCTAATTTCCTCTTACCAATTTCAGTCAACGCACATAACAGTGAAGATTAGTCTAAAGCTTTTTTTACAAGACAAAGGTAAATCATGAAACAGAGCGAAATAATACGGACCTCTGTGGCATTCAGTTGATCAACAACAGTGACGTGTATTGTAAATAGCGAAATAATACCATGAGACACTAAGCTCTTATGGAATTGTGCAAGCTTCGAATTCTGCTCAATAATTGGCGTAATCTCGCTGATAGTTTGTCTCAAAGTCGCTTTTGGTCGGTTCAGTATTTCTAAGTGGTCATCGCGGTGGTTTCAAAGAAGCTACTCAAAACGTGGAATCTAGTCATTTTGGTGTTGCTCCAACTTCACGAGAAACAGACCGCGAGCAATGCGATGTCCTTTTGGACGAGAGTGAAAATATTCGCTTTGGAGTAGCCGAAACTGATCACATGACCAAGCTCTATTGGCTGTTTGTAGAGTAATATTTTTGTTTCCCTGAGGCCTTCTACAGAGAAGACGTTTATCAAAGGAGTCGGGAATTTACCGTTCAAAGTCAGTGAACGGAGTTGGCTACTAATTAGATGGCAACAAGAAAATGGGGACGTTATTGGATGCCGATAACAGCACTACATTCTTACAGCTGCGCACTTATTACACTTATCAATTTCCGATTCGTCTTCTGTGACAGTTCATCGCCTTGAGTCTCTTTGGACACCGTACATGTCCATCATTTGTGTGGTAAAAAGTCGACAGTTCTTTCGCCGGAGAAAAGTACAAGGTCAGCACAATAACTCGGCTCAAGTTTCAAATACCTTTTTTCTTAATAACTATGAATGATTGAACGGTCGAACTTGTATCCTGATAGATCGGTTAGCAGTGAAGTTTCTCCGAGACTCCTATACCCAAGTGCTTTTTCGATGGAACACGCAAATAAGCAGACGGTGTCGTCCACCACTCAGCGCGTGCTCTATTACCGCCACATTGATGACATTAGAAGTGGAAGTTGCCCACAAACATAAAGCATCGCTAGTAAACAAGTATACTTCAAACCCATCAATAAGCCTAGGTAACTTGGGCAAGAAGATTAAGCACTTTGTAGCCTATGTCTGCGGATGCCTAAACTGTAGAGCGCTCATGTAAAAGCCCGATTGTCGGTTAACGGGAGAACATATGGATGTGCTCATTTTATTCACATTCATAGTTTTGTTCCCCTCGAAGTAAAGCGGAACACGATTTGTGCTTTCTTCAACGGAACACAGAAAACATGTACGGAAAATACTTTCGAAGAATAACTTTACCTTCTGCGTGAGTTTTTCCCACCGAGTGTTTATTCTAAACGTCTTAATAATGAGAACATGTGGCATCCTAAAAAGGAATTTTAGTGCTCCGGATACCATGCACTAATTATACCCCAAAAATGGTTTATGGAATGGGCAATAAGCCAAGAATTCCGACGCGTGCCAAAAAAGGTAAAAGTCGGTGGAATAGGCGAAGGACTGTTTGTTTTTAAACAATGTCTTTCACTTTTACTTTTGGGAGCGACACCGGAAGTGACACTAGCTAAGGGAGCTGAAGGTTCAACCGTCTGCAAGCAGAACAGTCAAAAGTGTGTTTTTCAATTGGCGGGAACTAATTGTCCTCACAGCAAGCAGACAAACAACGCACAGCCCTATGGCATCGAACAACATACAAACTGCTTAGAGCTAAGTGCTAATTAGTATGGTTGTCTGCGGTCATCTTTGGTCATGAATTTACACGTTCAAACACAATCATCTCCAGGTCGCTACAGAACTGAGGAAAGTGTGCAAAGGAAGCCACAATATATATTTGTCGGTAATGCGCGAATTCCAGCGGGCAGTCAATTAGGAAAATGCAGGTAAACATTTTGTACTTCTTAGGCTCCAAATTTTGTTTGCATTCGGATCAGAGGATAAGGTGTAAAATTCTGCAACGCTGTTCTGTGTTTACTCAGTCCCACTGGCTTGTGTATTAGCTTGAAGACTACTCGTTTATTCGAACACTTTTGTGAGCACCGTCATTCTTGGGCTGACTGAAACGAAAGCCGTTAAAGTGTGTTTACACCCTGGAAAGTCTAACCTCCCGTGGGAAGGGGTTGAGGAGTTTTGTCTAATTCACAATATCCTAAACAGGCATTCGAAGCCTTGTGATGTTTCTCTTCCTAGCCAAGATGGAATCCGTGGGCATGCACCTCACAGGTCCTTTTTCATGAGCTCAAAAAATAGTTCGGGCAAACACTGACACTCTCTTGGCTAATCTAGCATTGTTGAAAGCAGACTAGTTGCTATAGTGACGACCAATTTTGGTCCAGAGGTGAATCTGTATCATGCCTATCCATTTTCCAACCAACCCAACCTACAACTTATTGTTCCCGTCTCGTTAGAAAACGGTATATGTATAATGTGTTGTATTGGCAGGATTAAGAATCGATGAAAGCCACGGCTGCGGAACGAAAATCTGTGCTTTTTCTTGCGTTCACATCCAAAATTGGCACCACAGCATGTTTTCCATGCTAAAAACTGCTCCGAAACTAATGTTATTAATAGTGAGTTGCGTCATCGGCTTTTGTTTAGTTGATTCCACCTTCTTCCACAGAAAACTAAATATTTTTACTTTTTTAACCGTAGACGATCTTCATGTGTACCATTAACTAGCATGCCGCTTTCACAGAATCTTATGAACTGGTTATTGTGGAGACCGTCAGATAAGTTAGGCTGAAATTTTATCCACTCATGTGAGGGCGATTGCTGAATATGAGCGCGTGACCCGCTCACTTAGACCGAATCTATTCACGAACTACGGAAGGAAGCAGGAAGTACGAATACAGACGTTTGGGACTGTGTGTGCTCAAACCAGTTAGGAAGTGGATGGGTTCCCAAGAATCTTCGCTCTCTCTCTCTCTCTCTCCCTCTCTCTCTCTCTCTCTCTTTATCTACCAATCTTTTTATCCAATCAAGTCAACGTAATAGTAAACTGGGGCATAATTATTACTATCATGCGATCCTGGTCTACTGGACCACAGGTAATAAGGAGAAATCCATACAAAATAGTTCTATCTATTGGGGCTTTTAGGGGAACTAGATCAGCTAGATTCTAGGGTTAGCTCCCATATTATTCGTATCGATATTTACACACAACATGTTCTCTGAGAAAACAACTAACTTTTCCTTGAGCGAACGACCACACCACGAGTGACCTGTTCTTGGGTTGACGGTCAGTTAGATACATACAGCGTTCTACCCGGTCGGAAAAGACTTTTTACAAAGAATTGTTTTCCGGTGCTTTCATGTATGGATAGAAAACAAAATCTCACTCGAAGTTCCTGATCTGGTGACGATCACTTCAGGGAGGATATAATGACCAGGATATTTTCCAATCTAACTACAGTCAAGTTTCAGTGCTGATCAGGGAATAAAATGTAAACAAACTGTCATCTTATATAACGGAAAATCCACTTGCATGTTTCACATCCAAACGTTCTATGCCGAGAGCCGGGATATCTCTTGCAGTATGCATCTCACATGAAGTCTGCACTGTAGCCCCAAGTCAGAACTGAAATTCATCCCAGAAATAAAACACAGAATGGAGAAGTTGAATTCGAACTGTTCCTGTTATGACCAAGAAGACGCGCCTGGTAAATAGATAGCTTATTAGGTACTGCTCGTTCGGAACTTACCAAAGTAATCAAATATAATACGAGTGCTTTTTTGCATAACATCTGTTCACTCCAATTGAAGACAGTTTTCATTTAGACGGAGGATGCAATTTTGTGGTTTACGTGACTTCTTTCACCTTATTGGACTCGGTTACTCTGATGCAGTAGCGTTCGGTACCAATCCATATTTGTTAATAATAGCTTGCTGAGCAATCATCTACTCACTTATTCACGGTTAGTATTATGCACACTCTACCACACACCAAGAGGACTGTACAAGTGTAAGTATTTTGTAATCTGGTTGGAAAAATCCAAAATTCACTTGCAATCATCACACAAAACTAATATCTTTCATTTCGAAGTCAAACATTCGGAGACTACGTTGTGTATTTTCTGTTCAAAGTACTGTTGTGTTCCATTTTGAAATTGAAGACTACAGCTTTCGCATCAATGATACTTTTATGTTCTATATGATGTGATTCATCACGTAGTATCCAAGGTCTACCCGAATGTCCCCGCGGGTGGTGTGTTCGACTCGCAGTCGTTCACCTCGGATTCAAGTCCCGGTGGGGGCTCAACGGAAGTGCACTGCCAGTGATTCCCAACAAGCTTGACGAAACAGCTGCATGGTCTGTAAACTATTTCCGATGATAGTACCTATCAGTGGGATTCCAGTTTTTACTGCTGTAAACATAATCGGTAGCCGAAAATCTGATAACCGCCCTGGATTAGGGGAAACATTGGACGCAGTATACTCACGAAAAGACAGTCCGTGATACCATTGGGCTCTACGTGTTACCGCCACGAAAACCTTGCAAGCAGATGAAACTGTGCCCAGATGTCCATACCGTCGTGGGGCTTATGAATTTTGTGAATAAGTTTGCTACTTTAATTCAACACAATGAACACGGGACAGAATTGACTCTTCAAATAAGAAATTAACACAAGATTCACAGCTGAGTTCCACTCTCGCTGATTACTAAACCAGACACGGCCATTGTCGTTCTCGCCTTCTAATCCCTAATTTAATTTGACATTTTCTCTTCCATTCCATGATTCTGCTGTACGAGATGCATGAATTTCACTCACTTAGATTTCATTACGAGTATGAAAGATATGGAGTGAAAGAGGTAAAAGAACGTTATTTCCATCTGCACTGCACCAAAAGTTTGAGCCAGACTTGAAGCATTTAAAGGAACTATTATTGTTCCGTTCTGTGTGAAAGCTTTTTCCAACCAGACTAATAATCACTTCTGCTGTTTCTGACGTTAAACCAGTTCACCCGGGAGGTATCTCTCACAACAGCCGAAGCAGAAGTTTTAGAATGGAAGTGTCAAAGCACTGATGTTCCTATTTGAGTGAACACTATTAATGCATAGGCACGCCACTGAAACATCACACGAATAGAATGATGTGATACATATTATTCAGTTTATTAAGACCATAAGTTGCTAAATAACTGCTAAATCACTTGGATGCACATTTAATAAATATCATCCAAACTTTAACTTCTTTCCAAGACCACTGGTACTAAATACGCCTCGTTGCTTCGGTTGTTCACCGGGTTTATCGGTATGACACACAAACAGATTTTCGGGAAATACGCCAAATACTAGGTATGCCGGTAGGTCGATCGTAAGTATGGGGAAAGAACGACTCCTTGAAAAACACCGACATTGCTAAAGAGATGCCTTGAAGCTTTCCTTCCAACTTTGGTACCGTGTATTCTTCTCAGGAAGTAGTCTTTCAGCCAGTTAAATAACTAAATGAGGCAGCTAAAAGATTCCGACTTTTTGAGAAGCAAGGATCGTGGTACTCTGTGAAACGCTGAGATGTAATCAAGAAAGGCACACCTTACTGATTTGTACGAATTATTGAGGGATTTTGCCATGAAGTGTACTAAGCACACTACTGCATTAAACTTGGAAAGCCCGGGTTCATAACTGGATTAGTATTCCTGCGTGGGACTTCTGACTTCTAAGTACTGCCAAAAGTAGGCCGTGCGGTCCAGAAGTTTTGGTTAGCTCTATGGACTTGAGGAGCTAGAAAACTTCCTTGATGGAGAATATGTCATTTTCCGAGTTGTTACCCCGTTTGAGCACTGAGAGAGGGACAGTCCTTCGAGTAACGATTGAACCGAGAACCCAGACGGTCAACATCTGCCTTGTGAGAGAGGAATCTTTTCTTCTGACCACAGAGTAAGTTGATCCCGTGCCGTCTGTCCTTGATGTTCCTGGAGTGCAGAGACTGTTGAAAGAATATAAAGTCCAGACGTTTGATTTCGTTTTTTGATTAAGCTTGACCGTCTACTGACCTCAAGTGTGTTGCACTTTTGTAAGCCAACTCGTTTTCCCTGAGCAAAGGCACTAGAAAGGGTGAGGCCACCCTTCCTACGTGGAAGCAAACAGTCTCCTTGGGACAGCAAATGTTAAAGACGTGGTTCATAACTTCGGTCCTGAAACATATCGGTTACGTACGTGTAAAATCCAGCGAGAAAAATAACTGCGTTATGAAGTGAAATGATTATATAAAGCAGTTCTATGGGGATCGAAAACAAGTGTGTGTAAGAGTATGTGCGTCTGTGTGTGTGATTGCATGTGGTTGGCTAAAGCCGTGGTAGGTTGTGGGTGAAGGTCATGCGCTTTTGGACACAGGACCGGTTTAGTGTGAGCGATCGACAAAGCCTCCAGTAGCCTTAGTAGGTGTTTGTCGCGATTATGTAGCAAGACCGAGAACGCGTTCGCCGGATCTATCGTGTGACCACTTTCCATCAAGTGGCGAGCTATGGCCGAGGTCGGCCTGCGTGATGCAGTCTAATGCTGTAGGCTAGGCTGAGTCATCGCGTCACGTATGTACTTTGGAATGTGTTCGGCCATTCTAGTTCGCAGTGATCGGTCGGTCCTTCCGATGCATGCTTCTTTGCAGCTGCAAGAGGAGGCGTAAATGCAGTGGGAGGCAGATTCGACTGAATGACGATCTTGGAATGAGGGTGTGGGGAGGCGCCGAGTGAATGAGTGAAAGCCCAGTGCCGCGGCATAGTATGTCCTATGCGATGCATGTTTGATGCCCTGACTAATAAGCCGTGTTATTGACGCTGCTTTGCGTGGGAAAAAAAGTTAAACGGCGAAAGGTTTTCTTTGAACAGACTCCTATGATAAAAAAGATCTTTGTTTTCTGTGTATAGGATAGATTACCCTTTTTTGGTAATATTTTTCGACAAAAATGTTATATACTGTGATTACTGGTACTACGGGGTACACGAAATCTGACGGAAAAGAGTTTCTGATGAGTGGTTAGGAAACAGTCGAAATATGAGTCACCACGATTTGGGGTAGGACAAAAATCATTGAGATTAGAAGGTGAGAGTGTATGCTTTGGTTAATGACTTAAGTCTCTTACGATTACGAAATCGGAGTGTTTGGGACAGACGGAAGAGAGGAGCCTAGAATTCGGGCTTTATTCGAGGTACAAATGAACGGTGAGATCTGAAAACAATAAAGCTGAAATTCAGTAGAACGAAGGCAATAAAACTAAGATCAATAGGAAGCAGCAAATGAACGGGACATTCAGTCACGTAAACTGTCTTGATCGATAGCGTTTATGTCCGAGATGGTTCAAGCTTCCTTATTTCTTAGGTAAGAGGGTTGTACCCGCAGTCGTGCTTTTACCACAGGGTGTGTGTTGGATTCGGTAGTATACGACTCTGATGTTGATGTGTGACAAAAAGGGGTGTCGTTATATTCTTGTGTATGAAGGGGATTAGAAACGGAGTTGAATGAAAGTTGAGAGTCACCAGTTAGAGTCGGAGGTTCACTTTTTGCAAATTCCAAGGCCCTTGGTGTTCCTGAGGCCTGACTTCTAGGCTCCAAATGACATATAGCGACCGATTCTTCTCGTCCTTTGGGGAAACGAACATGGACTTATCTCGCCTTGCATTCAATCAGTTCAGCTTCAGTGAACAAGGGATCGTACTTTATCGACCTCACCTGAAGAAGCAGCAAGACCGACCATGGGCCACTCAAATAGGTGGGCACTGAGAAGCCTGATGTTGATTTGCGATGATCTATGAGTAGTCGCTCACGTGGAGTCTCATTTGTTTCACTGCGCAGCAGTGATCAGATGGAGTGGAGTACGCCGGGAAGAACATCCTTTCACTTGGTGCATGGTAGTCCATTTGACTGATTTGCAAGAACAGTGGTTCTGCAGAGGGTTCCATTGAGTCTCTCGACATGTCCGTTTGACTGAGGATTGTGGGCCAGTTTTCTGCTAGTTACGATGCCTTTACGATGGCGGAAGTTCTTCAGTTCTTCGGACGTGAAAGAAGATCCCCAGTCTGAATGGATGTACGAGGGCATACCGAAAATCGAAAACAACTGGGAAAAGCAAAAGATGATTGTGGTGGTCGACAGGTCTGAGCGAGCATAGGCAAACGGGAACCTACAGTACTCCTCTGTGGTAGTCAGTAGGTACCAATTTTTGGATGCTGAGGCAAGCGTATTCTTGAAATCGACATTTGATTTTTCCAAAGACGAAATGGCTTTGATTAGGTTTCCCACAGGTAAATTAAAAAGGGTGGTCTGCTTCTGGCCCAAAGAGTATAAACACAGTAGCATTTTTTCACATAATCTACTACGTACTGAAGGTTCTTCGTTCTGACGAAATGAAGCATACAGATAACCCCCGGGGTGGCAGAGTGATTTGCATAACTCTTTGAGTGATGCGAGTGAAGTAGACGCAGAGCAGAAGCTGCGAGACAGTGTGTAGCCCGCGACATTCTCAGGGCCGGGGCGACAAGTACGTCGAAAGTGAAACACGATACTTCGATTCGTCATTTCTGAATCTTTCCGTGGTGTCCGGAATCAAACGTTAGAGAAACTGATTTTCGACCCATGACAAGTAAGAAATGCGTGTCCAGCAAATAATGTCTCGACTTCCAAATAGCTTCACAACAGCTTTAATCTCTTTTTCTACCGGAGAATGCTGCTTTTCGCTTTGAGACAAAGTCCGAGAAAGAATTCAACCGGACTGTGATTTTGAGAGAGTGTGGTTGAGATAGCTAAATCCGGGGCATCCTTTTCAACCGCTAGTTTTACCTCGGGGTAGACAGCGGTGACGACTGCCCTTTCTAGCTCGCTTTTGAGTATTTCAAATGACACCTTCGTATATTCTGGTAAGGAAGATACGCGGTTAAAGACCAGTGAACGAATCCGCTCTGGGAAGCGGGGTATCCCTCGAGAATATTATGAAAACGAACCAATAGTTCGTCTTTGAGATTTTATAGATTTTTGAGGAGGGACTTCATGAGATCGTGTGTAACTTCATAACCCAAGAGATTAGGTGCTTTCGAACCGATGATACTCTTCTCTTCGTTCAGAATTAGTCTACATTTTCTCAAAACATTAAGAAAGTTAATAACTTTCTCACCGTGACCATCTTTGTTTACTCCGCACACGGTTATAATAAAGATGTAGAGGAAGGCTCCGTCGAAATTTTCGCCACGAATAATTTTGCCCATCGCAGGCTGAAAAATGCGGGTCCATTCGTCACTTCAAACAGTAGAATTAATATAAATTACCGCAGGCTTCAAAAAAAGTGTACGGTCGGTCTTGTTTCCTGTAGAGATTCGGTGAAATGCTTCTTGCAAATCCAGTACATTGAAAATGGAATTTCGAGATAATTTAGACAACCGGTTATTGATTCTGGGCAGTGGGTAAAGGTCTAATAACGTATATTGATTGACGGTTTGCCTGTAGTCAACAACCGTGAGTCTTTTTTTGTCTCTCGTTAGTTGTAACGAGGACTTGGGCACTCTAGGGCGACATTGATGTCTCAACTGGGTCACCTCTCAGAAGTCACTGAATCTCCGATCGGATGAAATTTTCATCTTCAGGAGTATGATGCCATGATTTAGTTGAGATAGGCCTGTAATCTGGTAGCAAGTTCCCGAAAAGAGAAGGGGGTTCAGTATATAAAGCGGTCACAATAGAAAGGAAGGAGGTTGGTTTGTTTCTACTGAAGGAAATCTCAATTGCTTTGTGAAATTCCCAAGAGTCGTGTCCCAGTTTCACATTCGCATACAGATGAGGGAGAACACAGAGTTTGAATTTTGTCGTACGAATTATTCTTGAGACTGATATTAACAAAACAGTGACCTTTTGTTTGATAGATTATTCGTATAGAAACCATCGAGATGAAGCTGGATGACCGTATGATTTTAAGACGGTGAAGCTGTACCACGGATTCGAAGATGTAGCTATCGGAATTCCCCGTATCTATCAAGGCACTCATTGGGATCTTGCTTCCAGTCATTATTGTTAGTGAATTTGAAAACCGTTCCGGAGAAGAGGCGGACACTTTGGAATGGTCCTTTCCTTCTGCAGTTATTGCAAACAACATCCCTAGCAGGGCATTTGAATCGAGAGTGCCTGTCGTTCCAACACTTGGTTCTTACCACAGCTGACATCCTCTCCGTGAATGGGTTGCTACCTTCCTTGTGATCAGAGGGACAATTATCATTTGATTCGGTGGGTGTTGACGCTGAAGCCGTATGCGATATCGATGGTGCCTAGAAGGCACTAGGTTGATGTTAGGCCATTTCTAGCTAACAGGCTAATTCCAAGGCAGTTTGCAAGTCTAGAGATTTATTTTCAATAAGTCACTGCGGAAAATGTCGGACAGAATCTCGCTTATTAAGGCGTCCCGAAAGGCATGGTCTTGATTTTGCTCGGCAGTCATGGCTTGGAAATTATCATCCTTAGCTAAGGACTTCAGCTTTTGGAGGAACTGATTGAAATTCTGCTCCGTTTCTAGTTTGCATGATGCGAGTAGATAGCGTGCGAATACTTCATTGGGCTGCTTGATAAACTATTTTCCCCGTGGGGTGGGGGTGGGGGGTTCAGTAGCATCGTTGTACGACGTACATTCAACCACATAGTTGTAAATGGTCGGAGAGATATAGTTATAGAGGAAGTATAGCTTCTCAGTATCGGCTACGCCAAAGTTGGTGGGAAACCTATAGGATGTGCAAACCCAATGACAGCAAATGTTCGAAGAAATAGCTGAGTTTAGATCTGCTTCTAATCGTCCAGGGCGTAGATAGCGTTCCATTTTGAGACGATATGTATTGTCGAAAAAATTGATACGTATATGAATATGAAATCAGTGTTTGGGACAGACGGAAGAGAGAAGCCTAGAACGTAGGCCTTGTTTGACATACAACTGAAAGGTGAGATCCGAAAACAACGCGGAAATTCAACAGAACAGTAGCAATACAACTAAGATCGATAGGAAGCAGCTAATGAACTTAAGAAGATTTTCACCAGTCAAAGATAGAAAGAGGGATAATAGTGGACCATGCAGCGAGTTAACTGAGTTTTACTAGCTTTGTGATGCAATGTAAACTTTCGTGACAATGCCATGGTCAAAACGAATGTCGGTACGATGATGTGACGCTGATACACAGGCGAGCCCACCAATTGGAATCGATGTAGGTGACAAAGCCACCAACCTTAGCAGCTCTAAAAGACAGTGTCGATAATTTGTGTTTTGTTGCTGACTACATAAGGATTAGTCGATCATTTTTGTCCTCAGTTTCAGTGGAGTTGACCTTTTTATAGGGTGTTCTCCATGAGTCTGATTATTAATTACATGAGTGTCGTTCTGGAAGAAGTCCACACTTTGGATCATATTTGCACAATAACTGAAAGAGACTTCTCGGAAGCCTGGCAGTCCCAACAAATTCTGCGAATAGACTCATAGAATTGGATTGCATATGGTCTCATGGACTACTAGAAATCCAACACAACTCAGTTTGCTCAAATCCTACTGAGCTAAGACCAATAAACTCAAATTATTCATAAACTTCCGTTCATTTAGGGCTCTCAGTGTCAAGCTGGTCAGCAAGAGGCAAAACCTTTAAGTTGTCCAATTCTACGCCTAGAAAAAGACACGAAAGGTCAACAGGTTAAGTCTCCGTAACGCATAGTAAGTCAAGCTCCAGTCTAGGATCAGGATTCCTATAGTTACAGGCAACTACAGTACAGGTCAACTGCCAACTGATCATGTCACTTAGGCTGGGAATGCAACATTCGTGACCTAAAAGTCAGGTTGAGAGCCATCAGAAACCTAATAACAGGGTGTGTGGGGTACAGCTTAGTAATAAGATCATAAATCAGCCCGATTCTAGATGTAGCCGATGTCTACTTGGGCTCATTGGGCTGCATGTGTCTGGTCAAACTTTCGTTCACCTTCAAGCTCATCACCCAGCCCAGTGTTTTTTATCAATTTATTACCAAATCCTCCTTGCATTTTGAAACCATCCCGAAATAAATTTCAGTAAACTATTCTGGTCCATCGATTATATTCCCTTTCTGACTGGGGTAATTAGAGCCAGGCCTATTCTTTATACCAAATTTTACCAGTAACTCATTGCGAACTTACCGGATGTCAAATCTATTGTGTATCCACAAAAGATGAACAAAAACGCACACCTTGTTTAGTGGAGTGGAATTCTCGTTTACAGATAACTGTCATCTATAATCAATTCACCGTGAAGTTAGGCTGGACAGCCAAATCCCTAGAGATCTCTTATTCGATTCGCTCTGGGGGATGGAAGTGGGCCTAGATTTGAGACTAACATTAAAACCACATTTTATATGCGTAATATCGAGTGGAGAAAAGCAAACCAATGAAGGGGAGGTGGGATAGGCTGGAAAATAACGGACAGAGACTTCCTCTATTTCCATTTATCCCATCTCACCATTGTTAATTTTGTGTTGTTCATTCGATGTTATTTATGAAAAAGTGTTACATAGTGGCATGGTTATGGGTTACTGATTACGTGCTTGTTGGACACGTTACGTTATTATTCGTGTGTTCTGTGGGATTATTCGGGCAATGATTTTGCCTACTGTACGAAAATGTTTCCAGCCCATGTAAATTTCCATGGTTGAGAGTAATGTAAGCAAACTGTTCCTTAATTATCGACAATTACGTGAGGGGAAAATTCTACCCATCGCCATGTTAATTCTTTTGTCCTAATAGGTAAGCGGTGAACGAAGTAGAAAATAACACCAAACAGACAGGTTAAACAGCTGATTTTAACCATAGCAAAGCCACGTTACCAAGTGCTGACAAACTGGAAGCATAGTCGGGATTGTTTATCCGGACAAACATCGACTGATCGGTAAATTATTCCACAAGGATGATTTTCGATTGTATAAATACAAAATTGTGTACGTGCCTCCGTGTCTACTGAAATTAAAATCAGTAGCAAAACATTTCCGGATGGAAAGCTTATGAATTCAATATCGAATTACTTTGCTTGACATGAATTACAAATTATCAGTCATGAAATGAACACCAAACGATGCATCACACATTAGTGAATTAGGGGTTTCTTCGGGTCAATATTTCGTCCTCATGATATCAGTGTCTTCCAGTAAACACTACCTTGGGATGTCAAAGTTTCATGCCATTCGTGATCTGAGGTCCACAAAGCTTTCAGTAAGCAGATATAATAACCTTTTAAGCAATATAGATTAAAATGCTCATATTTAAAGGAATTTACAATCCATTTGTATGAAGTCTCTGCAGCTCGTAATATCCACAACATCAGGCACGTTAGTCAAGATTAATTCAAATGTCGAGTTTCAGGAGAGAAGCGATACCATAGTTGCGAAAGTTGGGAGCTCGGTCCCCATTATGCAATGTCCACGGGCTCTTTCGGCTAAACTCTTAGTTGGAACACTACCTTCCTTTTATCCAGTTAACAGGAGTGGCAAGGAGAAATATACGAACCAGTTCTGCATTACTACGAACGTGCTATTTCGCAGCCTTGGTCTTCTTGCTACTTTCGTTCGCGTATTTCTGGGTGGGGGGAATTTCAGTACGTCCTGTCAGTTCAGTTCATTGTGATTACTACAGGAATCGACTGTTGTTCACATCTTTGGGAAGGGCTCCTACTGTGACTGTTTTAACGACAGGGGTGTAAGTCTCATCCCAATAGCATTGAAGCTGCTTGTGTCTGCAGTACACCACAGGTTGTACGAAACGCGCACAGAGCAGACTGGCAAGGATCAAGCTTGGTTTCTTACCGTTCGTGGACGTACCGATCAAATCTACACCCTCCGACCGCTGCTAGAGAGCCGTCACACATTCCAGAGACCAACAGTCATCGAGTTCCTGGATATTCGCGCTGCCAGCGACTCCATCGGTAAGAATGCATAATGAAATTGTTTATCGTGGGATGGAGTACCTGAAAAGTATTCATCAATCCTCAAAGATTTGTACCTTTACGACTCAGGTCGGGTAAGGACCCCCGGCTAGATTTCGTCCACTTTTGTCGTCTCTAGTGGAGTTCGGCAAGAACGCCCTGTCCCCATTTCTCTTCAGCTGTGCCACGGGGGACGTTTTACGGTATGACGTATCTGGTCTTCCAAAAGGATAGAGTTTTCGACTCAGAATATGCCGATGAAATCGCTTTGCTGACTGATAACGCACGGACAACACAGTATGCTTTAGACCTCTTGGCCTTTGAGGTATCCAGATAGGAAATGGACTTTGCGCCTTCCAAGTGCAAATTACCTTTGCAGGATTGGTAGGAGCTTTTGCCTGTGATCCTTTCTGGTGGCCAGATTAGATTAGTCGTCAAGTTGAAGTACCTTAAAAGGATGAATACAACTAGAGGCGGTGTCGGAGCGATCACATCAGTAATGGCAAGAGCTAAATTGCAGCACCCGTAGTGCCTTTGTGATATCCGTCTTTCTCTTAATGTGGGATGGTATACCACCGCAGTTCGAGGTGTTCTATCTTATGGTTGCGAGACCTGGCCACTTCGCTTTGAGGATGCTCGATGGCCTTTCGCGTCTAACCACGGAAGCCCCCGAAGAATCGCTCTCGTCTGGTGGGGACATCGAGTGAGTAATGACGAGGTTCGTCATCATGTGCTCGCTACGGAAAGTCGCTCCCTTATCAAAGTGATCACTATACACTGCCTCCGGTGGTTCGCTAATGCTTTAGGAATACCCGTTCATCATCTACCTTTTCGTGCTCTATTCGTACGTGCTGCGCGAGGCTGGAAGAAGAGACTCTGCGGTTCGGTCATAACTTAGCGTCGAGCTAAGAAGAAGAAGCTAGCATCAGCATTGGCCTCGGTCAAGGCTTCCCGTCTCCTTCGCCGTGACCCAAGTGACGACGATTGTCGTAGGTTAGATGCGCTGAGGGTCATGGCTCAGAACAGAAGCCAGTCATGGTCTGTCAGTAGAACACTGGTGCCCCGTATTCACAAAATGTCATTCAGACAGACTAGGAGACAAAATGCATCAAAAAGTGTATGGTGAGAAACAAACTAATATTAGCTTTACTTTCTCTCTCTCACTGTCAGTTTCGTTGCATTCTACTCTCCTTCCCGTGTTCGGTAATTATCATTGTTGCTTTGGCATTTAGCTTGATCTCAGACCAGTATATTTATACATATATAGACAAATGTATACTATGGAAAAACTAAAGAAAATATTTATCACAAATAACTCAGCAATAATTGTAGGAATGTTTTGGTTATTGCCAGGGAAGGTAGATCGTTTGCATCAATTGTCTCCGTACACAAATAGGGATATTCTGTCTTGATCAAAACAGTTTCACTAAGCGATAACAGTTTTGAATTTCGACTACGTAATCGTACTATGAACGATCGGGTCAGGTCAAATCAATGACCTATTGAAAGTAGAGGTCTGGCGATAGCCGATGGTGAATTTCTTTCTGGAATTTCTTTTGTTCAATCCAATTGGGTCAATGAGTGCGAAATCCATTTCGGTATGTGTTCACTCAATCTTTGAGTCAGGTATTTTTCTGTTCTCCTGATGTACGAGTAATCACAACTGCAAGTGAACTGGCAGATAACATGTGAGGCACCAAGTGCATTTTGACTGCCAGAGTGACATTTGAATGGTAATCCTGTGGTAGTCTAAACTTTGCTAAACTGGACCGCAATACATTTTCGACTTAGAGCGGAGCTGAAGTTAGGTGATAAATAGGTAAAAGTGTGTGAACCTTTGGAAGAAACTGACAAATAAATAGTTTTCTTTCAACTACCAAAAAGTGTTCCTTTTTGCATTGTGGTTTACTGGTGATCTGCGAGCTTTTGGCCAAAAGGCTTTATTTGATGAAATCTTCTTCCTTTTGAAGTAAAATTTCTCGGATCCTGTGGTAAAGTGTTCCGATCAAACAGTGTTTGTGTAAAACAGAGGCTAGGAATTTGCGCATAACATCCAATCCGCGCTACTTTTCTGTGAATGGCTCATTACATTTGATGTTTAGTCTCTTTTCACTAAAGTACCTCTTGAGAAAGTTGAATATCTATATGACTTTATTTCTTGGAATAGCTAATTTAACTACTCCAATTGATTAATTCAATGACCTCATTTTTTATGCACAGAGAATATCCGTTTTAATTTTGAAGGAAAATCCTACAAACAGATTGATAGTGTTGCCATGGGTAGTCCCCTGGGTCCAGCCTTGGCAGAAGTTTTTCTGTGAGTGATCGAAAGAATACTTTGTGATTATATTTTTCAGTTTTTCCTTTACGGGCGATATGTTGACAACATTTTAATTTTCTCGAATGAAGAATATTTTATTCCTTTTATTAACGCCACAAACTCTGTTCATCCTAGTATTGTCGTTACTCACGAAAAGGAACATCCCGATTGTTTCTTTTTTAATATTCTAATAACCAGACATCCGGATGGAAAGTAGCAAAAGAGTATTTATCGCGAAGCTACGTGGGGTTGTCACTGTTTACAATTCTTTAGCTTTGCTTCAATGACCTACAAAAGTGGATTAAATTGAGACACGCGTTTCTGAAATAATCTTGAAAAGAAAAGCCATAGTTGCAACATAGCACTATTTATGTCCTGGATGATTTCGCTGCATCTCTACATGGTGCTTACTGCAGAACGATACTGTTTATATAAGTTCATGCAAAACCATTATGTTCGACAAATATAGGGGAAATTACAATATGCAAGTTACGTCACCACGGTAAAGACACATTAACAAAGAGCTGTTTTTGCGGACACAGTAAAGGTTTCCATCGATGCATGGCAATGGTTTCAGCAAACCTCAAAAGCCTGATACTCTTTACCATGGTGACGTAACTTGATTACTGTAATTTCCCCTATATTTGTCGAACATTATGGTTTTACTTGAACATATATAAACAGTATCGTTCTGCAGTAAGCACTATGTTGAGATGCAGCGAAATTGTCCAGGACATAAATGGTGCTGTGTTGCAACTATGGCTTTTCTTTTCAAAAGTGGATTAGTCCAAACTCTCTTCAACAGATCGCAGAAAATCTGAACCAGTGATCAAGTGCAAAATTAAGAAGAGTTCACAAAAAGAACGTTGCTGGCCGAAGGTTATCCCGTGAATTTCATCCAGCACTAAGGAAGGCCGAGGAGAGCATGGGAAAACCAATCACGGTCGAGAAGAATCAAGTTTTTATTATTTTACCTTTTAAGAGTGACCACGTATTTACCCAAATGTATAGAAATCTTAATTCAGGCTTTCATGCACAGCGGCGCAATTACTTCTGTCGCAGACTACCAAAAGATTAGGCTTCAAAAATCAACAAATAGTCTTGCCGACCCTAATATCTCACATGTTGTCAATCAGTTCACTTGCAGCTATAGTGACACATACATTGGCTGGACGGATCGCTGCTTGGCTCAACGAGAGTCGAAGCACGTACCCAAATGGTTGGCAAAATCAATGACGAAAATCAATGAGACCGCAGAGAATGATGTCAAATCTCTAGCTCCTTCAATTGTTAAACAATAATTTGCATCAGGTCACAAGGTTGACCTGACTAAATCCTTCACAGTGTTATTGCGCAATCCCAAATGGAACCAGTTAGTTAGGAAGAGTAAACTGAAGTTGTATTCTTTTTCATAAGACAGATAAATTCGGATGTACTGGATTAAAAGTATCATAGATTCGGATAAAATCTCTACAATTTGAAATCAATAAAATATCGTCGCCTAAGGGAAACTGGGTAATTCGATCGGCCAATTTGTTTCTCGATTATTCCCACTAAATTACCCGCTGATGTGAGAAATAGGGGGTTTCCCATCGGCACATCATCAATCTATCGGTGTGCTTTCCCGTCAAACTCAAAACAGTTTTTTCTGTACAGAAAAGCACAAGGTTCTCAAGGTAACAAATAGGGATAGACACTGAAAAGTTTTGAGATAAAAAGACACGACGAAGGCTGTCAACAGGTTCACAAGGTGGTACTTTGGTAAAAAAGATTCATCATCCGTTGAATCCGTTCTATGAATCTTTACCGTAAAAAGGTTAAGAATTTTCTAAAAGTTCACTGGGGCCACCTAAGCAATGAGAATCTGGGCGTTTTCGGACGCGATGAAGAACATAAAGAAGAGAATTCATAGAAAATGGTTGAAATGGGAGCACGAATTTAGGAATTAGGAGTAAAACTCAATTAGGGATTTTTCCATTGTTAGTTTGCAATTCAAAGCCTGTAAAAGGCTCACCGCTCGCGCATGATTCCCGGGGAGTATTCACTCGAGAAACTCGAAAAATTGAGTCCCCTCAATCCAGTCAATAATAGAAAGGAATAAGACCTTTTGTGAGTTGCAAGCACTTTGTGCTCTTGTATCGATCTATTCTTTCAAACGTGTCAGTTTACTTGCCAGTCTGGCAGACAAGATGCACTTAGTGCCTCGCATGTTGTCTCCCAGTTAATTTACAGTTGTGGTGACTCATACATCGGGAGAACAGAACAATACTTGTATAGAAGACGTTCGAGCGCAGCTAGTGAACGTGTCTTCTATTCAGTCTGGCAGCGAAATACCAACGTTATCCTCTCTATCGGACGAATAGAGAAGACGCAAGTCGGTTTACAGATACGAGGTGTATTCTATATATCGTGGCACCGGAATTGTACGAGAGATAAACCGAACGGATATGAATGCAAAGGCTTAGCAGAAAGTGAACCGCGAGCGTGTACAATCGGCGAAGGAGCGAAAGAGAAAGTGATTCAAAACGAGGTCGACGGAAACCTCGGGAAAGTCAGTCCAGTAAAATGTACGCAACCGAACAAAACAGTGAGGTCGATGTCAAACGTCAGGAAAGATTGTAGAGAAAATAGATCCAAAATGGTGTCCAGAAAAAGGTCATTTTCTCAGAACGATCGAGGTCACTACACTTGACTCAAGGATTGAGTGAACACATACCGAAATGGAATTTGCACTCGTTAACCCAATTGGATTGAACAAAAGAAATTCCAGAAAGAAATTCACCATCGGCTATCGCGAGACCTCTACTTTCAATAGGTCATTGATTTGACCTGACCCGATCGTTCATAGTACGATTACGTAGTCGAAATTCAAAACTGTTATCGCTTAGTGAAACTGTTTTGATCAAGACAGAATATCCCTATTTGTGTACGGAGACAATTGATGCAATTGATCTACCTTCCCTGGCAATAACCAAAACAATCCTACAATTATTGCTGAGTTATTTGTGATACCTATTTCCCTCATTTCTTCCATCCTACATCTCACTTTTCAAACCACATACTAGCTGACTTCTTTCGCGTCCCTGATCGACAACATTGTACGAAGTGCCTATGTCTCAAGATACGTCTCGTTTTCCTTTATCAGTAACTGGTTTTGATTACTTTGCGCCTAAAATTAATAGGGAAATAGGTAATATCTGGTCAATTATTTCAACAAATCAAATGGGCAGTTTTGTCTTTATAACAAGTGAGTAAAGCGTTTGACTGAAAATAACCCATCATCGTGATAAAACTGAAAGAAAACCTGTTCTTGAAATTGGATTTTCCCTGACCAAAATGTAAGACGGGAGCAGCTCAAAAAACTGGCAGTTCCTGCAGTGATAAAATCAACTTGCTTGCAATTTACGTAATCCATTCTCTGATTGCACCACCCCACTTCAACTATAGCTTGTGAAACAGAACACCCTTAGAATTAGTCTAATTTGTGAGAACTGTGATAATGAATGTCACAACTAACACTTCCTGTCTATTCCATGACCGATCACTCTTCAACCTGTGAATCCACTTTGAGCGAGAGGTTAGCGGGTAAGACTGGAAAATTATCAGACTGCCTTTCATCCCAATCTAACTCATCTTACAGTACCAGCGCTCAGCTTACCTTTGAAACACCATGGAGGCGCCCTATACATGCGTTCATGCATATGTGTGATGAATACAGCACTTACAATGGTGAGATGATTTTTAGGATAGCCAAGTGAACCTAGTCCTTGGAAGACTTTAACGTACCGGACAGTGCGAGTGTATACTATTAGGAAACCAGTCTAGCTTAAACGTGAAGGTGTGCAGTGGCCTAACGTTGACTAACACCGGAATTACAGACTACAGTCCCTGGATCCTTTCAGTAACAGAAGGCACATAACCGGGCATTTGAGAAGAACAAACGATACATTCTCCGGATTCACTCACTCAGTCATCCAGCTTTCAATCAAGTTCTGTGTGTCCTTTTGATCTTCAGGCTTTGGAAACATAGGAACTAAATTTTGATACCAAACGGAGCTGAGCACGTTGACCGTGGTGTGTCTCAATCACCTACGCTCTCACGATCACTTGACGTTTTTACATCTGAGTGGCATGTAGCTCTTGAGTGGAAAGCACCGTACTTTGTAATTTTTACATTATTTTGCCTACTAACAAACACGGAAGTAGCAAAATTGTATTGTTTAATAACACAGGGAAGTCGAAATCTTTGATAAGTTGTCGACATTTCGGTCACCACGAATAACCATTTTCAAGACGGGTTTTACAACCGAATGAAACGATTTCGACTACGCTTTGTTATTAAACAATAAAACTTTACAGCACCACATTTCACAAGGCGCATCGATTTTTCGATACACTCAGAACCGATCTCGGTTTTGAAACTACGAAAGTAGCAAGTTGTAAATTCCAACCTCTACAGGGTGATTAGGATATTTCCGAACACATTATCCTGTTATCCAGATATAATTCTATACTGGTTGCACTATGTGAGGGTATGCGGCGACTCGTGATCGATAGGCACCCATGTCCCATCAGCAACCAGCATATCAGCGCCTGTCCAGAATCCACGCCAGTGCTTGTGTCGGCGGATTCGCAAGTTACAAGGTAGTGGATGAGTGAGACGAGGACGGATTCCCGTCAAGTGGTAACGGGTCTTGACTAATCAGCCAATCATAAGACAGGCTACTTAATACTTGCATGAACCAGTTGGCTTCTATTGCAACGAGTGGTGTTAGGGACTGTTTCTTCCTGGATAATCAATGCGTTTTGTGAAAATAAACTGAGATGATTCGTGGGCAGAACAGACTTCTTGCCAGTTAGTGGGACGGTTTGAAACTCACTGTACAGTTGTTTCGTCAACCTTGTTAGAAGCAGCTAGGAGCGCACATCCACGGTGCCCTCACTAGGATTCAAACGGGGAAGGGGTGGAAGAATGGGGGGGGGGGGATCGAACTCCAAACCACTGGGCTATTCCAGTTGGTGTTCTGTAGTTTCTTGAGCATCAACACTACGTGAGGTAGGGCCTTTCCTTCACAGTATTTCTGAAATGTAATAACTTGTCATCAGCGAAGTGATCGGCTAATATGATGGTCCATTTCTCAGCAGAAGTCCGAGTTCAAGGTTCTTCCGTTATTGAGATCAACCCACGGATCTTCGCTACTATGAGAATATGAGTTGTAGAATAGGTTTTTCGAATAAAATCATTTTGTGCTCTAGCTTATTCTGTGGTTCGTCGGTTTCATGCATTTACCATGGTCAAAGTATTCAAGTATTGATCGTGATTTAATTAACCACAAATAAATGCTTTACGTACCATTAATATTCGGGGTACCTACATCGATTTGCTGTATATTATTACAAAGACGAAACATTTCTCGCATTGGAATTGCACGCTTACATGTGGTTAAGAGTGCCATTCTCCAGGAAGACCATTTTCTCTCCATTTTTGATTTGTTTGGTGGCAGGTAAGGGAGCTGTTCGTTGCTGGAAGATTATAAGAAAGTATTCCAGTTTAAAAAATTGGAGTACTTTATCCAGTTCATGGGAACAGAAAGAAGGCATTGGTAGACAGAAACACTCCCTTCTTTTACCGTTGTCTACTGCGAACGTAAAACATTAGTTTATATATTATACTGAGATAAAAAACGTTACAGTGGGATAGGATGGGCTGAAAGCCACTATAGTACCTACAGTGAAGAGGGAGAGGTCTGTACGGTTAGTTTCAAAGAAAACAAATATTCTGTCAACCAGTTTTGCTCACAAACTGCTGGATAACGTGTTTTGATAAAAACTGTTTCGCTGAATGACAACAGCTTCGATTCTGTGTTGTGCTACGTACGGTTGGATGATGTACGTGCAAAGGATTTTCTGGGTCATCCGGGGCGAAAGAGCACCGTACGAATGCTGGTCGCGACGGAGTAAGGTTATGCAAAGTAGGTGACCTGCTAGACGAGTTATAGACCATATGCTCCTCTGGGTTCACAGAATAGAGTAACTGGTGGCTTTGCTTGAAGTTAAGTGGAATTCACAGGAATTTAAAATAATACCCTTTTTAGGTTCGATAGGTGATAAGTTAGTTTTGATGAGACCTTGCGAACCTTGTTTGTTCGGTTTCTCGATGACCTTTTTAGACAACCTACGTAGAAACAGTGACCTTGTCATTGGTGTCATTGTTGTCTGGTGTCACTCATTGTGATCCTGGACACACTCATGGAAAAATAAATGACAGCGAAGAACATGATATGTAAGAATTTCATTTACTGCTTTCGATCGCGAAAGTAAACCGTGCCAATTGTTTTCGTGGTAGGTTAAGTGAGTTAACTCCGTACGGTTGACTAGATTCAAAGCTAATGCAATGCTTTCGGTGTCGGGTCAGGGAAGAAAATTAGTGAACAGAAATTTTTTGCTATATTTTTTGTTCGCAATGCGCTGATCATCGTAAGCACAGCCTCACTGAATACCGACGGATTCGGTATCTGATTGGTTGAATTTGTTACCTTATGCAGCGGAGTGTTCAACAATTAAACAAAGCCAGGAATTCCACAGTATTCTGCGTGGACTGAGCGAGCCGCCTTATTGATTCTGACAACGGCCTTTGTACGTATACTCCAAAACTCGCCGCGTCATTCACCGTTCCGTTTGTTGATCCCACTGCATTTATTTTAAAGTCATCCCACTGAAAACCATCGGAAAATGAAATTTATGGGGAGAACACAATTTTAGGATGCTTATTAAAATAATCATACCGTTGAGAACATAAAAATTGACGATCATGCTTGCTTCGATTTGTTTTTACTCATACCAGTATATAACAATAAATGTGACTCACAAAATCAGAAAGGAAAAATGATGACTCATATCTGTCTTTCCACGTGTGTGTGCATCTGAAATAGATCACAGTGTGGAGTGATCAAGTGATTTGACACTTGTTCAAGAACAAGACTAGGGCCAAAGGGGCTCAAGTGCTTGCATATTCAAGATAGTACGGTTCTTTGAAATGAACTGTTTCTTGGAATCACCTTTCAGCTTGTAAGCTATTCAACTTGTGAGTTTGATTAGACCTTACTTCGCGGTTTCCTCAGTGAACGCGTGTTTCGGTCCTTTGTACTGCGGGGACCACCTGCACGTTACTCTCTCATGTGCGGCACTGCACAAATATGTTAACCAGAACAGTATTCTCCACGACCCGTGAGAACGAGAAAGCGATTGGGAGAGCTAGTGGTTAGTGTGTATTTGGGACCGTGAGTGAGAGCGTGCGCAAGAGCAACGGTCAAATGGAAACCGCGCTTGGCAGTCAGCGTTCAGTTAAACAATAAACGTGGTAAAGGTATGAACGAAGTTGGCCACCGCTACAGGGGCCTCCTCCTAGAAGTCCGACGGAGTTGGGCTTCGATCGTGGTGGTAGGCCGGAAGTATTGATTGTCTAGGAACTCCTCGTAGCTTGCCAGTTATACTGTTGGTGACGTCGAACGACTGCTGATGAGTTTAACGGTGCCTGCACTCTCGAGGTCCGATGTGCGTAGGTCCAACTGTGTTTTGGCGCCCACGGGTCTCATACGCATGCGAGCCGGAAGATGCCGCGTCAGGTCCATCCAAAAGGGTGTCCAGTTGTCGTCTCCAGTACCACGCTGATCAATCGTCCCGTTGTCCAGTGAGCGGTTGGCCCCTTGGAAGTGCACGGGAGTCAGCGAGGCAACGGATGAAGCCAATGTGACTGTGTAGATCCGTCTGAGAGAGGGCAAGGTAAACTGAAAGAAAATAGCGCCTGAGGGCGCCGGCGGATGTTGGATCGTAATAACAACACACGAACAATGTTCGGTGTTGTTGTAGTCGCCACGAAACCAGAAGAAAATGAAATTATAACTACCGATTGTAATTTGCCGAGCCTGTTGGTTGGTTTATCCGTGGTGAACTTCCCAATTTATTGCTAACAGTCGGTTGTAAAATTCTTCACGAAATCGGCGAAGCGGACGGGATTTCGTAGTTGGCGACCGCAACGGCCGCTTCGTTTTGCGGGTACGGTTGGACTAGCTACCGGGTCCTCATTAGGCGTAATTGGGGATGGTTCTAGTAATAACTCGCTCGATGCGGGTGACTGAGCGGCTTGAGCAGGTGTAAATTGGCCGGGCGGCTCCCACTCCATGACGGCAGGCTTGAGACGGTCGATAGATACGGTGTCGTGTCGTCCGTTGATGTCTATGACAATAGTTTTTGCCCTACGTTTTATCACCCGAAACCGGCCAGTGTATGGCGCTTGTAGTGGTGATCGAACGCCATCGACGCGAAGGAATACATGAGTAGCGGTTCCTAACGCAGTTGGGACATAACTTGTAGACTGTTGTTCACGCGGCGGACTGGCCTTGAGCACTCGCATGTGCTGCGTAAGGCGCTGAGCATAGTCACCGTAGTCGAAAGTCACGGTTGGTGAGGGGGCTACCAACTCCTCAGGCAGACGAAGTGTACAGCCATATACTAGTGCGGCCGGCGTTGTGTGTAATTCCTCCTTAACGGTACTACGCAGGCTTAAGAGTGCTAATGGCAGTGTTTCACTCCAAAGGGGGTTACCGTTTGCTCGAAGGGCGGCTTTTAATTGCCGGTGGAAACGCTCAACCATACCATTGGCCTGATGGTGGTAAGCTGTCGTCTTAACGTGTTGGCAACCGAGCGTAGCGAGTAGGGTGCCGAAAGCGCCGTCAAAGTGTGGACCACGATCGGTGGTCACTATTGCCGGGCAACCGAAATGACTAACCCAACCGGTCAGAAAAACTTTCGCGGCCACTACTGACGTGGAACGAGGGATAGGATTGGCCTGCGGCCAGCGAGTAAAACGATCCACGCATGTGAGTATGTAAACGTACCCAAGCGAAGGTGGGAGTGGTCCAACGAGGTCGACGTGTACATGATGAAAACGTGTTTCAGGTTCTGGGAACCTGGCTAACGCCGCCTTAGTGTGCCTATGGGTCTTAAGACATTGACACTGCAGGCAAGCACGAGCCCATTGACGGACATCTCGTTTGACATTGTGCCAAACAAAACGCTCAGTTATCAGTTTCACCGAGGCCGTCACACCCTGGTGAGCCAGATTGTGGAGTGTCAGGAAAGTGGGATAGCGGTGGGCAGAAGGAACCACCGGCCTAGGGCGACCTTGCGACACATCGTACACGATGATATTCTGGGAAATTGGGATAGGTACTGTGGTTAAGCTCAAAGAACCGTTTTGTCCAAGTTGTTCGATGTCAGGGTCCATAGTCTGGGCCTGTGCCATCGCGTCCAAGTTGATGTTAGGCGTCGGTGACAGACTTAGTTGATGTACGCGTGATAAGGCGTCAGCGACGGGATTAGGTATCCCAGAGACGTGTCATATGTCCACAGTAAACTGTGAGACAAAGTCTAAGTGGCGAATCTCGCGTGGTGAGTATCGATCCGGAGCTGACTTTAGTGCGTAAACCAAAGGCTTGTGGTCTGTAAACACCGTGAACGAACGGCCTTCGAGTGCATGTTGAAAATGACGAATTCCCAAGTAGATGGCTAATAACTCCCTACCAAATGTGCTGTACCTAGATTCGGCGGGTTGTAGGCGCTTGGAGGAGGATGCTGAAGGTTGCCAAGAATCGTCTACGAACTGTTGCAATACTGCTCCAACCGCTATGTTCGAGGCATCCGTCACTACCGAAATAGGAGCCTAAGGGTCGTGGTGGGTAAGGAGTGCTGTTTTGGCGACAGCATCTTTGACCAAGGCAAATGCGACTTGTGCCGTGTCAGGAAACACGAACTTCCGCTTACCTCCGAGCAACAGGTCGGTGAGGAGATGCATCATTTCTGCACAGTGAGGAATAGATTGGCGGTAGAAATTAACCAGGCCGGCAAACTGACGCAACTGGCAAAAAGTTTGGGGTTCAGGATAGTCGCGAATATCGGAAACTTTATCTAGCAGAGGGCGGATACCCGAAGATGAAATAGAATGTCCTATGAAGGTGATATCAGACCGGCCTAATTCGCATTTCGCGATATTGATCGTAATACCGTGCTGGCTAAGGCGTTCGAAAAGTGCTCGTAAGTGTGCGGCGTACTCTTGCTCTGAAGAACTAGCCACCGGAATATCACCCAGGTATACGTAGACATTTTCCAAACCACGAGTTGCCTCGTGCATGAACCGTTGGAAGGCCTGGGCTGCATTGCTGAGTCCAAACGGCATTCGCAGAAACTCGAACAGCCCGAAAGGCGTGTGACGGCAGTTTTAGGGATATCGGCCTCTGCTACCGGGATCTGGTTGTACGCACGAACTAAATCGATACGGCTGAAGACGGAGCAACCTGATAAAGACGAAGTTAGGTCCTGTATATGGGGAATTGGGTATCGGTCAGGGACGGTGACTTTGTTAAGTGCTCTGTAATCACCACAGGGTCGCCAGCAGCATCTAGACTTGGGGACCATATGAAGAGGGGAAGCCCAAGGGCTACTAGAAGGGCGTATTATAGAAGACGTTCGAGAGCGGCTGGTGAACGTGTCTCCTATTGGGTCTAGCAGCGAAATACCAACGATACCCCTCTCTATCGGACGAATAGAGAAGACGCAAGTCGGTTTACAGATACGAGGTGTATTCTATATATCGTGGCACCGAAACAGTACCGATACGAGAGATACACCGAACGGAAGACGAAACGAAATGCAACGGCTGTGCAGAAAGCGAACCGCGAGCGTGTACAATCGGCGAACGACCGAACGTGAAAGTGATTTTAAACGAGGTCGACGGAAACCTCGGAAAAGCCAGTCCAGTAAAATGTACGCAACCGAACAAAACAGTGAGGTCGATGTCAAACGTCAGGAAAGATTGTAGAGAAAATAGATCCAAAATGGTGTCCAGAAAATAGTCATTTTCTCAGAACGATTGAGGTCACTACAGCAGCCCCCCGCTAGAAAGCACGGAAAGCTTTCGAAAAATGTCAAGGAGGTAAAGGCATGAAAACGATTTTCGTGCAAAATACGTGAATGTAGCTCTGCTGTAGGATGCTGACGGGCAAAACCCGTGGTATACGGGAACCGTTGGATGATAGTCGAGCGTAAACCAGATTCGTTGCCAATAACATCGGTTGCGTGAATCGTCATTCAGGTGTGCCACACCAATAGCGTCCAGCGTCGGGTAACCGTTGACCAATATGATATCCGGAAGCCAAATCGGTAAGTTCGTCAATGACAAGGAACGAAAGCGATAGGGCCGATCCAGAATGCAAACGTTGGTGCCAAAATTCTCCAGATTTAGTGAGACCTGCGAAGCGTACCATATGGCGAGGTTCCATGAAACGAAAAGAAATGGAAAACTGATGTAGCAGCCGCAATGGACTTGACTAGAATACAGTAATAACTAATGAGGTATGTTAAATCATGTCGAAACGATAAACACGAAAGTTATTACTGTGAAGTGCAATGGTTAAGATCGTGTTTGACCTAGTCGCGAAAACGTGCTGGGCGAACGATCTTCCGACCGGAAGGTGAGACGAGAGCCTCATTCACGGACGGGTGCGTAGGCGTGCTCTGCTGACTTGAATGTGAGACAGTATTCTCATTCGAGGACGTAGCAGGGCCAACGGACTGTTGACTTGAACGTGAGACGATAGCCTCATTCAAAGTCGTAGCAGGCAACGCTAACTGCAGACCTTGACGTGACACGGAAGTGTCGTCAACAGGTAGTGCAGGGTTAACGTCGAATCTCACGTCAGCGAGCGACACGCTATCGTCAACGTAGGCGGCTTTGAGACGATCGATGCTAACTGTATCGTCGCGATCAAGTGTCGATCAACCTTAAAGGTCTTATCGTGACGAGAAATCACGCGAAATGGACCCTCGTAAGGCTGTTGTAATGGTTTCCATACCGAATTAGCAAGAATGAATACATGCGAACAAGTTTCGAGTTCGGTCGGAACGAAAACCTGTCGTCGCTGCATTCGAGTCTGCGCTGGAGCGAGATTTTGCGTGTACGTAGACAAACGGTGAACGTAAGTCTGTACGGCAAGTGAGTCTGTACTCCGTGGCGTAGAGGATTCCCCAGGCAGTCGTGCCGTAGACAAGTTCTGCGGCGGAACATTGGATATCTGCCTTTATGCAAGTCCTGATACCAAGCAGAACTAGCGGTAACGTTTCGTACCAGTCGGGGCTCTCGTGTGCTCTAAGAGCCACTTTCAGTTGGCGATGAAAACTTCCGACTAAACCATTCGATGCCGGATGGTACGCGGTCGTGCGAATGTGTTCCGTACCCAGCATGTGAGGTAATAAAGAGAATAGATCGGACTCAAATTGTTGCCCTCGATCGGTAGTGATTGTGGAAGGACAACCATATAAAGCTATCCAGCGTTCTATCAGATGTCGAGCCACTGATTCGGCCGTGACGATAGAGATGGGAATAGACTGGGGCCACCTCGTAAATCTATCGATGCACTTTAGTAAATAGGTATATCCGTGTGATGGGGTCAATGGACCCACAATGTCTACGTGAATATGATCGAAGCGAGCATCAGGAGTAGCAAAAGTACCGATAGGCGAAGCTACGTGCCTATGCACTTTAGATTGTTGACATTGTAGACACTGTTTTGCCCACATACGAACATCTGTATTTATGGACGGCCAGACGTATCGTGCAGCTACTAATCGGGGACTGGCTGTGATGCCTGGGTGTGAAAGTCCATGTAGAGCATCGAACACGAGACGCCGATACGTAGAGGGTACGACTGGTCGAGGTGGGCCAGTAGACATGTCGCAGAGTATAGTCCCAGCACTGGTGGCCAGAGGTACGGACTGACACTGTAGCGACGATGACTGAGCGGCTTCCATACATGAAGAATCCTGTGTCTGTGCTGCAGACATGGCAGGGATGTCTAAAACCGGAGATTTAATAGCATTAAGCGAAATGCGCGACAAAGCATCTGCAACGCAGTTCGACTCACCTTTAACGTGTCGCAGGTCAGTCGTGAACTGAGAAATATAGATTAAATGTCTGACTTCTCGTAGGGAGTAACGGTCAGACTTAGTATGCAATGCGTACGTCAAAGGGTTATGGTCGGTAAAGAGTATGACATATCGACCATCGACTGCATGGCGGAAGTGCTTAACGGCATTATATGCAGCCAGCAGTTCGCGACCAAAAGCACTAAATTTGGTTTCCGTGGGACTGAGGCGTCGAGAGAAAAACTCTAATGGCTGCCATATCCCGGAAACAGACTGTTGCAGGACCGCTCCGATGGCAAAGTCGGATGCATCCACCGCTATGCTTAGCGTGGTGGACGGAACTGGGTGCATTAGGAGCGTGGTCTGAGATAATATCGCTTTAAACTCCGAGAATGCTACTCGTGCGGCATCCGTAAGCAACAACTTACGTAGATTGCCACGAAGTAGGTCAGTTAACGGAAGCAAACGTTCAGCAGCATGGAGTATGAAACGACGATAAAAGTTAACTTACCCCAAAAATGCCTTGAGCTCCTTGATTGAGGACGGTACGGCGTAATCTAGAATAGCGCTCACTTTATCCTCGCAAGGCCTAATACCCTCTCGAGTGATCTTGTGGCCGAGGAACAAAAGTTCCGGTTCGCCAAGTTCACATTTATCAGGACTGACTACTATTCGATGTTCGGACAAACGTTGAAATAGTAGCGTCAAATGTTGGAAATGTTCATCTACGCTCGACAATGCGATTAGCAAGTCATCGATATAGATGTGAAAAAATTCCAAGTCTCGTGTAATGCTATCGATAAACCTTTGGAATGTCTGAGTGGCATTTCGCAAACCAAAAGGCATAAGTAGGAACTCAAACAAACCAAAAGGAGTCGTGACAGCGGTTTTCTCGACATCTTCAGCTGCGACTGGAATCTGGTGCTAGGCTCGCACCAAATCGATCTTAGAAAATACAGTCGTGCCGTGAAGTGATGCCTTGATGTCGTGTATGTGGGGTATCGGATAACTATCGCAACGGGTAACCGAATTTAGTGCGCGATAGTCGCCACATGGTCGCCAGCTAATGCCATCTTTCTTAAGAACCATGTGTAGAGGTGAGGCCCATGGACTGTGAGAAGGACGAACAATACTTTTAGAAAGTAAAGTGTCAAACTCACGTTTAGCGAAAGCCAATTTGTCCAGTGCCAGTCGGCGAGGTCGTGCCGTGACTGGTGATCCGTTAGTGACAATGTGGTGTACCACACGATCGGTCACTCTCTCTATCTCTTCAAATGGTTTAGTCAATATGGGGAATTTAATAAATAAAGACTGAAAATAGTGCGGAATGTTAGAAAACAATCCTGTGATTCAGTGTGCATCTGTTCGAGCTGCAAGACCCGTAAATTTAGTGTTCGACGAAGGATCGATAAGCTGCAGCCTACGTGAATCAACAAGTAATTCATAGTGCTGCAGAAAATCGATTCCCAGTATGCCTTTGGGAACATCCGCAAGAATGAACGTCCACAGATACCGTCGTTGTGGTCCCAGGTTGACCGCAAGCTGTCTCGTGCCGTAGGTAGGAATGGAAGAACCATTCACCGCTGACAGCCGAAGCAAAGAAGCTCGTGGCTTATCTTTACCAACCGGCAAGACAGAAATTTGGGCTCCAGTATCGACTAGAAACTTAGCTTTAGTGCACGAATCATGCACGTAAAATAAACGGCCAACCTGAGACTGATTGCCGGTGAATACGGCCGCTTCTACTAGCCGGCAGGGGCGTTTCCCGCTGCGTATGAACACGGCTGTCTGCACCTACGGGCGGCTGGTCCACAAACGCGGTGGAACCAACAAAAACCGCTGGTAGGATGATCTGGTTTGAAGAGGCAGGTGAGGCGGACTCACGGCGGAAGTGGGCAGTGGAGGGCGCCCGTCCGTGCCGTCGTTTACGTGGGCTACTGCGAGGAGTCGGTATTTTAACTCTGTCCTTGAAGGATAGGCGGCGCCGGATGGGTCGAGAGTGCCGAGGCCTCTCCGGCGATTCATCCAGATAAACGCCCTGAGGATTGCGCGATGTCGTGGCGATGAGGGGACTAGCCCCACTGCAGACACGTGCGACAATCTTGTCAGCCACGGCGGCTGCTCGTTCCAAGAACGAGTCTTCGAGGAGAGCAGTTGCGATGGTCTGAACATGGAAGGGTAAAGAAACCAACCACAGTTCCTTCACTATCTCCGAATCCTTATGGGCGGGCCCTGCCAAGGACCGGAGGTGAGCTAGGTGGTGGCTGGGTTTCGTATCCCCTATGGGGGCCATGCCAGTAGCTGACGTAACCGTTCCTCCCGAGAAGGAAGGAAATGTTGCAGTATGGCCTTCTTAAGCCGATCGTTCGGCTGCTCTTGAGGAGGATTTAATACTAAATCCCTCACTGAGGCGATAACATCTCCCGGGATTGCCTCTAAGGCATAGGCAAATCGTTGGCGTTGGCCGATAATCCTACGAGCTTCAAATTGCAGCTCTAAGGCTGCAAACCAAACCCCAGGATCATGTGGGATAATCGCCGCAGGTTTGAAAGCAACCGTAGACAAAGTGAGATCTGTGTCGAGCTGCATCATATCCTCTGACATGGTTACGTTGCCATAATATATCGTAGAAAATATATGTCGTGCAACAAAAGGAGGACGTGAAACAGCGAAAAATCACAGACCCACCGGGCAAGCGAATAATCCAGGAGGTTCTGGAAGTTTCGGGCCCACCAATATAGAAGACGTTCGAGAGCGGCTGGTGAACGTGTCTCCTATTGGGTCTAGCAGCGAAATACCAACGATACCCCTCTCTATCGGACGAATAGAGAAGACGCAAGTCGGTTTACAGATACGAGGTGTATTCTATATATCGTGGCACCGAAACAGTACCGATACGAGAGATACACCGAACGGAAGACGAAACGAAATGCAACGGCTGTGCAGAAAGCGAACCGCGAGCGTGTACAATCGGCGAACGACCGAACGTGAAAGTGATTTTAAACGAGGTCGACGGAAACCTCGGAAAAGCCAGTCCAGTAAAATGTACGCAACCGAACAAAACAGTGAGGTCGATGTCAAACGTCAGGAAAGATTGTAGAGAAAATAGATCCAAAATGGTGTCCAGAAAATAGTCATTTTCTCAGAACGATTTAGGTCACTACGTTATTATACCCAGTTCTAGCATGTGTTTGAATTCAGCCTTTGCAACACGAAGCTTGTCTGGTGCTAACCGACGCGACCTACTGAACACTGGGGGTCCCCTAGTATCGATATATTGAGTGACCTTGTTGGTCACTGCTGGGAGAGGCCCGGCCTGCCGAAACATGGCCGGGTAGGCGGCGATGAGTTCGCCATAAGGTTGATGTGCTGGTGGTTGAACGTAAAAAGGCGTGACGTGATTCATTCGCGAATTATAGCCCGCAGCTGCGAGAGTGGTCTGGTGATCCACCATTCTGCGGCGGCGTGCATCAACTAACAAGTCAAAGTGTTGCAGGAAGTCAATGCCTAGAATTGAGTACGGGACGTCGGCGATGATGAATACCCAACGAAAATTACGCTTTAAACCTAAGTTTAAGGTGAGCGACCGCTGGCCAAACGTTGGGATGGCCGTGCCATTGGCAGCGCGTAGTGTTTGGGCCTGCGGTGTGCTATTGTCGCCTTTCGCCCGGGGGAGAACGCTCATTTCGGCACCGGTTTCTACAAGGAATATATTATTTGAAATGATGTCCCTTACGTTCAAAAGACGACTATTGGTCTGATACCCGGCTTCGTGGGTCGCCACAACGGGCCGGGAGTTTAGTTTCCCTGATGAACACCGGTAAACGTACACCCTGTTTCGTATCGTTTGGCTCCCTCACCGAAGCTACTGTGGTATTTACAATACCCTTCTTTTGAAGAGCCGAAACGTCGTAGTAATGACGGACTATGGAGCCTGGGTGAGCGTGCGCGGTTCCGCTACTGTAACCCACTTCTTCTTACTGCTGGGCGTTGCAGGCTTGCGTCAATTCTAGACAAAACTGACGCAAGGTCGTTAGATGTTGGCAAGGCGAGCACCGTTGTGATGGAGAACCTGGTTACCCCAGCTACAGTGGGGTTGTATCGTGACATAATGTCATCAGCCATCGCTGCAGTTTCCTCCAGCGAGCATTTGCGCGTGGCACTTAGTAAAACTGGAATGTTGTGCGGCAAACGCTGTAGCCAAAGTTCTTTTAGGAGTGGGTCCTCACCTACCGTCGGTCCTCTCAAGCGCTGAATCTCACGCAGCAGTTCGGAGGGCTTCCTACTTCCAAGCTCAACGTTTTGAAGTTGTTGCATACGTTGGTCCTGTGTTGGGGTCGTACCGGCAATGACGGCCTCCTTCAAAGCCTCGTAGCTTCAGGAACAGATTATTACGTCCCTTACTTGCATTGTGACCTCCGGCGGGAGGCGGCCTGCTACCCACCTGAAACGGCCGGGGTTACTGTTTATACGGCAGTTTTCGAATTCTAACTCGACCAGCGTGAACCAGAGTTCGGGATCAGCAGGCGTGAATGCCGGTATGTGCAGCGTGATCGCCCCAACGGTGGGGTCTGAGCACGGTTTCCGTTCAGCAGACATAGCGATTACTTTATCGAATACAGACGGTAAAAAAGAAATGAACGACCGATGGGGCACTATAATCTTCGGGGAAATATAATCTTGATGAACTAGACACCAAAAATATGAATGGACAAAAAAAAATTATTTAGTAAACCGACCAAAAAAATCAACAGATAGGGAAACAATAAAACACAAAAACGTACGCAGACGGGACTCTGAACAGTAGAAAACAAGGAAACTCACGTGACCTGGGGATCACGTCAGGCTCACCAATTGTAAGGTTGATTAGACCTTACTTCGCGGTTTCCTCAGTGAACGCGTGTTTCGGTCCTTTGTACTGCGGGGACCACCTGCACGTTACTCTCTCATGTGCGGCACTGCACAAATATGTTAACCAGAACAGTATTCTCCACGACCCGTGAGAACGAGAAAGCGATTGGGAGAGCTAGTGGTTAGTGTGTATTTGGGACCGTGAGTGAGAGCGTGCGCAAGAGCAACGGTCAAATGGAAACCGCGCTTGGCAGTCAGCGTTCAGTTAAACAATAAACGTGGTAAAGGTATGAACGAAGTTGGCCACCGCTAAAAACTAACTTATTTCTGGGTATCAGACCTTTTCTACATGTATGATCTTGGCCGAAAGTGCAAGGGAAACTGACCATTAGATTATCTGGTGGCGGTAATTTACAGACTAGCATCGGAAGTATGTTCCTATTCAGTTCCTTGTCAAATACTAAAAGTCAAATGTTACCTGCGGCAGCATACATACATGAGTTCTCAAACCGCGAGGAGGATACGTCACAGACTGATATTTCAAGCATCGACTTTTGAGAACAATCGTTTGTACCGAGTAAGATTTATCATCGTTCTGTAAGTTTCTGAATTAAGTAATTCCAAAGCCAAAACTCTTCTCCACGTCAGTAAAAAAAAATCCCCACAGATTGCTCAAAATTTTGATTGGAGCGAATAGAACACGGTTGCAAAACAAATTTGACTTTTCGATAGCAAGCTTTCCCTTCCATCATCACTAGCTCCTCATTGGCTACGTGTGTTTGATGCTTGGATTCATGGTTGGCTTATTGCCACCACAGCCTCTCTTATGAACCACCAGTTAGATGGCAAGCCTTCCAGACCACCGAAATCACTTGACAGCTGGACGACTGCACACTTCGAATCCTCAGTGCACATGATGGAGATAAAATCATTCCAGCTGCAAATGATCACGAGCAAACCATGTTTAGGAATACACCCTTTCTCCCTCCTGTAAACAAATGTCGGGGCCAGACGGATTTGCCTACCGAGTCGAATCTAGAGCGGAACCGGATGTGGTTGCGCAGTGTTTGTTCGTGCGTGTATGTTTGTCTTTGTGTGTGCGTGGCTGTTTGCTTCCAGTTGTGCTCATGTTTCCTGTGTATAGCTTTGTTTGTCAAGTTCTGCCCATCCAGTCCCAAGTCTGTTATGTAGTAACATTCTCATACGCCTACAGATTAACCGCCTGAACGACAGTTATAAAAGAAAAAGATCTCAGCTAGTGGTGACGAGGACACCGATTAGTCCGAGATTGAGAATGTTGAAGGAGAATGCCGAATCGCAAATTCAACACAGTGTGTTTCACACTGTGGCAGATAAATTTCGGCTGATGCGAGAGCGATTTTACAATTGGCGTCATTTATCTTGGCTCATTCTGTTTGTATCTGCTCTAAATGTAATCTGTATAGGAGGAAAACGACGTGCTTTTGGAATCTTTGTAGCCGCTTTGCATACAGCTTACAATGAGACCAGTATGACGGAACTGAACTGGATTGGAGACAGTTACGCATCGTTGGGTTTCTTCCTCATGCCATTTGCCACAACGTTGATTGTGCAAACAAATCGTCCATATCGGTTTACCATGTTCCTGGCCGGTGTGACTATTTTTCTCAGTTGCATGACTTCAGCCTCTGTGCCAGATCCGAGTTATTTGTTCCTAACTCACACAATCCTCCACGGCATTGGGTCCACATTGGTCTTGTGTGGTACCAGTCTGGTGACGGGGGACTATTTTGATAAGACGCACAGATTTCACGTTCTGGCAACCACGTTCGTTTCCGGTGGACCGTACGGTGTTTTGATTTTCGGTCCACTGTTCTCGCATTGGATTCAACACTATGGCTGGCAGCAAGCTTTTATTTACAGTGGCATTCTGTTTCTGCTTGTCACGTGGTTAGGAACTATCACATTTTTGCCCAAAAGTACCGTTGAATATCAGCAGGCCGTGACAGACGATTCAGAACAAATAGATCAATCTGGAAACAAAGATTCCCACGCTCCACTTCTACTTCGAAACGCACCGAAAGCCAGTGATGGACGTGGATGGGCTTTCTGTTCTGTGGCACACTTGCGTGCAAACCCACAAGTGTTCTTGTGGGGAATGGAGCGATTTTTGCAAAACATAGTTGTTTACGGTTTACTCATGAATTTGACCGCTTACGTCAGTCAGGCTCTGGACAATGAACTTATTCGTGGAGCCAAGGTCAACCTGTATTTTGGTATCGGCGAATCCCTGGTGTTTACCGTGGGCGCTTTCATCGGAGATCGAATTCGGGGATATTTGCCCTTTACCTACCTGATTGGTGCCGGATTTGCTGCGGTTTTCTTACTGATTGTGCAAACCACTTACACTGATATTAATGTAGTCTACATCCTGGCCGGGTTCACCGGCGGTGCTGTGGGTGTGGGCAACACGTTTCTGTACGCAACAGCAGAAGAGGTTATGCTAGTGCATGGATCGATCGCGTTCCCCATGACAAAAATGGTTGCTGGTATTGGGATGCTAATAGCACCTGCATTTTCCGGGGCCGTTATCGACGGGTACGGATATCGAGGATTTTTTATCAGCATGGCTGTCCTCGTTTGTCTTCGTGTGGGTTTACTCACTGTGATCTGTCTTATTTTGCACAGAAAAAAGAAGAATCTATTACTTGAAGAAGCCCAGAAGCATTCTAACGACGCCAGTCTGACCCACTGCTGCGAGCTTACGTCATCCAAGTGTGGAATGAAGAAAACTTCCTCACTATGTGTTTCACCAAGTGAGCAAAATGGAATTACTTCCACTGTCGACAAGGTTTCCGATACAGAAAAACGTCTTGCTTTGTCTACCGCCTGGTACAGAGGTTCTCAACAGGCAGTTCCGTGAATGATCAAGGCTCATTGTTCAAATGTGATATTCCAGAATTTGTAACTGTGACTTTTGGTAGGTATGCGCGAACCACGATAATGTCTGCAGTGGAGTTCTTTCAACAAAAAAGAATTAAAATCTATTTCCCCAGAAACATTCTATGGAAAAAAATTTCTTTTCATTAGTGTAACAGGCTTTCATTGCTTAGTAGTGTCACTCAAAGCGAGACTAACCTTACTAACCGAGGGATATCTACATGCAGTATATAACGATTTTAAAGTGCTTCACTCCTTATTCATCCATAATGCCTACGGAAAAATAAAAACGAATAATTCATCGCATTTTATTCGTCTTTTCTTTGGTTACCTTGTTGAGTTGTATATATATATATATATATATATATATATATATATATATATATATATATATATATATATATGTGTGTATATATATCGATAGTAAGTAGTATGTGAACGTTTGGACCAAATTCCCCCGGAAGCACACGACCGGCTTCGCGGTTGTTGCCGCTCATCAGGTATGCGTACCCCGTACTCCTCTGCTCACTCGTCCTCATACTTGTACACTCCGCTTTTATATGTTCACTAGAATCTAATTTGAATCGTCCGGAGTGTGAATGGATACTCTTCATTGTAGAGCCCACAAATGAATCACAACTGTGATTTCTCTCTTTGTGATGTATATATATATATATATATATATATATATATATATATATATATATATATATATATATATATATATATAGTGTAGGTCGTGATGCGATCGATAATGAGCTTCGCTGCATTTCGTCACCTATCCTAGCTTGCGCATGCTTGCGCACTCACGCAGATGCACTCAGTCGGTCTCTCAGTTTTCAATCAAGATCTGTCTGTTCCGTGGTCCTTGTGACCGTCCTACGTTTAGGCCATTGGTGAACTGAATTGTGACACAGATCTTATCGGAACACAGCCTCATGCACTTTACATGACTTGTTTACCACTTGCTAGGAGTGACCTTTCAAGCATTACTTAAAGAACACAGTGTATATATATATGCACACATCATGGGCTGCATCAGAAACGTACTTCCGCGGGCATTTGACAAGGAGAAGGATCCGCAGAAGTAAGTATGGAAATCCAGCACAAAGTAGGCTTTGTGTTGAGAACTAGCATCGTGTAAAACCGTTGCATTCGAAGACATCCTTTAGTAAATCAGGGATACTGAAGGAGTACGTGATCAGTAGAGCTCCGAGGTAGATGGTGTTATACTGAATATTTTGGTGTGCTGCTTCAATAAGAGCCAACAGTTTCATTTAAGAAAATACGATTCATAGATATTCTGAATAAAAGCAAGTCTATTTTTGAAGAAATAGGGGCCATATTAACAGCAATGTAGTGGCAGTTTCGATGCTAACACTGCCATCATAAGGAAATGCAGAGAAAAAGTTTGCTTTGTTCCAACCTTGAGCTAGTATCTAATTGCCTCAATTAGTAAATAAAATTTTGCAATAATCACCCCCTCCCCCCCCCCCCAAACAGCTAGTTACTACTAAATAATATGACCGTAATCTCATCTAAATTGTTGACAGATGGCATGGACGAAGAGTCTATTTTAGAATCTCAGGGGAATTCTTCGAAGACAAATTTTGTCAGTGAGTTTGGCGAAATTTTTTTCTGCCATCGAAATACAATAATGTGCCGCTTACAACTAATGTGTAATCCCTAAAATAATTATTCTGGAAAGAATATCACTTGTTTCAAAATAGGATAACCGCGTACTCATGGTAAATGTGATCAAGCTTCCAGAACCCACATGTCTTAATGAAAGTGACTATTTATTTGATTTATTATTATTTTGCGGATAAAGGGTCAAAGCAGGTGAACTTGTGTGGAATATTTCGAACTGTATCAAAAATGTGTTGACTAGGAACCATGGTTTGTGCCATAGTTCATCATCTGATTAGGTTACTTCTGCGATTATTGTGCACCAGATGAAAGAATTTGGCCACTTCACGCTCAGTAGTATTCACGAAGAAATGTAGTCATTTGTGTGAGTTCAGCAGATTTACTTATCAGACTTAAAATGCCCACGAACGAGTCTATCCGTGTATGGTTTGAAGAGATTAGTAGATATGGTTACATCAAAAGAAATTGTAGCCTAGAAGGCGCAATTCTTCGATGAATTTCAAAATCCAAACTCTAGATCACCATTGACTATGCCTTTCGCGGGGGGCCTTTGTGATGATTCAGAATATTCTTTTCAAAGTGTTTACCATCAGGCATGAAGTAAAAAGCGTTTTCTTTCCGTAGTATAAATGCTATACTTCATAATCAAACAGTACTGAATATGTTTGAGGAGGGATGCAGTCCAACAGTTTTGTCTAGCCTTTGAGCCTGGTTATCTCTGAAGTCTCATCTTCGGAGTTTCAATTACTATAAGATGAAAGTCCAGCTGAGTTTGCAGTTTGACAGAAAATGAATTCAGTTAAAATATCAACTGAAAACCCATATTGCGCATCAAGTATAGTCTGTCGACCGCAAAATCCTTAACTCATAAGGTAGCTCTTGCGAGCTGCTTGACAGTGACAGATTGCGGATACTAGTGCCATTGGTCAGGAAAAAGAGACATGTCTTCTTTTCTCATTCTGAAAATAACTTAATAAATCTGACCTCAAATCTGATCCCCACTATGCAGAGTACTATATTATCACAGATGGAATTGTTTTTCAAAAGCGAAGCTCGAAATAACACACACAATTCTATGATTTATCCTAAAATGTGAAACTGGAAAAACATTTTCCCTATTTTTTTCTTGAAAGAGGACGTAAGAGAGTAACGTCATACAAGTTTTTTTATCCAAATAGATCTCACAGTATCTCCCATGAGCATCCCATAGCTTTTGTGTGGATTATTTCCTTCGTTTTCCCCATACATTCCAAATTACTGTCCAAGTAGTGAATTCGGGCTAAAAATGTTAACCAACTTTCACCAAGAACAGATGACTTATTTTAATGTCTGAAAAATACCAATTGCATCATATAGAAGTCCAAATCGGCGAAACAATTGTTTTTCTGTAATTCATTCTCAAGCCATTTACAGATTACATAGTAGACATTAGACAAAAGATCATGAACATAGACATGGAATCAACACCAGTCATGGGAAGGGGTTTGTCAGTCAAATTATTCTTATCATGTGATTGGTTTATCCAGCTGACGCCTTGTAGGTAATCTGTAAATGGCTCGAGAATGAATTACTGAAAAATAATTATTTCGCCGATTTGGACTTCTATATGATGACTTATTTGTCTGATAACAACCGCAGACTACAAAATATCTACGTTTTACAATAAATAAACTGAATATCTCAGAATAACAGTCTAATCAACTTGTAAACTTTGAAAAACTTGTCCGGTATTTATGTGACTGGTTCACTCGTTTTGCGATGGAACTCTATGTTACTGATGAGATCGCCAGAACACAATTTTAACCAAACTTCATCGGACTAAATTCCAATCAAATTACTGAATAAGGTTTACAGTTTATAAATTGTAAGACATTTACCAGCACCAATAAATATATACACTTGTAGATGAAGAAAGAACACAACAAGATTGGCGAACTATCATCTGTTATTTGTGATAGCAAATGACGCGGTAATTTTCGTACACAGTCTTCAGAATGACCAATTTAAAGTGAAGTTGATTATTTAAGCTGAGATTTATCATCCGATGCCAAGAAGGTGAACCACATGCTGATTTATGAGGTCCGCCTTGGTGACGATTTTCGCCGTGGTACGAACGACAGCACCGATCTGAAATAGTAGTATTGTTCAGTTAATTAGCAAACCACTAATTCAGAGACACATATTCTACGTAGTCATTTGAGTGGTAAGAAACGTGAATAAGGTTACCGAGTAAACGCAAATTAACGGCAGCTAAATCGCCAAACCGATTTCAGCAATCATCCGGAAAGGGATAGAATGTATTGTCCAAACAGATTTAAACCTAAGGTAGAACTGTCAGCAAAATTAATATCGTTCTTTTTAAAGAAATTACATGAGAGAACGGGTTCTTCAAAAAAATATTGACTCCGAAAATCAAGCGAATTGATGTGAACCAGCTTCAGGGGAAAGGATGCCCGCGTTGGAAGAGTCTACTGCAGAATTATAACTGTGATTACGGGTTGTTGTTTATCCACTAACATAAAGAAGCTTCGGATGAGATTATAGTGAATAATGTACTAACGGATTGTATCTGTATGCGAATGGGCGGGTAGAGGATTAGGGGATACCGAAACCTGTTGAGCGGTACTTACCGCGATTATATATATATATATACATATATATTTATATATATACATATATATATATATATATTATAGAGAAATCAAGGCGTACGCTGAGTTGTAAAACGTTTATTGTGACGTTTCGATCCAAACTAGGACTCGTTGTCAAACGTGAGTGAATGAGTGTGTGAATGGGACGGCCGATTCCGCGCGTTTTTGGTGTGTTGCTCGTCTGTCCGTTTCTCGCTTTTTCGCCATCGGTTTTGCCAGGGTGACGTAATGCTTATCAACCTCGATATGTCGGTTGAACGAGTTGATCGAATGGAGGGCTTCGAGGACCAGGCGCTCCCCCTTCTTCTTTGCTCGGGCGACTACCCTTGCGCTATCGATTTTGACCTCGTGACCTGTCTCTGCGCAGTGGTTGAAAATCTGTGAGTGTGGATCGGCGCGTCGCAATGCTAGTTTGTGTTCGTGTAGGCGAGTACGTAGTTGTTTACCTGTCTCGCCTATGTATTCCTTATCACATCCTAGGCATGGGATAGCATAGACCACTGCTGATTGATCGCGCTGGTCCACACGGTCTTTTCCGTTGAATAAGGCGGTCCGCAGGGTGCTGACGCGTTTGTGGGCAACTTTGATGCCCGACGATTTTAGCATACGATCTACTGCCTCTGATACTCCTCGTATGTATGGTACTACGACCATGATTTCTGGGCTACTTTTCTTTTGGTCTTTTTTGTTATTTCGGATGCAAGAGTTTACGAAGCTTTTTGGGTAGCCGTTTGCCATGAACAACTTGAAAAGCCTGATCATTTCCTTTTTTCGGAGTTCGGGTGTGCTGCAGTGTGTGTCGGCCCGGTGGAATATATATATATATATATATATATATATATATATATATATATATATATATATATATCCTTCTAGTAGTCTGCGCGAAATTCGGACACGCAGCATCCAAATTGTTTCGATGGTTATACTCGGCTCCATTCAGTCTGGCCAACCTTTAACCGTGCATTGATTGCGGGGACTATGTTTGTTATCGCGTACCTCGAAATCTCTACTCGAGTCAATAAAGAATAGGACTATGGGAATTATAAGAAAATTTCAACTGTGACATGGAGCAATTGAAGAAAGTGCAAAAATAAAATGAGTCAGCGGGTAATGGAGTTCTTCAGTTTTCTAATCATAGCTTAGATGAATTTATTGGTATCCAATCAGGAATCCTGCCACACCTTACGGAGCAAATTCCACTGGGTAAGGCTTTACTATATCATGGACAAGAGTGAACCACTAAACTGTGAATGAGTCTCATCAGGTTAGCGGCTAAGTATAACCAGTTGAAGCCTCTATACTCACTGGCTTTCAGTGGAATTGAGGTAGACCAACAAACGGACAGAGTGTGCACCTTCAACAACAGGTAGGGACAACAAATAAAAGGTAACGCGATTAAATGAACCGAACAGTATCCTATTATTACCACACAAATAACAGTACCTCCAATAAAACTTCACTTTAGAAGCCCACGCCAACCGTACCATTCGTCTTTTCAAGGATTTACCGAAGCAATTTCCCACATAATGACCATTTTTCTCATGGATTAAATAACTGTAAAACGTCTCTGACGAGAAGAAAGCCTCGTACAACGACGGTGACAAACTTGACTGTCGAGAGCGCAGGCTTAAACAGTTCAACTTACCGGAATGTCTGGTGTAGGATTCCATGTGCAACATACAACTTGTTCGCTTCCTGGTTCAACTGAGCCCTGAATAAAGCAAGAATTTTGATTAGTTGCCTTGTTATTACAAATGAACTCGGGAAGTTTTGACCAACTACTTCAAAGCATGCACTGTCCAATTTATTGAACGATTAGTTTTCAGTTTCAGTTTATTCAACCAATAACCTCGCACTTCTGTGCTCTGGTTTCGGTTGCTACCTTCCAGCATCGTCCAGTGTGGGGCGAAAAAACTGTAGCAAAGCAATAAAGATCCGAAAAAGTCAAAGTATCAAGTGGAAATCGAGAGGACAACGAAAGATTCCGAAAGCAACTACTCCACTGGCCGCCACACCCAGCCATATCTGTTAATGTCTCCAACCATTTGGTAGGCGGATCACGTGAATCCCAACCCGAAAGTGTAACACGTCCTACTTGGCTAGGTCCACTGGTGAATACCTTTATACCTTTTTGCCATGTTGTGGACTGACCACCTCGATCTGCCTTCCGATCACTACAGCGTACGCCGAGGAAGTCTATCCGTGGGCATGCGTAACACATGTCCCAACCACCCTAACCTGTTTAGATTCAGTGCTTGATCCACAGACTGACCTCTGGTTCCCAACACCTTTCGCCGAACCCCAGCACAGATGACACGGTGTTCCCACCATACTCGGGCAGTGCTACAGAGACATCAGTGCTAAAACACCGACGGTCTTCATCTATCTTCTACTCCCAGTGGACATGCATATGAATCGTATAAAAGAACGGACCCAACTGCCTCATTGTACGCTCGACCCTTAACAGACAATCTGATGTCATACCGGCGCCACAGACGAAGGAGATTGGTAAAAGCCAGACGCACCTTCTATATACGCTATGACAGTTTGTCAATATCTGTCCAGCTTGTGAAATGTAATTTCCCAGATGACAAAATTTATCCACTTCAGCTAGAGTTTCCCCTGCCAAGATGAGGTTTGGTGTTGAGCCAACCCAGTCCTGCAAGAGCATTTCACACTTTAAAGGTGCAAAACGCAGCCCAAACGTTTTAACACCGCTGGTTAGGCTATCTGAGAGAACTTGCAACTTACCTGAATCTTCACTCAGAAGAATAATACTCTCTGTTTATTCCAAGTCAGATAGTTTACCGCATGATCAAAGATTGATGCCACTAATCTCACACGAGGATAGGGCTATCTCAAGAATCAATTCAACTACAAAACTGAAAAGGAAGTGCAAAAGAGGGCAACCCTGACGAACATCACTTTCCCCGGTGAACTCGAGTGAAAGATGGTCGTAAGCACGAATTCGGCTTCCGCTGTTCGCATACAAGCATTGAGAAAGAGAAATAACTTCTCTGGCACACCCTTTAGTCAGAAGCAGCACCAGAAAACTGTGAGGTCGACTGAGTTGAAAGCCGTTTTCAGATCAAGAGGGATAGAGATTTTGGATCTACGAAAGGTGTGCCTGTGATATAAGGTTTGCCGAAGAGTAAAGATGTGATCAATACAACTTCGACTTGGCCTGAAACCGGCTGGATTCTCACGAATGCGCACTCCGCGGTCACTAGATAATCGGTGGAGAATAAGCCCGGTGAGCCTTTTGGATGCGATATCTACCAAGCTAAGTCCTCTTTGGTTTTCACAAAAGGACCTGTCACCTTTGTTTTAAATCAGTATAATTACCGATTCACACCACTCCCTGGGAATCTGCTCACTATCCCAAATAATCCGGAGGAGTTTTGGTAACTCTGAAACCAATGCTTCGCTTCCATCATTGAAAAAAGATGGGGACATCTTATCCGATCCGACGGATTTGTAACTTTTCAAGTAACCGATCTCCCGCGTAATCTCCATCTCTGATGGAGGAGAGATATCCACCTGCATGGTTCCTCTGACAAGAATATTTGGGCGGTCCACCGCTGAAGTGGGCCAGATGAATTGTTCCTTAAGGTCCCCGCCTAGCTCTCCAGATAATGTCCCTGAGAGTGAATCAGTGAGCCTTCGGATTTCTTAATTAGCTCACTTACACCGGGATTTCTTGGACTGGTATCTCTAATCAAACTGAAAAGGTTACGAGTACTGTCAATGGACTCAGCCTTTTTATTGCTCAACATTTCGCAATCCACTACTGCTCACGGTCATTTCTCAGGCTCCTAGTCAGTTGGCGTCCCAGGGATTTGCGCATTTCATTGAACGTGGCATCCGGAGGAACGGACCTGCGAGCATCCAACAGAGCAACTGATTTCAAATATATCCACCGTTTGTGAGACCGACTTGAACCAGATTCCTGGGTGGCATTCAAAGCGGCATACAAGGCCTCCTTGACCTGCTCCCAGCTTTCCTTTGGGTCCTGAAAATCTGGCTGCATCGATAACTGCGTAAACAGCTCCGTCTGGAAATGGTATAGTTGGTTATCATCTAAAAGCCACTGCAAGGGCCAAGTGGCTTTCTCGTTGATGCGACCAAGGACAAGACGTAAACAGAAGCGAGCACTTTGCAAGGTGTGATCTGAGTCCAAATGCGTGGACGAAAATTAACGACAATCTTCATTTGATCCACGCCAGCGGTGACCAATCACAATGTGATCAGTCTGAGTCCAACTTTGTGAAGACGAAGGAGGACACCATGCGAGTCTATAACACTTCTCATGTCAGAAGCTCGTGCTAATCAGAAACAATCTGTGGTTGGAGCACAGCTGGATGAGATGATCACCGTTATCGGTAAGATCGGCTGGGATAGCAAAATGGGCCTCCAGTATGCCTTTCGGAATCTCTCAAGCGGCCAAATTGTGCGTCAGGATCCCTTCCCCCCCCCGTTGGACGTGCGCTTTGAAGCAGCTGAGATAAATCCTGATAGAATTCGTCTTTGGTCTCGGAAGAACTGCACTTAGTCGGCGCATACACAGACACGACGACCAAGCGTCGCCGCTTCCGTTTTTGTTGTTTTTGAAGAACCGTCCAACCGAACTGCACGCAAACGACTGCTGACTGGAATCCAGTCTATCAGTCCACGATCAGCTTGCATGCTCAAAGAAACCCCAACGCCAGCCTGACCACGAGCTTTAGATACCGAATCACCCGACACTTGGAGGGTGAAGTGAGAGACTGAGGTTTTTAGGGGGTACGAAGAGTGATCACAAAAATGTGGTCTTTTATGCTTGTTCCGGAGACACAGCGTACATCTACTTTAAAAGTGTCTAGAGTTTTATCTAGGGCAGCCTGTTGCCCAATGTGACATAGTGTGCGGACGTCGAAAGTAGCCAAGTGAAGTGAACATTTAGGCTTAAGCAGTGCATTTAATTTATACCCAACTCCTGAACTACTGCTTTCAACATAGCTGCAACTACCCGTGGAGTTCTGCATCGGTCTCAGATAAAAAGAAGAAGAATTGGTAACGCCCTTTACAGGAAAGATACTGGAGGTTTCTGAGCACAAGACACTGAATCACCCGACACTTGAAGGGTGAAGTGAGAGACTGAGGTTGTATATGGGGTACGAAGAGTGATCACAAAAATGGGGTCTTGTATGCTTGCTTCGGAGAAGCGGCATATAACTATTTTAGAAGTTCCAAGTGTTTTAGCGAGGGCAGCCTGTTGCTCTTCTGACATACTTTGCGGACGTCGAAGGTAGCCAAGTGAAGTGAACATTTAGGCTTAAGCAGTTCATTTGATTTATACCCAACTCCTGAACTACTGCTTTCATCACAACCGCAATTACCCTTGGCGTTTTGCATCGGTCTCAAATAAAAGGGGGAAAATTGGTAAGGCTCTTTATAGGAAAGACCGGATGTTCCTGGGCAAATCGTACTTCGAGGCTGCCCACACAGCAGAAGGGGTTTTTCTTTGGGAACCCTCACCGGAGCTTTTGACTCAACAATCTCACCCACGAGGTCGTGGGGTGTTTATCCAGCACGGGAACTTGACTGAAGAATCCGTGAAGGAACTTCTTCTGGTCTGTCAAGTGAGACCTGACTGTTACACGTATTCTGTCATGTCGTCGCAGGTGCTCTGTTATCGATCCGCTTTGGGGATTCAGTCCTTAGCCCCATGCACCCAATGGAGCAAGCGGAACGTGGACAGGGCGGCATCCTTTGGGATGGGGCTGCCCAGGTTAGGTGGGCGGTAGCTGCCTAATAAATGCGATGGCTTCTCCCACCGTCGAGAGAAATCCCAAGTACTCCACTCCTACGTCCATCTAATGGAAGTTCTTAGACCGGTAAACTGTTCCTATCTGTGTTTATTCGCTGGGGTGTCCTCTCCAGGGGCATAGTGAACAGAACCAGATCTTGTCCGTCAACTGGTTCTGAGACTGGACTTCGTCTGACATCTACCCATTGACCTTTCAGGCATGACTGCCTAAGAAAGCCATCCTGCATAACTCTTTGGGTCATGGAGGCTCGCAAGCCATCACACTAAGTCAAAGTGCACTCTCGTCGTGATGGAAATATGTTGGTTATCATTCTTGGGCACTGTTAGTAATTCCTATTCAGAAGGTTTAGAGCATTATTTGAGTAACTTTTCGACCAAGTTATGGTGTACTCCGCGTTGTACAATATTTCATACAATGCTGTGAGTCAGACCAAGAACCGCTAATTATCCCGTCAATTCCGGTCATTTTCCTTGTTTTAACCTATGTGTGTATTCATAAGGTGGCTAGTTGAATTCCAGGTCACGACGTGAATGCGTAGATAGAGTTTATATGAGTAGACCTTCAGTGATGACAGAACCTTTTAGTGAGGCATAATGCTGTGAAAATAAGGCCAAGCTTGTGTTATTATGCTACTGAACAAGATCAGAGAGAAGTGATCTGTACCTGACCTAATAAGAGACATTGTACGAAGCAGACAAATGTGTCGTCAACAAAGAGAGAGACATCACCAATGCGGTAAATAGCGTTGGTTAACTTACAGATTCTACTGCATAATCTTTACGATCAAATCTGTCAGCTCTAGGGGTTTCGCACTAGCTACTAATCTCCCAGGTTGACACCGGTAAACAAGTAGGAGTGATAGAAAACAAACAAGGAAAAAGCAGAATTTCTAGCTAACCTTTGACGGAGATATGGAGAAGCCTTGAGAAGCTAGCTCATTGATGTTTTCGACCGAAAAGTCAGCGCTCTGTGAAATAAGCAAAATAATTTGAATACAAAGTGAATAGACAGTTTTAAGGTCGGAAAATATGACGTGATCTTTTCCATAAAATATGGGACGAGACAGCGTCGTTCATTCCCAGCAATTGCAGCTTGCTGTTGTACTTTTGAATGCTGTATATCTTAACGACCAAGCTTGGGAGAATAAACAACTTGGTTGTTAACTATTCTTGATTCGTTTTGGTGCTGGAACCTTAAATACCTGAAAAAATATGTGCGCTCACGTTTTCCGTTATGGAGAGCACTATCAGAATTGACCGTCGGACACAAAATGGCAAACAGGTTAGGAACAAATATGATCACACAGAGCAATCAGTCGGGAGGGAAGTAGCACCAATTTGTCCCACAGTGACTCTTACACTTCCAACGGTGAATTATTTCCCCTAACAGAACATTTAAAACCAAAAACCTGATTTAATGTAGATACTAAGCTTCTATAGGTATTTCTTGATTTCCTAGGTTATTTTCTAGACTTTTGGGGCAACAAGATTGCACAGTTTGATTAGACCCCATCCTGGGCGCGATGCATAGCGACGAGTATGCTTTGGTGTTTTTATATAGTTCCCCTCAGGAAATAATGTCGTTTAAAATCAGTAACAGGTAAAGAGCTGAACTGTTGTTGAGATGACTTTGTTGGCACTGTTAGTGCCTTCGGCTGCTGGTCATCACGTCTTACACAAGCTTCCAAAAACAAGGGTTCTTACTAGTATGCAGTATTCAGGATGACTTGTCGCTGTCGCCCTTTTGATTTGTGGCTCACAATCTTGGTAATTATTGACTCACTTGTCCTGCTTATTAGTCTTTATTCAAGCAATTTAACATACAACCTATGTTACATTAATTGTGACGTCTGGAAATTCTATCTGGAATAAATCATGGCGTTTCCGAGCAGTATGTTCTCGTTTAAAGGTGTCAGTTCATCGAGAACGAGATCGTCACAGATAGTTTACCTTTTTGGCAGTGTTGCTGGCCACACAACCGATGCGAAGGATCTTTCGAGTGCTTGATTCTTGCAGAATAGATACATCTGCTTCAAGTAGGTCGAGCTTCCCCTCGGCTGGACGTGAAGCATGAATAACCAAATGAGAGGACAGCGCAGAAGGACCTGTAGAAAGTAAGGGTGGTTTGTTGCAGGAATTATTTCTATGGGTTAACACATTTTCATTCGGATAAGTAATATTATCTTCGAAAACTGAGTGATATATGAACACGTTGCTCTATCTAAGCAGTGCAATCGAATTATACGGGACAAATAGTGCTACAGGTGATACAATAGTTTGAAGTTTCGTAATATTTTACTATCTGCTTCGTAAACTATTGTCCGTTTTTATAGGTGCCCCCAGTGTGACTTCGTTGGTAATCACTTAAACCGAAGCGTAAGAAACACGCAAGCAACGAAGTGATACAGGGGCGTAAAATCACAGAAAGGAGACCGTGATCCAATACAACTGCACCCCGGACTGCTTCAATTAACTACTTATTCTACTGTCTCTAACCAACTGGTAGACGGATACTGTGGACCGGAATCTTGATCTAGAGCACGTCTTACATGACCACATTCTTGAGCCATGCAGGAGACTGAGTTGGATGTAGCAGGTCGAATAAGAGCCAGTCGACATCAGAATCCAATGTGAGTGGTTATCTGATAAACAAGCCATTCGACAAATAAATCAAGGTAAAAAAAAACTAAAACCGAGATATGAGTGGTATGCATTGCTAATAAAATCAGTAAATGACATGTTCCTGTTGACAGAAAGATACTCAGCGTTTACGTGAGGGATACTTTTTTGAGCCGAATTGCAGTTGCACTGATACGTTTTTATATTTTGTTTGTGCATATCGTTTTTGCAAAACGCGCACCGTACAGTATTACGAAACCAGAATTGTGTTATTGGCACTCTAAGCGATAAGTAAAGAGGCTCTATAGGCCATTGCAATATTTTACTGCAGAATGTTTCCGTGAACTGAACAGAAAGAAATAAACTGTGGATCTGGTGAATAAAGACCTCCCTACTACAAGAATATAAGGAATGTGATCACGTCGTAATTACTGGGTTTTAATGTTCTTCGAAAAAAGCCTTACTTGTTCATTTATTAGTTGCACAAAGCAAAGGAACTACTTTTATTGACGTGTTGAGGTGTTGTTAATCTTTTAAAAAATTTATTCCTAAAATAATTCGGCTTGGAAACGAAACCCCTCTGTTATGTGCCCTACCTAGACTGTGAATTATTTGGATAAAACACGATTTTACGCAGAAAGTGATTTGTTATTCAAAGCTCTGTTTATTTCTCAGTACTCTCAATCAGTGATACTCGAAAGGGTTACAATCTGCGCACTTCATACCTCGCTTAGCTGATTACAAATACAGAAGTCAGCATAAGTAGTGTTGTATATGGACGACAAGACAATATTTTCCGCTGAAGGACACGACCGGTTTCGCAGCTGTAGCCACTCTTGAGGCATGTGCGCCTGACTGGTACACTTGCCCATTAAGTCATAATTGTGAATTCCATAGAGCCTGTTCATAGTACAGTCTCGTTTATATCTTTCGGAGTGTGCATGGATAAACAGTTGACAAATCAAACTGAATATAACCTGATTAGTTACACGAGAAAAAGGTACAACCAAGTATCACAGCAACCAACACAGAGAAAAAATGACCCATATAACAAACACTTGTTTGGCAGAAAGAGACGAAATTTCCACAGCTGACTGTTTCCCGTAATGATATTCAGCGTCATTTTTAGTTTATTTCACTCCAAATAAGCAACATCCATTCACTGGTCGCGGTACGTAAGCCTACTCACCTAGAACGGAAAGTAATCGCCTCGCCCGGAGAAAACAGCGCAAAGAGAACTTTGTTAGGGGTGGTAGATGAATAAAGTTTTCTAACACAAGAACTTCGCCGACTGGGGCGCAGCCATACATCCCAGTGGTGTAACTATTTCACAGGTATTTTTATCCGACCGAACGGAAGTAGAATTTTTGACAACCCTGATAGGAAGGGCAGAATCATTTAAGATCATTTTGTCTATTGTGTGGTGTTCAAGTTATTGGGTGAACCTAATGGAAGCGTGGAATGACGTTGTCTGGTTGGATGGAACAGTAAGGCTAGAAATGATCGAATTCGGTACGGTTAACACTGTTCACAAAATCACATCAAAAGACAATTGTTTTCAGTTTGTTCACCCTGAATAATTTGATTTTCTGTGAGAGTTATTTTGTCTATCTTTACATTACGAATCGAATTAGGTTAAATCACTTTTAGTCAGTTATTTGTTGGTCCTTCTTCTGGGCATTTGGATTTTATTACTGTTGCAACTTTATTTGAATTGGGAGGAAAATCACATTCTTTCAAACCGAGTTGAGATTAGTAGGTCTTCAGACTGCGTACAAACCAGACTATCCCATGCAGGATTCGAGTGTGGCTTTAGTAATGACACCATGTATCTATTATTCAAGGCATAAACCGAACGTTGCTGAATTGGTTGCCCGACCACCATTGAACAGGGGTTTCAAATACGGATAACCGCTATGTCGTCACCTCGCAACAGCTAGCATTCCCAGATCCGTTGAAGAACGAACAAAAGTGGGCACAAAATGCGTTCAGCACTTAAAGGATGACCGAGAATTTCAAAAACCGTTTTTGCAGTTCAAGTTCCATAGACTAAACTTAAGTATAAATAACCAAGATGCTGTGAAATGGCATACAAAGACAGTCAAATAAAGCAAGCCATTCAGCATTGATTAGAAAAGCGGTAATAGTCACGCGGTATTCTATATTAGGACATGCTGGACTTGCGAGTTAGGGTACACGAAACCCATCTACCAGGTGGTTAAATACGTTGTGATTTGGCTAGCGGTCACAGCCAATGACGTAGTTACTTTCGGTCTCTTTAGTTTTTTCATGATTTCCGCCGAATACTTTGTTTTCGAAAATTTCTCATGTTATGATTCTATTCTTTTTGCCATTGACTCGGCGATGCTACGAGGTAGTAAGCAAAATCAGAGCACAGAAACGCGAGGTTAATATATAGATGAAGTGAACATAAATGAACTGAACCATCACAATAGGGAGGGAAAAGTTTATGAAATTCTATCTGACCAGCACTGCATTTTAAAATTCAAAATGAAATCAATGCACTGGAGAAAGTTCTGGAGCTATCAGAAAAAATGAATGGTGGTGTTCCTTTCGTGAATTTACTTGACTCGTCATACGAGGATGAGTTTGGTGACGCAGTTTGTAGACCCAGATAATTGTCTTTGATTGCGTCCCATTTTGTCGGTGGTACTTTCATTGCTTCACTTGTGTGGATGTAAACTGAATGGGTTTTGGCCATTCCAGTCATGACGATCCTGTGAGCATTGGTTGGCTGTAAAATAGGGGCAATGCCAGTGAATGACAAAATCATGAAGTGGGTACTACAAACTACATTTTTACTATCTCCCTGGACGGTCGAAGTCTAAACCCACTTTGGTCAAGCGAGGCAGAACTAATTACTATCCAATGATGGGATTGATGAGCTCACAGGTTCGAAAGAAAAGCTCCACGTTACTAACCTACCTAGCGCCATTTGCCCCGATGCGTAACTGCAAGAACGAAGTCAGTAGATATTCATTTAGGATACTAACTTGATGAAACGAAAAGAAAGAATCTCATGAGGGGAAATTTATTTTGACCGTTTGGTTCTCGTTCGAGTCAGTTTCAACACGGATCAACGGATATCATACAAATGCCTGCTTCGGGTATCTAACAAGTGGAAAATTGGACTCTTGAACTGCTGATCAAATTATCCCCCAGATAAGTGAAGCTACCATTTTCTATGCAGTAGGTACCGCAAAAACAGTCAGCGTCCACCATTGTCAACCTGCTTTGTTGACACAGATAAATCATAGTCTTCAAAATACCGAAATCAATGTGAATAAGGTGGAAAGAAAGAGACTCATCCCAGCACCTCACAATCTGTGTAGTCCAGTGTCCTTACAGCCCCAATGGATGTATTCAGTCGAATGCCTTGAACGTGGAGAAACTTTCACAAACATCCAACCTATTTGATGCTTGAACCCTAGACAATAGGACTGATGAGCTAACCAGGCTACATAGTTTAACTATAACGTTTTGAGATCAAAACACGTAGTGAGAGCAAATATATGTTTTCAGCAAGGAGTGTAGAAGGACAGACTGTCGGTCGGTTTGTCATCCGATCGATTAGTCGGCTGATCGATTGGCTGACAACTGGAAGATGTACCGAATGTGGTGATTTTCATTGTACTAACAGTTATGGAGCTAGATCGACCATTCGTTTGCAGGTGTCGTCATCGTTCTTTGAGCGGGGAAACTCAAAGGCATACATAACTTCTTTTGCGAGCACGGCTCAGGCTTAAGGATTCGAGTGAGTAATCGGTGGTGCACATTCGAAGTAAATAGCAGACAAGCTTAATGTGAAGTGCTAGTACGCAAAACCACTGATATTCAGCCCAAATAATCTGAAGGTTCCGGACTATGATTCGCAATTCTTCACTTCACCTTCGAGCCCCAGTAGAATGGAAGGGAACCTATGCTGTGGATTTTTGTTGAACAACAGCACTAAAACGGTTTCTGCGAAATTTGTTCATTATTTACTCTAAGTAAATTACTTCGTAGCACTTCTAATCCCAAACGAATAGAGTAAATCTCACTTTATACGCACGAATGGGAACGCACGAGCAGTCTCCCTAGTTTTGCGAATTGTAGCCAAAAAGATCCACTCACTTTCTGAACGAATTGAATACGAAATATCTACCTAAAATGAATCACATATTTGTGGCAATGATTAGTCCTCGGATGTGTTCATGTGCGTGAAAAGATTGGATTTGTTGCATGGGGCAGTCGAAATCTACAGCTCTCCCACCCCCTACATCCAAGCATCAAGCGGAGCAAAGTCACACTGGCACTGAACTGTAACTCTAACTTCTGTTGCATGTTGAACCGGTAAACAGAAATGCCAGGGAATAGTATTTGGTCAGAACATGTCGAACAGGCATAATTATTACAAGCAATGAAAACGGAATGTTAAAAATCAGAAGTAGTAAACTGCTGTTCGAAATCGGACGAACATAAATCGAGAACATGGCTTGAATGTGACATGAAACACGGGATGAAAATGCTATGAAATAGAAACATTAACCATAAATCCTAGAATTAGGCCAGTTGGTATATTTGAACACAGGCGTAAAACCTTGGCTTTGAATAACGGTACACTACCAATTGTTTAATTATCATTTGCACATCAATAAAACGTTACATTTTTTTCATGAAACCTTGAATATCAATCCCATTGGCTGGTCGTTGCATTCAGTGCGAGTTTTACAATTTAACAGAGAAAGAAGGGAAACAATTCACCGGATGCGAGCACTCCCGGTTACCGTGTAAGTAAAATGTCATTTTGTGTACGGTACAGTGGGAATAGATTATACAGTGAAATGGGGTGGATTGGGAGCTCTTACAACACTATCTGCGGGGGTGGAGTGGGAGAAGTCTGTTTGGTTAGTTTCAAAGAAAGTAAATTCAATCGTTCAGTGAGTTAGGTCTACAAGTCACTTTGAACTCATAGCGCAGAATAAATAGTAGGATACATTCCCAGCGTTAATGCTGTAGTCCATCGTTTGAGGAAGTACACAGCTTTACAGTCTATATCAGTAAGGTTAACTATTTCACTTACCGTCAGTTACTATAGTGTCACATTGTCCAGCTGATCTACACGCAAAAAGCTACACCAACTAACAATTTTATTACTATATACTAGCACTACAGATTACTGATTTCAAAGGGGAATCAGATCAATTCAAAAAATGTACAAACTCACTTGTTTGTTCAACGTAAGTAAAAATGTTTCATAGAATAGATCACTTGCATGGTCAGGTGCAAAAGTCACGCTGACCGATTTTGAACCACCTACACAAGAAAAGGACGGTAAAGTGTACTAGCGTAAATGATATGAATGTTTTCATTGTATGTAAGTAAACTGTTACGAAATAAAAACAAACCAATTCAGGACAAGATTTGTAGTGGAAAATTACAGCAAAAACGGTGAGCCAGGTCATTTATTTTCAACTTACATTTCTCTCTTAGCAGGAAGTTTCTCCACGATAAAAAAAATGAAGTTGATCCTTTTGGACACACTTATACTAGAAGGGTCCGCAATCTGTTTTCCCAAAAGATGGCAATGTACTTTTTATGAGAAAAAAACCCGATTCGCTGGTTTTCTTTGTCAAATACCCTCCGGTCTGTTCCTGGCCTATCCAGTCTTGACTGCGTGTGACTGGTTTTTAAATCTGCCCCAAGTTCACAGTACCTATCACTTTTTATGTCATGGGGTAATCTATTGGCAATTAAATTTTTATGCAATGAAACTCAAATATAACGCCAATTTGCTGCACCCAATATGCTTGTTCATTGTCCCATCATCATCCAGCAACGTAGCTTTTAATCCACATATCCCCTTGTCAACGTCTGATCTCTCCGATGCCCTTCACTAATGGGTCGTTGGTACGGTGACGTTGTTGTGCCCGATAGCTCGTATGTTGTGTGACTGTGGAGTGAGTTGCACAATATCCGGAAGGTTCTTCCATTTCACTTTGAAAACGTGTAATGAAATATAGACCAAATCCTTTTGATAACTTTCTATGGAATATTAAAGGAAATCAGAGCAATTTATCAGAGACCTAATGTTTTTTTGGAAGACCGCCCAGCCGGAAGTGGGAACTTTCACAAAGCGTCTAAAGTACGCAACGTTCGATACGAACATATGCGATCAAAAAGAACACCATGTAAGTGATAATGATCCGGATTTGATGGGCAGCTTCCAGGTTGTGATCACTAGTGCAGACCTAAAAGCTCTTTCACCCCTTTGGTATTGCGTCCCTTAGAAGACAATTCATATCATTCATGCGGCTAGAAGCAAAAGAAAAAAGCATCCGCAAAAGCATCCAAAAATACACCCATCGTTGGGGCAAGCTGCTTTACTGCCATGGGCACGAACCAAGCTATGTGGTATATTTATAGGAATTTACATGAAGCAAAGTCAACCGCAATGTGTTCAACAGAACAAAAATGAAGTGATCTGTGAGGGCTTTGGGGAACACGGTTTGCGGCTGGGGACGGTAAGCCACTGGAGGTAGTCAGCACGTGTCATCGCGTTGCCTTATGTACACTGCAACTTATTCTACTCACGGACTTCATAGCCTCTATCCTGTTTATCATTTACGCTGACTGATGCGGAACACACTAATCCACCAGCTTGCGTGCGATGATAATTTTAGGCCCCTACCCTTAGGCCCAGAATCAAAGTTGTTTATAGTCGTGGTAGGCACTGCGTCCATCAAAACTATCAGACTTTTTTGGCTGCTAACAGCAATATGCTCTATACAGATTTGCATAATATTAGGTTCTCTCAAAATGTAGACACTTTGAAAAACATTTCAATTCCTTTGACTAAATTTAGGGACTGATATCTCGTAAAGTTGTTCTACCCCGGGGACATACATTGAAGACCCGGCAACAAAAGGATACTTTTGCTAGATTATGTACAACTACGATATTACAGCAATAAAAAGCCAGAAAATCAACAACCATGACCAAATCACTTGATTATGCTCGTTTACGAATGTTTCTTCTATATGAACCACAGAATACGTAAGAGCGAATAAAACACACATTAAAGAGCTTACAGCATCTAGCTTTAATTGATGGAGTCAAATCTCACCAGAGAGTTAGATTAGTGGTAAGATGTCCCGTAAGTTCCACTTCAGTAAGTATTTCCATAGTTTTAGTTCTGAACAAATCCAATTCTGTGCACGTGATAGGAAATGTGTATCCAATGTCATTATGGATCTCCATGTATTTCCCAACTAGTTCAGCTACGTCCGCATAGAGATAGGTTTACAACGAAGGATTTACATTTCTAGGTATACTCTTATCACGGAGAGCTTACTCAATGGTATGCCGACTACGAGGAAGAAAATGGCTAACGAAAACAAGAGCAACACATTAACCGAAAGAACCAACTGAAAACTGTTGTGGATTTTCTATCAGACAGAACCATTATGACATATTCCACGGGCACTACTGAAGATGAAGTAAGTAGATTTCTATTTAAACGGCCAGCTTAAGTTGAAAACCAACGAGAACGTGAAGAACGACAATAGAAACCGTAGGAATGAAAACACTCAACAAAATGCTGATCTGTTTGTAGCAACGGACTTACACTCATAAAGCAAGTAACTTCCTTTGAATCACAAAAGTGCTGTTTGCAGACATGAGAGGACATTCAAGTTGGTTAAACTAAGGACCAATGAATACCGAACATTCGAACCTCGACATCCACTCCATAGAATTAGACTACGTCATCAGTGCAAAGAAGCTTTTCACCCAATCAACTCTTATCTTTTATCATTGGCATGAGGAATATAGATCTGGTAGATAATCGAAAGTTCATTTGTGTTCTTTGCATCTAAAAGTTCAGTGTTGAGCCGGAATCGAACCGCGCGGTGACGTCAAAGCTTGGTTTCGAACCCCTGAGGGGTTAACTACTTACCAGTCTTGGATTAAATTAAAGTTTATCAGATCTTTCACAACCTACTTAACATTAGGTTGTCGAATATCTGAATGTGATATGTGTATATGTGTGCCAGTGTTTCGGTTTGATCATAGGCCACGGGAGGAGTACAGCGCACACTAATCGTCTTTGTACACAGAGTTCAGACATCGCTGTCCTACACAGCATTGGCAATAGCTTCTGTGCGTATCCCGACTAGTTTTGATCGGTATTTGAGCACCTGGCAAAGTATCCTAAATGCCTGATTAGGATTTACTCGATGACGAAATCATCGAGCTTCGCGTCGAAAATTGTTCTTTATCAACTCTTAATTAGTCAACTTGGATGGTGTTCTTTCAAGAGGCGGGGTAGTTGTCATGCCGCGTGACCGAAGTTGAGAGCGTCACAAACGCATGGAGACTGTCAGCATCGATAACATGTTCTTGTTCCGTAAAGTTATCAAAGGAAAACTTTCAAAGGAAGAATTGAAGATTGCGATATCGATGACAACTTTCAGGGCACTGTTAAAGTGTCCTAGAGAGGTTTCAGACTAGGGATCATCATCCTTGAAAGGCTGACGAACAAACCTTTCATTTCAACCATGATTTTCGGTTTTCCTACCATGTTACGTTGAATGAATTTGTCTAGATATCCTTTGCTTCGGGAGATGTTGGTGATGAAAATCAATTTATCTTGAAGTATATCCGGTGAAAGTATTTTCCTGGCTGGTGATACAAAGCAAATTGAAAATTTGAATTTATGATCAGTTCACGTCCTATTTCCGTATGTTCTACAATAAATAAAACTATTTTTGTTTCGGTTGAGGGCTTCTGGTCACCAGTGTCTATTTCGGGTGTAAATTTTACGGAATCATTCGCCTCAGTGAAAGCAAGCGACTGGTTTCCTGTATCATTTTGAGCACGTTACGCAGCACACATCGTTGACAAAGCGGTTTTACATATCTTATCTTACTCGGCCCCATCACTGTCATGAAGAAGTCAGCTACAGGGAAACTATTTGGGGACTGCATGACCACGTCATTTTTTGCCCATAGAAATTCCCGTAAAATCAAAACTGAATAATGCACGTCGGTATGCCCACGTTGATATTGTTATCAGTCGGACATCGGATTACGATTTGTATGGTTTTCACAGCTGGGCGCATTCGTGTAAAGGAATGTGCGATTTATGGTGAAAAGCATTTTGCTAGCAATACGTGCAAGATATACGGCAAGCACAAAGGGAGTCACATCCTTCGGCGGATAATTCACCAACAGAACTGAACAGATGAGTACTCCGTGTTCACGGATTTTGGCAAAAAGCACGATCTAGTTAAGCAAGCACCCATGGGTCTAATTCGTTCTTACCGTTTTCTGTTAATCCGTTCTTCATGGCTAAGTTTCTTTCACATCGTCGGGATAGGCTATTTGAGTAGATTATTATTATTATTATTTTCTGATGGAGTATTGATGAATTTCCGCGTGTTTGACAAAATTACTATTCATTACTCATAAGATGAGTTGCTTTATCCACTTTCACAGCACTTGGAAAACAAGCTTGTTCTCCATCACGTATACTCAACTCACCCAAATATACCAAAGTATAGATAGAAAAATCCGCAGTCGTCAAGCTTAGGTCCGATGTCCATTTTAACTTTATAACAAAGATCTTCTTATGCTTTGTCGACAGAATCATGTACCTAATAACTATCGGATATTTTATGTCGGACAAAATTCATGAACAGATAATCTTGAGCTTGTAGAAAAAATTGCCTTTCGAGCAGATACCGCGGATGACCATTTAATCTAAGAAACCATGGAATCTGTTCGCGCATTGAAAATGATGGCCCATGCATACTGCCAAACAGCTCAGTGGAGGCGAAATTCACTCGACAGTGTAAACTGAATCTGTCTACTGCCCTTCAAGCTACCTTGGGCCTGTAATTAGGTAGAACTGAGGCCTTTGACCGTATAGATCTTTGTTGCGTGTTCGCTCTAACGCCAAGGGCGTAATTGTCCCCTATGGGCGGTGGGTTATCTCCATTTCTGTATAACGTTCTTCTCAATGTAAATGTCACATCATTCGGTAACTGTTTGCAGAAATTCCACAAACGAGAAACTTTTCCGCGTACAAAAAAATCACTGAGCACGGGGCTTACTGGTCCTCCAACAGGGATGTCACGAGCCTCATAGATGATTTACCGCTTTGCATGCTTCTACATTCACTTGACTGGTAATAGACTAATTGATTTGGTTGAGTGAACACGGGAATTTCATCCGAGACATGAGTACTACACGGACCAAAACTCTATGCCATATATCGTCATCCATATGATGTCTAGCGTACGTGTTTGAGTTCTGGACATGGACAAGTCGTTACAATACAGACCTAAATCATGTATACGACAACCAAATGATTATGAATAACCCCTTCGGGAATTGATCCGAAGAGTGCAAGAGTACTTCTACTCATTCCATGCCCACGGTTGCAGTCATGCTAAGTGGGGCTTGGTTGGAACCCTCTGATTATAGAACTGCAAAAATAAATCACTTCTGGAAATGAAAACTACGAATAAAACGTCGTCATTTTCCCATTGTTGTTTTAGTGCGTTAGTGACAAGACTGCCAATCGTGATCCACTGCATATCGGACACTTCTTGAAGGACAGGAAAAGGCCATATTTTTCAGGACCTTAAACTTTACGAAAGAGAAGAAATTTTGACATACCTGGTTCGATCGTCCCACTTGAAGGTGCACACATAAAAACAGGGGCCCCACTCAGATTTTGCATTCCCCTGGGTGGCAGTTGGTCTGACAGTAAATGAAACTCCACCACGATCCCTGTCGGATTGGAAATGATCAACTCGATCTCCGCGAATTCCAGGACTAGAACACATCCGAAATGAAGTGTGTGCAAATCACATGGACTGTCTTCCTCGGGGTTGGTAACCAATCCACGTGAGGCACAAATTTCTACCCTATTGATAAATAACGTAGACAGTTAAGTGAAAATACAGTCATATATATATATATATATATGCAGAATATCACTGAAAAAGCAAACCCTCGAAAACCGCCTGATGTATCGTGAGCGAATGACCAAGAAGGGGAAAACATCTCAATTATCAGACTAGTTTTACGGTCAACGAACCTTGGAACTACACATAAGCCCGTCAGCTTGATTGTGAGTGGTAGTTGAATTTCAGAATAAATTTGACCATTTGCACCCATGTCCGCCGGAGTTGCCAACACGGTCAGTGTTTCGCTGCACCACTCGTGTTTTGTACTCGGTTGGAACTTCACTTTGATCAATGTCCTCTCTTTGGGATTCAGTGTACGACTCACGTGCAGCAGTTCAAACGGTCCAACCGGATTTAAGGGCTTGGATGAGATCTAAATATTTTTAACAGAAATATGGTTACAACGTTCGATTATGAAGAGGCATACATTTGAATTTTACATGAGTGTTGATCAGTCAACTTTTGGTTTCCTTTGGAAATACGCCGTTGTTTACTGAGGCTGGAATTTTATTGAGTGGCAAACATGAGAACATATTATTAGCTGCCACAGCACTTCCGATAAGTGAACAGATCGTGAATTGGTGGTACACACCAGTATACTGAATGTTTTGGACATATGATAGATATCATCTGATTACCAAATCTGTCGTATCATGTAAGAATCCCATAGAAATCGCAGTTTACAAAACATAGCTGAGCTCTTATCCTACTTTAGCAAATTATGTTTCACTTTTAACATAAATTAATTCCATTCATGAAGCACATTCAAGGTTCCTTCAAGTCTAGCCCGGCCTCATAGGGTCTAATTACCAATAAAACTTAGTAATTAATGAGGCATTTAGATGATGGAAATCTGATATGACTCCGGACAACGTAAAGGATACCAAATTGTTTTTTCTTCGCTAACAGCCTCATCTGATTAATACATTTAGATGTATTTACACGATGAGAGTGCGGTGTAGAAATATCGTTCATAACATTTACTCATCAAAAAACAGCTATTCCTCATGTGCTATTCTCTTTCAAAAGGGACGGTAGGAGTGAACTGAGAGTTTACCACCTGTGGAATGCAGTTGTCTGTACATTTCCTGCTTTCATACAACTCCTCAAATCTCAATGAAAAATTATCTATTATTTCTTCCTTTTCTTATCTTATTCATCTATTTTACTCCTGCTTAGCAGGCAAAACGGCAAAACTGCAAGATTGCTGTATCAAGAATCCAAGAGTACAAACCGGACTAGCTACTTTAGGGGAACAGGAAGAACCACATTTCTTCAACCAGCTTCATGAAACCTCCGTGCTCTGGTTTTGATAGCTACCTTGCAGCACCGTCAGGTCGAGATGGTTATTCGCTCTGAAGGCCTCCGAAAATCTTCTCAAATGACTGAGCTTTTGAAGTAGCCTCTACTAACGAAGTTCACCACACTGCCTTATCATGGTAGTGTTCTCATCAGTGTGAGAAAGAAAGCGAAAATCCAACGCTCTCCACCAGGTTGAATGATGTTCGTTTTGGAGGAAGTGGCTAAATCCTGGTTTTAAACCAATCGCGGACCGGGTACGAAGCATATATCACCATTCTAACCGGCACCTGCAGCGGAAGGATGCACCGGGCACCCAGGATATTTGGCCTCATCCGGAGGGCATATGAACCAAGCAGTCAGGCAACGACCCCCAGTGGGTTACTGGCCCTACTCTTCGTCCCGCTGTCGTGTGGGTTAAGCTTTGGATAGCTAAAGGCTCAGGTTTTGAGCTCCTAAGAAAACCAAGTGCTTTGGACTTGGCAACCTGGTAGTATTGCGCCCTCAAACAAATCATGGAGTCGGACTCTATCTACCCTTTCCTCCCCGAGCGAACCATGTTTCGTCTGGCACACAGCCTAAAATCAGGCGGTCGTGAATACATCTCCCAGTCATCTTGACCTTTTTCGATTCAGCAGTTTCTAGGTGACTGACTTCAAGTTCCTAACTTCATTTGGTGATACAGTGTTCCCACCGGCGGTGGCGAAATAGCTATCATCGTGCACTTTGGATAAGCAAGGGCCCGGGTTCGATTCCTACCAGTGACGGTCACTTCCCTATTTGGCAGATTTTCGTTGGCTGCGGCTTCCTTTGGGAACTGTTGTAAATTACTGTAGAACAAATAAAAAAGGAGTATAACGAATATTTTGTATTAATTTATGTATAACCTAGTAGTACTACGAAGACGGTCTTCGAGTATGTCTTACCCATAACTTCCATCTCCCTAATTCATGTAAAAGGACGGATCTAAAAACGGTAGTGTACAGTCGACCTTTAATAGATGTCACACCGGCGCCATGTACGACTGAGGTCACCAAAAGTCAAGAGTGACTTCCGTATACACGACGACAGTTCTTCCGATACCTGAAGTGTAACTGCCCATACGACAAAACGTTTTTCAGCTAGGGCTTCCACTCCCAGGACCATCATAGCTCTGCTGCAGCATTTTACGACTCAGAGATGCAAAATACGCTTCATACGTTGCTGGATTGTTGTTTGGGCTGTCTACAAAACTTGAAACATATCTGGATCCTCCTCCAGATGGACAACAACGTCCACGTATTCTAAGTCAGGCATTTTGCTGACTGAGCACAGATCGATGAACACAGGGCTATCTTGAGAAATATTTGAATTCCGGTGTTAAAAAGAAGGGTTATTTAGGGCAACCCTGACGAACAGCACTTCTCCTGGTGAACTACGGTAAAAATCGCCCTAAGCACGAACTCGGCTTTAGTTGTTTGTATACAATCGTGGAGCATCTTGAAGCCAGGGAAGACTTGAAGAACAGCTGAGTGTTCGAGGTGATCTTCAAAGTACCTTTGAATGTACAAAAAGTATTATAAAATAGTAAGTCACAAAAAAGGGGGCCAAAGAGATTTACAAAACACCACAACTAACTTGAGTGCGGTCCTAAAATGACGGCTGAATGCAAAGTGACCCCAAATTGTGCCCTTCTGATACCAAAGAAAAACGGGTACTTCCTGATATGTGCACTTTGTTCGTTAGTCTCTTAGTGGCCATGCGGATCTACGCGTGCACACTGTACTACAGCAGATATTAATCCTAAATATGCATTCCAACCGCTTGAATCTCACTACGTTAGGCAGATGACAAAGTTCTAAAAATGAGTTCATCCTTAACTGTACCCTTTCTGTTAATGAATCAAATGGATTATTCAATGGGTCTTGTTGTTTATTTTTTTCAGAACACTTTTCTTAAAGTGAAGATAAAGGGGAATGGATAAAACTAGCATAGTAAAACACTTTTTGACAATCTTCAAGTTTCGTGAGAAAAACGAAGTCACTCATGCCTTGCATCATTCGTTTTCCGTGGACAGCCATATTTTTGCGTGTGTGCTTGCGTATTGTGAAATAATACACCACTCAGTAAAGAAATCCAACTTTTCACACAAGGAATGCATTATGAGATTGGAGAGTATGCTTTAGCGTGGATGAAAAAAATTGCGAAAAATACCTCGTGTAAGAATTCCACGATTTGGCACAAATCACGGCTTTTGCGATGATTAAGAAAAACGACACTGCGGTTCACCACTCCATTCGGTTTTCCCAACAAAACCTATCCACGGAATTTGTTGCTAAGATAGTTGTAGAATTGATTGCAACATGTAATGTTCACCGTAACTCGTCTACCTGACTGACTCTGATTTGAAGATATAAAAGAAAACTACTTTTCATTCTCTTTTTCACTTAGTGAACAACAATGTGGGATGGGACCGTGGACACTGAAGCTTGGGTAGGGGATCCGTGGTAGCGGGAATTGAGCCAAAGTCGTTATTGTCCAAAGGCCACAATGATAACCGTGGATTACGAAACCGAGGACTGATAAAGCATTATGTTTATATTTCTCTTGTGTTAATGAACTCACACCATTTATTATGAACAGTCCAGTTGTCTGATCACTGATACTAAAATATTCGAAAGTGAAAATTCCTAGCCTGGAAGATTTTAAGGTTTTCAAAGTCACTTTCAATACACCGGTGTACCATAAGGTTTAAATACCCACTGGATAGATTTACTATCCATTTTCAACCATGAAGTCATTACTAAAAACCAAACAGGCACGGTATATGTTTGTTTCTTTAGGTGTCTGTAACTATTTATGCTGTTCGGTAGCTTTCTAAAATCCCCAAAAATTAATCCCACATTAGGCTTCGATTCCGAGCTATTTCTCGCAATACAGTTCACGACACAGTATAGGACCCCCCATCTTTTTCCTTCGTTTTTTCGCTTCTGCCTTCTCTAACGAAACCATTTCTGTTCGGAACTGGCAGATGCACGGTAGGATATGACGTATAAAACTTCAGAACGAAACTATTTATTATATCATAGAATACGTCCATCGATTCATGAAAAAAACTTGTAACACGAAGAAATTTCTTTTCGATATATCACTTCAGGCATTGATATATATAGTACTGGGTAAAAGAGGGTATATGTGCAGCTAAAGATAGCAGAGAGTGAGTAAATGTGCAACAAATCCGGTAACTCGACAACACGGAGAATTGGTACAATGGAACCATAAAAAAAACACGTGTTACGGCCACGGCAACAACAACTGTTGCACGAGGTTACGTTGCTTACACAAATCCGGCTTCAATAGTCGAATTGCTATGGCTTCTGACGTCATCAGCAACCGCCTGCGTAATCCTTTCGCGTGAACTCTGGGAGTTGTCAGGGTTGGTCTAAAAGCTGTCACCGTGTCGATTTGATGTCCGCTATCCACCAGATGTTGTAGGATTGCGCTATTGATGGTCCTGATTCATCAAGTTGAAGCAAGTTGTCGAGTTACCGGATTTGTTGCACATTTACTCACTCTCTGCTATCTTTAGCTGCACATATACCCTCTTTTACCCAGTACTATATATGTCAATGCCTGAAGTGATATATTTATTATGTGCTACTTAGAGCAGAAGACGGGAAAAAATGGGAGAGCGGGGGGGAGGATTTGGTGACAAACTTTCGGGACCTCCTTTTCCGGTGCGCTAAACCCTTGAAGAAATTACTCCGAACCAGAATGAACACTGAGTTTGTCAACAGCCTTATTAGTTCGGTCTGTGAATTTGGCGGCTGACAGATCCACAAGAATTGGAGTCGTGTGAGTCATGTGCACGAGAGCACGTGATGCATTCTAGTGACCTAGGTTAAGTTCATTCACGTTGGTTCCAAATAAGCACCTTACAGAACTCACACTGAATTTCGTCTGCGCAATGCCACACCGAAATAAACTAACAAATTTTGAGGAAGAAGAAATATCTGCTTTCTATAAAATGGGACTCAGTTGACTTAAAAGTGAGAATAAGTGCATGAGATCGGGAAACTCCCTATAATGGTTTACGGAAAGCAATTATCAGGATGCGCCTAAAAAGTGAATGGCTTGTCTAAAACATTGGCGAAATAGGACGAGTACAGAATAACTCATCTAGTCCCGAAATAAAACATGTTCTATAGCGAAGGTGAATGTATTGATCGGAGCCAGTGTTTTGAAACGAATGTTACAGAGGGCGCTTAAATCTGTGAAGTGAATGAAACGCAAATAAAATGCGAAGTTCCGATTCTGTCAAGTTGCTGCACAAGGGACAACGTTTATCATTGTCTGAAACACACGTAGCATGGAATGAGAAGTGCGAAAATGTCTACTTCAGTAAAGAATAAAATTAACTAAAATAAACCGCATGCTTGGAATTATTACTGCCATGGTGACAGAAAAGAAGGAAGAATTTTCAGTCAAAGGAAAAATAACAAGAGCTGAGGGATTGCTAGGGGAGCTTTCTCATTCAGCAGCCAAAGTGGGCTACATTTTGCTGAATGTACACAAGATTCCGTTGTGTGTATTCGTTGTTTGGAACACTCGTTACTCCCACTAGTGGCCAACAGATTGCAGGGCGATACAATATTCGAGCATGACATTGCTTCTGTCCACCGCTTATACACTAAAAAATGTTGATGTTTATTCCGTATTATCAAGGTCACGCAGTGGCCAACCTGAAATCCAGATCTGAACCCGACTGAGAATCTGTGGAGTATGCTTGTTCGCCAGTTGTACAAGAATTCCGTGGTTTATCAGTCCAAGAGTGAATTCATAGTCACGCTTAAGCGATAATGGGTGAATATGGATTAAAGTGGTGGTAGACAGTAATGGACTGTCGTTCTGGATCGTTATCACACCTGACCTAATGGGACCTAATGTGGTTCTTCGCCACTCCAAGTCTAACGGCCTGCTTGCCGGTTATCCCCCGTAGTGCAGCGGGCCTTCGTGGCTATGGGGTAAAATGTCCCTTCCACGGCACTCACGCACAAGCATGTAATAAAAAAAGAGACAATCATAGGTCACGTGAGAAGTATGCCGAGGAGACGTATCGGAGTTACTAAGCAGAATGATGGTTGCACACGGTTCAAAGTAGTAATTATTGTAGTATAGTTGAGGGGGGTTCTATTCCTTTGTCTGTGTCTTTTTCGCATATTCTGATTTAATTGGCGCATGAGAATTTATTTTGTTGTGAAATTTAATATCCTGCGTCGTATTCTGTCGTACTGACCAGATACGGTTTCGCCAAAGAATAAAGAAGCGGAAATATGCGGGAAGATGGGGATGGAGCCATACTTTTGTCATGCGCTGTTTATCCAACCAACGACGGCTATCAATCTTTGGACCTTAAACAAGTAGCTAACTTTGGTCAGTGCGTACACGAACTCCATCGTGCCTCAATGCTAGATCATAAACTTGCGAATAGCCCACGGTGAGGGAGACTATGAGCGGGCGTACGCAAAACAAGTCCTATTAATAGGGGGCCGTGCAAAATGACGATGAATAAACACCCGTACCACTGGATAAAGAATCCCATCGTTTCTCACAGGGTGTTGTAACCAAATTCGGGCAATGTTTCGGTGGCTCTGGTTGCTGCCTATGGAAAGCAGCCCATCGTCCTACGTGGGGAGTACTCGTCGACCTTTAACAATCTGAATAACCTTTGTATGAAGGAATGCGGATTTCAGGAGATCCACTTAACATAGTGAATTAGTAAAAATGTGCACAAATATGAGTGCACTAATGAAATTGTGAATTCTTTACTTGCTATATGAGTTCCTAGGAAGCAATCTGTATTCGGGTTATTGGTCAATTAGTGTGCTATGACAAACTGGCATGAACCATTCTGAACAAAATGTTTTTCGCTTACTTTAAGTAGATACGGGCTTATGTTCTGAACTGACAAATGCGACACCTTTTGCTGTCCAGAGCACAATGCCCCGAAGTCAATTTTAGCGTGACCTTGGTTTGACAAGACCAGCAGAGCAGGTCTGGCTACGGGGCAGGTGACTTCCAGAAACATGGTGTTTTCGGTCCTGCGAAAACATAATAATTCGGCATTAGATGGGACAAATAAGGAAATTGATCAACGCCTAATGTAGAAGCCTAAAAATGGTATCATTTAGAATAAAAGAAACCGAATAAGGTTTATTATTGATCCTTTGGTAGTTTGAATAGAAATGATAACTTCACAACCATCTAGTTTGTGGATCAGGGTTGTGAATGGAAGCTCCTATTTAGAGAATCCACCGAAGAACGACTACGGTGGTTCGCTGATGGTGCTTTGTGAGTTAGAAGCCCCCAACCTCAAGAACGACAACACTGTGGTCGACAGCTGACATTTCTGATCTAATTATTAACTACAGATACGTATCCCTGATGAACGATAATAACAGTGAAACCGGTCTTGTGTTTCAGAGAAATTTTGCCTACCCATTCATGGATACTTTTTCACTCAGGAATGATAACTTGTCTTTCTGTATGAACACATTAATTAACAGAAACCTCACCTCCAGTTTGGATATGCCGGAAACACACTTGTTTTACTGTAGCCGATTCGTACATGTCGAAGGGATAATTTAGGTATTCAATGATATTCTATTCGTATTATTCAATGACTGCTACGGTGATGATACTCTCTTTGGATTACCATTTCAAACGGGATAAGCGAATTATATCTGGAAAAAGGCAGTTTTATTTTGGGAAACAATCAACCACGCGATAAATGAAGTGGTTCGGGTTTCCTATTTCAAGCAGAAAACTCACTCGGAAATCAGAACAATCAAAGGAATAGAAATTAGAAATGGGACAACAAATACCAGTATCAAATACATAAAGAATAGGTAAGACTATAAAAATACCACTATTCGCTACACCAACCTAACACCTTTTCTGTTTGGTCTCTTGGGTGGATATATAGCTTAGACGTAACAAAGAAAACCTGCATGACCAGGTCGACTGCTCAGTAGTCCGTACACCATGGATTGACTAACCGCTAAATCTCTTCCAACCACGGCTAGCCCCAACTAACTTTACACGTCCAGGAAGCGGGTACTGCATTTTGTGCAATGCTGGTCTCGAAAGACTTTGTCTGATGGGCCTTGTGACTTGATCTACCTTGCTCCTAATATCATATCAAGTGAGCGCAAAGGTAGTTTGATGCCCCCACTATATGTTTAATTGAACATAAACTAAAGCCAACAGACGGTTCTGTAGGACAGCTGTACAGCACAGCCAACTAGACCTGGACAAAAGAACAAAATAACGGAAAATGACAAGAGAACAACAGACTTGTTGACTTCCATGTGTATCCCATACAGATTGGGTAACTTGGGAATCAGAAAGGTACTTGGTGTCTGTGGCGTTGGAGTGTTCCGTTGACTGAACAAAGCATCACGAATTTAACCTCCAAAGGCCAAGAACCATCTTCGGATGAATGATCAAAACAATTGCATTAAAAAGATCAATTTCGACGATGACCTACCTGAATACCTGCAAGCAGGCACTTGAAATACAAAAGGGAACCAAATTTTACGTCGGCTGACGAAACTGGAGCGTGATTAGGAAATCGCACTCCACGCTAAAACGAGAGCATAGGCCAAAAAAGCCCACTACCCTAGATGAACTATGGTCCTGAGGCTCCATACAGTCTGTTCGGCATATTTCAAACAAGTCGAACGCTGCTGTACTTTAAAGTCATACAGTATACCGTTGCGAGTTTTACCATAAAGGCTAGACACACACTTATGTGTACTTTCCACTCTGGAGCCCACACATCTGTTTGCTCATCTGAGTTCACGTGATGTTCACAAAGCAAAGATCGTCTGGCGTGTCATCGGAGGTGGGAATCAGGAGAGTCACACCACGAGATTACTACGTATTTTAGTCTTTCGGGACGGACAGTGAACAAATGGATCGATCGGCTCATCAAAGGAAACCCATCATTTTGACCGATGAGTCAGTCAAAGTCCTGTTTGGAAACATATCTGAAACAATGAAAGTTGTATTATGACAGTAACAATGCAGCTCAATGGAAATTCAGTGGCTGTCTGTGGAGCCACCTGACAGGAAGTTTAGGGGATCACCCGATTTCAATCCAGTCGAATGTTGAGGAATACGTTTGGGAGGAAAGTGGATCAGAGGTGGCAGTGAAAGTATCTATTGGATTCGAGGACTCCTGAATAAGCAATTCAACTGTATGCCAGCAGACACCATCAGACTGTTGATAGAGAGCATCATCGACGAATAATTGTCGTTAAATCGTCCGAAGGTGGCTAAACCCGTCTCCCCCACAAACGACGTCCAACCCGAATGACCCTTGACCGTTTCAGAACAACCATCTCCTATATGATTTGTAAAGACTTGAGAATGAATCATTGAAAACAATTTTTTGCCTCTGAAAACGTGTTCTGATGTCACAATGTGCATATTCCAAAATCTAAACCGTGTACCATTTGAAAACGACCAAATTATTCCATTATCTACAAAACTTTATGGTTTCAATAAAGGATTTCACTATTATACAATGTCTTTTATTCAGTTACATATTTTTTGGAGTGGGGGGCGGGAGCATTTTATGTGAATAGCGCACACTGAACGTTTTATGCCGAAGCTTCGGAAATTACCGTCCACTCTTATTGCTTCAGCAGAAACGATGGGGCACATATTTTGGGCATATGGACAGCATTTACATCACCGATGAGTAAATGACCAAAAGGTGACAACATCTTATTCACCTCAAGCGAAACCGCTCATCACTGATGATACAGAAACCCAATCCCATCCCCACAACCACGATACACACAAACACATACATACGCATGCATAATCTGACACCCACCGGTTGTAGATTATCATCCCGAGACCGTCCTATTGTAAACTGGTCTTAAGAAGGGTTGCACACGATAACCGAAACGTCGACTGCTTACCATCACTTCCGAAAAACCTTTACCGAACGCAACCGAATTACTGCTGCGATCTTATTTGTATCGTAGCGAGCACGCATGGATGAAGAGGGCATTTTTAGGATATCAAAGTGAATCTTGCAAAATTTATTTCAACTGTTAGTCAAGGCTAACCTTCGGAGCGAGGACACATGGTCCCATGTTTCAAGTTTTGATATGAGTACCGGGTATGCATGCCTAATTGCAGCAGCAACCACAAAAGCGGCCATGTTCTTCCGGAGAAATTTTGCCCCCTCATCCAGATACAATACCATACCACTTATATCAGTATGCGCTTACGTACAAACAAAAGTCAAATTTAGAAAATGCTTATTTCCCTCTCTCTGGTTCGACGAAGAGTAGTCATATATATATATATATATATATATATATATATATATATATATATATATATATTCTAAAACGACTGCTTACGCGTTCACCTAGGCGGATAGCAATAACAACGTACTTTCACATTGTGTCATGCTTTATATTTTGTTTCTTTACAAAATCAACCGACCCAACAATTAGGGCCACACCGGAAGTATACTCTTATTCAACAGCTTTCCATAGTCGCACACAACAGTTTGATTTTAGACGCACTAGTTTTTAAATTTCGGTTGTTTCTGAATGTGGTGGTGCCCCGTAAGGCTTCACAACGTTAACTCTGGATGGTCACGATAAATTAGTCTCACAAGAATAGCGCAAAGTTCAGTTGCGTTTTCATAGCACACAAAAATTGCTTGCAAAACAATCCTCGCAAAATGGTCCTCTCGACTGTGATACGATACAGACTGCAACCACCAGTCTGTTTTTTATTCTATAATATGACATTAGACAGCACAAGACAATAAGAAAAGTTCACGTACTCTTAGTGTCCGCTAGTGGAACAACATTTAAAATGACAGTAAAAAAGGAAAATGGCACTGATGCCGTTCTTATTGCCCTCATCTAGGTCATATAATCGGCAATTTATAGGGTGATGACCAAGATAGTCAGACTCACTTAAAAGGTGGTGGTGGTTCGGCAGGATATTCTGAACCTGGTCCATCGGCTGTAAAACATGCCACCCGGTACACAATCTGACATCCAGGCCAGTTCCCGCCTGGAAGAATTTCAGTGGAATTCTTTGATCGAACTTCATTTTCTTCCAAATCACCTGTCGGCTTTTGGGGAAACACTCTCAGTAATTCTGCCAAAGCTTCGCTATATTCTACAGAGTCATCCATGATGTTTTCCGCATCGATGGGGACAAACGTTTCTTCTCTCCCTTCCTTGGAGAGTGGCAGTTCTCCGGCTTTGGCAACTCTTCTATTCACACCACCGACGGTCTTTTGCTCGGAAGAAATTTTATCCCTCTGCAGATGAGTAAAAATTTACAGATAAGTTTCAAATCTCGAGGTTCTGTAGGCTACCCGAGAAAGTCATCATCGAGTCTAGATAAGCAGCAGTTAATTGGCATATTGTCCAAATAATTTTGAGTGAGGACATTTTGTTTTGGGTTAAACACTGATATATTAGTGGTTTGAATAAACTGACCGATTTTTCAATGATACACCTATTACCCGCTGTACATTGAAACGAATCAAATTGATCTTTCACAGGGATTCAGATTCGGTTTTTTTCTCACACATAAAGTGCATGGAATTCTTAAATCATACTCGACCGGACATGTCATATGAAAAGTTTTGTTTGTCAAAGAATCTGAGCATTTTCGCGGCACCACAGACTCTGTGACCCCATCAATATTTCCTCGGTCAATTATGCCAACATACATGTGGGAAACCCGAGCAGAATCGTGTTGGTTTTATATCCTGCAACTCAGAAACTAGATTCAAACATTCTAAACTATTTACACACAAACAGCCCAGTGTGAAATACTACCCTTCAAGAGTCTCTTCATTTGATTCACTGAAGCTAGAGCCACACCACCTAAAGTGACCCCCCCCCCTACAACTCCAGACACTTTATTTACAAATAAACCAGGAACACAGATTCCAAAATCCATCTCAAATACTTTAATGGGAAAACTTAAGATGACAAAGTAAAGTCAGTCATACGTTTTCTCGAGTACCCTTTGGTTTTTGGTATGATTCCTAGGTCACCACTGTCCTTCAAATTAGTATCTTCCGAATGTCTAAAGAAGGTGATTTTTTGAAGAACGAACTTGTTTATTGAAATGTTGCAATGCACTATTTTAGGCAAGAAGCCATCTAAACCCATAACCCATCGTTCCGAAATAATCATCGAGTAATGGTAAATCCATCAAGGAAAGTCAAAACTTAATGCACCTTTTGAAACCAGGGAAGCACACCCACTGTTCTGCTTTGTTCACAATTGTGATAAATTATCAACGGAGCATATGCGCCCAGGCCAAACTGGAATTCCAGCCCGCACTGCATAACGGTGTGTTGATATGCACACAATGCTGACGACTCTCGAACTGGCCAAAATAGCCAAATGATGCGTCTTTTTTCAAGGGTGCTCTGAAACTTGATGACCCCAAGCGAATCATTTGATGAAAAATTCATATCCTTCACCGCTGAAAGTTCTCAGTGATTCAAGGTGCGGTTCCCCCACATGCTTATGCTCCATCCGTATTGTTGATCCACATGCTACTACTGCTTACGTTAAAAAACAGAGGCAGTATCTTCCTGAGTCAAGTCATCCGTAAAAGTTCATCACACAGTACGTTGGTCTTTAATCAGATAAGTGCTGGACTACGGCTTAGTATAAACTGCACCTCAACAGAGTGGGACAGTCAGCCAAACAAAGTATTTTCTATCCCACATACTACTAGCAAGTAAAGGTGGGATGTACACATAAATCAAAAGCGAAGCAGGTCTAAATGTGGCTACGTTGGCTCATCCTGCGGAGAAGACCTGATTTGGGGGGAGGTATTCGCTTGAAGTTAACGGGACAGATGCCATGTCCCCATTCGAATTTGTCGAGCATTTCTACCTGTCGTGGAAGATGACATCTGAACAAACGTAACTTGGTGATTCGGATCAGCCAGGACGGGAGCGGGGTGGCGCAGTTATAACACATACGCCTTGGAGATAAAAATGCCCGGGTTCATACCCTGGGTGCAGCGGAGGATGCGAACCAGTGACGAGCTCTAACAAGAACGAAACTTAAGTCTGGTATTTCTGAGTGTGAGGTTGGTCGGATGACCTGAGGTTTGTTCTTGAAAGATGGAGCTTAAGGGAGGTCAGCCAAACAAAGAGCTGAATCTGGTAAGTGTTCGGAATATCCGTGTACAACTGACGGTGATGGTCGTCACACTAATTTGCTTTTTCCCTCATAATAATGGGATTGTGTCATTTCAAATCCCTTAAAAATGTTTTTGTTCAAGTCTACCAACCTGTTATCTCCGTGTTGCTTTGATGACCATCATTTTGTGTATACGGATCGCATTAAACACGATTTAAGGGCTTCACAGCATTACCCGATGCCAACTTATCGAAGGTTGACCGTTGAATCAAGTAGTCCTTCCATCCGACATGCTGATTAGTCTCACTACATTTGATATATGACAGTGAGTTTTCAATATCAACGCATTCTCGAATAAGTTCTCAGGCCGACCAGAGTGAGCAGGACAACGAAGACCGTCCGAGCTTCCCAACACCATATACTAGAATGACCAGGCTGTATGCATCACACACTTCACCACTTGAAATGTTAAGTGAGAACTACAGTGCTAGTTCGTTAAGGCCTCCAATACTGTTTTTTTGTGCATTGCTGTTTGAGGTGGCGAACATTTTACCACAACAACTGTCATAGGAATTCCACTGTTAAGTCGTTTGCACTCGTCTCGAACAATTGTCCTTCCATTATTCAAATAGTATGAGAGAACACACGAAGAACAACATAAAGTGGTAAGTAAGCTTGATTTCAGTAATTTAGTCATGCAGATACTTTACACCTTATATTGTTTATATTAAGCCATGATTGAGGACTAAACATGATGGGGTTATACAGGTCTCAAAAGAGAGGCCCAGGTTCAAACGCGTGATCCCGATTTATCTCTGGACCGTAATTCAGTGTTATTTTTCTAATTGGTTTTATCGCTAAATTTCTGTCCATGCGCAAATTACAAGTGAATTTTCCCTTATCTGTAAGACTCAGGCTCCTCGTCTCAAAGACAAAATTTTATCAATAAATCCTAATGTACTTTGGATCTCGTTTAGCAGTGTGTTGTTCGTCCCATTGGGAAATGATTGACAGGGGTAGACCAGTAATTAGAGCAAAATAGTTATTGTGAATCATTGCAATATTGATTGGGCAGTAGTGGATATTCACTTGCGTAATTTGTGTCCGACTAGCCGTACCGTAATAGCTTAGCCGGTAGAGCAACTGCCAGGTAGATCGAAGGTTGTCCGTTTAATTCCGGCGCGAGGTGTGAACTTCTGAATCCAAAAGTACTAGCGGATTTTAGACTATCCGTAGGATCATTTTTATTTTGGGGTGGGCCAAGAAAGCTCCGGTGCTTGTACGAACTACTTTGAGAGTAAATCATGTCATCTAGATAAATTCCTACGGTTACCGCTGAGGTCAGGATGCAGTGAAGTACCACTTCCTTGTCTCGCTTCCTCAAGCACAACAGATGTCAAAAGACTCCATTTATAACATCATTTACGATCATTCACCACCCATAAATACACTGGATCACAAGCATAGACTTTATTATCTCTTTTGTCGTCTTTTTTGGTGTATCTTATCATTCCTCTTTCTATCTGATGGCAATCAAACAAAGTATGATTTATCCGCATTATTAGAAATCTTCAAAAATGAGTTTATCCGTCATTTTGTGGTATTCTCGGTAGATGGCGTTTTCCCATTCAGGTCCTTTCGTCTTTTGCAAGATTTTCGCTTAAAACCTACCCTCCTACGTGATTACTCCCCCTAAGTCTATTCGTTTTACTTTCTACTGGACGATACGACAAGATAGCAAACCAAACTGAACAACAGAAATGGTTTGCGGAATGTGACTGGACTGTTTGGGCTAAGTCAGTTATCACGCCTATTTGAAACTGTCAGTTGGAGCTTGAGTATGACAGTGGAATGATTAGCGCGGTGCATTACGGAAAGGCTTTCCGGGTACAGAACTACATTCAAAGCATTAGCATCTGGGTAACTGTTTCATACTTTCTGAAGTTCTTACTGAGATCTGTACTACACCCCCTTGTAAAAATTCATGGAAATGGCATTAGAACGGCAAATTCTATGCGCATTTCAGTTTCCTCTAAAAATATGGTCGATCTGTGAATTCGGAAGATCTGACTGAGAAAATGACTTGTCACCGTACTCAGTCTAATCAGTCGAGAAGCAATACCCGGATACTGTCCAACCTAATGGATGTTACCCGTGTCTCGTTGTGCTCTATTAAGCCTAAGTCTGCATTTTATTTCTGTGTTGTACAATCAAGGATTGAGCAAACAGAGGAGGCAAAAAGTTGTTGTCGGCTATTCGTTTCCGAACATCTGTAATAAAATTGCTTAAGGGACTGAATACCATAACAGACATTTCAACATATCCACTTCGGAGCCGAATAGAATGAGCTTACTCGAGGGCAGTTAGCCCTGAAGACATCGGGAGGTCATCCGGGTTGGCTAAAGATAGGGTCATCGAATGCCATTTAAAATTCTCTAGTAGAAAACCTCGTCAACACGGAAAATTCTATGGATATTCACAGGCCTTTCCACAGCAGTTGCCGAGTCCCCCACAATCTTTCGAATTATGTGAGAGGCATCGTTCTGTACATAGTCGAGGCCACCACGAAACAGCAACTGAATAATGAAAAAGAAAATATCCTTGCAAAATAGACACGTAGCAGCCTCAAACCCAGAGACCGAATGGTCAATGCAATACCTGATGAAACCGTTCGATTAAGACAGAAGTCGCACCAGTGGTAATCATATCCCGTAAACCATCAACTTTCCCCCATGGTTTGCTCCTGTTGGCTACTTTAGCACATTAAATTGACTGTTACCATGGATTGGAAATGTATTTTTTGCGAACAATTCCTTGTCGTGTGTTCCAACTACCTGTTAACATAATTTTGGAATAAAAATGCACATCTAATTTCATATGGAAGCCGTATGTGGGATGCTCGGACTTTGAGCAGTACGCACTCTGGAGCCTTTCGTAGGTTTTGCCTCGGTGGGCTCAGTCAAAGCAGCAGCGGCCACCGCTTCGCTGATCATACGAAGACGTTTTTTGTTGACCATTCTGGCAGCCTCTTCCCGAATCATTTGTCCACAAAGCAACGGACGGAAGCGAATTGTCACCCGATGTTTCTGTGTACGGGGGAGAGAAGGGAGGCAGATCTTCTGATATGAACGTGACCCGGTATGTTTGCAAACCCGATGATCAGAAATGGTTCCGCAGTGCATCAAATTGTAATGATACAAACAAGCCGCTTTTATGTCTTTTTAGATTATGGTGTGCGATTTAACGGAAAACATTTTCTGCTTTTAAAACCGCCTTTCCGGACAGGGGTGGGTCGAGGGATCACTTACCCCGCATATTCGTCTTTAGTTTTACTTCCAACAAGAGGATATAATCCGGTGAAAAATGTGCAAGAATCTACTTCTATCACTATATGGTATAAATATTCATGATAATCGTGGCATGTTATTCGGAGTACACGTTCTATCACCAAGCAAAACCAAAAGCAGTAAACCATTCTTCATGGCGTGCCATATAACCGGTAGACTTCCTAGAATATTTCAAGCAGTTCCCATTTTTTTCTTTGAGGAGATTATCCCTCCTGCCTCCGATTCTATTTCGTAGCCCATTATCAGGGTCACAAAAGCTACAGTTATTATTATCTTACGAATTTTACTTCAAAGTTTTATAAGGTTTCCTGAAATAAAGCAAAATTCTAAGACCTGTTGGTTTTCGTGAGATTCGACGACCCACTTATGGAAGCCACACCTACTCTTTGGTATCTTATGGGCTACATCACCTCTGCTAAGAGACCACGACAAAGGACTTAGGACATTTCCCAAGTGGATCGTACTGTGATACCTCCCAACCTCTACTAGCGTATGACAGCGGTTATGGAGAACTTATGTTTTGACGGTCTACAGCAGGATTTCTGTATGGATCAGCCACTGTCCACCAGCTAAACACAAGTGCATGTTTGGTTGAGAATGCCGTTTCGGCAGACTTGGTAAATGATGAAGTGGATTCAAGTATCAATGGTCGTCTGCAGCGGTCGGGTTCCAACTGTGTCAAGACTGAGGTAGATTACTGAGCCCGCACAAATACAAATTTAAAGCTTTGGATGTCTTGGCCACCTGGGCATTGTACGTATGCTACTCCCAATTGTTTTAGTAACAGTTGTGACGTCTTCCTTTTCAAATATAGAATTTCTGGGAGTCACGGACCTCTCAATCAGTTATTTTCAAGTTCGTTTTCCAATGTGCTCTTTGCTGTCCTAACTCATTGTTCTCTTGCCACTTTCTCCGGCCGTCTGAGACGGAACCTTAAAGGTCTGAGCCGTTGCTTCGTAATCTTAAATCTTGTATCATCTGTCTCCATTGATACTCTTCTGAATGAACTCGTTCATCAGCGCATCGATTATTGTTTAGCCCTAGCCCACAAGATATTCCAGAGCGGTAATCATCTGTTATACACAGAAACGTCTCTTTGTAGCATCCGTTCATTCATTTATTCAGCATCCTGGTACCTTTCCTCGTGAATAAATCTTCAAGAAAACTTCTGTCTTTCTCGAGTTCTCTCCAATCAGGAGGAGATAAGAGCCGAGTTACCCAAAAAATGTTTTAAATAACTTCATTTACTTTCACCCTCTCTCTTATTGAAACGCTGCAAATACTTTTCGATTCATGACACCATGCTAATTTTTTGTGTTTTATTGATGCGTGTCATGGCATAAATGTCAGCATATCACTTGCAAGGTCTGCCATACAAATACAAATGCTGCTTGTGACTGCAAGAAAAGAGGCATTAAAGATCTGAGCTTGGCATAATAAGCCACTTTTAGAGAAATGGCGTTCTTCCGTCACATGTACTCAACCTCACAATCATCTCACATACATTATGCGTCTTTCCAGGCGGTTTTACTGATATTGTCAATATCTGGCTAGTGTACACTTTTGTTATGCCTAATAAATATTTGTTTGAAAACATATCATTCTCGACACAAATTTCAACGCAGAAGTCAACAGCATTAGATTGCTCGATGTATTCCGGACCATTTCGCTGCATCTTCACTGGTGCATACTGCAGTCAGGGTGATCATTTATAAACGGTAAATTGAACGTTCTCATGAGACCAAAGGCAAAAGTACAAACACACACAACTAACGATGGCAAATAAAAACATGTTGCCAAGGCAAGGCTGTTTGCACAGCTGAGGGTGACGTTGGTTTAGTGCTAGTGCCTCCGCGTATCTCAATAGTCGTTGATTATTTGTGACATAAGTGACGGCGAACGCCGTGTTCAGATTAACACTGTGATTTGTCCCCCACAGGCTTTGCGTAATGGATGATTTGAGTGTTTTGCATGTGTTCGATGACGTCACTGACTGCGTCTGTCCGCTCATTGTTTTTGTGACCAAACCGGAATGTGTGTGTTTGTACTTTTGCCTGTGGTCACATGAGAACGTTCAATTTACCATTTTAAATGATCAGAGAATGTATTGTTGGCACGAGGAGCCTGAATCGTATGTTTTTGGGAAATCCACTTGCATTCTTCACATCGAAAAGTCTGACGCCGCGAGCCGGAATCGAACCGGCGACCCTCCCTCAGTGTCCGATGAATCACGTTCATCTGTGTGCTGTTCGTCCCATTGGGAAGTGACCGTCAAAGGCTAGCGCAGTGATTAACACCAGGATAGATACTGTGTATCATTTGAATATTGGTTCGCGCCTTATCGATTATTCACTGGCGTAATTCATACCAGACCGTCCGGACCACGATAGCTCAGCTGGTAGAGCATCTTCCCGGGATGAGTAGGATCGCCGGTTCGATTCTGGCTCTCGGCATCCGACATTTCGATGTGAAGAATGCAGGTGGATTTTCCAAAAACATATAGGTGATCACCTTGACTGCAGTATGCACTAGTGAAGATGCAGCGAAATGGTCCGGAATACATCGCGCAATCTAATGGTATTGGCCTTTATGTTCAAACATTTGTTTAGTGTTTCCTTGTACTATTCACGAAAAAATGTGGACTGGATAGGATCTCAGTTGCTAATGGTAAATGCAACACCAAATTAGAGATAATAAAGTTAATCGGAAAACAAATCACATCTTTCGAAATCAATCAAAATTGGTTTGTTATCACTCTAACCAGTTTGCTGACCTCTCCCGGATTCAAAGTTCCTGAATTGGGCAATACGGACAAAAACGAGCGTTGTGTTTGTTGACATAGCCCATTTTTATCACCCGACAAGCACTGCCCATCCGAGCACATTGTATCTATAGAAAGGAACTCATAAGCCGTGGGCCCCACGGAGGCGACCGGACCTTTGGAGCCGATACGCGGTTGCACGTGAGTGTACGGATTTGATGATACGTGAATATTCTCCACCGTGAACGTGATATTCGTCGACTCATCCAATGGAGTGGGTGGGAGTTGAATCTTGTACGTAGACAGACGCAATGGTGCAAAAACACCCACTCCAGTGCAGCAGACGGAGAAAGATCTAAGTAGTATAAAATATGACAATAAGAGATTAGATTTTACGTAACATGACATTCATCATGCAGTGTGAACTTTCATACCATTGTAAACCATGGAAACACGGTACAGGCTTTTCATTCTAAGCCAGAGACTAAAGAGCGCTGTATCATGTACTGTATAAGTTCAATAAACTGTTGAGAGCTTTGTGGTTAAGGTGTTCGATTCGCAGTCATTCATCCCGGGTTCTAGTTCCAAAGGGGGCCCGTTAGTTATTCACTGCTGATGTTTCTTAACAATGACGAGACAGTTTTACGGTGCTTCCATGGCTTTTGGTGGTTTAAATGTTCACATCGCATGATGAATTTCATATTATATGCATATACAAAGATATTTAGTTATATTTGCTGAGAGGACATTTGAAGAATCAATTCTGCATTGCGTATAAAACAAGTTCATTGAGGGCAGCTAGGTGAAATATCTAAACGTGTAATGAATGAACCTCGTGAAACTCAACAAAACCCTAGTAATTTGATGTGCGCAATAATAACCGATGGTAATTTTACTTCATATTTACACCAAAGGTATTCGGAATCTTGTCAAAATTTTTCAGAAATTTTCAGTGATTTCCAGTGCTGTGGTCTTTCTTAGCTCAGGTTAACGGTTTTCGGGAGCTTGGCGTCTAAGTTGTAAACTTCACCTACAAAATGATAATATCATTTCAAACGGTGATGAAACATTTGCGACCTGCGCGGGAAGTCCAGCTCGAACAAGAGCTGGTGAAAACTAGCAGAAACCAAGAGGGTCATCCGACTGGTTAGTGGCAGTTCCATTCCGACTAGACTGTAGCCTACAATGCCACCTTCTTCTGCCCCGGTGTTCATCAAAGACGGCAATAAGCACTCACTGCTCATGCACGTTTCCGCGTTGTACGGACGAGCGATGACCAATATGGATCCATTTTGTTATGGCCGTAATTATGAACCTCGGTAACCATTTGTGTTAGTGTAACGAAGACGACAAGACAGGTGAGGACACTTGTATTTGGAGGACTAAACAAGTTAAGTTCATGAAACACGTACAATCGTTTATATTGCCTTTTTTCCAGACCGCGCTGCAGCAACACTGATCTCCCGGCTGTGTTAGTTGCCTGCGGCCATAAGCTTAATTCTCTTGTGCATCATTTGTGTACGGATGGCCCGATTGTCCCTATTGACGGCTTGATCGGTAGCCCCTCATATGGGCTATCTTGTTGGTTGCTTGAGATCCCACTGCTTCCCATCTACTAGTCCGTATGCCTCTTTTTGTTTGCTTCGGGATACCTCCGACATACTCGCTGTCTGTTCTTTGGTCTGTGGCTCTCGACCGGTTGGCTCGATCGGTTTGATATTCGCGTTGTCCCGTTGCTCCAGTAGTCCTCGCTACAGCAAAACTGAATGATCCTACAGTGATCGATAGTGCCACCACTGGACGGGGCAATGGGGGAGAGCGGGGGTAGGTTATCGATTTCTCAACCCGTACATACTTTCCAAGTGGACAGAGAGCACTAAGCGGTTAAATTCTCGTTGTGTTCTCCGACTGGACTAAACGGTCAGCGGGAATTGTGTTGTGACCAACTCAAAGCAGGTGTGCCATGGCTTAACGAAAATTTCACCCTTATATTTGGGCTTTGCAGGTAAAAGTGAATATTGCGACTGAGCGCCAGCTTAAGGTGAAAGGTTTTTGAAGTCACATACTCCAAAGAGAGCTGTTATTAGTTATTGTCTAGTAGGTGTTAGCCACTGTGATCGAAGTCTCTGTGAGCGTAGTGCGCGGACGATTAGCCTATAGTGGGGCCGCTGATGAACGTGGGGTGGGAGGTGTTGACGCGCAGAATCCTAGCCCTATCAGAGTGATATTCCGATCATAAATTGGATGGTAGTTCTGAATACTTTTGAAAAAATTCCTAAATAAAACACGGGAATCCTCCTTTTCATTTCATTCATTCGTTCTATTCTTCTCATGAATGTATGTTACCCAATGAAAGGGAAACTCGTTTACTTCTTTTAAGGCGAGGTTGGCCAGCCTAATGGTGAAAAGCTGTTAAATTCATTATGGGCTCCAGTTGCGTAAATGCAGCCTACTTGACCCTCATGCTGTGATACTCGCTTTCGTTTACTCCGAGATTCAACGTACGGCCTACGAACGGAAAACCTGCTCGTGACTTCTGTCTCTCCAGTTCACAATGACAATCAAAAGACGGCAACACAACACGCCAGACGACGGTATATCTAAAAAAGAACTAGCAGCGCTGTATCCAAAGCGAAAAAGAACAGCTGTAATCTCATTTGAATCGAATGGAGCGTGCATGAACGGGGAGTCCATTTTTTAGAGTCACACGGTGATTCTTCCCGAGTTAATTTGTCGGTTAACACGGCTAACCTTCAAAACGAGGACACATGGTCCCAAGTATGGATTTTCGATATGAGTAATATGGCATTGTATCTGGAGTGCTCAAGTATAAGGATGATTGGGCGGGAGAGTACAGAATACGCATATTTGATGAGCTTCAATAACGGCGATACCGGTCGTGTGCTTCCGGGGAAATTTTGTCCTGTCATCCAGACACAATGCCATACTACTCATATCAAAAAAGAACATTTTCGAACTCTGGTGTCCATTCAGGTTAAAGACTTGACGGGTTGACTGTAAGCCGGATAGCCTGAACTACTGATTATTAACGTGATTTCTGTCAGTAAGACATAAAACTGTTTGGTAAACTAAGGGGGTTAAGGCTTGAGCGCTTTGACCGCTTATCGATTATTGGCTAGTCGACCCGGCCTGGCTTGTTCGAGATGGTTTGTGACTTGTTAATTTTGCACCTTCCTGACACTTTTCCCTTTAAGGTAGTTAGCCGTACCGACATGCTCGAGAAAGTAATTGCATTTGTCGCGCTGGTCGCCTAGGACGATTTGTTTTCTTGCAGAGTATCGGGTTTGTGTCGAAGTTCACCGGTTCGACCTACTACACCGTAAGGCCGAATGTGTCCAACGCTAAATCCAGAGGGAGTTGATACTCGTTGGCTGCATTGCTGACTGAACAGAGTCATGATCATCATTGGTTTTTGTGGTGAACCTACAAGTCATTTCCAACAAACACCTTACACAACACATGACTAATTCGCCTCTCTGTGACACCTGCTGCCCAATTCTGTCCCTGTCGGCAATCTTTTGTGTATACAGACGATCCTGAACTGCAGTTCACACTTCGAGGTGATTTCTCCATAATAATCAGCTCCCACGGGGATTTGAATCGGAAGTGGACGATGATGAGTCGAAAGTAAGCTACATTACGTGGTGTGTAAGTTCAGGTTTTGTAGCCAGTCCGGATAGTCTGGTGGTCAAGTGTTCAATCTCACTTATGTTGTTGATGAGCATCACTTTCATCCTCATGATCCCCAACACTATTACTCAGGTGATATTTTGCCTGATCCGGATAATCCCCTGCATTCACCCCGAAGAGTGTAAATCTTCACATAAACCCTCACTTCAGGGATGGGGGGCTTGCCCTATGATCGCACACCAGCATGCACGCGGCCTGTAGACAAAAGTAGAACTCAAACTGCGGTTGTATCAACCAATCGGCTTCAAGCACCAGCTTATCCGCTCGCCTGTTTATCGATCGCCGAACAGTTCAGCTTCTCGAGGATTCAACTGCTTTACATCACTCACGCTGACTCGTTCCAATTGTTTTGCGTTTTCCATCTCATCTGCAGCTCCGGTTGCCGGATGAGTCAAAAACAGTTGGTTTTATGTTCTGTGGTTATTTTGTTGACGCCAATCGAAAACAGTACGGCGTCCTAACCAATAATGTTCCTTGGTAGTGCGCTTCTTTTCGATCGAGACAAAAAGTCAACCACGTCAACCACAACTATTTAGAAAAAACACCAAGCGACTTGTTGAAACAAGTTATTAATGAAATGACAAAATGGCTGCAATTAACGACCACCATTTCACTACAAGTTGACTTCAGAACAAGTCTACCCAACTCAGCTTGCCAAGTGGTACGATTTTCTCCACTACTCGTCTCAAGAACACTTTCTGATTTCAAACCGCGTGGATTTACTGTCCGAGTTCAAAGAGTTTATATGGAATATTAATAGAGTCCAGGTAATATCAGTAAAGATCTGCATTAGGTGAGCATTTGACGTTCGGCAACACAACGTTGTCTGAACTGATGGTGGTCAGCCGGTGTTTCCGGTAACCTTGCTCAAGCATGCTTTTACAATGGATGCCCTCCCAAGTGATTTTGGTTCCGATACATTAGACCTGCGATAGGCTCAGTTAGATTTCAAAACTCAGTTGTGATTAGCTATCGCGGGACCTCTCATTCAAATGTTTTCCACTTTTATTTGCCCACATTTTCCATCTTTCTTGACCTCTTTGTTGGTTGTTTTAGTGTAATGGCTTTAGGATCCGAGTTATTAGTGTTACCATTTGCGTAGTATTTTCTATTGCGAAGCTGGAATCCCGTAAAACTGACACCCATGCCATGCATCTTTCCCCACCCTAAGTTCAGAAGTTCCAGTTAGCGAAGTATGACAAACTCGATCCAATGGATTAACAAATCCGAAAGTGATCCGAATAGGATACACACTGCTGCGCGTTTGATCCGACTCGGTCACTCCATCCCAAACACGCCACATTTAGTAGAAAATGCAATCAAATGCTTCTATTCAGTTGATATTATTCGTGCGCGGATTCCATTGTCAAGCACGGTTTAGGGAAATTCGGTCAAACTCCACAGTAAAAAACGAATACAACCTTTCAGTTTTAGCAAGCTGTCAGGTCAAATTCGCAGTATAGGCCAGCTGAGCTTTTAGTATGCAATCATTCATCTCTAGAGTGATTTTGCATTTATTTTTCAAAGTGCGTAAATACTTGAAATGCCTAACTGTGATCCATTATCCAAGGTATATCCCTAAATCGAAAAGCTTCATGTAGGTAACCAGATATTTCCCATGTTTCACTGTTAAGCCGTTACAGTCGCATTTATCTATCTTGAGAGAAGTGGAAGTTCAGGGGAGAGCCAGTCTTTACCACTAACCTAGGAATACCGGACGTTCAGCCGTGCAGCGCCAGAATAGGCCTTGGAGATCTGAGGCGTATTTCACAGGGAGTCAAAGTTTAAAAGTCCAAAATCTTGTTGTGTTTCACACATTGGAACAGATAGGCTATCAGGGTGAATTATCTACGATTCTTCCCTTTCCAATCACGTGGCTACGCAAGGATGTGGAAGGGGTATGCTCCGTAGCTTCAAAGGCCCACTGTACTATCATAGATAACCAGTAACCAGATCCTGAAACTTGGAGTGGGAAACCACGTGAATTATCAGTAGGTCAGGTGTTGAAACGATCCGGAAGACAGAGGATCAAAACAGGTCATAACTAGTAATAAGCCAACCGAAAGCCAAAATGGCCCGGCCGTGACTGAATTCGAACCTCTCACCTTCGAGTTAACAAGTGGCCTAACCAACTGATCGCCATCACCAGCCACATCAGCTATACATGTTGTCGCATCCGGTTTAACCAGTCATACGCACAGGAATGCACGTCTACCAATACGCAGTGCTCATCCTAAAGGTGATTTGGCCTGGACAATATTAGCTAATAAATCTCGCTGAGCACCGACTAACCTCGCATGACTTGGAGAAAAAGTGTGCTATTTTAGTTACTTGTAAGTTTACAGACTAGCAACTACTGGAGGATAAGTAGGCTCCAGGACTATCGTATATCCTAGCTGACCATGCGTGTCTGTCAGAAGTGAGTTTGGTGCCGATTACGATCCATGTTTTCTTCCACTAGCGGGCACCATAGATAGACCGTAAGCCCAGGGGCTCTACATCCTTCTCGACTGTGTTGATCAAAGTTTTAACCCTGGTACCAAGGCGACAGCGTCCTCCAGGACAGTGTTTTACCCAGAGTGTTTGTTTAAATAATTCTGTATCAAGTTGCCTCAGTATATGATTCAGCCACCGCAGTCGAGGACCATGAACAAAGGTTGACAGTAACAAAGCACGGTATCCTTACTTCATTGTTGGATACTCTGTGGTGTCATTTTGCTTTCATGTGCGCCGCAGGCGTCAGTGGTTTATTAGTTGCAACTTCTTGGTATCTTCTGGTCTTTTTTGCTAGATATCGCAACCGTAGGTGAATACGGGGTGTAGATCGGCACGGTAGATACGCACCTTAGTCCCAAGGCTGGTTTCATAACGATCACACGAAGCCCAGCATAGCTAGAAAACCCTCTCCCGGAGTTATCTATCCGTATTATTAATTTGTCCTTCGTCTGGCCGTTGGGAGCTCGGTTACTCGAATGACGGTACGCACTCGCTCAGTCGGTCGTTAATGGACAGCCGCTGGGCAGATGGTACTGGGTAAGTTGTGGTATTTACTTCTACCCCGATGGACTTTCAGATGAAATTGATTCGATCAAAGACTGATGAAAGTGTGGCAGAGGATTCCGCTAGCATAACATTGTAGTGTGCAAACTCTAGGTCCAAGAAGTGCGTCTTCTGACGCATCTGGATTTCAGGATAGCCAATCAGTGCCTATCTCATTGTCCAGTCGATTGCGTAGATAAATAGCACCGGTGAAAGAGGGTAGCCACTTCGGACGCCAGCAGTGAATGTGAACTCAGATGACTCTTCACCATACATACCGACCAGCCCCCTGGTGGAAGAATAGTTCCCTCTCAGAAGCCTTGTGAATTTATCGGGGCATCCCGCCGGATTCCATTATCGCCCAGGGACACTCCCTGTTAACCGAATCAAAAGCGACCCGAAAATTGATGAAACAGGCTACTGTTGGCTTCTGGAACTTGTAGCGGTGCTCCAGTGTTTGACGTAGTGGGAAAATTTGGTCCAAGCAGCATCTACCACAGCGAAACCCTCCTTAGTTCGGTCGGGTGCTGCGGTTTCTCTGAACGGAGAGGTGGTTGAGTAAGAGCAGGCATGAAATCTTTGCGGTCTTATAGTTCCCACACTCTCAGCGATCTCCTTTCTTTGGGATGCACCACAGAACAGACATGTCACAATCAGTGGGAAAGAATTCTTCCCGTCGTATGCAGTCTAATATTGTGTATAATCTATCGATCATTAACGACAGACAGCAATTGTAGAATTCTGATGGTATGCTGTCCCTTTCGCAGCTTTGTGTTAGTTAGTTGATTTACGTGACGACTTCAGTTGCACACGCGGATCGCAACTGACTCTGTACGGCCCCGCAAGAACCGGAGGTTTTGATCGGTCTGATGGTCTGATGGTTCACTGAGCAACCGATAGGAGTGCTCTACCCATCGCTTGTGCATGCACGCAACTTCACTCGCTTCTTATCTCATTGCCAGCTCACCGGCTTCGGTCGGGTTTCGTGCCAATTTGCTTATTAATGAAAGGATTACAGACATTACTTTTTCTACGAATTCTTACGAACGGAACACGTGTGTTACCAACGGTCGAATTCACGGCAGATTTCAGCTTCATCCCATTTCTTGATACCTGCATTTTTACGTCCAGTTTAATCCAATATTGGGTTAGCTACCAATACCGTCACACCTTTAGCGGTTGTAAAAGTGTGGTATAGGTAAATTTGGAAGACCAAATTATTTTGGAAATTTTTCGCAGCACCCGTTTGCACTCACCGCCCAATTCCAGTTTTACAGGTCAGTCTGAATTCGTAATCTTTTGCCTTGGAAGGCGAGAACAGAAGTTCCAGTTGTAAAGTCTCTTTCGGAAGAATTGTGCCAAACCCGTCATTTGGTTGGATTTCTACATACTGATGTGAATGAAATGAACAGAACATGAAGATAAGTTTCCTAGTATTAAAGGATTTGGTAATTATCTTGGCGAAATTATCCAGATAACATTTTCGGAAACGGAGTATATGGATAAAACTGAGTGAAATATAGAAGCCCTGTCATCTGCTCAGGATATCAAATTTCAGATGCATCTACAAGTTGGATTTGCATAACTAGGACAGAGGTCTGTGTACAAATTATGGCTAAAGGCTGACAGTGAAACTCTCTTGTTCCCATAAAGTCTGACAGTCGATTGCTATTTTGAGAACAAATGAAGGAAAAGGGGAAATCTCTTACAACCCTGTCATTATCTATCTCTGAGTGCAGAGACCCTTGGGGAGCAACGTGAATTGCTTTCATCGAGCACAAATCTATCCCAAATTAGACTTCTTTGTTCACACGTCAAAGTACGTTTGTCGCATTTAGGCAGGGTAAGTGCGCACGAGTAGAGTAGTCATAATTCATTATGTTGCAAAAAGAAATATTAAATGATATTATGCTGAGACGTACGAAAAGCTAAGCAAGAAAAGAAGACGGTCAGTGATACTTTTACTTCCAACTAATGAGAAAATAATAGTGCAATCACACAAATCGTTTAATTCAGCTTCATTTACTACCCTGCTCCACCACACCCAGTTATTTTTTATGGCTATGCAAGACTACTTATGCAAACTGTGAAAAGGAATCACCAACTGGTTTGTTGCTACCAATGACTACAGTGATATCATTCGAATAGTTGAACGTAAACCTCTCTAGTATATTTTATTGTTGAAGTTACATGATTTTTTTGTCACTTACCAACACGCAGAAACTTTTGTGCCATACCAACCACCAGAATGCTTGAATTTATGGTACCGTAAACAGTTTGCAAGCTCGCGCAAATCAAATTGGCTATCGTTTTGTCTTCAAACATGGATGAGTTGAATTTATAGAATTCTTCCAAATGAAACCCCTTGTTCATTAATTCTAACGATAAAATCTGAGCATCAGGAAATAGTTATTTCTTCAAAATCCAGTGGTGAGGCAGCTGCCACTGAATAAACAATTTGCTCGATGTGTTAGCTGGGTTGTAATTGAACCGATATTCGGTCTGATGGCTGGATAACTTCCCCGAGAGAGATGTCAAGGGCCCTAGGTAACCGACTTCATCCTATCTATAGTAAAGTTGTATGCACTTTCTCCAAAACATTTTCGGTTCTGACTCATGTGCGCAACACGTGCATTCAGGGTTGCTCTGTGAAAGCTGGTCAGACAATTCGGTAATACCGTGGGATCGTTCAACTCGTTCTATTTTAAATAATTCTACCTAATCAAAGAGATCATTTTTATCATCCAAAACTACTCATTGTATAATATCCCCCAAGACAAACCTTCCAGGCAGTTTGATTCAGTTCAAGCTTAAAACACAATCATAAGATAGATAAACGTAGTCTTCCTACTGGTCATACCTGAGAACCTAAGGCTGGACCATTTTTACTATAATGCTTCTCAGTCTATCTGTTTTGGTGGGTAACGATTTGTCGGCACCCCGTAATAATTAGTTTTTAAACAACGGAAAATAATAATGTTCTCTTTTTAATGAGACAGAAAACAATTTCAAAGAATTACTTCATTGATATGAATAACTACTGCGTAATGCACGTGGAGTTCTATCTATTGAACACTGTGACAAGAAGGTGTCAGACTCGCGGAGATTCTCCCTAGAAGTGGATCTATCTTCCCTTCACTTCAAATTTTGTAGCATTGTATTTGACATTTCGCACATCTACTTGCAAAAGAGAAAGAGTTGGTCAGATAACTTTTCCCAACTCTCATATCTCAATGAACCGTAAGTCACTTCAGTCAGTCTGAACGACCAGTAATCGTGCACTGGGTACTGTGATTCAGCCACCTCTCGAAGGGAACCTCCCTGAGCAGTCAAAGTTCTCCGCGATAGGAAACTAGTAAGAAGAGGAACACAAATGACAGTTTCAGATAGATGAAAGTGACGAGCGAACACAGCGGCGCCACTGGTCGCGACACGTAAATAAATCCTCTACTCCTTTTGATCATTGAGCGGGTAGACTTCTCGAACCCTAGCCAAAAATCCTAAAACACAGTATATAGCTAAGTTCACCGTTGAGACCTTTCGAGCCATTTTCTTTGTCATGGACTGGAAACTCCTATTAATCTTCTAACCATTATCCGACTGAGGGTACATCACACACCAAGGAATTCCTTTGAGAAACTTGCGCAATCGATCTCATAAGCACCTGAGTCGGGTCATTTGAGATTAGTCGCAATCAAAAGGAATGTTGCTTTCGAAAAATAGAGCAGTTTTTCATAGCAGAACCCGGATCCCAGATTCACTGTCACACTCCGCTGTTTCACATCAAGCATGTGACAAGACTGAAACTTTACGTCATTACAAACGAGAAAGGTCACTTTTTTGATACTTGATGAGTGCGAAATGAACAATATTTTATCAGTGTACAAAAAATAATACAGTCTTCGAAGGCCTAAATCCTTGAACTTGGGATTTTCTCAAATAGACTTACCTCAGGTGCATCAACTATCCCAAAGTTCTGCAACAACAGGCTATGATTGGTCAGAGTTAGGCTAGCCGAAACTGTCTCAGTTATGTTGGTTATGCCAAAGTCGATTCTTTCGGGGGCAAGTTCGATATCCGAGGTGGTTACAACCGCAGCCATTACGAGACGTAATGAATAGGTTTGACCGGCCACACAGGCGACGATTGGGACGTGCAAAACACCGGTGTTTGAATCAAAATCCGGCTGATTATCCGCATCGTTGCTCAAGCTTGCGAAAGCTGCATCCATTTCATTTTTGGACGATTTTATGTCCTCGCTCAAAGTGGTACGAGGAAGGAATTTGACTTGTGCAAGTAATCTGCTCTGAGCCTTATATATATATATATATATATATATATATATATATATATATATATGTAATGTGTGTGTGTGTTGAATCGGAATAATTCGGACAAAACAACGATGTAAGTCATCAGCTGAGACCTATCACACATATTACAGCGAATGCGAAAAAATGCCAATGCGAATGTAGGATTGTTGAATGCTCTATCATACTGGTCTTTCACTAGAAAGTCAAGGCTTTAGAATGAAACAGAATAATGCCAAACAAGTTGTGAGTGTTTCTGTGATTAGAAATTCTCATCTCACTTTCTTCCATTCTTACAGTAAATGTACCTTCAAAAGCTGGTTGAAAATTCAAATGTGAGGAATTCTTTTAAAAATAGTAAAATTTCTATACACGATACTTTTGGCACTTTTCTGAATTTTGCGTTATATCACACCTAATTAATTCGAAGATACAAGAACTTACGCAGAGATATGTTATTACACTTCTCATCGACTCGACAGGAAAAGTAGCGACCTCTCTCTGATTTCATCCAAGGACCCTCTGAAAATCCCCACCCAAGCCCTCTGCTCACTTTTATCATTATTCGTTTGAAATTGTTGTGCTTCACAAAAGAGATTTTTGATTGGCAAAAGAATAAATATCGGACAGACTACGATTCGAAGTTCATCTGGAAGTGTTGTGAATCCAGGAATATCAGAATTTACTTACAATGAAGCCACAAATCGACATGCTGCCTAAACACCTTCTCTTGACTGACTCAGTATAGATCACTCACGTTGCTCGCTTCGCAAAATCTGCCTACACTATCCTAACGCTCATTTGCATGGTTCACTTTATTCATGTGTGAGCTCAATACGGGCTTCAAAGTGCAACATTTCGTTCGAAAGGCTTCGGGGCGATTCGTCTCCAATGTCCTCTTCGAACGTTGTGACTGTGGCAAGTGTGACAGGTACGAGCAACGAACCAATTGATCGATTATTTGCTTTTTTTAGGCATAACATGACAGGTGATTCCAGTGCTTGTCTGAAAGATGAAAGCCTAAGAACAGCAAGAAAAGTGACAGCTTTATTCTACCTAGGCGTTAGAACACTAACATAGTTATCTACCTTTGAGAGTGATGGCAGACGGATTACCGTACTGAAATAGGAGAGACAAACGTCGTTCTTTTGATGACCCGTCCACAACGAAAATTACCGACACGAAATGTGATAAGAAATTGATGTCACTGACGGTGATGACGGACATACGAGGGGACTTATTACTTTTGTGGCAGAAAATAGCCACAGACTAAGGCTAAGTTGAGAATGCAAAAACAGAGATTACCCTTAAAGACGGAACTTAAACTTTAACAGCGCTTTTGAAACAACCACGCTCTAAAACATGTACAATGCACGTTGAGAATTGTGTTTTTGGAAACGTGCACAAGACTCTTTTTTCCTAGCCACCCAAGGGTCATCAGCTTCTATGTTTAATTAAGTGATTTTCTTCATATACCGAAGGATCTACTAGAGTCCCATTTTATGTGTAACATTCTCTGAGTTTAGCAACCAAAGATTTAAGTGATGCTGGTTAAGCAGCATGGTATTCCTTAGCTGCACGTGAACAAGCTAAACTGAGTCCAGGCTTACGATAGTATTCCACCTTAAGTTTACCGGGGCTATTGATGTATATAGAATTGTATTTATTCTTCGTCTCCCCTTAACTTTTTGGCGGATATGGTTCTAGTGACTTAACTTTATCATGTGAGGAAGGTGGCATTGAATTTTACCCAACGGTCAAAGTGTAGGAAACTGCATATGCGAACGACGTAGTTCTCTCAAATGAAGATTCACGTAGGTTGCAAACTTTTATAGACAAATTAACCGACTGGGCATCAACGTTCGGTATGCGTCTTACACCTTCAAAGCGAAAGATCCTATTATAAGACTGCGTTGGTCCAACTCCATACATCTCAGTTTTTGGGGAGACAATAGACCAGATCGACAAGTTCCGTTTTCTGGGTAGGTACATTTCATCTTCAGGTCGAATTTTGAATGAAATGTCTTTATGTACACAGAAGGCTAGTTTGGATTTAGCCAACTTGAGTTATCTGTGGTGTGGACATGACATCCACTCATATCTCAAGGGTCGAGTGTAGTAGTGCAGTAGTCAGCCTAGTGTTTCTGTGTGGTTCGGAGACATGTCCAATACGAGTGGAGGATATATGAAGATTGTCTGTGTTTGAACAACGATATCTTCGTGGCATTGCTCGAATCAGATTAGAACACAGTAAAAACAACGTTGTCGTTCGACGTAGAGTCTCAGACTCCCAGATCAAATGACTACATGCAAAAATTGAAGGTCCCCAGACTAAGACGGTTGAGGCATGTGCTGAGCATGCCACCTGACAGGATCGCTCAAAGCGCAATGTTCGCTGAAGCGAGTAACGGTAGGAAGATGATCAAAGGTGGTCAGTCTACGACATGGAAGAACGGTGTGGAAAGCATGAGCAGTGTACTTGGCCACGTAGATCGCGTTAAGCTTCCTGTGTAGGGTCCAACGGACTCTCCCACTCAGCGGTCTGATACAATAAGGGATGTGTTTCACCGTCTCACGTTTTTGCTCGCAAGAACTCTCTATCAATTTGATACCTCTATTGTAGTTCCTTCCTTGCTCATTTCTCACTCTTGTTCACTCACTATTGCCGGCTGAAGTTACCCATGCGAGACTGCTGCCAAAGCCGTCACACCAGTGCTTGATTACCGTTTGGGTGAACTGAACCGACTCGGTAGCTTCCACAGAATGACCCATTCCTGAATCCATCCTTAGAAGTGTTTTTTTGATCGAGATTTAAAGAAAATAGTTAGAGTACTGCTGAGGATCAAACCATGAAATGAAATGTTTGTTAGCTGCTTTCAGGAAAAAGGTCTGCGATTTCTACTAGCCTTTTCAACCTCATATGACAGACACGGTTTCACTCTCATTGAATAACTACACCCTAATCTGCATTCGCAAATGTTTGATCCTTAGTTCAATTAATACGTTTACTGAAGACGCTTTGTAATGCATTTGTGATGGTATAGGTTATTCCGATGCCGTGATAGGCAACGGCTTGCTTAGCTCACATGCGAAGCTTGGGTCGACACCAGGTGAACACAAGAGCCGACACGGTGTGAGCTTTTGTACGATAGACTTGCATAGTGAAAGCTAGGCTGTGACCACGAGAAAATCGTGGATGACCATTTAAAAACAAAAAATTGGACAATTCACGAATAAAAGTGTTCAATGAAATCTATAAAGGAAAAGAAACTTGCGACATACCTGAACAAATCCTGTCCTTGGCAGCACCTCCATGTGACTTTGCACTTGATCACTCACATGAAACGTCACTCTCAGAGCCGTGTTCGTGCGATTGTGAACTGCGAAACAGTCCTGATAAAGTCTGTCGTACCAGCATATACCCATTTCCAGCGTGTCGACTGAAAGATATGTGGGTAATTCCCTAGGCTGACCATAGGCTTCAATTTGAATGGTATCAACCAGTGGATCGTCAAATTGGATCACATATATTTCCCTACTCTGATCTGGCAAATGACCAGATCCCTCAGAAAGTAAACTACACGCCTTCGGGTTCCAGACGATTGTCATAGTTACCGTGGAAGACGGTTGCAAGAATCCATCCACGGCACCGCAAATAGTAAATTCAGGCGTTGTGTCCACTTTGACGTTGTTCAAAATGCTTGCAGTTGCTTCAAGAGAAGATACTTCATCTAGAGTGTATGAAAATTGATTTGAAAAATAACTAATATACATACATATTCATGTTAATTCAGCGGTTATGAAAACTTGAGTTTTGGATCACAACCATCCTTCTAACTGAAGAACCAATTCTCCTCTTAACTTTCGCATCTAAGAGAACACTACTGAAGAAAACGCATATTTAGGAATGTATCTATCAGACATCCCACCAATTCTCGATATGCGTCCCACTGGCATGAGATAGTTCCTTAAAACGGATGGAACCAGTAACAAATCAAAAACTGGGTCACCTAACTGCTACGTTAAAAATTGATGAGATCAAAAAAATGTACGACAACTTTCATTAACCTACGAATCAAAACGATTATGGTCGAGATGAATCGACCTGGTGATTTGCCGACTATACTGCAAGACTAAGGCGAAGGACCCCACATTTTTATGCTTATTTCTGGTTCCGTATACCCTATAGAAACCATATCTGGTCAGAATAGTCGCGTGCGCAATACCATACGGAGTACCAAATTCAGAAGGGAGATATACACCATATACCAGCTGGAGCAGAAAACCTGAAAACTCAGGATGACAAAAGAATGGCACCTCCTATTTCGGTGCACTTTCCCATAGAAAAGTTTGCAGACTCGGAAGGAACCTTGGGTCTATCAATAAGTTGACCAGTACGGTCCGTGGATTTGGCGTTAATCACGGTGCAAACATCACGATAAGAAGGCAAGTAGGAGAATACAGATCTCTGGATGAGCAAGTTTGTTTTTCTTCGCGTCTTCAACGGAATTTCCGCGTAAGTTTACCTGGTCTTTAAAAAGTGGGTAATTGGAAGTTTGCTGACTTTATCCCAAACTGATTTGGTTTTTGAGTATCAAATTTAAGCGAGAACAGCCTGCATCAACCCAATCTTCATATTCCCTAACCTAACATCCAGGGACGTTTCAGTTTACGTCATTGTGAGTGCGTAATTCTTAGGTGCTGTAGTTCTGTTGAAAGTCGGTCCACTGCTTCATTTGTTCCAACCATACTCACGGAAGGTTAAGCCATACACAGAGATATGTAGGACTTGTCTATGATCGCGCAGGTGGTGTGTAATTTTATTCTCGGTAGTGTTTTCAGTAGATCATTTTAAGTAATGAGTACTGGTCGTTAAGCAACCATAAGCCAGAGGCATCAGTACTTAATCACTGAAATGCAAACAAACGATTCTCGTCACTGGTAGTGACTCAGCTGAAGTCATCACGGATCAGAACATGTTCCTTGAGCAGGGTTTGAAAACTGTCACAGCTGATGAACTTTTTATTAGTTGCAGTTGTATATTATAAACTGGAAAACAGACTACACAACCGTCTAATGTCAAGTTGCAAAACGTCATATCAGCGAAATGTTTTCCGTACTAGACACATTTGGACATGCCTTTTCAAAAAAATTGAACAGAACTGAAGCAGGGCAAAACGAAATCTCACCAATTTGCGGGGCATTCAAAATGCTGTTTTCGGCGGAGAAATGAGGCAGGCTCATAGGCTGAAATTTGGTATAAGGACAAGCAGAAATTAGTTGGTAATGGACAACACCTCAAAATCGTTGCCGCTGCTTCCGCAAAAAAGGGAGTGAAAACGAGGATGAAGATTCATTCTCGTCGCTAAGTTAAACGGGGGATGGTCTGTGTTGGTGAATAGAATATGAACTTATAAATGAAGGGACAAAAAGAATTCGTTACTCTCTGTACCATACAGTTTGATCGTGTGTTAGAGTTGATTGTAAAATGATCATTCTTGATGCAAGATATATCCTGTAAAATTCTGCATCTTGCATAAGCTACGAAAAAAATGATTAAGGCTAACGGAATATGTCATACACTTTGGTCTTAATAACAGATTTTTCCCAGGAATAATTTGATTGAAATCAGTTTTTTGTACGAAACTCCGCAGTGCTATTTGTGTAAAGATGTAACTACGAAAGATGAGCAAACAGTTGTGACCGATTTGTACACCAACGAAAAATCGTCAACGATATTCCAGAACAGAAGTTACATTGAAAGTCCTCACCCTGTAATCTAGATTTATGCATATTTCTAGTCAGACGTAAAGCTGGCTGCTTGAATCACACCAGGTTTTATTGTGAAAAATTTCAAGGAAGCCTCATTGGACACATTTTGCTCTCGAACAATTACAAAAACCGTTCTCTCAGAATAGGCAAGTCGTTTGCTGTATTGACCACATCGTTGGTCTATCTACCTAGTGCGAACAGTCTCATGGGGCACTTTAAAAATGGATTGATGAATAATTCAGATTTCACTTCATCGTACCTATTTCCATAGATGAAAATGTAAGAGGGCATTAGCTTTAGGGAATTCAATCAGGGCCGGGTTTGGTTTGGATTAGTGTTTGCATCTATTGTGGCTTTAATTTTTCTCCCAGCCAAATATAAATCTTCTCACACTTGCCATTTAAGTCCAGTAAGCTGGTCTGCGTATTTCATGTTCCTAATTAACCTTTACTTTTTAGTATCTTGCATTGGTGTGACCACGACATATTGAACAACATTGTTTCCGCTACTCCCAATAAAGGAAAGCCTAATGGATAACCAATAGCGAATGACATCCTCCAGGTAAATGAAGATGGTGTGGAATTAAAAGGGCTACTCTAGGCTGTTCAGTGCTCCTTAATTTTTCAAATGAACTCAAGAAAAAGAGAAACCAGTTCGACTATTGATGGAACGGTATCAATAAAACAGCTAACCGTAGCGGCAGTATTCGCTTCATCAGCCGGGATTTCATCTAGCCGACTGTTCAGCAATTCTTTGTGCGTCTGTCTGCTCACAGCTGTTTCGCTTGGAGGCTGATCGTTATCCGAAATGAGATCTAGTATACGACAGACTTTGTATGCCACACCTTTGGCACCCGAGTTGTGCAGACGAACCGTACGCCGGACTGTCTCGCCGATCACGACAGAACCAAAATCAACCACGGTTTGGTCGATTGATACCTGATATTAAAGACGAAAAGTTTTTTACTTGTTCCGAAGCATCAATTACAATAATCGCCTATATACAGCGGAAACGTCTTGGTTATTATAGATAGTTCAATGAGTCTATCATGGTATTAGTTTGTGATGCGTACTGGAAAGCGATTCGCGTTCAGAGAAAGAATATGGCCATAATGAGTCTTACAGAATGCCGCTAACAACCACTGCTCTCAATATATTGCGATACAAAAGATTCAGGATACTCAAATGAAGAAAAATGAACTTCTAGGATTTTTTGCACAAATTGAGCATTTATTCAAACATGTTACCTACACAGTGACATTATGAGAGCAAGTTCAAAAGTACCATAATTTTTCTAGGGTCTAGATAATTAGATTTTGTTTATCTCGAGATGAAATAAGAAGGTCTTTGGTCACAATATGTTACTGCCTTCGATTGCGTAACGAACAGTCAACCGTCATAGTTCACATTTCCTGCTTTTACTTTATGGTAGTGAAACTGATAATGCTTCAGCTGATAAGGATAAGAATTGCATGCATTTTAATTATCCTAATTTTGGTAAGGATAATATTTTTCCCAAGATTACGTTTATTATGATACCACGGTCATAATAATTTGGATAATGATGTAAATAGTCAGAATGACGATAGATATGATCATAGGGGTATTGACGATGGTTTCCATCAACATCCAGTGGGTTGGGACCCGCTTTTTGAAAGGTCCCGTTAATACTTCGTGGGGGTATAACACACAATGAAGAGAATAGCGGAAGAAAGAAGATCAAGGATGACATACTCGTAACACAAAATAAATGCATAAAAGCGCCACCATTAGACTTAGAACTATAGAACGAGTTGTGATTTTTGGAAGGGGTTCCAAGAAATTCAGCCGTCTCGGGGTTAGGTAAACTGGAAAATATGACTAAATCCCACGAACAGTGACAGATTTGTGCTCAGACACGTTCTTCTTTGATTTGCTATCATTATTCGTAATTCTTTCCACTGTTTATATATTATTGACTGTTTTATGAGAAAAAATTAATTGTAATAATACGGCTTTGTCAGTGAGGAAATTATGATTAACCAACAATTCAATTTCGGTGGGTAACCTCTCCCAAGATAATTTTACAATGAATTGTTTTGTTTTCCTAGTGAGGTTGCTCCTAACAGTTAGCGACCAGAATTGAATTCAAAATGAACTGAACTACAGTGAACAGCATGCCAATAAGTGAGATGTATTTCCATACCAGACTAATTACATAAGAAGGAAAAGTGACGGCCGATCGATTTAATTTACCGTTGAAATAGTCTGATCCCATCGGTACTCATTATGTTCTCCTCGACTGTCCTCTTTCCCATACAGTCAGTTAAATTGTGAATAAATTCACGGAAAACCGGCAAAACAAATCTTTTGGGTTTACATAATTGCACACTTCCGGTCGACCAATTAGACAGACCAACTGGGTTTCCGTTCTCTCGGTACGCATTGTAGTTGACTGAACAACATCTCTTCACATACGTAAACGGAAACGGCTTTCTTCACATATTTTTGCGTTTTAAATTTTAAATAACTACAAAATAATCAAGATAGAAGGTAACCTTATGCCCAGATTACATCAAGCCGATATCGTCCTTTAACATAATGATCATGAATGAGAAGTGGTTGCCCTGATCCCGATTCATATCAAATAAATACCCTCACTGTTTGGCAACACAATGTTGTCCGTCTGACCAGTAGTTCACAAAGGAGTTTCTAGACTCCGTCCCTTTTTATTCTCTGTAAATTCTACTGCAAAATCTGTTGCATTAGTTGCTAGACAACGGCCGGCCGTTCCTTTCACAGATGTTCTATTTCATATCTGTTATTTGCATGCCGTGTTAAGTAATTATACATCTTCTCAGGAAGTACACGCACTCAGGCTAATGTTAAATTCCATAAAATCCTTACGCCGAAAATGGATGAATGTTCAGAATCATATTCCGGACTTGGTTGTCTGACTGCTACGGAAGGATCCAATTTCCCTTCAGCCATCTGTCTCCTTAAGGACAAACAGAAGGACAAGGACCACTTAAATGAAGAGTCAATTTGCTTTGAAAAGCGAATAGTGGCTAAAAGATACAGCTTTCGTACTACAACACTAGGTATCAACTTGGAGAGGTCTTATCTTAACTAATGGGAACTTTCGTCCATCTCTTCTTTGCAAGAGTGACTTGTAGGACATGAGTGATTGACTGTTCGGAGCAAGAATGGAACACATGATAAAGTTTAAACTGGTAACAGTAACCTTATTTTAAAACTAAACGAATTAGGCTGGCAACCCCTTCACGCAGAAACTTTCAGCTGGTGAGAACAAAATAAAGACTAGCCAAGTTGGTAACAACGCTGAGTGGCTAGGAAATGAACAGACTAAAAACGATAGTTACCCCCACCCAATAATATCCAATATTTCTTGTGTTTATATTGTCTGTTTTAAACTCACGTCACATTTCTTGGTTGTGGCCCTGAACGGGATGCTAAAAGGGCCTGCTGGGCACAAGAAGTTCACCTGACCGAACAAGTCACGATCCAGTTTGGGCAGAAATGAGACATCCAAAGTACAACACATCCCGGGGGATAAAGCCCCAGGAGGAGTAAATCTGAAAGGAAATTCGATGCTTGTTTTCAAGTGGAGCACCTCCGGTCATTCCAGTGCTCATGCACTTGATTTTTTGGTAGACTTTGTCAGACGGCCTGTTTTTTAATGAAATCCCTACTGTTAAGCAAAACCGATTGTCCACCCAGAGTATCACAGTAAAATGCCACTACATAGCAAAAAGTCGATAAATATATGACTGCGTGTATGCTCCTCAAAGAACTACAACTCGGTTTTACCAACAACAAAAATACCCACAATTCTCCCCATCCGAAGCAGTTGATTTCTCTGTTAACAGACCAGAAATGAGTATAATAATATTCCGCTGGCAATGATGTGAGAGTTGTTTTTCGTGTTTATATAATAAAACACGCTAGGCCCAAGGGTTACGTGTTTCCTTTGGTAGTTAACCTTTTGGTGGTTGACCACTCTGATCATTACTAAACATTCTCATGTGCCCCCTTCGCCCGGTTTATTCCCTCGTAAAAATACGGTGATTTGCACACGGTTTCTGGGATAACAGTAAGTCAAGTAGAGAAGTTCTGTTATCAAGACAGCTGTATTTCACGCAAATGTTGGATATAAGATGAAGTGCCTTCTTGTATAAAGTAGACTGTTGCGACTACTGCGAACCTCATCATCATCGTCATCATCGTACAGCGTTAAACAGTAGAGCAAGCCCCACTGACCACTGCCTTTCTCACCATGTTGCACGCTGAATTAGAAAGTATGAATATACAAGATAGAGAGGGAGTGGACCTACACGGGAGGGCAAAGGAAAGAACACCCTAGTAGCCAACACACGGAATACACAGTCTAATTGTACAAACAAACATCGATCAGTCATTCTGATTCGATAGAAAGTGACAACACGGTCGCCACTGTTCATGGTTCGCTGTCATATCCTTCAGTGAATACAGCCAACTGGTAGACGGATCTTTTGGACCCCAACCACGAAGACCTGATGCACCTACTTTTCCTAAGTCTGATGTACATTTTCTCATTCCTCGCTGCCACGTCATCTGTTGACCTCCACGTGGTCTCTTCCACTCCCTAGGAGGGGCGGAGAATACGACACGGTACGGTAGACGTGTGTTTGACATACGTAACACGTGCCCCAACCAACGAAGTCTACTAAGCCGGATACGTTGTGACAGAACGTTCTCCGAATCAATACCCAATACTCGCTTTCCGACCTCATCGTTGCTTACTCGACTATTCCATGCAATCCTAGCGATACTACGTAAACATCGATGGTCGAAAACCTCAAGACGACGAATATCTTCAGCACGCAGACTCCAAGTTTCGCAACCATACAACAAAACTGAACGCACTGCGGCACAGTATACACGACCTTTCAACTTCAGTGAAATATCAGGTCGGCGCCACAAGTGTTTCAATCCAGCGTACGCCGCTCGAGCCTTGGATATCCGCGTACTCACCTCTACTACAGTGCTCCCATCCGTCGTCACGCAGCTACCGAGGTAGGTGAAGTGGTCGACAACTGCCAGCACCTCCCCATCGAGCATCAAGCTCGGAATCGCTGACGTCCAGTCTTGTAACATCATTTTACACTTTGAAGGTGCAAAGCGCATGCCGAATGGAGCTACAGCTCTTGCGAGATTATCTAGTGCACGCTGAGCATGTTCCGTGGATTCGAACAAGCAGACAACGTCGTCTGCGTAATCTAGGTCACATAGCTTTTCACTATTTTCTAGTTCAACGCTTACATCCTGAAGATTTTGCAGCGCACTCTCCATTATTTCGTCCATGACGAAGTTGAAAAGGAATGGAGACAAAGGACATCCCTGTCGAACACCTGGTCGTTTCGAACCGACCGGATAGTTCACCGTAAACCCTAACGCGGCCAGAGGTATGAGAATACAATGATCTCAGTAGGTTCACGAACTTCTGGGGCATACCTTTTCGATGAAGAGCACTGAAAAGCAATGTTCGATCAACTGGATCGAAGGCGCCTTTCAGGTCTAATAAAATCATTATTATTGGTCGGCGATGCGTGTGATGCGTTTCAAATAATCGGCGAAGAGTAAAAATCTGGTCGATGCATCCTCGACCTGGGCGGAATCCAGCCTGCTGTTCGCGGACATTCTTCTCGCGAGCCGGTGTAAGACGATGCAGCAAAATCGAAGCTATTACTTTGGTGACTATCTAAATTAAGTTACTCCCACGATGATTACCACAGCCATTGCGTATTCCCTTCTTGAAGATGGGAACAATCAATGACTCGCTCGTTCCAAATGTCACGGAGCAAGGCGGTTGGTGATTTTATCAACGCCCCACCACCCAGTTTGAAAAGAACTGGAGGAAGTTCGTCGGGACCTGCCGCTTTCCCACGCCTTAGTAATCGAATACATGACTCTACTTCTACTTCTGATGGGGGCTCAAGTGATACCACCCAAGGAGTCACAGTTGTTGACACGGAAGTAACTACACTAGCGTGCGGCCAGCTAAACTGTTCCTTGAAGTACTCGGCCCATCGGTCAAGCCTTTGCTGTTTGCTATGGATGGGTTCTCCATTTCTACCCCAAATCGTTTCACTGACCTGGGTTCGCCGTCCACCGGTGTCACGAATAAGTTTGAACAGTCTTTGACTGTTACGTGAAGCAGCTGCTATTTCCATTTCTTCGGCTACCTTGGCCCACCAATTTTCGCAATCATTCTTAGGGCTTCGCGTACCTTGCCTTTGCAGCTTTCTCCCCATCTTATTCATCTCCTTACTATTCGAGAGCTGACACTTTTGCTCCATTATACTCAGCGACTCTTGCAAGATCCAGTGTCTTTGATGGACAACGGATCGAGGACCACAGACAACCTGCTGCAAAGTGCATCGCCTGTTTGATGTGAGCCCAATGCTCATCCACATTACTGTTCTCCGTGGATCCTAGCTCATGTGCTAACTTCTGCTCATACCGGGTGCAAACTTCTGGATCACACAAACGTTGCACGGCTAATCGGGTTTGCGGTTTGCGACGATGACCATGAAGCTGGAGAGATAATTGCATTAAAACTAAGGCATGGTCCGACTCTACGTACGTGGACCAGTAAGATCTACAGTTGCGAACAGGACTGCGCCATCGGTAGCTTACGGCGATATGGTCAATTTGACTCAAAGTACCCGTAGAGTTAGAGCGCCATGTCGCTGTGCGACGCGAGCTGTGTCGGAAATTTGTGCTAAACAAGAACAATCGATTGTCTGCACAAAATTGGAGAAGCCTATCCTCGTTATCTGTACGCTGAGCGGGTAAAACACAACGCCCACCTAAACAGGCACACTAAGTTTTCCAACTTGTGCATTGAAGTCACCGGCTAGCACTACAAGGTCGGAACCTTTACTGCTGCGAACGAGAGTGGCGAGTTCATCATAGAACTCATCTTTCTGCAAGTCTGAGCTGCAGTCCGTTGGGGCGTACGCCGAGATCACGAACAAATTGCGTTTAACACAACTACCCTTTCGAATGCCGACTGACCCCCGGAGTCTCACAGCACATAAACGACTGTTAACAGGAATCCAGTCTAAAAAACAGCCTCAGCTTTGTCAGTCAAGACAATTCCTACACCACGTTGACCCACAGCTCTAGCTGCTTCGTCTCCTGAGGTGCGCAGAATATACCTCGATGAGATACCAGATGCAGTTAGTTGAATTACACTGCTCGAATCCTGGATACGCGTTTCGCCTAAGCAGCAAACATCAATCTTCAGAGAGTTCATTGTGAGGGCTAGGCACGCCTGCTGACCGGCCTGCATGAGTGTACGCACGTTGAAGGAGCCGAGATTCAGAGGCTGACGGGGCTTCAGAAAATGTGAGTTACCAGACAGAGGATTATTCCCGACACTATTTTACAGTGAATAGTTGCGAGTATCGACCGTGTTATCCGTGGAAGCATTATGGGTGGATAAGTGGGGCAAAGAGGGATGGTTAGGGACAGAAGACAAGGGTTGAATAAGAGAGAGGGAACTCTGAGCAGTATCACACTTATCACTACCCACCCCGCTCGATGCGATGGGCAGGCGGTCCTGATTAGCCTGCGCGACGACCGATGCAGTATGAAATTCTTTGTATTCGTGCAGTTCATGGGAGATGTTGGACGGGTACTGCTAGGGTGTCCAGCCACAAAGCAGGAGAACAATTGGGGTCCTTATCCAAAGCCTTTAATTCTAACAAGAACCTATCAGCAAGGCAGCGGGATGGCTTAGTGGAAGCTCATTTGCTTGGATCGATTATTCTTCCACTGGTTTTTCCGACTGAGTTGCCAGCTCAGATCGACCCCCAACCTAGCGGATCAGGAGACTGGACTTTGTCTGACCTCTACCCATTGACCTGTCAGGTATGATTGCATCTCCGGCTTAAGGAAGCCATCCTGTACAGCTCTTTGGGTCACAGAGGCGCACAAGCCATCACACCACGTCAAGGTGCAGTCTCATCGTGATCGCTGCAAACCTCAGTGATCTGTGGCATCGACAAGACATTCATTTGTCTATCAAGCTCGGGCAGCTTTTCAGTGCGGTTCAGAAAAATGGCCATTACGGGTGGAGAATATATACAGAGATTATCAGCTGTCGAACACCAACGTCTTTGTAACATTGCTTGAATCTGGTGGGAACACCGTGATGTTGAGTTTTGGTGCAGATTACTAGACAAAAGAAAAATCATTAGATTAAGCGCCTAACCTCACCAGACTAATGTGATTGTGTCCTGCTTTGCGCACCTTCTCCGATGAGACTCCTCTGTTTTCAGCGTTCTTTGAGGTGGGTACTAGCTGCAGGATAAGCAAGATTGTCCAGATAGTGTTACTAAAGAAACGTATGAATGACCTGATCAGTGAGCCTAGTCGTGAAGGCCGTATTAGCCTTCGTTGATGGAATTAAAGAGATTAGGCCAATTCAACTGTCAGGTGCACTGGACCGTAATTCTTATTGCTACTGTCAATGGCGCACCTGTATTCACACTCTTTCTTCATCAGCTTTGCTTGACTACTCGTAGCAATCCTCTACTTCTTCCACAACTCTGATTTTTTTTCATTTCCGACTGAGATGGCCGCTGCGGGATAGTAATCAAGATGGCTGCAAGCAGTTAACGGCTAATAGTTGTTCGAACTGAACTGATTTGATTTGCACACACCCGACAGTGCATCGGTCCCCTTAAGACGCTTATTTTGCTCATTCTTTGCTAAAAGCCGATAGCACTGATACCAAAATTAAATTGCTTTAGGTATTTTAGCTCCTTTTTGTGAGGTCTACGTCTCCCAATGTTTTTTCATTCTTTTAAAAAAGATGTTATGATTGCTGTGATAAGAACTCTACATTTTTGAATATTTACTCAGCGGGATGCAAGGAGCAAATACTTGAAATATTCGTGGATATGCAAATCACGTACTGAAAATGGTAGTTTACCCCAGATGTAACGGGAAGTTAAAATATCTCAGTTATCAAAATGTCTGCCTCAATCTTGACTAGAACCTGAGGAGTATCCACTGCAGAACATGTTCACGACGATTTTCCAAAATTAACATGTATTATATTGAAAACGATTACAAGAAGAGGTTTGTACGTTAATGCTGAACTTCGATTGCGAAGAAATTACCGGACATATATGCGCCTAAAATGATGCCTTTTGACATAGATGACGTAAAGAACAGGCTCCGACATAGACTGAAAGCTTTCATGTTACTAATATAGTGTCAATCGAATCACTATCCTTCTTGGAAGTCACCACTTGCTTCACGAAATGTATTCAAGCAAGTAGTTCTCCTCTTACTCCTTTTATACTCTTTTATCCTACATTATTTCCTTTTGAGGTTGTCGCTAGGAGATAGCAACTAAAGCCACCGCACTCAATCCACGGTTAGTGGTTGTTTGAACAGAACCGAACAGAGTCTGATTTTTATGTTCCTGTTAACTCCGTTTACCATTTCATTATTTTTGCAAAGCAGATTGGATGAGAACAAAAGCAGAAAGTCGCCTGTCTATCTGATTAGGCGAACATCTCCCGCGAATTCAATCATTGATGGATATAACTCGGCCAAAATGTCCCTTGTATTTGTGCGACTGCAAATGCCGACAGTATCAGAACTTGTTCCGTACGTGATTGACTGCAAACTCTAACCAAAGTTCTGCGTATAAATGCTGTTCATGAAACGGCCCCTGTCACCACAGTAGCTGTCAAACACCGTCTCAGAACCTTAGTATGCCCTTTTGGATGTCCGGCACAGGAGCTTTACTATATAGCTGTATCTTATGTTTCATACATCCATATCTTCGTCATCATTCAGAAAAACTACTGATCCACAAGGCGCCTCCACGCAGTGACACCTGGTATTTTCAGGCCCAAAATCAGCTTCGTGCTTTCTAATTGTTTGCTCGCTGACTATTTGAGACCACAAAAATAACACATGTGCATTGATAACTTCTTGAAAGCATGATATCGCTATTCATAAATATTACTTTGAATTCCTGTCCATAAATGATTTGAAATCTACTGTTATTTCTACAGTACCGAGAACATTAATGCGGGAAGAACGTTTCCCTTTAGTCTAAACTGGCCGAGAGGATGTGTGATCACTTTCGGTGAAGATTGCATCAAAAAGTGATTCCACACCAAATGTTACCAAAAGTGGTATGTTTGTGGTAATATTTTCGGACTTCCACCGTTGTGATTACGGGTCATTTTCAACCTGTTCACATTTAAAAATATTTAGAACTTTGTAAACCCACGTCTTCTAATTGTGGTATCATTGTCCGAGTCAGTGAATAAACGGGAAATTTATCCTTGTTATGGAAACCAATATGGATGCAAACCATCATCAGAAAAAAACAAGTCGGATCCTCTTTCACTTTTTTCACGTTTTGTTTCATGGGGCTAGCATCAGCCTTTAAAGTTTTCTAATATGGGATCCGCATACATAAAGTATTTGTCATATACCATAGTCTGATAGTCATCATGTTTTTTCATTCTAAAATTTTCTCCAAAATATTTTTGAATGATTATATTTCCCCAAACGAAAAACCTGCTAACAGCGGACACTTAAAAAGTCCTACTGTTGCCATTTCGCTACATGGGAAACCTACTAAATCCGTATTTTTCCCTAAATTTAACTGATTGGTGCAAACTGTGTGTTAGCTGTTTCACTCCCACAATAACTTTGTTTCCTCTAGCATTTGTTACAAATAAAATTCAGCAACCCGGTTCAATTCGGAGACACAGCTGCTGATATGGGATTTGTGGAACTGACCGTATTTTGACAAAATCCAATAACGTTTCCGTCATGTCCACATAACGGCAAGAGATAGCTTTGTACGAGGCATTAGTTAGAACCAGCTTCATTTGCATTTCAACGTTCACATCGAAATCCTACAAAGGAAAACGGACCAGACAGCAAGCAAAATGAGGGATCTCACGTAGTATCGATTGACAACGTTATTTACAGTGACAACGCTCATCCTGGATTAACATTGGAAAGCAGGCAAGTGAATGGAGGCGAGGCTTAATGATTTGATGCTGGCAGCCGTGTAGTCAACGGAACTCGACTGACCAATTTCGATTAGAGAATACCCTGTTCTGCTGGCTAGGGTTATTCGGCTATTTGCTGGCTTCATCACCAGGACTAGTGAAATACTGAGGCCCATCGATTCGTTGATACCACATGAGGAACACTGATGCAGTGCGGAGGAGTCAGATGCTCTGTTTCACAAAGCTGTGAACAACTAAAGCTTTCAACCGAATGATGTTTCTTTGAAGCATTCACTCAGCTTGAACTATGCTTTTGTTTCGTTCTGCTAATCGACTCTGAAGTGAACAGATTTACTAGACCATGATAGCAAGATGGTTAAACATTGAGGGCGAGAGAATGTATGAGAATTAAAACAGGTATGATAATTATGTTCATTTGTTAACGTGAATTATGCTGCTAAATTAGGCATTTAACTGTACCATCTAGTCCGTCAAAAACACATGCCATTGTTAAAGAACTGTAGAGTGAGTTTAGCCGAAGTTCAGAATATCTAGAAAAGATAGGTATGAAATGCAGATAATACGAACTTCGGAGAAGGCCAGGAGTTTTATGTACCTCCGCATCAGAAGACAAAGTGTTACACTGCGCTGAAGATATCCCATGGGCAGAATAGTTCAGAATCTACTTATGGATGACTTCTTTTGGCGGCTGTGTTCAGTCTCGTACGTCACCGACCAGTTCTGGTGTGATCAATAAGGTGTTGAAACGTTCTCTGTTATCAACAGGGTATTTGGAATAGCTTAGCTGATAATATTACCATGCAGTTTGGCTAAGCGTTTATGGGGAAAATTTGCAGTGGGGACTGCGTATGATTCCATGCTTTGAGAACACAGTTTGGCGAACAAGCTCGTTTTCAGTGATTCATAATCGTGCCATTACATCACAATATATTACGACAAATCAAAGGGTTGAACCAATTAGATAAGTGGGAAGTGATAAAGATTAATAATGAAAGCCGTGTGGGGGGGGGAGAAAACAATAATAATAAACCGGGCTTAAATCAAAACCGGATGTGTATTGTTTTTTCTCGTGTTTTCAGTTTTCATCTGGTCTATGGCCTGTTGTAGGGTGGTCATGGTTTATTCATCGAAGGGAAAACGATTTTCTTCCTCGAATAAGCTATTTTAACCTACGCCAAATTCTCAAACCTTTACAAGCAAAAGAAATTGATCAAGATGGCACCAAATAATTAATTTAATTTTCCAAGAAAGGATTCCTTAGTAACAAAAATGACATCTATGAAGTACATGAAACTCTGGCTTGTAATATCTGGTAGTGGTGGTATTTTTGGCCAATTTTTGATCACTAAAGCCTAGCAACTAGCATTCTAACTTCTTATAAACCTAGTTTAAAATTAGCTACAACCTAACACCATCATCCCTTTGGGTTCTGTTTAACTGTTGGAATTCCCTTTAAAAAGACCATGTGAAGTAAAACTTGGGATTGTTTTGTTCTCGCACAGCCTGTGGACGACCGAAGTGTTTTCCCTTTTGTGAGTATTATTTTCCACGCCAATATGTGCACCGGAATAAACCTCCATATGCACGAGAAAGTTCCAGAGCACATTACTAAGTCATACAATTGTTGTTTTTTTCTCCAGTAAACTTTACTGGGAATCAGATAAGGAAGAAATTATTCTGTTGCACTAAATCGTTTTGCAACTACTGATCCCTATTTATCACCTGTCGAACGCAAGAGGTTTTCCGGTCTGATCTCATGAGCTAAGCCTGTGCTTACTCACTGTCTCAGTTTGTTGAATTTAGGTTACTGACACCAACAACTAGTAGTATGAAAAATTTACATAGTGATTCCCTTTGTTCCGGTTTATCAGAACAGACAGAAGACGCAAATTACGAGCTGCAAGCACTTCTATTATTATTACTTATCGCACAAGTAAAACATACGAGTTTATGTTCGAATGGGGCATAGAACAAAGAAATAAGTACAAACAGAATCGGACGAACTAGCAAACGGTTCAGTAAGTCTGACCGACCAACTCCAAGGCAAAGACAATTTTTGGGTCAACGATTCCTGCGCTCGTAGCCGGGGTCTAAGCCCACTTATCAGTATAGCCTCACAAAATGCTTAAAGTTCTAGGTTCCGATTTTGTGCATTCATTTGGAGCACTCGACCCATATTAGTCTCATGGTGAAGGGTCATAAGTTGTTCAGTGATCGATAAGCCCAAGTACAACAAATAGTTTTGAATTCTCGAACTTACTCTAAACCAGATCTCCTTTGGGCTGCACATGAATGGTTCTCCGTAAAATTTTCGGCCTCCGACTTTCTGCGGTTGCACAATGTTTTCCCGAGTACGTGTCAAAGCTTCGTAAAGTAATTTCTGTGACCCATATAGAAGAAAACAATTTAAAAATGCACACTGATAGCCGCAGAAGAATTTTTCGTTGAACATTACCGATTGATCAATAAGTGAGACATAAGACGGATAGATTATTCATTCATTCGGAAAATCGGATGATTTCCACTCTACAAAAATGACAAGAGAAGATTTACATTCTTTTCAAACAGGAAGATAAGAAAAACTGTTTACATTATCGGTTATATCGAATTTCGTGGATCGACTAATAAATTCTGTTGGTTGCGGAGTTCTGACAATTTGGTTCAGTCTTTTTTTAATGTATGCTTTAAAGCACAATCTTCTATTCTTATGATTGCGGAAAAGGCAATAACCAACACGAACGGATAAAATGCCAAGGAGAACATGCAAGACTGACTTTAGTCAGTTGCTAATCTGGGCTTTCGAACACACCATCATAAACACAAATTGGCTGGAAATTTTTCACGTATTTAGAACTTTTCCAATCACTCTGGTCTTCTGTTCAATGGTAGTCAATGTCAAGAGCGTTACTTAAACACACTCTCACCGTTATTGCCACTCCCCCATCATAAATAAATCACGTAAAAGATTATTGCATTACGCTTCAGCATAATCTGTATTGGCTTTTGCTCTCCGATATCACAGGAGGAAAACTGCGTCGCTTGTTGTATCAAATTAGATTACCACGGCAATTTCATGCTTCACAGTCTGTTAATCCCACTTTTGTAAAAATAGTGTATATTACCCATCACTTATTTATTGTTCGCTTTCATTTTCCCAGGATTACTAAAAAAGGATTTTATCATTCTTTGCTGGGGCTTAAGCATCATTAATCTTGTTTGCAGTGCAACCCTAAACGTCCTGGTCGTGTGGCCAAGCACTGGCCACATAACAGCATCCACTGAGTTCGCACAGTAATCCTTTCTGATACTTCACTCTCATTACATGTTGATCTTACAGTCTGTCCGTCCCACGCATCGACCCGACCTAGTTATAAGCTGTTTCCTTGCAGATTTTCTTTGCACAGGAGTTCCGGTTTGCCGTTTCTAGCATGTGTGCTAAAAAATAAAGATGTTATTCTGTCTAAATGATATCTCTGTTTGGTTTGTAACTTACTATGGCGGCACCTTAAATGAAACATCATTGTACAGCTAGTGCTAAACATTTACGTAACTTAAATGTAACAGTGGCAACCTTACATCGAACAGATCGTCCATACAGTTCAATGGGAAATAATTGTCGGGAAATCGTCAGGCATTTATCTTAACCGTCGATCACCCAATTTTCTCTCTTCCTCTTTAACTTCGTGCTTGAAATGATCCTAGAGACTGCTCTCTTACCAGATGAGGACAGTGGAATTAAACTATTCTCCGGCGGAAAACTGTCAGATCTTGAATATGCGAAAGACGGTTCTCCTAGGTGAAGATCCGGGTAAGTTGCAAGCTTTTGTAGATGGACTGAATGAATACGTAGAAGAGTTCGGTATGCGTTTCGAACCTTCAAATTGAGAGATCCTATTGCAGGACTGGGTTGGTCCAACTCCATACCTCTCAGTGTTTTGGGAGACAACAGACCAGATCGACAAGTTCCGTGTTCCGGGTAGGTACATTTCATCTACAGGTCGAATTTCGAATGAAATGTCTTTATGTACACAGAAGGCTCGTTTGGATTTAGCCAACTTGAGTTATCTGTGGTGTGCACATGACATCCACTTATATCTCAAGGGTCGAGTGTAGTAGTGCAGTAGTCAGCCTAAAGTTTCTGTGTGGTTCGGAGACATGTCCAATACGAGTGGAGGATATATGAAGATTGTCTGTTTTTGAACAACGATATCTTCGTGGCATTGCTCGAATCTCATTAGAACACAGTAAAAACAACGTTGTGGTTCGACGGAGAGTCTTAGACTCCCGGATCAAATGACTATATGGAAAACTGAAGGTCACCAGGCTAAGACGGTTGAGGCATGTGCTGGGCATGCCCCCTGACAGGATCGCTCAAAGCGCAATGTTCGCTGAAGCGAGTAACGGTAGGAAGATGATCAAGGGTGGTTAATCCATAACATGGAAGAAATTACGGGAGGTCTGACCAGTGTGCCTGACCACGTAGAACGAGTTAGGCTTCCTGTGTGGGGTCTAAGAGACCCTCCCACTTAGCGGTTAGATACAATGGAGGAACAGGCTGGCTGTCGCGATCAGTGGCGCTCTCGTAAGCACAAGATTTATTTATTGACTTGATATTGATATTTGGAGCTCTCTCATTGCTCCTTTCATATACCCGTTCTTTCTCAGAATTTCCAACGGAGGTTTTCGCTAAGTGATAGCTACCAAAGCCAACACGTATATTGCATGACTAATGGTTCCCTGAACCGAACTGGAAGGTGTCAGCTGAGGGACTCTATTATTTATTCACAAAGTGATCATTTGAACGGAACTAATAAATCAATACAGAATAGCCCACATATATTCCTACTTCACTCAATAAGTACCTTCTGATGTTACTGAAAGCTTTTTTCATACTTACTACCATATTTGGCTGTGTGTTGATCGCAAACTTGTCATTGCATTTCAGCACCGAAGATACACATCAAAATTCAGCTCTTCACACATTCAAACGACAAAAATGCATTCATGTTGCCAATAGAATGCAATTACTGAAATATTTCAGCCTCAGCATCCAACAATTCACTGGTTCCCCAAATGTTTCACTGTCTTGCTTCACTTTCCCGAAAACAAAATGGAAACATAAGGTAACATCACCTGACTACTGATGACATCACTTCTGTCACTGCACTCTTCTTGACGATCCAAACGCCAGCATCAGTGCGCAAAAGACCGTAAAAGCATGGAAACCCTTCTAAAACGTACGGTCATCCGAAGACATAAAACTCATTATATGACCAAGAGTGTGGTTCATTATACACTTTCCACTATTTTTGGTCCCATACAATGGCTTACCCTTTCCAATTTAGACGGTACGTGTAATGCAAAGTCGATATTTTTCGATCGATCATCTTCGTGCGCCTCCGATTCGGTATCACTTTCTTCTGAGGAATCTCGTTCGGTTGATTTGTTTGTTTTTCTCAGCTGGGATTTGTGACTCTTTGATTTGAGTTTGGGTTTTCCATCGGTTTGGCGAAAAACTGCAATTATTTATGTGGATAATGAAATTGTACTTCTGTTAGTCGTTATTGCCAGCTCACTTACAAGGTTTATCATTACAGAATCGAAAGAAGCGATAAGTTGGTTCGCGTAAAACAAAAGTTGATTCTGATTCTTTTGTGGTACGACTCTTGCTCAATGAGATGCCCTTGTGGAGCCTTATCCTGGGACGTACCTTTAGCACAACGGCAATGAGCCAGCCCTTGGTAGATTACTTCACGTAATCCCCACCTGAAGTAGATATTTAAGGATAACAAAAACCACATGTAGTGATTTTTAGTTGTTTCTAATGATCTGGAAAAGACATGATGTCAAAGAGACCATGGCGTAGTAATAAACCAATGTAATCGAAAAGTTTAAGGATAGGAAAGTTGAGAATTTTTGTTGTTACAAGTTTTACCATACACGGTATTTTTCGTCCCTCGCGGTTCAGCATACGTGATATGCTAAGGATGGAGAGCCAGCATAGCACTCCAAACGGCATTGACTCCATTGACCTCGGTTTCGGACGATATCCATCTGCATCTCTAACCAGCTGTTTTCGGTATCATTCCTGTTCCAACTTGGTATAAGACAGAGCCCCACGGCAGCTAAACTGGGAGTCATTTTCTATAATGAATTATCACGCCTAGTTTCACACTCGTAAATGTCTTCTGACCCAAAGCACTCTTGGTTCTCATCTGACTGACTATCGAACACAGCCTAGTGATTGTTGGTTATATCATGATGCAGTACTCTCGAATTCACCGTTTGCTTTACCTTAAAGATTTTGAACAGTACTTGAACGACTTTACCTAGAAGTTTGTTTGCCTTGAAACAGCTGATAACTTTTGAATTCTGTGTTATCACTTCTTTACTTCATTCGTTCAACTTTTTGCATTTAATCCGATTTTTCTGATTGTATTCGACCTGATCTTGTGCGTTACTGAATTGGATGGGTTTCAAAGCTACAATATAAAAGTACGCAATGATTTCACTGCACGAAACCTATTTTTTAAACTACTTATCTGAATTATATACCGCTAAGCCTATAATCATCCGTGGTCGCAATAAGCCTAACCTTAATAGAGGCGTTTGGAAGGATCATCAAAGGTCAAATCTTCGACCAAATTACCGTGCAAATACATCAAAACGGTTTGCGCTGTCGAAAGTGTAGACCACCATTGAAGATTAACAACCGACTACGAAATTAGTCCTGAAAACGCAAGACCGGATGAGATTACCACGAATCACCAAAGCAAAAGCATACGACTTCGTGTTACAATGTACAATGCGATCTAGGCTGAGCCACGCCCAAATAATTCAGATCTCCTGTTGGAGTATTTCTCGAACGCAGTTATGTCCACCAAAAGACGTCCCTGAAACTGTCAAATCTGATGACTACTACGGCATATAAATCAATCCCAACTGACAAGAGATGATCTGATGAGGTAGGCCTGGCAAACGCATTTTCGTTATTACAACTATATCAAGATAAACAGCTTTTAAGGATCCCATGCAAGTAGTCTATGCGTCGTGTCAAACCAATCTAATGAACCTTAATACTGACTTATCATTCTTAAGTGCGTATTTAAGTACAACTCTATGCCCAATACTGTTTTTTGGCCCCGTTATGTGATGTCGTAGCTTAGTGACTAATGAACCTAAAAGGGGGTAATTCCTTTACTCATTTGGAGGACAATTCATACTTGACCATACATATTCATCACTTTGCCAATCGTTCTCTCATGTAAATACATGATGTTGCCTGCCCTTTCGTGTTTGGTGTAATAATGACGATGATGTGAAATGTGTTCTGAGGCTTTTTGTCAAGTTGCCGGTTTTTTGCACACTGTCTTGCTATCTGTAGCAGCGGACATACTCTTCCTTAACCAGTACTATGTACGTAAATGCTTGAAGTGATGCACCGAAAAGAAAATTCTTCGTGTTACAGCATATTCCATAAACCGATGGGCATATTCTATCAAACGTGTTTTGTTACTGGTTATTGCCTAGTAGGTATATTGGATATCGAAAATAATCCTGATGGGTATTTTTGACGGTTGGATCACGTCAGTTGGCTATCTTAGTATGCTCCGTGTTCGTTTGAGCCAACTAGCTGCTAACATTACTAACTCGAGGATGCCAATTATGTACCTCAACAGCGAATATCATTTCCTGCTGGCCATGATGAACTGCATTAATATGAAAGCATCAACAGAGGGGCGTCTACTTTTCCAGAATTAAGAACACCACCTGACACTTTAAACATCCCACAAGCGTGTAATCAGGTGAAAAGTTTGTGTTCCTCGAACATCGTTTTTCATGAGCTTAGCCATCGACTGTGAGGCAGACACAGAATTCGAACACATTTAGGTTCTAGCATAGCCATATAGTTACCGCGAGCACATGCTGGACCCAGGGTTTTTTCCGGTATTTTGCTCCCATCCTCAGTTGTTTTATTGCAACAGAGCGGTTTTATTAAAGAAGGAAAGATTATGGCTTGAAACTCAAGGACAAAATTGGTGTGACTTGGAAGAAATAAGCCAATGTGTTTTAGTTGTTAAATTAGGTTCCCTGAATGCCGCTTTATTTTCGTGAGGCAACGATTTTCGACCAGTATTTACCACATAAAAAGGTGAAATCACATCGGCTGACATCGGCATCCAGCATCACACAACGATGATATGTCGTTGGGAATACAAACTACTATACGGATTATGGAAATCCGTTGTTAACTTTTGAACTAGCCTGAAAAAATAACTCCAGGAATAAAAATCCAAAGGACATTCAGTCATGGATAGTTGGAAGTAAATTAAGTGATCAATGTATTTCCAGCGAAACCGGTAGTGTGTCTCCGGAGAAAGCTGTTCATGTCACCTGGATACACTAACTTACTAATAAGATCAAACATCTAATCTTGGAACCATTTGTCGTCATTCCGAAGGTTAGCCTTATTAATCGACGAAATATCTTTCTAATAATCACCTTGTGATTCCACAGATGAAGTCTTCGTCCATGCACGCTCCTTACAATTCAAATGAGATACCAGACATAAATTTGACTTTCAGTTCATGTATACGTAGCAAATGGAGCTGCGTTGCTTTTTTCAATTCACTGAAGTGTCGAATCTTTGGGAATAAGATTGTAGCGGGAAGTGCTGGGACAAGAGAACGATGTGGATATAAAGTCGAACGGACAAATCAACCGAGAGCCACAGACAAGAGAACAGACGGAGAATATGTCGGAGACTTCCTGAAGCAGACAAAAAGAGGCGTACGGACTAGCCGAGGGGAAGCAGCGGAATCTCGGGCCACTACCAAGATAGCCCAGGGGAGGGGCTGCCGACCAAGCTGTCAACTGGGACAATCGGACCAGACGAATAGAAATGATTCTTAAGAGAAGCAAGGTATCGACCATGGGCAACTGGCCAGAAAGCAGCCTAAACACTCATGCAGCCGCAAAGCAGTGCGGTCTGGAAAAGTGACTATATAACAGATTGCATGTGTTTCATGAACTTGACTTGTTTGGCCGTCCAAACACAAGTGTCCTGGCCCGTCCTGTCGTCTTTGTTACTGGATGACAACAGATGAGAAGCACTTACCCGAACACATTCAATTAGGCCCAAAAATACACTCAAACATTAATTAAATAAATATATTTTGATTAGTGATGATTACATACCAATAACATTTTTCCCATATCCTATTACTGGTTATTGTTTAACCCAAGCTTCTTTTCCAGTGCTCTTTATATTTGGGTGTCTGCTTCCCATCAGGGCGCTCACAGAATCGCAGTTGTCAAAAGGGAAGATTCTGCAGCCCAAAATGATTAAAGACGGCAAAAGGTATGAATTAGTTTCTCAGATTGCTTTGTGCGGAATCACACAGCCTACTTCCTTTTGAGCCGAGCTGATATCGAGACGTGCTACATATTTCTGTTGTGTGTCGTCTGTTGGGGCAGTTGAGTGGAATGACCGCTGTAATCTTGCGGAATATGATTCCATCACTTTTAAAATAAAATGTCAGAAACTAGCCAACTCTGGCCAAAACTACTATTCATAGTAGTTGTTATAACTCATCTTGTTACCACGCATGACTTTTTAGAGTTCGGTGCGACACTTCATCTCAAATCGCAGGGTCATGGTCAGAGGTTATCTTTGATAGGGCCCTAGAGCTTTGAGGCCAATATACGTACACCTAATCACGGAAGAAAGAGGGTACGCATCAAACATTATCTCGTAGGATGGTTATATATATATATATATATATATATATATATATATATATATAACATTACGAGAATCACAATAACGAAGTGTTCTGTCTTCTCGTTCATGGTTAACTTGTGGGAGGGTCTCACATGACACTTGGCACTTTGAATAATGCATTAGCTTAGCTTTGTGTATAATGTGAATACCGGACTGTTTGCTTGTGTACTGATAAAATGTTATTTAAATCCATCAAAGTGGACGCACTGAATTCACTGAGGACTTGGTCGGCATCATCGGAAATCACCACCTTCGAATTCATGGACTTTGATCTGCCTTTTCTTTTGCTCAAGTCAACTGTCTTTCGAGGACTAGCAGAAGCTGATTCCATATTATCTGACAGTGACGATTTTTGCCAGTCCGATTTTTCCTCAGTTTTCTGGAATGCAAAATGTGTTGTACATCAGACTTGGATTTGAGAAAGGTAACCTAGACTGGATCGAGTGTCAAATATGTATTCCATGTAAGACGATAACATAAACCAATGAGCAAGGATAGAAACTTATGCTTTCAAAATGGTTAGTAGACATTTTACTCCCATTATTATTAGTACAGCGCATTTTCAGTCTAGTTTATATTCGTACATTGGTTAACATTCATTTGAAGTTGCCATACTGTGCAACAAATTCATCAGAGATGAAATGGATGGGCTCCTAGTACCTAAACAAAGTAACTTATGACCACTTCTTTGTGCTGAAGACGTTCTCTGTTTTATCGTAATAGTCTTTCCATAAAATGGAAGAATGAAATGCTTACCGTTTCGGTCTCATTGTTCATCGTTTTCAGCATTTCATTGATTAAACTCCTTTCCAGATTGGATACCTTTTCCGGTTGCTCAGTCTCCTAATTAAGTGTTATAACCCTTTCGACAAGTCACCTTTGGGTCGGAAATTTTCACTTTCGGGTACAATTTTGACATGGATTGTAATTTCTTTTTTTGGTTTTGTTCTTCATCCAGCAACTTGTTCACAATCTCCAGTCTTCGTCTTTGTTGCGCTTCTTTAAAAGCTCTACAGGAAAAAGAAACGTGGATTTTGAGGGTCTTTTCTAGCTCGCCGTTTGCGATCTGGAATGCTTGTAAGGAATTTCCCCGTAGTATAGAATAACGGAATCTGCAGATAAACACGTGTTATGTAAAGACGGATATTCAAAAGACAACCATAATAGAGAGATGCTGTAAGTTATTTAGTTTCATTTTAACTTTTCAAGAACCAGAACCAGAACCATGCACGGAATTTTGACCTGATAAAAATGGATTGCAGTGAAAGTTTTGGCAACCTAAAAGAGCTACCTGTCAGTCTTTTTCGTTCGTTTGTTTTCGTTCATTTTTGGTTCAGTCTGTTTTCCTGATATTTCAGTAGTGACCAGTGTCAGTGGAATGATAAAAATCTCTTTTGAGTCAATGTTATTGATGGGACAGATCAATTTAATTTCGTTTAACTTGTTACCCTACCCAACCTACTGAGGCCTAATTGGGCTCCCCATATCTATATTCCAGACAAAGTCTGCTAGTTATTATTACTAACTGATATTAGTATTTTACTCTATTTATTAAACACCATTGAGCAATATTTCTTGAAGAGGGGCATGGCTAATCTAAGACTACCTGATGGAGAACCGCCCGGCAGTGTCAGGTGACCGATTCACCGCCACCGTGCAGTAAACGAACCTAGCAATGGACACTCCCCATTCATTGCATGCATAGATAAGCATCGAATTATATACGTATATATATATATATATATATATATATATATATATATATATATATATATATTCTTGGTAGCCATTTGTTATTTGTGGCTGTTTTGGCCATAAAAAGCGTGATGCACTTACTTTTGGTGTGCTTCAATCTGAGCCATTCTCTTGTGTAAAGCAACTGTCAATTCAGGATCCTCAAATTCTTGCCTGGCCTTGGTCCGTAAAGCTCTTTCTTCACTTTTCATGGTTAATGATTCTGCTTTCTGCCTGGCCCGTTGTACTGTTATGTTATCCTGAATGTAACAATATATAATTAAGTACTAGCCGCAACATTGTCGTATTCCACTAAAACATCCCAACGTAATAGGGGCCTGAAAAGACTTATTTATTCTTTAACCCTCAGCCTTTTTGGTGAAAACTTCTCAAATCTATCCGAAAATATTCAGGGATAAAGTAAGCCTTGGTCAAGATAGTCCAACAAACTTTGGCAACCGACTAAAAGCTTGGAGAAGACAAACGGATACCAACTGTTCAATCCTGTTGCAAAATCTCTCAGGGTTAAGCACAACTGGCCTTTATCAGCTTTCTAGAGGAGTAAAACCAGGTAACGCAACTGCATTCATATAGAAAATGAAAAACGGTGAGGTGAAAATGAACTTTATCAAGGTCCGGTCCAGTCATATACTCGTTTGCACACTAAAGCTGAGGCCATAATCACGTAAACCTGGAAAGTTTTAGCCGGTAGCAACCGGGTTTTTGGTGTTCACCGATAGCATAAATGACTATAGTTCATCAAAAAACCGTTCCGTCCAGTTCATCTCAAATCGTTTCGAGCAAATAATCACTAGGTCGTGATTACGCAGGTTTTTGTTGCCTGTTCTCAGCAGAAATCCTAGTTTTAAATCGATACAATCAGTGATGTGAGAAGTTTACTATAAACCATAGCTCCAAACTCATGGAAGAACTGTGTGAATTCAGACGTCTCATAGTTCGCGACGCCCAGCCACATGCGCCGATGCTGTTGCCTACTGAGTCTGTGGATATGTTAAACCCCATCCATAAAAGCTAACACACACTTCGATTCAGTTTAAATCAACTCTTTTCCCCATTAACGTTGAACAGCTGTGCTGTGATTGATCGCGAAATTACAAGTACCGTAAGCGCTAATAAACCCGGTTGAAAGTGATAAGCAAAAATCCTGAAGATAAAAACAGTTTCCAGTGCTAGTATGTCACTGACTGCTGTCTCCACCCTTGTCACAATGTTTCCAATTGTCTGGTAGGTTAATCTTGTGGACCCAAAGTCGAATGTTTAGCAGGGAGATTCTCCTGCATTCACTATTTGCGAGGAACGTTTGGAAACTACCAGCAGGTTTGTATACCTCGGAAGTTGAATTTCTACAGGTAGGCTATCGAAGACGATGTCTCGCTAGGCATATCTAGGGCCTGTTTGGATTCTGCCAATTTAAGGCATCTATAACCATTTGCGTACACTAGGCTCTCTCTAAACAGTAGAGTCTATAGCACCCCAATTCACTCGGTATTCATTTGTGGATGTAAAACCTAAACAGTTCGAGAAGATTTGCTCCCACTGACCGTGTTCGACTACCGGTGTCTACTATCAGCCGCACGAGTATAGTTGCTGCATCGTATCAGTGATGACGAAGTGCGAAGGAGGGCATTTGGAGTGGATTTCTAACCATTCAGGGCAACTGTTTCTCTTTTTCGGATAAGGTGGCTAGCTCATGCCTCGCCCTTGCCAGATCAGCGTTTGCCTAAATACGCTCTATTCGTGATTAACGAACAGGATTTGAAACGTCGGCATGGCCGACAACCAATGAACTGAAAGGGGAGTTTAAAACACCTGAATTTTAGTTTAGTTCCAGTGGAACTATCGTGTAAAACTTTGGAGCGAGATTGACATTGAAAACGGTTGGTTAGAGACTGAAGGATTTGGCCCGAAACCGGAGTCGCTGTCTTCAATGATGTATAGAATGCTCTACTGCCTTTCCATCTTTCCCCTCCCATGCATAGAAAATCACGAAAGACAAAAAATTAAGAAACCGTATGTGGTAAAACTCGCAACAAAGAATCTTTTCAACTTTCTCATCCCTTCCCTCTTCAAATATTGCTTTATTACTATAGCGTGGCCTTCTGGCAAGTTGTCTGCACCGGATTCGTTTTATATATATATATATATATATATATATATATATATATATATATATATATATATATATATATATATATATATATATATATATATATATATATATATATATATATATATGCTTCCAACCTTGGGCTCTCTATGAATGAAAATGGGGGCACGTATGCCGCAAAGAAAACTGAACTATTGGGGTAGCTGTTCTTCAAAGGTGGAGTGAAACCTAATTCCGACAGATTTCAGTCAATTCGCCTTTTCCTCCTAAGATCAAAGCTCAATCGTGGTTTGTCGGAATGTTCGCTTACTACTCCCAACGGATTTCACATTTTTGTTCGATAGAGCCACTCCCTTGCTACACAGTTAAGTGTTTGCTTTGTCTCATGGAGTCACGAAAATCCATCAAGATCTGAAATAATAGCTCGTAGGAGCTGCTTTTTAGTTACGGTCGATCGGAACGCTCCCATCGTTCTAGGAATGGATGTGTGTAATATCGCTTCCTCTGCGAGGCCCAGTAAGCATAGACATCCTGTAGAGTTGCCTTCACGAACGCTATTCTAGCGTGAAAAGTACTCAATTATGGAACAAGAATCTCCTGGTATTGAGTAAGCAGTTGAGAGGTGAAACCATCTTCTACTTGGAGCTCCTTTCAAGGTCATCATTCATGAGTGCTCTGTTGAACTCGTGCACTATTCAAAGGAACGGAAAAAGGTGAATAATTTCATGATTCGGCGGTTTCCATGGAACCGCCTAAAACAAAGTTTCTTATAACCTCTCCAGAAGTTTTATTCAAGTGTTACTCTAGGTGATTTGAAATATTCGCACAATATGCTCTGTCATAATGGTATAATTTGGTTATTACACTATGTTCGTTCAAAGAATCTTTCCTTCTTCCCAAAGGTTTAATAGTCCGTTGGTCTTCAGTGTCCGGCTCGTGCGAAGTTAAAACTGAGACTTCACAACAATGCAGACCTTCGAGAAGCTTAGCGTAAACTTCGAAGTTTCACTTCCATCTATTCCGCGCAACAAGTATATTCTGTCACCTGTCGGTGGATATTCATGCTTCTTTTTTGCATATCCTTGCTCTGAAATTTCCTCAACGTCATTATTTCTGTTTCAGTTGAATTATCCTCGGTCTCCGCTGTACATTCTATTGTTTATGCTTATTTTTGTTCATATGTTGTCCGTCGAACTTAGGCGGTTCTTTCACGAGTGAGGTGAGCCGACCAGTTTGATGGCCTCATATAACCCTCAGTGCAAAGGTCGAGTGGAGAGACTCAACGACGCATCGTGATATAATGTTTGAAATCAAAAGGACTGAATGTCGTTCATTGGAAATCAGCGGTACCCGATATCTTAAACTCCATGTTATTAATTCTTCCAGCTACAAATGCTACTCCACAGGAATGACTGTTTTCTCACAACATAAAACCCGCTTCTGTTATTCCTCTTCCTCAGTGGTTCTTAGAATAAGAACCAACTTTGATAAAACGACAAGGATGTCCGTCAATATATTATCCTCCGGTGGAAGAAGTTGAACTAATCGACTTCGAACCGACGTATGCATATGTGCGCGAAAATTGTGGTACGGAAGAAACAATGTCACCTGGGAAACGGGCTCCTGTAAACCATAGTCAACCAAGCGAACCGAAAGAATTTGTGTGGGATACCTTGAAGGAAAGCTAACAAAACACACAGTCTCCCGACCTCAGTCTCTATGACTTTTAGTGAACCCTCCTAAACATGTACTAAAGAGGAGCTTCTTAGACGACCACGACAAACCCGACGGCATAATTTTTGCAGTAGAGAAGCCTAATGGATGAAGTATATCGACTCCATTCCCCTGTTCTGTGCTGCACTTGTGTCAAAGATTTTAGCGGCACAGCTTTTTTGTGATCTACCCTTGCTTTGAATTCACCGCTGTAAATTTCACATTCGTCGAGCTAATGGGATCTGTTCTCCTGTCAGAGCCTATACCCATAAATTCTGATAATTAAAGCTCAGCAAACAGGATCTGTGTCTTTTTACTTCTACTTTCTGTTTGTTTTGCATTACTGTGGATAACCACTACAGAACACCACGTATTTGTTACTCAATCAGCATTTGGACTCGTATGGGGTATCCAGCCTAGTCCATCATACGAGCTTGAATAAAACAGCATATCTCACGGATTACCAAGCTTTCAGTAATCTGCTGGTCATAAACGGGCTCTTTCTCTAACAAAAGAATGTATGCAGTTTTTAGTAAAAGGAGACTACAGTTAGATCAAAACAATCGATGTAAGTTTATCATGTGAAAGAGTAAGATAACAGTCTCGTCTTCAATCATTCTATTTTCCTACACATGTAAATTAGAACACAGTACGTAGCATTACATTAGATTAGGTTGTTACCTTTCAGGCAGCAAACTCCGTTTCTTCTAGACTCCTATTGCAATATTTCAACCCTTATTTTTCGGAAGAAATGTTACAACAAAAAAGAATCAAAGTATCTGAGTGACTTTACAGTATGCAAAAGAGAGCGATGTTTTAAAGCTGCAAAGAAACATTTATGAACGCGTATCCACTGCATTCTGAATAAACCTCACTCGAGAATTTTCAATGGCGGTTTTGAGCTGGGAGACTGACTGAACTGCTTTGTTAAAGTCAGCCTCCTTCTTTTGATACGTTTTTCCTTCGGTCCTACGAAGACTTTCAAATTGTACAATTGAGCATTGAAAACACTGCTCTTACTTTTGCATTGTTTTGTCTAGAAACGGTTTTTGCTTTGCTCTGCATTGCTTCACCTGATTTTGATAATCTTCACCGTCGATTTTCTCCTTCATCCGTTCCTTCAATAAATGACTAGAAGTGATTGGGTGAAAACCGCGTCTACCAAAATCGTTTACTTATCAATTTTCCGCATTGTGGCTTCTGCACTTTCTCGAATCTTTGATTCCCGCGCATATCTTTCTTTGTCAGATAGTAGACGTTGGCGTCCGCCAGTACTTTCACCGGTCAGTTCAGTAGAATGTGGTTGCTTCAACATTTCCACGGTCACTAGGAGTCTGGGATTTACGGTAAGGGTTGCACATCAGGTTGGATAGTATACCTTGCAGTCTGTAGAGCATTCTCAATGTGCTGGTTCACCATCAATTCATGTTTCATTTCTTTTGTCAATTTGGTCAATTTCTTATCTAACCGATAAAACAAAGCCATGTTGTTCTCTGCCAATGCTTTTGTTATTTCTTCTTTGACCGCTTCTTTATCTGTTTTAAGCTGACTTATCGCTTCATTTGAGATTTTAATTTCATTCCTTGATTTCCATCTGAAAAGCAGAATTTAAACTTACTGCAACTGAGTCAGTTCTCTTTGATCGGGAGATTTTTCCGTGTTCTTCTGTTCATCTCTTTGTTCGTCACTGTTGACAGAATTAGGAAAATTGTGTTCTGATGATGCTCTCTCAACAGCTGATGTTTCCATATTGCAACAGTACACATCCTCATCACCATTATCATCCATCTGAAGTTGTTGAAAGAAAGCAAACAATAAATTCACCTTGAAATTTATGAAGTGACTACTATAGGTAAATAAAACTATTCTTTCCAATAGGGTGTCATGTTTGAAAAATCGGCAAAGTACTGCATACATCTTAACGTAATGATTTTGGTTCTATCCTGTGGAAACATCCCTATTGAAAACTCCGTGAAATGCAGTAATCAATACACAAAACCACCGGTAAGGACCAGAAACCACAGAGAAAGAACTGTCCCAAAGACTAACGAAACTCACTTGTGATCGTAATAATAACACGGACGTTTCGGGAAGATAAAATATGATTATTTTAGCTGAAAAAATTAGGGCTTCTTTTCCAGTAACCCAACGAGAGATTCCTGACGAGAACAGACAGAAATGATTTGTTTCTCTGACGGCACACTTTATAGACCTTTCGAAAACGAGCCCTAATGGTGTTGTGAGTTCAAGTCTCTCACCATAAAGTTCCGTTAATGAATAATAATCCCTCACGGGAACTTTATGGGGTGACAACTGCAAACCTGTATTGACTAAGTTTGTGGATGGTGCCGCGTAACCTTTGAGCATGTTTACAAATCATGTTCTTTTCTCAAAACTAAATTGTTAAAAAGTAATAAAGCAACATGTTAAGATGGAATAATTTAGAATAGTTCAAGGAAATTCGAAAGTAATGAGTATGAGCCACTACCTTCTGGCCCTTTTTTAAACCATCTTGAGACATACCCGGGAATGTTTTGAACAGGGACCCTTTTGGGACATTTTGGAACTATCTCACTGAAGGGGAAATTATTTGTGGTGCTTCCTCTCACCTTCATTAGGTAGCTCTTCCTCTCGGTTTGAACAGTATCCTCGTGAATCAGCCGCTCACAAGAGTTAGCTGATTCTTCCCCAAAAGAGGTCTTTAATTTAAAACTGGACAGTGATTTTAGAATCTCGTCCAATTCACTCCATTCATACGGGAATCGACGCCCATAAGCACCCTGGTTTGTGCAAAATTCGTTTACCTTTTCCCGGTCAGAGTTAATGTGCATCTGTTTGTTTGTTTTTTCTACCTGCAGCAGTATTGTATTTTTTTCCTTTAATCGTCGCTTTTCCCTCCAAATATGGAAACTGACGTAACTAAAAACCCACCCAGTCAGCACAACTGATCCCGGAAAAATCTTCAAATAGTCCCTTTTGAATCAACGTTAGGATGTTTTGGGGACTATTTCGGAACACATCTAGAACACAGCTGCCAAACCAGCACAAGGCAACACTCGACTGTCACCTGTCGGGAATACTCATTATTTTTTTTCTAGGGAACGATCGAACAACATTAGTTTCAACTTCCAACTATACTACATTATTTCATCTTAGGATGTTAGGTAATTAGACTTTATCTTTTTCTCTCAGATAGATGATTGTGATTTGTAAATCTTCTCAAGACTTAAGTGGCACAGTCCATGACCAGACGGGTGCGGGATATAGCTATGAAGTATAGTCATTTACAACAGAGTAAAACCAGTCTTTCATACTTAAGATCACACTCAAAGTAACTCGTACAACTCCCCCACCTACACCAGTTGGTCGTCGGTCCCAAAAAGGTCTCCCGTGGAATCGTTTGGAGATTAAAAGCTCACTCTTTGTACTCACCATGCGGATAAACTAAAGTGTCTTTTAATAAAATAAATTTATGTTTTCTTGGTAGACCGTTTTGAATATAATGACAAATCTCAATTCACCTGAAAATGCCTAACAAAAAACGGTTCATTATGGAACGTTTGGGACTAAATATTTGTCAGTCCCCAAACACTTCACTGAAGCGTAACTCCGCACGTATCACCAGGGTGTGCGTAAAAGCCTGTTTGCTTAGAACATTGTTATATTAACCGTAGTAATATATATATATATATGTATATATATATATAATGGTTTACTGTAACTTGTAACTGAAGGCAATCCACCTTTAAACAAACGGCTCATATTCATCACATTTTTATAAAAGTATAACACAATGGAACTCAGCTTACACATGTACTAATATGAAAAACGTTGGAGGTAACTGTATTAAAAATCACTCATATCCATTGGTGAATTGTGTTATTTGATGGGAAAATTCTGAACGTAAACTTTTCTTTGAAAGTTCAAGCATAACAATAACATGTTTGTTCAGTTTGGATTTACGAAATCCCTATTTGTGACCAGCATAGTAACAGTTCATCGTATTCGAAAGACACGAAATAATCGGTGAATCCATAAAGTTCAGCGCATATCTGTGGGGGGTTTTCCGCTAGTAAACCAAGTGATTTTATCATCAAACTTATTTTCAAATGAAACCAGTTATTAGCTGGTTGCGGGCTTTCAAGTCGTCCAGGTACCTTTCTAGATCAGCCGCTTAGGCTATCGTTCTCACTGAGAAATCCCTACTGGGATTTAAATTGTTCAAATTTAGGGACTTCATTTTTCTTTTCAGTTTTGACTGTCCTTTGTCCATTGTCCATTGTCCTTCGTTGCGTGGAATCTGCCCAGTGAATTCAACCGAAAGTACCCGTCGTTTATTAGTGACGAGCTGAGAGATTGTGTCACAAACTGGATTGAACCTCACATGTACTAATGGAATGCGATCAGACACGGATTATATAACACAAACCCACTACTTAAAAGCAACTGGTAACAGGACGCCAAAACTGAGTTCCCTCTTGGGCCCGGTGCTCGAATAACTATAATGCACCTTAGAATCGTTCTAGATGAAGTCACTTAAATTTTTGACGGTTGGAGCACTAGGCCAGTCGAGAAAATTTTTCTCCAGATATAAAAACGGATTTCACTTAGGGATTTTTTCAAATGAAAAATATTTGTTCATTGGGGTTGTAAAAAGCGGTATTTTCTGCTTTAGAGCGAACTTTTATAAAAGGCGCTTAGACAAAGAAAACTATCAATTTAAGAAAATGTTTTCCGTTGTAGGTGAACGAAACATGCAATGGCTCGTATGCTGGGTGTTACAAGTGTTAACGGGACCTCCCACTGATTACAATCAGTTATTACGAGGTGTACCCCTCTAACCAGCCTACCGTCTATTCTATCTTGTCTGAGGGCGCTGTAGTCACGAACTTACCCGGCACTCTGATCCTTTCTCAGCTATGTTTCCGTGAAAGCTGCACTCGCTGGTCTATTCGTTCCAGCCAATAAACCCTCCCGTTTACTTATTAGGCTACAGGTATTTGCGTACCACATGGCAGCACCTTCTTCCAGGTCATCTGCTTTGATTATACTCCCCTGGGCTGTTGTACCCTCGGGAGCAAGTCCCGAGGGGATACTCCGTCTTTTGCATTAACAGTCACTAGGTCCATATGTTCTTGAACCTTAGAGGCCACACGGTGCAAAGTAATTATAATGCTGTCAGACGAAACACCCGAGGCTTCCCTAGTCTCATTACTTGGCATTTTGTTGCTCTCCGAGGGCGTCAGGGACCTATTCCCGTTCAGCTGCGTGGGTGTTCATGCAACGACTATCGCCCAGCTTTCATTCGTATTACTGAGACTCTGCGTGAACTGGATTTGCGTCGCCAGCACTTCCGTTTCAGTTTCGGTCACACCCTTGCCCTTAATGGTGCGCAGTCGCTGAGCGACCACCTGTTTTATACCCTCTGTGTTTTTTTTAACTACTGCCTCACCCACCTAACCTTTTTATCCGGCACGCTAACCATTTGCTGTCCAGCCTGGCTATTGTTTTTGATTGCGGCTTGGGGAGTAGATTTGCCTAAAGGTGTGTCGTTAGCCTTCGCTATCATGAGAACCAGATGCTTGAGTTCCGGTTTTGATGGATGCGGCGGATTTTGTGCCGGTGCCACCTTTTCACTGAAGAGGATGTTTGGCGTGATCCTTATGTGCCTCCTGTAGCGTGCTCAACTCTTGGTGCCCGGCCTAGCAGTAAGTCCCCGCTGTATGTGCTGGCAAAGACGATAAGCAGGGGCTTCGGCTTTAGCGCGTTGTTTGTCTTTCTAAGCCCCACTCTATGGCACATTGCACACTTCAAGTCAGTGGGTAGCTCCGTCACTCTCTGGACATAAACAATGTACCCGCGTTTGGCTTTCGTTCTGATCCGCGCCCGTCTAATCACTGGTCCTGCATAATCTTGCAGGGCAAGACGCTTGCTCTTTCCAACAACTCCATTGTTGATGACCCTCATTTTTTCACCTCGTCTTTGAGTCTCTCTATCCCCTGTTTAGGCGCCTCTAACTCTGCTGCTTTGCTGGGATATTTTGTGCCGTAATACTACCCGATTTGTCATTTTTCCTGCCGTTCGTTTTTCGTATTAACTTTGTGCTTTGTTTCCACCGGGCTTTCTGGTAGCTCCTCCGCCAAGCTTCGCGCAGTGGCCCCGTTTTTCTTATTTAGCGATCTCTGTAGCGTAAGAAAGCAGCCCTTTGCTATGGCAACTCAGCAAACCCATACCCATTTCAAATATTCATGTTCCCTGAGCAGTTCATAGTTCTTCTTGGTCAGGGCAGAGCAGCGGTGGTGGCACCACTCATTGCACCTACCGCACCGCATACCAGTCTCAGCATACTCTTTGCAGCCACTAAACCCACATGATTTTTGCTGCAAATGATTGTTATGCTATCTGAGAGACCAAATACGTGTAGACCAGGAAAAGATGTTAGCAGCGTAAACTAAAAATTATAGGCTGTTGTGGTACCTATGTGAATAAGCACAATTGTCAAGCGCAGAACAACTAAAACGCCTCGTCAAAGAGACGGCACTTTAAAAAATAGTGGTTTTGATCAAGAAGATAGATAGTGGGCAAATTAACTACAAAACGGACGATTACGGCGTAACAGAAAATGACGAAGTGCACCTTTCTAGCGCGGTCCAGCGCGCTTTCAATTGCGCGCAGGTAGTATTGCCCATCGTCTCTACCCTTGTAGTACACACCCCTTTCGTAACATTGGTCTTCGGTTGGTTTTCGACGGACTGCTTTAGCAGTCATTTTATATGGATTAAAACTGAATTGATACGTAGGACGTCAACGATTGGAGTAGCGTAGGCTGCCTAGTGGACATTTCATTTCAATATATTCATTTAATGCACTGCAATACCCCGAAATACCAAGTTGTACATTGACCCATTTCATGCTCTTGGAATGGATAGAATAAAGACAATTATTCGGAAAATCATAATCTGGGAGATAGAAATGAGCATCGCAAAAGTGACAGAAAATAACGAAGTGTATCAGGTACTTCAAAAGACTGGCGCAAGCCACTCGCAGACCTTTCGGAAACTGTCCAGAAACGGCTCAGAAACCACGCAAAAACCGTTCATAAACCGTTTGAAAACCGCTCCAAAACCGATTGGTTCTCGAGCCGTTTTTAAAAGGTTTCTGGGCAATCTGTACCAATCGTTTGAAGTACGTGATATACTTTGCTGATTTCGTCACTTGTTCCATATTATTTTTTACGACGCTCATTTCTGTCTCCCAGGTAGGGATTTTCCGAGTAATTGTCCTTGTTTTACTTCTTTCAAAAGACCGCAATAGGGCGATCTATACCGAGGTGTTTCAAGGCATTTTGATGAAGTTTACCAATATATTTAAATAAAACGCCAACCGAGCATCGTGCATTGCCCCGGTCGTTAGCTGTCCTCGTTTCAGTTCACTTCCTATCCCTGTAAAATCACTACTGAGCAAACCGATCGGAAACCGACCGAAAACCGATGTTACGAAATTGAAAGTTTGTTTAAGCCCTACCAAGCAGTTTTCTTATTAGGCTTTTTGACCGGTCCTTCCCTCTACGCATGGACCACTTGTTCATTGCAGTGGTATTTTGCAATAAGCCACCACAACCACTGGGGTGGTTTTTCCCAAAACCCATGAAAAGAAAGACACTACAGGTCGAGAGGATGTAGCTAGTGTATATTGGAAAAGCATACATGTAGCATGAGCGGGCAACGGTCAAGTGGCCACCGCGCTTGACGGCGCGAGTTCACATAAAACAGTGGTGTGTTACACAAAAAGCAAGGTGGAATGTCACTTCAAACGGGCTGCATGATACAAGGAAAAAATGCAGCCCGAGGTTGGTCCAACGCGTTCCCGATTGGCAGCATGTTGAGCTCACTGCCCCGGTCAGTGTTTCTACTTCGCATTGTTGGTGTTTTTAAAAGAATTTCCAGGAAGATCTTGCAGGGACCCATGGAGTTTTAAAAAGAACCACTTTTGGGTACCCTTCTAGCACCCAGCCCGTTGGCAACATCAGTTTGTGATCGGTTTTCGGTCGGTTTGTTTAGTGGTCATTTTTACACAGGTCATTATTGAATTTATGCGGAGGAAATCGATGATCCGAGTAATGTGCAATGCTTGGTTGGCGCTTTATTTAAATGTATTAGTTTAATCCGATGAAATATCCTGAAAACCTCGATATAGATCGCTCTATTTTGTCCTCCCAAAATGGCTAAAATAAGGACAAATAATCTGAAAATGACAAATCAGGAGACAGAAATGGGCATCTTGGTACGTAATTTGGTACAATTGAAAGAAATTCACGAAGCATATCACGTATTCCAAACAATTGCTACGAACCACTCAGAAACCGGCCAAAAAACGCTCCGTAACCGATTGGTTTTTAGCCGGTTTTCGATCGGTTTTTACTAGTAAACCAGCCTTTTTTCGAGAGGTTTCTGATTGGTTTCTGACCGGTTGCCTGGATGGTTTGTGAACGGTTTCCGGGTGGTTTGTGTCAGTCATTTGAAGTACCTGATACGCAACGTTAATTTCTTTCAACGGTCCCAAATTGTGTACCAAGATGCCCATTTTTGTCTCCTGACTTGTCATTTTCAGATTATTTGTCCTTATTTTAGCCATTTTGGGAGGACAAAATAGAGCGATCTATATCGAGGTTTTCAGGATATTTTATCGGATTAAACTAATACATTTAAATAAAGCGCCAACCAAGCATTGCACATTACTCGGATCATCGATTTCCTTCGCATAAATTCAATAATGACCTGTGTAAAAATGACCACTAAACAAACCGACTATAAGCCGACCGGTGTAATAATAAAAACCAGTCGAAACCGGCCGAAAACTGATCATCTTCGGGGCTGCTTTGCATCGATTTTGCTACAAGGGATTATTCATCCGCATTTTAGATCAGACTTGAGGTCACTGGCAAAATTCTCTCCTTGAGGACCCACGATCACTATTGGGAACTAGAAACAGGTAATTCTCAAAATATCACATTGCGCCTGATAGAACCACCACCGGTTTTCTCTTTCTATACCCTCACTGGGCATAGCTATCGAATGAGCTTATGTAGAGCACAAGGTGGGTATAGGTGAATAGTCAATAAGACGATTGGTCTAAAATGGGCCCGAGATACACTCGATTAGCTCAGTCAGCAAAATAGTCCAAAATTAGTCCAAAATAGTCCCCAATTAGTCCGAATTTAGTCCCAAATTCGTCCCGATTTAGTCTCGTTTGAAACATCCCAAGGACATTTTTGGGACTATTTTTTAACACATCAAGGATGCAGCGGCATACTTGCCTAACTTTGGGATTTTGGTAAGCTATACTACCTCATCTTGAGGTACTAGTTAATGAACTCCCTTATAGCAAAACCGGTGCAAAACCGTTCCAAAATTGATCGGTTTTCGGCCGGTCTGTTTGGTAACCATTTTACACGGATGAACAATGAATCGATACGAAGGAATTTGACTGCCGAAGAAATGTGCAATGCTTGACTGGCGTCTTACCTGAACGTATTGGTTTAATTCATCGAAATATCCCGAAAACCTCAGTATCGATCGCTTGTTTTTATTCCCTCGAAATGGGTGAAATAAGGACAATTATTTGGAAAATCATAAACTAGTAGATAAAAATGAGCATCGTAATACGTATTTTGGGTTAGTGAAATAAATCAACGAAGTAAATGACGTATTTCAAACGACTGATACAAACCATTCCGAAACCGGTCGGAAACTGTCCAGAAAATCGGTCGCAAACCACTCAGAAACCGCTCGAAAGACAATCGACGTAATAATAAAAACCGATAGAAAACCGGGCACAAACCGGCCGGAAACCGATTGGTTTCAGAGCGGTTTCTTGCCTGTTTTCGAGCGGTTTTCCGAATCGTTTGGAAAGCTTGATATGCTTCATTATTCTCCTTCAATAACTGAAATTACGTATAATGGTGCTTATTTTCATTTCCTAATTTATGATTTTCCGAATAATTGTCTTTATTTCACCCATTTCTAGGGAATGAAATATTTAATTCGCCTTGTGAACCCTAATGGCCATATAAACCAGATGATTTGGTGAGGATGTCATCATCCAGGGCAATAAATACGGACTGCGAGGTTGAGCCTGATGCTGTCCATCAGCCGACCGATGTCGGTGCACCGGACATTTCTACAAGCTTTTATGGGTATCCTATTCAAATTATTCTTCTAGTAAGATATTAAGAAACTCTGGAGATGATGCACAGGACTCACAAGCCAGTAAAGACGAGGAGAACTCGTGGTTTGTACATACTTTTCACGCCTCAGGTAACTTGACCGCTTGCAGTAAACCCGTATTTTTTTCGGAATGTGACAGTGATGATCTGGAGCCTTCAGCACGGGCCAGTGAGAAACTATGGTCTCCCGAGCCACCTTGCTTAGAAGACCAGTCAATTTGCCTTCCGCGTACCCCGTTGAAGTCACTGGGCCCAAATCCGAATGTGCCAGCAACCATAGCGTAAGTACCATCGCTGTATTCTCACAAATCATGTAGTTGTCCATCCGTCGGGAGACCTTGGAATTCCACTCCAACGGTGAGTCCCATGGCATCAACAAGCCGTACGGTGAAGGAAAAGCCATCCGCTTCCAAATCTCGTGGGAAGCCTAGTCCTCTTAGCAAGGAAGTCAGTTACGGTGAGAGTATAATGTGTAATAACAGCTTCACTAAATCCTTATTAACTCACGCCAGCTTTCTTAGCTTCAATCAAGAAAGATACTTCGGAGTTGAAGTGCAAAGTCGACAAAATGCAGAGGCAAAATGCGAATTCAACTGCAAAGATCGTGTCCTAATGGGGGATCCCCGTAAAAAGTGTTCATGACCTCGCGTCTCTGAATGAAAGCTTGGAAAATGACAGCTACTACGAGCAAGTGGAGAGAGATAGTTCATTTTTTTCTATTATTCAGGTCACATTTTTGCAGAAAGTTTCCGGTACCAACTTTAGAGACTGCACTTGGGATATGATGCCTCAGCTAATGACGATAAACGTTCTCGCACAGGTAAACATGAAGGGTGCACACGGAAGACCTGCCCTGGCGGGAACAAAAGTTTGTTCTCTTGTGATAGGTGAGTATGAGATTTTGAATTCATATTGCTATAGACGCTGTTTGCCAGAAGAACTACCCTGGCGCCACAACGCAGCTCATCCGACAGAAAATGCGTTGTTGCTTACAAAAGAGTAGAGCTAGTCATCAAAAGAGTCGGTATGAACTGTATCGCGACGTCGGCGTTCAGTGCAATACGTACGACGTGAATGACTTCTGTTTACGATATATTTCCTAAGGCGTTATCTTATATCAAGCTACGCATCTATTGCGATATTTTCCATTTCTATACAGCAAGAGATTCCAGTTTCTGCCTCTGTGATTTTCATATTCACAGTACAAGTATTTCGATTCCTAGTTCAAAAAGATGTTGAAGTTTTCCTCACTGCACTTTGTTTTACAACAAGAGATCAATTGAAAATGTCTCTCCTCCTATTTCAGGCTTTGGAAAACAGCAATTCCAGCAAACAGTTCTCATGCGACTAACGAGTACGAACGACAAAACTCGGTATATGTTGTAAATCCCTTCAACCACTGCACAATTTACCTATCAATACAAGTTTCTTGCGTCAAAAGTACTGTCCTTTATCTTCCAAAATCAGTAATGGAAATTCAGCTCGCAGTTACTGGCAAGGAAGTGATTTCGAAAGTGGTAAGGGTACCTTGGGAAGTGATAAATGAAAGCGATGAAATGGGACGTTTCCGTTTAGTTGTGTGATGCACCGGACTAGTATCGCTCGTTCTGGGGTCGTTTATGCTGTGCTATAAAAATAGATACGGGAAATTGAGTTTATAATGTAATTCAGAAGGTAAACAAATATCGGAGGGTTTTTTGCGTGGTCGGCCGAAAAACGCCCCCAAACCCACCCATTTTTGTTTCAGTGGGGCCACTTTGGGGTCGTTTTGGGGATCAAACAGGGTCGACCTAGGGACTATTTCGTGACTATTTGGGGACCATTGTGCGGATTGGGATAGAGCGAACTATATTGAGATTTTCGGGACATTTTGATGAATTAAACCAATATATTGAAGTAAAACGCCAACCAAGCATTACACATTTCGTAGTTAGTCAGCTTCCTTTGTATCAATACATTGTTCATCCGTGTAAAACGGCCACTAAACAAACCGACCGAAAACCGATCGCAAACTGGTGTTACGAACGAGCTGGGTGCTACGAGGGGCTTTCAATAATTTTCATTTGGAAAAAATAACATGATCTGTGAACATCCTCAAGAATTACTCGGCTCAGCGCGAGTACTTTTAGTGTTCAACATCCCTATAAAACGTAGCATTTTACAAAGAAGTCAGCGTGTACTTTCATATTATGAACCGCAGTTGAAGCAACGGGCGAAGTTCTCAAGCTCACACCACAATACGAAACTTGTCCCAGAATAGCTACGCGAGGGACTAACTAAGGACTAAGATGCGCACCCCTTTGCTGACTGGGAGTACTTGATAAAAAAACACCGGCCAAACTTCCCACACACGATTCACTAACTGCAGTCAGGTACAGCAAGAAGACGGACACCAGGCAGAAACGTATATTCGGCAAAAAGATATGGTATTATCGTACACATGGGTCTCAAGCTTTCGGCGAAGAAGGTGACATGTTCGAAGTCTCATGTGCACATTGGTTTCCAGACACATGTTTAGGGGTGTTCGATTGTGTTCCGTTGACATCCGAAAGTAGTGGAGGAAGACAGGAAATGTGATGAGTAAACAGCAAGAGGATTTCATAAAATACTTGGGCACAACACGTCTGTTTTCAATACACATCGATGTTTCAAAAATGTTTCAAAAGCCAAGGACATAGCAACGAAGGTCATTGCAGTTCAGTTCAGTTCAGTTCAGTTCAGTTTGCACAGGACAGGTAATGGCCACGGCCAATCGAGCGTTCAGAATTCCTTCGATGGTATGCACACCAGTTATGCACCCACCACTGCCGAGTGTATTTCGTCGAATCCTCGCTAAAAATGAGAGGGAAACGGAAAACCTCATCGCACATCAACTGCGAGAGACATTATGCATCGTGAGCGTTCACTGAGACAGTATGCAATGAGGGAAAAAGTCTGCTAAAACATACTCCAGAAGGACCACAGTGCTACCCGTCATCCATCTAGTTGATATTCTTAAGGCTCACTACAAGGAAAGATCTCGTACCACTTGCGATCAAGGGCACATTTGAAGGATTGGACTGTCTGCAGATCTACCATTTCACCAGGCAGACCGTTCCAACTGTTCACAACCCTGTTGCTGAAGAAGTGCGATCTAGCCATCAACCTAGATCGGGCTTTTATCAACTTCTTTTCGTGTCCCCTTGTTCTGGAGTCTACGGCCAATTGGAATAGACTATCTGGTCTGAGGCCAGAAAAGCCCTTCATTACCTTGAACGTTTCTATGAGATCTCCTCGACTTCTCCTCCTTTCCAACGAGAAGAGATTCAGGTCACAGAGTCTCTGCTCGTAAGTCTTACCCCTCTGCCCTTCAACCATCCGCGTGGCGAGACGTTGGACTTTCTCTAGGCAGGCGGCGTCCTTTTTGTAGAAGGGTGACCAAGCCTGCACACTACCTTCTAAGTGAGGTCGTACTATAGCCATGTAAATAGGTACGAATACCTCCGGCTTCCGGCAAGACAAAGCCGATCGCAGTCTAAAGAGCTCCCCACGAGCCTTATGCGCAGCCGCGTTGCACTGCTCCGACCATTTGAAGTCACTTTTCATGATGATCCCCAGGTCTTTAACCCTACTGGCTGCCTCTACGGTGAACAGCCCTTGATCATGAGCGACAGTTAGGCTCTCTGTTGCCCTTGACAACAAATGGCTTTTTTGAGCGTTTAGAGGTAAGTCCCATTTGTATGCCCAGTTTAGGACGGTGCCTATTTCCCTGCCCAAGTCTGCCCTACCCTTAGATCCAACAATCTTCACATCATCCGCAAAAATAAAGCTGGGCGATTGAAGAGTGGATGCTAGGTCATTAATAAATAACAAGAATAGGACCGGGCCTAGGACGGATCCCTGAGGTACACCACTGGTGACGTTCACCAAACTGGAGCACCTGTCCCCCACTTTGACGTAAAACGTCCTGTGGGAGAGGAAGTCCTCCAGCCACCTATATACTGGCCCACCTATCCCGAAAGTCTCCATCTTGCATAGCAAAAGACGATGATTAACGGAGTCGAACGCCTTGCTAAAGTCGAGGTAACATACCTCAACATGCTTACCTTCGTCCAGTCGTCGAGTTACTTCATCTAAGAAGCACAGGAGATTGGTCAGGCAAGATCTATTTTTCAGGAATCCGTGTTGCGCCGGGCTTAGCATGGAGTGCTGCAGTAAGTGCTGGCAGATATGAGCACGGATGATCTTCTCGAGAACTTTACAGAGAATGCTAGTTAGGCTTACCGGCCTGTAGTTCTGCACATCCGACTTAGGCCCACTCTTATGTATTGCCACGACTGCCGCGACTTTCCAGTCCTGAGGCAGCTTTCCCTGGTCCAACGTGGATCTATACAATCTGCATACCGATGGAGCTATGATATCCGCCAACGGCTTGATGATAGCTGGATGAATGCCATCTGGGCCCGCTGACTTGTGGCTGTTTAACTCCTGTAGGTACTTACGCACGCATTCCTCTGAAAGATCTAGCTCGTTTAACTGAGGAGGATGTATCAGCGCCAGATCTACTAGTACCCCACTATCTATCCTATGTACACTACCAAAGTATTCCCCCAGGGCGTCTGCTTTGCCCTGGTCGTCAGTGACAATACCATATTCTCTAGTGGATAGCGGACCTACGGCATTTCTTGTTGAGCCTTTAGACTGTACATAGCTGTAGAACTTCTTCGGCTGTTGTCTTACAGACTGGGCCAATTTCAGCTCAAATTCCCGTTTAGAAGTTCTCAAAAGGCTTACAGTCTCGTTTCTCAGCTTCGTATAGCGATTCCAGGCTAGCTGGCTGCCGGAAGCTTTGTACTGGTTCCAATAGCGGTTTCTACGTCTGATGGCCTTGGCTATTGCAGCCTTCCACCACATGGGCTTGCCCTCCCCACTCCTTCGTTTTAGGGGTGCGAACTCTTCCTGTAGGGCAGTCAGGGATCCTTTTATGGCCTGCCAGCGCTCCTCCACAGTAGCCTCCTCTGGCGCGTCCCAGGTCAAACCCATCGCCCTATTACGAAGCCTATCTATGTCCATACTACCGAAATTCCTAATCAGCCTTGAGGGTACCTTCGGTTGCCGCATGCATAGAACTATTTTGACACACACGTGGTCACTCTTTCCCAGCGGTGCACAATAATGCAGTCCAGCCACATCGTTGGGGAAGTTCGTTATAGCTAGATCCAGCAGGGATGGAACGCATCCAGTCCTATATCTGGTATTCTCCCTAATATGCTGATGCAACGCATTGTCATGCAGCCATTCTAAGTAGCTTTGCTCCTCCGATCCCGGCACGCAGACCTCAGCCACCCAGTCGATGTGCGGAAGATTGAAGTCACCCACTATGAGGGTCTTTTGTGCGTCCTTAACTAGTTCAGTCAAAGTCCGCAGCAAGCAAACGTCCTCTTCGTGGTTTGTGCTTGGTGCCCTGTAGACACAGACGACGTTAACCCTTCTGCCTGGAAGGATGATCGTAACAGCGCATAGCTGGATATTGCGAGTGCACATCTTGGTCTGGGACTCAAGGTGGTTTGCACCTGACCTAACGAGGATGGCTACTCCACCACCAAGGCAATCTTGTTCCCGATCCTGCCTGTAGGCTGCAAAGCTATTACTTATTAGGCCTGGCACATGGTCTTCTTCAGAAAGCCACGTTTCCGTGACGGCAACTATTGATGCTTTCTGTTCGTCAGCGGTTTTGGCAAGTTCCGCCCATTTGTTTCTAATACTACACGCGTTAGTATATAACACCACCGCGTTTGCTCCGTCGCCTAGGTGTCTTTTTTCATTCATTCCTGACTGTTTCTCAGGCGCAACGCCTGAGATGACGGCACGTTTTTTGCTTCCGATGTCCCCACTGGGGTGCATGAAGCCGGCTGATGGTCCAGAATTTCTGACGACTCCCAATCCATCTCTATAGGAGTGGCCACAACATCCAGCCTGGCAGGGATCACGCTGTCATCTATCTTCGGGCAGCACTGCCAATTTTCGTCTTCCAGCGCATCTTCAATTACAACTATTAGCGACCCCGCTCGTGGCTTCTTTACTATTGCCGGGGTCGGGGCCTGAGAGCCGAGTACGGCATTCCGCTGAGCTTTTAGATTTCTCACCAGCGCCCTGGCTGGTCGAGCAAGGATACCTCTTGGGGCTAGACCACCGGGCCTTACCCTATGTTCGTCCGGCACAATCTGGTATCTGCCCTTTGTAATCTGAGCTACTACCGCTGCCCTCGCCAGCAGTCTATCCCGGGTAGCCTCATCAGCGAACTCCACCAGTATTGGTCTCGCACGAAGTTCGCCTTTGTTCCCCAGTGGTGACTTCCATGTCCCCACCCTGTGCACCCTTCTTAGAGTAGGAGGGTACGGAACACCTGCGATTCGCAGTATGTCGCAGACCCTCCTCCTGTCAATGTCTCTCCTGGCCTTCGATTCCCTTATAAAGGGTTCTTCCTGGTTTAGGATCAGAAGCCTGTGGCTTGAGACCCTGCCCATCGACAAGACCTGCCTCTGCAGGTCCTTCACCTTGTTTTCTAATACCAGAAGAGCAGGGTCATCCACCCTAGCCAACCCATCTTTCGCTCTATTACAGTCTCCCTTCTTTTTGACCTGCCTCTCCCTTCTCGGCTTCTGCTCGGTCCACTGGCCCTCGTCGGTCTGCTTCAAAGGAGTGGAGGCAACGACCGCCTGGCAAGCCTTCGGAACTGGTTCATTCGCTCGGATGATCGTCCTCTCGGGTGTTGATACTACTTCCGCAAACGACTTACTACAACCTGCTTGCGGTGGTTTGGGGCTTACAACCGAGGTACTACTTGGTGGACGTTGGTCCTGCAGTTTAAAGGCCAGGCTGGCCGCCTCCTTGCAGGGGGCACAGACCCATTCAGCCCATGGGTTCTGTTTATAAAGGACATAAATGTCCTTTGCTATCCCTGAACACCTTGGGTGAGCCCATCTCTTGCATATCTCGCATTCTATACCGTTTACCACTCGTTTTCCGCACTTGGGTGCTAGACACGGGTCGGAAACGCGTGTCATACCGAAAACCGCAAAAACGAGGGAAAATACAACTCAAAAGCTCTTTACCCAAACACAAAATACGCACTATGACAATAGCAGGTAAATCACGCTAACACAAAAAGCAAAAACAAAAAGAAAGACTAGAAGCGAGAAAAGATCGCCTCAAAAAAAAACACCGAACACTACTCGGCAGTGCTACAAGGAGAATAAAAATATTCTCCGGATAAAGCGCACCTTAAATGCAATTATGATACGCTCAGTATTGTGAATTAAACTGGGTTAATTCACAAAACTATTCAAAAACTCAATTCAAAGACGAGAGCACTATGAATTCAAACCGCGCGGCACTTACACGCAGGTCAGTTCAGTTCAGTTCAGTTTGCACAGGACTTGGTGTGGCTAGAGCCAATCGTGTGTCCAGATAGTTGTGTTGTCGGCGCGTTTCCGTAGCTCCCAACACTGCGTGATTTTCTTTTTCTGAAAGGCAGAAATTTTGTGCAGTATCAGCCCTGGCAGAGTAAGGTGGAAACAATAAGTAAATTGCATCTGACCCTAAAAGCTGCTTAACATAACTCGGGGTATACTGCCACCCAACATAGGTCTAGTGCTTTCTTAAAGGCCTTCACTGTTGTGGTATTTATGACCTCTTCCGGGAGCTTATTCCAATAGGGTACCACTCTATTTGAGAAGTACTTCGCCCTAATTTGGAGCCTCGAATGTTTCCTTTGTAATCTAAGGCTATGCCCCCTTGTGCCTCTCTCGGGGATCAGCGAAAAAAGGTCTTCTCGACTTATTCCTGACAGTCCTTTCATCACCTTGAAGGTTTCTATCAAATCCCCGCGAATGCGCCGTCTTTCCATCGAGAATAGGTCTAGGGCACGGAGACGCTCTGTGTAGTTAAACCCCATTTGCCCAGCCACCATTCTAGTGGCTAGCTCTTGCACTTTCTCCAGACATTCGATATCTTTCTGGTAGTACGGTGCCCAGGCCTGCACTCAATACTCCATATGCGGCCTAACTATGGCCTGATATATGGGAACGAAAATCTCCGGATCTCTACACGACATAATGGATCTAACTCGAAAGAGTTCCCTCCTGGCCGTATTGGCTGCTGAGGTGCACTGCTTTGACGGCTTAAAGCTGTTGTCCATTGTAACGCCCAAGTCTTTGACCTGCGAGACCACTTGCAACGAACCCACACTATTCTCACTAGCCCCTGTATTTGTGGTCAAGCATTGACACTTGGTGAGGTTTAGTGGAAGGTCCCATTTGCATGCCCAGTTTTGTACTGCTAACACGTCAAGTTTTATATCTACTCCAGCTATCTTGACGTCATCGGCAAACATAAAGGTGGGGTTTGTAAGCCCACGTGCTAGGTCGTTAATGAAGATGAGGAAGAGCAGAGGGCCGAGCACCGAGCCCTGTGGCACCCCACTTGTTACACCTTCCGGTTTTGAAACATGGCTCCCCACCTTAACACTAAAGGTTCGCCCTGCTAAGAAACTACTTATCCATTGTCTTGCCTTTCCAACAATTCCCATGGACTGCAGTTTGACGTCCAGAAATCTGTGGTTCACGGAATCAAATGCCTTGCTGAAGTCCAAGTAACAGACCGCAATCGATTGCCCTTCGTCCAGACGCTTGGTTACCTCATCGAGGAACAGCAGGAGATTCGTCAGACAGGATCGCCCTGCCACAAACCCATGCTGAGCATTTGATATGAGGTTGTGTTGAACCAAATGCCTAGAGATCTGCTTCCTGACTATTCGCTCCAGGCACTTACACAGTACCGAAGTCAGGCTAACCGGCCGGTAATTTTCCGCCTTTTGCCGGGGTCCGCTCTTGTAAATGCCTACCACTGTTGCTCTCCTCCAGTCTCCCGGCACAATTCCCTCTCTAAGTGACGTTTCATACAGCTTCGTCACCGGAGCCTTCAGGACCTCGGCCAGAGGCTGAAGGATTGCTGGATGAATCCCGTCTGGACCTGCTGCTTTGTTTCTATTCAAATTTTGCAACTCCGCGTACACATCTTCTTCTCCTACAGTGAGTTCGGGTATTGGAGGCGCCTGTGGGCCCTCCATTCTTTCCTCCAAACTATTTTCTGGTCGATATATGCTCTTGAAGAATTCCAAGAGCGTGTCAGCCTTGTCTTCGTCGTTTAGAGCTAGTCGTCCCTGTGCTCCTTCCAAAGTTGCTACGCTCTCTCTCTCATACGTTTGTGAGATTGCACGTAGGCGTAGAATCGCTTTGGGTTTGTGCGGACCGACGCCGCTAACCGACGCTCGAAAGCATATTTATCCACTCTTTGGATCTCTTGAGCCCTGTTCCTAGCCATCTTATAGCTATTCCATGCCCCCTGAGTTCTGTACAGCTTGTACGCCGCCCATCGTTGCCTACGAATAATTATGGCCTTGCGGACCTTTGACTTCCACCATGGGGGTAGACTTCTACTGCTTGCCACCATCAGGGGTGCGAACTTATCTGTAAGTTCGAGTAGCCCCATCTTGATGGTCTCCCAACGTTCCTCTACGGAGGCATTTGTGTGTCTCGGTGTCCACTGAATTTCCTCCGCCGCCTTCTTCAGTTCACCTATGTTGATTCTCCCATAGCGCCGACGTAACACGATTTCCTTCAGCGCCTTGCTTAGTCTTAGTGTGACCCCTAGGACTACATGATCACTTTTTCCAGCAGCTCAGGTCAGTTCAGTTCAGTTTGCACAGGACTTGGTGTGGTCAGGTCAGGTCACAGGACTTGCGGCTTGAGTCAGCAAACGTCCAGTTTCTTGCACTGCGAGCCCAAGGAGTTCCAGCCGTGCTGCGACTTTCAGGGATACAATACAATTTGGCAACTGTAGTAGCTGGTAGAAAGAGAAAGGAACAGGCTCGCCCCCAGGAGCAGCATCCTCACACTAATATAGGTTCGGCGCCTTAACTCACTGCTGTCCCCATGTGAGACATACCTCAGGTCCTCGAATAATATAAAGGTGTTAAAATGGAATGATGATGAGTAGGGTGATATGAAGGCTGTTATGGAGATAGGTGCAGTTAAGAAGCACTAGTGGTGGGAAGCAGTATAAGGTGGCTAGTCGCGGGGGGAGAAAGGAAGGATAATCAGAACACAAAGAAAAGCTTCCTAGGATGGTTAGTAACATTCTGGGAATACTTCTGCCCAGCAAGCATCCAGTTTGTGCCTAAAGGCAACTACTGAGTTTGCCGTCACTACCTGTGGTTGCAACTTATTCCACTTGTTTGTGACACGGTGGGAAAAGAAACATGTCCTCATGCACTTACTTGCCCTTGGTTTGTCCCATTTATGCTCCTTTCCCCTGAGTGCAACACTGTGACAATGAATTGTTAATGTTCTGTCGGTCGTTGTGATTCCCTTATATAACTTAAAGCACTCTGTCAGATCCCCCCCCTTTGCCTACAATGATCCAGGGAGAATAGATTTAGGACTTTCAGTTTTTCCTGGTACGACTTCCCTCGCATCCTATATATCACCCGAGTGAACCTCCTTTGCACACCCTCTAAAACCTTTTAATCTTCACTAGGCTTGGTGCCCTGCTTGAACGGAAGTCTCCAATTGATGCCTTACGGTCATCTCATATATTGGTAGTATTACTCCGGCCTCTCTGGACACCAACTTTCGTCCTAAGTTGAAAAGAGCCCTATTTTCCCTGGCCGCTGCTGACGTGCACTGCTCCCAGGGTTTGAAGCGCCCGTGCACAAGCACACCTAGGTATCGTACCACAGCAGCGGACTCAATCCTGACTGGGACGGACAGCCCTACGTGACTGTCTTCGCTGCTTCCTCTGCCAGCCAACAAGTGTTTGCATTCGGCTGCATCCATTGGCAGCTCTCACTTTTCAGCCCACACACTGATCCTGCTCAAGTCGGTTTGCAGTTTCCTTGAGGTTGGTCCACCCACTATCTTGATATCGTCTGCGAACGGGAACCCCGGGCAGTCTAGTATGGTTACCCGATCATTCACGTGTGCCAAGAACAACAGTGTTCCCAGAAAGGAACCTTGCGGCACACCACCGCATGCTTGGGCCAGTGTAGACCTGGTGTCCTCGACTTGTACGAAGAAAGCCCTGATACTTAGGTAACCCTCGATCCACCTCGCAGTCTGTGGGGCCACTCCAAGTAAGTTCGATTTGCCCAGCAAGAGGCAGTGGCTTACTGAATCGAAGGCCTTTTAGAAGTCTAAGTAGCGCACCTCTACTCGCTCCCCTGGTCTAACCTGCGAGTTACCTCGTCGAAGAACGATAGCAAGTTAGTGAGACAGGACCTTCCGTTAACAAACCCGTGTTGCTGATTAGCAGTCAGCTAGTGCTTCCGCGGGAGTTCTGCCGGTCGCTGTCTGGCCCTTCCCTCTAGTACTTTGAGGGCTAATGTTAGTAAGCATACGCGTCGGTAGTTAGAGGCCACCTCCAATTTGCTTCTCTTGAGAAAGGGGAAAACTCGCGCCAGTCTCCAATCGTCCGGTAACTCCCCGGAGTCTAGAGATACGTTGAACAGCCGTGCTAGCGGTTCAGCCAGTACACTGGCTAAGGCTTTTGGAATGGCGGGATGGTCTTGAAGTACTACATAGGTTCAAGGCTTTCAGCCCAATTGTCCCAGTTCTCGAGGAAATCTTTGATCTTCTGTCGGATTCACCGAGCTGAAACTAGAGTGAGAAGAAGCGGGGAGGCGGGGGTGCCAGCGAAAACAAAATACACATAACATCATGCAGTGTCTCACTGTGGACAGTGCCCTAAGCGAAGTGGGGGTGCGACGTTCATGAACAAATATGCAATGAACGACATCTATTTCGCTTTTTTGGACAAGGAATTACTGGGAGAGACCAAGGTAGAGGTCCGGCTTTTTCTTGAAGATAGCTTTGTTCTGCAAGGGACCAATGAAACAGCCGGTCGTGGAAAATCCCCCTTTTTCCCTCGCGATTCAGTGTTTTTCCCAACATCACTCATTTCCATACACTATTGACTTGTCTTTACGAACTGGTTGTTTTTCTGGACCAATTGTTGTTTGTTCGCGCCCAGAGCGCTACTTTGGCACATCCTTGGTCAGGACCTGCGTGACGCACGTGCTGTCTGCTCACACGCTGCTATTCGGTTTCTCGTTGTTGAGTCCTTGTGATCGCATTATTGAGGTTTGTATATTGTTTATGTCATTGTTTATTGTAATAATCTAGTATCGTAGAATATCACGGATAATCGTCTTTTGATTTCGGGATCCGTTGTGAATTTGGCTACGCATTGCTCAAACGTTCGTAACAATACTCAATAGATCAATTTGGAACGGGGAAAAATCAGGCAAAATGCCAAGAAAAGGATCAAAAGCAATTGAATCCGGACAGGAAGTAATACGGCAAGTCTCTGGGGAGGTTTTGAGTACATATGATTCTTTAGGTAATGCTAGATCGCCTAGTCCTATCAGTGCTAGTTCATGTGTTATTGAAAACAATATTGATCGTAAGGATGTCGATTTATATAAGCTGAGAATACTAGAACTAGAGCAACAGTTACTATCGGCTATACTACAGGCGCAGGAAGCAGAGAAGTGTACACAGAAACAGCGAGAGCATGAGACCAGTGACTTTGACACTTCCGATAGGTTAGGGTGCAGTAAGGTAGGGAACCCCACGCCGGTCGCCGACTACAAACCACCATCGATCGATCTGCCTAGAGTGGAGTTAACGGTTTTCGACGGGCGAGCTGAGCAATACTGCAAGTTTGTCAAGCAGTTCGAGACGTTCGTTGAAAATAAGGTACCGACCCTGGGCAAAGGCTTCTTTACCTTACTCACTACTGCCGAGGCCGAGCGCGAGAAGCTATCGACGGGTGCACCATGCTCGACCCAGAACAAGGCTACACAAGGGCAAGGAAGATTCTAAGGGACTTGTTTGGCCAACCTTTCAAAGTAGCCCGTAACCTAATAGAGGGCGTGATGGCAGAGGCAAAGAGAACCAAGGGCGACGTCTACACCATGGCCGACCTGGTGATTAAGATGCAGAACTGCTCAATAGCCCTCGACCATTTAGGTTACAGGGCTGACCTAGACGCCATGCACACTTTGGAAGGCATAGTCTGTCACCTCTCTCCCGAACTACAGGGTCGGTGGGCGGAAGAAGCAGAACGGATAAGCCGAAGCGACAGAGAAGCCAACTTCGAAGACCTGACTGAATACTTAGACAGACAAACGAAGATAGCTGACAGCAGATTCGGCCGACTCATCCGGGACAGCAACCGAGCAAACAAGCCTAGTACTAGCCAAGTCCAAACCCCTGTACGGGAACATCCAAAGTACCAGCCTTGGACCAACACACACGTCATTTCACGAGATGCTACGGCGAAACCAAATTGCAGATCCTGTGGTACTAGCCATGGCCTACCAGAATGCCCCAAGTTCGGCAACGCCACAATAGACGAACGGTGGGGAATGGCGAGGATGGCAGGAGCATGTATTATCTGTCTCAACACCACGCACCGGGCAGCAGCCTGTAGAACAAGGAATCGATGTGGTTACGAGGGCTGCACGGGCAGACACCACCGGCTGCTGCATCAGGCGAGAGTAACCATATCCGAGGCGAGTGCCAAGCCCAGCGTGATTTGTTCAAATTCACAATCTGCCAGTAAACCGGTGCGTTTAGGCGTAGTGGCCGTGGGAGTAGTGACTCCGACTCGGATAGTCAAGGCGTTGGCTTTCTTTGATAGTGGATCCGACACCACTTTAGTGAAAGAGCGGTTTGCCGACAAATACCAACTGGCTAAAGGTGCGACGTCGTTAGCAGTGAGCACGGTGGGCGGAACACAGGTAATGACTGCCGGTAGATTAAGGCTGCAACTCATCTCTCTAAACACTAACGAGGAAATTGAACCAACGGAGGCATTCACGTTAGCGGATCTCCCCATGCAAGCACCAAGGTCGGTGAACGCAATCTTGACTCGGTGGCCCCACCTGCAGGATGTAACCGTTGTAGACTGGGAAGATGATGAAGTGGATCTCCTCATCGGCTGCGACGTGCCAGAGGCGCATTGGGTGCAAGACCAGGGAGTGGGTGACCGCCAGGCACCTTATGCCGTACGCACGGCCCTGGGATGGATGTTATACGGTCCAGTAGGGGTACGCGGTTCCGTGAATTACTTACCCGCCGAAACGGACCGCATAGAGTATCATCTGCAACGGCTGTGTGAAAAGGAGTTTCATGACATTGGAGACGAAAGACCGACGTTGTCTCAAGAGGATCACTTCGCTCTACAAACGGTGCGGCAAGGCACTAGAGGCCTCAAAAAACAGTTCGAGGTTCCCCTCCCATGGCGCACATCGGTCGCCCCGTGGACTGATAACAGAAATTATGTTCTCCAACGATTACTACGACTAAAAGAACGCTTCATTCGAGACCAGAATCTGTGGGAACGATACGCGGATTTGATGAAGCGAAACGAGACCCTCGGTTACGTTGAAAATGTGCCTGTTAACACCGACAGCAAAAGGGGCATCTGGTATCTGCCTCACCATCCGGTTATCAACCCGAAGAAACCCAATAAACTGCGGGTGGTTTTCGACTGTGCGGCCAAGTTCCAGGGCAAGTCGTTAAACGATCGCCTACTACAGGGGTCTGACTGGACCACTCCACTGATCGATGTTTTGTGCCGTTTCAGAGTGGGTAAAGTGGCTTTGTCTGCCGACATTAGGGAAATGTTCCATCAGGTGAAGATTCCGGTAGGAGAACGAGATGCGTTGAGTTTCCTGTGGCGGGAAGGGAGCGACCGGGACAACGCAGTGGTGAATTATAGGATGACCGTCCACTCCTTCGGAGCCATATCGTCACCATTTTGTGCGAACTACGCCCTCCAAGAATCAGCTAACAAACATGGCGATCTAGTCCATCGGACGGTGGTAGATAGCGTCAGCAGGAACTTCTACGTCGACGACTACCTTGGGTCATTCGATGATGTGGAATCAGCTCTAGAGCAGCTCAGGGGTCTGACGAGATTGCTGGAAGAGGGCGGCCTCCATCTAACTAAATGGATGTCGAACGCTTCAGAAGTGCTGAAGGTCATCCCGTACCACGAAAAGGCCGCAAGGGTAAGAGATTTGGACGGCTCTCCACTTCCTATCGAGCGCACCTTAGGGATACAATGGGACGCGGAAACGGACGATTTTGTTTTCGAACTAAACGTTCCCGAGCTGCCAATAACCCGTCGTGGCATACTATCTGCCGTCTCAAGTTTGTTCGACCCACTCGGTTTCGACTCACCATGGCTGCTACCCGGAAAGATCTTGCTGCAGCGGCTGTGCCGTAAGAAAGTTGATTGGGACCAGTCACTGGACCGAGGGGACCGGCTGGACTGGGAAGGATTTTTGAACACCTTGAAGAAATTAGGGGACATAAGAATCCCACGATGTTTGACTCCTGGCCATACGACACGGACTGGAGAACTACATGCCTTTTCCGATGCATCCGAAGTCGGTTATGGAGCTGTGGTGTACGGACGATGGTGCGCAGGAGATGGACAATATACCACGAGGATCCTGTTCGCCAAAGCCCGCGTTGCTCCACTGAAGTCGGTCTCAATCCCACGCCTTGAACTCAGCGCAGCCGTGTTGGCAGTCAGGGTTGTGCAAGCTGTGAAGAGATGTTTCGATCTCTACATTTGGTCGGTGAGCTTCTGGACGGATTCAACGATAGTGCTTCACTATATCAACAACGTTAGGAGCCGGTTTAGTACTTTCGTTGCTAACCGGCTCACGATTATCCACGATGAATCAGCCACGCATCAGTGGAGTCATGTCAGGTCTGGCGATAATCCGGCCGACCTGTGCTCCCGAGGTGCGACCAACCTCAGGCAACTGGACACGTGGACGAGAGGGCCAAACTTCCTGCAATTGCCCAAACAGGACTGGCCCGTGTTCGAATTAAAAACCCCTACGGAAGTGGAACTGGAGATCAAAGGCGTAGTGATAGCAACCAACGTCGTCGAAGCGTCGCCCATTCTATCGCGACTGGTCAGGTTTTCTTCCTGGATGAAGACGCTTCTTTCGCTAGTTTGGTTAACCAGGTTCAAGAGAAATTTACTAGTCATGAAAGGGCTACGGCCCTCAGGTCGGATACGGGTCGGCCCGATAGGTCCCGATGAGCTACAAGCGGCAGAGTACGATATTTTCAGAATGATACAACGCGGGGCTTTCGCCCGAGAACTCAAGAGGGCGGAAGAAGTGGGGCCGACCAATAAAGACATGCCATCTCCAAGAGGCGAGCTGAAGCGTTTAAACCCCAAACTCATCAACGGACTGCTGCGGGTGGATGGTAGGCTGACCAACGCCCACCTGAACTTCGACACAAAGTATCCTATACTGCTGCCTGCGATACAACCTGTAGTAGAGCTAATGATTCAACACGTCCACGCCATGGAGGGACATGCCGGGGAAAGTCACGTGACGAGCGTCATCCGAAAGCGTCTTTGGTTGTTGAGAGGACGAGAGACTGTAAAACGCGTAATCCGACGGTGTGTGCAATGCAGGAGACGCAATGCCACAGCAGGCAAACAACTCATGGCCCCACTACCAGAATGCAGGGTGACTACGGGCTGGTGGCCGTTCAGTGACATCGGGTTGGACTATTTCGGGCCCTTGTGGATCAAGTGCGGGAAAAGATTAGAAAAGCGATACGGATGTATCATGACGTGCATGAAATCACGTGCGGTACACCTAGAAGTCGCACATTCGATGACGACCGATTCGTTTCTACGGGCCTTGCAAAGATTTATCAACCGAAGAGGCGTACCGGCCGATATATACTCAGATAATGGATCGAACTTTGTGGGCGTTCACCGGGAATTGCAGCGTTGGCACAATAACATAAACAGGGACGAACTGCAGAATCGAACCGTGGCCTACGGCATACAATGGCATTTCAACCCCCCACAGGCCAGCCACCGAGGCGGCATATGGGAACGCATGATCCGGTCCGCCAGACGGATATTGCTGTCAATCATGGAGCAGCAGCCGCCCGACGACGAGACGCTGAACACCGTTATGACTGAGGTGGAGCGAATCCTGAACAACCGCCCCCTGGTTCCAGTATTGAACGGCGACCCCACCCACCTGGCGCTCACCCCAAACGACTTATTGACGCTAAGGTCGAACGAGGGTTTCCAAGGGCCGGTAAACCTTCGTGGGAGCTACCTCCACGGGTGGAAGCAAGCGAACTATCTGGCCAAGGTCTTTTGGAGGCGATGGCTACGGGAGTACCTACCGGCTTTGCAGACTCGACAGAAATGGCTGGCCAAAACAAGACCATTCAAAGTTGGGGACGTGGTTATGATCGCCGACGAACGCGCACATTTCAGCGCTTGGTCTTTGGGAGTAGTTACGGAAACCATCAAAAGCACTGACGGAATGATAAGAACGGTGAAGGTGAAGACAGCTAGCGGAGTGCTCATTCGTGACATACGCAGTATTAACCTACTCGAGAGCGAAGACGGAGGAGCTGATAACCCTGAGGCCTAGTAAACCTTTTTCACACCAGTAATCGAGGTCGATAAAGAAACACCATATATACCACACGGTCTCCGTCAAACACGTTAAGGTGCTCGCGGTCTTTTCTTTGACATTACAGAAGGTGCTTTCCGATACGTGGTGATGAATGCGATTCCATTGTACATCCCGATACATACACGCATGCACGACGTACTCTACATCCCGTAAACCCATCAAACATGTGACAGTGTTCGTTGTTTTGCGTTTTGTTGACGCTACCGAATGCCCCTTGCATATGCGAAAGAAGCGGAGCTCAGGTCACACATACATGCTACATTTTACTCGTTTTCTTGCCACGCGGTCTTTTGTTGACATTGCAGAAAGTCCTCCTTTGATGTGTAGTCATACCTGTGATTTCATTGTAACCCCGGCACACACACACGCACTCACACACACACTCAAGCACGTACATCCAGGACCGGACGGCCCCTTACGAGGACAACGTCTATGTGACCATTCACGCCCGCCATCGGTAATTTGGTCTTGTGGAAGATGTAGACTAGCCTCACGTCTATGTATCCAATGGATTAGGTGCGACCAGTAGTAGAACGTTGACGACGAGCATTAGACGCGCGCACTGACAGCAGTGCCTAGGCAGGTAGGAAGAATCAGTACCTTTATACCGAACCTTTGACTCTGCTAAGGATCCAGGAGGATTTTGGTGGGCGGTGTAACAGCCGGTCGTGGAAAATCCCCCTTTTTCCCTCGCGATTCAGTGTTTTTCCCAACATCACTCATTTCCATACACTATTGACTTGTCTTTACGAACTGGTTGTTTTTCTGGACCAATTGTTGTTTTTTCGCGCCCAGAGCGCTACTTTGGCACATCCTTGGTCAGGACCTGCGTGACGCACGTGCTGTCTGCTCACACGCTGCTATTCGGTTTCTCGTTGTTGAGTCCTTGTGATCGCATTATTGAGGTTTGTATATTGTTTATGTCATTGTTTATTGTAATAATCTAGTATCGTAGAATATCACGGATAATCGTCTTTTGATTTCGGGATCCGTTGTGAATTTGGCTACGCATTGCTCAAACGTTCGTAGCGACCAATATCTCCCGGAAGTGCATTCCACAGAGTAATAATCCTGTAGCTAAAAAAGTTAATCCTCAGTGAATCTCGTGACCTCGGTTTGAAAACCTTTCTGCTGTGACCAAGGAGAGAAGAGGCTGGACAGAAGGAGAAGAAGCAATCGCTCTGACCTGATTCAAAAGGTGGAGCTGCAAAAACCGATCACCTCTTACGCGTCTTACTTCAAGAATATAGAGGCTGAGCAGTGAGAGGCGGACGGGATAAGGTAGGTGGGATAGACCCCTTACTGCTTTGATGAAGGCCCTCTGAACTTTTTCTAGGATCTCACTGTCTCGGACAAGACCAGAGTGCACTATCTAACTACAGCTCTTCAGCAGAGGTCGGATATACGTGCCGAAAATTATGGGGACATCATCCCTAAATATGCGCGGGAAGGACCTTTGAATCATATTTAGGACTCGAGAGGCAGACTTGCTCGCAAGTTGGTGATGATGAGAGAAGCACAAGTTGCAATCTAGCCAGAAACCGAACACCTTGTGTCGGTCAACCCTTGGCAGCGTGATTGCTCCGTTGTTGGAAAACGTGTGACCAGTCTCTCTGCCGAAAGATATGCTCACGCATTCGTCATCATTAACATGGAGGTTCCAAGTCTCGGACCAGCTTTTTGTTCCACTAACTGCTGTTTGCAGGTTCTCAAGGCCTGAACTCTGGAGGGATACATCGTCTGCGTACAAGGCAACGTTCGCAGGAAGGGCCTTCGGAAGATCATTCATGTAGATCAAGAAAAGAAGATGACCTAAGACAGACCCTTGTGGACCCCAGTTGTCACTGGGGCGGGCTGAGACAAAACATTCCCGACTTTAATCACAAGGGTGCCGTCGGTGAGGTGGCTGCGTAGGATGGCCAACATGGGGCCTGTAATCCCGTATGTTTGCAGCTTATAAAGAAGGGGGGCATTGGGGATCTTATCGGAGGCCTTAGCAAAATCAATGAAGACAGCGTGTGAGAGCTGGCCATCATCATAAGCTTTCGTTAGACTATCCATGACAGTAAGCATATTGGTGATGCATGACCTGCCAGGAAGAAACCCATGTTAGGACGGGGAGAGGATCCTATTTCTATGCAGATGGGAAAAACCTCACTCTTAAGAGTTCGCTCGCAAATTTTACTGGTGATGCTAGCTAGACTTATGGGACTGTAACTAGAAGCAAGGTGTCCACTACCCTTCTTGAAGGTGGGTGTAATAACTGCTCTTTTCCAGCTACTGGGGAAAACTCCATCGTCAACACGTTTCTGAAAAAGCGAGGCATAAGGAGCAGCTAATATATCCGCGGCTTCCTTGAGAATATTGGGGTGGATTAGGTCAGGACCCATGGAGCAGTATTGATTGAGCCGTCGGAAACCTTGAGTGACAGCACCAGTGGGAATAGTGATGAGGTTAAGGGTAGTGGCCAGAGATATCGGGTGCGTGGTAGGGTGGGATGATATGGGTATGGAGCTAAAAACTGTACGGAAGTAGGAGCTGAATGCCTCGGATACTTGGCTAGGGGAAGTGATTTGGGGATCCGGCACTATATTTGAGAGTTGGTGGCTTCGGAGCTGTGCCCCTTAGGCGGCGCTTGTGCTGAAAGAAAAATGCCTTGTTGGTCCGTGCACGATCACGTGCAGATCACTGGACTGCAATCTGATAGGACCTGATCTTGTCTTTGTATATATTCCGTATGATCCTAAAATCTTCTGCATCACGGGCAAGGCCTGTGACTTCATATCTTGGAAACGAGAGTGAGCTTTCGTCGAGAATGCTCCTAACGGGGCGAGGGAGGGGTCGCTTAGCAGTATGTGGGCGATGAATTCTGGGGGCAAATAGCCTATCAGCTAAGGAGATTCACTCTCTGAGATTCCCTGCCATTTCATCAGCTGAATGACCTGGGTTAGTTTAATTTAGCTGGGAGCGAATAAATGCACAGACTTGGTCAAAATTAGTCCTTTTGAAGGATCTCAAAATTTTGGTCTCTGAGGGAATAGGAGGCCATTTCACGATATAATCGAATCCACCATCCGGCCCCGCAGCCTTACTGCTATTCAGGATGGTCAGCGCCAGTTCAACCTCACTTTTACCAATGACGACTTCGTCCATGATGACCGTCATAACAGTTCAGGTCAGAGGACTAGCGGCATTGGCCAGAGTACGTCTGAGATTCTGCAATCGAGAGCTGCGAAATACCCACGGACCTTCGACTGCAGAATGGCCGAATGTTGTAGTTGTTGAATGGTGGGAAGGGAGGGCGAAAAAAAAGGAGGTTCGCTTTCGAAGAACCAGCAGTAGCATTTGTAAAACGTTTGAGCAATGCCTAGCCAAGTTCACAGCGGATCCCGAAATCAAAAGGCGATTATCCGTGAGATTCGACGATACTAGATTATCAAATGAACAATGACACCAAACAGATACAAATCTAAATTATGAGATCACAAGAACTCAAATAACGAGAACCAAATTGCTGCGTGCGGGCGAGGAGCACGTGCATCACGCAGGCCCAAAACAAGGATGTGACAAATTGGTGCTCTGGGGGAGAACAAACAAAAATTGGTCCATAAAACCAAACAGGGCGTAAACTCACGTCAATAGTGAAGGCAAGTGAGCGATGTTAAGAAAACATGGAACTGCAATGGTTTTAGTGGCGTTTCCACGACCGGTCGTTAAAGCATTATATAAGCCGGTTCACTGTCTCAATTCGATGCCATGCTTACCCTCGAGAATCCGTCGCGAAGACGACCGAGGGGATGGAAATGTGCGCAGCTTGCCGTGTTTTATTGATTGACGGGGAAACATGCACTGTGTCTTAGAGAAGAAGGGAATGGAAGAGAGAGGTGTAACCTGAGGGTGTGCTCGTTTTCCTAGTCATAGTCCGGGAAAACCTCATCCCAGCGGTCATTCGGCCGTCGTTGAAACACGCCAACGGTATTCGCTGCTACCACATGCGGTGGCAGTTTAATCCGCAGTTTCCTAACTCGGTGAGAAAAGAAATGTGCTCTATCACTTCTGATGGCCCTGATTTTCATCAGTTTGCTTTCGTGTCCCTTGAGCTTCGGGTTGTTGATTAGAACTTATAACGGCCTGTCGATTTCGGATAACCCGTGGAGCTGTTTGAACGTCTCTACCGAGTTCCCCTTAGCGGTCGCCTGTTGAGCCAGAACAGGTAGAGTGCTCTGAGGCGTTCTTCGTACGTCCTGACCCGTAGACCAGTGGTCATTCAAGTCAACCGTCTTTGAACGGTTTCCAACAGTTTTTCGTCTCTAACTAGTTCCGGTGCCCAGGCCTGAAACCGGTATTCCAGGTGAGGGTGAACAAGTGTTTTGTAAAGTGGCAATATTTTTGGGCTTCCCCAGACCTGACGGTTCGACACAGTTAAAACGTGGACTTATTACCCTTCCCTACTGCCTCAAAGAACCGCATGGTGGGCACAAAGGTTTCGTCCACTTGAAAACCAAGACCTTTTATGACCTCTGTGGTCTCGATTAATCCGGGTTACCCTTCATCGAATTGCCGGGTCTCTCCTGTTCCCCTGCCTTGGAGCAGCGGTCTGCTCTTTCCCCGGTTCAAAGAGAGCTCTCATGTTTCGGCCCACTCCCGTATTCTTATCAGGTCCTCCTGCGTCCGGTTCGAAGACGGTCCCCCACAATCTTGAGATCATCCGCGAACAGGAAACCAGAACACCTCTGGGGGTCCACCGGGTCATTTGTATCGATCAACAACAACAGAGGCTCCAGCATCGACCCTTGCGGCACCCCACTGCATGCCTTATCTGCGCTGGAGTTGGCATCTACAACCCAACTTTGGAACGTCCTACCAGTGAGGCATGCTCTAATCCAGGTCAGCGACCCCTGTGCAGTACTCACGCCCTGCTTTTTGTGCACCAGCGGTCTGTGGTTTACCGAGTCTAAGGCCTTCTGCAAATCCGGATGACACTTCGACTCGCTCGCCTCTTTCCAGTCTGCTGGTCAATTCGTTCAGGAATTATAAGAAATTCCTGAGACACGAGCTCATCTTTGCACATCCCTTCCAAATTGATCCATTGAGTATTGTAACACACGCTTGAGCAATGCCTAGCCAAGTTCACAGCGGATCCCGAAATCAAAAGGCGATTATCCGTGAGATTCGACGATACTAGATTATCAAATGAACAATGACACCAAACAGATACAAATCTAAATTATGAGATCACAAGAACTCAAATAACGAGAACCAAATTGCTGCGTGCGGGCGAGGAGCACGTGCATCACGCAGGCTCAAAACAAGGATGTGACAAATTGGTGCTCTGGGGGAGAACAAACAAAAATTGGTCCATAAAACCAAACAGGGCGTAAACTCACGTCAATAGTGTAGGCAAGTGAGTGATGTTAAGAAAACATGGAACTGCAATGGTTTTAGTGGCGTTTCCACGACCGGTCGTTAAAGCATTATATAAGCCGGTTCACTGTCTCAATTCGATGCCATGCTTACCCTCGAGAATCCGTCGCGAAGACGACCGAGGGGATGGAAATGTGCGCAGCTTGCCGTATTTTATTGATTGACGGGGAAACATGCACTGTGTCTTAGAGAAGAAGGGAATGGAAGAGAGAGGTGTAACCTGAGGGTGTGCTCGTTTTCCTAGTCATAGTCCGGGAAAACCTCATCCCAGCGGTCATTCGGCCGTCGTTGAAACACGCCAACGGTATTCGCTGCTACCACATGCGGTGGCAGTTTAATCCGCAGTTTCCTAACTCGGTGAGAAAAGAAATGTGCTCTATCACTTCTGATGGCCCTGATTTTCATCAGTTTGCTTTCGTGTCCCTTGAGCTTCGGGTTGTTGATTAGAACTTATAACGGCCTGTCGATTTCGGATAACCCGTGGAGCTGTTTGAACGTCTCTACCGAGTTCCCCTTAGCGGTCGCCTGTTGAGCCAGAACAGGTAGAGTGCTCTGAGGCGTTCTTCGTACGTCCTGACCCGTAGACCAGTGGTCATTCAAGTCAACCGTCTTTGAACGGTTTCCAACAGTTTTTCGTCTCTAACTAGTTCCGGTGCCCAGGCCTGAAACCGGTATTCCAGGTGAGGGTGAACAAGTGTTTTGTAAAGTGGCAATATTTTTGGGCTTCCCCAGACCTGACGGTTCGACACAGTTAAAACGTGGACTTATTACCCTTCCCTACTGCCTCAAAGAACCGCATGGTGGGCACAAAGGTTTCGTCCACTTGAAAACCAAGACCTTTTATGACCTCTGTGGTCTCGATTAACCCGGGTTACCCTTCATCGAATTGCCGGGTCTCTCCTGCTCCCCTGCCTTGGAGCAGCGGTCTGCTCTTTCCCCGGTTCAAAGAGAGCTCTCATGTTTCGGCCCACTCCCGTATTCTTATCAGGTCCTCCTGCGTCCGGTTCGAAGACGGTCCCCACAATCTTGAGATCATCCGCGAACAGGAAACCAGAACACCTCTGGGGGTCCACCGGGTCATTTGTATCGATCAACAACAACAGAGGCTCCAGCATCGACCCTTGCGGCACCCCACTGCATGCCTTATCTGCGCTGGAGTTGGCATCTACAACCCAACTTTGGAACGTCCTACCAGTGAGGCATGCTCTAATCCAGGTCAGCGACCCCTGTGCAGTACTCACGCCCTGCTTTTTGTGCACCAGCGGTCTGTGGTTTACCGAGTCTAAGGCCTTCTGCAAATCCGGATGACACTTCGACTCGCTCGCCTCTTTCCAGTCTGCTGGTCAATTCGTTCAGGAATTATAAGAAATTCCTGAGACACGAGCTCATCTTTGCACATCCCTTCCAAATTGATCCATTGAGTATTGTAACACACGCTTGAGCAATGCCTAGCCAAGTTCACAGCGGATCCCGAAATCAAAAGGCGATTATCCGTGAGATTCGACGATACTAGATTATCAAATGAACAATGACACCAAACAGATACAAATCTAAATTATGAGATCACAAGAACTCAAATAACGAGAACCAAATTGCTGCGTGCGGGCGAGGAGCACGTGCATCACGCAGGCCCAAAACAAGGATGTGACAAATTGGTGCTCTGGGGGAGAACAAACAAAAATTGGTCCATAAAACCAAACAGGGCGTAAACTCACGTCAATAGTGTAGGCAAGTGAGTGATGTTAAGAAAACATGGAACTGCAATGGTTTTAGTGGCGTTTCCACGACCGGTCTTTAAAGGCCGTGCGGTAATTTCCACACACTACAGAACCCGAGTGTTCCCAGTCGTATTCCAATCACTTACACTCAAATTCTTTCTTGGACAGCCAATTGAACACCATTTTCCTTCATTTTATCTTGTTTGAGTGTAATATCCAATTCCAGCTTTTCTAGAAGACAAAGAGAAAACTGTTATCAGCACATAGTTCATTCTGTTTGGTTGATTAATTACGTATTTTGTCTTGAGAGGAGTGGTAAAACATGTCAGTTATTCGTCGGCTATCCTTCTTGAGGAAGCAGCTCTGTGCACGCTACACAGACGACTTACTAACCTTCTGCAAGGACGAGGCTGACCAACCCCGTCCTCCGGTGGAGGTTTTTCAGAGGGTTCTTACGAAATGATTTTTTCATCAATTTGGCCAAATATGGTTATAGGGTCCCTTGCTTTGTGTAGAGTACATGTGTGAAAATGCTCCTCAGTCATTTTCACGTACTTGTGGATTTTGAACCACGCTGTCTATTTTATTGATCTTCAGAGAAGTGCAGCACGTATCAACCACACATCTCAACATTTTTTTCTATTTTGTCCGTGTTGTGGCAAGCCTTTTACTTTAACTCGGACCGCCGTGACAGTCGTGTCTGACAGTGGCTTTTGTCGAACTCTGGTCTTCGGTGGCGAACGTTATGGCCGTACTGTTGACGTTTGTACATATTTTTATACGTGAATAGTTCGTCTTTTCAGCACCGTAGAATAAACAAACCAATATTTTTCTGACTTTGGAGTTCTTTAGATGGGCTTCGCGTTACTCACGATTGTAATAACAGTTACACTGACTCCCTTGTTTACGGAATGGACAGCCACGGGATCTCATTACCTCCACGAGAGAATGAACACTGTGTCCGAATACAGGCTTCCTTAATCCACGAGAGAAGGCGCCGACTCATTGGCGTGGTTAGCTACCACCTCCGTTTCATTTCCGTTTATGCAAATATCATGAGACACATCACTGTCCTCCTTCGAGGCAGCCTAAACAGGTCACCCTGGCGGAGGCAAGAAGAGGGGAAGTTACAAATCTGAAATCTGCCCTGTCACACCAGAGGTGCACTTGATGTCTGATGACAGTCCACCCTTGTGCCGAAGATCAGTGCTCCACAGACAACAGCCGGTGATTCTTTACACCAAGCTGGCAACTGTGCCTCGGGAAGCTGCGTTTTTTACCCCGTAAATTACGTCTTTCTCGGGTTTGGCATAGCACTTTTGTTAGAGCACAACTATCTGTTTGCAGTGCCATGGAACACTTTCGGCCCGCGCTTGAAGGATGCCATTTTGTTCTTCTTGACAGGTAACAAACCTTTGCTGTATGCACTTCTCAACTCTTCTAATCGTCGCTCGCTGACGGGGATCAGACATTTGGACTACTTCTTACGATTTACCGCGGATAAAAGGCACATCTTTGTCCCTACGACACTGGCTGACGAGCTGTCTCGTGCGTACGCTGATCATTTGTCCCAAAGCCCACCAGACTCGACAAGAATGGCCGCCGCACAAATAACTGACGAAAGGTGTCATCACACCCGTTCTCATCCACTTTTAACTTTTGTTGAGTATTCTTTGTTTCAGACTGGCATAACCTTTTTCTGTGACGTCTCAACAAACAAACCTTGCCAGAATTTTCCCCCGTAGTATGCGGGGATCGAAGTTTCTGCGTAGGGTGTTGCCTGTGTTCGGCCTGCAGAACGTGAATGAGATAAGACTCCATGGGGGAAAACCGCCCGGTATTTGCATCACTGGGGTCCTACACTAAAATTAATCAAACACCAATAAGGCTCTCAGCAGCTCACTCGCTACACCTTGTGATCTCCAGCGAGCTATTTTTGCTCAACTTTACTTCATTTCATCCCAGTGTTCGCTCTTACGGGAAACTCTTCGCCGATTGCTTTATTTGGTCCAACATATGCAAGCTTGTTTGCATTTGGGCAAAACTGTTTGCCACGCCGAAGTTGTAAAGTTCATTGCCATACAACCACTACCCCCTTGCGTTTGCTTTGCCTGGCGGTGGTTTTAGGTAGATATGCTTTGACTTGATAGGCCATCACCCTCTTTCCAGTGGTTTTACTTGCATCTTAGCATGTGATGATCTTTTTACCGGTTGACCTCAAACTGTTCCAGCCAAGGATATTTCCGCTGAAACCGTGGCAGAAAAGTTTGCAGGCACTTGGGTGTTTTCTGTGGAATTGCCATTCACACTTACGTCCGACCGAAGTGCTCAGTTCATGTCGGTAGCCTTTCTAGATTTGAGTCAGATTCTTGGTTGCTAACATAATAAGACTACGGCTTATCACTCAGCATCCAGCAGTCATGGCCGTGGCGTCAATTAAGTTGGCGGAGGAACCGTCTACGATAATAATAATAATAATAATAATAATAATAATAATAATAATAATAATAATAATGATAATAGTGTGTTTCGGATGCACCAGAAGCATGCTACATTGAGTGATCAGATGATCCGAGTGAGGTCAAAGTCCAAATTTGCAAAAGGGTACAGTATGTATGCACAGAGTTTTGAAGAGAGTGTTGAAGTGCACTTAAACTGTAAAAATGCCCGGTAAATTTGAAGGTTAAGGTTAAATGGTCGTAGCAGCCGGCAGTGTTTGGAGTCGGTTAGAAAAGTGGGAGTATATACCTAAATAGTGCCCGGAAATAATCACAAAAATGAAAATTCTAGCTTAGTCAAGAATGTATCAAAAAGTGAACAGAGCAGAAAAATGTTCACCAAGAAGAATTCAACCAGTCACTTGCAAGTAGCACGGTGTGAAAATATATAGATAAAAAATCCAAGGATGCACAAGAATAGCTCTCCAGATATCAAAAACCGTTAGTCAACGGCCAATGTAGTGGCAGAGTTCAATGGTGAGATGCCGACATAGAGAATCACAAGAAAAGAGACCAACAAATCCAATGGATAGAGGAAGGGATTTCGAGAGAATTGACGGAAGAAATAGACAAAGGTAGTCTAATAAGTGTACAGGGCTTTATTTTCATTGATGCAGTTATGACGCAAAGTAACAATAAGGATGTGGACTTATGGCAGTGAATCAACGTGGAGTGCTTTGAGCAGCGGCTGCGGGGGCGAATAGCTTGCAGAAGAGATGCTGGAGTAGAGGTTAAATAAGTGAACTGATGACTGTTTTGATAGGTAGATCACACGGCTACGGTAGGGCGACGGCTACGAAACCAGTGAGTCTGATGAGAGAAACGAGGACGGACTATCAAAATAAGGAGCAAAATGGAACTATCGGCAGAGAAGGGAGTTAAAATTAAATTTGAACTTCAGGATGTCGCAGTGCTCAATGAGGAGCAAAGTCGGTTTCGTAGCTGAGGTACGTAACCGATGCAGCAGGAATGGAAGCGAAATGCCCAGGAATTCAGATAAGACCAACAAGGCAGCAAGGGGTAGTAAGCCGACAATGACCATGGAAAAAAAGCACAGGTGAAAAATTGGAAACCTTGATGACGTGCTGCCAGCGTGGATTATTACAAGAACAGTGTACAACCGATCGGAATGACAGCAGGAGCGATTTCAAGTGCGATGAAGGTAAAAATAGCGATAGGAGAGCAGGTAAGCATCGGGCAGATTATCCACGGTAATCGAGGTGTGTTACGAAGTAACAACAAGGAGATGGAATGATGCTTTTTGACTGATGTGAAACCCGATTGCGGAGGCGGATTGCGTGCAGAGGTGGAAATGGAGTGGGGGTAGATAACTGTCCGAGTGGCCGTTATAAATAACGGAGAATACAACAGCGGTGAAGTGAACTATGAAACCAGTGGTTTTCACAGGAAAGAGGGATCGGAACATAGGATATGGAGCAACGTAGGAACAGCCGGCGGACATGGCAGTTGAAATTGGAGGTCCCATACCTTTGAACTCAGTTGTTTAGCGAACGAGCAAGAACTCCGGAGGTATGAGGGGACAACCGAGGGTTGTTGATGAGAAGGCCAGAGGATTACTGGTGATGGAACGCGAACCATTTGCGTAGGTTGTGTGGTCGAGAGATGACAATGTGAAAGTAGAAGGTATATCGATATCGAGTGCGGAAAGGTAAGGCGATTACCAAGATGTATAGTTCACCGAGATGATGGAATGGATGAATGGCACATACTTTTTTTGAACGAACATCGCAATAGGTGTATCCTGTCATAATGGCATGTAACTAGAGCTGCATGACACTTTACTGGGCGGGTTGGGGTGCAACAGCAGACAGTAAGGATGCTAGTCACTTACGGAATAGTATATATATCATACATACAGAAATGATTCACAGAAATCGATGGAGAGGCACATCTTGTGAGAAAGAGGGGATGTCACAATGATGGAAGAAAGGCTGACGGAGGATGAGTGAACATTCATCGAGTGGATTTATCGGCATGAAGGTGGTAATTGGGTAATGAACCAATCTTGGATGCGTTGAAAGTGATTGCATGGACGAAGAGCATGAAATTGTGACGTTATTGTAGGTGGACGGTAGGTGTACAGCTTTTTGACCATTTCGACAGGTACTTTGAGGTACGGCACCGGATAAACTGCAAGAAATATATATCTCGGAAGTACGGGTATGAAGAGGTCAAGCTGCACACCGAGATCAGGATGCAGAAATCGGTTGGCGCCGTGAAAACGGGCATTCGGAGGGCTGGAGAGGGCAAATGATTGCTAGCCACAGGTTTTACTTCTAGCAAACTACGGAGTATATTTCTGCAAAGTTCAAAGTCTGTCGAATTTTGGTGAGAAGTGAACAGTGACCATAGAATTGCCTGCGAGTGGATAGTAGCAGAGAGTTGCGGAATGCGGAGAACGTAGGTGGAGAGGTGCTTGTCAAAATCGATGGATATTATGTAGGCTATTATGGGTTGCAAAGGCAAAGAGAGGGTTGGTGGATGGGCTGGAATAAAATCCACACGCCTTCGGGCGCAATAATGTGGTGATAAATCTGCCGGGGTGGAAAAGGTAGTTTGAAATCCCAATATTAAGAGCGGGCTCAGTGGAAGAACAGTCTTTGGAGATGACACAGCGGGTGACATGTTTGCGGCAGCAGTACGAGAGTGACAATGAGGGTCCGTAATCTACACGCGGTGCTAGTGGGTGGGACTGATTTTTTGCTGTACACCTAACCTGAAAACCATCTTCTGGTGGCAGGAGGTGCGATCTACCAACCTAGTTGCGCCGGCACATCATTGCAGACTTCCTCCACATCCGACGTGCACTGGCCAAAGCAGCGGATCTGACCGCGTCCCATGCCGTTTGGATTAGGATTAGTCGTAGCACTGCTCGCAGTAGAGCAGTCACAGCCCCGGCAGCTAGGTTGGGGGCTCCAAAGATCGAAACCAGTCAAGAGCAATCGAGTGAGATGTGAACATCACAACGTGTCGACGGTCCAATTTTGTATCCAGCGAGAAAATGTGTCAAGTTGGTGCTCGTGGGATTGGATGGGCACAAAGGTTCTGGGTCGGTAAATTCTGAAATAAAGGTAGAAACGGGCTGCAGTCTAGCCCTGGTGCTAGTTTTGCAGCTGAGGAGAGATGTAACAACAATGCGTCGTAGAATCTGGTTGGAAGATAGGATAACCAAGAGGAGAACTAGCCATCGCAAAGATAAACGCTAGGCCCTAGGATCTAGTATCAGACAAACTTGAGCCTTAACGTGAGCTGGTAATGAGTCTAAAAAATCAGAAATGATCAAACTGAGCGCAAATAAGTATGCGCAAATTAATTGTGCTTGCCATGGAGCATGTTGTAGGGACGAGGAAGAGTTATAGGCCGAGCGGAAAGGACAATGATTAGAGTGGGATGACAACCAATGGCAGCTGATAGGCTTATTGGGAAGGCTTGTATAAGGAGGGAGTTGTGAGATTCGAAACTCGTCTAGGTGTGGGGGGGGGGTTTGCGGAAAAGAAACGCATATAGAAAGAGGTTTGGAGATTAGCTAGGTATTAGGTCATACTTCAAAAGCGCGTGTCTCAGACACGATAGTGTCAGTTAACGTCACGGTATTACTGACGGTGAGGCAATGTGTTATTGATGTCTTGAAGTGAGTGGGGAAAACACACCGACGGATTTAATTGGGGAGTTTAATCCAAAGTCTCGAATACTTCCGGCCGCGATCAATGAAGATCAACACTGCGACCCTGCCGGAAACTTTCGTGATACTGCATTGAGTCCGCCAGGTGGCTTGTTCATTGACCCCTTTGCTTCGAACCTAGACCTTGTGTTGTACGCATCAAGCTTACCCAACCACATGCACAGAATTTAGCCAACGGCCACGCAAGAGTCCTGTGTTTCAAAGCAAATCAGTCATCAGCTATCTTCACGATCATCCTTTTTCGCTATTGCTGATTCGGCGTAAGGCACTACAATCCCCGCGTGGCGGCACGTACCCTATTGTTAGACTGCGTGCTACGTACTTTATTCTTGTTTGCAACAGACACCATGGCTTCAATAGCGTTAACCTTCTTGAAGAAGCTTATGTTAAGCCATCATCAGCACCAGATCTATCGTTGTTTCATCCACACTCTCGCCATCAGAAACTCCTCACCGACCTTCGTCATCACCAAGGCCACCATCAACCACGGCCGCAGCTACCATCGCCAGAGCTACCATTTTCACCATCATAAAATCCCCTAGAGGCTCAAAAGCCACACAGCAGGACTCGTCAAATTATAACTACAATTATTACACTTCGCACTGAGTCCCGTAAAACATAATCACCTCCATATCCAGCAATTTTCGTTTATTTTTGTCCCAACCGTCTAGAAAAGAAGTTCTGTGGTACCCTCTACTTTTTACACGTTTCTTCTATCACCGCTAAGGCGGATTGTTCTTCCTGCATTGTCTATAAGCGATACGATATCCGGCAAAGTGGAAGCCAAATCCGCCCATTTCTAAAAGCAGTTTGATAATGGCATCCACTTATTGTAATACGAGCTAGTTCGTGATTATAGTGGAAAGCGTATTTCTCATAGCCCATCGCGCTAGTGGGGATAGCTGACAACCAGGCCCTGATACCTGGAGTGAGGAACTACATAAGGTCCCAACAGGTCAAATGTGGTAGCCATCAGGACAACCGAGGATTACTCCCTACCACCAAATCCTAATTTTTAAGGCAGTCCAAGCCAACTTGTTGGGATCAGGCTGTGACTAACTAATAAGAAGAGTCATAGGTGTACGTAGACGGCCCCATATCAGTTATTCAAATGCTGCCTACGTGATCAGCTTCACTAGATTCATGTTGTGCCGTATTCTTGTGTACCAGCCCTTGCTGGCATACTTCTCGACGAGTAAAATTTGTCAAACCTTGGGGAGAATCGAAGGGAGTGCGGCAATCACACAGAAATACAAGAATGCAAAAATATCAATTAGCGGAAGTTTGGTTGTACGATGATATGCTGGGTGAAGTTGTGCAACCGGATGACTTTCAATCGCGCCGATTCGATCGTCCCACTGGCGTCCACAATCTTGTTGGTGCCATCACTTTTGCCTCCAAAATGCCACATTGTATGTGTGGGGGGTCGTCTCAGTCTTTGATTTGGCTGTTCGCCCGGAGAGCCTTTCGAAATGCTCCGAGGTGACGGCGACCACCAAATAGCTTCCCCTGTGGGAGTCCCAGACACTGCCTGCCCAGAGCGGAGGCGTTTTCGCAAGAAAGAGCAGGGGTGAAGGCGGATACCCGGCGCTCCTCACCCGGGTGAATGAATAGTAGTCGGTCTGGGGGAGATGGCCTAACCCTGATTCCAAACCAAGACTACGCTCGCAGATATCCGTGGAGGCGGGTTGCTATGGGAACCCAGGAATTTTGGCCTCATGCGAGGGGCGTATGGACCAAGTGGCCAGTCACCGGCCCTCAGGGGGTTTCGGACAACGCCCTTCTTCCGGCTACCGTGTGAGTTGAGTTTTGGATGGCTCAAGCCCCCGGATATGGATCCCCAAATAAACCACCTGCTTTGGTTCGGGCCACCTGGCAGTGATAAGCCCGCAAAGGGAACCAAGGACTCTCATACAAATCCGCTGCCATCTCACTCTTTTCCAGGCTCCGTCGCCATCACAAGACCATATGCCCATCCACAACCACACTCGGAGTTATTCGACCCCCACCCTACTTCTCCCGTTCATTTATGCGCCAGCCTCGTCCCCTCACTGCTGCTCAACGGCCACACAACCGATGCCGGCAGCGGCCAGACTTGTGCTAGAACCGTCTCTTCTACGACTGCCACAGCAAATCACATCACCGAGCCCGCCTTTCTTCCACCTCGCCTAGGATTCAAAATGATCAGCTTTAACGCATGCGCTTTCGTGCAATTCGGGCAACAGGCGAGTGTAGCTCATGCATTGGAATCGCTCTCGGTCGATATCTGCCGCCTCCCGGAGACAACAAAGCAGAACGCAAGCTCCGCTATCAGAATAGGGTCCCAGATAATCCTAACACCAAGTTCCATACACGCCTATTTGGAGACTCGGGGGCTGCATTATCCGGCCAAACTAGTGTTTCAATTACTCTGAGCTGTAGATCTGAAGCCACCATATAAAACTGGGCTCCTGCCAGTGGCCAAATTTATGCAGTCTGGCTGCGAGGTTCTTGCAAAGTCACCAGACTCCGAGGTCTCACACGCGACTTGGTCACCATTTCCGCCTATTTCCCGACAGATTGCAGTCCGGAGGCGAAAAGTGGATTTTTCTAAAAGTCTCATATACCGCTGTTCACTGTACACCAAACAAGTATCTCGTCTCAGCCGGAGATCTTTACGCTAGCGTCGGTCGCCTGGCGTCGAATGAACGGCACCCAGGGGCAGCCCAGCGTCGACTCCAGTAGTTCGGAAATGCCGACGGACTGCTGTCAGCATGTGTTGACTGCCATCTCCCTCTAGTAAGCACAAACTTCCGCAACCCCAGAAGACACACCGCCAGCTGGCATCCTCTTCCATCAACACAGGAATGGGGTCAAGTCAACCACTTAGCGATTGTCTATTTTTGGCGCTGCAGCATGTCAGGTTTTTGCACTCACTGGTCAACATGCCTCGATTCTAAGCAAGAATCAACCTAAGCTAACGTCTGCTAGTTGTTTGGGGACTTGAAGTAATCGAATCTTGCTCCTCTAACTACCGGCAAGTTGAACGACTCTCTTGCGATCGAATCTTCCCGGACAAAGCTGGCCCAGACACTATAATCCATCGCTCCGCCTCGTGCCAATGAGCACTAGAAGCAGCTAAAAGAAGCCCGGCTAAATTCCGGCCTGACCAGTTGTGGTACGGTCACCCACACCCAGAAAAGTTGGATTTCCTGAAACTCCTTGATACTGCCTGAAGGTCACTGGCATACCTCCGCTATTGCGAGGGACAACGACGCTGGTCGTGAACCCCGGTAGCGTTTGAGGAATTACCTGCTCGCCTATGATGAGGCTTGGTGGTGAGAATGTGCCCTTGGAATGGAAGTAGCTCCAGCCTCTGGCTGCTCCAGGAGGCTCTTTCAGCATATTCACCTTAAAGAACCACGAAATACAGGTGTTAGCGAGACAGCCCGCGAAACCGATGAGCCCCAGTCATCAACCTGTCGTGCAGACTACACCGCTGAGCAAACTATTTTCGCTCCCAGTTTGGCTGACCACGAGCCAATTCTACTGCACCTAGGAATCCAACGGAGTGTATGGGGTGCCTGAGAGGGGTGGCAACTCTGAGTTGGCTGACCGAAGTGTCCCCTGGGGAACCCTCGATCTCCCTACTCTCCATAAATCGCCCAGCTCTCGCCTGTGGCTCCACCAAGATAAAGTACACATCAGCGGCGGCACCCCGGCCGACCGCTCGACAAGCGGGCTAAACCAGGACGAGGTGCTTGTTTTCGCGCGGCATGCGCTTGGCCCGCGATTCAAACGTCTCGCTTTTTGATGTTCGACAGATTTTCTGTGACGGAATCCTTCGTGCTGCTCAATTCAAACAGATGGCCGCGAGGCTAAACTTCCTCTCACTATCCAGTGAACTATCTTCCAGATAACCGTAATGCAAGGCTCAAGCTGCGGTCAAGTCTAGTGCTCTTCACCTCTCCGCGCTGTCCTGTGGTCTGTCTTCCAGTTCGCCGGCTATACCGGATGAAAGACACTGTCAGGAACTGTATTTTGAACATTGTCCCCTTTCCCCATTTTCTCACCACCTAGTGGACTATCTCCCAGCCCTCCAGTGGCATCCAGATTACAAGACAATCACAAGATCCTAAAAGATTTGGGCTTTAGCCTCATACGCGTGTACTACTTCGAGACTTTAAGACTTCAAGGGTTACCGTGGTCTAAAACCTGGGTAAGACTGTGTTTTGCATGTGAAAACAGATTCTCGTAAATGGGCGGACCAGATCTACTGGCCCAAAGGCCACGGAGGAGGACTGTCAACTACTTGATGCGGCATATCAGAAGGAGCGAACGAACCGTACAGCAAGCCACATGCTCCTCTGGAAACACCCTGCGGTATAGCAGTCTGCACTCGGGTGTGCAGGAGCTAGGGGTGCAACCTGGAACGAAAAGGCCGAACGGTGCTGGGGACACCGCTTCGTACCCTACCCCGCAGCTCTATGAATACTCATCGAACTCCATATGCTCATCATGCTTCGGTGTCTCCGGGTAGCGACCAGCCTAGTGTCTAGGTAGTCAGGGTGATAACACCGCAAGTTGGGATGATTCGAGGCAGGGAAAAACAGCCTTTTGTCATGTAAGGATGTTTCTAGACGTCGGCAGTCAGCGCATCATAATACGAACTCTACATGTCTGCTTTTCGGATGTCCGCCTGCCCAACTCAGGTAGCCGATAAATAAAGGTCCACTAAGTGGGCACGTCCAACTGGCTCTATTGCAGTAGCCCGGGAGACAACTCCCATCTTCACGGTGTCGAGTTTTTCCTGGACAAAGCAGCTAGCGATTCAGTGATCTCTTGAGAACCGGCCTCATCAACGCTCACCTTGGCGCTCTTTAAAGGCTCCCGGACGAACTGACCGTGATTACAGTCTGTAGATCCAATCAGTTCGGCTGATGACGAAACCAAGGGCGAATTCTACAATAATCTGCAGAGGTAATCAATCGGGTTTTGAGGCACGACGTGCTTTTCATCGCAGAAGATTAGAACGCTCGCACTGGTACGGCCGACGAATAAACTTGCCCTATCCTAGGGAAAATCGGTCCCGGCCAGATCCGCGAGAACGGTGGTTGCCTGGTTTGCTCAGCCGACTTCAACAGACTGGTGGTCTGCGGCTCTCGATTTCAGCACCTCAGGTAGCACCTACTAGAGTATTACTCCACTGACGGTCCCACTGCTCACATCGCAATCATGTCCTAATGAGATCCCTTTAGGCTTCGTCAGTGGAGGATTGCCGAGCTTACCGAGGTGGCAAAATGGGGAATGCAAACGGCACCGGCAATGTCTCCCTAAGCGAGTGCTTCAAAGTTCACGTCTACATGTGCTAGAGTCTCTGCCCCCGCCCGGATAAACGTGGCCACCTTAGAAAATCCAGAGAAGCGAGACACTGTTACGAGCAATTGCAACTAGACTTGTCACCGTAACCAACACACAAGAAGTAGAGAAAATTTCTGTGGGAGGGTTGTAAACTTGAATAAAGACGACAATCAAGGAAGCCATGCCAATGGTGCTTGGTAGAACAAAATAGCAGGCAAAAGAATGGGTCTTCGAGTGCACACTGCAGCTGCCAACCGAAGCTCATGAAGCTCGACTGGCACGTAGGGGTAAACTCCGCAGACTGCAGCGAGCGGCCACGCTCTCGCCAAGACTGACCGCAAAAGGTACTGGAAAAAAGCTGAAAAAATGGAGACCGCTTCAGGAACTGATGACTCCGGTACACTGTTCCGCTTCATTGGCAACGCCCCGGATGGGTTCTGCAAACAAGATTCCCTTTTTCGTGACGCGACAGGAAACTTGATACCCGGACAGCGTAAGAAAATGGACCGACGAGTCGAACACTTCATTCAAATGCCTAACCGGCCTACAAACCACCCACTGGACCAACCAATATCAGCCGTTCCAGTCCAGTGCGGGAACAACCGCCACCCGCCCAATACCACGAGAATCAGGGAAATAATTACCAAATAGAAGGAACTAACGGCTGCTGGGAAGATAGTGCCCTCCAGAAGTATAGAATGCACGTTAATCGTCATTGATTAACAAGCTGCATACACATTTGGCCTCTTTAGGAAAATGAAGCTTTTCCACCCGACTGAGGAAGGTCCGTTCTGCTGCCCATTCCGAAGGAAGACTATGAACTGGCATGTGAGAACCATCGAGGGATTAGCTTGTTAGATGTGCCCGCATAGATCTGTGGTGCTTTGGTATCCACCCGCTTCTCCGAGGCTAGAGATAGGCAAACTCACCCGAACCATTGGGGTTTCCGTTGCGACAGGGGCTGTGTGGATCGAATCCTCACACTATCGAATGCTAGAGCACCGCTATAAAGTGCACGCAAAAGGTGAAGCGGTATTACGGATGGACAGCCTGAGGAGGACCTTCCTTCAACCAAGGCCAACGCTGCGGACTCGCTGTGAAGTCAGCTTAGGCGCAAAAGACCGTGGTTACCGTGCCACCATCTATTTTGTACTCATCTGTACCTGTGGATCTTGGCCAATACGAGCTAAGGATGCCAGAAGATTAGTGGTTTTCGACCGCTGGTGCATGCGGAAAGTCCCGAAAGTCAACGGACGTGACAAAATGTCTAAAAAGGAGATAAGGAGAGGATGCTATGATGCCGATATCCTCTCCGTCCTCCACTAACGTCGGCCTCTGTAACAGTTCAGCCGCACCCTCCGGCGACCCGAGTCAGAGGTAACCAGACTAACGCTGTGCCTAACCAACTGCCCTGGATAGCACCTTCGTCTTGGTGGGCAGCCCAAAATTCAGGGCAGCACGATAGAGGAAGACTTCAAGCTTTTAGGCCTTCAGTCGGTCCATACAGCCCTCCGATGGAAAATGGGCTGGATCGCCTCTGTACCGAGCTGTCATGCAAAGGCAGCGCGTAGTCGGCAATATTCCGTGATACCCACTGAGCCCGCTTATCTTTTTGCAGGAGACAGCCGTGTAAAAATAAAAAGTAAAGGTAAGAAATCCTACAGTTTCTGTGTGGTCTATCTGGGCAGCCCCCCGACGGAAGCGGAAATTAGAAAAGAAACAGAAACCCTCACGCCACATGGATAAGGTCGCATTCTTCCTGCGCTTTCCAAAGATGGTGAGATGGTTCTGGTAAAGCAATTGATAACCCTGTTCTCAAATGCTTGGACAGAAGAGAAATTTCCCGCTTCCTGGGCTGAATCGACGATTGTGCTCATCTTTAAAATGGTTAGCGGCACATTGTGTTCTCATCACCGGGGAATTGGCCTGAACCCTGTCGCTTCAAAACCCTCAGTGCCCATTATCCTACCCCGAGGTACTCTTTTGTGCAAACCCCATCATCTTGAAGAACACTCTGGGTTCCGTCCCGGCTGCGGGTGAATCGACCAAAATCCCAGCTCTTTCCCGCTCGCCTGAGTGCCGTCACGTGTATCAAAGGCCAACTATCGTTGTGTTTCTGGACTTTGGGGCCGCCTCAGACTCTGTCGATAGAACCGCCCTGAGGGCTTGTCTGCTGGGGACCTGCGGGCCTTAGAAATACTCATCCACTCTGAAGGCTGTTTATCAACAAACCTTGGGAAGATCAAGATTCTATGGCAACTATCGGGGTCCACTGTCGCCTCAAGTGACGTTCAGCAAAGATGCTCTAGTTCCCCGTTCCCCTTCAATTTCCTAATGGATGATCCGCTTTAAGGAGCCTTTAACGGTGTTGCAAACAGTGGCGTGGAACTTCTGTTGGGCTCCAGAGTTGTTAACTTAGTTTATGCCAAAGACGTCGCCGTGTTGGTAGACGACCCCAAGTCGTCCAAGATGCCCCAAACCACCTGGCCGTCAAAGTCACTGAGTATGGCATGCACTTTGCTCCATCCAAATGCAAAGTGCTTCTTCAAGACTGGCAACTGGAATCTCCTGGCCCCACTGTTCGTGGGGAATGTTTGGAAAAAGTCAGCAGCTTTGTGTACCTGGGCAGTTGCATTTCCACTGGTGGAGGTATCGGAGACGTGATATCGATGCGCATCTGTAAGGCCTGTTCAGCTCTCTCCAACTTAAGGTACCTGTGGAGTCACCACGACATCAGGCCTTCACTAAAACGTAGGGTCCATGAGGCTGCGGTTCGCTCGGTGCTACTGTAAGGAAAATAAACCCGACCAGATCGAGGAGCGAATCTACGCCAGCCGACGGTATTCGACCACCGGTGTCTACGGGCAGTCACACAAGCATGGTTGCAGCATCGCTTCAGTAATGACGAAGTGCGAAGGAGAGTGTTCGAGGCAGACTGTTCATCACTCAGAGTAATTGTTTCTCTCTGTCGGCTCCGGCGGTTAGGTCATGTCTAGCAGAAGCCCGCTCAGCGTTTAGCTCACCGCACTTTATTCGCACTCGTTGGACAGGAGGGGAGACCGCAAAGCGGTGGACAACCGATGACCTAGTTGAGGAGTTTAAAAAAGGTGAATTTCCGTTTAGCCGCAGTGGAGCCCTGTCTCCTACCAAGTTGAAGCAACGATGACACCGGAAACAACTGGCATGATACGCTGGAAGATATGACCCGAAACCAGAGTCAGTGGCGACAATGGTGTGTGGGATGCTGTGCTGGCTCTCTATCCTTCTCCTTCCGTGTACAAAAACCGCGAGTGATAAGAGCAAAAAATCAGAATGCTGCGCGTGGAAAAACTTCAGCGGAACTTTATCCAACTTTTCCGTCCTGTTTCCTTTCGTACATCGCTTGTCTGCTGTCCCATGGCCTTTTTGTCGCGTTATCTATGCCAGATCCGTTATATATATATCCCCACGTATATTAGGAAAACTGGAGCAAATCAACTGATTTAGTCTTCACATACTCAACTAAAAAAGACGTCACGTTGTAGACCTCAGGCCACATTTTCTGAACGGATTTCCCTCGATATTCATAGGAAACTTTTACATGGCTCCTAGCACATCATTATCTGATGTAAACATATTTTTTGATATTGTGCCTACCTCAGCAATCGCACGAATGAGTGAATACCTTCCAATATTTGTCGATGATTAACTTGATAATTTTCCCCACCAGACTTGACGCACATTTAGACTTGACGTTTACCAATAGACTACTGTTATTTGGTTTCCGGAAACGTGCATTCCCGAGAAGCCCTGACCACTGAATCTTGTAAGAGTCCGACAGTGTATAGAAAGAGCAGCTGGTATATGTCAAGAAGAGCTTCCAGAAGAAGGAATCACAGAAACTGTCTACCCGATAATCTGGTAGAGTTAAGGTCTTTGATTACCTCAAACGACTTTTCCGTGGCTTCTGTGAACATGCCACTGATTGCCCTAAATTTTAATTTAAAAATTACTGCCCACGTGAGACTATATACATCCAAACTGGTCGATATTCCTCACCATTATTGCGAGGGAAGAGCAGGCTTACGAACATGGACGGCAATCGCAAGTCAAAGAAATTACCAGTTTGAACAAATCTGAAGTTAAATGCCTGAAGAAACCGTGTGCAAATACCATCTTGGAAACCTCAGTTATGGTAGCACGTGGAGATCCATAAAATACCTAAGTGACAGTAGATTAGTACTTCGGATACCAGGCACTAACTAGATCCCAGCAGTGGCCTATGAAACGGACATCAAGCGAAAAGTTCCAAAGCGTGCCAAAAGACGGTAAAAGTCGATGAAATAGGTGAAGGATATTATGTATTCTTGAAGTCTTGAAGAAGTTCACGGGTGCGAGGCTTGAACCCAAATGTACCCAGTTCACGCATGTGTCTTCTTTTCTCCAGTGCCACCGAGCTGGATTGGCAAAACTCGACAAAAAGGGGGCAAACATTTTCGCAAAAGCGACATGAGAATAAAGATAAATGTTTCCCATGTCGCAATTTAGTCCGACAATATGAATATGGATATATCAATATATCACTAATTTTTTTGTTTTAAAATTTACACAGAAGAGTGATTTGCGTATCCTTTTGTGAGAGGAAGGAGAATGGATGTATTATAACTGTATTGAAACAACGTCTCTCACGTTTACTTTTGGGAGCAACACCGGAAGCGACACTAGCTAAGGGAGCTAAAGGTTCAACCGTCCGCAAGCAGAACAGTCAAAAATGTGCTTTTTAATTGGTGGAAACCAACTGTCCTCACAGCAAGCAGACAAACAACGCACAGCCCTATGGCATCGCACGACACACAAACTGCTTAGAGCTAATTAGTATGGTTGTCTACGGTCATTTTTGGTCATGAACTTACACATCCATACTCAGACATCTCGAGGTCGCTTCAGTAGCTCAAGAAACAAAATAAAAACGTTGATATTGAAAAACTGTACTCTGATTTCTGTTGAGTATTGCAGTGCACAACAAACTGTCTCAGTCACCAACTACCGAACTATTTATGGCCTTCCAGCAGTTGTGCAAGGTAAAAGTAAATAAAGCCTCTTGCCTGCGTGAACTACCACCTGTTTTGCATAGTGTGCTGACGCTCTTTCGGTTCCACTAGGCGATATCTTCCATGATTGTCTAGCGAGAGAAAACCAGACATTGGGAAACTGACCAACTTACCTATACGCCGACAGGTGCGGGGAGAGGATGAGCAAACGTCGTGGATGTCTCAAATGGTACCTGCCTGTGAGTGGTGTGTACTGGAACGCTCCAATAGTCTGGCTAAGATAACCCAAAGAACCAGGGAGATACTGTTTCATGGCATGCGCTTCTGTGATGCTCAATTTGCTCAGGGCTTTTTTCGCCGTGGATTTCGCTGTAGAAGATACGGACCAGTTCGTCTATCGGTCTTCGCGCTGCACACTTGGCGCCGAATCTTACCCAACTTCGGCTTTTCGCAGAAAACGTAGGGCTGTCAGAACGGCGGTTTTAGACTACAAAAGTACGCTTGGTTGTCTTGATCCATTATTGTTGATCAGTATTCTCTCTGTAAATGGTTTCAACCCAAGCGTTTGTAGGCTGAAGTTCCTTTTTGTTCGCCTATAGTCGTCACATGACGACATTTGCTTTTTCCGGCATATTGATTTTTTGATAGAATGGTGTTGGTTCTCCTGCTTCTAATACGGGTATTATTGTTTGTTCTTCGAACCAGTAGCACTTTTACGTCCTCATTCGTTGGATCATTTTTAAACCTCGGCTACTGGTGGTTTTCTCTCATATATAAGAGGCAATTATAATTGCTACAGTCTGCCAAATTCCGATGCAGAACATTAGGTATGGAATTAAAGCTCGTCTGCTTAGGCATCTGTCAGTTTCGACACGTTATCAAAGGTGTTCGTCCGCGGTGTTCACAGATCATAAGCCTTTGGTGCGCGGTAAAGTCCGCTTTCGATAAATACTTACCTCGCGAGATTCACCGTCCAGACTTTGTCTCAATTTACTGTGGACATGCGATAAGCCTCTGGGGCACTATCTCGTCACCGACACCCTATCAGGCGTGCATCAGCTAAGTCTGTCGCCTTCGTCCGATGTCGATCTGATCTTAAGTGGTCGGATCGGTGTGCAGCAGCTGCAAAAAAGGCACACGGTGAGCTCTTCTGGTTGAGATAAGCGTGTTCGTGCAAATATTCAAGGGCTTTCATGCCAATGTACATGCCTATATATAGACATGCACAGGTTTAACTATAGTTAGATCTCATTTAGAAAACTGTGTTCAGGTATGGTCATCCTTCTACAAAAAAGATGCCACCTGTTTAGAGAACGTACAACTTGCAACGCGCCTGATTGAGGGTCAGAGGGGCAAGACTTTTCTCTATGGAAAGAAGGAGACTACGAGGGGATCTCATAGAGACATTTAAGATAATCAGAGACTTTTCTGGGCTTAGGCCGCAGAGTCTATTCCATATGGCAACAGACTCCAGAACAAGAGGTCATGGAAAGAATCTGGCAAAAGTTCGACCTAGGCTGATAGCTAGATCCCACTTCTTTAGCAATAGGGTGCTTAACTACTGGAATAGACTGCTGGAAGAGGTAATAGTACCGGGGTCTGTCCAGGCATTCAAGGGGACCCTAGATCGTAAGTGAAATGAGGTCATTTCTGATAGTGAATTTTCAGCATATTACTGGTCAGACGGATGTGATGTGTTTAAGTAGTGAACGTTTCCACTTGCTACGTAATGACTTGGTGGACGCTCACGATGCATTATGACTCTCGCAGTTGTTGTGCGATGAGGTTTTACGTTTCCCTTCTATTTTTAGCGGTTAAATATCTTCGTGTTACACCGTCCCACGATACATGATGTTAAACAGACATTTTGTGAAGTCAAAATATTGTCACTGGTAAACACTTCAATGCTTGTGGTCAATGTACTTTTAGACATTCATCATCCTCGACACAACGAACCTCCAAAATGTGTGCCCACATTTCGCAAGCGTTCAAAGTTCGAATTTCCATTTACTCACATCGCAAATCTGTTTCGCCACATTATATTTATCTGCTTGTTGACCCGAGGAAAGTCACCACAGACTTACGGAACTGTTTGCTTGGATGAGAATTACCACGACTTGTACGTTTATCTATATCTACAGATATAGTGTAGATGCTGAAAATCCGCCTAATCGGACGTATGAAGCTATTAGTGCTTGATTTGAGTAGCGAAAAGTGTGTTTCAATCGCCGGAAACTAATTGTCATTACAGCAAGCGGACAAACAGCAAACAGTCCTGTGGCACGAAAAAACACGAACTTTCTAGAGCTAAGTAATAATTGGCTGTCTATCTACGACAGTTTCCATCAGTGAGTTTAAACATGCAAACTCAGTTATCCCCAGGTCACCACAGGGTGTCCAGTGCAAGGTCAGCCCCACCCATGGAAGACCTCAAGGTGCAGGCGTCGACAAACTCTCACCATCAGTCATATGACATCACACCAACAATACAAGAAGCGGGATAAACGGAGCTCCCTGGTTATCAACATACTCGGACCACAGATAAAATCAAAACCTCACTTTATCGCTCTTCTCGAAGGTGGCACCTGCGGCAAGACTCAGCTTCATTCATTTGTTCAACTAACAGTCCTGTTTAACTGAACGCGACTGCAAAGCGCAGTGCCGTTGCACTTGCAAGCTCTCCTAAATACACACTAGTCCTTTTCGCTCCCGGTCACTTTATCTTTCTCGCAGGTCGTGGGAAACATCGTTTTTGTTATCGTGCTGAGCATTAGAGCAACGGACAGGTGATTCACCTGTAGCAGAGAACACGCACGAATGCGTTCAGGAAACGACGCAGTAAGACAACTGACTTTACAAACCGGTGCTGTTGGGCTCTATGCCTGGAAAAGATAGTAAAACGTTGACATTTTTTGCCGTATTCCTAACGGCTCGCTGTTACACATTCACTGTGCTCCTCGATTATATGTTTTCGAGTAAAATTTTGTGTTTCACGACTAGTCATTATACGACCACTATTCGCGTCTCCACAAGCCGTTACTGCCTCGGGTCTTCGTTTCACGTTGTCTCAGATTCAGCGGGAAGACTCCAACGAAAAAGGTTGTACCACGAGATCTGAGAACAAATGGACACAAGCCCCGAACCCGTGAGCAACTCAGAGACTGCACACGTTAATATTGTCAAAGCCTCCATTTGATGGTCTTCTTGTAGGAAGCTCTCGTAATGATTCCGCGGAAACATCTTAAATGACAAACTTCGCGAAGTGCTTACTGCGCCTCTATTCACTTCACTGCAATTATTCAATGCCCGCCTGATGCTAGTATGGTAACTCAAACTGTTTCCTCTTACGCACTGTCGAGCGGTGACTTAATTGCACATCTCATGGGGACCTGGAGTGCGATGCAGTGACCAGGAAAACATCGTCGAGTGATGTAGTCAGGTCAGGCAGGAAGCTCACGAAGATTTGCGCGCTCGGTAACCTAACTAGAACGTAAGTCATATATTCATCAGAGTCTGAAACCGTTGACTTAGCTATTCATAATGGCGAGTTTTATTATTCCACAATGACTCCATCAATTCTCGCTCCAAGATCGCGAGCGAATTTTGAAGTCGAACCGAGATTTTCAATACAAAAACTTTTGAGATTTTCAAGCTGAACGAAACCGTGGTGGCAGGTACTCGCGAAACTCCGTTGGTGCAAGTATCTGGAAGCAGGACGAGTAGCCAACTGCTCTGAGAAACGTAGTACTGAAAGCCAAGGAAACTCGCCAACAGCACAACCATCCGGATTTAGGATCGGCCTCGACCACTTCTGTCATGTCCCAACTGACGTGTCTACCATCAAAGATTCCCGATGAATCGTGCAATAGATCATTCGATCATTGCTGGCATTGGCCATGTGAATGACCCTGAATGATACAATGCCTCAATACTGTCTTTCAAAAGGCTTTTGTTTGATAACGGGAAATATATTGAGACGCAAAATGCATCTGACACACTTTTGTATCGAAGGCAGTAAAACGTGCAGCTGAAAAACTATAAGATAAAAAAAAGATTGATCATAAAATAAACCTTAGTACAGCATATTCAAGAAGTCTCCAGTTCTGATGAGAGAAGCTGACTGCAACAAATGATCGGAAGTTAAAATTTTGTGTCATGTCATGATTTCGAAATTCCAGTATGTGTCTCACTCCAAAAACTGAAAAACGGAAGTGATGACAGAACAACTGAGATCACAGAATCCGCTCTGCTTGAGCGGTCACTGTATGTGCAAAAAAGTAGCCCGAAAATGCTAATCAGCTTTTCGCGTCCAGGCTCTGAAATGCCTGAGCTCGTTTCTCATTCGATCGCCAGTATATACGAACGAACAAAGCTGCGAACACTAAAGTCACACCGAGAATTCCGCGGCTGGACAATGCATGACCGAACAATACATAAGACAAGAACAATGATAAACCCATCCGGAGAGTCATAATAAGAACGAAAGTTGCTGGGCCGAAGAAAGAAATTGTGAAAAATATGAACAACTGACCCACGGCAGAGCACATTGCAGAGGTAGAAACATCTAAGAAAAATTCCGGATGTTCCATGCCAAATTTGACAGATGAGATCAGTGAGTTTTGGTAGATCAGCGGGAAAAATGTAAGTAAGACGGACCACAAATTCACTCCTGCCATAACCTATGGGAAAGAAGTGGGGCATAATTTTAAGTTCGCTGTCACATCCAAAGACAATTGTCAACAAATAGCAAACTTCTGTGTGGCAAATATAACGAAAAATTCACGGCCTGCTGGATGATATTGAACAAATCATACAACGCTTACTATAAATGTTCACAGAATGATTTACCATGCATCACGTGCGTCCGAATAAAAATTAAGAATCCTTGAAAACATTTACCAGTGGTTGCATTTTTTGAAGTGATCGAAATGTTAAAAGTTGTGTACCCCGGAGGGATTCGAACTCACGCATGGACACGCCGACCACGCTTTAGTCAGATTTCTGTTAGGAAACATTAACCGTGCGTTCCTATCAAACTGCGACTAGAACATAGAGTGCAGAATTTTCATTGTTACATGCGAGCCCTGAGGCTATACGATATGACTCTCGACGGACTGCTTCAAGTTAAGACCCTACGTGATATGGTAGTCATCCACAATTGGCTTCGGACAGTGATAATTCGTGGTCCACAGAACAACCGCCTACTGCGTCGGATGCCTTTTTCAACAGAGGTCCAAGTGGAACAAGGATAACAAACAACACAAGATTGGATAATTGATCGGGGTCACTTGATACGCGATTCAAATAGCTCATTATTTGAACTGCGATGCTTTCACTTTCCACAGACCTATTTCAATTTGGGCAACTTCAAACAGCAGTTCGGTTGTCTGAATAACTACGAACGATGCACTGCGCGCTGCCGTTTTGGTTTCAATTAGGCAGCATAAACCTAAATTGAAAAGTGAAACAATCAAAGTATGAGAAAAAACAACAGAACTTCGGAAAGAAGTATTGGGTCAATGAAGAATTATTGGGAATTCAACAGCGCCAATGATTACGAAACCTAATCATATCCCTCAATATACCCAACCTCGAAGTAGGTGCATCTCTTGCACTATATTCAGGAAGCCTAACACGTCCTATGCGGCGAAGTCCACTCGTTAAGCTTTTCGTACCTTCTTTCTATGTCACGAACTGGCCATCCTTGCTCATCTTCAAGCCTCGATCTATTGGATGTGCTTTTGTTCTACCATATCAATGGCGTTTCCTGGTTTGTCAGCAGTGGATCTTTGTTTGGCACACTATAAATTGAGTAACCTCATTGGTGCAAAAGGCTTTATACATTGCCGAACAACTGACAACGACTGAAATTTCCTTGTTGTACGTTGCAGCACGATACTGATTGCTTTTCCTGGAGAACTGACTCTTGACGCTCTACCTACCTCAGTGAACATCGAGCGCCGTGGAATCCTGTATGGGGACACGTGTACTATATGTCCCACCTACCACAGACTTGTTTCGTGTACTTAATAGTATAAGCTTAACCTCGGCACCATCAAATTCGAGCAACGCTACGAAGACGTCGGTGTTCAGATGCTAATCTTCGTGTACGGTGGCAATGTTTCTGAATTATAAAGAAGAACCAGCCCAACCACGACAACACACACTCCAGCCTTGACAGCTGAGCAGGTAGAATAGAACAGGGAATACTTAAGACGAGGACCTGGCGATAAATCTACGCAACCAAAATCGCACGGCTTTGTGGTCAACATTTTTCGATGCATACAACCACCAAGACCATATTTTGCATACACATTGATCAGATTAACACAACACATCAATCTGCTTTGTGGGATGCTTCGACTTGATCGATAACCTTGGTGACCTCTGGTAAAACTATTAGCATGACTCAAATACTGACTAATATCAACACCGAAACCAGAAGAAACTGAGTCTTTTCGTTTGTTAACACCCTTAATGATTCAACACAGTTGACTAGTCATAATAGTACATCCAGGAGCACAACAGAACAGAACATGGCGAGTTATATCGCAGACAGTGACGTATTGAGTTAACAAGTGGTCATATGGTAGCTGAGACCAACGATGACCCCCGGAGGGTGATTCAAACAACAGACGTAACCACAAAACCCGTGTTCATATCTCCGAGAGGACCAGCAAGTTGGTCTGCAAGGTCCAGTGTTATTTCATAGTGCCATAACAACATGCCCGACGACTCGATGATTCGGCTTTGAAGTCTAAATGAGGCTATCAATGAACAGTTCAGTTCAATTTTTTCAACCTCAGTTTACCGTTTTATTGATTTTATCTATTTCCCTTTTGTTATGTGATAGTAGCACAATATTTCAGGTAGAGGGGACCGGTGAAGTACAGGCTGACAAATCAGTGCTCTGGTTTTGACAGGCACCACGCAGCATCGTCCTGTGGACAGCGAAACGAACAGAAGCATAAACAGAAGAAAGGCTGTGGGTGAAAATTATTCAGACGGAGAAAGAGTTCGAATGCAACTATGCCACTGATTGCGGCACTTAGCTATGTCACCTAACGTCTCCAAACATCCTGTAGGCGGATTTCGTGGACTTCATCCTGGAAGCCTAACGCGTCCTACTCGACCGATTCCACTGGTTAAGGTTTTCATATCTTTGGCCGTCACGAACTCACCATCTTCACCCATCGTTCAGCTCCTACCTGGCTAGAACCGCACTGTGTACCGTGGGAATCCGTTTTTCAGCATGTGCACCACATAAATCACTCAGGCCAATTTTTTTCATATACAGCTCTTGTTCTTAGTTCCACCACCTTACATCTATCCTTGTCATTGTCGATAAGACGTTTCCACCATGTTCGAGCACTAACACGAAGAGACTGATACTCAAACATCGATAGACTGTGTGTCTTCTACATGTAACAGCCGGGTTTCTGAACTTTATACGAGGAAGAATAGAAGTGCGCAGGACACACTTTGTCCTTGATGGACAAACGGATACCACGTCGATGCTACAGGTGACTCAGACCGGTAAAGGGCAAACGCGACCACAATTTAGTCAATATTCGTACACAACTGACATGTGTAAGCCAAAGTGTGTTTAACACCAAACAATCTGGATATGAGTAGTATGACAATGCATTTGGATGACAGGATAAAACCTCCCCAGAAACATACGACCAGTTTTGCGGTTCCTGACGCTATTTAGGTAAGCGTACCCGGCAATTTTCTGCGCAATCATCCAGATACTTCAGCACTCCACAATTGGTTTATAGCTGTAAAATGGATATCCTCGTGCATACACACTCCGTACGATTCAAATGAGATTAAAACTGTAAACCTTTGAAAAAGTTGCCAAAAGCACGCACCGCGTGATTCCGCGCTGGCACGTCAGTAAATGCAGTTTGTTCATCGGATGTGGGTCCAACTTAAGAGGGCCGAATTTCTATATATGCTACTGAAAACGGTAGCAGTAGTTAGATTCTGACCTTCGTCGAAAAAAGCTCTGGAATGTCAACTTGAGATGATGACCAATAACGAGATTTGCCGATTAAAACTTCAAAAATAGCTCATCTCAGCACGGAGTGATTACAAAAAGCTAATAACTTACTCTTACTGCACTGTTAGTGATATGTCAACCAATATGGGTGCACCTATTGCTAATAAACTGGCTATGTTGGTCAATTTTAGTGCTTGCATGGAAAATCCGAGTAAAATAACAACTTAAGTAATATTCGCTCGACAGTATCCCATTTATTGGCACAATAATTATCCCTAACTTGTTCGTGGTTCAATCATGTATATTCACATTGGTCTCCTGAAATGGCGAGTATTAAGTGGATCTTATTCCATTGTAACAATCGTTAACAACTCATTGATTGCGATGGTTTACTGACTTCTACTTCAGAGACAACCGAACTGGAATACCAAAACAATCAACAGGATTGTAAGTTAGGGGGGAAAATATAAATAATCGTTTCATATTTTGACTGCTAGATTGTGCAACTACAAGTATCCCTTTCATATCACGCAGTCATATCTTCCTGCATACGATCGCTGGTTGGATGGATTTCGTGCTTGTGCAACCCACTATGGAATCGCTCTGAATGGTTAGGCTTTTACTACCTTCCTTCTGTGCTACTGACTGATCACTTATTGGTGTTTCTCCTATCAAGTTTTATATAGTTTCTGACAACTAGTATAATACTAACCTGCCAAATCAACGACAAATCCGACTACGGGTTAAATCTCTATAGTGTTTGATTTCATGATTGCAATAATTTCACCTAAAAGACTTTATTGAGCTGTCACATAGAGATGTATGAAAATCACTTACGTTCATTCAACGGAACATTATATATATATATATATATATATATATATATATATATATATATATATATATATATATATATATATATCGTGACCCGAACCCCAAAACGAGATGACTTACAGTTCGGGATAAATAGTGGGTTGGTTCACTCACCTGAACGGGAGACAAGTGATATTTACGAAACAATCGATCCTGCCAGTTGGATGTGAACGAGTCCATCATCATGTAACCAGAAATAAGAATGCCACCGCTCAGTGCAACCCACGATGAATGATGTTGCTGACCAGGCGGTGCAATCCATTCTTTTGAGTCGCTCAACAGGAACGTGCTCAATCCAATGCTAATCAGACCTGTTATTTGAACACAGGCGATCGCGGTAAGCGAACAGAGAGAGAGAGGAAAAAGGAATGAAAAACTGTGAGCGTGCACCAGCTAATAGTGAGCAATTTGGCGCACATATCCAGTCAAACTAAAGGTGTAAGCACCGATACGACTGGTCGTTATATTTTCACCAGGACGGCAACAGAAAGGGCATATACCATTTTCACCAGATTGCGAGCTAATTTCTCCAAACGAGACATTTCTATTTTTGGTCAAATTGGTATTCGATACGCAGGGTTGCAACTGCTCAGTAGCACACAAACCATGCGGCCATAGTTTTTTCTTCACTGTAACGCGTGATACAACTTGTTGTGGGTGCACGAAGCTTCAGAGTTAGCTTTGTATTAGGTACAGGGTAATCTTCGGTAGGGAGTACATCCCTAGAGCTTCAAATTGCTAGTGATGCTACTGGAAACAATAGCAGTAGTTAGATTTTGATTTGTGCGTTGCACTGTTCGCTTGGGAAAACAGTGAACGACATCGAAATTTGCAAATTATACATTCATTATGTTCAAGTTTAAAATGAGCACAGATGACTGCGAACACAACAATAGCGGTTGTAGTGTATTTTGTCATAACTATTCAACGTGGTTATCATATATATTTGACGGTTTGAGTGAAACAAATGCCAGGAAGCTGGTAATTCCTAATAATATGCAAATATCAGTTTTATCGCAGTATGCCGGATACTGAACAACAGGCAATAACTCGGTTCAACCAGCATTCAGATTGATATCGACTTTACCACTCATTGGGAGCCGCTACGATAAGCGCGGCTAAGTGAAAGTCCATGAGATGGATGAAAAATACTAAGAACCAGACCATTGCTCTTGAGTATTTTTGGTGTCTCGGGCTTCCACGAGATTTATACAACCAGTGATCATAAGGAAGGTACGACTACGTATCATGACAAGAGAGGCTTCTGTATTCACACAACTAATTCATCATATTGCTATCATTACTTTTACTGCTCTTACTACTTTGCCATAGAAATGGTAACTTTGATTTCTTATTTAAGTTGCTGCTGTGAAGTAGCAATCCGAACAGCCGCGATCCGTGAACCGTAAATCGTCGTCCCAACTAAATTAAATTCATTGAAGTCTCTCACATTTGGGAGACCAAGGTGAATATACGAGATTAAACCACGAAATGGTTAGCGATAAACGGCTGTGCCGATGGATGACATACCGCTGATCAAATCACTACACAAGTTGCTACTCGACCCGGCGCTGCAAAATTAACCAGCATGGCTAGCCTATCCACAATGAACAAGTTCATGTTAGTTTATAAACCACAAACGGTCTATTCGATACTCTGTGGTTAAAAGCACCACTTTTGGGCGTTTAATTTGCAAATTCCTGTGTCGTTCATCGTTTTCTGGAGCGGACAACAGCGCAAATTTTCGCGCGGAAAATCGAAGTCAATACCTAGCTACTGCTATTGCTTCCAGTAGTAATATTAGAAATTCGAACCTTCGGGGGCGTACCCACTCCCATAGCACACACTACACACAAAGAAACGGAATAAGCGTGCATTGTGGACTCGATTTGAATTATGCCACTTACAACACAAACATAGAAAACAGACTCATTTTAACGTTAGATTCCCGGTGGAACTGTGCTAGAAAACGGTATAGACCAAATTACGAATACAAATCACCGGAGAGAAATCCTTTAAACCCATTTCCTGATAAACTTACCAACTCACTAAAATGCTGTCGTCGCTAAAAAGAGCGACAAACACAACCAGCATCGCTGTTCAGTTCAGCTTGAAAAACCGTTACTATGCCCCAGGTGCGGACACATAAGCTCAGGAAGGAGCAACGAAATTTTTTCTGACTACTAACAGAATCAATCAAAATCACTGGTTCACTCACATAGCGGGTGGGGGGCATGGCAAGAAAATGAGGAGGATTCAATTAAAAATGCAGTACACTTGCCTCCAGTGATGTATTCCAGCGATGAATATGTGCGTCTCTGTATGATCCAACCCATCAACATCACCGGAATGATTTTACAGGCTTTGGAGATAACCTAATACCAAGGGCAAAGTAAAAAACAAAAACAGTGTGTGTAGGTGCGAGACAGAGACTTTCTCAGTGAATGACCCACTCTCAAAAAAGATAGACGAGAAATTTCCATATCAGTTCATTCAATCATCAATCTCGCACTTATGTGCTCTGGTTTCGGACGCTAGCATGCAGCATCGTTCAGTTGAGGGCTGAATGAATCGAGGCATATGGTGGAAAAGAGCCGAAAACAAAGCAATAAACGGAAATCAGGAAGGAAATGAGACCGAACGCAAATACACTACTGGGCGCGACACATAGACACATCACTTATTATTTCTAACCATATCAGTCATTATAATATCAACGGGTCGCTAGCACGCTCAGAACCTCAGTTCCACAAGAAAGCTGATTCAGGTCCAAGATAAGGCTGCAGAGATGAACTATCACTAAATTATTCTGTACAATAATACCTACTGATGACAAGGCACAGCAGTTGTGTGGCAAACTCAGCGTCATTTGGAGAAAGCAGACGAACGAGGCTACCTGAGATGAGTTTGTGTCAATTTGTTAGCTAGCTGGTGTTAAAAAAACACTTCCTCTTACCAGTGAGACTGTACAGACCGGGGACGCACAGGAAACATGTCTGTCCACAACTCCAATTGGTTCCATATACTGTGCATGTCACGCCCGTTTAGCTTCGTGAATTAGTGCTAATCTTTTATCAGTAAGTGTAGTCAACCAAGTATATCTCGCTGCTTATTACAGAGGTACCAGTGATCAAGATCACCTCAAAGATAAACTACAGCAAAGTAAATCCATGATCTTTCTCCTGTTTCCAAAAGGTTAGGAAAAAAGAGAAAACATGGATACACTCAGGGGAAAAACACCGACTACCAGAAATGACAAGAACCATACAATAGTTTTAAATATTTGTGTTGGTTGTAGCTCACGTTGTTGGTTGTCATGATGTTCTGATCGCTGAGCTTGTCGTTTAGATCACAAGCGTTTCATCACCAGTCGAGGTGACATCATCAGTGCAGGTGCGCTGTTGGTAGTGATCTCTTATATTTATGGGTTTGTCATTAGTCCTGACAGCGAGCTTTGTAGACGACATTGTCTCCAAGGTTCGACGTTTGTTTTTCGGCTTCGCCTCTAAGAATTTGACCCTTGACCTTTGACGGCTGACGTCCCGTTTGATGAAATTGAATTCTTTCGCTTTATGCTGTTTCCATTTTTGATATTTGAATTCTCGGCGAAAGAATTCAAGCTCACCAAACGGGACGTCAACCGTCAAAGGTCAACTTCTTAGAGACGAAGCCGAAAAACAAACGTCGAGTCTTGGGCACAACGTCGTCTGCGAAGCTCAAGGTCAGGACTAATGACAAACCCATAAATATAAGAGATCACTACCAACAGCGCACCTGCACTGATGATGTCAACTCGACTGGTGATGAAACGTTTGCGATCTAAACGCCAAGCCTAGCGATCAGAACATCATGACAAGAACCATACAAAAATGCAGGCATTTATTAAGTCCATCTGAAGGTGCTGGCTGAGGCATCAATAGATGGCCTAGCTGGGTTAGCATACAGCAAAAAATTGATGTCAAAGCTCGGGCCAATGGAGCGGGTCGATGGCCCCATCAATTCGTGACGAAACGGAACAAATTCATCCAATTAGCCGCTCTCGTCAAACCGAGTAGAATCAACCAATCAGCGGCTAAGCATTGTTTTAATTGAACACAACGCAACCAACCAATAAGCCGCCAAAAGTTGTTTTACCCGAACGAAATGAAATTTACTAGTGAACCACCAACGGTTGTTTAAACCGACCGGGACGAAATCAGCGAATCAAGGAAGTGACCAAAATAGCCAATCAGAGGACTCGGTTATGGGAAGCGTTCTGGGCAAATAAACTGCTTGTTGCTGTACAATAAAACGACATGGTTCAACAGTGGAAAAATCTCATCGGAGCCAGTAGTACAGTTGCCATAAATGCCTCAGTATGGTCGGGAGTGGGATTCTCAGGCTGCAAAATGACTAATCGCCCTGAACGCCTCTCGAAATGCTCCCAAATAACAGCGCGTCTTAAACAGCCTCCGCAGAGGAAGTTCTACACAATGTCTTCTTGTGATGGAGGAGTTTCCACTTAAGTTATAGGACGGAAGCAAATGCCAGCGTTCTCCACCGGATTAACTGACTGATAGTCAGTTTGAGGGAGGTGGCTGAACTCTGAATCTGAACAAACACAGATGGCGTACGAAGCGTACAGCCCTATGCTCGTCGGTATCTGTGGCGGAGGGTGTACTAAGCAACTAGAATGTCTAGCCTCATCCAAAGGGCGTATGAACTGAGCAATCAGTCACCGGTCCCCAGTGGGTTACGGACCCCGAGCTTCGTCTTGCTGCCTTGCGGGTTAAGCTTTGGACAGCTAAAGGCTCCGGTTACATATATATATATATATATATATATATATATATATATATATATCATGATCACCAATGGTGGAAAATCTTGAATGAAGGAGTCAAAGTCGCAACGGACATGATCCTCCATCCTTAGAAAAACACCAAATTGTGTGAGTGAACTTCTTGGACAACTGCGTTAGGAGAGCTTTTGTATGCTATGACAACAAGCTGCTGACATTTGACGAGCAGGTGCACAGACAAAATAATTCCTCAGCGATTACAAGGAAATGATACCGAGTTCAATTACGAGGACACTGGCTACGAGAAATACTGGGGCACCTGAGAACGCAGCAGATTTTATGAAACGATTGAAGAAGGCAGTATCATAAAAAATTGAAAATAACGGAGGATCAAGAAATGTATTCTGATATGGTCGAAGTTATCCAATTGGCTCATGAAAAAGACACTGTTCACGGCTATAATTTCAGGTCGGTCGCCGAAGACATGCACGATGGATGTAACGGCAAACCGTCAAATACCACGGACAACCAATCTGATTCTCTAAAACGGAGGAACCAACCTTTACGGGGATCACTTAAACGATGTAATGGTAATAAGTTGCAGTCAATAATTAGTATTCGTGCAAATTTCAGGTAAGAACATCGAAATACGACGACGACTAGACTAAATCTTGGAACTACAAATCTAATTTTATAAGATGTATTTTCAGTTCACGCTTAAGCATGAGTATTCCGGATGGGTTAACTTCCCGCGCTGACGAGGATTCGTCGCATTATTGACAAGAGGCTAGGGGCGGTAAACAAAATATGCTTCAAAATGCGTGGGGATAACTGTGAATCGTGCGATGTCAAACAGACCTGACGTGGTCGAGTTCGAACAACCGTGCTCTCGTGCAGCGATCAGTCACTTAATGACTTAACCAAAATCGTGGTTGATACCTTACAACGTTGTCCTGTGGACACTGAGACGAACAGAAGTATCAATAACAAAGAAACGGATTACAATGTTGTGGGTGGAAATAATTTGGATGAAGAAAGAGTTCAAATTCAACTATGCCACTGGCCGTGCCACCTAGCGATGTCACAGTGTCGCCAACAATCCCTGTTCTGTCATCAACAATAACTCAATGTCGCAATCTATCTATGAGGTCAGAACAAATTAGACTTAAAGACAGTCAAATTGATTCGCGGCCGCACAAGGACTGGGCCTCGTGTTGGAATATTCTGACCGCTAGTAACGCACAATAGTCGAGGTTAAAACACCAATTAGTTAGAATAAAAACACGGGTTATTACGCGACTGATAACCCCATAGAATACTTGAAGAAACTAGTTCCAAGAGTGTTGCACTTGATTGCTGATACAGATTTTCTCGGGACAGAGTGGGTCAACCTCAAAGATCGACAGGGGGGGGGGGGCAAAAAATCGAGAGGAGAGAGACGCTCATATTGCCAAGGTATACCGATTGAAATAAACAACAAATGGATAAACTCGAATTACTTGAGAGATCAAGGGTTTTAGGGAAGAATGATATATATGAAAAACCTCACAGAACACACTGACAACAAAACAGCGTAGCAAACAAGCTGGTTTTCAGTTATTCGTACTCATACCAATACATAACATCAAATATGATTCAAGACAACAGAGGGGAATGATGATCCAAATCTGTCTGTGCACGTGCCTGTGTGAGTGTGAAGTTGATTACGAGTGCTGTGTGTTTACACAGACTCGAGTCATTCAGTGGAGGCGAAAAACGCTTTGCGCACCATTTACAAAGTCCGGGTCAAGCAATGAAGACTCGTTAAGTGTCGCATCTCAGCCACAGTCGAAGCCGTGAGTATTCGACTCTTCAACCCTTCCTGTGTGCTCACAAACAATTTGCGCAGGCACTTAGGCTACTAAGGCTCACTTCTTGTTCCCGAGCACGTGTGCAACCACTCGGACATTCTTCACTGTGATTAATTTCACACAAACACGCGTGTGCAGACAGATTTGGATCATCATTCCCCTTTGTTGTTTTGAGTCATATTTAACGCTGTGTATTGGTATGAGTATGAACAAATGAAAATCAGCTTTCGTTTGATTGACTATCCTTTTGGACTCCACGTTTCACGCGCAAACCTCAGGTCATCCGACCAACCTGCACTCGGAAGCACCAGACTCGAGTTTCGCTCTTGTTAGAGCAAGTAATTGCGTGACATATGTACCGAAAATCAGCTTGTTCACCTCGCTGTTTTATCCTGAAGACTGATATATTCACCGTATTCTGCGACTCCATATTGGGGAAAATGAACTGCCTCCCCAGCAATCTCGTGGGCGTATTTCGCGGAAAATTAACGCAGCCTACTTCCCAAAATCTACTGTTCATGGTTTCTACACCTTTTACATACTGAGAACTCGTCACCTTGACCCATTCAGAATCAGGGTTTGATTTGGAAGGCCACAGTTAGTGTTGTGATGATGGTAATGACAAGTGATTGGAACAGAACTGACAGACAATCGACAGAAATGATAAACTGAAACCAGTGTAGTCGAGAGCCGGTGATTTCTCTGAAAACGTTCCCATTTACTGCCAGCAATCAAGCCCCCAGAAGACCATACTGGACGCTGCACTGAATGAGACAACAGAAAATGGGTTGGGATGGAGCACGGAGATCGGAGACTACGCGACGTATTGCATGATTCATCGGTTAACCGCTAACAGTAACTGGAAACTCGCTCGGTTCAGTGTAATTAAACTTATTTTTATCAAGCAACATATACAGTTGTCCCGTCATAAACTCGCGACAGCCGCATACGACAGCTGTGATCCAATGTATGCGAACCTGCATCACACAAAGCAACGCACTTTCATCCAATTTGGGACAGCCTGCAAGAGCCACTGGATAGGTACAGTGGCTGCAAGGTGTGCTCAAAAAGTTAAACTGACAATACTAATATCATCTAGGGTAAAAATCAGTGCGGAAGAACTGAAATTTCACACAGAAGCCGGTGGGATTTGCGGTATGTCCATGCAGCATCGTCTGGGTTTTTGTTCAGAAAACCGATTAATCGGTTGTGAAATTAGAGATTTTATGACAATTTTCGATTGACGGTAAAGCCGATAGTGTCAACTGAAATTCGGTTACCAAAACACAGAAATGAATGACTCATAAAAGTAACAAAATACACATAATGCACGAAGTAACTAGGGTCGACTCTGATTCCAAGTGACCAGGCAAAGGATGAAGTATTATCAAGGACTGACAGTAAACAGAGCTTTTCTTCAGCTTTGACGTACGTTGTGGACACCAAGTAAAATCAGCATTCGAACCAAGATTCACGTCTTCTGTGCCGCTGTGAGACCCGTGGTCACATAGAGATAGGTAACCTGGTCACTGAGAACTGAGGATACAGAAGACTGGAGATGTTCAATCACTGGTGTTTGCAGCAAACTTTTCATACAAACCAACAGAAAAGAGTACGAAACAACGAAATAAGGAGGCGACACGCCGTTTTTCTTCAACGCTGCACACTGTACTGGTTCGCCTATACACTTCAGCAACGTGACACCGAACTGTCCAGACAAGCGTTTTGCCTGCACGTGTGCGAGATGGTGCTGTTGCCTTGAGGGTCAACTAAAAACGTGGATCAACACCATCGAGAAGAAATTGGAGCACTCAGGCATAAAGTCCCCACAAATTAGGGTAAAACTAGGTCAAGGCTTATCGCATTCAATCGTCGTGCATGGTCGGCGATGATCCGCGAGATCTATGGGGTTGTTTTATCCTCTAGTGGGAGATTATCATGCAAAAAGGGAAGGTATAGTGCTTTAAATGGCAGTAGAACTACCGTGTTTGTAAAATATTTCCATTCAATCTGCATAACTGGAACGACGAGATCTGCTGTTTCGATAGATGATACCACATATGTATGTTTCATGTGCGTTCTCCAAATAACTTGAACTAAATCAAACCACTTCGGCGCAAATTGGGTGTTCTACCCGTACATTTGTTGATTTATTGGGGAGTATGATTACTTCCCACATAGACCTGGAACTGCATATCTCACACAAAAAAGCGGCAATGTACTGTGGACGCTGACTGACACAAAAGCATGGTTTCACAAAAGAATAACACAGAGTATACCTACTCCGCTGACTGGAAAACAAAAGACTGGCCAGCAGAAGTGAAGATAAGCAAACTAAGTTTCCATTGGCTAGCTGACACTTGTTTGTTCCCGTCCAAGAGTCTTACATGCTCCGTAATTGTGATAAGTGACGTGAAGACACATTACCTAACTGAGCTGAGCGGCCATTCACATTCAGTATTCCCGTCTGAATATGTTGAGTCTGATATAACCTAGGTGAGAGATAGCGACCTCAACCATAAACGGACACACACAAACAAAATGAAAGACTGGAGAGTTAAACGACGCTCTCTGGAAAACCGAATGAAAATCATGGGGTGTAACCCGTGGTGTGTAATAGCTCAATCTCAGCACACGTATAAGAGGTACCTGATGAATCGGCTAGCGCGAAGGGGGTTCACGATACCGAAACCATGCAACTCAACTCATTGTGTGTGTGTGTGTGTACAACATACCAGAATCATACCACGCAAAATGGAGTGACTAACTGCAAGTAAATGTGAGAGAATTTCGCAGTAAGAAATACACCGTTAGACAGAACAATAAGGACAAGTCTTGTGCGTGAAAATTAAGACCAAGTGACATTCACGTTCGGCACATACAATAAAATCTCTAAGAAATGAGGTGGGTCACAAATGGGTTGGATCAACAGCTACTGAGAGAGAGAAAAGCTGACCAGGTCATATTCACCCGACCCGCTTGGAAAACTCGCAGTCATGTAGAGAGATATGCATATGGAACCCAATGATACAAAAGAGATACGGATTGCTCTATGGGGAACGAATGAACAATGCAGAAAGTCAAAAATAATTCACAAGCCCCAACAGTCACAAATCACCCGGGCTAGTGTGCACTAATGACACCGTAACAAAATGCTTCATCTTTTTCCGGTGTATAGGACACCAGTTGTTCTTCATACACAAAGAGAGCAAGACGTTTCAATTCGCAAATAATCGTTTTAGATGCATGCACAAAAACCCACGGTATTCTCACTTATGAACAAGAGCAAAAGTATGAATGAAGTCTGACGCCCTTCAACCTTATGGCTAGACACATTGGAGGATATGGCTAAATGTCACTCTTATATCCACACATTCTTCAACGCCTTGACACCAACATTTATAGTTCTCCTAGTAATCCTCTCATATTCTTGTTTTCCCTTCACTATTTCTGGCTGAGGTTGCCGCTGACTGACAGCAACCAAAGCCACCGTACCCAGTGAATGGTTGTCTGAACAGCATTGAACTGACGCCGCTTTACACAAGAGGAAAATGGCCATCGCATACTGTTGTGGCCCAATGCAAACTGAACTAGATTACGGTCTTGTCGTTACACGATCATACATGAATCCAGTGAAAAAGACAAGACCCACCGCAGAATGCTATCATAACAAGTGCAGAACCGTTCGACCGAACTTTACACAAACGATTTTCAGCCGGAATCCAGTGTAGTAGCGCACGCTCAGCTCGCGCTCAAAGCGATCCCGACGCCGGTCTGATCACAACCACTGGACACCAGTTCACCCGAAACGTGAAGGGTGAAGCGAGAGACTGACGTTGTACCTGGGTTGCAAAGAGTGATCACAGAAATGAATTCCTGCCCCAGCGTTCCTGAGACAGGGCACGCATCTATTTTTGAACTTTTAGGAGTTCGAGCGCGAGCACCCGGTTGCGCTATTCGACATAATGTGCGGACGTTAAGTGCAGCTAAGGAAAGTAAACATGTGGGTTAAGTGGTGGGTTTGATTTATGTCCTACGTCTCAAATAGTGCTTTCTTCGGAGCCTCGGTTACCCTGGCGTTTTGCAACAATCTTAAAATAAAGGCGCGAGATTAGTGAGGTTCTTTACAGGATGGATGCCGCAGGTTTCTGAGCGAATCATACTTCGCGGATGCCTATACCGCTGAAGGAGATTTTCTCTGCGAACCCAAACCGGAGCTTTTGACTTAAAAGTCTGACCCATCAGGCAGTGGGATGTTAACCCAACATGGGAACGTGATTGCAACATCTGTAAAACAACTTCTGGTCTATCACGTGAGACCTGATTGTTGTACCCATTCCGTCTTGTCTTCACTGGTGCTTCATTATCGATGCGCCTTTCGAATTGAGTCCTTAGTCTCATATACCCAAAAGAGTAAGCGGAACATGGATAACGCAGGTATGAGGACGTCCTAGCTTTGGCGGGTGATAACTTCCAAATGAAGTGCAATGACTCAGTTCAGTTCAGACAACCGTCAACCATGCACTGGGTGCGGCGGCTTTGACTGCTATCTCCTAGCGGCAACCTCGATCGGAAAAAACCGAGAATGTGAAAGGAGTAAGATCACTGATCGCGATACCTAGTCATATCCTCTCATGTATACAACCACACAGTGGGTGGCTCTCTTGGACCCCACCCAGGAAATCTAATAAACCTGCGATGACTTCTCTCACTGTCGAGAGAAACGCAATTGGGATTTTTCGACTGATAAACGTATTTTATTACACATAAAGTGAATTACAGTAAAATTGGTAAGACCCATATTTCGGAAACATACTGTAAGAGGAGTTTGCAGGGAACATTCACGTCGAAACCAGTCTGTTGATTGCGCTATTGAAAACAGTAAATTTTTGAGTGGGTGGAAAAAGAGAGGGGGAAGGGTGTTTCATAACTTAACCATCCGGGGGAAAAAGATGACTGAAAGGTTGAGGTCCGAGATCCAGCTACAGAAACCTGATAACTAGCTGCTTGTGCTGGAGATTGACGTCGAAAAGTGATGGGAATAAGAATAACCGAGGCAAGCACGCATGAACAAAATCAAAAATAATGGTGGTAGAATACGGGCGATGAAGCAACTGCACAGCGATGGACAATCGACTGCAAAACTGTTAAAACTGGGTCATCTACCAAACGAATGACTTTACGCTGGATCCGGTCGAGAAGAGACAGAGAGGAAGACGATTCCCCCCCCCAAACATACACACATGACGGCAGTACTCAAGTGTGGGACAAAGTTGAGCTTTGTACAGTTAAGGGAGGTGGGATGGTTTGAAGAAACGTTTGGCGCAGAATAGAAAACCAATCTTGCGCACAACGCAAGAAGCAAGCGAACATACGTATGAAGACCAAGACAGAGAGGAGACGATTGGAAGACCCGGCAAATGCATCGAGTTGGAGGAACGAAGGGCAACCGAATCAAAATCCAAGTGGGGCGAAAAAAATGGTATTGGAGAGAAACTGAGTGAACAGATTTTTCAAAAGCATTAATGAAAACACGATTTTGAAATCCCCAAGAGGAAATCTGTTCAAGGTCCGAAATGGGCGATGTCACAAGGGCACAACCCTCGCGGTCGATGTCAGTAATGGCACGGTGGGAGGCGGGATACGAAAGATTGATGAAGGGTGGCGTGATCGGCGAAAGCGTGGATGGGTTTGGAAGTAGTGGATAAGAGATCAACAATGAAAAGCAGAAAGGTGGTGGGTGAAAGTACGGAACCTTGGGAAACACCAGCATTCACAAGAAAAAGCCGTGATTGTGCCTCATCGACTCGGACGGAGATGGGCCGTTTACTGAGAAAACTCGACGTCCACAAAACAAGGGTCGGAAGAAACCCAAAAGTGGGCAACTTAGACAGTAAACCTTTGTGTCAGACACGGTCAAAAGCCTTCGATATGTCTAGTGACACCAGTTGTGTTTCTTCGTGGTTATCGAGTGTCGCTGACCAGGAGTGCGAGCCCATAGCTAGTAGATCACCAGTATAACGACGAGGTCAGAATCCGTATTGACGATCGCTCAGTAGCCCTTCACGCTTGAGCAGCGGTTGCAACTGGCCGGAACTTATGGTTTACGTAACTTTCAAAATGACAGCAGGACGATGGATGGAATACCTTCCGAACTAGGTGGTTTGTTTTGATTCAGCGATTGTAAGGTCAAGCATACCTTTCTGGTTGTGATATGGGAATAAAAGGGCGACTAGTACGAGTGGTTGGAAGCGGAAGAATAGTAGAGTTGGATTAAGTGGAATTCGAAGCAAACCGAGAAGCGAAAACCTCGGCCTTCTCGTGGGGTTCACAAACCAAAAAGCCAGAGGGGTAAAAGATGGGGAGAAGCCGGAGGGGCAAAAATTACGGGAAACGGCTTTGGCGAGAGACCAAAGTGATCGGCTACCAATGTTGTAAGAAGCTAGACATTCGGCTTTGGAGCGGATGAAACGATATTTGGCTTTCTGAATGAAAAGCGAGCATTCGTTTCTGGCTTGCACGAAGAGACTACGAGACTGGGGAGTAGCGAAGCGGCACCATCGTCTGAATGCTTAGTTCTTCAAGCGCATAAAGCGATTGCAGACGTGGGTAAACCACGCAGAAGAAGGTAGTTTGTCGAGTTTGAGAGTGTGGAATAAAAAGACACATGTCTTGGAAAACGGTCTCAGTGAAGTTTGGAACGGAGGTAAAAACATTAGCAGTAAAGGAAGCCACTCAAAAAATAGGTCAGAGAATCACGAGAACCATCCAAGTTGGCTGAATCGTAACGCCAAAAGGTGCGTCTGGAGTTGCACATAGGAACTGGACGAGAAAAGGCGGTGGTCCAATGAGCCAAATGAAAGAACGAACGCAATACCAGAGAATAAAGTGGGATAGGAAGTGAGAAGATTGAGGGTGTGCGCACCACTGTTAGTCCGATCGGAAATGTATGGGGAAGTCAACAAGTTGACTTAGATTGTTGATCAAAGCGAAAGCTTCGGCTTCACGCTCACAGCCGTAGTGTTGGCAGCGTGCAAAGGCAAGTTATTATTGAGAACTTAAAGGACACTAAGAATGGTAACTTGACAACTGATGTCATGCAATGTCAGAAGGCAACAAATCAAAAAACGAGGGATCGTTACTGTTGGGAGAGTGATAAGCGGTACAGAAGTATTGGTCAAAAGAAGGAAACCGGAGCTTCAGCTACATCAACTGGAACTCACAGCTGGCAAAGCCCAAGTGTGGGATACGGGAAGTAGCGATTGACTGGCGGACGTAGGCGCAGACGCCAGCATTAGGTGAAAGTGAGGAATGAAGAAAGTAGTTCAGAATCTGGAGATGGGTAGTATCCAACGAGGGAGATTTGTGTCTCAGTCAAGAACAAAACAAGGGGACAAGAATGTTGGAGAAAATGCTGCACATAGTTAGTGTTGTGGTTCGAACCGCGAATGTTGGTGAGAGCTAGATTTTTTCCTTACTGTGAATGCTGAGTAAACAAGAGCAATGATTCCCTGTGAGTTGTGAATTTCGTGGGGTCTTGATGAAACTAGCAACCCAACTCTGGGGCTTGGAGTGGTGAACCACATAAGGCTCTAATAGGAAAGACAATGTTACTGTCCCAAGCGACGGCTGGACCGTCTATCACCGTCAAACTGTTTGTTTCCGTGTTTATTCCCTGTAGGTCCTCTCCAGGGGCACAACGGTTAGGACCAGGTGATGCCCGAAACCAGACTCAAAGAGTGAACCTGTCCGGCATGATTGCATCTTCGGCTTAAACAAGCCATCCCGCGAAGCTTTTTGGGTCGCAGAGGCACGTGAGCGAACACAACACATCAAGTTGCAGTTTCGTCGTGACGGATAGATGGCAATCCGCTGTCTCCCGGTCCATTGCCACAGCTGATTTATGGGGTATCCGTTTGGGTCTATACAACAAAGATTCAGGGTCCTATTGCCAGTTATTCCTAGAAGTGTGGTGGACCACTGATTCTACGGGGCACGTCCCCTTCTTTGTACTCATATGCAGGCACGGAAAAGAGATAAACCAATCTCATCATGGCGTGCTATTTGAAATCGATTCACCGACAAGCATAACTCAACAATGAACCACTGAAAAATCAATTTTTCACGATAGCCGGGAGTTTAAGAGCTCTGAGTTCAAACAGTCTGTGGACCGGTGGCAGTTATTTCATCTGCTCACGTGTCCATATTACAGTGTGTCAAAAACGGTGACCAACAAGCTCTTAAGCAAGGCGCAAAAAACTCAAAATGCATGCATATGATGCTGTTTGAGAAAGGCAATACACCACCACGACTTGGATCTCAGTCAAATACAGCAGCCGTTTAACCTCCGATCACGGTCGATAATGCGGGTGAGGGCAGCTTTATTGAAACATCAAGCCTAAACTATTCAGAACTGGAAAGCTGTGGGCGAAAAGGTGCAAGCAAAAAGCGAAGTGTTTCGATTGCGGCCCCAAGTCAATGACCCTTACCAGGGTGGATGAGACAGTGTAGGTTTGGTCAATACCAAAAACAGATGATAAGTGGGAAGATGATATGTAAAAAATCACATAGGAGAGAGATCACGCAAAATGAGAAACTGGTCTGAACCGAGTTCACCTAAGATGAAAATCAACAAACGAAACACAGCAAGAGTGGTTCTCACGAAGCCCCGATACACATATTAAGATCGGACCGAAAATAACGCGGAGTGGAAAGCAATATTTTCTATACACAGAATTCCACTAGCCACTAAATAAAAAGAAATGGGGTTGAATACGTTTGCAGTATCCCCATACTAATGGGACTAGCCCATATGTGATCCGCCATCGCTAGCGCTTGCGTGGTCCACTGATGAAAACTGAGTACTCCATGACAAACTTCCGTGGGACATGCTAACCATCTGACCCACAACTTAATCGCTCATGAAATATCCATATAAGTGAGGGCATTGAATAGAGAAAAATGAACATTTTCCGCATAAATTAACATGGCACCCTCATTCCGAAAACATTTTTCATTGAATTCGGTCTACGGTATTTTGGTTTCCACCACAGCGACTTCAAGAGAACATCTCAGATTTACCATACAAATATTGCCCAGTTCCTCAGGAGGGAGCACGAGATGATCATGCTGCCGAAGAAACCTGACTGGTGCTTGCGAAACCTGAAAAAGGGAATTTAAGACCACTGGTTTGCGATGTTGGACGTTAGTTATCACTGGCCACGATGGACATTACAAAATATACAAACCTAGGTCTAAGAAGGAGAATTAATAACACTTACTTGGGTAGGAAAAGTCACGTATTTGAGTGCCTCGTATTGACACCAGCTGCTCAAGATGTTACTGACAGAAGCGAAGGAGAACTCGAAGAACGGAGCTCGATGTCCCAATTCAAAAGGATTGCATTCCACGCCAAGTCGTAGCCAATGAATAGGAAGCACGATGAATAGTGTAACGATACGATTACAGAATACGAGGAACTGGGAACTGCCGAACATCTGCCCGTCGTAGTCGCGTGTCATGATGCGTTCCTGAAACACGATATATAAAAGAGTAAAAGGAGTCATTAGAAAGTTGTGGGCCAAAACCCAATTTTCTTCTTCAATTGCTAAGTCTTTGAACAGATACGAACGAACTATCCGCTGCGTATTTCTCGTTTATTCGTCAGTAACCTCTCTCTTTTTTATCTTCTTCAGAAGTCTGAAACTCTCAACTGTCCCCACAACATTCTGCCTGGTTCTGTGACTGTTTACACAACAGCACAAGAAACCAATGTCGTCACAAATATCCCCAACAATCTGTGAACACTCCTGTAGTATTACAAGGTGCTGAGTCGTTCCTCTCCCTATTTCCTAAACATATCAGTAGTCTGATCGATGTTTTCCCCTTTTAGGCCATTACCAACCCATCAGATTTCAGGAACTTGAGTGTAAACGTATCTTAAATAGGACACCTTTTAACCCGACCTGCTTTAACTCGAATCCATCCGAGCGCTTTGCATTTTTCCAGCATTTTCTATTGATTCTAAATCCTATCTGGAGTGAGCTACGATAAGAACCTGAAAATAATCAACGGTGGAAATTTCACATCAATGCAGTATTCAAAACGTGAGACCTATATCTATTCAAGTAAGTAAACTCAAGCAACTTCGAAGACATCAGTCAAAAACTCCCACATTCGTCTAACAATATGATCCTTCTTCCTCGTTTAACTGTCCACCTGCATTCTTCCCCACTTGTGAGTATTATCAGTTCGTTCAACCATTAACTTCACACTTCTGTGTTATGGTTTCGGTTGCTATCTTTTAGCATCGTCGAGTCCCTGGGCAAAAAGAATAGAAAAAAGTGAAAAAGATCCAAAAAACCAAAGTAATAAGCGGAAATCATGAAGCCAAAGAGAGTCCGAACGCAATTACATCACTGGCCGCGAAACCTAAATGTACCACTTAATATATATCCAACCATATGGAAGCCGGGTCACGTGGACTCCAACCTGGAAGTCTAACACGTCCTACGTAGCCAAGTCCATCGGTCAAGGTTTTCATGACTTTTTGCCATGGCATGGACTGACCGCCTCGACGTACCTTCCAATCACCACCTGCCTCGAGGAACAGCGTACGCCGAGGAAGTCCATGGTGGGCATGCGCAACACATGTCTCAGTCTCCTCAATCTGTTTAGAATCGGTACTTGATCCACAGACTGGGTTTTGGTTCCCAATACCTGACGTCTAATCTCACCATTGCTGATACGATGTTCCCACCATATTCAAGCAATGCTACGGCGACATCAATGCCCGAACACCGACGGTCTTCGCACTACTTCTACTCTTAACGGCCATGTTTCTCAGCCGTATAGAAGAACGGACCTAACCACCGCAGTGTACACTCGACTGTTGACAAACAGTCGGACGTCACGCCGGCGCCACGGATAGCGGAGGTTGGCAAAAGCCAAACGAGCCTTCTGTATACGCGATGACACTTCATCCGATATCTGTCCACCTAGTGAAATGTAACTGCCCAAGTGATAAAACTTACCTAATGCAGTTAGAGTTTTTCCGCCAATGCATGACTTGGCGTGGAGCTAACCCATTGTTGCAGCAGTACTTCTTATTTTCAAGGTGCAAACTACACCCCAAACATTGCTGCACTGTTGTTTAGGCTATTTAGGAAAGCATGCAACTCACCTTGATCCTCACTCAGAAGAACAATATCGTCCGCGTATTTCAAGCCAGGCAGTTTACTGCCTGAGTAAAGATCAAAACCGCCATTCTCACACGAGGATAGGCCCTTCTCAGAAATCGACCAAATTACAAATTGAAGAGGAACGGTGAAAGCGGGGCAATTCTGACGAACACCACTTTCCGTGGTGAACTCGGGTGAAAGATTGCCCTCTGCACGAACTTCGGCTGTTTGCATATAAGCAGTGGAAAAGAGAAGTAATTTTCCCTGGCACATCCTTTAATGAGAGTCAGCGACAGAGAACTGTGAGATCGAATAAGCCGAATGCCGCTCTCAGATCAAGCCAGACTGTGGGTCCAAAAGTAAATATATGGCCCATACAACCCAACTGAGTCCGAAACCAGCTTGATTCTTAAGCGTACACATTTCGCGCGTGCTGGATAATCGGTGGAGAATAAACCCGGTGAGCAGTATGGACGTGATATTTGCCCAGCTAATTCCTCTGTAGTTTTCACAAGAGGAATTGTCACCCTTTTTGTAAATCGGTACAATCACCGATTCCCACCATTCCCCGAGAATCTGTACACTATCCCAGATTACTTGGAGGAGTTTTGTTAACTCCGAAACCAAAGCTTCGTCTCCATCCTAGGAAAAAGATGGAGACAACCTATTCGGTCCAGTGGCTCTGTACCTTTTCAAGTAACCTACCTCTCGGGTAACCTCCACTTCTGAATCAGGAGTGATATTTACCTCCATTCTTTCTCATGCAGGCATATTCGAAAGGTTCACTATAGAAGTGGGTCAGCTGAACTTTTCCTGAAACTGCTCCGCACAACGACCCAGACGACGTCCCTGAGAATGAGTCAGTGAGCCGTCGGATTCGTTAACTCACACCAGGCTTCCGTGGACCGGTGCCGCTAATCAAACGGCAAAAATTGAGCGTATTGTTAATAAACGCTGCCTTCTTCGTTCTCCTACAGTTCACAATCTACCACCACGCACGATAATTGTTGATGCTCCTAGTCAGTTGGTATCCCAGGGATTTCCGCACTCCATTGAATATGGCAGCCGGGGGGAAGGACCTGAGAGCACCTAACAGGGCAACTGATGTCGAATATATCCATCGTTTGAGGCTTAGTTAGAAGGAGGTCTTGTGTGGCATTGGAAGCGTCATACAAGGCTCCTTTGATTTGTTTCCAGCGTTCATTTGGAGCCTGGACATCCGGTTGCATCGAAAACCGTGGTAATTATAAGCCACGTTGATTGAATCCGTTGGTCAGCATATTGAATGTTGTTTAACTACAGCCCTCAAGATATTCTAGGACTCCACCCATTCGTTAGACAATTACTTATCTATTTATCGTCCCCATCCATAATCGTTCTCCATTCCGGCACCTTTCCTGTAGAATAAATCTCTACAAAACCTTATTTGACTTATGTTCTGACCAATTAGGAGAGAGTAAAAACTGAGCTACAAAAACTTTAAAAATACCTGTTTTCTCTTTCTCTCCCACTTATCTAAACACAAACCACTCAAAACATATCTCCCATTTGTATTTAAACAAGTTTTCGCTATTTGCGACGGCTTGCTCGTGTTTGTTTGTTTATTTACTTGTGTTCTGACTGGCATGTCAGTATGTTGCTTGCATAAGTACTCTAATGCAAGCACACAAAATTGCACGTGCGATACAGGAATACTGCTCAAGTAATGACTCAATCGTGACTTTCTTAATGAGGATGTGTCCCCGACTCTAGTCGCTTGAATACGTCATGAAGCAAAGATTAAATGTACCGGAAGGAACAATTACAACGTGAAGAGAAGCAAACCGTCAACTAACATGACAACTTTGAGTAACGGTTTATCAACACGAGTTCACACACATGCACACTTACATACATACATACAACGGTGATCGTCACCGAAAGACGTCTAACGTAAACATTAACGCTAGTGTAAAGCGAGCTGCTTTAAACATAACCAAGAATACCACGGCAGAAATGCGGATAGCATCATTGATTCTTCGGGATACGTTGCCTGAACAAAGATGCTGCGATTCTCAAAGTTAAGATGGTAGAACAAAACTGTTCTGTTTTAATCGACTGACCTTTGATATCAAACACGCATATGAAATGAGAAACGTAAATAGGAGATGCCCGTACTGCCAACTGTCGACTTTAGAATGGCAAGCAAATAGGTCACAAAGACCCACTTGAATGCAGAAACCAGGCCAAAAGGATGCAAAAAGGAGGACGTGTGCGAAGTGATCACAACTGGTTTTAGTGATTCGAAATAGATAGGAACAACGGGGTGTGTGGGGATATGAAACTGGTAGAATTTCTGGAAATACATATGACTTTAGAGTCCAAATGACAGTTCAGTTCAGTTCTTTCAACCACTAACCTCGCACGTTTGTGTTCTGCTTTTGGTTGCTGCCTCGCAGCCTCGTTCAGTAAAGCGCAGAAATAATAGAAGCATGAAGCGGAAAGGAGCCGAAAGCAAAGTAATAAGCGGAAATCATGAAGACAAAGAAAGAGCATGAATGTAACTACGCCACTGGCCGCGAAACCTAGCCACATCACTCAATGTCTCCATCCATCTGGTGGGCGGGTCTAGTGGACCCCAAACGGGAAGCCTCACTTGTCCTATTCAACTAAGTGTGTGATTTAGATTCTACCGTCAGACTCGTCTATACCTCGGATTTATTCAGTCACAAGGTGATATGCATATCCAAAGAGAGGAGATACTAATGAACAAACTGAGTGTCCACTGTCAGAAAATGCAACTACCTACCGACGTGATCCACAATTTTTCCAGACACCAACTACTACATAGGATGGAAAAGTGGATTGACCTAAATGATCAGTATTCGAATACGCTTATGCGGAGCCTACAAGATTTATCAACCCAATCGAAATCGTTAGAAGTGCTGATTGACCGAGAATGTGCGCCAGCATGTAACGACAGAGGTCTGCCATAAGTTTGAATGTAATATGAGACATATCATCATCCTAACAACAAAATAAAAACTGGAGAGCAAATTCGGAATCTGGAAAAAATAATCATTTTTTTAGCGGATATGAGTAACGTGATTATCGTACTTCACTATCCTAAATAAGATGAGATGAGACGATTAACCCGTGGTTCAGTTCAGTTCGGGTTTTCAAACCGTTAAACCTGCATTTATGTGCTGCCCCTCAGAATCATCTAGCTGAGAGGAAAACCAGGAGCAAGTAAGCAGAAAAAGACACAAAAGAAAATCATGCAGACGAAGAACTGGAATGCAACTACGTCATCGACGACGGCACCTAGCCATGTCACCTAACGTATCCTGTCATCAGGTAGACACACCTTGTGAACCCCGACCCGAAAGCCTGACGCGTCCTATTCGGCTATGTTCATTGGTTCGGGTTTTCACACGTTTTGCCATGCAATGGACTTGCAACTTTGACTCACCTTCCAAACACACCGATGGAGTCTACCTATGGACAAGCGTAACACATGGCTAAAACGTTGTGAAATAGTTATAAACAAATACATATTATTTTACTTCGTTTATTATTATACGACAACGTAAAACGTTTCTGAAAGGGGCCGAGGCCAGAGAAAGACTGCCAAAATAGGAATTGATCAACGATGGCAGGAGTCGAATACGGGTCGTAAATGTCTAAAGCCCCTGATAATGTTCGGTTGACCATCTGTTTTTAGTTATTGCTTGCTCCAGAGAGCCTCAATGACTGTTATGATCGCAATGGCGATTCTAACTGATATGGATCTAAAAGACGATCGACACGGAAACGATAAACTGAAACCAGTATAGTCGAGAGGCGGTGATTTCTCCGAAACCGTTCCCATTTACTGTTACCGGTGAACCACTAGCAATCAAGCATCCTGAAAACTAAACTGAACGCTGCACTGAATAAGACAACAGCAAATGGTTTGCTATGGAGCACCGAGATCAATAATCACCCAATGTACACTCAAGCTTGTCAAATGTAGCACCCTCAGAAAGTGGCCGTTTACGAAATGTTCCCAAAATTTTCGAAATGCCATCCCAACGCATACTCACCATTGTTTTCTAAGGCTGAAAACTATCACCTTCAAAAATTCGCAGTCTGTTCATTGTTCCCATTAACAACCAAACGGAACTCACTGAACTGCCATGGAAACTGGCGTACGAAACGTCGCACCCAGCTGATAGCTGCTCTCACAACTGATAGATCAAAACGTTCATTTGTCGGTTCGATCCATAAAGTAATCCACTGGCTTTCACTCAATACATCAGAATATTCTTAAGTTATGCATCGGGAAGTCAGCGCGATTTCTGAGCGCGGAATCATGAACGGAATCGGAGATTCTGGGGGTGGTTTCTGAACCGAAGGCGACACAAACCCCTATGATGGAATACTCTGGGATTTCGCCGGAAACCGTGCAGGATAAAGAAAATAAGGCTATATTTCCTGATCATTTCTGTGTAGGCAGCAGCCCACAAAGCAGGAACAAAATTCTGAAGTAAAAATTGACACTTTCCAATGATTTTTGGGAATGACCGAAAAAGGTGAAATTTGCAGAGTGGAATGTGTGACCTTTCAGAAGGTCATGAATTTTGCCATCAATTCAGGAAAGCCTTTAACCGTTGGTTCAGTTGCTGAAAGAACAGATGAGGATTGTAACCCTGGAAAATAAGTTGCAGTTTGTTTTCGTGGGATTCTTTCGTTTATCGGACCTGCGGTGAGGGAAATCGGTGGATTTTTAGACGAGTTGCGAAATCTGCAACAGCACTACGCGGATTTTTATATCTCCAACGCTAATGAAACTTCAACTATCGCACCTTATTCGAAAAAAAACATTAGAAGGGCGTTGAGCATGAGCTTTTCGGGAGTGTTTTGAAAGCCAGAATGATACTTCCAATTTCTTCCTGTGAAAAATTGCTCCCAGCTGTCATTGGAAGATATGCGAATCCATGCTGTTTCCGATGTCCAGATAGGAAGTGTCTACCGTGCAAACGGAACGATTCACGAAACGCATGGATGATTTCTGCTGCATGTTGACCAGTTGGGAGCCTTAAACAACCGAATGAATGACGGTAAGCGGAAATCTTGACTCGTTGTTGATAATGCAACTATATCCTTAGTTGATACTCCGTTGTCTAGTGTACGTGAGCCAGCTAGACAACGAACCAAGAAGTCATCTGGTCTTCCAGATGCATTTTCCGAAAATATTTTCTTGACCAAGTGACTGATAGCGTAGAAAACTAAAACCAACGGAAAACCGCTGGGCAGATTTTTATTTTAAAAGCTGTGCACCAAAGACTTCATAACGTGTGGCTCACAACGATGGATGCTGAAAATTCCCAGGAAATTTTATGGAGATTGCCCGATGCACCTAAAGGTCGTGCGGCAATCGACTACTTGCACCTCAAAAAGAAACAGCTTAATGAGGTGGCGGCGACGAATTTGTGGCAAAATTATTCAATGATTAGATTTGAGAGCAACAGATGTTGAGTCATATTGACACTAGAACGACGAGATGTCCGTACGGACACTTCCTCCTATAACTCCGGAAAGGAATGATCCAAACAAATCAATTTGATCGCATCTGAAAGCTAATAGGAGATTTTTTCAAAGACACCAAAATTATTAGGGGAAATGGAGTGAAACTGCGAAACATTACTTTGCATCCCTCACACTACTGCTTAAAACGAGACACTCTGGCACTTTTCGTAAGTATTTCTTATCCGTCAACACTTCGGCAATGAAATAACCTAAAAAATATATTCTCCATAACTCAGAATAATAAATTAGCTTTACAAAATGTCAAAACATCACGTGCATAAGATTACACGTACTTTTGGTGCACCTATGTGCAAGTTGAGGAATAGTGAGAAAGCTGTCCGTTGTGAGATTGTAGCCTATGTTCCATAAACCACCCATCAAGATCACAACATCTGCAGCCAAAGGTCGATCACATCTCAGCACCTTTTCAAATGCTCTCATTTATGGCTGCATATAGTAAGCATACTTTACTTTGTGTTCACAAGCATCCAAAACTTGAGGCCAAATTTATCTGGCTTGTTCAACATGTGCGTAATTACTTTGCTTCTGATTTTTAGCGAATATGACACCTCGGTAAACAAAACCTGTTACGGGTCATTACTCTCGGAAACAGATGCGATCCAGTTCGCACTATATTAGAAACGGAATAGTTAGTATACATACCATAGGCGCATTGTGATCCAATAAAAATATAGCTCGTTTATTGATAACGACGGCAATGAACTTTTCGTGCATTTGAGCACAGTGCGTAACAGTGAGTCGTCAACGAATATACTGAAGGTATCAAGTACAGCATAAATGTTTTTGGCATACGTCTTCGGAAGTCCTGGGAGAATCAGAAAGGCATTTTCCACGGAGTCTTCGCCACAGCTGAGATTGGCACTTTCATCATCCAACGGCATCCAGTTTTGGGGGATGCAACCTGTTGCGTTTGTTTATTCATGGGGTAAAATTACTCGACGATCCCAGTTCACATCCTCTGTTTTCAGTTTTCAGAGGTGTCAGCCGCATAAGTTCTTATCAAATCACAACCCAAGTCCACATCGTGAACGAAATAAATGCCGCTGAACACAATCTAGGATTAGCCATCAGCTAAAGAAGTTCAACTGACATGACATAAATGGCATGCGCTATCCACATTCGGAATGACAAACTATCGGTGTGCTGTCATGGGGAGAAGGAACGTCTAACGTTGTACCGGTAGCAAGCCAAACCCTTGTGCCAGAAACGTGATTTGGTCACAAGTTGAATCGGTATAATCGGGTGACCTAAAAAGACTCAAGAGTTGGATCTCAACCTATCTGAAGGCGGGTCAAATAACAAAAATTCGCCACCGTTGTCCAAGCGGACACTTCATTTTTTTGTCCACGAAAGCGATTTCAGCGTTACTACAGTGTATTGATCGATAGGCTTTAGCGAAATTTGAAGGAAATAAGCGATAATAAACGTCAGGAATAGTCAAGGAAGCATGTACCAGAGAAATTCATTTCCATCGCAAAATCCCTTTATTTTAATAGCCAAAGCCGAATTTAGGATTCCGGTAACCTTTCACCCGTGTTCACCACGAATAGTGGTGTACGTCAGGGTTGCCCCCCTCCCTCTCCTTTTACCTTTAACTTTGTGATTGATACGGCCCTCCAGATCGCACTTTTGTCAGGTGGTGATGGCGGGATTGAACTTTTTCCGGGTGGAAAAGTGTCAGACCTTGAGTATGCGGACAACATAGTTCTTCTAAGTGAAAATCCAGGTAGGTCGCAAGCTTTTCTAGACAGCTCGACGGATTGCGTAGCAATGTTCGGTATTAGGTTCACGTACAGTCACTAGATTAAACACTCAGGCTCACCAGGTTAAAATGGTTTGAACATAAGCTGCGCGTGCCCCCTGACAAGATTTCTCGGTGCTCAATGTTTGCTGAGGTGGGTCACGGTTGGGAAATTAGTAGGGGTGGTCAGTCCCTGACATGGAAAAAGTGTGAAAAGCTTAACGGGTGGACTCGGCCATGTAAGGCGTGTAAGACTTCTTGGGTGAGGTCCAAGAGACTCTCCTACTCTGGTGAGATGCATTGGGAGATATGACTAGCTATCGCGATCAGTGGCGCTCTTGCATCCACGAAACTTCTTCATCGACTCAATTCCATTGACGTAGTTCTCCTCTTACTCCTTTCATACTCCTTTCTCTTTCATTGTTTCCTTTTGAGATTGCCGTTAGGAGATGGCAACTAAAGCCACCGTACCTGCTGCATGGGTAATGATTGTCTGAACGGAACAAAAGAGAGCTATCGCTCACCAAAGCTGTACAGTACCCAGCCTAAAGGATCCTGCCACATTCATGTTCCGCTTGCTCTGTTGGGTGCATAAGACTAAGGACTCAATCCGAAAAGCGGATCGATAGTAAAGCATCAGCGAAGGCAATACAGGATAGGTACAACAATCAGGTCTCACATGGCAGACCAGAAGAAGTTGTTTTACAGATGCTGTGGTCAAGTTCCCATGTTGGGTTAACATCCCATTATATTGTCGGTCAGACTTTTAAGTCAAAAGCTCCGGTTAGGGTTCGCAAAGAAAAACCCCTTCAGTTGTGTGAGCAGCCGCGAAGTATGATTCGCCCAGAAACATCTTGCATCCTTACTGCAAAGGGCCGCACTAACTTCTTTCTGTAATTCAAGATCGATGCACATTCGTCCGTCCTATTCCGACTACGGGACAAGCCGTTAGTTTATGGTACGCTCTTTAACTTCCTTAGGAGTTGCACTCTTAAGGAAGTACGGGTTTTCTTGTTATGATCTGATCACAAAAGGATGAAGTGACTGTGACTTGTATTCAGTACATTGGTCAGAGCAGTTTGCTAAGAGTAGAGTGTTGCGGTTATTCTGGTGGGTGAACTTATTTTTCACGAGAACAGGACAGGCTTGATGAACAGGGCCTAGACAAGTTCGATCACGGGCTTTTGGAACAGACTTCCACGTCCGTGATTTTTCGCGGGTTAGGATCAGTGATTTATCGATCTGCATACTGCTACTGACGACAGCTATCCCAACGGAAGACCGAGAGGTTAGCTGCGCAGTGGTAAACAGGAATTACGCACAAGAAGACCTTTTTCATCTAAATCACACTTCCTCCTGTTGATCAACAGCGACATGGCGCTCTAACTCTACAGGTACTTTGAGTCAAATTGACCATATTGCCGTAAGCTACCGATGGCGCAGTTCTGTTCAGAACTGTAGATCTTACTGGTCCACGTACGTAGAGTCGGACCATGTATTGGTTTTAATACGATTATCTCCAGCTCCATGGTCATCGTCGCAAACCGCAAACCGGACTAGCCGTGCAACGTTTGTGTGATCCAAAAGTACGCACCCGTTATGAGCAGAAGTTAGCACATGAGCTAGGATCCACGGAGAACAGTAATGTGGATGAGCATTGGGCTCATATCAAACAGGCGATGCACTTTGCAGCAGGTTGTCTGTGGTCCTAGATCCGTTGTCCATCAAAGACACTGGATCTCGCAAGAGTCGCTGAGTATAATGGAGCTAAAGCGTCAGCTTTCGAACCGTAAGGAGATGAATAAGATGCGGAGAAAGCTGCAAAGGCAAGTTACAAAAAGCCTTAAGAATGATCGCGAAAATTGGTGGGTCAAGGTAGCCGAAGAAATGGAAATATCAACTGCTTCAGGTAACAGTCAAAGACTGTTCAAACTTATTCGTGACACCGGTGGACGGCGAACCCCGGTCAGTGAAACGATTTGGGATAGAAATGGAGAACCCATCCATGGCAAACAGCAAAGGCTTGACCGGTGGGCCGAGTACTTCAAGGCACAGTTTAGCTGGCCGCACGCTAGTGTAGTTACTCCCGTGTCAACAACTGTGACTCCTTGGGTGGTATCACTTGAGCCACCATCAGAAGTAGAAGTAGAGTCATGTATTCGATTACTAAGGCGGGGGAAAGCGGCAGGTCCGGACGAACTTCCTCCAGTTCTTTTCAAACTGGGTGGTGAGGCGTTGATAAAATCACTAACCGCCTTGCTCCGTGACATTTGGAACGAAGAGCGTATTCCGTTAATATGGAGCGAGTCATTGATTGTTCCTATCTTCAAGAAGGGAATACGCAATGACCGTAGTAATCATCGTGGGATTAGCTTAGTTCCGACAGTCACCAAAGTATTAACTTCGATTTTGCTGCATCGTCTTACACCGGCTCGCGAGAGGAATGTCCGCGAGCAGCAGGCTGGATTCCGCCCTGGTCGAGGATGTATCGACCAGATTTTCACTCTTCGCCGACTACTTGAAACGCGTCACACGCATCGCAGATCGACAATAATGATTTTCTTAGACCTGAAAGGCGCCTTCGATTCAGTTGATCGAACATCGCTTTTCAATGTTCTTCATCGAAAAGGTATGCCCCAGAAGTTCGTGAACCTAATGAGATCATTGTATTCTCATACTTCTGGCCGCGTAAGGGTTTACGGTGAACTATCCGGTCGGTTCGAAACGACCAGTGGTGTTCGACAGGGATGCCCTTTGTCTCCATTCCTTTTTAACTTCGTCATGGACGAAATGATGGAGAGTGCGCTGCAAAATCTTCAGGATGTAGGCGTCGAACTAGGAAATAGTGAAAAGCTATGTGACCTAGATTACGCAGACGACGTTGTCTGCTTGTTCGAATCAACGGAACATGCTCAGCGTGCACTAGATAGACACGTGGATATCCAAGGCTCGAGCGGCGTACGCTGGACTGAAGCGCTTGTGGTACCGACCTGATATTTCACTGAAGTTGAAAGGTCGTGTATACTGTGCCACAGTGCGTTCACTTTTGTTGTATGGCTGCGAAACTTGGAGTCTGCGTGCTGAAGATATTCGTCGTCTTGGGGTTTTCGACTATCGCTGTTTACGTAGTATCGCTAGGATTGGATGGAATAGCCGAGTAAGCAACGACGAGGTCAGAAAGCGAGTATTGGGTATTAATTCGGAGAACGTTCTGTCACAGCGTATCCAACTTAGTAGACTTCGTTGGTTGGGACACGTGTTACGTATGTCAAACACACGTCTACCGTACCGTGTCGTATTCTCCGCCCCTCCTAGGGAGTGGAAGAGACCACGTGGAGGTCAACAGATGACGTGGCAGCGAGGAATGAGAAAATGTACATCAGACTTAGGAAAAGTAGGTGCTTCACGTTTTCGTGGTTGGGGTACAAAAGATCCGTCTACCAGTTGGCTGGAGACACTAAAGGATATGGCTGCGAACCGCGAACAGTGGTGATCGTGTTGTTACTTTCTATCGATTCAGAATGTCTGATCGGTGTACGTTTGTACAGTTAGACTGTGTATTCCGTGTGTTGGCTACTAGGGCATTCTTTCCTTTTTCCACCCATGTAGGTCTACTCCCTGTCCATCTTATATATTCAAACTTTCTAATTTACCGTGCAACATGGTGAGAAAGGCAGTGGTCAGTGGGGCTTACCCTACTGTTTAACGCTGTACGATGATGATGATGATGACAGAGTGATAAGAAAATTCGAAGAGGCCAGATTCACTGAGAAACAAAATAAGTGTGGTATGCAGACAGACCCGAAATCAGAGGTATAGTGCAAGAAATACTATTAAACCCGCCGTTTTTATGCGACTACTTTCAAACCAAACCACTCAGAGTGACCAAATTTGGCACATTGTGTGAACCTACTACTATAACACATATGCACAGGAATCTCAGGGGCATGAAACAGATAAATCGGTTTATTTCGTGTGTCTCAGAGGGTGCGTAATTCAAATAAACCCACCCCTGGATGAATGACAAAGCAACCATCGTTCAAGGGCCTTGACATTCCCCCTGAAGAACGAGTTCACCTGTCTTTCGTGTGATCGCATGCCAGATATTTAGTCGTCCGTATAAATGAGACACGTGATCGGAAAACTTCCGGCAGATAGTGGATATAAACGAGGAAGAGCAGCGGATCTAGAACCGATCTTCAAGAGAATGTCTAGATTGGAATCGAACCTTAGATCTACAATTTAAGTCACTTATTTCGAATCATCTATCATTCACAACAAGGTATGGCTTCCTGAATTCACTCAGAACTGAAGAATGTATACACATCAGGGGGTTTGTCTCTGGAAATCCTAACCAAAGCTCTTCGCGCAAATGCCCCAAGAACGAGGAAAAAAGAATTTCAACTTTTGGGTTTTCTTTGAAGACCTTTAAGGGAGCCCTTGACTCAACAGTTTGATTCGCCATGCAGTGCAGCGTTAACCCGGGGTATGGAAACGTGACGGAAGCACCTATGCATGGGCATCTTTTAGCTCACAAAGAGAGACCCGATTGTTTGCTTCCTGTACTGCGTCGATCTGCTCTCCGTATTCAGTCATTTGTTTTACGCACCCAAAGAAACACGAACGTGAACACGGTAGCATCTCATTTCCGGCGGGCGCTAGCCGTCCGATCAAATGCGATCATTTATCTTACCGTCGAAAGAAACCTCACATACTCCGTCTTGTCTCATCTCACTGTACTGTCAGATATGGTTGCATCACCGACTGAAGGAAGCCATGTTGCACAACTCTTTGGGTAATGGAGGAGCACGAGTCATCTCAATACGATAGCGTACAGTCTCGTTGTGGTGGAAACATCAATCAGGTGAATAACGTAAGGAATCAAATGAATATATGACTATTGCATTACCACTTGAAACACCTATCTTATCAGCTAGTAAAGTAAACAATCAGCTTCACCAATTTCAAATCCCGTTTAGTTTCTTCATCAATGAGGAAATGGTTATAGAGCTTAAAAATGTCCACCGACATGGCCGCATCTTAGTGACGTCCCTGACACAGTCAGGGAGAAAACAGAATCGTTCTTTTTCTTATAACTCTTTATTGGAAATGGAAAATTCACGTGGACTACGCAATACATCGGGTAGTTCGCAACCGTTTGGAAAATTTCAGTAGACAATATCAAACCAAACGGTATCAGGCGAATGGTGTGCCAAAGGTGATCAGTTTGATAGACGCCTCACACAATTTCGGGTGACAAATAACCTTAGGTGACGTACCGATTCCTAGACAACTGGAGTATAAGGACATAGAAAATGATGGCGCAGAACGCACCCGTTTGAGATTATTGTTAGGCGGTTTAGGGTCAGCGAAAATTACGAGTTCTCAAGATGATTTAGTAGCGATCACTTCTTGACTGCGCCGTCTAATCAATTTTCATAAATATTCCCTTTGAAATAGGACAGTGTATTATTGAAACCGTATCGCCATCGCGTACAGACTTTAGTCCGTTAACAGAATAACACATTTCTACTTGCATGCGGTTAGCTTCTGTGGAAGGATGAACCGGTTTCACGGAAGGCTCTCGGGAATAGATGAGGTTTCCAGCGTCGCACGGCGTTCTTTTTTCGTAGTGGCGTACACAACCAAGTGTTTCCTGTCTGGTAACAGGATGTTTGCGTTGTGAACTGCGGACAGATCGACCGGTTTCATACGCCTTTTGGATGGCTGTCTGTCAACCGAGGATATCCAACGCATCCTACTGAGTCTAATCTCATTCAGGATAGGTGGATAAGAAGCAATGACTTTATCTTGTGCTCACCTTGTATTTGAAGCCACGACTGCGGGAAGTTTTTCCAGATATCAGTCAAAAACTAAGGCATATTTTTAAGAATATGTCAAATATATTATGAACCACGCAACCGCAACTGAACAGATCCAAATCAAAGTATGAGGGTACGTGCTGACGCATGGTCGATAGTCAGCTACGTCACGTCACCAACCAGCATGTCAGCGCCTGTTCAGAATCCACGTCAGTGCAGGTGGCAGTGGATACGCAAGTGACAAGGTAGCGGATCGATGAGACGTGGACGGATTCCCGTCAAGTGGAAGCTGGTCGTATCGCCAATCATTCATTCAATCAATCAATCAATCAATCAGAAGATAGCCTACTTGGTGCAAGTATGAATCAGTTAGTTTGCGTTGCAACGATTGGTGGCAATGACTGTTTCTTCCAACATAAACAATGTGTTCTGTGCAAATAAACTGTGATTCGAGAGCAGGATACTCTTCTCACCAGATTTAGTGGGACAGGGCAAAACACAGGGTGCTCGACAGACTTGTATTCAAGCATTGGGACGTAGTCAAGCTCAATGAATGTGAGAATAATAGTCAGAGACGTTGTGCTCTTGGTAGTGCATATTTCATGTTCTATCACGAGTTGCTGTGACAAAAGAAACAGGCGGTTATGGAGCCCATCACGTCAATCGACTAAGATTAGTTACACAAAAAAGGACTTTCGAAAGCGGCCTGTGACAGACGAGACGAATCTTACCGAGGAGCAAGATGACCGTAGCAGGACCTCATGTCGGTAACAAGATTTCCCAACTTGAGAACTCCAGACCGAGACACGGATCGGGACAACCGAACGAACACAGAACAAAAGTGATGAGCATAAGAGCAAGTTCAATGTCCGTGAGCACATGGCCAAAAGGGAAATGCTCATGCAGCAGGAGAATAGATCTTGCTGGGGGCGTGAAAACCGGCCATCTACATGACTGCATATGCTTTATCATTTTGAATTGTCTGGCTCAGTGAATACAGACATGTCTTCCTCACTCAGCCTCCTCTCTACAATGTCACTTCACAATTCGACTCTAACTTGATACCACACGATATAATCGGCGTCGTTTGGTCATCAACATGAGAAAGAAACTCGTTCGCTACGTAAACAACTGCGCGGTATTCACGCGGCCCTTTAACCGGGTAGCCGATTTCGCGTATACTGCCCTGCCAAAAAGAAACACTACGACGATGTGCGACTTGCAGATGTTATACACCTTTATCCAGATGAGGTAATTACCTTCTCCAATGAGGTACATATCTTCATGAAATTGGCATTCAGTCTTCGTTTCTGTTCTTGAACGTCATGCTATCTGGTACATCATACGGTCTTTCGAGATATTCAGTGTCTAACCAGATGCTTCCTCAATTCAGAAAAAGTCGGTGCAATGCTGAAAATCCAGTTTGAGAATATAGACACATGTTTCAACACAGTGGGGTCACATAATGTAAAGATAACCTGATCACGTTTGAAACCAGTGTCAAAATCTCACGTTTGTGCCGATATTCTGTGTCATCACAAGAGAATCCAAAGGTACAGAGAGCTCTGGAGTACGTTGATCCAAGTTAAAACGTGCATAACCTCCGTTGCGTTCTTCGGGGAAATACTGCTCCAATCCCGTCATTTCTATCGTTCAATCGTCTTCAGAAGTACTATACTAAGGACTAGTATCCAACTGTCTCAGCATGATCAGGTGTGGGTGTCTCAGGCCGAGAAACGGCTACTCGCCCTGAACGCCTCTCAAAATGCTCCAAAATGACCGTGTGTCAGCCTTTGTTGAGGAAGTTCTACTCACTGCTTTCTTGTGGCAGAGGTGTTTCCACAAAAGTGAGGGGACGAAAGCGAATGCCCGGCGCTTTCCACAGGGTTGACTGACTGACAGTCAGTCTAGGGGAGATGGCTTAACCCTAATTCCAAACCAACCATGGATGGCGTATGAGACGTACAACGATATGCTCACCGGCATCTGTGGCGGAGGGGTGCACTGGGCACCCAGGATGTTTGGCCTCATCCGAAGGGCGTATGAACTGAGCATTCAGTCACCGGCCCCCAGTGGGTTACGGACCTCGCGCTTTGTTTCGCTGTCTTGCAGGCTAAGCTTCGGATAGCTAAAGGCTCTGGACCCCTAAGAAAACCACCTGCTTTGGCCTGGGGAACTCAACAGTATTGCGCCCATAAACAAAACAAATCACAAAATCTTACACCATGTACCCCTTCCCCCCTCCCTCCCCCCCCCCCCCCCCCGTTGTACTGTTTTGTTTGGCACACAACCTGAAGCCAGGCGAGGATGAAATATAATGCAATAATCCAACTGTCCATAAAACAAACCTAGTTGGATGGTTTTCAGGTTATGCTCCAATGACGTGAGCACCCTAAAATCTTTGTTTTGTGTTTGCCAGTCTTCCGTTGTCGGCAAACCTCGGTTTCTTCCAGTACCAAATGTGTGCCGTTCAGTTAACAAATCGCTCGATAGCATCCCCGTGGTGGGCATCTTCCAGCCAGCTCCGGCTTCCATCGCGTCAAGTTTATGTTAGTCGGGAGATTCAAGCGGTCTGCCATTGCGATGCTTAACATGGAAAATCCGTTGAATGTCACTCACTCATCAGATTAAAAATTATCCTTCATCAATCAATCTGACCGTATCGCAGAAACAATCCATTCGTTGTGTAGACAAAAATCAAGGTCAACGCACTAATGAGACGGATAACCAAAAGTCAAAAACCTTCAAAAAAGTAACAGGGAATAGAGAATGGAACTGAATTCAAATTTCCGTAAAGTGTTACAAAAGTTACCCGTCTTCAGCCGCACCAGGGAAAACCATTCCCAGTCGCTCTCAGACGGGAAATTCAGTTAGAACAACACATAACAGGGCAACAGATGCAGAGGCTTTGATTTTTGCCTCACACAGTAAAGTTCAATAAAAATCAAGAGAAGATGAAAATGATAACATTGAGAAGTAGTGTGGTGGAGTGTACGTGCTACTTGCAGAATAAGCAAGTATTTGATTTTTCAAAACACAATTACAGACGGTAATGGAGCAATAGCGAATGCGATTATGTCATACAGACTGAATGCAATAAAGTGAAGCAAGGCATGCAAACCGCATGATTGTATCCTCCGACCGGATAACGACTACTTCCAAGTGAGCTAGACGACGATGCAAATAAGTATTGTTGTTATGGTAGATTAGCATTGGTGAGGTCCGACCGAATGATTCCCAATAAACTTACTAACTTGGCACGTCTCCTGGACTATAATTGTAATAGTGCTACTATATTCTGTTAAAAAGATGAAATGACGTCGCTCAATGTTATCAGGTGCCGCATACATGAATGTAAGTTAAAATCACTATGTGAAAGATAAAGGCCCAACAACTCACTTGCATGACTCCCCACATCACATAACTTATTTGCAAACCAAACACACAGATGGCCAGAAGTGCGCAACGTTGCCTGGGTGTTCGATCGTTTGAATCCAAGTGCAAACCAAGGGAACTTTGCAAACGTAAGACACAACTAGGTGAGGGTTTTCTGTCAGAAGTGGTTGAGAATGAGGGAAATAGGCCGTCGTCCCCTTTTGTCTCGCTGCCAGAAATGTCGGCCTCAAAACAAAGTTGGGCGCATCGGAATAGGCACCGGCGGTCCTCCCCTGTCCAAATTAACGCGAAATAAAATACACTATTGTTGAAAATAACTGAACGCAAAAACGACAGCTTTGAAATGACCGGCCGCGATGAAGGTATGACAAACAGGGAAAATGTAAAGGTGGAGACGATCAAGTCAGTGTATGGTAAAACAGTCCCGCAGAGCATAGCTGAACTTAATCAAGCGTACCCTAGTGTTACAGATACGGGAAAAGCTAATAATTTTGCCGTTAATGGAGAATAATGTAGCTTTCAAACCACTGTATAAGTGACCACGAGCGATCCATGGCAGGACCCAGCGATCCGGTTTATTTTCTACGCGATAGTAGTTCTGCTTCATAAAATTATGTACAACTACGGACAAAACCGGGACGTATAGGACGTGGACTGCAAATAAACAGAGCCACTATCACCTACCTTGCTTGATCCAACTCATGAAGCATGCTGTGCGCACTTCCGGTTCACAAATGTTGCTTTCAAGTTGTTTGTGCTTCATAGATCACCTAACACTTTTTGCGTTCCAGCGTGTACTGCATTTTCCGATGAATAAAGCCTGACTCATATGGCAATTCTTTCTTAATCATTATCGTGTTTGCTGAATCTGTGAACGGTCCACTATAATTACAATGTATCCATGTGAAAATGAAAGGGACCATTTCCTCCGACCCGATCGATTTTTTGAAGATTCGAATTCGCAGAACGCCGTCGACGTTTAGACAGAGTGAATACGTACATCCATTAACCTCATCGATTCTATTCTTCACATAACCCAGATAAACTGAAAACGTTGACCAACTGTCTTCCTATCAGTGTAAAAATTTATTCAATATCGCTCTAACTGCGATACAGCAGTAACTATATTTTAACCCATATACATACGACCCAGGAATGAAGCATTCGCTCGTCATATATTGGCCACATACAAGCAAGAGACTGAGGAATGCTTAGACTAGTTCCTACAGACACTTAAACTGTTGGCTAAAGACTGCAATTTTAAATCTGTAACAGCCAAAGAACACCTGAATAACGCTGTACGGGACGTATTTATCACCGGGATGCTACTTCACCCCCCTCGACAGCCTCTTTTGAAGCACAAAACCCTTGACCTTACATCCGCACACGAACAAGTAAAGGCTCTTGAAATGGCCGAAGAGCAAGCCCAGTCATATCACTCGACAACTGTCAACAGTACATGTTCACTCGCCATTGGTCAACTATCACACAACTGCTCTGACACTACTCAACACTGAGAAACCACTGTAGCATCAACCAAACGTACGTGCTCCTTCTGTGGCTCAAATTGGCATCGTCGGTTCATCTGGCCTGCACGAGAGGCTATATGCAGACCTTGTGTGAAAAAATATACTATCAGAAGGTTTTTCGATCGACTGGTAACTCTAAATATTCAGCATCTACAGTCAATGCTCTACTTTCGTCCGTCACTTATACAGCTGCACCTAAATGCTTATTGAGAGCGATCATAAGTGTTTCTATTATTGGATTGCCGCTCAAAGCGTTACTTGATACTGGCAGTTCTGAAAGCTACATTTCAGAACCCACTGTCACTCATGACCAGTAGAATATCGAAGCTTCTCACAGTTACTTAGAGCTGGCATTTACACACTTCAGGAGCAACACCCGTGGACACTGTTTTGTGTCTCTCAGGTATAAAAACACATTTTACCCTCGGATACGTCCGCTGATTTTGACTGATTAATGCGCTAACGTTTTACTTGGCCACAGCTTTTTAAATCTTCTCAAGAGTGCGTAAATACCCCCTGAAGAGACTGAACCGTCGTTTTCCTTGTGTGCTCTTACTGCTTCCACAATACAAGCTCCGCCTCTGTTTGAGCATCTAGCGTATTACACCAGGTCAATTATTACGAAGTCCAGGAGACATTCTGTCAAAGATGAACTTTTTATTCCCGAGGAAGTTCAAAGGCTCAAAAAGGAATACACAATTAAGCCCTTTCTCATTATCAATCGCACGTTCCCAGTGCATTCGGAAATCCCAAGTTGGAATTAGTCCAAGCCGCTGTTGCCATCATAGACCCACATGTTCCATTGAAACTAAACACTGATGCCCTCAGCATAGCAACTGCCGCTACACGGAATCAGAATGGATGGCCTGTAACATTCATTTCCCGAACCTCTTCACCCAGTGAAAGTCACCTTACTGCAGTCTAGAAGAAAAAACGTTGGTAACCGATCAACGCTCGGCTGCATTTATGTATAATGCCAAAAAAGGCAAAGCCTAAGAATGGTAAAATATAACGCTGGCGGACAGGACTATCTCCGTTTCCTTATGACGTTATCTATCGGCCTGGCAAAGAGAATAAAGTTCCTACTGTGCATCAACTTTCAACGAGGACCTTCTAGAACAACTTCACGACATCCTCTGCCACCGTTGCATTTTACGTCCGGATCATTTTGTAAGTGCAAAGAACTTACGTTTCTCGGTTGAGCAGGTGGAGACTGCAATGCAACAGTGCCGCATATGCGCGGGACCAAAGAAGCATTTTTTAAGCCAACTGAAAACAACTTGATGAAAGCCACACAACCCTTTGAGTGACTAAACGCTGCCCTTAAAGTTACTCTGGCCTTATCCACACGAAATCAGTATTTGCCTGTTATTACCGATGGACATTCAAGTTTCTTTTTCGCATACCCCTATTCTTGTATGAAATCGGCAACAGTCATTTCCTGTCCATGTTTGTCACGAAGTGTAGGAAAGATGGAAGACTTGTCTTGAGCGCCCAGATGAAGGCGGCTGTAACCAGGAATCTTCAAACAGCAAAATCTAGGATTATTCAGACCCTCAGCGAGTATAGCCTGTTTACAGGCACCTCCCCAAAGGTCATCCGGCAGAGACAGTCTAGTCAGCTTTGGATCTCAAAAAGCAAGTAAGTCGCTTAAGCTACAGTGAACGGGGTTTTTAGAGGCCAGGACAGTTTTGGCTAGCGAAAAACCGACAACGACCACCGTCCACTATAACCTTAAAATACAACAGTCTGTTCGTGTCAATGGTGACGTGGTGAGAACGTTTCGACATTATTCTGGAGGCATTGTTTGAGAACAGACACGGATGCAACGCATTTCAAGGAGACAAGGATAGCACCAGCATCAACGGATTAACTGATGAAGAAAATCAATATTTCGATTACTGAACTTGGTTCAAAATGGAGAAGGGTTGAGGTTAGGCCGTCTGAACCCACAACGGAGGCTGCTTTTGAGGTTCGAGGCCGGAAGGAGATGCTTATATTCAGGGGGGAACAGATGGTATAAGAAGCTCGGGTGCCGCTGATAAGTGAGTAAAGGCGGTATTCAGACAGTCGGAATCTATACTGCAGTGCCTTGATCGAAAAAGTTACTCCCACAGAAGCTTGATTCCGTAACAAAGTTAACTATTCGTGGCACAGAAACTAACGGGCAAATGACGAATTCAACCGTTGTATCCTCCGCTGATTAGGACAGAGTGCCGTTTTACATACGCCTGGTCCTGCACCTTATAAACATGTTCCTTTTCCCGTTGCATATTTCAGTAATGGGAAAGCTATTCTGTGGTTGTTAAAACTTGCAGTCTCCACAGGAGAACACAAGTCGAATGCCACATTCAGTATGTTCGTAAAGAAGCTTAGCGGGCAAACGGCATTCGGAAGAAATCCATGGAGAATTTGAGAATGGATATTTTAGGAAGGGTGATGAAGACGGGTGACGGTGTCCTAGTGATGACTTATTTGTTTCGTCCTTACGAGTTACCAATTTGAAGGGGGGGGGGCGGGTGGGAGGGAGGGCGTAAAGAAACTGCTAACCTAATGGTAACGATAGCGTGATCATTCAATGGAATAGAAGCTGCCGAGTGTAAGCGGGAAACAGCACCTCCTCTGGTTTAGAAAATCATTACCCATGCAACAGGTACGGTGGCTTTGCCTGCTACCTCCTGGCGCCAACCTCAATAGGAAATAATGAAAAAGAACATGAATATGAAAAAATTATTAGAACGAATATTGGCATCAAGTCGATAGAGAAAGTTTGTGGAAACAAGAGCATCACTGATCGCGATAGCTAGTCATATCTCCCAATGCATCTCACCAGAGTAGGAGAGTCTCTTGGACCTCACCCAAGAAGTCTTACACGCCTTACATGGCCAAGTCCACCCGTTAAGCTTTTCACACTTTTCTTCCATGTCAGGGACTGACCACCTCTACTAATTTCCCAGTCGTGACCCACCTCAGCAAACATTGAGCACCGAGAAATCTTGTCAGGGGGCACGCGCAGCTTATGTTCAAACCATTTTAGCCTGATGAGCTTAAGTGTTTAATCTAGTGACACCGTTCGTGAATCTTAGCCTCTCCGTCGAACCTCAGCATTGCTTATACGGTATTCCCACCAGATTCGAGAAATACTACGAAGACATCGGTGTTCAAATGCCGAAAATCTTTGTATATCCTGCACTAGCAGTGATGTCTCCGAACCACACAGAAGCACTGGTCTGACTGCTGCGGCATACACTTGACCGTTGATTGATAAACAGCGTCATGTCGACGCCACAGACCACTCAGGTTGGCAAAAGCCAAATGTGTCTCCTGTATACGCAAAGACACCCCGTCCAATATCCGACCAGCGAGAAAAACGCAGCTTCCCAAGTAGAAGAACTTGTCTACCCGGTCTGTGCTATTCTCAGACACTGAAAGCTTTGGTGTCGGACCAACCCAGTCCTGCAACTGTACCTTGCACTTTGAAATTGCAAAATGCATACCAAACACTGCTACGCAATCCGTCGAGCTGTCTATAAAAGCTTGCGACTTACCTGGATTTTCACTTAGAAGAACTATATTGTCCGCATACTCAAGGTCTGACACTTTTTCACCCGGGAGAAATTCAGTACCACTATACTCACGTGATAAAAGCGGTCTCGAAGATCATAACAATCACAAGGTTAGAGAAAAAAGAAAAAGAAGGCAACCCTGAGGTACACCACTTTTTGTGAACTCGGGTGAAAAAACACCGCAAACCCGAACTCGGCTTCGGCTATTATTGTAAAGGGATTTTACGATGGAAATGAACTTCATTGGTACTCGCTTCAGTAAGAGGCAGCGCCAGAGAACTTTGCGGTCGACTGAGTCGAAGACCATTTTAAGATCAAGAAAAATAGAGATAGTGGACCTACGGAAGGTGTGTCTATGTTATACAATTTGGGGAAGAGTGGAGATGTGATCAACACAACCTTGACCAGGTCTAAACCCAGCTTGATTTTTGAGCGAGCACCGTTCGCGAGCGGTTAATAAGCGGTGGAGAATAACACCAGTGAGCGGTTTGGATGTGATGCAAACCAGACTTATTCACCTGTGGTTTTCGCAGGATGACTTGTCGCCGTTCTTTTGAATCGGTACGATCACCGATTCATATCAACTCTGGAACTTGTTCTGTATCCCATACCAAACCGAGTTTCGTCAACTCCCGTAAAAGTGCTGAGCCACCGTCTTTGAGAAGAGACGGAGGCAACCAACGCGGTCTGGCAGTGTAATGTCGTGCAAGATGTCTTTTCTCACTGAGAGCCTCCGCTTCTGACGGAGGACTAGTATCTGCAACTAGAGCTGTAACCCTCGTGCCACCTAGCAAACCTGTCGTGGATAAAGGCCAACTGGACTGTTTCTCGAAATGCTCCGCCCAACGAACAGGACGACGCTCCTGATTCTGAATCAATAAGCCGTTCGGCTTGTTGATCAGTTCGCTAACGTTTGGCTTTCGCGGACCAGTATTTCTAACTAGACAAAAAAGACTGCAGCTGTTGCCAATCGCTGCAGCTTTTCCTATTTCCCTACAATCTGCAATCCACCACTGCTCATGGTCGTTTTTCAAGCTCCGAATCGGTTGGTGTGTGAGGCATCTCCGTGTTTCATCATATTCGGAATCCGGAGTAATCAATCTGAGTGTATCCAACAATACAACTGAGGACGCATATACCCACCATTTCTGTGCGTCTGACTGTTGAAACTTTGGCAGTATCAGCAGCCTCAAGTAGAGTCTGCTTGATCTCTGTCCATCACCCTTCTGGATCCTGGGCATTTGACTGCATCGATAACCTGGTGGGTAATTCTTCTTGGAAAGGACATCGACAAGTATCGTCCAGATGCAGCTGCGGTGGACGGTTGACTTTGGTTGTTTCGGCTACCGATGAGACGTGGGCTGAAACGCACGCGGATAAGAGCGTTATCAACGTCTAAAGAAGTGGATCAGACTGATCGACAGCCTTGAAATGATCCGCGCCCTCGGTAACTGATGGCAGTGTAACCAACCTGAGTTCAACGCTGCGAAGGCGCAAGAGAACGCAAAGCTAGTTGGTGCCGTTTCTTGTACAAGAAATTTGTACTCGCAAGGAATAGTCTATGGTTGGAATAGAGTTGGATGAGTCAGTCACCGTTATCAATTCGATCGAGTGGAACACCAAATCGGCCTACAATACTTCTCTCCGTCTCGTCTAGTTTTCCAAACTGAGTATTGAAATAACCAGCAATAAACATTATCTCGTCTCATTTTCCTCATCCCGTCCCAACACCATACTCTAGACGCACTTTTTGGCGTTACCATTCTGCTGGTTCTCGCGACTTTCGGACTTGTTACCCTTGGAAAGACTGTTTTTGTGTCTGATGTTCCCGTGTTTTAAATTTCACTAAGACGGTTATTCAAGGTATACATATTTACACTCTACACTCCTCTAAATTCGGCAACCCATGATCCCCTAAGTGAATGAACCACGCTTGCAACCGTGGTGTCCCTTTGGAAAAACAGTGTGCCGCCGGTGGTGCCGCCCATCAAACCGAACATCTCGATACCGTTTCGTGCAAGCCAAAAACGAATGCTCACTCATCATACAGAGAGCTAAAGAACATTTCGTACGTCACAAAACTGAACGACTGGCCTCATCCGATTTTGTTAGTCGACCACTCAGGTCCCTTGCAAAGGCGGTTTCCCGTAATTTCTACCCTTCCGACTTTCCTCCTATTAGCATTTTCCCCAGTTCTCTGGTCTCCGACCGTCTCGATAAGCCCGAAGTTTTTCCCTCCATTCTGCCCCAAGCTCTATCGGTCAGCACTACTTTTCTGCCTCCTGTTCACGTTCCCAGCCACGCTTTTCTTCCTTTTATAATTACCAGAAAGGTTTGTCAAATTCGTCGTAATTCGAATGTTTCCAAACCATCCGGTTTGGACGGCGCTCTACCTATCGTCATGAAAATGTGCCCCAGAATTGGACCCCAGTTTACGTCGCCTCTTCCTTTCTTCCCTCAATCAAGAACCTCTTTCCTCTTCATAGAAGAACGCCATCATATTTCCTATCCCGAAACATGGTAACCTTTCTGACCTCAACGACTATCATCTCAATCCTTACTTCTGTGCTTTCGAAAATTTTTGAAACTGTTATCTCCGACCAACTAGATCCGTCCCTTCAACGTAAAGGTCTGCTGAGTGGTCGTCAATATGAATTCCGCCCACGCCGTTTTACGGGCGACCCACCAGCATTCATCTCGCACTCCTAGTCATCTGTACTTGATAACCATGGAGAAACTAACTTGGTCTTGCTGGAAATCTCAAAAACCTCCAACCGAGTTTCGCATGAAGGTTTACTTTCGAAACTGTCTTCGTTCGGGTTCCATCCGGCTTTGGTATCATGGATGTCATGTTTCCTTAGCAAGCAAACCACTTAGGTCCTAATACATGGGGCTCTATCTCAGCCGTTCCCTATTAATGCTGGTGTTCCCAAAGATCCCATACTTGTGCCCACCCTCTTTATTCTGTTTATTTATGATCTATCGTCAACCTCCAGCGCAGTTCACTGTTTTGCCCATGATGCCACTCTTCATTGCTTGCTCTCGTAAATTACCACTCGCCATGACACTACCAACATTGACCACGATAGCTGTTCTTAATGCACCACTTTCTTCTGATTCAGAACAAATCTCTGCTTAGAGTTCGACCAACCATGTCTGTTACAATGCTTCAAAAACTTCCTTCCTTTCTTTCTTACTCAAACACCTCCTTTATTCTCCTCATTCGACTTTTGGTTTGACTACCCTTCGCTCCACATGATCACTTCCTTTGCTAGGTACATCCATAATTTTTCTTTTTTTAATCCCCTTTTGTGTCTACGCTTGCTGCTCGTGTGATGTGCACAAAATTGGATTTATTTTCCGCGCCAAACGTTATTTTATATCCACTCACTTTTTTTGTACAAAACTCAAATCCACCCGAACTTTGAATATTGCAGTCATGTGTGGGGTGGAGCTTCGTCTACCGCTCTTTTTCTTAATGATCGGGTTCGAAGAAAGACTTTCCGATTAATCAAGGATCCGCGGCGACCACCTGCTCATCGCCGGGAAGTCGCATTCACCATCTTTTCTCTACCGTCATTTTTTTGTTTTCTGTTCATCAGAACTCTTCGGCGATCCCAGTCTTCCTTTATTCCGCATACTGCATAGCTTTGGAATACTATCCCACCTGCCATATTTCCAACTAATAACAATCTTTCTGTTTTCAAAAGCAGGGCCAACAGACTCTCGCTTAAATCTTCTCCACAAAAACCACATTTACAGTATGACCTTTGACTCCGGGGTCTATCCATTTTACTGTGAACCGCTTGTTGTGTAATAATAAAAAATCGTCTGTAGAGCGCAGGCTGCGGAGTAGTTGAGATAAACTATGGTAGAATTCGTCATTATCCTCAAGAGAGCTACAGTCAGTTGGGGCATACAGAAACGACAAACAGGCATCGTTGCTTCAGTCTATTGCTGTAGACATGCACAGAACCATTCAATCGAACCGCACACAGACGACTTCTGACTGGGACCCAGTAGAACAGTGCAAGCTTTCATTCTTAGAAAGATGTCAACGCCAGCCTGACCATTAGCACCGGACATCGAATCGGCCGAAGCTGAGCTTGTATCTTGGGAGCGACGCATTACCACTGAAGCTGAGTCTCGTATGCGTGTTTCGACGACAAAATACGCCTGTTTTAGAGGTTTCAGGAGCTTTAGCTATGGCAGCCAGTTTCTGTTTGGCAAAGTATCCGGATGTCGAAAATAGCTAAGTGAAGGGAATATTTGGGTCTGAGAATCGACTCTGCATTTTCTTCTGTCCCCAAGTTATTAGCCTTAACAAGAGTCACAAGTTCTTAAGCAAAACTCTCGTTTAGAATTGGGATGCAAAGTTTAAAGAGCAGAGAGATAAGAAATACCTTCTGTGGGGCCGCAGGATATTTTTGGGCACATCCGAATATGCGGCTTCCCACACCGCTGAAGGGGTTTTTCTTTGTGAACCCTAACCGGAGCTTTTGACTTAAAAGTCTGACCCACAAGATAATGGGATATTAACCCAACATGGGAACTTGACCGCAGCATCTGTAAAACAACTTCTTCTGGTCTGTCACGTGAGACCTGATTGTTGTACCTATCCTGTATTGCCTTCGCTGATGCTTTATTATCGATCCGCTTTTCGGATTGAGTCCTTAGTCTTATGCACCCAACAGAGCAAGCGGAACGTGAATGTGGCAGGATCCTTTGGGCCGAGGACTATCCAACTTTGGTCAGCGATCGTTGGCCAATGAAGTTCAATAATTTCACCCATCATCGAAAGAAACTCCAGGTACTCCACCTTAACGTCCACTTAGTGAAGGCTTTTTGACCGGTAAACTGCTTCTCTCCGTGTTTATTTGCTGCAGTGTCCTTTGCAGGAGAGTAGTGGACAGAACCAAATGTCACCTAACAATCGGTTCAGAGAATGAACTTCGTCTGGTCTGTACCCATCAATCAATAAGGTATGATTGCATCTAAAGCACAAGGAAGCCATCCAGCATAGCTCTTCAGATAGTGGAGGCACGCAAACCATCGCCCCACGTCAAGGTGCAGTCTCGTCGTGATAAGAGGTCACAGAAGGATCCATGTGTGCATGATCAAATCTCTGACAACAAAATTCAGACTGATAGAATCTACATGAGTATGAATGCATCAGAGAACAAGCTAATATCTGTCTGAAGGAAAAGGGTATTACTTACAGAGTGCTGGATGCAATGCCTCAAAAAGGCGAAAGTTTTGAATAGCACCTTAAAACTTTACAGTAAAGAGAAATCCAGACTTTTCAGATCAGCTGTTCACCTCTCGAATAGTTTTCAATCTTTACGAAAGCATATGAAGTTACCAAGGAGAGAGCGTTGGTCTTAAGTACTGACATCTAACAAAGCCACATAGGTAATCGTGTGACGACAGTTTCTTTCCTCGCATGTACGAAATCGCAATAACGTTAACTTGCATTGCTTGATAACCCACTGTGGAGTAGTGTTCAGTAGCATTCACGATAAATTCGGGAAATGTGCTCCACTTCTGGACATAAATCCCGCTGAATTGTGCAGGCCACCACGAGGCTTGTCTGGATTTGGCAAGTGTTGAGCTAATGATACTCACTTTGAGCAAACCCGAAGTTCATTTTAAGCGGTAAACATATTCTTAGCCGACAGATAAGTCGAAAAACTGACTCTATGTCTACATAAAGGCACGCGCGTTAGTGGTTGATCACGCCAAACGTTCTAATAAAACCATGGAATTAGATAGGGCCACTTACAGACTGGTAGTCTGCCAGGTTTCCGCACACTGTGTCTGACTTAGATTTCTCGCACCGTTTGACGCTCATCGGCATATCTCATCTGACAGTACGAAATAAAGTGTACGTATACACCTAAGGTCACAGATAACAAGGAAACTACGCAGAAACTATGTGACCTGATGGTCATATCACACAACCACCGAAGGCTTCTCCAATTTATTCTGCCAACTGATAGGAGAAATCCCGGCTGGAGCAGTGCGATTTTCGAGAGAGATGACCAGACAAAACGTTAGATGCCATTGCGAACTGTTCCTCAGCATAGCAACGCACGCAAAAATTCAGCTTGCCTCCGGTGCCGAATAACTATCCCGCTGGTTGCCTTGAGGTAACCTACTCTTTGTAGACGGTATCCCACCAGAGTGAAGATCATTTGCGAAATTTAATCCCTCAAGCGCTAAAAATTAACCAACTTGTACGAACTCTCTCCGGCCCTTTCAAAGTATGGCAACTCTTCGTCTTCCCGAACATCCTGAGCCTCTTTAATGAGATACGGGTTCACGAGTGTACTTCAGTCAAGTGCATATGCGCAGCCGGTAATCTGATGTACAAAACTGATAGAATCCTCACGCCTGCGTTTACCCTGGATGATGATGTGATTCAGACTGTCGAGAAGCGTACCTATTTCAGAACGGCAGAAATACTCAGAATGGAATGACTAACGTCCAGGTTGCGTTTAAAAACGTTTTCCACTCGTGGAGATGGCAGCATATTCATATTCTACTGACGCACACAGTGGCAAATCTCAGCAAGTTCGTCGTCTTCAACAACCGCTGCCTTAGAATTATCTGCCAAGCTTATTGACAGCATCGAACACCCGACTGTAGCACAATGACGCTTGTTCTTATACATATATATGTGTAAAATGGATGTAGGTATGCAGGGTACGCCAACGCGACGAGCAGCAATAACCGACATAGGTCAGGTGCTTTTGAGGAACTTTGACGTGGATTAGTTCATCCACGAAAATGTGGAGTTGAAAATAGCTGCTAGTTATTTGTAGTTTTCTTCGTCAGTTTTTACGGCTTATCCTGTCAAAGTCACTCATCACAGAGATGTAAACTACAGAGACAGCGCTCACGGACCGAACTACGTCACACTGTCGTGCCTATTCCCACGGAACAAAGGATCACTTAGAAGACGATTAATTCTGTTGACCGATTCTAGTAGACAGGAATGAACCAAGCAGGCAGCGGTGGTAGACAGTAACCCCTGTTGTCCGGCTCGTTACTACACCTGACCTATTGAGACCTTATGTGGTTATCTACTCCAAGTCTCAAGGCCTGGTTGCCGGTTATCTTGTTTTGTCACATACTTGTGCATGAGTACAATATAAACGATATAGCCACAGAAACAAAGGCACGCTGTACTATTTGGGATAACCGGCAATCGGACTGAGACTTGTCGTGGAGATCCACATAGGGTACCGATGGGTCAGGTGTGGTAACAAGCCGGACGACGGTGGATTACTATCTACCACCAAAGTACAGTTAACCCCTGCGGCTATGGGGTATATACCCTTTCCACTGCACTCATGCGCAAGTATGCAACCAAAAAGTCCGTTTTGTAAATATTTAGGTACCTGATGAAACTTTCCGGCAAATTATAGTGAGCAAAACTGCTTATATCTTCAACAACTCAACAAATATCTGGTACGTTAAGCAATTAAGTGAAAAGGTGCCCTTTTTATTCCAAATTATATCACCTGAGAAAAAGTCGTTAAAACTGTCACGAATAATCACAGGGTGAAGTGGCAAAATTCATAATCGTCATTGTTATTTTACTATGTCAGCTGAGTGTTGCATATTTGCAGTTGACACATCCAGTGGTCAAAAAGGATACCAGCAACCGAATGGTAACACACAGGAGATAAAACAATCTTACTTCAGTGCTTCCGGTTATTCGTTTACCCATACGCTATACGCTGGGTTTTACTACATGCACTGAACTTTCCCGAAGGATAATGTTACATGGTCCAGATTTTCCTAGTCTTATTTCTTCGTTGCTTTCCGCAAAACAGCTCTCACAATGTACCGCCTTCTGATAATTGCAGGAACCTGAAATTGGGTCGAACAGTAACAGTCTGGAATTTATTGAACTTTTTTAGTTTACGTGAATTCTGAGTTAGTATTATATTAGTTCAAAAAACTCTACCAAGAACCTACGTAACTTCTTTATTTCTAATTTTATTTGCTTCCTTTTTTATTATCTAGCAGTAGTACAATATCTCAAGGAGGTGGTGGAGGCCAACTGGGAAAATGACCGGCGTCAGCGCGAGAATTTGGATGCGGGGACGAACAGTCAGAAGTCAACCAAGAGGATTGTTTGACAACCGCCGGAAAAGGGGCTGCTAAATAAAGAAAAAAAGACGTTTGGCGAGTGGCTACATTTAACCGTTACTTTCAACTATGAAGTAAACCGGTAGTGCGTCGGAGAAATGCAAATCAAAAGTATTTGGCTCACCTTGCGCCTTTCCGAACATGCCGATTCCTCTCAGATATAAACGCAAGAGGAAGAGAGGCAAAAGTATAATCAAATAAAATGCACTGTTCACCAGCAGGCGTATGCTCCATGATTGTGGCGATCTTTTGAGTTCGTCAGGGTGTATTCCGACTGGTAGGGAACCCACCGCAAGTAACAAAACGGAAGCTGTTAAACATTGTCCCAACAATGTCCCATGCATCTAAAAAAACAGATTTAGGTAGTTTTCATTATCCTTTTCATTTTTAGAGAGGAACAGATACCGTGTGAGCAGTTTTTGAGATTCACCTACGATATTATTATTAATAGAATTTTATGGATGATTGTGAGATGGGCAAACGTGAGATGTATAAAGGATGGAGTACTGGAAGTGAATAGTGCGATGAGCAGGTTGTGGGCTGCCATACTGGTGTTCGTTCATTGCAAGTGTTGGCACCTGTTGATGCACTTACTGGGATTCGACCCATGGAGTTTTTCTCAGTGTTTTGCAGATCAGACGTGAAAACCAACGGAAGATCATTGCTCACTAAGTCCACAGAAGCATTTAGGGCAAATCTAGTACACATCAAGAATATGGTTTTAACCCAATATTCTCTACTGTGTCGAGTAATCATCATCACCATCAACGTACAACGTTAAACAGTACGGCAAGCCCCATTGACCACTGCCTTTCTCACCATGTTGCACGCTGAATTAGAAAGTATGAATATATAAGATGGACAGGGAGTGGACCTACATGGGTGGGAAAAGGAAAGAATGCCCTAGTAGCCAACACACGGAATACACAGTCTAACTGTACAAACGTACACCGATCAGACATTCTGATTCGATAGAAAGTGACAACACGATCGCCACTGCTCGCGGTTCGCTGCCATATCCTTTAGTGTCTCCAGCCAACTGGTAGACGGATCTTTTGGACCCCAACCACGAAAACGTGAAGCACCTACTTTTCCTAAGTCTGATGTACATTTTCTCATTCCTCGCTGCCACGTCATCTGTTGACCTCCACGTGGTCTCTTCCACTCCCTAGGAGGGGCGGAGAATACGACACGGTACGGTAGACGTGTGTTTGACATACGTAACACGTGTCCCAACCAACGAAGTCTACTAAGTTGGATACGCTGTGACAGAACGTTCTCCGAATTAATACCCAATACTCGCTTTCTGACCTCGTCGTTGCTTACTCGGCTATTCCATCCAATCCTAGCGATACTACGTAAACATCTATAGTCGAAAACCTCAAGACGACGAATATCTTCAGCACGCAGACTCCAAGTTTCGCAACCATACAACAAAACTGAACGCACTGTGGCACAGTATACACGGCCTTTCAACTTCAGTGAAATATCAGGTCGGTACCACAAGCGCTTCAGTCCAGCGTACGCCGCTCGAGCCTTGGATATCCACGTGCTCACCTCTACTACTGTGCTCCCATCCGTCGTCACGCTGCTGCCGAGGTAGGTGAAGTGGTCGACAACTGACAGCACCTCCCCATCGAGCATCAAGCTCGGAATTGTTGACGTCCAGTCTTGTAACACCACCTTGCACTTTGAAGGTGCAAAGCGCATGCCGAGTGGAGCTGCAGCTCTTGCGAGATTATCTAGTGCACGTTGAGCATGTTGCGTGGACTCGAACAAGCAGACAACGTCGTTTGCGTAATCTAGGTCACACAGTTTCCCACTATTTCCTAGTTCGACGCCTACATCCTGAAGATTTTGCAGCGCACTCTCCATCATTTCGTCCATGACGAAGCTAAAAAGGAATGGAGACAAAGGACATCCCTGTCGAACACCACTGGTCGTTTCAAACCAACCGGAGAGTTCACCGTAAACCCTTACGCGGCCAGAAGTATGAGAATACAATGATCTCAGTAGGTTCACGAACTTCTGGGGCATACCTTTTCGATGAAGAACACTGAAAAACGATGTTCGATCAACTGAATCGAAGGCGCCTTTCAGGTCTAAGAAAATCATTATTGTCGATCTGCGGTGCGTGTGACGCGTTTCAAATAGTCGGCGAAGAGTGAAAATCTGGTCGATACATCCTCGACCAGGGCGGAATCCTGCCTGCTGCTCGCGGACATTCCTCTCGCGAGCCGGTGTAAGACGATGCAGCAAAATCGAAGCTAATACTTTGGTGACTGTCGGGATTAAGCTAATCCCACGATGATTACTGCAGTCATTGCGTATTCCCTTCTTGAAGATGGGAACAATCAATGACTCGCTCCATATTAACGGAATACGCTCTTCGTTCCAAATGTCACGGAGCAAGGCGGTTAGTGATTTTATCAACGCCTCACCACCCAGTTTGAAAAGAACTGGAGGAAGTTCGTCCGGACCTGCCGCTTTACCCCGCCTTAGTAATCGAATACATGACTCTACTTCTATTTCCGGTGGGGGCTCAAGTGATACCACCCAAGGAGTCACAGTTGTTGACACGGGAGTAACTGCACTTGCGTGCGGCCAGCTACACTGTTCCTTGAAGTACTCGGCCCATCGGTCAAGCTTTTGCTGTTTGCCATGGATGGGTTCTCCATTTCTATCCCAAATCGTTTCACTGACCGGGGTTCGCCGTTCACCGGTGTCACGAATAAGTTTGAACAGTCTTTGACTGTTACCTGAAGCAGCTGCTATTTCCATTTCTTCGGCTACCTTGACCCACCAATTTTTGCAATCATTCTTAAGGCTTTTTGTAACTTGTCTTTGCAGCTTTCTCCGCATCTTAATCATCTCGTTACAGTTCGAGAGCTGACGCTTTAGCTCCATTATACTCAGCGACTCTTGCGAGATCCAGTGTCTTTGATGGACAACGGATCTAGGACCACAGACAACCTGCTGCAAAGTGCATCGCCTGTTTGATATGAGCCCAATGTTCATCCACATTACTGTTCTCCGTGGATCCTAGCTCATGTGCTAACTTCTGCTCATAACGGGTGCAAACTTCTGGATCACACAAACGTTGCACGGCTAGTCCGGTTTGCGGTTTGCGACGATGACCATGGAGCTGGAGATAATCGTATTAAAACCAATACATGGTCCGACTCTACGGACGTGGACCAGTAAGATCTACAGTTCTGAACAGAACTGCGCCACCGGTAGCTTACGGCGATATGGTCAATTTGACTAAAAGTACCTGTAGAGTTAGAGCGCCATGTCGCTGTGCGACGCGAGCTGTGTCGGAAATTTGTGCTAGACAAGAATAATCGATTGTCTGCACAAAACTGGAGAAGCCTATCCCCGTTATCTGTACGCTCAGCAGGTAAAGCACAACGCCCACCTAAACAGCCTTCTGACACACTAAGTTTGCCAACTTGTGCATTGAAGTCACCAGCTAGCACTACAATGTCAGAACCTTTACTGCTTCAAAAGAGATTGGTGATGGCATCATAGAACTCATCTTTCTGCGCGTCTGAGCTGCAGTCCGCTGGGGCGTACGCCGAGATCACAAACAAATTGTGTTTAACACAACTATCCTTTCGAACGCCGACTGACCCCTGGAGTCTCACAGCACATAAACGACTGTTAACAGGGATCCAGTCTAAAAGGGCAGCCTCAGCCTTTTCAGTCAAGACTATTCCTACACCACGTTGACCCACAGCTCTAACTGCTTCGTCTCCTGAGGTGCGCAGGAAATACCTCGATGAGATACCAAAAGCTGTTAGCTGAATCACACTGCTCGAATCCTGGATACGCGTTTCACTTAAGCAGCAGACATCAATCTTCAGAGAATCTAATGTGAGGGCTAAGCACGCCTGCTGACCGGCCTGCGTGAGTGTACGCACGTTGAAAGAGCCGAGATTAGGAGGCTGACGAGGCTTGAGGAAATGTGAGTTACCAGACAGAGGATTATTCCCGATACTATTTGACAGTGAATTGTCCAGTTCAGTTCAGTTCAGTTCAGTCTGCACAGGACAGGTAATGGCCACGGCCAATCGAGCGTCCAGAATTCCTTCGATGGTATGCACACCAGTTATGCACCCACCACTGCCGAGTGTATTTCGTCGAATCCCCGCTAAAAATGAGAGGGAAACCGAAAACCTCATCGCACATCAACTGCGAGAGACATTATGCATCGTGAGCGTTCACTGAGACAGTATGCAATGAGGGAAAAAGTCTGCTAAAACATACTCCAGAAGGACCACAGTGCTACCCGTCATCCATCTAGTTGATGTACTCAAGGCTCACTACAAGGAAAGATCTCGTACCAATTGCGATCTAGGGCACCTTTGAAGGATTGGACTGTCTGCAGATCTACCATTTCACCAGGCAGACCGTCCCAACTGTCCACAACCCTGTTGCTGAAGAAGTGCGATCTAGCCATCAACCTAGATCGGTCTTTTATCAACTTCTTTTCGTGTCCCTTGTTCTGGAATCTACGGCCACTTGGAATAGACTATCTGATCTAAGGCCAGAAAAGCCCTTCATTACCTTGAACGTTTCTATGAGATCCCCTCGACGTCTCCTCCTTTCCAACGAGAAGAGATTCAGGTCACAGAGTCTCTGCTTGTAAGTCTTACCCCTCTGCCCTTCAACCATTCGCATGGCCAGACGTTGGACTTTCTCGAGGCAGGCGGCGTCCTTTTTGTAGAAGGGTGACCAAGCCTGCACGCTACCTTCTAAGTGAGGTCGTACTATAGCCATGTAAATAGGTACGGATACCTCCGGCTTCCGACAAGACAAAGCTGATCGCAGTCTAAAGAGCTCCCCACGAGCCTTATGTGCGGCAGCGTTGCACTGCTGCGACCATTTGAAGTCACTTTTCATGATGATCCCCAGGTCTTTAACCCTACTGGCTGCCTCTACGGTGAACAGCCCTTGATCATGAGCGACAGTTAGGCTCTCTGTTGCCCTTGACAACAAATGGCTTTTTTGAGCGTTTAGAGGTAAGTCCCATTTGTATGCCCAGTTCAGGACGGTACCTATTTCCCTGCCCAAGTCCGCCCTACCCTTAGATCCAACAATCTTCACATCATCCGCAAAAATAAAGCTGGGCGATTGAAGAGTGGATGCCAGGTCATTAATAAATAACAAGAATAGGACCGGGCCTAGGACGGATCCCTGAGGTACACCACTGGTGACGTTCACCAAACTGGAGCACCTGTCCCCCACTTTGACGTAAAGCGTCCTGTGGGAGAGGAAGTCCTCCAGCCACCTATATACTGGCCCACCTATACTGAAAGTCTCCATCTTGCGTAGCAAAAGACGATGATTAACGGGGTCAAACGCCTTGCTAAAGTCGAGGTAGCATACCTCAACTTGCTTACTTTCATCCAGTCGTCGAGTTACTTCATCTAAGAAGCACAGGATATTGGTCAGGCAAGATCTATTTTTCAGGAATCCATGCTGCGCCGGGCTTAGCATGGAGTGCTGCAGTAAGTGCTGGCAGATATGGGCACGGATGATCTTCTCGAGGACTTTACAGAGAATGCTAGTTAGGCTTACCGGCCTGCAGTTCTGCACATCCGACTTAGGTCCACTCTTATGTATTGCCACGACTGCCGCGACTTTTCAGTCCTGAGGCAGCTTACCCTGGTCCAACGTGGATCTGTACAGTCTGCATACCGATGGAGCTATGATATCCGCCAACGGCTTGATGATAGCTGGATGAATGCCATCTGGGCCCGCTGACTTGTGGCTGTTTAACTCCTGTAGGTACTTACGCACGCATTCCTCTAAGAGATCTAGCTCGTTTAACTGAGGAGGATGCACCAGAGCCAGATCTACTCGTACCCCACTATCTATCCTATGTACACTACCACGAGCCTGTTCCTCGCGAGTCCCCTCTTTAGGCGTTTGGCACAACCTGCGAAGTATGACAGACACTAGCGGCTCCAGCGCTACTTAGATAGCGCTTACACCTCTATGGCAAGCGCTCACTGCGCGGATCCGAATTACCGACAGTTTCTGACTGATCCATGACGACAAAAAAAACGGCTGGATTGAGCCTAACGCTATCAATGCGTTGGAGGGCACCAGGTAAGTCCATGACGCTTATTGTGGCGAAAATCCGCAAAGGCCAGTACATGATTAGAAAAAAACTGAATAAGACCGAAGTAACCAGTTCAAACGGAAACAATACTGGTGAAGTAACACATCGTCAGTTGGAGCATTGGTTGCTTCCACTGCAGCCAGAAACTGTGCCCGTCATCCGACAGAAAATCTTTTCTTAGTTTAAGGCCGAGGCTTTTCTACCATCTCCATTTTTTCTATTAAATCCCCAGGCTAGAGTTCGTGTCTTGTGAAAAACAGGTTCCGGTGGCAAAAACGCGGTGTATGTTCTCCCTTACACCAGTCATCACCCCGGTGGCTCATGTGTATTTTCTTGAGGCAGTTGATATGCTTCTCATGGTACGATACCCCCAACTTATATACAGTAATCGAGATGCGGTTTGAAAATGACTTCAGAGAGGGGCACCGTAGTAGTTTATGATGGCCTATATCCGTGTTGGTCATCCACCAGAGTGCGATGGAACATTCACCTCTCGGAGTGCATAAAGCATTGACTTGACTTAAGGTCAACAGCGTACTTCAGACAGGAAGACTTGATCTATGGTGCTAGAACATTGATGAACACCAAGAACAGCAGTGGACCAACGAGCATGGGTCTTAGAAATTCAATGTCAGCCGATCAACCTCCCTCAGATTCCACGAGTACGTTCGCCAAGGATATCAACGAAAAAAAGACCACGGAGTGTCAGACGTGTGAATTCTCACAAGGGCCTGAGCACAAATACCACACACTGAATAACGCCCAGGAAGTGTGTCGAAAAAACCTCCAGCGTACACCGCGTGTGCAAAACGTACAGCCAAAGAACCAGCAGACGCGAGTGATCACTTATTCATTATATAGCATTCTTACCACTCAAAGATTGTGAGCTTCGAAGAATCTACCTCACAAGGAGTCCCTGGTCCAGGGATTCATTCACCCCTAGGAGCTACCGTTTCTCAATAGTACGGCTGTACGGTACATTGAGTATATATATATATATATATATATATATATATATATATATATATATATATATATATATATTCTACACCAGCCTGAATTCAGACTGTATGTCAAACAAAACACGGTACAATCGGGGAGAAAGGGGTAGACAGTTCGAACCCACGATTTGCTTGTGGATGCAATACCGCCAGGTTGACCAGGCCAAAGCAGGTGGCTTTCTTGGGGGTCCAGAGCCTTTAGCTATCCAAAGCTTAACGCGCAGGGCAGCGGGACAAAACGTGGGGTCCGTAACCCACTGGGGGCCGGTGACTGAATGCTCAGTTCATAAGCCCTTCGGATAAAGCTAAACAGCCTGGGTGCCCAGTGCACCCCTCCGCCACAGATGCTGGTGAGCATACCGTTGTGCGCCTTATACGCCACCCATGGTTGGTTTTGGAATTAGAGTTTTGCAATCTCCCCTAGACTGACTGTTGGTCAGTCAACCCCGTAAAGAGTGCCAAGTATTCTCCTTCTTCCTCTAGCTTTGGTGGGAACATCTCCACCACGAGGAGGCAGTGAGTATGATTTCCTCAGCAGAGGCTGTGCTAGACGCACGGTCACTTGGGAGCATTTCGAGAGGCGCTCAGGACCAGTAGCTATCTCGGAGCCCGAGACACCCTACTCCGATCACACTGAGGCATTTGGAGGTTATACAGTACATTATAAGATGCTTTTTTGAAATCTAAGAAGAGGACAGCCGTAGCGTGCGCCATGAATTTCTCAGTTTTGCCTTTAAACGCTAAAGCTAATGTGACAGCACCACATGTAAGTAAAACTTTGCTCAACTGAACAATAGCCCAGTTCTGTGGCGCTACTAGTGGTAGTCCAGAACTAATCTAGCAGCCAGTCGGAAGGTGCCGCCATTTGTAGGACGTGAAACTAATCCGACAGTATTGTTTATGTAAAGTACACTTACTAAATGAATAACTGACATCATTTGGAGTGGTAACGGGTGTTGTTAACGCCGAGTGCTATTAAGTGATAATCTGATGTCCCACAGTAATTTACCTTAATGTTTAGGTGATGGACATTAAGTTCACGAAATAATATCATTCGCCGATAAGTGAGTGAATGACTCATTTGAATCTTAAGATAATTTTAGGTGAATATAAGCAAACCTATAGCTTTGTTTATATTTACCGTGCCACGCTGTACGTCCCACCAGTCGACCCACGCGAGGCATCAAGACTGCTAGACTAATCCCACACTTCCCGCTAATTGTATCGCATATGTCCTCTGCCCGCTTGTTCATGAGCTCCTCGAAGGCTGCGCATGCGCTGCAGCCTTCAGAGTCAACCTCGATCGCGGCTCCCGCAGCACTGTCACTGTCAAATTACAAACCGGGGAGTGAGAGTACCAGACATCATATCGGATAAAATTAGATTAGGCTTAGGACGATGCGGTGTGCAAGGCCAAGTGATCATCCGCAGCGGTTACCCGTGCCTGATCCGCAAAGTATTAAGAGGAATCTCCCGTGAGCCCCAGGTTCAATAAGCGTACCAACGAGATTTCATACTTACACTGATCGGGCTCCAATATGGGTCTTAACAACCTGCTCACTACAATGTTCATAAATATTATTTCAAAGTCATGCGTGTTCTAAGCTTCCTTTCAACTACGCCTTAGACGGTGTCATCTTCATCTCCATGAAGTCTTGGAACGGAATCGTACACAACTGTCTACTTGAATGGATTCACCGAATACAACCATCAACACCCAACAAACCCAAGAGCACCCCACCAGCTGACAACGGAAACATGTGCAGGCAAAATGCGTAAGAGCACAACAAAGTTGAATTTGTACCACTCAGTTCAGTTCACTTCAGTTCGATTCAATTCAGCTTGCACGGGACTTGGTGTGGCTATGGCCAATCGTGTGTCCAGATAGTTGTGTTGTCGGCGCGTTTCCGTAGCTCCCAACATTGCGTGATTTTCTTTTTCTGAAAGGCAGGAATTTTGTGCAATATCAGCCCTGGCAGAGTAAGGTGGAAACAATAAGTAAATTGCGTCTGACCCTAAAAGCTGCTTAACATAACTCGGGGTATACTGTCACCCAACATAGGTCTACTTCTTTCTTAAAAGCCTTCACTGTTGTGGTATTTATGAACTCTTCCGGGAGTTTATTCCAATAGGGTACCACTCTATTCGAGAAGTACTTCGCCTTAATTTGGAGCCTCGAATGCTTCCTTTGTAATCTAAGGCCATACCCCCTTGTACCTCTCTCAGGGATCAGAGAGGAAAGGTCTTCTCGTCTTATTCCTGACAGTCCTTTCATCACCTTGAAGGTTTCTATCAAATCCCCGCGAATGCGCCGTCTTTCCATCGAGAATAGGTATAGGGCACGGAGACGCTTTGTGTAGTTAAACCCCATTTGCCCAGCCACCATTCTAGTGGCTAGCTCTTGCACTTTCTCCAGACAGTCGATATCTTTCTGGTAGTACGGTGCCCAGGCCTGCACGCAGTACTCCATATGCGGCCTACCTATGGCCTGATATATGGGAACGAAAATCTCCGGATCTCTACGCGACATAATGGATCTAACTCGAAAGAGTTCTCTCCTGGCCGTATTGGCTGCTGAGGTGCACTGCTTCGACGGCTTGAAGCTATTGTCCATTATAACGCCCAAGTCTTTGACCTGCGAGACCACTTGCAACGAACCCACACCATTCCCAATAACCCCTGTATTTGTGGTCAAGCATTGACACTTAGTGAGGTTGAGTGGAAGGTCCCATTTGCGTGCCCAGTTTTTTACTGCTAATACCTCAAGTTCTATATCTACTCCAGCTATCTTGACGTCATCGGCAAACATAAAGGTGGGGTTTGTAAGCCCACGTGCTAGGTCGTTGATGAAGATGAGGAAGAGCAGAGGGCCGAGCACCGAGCCCTGTGGCACCCCACTTGTTACACCTTCCGGTTTTAAACATGACTGCCAACCTTAACACTAAAAGTTCGTCTTGCTAAAGAACTATTTATCCATTGTCTCGCCTTTTCAAAGGTTCTCATAGGCTGCAGTTTGACGTCCAGAAATCTGTGATTCAAAGAATCAAACGCCTTGCTGGAGTCCAAGTAGGAGTCAGCAATCGGTTGCCCTTCGTCCCGGCGCTTGGTTGCCTCATCGAGGAACAGCAGGAGATTCCTCAGACAGGACCGCCCCGATACAAACCCGTGCCGAGAATTTGATATGAGGTTGTGTTGAACGAAATGCCTAGAGATCTGTTTCCTGACTATTCGCTCCAGGCACTTACACATTACCTAAGTCAAGCTAACCGGCCGGTAATTTTCGGCATTTTGCCAGGGTCCGCTCTTGTAAATGCCTACCACTGTTACTCTCCCCTAGTCTCTCGGCGCAATTCCCTCTCTAAGTGACGTTTCATACAGCTTCGTCACCGGAGCCTTCAGGATCTCGGCCAGGGGCTGAACGATTGCTGGATGAATCCCGTCTGGACCTGCTGCTTTATTTCTATTCAACGTTTGCAACTCCGCGTACACTTCTTCTTCTCCTACAGTAAGTTCGGGTATTGGAGGCGCTAGTGGGCCCTCCATTCTTTCCTCCAAACTATTTTCCCGTCGATAAATGCTCTTGAAGATTGTCAAGAGCATGCCAGCCTTGTCTTCGTCGTTTAAAGCTAGTCGTCCCTGTGCTCTTTCCAAAGTTGCCACGCTCTCTCTCTCATACGTTTGTGAGATTGCACGTAGGCGTAGAATCGCTTTGGGTTTGTGCGGGCCGACGCAGCTAACCGACGCCAGAAAGCATATTTCTCCACTCTTTGGATCTCTTCAGCTCTGTTCCTAGCCATCTTATAGCTATTCCATGCCCCCTGAGTTCTGTACAGCTTGTACGCCGCCCATCGTTGCCTACGAATAACTATGGCCTTGCGGACTTTTGACTTCTACCATGGGGGTATATTTCTACTGCTTGCCACCGTCAGGGGTGCGAACTCATCTGTAAGTTCGAGTAGCCCCATCTTGACGGTCTCCCAACGTTCCTCTACGGAGGCGTTTGTGTGTCTTGGTGTCCACTGAATTTCCTCCGCCGCCCTGTTTGGTTCACCTATGTTGATTATCCCATAGCGCCGACGTAACACGATTTCCTTCAGCGCCTTGCTTAGTCCTAGTGTAACCCTTAGGATTACATGATCACTTTTTCCAAGTGGCCCTTCCCACCTAATTTCCTTAACGTCCTGATGGTGCCGCGTTATGATTAAGTCAAGGAGAGACGGGTGCTGTCCACCTCTTTGTCTAGTGGCCTGTGTCACATGCTGGGTAAGTGCATGTAACTGGACCCACTGCAGAAACCTGTCGCCCGTTGATCCTCTTGGTGCGATCCCGCTTTCCCAGTTAATTTCGGGTAGGTTGAGATCCCCTAATAAGATGAAATCCTTTGTCTGTGCCAGCATCGCATCCAGCATTTGCAAGAGCTGAACGTCTTCCTCATCTGTGGCTAGCGGCGCCCTGTAGATACAGATAATGCATACCGTTCACGCCTCGATCCTGATAAAGCAGGATCTGGCCCGTACATCACCGGGGACCAAGTTGAACGGAGCCTCCCATTGGCCTACTGCGGTCCGTATTAGAAGTGCCACTCCGCCCCGTGCCTTCCATCTGTTCTATCCTGTCTGTAGGCAGAATATCCCTGGAAGAGCATGTCAGTATATGGCTTCATCCAAGTTTCAACCAGTGCAACGACATCAGACTCTGCGATCTTAGTCGTCAACTCCCCTCTTTTTCCCGGGAGACTGCAGGTGTTGGTGTACCATATTGACGATTCCCTGGTCCTCTTTACTGACTTCATTGCTGATTCTACGGCTAGGGTACCCTCGGGCTCAATCTCTGAGGTGACGCCCCGATTTTTGCCTCCAAGGGTGTCGGCGGTGCAACATCTTGGATACCGAGTGACACTCTGAGTTTCGTGGCTCTTTCTTTCCCACCCGTCGACCGGGTGTCACACTCAGAATGCACAAAGGACGTTACCCCTTTTGAATCACCATACCGATGGCCCGGGATGGTCTTGCGACCACCTCATCCCAACTGGCTTCCTCGGCTTTTCCCTCTGATATCTCCAACTTCGCTGGTTGCACCAGAGAGGACTTTTTGGGAGTCCCCCTTAGAATCGGGCCGGCTGGCTGAACGTTCTCAACACCGACAGGACTGAATGCCCTGTGAGTTCCCTTCTTTTTGGTCTTTCGAACTTCCTGATCTTTGGCTTTTTGTTTACCGGCGCCTGAAGCCACCTTTGGTACCTGAGTTACTTCTTGGGCCTTAGGTGTTGACTTCCCAAGGGGGATCATCTCCAGTTTTGCTATATGTAGCTTCGGCCTCTTAAGTTCAGGTGTGCCCGTTCTCAGCGAGACTATGGCATTAGCCTGTGTGACAAATGCTGGGCTGTCAGGTGTGACCCTAACTATTCCCTGCGTGCTGCCCACAACTGCTCCCGCCCCGGACAGCAGCATATCCCTCCAGTAGACACTGTGGAACACAACTACCAGGGGTCATGGCGGCGCTGGTTTTGTTCCACACCATAGTCCTGTTCGATGGCACTTGACTATTGGTATCGTGGGACGTAGGCCGGCCATCCTAGGAACCTCAGTCACATGCAAACGGTTTTCCTCCTTCCTGATTCTACCGTCTTTTAAGATGTTCTCCCTAAGGTTTTGAAGTAGCAGTCTTCTACTTCTATCTGCCATGACCTCAGTGTTACGCTTCAAGCGTTGCGCTTCAGCATCTGAGCTTTTGACCTGCTCCTTGAGGGATTCTACTTCCGTCGGGAGGTTTTTTTCCACATTGGTGATTCCTGCTACCACTTTGCTTTTTTCCCCTTTGGATTGGGTAGTCTTTTTTATTTTTCTGCCCTGGCACCCTGTTTTCCCTTCCCTCTAGGCTATGGATCGAACTCGCTCTCCCTAGTCTTGGTTCCAGCTTCACGTTCGTGTCCCCTTTCCCTAGTTCGCCTCGAATTATGCGCGAGCACTCGCTTGCAAGCGCAAAAGCAGTGGGCGCATGTCAACTTGAGCGGTGTGTACTTAGTGTGCAGCTTGAAGTCTTTATCTTCCAGCTTGGAGCACTTCTGATGATACCGAAAGCAACACTGGTAGCATTGAATTCCCTCATCCTGCACCAGGTCCGTTCAGTTCAGTTTTCACAGGACAGATAATGGCCGCGACCAATCAAGCGTCCAGAATTTCTTTGATGGTATGTACACTATGTAGGCACCCACCACTGCGCAGTTTATTTCTTCGAATCCCCGCTAAAAATAGGAGGGAAACGCAAGACCTCATTGCACATCAACTGCGAGAGTCACAATGCATCGTGAGCGTCCACCAAGTCATTACGTGGCAAATTGAAACGTTCGCTACTTAAATACATCACACCCGTCTGTCCAGTAATATGCCGAAAATTCACTATCAGAAATGACCTCATTTCACTTACGATCTAGGGTCTCCTTGAACGCCTGGACGGACCCCGGTACTATTACCTCTTCCGGCAGCCCATTCCAGTAGTTGACCACCTTATTGCTAAAGAAGTGAGATCCAGCCATCAGCCTAGATCGAACTTTTGCCAGATTCTTCCTGTAGACCCTTGTTCTGGAGTCTGTTGCCATATAGAATATACTCCCCTTTCTAAGCCCAGAAAAGCGTCTGACTTACTTAAATGTCTCCGTGAGATCCCCTCGCAGACTCCTCCTTTCCATAGAGAAAAGTCTGAGGTCCTGGATTCTCTGCTCATATCTCTTCCCCCTCTGGCTTTCACTCATGAGCTTTGCAAGCATTTGTACGTTCTCTAAACAGGGGGTATTTTTTGTAGAAGGGTGACTAAGCCTTAACACAGTTTTTTAAGAGGTCAAGTTATAGGTATGTTTGCTGGTATGAAAACCCTTGACTGTCCGCAAGGAAACGCCGGCCTGAACCTGTAGAGCTCACCGCTTGTCTTTTTGCAGCTGCTGTACACTGATCCGAACTCCCGTTCCTGCTCTTCCTGCCAGCTTGACTTTCTCAATGTCCTATCGTCTGCTGCCGACGCCGGCAACTCTGTAATTGTCCTGTACCTCGACATGTCTAAGGCTTTTGACCGTGTTACCCATATTCATCTGTTGGCCAAAATCCGATCTCTCGGTATTACTGACCCTCTCCTCTCCTGGCTATCCTCCTATCTCTCTCTCACAGATCACGAGCTGTGCTTGTCGACGGCCACCTATCTTCCGCCAAACCAATTACTAGCGGCATCATCCAAGGCAGTGTCCTAGGCCCATTACTATTCCTTACTTATATCAATGACATTTTCTCTTCTATTCAACACGGCACTCCTTTCCTCTTTGCCGACGATATAAAAATAGTGTGCTCCTTCCTCCCTAGTGACCTATCCGTGACTCCGTGCAACACATCGCATGATTTACTCGTTCTCCAAACTTGGTGCGTCTCGTGGTTCACGAAATTCCCTGCAGAGAAAAGCTTCCTCCTGCCATACAAGTGCACCGTACAACCCAGCCAAATTCGTCTGGACAGCCTGCTTATCCCCATACACCCCATGGTTACCGATCTTGGCGTACGCTACTCTTGTTCCTTTAACTTCTCAGAACAGGCATCGTTCCAAATCGCTAAGGCTAAGCGAACCCTAGGCCTGATCAATCGGTGTTTCTTAATACCGGCCAGTCGCCTCTCCATGTATCTCTCACACGTGAGGCCGCTCGTAGAATATTGTCCCATTACCTCCAGCCTCTGGCCATATTCCTCTATTGTATCTCTTGAGAACGTTCAGCAAACTTTCACCAAAAGTTTGTTGGGCGCACCCCTAGCCCTGACATACCGCCAGCGCTGTGAGCTCCTACAAATTGAGCCTCTATGGATTCGGCGCATGAGGCTCAACCTGATTTTCCTCTTTAAGCTGATCCACAACCTGGCCTACACCTCTTACCCCATCTCATTCGCTGTGCCCTGCTCCTACCCGATCCGACACCGTGCCTTCCCTCTCACTGTCCCTCATTCTAATCTATGTCCGAAGTCCCGATTCCATCTGTCAGCCTATTCCAAAATCTGGAATAAGCTCCCCCCTTAGCGTACGCAGTGCCTCCTCAGTGTCCGCTTTTAGGCGCGCACTTGTGTTATACTTAACAGTCCCCAATGCTATATTGCTCACCAATGAGCTCGTCTCCGCCGACCTGGCCTTTGAAAGAGGCCTCACACTGTAACTCTACTACCTCTGCGCCACAGGCCACTAGGTACACCCCATGCCCGACACCTCCTCACTTTCTATTGCCGCGAACTAAGGCCTTCGCCTTCACTGATCCATAGTGAACCTACCTCCTGCCATCATAAGATAACCCTTTTGCTCACCCACGTTCATCTCTTATCCATCATGTTCACTTTTTTCTCCGTAGTATCCGTTGATTCTCAGCTGGGGCGCACCCAGACTGCTCTTCTCAATCCCTTTTCCCTTTCCAGCGATCCTCAGTAACGGCCAACCACTTCGGGCACCGTACTTACCATCTCCCTGGCAGGTGCACCTGGATAATATTGCTACACGGTCGTCTACCTCTCGCTATTTCCGTTGGCTCTCCTGTCCATGGTCTCACGTCTTGGTCAATCGTTCCTGGTTCACGTACCGCCATCGAGGTCACTCTGCCCCCTGTACAGTTATCAATGAACACTCGTGCCACTCCCACCAGTGCGGGGCGCGGTCAGATCCACCGCTACGGCCGGCGCACATCGAGCATGCAGGCCGTCTGCAACGATGTGCGAGCGCAACTAGGCTGGTGGATCACACCTCCTGTGTTCACTTCACGAAGTGTTTTTTCAGGTTGGGTGCCCAGCGCCCGACCAGCTCCACCCACTAGCACCGGTTGCGGATGGCACGCTCTAACTTTTCTCGGACTACCGAATCCACTGCTGTCGGTTAAAAATTGCATGCTCCTCATCCTTTTTACGCCACAGCTTGTTCACCTATAGCTCTTATCATCTGTTAACAGTTTCCATTTTTGTAACCCTACCACGGTATGCACACCTACCCGTTTTGTCCTTCCTCCTATCGCCTCTCTCTCCATCAACTTTCACTGCATTGACTCACCATTGTCCTAACCACTCTTCTCTGTCGACTCTAGCCAATATCTCTTTTCCCACCTGCCGTCATTGCTGGCTTCTATCATCTATGCGCTTGGTGTTACCCTCTGCTCAGAACGCCCATTGATAGCTTCGTTAAACCTGTCGTTCTGTTAAATCCCTCCTTGTTCTCCCTCCTCATGCCCAATGCCATGATGCACCAATCGCATCCGCACTCATGCCCAATCCGCATATTAGAACTTGCCGCTCCAAAGTGAGCATCTTTTACAGTCGCATTTATTATCTAATCACCACCACCATATCTTCCTCTCTTGGCTCCGCGATTCCTCTGTGGTTCTTTCCAGTGTCCCGACCAGTATCCGCCTGTTCAGTTGTCTGCCGACACACAGCTCTCCCGCTCCATTGCCCCAACTCCGTTGCGCATTCAATTTTTGTGGCCTTTTTGTTCTATTACTGGTTCACTTATCTCGGGGCGTCCAGCCTCCTTGTCCGCCTCCTTCGTGTTTCATCTGCAGTAAAATGATCTAATTGGTGATTTCTTACCTGTGTCTCCTAGGTCATTGCTGTCATCCCTTGAACCGTTTATTGCTCGCTACAGGAATTTTTCTGTGCCTTCCAGTGTGGTCCGTTTTTCCATGTTCCAACATTGAAATGACAACGTTACGTCACGGTGTTCTTCTACAGTTCCAAATCGTTTGACTTGTCACTACCCGATTCCTCTTGTCTGTCACTACATGTCGCACCTGCATTGATCAAATAATTAGGCCCATTCTTACTTGTTTTCCTTGATCCTGTCTTTCATCTTCACTCTTCCATGAACTGCTCCTCACAGTCTTCATCACTTCTGTGCTCCCGCATTCTATTTTTCTCTCCGCTGGGCTGCCATGTGCACTTGTCATGAAGTTAGTCCACCACGATATTCCAAAGTTAATTATACAACCATTTGATCCAACCTTACCTACTCCTCCTAATGACTGATAATTTCTTTCTAGGACCCCATTGTTATTGCTCCTGCCCCTCTTATATCTATACATATATATATCTACATGTATGTATAAACGTAAGCCTATATATCAATTTGCACGCGCTCTGCATCTTGCAGTTCCTCACCGGCCATTTCTCTTGCTATCATCCCAAAGACCGTCATCATAGGCATCCATCAACCCTACATCTGTGCCTCACATCTACCGTATCCAATCCCTCTAAATCGTTTTTGTCATCTGATCATCCCTCTACGTCTTGCATTGCTCGCTGCCTGTTTTGCGATGAGTTTTGTGTCCTGTCCGCCGATAATCCACTGAAGAGTACCAATGCTTCAATGGTATCTAATCCACTGCAGTACGCCTCACATTTTCCATCGTTCCTCTTTACTGCAGTTCCTTAAACCGATTTCCAGCCCCTCTCATGTTTACCAGTCGGCCTCTATATTTAATTGCCCGGACCAGCCATTCAGTCCATCTGACCTTGACTTTCAAACCCACCGAGCGTCCATTCAAAACCACCCTTGAGCTCATTTAAACTCCACACAATCTCTACGGTGTGCATAAATTTATCCTATTTTCGTCCTATTTTATTCCCCTTCTCAGCCTTTTTATCCAATATTTTCATGAGAGTTTCTATATTTCCATGAATTATATCTGTCCATTCCATCACCTGCATCAACAAGATCATGTACATGACATGCTTCGGGCGTTTCCGAAATAAACCAATATTATTATTATTATTATTAGGTCGCCCCGAGCCCAAGGTCTTGTACCCTGTTTACAGCCTCTTTAGTAGATGGGCCCTGGTCATGTGCAACGTTCAGGCTTGCCGAGGTCAGGGACAACAAGTGGCTCTTCCCAGCATCGACAGACAAGTCCCACATGTGCGCTCATTTGGGAACAGCAAGTACTCCTCTGCTCAGCTCCTCTCTCCCCTGAGCTCCCACTCACTTCACATCATCTGCGAAGAAGAAGCTTCGTGACCGTAGGACTGGTGCTAAATTATTAATGGACAGAAGAAACGGAATGGGCCTAGTAAGGAACCCCGCGTTACTCCACTGGTGACGTTTTCAAATCCAGTTATTTTGACCTACTCTAACGTAGAACTTTCTGCTGGGATTGAGGTCCTCTAAAGATTACTGAATCTGCCCATTTAAACCAAATGACCTCAACCTGGCTAGTAAACGCCGATGGTTTACCTGGTCAAATACCTCGCTAAAGTCAAGGTAACATACTTCTACCTGTTTACCATCATCCACTCTCTGAGTGACCGCGTCTAGGAAGCTCAAGAGATTGGTCAAGTAAGACCGTTTTTCAGAAATCTATGCTGAGCTGGGAAAAGCACGGGATTCCCTGGTGGGTGCTCGCAGACAAGCACCCGGATGATCTTCTCCAACACTTCGTACAGAATGCAGACTAGGCTAACAGGTCTGTAGTTTCCCATTTTGAGGCGGGGGCCCCTCTTCTTGTATAGCTATCACAGCTGCTTTGTTTCGGTCCTGTGGCAACCTTGCGTGGTCTAGGGTGGCCGTATATAGCCTATGTAATGGAAGGGATAGGATATCAGCCAGCGGCCTAATGATAGCAGAGTGGATATCATCTGGCCCGGCAGACTTATGGATATCTAACCCTTCCAAGTGCTCGCCTAGGATTTCATCCGTAAGATTCAAATCTATTATGCCCGCTTGAAGAGTCTCCCCTCAAAACTTACCTGCACGCCGTCATCTATTCTGTGCGCACTACTGAAGTACACACACAGAGCATCGGCTTTGCTTTGGTTGTCTATTGCCACTCAGTGATCATGGGTCATCAGTGGTCCCACTGCCTCCCTGAAAGAGACCTCAGACTGCACTTAGCTATGGTACCTCTTTGGATGCTTTCTTGATGCACTGGGCCAACTTCGTTGCACTCAAGAGCTCAGCAGATCTCATGAGGTTCCCCATCAACTTTCTATGCTTCAAGTGTCTGATTCAAGCCTGGTGACTCCCGGATGCCGTGAAGAGAGCCCAAATACAACTTCTACTCCTAGTTGGCCTGCCCATTGCAGCCCTCCACCAGGCCGGCTTGCCCTTACCCCTTCCATGCTCCATAGAGTAGGTAGAGATCACTAATCACTTGTCAGCGTTCCTCCAAAGTGGTACCGTCTGCTCTGTTCCTCGTTAGGTCGACCGCTCCACTGCAAAGCCTAGGAGTGTCCATATTTGTGAAGCCTTTGATCAACCCCTAGGCTGCTTTGGGTTGCCGCATGCAAACAGTAAAAAACGACACCCACACGGTTTCTCTTTCCCAATGGAAAGTGAACTTGGAGTTCCGCCACATCATTCTCACGGTTCGGTATCACTAGATCCAACAAGGACGGCGTACAATCAGTCCTGTGCCCGGTATTTTCCCCCACGTTTTGGACCAGGGCATTCGAGTGCAGCCGTTGCAAATAGCCCTCTTCTTGGATTCCCGGGGTACACAACTGGACTGCTCAGTCTATGTGAGGTTTGTTGAGGTCTCCTACTATGAGGGTCTTGTTAGCTTCCTTAACTAACACGGTAAGCATGTTGAAAGGTTGAATACCCCCGTCGTGTTTTGTACCCGGTGCCCTATTTACACACATTTACCCTTCCGTTTAAGAGTGTGAGCGTAACCACGCGCAGTTGTATATTTCGCGTACAAACCCTGGTCTGTGATTCCAGATGGTTTGCGCCTGCCTCAATAAGGACGGCCACTCCTCCCCTTACACAGTCATGCTTCCTGTCCTGCCTATAGAAGGCAAACCCATTTTCTATCATTGCCGGTACTTGGTCATCTTTAGAGAACCATGTTTCCACAACGGCAAAGATGGACTGATTTTGCTCCTCTGCGGGTCTGAAGAGCTCCATCCACTTGTTTCTAATACTACATGCTCTAGTGTATAGCACCATCGCATTTGATTTGACACCTACGGGTTTTTACTGATTAGTGTTGGCTGGGTCTCGAGAGCAACGCTCGAGGTGGTGGCAAGTTTTTGCAGTGGTGTCCACCAGCCGGGTGCATGGAATCCAGTAGTGATCCAGCACTACCAAACTCCCCCAATCCATCGCTATGGGCGCTATCTTGACGCCAAAGTTAAGGACGGTCTTGTCTTCCTCCACTGGACAGCACTGCCAACTTTCGTCTCCTAGTACTTCCTCAATTGCCACAAACCCTGGCGGCTTAAATGGCTTACCCATAGCCGTCGGTGAGGTAACCCGACCGCTGGATAAGGCATTCTGCTGTCCCCGGTATCATTTTTTCGCCAGGCGTAATCTGATATCTGTCCTTAGTGCTGTGGGCTATCAGCTCCACCTTTGCCAGCAACATATCTCTGCAGTGTTCTTCCACATTTTCGACCAGTATTGGTCGTGCGACATTCTTCCCCGTTTTCGTCAGAGGAGATTTCCACGTCCCCAATCTGTGAACTCTTTTAGAGACACAGGACCAGGCACACCTGCAAGTCGCAAGAGGCAACTGGCAAGAAAAAACTGGACTGGGATACACCGCCACGGGATGTTCTTAGTTATCGCTGGCTAGTTATATAGGTTTCTAGGAATTTAGCTGGTTATTTAGGGGCAAATCATCCCAAAACAATACAAGAATTCTGAAGGTTTTCCTCCAATACTTTTATCATACCTCTTACTCAAAATCGTCGACCCAAGATCAGAATTAAGAAACCGCTAACAACTAAAACAGTGCTCTACACCATTGGTGGACCTCGCGAAGCATACTATCTTCAGTGCTGGTATTCACCAAGAAGTTGAGGATATCTCAACAAAACTCTCGATCCTGGGTGACAATATCGCCAAGCTTGCTCCGCTACTGTGCCCGATGGACCCAGCGGCAAGCCATACGTAACAGCAGCTTAAATCCGCAACTGACTTCCTTGATCCTGTTTCCACTGAGATCTTCAAGCGCATCTCAAATAGCAAAAATGTTATAGCCTCCAACCTCCCGGACAAGGCCCCAATATCACAGCTGAAATCCACCTTGCTCGGGGCAGCCGGCATGGAACACCATCCATGCGCGTGCACAAGGTTACACAAGCTTTCACCACGCCACACATGTCCCGTCCTTTTCCAATTCCCTTTCGATCAAATAGCAAGAGAATTTATCAAGAAGCAATCGTCGCCTGACCTCAACACAGCATATAAATCGGTCAGGATTACGGCAGACAAGACTCCTCTTCAAGGAGAGGTGCCATGGGCAGCCTCCCCAAAAGTACCTCCCACTAGTACCTTGGAAACCGGCCCTCGGCTGAGGCTAGCCTCAGCCGTGCAATCACCCTCCCCCGACCCGGCACTCTCCGCACCAGTTCAGGTGCCTGTCGACCCTGACAGCTCACCCTTGTCAGACCCCCAGGTAACATCCAGTGGACGACAGGTACCTCTAGATGCAGCTTCGAGCCCCTCCCGCAGCATATCTACCTCACCTGTCCCTAACAACTGCACTGTAGATCGGGCATTAGAGGCCTCTCCATCACCGGCCATACCTCCATCAAATAAGCGGGTTCGTAGGACGCAGGCTACCTCTACTCCCACTATTTCATCCGGTTGGGCCCATCCATCTGTCCCTCCTGCCCGTACCAGATCTCTCAATTCTTCCACGAACCTTACCGGACCAACAAAATGTACAAACGCGAGACCCACCCCGGTCCATTATCACGCACAAACGGATAGAGTGGGGCCTCACTGCCAGGATCCCTCTACCATGCAATTCGAAGTAAAACCGGAAAGCAGTTGTCGAACATCTGTGGGTTCCCGGCGGCAACCTCACCGATCCACCCACAAACCTGAACCTAACCGTGCAGACTCTAGGCCTACGGAGGGCACTAGCTCAGAGATACAAGCATCCAGCCCACTCGAGCTGCGCTCGAATTGTCAGAAAACTCACAATAGGGTCCGACCCACGCCCGATCCCACTCAATATAAAGCCTTCCCAGAGACCCAGTGGCCGGCTCTCCAAACGTGTTCAGCACTACCACGTATGCCTCCACGGGTAACACAGGTTGCCCCAATACCAAACATGGTGCCGGACAGGCCTTTCTTTCCACCACTGGCCCAACACGCCTTCGCTTCAGTGCCCTATATCTCTCGAAACGGGGTACTCGATTCTACCTCTCCGGAGGTCCTCCAAGACCCGTATCACCACCAGGTTCAACCCTTCCTGTCGAATGTTCCTAGTCTCCCATTCCCTTCTTCCGTAGACTAACTCAGGGCAGTCCGCAACCTTGGCACAATCTTCAACTTCCACCCGGCCCCCGGACCGCTCCCGTTTTTTCGTCTTTATCCCTCATTCAACCACAGTCCGCATATAGCACCGAGCCCCGGGCAAATGCACCAAATTTACAAACTCTTCATCTGGAAAGCCGTTAAAATAAGCCAAGCTTCATTGCCAAACGCAAGCCACGCCTTATTTAACTATCCCCCGTCACCTAATCACAATGAAACTGCGGCTCTATCTACTGAGAACCTAACCAAAAACACCTTGTCGCTTTTACTACTTAACGTCCGCTTTCTCCTCCTAAAATTGCCTCTGCTTAGAGAGCTTGCATTAGACCTACACCCTCACATCTTACTAGTTACCGAGACGTGGCTGACACCCCAATAAACCACGTATCCATACCCGGCTATCAGGCCACTGCCAACAGTAGATCTGACCAAAGAGGAGGCGGCTGCATCATTTATGCCAGACACATATTCACGGCGAGTAGGTTCCATCATCCTATTCTAGACAACATTCCAGACTCGGTCTGGCTCACTATCAAAGAAGATCAACAACTACTTCTCACAGATGTCTCTACCGTCCTCCAAACCAGGGCATGCACAAGCTGACAGCAATAACAGACGCATTCAACTATGTCTCTAACCTCCACTTAACCGCTAGAATTTTAGCTGGTGATTTCAACGTGCCTGAAATATGCTAACATTCCATGAAATCGCCCCCAAAACTCCATGATTTCTATTTGTGTATCCATGTGGGTAATTGGGTACAGCATGTTTTATCGCCCACTCGAGGGAGAAATGCATTATACCTTATATTCACTATTGTTATCAAGAATTTAGATACCCAAGTCTTAAGTCGCTTCACCGGTAGTGACCATAAGATAGTATCCCGTGTTTTTACTGCACCCTGGCCTCACACTGATAAGTCAGCAGAAACGCACCTTCCGATCACCAACAAGGGATACCATAAAGCTGGCTGGAATAGTCTACCCTCTTTTATCCGTTCCCTAAACTGGGACGAATCGTTTTATCTAATGACCTAGAGATAGCGGCTGCCCAACTGTATACCAATCTTCACTACCGCCTCGACAAAATCAATCCAACCTCAGAGCCCATCATACGCAAACAGCGGAACTCTCTAGATCGTCTCAACGGTAACCTAGCCAAACTCCAACGAAGATTCACTAAGACGAGGGACTTCTTGTCGTATCTTCAAATAATACGTATATCCCGTACGATTAAAGTGCGTTTGGATTCTTCTAAGTAAAAACAGGAACTAGATATTTTAAGCCACCCAAGCAGGGTGAAAGCACTGGCCAGGCTAATGAAAGTCAGAAACAAGCAACCTAATCAAGACATCCCATAGTTGAACTGTAACAATAATTGCTTGCATGACCCTCTTTTGATTACGGAGGCTTTCAGCACCTATTTTGCCTCCTCTTTAACGACGGATGACGTCACATCCATCTCCTTTCTAAATCCGGTGACATCAGTAACTTTCTCGACGGTGGTGTTCTACCCTGATGAGGTTTCAGTCCATGCTGCAAGAACAAGACCGTCCTGCAGGCCAGGTCCGGATGCATTACCACCAGCCATTTTCAGTCGAGGTGGCGAAGACGTTCCAATGTTGCTGACAAACATTCAATTTGTCACTCAGGTGCAGTGTTTTCCCTTCTCAATGGAAAACTTCAACTATCATACCTATGCACAAAAGAGGATCACGTCTAGATCCAGTTAACTATCGGCCGGTGAACCACACCCCGATCGTGTCCAGAATCATGGAGAGAATGATCAAGGAAGGCTGACACGCCACCTTCTTAACCATAATCTAATCAACGCTGGTCAGCATGGTTTTCTGAAAAACGGATCATGTGCGACATGCATGACAGATTTCCCCAATCTGGTCACAGAGGCTGTCAATATTGGTAAATCGGCAATCGCGGTCTTTTTGGACATAACCAAGGCGTTCGACCGAGTATCCCACGTCCGGTTACTACAGAAGACGAAAACATATGGAATCGTGGACCCGATGCTCGCTTGGTTTGCATCCTATTTATCAGCCCGAGACCAGGTTGTGAGTATAGGCGGAAATTTGTCCGAACCCCGTCCCGTAACTAGTGGGGTGATACAAGGTAGTGTACTCGGCCCATTACTGTTTCTAATGTACGTTAATGATATATTTACCATTTTCCAACCGGGGGGTTCCCTTCCTGTTCGCAGATGATATCAAAATCGTGTACACTTTTGGGCCCGCGGCGTTAGCCTTTACCGTAGGTGACATTACAAGGGAACTGCTCGCTCTCAGCTCCTGGAGTGATGATTGAAAAATGAGTTTTTCCGCCGAAAAAAGTAATGTTATTACGTATAAATGTCACGTCTGCACTGGAAGATTAAGTATAAACGGCAAATTCATCCCCAATAACTCTCAGGTACATGACTTGGGTCTACACTACTCATGAACGTTTGACTTTTCGGAACACGCAGCTATCCAGGTGGCTAAAGCACGCCGTACGATCGGGCTAATACATGAAACATTTATTTTGGCCAGAAAGTAAACTAAACATTTTTAAGTTCCATGTTAGACCTCTTCTGGAATACGGCTCCATCATTTGTTCCAGCATGCGACAAAGGGACCGTATAGCGTTTTAGAACGTACAACGGGCATGCACGAATCAGCTCACAGGTTTTTCTTCGTCCTCTAATTACATGAAACTTTGCTAGTGGCTGAAAATCGATCCCTTGTGGCTACGCCTCATAAGAAATAACCTTCTTTTCTTTCAGAATATCTTGAAAAATAGATCATGTAGTTCAGCATCGCAGGTGAGGACACTTTCTACTTATTCCTTACGTAACAATGAGTTCTTGGTTTCTGTTCCTTTGCCGAAGCTTGCCTTTAGGTGTGACTTCTTCGTCAACAAGAACATTTCATTGTGGAACAAGCTGCCACAAAGAATTCGGGCGTTATCACCGACATCGGTGGCTTTCAAACAGGAAGTATGCTTAGCCTTAACGGTGAACACGCTGACCAGGATGTACAATCTCTATATTTGAAGTGCTCAGGCCTTTGAGGCAGGTAAATGGTACTAATAAATCGAATAACCGCTTTGAGCAACCTAGTCTCAATTAGACCCGCATAGGGTTGGCCCCATCGCTGCAGCAATTAGGGAACTCAGCGGTTCATTCACACGATCTAGCACGGCAAAACAATCTCAATTTTTTACCATCAAATACCTTTTTTGCGGCAAGCCAACATAGCGGCCCATGGCGTACTCAAGCATAAGGGCATCAAGTTGTCAGGGCTGCAAGTAGTGCCCCACCCTTGTGCAAACTGGTGTTTCAGTGAGCTTGAACCCCAACAAATAATCGCAGGCTGTGGTCGACTCTACCTTCCCCCGCATTTTCTGTCCTATGTAAACCGCATTGGGGATCTGACTTCACGGACATGGCGAGTGTTACCGCGGCACATCTGTGAGCATTCCTGGCTGTGATTGTCTCCCTGCACAGAGTTGACCACCGATGAGACGACAGAAACCTCAAAAAGTAAGAGATGGGCATAAAAAAGAGAGAAAAACATACCCTACTGCTCTGTCTTCCAGGGATATCAGCCTTGTCACGTGTGAGCCATGTCCCCAGGCTGCCGTGTTGCTACGGATTGACTGGTGTGGTTGACCTATTCTCAACGCGGCTTGTTACATGCGGTGTATGTTTCGGCCGGGGCTTGGAAGCCGTGGTAACCCACGAAAAGCAACTCCGCCTTATCTGACAGCCAGATACCTCACTGTGAGAAAACTAAAAAATATTAATAAGAGCGTCTACAAAAGTGTGGTGCACCCTTGAAGCGGCACGAGCTGGATGCTGATGGATGTGTATCGTGCTGCCTCCTTAACTGAAGCAGGTCCTAGTGCCGCCTACCGTGGGCACTGAATGTAGACCGTTAGAGTTCGCTTCCCTGACGAAAATTTGGCCCCATCCCGTTCACACCTCTCACGACTCTCCAAATCAGTTCCCACATAGGTGTTTTCCTGTTTGCAATATGCTAATGACGAGAAAGATATCACGGTAACCATGCAAACACCACTATATCGGATATCTTTGCTCCTACTGTGCCCTACTGTTCTCTAAGTCAAGGGTAGCTCCTCTGAAGACCGTAACGATCCCTCGATTGGAGTTAGCCGCAGCAAGACTGGCCGTTAGAGTTTCCCGGATTCTTATGGAAGAAACTGGAATCAAGTTTGGTAAGATCTACTACTGGACGGACTCTGCTATAGTTTTGCACTACATAAACAACACTAAAACGAGATTCGGTACTTACGTTGCCAACCGTTTGGCTGAAATCCATCAGCGGTCGGAACCCTGGCAGTGGCGTCATGTCAGATTGGAGGCTAACCCTGCAGACTTGGCATCAAGAGGCACAACATCACCTAGTGACATCAGCTGCTGGTTCGAAGGTCCTAAATTCTTGAGGAACGATGAAACTTCATGGCCGACCAGTCCTACGGTGTCTGCAGCACCACCAAAAGTTGAGTTGAAGCAGCCTTCGAGTACAGTTCTCACAGTGTTGCAGGATGCATGGACGGACGCACTTCTAGCTAGGCACTCCAGTTGGTTTCACTTGCTGAAGTCGGTAGCGTGGTTAACCCGTTTTAAAATGTACGTTGCAGTCATGAGAGGCGGGCGCACGGATCTAGGATTGACAACTGGGCCCTTGAAGTTAAACGACATTGCTAAAGCAGAGGAAAGTGTTATTTTGATTGTACAAGCTAAGGTCTATGGTGAAAAGCTAAAATGGCTACGAGACAGGAGCAATAACCTATGCACTAACAAATCTCCGATGAACAGAACCCTATTAAAACTCGATCCAATTTTATTAAATGGAATTATTTGTGTTGGAGGACGACTGAACTACTCCAGTCAGCTTCAGGGTGTGAAACATCCGGTGATACTACCCAAGACTCACCCGATTACAGACTCGATAATCCGATGGTATCACGCGATGGAAGGACACGCAGGACCTTCTCAGTTACTCGCGGAACATTGCAAAATATTTTGGATTGTACAGGGGGGAGCTGCCGTCAAGCGAGTACTTGGAGGATGTTGGAAATGCCGGAAGCATTTGGCGGTCGTAGGCAAGCAGATGATGGCTCCTCTACCAGCCATTAAAGTCCAACAAGGTTGGTTTCCGTTCAAATACGTCGGAATAGATTATTTCGGCCCACTTGCGGTTGAACATGGGCGCAGCATGGAGAAACGATATGGATGCATCTTCACCTGCCTACAGATGCGTGCAGTACATATTGATGTTTCTTATTCTCTAAGCACGGATTCATTCATCATGACATTGCTGCGTTTCATGTCGAGGAGAGGGGCACCGTCCGAGATTTTTAGTGATAACGGTACAAACTTTGTTGGGGCTCAAAGGGAATTGAAGAACTTAATGGAAAACTGGTCTAGTGATAAGGTTGCTGATAGATTGTTGCAACGGGGCGTGCAGTGGCATTTCAATCCCCCACATGCTAGTCACCGTGGTGGTATATGGGAGATCATGGTGCGCTCGGTCAGAAGAGTACTTCTTTCAATTTGTGACGAGCAGCCGATGACTGACGAAATATTGTTGACATTCCTTACGGAAAGTGAGCGAATAGTAAACGGACGACCGCTAGTGCCTTTGACCTCGGACTGTCGTGATCTGCCAGAACTCATGCCCAATGACCTACTTATCCTGAGGGCGAACCCACGAGATATTCCAACGGATTCGTTGCGCGATAGACTGGTTCGTCAGTGGAGGCAGGCAAACTACCTAACATCTGTGTTTTGGAAGAGATGGATCAGGGAATATCTTCCACTATTACAACAGCGGCAGAAGTGGATAACTCGAGAACGCAACTTTAGATCGGGTGATGTAGTGCTACTAGTTTCGGAGGCCTTGCCGCGTGGCCGGTGGCCGATAGGAGTCATCGAAAGCATCTCAGTTTCGGACGATGGTTTGGTGCGAACGGCAACAGTGCGAACTAATGAAGGATTAGTGCTCCGTGACATTAGAAAGATTTGTCTTATTGAGGGCGAACCGGACACTGGCGGTGTAAGTTCAGAGGCCAACTCTTCTCAGGTTGGAGGCGGGTCTTCGGATCTGCCGAATCGGGAGGGACCACTGAGAGTGGATCCACTTGTCCGACTGGGAGCTGCTCTTGACGGTGATAAGTTTTAGGTATTGGGGAACCGTAGGGCGAGCCGATGCATGAGGCCGACCACACCTAGCGATGCACGGGAAAAATCCGGGTCGGATTTTGGAGGCCGGTGTAAAGGAGTTCAGGAAACCCCGTTCCATGCATTAGCATCCTTATTACAAACGACATTTATCATTCGTATGAACTATCTTTGCTGGAATTCCGATTGTTTGTTTTAGTTCTTTAAATCTTTATCACAAACCGGACTCCTACCGTTGCCTCGAGCAAGAGTCGCTCAGCTTGAATTTCGTTGTAACTGTATTTGATAATCTCATCTTCTGTAGCTAACCTTTGCTGTAACCCAGCTGCAAGTGTTGATTTGTTGTCCAATTTGGAGCGAAAGAACCCAGAAGGAACACTATTGAGGTTTGATTATTGTAAAGTTAATTAATTTGTTGTATATAGTACCGTAGCTATTTGGAATCGACTTTGTTTTGAATTGTGTCGAAATTGGTTGCTACGCGTCGCTCGAGCGTTCCGGTGGCTGGACTTTACAGACCGTTTGTCGAGTACTACATCAAACATCAGCAAGCTGATCAAAGATTTTGCAGGGAACCCAAAAGGGTTGAAGCTGGCTAGATCGGAGTCGACAAGTATATATGTGGAGAGCTCGAACGGTGTGCTGTCACCCCTCACTGGTCCATACAAAAGAAGCTGCAGGTTAACTCCTAAGCGTGGGGTTTCCCATATGCAAGGTCGGGTCTAGGCTGTTGTCAGAAATCCATCTGCAATGAAGGGGGCAGAGGGCATTAGCCCAAGACATTCCCAGCCTGAAAAGAATTTTTTTCGTCTTTTTTATTGAGGAGAGGGAGAGCGAATTTACGCCGTAGGGCGAACTCCCCTTTTCTCCTTGACCCGCCTTTCTTTACACGTGGCTCTTTGGGTCCGAGACTGATAGGGATGGCTGTGTTCCCCTTATTGTGAGACCGCCACAGACCAGATGTCCTAACCTTCAGGGGTGTCGCTGCCACAAGCAGTGAAAAAAAGATAGGATGGAGCAATCACTCAGATAATGGCAGCGTTTCTAGGGCTATTACTTAATAGCTTACTCTTGCCAATAACAGAGTCGGACGGGTTACAGTATGTATGCGAGCCATCTGGTGAACTCGCCGCCAATTTTGATATGCAGGGCAACCTCACTGGCACGACGAAGTTGGTGGAAAGGTATCACCACTGACTTTGCAGAGGTTGACCGCTAGCTAGTTCAGTGGCAACGGGTGATTAAGACAGATAAGCTAACGATTTTCGGTCGAAAGGCGCACGCTGAAGTTGAGAACTGATGAACTGTAAAGATCATAGGATTCATTAAACCAAAAACTAGTAAATAAGGGAGAGAATGACTTCGGTAGAAAATTGGTTGTAGGTCCGGATGAAACAACTTCTTGATGAGTCGCGGATGAGTGTTGATTAGAAAAGTACGGCATTGTATGGGGAGCAGATTGATGGTGGAGAGCTATCTCAAAACCCTGAGCCCCAGGCGTAATAGTGAGTCAAAGTCAGGTGACGTCTAGCGGGTAAGTATTGTCTTGATGGAGCTTTGAACTGGATTTGTAATTGCGGGCTAGGTGTTCGTATGCAAATTAAAGTGTAATGTGGCAAGGTCTGATAAAAAAGAAGAGTGAGTAGATGAATGTCAAGAATCAAGTTATTAATAGCCATGCCGTGGCTATAGGAAAAAAGATGAGAGGATGGGAGGAACTGAAAGATTATTTGATGTCAGATTTAGCAAGTAGATGGAGGTGGAACGGAATTACCGGACTGAAGATAAAACCATTCTGTAGGAAATCGTAGAACAAAAGAAAGTGAAAGTTGCAGAATGCAAAGAGGGGAGAAGAAAAAGAAAATGCGGCCATAACTGGGGCTTGAGTCCAGTTAGTGCGGCACTCCAGTGCAAGTTCAACGACTGTGCCTGTCGGACTTTGTCAGGGGAGAATTAAAAACCCAAATGACAGGATCAGATGTGGAACAGAAGCAAAAAGAATGAGTGAGTAACACGAGTGGAGGAATCAAGCGCGGCTATGGCCCAAAAGACAATAGGGTCCACAAAATAATGGGAGTTCGAAAACTATTAGAAACTTATCAACTTCAAAAGCCCTTTCTTCACTAACGTACGGATCTATAAGTTGGATTACAGATTGTACTGTGGGATATTTGCTTATGTGGGTCTTGAACGCCTTGGATGGCCTTGTATAACGTATATCATGGGGTAAGTTGTTCCATAAAGCTGCATACTTAACCAGGAAAAAGTTAGATCTAAGAGCAGTTCTAAAAATGAGAACAGTAACTGTGTTGTCCCTCAGTCTTAAAGAATACTCTGAGTCCGTTAGGTTTCCGAACTGCGGTGCCCAATTCGATGATTCGCTTTATAACAACACCATGAGAGAATACAAGGTTCAACTTCATGCGTCTAAGCCATAGCGGATCCAGTTTCAAATGTTCACAGCTTTGGCTCTAATTGGGTTATGATAATGATAATGGTTTATTTCGGATAACCCGAGGCGTGTTGTAACGCAAGATCAAACTGTACAATTGGACGTAGAGTCCGAATTCCAAGAGGATGATTAAGGTATATGCACTCGATATTGTACAGGAGAAAGAATTTAAGTCAATTTTCAGGGCGGCGCCCGGCAAGTTTGAACTCAAGATCGGGTGGCCAACCCGGCCAAGTAAGGTTGACCTGGTCGGAGGTAGTTGACTTTTCTTGAAATAGTACAAAATGAAGTGCTTTGCAACAAGAGAATCAAACAGAATTGACGAAAGTTTTGTTCACATTGAGGAAAAAGAAGTTTCCACGGGAGACATGAACCAGCTATAGCGCTCCGCGGAGTATGGCACGGCTTTGGATTGGAAATCAGACGATGAAAGGGATGAATTTGCTGACAAAGGACAGTCAAAATCTTTCGAAGATTTTCCTTGTAACGTTCAGCGGCCAAATATCGACTGAGTCCGTTAAATACCCAGTGAAGGACTTATTTGTAGAAAGATTGCCTAGGTGATGATGAAAGTAGTGACCGGACGCAAGCATGTAATCCTTGCGCACATTGTCTACGTTCATAAAGGTGAAATGTGATACACCAAAATAGAGATTGGAACTGGGCGACAAATCAGTTTGTGATGCGTAGCCATGATAGTAGCAGATACACGGTTTGCACAAATGAGTAATTAAATGAAAGGTAAGTATTTACGTTTGATTATCGTTGTCTAAGGACTGAACATGAAAACCAGAGAGATGCAAGGATCAAAATTGTCTGAGAGGATTTACCAAGATAGAATACCGGACCTTGTCGTACGGAAGTGTATGGCAACAATGAATGTGACTTTTGCAAATATATCGATAACTGATAAAATTAGAGCGGGTTTTATCTCGGGGATGGGTTAAGTTTGCGAGTGGGACAAGCGGGTAGTTTTGCACGAATCATCGGGAAAAAGGATCATGAACGGTAAGCCGAGTACGGAAACGGTCTTTTAACCCCGCGATAATTATGTGCTAGGGGAAGTAGATTTTGCCAGGCATAAGAAGCGGTAAGTTAAGGTGGCGAAGATGGAGACAATTACGATGAAAAATAGGCGATAACTGGGGGAGACAGTTCCATATTTGCAGCATTTCGGTGAATAAATGAATTTTTGCCGCAACCGGTGCTTGTGGGTGGGGCTGACCGTGCGCGGGACACCCAACCTGAAAACCATTTTTGTTGACAGGTGCCATCCGCCATCTTAGCTGCGTCCGCACATCGTAGCAGATATCCTGCACGCCCGATGTGCGCCGGCCAAAGCGGTGGATCTGACCGCGGCCCGCACCGGCGGGCCCCGCTTGAGTGACATTGGCGTTGTCACATAGAGGTCGAATAATACAGGAGCTTGCGATCAGGTTGCGAGGGGTCCTGGAGAGCATGGCCTATGTGGTAGTGACGAAATGACGAGCAGGTATCGAGTTTTCAGCGGGAAATGTGGGCCAGGTATTATGCCAAGCCACCGAAGGGAAGGCACCATCGACGGTTGTCGAATACAGTCACAACGAAGTCCAAGCAGAGCGACTCCCGCTCGAGGCAACGGTGGGAGTCCGGTTTGTTGAGTGGTAAAGCCAATCAATTATTTTGTCTTCAGCCGTTGAACCTTTTCAATAACCACTCTGTCCCACTGGCGCATGTTAGAGTAGATTACGGAACAGCATTCCAGAAGAGGCCTAACTTCGGCCTTATATGTGCTGAATTTGCTCTCTGGGAGGCGGAATGTCCTATGAAGCAGGCCTATAAGTCTTCTAGCCTTAGCATTTTGAGTGGTAGTATGTTCAGAGATAGTGAAGGTAGCTGAATATTGCAAACCTAAATCTCGTACTTACGGGCTGATGGAAATCGGGTGACCGTCAATACTGAACATACCTGGGGGTACATCGCATTTGAACGTAAGAATGTTGCTTTTCTCCGCAGAAAGTTTCGTTAATGAAGTGGTGCACCAAGAACTGTGAGCTGTTGAATCTTGCCGTATATCACTGATAACTGTACTAAGTTGAGTAGAATCAAAACTATACAAGATTTTGATGTCCTCCTCAAAGAGGTGTAGACAGCCCTGGCGAACTACACTGAAAGCATCATTTATGTAAATGAGGGAGAGTGGTGGACCCAAAACGCTGCCTTTTATGACACCACTAGTGACAGGTTTGGGTTTGCAGACGGAACAGTTATTCTGAACCAACTGATGACGGTCAGAGAAATAAGAATCCAACCAACCGAGTAACTGGTCCGTGATGCCATAAGGTTTGGCCTGTGATAGGAGCCGAGTGTGTGAGACTCGGTCGAAAGTCTTCTTCATATCAAGCAGGGTAATAATCATGGACATACCTTTGTCAGCAGCCTTTGTGACTGAGTTCAAGAAGTTAACTTGACAAGTAGAGCACGAACGGTTTTTCAGGAAACTGTGTTGGCCCTCACTTAGCAAGTTATTTGGTAAGAGGTGGGCCATTATCTTATTCTTAATGAGCTTCTCCATGTTTCTGGAGATAATCGGTGCATGATCAATAGGACGATAATCCTCGAGAACATGAACAGGGCCTTTTTTGTGCAAGGGGATAATTGTAGAGGTTTTCCATTGATTAAGGAACGAGCTAAATTTCATAGACAGGTCAGATAAATTAGATAGAAGGGTGGGAATGTCTGGAACCCCAGAGTAAAAGCAGCCAGAGGAATGCAGTCCGGACCTGGGAGGTACAATGGTTTCATAGAGACTAGAAGTGGAGAAATATCTTTGGGGTGAGGTAAAACTGTAGACAGAGTCTCACTGGGTAAACATGAAGAGTGTATTCCAGGAGTGGGAACACTGGCCGTTAGGGCTGAAGTGAAAAATGTGTTGAAAGCTTCAGCTATTTTTTCCGGTTTATCCAGATTGGAGTTGTTAACAGTGATGAAAGGTATAATCTTGCGGGGTTGGGGTTTCTTGTTCTCATCAACCTACTCAGGATTTCCGTCGTCCTGGGGTGGCACAAAGCTTATGATTCTTGCTGAGTAAGTATGAGTTCAGTTTGTGATTTGATTTGCGCTGACAGTCGGTCCACTGGGATATATACCGAAAATTCCCGGGTTTTGAGTGCAAGTCGTTGAAGTATGGAGAGTTTAGATTTCACCCGCGAGAGTCTGTCTGTTCTAGAATTCGTCAGCGGTGGCATAGTCGGGGTGACGGTGTTAAAAGAATGACTGAGTATAGAATATAGCTGATCTGCTGCCACTTGAGGATCGGGCGAAAGAAACTATGTCTCCCAATTTTGAGATCTGATTATGTTTGGAAGGCTGCTCTAGTGAGCTAAGTGATATAGCCTGGCAGACGGTACGGAGGAAATAACGATCTTTGGTACAGAGAACGCGCGCGAGACGGCCCTGTGGTCACACCTGGGGAAGCTATCTCCTACGGAGGTGGTTACCTTATTAAGCCCTTGAGAAAACAGAAGATCTACGTTGTTGTTTCCTCTAGTAGGTGATTGAACGTGTTGAGTCCAACCACCGAGATGTGTACAGGTTACGAAATCCTGATAACGTCGTGGGCCAGAGTGTGATGGCCAACACACACCTGGAGCTTTGAAATCACCTGCAATCAACTTGTGATCCATGGGGTAAGTAGAGGCAAAGTGGAAAGCGTCAATAATAGGTACAATATTGTCTCCGGTTGATTCAGGTGATCCATAAGTGCTTCCTAGCAAGAGTTCTTGTGACTGCAGTTTAACTGTTAGCCGGACTGAGTCATCAACCGCGTCGAGGACTGGATGTTGCATTAAATAAACAGGAAAAGATTCTCCGCAGTATATTAGGCAGCCCCCTCCTCGACAATGTATTCTAGAGTTGCTGAAAGCCTTGTAACCAGATACTTGAAGTCTAAGTTGGAAGTGTTTGCTTTAAGCCACGTTTCCGTTAAGTGGATGAAATCGTAGTTAGACACAAGGACCAGGGCACCGATGGTCTAGCCTTGCAGCCTCCTTGCAGAGGCCACAATCCCATTCTACTCAGCCGTTCTTACGGCCAAGCAAATGCACCTCTTTACTAATCCCAGAACAGCACTCATGGGCCCACCTACTGCAAACATCACACTCAGTACCTTGGTCCACTCGCTTACCACGTCCGGTGGCCAGGCATGGATACATCGAACGCGCCATGATATGCGTACAATAATGGCAAGACACTGACCAAAGAAAAACCAGTGCTCGTTATGAAGGCTCTCAAGGTTTATAGACGCACTAATTTACCTTGGTACGTATAACACAGAGAACTCCAAAAAAAATTTAGGAGAGAGTAAAGCAGAAGAACTCTCCGGAAACGAAACTTACCTCCGAGTTACTCTGGTACTTACGGTGGCTTGAAGTAACGTTTTTTATTCCACAATACTCTTCAAAACTTTGTTCGGCCCATAGAATTTCCAGAATTCAACCGAAGCAGGATTTACTAGGTCAGCTCACCTTGAACAAAACTGGTGTGGATAGGGCCTATCTTGTCCAGATAGTTGTGTTGTCGGCGCGTTTCCGTAGCTTGACGGCTTGAAGCTATTGTTCATTGTAACACCCAAGCCTTTGACGTGAGAGACCACTTGCAACGAACCCACACCATTCCCAATAACCCCTGTATTTGTGGTCAAGCATTGACACTTAGTGAGGTTGAGTGGAAGGTCCCACTTGCGTGGCCAGTTTTGTACTGCTAACACCTCAAGTTCTGCGCCTACTTCAGCTATCTTGGTGTCATCGGCAAACATAAAGGTGAGGTTTGTAAGCTTACGAGCTAGGTCGTTGGTGAGGATGAGGAAGAGCAGAGGGCTGGGCCCCAAGCACAGTTGCACCCCATTTCCTACACCTTCTGTTATTAAGACATGACTGCCAACCTTAACACTAAAGGTTCGTCTTGCTAAAGAACTTTTTATCCATTGTCTCGCCTTTTCAAAGGTTCTCATAGGCTGCAGTTTGACGTCCAGAAATCGGTGGTTCACAGAATCAAACGCCTTGCTGAAGTCCACGCAGCAGACCGCAATCAACTGCCTTCCGTCCAGGCTCTTGGTTGCCTCATCGAGAAACAGCAGGAGATTCGTCAGACAGGATCGCCCCGATACAAACCAATGCTGAGAATTTGATATGAGGTTATGTTGAACCGAAAGCCTAGAGACCTGTTTCCTGGCTACTTGCTCCAAGCATCTACACAGTACCAAAGTTGAGCTAACCGGCCGGTAATTTTCGGCATTTTGCCAGGGTCCGCTTTTCTAAGTCCCTACCACTGCTGCCCTCATCCAGTCTCCCGGAACAATTCCCTCTCTAAGTGATTTTTCATACAGCTTCGTCACCGGAGCCTCCAAGACCTCGGCCATAATTTGGACAATAGCCGGATGAATCCCATCTGGTCAGGCTGCTTCATTTCTACTCAAGCTTTGCAGCTCCACGTAAGCCTTTTCTTCTCCTACAGTAAGTTCAGGTGTAGAATGCGCCATTGATCACCCCACTCTTTCCTCTGAATTATTCTTTGGTCGGTGTATGCTTTCTTAGAATGCCAAGAGCATCTCAGCCTTATCTACGTCACCTAGAGCAAGTCGTCCCTGTGTCCTTCCAGAGCTGCCACAACTTTTCTCATACTTTTGTGAGACTGCATGTGAGCTCAGGGCCGCTTTGGGTTTGTGCGGACCGCCGCAGCTAACCGGCGCTCGGACGCATATGTCTCTACTCCTTGGATCGCTTGGGCTCTGCTCTTAGCCATCTTATAGCTGTTCCATGCCACCTGAGTTTGGTGCAGCTTGTACGCCGCCCACTGTCGCCTAAGAACAAAATATAGCCCTGCGGACTTTTGACTTCCACCATGTAAGTTGATTTCTACTGCTAACCACAGCCAAAGGTGCAAACTTCTCTGTAAGTTTGAGTTGCTCTATTCTGATGACCTCCCAACGCTCTTCTACGGAGGACTTTTGTGACTTGTTGTTCACTGAACTTCCTCCGCCGCCGTCTTCAGTTCACCCATATTGATTCTTCCGTAGCTCCGACGAAACGCGACTTCCTTCCGCGCCTTGCTAAGGCTTGGTGTAACCCTTAGGACTACATGATCACTTTTGCTTAGTAGCTCTTCACATTCATTTTCTTTACCGTCGTGATGGTGCCGCGTTATGATTAAGTCAAGGAGAGACGGGTGCTGTCCATTTCAGTGACTAGTAGCCTGCGTCACATGCTGCCTAGTTGCATGCATCTGGACCCACTGCAGAAACTTTTCGCCCGTTGTTCCCCTTGGTACTGTCCAGCTTTCCCAGTTAATTTCTGGTAGGTTGAGATTCACTGATAAAACGAACTCCCCGTCTGTGCCAGCACTGCGTCCAGCATTTTCAAGAGCTCGATGTAGTCCTCACTGTCACTAGCGGTACTCTGAAAGTACCTACAATGCATACTGTTCGCACCTCGATTCTGATAAAGCAGGATATGGCCTGTACATTACCGGAGACGATATTGAACGGAGCCGCCAAATGGCTTATGTCGGTCCGTATTAATAGTGCTACTTCACCTTCTGTCTTCCACCAGCTCCATCCTGTCTGTAGGCAGCTTATTCCTGAAAGAGCACGTCGTCAGAATCTGGCTCTATCCAAGTTTCAATCAGTGCAACGACCTCAGGCTCTGCGATCCTAGTCGTCAACTGCCCCCTTTTTTCTGGGAGACTGCAGGTGTTTGTGTATTATATTGATAGTTCCCTGGCTCTCGCTAGTGACTTTATTGGGAACTTTGCGGCTGGGGTACCCTCGGACGCAATCTCCGAGGTGATGCCCCGTTTTTTCCCGCATTGGTATCTGCAGTGCTGCATCCTGAACAATGAGTGGAGCTCTGGGTTTCCCGGCTTTTTCTCTCCCACCCGTAGTTCTGGTGTCCGGCTCAACGTGCACAGCGGAAGTTTCTTCCTTCTGAGTCAACATGCTGATGACCCGGGGTGGTCTTGCGACCAATTCGGGCCAACTGATTTCCTCGGCTTTTCCCCTTGGTACCTCCAACTTTTCTGGTTGCACCGTAACGGATTTCTTGGGCGTCTCCTCCAGAACCGGGCTGGCTGGCTGCAGTCCCTCAGTACCAACCGGACTGCATGCCCTGTGAGTCCCCCTTTTTTGGTTTTTTCCACTACCTGAACTTTAGCTTTTTGTTTGCCGGCGTCTTGAGCCACCTTTGCGACCTGAATTACTCCTTGGGCTTTAGGTGTTGACTTCCCGATAGGGGACATCACCAATTTTGCAATATGGAGAGTCGATCGCTTCAGATCAGGTGTGCCCGTTCTAAACGAGACTATAGCATTACCCGGTTTGACAAATGCTGGACTGTCAGGCGTTACCCTAACCGTTCCCTCCATGCTGCCCACAACTTCCCCCCCCCCCGGACAGCAGCACACTTCTTCAGTTAACACCATGGGAAACAACTATCAGGGGTCGTGGCGACGCTGGTTGCGCCCCACACCGTAGTCCTATTCTATGGCACCTGACTATTGGTTTCGTAGGAGGCAGTCCAGCCATCCAAAGAGCCTCAGTCACATGCCGGTGGTTTTCGTCCCTCCTGATTCTATCGTCTTTTACGATGTTCGCCCTGATGTTGTGGGGTAGCGGTCATCTACTTCTGTCTGCCATGGTCTCCGTGTCCCGCTCCATGTGTTGCACCTCAGCATCTAGGCGTTAAACCTGCTCCTTGAGGATTTCTACTTCCGTCAGCGGGCTTTTTCTCACATTGGTGAAACCTGGTACCTCTCTGTTTTCTTTTCCTGTCGGCTTGGGTTGTCCTTTTTGGCTTTCTTATCTGGCACACAGTTTTCCTTTTCCGCTACGCTATGGATCGAATTTGTTTTTTCTAGTCTTGGTTCCAGTTTCATGTTCCTGTCCCCTTTTCCTAGTTTTCCTCGAATTATAAGCGAGTACTCGCCTGCGAACGTGAAGCAGTGGGCGCATATTCACTAGAGCGATGAGTACTTGATGTTCAGCTCGAAGGCTTTCTCTACCAGCTTAGTGCACATTTAGCGGTACCGATGGCAACATTGGGCGCTTTGAAGTCCCTCATCTTCCATCAGGTCCGTGCATTCCCTGTTCCAACAGCTCACTGCCCGATCGAAAGGATCAACCTCTGTCCCATTCCTTCCGGCAGTGGTGATCGAGTTTGTTTGGAAACACCGTTTTGAACACCAGCAGTATATTAAACAGCCTTTTAGACCGACACAAATGGTACACTGCAGTAAGGGCTACAAAAACTGTTCACCACAAAAAGTGCCACAAAATGATGCTATCCTTTATCAGTTGCTCTTGCACCAGCAAAATCAAGAAAAGGGACACCGAAATGTATAAACAGTTTTCGAAGAGAAAAAACTCTTCAAAAGTTACGCTCAATGTGATGCTTATTACGATAACTTAGTTTGAGCGAAATAACGTGTGTTATTTGACCAAACAATGAAAAAATCACAATTCAAATCATTCGAGAGGTGCTGGTGTAGAGCATCACCCAGCTGTTGTAACATGAATGATATAATGACAAATATCACGGTAAAATGGTGAATTCTGATGGACTTGTTTTCCTGTTTTCTTTGGTAAACGTTGGCAGATTTTGCATCCTTCTCTTGTATTTTGCTTAATGCTGCTAATCAGTGTGACGTGGTGAGTTTTGATTGGCTCACCAGTCACTTATAAACGCGTGTCAGCCAGGTTTCCGTCCACTTGGTACGGCGCTTTTGCCTTGCGGCCCCTCCAGCGCAGTCCGCGCCTGCCGATGACTCCGCGTTGTTTCCGTTTTGGTGCAAAGTGTGTATCCACACACCAATCCCTTCAAAGCGGATCTTCGCAATTTCCAGAAAGAAACGTGCACATCCTTCTACGTTTACAGCTCTGAGACTTACGGGCTGGAGAAGAAGGGATGGGCCGAGTTACCGGATGGCGTTCCATACAACGTCGCCGAATTTTGCTGCGTTCACCGACGACATAAATGTGATAAACCGTCCAAATAGTTGTTCATTCAATAAGCGGTAAATTGTTTTCGGGTGTCTCAATTTGGAGTGCGGTGCTTTCGTCACAATTCGATACGCTGGCTCGTGTCACTGTGTTGTCAGTTGGTCCATAAGGCATTCGTACACTTTCCAAGTGGGCAATGATGGGTTCTACGTGCGCAATCGTCAGCTTACGCATGATCAAGAAGCTCAGGTGTTTCAGTTGATGGATAGTTTTCGGAATACGTCGGAGCCCAGGGAATATGCGTGGAAGAAATATAATCGCAGATTTACGCGTCAAAACGTCTTTTCCATACGAACTAGGCTAACAGCGACAAAAATCTACTGAGCCGGAACAGGTCAAGTGCTTACTAGATACTCACGGTTATTGCGAGATAATAACGGCGGAGCGAGAGATAAGGTTTGTATTCTTCGTGCCTCGTTTTAGCTAAGAGGTATGTAGTAGGTTTGGTGGCGTGATGCTGGCTGAAGCCACCCACCAACGAAACTGCTGTGATTACATTTGACGGCACCTCATGAATGTGCAAGCAACAGGTTTGGGGAACAACTTGTTGTACTCAATCCTACTCAATGAGAGTAGTGCTAGTTACCATAGGGCTTAAGCGTTCATGTCCCGGATCTTTCCGCAAAGCACCCGGTGTAAGACAGTTGCAGTCGATCGCAGTTCAGCACAGTACCATGCGTTTGTGGATGTGTGTCCTCATTCGCAAGTAGCACTCTGCAGGTTTCATATCACTCAATATATGAAGCGAGGGTGTAGCTGGCTGTATGCTTCGCGGCGCAGTGAGAAATCGCCCATCTTCTAGTGGATGCGTGATTTGGTATCCCCGCGTTCCTGGCTTCATTTCGAAAGGTCTCGAGCGGCAATGGAGGCAAGAAAGCTAGAGTCAGCGGCCTTCGTGAATAACGGATGGAAGCCGTTCAAGCGGCTTTGGGCAGGTTGCTTGATGGGTGTTCGTCTAGACGTACTGGTTACGTTTGAACTGCCGGAAATTACGATTTCTTTCGTCTTAGAATCACAGTCGGATATTTCCATAACATGCGGAACCAGGGAGCAACGAGTGGAGCCGGACAGGGTACAAGTTCCCCGCAAAAGCTGGGCAGGTGCAGTTCTCGGTGAGCCCGCACAGGACACACGTGTCTGTCGGCGTATGTCGGCCTTAAAATTCCGGGAATATAAATGAAGGGGATACGTTAGATTATACGGACCAGCTGCGCACAGCCTACTTCCGAAGATTCTGAACTACCTCTTCCGCCATGTATCGATCAGCAACAAAGAGACGCAGGTTGGACGTCTCGTAGTCACCCGTTCGGGAGGACTTCTGCATTGTATGAAGAAAGGAAGCGCCCTCGTTGGACCTGAACGAGGATGTTCATTGGGTGCAGTGCACGAAGTGTGAACGATGGACACATTTCCGGTGAGCAGCGTTTACCAACCAGGAGAACCACAGGTGCATTCATTGCGTGATCCAATGGCACCAATGCCGAAGCACGTGAAAGAACCCCAAGTCATTTTTCGGGGCCACTCATTACTGATTGGTGTTTGCATTGTTTTTACGAGCCCAGTAGACGGTTGGCACATGGGTCTTATTTGGTGTACGCAAGTAAATGATGAGACCTTGGTGCTTCCATTTATAGCTTCAGTGACTAGGCAGTTAGCAAGGTACTTCCTTTGTGCGTAATTGACTGTTGGTTGGCACATGGGTCTGATTTCGAGTGCACAACTGCATGATGGGACTGTAATGATTATATACATATATGTGTATACACATATATGTGTACGCATATATGCCATTTCTTCCTGTGGGGCATTAAAGTGCTCCAAGTTTCAATCTGGAACCATTCCAAAAGGTTGTTGAATTCAACTCACCTCTTGATGGTCTCCTTCTGCGAGGAAGAATGAGTAAACTTCATCTGACTCTAACTATTCAACATAAGCCAAACCCTTGTTGTTCAACTGAATTTTCGTGGCGTCACCAGATGGAAAGGAAAACTGTTCTCGATTCCAGCGAATGGAAAGGGGGATGCATGATTCACGATGCCTTAAGGATATCATAACTATGGTGTCCTTATACAGCTGGCTACTGGGATTAAGCATACATCGAGTTATACAGGTGAACAGTCTAACAGGCAGCTTAAAACTTCTGCATAAAATGTCGCAAGCTTGTAAAAATTGGCCACCTGTTAACCAGAGGATCAACGTAAACATAATCTATCAAGTATTTCCTCTTTTATTGAATGAAAAAACCATTTTTTACACGCTTTTCTTAGTTTCCTAAATAACAAGCCAAGCAATAAAGGAATTTGTAATTTTTACTCCACTAGCGCCAAAAAACAGAACAACGCGTGAAAAAGGATAAAATCATCAACCTAAACAAACATTCATAACAAAGCACACCAAGTGGATTTGTTCCGCATTACTGTGTTCACCATTAGATAAGTCTCCTATGTCGCACAGAGCAACCACATTAGAAACGGCAGTTGCGCAAATTTTTTGTTTGGACTGGTTAGACGCTACCCCGAGAGCGATTCGTAAATTTAAACCACGCGCCAAATTATGAGGTCAATTTAGTTAAGTTTGCATAGGGCGAAAGTGGCCGGAACCAATCGAGCGCCCAGATCTCTGTGTGTTGTAGGCAAGTTTTTTTCTTGGCTCCCAACACTGCGCGTTGGATTTTTTCCCTGAATGGACGAGATTGCAAGGCGATGTTACCTTCACAGACATTAGTCCATTGATAAAAATACAAGGGGCTCATCACCTCACCACTCACTCTCACAGTTAGCTTGGAAAAGCTGCCTTCCAGAGCGAATCAATGAACTTCTTGAAAGTTGGTAAATAACTGCATAAAACGGCTGCATTAGACACAGCCTTGGTATCTCTTGATCGTTCATCTGGTGATACTCACCCGACCCTGCGTCCAATGCTGCTCCCTATTAGTCTTCCAGAGTGTCTCACCCATGATACATCCCACGGCAGTAACCCCTCTAAAGTCTCCATAGACGTGACACCTTTCAACCAGGATTCATATAAAAGCGACCACACCAAACCCTACGAACCACTACCATGTAAACCACCTGCGAATCACCCCACCTCAGTTACTACTCCACACATTGAAACCCTTCTGGTTGACAACCCGGCTGCCAAAAGCCTACTCGGCCCAAATAGTTGTACGATGCCCTCACATGGAGCCCCAGTGCCCTGTCATCTGAAAAATACGGGCAGAGTTTCCCTTCCACCGCTGAACTCTCGTTCGCCGTTGAACAAAACTATTAAGGAAAAATGTACTTGCTTCTAGCTTTGACATTGTTCTGGCGACGGAAGCGTGGCTAGTCGACCACACCCCAACTGACGTTGTTTCATTGGTAGACTATTACTCATTTCGAGTAGGCAGAGTGCACCGCCGAGGCGGTGGTTGTCTCGAATACAATAAACCAAACTTACTACCATCCTCCTGCACCACTTAGCGCTCGACTGTGTCCTCAACTCTCTTTGGCTCTCCCTCCACGTTCCTGGAAACGCGTTGCATATTGGGTGCAACTATCGAGCACCTAATTCTAGTTAACCTAGAGTTCCGCATATTATTAGGGCTTTCGAGTATATTCCCACTCCATCGTTAGGTCCAAAGATCATAGCGGGGGACTCAAACACTCCACATGTTTGTTTGAACACAATGTCTGCCCCTCTCGTTTATCCGATTTCCTTCTGGACACCTACGCTGCGGAATGGACACAGCATGCTTTCACTCCAACAGAGCAAAACAATATCCTTGACTTGGTCTCCACTCCTGGCCTTCCTGACGTGAAAGTCTCCATCGTATAGAAACTTTCAGGTGGTGACCACGAGACGGTCGCATGTCATTTCACTTTTACACAAGAATCATGCTTACCTGAAGCTGCTGAAGTCCAAAACCAGAACACCTAAAGACTGGATAACTGGACCCAGTTGCCTACTTCCCTCCGGGGCATAGACTGGTCTGACTCCTTCCTTACATTCGATCCGCAAAGAGCAGCTGATGTGTTCTATGCCAAGTTGCTCACCTCCATAAACCACCTTAACCCAACCGTTAGGCATATTACAGCCAAGACTACCAAAATGTTTAGACTTTGCAGCCTCTGGAACTCATTCCTCAGGAATCAAGATTTCTCTGTGACACTCAAAATAAGCCGACTCTGCCGCAACCTCTATGCAGCAACCGAAAATAACTCACAAAGCAAGAAAGGACTGCACCACAACAGTCCCGCAGTTTGAAGCTCTTTTCAAGGCTGGTGAAATCTCCCAACTCGCACAGTACTGTTAAAAATATCCCATTTCTCATCCAAAATGGCACCTACCTAGATTCGGCAAAAGGCATAGCTGAGGCTTTTAACTGCTATTTTGCCCCAGCTCTTATGACGGACACTAATCCTCAGCCACTCAGCTATCCGAGGCTCACACAGGACGTGATTTCAACCATGAAGTTTACCACGGCTATATTCAAGAAATTCCTAGCCAACACTAAACCCTCTTATCATCCAGAGCATGATGACCCTACTCTTGTCCTACTTCGGTTTGGAGGACCTGACCCAGTACTCCTATTGCTAAACCTCTCTACATTATCCATGTCATCTGGAATCTACCCGGCGCAGTGGAAAGCGTCCCGTGTAATTTCACACCACAGAAATAGTCCTTTGCGTGGTTCGGGGGACTATCGCCCTATAAACAACACTTTGATCGTTTTCAGGCTCCTGGAGAGGAGTATAAAGGACCAGCTTGCAAATTTCTTGGCCTCCCGAAGTCCCATCAACCCAACTCAGCATAGGTTCCTAAAGTCTCGTTTTTGCCTCACTTGTCAGATCGACTTCCTCAGTTTATTCACTTCCAGAAGCCGACGGGAAAATGTCAACCATCGTCATCTTTCTCAACATGACTAAAGTTTTGGACCGCGTGTCTCACGCTCGCTTGCTACCGAAGGTTAAATCCTATGGAGTCACAAACCCCTTTCTGTCTTGGCTATCATCTTACCTCTCCGAACATTCTCCAACCGTCGTCGTCAACGGGACATCCTCTCGGCCAAGGCAAAATCACTAACGGGGTCGTGCAGGGTAGCGTTTTAGGTCCTCTTTTACTTCTCACGTACATAAATGACGTCTTTCAAGTGGTGCTTCATGGTATTACGTTCCTCTCTGCTGACGACATAAAGCTGGTCTATACTTTTGAGGAGAACTCCCCACATTCAGCTCTGTGACGCTTTCTCAGACTTGAAACTCCTTGATGACTGGTGTACCCGGTGGCTGATGAAGTTTTCTGCAGCAAAAAGCCATCTTCCGTCTTACAAAATTCCAAGTTCCACCTGGCTCTCTCACGGTAAACGGTCTACCAATTCCCACTACCCACGTGGTAAGAGACCTTGGTCTGCATCATTTTTGTTTCTTTGGCTTTTTTGAACAAGCCTTGACCAACATTGTCAAGACAAGAAGGATGATTGCACTTATCCTCAGAACATACCGTACTCAGGAGAGTAAGCTCCTACTATTCAAGACACACACTAGGTCGCTGTTAGAATGTTGCCCCCTGGTCTTTAACTTGATGCAAAAGGCTGACCGGGTCAATACGGAGGAAATGCAACGCTCCTCCACTTGAAAATTACTTGGCTGCTCTTCCATCCCTAACTACAGAGCTAGGTGCGAACTACCACAGCTTAACCCTCTGTGGTTACGTCGTATCATGCTCAATCTTCCATTCCCCTTTGAATTTCTGCATTCAATATTCCACCCACCTGATAACCCACTTGGTTTTTCTACTGAGACCACAAATCTCATCCGTTACAGACGACTCATTATTATGACCCCCAATCTAGGCTCTAAATCAGATCTAGATTTTCCTCGGTTATTTATCCTGGCCCCTTAAGTAACCTTCCTGACTCGCTACAATCGTGTTGCATGCCAAAACAATTGAAAAAAGAGCACTAAGCAGAATCCTTGACGCATCTGCTTTAATCAGCACGACTTGCAATATCATAAACATGGATGGAGCATTGGGAAACCGTCTCGATTATTTGACCACAATGAGTCACAGACTTTTGCGTCTCACCCTCGTCCCATGACCCGTCTGATCATCGCGCCAGTGTGTATATATATGCTTTCTTGTGTATGCCCCATTCACTTTTCTTCCCCCCTTCATCAGGCCGTGTCATTTTATACCCTGATTTGCACATATATACTTTGTCCGCGATTGAAAATCCAGTTCAAAGCTACGTTAGAACAATGCCTATCCGGTAGACGTCACCTGACTTCGACCCACTGTTATTGCAATGTCCATGGTGATTGAAAAATTCTTCTTCTGCTCACATTCGTATACTCTATGAATAACCTTGGACTGCCTTTTCTAACCTTATTCATGCTGACACTGTTTCGTGGCCGACAGCCATTCTACGCTTGGTGCACTTACTTTTTCTTTTCATGGTTAAGCTTTCTTACTGAGATTACTTTGAGGACAGTTGGTACGGTAGTGAGATGCGCTGATTTAACACAGTTTTGTTTTATTACTCCTCGGTTTCACTTTCTCGCCCACTTCGACTGACCGTAGACGTTCAGCTAGTTTACGCTGATTTTTGGCTGCCACTCTCAGGAAATTGTTCTTTGGGCCTGATTAAGCGTGGAGAACTTGTTCTACTTGTTTGGACTTCGGGACAGGTATTTGTTATTTACTCTTTTTGGCCAACTGTTCCCTTTTTTACAGAATATTGTCCTAATTTTGACTGCCATTTTGGCTGGATAGTGACTGAGGCTCACTGTCAAAGGTATGATCGTGTTCGTGCTTATATTTTTACCCGCTAATATTACCGTGGAATTTGCAGAGCAGTCGTGTTCTTGATATGGGTTCTGCATCGATTTGGGCTTCGCGTTGCTTTGAGGCTCCAAGGTGCTATCCAGAACGAGTGAAGCTTATTAGTCGGTGAACCATTAACTGAATCGTTGGTCGGGCTTCACCCTGACCAGGACGTGAGCTTTTTGGCCGTGACATTTGTGCCTGGTGCTCGGTTTACTGAATCCTAGATCTTTGCAACTATTCATTTCTCAGATTTAGTGTGCGACTTTTGGCTGAAGATCACTGGTTTATCTGTGTCAGTCACCCAGTGCCTCAGCAATAGCTGACGACCAACGTGGCCATGCTCATCAGCGATGCAGTCACCAGAAGGCTCGCATATATACTGGAACCCGTTCGACTATGTTATTGGCAGAGGCAAGCGGTCAAGTGTTAGGCCCACGAATATTGCCATTATCTTAGAGTTTGTTCCACCGTCTATCCTTCCCTTTCACAGCCTGCGGCAGCATCACCCCCGAAGGTTTGGGCATCTAGTCTGTGGCAACCTCGCAATAAGGGAGACAGCCATCCCCATCACTGTCGGACCCAATGAGCCACTTGCGAATAAAGACCGGTCAAAGAGAAATGATAAGATCATTCTACGGTGTAAATTTGCTCCCCCACTTCTCTGTAAAGAATAAACAAATAAAAATAAAAGACTTCCGGCTGGGTAGGACTTGGGCTAGTGCTCCCTGTCCCCCTCTGATAACGGCCTAGACCCGACTCTGCATATGGGTAACCCTAAGCTTCTGAGGTGCCTCTCAGTTCTTTTTGTCTGAACCAGTGCAGGGTTATAGCACGCCGCCCGAGCTCTCCACATATTCCTGCCGACCCTGCCCTTCCCAGTTTCAACCTTCTTGGGTTCCTTGCAAAACCATTGACCAGGTTGCCGATGTCTAATGCAGTAGTCAATACACGGTTGAAATAATTATATTATGCGGCCTCCGCTTTGACGACACCCCAGCATTGATATGCCTACGGTACACGGCTATCGCCTAAATCTCCCTGTATTTGTTGCCGGAATGAGGAGCGTAATTAACGCACTTTTAAAGTTTGCCTTCCACAACTTCACTTTTCCCATGTTCTTCGCGAGCCCACGCACTCGTAGTGATGTCCAAATTCAGAGGTGATTTGCTTGCTACGTTGTTGACTCAATTACCCGGCCAAAATGTTTACCGACACTAGCTTCCTTAAAAAACCGCTATGTCCTTTATTGATAGGTGCTCGCCTTCACCTAATTTTCCTGCCTCAGGCTAGAACTCATCGGTCTCATCGTGCTTTTCTTGCACCGTTCTTATATACCTGAGTCTGACCACGCAGATTACTGTTCTTCAATAACCAAGACTTGCTGATCTGCGTATATCCTTATGGTGAGTTAAGACACCATTCCACCCGAAATCCGTATACTTTTGATTTCTCGTGATCCCACAGAATACCAACACGTTTGCATTCCCATGAAAAGGCCTCGCCCTAACTCCGAGCATTTTCTTTCCTTTTCATTATATTCGCCGTCCCCATCCACAGCTGATTCAACGAGCAGACAGCTGTCTTCCTTTTTCCATTCCTATTCCTGATCCCACCATCTATTGTTTTATTCCTGATTCTCAAACTGCCCCCCTGTCCCCACCCACCACTTACCAACTAAATTATTTTGCACTTCGGCTAAGCTTGCGCTTGATATCTCCCTGTATCCCCATTATCACCCAAATACCCTAGAAAACTACCAGTCTCCGTCCGCTGACTCCCTATAGATCGGCCCCTTGGCCGTCAAATAACAAAACGTTCATTTTTTGGTTTCCAATAAAACGATAACCATAACCCACAGCTGAAACACCCCCCAAATTGCTGTACTCCTGATCCCTTTCAAATCGCACTTGTTACTTTGGTAGCCATCAGCCGACCCGACGTTGCTCCCGAAATACCTCACGGATCAAAATATTTCGTCAATCGGATTGACAATAGTTTAAACCTACACCCACGCCTGCTGACGTCATATGGGGCACCCTACACGGCTGATCAGTGATCATAATACTATAACCGGAGTAAAAACCCCTCATGAAGACCTCACCGGATGACAGAGCGGAGTCTTGACACCAGTCATCACCACACACTCGCTCAACATCTATTTCCAGTACTCTATATCAACAGTTTAACTCATCCTGCTTTGCAGTACGAAATCAGTGACCGGAATATAGCCGCTGCAGCTGCGTTCCCAAACTATTGCGCCCAGTTCGTCAATCCAACCCTTTTTGGCCTGCTACCCTTACCATTCTACCTGCCACCACTTGCAACCAAGGCCTTTGTGAAACAAAATACCAGCCACCAGTAGCCAACCAGAGTTTGGCTAATAATTCTTTTATTACGTATACAGAAAATATCATCTTGACACTCTTCCAACTTCTGCCTTGCAGCATCAGTATTTTTTGCCTCCGACATTCTGTTTCTTCGATGGCTCTTCTCTGAAAGCCCGTTCTACGTCTGTACACCATTCATGCAATTCAAAACCACGCTGCTTTCCTCATGAAGCTTTTTGCCTTCACGAGAATTTTCATATGAGATTGAAATAGCCTATACAGAAGGGTTTATCTTACTATCACGTCCGACTCACTTGCATCTACTTCACAGGCTCCGCCCACAGTTAATTACCTTATGTTGGATCAATCTTCCATGTTCCGCTTGCATCCCTGACTGCACTTTGATAATCCCATGCGGACCTTGTTTTTAACCGTGTCTTCTGGTAACTCCCCCACCTGATTACTCGTTAGTGTTTGCCCAAATATCCAGTTGGTACACCCTCGCACCCTGTCCTAGATGACCTGACACGTCGCAGCCAGTTGACGGCGCCCATAGGGCACATTTTTTTTACTCCTGCCCCAACTCGCTGTCCATGTTGTGCTGCCCGAAGCCTGTTGCTTCACTGGTCCTTGAGAGCACTGCGCCTCTTAATATTTTCCAGTATCGCTTATATCAGAATTCCCAAGTTCGTCCAGCCATCCACAAAGCCCCCCCCCCCGCAATCGAAGCTGGTTGACAATTCCCGAGTTAATCAACTCCACTTTAGTTCACTCAGACATTATTCAGATTCATTGTTTTATTTCTGCTACTGTGTGAATCTAAAACTTCAAAACTGTGAATACCTCACACTGTTGGGTACTTCTGCTTTAGCTGACCTGTGCATGTGTCTTTACCACGGTCAAGGAATATACCATTACCACCATCACCATTTCGGATAGCCCAAGGCTTGCGGAAATTCGTGATCAACCGATACATGCCTTGAAGGCTATAGACTGATGGGCACGTTTCTGAAAGCCATATGCATAGCAAACATTTAATTCAAGATTTTCAGTTGTATAGTTGATCGAGTCAGAAGTGTCTCCCGGCGGACATGGGATTTATGGTTGGGTGTTTGAATCCGCCATAATTCCGTCGTTATGGATTAAACCATGAAAAACACATCAGTCCGACTGATAAGGTATTGCATCCACCGGGAAATCCAGTAATATAGAGATGTGCTCCGTAGTTTATTGGGAGTTTGTAAACCTACCTGTACGACACACCATAACAAAGACTGACGGATTTGTTTATTTGGTTAAGTGCCGAATTTAGTGGCACCACTTGCAACGCCTGCATACATAGTCTGCACTCCGTTGCCCTCCTCCAAAATACAAGTTTTCCCGCCCCAGCTTTTTGAGTTCTAGATTTTTGCGCGCTGCCGAGCATATTTGCTAACCTGCCGCGAACCGAGGACCGGGGGTCATAGAATCTACACGGGAGTGGGTCCCGACATAACTTAGGAAAATCCCAAAAGTTTCAGAGAATGTACCGTAGCGGCAAGATGTGCGATGGATGGATGGGATGAGAACAAAAACTTGCATGTTGACCACGGTGAGAATATCAAGACGATTTGAAGTGGACTGATCACAGTGAATGGTAGGTTAATATGGTCGACGTATGTTTTCGGCTGACTGAGCTAAACGGACATTACGAGAAAGAATGCGAGGGTCTAAATGGAACCAGGTGGCTAAGGTCAAAATGGCAAAGGGCGACAAATAAGCCTCGAATTGAGTGAACCAATAAATACCAACAACTGACCGACAATAATTGGCGAGCCGGCCAGGAATGTTCCGGTCAAACTGGTGAAGGTAGATCAACTGGTCCTCACTATGGTATATGAATCATGGAATAGGATTGCTTTCGGTGAGTGGATCGTGGAGCACTGGCGGAGAACCGTCTGTGAGTGTGGCGATGGCGGTGGCGGAGGTGATACGAGGGCCAATGGCGTAAACAGTTAGGGGTAGCACGTAAGAGCAGATTGGCTGGTTACCTATTTTTGAGGCCTTTAACGTGATGACGGCCAAGGGGAAGAAGGCAAAAAAGGAGAACCTTTGGAATGTAGATGTACCGTAGCTGAAATACTCGCCTTGTTACTTGTCCATCACTAGTCCGATGACATAAGTAATCTTATTCGCAGATTCGAATGATTCACTGTGATTTGGCAGTCATTGTTGTCTAATTGTTCAATTTTTAGGAGTGAGAAACCACAAGGGACGATACTGGTTTCTGGTTACCGTTAAATTTCCCAACATTTTGCTCGCTGCGCGGTAGCTACTCGGAATCGATCCTCCACCAAATTGCATCAGGTATGGCTGCTGCGCTGGCCCAAGATCTCGACTGGCTGAACCTTTTAGTCTCACTGATCCTGGCAGTTTCTGGAAAAACAAAACGGCCATCTAATAGTCAGACCATTCTGAATCAAATGACAATATCGTGCGGACTTACTTTTGCAAATTTTGTTTACCTTTATTTATCAGGCTATAATATATCCGACCGCTCTTTGGTCAGTTCGGTCTCCTATAGAGCTGGAGCTGATCTGCTGCTAGATGAACTGAAGAAGGGGCAGTTTGCGGGACACGTAAGATTTTGATATGCAGCCTAGCCCCCTCGAGGTGACGAGTTAGATGAGAGTGGAGAAATTACGCTTTGCACCCACTGAGGACTAAGAAGCTTAGTGACCAGAGATGGAGTAAAGGGTGGAGTAATGAGCACTGAACACATACCCGCAACCCGACTGACTGCATTGCACACAACGATGATTTGCGAACAAAACTGGTAGTTCCGGTTGCAGAACCTGCAGTTGACTATGGCTTTGACTTGCCTGAAGTGAAACAGAAATCTTTCTCAGGCTCTTGGTCTACATGTGGGAGGTTTATAAAACAGCTTGAATACTATGAAAGCTGGTTTCGGAACAATGGCCGGCTTCTACTTTGTCCGATGGATTCTCGCAAGAAGCAAGCAAGGGATCTCTCCTCATAGTGTGTTGTGCTGCCTTCAAGACCGGGGAAAAACACGACCAGCAAAATCTCAGAGGGTTTGCGGGGACAAGACCCCGTATTGCATCGTTTACTGACTGACGGCATACTGCAAAGTCTCAAGACTCCGGTAGAAGGTTCGGGCTCCCTAACCGAACTTTAACTGGAAAAGCTCAACTGTGAAGCAGCTTCCACACAGATGAATCGAACGTCAGAACTAAAATTATCACAGACTATGGAAAGCATCACTCGAGCGCTAACAAAGCATCCCCAATATTTTTGGGCTAGGACCGGTGATGATGTCTTGAGGGGAGGAGATGGACCCCGGTCTCCAGGTCTACAGTACTCAGTTTCCCATGAAGCATGAATTGGTTGGAGTAGATTTGGTAAATTAGTTGCCCGCAGCAAGGTGCGGGGGTATTCGCGGTCATTCCGTTGGAGGAACCATTTAAAAAGGCCGAACACAGAAGTGACACTGTTCACGCCAAAACAGGGTAGTTTGTTGCTCATTGCTGTTGAAGATATTTGATGTGATATAATAGACGCATTTAATGAATATAAATTTTTCTATCCTCCGATAAGTCAAGCCTTTGGACACCTGAAGAAAACAAGGCTTGATTGTCCTGTCCTTAATTTGGGCATTCGTCAAACAAGAGCCCTGTTTTAAATATTATTCAAAATCAGGTCGTCGGAACTGCATCACTCTGTACTGCATGGTATATAGAGACCATTTGCCTTCCACGGAGGCTAAAAGGATGTTCGTCAGTGAGCGCTGTAGTGAATGATAGAACTGTAACTTCGACTTGTTTTCCCTTGGAGGTTCGACAAGCTTGCAGGTTTTACTTACGAGCACTAAGGCCTGACAGACCTGAATGAAAGTCTCTGCGAAATGTTACGAAGGAAACAATGGTTAAGAAATGAGAACGCACTATTCATGACTCTTGACAGCACAGTGAAAACGGCTTGTTTCCGTGAACCCTTGTAAGCTTTATCGGCCATTTCCTGCACATTCTTTGCGTTTGCGGTACTTTTGCATTCTGAGGCAACGTTTGTTTCAACCATTTGTCTTTTTGAAGGTTCTTTACTATTGTCGTAATTATTTCGAAAGTAAATCGTACTATCTTGTAAACCTTCCCCACTTCAGCTACTTTAGATTGCGCCTAGCTTCATCCCCCTTTTGCCAAAATGTATGACTCGGCCCTCCAAAATCTGTAAAGATTCTATCCTAATCAGTAACATTTTGTACTCTGATCGAGCGTTCAAAAGTGCGCCTCGGCCACGGTCCAGAAATCCATCAGTATTACCGCTATTATTATTATTATTATTATTATTATTATTATTACTGGTATTGATGAAAATCATGCGGAGGATATGTGGTAGGATATATGGAAAAATGTATTTCTCGCGGGATAGAAGAAGAAGGCCAACTTGGCGATAGTTTTGCCGTGTAGATGAAGTGGTCACCTCAAATGATGTTGGTATGCGATGTAGTGGGTAACAAGGTGTGAAATCGACCGGCGCTGGCACTGAGAATCAATACGAGCACACAAAGCCCATGGGTTCTGTATCAATGGATCTAAATCCGTGTGGGCGGAATAAATCTGAACCTTTAAACGGTTCAACAGAAGATTAGTAGGAGCAGTACCTGTTCAGTATGAGAATGAATTGAGGAGCATAGTGACAGCTATCACCGACCAAGGTCTGCCATGGCTGTCTTCAAAAGGCAAGAGCCAACACTTTTGAATTATTCTAAGACTCAACCTCAGATCGTTCAATCCCAAGCTTCAGCTGTGGGATTTGGTCAAATGGTCCAGCTGGCGATGGCGGAGTACTGAGGACATTAAACGAAGCGGGAGGCCTGAGTCTGGAACTAGTTCCATCTTTGGGTGATGCTGGAAAATGATGACAATAATTGATGAATCAGACGAGCCCAGATAAACTCCACAGGGGTGAAGCTTCTTTGCAATGGTTGTTGGCGAATAATATGTGTACTTACCAGATTTTGGAGACAAACTATAACAGAAATGTTTGATGGGTTAATCACTGTCGAGGGTTAACCTATTCTCGTAGGAGCTGGTAAATTGCCTGGCTCTAAATAGGCGCTTTGTCTCAAGGCAGAATCTAAAAGATTCAATAATGCTAATCCCTAGAGGCGCCGACTTTCCGGAGGCGCGCTTGATGCCAAAGCAAATTCGCGGCATTCCAAGTTAACTCCACCCCATAGAAGCGTCTTAAGTATGGGTTTTTCTTGGACAGATAAATCGTGGACCACTTTCTTGAGAACGATGATCTATACTCAGATGGAAACGGATCCTTCATTGGAACAGATCAATCGATTGTACAACTTCGATTTCTATGGGAGGGGCACTGAAGATTTCTCCTTTCTTAGAAGCTGGACTTGCTGCTGGTATGGGTGTAGGTGTCGTAAACTTCTTGCATGGACACAATGAAGTTTTATTTCCACGGACAAATACCGAGGTCGGACTTTTGAGTCAACATATTTTAAATAAAGAGGTTGAAAAGACTTGGAAAAAGTTTGTGCTTGATCCTGGAATGCTTAATAAATGCTCCACAATAATAAGCAGGTATGTGAGCAAGGGCCACGCTGAGCTTGTGCCTGATATACTATTAAAAATGGATATCGGGCCTAAGCGGTACCTGTCACATCACGCAGCCGCCAACTTCACAAACTTACCGAGTTGATGGTAATTTTTCCTGCTCCACTGTATCACCGGAAGGCATTTTGAATGAGCGACCTCTACAGGAACCGGGCACGACAGCTAATCTGGTTGGATTGTGGCTTCGCATTTAAAAGGAATTCTTTGTCTCGGCCGTGGACACTGGAGAAAATTTTATGCATTTTCTAATGTTCATGAAGCACAAAGGGGCACTGTTCTTCCTCTGGCGGGAAAACTCTCTTCTTTATGGCGATTTTACTACGCACCAAATAAATTACCAAACACTTGATGCCGCTTCGTCCACATTTTTTAAGAATTTCCGGTAACTTTGCACGGCGGGCATTTGGAGAGGACAGTATCAGGACTATGTTTTTACGGTCGTTCAAGATAACCCCAAGTAGACGATTATTCTGTGCTGTTGCTTTTTTGGAGAATGCAGAGCTTTTGCGAATAATAATAACAGTACTAACAGTTCGCTTCCGGGTAACGCGCGACATGCGTTATCTACCAGCAAACGACGAAAAATGGAAAATTATTACATATTTAGCGATATTATGGACAGACTCCTGTGCACGAGGATATGTTGCAGAAAGTTTAGGTGGACACATTGACGAACACAAAGACGAAGGCCAGAAATTTCTAAAGACAGAGTCAGACGAAGAAATCTGCCTGAACCAACCGGAGGTCGCTGGAAGCAGTTGGCCAGACAAAGACGGGACACAAAATTCTTTGAAGCTACTGGGATTATGAAGGACCATCAAGATTAAACTGCCTAATAAAGTGCCCAGCCAGCACAGATCACCAACTTTCATGTGGTAGATCCATCACTTGATTGCAACCTCTGTTTTCTTCGACGATAATTGCCTTGTTTTGCTCAAAGCGGCTAAATTGATTCTTTGCATTGCACAAGAACACGTCATGGTACAAAGTGATTTCAATAACAAGAGTATTATGAGGACCAACTGACTTCGATTTTTTCAGTGCGCTACGAGTTTCTGGCGCGTGCCTGCTAGTCCAAATTTTTCAGAGGTCAGGTATGGTTCATGCTAACTGCTTATACTTGGCTGTGTTCTGAAGTAACGATATTTATTCCGAGTTAGGACAGAACTATAAATTCGATTGTAGCAATATGATGCTTTTTACTTCGCACCCTTTCTTCAATGTAGTACTTGGTCTAGTGAGATTTGTTCTGGAGGCAAGACCTATCCACTCATTCCCATAATAATATTGAAAACTATGAAACCAAGTGGCAATCATAATAATAATGATAATATTAATAATAATAATAATAATAAATTTTTCTCGGCATTGGTCGAGACACACTCGCAGGCGCATGATCATGGTGTACAGCGTTACTCAGTAAAGTGAAATAATCACAAACTTCAGGTATAAAAGTCAAGAGTGCCAGCTGTAGAAAAACATAGCCAGCGATGGTTTATATGGATCACTCTAATAATGGTTTACGCGCCAACTTTGAACCGGTTTCGGTTTCGCGCTAAGCGGTGGCGCACAGTGGGGATATCGAGTAGGAAGTTCATTCGTGCTGCTAAAGTTGCATTATCAACGAAAATGATGTAAGCCATGAAAAACGGCAGTTTACCGGGTATCTGCGAACAGCAAACTTTCAAATATGAAGCAAAAGAGATTGTATTGAAGTACACTCGGAGGAATTGATGCATGCGAAGAGAATAGCAAACCATAAAGCTGATGCAAACCCTGAATGTCGGTTCTACCGGGGTTCAAGAAAAGGAATGAGTCATGAAACAAGGAGACATGAAACCAATTTTATGAATGAACATTTTTGTACTTTGGTGAATGTGGAAGTGACTAAGGTCCATATGAGGTTAAGTTAAATTTCGGAATCAGTAACCTGTACCATTCAGAAATGTGAAAGTGCAACTGGAGGGCCCTGGGAAAGTGGCGGATCAATTTCCAGCAGGACACGAATCAAGCGAAAAGCAGACTGTTGCAGCAGACACTAAAGTGGAAAATCTCCGCATTGACTTGGGCAATATTATGCTGTTTCAATGAAAAATATACATACATATATATATGTTCACTGACGCATTGAGCCTCAGTGTTATTCGGCGTCATTACTGGTAATGTACTACATTCCATGGGTATAGTTCGTCTGGCGGGGTGAAGGATGTGTCGGTCAATCAGTTCAGTGTGGCGAGATATGACATATGTAAATGACGACTGGTATTTTAGCATGTTGCGATTGAATTGTTACTTGTGTTGGCTGCAACGTTGATATCAGCAGGACTGATTTTGTGTTAGAAAACCCTAATTAGTACGATAGGCAGTTGGGGGTATTTCCTGCCGCGTGGCTTGTTTGCAGTCCCGGATGATATGAAAGGTCTCACTTGGGTTCTCGTCGGTACGAGTCATAGTGGCATCTTTCTTTATCCAGTTTGGCGACTGAGATAGTGGGAAGCGACGAGCCTGAAATAAATAGGGATTACGGTCTGGACGTGGTTCCAGCTGTGAGTTAGGGTAATAAATGACGACAACAGCAACGAACCGCTTAGGTTTATGTGAATGGGGCAAGAATAAAGTTCCATTTAAGCGATCAGTGGCACCTACCCCACATTCTGGGTGGAGTAGGCCCGCCGGGGACTGAGCTATAATTCTGCGGCCTAGCAAAGTTGCGTCAACGGTTGGGCCATTTTGTATGCATTCTAAAGGATTATTGGTTCGCAAGTTGTTGTGGCAGTGTTGGGATACTAAGAAAAACCTAGAGCTTTAAGGTTAAGAGGGTCTAGAAATGGCAGCCCTTGATCTAGTTTGCTTACGCAGTCTGCAGTTCAGCACCGAGGCGGTAAGTTGGGATTGAAGGAGCAATGAGAGTTAATGGGACTGGTACCCTGCTAGCACAGCACTATGTTTGTTACGGTCTCTTCCGGTATAGTGATTACTCTATATCGAATGGTCCCTGAGGGGCTCTAAAGTGGAAGAAACTATGATGGTGTCGGTGATGACGCACTAAATGAAATTGGTCTCGTGCCGAGAAACATAGCCGTAAGTTCGTCCATGCACATACTCAATGGTGCCAGTGTGCTGAGACTATACTTGAGTAGGAGCAAGGATATCCGATATAGTGGTGTTTGCATGGTTACCGTGATATCTTTCTCGTCATTAGCATATTGCAAACAGGAAAACACCCATGTGGGAACTGATTTGGAGAGTCGTGAAAGGTGTGAACGGGATGGGGCCAAATTTTCGTCAGGGAAGCGAACTCTAACGGTCTACATTCAGTGCCCACGGTGGGCGGCAGTAGGACCTGCTTCAGTTAAGGAGGCAGCACGATACACATCCATCAGAATCCAGCTCGTGCCGCTTCAAGGGTGCACCACACTTTTGTAGACGCTTTTATTAATATTTTTTAGTTTTCTCACAGTGAGGTATCTGGCTGTCAGATAAGGCGGAGTTGCTTTTCGTGGGTTACCACGGCTTCCAAGCCCCGGCCGAAACATACACCGCATGTAACAAGCCGCGTTGAGAATAGGTCAACCACACCAGTCAATCCGTAGCAACACGGCAGCCTCGGGACATGGCTCACACGTGACAAGGCTGGTATGCCTGAAAGACAAAGCAGTGGAGTATGTTTTTCTCTCTTTTTTATGCCTATCTCTTACTTTTTGAGGTTTCTGTCGTCTCATCGGTGGTCAGCTCTGTGCAGGGAGACAATCACAGCCAGGAATGCTCACAGATTTGCCGCGGTAACACTCGCCATGTCCGTGAAGTCAGATCCCCAATGCGGTTTACATAGGACAGAAAATGCGGGGGAAGGTAGAGTCGACCACAGCCTGCGATTATTTGTTGGGGTTCAAGCTCACTGAAACACCAGTTTGCACAAAGGTGGGGCACTACTTGCAGCCCTGACAACTTGATGCCCTTACGCCTGAGTACGCCATGGGCCGCTATGTTGGCTTGCCGCAAAAAAGGTATTTGATGGTAAAAAATTGAGATTGTTTTGCCGTGCTAGATCGTGTGAATGAACCGCTGAGTTCCCTAATTGCTGCAGCGATGGGGCCAACCCTATGCGGGTCTAATTGAGACTAGGTTGCTCAAAGCGGTTATTCGATTTATTAGTACCATTTACCTGCCTCAAAGGCCTGAGCACTTCAAATATAGAGATTGTACATCCTGGTCAGCGTGTTCACCGTTAAGGCTAAGCATACTTCCTGTTTGAAAGCCACCGATGTCGGTAATAACGCCCGAATTCTTTGTGGCAGCTTGTTCCACAATGAAATGTTCTTGTTGACGAAGAAGTCACACCTAAGTGCAAGCTTCGGCAAAGGAACAGAAACCAAGAACTCATTGTTACGTAAGGAATAAGTAGAAAGTGTCCTCACCTGCGATGCTGAACTACATGATCTATTTTTCAAGATATTCTGAAAGAAAAGAAGGTTATTTCTTATGAGGCGTAGCCACAAGGGATCGATTTTCAGCCACTAGCAAAGTTTCATGTAATTAGAGGACGAAGAAAAACCTGTGAGCTGATTCGTGCATGCCCGTTGTACGTTCTAAAACGCTATACGGTCCCTTTGTCGCATGCTGGAACAAATGATGGAGCCGTATTCCAGAAGAGGTCTAACATGGAACTTAAAAATGTTTAGTTTACTTTCTGGCCAAAATAAATGTTTCATGTATTAGCCCGATCGTACGGCGTGCTTTAGCCACCTGGATAGCTGCGTGTTCCGAAAAGTCAAACGTTCATGAGTAGTGTAGACCCAAGTCATGTACCTGAGAGTTATTGGGGATGAATTTGCCGTTTATACTAAATCTTCCAGTGCAGACGTGACATTTATACGTAATAACATTACTTTTTTCGGCGGAAAAACTCATTTTTCAATCATCACTCCAGGAGCTGAGAGCGAGCAGTTCCCTTGTAATGTCACCTACGGTAAAGGCTAACGCCGCGGGCCCAAAAGTGTACACGATTTTGATATCATTTGCGAACAGGAAGGGAACCCCCCGGTTGGAAAATGGTAAATATATCATTAACGTACATTAGAAACAGTAATGGGCCGAGTACACTACCTTGTATCACCCCACTAGTTACGGGACGGGGTTCGGACAAATTTCCGCCTATACTCACAACCTGGTCTCGGGCTGATAAATAGGATGCAAACCAAGCGAGCATCGGGTCCACGATTCCATATGTTTTCGTCTTCTGTAGTAACCGGACGTGGGATACTCGGTCGAACGCCTTGGTTATGTCCAAAAAGACCGCGATTGCCGATTTACCAATATTGACAGCCTCTGTGACCAAATTGGGGAAATCTGTCATGCATGTCGCACATGATCCGTTTTTCAGAAAACCATGCTGACCAGCGTTGATTAGATTATGGTTAAGAAGGTGGCGTGTCAGCCTTCCTTGATCATTCTCTCCATGATTCTGGACACGATCGGGGTGTGGTTCACCGGCCGATAGTTAACTGGATCTAGACGTGATCCTCTTTTGTGCATAGGTATGATAGTTGAAGTTTTCCATTGAGAAGGGAAAACACTGCACCTGAGTGACAAATTGAATGTTTGTCAGCAACATTGGAACGTCTTCGCCACCTCGACTGAAAATGGCTGGTGGTAATGCATCCGGACCTGGCCTGCAGGACGGTCTTGTTCTTGCAGCATGGACTGAAACCTCATCAGGGTAGAACACCACCGTCGAGAAAGTTACTGATGTCACCGGATTTAGAAAGGAGATGGATGTGACGTCATCCGTCGTTAAAGAGGAGGCAAAATAGGTGCTGAAAGCCTCCGTAATCAAAAGAGGGTCATGCAAGCAATTATTGTTACAGTTCAACTATGGGATGTCTTGATTAGGTTGCTTGTTTCTGACTTTCATTAGCCTGGCCAGTGCTTTCACCCTGCTTGGGTGGCTTAAAATATCTAGTTCCTGTTTTTACTTAGAAGAATCCAAACGCACTTTAATCGTACGGGATATACGTATTATTTGAAGATACGACAAGAAGTCCCTCGTCTTAGTGAATCTTCGTTGGAGTTTGGCTAGGTTACCGTTGAGACGATCTAGAGAGTTCCGCTGTTTGCGTATGATGGGCTCTGAGGTTGGATTGATTTTGTCGAGGCGGTAGTGAAGATTGGTATACAGTTGGGCAGCCGCTATCTCTAGGTCATTAGATAAAACGATTCGTCCCAGTTTAGGGAACGGATAAAAGAGGGTAGACTATTCCAGCCAGCTTTATGGTATCCCTTGTTGGTGATCGGAAGGTGCGTTTCTGCTGACTTATCAGTGTGAGGCCAGGGTGCAGTAAAAACACGGGATACTATCTTATGGTCACTACCGGTGAAGCGACTTAAGACTTGGGTATCTAAATTCTTGATAACAATAGTGAATATAAGGTCTAATGCATTTCTCCCTCGAGTGGGCGATAAAACATGCTGTACCCAATTACCCACATGGATACACAAATAGAAATCATGGAGTTTTGGGGGCGATTTCATGGAATGTTAGCATATTTCAGGCACGTTGAAATCACCAGCTAGAATTTTAGCGGTTAAGTGGAGGTTAGAGACATAGTTGAATGCGTCTGTTATTGCTGTCAGCTTGTGCATGCCCTGGTTTGGAGGACGGTAGAGACATCTGTGAGAAGTAGTTGTTGATCTTCTTTGATAGTGAGCCAGACCGAGTCTGGAATGTTGTCTAGAATAGGATGATGGAACCTACTCGCCGTGAATATGTGTCTGGCATAAATGATGCAGCCGCCTCCTCTTTGGTCAGATCTACTGTTGGCAGTGGCCTGATAGCCGGGTATGGATACGTGGTTTATTGGGGTGTCAGCCACGTCTCGGTAACTAGTAAGATGTGAGGGTGTAGGTCTAATGCAAGCTCTCTAAGCAGAGGCAATTTTAGGAGGAGAAAGCGGACGTTAAGTAGTAAAAGCGACAAGGTGTTTTTGGTTAGGTTCTCAGTAGATAGAGCCGCAGTTTCATTGTGATTAGGTGACGAAGGATCGTCAAATAAGGCGTGGCTTACGATGGGCAGTCGAAGCTCGGCCCATTTTAACCGCGTTTCAGATGAAGAGTTTGTGCCTGTGTCTAAATGCGCTGCTGGGCCTTCAAGCTGGGCGTAATTTGAAGAGCGATTAGGGGGTTCTAATTGAAACGGCCGAATCCTGGAGGGGGTAGATTAGGCGCGGGAGGAGCTAGGGGGGATAGAGGTGGTAAGGACTTATGGACATTTGGTGCATTAGCCCGGGGCTCGGTGCTATATGCGGATTGTGGTTAAGTGAGGGATAAGGACGAAAAAACTGGAGCGGTTCTGGGGCGGGGTGAAAGCTGAAGCTTGTGCCAAGGTTGCGGACTGCACTGAGGTAGTCCACTGAAGGAGGAAATGCGAGACTAGGAATATTCGACAGGAAGGGTTGAACCTGGTGGTGATATGGGTCTTGGAAGACCCCCGGAGAGGTAGAATCGAGTACCCCATTTCGAGAGATATAGGGCACTGAAGCGAAGGCGTGTTGGGCCAGTGGTGGAAAGAAAGGTCTGCCCGGCACCATATTTGGTATTGGGGCAACCTGTGTTACCCGTGGAGGCATACGTGGTAGTGCTGAACACGTTTGGAGAGCCGGCCACTGGGTCTCTGGGAAGGCTTTATATTGAGTGGGATCGGGCGTGGGTCGGACCCTATTGTGAGTTTTCTGACAATTCGAGCGCAGCTCGAGTGGGCTGGATGCTTGTTTCTCTGAGCTAGTGCCCTCCGTAGGCCTAGAGTCTGCATGGTTAGGTTCAGGTTTGTAGGTGGATCGGTGAGGTTGCCGCCGGGAACCCACAGATGTTCGACAACTGCTTTCCGGTTTTACTTCGAATTGCATGGTAGAGGGATCCTGGCAGTGGGGCCCCACCCTATCTGTTTGTGCGTGATGATGGACCGGAGTGGGTCTCGCGTTTGTACATTTTGTTGGTCCGGTAAGGTTCGTGGAAGAATTGAGAGATCTGGTACGGGTAGGAGGGACAGATGGATGGGCCCAACCGGATGAAATAGTGGGAGTAGAGGTAGCCTGCGTCCTGCGAACCCGCTTATTTGATGGAGGTATGGCCGGTGATGGAGAGGCCTCAAATGCCCGATCTACAGTGCAGTTGTTAGGGACAGGTGAGGTAGATATGCTGCGGGAGGGGCTCGAAGCTGCATCTAGAGGTACCTGTCGTCCACTGGATGTTACCTGGGGGTCTGACAAGGGTGAGCTGTCAGGGTCGACAGGCACCTGAACTGGTGCGGAGAGTGCCGGGTCGGGGGAGGATGATTGCACGGCTGAGGCTAGCCTCAGCCGAGGGCCGGTTTCCGAGGTACTAGTGGGAGGTACTTTTGGGAAGGCTGCCCATGGCACCTCTCCTTGAAGAGGAGTCTTGTCTGCCGTAATCCTGACCGATTTATATGCTGTGTTGAGGGCAAGCAACGATTGCTTTTTGTGATCATTGCACACTCCACGTTCTTCTTCTGCTTATATCTAACAAATTATCCAAGAAACTTCGTGGCAGCCTCACTTGTACCACCTAATCACGCAACCTAGCACTTTCGGGTATCCCGTAAAAACTCATCACCTTACATTGTGCCAACCGGGTGGACCAGAACTGCAAGCTTGAAATCATGCAAAGAATAATTATGACGAGTACTGTGGGGTAACGTTTTCTGGATCCTATAGAATCAGACCCTTGTCAAGAGAAGAAAGAGAGCTCAGAATTCCACTTTGACTAAGGCTCGGCAGATTGTTGGTCTGCAGGTGGCTAAAAACAAGGCGTTTGCCTGATCTTTACATGAATTAAAGGACAGTTAAGGCGTGGCTAATGGACCGGTAGTTATCACTGTCCTTTTTCCGGCCGTTTTTGAAATGGAGGGTTATTACGGGGAATTTCCATAGGGCTGGAAGTGAGGTGCGTTGCATGAAGACTGCAAAGATTTTAACTAAGGGCAAGTGATTACAGGCCCACCTAAGTAGAGAAGGGTGGGTGCGTGAGCCATCTGGGTCTAGTTCATGTGAATCTTTGGTGGTGCAGCCTTGTTTATACGCATCAGAGTGAGAAAATGGAACCATAGGAAGTGGAGTAGACATAGTGAAGGGAATTAATAGAGAAGAGTTACTGGGGAGGAAAATTAAAGCGCGGTATAGAACACTTCAGAAATAAAGGCAGGTTTATAACCTGTAGATTAACCGAACGAGAAACTTGGACTGGGACTAAGTGAAAGGAATAAACCTTATGCTGGGATGATTGGAAGTGTGGCCATTCCTGTTAGGATGCAATAAAGCAGTTAGCCCTTCCGCTTACTGTTGAAGCCTGGCCCGGCAGAGCGGTTTCGAACTCCAGCGGTTGATGCTCAAGAGAATTGTCAAGTCAAGAAACCTGATATCGATGGGTTTTAGACCTACCGGGTTGTACTGTGGTAGAGAAGGGGGCGGATTACCGGGCTAGGTGGCCAGAACAATGCATGAGCTGGTGGTTATTGGGACAATGAAGCAGACTGGGCTAGACAATTGGCCACAATATGACAATCAGGGGCAAGAAAGAGCTCACCCCTTTTAAGGGAGTGGATTATCATCGGATTTATAAACCACACACGGGAATGGCAAGAAGTAAACCCATGAAAATAGGTCCGGTGGAAAAGGAAGCGACCGTTATTGCAAGAGGATACCGTGGTCAATACCAATGTATGGATAGGCTACATTAGCAGAGATATCAGGTGAGTTTATCTGACGAGCTACTTCCAAGACGTTGACCTCCCTTGTGGAGCAGCAACATGTTACATCCACACGCCTGTAGTGCTACCAATAAAGCACTCGATGACAAAGACTAACAAATGTGTTTATTTGAACAATGACCGTTTTTGGTGGCGCCACTTGCTCCGCCTGTGTGGTAGCACTACACGCCAGGGTGGACAGGTGAAAAAAAGCGGGTAAAGCACGGGGGTTTTTAAAACGACCAGCAGATATGAGAAAGGTTGAAGGTGCCCCCAGTGAGTCGGACCCCGGCCAGGTGGTCAGGTGCAGCAATAAACAGGGTTAATATTAGGGAGGTCGGTGACCCAACGGCTGTGAGTACGGCCTGCGGGCTGGACCTGGTCATAGGGTAAGATAGATAAGCATGTACAGTCTCCAAAATGGTCAAAAGAGGGGCGCCCAGTGATGCATATGTGGATGGGGTATTCTTCCTGAGCTGAACAGCCACCACCAAGCTTGGATTGAAGATTGCTGGAAAAGCGGTGATCCCCGGCCATACAGATAGATTGCTGTGAGTTGTTTTCAAGCGAGAGTTCAGTTACTGGAAATAAGTTGAGGTATGAGGTGATTGCCAAGAATCACTGAAGAAATAGTCCTGGAATGGGTTATCCAGCCCCGATTAGAAAGAGTATAGAAGGGTACCATACCGGAACACCTGGCGTAACGGTGTCAGGCACGGAAAGTCCGTTATTGGCATGGTACTGACAACCGGCATTTTACGAGGGCAAAGCTCAGTTGGAAGTAAGCGGAGGGGTGAGTGAATGGACTAGGAGTAATTAAGGTGCTGTGATGATCGTTTTGGGTGATCAATAAGTTAGGTTTGTAAAATTTAATGACTCCCTCCATGGAGTGGGCAGCCACGTGTCCAGGGTTGTGGTAAGCCATGGCCAAGGAAGATGGTTGTCAGGGCGCGGGTCATGTACCTGTTGGGCGGGACAACTATGGGGCCGGAAGAAAGGACCCGTGTTGGAGGGATGCGTGTGGGTTAATTTGGAATGGTGAGAGACTGGTTGTTAATACAAGTGCTTAGAATCCAAAAGACCTGAGGGCTTATGAGGGGTATGGAGGTCATTTTGATGGGAGGAGAAATACCGGAAGGGGGAAACAGGGTATAAGTCGGATTGTGTAATTAATGTTAACATATTCACATGGTGGTTTGGGATTAAACAAGAACTGATGTAAAAGGGCTGAGGAAGGGGCTGAAGCCTGCTGAGACTTCCGGTTGTGTTTGTGGACGGATGGGCTGGGAGGGGTTAGTGTGGGCGAGGTAGATGTGCGGTTTTTATGTCACTTATACCTACAGGGGTGATGAGATGATGCAGGCGAGTAGGGAAGGTAATAAAGCTGGTGATATCAGGATAGCTGGGATGGTTGCCCCAGCAACTAGTTCCGGTGGCGTCAGATGGATTCGGAGAATGATGCAATGGCTCAGTCCCATAAAGGGAGTGGGTGAGGTTTTTGGGAACTTCACTAGGGAAAGATGTCAGGGTGAAGTGGGTGGCTGGCCGACTGCGGACCTGATTGCGGTTGCACGTAGGCTCATATGGGGAGAGGAAAATAAATTCTCAGGAGAACCGAGACAGCTGATCAGGGTGTGCACCGAGGGGTACCAAGCTGATTCATTATAATGAGAGTGACGTTTAGCAACGTAGCCGATGCTGGGTAAACTAGTGGGGCCTAATACGGTCGAGTTTGTGACTACCAGATGTGGCAAATCCTCCGAAGCAACTCTGAAACTCCGGGCTTGTCAAATTACTGAATTGTTTAATTTTTATTCGTTCAGAATAGTCCTGCATAAGTGCACAGAACTATGTGATCGCCTCGAAGCTCTATTACCATTCCGGACGCAACTCATATTGGCCTCGCTTGGCCCACATACTTGTTTTACCACTTCATGACTTTAACTCTCGATTTTGGGTCCCCGAGACCTGTTCAACACATTACATGGAGCATCGTTTTTTCAATGCAATCCAAACCCCGTTCAGGCCTGACATACCGGATTTGGTGAACCCGTGATCTCTGTCTGTCTACGTTCGTAAATTTTTGGCTTCATGACTCTGTTTTCAGGAATAACGAGTTGAACTTGTTTTTGAATCAAGGATTTTCAAAGCACTGTGCAATATTCACAACTGCCTCACGGAGTTTGGGGTACAACCAACAGCCAACTTTGACTTTAGAGCAACGGTCAGGGATGTGGGGTCGATACCGGGGTTTTGGGTCGTTTATACCATACGGTCGGAGGGCCGAATCCACTGAGAACCGAAGTTAATGATGGAGACGCTAGACAAGGGCATTTGCGAGGGATCAGAACCGGGGGATGAGAAGCTGATTGAGCTTAGGTCAGTAGTTTGCAGGCAGATTCCAGGATGCGGGATCCATTGACTGTATTATGCCTATGAGACTTTTAGTGGGATTTGCATCAGGGCCAACTGGGCCAGTGCGCGCGGGTAGAATGGCGTTACCTTTGAGTCACCTAGACATTTCCCTTTGAGAAGGTGTTCTATCGCCTAATATCTTCATACACTCATGGGAGGAACTGACAACAATGGTCGGTTTATTAGGATTGAAATCCACAGCACTTAAGCCATCCATGAACTGCAAAATTATGGGACAGTTATGAAGCTGGAATTCTTGGCGTAGCCCCGTGCAATTTCATTTATGGCGGGCCACACTTCATGCATTAGGTGTTATGTTTGACTGTTCGTAGTGGTAGGCTGTCAGAGATAATAAATACCACGAGAAAACCGGTGGCGGCAGTGCTGCCGTAGACTTCAGTTGCAATGGAGTCCAGAGAGTGTTCCACTGGCACGGATTTTCGGGAAGGCTTGGCTGCTCCGTAGTCAAAAAGAGTTAAAAATGAGGTGATCACCAGTAGAGTTTAGTTGACCAGCTAAAGCCCATCCTTACTTTTGAATGCACTTAGTCCTAGGTCATTAGATCTGCCAGATCCTCACGTAAAGCAGAAATGGACAGCTGTGAATAGCAGTGCAACTCAGGGAGGTGGCGCTGCTGGCTTCCCCGGTCTTGCCGCCTGGCTCATGGCCAACTGAAGAAGTCCAAAGCACATAATTCTCGGACAAGGCCTCAGTGCAAACAGCAGGAATTTGAGCTAATGAACTACCACTGAGTTTTGACATCCTCTTTCTTACGTTGCCTCTTTTCCACACCAGATCCCACCACATATAACTCCCTCACCACCTCTGCGATTTTGGACTAGAAAATTCAGTCTCATTTATCTCGCTTAGCGTGGCTCACTAACTGAACTCAACACCCAGTTATGAAGTCACCAATTCTGCTCCACCCTATACCCCAGCTAAGTTTCTTCCCTTATTTCAAGCAGAACTCATTCTTTTTTCCTGCTGAATGACTACTACAAGTAAAATAATAAGTTCCTCATTGAATGTATTAGCCATACTTATGCGTTTCCTTCTTTTAGTCTCACTTTTTTGGCCTCAATCTCTCATGGGGATCAGCTGCATACATGAGCCCGTGCCTCCCTTTTGCTCTTCTTCTCGCTAACCGTTGATCCTCAGCTGGGCTATACCCAGACTGCGTCTCTCTATCTCATTTCCTTTTCCAGTTATCCTCAATGTCGGTCAACCACCTCGGGCACTACACTGACCATCTTTCTGGATGGCGCGCTTGTATAATAATGCTGTATGGCCGACTGTCGTTCGTTGTTCCCGTTTGCTCTGTTGCCCAGGTTCCCACAACCTGTGTCAGTTGGTCATGGACCATATATCTTTATCATGGGTGCTCGGCCTTCTGTACAACCATCAGTGAACACTCAAGCCAATCCCAACGGTGCGGGGCGCGGCCAGATCCACCGCTCTGGCCGGCGCACATCGGGCATGCAGGCCGTCAGCAACGATGCGCGAGCGCAATTAGGCCAGTGGATCACACCTGTTTCACTTCAAGAAGGGTTTTTCAGGTTCATTGTCCAGCGCGCGGTCGGCCCCACCCACTAGCACCAGTTGCAGATTGCACGCTCCATCTCTTGTCGCCCTACCGCATTTATCACTGTCAGTTGCGGACCGCATGCTCCTACCATTCGTCCGACATATTTCGCTCATTTATCATTCTTGTCGGCACTCTTATCACTTCCCTCCCGTGTCGTTACACCTCTGCATGCACACCAATCCTTTCTGTTTTTGTTCCTATCGTGTTTCACAATGACAACCCTCACTGCATGATGTCACTCTTGCCCTATCCACTTTACCCAGCTCAAGCCCGAAATATGTTCTTTTCCACCGATTTCGACCCTGTCGGCTCCTAATCAGTATTCACTTGGTATCTCCATATGCTTTGAAGTTGGTTGATTGTATAGCTCACTAGCTACCATTCTGCGATATTCTCTTTTGTACATCCTATGCCCCGCCCCAGACATATCCGTAACCACGACCAATCCCCTTATAAGAGCTGTCCGTTCCAAACTTTGCATTTTTTACGACCGAATGCATTATCTTTCTACCACCTCCGTATTTTCCATGCTTACAGCCGTAATTATTCTGTGGATCGTCCTCTTAAGCACTGAACCGATTAGCAAATTCTGGCTCAATCCATTGGCGCAATGGCTTGTAAGCACACAACTCTACTTCCATTCTCCCAACTCCGAAACACAGCTATTTTTCGTACATTTTTGTTCCTTCACAGGCTTTCCCGTCCGGATTTTTTTCTTCTTCTTGGTCTTCATCCTGTGTCATCTGCAGTGAAACGACCTGACTGATCATCTCTTATCTCTCTTTCTTTGGTCAACACTCTAGTCTGCTTCGTACGTTGCTCGCCACAGGCATCTTCATTGTGCCCTTCAGGCTGCTCTACTTTTCCACGTTCCGCCCAGTGTAGAGTCATCGTAACGCCATCATTATCGAATACAGTTTCAAACCATGTGATCCCTCAATACCTGATCTTTTTGATCCTCCACTTCCTTATTTCTCTCCCGTACTATTTGTTGTTAAAACGGATGCATCTTCGCGCCACAGTTCTTCTAACCTCCAAGTTACCCTTCCCACGGTGATCTTTTACACCTCTCCAACCACCCCGTACCTCCATTCGCCCTGCTTTCTTCAGCCATTTTCACGGCCATCTTCTTGCTGCATAATGTACGGCCATTTAATAATGCTTCACCAGTTTACAACCGTCACCACATGTGACACCCGCAATAATCAAACTGTTAGATCCATTTCTTACCTGTGTTCGTTGATCCTTTCCCTCATATTCCCTCGCTTATCAACTTCTGCTAACAGCCATCACTTCGGTGCCTCCAAAGTTGGTTCTCTTTTGCAGTTGATCCTCTATGTTCACCGGTCATAAAAAAATTCATCAAGGTTTATCCAAGTTCGTTCTGCACCATTGACCCAACCTTACCCGTCTCGTCTAAGCACTGCTACTTCCGTGTTCCATCTGTTTACTGCTATTCGCTCCTGCTGGTATATATACACACGTATGTATTTTTGTATCCACATATTTTCTCTGCCTCCTTTAGTGCTTTTGTCACCATGTCACCACCCCTCATGACATGCGTCCATTTTGTCCATAACTGCGCCTCACATTTACCATGTCTCGATCCTTCCGCGGCATTGATTTCTCCTGACTCAGTCTTTATGTCCTGCATTTCAGCTCCCTATTTTCAAATTGATACCATCCGTTTACTGCAATAAAGCATACCTCATGGCTACCTAGTCTTCAGCTATATAACTCATTTTTTGTTCTCCTTTCTTCTCTTCTTTTCTCCTTTTTTCTTCATTGTTTCTCGTAACGATAGCTCCTCTTGTTTATTTTCAGTCCTCTCCATGTAAAATCCCCAGGTTCCATTCTCCCTCACCTAGCTCAGCAAACCGATAGTGTCTTGTGGTCCAACTTTAATGTTCGTCTGACGGGCTTCAGGCGAGCAAACTGGAGAAAATGGTTGAGTGTGATGATGTTCTATATGCGGAAAATGAGAATGGTGCCCTCAATTTACCTACGAAATTTGTTTTAATTTACCGGCGTTTAGTATGTAAGTAGGCTCGCCAGCGTAGCCTCCACAGAACGCTGCGGCTGGTCCCGCTGGCGGTTGTGCTGCCGATGGCCGGTGGCTCGTGGAAGATTCGGGGTGGAGACCCCCTTATCCGTCGGGAATTATGCTCAAAATGAGCCGCAAAAATGTTGCTATCGCAAGAAAAAGCAGGGTAGTGGAAGCCTTTGGCGTGCCCTGTTCCGGTAGTACGTTGATATAATTATGAACCCGATTTCACAGACTTAATTACAGGTTATGGAAAGTAGGCTCTACCGCAGATGCCACCCCAATCAGATTTTCCGTAAAAGAAACGGGCATTGATGCCATCGGTAACAGCAATCACCAGTAAGTGGCGAGAGGGCGCAATTCGAATATGATCACTGATGTGTCTTAAATTAGGCTGCAGACAAAGAACTTACGTAATTACGGCTGTATGTATTTTACTCACCAAACAGCATCGTAAAAATAGCTATCTTCACGGACCCAAATAGGTTTGGGAAATATTCGAGTAGTCTTCTGAATGCTCCTAGGCAAGTATGAGAAAATCAAAGCATGTGGGAAATAATGTCCACTTTATGAATAGCTCAGCATGAGTTGTATCATTGCGCATTTAGCTGTTTGATTCACCAAAATGCGTATCAGCAATCGCGCACCTTCATAAACCGACCGCAAAAATTTTAAATAACGTGCTGTTGGACTGCATAAAGCCACCTCAGCCAGCGGCTCCATCTGACCTTGTAATGTTCGGTTCTGAGCGAGCAAGCCTCTTGGTTTACAGTTTGGTTCACGACAGCAAATCGACTCAAGCAAGCTGAAACGGAATGCACCAAGCAATGTTAACGGTTCAGCACACAACGACGGCCAGGTCGCGAGCGTAAGTAACAAGAACACACTGTGTCGAATGAATGTTAATTGTGTATTCTCGGAGGGCGGCGTCCCAACCGAGCGGCACGAATAACAGTCACGTTTACGAGCACACGTGTGTACAGTTATCGGCAACCTCTACTCGGTCCAGTTCTATAAAACATACATACATCAAGAAAAAGGGTTATACACTTCAACAGGGTTTCGGTGACGATTCGGCCGGTCCCGTCCAATGGTTATGTGCGGGACCTGGAATATGATAGAAACGAGTGTACATTAGTAAGCGCCAATTCGAACACTACATGTTACTTTCGGTTCCATTACATAGCTCCCCACCGACAAAGGCACTGTCCTCAGTGCCTCCTGAACATTCCGGCACTCCAAGGCCACCTTCTGAGGGCACTTCCACCGTTTCTTCGACTATCGGCACACTTCCTGGGGGCACTGGTAGGAGACAAGGATTCGTAGGATTTGCCTCGTTCGCCGGTTTCAACTGGTTGTAATGGACTGTGAGAGCCTCAGATCCGGGGTTTTGTAGTAGTCGTATCACGTACGTCTTTGGTGACATGGAATGTACAATAGCATATGGTCCTTTCCAGGGTTTGTGAAAGGCAGCTGTCTGACCCGGTGGGGGTCTAGGCCGATGTAGCCATACATAGTCTCCTAATCGGTATGTCGGACAGTGGGCGGTTGTATCGTAGCTGCTCTTCTGTCGTTTTTGGGCCAATTCAAGGCGCTGGTGTGCAAGACGGTGGGTCATAAAGAGATCTTCCATGAGTTTACGGTTGTAAGCTGTTAGATCCATTGCTTCTCTGGGGGATAGTGGTGTCACGACCTCTACCGGTAATCGTAATTCTCGCTCGAATGTAAGATGAGCTGGAGTAAATCCTGTCGACGTGTGGCGTAGCCCTCGATATGCTAACAAGCAACGTGGGAGTACCTCGTCCCATCTGTGAGAGTTCGACTGTTCGACGAACGACCGTAGGATGTCTTTGAGTGTCCTATTTGTCCTCTCTACCAGTCTATTCCCTTGTGGGTGGTACGGTGTCGTCCTTGTCTTCTGAAATCCCAAGAGTCGGCAAAGTTCTCTCAGCAACAGGACGTCGAACGACGGGCCTCGGTCAGAGTGAATTATAGAGGGCGCACCATATCGCGAAATCCATTCGTTAACGATTACTGTTGCTATAGTAACTGCTTCTTGGTTAGGCATCGCAATTGCTTCGCACCACTTGGTGAAGTAATCTTCCATCACTAAGATATAGCGGTTACCCTTATTGGTGGTAGGCAACGGCACAATTACGTCTACACCGACACGGTGGTTCGGACTACCAATGATGATCGGTTGCAGGGGTGCTCGTGGTGGCGTGTGTGGTCCTTTGTTCCTGGCACACGTGTTGCATCCAGCGCAGAATCTGATAACATCTTGGCGGAGGTCAGGCCACCAGTATCGCTGGACCAGTGCTGCGTGTGTTCGGTACTGTCCGGGATGTCCTAGCTGCTCATGTGTCATCCGAATGAGGTTTAGGGTTTTTGTGCGGGGTACGACAACGCGCATCTGGTTATCCTCCCCCCGCAAATGAAGTAACCCGTTCATGACGACTAGTTTTGTCCGCTCCGCCCATAACGCTCACTCGTCCTTTTGACGTTCACTTATTTCGATTCCGGATGGTTTCAGGCCGCTTTCTGCCTGTCTTTTGTAAATGAACGAGATATACGGATCATTTACTTGTGCATTCTTCCAGCTTGCTTCCGTAGAGGCGTCGGCGAACACCGAATTGATCTGGGCATTCTGGGGAATTCGTGAAAGGGCATCAGCGTTAGTGTGCTTTTTTCCAGCCCGGTATAAGCACTGAAAATCGTATTCCTGCATTTTCTCTTGCCAGCGGGCCACCTAACCTTGTGGGTCCTTAAATTTTTGAAGCCATTGTAACGCCTGATGGTCTGTTCGCACCCGAAATGGACGGCCCAAAAGGTATGGCCTGAAGTGGTGTAAAAATCAGACTAAGGAGAGCATTTCGCGCCGAGTCGTACTGTATCGCCTTTCATGCTTGTCTAGTCCTCGACTACCAAATGCTATGATCATTTCCTCACCGTCAGTCGTCGCTTGCGAAAGTACTGCCCCTATGGTATGGTCGCAGGCATCGGTGTCAAGAATAAATAGCCTCGCATCGTTCGAGGTATCCGGAAGAGCCAGGATCGGCGGTGAGATCAGGGCCTTTTTCAGTTGCTCGGATGCCTTCATGCACTCCTTGGTCCAGGTGTATGGTCGGTCTTTTTCTGCCAACTTATGCAGTGGCGTTGTCAGCTTGGCGAACCCCTTGACAAAACGCCTGTAGTAAGACGCGAGCCCCATGAAACTCCGAACTTCGTTGGACGATGTTGGTGTTGGCCAATTGGTTATTTTATCGATTTTCTCAGGGTCCGTGTGCACACCAGCGTGTGACAGCAAGCTTCCCAGAAATTTCACTTCCTTCTGTAATAGCATGCATTTCTATGCCCGGAGGGTTAGCCCAGCTTCCTTCAACCGCAACAGCACTTCCTCTAATCGACGATTGTGTTCCTCGATTGTGCGACCGTGAACGATGATATCATCCAAGTATAATAGGCAGCTGTTCGGTGCTGTCCCGCAGTTTTGAGTTCATTAAACGTTGGAACGTGGCCGGGGCATTCGCTAGTCCAAATGGCATCGTTTCGAATTCGTAGAGGCCTGATGGTACGGCGAACGCCGTTTTCTCGCGGTCGTCTGGATGGACCTCCACCTGCCAATAGCCCGAAGCAAGGTCCAATGTAGAAAACCACTTAGCGCCAGAAACAGCATCTAACGTACTGTCTATCCTAGGTAGTGGAAACGAATCTCTCTTGGTTATAGCGTTGAGGCAAAGGTAGTCAACGCAGATTCGAAGGCTACCGTCCTTCTTCTTTACCAGGACGATTGATGATGCCCACGGGGACGATGAAGGCCGGATGACTTTCGATTCTAACATTTCGTGTACCATCTTATCTAGTTCCGCTTGGTAATGTAGCGGGACGCGTCTGGGTGTTTGGTAGATCGGGTGTTGTTGCCCGGTGTCGATTCGATGTCGTAGGAAACGCGTCCGGCCCAAGAAGTCGCAGTTGCAGTCAAAATTATCTCGTGTCTCGTTGAGAATCTTCACAACCTCGCTATTCGTTTCTCGGTCAACGCACGCTCCTAACAACATCTCATTGATCCAAGAGTTATCCAACTTCAGTGTTGCGATAGACTGGCCTATGGGCTCCGGTCGTTCGTTAATCACTAACAGTTGCCTGTCGAAATCAATGACTATTCGGTGGGCCCGTAGAAAGTCCATCCCTAGAATTGCGTCCCAAGCTACGTTGGCACAGAGGAAGTGGTGCTGGACAGTACATCGCCCTATACTCACGCTGCCCGCCACCTGACCCAGAATTGGCATAACGGTTCCGTTTGCCGCTATTAGCCTCCCGTTCAGAGGCACCGAATGGGATATTTTGGTTAGCGACCGGTTGATAACGGAGCATGACGCCCCAGTGTCGAGTAGCTATTTTGCCCCTTTACCGCTCAACAAACCCTCGACAACTAGCGGTGATTGCCAATCATTATTGTTCAATGAAGCAGAAGGTAAGGACATAGCACGATACTGGGACTCACCGGTGTACTGCATAGCTGGATTGTGTTCACAGTGTTGGGCTCTTGATCCGAATTTTCGGCAGTAGCGGCAATAAGGCTGCGGCCTCGGGTATGAGACTGATGGCGTACGGCTCGGTTGCGGCTTGAAAACAGCGGGTTGTATGGCTGCAATTGTTTCGTTTGGTAGCTGTCTTAGGGCTTCTCTGCAGGCCTCGAGTTTGCGCGCCCGGAGTAGTGCTGACTGCAGGGACGTCGGCATGTTGAGGAGAAAAGCTTCCTCCGTTTTCAGATCAGAGATCTCCATCGTAAAACGCCCCAAAGTGTGCTCGTCACGAACGTCTTTGGATGCCTTGTGGTATGCTTCCGTAGCAAGAACTCTCAGGCAAGCCGCGTACTCGTCTGCTGATGTTGTCTTCGTTCAAAAATTTTTCCAGGAAAGCTCGGGCCAGTTCATATTGCGCGAACAATTCTTCTAGCGCCGACCAAATTATACCGGGGCCTGAAAGGATAGGGACTCTTGTGGCTAGAAACTGCCGGGCAGCATCATCGTCCAGCAACGGCAACAAATACTGCCCAAGGTGTTCTGGGGGGGGTGTCCTGGAGATGCGTTTTGGCTCGAACGGCCCAGAGGGCGAAATCATCGCCGGGTGAAAACGCCTTCAGTGTAGGGACTGCTGGGCGAAACAGAGCAGTTCTTTCTTTGGTTTGGTTCGTGTCACCATCCATTTTCTGAAATATAGTGGGTGGGTCGAAATTGTCGCTTTCAGTCATCCCACCGCTGCCACAAATTCTAATGTTCAATTCTGAGCGAGCAAGCCTCTTGGTTTACAGTTCGGTTCACGACAGCAAATCGACTCAAGCAAGCTGAAACGGAATGCACCAAGCAATGTTAACGGTTCAGCACACAACGACGGCCAGGTCGCGAGCGTAAGTAACAAGAACACACTGTGTCGAATGAATGTTAATTGTGTATTCTCGGAGGGCGGCGTCCCAACCGAGCGGCACGAATAACAGTCACGTTTACGAGCACACGTGTGTACAGTTATCGGCAACCTCTACTCGGTCCAGTTCTATAAAACATACATACATCAAGAAAAAGGGTTACACACTTCAACAGGGTTTCGGTGACGATTCGGCCGGTCCCGTCCAATGGTTATGTGCGGGACCTGGAATATGATAGAAACGAGTGTAGATTAGTAAGCGCCAATTCGAACACTACATGTTACTTTCGGTTCCTTTACAACCTCGACGTTCAAATTCACCGGGCCCATATTTGAATCCATCCCCGGGTTCACCTAAACTCCCCACGTTACTCCCCAGTGCGCATACGTTTATCTCCTTCTCATATCTCCCTTATTTCTTCCTATCCCTCTTTGTGGTAAGTATTTCTAAATTTTTCATGAATTTTGTCGCTTGTAAAATTTTGGTCACGCCTAAGACATGTTTCGGGCGCCTTCGAAATCAACTATTAATAATATTATCATACATTTTGTCTGATTTAATAATGGTATATTTCTCGACCGTGGTCGAGATGCACTCGCAAGCGCATGATCATGGTGTGCACCGTTACTCAAGACGATGAACTATACACGAATTTAAAGAAAGGGAGTCAACAACGTCAGAAGCAAAACAATATAGCTAGAAATAGTTTGAACGGATCGAAATGATAATGGTTTGCGCGGCAAACACGGTTTGGTTTCGAACTCGAGTTGTTTGGTGGTGGCCCGTAGAAGTACAGATTACTTAGTGAAAATATTGTGATGAGGATGCGATTTGAGCCAAAATGATGCAAGCCTAGGATAACGGAGGCTCCTTTGGGGTTCTACGAAGGGAAAAATTTCTGAACGTGGAGAAATGAGAAAATGCATGGGGGTACACTCGCGAACTTTGATTAATATGAAGAGAACGGCTCTCTATGAAGACGACGTTGACACGGAATGACGGATATTCCCGGTTTCAATAAACGGAGTGCGTCATGAAACGGGAAGACTTGAACGAACTAAGTGGGAATGCACTCTGAACCGTTGATGAATGTAGGGGAAACAGCAATCCATATAAAAGGTGAGTTCAGGTTCAGGATGAATAGCCTGTATCATTTAGAAACAAAGGGACCGCAACTTGGGGACCCTGAATTAGTGAAGAATCAATTTCAAGCCGGATACCATTCGAAAGAAAATGAAATCTTGCAAGAGAAAACTGACTGAAAAACCTTCGCGTAGGCTCGCGCCTTATCGTTCTGTTAAGCTGACAAAAATATATTGACTTATTGATTCTCTGTGATATTCAGCGTCCATATTGGGAACCACGGATGAAGGGGATAAGTGGACTGGCGTTCGGATGGCGTATCGAAATTTAAGGAGCCATTAATTCCTGTGTTGCTTATTATGGCTCTGTTATTGGATTGTTTCACATGAGACCAAGGTGATGTGCATCATCCCGTGGGTATAGTTTATCAGGCGAGGTAAGGGATGTGTCAGTCAATCAGCAGCAGGTTGCTTGTGAACTGATATTTGTGAAGACTCCAACAGTGACATCAGTAGTGCAGGCTTTGCGTTAGAGGACGCCTATCAGTCTACTGGCAAGAAGTTGGGGGTTTCTTAGGTCGTGTGGCTCAATCGCAATTCCGTTTGGTATGGAAGACTCCATTTAGGTCTCTGTCGGTACGGGTAAAAGTGGAGCCCGAGAGAGTGGGCGACGACAAACCTGAAATAAATGGTTAGCAGCCTGGACGTGGTTCCAGCTGTGAGTTATGATAATAACTGGCGACAATTAATAATGAACTGGTTGGGTTTATGTGAACTGTCAGTGGCACCTTCAGTATTCTGGTCTGAGTTTCAATTCAAAGGTTTAAGTAACTTGGGGTTGCAGGAGGTTGATAAGTACTACTGCAGGCTAGCAAGATAGCGTTAACCGGGTGGACTGCTGCGTCTGCATTTCAAAGGATAAATGGTTCGCGCGCAATTAGAAATTCTGAAGAACGACTGGGTAAGGTTGCAAGAGGAACCACTAGGAAATCGGTGGTGATGTGTTAGAGAAAATTGCTATCGTGCAGAGAAACGTGGACGTAAGTTAGTCTGTGCCCCTACTCGGTAGTGCTGGCCTACTGAGATTGAACTTAAATGTGAGCAGATACACCTCATGACATGGTGGTTGCACGAAAATCATTTTTGTTATAAGAGTGAGGAGAGGTAGTTAGTAAGGAATGGAAAATATGAACGGTTCTCTGGGTTCATTTTTGCAGACTTAAACGGGGCAGGTGTTGGTCATCTGTTGCCTCCGTATGTTATCCATGTCAGTGGGCTTAAGGTCCAGGCTGCGGTGGGGATTGAAGTTGGCAGAAGGCTGTGGTTACTATTGGGTAGGGTTGTGAGCCTAAGCGTGGCTTGGAGGCTAGAACGTCGAAAGGGCCGCATTTTTTCAAAGACAGGTGATGGAAGATGGTGGTGTGGATGGAAAAGCTAACCGGTTTTAACTATGTTCTTTGCTCTTTTCTCCCGTTCTGGGCTTCACTGCCGTTGCTGCTATTGATCAGGTACGTATACACGCTGTCCGGGTCAATAGGTTAAAGGTTAGGGTAATGGTGGCTATTGTATTTGACTTCGACGTGCATGCTAGGTGCGCTCAGAGAGGGTATTGGGTGGTTGAAACTTAGAGCGTGAGGAGGATAAGCTTATTTGGAGGGTCCAGTGCGAGGTGACCCCAGTCAGTCTCGTGCGTGAAAACCAAAAACTAGTCGAGCGAACATGGGCGATGTGGTGTTTCCCCTGTCACAGGACCAGGTATGTGCTGATGAGAGACATACCCATAGATGAACGCTGCCCAATTCCTTCACAGCCCGATGTCAGTGGTATTTGGAGATCGAAGCGATCCCACGAGGTCTTTTTTGTTACCACTTTTTCATTGTTATGTTTTTATTTGTTTCCCAACGGAGGGGTGGTTGAGCCCACATAGGAACTCTCAATAGCCCCTCCGCCCGATCGTAATTTTATGCGTATTTGCCCCTTTTGGCAAGTGCTGGGGGTGGTCTCTAGAATGAGATGATTAAAAAGGGCGAAAAGAGGCCGGACATAAAACCCAGGTGGGTAGTGGAGGCCAAAATGAACGGGAAAAGAATGAAACGACCAAGTTAGGTGGATAACTGCGGAACTCAGTGTCCTATGGTCCAAAGACACATACTTATTTGCTGCAGAGACATCTAATACTAAGAACGTTAGACTGGATGGCAATGGAACACGAACATCGTCTAGAATTAGGAGAACCGGCAAGCAATAAACCAGGTATAGTTACAAAAGTCAGCGAATTGTAGCTACCTTAGTATAGGTTGTGCGCAATATAACGTTCGTCATCGGGTGAGAGATGAAAGTTCTGGTGCAGTAATCCTAGTAATAAAACACGTTGTCCTAGTCCAAATTTTCGGTGGCGGTCTGTCCGGCAAGAAGGATTACATTGGGGACATTCAATAAGTGATCCAGCAAGCATCTGAACTGGGAAACTGAGAGAATCTCGCGGAAGTTTAGCGGGAGTTTATTCCATAACTTTCAGTATTTTATAAGGAAAAAGTTAGATTTTGACGCCAATTTTGATCCAGGAATAGAGGGTTGCAGTGACAGATGGCGTAGGGCGTAATTCATGGAGGAAGTGAGACGAATGGGTTGAGTATATGGGAAGGCAATACGGTGGTACAGCCAAAACAGGAAGCATAAATTGAGCTTCGTGTGACGCAGCCATAGACGGTCAAGACTGAGTAGGATGCATCGATCTTTTAAACACTATAGCGGCTTCGCAGAAAGCAAACTCAATAAAATGCATTTGCGTGCCTAAAGCTTAGGCACGTTTCGATTACGAATAGGCATTTCCACTTAGATTTCTTGGGATTGACAACCGCCCCCCAAAAGTGGTCAACTCCGGTGTCAGGCTCTCCTCTAGCTATAGGCAATCTTCTTTTGAATATTTCTTCTCAGTCACATAAAGTGGATTATAGTCAGGACAAACGTACTTCAAGGTACTTTCACTTATCCAAACCCGATTCAACCAGTGCGGTATTACAATATCCTCCGGTCGGACACATCAGCCTATCCTAGAAACCCTTTAGAACATCTGGGTGATCTTCACCAGTCATCACTTGAGGTACGCAACTGGGTTAGCAAAAGTTGACCATGCTTTTCAATAGGTCAGGAATCGGTGTAGCATCGGCTCCTTCAATTGACTGGTTGCTTGAAAGCTGATTTGTTTAAGTTCAGTTGGTACCGGAAAGGTCGAGCTGATCGAAAACTTACGTCACGCTACGTATTTAACGGCAAGGCGCGCTCCAGCTCATCAGCTCTGGCCACTAGCTCGTTTAATCTCCCTTATCCTGTCATTTATATAGGGCAACCAATGTGATTACTGAAACCCATCAACTGCTATCTTCCTGCGTCTCCCTTCACCGAACGGGAATCGAGTCCAAGAACCGTGCTTGCGGCTAAAACACAATCTAGATGAAAAACCCACTAGTTGTTTGGTGAATTGGCTTTGCACGGACTTCAGAGAAATGCGGTCAGATTTCTTCATGTTGGTGAAGATATTGAGACAGTATTCAATGAGGGGCCTGGCGTGAGACTTGTAAGTGAGCAGTTTGCAATCTTTTAGCCAAGAAGTTCTGGAAATGAGGCTATTGGTTCTTCTTGTCTTTGCAATCTGGATTGAAACGTACTCAGAAAACCTAAAGCTACAAGAATAAAGAGGACCAAGGTCTCGAACTGGAGGGTTGTACGAAATGAGTAGGTCGTGGATAAGCAGAGTTCCGGGGGCCACTTGACATCTGAAGTTTGTGTAGCAGCTCTTCGAGGTGGAGAATTCCATACTCCATGAATTGCGCCAGTCCCCGAGTCGCCTTAATTCATCGGAAATTTTATTCAGCATGGTTTTGAGGTTCTGAAGAGGAAACTCATGGACAAACTTACCGTCATCAGCGAAAAGGAATTGGATACCATGGTGGAAGATAAGAAATATATCATTTATGTAGATGAGAAAAGGTAAAATACCGAGTACACTGCCTTGCATAACCCCACTGGTGACCGGAGCAGGCTATGAGAGACCCCCATCGATGGAAACCAATTGTGAGCGGTTCGATAGATATAATGCTAACCACGATAAAAATGGAACCGGAAAAACCACGAGCTTTGAGTTTGGTTAGTAATAAAGCTTGAGGGACGCGGTCGAAAGTCTTTATCATATCAAGGTATTTAATGATGACAGATATGCTGTTGTCGGCCGTCGCCGTTATGGGGTTAAAAAAGTCGTACTGGCAAGTGGTGCGTGAACTTGACTCTAGGAAGCCAAGCTGCTCACTTTGGATGACGTTATGATACAATAGAAAGTCAGACATCCTCTGTTTGACTAGGAGTTCCATCAACCTAGAGGCAATTGGAGTGTGGTTGACGGGGCAGCAATTTGAGGGGTCATGTATTGGTCCTTTCTTATGGATTGGGTTGATGACTGCAGTCTTCCACTTTGAGGGAAACATACCAAACTTGATGGATAGATTGTAGACCTTCAACAGTGGGGCTGAGGCATCAGTTCCTTCTAGAAGTAGAATTGTCGTTGGAACATCATCATGGCCAGGGAGCGAAGACTTCCGGACACGGGTAAGCTGGTTGGTCGCCCCTTTTAGAGTAAATTCTAAATCAGACAGTAAGTGCTCGGTGACGGGGTCTATGCATGGGGGTAAAGCAAGGGGTTCCGCAGTCGTGGATGCAGCAAAGTAGGAATTAATCGCCTCGACTATCGCCACAGGTGAGGTAATCTGATCGTCGTTTGCTAAAATTAGAGAGAAGATACCGGCCGGCTTGCTTTGGCTTCTGTTCTTCATTAGGCGTGCCAACTTTGAGGAAGTATCTTGGCATTGTAGGGCAGATGCTTTTTGTTTTTTGAGCATATCGTCAGTCTTGATTCTGATTGCTACCGAGAGACGTTGGAGCTGCGAGAATGAGGATAATTCACTATTGGCGTGATACACCTTCTGGAGACTGAGGCATCTGTTTTGCTTTCGGCTCAGGACTGAACTACGGACTAGGTTTGATCTGGTACGGGTTGTAGTGATTGCGGACAGCAAGTTTGGTAGGTTAGAATATAGTAAATCGGTAGCCAGCTGAGGGTCGCTTTGCAGGAAGTAGTCGCCCCATTCTAACGATCGAAGCCTGCAGATATGTTTGTCCCAGTTGGCCGCTGAATAGAAATGATTGGGTGAGTGGGACTTATCTAAAGCTTATGAAACCATGAGGATGCAGGACACCATTCTGTGGTCACTTCTTGGAAAGAGGTCTAGCGTACTGGTGGAAACATGGGATAAACCAATAATGAACAACAGATGAAGGATGTTGTTACCTCTGGTTGGGACTGTTACGTGTTGGATCCAGCGCCCTACGAGGATGCGCGGCATGAAATCTAATAAGTTGTTTGGGGCAGATAGGGTAATACAACAGATGCTTGGTGCATTGAAGTCTCCCGCGATGAGTGTGGAGGAAAGGGTCAGCAGTGAAAGATAGTTGAATGTGTCAATAATCTTGGTAAGATCCATAGTGTTGGAATCAGGTGGCCGATAGATGCATCCAATATAAAGATAGGAGTTAGGTAAGGGAAGTTGTAACCATAGAGAATTCTGAATGGCGTCCGGAGTTGTGTTAGAGTGGTATGGCGGACAGGATGTTTTTGACACAAATTAAACAGCCTCCCCCACGACGAGGTCTGCTCCTTCGGAACATCTGGCAGCCAACTAGAAAGACTCGTTCTGACTAGATGGAATCCGTTAGCCAAGTTTCAGTTACGATGATAATATCAAAGTCAGAGGTCTGAGCAATGCTGCGGACGGCTTTAGTTTCGTTCAGTAATGAACGGGCATTTACAAATACGACTGAAAGAGATGATGCCGACCTCGGTAGTGGTGGATATGGTGAAGGGTTTGGTAGTGGTGATGAAAGGGGTATTTCAATTGAAGAATGAGGCAAGGATGGGGGGATACCCCAGCCGTTCCATGGATTTGGGAGTTGGAGCCTGGAGAGGGATAGTGTAAAAAAGGATGAGGTGGTGCTGATTGGGGGAGTAGTTTGAATGCGGGGAATATTCTTGGAGGGGGCCGGCAGGAAAAAGCGGCCACGGATGGACGGCGGTACTAGACCAAGAGACGTGGACGGGTCTTGTGGGAGTGGGAGGTTGGATGAGGCATGGAGATGGTTCCCAGGGAGTGACTGGGTAAGGGTTGAGGTATAGAGTAGTTGGTGTGGCGGATAGTAATGCAATGGAGCGATGATTTGGGGGGATAAGGTAGGTGAATGTAGGGTGAAATGATAAGGCAGTCAGCCGGGATGGAAAAGTGGGATTCACAGCTACACAAGAGGCCGGTAAAATCTCGCTCGGCTGAGCCATTTCCTTATAGTTTGCGTGTGCATTATGTCGATGGGTTTTGTTCTTTTGGCGACGAAGAGTTAACTTCTGAGGGTCAATCTGCACTGGCTGGACGATCAGCGGTGGTGACCGGATACATTCTGGTGGCGAATGGGTGAGTGCAACAGGTGGTCTGAGGGGCCTGGCTGCGTTATCAAAATTGCCAGAGGTATCAGGATACATGGGTGTAGAATGAGGTAGGTTGATGGTGCAGTGATTTTCAGGTATGGCTGAATAACCCGACGTGTAGCTAGTAGAAGCAAAGGGGTCACCTAGACTTGTGGAGAACATGAGCTCGCGGATGGATGCTTCAGGGGAACCCTTGTCAGTTTTGTGGATGCTAGGGCACTTGTTCCGGTCCAGAGATTTGCCTGGGTTATTCTGATTATTGGGGCTTTTGCCAGGTGGCTCATTGGGTGATGAAATTGGCGTGCTGTCCTTATCTATGTCTGCATTGTGATCTGCAAAAGATGGTAACATCGGGTGATGACCACTGATAGGTGCACCAGAGTTTCGGGGTGGATTGCTGGTCGTGCTTACACCGAGGTTATTGTTCTGGGCGTGACTCTTGTGCACCTCTCTTTGCAGTAGGGTCTTGCGGGAAATATCTCGATGCACTTAAAGCCGGTCTTGGCTACGACTAAAGAATGCCGGCTGATAAAGATCTTGGCACCAACTTCATTTGTAAACTGGAACAGCCGTAGACAGGTGGTGCGCAGAGAAGTTTTGCGGAGTCCAACACAGTGGAACGGTTGTGATCCCAGGTCACAAGCACTTAAGATCATATTTTTAGCAGCTGAGAGAGGTATTTGGTCTTGAATGTTAAACACGAGTGCTTTGTTTGCCTTTTTTCATCCGTCTGAAGATTTCCGAGGCAATCGTTTCCACAAAATTCGTGGCCAGTAGTAGATTGGTTGGGGTGTGGTTTGCTTCTGGGTCAAGCAAGAAAGCTATAGGTATCAGTTGACGGATAATCCGATCAACAGAGTCAATTCAAGAGGAAAGACTGCTTGGATTTTTGCTGATTTCCGTAGTTTATTTATTAGCATGTCCAAGTTTATCTACCAGAGAGACTGAGCAGTTATCCGGTGAGTTTTGGAGTTTAGAGGTCTTGCGACGGCGGTTGCTGACGGCGATTTCCGGTCGGGTCGGGAGATGTAGGCATGTATATAGTGGTGAGGATATGGATGGCCAATCGGATAAGATGTGGCAATGTGCTTGGGCAAGGGAGCTATACCAAAGCAGGGGATCAAGTGCAGAGTAATGCCAATATACGTAAGCTCCAAGGGGAGAGTGCTCATCAAGTGAGGTCACTATTTGCAGAACTAAATACGCACTAGTTGTTAAGCTAAAAACTGCAAGCAGTTACTGTGGATGGTGCTGTTGTGAAGTTCCGGATGTATTACGCAAGTCAAGACGGCTTAAGTCACCTTACGATGATTTTCACAGTGGTATTTTGGAGTCTGCTAGTGTTGTTCGACTGAGACTGATGTTTCGCTTAGCTTCTATCTTAAAAGCAGTTGGAAGATCACTTTTGAATGTATTTTTTATCACTGGGTGGTCCCAGAGAATAGCGTTCAGAAAACATAGCTTGATTTATTCTGGGTCGGACAGAAGCCCTTAGAGCTATAGTTCTAGGGATTATCCTGGATAGCTTAATAAAAACTATACCGATAACAGCGAGAAAACTACGTGGTGTAACGTATTTGTGTCCTAATTTCTGCAACCGACTCTCCTCAAGAGGGAGAAGGGTTCTCGGATCTTCTGAACAGAGACAGACCACTGAGTGCTGAACCAGCTATCTAACCATGGGCTGCTACTGATGATCAGATTCAGGTACCGATGGCCGATGCATGAGGCCGGCCACGGCTAGGTATATACAAGAAAATCCCGGTCGGGGTTTCGGAGTCGGTGCAGGGGCGCTTTAAGAAATCCCGTTCGGGTATTTGACATTTTTTATTACCCGAGTTCTGATCGCTCGCATTCATTCCAATAATTCATTGGAATCTTTGTCACAAACCGGACCCTCACCATTCCACTGAGTGCTGGTTACAGAGCTTTAACTCTCCGGTAAATTCATTTGGTAAACCCGTTTTCTGTTTCTAAGCTGTGGCTGTTGTTGATGTGCAGTTGCTGATTTTTCTTTGAGTTCTGAGCCTAGGGGGAGCACCACCGAGTTTTGTTTATGGTATATCGGTAACTTCATTGTGCATAACATATTAGATATTTTGAATTGATTTTGTGCTCATTGTCGTCAAGAATGGTCCCTTCTTGTCGCTCAAATGCCGAACTGGCCGAACCTTGCAAAGATCACGCACCAGGATCATTAGGCAGAGGGTTTCATAAGCCATGGGCAGGATACAGGCCACCATTGTCCTGGGGGCGAGACAGTCTCTTTCGTTGGGTCAGGTTCTAACGACCCCTGGTCTTGAACGAAAATATGCACTGGAAACTTACAGCCATGCATAAGTACCATCATTTCTCCAAGGAAGAGGGCATAACTTGTCTGTCTGCTAGGCCTTTGGCACAGACCACGATTAAGACATCTGCCTGCTGTGGCCCTCCACCGAACCAACCAAAAATGCAGAGTGAAAATCCTCGAAACAGGAAATTTAGCCCCACCACGTACACTAAAATTTGAAGTTCGCTGCCCGATATCGCAAAAGGAAAGCTACTCAGATTGACTGCAATTAGCAGCATATTAGGTAGGATAACAGAAGCAGGTATAAATGCATCCCAACCTTGTTTGATCTGGCGGCACCTGACCCATATCAGGGACATATCAAAACTCCGAAGCTATTTGCTATGAGGTAGAAGCGATCACTTGTATGCGGCAACCCGGGGTAGCCCAAGGACTGGTCATGGAATGTCTCAGTAAAGGCACGGACAAGCTTCGTACTGAAAACTGTGTTTTTTCGTAGGTCGTTGTAGAGGAAACCTGAACGTGGTGAATTGGACCCTAAATGCGATTCAAGACAAGTTTGTTTGTGAAAACAAAGTAATTGCTAGGACGAATCAGTGTGCTGGAAGGCTGCAACAGCCAAAGACTTTAGAGAGCCCAGAGCAATCAGCTAGCTTGAATTAGCTACACCAAGCAAGCAAGTGAGATGTTGAACCCCCTGCGAACCGCGAAACGAGAGTTTAAACTCAAGTTGGCCACAGAGGGAGAAAACACAGACAAAAAATTCCATAGATGCTTACAGGCAAAAGGCCCAGTAAAAGTTGGGATGTGCCTGACTCCCACTAAGGATCACGACATCGCCACTGATGGCCAGAGAAAGGCAGACGACTTGGTTACTCCCGGTAGGGTAAACAAATAAGACAGGTGCGTAATAATCGATTAGAATTCTATGTATCCCCCACATTCTCAACTGAGCCGATTTTCAGACAAGAATTTCGATAGGCGTCGACACAAATCAAACGTCTAAAAGTCAGCCGGCCCGGACGATATCCAGCCGGATACCATCAAGCCGATGGTAGGCGGCTTAGCACAGGCTATATATATAAGGTGTTCCGGTCCACTTTTGGACCAGAATAAGCGGCCCCCGGACTAAAGACCTCTGCCGTAATTTAAATACGTGAGGGAGGACCCAAGTTGGCCTCGGGTAACTGCTGGTCCGTAAACCCAACTATCATCATATACGAAGCTCTCGATACCGTCCGTGCTCACGCTTATCAACGACTCTTAGAGTGCATCATCTTGAGTCTGGCCCAACACGAATTCCTGGAGAATAAATGAAATTCAATCAGTCTCTTTCGCTTGTGACGCAAGGTGATTAGACTATCGGAAGAAACCGAACTAGTCAAGATATGACATTTTGGCCTAATAGGGCTCGTAGCTGTTGTATTATTCGTCCTTCGCCGGAAAAAATGAGGTCGTTTGAGTTAGTAGGTTGGCGTATAGATGGTTGAAGTATTCCAACCCATGCAGAATGTGCTAAGTCAATATAGAAGACAGGCGTTTCGGTTTGTTTAACGTCACCAAAGGAGCACCTAAAGGATCCGTCCAAAGTCCAATGCTATTCTTATCGTTCACCTACGAACTGACATCCGCCCCTCAGTAGCCTAGTTTTTTGCGGATGACTTCGTAGTTATAAGCTCCGAGGGTAAATTTGATCTTGGCAGCGACAAGAGTTTCCCCGGAATGCATGCACAGGTGGGACCTGCCTTTTATTTATGGAAAAAGCCTTTTATTCTCAGGGTCAACGGAAAGCTTGACTGCCGTCCATGGCTAAAGGACTTTCCGCCACATAAGCGGTTGGTATGTAAATTCCTTGATCAAAAGATATGAGAGGCGTACTGTGGTGCTACTAATAAAGCGCTCGATGACAAAGACTAACAAATTTGTTTATTTGAACAGTGACCGTTTTTGGTGGCGCCACTTGCTCCGCCTATGTACGTCGTCTGCACGCCGTTGCGCTCCTCCAATACACACGTTGTCCCGCTCCAGCGTTTTGAGTTCTGCTTTGCGCGCTGCCGAGTAAATTCGCTAACGTGTCACATACCGAGGACCACGGGCCATAGACTCTATACGGGAGCAGGTCCTGACTTGACTGAGATTAATCCGAAACTGGTGAGCCCGAACAACAAATTTATTCTCGAAGGACATTCGTAAGTCCCTCAGTCACATTTATTCGTTCACATATACACTTTTCCGATATATAAACGGTAAATTCCGGATATCAGTTACCATATCCCTTATATATATTTTCTTATATCCATATTATAAGTGTTTCACTTTTGCTGCACTAACCTCTCTATATCATTTTACATTTGATATACCATTGCAACTATGGCTAGCAACGACCGTAAACCTGACCCGGAACCGTCCGTTTCGACAGTCTCCCTAGCCGTCCCTCAGTTTTTTATTGATGACCCTCAACTCTGGTTTCATATGTTGGAGGCAGAGTTTGAATCACATAGAATTTCAAGCGAACGAACCCGTTACTTGTAGACTATCGGTCGCCTTCCCCGTGACGTTGCTACTCAGATACGCGACGTAATATTTAATAACAGTTCTTACACAGCCGTGAAAGACGCGGTAATCTCTTGTCTTTTACCGTCAAAATCGTCCAGACTAAAACGGCTGACCCAAGGGACAGAGTTAGGTAGCAAGAAGCCCTCTGAATTACTGAGAGAAATGCAGCAGCTGGCAGGGCAACTTTTAGAGGAAAACGTCCTTAAAGAGTTGTGGGTACAGCGACTACCACCCAACATTCAAGCACTGCTCGAGGTTTCAAGCCACCTTAAGCTCACAGAAGCGGCTAAACTAGCGGACGGTATTATGGACCGGTACCATCCACAAATAACCGCCGTAACAAACTCGAGCAGCCCCCAGACCACAGCTCCCACCGTAGGAACACACTCCGAGGACACTCTGATAGCTGCTTTCGACCGGGCTTTCAGACGTTTTTTCTCTCCTGGTTGTTCTCACTGTAGAAACCATATATCTTATCACAACTCAGACCGACGTGAACGTCACAGAAGCCCTTCCCCTGACCGCCTGGTTAACCCATCTCGATCAACGTACTGTCGATACCACAAACGGTTTGGGGAGAAGGCTCGGCGCTGCGAAGCCGGTTGCACCTTCCCAGGTGCCAAACAGGGAAACTAATATCCCGACGCGTTCCGACGACTAACGCGGTCGGCAGCCATAATAGCAGTCGTCTGGTGCATGTCCGAGATTTAGTTTCCAATAGCCTGTTCCTAATTGACACCGGTGCAGCAGTAAGTGTCATTCCAAAGGAGGCAGGTGATGCAACGAACCCGTCAGTCCAACAACTCCGTGCTGCCAATGGCACCCCCATTGCTACTTACGGCCGTAAGTCACTCACACTCAACTTAGGACTACGTCGCACCTTCCGCTGGGTGTTCATAGTAGCAGACGTCCCTTATCCCATACTAGGCATCGATTTCCTAGGCCATTTCGACCTCCTGATCGATGCACGAGGCCGGAGAGTTGTCGACCGGCAGACTTCTCTTTCCATAACCGGGTCGTATTCCTCCGTGAATCACATCACGCCCCTATACATCGAACCGCAGGCCGAACACCCGTACGCAGACCTACTTTCAGCTTACCCGGCAATGCTAAGACAATCTGGCCCCCTCCCCGTGGTGACCACTAACGTTACCCACCACATTGTCACTAAAGGACCCCCAGCATTTAGACGACCACGTCGCTTGACCTTAGACAAGCTACGCGTAACACAGGCTGAGTTTGAACACATTCTAGAATTAGGCATGATACGCCCGTCCAGTAGCCCTTGGGCCTCGCCCCTTCACATGGTTCCTAAACCTAATGGCGATTGGCGCCCCTGCGGTGACTACAGGGCCCTCAACCAGGCTACTGTCCCGGACAGGTACCCCATTCCACACATTCAAAATCTTACTTCTACCCTGTCTGGTTGTTCTGTTTTCAGCAGAATCGACCTCGTCAGAGCCTACCACCAAATAATAGTAGCAGAGGCTGACATCCCTAAAACCGCTGTCACAACTCCATTCGGACTATTCAAGATTTTGCGCAAGCCTTTTGGGCTCAGCAATGCAGCCCAAACCTTTCAAAGGTTTATGCATGAGGCAACACGCGGTTTGAAGAATGTCTACGTGTACTTAGACGATATTTTGATGGCAAGTTCTTCAAAAGAAGAGCATATGACACACCTGCGTGCTCTTTTTGAGCGCCTTAGCCAACACGGCGTAACCATTAACCCTGCTAAGTGCGAATTAGGTAGGACGACCATCACGTTCCTAGGTCACGAAATCTCAGCCTCAGGCATACAGCAACTGCCTGACAAGGTGGCGGCAATTCGCGACTATCCTGAGCCTCACTCTTACCGACAGTTGCGCCAATTTTCTGGCCTAGTTAACTTTTATCGCCGCTTTATCCCGCACTGCGCCGAAATAATGCAGCCTCTAACAGACCTTTTACGTGGAGGTAAGCGGAAATTCATTTTTCCCGACACGGCGCAGGCAGCTTTTACTTTGATCAAGGATGCTATCTCCAACATAGCACTCCTTGCACATCCCGATCCTTCCGCTCCCCTGGCATTAGGAACAGATGCTTCGGACACGGCTGTTGGAGCAGTGTTGCAGCAATTCGTCAACAATTCATGGCAACAAATAGCTTTCTTCTCCAAGCGTCTCCAGCCTGCGGAATCCCGATATAGTACGTTCAGCAGAGAACTGCTGGCAATCTATTTGGGTATCCGACACTTCCGGCACACACTCGAGGGCCAATTGTTCACAGTGTTTACAGATCATAAACCACTAGTGTACGCCCTCCAGTCAGCTTCTGACCGATATTCGCCACGCGAGATTCGCCACTTAGACTATGTTTCGCAGTTTACTACGGACATTCGGCACGTCTCTGGGGCACACAATCCCGTAGCAGACGCACTCTCACGCGTCCACAATATCGACTACCCACTACCCATGGGCATAGACCTAGAAGCAATCGCCGCAGCCCAAACGACAGATCCTGAGGTAGAGCAACTCAGACACAACAGCTCCCTGCACCTAGTGGCAGTGGCCCTTCCAACTTCGGACGTAACTATCATTTGCGATGTGTCACAAGGTCGACCCCGACCACTAGTTCCTGCCAGTTTTCGCCGACGAGTTTTTACCAGCCTCCACAACTTATCGCACCCTGGGGTAACCGCCTCAGTGAAACTAGTCACCGAGCGATTCGTCTGGCCTTGCGTCAAACGTGACGTACGTCTCCAGTGCCAAAGAGTCAAGATGCATCGTCACACCAAATCTACTTTAGGCACATTCTGCGAACCGCATGCACGCTTTCATCATGTGCATGTGGATCTCGTGGGGCCACTTCCGCCATCCAATGGCTGCGTCAACATCCTCACTTGCGTAGATCGTTTCACTCGCTGGCCACAGGCCATACCTATTCCTCGCCCAACCTCAGAGGAAGCTGCAAAAGCATTTCTAACCGGTTGGGTGAGTCAGTTCGGTTGCCCTGCTATCGTGACCACTGATCGCGGTTCTCATTTCGACGGCGCCTTCCACGAGCTACTAAACGCATTCGGTTGTCGACACAACAAGATGACGGCCTATCATCCTCAGGCCAATGGCATGGTGGAGCGATTCCATCACCAGCTGAAAGCTGCCCTTCGTGCTCGTAATAATCCATTATGGAGTGAAGTTTTGCCGATCGTTCTCTTAGGACTGCGTAACACCGTTAAAGCCGATATGGGTGTTACGGCGGCTGAACTGGTTTATGGTTGCACACTACGACTTCCAGGTGAGTTGGTTTCTCTATTACCACATATGAGTTTTAATTACGGGGATTACGCAAAACGGCTGTCGCACCAAATGCGGGTGATAAAGCCCACCCCACCACGAGAACAAACCCTGAGCAACTACATACCTACCGCTCTAGCTACCACCAGCCATGTGTTTATTCGAGTAGATGCAGTGCGATCACCACTGCAGGCGGCTTACTCTGGCCCGTTCCGCGTCATCCAGCGAAAGGAAAAGAAATACGTGGTGGACGTCGAGGGCAGGAAGGAGACCATCAGCATAGGCCGCCTCAAACCAGCCTTCATCGAGGCAGAACCAGCCTCGAACAACCCTCTCAGTGTCCCTACCTTCTCACAACCTTCGGTTAGTCGTCCCGAGTCGGCCCCTGTTACTCCCACTAACGACCCCTCGTTACCTGTTGCAACACCAAACTCCACGAAAGACACAGCTGCACTGGTCAACAGGAGAAATCGACGCGGCCGCGAGCTGCGACAGCCAACGAGGTTTTCTGAATATGTAACAGTTGTATATATTTAAGTTTACTTTTCATATTCAACTTGTACATAGTCCTATTATACATAAATGCACGACCACGTGGTGATCACGGCAAGGGTGGCGGCAGCCTGTATTGCGTCGGTATGTCCCCCTCAGTCGAATACCCGATCGCGCCTCGAGGCGCAGCTTCCTTGTGTTTCTTTCCTTCCAGCTCGTCCCGTCAGACAGAACCACATGGAAATCCAGGATCTCGAATGGCTCCAACACATGGCTCACTGGATCGCGACTGGACTCATTTGACGCCGGACGCTGGCTCGCTTACGAAGGCAATGACAACCACAGGGACACGGAACTTTGGGATATGCCGACAACGACAAACCCTACAACACAACCACCACTGCCAGGTCACGAACAGGATCTACCCCGGTCGGATAACATTTTGAGGAGGACGCAATTTTGCGATCGACGCACAGCGACCAGTGTGAGTCATGGAGAACGGCTTGTGCTGGCTTCGCTGTTGTGTTCGACCGCTGCAGGAGGCATGGAAAACATCTCTCGCCACCGAATCCGACGTACCCATCAAGGGTCGAAGCCCAACTGCGTCGGCCTTCTAGGGGGAGACCCCTGTAGTGCTACTAATAAAGCGCTCGATGACAAAGACTAACAAATTTGTTCATTTGAACAGTGACCGTTTTTGGTGGCGCCACTTGCTCCGCCTGTGTGCGTCGTCTGCACGCCGTTGCGCTCCTCCAATACACACGTTGTCCCGCTCCAGCGTTTTGAGTTCTGCTTTGCGCGCTGCCGAGTATATTCGCTAACCTGTCACATACCGAGGACCACGGGCTATAGACTCTATACGGGAGCAGGTCCTTACTTAACTGAGATTAATCCTAAAGTACCGAAAATTCGATACTGAATGCGTTATTTTTAATGTAAACTTCATAGTGCTAATAACATGGTGTTGTTGGTAGATATGGTACGCCAAAGTTTCGGTCACTTGCTCAAGGTTGATCCATCTGGCATACCTGTTTCCAGGGTTTATTTGAATGCAAATTTGTCCTGAGAAGGGTGGCCCAGGTTGACCAAAATGCTAGAGTATTGCATCGGCCAACAGTGCTGTGTTATTTGTTTTATAGGTTTGGAATAAGCAGTCAATATGGTTATTGACCCTGGGGTCGTCATGAACTCTGATTTTCTCCAGTTGCGCACCCTCCTCATATTCATGTTGTGGTTACTGACCATGGTAACTACCTCGCCGTCATATGGAATATTGTTCACTTTCGCACTCATCGATGTTTTCCTCTTTGCTTTCATAAAACTTATCCTGTCCACGTGTTTCACAGTTTGCTCCGTTCACTGACCCTTGTTAATCCTCCATCATTCGTGACTTGCATCATTTTTGTGCAAAATACATGCTGAGCAATTCATATTACAGTTTTTCTCAGCTTTTTCTTATGCTGCCGTTACAGCTGTTAGATTCGGAACAGTATTTTACTGTCCGAGGAAATTATTATCATTCTGATCCAGTTATACTATTAGTATTTTCGTGATTCCGCAGCTGAAAGTTTTATTTCCTTGAATTTAATGCATATTTCATCTCACAGGGTAGTGTTGTACACCATGGTCATGCACTTCCGCTTGCGTCTCGACTATGGTCAAGAAACCTACCGGTAATAATAGTGATATTGCTATTTCCATTATTAGAGGGTCGGACAAATGCGATGCTTCTGAACAAAAAGCTTGTGGGAAGTTCTTCATAATGAGTTCAGCGTTGCTTTGCCGGCAGCAAGAGGTGCTCACACCCATTTAAGTGGCTAAAGTACGACTTACCTCAGAAGGTAAGGTGCACGCTTATGCTTCCTTCTGGAGAATGGATGCCCTATTCTTGAGGGAAGTTCAACGTCTTGTGATGCGGATGGTTTAATGAAAGCTGAATGGACGGATGCTTGTAATCTTTTAATTTTCTTTTCAGAAGGGAAAAGATATTGAGGGGAGCCCTCAAAGACTTCTGACCAAATGAAAGGCCTCTCTGAACGAGGTGAGCATGGTCTACACCAGATGGCCTCGGGCCATCGAAAGATGGGGCACAAAAAGAAGAAGGGCCGACAAAATTTCTACCTAGTTTAATAAACCAGACCACACTTATCCAGTCACAGGACATTTGGCAACTGAAGCAGTAGTGATGGTGGAATGATAGACAAGCGGATCGTCCTATCATCCAAGGAGGCCCTAGATCGTGAGTGAAACGAGAAAACTCTGGATAGCGAGTTCTGGGAAACTTTCAGTTATTGGACGGAAAATTATATTATGGTCTCTCTGATGTATACTTTAGATGCACTGTGAGGTGGTCGATGCTCCGTGCAAAAAGTGTCCTTGTAAAGTAGTTCATTAAACCCCGTTCCATGCATTAGCATCCATATTACAAACGACATTTATCATTCGTATGAACTATTTTTGCTGGAATTCCGATTGTTTGTTTTAGTTCTTTAAATCTTTGTCACAAACCGGACTCCTACCGTTGCCTCGAGCAAGAGTCGCTCAGCTTAAATTTCGTTGTGACTGTATTTGATAATCTCATCTTCTGTAGCTAACCTTTGCTGTAACCCAGCTGCAAGTGTTGATTTGTTGTCCAATTTGGAGCGAAAGAGCCCAGAAGGAACACTATTGAAGTTTGATTATTGTAAAATTAATTAATTTGTTGTATATAGTACCGTAGCTATTTGGAATCGACTTTGTTTTGAATTGTGTCGAAATTGGTTGCTACGCGTCGCTCGAGCGTTCCAGTGGGTGGACTTTACAGTCCCCTTGAGGTTGATGTGCAATGGGATTTTCGTCCCCTTCGAAAAGAACCAACTGGCTCGTAGGGCATAACTGGTGAATTCCAAGACAGAAAAATAATGAAAAAAGGATTGGTTAAGTGATGCTGCTACGAGACCATGTAGAACTGTATGCTCACCAGCAAATAAATGAGAGATAGCAAAATTGTAATTAGATAGGATCCATGGACCACGGTGAGACGTCCGTGTAAACCAACAAAATGAGGAAGCGAAGTTGAGGCGGATTGTACTTCTATTCATCGACTCGAGGCAGCTTGCCGCGTATTCACTTCTGTGTTTGCTTTCAAGTGTTCATTGATTATTTACAATAAAACGCCCCACAAAGCGAAGCATGCAACTAACGCATCTGTGTTCACTGCGCATATTTTCTTGCTAAAATTGAGCAGCCAAAACTATGTTGGAAATGACTATAAAAACAAAGTGCACTAACTACATAACGACCGGGATTCAACCTTCACCAGGTTCATCGCCGAAGAAAGTGATCTACAAGGTATCACTAGCCGATGTCTCTTCGCAGAGCAAGAACTCAAGATCTCCTTCCTTGCGGGCGCTGCCAAGAAGCCTTCGGTCGCCCGATAGAGTGGAAAGAAAAGCAACCCAGGGGACAGTCCACCACCTGCTGCGGGAGAACTCTGTGCCAACCACTCTCAGCTGAAATATAAAGGCAAGCATGCTTCCGGGTAGAAGCTCAAGTACAAAGAAAAATATACCTGCCCGGAAGAAAGTTGTTCAGCCTCATAGGCAACGGTCCTATACACCCGGCATCCAGGAAGCCACTGCAACTTTCCACTATTGCCGGTCGGATCGCGATTAGAACTCACCTCAGGCTAATACTGAAAAAACTGTTTTTTGATGAAAATGTAGGATTTGAAACGACGTTCTGGACCAAAGCGGCTTTAACCCAGGTAGTGTTCTTGATATGGGCAAATCAAAAAAGCCGAATGAAGCCTCCCGCTCCCAAGAGCAAGCGGAATATGTCACAAGACCGTCTCACCACCCAAAGTGGTCACTATGGGCACTATGTGAGATAATGGAAGACAACATGGATATAACATAAATTGTTGAGAGAGAATTGGAAATGAGCGGATACAGCGAAATAAAATATTTTCCCAGAGGAGCTAGAAGATATGCGAGTACATCAAAAAGATCGGTACATTAGGGACTATATGTGGTATTATTCCTGGAACAATATTTGTTGTCATCAGAAGAGAAAATTTACGGCCGGCGAAGAGACAGCAATAATCCGGAATTGGAGAAAATAATTTCCGAGAAGAGCGAAGATTATTAAAAGGTAAGGACTTCAACTGATAGGATAGGCTGGTACACTGGCCAAACCGTAATTTTTCCCCACTCTGTGTTTAAATTCTGGCGGCTCTAACCCGTGTCACTGCTGCTCCTCATAGTAGCAGTTTTGACCCTGCTGATACTGGCTGATTAAAGCGCGTTACCAACGGAAGTCGCCCGCCTATTGCCCCCATGCCCTAATTTGGATAACCCGATGCCTTAGCCAAAATGCGGAAAGGAATGAATACTCTCATCTCGTTGACCACCCGCCCTGCTGGTTCTGAGTAGTAAACCCCCGTATAAGTGCACTTTATTCAGGAAAGAATAGTTCACAGAGGGTGGAGCCCTCTTTCACTCCAAAACTACTCACCATGTTAGATGACCTCACACAAACCACTGAGTGATCGCCGTCGAGGAGATTCAAGTTTGTCCTCTGAGCCCAGCGACACCTATTCTCCTCATTCATAATACCGTTCGCTGATCCAAAAGAACAACGTGACTAAGTAGGATACAATGTACAGTCGTTTTAACAGCATAAACAAAAAAATCGCCATGTGTAATTTTTTTATCATTCACTCTATTTCAAGATGTTGTTCCTCTTCAATATTCCCCTTCTAACTGGGCAGATAATTTTCCACTTTATAGGATTTCCTTTGTTTAGCATCAGTTGTAGATCCCCATCATTTGGATGTGAGGGAGATTTTTCCTGGTTATTACTTAAACTACCTGCGAATCACACTGTTTCGTTCTCATCTACAATCTCCCGAGCTTTTTTAAGTTATTTTTCCGTCTCTCTTCTTCGAGACAACTTGCTTCATTTGGCAAACACGGGTATGAATTAACTTTTCAATGCCGGCATCCTTCTTACACATATTACATCGGCTTTCTACGATAATTTTTTCCCGGCAATTTAACATTCGGCCATTTTATTGCGATTGCCCTCATTTCAATGCTGGCTGTTGTTGATCGCTCATGCCTCTCTCATTTCACGTCATTCAAAATCTATCCAGCTGATTTTACTGGTGCCAGGATGCACAACGTCTTTAAAGCCAGTGGAGAATAAAGTCCTATTGATTAACTTTGTACGCTACCATCACGAACTTGAGCGGGAGTCCCGAAATACGTAGAGAAGTATGCCATCGGTGTCGTACTCAGTAACAAGACAGATAGTGCGACTCCATCGGGATCTTCCTCTGAAGGTTCCGCAGGTGACCATCCAAATATGTTCGTACGTCACGGAGGGCAGGGAGGAAGGAGAGGGGGAAATTTATACAGTGTTTCCTTGCGCAGCGGAAGAGGATTCAGTGGCTTCGCTGAGTGCTTCAATGTTTCACCACATCAGCGGAGTCTCTTGGTTGATGAGAAGGAAACTTTTGTTTCACACATTATAAATCGAGCAACCCAATTGGTGCAAGAAGCTTTATGAACCGCACAGAACTGGCACTGATTGGGAATTCTTTGTTGCAGGCATTACCTGTGTGCTTATTGACTTTTCGAAGAACTGGCCTTCGAAGTGGTTGCAGCAGGAATTTAAAAATTGTCGACACTGGAGGAGTGACCGCATAACCGCCTGTCCGTCCATCTGCCGGCCAGCTTGGTGGTGGATGACACGGGTGATTCGCCGACAGCTAGGGGCTGTGGCCTGGAGTAAGCGTGTTATAACTGCTAGAAGCGCGATCATTTCGCTTAGAAAAGTCTTCTGAAGAAAACAGCCAGAAGCGACCAAATACTCCACAGCACATCAGCCGAATAGAGAGCAAAAGCCGGCTGAGCTAACGGGTCTTTGCCAAAACGTTGATGAATGGAGAACGGGGAATTTTCAGTTAGACAAAGCAGCCTCGGTGTAAGTCATGCCTATGAACTTTCTATTCATTACTGCATCGAAACAAACACAGAAGAAAGGCGTCGCGCTGGGCGGTGACGAAATTTATCCAAAAGGCGAGGCAAGGTTGTGACATGTCAGTCGCATACGTGAACCATCATGCAAGAAATTAGTCAGTGACGCATACTCAAGTTCACATAAAAAGGTAAATGCTGATGTTGCATGAAAACTGGTTAAAAATCCATAAAGTTGCGCAGAGGAGCACTAACATTCATAGGTCTGTGTGTATGAAAAGGAATAGCTCCACCATGAAAGTTGATATAATTTTCGTGATAAGTAAAATGTATCATCTAATGTCGGGAATCCATAGCTGGCGGATGAAGTATGGAATCTCAAGAAAAAATAATCAGCAAAAGGAATACGGTTTCCACGGAATAACCGAAGCTGGGCCTTTCTTTATGCAATTATGGGCCTTTGCTCAGTGGTTTAAGTCGCTTCGACGTCGGTAGTCTTGAGGAGGGAAGTCCCCAATAAGCCTCACGAGGACATATGCGGCAATATCAGGACTTCGCGTGGGTAAAACTTGATGACCAGATCGTGTTCGTGGTAGCCGGCCCTGGGATTGGTAGTCGACGGGCGGAGATGATTAGCTGTCTGCGCGATATGTTAAAGCCAGGCAACACGGTGACCGGGTCGTCTTGAAACTGAAAAGGAGGGATACAGCCTGGATGGTGTTTCAGCCGAGGGTAGGGCGGGCAAGGTAATGGATAGAGGTGCGTACGTTGCAAATGAGGCGCAATAGTCTTTGTAAAATGAGAAGCCGTATGTATTGTCAGTCAGTGTTCGTAAGAGCTAACTGCGTTTGCACTATGAGACCTAGTCAGTGTTTACCAATTCGGCAGTGTACCGGTGAACCTTATTGTTCGGGATAACAAATCCTTCGAGATGATCTGGGGCTATTGAGTCTGACAGCCTCACGAGGAAAAAGCTGGGAAACACTTAGAACCCGAATGGCAAGTTTGTATATTAGGTCCAGAGGATATATGACTAATCGTACCGCGGGGTATTTATGGTCCAAAGCCACAGGTTGGTGTTATGTCTTGGTACACAGAAGGTTGCTGTTAGGTTTGGCTATAAACTGCAGAGTGGTTTGGATGCTAGGACATGGGAAAAGCCGCTTTCTTTCAAAGGGGAGGAAAAATAGATAAGTATAAGCGAAAAATACGAGGGGTTTCCTCTAAATTCCTACACAAGTTTATATATGCATTCGTATTCACATATATTTACTTGGTCCTATGATGATACGTGTTTTTGTCTTGATGTCCAAAGCAGTGGGATAAGATTCAGGTCCACCGTGGTTTTGTGAATGGCGCCAACAGACATGCCAGGCGTGCATGGGAGGGTATGTGGTTGCTGAAACTAAGGGTGAGACGTTGATAAGCAAAGGTGGAGAGTACAGTTTGCTATCACCCCGGTCAGCTTCGTATCTAAGAACCAAAAACATGTCAAACGGACGGGGATGGTTTGGGGTTTCCTCTTTTGCAGAGTCAGGCCAGGGCTGATGGGAGAGCTACCTGTGATTGAAGGTTCCCCACTTCCTTCACAGCCCAACAGTGGTGGTATTTGTATATCGAATCGATCCCAATGAGTCATTTCAGCTTCTCAATTCTTCTTTTTCTGCTTGTTTTCTTTTCCGAACTGAGGGGCAGTTGAACCCATGTACGAACTCTGTACAGCCCCTGCGCTAGCCCGACGGTAACCTTTAGCGTACTTTTCATTTTTACGCAATATGGGTGACATCACGCTAACACTGATCCGCAAAATCTATGGCACCGCCAAAAAGGTTTATTCTGTGGGCAGTTACAGAAAGAACTGACATCGACTAAGAGGCTTTCATCCCGAAAGATGCTCTGCTCGGGGGTGACGAGCCGATAGATCAGGTGAATTAAGTTGTGAATTTGATAGAATCGTCCGGGGAAGTGCGCATTTGAAGTGGCCATAAATTACTAAACATATACCTGCGCAAGAGCTGTTTTCCTCACCTGTGTTTGACGGTATTTTTCCTGAGTTTTCAAACTCATGTTGGCCTCGAGGTTTCGGCATTTAAGTTGGATAGAGGCTGTATTTATTGACCACGTTTGGCACACGGTACGGCAGTTACTGTTGAAAGCGACTAACTTTCGGCCTGAATGAGTCAAGAAAAATACTCCTGGGCTGAATCCTCCAAGCAGTGGCTCACTCCGCCACCACCTAAAGTGTTCTGCGTAGCAAACAATATTCTAATTTTCGGCAAAGAAATTGAGGAATAGATCAAAAAGCTCAGTTCTTTTTCCGCGGTGACATATTTGTGATGGAATTGAAAAGTAAGCTAGAGAGTAAGCGAAAGTATCTCACCAGATCCAGAAAACGTAAGCTCTGCGGCAGATAGGCCAGTGCTAGCCGATACGAAGTCGTCCCACTTTTTATCAGGGCGACCAACCATCTGAGCAGACTCACATCAGAGTTTGTGGAACAGATGAGGCCAATCCGCCGATCAAATTGAAAGCCGAACAAGGATAGAGGCGAACGGATAACAACTGATATTCGATTGCGTAAAGCAGCTTACCGCGAAGGCTTCATTCTTAGCATGTTGCCATCAGACCTCACATTTATGCATGCAATGAGTGGCGGTCAACATGGTCTGAGAGCAGCCCATTCACAAAATGAGCTCTCGCTTGATTTTCGCTGTAGAAAGTTAACAAGGCTTGAACAGAAATGTGCCCAAATGGAGAAGGAACGACTGGCAGTTTTACACGCCTTGGAGAATCCGGGCGACAACTTTTTGGCTGATTTACTCATATGTTCACATCGTAAGCCGTTGATTATGATCGTATATGAGCAACCATAAAGAGCAATTCAATCGATGCTACCACTTCTCTTAACGTTTAAGTATAAACTACATTGTGAGCTAGTAGCTAATGAACTCCCAGTGGCCAAGCTGTCCACTACGGATGAAGAATGCAGCAATTGAACGGCAAATACTGTATTGGCGGTTTCAAAACATGAACTACCCTTAATCCAAAAGGCCAACTTGGCAGATCAGTGTCTACAGTCCGTGAGAAAAGTTATCAGCCAAGGTAGGCCAGAGGACACACGAACTCTGTTATCAGAGGTACCCTTATTTCAAAATCTGTGGGGAGCCTATAACGGAAGATGAACTGATTTTTTCAGGTGAACCTTTGGTGGTACATTAAGCTTCCTGGAAGAATGCTCTGCTCCGGGCACGCCTTTTACACACAAATGACAAAGCACTCCCCACAGCAGGCAGAAACATGCCTTTAATCAGCAGTGGGTGAAACGGATGGTAACAAATCAAAAATCGTGCGGAAAATCCGATCAATGGCAACTGAGGAAAACGATGGAGATGCTGTCAATACCTGATCGGCCTTGGTAATTTGTGGTATCTGCTTTATTTTACCGTAAGGAGAACGATTGCCTAGTGATCGTCCACTACCATGGTGATTTCTCTGAAGCCGAGGTTCTGAAAGCAAGAACAACTGCAGACGTTTTCAGCAAAGAGCGGATCAACTTTGCATAACACGGAATCGGCTCGCGGTGATTTCCGATGGTGGTCGTTAGTTTCTCATCATGGAATCCCCAAAATCCTAGAATATGTTGTGGTAGCCATGGCATCTCCGGTCTTCACGATAGTCAGTCCATCGTAAAGCAAAGAGAGCGGTCAAGCCGACGAAGAAGCTGCTTCACAGGGGCAAGGCTGAGGGATACGATCAGCTTGAAGATCGGACTCAGCCTCAAAATATGCTTTTGCAGCCGCAGAACAAGCCGCAACAAACACTTATATAAAAGACGGACAGGCAAATCCCCAATTTTTGCGCATGGTTATTAAATCCAGATATGGTGGCTCCTACGGTAATCAAACTGAGACCAAAGAAGTCGAAGGCGATACAAAAGTGATTATATGGTCCGGGAGGCAAACTACTGCATCCGCTCAAGCCACATTCCATATTCCGGCTTCAACAAATCAGACCAACAGGTAGATTCTGAAAGGAAAAAGTGAAATTTTGGCCCTTGAAAAAGAGATCACACCTGACTCGCTCTTTGATTCCATGGATGAGACCGTGTCTGGCCGGAGGGTGTAAGGAGCGAGTAGTGGGAGGAACGAAATGGAACATATGTAACAGGTGGGCCTATGCAGACCATTCCGGCTTTGATGACGATGTGTACCCGTTTTACTGCAGGACTAGCTGGGCCGGATGGGTCTGTGGTCTCTACAGGGAGGCCCACAGTAAACAGTCCAGGCGTGATGAGGCCCAGTTTCTTCCTAAGCACTTCGGAGACGCCGAGAATAAGATGCCACCTCGCGGGGCTCCATCAAGGCCAAATGCGGAGGTTTTAGGGTCGCTCCAGATAGCAATCTTTGGGGTGATTAAGGACCAGGCGGATGGCTACCCTGCCACAGGTTCCTCCACTTCAGTACGGCAAGCTGCTATGGGTGTGAGGGTGACTCAGAAACTGAGAAAATAAATCTAAGTACGAACAAGGCCTAATCTCGTGGTAACGAGTAAAGCCTTGAAGGGAGAGGAATCTGGATACTGGAAAGTGGAAGCCCAGGTGGGAAACCTCCAAAAGCGGGCCCGGTGAGTGAGACGGAAAACGAGTCGAAGACTACTCATCTTAAAACAGGAGGAGCCTTTCCTACGGGAACCTAGAGCACGGGGGGACATGGATGGAAGACGGGTAAAGGATAGACTGCTTATCGCCGGAGCTTCCAATCCTGTTCCCTTGAGAAAGGTGCGCGGAGTGGAGATGAGGAACTGTCCGCTAGCTAGAATGGGAGCCAATGCAGAACAAGCAATCCTTGTCGAGTTTGCTGATGAGCTTCCTAGGGATGTGCTACTGGCTATGGCTGCGATGGTAGCCCAAAATACCAGGGGAGACACTGCATCTTACCGGAAGAACACAGAGAAACAGAGTAGATCATGCACAAATCTTCAACGTCACCAGCTTAAGGTCCACAAGGACAACAGAAAGCCGCACCCGGCTTTCAGGGTAACACATACACGACAATAAGCAAGCCACCAAAGTCTTCGGGAATAGTGGTCACTGAAGACGTCCTGGAGGATGAAAACTGGAATTGGTCTAATGGAGCGGGGAATGATGCGACCCTAACAGATTTGGAGGTCATGTGTACCCCAGTAGAAATAGGCCGGGCGGTGTTAGAGGTCCTAGACATCCAATGGTCTCCATGCTTTCCACTGATAGCTACGGTTGCAAAATACTTCTACCACCTCTGGCACTGCGCCCGAGCCGACAGCAGTCCTGAACAAAATAGGATATCCGTCCTACGAAGCAAAGACCGCTGTGTTATACACCACTGCATGTAGTATTAAAAACGAGTGGGTGTAACTACCGAAAGCCTCCTGGGAGCACAAGGCGTCAATAGTCGCCGTCACGGACACGGCTGTTCATAGACCATTTTCCGGGATAAATAACCGATGACTTCGCAACCTAAAGAAGAGATAAAGAACACGACTGCGTTGGAAAAGAGGTGGCCATCCTCATTAGGTCGGGCAGAAACAATCTTGAATCTCAGACCAAGGTACGCTCTCGGAATGTCTAGCAGTGCACAGTTACGATCATTCTTCAAGGCAGAACGGTTAAAGTTATTTTTGTCCACAGGTCATCGAGTAAAAACTGCGACGAGGGAGCTCGCTTACTGCGGGCCGTGACTGATCTAATTAGGGACACTCTAAAGACCCACATATTGGGTGATCTCAACCTTTCGCATATAGACTGGGCGGTGGAAGTCTGCTTGCCAGGATCGCAAGAGGTGACTCAATTAGGTTGGCTGCATGCCAATGCTTTACAAAGGCATATTACGGAAGATACCAAATGTAGTTCTGGATCCGTTCGGTCCTCACTGGATCTAACAATAGGAAATCTCCCCAATGTTGTACTGAACTGCCGTTGCGCGAGAGTGACCACGTGTGTGTCTAGATCACTCTGTACTTGCATCAAATCAAGGTACCACCAAGGCTGGTTGGGAATATTGGTAGAGTAAATATAGATAAGCTCCGCAATGGAAGGATCGGGCTAACTTGGGGCACTGTAAAGGGGGCTACTTTCACCGAGCGTTAGCAGGCCGCAAAGGGATCCCTAATCGCCCACCAGGAAGATATTGCACCCTTGAAACGAATGACTGGAGAGGGCAAACCTATGTGATGGAAGGCTGCGATTGCCAAGGCAGTCAAGCGTAGAAACCGCAGCTGGAACTGAACAGCCACGATTCAGCGGGTCCAGATGGCTTTCGCCCAGCTGTCATCAAGCTGTTGGCGGATATCTTGGCTCCATCGGAGTGCAAGCTTTACAGGTCCGCGTTGGACCAGTGTAAGCCGTCTTAGGATCGGAAAATAGCGGCCGACATGGCTATACAAAGAAGGGGACCTAGATAGGCCTTGGATAACTAGAGGCTGACGAATGTGAATAGCATCCCAATTAAAGTTCTTGAGAAGGTCATCCGCTCTCACGTCTGTCAAAACACTGGAGCATTCTATGCCAAGCCCGGCCCAGCATATATCCCCAGGAATCGATCTTATCTGACCAATCTCCTGTGCCTCGTATATGAGGTGGCTTGAAGACTGTATAGAAAACTTCCGGGGGCGGCTAGTGAACGTGTCTTCTATTCGGTCTGGCAGCGAAACACCAACGATATCCCCCTATCGGAGGAACAGAGTAAAAGCAAGTCGGTTTACAGATGCAAGCTGTATTCTATATATCGTGGCATGGAAACAGTACCAATACGACAGATACACCGAACGGAAAACGAAACGCGACGGCTGTGCAAAAGGCAAACCGCGAGCTCGTACAATCGGCGAATGACCGAAAGTGAAAGTGATTCAAAGCGAGGTCAACGGAAACCTCGGAAAATTCAGTCCAGTAAAGCGTACGCAACTGAACAACACGATGAGGTCGATGTCCAACGTCAGAAAAGATTGTAGAAAAAATAGATCCAGAATTATGTCCAGACAACGGTCATTTTCTCAGAACGATTGAGGTCACTACAATCGAATGAAGATGAGCAGGTTGAGGTTTGCTACTTGGACTTTTGCAAGACGTTCCACTCCGGTAATCACCATCTTTTGCTGTGCAAGTTGGAGAAGTCCGGTGTGGGTGTCCAGTATATAGGCAGCTGGCGGACTTCTCCTACGGGTTGCTTCATGTCAAAGTATTAAACAGGTGATCCAATTTAGTGACTATCATCAATGATGTACCTCAGGGATCCGTACCAGGCCCGACACTATTCTTGTAGTTTGAAAAGGACCTGACATCCACCCTTCAATCGCCCAGTTTCATCCTTGCGGATGACGTGAAGAATTTTTAGTCTCTGTGTGGGGTCAAATTAGGTAGTGATATGGGGCCTCCTTGGACTGGGTATACAAGTGGGGCTTAGCCCTGAAAGCTGGAAGAATCCACTTCTTTCCAAGGTAAATAGAGGTCCTAACTGTCGTATACGACGAAGATGTGCCTACCACGGAAGACGTCGGTAGGGTTACAGACTTCAAAGTCATCACCTGCTTCGATTTGAAACGGCCGTATCAGAGCAAAGCTGCTGCGCAAAAGGCTCGTGGTGAACCCTTCAGACAGTGCTCAGCACTGTCCTGCTAACAACCGGAAATATTAGTACCCATTCACATGGTTTAGCATGACCTCACTTAGATGGTAGCTTGCAGCTTGAACACCCTTCTGTCAAAGGAGCACCACCTGCTTGGGGAGTTCCAGCTTCTTGCGATAAGAATGTATGGAGGAAAAGGGGTGAGACGTGTAAGCAGAGACCGTGTGATCCGAAGCTTTTCTCGTTGGGAGGGAGGAGAATTCAAGGTAATCTCGTTGAAACGTTCAGTGTATTGAAGGGTTGTTTAGACTGAGGCCGGATAGCCTATTCCAAGTGTCTTCAGGTTCAAGAACAAGGAGACAGGAGGAGAATCTGACGAAAGTTCGAGCTAGGTTGATATCCAGATAGCACTACTGTAACAAAAAGGCGGTAGACAGTTGGAACGGTCAGCCTGGTGGAATGATAGACCTGCAGACAGACCAGTCTTTCAAGCATGCCGTAGATTGTGAGCGGTACGAGATACTTCCTTGCAATGAGCTTCGAATGTGTTCACCAGATGGACGAAGGGTAGCACTGTGGTGCATCTGAATTGAGCTGTAACTAACGTTTTCGTTTATTGCATACTGTCTCGACGAAGGCTCACGGCGGGTAATGTTTTTCGCAGTTGACAGGCGGCGGGGTTCTACTTTCCGACGCATGTGACGAGAAAACTGTGCAGTGGTGAAGGTATAGCTGGAGTTTATACCACCGAAAGAATTATGGATCCTCGATTAGCCGCGGCCATTACCTATCCCATGGAAACTGAACTGAACTGAACTGGATAAGTAGTGGGGTACAACCGACGAAATCAGGGGGAGGGCGACGATGAAGAGGAGATAAATAAGGGAGGCTGTAATAATAATAATAATAATAATAATAATAATAATGGTTTATTTCGGATAACCCCGAGGCATGCTGTAACGCAAGATCAAAAGGTACAATTGGAAGTGGAGTCCAAATTCCAAGAGGATGATTAAGGTATATGCACCCGATACAGTACAAGAGAAAGCATTTGAGTTACTCTTTAGAGCGGCGCCCGGCAAATTTGGATTCAAGGTCGGGTGGCCAGCCCGGCCAAGTCAGGGTGGAGCTGGTCGGATGTAGTAGACTCTTCCTGAAATAGTACAAAAAGAGGGGCTATGCAGCGAGAGAATCAAATAGAATTGACGAAAGTTTTGTCCACCCTGAGGAAAAAGAAGGTTCCAGGTGAGACATGAGCCAGCTAAAGGGCTTCGCGGGGCATGGCGCGGCTTCGGATTGAAATCGGGCGATAAAAGGAATGAATTTGCAGATAAAGAACAATCAAAATGTTTCGAAGATTTTCCTTGTAACGTTCAGCGACCAAATGTCGGCTGAGTCCCTTAAATCGTTGCGCACATTGTTCACTTTCACAAAGGCGGAATGTGACGCCCCAAAACGGAAATGGGAACTGGGCGACAAATCAATTTGTGATGCGTAGCCATGATAGTCGCGGATGCACGGTTTGCACCGATGAGTATTTAAATGACAGGTTAGTATTTACTTTCGATTATCGTTGTCTAAGGGCTGAACATGAAGACCAGAGAGATGCAAGAATGAAAATTGTCTGAGAGCGAGAAGAGGACACCGGAAAGCACTAGAAGGTGGATGGACCAGACAGCACTACGAGATCAGCGGTCAGGAAGGAATATTCACCGCCTTGAAGTTAAAGTGGGCAGTGCTACCGGCTGGTATGCAACCAGAAGCCTCTCAAAATGAGTGGGATTCGCTGTATAAGCCTTTGCTTTGCCACATCACAGGAGTCTTCTGGTTAGTGAGAACGAAGATTTTGTTTCACACATTATAAACCGAGCAACCCGATTTGGGGGATGAGGAATTATGAACCACCCAAGAATTGGCAGTGACTGAGAAATCTTTGCTGCATGCCGTAACAATATACTGACCGCTTTTCCGGAGGAATGACTTTTGGCTGATGTGTTCATCAACAATACCGCCTGCAAGCTCTTCAGTAGCACTGCAGTAGAGAACCTTTGAACACCGGGTGGTCGGAACTCATCTGCTAAGCTTTGCCCTCCACTGCACGTGGCTCGCTGAGTAAGCTGAATGAACTGGAGGCCCAAGTTTTAGGTAGAAAAGCGTCTATCAACAATCTCACTGAGACGCACCTCACATAAGAAATTTTACTCGAACATTCCTCTACGTGACTTTGCTCTCTTTTGAGAAAACCAATAAAAGGAGGAGGATGCGAAGGCGCTGATTTAGATGCCCCTCCTGTCACTTTTTCCCCATATCGATTACGGTGTATCCAGGGCGGGCTTTCTTGTGCTTGGCCAAATTGGCCAAGAGCAAGCACATTTTAGCCGGATTTGTCTACTGCACACCGAGGATTAGAGCGCAGAATAAGCTGGATTGCACGAGGAGCCGGGCGGTAGGTGTCCTGTGCTTGGTTCCACGAGATTTCAGAACACCTCTTGTGCATACTGTGGCAAACGTCAGCCCAGAGGCGGACAAAATAGCCCAATGTCTTCACGGAGTGGCCCGTGAACTTTCGCCGCATTATAGTGTTTAAGAACAGATGGGAGTTCAGGATAGCTGAGTATCCTTTCTAAATTTAGTCTTGTCTCCCAAGTAAATTAAAAGAGAGGCAATTCGGCTGGTGTGTAGCCAATTTATATACACCCCAAAAGCGGAATAAGTTTGATTTGTAGTTTCCACGGCACTAAATCGACAACCACAAAAAGTACAGCTATGTGCTGCTTTTAAACAAATAAATATGAATATATATTGACTGTGGTCGAGATGCACGTGCGGAGGCAATATCAGACTGTGTAACGTGGATGAACGAGACAAAATATTCACAAAGCTGCAAAAGAATGGTTGCAAAAGTCAAATCCGAATGATAACTGGGAATGACGCTTAAATAAAGCAACGTGATAAAGGTTAACGTTGTGAATATGAATTGGCTTTGGTTTCGTGCATCAGCGGTATTATTGATCCGGGCTTACGTGAATACGATGGAAGAAGAGCTATCGTGGAAAGCAGGCGGGTCAATACGTACAAGGATGAAGCAACGTTTGGAGAATAATTTCCCGCAATTATAATGCGAAACAGTCGGCAAAGTCACAAAATTGACCTTGACATCGCAGGGAATATTATCATGACCTGGGGTAGAAAGTATGGGATGTTATAACTCTCACTTTGGACAAGCAAATGTGTGTCCACTAATGTGAGGGATGTTTGAATTCACCAAAGTTTCAACTGGACAGCTACGTTTGGAGTAACGGCCACGGGGTTGGTGTTTTCCCTCACGTATACAGGAAGGGGGCGGACAAAAATACGGAGACATTTGGCTAATTGAATGTTCTGAAGTGGCCAGACAGCTTGAATTTTTTAATTTATTTGTGGGCGTGTAACGCGTAATGAGGCGGAGTGATCACTCACTTTCGTACCTACTTTAAAGTAGGGGCTGTTGATACGTCATTTCAGAGCGATGGTGGGCTGACGGCTTCTTGCTAGTGGCATGACGTTATAGAAGGCAGATGCGATAGGGTTTTAGGTCCGTGTTTTGAGTAGTGTACGGACCTCCAGTAGGTTCGACCGGAGGGGCAGACATGCAGAGGGTTCGGTATGAGAATGTATTGAGGAACACTGTGAGACGTAGCTCCATCCATGGTTTGCCATAGGTGATTTCGAAAGCTTGGAGCCAAAAAAGCAAAAAGAATCACAGAACTTATCCGGGATCGGTAAATCCGAAGCCTTAATTGTAGAATTCTGTCAAGCTGCCAGTGTACGGCTGAGAAAAGCCGAGGCCCTGTTATAAATGGTGCCTTTTGCCGTCCTGAACCCAATGAGACATGGTCCAAGGTTTCGGCTCACCCCGATGATATTTCTCTACTTCTGGCCTCTATGAAACCTTCTTACAGCCCAGGCCCAGAAGTCATTCCACCTGCTGCTTTCTCTCTGGGGGATCCGGACATTTCCGTCCTTCTATCCAGCTTGTTCAACTTAGCTAAATTGAGCTCATTCCCTACTCAATGAAAAACTTTCAAAATTGTCCCCTTTTACAAAGGGGCCCCTTTCATGTGTGTGAAAACTGTCGCCCTATCAGTCACACGCGGATTATCTCCAGAATCGTGGAGAAGCTCAATGAAATTAAGAAAGTGGCCCACCTTCTATCAAACGACTCGCTCAGTGTGTGTCAACGCGGTTTCTTGAAAACGTTTTTGTGCTCTACGTGTCACGCTAATTCGTTGAACTCGGTCCATGTTTATATTCCTGCCAGATATGAGGGAGGCTTTCTATCGAGTCTCACACACTTGACTCCTATCACAAGCCAAACCTTACTGCATCACGGACCCGTTACTTGGCCTTTTGGATCCTTACTTCATCGACCGCCACCACTTGGTTCAGGCAAATGGTCCTTCTCCAAATCCACACCCGTCACCAGTGATGAAGGTCGAGTCAGCTTTTTGAGCCCACTACCCTTCCTCATATGCATAGGCGATTATTTTAACGCTGTTCTCCAAGGCAGTCTCAACCGCTTCGCGCACGACATCGAAATCCTGTATACTTTTGATTCCAGAAAGTTTAGCATAGTTGTAAGTGATAAACTGCATGATTCAGTTACTCTTGGTTCTTGGTGCGTAAGTTCATCAGTGGAATTTTCCGCGAAGATCTCAGAAGCTCCCAAAGAGCGGTTGAGCCACACTTTGTTTTGAACTTAAACAATGTCACTAAGGAATTATTCTCAAAATCATCCCATGTCACTCAGAATTCGCTGCTCTACAGGATCATTCACTCGGATTAGGGGAACAATATGTTCCGCCTCACTATCCGCTACTCATTTTTATGGAAGCTGACGAACATCAAGTTGGAACAGGAAACTCAAACGAGCCGGTTAGCAGGCTGCTGCTGGTCGCGCAAAGCCGAGAGGATGGCAGTGCCAGCAGTGGTCAGCACTAAAATTCGGTCCCTGTTTGGGACAATGTCTTTCCTAACCAACGTCCTGAACTCTGGGCTTAAAGCAAAAACCCATGTGATCTGTTTCCAAAAGTCTTGGGTAAACGGAATTATTTATGACTAACTCGTTCCCCTTGAGATATTTTAGTGCTTCCAACAAGATAGGAAACAGTGTGAGAAGATAGATGATGGTGTAATTAATTACAACGATCATGAACGTTTTGGTATGTCTGAAGTTATTTTAATTTTCTCCCGTAATGGCGTTTGCTGAGTGGCTTTGAACTTTCACCCTTATTCTCGCCTTTCTGAGGCATTGTGAACAGTAACTTGCATATGGCTCCTTTCTGCACACAAAGGGACATAGCCTCTTTCTTTGACTTTTCCTTAACCGTCCCGGTTCCATTATTGTCTCACCTTTTATGCTTTGTTAGTGGTGAATATAATCATCCCACTACGTATCCCTTACTTGCTATTGGTTTGAGTGACCTCTGTCTTATCCCAACTAGAAGAAACGCTGTTTTGGACAGAATTATCACAATTCATCACGATCTTTTTCACTAACAACAGAAAGCTTCTGTTTTACCGAGTGATCAAGCTCTCATCACCATCAGACCCAAAGTTTATTCACTTCCAGCACACTGTTCAGTCGTCAAGACAACTAAGGAAAACCTCAAGAAATCCGTCACTCACGAACATAACCCCTTCTCAGAGATCTTCTTCGGTTGTTACTTTGTAGTTTTCCTCCGACTGCCCTATTTGCCCGCTAGACCATTTTGCGACGACACTTTGAGAGGTATTTGCTTTGTGCTATCCTATGGAGACTGCCTTTTTACCAGTGACAGAACAGCTCTTCCTTCACTGAAGTCTCTGAGAAGGTTAGAAAAACGTGCCTATAAACTCCATGACCAGGCTTTGATGAAACGACACTTCATCCTGATCAAGCAAGAGGTTCGATAGCTGAATGACACATTCGACCACCAGCTCCCTTTTGCCACCGGCAGCAAACGTCTGAGGCAAAGAATCAGTCTTTTATGTGGACTAAGAGCCCGTCTAAAAATCCAAGACATAAATTCCGACAACCTTAAAGCCGAGTTTATTCATCCTTCATCGGGTACCCTGCCATCTTACTTTCCCTCTGTTCCCTTGGATATAGAACCGTTCCCCTCAGAAGAAGTCTTCAGGCTTATTCAGGTCCCAAATAAAGGTTCTGCAGTGGGTCCAGGCGGTTCATCCTCGTCAGTCCTCAAATTTGGAGCTCGTCATCTACACAAAATCATGACTTTCCTCTTCAATGAAAATGTTGACGTTGGTCATATTCCTGATTCCTGGAACCCCGTAAAAGCAGTGCCTATTTCCAGACACCGAAAGTCCAACATTTTGTCAAAAGTGTTTTGTCCCATCACCATCACTTCTTCTGCCGTCACGTTGACCGCGTGTGGTACTCTGGCAGATTGCAGTCCTCTCTCACTGTTCCAAATGGCTCCCATCAGCATGCGCACAAGCCCATCAAATGCTTTCATGATGCAGTTGCTCCAGTTTGCCATTGCATTTCAAAAAACTTGCGAGGTGCCACGCGGTTTGAATTTCTGAAGTGCTCTGTTCTGTCCTCGTTTGTTTATTCTGGTAGCAAAAAAAGATGGTTATCTCAGAAAAACTACGTACTACGGCTTTTACTGAAGTACGCATTTTATTCGGGGAACTTTTACTCTGATTGTCTCGTGTCTGGTAAAGTTCCGCCCTTCTGGTGAAGAGTTTTATTCGCTGGGCACTTGAGAATTGTGTTTATCCACACAATTAGCACAACCGTCTTAAGTCTTTGGTATGCGCTTTTGTCTGTTGTTCCTGGTTTACACGTTTTTGGTCCCTCTGATAGCAGGACGATCATTCGCAATGAAGATTCATGTGGGGTTAATGGTTGCAAACGCTATGCTGAGACAAGTGTACAGCGCGATAGGTGCGATGAATGATACCACCAAAGCTGCTCTGCCCTGTCCAAGAACTATGAGCTGCTCACAAAACACCAATTTTTGAAGTGGACATGTGTTAGTTGTGTCGCCCTGGCAGAGGAATGCTCACTTAAAATGCGGGGATAGCTAGATGGGAGAAACTGGGCCACAGCAGGGGGCTCAGGGAAAGGGTCGCAAAAGGGCCTAGCAATAGCAATGCGCACAGTTATTATGAAAAACGAGCAGCAGGCAAAGAGGAGCAAGCCGAACAGTAACAAGACATAGAACAAACCCAGGGAAATGGTAGAGATAAAGGTGCTTAAATAGAGGATGGGAAGATTTGAAGAAAAGCTCAGGAAATAGAGGCCATCACCAAGGGCTTTGTTGGGAAGAGCCAGCGTCTTCTTTTGCATGACTGTGCAGAACAGGTGATTAAAGAAGGGCGGATCAGAAGGGAAGCGGAACATGGGTACGTAGTGAATGTACTGAGAATGGCGGGGCTACCCACTGACTTTAAGTATGCAGGGTGCCACGGAGTGATGCTCTGGAAGACAAACAACGCGCTAAAGATGAGACCTCCGCTCACCGTCTTTTCCAACAAGTACAACGGGTGCCTACTGCTCAGCCGGGCATCAAGAGAGGAGTACTCCTCACAGGGTTACATAAGGACCACGTCGGACACCCCTTTCGGTGGAAAGGTGGCACCGGCACAAAGTCCGTCGCATCCTTCAAAACCGGAACTCAGGCGACCATTTTTCATTATAACTGAAACTGAAGAAACGCCCATAGGAAAATCTGTGCCCGAAGCCACAACCATTGGTACTAGCCAGGCTGGAAATCTAACGTTGAACATGCAAACTAAAAAACGAGGTAGATGAGTCAGTAGGTGTAAAGGACTCCTAGCAGTCGTTGGGATCCGAGTAACACAATCCAAAAAAACCAAACGTCCAACTGTGGTCTTCCAATACGGTTCTTTATAAAACAATCATGAATATGACATAAAACCTTGCAAACTCTAATGGTAAGCGCTCCGTGAATCAGAGTTAGCCAAGTGCGAGAAAAATCACGTTCGCTTTAGGCTAAAGCGGTCAAGTCAACGAAATGTCTACGGGGACTGCGGGTCGAGGGTCATAGAATATATCAACGCACGCACCAGTCAGCGGTCACTTAGGGTCAATGTCCGGTGTGTGGTTCAGCGAGCGAGCAACTGTGGCGCAAAACGTTAATTGGAAACATAAGCTGGATGAGGGTAGGGGGGTTGGATCGATCCTGAGTTAGTGCTTCGAGTTTGGTTGTTCTGCTGATTACACCGCCCACCCAATCCGCCCCGGATTTCCCTAGTCAAATTCTCAAGTCAGAATCGAGCCCTGGCTCTCCCTTCTTATCTACGATTCAGCACCCTCCAGCTTCCCTTGGGGCGTCAGGATTTACGGCAGTATACCTGGGCACCCCCTAGCCCAAAGCACCGTCGCTTTTGCCTCACCCCAGCAAAAATGACACAATTTACTCTTGCCGCAAGCGCTGAAATGCAACCAGAACGACAGCACCCAATTCGAGCCACTCTTTTCAGCAAACACAACTTTCGTATATCCCGGCCGATGAGCCCATCCTTGGTTTGAACTGACACGAGATGCACGAGACCACGAACCAAAGGCTTATATTCTACGGCGACTCCCAGGGGCCAATTTTTTCTTGGTCCAGCATCGGATGCAATCATTACCAAGCCACCGACCTTCAAGTTCCGATTTTTCGATATTCACTTTTGTCTTTTTTGCAGAAGGGGAACATATTCCTTAGTCCATCGGCTCCAAAACACGGCGGCCAGGTTTATGGCTTGTCGCCATCTTTTGGTGTACAGCCATGCCGGGTTGCCATCAGCGTCCACACCGGTATTCCCGCGGGGCAGTAGTATGATTTGGCGTCAAAGCATAATCGTCCTTAGCGTCAGACGTCACCGGACCAAGTGGACGATGGTTCAGCATCCTTTCTGCTTCGGCCATTACCGTAATCAATGTTTCGTCCGAAAGTACCTGCTCGTGGCAAATGGAATGAAGGATTTTCCTCACAGACCGGATCAGTCTTTCCCATACACCTCCTCTGTGACTAGCGGATGACGGGTGGAAGTTCCACCGAGCTCCACATGAAAGCCAAAAATCATTAATTTTTGTGACGTTCCAGCTGTTCATGCATAATCGGAGCTCTTTAGCAGCACCTACGAAGTTCGTTCCGTTATCGCTATAAACATCTCTTGGACAACCCCGTCTAGCTATTAATCGTGTGAGAGCTAAGATGAATGAATCACTAGTGAGACTATGAGCAACTTCTATATGAACTGCTCTCGTCTGTAGGCAGGAGAAGAGGCATCTATAGCGTTTCTCTGTAGATGGTCCTCGTCGAACAGAAAATGGGCCGAAATAGTCAAAGCCGACTTCGTGGAACGGATACTATCCAGCCTCAACTCGCATCGGCGTCAGGGGTGCCGTTTGTTGGGCACTGCGATTTGAGCTCCTTTTGCGACAGATGATATAGAAATCAATCACCCTTTTGACTGTTTTAGCGCCTTGAACAATCCAGTATCTTTGCCATATTGCGGCCAAAACTTGAGAGGTACCGCAATGCCCTTCCATTGCAAGGTAAGGAAGAATGATTAAATCCGTTGCTGGATGTCCCTCCGGCAGGATGGCAGAATGTTTAAAGCTCGGCTCGTAGTTGGATTAATCCAACCACCCGCCGACACACATTCTCATCAATTATTACAGGAAATAATGTCTTCAAGTGTCCTGATCCTGAATGCTGGGGTTTCCAAGATTTGGAAACATAAGACTCAGGTCGATTTAGATCGTCGGCAAATTCTCTCCTCTGCTCGCCGCGCATGATATCGTGTTCGGCCTTACGAATTTCATCGTGTGTTATTCGCCCTACTGATATTTCAATGACAGTCTTCTTACCCATGCGGTACAGCAAATAATCTTTAAACCGAACTGGCCAGGCCACAACCTTCAACAGTTTCGTCCAACGGGAAAACTTGACAAATAACGGATTCGGCTCTTGGCTTATTAAATCAACATCAGCCGTTGGTCTTTTGAACCCAACCTCTGTTGTTGTGTCCGCATTTGGCAAGCTAGTCGGCCATCGTGAACGTGGAAGCCTAAGAAATTCCGGGCCAGAGATCCACTGTTTCAATCCTACTAGGGTATGTGACCCTCTCGAAGCTGCCACAGCTGGGTTGCTCTGCCACGGCACATGCAGCCACTGGTCAGGTGATGACAAAGCATGGATAACACTTAACCTGTTTGCCATGAAAATACTGAAGCGAGTAGTGGTGTTGTCGATGTAAAAGTGGACAATCGATGAACCTGTCCAGAAGAATGTCTCAGCAGATTGCCATTGCACGATGGGTGCTCGCTCTCACTTAATTCCTGGCTCAGGCTAGAACTCAGCCGTCCCATCCTGCCTTTCTTACGCCTTTCTCGTACACTGAAGCCTTGCCGCACGGATTACCATTCCTTAGTAACTAGGTTTCACTACTCTGTGCATATGCTCATGGTAAGTTAAGACCCCATTCCAACCGGAATCCGTATGCCTCGGATTTCTCTTGACCCTGGGGAATACCAGCACGTGTGCTTCCACATGAAAAATCCTCTCCTTAACACCCAGTGTTTTTCTCCCTTTTTACTGTTTGCCGTCCTCGACCACAGCTGGTGAACTGACTAGACTGTTATCTTCCTATTTTCTCATTCTTCTTCCAGACTATACCCTCTACTATTGTTTTATTCCTGGTTCCCAAACGGACATCCTCTCCTCATCCACCGCCTACCTGATATCGTCCTAAATCTCTACTATCACCCAACTACCCTAGAAAGCTACCAGTCTCCGTCTAGGGATCCTTAATAGACCGGTCCACCAGCCAAACGATAACTAATTGTTCGGATAACAAAGTGTTCATTTTCTTGCTTCCATATAAACGATAATCATAACCCACAGCTGGAACACTCCCCAGACCGCCGCACTCCTGATCTCTTCCAGATTGCATTGGTTACTTGGGTATCCATCGGCCAAATCGACGTTTATTCCGGATTACCGTAAGGACTGGACGATTTGATCAATGGTTTAAACCTATACTCTCGCCTGCTGACGTTACATGGGGCACCGTACACGGATTAACAAAACCTCATGAAAGTCTCACCGGATCGCAGAGGTGATTCCTGAGACCAGCCGTCAACACATCCGCTCAAAGTCTATTCCCAAATAATCCAACCCAACAGTTCAATTCTTCCCGCGTTGCAGTACGAAACCGATGACCGGAACCCAGCCCTCGCAGCTGTCAACTTCGTCAAACCAGCTCTTTTTTACCTGCTTCCCTCAACATTCTACCTGCCACCACCCGCAACCAACGTCTTTACGGAACAGAATACCAGCCATCTGCAGCCAACCATAATTCGGTTAACAATTTTCTATCACATACAAAAAAACATTTTATACTCTTCCAACTCCTGCCTAGCCGCACCAGTAGTGTTTGTCTCCCCTGATCCGTTTCTTTTGCGGCTCTTCTTTGGAAGTCCGTTCTGCTTCCATACACCATTCATGCTTTTCAAAAGTTCACTGAAATCCTTGTGAAGCTTTTCGCCTTCATTTTAATTTCCATATGACACTGAAATCACCTGCACAAAAGGTCCGTTTTATTATCACCTTTGACTCACTTGCCTTTATTTCACATGCTTCCTCCAAAATTAGTTACCCAATGCTGGATCAGTGTCCAATATTCCGCTGGTATCTCTGACTGCACGCTGATAGCCCCGTGTGTACTTTACTTTTAGTCCTGTTCTTCGGCATCTCTTCCGCCCGGTTACTCGTTAGTGGCCGTCCAATTGTCGCTTATATCAGCAATCCCACGACTGCCCAGCCATCCACACCGCCCCCAGCGATTTCGAAACCGATTCGGAATTCCCGCCTCAACCATTACCACTCTTGTCCACTCAAACACTACATGACTTTACTGGTGTATTTCGGTTGCTGCGTGGTTTATAAACTTGGAATTTGTGAATACCTCACATTGACATGTACTGCTGTATACTCTGATCTTGCCTTGTGCATGTGTATTGACCACAGTCAAGAAATATACTACACTAACGATTTTACTTCCTGCTCCAGGCAAACGGCTAGCTTGGCGGCTGCCGACTCGAGCCGCGGTATGGTTACGATTTTTATTCGGGCCACTCTAGATTTAGACAAAAAATAGAGCAACTGGCTGAGGCAACTTCAGCTCAAAAACGAGCACGCACTACGGCCCCAAAGCCCGTCTCGCAAGCGTCGCGAAAAACATGCAGTTGAGGGTGACCTTCTTTCTCTCCTTCAACCCTAACGCACCTTGGAATCTTGAATTTGGGTAGCTCACTCATGAGGTTCAGCCAGGAATTCCATGACTTCATATGTTTGTCTCCAATCCTATCATCCCAAGACAAGCCTTCTCGGCCCAGATTTTGAAGCAAAACTTTGGCTGGCAGAATTACAGGACTTATTCTGCCTAGCGGATCGTAAAGAGCAGAGATAACGGATAATATACTCCTTCTCGAAGGAGCATGACCAATTATGTTCAAACAAAAACAGAACGCATCCTGCTGGGTGTCCCATTCCAGACCAGGGGTCCTCTTTGCTGGAGTTGGTTTTACGCTGACATCGGCCGTCGGTGCCACAACATCATGCTCAGGTGTGGCCTGCAACACCCCCTCTACGTTTGATACCCATCTTTTTAAATAGAATCCTCCTCTTTCTAGTATTTCTCCAACTTGACTTATGAAGGTCTTCGCCAGCTCAGTGGATGCAAATGATGTCAAGCAGCCGTCCATATAAAGGTCCTCCGACACCGAGTTCATAACGAATAGTTCATAGGCTAGATTCCCCTTGGCTGTTTGTTTTAATGCGAAGCTCGCACAAAAATGAGATGTTGCTCCGAAGTGATGAGCTGTCATTTGGTGCTCACACAGCTGCTGTTTTGGGTCATCATTGTCCCACAACAAGATTCTTAGGGCTCCACCGTCCCGTGGGTCCACTCGAACCTGCATAAAAATTTCTTTGACATCAGCTCCAATGGCTACCCTTTTTCTTCTCGAAACCGCACCAAAACTCTAACCAGGTCACTGGTCCAATCGGGGCCTTGTAGTAGCCGGTCGTTTAAGGATATTCCTCTGATCTCTGCGGCGCCGTCTAGAACTATCCTTAGTTTTTCTGGTTTCTTAGGATTGACGACATCATGGTGTGGCAAATACCATCTTGGTAAAAACTCAGGTGCCAGCTGTTCGGCGAGGACGGGGGTCATATATTCCCTGTCCCTATTTCTTTGCATGACCATTTTATACATTTCATAGAAGGCTCTATCGCGCTGAAACCTACGACCAAGTACGTGAAGCCTTCAGGCGGCTACTCCAGAGTTGTTTGGCATAGTCTTAGTGATTGTTTTCCATGGGAGGGCCAGTTGATAATGCCCACCAACTAGTTTCAGGGACCGTTCTGCAATCGATGGCGCCTTCTGGTCCTCCATTGATGGTGCTTGCTTCCTAGATTCATTGTCAGGGAAGATTGCACCATGCAGCCTTCGGAGCTGTTCTGAGATGGTGCCTTGTTCCCTTATCAGGTTGTTTACTTTAGACTCCCGATTGTTGGATGGCCCTAGAGGTCCCACGATCATCCGCCCCAGGTGGGCTTTGACTGCATAAGAATCGCTTCTGCCTCCATTCCGCCGCTCTAACACCCAGTGAGCCTCCGGTGCGTCATAACCTACCAGTACTCCTACCCTAACCTCCCCAATGCACTCCACAGAAACATCGCTGAGGTTTGGCCATCGACCTTTGACCGACCGCATGCCTATATGCGGGGATCTAGAGAACAGCCGGTTGACACCAAAGGCACACCCCACTGAACCCTTGGCTGAATCATCCGGGGATACCATACAAAGTTTCACAACCCCCGATTTTATATTGGAGCGTCTACTTACTGTTCTGATAGCCATACAGGAAGGCACCTGAGACAGGCCAACCTGCTCCACCTTACCTTTTTCTAACAGACTTACGTCGGAGCCATTATCTATGAGCGGGCATGTTAGCACGGCCCCTTTAGGTCCACTGATTTTCACTGGGATGATGCCGGGTGCTACATCGTGACCAGTGGTGCGATTGGCTGCAAACTGATACGTTTCTTGGCAAGCTACACTCAGTTTGTCGCGATGTGGTAATTTGTGGTGTTTGGCACTACACACGAACTTCCCACATACTGTGGCCAGGGTACAATCGGCTGCACTATGTCCTTCCCGCAGGCATACGAAATAGCCACCGTTTTCCCGAAGCAAATTCCATCTGTCGCTAACTTCCACCGCTGCGAATTTTTAGCGGTTATCTGCGTTGTGTCTCTTCTTGCACACAATACATGTTTGTCCCCTTCTACCAATTAATTTGGAACAAGTAAAGTTTGCTTGACGGTCGCTCTTGTACGCTGAGTTACGAGGCGGTGCTAAGGATTTCGCCGTAGCTGACTGAGCTGTCTGCCCAAACTGACTTCGGGCCATTCGAGCTTCGGCTGCTATAAATTTCATCAGTTGCTCGAAGTTCGGAGCACCTGACATCTCGGATGTTTCGTCCACAAGTCGTGTCCATCGATGCTACAGTGGCCGAGATAGCATACGAACGACTCTGAGGTAACTACTGAGTTGAGATCCACATCCTAATCAAGCTGAGATAGGACAGTTTTGCAGCTCTGCATTTTTATCGCCAATTTTGTCAATGACTTGACAGTGTCGGCATTAGGTATCACGGTTGACAGCCGACTGTTCAACAGGGATCGTGCAACGACAAGCATCTGACCAAACAGATTCTTGAGGATTTCACGAGCCTTTTGATAGCCTTGGTTTGGGGGCTTACTGGCTAAAACGAAAGGATCAGTGATTATATCCGTCACAGAGACGAGGCTGAAGAAGGACCAGATTGCCGCGCAACTCCATGGCTTCACAGCCCATATAAAAGACGGAACAGAAGGTAGACTGGGTGAAGGGGTGCTACTTCTTGTGGGGGCTGATTACAATCAGTGGAAGGTCCCGTTTACACCTGTAACACCCAAAATACAAAGCTTCGCAAGTGGCGTTCCCCTAAACCTACGGCCAGTAGAGATATTCTTTGTCTTTAGAACCCCGCAAGCGGCTTGAGAAGAAAACTCTTCACTATTCCAGCTTCTACAGATAGTGTTGAGTTGGCCACGGTCCTTTATCTTGCTTGTAGACATGAACCTCCAAGAAATAAATTGGGACGATGGATGTGCCCCCAGCGGAACCACCGGGAAAGCTTTGGTGACGTGGCTTCACAACCACGCCCTCACACATGTAAGAAAAGCAACGCCCTTCCACGATAGAAAATTTTCCTTTACACTGGGTCTGCTGGTAGCCAGTTATCGATGTGAAGTCACCTCTTTGATGATAGGGGAGCCATTGGGAAAGAGCGATTACGGAGCTTTGTGTGCGATGTATACCGTGAGGCACAACAAATCAGGATCTAGACTTGTCCGGAAATAAGCTGGAGTGAATAAAGATTAACTGAGGGTAAGGGCCCGGAGTATATTCTGGTACCCGGAAGTCCCGGAGCTATCTGCGGAGGATAGATGGGGGGCAACGAAAGCCGGGCTTATAAGCTTGACTGACGAGTTCGCTCCGTTAAAAAAACAAAGAAATGGGGGCCGGCCGCCTTCTTGGCAGCCCAGGATTGCGAAAGCATTAACCGTCCGTAGAAGGCTATGGGCTCACTGCAAACTCCATAGCAGGCACTGCGCATGGGCCGCTTTTGAGATGGGCAGATGCGGGGCACAAATCTTTCAACGAGAAGCAAGTTACAAGTACGAGAAGAAACTGGCCAACCACATTATGGCAGACCTAAATATCTCCTCCTATAAGCAGTTCAAGAAAACGACACTTGAGTGCGTAGGTACCATGTAGGTGTCCGACGGAAGCGTTGCTCTCGATGATGAAGAAAAGGCGGAAACCTTACTTGCGCCTTTTTAGAGCGTGTCGTCTGAACCAGGTGCTTAGTGCGGCGGGACCAGATATAAAGAGTAAGCTAGTGCTTCAGGAGCTCACTGTGAGTGAGGACGTGTTCGACGAACCCAAGTCTTTGTGGAAGCGCAGAGCAGCCGGCCAGATACAATCCATCCGGCGATTATTCAGCCTCTTTCCGATATCTTATCAGCAGCTATTACACAGCTGTACGGAGCGTCTCTAAGGGAAGGTGAGGTGCCGGAGGACTGGCGTGAGGCCATTGTAATGGCAATATATAAGACAAGGTCTTGGTAGAGGGCGGAGATTTATATACTCGTCAGCCTAACATCACTGTTTTGCAAGTGCTCGGAACGTAAAACCAGTAAGCAATTTCCCTCGCGTCTGGTTATTGACGAGCTACTGACACTTGTACAATATGGGTTTATCAGAAATTTCGTGTTTGACAAACCTACTGATGTTCTTGTACGAGATCATAAGACTAATAGATGGGGTTACGACGGTGAAGGTTTGTTATTTAGATTTCAGTAAGACCTTTGACTCTGGGCCACCGCCTGCTGGGCTAGAAGTTGCAGAACTTTGTGATGATCGGGGAAGCAAGTGACTGCGTAGCACAATTTCTATGGGATAGTGGCTTCTGTCTCAAGGTGGGCTTTAACTATCGAGGCCCGGAGAAGGTTACTAGTGGTGTTCTACAGGGTCCAGTACCGGGGCCTATGCTCTTCCTCTTGTGTATAAATGATCCAGCGAAAGAATCGAGCAATCAATGTTTCATCTTTGCGGATGATGTGAAGATAGCGGGGAGCGATTTAGCACTGTATATAAGTGCTGTGCTGTGCTCAGATGGTCAGAACCATAGGAATTACTTCTGAATCTAGCCAGATGCCAAATTCTGACCACCAACATAGACGAAATGAACAGTATTCCGTTTAAAATGGTTTCGGAGGTAGAAGACCTAGGTGTGCTAGTCTCACAGGACGTCAAGCCTTCAATGAAGTGCCAGGGAGCTGCCTAGGGTATGCTTTAATACCACAAGCAAGAAACCAGAGAACTTTATCTCGATTTACAAGGTTTTGGAGGGACCTTTTTTGGAGTATTGTGTGCAGGCTTGAGCTCCCCACTCTAGCAAGACTAATGGGTGCTCGGAGAGGGTGCATAGACTTTCAACTAGACTAGTCAACAGTCAGAAGAGGGAATCTTACGCCCAGCGTCTAGGGACTCTTATATTTTCTCTTGAGAGTAGAGTAGAGGCCGAGGCGACCTAAAAGAAGCGTTCGAGTTCATAAAGGGTCTGTCGGGTATATACTTGGGTGGTTTGTTCGTTTCTCCCCCTTGGTGAGGCACCAGGAGACACAGCCTCAAACCACAGGGGGCATACCTAGGGCTGGGCATACGGTCTAAATGATTTACACATAGGGTTGTGCCTGCGTGGAACGGGTTGGCAGAGGATATTGCTGGATGCAGCAGAGAACCATCTTCCAGAGGGGCCCTAGATTCCAGCTGCAATGTAGCCTTACCAGAGCTAGCTTTGTAAACGAGGGGTGAGGAAATGAGCCTCTTGTTTTTTTTCAGTGAAATTTCGTCTGCGGAGGTGATACAGCCTCGCGACTTCTACCTTTCGGACAAAAGTTCAACGCACAGTGTTGAGAGCCAAGGCAACTGACCGACAACGTAACGATCCGGCCGCTCTATGGGTCTCGGCCTCTTTCATCTTTTGGAAAATGATCTGAACCGAGAAATGAATTCCTTTTGATGGTTCTTCCTCGAATATTCTTCCGCATTCTATTTTGTCCTCCGCTGTCTACTTTCTCAAAAATTGGAGTCCATTGGCTGTTCTACTTCTTCACTCTTGTGAGTGAAAGACTACTTTTCTAACAGAGCTCAAAGTACCGGATCTGGCACAAGTTTGTCGAGTCTCTTGACTAAAACTCAAGTGTTCTTTAGGATGCCGCCATTTTCTTCTTTCTCTTTGCCACATATACCAGCGCTTTGACCACCGCACCACCTGCATAACTTTTAAGTACGCTGGTGACGTCTTGCCCTGCCATCCCATCTCCAACCAACAAGACTTCAACTCTTTTTCCGAGAACTTATTCAGAAATTTCCTTCCCGTTCTGGATTGCATCTTATTACTTCCAAATGTTTTCAGTGTAATTACTCCTTTTCTAGTTCCTTTTATCCAAATAAGCTATCTATCGTCAATGGTGTTCCAATTTCCAGAGCTGACTCGGTCGGGTGATTGGGAGTCACAATCTGCCCCAATTTACCGTGGTCTTCTCACATTCTTGATTTTTTTATGACACTGCACAAACTGTCTTTTCAAGTTCGTAGGCCTAAACAGCTTGGTCCCACACTAGCTGTCGTTCTATGTTTCAGCCATCGATATATTCTATTAAACTTACTCTGCTGCATTCCCGTAATCTTTTCCGGTCTACTTAGGAATGTTTTTAACCTTCTACGCCGCGTCCTGTCCACTATCAGTGATATCCCTTTGCTTTACATGGGATGTCTGATCTCGGAAGTTTGCTAGCTGCACAAAAAGGCCTGTGAAAAACTCGCCAAGAAGATTCTTGCCGACCCCAACCATCCTCTGCACCGTACTTATCTGCGTGCCGTCCTCATCCCTCCTCATTTTCCGAATTTAGACTTATCCCATCAAGCATAAATGCCTATCGTATCTCTATTGTGCCTTACTTGGCACGTGTTCTTGTTGGCAAAACAAAAGTCACAGAGGAGCTCAGCACCAGCCTTGGTGGCTCAGCCAGTTTTATTTCTCGAGCACCTATTTTTATACGTATTTCAAAGTGTAACTGGTTAGTTTTCCTCCATTTGCTGAAATGTGGGTTTTTGTCTTCTAATTCAATGTCCTCCAGGTATATTCTGTATTGGCGGTCGCTCAACTTCCGTCATCCCGTTAGTAAGAAATTTGGGTTTTCAGTATCCAGCCACCTTCGCCTGCCCAGAAAATACTACCACCCAAAAGGCGAAATCTAGAGGGCTTGTAGGCCTGCTTCATGTGATATTCCGTCTTTCGGAAAGCAAATTCGATACCCATAAGACGCACGTTAGACCCCTTTTGAAATACCATTCCATAATCTACTCTGACATGCCCCAGTGGGATAAAGCAGCCGTTGAGAATTTTCAGCGAGTAGTGACAAAAAGTTTAATTGGCTTTCCCACTCAACTCAGTTACAGTCAACGCTCTGGATATTCGAAACTGGATCTGCTATGGCTTAGACGCATAAAGATGAACCTCATGTTCTTCCGTGTTGTTGTTGTAAATCGGATCACTTACTCAGCACGGCATTTCAGGAACCTAATGGATTCACAGTGTTCTTTAAGATTAAAAAAAAGCAGAAACAGAGTTCCAGTCTCCAGAGCTCCTCTATGATTCAACTTCTTTCTGGTCAAGTATAAGGCCTTTTGTAACAAATGCCCGCATAAGATATGTGTTATAGGGCGGTCTAAGGCGTTTAAGACCAATATAGGCAAATACCTCAGGGCACAAACTACAGTCCAACCTATAGATCCGCACATAAATGAAGGAATGGCTCTTGAAGTTGGATAGGGTTTCTGGCAGATTTCCAGCTCCCTTGTTTGAGCAATCATCATCTCTTGGACCGAAGCCACAGCTCGCTTGTTTCCTCTACTCTCTCGTTACTCACCCATTTACCTTGCCTCTCTTCTTCATCTGATCCTTCCATCTGCGCCTCTAATTCCCTCTCGGTAACAGTCCGACAAGCCTGGTTTTGGAGCTTTCTCTAGAGGGCGTCAATGGACATACTCAACCCCCAGTTACTGAGGCATTTCATTTTCCAAGCCCTAACTTCCAGCTTCTCTTGTTCCACTATTTCTTACGGAATGGTCGTATCTTCAGTCCGATAGTTCTGTTCTACCTTTATTTATTTTCTGACCCCAGCAGCCATTACCTTTCCAGTTCCGCCCATCTTTTAGTTGTTTTCTCAACAGCCACGGAATGGTCATTAGTTACCTGCTCCTTGATATTCATCTACTCACCTCTTCTCTCCCTCTCATCGGAACTTTCCGTATTACACTCTGATTTGCATGCGTAAACCCAACCCGCAATCAAGAATCCAGTTCGAATCTTCTTTAGAGCAATACCTATACACTAGACTCCACCTGACTTTGACTCACTATTATGCCTGAGCCTCGCGGTTTTGGAGCGGCTCGCCACTAAATAGTTCTTCATACTGCGCCTTATTTTTCTACACAACACTCACCTGCAACTGATCGGGACTTTGTTTCGTCGTGACTTACAATCAAGTTTCTGCTGAAACTATAGTCTTCTTTATTTATCAATTTTCGACAGAATAAATCCTATGATCTTCACAGTCCATTATTTTTCATCGATAATTCTCATCTTTTGCGTGCGACTTTGGGCCGAAACTCATCGGATTGTCTGCTTCAATCACTCTTTGCCCCAGGACTAGCTGCCGGTCAACCTCTGCGAAGCCAATGGTGATACCTTTCCACCAAAGTGTTCTTACCCGTAAAGTTACCCCGCATATCACGATCAGTCACCAGATGGCTCGCATATACAGTGGGACCCGTCCGACTTTGTTGTTGGCAGAAGTTAGTGGTAAGGTGATAGCCCTGAAAATGCTCCCATTATCTGAGTGTTCGTTCCATCCTCTGTCATTTTCTTTCACGGATTGCGGCTCCAGCGAAGTTTGTGGCATCTAGTCTGTGGCAGCCCCACACAAAGGAGAAACTGACGTTCCAATCAGTCTCGGACTAAGTGGGCCACTTGTAGAGAAAGGTGGGTCAAGGAAAAATAAGATCACCCTACGACGTGAATTTGCTGCCCGCTTCCCTGTAAATAGTCGAAAAATGCACTTCTGGCTAGGAAGTTCTTGGGCTAATGCTCTCTGCCACCCTCATTACCAGATGTATTTTTGGTGACAGCTGAGACCCGGCCCTGCTTGTGGGGAGCTCCAGGCTCTTGGGGTGGCCTTCAGTTCTTTTTTGTCTGAACTAGCGCGGGGTGATAGCACGTTGCTTGAGCTCTCCACATATGCTTACCAACCCCACCTTTTTCAGACTCAACCATTTTAGATCCCCTGAAAACCCTTAACCAGCTTGCGGATGTCTAAAGCGGTAGTCAGTAAACGGAATGAATAGTTATATCATGCGGCCTCTGCTCTGACGGCATCCTGGCATTGACACATCCAAGCTTCACAGCTGCGGGCTGAACCCCGCCTGTATTGGCTACTGTAAGGAGGGGCAGGATCATTGCACTTTTATAATTTACCCTCCACACCCTCACTTCCTCTATGTTCTCCTCGAACCAATGCACTAACTGTCATGTCCAAAGGCGGCGATGGTTTGTCATCCAAGTTCTTGACTCAATTATACAACCAAAATGTCCCCTGACCTTAACTCCATTACCAAACAGTTTTTCCCCCCGTAATATTGGTAGCTCATCTTCACGTAATTCTCTCGCCCCAGGCTATAACTCATAGGCCTCATTGTACTTTTCCTTTGGCTTTTCTTACATTCGGGTCCTGCCATGCAGGTTACAATTCTTCAATAGCCAAGTTTCATCGATCTGTTTATATGTTTATGGTATGTGAAGACCCCTCTCCACCCGGAATCCGTATGCCTCTAGTTTCCTCTTAACCCACCGAAAACCCGTACTTTCACATCCACACAAAGGAGTCTTACCCAAACTCCGAACGTTTTCCTTTATTTTCACTATTTTAGCCGTCCCCATCCACAGCTGGTACACCAACCAGACTGCTCTCCTCCCTTTTTTCCGTCTTTTTTCTGACCCCATCTACTTCTTTTGTTTTATTCTCTGTCCTCCAGTGTCTTCTCTTCTACTCTACCAACTATCAACCTAATTGTGTTGCACTCTGGCTAAGCTTGCGCTTTATATCTTCATCATCACTCAACTATTCTACAAAAATGCCAGCTTCCTCCATTTGGTCCCCCAAAGGTCGGCCCACTGGCCTTCAGGAACCTAAATTATCATTGACCGACTTCCATTAGGACGTTGATCATAACCCCCAGTTGGAACTTTATCCATGCTATCGCACTCTCAATCTCCTTCTGAACACACTGGTTATTTGGGTAGCCTTCAGTTAGCTGTGATTAACCCCCGGATTACCCATGGTTTAAACCAGTACCCATGCCTGCTGAAGCTATGTGGGGCTGTAACGACCGGTCGTGGAAAATCCCCCAAAAACCACTGCAGTTTCCATGCTTCCTCAAAATCACTCACTTATTTACACCTTTGACTAGTTTAATGCACCGTTTGTTTTTACGGACCAACGCTTGTTTGTTCGCGCCTAGCACGTTGCTCTGTCATATCCTTGTCCTGGACCTGCGTGACGCACGTTTTCCTTTCTCGCACACTGCAATTCGGTTCTCGTTTTTCGAGTCCTTGTGATTGTGTAATTGAGGTTTGTATCTGTTTGGTGACATTGCTCCTTCAGTAGTCTTGTATCGTAGAATTTCACGGATAATCGCCTTTTGATTTCGGGGTCCGTTGCGAATTCTGCCACGCGTTGCTCAAAATTGTCTTACAGGGGCATGCTCCACGGCTGACCTGCGATCATTCTGTCATGGCCAGGGTTGCAATCCATCATGATAGACTCACCTGACCGCAGGATGGATTACTGACACCATTCATCATCCCAACTCCTCGCAACATATTTTTTGCTTACTTTATCTAGCCAATTCAATGCATTCAGTGTTGCAGGACCGAAAACAGTGACCGGAATATAGCCCTTGCCTTGGCTTTCCCAGCATACACTCCCCGGTTCTTCAACCAAACCCCATTTGGTCTTCTGTCCTCACCATTTGCTACCTGCCCTCAATAGCAACCATCGCCTTTATGAAACAAATACCAATCACCTATGGCCAATCAGAACTTGGCTATTAGTTCTCTTCGCACGTATACTGATAACTCTATCCTTATCTCCATCCAACACCCGCTTTTCAGTCAGGCCTGGCCTGCCCCTAGTCCCTGTGTTTCTCTCTCTACTCACCATTTCTGTAACACTCACCTGAGCAATGCGTAGCCCAATTCGAACAAATGGCAAGTCAAAACACGACTGATCCGCAAATTCTACGATACTGGATTATCAAATGGGCACTAACACAAAAAGTATACAAACCTCAATTATGCGATCACACAAACTCAGAAAACGAGAACCAGTTTTACGGCTTGCGAGAGACAAACACTTTCGTCACGCAGGTCCAAGATGGGATACGGCAAGGTAGTGCGCGGGACTCGAGCAAGCAAGGTGTTCGAAAACACACAAATAGCGTACGTGAGAGAGCATTATCGCGAGAATACGAAATTAAAGTATCCTTGAAGGACTCAACGCAACCGATCGTTAAGCCTCCCGCCGAAATCCTTCAGAATCCCAGCGGAGTCAGGGACTCGGAATAGGGGTACTAATTCTCCATACCTGCCTGAACACCGTTGTCAGTGCACGTAACTACCATTGCTGAAGTCTTTGCTCAACTCACACACTCACGATCACACTTGAAGCGGTGGCCAGGCCGACGATATGTTCCTCTGCACTTTCCACGAGAGCTGCTGCTTGTCCGCAGGCGTGAAGGAAGACGTGTAGATTAAGAATACATGTGCTGTCTTTGAGAGAGCGGTCGTGAGTGAACTCGTGTGTTGTGTGTGTGGGGGGATGGGTGAGCGTGTGCGTGTGCAAAGAAACCACATTAGTGATCACATGTCCTCATCGAGGTCAACAACGAAATGTGAAATGGCGAAACTGTCACGTCTTGATGGAGTTATGGCGCGGAAATGTGTTTCATGTGCGTGTGGGTGATGCGAGTCGAGGTGTATTTGGGCATACATGTAAGTCACGTCTTCAGCAATGTCAGTGGTGAACGCGAAACCCTAAATATTGTGGCATGTCTTTCTGGAGGTTATGGAGTAAAACCGTGATTCGCGCTAGTGTGGGTGATCGTGAGCGTGAATGTATTCCGGTTAGTGGGCAATTCATAACTACTCCTACATACGGGAACGTCTTCAACAAAGGCAATGACAAAGGAGGAACGGTGAACGCTATGACGTGCCTTATTGGAGGTGTGGGGTGTGTGTATCGAACAGAACAATAACGGTTCCTAGAACCTTTCTGTAGGTGAAACAACGGTCGGGCATTCGAGGGGTTAAATGATTTGCCGGGATCGTGTGATAAAGTTTCTGCTCATTCTTAATGTTTTCCCTAATCAGTGTGAATCTTTGAGCACACTCACAGAACCACTACTATACGAATGGATGCTATGGTACAGTTGCGTGTGCTTGTTATTCCGGTCGACACTTGCAGCTGAATGTTACTACACGACTGATTCGGTGTAGTCGGCTGGTCCTTCTCCACCATCCAGGAAGCTGATAACGAGCACTTCGCAAGCTACCATTCCCTCGGTGGTAATCTTCTTCATCGTTCTTATCAACTCGTCGGAGCTGCTGATAATATCCGTAAGAACAACCGAGAGCCACGTGCCTAAATGAGCATGCTCGTCGGGGAACGTCACTACATCGCCTACTTTTAATGGTTTGCTTTGGTTAGCCACCTCTGTCGGGTTTGCAGGACCGGTAGGTATTGTCACACTTATTGCTTCCAAAAACTCCTGGTCGGATAATTCGTCTGCTTCCATCCGCGTAGGTAACTGCCACGGAGGTTTGTAGGCCCCTTGAAACCAGCTTTCGACCTTAACGTCGGCAGGTCGTTTGAAGTGAGCACCAGTTGGGCGGAGTTGCTGGCCGACACCGAAACTGGAGGGCGATTGTTCAAGATCCTTTCGACCTCGGTCATCACGATTCTTGGCGTCTCATCGTCGAGCGGTTGTTATTTGATTACCGACAGCAATATACATCCAGTGGACCTGATCAAGCTTTCTCCCACGCCACCGCCGTCACTGGCTTGCGGGCTTCGCAGTGCTATCCTATGCTATAAGTCACTGCTTTGTTCTACAGCTTGTCTTGGTTTATGTTTTGGTTCCAATGCCGCACTTCCTGCTGAGCACTCGCAAAACTGGACCAAGTGTCTGAGTAAATATCCGCTGATATGCCTCTCCGGCTGACAAATCTTCACAGAACCCTGAGAAAGGAGTCATTGGTAATCAAATGCTTAGCTTCCAAGTGTACTGCAGGGGACTTCTTGCACGCCACAATGCACCCGTATCGATTTCCCTGCCTTTTATCGCGCATGACCCGCAAAAGTATGAAATGGTCAAGTCCAGTATCAATGAACGGCTACCACCCCGGGGTCATTCTACTTCCCGGCAGCGGAGCCCTGTGTTGTTTGCCCGCGACAGAAGTACGCCTCCCATGGTGCACACAACGTTGAACTACGTGTTTCACAGTCATCCTTCTTTTAGTTATCTAAAAATGCTTTCGACTCGCGGTTTTCTCTTGGCTTTCCCAGGCTAGTCCCTCCACGGCATGTACGTGTTGAATTATCAGTCATCGAGCGGGTAGCAGTATCGGATATTTCACGTCAAACTGAGGTAGGAATTGGTCAGTCTACCGCCTACTCGTAGTAATCTAATAATGAGTTTGGAATTTAGAGGCTTCAAGTTGTTTATTGGAAGTGGTGCCTTTTGTCGAGCGGCTCCGCTTCCCTGGTATTCTCGAGTTCTCGAAGGAAAGCCTCGCGTTGTGCCATCTTGAATAGATCACACTCTGTGGTTCGTAGTTCATCAAGGCTTATTAGATCCACTGGTACAAGGCTGAGTGGGTGGAACCCCTTCATGGCCAAACAATTTATGCTAACCATGACCAACCACACTAGTGATCGAAGAGTCTTCATCCAGGAGGAGACCCGGTTATACCTGGCAAAGTAGGCACCAACTCGGTGGCCGCCACTGTCACTACCGTGCCTTTGATCTCTACTTCTGATTCCAGAAGCGGCTTTAGTTTGTAAGTTGGCCAGTCTTGTTGGAGCGTGTGCAGAGATTTCGGCCCTTCCGTCCACTTGTCTGGTTGCCCGAAGTTGGTCGCACTTTGAGAGTACAGGTCGGCTGGTTTTTCGCTGGACTTGGCATTTTTCGACCCGTTCATAGCAACTTCGTCGTGGATGATCAAGAGCCGGTTAGCAACGAAAGTACTAAAACGGCTCCTGGTGCAGTTAAAATGGGACAGTACCATTGTTAAGTCCGTCCAAAAATTAGCTGACCATATGTGGAAATCCAAACATCTCTTCGTCAGTTGTACCGACCATGTTGCTAGCGCGGCTGCACCAAGCTCGAGGAGCGGGATCGAGACAGATTCCAGTGGAGCAACGCGAGATTTGGCAAACAGGATCCTCGTAACTTATCTCCACCTCCACCACTGTCCCGTACTCGATTTCGGATGCGTCAGAAAAGGCGTGTAGCTTGCTCATCTGTGTTACGAACATAGGTCCAGCTCCAGGGAATCCGTAGTTTCCCTAGTTTCTTCAAAGTGACTAGGAATTCTTCCCACCCCAGCCGATCTTCTCGATCCAGTGGCTGGTCCCAATCGACCTTCTTACTGCACGGCAGCTAAAGCAGGGTCCTTCCGAGTAGCAGCAAGGGCGAGACGAAACCGAACGAATCGAACAGGCTAGGGGCATCCGGAAGTATACTACGACGAGTAACTGGCCGGTCGGGAAAGCTTATCTCGAAAACGGAGTCGTCTGTCCCCGCGGTCTACTGTGCTTCTAGTTTGCTTTCGGTGGGGGTGGGGGCCAGCCCAGAGCTCGAACCCTTGCTGCTCTCTCGCGGCGCGGGATGACCTCGAGAACTTCCGACGCTTTTAAAGCCCATTTCGTGAGGTGGAAACAGCCCGTCACTAACGGCCTAATCAGGCATCTCAGTTGAGCTGGGGCCGAGTCAAAATCATCCAACGGTCAGAGGTAGTCGTTGACGCAGAAATCTCTGCTGACGCTGTCTACTACCGACTGGTGGATCATATTTGCTCATGGTTCCTCGTACTGAGCAGTTCGCACAAAACCGTAGTGGTACCACTCCGAAAGGATTGACAGTCATTCTATAATTTATCACCGATTTGTCATGGTTTTTCTCGTCGAACAGTACGAATCTCAAAGCATCTATTTCCTTTACCGATGTTTTTACCTGGAGAAACGATTCTCTGGTGTCGGTTGGCAAGGCCACTCTGCCTACTTCGATCAACGGCTTGGTCCAATCGGGCCTCTGTGGCATGCAACCATTCATCGACTTGCCTTAGAACTTGGCCGCACAATCGGAGACCACCCCCAGCTTTTCGAGTTTCTTGGGATGAAGAACAGGGTGATGGGGTGGGTGCCATATCCCTTCTCGGTCTCCGGTAGTCGCAGGCACTTTTTAAACGTAGCAAAGCGCTTCGTTTAGCAGCTTTACTTCTGCAAACCTTTTTCAGTGCTTCCGATCCCGGCAGAAAGGTTCTTCCAAGAGCAGTAGCCTTTGGAGGAGGTGAGTTCTCTTTTCAACCAAAGGGTTAGCTTGCGTAGGGCATGTGAGGTGAACCGGGAACTGGTTTTTAGGATTTTTGGTTCCTTGCCTCACTGACTGCAGCACAAGATTGTCCTCCTGAGACATCGATAGTTGTTTGTCTTCCATATCACAGGACTCATTTTTGTATAGGGGCTGCAACGGTATCCATGTGGCCCGTTTCCGCCGACAGGTTATTTTTGGAACCACGTCCCCCGTCTGGGCCGTATAGTATCCACTTTTGTGTCGTGAGTTCGGCATTGGGTGCCTGGTTTTCGCCTACTCTCTGATCTAGCACTCAATGTGCTTCTTGCACATTGCAGTAGATAAGGTCTACGTCGTCCTACCAGTCTACGGAGGTTACAACTTGCAGGTGGGGCCACCCACTTAAAATTGCACCCACAGATCATGGTGCTCGCAAGTGGAGGTCGGTCTATTTAGAAGTTTCTGTTGAGTCGATTTGCTGGTTGGCATCCGGGGAGATGAGCCGCAATCTCAGCCGACCAGCGGCTATTACATTCGGTCCGCCCACCGTGCTCATCACCAACAACGTCCTGCTTTTAGAGAGCCGGTTGTTATCGGCAACCTGCTCCTTCACCAGGGTGGTATCTGATCCGCCCTCGACGAAGGCCAACTTCTTGGCCACCCCATTCGTGGTCCTCACCCCTACTGCAACTACCCCCAGCGGTATTGATTTATTGGCAGACTTTGACTTTGGTGGAGTCACACTGGGCTTTGTGGCAACATCTGGAGTAGCTCCTTTCACCTGACTAAATAATTGTTGCCTGTCTGAACAGCCTCAGTGTCCGCGTCTAGTTCACTTTCGGCAAGCTTCCGCCCGGTGTGAAGTTTTAAGGCAGATGAAGCGCACTTCTGCCGTCCTCGTCAATGTCTATCATTCGCTTACTGTGGCTTAAATGAACTTCGGACATTCTGGTAACCGCTGACTTGCGCCGCAGGTCCTGCAGCTTGGGGAGGGCTATAGCCTCGCATGAAAAGGCGTGCGTTTTTCCAAGACTGATGTTTCCATTGTTCCCGTGCCGCCCCTCGAGCTTGGCTGGTGCTACCTCCATTTTGCTCTGTTGCTATCATGGATGAGTCGGACAGATCTGCTGCCGGCTGTTCTCGTTTACCTGTCCAAAATTTCGGTCAGTTCTTCGAATTCGGCTTCATGATCACCCCTGCTTACGCCTTCCGCTTCCTTCGTCAAAAGACCCTGTGGCTCGGAAGAGAGACAGCAATTATCCCTTCCAGTTCATGCAGGGCTTCGAGGTCAGCCCGATACCCTAAATGATCGAGGGCTCTTGGGCAGTTCTGCATCTTAGCTACGAAATCGGCCACTGCGTAGAAGTTGCCTTTTGTTTGTTAGGCCTCTGACGTCACGCTTTCTATTAGATAGCGAGTTACCTTGAGTGGCTGACCATGCGAATACTTTAGAATCTCCCTTACCCGTGAGTGGCCTTGGTCCGGGTCGAGCATGGCGCACTCAGCAACAGCTTCTCTAGCTCTACCCCGACAACAGTGGGCCAGGTAAAGCAGCCTTTGTCCGGGGTCGGTTGCCTTATTTTCGACGACGGCTTCGAACTGGTTCATAAGTTTGCAGTACTGCTCAGATCGTCCGTCGAAAGCCATCAGCCCTACTCTTGATAAATCGATCGTTCTTAGTACTGGTGATCAACGTTTGACGGCCGGCTTAGAGCTTATCATTTGTTTGCCCTGTTCTTATGGAGGAGTCGTTGCCACTAGTTTCATGTTCGCGTTTGCTCTATCTACACTCCTCCTCGGCCTCCTGGGCCTGCGGCTTAGCGGATAACAGCTACTTTTCTCGATCTTATATCCTCAGCTTAAATAATTCAGCACTCCTGCAATCAATAGTACCCTCGGTGATACGGGAACTAGCTCGGACAGGTCTAGGTGGTCTAAAGTTACCTAGAGAATCAAAGGCGCCCAAACCCTCCCCACCGACTTGCAGCATTACTTTCCATCCAGGTTGCCATTGCTTTGATTCTCTTCTGGGCACATTGCGTGCTTCCTTGTCCCAAGTTTATGGAACTGGGTAATATAACACGCTTTCGGGCAACAGGCAGCCAAATCCGGACGAATCCCAAAACCGAAACTCGACTGATCCGTTAATTTTACGATACTAGGTTGATAAAAAGTCATAACATGAAACACATACAAACCCGAGTTATCCGACCACAGACTCAGAAAACGAGAGCCAAGTTTACGGTATATGACATGCGTCACGCAGGTTCAAGAAGAAATGTGACAAGATGAAGCACTGGACGCGAACAAGCAAATGTCGGCCCATAGAAACTTAAAGTACATGGAAACAAGCAAATAGTGTATCTGAGAGAGTAATGTCAAGAAACATGTAAATGCAGGGTTTTCAGTGGATTTTCTACTACCAAGCATTACAATCTCTTCATATTTGCTTGGCCGCGCCTGCGGCGTTCGTCTCCGATAGACAGTTTCTTTTGCTGCTCCCCTTCAAATTTCTCTGTGCTGCATCCGCTAACCTTTCATGCCCTTCAAAAGCACACTGCTTTCCTGGTGAATATTTTGCCTTCATGTGAATTACCACACAGCAGTGAAATTGCCTATGCAAATAGGCCAATTTGATTATCCCTTCTGACCCACCTCTTTTCGCATCACAAGCTTTCTCCACAATTAGTTATCCAGGCTTGGACCTGTCTCCATGTCCCGCCGGCCTCCGTGACTGATAGCCCAATATGCACTTTACTATCAGCTTTGCCTTTTGGTAACACTCTTACCAGGTTTCTCCATATTGATCCTTCAGACATCCTGTTGACGCATTCTGGGGTCTCTTTTCGCACTTCCCGACCCTTTTTCAAATCTCTCTTTCACTCCCTTACTCGCTCTCCGTTTTCGTAGAAATCGACTACACACCAACTTCCAAAGATCGGCATGATCCACCCTGGACTACTGGGTCCATCGCAACCAGTTGTCCGCACCCATCAGGCGCATTGTGTATTATTCCTGCCTCGCCTCCCTGTATATGTCTTGATGTCCGGCACCGGAGGCTTTACTGGTTCTTGCAAACACTGCTCCTTTAACATTCTTTAGTGTGGTTTTTATCTGCGCTTCCACCTTTTGCTAGCTGTGCGCAATGTCCTCTCCCCGTATTGGAGACTGATTCACAATTGCCGCGATAACCGTCTCCACTTGGGTTCACTCAAACACTGCCTTGATTCAATGTCTTATTACTGCTGTCGTGTGACCCTTGAATTTCGAAACTGTAAAGTACCTCACATTGCTCGGTACTGCCGTGATCCCTGATCATGCCTTGCGCATTATTCTTGGTCACGGCCATAAAGTGTACAGTTATAATTATCATTTTCAAGAGTAATATTAATATTATTGATGTGGTTTTTGTTATTGTTGTATTTCTTTTGAAGTACTGGATGTCGCGGTTTTCTGAACATCTGCCTGCTTTAGTAAGTGAGAGCGGGATAATTTTCTGGTTTCGCACAAGTCTTCGGCGGCTAAAGTCACTGATGGGGTGGTTTATACCCTCGGCGTGAAAAGATCGAACATCTTACTCCCCTTGATTCTTGGAGACTTTGAGAGAAGGATGTTTAAGGTTACCGCATAGGATTCCCATTTAAGTTAAGAGGGGACAGTGCACGTGCGCAGAAACCTAAGTAGACGGCAACCGCTATTCTGCTGCGGACTGCTCACAAGTGAGCATCCAGAGTTGAGTCACCCCAAGAGGTCCGAAGCTTTATCTAAGCTGATGAAGCTGAGAAACAGCCAATGCAGTTCTCCTATCTCATCCATTATATATAACAACAATTATATAACGAACTCCCAAGAGATCTCCGAGGCATTCAGTGCCTATTTTGCTTCGTCTCTAACGACCGATGACTCCCCATGCCTATATCACGTTGAGCCGCTGACATCTGCACAGTTCTCAGCGGTTACATTTCACCCGAACGACTTAACAGTACAGCCAACTAAAATTAGGAGGTCATACCACCCCGGGCCAGATGCCGTACCACCGGCTACTTTTAGTCTAGGTGGCACTGATATCCCATTCTTGCTATCAAAGGTTTTTAATTTATCTATGAGCAGTAGCGTTTTCCCCTCCCATTGGAAAACATCAGTTATTATCCCAATTCCTAAGAAAGGTTCACGCCAGGACCTAACCAACTATCGACCAGTGAACCACACCCCTATAGTTTCCCGAATTATGGAAAGACTGACAAAAAATAAGCTGACAACTCATTTACTAAACAATAACCTCATTAACACTGGACAGCACGGTTTTCTTCAAAAAAGATCCTGTGCCACCTGTATGTGTGACTTCCTTAACCTAATAACTACGGCCACTAACAGTGGTAAATCAGTGATTGTAATCCTCCTTGACATGACTAAAGCTTTCGATCGAGTATCCCACAATAGGCTCATGGCGAAGATGAAAACCTACGGAATTGTTGACCCGATCCTGAGTTGGTTTTCATCATATCTAACATCCCGAAAGCAGGTGGTGGACGTTGATGGCAGTTTATCATCACCTCAACCAGTTACTAGTGGAGTTATTCAGGGTAGTGTACTAGGTCCCTTACTTTTTCTTATATATGTTAATGACATTTTCAACGTCATCACACACGGGGCTGCGTTCCATTTTGCAGATGACATAAAAATTATGTACTCCTTTGAACCTGACGCCTTAGCTTCTACCATTGCTAGCATAACGAGCGATTTACTATCGCTAGACTCATGGAGCAACCAATGGTTGATGAAATTCTCCGCTGTCAAAAGTTGTATCCTTATGTATAAGTGTCAGGTTCCCGCGGGAATGTTTAAAATTAATGATCAGTTCATCCCCAACAGTCCGGAAGTAAGGGACTTGGGATTACAATATTCTTGTACATTTAATTTCTCCGAACATTCGGCCGTGCAGGTTGCTAAAGCTAGACGGCTAATTGGTCTGATTAATAGAACCTTCAGTCTTACAGAGAGCAAGCTAAGCATTTTTAAAACTCATGTCAGACCACTTCTGGAATATTGCACTGTCGTCTTTTCTAACATGCGGCAGATTGACAGATTTGCAATTGAGAATGTACAACGTAGATTTACCAAACAACTACTAGGATATTCCTCGCCTTTAAATTATATGGAAAGGTGTGAAATATTGCACCTAGAGCCCCTATGGCTGCGCCGTCTACGTATGAACCTGTCTTTCTTTTGCAATATTGTAAAACGTATATCTTGCAATTCAGCCCCCCAGGTGAAAACTCCCTCCAACTATTCTTTACGACATAGGGACTCTATGGTCTTGATTCCAGTATCCAGGACTGCGATGCGGTCAAACTTCTTTATTGTTAAATATTCTTCCCTCTGGAACAAACTCCCACCTCAACTTAGGTTAATGTCTTCGGCCTCTTTATTATTCAAAAAAGAAATAAATAAACATCTAACTGTCCAAAAACTGATCCGAATGCATGATCCCTACATGTCTATTACCCGAGCCTACGAACTGGGCCTGGGATACTAACCAAAAGCTTAACAACTTTGTTCAGTAGACAGTTATTACCAACGGATGGTAAGGAGCATTCTGTATTATAGTTAGCAAATAAAAGCAGTTCAACCTATACTCCATGACTGTCAACAGCACACTCCACGTGTTTGTCTAGCCACTTCCTATTTTCAACGCTTCTGACCACGACCCCCTACTGGCCACCGTTACTCCGGTGATTCTTTTTTCATGCTGTCAGATTTTACCATAGTCGGTTAGGTTCTTTTTTTATCAGCTGCCGCCAGGTATAAGAGCATTTATAATGCTAGAAAATACATAGCAGCATATATAAGATACCAGTCTCATCCACGCTTCAACTACTTACTCATTGAGACCCTATTTCAACACACAAGATTCCAGGCCTCGTTCTGATGAACGAATCGCCACAATCGATGTGGTCTTCCAAAAACCATTCGTCGAACTACACATAAGTATTTGCCCCCAGTGTCGCCTATTCTCGCTTCCTTGCTTTTTTGGTAACTCTCACTAAGCCTCACAAAATTAGTCGCTAGTACCGGTATTCTCCGCTTTCCGTATGTTGTTTAATCCAAAAAACAAGACCTCAACGTCGCGACCACCCATTTCTGTTATTGGCATGATATTGGTGTTCTGTCTTTCTCCCCTAACCCACAGCTGGTAGAATTGCCAGACTGCAGCCCTCTCCGTTTTGTTTTCAGAACCTGCACCCTAAGGACGATTGTCGCCTTCCACTTCCCGGGAATAACTTGGACCCTCTCTTGCTGGACAGGACAAACGAGATTTACACACAACTTCATTTTCGCCCGTCTCACGATCGCTTTCCCCAAGATTCCCGCCATCGGACTTCTTGAACCTGGACTACTCGATCTCACTGCATTCATACAACTCATTTTAATCCCATATGTCATTATGCCCGTTCCGTGTTAGAACCCGCTAATACTGTTCAAACACTGGCACCTTTATTGTCACTGTTCATTGCTTCATCGGTCACCAAAAAAAACGTCCGGCGCTGACATATCTTTCAGTAGTCCTCCAGTGGGCAGTGAAGTAATTAGTAACTACCTGCACTCTTCATCGGTCCATCCGATCGCATCCGCAATGCTGTTTCATCGAGTGTTCGGGCTCTGCAGATCACTGCGTTCCCCCCACGATTGAACGTCTTCAATACACTTCCCATGCTGCATCGCCGCTCCGTTCCCATCATTTGTTACACCTGTCAAATTGGTCATTAGAAATGTGACACTCACCGTCTACTTACTATACCATCACCGTTATCGAGACCTTTGATTTTCCAGATGTTGCATTCGTGTTATATTACCGAAACTGACCCCGTATGCAGCCTCTAAATCACACCACTATCTGCACCGGCTGATACATTTTATTTCTATATTCGTTGATCCACGGCCGCTTCCCGCGATATACCTGTGCAGTTTTATTGATCTGTCATTTTTGCATGGTACATACCACACAGCATTCATCTATTGACGTACACTTATCTGTGGATTACTTTACCTTTCCTCTCGCAGAACTGAACACCTGTATAATGGATGTAACCACACGGTCAATATTGATTAGTCTTCCACTTCCGCTTTGACATTTCATACCAACCCTACATAAAGTTAACAACTTGCCGCACGCTCACCTGTTTTACTCCGGCCGTTCCCTGCCACCATCACTCTGGTAGTATCCCTCCCAAGAAATACGCAATTGTTTGCAACATATATGATTCCTCTAGTATACAGCCACCACTTTATATACTACCATCTTTGCAGACTGAAATATTTCCATGTTAATACTTCTTGACATGCCTGTAGTAAAGTGAATAATTCACCGGACGCTTCGACGAGATTTCTATCCATATGCCTCTCATATTCTGTAGCGCACCAAAAACATTTCCTTTCAATATGTTTGAATTTCCACTAGTGGTAATTATTTCATATACCACTTATGCATGTACTCCAGGCCAACTGACACCATTCGACCTTGACCTTCAAATTTGCCGGGCATTACTACAGTTTTAGTTCACTGTAACACTCTCTCTGATACTCTGCATGCACTTGTTGTACCCTTTTGTGAATTGTCATTCCGGCATCACTGTAATCATCTGATCATGCATTCTAGCATGCTTCGGGCGCATCCGAAATATACAATTATTATTATTATTATTATTATTATTATTAGGAAGGATTCAGGTTTAATATTCTTTGTAAGCGCAATGTAGGGCTGATGATAATCTGTCCATTTGTCAGAAAGAAGCATTATGAACGCAGCAGATTTCTCATGGCTAATCTTTGAACATTTTATCCGAACAAAAGGTTTTGGCATCAGCAAGATAGTCGAAAGTGGAGTAGGAAATCCGAGAGAATTAAGACCGAGAAGGGTGGGGCCGGTTTATGCGTGAAAATTTGAACAAAACGCTATCATCCTGCACACCATCAGTCAGAAGCACTGAAGGCTTGGCTGATACCCTCTTTTGTTCGGGGCTCCCCACACGCAGAGTTTCGTCTTGGCTGTGACGGGGAATTCATCCGTAGTTGAAAAGGGCATAAAGCACGAACTTAGTTCCTTTTCACTCAGAAGTATTCTTTGTATTTCGGTGTTTCTTTCACTTCAGAGGATAGGGGGCGTGTGCACCCCGCAAGAATTACTGCCAATTCCTCCTCCGCCCGCCAGTATTTACGAGTGACCCATGGGGCCCACCTTACCAAAGTTGGCTGCTTTCCACTTGGTATAGGACAACCATAGACCAGGTGCCACTTTTCCGCCGGTGGTAATGCAGCCTTGAGCCATGGAGGAGATAGGATATAGGAGACAAACACACAAATTTTTCAACACTGACGGAAGCCATACTTGGCCGCCTGCTTCCGACAGGGCAAGAGTCCAACGACTTTCCTTTTGTGTGATCCGGCTGTTGTCAGCACAACCCACGGTGATACATCGAGAAGGCACACAGATAGTTGATAGTTTTGGTAACTAAGTACCCGAGGCCTTACAGTAGCCAAGAAAAACGGGAGGCTATGGTATTCAGTGGACGGTTAGCCTGTGTTCAGTAGGGGCCGGCGCGTGAGCCCTAAAATTGGAAGGGAAGTTGAGTGATGTGTTCCTTTCGTCCAGTTAACGGGGACATCTAGACGGAGGTTTAGGCGTCTGATAGGTGCGACGTTCTGGATCAGAGGGAGGGGGGCTGAGACTGAATCACTAGTAGTGCTAAGTATATTCAAAGGTTATTGTTCGTGCGGCTTGTGTTGTTGCGTGCCTTCAACGACGACTTCAGAGTTGCCGGCTTCAGCCGTAGAAGCTTCCAGCAGTCTAGGCAGAACAGTCAAAAAGGATTCAACCCCAAACTTCCAGTGTCTCACACAAATAAAAACCGTGCATTCGGGCCCTGTGTAGAACGGCGTAGAAAAACAATATCCAATACTGTTGGGCTCATACCGAATGTAGAACACTGGGAAGGATTACGATGAATATCCCTTACATCAGGAGCTGAAAACTGCTATAGCCACTGAACTGCTCCCATCACTGTGTGCTAGTGACTTCACGGTCCATGGTATCGACTGGCCTTTTGGTTATCGCGTTTGATAGGAACCACAAAGCGGGCCTCACACATCGTACACCTCCTCCCGTGAAAATCAATCACTAGACATAGCTGACCAGCCTTGAAATGCACTCGATCACGTATGGTCCGTGGGCGTGCTAGTGGTCCACCGCAGTTCAACATAGTGGCACAGTCTGCTTTGCAGAAGCATCCGGACACCGCAGCTGGATCAGACCGCCGGTAAAGATTGCTGCAAACACATGGCGGTCAGGAGTATATGTCAGGCGATAAAAATGGCAAACATGCGGGCAACTGAGTGGCGATTTGCATCCGGCTCGGTTGCCACTCCAAGATGGTCTCTAAAATAGCTGCTCAGGGAACCCAGATCTCGCCCAGTCACTTCTAAATTATATAGTGACAGAGTACCGGGGGAGGCAGACAGATTTTCGGATGCTCTGAATGCCTTGAAATGACCTAGTTTTATCAACACGTACATCCTTTCTGGAAAAGGTGAAATAATGCTTTTCGGGTCCCGGTCTCTCCAGCCTTCAGGCCCAGACGGGCCTTATTTACTGGTTCTACGTGAGCTCACGGACGTTGTCGCATCTTAACTCACCAAATTTTCTTTATATCAGCGGAACAGGATCAGCTTCCGCTTACCTGGAGGAAAGCCGTAGTCACCATCACTTTTGAGGGCGGGAGCTTGGCAGTAGCTGTTGGCTGTCGCCCAGTGAGTCCCAAGCGTGTGGTCTGGTGAGTTACGAAAGGCCTCCCTTCCGCTGAATTGCAAGGACACCTAGAGAAGCATGAGCTGTTTATAATTCAGTCTAGCAGCTTTCAGAGGTGCCGACCTTGTCTGGTCAACCTCCCGTTGGCACTTGAACAATCAGTATAGACCAGAACATAGGGTCATTCTAAGGATTTTACCCGTATCTACTTTGGTGCAGCTTTCAACAAAGTACCTCACAACTGTTTGCTGATCAGTGTGAAGCAGTCAAGAGTAAAAAACAGCTGCCCAGACGGATGGAAGACTTGTTGATTGGAAGGCCCCTCTCCCTGGAAGATGATCTGGGACGATGTGAGTTGCGAGAAGTTTCCAATGGGGAGCAACAAAGATTAGTCCTCGGCCCTGCGTTATCCCTAGCGCCCTCTGCTACCGGCAATTTTGCAAGCTTTAATATCCTGAGTTGAAGCTGGAAAACGTAAAATTCTTGGTTGCGTGAATCACGAATGCACGGTTAGTAAATAAACCACGACAAACTGCAAAGAAATGAGTGAAACCTGTCCCTCTGATGAATTTTGGTTGGAAATTCAGTTCGATTTTAGAGCCTCGACGACTCTTCCAAAGATGAAGTTTTTTTGATTCACTGAACCATTCGCAACAGGGATGGTTGATCCTGAAATACGTAGCTATGCTGGTTACGTTGTTTTCCCCGTATAAAAACTTTGACTACCCGCACTCATCCAAAGGGTTCGGAAAGCTGTCGTACCCACCCCCTTGCCGGCACACTTCTGCTGCGCAGCAAAAGGGAAAACCTTGTACGGTTGTAATTGGGCTGCAATTCGCGCCTACCGTGTTCACTTTATAAGTTGTTTTCCAGGTCGGGTTTGCGGCGAATGGTCAGCCCCGCCAACTATCATCGGTTATAGACTGAGAACGTCCAGTTTATTTGTAGCACCATCGCATGCATACTTTCCCCGTTTCTATCTTATTCTTATGGTTTTCTATCATGCCAGCCCTAGCTATATGGTACCATTATTTTCATACTCAGTTACCCTACTTCAGTAACGAAAACGGCAAGACGAGTTAGAGCACTTGTATTTGGAGGGCTGATTAAATTATGCTCGTGAAGCGCGCGAAATCGTTTATATAGTTCCTTTTCCTGACCGCTCTGCGCAAAGACTGATCTTGGGACTGCCTGAGTAACTTGGCTGCCTTTTGGTCAGTTGCCCGTTCCTGTTAAGTTGATTCTCTTAGCTCCTTTTCTGTTCGCCCGGTCTGGTTGTTCAGGTTGGCGGCTTCATAGCTATCCCCTCACTAGGGTTATCTTGCCTGTTACCTGAGATCCCGCTGCTTTCCGTACGCTAGTCCTTATGTCTTCTTTTGTCCACTTTGGGATAACTCCGGCATAGCCGTTGGTCTATGACTCTCGATGGCTTGGCCCGATCGGCTTGACTTTCGTGTCGTCCTGCTACTCCATCATTCCTTGCTGCACCATGACCGGAGTATTGCGTTTTTCTGTTTGCTCCACCTTACAGTTCATAGATCCATCCGGCAACTACCAGTTCGATCCCATAATTCCCAAAGATAGCGCTCACAAGTGCTCAGTGCATCTATCCCCTTGGCGCACCTCCTACCGCCTAATTTGTGAAGCCCCTCGAACAAACCCTTTGTGCCGATCAACGAACATGCCTAACCTGCGTCAGAACTGATTGTTTCCACCGGTTTGCCATCCACGTACATTTTCTACCGATGCCAACTTCTGCTCTGAAAGTGATGTCCTCTCCGAGGGACCTTCTGTTACTGTGCAGCAGCCATTTAGTTGGTTGGTGACATTCCGCTTCCCCCGTCTGTCCAATGGACCGACAGCAGGATGCTCCGTTTCTACTGTTCGGGTCATATCGAGCATTCTGTTCCTATCTCGTTGTAACAACCCAGATACACCCGTTCCGTAGTCACCCTTCCCTCCTTCCCAGCCACCATCATATCCTGTGTCAGTAAGAGACGCAACAGATCTCTAATCAGAGCTGTTCGGTCATGTCCACATCCACCCCTCTCATATTTCACTCACTCACTTCTCACAGTATCTGTGCACCCCAGCTCCTTCCCCTACTAAATCATGTTTACTGCTGGTCTCAACGCTTACCGATGGTGGCCACTTTCCATCTACTTCAGAGGAGGCAGCCAAAAGTCTATCCCGCTCCGGAGAATCAATTTATCCGCCTTTCTTTTCTTTCTCTGGCAATTTCGTCTGCCATCCCCCAAGCAAAATTTTCATACACCCCCTTCGTGCTCAAGCTGCTTAGTTCGCTCCGTCACCCGTTTCCTATTCTCCGCTGACAGTCTACTTTTCAGCAACCTTAATGGAATTCTCGTCACTCATTGCTACCCCGGTTTCGCCTTCCAGCTCACTTGTCCCCCTTTTTCAAACTCCCTTCGTGAGACACTGCGCGACTAAACTACCTACCTCAGATACAACCCGACATATCCTCCAACAACTGCTGAACATCCGCTTCCGGGTACATGAAGACATCTCTTGAATGGACCTGAATCAGCCACCATTTTCCATCTTTGTCCTCCTCATCCCGCCTCTCGTTTGGTCTTAATTTCCCTTTCCCTTCCCCTTGGCAGATCACAGGCTCATAATATTCCGTCCAGTGATGACTAAATTATTCTGTATTCCAGTCCAATTTCCCAAATAATTCTGTTTTCGGTCCCATTTGTTCATGCTTTCCCGTTTTTTAACCATTCCCTCTTGCTGGCGGACGATTCCAGCATTCGACCTGGAGTTTTAATTTGTCGCGCTACAGTGCTGCCTCAATAGCTTTCTCTTGCGCTTTGTTATGGGCTTCTGTTTGTCTACTCTTTCTCCATGACTCTCGTATTATCACCCCCAATATCATATGATCAGGTATGGAGAGCGTATAGGGTCCCCTCGAAGTAAGGCGTTCGTCGGTTTCCCTGCCTCGGGTCTGTGCCGTCGGTCTCAAAATCTGGCTTGCAATCAAAACTATCGCCGATCACAGGGAATCATAAGCGCATTTGAGTATTATAAGACCGTGGCCAGAATTTTGGATACTCCGGGTAAATTCCAAGGGCACGATTATCTGCAGCTGGGGAGAGTGGCCCCCAAAGACACCTAGTCTTTCCAGGAAGTGAATCTTCGTGTGGGTGAAAGATTCTTGTAAGTAAAAGCACCCTGAATGCCTTCAACCCGCAGTCTCAATGACGTAGTGCCTGCTTCAGCATGGATAATTTTTGGCGTCATCCGTCGCCGTTTGAGAGCTGACCTTGTGGGCTTCCAGACATCTGCTCACCTCATCAGTGAGTTCTTGACTGGAGTAGAGCTGAGCCGCAACATTCCCCGGAAGGGTTGCTGGATTTGAGAAGCTGTAAAGCGTGCAGCAAAATCTCCGCTCCTATCTCTTTTGGGCTGTGACAGCTACGGCAGAAATCTGGAGTAACCGGGGCATTTTCGGAAGCTTGTCGAAGCGTGGAGGGTGAACTGAAGTTCATCCAACGAGTGCTCAGAAGTGAGATACGCCCTCGGTTGCGGGTGGGGTTTTCTCTTCGCTACCACTAGCTCACGAGGGTTCGCTCGATAACCCTCACTATCACTCAGTCGGCTGGTCTGTCCCTGGCCTACCTTCCTTCCTTATATGTGAACAAAAAGTAGGACTGGGGTAGTGTAAAGGATAAACAACACACAATCTATGGGAAAACAGTAGGCTTACCGGAAGTGGCTTTGATAAGAATCTCTACTCTTAGGCCATAGCTAAGAACGGACGGTGATGTTACGCTTCCCTCCAAACTCTAGCTCCATTCGACCAAATATACTGCAAAGTGACGAGTGAGGTAACTCGTGAGCTTACTGTTACAGAAATTCTGAGGGCCCGATTTGTCGTGGCCATTAGCTCAGCAAATTGAACTGATCTCAAACGAAGTGGACGACGTCCTATGCAAACTAAATCAAAAGGGATATCTAGGAATTTCGTAAATTATAGTGTCACATCTAGTAAGCAATTGGGGTTTGTGACCGAGCGATCCGGTTGGGCGAATCTCCTGCTATCCCCTGATGAGGCCACCAGAGGTTTGGAAGGGGAACATATAGCTGAGTTCTGTTACATGGACCTCACCAGAGCATTTGATTCCTCAAACTACGAGTTCCTCAATATCGAAAAGCAGTCTTTAGGACGTGTTGGAAAAAATAGGTGGGCGGGTAGGTTTCCAGCAGGGCGAAAGATTAGTGTTGAGATGTGGGTATGGTGGTCTGGAGATGGCTGAGTTTTGAATGTGTGACTGCATGACCAAAACGTACTTGGACAAACATAATCAGTAAGCACTTACCTCTAAGCAGTTTGTATGTTGTTCGATGCCACAGGGCAGTCCGTTGTTTGTATGCTTGCCTTGAGGACAATTGGTTTCAGCTAATTTAAAAACACTTTTCTGGCTGTTTTGCTTGTGAACTGACGATCCCTAAGATCCCTTAGCCAGCGTTGCGTTCGGTGTCTCTCTTAAACCTAAACATGATCGACAATGTTTCAATAAAAACCATCCTTCTCCTATTCCACCGGCTTTTATCGGCTTTTGTCAGCCGTCGGCCTTAGGTCTTTCTGGAGATCCAGTTTGTACATGATATCTGGAATGCTAATGCAGTCATGCAATAGTTCCAATAATAAGAGGTACGCACGAAACCACGATCATAGTTCACAGTATCACTCAATAAAGTGGAAAATTCACAAATTTTGGGAGGGAGTCGCCGTTATAGTAACAGAAGAATAAGGCTGGGTAGAAACCAAATAAAATAAAGCGGAAACGGAGTACAAGGTAAGTATGGTTCATTTTCGAGTAAACTAGGACAATGGTAAGGAATGGGTCAGATGTAGGAATACTGGAAAGGATACTATCTGAGGACGTAAAAAATACTATATTCAGAAGGATGATGCAGAAATTGGTCAGTAATGCATACTCAAGTTCACTTAAAAAGGTAACTGGTGATGACGCAAGAAAACTGGTGAGCAATTCACAAACATGCGCACCGGAGCACTGATTTTCATAGGTTTGTGGATACGAAAAGGCGTAGTACCCCCAGGAGAGTTGATATAATTTTCGTGAGAAGTAAAACGCGTCATCTAATGCCGGTAATATACAGCTGGTGGGAGAAGGATGTAGTAACATGAAAAAGTAATCAGCAAGGAAACCAACCTTTCCAGGAAGAACAAGGTAAAGCGAAAGGGGTGAGTGGAAACCTTCGCAACAGGCCAGGTTACGCCGGTAAAAAGGAAAATACATCATTTTCTTGAGTTCCTTGTGGTCACCCGCAGTCTATGTGGGGCATTTTGGGCGAGGGCTGGCTGCTGTTTGTGTTTAGTTTTCCATCATGGGAAGGAAGAGGGCACCACCGAATCTGGACCGTTTATTATATAATTATGAGCCCTTGCTTAGTGGTTTAAGTGGCTTCGACGTCGGTAGTCTTGAGGTAGGAAGTCCCCATTAAGCCTCACGAGGACATATGCGGCAATATCAGGACTTCGCGTGGGTAAAACTTGATGACCAGATCGTGTTCGTGGTAGCCGGCCCTGGGATTGGTAGTCGACGGGCGGAGAAGATTAGCTGTCTGCGCGATATGTTAAAGCCAGGCAACACGGTGACCGGGTCGTCTTGAAACTGAAAAGGAGGGATACAGCCTGGATGGTGTTTCAGCCGAGGGTAGGGCGGGCAAGGTAATGGATAGAGGTGCGTACGTTGCAAATGAGGCGCAATAGTCTTTGTAAAATGAGAAGCCGTATGTATTGTCAGTCAGTGTTCGTAAGAGCTAACTGCGTTTGCACTGTGAGACCTAGTCAGTGCTTACCAATTCGGCAGTGTACCGGTGAACCTTATTGTTCGGGATAACAAATCCTTCGAGATGATCTGGGGCTATTGAGTCTGACAGCCTCACGAGGAAAAAGCTGGGAAACACTTAGAACCCGAATGGCAAGTTTGTATATTAGGTCCAGAGGATATATGACTAATCGTACCGCGGGGTATTTATGGTCCAAAGCCACAGGTTGGTGTTATGTCTTGGTACACAGAAGGTTGCTGTTAGGTTTGGCTATAAACTGCAGAGTGGTTTGGATGCTAGGACATGGGAAAAGCCGCTTTCTTTCAAAGGGGAGGAAAAATAGATAAGTATAAGCGAAAAATACGAGGGGTTTCCTCTAAATTCCTACACAAGTTTATATATGCATTCGTATTCACATATATTTACTTGGTCCTATGATGATACGTGTTTTTGTCTTGATGTCCAAAGCAGTGGGATAAGATTCAGATCCACCGTGGTTTTGTGAATGGCGCCAACAGACATGCCAGGCGTGCATGGGAGGGTATGTGGTTGCTGAAACTAAGGGTGAGACGTTGATAAGCAAAGGTGGAGAGTACAGTTTGCTATCACCCCGGTCAGCTTCGTGTCTAAGAACCAAAAACATGTCAAACGGACGGGGATGGTTTGGGGTTTCCTCTTTCGCGGAGTCAGGCCAGGGCTGATGGGAGAGCTACCGGGGATTAAAGGTTTCCCACTTCCTTCACAGCCCAACAGTGGTGGTATTTGTATATTGAATCGATCCCAATGAGCCTTTTTTCTCTTTCCGCTTCCTCTGTTTGGTTTCTTTGCTTCCGAACAGAGTGGTAGTTGGCCCATGTAGGATCTTCCCATAGCCCCTCAGCTCAACCCCGATTTTCCGCGCGTGTTTCACTTTTCTCGCAACTACTAGGGGTGTTCCGTTTCCCCCTCATCCGGGAGTAGCTATGATGTGGGTGCTGCTTACACCAGAGGTTTCGCTAGCATTGCTTAGGGGAATAAATAGTGAGGCTCAGTAGACTCACAGAGTTGGACAACGAGTTTTGTAGCTCACATGCCTACGCATATGTACCAGGCCTGTACGGCGCTTGACCGTGCCTAAGACTACCAGAGGCCATTCTGGTGTGATCGCAGTTGGCAGCGCTACCGGGAGATGTTATGACATATGCGATGAGAAGATAGCAGTCGAAGTTATGTAATTAGTTTAGAAATCATGGGGACACAGTCCAACAGCCGTGACGGAAAATGTGGGATAGGGAAATTGAGGCCAACAGGTAGCTAAAGGAACGTGGGTGCAAAGGATAAAAGATTTTAGAGAGGGTCTATTGAGGAAAGCAAATTGAGGCTGGGCAAAAAAGCTGAGTGGATGGAAGCCAGAAATATATGGGAAAAGTTTCGAAAAATCGAGAAGTAAAGTAGTGGACGACGGAACTAAATGCCATAGGACCCAGCAATAACGGTTCAGTTGATGCTATGAGGAACCATCACGGCTAAAACCACAGTTGTGAAGACCGACTACTGAGCTGGATAAAGCCGGGTCATGTGTGGCTAGTTGACAGCGGGTGAACGTGCATGTCGTTAAAAGTCACGAGAACCGACAAGTATCTAATTACTTATGGTTACAAACGAAAACAAGTGGTAAGTGACGACCGGTCGCTGAAAATCTCCCTAAAACCATTGGAGTTCCATATTTTCTTAACATCACTCACTTGCCTGCAGTATTGACTTGTCTTTACGCACTGTATGTTTTTATAGACCAACTGTTGTTTGTTCGCGCCCAGAACACTACTTTGTCATATCCCTGGTTTCGGGATCCGTTGTGAATTTGGCTATGCACTGCCCAAGCTTGTTTCAGAATATTCAACTAATCTATTTGGAACAAGGAAGTACGCAAGATGGCAAAATGATCGAAGCAACTAAAATCTGGACAGGGAATAATACGGTGGGTCACTGGGGAGGTTCTGGGTACTTCTGATTCTTCAGTTATTGCTAGGTCACCCAGTCCTTTCAGTGCTAGTTCATGTAATACTGAGGGTAATATGGATTGTAAGAATGTCGACCTATTTAAGCTAAAGATATTAGACCTGGAACAACAGCTGTTATCGGCTGGGCAAAAAGCTTAGGAAGCAGAAGAGAAGTGTGGACAAAACGAGCGTAAACTGAAGACCAACGACTACAACCTTTCTGATAGATCAGGACAGATTAAAATAGGAAACCCCACGCCAGTCGTCGAATATAAAACATCAACGCCACCACCGATCGATCTGCCAAGAGTAGAACTGACGGTTTTCGACGGGCAATCTGAACACTACGGCAAGTTCGTCAAGCGGTTTGAAACGTTCGTCGAAAATAAGATAACCGATCCCGGGCAAAGGCTTCCCTACCTGACTCACTACTGTCGAGGCCGAGCAAGGGAAGCTATCGATGGATATACCATGCTCGACCCGGAACAAGGCTACACACGAGCAAGGAGGATTTTGAGGGACCTGTTCGGCCAATCTTTCATAGTAGCCCGTAGCCTAATAAAGGGTGTGATGGTAGAGGCAAAGAGAACCAAAAGCGATGTCTACACAATGGCTGACCTGGTGATCAAAATTCAGAACTGTTCAATAGCCCTCGACCACTTAGGTTGCAGGGATGACCTAGACGCAATGCACACCTTGGAGGGCCTAGTCCGTCACCTCTCTCCCGAACTACAGGGTCGGTGGGCGGAAGAGGCGGAACGCATAAGCCGAGGCGACTGTGGGGCTAACTTCGAAGACTTGACCGAATACTTGGACAAGCAAACCAAGATAGCCGACGGTAGATTTGGCCGACTCATCCGGGACGGTAACCGAGTAAGCGAGTCCAGTACCAGTCAGGTTCAAACCACTGCTCGGGAACAGCCGAAATATCAGCCTTGGACCAATGCACTCGCCGTTTCACGCGAGGCCATAGCGCAACCAAGTTGCAGGTCTTGTGACGCTAGCCATGGGCTACTAGAATGCTCTGAGTTCGTCAACGCCCCAATAGACGAACGATGGGAATTGGCGAGGATGACAGGAGTATGCTTTATATGTCTCAACACCACGCACCAGGCGGCAGCTTGTCAAACAATGGCCAGATGTGTTCACGGGGCTGCACGGGCAGACATCATCGATTGTTATGCCAGGCGAGAGAAACTATACTCGAGGCGAGCACAAAGCCCGGTGTGATTTGTTCAACATCGCGGTCTGCCAGTAAACCAGTACGTTAGGAGTAGTTGCCGTGGGAGTGATGACTCCAACTGGGTGGTCAAAGCGTTGGCTTTCGTCGACAGTGGATCTGACACTACCCTAGTGAGGGAGCGGTTTGTCAACAAAAACCGGCTCGCTAAAAGTACGACGTCGTTGGCGGTGAGCACGGTGGGAGGAACACGAGTTATGACTGCCGGCCGGTTGAGATTGCAGCTCATCTCCTTAGACACTAACGATCAAATTGAACCAACGGAAGCGTTCACATTAGCTGATCCCCCCATGTGAGTACCAAGGTCAGCGAACGCAATCTGGACTAAGTGGCCCCACCTGCAGGACGTAACCGTTGTATACTGGGGAGACGACGAAGTGGATCTCCTCGTCGGCTGCGACGTGCCAGAGGCACATTGAGTACTTGACCAGAGAGCGGGCAATCGCCGGGCACCTTATGCCGTACGCATGGCTCTGGGATGGATGTTATATGGTCCAGTAGGGGGACGTGGTTCCGCGAACTACTTATATGCCGGAACGGACCGCACAGAGTATCAACTGCATCGGCTGTATGAAAAGACGTTTCATGACATCGGAAACGAAAGACCATCGTTGTCTCAAGAGGATCGTTTCGCCTTGAAATCAGTGCGGCAAGGCACTAGGGGCCTTAAAAACAGTTCGAGGTTCCCCTCCAATGGCGCACATCTGCTGACACGTGGACTGATAACGGAAACTATGTTCTCCAACAACTACTGCGACTGAAGGAACGCTTCGTTCGAGACCGGGATCTATGGGAAGGATACGCAGAATTAATGGAGCAAAACGAATCTCTCGGCTACGTTGAAAAGGTGCCTGCAAAAACCGACGGCCGAAAGGGTATCTGGTATCTACCCCACCACCCTGTTATCAACCCCAAGAAACCCGATAAATTGCGGGTGGTTTTCGACTGTGCAGCCAAGTTCCGGGGCAAGTCAATAAACGATCGTCTACTACAAGGGCCTGACCGGACCACACCACTAATCGAAGTTTTATGCCGTTTCAGAGTGGGTGGAGTGGTCTTGTCCGCCGATATCAAGGAAATGTTAAACTAGGTAAAAAACCGGTAGGAGAACGAGGTGCGTTGCGTTTCCTGTGGTGGGAACAAAACAACCGGGACAACGCAGTGGCAAACTAAAGGATGACCGTCCACCCTTTCGCAGCCATACCGTCACCGTTCTGTGCGAACTACACCCTTTGAGAATCTGCGAACAAACATGGAGATTTGGTCCATCGGTCGGTGGTAGATAGCGTCAGCAGAAACTTCTACGTCGACGACTATCTTGGGTCATTCGATGGTATAGAATCAGCCCTGGCGCAGTTTAGAGGTCTGACAAGGTTGCTAGAAGAGGGCAGCTTCCATCTAACAAGATGGATGTCGAACGCTTCAGAAGTGCTCGAGGTCATTCCGCACTACGAGAGGGCCCAAAGGGTTAGAGATTTGGACGGCTCTCCACCCCTTGCCGAGTGCACTGTAGGGATACAATGGGACGCGGAAATGGACGACTCTGTTTTCGAGCCAAACGTTCCCGGGCCGCCAGTAACTCGTCGTGGTATACTATCCGCTTTCTCTAGTTTATTCGACCCGCTCGTTTTCGTCTCACCCTGGCTGCCACCCGGAAATATCTTGCTGCAGCTGCTCTACCGTACGAAAGTCCACTGGGGCCAGTCACTGGACCGAGCAATCCAGCTGGACCGGCAAGAATTTTTGAACACGTTAAAGAAACATGAGGATTCCACGACGTTTACCCCCGGTCTTGCGGATGGGCAGGAGAACTGCCTGCCTTTTCTGACTCATACGAGGTTGGTTATGGAGCTGTGGTATACGGACGATGGTGCACGAGGGATGGCCAGAATGCTACGAGGATCCTGTCCACCAAAGCCCGCGTTGCTCCACTGAAGTCGGTCTCGATCCCACGCCTCAAACTCAGCGCGGCCGTGTTAGAAGTCAGGGCGGTACAAGCGGTGAGGAGATGTTTCGACCTCTACATTTGGTCGGCTAGCTTTTGGACGGACTCAACGATAGTACTTTACTACATTTACAACGTCCGGAGCCGTTTTAGTACTTTCGTTGCCAACCGACTCAGAATTATCCACGATGAATCAGCCATGAACCAGTGGAAGCATGTCAGGTCTGGCGACAACCCAGCTGATCTGTGCTCCCGGGGTGCGACCAACTTCCAGCAACTTGACGCGTGGACGAGAGGGCCGAAATTTCTGCAAACTCCTTAACAGAACTGGCCCGTGAACGAATTAAATCCCCCTACGGAATTGGATCTGGGGGTCAAAGGCGTGGTGATGACGGCCACGGTCGTGGAAGCGTCATTTATTTTGTCACGATTGGTCAGATTTTCTTCCCGGATGAAGACACTTCGTTCATTAGTTTGATTGGTTAGGTTCTGGGGACATTTGCTAGTCATGGAAGGGGTCCGTCCCTCCGGCCGGGCACGGGTCGGCCCGATATGTCCCGATGAGCTACAAGCTGCAGAATACGATGTTTTCAGAATGATACAACGAGGGGCTTTCGCCCGAGAACTCGAGAAGGCGGAAGAAGTGGGGCCAATCAACAAAGAAGTATCATCTCCAAGGGGCGAACTAAAGCACTCAAACACCAAGCTCATTGATGGACTGCTGCGGCTGGATGGTAGGCCGACCAACTCCCACATCGGCTTCGGCACGAAGTACCCTATACTTCTGCCGACTCGACAACCTGTGACAGATGTAATGATCCAACACGTCCACGCCGTGGAGGGACATGCCGGGGAAAGTCGCGTTACGAGCGTCATCCGAAAGCGTCTTTGGTTGCTGAGAGGAAGAACGACTGTAAAACGCGTAATTCGAGTTTGTGTGCAATGTAGGAGACGCAATGTCGCAGCGGACAAACAAAATATGGCCCCGCTACCAGAAAGCAGGGTGACTGCGGGCCGGTGGCCATTCGGCGACACCGGGTTAGACTATTTTTGGCCCTCGTGGATCAAGTGCGGGAAGATGTTGGGAAAACGATGTGGGTGTATCATGACATGAATGAGGCCACGTGCGGTTCACCCAGAAGTCACACGTTCGATGACGACCGACTCATTCCTACGGGCCTTGCAGGGATTTATCAACCGAGGAGGCCTACCGGCCGATATATGCTCAGATAATGGGTCGGACCTTTTGGGCGCCCACCGGGAATTGCAGCGTTGGCACAGAAACATAAGCAGGGACAAACTACAGGATCGAACCGTGGCCTACGGCATACGATGGCATTTCAATCCCCCCGCGGGCCAGTCACCGCGGCGGCGTATGGGAACGCATGGTCCGGTCCGCCAAGCGGATATTGCTGTCGATCATTGAGCAACAGCCGCCCGACGACGCGACGTTGAAGAGTGTCATGAATGAAGTAGGGAGAATTCTGAACAACCGCCCCCTGGTTCCAGTAATGAACGGCGACCCCACCCATCTGGCGTCCACCCCGAACGACTTATTGACGTTAAGGTCGAACGAGGGTCTCCAGGGGCCGGTACACCTTCGTGGGAGCTATCTCCTAGGATGGAAGCAGGCAAATCATCTTGCCAAGGTTTTCTGGAGGCGCTGGCCGCGGGAGTACCTACCAGTTCTGCAGACTCGACAGAATTGGCTGGTCGAAACAAGACCATTCAAGGTTGGGGATGAGGTGATGGTCGCAGACAAATGCGCACATTTCGGCACCTGGCATTTGGGCGTGGTTATGGAAACCATCAAAAGCACCGACGGAATGACAAGAGCAGTGAAGGTGAAGACAGCCAACGGAACGCTAATTCGCGACATACGCAGCATTAGCCTACTCAAGAGTGAGGGCGGAGAAGCTGATAACGCTGAGGCCCAGTAGACTATTTCGCATTCGTCTTCGAGGTGGGTAAAGAAACCTCCATATATGAGAGCATTCACGACACACTGACGTATCGAACCATCATTTACCCCGCCGCACACACACACACACATACATTATACTCGTTTATACCACATGTTCTCCGTCAAACACGTTACAGAGCTCACAGTCTTTCGTTGACGTTAAAGAGGGGTTTTTCCTATAGGTGGTGGTACATGCGATTCCATTGTACATCCAGACACATACGCACATACCCGATGCGCGCTATACCTCGTAGACCCTGTCAAACATGTGACAGTGTTCGCCGTTTCTTTTTGTCGACGTTACTGAATGTCTTTTGCATATGTGGCAGCAGCGGCGATTACGTCATACACACACACACACTCACACAAGCACATACAGCCAGGGCATGTCGGCCCTTCCAAGGACAGCATTTATGTTTCCGTTTCACGCCCATCATCGGTAAGTTGTTCTCGTGGAAAAGGTGGAATAGCCTCGCGTCGGTGTTGCCACCGGATTAGGTGCCACCATGAATAGAACGTTGACGACAAGCATTAGGTACGCGCACTGACAGCAGGGCCTAGGTAGGTAGGAAGAATCGGTACATTTATACCAAACCTTTGACTCTGCTAAGGATTCGGGAGGATTTTGGTGGGCGGTGTAACGACCGGTCGCGGAAAATCTCCCTAAAAGCATTGGAGTTCCATGTTTTCTTAACATCACTCACTTGCCTGCAATATTGACTTGTCTTTACGCACTGTATGTTTTTGTGGACCAATTGTTGTTTGTTCGCGCCCAGAACACTACTTTGTCATATCCTTGTTATGGACCTGCGTGACTCACGTGCTCCTCGCTCATAGGAGTCGACCGCTGTGTGGGAAGCGGGTTGTTACCGTTCAAAGCCAGTGACGGAAGGGTGCTATATCATGTAGTGTAGATGTTCAACAAACCGTTGAGAGCCAGCCCGGATAGCCTTGTGGTTAAGGTGTTCGATTCACAATTGTTCACCCCGGGTTCGAGTCCTCGTGGGGGCTCGGTGGATGTGCACTGCTGATGATTCCCAACAAGGATGAAACAGCTGTACAGTGCTTCCATGGTTTTCAATGGTGAGTTGAGCGTTCAAGCTGCATGATGAATCATATTATATACAAAAATCCAATCTCCTACAACTCAATTGCAAACAGTAACCAAGCTCTGTAGGTTGTTCATAACCGAATGCCTTCGTTGTACTTAGGCCCCTACAGAGAAGTCATCCATCATAGGAGTCGACCGCTGTGTGGGAAGCGGGTTGTTACCGTTCAAAGCCAGTGACGGAAGGGTGCTATATCATGTAGTGAAGATGTTCAACAAACCGTTGAGAGCCAGCCCGGATAGCCTTGTGGTTAAGGTGTTCGATTCACAATTGTTCACCCCGGGTTCGAGTCCTCGTGGGGGCTCGGTGGATGTGCACTGCTGATGATTTCCAACAAGGATGAAACAGCTGTACAGTGCTTCCATGGTTTTCAATGGTGAGTTGAGCGTTCAAGCTGCATGATGAATCATATTATATACAAAAATCTAATCTCCTACAACTCAATTGCAAACAGTAACCAAGCTCTGTAGGTTGTTCATAACCGAATGCCTTCGTTGTACTTAGGCCCCTACAGAGAAGTCATCCATCATAGGAGTCGACCGCTGTGTGGGAAGCGGGTTGTTACCGTTCCAAGCCAGTGACGGAAGGGTGCTATATCATGTAGTGTAGATGTTCAACAAACCGTTGAGAGCCAGCCCGGATAGCCTTGTGGTTAAGGTGTTCGATTCACAATTGTTCACCCCGGGTTCGAGTCCTCGTGGGGGCTCGGTGGATGTGCACTGCTGATGATTCCAAACAAGGATGAAACAGCTGTACAGTGCTTCCATGGTTTTCAATGGTGAGTTGAGCGTTCAAGCTGCATGATGAATCATATTATATACAAAAATCTAATCTCCTACAACTCAATTGCAAACAGTAACCAAGCTCTGTAGGTTGTTCATAACCGAATGCCTTCGTTGTACTTAGGCCCCTACAGAGAAGTCATCCATCATAGGAGTCGACCGCTGTGTGGGAAGCGGGTTGTTACCGTTCAGAGCCAGTGACGGAAGGGTGCTATATCATGTAGTGTAGATGTTCAACAAACCGTTGAGAGCCAGCCCGGATAGCCTTGTGGTTAAGGTGTTCGATTCACAATTGTTCACCCCGGGTTCGAGTCCTCGTGGGGGCTCGGTGGATGTGCACTGCTGATGATTCCCAACAAGGATGAAACAGCTGTACAGTGCTTCCATGGTTTTCAATGGTGAGTTGAGCGTTCAAGCTGCATGATGAATCATATTATATACAAAAATCCAATCTCCTACAACTCAATTGCAAACAGTAACCAAGCTCTGTAGGTTGTTCATAACCGAATGCCTTCGTTGTACTTAGGCCCCTACAGAGAAGTCATCCATCATAGGAGTCGACCGCTGTGTGGGAAGCGGGTTGTTACCGTTCCAAGCCAGTGACGGAAGGGTGCTATATCATGTAGTGTAGATGTTCAACAAACCGTTGAGAGCCAGCCCGGATAGCCTTGTGGTTAAGGTGTTCGATTCACAATTGTTCACCCCGGGTTCGAGTCCTCGTGGGGGCTCGGTGGATGTGCACTGCTGATGATTCCAAACAAGGATGAAACAGCTGTACAGTGCTTCCATGGTTTTCAATGGTGAGTTGAGCGTTCAAGCTGCATGATGAATCATATTATATACAAAAATCTAATCTCCTACAACTCAATTGCAAACAGTAACCAAGCTCTGTAGGTTGTTCATAACCGAATGCCTTCGTTGTACTTAGGCCCCTACAGAGAAGTCATCCATCATAGGAATCGACCGCTGTGTGGGAAGCGGGTTGTTACCGTTCAAAGCCAGTGACGGAAGGGTGCTATATCATGTAGTGTAGATGTTCAACAAACCGTTGAGAGCCAGCCCGGATAGCCTTGTGGTTAAGGTGTTCGATTCACAATTGTTCACCCCGGGTTCGAGTCCTCGTGGGGGCTCGGTGGATGTGCACTGCTGATGATTCCCAACAAGGATGAAACAGCTGTACAGTGCTTCCATGGTTTTCAATGGTGAGTTGAGCGTTCAAGCTGCATGATGAATCATATTATATACAAAAATCTAATCTCCTACAACTCAATTGCAAACAGTAACCAAGCTCTGTAGGTTGTTCATAACCGAATGCCTTCGTTGTACTTAGGCCCCTACAGAGAAGTCATCCATCATAGGAGTCGACCGCTGTGTGGGAAGCGGGTTGTTACCGTTCAAAGCCAGTGACGGAAGGGTGCTATATCATGTAGTGTAGATGTTCAACAAACCGTTGAGAGCCAGCCCGGATAGCCTTGTGGTTAAGGTGTTCGATTCACAATTGTTCACCCCGGGTTCGAGTCCTCGTGGGGGCTCGGTGGATGTGCACTGCTGATGATTCCAAACAAGGATGAAACAGCTGTACAGTGCTTCCATGGTTTTCAATGGTGAGTTGAGCGTTCAAGCTGCATGATGAATCATATTATATACAAAAATCTAATCTCCTACAACTCAATTGCAAACAGTAACCAAGCTCTGTAGGTTGTTCATAACCGAATGCCTTCGTTGTACTTAGGCCCCTACAGAGAAGTCATCCATCATAGGAGTCGACCGCTGTGTGGGAAGCGGGTTGTTACCGTTCAAAGCCAGTGACGGAAGGGTGCTATATCATGTAGTGTAGATGTTCAACAAACCGTTGAGAGCCAGCCCGGATAGCCTTGTGGTTAAGGTGTTCGATTCACAATTGTTCACCCCGGGTTCGAGTCCTCGTGGGGGCTCGGTGGATGTGCACTGCTGATGATTCCAAACAAGGATGAAACAGCTGTACAGTGCTTCCATGGTTTTCAATGGTGAGTTGAGCGTTCAAGCTGCATGATGAATCATATTATATACAAAAATCTAATCTCCTACAACTCAATTGCAAACAGTAACCAAGCTCTGTAGGTTGTTCATAACCGAATGCCTTCGTTGTACTTAGGCCCCTACAGAGAAGTCATCCATCATAGGAGTCGACCGCTGTGTGGGAAGCGGGTTGTTACCGTTCCAAGCCAGTGACGGAAGGGTGCTATATCATGTAGTGTAGATGTTCAACAAACCGTTGAGAGCCAGCCCGGATAGCCTTGTGGTTAAGGTGTTCGATTCACAATTGTTCACCCCGGGTTCGAGTCCTCGTGGGGGCTCGGTGGATGTGCACTGCTGATGATTCCCAACAAGGATGAAACAGCTGTACAGTGCTTCCATGGTTTTCAATGGTGAGTTGAGCGTTCAAGCTGCATGATGAATCATATTATATACAAAAATCTAATCTCCTACAACTCAATTGCAAACAGTAACCAAGCTCTGTAGGTTGTTCATAACCGAATGCCTTCGTTGTACTTAGGCCCCTACAGAGAAGTCATCCATCATAGGAGTCGACCGCTGTGTGGGAAGCGGGTTGTTACCGTTCAAAGCCAGTGACGGAAGGGTGCTATATCATGTAGTGTAGATGTTCAACAAACCGTTGAGAGCCAGCCCGGATAGCCTTGTGGTTAAGGTGTTCGATTCACAATCGTTCACCCCGGGTTCGAGTCCTCGTGGGGGCTCGGTGGATGTGCACTGCTGATGATTCCCAACAAGGATGAAACAGCTGTACAGTGCTTCCATGGTTTTCAATGGTGAGTTGAGCGTTCAAGCTGCATGATGAATCATATTATATACAAAAATCTAATCTCCTACAACTCAATTGCAAACAGTAACCAAGCTCTGTAGGTTGTTCATAACCGAATGCCTTCGTTGTACTTAGGCCCCTACAGAGAAGTCATCCATCATAGGAGTCGACCGCTGTGTGGGAAGCGGGTTGTTACCGTTCAAAGCCAGTGACGGAAGGGTGCTATATCATGTAGTGTAGATGTTCAACAAACCGTTGAGAGCCAGCCCGGATAGCCTTGTGGTTAAGGTGTTCGATTCACAATTGTTCACCCCGGGTTCGAGTCCTCGTGGGGGCTCGGTGGATGTGCACTGCTGATGATTCCAAACAAGGATGAAACAGCTGTACAGTGCTTCCATGGTTTTCAATGGTGAGTTGAGCGTTCAAGCTGCATGATGAATCATATTATATACAAAAATCCAATCTCCTACAACTCAATTGCAAACAGTAACCAAGCTCTGTAGGTTGTTCATAACCGAATGCCTTCGTTGTACTTAGGCCCCTACAGAGAAGTCATCCATCATAGGAGTCGACCGCTGTGTGGGAAGCGGGTTGTTACCGTTCAAAGCCAGTGACGGAAGGGTGCTATATCATGTAGTGTAGATGTTCAACAAACCGTTGAGAGCCAGCCCGGATAGCCTTGTGGTTAAGGTGTTCGATTCACAATTGTTCACCCCGGGTTCGAGTCCTCGTGGGGGCTCGGTGGATGTGCACTGCTGATGATTCCAAACAAGGATGAAACAGCTGTACAGTGCTTCCATGGTTTTCAATGGTGAGTTGAGCGTTCAAGCTGCATGATGAATCATATTATATACAAAAATCTAATCTCCTACAACTCAATTGCAAACAGTAACCAAGCTCTGTAGGTTGTTCATAACCGAATGCCTTCGTTGTACTTAGGCCCCTACAGAGAAGTCATCCATCATAGGAGTCGACCGCTGTGTGGGAAGCGGGTTGTTACCGTTCAAAGCCAGTGACGGAAGGGTGCTATATCATGTAGTGTAGATGTTCAACAAACCGTTGAGAGCCAGCCCGGATAGCCTTGTGGTTAAGGTGTTCGATTCACAATCGTTCACCCCGGGTTCGAGTCCTCGTGGGGGCTCGGTGGATGTGCACTGCTGATGATTCCCAACAAGGATGAAACAGCTGTACAGTGCTTCCATGGTTTTCAATGGTGAGTTGAGCGTTCAAGCTGCATGATGAATCATATTATATACAAAAATCTAATCTCCTACAACTCAATTGCAAACAGTAACCAAGCTCTGTAGGTTGTTCATAACCGAATGCCTTCGTTGTACTTAGGCCCCTACAGAGAAGTCATCCATCATAGGAGTCGACCGCTGTGTGGGAAGCGGGTTGTTACCGTTCAAAGCCAGTGACGGAAGGGTGCTATATCATGTAGTGAAGATGTTCAACAAACCGTTGAGAGCCAGCCCGGATAGCCTTGTGGTTAAGGTGTTCGATTCACAATTGTTCACCCCGGGTTCGAGTCCTCGTGGGGGCTCGGTGGATGTGCACTGCTGATGATTCCCAACAAGGATGAAACAGCTGTACAGTGCTTCCATGGTTTTCAATGGTGAGTTGAGCGTTCAAGCTGCATGATGAATCATATTATATACAAAAATCCAATCTCCTACAACTCAATTGCAAACAGTAACCAAGCTCTGTAGGTTGTTCATAACCGAATGCCTTCGTTGTACTTAGGCCCCTACAGAGAAGTCATCCATCATAGGAGTCGACCGCTGTGTGGGAAGCGGGTTGTTACCGTTCAAAGCCAGTGACGGAAGGGTGCTATATCATGTAGTGTAGATGTTCAACAAACCGTTGAGAGCCAGCCCGGATAGCCTTGTGGTTAAGGTGTTCGATTCACAATTGTTCACCCCGGGTTCGAGTCCTCGTGGGGGCTCGGTGGATGTGCACTGCTGATGATTCCAAACAAGGATGAAACAGCTGTACAGTGCTTCCATGGTTTTCAATGGTGAGTTGAGCGTTCAAGCTGCATGATGAATCATATTATATACAAAAATCTAATCTCCTACAACTCAATTGCAAACAGTAACCAAGCTCTGTAGGTTGTTCATAACCGAATGCCTTCGTTGTACTTAGGCCCCTACAGAGAAGTCATCCATCATAGGAGTCGACCGCTGTGTGGGAAGCGGGTTGTTACCGTTCAAAGCCAGTGACGGAAGGGTGCTATATCATGTAGTGTAGATGTTCAACAAACCGTTGAGAGCCAGCCCGGATAGCCTTGTGGTTAAGGTGTTCGATTCACAATCGTTCACCCCGGGTTCGAGTCCTCGTGGGGGCTCGGTGGATGTGCACTGCTGATGATTCCCAACAAGGATGAAACAGCTGTACAGTGCTTCCATGGTTTCCAATGGTGAGTTGAGCGTTCAAGCTGCATGATGAATCATATTATATACAAAAATCTAATCTCCTACAACTCAATTGCAAACAGTAACCAAGCTCTGTAGGTTGTTCATAACCGAATGCCTTCGTTGTACTTAGGCCCCTACAGAGAAGTCATCCATCATAGGAGTCGACCGCTGTGTGGGAAGCGGGTTGTTACCGTTCCAAGCCAGTGACGGAAGGGTGCTATATCATGTAGTGTAGATGTTCAACAAACCGTTGAGAGCCAGCCCGGATAGCCTTGTGGTTAAGGTGTTCGATTCACAATTGTTCACCCCGGGTTCGAGTCCTCGTGGGGGCTCGGTGGATGTGCACTGCTGATGATTCCCAACAAGGATGAAACAGCTGTACAGTGCTTCCATGGTTTTCAATGGTGAGTTGAGCGTTCAAGCTGCATGATGAATCATATTATATACAAAAATCCAATCTCCTACAACTCAATTGCAAACAGTAACCAAGCTCTGTAGGTTGTTCATAACCGAATGCCTTCGTTGTACTTAGGCCCCTACAGAGAAGTCATCCATCATAGGAGTCGACCGCTGTGTGGGAAGCGGGTTGTTACCGTTCAAAGCCAGTGACGGAAGGGTGCTATATCATGTAGTGTAGATGTTCAACAAACCGTTGAGAGCCAGCCCGGATAGCCTTGTGGTTAAGGTGTTCGATTCACAATTGTTCACCCCGGGTTCGAGTCCTCGTGGGGGCTCGGTGGATGTGCACTGCTGATGATTCCAAACAAGGATGAAACAGCTGTACAGTGCTTCCATGGTTTTCAATGGTGAGTTGAGCGTTCAAGCTGCATGATGAATCATATTATATACAAAAATCTAATCTCCTACAACTCAATTGCAAACAGTAACCAAGCTCTGTAGGTTGTTCATAACCGAATGCCTTCGTTGTACTTAGGCCCCTACAGAGAAGTCATCCATCATAGGAGTCGACCGCTGTGTGGGAAGCGGGTTGTTACCGTTCAAAGCCAGTGACGGAAGGGTGCTATATCATGTAGTGAAGATGTTCAACAAACCGTTGAGAGCCAGCCCGGATAGCCTTGTGGTTAAGGTGTTCGATTCACAATTGTTCACCCCGGGTTCGAGTCCTCGTGGGGGCTCGGTGGATGTGCACTGCTGATGATTTCCAACAAGGATGAAACAGCTGTACAGTGCTTCCATGGTTTTCAATGGTGAGTTGAGCGTTCAAGCTGCATGATGAATCATATTATATACAAAAATCCAATCTCCTACAACTCAATTGCAAACAGTAACCAAGCTCTGTAGGTTGTTCATAACCGAATGCCTTCGTTGTACTTAGGCCCCTACAGAGAAGTCATCCATCATAGGAGTCGACCGCTGTGTGGGAAGCGGGTTGTTACCGTTCAAAGCCAGTGACGGAAGGGTGCTATATCATGTAGTGTAGATGTTCAACAAACCGTTGAGAGCCAGCCCGGATAGCCTTGTGGTTAAGGTGTTCGATTCACAATCGTTCACCCCGGGTTCGAGTCCTCGTGGGGGCTCGGTGGATGTGCACTGCTGATGATTCCCAACAAGGATGAAACAGCTGTACAGTGCTTCCATGGTTTTCAATGGTGAGTTGAGCGTTCAAGCTGCATGATGAATCATATTATATACAAAAATCTAATCTCCTACAACTCAATTGCAAACAGTAACCAAGCTCTGTAGGTTGTTCATAACCGAATGCCTTCGTTGTACTTAGGCCCCTACAGAGAAGTCATCCATCATAGGAGTCGACCGCTGTGTGGGAAGCGGGTTGTTACCGTTCAAAGCCAGTGACGGAAGGGTGCTATATCATGTAGTGTAGATGTTCAACAAACCGTTGAGAGCCAGCCCGGATAGCCTTGTGGTTAAGGTGTTCGATTCACAATCGTTCACCCCGGGTTCGAGTCCTCGTGGGGGCTCGGTGGATGTGCACTGCTGATGATTCCCAACAAGGATGAAACAGCTGTACAGTGCTTCCATGGTTTTCAATGGTGAGTTGAGCGTTCAAGCTGCATGATGAATCATATTATATACAAAAATCCAATCTCCTACAACTCAATTGCAAACAGTAACCAAGCTCTGTAGGTTGTTCATAACCGAATGCCTTCGTTGTACTTAGGCCCCTACAGAGAAGTCATCCATCATAGGAGTCGACCGCTGTGTGGGAAGCGGGTTGTTACCGTTCAAAGCCAGTGACGGAAGGGTGCTATATCATGTAGTGTAGATGTTCAACAAACCGTTGAGAGCCAGCCCGGATAGCCTTGTGGTTAAGGTGTTCGATTCACAATTGTTCACCCCGGGTTCGAGTCCTCGTGGGGGCTCGGTGGATGTGCACTGCTGATGATTCCAAACAAGGATGAAACAGCTGTACAGTGCTTCCATGGTTTTCAATGGTGAGTTGAGCGTTCAAGCTGCATGATGAATCATATTATATACAAAAATCTAATCTCCTACAACTCAATTGCAAACAGTAACCAAGCTCTGTAGGTTGTTCATAACCGAATGCCTTCGTTGTACTTAGGCCCCTACAGAGAAGTCATCCATCATAGGAGTCGACCGCTGTGTGGGAAGCGGGTTGTTACCGTTCAAAGCCAGTGACGGAAGGGTGCTATATCATGTAGTGTAGATGTTCAACAAACCGTTGAGAGCCAGCCCGGATAGCCTTGTGGTTAAGGTGTTCGATTCACAATTGTTCACCCCGGGTTCGAGTCCTCGTGGGGGCTCGGTGGATGTGCACTGCTGATGATTCCCAACAAGGATGAAACAGCTGTACAGTGCTTCCATGGTTTTCAATGGTGAGTTGAGCGTTCAAGCTGCATGATGAATCATATTATATACAAAAATCTAATCTCCTACAACTCAATTGCAAACAGTAACCAAGCTCTGTAGGTTGTTCATAACCGAATGCCTTCGTTGTACTTAGGCCCCTACAGAGAAGTCATCCATCATAGGAGTCGACCGCTGTGTGGGAAGCGGGTTGTTACCGTTCAAAGCCAGTGACGGAAGGGTGCTATATCATGTAGTGTAGATGTTCAACAAACCGTTGAGAGCCAGCCCGGATAGCCTTGTGGTTAAGGTGTTCGATTCACAATTGTTCACCCCGGGTTCGAGTCCTCGTGGGGGCTCGGTGGATGTGCACTGCTGATGATTCCCAACAAGGATGAAACAGCTGTACAGTGCTTCCATGGTTTTCAATGGTGAGTTGAGCGTTCAAGCTGCATGATGAATCATATTATATACAAAAATCCAATCTCCTACAACTCAATTGCAAACAGTAACCAAGCTCTGTAGGTTGTTCATAACCGAATGCCTTCGTTGTACTTAGGCCCCTACAGAGAAGTCATCCATCATAGGAGTCGACCGCTGTGTGGGAAGCGGGTTGTTACCGTTCAAAGCCAGTGACGGAAGGGTGCTATATCATGTAGTGTAGATGTTCAACAAACCGTTGAGAGCCAGCCCGGATAGCCTTGTGGTTAAGGTGTTCGATTCACAATCGTTCACCCCGGGTTCGAGTCCTCGTGGGGGCTCGGTGGATGTGCACTGCTGATGATTCCCAACAAGGATGAAACAGCTGTACAGTGCTTCCATGGTTTTCAATGGTGAGTTGAGCGTTCAAGCTGCATGATGAATCATATTATATACAAAAATCTAATCTCCTACAACTCAATTGCAAACAGTAACCAAGCTCTGTAGGTTGTTCATAACCGAATGCCTTCGTTGTACTTAGGCCCCTACAGAGAAGTCATCCATCATAGGAGTCGACCGCTGTGTGGGAAGCGGGTTGTTACCGTTCCAAGCCAGTGACGGAAGGGTGCTATATCATGTAGTGTAGATGTTCAACAAACCGTTGAGAGCCAGCCCGGATAGCCTTGTGGTTAAGGTGTTCGATTCACAATTGTTCACCCCGGGTTCGAGTCCTCGTGGGGGCTCGGTGGATGTGCACTGCTGATGATTCCCAACAAGGATGAAACAGCTGTACAGTGCTTCCATGGTTTTCAATGGTGAGTTGAGCGTTCAAGCTGCATGATGAATCATATTATATACAAAAATCCAATCTCCTACAACTCAATTGCAAACAGTAACCAAGCTCTGTAGGTTGTTCATAACCGAATGCCTTCGTTGTACTTAGGCCCCTACAGAGAAGTCATCCATCATAGGAGTCGACCGCTGTGTGGGAAGCGGGTTGTTACCGTTCCAAGCCAGTGACGGAAGGGTGCTATATCATGTAGTGTAGATGTTCAACAAACCGTTGAGAGCCAGCCCGGATAGCCTTGTGGTTAAGGTGTTCGATTCACAATTGTTCACCCCGGGTTCGAGTCCTCGTGGGGGCTCGGTGGATGTGCACTGCTGATGATTCCAAACAAGGATGAAACAGCTGTACAGTGCTTCCATGGTTTTCAATGGTGAGTTGAGCGTTCAAGCTGCATGATGAATCATATTATATACAAAAATCCAATCTCCTACAACTCAATTGCAAACAGTAACCAAGCTCTGTAGGTTGTTCATAACCGAATGCCTTCGTTGTACTTAGGCCCCTACAGAGAAGTCATCCATCATAGGAGTCGACCGCTGTGTGGGAAGCGGGTTGTTACCGTTCAAAGCCAGTGACGGAAGGGTGCTATATCATGTAGTGTAAATGTTCAACAAACCGTTGAGAGCCAGCCCGGATAGCCTTGTGGTTAAGGTGTTCGATTCACAATTGTTCACCCCGGGTTCGAGTCCTCGTGGGGGCTCGGTGGATGTGCACTGCTGATGATTCCCAACAAGGATGAAACAGCTGTACAGTGCTTCCATGGTTTTCAATGGTGAGTTGAGCGTTCAAGCTGCATGATGAATCATATTATATACAAAAATCTAATCTCCTACAACTCAATTGCAAACAGTAACCAAGCTCTGTAGGTTGTTCATAACCGAATGCCTTCGTTGTACTTAGGCCCCTACAGAGAAGTCATCCATCATAGGAGTCGACCGCTGTGTGGGAAGCGGGTTGTTACCGTTCAAAGCCAGTGACGGAAGGGTGCTATATCATGTAGTGTAGATGTTCAACAAACCGTTGAGAGCCAGCCCGGATAGCCTTGTGGTTAAGGTGTTCGATTCACAATTGTTCACCCCGGGTTCGAGTCCTCGTGGGGGCTCGGTGGATGTGCACTGCTGATGATTCCCAACAAGGATGAAACAGCTGTACAGTGCTTCCATGGTTTTCAATGGTGAGTTGAGCGTTCAAGCTGCATGATGAATCATATTATATACAAAAATCCAATCTCCTACAACTCAATTGCAAACAGTAACCAAGCTCTGTAGGTTGTTCATAACCGAATGCCTTCGTTGTACTTAGGCCCCTACAGAGAAGTCATCCATCATAGGAGTCGACCGCTGTGTGGGAAGCGGGTTGTTACCGTTCAAAGCCAGTGACGGAAGGGTGCTATATCATGTAGTGTAGATGTTCAACAAACCGTTGAGAGCCAGCCCGGATAGCCTTGTGGTTAAGGTGTTCGATTCACAATTGTTCACCCCGGGTTCGAGTCCTCGTGGGGGCTCGGTGGATGTGCACTGCTGATGATTTCCAACAAGGATGAAACAGCTGTACAGTGCTTCCATGGTTTTCAATGGTGAGTTGAGCGTTCAAGCTGCATGATGAATCATATTATATACAAAAATCCAATCTCCTACAACTCAATTGCAAACAGTAACCAAGCTCTGTAGGTTTTTCATAACCGAATGCCTTCGTTGTACTTAGGCCCCTACAGAGAAGTCATCCATCATAGGAGTCGACCGCTGTGTGGGAAGCGGGTTGTTACCGTTCAAAGCCAGTGACGGAAGGGTGCTATATCATGTAGTGTAGATGTTCAACAAACCGTTGAGAGCCAGCCCGGATAGCCTTGTGGTTAAGGTGTTCGATTCACAATTGTTCACCCCGGGTTCGAGTCCTCGTGGGGGCTCGGTGGATGTGCACTGCTGATGATTCCCAACAAGGATGAAACAGCTGTACAGTGCTTCCATGGTTTTCAATGGTGAGTTGAGCGTTCAAGCTGCATGATGAATCATATTATATACAAAAATCTAATCTCCTACAACTCAATTGCAAACAGTAACCAAGCTCTGTAGGTTGTTCATAACCGAATGCCTTCGTTGTACTTAGGCCCCTACAGAGAAGTCATCCATCATAGGAGTCGACCGCTGTGTGGGAAGCGGGTTGTTACCGTTCAAAGCCAGTGACGGAAGGGTGCTATATCATGTAGTGTAGATGTTCAACAAACCGTTGAGAGCCAGCCCGGATAGCCTTGTGGTTAAGATGTTCGATTCACAATCGTTCACCCCGGGTTCGAGTCCTCGTGGGGGCTCGGTGGATGTGCACTGCTGATGATTCCCAACAAGGATGAAACAGCTGTACAGTGCTTCCATGGTTTTCAATGGTGAGTTGAGCGTTCAAGCTGCATGATGAATCATATTATATACAAAAATCCAATCTCCTACAACTCAATTGCAAACAGTAACCAAGCTCTGTAGGTTGTTCATAACCGAATGCCTTCGTTGTACTTAGGCCCCTACAGAGAAGTCATCCATCATAGGAGTCGACCGCTGTGTGGGAAGCGGGTTGTTACCGTTCAAAGCCAGTGACGGAAGGGTGCTATATCATGTAGTGTAGATGTTCAACAAACCGTTGAGAGCCAGCCCGGATAGCCTTGTGGTTAAGGTGTTCGATTCACAATTGTTCACCCCGGGTTCGAGTCCTCGTGGGGGCTCGGTGGATGTGCACTGCTGATGATTCCCAACAAGGATGAAACAGCTGTACAGTGCTTCCATGGTTTTCAATGGTGAGTTGAGCGTTCAAGCTGCATGATGAATCATATTATATACTCGTTTATACCACATGTTCTCCGTCAAATACGTTTCAGAGCTCACAGTCTTTCGTTGACGTTAAAGAGGGGTTTTTCCTATAGGTGGTGGTACATGCGATTCCATTGTACATCCAGACACATACGCACATACCCGATGCGCGCTATACCTCGTAGACCCTGTCAAACATGTGACAGTGTTCGCCGTTTCTTTTTGTCGACTTTACTGAATGTCTTTTGCATATGTGGCAGCAGCGGCGATTACGTCATACACACACACACACTCACACAAGCACATACAGCCAGGGCATGTCGGCCCTTCCAAGGACAGCATTTATGTTTCCGTTTCACGCCCATCATCGGTAAGTTGTTCTCGTGGAAAAGGTGGAATAGCCTCGCGTCGGTGTTGCCACCGGATTAGGTGCCACCATGAATAGAACGTTGACGACAAGCATTAGGTACGCGCACTGACAGCAGGGCCTAGGTAGGTAGGAAGAATCGGTACATTTATACCAAACCTTTGACTCTGCTAAGGATTCGGGAGGATTTTGGTGGGCGGTGTAACGACCGGTCGCGGAAAATCTCCCTAAAACCATTGGAGTTCCATGTTTTCTTAACATCACTCACTTGCCTGCAATATTGACTTGTCTTTACGCACTGTATGTTTTTGTGGACCAATTGTTGTTTGTTCGCGCCAAGAACACTACTTTGTCATATCCTTGTTATGGACCTGCGTGACTCACGTGCTCCTCGCTCGCACGCCGCAACTCGGTTCTCGTTTTTCGAGTCCTTGTAATTGTAAGTTGAGGTTTGTATCTGTTTGGTGTCATTGTTCATTCAATAATCTAGTATCGTAGAATCTCACGGATAATCGTCTTTTGGTTTCGGGATCCGTTGTGAGTTTGGCTACGCACTGCTCAAACGTGTGTTTCAGTCCGTACTCGAGCAAGCTCCGATCGGTGGACTGCATTCTGATAGGCTCTAATCTAGTCTTTGCCCATGTCGAGTATAATCCTGAAATCTTCTGCATCGGGGACAAGACCTATGGCTTAACATCTAGCAAATAGACTTGCTCCTTCGCCTAGAATGTGCCTAATGGGACCATGAAGGGGCCACTCAGCGGTCTGTGCAAGACGAATTCCGGGAACAAATAGCCTATCAGCTAAGGAGATCAACTCTCTGAGATTCTCTGTTATTTCATCAGCAGAGGTACCTAGGTAGCCGAATCTTGCTGGGAGCGGAAAAATGCACAGCATCAGTCAAAAGTTTCCTTTTGGAGGATCTCAAAACTTTGATTTATGAGGACAGAGGAGGTTACTTCACAATGTATTCGAACCCAGTTCAGTTCGCGCAGGACTTAGTGTGGCTACAGTCAATCATGTGTCCAGATAGTTGTGTTATCGGCGCGTTTCCGTAGCTCCCAACACTGCGTGATCTTCTTCCCATGGAAGGCAGAAATTTTGTGCAGTATCAGCCCTGGCAGAGAAAAATGGAGACAATGAGTTGGTTGCGTGTGACCATAAGAACTGCTTAGCATAACTCGGGGCATACTGCCACCTAACATAGGTCTACTCCTTTCTTAATAGCCTTCACTGTTGTGGTATTTATAAGCTCCTCCGGGAGCCTATTCCAATAGGGTACCACTCCATTAGAGAAGCACGTCGCCCTAATTTGGATCCTCGAGCGCCTTCCTTGTAATCTGAGGCTATGCCCCTTGCGCCTCCCTGGGATCGTGGAGGAGAGGTCTTCGCGATTCCTACCTGACAGTCCCACCATTACCTTGAAAGTTTCTATCTAATCCACGCAAGCGCACCGTCTTTTCATCGAGAACAAATGCAGATCCCGGAGACGCACTGTGTAGCTACCCCTCACCTTTGCCCAGTCACCATTCTAGTGGCTAACCTTTGTAATTTCTCCAGACAGTCTATATCTTTCTGGTAGTATGGTTCCCAGGCTTGATAAATCGGAACAAACGTCCTCTGCTCTCTACACAGCACAATGGATCTGACTGGAGAGTTCTCTCCCGGCCATATTGACTGCTGTGGTACACTGCTTCGACGGCCTGAAGCTATTGTCCATTATAACACCCAAGCCTTTAACGTGAGAGACCACTTGCAACGAACCCACACCATTCTCAATAACCCCTGTATTTGTGGTCAAGCATTGACACTTGGTGAGGTTGAGTGGAAGGTCCCACTTGCGTGGCCAGTTTTGTACTGCTAACACCTCAAGTTCTGCGCCTACTTCAGCTATCTTGGTGTCATCGGCAAACATAAAGGTGAGGTTTGTAAGCTTACGAGCTAGGTCGTTGGTGAGGATGAGGAAGAGCAGAGGGCTGGGCCCCAAGCACAGTTGCACCCCATTTCCTACACCTTCTGTTATTGAGACATGACTGCCAACCTTAACACTAAAGGTTCGTCTTGCTAAAGAACTATTTATCCATTGTCTCGCTTTTCCAAAAGTTCCCATAAACTGCAGTTTGACGTCCAGAAATCTGTGGTTTACAAAATCAAACGCCTTGCTTAAGTGCACGCAGCAGGCCACAAACAACCGCCCTTCGTTCAGGCGCCTGGTTACACCATCGAGGAGCAGCAAGAGATTCGTCCGATAGGATCGCCCCGATACAAACCCATGCTGAGAATTTGATATGAGGTTATGTTGAACCGAAAGCCTAGAGACCTGTTTCCTGGCCATTTGCTCCAAGCATCTACACAGTACCAAAGTTGAGCTAACCGGCCGGTAATTTTCGGCATTTTGCCGGGGTCCGCTTTTGTAAGTTCCTACGGCTGTTGCTCTCCTCCAGTCTCCCGGCTCAATTCCCCGCCCAAGTGACGTTTCGTACAGCGTCGCCACCGGAGACTTCAGGATCTCGGCCAGGGGCTGAACGATTGCTGGATGAATCTCATCTGGTCACGCTGATTTATTTCTTTTCAAGTTTTGCAGCTCCGCGTACATCTCTTCCTTTCCTACATTAAGTTTGGGTATTGGAGGCCCCAGCAGACCCTCCATTCTTTTCTCTAAATTACTTGCTGGCCGATGTATGCTCTTGAAGAATGCCAAGAGCACGCTAGCCTTGCCTTCGTTGCTTAAAGCTAGTTGTCCTTATGATCCTCCTAAAGTTGCTTCAATTTTCTCCCATACGTTTATGGGACTGCACGTAAGAGTAGAACCGCTTTGGGTTTGTGCGGACCGCTGCAGCTAACCGACGCTCGATGACATATTTCTGTACTCTTCGGATCGCTTGAGCCGTTCCATGCAGCCTGAGTTTTGTACAGCTTCTACGCCGCCCATTGTCGCCTAAGAATGAATATAGACTTGCGGAATTTGACTTTCACCATGGAAGTTGATTTCTCCTGCTAACCGCCCTCGGAGGTGCAAACTCCCCTGTAAGTTCGAGTAGTCCCATCTTGATGGTCTCCCAAAGTTCCTCTACGGAGGCGTTTATGTGACTTGTCGTCCACTATACTAACTCTTCTGCCCTCCTCAGCTCACCCATATTGATTCTTCCGTAGCTCCGACGAAACGCGACTTCCTTCGGCGCCTTGCTAAGGTTTAGTGTGACCCTTAGGACTACATGATCACTTTTGCTTAGTAGCTCTTCACATTCATTTTCTTTACCGTCGTGATGGTGCCGCGTTATGATTAAGTCAAGGAGAGACGGGTGCTGTTCATTTCAGTGACTAGTAGCCTGCGTCACATGCTGCCTAGTTGCATGCATCTGGACCCACTGCAGAAACTTTTCGCCCGTTGTTCCCCTTGGTACTGTCCAGCTTTCCCAGTTAATTTCTGGTAGGTTGAGATCCACTGATAAAACGAACTCCCCGTCTGTGCCAGCACTACGTCCAGCATTTTCAAGAGCTCGATGTCGTCCTCACTGTCACTAGCGGTACTCTGAAAGTACCTATAATGCATACCGTTCGCACCTCGATTCTAATAAAGCAGGACCTGGCCGGTACATTACCAGAGACGGTATTGAACGGAGCCGCCAAATGGCTTATGTCGGTCCGTATTAATAGTGCTACTTCACCTCCTGTCTTCCACCAGCTCCATCCTGTCTGTAGGCAGCGTATTCCTGAAGAAGCACGTCGTCAGTATCTGGCTTTATCCAAGTTTCAACCAGTGCAACGACGTCAGGCTCTGCGATCCTAGTCGTCAACTGCCCCCTTTTTTCTGGGAGACTGCAGGTGTTTGTGTACCATATTGACGATTCCCTGGCTCTCGCTAGTGACTTCATTGGGAACTTTGCGGCTGTGGTACCCTCGGACGCAATCTCCGAGGTGATCCCCCGTTTTTGCCTGTATTGATGTCTGCGGTGCTGCATCCTGAACAATAAGTGAAGCTCTGGGTTTCCCGGCTTTTTCTCTCCCACCCGTAGTTCTGGTGTCCGGCTCAGCGTGCACAGCGGACGTTTCTTCCTTCTGAGTCAACATACTGATGACCCGGGATGGTCTTGCGACCAATTCGGGCCAACTGATTTCCTCGGCTTTTCCCCCTGGTACCTCCAACTTTTCTAGTTGCACCGCAACGGATTTCTTGGGCGTCTCCTCCAGAACCGGGCTGGCTGGCTGCAGTCCCTCAGTACCAACCGGACTGCATGCCCTGTGAGTCCCCCTTTTTGGTTTTTTCCACTACCTGAACTTTGGCTTTTTGTTTGCCGGCGTCTTAAGCCACTTTTGTGACCTGAATTACTCCTTGGGCTTTAGGTGTTGACTTCCCGAGAGGGGACATCACCAATTTTGCAATATGGAGAGTCGATCGCTTCAGATCAGGTGTGCCCGTTCTCAACGAGACCATAGCATTACCCGGTTTGACAAATGCCGGACTGTCAGGCGTTACCCTAACTGTTCCCTTCATGCTGCCCACAACTTCTAGCCCCCCGGACAGCAGCACACTTCTCCAGTTAACACCGTGGGAAACAACTACCAGGGGTCGTGGCGACGCTGGTTGCGCCCCACACCGTAGTCATATTCTATGGCACCTGACTATTGGTGTCGTAGGAGGCAGTCCAGCCATCCAAAGAGCCTCAGTCACATGCCGGTGGTTCTCGTCCCTCCTGATTCTATCGTCTTTTACGATGTTCGCCCTGATGTTGTGGGGTAGCGGTCATCTACTTCTGTCTGCCATGGTCTCCGTGTCCCGCTCCATGTGTTGCACTTCAGCATCTAGGCGTTTAACCTGCTCCTCGAGGGATTCTACTTCCGTCAGCGGGCTTTTTCTCACATTGGTGAAACCTGCTGCCTCTGTTTTCTTTTCCTTTCGGCTTGGGTTGTCCTTCTTAGCTTTCTTATCTGGCACACAGTTTTCCCTTTCCGCCACGCTATGGATCGAATTTGCTTTTTCTTGTCTTGGTTCCAGCTTCATGTTCCTGTCTCCTTTTCCTAGGTCGCTTCGAATTATAAGCAAGCACTCGCCTGCGAACGTGAAGCAGTGGAGGCATATCAACTCGAGCGATGCTTACTTGATGTTCAGCCAGAAGGCTTTCTCTTCCAGCTTGGAGCACTTTTGATGATACCAAAGGCAACACTGGTTGCAATGAATTCCTTCATATTGCACCAGGTCCGTGCTTTCCTTTTCCCTACACCTCACTACCTGACCGATGGCATCAACCTCTGTTCCGTTCATTTCGGCACTGGCGATTGAGTCTGTTTGAAAATACCAATTGGAACACCAGTAGGACAATAAAGTAACCTTTTAAACCGACACAAGCGGTTCACTACAGCTAGTGCTGCAAAACCTGTACACTTCGAAAGTGCCACAAAAAGATGTTATCCGGTATCAGTTGCACCTGCACCAACAAAAGCACCAAAAAGGACGCCAAAAAGTATAACCAGTTTTTGAAGAGAATAAACTCTTCTGAAGGAGCTAAACTCTTCAAGAAGTACACAAACCGTAATAACAATTACGATATGTTGGTTTGGGCGAAATAACGTGTCACTTCACCAAGCAATGCAAAGATGATTTTCACTGAGAGCGACTTGAAAGTTCAAACCACTCAGAAACTCACAAGGTAGGGTCAGTTTGCACAGGACAAGTAATGGTCACGCCCAGTCGGCAGTTCAGAATCCCTTCAGGGGTTTGCATACTGGGCGATGAATCTGATGGCCGACCAGTGAGAGAGGTTAAGGACTTCCAATGGGTGGGCGAAACAGAGCCTCCCACGGAAGAAATCAGCAGTGTACACCAAGGCTATAACGGAGACATGGTTGCACCAAAGTGCAGCCACGGAGCTGCTACTCACCAAGGGACACTAGGCTTGCCTGATGGAGAAATGAAAACTTTCATAACCATCTGGCAAAGCCCTGTACACCCCAAATATACTAGCTTCACTGTGCCGCCCGCTTCCTCCAAGATCTTTCATGGATACAACATGCGTGTGCGGCAGCCCCAATGCCAGTACAGAGGAGGACCTCTTAATTTCGGTTCAGTTCAGTTCAGTTTGCACAGTGCAAGTAATGGCCACGGCAAAGCAAGCATCCAGAATTCCTTCGACGGTACGCGCACCAGTTATGCACCCACCACTGCCGAGTGTACTTCGTCAAATCCCCGCCAAAAATGAAAGGGAAACGGAAAACCTCATCGCACATCAACTACGAGAGACGTTTGGCAACGTGAGCGTTCAATGAGACTGTATGCAATGAGCGAAAAAGTCTATTAAAACATACTCCAGAAGGACCACAGTGCTACCCGTCATCCATCTAGCCAACACACTGAAAACTCATTACAAGGAAATATCTCGCACCATTTGTGGTTTAGGACAACTGTGAAGGATTGGAAGGTCTGCGGATTTATCATTCCACCAGGCAGACCTTTCCGTTTGTTCACTACCCTGTTTCTGAAGAAGTGGCGTCTAGCCATCAACCTAGCTCGGACGTTCGTCAGCTTCTTCTCCCGTTCTCTTGTTCTAGAATCTAAATCCACCTGGAAAGGCTATCCGGACTGAGGCCAGAAAAGCTCTTCATCACCCTGAGCGTTTCTACAAGAACCCCCACGAAGTCTCCTGCTTTCCAGTGAGAAAAGATTCAGATCACAGAGCCTTTGCTCGTACCCTCTGCCTTCATCCATTCGCGTCGCGAGACGCTGAAATTTTTCCAGGCAGGCGGCCTCCTTTTTGTAGAAGGGTGACCAAGCCCGCATGCTACCTTCCAAGTGAGGTCGTACTATAGCCATGGTAATGGGTACGAATGTTTCCAACTGCCAGCAGGACAATGCTGATTGCAGTCTAGAGAGCTCACCACGAACCTTCGTGCGGCAGCTTTGCGCTGTTCCGGCCATCTGAAGTCACTGTTCATGATGACCCCAAGGTCTTTAACCTTACTGACTGCTTTAATGATGAACAGCCCTTGGTCATGAGAGACAGTTAAGCTTCCTGCTGACCTCAATAATAAAAGGTTTTTTGTATGCCCAGTCCTGGACGGCTCCCATATCCCCGCTTAAGTCGACCCTACCCTAAGATCCAACAGTCTTCACATCATTCGCAAAAAGAAAGCTAGGCGACTGAAGAGCATCAAGTAATAAACAAGAAGAATATGACCTGGCCGAGGACGGATCCCTGAGGTACACCACTGGTGACAGCCAACAAACCGGAGCCCCCGTCTCCTATTTGGACGTAAAACGTCCTGTGGGAGAGGAATTCCGTCAGCCACCTCTATACTTGCCCACCTATACCGAACGTCTTCATCTTTCACAGCAAAATAGGATGATTACCGGAGTCGAACGCCTTGCTAAAGCCGAGGTGGCGTACATCGGCTTGCTTACCCTCCTCCAGTCCTTCACTTACTTCATCTAAGAAGCACAAGAGGTTGGTCGGACGTGGTCTACTTTTCAGGAATCCATGCCGGGCCGGACTTAGCATGGAGTGCTGCAGTAAGTCCTGACAGATGTGGGCACGGGTGATCTTCTCCTTCTTCCTCACATAGGATGCTAGCTGGGCTTGTCGGCCTGTAGTTAGCATAGCCGAATTAGGCCCGCCCTTAAGCATTGCCACGACTGTGGCGACTTTCCAGTCCCGAAGTAGCTTACTATGTCCCAACGTGGACTTGTACAGCCTGCATACCGGTTGAGCTGTGATATCCGCCAACGGCTTGATGATAGCTGGGCGGATGCCATCTGGGTCCTCTGACTTGTGGCTGTTTGCTTCCTGTAGGTACTTACGCACGCTTTCCCCTGAGAGATCCAGCTCGTTTAGCGGCGAAGCAGGATGCACCACGGCCAGATAGACTCTTACCGTACTAACTATCCTATTTGCACTACCAAAGTATTCCCCCAGGGCGTCTGCTTTGCCCTGGTCATCAGTGTTAATGCCGTGGTCCCTAGTGGATAGTGGGCCTAAGGCATCCTTTGTTGGGCCTTTAGACTGCACATAGATGTATAATGTTTTCGGTCGTTTTCTTACACACTGGGCCGATTTGAGCTCAAGTTCCTGCTTGGAAGTTCTCAGAAGGCTCACTGTCTCGTTTCTAAGCCTTCTATAGCGGTTAAAGGCCAGCCTACTGCCGAGAGCTTTGTACTGGTTGCAGCTGCGGTTTCTACGTTTGACAGCCTTGGCTACTGCAGCCTTCCACCACACGGATTTACCCTCCCTACCCCTTCGTTTCAAGGGTGCGAACTTTTCCTGTAGGGCAATCAGGGATCCCTTTATGACCAGCCAGCTCTCCTCGACGATAGCTCCCTCTATAATGTCCCAGGTCAAACCCGTTGCCCTATTACGAAGCCTATCTAAGTCCATGCTACCAAAATGTCTGAACAGCCGTGAGGATACATTGGGTTGCAGTTTCCATAGGGTGATTTCGACACACACGTGGTCACTCTTGCCAAGCCGTGCACAGTAATGCAGTCCAGAAACATCGTTGGGGGGATTAGTTATTGCTAGATCCAGGGAGGACGAAACGCATTCAGTGCTACATCGGGTATTTTCCTCGATATGCTGGTACAACGCATTGGCATGCAGCCATTCTAAGTGGGTTTACTCCTCTGATCCCGGCACGCAGGACTCAGTCGTCCTGTCGATGTGCGGAAGGTTGAAGTCACCCAACATGAGGGTCTTTTGCGCGTCTTTAACTAGTTCAATCAAAGTCCGCAGTGAACAAACATCCTCTTCGCGGTTTGAACTTGGTGCTTTGTAGACACAGACAACTGTAACCCTTCTACCTGGAAGGATGATCGTAACAGCGCACAACTGGATATTGCGAATGCACATCTTGGTCTGAGACCCAAGGTGATCTTTACCTGACCTAATGAGGATGGCTACCTCTCTACCAAGGCCATTTCGTTCTCTATCCTGCCTATAGACTGCGAAACCGTTGCTTATTGGTCCTGACACATGGTCTTCTTCAGGAAGCCACTTTTCTGTAACGGTAACCATTGACGCTTTGTGCCATCCAGCAGTTTTCGGTGGTTCCATCCACTTGCTTCTAATACTACTCTCGTTAGTGTATGGCACCACCGCGTTTGCTCCGTCGCTTGGGTGTCCCTCATTATTTACTCTTGTCTGGTTCTCAGGCCCAAAGCCTGAGATCATGACAGGTTTTTTGCATCGGTCGTCCCAACTGGTGTGCATGGAGCCAGCCGAAGATCCAAGACTTCTGACAACTCCCAGTCCATCTCTATGGGAGTTTCCATAACATCCAGGCTGACAACGGCAGCCCTATGATCCACCTTCGGAAAGTAGTGCCAGTTTTCGTCTTCCAGCACATCTTCACTTACAGTTATTTCCAGCCCCTCACGCGGCTTCTTTACTGCTGTCAGGGTCGGAGCCTGAGAGCCTGGCACGGCATTCTGCCAAACTTGTTGGATCCTCGCCAGCCCCCTGGCTGGTCGAGCCAGGCTACCCCCGGTGCTAGACCACCAGAACTTACTATATGCTGGTCTGGCACAATTTGGTATCTGCCCTTGGTGGTGTGAGCCACTGCTGCTGCCCTCGCCGGCAGTCTATCTCGGGTGGCCTCATCGTGATCGAGCACCTAGCCACGCTTGCCTGTAGCATACTACTCTGTCTATGTGGTACACTAAATTATTGTCAACAATATCTAAGACGACACTAGCAAACTAAGATGGGCGGAGGAGCGTGCGGTGATAAAAAGGCCAAAAGGGTATGTACATTAAGAATTAAAATGAAACAAAAGGTGTGACTCAAACTCACAGTTGTTCAATGTTCTTGTGATCAGGAGATGAGCGTCGGAGAGCCAATATCCGCCAATGTCTTCAGTTCAGTTCGGTCTGACAGCCATCCGTTGGACAGAACAGGATGGTATTGAGCGAAGTGCCAAGAGACGCCGTTGAAGCTTCTAAAATGTTTGTTTCACTCAGTTAGTTCCGACCGGTATGATTCCATGACACTCCAAACCAGAAGATGAGACCGTGCCAGAATGAAAGATTTATTTACAGCCTTTTCGTATTGCGCGGTGGTGACGACCAAAAGGTGTTTGTGTTTTACATTAAAACGTCGGTACAACAAAGGAGTGTCGCACCAATGGACGTTGAAAATCATGGAAAAAGTCGGAAATGTACAGGTACCTACATGCCTCGAGGGCATCCCAGATTTTGGTAACGGAGGATTTCCACCCACCCCGAAGCAGATTGGGAGGGCCTGTCTTCCTCGACCCACGGTGGTAGAGAATAAGTCAAGCAGTTGGACCGCAGACCAAGCATCCAGCCCGTCATCCAGCCGACCACATTGAGGGGGGAGCAAACCGCAAGTCTACTAGACCTGGTGTTCCCTGCAGCAGTAACACTGCATTACCCTCTGGCATCTAACCTCTTTTTTGCCACTCCATATTTAAGCCTTGTTTCATAACGCCGATACAAGCTGTTCCTGGTTCAACCACAAAATATATACTTTCCTGTGAGTCCTTCATGATCCTTTCTCGTTCTGTACTCTTTGTTGTGCAGGTTCGCATAAACACCTCTGTGGCTCGAGTTCGGTTTTCTGACTACTAGCGAAGCATCATTCAATTCGTGGCTGTAGTTTCCCACTATTTCCGCAAGCCTTTTTGCCTCGTTAACCCTGCCTGTTATACTAGACACTCTGGAGGAATGAGCGAAGTAGAGTTCACAGCCCCGCTTAGGAAAGGCTGCCGTATTGTTGTCAAACTTCTGATCCAAGGGCCTCCCCCCGGGGTGCTAAAAATGATGCGAAGAAACTTCAGGAGTTTGGACGCCATCAAGGCCAGGAAAGCATTAAGTAGGGTTGACCGGAGCGCTCACTATCAGACAGTGGAAGAGGGGTGGACCACCTTCAGGAACCATCCCCTTAGGTTGACCGATGGAGTCCCCCACCGGAGTGAGTCAAAAGACAGGGCGAACCACCGCAGTGGAAGAGCAGATCCGCTAAGGCAAAACTAGCTAAGCGCAAAGCTTGGCGTCTTCATTGGCTCACAGGTGGACACCAAGGATAGCTGCAATATATTGGGGCTAGCGAGCGTGCCATTAGGGTGCGGCAAAAAGGTCAGGTGAGATATGAAGCGGCCTTGGAGAGCAGGGTGAAGGCATGTCCTGGGGCTTACTATAAATGCGTCCAGTCTATGGCTATTGCAAGGGTCGCCGTGAAACGCATAGTCAACGAAAATGTAGTGCCATCAACCAGCGCTTGCGGGAAGGCGCGAACTTTGAGGAACTTTATCAAACGTGTGCATAGACAAGACACCGGGAAGCAGCATGGGACCACAGTACCTTGCAGGCCATCACCACTGGTGGAGTCTAGTATTAGTGAGGCTGAACTGGCTCTGCTTAGGCTGAATAGCAGCAAGGTTGTGGGGTCGGATGGTGTGCATCCCGCCATCCCAAACCCTTATCCAGCTTACTGGCTCGGCGGCTAACACAACTGCTCAACGTATCTCTAGACAACGGAGAGCCACCGACCGACTGGAGATTGGTGCTAGTTGTCCCCATTCACAGAGGAGACAACCAAGAGATGGCCTCTAACTACAGTCCCGTAGGCTTATTGCCGATTGCCCCCAAAGTACTAGAGGGACGGGTCAGAGGTAGACAAACAGAACGTCTACGGAATCAGCTGCTGGTTGATAACCAGCAACAAGAGTTTATTAAATGAAGATCCTGTCTCATTAACCTGCTGTCATTTTTCGATGAGGTGATTCGCAGATTAGACGAAGGGGCTATATCACTCGGACCTTTAAAAAGCTTTTTATTCGGTGCACCACGGTTCCTTGCTGAAGGTTCTTGAAGTGGCCCCAGGGACTGTGAGGTGGAACAGAGCTTTTTGCATACTGGCCGAAGATACCAGGTCTAATCTGGCCCAGGCAGGCAGCGGTGTGCCGCAAGGTTTCGTGTTGGGACAATTGTTAATCCTCATATACATGAGTGATCTGGTAGCCGCACTGAACCACCCAGGGTTCCTTTTCGCAGATGAATTCAAAACAGCAGGTGAACCAAACCCAAGTCAACCGCAGACCGACTTGAACAGGAATAGTCCCTCAGCTAAAAGGTGGGGGTAGCCACTGAATGCAGCCAAATGCAATCATTTACCGGCAGGCAGGGGAAGCAAAGAAGACTGGTACGTAGGGCTGTCCGTCCCAGTCAGGATTGAGTCCGCTGCTGTGGTAGGAGACCCAGGTGTGCTTGTGCACGAGAGCTCCAGACGCGCTCGGTAGTGCAAGTCAGCAGCAGTCCGGGCGAACAGGGCACTTTTGAACTTAAGAAGAACATTAGTTTCTACGGAGGCCAGAGTAACTCTTCCTACATACAATGCAATTGTAAGGCTCCACTTAGAGACTTTTGCTCAGGCCTGGGCACCGAGCCTGGTGAAGGACAAAAGATTATCGGAAGACGCTCAAAGGAGGTTTTACTCGAGTGACAAGCGGGATGCAAAGTAAGTCGTTGCGGTGAAGACTAAAAGCCCCAAATCTACTCTACCTTGATAGCCGTAGGCCAAGGGGAAATCAGGGGGAGTGCTACACACTCTGTAAGGGAAGCACCACGACCCAGTGACCACTACTAAACGGTAGTCACACCCTTGCACTCATGGGACACGAGCATAAAGTAGACAAACCAGGAGGGAATGAGAGCACAGTGGTATGTTTCTTTTTCCGCGGAGTTATGAAAACGTGGAACAAGTCGCCTCCACAAGTAGAGATAACAACTTCGGTGTTTGCCTTCTAGCACAAACTCGATGCGTGCTTGGCAGAGGTATTCCCTTACTGTCACCATCCATCCTAAGAAGCTTTTTTTGCTCTTTGCTTTTAATCCATTTTCCCTTCCCGACTAACCGTCATATACTGCATCTCGTCACAGTGGTGTTTTCATACTGTACCTACCTCTGTCTCGACCTTCATGTCACCCTGCTCATTATCATTCGGTATTACCATCTTTAAATGTTTCGAGGCCCCATAATATGTCTGAAATGGGGACAGGAGTGAGTTGTTGCTGCGAACCTACGTTAGCTCAAGGATGCGGTTCCAGAGGGCGAGCTCGTTTCTTTCCCCTTTCCCTCAGCCTCTACAAATACCTAATTATATTTGACACTTGGAAGTCGCGGCACGGCCATAGCTCCTTGAGCTCGCAGTGCAAGGAACTGGACGTTTACTGGCTCAAGCCGCAGGTCCCGTAAACGAAGGTGACCTGTCTGTGCAATTCATTTCGTGGAATCCCCGCCTAAAATGAGGGGGAAACGTAAAACCTAATCGCTTATCAACTGCGAGAGACATTATGCACTGCGAGCATCCACTAAGTTTTCACGCAACACATGAAGACGTTCAGTAATTGAGCAAATCCCATGCGTCTGTCTCGTGACAGGCTCAAAGCCCCCGCCAGAAGTGATCTCGTTCCGCTTTTGATCTAGGGTCCCTTTGAATGCGTGAAAGGTTCCCAGTGCTGTTACTTCTTCTGGCTTTATATTTCAGTAGTTTGCCAGCCTAGTTGTAAAGAAGTGAGAACTAGCTATCAACCTAGATCTAATTCACGCCAGCTTCTTCCCGTGACCTCTCGTTCTGGAGCCTGTTGCCATATGGAGTAGACTGTCCGGTCTAGGTGCAGAAAGGCATTTTATCACCTGAGATGTCTCTATGGAATCCCCGCGAAGCTTCCTACTTTCCATGGAGAAAGGACCGAGGCCATAGAGTCTCCGTTTGCAAGTCTTGCTCATGTGACCCTAAAACATGCTCGCAGCAAGATTTCACGCGTTATTCAAACAGACGGCGTTCTTCCCATGGAGGGGTGACCGTGCATGGACACGGTTTTCTGGGAGGGGTCCAGCTATAGTCGTGTACATTGTCACGAAAACCTGAGGTCGTCAGCACGGAAACGCTAATCTTAACCCGAAGAGCTCACTGCGTGCATTTTGTAGCTGCTGCACACAGACCTGACCTCTTGAGATAAGGAGTCACCGCAATCCCGGGATCTTAAATCCTGTTTACTGCCTCTATTTGAAATGAGCCTTGTTCGTGTACAACCTTGAGGCTTGTCACTGTCCGTGAAAACAAGTGGCTTTTCCCGGCACTGGGGTGCAAGCCCCACTTGTGTGCGCAGTTTAGAACGGCTACTACGTCGTTGTTCGCCTCCTCTTCTCCGAACTCCAACTCATTTAAATTCTGCAACGGAGCTCAGTAACTGAAGGACTGATGCTACACAATTTATAAACAGGATGATTGGCAGAGGGGTTAATACGGAACCTGGCGGTACACCAGTGATGACATTTTCTAATTTTCAGGTCATGTCAACTTCCCTGAAGTAAAACGTTATACCGGCAAGAAGGTCCGCTAGCCACTCAATAATCCGCCCACTCATAAAAATGATCTCAGTTTGATTAATAGAAGTCAACGGTCTACCCGGTCGAGGGCCTTGCTAAAGTTGAGGTTACACACTTCTACCTGGTAACCTTGATCCTCTGTTCGAGTGACTTCGTCTGGGAAGTTTGAGAGATTTGCCAAGCATGACCTGCTTTCTAGAGTTCCATGCTGACCTTGTCCGAACAAAGAAATCTGCAGAGGACACTGGCAGATGTGCTATCGAAAGGCCATTTCTAGCTCTTTGCATAGAATGCAGTTCAGGCTAACCAGTCCGTTGTTTCCTATTTCAGAGCGGGGCACCCCTCCACGTACGTAATTCAGGGCAGTGCAACATTCTGGGAGGACACTGGCCAAGATCCAAACTTGCTTCCAGACACTTGCACTGGTAGGGTTAAGGGAACTCCTCGAAGCCGCAACTTCGCGTTTGGCGTGGTCTGACTTCAATTTGCTTAGCTGGAAAAATTTTCCGCACCCTCAACGGGGAAACTAAATAACAAATTACCGTACTCTCTGATACTCTGCATGCACTTGTTGTACCCTTTTGTGAATTGTCATTCCGGCATCACTGTAATCACCTGATCATGCATTCTAGCATGCTTCGGGCGCATCCGAAATATACAATTATTATTATTATTATTATTATTATTATTATTATGTGTGTGCTGCCGACGAAAGGTTGTTTGCGAATGATTTACTGGCATGGCTTAGATACAGATATCGCGGCAGATGGTTTGTTGAGCGTCCACCTATTGCCACCTCTCGTTTGATCCCTTTCAAGGCTGCCAAGACTGTGTCCGCATGGATGATGCCTGAGATCTTCTGACTCCGAGGTGATAAAATTGAAAAAGAGAAAAGGGGGAAGAATAAGTAAGACAGAAGGTAGAAGAAAGGAGCACAAAATTCAGTCGACAGTTAAGTACAAGTTAAAACGGTGGTAGAAACTACAAGGAAGCTGGACTGTTTGACCGAATAAGAGAGTTATTTTGAAAGACATTTCACCTTATTATGGCATCGCCTGCAAAGCGAGACAAAGAATTTAACCACTGGTACGTATGTAGAGTGAATCCAATCAAGTTCAGAGTTCGTGTCACCTTGGGTACTTGCGAGTTTTGTGCGGTGGCATGTCCCATGACGAAAGGGGGGCTTGTTTCATTAACCTTTCTGTCCAGGAGCCGACTACAAATATTTTGCCCCTATGGTTCAGGAGCATGGTTCCCTCAATATCCTCCGGGACTATTCAAAACCACATAGTTTCCGGCAATCCAGTAACACACCTTACTTTTTTGTCGACTTCCGCCGTCGGGGCTCAAAGGCATTCTTATTTTGCAATTATGCCGCATACATAAAGGGGTCAATCGAGGCGCACTTTAAAGCTCTTTCCTTTTTGGGCTTATTTTAGGAACCTCATTTCAGGCTGGCGGTCATAGTTCCATTTTGGTGTTCCGTTTCTGGCAACATGAGTAGCTTTTGTTCTCCTTACTGTGGAAGTATGGCACGGGCTCCTTCCTTTAGGAACAAGCCTAACGGTGAGAAAAGAGCTGGATTTTGTGTGCGGCCGTATATGCTGTGAATTCATATTGGTGTCATCAGAAGTATTGAAGTGAAGGTTTAAAGAATGCAAAGATCAACTGGGACCTAGAGGACTTAACAAGGAGGGAATTTCCATATATTTTTCACCAAGGAAGGGGTAGAAGCTAGAACTTAATCTCGTTCGCACTAAACCGTAACCGAGCAGCCTAGGGTCCAGTTTTACTGACACTCTGGAAGCAATTCTGGCCACCAATGCCCCAGCCTGCTCTTGAAATCAGGAATGGTACTACAGAAGACGACTATCGGTGGCTTACTCCGGGAGTTTGCTACCCGATTTGTGAAGAATAACGATCTTACTTTTAGTCTGGACATTTCCTTCTTCAGTTTAAATAGATGACCTCTCGGGCAGTACATGGGCGTAGGGTAGAAAACTGAGAAGTAATTGACCGCGTTGATGCCCTCCGTCAACTTAAAAGCATCAAGTACCTCACCTCTCAGCCTTTTTCTTCTCACGAGGAGTAGACTGAGAAAGTTCAGTTTTCTTTCACGTGAACAATTTTAATTTTTTTTTCACACATACTGACTATTGTCTAAGTCGCAGTGGGATACCGTGTAACACACGTTTGAGCAATGCGTAGCCAAACTCACAACGGATCCCGAAACCAAGAGGCGATTATCCGTGAGATTCTACGATACTAGATTATTGAATGAACAATGACACCAAACAGATACAAACCTCAACTTACAATTACAAGGACTCGAAAAACGAGAACCGAGTTGCGGCGTGCGAGCGAGGAGCACGTGAGTCACGCAGGTCCATAACAAGGATATGACAAAGTAGTGTTCTGGGCGCGAACAAACAACAATTGGTCCACAAAAACATACAGTGCGTAAAGACAAGTCAATATTGCAGGCAAGTGAGTGATGTTAAGAAAACATGGAACTCCAATGGTTTTAGGGAGATTTTCCGCGACCGGTCGTTACACCGCCCACCAAAATCCTCCCGAATCCTTAGCAGAGTCAAAGGTTTGGTATAAATGTACCGATTCTTCCTACCTACCTAGGCCCTGCTGTCAGTGCGCGTACCTAATGCTTGTCGTCAACGTTCTATTCATGGTGGCACCTAATCCGGTGGCAACACCGACGCGAGGCTATTCCACCTTTTCCACGAGAACAACTTACCGATGATGGGCGTGAAACGGAAACATAAATGCTGTCCTTGGAAGGGCCGACATGCCCTGGCTGTATGTGCTTGTGTGAGTGTGTGTGTGTGTGTATGACGTAATCGCCGCTGCTGCCACATATGCAAAAGACATTCAGTAACGTCGACAAAAAGAAACAGCGAACACTGTCACATGTTTGACAGGGTCTACGAGGTATAGCGCGCATCGGGTATGTGCGTATGTGTCTGGATGTACAATGGAATCGCATGTACCACCACCTATCGGAAAAAAACCCTCTTTAACGTCAACGAAAGACTGTGAGCTCTGTAACGTGTTTGACGGAGAACATGTGGTATAAACGAGTATAATGTATGTGTGTGTGTGTGTGCGGCGGGGTAAATGATGGTTCGATACGTCAGTGTGTCGTGAACGCTCTCATATATGGAGGTTTCTTTACCCACCTCGAAGACGAATGCGAAATAGTCTACTGGGCCTCAGCGTTATCAGCTTCTCCGCCCTCACTCTTGAGTAGGCTAATGCTGCGTATGTCGCGAATTAGCGTTCCGTTGGCTGTCTTCACCTTCACTGCTCTTGTCATTCCGTCGGTGCTTTTGATGGTTTCCATAACCACGCCCAAATGCCAGGTGCCGAAATGTGCGCATTTGTCTGCGACCATCACCTCATCCCCAACCTTGAATGGTCTTGTTTCGACCAGCCAATTCTGTCGAGTCTGCAGAACTGGTAGGTACTCCCGCGGCCAGCGCCTCCAGAAAACCTTGGCAAGATGATTTGCCTGCTTCCATCCTAGGAGATAGCTCCCACGAAGGTGTACCGGCCCCTGGAGACCCTCGTTCGACCTTAACGTCAATAAGTCGTTCGGGGTGGACGCCAGATGGGTGGGGTCGCCGTTCATTACTGGAACCAGGGGGCGGTTGTTCAGAATTCTCCCTACTTCATTCATGACACTCTTCAACGTCGCGTCGTCGGGCGGCTGTTGCTCAATGATCGACAGCAATATCCGCTTGGCGGACCGGACCATGCGTTCCCATACGCCGCCGCGGTGACTGGCCCGCGGGGGGATTGAAATGCCATCGTATGCCGTAGGCCACGGTTCGATCCTGTAGTTTGTCCCTGCTTATGTTTCTGTGCCAACGCTGCAATTCCCGGTGGGCGCCCAAAAAGTCCGACCCATTATCTGAGCATATATCGGCCGGTAGGCCTCCTCGGTTGATAAATCCCTGCAAGGCCCGTAGGAATGAGTCGGTCGTCATCGAACGTGTGACTTCTGGGTGAACCGCACGTGGCCTCATTCATGTCATGATACACCCACATCGTTTTCCCAACATCTTCCCGCACTTGATCCACGAGGGCCAAAAATAGTCTAACCCGGTGTCGCCGAATGGCCACCGGCCCGCAGTCACCCTGCTTTCTGGTAGCGGGGCCATATTTTGTTTGTCCGCTGCGACATTGCGTCTCCTACATTGCACACAAACTCGAATTACGCGTTTTACAGTCGTTCTTCCTCTCAGCAACCAAAGACGCTTTCGGATGACGCTCGTAACGCGACTTTCCCCGGCATGTCCCTCCACGGCGTGGACGTGTTGGATCATTACATCTGTCACAGGTTGTCGAGTCGGCAGAAGTATAGGGTACTTCGTGCCGAAGCCGATGTGGGAGTTGGTCGGCCTACCATCCAGCCGCAGCAGTCCATCAATGAGCTTGGTGTTTGAGTGCTTTAGTTCGCCCCTTGGAGATGATACTTCTTTGTTGATTGGCCCCACTTCTTCCGCCTTCTCGAGTTCTCGGGCGAAAGCCCCTCGTTGTATCATTCTGAAAACATCGTATTCTGCAGCTTGTAGCTCATCGGGACGTATCGGGCCGACCCGTGCCCGGCCGGAGGGACGGACCCCTTCCATGACTAGCAAATGTCCCCAGAACCTAACCAATCAAACTAATGAACGAAGTGTCTTCATCCGGGAAGAAAATCTGACCAATCGTGACAAAATAAATGACGCTTCCACGACCGTGGCCGTCATCACCACGCCCTTGACCCCCAGATCCAATTCCGTAGGGGGATTTAATTCGTTCACGGGCCAGTTCTGTTAAGGAGTTTGCAGAAATTTCGGCCCTCTCGTCCACGCGTCAAGTTGCTGGAAGTTGGTCGCACCCCGGGAGCACAGATCAGCTGGGTTGTCACCAGACCTGACATGCTTCCACTGGTTCATGGCTGATTCATCGTGGATAATTCTGAGTCGGTTGGCAACGAAAGTACTAAAACGGCTCCGGACGTTGTGAATGTAGTAAAGTACTATCGTTGAGTCCGTCCAAAAGCTAGCCGACCAAATGTAGAGGTCGAAACATCTCCTCACCGCTTGTACCGCCCTGACTTCTAACACGGCCGCGCTGAGTTTGAGGCGTGGGATCGAGACCGACTTCAGTGGAGCAACGCGGGCTTTGGTGGACAGGATCCTCGTAGCATTCTGGCCATCCCTCGTGCACCATCGTCCGTATACCACAGCTCCATAACCGACCTCGTATGAGTCAGAAAAGGCAGGCAGTTCTCCTGCCCATCCGCAAGACCGGGGGTAAACGTCGTGGAATCCTCATGTTTCTTTAACGTGTTCAAAAATTCTTGCCGGTCCAGCTGGATTGCTCGGTCCAGTGACTGGCCCCAGTGGACTTTCGTACGGTAGAGCAGCTGCAGCAAGATCTTTCCGGGTGGCAGCCAGGGTGAGACGAAAACGAGCGGGTCGAATAAACTAGAGAAAGCGGATAGTATACCACGACGAGTTACTGGCGGCCCGGGAACGTTTGGCTCGAAAACAGAGTCGTCCATTTCCGCGTCCCATTGTATCCCTACAGTGCACTCGGCAAGGGGTGGAGAGCCGTCCAAATCTCTAACCCTTTGGGCCCTCTCGTAGTGCGGAATGACCTCGAGCACTTCTGAAGCGTTCGACATCCATCTTGTTAGATGGAAGCTGCCCTCTTCTAGCAACCTTGTCAGACCTCTAAACTGCGCCAGGGCTGATTCTATACCATCGAATGACCCAAGATAGTCGTCGACGTAGAAGTTTCTGCTGACGCTATCTACCACCGACCGATGGACCAAATCTCCATGTTTGTTCGCAGATTCTCAAAGGGTGTAGTTCGCACAGAACGGTGACGGTATGGCTGCGAAAGGGTGGACGGTCATCCTTTAGTTTGCCACTGCGTTGTCCCGGTTGTTTTGTTCCCACCACAGGAAACGCAACGCACCTCGTTCTCCTACCGGTTTTTTACCTAGTTTAACATTTCCTTGATATCGGCGGACAGGACCACTCCACCCACTCTGAAACGGCATAAAACTTCGATTAGTGGTGTGGTCCGGTCAGGCCCTTGTAGTAGACGATCGTTTATTGACTTGCCCCGGAACTTGGCTGCACAGTCGAAAACCACCCGCAATTTATCGGGTTTCTTGGGGTTGATAACAGGGTGGTGGGGTAGATACCAGATACCCTTTCGGCCGTCGGTTTTTGCAGGCACCTTTTCAACGTAGCCGAGAGATTCGTTTTGCTCCATTAATTCTGCGTATCCTTCCCATAGATCCCGGTCTCGAACGAAGCGTTCCTTCAGTCGCAGTAGTTGTTGGAGAACATAGTTTCCGTTATCAGTCCACGTGTCAGCAGATGTGCGCCATTGGAGGGGAACCTCGAACTGTTTTTAAGGCCCCTAGTGCCTTGCCGCACTGATTTCAAGGCGAAACGATCCTCTTGAGACAACGATGGTCTTTCGTTTCCGATGTCATGAAACGTCTTTTCATACAGCCGATGCAGTTGATACTCTGTGCGGTCCGTTCCGGCATATAAGTAGTTCGCGGAACCACGTCCTCCTACTGGACCATATAACATCCACCCCAGAGCCATGCGTACGGCATAAGGTGCCTGGCGATTGCCCGCTCTCTGGTCAAGTACCCAATGTGCCTCTGGCACGTCGCAGCCGACGAGGAGATCCACTTCGTCGTCTCCCCAGTATACAACGGTTACGTCCTGCAGGTAGGGCCACTTAGTCCAGATTGCGTTCGCTGACCTTGGTACTCACATGGGGGGATCAGCTAATGTGAACGCTTCCGTTGGTTCAATTTGATCGTTAGTGTCTAAGGAGATGAGCTGCAATCTCAACCGGCCGGCAGTCATAACTCGTGTTCCTCCCACCGTGCTCACCGCCAACGACGTCGTACTTTTAGCGAGCCGGTTTTTGTTGACAAACCGCTCCCTCACTAGGGTAGTGTCAGATCCACTGTCGACGAAAGCCAACGCTTTGACCACCCAGTTGGAGTCATCGCTCCCACGGCAACTACTCCTAACGTACTGGTTTACTGGCAGACCGCGATGTTGAACAAATCACACCGGGCTTTGTGCTCGCCTCGAGTATAGTTTCTCTCGCCTGGCATAACAATCGATGATGTCTGCCCGTGCAGCCCCGTGAACACATCTGGCCATTGTTTGACAAGCTGCCGCCTGGTGCGTGGTGTTGAGACATATAAAGCATACTCCTGTCATCCTCGCCAATTCCCATCGTTCGTCTATTGGGGCGTTGACGAACTCAGAGCATTCTAGTAGCCCATGGCTAGCGTCACAAGACCTGCAACTTGGTTGCGCTATGGCCTCGCGTGAAACGGCGAGTGCATTGGTCCAAGGCTGATATTTCGGCTGTTCCCGAGCAGTGGTTTGAACCTGACTGGTACTGGACTCGCTTACTCGGTTACCGTCCCGGATGAGTCGGCCAAATCTACCGTCGGCTATCTTGGTTTGCTTGTCCAAGTATTCGGTCAAGTCTTCGAAGTTAGCCCCACAGTCGCCTCGGCTTATACGTTCCGCCTCTTCCGCCCACCGACCCTGTAGTTCGGGAGAGAGGTGACGGACTAGGCCCTCCAAGGTGTGCATTGCGTCTAGGTCATCCCTGCAACCTAAGTGGTCGAGGGCTATTGAACAGTTCTGCATTTTGATCACCAGGTCAGCCATTGTGTAGACATCGCTTTTGGTTCTCTTTGCCTCTACCATCACACCCTTTATTAGGCTACGGGCTACTATGAAAGATTGGCCAAACAGGTCCCTCAAAATCCTCCTTGCTCGTGTGTAGCCTTGTTCCGGGTCGAGCATGGTATATCCATCGATAGCTTCCCTTGCTCGGCCTCGACAGTAGTGAGTCAGGTAGGGAAGCCTTTGCCCGGGATCGGTTATCTTATTTTCGACGAACGTTTCAAACCGCTTGACGAACTTGCCGTAGTGTTCAGATTGCCCGTCGAAAACCGTCAGTTCTACTCTTGGCAGATCGATCGGTGGTGGCGTTGATGTTTTATATTCGGCGACTGGCGTGGGGTTTCCTATTTTAATCTGTCCTGATCTATCAGAAAGGTTGTAGTCGTTGGTCTTCAGTTTACGCTCGTTTTGTCCACACTTCCCTTCTGCTTCCTAAGCTTTTTGCCCAGCCGATAACAGCTGTTGTTCCAGGTCTAATATCTTTAGCTTAAATAGGTCGACATTCTTACAATCCATATTACCCTCAGTATTACATGAACTAGCACTGAGAGGACTGGGTGACCTAGCAATAACTGAAGAATCAAAGGCACCCAGAACATCCACAGTGACTTGCCGTATTACTTCCTGTCCAGATTCCAATAACACCGATTCTCTTCTAGGCATTTTACGTGTTTCCTCGTTCCAAATTGATCGATTGAGTGTTGTAACACAGGTTGAGCAATGCGTGGCCAAATTCACAACGGATCCCGAAGTAAAAGGCGATCATCCGTGACATTCTACGATACTAGATTATTGCATGAACAATGACACTAAACAGGTAAAACCTCAATTATGAGATCACAAAGACCTAACAAACGAGAAGCAGATGCATTTTTCTTTCAGTATACATGCCGTCTAATGGGCACAGCTCCGACTCCACTAGCTCTCAAGAATAGCGCCGGATCCCCAATCACTTCCCCCGGCCAAATAACCGAGGCCTTCAGCTCCTACTTCCGTACGGTTTCAGCTCCGTACGGATAGCATCCCACCGCACCATGCGCCCGAAATCTTCAGTCACTACTCTTAACCACGCCACTATTCCTATTGGTGCAGTCGCACAAGGCTTTCGACAATTCAACCAGTGCTGCTCCATGGGCCCTGACTTAATCCCTCCCCGCATTCTCAAGGAAACCGTGGACACATTAGCTGCTCCCCATGCCTCTCTTTTCAGTGATGTGTTGACGATGGAGTTTTCCTCAGCAGCTGGAAAAAGCAGTCATCGCACCCACCTATAAGAAGGATAGTGGAAATGTTGCTTCTAGTTAAGGACCAGTAAGTATCAGTAGCAACACCAGCAAAATTTTCGAGCGAATTCTTAAGAGTGCTGTTCTGTCCCATCTGCATAGAACTAGTATCCTCTTCTTGTAGCAACACGGAGTTCTTCCTGGCAGATCATGCGTCCTCGACTTGCTTACTGTCATACATAATCTGACAAAAACCTACGATGATGGCCAGCCCCCAAAAGCTGTCTTCATCGATTTTTCCAAGGCTTTCGATAGGGTCGTCCATGCCCCTCTTCTTTCTAAGCTGCAAACAGGGGATTACAAGCTCCATGTTGGACACCTTAAGCAGCTTTTTCACCGACCGCATCTTAGCGTTTAAAGAGGGAAATTGTTTGGTCTCAACCCTCCTCAGTAACAACCGAGGTCCCCCAAGGGTCAGCCTCAGGTCCTGTTCTTTCTCCATCCAAATAAACGATCTTCCGACAGCCCTTCCTGCGAACATCGCCGTATACGTAGAGGACTTAACCCCCTACAGTTCAAGCGCTGAAAATCTGCAAATTGTAGTTGATGAAACAAGATTCTGCTCTGAGGATTAGAACCTCCCAGTTGATGATGAAAAATTCGTGAGCATGTCTTTCGGCAGACCGACTAGTCACACATTTTCCAATAACGGAGCTGCCATACTGCTTAGGGTTGACTAACGCAAGGTGCTCGGTTTCTGATCAGGTTGTTACCTGTCCTTCTCTCATCATCACCAACTTGCAAGAGAGTCTGCCTTTCCAGTCGTAAATATGGTTCGAAGGTCCTTCCCGCGCACCTCTAGGGACGGTTTGCCCATAATTCTCGGCACGTATATCCGACCTCTGCTGAAGAGCTGTAGCCAGATAGTGCACTCTGGTCTTGTCCGAGACGGCGAGATCGTAGAGAGAGTTCAGAGGGCTTCCACCAAAGCAGTATGGGGTCTGTCCCACCTACATTATCCAGTCCGCCTCTCACTCCTCACTCTCTATCTCTTTGACTCGAGGTGCGTGGGAGGTGGTCTGTTTCTGTTGTTTCACGTTTTTGTGTCAGGTCAAAGCGACTGCTTCTTCTCCGTCTGTCAGAAAGGTTTTTAAACGGAGACCACGCACTTCACTACCGATTAACTATTTTACCATTTGTTTATTATTCTTCGAAACGCAATTCCGGAAGATATTGCTCGCCCACAAAACAAAACTATCTTCAAGAAAAAGTTGGACCTCTACCTGGGTCTCTCCCAGTAATTCCTGTTACAAAAAAGTGAAATAAATGTCTTTTATTGCATATATGGTCACGGAGGTCGCTCCCTTACTCCGCTTTAGGCAGTCCACAATGAGACACTGTGTGATGTTATTTTTATTCTGTTCTTGTTGCCTCCCCCGCGCCACTCTCCCTCCCGCTTCATTTTACTTTTGTTTCAGCTCGGTGAATCCGACAGAAGATTAAAGATTTCCTCGAGAACCGGGACAATCGGGCTCAAAGCATCGAACTGCGTAGTAGCGATTGCTTCTTCTCCGTCTGTCCAGCCTCCTCTCTCCGTGGTCACAGCAGAAGAGTTTTCAGATCGAGGCCACGCACTTCACTAAGGATTAACTATTTTAGCTATAGGGTTATTACTCTGTGGAATGCACTTCCGGAAGATATTGTTCTCTCACAAAACAAAACAATCTTCAAGAAAAAACTAGACCTCTACCTGGGTCTCTCCCAATAATTCCTTGTCAAAAAACAAACAAAATAGATGTCCTTTATCGCATATATGTTCATGAATGCCGCGCCCCCACTCCGCCTTAGGCACTGTCCACAGTGAGACACTGCATGATGTTATGTGTATTTTGTTTTCGCTGCCAATTCCGCCCCCCTCCCCCTCCGCCCCCCGCTTCATTTTACTCTCGTTTCGGCTCGGTGAATCCGACAGAAGATCAAAGGTTTCCTCGAGAACCGGGACAATTGGGCTCAAAGCCTTGAACCCGTGTAGTACTTCAAGACTTCAAGACTACTTCGAGACTTTAAGACAACTGAACTGCAACTCTGCTGCGCATAAGGCTAGCGGGGAGCTCTTTAGGCTGTGATCAGCTTCGTCTTGCCGGCAGCCGGAGGTATTCGTACCTGCTTACATGGCCGTAGTACCACCTCACTTAGAAGGTAGCGTGCAGGCTTAGTCACCCTTCTACAAAAAGGAGGCCGCCTGCCCAGAGAAAGTCCAACGTCCCGCCACGCGAATGGTTGAAGGGCAGAGGGGTAAGACTTACGAGCAGAGACTCTGTGACCTGAATCTTTTCTCGTTGGAAGGGAGGAGACGTCGAGGGGATCTCATAGAAACGTTCAAGGTAATGAGGGGCTTTTCTGGCCTTAGACCAGATAGTCTATTTCAAGTGGCCGTAGATTCCAGAACAAGGGGACATGGAAAGAAGCTGATAAAAGCCGGAGCTAGGTTGATGGCTAGATGGCGCTTCTTCAGCAACAGGGTTGTGGACAGTTGGAACGGCCCGCCTGGTGGAATGGTAGATCTGCAGACAATCCAATCCTTCAAAGGTGCCCTAGATCGCAAATGGTGCGAGATATTTCCTTGTAATGAGCTTTCAGTGTGTTGGCTAGATGGATGACGGGTAGCACCGTGGTCCTTCTGGAGTATGTTTTAATAGACTTTTTCCCTCATTGCATACTGTCTCAGTGAACGCTCACGATGCATAATGTCTCACGCAGTTGATGTGCGACGAGGTTTTTCGTTTCCCTCTCAGTTTTAGCGGGGATTCGACGAAATACACTCGGCAGTGGTGGGTGCATAACTGGTGTGCATACCATCGAATGAATTCTGGACGCTCGATTGGCCGTGGCCATTACCTGTCCTGTGCAGACTGAACTGAACTGAACTGAACTGAAGTGAACTGAAATCAGTTGTGACCTTGGCAGCCGATTAGCGCCGAAGTCAGGTTTCCCGCTCATTCGGCATGGCTTCCATAGGTAAGGCGGCACTAGTCCAGCACTGGAATTTGAAGTACCGCCGTTTCTATGGTGGTTTCTATTGTCCGTCACAAGCGGGCGATTTGTTTTTCATAATTTGTCCAGTTCTGTGTAGGTGAACAGGTGCATGTTTTTGGTTTATAAGGGCAAATTCCTAGCCATTGATGTTATCTAAAATTAGTTCAAATGGAGCATCCTGTTTATATATATATATATATATATATATATATATATACCAGGTAATTATAATTACAATAGGCATTATGTTAATATTTTATGCATGTCATATATTTCCTGTGCACTGTTATATGTTTGTTATGTATTCTATGACATCTGTTATGCTGAATTTCTTTGCACTTTCATTTAGAGTGTTTTGAACTTATGTCGGAGGGATATGGCTAACCTAGGGCGGTATTTTACTAGTTAAAACTATATATATATGGCTATAAAAGAAGGAGGTAATGCCGTCATTATGCTGATTCTTTATTGTGCTTTGTGGGGTCCATTTAGGGATATTCTGTAGATCGCAATATTAAAAGGATGCTTTTGAATCATGTGTCAATGATATACCTGACTTACGGTGGCTCACTGTTGGAATCGAGAACGCTGTTTTCCTTTCCATCGGGTGACGCTATGAAAAGTCAGCAGAACAGCGTCAGTGCTATATGCACAGGTTAATTGTTTTACATGACATCCCAAGAAGCACTGCCCAATTGGGCTAGGGTTGGGCATGCCCAACGTTCTAGGAAAATCGCGGATTTCGTTTCACTGCAGAATCGGCTAAACAATATTCCCCCACGTTTTCAGTTCAACCACTAAGTTGCCTTTATATGTATGAACAAGGGAAACTGCCAATTGTAGAAGAATAAGGATAGATTTATTGTATAAAAAGGCGGTAAAAGTGTGCATAAAATTCCGACATTCGTTGTTGGTCATTCTTGTATTTCACGGAATCTTGTTGGGTCTTCTTGCTGTTCACGGGATCTGTAAAATGAAAGTGTGGAAAGTGACGTAATAACCGTTCGAAAAAAATGGAACAACCTGATTTTGTAAGTTTAACTCAGAAACGTATATACTGCACACAAAATTATGCGTGTTCTGTTATTTAACATTATACGAGGCAGCGTCTACTTGTAATAGATAAACCGTGTCACCACTTCATAGTTCCATACGCATATTGGTGGATGACATTCTGCACCATCAGTTTAAAATGAAGCAATGGTTACGGAGAAACCCTGAATGAATGAACACAACAACAAAAAATCAAAGAACGACGTACCGGCGTAGCCTCGATCCCCAGCGTTGATAAACGAACGCTTAATGTGCCTCTGTATGACAGACGTGGGTTCATCTGCAAATCGTTCTGTCCCACGCATTGCGTCTGTTGTTTCGTGTTAATAATTGTATCGACGTACCCACTACGGCCGCGATCAACCTATGATCGACTCACGGAATAGCACGGGCGATGATGTCTCGCATTGAGCCGTATTTGATGCACTGATAGGAAAAGGTTATTGAATGGAAACATAAACTTACGAAGCAGCTTCCATAACTGTTTGTAGCAACGGCGGCGGACTGGAAGGCAGTTCCAAATGAAATCATGTGGGAATATTATCTCACATGATTTCCTTTTTTAAAGTGGCTTACTACAAGGCCTCCGGTGCTGTAAAGGGTTACGGATACTGCTTCGTACGTTTACTTTGCCCATCAATAAGGTGTATCTATCAGTACATGTAATACGGCTCGCTGTGTGACATTATCTCCCGTGCTAATCCCTGAGTCTACAAGCGACAGTTGTAGTGGTTTATATAGCGGTTCACAAGAATCAACAGTGAACAGTTGACGCCATTGGCTGATAAAGAATGCTGTATTTCCAGTCTTAAATATTGGAAATCGAAAGGGTAATAATTGTATACTGTAAATCCATATTTATCTACATTCAATATCGAGTCACATCCCGGAGTTGCGCACATAAAGGAAGACTCATGTGCCAACTACTTAAGTTGACATACTAAGAAAAAAGCAACGAAAATTGTAATCAGAATGGCGTGGCCCTGAAAAGGGCCTTGGGTTCGTTCACGTGTTGCGGCGTCGGTGTCAATGGGCCATGCAGTGTACGCAACGGTAGTTCTCTTCGTTATGAAATGCCGCACACCGGAAATGTGTCCATCGTCCGCAGGTTCCACATTGGACCCACTGAATGTCCTCGTCTAAATCCACGTTTGGTTCACTGTTTTTGCAGACGCTGCAGACGTCCTGACGAATTGGCGAGTAATCCACTTGCAGACGTCGTCTTTTACAATTTGTCTTGTATACAGTGGACGTTGTAACTTTGAACCTTCGGAAGGCCACTGAGTGCAGTTGGTCGCCTGAAATTTCTAGATCTTCATTGGCTATGTTCCTTGTTGTCAAAACGGATTTCCGTTTTGATGACAGACGCACGGACTTACCTTCCTCATACGTGACAGCTTGAGATTGGTCACTAGGGTCGTGACTAGTGCTGGCAACTGCAACATTTAGAACTGCTGTTTTCCTCTTTGCGGCTGCGGCCATCTTGGATATGTCCGCATCACACTCAACTGCAACCGGCGTCTCGCTATTTGGAGCTTGGAACAGAATTTTCGTTCCAGGACATGAAGCCAGAATCTTGTTTAGGAAGCCCAACTGTTTCAAATAATACCTGTAATCTTTCTCCCCTAGCATACTTAAAGCTACAACTGTATCTTTGGCCAGAAATTCGGACTCTGATAAGCGATCACTTTTAGCCGTTATCGGTGATCTTTGTTGATCAACCTCAACGGAATGAAGGTGTACTAAGCTGCTGGAAATGTTTCCGCTGAGTGACCATCGGCCCAACGAGACTTCCCCAACTGGGTAGTTTGCTTCCTTGCAAACTGCTAACAAATGCCTGCAGGGGAGTGCCCACTGGTGACTGAACGAACAATCACACTTCACATCCCCGTTTAGACTAACGTGGTGCGTGACACCCCTGCGATTTACTACACACCATACGCTGTTGATCTGCTCTATGGATTGTACAAATTCTCGACGCAAGTGCTCTAGCAACAAATGACGTGCGTAACTCGTCAATCTCTTAAGCAAGGGTTGAAACCATTGCATCCCATCTGGTGCCCTATAACAAGCCATCTGATCCTTAGCAACCCTATGACGGCTTTTTTCAGTCAACGACTGAACACGCTTGACTACGTTTTTGAATACGTCCAGGATGTTTGAACGGTTGGACAGGCCATCTTTCAAATGCCTGTTTTCCGTTTCTACCCTGTTAGTGGTAAAATTGCCTAACACTAATGCATCACGTGTCACATATCCAGCCCAAAACTGCCTAAGTGGTATCCAGGTGTTACTCAGGTATGCAGCCGCCTCATTGCTCCTACATTCTATTGCTGCCCTAAACCTCTCAAAACGAAGCCTAGTTTGAGCTAACACTAGATTACGCATCCACTGAGAGATGCGTAGCTTTTCACAGGATTGTATTCCATGTAGGCGGCTGCATCTACGTTTCATGTCTTGCATGACATGGAAACGGCAAAATAACACACGAGATTCTGGATAGATATCCGTGAACGCATTAAACTGCGCCAAGCTCCTATCAACTACGATTGTCTTACAAGTACCGGTTTCAGGGAGCATCTTTCTCATAAAATGAACAGCCTTACGATAGCAGTCACCACTCTCATTTGGGAGAATGGCATAGAACACACTGCGACCTAACCCCGTCCCATCAACTACCATTGTGTGCCATAGAATGTACCCACCACGGTTGAGTTGGTGAGTAGCATCTGCCAAAATAACGTCGCTGAACCTAGGACATAACTCTTTGCTTACAGAAGGGACGAAGAATATAAACTTTATCTCACGGTTATCGGAAATTATCTCCGAATAACCATGGGCCTGCAGCAATTTTTGAACCTCCTCCACTTCACTTACTAAGTCTCTCTTGTTCATTCTTCTTCTTATCGACCTGAAATCGTCATTATTAAGACGCCGGTTGAATTTCTTAAACGTATACTCCCTTAGCTCAGACTTCTTTCTGAAAGTGTCCATCAGTTGCAACACATGAGCATCCTGCTCAGGTGTCAGTCTACGATTTCGTACATAAAATCCCTCATTCCCTACTTGAAAACTATGCGAATGCTTCATCGACCAACTGACGACACAGTAACAGGAACCCGCAAATCGAAGCGTGACGAACGCCCCGCATTCCAAATTAGGATACCTGAAAGGGATTTATTTACCGATAAATGATAACATACCTGGACGACTTATCACATTTCCTTTTGCGGTGAACGCAGCAGTACTTTTTGAAATAATAAGGCACACCATCTGGCAGATGGATGCCTCTTTTTTTGGCCATTGCGTACGTCTCGGAACTGTACACGAAGAAAGACGTGCAAGTTTCTTTTTGAAACTCCCGAAAATCGGCTTGGAATGCGTCGATATCGGGGTATACACTACGGACCAAACGCCGAAACACAACTGAATCGTCCACTGGTACGCGCTCCATTTGCAACGCGACAGCACAACACGCAACGAAATAACAGCGAATTCCAGTGCGCTCAGGCTTATATATCACCGATGAACCAATCACCTTTCAGGATACAAACGTAAATACCTTCATTAAACAAAACACCCTCAAACCGAGTAATAACCATATGGGAATTTTCATGCCAATTACCATAACAATTTAGCCGTCAATACCATCTAAGCTTTCGTTTCCCGTCAACGGACGTGTGCTGTACACCGGGTATGCTGGACTAGAGCCGTACTTCTGGAGTATGTTTTAATAGACTTTTTCCCTCATTGCATACTGTCTCAGTGAACGCTCACGATGCATAATGTCTCACGCAGTTGATGTGCGACGAGGTTTTTCGTTTCCCTCTCAGTTTTAGCGGGGATTCGACGAAATACACTCGGCAGTGGTGGGTGCATAACTGGTGTGCATACCATCGAATGAATTCTGGACGCTCGATTGGCCGTGGCCATTACCTGTCCTGTGCAGGGTCAGATGCAATTTACTTATTGTTTCCACCTTACTCTGCCAGGGCTGATACTGCACAAAATTTCTGCCTTTCAGAAAAAGAAAATCACGCAGTGTTGGGAGCTACGGAAACGCGCCGACAACACAACTATCTGGACACACGATTGGCTCTAGCCACACCAAGTCCTGTGCAAACTGAACTGAACTGAACTGAACTGAACTGAACTGAACTGAAGTGAACTGAAATCAGTTGTGACCTTGGCAGCCGATTAGCGCCGAAGTCAGGTTTCCCGCTCATTCGGCATGGCTTCCATATCTGTGCTAAATCCTAAGGCTGAGTTCGCCAAAGCTCAACATGCATTTAATATTAATCTAGCCGCTGCCCGTGGGTTGTTTGATGTCCTCAAGACCAATCTGGGCCCCAAAGGAACGATGAAGATGTATGCCATTATTTTACAATTAGTAATATTCGCTCCCCAGGCTGGTTTCTGGTGCCGGCGATATCAAGATTACAAAGGATGGAAATGTTCTACTCCACGAAATGGTGAGAATGGTATAACTCTCTCACAGTTTCAGCAAATTCAACATCCAACGGCTAGTCTTATTGCTCGAGTTGCAACGGCACAGGATGATATGACGGGTGATGGGACCACTTCAAACGTATTGTTGATTGCTGAATTGTTAAAACAGGCTGACTTGCATACGTCTGAGGGGCTTCATCCGCGTCTTATCACAGAAGGCTTCGAATTGGCCAGAAACAAGTGTCTAGAAATATTGTCTGACTGCAGAATAGAAATTGATCAAGACATGCCCGATAGGTCCATTCTTCTGTCGGTTGTCGGTACTTCGTTGCGAACTAAGCTACATGCGGATTTGGCTAATCTTTTGACAACCGTAAGTTTTGATCTTATGTTTAACGCCACATCTAGCATGTCGTGGATGCCGTTTTGGCTGTACGCACTGCGGACGAACCATTAGATCTTCATCGAGTAGAACTAATGCAGATGCAGCATAAGACTGACATGGATACTACTTTAATCAAGGGTATCGTGCTCGATCATGGCGGAAGGCATCCCGATATGCCCAAGAGAGTGACTAATGCTTACATACTAACGTGCAATGTGTCATTCGAATACGAGAAAACGTAAGTCTATTTCGGTACTTTCATCGACTTTTAAGGGAGGTCAACTCATCTTTCTTCTATAAAACTGCAGAAGAGAGATCCAATTTGATCAAGTCGGAACGCGAGTTTATTGACATGAGGGTGCAGAAGGTTATTGACTTGAAGAACAAAGTGTGCGACGCAGCTGGTGGTGATCCTAAACCCGGGTTTGTGGTTATTAATCAGAAGGGCATTGATCCGTTCGCTCTTGATGCCTTTGCCCGTGAAGGAATTTTGGCTCTTCGTCGTGCAAAGCGCCGAAACATGGAACGAGTTGCTCTGGCATGTGGCGGGTATGCGTTGAACTCGGTAGATGACATGACCCCCGATTGTTTGGGACATGCCGGTCTCGTTTACGAATACATTTTGGTGAGTCGCACTTTTTTCATTCATTTTTGTAGGGTGAAGAAAAGTTTACTTTTGTCGAGGAGTGCAAAACCCCCCATTCCGTTACGCTGCTTATGAAGGGTCCAAATAAGCACACTTTGACTCAACTGAAGGATGCAATCAATGATGGTCTACGAGCGGCTAAAAACACATTGGAAGACGGTTAGTTGTCTTTTTTCACCCCTAGGTGGTTTCGCTGTAGTTCGTCATTTCTCACAGTAGTTTTAAACTTTCATATCGGACAGCGGAATTGCAATCACTGCATAATTTTCCGTTCCCCGTAAATTTTGGTGGCAGACTCAGCCGCTTTCGTCCGGCTAGTTATCGCACCGTAATCGTTAGTTACTTGAGGTTATTCTTTTGAAGTTCCGGTCCGGTGTGCAGCTGTGCGTGTTGCTGGAGAGGACCTTTAAAATTGCTGTTCTCATGTGGGAGAAAGTAATTGGAAAAATATGGGATCATGAGTGCAGATATCGGCTTGTCGGTGGGTTCATAAAGAGGTGTTCATTCTGCTGTAGGCGATTGCTGGGAGTACTTTTCAGTGATTTGTTAAAATCAGGATAATCTAAAAAAAAATTTCATGGCTGTTTATGTACACACACACACACACACACACACACACACACACACACATATGAGCAACTTTCGCTACCCTGGCATACCTGTGGCGCCACCGAGACGTCCGGCTCTTAAGGCACAGGTGTATACTGCTGCGGTGCGCAGTGTTTTACTTCACGGTCGCGAAAACAACACTTCGCTTTCAGGGTGCTCAGTGGCATTCTGTGTTTCACCACCCGATCATTATCGTGCAGCGTTAGACAGCAGAGCAAGCCCCACTCACCACTGGCTTTCTCACCACGTTGCACATGGAAATAGAAAATGAATGTACAAGATGGACAGGGAGTGGACCTACAAAGGTGGAAACAGGTAGTGATTGGAAGGTAGGTATAGGTGGCCAGTTCATGATATGGTAGAAAGGTATGAAGACTTTGACCAGTGGGCTTGGCCAAGTAAGATGTGTTAGACTTCCATGTTGGGGTCCACGCGACCCGCCTACTATATGGTTGGAGGTACTACGTGATAGGCTAGACGTCGTCGCCAGTGGCGTAGCTGTGTTCAGACTCTTTTCTTCTCCTCTCCATTTCCGCCTATTAAATCGGATTTTTGGGATCTTTTTCAGTGTTTCTCCTATCCTTTTTGCCCTGGACTCGACGATACTGTAAGGTGGCAACCGAAACTAGAGCCTAGGTGTGCGAGGTTGACGGTTGAGTAAAGTGAAACTGAAACTGAGGTCGCAGTAACTACATCAATTAGTGCGCGGCTACTTAAATTGCTTCTTGAATTATTCAGCCCAGCAGTTAAGCCTTTGGTCTCTGCAATGAATAAGCTTTCCGTTTCTATCACATCGTTTCACTGACCGAGGTTCGCCGTCCATCGGTGTCTCGAATAAACTTGAACAGTCTTTGACTGTCACCTGGAGCAGCTGTTACTTCCGTTTCTTCGACTTGACCACCAAAGTCTTCGGGGCATTGCGCGCGTGTGGTGTGAACATCGAATTAGTGATGATGAGAGGCACTGTCGTGTGTTGAGCACGGACAGCCGCCGTATGAGTGAAGTGATCGCTCTACATCGCCTCCGGGGAGTTGGACGTGTTTTGCGAACACCAGTCCGACTATCATTCCGTACCTTTTTCTCACGTACTATCCAAGTGTGAAGAATTGATACGGTGGTCAGGCTATGACTTGGCGCAAAGGTAAAAAGGAACTAGCATCAGTCCTGGCTTTCGTTGGTTTTCCCCTTCCCCCGTCTTGATTGGGACCAATGGGTGAGGAATATCACCGGTTAGTAACGTTGGGAGACATGCTTCAGAACAGAAGCGTGACGCAAATGCCGTACGATCTGTTCGTGGAACTCGTGTCCCATAAAATGGCATTATTAGTTTTGCGTTGAGAACAGTAAGAAAATCACATCTATTTACTAATTGCTTGTCTATGTAGAAGCACTTCATGGTACCACTGTAGGACTAGTCCGATCTGATTCACTCATACTTTGGGTAAAGAGCAGACAATGTCATTACAGGTTACGGTAAATATACGTTCGGAAGTTTAGGAGTTGTTCTGTGAAACGAAGCAAAAAACAAAAACAGCCGAACTTTTTACTGGTAAACATGCGGACCGTCCATCGCTCTCTCTAGCTCTCAAAAATGCGCTTTCAATCTCAGGAATTTCGAGAAACAAACTATGGTAAATCGAAACCGACCGGAGGGAATTTAACTAATGTTCAACGATATTGTCTCAGAGGACATCCTCCGGTAAATGTCAGTTTGTGGACGTGATAGCATAAAGAAACGCGACTAAAGCACTTGATTTTGGCTTTGTACCGGAGACACCAGTTGTCCAAGCTTCCCAGCTTTTTCGTATCGTTTATTCTCATGGCCAAGTTTCGCAGGCGTATGTAAGAACTGGGTGGGCGCAGCTCGGTATATGTGGAGCTTCGCGTAGAGACTTAATTCGTTGCATGACCACAATGATTTGCGAAGTTTAGGAATGCTCTCCTCGCACAGTCTACAGGAAATCTAACCTCGTCCCTGACCTAGCCATTTCGGTGGATAGTAAAACCTGGTTAGTTGAAGTACCTGTTCCAGATTGTTCTCATTGACGCGTATAGTATGTTAGACCTTGGGGGTTCGTGAAGAATTTCTTTTTTATAGTGTTTATCTCAAGACCATCAATCTTGGCTTCACATGCCAAATGATAAAGAACCGGCTGCAAAGTTCCAGGATTCTCCTAGAATAACTCGTCAGCGAATGTGAAGTCTGTAACCTGATAATCGTGGCTAAGTTGTATCCTTCGAAAGTTGTTGAGGGCGTGACTCAGCATTCAGTCTGTGGTGTAGGTAAAAAGGACAGGTGATAGAGAGCAAACTTGGCGAACGTAGGAGCCGATTGGGAACTCTGGAGACTTTGCGGTGGGCTCGGACGCACGCCTGTTTTGCCGAGCAGTACGATCCTATCAATTAGATGTACTTTTTGAGCATCCCGTCGCTTTGCAGTACGCTTCGGAGTAACTGTCTGTTAAAGGAGTCGAATGCTGTCCGAAAGTCAATGGGGCACACTGTGGTGGTTTGTTGGAGCTTATAGCGGTGTTCTAGAATTCGCTGTAGCGCGAGGATCTGGCCAACACAGCCTCTTTATCCGTGAAAACTACACTGGTTGAAGCATGTTCGCGCGTCCCAAACAGCAACAAATCAATTTATCAGGATGATCGCAAAAAGCTTAGGCGCTGTGTCGATGGGGCTGATACTCCTGTGATTCTCGCAGATAGTCTTGTCGCTCTTTTCTGGTACAGGGAGTAGTATAGAGGTTGACCAGTCTTTGGGAAAAACTTCGGTATTTCAGATACGACGGAACAGCGTACGTATTCGGTCCAGTACAATTGACGAACAGAATTCATAGAACCCGGGTGGGATACCATCCTCCCCCGGTAACTTCTTGTTTTTCGTTGTTTGAGTTTCGGTGATGATTTCCGATTCTTTGAAAGGCTCGAGGTCGACTGCATATTGTTCTGTGTCGCGTGATGCAGTTACACCGATGGACTGGATGGGAGGGGGGGGGGGTAAGCAACTGACTGAATTGTTTGATCCACCTTTGAAGCTTCTGGTTAACAGCTCCAGTATGAGGTTCTTTCTTTGTATTACATGTGAAGTGATTTACAATAAAAGAGGCAAATCCCATCGTCGGAAGCCATTCTGTTAAAGGGTTGTACGAAGGTAACATTCAAGTGAGATTAAGTTTATTGACTCTGCTTTTGAAAACGAGTAGTAAATGATTGGAAATATGGAAAGGGGAGAGTTCCAAAGCTTACTAGGACTACACCTGATGTGGTCGGTTGAAGTTTTCGAATGGTGTGATAAAGATCAACAGTGTGTAAGTAGTGGAGATGGTAACACAGATTCTCGTGTACGATGTTGGAAAGCGACCGTTCGAGTACGTGAAAAGGCGGTCGAACATTGTATAGGTGATGTGATCCATGGCTGATTGCGTTGTGGGCTGTTATGCTTCTCATTCCCCCAGTCCAGAGTAAGCCAAGGATGCACCTTAGCCTTTGAGCAGCTTCTCGCCCCCTGCAAAGCAGCAGCATTGGTTTAAATGCGCCGATGGCAAACCTTATGGTTCAATTGCCTCTTCTCAGAAACCTTTTCGGGTATATGGAACACGACAATGGACTACTTCCTTATTTAGTGGCCGGCAACACTCGCCGTCAGGTTTGTGGCGTTTTAGAGCGGATAACGCCAGTCAAGTAAAAAAAACCGCCACGTCCTCGGGCATTAGCGCTGATTGTCCACGATCACTTATTTGAGGAGACCACATCCACGGATGGCCGTGGATGCAGCCCGCCCACTATCCCCATAGCTTACATCTCAGCTATTCGTAACCAATCCCTCCAAATGCCTTACCATGGTCGGCGATGAGTTTCTCGGGTTCAAAGACGACTACTCTTCATGAACGCCTCTTGAAATGCTCCCAAGTGACCGTGCTTTTAACACAGCCTATGCTGAGGAAGTCTTGCTCACTGCCTTCTCGTGGTGGTGTTCCCACTAAAGTGTGAAAACGGAAGCGAATGCCCGGCACTCTCCACAGGGTTGGCTGACTAATATTCAGTCTAAGAGAGATGGCTAAACCCTAATTCAAAACCAACCACAAGTGGCGTATGAGGCGTACAACGGTATGCTCACCGGCATCTGTGGCGGAGAGGTGCACTGGGTACCATAGTTGTTTGGCCTCATCCGAAGGGCTTATGAACTGAGCATTCGGTCACCGGCTCCCAGTGGGTTACGGACCCCACGTTTCGTCCCGCTGCCTTGCGGGTTAGGCTTTGGATAGCCAAAGGCTCCGGTTGTGGATCCCTAAGTAAATTACCTGCTTTGGCTTGGACAATCTGGCAGTATTGTGCCCACAAACAAATCATGGTTTCGGACTATCTACCCCTTCCTTCTCGATTGGAGCAAGCTGCCATTGGCTGCTGGAACTTATGGCGGTGCTCCAGTATCCGACGGAATGTGGAGATTTGGTTCACACAGCTTCTGCCACGGCAAAAACGCCCTTGATTGGGGCGAGTGCGTCCGTCTCTTCCTGAGAAACGGTTTAGTAACAACGCACCAGAACTCTTTGCGACGACATCAAACAAGTTGATACCTCGGTAGCTCTCGCATGCCGATTTATCACCTTTCTTCAGAATGGACATGCTCCATTCAAGTGCGAATGCTTCGTGTCTCCAAATGGAGCCGAAAAGTGTACATGACTCGTCAATCAAGGACAGTTAACGTCATGCACTTCTGGATGGATGCTATCTTCCTCGGTGACCTTCCTTTCCTTCAGTTCGTTAATGCTTTCTGTGATTTCTCTGGCACTGGCAGGTTGCAATTACTTCCATACTAGACCGAAAGAGTTAACGCGTGTTGGCCCGTCGGGTGGTCTGTGGGTCGGTTGAGCAGTTAAATGAAGTGTTCACCCATCGGTTCATTTTCTTACTCTGTTCGGGTATCAGGTTTCCTGCCGCGTCACGAAGGAGCGGATCTTGTTTGGTGGTGTACCTATTCGAGGCGTTGCGAATGACGCGGAACAGTTCACTAAAGTCACCAGTTCCTGACGTGGTTTCCATTTTTTTTGATTATTCCTATCCAATATCTATTGTGACTAGCCTTCGCGGACCGTGTGGCCTCGTTGCTGTTTGCCGCGTTCACTGCTACCTCCGAGTCTGGCATCGTTCTTTGATTTACAACTGGAATGTGCTCTCGGAAATCTCATCTTTTCTTCGCCTTGTTCTCCCGAATACCATCCATGTAGCTTCCTTGATTGTCGTCTTTATTTCAGTCCACTGCGCTTCCACTGAAATTTCATCTCGTGCGTTGGTTGGGGCGATCAGTCGAGTTGTGACTTCTCGTGATGTCGCTTTTCGCTTCTTTGGATTTTCTAGGGCAGCAACGTTTTTCCGGGAAGATCCTAGCACGTGTAGACAGGTAAATTTTGAAGCACGCGCGCAACAGGACACGGTCACTGCCCGTTGAGTTGCCCGTTTCTGCATCTCAGTACGCTCGGCAATCCCCCACAGACGAAGCCCAACGGGATCGCACCGAGATGTGGTCGAGTTGATACGCATTGTAAACGTCTTCAAAGTACCATGTGAGTAGTTGCATCTTGCGGTGCTAAAATCGAGTGATGCAGGCCATTATTCTGTTGTCATCGACTGAACCGACAAGTCGGCCACCGTTCTCGCAGCGCTGACCGAGACGGAACTTCCCGAGAATATGGTAGATGGATTCACCGATCGTACTTGTACGAGCGTTCCGGTCTCCTGCGATGAAAAGGTTCGTCTCGGCTCGAGACCCGGTTAATTACCTCTGCATTATTACTGTATCCTTCTGACCAGTCGGAAGCAACATGGAGCCTGAGTACTTTAATGATGGGACGTATTCGATCGGTTGGTCATTGATGAACAGCTGTTGAGCTGGCGGCCCCGGACAAAGTTGAATAACCGGAATTCGCGTTGTTTTCACTTGCAGTCCAATGGAATTCGTGAAGAAATCGATTCGATCAAGGATTGGTGGACGCTTTGCGAGGAAGTCCGATAGCATGGCAATGTCGTCTTTACGTGATTGTGCCTGGCTCCTTAAAGAGTATAAACCGAATTCATGAATGTCTGATCGCGATAGCCCATGCTGGGCGGCTGACAGTAAGGTCCTTGCAGATGTCGATTCAGTTCAACTTTCATGGACGAGTGGTGTACACCGCATGAAAGCCATATTTTTTTACGTCTTCGAAAACGGTATCCAGCCCGGTTTATAATCGTCCTCTTCGTTGGTGATGCCAGTCTGGGGATGCAGATGGTGCCAGAACAATGTTGGTTAGGGCCTCGTCAGGTTTGCGGAGGACGTGCTCAAACCACTGCAGTCGGCAGGGTTGTATGCGCGTTTAAAAAAAGGACGATGCAGCGGTAATCTTAGATATTTTCATTCGATGGGCCAACCAACGGAAATTCTCGTCTTTTGATCCCCAATTACAGAATCTAGACGCGCAAACAATGTTGATGTCAAGTTATTCATACCCTACACCAGGTTATAATCTGACCACCACGTCGCTTCTTCCAGCCATATTGGGGAAGCACAAATGGTGCACTGAATGGTCAGCGATGGATAACCTGCGTAAAACAAGCTCAGGTTACCGGAGACAATGTAGACCGGTAGCCGTCTTGTAATTTAGAGCGTTTGCTTACCACCTCGGAGGTTTGAGGTTCGAATCGTGCTACCACCAGTCACTTAAGTACTAGACAGCTGACCACTCTGGGTCTGGTAGCCGGTTATCCCTGATAGTGTAGTAGGCCTTAACGCTGTGGTTTGTATCTTTTCCACTGTACTCATGCGCATACGTAAACGTGATTCTTACTGATGGTTTTGTCGCTCAGTTTAGTGGACAAGACGAATCGGAAGATGCATGTAAAACCTGATCGTCACTCCAATGGATGCAGAGCGAGAGAGTAATCCACCTTCGTCCGGATCGTTACCACACCTGATCTGTCGGGATCTTACGTGGTTCTCCGCCACTCGAAGTTTCAGGGTTCGGCTACCGGTTATCCCTAATAGTGCAATAGGCCCTCGTGGTTATGGGGTATATACCCCTCATGTGCAAACATGCAATAAAAAAATAGAGGTGGTCATGTTTTAACCGGAGTCCTCGTTCTTTCACAGGATTAGACTCTTTACAGTTGACAGACGGGGAGCATGATGTGCGAATATTGAACCAACCCGCCCCAGCGTAAAATCAGTCAATATGGTTGACCCGAGTCTAATGCCGTCCCCGATTCGCTGTAGGACACAAATCGGGAAGTCAATCTTCCCAAGCGGTTGCTGTTGGGCTGCGACGGCCAACTTTCCAATACGGTTCAGGTTCTCAGCCCGAGCCTAGAAGGTGAGGATTACCATTAGTTGGATACCTTTGGACACGTGAGTCAGAATCGGAGCTAGTGTTGCAAATGCATTTCGGCGTGTTCGATGGGCTGTCGTGATCTCTGGTACTAAAACTGTATAAACAAAACATAGTGGGAGAGACTAGGTATTTTGTCCGCGTGTTTTAGCAACTTCGCCTTCAATCTTGCTTTTTAAGGATGTCGCGATCAGCCATGTCAACGAAATACAAAATCCTCTTTTCCCTGCATTTATATCAGTTTTCTTATCTGCTTATCGCTTGAATGTTATTCTGCACACGACTCATGATTTCTGGACAAGTTCTAAGGTCATGTACAGGAATGAATAGAGGCAGTCGTGAACAAATGTAGTATTCGAGCTGATTAATGTGGGCGACCCATTTGTCTGAACACTTTATTTTGAGCCCAATAGGAATGATTGCTTTCTCTGGTGATATGTGCGTATACATCCACTTTGCGCCCTAGTTGCGACAGTTTTTCTGGGTCAAAAATTAGTTCCTTGCTTTTGATTTACAGGATGTGTAGTTCCTGGCGCCGGTGCTTTTGAAATTGTTGCCCACCGTGAACTGTCAAAGTTTGCAGAAGAAGTGAAGGGCCGCGCACGTCTTGGAGTGCAAGCCTTTGCGAACGCTTTGCTCGTCATACCCAAGGTATTGGCAAAGAATGCAGGGCATGATGCACAGGATGTCATGGTGAAGCTTCTCGTGGAATCGACTCGTGTTGAGAAACGCACTGGGAAGAACCGTCCCACAGAAATTGTTGGAGTGGACCTCGCAACTGGCGATGCTCTAGTCCCTGCACAAGTTGGCATTTATGATAATTTTATTGTCAAGAAGCAAATTATTAGTTCATGGTAAGTCGATTAAGCCTGTTTTACCTGATGACGTTGGCTAACATTGCGAGGAGAAAGCTTCCCATAGTTCAGCGTACTCTGCAGTAGTTGGGTGAGTCGAAGAAGAGTCATAAAGGTCAGTTTGTTAATTTTGTGATTGTTAGTTCTAAAATCATAGGGAAAGGGCTATAGAGTAGGAGAGATGGTTTGACGATCTCAGGATGAAAGGCTAAAACGTGGCAGGAGTGCTTTCTGAAAGTGATGCTTACCCGCGCATCCAACAAGTATTCGAAGACGAAGACAGCTGGAACCACAAAATCAAGTTCCTGTAGACAGTCCATGGTGATAATAGTAAAAGAACGAGAATGGAACGAGATAGACTAGTAACTGCGCCCGGAACACACCTGCAGTAGACAGGAGTGGGGCTCATTTAAAACTTGTGTAGAACAAAAATCTGGGTGGATGTACAGAAACCTCTGCCACGAGATAAGAACTAACTGCTTTTGAAATTACAGTTAAAAGCAGTTACAAATAGTAACCGAAAACAGGAAGCGGAAGTTCAAAGCTAGAAAGGAAACTTGAAACATGGAATTAATAATAGTGTAGTCAAAAGTTGGCTGCAGTGGATGTATTTTACTGATAAAGCAAACTAACAGTTTTGCCAGAATGGAATAAAATACGGTTGCCTGAGCCATAGGCAACGATCCAATGGATAAGAATTAAAACGCGAAAACTGAAGGTATCGTGACAGGTTAGCTGATCAGGCACAAGGAGACGGATAAGGCAGGTAGTGGTTCAGGCTGGCATTACCAATAAAAGCGTGAGATTTGGAAGTGGCGGAAGAAAATTCAGTATCTTAGTGGGTCTTCAAGACTATGAGTTGTTCCTCTTCTACTGCATTCAAGCTGGCATGTTGTGGTAAGATTCCGGTTTAGACTTCGTGGAGTTTTCGTTGGTCTTCGAAATTCTTTCTTTATACAAGGTACAAGGTGTGATGATAGGTTGTGGGGGAGAAGAACTGTATGCAGTAACACCCGTACAACTTTTAGTTTTCTGGACTTATGGAATACCTATTCCTAAAGGAATCAAAAAAGATAAGGTGAGTGGAAAAGACTGCGGTAAACGTATGATAACGGTGGAAAGCGGCATAACCAGTGGACTTGGCTATGCGAAACGTGTTAGACTCCCTGGGTAGAATCCGAGAGGCAATTAGACACGTTAGTGAATTTGGTTGGGCGTCACCCCGAGCGCATTGATAGTATCATTTTTATCCTCTTTTCAGCGTTTTCTTATTTTTTTGTTGTTGTTCATTTCCGATTGAGGCTCCCGCCTAAAGATAGCAACCAAAACCACTACACCTAGTGCATCGTTAATGGTTGTTTAAAATGAACTGAGCAGAAAACCATAGAAGGCATATAAGAAATCAGTTCTGTGCACCTTGAGAGGAAAGACAATTTTTAGAATAAAGCAATAGGTCGGATGTGAGAAAAAGGTGCAGATTGTATGTGCGATCGCGGTCGTGACCGTGTAAAGTTTTGGGGGAGCAGATTAACTGAGACAAGTTGTTGATGACAGTCAGGTATATCGTTCACTATTAAGCATGTTGAATTCCCCTAGAGAGGTGATATCGCTGAGTTCGGTTATCAGGCTATTCTCCATACATTGGGATATGCGTTGGATGTAAGCACAGCCAGTGTTCTCAGTGAGTCGATAGGTAAGACTGAAATAATGATTAGAAGGAAGAAATTAGAGGTTTAGTCGCATCAAGTCTGTAGGTAGTAGACCCTGAGAGAAAATTTCCTCAAACTTTCCAGGATTTGTCATTAGAATGCATCCGAATTCCAATGTGGAACTCTAATTTGATATTCACGGCATCTGGTATCCTCAAGGTGTGGATAAATCCATGAGTGATTCAATCCTGGAATCCTAGCTCTTGTCGCGCTTTTTTTCGAATAATGAACCATTTGTCCTTTGTGACGTCAACAAGAGTCACGCAGAGGCACTGAAGTGAAAACAAAAAGCATAATCCGACTTACTGCCCCCTTATTCTGAGGCCTTATAAGGTTCATTACTCCCAATTGTCTCATCAGAGCCATCTGTTCTCGGGAGAAGTGAATACCTCGAGAACTGGAAAAACCTAAGCTCAGCTCGTACTCGGGAACTGTTTCAGAACTTTGAAACGTCTGCTGTTATGGCTATGAGGTCTGTATTCAGTGTTATCAAATATGAACCTAAAAAGTAGTTATTCGCAAAAAGGGAACACTACAAATTGAACCCCTAGGATACGTCTCTTCGCTGATTTTTATTACTTTCGGTATCTTCGTCGTACAATGTGGTATATGTTTACGATGTGGAAGTCTTGATTGCCACTCCTGATAAGATTACATTTTTGGTCGGTGGTGCAACAGTGCTATACTTCGCATACTGTTGAACTTGATTTACGAGATTCTAACCCAACGATCCCTGGTGAAATTTGCTCACCTTCCGAGCTCCATGAGGTGCTTGGTTTATCTGGGCTTCACATAGTTCTCTACTTTCCATTATTTTTTGTTCTCCGTGTTATTGCACCACACTCCCTCAGTTACGTGATACTTCCCTTCCCTTACACTCAGTCAAGTTTTATTTAGCGTCATCCAGCACGCTTATACGAAATATTGGCATTTTCTTGGTGTAGGTAGATTATTTCATTTCCCCGCTTCCTTTATTTCAGCGCGGTTATTGCGTCCAATATCCTACTGGTGGACGAAATTATGCGCGCCGGCCTCAGCTCGTTGAAAGGATAGTGTTTCACTTTATCGTTAATCGTTCTTCATGGAATAAATATTTGCAACCGAACGAGTATCTGAATTTTGAGAATTAATAGAAATTGATGGGATCGTAACGTGTATGCACCATAAAATCCAGTTCATGCCCACATGTATTTCTCGAATGAGTTATACTGGCTTCAGTTCGCACGGCTGCCACCATCGTGGTAAATACTCGATATTTGCTAGCTGATTGTCTCGAGATCATGCCTGGGCTACTTCGATCGATCGGATCCAGACAATGTCTCAGAATTGCAGCGGACTTTCACTGAGGATCAGCGAATAATGTATTGTTCTCATTCACTATCTCCGGAACGGTTATTGGTTGACCCACTGTAATCTAAGTCCCATGTTTCCCCATTGACCGCCACATTGTCATTTGTACTCGCACTACCATTATCAATTCTTGTGATCCATGAGGATATGACTGCACCGTGATTTTGACCCGTCCCGGTAGCTCTAAGAAGATTCTTCTGCCTTCGCACAATCTCGTTTATTATACAAGAACAAGTATTTTATGTGTGACAGTAGGAGACCGCATCCAAAGTCATTCTATAAAGCGCATTGGCCTAGAACTCTTCCTATGACCGGGTCTTCGGACTGGCTTTTTGGCCACGTCCCCGATTGGCTCATTTCTTTGCGGTCAGTTGAAACGGTTGTTGGCATTTCAGCAGTTCATTCCGTTTCGTTGGTTGATTCCGCTAAGTTCGAGTAGTGCGAATTTCCGCGGTTGGTTGGGTGGTTTCGTCCCGTTTCATCACGAACTGATTCAGGCGTCGACCCGCTTCGGTGGCCCGTGATTTGCCATCGATTTTGGGAAGACAATGACATTTACTTTTATGGGCTATCTCCTAAGAGAGGGCGAAGCGACCTCATGGATGTCGCGCATTTCGCCTGCCACAAACGGCAGTCAGAGGCGAGATCGGAACACGGGGAGATCCAGTTCTGGTTCCAGAAACGGGTACCGTAGCAGACCAGAGTTTCAATCGCCCGACGTCCGACTTGGCTGTGCTAATCCGTTTTCAGTTTTCCTCCAAGGCAACAGCGCCAACCTTGGCATGGGACAGGTAACAAGTTCTGTTTTGAGATCTCGGCGTTTGGGAGTGGCAGGATTTGTACGAACCGCTGCAGACTTCACCGTCGAAGGAATACTGACAGCCTGTCAGTGTGGAAGTATCGTTCTCTTGTCATATCGTCTGATATATTGTCGCGCAAAGTCACTTTGAGAATCATTCGCAGGTGTCGGTGCTCAAAGACTGCCAGCTTTCTGATGTCCTCAATGCGTTTCAAAACCGTAGGTCAATATCGAGCAGACAAGGTCGTCTGTGTAATCTAGTCAGCGAAATGCTGTGTGACCTAGATTACGCCAACGACCTTGTCTGCCTGGTCGAATGCACAAAACGTGTGCAACATGCACTAGATAGACTCACAAGAGCGGTAGCTCCGATCGGCAAGCGCTTTGCACCTTCGAAGTGTAAGGTTTGATACTCAATGGAAGGGTGCTCTCAGTTATCAACCGCTCAACTTACCTCGACAACAGCGATAGTAGAGGTGAGCACTCGCATATCCAAGGCTCGAGCGGCGTGTGCCGGGCTGAAGCACTTGTGGCGCCAATCGGATGTTTCGCTGAAGTTGGAAGGTCGTGTGTACTGTGTCGCGGTGTGTTCGACTTTATTGTATGGTTGCGAGACATGGAGTCTGCGTGTGGAATATATTCGTCATCTCAGGTTTTCGGCCACCGATGTTTGCGTAGTGTAGCTAAGGCTGAATGGAATGACCGAGAGAGCAATGCTGAGGACAGATATCGGGTATTGGGATTCTAGTTCAGAGAATGTTCTATCATAGCGTATCCAGCTTAGTAGACTAATGAATGGCGCACGTGTTCAGTGTGGGAAACGCCTACAGTACTATGTCCTGTTTCCCGTTCCTTCTCGGGAGTGGAAGAAGCTACATGGAGGTCAACAGATGACGTGGCAACGGAAAACGGCAAAGTGTACAACGAATTCAGAAAGAGGAGATACTTTACGTCCTCGTGGTTAGGGTCCAAAAGATCTATCCACTCATTGGCTAGAAACACTGAAGGATATGGCAGCTAACCCGGAACAATGGCGATCGCGTTGTCACTTCCTGTCGAATGAGAATGGTTGATCAATGTGCGTTTGTATAGTCAAACTGTGTTCCGTGTGTTGGCTGCCTACTTTACTTTAGTTTTTAACGGCTAGCTCCTGCGAGATGAGCCGACTCCGTGCATGTCCTAAATGGCACCAGCCCACGAGCGTCGATCGAATGCGAGACATGAACACAGAGAAATCCAGTTCTGGGGCCAGTTGCGAGCGTCGTGGACAGCCGGGAGTCCTAATCCCTCAGCGTCCGATTTAATGCTACTGACCCATGTTTTCAGTTGTCTTCCGAGGCGACAGCACCATCCTGGACATGGCACATATGCGCGAGGCACCGTTCTGAAGTCTCTGTATCCGGACGTCGTAGGACATGTCTAAACCATTGCAATCGTCGGCGTTGAAGAAACACTGACAGCTTTTCGATGTCAAAGGACCGTTGTCTTGTCTCGTTTGAAAGCTTTTCTTGCCACGTCACTTTCAGTTTCCGTCGCAGACAGCAGTGGTCAAACTCTTCGAGGTTTCTGATGTCGTCCACGCGTAGTGGCCACTTCTGACAACCGTAGGTAAGTATTGGACGGATAGCAACCCTGAAGACGCGGACTTCGGTCCGGAGGCTGATTTCGTTTCGCGCCCAGAGCGCATTGCGAAGCTGAAGAAACGCATACTTGGCCTTGTCAATGCGTAACTTGACTTTATCTTTGGCTTGGCAGTTTGGGAGAGTCGTAGAGCCCAGATATGTGGAAGCCGGGCTGTGTCTAATTTGTTCGTCGTTCAAGTATATCGGGAGAATGGACTGTGTACTGCATGCCAAAGGGATCTTGGCCTTCGACGTATAGATCTCTAGTCCCATGGATTTTGCGAAAGATTCTACGCGACTGAGAACCGGCTGTAATGCAGTTGGGCTATCTCCAGGGATGACGATGTCCTCTGCAAATTCTGGACCGGCGAGGAAAGCATTGGTGCTTAGCCGAACACCAGGGTAATCGGTGAGTGCCTGACGCATTATGCAATCGATGGTGTAGTTGAACAACACTGGAGACAGGGGACAGTCTTGTTTAACACCGGAATTGAGGCGGCAGTCAATGGACTCCTCTCTGTGGATGCGTATTCTCGCACGGGTATTTGTGTGTACGACCTCATGAGATTGAGGAGCTTCTGGGGCATTCCATCCGCTCGTAGTATAGTGCATGACTATTCTGTGTCAGCTGAGTCAAAGGCAGCACGAAAATCAATGAAACAAGCTGCAGTTGGTTGCTGAAACTTGTATTGATGTTTTAATACTCGGTGGAGGGTGTAAATCTGGTCCACGCACCCTATGCCGCGGCGAAGCCTCCTTGATTAGGGTGTGCGCGCGCGTCCCACATCGCTGAGAATCGGTTCAACAAAAGCACGGAGAGTATTTTGGCACCCACGTCGATTGAACTGGTGCCACGGTAGTTCGCACGCACGGTCCTATCCCTCTTATTTAAAAGAGGAAGTAGAACTGGGGTCCCCCCTATCCGCTGGGAATCGTTCTTTTCTCAGATTGAGCAAAACGGGGTGTGCAGTGGCTCAAGAAGTGTCGAAAGACATGATTTATATATCTCCGGTGCGATGCCATCTTCGCCAGGGGATTTCTGGCTCTTCAGCTTGTGGAATGCATCGGTGATTTCATCGCGGCTTGGTGGGTTGGTAATGATTTCATAGCCCCCGCTCTAGATTGCTGGGATTCGGTACACAGAGCCTGCTACGGGACGGGTAAGTAGACAATCGGAGTCCATCGCTGCATCTTTTTGACCTATTCAGGAATGAGCAGCCCGGTAGCGTCGCGAAGAAAAGGGTTCTGTCGACTGTTGCTTACCGGATGCAGTGCGGATTGGACCGAAGAGCCTTGAGAAGTTCCCGCAGTTGGCCGCAGTCTCCATGGTTTCCGTGATTTCGGTCCAGTAGGTCCTGCGGTCGCTTCTGGTCGAGCGGTTGGCTTTTCGTCGGATATCACGGAAGTCTGGGTGACCATTCAGGCGGACATCTCTAGTTTTTTCGGTTAGCTGGAGATTCACCCTTGAGGTTCAGTCTTTCTGTCGTCGTCGCGTAAATCTCAGTTCATCTAAAGCGGATTGTTGGGTCGATGCTCTAAATGAAGTCAAATGATTTTCCACGTGCACTTCCCCTCCCCCTATGGACGTGGTAGCTAAATGGAATGCAATAGCGTCTAAGACCGCTTGGTGCTTTCTCGGTGATCCTGACGCTGCTGTGCTAATCCGCTTCGGGACACAGTTTTTGCGGTGATTGGCTAAATGAACCTTAAGGCGTGCACGGACCAGGGTGTGGTCGCTGCCATTCTTGTCACCAGTCTCCGCGCCTCGATAGGACCGATAATCTTCAGCCAAAGATGACCGGCGTGATTGTACGAAAATGTAGTCGATCTGATGCGCTATGTGGCCGTCGTCGGAGTACGACATTTGCAAGTGCTGTTTGGGATGTTGGGAGTGAGTATTGGTGACGGTTGGGCTGTTGAGGTCTGCAAAGTTGACGAGGCGTTCGCCATTGCTGCACTGCTGTCCGAGACCAAATTTCCTCAATTGCTTGGGTGAAGGGACCAATGCGGGCGTTCAAGTCCCCCGAGACCAGGAGAATGTCGCTTTTCGAGACGCTGTCTATCGTCTCTTGTAGTCTATCAAATAACTCGTCCTTTGCCGCTTCTTCGGTTGCAACTGTGGGGGCATAGACCGCAGCAACCGATACGTTCAAGGGTGAGGCACAAAAACGAGCTAGCGCGATCCGATGGGATATCGGGTTCCATGAAAGCAGGATTTTGTTAGCCTTGTTGCTGACAGCTATCACGCCATGGAGACCAGAGCTGTGCTTGGGTCCACTGTGATAGAGGTGGCAATTGTCGTCTACTCCGGGGACCTTTATATACCGGGTGCCAGAATTCGGTAGCCGAACTTCGGTGAGACATACAATTTCGATGCGATAGTCGTGTAGCGCCTTGTGGGTTGATTACTTAACTTCTGATGTCTAAAAATGTTCTCATTTCAGCGGGCGATTTGAATGTGAGGCCTCGAGCTAGCATATTTGTCACTCCGGCCGCGGACAGAACACGAGACGCATCGCTCACTGGGGACGCCGTAGTGTAAACGATGTGTAAGGGAACTTGTCGTGGAGAGTTTTGGGAATTTGGTACAAAGTGGCATCCCCAGCGTCACTCAGCTTTTTGTTCGAGGTAGCAACTCTAACCAATGGGCAGTCAGCTGCTACCTGTCGGGCAACAGGAAGTTTCTGTGTTGGGAGCTGGTGACTGAACGAACGGTTCGTACGCCTTTTGGATGGTAGTCCATCAATCCGGGATGCCCAACGCGTCCTAGTGATCTTGTTGCATGGTTGCCGGTGGCTCTCTAGGAGCTCGTTCGGCATTCGGTAGAGGTTGCCTAGACCCAGGGGTCCATGCATACCTGTTGATTGAACGGATTTCCTTGTCAGCCGTTGGATCCAACAGATCTCAGCGGCCTATGTGGTAGTATCCATCTTCGCCAACTAGGCGCTGCGTCACCGAGATTTTAAGGCCTCGCTTACCCTCAACCTGGTTTGGCCCGCCTGTCGAGCGGTTTGCCAGGGAGTGGCCGCCGATGCATGCCTCAGCTTCTTAGAGCCACAGGTGAGGGAGACCAAAGAGATGGAAGATACCCAAAGGAGCGGAACAGTTACCAACTCAGACGTGCTACTCCTCTCAAGTGCCCCATAAACCCCTGTGTTGGCTACTAGGGTGTTCATTCCTGTTCCTACATCTGTAGGCCCACTCCATGTCCATCTTGGATATTCATTCTTTCTATTTCTACGTGCAACATGGCGAGAAAGGCAGGGATGAGTGGGGCTTGCTCTGCTGTTTAGCGTTACACGATGATATAGCTCAATATGAGGCGGATGGCGGCTCGGAAGTCGCAGGTTTTGGTCGGTGACTGATTTCGTTTGGAGCTCAAAGTGACTCACGTAACTGAGAAAACGCTGTCCCGGTGTTACCTATTCGCACTTCGACTTCGTCCTTGGACTGGGACTTTGGAAGGATGGTGGAGCATAGGTATTTTAATGCCTGCATGCGCTGCATTAGCTCGCCGTTGACGTGTTTGTTGCACTGACTACGCAGCGCATGTCGAGTAGATCTTAGTCTGCGGTGTATTGACTTCCAATCCGCTGGCTTCCGATGAAAAAACACGATTCAGTATTGGATATAAGTCGAACTGTCCCCTAGGCTAACATTATCGTCCGCGTATTCCAAACCAGCTAAGAAAACGTCTCTGCTGAGCCGTACACCGGAGTAATCGATGAACACTTGCCTGATTATCCAGTTGATAGCGTAGTTGAGTAGGACTTGTAACAACGGACGACCGTGTTAGACACCGGAGTTGAGGGGGAATTCGCCGGACTCTTCACCGTCAAATCGTACTCTTGCACTCGTAGTTGAGTAGTACGATTTTATGAAGCTGACAAGTTTTGCCCGCATACCGTTCGCTTGCAGGATGGTCCATAAAGCCTGTCTGTCAATTGAGTCAAGTGATTTGTGAGAATCACTGGAACAGGCTGATATCAGATGTCAGTATTGGCAGCGACGTTCTGGTACTCGATGAAGAGTAAATACATGATCCGCGCATACTCTTACCGCAGCAGAAGCATCCTTGATTAGGACGGATGCGTGCGTACCTCACGTTCGAAATGCGGTTCAGTAGGAACATGGAAAATATCTTTGCATCCTCGTCGATCAAGCTGATTCCGTGGTAGTTGTCACATCTATCACCTTTTTCTGAGAGGGGGTAGGGTTGAGGTTCGCCTGTCCGTGGGAAATTGTTTTTTCCGAACTGAACAGAACGGCGTGTGGAGGGGATCTACTAGTGTCGCAACGCAAGATTTATATAACTCCGGTCAGATACCGTCTTCTCCCCGGGGCTTTTCGGCCCCTTGGATTGTGTCACAACAGCAATTTCCTCTAGGGACGGAGGGCTGGTACTGATGTCATAGATCCCACTTTTGATTGCCTGTATTTGGCTTGTCAAGCTTGCCATGGGATGATTCAGTTGCCTGTCAGTGCTCGGTCCACCTCTGCATCTTTTGCCGTTGTCCTGAGATCAATAGCTCAGTAGCGTCGCGAAGAACTGGTTCTGCTGGCTGTCGCCTGCCGGATGCATTTCGAATGAGAGGAAAGAGTTTTGAAAAGTCACCACAGTTAGCAGCTATCTCCACATTGTCGGCGATTTTGGACCAGTAGTTGTTTCGATGCCTTCTTGTCGAGCGGGTGGCTTTTCGCTGAACCTCCCGAAAGCCAAGGAAACAATTTAGGGTGGTGTTTCTAGCATTTTTGATAGACGAAGGATTATCCCCCGTAACCAGTCCTTCTGTCATTGTCGTATAGTGCTCAGTCCGTCGACCGCAGATTGCTTGACAGACGACTTCAGTGACTCTGATTGTTGTTCCACCGATGTCCCATGACTGACTGGGTGATCGGTTAGATGGGCGGTGACAGCGTCTAATACTGCTTGCCGGTGATCCTACGGCAGCTACGTTAATCCTTCTCGGGGCACAGGAATTTTTTGCGATTAGCTCGTAGACCTTAAGGCGTGCACGGACAAGAGTGTGGTCGGTGCCATTCTCATTTCCTCTGTAGAACCAGCAGTCTCCGATCAAGGACGCCCAGCGAGATCGTACCAGTACATGATCGATCTGGTGTGCAATGTGACCGTAATTTGGCTACCACGTCAGAAGGTGTTGCCCTGGATGTTGGGGATGATTAGTGTAGTTAAAAGGCTGATGCGGTGTGACTGCAAACGCGTGTTTTCGGAAAGTGAACGATCAAGCCAGTACACGAAAAGGCTGTACGTGCGTGTGCGTGCGTCAGTAGATTCAGCTGAATTTGGATCGATAGAGATACGAAGGAAACGAGAGCGTACAGTATAGCACTTTTGCCTTTGGTCGCATGAGAACGTCCAATTTACCATTTATAAATGATCACCTTGACTGCAGTATGCACTAGTGAAGATGCAGCGAAATGGTCCGGGATACATCGTGCAATCTAATGGTATTGACTTCTATGTTCAAATCGGTAAACGTCCGGACCGAGGCGTAAAAATCAGTACACGCTCTACAATTTTGTTCCAGTTTACCTTGCCCTCTCTCAGACGGATCTACACAGTCACACTGGCTTCATCCGTAGCCTCGCTGACTCCCGTGCACGTTCAAAGAGCCAACCACCCACTGGAAAATAAGACGATTGATCAGCGTGGTACTGGAGACGGCAACTGGACGCCTTTTTGGATGGACCTGACGCGGGATCTTTCGGCTCACAAGCGTATGAGACCCGTGGGCGCCAAAACACAGTTGGACCTACGCACATCGGACCTCGAGAGTGCAGGCACCGTTAAACTCATCAGCAGTCGTTCGATGTCACCAACAATATAACGGGCAAGCTACGAAGAGTTTCTGGACAACCAATAAATCCGGCCTACCATCACGGTCGAAGCCCAACTCCGTCGGACTTCTAGGAGGAGGCCCCTGTAGCGGTGGCCAACTCCATTCGTACTTTTACCACGTTTATTGTTTAACTGAACGCTGACTGCCAAGCGCGGTTGTCATTTGACCGTTGCTCTTGCGCACGCTCTCACGCACGCTCCCAAATACACGCTAACCACTATCCCTCCCAATCGCCTTCTCGTTCTCACGGGTCGTGGAGAATACTGTTCTGGTTAACATATTTGTGCAGTGCCGTACATTAGAGTAACGTGCAGGTGGTCCACGCAGAACAAAGGACCGAAACACGCGTTTACTAAGGAAACCGCGAAGTAAGGTCTAATCAACCTTACAAGAGTGATCAACGCCGCTATATACAATATTATTCTCCAATCCAGCGGCAGAATTTCACAGACTGTCGTTTTCGACCACCATTATCTGCTGAGTTCCTCTCGGGAAAAATTGATTTAGTTAACGCGCAGGTTGCTTATGAATGTCCCGGGGCAGGATGAGTGCCTGATTCGCCCAGCACGGCTTTATGGAACCACAAATTTCATTTGTAGCTGTTCCGCCTCATTCACTCACGCTTGACACATTCGTCATCGAGCCCTGAGCTGTCATCAAGCCACGGTGTGACACAAATTGAGTTAAATTATGACTTTGAGAAATTACTACTTTCGTGAACTGATGTGTCCAAATCTTACGTAATCAAATACATACGGGTATGAAAACGATATAAAACGAGGGGGTTTGCGGCCAATTAAACGCCGCCTATCGGGGAAGTGACCCTTGGTGCCGCGAGGCCGTGAACCCTCCTGGACAGAAGCATCCGCGGTCCACCGTGACGACCGTTTTAAAAATTGTTCGAGCACCGGAAACAGCTTCCCTTATGTACATTTTAACTGACAGCAACTAAGCTGACAGTAAATTTCGCTGATTTCATACTAGTTTCTACACATTCTGGATTCCCATCAACGACTCCAAGTCCAATTATCCACTTAGCTTTCCTCCTCGCAGTCCGACATCTGTGAATTAGGCTCACGTTCAACAAACCTGATAAAGTCGATAAGGAAAGAAAAAAAAACAAATAGAGTAATCCAAGTCAAAGAAACCAATTTGACCTTTGCAATCGGCGTACGCCTACGTCAAAAATAGCAACAGAACACAGAATGATAACCATGCGGAGAGATATATTGTTTCACGCGATATTCCGCACGCCGTTCTCCGATCAGTTAGCCAAGATGAAACGCACACAAGTGATATGAATGTTGTGGGCGAGTTACGGCTCCTCTCTGGACGCGACTGGATTGGTAGGTCGTTGATTGATTATGTCATATCATAAGGATTCCGTTTCAATTAAAAATTCATCCTCATATGAAGTTTGCTGACGAGCCACACTCACGCGAGTTTGATAGACAAACTCACAAACCCTGCATCCAGTATCATCGGAAAGAAATTTCGTAAACTCGTCATTTGCAAGTGAGGTACGACCTGATGATTGGAGTACGAGAGGATAGTCCGAAATTTCATGAGAATTCGAAACAAACCTCCAGAATTTTCCACCACGTTGTTTGCCTTTTTTAATTCCACCGTCACACTAGAATGACCGGATAATGAGGTTAAGCGAAAACTAACGATCCGCGCATACGGAAGGCGCGTTCAGTTTCTACTAACCTGGGTCATTTGTGGCGTCCACACGAAATCCCTTCATCTATCAAGGGTTGAGAGTAGAACTGTTCTTTTGCACAGTTAAAAAATGGTGCACGAAAATTATCGGCTTTTGAACGCCGAAGCTTTCATTGTTTCCTATTTTCGTACAGGCTAGAGAATGAATCACCAAAAACAATTCCTTGTCTCCTGAAACGTGTTGTGATGTCACAATGTGCGTATTCTGGAATCTGTCATAATATTATCTTAGTCTGATAAGAACACCGAATATGCAATGCTGAGAATATTAAGCACGCGAAACAAGTCAGTAGATGAGACGTTGAGGCCCACGAGACCGAAGGTAGCTGGTACACCTTCTACGCATATTCCTAGATAGGATTTCTCGACGTAGAGGCAAGTAGTGGTTGGAAGATGAGCAAGGGTGGTCAGTCTATGACGTGGAAGAAAGATATGGAAAGCGCAACCAGTGGACTCGGTCACGCAAGGCACCATACTGTAATCCTGACCACTGAAGTCTTATGTGGATCTCCACTAGAAATTCCAGGATCATGGTATCTGGTCATCCTTGGTAATATAACGAGCCCCTGCGATTGGGTTTACCCTTTTTGACTGAATCTTTGTAAAAAAAACAGGGCTCAAAAATCTCTCACGATATCAATGAGTTCTGTTGACAGGCCAAGATCCAATTAAGAAACTTTATCTACCGATGAATACGTATGATTGCCTCCAGTATATATATATATATATATATATATATATATATATATATATATATATATATATATATATATATATATATATATATATATATATATATATATATATATATATATATATATATATTTCACACCTGTCTGGTTTCAGACTGTGTACGAAAAAAACCTGGTACAATCGGGAAGGAAGGGGTAGGCAGTCCGAATCCATGGTTTGGTTGTGGGCACAATATTGCCAGATTGTCCAAGCCAAAGCAGGTAATTTACTTAGGGATCCACAACCGGAGCCTTTGGCTATCCAAAGCCTAACCCGCAAGGCAGCGGGACGAAACGTGGGGTCCGTAACCCACTGGGAGCCGGTGACCGAATGCTCAGTTCATAAGCCCTTCGGATGAGGCCAAACAACTATGGTACCCAGTGCACCTCTCCGCCACAGATGCCGGTGAGCATACCGTTGTACGCCTCATACGCCACTTGTGGTTGGTTTGGAATTAGGGTTTAGCCATCTCTCTTAGACTGAATATTAGTCAGCCAACCCTGTGGAGAGTGCCGGGCATTCGCTTTCGTCCTCTCACTTTAGTGGGAATACCTCCGCCACGAGAAGGCAGTCAGTAAGAATTCCTCAGCAGAGGCTGTGTTAAAAGCACGGTCACTTGGGAGCATTTCAAGAGTCGTTCATGACGAGTAGCCATCTCAGAGCCTGAGATACCCACCCCCGACCTTACTGAGGCATTTGCCTTCAGTACGGTAATATGTAATAGGTAAGATGTAGGACGGAGTTCAACACAGAAAATGACTATCTTTCAAAACTCCGTGTTTTCCAAACGACGGAATAGTGGTCACAAGAATTTGTGCTGAGAGAGCATATTTACAGAACTGTAAAAATTATGATTGATAAAGCGTTCAAGATAGTCTACCGATCACCGTGTGCAGACGCTGCGATCGGTCTGCTCTCCAATGATGGTCAACTGAAGTCAGCTATAGAACCATCCAAACTGATCTGCACGGCCTGCAACCGAAACATTTTATGGACTCAATCCACACACGTTTATCGCGCAGGGATAACGAGGCGAGTAGCGTACGGACGCGGTTGATTACTACAGTCACGAATCGAATGATGCTTCCCTGGTAGTCAGAAAACCAAAGTCGAGAGAGATGGTTATGCAAACCCGAAAGGAAAAGAGTACTGCGCGAGGAACGATCAGGGAGGACTCACAAGAACGTGTGTCACGCAGGCGATCAAACCAGGAACACTTTGGTCAGGAGTTATAAAGAAAAGTTTATGCATGGGGTGTCAGTAATGATGATGATTGTCAGGAATGACGCAGCCTTACTACATGTTTCGTGTTCTGTATGGCATCACATCTACGCACCGGGCTTTCGGTGAATAAATAAAACATTTTTTTAAAGTTCTACAGAATTGAGTGAGTGAAGACTGACAATGATGCCCATCAGGATATCTAATGAGACCGATCGCACTACAGGTTGTTGAATTTGCTTTGCTTCTTCTCAATCCTGGTCATTCACCAACCCAACGTATGCCACGTCCGACCATATTTCTAAATGATGAAACCCATTAGACGTTGACCACCTGCATTGCAATATCACTTCACGATATTGCTCCTTTTTCAAGAACTTGTATCTGTATTCGATCAGACTTGCGTAAGCAGACGTCCACGTTTCAGGCACTGGTCGTTCGTTACACGCAATCACACTGAACCACCACACGCCTGATTTGACACGATCCGGACTGGGCTGCTTGATAAGCGTACTGAGTTCTGATCGGCCTCACTTGACAAACATGTATAAACACATACGCACGCACAGATTTTATGACCCTACGACCAATCATTTCTTTGCGTGCCTGAGTGAATCCCTGCCCTACTCGCTGGACGATCAGACCTACTGATCGATACCGGCATGCCCGCCCTCCTCTTCGTCTGTGTCCCTTAAACGCACGCTCCTTTTCCTTGTCTGTCATTGTTGTGCTCGTTCGATAACCAGCTTGGGACTGTTGTTCCTCGGCCAATGGCTCTAGTTTGTGTCGTCCTTTCACAACTATATGGAACATGGGTGAACGGTGATTCCTCTAAGGAAGCCACAGTCTGAGGTTTGTACATTTTAATATTCTGATTGACTATTGTACTATGGTACCGCAAATAAACCTTGGCTAGTTGATTTCGCTTCTGAGGTTCGCGCGTTACTCCACGTTGGCCTAGACAGCAGACAAACTTGACAGCTGTTCAGGAATTGGACCGTAGGTATTGGTCATGAAATACGAAAGTGATGTGTAATGCATAGTAGCCATGACGCTAAGGAAATAAAAACCGAAGGGTCATGAGTAGTGATATCGTTTCAGTTTGACCAAACTCCCGGAACTGAAATTCCTTTACCATAAGGATAATCACGTTCACAAATTGGCTGTAAGTGAAACGCGCGGTATTTCTTCACGCGTATCAATTTGGGACATTTTTCTTTCCGCGGACAGAAGCCCGAAAGTTAGTTACAGTTGTCAGTAGGAAATCGTCCAGATAAGAAAAGCAATAAAGCACACTCGTTTCAACAGGTCTCTTAACTAAAATGCATCACTGACTTGATTTAGAATGGATCAAAATATCGAATGGCTTGGATAAATTAAATCGTGAAACAACCTCGAGGGTGTGTAATTTCCGGCTAACATGTCCATATTGACGATAGTTCGGCCGTGTCAGATATGCTTTACCATTAAACCGCATTTGGAAAGTCGAAAAAACCCCACGCACACAAATCAATGGTGATTTTCCCCTAAAGAAAAAAACGGGGGCTTGGATGAGGATCAAATTTTCCAACAACCAAGTAGTTTGATCTATCTTGACTACCGACCGGTTTCTGTAGTGACTTCGATCGTTCTGAGAAAATGACCGCTTTCTGGACATCATTTTGGATCTATTTTCTCTACGACCTTTTATGACGTTTGACATCAACCTCACTGTTTTGTTCGGTTGCGTACGTTTTACTGGACTGACGTTTCCGAGGTTTCCGTCGACCTCGTTTTGAATCACTTTCACCTTCGATCCTTCGCCGATCGTACAAGCTCGCGTTTCGCTTTCTGCCCAGCCGCTGAGTTCATATCCGTTCGGTGTATCTCTCGTATCGGTGCCACGATATATAGAATACACCTTTGCATCTGTAAACCGACTTGCATCTTCTCTATTCGTCCGATAGAGGGGATGACGCTGGTATTCCGCTGCCAGACCGAGCAGAAAACACGTTCAATAGCGGCCCTGAAACGCCTTCTATATTTCCTTCGATTCCAAGAAGGTACCACATTCCACTCCATACAGGAACCCACGAAGGAACGAAGCATTTAACGAGGATTCGTCAACGCAGTGAAAATTGAAGGAAGTAATATCGATCCAATGAGTGCTAAGAATCGATAGTGAGCCAAACGAAGGCGGTGAACAGGTTCACCCTGTGCAGTGTGATCCGAACAGTGCTCGTAGTGTTATCAACAACATCCGATCGGTGAACGAGGCTGAATATAATTCAAGGTGCCGGAAAACACCAAATGGAAACACGGTAGCTAATAGTGATTGCGCATAACAACATCCTATGCAGCGGAGCAAAAACTCGCTGAGAATAACATGATTGTGATAGAATAACTGTAACAAGTCTTTGGTCCTTCCACTCCCGTGATGAAGTGCAACTCTGGGATAGCATAGGGGACAGAGAAGATAGGTGTTTGATACATCAAACGTGAAAACAGACTCATGCGGACGGTTTTGTATGATGAACGAGTGAAAAGCTGCTCGAAGATTGAGTTTACGATATTCGTACAGTAAATGTGGCAGTAATAAGTTATAACGAAGCAGGAACAAGATGTGCGATGAAAAGAAATTTGGGCTGGGAAGCATGCTTTTAGTGCGTAATTGCGGCACACATTTGCGGGACCGAAATTATGAAGCTGTATTCGCTGAGTAGGATAACGTAACGGTCCGATCATTGTACCGTTTTGTGAAAGAAGGGAATGCACACAGTGTCTGCCACCCGCTCTCAGATTACGAAGCGGGTGACTGATATCACAACGTTTTTCTTGTATACCATACGAGTTCAATGGAAGTCGCTCCAATTCAATGGGGCTCCACCCACAGGTTTATCGACCGGAGCGGACGGAGCCGTGCTGCCGAAAATGTCCGCCAAGAGATCCAAGTTGGAAGCGCCTGATGAAACCTGCAATGCGTATCGGAGTTCTGATCAAGACAGCCATAAGGATGAAATTCAAATGGAAGATATTTGTCACGCATTAGTTACTCGCTCCGGTTGGTTCGGACACTACTACAAACATACAAGAGTTGTTGGAAGGTAAGGCTGACAGTAAATTTGACCGTGTTGAATGTTAGGTACAGAGTATACTAGATCCGCTACCCCGGTGACTGAAGATGCTGGGTGACTCAGTCCATGATTGTTAGTAGTGCTCTTATATTCGTCGAAATTATCCCCAGCACGCGCTCTACTACATTACTTGTACTCTAAATTTGAGCCTCCACTTCCGACTGCGCCATGATGGAAAAGCAATGGGAATCAGAGCATTACCATGTGAATTAGGGAGCTAAAAAATGAAGAAAAAAACTATGTGAATCGCATGAGTACATAACCATTCTGACCGGTACAACGCGTATACGGATGCAGGACTATCTTCCAGAGGTGCATGCAAGATTGTGACTGGATGGCAGCTTACGAGGATTGAAAACGTAACAAGATCTACATTTAACACAGGACACACCATCGCTTTCAGGCAACCTCACGGAAAATCCCGCCACAAGTGCAACTATTTTTGGTTTCGTCTGTTTTTTATGGACAATACACGGGAATTATCAATCAAAGAACATATATTCTCTGTAAACGTCCACGACAACTACGGCGCTATCAGTTACGTGTTCATCTATGAATGCGCAGGTTTATTGGCCACACATCATGCGTAGTGGGCCGGTTCGGATTATGTGTGCGTGAGTAGCACGAAACAGAATCATTGACAGAAACAAGGCAATTGCAGATGTAATCAGAACGAAGACCATAGAGATCGTCCTCCTAGTGCTACATGATTATTCAATCCAAAGCAGAGAAACTAACTGGTCAAGGCCAATTTTATCAGAATTATCTGTCAGAAGAGAACATAATATCGTTAGGCAGTACTAGTTTGACCTCTACAACATGCGTACCAATACGATCGAAATAAGCCGGTATAATAGTCACCCGACCTAACACTTGCACTAGCTGGAAGAACAGAAGTACATGAGAACTATTAACAATAACGACTACTCACTGAAGTCGTCCCAGATGGCTGAGCTGTTTTCGGAGTGTGTTCCTCTGAAGAACTGTTCAAGTTGACCAACTGTCTCCCAGAATTAAAAGTCAACGAGTCTGTCACAGATCGTGGGCCACGCATGCGTGAAACAGCAGGAGCGGGTGGCGGAGGCAACAGTCCGATCGAGCCGGTAGTTGCATTCAACTTGACAGCGGGTCGTGATCGAACGCCACCAGAAGGAGCCGGATCATCACCAGTACGACGGGTGTTCAAATTCAGCTTGATTTTCTGACCCTCTTTGAACCCAAGGTCTAGATTAGGCGTCACGGCCATCTTTTGTTCTGCTTCTCTAACTTCTTCTTCCTGTTTAAGCCACCTTGACAAAAAATGGTATTTAAGAACAAAATATTAGAGGTGTAATAGCGGTGTGAATCATAGACAACACAAAAAGAATGCGTCTATCAATCAACAAACTTGGAAACGGGTAAGTTATTTCCGCAGACCGAACAATGAAGGCAATTCCGATCTGAGACCGAGTTTTTTTCTGTCTATCAGATAAATGAGGCAACTAGCAACTGAAACTCAACGGTTCACGAAAATAAAATTCAGGCGTCGAGTGAAAAGTCACACCACAACACAAACCAACAAAACCACGGTCAATTACGAACAATTTGTCCCGACCAGTTCTTCAAAAAACAGGAGTGGCATGGTGTAGAAAAGTACTGAATATCAATGTCTGAGATATCACCTATCACTCTGTATGACGCGTCATGGCCCTAATTTTCTAGCCCGACCATCGATGCCATTTGAAGACTTTCATATATCGTCGTGCATTGTTAACGCTCCACTCAACACGAAAACGCATGATACATTTATTTTAGCCGTTACAAAGCGGTAACAATGCTAATGCAAACCGACGCCGCCCATCTCTGACACTATGTTTCAAACTGTCCTCTAACTCCAGCAAGAAGTCTATTCCGACCACGAGTCGTCTCAGCGTATAAGCACAGAACACATTGGTTATATAGGAATAAAGTAATCACTGTCACCAATCATTGCAACGCAAATTAACTGGTCCACACTTGCATCAAGTAGCCTGTCTTGATTGATTGATTGGTGACACGACCAGCTACCCCCTGACGGGAATCCATTCGCGTCTTATCGATCGGTTAGCATGCTGCTTGCTAATCTGCCGGCACAACCACCGACCTGGATTTCGGACAGGTGCTGACATACTGATTGCTTACGCGACATGGCTGACTGCTAACCATGAGTCAGCACATAATCTCACATACAGAACATTGCAAACTGACAAGTAAGAGGCCAAACTACTACTCGTCTATTATCATCCCATTGGGTGAACAGTCAACGGGGTTCACATGAAAGAGCGTAAGATACTGCCCCACGTCTGTCAGTGTCAGTTTAAACGTAAATTCTCGATCAGTGGAAGCGGTTAGTGGCAGCTTTCCAGTGACGAACGAAGTGTTGATGTATGCCGGATAAGCCCTAAAAAAACACTCAGAAATAGGCAGTGGTTTTTGATCACATGGGTAGATGAGAAGACGGTATCAGGGGATAAAATCGAGGGAAAGTAAACGACACTCCAGTAACGATTACCAAACATCGTCATGGAACTTACTTGAAATGGTCCTGAATCGCCACATTTAAATCGAAAGAATCAGCACGTTCGGAGAAGCCCAGACCCGTAAACATGGTTCGACCATCATCCGCCACTAAACGAATCACGAAGTAGCGACTAGAATCCAGCACAGATTCTACTGCTATTCCGGGAAACGCATCAACCGGGCATTTAGCAAACAACTCTCCCGTATTGCGGTCCTCTAATTTCAACGCCAAGTCACGTCCTTTAGCCACCACTCGTAATCGTCCTGTCCAGTAAGGTGTATCCAAACTCCAATCCGCTGCACGATAGCCTCGATTTGATTGTCTTGGAGGGATCCGGTAGACAAAAACCTCATTCTTTACTAGAAGTACGTTTTCATAGTCCATAATGTGCAGTTGACTGTTGACAAGAATATAGAAAAACAGTTTCAAACTTTCTCGTTGCACACTTTTGTCTCAAGGTTAATCCCTCAGAAAGATGTGAACTGAAACAATTAGCTGTCAGGAAAACAACAGTACATCCTTATGTCATTTAAACAGATAAAGTGGATCTCAAGAACCCCAACCGGAAGGTCTAGCATGTCACAGACTGCCCACTTCATCCAATTTTCACCATTACTGGCCTCATTCCATGGTATATATATATACATTTTATATATATATATATATATATATATATATATATATATATATATATATATATATATATGATAAACGTTTTTACTTCAGAGATAAATAACACGTCGAACCACCACAAACACTGAAGAAACCGTTTACACGGATGGGATATGCTAACATCCATCAACCATTACTCAAAGAAAAACAACAAAGAGTACGACCTGGCAAGCATCATCATCATCGTACAGCGTTAAACAGCAGGGCAAGCCCAACTGACCACTGCCTTTCTCACCATCTTGCACGCTGAATTAGATGGTATGAATATACAAGATGCACAACACACGGAATACACAGTCTAACTGTACAAACGCACATCGATCCGACAGCCTGATTAGAAAGAAAGTGATAACACGATCATCACCGTTCGCGGTTTGCTACCATATACTTCAGGGTCTCCAGCCTACGGGTAGAAGGATCTTCCGGCCCCCACAACGAAGACGTGAAGCACAAAATTTTCCTAAGTTCGCTGTATATTTTTTTATTTCCCGTTGCCAAGTCATCTGTTGACCTCCGCGTGGTCTCTTCAACTCCTGAGGAGGAACGGAAAACGGAACACTGTACGGTAAGCATTTAATTGCCATACGCAACACATGCTCCAACCAACGAAGCCTATTAATCTGGATACGCTGTGATAGAACATTCTCTGAATTAGTACCCAATACTCGATTTCTGACCTCATCGTTTCTTACTCGGCTAAATCACCCAATCTTAGCCATACTGCGTAAACATCGGTGGTCGAAAACCTCAAGACAACGAATATCTTCATCACGCAGACTCCAAGTCTCGCAACCATACAACAAAACTGAACGCACCACAGCACAGTAAACATGACCTCTCAGCTTCAGTGAAATATCACGTCGGCGCCACAAATGCTTCAGTCCACCGTACGACGCTCGAGCCTTGGATATACGCGTGCTAACCTCTACTAATGTGCTCCCATCCGTGGTCGAGCTTCTGCCGAGGTAGGTGAAGTGGTCGACAATAGCAGCACCTCCCCGTCAAGCGTCAAGCTCGGAATCGTTGACGTCCAGTCTTGTAACATCACCTTGCACTTTGAAGGTGCAAAGCGCATGCCGAATGGAGCGACAGCTCTCGCAAGTCTATCTAGTGCACGTTGATCATGTTCCGTAGATTCGAACAAACAGACAACATCGTCCGCGTAATCTAGGGCACACAACTTTCCACTATTTCCTAGTTCGATGCCCACATCCTGGAGATCTCACAAGACTTTCTCCATTATTTCTTCCATGACGAAGTTGAACAAGAATGGAGACATGGGACATCCCTGTCGAACACCACTGGTCGTTTCGAACCGACCGGATAGTTCACCGTAAACCCTTACGCGGCCAGAAGTATGAGAATACAATGATCTCAGTAGGTTCACGAACTTCTGGGGCATACCTTTTCGATGAAGAGCACTGAAAAGCAATGTTCGATCAACTGGATCGAAGGCGCCTTTCAGGTCTAATAAAATCATTATTGTAGGTCGGCGATGCGTGTGATGCGTTTCAAATAATCGGCGAAGAGTAAAAATCTGGCCGATGCATCCTCGACCTGGGCGGAATCTAGCCTGCTGTTCGTGGGCGTTCCTCTCGCAACCGGTGTAAGAGGACACAGCAAAATCGGGGCTACCATCTTGGCGGCCATCGGAATTAAGCTAATCCCACGAACATTACTACAGTCATCGCGTATTCCCTTCTTGAAGATGGGAACAATCAATGACTCGCTCCATATTAACGGAATACGCTCCTCGTTCCAAATGTCACGGAGCAAGACGGTAAGCGATTTTACCAACGCCCCACCACCCAGTTCGAAAAGAACTGGGGGAAGTTTGTCGGGACCTGCCGCTTTCCCTCGCCTTGGTAATTGAATGCTTGACTCTACTTCTACTTCCGATGGGGGCTCAAGTGATACCACCCAGGGAGTCACAGTTACTGACACAGGAGTAACTACACTAGCGTGCGGCCAGCTAAACTGCTCCTTGAAGTATTCGGCCCAACGGTCTAGCCTTTTCTGTTTGCCATGGATAGGTTCTCCATTTCTATCGCAAATCATTTCGCTGACCTGGGTGCGCCGTCCACCGATGTCGCAACTGGGTTTGAACAGTCTTTGACTGTTACCTGAAGCAGCTGCTATTTCCACTTCTTCGGCTACCTAGACCCACGAATTTTCGCGATCATTCTTGAATCTCTCCGTAGCTTGCCTCCGTTGCTGCCCAAGGCTAAAAGAAGCGACGTGGTAGTCAGGCCATGACTTGGCGTCGAGGTATGAATAAACTAGCATCAGCTTTCGTTTCGGATAAGGCTTCCGGTTAACCTGGTTAGGGACCAAGGGACGAGGATTGTCGCTGGCTAGAGTCGGTGAGGGACTTGGCTCGGAATAAAAGCCGGATGAGCGAATGATGCGCGATCTGTCTGTCAAATTTCTGTGCCCGGTTATCAAAGAAATGTTATTTCGACAAACAAAATGAAAAAAAACCATCAAAAATTGTACGATGGAAGGCAAAAAGAAATTCAGCTTTTTCCTCACTACCTGTTTGTTTTATTCTATAGTACATATGATGCACAAACACTTTAAACTCCTGGTATTACCAAACCCGTGCGCCAATGTACTACCTGGGCATGATTTCCTTAGTCTCGACGATAAAGTCGAGATACCTTTCGGTGGCCAGCGAGGCACCTTCTCTCTCTGCGGCTTATCCGCCGCCAAAATAGAATCACCGCTTTTATTCTCCAACTTATCCTCGGATTGCAGACCAATCGCAACCAAATCACGGCGCTACACCCCAGAAGACGAACGGCTTATACGCCTCGAAGTCGATCGCCTACTAAGAGACGGTATCATCGAACCCTCGGTTTCCCCATGGAGAGCTCAAGTGCTAGTAACGAGGAACGCTAACCACAAACAACGAATGATGACTGATTACAGTCAAACCGTTAACCGATTTACCTACTTGAATGCGTACCCCATACCACGACTGGATAAAATGGTCGAGAATACCTCACATTACGAACTACACAGCACTCTCGACCTCAGGAGCACCTACCACTAAATCCCAATAGCCAAGGCAGAGAAACCACACACAGCGTTTGAATCTGGCGAAAATCTGTTCCAATTCCGACTCATCCCCTTCGGTGTGACGAACGGCGTCGCCTGTTTCTAACGTACGATCGACCAAATAATGCAAAACGAAGGTATCCGTGACAATTTTGCGTACATCGATAACCTCACTATCTGCGGACAAACTAAAGAACACGACCACAATCCTAGTACTTTCTTCCAAACAGTCAAGAGGTATGGAATTAAGCTTAACGAGGCCAAAACCACTACCTCATTTACAGAGATCCGTTTTCTAGGTTTCTAAGTCCGTAAAGGAATAGTTAAGCCGGACCCCGGAAGAACAAAGCCCATACAGGAAATGCCACCTCCACGGCATGCAAAAGTACTACAACGAGTAGTGGGAAGGTTTGCTTACTATTCACAACGGACTCCATCCTTTTCCGAGAAGATTAATTCACTGGTGAAAAACAGTACACTTCCAACCCCAGGACACGTTCGAATCGCTTTCGAAACCCTTAAGGACGTCCAGAACGCTACAGTTGTCACAGTGGACTACGACACACCACCAGTAGTTGAAACCGATGCCTCTTACATTGCTATTGCCGCATCACTGGGCCAAAACAAGCGACCAGTTGCTTTCTTCTCTCGCACATCAACCCCTAGCGAGAGGCGTCATTCGGAAGTCGAAAAGAAGGCATGTGCTATCGTGGAAGCGGTGCGAAAATGGCGGCACTATCTATTCAGCCGACTAATTACAGACCAAAGATCAGTCGCCTTTATGCACGATGGGACAAAAAAGGTAAAATCAAGAACGACAAAATCCAGCGATGGAGAATTGAGCTGTCTGAATTCAGCTACGACGTAATCTACAGACCCGGTAAAAATAACACAGTGGCTGACACAATGTTCGTGCTACAATCGCGGACACTGGGAAGCTGCGAAAACGTCATAGTTCACTGTGTCACCCCGGTATCATGAGGATGGTCCATTTCGTTCGATCGAAAAATCTACCATTTTCAGTCAAGGATGTCCGGCGTGTTACCTCTTCCTGTCAGGTCTGTTCTGAGCTTAAACCAAAATTTTGTAACAATCCCCCAGGACGACCAATGAAAGCCACACAACCGTCTGAGATATTGAGTATCGATTTTAAGGGCCTCTTACCTTCACACATCCATAATCGGCATCTGTGAACAACTGTGGACGAATATTTCCGTTTTCCTTTTGCATTTCAATGCTCAAACATGTCTACATCTGCCGTTATAAAGTGTCTCTTCCAATTGTTTTCCATTTTTGGTACTCCTCCATTCATCCATTCCGATCGCGGCGCAACATTCATGCCCGCAGAATTCACGAATTTTCTACACGACAAGGGAATAGCGGTAAGCCACACAACGGCTTATAACCCGCAATCTAATGGACAAGTTGAACGCCTCAACGGCGCCTTGTGGAAAACCATATGCCTCACCTTAAAAACCAGAGGTCTTCCACCTACAAATTGGGAATCAGTACTGTTGGACTCCCTTCGTTCGCTGCTATCACTCCTGTGCACCGTGATCAATAGCACCCCACACGATTTACTGTTTCGATACGCTCGCCGTTCAACAACCGGAACGTCACTACCATCTTGGTTGACAGTCCCAGGCCCTGTCTTTTTGAAACGACACGAAAGATCTTCAAAATACGATCCCTTGGTAGAATAAATTGAGCTGGTCATTTTCAATCCACAGTACGCCCACGTTGTACATGCAGATGACAAAGAAGAAACAGTGTCTCTTCGTCGGCTAGCAACCAAAGGAACCGAGCCAACGACGGAAGCCAGACCGGGAAAACCAAAAGATCTACCGTCATCCACGGATCACCACGCTATTCTGGAGGGCCGGCCCAAAGACCGCTAGTGAAAAAAACGAATTCATGAATAAACGCGACACCACTGCCGAGGAACCAACTTCACCCGTTTCCGATCACTCGAGTCTACTAGCACAACAACAAAGAGTACATCCCTACAACCGACGAAACAGAGCAGCGTAGTTATACACAGACGCTGTCACACTGAACACAATCCCTACTGCTGTTAAAACTCCGAACGAATCACCTTCGATCACGGCCGCGGTGAATGTCATGATATTATCATCTGTTGTATTTACGTGACCCATGATTAATATTCTATATTTACATTCCAGCCACTATACACCTGTTATTAGTCAAGTAAAGCGCTCATTACTATTCTTTGATTCTGCTATTTGAAACTCCTAACCTGCCCCTGTCATATTCACAACAGACGTGTCATCAGTGGAAGCATCATAAGTGGGTAGAGGGGGCAAAGAGAGGTGATTGGGAACAGATGACGAACGTTGAATAAAAGAGGCAATTCTGAGCAGTGGCCCACTTATTACTATCTATCCCTACTCTGAACTGGTTTTATATTGTTCGTGTTGTTGTTCGTTTTCCGCATTTCTAATTTTTACTGTACTTTATTTTTCAGCTATATGTACAATTGACAAGTTGATTAAAGCCTTGCTTCCAGGCGAGTCTCTTATTCTGTGATTGGTGTTGAACGCACGTTGTCGATTCATTACAATCTATTCAAGTTGTCAATGGAGCGAGTGCTTCGACCAGAACGATTCGATGCTGATCCTCATTCATCTGATGTCACCGATCGCTAGATTCATTGGAAGAAAACTTTGGATAATTATCTGGTTAACATAAAGGACATAAATGTGGATAAACTCGTCATTTTAACCAATCTGGTTTCACCGTCTGTTTACAAGCACATCGCCGATTGTACAGGCTTTGATTCGGCTATCGAAACGTTGACTAATCTGTACATCCGACCTGAGAATGGGATTTTCGCCCGGGACGTTCGCTCGACTGCTCGTCAAGAAAGCGGTCAGACTCTTGACCAGTTCCTTCAACGTCTGAAATCTCTTGTCGTGGATTGTAACTTCAAGGCAGTTACTGCTGAAGTATATCGTGATGAATTTATTCGTGATTCCTTCATTCGTGGTTTGTTATCCAATGAAATTCGACAGAGACTACTGGAAAATAAACAACTCGACCTCAAAACAACGTTCGATCTCGCCAGCCAACTGGAACTAGCTCACACACGGTCCTTGTCGTACAATCGTGATACATCTATGTGTTTCACATCATAAACAACCTTCTGAGTCTTTCGCACCTCAAACGCCAACCTCGGATGTGATCTCAGCTGTGAGCGATTCCTCCTGCTATTTCTGCGGTTACGCTCGTCATTCACGGACTCGTTGCTCCGCAAGAAAAGCTGTGTGTAATACTTGCGGAAAGAGAGGACGCTTTCAGCATGTGTCGTGCACATCAGTCAAAGCGAAATAACGATCGCGTCGCCTCTGACGCAAACTCACTGCTGTCTGGCACTACTGCTGCTGCAGCACCCGCTTGTCTATCCGATGCTATCATCAGTATACTCGTAAACGGCGTTTCCATGCATGCAATCATCGACACGGGAAGCTCCGAGAGCTACATTTCTCAAACAATCGTAGAAAAACATAACTGGCCCATAGTTAATTCACACAAGCGTGTCACAATGGCTTCTATATTCTTATCTAGTACTACACACGGACTGTGTTGTTTCTCTCAAATACAAAAATACCCTTTATGACTATGTTAAGCTGTCTGTTCTACCCGATCTTTGTACTGACGTGCTTTGGGTCATGACTCCTTGAAACAACACCAGCGCGTTGAAATACCCTTCGTAGGTACACTGTCCACCTTTTCCGTTTGTGACCTACTCGCTGCTCGTGTTGAACCCCAATCCCTCTTCCAGCACCTTTCTCCAGACTACAGGCCAATCGCGACTAAGTCCCACTGCCACACACCTCGAGACGAGTCGTTTATCCAATCGGAAATACGGACTTCTCTTGAATCCAGTGTAATAGAACCGTCCAAATCTCAGTGGAGGGCGCAAGTTCTGGTGACCTCTAATGGACGACACAAGCGAAGAATGGTCGTCGATTATAATCAGACTATCAACCGATTCACTTATCTTGATGCTTACCCATTTTCTCGCATCGATGACATGATTGGAAAAATTGCCAATTACTCCATATTCACCACCCTTGATCTGAAGAGTGTCTACCATCAAATACCAATAAAAGTTGAATAACGCAAGTACACAGCTTTCGAGGCTTGCAATCGACTCTATCAGTTCTGTCGGATTCCCTTCGGTGTAACTAACGATGTTGCCTGCTCTCAGAGGGCGATAGGCACAATAATTTCCACTGAAAAGCTTGTGGGTACATTTGCCTATCTCCACGACTTACCTATTTGTGGTCATAATGAGAACGACCATGATCGTAATCTAGACAGGTTCTTGGAAGTCGCCACCAAATATGGCATAACGTTTAATAAAACCAAGAGCATTTTCCGAACCACAAAGACAAATATCTTGGGTTACGAGGTGTCCAATGGCATGGCAGAAAGATTGCAGCCCTTGTTAACGCTTCCACCTCCAAATACTCTCAAGACCCAGGGGCGTATTGTTGGCATGTTTGCATATTACTCGCGTTGGATCTCACAATTCTCGGATTCATCGTTTAGTAACGAACCGCATTTTTCCGCTTCCCCAGGTGTCCTAACCGCTTTTACAAGTCTTAAGCAAGAACTTGCGAATGCTGCGGTTGTCACCATGGACCCGGCAATACCATTGGTTGTCGAAACGGATGCATCTGATATTGCGATTGCAGCTACTCTCAACCAAAACGGCAGACCAGTGGCATTTTTCTCTCGAACGTTTTCTCCATCTGAGCAGCGCCACTCTTCCGTTGAGAAGGATGCATACGCGATCGTTAAAGCATTAAAAAAAGCGTCATTTCTTCATCGGACATCACTTCAAACTGGTCACAAATCAACGGTCGGTGGCCTTTATGCTTGACAATCGCTCAAGAGGCAAGATTAAAAGTGAGAAGATTCAACGGTGGTGTTTAGAACTCTGCCTTTCAATACGACGTTGTTTATCGTCCGGGACATGATAACCCTGTATCAGACACAGTCTCTCGGGATCTCTGTGCCTCAGCTTTCAACTGTACTGACTTGTAAAAGCTTCATGCATCCCTATGCCACCCGGGAGTGACTCGTATGATCCATTTTGTGCGCGCTCGAAATCTCCCGTTCTCGGTTCAGGAAGTGAAGAATGATATCATCTTGTCGAATTTGCGCAGAGGTGAAGGCAAGGTATTTAATCCACCGTACCTCTGCTCAAATCCACGCAACTCATTGAAAGACTCAGTATAGATTTCAAAAGTCCATTACCATCATCCACGCATAACAAATTCCCTCTTACAATCAGTGACGAGTTCTCCCGTTCCCCTTGTCAAGACATTTCTACACCCACTGTTGTTCGGTGTCTCACCGATTTGTTTGCTACTTTTGGCATGCCCGCGTGCCTCCATTCTGATCGCGGATCTTCATTCATCTCTGCCGAACTCCATGGTTTCCTTCTCGAGAAAGGCATTGCCATCAGCCACACTACCGCCTACAACCCATAATCTAACGGGTAGGTTGAAGGTCCAAACGACACGATTTGGCAGGTCATTACTCTCGCTCTGAAGTCGCGAGGACTCGAGACTTGACACTGGGAAACTGTCCTTTTAGATGCATTACACTCTATACGTTCTCTTCTTTGCACAGCAACCAATGCAACACCGCACGAACACTTATTCGTTTACAACCGCCGAGCTTCTACCGGGACATCCCTCCCTAGTTGGTTTCTGAACACTAACCGGGTGTTACTGAAAAAGCATAACCGATATTCCAAATACGATCCTTTAGTAGAGGAGGTGGAACCGCTCGAATGCAATCCGAATTACGCCAGGGTATGTCTTTCAAATGGTTGCGAAGATTCAGTCTCATTACACCAGTTAGCTCCCGCTGCTCGCGACGATGATACGGCAATCCTTGAACCAGACACCGAGCCAGAAACTTCATCGATATCACCACCCAATCAGAGTATCTCCAGAGATGATGCTCCCGCAGAATCTCACTTAGAAGAAGATAAATCCGTAGAAAGCCTCCTCCAGCGGCAACAGAGAGTTCGTCTCTACTGCCTTCGAAATCGCGGAGCGTAATTTTCTATTTATAGGCATACATAAGAAGATGCGAACTGATTTTACTCTCCATCTCCCATCGCCTGTAAGAACAATCCCATACACCCGGGAAGAATGTCGTGAATTCGTTTCTACTGTTCGTGTTGTTGTTCGTTTTCCGCATTTCTAATTGTTACTGTACTTTATTTTTCAGCTATATGTACAATTGACAAGTTGATTAAAGCCTTGCTTCCAGGCCAGTGTTGAATGCACGTTGTCGATTCATTACAATCCCATTCGATGCAATGGGTAGTGCGGTTCTAATTGTCCTGCACGACAACCGATGCAGTATGGAATTCTTTGTATTTGTTCAGTTCGTGGGAGATGTTGGATAGCCACTGCTGGTGTCTAGTCGCTAAGCAGGAGAACGATTAATGTTCTCAACCAAAGCATTTAGTTCTAACAAGAACCTGTCTATGAGGCAGCGAGGCTGGTTGAGTGGAAGCCCATCTGATTGAATCAACTATTCTCCCACTGATTTTACCGACTGAGTTGCCAGCTCAAATAGACCACAATCTGGAGGGCCAGGAGACTGTTTCGTCAGTCCTCTAGCAATTGACCTTCCAGGTATAACTGAATCTCCGAATTGAAATAAGCCAACCTGTATGGTTCGGTGGGTCGCTGAGGCGCGCAAGCCATCATACCAGGTCAAAGTGCAGTCTCATTGCGAAGGCGTGGCAATACACAAGACAAAATCCAAACAGGAGGCGCAGAATTACAGACCGATCAGCCTGACATCAGCGTTGTGTAAGTGCTTGAGACATATAACCAGAGAGCAATTTTGCTTGTACCTTGTTACTAACTATTGATGCATGTTAAAAGACTGTCGTGTTTAACAAACTTACTGACGTTTTTAGACGAGACCGCGCGACGAATGGATGAAGGCACGACGGTGAAAATGTTACCTGGATTGTAGTAAGTCGTCGCTTGCTGGACTATGAATTGCAGACTTCTGGGGAAATTGGGAAGACAGGGAACTGGATAGCACACTCTCTTGGGAATCGGTCTAAGAGGACGGTTATGTATAGAGACTGGAGAAGGTAACAGCTGGTGTGTATCCGAATGTTAAGACGAAAAAAAAAACTTTTTTTAGACAACCCATTAAACAACTCGATCGTGTCAGGCCGTATTGAACAATCAATAGTCAATAAATTATCGGACGACTCATGACGCAACCCTTTTTGCTGACCGAGCATTCATCTACAGCCCGAAGCAAATCGGGTCAACGGATCATTAGTCAACCCGGAAAAACACTGTTATCAAACTAATCGGCCCAACAGGGCTTGAATCTAACTGGACGCCCGAGGTCGGGAATACTCGATTTTCGCTTTATATACAGCACAGTAAGTTCTGTTAAGCACACATTTTTGGCGAGTCGGGTTTTGCCTTCTGATTTTCCGTATAGGGTTGGAGCGATCGGAATCGCAAGCTGAGATTGAGTACTCGGGTTTCATGAAATTCATAACGTAGTAGTAGTAGTAGTACTGGGACCCCTGGTTTTCCTCCTCTACATAAATGGTCTTACGAAAGAATTGTGCAACCCGTGCTCCATCTTGGAGATGATGTGAAGATAGCGGGGAAAAATTGAGCACAAGATCTAGATGCCATTCACAGGTATGTGGATCAATGGGATTTACCCTTGAACCCCGCTAAATGCCAAGTACTATCAACGCAGACGGGACGAGCAGTATACCGTTGCGAAGAGTATCGAAAGTAAAGGAACTAGGTGTGCGATTCACACAGGATTCTACGCCTTCAACACAGTGCTAGATGGCTGCAAGTAAACTAATGAGAGGGTTAACAAGGTTATGTAATGCTGTCGCATGAAAAACACCAGTAGTTTTCATACCATTTTGCAGAGTATTTGTGCGAATTCCCCTGGAGCATTGTGTGCAGGTATGGGCTCTTTATTGTCGTAAAAATACAGGATGCCTGGAGAGGGTGTGACCATTTGCAGCTAGACTGGCCACCTGTCAGAGAGACTAGTCTTATTCCCAGCGCCCAGAGGACCACAATCTCTTCTTCAGCACAACGTACAGGCCGGTGTGACCTAATAGAAGCGTTTAAGATTATGAAGGACTTGTCGGATATAGACGTGGGTGATTTGTTCGTGTCTCCTCCTGAGTGCGGCACAAGGGGGCACAGTCATAACCTACAAAGGGCACACTCAAGGTTGGACGTACGAGCTTAAGCCAGTTAGTTTGACTTCAGCACTGTGTACGTGCTTGGGGAAAGATTTCTAGGTACCCGGTTCAGAATAGCCTCATATCGAGCATATAACGCGGGTTTATGGCAGGGCGATCGTGTCTAACGAATCTACTGATGTTCCCCGAAGAAGTAACCAGGCGGCTGGATGGACAGTTAGTTGAGGTCTGTTACATGGACTTGAAAAATGAGTTTCAGTCCGTGAACTTCAGGTTCCTAGACATCAAACTTCAGCCTATGGGAAGACAAAATAGTGGGTAAACAGTTTTCTAACAGGGCGGACGTTTAATATCAAGGTGGGTAGTCACGTCTTTCAGTCAGAAGAGGTAACTAGCGAGCTGTCACAGGGTTCTGTGCTCAGTCCTATGCTTTTTCTTATCTGCATAAATGATCTAGCGCGTGAAATCAGCAACGCTACGTTTATGTTTGCCGATGACATCAAGATGGATGGGGCAGATATGGTGGGCGATGTGCCAGTGGTCCAAAACTGGTCGCGCTAGTGGGACCTTCCGCTAAACTTTGCCAAATTTCAATGTTCGACCATAAACCCAGTGACCCGTGGGAGTGGATAAGGGTTGCTCCAAAAAATCTCTCAAGCCAAGAATCTGAATATAGGGCTAGATAACAGTTTCAGGTTGTCGAAGCAGTGAACCGCGGCATCAAATATGACCAGGGGGGACTCTTTCGAGTTAGATCTACGATGTCATGTAGGGAGCCGAAGATTTCCGTCCAAATCTTTAAAGCCATGGTTGGGCCGCACCTGGAGTACTGCTTGCAATCCTCGGCACCATAATACTAGAAGGACATAGACTGTTTAGAAAATGTGCAAGGGCTAGCCACTTTGGTGGTAACCGGCCAAGGAAGAAATACCTACGTAGGGCCTCTTCGGAAGCTGAATTTGTTTTCGATGAGGCCGCGGCGCAAAGGCGCGGATTTCATAGAAAAATTCAGGGAAATGAGGGGGTTCTCTGGTATGAATCGAGAACAGCTTTTCCCTCGGAACCCAGAGAGCTGTATACAGGGCGTATCCTGAGATAGTAGAGAGCACTCAAGGCATCAAGTGAGGATAAATTACTTCCCAAATTGTGATAACTCTTTTGAATAAGCTACCGGAGTAAGTTGTAAATACCACAACAGTTAGGACCTTTAAAAAAGCATTAGACGAGAGTTGGGGGGATACCTCGAAGTATGTTAGGCAGACTTAGTATCAGAGATAATACATCCATTGTTTTCCCCCGTTTCTCAGTCGAGGCTAACACTACATAAACTTCCTGCCTTTCAGAAAGGGAAAAAACGCAGTGCTGGGAACACACGATTGACTCCAGCCACACAAAGTACTACGAAAACTGAACTGAGCTATTTTTCACAAACAGGGTTGTATCTCTGTGCAACAGACTGTCAGAGGGTCCTGTTAGTTGCAACGATGTACCAGCTTTCTTGGAAGCCTTAGAATCAAGCTGTTTCCAGAGCTGTCTCTATGAACGATGGACGTAAGGTAACGAGCCCCTGGCCTCCAAATGCTTCAATATGGTCAGGGGTAGATAACTCAGGCTCCACGATGACTGCTAGTCCTGAACGCCTCTCGAGATGCTCCCAAATGACCGCACTTGTCAAACACTCTCTGCTGAGGAAGTTCTACTAATAAGCTGCCAGATCGGAAGTGTACGCACGCACACACAAGATTATCGCACTGAAGTTCCGGTCTAACGAGACTGGATAACACAAATGGGATTGGTAATTCAATTCAGTTCAGTTAAGCCTACAGGACGTGCATGTCAATGCGCCATTTTTTTGTATTGTGAGCTCCTTGCATCTCACGATGCTGCGACAAACGGAAAGACCAGACTCTCTATACTCTAACGGTAGGGAGAAACGGAAAGACCTCTGGCCACAGTGAACGGGTCTGAAGGTTGTACAGGGTCCTTTTTACTAGCTGCTGGTAACCAGTCACCCATAAAGCTACATACCAAGCAGCACACGCACACGGTATCCTTATGGGCAAACTCAGCGAACTATTGCTACGTTTGGGCAGTGCTGCCGGGGCCTACATGGGCGTACCTACAATTCGGAAAACAGCGTGCAGGAAATGTTTCCCTTCTACTTTAAATGAAACTTTCCATCGCTTTGATAAAAGTAACCTGTAGCGGTGGCCAACTTCGTTCATACCTTTACCACGTTTATTGTTTAACTGAAAGCTGACTGCCAAGCGCGGGTGCCATTTGACCGTTGCTCTTGCGCACGCTCTCACGCACGCTCCCAAATACACACTAACCACTATCTCTTCGAATCGCCTTCTCGTCCTCACGGGTCGTGGAGAATACCGCTCTGGTTAACATATTCGTATAATGCCGAGCATTAGAGTAACGTGCAAGTGGTCCCAGCAGTACAAAGGACCGAAGCATGCGTCTACTAAGGAAACCGCGAAGTAAGGTTTAACTAACCTTACAATTGGTGAGCCCGACGTGATCCCCAGGTCACGTGCGTTTCCTTGTTTTCTACCGTCCAAGGTCCCGTCTGCGTACGTTTTTGTGTTTTATTGTTTCCCTATCTGTTGATTTTTTTGGTCGGTTTACTAAATAATTTTTCTGTCCATACATATTTTGGTGTCTAGTTCGTCGCGATTTTTTTTTGAAGATTATAGTGCCCCATTGGTCGTTGATTTCTTTTCCCGTCTGTATTCGATACAGTAATCGCCATGTCTGTTGAACGGAAACCCTGCTCAGACCCCACCGTTGGGACGATCACGCTGCACATACCGGCATTCACGCCTGCTGATCCAGAACTCTGGTTCACGCTGGTCGAGTAAGAATTCGAAAACTGCCGTATAACCAGTGACGCCAGCCGTTTCAGGTGGGTAGCAGGCCGCCTCCCGCCGGAGGTCACAATGCAAGTAAGGGACGTAATAATCTCTTCCTGAAGCTACGAGGCTTTGGAGGAGGCCGTCATTGCCCGCACGACCCCAACGCAGGACCAACGTATGCAACAACTTCAAAACGTTGAGCTCGGAAGTAGGAAGCCCTCCGAACTGCTGCGTGAGATGCAGCGCTTGAGAGGACCGACGGTAGGCGAGGACCCGCTCTTAAGGGAACTTTGACTGCAGCGTTTGCCGCACAACATTCCAGTTTTACTAAGTGCCACGCGCAAATGCTCGCTGGAGGAAACTGCAGAGATAGCTGATGACATTATGTCACGATACAACCCCGCTGTAGCTGAAGTAACCAGGTCCTCTGTCACAACGTTGCCTGCCTTGGCAACATCTAACAACCTCGCGTCAGTTTTGTCTAAAATTGACGCAAGCCTGCAACACCCAGCAGTAAAAAGAAGTAGGTCACAGGAGCAGCACCACGCACGCTCACCTAGGCTCCATAGTCCGTCACTGCGACGACGATTCGGCCCTTCAAAAGAAGGGTATTGTAAATACCACAGTCGCTTCGGTGAAAGAACCAAACGATGCGAACAAGGGTGTACGTTTCCCTGTGCTCATCAGGGAAACTAAACCCCCGGCCCATGGTGGCGACCCACGAAGCCGGGTATCAGACCAACAGTCGCCTTTGGAACGTAAGGGACATCACTCCAAATAATCTATTCCTTGTAGATACCGGTGCCGAAGTGAGCGTCCTCCCCCGACCGAAAGGCGACAATAGCACACCACAGGTCCAAACACTACGCGCTGCCAATGGCACGACCATCCCAACGTTTGGCCAGCGGTCGCTCACCTTAAACTTAGGTTTAAAGCGTCATTTTCATTGGGTATTCATCATCGCCGACGTCCCGTACCCAATTCTAGGCATTGACTTCCTGCAACACTTTGACTTGTTAGTTGATGCACGGCGCCGCAGAGTGGTGTATCATCAGACCACTCTCGCTGTTGCGGGTTATAATTCGCGAGTGAATCACGTCACGCCTTTTTACGTTCGACTACCGGCACACCAACCTTATGGCGAACTCATCGCCACCTACCCGGCCATGTTTCGGCACGCCGGGCCTCTCCCAGCAGTGACCAACAACGTCACTCACTATATCGATACAAAGGGACCCCCAGTGTTCAGTAGATTGCGTCCGTTAGGCCGGTCTGATATTACCCTAATCGGACATTCTATTTCATCCTCGAGTATCCGCCCTCTGCCAGATAAAGTTTCCGCTATTCGCGACTACCCTGAACCCCAATCTTTTCGCCAGTTGCGTCAGTTTGCCGGCCTGGTGAATTTCTACCGCCGATTTATTCCTCACTGTGCGGAAATGATGCAACCCCTCACCGACCTGTTGCGCGGGGGTAAGCGGAAGTTCGTGTTTCCCGACACGGCACAAGCCGCATTCGCCTTGGTCAAAGATGCTGTCGCCAAAACAGCACTCCTTACCCACCACGACCCTTAGGCTCCTATTTCGGTAGGGACGGATGCCTCGGACACAGCGGTTGGAGCAGTACTGCAACAGTTCGTAGACGAGTCTTGGCAACCGTTAGCATTCTTCTCCAGCGCCTACAACCCGCGGAATCAAGGTACAGCACATTCGGTAGAGAGTTATTAGCCATCTACTTGGGAATTCGTCATTTTCAACATGCACTCGAAGGCCGTTCGTTCACGGTGTTTACAGACCACAAGCCTTTGGTTTACGCACTAAAGTCAGCTTCGGATCGATACTCACCACGCGAGATTCGCCACTTAGACTTTGTCTCACAGTTTACTGTGGACAAACGACACGTCTCTGGGGTACCTAATCCCGTCGCTGACGCCTTATCACGTGTACATCAACTAAGTCTGTCACCGACGCCTAACATCAACTTGGACGCAATAGCACAGGCCCAAACTATGGACCCTGACATCGAACAACTTCGACAAAGCGGTTCTTTGAGCTTAACCACAGTACCTATCCCAACTTCCCAGAATACCATCGTGTGCGATGTGTCGCAAGATTGCCCTAGGCCGGTGGTTTCTGCTGCCCACCATTATCCTACTTTTCTGACACCCCACAATCTGGCTCACCCGGGCGTGACGGCCTCGGTGAAACTGATAACTGAGCGTTTTGTTTGGCACAATGTCAAACGAGATGTCCGTCAATGGGCTCGTGCTTGCCTGCAGTGTCAACGTGTTAAGACCCACAGTCACACTAAGGCAGCGTTAGCCAGGTTCCCAGAACCTGAAACACGTTTTCATCATGTGCACGTCGACCTCGTAGGACCACTTCCACCTTCGCTTGGGTACGTTTACATACTCACATGCGTGGATCGTTTTACTCGCTGGCCGCAGGCCATTCCTATCCCTCGTTCCACGTCAGTAGTGGCCGCGAAAGCTTTTCTGACCGGTTGGGTTAGTCATTTCGGTTGCCCGGCAATAGTGACCACCGATCGCGGTCCACACTTTGACGGCGCTTTCGGCACCCTACTGGCTACGCTCGGTTGCCAACGCGTTAAGACGACCGCTTACCACCATCAGGCCAATGGTATGGTTGGGCGTTTCCACCGGCGATTAAAAGCCGCCCTTCGAGCAAACGGTAACCCCCTTTGGAGTGAAACACTACCATTAGCACTCTTAAGCCTGTGTAGTACCGTTAAGGAGGAATTACACAAAACACCGGCCGTACTAGTATATGACTGTACACTTCGTCTGCCTGGGGAGCTGGTAGCCCCCTCACCAACCGTGACTCTCGACTACGGCGACTATGCTCAGCGCCTTACGCAGCACATGCGAGTGCTCAAGGCCAGTCCGCCGAGTGAACAACAGTCTACAAGTTAGGTCCCAACTGCGTTAGAAACCACTACTCATGTATTTCTTTGCGTCGATGGCGTTCGATCACCACTACAAGCGCCAGACACTGGCCCGCTTCGGGTGATAAAACGTAGGACAAAAACATCTGTCATAGATATCAGCGGACGACACGACACCGTATCTATCGACCATCTCAAGCCTGCCGTCATGGAGTGGGAGCCGCCCGGCCAATTTTCACTTGCTCAAGCCGCTCAATCACCGGCATCGAGCGAGTTATTACTAGAACCATCCCCAGTTACGCTCAGTGAGGACTCGGCAGCTAGTCCATCAGATTCCCCAACCGTACCCGCAAAGCGAAGTAGCCGTCGCGGTCGCCAACTACGAAATCTCGTCCGCTTCGCCGATTTCGTGACGATTTTTACAACCGACTGTTAGCAATAAGTTGGGAAGTTCACCACGGATTTACCAACCAACAGGCCCGTGAAATTACAATCGGTAGTTATGATTTCATTTTCTTCTGGCCTCCTAGCGACTACAACAACACCGAACATCGTTCGTGTGTTGTTATTACGGTCCAACATCCGCCGGCGCCCTCAGGCGCTATTTTGTTCCAGTTTACCTTGTCCTCTCTCAGACAGATTTACATAGTCACATTGGCTTCATCCGTAGCCTCGCTCACTCCCGTGCACGTTCAAGGAGCCAACCACCCACTGGACAATGAGACGATTGATCAGCGTGGTACTGGAGACGACAACTGGACGCTCTTTTGGGTGGACCTGACGCGGCATCTTCAGGCTCGAATGCGTATGAGACCCGTGGGCGCCAAAACACAGTTGGACCGACGCACATCGGACCTCGAGAGTGCAGGCACCGTTAAACTCATCAGCAGTCGTTCGACAGTATAACAGTATATAACAGTATAACGGGCAAGCTACGAGTTCCTAGACAATCAGTACTTCCGGCCTACCGCCACGATCCAAGCCCAACTCCGTCGGACTTCTAGGAGGAGGCCCCTGTAGCGGTGGCCAACTTCGTTCATACCTTTACCACGTTTATTGTTTAACTGAAAGCTGACTGCCAAGCGCGGGTGCCATTTGACCGTTGCTCTTGCGCACGCTCTCACGCACGCTCCCAAATACACACTAACCACTATCTCTTCGAATCGCCTTCTCGTCCTCACGGGTCGTGGAGAATACCGCTCTGGTTAACATATTCGTATAATGCCGAGCATTAGAGTAACGTGCAAGTGGTCCCCGCAGTACAAAGGACCGAAGCACGCGTCTACTAAGGAAACCGCGAAGCAAGGTCTAACCAACCTTACAAACTCATGCAAATCCCTCCGTCCTGTAGTTCAAAGCCACTACTTTGAGAATTCCGTTAGAAAAGAATGATTTGTGGGAGGATACACATACTATACAAATTTACGAATTACGCTCATTAACGGCACTGTGGTCAGCCCCGGTGATACCCATTCGTAACATCGGTTTTCGAACGGTCTTTGATCGGTTTGTAGCAGATCAAAAGTGAATTTATACGAAGGGTATCGACGACCCGAGTAATGTACACTGCTTAGTAGGCATTTTATTTCAATATACTGGTTTGATATAGTGAAACGATCTGAAGTACCAAGTTACAGATCGTACTATTTCATGCCCTTGAAATGGGTAAAATAAGGACAATTACTAAGGAAATTATAATCTGGGAGACAGAAGTGAGCATCACAAAACGTAATTTGGGAAAGTGACAGAAATTAACAATGAATATCATGTAGTTCAAATGGTTGGCGTAAACCACTCGGAAACCGTTCAGAAACCGCTCGAAAACCGACCAGTGTATTAGTGAAAACCGCTCGAAAACCGGCCAAAAGCCGATGGGTTCCGGAACGGTTTTGCTACAAGGTGTGAGCAATGCTCACATATGCCCAAAGCACTAAGGGCAACTCTAAAACTTCACCAGGGCAGGTGTGGGCTATTCTTATGCTTTCCCACAGCAACTGAGGGCAATGTGTAGCACCCTTGTAGCATATAGCCCACTCATGAGATCGGTTGCCGGTCGATGTGCTTAGCAGCCACTGTTCCACAGGTCAGAAGTGGAATGATAGAAAGGAAATCGATGACCATGATGTTGCAAATTTTCCTGAACATTTAACTTTACCAAATGCCTTTTATTACCAGCTGGTATTAGGAAATAACTCCAGTTACAAGTAGTCCATTTTTATATCCAATAAACTGGATAAAATAAGGTCCATTATTAAAACTTTGTCGCTTGGTGGATAACAGGGAGTAGAAGGGAAAGTAATTTTAGAACAGCATGGGAAATTAATGAAGTATACCATGTACTTCACAGGACCGGTTCAAACAGCTGAGTATACTCACGGCTAAACGACTCAGAAGTGACGTGGACAAACGATAAAGCACACAGCAATGGGGGAGGAGGTAAGGTTGAAGATTGGGGTAGAAGGAAGGGGAGATCATAAGAGGGCTGTAGCACCACTGAAAGCTCCCCTTCGTTAAAGACGTTATTTCATTTGCAGTGGGGCTGATTCTTGAAATCCCTTACTATCGTAAGTTTATGTCACACAGATTCCCCAAGGCACGGTAGCGCACAACGCGGGACACACAAGACACCCACGCTCTCGTACGGGTAAGACACACCCGACCACTGGAGTTACCCACAACAGACCTAGACCGGACCGCCCCAGACCCGTACTCGCACAACCCGATCAGTTCTGTTCAGTTCAGTTCAGTTCAGTCTGCACAGGACAGGTAATGGCCACGGCCAATCCAGTGTCCAGAATTCCTTCGATGGTATGCACACCAGTTATGCACCAACCACTGCCGAGTGTATTTCGTCGAATCCCCGCTAAAAATGAGAGGGAAACCGAAAACCTCATCGCACATCAACTGCGAGAGACATTATGCATCGTGAGCGTTCACTGAGACAGTATGCAATGAGGGAAAAAGTCTGCTAAAACATACTCCAGAAGGATCACAGTGCTACCCGTCATCCATCTAGTTGATATTCTTAAGGCTCACTACAAGGAAAGATCTCGTACCCTTTGCGATCAAGGGCACATTTGAAGGATTGGACTGTCTGCAGATCTACCATTTCACCAGGCAGACCGTTCCGACTGTTCACAATCCTGTTGCTGAAGAAGTGCGATCTAGCCATCAACCTAGATCGGGCTTTTATCAACTTTTTTTCGTGTCCCCTTGTTCTGGAATCTACGGCCAATTGGAATAGACAGGTCAAAGCGATTACTTCTTCTCCGTCTGTCCAGCCTCCTCTCTCCGTGGTCACAGCAGGAAAGTTTTCAAACCGAGGCCATGCACTTCACTAAGGATTAACTTTTTTAGCTATAGGGTTATTACCATGTGGAATGCACTTCCGGAAGATATTGTTCTGTCGCAGGACAAAACTATCTTCAAGAAAAAACTAGACCTCTACCTGGGTCTCTCCCAATAATTCCCTTTGTCAAAAAAACAAACAAAATAGTTGTCTTTTATCGCATATATGTTCATGAATGCCGCACCCCCACTCAGCTTAAGGCACTGTCCACAGTGTGACACTGAATGAGGTTATATGTATCTTGTTTTCGCTGCCACCCCCGCCCCCCCCCCCCCCCGCTTCTTTTTACTCTCGTTTCAGCTCGGTGAATCCGACAGAAGATCAAAGATTTCCTAAAGAACCGGGACAATTGGGCTTAAAGCCTCGAACCCGTGTAGTACTTCAAGACTTCAAGACATCTGGTCTAAGGCCAGAAAAGCCCTTCATTACCTTCAACGTTTCTATGAGATCTCCTCGACTTCTCCTCCTTTCCAACGAGAAGAGATTCAGGTCACAGAGTCTCTGCTCGTAAGTCTTACCCCTCTGCCCTTCAACCATTCGCGTGGCGAGACGTTGGACTTTCTCGAGGCAGGCGGCGTCCTTTTTGTAGAGGGGTGACCAAGCCTGCACGCTACCTTCTAAGTGAGGTCGTACTATAGCCATGTAAATAGGTACGAATACCTCCGGCTTCCGGCAAGACAAAGCCGATCGCAGTCTAAAGAGCTCCCCACGAGCCTTATGCGCAGCCGCGTTGCACTGCTCCGACCATTTGAAGTCACTTTTCATGATGATCCCCAGGTCTTTAACCCTACTGGCTGCCTCTACGGTGAACAGCCCTTGATCATGAGCGACAGTTAGGCTCTCTGTTGCCCTTGACAACAAATGGCTTTTTTGAGCGTTTAGAGGTAAGTCCCATTTGTATGCCCAGTTTAGGACGGTACCTATTTCCCTGCCCAAGTCCGCCCTACCCTTAGATCCAACAATCTTCACATCATCCGCAAAAATAAAGCTGGGCGATTGAAGAGTGGATGCTAGGTCATTAATAAATAACAAGAATAGGACCGGGCCTAGGACGGATCCCTGAGGTACACCACTGGTGACGTTCACCAAACTGGAGCACCTGTCCCCCACTTTGACGTAAAGCGTCCTGTGGGAGAGGAATTCCTCCAGCCACCTATATACTGGCCCACCTATCCCGAAAGTCTCCATCTTGCATAGCAAAAGACGATGATTAACGGGGTCAAACGCCTTGCTAAAGTCGAGGTAACATACCTCAACATGCTTACCTTCGTCCAGTCGTCGAGTTACTTCATCTAAGAAGCACAGGAGATTGGTCAGGCAAGATCTATTTTTCAGGAATCCATGCTGCGCCGGGCTTAGCATGGAGTGCTGCAGTAAGTGCTGGCAGATATGGGCACGGATGATCTTCTCGAGGACTTTACAGAGAATGCTAGTTAGGCTTACCGGCCTGTAGCTCTGCACATCCGACTTAGGCCCACTCTTATGTGTCTTGTAGTCTTGTCTTGAAGTACTACACGGGTTCAAGCCTTTGAGCCCAATGGTCACGGTACTTGAGGAAATCTTTGATCTTCTGTCGGATTCACTGAGTTGAAATGAGAGTAAAAAGAACCGGGGGGAGGGGGCGGGGGTGGCAGCGAAAACAAGATGCACATAACATCATGCAGTGTCACATTGTGGACAGTGCCTTAAGCAGAGTGGGGGTGCGGCATTCATGAACATATATGCTATAAAAGACATCTATTTTGTTTGTTTTTTGACAAGGAATTATTTGGAGAGACCCAGGTAGAGGTCTAGCTTTTTCTTGAAGATAGTTTTGTTCTGCGAAAGAACAATATCTTCCGGAAGTGCATTCCACAGAGTAATAACCTTATAGCTAAAAAAGTTAATCCTTAGTGAAGTGCGTGGTCTCGATCTGAAAACTCTTCTGCTGTGACCACGGAGAGAAGAGGCTGGACAGACGGAGGAGAAGCAATCGCTTTGACCTGTTTTAAAAGGGCGGAACATCAAAAATAGATCACCTCTTACGCGTCTTACATCAAGGGGATAGAGGTTGAGAAGTGAGAGTCGGACGGGATAAGGTTGATGGGACAGACCCCTTACTGCCTTTGTGGAGGCCCGCTGAACTCTTTCTAGGATCTCACGGTCTCGGACAAGACCAGAGTGCACTATCTGACTACCGTACTCCAGCAGAGGTCGGATATACGTGCCGAAAATTACGGGGAAATCATCCTTAGATATGCGCGGGAAGGACCTTCGAATCATGTTTAGGACTCGAAAGGCAGACTTCCTCGCAAGTTGGTGATGATGAGAGAAGGACAAGTTACGATCTAATCAGAAACCGAGCACCTTGTGTCGGTCAACCCTTGGCAGTGTGGTTACTCCATTAACGGAAAACGTGTGACCAGTCTCTCTGCCGAAAGACTTGCTCATGCATTTGTCATCATGAACTGGGAGGTTCCAATCCTCGGACCAGCGTTTTGTTTCATAAACTGCAATTTGCAGGTCTTCAACGCTTGAACTCCAGAGGGTTACATCATCTGCGTACATGGGAATGTTCGCAGGAAGGGCTGTCGGTAGATCGTTTATATAGATCAAGAAAAGAAGAGGACCTAAGACCGACCCTTGGAGGACCCCAGTTGTTACTGTGGAGGGTGGAGACAAAACAATCCCGACTTTAATCACCAAGGTGCGGTCGGTAAGGAAGCTACGTAGGATGACCAACATGGAGCCTGTGATCCCGTATGTCAGCAGCTTATAAAGAAGAGGGGCATGGGGGACCTTATCGAAGGCCTTAGCAAAATCGATGAATACAGCGTGTGAGAGCTGGTCATCATCATAGGCTTTCGTTAGACTATCCACGACAGTAAGCATATTGGTGATGCATGATCTGCCAGGAAGAAACCCATGTTGGGACGGGGAAAGGATCTTATTTGCATGAAGATGGGAAAGAATCTCACTCTTAAGAATTCCCCCAAAAACTTTGCTGGGGATGCTAGTGAGGCTTATGGGTCTGTAACTAGAAGCAAGGTGTCTACTACCCTTCTTATAGATGGGTGCGATCACTGCTTTTTCCAGCTACTGGGGAAAACTCCATCGTCAACACATCCCTGAAAAAACGAGGCATAAGGAGCAGCTAATGTATCCGCGGCTTCCTTGAGAATACGGGGGTGGATTAAGTCAGGACCCATAGAGCATTATTGGTTGAGCCGGCGGAAACCTTGAGCGACTGCACCAATGGGAATAGTGACGCGGTTCATGGTAGTGGTCAGAGATAACGGGTGCATGGTAGCTTGGGATGATATGGGTGTGGAGCTAAAAATTGTACGGAGGTAGGAGCTAAATGCCTCGGCTACTTGGCTAGGGGAAGTGATTGGAGATCCAGTACTATCTCTGAGAGCTAATGGCGTCGGAGCTGTACCCCTAAGACGGTGCATGTACTGAAAGAAAAATGCCTTACTGGTCCGTGCTCGATCAAGTACAGATAGTTGGACTGCATTCTGATAGGACCTAATCTTGTCCTTGCATATGTTCCGTATGATCCTGAAGTCTTCTGCATCACGGACAAGGCCTGTGGCTTTATATCTAGCAATGAGGCGTGCGCGTTCCTCTAGCAGACGCCTAATGGGGCGAGGGAGGAGACGCTTAGCGGTCTGTGGACGATGAATTCTGGGGACAAAATGCCTATTAGCTAAGGAGATTACCTCCCTGAGATTCTCTGCCATTTCGTCCGCAGAGTTACCTGGGTTAGTTGAATTTAGCTGGGAGCGAAAAAATGCACAGACTTGGTCAAAATTGGTCCTTTTGAAGGATCTCAAAATTTTAGTTTCTGACGGAAGAGGAGGCCATTTCACGATATAATCGAATCCAATGAGAATGTGATCACTTTTGCCGAGGGGCGGCAAGTAATGCACCACATCTATTAGGAACCGATCATTGGTGATGACCAGGTCTAGTAGGGACGGGGCGTGGCCTGTGCGATATCTAGTCGGATCTCTTACGTTCTGCACCCGTGAATTTTTCAGTACGAGATCAAGGAGGTGTTTACTGAAAGTGATATCCGGGGCGCCAGCCCTTTGCCAGTTTGTACCGGGAGAGTTGAAGTCACCAGTGACTAACAGATAGGTGAAGTCCGTGTAGCTTTTCAGGGAGCCTAATAAGCCTATGAGACCTAGGCTATCAGTTGAATTGCATGCGGGAGGACGGTAGACAACACCAAGCAATAGGGTGTTTGTCCTAGAGAGGTTAAACACAGCCCACAAACAATCAATACATGAAAAGGTACGGGTTGTCAGTAAAGTGGGAGGAGGGATCGAATTATCGTAGCATATGGTGACCCCGCCGGCACGACCTCTACTGGAGTCCTGCCTCACTGTGAAGTATCCCGGAGTGGATATTCCGGCATCAAGTATGTCAGGGGTGAGCCAGGTTTCTGTGAGGGCTATGATCTGAGGCTTCTTATCCACTGCAAGCTGCCGAAGCTCCGGGATCTTATTCAACACACTCAGGCAATTGCTGTGAAAACACCTGAGCACATGCTCGGGAGTTGTTGCAGAATCGCCAGAGGCAGCTGGTTTTGGGTTTAAAGAGTGGGAAAGAGGGGGGTTTGGGGATGGAAAGGAGGTCCTGGGAGAGTCGGGGGCTGAAGATATTGGGGGGCTAGAGGGTAAGCAGACTGCTGGGGGGTCCGGTAGGTTCTGATGTCCAGTAACCTGGGGGTATCATACCAGGCGGACGGTCTACAACCTTCGGTCTCCGAAAAGGGTGGGCTGCCTTTTGTGGTTTGCCCTTCTGCGCACTGCTTGATGCCCTATTCTGAGTTTTCTTGTTGGCGAGCTTGTTTTTCATGACAGCACCAGATATATTCTCTCGTGCGTTAACCTCCTCGCTGCTTCTTTCAGTAGAAACAGGTTGCAGGTTCATGTCTGGGCTCAAGGATGAGTGAGTCTCGTCCGTTGAAATAGTCTTATTGGCTATGTTGGGGCCTGGTATACTTTTCGTAGGCGACAGATGTTTAGTGGCACTAGGCCTACTACTGGGAGTACTTTCGGCGACGGGAAATGGTGTCAGTAGGGAAGCGAGGGATGGTGGGCATGCAGCTCGGTCCTCAAGGCGAGTTACCTGGACAACTGGCAGCACTCTGAGCTTAGGATCGGCTTTCTGGGGAATTTCTGGATTAGCCCTCTCACTGCGGAGCCTCACATGAAGTGGCTTATCAACGGATATCCCCTCCAGCCCTTTAATTTCCTCCTTGAGCTTTGCGGCCGAGGAAACCATTCGTTTGGCTGCATCTGTGGAGCTCATTTCGGTGAGGATGCCGTGAAACCGGTTGGTGCGTTTGATTACCAACCAAGTGGACCGACCTTTAAGTGGGAAAGGGAGCTTAAGGCGATTAAACACCTGGGGGAAGGTGCCATGAGGGTGATCCGAACTGAGGAAGCGACCCCAAAGGATGACTCGCTTGGAGCAATTCTCGGTGTCCTGTAAAATCTTGGCGGCGTCAAGAATTTGCTGCTCAGAAACTCTACACACCTGATCGGCTGCCTGGGATACCGAGAGGGATTTGATTACCAAACTCCTCAGGCTGGTCAGCTCATCCTTAAGGGTGCGGACGGTGGCCTTTAGCTCGGCTACCTCAGCAGCCTGACTTTGGACTGCACATTTTAGTGCATCTGTTGCCAGCGCGTTATGAAGGACCGTTTCGTCCGGATTGAGGAGTGAGGCATTGGCCACAGAGGGGGAATCGCACTGCCTCATGGGGAAAGTAGCCTCATCTGAGCAAGCGGTTATATCAATGGTGAGGGGCATTGATATTATTCAGAATCCAGTCGGCACAGATAAAGATAAACTTAAATGGAGGGGGACGAGCTGTGTGTTCTAAAAATTTCAAATCCAGTTACACTCACCGAGGGAGACGACCTCACCGTTGGTGTACCGCAGTTCAGTTCAAGTTCCTGCACAGGACTTGGTGTGGCTAGAGCCAATCGTATGTCCAGATAGTTGTGTTGTCGGCGCGTTTCCGTAGCTCCCAACACTGCGTGATTTTCTTTTTCTGAAAGGCAGAAGTTTTGTGCAGTATCAGCCCCGGCAGAGTAAGGTGGAAACAATATGTAAGTTGCATCTGACCATAAAAGCTGATTAACATAACTCGGAGTATACTGCCACCCAACATAGGTCAACTGCTTTCTTAAAAGCCTTCACGGTTCTGGTATTTGTGACCTCCTCCGGGAGCTTATTCCAATAGGGTACCACTCTATTTGAGAAGTACTTCGCCCTAATTTGGAGCCTCGAATGCTTACTTTGTAATCTAAGGTTATGCCCCCTTGTACCTCTCTCAGGGATCAGAGAGGAAAGGTCTTCTCGTCTTATTCCTGACAGTCCTTTCATCACCTTGAAGGTTTCTATCAAATCCCCGCGAATGCGCCGTCTTTCCATCGAGAATAGGTCCAGGGCACGGAGACGCTCTATGTAGTTAAACCCCCTTTGCCCAGCCACCATTCTAGTGGCTAGCCCTTGCACTTTCTCCAGACAGCCGATGTCTTTCTGGTAGTACGGTGCCCAGGCCTGCACGCAGTACTCCCTATGCGGCCTAACTATGGCCTGATATATCGGAACGAAAATCTCCGGATCTCTACACGACATAATGGATCTAGCTCGAGAGAGTTCTCTCCTGGCCTTATTGGCTGCTGAGGTGCACTGCTTTGACGGCCTAAAGCTGTTGTCCATTATAACGCCCAAGTCTTTGAATTGTGAGACCACTTGCAATGAACCCACGCCATTCTCACTGGCCCCTGTATTTGTGGTCAAGCATTGACACTTGGTGAGGTTTAGTGGAAGGTCCCATTTGCGTCCCCAGTTTTGTACCGCTAACACGTCAAGTTCTATATCTACTCCATCTATCTTGACGTCATCGGCAAACATAAAGGTGTGCAGACTGGCGTTTTGTTGAACGTAAACCCCATCGAATAATCACAGGCTGTGGCTGACCCTACCTCCCTCTGCATTTTTTGTCCCATGTAAACGGCCTGGGTGTTCTGACTTCACGGATAAGGCGAGTGTTAGCGCGGCACTTCTGCAAACATTCCTGGCCGTGATGGTTTCCCTGCACAGAGTTGACCACCAATAAGACATAAACACCAAAAAGTAAGAGATTGGCACAAAAAAGTGAGAAAAAAATATACCCCTGTTTTGTCTTCCAGGCACACCAGCCCTGTCACATGTGACCCATGTCTCTGGGTTGTAGTGTCGCTACGGATTGACTGGTGTGGTTGACCTATTCCCAACGCGGCTTGTTACATGCGGTCCATGTTTCGGCCGGGGCGTGGGAGCTGTGGTCGCCCACCAAAAGCAGCTCCGCCTTCTCTGACAGCCAGATACCTGACCGTGATAAAACCATTAAAAAAAGAATAATAAGAACATCTAAAAAGTGTGGATCATTCTTGGAGAGCCACGTGCTGGATGCCAGTAGTTGTGTATCGTGCTACCTCTCTACCTGAAGCTGGCCCTTGTGCCGCCTATCATGAGCACCAAATGTAGACTGTTAGAGTTTGCTTCCCTGACGAAAATTCGGACCCACCTCTCACGGTTCCCCAAACCAGTCCTCACATTGGTGTAGTCCTGCTTTGCAGCACGATAACAGCGAAAAAGATACCACAGTAACCATGCAATCATATCCGCATCAGATTTCCTTGCTCACATTGGAGCTTAATCTCAGTACTATCGAGGAAGAGCATAGATGAACTCGCGTCAATGTTCCAAGACAAGTGACCAATTACCTCTAATGTATCACTACTGTCACCCCAATAGTTCCTTCTACTTTGACTCCTCAGTATAGAATAACCACTATAAAGAAAGAGACAGTAACAGCATAGAGCCACGCAAACAGTACGTTAGTCCTACTCGCTCAGTCTGTCACTTCAAACCTATCCTGTCGCCTCGTTGCCTAACCACGTTCTGCGTAAGCAAACGGTATCGAGGGTTATCATTACTAACCAATCATAACCGTGAAGCCCTAGGTATTTTATTAGTATCCCAGCGATGCCATGCTCACGGGCAAATCACAAATCCTTTTAAACGCATACAGTTACCAAGCCGGTGTACGCAACTTCGTCGGCCTACAGCAGTATAGCTCAAATCCACTGCGAGTCTATTTTACCCATGCCCTACTCACATAGACCTAACCAATCCATTGTTTATTGTCTTCATATATTATCATAACCCACAGCTGGAACCACGTCCAGACTGGAATCTCCCTTTATTTCAGGTTCGTTGTCTCTCACCATCTCAGCCGCCAAATTGGCTAACCAAGGATGCCGCTTTGACTCGCACGGATAGAGACTCAAGTGGAACCTACCATAGCAACTGAGACTGAAATCAAACCACACAACAGGAGATACCCCTAATTGCTTATCAGATCGTTCAGCGTTTTCAAACGCAACGAACACGAATTCCAGTTCACGCGCATGCCGATAATATACAGCCACACTCGGCTGATCGACCGACACATACCGTGCCCTGCCAGAAGAAACTTACGCATTCAAAGCCGTACATTGCCAGAAATGACGCTAAATAACACTGAAGGCAAATGCATCAACACATACATATATTTGTCAGGGAAACAGCATAATAACGCTGAAGTCCATGCGAAGATTTTCCCACTTTATTATCCGTTACCACAGGTTATCCTTCCTCCGAACCGTAGCCGGCTGGAAATTGACTCTCCACTTCTCGAGAACCTTCCAGTTGCGCCTTCTTATTTCTGAATAGTACATGTTATTGGCCATGAATCTAAACTTACCTTTTTATGGACTGCTGTTTCGCCCACACCCACCAGTTCACTTTCACGAAATTGGCCTCATGTCCCCTTGATTCAAAGCTCATTCCGTTTCTCAAACTCCGGTAAATCCGTCATTCAGGGTCTTCATGGATCGCCATCCTCTTCGCATGCATCGATTTTCCCCCCTCTTCTTCTTGTTAAAAATTTACTCCATCTGCAGAACCTTAGTTCGCCTCCGGTTTCCTTGGCTTGCATCATTCTTGTTCATAATGCCTCCTTAGCACTGCGTTAACGATTTCTTCGACATCTCCACCGCGCACCACTGCCTAGCCCGGATTCGAAACTGGTTCAAAACTGCCGCGCAAACCATTATCAAAATGATCCATTCAAACTGTTGCTGTCTATGTTTTTCCATTTCTGATACTCTCGACTTTCATACTTAGAATTTTGTGAATATTTCACCATATTGAGTAAAATGTTACACCATGATCATGCGTTAGCGCGTGCCTCTCGACCATGGCCGAGAAATATACCAATATTATATTATATTATTATGTTTGTAATCCCACGTGCTAGGTCGTTGATGAACATGAGGAAGAGCAGAGGGCCGAGCACCGAGCCCTGTGGCACCACACTTGTTACACCTTCCAGTTTGGAAACATGACTCCCTACCTTAACGCTAAAGGTTCGCCCTGCTAAGAAACTACTTATCCATTGTCTTGGTTTTCAAACAATTCCCATAGACTGCAGTTTGACGTCCAGAAATCTGTGGCTCACAGAATCAAACGCCTTGCTGAAGTCCATGCAGCAGACCGCGATCAACTGCCCTTCGTTCAGGCGCTTGGTTACACCACCGAGGAACAGCAGGAGATTCGCCAGATAGGATCGTCCCGATACAAACCCATGATGAGAATCTGATATGAGGTTATGTTGAACCGAAAGCCTAGAGACCTGTTTCCTGGCTATTTGCTCCAAGCATCTACACAGTACCAAAGTTGAGCTAACCGGCCGGTAATTTTCGGCATTTTGCCGGGGTCCGCTCTTGTAAGTTCCTACGACTGTTGCCCTCCTCCAGTCTCCCGGCACAATTCCCTGCCCAAGTGACGTTTCGTACAGCGTCGCCACCGGAGCCTTCAAGATCTCGGCCAGGGGCTGAACTATTGCTGGATGAATCCCATCTGGTCACTCTGCTTTATTTCTATTCAAGTTTTGCAGCTCCGCGTACATCTCTTCCTCTCCTACGGTAAGTGTAGGTATTGGAGGCTCCAGCGGGCCCTCCATTCTTTCCTCTTAATTACTTGCTGGCCGATATATGTTCTTGGAGAATGCCAGGAGCACGTCAGAGCTAGTTGTCCCTGTGCTCCTTCCAAAGTTGCCACGCTCTCTCTCTCATACGTTAGTGAGATTGCACGTAGTCGTAGAATCGCTTTGGGTTTGTGCGGACCGACGCAGCTAACCGACGCTCGAAGGCATATTTCTCCACTCTTTGGATCTCTTGATCTCTGTTCCTAGTCATCTTACAGCCAATCCATGCCCCCAGAGTTCTGTACAGCTTGTACGCCGCCCATTGTTGCCTACGAATAACTATGGCCTTGCGGTCTTTGGACTTCCACCATGGGGGTAGATTTCTACTGCTTGCCACTCTCAGGGGTGCAAACTCATCTGTAAGTTCGATTAGCCCCATCTTGATGGTCTCCCAACGTTCCTCTACAGAGGCGTTTGTGTGTCTCGGGGTCCACTGAATTTCCTCCGCCGCCCTGTTTAGTTCACCTATGTTGATTCTCCCATAGCGCCCACGTAACACGATTTCCTTCGGCGCCTTGCTTAGTCTTAGTGTGACCCTTAGGACTACATGATCACTTTTTCCAAGTGGCTCTTCCCACTTAATTTCCTTAACGTCCTGATGGTGCCGCGTTATGGGTAAGTCAAGGAGAGACGGGTGCTGTCCATCTCTGTGTCTAGTGGCCTGTGTCACATGCTGCGTAAGTGCATGTTAATGGACTCACTGCAGAAATCTGTCGCCCGTTGATCCCCTTGGTGCGATCCCGCTTTCCCAGTTAATTTCGAGTAGGTTGAGATCCCCTAATAAGATGAACTCCTTTGTCTGTGCCAGCATCGCAACCAGCATTTGCAAGAGCTCAACGTCTTCCTCATCTGTGGCCAGCGGCGCCCTGTAGATACAGATAATGCATACCTTTCGCGCCTCGATCCTGATAAAGCAGGATCAGGTTGAGTCAGGCTCACTTCGGTTCAGTTCAGTTCAGTTTGCATAGGACAGGTGATGGCCTAGGTCAATCGAGTTTCCAGAATTCCTTCGACGGTATGCAAACCAGTTATGTACTCACCACTGCCGAGTGTATTTCGTCGAATCCCCGCCAAAAATGAGAGGGAAACGGAAAACCTCATCGCACATCAACTGTTACGAACGTTTGAGCAATGCGTAGCCAAATTCGCAACGGATCCCGAAATCAAAAGACGATTATCCGTGATATTCTACGATACTAGATTATTACAATAAACAATGACATAAACAATATACAAACCTCAATAATACGATCACAAGGACTCAACAACGAGAAACCGAATAGCAGCGTGTGAGCAGACAGCACGTGCGTCACGCAGGTCCTGAACAAGGATGTGCCAAAGTAGCGCTCTGGGCACGAACAAACAACAATTGGTCCAGAAAAACAACCAGTTCGTAAAGACAAGTCAATAGTGTATGGAAATGAGTGATGTTGGGAAAAACACTGAATCGCGAGGGAAAAAGGGGGATTTTCCACGACCGGTTGTTACACCGCCCACAAAAATCCTCCTGGATCCTTAGCAGAGTCAAAGGTTCGGTATAAAGGTACTGATTCTTCCTACTTGCCTAGGCCCTGCTGTCAGTGCGCGCGTCTAATGCTCGTCGTCAACGTTCTACTACTGCTCGCACCTAATCCATTGGATACATAGACGTGTGGCTAGTCTACATCTTCCACAAGACCAAATGACCGATGGCGGGCGTGAATGGTCACATAGACGTTGTCCTTGTAAGGGGCCGTGCGGTCCTGGATGTATGTGCTTGAGTGTGTGTGTGTGCGTGTGTGTGTGTGTTCCGGGGTTACAATGAAATCACAGGTATGACTACACATCAAAGGAGGACTTTCTGCAATGTCAACAAAAGACCGCGTGGCAAGAAAACGAGTAAAATGTAGCATGTGTGTGTGACCTGAGCTCCGCTACTTCCACATATGCAAGGGGCATTCGGTAGCGTCAACAAAAAGCAAAACAACGAACGCTGTCACATGTTTGATGGGTTTACGGGATGTAGAGTGCGTCGTGCATGCATGTATGTATCAGGATGTAAAATGAGATCGCATTCATCACCACATATCGGAAAGAACCTTCTGTAATGTCAACGAAAAGACCGCGAGCACCTTAACGTGTTTGACGGAGACCGTGTGGTATATATGGTGTTTCTTTACCCACCTCGATTACTGGTGTGAAAACGGTTTACTAGGCCTCAGGGTTATCAGCTCCTCCGTCTTCGCTCTCGGGTACGTTAATACTGCGTATGTCACGAATGAGCACTCCGTTAGCTGTCTTCGCCTTCACCGTTCTTATCATTTCGTCAGTGCTTTTAATGGTTTCCGTAACTACTCCCAAAGACCAAGCGCTGAAATGTGCGCGTTCGTCGGTGATCATAACCACGTCCCCAACTTTGAATGGTCTTGTTTTGGCCAGACACTTCTGTTGAGTCTGCAAAGCCGGTAGGTACTCCCGCAGCCATCGACTCCAGAAGACCTTGGCCAGATAGTTCGCTTGCTTCCACCCGTAAAGGTAGCTCCCACGAAGGTTTACCGGCCCTTGGAAACCCTCGTTCGACCTTAACGTCAATAAGTCGTTTGGGGTGAGCGCCAGGTGGGTGGGGTCGCCGTTCAATACTGGAACCAGGGGGTGGTTGTTCAGGATTCGCTCCACCTCAGTCATGACGGTGTTCAGCGTCTCGTCGTCGGGCGGCTGCTGCTCCATGATTGACAGCAATATCCGTCTGGCGGACCGGATCATGCGTTCCCATACGCCGCCTCGATGGCTGGCCTGTGGGGGGTTGAAATACCATCGTATGCCGTAGGCCACGGTTCGATCCTGCAGTTCGTCCCTGTTTATGTTCTTGTGCCAACGCTGCAATTCACGGTGAGCGCCCACAAAGTTCGATCCATTATCTGAATATATATCGGCCGGTACGCCTCTTCGGTTGATAAATCTTTGCAAGGCCCGTAGAAACGAATCGGTTGTCATCGAATGTGCGATTTCTAGGTGTACCGCACGTGAGTTCATGCACGTCATGATACATCCGTATAGCTTTTCTAATCTTTTCCCGCACTTGATCCACAAGGGCCCGAAATAGTCCAACCCGGTGTCACTGAACGGCCACCAGCCCGTAGTCACCCTGCATTCTGGTGGTGGGGCCATGAGTTGTTTGCCTGCTGTGGCATTGCGTCTCCTGCATTGCACACACCGTCGGATTACGCGTTTTACAGTCTCTCGTCCTCTCAACAACCAAAGACGCTTTCGGATGACGCTCGTCACGTGACTTTCCCGGGCATGTCCCTCCATGGCGTGGACGTGTTGAATCATTAGCTCTACTACAGGTTGTCTCGCAGGCAGCAGTATAGGATACGTTGTGTCGAAGTTCAGGTGGGCGTTGGTCAGCCTACCATCCACCCGCAGCAGTCCGTTGATGAATTTGGGGTTTAAACGCTTCAGCTCGCCTCTTGGAGATGGCATGTCTTTATTGGTCGGCCCCACTTCTTCCGCCCTCTTGAGTTCTCGGGCGAAAGCCTCGCGTTGTATCATTCTGAAAATATCGTACTCTGCCGCTTGTAGCTCATCGGGACCTATCGGGCCGACCGGTATCCGACCTGAGGGCCGTAGCCCTTTCATGACTAGTAAATTTATCTTGAACCTGGTTAACCAAACTAGCGAACGAAGCGTCTTCATCCAGGAAGAAAACCTGACCAGTCGCGATAGAATGGACGACGCTTCGACGACGTTGGTTGCTATCACTACGCCTTTGATCTCCAGTTCCACTTCCGTAGGGGGTTTTAATTCGAACACGGGCCAGTCCTGTTTGGGCAATTGCAGGAAGTTTAGCCCTCTCGTCCACGTGTCCAGTTGCCTGAAGTTGTTCGCACCTCGGGAGCACAGGTCGGCCGGATTATCGCCAGACCTGACATGACTCCACTGGTGCGTGGCTGATTTATCGTGGAGCCGGTTAGCAACGAAAGTACTAAACCAGCTCCGGACGTTGTTGATATAGTAAAGTACTATCGTTGAATCCGTCCAGAAGCCCACCGACCAAATGTAGAGATCGAAACATCTCTTCACAGCTTGCACCACCCTGACTGCCAACACGGCTGCGCTGAGTTCAAGGCGTGGGATCGAGACCGACTTCAGTGGAGCAACGCGGGCTTTGGCGAACAGGATCCTCGTGGTATATTGTCCATCTCCTGCGCACCATCGTCCGTACACCACAGCTCCATAACCGACTTCGGATGCATCGGAAAAGGCATGTAGTTCTCCAGTCCGTGTCGTATGGCCAGGAGTCAAACATCGTGGGATTCTTATGTCCCTAATTTCTTCAAGGTGTTCAAAAATTCTTCCCAGTCCAGCCGGTCCCCTCGGTCCAGTGAGTGGTCCCGATCAACTTTCTTACGGCACAGCCGCTACAGCAAGATCTTTCCGGGTAGCAGCCATGGTGAGACGAAATCGAGCGGGTTGAACAAACTTGAGACGGCAGATAGTATAACACGACGGGTTATTGGCAGCTCCGGTACGTTTAGTTCGAAAACAAAATTGTCCGATTCCGCGTCCCATTGTATCCCTAAGGTGCGCTCGATAGGAAGTGGAGAGCCGTCCAAATCTGTTACCCTTGCGGCCTTTTCGTGATACGGGATGACCTTCAGCACTTCTGAAGCGTTCGACATCCATTTAGTTAGATGGAAGCCGCCCTCTTCCAGCAATCTCGTCAGACCCCTGAACTGCTCTAGAGCTGATTCCACATCATCGAATGACCCAAGGTAGTCGTCGACGTAGAAGTTCCTGCTGACGCTTTCTACCACCGTCCAATGTATTAGATCGCCATGTTCGTTCGCTGATTCTCGGAGGGCGTAGTTCGCACAAAATGGTGACGATATGGCTCCGAAGGGGTGGACGGTCATTGTAAAGGAGTTCAGGAAACCCCGTTCCATGCATTAGCATCCATGTTACAAATGAAATTTATCATTCGTATGAACTATCTTTGCTGGAATTCCGATTGTTTGTTTTATTTCTTTAAATCTTTGTCACAAACCGGACTCCTACCGTTGCCTCGAGCAAGAGTCGCTCAGCTTGAATTTCGTTGTGACTGTATTTGGTAATCTCATCTTCTGTAGCTAACCTTTGCTGTAACCCAGCTGCAGTTGTTGATTTGTTGTCCAATTTGGAACGAAAGAGCCCAGAAGGAACACTATTGAGGTTTGATTATTGTAAAATTAATTAATTTGTTGTATATAGTACCGTAGCTTTGGAACCGACTTTGCTTTGAATTGTGTCGAAATTGGTTGCTACGCGTCGCTCGAGCGTTCCGGTGGCTGGACTTTACAGTACTCAGTATCCTTGGCAATTGCTGAGACATGAAATTACGCAGCGAATCGGCTAATCGTTCCGAATTAAAGGACAATACCCTGCAGGTGAACCAAAACCCTCTGCCCGTAGGTGTTGGTCATGTTTCTTGCTCAGGCTCTAGTATATCAGGTTGTTCTAGGGTTAGCTCGGTTTCCCATAGAGCTAGAGCTGATCTGTTGTTAGCTGAGTTGAAGGAGAAGCAGGTTGCAGGACAATTAGAGTTAGATAAGCAACGTAAGCTGCTCCAGGTGAGGAATGAGACGGAAATGGCGAAACTGCGTTTGGCACTCGCTGAGGAAGAAGAAGATCTAGTCAACAGAGATGAAGTCAAGGGTGGACTAATGATCAAAGAACATCTTTTTCGTTACCTAGGTGATTGCCACGTGCAGAACAATGCACCACTAACAACAAGCTTGGTTCCAGTGGCGGAACCTGCAGTGAATTATCGTTTGGACTTACCCAGGGTGGAACTGGAGTCATTTGCGGGCTGCTCGTCAACGTACTCGAGGTTTGTGAAACAGTTCGAATATTACGTCGAAGGCAGAGTTCGAGACGATGGCCAGCGCCTACTTTATTTGATGCATTACTGCAAGGGACAAGCAAGGGATGCGATTGCCGAATGTGTTATGTTGCCTCCGACAATGGCATACAATAGGGCTAGGGAAATCCTAAAGGATCTGTATGGACAAGATCATGTAGTGGCTCGTTCACTGATTGACGGCTTACTGCAAGGTCTGAAGCCTCTGGTGGAAGATTCGGATGCCCTGACCAAATTGTCGTTAAAAGTGCTGAACTGTGAAGTTGCCCTCACGCAGATTAATTGCATGTCAGACCTCAACTCATTGCAGACTATGGAACGTATCACTCGAGTGCTACTAACGCGTCTCCAGGATTTGTGGGCTAGGACGCTCTGCTGGACAGCGGGTCCGATGTGACTCTAATACAAAAAGACATTATGGAGCTGGTGGGCCTGAAGGCATCCCCGACCTCACTTTCGATTTCGACCGTAAATGGGACTACCACTTGGAATTCGGGAATAACGGAGCTGCGACTGAACTCATTGTCAGAGAATGATTTCGTGAATGTAGAGGGAGCCTTTTTTGTTGATAGGCTACCAATCCAAGCAGTCCAGTACTGCACAGATACGAATATTTTATCCTGGCCTCACCTACATTGCATTCAAAGACAGAATCTGGAAGATTCGAGAGTGCGGATCCTGATAGGTGCCGACGTCCCAGAAGCACATTGGGCATTAGAGCAAAGATGCGGCAAAAGAAAACAACCCTATGCTGTGCGGACGATTTTAGGATGGATTGTTCTCGGTCCGATAAACCAGGAACCACGCTTTGTGAGGACAGTAAACCACACTGAGAGGGGAATCGACCCCTTAGCAGAACAGATCGATCAACTGTGCAATGCCGATTTCTGCGATGGGTGTACATCGGAAAACTCTCCTTCATTAGAAGACAAACAGGCTGTTGATATGGTTTCCAATGCCACAACCTGGTTGGACGGACACTGTGAAGTTGCACTTCCGTGGAGGAATCCTGAAGTGAGGCTTCCAAACAACTATATTGTGGCCAAAGAGAGATTGAACGGCTGGAGGAAAAGGTTTGCGCGTGACCCGGAATTCTTTGACAAATACTCTACAGTAATAGAGGGTTATGTGCGCAGGGGCCACGCCCAGTTAGTGCCCGATGTACAGCTAAAAATGGGTTTTGAGCCAAAGTGGTACTTACCACATCACGCAGTTGCAAACACTAAAAAGACTAGCAAGTTGAGGGTGGTGTTTGACTGTGCGGCTGCATTCCAGGGTCGTTCCTTGAATGATTACTTGCTACAGGGCCCGGATACGACAGCAAGATTAGTTGGAGTGTTGCTTCGTTTTCGAAAGGAATCTGTCGCATTGGCTGCGGATATTGAAGAAATGTTCATGCAGGCTCGAGTGCCGACGAGAGACAAAGAAGCACTGAGGTTCCTCTGGTGGGAAAATGGTCGACTAGGTGGCAATCTTGTTGAATATCAGATGAATGCCCACCCCTTTGGTGCCACTTCCTCCCCATTTTGTGCAAATTTCGCGTTACGTCGCACGGCAGACGATTGGGGAGGACAGCATGAGGATTACGTCTCCAGGGCCGTGTATAACAATTTCTATGTAGACGACTGTCTTGTTTCTTTGCCCACACCGGAGAATGCAAGAGTTTTTGCTATCAAGATGAGTGAGTTACTATCACGAGGTGGATTCCGGCTTCATAAATGGGTGTGTAATCGTAAGGAGGTGCTGGATATTTTACCAAAATCAGAGCTGGCCCATCCCACTTTGGAAATAGATGATTGCGCGCCTGTGCCGGAGAGGACGTTGGGGTTAGAATGGAATGCAATAGAAGACACGTTCCAGTTTTCATTCGCAACACGCGAAAAACCTCAAACAAGGCGTGGCTTGTTGTCTATAGTATCATCCGTGTTCGACCCACTAGGGTTGGTTTCACCTTTCATTCTGCTAGGCAAGGTGTTATTGCAATCACTGTGCCGCTTGAAGCTTGGTTGGGACGACCCAATTGGAGAAGAACCCCTACGATGCTGGAATGAGTGGTTAAGAAGTATGGAACAACTATGCGCATTCAAAATTCAGCGTTCTATTATTAGAGGTGACTCACTGAACGAAGGTGTACAGCTTCATGTATTTTGTGACGCTTCTGAAGTTGGTTATGGGGTGGTGGCGTATTCCAGAATGGTTTCAAGGGACGTAGCCCCTTACTGTGCCCTACTGTTCTCTAAGTCAAGGGTAGCTCCTCTGAAGACCGTAACGATCCCTCAATTGGAGTTAGCCGCAGCAAGACTGGCCGTTAGAGTTTCTCGGATTCTTATGGAAGAAACTGCAATCAAGTTTGGTAAGATCTACTACTGGACGGACTCTGCTATAGTTTTGCACTACATAAACAACACTAAAACGAGATTTAGTACGTACGTTGCCAACCGTTTGACTGAAATCTATCAGTGGTCGGAACCCTGGCAGTGGCGTCATGTCAGATCGGAGGCTAACCCTGCAGACTTGGCATCAAGAGGCACAACATCACCTAGTGATATCAGCTGCTGGTTCGAAGGTCCTAAATTCTTGAGAAACGATGAAACTTCATGGCCGACCAGTCCTACGGTGTCTGCAGCACCACCAAACGTTGAGTTGAAGCAGCCTTCGAGTACAGTTCTCACAGTGTTGCAGGATGCATGGACGGACGCACTTCTAGCTAGGCACTCCAGTTGGTTTCACTTGCTGAAGTCGGTAGCGTGGTTAACCCGTTTTAAAATGTACGTTGCAGTCATGAGAGGCGGGCGCACGGATCTAGGATTGACAACTGGGCCCTTGAAGTTAAACGACATTGCTAAAGCGGAGGAAAGTGTTATTTTGATTGTACAAGCTAAGGTCTATGGCGAATAGCTAAAATGGCTACAAGACAGGAGCAATAACCTATGCACTTACAAATCTCCGATGAACAGAACCCTATTAAAACTCAATCCAATTTTATTAAATGGAATTATTTGTGTTGGAGGACGACTGAACTACTCCAGTCAGCTTCGGGGTGTGAAACATCCGGTGATACTACCCAAGACTCACCCGATTACAGACTTGATAATCCGATGGTATCACGCGATGGAAGGACACGCAGGACCTTCTCAGTTACTCGCGGAACTTCGCAAAACATTTTGGATTGTACAGGGGGGAGCTGCCGTCAAGCGAGTACTTGGAGGATGTTGGAAATGCCGGAAGCATTTGGCGGTCGTAGGCAAGCAGATGATGGCTCCTCTACCAGCCATTAGAGTCCAACAAGGTTGGTTTCCGTTCAAATAGGTCGGAACAGATTATTTCGGCCCATTTGCGGTTAAACATGGGCGCAGCATGGAGAAACGATATGGATGCATCTTCACCTGCCTACAGATGCGTGCAGTACATATTGAAGTTTCTTATTCCCTAAGCACGGATTCATTCATTATGACATTGCTGCGTTTCATGTCGAGGAGAGGGGCACCGTCCGAGATTTTTAGTGATAACGGTACAAACTTTGTTGGGGCTCAAAGGGAATTGAAGAACCTAATGGGAAACTGTTCTAGTGATAAGATTGCTGATAGATTGTTGCAACGGGGCGTGCAGTGGTATTTCAATCCCCCACATGCTGGTCACCGTGGTGGTATATGGGAGATCATGGTGCGCTCGGTTAGAAGAGTACTTCTTTCAATTTGTGACGAGCAGCCGATGACTGGCGAAATATTGTTGACATTCCTTACGGAAAGTGAGCGGTTAGTAAACGGACGACCGCTAGTGCCTTTGACCTCGGACTGTCGTGATCTGCCAGTACTGACGCCCAATGACCTACTTATCCTGAGGGCGAACCCACGAGATATTCCAACGGATTCGTTGCGCGATTGACTGGTTCGTCAGTGAAGGCAGGCAAACTACCTAACATCTGTGTTTTGGAAGAGATGGATCAGGGAATATCTTCCACTATTACAACAGCGGCAGAAGTGGATAAATCGAGGACTCAACTTTAGATCGGGTGATGTAGTGCTACTAGTTTCGGAGGCCTTGCCACGTGGCCGGTGGCCGATAGGAGTCATCGAAAGCATCTCAGTTTTGGACGATGGTTTGGTGCGAACGGCAACAGTGCGAACTAATGAAGGATTAGTGCTCCGTGACATTAGAAAGATTTGTCTTATTGAGGGCGAACCGGACACTGGTGGTGTAAGTTCAGAGGCCAACTCTTCTCAGGTTTGAGGCGGGTCTTCGGATCTGCCGAATAGGAAGGGACCACTGAGAGTGGATCCACTTGCCCGACTGGGAGCTGCTCTTGACGGTGATAGGTTTTAGGTATTGGGGAACCGTAGGTCGAGCCGATGCATGAGGCCGACCACATCTAGCGGTGCACGGGAAAAATCCGGGTCGGATTTTGGGGGCCGGTGTAAAGGAGTTCAGGAAACCCCGTTCCATGCATTAGCATCCATATTACAAATGAAATTTATCATTCGTATGAACTATCTTTGCTGGAATTCCGATTGTTTGTTTTATTTCTTTAAATCTTTGTCACAAACCGGACTCCTACCGTTGCCTCGAGCAAGAGTCGCTCAGCTTGAATTTCGTTGTGACTGTATTTGGTAATCTCATCTTCTGTAGCTAACCTTTGCTGTAACCCAGCTGCAGTTGTTGATTTGTTGTCCAATTTGGAACGAAAGAGCCCAGAAGGAACACTATTGAGGTTTGATTATTGTAAAATTAATTAATTTGTTGTATATAGTACCGTAGCTTTGGAACCGACTTTGCTTTGAATTGTGTCGAAATTGGTTGCTACGCGTCGCTCGAGCGTTCCGGTGGCTGGACTTTACAGTCATCCTATAATTCACCACTGCGTTGTCCCGGTCGCTTCCTTCCCACCACAGGAAACGCAAAGCATCTCGTTCTCCTACGGGAATTTTCACCTGATGGAACATTTCTCTAATGTCGGCAGACAAAGCCACTTTACCCACTCTGAAACGGCACAAAACATCGATCAGTGGTGTGGTCCAGTCAGGCCCCTGTAGTAGGCGATCGTTTAACGACTTGCCGTGGAACTTGGCGGCACAGTCGAAAACCACCCGCAGTTTATTGGGTTTCTTGGGGTTGATAACCGGATGGTGAGGCAGATACCAGATACCCCTTTTGCTGTCGGTGTTAACAGGCACCTTTTCAACGTAACCGAGGGTCCCGTTTCACTTCATCAAATCCGCCTATCGTTCCCACAGATTCTGGTCTCGAATGAAGCGTTCTTTTATTCGTAGTAATCGTTGGAGAACGTAACTCCTGTTTTCAGTCCACGGGTCGACAGATGTGCGCCATGGGAGGGGAACCTCGAACTGTTTTTTGAGGCCTCTAGTGCATTGCCGCACCGTTTGTAGAGCGAAGTGATCCTCTTGAGACAACGTCGGTCTTTCGTCTCCAATGTCATGAAACTCCTTTTCATACAGCCGTTGCAGATGGCACTCTATGCGGTCCGTTTCGGCGGATAAGTAATTCACGGAACCGCGTACCCCTACTGGACCGTATAACATCCATCCCAGAACCGTGCGTACGGCATAAGGTGCCTGGCGGTCGCCCACTCTCTGGTCAAGCACCCAATGCGCCTCTGGCACGTCGCAGCCGATGAGGAGATCTACTTCATCATCTTCCCAGTCTACAACGGTGACATCCTGCAGGTGGGGCCACCGAGTGAAGATTGCATTCACCGACCTTGGTGCTCGCATGGGGAGATCTGCTAACGTGAATGCCTCCGTTGGTTCAATTTCCTCGTTAGTGTCTAGAGAGATGAGTTGCAGCCTTAATCTACCGGCAGTCATCACCTGTGTTCCGCCCACCGTGCTCACTGCTAACGACGTCGCACAATTAGCGAGTTGGTGTTTGTCGGCAAACCGCTCTTTCACTAAAGTGGTGTCGGATCCACTATCAACGAAAGCCAACGCCTTGACTATCCCAGTCGGAGTTACTACTCCCACGGCTACTACGCCTAAACGTACCGGTTTACTGGCAGATTGTGAATTTGAACAAATCACGCTGGGCTTGGCACTCGCCTCGGATATGGTTACTCTCGCCTGATGCAGCAGCCGATGGTGTCTGCCCGTGCAGCCCTCGTAACCACATTGATTCCTTGTCCTACAGGCTGCTGACCGGTGCGTGGTGTTGAGACAGATAAAACATGCTCCTGCCATCCTCGCCATTCCACACCGTTCGTCTATTGTGGCGTTGCCGAACTTGGGGCATTCTGGTAGGCCATGGATAGTACCACAGGATCTGCAATTGTGTTGCGCAGTAGCATCTCGTGAAATGACGTGTGTATTGGTCCAAGGCTGGTACTTTGGATGGTCCCGAACTGGGGTTTGGACTTGGCTAGTACTGGGCTTGTTTGCTCGGTTGCTGTCCCGGATGAGTCGGCCGAATCTGCTGTCAGCTATCTTCGTTTGCCTGTCCAAGTATTTGGTCAGGTCTTCTAAGTTGGCTTCTCTGTCGCTTCGGCTGATCCGTTCTGCTTCTTCCGCCCACCGACCCTGTAGTTCGGGAGAGAGGTGACGGACTATGTTTTCCAAAGTGTGCATGGCGTCTAGGTCAGCCCTGTAACCTAAATGGTCGAGGGCAATTGAGCAGTTCTGCATCTCAATCACCAGGTCGGCCATGGTGTAGACGTCGCCCTTGGTTCTCTTTGCCTCTGCCATCACGCCCTCTATTAGGTTACGGGCTACTTTGAACGGTTGGCCAAACAAGTCCCTTAGAATCTTCCTTGCCCTTGTGTAGCCTTGTTCTGGGTCGAGCATGGTGCACCCGTCGATAGCTTCTCTTGCTCGGCCTCGGCAGTAGTGAGTAAGGTAGAGAAGCCTTTGCCCAGGGTCGGTTACATTATTTTCAACGAACGTCTCGAACTGCTTGACAAACTTGCAGTATTGCTAAGCCCGCCCGTCGAAAACCGTTAACTCCACTCTTGGCAGATCGATCGGTGGTGGTTTGTAGTCGGCGACCGGCGTGGGGTTCCCTATTTTATTGCACCCTAATCTATCGGAAGTGTCGTAGTCGCTGGTCTCATGCTCTCGCTGTTTCTGTGTACACTTCTCTGCTTCCTGCGCCTGTAGTCTAGCCGATAGTAACTGTTGCTCTAGTTCTAGTATTCTCAGCTTATATAAATCGACATCCTTACGACCAATATTGTTCTCAATAACACATGAACTAGCACTGACAGGACTAGGCGGTCTAGCATTAACTAAAGAATCATATGTACCCAAAACCTCCCCAGAGACTTGCCGTATTACTTCCTGTCCAGATTCAACTGCTTTTGATCATTTTCTTGGCATTTTGCGTGTTTTTCCTCGTTCCAAATTGATCTATTGAGTATTGTTACAAACGTTAGAGCAATGCGTAGCCAAATTTGCAACGGATCCCGAAATCAAAAGACGATTATCCGTGATATTCTACGATACTAGATTATTACAATAAACAATGACATAAACAATATACAAACCGCAATAATACGATCACAAGGACTCAACAATGAGAAACCGAATAGCAGCGTGTGAGCAGACAGCACGTGCGTCACGCAGGTCCTGAACAAGGATGTGCCAAAGTAGCGCTCTGGGCACGAACAAACAACAATTGGTCCAGAAAAACAACCAGTTCGTAAAGACAAGTCAATAGTGTATGGAAATGAGTGATGTTGGGAAAAACACTGAATCGCGAGGGAAAAAGGGGATTTTCCACGACCGGCTGTTACATCAACTACGAGAGACGTTATGCAACGTGAGCGTTCACCGAGACAGTATGCATTAAACGAGAAAGTCCATTAAAACATACTCCAGAAGGACCGCAGTGCTACACGTCGTTCATCTAGTTGACCTGCTCAAGGCTCACTACAAGGAAATATCTCGTACCACTCCCGGTCTAGGGCACCTTTGAAGGATTGGATGGTCTGCGGATCTATCATTCCACCAGGCAGACTGTTCCAACTGTTCAAAACTCTATTGCTAAAGAAGCGCGATCTAGCCATCAACCTAGATCGCGCTTTCATCAGCTTCTTTTCATGTCCCCTTGTTCTGGAGTCTACGGCCAATTGGAATAGACTATCTGGTCTAAGGCCACAAAAGCCCTTCATCACTTTGAGCGTTTCTATGAGATCCCCTCGACTTCTCCCCCTTTCCAAGGAGAAAAGATTCAAATCACAGAGCCTCTGCTCATATGTCATACCCCTCTGCCCTTCAACTATTCGCGTAGCGAGACGTTGGACTTTTTCAGGCAGGCAGAGTCCTTTTTGTAGGAGGGTGACCAGGCCTGCACTCTACCTTCTCAATGAGGTCTTGAAGTGATACACGGGCTCGAGGTTTTGAGCCCAATTTTCCCGGTTCTCAATGAAATCTTTGAACTTCCGTCAGATTCAGTGAGCTGAAACAAGAGTATAGGGAGGCGGGGGCGGCGTTCAATGAAAAATACACATAACATTATGCAGTGTTTCATTATGGACAGTGCTTTAGGCGGAACAGAGGTGCGACTTTCATAGAAATATAGCGGAGCAAAAATGCAATGTAAGACATCTGTTTCAATTTTTGGACAAGAGACCACTGGGAGAGACCCAAGTAGATGTCTAACTTTTTCTTGAAGATAGTTTTGTTCTGCGAGGAAACAGTAACTTCCGGAAGAGCTTCCAACAGAATAATAACCCTGTGGCTAAAAAAGCTAATTTGTGGAGAGGTGCGTGGTCATTCCTTAAAACCCCTTCTGCTGTTACCATGGAGAGAAAAGGCCGGACAGACGGAGAAGAAACAATCGCTTTGGCCTGGTTCAGAAGGTCGAAACATCAAAAACAGATCAATTCTTTTCCGTCTGAAGTCAAAGAGAAAGAGATTCAGGAGTGAGGGGCGGACGGTATAAGGTAGATCGGACAGACCCCACACTGCCCCGGTGGAAGCCCCCCGGACCCTTTCTGGGGTTGCACGATCACGGACAAGACCAGTGAGGACCATCTAACTGAGGTACTCTAGCAGAGGTTGGATATACTTGCCGAAAGCTATGGGGAGATCAGCCCTAGAGAAGAGTTTGAAGGGCCTCCGAATCATCCTGAGGACTCGAAAGGCAGACTTGCTCGTAAGTTGGTGATGATAAGAGAATGGAAAGTTACAATCTAACCAGAAACCGAGCACCTTGTGTTGGTCAGCCCTAGGCAGTGTGGTTGCTCCGTTATTGAATAACTTATGGCCAGTCTCTCTGCCGAAAGATAAGCTCACACTTTTGTGATCGTTGACTTCGAGGTCCCAGTTCGCGGACCAGCTTCTTGCTTCATCAACTGCATTTTGCAGATTTTCAGCCCTTGAACTGCGGAGGGTTACATCGTCTGCATACATTGCAATGTTCATAGGAGGGGCTATCGGAAGATCGTTTATGTGGATGAGGAAAGAACAGGACGTAAGACCGACACTTGTGGGACCACAGTTGGTACTAGGGAGGGTTGAGACCAAGCAATTTCCCACACTAACCACAAAGGTGCAGCCGGTAAGAAAGCTGCGTAAGGTTTCCACCATAGAGCCTGTTACTTCTTATGTTTGCAGCTTATAACGAAGAAAGGCAGGGAGGACCTTGTCGAAGGCCTTAGAAAAATCGATGAAGTCAGCCTGTGAGAGCTGGCCATCATCGTAAGCTTTTGTCAGATTATGTATGACAGTAAGTATGTCGGTGACGCATGATCTGCCAGGAAGAACTCCGTGTTGCTACAAGAAGAGGATACTATTCTTATGCAGATGGGAAAGAACCTCACTCTTAAGGATTGACTCAAACATTTTGCTGATGGCGCTAGTGAGACTAACGGGTCTGTAACTAGAAGCAACATTTCTACTACCCTTCTTATAGGTGGGTGCAATGACTGCTTTTTCCAGCTACTGAGGAAAACTCCATCGTCAACACATCACTGAAATAAAGGGGCATAAGGAGCAGCTAATGTGTCTGCGGTTTCCTTGAGAATGCGGGGTTGGATTAAGTCAGGGCACATGGAGCAGTGCTGGTTGAACCGTCGGAAAACTTGTGCGACTGCATCAATGGCAATGGTGACGTGGTTAAGCGTAGTGACCGGAGATTTCGGGAGCACGGTATGGTAGGATGTTATCTGTACGAGGCTGAAACCGTACGAAGAAAAGGAGCTGAGGGCCTGGGCTACTTGGCTGGATGAAATGATTAAGAGTCCAGCTTGATCTCTGAGAGTGAGTGGCATTGGAGATGTGCGCCTCAGACGGCGCATATACTGAAAGAATAATGACTTGCTGGCCCGCGCTCGAGCGAGTGCAGACCGTTGGACTGCTTTCGGATAGAACCCTATCTAGTCTTTGCATTTGTTACGGATAATCCTGAAGTCTTCTGCATCGCGGGCAAAACCTGTGGCTTTATATCTAGCGAAGAGGCTTGGGCGTTTGTCTAAAATGCGCCTAATGGAACGAGGGAGGGGCCACTTACCGGTCTGTGGAAGACGAATTCTGGGGACAAATAGCCTGTTAGCTAAGGAGGAAACCCTCTGAGATTCTCAGTCATCAGCAGAGTCACCTGGGTTAGCTGAGTGCGGCTGGGAGCGAAGGAATGCGAAACTTAGTCAAAATTTGTCCTCTTGAAGGATCTCAAAATTTTGATTTCCCAGGACAGGGGAGGCAACCTCGCAATATAATCGAACCAAATGAGAATGTGATGGTCTTCGCCTAGAGGTGATGATTAGGGCGCCACAATTTTTAGAACCATTCATTAGTGATGAACAAGTCTATTAGGGACGGAGCATGTCCTGTGCGGTATCTGGTTGGATCTTTTACGCTCCATACCCATGAGTTCTTCAGTACGAGATCCAGGATGGGTTTACCAAAGGTGGCATCGCGGTCATCAGCTCTCTGCCAGTCAATACTGGGCGACTTGACCTCACCAGTGACTAACAGATAGTTGAAGTTTGTGTGGCTTTTGAGGGAGCCATCGTTTGAGCTGCTCGTGGGAGAGCGATAGACTGCTCCAAGCAGTAGCGCGTCTGTCCCATAGAGTTTAAACGCAATCCACAAGCATTCAATACACGAAAACTTGGGGGTTGTTAATATAGTGGGAGTAGGGATAGGGTTTCCGTAGCATGTAATAACCCCGTTGGCATGGCCTCTGCTGGATCCCTGCTGTGATGGACGGCTGTGGAAAACCCCCCCGGAAACACCGCAATTTCAAGCTTCCTAGACATTACACGCTCATATACACTATTTGCTTGTTTTACGCTCTGTATGTTTTCATGAACCAACGTTTGTTTGTTCGCTTCCAACAAACTTCTCTGTCACATCCAATTTTGGACCTGCGTGAAGCACGTGATTCTTTCTCGCAAGCCGCAATTTGGTTCTCGTTTTCCGTGCCTCTGTGATCGCATAATTGAGGTCCGTATCTGTTGTATATCAGTGCTCATTCTGATGATATAGTATCATTGAATTTCACGGAAACTCGAGTTCTGATTTCGGGATTCGTTTCAAATTATCTACGTGTTGCCCGACGGCGTCTCACCATACTCAAATGACCAACACAGAACGAGAAAACACGCAACACGCCAAGAAAAGGACCGAGGTAATTGGGATCTGGACTGGAAGTAATACTTTAAGTCAATGAGGTGGTTTTGTGTGCTTTTAATTCTTTAGTTAACTTTAGGTCACCTCGTCCTGTCAGGCTAGCTTACGTATTACTGAGGGTAGCTTGGGCTCCAAGAAAGTTGATCCATTTAAGTTGAGAATATTAGACCAAGAACAGCATGTGTTGTCGGCTAGGCAGTAGGCCCAGAGGGCACGAGTACTGTAGACAGAACGAACTTGAGCAGAAGGTCAACGACTATGGCCTATCCGACAGATCAGGACAAAATAAAACAGGAAACGCTGCGTCGGCGGTAGAATATAAAATTTCGATGCGACCAACGATCAATCTGGAAAGAGTAGAGCTAACAGTTTTTCATGGACGACCTGGACACTACTGCTAGTTCATCAGGCAGTTTGAAACTTTCGTCGGAAACAAGATAACCGAGCCGGGACAAACTTTCCTCTGTCTGACTCATTACTGCCGAGAAAGAGCAAGAGGAGCTTTGGCCTTCATCGACAGTGGATCAGATACAACCCCGGTGAGGAAACGGTTTGCCGGCAAACACTGGCTCGCACGGCGTAGGTTTCAGTGAGCTCGGTAAGGAGAACAAAAGCAATTATAGCCGGCCGGTTGAAGTTGCAGCTCATCTCCTTAGATACTAACGAGCAAATCGAATCAACGGAGTCATTCATGCTAGCTGATCTCCCCATGCGAGCACCGAGTCTGATGAACGCAATTTTAAACAGGTGGCTCCACCTGCAGGATGTAACCCTCATAGACTGTGGGGACAACGAATTGGATCTGCTCATCGGCTGCGACGTACCAGAGGCGCATTGGGTACCGGACCAGAGAGTGGGCCACCGCCAGGCACCTTATGCCGTAAGCACAGCACAAGGACGGATGTTATATGGTCCGGCCGGGATGCGTGGCTCCGCGAGGTACTTAGAAGCTAAAATGGACCAAATAGAATATCAATTGCAACAGCTGTATGAAAAGGAGTTTCACGACATTGGAGCCGAAAGAATATCAGTCCCTCGAGAGGACCACTTTGCTCTGCAGACAGTGCGGCAAGGAACTAGAAGCCCTAAAATACCGTTCGAGGTTCTCCTCCCGTGCGCACACCAGGTGACCCTTGGGCTGATAACAGAAGCTATGCTCTGCAAAGACTACTATGATTGGAAGATCGCTTCTTTCGAAACCAGGATCTGTGGACACAACACGCAAAAGGTATGAGGTGAAACAAAAGCCCTAGGCTACGCTGGAAAGGTGCCTGCATCCTTCGACGGCCGGGAAGGGATCTGGTATCTACCCCGCCACCCGGTTATCAACCACAAGAAACCCGAAAATCTGCGGGTAGTTTTCGGCTGTGCAGCCAAGTTGCAGAGCAAGTCGTTAAATGATCGCCTTCTACAGGGACCTGACTAGACCACGCCATTGATCGAAGATTTGTGCCACTTCGGAGTGGGTGGAGTGGCCTTGTCCGCCGACATCAGAGAAATGTTTCACCAGGCGAAAATACCGGTAGCACAACGAGGTGCGTAGCATCTCCTGTGGTGGGAAGAGAACAACCATTTATCCTTTGAAATGCAGACGCAGCAGCCCACCCGGTTTACGCTATCGTGCTAGCCTGTGGTAGTACTTTTCAACCCCCTGCAACCCTACGTTACTTAAACTATCGAATTAGAACCCGAATCAGAGTATAGAGTGTACCACTGACAGTTCACATAAACCCAACCAGTTCATTAATAATTGTCGCCATTCATTATCATAACTCACAGCTGGAACCACGTCCAGACTGCTCATATCATTTGTTTCAGGCTTGTCTTCGCCCACTCTCCCGGGCTCCACCTTCGGTGACCAAGGTCCACTCTTTGACCCGTACCGACAGAGACCCAAATGGAATCTGTCATACCAAACGGGATTACAATCGAGCCACACGACCTAAAACACTCCCAACTGCCTACCAGTATATTGATAAGCGTCTTCTAACGCATCACCTCTACTACTGATGTCACTGTTGGAGTCTTCACAAATATCAGTTCACAAGCAACCTGCTCCTGATTGACTGACACATCCCTTACCTCGCCTGATAAACTATACCCACGGGATGATGCACATCACCTTGGTCTCATGTGAAACAATCCAATAACAGAGCCATAATACGCAACACAGGAATTAATTGCTCCTTAAATTTCGATACGCCATCCGAACACGAGTCCACTTATCCCTCTCATCCATGGTTCCCAATAATGACGCCGAATATCACTGAGAATCAATAAGTCAATATATTTTTGTCAGCGTAACAGAACAATAAGGTGCGAACCCACGCGAAGGTTTTTTAGTCAGTTTTATCTTGCAAGATTTCATTTTCTTTCGAAAGGTATCCGGCTTGAAATTGATTCTTCACTAATTCAAGGCATTCAGGTTGTGCTCCCTTTTTTTCTGAATGATACGTGTTGTTGATGCTGAATCTAAGCTCACTTTTTATATGGATTGCTGTTTTCTCCACATTCAAGAACTTTTCCTAGTGCACTTCCACACGGTTCGTTCATGTCTCCCCTTTTCAAGACGCACTCCGTTTATGAAAACCGGGAGTATCCGTCATTCCGGGCCAACATCGTCTTCATAAAGAGCCGTTCTCTTAATATTCATCAAATTTCGCAAGTTTACTCCCATACACTTGTTTCATCTCTCCATGTTCATAGAACCCCAATAGGCCTCCGTTATCCACAGCTCAGTTATTTTGGTTTATAACGCATCCCTAGCGCTATATTTTCACGACTTATTTTGTATTTCCATGGGGCCACCACCAACCAACTCGGATGCGTAACCAAACGGTATTTGCTGTACAAACCATTATCATTTCGGTCGATTAAAACTAACTCTAGTTGTATTGGTTTGCTTCTGACGATTATGACTCCCCTTCGTAAAGTTCATGTATAGTTCATTGTTTTGAGTAACGTTGTACGCCATGTTCATACTTTTGCGCGTGCTTCTCGACCATGGTCGAGAAATATACCATTATTATTATTATTATTATAACCGGACCGGAGCAGTGATGGAATATAGAATGCCCGTCCATCCCTTCGAAGCCATATCATCACCGTTTTATGCGAACAGCGCCCCTCCAGAACCAGCGAACAAACATGTAGCTTTGGTCTAACTGTCGACAGCAAGTCGCGTCAGCAGAAACGTCCACGTCGATGACAATCTGGGTTCATTCTATGACGTAGACTAGGCCCTAGCGCAGTTCAGGGGCCTAACATGATTGATAGAAGAAGGCGGCTTCCATCTCGAAACAGATGCTGAGAGCTTTAGAAGTGCTCGAAGTCATTCCATATCACGGGAGAGCCGAAAGGGTTAGAGATTTGGACGGCTCCCCGCTCCTTGACGAAATCGTGCTGAGAGTGCAATGAGATGGGGAAACGGAGGACTTTGTTATCGAGCTAAACTTTCTTCAGCAACCAGCGACTCGTCGGGGTATACTATCTGGTGTCTCTAGTTTCTTCGAGCCACTCGGCTTTGTCTCTTCCTGGCAGTTACCTGGAAAGATCCTGGTGCAACGGCTCTGGCGCAAGAAAGTCGATTGGGATCAGCCACCGGACCGAGAAGACCGGTAGGACTGGGAGGAATTTCAGAACACCTGAGGCAGCTAGCAGGCATACGGATCCCACGATGCTTGCCCCTGGTAGTACAAAACAGACGAGATAACCGCACGTCTTTTCTGACTCTTCCGAGGTCGGTTACGGAGCCGTGGTATCCGGACGATGGTCCACGGGCGATGGAAAATACGCTACGCGGATCCTGTTCACCAAAGCCCGCGTTGACCCACTGAAATTGGTTTCGATCCTGCTCCTCGAACTCAGCTCAGCCGTGTTAGTAGTCAGGGCGGTGCATGCGGTAAAGATATGTTTCTACTTCTACATTTGGTCGGCCAGTTTTTGGGCGGACTCAGCCATAGTACTGTACTACATCAGCGAGGTCAGGGGCCGTTTCAGTACTTCCGTAGCTATTCGGCTAACGATCATCCCCAGCGAAACTGCCATGAACCAGTGGAGACATGTCAAGTCTGGCGATAACCTAGACGATCAGTGCTCCCGGGGCGCAATCAACTCCCGGCCCCATTACACAGTGAATTATCTTCCGGACCAGTTGTGACATTTAGATAGCAAAATAATCACAAGATCTGGGAGCCTTTGGGCCTTACCCTCGTACCTCGCAGTTGATGTGCGATGAGGTTTTCCGTTTCCCTCTCATTTTTAGCGGGGATTCGACGAAATACACTCGGCAGTGGTGGGTGCATAACTGGTGTGCATACCATCGAAGGAATTCTGGACGCTCGATTGGCCGTGGCCATTACCTGTCCTGTGCAAACTGAACTGAACTGAACTGAACTAATTCGTCTCCAAAATAGCATTATCTGTCCATGCAAACCAAACTGAATGCTCCGTTGGCCCCGTCCAGCATCAGTCCTGTGCTACGGAGGGCATATTCAGTGCTGGACATGCGGGCTAAATTTTTTAAAAGTAGGGTTGTAATTATGTGGAATGGACTGTCAGAGGATGCTGATGGCTGCCGCAATGTACCAGCTTTCAAGAAGGCCCTAGACTCACGCTGGAACATAGCTTCCTCAGAGCTAGTTGCGTAAACGAGGGGTGAGGTAATGAGCCCCTGGTATTTTTGCCAATAAACTTATGCCCGTGAAGGAGATTCTGCCTCACATATTCTGCCTTTCAGACAAAAATTCCCAAATGCGGTATTTGCAGCCTAGGAAACTCGCCGAAAACACAACGGTATGGACGCCCGATTGGTCTCGACCACTTTCGTCTTGTGGAAACTAAACTGATCAGAACAAACTTCGTTGCCCCAGCAACGCGGTTGTCTACCCTGATTGGTCTAGTCCGTTTGAAATTTTTGGAACGCGTAGGCCGCGCGAGCCTCCTTACCTTCCTCTACAACCCTTATAAAGCGTGTAGTTTTTCGTAAACCTAGTGGAGTATCTCAATTTTGGTCAGCTTCTGCTGCTGTGTCCCCAGGACTCTCTTTACCACACCACGATCCAATAGCAATTGGCTAAATATATAGGCTAAATAAAGCGCGCTGCACACCAGACTTTGCTTGGTTTTGCTGGAACCTTCTGCTAGACAAAGGACCATTAATTCAGTGGAGTGACTTTTTGGGAGGTGGGGCATTCACTGGGTGCCTCCTATTTCAACTTATGCCAGTTTATTCCTGCAAGGCCTTGCTTCGAGTATCGAAGCATCGAGCAAGTTGCCCGCATATATGAGTTTCAGTCTGTAGTAGCGTCATACAAGAACGTGAAAAGCAGGCGCAAAAATATGGTCCGTCCGCGTTGATGCTTTGGTTTGCTTTTTTGTGGAAGAGTGAGAGGGGTTGAGATTAAGCATCAACCACATTCGACCGTCATTGCACGACTCTGCCGTCCTATCCACTTGTAGAGTAAAGTTCGTTTACCTGCGGGTAATGAGGTGGTCTGGGTTCCTGAATTAGGCCGCCAAATATACTTTGCAGAAGGCGCCCAACTTTCCTTTGAAATCAAACACGGCGTAGGCCTCCGTGACCTGTGACGAAAATGTATTTTATCAGTCCATCCCTCGTTGAGCAAAAAATCGGCTGTAACTGAAATAATGCAAGGGAAATTCACCAGCTTCAGTTAGTGTCTCCCTATGCCTTCATATGCGCCTTTCAGGAGCAACAAAAATCTCGTCCAGCCTGAGAAGCATATTATCCGCAGAGCCCCAAAGAGGTCCACCTTAAACTTCGTCCCCGAAAGGAGAGCCCCAATTTTCTAAGCCTCTTTGTATAGCCGGCTTTGGAGTTCAAAAGGCATCTTCGCGATCCGAGTTTGCGATTGTTTGAGCAGTGATCTTTCCCTTATTACATCAAAATGTCAAGTTAAGCTGACATACTCTGACCGCAGTCTTATGTGCCTTCTGCAGAGCTGCAGTAGAACATATGGCCTACCCAAGACAGCGGTTCTTGTTGGAAGTGTGATGAAGTTATTACCTTCATTCGCGGCTTTCAGATGCTGCCTTCAGTGTTTGAGATCCATAATTATGAATGTCCCCATCTCCTTAAAAGAGACCATTCCCTAAAAAACTTATGCCACGGTTTCCACCCTTTAGTTTCCCCAGGTTGTATAGAGGACATTTTTCAGTGAGCTGTTTACGTTTGTTATTGCCCAGAGGGGCTCCAGATCTGTGTACTACCACCGAACATTGTTGGGGTCGTCCTGTGGGGCACTTGCTATAGTATTTCCCATTACCTTGACAAAGCCAGTACACATGGGGCGTAGGCATTTCAGTCCATAAAGTAACATGCCAGTATACAGCAGGATAGGGAGAGGCCCCAGCACCGACCCATGCAGGATCTAACTGATGGCTTTTCCAAAACTTCACCTGCTCTGCACCATCTCCACAAAGGAGTACCTTTCTCAGAGAAACTCGGCTATCCGTTTGCACGACAGTGAAGCCTATCAACGGGCTTAAAGCTTGTACATCAATGGCCTGTGGTTAACGGAGTCCAAGGATTTCTTGAGGTTCTTTTAACAGACTTATAAGCACTCGACATCGTGACGTCTCCTCTCAATTCTGTCCTCAAAGCCTATGAATTTTGTCTTTCAAAAACTCCCCTCCATAAGACCACTTCTGCAGAAACCAGTAAAAATTATAATGATTTCTTTTGGGTTAAACAGAGGCGTGCCAAATTACAAAATCAAAATAGCATAAGCGAGCTAAAGGAAATAGCCAAAATCCGTTAGATAGCTATAAGGTAAATGGCATATGGGGTTTTTAACGGGCTAATAAATGACTGCCCTGCAAAGCAAACTTCTGGATCAGATGGCCATGTAGTCAGAATCCTGGCAGAATTAGCCGAGCTTTAGAAGTACATGTGCAAACTAAAACAGAAACGGTTGAAGCAAATGGAAAATCAGATGGAGCTGTAGGATACTTACAGAAAGATATATCAAGTCGAAAAAGAATAAGAGCCCACAGGCCATACTGTCACTATTCGGTGAAAACTGACCATTTAAAATTGAAAGATCCATATCGCGGAGACAGAGCCACAGTGTACGGCAGGAAAAGAGTTAAACTAAAAAGAATGAAGGACCGATGAATGAGAATCAGTAGCATGAGACATGAATGAACGATGCGTAATGGTGCCAGCCGTCTCACGGTCAATATGTGAACCTGACACAATCACTTTCATTGTTCAGTTCATTTGCTGCCTCAGTCCCATTACCTTTCGGAACTACACGAAATTCAGCCCAAATCACAGTATTCTTCTCTCGCATACTAACACCGGGTCTAATTTGGGTCTGTTTAGACCGGCCGGTCTGCCCTGTCCACCACAGTTTTGGCGACGGGGAGCTTTTCCCCTCAGAGACGTCAAAGAAACATTGCTGTTATCAAGAGTCAGAACCACCGCCCACTAACTTTCGGACATCTCACGTGGCATCTTTTAAGTCACATATTCGTAACACTGCATGAACCCAAAGTTCGAGATGAAAGCGAAACTGTCATCTTGAAAGTCGAAGCTGTCTCTTATTGTGAGAAGGATCTCGGAGTGCGAAAGTAGCCTGGTCATTGTGGATTGCCTAAGTGACAAGGTTCAATGGTTAGTTTTGAACGAAGGCGTGAGCAAAAATGCCCCCAACCAAATATGATCCCGATGGCCTAGCAAACAATTATTTTGGGGTGTAAAAACAACACTGTTTTCAAGGAGTAGTTGTGAAGGCGGGTTCAACACCCTGATCAATCTGCCCAGTAACATGTCAATGTGATGCGGTGTCTAGTGCTGGAAGATTTATCGAATGAATCACCTGAGGTTATAGCAGAATTTGCTCCCCAGAGTTTCGTGTTAGGCCTTGGAGGCACAAAAGTCCGGTTTGAGGTACAATGTCAGTCACCAAATGCTTCCCATGTAAGGGTTCAACTCCCCAAGGAGCTCGCTGTATGCAGCTCTTTCCCGCTAGCTGTCATACCTTGGTGGCAGTGCATCATCGGTAGAACGAAAAACGGACGGGAACAGACAGACAACCATGGAGACAGCCAGTAATGTGGAGATCACAGGGACGGCTCCATCCTCGCCGATGAGGGAGAAAACGAAAAAATGTGCAAGGAAGTCTCTGGCACCATCTGCATTTTTACTTGGCGGTTGTCTAAACCAGCCCTCTTTTGGTTCCTCTCTACTGTGGCCAGTAATCATTATTGGTAAGAATGTTGTAGCTTCGATTGACACTGGAGCAACTTCCAGGTTTTAGATGTGAACGTGTGTAAGGGCTACCTAAGAACAACCCTCCCAACAGCCTGGGGTGAAATAGATATACAGCTCAAGTGGCAAAGATGATATCCGCGCATCAAATGGTAGTATCTTCGACATTTCCATTGAGCCTGATTTAGGAAATTGAATACTTACGAGGGACTGGTTGTTGCTCGGAGTGCGCTCAGAAGGTTGCAATCTTATCCGGAATAAAAAATCACCTTTGTCAATGGACTTCCAAACTCCCACTAATTGGCCTTGTGCGCAAATCCAGTGAAAACTCTTCGCTGGGCGCCTGAGGTCTTCAGCTGAAACGATGTGCCCTTAAAAGCCGGTTATCGACATCGGCTAAAGGTGAGCTTAAACAGGCATCAGGGTGCAAGTGCACGGGAAAGAACTTCCTTGGGCAGACAAAAAATGAACTAACACTGTATCGGTACACAGGCGGCCACACCAGCAAGACAGCATCTTCAAAGACTGCCTGCAAAATGCAGAAGAGGGTTACACGATCGTCGTCATAAGACGTGGCCATCAAAGTATTCAAATCGTCAAGGGGAGCACCCATAGTGCCAGTAAAGAACAAGTCCGGAGCGCTAGGGTTATGCGTGGATTGCTGTTTGGTAGACCGGTTTACCGAAAATGGTCAGTTTACCTTGCCAAAGATTAGGCGAGACATTGGTGACTCTCAGGGGCACCAGGTATATCATTATTTTGATCTAGCTTCCTGGTATCGGTGAGTGAAGATACATCCGGAAAATAGAGAACAACCGTCCTTTGCATTTCGACTGGTGTCTGTGATTATTTCAAGGTGCCATTCAGGCTTGCAAGTGCCCCATAAGAGGCTGAATATTATCTGGGTGGAGGGATATTCTTGGTGTCACAAAAGGTCATCTAGAGAAGAAAGATTTATCTTTGAAAACCTTACGACTGAAATATCCATCGCAAAACTATTTGGTCATTATGTCTTTTGTCCTCTGCCTCAGAACAACGTGTCAATAACCGACGCCAACTTCGTGTGTTTGATCCTCCAAAGTGTACAAATCAATAGTGGATACAAAAATCGGTACGTCACTGAATCTTTTTGATTCCTGTTCAAGTCTCGGTGAGGGGCTTATTAGTCAGGTATAATGTGAAAGCCTATTCCACATTTGTGCGTATTTAATAAAGTTGGTTTTGGAGTGGTTCTCCGGAACGGCACAATAGCCAAGGACGCATCACGTTACAACCACTATCCACAGACTTGTAGATCTCGTAAACCTGGAGAGGCCATACAGGAAGTGTTTTGTTACCCACTGGAATAATAGGTTCTTGTCTATTCACCGGAGCCGAGGAGGTTTGCGGTGTGGCAGTGTACAGCTCCGTTCACTGTTGAGACCAAACTAATAGCCAGTTATTTGTTTCTTGGGAGTACGTTGGACTTTTTCGACGGACTCCCTCTCATGCCGATGCAAGCTGGAGCCGGCTGTTGAGCCGCCTCCTAGCAGTGGTCCAGCTTGGGTCCTAGAGCACTGAATTTACTTCCATGCAGACGGAATTTTCCGTGAACAGGGCCCATCATCCTGCTGGCCGGGCTGTTCCACTGTTTACCAATTAATAGAATTGAAGAGATGCATGCCCATGTCACGTACGGATGACCTGTTTAGAACCATATGGCAACCTACAACGTGTTTCGCTGGGAAGAGGAATGAAAACTCTACGTAAGAATGCAGTTTTAACCAGTTGAGAACTTCACTAGTCAGTAGTCACATTTTGACCTGGCATCTGTAAGCCCTTGGATATGTCTGCCGTAGCACTACTAATCGAAATATAATTGGAGTTGTGTGACGGCTTTGCTCCGCGAGCAAACAAGAAGGGAGGTCCATGAGGAACCACCGTAAACATAACACGTGCCTACATAACGGACACAATAAACTGCGTTGGGTCACCCCACTGGTGGCAAGGCTAGAGAAGAGAATGGTTCCATCAGCGTTTAATTCTTTTCTGCCCGGGCCAAGTGGATGCATTGAGGCCTACAGTGGATTGGCAGCACCATAGGCCTGGGCCTTTAATAACATTGAATAAGAGATGCTCGGTCAAAGGCCTTGGCCAAGTATAAAGCACCGTGATCGAACTTTTCTATCGTTGATGGCTTTAGTAACGAGGTTTAAAAAGCTTGGGATGCCTGGTCTCTCCCATTTGAAGATGGCCAATGATGGAGAACTGATCTGGTACAGTGAAACAGATGAAAGTGCAAAATTAAAGGGAGGGGGCAGGTTACACAGGAAAGTGGCTCATGAGGGAGTACCAATAGACAGGAAGGAGTGTTGCCATATCACTATTCAAAGAAGAGGCGAAAAGCTGACAATTTCTGTTATATATAGCGGTTCATCTAGGTACTCGCCATAAAAGGACGAGGGGATAAGTGGACGGAGTCGGTTCATGATTCCCTCATTTCGCCAGTCTTGTCAGGAACTCACCGTTTGGAATGAAACAGAGACATCTATTCTCCTTTGTGTAATACGGCAGCCGGGGTAGGATGTAACTTTTTGCGATGTGCAGTTTGACCAGAGGAACAGTAATAAATACCTCATTTTATGTCGAGTGCGTTGCAGTCCGTCCACTTTCGAATTTCGACGAGTCGGCTTATTAGGTCAACTGCAAACTGAAGTTCATTTTGCAGGAGTAGCTTATTTAGGGCGATGTTCAAAGACGAAATAAATCTTGTCTGCCGACAAACGAGGATTTGTACATTAAGAGAATGTGTCTCACTTTAGACGGCAAATAGGAGAAGATAGTGTGACCTCAATGGTTTTGTAAAATGGTCTATGCATGGCACGGATGCTTGTTCGCCGTGACCACTGTAAGGCAATGCTGAAAAGTTTAGGAAGGACGGAGTGTCTAAGCTAACAAATTAAGATTGGTTATCCAGCGGTACAGGTGCTTTGCCGTTCGAAAAAGGGCCGGAATTTGGTTGTTCCTGGTTGCGAAAACTCGGTGTAGAAAGTACAACCGGGGTGCATTGTCTCCTTCTTATCACGACTGGAAGGTCGCGGTCTAGGTCATTCTGGTCTTGTCTCTCATTCCCCGATCGCGTCCTGGGTAGCTGGAATAATTTGACAAATCGCTGGTGTGAACAAAACGATGGATTTAACAGCGTCATGACTACTGTCTCTGCTGTTCCCAAAGAGATTTGACGAGCGATCTATGAGGAATTCACAGGAGCTTCGTAAACTATGTTCAAGGCTCTACTGTCCACCTGGTGTTTTGTTTCTGAAATGTGGGCTACGATGGCATAAGTTACGGTTCTTCTAGTTCTTGCCTTCAGCCAGGCTGGTTTGTGTGCCTTGTTTCCTCCGGACAGTTGCCGTGTCATTTCGCCTGAATGGCTTGCCGAACATTAGCAGGCAAATGGATAAGTTTTAGTACTATAACTACTGCCCTGTCTGCATAGCTTTTTTGGGCTTGGTGCTTAGTTTTGTTTTCCAGCCGGGATATCACTAATGGCCTAGGCTTTGGGCGTGGATTTGCCGATAGGTGCGCTTTTCCATAGGGATATAACCAGAACAAGCTGCTGGAGTTCCGGTTTGAGTGGGTGTGATGGATTTTGTTCCTGATCGACCCTTGCACCAGCAACAGTGTCTGTTTTGACCCGTATGAGCCATCCTGTGGCGTGCTTTACTTTCGGTGGCCGGCCCAGCAGTTTGTCCATCCCATGTACGCCGGCTGAGATGATAAGCAGGAGAAGCTACTTCCATGAGTTTGTTCTTTTCCATAGTCCCATTCTACTCAACGCTGAGTACATTAGGTCAGTGGGTGGTCTCGCCATTCTCAGGAAGCTAATCAAGCGCCCAAGGTCGACTTTACTTCCGCTTGGCATCTGCTCGATCATCGGTTCCGCACAATAATGCGCAAGAAGCAGCTCACTTTTTTCCCAACAACTCCTCGAGTGGTGACCATAATTCCCCGATTTTTCTTTCTAAGTCTATCACCCATTTGAGTGCCTCGAGCTCATCGGCTTTTCTGGATTTGCTAAATGGCTTATTGCAACAACGTTGGCCCTTCTTTTCTGTAATTGGTCTGAACATCCGTGCTTTTTGCTAGCACTGATCTCCCTGAGAAATCTATTGCTAAGCTCATTGTAATGTCCCCTTTTTCATCTAGTAATCTTTTTGGTAAAGAAAACATTTTTTGCCAGGGTGACACAGTGAAAGCATGTCTAATCTAAAGGCTCGTGTTCCTTGTGCAGCTCAAAGCTTTTTGGTCAAGGCTGAGCAGCTCTGCTGTTACCACTCATTTTACCTCCCACGCCGTAAGCCCGATTCAGCATAACCATTTCGACTTCTTACTCAACATGGACTTTCAGCCTAAATATTCGTCGCAAAGACCTAAGTGTATATACCATGAGAAGAATGGTAACAGTATATACCAAAACTTGGAGCTCAATAGGCTTGGACAGTACTGACAATTGTGGGAATAAACGAAATTGCCAAGCGCACAATTATAAAGCTTTGTCTGAAAGACAGCTCTTCATCAAAAGTGAATCAGTCAGGGTAAAATCTCCCGGAACGACTAACTCACCTTAGTAAACATTGATGTAAGTAGATTTTGTGGAGCAACCTTATTACGTAATAATCACAGCAAACGGATTACGATAAAATGGAGCTCTTCGAAAGTTCAAACCACGCGGGTTTATCTATTTTCGCAATGTAAGTCCTAAAAACGACGCAAGTACCATTCTACCTTGCACTGGGGCAAACTTCTGGCTCATTGCGAGATTAATTACCAATAAAAAGGGTTAAACTTTCGAAAGGACAAAGTTTTGATCCCTTGGCAGAAATGATCTTCAGGGCCAGATGATTAACTCTTCAGGACTTCAGAAGAATTGACTGGGCAGAAGGAATACATATGCACGCCGAGCTGAAACTGTCAAAAAAAACAAGAAAACCATATGGGTTTGGAGGACATTTGAAGGAGGGAACAATTAGTCGAAAAATACCTAGAACATATGTAATATACCGTGCTACGACGATGATTGAGAAAAGGTGTTTAAATAGGAAAAATCAATATCGATGAAACCAACTGAACAGTGCCCGAAAGAAAAAATTAGGTAAGTCAAAAGAGTACTTGAATCTGATTGATGAAAATCCACGTTGTGGAACGTGAAAAATAATTTCTGAGAAAACTTGAGAGAGGAAGCTCAGGCTGGATTTGGTGTGAACGCTCGATGGCGAAGAATAAAACGATGGAGTGGTGTTAGTTGGAACCTAAAATAGGTAACTTCAAAGGCAGAATATTTGTAAAGGACTCACGGAGTGACATGAGGAGAAAAGTGGTTGAACCCTGTGGTAGCTTGGTAGATATGAGAAGAATTGTGCCCTTGCAAAACTCTCAGAAGGTGCCCATGGTTGCGTCAATAGAGAAGCCATGGAAGGTCGTTCGTGCAATACATGTTGAATAATCAATTTATGCCGTCAATGAAGAGTGCTCGGTAAGTCATTCGTTGTGGTGTACTCTCACTGGAGTGGTCTTATCTTTCTTGACTCAGAGTCTAGACGGATGAAATTTCTGATAACTGGGTGGGATTCAGGATAGTTTACAAGAAGCATATCGGTGGTCTATGTTGTGAAGTGGATGTGGGGGCAATTAAAGTTGGATCCCCATGAAGGGGCAATGATATGGTGCTAAGCTATCAGAGTCTAGAAGGCAAATGAAAATAGGCAGTAGTATGACCATTATACCAGTTGCAACTACGGAGCAGTTTCTTGAATTCCGAGCTACGAAACGAGATATAAGCTGGTCATCGGTTTAGCAGGAGCACCTTTTTGGTATCAGTCAACCAGAATGTGGATTTCCGTGATAGGTTCACATCAAATCAGGTTACGGTAATTTGAAAAAGATGCAGACCTACGGATCAAAAATACCCATGTGACAGAAGGAAAGTTGTGCTCTGAAGTGAAGTTACTTGAGGGTGGGAGCTTGAGAGAGGACTGATGCTTTCCTATAGAACGAAACAACTTGCACTGGCCTGCGGTGGAGCAGCACAGTATCGGAATATATAAACGATGAGGAGAGTGATAGGTATTGGAATCTGTTGTTTGAACGAAATTATGGTTAGCTCAGCGAAGACAAAGGACTGGGAGGGACCCTTAAAAGTATCCATGGTGATGCACTTGAAAAAACAGGACTCTCACAGAGGTGAATGAATTAAGGTACGACTATGCTCAGTCTCCAAAGACGCTGTTATTCTAAGGATCGTACTATCATACCAGCAATGCTTTATCGTGGTCGATTACTTAGTTAACATCATTTTGCAATGCCGGGTCGTCCTCAGCTTGCCGTTTCCAGGGCCAAATCGATGTATGGACTATTCCGGAGACAGTGAGTGATGAGAGTCTGAGCTGGGGCTGAATCTTCGACGAGGAGGCATACTTCGGCTGTCTACATTCAGTGCATACGATAAACGGCACTGATGCCCACTTTGAACACAGAAGCTTCACGATACACATCCATTTGCCCCCATCACGTGATGCCCCGAGAAAGATTTATAGTTTTATGATGTTATTTCCATCAACCGAGAGACTGTGCACAATGCTCATGACTGAAGTCAGAAACATTACTGGGTCTTCCAATCTCTTACAGGTGCACTCATCAGTGTTCAGAGACAACCTCAGGTGGTTGGCCGAATGGCCTTGTGGTTCCTACTTTCCTCAGCCAATGGAATGGTGCGGCAGATCTTAGAGTCTTGGTTGCGGATAAGGCAATGGGATCGAAGGGTCTGCGGTGGGTCGTGCACTAAAACTAGAAATGACAGAATTTCCAGCAGAGAGCCTTGAGCAGCTCTGCTCAAAGCATACCACACGCTTTTGGGTTGCAAAACTCTCCACAAAAAGGTCCAGTCTGGCAAGAAATCCTCTATTCACTAAAAGGTGGGTCCAAAATTACTGAGATCCCAAAGGTTCAGCCGTCGCTTGCCAAAAGGAACACTTTCGGATCAAATAACAAGGTCCACAGGGATGAAACCTGTGACAGGTCCGTCAGCCTTGGAGTCTGACAGCTTTCAAGGGCAGTAAACGGCTTCGCCAGGAAACAATTTTTTCTTCAAAAGCCGTACTGCAGTGAGCACACCATTTGATAGGTTCTTCAACTGAAGTCAATTAGCGCATGAATTTGCATTTTTAAAGCCATTTGTATGTCAAGGTGGTTGGGCTGTTGGCGCATTTTCCTATCTGCTGGTACCTCGCTCACGACTACAAGGTAAGTGCCCATATATCCAAAATCAGATATCGATAGTAATTTTCTGGTGCCCGCTGCATCCAAAGCTTGCTTTCAATCCGCAACCAGGAGAATTTTGTTTTAGGAACCTCAGTGAGTTCTAAACAGCGCACGTGCCACCTTTGTCTCCCTCGCGCGGCTTGGCCACGAGATCCCAAATCCAGAAGGTTGGAATCACCGCGGCTGACCTTCCTCCAGAAGCTCATAGATGCAACAAACCACAAGCCCTTCCATGCCCTTCCCAAAATAGAACGCAAGACTGACGGGGATGCAGTCGCCCAGGGAGGATTTGTCCATTACTTGGACGGCGGAGCCACCACAAATTTTACCCCCAAGCCAGTCTACCGAAGTTCACTATAATGATGACAAAGCGTGTCAGCGGCGGAGTTACATGTTCTGCCAGCCCCGTTAGCATCAAATTTTGAAATCTGTGGGTCCCAGAGTCTTGCGATTCATTAAATCCTTGTTGTTTCCATGTGGAAACGGAACACATAGTGAACGGTACAGAGCGTGCCAATCGTAGCTCATGAAATACCTCACACAAATGCGCCGACAGGCACATAAAATAACAGTATAACGAAGCATGAGAACGACGACCAACAGAATGAGAAACAGGCCTTACGGAATGTTCACTGCTGGGACGACACATCTCAATTGTTTGTGCGTGTGTGGCTAACATAAACTCGTGGTAGGCTCCAAGGTCTAATGCTATCAACAAACAAATTCTGGGGAAGACAACGATGGGAATAAGGCCGATGAAGATTGCCATAAATGAAAAACTGAACTTAATAACTAGAAAAACGTAGCCGCAAGGAAATGTCACAAAATCTAAAGCGATTATGTGGAATGTGACAAAGAAAAGCTGTCTGAGGCGAGGATGATATGCGCTCGCCAGCTTGCCCGCACACACACACACAGTGCAAGACGGGTAGAAATGTGGTGAGGATCAGCGATTGACTTTTCCAATGAAAAGACTTTTGTGAAAGACGATCGCTCGCACCTCTTCCACTGCCACTCTACGTGCCCACTTCACCATCGACCAGTGATCTCGACGAACCCGAAAGGCATGTTACCTGTCCTCACCCCATCTATGTTAACCTATTCGTTTGTTTGCCCATGTTCGGCAGGCTATGGATTTAGAAAGACACGGAAACCATCACAGAGGATCAAAGAGCACAAACCAACTTGTCTGTCGAAGGGAGACAAAATCCATCACTAGCGCAGTTGTGGCTCATTTTGCGGACACTAGACATCACATAAATGACGACGCGTTCAGAAGAGCCTACGGAGTCCCTACGGACGCGTTGAAAGTCGCTTGAAAACCACATCTGGCAACGGCATGGGCTGCGGCGATCATTTAATCTATCGCTTTGTTCACATAAACGTTTCGTTAAGGCACGCAAACTATCCTATCAACGGTCTGAGACCGACCTTTGAGCTCAGTATGGCCCATACGTTGGCACTTTAGTTGAAACCGGAAATGGATGATCCCCGGAACCCATGGTTCATTGTTTCACTGGTCCCTTTCCCAATCACGAACCAACAACACTTCCCCTCCTATCTTTCTGACTACGCAACACCAACTTTGATGGCTATCCAATCACACGTTGGCACACAGACATTGTTCATAATTATTACATTTCTAACCAATAACTGTAACTGTAGTAGTCACGAGGATGACGTTATCGAAAAAGAGCTTGTTTGCTACTCGTGTTTTCTGCACCTAATGAAATGGGTTTTTTTAGTCAGCCCATATTTGTTAGTTGTGCGTGTTTGTAAATTTGTTCCTTTTGTACTGCGATTTCTTAGACACAACGACTCAATCTTCATTTGAATTTGGACTTGTATTTGACGAAGCTTTACTCCAGGTGAAGCGACGCTCAAGGTGAACGACATAAAAAGTGCAAAATGAAGCAAGCCTAATTTAGTATAAAGCAGCCAGAAGCCTCACCAAATGTAATGCTTCAATGCCTTCGGGATGGTTTGGAAGCATTTTATTCCTTGGGCGCTGTTTAACCGGCCTCTTCTCTTGATGCAAGCTAACGTAATCCTGTACATTCTACTGACCGTAAGAATATTTATGTGGGCAAGCCTTGGGTACTGGAGCCAGAACAACGTTTTTTTCTCCACGCTGCAGATGATGAAATTAGTTAAGGGGAGCCATAGCGGATTTACTGAACATGATTTAGGTGATGGATTACTTTACCCAGAAAGGAGAAGTTCTGCTTCCGTAGCTGGACTGGTTTTCGCAGCCAAACCAAAGATCAACCTCCCTAGGGTGGAGTTGGCCATCGTTGAGTTACCCCAGGAGCAATACTGCAAATCCGTCAAACAGCATAGTACTTTATCAAATTCAAGTTGGCCGATTTGGAGCAAAGATGCCTTGCCACACTCATCATTTCAGAGGGCGAACTGAAGGAGTTATCGAAATGTTTTAAATGATCTCCCCTTGGAAGTGTTGCTCGAGATAGAGTAGAGCTTAAAAGACCTGTCAGATCCACCATTATTGGCGGTTCACAGTTCCATTGATGGCATGATGTCTGAGACCATGCTAGCGGTGCTCAAGTTGGGGCGCACTTGGGCCAAGGCAGCAGGTTAGGCGAGACGGCAATCTGTCTCTTGACAGCACAAAGCCAATCAAGCACAAGGCGGCCTTTAAAAAGACCGATCTCACGATGCGGGCTCCGAGGTCGCTGATTGAAATTTTTCCCAGATGGCCTCAAGGGCCAGAGGTGACCATCGTACGCTGGGAGGATGACGAAGTAGATTTTCCCCTTGGTTGCCACCTTTCAGAGGAACAATGGGCACCAGACGAGAAGGCAGAAAGTTTCCTGGCCCCCAGAGCAGAAGGCGCAACCTTGGACCAGATGTCATGCAGCTGTGAAGAGGGAAATGCATCACCGAATTGTGATTACGGAAACGAAAGAATGGCATCTGCAACCTATCCACAGATATGAAAGTCACGACCTCAGAGGTGAGTGGAAATTATTATATCGAGACTATCGCCGTACGCTTGAAATAATACCGACGGGGACCAGAGACCTTCCGACTCGTTCCCATTTGCGGTTCCCATGGCATACGTGAGCCGACTTCCTTGCAAACTACAAAAGCTATGCCCCTCGAAGAATGCCGGGCATGATATAATTATTACTTCGGGGAGAATGCTCTTCTGGAACTAGGTTCAGATGAAATGGTGAGCAATGAAATATGTGGCCCTGTGGAGCCGGTGGCTGCTGCATCTAAAGCTGGTCAAAAGTTATGGCAATCGGCCCGTCGACCAGTGAAACCTGGAAGTCTTTGTAGGATTTCTGATTTGCTGTATCTACATACCTCAGCCGGGTTATGGCCTACGGCCAGCTTCAGCCACCCTTTGCCGTCCCTAGTGAAGTAGGACAGGGCTGCCCAACATCTCCAGTTCTCGCCAAAATTGTTATAGAGGATGTCTCACAAATGCCTTCTCCTGTCTTCCAGACTGCGGGATTGAAGTTCCACAGGGAGCAACATCTTTGTCCTGGAGTACTTCGATGATAAAGAACTGCTGAGGGACAGTGCGCAAACCATTCAATATGTACCGAACCGCTTGATGTTTCAGGTGTCCCGAATTGGGATGAGTTTTGCGCCTCCAAAGGGGAAGGTGCTGCTTCAAGATCGGCAGAAACCTGTGCCTGAACTGACCCCTGGTGGTGATGGCTTAGGGATGGTCGGTGGCTTTAAGTACCTGGGGAGCTTGACCACATCTGGTAGTGGTGTTGGGGGGATCATATCACGAATTGCCAGAGCCAGAGCAGCTTTGCAAACCTGCATCATCCGTGGGGTCGCCATGACACCCGTTTCTCTCAGAGGGGAGGTGTACAATGCCACAGTTCGCAGTGTTCTGCTCTACGGTTGCGAGATCTGGTCCCTACGCGGTAAGGATGCCCGGTTTCTCTCTATGTTCGATCACCGGTGTCTCCGAAGAATTACTCGTGTCTGGCGGGAACACTGGGTGGGAAATGACTGGGTCTATTTGCATGTGTTCGATGCTGATAGCCACATCGGAACAGAGGTGATAGCTCTAACTCACCTCCGACAGCTCAGGCAGTTTTGAGCATGCCTGCGCAAATTTTATCTCTTTTCGTGGTCTTTTTGCGCGTGCCGGACAATGCTGGAAGAAGCGGCGCGACGGTCGGGTTATGACTTGGAGCAGGAGTATGATGACTTTAGCTTCGGCTTTGGCTTCGGTTGATGCTCCCCGCCTTCCTGGTTGGGGTCCGAAAGATGAGGTTTGCGGTTGGATAGAGAGGCCTACAGATATAGCCAAGAACCGAATCTAGTCGTGCGAATGCTGTGTGACCTCTCTATTGAATTCCCGTTCCCCATCATTGATTAAAAAAGAAAGAAAAAATTCAAAATATGTGTAAGGTGAAAATACTGAAAATACTGGAAAAATTCGCTTTTGCGTGTTATTATCCTTGTACTGCCTCTTCAGCTTCGCCCTCAACTTTTTAGTTCTTCTCCATTGTTGTTGCATTGGCACCATGCTTGTTCTCAAGCAGTAAAAAATATATATATTTCAGTTTCGCCGGAATTTCCAGGAAAGATCACTGAACGATTGCTTGTTCCCAGGATCAGATTGTGTAGCGCCTGTACGTGAGGTTTCGCGCGGATGCAGGATAGATGGATTAAGAAAATGGGCTGAAAAACGAGGAGTGTTCTTGCAGGTGGATGCACTAGTTGAAGACAGAAATGCTCTGTCGACGAGGTGAACAATGACTAACCGGTGATAGAATATAGAATGCAGCCCATCCGCTCGCAGCGATATCGTCACCTACCTGCGTTTACCGCGCCTTACTTTGGACTGCGGCCGTGTGTGCAGCTTTGCCTGGCCAGACAGCAGCGAACAGCATCAGTATGCAGAGGTAGTAGTGTGGGTTAGTAGGATGTGGTTAATCATGCCGTCTTACCTGGGCTTCTCAGGAGGGTCATTTTTCACGCAATTTAATTGCTACACAGGAAAGGGATTGTTTCCCTACAAAATCAGTCAAGAGGTGTACTGTATCCGGTGAGAAACCATATGGAGTCGGGGCGGATAGTATCATTTCTAGCTGTTTCGGCAGTTTGTCGTCCGCTTCGAGTTCCAGCCGCGGTAAAGGCCCGGCATATAAGCACTATTGACGATCCTAACAGGGAAAAACCGCTTTATGGTGCTTTCTTGGTTTTCGGCTGTTAGTTAGGCTGTTTTAGTTTATGATTAATTTGTATTTTCGTGGTTGTTAATGTTGTTTGGAGACTACTGTATCCAGTATTCAATAAACAGAAGGAAGTCGCACTTGTACAGGTGGTGTGTTCTGTAGCAACGTTCGATGAGCTCCAGAATGGGCGAGCAGCTGAAATCGCAAAAAGTTTGCAACGGTGTGAGGCAGCGATTTACTCGTTTGAAAGGGCAGGACGACTTTACCATCAAATTAGGCCTCTCAAGATCGTACGAAGCGTGATATATTGCGCTGGGACGAAGCACGAAAAACGTCAACTGTGTACGTGTGCGCACGATGGCAAGCACGTGCTCACGATCAGGCGTGCGTGTGGCAGCACGTGACAGTACGGGAGAAACACAAAATCTACGTTGGCACGGCCACTGCCTATCTCTGAGGTTTGGCAGAACTGCTGAGTAAAGTTATTCCCACATCAAGAAATGACTGTCGAACACTTCTGATGTTCTGAAAGTCCTTCTCGACAACAGTAAACCAGAAGTATGAGAACTGAACGGACCACTCATAGTTGAGTACACGCTGATTATACAGCAGAAGGCTGAGACAGAGGAATTTCTTTCCAAAATGAGCATTCTCGGTCGATCAGTTAACCTAATAAAAATTCTGTAGTCTATCTCCATTAAATAAGGCCCCGGGTTTATATTCTTCATGACAGCTCCAGAGAAGCTCCTATTGCATTAGCCTCGTTGGAAAAAACTTACCTGGGAAGTGTCGCTGGATACTTGTGACGGAACTGACCAAAAGGAAATCCTGATAGCCTTTGAGGACGTACGTAACAAACAAAATTCAGTGGGATTAGAATATCAAGAGCGAAGAATACGGGAGAATTTCAACCATTTCCTGGTTAGTCCGGTGTTCGCTTCCGGGCCGTGGTGGAGGTTGACGGAGTTTAGTTGATTGACAATACAACATTAGGATCCTGTCTGTCAAGTGTCGGGCTGCACATGAAAAAGTTCAATATAATGCACCTGGAAATTAGAGTATCGGTTCTGGCGGTATGGGGCCTGAAAGCATGGAAGAGATGCTCACTTCAGTTAATTGATCGGTGGGGTTTCGACGTACTCACCGATCGTGCTGTGCTACACCAGTAAAGTCAAGAGCCGCTTTTGCATGTTCATTGCCGATGGGATCATAGTTTTACAAGATAAACAACTATAGGTTATGGACAACACGCAAAATCTGGGACAATCAAGCGGACTAATTTTCTAGAAAAGTGATGAGTTCCCAACTGGGACTTTACTTTGGATTATTACCTCAATGAAAGCACCGATTTATATCAAAAATACGTTTCCTCCACTGCTGGTGCAAGGCCGCGAGCGGGGCGTGGTTTAAAACTCTCGCCGTATGACGTTTGATGGATTCTTCAGGACGGAATGGCCCGCCTCCTCTCTCCCAAGCTGAACGGAATGGCCCCTTGCACGGTCCAGTGATCTACCTTCCGGCTCACCAGCAATACAAGAAGCAAAATGCAGCCTACCCTAATATCTCGAACCTTTTTGTATTGTCCACTGGTCTGTCTTCCAGCCCACTGGCAACACCAGATGCACGATACCACCATGGCTTGGGTTTTGAACCCTTCCTTCTCCCGTTGCCCCATTATTCTACAAACTTTTATACAGCTCACAGGTGACATCCAGATGACAAGATAATCACAAGATCCGACAGCTTTTGAGCTTCAGCCCAGTACCCATTTACCACTTGAAGACACCAAAAATTTAACAGCCACTCCTCGAACTCACACAGGCGGGCCGAAATGGTGCTGCAAAATGAAAAGCAAGTACGCTAATTGGCGGACGTCTTTCAGTCATACAGCACAAGTAATGTCGGTTACAACTTGGGTCAGTACTACGAAAGATGTCCGGCCAACGACCTCGGAAACTGTCCTCTGCAGGATCTCAAAGCAGACGACGAATGAGCTACCCTCAAAGTAGATAACATAGGAGACTTGCGCCCGTGGACAGATGCATTGGTATTATCTGTATATTTTGAAACCACTACACAGCCGATAAGATAGGTACACGGGCAGCAGACGAATTCATTGTCGAAGCAAAACGCGAACCGGCAGCATACAATAGGTGGAAACCGAGAGCGTGTTAAGGTCGAAGTCAGCGAAAAGTCGCGAAAGTTAGTTCAGTTAGATCTACGAAAGGGGGGAGAGGTAATAATTTCGAGATCGGGCTTAAGAAAAGATCGAAGATTAAATAAATCCAAGATAACACCTGAAGGACGTTCGTTTTCTCCGAAAGATCGAGGTCACTACGACATCGACACTCAGACTCTGTTTGAAAGCAGCCGATCGCGACCAAAGTTCTTCTCTGCTTAAAGCGAGAAAAGTAATTTGTTATTTGTATCAAATTTTCTAGAATAAATGTAAGTAATATCTGAGCTCCTTCTTCTTGATAGCTTGGAACGTTGTCACCGACAAGGAAAACAGAGCAGGGTAAAAGCACATGGCGGCATGGTTGGGTGCATCATTTCTGAGTGGCCCGGCGAGTCTGAAGTTATCTTCGGTTCCTTCTGTAATGGTATTGACTGAGTCATTGTAGACTATCGATCAAAATTTCCTACGTCAAGACACGGCGATCAGACAAGTATGCAACTAGCTTTTTACTGCAAGAGAGACAAGACAGTTTCTAAGCTTTTATACCCGCCTTCGTTTCGCTACTTTTTGACTGTCTCTCACTGTTTTCTGAGACTGGTCGAGCACTCATGTGCCCCATGCTCGCTTTTGATTGGGGTGTTTTATGCCTCATACTTACCAGAGGTTATGCGGTATTGAACAGAATAACTACAAACCACCCAGAACCTTCGCATTTATGGCCGAAAACTCCTGCTTCAGCCCATGATTACGTCTTTGTTGTTATTGGACTCATAATTTAGTCTTGTTCTCTTACCCATTCTTCATTAGCGGAGACGAAACAAAAAAATGTTTATTGTGTCAGAACCGAGATCGGTTTGGAGAGTATCGAAAAATGGATGCTCCCTGTGAAATGTTATGGTAGAATTTTATTGCTCAATAACACAGCGTAGTCGAAATCGTTGGTAGGTTGTCGACGTTTCGGTCACCACAGGTAACCTTTTTCAAGGCTGGTTTTACAACCGAATGAAACTGGAATAATAGCTATTATTCCAGTTTCATTCGGTTATAAGCCCAGCCTAGAAAAAGATTACCCGTGGTGACCGAAACGTCGACAACCTACCAACGATTTCGACTACGCTATGTCATTGAGCAATAAAATTCTACCAAAAAATGTTTCCAGCAGAGGTGTGCCACCCTTCATAGTTGTTCTTCGAAAATAGTCGGTTTTCTTTTGTCTCTATGAATAATTCGTTTACCTCGAGAGAGACTTCCAACGACAGTAAATGTGATATCTTACTTTCGTTGCTCTGTAAAGGCAGCATTTTTCATTTTTGGAAGATAGCTTCTCCTCTGTTGAGATCTCTGAGGAGGCAAAATGAACAAATGCACGAGCCCCATGACCTGACTTCTGTGGAACTTCTCTCTACCCTGATCAACCAGGAGATTCCACGGTTAAAGAAGTCATTTGCGGAAACATTTCCGAGGGCTGCAGTTTGTGAATCTTGTAGCTCTGAACCATGCTTCGACCTGGCCAGCGGATCCGTCCAAGTAGCTTCTGCACAGATGTCAACAGTCTGAATGCCGCATATATCAACCCATCAAACGACATTCTGCAATTTAGTGCCCTTTTTCCTTCCGAATTTGAACCTCGTTCTTCAGAAGTCTTCTGATGTCCAAGAAACCCAAAAGCGGCTTATCCTGTCTGCTCAGATAGCTTGTTCTTCATCAGTCTCAGGTTTGGAGCAAGTCCACTATCAGAAGAAATGAGTCAACTAATCATCCGATCCGATGATACCAACGCTGTTTGCCTCATGGAAGAATGATACAGCTGTGCCAATTTCAAAAAACTCCACATCCAATATTTTTTCGAGACATTTTCTTCACATGGTCATCATTTCCTCTGCTCTGGTGTGGACTCAGCTAACTATTTTAGCTGATTGCGCTCTTCAGCCGTCTCAGTTTATCATTTAACTAATAGAAACACGGGTAGTTCCGTGAAGTCCACTCTGTATGCTTTTCAGGAATATTCCCCTGCTTTCGACTTCGTTTCTTGCTCCCCTCTCCTCCACAAACAGAGGACTTTGGCCGTCCGGCTTCTCTACTTTGAGAGTTAAGAGACCACACTTCCAGCTAACCCAAAAACACTGAGGCTGTTAGTACTTAGTCAAGCCTCCAGTTATCAAATCCAGTGACCTCCGGATTGTCACTCTCTCGCATGCCTTGGCTGGGTACATTAGCGACCCATTCACCGTTCATTCTGTACAACTCTTAATGGTGCGGTCTATGTGGAGCTTTTTCAGTCTATCTCAATTCCACTCAGTTTCAATTCCGTTTCTGGTAGGTCACGTATTAGTCGGAAAATTTTCCCACTTCTGAGCCAGCATTTCAACATCTTCAAATGTTTTCGATGCATATAAAGTCTGAGAGAGTCCTCATATCCTAGCAAATAATCGGTCATAAATCTACTCTGTTTCCAGAGCTCACTCGATTAAGTAACCAGGGATATCTATGGGCACCGGGTTACGGAGGGCTTCGTACTGTAAATAGGGTAGAGAAATTTTGTCCACTTCCTTATAAAATCTACGGACTAATGGAGCTAAACAACAAGCAAGCTGTCATCGTTTCCTTTGTTTAGGAAAGTATTCTATTAACCTTATATTACTGGGATCCTTAAAACTTCTCTGGTGTACTCAGAAAGGAATTTTGCCTGCCAAACCGCACTATGACTATCTTCTGCGGTATTTCCTTGATTCATGCCCAAAGTTCGTGATTTATACGCTTTTTCTTGTGCAGCGCAATTTTTGAGGGCTCTTAGGGACACCACTCAGCCTCTTTAGCATAAATTGTGGACTTTCCGTTCATGCCCCTGTACATGTTCCGGGTTTTGACTTTTTCAGTGCCTCTCTAGTTTCCTCCACCACTCTGCAATACCTTATTTGGAACACGTCCTGAATATAAAGGCGAATATTGCAGAGGATTTTTGGTGCTACTTCAACGACCAAAACTTATTCTATTTCGCCCAATTTTCTGCCCATTCTTGAATGGTTTCCAGTTTGATTTCCATTTATGGCTCAGATGTGAGTTATTAATTTACGATTGTCCTCATTGCAATACGGCACAACATAGTGAAACTCAGATAGATGGAGGGAAGTACCTAAACATGGCCCGGCAATACTTGACTGTATGCCTTGCTGGAGCAACATAAACGCCGGAGATTTAATTCATAGCACTAAATCTGCAACCGTCGTCACTAAACCAACCCTCTCACTATCGAGGCATGACAGATAGTTCTCTTGGATGAGGTTGCTTCGAATCCTTGCGTGTTGGTCAGGACTTAGAGATAAGTACCATCTATCAAAGGTCTTCACGGGTCCAGTAGTTTCCTCGTAGGTTCAGCAATCCCTGGAAGTTTGCGCTTGGCCAGGGTACGACCTGTTCTACACTCAACAAGCTGAGGTATGTACTACAGAGCCGCATAATCTTGGAGACTTAAAAAGGAGCAACAAAAATCCTTGATTTCAGAGAGCGACTTAAAATTCTCACGTTCTGAACCTACCGATGGCTTTCTGTGGGCAGGTCTTGGATAGGCAAATTCTCACCCATGCCTGAGCTCGATCTACCCAATAATGCTGCTAGCCCGGCAACTCGTGACTGACCCGTTCATGTAAACGCACACACCCCGGAGGGACAGGCTGGGGGGGTGGTACACATTGTGCTGTCCGGGAGAGGTTTTGGATGGTGAATGGAAGAGAGGGAGTGGGGCGTGCTATCCAGCTTTGCGTGCAACATCAAAGTCGTAAAGCGTGGGAAAGCCATACAGGGCCGGATCACCTAAGTATAGAGTGCCCAAGGGAAGGTGGTCTTCCAGCACTTACGTGCCCAAGAACTTGGAATTCACTTGAGTCAGATGCGGAAAAAGCTAGAAATAGTATGCGGGTGCATATAGTCGCTAACTGTACACCTGAAAGTTGCATATTAATCGATAACCGACCTAAAAACTCCGGGCTCTTCAGTGGATTATGAAAAGGAGAGGTGTGCCGTCCCACATGTTCTGATAATCGACCACATTTTCCGGGCTAAGCAGGATCCGCCCCTTTGGAACCGAAGGTTTATTGGTGATGGAATGAGGGACCAAGCATTGACATGCATTGACAATTCAAACCCCTTACGCCAATAGTTGAGGTGGGGTGTAGGAACGGTTGATCAGGTCCGTTAGAAGAATATTACTATTCTTCTTTGAGCAGCAGACGCCGGACGATGAGACTTTGTGCACCGTGCTGATGGAGGCACACAAAGTCCCCCCTTTTCCTCTAATGATCCCTTTGGCGTTGGTTCCGAATGATCCATTGCTACGGCTTCCAAATCCTATATCCCACGGTCAGCTGGGTATCTGGAGAAGCCACCTAGGCAGGTAAAGGATATGAACCATCTGAATGGAGTTTTCTGGAGACAATGGTCGCGTGACCACTTTCCGACCTCACAAGTTGGACAAAAGAGGGCTGATAAAGAAAGATCCTTCAAAGTTGATGATTTTGTTACCCTTTCTGGTGGACATACATTAGTTCACTGGATTTTAGTGTCGTCAGAGAAGTCTAAGTCAGCTCTTGTGGGCTGGTAATAAACGGTGGGAGCTAAAACCGTAAAGGAGGCTTTGACGTGACGTGTGCGCAGTATCGGACCCTGGGGTAACGACGAACTGCAAGAAGCCGAGAACTTAAACGTCTAATAATAGGCAACCTCAAACCTTGAAATGAGGAAAGTGTATACCCATGGGCCTCGGCTTGGTTTTGATAAACGTCCAAACCAAGCGGATCAAACGTTTTGGGGGGTTCGACGAGAAAGATTTGCGGGAGTCACAGCAGGTAAATTAGTAAACTCGCGGTACACTCTGGTTGTCCGCAGCTCTACCATTGCACGCTCAAGTATAGGGACAATTCCATATACAATATACACACACGTTCCCAATTCGGTTAAATAGATTCTACGGTGGAAGGTTTGCATTTTTTGCGCAGAATTTCATTATATCGTTACGTTATCTCATGAGTTTTAAGCAAAGTGTGATAACCAGTATTATTTAGGCTGTGTACTTTTCCCCAGCACACTCGTTCACACGTACCTACATACACATATTCGAAAGCTTTGTTGAGTATTTCCATCGAATTCAAAGATTCTGCTCAGTTTTCATGCTAACACCAGTGAACACGCACCTTCTATTGCCAATCATGAAGAGTATGGAAGTTTGGCTAGAAGAGGACAGTGTATAGCAATGAAGGAGCAGCCCGTGCACTTCGTTTCCAAGTTGCATACGATATTGTCCTGTGTAGTTTGATAGGATATAGACTGCCCTAACTCCAAGCATATGCAATGACAGCAGAGCAGAGATTCACGGTGGGGTCAGTATATGAACCCCTCGCCTTTGACCCTGCCACGATCAGAAAGATTTTGGCGGATGGGTAACAACCAGTCGTGGATAATCCTCCGGTGGCACTTTTACACATCGGATTTTTGAGGTCGCTGGATTACTCCATTTTCTGACACTTCGTTCTACCATACATTTGTGCAGGGACCTTTGTTTATTCTCGTTCGAAGCCCAATTTTGACATCACTCGCTTTGGATTTGCTTGACTCATGTACATACTTTCCCGTGCCCTGAACTGGGCTTTAGTTCGTGAGTCTATTACTACACTTTTTCTCGTATATTTTTGTAAAGTTGCTAGTTTCATAGGCCAGCATATGCAAACCAAGAGCCAATCTCGTTTTGGAATGGGGATTGCTTTTGGTTGGCCCTGCTGAAAAGAATCCCACACCCACCTCGCCTCCCAGTGGAAGAAGTTCCTACGGGACCTGTTGCAGTAAACTGGCCGTAATCCGATTGCATCAAGATAAGGCAGCGAGCCAAGGTGGGATCCATCATCATCATCATTGTACATCTCTGAACAGTAGGGCGCGCCCCACTGACCACTGCTTTTCCCACCATCTCGCACGTTGAATTAGAAAGTATGAATATACAAGATAGACAGGAACTGGACCTACGTGGATGGAAAAGGAAACAATGCCCTAGTCGCCAAAACACGGAATACACAGTCTAACTGTACAAACACACATCGATCAGTCATTCCGGTTCGATAGAAAGTAACAGCACGATCGCCACTGTTCGCGGCTCGCAGCCATATGCTTCAGTATCTCCAGCCAACTGGTGGACGGATCGTTTGGACCCCAACCACGAAGATGTGATGCACCTACTTTTCCTAAGTTTGCTGTACATTTCCTCATTCCTCGCTGCCACGTCATCTGTTGACCTCCACGTGGTCTCTTCCACTCCCTAAGAGGAACGGAGAATAGGACACGGTACGGTAGACGTGTGTTTGACATACGTAACACGTGCCCCAACCAACGAAGTTTACTGAGCTGGATACGCTGTGACAAAAAGTTCTCGAATTATTACCCAATACTCGCTTTCCGACCTCAGCATTGCTTACTTTGTCATTCCATCCAATCTTAGCGATACTACGCAAGCATCGGTGGTCGAACACCTCAAGACGACGAATATCTTCAGCATGCAGACTACAAGTCCCGCAACCATACAACAAAACTGAAGGCACTGCGGTACAGTGTACACGATTTCTCAACTTTGGTGAAATATCAGGTCGCCGCTACAAGTATTTCAGTCTAGCGTACGCCGCTCGAGCCTTGGATATCCGCGTACTCACCTCTACTACTGTGCTCCCATCCCTCGTCGAGCTTCTGCCGGGGTAGTTGAAGTGGTCGACGAGTGACAGCACCTCCCCATCGAGCATCAGGCCCGGAATCGTTGACGTCCAGTCTTGTAACATCACCTTGGACTTTGAGGGTGCAAAGCGCATGCCGAATAGAGCTACCACTCCTGAGAGTCTACCTAGCGCAAGTTGAGCACGTTCCGTGGATTCGAACAAGCAGACAATTTCGTACGTACAATCTAGGTCACTCAACGTTCCACTGTTTCTTAGTTCAATGCCCATATCCTGAAGATTTTGCAGCGCACTCTCCATTACTTCGTCCATGACGAAGTTGAACAGGGATCCATCGTCCCATCCCAAGTCCGCGGGCGCACAATATCATGGCGCTAAAAAACTTTCCAGTGGGCCGTCAGCGTCGGCCGTGCAGCGTTCCGACTGGATGATAGCTGAAGTGGTACCTATCACAGATGAGATCAATGGTAGGTTACAATAGCCAGTTGAACTGTAAGTATTCGGAAGGATAGCTATGGAAAGAATAGCCGGTAAGTTGAACAACGCGGGAAGGTCTCCGCAGGGCGGTACGGGTTTGCAAGGGAGAAATCATGCCTAAAATCCCCTCAGCATTTTTAGATTGTGATCAGCAGACCTGACATGGGTGGGAGAATGTACTATCGGTACGAGGACCATGGATCTTACGTAAGGGAAAAAGCAACCGCTTTTCTCACAACTAAAAGTTGAACGCCGCGAGTCTGGATCGAACCGGCAACACTCCGCTCCCCAGATGGTTGCTCTGCCAAATGAGCTGTCGCTGTAGGGACAATAGGGTACAGATAATGCAGCAGAATATCCAATGATAAGCATGCTGGTGTTTTGGTGAAGCAGCAACCGTCCTAGATTAGATCGCTGAGTTAGTCTTGTCGGTCGCTTCCGAGTGGGATGAACGGCACACGGCTGAGCACGACCCAACAGACACTGGAGTATGTTTATAGGATGTATTGTTGACAATAGGAACCTATATCCCACTGAGCAAAAATCAATTTTCAGTTCTCTCTTATATTGTAGCAACAGGTTTTTGGATTTGGTATAAGAGTAACGAAACGAAATACGCGAGTGGACAGATAAGTTATAAATCCATCAGTGCGTTTGAGTGCAGGCAGCTGCTCTAAGGCAGGCAGGAAGGAAAGTTTGATCACTTCAAATATGGGCAGCCAGATACGATCGTGGCATCTGTTGTTTTGATGGGGTTTAGCGCCCTAGTGTGCAAAACTGTCTCGCCGCCACATCTAGGAATAATAAAGAGCTATTCCGTTTGTGGCAGACCTTCTGGTTTTGAAATGCCAGCGTTTGAAACTATAGAAAGAGCATTTATATCGCCACCTGAAATACCGCGTAAGAGCAGGGGCACATACACCAGAAACGGACAAGTGGCTGATAGAACAGTCCAAAAACTGTTTACTTAATCGGTCAGCAGACCTCAGAATTAGACTCAAATAACTAATAATGACACTAGGTCTGACTCCGTTAAATAAACGCCGCCGATGAGAGGCTCAAATCGGGTTTTCACAGAGCTGAGTCAGTTTTCCCAAACCGGCCTATCGCAATCAGTCTCAAACAACAATCTACATAACAGAAGGCCTTGAAATTAGCCATCAGAGGAGTTCTCGAACGTTTCGTTTCACACCGTGTTGCGAATGAGAAATTATCACCAAAGGTAGCATCAGCAAGTACACTCGTCAGGTTTAAACTTCATCTAGACCGTCGCTAAGACGAAGTACTCCAGGACAAAGACTAGACATTCGAACACAACCCTGTGTTATCTATTCACCACCTAATGCTTTCCTCTGTTTCCCATTTTACGAAGCATTTGCCTCCATGTGAGCTTAGTTAAGTTCGCATGAGACAATCAAAGGCCACCACAGCCAGAATATCCTGAATTCCTTTTATGATACGCACACGAATTTGGCACTAACCACTGCGCAGTAAATTTCGGAAAACTTATTTCTTATCTTTTTCATCCGGTACACCTGAGGGATCCTCCAGGGCAAACATGATAACTGGTTCTAGTAGAGAATCCATCCATCTAACGTGACTGCCGTTTTCAAGGGGTAAATCTGCCTTCCATTCTCTTGATTTTCTACCATTCAAGAAGTGCTCCATCGTGATCACCTGGCCGGCGGAGAATAAAGTAACCCAAACATCAAGAGTTTCGCCGTCCATCTGACAGAACCGCAGGCTCTGGGCAGATAAAACCCCATCGAGGGAGTTGACTGATGAAAACTTCCTGGATTGGTTTCAGTGGCATGAGCTTGAGCAACGTATAGCAAGCCACCAAGCACGGAGGTGGACAACGACCGTCTCTGCTCGGCTTAATCATAACTCCGCAGTAAAATGGTGTTGATGAAATCGCGTACGGAGATAGATGAGGAGGAGCAACCATGAGGTCCTCTGTGCCACACTGGGCTACAACAAGTTTTGGGTGGAAAAGCTACTACGTCGGTGCCATAGCAAAATCACAGCCGATGAAATACCGGGGGCTCCGAAGGCAGTGATGTAGTCAGCTATCAAAGTAGGCCCTTCGCAAGCAGAAGGCTGGGAGGCTGCCAAACAAGGAATACTCGGACATGCAGATGAACTTGTACCTCCAAAGGCCGTTCACAGCAGAGACTGGTCCTCTTTGGTGTGAGCCTTGAGCTTGTAAACTCATAGTCATCCACAGACAATGATAGGTGCCACACAAGTGGCACAAAAACCAACGAGCACGAGATGACCGTAAAATGGCCGAGAATGGCACTCAAGCGATTCGAAGATTGGAAAACAATCGATTATAGTTTAGCTGCGATGGAGTACACCAAACCGAAGTAGCTCGATTCTTATGTACGATCTGAGAATAATTTGCATGAGGTTTAGCAACCGTAGGTCGGCAGGGGTACGTCTGGCCCCAAGTAACGAAAAAAAGACCGGCATTTCCTGTGGGCGTGTATCGACCAGCAGATAATGGAGGAGGGTTAATGGAGGAAACACGGTGAACTCCAGTACAATAGCTGTGAGTTTTCGAGGAAGAGTTGTACACAGAGCTGCAACTTCTGGAAGAAGATGAGACTTCATGACTAAAGGGGGCTCGTCCAGCCATCATTCAGCCTCAGGCAGAGGTGTAAAAGGCTGCAGTAACGAAGCTGCGAGAAACGCCAATAAGAAATTGAAAGGTACCAGACGATCGGAGGGGAACAGCAGAGGTGTGAGCGTACAGGGCCAGACCAAACACAAGGCCGAAATCTACAAGCCCTTAAATTTGGCTCCAAAACTATTTAGGTGTTTGGAGCAAATAATAAGGAGACAGATCTCTAGGGCTTGATCCAGAATAGCCCCATATCGGGTAAGCAGCACGGGTTTGTGAAGGGAGAAGATCTGACAAATGGGCTGCTGTTTTCTGATGGGGCACGGGTGGCTAGATGAAGGGCAATTGCTGTGTCCGTGGCATGGGCTTCAGGCTGGCCTTTGTTTCGACCTTCCGCGGGTCCCTTAACTTCAAACAGCACTCACTGAGGTTTGCTGCTAATCTAGGGTTTCGTAAACGGCTTTCTAACAGAGTGGACAACCGTCGTTAACGTGAAGAGTTAATTCTTTCAGTTACGATGGGTGATTAGAGATGTGCGACAGGGATCGGTTCCGAGTCACCTTGCTTTTGTTCACCTTCAAAAATGGTCTTGCACGTGCAATTGGCTGCCCAACTTTCATACTTACTGGTGACCTCAGGGCAGCTGGAGTAGTTATGGTATGTCGTGTGCAAGTCAAACAAAACTGTTCATGCTAGCGGAAATTTCCATGTAAGTTAGCACAATACCTCCACCTGATCGCAAATGCAGTGGGCAGTGAGAAGGCCACCAACAATGAAAATGCTGTTCCAAGTCAAAGGTCTAGATGTAATTCTAGGCAAGCGCTTTAGGCCATCTAAGTAATGCTCCGAGGAGCCAAGTGAGAATGGCTGGGAAGTATTCAGGTTCAGTTCCACCATGTCATTAGGGACAGTGCCACCCAGAAAACTTCAGCAGATGGAAAGGAACAAAACCTCTTCAAACTGGAGCTGCATAGACCGAAGTGGCAAGAACACCAATGCTGAGGAATTGCACGTCTATTGTGTCACAAAACTGACTCGTATAAATATTCAAAGTCAAAGAGAAATAATTAGCAGGTCACAGATTGTTTAATCACAGCAAGCTTTTGCTATACCTTTCCTCAGCGATTCTGACTGGTTGAAATTCCATAGCGTGGGTAGCTACGAGGTTGCGCCCGGCTATTTTGCTTGTCATGCCCTTTGAAACACCACAGCCCTCCCTTTTTGTCCTTTTGGTTCACCTAACGTGCCGATCTTCGAACTGGAGCCGGCGGCAGCGGCTCCTCTGCTTCGGCAGTCGCCTTGGCTGGCGGATTAGGCAGGCCTCCGACCTCACTGCAGTGGCGGTAGTGACCATCAATCACCTGAGCAGCGTGATCGTCCTCTTCCTTGGTCTCCCCCTCGAAGTGAACTCCGCTAAGTTGGCGGTGAGGTATTGAGGCACTGATATATCAGCCAGATCCATAATGTTGACCCTATGTTGATCCAAGTTCTAAGGTGAGGTTTCCTTCGGTTGGTCGGTGTTCGCTCACAGAGGTGTGACGTCTCCGGAACCAGGACAAGTCTGCGATATCCGGAGCCTTACCGACTTGAATAGACTAGTGTGGGTCTCCTTGGGGTTCGCATGCATCGCAGTTCGGCACTTCAGCGGGAAGCTCTCAAGGGAAGCTTCCAAGTCGGACGGCGATCTCGGTTTAGCTTTTTCCGGGGCATAATCCACGGAGCACACCAAATTATCTGCCGCACCACTGGAGTAAGGGCGGCTCGGAGCTGTAAGCAGATGCCGAAGTTTGACTCAGTGAAATCGGTTTATCAGCTCAGCCGCACATAACTGCTATCCAATGATGGCGATCAGTGCCTGGGGGATTCCTTCTCAGCTTAAGCACTTACGTCACACTTGAAATGAAAACAAGTTAGTTGGAGCTTATCGGAAATACTTTGGGCCATCTAGAGTGTGAGCTAACCAGTGCCAAGACGTAAAATCGGTCCAAGAATGGGGTGCAGATGTCTACATGAACCCCCTTTCTTGAAAGGTAGCTTTTGGGCCAAAGATTCAGTGATGTGGCGTCGACCGGACTCAGCGCAAAACTCACCGCAGCTACTTTCCATTTTCACGGAAGCCCGCGTCGGGTTCGATCGCCAAAAAATGTCTAACCAGCGACTTTATTTTGTGCGCGCAAAAGTGACCCCTGTGCAGCCCATCCAAAAATGACTCACTCAGTGGACTTGGTACGACAAGTCGGTCGCCTTGTCTAGGAAACCTGTCTGGTTAGATAGGATACTCCTCTCGCAGCATAAGGTATTGCGTGGGCCTCTGCTTTACTTTGGGTTGGCACCCCATTCCGAGGTCGAGCACAAGAAGTAGCACTTTGTCTGCTTCAGCATTCTATGAGTAACGTGGAAGGATGCCTGCTTGCGCCATTGCCCTTCCGGATCCATGCAAAGTATCGCTGTTATAGACAGCGAAAGCCACGCTTCGTCGCTGAATAATATCACCCGTGGACCTAGAGATAAAGTTGTCCGGGTTACTTGAGAACCAAAGATTCTGGTGGTGGGTGACTACCGCAAACGGTGATCCAAACGGGTACTCGTGCTGCCGAGGTGCCATTCATAAAATGGCCGAAGCTTTCTTCATTTTCTGGTTACAACCCCGCTGCCAGCACCAGAAGGACGACAGAAGCAGACGCTAGGACATGCAAGCTTTTCACAGATGCTCCAGTCCTGACTTCGGACGAGTCGGTGATCAGCATGGTCCGCTCGGATGAGGCAGATGGATCCTGTATTCGTCGGTCATCATCACTAAGAAGTAGACCACGAGGTGCCTTCCCACACAATTCGTCCCACCGCCACACATCGGACGACCGGCCAAAAAACAACGGCGGAGGTCGAGCCAGAAACTTCTGTAGAATCTGGGGCAATAGTGCACGCACTCCAAAATTGATTGCATGCGTAAAAGTTGTGGTTAAACTGAAATCAGTGGTATAAAACGATCTGGATCGGGTTGGTATCCTTTTACCTTACCAGGTGAACTGAAGAAGTCCAATTTAAAGACAACGGATTTGCCCTTTTTGCCTTCATCGAAACGTTCCGTTCCCTGAACCTATCCTGGAGCTACTGCGATGGGCTGTCACATTCTTCCACGTCGATCAAAATTATCACAATTTCCACCCTTCAAGCCCCAGAGTGTGACCATCATCACGCCTATGGTTCGACCAAACAACTTTGCGATCCCGAATTGGACGACCTCTGATCATCATCTCATGGGCGATGTAGAATTTCCCTGAAAAGCATGATCAAATGGTACACCGGATGGGTCCTACTTACGTTTTTTACGGTATCTGAAGTGTAAAACAGTATAACAGCGAAACAGATCACACCACCGTATGTGACAGTGGTCCTTCTCGGGCACATCGTGCACGAAACAACCGAGGGGAACGTTATAGCCCAACTGAGCTTAACCGAACAGGAAAAGAAAAAAACCGGAAGTAAGTAGGGGTCAGTTGGTATAGATAAGAAAACGGGAACAAGAAAGAGACATAAAATAGTAATACCAATGAAGAGCATTCATTATCATTCGCTGAAATTTTGTTAGCCAACGACCTACAGTAAGCCGGCTGCCACAAACTTCCTGATATGTTATCACCCCATCGAAAGTATGCATCGCCCTCTCAGTTGCAACTTGACATATCCTGAACAACACGTGCGGAATGCAAGGAAAGGAGCTGTTCCAGAAAAAGCTCCAGGAAAATTCTATGGTTATTAGTGATTTAGACTCCGTGTGAGGCGAAGTTTGCTAACATACCTCAATCAGCCGGTTTTTGAGAAGTATTTGCTTCGGAACGCGCAACTCACGAAACACCCCAGCCCCACGGTATTTGTAGCGCAGCCCGCAGCCACTGATTCAGACTCAGCCAGTAATTACAGCAAATTAGGTATGTCTATCATTCTGTCTTCATCGACACCACAGCCCTAGTCTCCTACGTAAATGGGATCACACGAGTAGTGAGTCCGCCTTGCTTCATCTTTGTGAAGACCTCTAGAACACCCCCCTCCCGGCTATACGAGAACACTCGTCGCTTCAGAGCTGTCACGTCTTCGTCCATTTTTCGATTACAGCCACCAAACCACCACTGCTATTGAAATACCGCACAACCAAATCCTGGAAATTAACTTGAATTGCCGAGTCTCGGAACTCCCTCGGAGGAGGGTCTATTGGTCTAGAGCATGCAGGGCCTCTAAAGCAAGAATTCACGAACTGTACACTGAAATCAGTAGTCGTACTGGGACACACTGGCTCTTTAACCGAACCTTTTGTGCGGCTTCACCCAGCAGGGAAAGACGATTACCGGTGATTCCCTAGGTAACTTTTCGAGGGGAAACGTTTTAGAGGCTCTCTGATGTTCATCTGTTTTCGTCAATGACTTAGTCAACAGCCGCCGCCATCAAAAAGAGCGCAGTCTCCTTTTGCCGCGTCTTTGATAAGATGCACAATAGCTAGCATTGTTCTATCTATCCCTATATTTCTGATTGAATCACCACCCAGGTTCAACAATTCAGTACTTGGCAGCTCCAAGAACTGAAGCAGGCTACAACGTTCGCCTTACTTAACGGTTATCTAGCCTGCATATTGGTGCACGATGGTACAACGTCGAAGCTGCGTTCCGGTACCTTTTTTCAGACACTGCACTTTTCATGCTGGCCCAATTTTAATTCTACTTGCTCACTGCAGGGCCGCACCATACGGTGAGTCTGACGGGCCTCCACTGACGCCTTTCATCTTTGCCAGCCTGCACTGGGATTAAATGACCATACCAACGACTGAACTGAGGAAGGACTTCAATTCACCCTGGAAGCCCATTGCTCCTCTATTTCTGCCGCAGCATGCCTCTTCCAAGCGATTATTCCCCCTCACCCTATTTATCACCAGGCCTATCAGTTAAACCCGTACGCATTAGCCAGGCATCGTGAACTGCTGATGGCCTAACCCAACGTATTCAGCTCTGCTTCATCACTTGCCTGCAATACTTATTGATATAGCACAGTCCTTTTGCTAATGTGCACGTGACCTATCAGCTCTGGGCGAGCTTAGGTTAGCATTTTTCCGCCTTTGAAAATTTACCTTTCCGAAGCATTATCTCAGTTTCTTATCGTCCTTCTGTCCAGCCAAATTTGATTTCCTCGGGATCTTAACGTTCTTTACCATACCGCCTGGACGTTCGTTTTCCTCCTTCAACATCTAGGTTTGAACTTTCAAACTCCCTGACTTATCTTTTCGACGCTTCATCCTCGGCCAGGGTCAGGGTTCACTTACTGCCTCTCCCCCTGCTTTATATTTATTCTTATGAGTGTCAGCCTAAGTCATGTACACGGGCCTTTTGTAAACATACGATCTTGATGCCAAGCATGTCTTGGATGTCCCGAGTTATACCTACATCATTTTTGTTACCACAAAGTGGCTGAAAGTACAAAATATTTCCAAACAGGAGCTGCATTGGCCGAAGTGGCAAGAACACCAATGCTGAGGAGTTGCACGTCTATTGTGTCACAAAACTGACTCGTATAAATATTCAAAGTCAAAGAGAAATAATTAGCAGGTCACAGATTGTTTAATCACAGCAAGCTTTTGCTATACCTTTCCTCAGCGATTCTGACTGGTTGAAATTCCATAGCGTGGGTAGCCACGGAGTGGCAGCTGGCCGTTTTACGTATTGTGCCTGCTGAATCACCAGTAGCACCACGGAGGTTTTGTTCTTATCCGAAAGGGCCATGCTTGGTCTGCAAAAAAAATGCTGCATAGGAATTCGGGCATCCTGCCAAGATGTTATGGGCTGCCTGTTAAAAGTGTAGAGACTTGGCCCTGAGGTGATAGCATGTTTAGGAGACATACCAGGGCAGGGTGCCGTCGAGTTCTGGAAGCGTCTCCGATGAGGGGAGGATCGTGCGTGGATGCTTGATATAGGCGCTTAAGATAACATAAGTACTGAAATGATAAACTGAGAAGCTCCTACCCCCTAAACCAAGGCGAAGGTTGCCGCTGGGCGTAGCCTGAGCCTACAAAGAGAGCACTAGAGGCCCTAACTTATTAAAAATTAGCTCAAACAGGGGTACAATGCTTCGATCAAGCCAACTTTGGAAGTCGTTATTGCGAAGACTTTAGAGGCATTTCAGCGAGTGGAAGCGTAGCAAATGCATTGGACTCACAGTTGCGGGGAGTAGACTGTCAGCTGCTTTGGCGCCCAGTTCTGTTGCGCGATCTGATCCGCTCTGGTCAGCACCGGCAGTGTGGGGCGGTAAGCCTCGAAGTGAGCTGAGCAAACCTCGGGACCGGAAACAACGAACACAACATTATCCCGTTTCTCTCGCGGAACTGATACTGCGGAAAAATTCTGCCTTCCAGAGAGAGGAAGTTGCTGTGCGTTGGGAGCTACGGAAATGCATCAACAACAATTCCATTCGGACACAAGAGTTAAACCTGAACGGGAGATATTTCAGCTGACAGCCTTTATCCAGCGCCAACCCATGCAAATGTTGAGCTACTGACCCAAGTTGCATCTTTAGGGAAGGCTATCGGACCAACCCAAGACTCACACTGAGGAAGCCACACGGTGGAATAGGTTTGTTGTGACAGAGAGTTCGAACCAACGATTCCGTGGACAAGCACGGTAAAGTAGCCGTAATTCGTGATAACGTACGAGGGGACCACCAAGACAAGTTGGAAAGTCAGTCAATGTGGGCATCGTACAGGACCTATGCCGCGCAGCCAGAGGCAAGGATATCCGCACTCTAGCCTTTAGCTAAAGGGGCGCGCCTATAAGGGGCAGATTCGCTGGCGTCGTGCCTGACTGCCCCCGTGGCACTCACAGTCTTCCACCGTCAAAGCGGCCCGATTTTGGCACCAGTACTTTCGCCCCTAGCATTGTGCCTGATACCAAGAGATGGGCACAAGCACCAGTGGAACGACGGTAGTCTGGCGTCCATGAGTGCCCCATGGAAGGTGACCGTGAGCAGGACCCCCGCCGTGGCACAAATAGGAAACCGGATGGAGTAAATGTGGGAGAGAGCACTCAAACGCAGGGTTCAAGCGCAAAAATGAACCCCAGATACCCAACAAACTGCCAGCCGATAGGATAATATCAGCATCACCCTATAGTGCGCCCAGTGTTAGGAGTAAATGGAGAGGCTTAGGGATGGAGTCCAATGGTGTGGGCCGAGTAGCCGCCATCCTGGATAAGAGGGGGAGAGTATTCCAGCTTGCTGCCAGGAGCTTTCGTACACAAAGCGGACTGAAAAGATTGAAGAATAAGAGGGGAGTCGTTAACGCTAGTTGTGGAGCACATAGCTCAGAAAGAGAACATAAAGAACACTACTTCCAAAGCACAAGCAGCCACGTTACCAATGAAAATTTAGACGAGGTTTGTGGCACTGGCGTGCGCCTACAACAGCGTCCTCGTCGAGCCCTGACAAGGATGAATGCCTGCTGGATTACCTAGAGACATCAACCGGGAGTGCCTAGAAATTCCTGATACCGGGGACTTTGTTGCTCTATTTGGCCTGAACATCGAAAGATCATTTGAACAAGGATGGCTAGACCAAGTGCAGGATGTGGCCCTGGTATGGCACATTCGCCGGGTCGCTAGTTGAAGGGGGCTAGAAAACCGTGGCCGCTGGACCTGGTTATCGCCCAGCTTACGCTGAAAGTAGGCCGGGTAAGGATAAAAGCCCCTAAAAACAAACGACCACGAAATCACCAGATTCCAGCTACCCAGTGACGGGAAGAAGTAGCTAGGTAAACGGTGGATAGCCTTCAAGGGACTGAATAAGGAAAGGCCGTTCTTAGCGGCAGCACAGCTGGCATGTGACCCAGAAGTTTGGCGAAACAAAGTGTGGTTAGACCTAGGGAATAATATGTTCTTTCTAACCAGGGAAGAATGTCCCAGGCGCAGATTTCGAGGACGAGTTCGGCCTTGAGAACGGCAAGACACATGAAATGAATGCAGCCAGCCTGGCCAAAAATACACCCAAAAGTGTTTCCCGGTTAGGAGGGCTAGCTCGGACACTGACGGTGGCCTTTTTCCACACTGTTAGGCTATTCCCTCTTAAAGGCGGTGCTACTGAGTGAGTGGCAAACTGGGGAAATCACACTAGTCCACCAACAGGTTTGAGCATAACAGGTAACGAGCTACGGCCTCCTTAGTCTGCTTTCAGTAGCACCAAGGTTGATGGAAAAATTATCCCAAAACCTTTGGTCAGTCACTAGGAGTAGAAAAACCCACTGGCCCATCAATATCCTAGACCTTGAAAGGGCAGGTCGTGCCTCACCAAACTACCGAGATTTTTAGAGACAATCAAGGACTGAGCCAGGGAGAGAATGTAGAAGTGTGCTGTCTGCACTTCCACAAGGTGCCTGGAAAAGTGGATCACGGGTCGGTTCTGCACAAACCAGAGAGGGCCAGCGTGGCCACGGGACAAAAGGATGGTTGAAGGCGCACCTAGCTGGAAGCTCATTGTAAGCCAAAGTTTAGAATACCGAGTCCCCGATGGCGGCCGTAATGCCCCTTGGGGATCAGTACTGTTCCACTGCTGTCCCACTTAAGTGAACGACTAATCGCGGGTCGTAAGATGGCTGTGTTTTAGGCTCGTGGACAGTGTAAGGGTAGTGTCGTGCACAGAATCCCATTAGGCTCCTTTGAACCCGGATGTTCTCTATCGGTGGTGTTCAGCACGGGACTTGATTGGGAAATTTGCCGAATACTCCCGTCTGATGACCACAGGGACATGTCATTCAAACTTGGACAACTAGGAACCAGCGGCCCAGAAATGTGGGGTTACGGGCTGGAGTATGATAGATAAAAATAACCTCAAACACTTGGCTTATTGCCTTCAGGCTGCTGACGAGACAAACAGAGCCTTGTACTAGCTGCGCAGAACGTTAGCTTCAGGGAGCCAAACAGCCCCGTTGACGGTTTTCTGCTGGAGTTGCTTGTTAATTCACGTTGCGGAGTCCGTTTGGCACGGGAGGTTTGCTGCCGTGACGTCCTCGATCTCCATGCACTATCATGGCTGAAAGCAATTTGTCATGATTGAAAAAACTAGGACACATAAAGAGCTACCTTAAATGCCGCTTTATCTCGTATTTCGCTCGGGTTGCACATGTCTCCTCTTTGTACGCCGCTGTCGTCAGAACACACCTTTGAGGTGTATGCACACGTTTTTGTAGCCGAGTGGTTTCAGCAGCGCCGCTCAGTTATTTCTACGTCGCTGGTTTGGTGTTCCTTTTCCTTCGTGTAACCTGGTCACGACTTGATGGCTGATTTTACAAGTTTCCATGGCATTTATTGACATCCTATTGATCCACCTGATAAGGCAGATTTAGTACAGGATATGCGGAATTGCACATAAATCGTGCCCAGACTGTCTGGAACTGGTGGAACAAGGCATTGGTGTGACCTCATTTGGGTGTCTTGTTCAAGTTTTGGGGTGTGTAGTTACTGAAGGACACTCTTCCTGGGGACAGTTCCGATGGGTTGCAAGAGAGTGCACTAGGGAAGCCAGATTTTCAACAGTAGGGGAGATAGCAGCGTCAGAGTCGTTCTTGCTCAGAGAATGGAGAGAACCTGCAGTGGTATTGATACAATGAGATTATTGAATGGGCTATTGTTTACCCGCGACGGAAAATCTGACAGCCGCGGACACAAGTTAAAACTAGTCGAACAGAGGACCATCAGGACCATCAGCACCCAGTCTCTCGGCTTTGGTGTGAATAAAAACCGAAATGAACTTTCCGAGGAACTGGTGGAAGCGAACGCTGAGGCGATGTTTAAGAGGAAGCTGGAAGTGGTTTAGACACATTGTAGAAGCCCCTTGTCGATATCGGCGTACGAAATGTCCGAAAAGCAACGGCCTTCCTAGGTCTCGGGTCTGCCTTTTATAGACGGGGGTCTACACTCAGGTCTGTTATCGGAATGATGTCCACCACTCAGTAGCTTGACTAACTCCCGTACCGGAACTATCCATAGCCATAGATAGTTTTACGCCTCATTTCGAATCAATTTTTACGATCACGTGAAACAGCCTAAGGTCACGCCCAACTGTACCTCGAGATGCTTGGCCCGGTCTAGATCACGTAGGTCCGTTTCAGATCCATGTGATTTAAAGCTGCCTCTCATCACATCCCTTAGGGAGCGCAATCAGCCAGTCCCGCGTTATTCAGTATGTTTTACAGGTCTGGACTCAGTTGAGCTGCTTCCCCTGCCATGAACTGATAACCCGGAACTCCTTGAGTAGGCAACCTGGTGCCTTCCCTCTTGGCTAGCCGCTTTTCCCTCCAGTCTGCTCTGGAAGCTTGTCCGCCTGACTCACCGGCACCTGTGTTACCGCCCGTATTAAGGCAGGTGCCAAGATACCTGAGGCTGCTACACGTCTTTTTTCTTTCCCACTTAACAGCTACTTAACCCTCCCTCCTCATATTTCTACGTCCCAGCCACCAGTATCTACCAATAGTAAAGCACTCGATAGTGATCTTTCGCGGTGTTGTTCCGCACTAAGTAGACTTACCAACCGCCGACATCCTTCCAATCTAACGAATCTCATCAGTACTAGCCACACCCAGCTTAGCTTAACAACCAAGCTGACTGCCACGCCAGATGTTTCTACTCAGCTTATTTCACCATCCACATTACCGACTACTCCATCTCAAGGAATAATGATTGCGTCATCCGATCCGCCTTCAGCAAATGCAATTTCGGAATCCTATAAAGATCTTAACGTTAACCTTGACTCCACTAAACAGTTCTCATTGTTTATGCTGAATGCACGCTCAATAGTGAATAAGATGCGAATGCTGCGTATATTACTGCTCACGTCTGATTACGACCTTATTTTAATTACCGAAACCTGGTTGACAGACAACACTCTAAACGAGGATATCGCTATCACCGGATACCAAGCTTTCAGGAAAAATAGACTCACTCAGAGAGGGGGAGGCTGTCTTATATATGTAAGACAAAACATGCGAGCGAAAATATTTCAGCACCCCATACTCGATAACTTGCCGGATTCAGTTTGTCTACAGGTCACTACAGGATGTTCTGACTTCATTGTTAGTTGCATCTACCGCCCTCCGAATACTAGTCAAAACGACTTTCTGCCTATCATAGAGGCGTTAAACGTTGTTGCGGACATACCCGGCCCAAAACTGGTGGCCGGCGACTTTAACGCACCAGGCATACGTTGGTCCACTTTGAAAGCTCCACATCACTTACTACACTTCTTGACCAGCATTCGTTTAGGAGGATGGACTCAACATGTGATGTGCCCAACTAGAGGCAGTAGCATCCTTGATCTCATTTTTACGGTAGGATTATCTCGCGTGCACACATCTATCGTGAACAGCATCCCAGGTTGCGACCACTTGCCGGTAAAATGTGAGTTTTCAGTGCCAGCACGAACCGTTCACAAACCAACCGTTAAAAGACCGTTCCACCAAGCTAGCTGGAATCAATTACCCTCACTCATTCGCTCGCAGAACTGGGATACTTTCTTTTTATCTGATGACTTGCATACCGTGGTGGATCATCTTTACTCCACACTAAATGCATGTCTTGACGTAATCACCCCAACCCAAGGTCTACCTGGACGAGATAAACCAAACAGTTTTTGTCGATTAAAGCAGAAGCTTTCTATGCTACAACGCAAATTCCTTAGGTCGAGAGACTTTTCGTTGTTCTTGCAAATGAACCGTCTATCTAATTCTATGAAATTGATTGAAATGTCCCGCAGTAAAAAACAGGAATTAAGGGCGCTGAGTCACCCCAAGAGGTCCGAAGCTTTATCTAAGCTGATGAAGCTGAGAAACAGCCAGTGCAGTTCTCCTATCTCATCCATTATATATAACAACAATTATATAACGAACTCCCAAGAGATCTCCGAGGCATTCAGTGCTTATTTTGCTTCGTCTCTGACGACCGATGACTCCCCATGCCTATATCACGTTGAGCCGCTGACATCTGCACAGTTCTCAGCGGTTACATTTCACCCGAACGACTTAACAGTTCAGCTAACTAAAATTAGGAGGTCATACCACCCTGGGCCAGATGCCGTACCACCGGCTACTTTTAGTCTAGGTGGCACTGATATCCCATTCTTGCTATCAAAGGTTTTTAATTTATCTATGAGCAGTAGCGTTTTCCCCTCCCATTGGAAAACATCAGTTATTATCCCAATTCCTAAGAAAGGTTCACGCCAGGACCTAACCAACTATCGACCAGTGAACCACACCCCTATAGTTTCCCGAATTATGGAAAGACTGATAAAAAATAAGCTGACAACTCATTTACTAAACAATAACCTCATTAACACTGGACAGCACGGTTTTCTTCAAAAAAGATCCTGTGCCACCTGTATGTGTGACTTCCTTAACCTAATAACTACGGCCACTAACAGTGGTAAATCAGTGATTGTAATCCTCCTTGACATGACTAAAGCTTTCGATCGAGTATCCCACAATAGGCTCATGGCGAAGATGAAAACCTACGGAATTGTTGACCCGATCCTGAGTTGGTTTTCATCATATCTAACATCCCGAAAGCAGGTGGTGGACGTTGATGGCAGTTTATCATCACCTCAACCAGTTACTAGTGGAGTTATTCAGGGTAGTGTACTAGGTCCCTTACTTTTTCTTATATATGTTAATGACATTTTCAACGTCATCACACACGGGGCTGCGTTCCTTTTTGCAGATGACATAAAAATTATGTACTCCTTTGAACCTGACGCCTTAGCTTCTACCATTGCTAGCATAACGAGCGATTTACTATCGCTAGACTCATGGAGCAACCAATGGTTGATGAAATTCTCCGCTGTCAAAAGTTGTATCCTTATGTATAAGTGTCAGGTTCCCGCGGGAATGTTTAAAATTAATGATCAGTTCATCCCCAACAGTCCGGAAGTAAGGGACTTGGGATTACAATATTCTTGTACATTTAACTTCTCCGAACATTCGGCCGTGCAGGTTGCTAAAGCTAGACGGCTAATTGGTCTGATTAATAGAACCTTCAGTCTTACAGAGAGCAAGCTAAGCATTTTTAAAACTCATGTCAGACCACTTCTGGAATATTGCACTGTCGTCTTTTCTAACATGCGGCAGATTGACAGATTTGCAATTGAGAATGTACAACGTAGATTTACCAAACAACTACTAGGATATTCCTCGCCTTTAAATTATATGGAAAGGTGTGAAATATTGCACCTAGAGCCCCTATGGCTGCGCCGTCTACGAATGAACCTGTCTTTCTTTTGCAATATTGTAAATCGTACATCTTGCAATTCAGCCCCCCAGGTCAAAACTCCCTCCAACTATTCTTTACGACATAGGGACTCTATGGTCTTGATTCCAGTATCCAGGACTGCGATGCGGTCAAACTTCTTTATTGTTAAATATTCTTCCCTCTGGAACAAACTCCCACCTCAACTTAGGTCAATGTCTTCGGCCTCTTTATTATTCAAAAAAGAAATAAATAAACATCTAACTGTCCAAAAGCTGATCCGAATGCATGATCCCTACATGTCTATTACCCGAGCCTACGAACTGGGCCTGGGATACTAACCAAAAGCTTAACAACTTTGTTCAGTAGACAGTTATTACCAACGGATGGTAAGGAGCATTCTGTATTATAGTTAGCAAATAAAAGCAGTCCAACCTATACTCCATGACTGTCAACAGCACACTCCACGTGTTTGTCTAGCCACTTCCTATTTTCAACGCTTCTGACCAGGACCCCCTACTGGCCACCGTTACTCCGGTGATTCTTTTTTCATGCTGTCAGATTTTACCATAGTCGGTTAGGTTCTTTTTTTATCAGCTGCCGCCAGGTATAAGAGCATTTATAATGCTAGAAAATACATAGCAGCATATATAATATGGTCCTCAAGGTACCAGTCTCATCCACGCTTCAACTACTTACTCATTGAGACCCTATTTCAACACAAGATTTCAGGCCTCGTTCTGATGAACGAATCGCCACAATCGATGTGGTCTTCCATAAACCATTCGTCGAACTACACATAAGTATTTGCCCCCAGTGTCGCCTATTCTCGCTTCCTTGCTTTTTTGGTAACTCTCACTAAGCCTCACAAGAATTAGTCGCTAGTACCGGTCTTCTCCGCTTTCCGTATGTTGTTTAATCCAAAAAACAAGACCTCAACGTCGCGACCACCCATTTCTGTTACTGGCATGATATTGGTGTTCTGTCTTTCTCCCCTAACCCACAGCTGGTATAATTGCCAGACTGCAGCCTTCTCCGTTTTGTTTTCAGAACCTGCACCCTAAGGACGATTGTCGCCTTCCACTTCCCAGGAATAACTTGGACCCTCTCTTGCTGGACAGGACAAACGAGATTTACACACAACTTCATTTTCGCCCGTCTCACGATCGCTTTCCCCAAGATTCCCGCCATCGGACTTCTTGAACCTGGACTACTCGATCTCACTGCATTCATACAACTCATTTTAATCCCATATGTCATTATGCCCGTTCCGTGTTAGAACCCGCTAATACTGTTCAAACACTGGCACCTTTATTGTCACTGTTCATTGCTTCATCGGTCACCAAAAAAAACGTCCGGCGCTGACATATCTTTCAGTAGTCCTCCAGTGGGCAGCGAAGTAATTAGTAACTACCTGCACTCTTCATCGGTCCATCCGATCGCATCCGCAATGCTGTTTCATCGAGTGTTCGGGCTCTGTAGATCACTGCGTTCCCTCCACGATTGAACGTCTTCGATACACTTCCCATGCTGCATCGCCGCTCCGTTCCCGTCATTTGTTACACCTGTCAAATTGGTCATTAGAAATGGGACACTCACCGTCTACTTACTATACCATCACCGTTATCGAGACCTTTGATTTTCCAGATGTTGCATTCGTGTTATATTACCGAAACTGACCCCGTATGCAGCCTCCAAATCACACCACTATCTGCACCGGCTGATACATTTTATTTCTATATTCGTTGATCCACGGCCGCTTCCCGCGATATACCTGTGCAGTTTTATTGATCTGTCATTTTTGCATGGTACATACCACACAGCATTCATCTATTGACGTACACTTATCTGTGGATTACTTTACCTTTCCTCTCGCAGAACTGAACACCTGTATAATGGATGTAACCACACGGTCAATATTGATTAGTCTTCCACTTCCGCTTTGACATTTCATACCAACCCTACATAAAGTTAACAACTTGCCGCACGCTCACCTGTTTTACTCCGGCCGTTCCCTGCCACCATCACTCTGGTAGTATCCCTCCCAAGAAATACGCAATTGTTTGCAACATATATGATTCCTCCAGTATACAGCCACCACTTTATATACTACCATCTTTGCAGACTGAAATATTTCCATGTTAATACTTCTTGACATACCTGTCGTAAAGTGAATAATTCACCGAACGCTTCGACGAGATTTCTATCCATATGCCTCTCATATTCTGCAGCGCACCAAAAACATTTCCTTTCAATATGTTTGAACTTCCACTAGTGGTAATTATTTCATATACCACTTATGCATGTACTCCGGACCAACTGACACCATTCGACCTTGACCTTCAAATTTGCCGGGCATTACTACAGTTTTAGTTCACTGTAACACTCTCTCTGATACTCTGCATGCACTTGTTGTACCCTTTTGTGAATTGTCATTCCGGCATCACTATAATCATCTGATCATGCATTCTAGCATGCTTCGGGCGCATCCGAAATATACAATTATTATTATTATTATTATTATTATTATTAGCTAGTTTGGCCTCCCATCTCCTGTGTTTTCAGGGTAAATTATTATAGCTACCAAACCCGGCCACTTCCATCGTCCTTTCTCATTAAAATCGTTAGACTGGAACTTTACCGGCGAAAGGCGCTCGCTCATCGGAAACTCACCTCTCCGGATTTTTTGCGAGTCGGAGAACAGAGTCAAGTTGTGATTCTTCCGTATACTTCGGTTTTTATGTTATCCTTCTGCTTCTCCCTCTTCCCCTATTCCCGCTTCTTCTTCCACTCCGATCTTACTTGGTCCACTTAAGCCCTTCACTAAATACTTCTTGGTGTTCTTAGATTTCCCATCAATTTATGGAACTTGATAGCTAGACTTCCCAAAGTTCGAGTGAAAAGTGAACCTGCTGGTTGATGAGGCTGAACTCTCTCAAACTTTGCCATTCTGCTAACCTCTACCACGGAGATCCTGCCGTGAGGCACTTGCCAGAAACCAACAAAAACGGATCGCATGAAGCTGAACTATGTTTGGAACCGGTGCTTGTAGGTGCAAACAACGCTATGGCAGGCTTTGTCCGCCGACGAAAAGCGAAACCACGCTGAGGAAGCCAAACAGATTGTGATTAGTCTAGCCATATCGAGCGTCCGAACTTTGCATGCTGAAGTGGAGAGTGCCGCCGTAAATAACAGCCGGGAGGTAAGCGAACCAACCTTACAAAAAACAGGACAGTCCCTCAAACCTGAGTTTCGGGCGGCTGGCGGCCCCCGCGAACCCAAGCGATAGGCAGTGGATGGCTCGACTGCTAGGTGCATACACAAACGCAGCCAATGCGGGAGTCAAGTGGTCATAACTAGAGGCTGGCATAATCGATGTACACGTAACATGGATTGCTGAACACTACATTCAACCCCAGAAGCATGTTACGCATCATACCCCTCCCAGCTTTGTAGTCACTTGCGCGGAAGAGTCGCACGGACAGTGGGGAGAAGGATCAATGCTGCTCATGGGAAGGCACCACCAGCAGTAGGTATTCTTTCTGCAGGGATCTCATGCGCAATCCACTTCGGTAGTTTATATGTGCAGGTGCCCACAGTCTCCATGAGGGGGGTGGGACTATTAGATGGGTTCACGCTTAGGGCTGCTCACAACCTTGGGGGTGGTCCTGATATTAGAGACCCCAAAGCACCCCATGTAGACTTGGTAAGAGAACTCACTTCCGGAGGCTACTCGACAGCAGTCCGTTAGGCCACGTACATAGTAGGGGCTTGGTACAGTATGTTGTTGAGGAGACCATGAAGAGAGGGCAGCATCCAACTACCCCGGACCTTGTGTTAAAAAAATAACAACAGAACTTTTCAAGCCCCCAGGATGAGGCTCGGCTGAAAAACAGTGATCGCAGGGCACTCCAATTAACACTGAATCTGGACAGTCTAGAACCCCTAGGCGAAGAAAAACGAAGCTACAACCTAGTAGACCGGATGCTGTTAAAGATTCAGGGGCTGAAATCAAGTGGGAGGTCGAACACTGTATGGACTTTGCGTAGCGGATGTGAAATTCCATCAAGGATGAACTCCCACCGTCCGACACAGTAGCTTCCTTCAGGCATACTCGTCGAAAGGGGGCCCAGCCACTGTGCACCAGCTGGGTCCGGACGGCTGCCCAGTGGTGGAAGCCCGCTTGGGCCAGATACAGAAACGGTGTGGTCACAGAGGTTATCTGCAGCTTTTAGCAGAGAGAGCTAAGTCGAGTAGGATTCAGGACCAATGCGGACTGGAGTTCGAGAGGGTTTAGCCAAAACTGCCGAAGTAAACCCAAAGAAGTATTACAGCTGCCTGCAGTCCTAGGCGCCTCTGAGAGCCATCGTTTGAAATGCAATGGACCCCCAGGGTTGAGCTGCCACCAACAATCTGGAGAAGGCTGAATCCTTCCAGCACCGCTTAAGGTGGGTGTATAGATAAGGTAACGGGACCTCAAGCCTTCCGCGAATCGCCGCCGCGGCTGAACCCTAAATTTCAGGGGAGGTCTTCACAACAAGTGAGGTGCCCAAGGTTCTAATTGGCTTGGAAAGTGCTAAGACAGCGGGGACCGACAATATCCATCGGATTCTGGCGAGGACCTCAGCCCAGCCACTGACTATACTGCCCAACACATCCTTCGATGAAGGCTGCTCACCTTAGGATTGGCTCAGGGCAAAGGTCATCCCAATCCACAGAGCCGGGGATAGCTGAACCTGTTGGTCGAACTGCAGTACCATTGAAGTTGACTCGGTGGATTTTGTTAAGCAGAATTGCTAACCATGTGACTGCCCGCACAGTGATCAGGACAGTGTAGAGTGGATTCGTTGGTTAGAGGCCATGCTTGTTAAACCTCATTTGATTCACGGACGAGGGTACCCAAAGGTCAGACTAGGTGGGACAAGGGTGAATGAAGGTCTGCTTCCTTGAGTTCCCAAACTCTTTCCACTCAATCAGTCACCATTTGTAGCTGATGGAGTTAAGCTCCTTCGTCCCGCCTCTGGGAATTTTGAGTTGATCCACAGGTCAATCACGAGTAGGGCTTCACAAGTCAAAGTGGGGGATAGCACATCTCAGAAATGGTGTTGGCTGGAAGGTGTAGCTCAAGGCTCCCGCCTTCGACCTGTTTCACAGCCTAGTCAAAAAAGGTTTTTTCAAAGGCCTGGAAACTTCTTGCTTTGTGTTTAAAGTTGATGCGAAATGTGAACACGGTGAACAATCGGTCATTTTTCTGAGAGTTACCAATAAATGCTTGAATTTGCATTCACTTAGAATAGATCAGGATCCTCAACCGACCACTTACATTGAGGGGGCAACCGCGCGCCTGAAATCACCAAGGTGACATGTGTAACAACCAGTCGTAGAAAATCCCTCTAAAACCTTAGCAGTTCCATGTTTTTCTTAACATCGCTCACTTGCCTACACTATTGACGTGTGTTTACGCACTGTTTGTTTTTATGGACTAATATTAGTTTGTTCGCTCCCAGAGAGCTACTTTGGCACATCCTTGTTCTGGACCTGCGTGACGTACGTGCTCCTCGCTCGCAAGCCGCAATTCGGTTCTCGTTTGCTCAGTCTTTGTGATCTCATAGTTGAGGTTTGTATCTGTTTGCTGTCATTTTTCATTCACTAATCTAGTATCGTAGAATTTCACGGATAATCGCCTTTTGACTTCGGGATCCGTTGTGAATTTCGCTACGCATTGCTCAAACGTGTTACAACAAGGGCAAAGGATCTTAGAGCAACCGAACCGGACAATTCTCTATCAAAAGCGCAAGGCTGCACAGTGGCTTAAGGGCCCCGAAGGAACTCTGCAGACTGAAGAGAATCCCACGCTTCAGGAAACCGTTTTACGAGGCCTTTGCTCTATCTCACCTGGGATAGTTTTTAGCAGCGCGGACTTTCCTTGGTAAGCAACATCAAGCCGATTAAACATGTTCAGTTTCGCTCCCCCAGGTCATTAGCCAGCCTCAGGGAACTTGCCCATGGGCGGGGGCAAGATTCAATGGGCTTTTTTGCCCGAGAGCAGAAGGAAAAGGTGTGACCCAATCGGAGCTCTCGATAACTCCAAAGGGGATGTTAATTTTCACTGACAGACTCCACCTTCACCGAACCTCGGTAATCGTACGACCACCGGATACACTTGAATTCGGTGGAGGGTCATTGGTCACTCGTGAGGATATCCACTCACAGTGAAGGCTGCGAACAACTGGAACCGGCTTCAGAGAAAGATGATGACGGCTGAAAAGGCCGTCGAGTCTAAGCATCGGTTGGGCGGCTGCTGTAAGACTGTTCGCCGGAACCAGCAGAAAGGTGGCTACTTTGCCTATCATTGTTATTCGCCCCCTCCCCGTTTTCATAATTACTGTTGAAGTTCCCCTCCAAATCTCCGCCCGCATCCTCCCCTTCATTCCTCCTCTTTTTCCTGCCTCTACGCTTCCTCACCACCCCTACTTTTGCCATACTCACCTACAACTCTTCTGCCAGCGTTTTCTTATATTTTCTCCTAACGCCTCCAAAATTTCTGCTTTGTCTACTTCTGTGCTTAAGGTAGGTGAGGGAATAGTGTGGTGCGCAAAGTTCAGTGATCCTCCGTGGGCGGTTTTCTTATGTTCGTTTAGCGGAATACAAAAGCCATAAAACTCCACAAGCTCAAGGGCCCAGCAAGTGTACCACAGTGTCTCATGCTTGCCGTAATCGAACGGCAATACAGCTGCTCCCATCCGGTTCACTGCACCGGCCGGAACTCACCAAGGGACGGTAACCTCGTGAGGGGCAGCCGAGAGAGGTTTTGTGTTCCATTTACCATCATCAAGTAGCCGGGAAAGACAGTATTCTCCCACTTTTTGCTGCACCGAGCGATCCAGAGTGGTTTCGATGCAAGAAATTTCACAGACTTGGCAAGCCTTCGTCCATGTCCTGTGATCTGAACTGAATTGAGTTAGAATGAATTGATCTGACTTGATCTAACTTACACTGGCACTGTAAACTGAAAACGCTCAGATATGCCGTTCTATCTCGGTTAGAGAGCAGCAAGAAACCCAAACCGAAGGTAATTTAGGAGATCAAGGTTCGAACGACTCGGTGGCAATAAAAGCGAGCATGGCAAAAAGCCAACGGCACTCACGCTATTCACCTGAGTGAAAGCCAATGAAACCTCGCCTCTGAGGGTTCCTGAAAATAGGCCAGCGGTCATGGAAGGGGGGCTAACTGAGGTAAACACCAGTGTTTTTAGCGCTGGGAACAAGCGGAAAGAGTTGATGGCTGGAGCCGAGTGAACCGACTGCGTCGCATTCACTGAGACTTCGCGGGGTAATTATGCAGCAACAGAAACATTTCTCTTCTCAGAGTGCATCTCACACAGTAAGAACAGAAAAGAACGGACTAGCGGGGCGGTCTTGCTCGTCGCGGAGGTGCACGAACAGATAGAATGAGAGTTGATGACGATGCCAAAAATATGGGTGGCCCCGTACTTTCTAAAATCTGTGACTAAGAAGGTGTAACAGCCGGTCGTGGAAAGTCCCCTTTTTCCCTCGCGATTCAGTGTTTTTCCTAACATCACTCATTTGCCTACACTATTGACTTGTCTTTACGAACTGGTTGTTTCTTTGGACCAATTGTTGTTTGTTCGCGCCCAGATTGCTACTTTGGCACATCCTTGTTCAGGACCTGCGTGACGCACGTGCTGTTTGCTTACACGCTACTATTCGGTTTCTCGTTGTTGAGTCCTTGTGATCGTATTATTGAGGTTTGTATATTTTTTATGTCATTGTTCATGTAATAACCCAGTATCTTAGAATATCGCGGATAATCATCTTTTGTTTTCGGGATCCATTGCAAATTTGGCTACGCATTGCTCAAATGTTCGTTACAATACTCAATAGATCAATTTGGAACGAGGAAAAACACGCAAATTGCCAAGAAAGGGATCGAAAACATTGGAATCCGGACAGGAATTACCACGGCCAGTCTCTGGAGAGGTTTTGGGTACATTTGATTATTTAGTTAATGCTAGATCGCCTAGTCCTGTCAGTGCTAGTTCATGTGTTAATGAGAGCAATATTGATCGTAAGGATGTTGATTTATATAAGCTGAGAATACTAGACCTAGAACAACAGTTACTATCGGCTAGACTACAGGCGCAGGAAGCAGAGAATTGTACCTAGAAAGAGCGAGAGCATGAGACCAGCGACTACGACACTTCCGATAGATTAGGGTGCAATAAAATAGGGAACCCCACGCCGGTCGCCGACTGCAAACCACCATTGATCGATTTGCCTAGGGTGGAACTAACGGTTTTCGACGGGCGAGCTGAGCAATACTGCAAGTTTGTCAAGCAGTTCGAGACGTTCGTTGAAAATAATGTAACCGACCCTGGGCAAAGGCTTCTCTACCTTACTCACTACTGCCGAGGCCGAGCAAGAGAAGCTATCGACGGGTGTACCACTCTCGACCCGGAACAAGGCTACACAAGAGCAATGAAGATTCTAAGGGACTTGTTTGGCCAACCGTTCAAAGTAGCTCGTAACCCAATAGAGGGCGTGATGATAGAAGCAAAGAGAACCAAGGGCGACGTCTACACAATGGCCGACCTGGTGATTGAGATGCAAAACTGCTCAATTGCCCTCGACCATTTAGGTTACAGGGCTGACCTAGACGCCATGAACACTTTGGAAAACATAGTCCGTCACCTTTCTCCCGAACTACAGGGTCGGTGGGCGGAAGAAGCAGAACGGATAAGCCAAAGTGACTGGGAAGCTAACTTCAAAGACCTGACCGAATACTTGGACAGGCTAACCAAGATAGCTGACAGCAGGTTCGGCCGACTCATCCGGGACAGCAACCAAGCAACCAAGCCCAGTACTAGCCAAGCCCAAACCCCTGCACGGGAACATCCAAAATACCAGCCTTGGGCCAATACATATGCCATTTCACGCGATGCTACTGCGCAACACAATTGCAGATCCTGTGGTACTATCCATGGCCTACCAGAATGTCCCAAGTTCGGCAACGCCACAATAGACGAACGGTGGAGAATGGCGAGGATTGCAGGAGCATGTTTTATTTGTCTCAACACCGCGCACCGGGCGGTAGCCTGTAGGACAAGGAACCGATGTGGTTACAAGGGCTGCACGGGCAGACACCATCAGCTGCTGTATCAGGCGAGAGTAACCTTACCCGAGACGAGTACCAAACCCAGCGTTATTTGTTCAACGTCATGATCTGCCAATAAACCGGTACGTTTAGGCGTAGTGACCTTGGGAGTAGTGACCCCGACTGGGGTGGTCAAAGCGTTGGCTTTCGTCGATAGTGGATCCGACACCACTTTAGTGAAAGAGCGGTTTGCCGACAAACACCAACTCGCTAATTGTGCGACGTCGTTGGCAGTGAGCACGGTGGGCGGAACACGGGTAATGACTGCCGGTAGATCGAGGCTGCAACTCATCTCTCTAGACACTAACGAGGAAATTGAATCAACGGGGCATTCACGTTAGCGGATCTCCCCATGCGAGCACTAAGGTCGGTGAACGCAATCTTGACTCGGTGGCCCCACCTGCAGGATGTCACCGTTGTAGACTGGGAAGATGATGAAGTGGATCTCCTCATCGGCTGCGACGTGCCAGAGGCGCATTGGGTGCTTGACCAGAGAGTGGGCGACCGCCAGGCACCTTATGCCGTACGCACGGCTCTGGGATGGATGTTATACGGTCCAGTAGGGGTACGTGGTTCCGTGAATTACTTATCCGCCGAAACGGACCGCATAGAGTAACATCTGCAGCGGCTGTATGAAAGAGAGTTTCATGACATTGGAGACGAAAGACCATTGTTGTCTAAAGAGGATCACTTCGCTTTATAAACGGTGCGGCAATGCACTAGAGGCCTCAAAAAACAGTTCGAGGTTCCCCTCCCATGGCGCACATCTGTCGACCCGTGGACTGAAAACAGGAGTTACGTTCTCCAACGATTACTACGACTAAAAGAACGCTTCATTCGAGACCAGAATCTGTGGGAACGATAGGCGGATTTGATGAAGCGAAACGAAGCCCCCGGTCACGTTGAAAAGGTGCCTGCCAACGCCGACGGCAAAAGAGGTATCTGGTATCTGCCTCACCACCCAGTTATCAACCCCAAGGAACCCAATAAACTGCGGGTGGTTTTCGACTGTGCGGCCAAGTTCCAGCGCAAGTCGCTAAACGATCGCCTACTACAAAGGCCTGACCGGACCACACCACCGATCGACGTTTTGTGTCGTTTCAGAGCGGGTAAAGTGGCTTTGTCTGCCGACATTAGGGAAATGTTTCATCAGGTGAAGATTCCGGTAGGAGAACGAGATGCGTTGAGTTTCCTGTGGTGGGAAGGGAGCGACCGGGACAACGCAGTGGTGAATTATAGGATGACCGTCCACCCCTTCGGAGCCATATCGTCACCATTTTGTGCGAACTACGCCCTCCGAGAAGCAGCGATCAAACATGGCGATCTGGTCCATCGGACGGTGGTAGATAGCGTCAGCAGGAACTTCTACGTCGACGACTACCTTGGGTCATTCGATTATGTGGAATCAGCTCTAGCGCAGTTCAGTGGTCTGACGAGATTGCTGGAAGAGGGCGGCTTCCATTTAACTAAATGGATGTCAAACGCTTCAGAAGTGCTGAAGGTCATCCCGTATGACGAAAAGGCCGCAAGGGTAAGAGATTTGGACGGCTCTCCACTCCCTATCGAGCGCACTTTAGGAATACAATGGGACGCGGAAACGGACGACTTTGTTTTGGAGCTAAACGCTCCCGAGCTGCCAATAACCCGTCGTGGCATGCTATCTGCTGTCGCAAGTTTGTTCGACCCGCTCGGTTCCGTCTCACCATGGCTGCTACCAGCAAAGATCTTGCTGCAGCGGCTATGCCGTAAGAAAGTTGATTGGGATCAGCCACTGGTCCGAGGGGACCGGTTGGACTGGGAAGAATTTTTGAACACCTTAAAGAAATTAGGGGCATAAGGATCCCACGATGTTTGACTCCTGGCCATACGACGCGGATTGGAGAACTACATGCCTTTTCCGATGCATCCGAAGTCGGTTACGGAGCTGTGGTGTACGGACGATGGTGCACAGGAGATGGGCAATATACTACGAGGATCCTGTTCGCCAAGGCCCGCGTAGCTCCACTGAAGTCGGTCTCGATCCCACGCCTTGAACTCAGCGCAGTTGTGTTGGCAGTCAAGGCGGTGCAAGCTGTGAAGAGATGTTCCGATCTCTACAATTGGTCGGTGAGCTTCTGGACGGATTCAGCGATAGTACTTTACTACGTTAACAGCGTCCGGAGCCGGTTTAGTACTTTCGTTGCTAACCGGCTCACGATTATCCACAACGAATCAGCCACGAACCATTGAAATCATGTCAGGTTTGGCGATAATCCGGCCTACCTGTGCTTCCGAAGTGTGACCAACTTCAGGCAACTAGACACGTGGACAAGAGGGCCAAACTTCCTGCAAATGCCCAAACACGACTGGCCCGTGTTCGAATTAATATCCCCTACGGAAGTGGAACTGGAGATCAAAGGCGTAGTGATAGCAACGAACGTCGTCGAAGCGACATCCATTCTATCGCAACTGGTCAGGTTTTCTTCCTGGATGAAGACACTTCGTTAGCTAGTTTGGTTAACCAGGTTCAAGAGAAATTTACTAGTCCTGAAAGGGCTACGGCCCTCAGGCCTGATACGGGTCGGTCCGATAAGTCCCGATGAGCTACTAGCGGCAGAATATGATATTTTTCGAATCATACAACGAGAGGCTTTCACCCGCGAACTCAACAGGGCGGAAGAAGTGGGACCGACCAATAAAGATATACCATCTCCAAGAGGCGAGCTGAAGCGTTTAAACCCCAAACTCATCGACGGACTGCTGCGGGTGGATGGTAGGCCGACCACCGCCCACCCGATCTTCGACACAACGTATCCTATACTGCTGCCTGCGAGACAACCTGTGGTAGAACTAATGATTCAACACGTTCACGCCGTGGAGGGACATGCCGGGGAAAGTCACGTGACGAGCGTCATCCAAAGGCGCCTTCGGTTGTTGAGAGCACGAGAGACGTAATCCGACGGTGAGTGTAATGTGGGAGACGCAATGCCACAACTCATGGCCCCACTACCAGAATGCAGGGTGACTGCGAGCTGGTGGCCGTTCAGTGACACCGGGTTGGACTATTTCGGGCCCTTGTGGATCAAGTGCGGGAAAAGATTAGAAAAGCGATATGGATGGATCATGACGTGCATAAAGTCACGTGCGGCACACCTAGAAGTCGCACATTCGATGATGACCGATTCGTTTTTACGGGCCTTGCAATGATTTATCAACCGAAGAGGCGTACCGGCCGATATATACTCAGATAATGGATCGAACTTTGTGGGCGCTCACCGGGAATTGCAGCGTTGGCACAAGAACATAAACAGGGACGAACTGCAGGATCGAACCGTGGCCTACGGCATACGATGGTATTTCAACCCCCCACCTCAGGCCAGCCACCGAGGCGGCGCATGGGAACGCATGATCCGGTCCGCCAGAAGGATATTGCTGGCAATCATGGAGCGGCAGCCGCCCGACGACAAGACGCTAAACACCGTCATGACTGAGATGGAGAGAATCTTGAACAACCGCCCTCTGGTTCCAGTATTGAACGGCGACCCCACCCACCTGGCGCTCACCCCAAACGACGTATTGACGTTAAGGTCAAACGAGGGTTTCCAAGGGCCGGTAAACCTTCGTGGGAGCTACCTCCACGGATGGAAGCAAGCGAACTATCTGGCCGATGTCTTCTGGAGGCGATGGTTGTGGGAGTACCTACCGGCTTTGCAGACTCGACAGAAGTGGCTGGTGAAAACAAGGCCATTTAAAGTGGGGGGTGTGGTTTAGATCGCCGACGAACGCGCACATTTCAGCACTTGGTATTTGGGAATAGTTAAGGAAACCGTCGGAAGCACTGACGGAATGATAAGAACGGTGAAGGTGAAGACAGCTAACGGAGTGCTCATTCGTGACATACGCAGTATTAACCTACTCGAGAGCGAAGGCGGAGGAGCTGATAACCCCGAGGCCCAGTAGACCTTTTCGCACTAGTCATCGAGGTGGATAAAACAACGCCGTATAAACCACACGGTTTCCGTCAAACACGTCACAGTGCTCGCAGTCTTTCTTTGATATTACAGAAGGTTCTTTCCGATATGTGGTGATGAATGCGATTCCATTGTACATCCCGACACATACACACATGCCCGACGCACTCTACACCCCGTAACTCCATCAAACATGTGACAGTGTTCATTGTTTGCTTTTTGTTGACGTTACCGAATGCCTTTTGCATATGTAGAAGTAGCGGAGCTTAGGTCGCAAACACACACCCCACATTCTACTCGTTTTCTTGCCACACAGTCTTTTGTTGATATTGCAGAAAGTCCTCCTTTGATGTGTAGTCATACCTGTGATTTCATTGTAACCCCGGCACACACACACTCACACGCACTCACTCAAGCACATACATTCAGGACAGGATGGCCCTTTACAAGGACAGCATCTATGTGGCCACTTCACGCCCGCCATCGGTCATTTGGTCTTGTGGAAGGTGTAGACTAGCCTCACGTCTGTGTAGCCAATGAGTTAGGTGAGACCAGAAGTAGAACGTTGAAGACGAGCATTAGACGCGCGCATTGACAGCAGGGCCTTAGGCAGGTAGAAAGAATCAGTACCTCTATACCGAACCTTTGACTCTGCTAAGGATCCAGGAGGATTTTGGTGGGCGGTGTAACAGCCGGTCGTGGAAAGTCCCCTTTTTCCCTCGCGATTCAGTGTTTTTCCTAACATCACTCATTTGCCTACACTATTGACTTGTCTTTACGAACTGGTTGTTTCTTTGGACCAATTGTTGTTTGTTCGCGCCCAGAGTGCTACTTTGGCACATCCTTGTTCAGGACCTGCGTGACGCACGTGCTGTTTGCTTACACGCTACTATTCGGTTTCTCGTTGTTGAGTCCTTGTGATCGTATTATTGAGGTTTGTATATTTTTTGTCATTGTTCATGTAATAACCCAGTATCTTAGAATATCGCGGATAATCGTCTTTTGATTTCGGGATCCATTGCAAATTTGGCTACGCATTGCTCAAACGTTCGTTACAGAAGGCAACCCCGACATAAGTCTAGATATCCCCATCCTCATCCCCCGTAGAACCTCATTGCCACTGAAGCCTACGACCTTTGTAGCTACCAAGCGTTAGACTGACGACTGTCAGTGGCTCCAGCTCACGGGAAGATGAAAGGGACGGTTTGTGGGGTAACGGTGGGGTGGACTTGTAGCCAGTCGATGGAGACAGTGTGCAGATTGACACCAGCACAATAGGTAAACAACCCAACCCGAGGGAGATTGGGATGACCGTTCGGCTTTCTAGACCTCGTACCCACGGGATCACCGAGGGAGGTCGACGACCTCAGGTCACTTCACCTTTGAACTGGAGAGATCACGATATGATCAAGTTTCCTCTCAAAGGACATCTCTCAGTGGCCCACTGCAAACCAGGGAGGGACTTCAGGAAGGTCGATTGCTGGGTGCCGGGAGTGGCTGCAGGGAGTACTCAGTAGACAGCTGTAGGCTCCACAACAAAATTGGGGTGAAAACCCAATAAAGGTGACTTGGGTCGACCAAAGTAGGAGTTGGTTTCAATGCCGAGGTCAAGAAGAGGCTGGATATCTCGATGAGTCAGCAGGACCGAACAAGCGCAGGCGGGCTGATCAGCAGCCTATTGGCCCTTCCTCAGTTTGGGGATTACTTCCACATTTCTTAGTTTCTGAGGCCCCAGGAACATGCCTTAAGGGTGCAAAATTCTTGTGAGCTACAGTACGAGACAAGGTCGGTAAAAAATTTTACAAAAAGCCTCAAGGCTTACTAGAACTGCATGCAGCTCGAGGCCCAATCCCCTTTGCAGTATAGAACGCCCTGGTGGAGCCGGGTCGACATGCAGGTAGGTCCAAAGGAGGAGCCGAAGTACTTAAGGAATTCTTCCGGCGGCAGCACACCGCTAATGCCTGAAACCATCGGCCACCGCTAGAATCCAGTCGAGTTCCTCCGTGGAAGAAATATCTATAGAGTCCATGGAAATGGAACTAGCTATCAACCGAATAAAGCTAACATCTGCTCAGCTAGTCACTAGCCTCAGCCCAGCTACATTCTGGCTGACTTAGGGGACTCTTTGAGGTGTCTTGGCTCCTTGCTCGAGAAGCTTCCAAGGAGAGTGGAGGAAGGTGACAGTGGTGCGAAGATGCAGGACCGAACCCCGGCAAAGGGTTGCAAACCTCCAACCGGTTAGTTTTACTTAAGTAAATTATAAGTCTTTGCAGAGAACCATAAGGAACAGACCTCTGGGCATTTGGTTCAGTGTAACCTCGTATAGAGTATGCAGCAATGGATTTGGGGCATGTCGACCATGTTTAATTGGTCTCCTGCTGTCCCGTGATGGGGCAGCCAGGTGCTTGAACGAAAGGCAGTTTAGTTGGATCCGTTGTATCAACTTCAGCAGGGCGTTTGATTCCGTGGGCCGAAGGTTTCGGAGAGTCGAACCACAGCAAATGGGATCTTTCGAAAAGACAAGGCAGTGTAAATTTAGTTTTCCAGCAGGGCGAACACCTAATTTCAAGGCGGATATTCATGTCTCGAATAGAAGAGTGCCATCCGTGGGATGCCACAGGGATCGGTGCACGGACCACCGTTTTCCCTCATGTCCGTGAATGGTCTAGCCCGTGAAGTCATCTGCCCCGCTTTATTGTCCACCGCTGAGGTCAAGATGACTGGAACAGATATGGTGCGCATCACGCCGGCAGTCCAAATTTGGTCACTCATGTGGGGTCCTCTGCTAAGCCTCTCCTAGTGGCCATGTCTGACCGCAAATCTGGTGGCCGGAGGGAGTAAAATGAGGCAGTTGCAACTGGTCTTCCGAGTCGGGGATCTGGGTATAGTGCAGGAACATAGCTTCAGGCCGCCGAACTAGTGCACCATGACATCAAATTTAACCCGGAAGGAACTCTTTTGTGTCAGATACACCAGGCCATGTAGGAGGCTGAAACTTTTCGTTCAGGTCTACAAAGGTTTGGTTGGGCCTGGAGTGCTGGAGTACTGCTCGGAACCCCCGAAGCAGCTGTGCCAAAAGAAAATAAGTTGCTTATAGAGGAGGCGCATTCTAGCCGCCAGACTGATTACTGGGTAGGGGGAGTAGCTACCTGGGCATCCCCGAGCTTTGGGTCTGTTCTCGATGGAAGGGAAGCGCATGCCCGCAGAATTCACAGAAACATTCAGGTAACGGGGTACAAGGTGAAGAGACGAATGGATTGCTGTAACGGTAGGTGACTGCAGTCGCAAATCAAATGAAGCCTCGCTATCGGTCGCGGAAACGAAATTCGCGTCTCAGAGGTGCTTCCGCGAAACTGCGGAGCAGAGAGTGCAGAGCAGGTACCATCTTGGGAAGACTCTCAAGAGAGTGTGCCAAATTGGCGATCGAACCACGAACAGCTAAAGTCTCAGTGATAAAACAAATTTTACACATGGGGTGGCCATAAAGATGATGGTTGCCGGAACTGACTGCAGTGTCAATATACAGGTAATGACGAGACCCCAGCCAGCACATGTAGGGTCAAGATGTGTCGCAATTCAGGATCATTCACCGCGTTTGACCAGTTTGTCGTTTAACCCCCGCTGATTGGTTTATTTGGGGTCAGAAAGAATGACTACTCTCTTCCCTCACCAATGAGCGATGTTTGCGCAACCGACGCCTTAGCCAGTGTACATGCGCACATCTAGTGCGGTCATCTATGCATCATGGTGCGCAAACGGTTTTTGCCTTATGGAGAAACTGATTGAAGCCAAATAAAGATTATCAACGCCTATAGCGAATATCATGATCGACGACTTCAGTATATGCTGCCGGGTAGTTGTATAAGAAAGGTCGGTAAAGGTGAAGTGTCTAGCAAATGTAAGTTCCATATTGGGCGAACGGTAGCTGATGGATCACTTCAAATGGAGAGGAGTGGTGAACAGTGTGTTAGCATCGGTGTACGGGTTCACCAGTTATAATGAATGGCCGCATACGAGGCTGCATTGTCAGACTTAAACATCCCACTTTTTAGAGTCATTCTGGCCGTTTGTTTTCATCTATTTCCCCCTTTGACAGAAACTGCCCGAAGAAGAACAGTACGAATAAGAAGGATGGTAAATAGCTGCCAAGATTCCGTGTACATATTGCACCTTGCCTTGCCCAATACAATAATCTATTTTGGAAGATGAGCTACGGTTTGGATTCAGGTACGTGATTCCGCCAAATAGTGCAGGCGAAATCCATCGTTACCTCTCCCTTGCGGAGCCTTGCTGGCAAAAGTGACCTAAAACGTTGCAGGCCACTTGCGTATGCACATACGTACACGCTCAATGAGGAATAAGTGCACCCTATTCCTCATTTATCTAATGTTCGACGTAATTGGTCGCTGTGTTACTCAAAACCTCGGACTAGTGTTTGACTCTTGAGTAGCCTACCTTGTTAATTTACGCTAGTTCATCGGTTCGAGGGACGATTTATGAACCTTGTGAACAATCTCCGATGACTATCACTAAGAGAGTATCAGTTTTGTACTGGCAAATTTTCTATGGAACCTTATAAGTGCAACTGAATACTAATCACGTTTGTAAGATTGAAGGCTCTCTGTTGAATGACTGGTCCACAAAATGTCATGCAGTATACTCACACATCTGACTATGGCTACTTCTCTGCTGTGGACATAGTGGGAATGCCCATAAAAGGATCCAGCAATCGTTCAGCCTCTGGCCGAGGTCCTGAAGGCTCCGGTGACGAAGCTGTATGAAACGTCACTTAGAGAGGGAACTGTGCCGGGAGACTGGAGGAGAGCAACAGTGGTAGGCATATACAAGAGTGGGCCCCGGCAAAAGGCGGAAAATTACCGGCCGGTTAGCTTGACTTCGGTACTGTGTAAGTGCCTGGAGCGAATAGTCAGGAAGCAGATCTCTAGGCATTTGGTTCAACACAACCTCATATCAAATGCTCAGCATGGGTTTGTGGCAAAGCGATCCTGTCTGACGAATCTCCTGCTGTTCCTCGATGAGGTAACCAAGCGTCTGGACGAAGGGCAATCGATTGCGGTCTGTTACTTGGACTTCAGCAAGGCATTTGATTCCGTGAACCACAGATTTCTGGACGTCAAACTGCAGTCCATGGGAATTGTTGGAAAGGCCAGACAATGGATAAGTAGTTTCTTAGCAGGGCGAACCTTTAGTGTTAAGGTGGGGAACCATGTTTCAAAACCGGAAGGTGTAACGAGTGGGGTGCCACAGGGCTCGGTGCTCGGCCCTCTGCTCTTCCTCATCTTCATCAACGACCTAGCACGTGGGCTTACAAACCCCACCTTTATGTTTGCCGATGACGTCAAGATAGCTGGAGTAGATATAGAACTTGACGTGTTAGCAGTACAAAACTGGGCACGCAAATGGGACCTTCCACTAAACCTCACCAAGTGTCAATGCTTGACCACAAATACAGGGGCTAGTGAGAATAGTGTGGGTTCGTTGCAAGTGGTCTCGCAGGTCAAAGACTTGGGCGTTATAATGGACAACAGCTTTAAGCCGTCAAAGCAGTGCACCTCAGCAGCCAATACGGCCAGGAGGGAACTCTTTCGAGTTAGATCCATTATGTCGTGTAGAGATCCGGAGATATTCGTTCCGATATATCAGGCCATAGTTAGGCCGCATATGGAGTACTGCGTGCAGGCCTGGGCACCGTACTACCAGAAAGATATCGACTGTCTGGAGAAAGTGCAAGGGCTAGCCACTAGAATGGTGGCTGGGCAAAGGGGGTTTAACTACACAGAGCGTCTCCGTGCCCTAGACCTATTCTCGATGGAAAGACAGCGCATTCGCGGGGATTTGATAGAAACCTTCAAGGTAATAAAAGGACTGTCAGGAATAAGTCGAGAAGACCTTTTTTCGCTGATCCCCGAGAGAGGCACAAGGGGGCATAGCCTTAGATTACAAAGGAAACATTCGAGGCTCCAAATTAGGGCGAAGTACTTCTCAAATAGAGTGGTACCCTATTGGAATAAGCTCCCGGAAGAGGTCATAAATACCACAACAGTGAAAGCCTTTAAGAAAGCACTAGACTTATGTTGGGTGGCGGTATACCCCGAGTTATGCTAAGCAACTTTTAGGGTCAGATGCAATTTACTTATTGTTTCCACCTTACTCTGCCAGGGCTGATACTGCACAAAATTTCTGCCTTTCAGAAAAAGAAAATCACGCAGTGTTGGGAGCTACGGAAACGCGCCGACAACACAACTATCTGGACACACGATTGGCTCTAGCCACACCAAGTCCTGTGCAAACTGAACTGAACTGAACTGAACTGAACAAGGGTGGGTAACGTTGCGTTACACCGCGTAGCTTTCTCGCTGTTATCGGTATAGTTTTTATTAAGCTATCTAGGATAATCCCTAAAACTATAGCTCTAAGGTCTGTTGTCCGACCCAGAAAAAATTAAGCGATTTTTTCTGAACATTAGTCCCTGGGACCACCCGGTGATAAAAGATACACACAAAAGTGATCATTGAACTGCTCTCAGGGTCGGAGCTAAGCGAAACATCAGTCTCAGTGAAACCACACTAGCAGACTCTAAGACACCACTCAGGGAATCACCTTAGTAAAGAGACTAAAGCCGTCTTGACTTGCGTAATACATCCGGAATTTTTCAAACAGCACCATCCGCAGAAACTGCTTGCAGTTTTTAGCTGAACAACTGATACATAATTAGTTCCACTGATATTGACCCCCCGTGGCTAATACTTTCTTCCCCACCTAAGGCTCACATATATTGGCCATACTCTACACTTAATCCTTTGCTTCCGTATAGCTCTCTTACCCCCGCATATTGCCACATCTCATCCGATTGGCCATCCACATCCTTACCACCATAGATATGCCTACATCTCCTCCCAACCGACCCAAAATCACTGCCAGCAACTGCCGTCGCAAGACTGCTAAACTGCAAAACTCACTGAATAACTGCTCAGTCTCTCTGGTAGATATACTTGGACATGCTAATAGACAAACTACGGAAATGAGCAAAAATCTGAGCAGTCTTTCCTCTCGCATTGACTTCGCTGATCAAATTATCAGTCAACTGATGCCTATAGCATTCTTGCTTGATCCAGCCGCACACCATACCCCAACCAATCTACTACTGGCCACAAAGTTTGTGGACACAATTGCCTCGGAAATCTCCAGACGGATAAAAAAGGCGAACAATGCGGTTGTGTTTAACATTCCAGACCGAATACCTCTCTCAGCTGCTAAAAATATGATCTTAAGCGCTTGCAACCTTGACTCACAACTGTGCCACTGTATTAGACTCCGCAAAACCTCCCTACGCACCACCTGTCCACTGCTGTTCCAGTTTACAAATGAAGTTGTCGCCAAGATTTTTATCAGCCGGCAAGCGTTAGTCGTAGCCAAAACCGGCTTCAAGTGCGCCAAGATATTTCCTGACAAGACCCCACTGCAAAGAGAGGTGCACAAGAGTCACGCCCAGAACAGTAACCCCGGTGTTAGCGCAACCAACAATCCACCCCAAAACTCTGGGGCACCTATCACTGGCCATCACCCGATGTTGCCATCTATTGCAGATTACAATGCAACCGTAGACTTAGACAGTACGCCAATTTCCTCACCCAATGAGCCACCTGGCAAACGCCCCAATATCCAGAATAGCCCAAGCAAATCTCCAGACTGGAACAAGCGCCCCAACGTCCACAAAACTGATGAAGGTTCCTCCAACTCATCCACCCGCGAGCTCATGTACTCCACAAGTCTAGATGACCCCATTCCTTCTACTAGCTCCATGTCGGGTTATTTAACCATACCTAAAAACACTGCACCATCAACCCACCTCCGTCTACACCCATGCATCCTGTTACCTCTGGCATTTTTGATAACTCAACCAGGCCCCTAAGCCCACCATCTGCACCCACCCATTTGCAACCAGAATGTGTCTGGTTACCACCTAGGCCACCACCGCTAATTAGCCCGTCAGTGCAGATTGACCCACAGAAGTTAACACCTCGTCACCAAAAGAACAAGGCCCATCAACGTAACGCACATGCAAACCATAAGGTAATGACTCAGTCACGTGAAATTTTACGAGCCCCTTATGCGGCTGGGAATCCTAGTTTTCCATCTCGGCTAACTGCCTTTTCATTTCCACCCTACTTGTACCCACCTTATCCCCCCCCCATTCACCGCTCCATTACATTACTATCCGCCACACCAACTACTCTATACCTCTACCGCTACCCAGTCACTCCCTGGGAACCATTTCCTGGTTTCACCTAGCTCCCCTCTCCCACAAGACCCATCCACGTCTCTTGGCCCAGTACTGCCATCCATCCGTGGCCGCTTTTTTCCTGCCGGCCCCCTTCGAGAATATTCCCCGCATTCAAACTACTCTCCCAAACAGCACCTCCCCATCCCTCTCCCCTCACACTATCCCCCTCCAGGCTTCAACTCATCCAATCCGTGGAACAACTGAGGTCCTCCCCCCATCCTTGCCCTATACTTCACTGGAATTACCACCCTCATCACCACTACCGAACCCCCCACCATATCCACCACTACCGAGGCCTGTATCATCTCTCTCAGTCATACTTGTAAATGCCCGTTCATTACTGCACAAAACTAAAGCCATCCGCAGCATCGCTGAGCCCTCTGACTTTGATATTATCATTGTAACTGAAACATGGCTAACTGATTCCGTCCCGTCAGATCGAGTCTGTCTAGTTGGCTACCAGATGTTCCGAAGGAATAGGCCTTGTCGTGGGGGAGGCTGTCTAATTTATGTCAAAAGCACTCTGCTGGCCATTCCACTGTCACACACAACTCTGGACGCCATTCAGGATTCACTGTGGTTAACAATTCCCATACTTAATTCCTATCTTCATATTGGTTGCATCTATAGGCCACCCGATTCCAACGCTATGGATCTTACCAAGATTATTGACGCTTTCAACTATCTTTCATTGCTGCCCTGTTCCTCCAAACTCATAGCGGGGGACTTCAATGCACCGAGCATTTGTTGGAATACTCGATCCGCCCCAAACAACTTACTAGATTTTATGTCATGCATCCGCGTTGGGCGCTGGATCCAACATGTAACAGTCCAACCAGAGGTAACAACATCCTTGATTTGTTGTTTACTATTGGTTTATCAGATGTTTCAGCCAGTACGCTCGACCTCTTTCCTGGAAGCGACCACAGAATGGTGTCCTGCACCTTCGTGGTTCCGCAATCTTTTGACAAATCCCACTCACCCAATCATTACTCTTCAGCAGTCAACTGGGTCAATCTTATCTGCACGCTTCGATCGCTAGACTGGGACGACTTTTTCCTGCAAAGCGACCCTCAGCTGGCTGCTAATTTACTATATTCTAACCTATCATACTTGCTGTCCAAAATCACTACTACTCGTATCACATCAAACCGAGTCCGTAGTTCAATCCTGAGCCGAATGCAAAACAAGTACCTGAAGCTCCAGAAGGTGTACCAAACCAATAATGACTTATCGTCATTCTTGCAGCTCCAACGTCTCTCGGTAGCAATCAGAATAAAGACTGATGATATGCTCAAAAAACAAGAAGTATCTGCCTTGCAATGCCATGATACTTCCTCAAAGTTGGCATACCTAATGAAGAATAGAAATCAGAGCAAACCAGTAAGTATCCCCTCTCTAATCTTAGAAAATAACGACCACATTACCTCACCTGTAGCGATAGCCGAGGCGCTTAACTCCTACTTTGCTGCATCCATGACTACGAACCCCCTTACTTTATCCCCATGCATAGACCCTGTCACCGAGCACTCACTGTCTGATTTAGAATTTACTTTAAAAGAGGTGACCAACCAGATTACCCGTGTCCGGAAGTCCTCACACCTTGGCCATGATGGTGTTCCGCCGACACTTCTACGTCTTGGAGGAACTGATGTCGCAGCCTTACTATTGAAGGTCTACAATCTATCCATCAAGTTTGGCATATTTCCCTCACAGTGGAAGACTGCGGTCATCATCCCAATCCATAAGAAGGGACCAATACATGACCCCTCAAATTACCGCCCTATCAACCACACTCCAATTGCTTCTAGGTTGATGGAACGCCTCATCAAACAGCGGATGTCCGACTTCCTGTTGTCCCATAACATCATCCATAGTGGGCAGCATGGCTTCCTAAAATCACGTTCATGCACCACCTGTCAGTACGACTTTTTTAACCTCATAACGGCGGCCGCCGACAACGCTAAATCTATCATCATCATATACCTTGATATGACAAAGGCTTTCGACCGCGTCCCTCACGCTTTGTTACTAACCAAACTCAAAGCTCATGGCTTTTCCGGTTCGCTTTTATCTTGGTTAACATCTTATTTATCAGACCGTTCACAAGTGGTTTCCATTGATGGGTGTCTCTCACAACCTGCTCCAGTCACCAGTGGAGTTATACAAGGCAGTGTACTCGGTCCTTTACTATTTCTCATCTACATAAACGACATATTTCCCACCTTGCACCATGGTACCCCATTCCTTTTTGCTGATGACGTTAAGATTGTCTATGAGTTTCCTCGTCAAAACCTCAACATCATGCTGGATGATATCTCTAGTGACCTAAAGCGACTCGGGGATTGGTGAAATTCATGGAATATGGACTTTTCGACCTCGAAGAGCTGCTACACAACATTCAGATGTCAAGTGACCCCCGGAACCCTGCTTATCCACGACCTACCCATTTCGTACAGCCCTTTAGTTCGAGACCTTGGTCTCCATTATTCTTGTAGCTTTAGGTTTTCTGAGTATGTTCCACTCCAGATTGCAAAGACCAGAAGAACCACTGGTCTCATCTCCAGAACTTTTCGGCTAAATGATTGCAAACTGCTTACTTACAAGTCTCACGCCAGGCCTCTCCTTGAATACTGTCCCCTTATCTTCACCAACATGACGAAATCCGACCGCATTTCTCTGGAGTCCGTGCAACGCCAATTCACCAAACAATTAGTAGGCTTTTCCTCCAGTCTGTGTTACAAGGATCGATGCATCCTACTCAGTCTTGACCCTCTATGGTTGCGTCGCATGAAGCTCAATTTGTGCTTCCTGTTTAAGCTGTACCACCGTACGGCCTTTTCGTGTACCGAACCCATTCGTCTCACTCCCTCCACGAATTATGCTCTACGCCATCGGTCATTGCAGCTCTCTATTCCTAGATCAAAACTAGCGTGAAGATCTAACTTTTTCCTTATAAAATACTCAAAGTTATGGAATAAACTCCCGCTAAACATCCGCGAAATTCTCTCAATTTCCCAGTTCAGAGGCTCGCTGGATCACTTCTTGACTGTTCCCAATGTGATCCTTCTTACCGGCCTGACCGTCACCGAAGAGGTGGCCTATGAAAACGGGTTTGATTACTAGGATTACTGCACTAGAACTTTCATTTCTCACCCGATGACAAACGCCAGGGCAACAATTCTCTTTTACGTTATATTGCTTACAATCTATACTACTGTAGCCGCAGTTTGCTGACTTTTATAACTATACCTAGTTTAATGCTTGCCGGTTCTCCTAATTTTAGACAATGTTCCTGTTCTATTGCCAGCCAGTCTAAGTTTCTTAGTCTTAGATGTCTCCACAGAAAATAAGTACGTGGCTTCGGACCCTAGGACACTGAGTTCCGCCGTCTACCACTTTACTCGATCCTTTCACTCCTCTCCCGTTCATCTTGGCTACTACCACTCACCTGGGTTTTATGCCCGGCCTCAATTCGCCTTTCTTAATCACCTCATTCCAGAATCTATTATCCCAGAAGCCCACCTGCTAGTACTTACTTGGTGGCTTTTCCTCTCGTCTCACCTCTGTATCTACCATGCACTAACTACTATCATATTCTCTCTTATGCACCACACCATTTCCCATCAGCTGAGCTAAACTCATCTGCACCAGCTAGCCCGGAGTGGACTCTGATGGTCTTAGGCATGGCCTGGCGCTGTATGAGACTGACACACGTATGCTAGCTTGTGCTTTACAACGTTCGTTGTCCTACTCCGTGTGTTGCATAATCCCATCCTGCATTTTCCCAGCCCATGCTAGCGAAACCCCTGATGTCAACGGCACCCATACCATTGCGTCGTTGGAACGTGGGGAAAACAGACCACCCCCAGCAGTTGCGAAAAAAGACAAATACGCATAAAATTACGATCGGGCGGAGGGGCTATGGAAAGTTCCTATATGGGCTCAACCACCCCTCTGTTAGGAAACAAACAAAAAAAATAATAATAATAATAAAACTGAAAAAAGAGAACAGTGGAAACGAAAAAGACCTCGTGGGATCGATTCGATCTCCAAATACCACTGACATCGGGCTGTGAAGGAATTGGGCAACCTTCATCTATGGGAAAGTATCCCATCAGCTCAGACCTGATCCTGCGAAAGGGGAAACCCCACATCGCCCTTGTTCGCTCGACAAGCTTTGGTCTTCACGCTCGAGACTGACTGGGGTGACAGCGCACTGGACTCTCCACATACGCTTTCCCATCCCCCGCTCTAAGTTTCAACCACCCCATACCCACCATAAGCGCACCTAGCATGCACGTCGACGTCAAATACAATCGCTACCACAGCCCTGACCTTCAACCCATTGACCTGGACAGAGTATCGACGTACCTGACGAATAACGGCAACCTCGATGAAGCCCGGAAAAGGAAAAAAAGAGATAAGAACATAGTGGAAACCGGTCACCTTTTCCATCTATACCCCTCTATCGTCCGTCATCTTTTTTAGAAAGCGGTCTTCTCGATGTCCTAGCATCCTAGCCACGCTTAGGTTTACAACCCTACCTAACAGTAACCACTGCCTCCTGCCAACTACAATCACTACCGCAGCCTGCTCACAATTAAGTTAAATCTCTGAAATGCAGACGCAGCAGCCAACCGGGTTCACGCTATCTTGCTAGCCGGTGGTAGTACTTATCAACCCCCTGGAACCCTATGTTCCTTAGGCTCTCTAATTAGAACCCAGATCAAAGTACGAAATGTAACACTGACAGTCCACATAGACCCAGTCAGTTCATTATTAATTGTCGCTATTTATTATCATAACTAACAGCTGGAACCACGTCCAGACTGCTAACACCATTTATTTCAGGTTTGTCGTCGCCCACTCTCTCGGGCACCACTTTCGGTGACCAATGTCCACACTTTGACCTGTACCGACAGAGACCTTAATGGCATCTTTTATACCAAACGGAATTGCAATCGGGCCACACGACCTAAAACACCCCTAAATGCTTACAAGCAGATTGATAGACGTCTCCTAACGCAACACCTCTACTACTGATGTCACCGTTAGAGGCTTCAGAAATAACAGTTCGCAAGCAACCTTCTATTGATTGGTTGACACGTCCCTTACCCCGCCTGATGAACCATACCCACGGGATGCTGCACATCACCTTAGTCTCATGTGAAACAATCCAATAACAGAGCCAGAATACGCAACACAGGAATTTTTTCTCATTAAAATTCGATACGTTATCCGAACGCGAGTCCACTTGTCCCTCACATCCTTGGTTCCCAACAATGATGCCGAAGATCACTGAGAACCAATAAGTCAATATATTTGTCAGCATAACAGAACAATAAGGCGCGAGCCTACAAGGAGATTTTTCGCTCCGTTTTCTCTTCCAAGATTTCATTTTTCTTTCGATCGGTATCCAGCTTGAAATTGGCTCTTCACCAGTTAAAGGCCTTCAAGTTGCGCTGCCATTTTTTTCTGAATGATAAGGGTTATTGATCCCGAACCTAAACTCACCTTATATATGGATTGCTGTTTCCTCCACATTCATCAACGTTGCCTGTCCATTTCCACAAAGTTTCCTCATGTCCCCTCGTTTCATGATGAACTCCCTCTATTAGAATCGGGAATATCCATCATTCCGGGCCAACTTCATCTCCATAGAGAGCCGCTCTCTTCATATTCACCAAAGTTCACGGTTGTACTCCCATTCATTTCTTTAACCTCTCCATGTCCATTACTTATTCCGTGCATAGAACCCGCAATAGGCCTCAGTTACCCACATCTTGCATTATTATGACTTATAACGCATCCATAGCGCTATATTTTCACGATATATTTTGTATTTTCACGGACCACTACCAACCAGTCGAATCCGAAACCAAACCGTATTTGCCGCGCAAACCTTTATAATTTCAGTCGACTCAAACTATCTCTAGCTATATTGTTTTGCTTCTGACGACTCCACTCGCTTTCTTGAAATTCGTGTATAGTTCATTGTTTTGAGTAACGTTGTACACCATGATCATGCGCTTGCGCATGCGTCTCGACCATGGTCGAGAAATATACCATTATTATTATTAATTCAGGATCATTCACCGCGTTTGACCAGTTTGTCGTTTAACCCCCGCTGATTGGTTTATTTGGGGTCAGAAAGAATGACTACTCTCTTCCCTCACCAATGAGCGATGTTTGCGCAACCGACGCCTTAGCCAGTGTACATGCGCACATCTAGTGCGGTCATCTATGCATCATGGTGCGCAAACGGTTTTTGCCTTATGGAGAAACTGATTGAAGCCAAATAAAGATTATCAACGCCTATAGCGAATATCATGATCGACGACTTCAGTATATGCTGCCGGGTAGTTGTATAAGAAAGGTCGGTAAAGGTGAAGTGTCTAGCAAATGTAAGTTCCATATTGGGCGAACGGTAGCTGATGGATCACTTCAAATGGAGAGGAGTGGTGAACAGTGTGTTAGCATCGGTGTACGGGTTCACCAGTTATAATGAATGGCCGCATAAGAGGCTGCATTGTCAGACTAAAACATCCCACTTTTTAGAGTCATTCTGGCCGTTTGTTTTCATCTATTTCCCCCTTTGACAGAAACTGCCCGAAGAAGAACAGTACGAATAAGAAGGATGGTAAATAGCTGCCAAGATTCCGTGTACATATTGCACCTTGCCTTGCCCAATACAATAATCTATTTTGGAAGATGAGCTACGGTTTGGATTCAGGTACGTGATTCCGCCAAATAGTGCAGGCGAAATCCATCGTTACCTCTCCCTTGCGGAGCCTTGCTGGCAAAAGTGACCTAAAACGTTGCAGGCCACTTGCGTATGCACATACGTACACGCTCAATGAGGAATAAGTGCACCCTATTCCTCATTTATCTAATGTTCGACGTAATTGGTCGCTGTGTTACTCAAAACCTCGGACTAGTGTTTGACTCTTGAGTAGCCTACCTTGTTAATTTACGCTAGTTCATCGGTTCGAGGGACGATTTATGAACCTTGTGAACAATCTCCGATGATTATCACTAAGAGAGTATCAGTTTTGTACTGGCAAATTTTCTATGGAACCTTATAAGTGCAACTGAATACTAATCACGTTTGTAAGATTGAAGGCTCTCTGTTGAATGACTGGTCCACAAAATGTCATGCAGTATACTCACACATCTGACTATGGCTACTTCTCTGCTGTGGACATAGTGGGAATGCCTAAAATGACTTTATATCTGCCCTTTTGTTCAGGGCCGTGGCTCACCCACTGGAAAAGCAAAATCAACTGATCCGATTTATTGGGATTACAGTTACCGAATGTAGGTCTCTGCTCTTCCGATGACGGACAAAAGCCCCCAAACTGACCACATTTTATTTCGCAGAGCTCCTTCAAGGTTCGTGTAGGGGCCCCATCAGAGTCATTTTGGTGCCGATTTTGGGCACATTCGGGGACTAGTATGCTAGCCGAGCACATCGAAAACAGTCAAATAGTGCACACGGCGGATGATGATTGTTTTAAAAAGGAAGGCGAGCTAAGCTAAAAATAAAGACGCATTTAAATTGGAACTGGTTGAGCACACATTCCACTGAGTGGTAAGGCATACGAAGCAATAACAGAGAAGAGGAACAACCAAATAGACTAATCCGGTTTCCATTTTCTCATTGAAAAGTATGACGTGATCAATCTCGGGCTAATTAACAATGACGTCTGAAGCAAACTTAACCAAGTGAGTAATAAGTCATCAGTTTCAACCAGGACATCCTTTTAGTAAACATGATTACCCCAGTTAAATTATTCACTTGATTACCTGTGATTACAATGACAGGATTATTCAACTTTCTCACGGCGAACCGCGTATGATGAACGTCCTGCCATGTATTAATACCAGCAAATTTATATCTCATGCATGGAAGGGAAAGTTATTGAATATCTGAGGATTGTTGCGAACAGTATTCCTAGTGCCTTGTAGAACATTTGTTTCATGGAGGGTATAATAGACAAATGAGGTAAAGCGGATAACCATTTTGGCCATTGACGGCGATGCCAAAATATATTAATATGGTGAGTCAAACGATCGGTGATATCCCCTTGTAAAGGCTTTCATCCCGATCGACTGAGTCGTTTACTACTGGAGTGGAATAACTGTCCGTGGAAGTTTTCGCCCATTAATTGACCCGTGTTCCTTTGTAGACGAGGCAGATTTAAGGTCACGTTTTGAACTAGCCACTCACTGTGAGGACTGCCATCGTGATCCAAGTGCGAGTGGCAATAGAAAGGAACAACGCGACAATCCTGAATTGTCACGTTCTCCAATTTCTTTCGCTCCTTGACCGGCAACAGCAGTACGCACACACCACCGCCAGTGATCAACGTGTGTGTTTGTTGACGGATAGCCCTTTCAGAAAAGCACTGTGGTTTCAAAGCGAGTGCTTTCAGAGTAGTCGCGGGGCCTGGATGACGAGCGGGCATCGGGCCTCCCTGATAAGGGGAACTAACTTAGTCCCATTCTGTTCCCGACATTACATGGGTCTGGGATTGAAATTGTTCATTGGACTTGCGTTGGAAGCGGCACAGCCGTAGACCTATTTCGCTTCCACATGGTCCCTACAAGAGCCTGGAAGGTAGCCCGTATTTTGGCATCTCATTCCGGTGGCGAGAATTGCACGAAACAATTTGGTTTTTACGCGTTTGTTTCATGTAACTGCGCATTTTTCGCAGTTATGAACGGACAGCATAGTCCACAAAGCAAATAATCGGTGAGGGATATCGCCGTTCATCAATACAGAATTAGCTCAACGAAGACTCAAGTCTTGGCAGCACTTAGTTGATTAGGGTTATATTTAAGTGGAAAACAGGAGGGTATGTGAACGAGGAAACTCACACCGTGATACCGTATTCAAGAAACGGTGAAGATGTACCCAGGCATAAAGACTAATAGTAAAGGCTTTACCAACGGAAAGTGGCTATATCTTGGTGGGAACTTTATCCTGACTGTTTAACAGTCCCCAAATGACTATTAACATATGAGACGCAAAAAAGTTCTTCGTAGTGATTGCACCGAGCCACTGATATCCAACTTGTTAGTTTTACGTTTTGTGTGCGCTTGGATCCTGTTAACGTTAGCCTTGGGAACAAATGAAGACCGATGGCTACCGGTATTACCCAATACAGAGAGTATTCTGTTAGTTGGTAAGGTATGTCCTACAGAGCTCTGCCGTTAGACGAAGCGGTCATTCGAGGACATAGTTCATTACGTACATTTCCGGTTGTTTCAAAGGTATCCATAATAAGGTTTGCATACAAATAGCACGTAAAGCAGCAAATATACCATTCTGTTTCACTAAACGGTAACTAATAGACTTTGCTGTTTGCTTTACCGCCTAGTACATAAAAATACCTCATTTATCTCTGACAGTCGCGACACTCTTTTTAGTGTTATCATGGCATCCGTCGACTTCTGCCATTAGGAGTTAGAGGCTCTATTCTTATCTGATTTCTAAGTAGGTCATCCAATCCGTTATCAGGGATAGCTGACAGTGGGCCGGTTCATTACTTTAAGTAACCAGCTCGGTGTACCTTTTCACCGCCAACTTGTACCATACGGACAAGGGCACAGTTAATTATCCTGTGTAGATATTTCTGCCTTTTATGTAAGTTTTCAAGTGGCCTATAGATAATATAGCCCGTGTAAAATGCGTATCCTGATAGTGTATATTGTCACGCCTAGTTAGTTTTTAAATTGTCAGTTTACAGTGAGAAATAAGGTAACGTGGTTAGAAAGGGCTGCGCACACGGATAAATGTTTAAGGATCCTCCTTTTTTCTTGTGAACACTGCAATCTTTAAGGGTGCGTCATAACAGTTGTAAATTGTAACACTATTACTTGGGGTGATCAGGGGCATCGTATCTTAAGAACCATTGTCCAGCTAGTCGGAAACAATTGCAAGCCAACTATTTCGAATGCGTCGATTCCTAAAATATGTGTTTGCTAACATGTGTGAATGTCACGAAACTGACAATCATCCATCAGTTTAATCAACCACCCAAAATCCATAAGGGGTTCCAACCTGAACAAATGTGCTAGTCATACCCGGGTCGACTGTTCTGTAATCTGCCCTGCTAGCCAGTAACAGTTATCCGGTAAGTCACGGAAGCGGAACACTTCGCATTTCAGTAATAGAGTGAAAACAGAGCATGGGACTCATTTTTACATTCAGTAGTCATCTAGAACCTGGTGTGTCTGCTGATAACTTGAAAATCATAACATTTTGTGATCGATATTTGCTAACTAGCACAGTAGAATATCAGTTACTTCGTCCACTTAGCGGTTTAGCAACGAAAGATGGGTTGAAAAGTTTTATCACCGGCAACCAGGGAAAAATAAGTGTCTGCGAACATGGAAACGGTAAAAATCATTCCACAGTAATGAACAGCTTGCAGCCATTTCATGCGGAATATACAACTTACTAAAAACGTTTCATAAAAGGTGCTAAAACAGGTCATTCAACTTCATGAAACAGAACGTGGTGGACATTACCTATCAACCACTAATGTAAACCTTCCTAGTAAAAAACTCAGTGCGTGGAAATGCCCGCAGCAGCATTCAAAGCCCATGAAAGACTTTGGTGTCAAGTTTCGTTTTTGTCAGACCGGGAGCGACACAGTGATTTCTAATAAAGTTACGGAATGTTGTTGTTCAAAAGGACTATGCTTTTAAGGAAAGTCTCTGTGATATTTGCTAAACCGTAAACAATCAAATATTGTAGAATATTTTGTCCGCCATCCTTCACCCTTACGAGCTTTCTCTGCTTATCTGTTAACAGAAGAATGTTTCTCGGTTAATGTTAATTTCTGTTCAATAAGCAAAGTTTGATTAGCCTATGTGGCAGCTTGGTGATTACGCTGCCAGCTGTTAATCTTATCACCCCCACCCCTTCAATGTAGTTTTTGTTCAATGATTCCCTTTAGGTGAGACAACATGACTCGACTGCCAACTGTAATGCCCGCTCGAGATTGTTTGCCAATTTCAGTGATGGTTCTTTATTATTGGGCCAATCTAAGTGTGCATTGGTAGGCGGGGTGGAGTTATTCCGGACGATTTGACCATCGTTTACTTTTTACCTCATGATAATGTTTGAGATCAAACAAGTAGCCGGTTTGCTGGCCTTTAGTTGATGGGTAGAGGGAAGCTGTTGTCCTTTCGGTACTAGCGAACGAAGCTCACTCCCATCTTTAGGAAAATTTCGGAACGGTCCTCAGACTGGGAATCGGTTTTTGTCTGTTGACAACCAGGCTCTGCAATCCGACAGAGTCAGTCAGTGAATGAAAATAGCCGATGGAGAATGCCATTCTTTTAGAGAATCGCGTAAGCCCCAAGCAACCTATTCCGACGAACTTCACTGACGAAAGCCGCTTAAGAAGCCGTTCCTTCGATATTCATTACGTTGTTCCCATTGGTTTATGAAACAGTGAATCTTTTCGCAGTTCCGAGAGCAAAATTCAATCTGGAATGGAATTCATCAGTGAACTGTAACTTCGAGAGACTTTGCGGGTACCAAGCACCTGATAGTCGTGGGCTGTTGTTTTTCGTCAAATGACAGACGGAAAAATTGCTCATGTGAGGTCAATGACCCAAGATCTATTAAAATAATAATGAATGATCGCTTTACTCACCAATGCTAATAGATGGCCATTGCCGTGCATTGTCCACCTGCGGGTTGGAGAATAACAAACGAGCCGATCACATAAATTACACATGTAGCAATTTACTCATGGTTACTAAGTAATTTAACTTGTTGGATGATTTCCAGGTTGAACTCATGACGGAACGGAATAATGGTATTTATCATGAAAGAAGCTGGCTGCAACAAATCGGCAGAAAGAGACTTGACCCGTTTCTTACTGTTAAAATGCTTCACTCTAATATTATCCCAATGCTTACATTGATGACGTCATTACTTACTGGGGGCCTAGTCCACGTTGCGGCAAGTGCTGGGAAAGTAAGCCGTTTGGGAGACACAAGCGAAAGACTGGTTTATCTTGAACCAAGGAGAGAGTCGGTTGTCATCTTGAGCATTTGAAGTGCCACCTGTTAGTGGGCTCACCACCAAGTCGCTCCCATGATAACCTATGAACCGGTTCACGAGAACAGCACAGGCTTGCCGTTGGGGTTGCAACCTAAATAAAATTCATGAGTCGTGCGATCTTATCAAGTCATTCGCTCGATTCCCATATTGCGGCAGTGAAACAACCGTGGATCTCTGTCTAGAGTGACGATGCAGGGAAATATAATGCCAACAACGTAGCGTTCTCGGTGGGAAAACTATGACGGACGATCTAACACACACTTACAATTTGTTAACTGATTTTTCTAACCAACATGGCCGCGTTTTACTTACTAGAGCGTCGCCTAATGCGGTTAATTTAGAACCTTAGATTGAGTTCCTGTGTTTGAGTCTACCTACTGAAGTTCAGGTTGTTTTCAACTTCATAATAGGCAATGAAATCACGATATTTTTGCGAAACACTGAGAAGTGTTCACATCTAGATGAATCCGTAATAGTGGTTTAATACATGCTGATGGTTTATTTTTAGGTAACGATATTCCTGTTTGCTATTCTATAAAATTGTTCAATCCACTGAACAAGTGGCAGCTTTTAATTCCAGTGAAAACCACATATTTTTATATCGCAGGGCCCTCAACTTTTACTTGGTCGGGGGTAAAATATTGTGCTCCAAATACTCTATAACTTACCGAAGTAGCCCGACAACTTTCCATTATTCGCCTTTATGATACATTACCTATCTGAAGTTAAGACCTATTAAGGTAGGAAACAACTATACCGAAAACGGCGCCTCTTTTACCTTCACTGCAGTTTAATTATTTGCGTAAACCAATTGTCCTTACTGCAAACAGACAGGTAATGAACAGCCCTGTGGTATCCAAAGGAATACAAACCGCGTAGTGCAAAGCACTGGTTATTTGCATTTGTCCACCGTGATATTTGGTCACGAATCCACACTCCCTAGCTCAGTCCAATTAAGGTTGCTACGGAAGTGATCAGCCAATCATAACTTATGCCAATCATACTTTGCCCATGAACAGAAATCCGCATTACCGAGCAAAGTTCACCCGCTGACCATCCCACCAAGGGTTTTTCACGAAATTTAAATGCAGCTGCCAACAGTGTCCGGCACTTTCGTGCACTTTATTCTTTATTAGACAGGTTATCTTTCGTTTCCGTGCTTCTGCTGACTCCCAACCTGATTGTTAGCTAAACAAAATCGATTTTTCATTGTAGCCATCAGCCACGGTGACGAACTGTTCGTCTCGGTGGCCTGACACAATAACCTTTTCACCATGGGGTCACAAATGACTCTCACGTTTCCAGACAACCATAGATTACGATGCTTCTTTCAGGAGGTTATCGAGGGCACTACATGGCACAAGTGAATGATGATCGTAATTGCATGAATCATGTGCGAAGTCGTCCCACTGCGCTGCTACCGATGGAGTTTCCACTGGTCGGTTGCACCACGCACCCGAGTTCACCTGTCTGCGATGAAACCACAACCAGTCGGGCTTCCAGCCAGTCACTTCAATACGGTGCATCGGAACCCGTGAACTGGGGTACAAACAGATTTGCATGAAAACAGATCTGATTGTCCATCGGCCATTGACATCCGCAGAGACCGCTTTAAATGTGATTACCCACCTGGGGTAGTTACCACAGGTTATTTACTTTCTCTCACATCATATTTCCCACGAGTTACTGCTATTTACGCAGGAATGTATTACAGAAAAGGACCTATCAAAGATTACTGTGGCGAAGCTAATGGCTTAGAGAAATGTTTGGGTCTCACGCCATTACGCTTGAAAGCAAAAGCGAACCTCAGGCAGTGTCTACTCAGTGGTCCATCCAAGATATGACAGAATTACCAGGCCCATCACCAGAACCCGGTTCGTCTCTAGTGCAGGTTACTGAAAAAGGTATTACTACTAAATTACAGCTAATTATTACCTTTTAACGGCTTCTGAAGGACTCTCGCGAACATGGATTGTCCGGTGTGAAGAATCGGCGGAAGCGACTCATGATTTCTTGTGATAAAAGCAACTCTTTCATCAGCATCTGTCAAAGGACGCGGGGATACCAGCGGGTACCCCGAGAAAGATAGAATTAATCGACATCGACCCAGGAAAACACTGTCTTATGGGACCGCAAAAAGCAATTGTGAAGATCGAACACCAGGCAAAAAATACGGAGCAACGGAGACGATCTATTCAATTATCTATCGGAAGCATGCTTCCCTTTCTTCTTCCAAGCAAGATGTCTGGACAATCTTTGGCAGACTGGTCCAGCCTGTCGTGTCAACATCCTCCTCGATGGGCTTCTATTCTGGGAAGAAACGACCACGTGACGTGAGCATCTTTTTGGAGCCCTTGGTAACTGAAGTCGGAGGACTTCAAAGCCGTCAGTGGATACTCACTGGAGACAAAGCTTGCACGGGACTGGACGTTGAGGCAGTCATACGAGATCACCCGACATGGTCGTATGTGAAGCGTAAGAAGTCACATTCCGGATACAATGACTGTGACAAGTGCCCACAACAGAATGTGTATTATCAACACAAATTCTTTGTCCCATCTTCGAATGAAGTATTAGTAGGTGGCCGGAGATTTCGGTCATCTCGTTTTCTGCCGCTCAGAAGTCAACATCTAATTTTTTGGAGAAAGACATGGTTAACCAATTTCCAATAGATTACATGCACCGTGTTTGCCCAGGTTTGATGTAACGATTGATTAGGTGGTGAACAGACTTGCCGGTAGCGGTAGGAAAACTGTTCACGAGGCAGCAAACTTATCTTGTGAATAAAAGACTGAGGCAGCTCATAAAACAACTACCATGTGCGTTTAGAGGAAGGTGTCGAGGGTGGGAAAAGTAACGCTCATAGAAAGCCCCTGAGTTCAGACAATGCTTGCTGTATTAAAGCTTTGTAACCTTAAAGGATAACATTACGTGGTATATTTGCGGTCGCCTTTTACACCCATCTTGTGCTATCAACATTTTAGTTTACAACAGCGACGAGTAATCCATTACTTGCGCCGACTGTCTCTTAAACCATATCGTTTAAATGCATTACCAGCTATATGGATCGGAGAATATGACGGTGAATATGAATTATCTTGTCCATATTGCTGAAGAAGTTCGCTTTTTGGTTTCGCTATTTGTCCACCGCGCTTTTCCTTTCGAGTCCTTTTCATACCAGGTCAAACAAACCCAGCATGGTACGACCAGAATCTGCTCACAATTATATTGCTGATTCTCAGAGGAACGATTATACCCCAGTCAGTCACAGAAGACTGCAGAAATACGGTAACGGGGAAGAAATCCGGTACAAAATGTTTGCGAGTTGGCAGACATACTTTGATTTTCTCTGATTCAGATAAAGTCGTGCTGATTCGTGGATGACGAGCGAGGATTCAGTGGATCGAATGTAACGAAGCCGGTGGCCTGTCAATCGGATTTAGAGAGTATACCAATCTTGAAGACTTTTTGGACCATCCATTCCCATCAACACGCCACTACTTTTTGCCGACAGTGTGTTGGCCAATGACACCGACACACGTACCTTTGAGGAAATCGACCTTGAGCTTGTAGCTTTGCTTGGTATGTGCGTTGACGGTAGTGCTCCATGGTGTCACGCTATTACTGGATGACTCAGGTAACGATTCCTGTTGATAATTTGTTAACCACTATTCGGGCTGATAAATTTCCCAGATGTTACCGGAATACATATTCTCCGTCATCAAACTTGACGACGACAACAAGGATGTGTGCGTCACCAGCCGGACTTGGCTGACTGCAGACGAGTCACCTGCTGTCTTTCCTAATGTTGTGGGCCGGAAATTTCAACGGATAGTGAAAGCTCATCAGAGGCCTGATTGGAGGGCCTCCGTGGGGAATGTCGCCACCATGGCCCACGCGTGTAGGGCCATTACAGTTACAGTAAGCCGAGGCATATTTACGTCTTCGATGGAAAATCGAACATGCATGGGAACTACAGAGAATGGAACTGAATAATCAGTCGCTTGAAGTCACTCAAAGTAAATCGAGCAACGCGTAGTCAGTTCAAACGAATCACAACGCCAGACCAAGACTGAAATTCACAAAAGGTGCTAGCATATACACACCTCAAGTATGCGGCCAAATAAACTGAAAAGTAAAAGCCAAAGTGTCAAGGCCCCGTCGCTCACGCACGACAGTCAGAAACGGCTGAAGCCCAAATTCAAACGTCTCACACGAGTAAACAAACGCACAAATGTATGTTTTAGGGACGAGCTTTTCAAAATAATATGAAATACAGTATAAATCACGAAGCAAGTGGGATATTTGGAAGGATTTTCAATATTTTTCTTTACAGTTGCCGTCCAGTGATAGAACCCCTCGGATGGGTCTACCGGAACGGGTCGTCAAACTAGCCCCACTTTGCCCGCTTCGTTCACCTTTCTACCTGCCATCACCTGCAACCAAGGTCTTTATGAAACAGAATACCAGCCATCTGCAGCCAACCAGAACTAGAACAATAATTCTTTTATCACAAATACAAAAATTTTTATCTTTACACTATTCCAACTTCTGCCTAGCAGCATCAGTATCGTTTGCCTCCACTAGTCTGTTTCTTCGACGGCTCCTCTCTGTAAGTCCGTTCTACGTCCATACACCATTCGTGCTCCTCAAAAGTTCCCCGCATCCCTTGTGAATTTTTCGCTTTCATGTGAATTTCCACATGACACTGAAATCACCTGCACAAAAGGTCTGTCTTATTGTCACATTTGACTCACTTGCATTCATTCCACAGGCTCCCCCCTATAATTAGTTACCCAATGCTGGATCAATCTTGTATATTTCGCTGGCATCTCTGACTGCACGTTGATAGTCCCATGCGGGCTTTACTTTTAATCTCGCACTTTGGTAACTTTACGGACTGATTGCCCGTTGGTGACCGTTCAATTATCCAGTTGGTACACCCTCGCATCCATTTCTGGATGCCGTGACCTTTCGCAGTCAGTTTTCGGCACCCGTAAGGAATATCGTGTATTACTCCTGCCCCAACTTGCTATCCATGTTGTGATATCCGACTTATTGTTTTCCTGGCCCTTGCAATCACTGCACTTTTTAACATTCTCCAGTGTCGCTTATATCAGCATTCCCAAGTTTGTCCAGCTATCCACACCGCCCTCCCCGAAATCGAAACCGGTTCATAGTTCCAGCTTTAATCACAACCACTTTAGTTCAATCAAACACTACACGACTTTACTGTCTTATTTGGGCTATCGTGTGATTTTTGAATTTAAAAATCGTGAGTACCTCACATTGTTATGTATTGCTGTATTCTCTGATCTTGCCTTGTGCATGTGCCTTGACCACGGTCAAGAAATATGCAATTATCATCATCATTATCATCACTGTCACTAGATAAGTAGAACATTTGGGAGGATTTTCAGCATTTATTCTTTACACTGCCGGCCAAATTCCTTCCGCAAATTGTTGTCTGGGTTTCAGGATGGGGCATGATTCTCACCCTACCCGCATATAGATTATCTTCAGTGCCTGTGGTTACTAACGTCCTGTGTTGGCTGCGTGTAAAACATGTTTCCGTCGTAGTCATCATCTGCACAATCCATGAGGAATCAATTTGAAATCCGGATGCGTACCTTGAAATTGGCTTGTTCATCAGAAGACTGGAGAAAGCAGTTAGACGCACCTTCAAGATAAAGGCATTCTTGAGTAGAACATTTTGCCGCTTGAGCCTAGTATACGTACCCCAAGCAGTAAGCTACTGGAGCACCTGGTTAAACTAAGTTCGTTTACAAACTTGAGTGCAAAAGTTGAAAGTGGATAGAACCTTCAAGTGACAACGAGAAATCGCGTAAAATTGAAAGGTCAAGAAACAGTGAGATCGCATGAAATTAACACAGCAAATTTTCTGGAGGAACTGAAAATCGTCTTCTGATCATAAGCCAGCTTCGAAACGAGTGTGCAGCGGACAGTTGTGAAACGCAAGCATACACACGGAAGTTGATCGAACTCTGACACCTGTCACAGTATTTCCGCGTTTTTGTTGTGCACAAAATATTTGACGAACAAGGCTCTATAAAGTATGAATAAATATCCCTCTTCAAGAACCGGAATAGTTCCACCACGCAATTTTAGATAATTAGTCTCACTTGAACTGTCAGAGCGAACTCTTGGTGAATTTTTTCTTCCCACCTCTGTGCACGTTGCATGAAAAACTGGAATTCAGTGCAGTTTGCAACTGTTCAATAAAAATGGGTCGAGATGAATAGTTATAAGGCATGAAATGAAAAAAACGCTGAATAACTCGGAGCGAGGTGGTCTGCAAACCATTCTGTCCTTTGTGGGCAGTTTCGGGCTCGAACCAACAGCGTTTTCATTGTTCTTTCCAGCAACGAGTGAACTAACTCTCTACTGTTTTGAGGAGGCTCTTCGTTTCCTCCTTTTCCTGTAATGTAACACAATTGTGGAATCTGTCCAATATACGAATCCCAGTTCGATGGTGTTACAGTTCTCTTTTAGCATTGCTGCTACCTTGCAACCCAATAATAATGTAGCCATCTCCAGCCCAATAATGGATACTGAATTCAGCTCAGTAATGGTCGCTCTGGCAAAGGGTACTTTGTTTCGCCGCCGGCCATGCAGTTCCACCCACGTGCCGTACACTTCAGCTAGGTCGGCCAATCCCAGACTGCTTTGTGTGACCCCTTAGTGTTCAACTTTCAACTGAGCTTCCCGAAAAGGTCCTTCTGGAGATAATTCAAACGCCTCCGGGACACTTCTTTTCATTTTCGGTAGTCTGACGGTAGTCGCTTGGGTAGGGCAACTTCGTATCGCCCATTGTGACGTTTTGGCCCTGAATCCCTCATTTAAAGCACCAATTCATCTTCTTCGAGTTGAACTTCACTTTCCTGAGATAGACCTTAAGATTCAGTATGAAAAAGTTGGCTGTGTACTACACAGGCGCTTTGCCCAGCAATCTCTAGGAAATTTACTGATGCAGATTATTGAACTTCTTTAATCAGAGGTCCGAGAAGTGTCCAGCCGAGTATCGTTTGCGCAGCGAATGGTTCCTCTTGATTGCCTACGCTCTGTTCAAGCCCCCAGTGGGCCTCCGGTTCATTGCACCCAATTAGTGCACCAACAGGGGGGCCAGAAACTTCTTCGAACTCTATATCTTTGAGCTGAGGCCATCTCTTGATGACTGACCTAAAAGAGCCGACTGATTTCATGGGCAAGCTGTCTGTCGCAAAGGCCTCAAGAGTGTCTACGGTCCCTCCATCAGTCAGGGATGTCAAATCCAGGGTCAGTCCCATCGAGTTGGTAGCGGGACACCCTGCAATCGTCCTGATCTTGGGAGAGGTAGGCTCGCCGACTAGCTCACAGCCTTCCATAAGCTCACGGGTAATCGGAGAAGTATCCGGCCCCGTTTCCAAAAATACCACGACCCTCATCAGTACTTTAGGTGTCGCGGTGCCGACTGGTGCGACGCCTAATCTCGCCTGTCTGAAATTACCTTGACTTGTTGAACAGACCACTATGGGTTCATCCGGCTGAGTAGGCCTAATGAGTAAAGGTCCAAGTAGTAACGGGTGATGATTACCCACGCATCCGTCCTGGTAACATTCCACTCCGAAGTGGCACCCAGGGGCTCGATGAGAGTTGTTTAAATACACAAAGTGCGATCCGATCCTTCTCGCTGCGGACCGCAGGTTGGGCACACTCATTCTATGAAGGGTTAGACAATCCGGTTATCGATGAAATGAGTTGCATAGCTTGCATTCAGTTGACCTCTCGGCCTCTCCACTTATAGTGTGCATGTTAGCCAAATACTGCAATTGTTCCCTGCAATTTGAGCCTATATAGGTTCCGTTTGCGCCGGCCCGCAATTCTCGCGTACGATTTGTCCAAATTGGCTGTTGGCAATACAGGGTTGACAACATATGAACCCCGTCAAATCGTCGAAAATAGGTTCTTGCCAATCGGCTTTGCAAATCAATAATTAGACATCGGACAATGCAGTCCCGTGTGTGCAAAGCATTCAGATCAGACTGGTATTCTAAATGCTCCAGTGCTATACTGCAATTCTGCACTTTTATCACCAAATTTGATAATAAAACGGCGTTGCCCTCAGTCCTTTTTCCTCCGATAAGACACCATCAAGTAAGCTCCCAGCCACCTTGGATGGTTGTCCAATAAAATCTTTCAGGATTCCGCGTAACCTGATGTGCTTTATCAGTGGATCAAACATCGCGAAGCCTCCGATAGCTCTTCTGGCCCTCCCAATACAGTAACACACTGAATATTGAAACCTTTCCCCAGCGTCTGCAACTTTGCACCCAAAAAGTTTCCGATTTGCTTCATGAGTATGCAGTATTCCTCGGGGTGCCCGTCGGAAGGGGCTAGCTCCGCTCTCGACAGGCTGAATGTTTAAACCCCCGTAGCTTCTTGAGGCCTCATGAGTTTATGTTCTTTCGATAACGTCGCCATTTCTATGATGATATCGTGAACTACATGGATTTCCTGCTGGCTCGCTGAGAACAGTTCCTTGTCTAGGAGGCTCTGTTTCCATTCTAGCTAACCGCAGCTAATTTTCCGGTTCCATCAGTCTCACTCTATAGATGCTAGCCTCTTCAAATTCATAGCAACTAGAAATATATGACCTGGCACTGACAGAAATAGTAGACTTAGCATTATCCAGAGAATGAATAACGCCCAAGCCATCCTCAGAGACTTGACGAGGTAATTCCCGTTGTCTCATAAGGTCCTTGTTTACTCGTCTGGGCATTTCCAAAAAGTTTTCCTGTCTAAGTTCCACTTGAGTACTGTCAGTTCTCGCAAATTGATCAGCTCGTAGCCAGTTCAAAAGAACCCCAAAACCAGAACGAGATTGATTCGTGGTTTCCGCCGTACTAGACTGAAATTCACAAAAGGTACTAGCATATACACACCTCAAGTATGCGGCCAAATAAACTGAAAAGTAAAAGCCAAAGTGTCAAGGCCCCGTCGCTCACGCACGACAGTCAGAAACGGCTGAAGCCCAAATTCAAACGTCTCACACGAGTAAACAAACGCACAAATGTATGTTTTAGGGACGAGCTTTTCAAAATAATATGAAATACAGTATAAATCACGAAGCAAGTGGGATATTTGGAAGGATTTTCAATATTTTTCTTTACAGTTGCCGTCCAGTGATAGAACCCCTCGGATGGGTCTACCGGAACGGGTCGTCAAACTAGCCCCACTTTGCCCGCTTCGTTCACCTTTCTACCTGCCATCACCTGCAACCAAGGTCTTTATGAAACAGAATACCAGCCATCTGCAGCCAACCAGAACTAGAACAATAATTCTTTTATCACAAATACAAAAATTTTTATCTTTACACTATTCCAACTTCTGCCTAGCAGCATCAGTATCGTTTGCCTCCACTAGTCTGTTTCTTCGACGGCTCCTCTCTGTAAGTCCGTTCTACGTCCATACACCATTCGTGCTCCTCAAAAGTTCCCCGCATCCCTTGTGAATTTTTCGCTTTCATGTGAATTTCCACATGACACTGAAATCACCTGCACAAAAGGTCTGTCTTATTGTCACATTTGACTCACTTGCATTCATTCCACAGGCTCCCCCCTATAATTAGTTACCCAATGCTGGATCAATCTTGTATATTTCGCTGGCATCTCTGACTGCACGTTGATAGTCCCATGCGGGCTTTACTTTTAATCTCGCACTTTGGTAACTTTACGGACTGATTGCCCGTTGGTGACCGTTCAATTATCCAGTTGGTACACCCTCGCATCCATTTCTGGATGCCGTGACCTTTCGCAGTCAGTTTTCGGCACCCGTAAGGAATATCGTGTATTACTCCTGCCCCAACTTGCTATCCATGTTGTGATATCCGACTTATTGTTTTCCTGGCCCTTGCAATCACTGCACTTTTTAACATTCTCCAGTGTCGCTTATATCAGCATTCCCAAGTTTGTCCAGCTATCCACACCGCCCTCCCCGAAATCGAAACCGGTTCATAGTTCCAGCTTTAATCACAACCACTTTAGTTCAATCAAACACTACACGACTTTACTGTCTTATTTGGGCTATCGTGTGATTTTTGAATTTAAAAATCGTGAGTACCTCACATTGTTATGTATTGCTGTATTCTCTGATCTTGCCTTGTGCATGTGCCTTGACCACGGTCAAGAAATATGCAATTATCATCATCATTATCATCACTGTCACTAGATAAGTAGAACATTTGGGAGGATTTTCAGCATTTATTCTTTACACTGCCGGCCAAATTCCTTCCGCAAATTGTTGTCTGGGTTTCAGGATGGGGCATGATTCTCACCCTACCCGCATATAGATTATCTTCAGTGCCTGTGGTTACTAACGTCCTGTGTTGGCTGCGTGTAAAACATGTTTCCGTCGTAGTCATCATCTGCACAATCCATGAGGAATCAATTTGAAATCCGGATGCGTACCTTGAAATTGGCTTGTTCATCAGAAGACTGGAGAAAGCAGTTAGACGCACCTTCAAGATAAAGGCATTCTTGAGTAGAACATTTTGCCGCTTGAGCCTAGTATACGTACCCCAAGCAGTAAGCTACTGGAGCACCTGGTTAAACTAAGTTCGTTTACAAACTTGAGTGCAAAAGTTGAAAGTGGATAGAACCTTCAAGTGACAACGAGAAATCGCGTAAAATTGAAAGGTCAAGAAACAGTGAGATCGCATGAAATTAACACAGCAAATTTTCTGGAGGAACTGAAAATCGTCTTCTGATCATAAGCCAGCTTCGAAACGAGTGTGCAGCGGACAGTTGTGAAACGCAAGCATACACACGGAAGTTGATCGAACTCTGACACCTGTCACAGTATTTCCGCGTTTTTGTTGTGCACAAAATATTTGACGAACAAGGCTCTATAAAGTATGAATAAATATCCCTCTTCAAGAACCGGAATAGTTCCACCACGCAATTTTAGATAATTAGTCTCACTTGAACTGTCAGAGCGAACTCTTGGTGAATTTTTTCTTCCCACCTCTGTGCACGTTGCATGAAAAACTGGAATTCAGTGCAGTTTGCAACTGTTCAATAAAAATGGGTCGAGATGAATAGTTATAAGGCATGAAATGAAAAAAACGCTGAATAACTCGGAGCGAGGTGGTCTGCAAACCATTCTGTCCTTTGTGGGCAGTTTCGGGCTCGAACCAACAGCGTTTTCATTGTTCTTTCCAGCAACGAGTGAACTAACTCTCTACTGTTTTGAGGAGGCTCTTCGTTTCCTCCTTTTCCTGTAATGTAACACAATTGTGGAATCTGTCCAATATACGAATCCCAGTTCGATGGTGTTACAGTTCTCTTTTAGCATTGCTGCTACCTTGCAACCCAATAATAATGTAGCCATCTCCAGCCCAATAATGGATACTGAATTCAGCTCAGTAATGGTCGCTCTGGCAAAGGGTACTTTGTTTCGCCGCCGGCCATGCAGTTCCACCCACGTGCCGTACACTTCAGCTAGGTCGGCCAATCCCAGACTGCTTTGTGTGACCCCTTAGTGTTCAACTTTCAACTGAGCTTCCCGAAAAGGTCCTTCTGGAGATAATTCAAACGCCTCCGGGACACTTCTTTTCATTTTCGGTAGTCTGACGGTAGTCGCTTGGGTAGGGCAACTTCGTATCGCCCATTGTGACGTTTTGGCCCTGAATCCCTCATTTAAAGCACCAATTCATCTTCTTCGAGTTGAACTTCACTTTCCTGAGATAGACCTTAAGATTCAGTATGAAAAAGTTGGCTGTGTACTACACAGGCGCTTTGCCCAGCAATCTCTAGGAAATTTACTGATGCAGATTATTGAACTTCTTTAATCAGAGGTCCGAGAAGTGTCCAGCCGAGTATCGTTTGCGCAGCGAATGGTTCCTCTTGATTGCCTACGCTCTGTTCAAGCCCCCAGTGGGCCTCCGGTTCATTGCACCCAATTAGTGCACCAACAGGGGGGCCAGAAACTTCTTCGAACTCTATATCTTTGAGCTGAGGCCATCTCTTGATGACTGACCTAAAAGAGCCGACTGATTTCATGGGCAAGCTGTCTGTCGCAAAGGCCTCAAGAGTGTCTACGGTCCCTCCATCAGTCAGGGATGTCAAATCCAGGGTCAGTCCCATCGAGTTGGTAGCGGGACACCCTGCAATCGTCCTGATCTTGGGAGAGGTAGGCTCGCCGACTAGCTCACAGCCTTCCATAAGCTCACGGGTAATCGGAGAAGTATCCGGCCCCGTTTCCAAAAATACCACGACCCTCATCAGTACTTTAGGTGTCGCGGTGCCGACTGGTGCGACGCCTAATCTCGCCTGTCTGAAATTACCTTGACTTGTTGAACAGACCACTATGGGTTCATCCGGCTGAGTAGGCCTAATGAGTAAAGGTCCAAGTAGTAACGGGTGATGATTACCCACGCATCCGTCCTGGTAACATTCCACTCCGAAGTGGCACCCAGGGGCTCGATGAGAGTTGTTTAAATACACAAAGTGCGATCCGATCCTTCTCGCTGCGGACCGCAGGTTGGGCACACTCATTCTATGAAGGGTTAGACAATCCGGTTATCGATGAAATGAGTTGCATAGCTTGCATTCAGTTGACCTCTCGGCCTCTCCACTTATAGTGTGCATGTTAGCCAAATACTGCAATTGTTCCCTGCAATTTGAGCCTATATAGGTTCCGTTTGCGCCGGCCCGCAATTCTCGCGTACGATTTGTCCAAATTGGCTGTTGGCAATACAGGGTTGACAACATATGAACCCCGTCAAATCGTCGAAAATAGGTTCTTGCCAATCGGCTTTGCAAATCAATAATTAGACATCGGACAATGCAGTCCCGTGTGTGCAAAGCATTCAGATCAGACTGGTATTCTAAATGCTCCAGTGCTATACTGCAATTCTGCACTTTTATCACCAAATTTGATAATAAAACGGCGTTGCCCTCAGTCCTTTTTCCTCCGATAAGACACCATCAAGTAAGCTCCCAGCCACCTTGGATGGTTGTCCAATAAAATCTTTCAGGATTCCGCGTAACCTGATGTGCTTTATCAGTGGATCAAACATCGCGAAGCCTCCGATAGCTCTTCTGGCCCTCCCAATACAGTAACACACTGAATATTGAAACCTTTCCCCAGCGTCTGCAACTTTGCACCCAAAAAGTTTCCGATTTGCTTCATGAGTATGCAGTATTCCTCGGGGTGCCCGTCGGAAGGGGCTAGCTCCGCTCTCGACAGGCTGAATGTTTAAACCCCCGTAGCTTCTTGAGGCCTCATGAGTTTATGTTCTTTCGATAACGTCGCCATTTCTATGATGATATCGTGAACTACATGGATTTCCTGCTGGCTCGCTGAGAACAGTTCCTTGTCTAGGAGGCTCTGTTTCCATTCTAGCTAACCGCAGCTAATTTTCCGGTTCCATCAGTCTCACTCTATAGATGCTAGCCTCTTCAAATTCATAGCAACTAGAAATATATGACCTGGCACTGACAGAAATAGTAGACTTAGCATTATCCAGAGAATGAATAACGCCCAAGCCATCCTCAGAGACTTGACGAGGTAATTCCCGTTGTCTCATAAGGTCCTTGTTTACTCGTCTGGGCATTTCCAAAAAGTTTTCCTGTCTAAGTTCCACTTGAGTACTGTCAGTTCTCGCAAATTGATCAGCTCGTAGCCAGTTCAAAAGAACCCCAAAACCAGAACGAGATTGATTCGTGGTTTCCGCCGTACTAGACTGAAATTCACAAAAGGTACTAGCATATACACACCTCAAGTATGCGGCCAAATAAACTGAAAAGTAAAAGCCAAAGTGTCAAGGCCCCGTCGCTCACGCACGACAGTCAGAAACGGCTGAAGCCCAAATTCAAACGTCTCACACGAGTAAACAAACGCACAAATGTATGTTTTAGGGACGAGCTTTTCAAAATAATATGAAATACAGTATAAATCACGAAGCAAGTGGGATATTTGGAAGGATTTTCAATATTTTTCTTTACAGTTGCCGTCCAGTGATAGAACCCCTCGGATGGGTCTACCGAAAGGGGTTTCGTAAGCTGTTACTGAACTTCACAAGTAATCAACATCCGAAGGAAACGACCGTTGCAGCGGTGCGCCTCGGACGAGGAACCAGATACACTAGGACCGATAGTGGTCTTTTCAGAAGCTCGGGGTGAGTCATACTTCATTTTATCATAGAACTGTGCACAGAGGCAGTGAGCCTACCAACAAAGGAACTACTGACAAACAGGCCGCCCAAAACACGAACGCGGCACTATGGGTTACAAGGAGGTGCCTTTTAAATTTCCCCAGCCCATTCTTGCAGCGGATGTTCCCGTTGTTGCCTCACCACGTTCGTTGTTCCGATCGCCGAACAGACCGTCAAGTGAGCATTGTGTCATATCTGACCCTCGCGGCCTCCACTTCTTAAGCACCTCCGGTCAACACTTCTTGTTACGCCGACTCGCCATTACCGTGAAAGATCTGACGTCTGCTCACTCACATGAATGCAAATATTGCAGGGGTTGCACACGATACTGCCACGTTGCTTGCATTTTTGCCACAGCTTATGGCAAACGATAACAACGGGGTTGCACACCTGTCTCCAGCATTGACACCGGAGAAGCTGTGCGAAGTAGGAGCAAGTGTATCTATCGCCGGTAATCGCAATGGGTTAGTACGGTTACCACTTATTTCAGAACGATTTCCCTGGGGATCCATCTTCAGGTCCATCAAAGCGGATTCCGTAGGGAAATGAGTACGCAGCCTCATGCCCCCAATTTTTTGTAACAGTTTTATAGTTTACATAAATTATTCCGGGGCCAACGGTAGGTTCGCTCTCAGGCAAATGATTATACATGACCTCAGGGTAGGTAAGCCATAGATCTTCCTACGACTGCCTTAGACGCCATACGTGAGAGGAACATCGGTTTCTTAAGCCCAGAATTTGTGGGCACAATTGGGCGACAGTGGCTACATGACTCGGCCAAAATCACAAGTGCAAACCAAGTTTAACTGTAATTTCACACTTCTGAACTTAGTCTCTGCCAACTGAGAAACCTGAGGACAAACACAGTGACAAACGGGTCGAACAAACAGGCTTGGACTACTAATTAGGTGTACATTTCTGCAACGTATAATTATAAAAGTGACTAGAACGCCTTTCACTGTTTTTTAATTTGTTCATCGGGGAGGTGAGGTAGACGAGAATGAAATAGCTTAAAGGGGAAGACCACCTCTTGAAATTGCAAGCAAGCCGAAATATAATTGATAATCTCTTGGAATACCAATTCAGCAACAGGTATTGGATGGGGCCGGGGATGGATCAACCTATAAGGGGCCTGAACAGGCGGAGGGTCGCTCCCGGAAATGAAATATAATCTAATTTCCTTGGTTGGAAATGAGCAGTCCGATTGTTTAATGGGGTAGAAAATATTTTTTCCCCCTTGAAATAGCACTGAGCCCCCTCTGCGGTGATTAGTTCCCGCAGGGGAGGACGAGATTGGGGTCACACATTCGACAATGGTTAGGAGGCCATCAAAATCCGGGTCATGACCCTTTTGGTGCTGGCAGAAGAATGTCAAAAGTTTATAGGGAAAAAACCTCCTCCTACTCCGGAGGGATAAAAAAAGGCATATCCTTAGGCTGTAAACAAAGTACTCAAAGCGTGCTACTTCTCAAATGCAGTGATTCCCGGAGTAGGCCGTAAATTCAGTAACAGGTAGGGCTTTATTAAAAGCAGCGGGCCTGTACTGGAGGAAAAATACCCCGAATCAGGTCAAGTGGTTTTAGGATCTAAGACAATCCCCTCATTGTTTTTCCCTTCTCCGGCGGAACCGGTACCGCACAAAATCTCTGCCCCAGTGTTGGGAGCTACGGCATCGCGCTGACAACACGATCATTAAGACAGTAGAGTAGCTCTAATCACGCAAAATCGCGCGCAAGCTGAACTGAATAATCAGTGGTGACTTGGGCCGGGAACTACAGTCGGAATTCCCGCTCGGGAATAATGATCGTACCAGAGGACACCCCCTGACGCTTCGTAAGGTGCATTACACCGGCTTACCGGCCATCTATCGATTGCTTAGGAGAGTGACCAATCTCTGGAATGCTCTACCGACCGAAGTGGTGGAAGAGGAAACTGAGACACTATTCAAGGGGAAATTGGATCAGACCCTGAAGGTTTATTGGCGGAGCACCGACTTCCAGCCGAGTCAATAGGGTACGATGTGATGAGGCTCATACGGGATGATTTCCCACTGCCCTTTGCCCGAAGACTGAAGACGGACTGAAGACTGAAGTGAACTGAAGATACCTAGTTTGTTGAGTTGCGTGAAGATACCTCTCCCTGCTGCGGCGCGTTCTTTCGGCTTTTGATTTTTGCTTTCGGCGTCACTTGTCATGGCTAGTAAGGACGCTGCAAAGAACAAGGACCCGCCTGAGATTATTATTGATGCAAAGAACAAAAGAAAATATACTCGTGGTCGGTTCTTGGGGAAGGTTTGTTCCTTCGTGGTAATGATTTTCGGGAATTTTTAAGGGTGGTTTTGCAAAATGTTACGAATTAGTTGATCAGGAGACCAATGAGACGTTCGCGGGAAAAGTGGTTCCGAAAGCAGCCCTCACGAAGGCATCCCAGAAAGAAAAAATGCAGCAAGAAATTAATATTCACAGGACACTGCGGCATGATAATGTCGTTGGGTTCCATGGTTATTTCGAGGATCGCGACTTCATATACATTGTACTTGAACTCTGTAAACGACGTGTAGGTCTTCTAGCATATATGTGACAGTTTCAGTCCTTATTAGAGTTGCATAAACGTCGTAGGTTTATATCTGAGCCTGAGGCCAGATATTTCCTCCGTCAGATTGTTCACGGTTGCCAGTATTTGCACAAAAACAAGATCATGCACAGGGATTTGAAATTGGCAAATCTGTTTCTCAGCGATGAACTAATAATTAAAATCGGTGATTTTGGCCTTGCGTCTCGTATTGTGCATGAAGGCGAAAAAAAGAAAACCCTTTGTGGCACACCTAATTACATAGCCCCGGAAGTGTTGACCAAGGGAGGTCACAGTTTCGAAGTGGACTGTTGGTCACTGGGTTGCATTTTGTAAGTGACATGTCTTACCAATTCACTTGTGACGCAGGTATACGCTACTTGTTGGGAAACCTCCTTTTGAGACGAGCGAACTTGAAAAAACCTATACCAAAATCAGGCACAACGAATATCAAATCCCTACCAGAGTTTCCACTTCCGCATCGAAGCTCATTCGAGCTTTGCTCCACGCAGATCCCTCAAAGCGCCCCAGCATGTTTACAATCTTGGACGATGAGTTTTTCAAAGATTACACACCAAATTGTCTACCTGTTACTGCCCTCACCACATGTCCACGATTCGACGTAACCATTCAAAGCGGGAGACGTCCCTTGTCTGATATCAATCCACTAGAAGACTTGCCTATAACGAGTGGCGGTGGAACTGTTCAGAAGCCCAGTGCCGCCCCGGTTGACGCTGAGCCTGACGATTGCTGGTTGCTAACCCTGAAGGAAGAGGTATGTTTGTCCTTGTGTTTATCGAATTCCGTGCAGATTCAGACCCTTTTGAAAGAAGCCGAGGTTTTGGAATCAAATACACTTCTAGCCATGGAGGAAAGTGAGCATCCTGCATCCTGTCCCGTATATTGGGTAAGCAAGTGGGTGGACTATTCGGACAAATATGGTCTCGGGTACCAGCTGTGTGACAACTCGAGTGGAGTGGTATTCAACGATGTCACCCGTCTCTTATTGGCGGCGAATTTGCAAAATATGCAGTATATAGAAGCCAACGGCAAAGAACACTTCTATACAAAATCAGACCATCCAGAGAGTTTAATGAAGAAGATAACACTGTTGAACTACTTCAAGCAGTATATGCAAGAAAATTTATTGAAGGTGAGTTCCCATCTTGCATGTTTCTTCTTTCTCATTGCGGGTTCTTGGGTGATAGGTTGCACTCAAACTAGCAGATTTTTCCGCGCAAGCGCTCCTAGGGCTTCGTTTAGATCAGAAGGTTCCACTTACCGAATGGTGAGGTAGACTGAAATGTCTACGTCTCGACCAGTGGCGTTCATGTACTTACCCGGTTTCTCCCTCAACTGCTAGCTCTTCACTCCTATTTGTTTGCACAATTTTCGTCCTGGAAGTGTGTCAAATTTTGTTAATCAAGGACGAGTCTATAACACTGCGCTATCTAAAGAGATTTCACTTACGGAACGAGCATGGAGTTTGATTTCATTGTTATTCAGAATGCATGCTCATTTTTGCACTCGAGAGACAGTAATACGCCAAAACAGTGTTTTTCTTAGAATAAAGCGACTCATTTTCATCACAGGTGTGCTTTAGCAAGTGATCCGAGATGGGTTCTATCCGCTTTCCCCGTAAAATACATTTATACCTACCTGTTACGTCCAAATTCTGGCGTATGGTGTGTGGTTTTGTGATGTTGACAACGGTAACCCTCAAAGTGACGAAACATATCTAACATGGGACTAAGCTCGCTCACGCGTAGATCAGAAAAAAAACACCCATAATGTACTAGATCTAGCGCAGAGTATCCATTGCATTTGGAGTGACACATTACCGATAGAAAATGCAAAATTCTTGGCATGCTCCACCACGACATTCATTGGGGTTATCTATTTCCACGTTTTTGGTTGCCGTTTCCATTTCACTTCGAGTTACAACCCATCTCAGAATAACTGCACACTTGTCGGAAGGCCACTGCAATTTTCACTCAGCCATGCCTAGTGGGGTTCCACCCAGCGCTCCGAGCAGTCGAGGTGCGTAAATTGGTAAGCTGCTTTCTCGTGAATGTCCTCGTTCACATCAGACTTCTTACAACCCGTAGGCCATATAGCTAGGGTAAGATTTCTGACGTTGGCAGGAGCTTGTTCTATGCCGGCTACGCTTTAGAACCGTCAGTGACCACAGCCTCTAAGCAAACCCCTCGTTAATTTCTTCCATAATTTTCTAATACGTGCTTGCACATGAGTGCAGTGAAAGGGGTATACAACTTAGCCCACTGTACTATCAGGGATAACCGGCATCCAGACCCTGGAGAACCACACAGTCCCAGTAGGTTATGTGTGGTACTGATCCGGACGACAGTGGATTGCTGTCTATCATCAAACGCTAATTTCTACTTCCAGCAAGATTGTGCTGACACCAACGCATGTGTGACTGTCTAAGTTGGGTGCCAGTTCATTCTGATACATCTAGTATCTGAGTCTCGCGAAGATAGTCTACGTATATCCATCTACTACAGACTCTGTACTTTGTTTAAAAACGTACCATCAGCTGAACGAAGTCTAGTCTAGTCTACTTTATTACAATCCGATCGGCATAATGGGACCATACCAGTTATGGGACTTGACTTATCCGGCTTATCTGTTTCCGAAATTTCTTGAAAGCCTGTAAACGCCGTTTCACCGCGCTGTACTGTATGAAAGAACAAACCCATATCTTTTCAATGCAGTAGCACGCAGTCACTCTTTTCTTTGCCTTGAAAAGCAGTACTGTTCAGTCCCCCAAGCGTTTGTTTGTCATGGTTTCAGCATCGAATTCTCTAGCTGGTACGACAGCGTCTCTGTCAGATGCATTTCATGCAGTTGGAAATAGAACATCACTGATTAGATCGGAGTATCACGAGACTGCACCTTGGCGTGGTGTAATCACTTGCATGCCTCCATAACCCGAAGAGCTATGCAGGATGGCTTCCTTAAACCGGAGTTGCAATCCTCCCTGGCAGATCGATGACTAGGAGTCGCACAAAGTCCAGTCGCTGGGCCACATGTGGTTCTGACCTCCAAACCCCTAGAGAGGACACCAGCGAATAAACGCAAAGAAAACCTCCACTAGCTGGACGCAGGAGTAGAGTACCTGGGGTTCCTCTCGACAGTGGGGAAAATCATCGCATTTCACTGGGTAGCTAGTCCAAAGAATGCCGCCCCGTCCACGTTCCGCTTGCTCCACTGGGTGCATGGGGTTAAGCCCTGAATCCGAAAAGCGGGTCGAAAACAAAGCACAAGCGAAGACAAGACAAAACGCATGCAGTAATCAGGTCCCACGTGACAGACTAGAAGAAGTTCCTTCAGGAGTGCTTCAGTCACGTCCCCGTGCTGGGTTGACGCCCCACTGCCCTGTGGGTGAGGCTTTTGAGTCAAAGGTTCCGGTTAGGGTTCGCAAAGACAAACAATTTCAGCGGCGTGAGCAGCCGCGAAGTACGACTTGCTCAGAAATCTCGAGCATCCTTCCTGTAGACGGCCTTACTAATTTCCCTTCCCTAATTTGAGATCAATGCAAAACGCCACGAGTAACTGCGGTTCCGTAAAAACCAGCAATTCACGAGTTGGACGTAAATCGAACGCACTCAAGCCTAAATGTTCGCTTCACTTGGTTGCCTTCAACGTCCGCATATTCTGTAAGGTAGAGCAACACGCTGTCCTCACTAGAGCTCTTGACACTTTCAAAACAGGTATGCTGTGTCTCCAAAATGCGCATATAAAACCCCATTTTGTGATTACTCTTCGCATCCTGAGTACGACCTTGGTCTCTCGCTACACTCTTCGAGTGTCGGGTGATTCGGTATCTAGAGCTCGTGATCAGGTTGGCGTTGGGATTGCTTTCAGCATGCGAGCTGAGCATGCACTGTCATAATGGTTCCCAGTCAACAGTCGTTGATGTGCAGTTCCGTTGGACGGTCCTGTGCGTGTCAGCAACAACAAACTGAAGCGTCGATGCTTGTTCGTCGTGTGTGTGTATGCGCCGACTGACTGCAATTCCTCCGAGACCAAGGACGAATTCCACCAGGATTTGTCTCAGATGCTTCGAACCGTGCGTTCAACGGACGTGGTTGTCATTGCTGGGGTCTTCAACGCCCAAGTTGGCCGTTAGGGTGATTCCGAAAGATATCGGAGGCCCATTTGCTATCCCGGCTGAAAGTATCGATAACGGACATCGTTTCATCCGTGTTCTGATCACGTTTCCGACGAGTACAAACTGCTACTTCGGGAATGGTGTCTGTCGGTGGTCGTGTCGACTCACAAAAGTGACAGATCCTCTTGTGCATATAACAGGAATTAGATTGACAAGTATTGCATCGAAACTGCCAACCAGGTTTATTCTCCACCGATTATCCCGTGTCCGCGTAAGGTGTATACATGACAATCAAGCCGGTTTTAGACCCGTGGGGTTGCATCGACCAAATCTTTTCCACAAATCTAAGAGCACTGGCATCCGCCGTAGGTCCACAAACTGCCTTTCTTGATCTAAAAGCGGCGTTCGACTCAGTCGACCACACAGCTGTTTGGCGGTGCCTCATTAAAAGGTGTCCCAGAAAATTTTATTTCTCTTTTCCAATGCCTCTATACAGATAGCCGAAGCGAGTTCGTGCTTACGGCAGTGTTTCACCTTAGCTTACCACGGAAAGTAGAGTTCGTCAGGGTCGCTCTCTCTCGTCCTTGCTCTTCAATTTTGTAATTGAATTGATTCTTGAGGTAGCCTTGTCCCCGTGTGAGAATAGCGTCGTAGGAGTTTGCTTAGGCAGTAAAGTGTCTGGCTTGGAATACGCGGAGGGTATTGTTCTTCTGAGTGAAGATTCTGGTAAATTCTAAGCTCTGTTAGATAGCTTAAACAACAGTGTTGCAATGTTTGAGATGCGTTCTGCATCTTCAGCGTGCTACAGGACTGGATTGGTTCCGCGTCAGACCTTGAGTTGGCGGAGTAATCTCTTGCTGAATTAGACGAGTAATTATTCATGCATGCGCAAACGTGAGTGCAGTGTAGGGGATGTACCCCATAACCACGAAGACTCGCTGCACTAATGCGGATAACCGGCTGCCAGAACCCTGAGACTTGTAGTGAAGAACCACATTGGGTTCCAATAGGTTGTGTTTAATGATCCGGACGACGGTGAATTACTGTCTACCACCAGAGTAGCCAATGATGGCGGGGACTCGAACCTCTGACCGAGGTGGCAATCAAACGCTCTAAACTACTGGACTTACCACTGGTTAGTTACTTGCGCAGTTATATCACCAGGTGGTCGGATATATCGGATGAAGTGTCATCAAGTATACAGAGGGCACGAATAGATTTCGCTAGCCTCAGTCGTCTGTGGCGCTGGCGTGACATCCGGCTGTCTGTCAAGGATCGAGTGCACACTGTGGCGGTTAGGTCTGTTCTTTTATACGGCTCAGGATCATGGCCGTCAAGGGTATAAGATGGACGAGAGCTGTCGGTGTTCAAGCACTGGTGTCTCCGTAGCATTTTTCGAATATGGTGGGAACGCCGTGTTAGCAATGCTGAGGTTAAACGTAACGTGTTGGGACCCAGCGGTCATTCATTGGAAAAAGCACAGAATCTAAACAGGTCGCGGTGGCTGGAACATGTCACGCATGTCCACCGACGAGACCGCACCTTGGCGTGGTGTGATGGCTTGCGTGCCGCCATGACCCAGCCATGCAGGGTGGCTTCCTCAAGCTGGAGATGCAGTCGTGCCTGACAGGTCGATGGATAAAGACCAGACGAAGTCCAGTCTGAGAACCAGTTGATGGGCAACATCTGGTTCTAACCACTGTGCCCCTGGAGAGGACCGTCCAGCGGATAAAAACTGAGAGAAACGGTCTACCGGTCTAAAAACCTCCACTAGGTGGACGTAGGAGTAGAGCACCTGGGGTTTCTCTCGACGGTGGGGGAAGTCATCGCACTTCACTGGGCAACTATCGCCCGCCTAAACAGAAGTTGGCAAACTGAGTACGGCAGAAGCTTGTCTAGGTTGGCGTTGTGCTTCACTCGCTGAGCGTACAGATAACGGGGATAGACTTCTCCAGTTTCGTGTAGACAATCGATCGTTCTTGTGTAGCACCGATTTCCGACACAGCTCGCGTCGCACAGCGACATGGCGCTACCGGTGGCGCAGTTCTGTTCAGACTTTCAGATCTTACTAGTCCACGCACGTAGAGTCGGACCATGCATTAGTTTCCATTCGATTATCTCTCCAGCTCCATGGTCATCGTCGCAAACCGCAAACCGGGTTAACCGTGCGACCTATGTGTGATCCAGAAGTACGCACCCGTTACGAGCAGAAGTTAGCACAAGCTAGGAACTACGACGAACAGTAATGTAGATGAGCATTGGGCCCATATCAAACAGGCGATGCACGTTGCAACAGGTTTTGCCTGTGGTCGTCGATCCGATGTCCATCAAAGACACTGAATCTCGCAAGAGTCGCTGAGTATAATGGAGCAAAAGCGTCAGCTTTCGAACTGTAAGGAGATGAATAAGATGCGGAGAAATCTAAAAAGGCAAGTTACGAAAAGCCTCAAAAATGATCGCGAAAATTGGTGGGTCAAGGTAGCCGAAGAAATGGAAATAGCAGCTGCTTCAGTCAAAGACTGTTCGGACTTATTCGTGACACCGGTGGACGGTGCACCCATGTCAGTGAAACGATTTGCGATAGAAATGGAGAACCTATCCTTTGCAAACAGAAAAGGCTTGACAGTTGGGCCGAATACTTCAAGGAGCAGTCTAGCTGGCCGCACGCTGATGTAGTTACTCCTGTCAACAACTGTGACTCCTTGGGTGGTATCACTTGAGCTCCCATCGGAAGTATAGTTAGAGTCAAGCATTCGATTACTAAAACGAGGGAAAGCGGCAGGTCCCGACGAACTTTCCCCAGTTCTTTTCAAGCTGGGTGGAGATGCTTTGATAAAATCACTTACCGTCTTGCTCCGTGACATTTGGAACGCTGCATCGTCTTACACCGGCTCGCGAGAGGAATGCCCGCGAACAACAGGCTGGATTCCACCCAGGTCGAGGATGCATCGACCAGATTTTTACTCTTCGCCGACTACTTGAAACGCGTCACACGCATCGCCGGCCGACAATAATGATTTTCTTAGAATCGAAAGGCGCTTTCGATTCAGTTGATTGAGCAGCGCTTTTCAGTACTCTTCATCGAAAAGGTATGCCCCAGAAGTTCGTTAACCTACTGAGATCATTGTATTCTCATACTTCTGACTGCGTTAGAGTTTACGGTGAACTATCCGGTCGGTTCGAAACTGCCAGTGGTGTTCGACAGGGATGTCCCATGTCTCCATTCCTGTTGAACTTCGTCATGGACGAAATAATGGAGAGTGCGCTGCAAAATCTTCAGGATGTAGGCGTCGAACTGGGAAACGTTGGGAAGCTATGTGACCTAGATTACGCAGACGACGTTGTCTGTTTGTTCGAATCTACGGAACACGCTCAACTTGCACTAGATAGACTTGGGAGAGCTGTAGATCCATTCGGCGTGCGCTTTGTGCCTCCAGAGTGTAAAGTGATGTTGAAAGACTGGACGTCAACGATTCCGAGCTTGATGCTTGGTGGGGAGGTGCTGCCATTGTCGACCACTTCACCTACCTCGGCAGAAGCTCGACGACGGACGGGAGCATAGTAGTAGAGGTGAGCACGTGGATATCCAAGGCTCGAGCGTCGTACGATGGACTGAAGCACTTGTGGCGGTGACCTGATATTTCACTAAAATTGAGAGGTCGTGTTTACTGCGCTGTGGTGCGTTCAGTTTTGTTGTATGGTTGCGAGACTTAGAGTCTGCGTGCTGACGATATTCGTTGTCTTGAGGTTTTTGATCACCGATGCTTGCGTAGTATCGCTAAGATTGGATGGAATGACATAGTAAGCAATGCTGAGGTCGGAAAGCGAGTATTGGGTAATAATTCGAGAACTTTTTGTCACAGCGTATCCAGCTCAGTAGACTTCGTTGGTTGGGGCACGTGTTACGTATGTCAAACACACGTCTACCGTACCGTGTCCTATTCTCCGTTCCTCTTAGGGAGTGGAAGAGACCACGTGGAGGTCAACAGATGACGTGGCAGCGAGGAATGAGGAAATGTACAGCAAACTTAGGAAAAGTAGGTGCATCACATCTTCGTGGTTGGGGTCCAAACGATCCGTCTACCAGTTGGCTGGAGACACTGAAGGATATGACTGCGAACCGCGAACAGTGGCGATCGTGTTGTCACTTTCTATCGAACCGGAATGGCTGATCGATGTGTGTTTGTACAGTTAGACTGTGTATTCCGTGTGTTGGCTACTAGGGCATTGTTTCCTTTTCCCATCCATGTAGGTCCAGTCCCTGTCTATCTTGTATATTCATACTTTCTAATTCAACGTGCGAGATGGTGAGAAAGCCAGTGGTCAGTGGGGCTTGCCCTACTGTTTAGCGCTGTACGATGACGATGAAGATGATGAGTAGCGTCTGAGACCGGCTTGCGCCTTGTCGATGATCCGAACGCTGCTGTCTTAATCTTCTTCGGGGCGCAGTTCTCGCGACGATTGGCTGGGTGGATCTTCGAGGGTGTGGTCGTTATTCTTGTTACCAGTCTCCGCTCCTCGGTAGGTCCGGCAATCTTCAGTCGAAGATGATCAGCTTGACCGCATGAGAATCTAATCACTCGGGCGCACTGTGTGGCCGTCATTGGCGTACCACGTTAGCACGTGCTTCCTGGGATGTTAGAAGCGGGTGCTGGGGAGATTTTTAGGCTATTGAAATCTGCAAAGTTGACGAGCCGTTCACCATTGCTCCACTTTCGTCCGAAATCATATTTTCCCAAAACGTTTCTAGTCGCTTGAGTGGAGGCGCCAGTGCGGGCGTTCCAGGCCCTCGCAATCAGAAGTGTCACATTTCGGGACACCTCTTGTAGCCTATCATAGAACTCGTCCTTTGCCACTTCTCTGGCCGCAACTGTCGGGGCATGGGCCGCAACAACTGATACGTTCAAGGATGAGGCACAAAAACGAGTTAGTGCGATCCGATGGGATATCGGGTTCCATGAAAGTAGTGTTTTGTTAGTCTTGTTGCTGACAGCTATCGCGACACTGGGGACCAGAGCTGTGCTTGGGTCCACCGTGATAGAGGTGGCAATTGTCGTCTACTCCGGGAACCTTTATGCACCGGATGCCAAAATTCGGCAGCCGAACTTTGAAGAGACACGCACTTTCGATGCAGTAGTCGTGTAGCGCCCTGTGCGTTGATTACTTGACTTCCGATGTCTAAGGATGTTCTCATTCCAGCGGGCGATTTGAATGTGAGGCTTCGAGCTAGCATATTTGTCACTCCGGCCGCGGACAGAACACGAGACGCATCGCTCACTGGGGACGCCGTAGCGTAAACGATGTGCAATGTAAGGAAATGGAAAAAAACTGCATCAAAGGGCAATGCTTGCAACTTTTTCTGTTTGATTGGAGACACTGGTCCACGAAAACCGTTGTAGGTGAGTTAATTAACAAATCGGACGGCTCACTGATTCACTCGCAAAGATTTGGTCTGGACCGTTAGACGAAGCACTTTAAATAAAAATTCAGTTGCCCCATTTCAACGCTGGACGTTCCAAATATACCTGCGAGAGAAACGATGCTGGTGGATCTCGCTCCTCCATCAGAGATGAAGATTAATCGGTAGATAGTATAATTAAAAAAGCACAAAGCCGCTGGACCGAATAGGTTGTCTCCATCGTTTTTTGGATAATCTGAGATAGTGAACGGATTCTTAGGGAATGGCATAAATCGGTGAGTATGCCGATTTACAAGAAAGACGACGGGTACTCTTGTGAAAGTTTCCAGTTCAGTTTATTCAACTATTACCCACGCATTTCTGTGCGCTGGTTTCGGTTGCTACCTTCCAGCATCGTCGAATGAATGGCGAGAAGAATAGAAGCACAGCGAGAAAGGTTAAAAAAATTCAGATTATCAAGAGGACAAAGAAAGAAACCGAATGCAACTACGCCACTGACCGCGACACCTGTAAAAAGCCTTAAACCTCTTGTGAAAACCACAGAGGAATTAGCTTAGTATATATCGCGTCCAAGCTGCTCACCGGGATTTTTCTCCACCGATTATCCAATGCCCGCGAAATGTGTACGCATGAGAATCAAACCGGTTTCACAACCGGCACGGGTTGCATCGACCACATGTTTACTCTTCGGCAAACTCTGGAGCACAGACACATCTACCGTAGGCCCACGATCTGTCTTTCTTGATCCGAAAGTGGCGTTCGACTCAGTCGAACGCACAATTCTCTGACGCTGCCTCTCGCTGGAGGGTGTGCCAGAAAAGTTTATCTCTCCCAGTGCCTGTTTGCGAACAGCCGGAGCTGAGTTGGTGCTTACGGCGATCATTCCCCCGAGTTCACCACGGAAAAGGAAGTTCGTCAGGGTTGCCCTCTTTCACTCTTCCTCTTCAGTTTTGTGATTGAATTGATTCTTGAGATAGCTTTATCCTCGTGTGAGAATAGTGGCGTCGCTCTCTTTTCAGGCAGTAAAGTGTCTCCTTAGGATTACGCGGAGGATATTGTCTCTCTGTGCGAAGATCCAGGTAATTTGCAAGCTCCGTTAGATAGCCTAAACAACAGTGTAGCAGTGTTTGGGATGCGTTTTGCACCTTCAAAGTGTAAGGTGCTGTTGCAGGACTGGGTTGGTTCAACACCAATTTTCTTCTTGGCGGGGAAGTTCTAGCTAGAGTGGATAAATTTTGTTACCTGGGCAAATACATCTCACCGGGTGGACAGAAATCGGAGGAAGTGTCATCGCATGTACAGAAGGCGTGTTTGGCTTTTGCCAACCTTCGTCATCTGTGGCGTCGGCGTGACATCCAGTTGTCTGTCAAGGGTCGAGTGTAAAATGTGGTGGTTAGATCCGTTCTTTTATGCAGTTCAGAAATGTGGCCGTTGAGGGTAAAAGGTAGACGAAGACTGTCGGTGTTCAGACACCGCTGTCTTCGTATCACTACCCGAGTATGGTGGGAACACCGTATCACCAACACTGAGTGTAGGCGCAAGGTGTTGGGAAATAGAGGTCAATCTTTGAATCGAGTACTGAATCTAAACAGGTTAAAGTAGCTGGGAGACGTGTTTCGCATGTCTACCGGTAGACTTCCTCCGCGTACGTTGTTCCCCGAGGTAGGTACTGATTGGAAGTTAAGTCGAAGTGGTCAGTCTATGACATGGCACAAAGGTATAGGAACCTTGACTAGTGGACTTGACCGAATAGGATGTGTAAGACTCGGGATGGGATCCAAGTGGTCCTTCTACCAAATGGTTAGAGATATTGAGTGATTTGGCTTGGCGTCGCTTAGTTGCATTCCCATGCTTCCCTTGCCCTCGATTGAAATCCCTTGGCGCGCAGTGTTAGCTGAAACCAGTGGTAGCTGAAAGATGAGCAAGAGTGGCCGGTGCGTAACATGATCGGTGGCATTAACCATGCAAAGCATGTAAGGCTTCCTGAGTGGGGTCTAAGAGATCCACCACTCAGTGGTTGGATGCTTCAAAAGATGAGGCTAACTGTCGCAAGCAGCAGCGGCATTTTTGTACTCATACTATTCCGAGTACTGATGTTTTTCTCCTTAACTTAATCTGTATTGGTCTGATTTTTGAATGAAATTTCTGCTAGGATATAACTGGGAACACAGAAAACTGCATGGTCAGTTATTTTTTTTCTGACTGAATTGAACTGGTGTTCCATTGTGAGCCACAGAGGCCAATTAATGGGTACATTTCGCATTGGCGCGTAAACCATAAAGATTCGTCTGTGCATGACCACCATGCTTTGTTTTAGGTATTGGTCCTCTTCAGAGCTGATAGTTTAGGGAAGAAACTAAGGCATCTTGTTGGATGATTATTTCTTGCTGCTTTTATGGAGCGCTGGTTCAGGATTCAAAAGCGATTGTTGTTGGGTCCATGTTTATATCCCTCTGTCTCAAGTTTTGGTAAAACCTCGGAAACAGTTGCTTGTATGCACTCCACAAGCTTTGCAGGAGGTTCATTCATAAACCACTCGTACGTACAACGAGTATGATCGTCAGTCCAGAAAAGCCCCTCAAGTGAACTATAGTTTTTCTCGATGTTATACTTCTAAGTGACTCGGAAGCGCCGCAGGCTTACCTAGTTTTCTGTAATGCGATGACCTCTCAACCCATGGATAAAATTGAATAAAATCTTGGGGCTTCTCAAAACCATCTGAAAAGACTTTCGATGTGCATCAGTACGAACATGAGCAAGTCCAGTTGTGTTCAGGCAGACAAGAAGATGTCCTTCGCATCGTGGCGTCTTTTGTTACAAGCCCGTGCATGAGTGCGGTAAGACGTTTACCGCATAGCCTCAAGGACCCATTTCACTGTTAGGGATAACCGGAAATCTGACCCTAAGACTTGTGGTGGAGAACCAGGTAACGTCTCGGTAGGTCATATGTGGTGACGAGCTGGACAACAAGTTGAATATGGTCACCCATCAAAGTGACCGGTGGCAGCAAGGATTCGAACCTCCTATCTCCGAGGTAGTATTCCAACGCCCTAAACCACTCGACCACCACCGGTTAATCATCGTAGATTTGCAATCGAGTAATCGTGCTGTTTCGAGTATGTGGACTTCACCTTTAATACTATCTAGCTCTTTAACATCAATTTTCGAATCATTTCACTATACAATCTTTTGTATTTTCATTTTTATGCTCAGAATGTAGAAAAGGTCTCGCGGGTTAATTAGTTTGCAAGTACGCTTTGATAAACTGAAAAGAGGTCAAACAGGTGCCGTACATTCTTCCCCCGATCGGGATTGTGTTGATCTCTAGCAGAGCTGCATGCTACCGGGCGCGTCCCCAGGTTGCGGATAGGGCTACCAAACCGGTGGTGAGTCGGTAAAAAGTCGGGCTTAGGCTCACTGGGTAAGCGGCCGCAGACAAGCAGCGGCAGTGCTTGAAGACATGGTGGGTCTTCGCTTGGCTAACGTTTTCTTTTCGTAAATACCACATAAAACTGTTGACTGCACTGTGACGTGGCGCATGCGGCCTGCCGCCAAATAAGACCGTTGCCCTTGCTGCTTTTGGATGTGCAAAAGCTATAGGTGCATCCTCGAACAAGAAGGCCGGACTGGGCTACCAAATACCACAAAAGTCCCGAACGATATTGGGGGCACCGCTTCGTATCACTGTTCCCAAGACTCTCCATGAATTATTGTGAATTTACGCGCTCTCACCATTCTACGGCGTCCTCCATAATCGACATGCCCCGTGTGCCAGCGATCGAGGTGGCAAGACAGCGAGCTGGAACCGTCTTTAGAAAACAGGCACACAGCCTGTTAGAATGTGAAGACGCTGCTAGATGTAGATAGCCAGAGTATTACATTGCGACCACTACTTCTAACACCCCAGAATGCATTTGTTATCCTGGTACTCAAACGATGGTCGCACAGCGCATTTAACAAATCGTATTCTGGTGCGATCCCATTGGGCTTCATCGGCAGAGGACTGCCGAGCGTACCACGGCACAATAACGGGAAACACCAATGGTACAGACCATGTCCTTATACGTGCGCGCTTCAAAATCCGTCTGTCTGCGCGCCTCAAAGTTTCACCGCCGAGTGAAATCTATGTCGCAGCTCTGGAAATGCCAGAAAAGCGCAGCGCTGTCTCGAATGCTATCACAGCCCGACTGGATGCCGTAACTAGCATGCAAACGGATGATTTTTCCGTGGAAGAACAGTGGAGGGTGATCAAGTTGGTGGTCAAAGAGGCTGCTTGACAGAAGCGAGGGGGAACTGAAAAGCGTCTAAAAGACTGGATCCCAGCAGCCACCTTACAACCATTGACCAAGGCCCAGGGAGCCGGAATAATGAGAAGCACTAAACGCTAAAGACTACAGCGAGAAGCCTCGCACTCGGCTAGAGCCGACCGCAAGAGATGTTGAATATAAGTAGCAGTGAAGATGGTGACCGCTTCCGGTACAAGCGACTTCGGCAGATTATTTCGACTCATTCGGAGTGCTTCGAATGAGCGATGCGAGTCTAGATCCGTCTTACGTGACGCGGCAGGCCAGATTATCCCGGAACAGAGAAGAAAAATCGAACGTTGGATAGGGTATTTTGATTGGCTTCTCAGCCGACCTTCCGATCACACTGCGGACCTTCCACCCTTCCCGAGCGTAGAGATGTTCCACGTCAACTGCGAGCCACCAAGTATGACGGAAATCGCCAGGGTCGTCAACTAGTTAAAACAGAAAAGCCGCTGGAGGGGATAACATACCACCGGAGGTGTATAAGACCTATTTGTCATCGCTGATCGACCGGCTCTACGTGCTGTTCCGATTTATATCGGAATGAAAGACATTTCCAACGGGCTGAGGTGCCTCTATTCTGTTACCCATTTCCCAGAAGGGAGACACGAAAGTGTGGGAAAACTACCGGGGGATCAGTTTAATTGACGTCGCTGCTAAGATTTTCTTTGTACTGCTAGTCAATCGCTTCTCAGTCATTATATATATATATATATATATATATATATATATATATATATATATATATATATATATATATATATATATATATATATATATATATATATATATATTCCACACCTGCTTGATTTAAGACCGCCAAACAAAACATGGTTCAATCGGAGAGCAACGGGTACATAGTCCGAGTCGATGATTTGCCTCCCGTGGTTGGTTTGGAATTAGGGTTTGGGCATCTCCCCTACGCTGACTATTAATCAGCCAATCCGGTGGGAGCGCCAGGCATTCGCTTTTATCCTTTCACTTTAGTGGGAACACCGCCACAAGAATGCAGTGAACAGCACTTCCTCAACAGAATTTATATGAGATACGCCTTTATTTGGGAGCGTTTCGGGAGGCGTTCAGGGTGAGTAGCCAACTGTGAGCCTGAGACACCCACCCTCGACCATACTGAGGCATTTTGGAGGCGCATTAGGTCCCAGCAAGTCATGCGTAGTAATTAACCGAGCTTCATCCGAGATCGATAATCCATTCTTTAAAGCGTAGTTATTTGCTGTATCAGATTGGCCGTATATGTCCCAGGCTGTACCCGATGAAATGTATTGGGGTACGTATGGTGAGACTCGAGGAAGGGATGTTTGCACATGATAAAAGCCGAGATTCCTTGCTTGTTGCCAACACGACGGCGTGAGAGCGGTAAAAAGCCACCAAAGAAATACGACACTCCTGGTGATTCTGTGACTGCCTTCCTTGAGTAAGTAGTTTCAGTACCAGTTTGCATTATGTCATCATATCTTGGTATTTTATCGACGTTTGATGTTTTGAGATGTTCTTTTTTTCGACTCAGACCATCTACCTCAGTGGTGTAATTCACAGTTACATGAGTTCATGCAGTTCGAATTGAAATATCCATCAGCTGCGTCGGAGTGCTGAGTAAAGATTATAATTGAAAATTGGACAACTTATAATTGTTCGCTGTGAAAAACGTATCTGTGTTTTGGGTTGCTGACAATTAGTTCACCCAACACTGCCTACATCCGTACGTTTCTTGGATCCCAATGAAATGAACTGTTAGGGTTCATATCCCTAGTTAATTCCGATTTCCAGCCCGTTGATCCAGAGCCTACTGTCCGGTCCCTAATTTATCTTCAAGACATTATATGCGTCTCAGACTGAGAAATTCGAACGAGTGAACTGAGCATGCCAACTGTTGCACCCGTATTGGGTGCATGTTCTTCGTCAGTGGGTATGTTGTTATTCCTTGAGCTTTAGATTGACAATTGACGAAAAAAGGTAGGAAGTGTAATAAATTTTCATGAATGGTTTTAATCTTCTACGGTTTTTTTCATAGAGATTTCGGTTGTTAGTTGTAAAATCGGGTCTTCACCGATGTCTTCGTTCGTTGTTCTTGTCATGGAATCGACAAAATATCAGACAATGGTTTTCCTGTCAGTCGGGTTGGTCGCCTTTTGGTTCTCCATAAGAGAACGCAAATCGGCAACTAAGTGAAAACCGTTTAAATGCGAAGTTTAGGTCTTTGCTCGGTCATTCTCATTGCGCCTGTATCAATTTAAACTTTTTTGATGTCTCACAATTGTGCGGGATATGCTCATTTCAAGTGTTACGTTCATCTCCATTTGTTTCTGGTTGGTTGTTATGTGGCCTATCACGCTTGCACCAACGCCTGCTTTCAATTTGGTCAGATGAATGATCTCTGGTGGGGTCGCTTATTGGATTCCTGGAAGCGAGACTAGCTTGGGAAAAATAGACGAGGTTTGGGCAAATACTGTATTCAGCTGCCCATGGCAGTTTCGTCGGTAACTCTCATGTTATTTTTAACATGAGTAGCACCGAAATTCGTTTATTTGATCGCTTCGGAATTCTAAAATTTCACTCAGCTGATCATGACAAACAAGTGCGAATGCAGATAATACAACGGATCTTTGTGGTTCGTGTTCCTCATCGAAAGTGGAATCACGACACAGTAAATTAAATTCGTTGCTGCTTTGCACTCATAAAGTTTCAGACAACGGCCTCAGTAGAAAATCGTCTAGCGCAGTCATATTTGCTTTATTCTTTCGTTACGAAGCTGTATATCGTAAATGTTGGTATTTAAACCTGGAGTCTTCGAATTCAGTAGTGAACAGGTCTTCTTTGGGAAGCATCACGTTTTCCTGGATAGTCTACTGTTCATCCATTAAACTAGGGTATCGGCATAGTTTGAGCTTTCCCGTGCTCCGAGTCAGTCGGATTCATTGCCACACCCGGGTTGTTGACACATCACGCACCTGTCGGTCGTGTTTGCGGCTTTTCTTTGGTACAGTGAACCTTTGGGGCGATGGGGCATATCCGTTATGTTGCACTCCTGTAAAATAGCTAATTGTCTATATCCTATCAGCCCAGGCTACCGACACGCCGAGGAAGTTCCATCGAAGGACGTGCCGAAAATGACGTTTTGCTGCTGTACGTCGTTCTAATTCATTTTTGCAGTGTACATGTAGACCTCGACCAAACAGATGTGTCTGTTACACAGTGTAGATTGACTGCGTTCTCGGTGCTATTCTTCAATGCCCGACTACCGAGTGAAACATCAATTTGAGCAGGAGTAAAAAAGCAACGTGATGTAAACAGTTTAATTTGACTATCTAGAGAACACAACTTCGCCAACAAAACCCGTCTCCATTGATTCATGCTTATACCACCATTAATCTCCATCACTTCCTATTTGTTTGATTGGTCCAGTCCCTCAATTTGTCGTAATATATCGTATTGTAATAACATGGTTGTGAATCACTGGAAACGAGCTTGTTCGCCAATCTGTGTTCTCTGAATGTGTTGTGGTAGTTGAAGAGTAATCTGTTTATTTTCTTTTCGATTATTTTAGGCAGGAGAAAACGCTGCACGGAGAGAGGCAGACGATATGGCACGTTTACCGTTTTTAAGACAGTGGTTCCGCACACGTTCTGCCATTATCCTCCATTTAAGCAATGGAACACTTCAGGCAAGTGGAATTAATTATTGCTCGATGACATCTCTCTTTGTCGTTGGTAAGCGTGCACCTACATCCTATGGTCGTTGCTTTAATCACCGGTATTCAGCAATGCACGCAATTCATTAAGTCAAAGAAAATTGCAGTAACTTTGAGTACTGGTGACATTTGTAACTCATGTTGGTTCTTATGAGCTTCTAATCGATACGCTTGAAGTTTCGAGCGCAACGATCAGTCGAAGTAACGTGCACACTGATGGCGTCATCTCGGCCGGCGATCCAGGGCTTGCGATCATTATCTCAGTCTCAGTGGCCCGTGGCTTATGAAAAGACAAATTTTCTAGTAAATTGAACCTACGTATGTATATATTCGATAAACAGTGACCAGAAATCACGTACGTTGACCAATCGGTGCATGTTTGACTTGTGGCAGTTCAGTTACATGGAACATAACATGCTCCAAATGGTAATGTGGACAACAGTTCGTTTGTTTGGATCATTCATGCAGTCACAATCCTAGGTTGTTACATTTTGTCATGTGAGGTCAGATGACTGATACACTTGGAATCACTTTCTGAAAGATGTTGCCCTTTGCACTGTTGGCCTTACTGTTCACGAGATCACCAAAAAGTCATGTGTTGTTCAAACCTCGTGATACGTGAATTTGCGTCAGGAACGACGAGGCCATTATGAATGGGAATCCGGAGCCGGGATAATGCACTTTATTAATCCGACAATGACTACATCATACGAAAATGGGCCGCGTACGTAGTGTTATTTGGAACAAAATGGATAAACGTGGAAGATTACGCGACGCGTGTTATCTCTGGTGGTGACCTGATTCTGTTGATATTTCGGTTTCCCTGGTAGTTTTGACGTTTTATTCGCTTGTTCATCCGAGGCTAGATGGTACACAACCTGATAGTTCCCGACCTTATCTGTTTTTCCTAATCTGGGACGCTTTTAGACCCTATTGATCGTACACCGATGCCTTAACTGACTTGTCCGCCAGAGAAATTCATTGCCACAATTAGTTCTGTCTACATAAGTAACAAGCCGAGTCTGACTAACGGGGCTCTTACACCCGAGTTCATCACTCGAGGAGAGTAGCGCAACTTGATTTCATCTCTGGCTTGACCTTTCGATGAAATCGTGAAGCCCAGCAAATTGAACTCTGAGACGTGCTCGATTCGTTCGCCGTTCAAATACATCGGGACTGTGTAGTGCATGTCGAAAGGACCTTGGTCTTCGACGTATTCATCCCTAGTCCCATGGATTTTGCAAAGGATTCTTCGCGATTGAGAACCGGCTGTAACGCAGTTGGGCTATCTCCAGGGATGACGATGTCGTCTGGAAATTCTAGATCGGCGAGGAAAGCATTGATGCTCAGCTGAATACCAGTATATTCGGTGAGTGCCCGATGCATCATACAATCGAAGGTGTAGTTGAACAGCACTGGAGACAGGAAACAGCCTTGTTTAACATTGGTGTTAAAAGAAAAGTCACTGGACTCCTCCCCGTAGATACGTATTCTCGTGCGCGTATTTGCTTAATACGGCATCATGAGACAGTTTTCTGGGGTATTCCATCCGGTTGTAGAATGGTCCATTACGATTCTGTGTCGTCTGAGTCAAAGGCACCCCCAAAATCAATAAAACAAGCTGCAATGGGCTGCTGAAACTTGTATTGATGTTTTAATTCTCGGCGGTGGGTGAATATCTGGTCCACGCATCCTATACCACGGCAGAAGCCTCGTTGATTTGGGTGTTTGCGCGCGTCCCGTACCGCAGAATCGGTTCGACAAAAGCAGGGAGAAAATTTTTGCGGCCACGCCGAATGAACTGATGCCACGGTAGTTTGCGCACACAAATCTGTCGCCTTTCTTTGAAAGAGCAAGTAAAATTAAAGCCCTCAGTCTGCCGGGAATTGTTCTGCCTCCTTAATTGTGCAAAACATTCTGTGGAGTGGCTCGAGCAATGTCGGAAGACGCGATGTGCATTTCTCCGGTGCGATGCCGTCTCTGAGAGATTTCCGGTTCTTCAGTTTGTGTATCACATTGGTGATATCATCTCGGCTTAGTGAGTTGTTATTAACGTCATGAATCTCGCTCTGAATTGCTCGGATATAGTTTACAGAGCTTGCCGCGGGACAGTTCTGTAGACAACCGACCGAATGGTTTTTCGTCGGTTACCACGGAAGTGGGTGGGCATCTCGCGTCTTTTTGGTTAACTGAAGAGTCGCCCTCGAGATCCAATCTTTCTGTCATCGTCAGGTGAAGGCCAGTTCGTCTAACGCGGATTGCTGGATCGGTGCTTTAAGTGAAGTCCCCTGATTTTCCACCTGTACTTCTATGAACGAAATAGCTAAATGGTAGGCAGTAGCGTCCTTTGTCTTCTGTCCCCAACCACCTCTCTTTGTCCCCTCTATCCGCCCATAATGCTCCCACTGATAACACGGCCGATACTCACTCCGATTCACTGTCAAATAGTGTCGGGAGTAATCCTCCGTCTAGCAACTCACATTTTCTCAAGCCTCGTCAGCCTCTGAATTTCGGCTCCCTCAACGTTCGTACACTCATGCAGGCCGGTCAGCAGGCGTGCCTAGCCCTCACAAAAGACTCTAAAGATTGATGTTTGCTGCTTAAGTGAAACGCGTAAACAGGATTCGAGCAGTGTGATTCAACTAACTGCTCCTTGTATCTCATCGAGGTATCTTCTGCGCACTTCAGGAGACGAAGTAGCTCAAGCTGCGGGTCAACGTGATGTAGGAATAGTCTTGACTGAGAGGGCTGAGGCTGCCTTTTTAGAGTGGATCCCTGTTAACAATCGTTTATGTGCTGTGTGACTCCAAGGGTCAGTCGGCGTTCGAAATACAGTGGTATTAAGTGAAATTTGTTTGTGATCTTGGCATACGCCCCAACGGACTGCAGCTCAGACGCGCAGAAAGATGAGTTCTATGATGAACTCGCCACCCTCGTTCGCAGCAGTAAGGGTTCTGACACTGAAGTGCCAGCTGGTGACTTCAATGCACAAGTTGGCAAACTTAGTGTGTCAGAAGCCTGTTAAGTTGAGCATTGTGCTTTACCCGCTGAGTGTACAGATAACGGGGATAGACTTCTCCAGTTTTGTGCAGACATTCGATTGTTCCTGTCTAGCACCAATTTCCGACACAGCGACATAGCGCTCTAACTCTACAGGTACTCTTAGCCGGATTGATCAAGGCAAGTTACGAAAAGCCTCAAAAATGATCGCGAAAATTGGTGGGTCAAGGTAGCCGAAGAAATGGAAATAGCAGCTGCTTCAGTCAAAGACTGTTCGGACTTATTCGTGACACCGGTGGACGGTGCACCCATGTCAGTGAAACGATTTGCGATAGAAATGGAGAACCTATCCATTGCAAACAGAAAAGGCTTGACAGTTGGGCCGAATACTTCAAGGAGCAGTTTAGCTGGCCGCACGCTGATGTAGTTACTCCTGTGTCAACAACTGTGACTCCTTGGGTGGTATCACTTGAGTCCCCATTGGAAGTATAGTTAGAGTCAAGCATTCGATTACTAAAACGAGAGAAAGCGGCAGGTCCCGACGAACTTTCCCCAGTTCTTTTCAAGCTGGGTAGAGATGCTTTGATAAAATCACTTACCGTCTTGCTCCGTGACATTTGGAACGCTGCATCGTCTTACACCGGCTCGCGAGGGGGATTGCCCGCGAACAACAGGCTGGGTTCCACCCAGGTCGAGGATGCGTGGACCAGAGGAATTAGCTTAGTGTATATCGCGTCCAAGCTGCTCACCGGGATTTTTCTCCACCGATTATCCAATGCCCGCGAAATGTGTACGCATGAGAATCAAACCGGTTTCACAACCGGCACGGGTTGCATCGACCACATGTTTACTCTTCGGCAAACTCTGGAGCACAGACACATCTACCGTAGGCCCACGATCTGTCTTTCTTGATCCGAAAGTGGCGTTCGACTCAGTCGAACGCACAATTCTCTGACGCTGCCTCTCGCTGAAGGGTGTGCCAGAAAAGTTTATCTCTCCCAGTGCCTGTTTGCGAACAGCCGGAGCTGAGTTGGTGCTTACGACGATCATTCCCCCGAGTTCACCACGGAAAATGATGTTCGTCAGGGTTGCCCTCTTTCACTCTTCCTCTTCAGTTTTGTGATTGAATTGATTCTTGAGATAGCCTTATCCTCGTGTGAGAATAGTGGCGTCGATCTCTTTTCAGGCAGTAAAGTGTCTCCTTAAGATTACGCGGAGGATATTGTCTTTCTGAGCGAAGATCCAGGTAATTTGCAAGCTCCGTTAGATAGCCTAAACAACAGTGTAGCAGTGTTTGGGATGCGTTTTGCACCTTCAAAGTGTAAGGTGCTGTTGCAGGACTGGGTTGGTTCAACACCAATTTTCTTCTTGGCGGGGAAGTTCTAGCTAGAGTGGATAAATTTTGTTACCTGGGCAAATACATCTCACCGGGTGGACAGAAATCGGAGGAAGTGTCATCGCATGTACAGAAGGCGTGTTTGGCTTTTGCCAACCTTCGTCATCTGTGGCGTCGGCGTGACATCCAGTTGTCTGTCAAGGGTCGAGTGTAAAATGTGGTGGTTAGATCCGTTCTTTTATGCAGTTCAGAAATGTGGCCGTTGAGGGTAAAAGGTAGACGAAGACTGTCGGTGTTCAGACACCGCTGTCTTCGTATCACTACCCGAGTATGGTGGGAACACCGTATCACCAACACTGAGTGTAGGCGCAAGGTGTTGGGAAATAGAGGTCAATCTTTGAATCGAGTACTGAATCTAAACAGGTTAAAGTAGCTGGGAGACGTGTTTCGCATGTCTACCGGTAGACTTCCTCCGCGTACGTAGTTCCCCGAGGTAGGTACTGATTGGAAGTTAAGTCGAAGTGGTCAGTCTATGACATGGCACAAAGGTATAGAAACCTTGACTAGTGGACTTGACCGAATAGGATGTGTAAGACTCGGGATGGGATCCAAGTGGTCCTTCTACCAAATGGTTAGAGATATTGAGTGATTTGGCTTGGCGTCGCTTAGTTACATTCCGATTCGCCGTAGCGTAAACTATGTGTAAGGGAACTTGTCGTGGCGAGTCTTGGGAATGGTAACAAAGTGGCATCCACAGCGTCCTTCAGCTTTTTGTTCGAGGTAGCAACTCTAACCGATGGACAGCCAGGTGCTACCTGTCGGGCAACAGGAAGTTTCTGTGTTTGGAGTCGGTGATTGAACGAACGGTTCGTACGTTTTTTGGATGATGGTCTAGCAATCCGGGATGCTCAGCGCGTCCTAGTGATCTTATTGCATGGTTGCCGGTGGCTCTAGGAGCTCGTTCGCCATTCGATAGAGGTAAGCTCAATTCACTTCAGTTCATTCAATCGGTAACCTTGCACTTCTGTGCTCTGGTTTCGGTTGGTGCCTTCCAGCATCACCGAGCAAAGTGCGAAAAGAATAGGTGCATGGAGATCACCTGGACACAAGGGTCCATGGAACCCTTTTGATTGGACGCATTTTCTTGTTAGCCTTTGGATCCCAGCAGATCTCTGCCTGTGCGGGAGTATCTGTCTGTATCGCATGCTAGGCTCCGTCTCACCGGGGTTTTCAGGCATCGGTTGCCCTCAACGGGATTTGGCCCGTCTGTCAGGCGGTTTACCAGGATATGGCGGCTGATGCGTGCCTAGGAATCGTGGAGACAGATGAGAGTTGGATATGTGTTGGAGACCAGAGTTAGATTTCCCAAGGGGCACGAAAGTCCACCAACTTAGCGGTGTTGCTCTTTTCAAATTACTTACACACCCCAGCTTTTAACGTACTGGCACATGAGTGCAGGAGAGTGTTCTTTTATAGCCCCACAATCCCCCTGCACTATGGGATGTAGCCGACAACCAGATCCTGAAACTTCGAGTGGTGGAGTATCACATGAGTCCCCACTGAGCCAGGTGTGCTCCTGCACTGGACGACAGTGACGTTCTGTCCACTCTGGAAAGCTGTCAGTGGTTGGTCTGATTGATCTGTAACGCTCACACCCTTTAGGTGTCCATAATTTGAATAAATCACAAATATTCACTTTAAAGGTTGTCAGCTCTATATTTCTTGGTAAAACATTACCGCTGAAGTATGTCCTCTTCAGTACGAACTAAAATTCTTGTGGCGGCTCTCGGTCTAGAGGAGTCTTTAGAGAAGACATTCTGGAATTTGTGTGACGTTTTGCTCATCATCATCGTACAGCGTTAAACAGCCCTGTGAGCCCCAATCACCACTGCATCTCTCACCATATTGCACGTAAAAATGGAAAGGATGAATGTACAAGATGGACAGGGGGTGGAACTACACAGGTGGGAAAAGGAATGAACACAGAATATAAAGTCTAACTGTACAAACGCACATTGATCAATCATCCTGAACCGACAGAAAGTGACAACACAATCGCCACTGTTCACAGTTCGCTGCCATATCCTTCAGTGTCTCCAGCCAACTGGTTGAGGGATCTTTTGGACCTCAACCACGAGGACGTGAAGCACTTCTTTTTCTAAGTTTGATGGTCATTCTCTCATTCCCAGTTGCCACACCATCGCTGTTCCGCTGAGGTGATACATCATGGCATTGTAGCAACGGATGGTTAACCGCTTCATCCAGGTAGGGTCGATCACTTGGCCTAGTTGCAGTTTTGCAGAACTTCGTTGTTTCATCGAACTGTTTGGCGTGGTAAGCTGTAACCTTCCACGAGATGATGTTTACCAATTCAGAATTAGCAAAAATGACTGAGAATGGGTGTCCTACACAATTTCCGGACAATAAAGCATGTCATCAGAGATTTACAAATGGAAACCATGTTTTGGTTAAATATCGAGCTCAATAATGTGTTTTATGGGGGATGGAAGGTGATACTTGTTACAGTCAATAGGCGAAAAATCTGATTCATCGGTTATTGAGCGAATGTAAGTTCATGCCTTCCACGTGACATTTCCGGAGAAGGTGTTTGTTATTTTCATTGTTATTAATAATGCTGTCGTTATTATCTTATATTCGTTGTTCTCGGTTTTGAAGTGGGAATTCGCGTGTAACGTCGGTTTTCGTATATCTTTGGCTGCGAACAGTAACATATCCATTCTTGTCTGTTCTGGATATTACCTACACGGTTACCCACTCACGTCGAAAGATTAATTTTTGTTACCTCGTCTCCGCAGATAAACTTTTTCGAGGACCATGCAAAGATTATCCTTTGCCCGTTGATGCGCGCGGTGACCTACATTGATTCTAACAGGGAGTTCAAAACTTACCAGTTCAAATTGCTGTCGAAGGGTGGTATCACCCAGGAATTGGTCAATCGGTTGAATTATGCAATAGTCATGATAGATACACTTCTATCACCCTCTCAGAACAGTTGCCCTTCCAAAAAATCTGCTCCTCCGGATAGCAAATCTGCCGTCGCACCGGTGTCATCTGCTGTTCGACAAGCGACCGCTGCAGGTTCGGCTGCTGCGGCCAAGGCTATCGCCAGACTCACGAAACCGGAAAATTGAGCCGCAACTTTCGCACTTTTATTTTCCATCTATCCTCACCATCGATATTTTGCCTGTCACTGTCCCCTTGATCACCTTGGCCGTGGCCAACATTTCAGTTGTTCCTGACCCCGTTCTCATTGTGCACATGTCTTTATGAATTGAGCGTGAAGTTCCACTGATCCGTTCCCCGACCAAATCAGACCATCTAAACTGATTAATCCTTGGTTTGGCCTGTCATGAATCGTCTATCTACTCACAGAATCACCTCTGTCTATCGCCAGATCTTTTTGTACTACTGTGGTTTCCACGATTCATGAGAACTTAAAGGAACATCATTTCGTGCTTGCTTTCTCCCTTGTACTCTCGAGTTTCTCCCTCAGCTCCTTTGTCGTGTGATCAGCGCACACAAGAGATGGCTAGATAATCGAATCCTTATATATATTTACACCCAGTTGAGTTTGGGGATGTGCATAAAGGTATCTTGTTACTTCACTACACAGTTGGCATCTGATCAATCGACAGTCGCAGTCCCAAATATGTTGAAAAACTGTAGCCTGTATCCGAAAACGAAAACAGCGGCCGCTTGTGGACTGTTATGGATATTAACCTACAGTTTGTATCGTAAAGACGCGCACAGATTGATTAGCCATAACTTTGTTTCCACATTTACAGATTGTATTGCAGTTGGATGCTCTTCAAACCGTACTTCAATACCACCATGTTAGTGTTCTCATAAAATGCAACTCAACATGGTTCGATGAAATGGCATGCACGTATGTATGCAAGCTATCCACAACGTCCGTGTTACTAGGCTTGTTTGTCTTTGAGGATTGTAAGTTTCACTGTAATTGTAGTAGTTGGAGATCGATCCTACGGACGTTTCCACGCCCCGCGTTGATAAAAGTAAACGACATTTATGTGTTCGTTGCGCTGTGCTGTCTTTCACATGCGCTGATCGACACTTTCTAGATGGCGACTTCGATAATTGAAGTATTCCTGATGTAAGATTAGACTGCACCCGTGTTTAGGATGAGGATCATTGCTTTACCCGACGCGTTTAGAACTGGTAAAATGAATGTCACTAACCGTTGAATGTTATTTTTGTATTTGGTTTTGTAAGGTCCTCAATAATAATTTATTCGGAGGCGTGGTCTGTAACAGAACATCAAACACGATACCACCGACTTTAACTACGCTATTGGCTGCATATGAAATACGTGTATTTTCTTCAATGAAACAGTTATGTACTTGGCCGATACGGATCTGTCGCAATTTTCCACTGACAACTCTGAATCATTCCACCCCGCCAGTTCAGTTCATTTAGCAAGTCACCTCGCAGTTCTATGCTGTTGTTTCGGCTGCTATTTCCAAGCTTCGTCTACTCGAAGGCAAAAAAGAGAAGCATAACATGAGAAAGAGCCGAAACCAAAACATGGAGCAGGAATCACGAGGACAATATTAGTTCGATGTACGAATCATTCAATATCTCAAACCATCTGGTCGGTAGATCTCTTGAACCCCAACCAGACCCCAGGGACAACCGACGTAAGCACGAACTCGGCTTCGGCTGTTTGCATAAAAGCATGGGAAAAGAGATAAAGTTTTCTGGTACACCTTTAAGTAGGCACCGCCAGACAGCTGTGTGGTCGACTGAGTCGAACGCCGCTTCCAGATCAAGAAAGACATTGTGGGCCTACGAGGAGTGTGCCTGCGCTCTGAGAATCGTGGGAGGAAGATTTGACCGATGCAATTCCTACTGGGTCTGGAACCGATTTGGTACTTACGCGTGTAACATTCACGGACGATGGATGATCGGTGGAGAATTGCCCGACGAATGGTTTGGATTCGATATTTGCCAAGCTAATTTCTTTGTGATTACAACGCGAGGATCTGTCGCCTTTCTTGTCAGTCGGCAGAATCACTGATTGATTCTGTTCTCTGAGAGTCTTCGCTATCTCTGATTATACGGAGTAGTTTCGATGAATCCGAAGCTAAAAGCTTCACTCATTTTTGAAAGGAGACAATCTATCCGGTCTAACGGCTTGTATCTTCCTAAATAGCCCACCTCCGGGATAACAAATGTGTGGGTCGGGATGGCAAACCGGACTCCAGTGTACGTTTCGGAATCTTCCAAACGGCCAACTTGGACGTTGAAGTCCCCAGCAATGACAACCACGTCCGTTGAACGCACGGTTTGAAGCATCTGAGACAAATCCTGGTGGAATTCGTCCTTGGTCTCGGAGGAATTGCAGTCAGTCGGCGCATACACACACACGACGAACAAGCATCGACGCTTCAGTTTGTTGTTGCTGACACGCACAGGACCGTCCAACGGAACTGCACATCAACGACTGTTGACTGGGAACCATTATAACAGTGCATGCTCAGCTCGCATGCTGAAAGCAATCCCAACGCCAACCTGATCACGAGCTCTAGATACCGAATCACCCGACACTCGAAGAGTGTAGCCAGAGACCAAGGTCGTACTCGAGATGCGAAGAGCAATCACAAAATGGGGTCTTATATGCGCGTTTTGGAGACACAGCATACCTGTTTTGAAAGTGTCAAGAGCTCTAGTGAGGACAGCGTGTTGCTCTACCTTACAGAATATGCGGAAGTTGAAGGCAACCAAGTGAAGCGAACATTTAGGTTTGAGTGCGTTCGATTTACGTCCAACTCGCGAATTGCTGGTTTTTACGGAACCGCAGTTACTCGTGGCGTTTTGCATTGATCTCAAATTAGGGAAGGGAAATTAGTAAGGCCGTCTACAGGAAGGATGCTCGAGATTTCTGAGCAAGTCGTACTTCGCGGCTGCTCACGCCGCTGAAATTGTTTGTCTTTGCGAACCCTAACCGGAACCTTTGACTCAAAAGCCTCACCCACAGGGCAGTGGGGCGTCAACCCAGCACGGGGACGTGACTGAAGCACTCCTGAAGGAACTTCTTCTAGTCTGTCACGTGGGACCTGATTACTGCATGCGTTTTGTCTTGTCTTCGCTTGTGCTTTGTTTTCGACCCGCTTTTCGGATTCAGGGCTTAACCCCATGCACCCAGTGGAGCAAGCGGAACGTGGACGGGGCGGCATTCTTTGGACTAGGGGTTGCCCAGCTTAGGCGGGCGATAGCTACCCAGTGAAATGCGATGACTTCTCCCACTGTCGAGAGGAACCCCAGGTACTCTACTCCTGCGTCCAGCTAGTGGAGGTTTTCTTTGCGTTTATTCGCTGGTGTCCTCTCTAGGGGTTTGGAGGTCAGAACCACATGTGGCCCAGCGACTGGACTTTGTGCGACTCCTTGTCATCGATCTGCCAGGGAGGATTGCAACTCGGGTTTAAGGCAGCCATCCTGCAATTTTGACCATATAACTCTTGCAATAATGACTAGGTTACGTAACATATATGGTGTAATCAGCTGTTGGCCAGGGCAGTTTAGTGCTTGAACCAAATTTTGTGAAGCGCGCATAGTTCTGGCCTCAGTAGGTGGATGCTAATTGCTTCGGCAATTGCTAGCATCAGAAGCCTGATTGTTACTGATGCAAGTTGTTGGACGTGATAAACTAGTGTAAAGGCTCGGTGGACGTCTGTCGAGTGAACGGCTTCAAATGGGTGTGCAGTAATGGAACTTGATTTGGATCCGTTCCCTCCGTGTCTAAGCCACCATGCATGATATATTCATATTCAGGTGACTATAGTGAAGTTGGCCGGGACAGCCGTTTTTATCTCAGAGGAAGTCTGATACAATTTGAATATTTAAACATAGAACGAGGTTTTTCGATTGCTTGAGGTATCATGGAGCATTCTACTACACCCTCACTAGTGCATGCTTCATTCAAGGTGATTTCTTTTAGAGTCTTTGAGATATCTTCCATGCATTTAACTTGGACTCGCGTCGTGGATTCCATTCTGGCATATTTCAGGGTATATACGCGGAGCAAAATTTGATTACGCATATAGGTTAAAGCTAAGGATGAAGTGAGAGAAAATTCAGTTGCCATCCTTGTCAACAACCCGTTCGGGCCACCAAATTTATCGCAATTTAGCTTTTCAAGCACCTCATGTACTTAGAGGGAATTTATATCACCCATAAACTCTTCATTTAAGTATAGTGGGGAGCCTAGGGCCAGTAATCTACATTAAGTTTCTGTCTATTCCGCATATCTGCCCCTCTGTCATGATTTTGAGGTACACTTTCCTGGTTTTCTTGTTTATTTTGCCTACTAAGAAGCTTTTGGGTAGTAAGTTACTAAATTCGACCTTCCAGGGGTGTCTACACTGAGCATGCTGAAGCTTACTTTTCGTAATACAATAACCTATTAACTAAACCGGGCTTTTGTTTGTGGTAGGGAAATGATTCCCTGAAGGGATTTACGCGGGGTATATGTTAAGCTACTTACTGAAGATTTAGTTTATTTTCTTTGGCCCATGGGGGGAGGGGAATTGTCAGTCAGCAGATATACGTACACCAAAATCCCAATTATTAAAAAAATTCATTATGTTTTAATGGGGTCAGTTTTTGCGACCGCCACCTGAAAGGGCCAATTTTTTTTCCAAAGGGACCTGCGGCATCGTGTCTTGGTAGTGAACGCTAATGTTTAGCGTCTACCAAACGCAAGACAGCATTGTAAAGAAATCCGCAAAGTAACTTTGGTTGTACAGTCAGGTGATGACTACACTGTGGTTTATCTCGTATTATAAATGAATCTCCACCACACGACCATAAAATGCACGGGTATCACGCCAATGGAGGTTTTATTACCGGCTGCATTTCGGATCGTCCGGGACCAAATTAAAACAACGATCTTTATTGAAGAAGTTTTCGATTTAAAGCTTATATGAAGTCATTGCACATGCGGACAAAACAGTTTCGTTTACCGCCTAATGGTTTTGTTTTCTTCCAGTGTTGTGAGCGTGGCTATGAAGTAATTCTACTAGAATGCTTCCTAATTTACAGTGAAAGATACATAATAAACCTTTCTCTAGATATACCCGTAGATCACTTTAATTACATACATAAAATCTACGAATCTATCATATATGCTGGTATTACGCCAAAAGTTCTTATAATGAACGTATGTTTTGAATAAAACTTGCAAGCCCCTGGAGCATGCACCAGTGCTGTCGGAATGCAATCTGGGCCACTGGCTTCATAACCTTTAGATTAGAATAACCCGTTGTAAACTTACGCGAATTCAACTATATGCTGGTGTTTTTCTCTTGATAATCTTGTTTTGACGACAACTTTTAATGGCAAGGATGGGGTCAGTATGCACAAAATAGGGTCTAGGCAATTAGCCCTGACGCTGGTGGCCTAGGTGGGTTTCTCGATAATTGGCTTATTGATAAGCATAAAAGAATGCAGTTTAAACGAAGTTGGTGAAGTCTCCAAAGATTTTAATCACTGGAAAAACACTGGACGTTTATCATATTTCGCTCAATGATCATTAGTTATATATTTAGTCCTTTTGTTTCAAGTGACTCTAGTCTTCACGCAGACACGTAAGTTACGCATTTGTTGCTCACTTCATTGAAGTAAATGTTAGTATTTCTTTATAAAGCAGTTTCACCACACACCAAAAAGCAAACCGGATAGAAATGAACAATCCGTTGATATACGGCAATTCGAATCGTTGGATGTCAGCGAGTTGTTCTTCGACTATAGTAGAACATTGCTATACATACAGTAATGGGTATTCCGAAGTGGCTGTCTTGTGTCATGACTCCATTTATCCACAAGGAGTAATTACTCCATGTGTCTAATACCAGAAACTTTAAGAAAACTTCATCAACAACCAATTTACGCGTTTCAGTGTACTAATGATACATAATGAACCTACTGATTTTTTTCCTGTATTCAATAATCAATAATACACTGGGCTTTGGTAAGTGATTGATTCATTCTCAAGTAAACCAATGCCAGCTGGATCTACGAAGATTCTATTTGGAGGTTCATGCACGGCACACGCTGATGTCCATAATGTTGCGTAACAATTCAACAACTAAGTTGTCCAAAGGAAATGGTGAGTCTATTCTCAGATTATTCCTCATTCTCCTAGGACCCAGGACAACTTCGCGCACGAAAAGTAAATTACTCCGAAGCAAAGGAAGACTTCGATTTAAAGCCAGGTGCAGTCGACGCAATCATTTTCGTTAAGTTGCACGAAGTTCTGTCTATGTCAGATATCACTCTCATATTTCACAGCATACATACCCCACTGGAGAAAATGCGGAGCTAGTGCATATCATGGGCTTAGATGTGCAAAATTTTCACTTATATTTCTTTGTCCAATAAATATTTTCCAAAAGCTTAATCCGTGTTATGATTGGATGTTTTTGAAAGGCTGCTGTCAGTGCGCTATAAGGGCGGATGGCCAATCCATCAGCAATAAATTATTTAATTAGTCAGTTGGAACGGGAAATCTAATTCTCGTTGATTTGTTCCCGGAAATTATCGCCAAAATTGGGGGCACACGATCAAAACTGACCCCAATTTTCGCCAGTTCCTACAATGGATAGAGAACAGTCAAAATACGGGTCATAAACCGATTCGTGCTGGTTGGGTGTGGTGATTATGTGTGAAGTGTATTTGTGTTACATAACTGATTGCATTCGACATCATCAACCTTGAATTGTGAAAATATTTAACTTCAATTTGTGCCTCAAATTCAGTAGTGTTCATACTCCGTTTCGGATCGGGACTACTTATTGATTCCGTGGAACAACATTTCACACCTGGCGTCGCGGCAGTTAATCACAATCATGCTGTTTTCTTGGGTGTTGTTGGAAAATCAGTATATTCTGTTATCAAGAACTTGTCATTCAAGCAGAAGCTTAATTCTTCGAAGTACGAAGAGATTAAGGATCTTGTGCTCTGTCATACCCAACGGGTTGACTTCGAAATTGCCCAAAGTGCGAAGTTCCGCCCACTTCAACTCAAGGATTCACAGGATATTCGTGAGTTCATGATTTAGTTTCAGAGGAAAACTGCGAGCTGTAATTTTGGTGATCAACTAGGAACGCAAATTCATGACCATCTGATTGTTGACAACAATAATCAACAGTTGCAACATAAACTGCTTCTACTTCCTAGTTCTACTCTTCAGCATTTTCATGAAGTCTGTGAGCAATATCATTATGTGAACAGTCTTACTGAATCCACATCTTGTATCGCCTAGCGAAAGCATTGCCATTTATTCCAGGGAAACCCATCTGGAAGCACAGTTTGCTGCTTCCAGAATCACCTCCCAGCAGCAGAGGTATTTATATCTCGCCGATGAACTTCTCTTAAAGATCCTTGAAGTTCTCAATGATTTCGTCTCAAATCCGCCCACAGACAAGTCGTATGATGCGCTTCGCCAGGCCATCCTGAAACGCACTGGTGTTTCCGACTGAAACCGTCTTCCTCAGTCTCCTAGTTGCGTTTACCATGGCAACCAGAAGCGTTCACAGCTTCTGCGTCGAATGCGGTAACTGGCTCAGGGTATGCAAGTTGGTGACAGTGTTGCCACAAGTGTGGATGTACCAGTCATCCCAACAAGCGCAGTTCCTTCTGGCGCTTCTCGCAGGTGACGTATCCTTAGACTAGCCGGCTTTGGTGGCCTACCGCTTTATGGAAACCGCCCCCTCTTAAATTAGTCCGTGAGTTCCTCCATCCATAGCTACGCCATTTGTAGCGCATTTACCGCGAATTGGCAGCCATTTCTGGAATTTTTAGAAACCATTCGAACGACGTACAACCTCCTGACCGAAAGCTACATTGAACTGGACTGGGGGAACAATTTTGTGTGGCCCGTTTGATCTCAATCTGCTGAAAGTTGTGGGCAAACTGTGATTAACCTTTTTTTATTTTGTTACGCATTATTTCTGTACACGATCATTTATTAACATGCTTCATTTTTGTCTCCTATTTTATCCAGTCGCTACATATATGGTGAGCCCGACGTGACTCGCCCAGAACTGCCACGGTTGCTCCCAAGTATTTTGTATTTTATTTATTATTTTTCTTTTTGAGTCTTTATATCATGGATCCTACGTGTAAACCGGACGATCATGCCGACTTTGAGGGTAACACCAAAAGCATTTCCATAAAGCCCCCACATTTGGCCTTTCGAATCCCCGTGTGTGGTTTATCCAGGTTGAGGCTTATTTCCATTATCGCAAAGTTACCTCTCAGGTCACTGTGTTCTCATTTGTTGTGGCACATTTTCCCACCGGAATGGCCTCCGAAGTAATAGACCTCATAGACACGATGACAGCGGGTCATATGACAAGCTTAAGGCTGCAGTACGGAAGCGGACGACCTCATCAAATGAAGCTCTTCTAAAACAGCTGTTGGCTGGCGCAGAGTTAGGCGACCGCACTCCGTCACCACTCCTGAGTTACTTGCGTTCCTTTGATGCACAAAGTCGGGGCAGTGAAACATTATTCGGACAACTGTGGACAAACCGAATAGCGGATAACACCAGAGCCATCTTGTCAATACAGGCTGCCGACACCCCACTGGAAAAGCTGGCGGAAGCAGCGGAGAAAATACACGAGTGTTTTATGCCAACCGTGAATTACGTGGATGCCAAACTTATCAAGTCCGATCGGCCCGATGGACTAACAAAGCAGTTGCATGAGATGTGTCCGCTCTGGCAAAGTTTCTTCAAATTACGCTGCCCATCTGCGAAATCTCGGAATCAGCACATGGCGTAGTTCACCATATCACGACAAGGGGACCCCCTACTGCTGCCTGCTCTAGACGCCTCACCCCAGAGAAACTGAGGATAACAAAAGCTGAGTTTAACCGCACGTTAGCTTCTGGTATTATTCGTCCTCCGAACAGTCCATCGCTTCACCACTACGCATGGTCCCCAAGTCAATGTCCAGTGACTGGAGGCCGTGCGATGACTATCGAAGACTAAACAACGCCATGGTCCCTGACCGTCTTCCGATTCCCCACATGCATGATTTTTTCCTCGGCTTATCGGGCAAAACCGATCTCGTCAAGGCCTACTACCAAATTCCAATGGCCTCAGAGGATACAGTAAAAATCGCCATCACCACACCATTTGGTCAGTTTGAATTCATTCTTATGCCTTGTGGTTCGAGAAACGCGGCGCAAATCTTCCAGTGATTTGTCGACCAAGTTCTCCGCGGCCTTGACTTTGTGTTCGCCTATGATGACGATATCCTGATCGCCAGTAAAGACGAAACTGAACGCTTCGGTTAACCGGTCTGTTTCCGGAGGCATATCGAAGAGTGCGTGGTGACGTGAAATGCATCCGGCGAATATTCCGGAGTGAAATGGGCGTCGAGCCTTGGGCCGAATTCCTCCGTCGTGGCTAATCGCGCACTGGGGAGTACTTGATAAAGCTTATGAAACTGCAGTTGACCGGGCTACCGTTGGTCTATCGTTTTTCCAGGAGGGCAACCAAACTGTGGAACTCACTGCCAGCTGACGTGATGGAAAGGAACAACCACAAACCTTTCATATGGAAACTTGATGCACATCTGATGGAGCTTCAGTGTAAATCACTATTGTGAGGCCACAGCCAAGAGTGAATGGTGATTAGGCTCATACGGGAGGTGTCCCACTGCCTGTAATTCCGAAAACGTGAAACTTGAGAGAATTTTTCCAACGACTCAACCCATGGTATTTCTACCAATACAGACTGTGAAGTGCTCAAGTATAAGGATGATTGGGCGGAAGAGTACCGGGTACGCATACCTGATGAGCGGCAATAACCGCGAAACCGGTCGTGTGCTTCCGGGGAAATTTTGTCCCGTCATCCAGATACAATCCCATATTACTCATACAGACAAATGTGTTTTTGGGATCCCTAGTCTCGACGTCCTGGGACACCGTATGGACAGCCACTGCATCACATCATTGCCAGAGGAAATTTGTGCCTTTGCCCACTACCTACTTCCACAATACATGAAAGGGTTGCGCAGGTTCCTTGGGACCGAAAATGGCTATCATTGTTTCATCCCCAACTGCGCAGACGTTTTAAAACCTCTCAATGACACACCCCAAGGCAATCTGGTAAAGTCATCTCGGAAACTGCCAAGAAAGCATTTGCACATGCGAAATCAGTCTTGTCACATATCACTTCTGCGGTATTCGTGACTGAACATACATGTGAATTTCACCATTTCTGTTGTATTCACTTACGCTGATATTGCAGTGTTTTTTAAGTCATGAAAAATATTCCTGAGACTTGTCTAGGCCCATTTAAACCACATTCTGCATCGGGCTACTTTTATTCTTGTCAGTAGGCAAAATATGGGAAAATCCAGCCGGGGTGTGGGCGTCGGCCTGATTACAAAGGCTGTATATTTGCATGCTGACGAAGTTCTCGCCAGTAAAAGTTGTGATGAAACCGAGATTATCGACGGATGCATACCAATATGTAATCACCTTATCTGAAGTCTACAATGTTATGAAGCCGGTGGTCCAGATTGCTCTCAGACAGTCCTATCATATGCGGTAACAATTTAACCTCATTAACACCTATCCCTTTTTGAATATATCGGGCAGTTAAAAAGATGGATCTGTCGCACTGATGACTGAATGAAAATTACGGTCCGTATGGTACATACAAAATTCCCTGAAGGCATGTCAGTCTTATTGTAAAAGACCCCTGATGTGAGCCATAACGAGTGTTACCACTCACACAGCAGATCAGATACTGTCGCCTCTCTAACGCCATAATTTTCTTTTGATTACTTATCGGGGACCGTGCAGTGTCATGATGTTTCCAATGCTAAGCGGATGGATTTAGATTTTCTAAGGTGTCAAACAGAGATGAATGCTGATTACTTTTGTTCGTTCTGGTGCGATTACCGTGTACACGTTTTTTGCGCATATATTTTAGCATTTAGCATAATTCGCGTTATCTTTTTGTTAGCACTAGAACTCCAAGGGAGCCCAAGGAGATACTGGCTTTTAGTAAAATATTAAGTAACCTAATTTTTATAGCAATTTGTTGAAGTTTTGTGACTTTTCCTGATGATCAGTTTCACGCGTTTCATTAAGGTTTCGCTAGAGTGGTGTTTCATAGTTGCATCCCATTCTCCTAATAAATTTGGTATATCTGAAAAGATCTCAGTATTAGATATCGAATTTGGTCCGATTAGTTCGTGTGGAGCACTTTTTTCTAGCTTTATGATACAAAGTGTCCGTACGGACATGTCGCCATTCCGCCGAAGATTTTTCCTCATCTTTCCCGTGTGTGGTAGCTTTTCGCTTGTTATGGTAAAGTAACATTTTAGAGAAATCGGGGAATCTTAGAAATGCCGGCAATTTTATTGGAGTTCGTTGTTCTCTTATCATTTTTACCGGTCATCTAGTTAACGATTTTGTCATTTTGGAAAGGTCCATTAAAGTAACATTACGATTCAGTGTTATCTTTCACCCTAAATTAATCGGTTTCCTAAGAGAGGAGCACTTCGTTTCATGCGACAAACCATGCAGCAATACCACACTTTGACTTAACTCGACAAAACTGGAAAATATCGCAATCAGCTTGTGGTAAAAGCAAGCAATTCTAGCGAACCATGTAGTCGCCTAGATTTATGAACAACATCAATTCGACCATATCGGTAACGGTATAGTATATGGAATACGTTTGGTAGTGACGCAGATCGAAAATTAGAAGATATTGTCAAACATGCTACTGCCCACACCCATTCATCTCAGTAAAGACGTGCTAAAGACTGGTATTCCTGTTAATGCTCCACCAAATCAGTCAGAAAATGGATTCAAAAGTGAAATTATTTGAAAGCGATATCATAGATCAGGTGGGAGACAAGTGGTCCACATTATGTAGTCAATTTTGGTCATCCACTGTATTACAGTCCAAATTGAAATGACTAGCTACTTCATCACTACGTATTCACAAACATGGGGCTACAAAAGGTACGTCTCTCTGATCGCCATAACCCCTTATTTAGTCGTCCGAAACACGGAAAGAAAGGTCGAGTCGATTGAATTGTTTTAATTGTCGTGATATGCACTCGTTTATATCAATCCCAAATAGCAACCACCCTACTAAGATAAAGGTGGAATGGGTATGCCAACATCCTCAGCCAGATATGATCTAATCACATGATCAGCACGGAAGCACATCACTGCTATTTCAATCAATCCCGCCAGAACTATCAGTTTTGCATGCCAGTTAGTATCGGTACTTCTCGAAAACAGTAAATCTCCAAGAGAACACCGTTATTTTTGCCCTTCTCAACCTTAAATTTGTCCCGGCAGTGCACCATGTGTCCATTCGGCCGCCCTAATGAGACCCGTATGTCGTTCTGTAACTGTCACTCAAACCAATAATGGTAGATGTTCTAAGACTGGAGATTCGTACACCCCCAACACACCTGTCCTGTCAACGACCTCGGCAGTCAATGTTGGGTCACTGCAACCCATCACAGTTAGCGGCGAATTGATTTTCTGGTCATGCGCACTCGCGCTGTCCGGAGTATTCAAGTCCCCCAATGAATGGCTTCATCCTACCCTCCATAAGATTACCTCACCGCTTTCTATGTTGTATCTGGCGTACACATGCACACGCGTATCGGTGGTTTTCAAAAACGATGACTCCTCGACACACCTATTAGTGTTTTTTTGGAAAATCCACTGTTATTCTTCACATCTAAAAGTGGGACGCCGCGAGCCGGCGACACTCGGCTTACCGGGCAGATGCTCTACTAGCTGAGCTATCGCGTTCCGGACAATCCGGTGTGAATAACGTTAGTGCATATTCGATAAGGCGGGCACCACTATTCCAATGATGCACAGTATCTGTCCTGGTTTTAATCATTGGGCTAGCCTCATCGGTCACTTCCCAATGGGACGAAGAGCACACAGGTGACCGTGATCCATCGGACATTGAAATCTATTCAGAGAATGTATTGTTGGCACGAGGAGCCTGGATCGTGTCTTTTGGAAAATCCACTTGCATTCTTCCAATTAGTTTTATTTTTCCCAACCTTCAGTCATGGTGCTTATCGAGTGTCAATCTCAATGAACAGCGGTTATCTTATTGCCACCAAGTCAACTATTCACTCTACTGACCGCCCCGATCGGGCCCTAGTTCTCCTTGCCCCAATTACACAGTCAGTTTAGTAAACATGTACCTTAGAGGTGCAAACGAACAACCACTCAGTTTATCCGTCAAAGCAGCCGTACTCAACTCAGCCGTGATACATGTCCGCATAAGCCATGTGCGATCCAGACCACAGCACACGCTGTTCTCATCGAATCCAACTCGACCATCTCGGAGACAGACCAAGCCATGTGAAGAAAAAGGCGCATGAACGAAGACAGACTGGCATCAACCACAGCTTATTCTGTATATCCCAGCTGAGTTGAACTCCCGTAGAAAAACACGCCCAAACAGTCAGTGTGCGTGTGTGGGACCACCAACACTAGGCACACACGAGGGCGTTTTAGACATTTATGCTGTGGGCTATGCATTAGGCAACACAATCTGACCCCTTAGATGAAAAATGCACTAAATTCGATCTTCGAATGAGATGTAGGTTGTCACTATGTCTGGACACATGGCCCAGCAACCTGTATATTCATCGTGCTTTATCACAAACTGAAATGATTCGAAGGCAAAGATGTCTTCCCACTAGAGTTAGTGGGATTGATCGAAAAACTTTTGCCCATGTGTGGTCATCAAAGGCCACAGAACAGACAGGCCTCGATTGAAAACCAAGTAACTGAGTAAGCGCACCTCTGTGCCTGCGCACTGGGGCACAAGCTAGGAACAAAAATAAAATGCAGTGGGGCTGGTGACGGATCATAATTGACGGACGCACCAACCACGCCGTAGTGTGTATACCCGGATTGAGCTGTACTCTCGTTGGTGAACGCACCGTTGCCAAATCACATACGTGTACTGTGCCTGCTTAGACACAAAGTATTTGTGCTACGTTCAGGATAGGAGGCCTCGGTCCACGTAAATCATACAAACAACTTCGCTGCTGATCCTAGATTGTGCACAAGTGTGCATGCGCACAAGTATGCATACTCAGTCACCCAGCTATCAAATAAGGCCTGTCTGCACCGTGGTTCTTAAACCGTCAGGGTTTCAACAGCAGGTGGATTTTATCTCGATATCGGACGAAGCTGAGCCCTTTTCCCGTGGTTTGCCTTAGTCGCCCACGCTCTCATACGTCTCACGTGACATGTTTGTGACGTGTGTGTGTGATGTGCAGCTACCAGGATGATACAGAGTAGGTTTTGCAAAAATTTGTTGAGACAAAGGGAAATGTGAATGTAGGGTTTACCGCAGAATAAATTGAAAATACCTGTCTGAAGGATCAGAACAGTTGATAGAGAACGAGATTGTTTTCGATACTTTTTATAGGCATTTAGATTCGGATTATAGAAGAAAGAACAAGAAACTTGGTAGTCATAGTGACAACAGATGACATTTTCGTGTCCGCCTAGTTACAGTACCATCGGTGTCTTGAGAGATGGTGTGTGTTGATAATTGTCACTCAAAATTGCCTGAGCTACCGAACTCGAAAGATCGGTCAGCACAATTCGCACACACAATTGACAACATCAGAATATTAGCGCGCAACGTCACTCCAAGGTACTTCGGAGATTGAACGCTGTGTAATTGAATGTTGCGCGGAATATACTCATCATTCAGGAAGGCTGAATGAGATGGGGTGGAGATACACTTAGAACACTACGAAAGATTACATGAAAGATCACTTTTTTCATAATAACTCACTATGTTTTGAAGATTATCAGATAGGTTATGTATTCCTCTTCGGTTGATACAGCATGGCAAATACTCGCGACGTCAGCACAATACGTTTCAGTTTCTGAGAAGCTGTACGAGAAGTCACTCGCGAAATGGGGTGGCTTTGAACACCTTGCTTTTATGTCCTGGAAAGCGGATTAGGGGACATCCTGGAGTAAGAACCGATTGCAAGATTTCAGCGAAATTTTGAGGAAGGGAGTAAAATTTACCATCAGGAAAAGTCACGAAATTTCAACGAACTGCTACGAAAACCGAATTATTCAACCTTTACAACCAGCCAGTGTCGACTTGGACTCTTTCGGCGTTCTAGTGCTAATTAAGAAGCATCACGAAGTATGTCAAAAGGTACACCGTATGCACAAATGATCATGCACACAATAATCGCAGTTCTTGTGTATTCTACCAGAACAAACTTTATTGTTTTCCAAAGTATTCACTCTAGGTAATTTGGCAGAGAGAACCACCGCGAGTGTAGTGATTATCATCCATTCTACTTGACAGCCTGATGAGGCCTTTCGAATTAAATTATTACAGTCAAACACAATATACACATTTACCCCGTGGTCGGATTGGTGGTGTTGATTTGGTTAATTATTAAAAGACTGATCTAAGCGGAACACCGGGTGTGTCCAGTAATCAGTAGTGGAACAAAAGCAGGTATGCAAGAAGGAACGTGTATTCAAGTACGTCATACGATAAGCGGTAGTTTGGACTGCAACGACATGTTGTATTGCAGTTGGCTAACTGATCTCTGTTTGGGAGTAGATTACCGATTGTCGCTGAAGTATGTACCAAGTATTTTGCTGATATAACTAAATTCATCGGTTTATTTTTTTACCATATCAAGACATATTTACGTTTCCGGATGAGTGATAGAAAAAAATTATGACGTTAGAGAGGCTACAACATCTGATTCAGTGTTTCAATGATAGTGCTCCTAATGGTCCACATCAGGTGTCTTTTGAAATAAGATTTACATGCGTTCAAGGCATTTTTCATGTGCCATATGGATGATATTTTTCTTTCTCTTACAAGCTCTTCAGATTCAAGTTTTAATTGCTTGATATATTCAGACGGAATCAGTATCGATAACATTAATTTGTTACAGCATACAATGTGACTGTCGGAGAGCAATCTGAACCACTAGCTTCATAACACTCACACCAAACTAACTCCTTGGAGGGCACCTACACGCCGATATTTGCTCGTCAGTAATCTTAGTTTCACGGCAGCTTTTACGGGCGAGAATTTTTTTTTTCAGTGTGTGCAAAATACACGGTCTAAGCAATCAGACCGGCCTTTCTGTGCCAAAGAGGATTTCTCGATAACTTGCCTACTGACAAGCATAGGAGTAGCCCCGGGGCAGAATGCAGCTCAGGTGGGGCAGGGAAGCATTTCCTTTTTTTTGCGACGTAAAAAACATTGTACATACTTGTGCGCAATATACGGACTACGAGGGTACGTCGTATGCCATATTCGTGCTCTGATTCCGTGATATTCTGTACCGGGTAATACTGCGCTAATCCTTGCAGTATCACATTTGGCGTCGCAAGCAGGATATTTCAACATGCATTTAGCTGATTTGGAATCATTCGATGAAAATTGTACTTCCGGAGAATGCGAGGACTATTTCGAACGTTTTGAAATTTGGTGTTAGACCAAAAGTGGACTAAGTGCTGAGAAGAAAACCGCATTTTTCTTGCATTTCAGTGGTTCTGATGTATACGCATTGCCGAAGAATCTTGCGTTCCCGGATTCCCCGATGAATTCCTCTTATGAAAACTAAAGGCGCTTTTGACACATCATTTGAAACCCAATAATTTTATTGCAGCTGAATGAGTCAAGTGCAATACTCTCGTCTACACAGCGAACCAGACAGCTCGTGCAATAATTCTTGAGCTTTAGATGCAAGCTTCGAAAGGTGTTTATGGTGCACAGTTGAACGATCAAATTCGAAATAGTTTGATTGTTAGAATACATATACCAGAATTCATCAAGGACTACTTATTCAGAGGGATCAAACATTTCGGAGCATTAGAACTACTCGGGAACAGTATCAGGATGTCAAATCGATAACTGCACTTGTGAACAATGCAAAAACTCCGCAACAATTCAAACCTTCGGGTGCTTACCGTTCCTGTGATATTTCTTCCAGGGGTCTGAGTAATTCACATGCTCCCATACAGAAATCACTTAGAAAACGAGCTTCCTGTGGACGCTTTCATTCCCGGTTGTCTTGTCCACACCGAAATTCTCAATGATTTTTCTGTGGTGGGACTGGTCATATACATAGCGTTTGCCGACAACGTAATGTGTGTCACGTGGCCGTTAACCCAGATTCCATTTCAGCTTCACTTGAAGATGAACTTTCTCCCCTGGCTTTAGTTGTTTTCTGTAACCCTTCTGCTCATGTTGCTCAGACTTTGTATACTCCGAACGGTAACTCTCATAAGTTTATTGCTGACACGGGCAATACCGACACTCATCTAGAATCTTTTCCCCTGATGCTCATATCCAATCTACTGATGTCACGATTCGAGGTATCATTCGTCATTTTTTGCCGATTTCAGGTTCATGTATCATTCCGATTCAGGTTTCCATCTGGCCGCCCATCCGTAGTGAGTTTCTCATTTCCGCTTCTGGTCCGTCTATTCTGGGTCTAAAAGTTCTCCGTCAGTTACGTGTGAATATTTCGTTGTTTGGCACTCGGGCTGATGTGTTTGCATTCGGAACCTTAGTCTTCAATGCTTCAAGGTTGCTGGTGAGATGCATGTACCACCCATTAGACCGGAGGTGGCTGGGGACCCGATATTTATCAAACTACGCATTATGCCATTTGGCCTACGTGAACCAGTTCGCCTCGCTATATAGTCGATGTGTGAAAAAGGCATCATCAAACCAGTTGAATCCTCCATGTGGGCAACTCCCATCGTAACGGATATGTGGTGATTTACAGTTGACACTCAACAAAAGACTAATCCAACGCACTTGTACTACCGAAAAAACGGAGGATGTGCTCTGTCGTCTTTCAGTTTCCAGTCTTTCCCAGGCTTGACCTCACAGATACCACTTAATAATGAATCTAGTTTGTTGACAGTCCTCATTACTCCATTTGGCTTTTACAAGTATAAATTCCTACCTTTTGGTTTGCATATGTCACTTGCTATATTCCAACAGTCCCTTAATTTAATTACTTCCATTCTCGTTGGAGTTGAATCCTATCAAGACGATGTTGTTGTTCATGGTCCATCTAAAGTTCTCCACAATTCCCGTCTTTGTTGTTTATTGGAGATTTCTCCAGTTTAACGTTGCATTCAATCCAAACAAGTGTGTTTTTTCGGTGTTTCACAGTTTTCGTGTCCGGGGTTACCATAAAGTCTGGTGGTATTTGTCCTGATCTCAAGCGATAATCACCCTCAGTTGATGTACCTTCGCCCACTAACATTAACGAACTTCATTGTTTTGGGTGCACTGAAGTACTATGCTCTGGTTATTCCGAATTTTTCTCAGAGGGCTAGCTGTTTGTTTGATCGTCTTCTGCTAAGTGTTCTTCGTGGTCTGCATTTCTTCGAGCACAATGCGTAATTTTTTGGCACTCCTGAATTCGGATTTTGTCCTTAAATTCTTTTCACCGGGGGATCATACCGCTGTAATTACTGATTCATCTGGGACAGGCACTAGTGCTATTCTGGAGCGATGTGGACGATCTATGATCTGCATTTCACGACGACCCTAGAAAGCCGAAATGGGTTATTCTCAGATCCAAAGGGAGGCGTCGGCTGTCTTATGGGGAGTAAAAAGCCTACAAAAATATCTGTTTGGTGCCAAGTTCACCATCGTCACTGACCACGAGGCATTAAAATTTGTTTACCACCCCGAACAACCACTAGCAAAGCCATCAGCCGCAATGGTTCAACGCTGGAGCATAGCATTGAGTTCTCATGACTACGATACTGTTCATCGAAGTGCTAAACACATTCAACATGCAGACTTTCTATCCCGATGTGCTCCTACATCCACACCGTCGCATACTTCTGATAGCTTGTTGGCACAGCCGTTTTTCCTGTGCTTGGAGAAGACTTGATTCATGATACCCGTGAGTACTTCGCACCTGTAATCTCGGCGTTGCGTCGCGGATGAAAAAATGATGAAAAGCGACGATTTCCGGACTTCTTCACTCGCAAAGAGAGGCTTTCAGTCACTACAGGTGGACTGTTGGGCTTTTGTGGTTGTATTGTTATTCCTCCGACGCACTGGTCAGCCTGTAGCGACCTGGAGATGACTAAGTTTCTATGTGTAGATTCATGACCAAAAATTACCTTAGACAGACATAATCAATTAGCACTTAGCTCTGACAAATTTGTATGTTGTTCGACAGCATAGGGCTGTGAGCTGTTTGTCTGCTTGCTGTAAGGACAATTGCCCAAGCAGCACGCCCAACGCGCTCCCAATTGGGCGCGTGTTGGGCTACGTCCAGCGTTCGAAAAAATGGCTGGAAATGGGTACCTCTTTTTTCCTAATCCATATTAACTACTTGCTTCCTAGTTTATTTGCCAATATCCATCCTTTCGACAGAAATCACTAGTTTATCACTGATTAGAAAACAGTTTGTGAAAATCACTAAGTTTATTATAAAAATGGCATACTGAAAGCTTGTAAAAAATTTCAATTCGAGGACTGCTTCATTTAGAATGTTCGAAAGATGTCCATCGTTCTTGTTTTACGTGGTTAGCGGATCTGAAATATCGAGATGTAGAAAGATGAGACAGGGAACGTTGGACAACAAAATATTTCGCCTGCAGGTTCCAAAAGTAGTTTGATTGGTTGAAAACTGTTCTTAGTAAAAACGGATTACCGTAGATACCTGTACATTTCCGACTTCCTCCATGATCCTCAACATCCCTTGGTGCAACACTCTATTGTTGTACCGACGTTTTAATGCAAAACAAGCACACACACCTTTTTGAACATCACCACTGCGCATTACATAAAGGCTGCCAATAAAACTTCCATTGTGGCACGGTCTCGCCTTCTGATTTGGAGTGGCTTGGAATGGTATCAACCAGAACCAACTCTGAGGAACAGAACATTTCAGAAGCATCCACTCATTTCAATTTCTAACGTACATACCCTTTTGGCCTTCTTTCTCAACACGATTCTCCGCCTATCTTAGTTTGCTAGTGTCTTTTTAAATATTGTTGACATTAACTCAGTGTACCACATAGACAGAATAGTACACCACATTACTATCTAATAACTTATGTAGCAAAACAACTATAATCAATGAAAAATGAAAACATCAAATAAACTTTGAACTAAATCTGAGGAACATGTAGAGTTGTGATTTATGATAGACTATTACCAATCTTCAGAATACCCAAGAGGTGTTGATTACACCAAATGAATAAAGGGATTTCAATAGAAAATGTTTCTTGAGATTTATTCCGAAGAAAATGATAATTTAGGTAACTGTATTCTCACTTTGCATCGCCTCGACTTCCAGCGCTGATATTCAAACACTTTAGCTTTCAACGAAGAACACCGGTTCTTCTGTCAACCTTGGGATAGACCGAACAGCGTCTGGAGTTCAGTCAAAGACAACAGTTGTTGTCATCGTCAATATCTGTAAACGACTGGACGCTGATAGACATTTGCCTACCCTAAAAATAACTCTGAGGGTTCTGACAGGAGGTCAGTGGCTCCCGAGCTAACTGTACGTTTTCCGGACTCTTTGCTTTAGTGAATATGCGAGAAGAAACAGATAATTGGAGAAAGTGGATTGGTAGTACATCTTTCAAACAAACTGTGCCTAAATACAAAAGAAATTGACGAAATCCTGCTGTCTTCCAAGTTCGATATTCCATCCAACCACGACACTTACGGTGGAACTCGTTTGGCAAAAGAGATCCGAAGCTGACTAAGTGGTCCTTAACTGCCGTAATCTGATCTTTAGAAAGACGAAAACCCTTGGATGTTGGTGAATCAGTGAGCAGAAAGATAAAATTACGCATGACACCAAGGCGAATGCAATGCATGCAGTTTATGGGGGAATCCTTTATCATGTCTATATTCAACATTTCAAATGGAGACTGTTTAATATGATCTCTACGAAAACTACTATTGGTCAATAAACTGTTGTCTACGGAAGGATATGTCACCTTGGGTTCATGATGCCCTGCTTGTTGTGCACGCTTGTCACAGCTGAAATATCCTTTTTGCATTTGACAAACGCTCGTGCGGGATGGTCGCAGATCACCGCCTTCGGTAGTACGTGTTTACTGCTGTTCGTTCCCTTGATTCTGATTCCCTGACATTGAACCTCCAACAAGTCCCTCATGAGGTCTTCCAAAAAGTCCCTCACTTCCTTTGATAGCTTATGACTGGAGAAGACACTCATCAGAAATGGCGTTGACATTGACAGGTGGATAACACGTCCAAGGGTCGTCCACACTCGTGTTTGTAAAGACGCGAAAGGGTGCGGACCATCAACGTGCAGCTGGATTTCGATTGAACTTGTTTGTTCCATCTGCACATCAAACAGTAACCTGCCTATGGCTGATTGGAGCCCTACGTGACAACAACTGCTTGAATGAACTTCACGCACCAGAGATATTCGAGGGGTTCCCATCAGTTCCCGTTAGTTTGAGGGAGGTATCGTCCATAACATCCATTCCTTTCGAGGTAGTCATTGATCCAGGTGGTTGGTACTTGGTATGCAGTACACCATTCCCTGAGTATTTGCACTTCATTATCCTCCGGGCTCATGACGGGTATTGTTAATCATAGGCCAAGAGTAGAAACTAACCGGTTGTCGTTTGTTCTATTGTCGCAGCTTCCTCCGTTAGCATGGTGGACGCTGTAGTGCGCTCTTCAGACCACTGGTTTGGCTGTGCGCTGGCACGCATTAGATCCTGGACAGTCACTGGCATGTGGTGTTGTTTCATTCAACGTAGCCATCGACGACGAAGTGTTCTTTTGTATAGTTTACGAGGAAGATAAGTACATTGTGACTGCGTGGTTATCATGTACCATGGAAATGCACAAAATCCGGGGTTAACTGGATTTGTTTCAGTGGCGTTTAAATATGTCGGGTTGTTTAATGGTCGCAAACCCAAGTTCAGGGTTACCAACACAGACGCACGCATATACCGCTTTATTCGCTGCAACAGGTGATTGCCTATATGGACGAAGGTTTGGATTCTAATTTCTGCTGTTTGTGACCAGTAACACGCCCTGGCATGAGGCATACCGCAGTAAAAAACAACGTCCGGTTTGTTGCTTGGACTGTCGTCGAAAAATACGCCACACTTACCTCCCCACTCTTATTCGTCACGTGCATGTCTAAATGTTGCAATATGCCCCCTGGTTCCACTGTAAATGTCAGGCCTCATCAGCTGATGTCACAGTCTTGATAGCAGTAGCACACTGGTCACAGTATCACCGCACCTTTACTGTCGTAGTCCGGGTATTAGACGCATGACTCGATAATACCACACCATACGTGATTTGTGATCAAGTCACCATCTGAGTGGCACGGCTGTTTGCTCGCGTGAACCAATTCGTAGGTCCACATTTCTTCTCATGCGAACGATGTGGTGGCTAGCCCACTGACAGACGGCTGGTCACGTGCACAGGCTTGTAGCCGACACACTCCTTAGGTCATGACTACTCCTCGTTTGGTATGTGACCCCGAAAACGGCTATGCATCCCCTGGGCAGTGAGGGGTTAGAGAGAATAATAACCACTGATGTGCAACAAATCCTAAGCGATGTCTGACAGATTGAATTGTTACGGAATTAACGGCTTCAGGCAGATTGTGTGAATGATATCTGATCCTAATGAATAGTTTCCAGTGCGACGAATGGTGCCGGACCACCAATCTAATGATAGAGTGATACATTCTACCAATGAGGAACGATTTGAATCTGTTACCTTTCATAATGCTCGAAGGAATATTGCATTGTTAATTGCAAGATACCAAATCTAAATTAGCACGTCGGGAACATTACCAGCAGCTTCATATGTTTGTTGTAACGTGAGAATTCTAAAGAAAGACAGTTATAAGTGTCATGCTTTACCAATCAACCTAACTGTAAGACGAACAGAGGGGAGATTAGGGACATATATGCATTATCACAAAGGACCAGTGAACATGTAATGTAGTACTTATTTAGTGGTTGATAATTACAGCCGAAGTTTAAAGTTCATCATTTTCTGGTACCAAAGTGTTAGCTGTGTTTACGTTTCATGCATATGGTATCACAGTTTAATTTTTCCCGTTTATCACGTCCGCTATTTGTTAATTTCAGCTCAAAGAGCTAAACGTTATTAAGAAATAAGTTTTTCAGTTAGTTCTTTTGCTGGCGCACTTCAAAGTCGAACACTTTTACAGTTAACTGCTGAATTCCATTGTGGATTTAACTTCCCTCTCCCAGCTGTGAACGAAATTCAGTGTTTCAAAAAGAAATAATAAAACATGATTGAGAGACGGTTATATGATTTCCTGAGAGACAGCTAGTTTTATTAATAAGGGATAAAATGAATGAATGTAACTCAATTACGCTGTTCGGTGAAGACACCAATTTCGTTGATAAAACTGGCACATGCGCCGTCGCTTACAACACTTTATCCAAAAACGGACAAATCACCGAACTTTAAAAGTGTACCCAGATACAAATGTACACGGTTTAGGCACCATAATCGGAGTGGAACATTTTATCTTGTCAAGTTCAATTCAAATTAGTAGCATATTGTGAATTTAGGAATAATATGCGTGGGTTTACACGTAATCTGAAGGCTAGAATATAGGGGAGTTAACCACCATACTCTATGATAATAAATGTTCAACTGTGAAGAAATTCTATTTTATTACTACAGCCAATGCTATATTGACAAATAAGTCTGTTTGATTGACGAATAGATAACGCAGTTTGGGCTGAAAATAAATAGCTAATGGTAGACGTGAAAAACGGGAACAAATAATTTTTGATACCATATGCATGCAGCATAGACACGGATTATTAGTTGACTCTCTATTACCAGAGAGTGATGAAAATTTACCCCGGTATGCGAAATAAACATAGGACTTTTGTCGATAAATAACTGTTCAGTGAAATAATTCAGTATGTAATTGAGTAGTAGGAGATTAGATTTGTGTAATGTGATTCATCATGCAGCTTCAACGCTCAACTCACCATAGGAGTCGATCGCTGCTCGGGAAGCCGGTTGTTACCGTTCGAAGCCAGTGATGGAAGGGTGCTATATCATGTAGTGTAGATGTTCAACAAACCGTTGAGAGCCAACTCGGATAGCCTTGTGGTTAGTGTGTTCGATTCACAATCGTCCACCCCGGGTTCGAGTCCCTGTGGGGGCTCAGTGGATGTGCACTGCTGATGATTCCCAACAAGAATGAAACAGCTGTACAGTGCATCCATGGTTTTCAATGGTGAGTTGGGGGTTGAAGCTGCATGATGAATCATATTATATAATTCATTATGTACATATATTTAGAATAGTACATAGATGACATTAACGTTAGTCAAATGGTCATATAATACAGTGTTTTATCATGATTATGAACGGATGCAGCCGCATGTTACGGTGGGGAATGTGATACAACGTGAAGAAGAATACAATACATCGTTTGTTTTTCATTTACAGGGGATTTTTGCGGAAGAACCATTTAAATATGAACAACACACTGATTATATATCAGTATTTCTAAATGGATTTAGGAGTAGTGATTAATTAATAAATGGGTGGATGATAAATGTATTTGCGTAGTCATTTCCTTCGTTTTCTCACAATCTACTGAATGGAGTTCCCATCGTTTCTCTGGGAAAGTTGTGATAGTCGCTGCCATTATTTGTGTCACTTACAAGATCCTTAACCGCATTCCATCTATTCTCATGTTAAGTACTTGCAAAGCCTTTTCGCTAAGGTAATCAGCAACCATCCGTAACACAATTTTGATTCAAAAAATTTTCGGAAGTTTGTAAATATACTAGCTATAATAGACCGGCAGAAACAGATTTAATTCGTTCATTTCACTCTATCATTAAATTAGCTGTCTGGCACCATTCGTCGCATTGGAAACTGTTCATTAGGATCAGATATCATTCACACAATCTGCCTGAAGCCGTTAATTCCGTAACAATTCAATCTGTCAGACATCGCTTAGGATTTGTTGCACATCAGTGGTTATTATTCTCTCTAACCCCTCACTGCTCAGGGGATGCATAGCCGTTTTCGGGGTCACATACCAAACGAGGAGTAGTCATGACCTAAGGAGTGTGTCGGCTACAAGCCTGTGCACGTGACCAGCCGTCTGTCAGTGGGCTAGCCACCACATCGTTCGCATGAGAAGAAATGTGGACCTACGAATTGGTTCACGCGAGCAAACAGCCGTGCCACTCAGATGGTGACTTGATCACAAATCACGTATGGTGTGGTATTATCGAGACATGCGTCTAATACCCGGACTACGACAGTAAAGGTGCGATGATATTGTGAACAGTGTGTTATTGCTTTCACGACTGCTACTTATGCGAGCCACAGATGGATTTCCACTCCCAACTAAAGTAGTGAGGCATTTTTGGATGATTCGGCTGATGAGGTCTAGCATTTGAAGTTGGAGCTGGCGGTAAATGGCAACACCTAAACATGAGCGTGACGTAGGGAAGTGGGCGTGTGGTAGACGTGGCTGAACTGAGCTGCTGAACAATTTCCGCTTATGGAGAACCAGCTAATATGTAGGCCCATAAAACGAGGTGTAATTTTCAACAACTAACCTAATAAACAAACCCAGCCTTATACACTAACAGTTTCGTATTTATCTTTTGTATTATGTAGTTCACGTTTTGGTCGCTTCCTCGAGACACTATGGAGGAGGTTACAAAACACACCTGTTTGTCAATATGGCAATGGCTATGGTAATATAACAGGATTCATTCACCGTTGAACATCTATTATCATGGGGCTAAGGGTTTTACTCCCTTACATTCTAGTCTTCAGATTACGTGTACCACCACGTACATTATTCCCCAAATCACAATGTGCTTCCACATAGAATTAAAGCTTACGTCACTGTCAGTTTCATTCATCCTTGGGAACTCGGATGTGGCGTTTGGACCCAATAATAAACGTGAAATACGGCGGACGAGACGAATGCAAGTGAATAACATGCCGTTCTCTAGGATAAAAAGCGCTTTCCGGCAGCTGACAAGGCATCCGTCTCTCGGTGTTTAACAGTGTCTGTGGTGACGAAGCTTACAGGGGGTCGATGCTCTTCGCCTCTACAAAGAATTAACCATATCATTTCGGATCAAATTGGTTATTAATTATCGGAATGTGGCCCAAATACAAACAGGTCGCTTGTAATCTTTACTCCCAAGGGTACTGCGGAAAACACTGAACTCCAATTTTATTAAGGCGCATTTTTTTCTTGTTGTGTCCTATTCCGAATTGTAACAGGCAGCTTTATACTTGAATTACCACGAAAAAGTTCGATCATATGACATGAATGAGCTAATTGTCATCTAATCTGCTCACGGCTGCAAAGCTCGAATTAATAATGGTCGTCCCATATACCACGGCGAATTTAAATAACATACGTTGTTCCTCTCACGTGAGCCTCTGAGGACATGTAGCATATTTAGAAACATCCACAAATTCGACCGTGACAAATATAGCGCTACGTAATATGCCTAGTTGTTGTTTGGTGAGATTCACATATTCCGTGAATTTCAATCTTTTGCTTTAATAAAGTTCGCATACATCCCCTAACAACCAACGTGAAGTGAGCCAACATATTAGTTCGTGAAATATTTCCATAGTCTCAATTTAAAAAAGTAACGTGGCGAATACATGTATATATTTTGGTACTCCTCCTCAAACCAGTACAGCATACTGCAGCATTTTGCTTTTGCTATAATTACTGTCCAGAGTATCCAAGTAAAGGCAAAAAACATAGTGTCAAAATTATTCCTGCCACATTTGTGCAGATACATTGAACACCACCTTCGCCAGTCCTATGTGTCTGTTCGAACATTTCGTTGACCCTTGACCTCGGGAGCTGCAGTGTCTTGACAGATAATTTTGCGATTACAGAATTTGTCTGTGTACAGTGGTTGCAGTCGTCCCAGCCGTAGATAGAATTCTTTGTTTGGCCCCCTCAGAGCGGCTTGCCAACACACAGTAAAGAAAGCTAAATGGTCCATCCCGCGTACGTGTGTGACCGGCGTCCATGGGATGGGTAAATATTGCACGGATAACCTTTTATTGATCCTTTTAGCTAACCGCGTAGGACAGTGGTAATAAACGCGATTGGTTAGGTGTTCGGTTGTTTTTCTGGTGCGGTTTTGCTCCACAGGAACATGACTAGGAATATACGCAACATGGTGAGGAATAATTAAGCAGCTTGTCTTTGAGTTTCAGTTGTAAACACAGTTTAGTGTTGAATGCGATTCTCAGTTTTATTGTGTAGATCCTAACTGCTACTGTGTTAGGTTATTGGCGTGTCAGCATTTCTACACCGGCATCCTCTTTTTATTCCACATGAGCACGGACGAGCTTTCTTGGGAAGTTTGAGGTATCTTGGTCAAGGATGTTTGTTCACTGGTTATCTTAGAAAAACTCTTTGGTGCCCATTTTCTCCAAGTGAGTTGCCAATAACTCCCAGCCCTTTTGACATTTGGTCGTTGGATCATATTTGACGCGTTGTGCAGGTCAAACGAGTTTGATTCTTGCCGCATGGGAACAAAGCTCTTGAAATGAGTATACTGCCACGCCCACTTTTGTTTATGATAAATATTGCTTTCCACTGGTCTATTTTTTGTCGTAGGGAGAAGCATTCAATGTCAATAGCTCTTTACACCCTGGTCGACTGGTATTTGCAAATAAGTCTCCGCCAGGTCAAGCTTGATAACAGCAAGGCCTCTTATATAGCACACGTCGTGCTTTCAGTGACGTCACTTCTGACGTTCTGGTTACACTAGACAATATGTGAAGTAAATTCATCTTGAGTTCCGTAATTCTACACACCGTTCGTTGGATGCAGACTGAATTGGCAAATAAAACTATCCCTGACAAAATCAAAACCTGTACACTCGATAATCCCTACGGTCAGCTACAGAACCTAGTCTCGCTTTCAACCAGGAAGGTTGTTCCATTATTACTTCGTCCGGCGGTCCTACGTCAGTTTCACGCTGCAAACCTTGGAGTGGACCACGTGAGGGCTTTTGGTTGGAGTTTGTTTATTGGTCTTTTTCGGACACCTTCGCCGAGGAAATGGTTCAAAATTGCTCACGCTACCATCAAACAGTTAAATTTCCAATTGAAAAGGATCCTGATTCATGGTTTTTCTCCAAAGACTCAAGGTCTCTTGTGAATGTTAATTATGCAAGATCATATTACGGGACCCACAGTGTAGTATAGCAAGACATCCACTCTAAGTAGCCTGAGACTTTGACAGTGTCGTCAATGACAAACGAGTATTTTCACAGTAGGGTTTATCTAAGTCACTCACGTCTCACAATGGGTCATGCTTACAGAAGTACATTTTACCGAATTTTGTAGAGGTTCCTGAATGAAACATACGCCCTTTACCGTGCCACCCATAATTAAATGGTCAAGATGAGCCATTTGTTGGCACATTTAAGAGTGCGCTGCTTAAGTCCCGAGGGGAGGGAACGAAAGAAGAACTTTTCAAAAGCTTCTACTTGCATACTGTACCATGCCAAGTCCTTCTACAGATGTCCTCGGAATTCCCTGGGCAGCATTTCGACTTAAAATAACCAGTCTCCAGAATGGAAGGTTGCACCATCGTGTGGTTTTCTAAGTTATTTGGGAAATTTGCAATAATTTTTCTGACAAACTAGGAACTAATCCGTAATGTTATTCAAATCGTGACTTTTGGCAGGAAATGGTGGAAAGTAAATCACCAATGTTTCTAGCGCTTTCTCTACTGTTAAATTTAAAGAAAATTCATTAAATTGGTCATTTTTTGGAAGTGTACAGTCTCTTTAAAAAAACGACCCGATGCTTTGCTTCACACTGGCAGTCATCATAAAAGGACTTTTGATCTGACAGAAAGGGAACCTGCATCTTTTGAACACTGACGTAGGACCGCCGGACGAAGTAATAATGGAACAACCTTCCTGGTTGAAAGCGAGACTAGGTTCTGTAGCTGACCGTAGGGATTATCGAGTGTACAGGTTTTGATTTTGTCAGGGATAGTTTTATTTGCCAATTCAGTCTGCATCCAACGAACGGTGTGTAGAATTACGGAACTCAAGATGAATTTACTTCACATATTGTCTAGTGTAACCAGAACGTCAGAAGTGACGCCACTGAAAGCACGACGTGTGCTATATAAGAGGCCTTGCTGTTATCAAGCTTGACCTGGCGGAGACTTATTTGCAAATACCAGTCGACCAGGGTGTAAAGAGCTATTGACATTGAATGCTTCTCCCTACGACAAAAAATAGACCAGTGGAAAGCAATATTTATCATAAACAAAAGTGGGCGTGGCAGTATACTCATTTCAAGAGCTTTGTTCCCATGCGGCAAGAATCAAACTCGTTTGACCTGCACAACGCGTCAAATATGATCCAACGACCAAATGTCAAAAGGGCTGGGAGTTATTGGCAACTCACTTGGAGAAAATGGGCACCAAAGAGTTTTTCTAAGATAACCAGTGAACAAACATCCTTGACCAAGATACCTCAAACTTCCCAAGAAAGCTCGTCCGTGCTCATGTGGAATAAAAAGAGGATGCCGGTGTAGAAATGCTGACACGCCAATAACCTAACACAGTAGCAGTTAGGATCTACACAATAAAACTGAGAATCGCATTCAACACTAAACTGTGTTTACAACTGAAACTCAAAGACAAGCTGCTTAATTATTCCTCACCATGTTGCGTATATTCCTAGTCATGTTCCTGTGGAGCAAAACCGCACCAGAAAAACAACCGAACACCTAACCAATCGCGTTTATTACCACTGTCCTACGCGGTTAGCTAAAAGGATCAATAAAAGGTTATCCGTGCAATATTTACCCATCCCATGGACGCCGGTCACACACGTACGCGGGATGGACCATTTGGCTTTCTTTACTGTGTGTTGGCAAGCCGCTCTGAGGGGGCCAAACAAAGAATTCTATCTACGGCTGGGACGACTGCAACCGCTGTACACAGACAAATTCTGTAATCGCAAAATTATCTGTCAAGACACTGCAGCTCCCGAGGTCAAGGGTCAACGAAATGTTCGAACAGGCACATAGGACTGGTGAAGTTGGTGTTCATTGTATCTGCACAAATGTAGCAGGAATAATTTTGACACTATGTTTTTTGCCTTTACTTGGATACTCTGGACATTAATTATAGCAAAAGCAAAATGCTGCAGTATGCTGTACTGGTTTGAGGAGGAGTACCAAAATATATACATGTATTCGCCACGTTACTTTTTTAAATTGAGACTATGGAAATATTTCATGAGCTAATATATTGGCTCACTTCACGTTGGTTGTTAGGGGATATATGCGAACTTTATTAAAGTAAAAGATTAAAATTCACGTTGAATTATGCCGGATCTTGACCATGGGTCTCTGACCATAATGATGTAAAGAACATGGTCAATAAAAATTTGCGACGAACTGGGCAGAACATTCGAACCCAGAATGTGAGGAAGCTAACTATTCATCCCATGATTGACGAATGCTATTACTAAGACATGAAATTGGGCAAGAAATGGTTTATTCATCGAGATCAACACAGAACCTTATATGGCAGTGGATCTGCACGGGTGGTGGACAAGCAACGTTGGAGTTTGCTAAGAACTATGTAGTTTAGTTTCGTTGACGGCGAATGCGAAACAAGCCGGTATGTATAGCTATATGTGTACAAATGTACACGGTACTTTAAGGGAAGATATAAAAGAAATTATGCTTGATTAAAGGCTTTTACAATGCGTGCCTTCAGACAGAGAGAGGTCTGTCTGATTAATATCAGGGTGATTGAACTTTTGTTCACAGAGGGCCCGGTGATGCACCGCAACAAGCTTGGTTAGACACCAGTGGCTCTGCTAATGCACTGTGCAACAATAATCGGAAAGACTGGGTCAGGCCAAATTTTTGACCAGGTGCAATTAAGTGATTTAGAATCGAATAAGTCGACAATTTGACTTCATTCAATTTCACCCCAGAGAGCTGCTTTATTTGGGTCACAGATGCCTTACTTTAGAGGACCGTCCAAATTATTGTGTCCGAACCGAGATCGGTTTGGAGCGTATAGAAAAATCGATGCGCCATATGAAATATTATGGTAAAAATTTATTGTTCATAAATCTGCGGTCCTCTTGAGGCCGATATTATGCTTGCACAAATAGGCCTGTTGGTAATGTGCGGATCAGGGGTGGGGGGAGGAAGGCTGTTGTCGTTGTTCCTTTGCAGGAAAATCGGAAAAAATCCTGTTTACAATAACTATCTGAACTCTCAGATATACGAAATATCGTTTCAATGTGGTTGAAAAAAATGTTCTTAGTTTGCGCTAGGTTTTTTGAATGAGGAAAGCATCACTTCCTTCATTAACATCATTATCCTCATTTCTACCAACCTATCTGTTTGTTGTATAGAAGATCGTGATAAAAGTCCACTGCTTTGGATATGGTAATAACCCGATGTACGGATGGAAAGTTGCAGTGAAGAATTCATTTAGATGAAACCTAGTGCTGAAAGCTAGAATTCCCAAGTTTTGCGACAAGTGGCTTGCAAAAATGGATTAGTCAGTACTTTGTTTAATATAGCGCACAAAGTCTCCACTAAAGGTCGGGTGATAAATGAAGGGCGGCTCATAGAAAGAACATTTCTTTTCAACGGATACCCGAAAAAGTTCACCAACCAACGCCGGAATCGGAGACCTTTTTGGCCGAAAATAGTTATGATCAAACAGAATCGAGTCTACTTTGCTGCAAAAGTTATAATGTGGGAAACTCAGCGTTGCTGGTAGATATTAAAGAAAATCTTGCCTTGAGAAAGGCAACACACGGAAATCAAAACTTGGGCGAATTAAAGTACTTACCAAGGACTCTAGGTTATTCGCATTCTCTACATCATTCAGCTTGAGTGCTTACAAGATTACATTACTTTGAGCATACCAGGTAGGAAGAAGGTTCGAAGTGTATCAAAAATGGATGCTGCATATGTAGCGGTCTTTGAAACCTTTTGGTGCCGAAGCATACGCAAACATCCGTCGATTTTTGACGGATGTTTGACCGAAAAATTTGCCTTGAAAAGGGTTACTCGCAGTAAACAAAACGCCGGCCAATAAAATTCCTATCGACAACACTGTATTCTTGATGATAAAACACTTCAGGAACTAACAGTAATTTACCTTTCAAAGTTGATCATTTATTTATTCAAATAATTCAAAATCTCAATTTACCCGTAATGCACACGGCGTAGTTGCGTTTATTACGGACAACTGAAGGATTGGATCGTCAAGAACTCTTGAACAGCCTCGCTGATTCCAAAGTCGCGCGTAATATCTACCAGTTCACTTGCTGTTAAAGTGTCATATATATTGACAGAATAGATGGCTGCTTGACTGAGCGAGTGTCAGAACACATCCAGATTGCTCTCAACACCGATGACGCTATCCGCTGGGGCCACACTCACCAACTTCTTCGGTTTCCAGTCACTTAGTTGCATCAGGACACCAAAAATTACTTGACCCAATCTTTCAGACTAGCACAGCATGATGCAACACTGAAGCTGATAATGTTCAGTGAAGCGATATTCCTGGTTAGGCGTTAGGCAATTTTCTGCGTACAAACGTATACTTAACTTGAGAATAACCTAACAGACTACTTCTTCTCCACGGTACTAACTGTAAGAGCTTTTAATATAAATTTTTGTATTGATACAGTTCCCATCTTACTGTACTGTAAATATACTGACGTGCTTTACGTTTGCGGTCGACGAAGTGAGCAAAAAGCTTGAGTCTCCAGACTTATATCATTCTTCTGTTTTGATGAGTTGGAAACAAAGGACCCACTGATTTAGATTCCTAGCAAGCCTGATGAAACCATTGTACCGAGCCTTTCATAGTCCTTATGGACGGTGAGGTGAATAGCCAGTGCAAAGAAATTTTGCAAACAATAGTAATCTATTTTCCTATAGGATATATTGTCTTGGGTAATAGTCGCCTCCTAATCCACTTGAAACTGTTTGGTTGTCTGATAACGCCAGCAGGTAAGCGTTTTGAAGTGTGACGTAAACCGGATTATTCGCGGAACCTATAAATACAAATGTCACCAGTGCATCTATGACTGGTTTAAAGGATAAAATGCCGATTTAGTAAATGGAGAACACTGTGCTGTTTCTCGGTTAGGGAAAGTTATTTGCACTGTGCTGCCTTCCCATCTTAAATTACTGCTCAAATTATCGCTCTCACTGCCCTGCAACATTTGGTCGAGCCAAGTCACTCGGGTTACAGAAAGCTTTTCCGCAACCAAACAAGGATGAACTGTGGACGTGTAAGTGATTTCAAGCGGAATTCATTGCAAAGAGTACGTGAGGGCTAATCACTATGTGAAAATGTAGGCGAAAAAGAAAACTGAAGAGTGAGTACATTTAGACTAGTGAGGAAGATGAGCACCAAAGTCATGAACTGCTTCATCGTGGGTTATGAGAGGGCTATCTTCGTAAGGAATGAGATTTTTTCTGAAGGTAGATCTGCGAGAAGGTGGCATTCGGAATCTCGAATGAATGCAAGAATAAAAAGTGATTGTAAGTGTGAGTGTGGGACGAACTCAGTGGTTACTGTTAGCTAATGACCTATCACTGAATTTATCGCAAAAATCAAAGGGCTTGGCAGAGATGGATTCTGCAGGATATCTATTCACGCTGCTATAGTGAGAAAGCAGTTTCAGAGAAACAGTTACGTGGTCAAAATACTTTTCTTTTGAACCACGGAAAGTGAAACCACTGAAAGATAACGTAGAAGACTACAGATTGAAGAAAGAGATTATACGCTACTCTAAGTTTTTTAGGTTTAAACTGCCAGAAGTCAGTATACAGCGCGGGTATGCAGATCACTCCGCAACGGCATTAGCAGCACTGGGGTTTCCTAGCCAATGATTACGCAAGCGATTTCTCACCACATCTGAAGCCATAGCCATTAGGAACCTGAAGCCCGAACTATACAAGAAACTGAACTTGGTGCAAACGCCATTGTTTCTATGAGCTTCAGAGTCAAGCGCTCCCACCCGAATAGGTTTTACGAAACACCCTCTTGTTACTGCATTTAGTTTTAAAATTGTTTACTTTTCACACTTATTTCTTTATTAACGTGTACACTTAGACCCGTTGCTTTTACATCTAACTTGATCCAAGGGATTCATCGGATTGGTTTGCGATTACGGCAGGAGATATGACGCTTTCAAGGTGATAGACTACCAGCTTCAAGCTGTCTACTTACCCCACCGCTTATAAGTTTATATATGTAAACTCTCAAACGAGGATATCGAAAAGAAATTCCCTTTATTTCTCAGCCATTTTTATGCATAAAACACTCAATTTTGCTAAATAGGCTTAGTAAATTTGACGTGTCATTCGAAGGTGAGTGAACGGCTTTTGGGACGGATACCTATGTGTACCATTGCAGACTGCGTAGGATTGCGCCGATCTTCACCGGACTCTTGTGATATGCAATTTTTCCTTAACGAGCGAGATTCTGACCCAATGATACTTAGTGACTGTGGGTAGGGTGGATAAGCACAGACGTAAAAAGAACCGTCATATTTTGCTCAATAACACCTGAGGCATTAATTAGTTACGTTTACATAAGTGGTCAGCCATTTTGTTCACTTAAGAATTCTGGGAGCACATGAATCAAGAGCAAAAATTCGGCCGTGTTCTTCCCAACAGTTATTTCCTTTTGGCTTACAATACCATAATAATGGCTCTTCTAAATATTTGATTTTACCTTGTGCAGTCCGGCACAGCACTTCCACTGCACGAACTATAAACAGTGAAGCAGTAAGATAATGTTTAGACCTCAAGCTGTTCATTCGACGAGCAATAAGGAGAAGCTAGGATTAAGTAGTGGTGGGTGTTAGTATAACGAAAGAAATAACAACTACGAACACCTGTGAACAAGTCCGAATAATTTGAATGTTAAGCTCCATTGTTTGCCCACATTGTAAGTCGTTCTTAAAGCTGATATAAATTTCAGTTCCAAGGAAGCCACACAACTATGGTCAAACAATCGTCATGATAAGCTTCAAGATGTTCCCTCGTGGGTTTGAGCCTTGCTCAAGTCATCGGTCACCCCCCCAGCCAGCAGCTTTTGATTGGCTGTAACCTTGAAGCATCTCATAATTAATAAAGGAAAAAGGAAGCTAATGAAAAGATAAAAGACGTTAATTCCGATTTCGTAACAGAGGCTTCTCAGTACAAGAAGGGTACTTTTTATAAATTGCAACCATTAGTGCATCACATCAGTGACATCGGACTGAGAGATTCAGCTCGTCAGATTTACCTTGTAATGCATATGAACAGGGCTTTCGTATGCAAAAGCGTTTGATACTGTAACAGGCAGGGGCAATGCTCTTCCGACGAGGGTAGCACGTGTGATCTGCAAAAGCACAAAAGGGAAAAACTTCATGAGCCGAGGCCCAGTAAGTGTATCAATGGCACCAACACTTACATTAAACGAACAACAAGATGGCGGCCTCCAATCTGGCCGTTACACTGCTCCCCCCACAAAAGAACACTGCCCCCAGTGTTCCGTATTCCAACACACTACAGGAGCCTTAGCTCTCCGGGAACCACACCTTGGGTAGGCCATACCACAAGACCTCTCCTGGGCCACACCAAATCTACGCCTCAGATCACTTCACAATTATCTCCTCGGCCCATATCAGGTCTATCTTCAAGGCCTCCCACTCCCCTCAATGCGGTCCCGCCGTGGGTGCCAAAAATGTAACAGGCAGGGGCAATGCTCTTCCGATGAGGGTAGCACGTGTGATCTGCAAAAGCACAAAAGGGGAAAAACTCCATGAGCCGAGGCCCAGTAAGTGTATCAATGGCACCAACACTTACATTAAACGAACAACAAGATGGCGGCCTCCAATCTGGCCGTTACAATACTATTGATTTGGCACTGGCATGAAGACGCTCATCACTCCTCATTTGTTCGCTGTGAACTCGCCCAACTTCTCACTCTCAGAGTTCCCTCTCATTTTAGTCTTCTGCAAGTTCCAGTTCCCATTTCATTCGGTTGAGTTCTTTCCGCTGCTTGATAATTGCGCTAATATTACCTATCTATTCCCTGAACAAGTTTAGCTTCACTTCCTCCAAATAAATGTATTATATTACCGTGCAAAGGAGAGGAATATTTTCAAAAACTGGAAGCAAGTTCGTTTTCTTCGTCAGAAAACGGTGCCACACTGTGGTGTACAATGAAAGTCCAGTTGTGGCCAGGACCACCCCAGCAGATTTTGTACTCCTTCGTTAAACTGAGACGGCCCGGAAGATCTCCTGCAACCTATGAAGGATTATCTAATTTACAGGGGTTCCTTGCATTTGCCCTTTGGAAAGTTGATATTTTGACCTTATCGGATTTCTGCTACGTGTACATCCACTGAAATCCTACGAAGTCCGAGTCCATTATTCTAGATCATGTCTTAGGGGTCACACCAGATATTGCATGAGGAGTATTTACGTTGATGAATCAACAACAGTTCATGAAATTATCGTCCATGAGCATGGCTGATATCAAAATTAGTTGCGATCTACATTCCCAAACTAATCGAATCGATAGGATAACGATGCTGACTAAACTATTCAGTACAGAGTTACAAAAGAAAAACATATAACAGTTTTGTGAGATAAATGCATACAAATTACTTTAAAACCGAGTCTTGGTTATTCTCTCTAACGTATGGACAGTGCTATGAACGAGACCATTTTTTAAAGTGAGTGGGTTCCATTGATATGCTTTGCAGAATATTTCATCCATTGTGGACAAAGGAGACAATGCTAGCGTTGTCAGTTAATATTTTCCAGAGCAAAATAGGAAGCCATCGATTATACCAATATACGATTGAAAATAAAAGTGAAATAGAATTTTGTGAGAATAGAAAGAGTTCAGCTGAGAACGAAAATTTAATGCAATATCGAAGAACTTTGTTCTATCCTTCATATCATTTGCACTGAACAGATGATTCAAGTGGAAAGCTCAACCACAAATTACGGTGTCAGATAAGATTCCGACAAAGAAATACCAAGATAGTTAGTCTGTCTAGCTCTCTGCCTATCATATTTGCTTTAAGATAACACAAATCTTGGGCAAAGTGAGCGCTTAGACAATCGAGGAAATGGTGGGTACATCGATCCAAATTTGATGAAAGCTGTAAACTCAGTATTTGGATAAAGGAGCAAGAGTGCAATTAATAACGGTTTTCCGTTTGCTAACATGAAATTTCAGGCATAAAGAAATGACATAAGCGATAAATAATTACCCATAATATACTAAATTCAGTTCGACTGATAGACAATTATTGTGAAACCAACAATCTAACTCTCAAGTTTGAAACGGGGTTAGGGAATGAGTAAAATACGGCTCATGAGATACCGCGAAGAAAACAGAAGAACGGCCTTCCTGTTACAACTGGGCCGATTAGACGCGTTCGTAATACAAACGGTTCTGTGAGCGCCCTTTCTTCAGGAGAAAGATATAAAACTGGCAGTGAATCAAACGGATGTCCTGCAGATAAACAGAAACCACAGTCTATAGAGATAGCTTTTCACGATAGCAAAGGAGATACAATTGCTCAATGAAGGATTACCTAGTTCTATCCCTTTCCGTTCCCAATATAATCTAAATATATTTGAATTCAGATTTGTGAGATGCACTGAGCCATAAAAAATGACTTAAAAGCTCAGAAATCAAGATACAGCTATGACTTTTCGAAAATCATTTTGGGTTGGGCGACTTACAACGAACTGCACTCGTTTGGGTCAGAACCGTCGTCTACAATGGGGTTTTATCCTACCGTTGTCAGGAATTTAGGGCACTGAAGTTCACGGCTTGAAGTAACTCATTAGGACATTGACTTATATATTGACTTATCTAATGTTTGATAAATACTGGTTTTATTCCCAGGAACAAACCTCTGATGAGCAGAATAATGCTATAACTATCCGGTTTATGTATCATACAGTTGACACAGTTTTGTGTCACGTGCAGTGAATGGAATGGTGGTGTACGTGAGTGAAGAACGGGAATAGCGCGCGTTGGTAAGGGATGCGAATATTAGGAGGAGATTAGTAGGATGGCAATACATGTATTTAAACAAATCACAATCTCACGTACCCTGCCGTGTTTATGGTGATTCCAGAGAACTGACTAATTCTGTGATCATCATCCTTTGCAAGATTGATGGGACGTGCACGATTCTCTTAAGTTTTCAGCTACAAGATGGTCAGCCCATTAGGCTGATGTGGCCCAGGTTGAATTCCTTATACGATTTATAGAAACTGAATTTATCGAGAAGAGTCGGTTCTTAAGAAAGAATGAAACAATAGAGATTAGGGGTGAAATGAATAATAATCTCAAATTATTTTCCTTTCCAGATAATAAGGATTTCGCAATTTTGATACGGATAACAGATGAGACTGTCCGGTGAACATTATCGCTTTGAAACTAGATCATTAGGAGCATGGTGAAGTACACCATAAACAATAATCTTGGAAACTACCTTCACTAAAGAAGGACCCACTAATAATTTCACTATCGAGCCTGAAGGATAAATATAATTCTATTTAAAATGGTTTACTAAAAAATATCAGCAATTTGCAGTCAGTTATCCTCCACTCATTTGGAAATTTACCGAAACCGATAGTAAATTTAGCAAGAAAAAGTGAGTTCATATGCACAAAAGTAGTGTATGTGAAATTAAAAAGTGAATTTGATAAAGTTAGATTATTGGAAACCTAGTTGAATAACTACATGCTTCATTCTTTTACCTCGCTTGCTCTTTAACATACAACAATGATACATGATTTCCGGTAGGAGTGTTCACGGCCTGCTGGAGTCTGCCTGTTGGAGAAGGTAGTCCGTGGCGTCCGCAAAGGCGGAAACGGCCGGGTTCGAACTCGGAACAGTAGGGTCTAAAGTACAGGGCTATAACTGTTTGACCGATGCCGGTAGTCAAATTGTTATGCGTGAATTGACTGAGGGATTATTATTTGATTTTCTAACGAAGTGCGCATCAGCACACCTCCTTCATCCGACTACTTAGCAGAATCTGCCTTGGAGGTGTCACTTAAGTCAGGTTTGAAGGCTAATTTCTGAATTAGTATTTGTGATTCAACTGCAGATATTATCTTACCGTCTAGTGCATCTCTCTGCCCAAGCTTAAAGGTTATGACCTCAGGCTCGTCCACATTTGTAGTCCGATTAACACTGAGGATTTCATGATCAGTACCTCATTTCCAAAACTTTGAGTCCATGGGTAAAGCCGATACAGTGGATGATCCCTTAATCCAGAGTACCACATCCCCAACATCAAAAGTACTCATCCAGACAGAATAAAGTCAACTCAAAAAGGACTGCTGAGCAGAAGAGTGTGAGCTCTGCTAACGTAAGGTGGACCAAAAAATAAACACGATTTCGATTCACGCATTCACCGCGCTGTCATGTTCACTGCGCAGTTTTAATTGACAGAATTTTACTCTCATTCTGTTACACCCAGCGAATCCTTTGTACCCTGTGGCCGTGTGTAATAATGTTTTATCACTGGACCATTTTATTCTGAGCTAGTCATAGTGAGATCGAACAGAACAAATTTCATTCTTTTCATCCGAAAAGTTTTTCAAGTCTTAACTATCTGTAACTGGTTAGTCCACCAGATTGACGAATGAAGTGCGTTGTGGAAGTTTACCATTTGTGTTTGTATGTACGCCTATTTGTACGACAAAAGTTTGAAAGCAACTGGCTTACGTTTCAGTCAGCCAGATAGGTGCCAGAAAGGTGCTGAAATTCAGACGTAGTAGATGGCAGAGGGAGTAGTGTACGCACTGGATCGGATATTATCTAAAGAACTAGGGCTGGGCAAGATTCAACGTGCTGGTTGACATATTCGGTTAGAAGTGAATCAAAGGGGAAGGGGAAAGAAACGTAGCCAATGATTACCAATCTGAGGTAAAGGGCATTGAAATCTTGTTTCAGAAGGCCGGGGAAAATTACGGAGGAACAACATGATAAGACCGGGAGAACTCATTGAATACAATAAAATTTGGAAACTATCTTTCGTGGTGTTCTGACTTGCTGGAGTTTTCCCATTTGAAAAGATAGGCGTGGCAGTCTAGCGACACAGTGCTAAATGCGAGATGCCCATCTTATACTGGTGTCCCGGTTGAAACTCAGATACTTGAAGGGTGGGGGCTTTAAAATTCAGTGTAACAGAACCTGTAGGTAAAGGTGGACGAGAAGGACTGAAAATACATCGAAGTCATCTAGATGGATTCAGTTTTAGACCCAGCTGGAAAGAAAAACATTTTAATCGAGATCGATGTTTAGAGAAATTCTTGAAATCTGGAGAAAGAGAGATAGCTCGACAAAAGACATCATCTTCAGCAATTGTAAAAATGTCAGATGAAGAAAAAACAGGATGACCTCTAATAAATGTCGAAAATAGCAGAGGGGATAGCACAGCACCCTGGAGTACACCGGAATGGTTACCAAGTGGCTTAGAAATTCTTCGCCCCACAATGATTTGCTGAACTCGATTATGAGAAAAGATAAATTGCCATAAAAATATTAATGAGAGACAATTGGAATCTCCAAGCTTTTGAAAAAGATGAGACAGGGATACTGAACCAAAGACTGAAGAATAATTGGGGAATGTGCAGCGGAAAAGTCTCTCAAAGATATTTAAGGATTTACGGATAGAATGGACCAAATGGGCTACAATATAAAGGGTTGGCCCTTCGGGTTCATAAAAAACTGAAAAGAGTCAGGCTGTACATTCGTGTGCAGTTGAAGACGGGTGAAAACAACCTTTTCAGTGACTTTAAGAAGACCAGAAGTGAGGGCAATGGGGTAAAATGGTTTAACTCCACCAGATGAGTTGCAACTTTTAGGATCAGGAATAATGGGAACTGGATGCCACGGATGAGGAATGGAATATCTGGAGAGAGACTTATTTATCACAGTAGTGATCGGTGTGTCAAGTTGGGCATCACCATACTTGAGAACCCTGGATGAAGGCCGTTAGAACCAGCAACCGAAGATGTTGGGGATTTGCGAAGAACTTTAAAAATGTCTGCAATGGTGGAAGTTTCAAGATATGAAGAAACACAAGGGGAATATGATGGAGGGCTGCCGCTAGAGGTGTGTATAGATATATCATTAGATGTAAGTAGTATGTTATTTTATCTGCGTAACGAGGAGAATTTTCCCGAAGAATTTCGCGGTTTCTTACCGCACATCGGGTATGCGTACTGGGTACTCTCATGTCCAATCATTGCTACGCTTGAGCCCTGCACATTATGTACACCAAATTGATCATTAGGGTGATTCAAGTCGGCCTAATAATTTGTGTGTTTGATCTTCTGGTCATATGGAGATCGTATGCTGCGCCGAAAATGTTTGGGATTCGTGGTTTGCAGAAACCCGTTGACGAAGGATGCATCTAAATGCTTTATATATATTTTAATCAGTTGTGAAAGTCTTCTAACCTGTGAAATTCAATGTTACAAAAATGCGAGTTTTTTGGTCTTCTGAGTACCTCAAGTGTTGGTGGGTTAGTCCTACCAATGGAGGTGAACAATGTTTTAACAGGGAAATACAAATTGGAGATTCCACATAGAGTCTCAATACACTGTTTTGCAGCAAGGAAGATTGGGGGCGTAGAGGAAACCCATGAAAAGACAACACCAGTGGCTGCATTAGGAAGGAAGAGGTTGTGAGCAGAACGGTGGTGAAGGCAGAATCTTGGCCGATTTGAAGACAGGAATAATCTATTGTTAGAGTGTGGATAGATTTTTGGTCTTAAAAGAAGCAGACAGTGGTCACTTGTGGAGAGAGAGGCTCCCAGTTCAGTGGAAGATAACCGAGAGTGATTGGTGATAACTTTGTCCAACACAAAGTCCCCTCTTGTGGGACAGGTACTAATGTCAGTTAATCCGAAGGATAAAAACGAATAAGTATTAGCATGATTAAAATCACCGAAGATAATTTGTAGATATTCATCCGTGACGGGAACCAGATAAGGAATAAAAGCGTCCTAATAGAAGGATATATTAGATTGCAAACAAAGAGCTATGTATACGTCTGCGATGTCAGTACTTCTAAAAAGAACAAATCCCAGGGAGCACAGAATAAACAAATATTCGACACCGTCGGCAGAGTATTTGAAAACAGTGTTAGACTAGCCACTACACGCTGGTTTGATGTAAGTCACCACTCTATTTCTACTTTTTGTTGTTCGGCACCAGCTCTCGATGATAGCACTGCAGCAAGTCTATGTGAGTCAGACAGTCATCAACTATTTCACCCAGCCAAGAGTCTTGAACACGTAGTCCGTATGTATGAAAATAAATTCCCGGTCCGTAAAATTCGTGGTACATCCGACAGTTTTAGGGAGAGGGAATAAACGTGAGCACTGATCACAGACGGCACAGTAATTTTGGCTGGAGTGATGGAGCTAAGTGTGGCTTGACAATCAGCACGTCGTTGTTTATTTGTTGAATTTGGTTTAGGGGAGCTTTAGGCAAAGGAAGTTCACCGATTGAAGCACAGCAGTTTCCAATATCTAAAGTCCTAGTCGAGAGTAAGAGTGGCGTGTAATCATGACAAATTGGTAGGGCAATATTAAATCCACTTTTCAAGATCAGAAGAAAAACGAAACGCAGCCAATCAAGGTGAAAAGTCAGTGAATAGGTTGAGACAGTAAGCTAAAAAAGCAGTCTTTTGTCATTAAATGAAAACGCTACGGGCGCATCAAAAGTGCAAGACACTGCCACCAGATGACATTTCAGATAGGGGAATGACACTTTTTGATTGGGATCACCAGCCGGGCTTGCGAATCATGGTGTTATTTGAAAGTGAGAAAAAACAATAGTGTCTGATGCTCATTTGTACTCGCAGTATGGGTTCTTGCATAAATCACGGGATGATAATGATAACAAATTCCATGGGATCCACCGAAAACCGTATGAGGGCTACCTGCGCCTTTTACATTAGTTTACAAAAGACGTGAAAATACAACAATTTCCCCAAAAATGAACTTCGTATTTTCGGAAAAAGTTTTTTTTATAAGAAAACTTTCCAACGCGCCAGGATTTCCTAATTTTGTTATATCTGTAACGAATAATGGAAATTGGTCTTTCCGGAGTTTTCTCGTGAACTGGTTGGACCTAATGGTGACAACCCTGGGAAACGCTCCCGTTCAGCTTGAGGTCACTTCTTGTGTTCCCTTCTAGAATGCAATTAGTCGTTCACAATCTACGAATATATGGTGCTTCGTAAAAGCACAGTGAACTTAGGTGACCTCATCAGTCGCAATCGACTTTATGGTCATTGTAATGTGTCAAATAACTTCTTTAAAATATGTCGGAACATTTAGTCCACTCAGTCCACTAAAAAGTTACCTGATAATTCGTATTTCTAATGTGGACTGCGAAACTTTCATAAATTAGGCGCTTTATTTGTAACAGTCATTTCTGACGGATAAGAAATGTGACCACAATTTGCAGCTGAATGGATTAACTCATGGGTTTTTGCCTTTCCGTTTTTTTCTGTTTTAGACGGATAAAATATTTATTTAAAAATACCGAAGAATTGTTCTTACAAAACAGTTTTTCCCACGAACCAGCAGAAATGAGTTTTTGCACTAGCATGTGATGAAGTAGCATAAGCTCGAGACTGATCACACATCCAAACTTGGAGGTCATAACTAAGAAAGCCGTCGGTTTGAAGTCAGAGTCATGATTTTGAAGGTAGGAATTCGAAAGATGGAGCTATGGAATACTTAAGTATATATCTAGGTTGTATTTTAAGGGGTATGAATATATATATATATATATATATATATATATATATATATATATATATATCCACCGGTAACCCAAGAGGTGTGGTGTCGTGCAAAATCATGAAACAGAAAAATCAACTTGAAGAGTCAAAGGGGAACTTTTTCAGGAGTTGGAATACATGTTAACACAACACAACTACTACTGAGCACGACCTGAAACCATACCCAACAAAGTTTCAGCTAGCTGCGTAGTGGATCTCGAGGTACTCAGAAATGCAGACGTGGGTAACAGACAGAGCCAATTTCTACGTCAACCGGTTGATGGACTTGTACCATCTCATAGGCTTGATCTGTGCGTTATCGTTTCCAGTCATCCTTAGGCTCGGCAAACAGAGTACGATGGGAAAGTCAATGAGGTGGCATACGCAGCTCATGCCCTGTCAAACAAAGTCGATGCAGTGATATCGTAGCTCTAACTGGGTAAGCGGCACGCACGGTTCTGTAGGTGCACATTCCAACTGTGGAATCAAGTATTTGCCGTTGCCACCAAAGTCGCGAGATACTCCTCAGACGTCAGTGGCCGAACACTGACAACCGGTCAACATTGGCTACTCGAACAGCACACGTCTCATAAGCGTACAGGAGCGACCTACGTGCAAAAGCGCTGTACTCCCTACCTTTTATTCGGAGAGAAATATCACGAGGTCTCCACAAGTGCCGCAATTTGCAGAAAGCCGCTTAAGCCTTGGCTTCTTCGTTATTCACATTGTTTCCAACCTACCCGTCAACAGTTAAACGGCTTTCTACACAGAAAAACTTTCGATAACTAACCGATCAGTGCCAAGGGTAAGTGCGGGATGGGTTTCCGCAGGTCTTTTAGTAGAACTTTACACCTGAAGTGTAGAAAAGGGTATCCCAAACTGCATTACACAAAACATGAAGTTGTCTAGAATGCATTGTGCTTCTGTAAAATCGCGGCAAACCAGTACGATTTCATCTGCGTAGTCCGAGTCTAAAAGTAAGTCAGCAGGAAGGAGTTCAAAGCCTTTATTTGTTTGATTTCCTTGTGTCTCTCTTAGGGTGTCGTCGATCGCAAAATTAAACAGGAAGGGCGAGAGTTGGAAACCTTGACGCACGCCACTTCCATCTGGAAAGTAAGGTGACGATGAGCAGGTGATGGTCGAGTGGTCTACAGGGCTTGCTTACTACCACAGAGGTCCGAGATTCGAATTCCCGCCATCACCGGTTACTCTGGCGGTAGACAGTAATCCACTATAGTCCCAGTAGTTATCATACCTGGCCTGTTGGGACCTTATGCGGTTCTTCGCCACTCCAAATCTCAGGGTCTGGCTGCCGGTTATCTCCAATAGTGCAGAGGGTCCTCGTGGCTGCACTCATGCGCAAGCATGCAATGAAAGAAATGCTTGTACTCGGCCTAAAGTCTGATGGTATAGTGCTCGATTGATTTTGACATATTTATCAGGCACTCTCTGTCAGATGAGACAATCTTAGAGGGCCGTCCTATCAAAGGAATCAAAAGCTGCTCGGACACCCAATAATATGATTACCTCTGGTCTACGATATGCGTGGAGGAGCTCTAGTATCTGACGGATGGAGGAAATTCTGGTCGATGCAACCGCGGTTGAGACTAAAGCCGCACCTTTCTTCACGGACCTGTTATTCGTGTACTGAGGAAAATCTACGGGGGATTCTCGAGGCCCACATCTCTGATGCGGCCATGATCAAACTTATTCTTCGAGGATTGGAACAGACATTCCTAGCTTCTTTTTCGTATATAGGAATGACGGACACACTGTTCGAACTCTATGGGAAGCATTACTGGAGCAAAATCTTGATAATGAGGTGGATGGATGCTTTGGAGAGGGGGGTATTACTATCTTTTAAGAGGGCCAGAAGAAGTCCATCGGGGCCGGGAGCTCTACCGCGCTTCAGGAAGTGGAGCACACGATCGTATTCTTCAGTGGAATATGATCTAGTTCAAACGGACCACTGAGTGGGGGCGAAGGCACCTAAGGCAGATTTAACTGCTCCTCCAAGTGTTCTGCCCATTGGTCCATGCGAGGTGAAGGCTGATGGATTGGTTTGCCTCTTGGTCCCTGTGTATCGGATGAGTTGAAAGAATCTCCGAGCATTAACAGTGGCACCGCCTTGCTCCATTTTGGATGCGCTTTCAGGCCACGATTTCTCTCTGTATCTGAGCAAGATTCTAGTCAAGTTACTTCCTAGTTGGAGGCGGGCGTCGTGCTTTTTGCTTCCGACAAGCAAATTCCGGTCGCTGTCTGAAAATCCTAGAGAGCCCAATGAGATCCAGTGCGTGAGGGAATGCCACGTAATTAGTCCACAAATTGCCGTATTCCCTACTTTAATAGTGTCTCGGATTTATTGACAGCGGTTTGACAAATCGTCGTGTCTGATTTCTTAGATAGGCAGCAAGCTCATTCTGATACCTCTCTCCTGCCGAGGCCGGGCATAGTTGGTCTACATCTATCCTTTCGTGGCGAACTTTCTGTCTGACGGAAAACTGTAATTCAATTTCAGCGCACACGACGGCGTGATCAGAATCTAGATATGTGCTGCATTGCGATCTATAAGACTTGAATGAGCCACGCCAGAGGTAGATTTTGGCTATTTGATCTATTTGTGTCCAAGGCTGGTTAGCAGATAGAGGTTTAATGTGATTGTGAGATGAAAGTTACGCCGGAAGTTTGTAATCGACATGACCGGACCATGGTCTGTGCATAGGCGGAGTAGTCCGTTACCGTTATTCGTGCGTTGATGGTTGGCCCAGCTTTGACCTCCAAGTATTAGCTAGTCTTACCTAGGTGGCCAATCTAGGCGTTCAAATAGCCAGCCAATGTATCTCCACGAGATGCCTTTCGATGAAGCTCGTGAACATACTGGTAGAATATATCCATGACGGTACCCTAATGGCAGTCAGTAGACGAGTAGGAAGCAACAACAAACAGACAGCGGTTGACGTAGCAACCTTAGCTTCGGATGTACCTTCTAAGAAAAGCGCACCAGTTCTGCTTTTGGCAAGGACCCAGTCGCACAGTGCTGACTTAGCTCTAGCAATCAAAGTGATGCCAACACCTGCATGACCAGATGTGGAAGCTGGGAGATCTCCGGATAAGCACAGAGTGGGGGCAAGTACTGGTGGCGAATTAAGATGAACTATATTTCAGTCAAAAGATGGAAGAAAATCAGTTGCCGTCACTTTGAACTGAGTAGAAAAACTGCAGACAGATAGAGGTTCATGCAAAAATTCTTCTGTGGTAGTCACCTTGACAACCAGAACATATGCTGAATAAGGCACTGTCGAGTTGTAATAGACATTCATCCTGGAGGAGATAGGTCTAAATGCGGAACCTGTGGAAGGATATGAACTGGGTGCAGAAAAGTCATAGTGCAGAGCATGGGTGGGATAAGAAGGGTTAAGAGAATTGAAAAAAAGACTAACAATAGACAAGCTGTGACGAATTGGGAGAAAAACCTTCTTACTTAGAAAGGGAAGGACTATATTAGAGCAGTAGAGTAAGGTTGGAAGAATATCATGGTAGGCAACAGAAGGTAACATCTTTCGAGGCACCAAACTGTCTTAGTCTAAGAAGATGACGAGAAAATCTCCGTAGTTTTATATGCCGTCCAAAATACTAGAAAGCCATTGCAAATTGGGACTTATTTGACTGCCTCAGTGTTTGACAGGGTACACCCTTTAGAAATGGGGAAAACGTTGATGACCAAGTGCTCATTCATTTGGGGGAAACAACGAACGGAGAAAGGACATTCAACTCGTTTAAAGATGTTGAGATGTGAGTCAAAAAGAAACCCAAATTCCGAATATTAAACGGGCTGTCAGAAGAAGAGGTAAAGTCCGATTGAATGGAGGTAAACTTGCAGAGCGCATGTTATCGGTATACATAGGTTGTGGATCAATCGCAAATGAGAGTGATGCAAAAAAGAGGTAAGAACGGCTCTGTGAAGAATGACAGAGCTGTTTATGAAGGGACTCGACAAATGTTTACCAGCTTCGGTAGGCTGAGTTTTGTTAGAAAAGTAGTTCTTCAGCCATGAAAACAAAGAAGTGGAAGAGCAAAAGGACCTCAGTTTGTGGTGGAGTAGAGAACATGGAGGAGGATTCAAGACAGAAGAATAGTAGATTTAGGCACATCAGTTTGATTGGATAGAACTATTCATTCTTAGAAATGAAATGTAACGACACTCTGAAGCAACTGTGTCCAGAGTGTATCTGTCAGGTTAGTATACAAATTGATAGGGCCACTGGAAACAACAAAAAAGGATTGTCATCGACTATGGTTACCTCGCTCGGTCATCTTGAGCGGAGAAGAAGTGACGGCCATGGGACAAAGAGGCTTCTCAAAAATGAGAGAATCTCCTTAGGGGGAAAAACAACAATGTTATGGATTTCCTGGAGAGCAAAAATAGCACGAACATTACCGGATATGTTGAAAAGCAGAAGTCATTATTCCTTTTAGCGGAATTATACCAAATTCGAAGTAAGTAGAAGATAGGATGTCTGAAACCATACCACCCAGTCACCCCAGTCACTCAGCTCCGAACCATGTGACCGTCACGACCTAGTCGTGCAGATCGACACGTCGATCTAACCCCAACCCGTCTCCCCCACAAACTACGTCCAATCCGAATGACCCTTGACCATTTCAGCACAACCATCTCCTATATGATTTGTAAAGACTTGAGAATGAATCATTGAAAACAATTGCTTGTCTCTGAAAACGTGTTCTGATACCAGAGTCTGCTTTAAATGTTCGAAGCAATCTGAAGGCTCTTTTGAGGGAAGTGGCCCAATTTATGAGGGAACAGAATAGTTATAGGATGGCTGAGTGTCCTCTGATGGATGAATAAAGGCGGCATTAAGATAGTCGGGATCATTATCATAGACTACTGATTGGACTCATAAACATAGAAGCCTGATTTCTGGTCAAGGACCATTTGTGGGGTACCGAATTTTTGACGGGCAAATGACGCATTAGGCGATTCTGTATGCTTCTTATTCAGGATAGAGTGACGTTTCACAAAGGCCTGGTCAGGTAACTTATAGTCATGTTCCTTTTGCCCTCTCAGAGTTTTTACCATAGAGAGCGGGACCACGAAAGATAGAGGGAATAAACCTGCTACAAAGGACAAATTTTGAAGAGTGACAACTTTCTAGAGATGCTGTTTATTTGTTTCTGCCTGATGAGAGACCAGTGTGCTAAAAGTGAATAAATTTAGGGTCTGACTGTGAGGATAGCGTAGTCACTCACTGAAACAAGATATTTTAGTTGTAAGTAAATAAGTTCAAGATGTTTGGTTATAATTCTATTTAAAACAGCATTCCTTCTATTTGGGATAAAACAGAGGTCATTTTAGCCAAAATCAACTAAAGGATACGTAGGAGCATGAGTGAAATCACGGACCATAATGTGTAAACAGTCAGATATTAATGGAATCAGAACGCAAAAGGGTACAATCTATAGATTACTGACTCCATTGTCTCAAAAAAGCGGGAACTCAGGGTGACTTTAAAGAGCACCGCTGTCATCACCTTTATACGAGAAAGTAAAGACAACCTTGGAGATGCTAAACCAATGGGAATCGATGTGAATTACCATTCTGTTGCCTATCCTCTTCTATTGTTTTCCTATCTTGAAAACGCACCCAAAGTTCTCTAGGACAGCGAGCTCATCTCCAGTACCATAATTTAACCAATATTCTTGGATACAGACCATAAGTGTCCTTGTATGTCCGAAAATCAAGAAAGTTGTTTAGAAACGGTCTTTTTCCAAAGATGAACAGACTGTTGGTATTGATTAAAGCTGAGACAGTTATATTCTTTGAGTTTGTTCGACTGAAACTAGTTTGCCAGCCAGCAAGCTCGTGTTTGCCATTTCAGCCTGATTTCATTCATCTTGCCCACATTTTTGTAGAAGATGAAACAGAAGGGTATTTGCATCTTATCTAAGTGATACTTTCTTCCCTAAGATAAACTCTGAGTAACATGAAGTGGTAATGAGAATAGTTCCGGAATGGCAGTGATCAAGTTCCGAACGAACTGTGCTGCAGCCAATCGTGGGTCGCTCCAGGTAATGCACTTATCCCAGATACTTTGAATTTATGTGGAAACAGTTCCTCCACTGATTACGGTGTAACTGTAAACGACTTATCACAAGTTTCAGGCTGGACGGTTTCTTGCCTTTGTTCCTAAGTGGTAATGAACTCACGACATTTTTCTGATCTACAAGAGTATAATCAGATAAACTTAAGAAAGATATAACTAACGGCCTTCAGAATACTATGAAGTCGGTATGAAAATACAATTGGATCGTGTGACAGCAGCTCAATTCAAATACAAAGCAGAACAGACGACTAAAAGCCTGTTATTTACTATTGAATCCCAATGATAAAAATATTACTGAGTTCAAAGGCACATGACCTAATGGATATCACTTCAAAGCACCTTTGTAAACCTTATTTATTTTTAGTTGCAGTAAGCAAAATTAGACGTATGGTTTTCTGTTAGCCAAGTATTAGCAACAATGACTAAGATTACATGCAAACCGATTTCATGATAAACCACCGGTCCTGAGAACCCAAGGAAGAGTTTTGCAGAATGCCAAGACAGTTCAAGGGTAATCCTTGACAAAATCTGTTATACCACAGGATGGACCAATTCTCATGGATGCATCGTGATGATTTCATCTTAGTAGCCTGTCCAGACAGATTATGCCTAACGTGAAATTCTTGACAGGAAAAGAGGTGGACAACTATATTCGAGTGATCATAGTGAAAGTACACTCACAGTGCAACCTTTGCCCCATTTCAACTGGGCTCAACGTCCCTACTGGAAGTGGTCACAAAATGTCTAAAACCAAACGGCCATTCTGAAAATCAGTTTAAAACAATATTTCTTAGTTTCTTTTGGAAACACTGAAGGATTGTAATCGTAAGTAGGCGTTGATTAATTCATCTATGTGTAAGGTTTCCGGATGACAGGTATGGTTTCCACATTCGGTCTTCACTGTTCCTCCAAGCACTAGCGGCATAATGTGATCTAGGGCTTGCGACTCAAGATGTGATTAAGATCTTATTTATCTAGAGGGGTTGGGTATGCTTCGTTAGCTTTTGCCATCAACTTTCTTTGAGGAGATTCGAAAGAAGAGACAACACGTGTCGTAGCAAGTTGTCATGAGTGCCATCGATATAAAAATTCTTTTCATTTCCTAGAAAAATTAGCTTTCCTGTCCCCTATTTTACTCATGCTCGGTTGCGCTTTCATTACGCCTTCCGCCAAGAGTCAAATATGTTCTCGTTCAAGCTAGTGGAGGTTCACCTCTTAATATGGCTAGCCCGATAGATCCTAGAGGCCCAAATACCCCTAGAATACGGGTTAAGGTGTCCAACCATGTGTCTGATCGCGGTTTTGTATGTATCGTGTGTCCGACGTAGTTTGTGAATGTAGTAGTAGTCGAGTGGTTTAGTGTTTGATTGCCACCTCGAAGGTCGGAGTTTAGAATCCTCGTCAGTACCTGTTACTTTAGTGGTAGATAGTATTCTAAGCTCGTCAGGCTCGCCACCACACCAGATCAATTGGGGCCTGGTGTGGTTATTCAGTAAGTTTGGTTGCTGGTTATCCCTGATGATGCAGTAAGCCTTCGTGACTATGGGGTATGTACCACGTCCAACGCAATCATGCCCAAACGTGTCACAAAATAGACTCAACAATACATAACGATCTGAACTGCTTGGGGGCAAAATCGTTCAAAATGTGCTTCAGAATGTCAGGTCAATAGAAATAAACAATATTCCATTTCGTTGCAGTCTGCATGCACTTTCATTCGGAATTTGTACTAAAAATCAATTTCACTCAGAAAATTTATTCCCACGAGACCAAGTTAACCAGGTAAAGGTGCACAATATTTTTTAAAGTGGAAACAACTGGAAACTAAACCAGAAACAAAAAATGTCCATCCCTTACCGTGCTATCTGAATACACACGGGAATTATGGACCATCTGACATGCATCTATTGACAGTATTGATGCATCTCATAGTAAAGATACATGAGAAAAGTTAGCTGACTGTTGCGTAAGTTAGGATAACTGTTACAATGGCTAGTTAAACTGCAGTCCAGATTTGACTACACTGAAATCCTATTCCAATTTAAAGGAAAGACTACTCAAATTTGAGGATTCTCAATGACAGGTTTACCGTTTACGAAAGTAAATCAGCTTTCGCACTTCCGTTCAGCGGATTTTGATGAATTTAAAAAAAAATGTGGTCCAACTTCTAAAAGTCATTCCCCTCTAGGGGAGTGAAACCCACTCACGGAGGCCACCCCCAAGCTTCACAACACTGAGAATTCTACCAAATGGGTTAGGAGGTCACATTGGTCAATTGAAACACTTCTCGGATAGATCATACCATTGGCTTATTAGCCCTTGACTTGGATGGGTTCTTTAGGAAATTCTGAGCTCATAAATTGCTACATTTAATCAAGTGGGCCTCAAAAATATAAGATGTGCCCAGTTTTAGCAAGGAAATAGCTAAGCGCGGTTTTTAAAAGAGCGGAACCCGCTTTCTGTGTCCTTACCAAAATCATCCGCACAAATAAATGTTATATGCTGTTTCTATCAAGGAAGATTTCGTAAAAGTTAGCCCAAAATAAAAAGAAAACTATGGTCTAAATTGCGCCGTTCTCTTCACTACTGTCTAGTCTCATTCACACAGATGAAAGCTGAACGCAAAATAATACACTGAAATAATGACACAAACGTAGAATCAATAAAATACTGCAGGAGAATGACGGAGGGCAGTGGATGCAATCAAACCACACACACTGTTGTATCACTACACCAGCTGATTCTTTCAGTGGTCAAGTAAACGTCATCCACGATCAGCTGAAGGTTCTGATTAGCACTTTTTATCTCAGTCATTTACCTGTGTGTGGTATGATAGATGAGCATAGGGATGAAACATTATTTCTTCTTCATTTTACCTCATTGCACGCTTCGATTTATTATACCTAATGTTCAGATGCTAACCTAGGCTTCCAAATGAGAACGATGTCCGATGGGAGAAAGGTTGCAATCCAGGAACCGTCTGTCGCTAGCCTGGAGTAGTGAGTCCAAGGAGACGACATCTAGGAAATGGGAATAATTTCAATGTAGATGGCATTACCTATAGTTAGTTAGGACGTGAGAAATCCCGTGTTGATCATCAAGTAACAAATTGCTTTTGAGGCAGCTCTGTTTAAACGATAATTTCCTCTATCAGGTTGACATATTAGTTCTGTTGCCATAGGGTCTTATTTTGTGGGTAAGTCCGGTTACGGGGCAACTGTTTCCAGAAGCTCTTATGATATTCTTTGATTCTGACACAAATTTTTAGGTGTTGCCGTCCTGTCACGGCCTCTTCTAGCCGTGTCGCAAACTTCAGTAATGTATTCAGTTCATTTACCTTCAGGGTGACTTGATAGATGTAAATAGTTCCAATAGTCCTATGGTTACATAAGAAAAAGAACAACACTGGAGGGCGAACAACTGTTGACAGAAACCATCAACTTTCCATGTGAAAGCACTGAAACATCCAACACAAGAACAGGCATTCCAATATAATGTTTGAATGAACTACTGCTATTTGGGCACTCTCAGTGTCCAATTTCTGTTCGATGACTGCTTCTACAACCAAATAGGTGGCATTACCTTGGGTTTCCCATTAGGCTCCTGCTAGCCGATATATTTATGGTGAAATTAGAAAACGGGAAAATTGAGAAGATAAAAGAATGCTTGGAGTAATGTATTCAATATATGGATGATGTTTTCTGTACAGTGGATGAAGATTGTAATGTGTCAGGTTTTGAGGAAAGCCTCAAGCTTGCTCATAACTCTCTTGATTTCACAATGGAATCAGAAGCAGTAAAGGAACTGACTTTCCCCGATGTGCCAATAACCAAACAGGAAAGTGGATTCATGGAAAAACGAGTCTACCGGAAGAAGGCGTGTAAAGGCCAACACACAAATTTCCACAGCCTTGGACCGTTGCGCGATAAGAGGAATCTCGTCCGATATCTAGCCTTCAGAGCCAGTAGCGTATGTTCACAGGATATTCTGGAAGAAGAAACTGAACTGAAAACAAGAATTGCAAGCAAAGTGTTACCCAGAGAAGTTTATCTGGAAGAATATGGAACCAGCTACAACCGCAGAGGGATTTGTGTGCGTCCAAAAGAGGAACATTTTCTCAGAAATATCATTCAAAGGAGACAAGCACACAGAAAGACTAACGCGATCACTTAGAGCGGAACAAAAATGTGTGTTGTCCACCTCGCCAATGATCCGAATGCAAGTTACCTGAGCTGACCTCATCGGTGATCATCTGTTAGTTTAAGTGTGCATGGAGCGCGTCTTACATAAGTTACAGGGTTAGACACCCATCTCAACGCACCAAAGGATATTACCCGAAGTGGCTCAGTCACAGAAAAACGAAGACAATCAACAGTTCTATTCTCAGTCACCTAGTCGACAGTGGTCATAAGATCGACCCGAATGACTCATTCAGTGTGGTATATCACGTTCACCACAACCGATCAAAGGCAATCCGACCACCGATCCTGGCCACGGCTGAAGAGATCAACATGCGCCTACTAAATCCGGACATGTGAGCACAAAAGCGACTAGTTCAGGCACTTTAGTTGCCTCGATCAAAAACGGAGCATGCCAAGCGAGAAATGACCCACGAAAACCCACTATCAGTGGTCGATTTATCATCACCACGAACTAATTGAAAGACAATACACACTTAGTTAACGGACAGTCAAACGCATAATTGTCATCTTTGTGATATGTAAGAGCAAGATTAGGAAAGATTGAAAACAGATGCTTGCTTTCCAAAGGTGGCTTTACTAATGTGGCCATGAAACTTTCATGTTCAGTTGCTTATATTTATCCTCACGTATGACGTTTCCCAAGTAATTTGTGTCTCAAGAAAAAAGCCCCAAGTTCAAAACTTCCAGGATTTATTCCGCAAGAAAAGCAGTATTTTGCTACCAAAAATCACTTTATTTATTTTTTCTCTGGCGCAAATTTCATGCGGATGTATTCATCTGTTCAAAATTTCATTACTTCTGGAATTATTATTGTGCACGTCTTCTATTTGAAGCAAATCTGAATTCTGCCCTTATGTTCACCTGCAGTCAGGCTTATGTATGAACGTCCATCTGCATTTCAGTCAAAGGCTTTACGTCTAATCCGTCACAAAGTCAGTTTTTCTTCATGATACTTGGAAATTTCACTAGAATTCTCGAAGGAGTTTCCCAAGAAGAAAATAAAAAGCCCATTTATTTTTCAAACAGATTACCTACCGGGTCACAGTGGTTGTTTTAGGCCCTTGGATGCGAATATCATTTCACTATGTTCGCTGCAACCTGTTAGTTTCAGCTGTTTTTATCAAACTGGTTGACAAAGATGATGATAAAGAAAAAGGGGATCGACTTAAGCAGCTACGTAACAGGGACACAGGCTGCGGTCAAAGTACGTAAGTAACGGCTCCCCTATCAAGTACAAACAATAAACGAATCCCAGCGAATACAGCAAAAATAATAATGACGAAAACGGCAATACTAATAATAACAATGATGATAATAATAACAATAATAATAAAAATAATCATCGCTCTCCTGGTACCAGAATACTGGGGCATATGCTTCCCAGTTGGCAAGTAAAAGCATCCGAGGAAATACCAAATAGATGTTTTGGCTGATTGTAAAATGCCATAGATATTCCAAAAGAAATTATTTCTACACACTAAAGTATGGAAGCAAATCTCAGAATTTCCAAATAGCGATAACCTGGCAAGGGGATTACGCAAAGGGGAATGTGAGGTAAAAAGTGCTTGGAGAACCAGCAAGACTCTATTCGGTTCAATCGATAGCACGCAGTAAACATAAAAAAAGTGACCTGTTACATGAAAATGACATAGGGGAAAGCAGTGGGGTGGTTTAATCTCGCCGTAACCATCACGGTTATCTTGTATCCCAAAAGGTACGATTTGATTGATTCACCTCACTGAAAATTTCAGAAATCCCATAAAATCACGAGATTTCTAAAGACCTCAGCTAAATCAGTCCAGTGGATGAGCTAATTCTATGAGGTAAAGTGGCAATTCTTTTCAATGTTCCTGAGATAATAAAAAAGATACCGAATATTGCTCAGCCAAATACACACCATTTTATGAGTAGGTTGTGTTTGGCTGCGGTGTTCTGTACAAACTTGGCTCTTTTTACTGGAAACCCTTTGTTCATTCAAGGTCCGGTGTAATTAGCTTTGCTAGATAGTGCCAAGTTATTCTACCCGGTTTTTTCCTACATGAAGAGTTGCCCTGAAACGGCTATGTACCCCACAACCCGGACTGAGGAGCAAAGTGAAAGCAATCGGTACATTTGGTTTGTGTTGAATGACAACAAAAGTACAGGAGATTTTTGGGTGTTCCTTATCATCGAATAGACGAGACGCTATATGATGCAGAACAATTCCACCAACTTGCACAACAGTAGGACATTGATGTGTGTTCTGAAAAGGTCTGGAAATGGATCGATTCAATGAAAGATCCCGCTGAGACTTCGGAGCGGCTGAGATATATTTTATCGACATTTATTCAGCAGACCATCAATCAGTGTTTGCTCAAAATGGCTAGTTGTACGCTCGACTGGAAGACGCACCGCTTTTGAAACTTTCGGCACACCTAGAGGTTTCAGATGAAAAGGTTGATCTATTTTCGGGAGTGACACTGGTAAATAATCTGACAGGATCTTTCATTAGAAGGTAGTAGTCTCACTTACTTCTTGAACCGAGCCTTTCACTGGCGTCATCCAGGCGAGCGAGCTGTTTGTCTATTATTTCGGGGGAGTTTCCGTACGATGAGGCACATCAGTATTGGCCTACCGTGGGGCACATTAGGCAGATAATGAAATCTATGGGTACGAAGTGGTTCGGTAGTCAAGTCTGGTAACAGTTGTTAGGAAGAACATGATCTCTCTGTATGACCCATTTCGTAACAGACAATTATGCTTTCCAATCAGTCAGAAGTCTTCCACAAGGATAGTGTGAAGAACTAGCCGAAAAGTTTAATCAAATTTACTCGTGCTTTTCGTCCGTGATTACAAAGGTTTAGGCGAACATGGAGCTTACAGTAAAAATCCAAGTTTTGTAGTCGTTTTCCACTTCGTTCACTTGACTTAGATTGTGATTCGCGACCGAAAAATAACTCATTTCTGGCTAAGGTGTCATTTTAAGAGGCACAAAGCCTAAACACGTCAATTGTTCTGTATGAAAGGATTCAGCAATTGTCGCAGAATAATTGATTCAGGGGAATAGGGAAAGAGTATCAAGTAAAAGAAAGATTACAACTGCGTGCTAAAGATTAGATTTTGGCGTGCGTTTTACTTCTCTTCAGAGCTGTCCCATTGGGTATCGGAAAATTGTAAAAAGGAGGCAAAAGTGCTTGCAAAATGTTGAGTATTCAACCGGAAATGAATTCAATATGATTCTAGATCACTGATTTTTGCATCATTTTCTATGATGAACAAACCGTTTTGACAACTGCTTTGATAAAATGACGACAACAGAACAATAGTTAAATAGTTTACAGTCAAGATGACGGACTACATGGCAGAAACGTTCCCCAGTTCCCGGCTAAATTGTAGCTGATTATTAAAAGAACATGTAAACTTCATGGTGAAAAGCTTACCTAAACAAAATAATATTTCATACTATGAATGCTTTTTCGTTATCTTAGTGGGACAGGGAGGTACTCACCATGGTTTCGCAATCAGTTGAAAATGATATTGCTGAGCAAATTCATAAACGTTTTCCCCATTGTCAGTTCCGAATTGCGAGTTTGGCCATTATATAAGGGAAAATTTCTTCTGTAGACCAGGAAATATAGCTGTACAAAGTTGCACTCAGCGAGGACCCATACGCGTATACTCACCATTCTTCCCAAAGCAGTGGTTAGCAAGACGAGATTTTCTTTTGATGGTATGCTTTCTACGTGAGAGCAAATATAAGGAAAATGTCGCGTTAAATCGACTCACTATACGTGACTACGAGAGGGGCAACGTTGGGCGGCCTCAACCGTCTTTTGTTCTATACTGGTTAATGTCTTCTAGTACTCTCAGATTCCAGTATATTGGTGGCTTCAATGAATTGATAAAACAAATATTTTGCAATGGAACCAAAACGCTTTGCAGTTCCGCTTATGAATCAGGGAAATATCGATCAAATACTAGATGTCTCAGGTGTCCGAAAAGGACATGCAGGAAATATCCATTGTTTGTTCTAATAACCCACCAGTCCATTGTTATTTGTTCTATGGCAATCGATATTTCTTGAATTTAGACTTTGGTATCTTCAACAAAACCACCTTATAACGTCCATTCAGTGAGGTCCCGATAGGAGAAAGTCGAAAAGGAAGGATAAGAAACAAGCATCGTAATTCACCAGGAAGAGCCGAAATTATTGCACATTAGCGTCTTTTGTTCGACTTCTACCGGCGTAAACTGCTGCAAAAGCTCCTGAGGAAAGTCGTGTGCACTGCTACGATTGTTTTGCAGTTAAAAGAGTAACGGCTGCTCTGCTACGTTTGCTTCAGATTTGGATTATCACTAGACCAGGAGATTTTACTAGTGGCTATCCTCAGTCTAAACAAGTTTGCCGTTTAGTTTCCCGAAGGCTAACAACTTTTCCTTTGATGTAATTTGCCTGAGAGTGAGAAATCTTGTCAAATGGTATTTGATATTACACTCTGCTCGAAAAACTGAAATGTTTTTGTCAATTTTGTTTGGTCTGCAGATTTACCAAAAAACCTTAAATACTGTGTTAATAACAAAGCTGGTTTTCAGACGGGAGTCTATCGCAGTATGTTAGAATATATGTTCTGCCATGGTAACAGATTTTAAGGTGATCACATCTGTTGTCACTCCCATTCCTAAACCTTATTTCTAGGCGAAAATTCCTGTGTTTGCAGCTTACTGATAGTCTGATACTACCAAATCCTGGAGCGGTCAAGGCCAGTTTCACCGAGCGGTCCAAATTTGAGTAGCTCGTGGCAAAATAAACCAGGGAATGAAATATTCACCTATCATTTAGCTCTAGTTTCGGGGAGACTGAATTAAATCTGAGCCTTCATTCAAATGGAATAGTGTTTTGCACGATGTAGATAGGGACAATTAGTATCTGAAAACAGTCAGCACTGCATATCGGGCTTCAAACGTAGAGTACTGGTGACGGTAAACCTATTATTGACAAGTCATTCGGTAAATGTTTCATTCTTTTCTTCATCACACTGGAATGTGCCGCTTATTTTTTTTACGTTCCTTTCCTACTCATCAAGAGCCTACACCAGTGAGTGTATCAGACGAGAGTAAACAAATGCACCGAAAATTACCTCTTTTTGGTGGATTCTATTATTATTATTATTATTATTATTATTCTGTCCTAATTTTTCACCCTACTTCGGTACACAATCAGCGAGGCAAATTACCTTTTGAAATAATTTACCCAAACACAAAAGCCCCTGTTTGGAATGAGGTGAATTAAAGATCAAATTCCATGTACTTTTCTTCATGGAAAGCCTGGTTTCTTAACAATCACTGACGCACTATTAGGAAATGATTAAAATTGTTCATTCATTAGTTCCCCGCTTCGTATCCATGTTGAGTTCGCGAATGAAGTTCATGAAAATACCACATCTGTTTCGTCAGGTTTAGAGGGGATCGTCAGCAAGGCACATCTTTTGAATCCTCAGAAGAGAATCCGGATTGCAAACTATCGCTACATTGTTCGAATCTGCTCTCCGCAGCTCGCTTAACTACAGCTCCGTATAATGCAGCTGTTCAATATAAACGGGTCTGAATTATACTAACCTGCCATCCAACAGCGTGTTGGAAGGCGATTTCGCCTGAAAAAGCGCACTAAACAAATCACTGATAATTACGGTTTTTGATTCATCATCTTTTGACCGTGATTCTGGGAAATCAAAAAACCGAGTATAATACGAGAGAATAAAATAATATTTTTCTAAGTTTGTTAAGAACAAGAAACTGATGCTGCTTATTTTCTTGCCTTTCATTGGAACCTTTGGACCTCTGAGCTTGTGAAACTAAAAACCAAACATTCTAACTCAATTGATTTCAAAGTTCCATTTAATTTCAAGTCGTTAAATTTGATTGTATAAAGGTCGTTAAACACGCGTTTTCCTCGAAAGTGATCCATTTTGTTCGAGGCACTGCATAAGTCAGAACTGAGTGGTTTAGCATCGTTTCAGCCTTCTGAACCCTTGAAGTTTTTTCGCTGTTTTTCATCTTAAAACAGTCAAAAAGCTTCCTCAAAGTTTCGATATGGGTTTTGATACGGACATGCAAGTGCGGAATCCCCTCGGTGGTGAACGGGATCATACAGCTCTCATTCGGTTTGCCATTTCCGACGTTTGACAAACATTTGTTCTATTTAATCGAACAAGGTTTTCCACAACGTTGGTAATGAGGTAGAATTTATCGGTGTGCACCGTACAACAAAGCTAAGCAAGTAAATTTGTGATAATCAATTCATGAACGTGAGGTGCGCTGTTTTCATGCCTCTACTTTCTAATTCCCATGCGTTGCCCTCGTGCTTCCTTTCGGCTGTAGATGAATAATACAAACGAATTTATTGCCGATTTACGCTGCTGATATCCACTTTTGTAGAGCTTAACTTAAGTGATGAATGTCTTACAACATGCTCGGGGAAAAATGTTTACTCGTGCTCTTCAGTGTGGATAACACAAGGATAAAAGTGCACCGAATGTTATGACCACAAACTACACCACATGATGGCATGGTTTTTTCCGTAATACAGATGTCAGTTTGGTTTTCTCCCGGGTTGTATCTCATTTTGATTGATGACTTCAAAGAATATCACAATTGGTAGCCACGAAGGCTCTTACTGCTTCCCAAAGTTTGTCATGGATTTCCGTAAAATGAAGCTTGAATGGTTAGGGTTTGCCAAAAACAGAAAGTTCACCATTCATTCATTCACTGGGACATTCTTCTTGTGATTCCAACATTCATTTTTTCACCCACCGTTTGACATTTGGATTGATTCACTCATTCACTTGTTTATACATTCGTTCAGTCTTATATTCAACCAGTCAGTCACTTATTCTTCACTAAGACATTCGGAAATCTTGTCTATTTCATAAGGCAGTTATAGAAACCAAAAAAAAGTATTCACGTATAATGCCCTCCAACTATCAGAACGCTAACGTTTATAATGCAAACGTGATCCACAGAGTGCAAGCACTTAAGCATTGCTTTTGAGGTTTATCTTGACCTGACATCCATTAACATTTGTCGTCAGTGCACAGTACTTTGATGCGCACGAACTTCTCACCTGTTTTACTTTGAACTTACTTCGAGCTGACCGATACAATTTACGGTGAAACTTTTGAAATATTCCCTTTGAGTGATGCACTTTGCCCGGTTGACGAAATCATCGGATCCGTTTTCCCGGTGCTTACCGTGTGCAAATTCAGTGTGCCCTATTTGTTGGACAAAGAAAGAATCACGCCCATATTTACTGTGAGCGGCAATAAAATGTGAAAACGGATGTTCTCATCATTTCAAAATACTCTTGCATGAAAGGAAAGCCATTTGAAACAATCAGTGAACAAACAACACGGTATTTCACAGTGTCAACCTCACTTTTTATTGTAATACTGGTATACTGTTTACCAAATGCCTTTTGAAAAGTCGGGATCTTAGTAATATTATAAAATACCCGTGACAAGTAATCAAGAAACACAAAACTTTCTGCTATTTTTTATCGCCTCGAAGTTTGCAACATTTTGTTGGCTGACACTTTTTTGGCTCATCTGATTCGGAAAATGTCGTGAAATATAAAATTCATGCAGTTGCTGAATTAGTAAAATGAATGCAAGCGCAGGTTTCGTAGATCAGAGGTGTATTACGCACGAGAGGTGTTACTCCGTATGATATCATAGTCCAGTAAAATGAAGCGCAAACTATCTAAATGACCCGGTTTTTCTCCTGTCATCTATACGAATTGTGTCTGAAAGGAAACAGTCCACCGTTTGCATTTTACCCCGTAGAAGTGTAAAGAGAGACAAGAAAGCTGATACACTGTTATTCCAACTTTCATGAAAAGTGTACAGAGTTACTAAACTTTAATTAGGTAGATTTTGGCTGATACCATTGTGAATGCTTATCGAGAAGCAAACCTTATTTTCTTCAGGTGGAATTCAAGGATAGCTGGTTTTATTTATGGATACACCAGAGCCTACAGCAAACGGGCGTTGGCTTGCAACATGACCGAGATCAGAGTCAACGGAAGTGAGCAGGAACAGACAGTATTTTTCAACCAATCTAAGGAGGTGCAATTCCTGATGTTGACGAACTCATCTGAAACCTCATTTTTGTCGGAGATACAGTTTTTCACCCCAGCTTCGATAATGACTGCAGTATGGAATCTACCAGAGATTTCTTTGGTCCCCGCAGCGTATTCCAAGAACTACACCACATTTATTCAAATGAAACGTGTGATCTTGGCGAGTTGTCACCAATAATGCTAAATAAATGCGCTGCTTATCTCAAATGAAAAGCCCCGACTGATTTAGTGTGACCTATATGACATTGCTACCTAAGAAATGAACAACTAAGTTTATTCATTCAGCAGACATTTCTCTTGACTCAAAGGAGTTTGAGTGAATAATACTACAAAACTTTATTCTCAGCCTATTGTATATAATCCCAAACAATTCCTCTACCGTGGCTTGCGTTCGAATCTGGACGCCCTCGCTAATCTCACGGCGATCAGAATTCCTTTCTTTGATAAAAACGATGCATTCTATCATTTTGACAGTTAGATTTCATTGCGGACCCTGACCGATGGCTGAATTCAGCCAAATGACAAGTCACTGCCCAATTGTTTTTTAGTAGACAACAATTTACACGATATTTGAGTAGTATATCCTTCACTTTTATACTACAGCCGTTGCTCTACAAGGCTCTAGTTTTTCGTCGTTTTTCCCCTGCACATATTTCTTCTATCCTTGTGCACAACAACTGTATGATTAACGACCACGATGATGAAGTGCTTCTTGGAATGCCTTTCCCCAACCAGTCTAGCCAATCTCATACACAGCAGGATGGACCGGATCTTGCTAATTTGTCCTTCAACCGCAACCTGCAAATGGACCACTTCAAAATTCTCTTAAATTTCATTTTTGTTTTCACACAATGCTGGGGTATTCCCATTTTCTGGACACTATTTCACCGATGTTCTAAAAAGCCGTTTTAGAGAGGTACTCCATTGTCACCATTAAGCGAGAGTTTTCTTGGTCTGAACATGTCGTCGCAGCCTTCCTGTAGACAAGATATTTTGCTTTTCATTGTGCAAATCGAAAGCTTCGGAATTTTTCTTCGCCTTTGTCGGAATTTTGTTCCCTTCTCTACGGTACTGCTTTGTTTCCACGCCTACTCTTCACCATTTCATTGACTATTAGCCAATTACTTTAAACCAACTGTTTGATTATTTCGCATTTATCTAAAAGTAGTATTGTACGTAGCAAGGCATGCTAACAGTACAGTTCACGCTCTATTTCTCTCTTACGATACCGGCTCAGCCACCACACCACCTTCTCAGTAAATGTTTTCTCACGTCATTCGCAGGATCACGGTATAAGCACATTTTTCTTGCATCAAAATTTATCGGTCCCTATAAAGTGCCATTTCTTGACTGCCTTGTCACTAAATTTGAAGCTGCTAGTGCAGGACCAAACCATAGTTCACTCATTGCATGTACCTTTATTGCTTGGTTGAAAGTGGGTATGCACTTGATGAATATCCGCCTTCGGGTGCTTAGAGCAAACCCTTGGCCCGACTTTACTTGAACGTTCTAATGATATTCCATAGGTCCTTTCGCAAGATGTCGAGCTTAAGTTGGAAAAGTTGGCATCAACTAAAGATTGATGAACGAATTCTCTCAGAATCAACGGAGCAATGGACAACAAAAATTTTTGCTGATGCACATCCGATGATTTTCATGAGATTTTGATGGCTATCAACGGTTAAATAATAATTAAGGCGAATCTCAAATCTGGAGATCCTGGGTTCCAGTCCAGCCGCTCCTTGTCACTTGCATTTCGGAAGCCTATTAACGGCTGCTACCCTCTCCCAAAAACGTTGTGCTAGGTATGCAGAACAATTATGAAGGAAGTGAAACAATATTTGATGCATTAGAAATTAATACCAGCTATAGAATGGTATGTAGTTTATCGAAACCGCCTTAGTACTAGCATTTAAGACAATCCCTTGTTATCTTTCTAAAAAAGTCAAAACTTTAAAATTTTCCGATGCCATACGATTTCTGTTTCTGTTGTAAAAGCGAGTCTTTAGAGAGAGGAGGTTTCGAGTGAGGTAGATAAGTGGAATTGTAAATTCCAGCCAAAATCGAGGCATTAAGCGAATATCGATGGAAAACAAGCACTGTTATCATTATTCCTATTATTATTATAGGTAAACTTATGAACAATTTTTACGAAGCAAATCTACACTAAGATCATTTACGTCCACTGTGATGGGAAAAATAACTCGGGAAATCAAATGGTTTACCTCAGGCAAGTCGAAATGTCCAATCACAAGTGAATTATATTACGGCTAGTCTGGAAACAAGATGGCTATTGTTCAGCTTGATTAGAACTAAAAAAGAACCTAGGCCAATGCCTTGTGTCCACACGCTCTCAAGTGTCTGCTTTGAAGAGCCTTGGGGTCCTTCCAGATACACTTTATGTTGTATCACTGTTCACATGTGATAGCTCGAACTTAATACCCTCATCGTGACGGGATAAGGTGTCTTGCATCTCCCTCAAATTAAAAGGTAACAATCAGCGTCGAGTGGGATACTTGTATTCTTTGAGATACCTTCGACAACCTTAGAATTACTTTGTTGCTCTGAAATATGTGACATAAAACCATCCCTCCCTGGGTTTCTGTGAGAATTCTGTCTTATCTTTCAAACCGCTCTTATTGCCGAAAGTGAGAACACACGAGAGTAGATATTCGTGGATGGTGTTAAAACGGATAATCCGTCTTTGACACAGGTCACAAGGAAAGCACTAGCAATGGCGTTTTCGATGCCTCACTTCAGAAGTTTGTACGGGAAGTCAACTGGGAAAGACAACTCGAGGTATGATGTTTATTCGCGAGGGATACTGAGGGCTATTTTAAGCCTCGTCTGACATAAGAGCTCATCCAAAATATTTCTAAAATCCATTTTCCTTAGAAATCCGGGTTATCAGCCCCAATTCAGGCATGTTCTTGTCAATAAGACCGGCTTTTCGTGCACTATCCGTAGGCCATCCGATCTGATTCCGTCTGCACTTTGGCTGAACAACATGAGATGAATTGGCCGGGAAAACATAATTGGTGCTTTATTTTTCCGCGTGTGGAATCACACAGACAAAGATCGGTTGACGACAACCAGTTAACCGTTGTTGATCGTTCACTTGTTTGAAGCTATCCACGTGCTTTTTTTCCACATACGTACGGTTCAAAGATTTTTGAGTTTACTCATGCAAAGCAGTCACCCAGACTGAGATTGACATCTATTTTACAAGGACAGGGAAGCAACAGATCTCCCAAATTCATCGGATGAATTGCTCTCTGTACCGATTCCGGTTTGTGTAAGACCAGACCACGAATAGTGTCAGTAGTTTTTTTTAAGTTATCACATATCAGCCCGAACAGTCGAAGCGTCTAAGTAATTTTTCCAATGTTATTGATTTAACCAGTGTGCCGCGTACGTGAATACATCATCTGCTCCTGAACACATGCCAACTACGCGACTATATTGTTGCGCACACTCACTGATTGTGTAATCCTCAGTTTTGCCGGGGCCTCACATGTACTTTCAACATAAATTCGGGCTACATATGCCAAACTCATCATGGTGAAAATCTTGATAGCCGGATGTCAAATTGACAATTGGATGGATCACCACAAAAAGGTATTATACAGGAGCTGTCGAAATTTGTCTGAATCTTTTTCCTCGTCATGAGGTTCACGTTGGTGATACATATTACGCTATGCCAGACAAAGGTAAGAAATATAAAATTACGTATAACGGAATATTTTCCCAATTAGCTTAGTATAATTGTGTTCGAAGTTGAATTAGTGTGACTTTGAGTAATATTAATAATGTGAATGATGGCTGACAGACGAAACGTAATGAACCGTTGGGTATGGATAGTTTTTGTTGTCAATAAAGTGAAACCCACTCGGTGCGGTTTTGCCACAGAGGTAAAGGTATTGATCCTACCAGGAACAATTTCCTCTTGTGGAAGGTTCGATTAGGTTTCCGCTTCACAGAAATAAATAAAGTACTGCAAACACCTTAAGGCAATACTTTTTTATATGAATGATTTTAGCAATTTTGAGGTAGATGACAGGCTCATAAGAAAATACCTGTTTTTGATGTGTTAACTGATACCGAGGACAGTCCAGTTCGGTGAGTTCAGACAACCACAGTTGAGGTTGCTCTATCCTAGCAGCAACCTCAGTAAGCAATAATGAATAAGAACCACAGTACGAGGGGACAAATAGAAGAACTACAAATATTGGTATCAAGTCGATAGAAAAAAGATTGAGTGAGACAGAGAGTATTGTTGACCAGATTCGTATGCGCCTTTACGAAGAAGGATTAGGTAAGTCGGCTTTACCGGCCTAGTAAGGACGGTCACAGGTTTCAATTGCAGAGAAATTCAAGTTCCATCATGATTATTTTAGGCTATCGATTTACATTGCTTGTACCATGCAGAAACTCCGTGGCCCTCGAAAGCTTTGTCCATGGTGAAAAGTTCCTCTAACATGTGAAACTCATTATGCCGGTTTATAAGAGGTGGATTAGACCATAAATACCCAAGTTTGAAGAGTGATGTCTACAACACCATGCACACTAAAAAAAACTATCGAGCTGAAATAATGTTTTTTAGTCTGTCATATTGGATGTACTTCCAGAACTACTTTGTTGCTAGGACATGGAATAGCTTACGCCTGCCATGTTAATGTTGTTCGTATCACTATGAAAATATATATATTCGTTTGTTACGTGACTTCATGGCATCAGAACCGTAGAAATTCTGAAGGTCCAATCTGCAGCAATTGCTCGATAAAAGTCCTGATTTCAGTGTGATGATGACTCTTTCAAGTTTGCGAAATAACTAGAAGGGTTTTCACTAAACTGACATAGAGGAAGCGTCAGGTTGTGACATTTTATGCCAAGAATGTGTACATTTCAAAAGTTGCAATGACATTCAAATTTTAACTTTGCTTGTACTGATGAAAAATTGAGCTAGATAAAGAGGACTTATGTTTGCTGAACATTGTTTAGACAAGCCGGGCTGTCTGGTCAACAACTCAGATTTTCACCTTCCATGATTTACTTCATTAGTATTCATTGTATTAACATTGGGGGATGACTGCCTACTGGAATATATCATCGTGCTCAAAATATTCTGATAATGAACTTTTCAAACATGACCGCTATGTGACCCACAAGTCACCTATATATTCAGGCAGATAAAATAAGGATAAACGTTCACTTCGTATGATGAATCGTCAAAGTGTTAGAAGCCTGTCATACATCGTCGAGTTACGCAAACCAGAAAGTGAATCCCTAGCACACCCATCTGACTAATATGAGTTTGGGACTGTAATCCTCAGTTACAAACTTCGACTTCTACTTACGTCTTATCTATCGGATCAACCAGGTAAATGCTGGTTTTGATCACGGTGCTCTTATTTAACTTGGCAGTAGAAAGCCTTCATTCCACAGTCGACAGCAGCGTCGTTTGAATTTAAAGCACCGTTCAATATCTCTTTTCACCGGCTTTGAAAAAGTAACAGCTCGTCTGAAGTAGAGCATTTGTGTGACATTTGAGTTTCGCAGACTTAATCGTGCTGTTGATATCAATGAATACATTCTAAGGAAAATAACCCTGAACCAAGTGTACATTCAAATAAACGTGAAAAAACGCCGATTTTATCTCAACAACTAGACAAAACAGCTTGAAATTCTGTGACACACAATAGTTTTGAAAATCCCATAGTCATATTAGTAATTAGTATTGATTGGAAAATCGGAAAATTTCGGTCAACTTTAAGCAGACATTGTCTTCTGAAGTCCATACCTTCCTTGAGAACTTATCCAATACTGAGCCATATTTCACTGATAGTGGGGTTATTATGGAAAAGTCGCAGTTCTTGCACAGCTCATTTATTCCTTCATGATTTGTTATCCCCTGAGGTATAATGTGCATAAATAAAGATCAGACATTTCTACAAGGAAACGCGGACAACTGCAAGCTGCAGAGAGAAAATATTTAAACCAAGGGCCCCAAGGTCTAATAAGCCTCCATAGCGGATGGCTTTACTGCGAATAAGGCTCATTGTACCACCCTCTTATCCCATTTTCGGATAGTGTAAAACAGGAATTCAGGATTAGAGGGGCAGCCTAACTCTGATTATTCGTGATTCACTGACCTCTGTTGAAGAAGTGATCACTTTCTTCGGTGTATACTGGAAGTTGCACTCAAAGTATACCCTTGCTGAATTTGCTCCACAAGCCGTTCCAGATTTTGATATCAGTACTACAGAAGAAACATTAGTGGAAATTACCCTACTCTGTTCTTTTTAGAACTGCACTTGAGCTAAAGATGTGATAAAACAGAGCCTAAGTTATGCTCTAATGACTTGGTGCGGTAAGGTAAGTCTTACACGGGCAAGATTATCCGTAAACGTGCCTTAAAAAACCCACGGAACACATTGAGAACAAACAACGTGACGAACAAGCTCACTTTCAGTTAATCGCACATATACCAATACGTTACAATATATATGACTCATAAAATAAGAAACAGGAAAGGTTACCCAAATCCGTCTCTGCACGTGCCTGTGTGCCTGTGAAATTGATCACAGTGAGGAATGTTCAAGTGGTCGCTCACGTGTTCGGGTCCAAGATGTGGGCCAAGGAAGTCTAAGTGCTTGCACAAATTGTTTTTGAGCGCACAGGGGAGGATTATAGTGACGAATACTCGTGAATTCGGCTGTGGCTAGGATGCGACACTTGACAAGTCTTGACCGCTTTCGCCGGACTTAGTAAATGGCGCGGAAAGAGTTTTTCACCTCCACCGAGTGGTTTGAATCAACAAGGTGTAAGCACATAACACTCGTAATTGTCCTAATCGCTTTCATGTTCAGCCAGGCTGGGTGGTGTTCAAGAACGCGTTCGGATAAGCACCGAGTAGTGTGACCAATGTACCGAGTTACACAGGATCGGGTAAATGAATACACGCAAAAAGAAGTTACATACTTGGGCATTATATCCTTCAATCGAAAACATGTAATCAGCTTGGAAACGAACAAGATTTGTAACTGTGCAGCATAGAATGTTCCGATGATTATCCCTGATAATCTTCGATGAACAGTTTCGGCTCCGTATCGTCTCTGAATGGCGAACTCACATATGGGACCTTCTTACTGGCTCAATTCTCCTTTGATCTCTCTTCATTTCCTTCCGTCGTTCTGTCAGTGAACAGTTCAAGATAGCCTTTATTTGAAGAAACATTCAGTGGAAAGAAGTTCATTTTTTAGTGTCTTCAGAGCAAATTTTTCTTGCTCTTTCAGCTAATCAAATTATATGATTCCTCTTTATTTTGAGAGGACAAAACTATGAAGACGTATGCATTGCCCTTTCCACGTGGCTTTTCAAAGCACTGATAACTGGACGAGAAAATCACTCCCACGGCTTATGCGTACGTCTAAATAAGATAGACTATCGCCCTTTATTCTTCTCAGAAAAATTGAACATTTGGATGGGCGGCTTTAGAACTGTTAAGAAGATTTGTGCCCGGATTGGTGTCTAGCACACAAATAATACCGTCTACGTATCGTTTGAACACTGTTAAATCTCGAATTATGGATTCGAGTTGATTACTTTCAAGTTTTGTCATGAAAATATCAGCAAAAAGGGCTCTCAAAGGTGATCTCATTGCCACTTCGTCTTTCTGAGGATAGATTTAGCTAGTGAACTGAAACTGGATATTATGTGTGCAAGCATATAGTAATTGTTCAATTTGAGAGCCCAATTTAACAGTTATCAGGTCTTTTTCCGTCTTCTTCTCAGGAGTTATAGAAACTAAAATCCACTTTTGTAGACCCATGTTATCAATATCGCAAAAATAGACCACTGGCAAAAGGTTTGCTACCGTCGGAGCATCTGAAAGTATTGCAAGCTAAAAGAGACATAATTTTGTCGAAACCGGATAAATGTGCTGGTATCGTAATTCTCAATAAATCAGAATATATAAAAAAGATGAGGGGGATAATGAACCATGCCTCCAAGTTTACGAAAAACCCATCTGAGAAGGATAAGACGTCTCAGATAAAAAAAATTTAAACTCGAATATGACCTTTGAAGCAGAAAGGAACAATCGACGCGGGACCTTCGAAAGGATACGACCAATTCGGACGACAATCCCCAAACTATACGGTTAAGCGAAGGTACACAAAAAAGCGTCCTATTGAGACCGATTTTGGACATGAGTAACTCTCTATATCAGGCAGTTGCAAGGTAGTTGACTGGCTTACTGGAGACAATAAGACTGGTCAATTCAAGGCTCAGCCTATAAGATAAATTTGATTTTGAAGATTTGGATCACCATTCTTCTTTCTTATTTTGTGAGTCATATTTATTGTTATGTATTGGTATGAGTACTAAAAGCTGAAAGTGAGATTGTCCGCCACGTTTTTTATTCCATCATCCATTCGCTTTCTGGTGATTACTGCCTTTTCAAGGCCTCATGCAACAATGCAAGAAAACTATTTGACTGTAATGTGTGCACGGATGGGTGAAAACCCATACAAACTCACAGGCATGCGAAAAACAAAACATGCTTTTTGACACAAGTTTTCATGAGAACCGAGGTTTCTAAATCAACGGGTTTTTTTAAGTACGAAACTTCAGCTAGTTTTGTTTCAAAAAATTTGATAGAAAATAAGACGAACTCAATTTCGTCGTCAATGAAAACAAATTCATTTCCAAAGTGTCATACATCGAATAAAGATATCCTCTATTTTTAATTCGTAATCATCAACATTGATTTCATTGAAAATTATTGCATCTCAGGAAAACTTGTTTGGCTCCAGATGGGAGATGAAGTGACAGCTGTTCTAACAAAAATGGTTTTATTTGAGAAAAAGTTGATAACGAAATACAGTGACTTATTGATTATCTTTCTATAATGTGCTTTGTAGACGTGTGGACAAAATTTCCCCGGAAGCACACGACCGGTTTCGCGGTTGTTGCTGCTCATCAGGTATGCGTACCCGATACTCCTCTGCCCATTTGTCTTCATAGTTGCACACTCTGATGTTATATGTTCACTATAATCCAATTTGAATCGTCTGGAGTGTGAATAGATACTCTTCATTGAAGAGCCCACAAATGAATCACAACTGTGATTTCTCATAGTTATTCGTGTTTGGGTCACTGCTAACCCAACGAACAACGAGGCTGCATGTGTAGGCGCTCATAATGATAGTGAGTAATATGTAAAAGTATGGACAATCTATATATATATATATATATATATATATATATATATCGGACCACGTAATTCAGTGTAATTTTACCACTAGTGATGATTTTATTATGCTTGTAATAAAGAAAGATTACTCTTCTATTGATTACCTCAAGCTTCTGCGTATATAGCACTAGGTAAATAATGGATTACGCTTAGCTAAACACAGCAGTTATTAAGTGCGTAATAAATCCAGCAAAGTAACAACATGTTGGAACATGATGACCCATTTTCGTAGTGTGATCTACTGGGTGTGTGAAAAGTTTGACCACAAGACAAGCATATACTGTTGTGAGAAATGAAGGTGAGGAAAATAAGACGCAGGGACAAGGGAGGGTTTTGTACTTGGGAACTAAAGAAGGATCACTTGTTGTGATCATTGTAACCACAGCTGATGATGTAGGTTTTATTGTTTGTGCAGTTCCGGTTTCATCTGTCAAATTGCTGTGGCTTCTGGTATTATGGATAATGGCCTGCGTAATACTTTGACGCGAACTTCGGGAGCCGCTAGGGCTGGTTTGGGGATTGTCACTGGATCATTTTGCTATCCACCGTCAACCAGATGCACGATTGCGCTATTGATGATACTTGTTCCTTTGAGTAAAAAAAGCCGAGAGATGTTCTTATATCCTCTTAGATAGGCTTCTCACAGTATGTCCAATATACTGCGTACTATGAGAACATGTAAAATGGTACAAAGTGGAAGAACGAGACTGAAAAGGCTACCTGTCCGTGGATTGGTGAATAATAATTGGGTTGGTATTTGTTAGGATTCGAATTTTTACAGCCGGAAAGGGATTCCCGAGGGCCTTAGATAGACGTAACCTTAGTATTTCTAGGGTTTGATAACCCATAAACGGGGCCGCTTACGGAGACGTCCTTCTTTTCAGCTATTTGCACTCTCATTTTGTTTCGCTTCATCTATATGCCGATGAGGAATCTTTCTGGGTAGCTCTTTAATTTGGTACATCACTCCTATGATCATCTTTTTGTCAACTCTACCTGGACCGCGGCTATTTTATCCTCCGTCGATCGGACAACTCACTAGGTTTATTTTGTAGGTCTTTTGAAAGCTGGCAAAATCCTGCAAATGTATACTACAGTAAAACTTACTTCAGTAAGTTTTGCGCTCGGTATCTTTTGTTGCGTTTACTTTATTTTCCTTAGTCAGTTAACCTATTAAGTATGGTTTTTTCAGTTGAAGTAACTAAGTGAATATTGGCCAACCTTGTCACATTTGTAGGTGTGGATATAACACGAAATTTAAGGAACGTCTGAGTTCAGTTTCTAGGGGACAAAGGTTAAGCGCAAAAATTTACATCTAGAAGTGTTATGGTCGTGAAAATAGAGTGAGTGAAATCTAAACTGGTACTGAGCTGTACAGAGTTTTATTTATTTTCAACTGACTACAAATGATACCTGATTCAACTAAGCACACACCAGACCATAATCTGTATTCTCAGTTAGTAAACATTCACAAAGTTTGCTGATTTGGAGACGCGAATGAACCTGTGTTCCTTCTATGGGAAAACCTGTTGATAAGGCCACCGTATCAATCGTTTTGTCCATGCAAATGCAGATCGGTTAATTCCAGATAGTATTCGGAATGCATCAATCGGGGAACAGAACAACGAATTCCAGATACCGCGTGAGAAAATTTGTCTGATCCAAACGAAAAGGATCGTTGAAGGCTGATATTTTTCATTGGTTCTGTTGATTATGGTCATTCGTTTACTGGTTTCTGTTGAGAAACATTATATTTTTTGTACATATTGGAGACTTTCGGAGACTGAAATTGGTTCGTCCTTTGGTGATTTGAGCTATGTCAGCGTAATGCGGGACATTCTTCCACAATCTAACTCTCTATTGTGGATCATGAAACAAAACAAACTGGTGAGGACGTAACAAGCGTTTTGAAGACACAATATACTTTGTGAAATGCAAAATCACCAATGCCTTTTGGAAGCCAAAATTTACACGACAGATATGTGCCGAATTTTTACAACCATTGGTTTTCTAAAGCTAAAAGTATAACTTAATTTGGCTACATACAATTTTGTACTGAACAAAGTAATTTTCCATCAACCGACAATACTTAAAGAAGTGCAAATGAAAACCATAAATTATACCGATTGAAGACCGTTCCAGACTTGTACCGAGTTAACTGTATTCTTTCAAAAAATGTCTGTAGTGTAGAAAACCACATGGTGAATAGTTACGTGACTGCTGTCAGAACAAGTTTGCGCATCGTTGAAAAATCCAAAACACAACAGACTGCTTTTTCCCTTGTTTACATTGCGACTGAATTTACTTCGATCACAGACTGTAGTGATGAATAAACGGCGATTGCGTGATTCCGTAAAAACGGTTGTTAGAAAAAGTACGGGAATTATTTGAGAAAGACAAATCAATATAGTGTCTTCGATTTCGTTGTTGGAAACCGACTGTCACGTGAAGTATCATGGAGTTCTTTGTGGTTGTAGTTTAGAATGAATGGGAGATATATTTGCCTTGCCAAATAAGTTCGTTTGTGTGTATGAACTTTGTGGTACCATATAATGGAAAGTGAAGATAAGTCGAATTAAAAGCGGTATTTCGTATTTATTGAAAATCAAGGGAGCAATGCCGATATGGGCTTGAGGAGAATCAATATCTTGAAGAAGACAGGTAAAGGAGCATTATAAGTATTATCCACCTCAAGATTCATCCTCACAAAAATGAGCTGCAGAATAACCAGCAGTTTTCTGCAGTTTCCTTGGGGATATTTAAAAGGATTTTGTTTCCAGTAGGATATCCAGAAAAGGTGAAAAGTAGTTCTGCTCCAAAGTTCACTGTTCTACTTTTTTCCTAGTCCACTATAACTATCTGTTGATTGCATCATTTCAGAAGCAGGGGAAAGATTTGTAGTGCGCAGGAGAAGATTAATTCTAAAAATTGAACTATCCGTATGTTCAGGTTTTACGGCCAGTTCCACTGCTGAGTTTAAACGTTTGACAAATAAAGGGGTCATATAAGTTCCGGGAAAAGCTGAAATAAACGGGTACACATTACCGGGTCTGGCTTGCTCTGAGCCATTGTTTTCTGTTTGACCTTACTTCTGAAGGTGACTCTTTATAGCTGAACATTTGATAAACTTGGGTGAAAAGTATATGTGACAAAAAGACAAGATTACCTGAGTACCTTTTGACGGCAGAAATCTGATTGCGTATTTGTTTCGCAGGCGCCGACGTCCTTAGAGCATCCGCAGTGTATGAGCGTCACATTCCACCTTAGCCTCTGTATATATGTATTTGTGAACAGTATTGGTCGGCCCATCACTACGTAGCGGCAGTTGGTGTATAAACAGAACAAGGCTGGCATTAAACTGATCAAATCTATCAGTCGAAAGCTACAAACCACCGGATAAACAACAAACATGTTGGAAGGGGCGCAAAACTGACAGAAGAAGCCCTGAGGACATGTAGATGGAACTCAGTGGAGCCACAGACAGTCAGTAAGATAGCCCAACCAGAGAGTCACTGATCATGTTGTCAACTGAGGCAATCCGACCATCGGACAGAGAAATGATGCGCAACAGAACCAACCCAGTGGCAGCAGGTACCTGGCTAGAAGGAAACCGAAATTCTCAGGAAGCCGGAGGGCTGACTTTACTACAGAGCGGACTGTAAAATGAATCATTTAGGTCGTTGAGCATACTTAGCCAATCTGCATTGTCTGGCTTGTCGAATACAAATATAACTCACCCGTCTCGCCTTCATTGTAACAACTGTACGATTCAGTGCACGACAACATACACTGCTATCCAGTTCGCCAAGTATCCGACCGTTTACTTTCTGCGCCAAATCATTTATGGTGAGTCCTAACCCCATTTACAGAACAGATAAATGTGTTCCTTGTTTAGAAACACAAAATTATCATCTCTGAGATTATCTAATTACAAAATCGACTAAATCTAAGGACAGCTGACGTGAAGTATGCAATAATCATATGTATGTGAAGCGAAAGGTAAAATTTGCTTGACGGATAGCCGTCTCGTTCATTGCATTGGTTGTAACATCGCATATTTCTTCCTTTTTCAAGTGCGTATTGTTTAGCTAGCTAAAACAACTAACAGATGCATGATTACCGCTGCCCTCATCACACACAACATTTGTGTTCAAAAAGCGTCTGTTATCCAATTAGGTGGAAGTCAAAAATCAATAATGTCACATGACGTTCACAATTCGTCATCAACAAAGCAGAAAGACCTTACCGTATTTTTCGCAGCGGTTGATATGATAATAGTGATATAACTGAATGAAATCTTGGTCTTCAAGATCACCATATATCTTGACTTATGTGCTATTTATGTTATTCATGTGAATTAAGGACGGTCAAAATGCAACTCGTGTGATTAAAAAGTTTGCTTTTATGAGTATCTGCTTCGAGACTGACCAGTTCGAGGCAAATATCACTTGAACCCAACAAACATTTTCCACTCTTTAGTTTTATTTTGATATGACAGAGTTATACCGAAGCATGATACTCGAAGACAGATACTTCACTCGGTTTAATCATTGTCCTCGTCGCGAATTCTCTGTCACATGGTTTTGCAACTTCACCACGATTGCCCAGTCACCCAAAAGGAAACTATAAAAATTTGACGGGGACTTGAGTAAACTAGTTCACGTAAAAATGCACGAATTTAGGTTCGTAAGGTAATACCAATCTACTTAAAAACTGCTTTACTCCCAATTTAAATTTGTCCAAAGATCTATTCAGATGCCCAGTCCCCAAAGAATAATACCAATGAATGCCCGCTATATCCAAGGTTTGCGCAGTAGGAGTATATAAATCTAATTAAGGCTTGATGACAATCCACTTCAAAACTTTCAAACGGTTCAAGTGAAATATTTCTTCTATGTTAAATAACGAGTGATACAATTAGGGTACTGGCTATGTCACACGAATGGGGAACAGTCATTCGGGTTTGGATTTTAGGAAAACGTGTAGAAAGTCTGAGGTTTTACAGTGAACAACCCATTTTTTGTCCGAGCTGTTAACCGATCATATGTTAATCCGTGTCGGCTATTTGATTTCAACATATATCGATTAAATTCAGTATGTGCCTGATTATCAGCTGGAAATTCTATCAGAGTGATCGATTTATAGTTCTAAATTGATCAATAAGCAAAAAGCTTTGCTTGAAAACGAATTCAAAATTTCTTTGTGATTCACATTTGATCTATTCCTTAATTTAAACTTCCAACGGCAGCTAGCACAGCTCGGTTTTCGTCATCCAAATATTAGCACATGTCAAGCTCAGTATATCCATATTTTCTTGGAGAATACGTTTCCGAAAGTATCTTATTTTTCCTGACCAAAGCCGAAAAACTAAGCGGCTCTTTGGCCAGAGTGAATCTGTCCACCAAAGGTGGAAAACAATTATTAACCGAGTTTCATTTCCAAGCTGATCCTCAATAAACTTCGCGGTCATCTGTAACTTAGTTTCAGTTATTTGTTTGTCCTTAACACGTGACTCAAACATACAGAACCGGAAGCCGTCCAGAGAGGGACGAAAGAAGCTGTGGGATTACGGTGGTTTATCAGTCCGTTTAGTTGGGTAGATCAAGTCGAAAATGAATAAAGAAGCGCAGAAAGGAGACGGAAAAGAACGGCAATTTACCACATCTGACCCGATCTGCACCGCAGTTTACTTAACATCTATCAATAAATTACAATATTCCCTCGAAAAATACTCTTTTTACGTCTTTTTTCATATATTAAACGAAGTACAACAATTCAGAAAGGATCCTGCGGCCAATGAAAAGCCCTTGGATGGGAAGTTGACCTGCTGTCTAAAGTCCACGACGACAACAGTTTGATCACCACATTCTACAGCATAGTTGAATCATTTTTAGGTCTAAATCAGTGCATGTTCTATGTATGTTCTTTTCAGTGTACGAACCAATGACATACAGGCGAACAAACTTCAAGATAAATAGCTGCCAGAAGGGAAATGATTTTTGTTATGCCAAAAGTATAACAGAAAGGAAAGCACGACTGGAAAGAAAACTTCAAAATAATCCTCAACGAACGAAGTCAAAAAACATTATCATTGGCGAGTAAGTAACTTTTTCCATACCTTAACTGAATGTATAACAAAAAAGACGGTGTGTTCACACACACCGTGACCGTTTGATATACTGAGTTTGGTCTTTCTATTTGTTACCAAAAACCGAGGCTCTGTAGAGACCACACTTAGAATACCTGCTCATTGGGGAATGCTTACAGATTTGGTAGAACGAATTGGACAGGTTAATAATAGGAGGAAATAAACTTGTTGCTACCAGAAGTTAGGTTATGATCACCATTTCTATTTCGCTTACACAGAATCACTCGTCTTTACAAGTGTAAAATGACCCCAAAGGTGATAGGGATCTTATGAGTGGATTCAGTTATTCTGTTTTTACCTCTTTCTGCGTGAAGACGTAACAAAAATTGTAGAACCAAATGTATGGACATTTCAAATGCCGGAAGTTGTATCACAAATCAATTTCTAGGCAGTCCTGAGAGACTTATTGTCAGTCTCCTAAAAATCAGTTGCGTTTTTCCGGTAGATTCTTCCTCATAAACGCTAAAGAAGTGGCTCAGGTTAATTTTCCACCGACAATGATATTTTAACGAAAAATACCCCTCATCTTATGTCGTTTTCCAGGTAATGAGGCGTACAAGAGTAAAAGTATTATGATATTCAAGATCGACTTTCTCTCTGTTTTGCGGGACTGTATTCTCTACCTTATACTACATAGTTATGCTGTTAGTGATAAGGCGCATACGAAACATTACGCTACATTCTATTCGACGTTTGAGTTCTTGATTCTCGGTTGTTCTGCGCGGGGTTAAGTATATTCAATACATCCGATATTCCAAGTATTCACTGATCAATGCTGTTCTCGGTTTTGGAAGAAGAACCAACACACTTGATCCGGAAGCCTCAAAATGTCCCGCTGTTCTGGTTATTTTTACAAAGAAATAGAAATGATTAGTTTAACGTCATTATTGGGAAAACTGTGCAAACGGGTAAAAGCTTCGGTCCAACAGCATGTATATACGTGTATTGTGGACGTCAAAACTGCCATTTGTAACTACGGGAATGCTAGACAGCAATGTCTTTTGACTTTTCAAAAATCGTCAGCAGTGCTATGGTATTCGGAAGCCTGGGTTGCGTAATGGTCAGATACATGCCACTACTAGACTATCTAGTTATTTTAATTTCTATGGATTACCTGTATCAACACCCACGCACGATGACATGTTCCCCATCTGTTATGTCCATACCTGCACAACGATCGAATTCTATAGTGAGTGGTCCCTCGGTGTTCACTGTCTTAAAGTCACAAGTACGAGGGCAGCTAGCCCCGAAAATCCAAGATCAAAAATATTCTACTGTACAATTCATAAATTCTTTTCCTGGTAACACAACCAACACAGACACACACCAGGTAGAATATATTCCACATACGTGAACATTTATCAAGTTATCTTTACCTATACAGCTGTGTTTCTAGGCTAACCGAACAAAAAGCTGCAGTACTAGAAATCTTTTTCACTATCATTGGGTAAATAACAACATTCAATGACAAAACAACATTTTTTTCAAGTTTAACTCATTATTTATGTCAGCAACCTGGGGTTTATGTCTTACTGACCCATTTAATTTATTCAAGGTTAATTTTCAAATGAATACGTCTTGAGACAAGTGAACTGAGAGCAACATCACTGCATTTTCTCTCTTATTTTTTTCAAAAATAGCACAACTAGAGGAAATTGTGTTTCATATTTCGAACTTTGCTGCTTTATTGTCATAATTTAAACTAGTATGGTGATTGCGTGTGAACCAATAGCTTATCTTGTTAACAGTATTTTCTGGGCGAATAAAGGAGGCTGGTTATCCATTGGCTGGCTCGGTCGCAGTTCCGGGGGCCTGGGAATTGGTTCCCGTTATTTTCATGTTCATTGTCAATATCAGACAAGTCCGCCCTATAGCTTCCGTGAGTGTAAACTACCAGTTTGGAAAGATATGTGAGAACAAGCAGCTTAGCGGGAAATTTAGTGCTTTTTTGGCAAACTGATGGCACGAGGAATTGCAAAGCACAGTTCACAATCCGGTAAATTTGCTAAATTACAATGAGTACCAGAAAATGAAAATTATTTACTAATATTTTATACTTTCAACTTGTAACGACTCTAGCAGCGTTGCCTAACACGCACAGCATTGTAATCCGGTCAAGTTAACACTTTTAGCTCACCGTGTCTGAACAAATTTTAATCAAAAATCAATAACTTCTTTGTTCACCGGATAGACGGATCAGTAAAACTATAACCTGATATGAGAGTGGGAATGTGATTTTCATAAATACTTCTTGGAATTTCAGTGACTCTCTGAGTCTAACTGATTCTCGAATATAACTCTTTCGTTTGTCGTTTTAGGAAAGCCAAATACCGTAAAACTACTCGCGAAAAGCAACCAGTGAAGCCCAAATAACCAACCACTGGTGGTAGTGGTCGTGGAGTTGCAGGTGTTACCAGCTCTCAGGGGAAAAATCCTTTCTGTGGTACTTTGGTCCATTTTAAAAAAGTTGTATAATAGATAGTAGGTATTACAGGTGGAGCCGTGAAATAATGTTGCACCGATTTTACAGCACACTTCCTTTTTATTCGTGGTGAAAATTTTCGTTTTCTGAGGAAACCCGTGGTAGGAATCAAGCAAAAAAACACAGTTGTACTAGTTTTCAATAAAAACACTCTTCTGTTCTCTGCCACAAAAGCTGCCAAGGTTCATTATTTTTTATGACAGTGTTTTTGTTGAGTCTCCTAATTTGTTCTGGCAGAAGCTATTGGTCACACAGGCAAACGCTGCATTCTGTGTCTCGTGCTACGGATCTTTTGATCTCCTAATTTCCTTGTTTACAGTTACTAACATCATAAGAAGTAGTCAATTTTGGACGCATCCAAACTGAGTGTAAAAAATGAAACCCAAATCTACGTGGACGCAGATTATATGATTCGACAAATAAAAGATGAAAGATACGTTGTGAGTAACAGTTAGAAATTAAGGTAAATTTTTAGAAAAAAGACCTCTTCAGAAAGTATGGCGATTGATAAAAAAACGATGACAAAGTTACCTTTCAGCAGTATTCGATTCTGTATTAAACGGTGTGTTATATACCCGATCGATCTTTCTGACTTCCTTGAAGCAAAAATAAAGTGCAGACTATCTATGAATATTGCTGTTTCCAAGGTTTTTCTGTATCATTTAAAAACTCTTTTTGTTTTGCCACTTATCCACTTTGAAAACGTCTCTTTGCGTTTTAGGAACAGCCTATCGCAACATTTAGGACAGTTGCAACAAATAAATCTTTTAACGGCTTTGTGACTGAAAATCTTGCAAGCACGGAAACCTTTGACTAATTTCATCGTTGTCGTTATTGCTCAGTTAAAAGAAATCACCACAAGATCCATAATTTTGGGAAACACGTACGGTGACTCGAGTTTGGAAAACATTCTTATCTAGTTTCTGGTCCACTTTGTTTAATTGTTTCGAACGGATGACCTGCCTCGAGACTCAAGCATCTGCTTACTCTGCTCGATTGCCGACTTAAGACGGCACGGTAGGAAAAAAACACATTACAGTGGGGCAAACAAGATTGAATACCTCTGCATCGTTTTTGGTGGTGAGAGTGATAGATTTGTCTGGTCAAGACCAAGTCAAACAGTTGTTTTGTGTAAAAAGCTTACCAGTGCAAAACTCTGGCTGATGCCCCGTAATAAACCACGCCTCAATGAACACCAACAGATTTATTGGAGGACTGCACAGTATTGGTCTGAAAGATTCGTTCAGGTCAACCAGGAAAGCTGAAGTGATTACTTGTTTCGAAATCAAAGAAGCTGGCGATTTTTCATCATTCTGCGTGTACCTCTTGGGTTGTGTCAGTGATTTTGAAAAAAAGCACTTCTATGTGTGTTCCGTGTTCTGCTGAGCCATGAAAAGATCTGTTCTACCGATGGTAACGGCACTGCGGCAAATAACGTGATAGATAACACGTGAAACACTGGATTAAGCCAGAATATTTCAGTGGTTCTAGAAACTCAAACTCTTGGTCGTTTTTACCTAGTGCATCCGTGACCATCCGTGCGTAGGTTTTGAGTGATTTAGGATTTAGATATACCGCGTTAAATTAGCGATTGTTTTGCATGATACAGCGATAAAATCTTGCCTCTTCGAACCTTACTGCTTTACTTTTACGTCACGATTGCCTTTATGTTTGTTCAACTGACAATTGCTAACAAAAAAGGGATTAAGGCTTTTACCAAAATCCTCATTTTCTAATCTTTGCATGCATCTCTCGATATATTGTCACTTTCTTTTTTTGATAAAATGGATACACAAAACACCACGCTTAAATAATTTCTTCAAAATTTACAGTACTATTAGTTTCTTGCCTTAATTTTGAGGCAAAATATTGCTAGTATGTGTAACTGGATGAAAACCGGCACGCAGAAAGCAACATCACAAAAATTCGTTCCACTGGACATAATAGTGATTTGCAGATTTCACCGATTTGCTCTCATCAAGATAGCTATTTTCCTGTATTGTCCATAAAGAAGCATTTATTCGAGTATAATTATAATCAGATTTTAAAATTTTAAAATACCTCAGAAAGGCGGCAACTGAAATTGGTACCTAAAGATCACAAAGTCGTTGTTTAAGAGGATTTCCACCCGGGGTAAACAGAAGCGATAATCTGATTCCTGTAGGTGGAGTGCTTTATGTCAGAATAAAAATAATCCAAAGGTGCATGGCTTCAGGTAATCATACTGAAACATTGCCAAGATTTAGGACGTACTTCATTAACCTAGTCTTTGAGAATGACAGCCTAAATGTACAAGAGAAAGTATCACTTTAGATGGCAAACGTTGACGTTTAAAGATTGTCTGGACGGGATAACTCATGACCGTTACTTTATGCTCCATAGTATGTGTGTTCCTAAGTGGACTGATGCAATGAATGTTTTGTCTCAGTTATCTACATATTTCCGGGCGACCCGTTACAGTAGGCCTATAAATCTAACCGATTCACTTTGGATGCCATTGCTTCCCTAGTCCGTCATGTGTCTATCTCCTCGCACGGATCAGCAAATTTTGAGCTACATGTTTTTCTACACTACTTACCCGCCTACGCTTTTTATTCTATGGTCCTTCGTAAACTGGAAGCCTTGGGTTACCTCGGTCCCTCTATGTCTAGGGTGTTTGACTGGTTTACCAACAAAACTTACTGCACAACCTTGGGTTTTAAAACAACCAAACATAAGTGAACGAATCAGGAATGCTCCGCCTTTTTTGTCTTCTACCTATAGTATTGATCTATCCACCAGTTACACGGCGCATTTATTTCAGTTTGCTGACGACGTGACCCTCTGTCAAGCAGTTTTTGTAAATTAGGATTTCAATGACGTCTCCAACAATCGGTTTGACAGACGGTGGTCAAACGGCTCTCATGTTGGGCTTCTGACGCTCCGGTCCCCGCGGGGTTCGAATCCTCGATCCGGTACTGGTAACCCTCAGACGGCAGCCTCACATGGGTCACGAACCCATTTCTGAAAGATTTTACCATTACTATATAACAAAAAAGAAACAAATAAAAACAATACTTTTGCTTTCCCTTCTAGATTGGGTGTAAATTTACACTTCTCTGAGTCATTTGAATGCATAGTTAAACTTTCTCATTCGGCTTGTCCTTGTGATCAATCTATCATTCCCACGTAACCACTAGCTAAAGGGAGGGGGGTGTGTTCTGTCAGATACTTCGAAAACTCCGTCAACGCAAATCAGTGTAAAGAAATTGCGCAAGTTATTTTGTCAAATACGAAAGCTAAGGCATTTAACGGTTGAACAGAATACTATTTCCCTTTTCACTTGTCAATGTGCTTTTTCTGTGCTGAATAAAAACTTCGAAATTCTTCACCGAGATTCGTTTATTATCAATCAGATATAATTCATATCCTTCACAGAACTATCTGCTTAGTCGTGAGAATTGCACCTGGCAGTATTTGGTAAAAGTAGATCACAGAATCCTTGCGGACACCACTCACTCTTTATACAAAGATTTTTCATATTGTAACCTTCTCACCTCCGCAAGTTTCATTTTTCGATCCAAACTTGCACTAATATCTACAGAAACTCTACTGTCCTCTATCTAGCCCGAATCTTCACGAACAGTGTACGACTATAAGGTACATTTCTCGGCAGTTTTTGATATGTAATAATGTTACGTAATAGCTTTTTCCAGTTCGTCAGTTTGACGGAGTTTTAGGCGTACTTCTTTTCTGACTGAAATGCGGACCACTATCCATAAATGTCTAACCAAATAAGAATGCAGATGAAACGATCTGAAGGTAAAAGCCTGTTATGACCGGCACTCGAACTCGAGAACTAGTACTATCGCTGCGAAAGCTGTAAACTCTCCGACCCAATCTCAACGCACGGAATGAAATGGAACACCCTTTGAGCTGGAACTCAATTCGAAACTGTACTCTGTGCGATCGTTATGTACAAGCATTCGAGGATGTAATACAGCAATACGAAGGAATGTCCTTAACAGTTATCACACTGTCACAAGGGTTTACTGTCTTGACTGCACAATTTCAGTTTTTCTTCCACTGCTTGATGCATGTCCAGTTCACTAAACCAGAGTACGAAAATGCAGAGTTAGCCTGATTGTAAAAACAAAGCAATTCAAGTTACCTTTTTCAGTTCTAGCTACTCTAGATATGTTGGTAGTCTTTTCTAAGCACAAAATCAAGCGATTTTTGTAGGAAACAAGTTTCCTATAATAATTCCTAAATAGTTCACCAGTGACTAAAATATGACTATCATCCAGCTCACGGCGATAAAATGGACAAATTCATCCAATCTAAATGTGACTAATTTATGTTACCCTGGTAAGTTGTTTTTCGTTCGTGCTAAGAGAAATGACTGTGTAATCAGCTTTGTATTTGAAGAGCAATAACAAGTTTTGAGGACAATGAGTTTACCGTGACAAACACTAATTAGATTATGGATACGCAATCCATCACTGTCTCTAAGTATTTTCTCCTTTTCAGAAAGACCATTAAATCATTGTCTTTAGTCACCCAAATTAGCCTCCAATATTCACATTTATAACCGCTCATAATCTTGAAAAATGGCATGCGCGGTCATGTGCATCTTCGCTTTCCCGAGAAATTCGCAGTATCAGCTCTTGGTCACGTGAGTCCAACAAACTGCACACCGCTGGAGTGCCGAAACTGTTCTGTTCATCTTAATGATGATTAGAACAAAGTTATTTCCTGTTGTGAAATAGGAATGAACTGAAAATTGAATGTTATTTCGAATGGTAAGAGAAACGAGGAATTCTCACTTGATTTTTGTGTGTATTGCTCCACTCAAAAAGGAGGGAGGAAAATCTCCACTCAGATAAAAGAAGAGCATTGGTATATCTCCTCAGGAAGAAGCACTTTATGTTTTTCCATGTATAGAAAATATTTACCTAGGCACTGCATCCAAGGTCTTTAGGGTACCCAATCAAACACCTTCATCGTCACACAATTCAGATGTGAAAGAAAGATATCAGAATAATGGATAGTTCAAAATTGCCTTCAAAAGACAGGAGTGTAACATTCTTTCAAAGAAAAATAAAGAGTTCATCATGAAAAGTGGCCATTTTTCCTAACTTTTATTGATCTGTGAATGTTTCTTCACACTGCATCTGGTATCCAATGCAGATTTTTGAGAGCCTTAGAACGGCGTTTGAGTTAAGAAAGTGAGAGATGCACAACAAATTTGCTAGCATGGGCTTATTGCACGCTTGCTATTCGTATCATTGTTGCAATTTTATTTTATTCTTCTTTTAAAACCATGAACACCTTTCTGTTGATGGAATCCAGATTTACAACATATTTCTGAGTATTAAAAAACGCATAGTTTACGGTAAAACTGAGCGGAGATGGTCCAGCTGTGTATCAGCCCCACATCTTCACAACTGAAACCTCGTGTCTGCCTAAACAGACCACACACCACGACGTTTGACAAGATGGAACGCAGACCATTTCCAAATGACATTTTGTAACAAACCTGAACAATATAGCTACGAGAAAGGAACCGTTTGGGAACAAATGTAGCAGAGTGTTCGCTTGCACATGCTATCCGAAGTGTTCAGAATCACCAATGCGGACCCACTTTCTTTTGGCTCATATTTGTTGGTTTGGAAGTGAATCGACACTGCACCTTTTTCGTCAGTGTTGGTACCTTCCTTTTTCGACTTCCGAAGTCACTTGGCTGGGTTTTATTGCAAAAGCAGTAGAACATGTGAAGAGATTCTAATCCGATTGCAAAATAACTATTTTCTTTCTAAATATCATGGGGCTAATGGAGAGGATCTCGTCAACTGAGTCCCAGGTGAATTTTCCGGGTAATTGGGTTTCCATTTCTGCAAAAGTTTATAAGTCTAACCTTTCGTGGAAAGCATTTGGTATTTCCGAACCTCAGACCAAGAAATCTCATTTGGGTTCTGAACCTATTAGTGAGATGAGTGTAAGAGATAAGAATATTCAATGCACTGCTTCGTTTAACGTAACTTTCGATGCTTCTAATCAAATTCAACTTCGTGCCACTGACTGATTTCCAAGATAGTCAGTCGACTTCACAGCTGTTCAGTCCGTCACGAAAGAATCACTGGACAGTACCTCCAGGATAACTTGAACAAAAACAAATCGAATGAACACACAAAACAAGTTGTCAAAAGTTGAATAGGTGCAAAACATTTTACGATTGTTGACTAGACATTTCTTTAAATACACCTGTATGCAGGGAGAACGAAAACTGTGTTGTTCAGTGTAAGTTCATGGTCTTTGTTTCTTATTTCAATCGGTATTTTCAGTATTCTGACTGCTTTGACGACTTCTGTTGTCTCATAGTATACAGCTGACATTGTGCAGCAATATATATGTTTATCAGCATGGATAGTAGGGGATAAGATGTCTACATAACACGACTCTCGCAGTGTGAATGTCCAAACCACTGAAAGCCAAGAAAGCATTGTAAATCTATTTCATCCTTTTTAGGAACCTTCAGCAGTGCACGTCTGCCAAGCCCAAACCGTGACTCCAACCCGGGATGAACGATTACTAGGCGAACAGCTTAACCACAAAGATATCCGGGCTGGCATACATACGACCGTTTACTGCGCTAATACACTACACGACATGTATGTGTATACATGCGTCTTATTTAGCCACAATATTCGGTTTGCTTTGTTCAGCTGTATACCTGAATTTGCAAATCCAATAGAACTTTTAGCTACCGAATTACTAACACAAGTTCCCATCATTCATCAACCGTACTGTTTGCGATACCGTCAAATCCATTTTACTTTTCTGCTGCGATGCTATCAATCAGAAAAATACGGTATGTGCGTAGCCAGTGGCAAACAACCGGGTCAAAATTCTCCTGAAGTTGGGCAGCCCAAAACTTTGACTTTCGTGGTTGTCCATAAAATTATTCCAGATGTGTTTTGTCCTATTAATCCGCTCTTGCCGAGAAAACTAGCTCGAAAACGAAGGAAACCACTTGCCCAATTTATTCCATTGTTTTTTGTTACAGGTATGAGTTGGGCGGTATATGCTGAACGGTACACTGCACTCATTATTGTGCTGATCATGCAGGGTACTCTGAAAAGTGCTACACAGTTGGCCTCGTCAGTCCACACGAATGAGTCGGTCTCACTGGTAGCGTGAATAGTAAACAGAGAGTGCATATAGTCTCAGGTACACTGATAGTTTCGGGAACTTTCCTCAAATTTGTTTTTTGATAGCCCTGTCCGAATTATGGAAAAAAGTCATTTGCTTGAGACAGAAAAGTTGGTAAATTTCTTTTGTTCGACAGAAGAAGACGAAATTGCTGTCGGTGTTCTCGTGACTCACGCGAAAATTCCACCGTCGTTAATTTTCAACTTGGTGTTATTTTGGGGTATTGGGGAAATAGCTTCCACATCCAGTATTGACAGAAGCAGTTGTATGCCCCGAGCCAGGTTTTCATTACAGATTGTATTAAAAGTCACGTCTTTTGCTGTCTAGCATTTTCCATGTGATAAGTCAATAAATAAAAAAACAACAAATCATTTACATGTAAGGACACAGTCTTCCTAAAGTAGTGTCATTTCCTTTCGTTTTAGAATACCCAGTGCTTGTCTAGCAAAGCTTATTTTCCGGATAGAATAAATTACTATTAAATAGATTGAAAACAGCAAAGAAGTGCTGCAAGTCTGCTCACTGGTCTCGATCGTGAAGATAAGACAGAGACGGTTGCAGATGGTAAAGTTTGTAGAATGTAACAGTGGAATACTTGAAGCTGGAGACATATACTAAGCAATGATTGGGCAAGAGCGAATCTGTCAAGTTAGCTTCTAGGCTAGTGCAAACTTTTCTCTGGGGAAAAATTAATGAAAATGTTTTCTCTCTGTTGGAGTATTCAGTAAACAGTGTTGACTTATTTAGATATTGGCCTAGCTAAGCATCTAAATAATTTCGTGTCGCCGAATAGAGCATCAGCGCAGCAGTCATCACATATACTCATTATGCAATCCCTAGAATAAGTTTCTTGTATACTATCGCTTCGAGTTTTGCACTTCACCGACATTCATGATCATTTTTTTAAGCATTACAGTATAAGTAACTAAAGATAAACTGGTAACTAAAATTTGTGAATTCTCCACACTTCACTTCCATAGAGTTTGTCTCTAGAATATCGCCTGTCCACTTAATTGTACTTTTCCGTGTGTTTGTAATATGTCCCGAACATAGTCGTTTTGCCCGGTTCATACATGGACCAACAACGGCGTGTAAATATCTCTGTAGCTGGCATGATCACAGTCAATGTGCTTACCTCTGTGTATTGACACTTCGAAGACCAAAAAAGGGACATTTCGGACTCGACGGTGTTGAAAAACCAAAGCCTTCGGGATAGGAAGCAGTATGTATTCCAGTATCCCCTTGAAACAGGCAAAGTGTACTCGTCCGAAGGACAGTATAATCACTGCGGAACTCTCGACAAATAGAAAGAGGACACAAGTTTACTGAATCAGACTGAAACGTTCATTGGGACGATCGATTCAACACTAGGAGGCCGGCGCGCACAAGGTTAAATTTACTGCAAGCAGAAGCATGGCCGAATCGGAACCAGAATGCATATGCAGCAAGCAGACCGATTTTGGACAACTGCGGGTGTCAAAGCGGAAAACTATTCAGAAAACTGACCGTTGCCTTCATATTTCAGGTTTTTGGCTTGCCTGATACAACAGCGTACTCCAGAATGTAAATTCTCATATTTTATCAGTTCTACAACCTGATAGAAAGTGTTCAGAAATTCACACGAGCACCGAAGAACATTTATTGAAGTGAATATTGTATGATTATCGTATTTGTAAAATCGATTGAGCACTAAAAATCGTAGCCACGTGAATGCAGCACCATGATCGGCGGCCGCAAAATAAGCAACACATTTGAAACGAAAATGTTCACCTATATTCAGCATTCTATATCTGAATGTTTACAAAAATATCACATGAATAACTTGTGTAGTGATTTGACAGCTTTTCATATTTCTGTTCAAAGGTCTTGCTCGGACGTGAGAATAGATGTTATCTTCGAGTATATACTGATAGTATCCATTCACACTCTGGAAGCTTCGAATAAGATCCTAGTGACGATATATATATATATATATATATATATATATATGCATACTTTCAATTCAAGCTTGCGCCTGAGTTGGATGGAAAGGGCATAAAAATAAACCCAGAGGCTCACTGCCCGTCATAGACAACTGGAAATCGAACCCTGGGTCTTGGATTAAGGGAGGGCAGCATCATATCCGAATGCGTCAGGCAGTGTCGTTGTTTGGATTTGAACCTCATTAGGAAGTGACAAACTCTGATATAACTTGATGACCATTGTCGCCGTGTCACGGTAACAAGATCAATATTTGACCCATCTTCATCAGTGATTAGAGCTGAGCTAGACAGGGCACGAGAGCAGCCCCGTCCTAAAAGACTGCATTATCATCTTGGTATGTCGATTTGACCAATGTCCCGCTTTCCCGCAGAACTTTTCTAATCAGAGTGGTCTTTGACCCACGCAACACACCCCATTTCCATATCATTTGTACAGAGTAGAAAACGAATCTTTGGGGAAAATAGTTTATCACTGAAAACGTGTTCTAAAGAATTTGGCGTTTACGTATCTGACCTTCTGGATCACTGGCTTGTTTGCTCTTCACGAATTGCGGACTGATACGAAAATCAAGTAAACGCGAAAGCTTGTAACGTAAAGCTTCATTCACCACTTTTGTCACAATGGCACCTGTGAAGCTATCAACATTCTCAGGTTTTATATGCAGAAGATAGAGCGCGTTTGATGCTCGAACCAGATCTTCAATAACATTTCACCCACTTATAATGCTAGAAATGAATAAAATGAAGAAGTTCATTCAGATCTCTTCTTCTTGATCTACGCGTACTGCACTCCCTACAAAAGTTCTTAAGGTAAGCTGTTTGGCCTGAAAGACGGCACAAGCGCTTAACAACACCTATCCGTCGTGAATTCCGATTTAATTGAAGCTGTTACAGATCGTAGCCCAAAGTTTTCCGTCGTATGGAACATATTGGTTTGAGACAAATTTCTGGTATGATGAGGCCTTTTATCAACTTGAAAGAATCTCTTTGGATGTTTATCGTAACTATCTGAAATGATAAGGCATGAAGTGGACTGGAACAGTTTCAGATAGTTTAAAAACATGCATAAATCTAGAGGCAGCGGATCCTTGTCCTGGTTCGTGTCAGTTTGTCCTTTACTATATTCACTGTGCTTGTTCAGATGTGAATAAAACCCTGGAATGAATGATAACATTTTTGTCACAAAAACACTGGAAAGAACCAAACATCACTGACAAACCCGTCCGTGTTTCTGCCTTCAGCAAGAAAACCGACGTGAAAGATGGAAAGCGGAATTACGGATAGTGGGCTCAATAACCTAAGTTTTATCTAGAGGTCATCTACGGGTTATTGAGACACAAAGAAACTGTCGTAGTCTTATGCGTAACTTGATATTTTCCTTTAATTCACCAAGATTTTACCCTTTGTTCCTAAACCAATATGAATTTTATGGTAAATGGACGAAACACTACCGGTTCGCAAAGTACTAGTTCACGAGAGACTAATTCGGGCAAGCAAGGTCTGCTTTGTGTGAGAATGCACATCCACTTGCACGCGATAAGCTTTTTCTCAAACATAATCTGTCTGAGTTTGCGAAATATTTCTCATTCTATTTCATACCGAAATGAAATTCCCGGGATGTGAGATGAACAAAAAGCAAACGTGAATAGAATCCAAGGAAACTCCAGTCTTATCTGACTAATTAATCCGATCTTGTTCGCTAAACGTTAGGTATTGTAGTTGGAAAATAACTTGCAATTCACGAAGTAATTTCGTTTGAACAGGTGAAGTTGTGACAAGTGTGGTACATCACTCCGGGAATTAATCATCTAAACAAAAGGAAACACATACACGTGTAAAATCACGGAATACTGATTGATTATTAGGTGTGGCATAATTCCTTCAACAGTCGCCTCATTGTTCAAATATTTCGAAATAACAAATAAAAAAGAAAGAAGGCAGGCAGTTTTAGAGTCACACTATCGTACGAATAACTCAAACTGTAAAGAACTAGTCACAGAAAACTGAAAATAACGACTTTGTGTTGACAGATATGTTTCCACAGGTGTTCTGATCTGACATTTAGTGAGTCTAGATTCGTCTTTTGTGTTGGCATTTAGTGTGTGCGTAGGTAATTCCTCCACGTTTAGATCTGTAAGTCAATCAGGCGTCATATCTGTTTTCCACAGCGAGTGTACAATTCATGACCGTGGAGGCTAAACGTTTTTGGAGATTCCCAGTAGAAATACAACCGTAGACGCGTTCTGTGATGTTCTCGTTTATCACTGCAGGGTATTACGGAAGTAACTACGGATGGTACATGTGGAAGAACAATAATATCAATAATTGTGCGGAAAAAATGTCAAATTCTACCTAAGAACAGTAATATACACTAGGTGCAGGATGAGTTTTTTTCCCAAAGTCTTGTAATTTCTGCAAGAACGATAGAAGAAAGTGTCGGAATTTTCTTTGGCCTTGAATGTGATTGGAAAAGTCAACGGTTTTTCAATCAGTATTAATTCACTGTCACCGGATTTTTCATGGAGAAAAAAATCTACAGTATGTCAGGGCCGAACAAGGTTCACAGCGTATCGAAAAAGCTACCGACAATGCCGGGTTACTGACATTATTTCTCGAGAAAAAATCGATGTCACGTATACTACAAAACTGGAGGGAATAATGAAGTTTCGATTTCCTCAGTGTTTGAAGTCTTTCAGAATAATCGCACAAGAAAATTACCATCTCAGTCAGTATTTTCGATCAAATGGAAGAAAACGTTTGTGTACTCCAAGTATCACATCTCACCATACGTGACGCTTAAAACGAACTCATTCGCAGATGTACTGCAGTTCAAAATAAAGTTCCGATACTCCATGCGTGTATTTTGTGAGACCTTTGCAAGTTAAAAAGAAGTAAACGCGCAAAAAGAGGACGCTCATTATTGTTAGTTCTGCGGCTATTTTAAGGGGGTGATTTGTCGAAAGTTTGTCGTATCAACAATGCTTACGCGGCAGAGACAAAGCCCTGACAATCCGGGAAAGGTTCAGGAGAACTGGAAGAGAATGTCCCACCCTAATCGAGGATTGCATTACGATCTTTCGGGCGAAACACCCGAACACCAGAGTAGCGTTCTGAATAGGTTAAGCTAGTTTTTTTAGTTCAGTGATGGTAAAAGCCATTGTGCGAAGCATTCAATTTATAACATTCAGTGAGATGTATTTTTTGTGCACGTGTTTTTCATTCATATTGTCTCTTTAGCTGAGAAGAGTGAACTGTTTTTAGTTCCATATCAGTTTAGTAGACGAACCGTTACCAAATAGAACTAACCAAAACAAGAGAGGTTTTGAGTGAACTCGAATACTTGAAAAATGTGTGATTTCCAAAATAATCATGTAATAATAAATCAGGTGATAAAAGAAACAATGTTTTCTCCACTTCCCTTATTTATTTGTCACATGAAAACGTAGACAGATTACTGGAAGGGAACCCCTACCAGTCCAAGGCTGTCGAATAGAAAATAATCCAGCCTTAGTGAGTATCGAACTCAGGACATCACAGTGTACGTGCCACAATGAGGAGTGTATGGCTACCGTTAAATGCAGCCCATTGAAACCCATTTTTTATTTGGGAAACAGAGAATTCGAAATAATTCAGGCCTTGTAAACTGTGTGCTACTTCAGTCATCTGATAACAAGTCGTACGGCGGAAAGTCTTTCATTGTTCACAATCATTGTTTGTTACTCTATCAGATAAGGAATTCGTACGAACCTCCACATATTTCTTGGTAAGTCGGTCAAAAGTTATTCTCAACAAGGTTAAGGTTATGCAGTTCCACGTTTGATTCCGACAGACACCGAACTTTACCTCCCAATTCGCAACGTTTTCCTTGGCCATATGCAATAAAAATAGATGGTTTCACTTCTGTACAATATACTAAGGAACCGAAAAAAATTTACTATATCGGAGCCGAAAACTATTTCGGGATATATCAGAAACTATGTGCCACATGTTACTGTGTACATGGGCGTGCAGTGCTCGGCAACACACCGAACTCTGGAAGGATGATAATCGTTCGTTGTTTTCCTTGCCATGAGTAGCCACTCAGGAGGCCGGTCGATGGATGCGCTAAATTCAAGAGGATTTTACTTCATCTTAGATCCAATTTCCTGGTGCCAATAATACATTACTTGAAAATACCACTTGTGTTGAATTAAAATGGTGCTTTCTGAAGTCACATCCAAAATACCGGTGAAAAATGAGAAATAAGCCGTCAAACGTTAAACGGTTAGTTCGAAAATCATCTAACTTTAGAATATTATTCTCGTACTTGCTTAAACCAACTTGATATCTGTCTTCCCAAGAAGTTTCTGTTGCTGAATGCCATATGTATTCTTATTTCTGATGATTGAACTATTTATTAAGTGCACGTACAGAGAACGGCATGCCCAGAAATAACTGACAGAAAATTTTAAGGATCAATTTATGGCAAACGTGAATGTGTCAAATTTCGTACCCATTTTCCTATTCCTGGTTTCAAAGATTCGCGTCTGTTTTGGGGATGCTGGAAAGTGGGAAATTACATGAGAAATAGTGAAAACTAAAGCCATGGCATCGTTTATTTTGTTTTTCGTAAAGCAAGCTCTGAACGGCTAACAGAAATAGCAACTAGCAAGAGCTGGAACATTGGGGAGACTGATCCTTGGGGTGAATCTCTGATTCCTTAATAAAATAATAAATATTATTTTACTTATTTTATTAATTAGGCCACAATTTGCCGTACTCCTGGAAGAGGACAAAGGTTAAGCAAGGGCTGCCGAATGGGGAATATTCCAGTGGTTGAAGGAAAACCAGTCATTCCTGCCAGCTCGACCAACGCCGGTCAAGTCAGTAGTTCTTCCTATTTTTTGAAAAGTGTATTATATCCTAAAACGTTTGAGAGCAGAAGCAGACCATGTGCTAAATTATTTGATTTCTGAAAAAAAGTTGTTCACTTAACTATTTTTCTACTCAATACGATTAACTTGAATCTTTCAGAGCTGGAGCACATGCAAATGAGAACTAGTCACCTGTGGACCTCAAATATGAAAGAATTCTCTAGTAGTAGTGTTCGTAATTGTAAGTGCTAAATGATCTTCCCAAATTCTGCGACGTAGCAAAGTCAAGACTTCCCTGTTTATGCTTCAACGACACATGTTCCATGTTAGGCTGAATTTTGTTATTCATCGAAATATATACAACAAAGGTCCCCGGGACGGAAAACAGTAATGCTGGTAGGCACGAAACCAGTCTCTGGTCACATGGACGCGTAGGATGGGGACAAAATTGGCCGTGGTAAACAATGATTTGCACAAGTATTGAACCAACAACATAGAACATTTGACCAGATCGATGAGCTGGAATGGTTGTTTTCAGTTGTTTATTCATTAGATACATTCCTGTTTTGGAGAAATCATGTTCATTTCATCAAAATCTGGTTTATCACATTAAAATATCTTCGATGAAGTGGTAATTTCCACTTACAAATAGTTTTCTAAGCTGCCTACAAACTGCTTAACGTCGTTAGGTACAGAGAATTTACTATCACCAGATTTGCCGAATTTCTTCTGAAAAGAAGGCCCGAATGAATCGAAAATGGGAGTTGTGAGACGATCATTTGCACGATGAAAAAATAGATTCAACTTTTTTCTATGGAAAGCCCATAATTATGAGTACATATAGGGAAAAGTTACAACACAAGATTTAGTCCACTCATTTCTTTTTGGAATAGATGTACATATATCTGCTCCCGTATTTACTCTCTACTGTCAGTTAATAGATACCCCATTCGGCAAAAGCTTGAGTGCCCTTTTTTCCGTTCATTTCAGTATTCGAATGTGCTTTTGCTGACGTCAGCGGAATTAATGTCTACGCGTTGCTGTCATCATGATTGGAGTGCGGCTCCTGTAGCGTAAAATAATCGATTTTGCCAAGTTTATTTCACAAAGGTCGCTATAATTTACATCAGAAAACGTATTATTACATATGTTTTACAGGAAAATAACGCGTGGTCACCAAGTTACAGTTCAATTTATTTAGAAATTTCCACTAGAGAAAGATCGGTTGCACAGATTCGTAAACAGAAGGTGTTTCGGTGCAAAACAGTAGATCTGGATGTTGTTCCAATATTGTGATCAATGCAAAATCTCGAACTGTTTCCATTGCCTTGGTCTGATCTCAGTATGGTTAAAGTAATTGATGTGGATTTCATGGACAGCTAGTATGCAAGCCTTTTTCGTTTATCAAGCCGTCCGGAAATTTTAAGCACACCATATTTTTGTGCATATTTGCCAACATCTCTTCACTCCGTGAATCAGTCACTCCTATAAACCTCTACAATACGGTTATTCCAAATTGTTTGGCCAATAATGATATGAATAATAATATTTGAACATGCGGCCTCATCTCAGTGTTCAACAACCCGCCAATTGTTCAGTGGTTTTGAACACTAACACTGTTAATGATTTAATTTATTTTATGAACTGCCGGTTGCTCTGAACGTCGCATTTAGACCGGAAACGTTTCACCTTTGAACGGGTGAAATCAGAAGTGCATACAGGAAGTTGCCTAGGCCGTCGCTGAAATGTTTTTCACTCATACATTGTTTACGAAGTTCAAGCACTTGGGAAAGATAAAATACGTTCAATACTGATTTACTCAGCCAGATAAATCCTGAATAAATGAATAGGATTCGGCTCTATTCAATATAACTTACCGATATGAGAATGAATCCCGCTTTGAATGACGGCTGTTTGTGATGTATTCCTAACTGGAATACGAATGTTTTCGAAAAGAACCCCTTTAGAGCTCATGAGCACGGCTCAGAATAATAATGTCTTTCAAAGTGGACGAGTTCAAAAGTACCAGATTCAATTTACCTGTGACGTTTTTAGTATTTTATTCCTCCAGTTTGCTCAGGGCATTTGAAAGCCAATTTTTTTTAACTTGATTCGGGGAATCACACCGGAGCGACAAGTCAATTCAAAATCGGAAAATCGCCCTCTCAACCAGTCTGTCGCTCAACTCTTTCGTAAGAAAACAAGTTCACCGTTTTACTTCTTTTATTGCTGCCGGTGTTGGACTGTTTGTTTAAGTTTGCTTATGTGCCACCATTGTGATCCTGAACGTTCGGATCGGCAAAAAACAGCTTTTGATGGGAACATTGCTGTATAATTTATGCACACTTGTCTACAGTGTACGGTAATGAGATGTGAGCCAAACTGTGACATTGGCGCCTGGTTTCATCGAACACTGAACTCATTTAGCATTAAAATAGAGGACTTTTATAAGGAATTATTTTGGTGGACTTATACTCAGAAAGGCCGACAGTCGTGCTACAGAATGCAATTCAAAAATCTATTTTACTGTATATACCTAATTGGAATGGGCCATAACGAAATAAAACATAACAGAATGGATTCGTTTGCTCAATATTAATGTAACTTACGGAGCCAGCGGAAACCAAGCCATAGAAAAATTTTATAAGGTAAGCATAGTCCTTGATGAGAACTGAATTCAGAAGTTCTCTGGGAGTAATTTGTTGAAATATCATTTTTTAAGTTTTAAATCGACAAGGTATATGATTTACGCGAAAAATCGATGTACTAAAAAACTTACTTAAGATCCTATGGTAAATAACTTCCGATGGCCTGATGAACGTATTATGTGAACCTACAATTTGTCTACCACTTCACGTGACAATCATTGTGGAATATCGGAAACCAGGAACATTTGAGTCAAATGACGAATAATACGAGAGGAATGTCATCGTATTATTATGTCTGTCTCGTATTCGTAAGACCGATTAAACATGTGAAACCGTTTATGGGACTGTGCGAGTTAATTGGAGATAAACGTCATGCACGCACGCGGACGCGTGTGCTTGCCTTTTTGGGAGATCGACCAAACTCATGATTGACGACGTGGAAGTAAACCCGCTCTCGAAAGCATGGGATATATTCGGACTGTTCGATCGATAGATCTTACGCTACACCCGTAAGTCGTGTTTATCACGGAGACGCATTAAAACCAAGAATATGTTACCCGAGTGTGCACTGTTCCCCATGTTTACCGAAGGTACTGTGATGCTTGAGGTCAGTCTACGTGGCGCATTAAAGATTCTTGGATTAGGCTTCTGTTACTTTTGTCTTCGAGTGGAAGATCCTGTGAGGTAGCGGCAAAAAATGAGCACTGAATTACGAAGTTACCTTTAGAGAAAACTGAACTAAAGACATCTTTCTCAGCTGGATAAGTAGCCAGTAAACCTTCTACTAGTAAGAAATGAAACTTTTTCCCTCAAAGATCTGAATTCCATGGAAGTAGCTGTAAAAGAAATCATGGTTAGTGAAAAACAGATTTAGAATTAGCTTCCACCGTGGAATATCTAGAAACACAGCTGAGAGAAGACAACGCAATAGAAAAAACAGCATTTGTTTTCAAATGAATTCACCAAATACATGTTGTGGACAACGGCGGAATATGCAGTAAATCTCGGATGATCAAGCGTGGTCGGTTTTCAACTGCGGTGCTTGCAAAAAGTAATCTCAGGGGATATTTCCTATCTGAATCGATATTTTTTATAGAAGAACAAAAACTCATTTTTTGGTTAAAATGCATCAATCACGAGGACTATTTACGCAACTATCTGGATTTCATCCAGGAAAAACAAATGCGTACCCATTGCCCAGGAGCTTTGAGTTGTCCTCATATCAGCTGCTTCCAGATGGAAAAAAATTGGTTTGTTCCACTTCTCACGGAATTGAAATATTTTACTAGAATATAGTGCACATACGACGAGTTGCATCTATGGTGTTCTTCACTCATAGCATTTCGTGCTGTTCGTCTCCCCGATAATGCCAGAGTTTTCCCTCCGAATAATGTCGTAATGATTGGCTTCTCTAAAAGACATCTGATAAACCCTATCTCCTTTCACTAAATTGCTCTAGCCATTGTCATTCATAAAATAACACAAGGCCAAAAAGCCTTGATGATGCAGTGCTTTGGTGCCATCAGGGAATTAGAGAACCAAGTTAGGTTTAAAAAAAGGAAGATTGTTTTCCCGAAGCAGTTTGTAAGTCTAAAACAAGCGACCCTGGAATTTCAACCACAATGAACCGTAGGTTAATAAGATATAATCCAGTCGGTATTTGGACTATCTTGTGTGATGTGATTTCATTATAAAACAGATCTAAATTACCCAACTTTTACTTACAAATTTTGTCTTGGACATACCATTGGTAAGGATTTCACTTTAGTGAACTTGGAGTGAATATAGAGTAGGGGAATCAAATCCTTTTTTTATTTGTCGAACTCTCCTAAAAAGGAAACTCGCCTCTGTCCTAGCAACATAATACCTAAAACAATAATTGACTAATCACGTTACTGATGCCATCAACTCTACTCGAAAACACGCATTTATGTAGTACACACTCAAGTGCGCTTACCAGTAACCGACGGTGCCGATGGAAATTTGTTTCCTACCTGTATTTATCTCTTCTTCAAACAGATATGGGTGTTTCTAGTGAACCCATTCATTACATAAATTCTAATGGAACCCGTTTCCTTGGTTACCGTATTTAAGAAATATAGCGTTTGGTGTGCACCACCGTTCCAAGGTTGAAATCCAGTTCAAGCCCATGAAATCCAGAAAAGGTGAAGCAAAAATACTTAGCACATTTGAATTTCAGATAAGATGGAACAGCTGGTAAATACCGTAAAAGGTTATCATGATAATGAAAGAATGAAATTTGATCTTTTTCACATTGACAATTCTCGTGTTCGTGTGACAACAGAAAGCCACGGTAGCGTGATATCGTTCAGATTTCTCAAGATTGGAAATGATGCAGTGATCTGTGGAATAAAGTTTTGCGTCGAAGATTATCATTTTGTTCGAAATGGTCCAGCTCTAATGCAAATAAATTCTGAGTAAGGTTGAGAACGATTCTTTGTTCTTTTCGAAAGCAATGAAACTACAACGTAGGTTTTTGCTCGCGAATTTAACTGGGAGGCTATATGTACCAAAAGTCAATATAAGTGGCCAATATAACTTCAGTATTTACAAAGCTTTGTGGTTTAATCCCAGATCAGTGCGGTTGAGTGAACCAAACACCTAAAAAATTGGGATGAAATATATGCTCACTAAATGACCTCGAAAACCTATGTTGACGGAAAATCCGTTCGTTTAGAACAACAGCTTATGATCATCAAACTGTGCTTTTAGTTCGCGGAGGTTTCCCCCATCAATTAAGTTGACAAATTCATTGCGCTTTTGGTGAGACGTTTTCGGCCTTAACGGCAAGCCCAGCTATCCAAAATTGTTGAAATAAATACACCTCCTTTTTCAGCCGTCTTCCGGATTAGATTTTATCAAGTAGACGGAATACCAGTGAGGAAAGTCCACGCATACCAATAACTGAAATAAATCGGGTAAGCAAGTGGTTTTCTCGACTGTAAATTTTAAAGATTTATTTGAATTTGTTCTGGCCTGAAACTAGTGTGAATATTCAAACTTCCCCAGGAAAACTATTCTCGTGTTTGTCATGTTTTGGCCCAAAACTGTGGCCAAATAAAAATGGATGTTCCGTCACTGTTCCTGACGCGTTTCAGTTCCGTATTTACGTAGAAGTGTAATAGGGAAAAGTAAAATGTTGGTTGAATTTAATCATATTTGTACGAATCTGTACTATATAATATTTTGTTATACACTGTGAACAAACAGTTTATCAGTAAAATCCGGCAACGGCATGAGATTATATGCCCCAAGCAGGTAGTTCTGTGATCCTCAGAGGCTTACGGAAAGCTAAAACTGACCCCTCTCCTCTTTTAGTTGCCTGTTTTTTGGCTTTTTACGGGAAATAGTCGCTAGATGAAATTCTTGTAATTAAAGAAGATCGATGAAATTTAGGATGAGAAAGTAATCACTGATGATTAGATAAACTGATTTGATAAATAATTTCATTACATCACATATAGATCAGACACGAATAGCAAACGTAGAAATATCCTAACTCCGGCTAATTTATTGGCACTGATGGAGTAGAAATGTCCAATCCGTGAACAGTTAATTTGTGTAAAGACTTGACTTGGTGGTCATGCTGTTTCTCTTTGCGTATTTCCTACATACAAACAACTTGCGCACAAAATTTGGTGAACATTTTCATTACATTTTGCAACACCTATACCAGTATGAGAATTCACTGGTTTATTTTCGAAAACAAATTGCATTTGACAATCCATTAAATCAACCTCAAAGAAGGGGTATATGTAGCAAATTTGGACTCTCTTGTCAGGACATCATTTCTGGGCTTCCTAGAAGCTGGTCTACAAGAGGCCATTCGATTACAGTTTATTCGACTTCGGTAAAATGTATGCTGATTTATTTGCTGTTGTGCCCCTTACTTCCCATGACCAAACTCCATGCAATAAGAACTCTACCGTTTCGAAAACCAAAGTTTTAATGAAAGCTTCGTGGTCGAAATCACTTCGGTTATACACATTCTAATGTCAAGGTCGCTTGCATTGCAAAACCGGTTCCCATCGGGGGACAAATGAGCTGCTCTCTCTCCGAGATATGGAACAGCCTGCTGGATACTGCTGATAGCACAGTGTGCATCTGCGACGACTGTATATGTGCGGCTTCCATTGCGTTCGCTTAATTATACATTGCACACGTTGTGACCTATCAGTTTCATAGGGCAAGTATAGCCCTAACTTCAATGCCCTGTTTTAAGCTGGAGATGTAAAATAAAACCATCTTGTAAAAATCAGAAAGTCGGCCCAAAAAAACATCCGCCCATTCAAATACCAATGATTTTATATTGAACTACCGAAGGATAAAAACTCATAGGTATTCTTGCTGTACAGGTGCAAATATGTTTCATGATTGTCATTTGTATCTAGCTGTAGGGCAGTCTGACATCTAACTAAAGATAGGATATTACTGTCACTGAAATACAGATGCAATCAGTCACTCAAATAGAGATCAGGACTGCACAACCGCAGGAAGTAATCATACCGCTATTCATTCAACATTGATGGGGGCCATGATGAGTGAGCAACGCTGTATTCACTTGATTGCCAGGACTTATTCGCCGAGTTCCACATTTCGTCAGCATCGACTTTTTCGAAACCGAAGCAGATGAGGCTGAATGACCTGGTTGATTAAATACACCTACACCAGACAGTGTAGAAGATGAATTACGAGGAATATAGCTGACATCTCTTGCACCACGCACAATTCCCAAAGGTAGTTGCATAACCAGATTGTCCAATTTGAGCCGACGTAGAGGGTCGTTCTTTTTGAATACCACTTCCAAAAAAGGGCGAGCAAAGGTGAAACTTACACAGACGTATAATCCTTGCAATCCAGTGAAGATTGCATATAGCTGCCACATTGTTACCAGACAAACGTGATTAGAAACAAAAGCCGTGATCCACACAATTAGCTGACTTCCAGCAAACTTGAAGATCATGCAGCAGCGCGCTTCAAAATCCGGGTAAATACGGTGAGAATATTGCACAGAATGAGCAGTTGGATCAGGTGTGTGATCAGCTCGCATGTTTATCATGAAAATCAAGGCGATCTGACCTGCAAGGATAAGCCCGACTGGCAAGTAGAACAAGATTTGCATACCGGCCAGACAAGAGCCCACACTTCCACAAGTAAGTACACCGTAAGTCGGATTCCACATATTTTCCAGACCAGAGCGATGGTGCAACCATAGTCCAAAAGCTACAGGTAAGCATGGCAAACACATGGATAACAATGGACCTATCCAGTACCATCTCACCGTCAACAGATGAATGAAAGGCCTGAGTGAAACCTTTACTGGCTCCTGTCTGACGTCTTTGCTTAGACGAAAATCGTTAGAACAACTGTAAAAGTTAACATTGGGCTCGCTTACACGATACTTGTCCGATTCCTTCAGGGATGAGTGAACTCCATGGCCATGTGGAAAACTGTTCTGTGAAACGTTTGAAGATTTACTTGGCAAGTGTGCACGTGGCGGAGAGTTGATGTGAGAACGTAGCCCAACTCCCGGGGAAATCTTTTTATAAGCACCACCGGGAAAGTTATACTGCTCTAACAAGGCAAAAAGTACGGATAAGTGAACTGATATGGACAAGTAATGTGTGCTTACGTCCATTAAAGGACACAAAACCCTATGACTAATTTCACGTCTTGTTTGATTCAGGAATGTACCTGTGCTATGTTGCAGAGTGGTTTCAAGATTGCTGGTGACATAGGAGCTGGCAAACAGCAGAAGATTATGCAAAGCCGTAAGAAATATAGAAACCAAGAGACACGGACCGTAAAGTCGAACGAGACCATGGTTAATAAAAAACACTAGCAAAATATGGATGAGAAGAGCTACAAATCCTACCGCCAAACTGGTGTGAGCAATGGTGGATTGGGCGTGCAGTGTTGGACAATTCTGATCCATCTCCGTATATACAGAGGATTCATTGATCTGGTTATGCCGGAGGATCGTTTGCAAGTAAGCAAGTTGTTTGTCAACGATCCAGGTGGAATGCGTTCTGGAAACGTTATTTAATTCCAACTGGTTCAGCTCCTCAGCCCATCTCATTGCGATGAAACCAAGACAGCGTTCAATCAGATTAAGAGAACTGCCAGGGAAAGTGATAAAATGTTCGATTTCCGTGGTAAAGTTATCCATTGGCTGGGGCACGTGACATGAACATAGGATGAGAAGCGGTTTGTCAAATAATCCGTGCCAAACTGAGGTAGCTGGTCACAAGTAACGGTTTCCATGTATTTCCTAACTGTCAGTAGCGCTGAACTCGATCGTGATTGGTTTCCTCATATTTCTCCGTTGGGGGATTTCTATTGGGTAATTGTGAATTTCATGGGAAAATAATGCCAAAGAATTCGGAAACTATATGCCCAATGAAAATGAAGAGAAATACCCCACGGAAAACCGAAGATTGGACGACCACACTTGCAGCTATCGTTCAGAAGAAGAAAATCAAGCAACAGTTTCTCCACGCTAAGTAAAACAGTGCATTTTTATTGTATTAGGGGGCATTTAGTAAAAAATTATGTGGGTATAGTGCCTCCAGCCAAAGGGAACGAACAGTCCTGATACTCTAGCTCTAATCGGCAACTAACTTAGATAGAGTTTTCAGAGAAAATTTACGCGTCATCCATCCTTCGAGGTGTAGGCTCTACTTGTATGTATTTTGAAATTAAGACATTTGTCAGTGCTAACCACAATCACAGCTTCATATCAGAGGTGTTGAATAACCATGAAGAAGTCTCTAAATACGATTGATATTTGCCAAATATTCATTTAGGCAGATAAATGATTCGTCTACATACCCAGCAGACGGGGAAAGCATTTAACAAACAGTATTTAATTGCCTTGAAGCGGACTGATCTGCCTGCAGAAAGCTTCTTTGAAAATAATCACACTTGAACCGGAAACTCCCAGGTTCCACATTGTTTATTATCAGGTCTAAACATCAATGAAAAAACGATTCTTATCAACTGAGAGATTTTGGGAGTGAACAATAGTTTGAACTGATTCAGGGCAGCATAAAGAAAATTGAATTCTTTTCTGATTTTTCCAGGCTTTTGAGAAAAGGGCATCATATATCAGTTGCGGTCTAATATTTATTTGTGGAGGTGCCCTGAGAAACTCGTATTCATTAAGATGCACGCTATAGATCATAACTAAAGAGAATGACGTGAAAAGGTATGGCTAAATAATTACGTGATATACCATTCAATATGGCTGCTGTCAACTGAGATTGGAATAATGAGTGTAGAGTTGGGGCCAGATGAATCGAGGATGGTAGGCATACATAGTCCATTCACGTCTACTTTGTTTAACCTAAAGTCGACATCGTTTTCGTTCTTTGAATTGGAAGTGAGCTAAAACGGCTCTATTGCTTGCACAAAATTTAGGCTAACAACAAAGGATCGTTGTGAAAAATGTCCACTACTTTTGCTGTGACCGGGTTACTACATGATATTCTGACTTGATTGCATGATTCAGAATTTGTAAATCGAGCGGAACGAGTCAGTCACATTTACCGTCGGGCTAGACTTAACAAGGTCTAAACGAAGATAATTCTTCATTATTTAATTGTCACGGTAATTAACCAAACCGAAAGATGTTCACGGAAGCATTCTGTTAGGTGCAGGTTCTGATGGTTAGTACGCATAGCTCCACAAGATCAGGTAAGCGGATAATAACAGAGGCAGACGAAAATATGTGAAACAGCATACTGTTATATGTCCGAAGGATTCCACGGAAAGCCGTAAGAATAAAATGGCTTGAAGAACAAACTTGGGGTATGCTTTTCAATTGGCAAGTTGATAGATATGGATTCACTTTGAATATATATATTTTGAATAGTTTCTCGCACAAAGGTGCGACCGGAGTAGTTACAATGCTACTTCTGCGCTCTTTGTTAGTTTCAGTCAGTCGGTAAATTTGACCGACACATTCCGCTTGATTTGCAAACTTTTGAATGAAGCAATCAAATCTTCATTTCGTGTCGTATCCCGGTAAGAGCAGAAGCAGTAGACGTTTCTCTCTACGATCCTTTCTTGATCGTCTAAAGACAACGTAAGCTATAGAATACTCTTAGTTCATTTCTCATCCAAAACAAAAAAAATTATAAAAAGCTATATCGAATTTCTGTTTAGAAATAAATATTATTACGTATAATTTATTGTGAATTTTTGTGTTCCTTTATTATTGGGACCTCATACCCCATATTCTGAAAGACCGTAGATTTTGTCACCATTCTTGTTCACAGATTCTGTTCATTTGAGCAAAAGCGAAAGTCTGCTGATACTTCCACTGTGATCGGTAAACTAAGGCCATTGGACGGATTTTAGTAATACATGTCCGAAATGGCTAGTCAGTAAAACACATGCATTTTTAGTTCATAATTCACTTTTAAAAATTCATGGTAATTTCGCTTTATTTTTAAAAAATAATCATGAATCATTTCATAATACCCTGGGCTTCATGAGTCCTACTTGTGTTCATTTTTTCATCATTTTTTTAAAATGTAACCAGAAAATCGATCTGTGTATGTAATGAATATCCAAACCAGTTTCTGTAGATATAAATGCAGCAAATATTATGTATTTGTTTGAGTGTATATTGAATAAGCAAAACTTAGGTAATCCAAAGCAGTACTGAGCTTATTAGAGTTTATTTTGTATTCACCACTGTTGAAGCGAATGTTAATTCAGCATGGCAGGCCTGAACGAAGTTGGGAGTGGGCCCAGTGGTGTGTTAAACGGGAAGACGTTATGTCAGTAACGCGGTGTTGTCGGTGGAAATTTTATAAGCTGAGTTTTCGGTTACGGTGGGCAACCTTTCTCAAGGCTGTTAGATTGTAAAACTGCTTGCGGAAGATTACCGGCGGTAATGGAAGCTTTGGGTTATAATTTTCTATCGACAACACTGTGTTGCTGACATTATATCTTCGCGGAATGTCGTTTCGTTTCAAATCTGAAACTGCACACTTTATGGCGTAAGGGAATTTATGCTCTGAAGACTCACATTGTACTACCTTAGCACCCACATTTGGAGCTAAATTCGGTTTCGGTCTATTTTCTCTGGCAAATCAATAGTCGTGCGAGTTTGTTCCATTCTTTTCGTGCGCATTACCGATTTCTATACACTACTCAGAAATAGAAAAAATACGGTTGATAAAATATTTGTGTCTATCAACTCCCTGAAAATCTTTACCGTGACTGCAAATAATACTCTGAAAGTCAGGTCGGGAATGCCGTCGATTTCTTTGGGATGAGTTTATTCGGTGGTCACAAAAACGGGAAGTCCCAGGTTTTTCATAAAACGCATATATCCAAGGTAAAGGTTATCTTCTAGTTTCAGATGTGTGTTTTGGTCTACAGCCAATTAAAAACAATAATATATTTTACTTGCAGTCTACCATCCGCAGACCAACGAATAATTTAGATTTTATATTCTACTGGGTCTACCAAAGGGATGAAATTTGAGGTTGGATTCAACAGATGTTTAAAACATTTTATAGGACGTGAAAAATACCAGAAAAATCTATACTAATGTTCGTGTGTACGCGGAATATGGCTCAGTAGAGCTTCTAAATGACAGTTACTTTGTTCCATTTTCGATATAATCAACACCGGATGAAATGAGTCAGAATTGGTGTTAACATTGTGATTTGAGTGCTAGACAGTATATTACTTAGTTCACAGTAGGACCATATTACAGCGTTGAGTGGAAGTTCAACACACAGATGGTTGCTATTTGCATTTTGCTGCTTGGTGAAGCTGTGCAAGGTAGTTGGGAATGGGTGCCCATCAGCCAGCGTCAACCTTGAAGTCATGCTTCTGGTGACTTCTCGAATTCTGCTAAACACGTGTCCAGATAAAAGAGCAAAAAACTATTCACGTCGTCTGATTTTATTCTAACAACTGCGTGGCCAAAAGCCATGAACAAGTGATAAAAAAAATGCACAAAAATGTGTGTGACTTTCAATACCGATGGTTTTCGTGGATCATGTTGATGGTTTTCATAATCTTTTAGTCATCGAGCTGTGCAATATATACAGTTTAATGTCGTCAATTTGGTTGATGGTTACCAATTCGCAGACATAACGGGCAAGTTCAGTGATCAAAGACCACGATGAAGTAAATGGTTCGCACTTAAGGCGTTATTAAGATGTGTATGGAAAACTTTAGCCGATGGTCATTCCAAATGATATTCTTATTTCGTAAAGATGACGCAGAATTATTTCCCAATAATTTCAACAACTGGCCGCCTGGTTGCAAGCAAAACATTGTAAAATTAATCAAAAGGGCATTAAAAGTCGCAAATTTAGTTTACTGGTCCTGGTCGCACGCAAATAAAGAGAAATATTTCAATGCAAACAGAGCTGAGTCGTTTCGAGTTCTTAGTAGTCAGTGACATTTCCAAGTTTGTGGTGATAACTGTCTTTTGACAATACTGGGCCTCATATGTTGCCGCCACCGGTCTGTTCTTCATCTGGCAGTCCTACATTGACGGCAACCCCGTCCTGAAATAATGTAGCACTATTATAAGATCAACAAGTACAGCTAGTTCTCCGCGCTTACTATGAAACTGCACAAATCTTATCATGTGTTACCAATCTCAGTAAATGAAAATAATGGGCTGTAGTTGGGATCTTCTTAGAGTAGAGCAAAGCAGATATTTTTGAAAAATAACTAGGTTTAACGTGAGTTGTGTCCCAATCGCGGTGGCTAACGTCGCTACATGCATATTTAAGTCAGATCAATACGTGTTCTGTTAATGCGTTGAGTGGATAGGCAGCGACATTTGCATATTTCCGCCGTCCAGCAACTAAGAACGAATCATAGAAAATTGCTTTTCAAAAGTACCAAAGAGCAGATTAAGAAGTAGCAATTTATTGAATTCCATTAAAGGTTGTAAAACTTTGATACGTATCGTTTAAAAATGATGAAAATAAATAATTCACGGCTGGTAGAACAGAACAGCTCAGCAGCAAATTTGGAATAACTTTCAAATAGAGCATTAGATTGAATCGTCAAATGACTGAATATCTTTCAGCCTCCGCAGTCATTCTTATAAGCTGTTGTACGCATGTTTGATATTTTACTCATATTGAGCTCCATTGAGCTAGATGCAGAATATCTTTAGTGGTTGGACTTCAAGTCCAATGAGTAAACCGGGTAAATTGAGTGGCAATAACCTTCAGTTTGCCTGATTATGAAGTTCCGCTTGAAGGGTGTGAGCTCGGCTGGGCTAAATGATAAAAGTTATTGGCCCTATGTAGGAATTCAACCCAAGCAGTAGGGCCAATCATTCTAGTTGAAATCGGTCGCGAAGTTGGAGAAATTCGGTAGGAAGCAGCCAAGGCATAAAGACATAATGGTGTATGTCCTGTTCTAACGGATCGATTTACCGTTTGCCAAGCCGATCTGACAGGACCGTCAGTACGTCAAATTATCATAGCTCCGGCTACGCATATGTCAACCAAATAATAATGTGGTATTCCTGAAATCAGAACCCGGTTCACGCTCGCTCAATTACATAAATAATTGGTGTACTCATTTCAAATTTAAACCCGGGATTTGTAGTCTTCCTGATAGATACAATCAAACTGATACGGATAATGTTTCCAAACAAAATTATTGGATTCATGAGAAACATTATATTGATTCCACGGTAATAAATCTATTGTTTCTCTTTATATTTTTGTTCCCCAATGTTTTATAAATGCGCTCGATGAAATCAGACCAAAAAACCAACAGAAAGGTTTATATCAAATATATTTCGTGGGACATCTGACAAATATCCATATCAACATAATCAATTCATTATTCGATAATTTACCTTCTGTTTAACTCAAACTATTATTCACAAAACACTCTACTTTCGCAACATTTTAATTAAAAATGGAATCAGACCTTGCGGAATTGAAGAGCACTTTTAGGCTGTTAAATTCGCAGTCAGTTGAATTTCTTTCCAAGCAGGTAGAATTCAGGCTGGATAAAATGTAATCTTTTAGATAGGCGACTCTTTCGGTTATTAAAACTTGGATGGAACATCTTTCCCCATTTACCGGCCACGTTCGTAGCAACTGTCGTTAGTTTGTGGTAACGAAATTAGATTTGTTCGGGAAAAAGCTTCAAAGACAAAATGCACCACGTATATTTATGCAATATTTTACCTTGTTTTCAACGGTATCTCTAAATGATAAGGATACATTGCCTTGAATTGATCAGCTCCTGGTCCACCAAACTTGCAAACATATGTGTGATCGGATAAAAATAGACTGTCTGATCTCTTTGCCCTGGGAGATTGCACATAAAAGCAGCCACGGGATTGTCTCTCCCCAGTCGCTGACTGTTCGCTCACTTGCAACATTTTACGAACATGCGTAAGAAGACGTTGTCAATAAGTCTCGAGCAGTATCTTGTATTTACTAATCATGCTAGACAGTAAGATGTCTCAGATCAGTGTTTCAGCACTCCATGTTTTTAAACAGTGTACACATTTTGGGTAAATGTCGCTCAGTGGAGTAGGTGAAATTGCAAACATTTTTCACGATCCATCTAATGGCTTATCTTAGGGTCTAGAAAGCATAGTGATGACAGGACTTCATCTGGTGACGAACAAAAGCTCTGCAAAATGGTCCTGTGAAGGAATGAAATTTAAGGTAAAATAATTGCCTATTTGTATCTATGAAATCACAAACAAATTGTTTAAACTATAGTCCTGATAATCTAGTCTACTGGTAGTTGAACTGAATAAAATCAATCATGAAATGCCTCTCTGATTTGCTAAAACAACAGGAGATTTTCAGATGGTAAGGTGTATTTGTATTACTATCAAACATTGAAAATACAGATGAACGAAGCATTCGTATTAGTTACTGACACTCAAGCTTTTATAGAAGACCTTCCAGTGCGGTCTCACAGTGAATTACCAACGAAATCTCCTATATGGAACGAATATAGAAGACACGAGTCGGTGAACAGGTGCGAAAGTATGTTCTGTATATCACGGTACCGAAACAGTACCGATAAGAGAAATACATTGAATGAAAACGAAAGCAACGGCGAAGAAGAAAGCGAACAGCCAGCGTGCACGGTCGTCGACTAACCAAAAGTCAAAAGGATTCAAATCGAGTTAGACAGAAACTTCGGAAAAGTCGGTCAGTAAAACGCAAGCAACGGAACAAAACAGTGAGGTCAAAACCAAAAGTCAGAAAATATGGTAGAAGAAATAAACCCAATATGGCGTCCAGAAGAAGGTCATTTTCTTAGAACGATCGAGGTCACTACACCTGTGCATTTCTACAGGTGAAAAATGTATTGGGATTATTCATTAGGAGCCTAAGTAGAGGGACCGAAGGATGACGGTGTTCATCAACGTAGGATAAGAATTCCGTTCAGTTATGGGTGTAATCGCATTGAATTTGTTGACCATTACACCGTTCATCAGGAGCTAATTAGGTCATACTTTGCGGCCGCGGTGGCTTTAATTTGTGAGGCCGGCGCTTTTGTTTGCACGGGTCGGGGTAATGAGTTTGTATGACCACTGACCCACCCGACGTGTTGTAAAAGGAGAGAGCCACCCATAGTTCGAAGTGAAGTGCAAGGAGTACACGTGAAGTAAAGCTTCACAGGGTGAACACTCGAGATCCAATCTTCTAAACTCACCACGTAAACCCACGGGCAAATATCTAACATTAAACCTTCAGGCGAAAGAATACTTATAGTCTCCGAAATTACTGCTAGTAAACTGTGATGTACGTCAAACAAGTTAATCAACTAAAAGTTTAGAAAGCCTACTCTCTGACTTCATAAACTTTTCTTCACCTGAATTCCAAATGGCGGAAAGCAAAACTTCGTGGGGGAGAACAAATGGAGCCCCAAAAGTCTTCATAATCTCAATATCATTTTCTACATACTGTGGCTTTTGCGCACGGTTGTTGGGTTATTCCCGCCAAATTACCAAGTTTACCCAAAAACGTCCTATAAAGAGTATCCACGCCGAAGTATATATTTATCTTATAGCTTTACGCATGTTAACAGAAATTTCAAGATAGCACCGGTTAAGTGGCTTCAAATTCAACGAATTAGTGATTATGGCTTTTTCGAGTGTATTTAACTGTATGCAAAACATTTTCGACGGAAAATGAGAACTGATGTTTTCTAAATGCTATGAAGTAGAAATAGAAACAAATGAGGAATTATTTACTAGAAATCTAATTCATTCTTTTAGAAACCTTTATTTCGTGCACCGTGACAAGGCAATATCAAGGTTCAGTTTATCATGTTTCCCTAAAGTGCACTGACACCCATGGGAGAATCCTATTTTAGATGAAAGATACAACGTCCACTCCGCCCTAGGTAGATTGGGTTACAAACCGTGACAGGTAACTTGGAACCCGCGCACTAGCCGTCTTTCGGTGAGGGAGGTGAATTTGTATCATATATGTAAACACACGTTTCATGGAAAATGTGCTTAGAATCAAAGAACACACAAAGGTATAAGATCAGGTTGAAGACATTTGTGATTCTGACTCACGTGACTTCTGGTTCCGTCCAAAGGAGCTATTTCACATGGCTTATATATCGCAGTAATCTCTTTCCTCATTTCCTGTTGGACATACATATACGTACCACCGGAACAAAAAATGATAGGCTGGGTGTTTGGATTTCGATGTACGTGTAACTCCTTACAGAATAACCAGTCAGTGTGAATAAAACCCTAACTAAGAGGTTTATAATATCAGTAACACAGGCATGTCATTGAAGCGGTCATTCAGATAGGCAACTGATTCCAGGAAGCACATTTTTCATGCCATCACCAAAATTGAAAAAGAGTGGAGAAAATTTTAACAAATCCAATATTTATTCACTTGAAGAATATCTTTTGAAATTTTTTGGTGCCTTTTGGTGATAATTACACGTTACTGAGTAAGTAGAATGGCGGAGATAATCAGAAATTCTCCAAAACAATGGGTACTTAATTAACTTTCAGCTGGCTTTCTATATCACCTGAAAAAATCACATCTGACCATGGTAACCTATCTCAAGAGAAACTATCAGAGATAGCAAAGTGCCTAATAACTTACATCTTTGTTGGTTCTCTGACTTGGGAGGAGAATTTTTACCCGAAGATTTTAAAGTATTGCAAAGTTTCCCATGTAAGTGAGGACGAAAGACAATCTAGCCGCAAAAAATAACAAATCCTTCAAAGAGAACAAAACTTTCGACTAAATACTCACTGATGAATCTAGCCTATCATGAACCAGATGATATTCCTGTCTTTGTGACGAGATTGTTATGACGAAACCCAGTTTTTAATTTTACACTAATACTCCGCGTTGGATGATAAGTCTACCCAATTAACATTGAGGATCATGACTAAAAGTGCATGGCAGTTAAAGGCAGGTTTGATGAACATCAGGACTCAGTTCTTCTTCTATCGACGATGATCACAGAACAATCGTAAGCTTAATCATTCCAAGTCCTTTTCGATATCGCTGACTATGTGGTAAAGTAGATACTGAGGTGACAGCAAGATCGAGGCACTGTTAACGAAGAACATTCTTGTTTGGTTGGTTCCATCGCGCTTTCTGCAGTTCACTGATTGGAGAACGTCTTATCTTCGATGTTTCCATCCCCCAAAATTTTAATGGCATCTAACAGAGCTCATGCAATCGTAATCACAAGCTTTAGAACACAAAAAGGGCTATTTTGATCACATACTTGCATAAGCGTGCTTGAGAATAGGGGAACAAAAAATCCAATGTTTCGAACAGCGAGCTGCTATTCTAGCCCTTCAGCATAGCAGCTATTTTACCATCGCTACGTTTATCAACCACCATTTTGCTCTCGTGCAAATATTATGAAAATTTATGTTGTCAACTAAATACAAGTCTCGTCAATTCTGGGGTCATTTTCATCTGACGGTGTCGAGTTTAATCAAAGCTATTAGGTGAGAAATTGTAAAATAACGTAATGGTCAACTGTCCTTAGTAACACTCTACTTGCTTGCATAACAATCTGCAATATTGTGCTCTCCCCATTTCGAAGACTTCCAAACCTGATTATAGCTCACGCCTTCCAAAATACTTGTGTCTTATGCCTTCAGGTATTTTAGCCGACGATTGAAAGCGAAAACTATCGTGATTCCTTGCAGATTAGAGCCAACCACATAAACGAAATAGATAATTCACAGGTGACGCACCCTGTCTGGTTTTGTTTTATCTACCAAACCAATCGGTTTGATTGTATTTTCCTCTCATGTGGTTTTGAACTTTCTTCTTTTTGGTAATACCATTATCGCAAAGTTTAAATAGCAGCCAAATAGCTTTCAAAACATCTCACGATCTATTGCAGCCTCTCCTTAGGAGTGTATTTGAATAAATTCAATAAATAATTGTAGTCGAATTCACTAACAACTATACGTATCCACTCGCCCTGACTAAACTCGACGATTTCATCCTGATAAGTTGTTAAGAACCGTTTTTTCCTCAGGTTGAGTTCACTTATTAATATAACCGATCACGTTAGGTTACATCTGCGCCCAAAAATGTACTCTCAGACTAGTAAGTTATCTTGCTAACAGATTAGGCAGCTCCGATTTTATCACGGGAAGTTTTCTTCTTTTTCGCCCACTTTTAAAAGTCCTTTGTTCCACGCCATATCGTTGTTACGTCGCGGCCCTAACCATTCCCATCCGGTTAATTTTGCACTTGAGGTAACAAACCTTTTTCTTATAACCTCCGATGTTGGCTTACTCTGAAACTGGATGAGTAGCTTATTCCTATCTAAAACGTTTTGCGCATGCTGGCGTAAGCACATAAAACGGGCAACACAAGTGATTTTCGCTGGTTGTTGTACTTGATTGGGGAAGAAATCAAACTTTTGTACTACATCACCCAACAGTTTTGTGCCCTCCTGGAAAATTATTTGCAGGATGTAAGGGATAAATCTAATCTGTAGTGAGAATAAAAGCCTCCGTCAAACGACGTGTACGTAAACCAACGAAAAAGTTGATTCCGTTTTTTATCGGATGACACTCTCCTAATTTTCTAGCATCACGACACTTGGAAGAGTTTTCCAGCTGCTCAGGTAAAGAAAGGTAGAGAAATCTGACCTACCACACGGTCTACTTTGACAGTACTTAACCACGGGGCTGAAACCCTCTGTGAAGTAACGACATTAGTCATCAATCGTTTGCTTGAATCATTCTCCATCTATGGCTATTAGCGTCATATTACGATCACGATCATACCTAAGAGGTAGTTTAACTTAGCGGAAATCATGGAACTCCGCACTATAACACTTAAGGCAATCATAATAAAACTTGTTGAACTTACTGTGTATCCACGAATGCAAAACGAATTAGGTTGTCTCATGGTTAAATACGAATTTGCTTACAAACCCCGGCGTTTGCTGATTGGTTCAATGGCATGTGCTATTTATCCTATTACAAAATCCCTTCACATTTCATATCAGTGGGTAAGCGTGCCTCTCTCGATAAGACTCCAGCGTTTAGTAATTTGTCACGATCCTTCCTAAAATGACTAGAATTTAGTAGCTTTCTGGAAACGTTGCTCAACTGATCCTAACACCGTCATTGAATTTTTCAGGTTTTCAGCAAGCTATGTCACTGTTCCTGAATATTCCTCTCTTCCTCAATGCTAACTCTTCACCTTCGTTAGCGACTTAACAGTGATCTATTTAGCTCGTCTATACCTTTTTACCGATGATGTTATTGCTCGACCTATGGCCCATTCACCTGATTAAAATGAGCCTACGGAAATTCGTTCGTCCCTTCAAAATGTTTCTGAGCAGTTTGATTTTCCCTCAAATAAATCCGGAGATAAAGGGCTCCTTTTTGATGTTGCTTCAGGTATTTTAGAAGGTAATTCTACCAATAAATTTGTTGTTCTTGAACGTGTAAACCATGTGAAATACGTCAATATTACTCTACCAGCAAACAAGCAACAGACCTCACTTACTGAAATCACTGTTGCAGGATGGCTTCAGTTATCACTGAGATTTCGGGAACTACAACAGTTTAGTGCTCTGAATTATTTCGCTAATTTCTTTGTACCATGTAACACTGTTATCATGTTCTCTCGTTAGTTTCTTCGGCATGTATAAAACGCACGAGGTTTGGGCATCATCAGTGACGTTTCTGAATTAGACTTAAAAGACCTCATGTCAGACTTTGTGATAAACATATAGCAGCATCCATAGTGCGTACAGGAATAATCGCCACTGACTATTACCACACACAGCAGCGTGACTTCTCTCTGGATCCATCCTGCTCACTGATCAGTCCCGTGTTTCAATAAAATCGTTCTAAATGCCCCGCTGCACGTAAATTTTCTTGGTTCCGCTTCTTGTTCGCGTTGTAACTAACAAGAATGACGGCCTGGCTGAACTACGAACTTAAAATACTTCTCCATTTTTTCTACGATGATCAACGTCGTCAGCACTCTGCTCATGCCAGGGTTATATTAGCGATAATAAATGATAACTTACTGCCATTAAAGTTTGCAACGACGCAGTAATAAAATGAGAAGCACTGTATGAATGAGGACGCATAGAAAGTTATATCTTTTCCGTTGATAGTCCACATTTGACGGACGTCTTGGTAAAACATTCACTCCTTTGAAACAGCTGATTGAAATGCTCCTTCTATACACAGGTATAATACGACTGCTAATCGGCGAATGGTGCGCCCGTTAAACCAAACCAAAATTGATACTGGATGCAAAACTGGTTTGATGAAACCTCAAGGGACATCTTCGTTGGCATCACCAGAAACGTTTGCGTCACTCAACATTTGCTTATCCATTTTCTTACGTGGAAGAACAAGGCCGTTTTAGTGAATATGATCATAACATCAAAACAACCATTGGGAACTGAAGTTTTCAAGATTTTACTTTAACTGCGACGCAGGGAATAGTGCACCTTGTTCAAAAGAAAAGAGATACTATTTCAAGCTGGAAAACAATTACAGCATCCGAAATGCCGAAGAAATTTCATATTGTTTGATGCTTTCACTTTTTGATATTTAAAAGCATTTCCTGAAAACAAAGATCTAACCTTCGCTCATTCCACCAACACCGCTGCAAAATGCATTCATCTTCACTCTGAACGGATTTATCTGAGACCTACTTTGATTGGCTCCCGATATAAGAAACATTATAACTTGGGTATTTAATAATAACCTGGAATCCAACAGAGTGGCGAATTTTGTCAAGCTCTTGTTATATACAAAATTCATAGTTGTTTTATAGGATAAAAATCCTATCCTATATTAGCCAACACGCACTATCCTTCCCATAGACATAAAACACATCATAGAGACATGTGATCGTGGGAGTTTTTGTTCAGTAACACAGCGGTGTCGATAAAATTGAGATAGACATATTTTTATCCAGCTGCCTGTGTGTTGGATAGGCGAAGAGAAATTTTGAAGAATGTAGTTTATCATTTTTTCTTCAGGATTTTGCAATGCGCATAGTCACCCATCATGAGTTTCTTCGTTGTGACAAATTTCATCTTAATGAAGTCTTCTCATTCACTTAAAAAAATAGAGACATATTAGAAAAGCTTTTGGCATGGTGATATTCGGTAACCGGATTTATTCGCAAATGCCCTGCAAGACATAAGAAAAACCGTTCTGTTGAATAATGAGAACAGAAGTAAGACTTATTGCAAAGTCCAATACGGTTTTGTACTTATATCGATTGCCAATGTTTAAAATGTTAGCTCCACGCTAGGCAGTAGGTAAGATACTTCGCGGAGAAGACAGGGATGTGTGTCACAAATGTCAACAGTGTTTGACCGATTTTCAGCGTTTTCCTCGAAAGACAAACAGTCTGAGCAAGTTGCGTTTCTTCCCCACAGAACTGGGTTTTCTGTCTTGATCAGCAAAATGTTTACTACACGCGAGCAGCCTTGCATTCGGGTTATGTAATACCACAGTAAAAGATACAATCATGTTCCTTCGATGGCCTGCTGATGCCCGAAGTCCAGTGATAGCTGATACTGGAACTTTTGCCATAATTCGTCATGTGCGGTTCAACTGAGTCATGAAGCGTAAAAGACATTCAAGAATGGAGTGTTTCAGATTCTGACCTAAGTATTGCTCTGTTAGGCCAACGTACGTGCTGCAGCTACTGTCAGTGAACTGGTTGACAATAATTTTTGCAGTCCCAATATATGTTTTTCCCTCGCCATCAACACATAATTTTTCAATCTAAGTTTATAGTTGATTTGGATGTGTTTGGATATACTAAATTATATTCTTTTTTTCGTAAACGGGCCACTTCATGATATAGGTTTCCCTTAAACATTTCGCAAGGCAGTGTTTCAATCCATCACTAAAGAATAAATATATACATTTTCGTAATATGAGATCCACCAGACAGAGTGAACTTTTAAACCAATTGAAAACCAAAGCAGCCTTGTTTCGTCTTTGTTAGTAATCATCAGTAATGTCAAAAGGCATCAATGATACAGCGTATGAGTCTAATAATCCGTCTGGATCCAGCCCGGATAACCTTGTGATTGAGGTGTTCAATTCAAAATCGTTCACTCCAGGTTCGAGTCCCCGTGGGGTCTCGTTGGATCCACACTGCTGATGATTCCTGACGAGGGTGAAACAGCCGTCCGGAGCAGTCATGCTTCGAACGGTCACATAGCACGATCGATCTAGTATTACACAAAATCTTATCTCCTGCTAGTAATATATACATTTTGACCATATGCTCAGGCCTTTTAATTATCTGTTCGGCCTCTACCAGAGGCAAACTTAAAGTCCCAACCGGTTTTAAATAGAACTAAAAAGATGTCCAATAAGTGGTTTTGAACTATTTAGATAAACCGCTCATTGCCACCAAAAACGATGTGTATCTGTCACCTTTATTTCTGAGTCCACAAAAATCTGCAATACTCCTGTATTTTCTGAGCATTTGCCACGCGATTTCAGCTGCACGAAGGTTACCAAAACAGTTTAAAAAATTCTGTACAATTCTGGCTCTCGGAATTACAACAACGGAAGTATATCTTTTTTAGAATGTGAGAAACCTAAACAGAAGTAACAGATACTCAGTCATTAAGACAAATATCTAAAAGGTTCTCTCATCCACATAGCTTGTCTGATATTAGAGTGCACTATGGTGACCAGACAATTACGTTTTTCAGTCCGGACTGAAGTAGGACCCTCGTATTTCTCTGTATGCCCCCGGTTTATCAATAAACTTTACTTTTCCCTTCAATCTTAGTTATCTTTTATTTTACTCTTATAACAGTTGTTTTTTCTAATAAATTTGGCGTTAGCAAATTTTCATCTACCGAAGGTGTCATACGTAATTATTCAGATGATGCCGGTGGATTACAAGTCAACTCATTGTATTCGTAGAAATATCAACAAGCTAGAGAATTTGCATGACATTATGTCTTAGGTCGAGTGAAACAAAGAAAATAGCAACCTATAGCTTTTATTCTGTAAAATAAGCACAGTAACTCGTCTGTTCTGAGCAGCAGTCAGCCGCTTCAGGCAGTTTACCAATTGAAATAGAGCCACTGCAAAATATGTGGTTTTTTCAGCAACAACTGATCCTTTGCGGTCAAAGGGTCACCAGAGTAAGCTGACAAACTTGTTGGTCCGTGTGAGACTTCCGGTACCGTCGGCCGAAACTCCTTTTGTTAGTTAACGATTGACAGCTTCTTGATTGTAGGAAACCTTACTTAAATATAACTTCAAATGGACGGGAGATGAAATGATAAAGTCGGAATGCTTTGCAGTACATTCAATGATCATTTTTATCCCTCCTTTAGGAAGTACACAATTTTATCAATGAATTCGTAAGCATTCCTAGTTTTCCTGTCGCTCTGGTATTAGGTCAGATAGTCTGCAACCTTTCCCACTTAGAACGCGCTTCATGTTAAATGGACATTTGGTGCTTTCCACCATCTTGTCCTCGGTATTATAGAACGTCTTCCTAAAAGTTTACCTGAGTTTTTAATCGAGTAATCACGAATTTACCAGTTACAATATTCACATACAAATGTTGCAGGATTCAACAAACCCTTAATTTTCAAATTATTTACCTAATGAAATCAGAGGTAGCTATTTATCTCCAGTGATACTAATGTTTGCCATTTGTTAATGACTCGAGCAGCCGGAATGATGCTGGTCGAGGAAAGGTCACTTCCTCTTTTTGTCCAAAACGGAGTTAATTCACTAACTGGTGATTATTTATTTATGGGGTCACTTGCCCTATCTTTTTAGCTTTCTAGATACGACAATCAGTTGCGAATAACGCAAGCTATGCACAGTAATAGGCATTCAAGTTTGATTGTACTTTTACCGTCAGTCGTTTCGTCTTACGAAAATTAGCAAGGGCGTATATCGTTTTAAAAGCAGGGACTGACAGTCTGTTGAAAGATAAAAATTATTAGCAGTGAGTATGCTGCAGTGACTAGGTCGTTTACTTAGGTAATTAATTTCTGTGTGCTTATTAAGTCATGTTGCCAATGTACTACAGTAGACAAGACACTTCGGCGAAGAATGGTAAGACATCTGCCTCCGCATTCTCAAAAAAATTTGTTTTGCCACACATGGTTTAAAAGAGATTTCCGACTACCACCAATTTTAAAGCTTTAATATATCTATCGCGCAGCTTTTGACTTTCCAAACATGAACGAATCACCTTGGCAGACTTATTGTTTTGGAAAGCAGAAATCCTACGGGTTCACTTTGCCGAGTGAACCTGGCAGTTCTATGAAGTTTTACGGCTTGAACAGTGAGAACTCTTTTGTTTGAAGAAGTGTTTGTTGACGCGCGTTACTTTTCTTCAGAGAAACCATCTCTACCTATTTTGGTTTTTGAACTGTTTCTGTTGTACTATTATCATCCGCTGTATTTTGTGCAACCCATCACCGAGTTCTTGTTGCATTTCAGCCATTATACGCTTGTTATTAGTTAGGTGAGGCATTCATAAGCACTCGACGATTGTGCTATTCACTGATCCAATTTGCCACTGTCGAATTCTCAACAACTTGTTAAATAATATGAATTCTTCTCTTATGGGGCTCAAGTGTTTTGATGTCTATCTGATAGCAGGTGACGCACCTACTCGATGAAATCACTACCTTGAATATCTATCTCAGAGACAATGAAGCCACTAATCCTGATAAATTGAACACTATCACACTGCCTGAATTTGTAGGTACCTGTACATTTCCGACTTTTTCCATGATTTTCAACGTCCCTTGGTGCGACACTCCTTTGTTGTACCGAAGTTTTGATATAGAACCCACACACACCTTATTGGTCGTCATCACCGCGCAATACAAAAAGGCTGTCAATAAATCTTTCATTCTGGTACGGTCTCATCTTCTGATTTGGAGTGTCTTACAATGATATCGGTCGGAACTAACTGTGAAAAACAAAACATTTTAGAAGCTTCCACGGCGTCTCTTGGCACTTCGCTCAATACCATCCTGATCTGTTCAACGGATGGCTGTCAGACCGAACTGAACTGAAGACATTGGCGGATATTGGCTCTTCGGCACTCATTTCCTGATCACAAGAACACTGAACAACTGTGAGTTCGAGTCACACCTTTTGTTTCATTTAATTCCTAAAGTACATAACCTTTTGGCCTTTTTATCACAGCACGCTCCTCCGCCCATCTTAGTTTGCTAGTGTCATCTTGGATATTGTTGAAAATAATTTAGTGTGCCACATAGACAAAATAGTACGCCACAAATTCATCTACTTAAGGTTGCATCCCAGAAAGCACTGAGTATGGGTCAGGTATCGAGATACTTAATAGAATTTACCTCTAACCTTTAGGTGTAGTACGTGCTTGACATCTTCTGACAACTTGTAAGCAAGAAAACGGACGGGAAATGGATCAATTCTTACAGAAAGTGGTCTCCTTAGCAAATGGTTGTGATTTAAAAGCATTTATCCATCTTAGAAAATAAAAATAGATCTTAACTGGACGTTTTTATCTCCACCCTGTCTTCTTCAACTGCCCGAGAAAAGATTATTGTACAACATGAATAAGGCCTTGATGAGGCATATGAACTATCCAGATCTCTTGAACAGGCTCATAAGCAGTCATAATTGTTCACAAATAATCAGTCACTCCCTTGCTGTATGATCCCCTTTAGTTTGTATATACCTGCGATATCCCCTTCTCTCTTCAGCACTTACGTTCTGGCAGCTTTCGGTCAAACATATTACTTCTGCGGATGCAAGAGACACCTCCTTTCCAAATGTCAAGCCCGAGAAGCAACCTGCGAAAGGTGTGGCAAACATGGGCATTTCCAACAAGTTTGTAAATCCTGGCCTACAAAATACCACTTGCATTCACCTGTCGATCCCTTACTACCCAGCATATTTATAGTTGTTATTCCGAAGAGTGTGTCAAGCACAGTTACCAATATGCTTATTGATGGGACATCTCTCCAAGCGATAGTGATTATTCACACCCTTGAGTTATTTGTGACTTCGACCTTCTGATAAATAATAGCCCGCTGTGTTTTGTGCACATACATTTCGGCCACATCTCCACAAATCCATCCTGTGAAGTTGAGATACGTTTTACACCAGGCAATATGGTTATATTAAGAATATGTTGCCCATAATCAGTGATGAACCTAAGCTCGAACTGGAAGAAAAACGATCAAAGAAATAATGAAGCGTATGCAACATTGAGGACTTTAAAATAATTCACAGGATTTCCATATAAGTGCCCGTCACACCCCGGGTACACAAATACCCCAGAACTCGCAAATCTAGCATTTGCCTGAGAATTATTCTTTTTATACTGGACTCGCCTTGCCAAAAATAACTCACTGGTAAGTCAGGAAAACTAGATATTTATAAGGTGAACTAGCCTTCTGAAAACTGAGGAATTCATACAAATCAGTGGTTGCCACCACATTTGTCAAAAAGCTCAGTGTTTGTTTTGATACCCAATCGCTCTTGCAAAAATAACATTTAAGAAAGATACCAATAATAATATTGATTACGATGAAATGATTCAATGGAACTCGGTAAAATATATACCATATTAATGTAATATCATTTTTGTCTGAATCGAATAAAAACCTTTGCTTCTTGACACATTCTACGGTCAAGTGGACCAGTGGCAGTAGTTAACTATGCAGCTTTCAAATAAACTCTCAACTTTAGAGCTCAGCTGTATCACAAAAAGCAAGCCTTTTTACAGTTTGCTGAGTACGGTTTAGGTTTTGCTTTTCTTTGGCGAACCTTCGCTTCGGGTTTGGAGCATTAGTAGGCCTTCCTTGTGTGTACTACACTAACCCAGTGCCTTTCCGGTAGACCTCACCAATAACCCACTAGATCACTTATTAGCCAGTATTTCCTCACGACTGGTAGAACAAAAAGAAATTCGAATCAATGTTGTTGTTATATACACGAACCAATTCGAATGTTGCAAAGTGAGTCCGGTGTCCAGACCATTATAAGGGCTGCGCTAAAACCAGAAGCCGAAGTCCAACCCAACGTATTACCTGTTACCCTCTTCCAAATAAGCACACCCATTGTTATGACCATTATCATTGGGACACTTGGAAATGCATCATGCTCCGAGTATTCATCACGATGGGCATGAGTTTGATTATCCAAATCATCTCCAACATCAGAACCATAATCATCATTATCTTCATTTTTCCTTGCTGTTTGCTCCTTTTTACTTCTTTTCTTTATTTTTTATACAACAAAGTACGAAACGCTCACCAGAGGGGGGGGGCCTGCGGCCAATGAAAGGCTGCCGAACGGAAAAGTGACCGGCTTTATAGAGGAAGTGAACCCCAGTCGCTGTTGCCCAAATCTCACGATGATAACCGCTCGACCACAGTGGTTCGACCTCCGTCATCATTATCATCATCATCATCCAAACCAGAGTTATTTTCCTGACTATTGATCTGATTATTATTATTATCATCATCTGAATCACCGTCATCAACATCATTCGAATAGTCATTGTCATCTCAATTGGTGTGAATAACCTTCAGTAGTCATATACGGTCTACAAACACAAAAAGCCGCTAATTCTTTAAATGAATACGGAAGGTTATATCCCTGACCCTATTACATGATCAAAGAGAATTGAGAAATTTTGATCTTTTGCAGAATTCGGGGGATAGCTCAACAATTTAGACTAACCAGCATACGTAGTGCTGGTGGTAAGTACTGAGATGACACACGAAATCTGCGGACGAATGAGCCTGTTAGGTTTTAGTTTTGTGTAGATGTTTTTTGGTGTGATCAATACTCTATGACTGAATGGCATGAAGAACGACCTTTAATAGGTCGGTTCTTCTCAGATGTGATCTGCTAAAGTGTTCACATCATATCTCAATGATCAGAAACAAATCCTCTAAGCCCACTCAATTCGGTTACGAATGTGCTTTGGTGAAAACGTGAGGGGTTCAGAGGGGGCCCGACTATATATCAACTTGTCTTTTCACATCCAAAGTTAAAACGCCTCCAGCCTTCCCCCCCTCACAATAATAACGGAGTGTGTCGTACAAGGCAGGTCAGTCCTACAGTTATCATCGTGGACACTGGGATAACGGGACCCTTGTTCGACTCCCTGAACTCCCTGTGAGTTCGCCCTTTGACAACGTTTCATTGACCTGATCTCCCTTACTGAGATTATTTACTTTGTAATATGATATCCGGAGGAAGTAAAATGGATAAAAAAATGACCTCCCAGACCTGCCAGTAGAAAGTAGTGGTTCATAAGCCTCTTCTGAATGTCTTTGCCGAGTGTTCAGCAGGATGAACGCAGGGACTATATTTAGAGGCCAACCGCATTCGCCACTTCACTGTGCTGCCTCAGATACATGCTGCATTTCGAAAAGTGTCGCTCATCAGGAGGTAAACTTACCACCACCTCGACCATTGCCGTCGTTCTTCTGGGACCGTTTTTATTCAGTACGCCTGGATTCAACGTATTTACCACAAGCTATTACACTAGTGGCCGTTCTTCCATGCGCAACCTGCGAATGAACCCGGTGGAATGTAGCTACTTTCAAGTCGATAGTGTTCACCATCTTTTCGATGTGTACGGTTTTAATGGTATACAATTTCCCCCTACCTGTCGACGTGACATCAAATCTGATCACTGACGCTAAGCTCAGTAATCAGGAGTTCGTAGAAATCATTTAGGGTTTGTCAGGCGAAAACGCTTTCGTTAACCTTTGCTCACCACCGAGCTTATGAAGTAATGGAATCAACATTTAAAATGAATTTCCTGATGGTGGATCAATAATCTCTGTGCTGTATCGGGAAAATCAAATCAGAACCGGGAAAAGAAAAGACTTACCTGAATTAGATAAGCTTGCCTACTCAGGCAGTTACACCTCGTCGTGTGGTTGAATATCGGAGGAAGAGTGTTCATCTATAAATCAGGCAGGATTTTCATTGCCAAACTCAGCCATCTGTGGAGGTGGTTCAATCCGTCGTTTTATACTTATCAGAAAAATGACCTTTAAGTGTAGCAGATAGGTGCAAACTGTCGGTGTTTGAGCATCTATTTCTTCGTTATATTACCTGAACGGGATGGGAACACCACATCTACAACAATGAGATTAGGCTTCAGAGGAACAACTACTGGTTCTAAATAGACTAAGGTGACTGGGACATATGTTACGCAAGCCAACCGACAAACTTTCTTGGCATACCCTGTTCTCCAGTGCAGGTAGTGGTCGGAAGGTGAGTCGATTTGGTCATTCTGTTCCACGGCAAAAAAGTATGAAAATCTTGACCAGTAGAATTGGCCAAGTAGGAAGCGAGAGATTTTCGGATTGTTGTCTATGGACCCGCTTTTCAGGCTGTTGGAGACAACACGTGATATGGTTAGACGTCGTGGTCAGTGGTGTAGTGGCATTCGAGCTGATTCTTTAACTTCGAGATTTTCGATTACTACTCTGTTTTCGACTCTGTTTCAATTTACGCTTCTATTCATCTTGCCGTCGACTCGACGATAGTACAAGGTAGCTACCAAAACCGTAGCACGGACTTGTGAGGTTGACAGAACAGGACTGAACTGGAATAATTTAAGTCAAATTAACTTCAAAACACAAGTCTGTTGTTGTATTTAGGTACTCTGAAAACAGTATCGACTGTTCGGCGATTCAGAGTTCTTCTAGACTTGCTCGGATTGAAGTAAAATCATGACAAGCACGTAAGTCACTCTTTTGTTCACAGGGGGACAGCTTTTTCTTTTTCAGCAAAATGTTTTCTCCTTTAGGTGAAAACCTGCTGATCATCGTTTGCAATTTTAACCATGTTGGGTCACACTCACTACTTTTCTTGGGGCTAACGAACATGATTAACTCCCTCCCAAGAGCAAATTCACCCCTAGATTTATGGCATCTATTTCTACAGGTGATCTTATTTACCTCCAGTGAGACCGAAAATGTGTTTACACACTGCTCACAGATTTTTCGCAGAAACGAATCAGATAAAATTTAGCCTTTTCAATATCTCGCCCCGTAACAAATCCTTCTTGAAAGCAGACCTCAGCCCTGCTTTTCGTGGTTTTAATCCCGTTCACTTTTCCGAGTTGTTGTCCTTCTTAATAATATTTTGAGTGATGACTTCAGTCCCTGTTGTACCAATTGAACTCTGTATCCCGTGGTTGGGTGGTCTCTCCATTTTTTAAGTTCCTTAGAAGATAGAGCGAACTGGTATGCAAGTCCCGCCGAGTTTCAAAGGTCAAACATTACTCCATCCATATCAAGACAGAGGTCAAATGATTGGTTGTATATTTTTCCATACATTTCCTGAGAACCAATAAATCCAAGTATTTATGCCACGGTATAAAGCTACTTTTCGGTCTGAAAATCGGAACCCGTAACAATGAAACTGAGGTAAACCATCTAAACGCTACTTTTGAAAATTCCCCTTGTGACTATTCTCCATCCTATTCTTCCTGTATTAGTACAGACTGTGCACCTTTTTCTACATCTGACACTTTTGAAGTTCTCTAGTCTAAAGCTTCTTTTTCTAAAAATTCAAATGAATTCTTCCTTGCTATTTTAAGGTATGGGGCTGTTCAGCTTGCGGAACTTATGGCGATTTGATGAAAGAATCCCTATCATACTGTTCCATTCGTGACTACTGGAGACCAGTCGCCTTTATTCCAAATCTTATGGGTCCCAACACAAACGACACAAATGTTTTCGTCGGATATTTACTACGTGAGCTACACTAAGAGTGCTGAGAAGTCCATACTTTACTGCCTTTACAATACCTGAATATACCTCCGGTCCTCTGTTCATTCGCCTGTGAACCCAAAAGATCCACCCTAGATGCTTCGGTTTCTTTGGTCCACTTCGATACGAAATCCTTAGACAGATCCTTCCGGTCTATCCGCTATCTTTTTCTCGAGTAGTCCTTAGCCTGTGATCAAGCCTCCTGTTTCCCTCTTCCTCGGTAGCTCGAACATTTTGATTGCTCCCCAAAATTTATTGTCTGCTTCTCTATCCATTTTTACGTAAAACGCAGAAAACCGAGGTAAGGTACAAATGTTGCAAACCCCTTATCAACAGTTCTGGATCATGCAAGGGCACTGTCTTGTCTTCTTTTCTTCCACAAATGACAGTAACCTACCATTTTCTTCTCCCTCTGAGGCACTCAAATAGGCTGACAACGTTTTTCCTTGTCAGGTTGTATCCAACCTCTCCGATTTCAGAGACTTCAGTTATAACCTATCTCAAACAGACTACTTTTTCACTAGATCTAGTTTACAACTGAAAGCTCCCGAAGGCTTCGAATTCGTTTTCAGGAGTTTCTTTTCCTCTTTCCCTGGTAATTCTGTCATCCCTAGTTCCAGAACCCCATCTGTAGTGAGCTCCGTCAAGTACCTTTCGAGCCAACTTTGCTCACAGCTTTCGCAGGGCAACTCACATTCAGAACCGTATTGGAAAGCTGCAATGTCTCTTTTTTCAGATACGGCGAATCACACAGTCTCGGACACAGCAGTCGGTTACTTCGAAGTACACCTTACAGTTCAGTCTTCCTAACCTGTGCTACATCTCTTCTGTAAGTTTTCACGGCCTACTGGAACATGAACCTAAAGCTTTTCAACGTGACTTGGTAATCACAAGTCATGTTTCTTCCCGTCCCCCCCCCCTTTGACACTATTTTGCCTAACTCGTTGATCAGTATACTGAGGCTTGTTCAATGCTAGCGCGCAAGATACTCCACGACCCTGGTCATCGGTTACTTACAGAACTGTCCTTTTGGAGCTCTCATTCGTCAGCTCGTTCTGCTTTCCGGCACCTTTCCTCGGGAATAAACTTCCACATAACTATCCCATGCACCACCTTCTTCGTGTTCTGAACAAGATGGACAAAACAAAAGCTGAATTGCTCACAACATTCCATAACTACCACCTTTTTCCTCAACCCTCACCTATCGAATCACATTTCAGCTGGAACTTATACCTTGACGTTTAAATACAAATGTTGCCATTTCGCAACATCTAATCTTTTTTGTATACTGTTTTTGCTCGCGGTGGTTTAAATATGTGCATAATGCCTGCATAACGCAGATACGAATGCGCATCAAAGCAAGTGCGCACAAAATCAATGCTAGACGAATTAGCTGTATACTATCACAATTTACGAATGGTTCTTCGCCAGAAATGTGTACTGTTGAGTAAATAAATCTACAAGTCCAAACAGTGATCGATAGGATGACAAACGCGGACAAACCAACATGGTCCATCCCTCAGGAAAGAATTTTTCATAGACATCTGTTGAGGTTACTTCCGTTCGGTAACCATTGACGTGAGCTTTATGCGACTCATGAAAAATGTCTTCCTGTCCGAGTTTGCACGGTCTTGATAGGAAAGAAAAGCTATCATTTCTCCCAACGTTTTAGTTCAACTTCGGTTAAAAGATGAACAGCTGGGAAGTTCGTAAATCAGTTCTGTCTTCAAGAGTTGCAGTTTGCACAACTGGTTGATTGCGAACTTCATTTAAACGTGCCCGCCTGACTCTAGAAAATCAAGATGCGGAAATATTCTAATTCCCGGGTACTGGGCACGAAAGATACCACAGCTTTCAAGCTTAACCGAATGAATGTTGAAAGCTTCCGGGTTAAGCAGTCGGTCTTAGAAGCAGGAATGCTCATTCATAAGAGGCTAAATAGCTTCCAACACTTGTTCTCTTGTACGGTAGTGAAAATTTGTTCTCTGTAGCTATCTTTATTCAGACGAAAAGTGACGATTATGTTGAAACATTTTCCGCCGTCCGGTGACATAATTAACGAATGATTATCAGATTCAGCTAACCCAAAGTACCTCATTTGTCTTTTTAACACAAACCGAAAAGCCCGAGTGTGCAAACAGTGAAATGAAAAGAATATATGCAACTGTGTGATCGCCTAACTGGATGTATGGATCAGATTTCCGAAACAGAAGAAAACATTTCTGGCAGAAAGTCTGACGACTACTCTACTTTGTTGCACGCATCGAATAGAGAACATAACGACGTGTTGTCTTTGTGTTTCCCGTTCATAGCTAGTTCTGCTGTTCTGCGTTAAGTACTAAGGTAATTCGGTCAGACACTGCCTGTATCCTTTTCCAAGCGAAAGTTCTAAACACGGCGGTGATTCGGTTGAATGACAGCAAGTCAAAGCGATGCATGTTCTATTCGAACCACGTCCGACCGCATAAAACCCGAAAGTTTACTTGTGAAAACTGTACGCGTAAACAAACTTCACGAGTTTTAAAGTTCTTTCGACAATAATACAAAAGTGGTTGTAATGAACACGAGGAAGCAGGGAACTGAATTTGCACAAAAAACAAATGGAGTTGTTTCAGTGGTGAATGGGTTGGTTTTGTTTGTACTGTATGGTCAAAGTGAACTGATCTACCTAAAAGTGTTGAATTTGCCTTGCCTACTGATAATATCTTCACAACAGTTGGAAAGAAGAATATTTGATGATTTCTATTTTTTTATTGCAGTCAGGCTTTTCGCAACAACTGATTGTGGATTACGGTCAAGACAATCACGGGACCTGTTTTCTTCCCTCGTTTCACCAGCATCCGGAAATGCGTTCCGAAAGTAACGATTAACTTCACGGGATTTCCTTGTGAAAGTTAGTATCATCATAAGTACTGATGTACTCTACGTTCTATCTTAATGGCTTCTAATATAATTGCTTGGACATTTTATTGCTCGTAGCCGCAAAGTACTAAGGTATCAAAAGTATTGGTAATCCAGAGAATTTTACCTGTTTTTCTTTACTGAATAATTCGATTTTGGTTCTCAATTGTCAGTCAAATTTGTAGAGGCCAGAGACATGTTCAAGTACAGGATTTGTAACTGGACATCGGCGATTTTTTCTGCTTAAAAATGAAGTAACAAATATATGAATTATATTTTATATTCTTTATTGATTATACGGCTCTGTGTGGCCAATCATAGGCCAATCAAAGGGAAGTGATGGGCGGTTGCAATCAAATAATTGGTAAAAAAATAAAGTTCCTAATCAACTATAATGATTTTTGACCAGCATGACATATCTTACCTATATGAGACAGATTCGGTGGATAGTCTGTTGCTCTGTCATGACTTACTTCAGTTATTCTAGAGAATGAATTGTGGAATTCGATAGGTTATTTCCTGTAGATATTGAATGAAATTGCACCTTAGTTTTGACTCTGGTCTGGTCTGGCTTATAAAGTTCTGGATGAGAAAAGTAAACGATGACATACGGAATGAATGTACACAGAATCAATAAACACTGTCAAAGTACCTTGTATTCACGTAAACGAAACGGTCTTTTTTGAAAAATGATACGTGCTCAATTATTTGAGCAGTTTAAGTTTGCACAAAAGGCTGTGCGTAGTATTTTCGAAATGTCCAGCAAAACAATGGTCACTGGTCCCGAAATGAAGAAAAATGAACATAATGACGCCCACAGTGCTTCATTTTCGTTAAGTTCCGGGTTCAATTCCCAACAGTAACGGTCGCTTCCTCATCCAACGGCATTTGGTTGAACACAGTCCATTCCAGTAATATTATGCACTGTCATGAACTGAATATAGGGGTGTGTTTTCCTCTCCCCAAGGCTTTTTCTACTTTGATTTTAAACAAATCCTAGGAACTATCTGGAGATATTCTGCTGTCCAATTTTGCACTTCAAAAAACCCGTCGAATAATTACTACAGTCCTGTGGTATTTGCACCTAATGTCGTATTGTTCATTTGACGAATTCAGAGTAGTTATTGCGATCTGATTTTGTTTTAACTACTGAATTAACTTCTTACGACGGCGAAATCTTGCTGTTACTTTCAAGATATTAGTATTCTTCCTCAGTGAGTGTGACCAGTATTGTGGCCTCGCTTATTTCATAATTACCCATGTCAGTGTACGTGATTGGTGCTTACTTTTGGAGTCAAATGACAAACTAATTTTATTTCTAAACATTTTTGCTACAAATATTTGAATTGATACTCACCTGTGCCACTATTAGGCACAAGAAAGGCAATATTACCTACCTTTTTCACTAAATTGTAGGCAGTTAAATTGTGGTACTTGGCAAAGTTTTCGTCCACGTCTTTATCCCTCAGTTCCTTTCTCCAAAACTTTTCCCACCTTTTTTGTTGGCCTTTTTACTCATGTTCTGCAGTGAGTTCTTCAAATCCTGACCACTTCTGCCATTTATTTTTCATTGAATGCGTAAAAGCTTTTACCTACATGATAACGAAATCTGACCTCGGTTCATAAACGAGTGAGTAGTACGAGTTATTCTATCTAACTAGTTTTATTGAGTGCTTTCAAATAAAAACAATTTATTCGATTTATAACAAAATTAACTTGCAACTTGAATTTCTTTTCCATACACCATTTTATTCTTTTACATATTTTGTACCGAGTAGCTGAGGGTGAGGGATGGTGGACAACCAATCGACTAGGGTAAACATTTGGAACCAGACATAACAACTTCCGAAGTCCCCAACGAAAAATTAAAAAAACACTTGCAAATGTCGGCCGAATTCTGAAGCCGGAACTCGGCAAGAAAAGCTAACCCGAACAACTATCACTGTTTTGCGGCAGAGGTATCGTTCGTCGGCACAGACTTCCTCAAATGTTTCCCTTTTCCCCCATCTCTTTCCTCGAAATTTAGTCCAACTGCATATTGCCACTTACTGGTATTAGTAGAACAATCAGGTAGCAGCATGCTTGCAGTGACATCTACTGACCTACTGCTATTTATCTATTCGTCTTTATTTACCATCTTCCGTTACAATATATTTAAATGCTTCAGGTGATAAATCGAAAAGAATTGTCTTCTTGGTAGAAAGATTCTCGTAAATCGATATAAAATGTTTACGAAGCAAGAAGGAATCAAAAACAGATGCAGAAAGTCAGACACTAGACCTTTTTGAGTGAAAGGAGAAAAACACCGAGTGAAATATCAGCTTTACCTAACCATGTGATCATTGGTTCAGTTCCATCAACAGATATGTTGGGCAAATCCTTCACTTCTTGTTGGCCAACGGAATACGCAAGCCATTGTTCACTGTAACAGGCGGAATAACGTGCAGAGCATCTTCTAGGTTTTCGAAAATTGTGAATTTCTTTCCTTCTCAAAAGCTCCCATGAACACTAAATAAACCAAACAGGATCTTACTGAATCAATCACTTCTGCCCCTACGCATTAATAGTGTCTTTCGAAGAATCTGAGTAGTTAAGTGGTGATGCATCTGTGTCTCCAAGAAGTTAATTATTTCCTGAAACTAATACCGTTAATCAATTGGAAAACTCTCCCAAGAGTGTAACTGATAGTTTTGCAACAACGCTGGGGCAAAATACGTAAATAATCCTTCTAGTTTAGTTCAAAGCTCGTTATCTGGAGAGCTGGACAGTGAACGGAATGAGAGGAAACCCTTTCACATTAGGTTAAGCTGATATTGTTCAGTAAACTGGAAGAAGTGAATTCGAGCGGATATTATTGAATGAATAACAGATGTTGCTGAAATGACAACTCACCATAATGACGAAGTCTTTTCAAAAAGTGGTGGGATATTTGCTACCTAAACGCTAAGTAGAGCATTAAAGGCAGTTGAAAACACTGTAACTGCCACGTGATCTCGTGGTATCCAGTTTCGGAAAGCAGTGAAATATGTTTGTAAGCAACCATGTGGCTTGCTGGAAGTTTGGAATCTTAACAAGAGATACTAATGAGAGACTCGCTCTGATACACATTCAATCCTAATGAGGTTATAAAAAAGAACAGAGAAAAGACAGAGCCAAGCTTTTCTGTGTATGTTTTTCTTTGTTCGATTTTTGCTAACCCCTGCTCACACTTTACATTTTCGTACTCATCCGCGGGGCTGGCAGAAGCGGCTTGGCTGTCATGCTATGACTTGGAGTAGGAGCATGACGAAGTTAACTTTGGATTTGACTTCGGTTGGTGCTTCTCACCTTCCCGTTTGGGGGTTAAGCGATGGAAATTATCGTTCCCTCGAGAAGCTCATAGATATGGCTGAGAGCCGATTCCAGTGGCGCGAATGTTGTGTGGCCTGACTGTTGACCTCCCGTTGCCCATGAACAACTGAGAGAAAAAAACGATACGAAAATTTACAAACCCTGAGCGGCAAAAAAACCATCCCAAAGATTTTCACTCCCGCTTGTTCCAGTAATTACCCTCACCCCAAATTGCCCTCCAGTCTGTAGTACTTTGCCGGTGGTGTTGCTTTAGCGCACCTCTTGTTCTCTGTCCGGCAAAAATATGTACACTTTTCGACCATAAATGAAACTAGGTTCAAAATAAAGAAATTTCATCTCTCATTGATTGGAAAAATAACTACATACAAAGTGTTCTAAACGAAACTGCATCTAGCCAGAGTTAAATAATGCATTTTGTCATAATCAGCTGAGTCTAAACTTTACCAACTTGTAAAATTCGTGCATTGATTTCGTGGGTATATTATTTCTATCGAATAATAGGACACTGTATCAACTATACAAATAAAGCCCTACTGAGATAACTGCAAGCCTTTCGTGGCCACATTAGGATTTAGCCATGGATGAAAGCGTTTATGGAAATGCTTTTATTGAGCACTGAAAGCAGGTACGCGGAAATTCATGTAAGAATTTCTCTTCATTATGAGCTTTGTCTTTGCATTATATTCCCAGTGATACTAAATTATTGATGATAATGGGAAATTTTTCTATTACTGGAATTTTTTTGCTTAAGATCAGTAATAATTAATGTGAAGTTTAAATGGCTTGACTTTGGTTAACATGAATAACTTATCTGATTCTTGATAGAGGAAGTTGAATGAACGGTCGAGTATGAATAATTTTTATAGTAATGACAAACTAATTCATTTCATATTTTTTTCCAAGGAGGCACAACGGCTGATCCTGCCAAGACTAATACAGTCTGACGAAGTGTTGACTATATTTTTGCTTAGCAGAAAGAAGCAAAAAGAACACAACCATCTGTAAAAACTGTATTGTCTGGTGATTTATAAGATATTTTTCGGTTTAAGAAATGTTTATCACGCTATTAAATAAGACAGTGATAACTTTATGATAACGAATTTCTCGCATTATTCCGTGAACCATTTTGCCCCTAATCTAACCGTGAAAGAATAAGGATTTTCTCGTTGCTCATGCGAAAATGATATTTACTGGATTTACAAAAATGGTCGGGCAAACAGCAGTAAAATTATTTGGAGATTGTATAACTCCATAAACACTTGCACATTGGTATAAAGAAGGATGACGCAAAGCAAACCGCTTGGTTTTTCGGCTGACCATGTGAGAGCATTAGGCACCCAATAACAGTGGTAACTAGTCGCTGTGGCTAATAAATTCAGATTCCATGATGAGTTGTTTTGATTTCCGATTCACCTTTTGTGGTCCGTAGTGAAGCTTGGGGGCTCACAAAAAACCTTTATCCATGTTATGTATTTCACGAACAAACACCTAAAGGTTACTTTTTTGTTTGTTAAACTAATGGCGCCAGTTGACATGAAATGAAGTCAATCACTACCATCCAGATTGGAATACTGCGATATACGATGCAATGAACAAAAAGAGTTCATCGAACTGAAACAAGACACTTTTCAAATCGACTGGATCGGTGGCATTTTTACATGGATTAGTTTGCTGCTAGGTGATACATCAGTTTATGCATCCCTTGGAAATGTTGATTTTATTGCAGTTGAAATATCCATTCACTTGTTACGTGGTTAAACAGTAGCGAAACAGTGGATCGTACAATGGGCAATTTACAGCCATTGTCCTATAAAAGCCCTGATTTGTTTATTATGGTGAAGTCTTTAGATGATTTCGAAATATGAAATACTCCTCGTTCAAAATGAACAAGAGTGTATCAGGTTGTGGCATTATACTTTGAGGACATAATAATTCCAAAATCTACACTCTGGTTAGCATTTTAACAAGACTTGGATACTTTATGAACATGAAGGTGAAATATCTAGAGCACTTTGAAGACTTTGAAAGGATTTTGGTTAGTTTTACCTGGGATAAATGTGTCATCGCGTCGTTTACAGACAAACCAGCCTGATTCTAAACGCGTATACTTACAAAACTTACTCAATGGAAGCAAAATGGTCGTTACTTAACAGATCAAATGAGGAAATGATTTTCTTTCATTCTCACTGTTATTGTATTGGCAATCCTTAAGATGGTTAAATCTCATCGAATCCAGAGACTGCCAACGAAAGAGTGACCGGCCCCAGCCGTATAATTCGAACCCGGGACATAAAGGTATAAACTTCACCATTTTGGCCGTCTGACCACCACGGGCTAGGAACTCTCTTGCTTCTAAGAAAGCTTGCATGCAACAGCTTGGAGAGAAAGCGGCTTTGATGATCTCATTGGCCCCGTGGTGCTTAATCTATCGGCTTCCTTTAGATGGTGGTTGCACGAATTTACCCGGAAGGTAACCGTTTGTGTACATTAGTTGATAAACCCAAGGATTTCTATATAGTCTCATTGGTCATTTAAAAATCATATGGCCAAGCCAATCATAAGTGACCCATATGAAACTTATTGTTCGGCTTGCTTGAATCAATGAACGAACAATGCATTGTACGACTACTTCATTCTTACAATGGATTCCTTGTAGGATCCCTTAAAATGACTTCTGTTCCTAAAGTTTATCAAAGCACCTCCATCAGTCACAAGAATGCATCAGCAGGTCCGATCAAATGCTATACACTAACGGAAATGGACTAGTTACTGGCTACGTGCCCGAGGCTATGTACTAAACAGAACACAATTCCTGGGCTACACTGGAATGACCAACCCCAGCCAATGCGAGACACTTAAAAGAGGACAACCAAAAATGTACTGCCCAGAATCTTTCTGGGCTTTCCTAATCTCTCACCACACCATGTAAGGATACCTGAAGAGGTATTATTTTCTAGATTAAACCCCATTCAGCCCAGAGGTGTATGACCTTCAAGCCTAATCGATCGTGAATTTAGTGTGTCCTGATAAATTGTTGGGACATATTCAAAGTTTTATATCCAAAGCATTTATCGCTTCCGGAGTTTGAAAATGTGCTGTTCTCCTCGCAAGTATAAATATGAGTTGGCAGAATTTTACTGGGTGAGAATACCGGGTAAGCAGCGATAGCAAAAACCACTCAAGCTTTTCCCCCAGGGTGTAAAATTGAATCAAAATGGTCTTTGATGACTGACGTACATTTTTCACGCGATAATCTGTTGGACGTCGTTTGAGTTTTACTGCATCAATTTCGCGCATCTAAATGATTCCTAAAAGACCTCAGGTTGGCACATATAAAACAAGAATTCTGTTGAGTTTTATAAGTCATTGTTTGCTAAGTAACGATTAGGATTTCTTTTTTGAAAGCTGTCACAATGACTTGATCATTTTTCTTGAAAAACTGACGGATGAAATAATGGCAGCGGAATCTGACGTGAATATGGCGCTGTTGGAGGTATGGCTCAGTAGTCAGTCATCTGCTGATCAATCTGTCCGCGCATCTGGGGTTGGACAACATAGGGCTGATAATCGGTGGCTGTATCGATCAAAATATGACGATTTGCGGTTGCTGTTGGCAAAGGAACCTGAATCAAAAGCCGTCCGTATCGAGCTATTTCATCAAACCGTTAGACTGGCAGCATTGTATATCATCAATGGATTTTCATTAAACACCAATGAAAATATGATTGACTGGAAGACGGTGATTTTGTAAGTGGTAACGTACTGGCTCTGCTGGTGTAACGATTTGTACGGACGTTTTATTTTTAACCAAAGAACCTAATTGGTAAATGAATCATTCGGCTCATTTCTGCTGTATGTGAGATCCCTGGAACGATCACGTAACTTTTGCACAGGTCTAAAGCAGAGCCTTGTTTGTGACCGCATTGTGACAGTATTACTCCACTGTGTAGCCGTACAAAAATGCTGAAAACACCAAAAATGGCATTCCAACGACGCATCGATATTTGCCGAAGTGAGAAAAAAAACGAAAAACGTACTGGAACCTTGAGGTCTTCAGAATTGCATGATCTGTACAAGATAACATCTGAGAATCGCCTGGAGTCAAAGAAGGAATGTCATTTTTGTAGCAGACTTCACTTCGCAGTAAGGGAACACTGCCAAGATTGGGGTGAATTGTGCGATGTTTGCAAAAAGGGTATTCAGTTTGCTTCAGAATATTTCTCCAGAAAGTAAATGATTGCATGCCAAAACGCGGAAAACGGACATCGAGTAAATGGGTTTCATGTCCCAGCAAAATCTGAAGGTTGCTTTCGCTAAAGAGCCGGCAAATAGAGAAGAAAGAGGATTCCAGATAAACACCGTGCTAGAGGATTCTTTACCGAATATAGCGTGCCGAACAAGAGAAACAAGCCTCTTTGTGTGAAACGGTTGCAAACTTCATCCGAATGAAGAAGCAATGTTCCATGTCACCAATCCTGAGAATGGGCAATTTCCCGTCACACACTTCGTTCTGGTCAACCAGGACTATGTCCCCATTCTTGGCTTTGAGTCTATCGAAAACAAGTTCGATAGTGTTTGATTATAATTCATCTGTTCACCATATTTTGGGAAACTCAGATTATTACCTGGAACATTATGGTTCGATTTTAGAAGGTAAACTGACGGAGCTTCCATGAATGGTGACAGAAAACATCAATGAGTCTGCTGAACGCGTGGTATTACCGAAAAGAAGAGTTCCAGATACGGTTAGAGAACGATATGAGCGGGAGTTGAATATCCTTACATAAAAAGAAGTTCGCACGAAAGTTGTAGAGCCAACGGACTAGGGATTAGAAGGCTGACAAAGACGAGAGATAATCAGGGAAGGCCCATTAGTTTCCATCCCAAACTACAAAACAAAGCGCTCCGGTGAGAGCAGTTTACATTACCCTTCTTTGATTATATCTTACCAAAGCTATCTGACTCTTGGTACTTTGAGAAAGTTGATCTGGCGGCAGCCTTTTGGAACTTAGAGTTGAGTGAACCTTGGAGTTACTTGGCCAAGTTTGGCACACTGTGTGGTCGTTAACTCTTGAGGCGACTACCATTTGATTTGAGAGTATCCAGGTAAATTTTTCATAAGTTAATTCTGCAAGCAGTAATCAACTGGACTGGGGTACTTGCTTGACAGATGATATTCTGAATTCTTGGAGGTCAACAAAGGGTTTGATTCTTTCCTAAAACTTTGTATTCTACATGGAATTAAACTGTAGAGGGACAAGCTGACATTGTGTAAAAAAGTAGTCAATTTTCTTGGTGATATTCTCATCGGTACATGTATCAAACAAGATCCGGAAATGGTATGTACCTTCGTGGGTACGCCTGTACCAACTGATGTGGATGGTGTCTTACATCTTAATAGAGTGATTATCTATCTCAGCAGGTTCTTACCACAGTGAGGGTAGCAGATGAGATCCATCGGCCTATTACCACAAGACAGAAACATGGATTTGGGTAGAATAGCAGCAGTCAACTTTCGATCGCTTAAAAAAGCTTACAGTTAAGGCCCCTATGTTAGCGTACTGTAATCCATTTTTACCGCTGTGTGTGCAAAATGACCAAGTCAATACGGTTCAGCAGCTTTACTCTAGCCGAATGGTCGCCCGATTGATTACCGTAGCAAAACGTTGACGGTTTGAGGGAGAAAATATTCACTGGTTACTTGCAGTGGTGTACACCCCGGGAAAGTTCACCGATTGAGCTTTTGGTCAACTAACACACATCTACGCAGACCATAAACTGTTGACCACGATCGTGGACACACTCCACATCGTGGTCCAAGAAGGCTGCAGTTCATGCTAACTGGTTTGTAAAAGTTTAAACAAGAGTACACTACCAGCAGGACAATTTAATGTTCATGGCCCACAAATTCTCAGCAGTCATCCTACCAGATACCGAGGAAAAAGTCATAGTATGGCAGCGAATATTTCTCTGGTAGTAGCAGAATCCGAATCAATCCAGATATGATACTCCATGGCCTGAAACTTATGCTTATAATGTTTGAAGAAGGTTATCGTCCAAGGTTGGTTGGAAGAAAAAACAAAAAAAATCAGCGAAAATTTTACCTCACTTTAAGTTCAGTGAAAAGCTAGTGATGGAAGACGAATTGATCCATGGGGTTGAGTCTTTGGTGGTCCAAAATGCAACTGGAAAAGAGTTCTTGCCTTTGTTACGTCGTTCACATACAGGTATCAATAGATGTATCAGCCGGGACAGAGACCTACTGCTGGCTGGATAAGATAGAACAGGTTAAACAGATTGAAGCAAACGGTTAGATAGGCAGGCAATTTGATCAGCCGCAAGCAAAAGAGCCCATAAAAAATCAACCAATGAAGCATTAGAGGAACTCAAGTCAACCCTAGTGAACACTTGCCATTCATATCGAAAGATTAACCCGAGACTACAAAGACCAGTCAAAAAAGAGCATTTAGATGCAGTGAAATAATTGTTGAATAATAAAGATATCTTACTGAACAGACCTGACAAAGGTAGTGGAATAGTGGTGATGGACAGATGTGACTAAATTGGAAAACTCACAGCAATTCTGAGTGATGAAACCAAATTCAGCACTAGTCCTGGTGAGACAGACTCAACTCAACAGGTTGAGTGCCAGATAACAACTACTTTGAAACACATGTAGGATGCTGGTTTTGTTTCAAACCAGTTGTACGAGCAGCTAAGACCCACGGGATCTACAATCCCCAGGCTGTACGGACTCCCCAAGATCCACAAACCTGGAACACCGATTCACCCCATCTTATCAATGACAAATTCACCCTACCATAATGTCGCCCGATGGTTATCTGAATTACTGGAACCAATCAAAAAACATATGGCTATACACAGTCTCAACGACACATTTGATTTCATAGAGCGAATAAAAGATATCAATATGAGTGACAAAATAATGTTTTCGCTTGACGTCTAGTCTCTATTCACGAATGTACCACTAACAGAAACCATCGACTTCGTGGTGAACTACATAAAAGAGAATAATATGAACATCGGTTTACCACTAGAAGGTTTGCGCGAGCTCTTGCTTCGATGCACATTTAATGTTCAGTTCCTATTTCATGGAACTTTGTACAGACAACGGGACGGTGTGGCTATGGGATCACCACCAGGTCCATTTCTTGCCGACGCATTCCTAGCGAAGTTAGAAAGAACCAAGCTGAAATCTACAATTGACAGCTTTGATCATTACTATCGTTATATAGATGACATATTTTGCGTGACTGACGTTGATTGTGACCTTGATTTTGTGCAAACATTATTCAATGGGGCACACAAAGCAATACGCTTTACAACTGAACGCGAAATAAACAATCAACTACCATTTCTCGATGTGACTCTCACGAGAATGGAGGATGGTCGGATCCAGCGAAATGTGCACCGAAAACAAACGTGGAGTGGCCAGTATCCCAATTTCAACAGTTTTGTTAGTATGCAACATAAGCGAAACTTGGTAAAATGCCTGGCATTCAGAGCGAGGAAAATTTGTTCCGTAGAGACTTTAGATGACGAATTATTGCTTATAAGAAACACCCTACGTGAGAACAGTTACCCGGATCGGTTTATCGAAAGAAATCTTATCGAAAGAGTGCCAAAAATCACCGTGGAAACCGCAAGGAAGAAAGATCTTTATATTAGTTTGCCATTTAAAGGCGATATCGTTAGTGAAATCTTAAACCGTCGACTGGGGAGAGAAATTCGAAATACTTTCAATGCCGCCACACTACGGTGTGTGTTCGGAGGTGCTCCTCTAATCAAGATTCAGAACAAGGATAGACTGCCGATGCTGACCTCATCAATGGTCGTATACTCTTTCAGATGTGTTTGTGACGCATCTTATGTAGGTCGAACGGCACGACAGCTATCAACTCGGATTAAAGAGCATCATCCACGCTGGTTGAGTCAAGGACAAACTGAATCGATAAATAGCGCAATCTTAGCGCATTTGGTCGATACTGGACATCAGGTGAATCCGGAAGCCGCTTTCAAAGTTCTTTATCGTCCCCCCCCCCCCCCCCCCAAACAAATGCAAAGGTGTTCAGTTGCGCACTCTAGCGATAGCCGAGGCAATCGGAATAAGGAAGTTGACCCCTGACCTGTGCGCCCAAAAGCGTTTGGTCCGGGCACTCCACCTTCCCTGGCCCAAGATTGACCAAGGCCGCATGAATTTACCGTCCGGTTACCTAGAAGGCGTCAGCTAGATAAGCCAATCACATGATAAGGATAACTTGACTGACAAACCCCTGACCATGATAGGTGTTTATTCCATGTCTATGTTCATGATCTTTTGTCTAATGTCTACTATGTAATCTGTAAATGGCTTGAGAATGAATTACTGAAAAACAATTGTTTCGCCCATTTGGACTTCCATACTTTTTTCCATGCTCCTTCCTAATCATTTGGATTCATTCTTCAGTATAATCCGTGGTAACTTTAAAAGGTCGGATGCTGGCTTTCTTACCACATATGGGCTGAAAAATGTTGCAACCTTTCCCAACCAGAAATGGAATTCATTTGGATTTCTGTTCTGTGGACAATCCTGAAGTGTTTCCTACTGGTTATTGTTCATCGGTGGGAAGTTCGGATCACAATGTCGTTAAATTTTCTCCTACTATTTACGGAAAGAATAACCGTCGGCTGTTTACTCAGTGTGGCTTCAAGAAGAGTCGTAAACGCCAAGGAACCCCGGAAAACCTCGCCAGATTTGCAGACATTATTGCAGGGATTTATCCTGATATATCATATAATCACTCAGATTGATCTTCGTTCTGCAGTCGCCTGACAAAATACTCACATTTTTTGCTTCGATATGTTGCCCATTTGAAATTGTATACATTCGTGCATATAGACTTTCATCTCCTCATCTAACTCAACGGCATCCTAAAAGAGAACGTGCAAACGAGGCTAAAAACTGTCCCTCGGTCGAAACTCTATCGAGGTCGCTAAAAGTCGAGCTACACAGAAAGAAAGCCATGTATGTTCGGACAATAACGACAATAAAAGTAGTTGAGATACTTGGACAGTTTCCACACTTTTGAGCGCCGAGAACTCAAAGAAACTCCCACCAGCGGTAGATGTTGAAGAACTCAATCGGAACTTCATCCGTGGCGGAGGCACAGCATCACCCTCGAGTTTCGATACCAACAGCCATTTGTTGCCTATCAGTCACTTCTTTATTCACTTCAACATACACAAAGAACTGTCCCATCTTCAACCTGATGAAGCATGCGGCTCTGATAGACTACCGCCAATTGTGTTGAAGGAATGTGCCACCGTATTATCCCCTATCATATCCGACCCCTTCAACCGCTGCGGAACCCATGAGAAAGTCCCTGACGGATTGAAGGTGGCCTCCATCACACCAGTATTCAAGAAGGGAACTAACGAGGTTCGCCCTTAAGGCGTTTGAACGATTACCACTACAGTGAATATTTCCTCAGCCTGATGCGCATGACCCTGACCAATTCATCTACAGTCGTTCACTTTCAACCGTCGAAGCTCTCGCTTCCCTAACAAATTCTGTTATCGGCGCTGGATCAGAAATATATGGCGGTTACGGTCTGCTTCTTCGATTGCGATGATGTATTCAACGGCGCTGACAGATCTATGCTACTACACATCCTGACGGATAGCGGAATTCAGCCAAACGATGTATACTTGCTGTTCCATTTTTCTGGTCGACAAAAATTTACACTATTTCATGGTAAAACCTCTTCCACGGTTCCGTCCACACAAGATGTCGTACAAGGAGCAGTATTGTCTTCGTTTTTCCTATATGTCTCTTCTTTGCCTTTACAGGACGACGGCTTGCTGATAAAATATGCCGATGACGTGATTATTGGTATTCCATATCCCGATCAGTCTGCACAACCTCTTCTACAATACAGTACAACTGATGGGAAGACAGGCATCTCAGATTACCTATACAGTACTGAACTTGAGGTGCCCGTCTTAGATTGGTGTCTGGGCTAACACCAAGCAGTGTGACGGAACTAACTTTGGATAAATTTTCTCGAGAACCCACGGCCGTTTTTTTCGATTATTGTCTCTCGTTAAGTATGCGTATCCGGTAATCCTCTGTCCATCCACTTGTTCTGATATTTTTACACTCAGCACTTGTTTCTTCATAACAATTTACTTTGTATATCAGGAGAGTGATCGGAAGCTCTGTTTGGAGAGTTCACTGAGGTAGCACAAAGACGGTTAGCTAATATTTCTTTGTGGATTGACAGAGGAGTACTGGATAGGCATACCTGATGGGCAGCAATAACCGCAAAACCAATCGTGTGCTCAAAATGCACAATATGAATTTTCAGCCAAATAATTTATTCTGAACTGATCAAATCAGAATATACGAAAAAGATGACAAAATTATGCCTTCGCTCAGCTGGACTTTAGCAGTTACTACTCAAAGTCATGTAGAAAAGTCATTCTTCTGAAGGATCTTGACATATTTTCTCGGGATATTTCTCACAAAACCTGTGATTACCCCTTGGTCAGTATTCGCCCACTCTCCCTTACCGATGGTTACGAACTTACTCTTGGATCGGCAAGTCATGGAATCCTTGTACACCTGACTTCCATAGTTGTGTCCCGTAAGTACTCAACCGGGTTCAGATCTGGGCTACCCGACTTTGATACCACGGAAAAAACAACCAATATTTTGTAGTATATGAGCACCATACAGAGGCATTATCATGTTCCAATATTGTGTCATCTTGTGATATGTTGGCCTCTAACAAGAACAAGCCTGTTTTACTGTAGGAATATGCACAAAAGAATCATGTACACCCCAAAGTATAGAAAGTTCACTTTGACCATTGGCTGGGAGGGTTTTCCGAAACCGTCACTGAAATCTTGCCGTCGTCTCTTTGACTAAAAATACTTCCTTCAATTCTGAAATCATGCCAGTGATAATTCCAGGCATCCGGCCAACTCACATTAAAAGTTGTATCACTGAAGTAGACTTTTTTCCATCTGTTCGTTCATACATGTTTTTCCGCTTACGTTAAGCCTTGTTTTTTATGCAGTGGTATGAGAGTAATGTTTTTTTCCATCTCCTGTATTTTATCCACGACACAATCTTGGGAGTTCTTTGTAACGTTAGTTCTGAAAAACTGACTCAGATCGAATCTATCAATGTCGACATGGAGCATGTGTTCTTGGGGGATAGACGAATTAATTTGCATACGTCTGACTTCGCTTCCCGGGCGCATATTGGTTCCTGCATTTCAGAAAACGTCATACGACATTTCTTGACCTCATACACAGCCTGTAGATTCCATGTAAACTGAGTCACCTTGAGTAGAACGCGGATAATTTACCCTACTCACAAATTGTTAGTTTATTTCCGTTTGGCATGCAGAACACGAAATTCGGTGTGCTTTCTGTAAGGTGTATTCGTGCAAGCAACGCATACAAAGGTCTGTTAGGTCACCAGGGTTCATCACGCATATGCATTACGCTATTTCGTTTGTCGTGGATTTGCCAGCCGCAAAATGCACAGATAGAACTAGTCAGCTTATTGCCAGACCCAATGATCCTTCGGGTTCTGCGAAATTTTCCAATGGATGGTGCTCCGGAATAAGAAGTCCTATAATTATATCACTCTCGTTTATCACATTTTCTGCTGTTAATAGGACGTTGTGCATCGTTTCGGTCTGAAATTTGATATACCCCATAGTATTGCGCATTCAGTAGTTGTGACTAGAGTTGGTTGCGTTAAAGAATGCAAAAATATGTGCGAAAGTGCAAAGGGTCCTATACTTTCGTCATACAATGTACATAAATACTCCCTTTGCTCACGAATAGAACTCCGATCGAAAAATGGAAATTTCTTCTCCAGTAGGTTGGAAAAAGAACAACATGCAAGGTGTTCCAAATGCAGCTGCACCAAATCAGAATTAAATGATGCATTTTTCGTACTCTACTGACTCTAAACTTTACCGACTTGTAACACTTGCACATTGATTTCGTGGGTATATCCCTTCTACCGATTAATAAACCACTGTATTATCCACACAAATAACGAGCTACTCGGATAACGACTAGCCCTTGATTGTAACGCTAAAGATTTTGCATGTGTTTTGGGAAAATTTGTCAATCCATGAAAATTTCGGGCGACGTATACTAATTCAACTCAAATGTGCTAAGCTCCATGACTCTTATCGTTTGACCAATAAATCGTGAGGGCGACGACTCTTGTTGCCCTTCACAGGTTCCAATGCTTCTTTCAGATACGCAAACTTTGCCATCGGCATACCGTAATTAATATTAATATTAGTATTTTCATTGCATTCTTTCTTATCACCATCATCAACGTCATATTCACCGTATATTTATGTTAACGACTGTTATATAGAAATATCAGTTTCCATAATATGATCCATCATGCATTTTGAAATTCCAGTCCAATACTGAAAACCAAGGAAGTACCGTAAAATGGCGTCATCCTTGTTAGGAATCATCAGCAGAGCACGCTCACCAAGCCCCTAAGGTGACTCAAACCCTAGGTGAAAGATTATGAGTCGAACATGTAACCACCAGAGCATCCGAGTTGGCCCTGGAAGGTTTAATGAAGTGATACAATACGTGATATAGCTTCTCTACACCACAGGTTATGGAAGTTAGCAGAGCTTTTCACTCATGTCGATGGACGACTTCCCTGTAGGTGTTCAATCATGACACCTACTCGAATATCACTCTGCTCAAAAATCATCAAGAAGACGAATCACTGTTTTCCATGGTAAGTTAGAATAATTTATCATCATTTCATGAGCAAGTAACGGAAACGGTTGCAGTGACCTACACGAATAATTCAAAAAGGACTGCATAAGCAAGTAGGATATCTTGTGCATGGGAATTTCAAACAAATCTCGACCGTTGCATTGGATAATATCGGAAAGCATTTGTGTATCAGGCGAAATGCCATGTGACAGTTGTCAGGACAAGAGATTTCACATGATTGGGGAACGGATGGTTATTACTTTCAGTCCTATTATGTGTACCCGAAAACGGATGGAAGCTGACCCAGCCATAGATTAGTGAAACTCACCAACTCCTTCCCTTCTCTACCGTTCCTCGCGTTTCTTACTTCCGTTTCCCGTCCTGACAGAATTTAAGCTCATTTTAATGTCACTTGCCGTTTTCATCTGAATAGTGCTACACCTTTTCATCGTCCACTACACATTAGATAAATATAACGAATAATGCCTACTAACTTGTAATGACTATTTCACATGCACTGAAAGGATCACATATGAATTATTGACGCAAATTGCCTTGTCTGTAATGAAAAAGTATTCTAACGTCGCCGGTTGAAATAATATTTTAGATCCAGTCACACATTTCGCGCACAAGGCCTCTAACAACAATCAGAAATCAAATCTTATCATCTTACACAGATCGATATATATATATATATATAACATGGGATTCAACTTGTAGTCTGAACGTTCAAATCATTGAAAACCGAGAAACCACCAAGCAGCTGTCTCAACCTTGTTGGCAATCATCAGCAGTGCACCTCCAGTCAGGTAGTGCATAAGTTCTCGTTAAGCTGTCCAAATCACAATCGTTCGCGTCGGGTTTTTGTCCCCGTGGGAGCTCGTTGAATCTGCACTTGTGAGGGCACCTGACAAAGATGAAACAACCGTGTGGTGGTTTCATGGTTTTCAACAGCTTGAACGTTCACACCGCATGATGAATCGCATTATATGCATAACCTAATCTCCTACTACTCACACATTATTCATATACAATGGTGCATGAATTAAAATCGATGTACCGCACAAAAGGTAATATATCATGGCTTGTCCGCATCTTTCGTCAGGGGACTCAAAATGCGCAAACACAAAGTAGTTTTTCAGACGAACAATAGCACCAAAAAATAACCTGTCACAAACGATCATCGAAATACGGCATATTGTAGATTATTAGAACAAATTCTCACAAACATGTTCCTAGATTGATATCGGTTTTATTCATAATTTTTAAACTTCTGTAAACGTTTCGCCATTTTCCATCTACTTAAAAACATTTCTTTCGAAGAACGGATAGTAAGCATAACGATCCAAAACAAACTTTGCAGGTGATCTGTGTTACGTAGGAATATATATATATATATATATATATATATATATATATATATATATATAGTAAAATATACCCACTGATTTATACAAAAGCCTGTGAGATGAGGAGATTTATTTGGATGTAACACCTCAGACATTAACACACTTCGACATGCATATTTGTTGCAAGAGGATACTTTGCTTGCACAGTTCCGACTTCAACAATCGAATTGAAATGGCTTCTGATATCATCAATAACCGCCTGCATAATCATTTATTGAGAACTTCGAGAGTTACAAGGGCTGCTCTGCAAGCTGTCACCAGATCGATTGGATGATCACAATCAGACAGATATTCTAGGATTTGGCGAAGAAAGATGAATCCACTGTTCTGTGGTTTCAGAACTATCCCATTGGGACAGATTAAAACAAACTGGAACATAACGAAATGTTCGTATGCATAAATTAGTTCATTTTTCATCTCCTTCATCTTGGCACGGTACAATCCAATGACGGGTTTTATTGGTACAATTCCTATCTAAACTGATCACAATTCAATAGTGGAATAAATGCTCGTTTTGCGCTTTTGTGAAGCATCATTCTATTTTTGTTTCCAAAACGGTAAATAAAGAATTTACCACCAATTGTTTATGCACTTATCAAGTACATGAATAATATTGATCTTCCTGATATCTTACTCGATAATTTTAGTGATTGGGTCGCAAATACTTCATTATCAACCACAGTGACTCAATTCCTGTACGCTGATATCATACCCTAGGCTAGTGAGAAAACGGTTGGAGCTGGATGCCGAGCGAAAGCATCAAGGAATCATGGAGACTGACTGCATCGAAATTCAAAATAGTTGGACATGATGAAAATCCTACCATTGAAATGCCCAAAGTCTAGTTGCAAAGTGGAGACATAGAAGTTGTACTAGTAGTTAGTCGATTGCCGATCTTGAACATTTGAGTTTCGATATCGTATTTTGTGTGAACGTTGTGCTTCAGTAATAAACTCGATCATCAGAGTACAAACTCGAATGAATAGTCTCGGAATATAAATTGTGAATTGCATCAACCTCTAAACGAGATATCAAACAACATCAATAAATCTGTAGTTCTCAACTTTGGAGATAGATTGAAACAAGCATCTCTAACGGGTTGCGTGTCTCTGGACCAATTTTCAACCAAGCCAACAGCCGAGAACACACAGATTCTACGTCCGGTATATTCCGACAGACTAATCAGTATAGCCGAACAGTTTATGTCTCTATTTCGTTTAAAGCAAAAAATTATTCGGTTGGTGAATCGGAGCAGTAAGATCTCACTTTATCATCCTCATTGGAGACTAAATGACAATAAGGTTCCTGTTCTAATGCGTATCAAAATCACTGAACCCGTTAATGTTTTTAAATGAAACTTATTGGATTTCCCAAACATGAGTGCAAATAACTGGCGCGAAAGCTGCACAAAGTGCCACGTATACAGTGATATGATACAAAATTTTGAAACTAAAGAAATCCTCACAGATAATGTTCGTATTTCTCATGATTTGTACAACTTTCTCTAACGTATATATATTCGACGAGCTTCAGCTCACAACCCATGTATGGGAAGGCGTGTAAGCGAATCCTACTGGAAACATGCAGTCGTATTCCTTCGATGACAAAGAGAACTTCCAGACGCATATACAATGAATCATGGCAAAGCATAGAGTGGACAGGCAAGCATATTTCTTATACCAAGAAGAGGCTGAAAACGTTGTCCGTAATACTGTGATCTATTCGATTGTTCCCCTGATTTCTCCCAAATTCCTCTTGCCCATTGTTGCAGTTGTTTTCCTGTTCTTCTTTGATATCATCAGGATTTAATCGTTATTATTCTGACAAAGATGGGAAAAACAAGAATCAGTCTTATCAATCTGTACCGGTCCTACAGAGTTCAGTGGCTTGACACTTCTTCGATATCTCTCATTTAGTCCGAATCTCCAGAAAATGCACTTAATAGCCGTGCGTATTCTACTTTGGCTTGCTACTTTAAATTCAATGCCGATACAGAAAGAGCTTGGGTATAATTGAAAACCAATATCTAACTTGTCCATCCAAAATTGGTGTGATGGGAGAATGATGATACCAAACTGCTCCACTCATTGGATAAGCAATTCAAATGCAGTTTTAGCAGCATCGATAAGATAAGAGTGTAATATCCGATGCGCACTAACCAAGAGGATAAATCAACTTTCTTCTGAATTTGCAACAGTCCAGCAGACTACCAATTACGACCCTTGAAAATGTTTTCTGACTCCGTGAACATGTGCTTAGTGTATGCGCGTATCCAAGGTCGGATTACCTCACAACGATCCGAACAGCCTGAATGATCTTAACTCGACTACCCCTTTGTTTGTGGGAGTTCAGAACCGAATAGATAAGACAGGGACAACTAGCTGACAGACTCTCACAAATTTCTGTGTCAAAGATATTCAGTGAGGTCAAGAGTTTTCACTGGGCGATATTAGATTCTTAATTTCGGTCCTTGTGTAGATCTTGCTCTTAGATCAACGAATAATTATTGTTACCTATTCTGTGAAAACAAAAATCAGCGACTTGGCGGACTATCTAAAATCATTTGCGTTTTATTCCAGCGTGACCGCTACAAAATTCTAAATTCTCAAATAAGGTTATCGTCAGAGACAGGAGAATACCATAAACACCATTCATGGATAGGGGATTGTCACGGTTAAATTGTCCTTGTCATTTGACTATTTTATTTCATGTCTGTCCATGTGAAATTTTGTCTCGTGTCTGCCATGTAATTTGCCAACGGTTTTAAAATGACTGACTGAAAAACCAATTCCTTCGCCATATTGGACTTCTATATGATACAGTGGGTAGTTCTCAGACAAGAATGTCATAAGTAGAATGCGTTACAACATGGTTATATAATAAAGTTTTGTCATCTACGGCTCGTCCGAAACTAGTCTGTTGACGGCTTTTCAGAGTAATGCATCTATGTGATATAATTCAATATCTAGAGTGAACGTTCAGACCATCGAAAGCCATGAAAGCAAAGTGCAATTGTTTCATCCTTCTGAGCTTTGAAAGTTCACATGGCATAATGAATTAAACCCTTAGAAACTGGAAACTCTTACTAGCCTTATTACACTTATTCCCGGCTTTCTGGGTTTCATTGTACGTGGTAGAGCACTTCCTTTTATTTGTACAAAAAATGTGCCATTCAACATAATTTCTCTGCCTGATTCGTCCTGAACTTTTGATTCGACTGATACAGAGAACGACACTTTCGAATTTTGCAGCCTAATGTACGTAATTTTCTCCAGAACAATGACTGTGTTGCTTGTATACTGTTTGGGCACAGGAAGTCAGAAAAAATGATCCCTTAGGATTCGCATCTCTACCACTGGAAACTATGAAATCTAGTCTGCCCTAAAACGGCTCGCTTCTCAATAGGTTGTTGTCATATGAAGTGAGTGCTATCTCATACTAATATATTAGCACTGCTGTTACTATTACCGCTGTTACTAATGATACTACCAATAATATTGGCAAGTGACTTACCAATCGTAAGTTTATTGCGCTTTACATTGGAGTAAAGACAGCTTTCATTGTTAATATCTAACAAAATGGCACGAGCAATCGTGTCTCATGCGAAACCCTTCCAGGGTTTTGACTCTAAGTCCCACAGAAGTCACGTCAAAGAGTATCTTCCTCTTGTCCATCGTACCAATTGCTCGTTCAATGTTTTGTCGTTCTCTGGATGATGCTGATGGACCGTCGTGTTAGTTATTTGAGGAAGAAATTTAGATCTTTTCAGTACGTTTGTACCCACCTAGGTTTCTTACAAGTTCTCCGGATATTGATAATTCAGCTTGTCACTTGTCACGATTTTTGTGAGATTTAAGCTAGAAAGATAATTAACCGATGCTTCTTACTAGCGAGATTAGGTGAAATATTGGGTGACATTATCTAGGTTTGTGTAGGGTTATCAGGTGTAGTCAAATTATGATAGAAAATTTATTTTTCACTCAAAAACTGCCAGTCTTATATCAACTCCACCTACAGTTCAAAATGTTTTTCTGACTGCTCGGTGCATGCTCTCGGGGAGAAACGTCATGATAGCTAGTACACCTTCCGGGTACAGCAGACATGCAAAACAATACTCACCTATAAGTTTATTAATGTACCTTACCGGAATCTATTCCAATTGTTCATCAACTAATGGAAAAACATTTACTGCAATGAAGTTCACCGTCCGACCAATGATTTTAAGGCAAAATGGAACCGAATTTCCAATGATCAAATCCAGTTTTGACCAAAGACTTTATGGATCATTTGAAAATAAATACAGACCCATTAAAATGAGGAGCCAGAATGATAAAAGACGATAAGGCTTACCAATGAACAACTTTTCATCATAGAGGAGATCGACCTCGAGCTGGTCGTATTATATATCATCTTCTGAGGTGAAATCTGGTTCTGCTTGTATGCGACAATGGTTCTGTTGGTTACGAAATTTATGTTGAACGAAGATTAGAAACCTGATTTGGAAAAGATAATCCTCAACCTAGTTCAGCCTTTAAGATTTGTGTGCGCGTGACCAAAAGAAGGTCAACGAATTCGCTTTTTTTTATCATCGTTCAGTTCACCTTTTAGTCTAATAAACAGTATGGTCAAGGACACCGCCAGCGGCCTACTTTCTTAAATCACCAGTGAAATAGTGCTGTGCTTCATTCAGTTTCAAACCGCATAAACCGGTTTGGGTTATGCGGATCACCAACGTTACGTCCACTTTAAACTAACCCAAGTATACTGGTAAAGTGTTTTGCTTAATCTATTTTGCTTTGCTGATTGTGAACAGAAAAGAAAAGATACAGGCATTGCACGACGCAGGTAAGTCATTTACAGTGGTCTGTTGTGAAAGTAAGACGTGTTATTTTATATGGGAAACTGTAAATGGTATGGGAAGATACCGAAGTTTTATTACAGATAAACGAGCTATGTTAAGAGATTATGTGGCTAATTGCAGGGATGAGGATAGTTTGTAGTAATTGTTCTGTGCACAAAGAGGCTGTTTTCTGACTTGATCGGGCTTCACTAAACGCTATCAATTTAGTGATTACCGGGGGAAAACGATATACTTGAATCTCGTAACAGCTGAATCACTGGTTGAAATAGACTCAGTGTTTCCCTTTTTCGTGGATTTCATTTCCTCATTTTAAATCCGATTCCGTCAAGATAGCTTGTGTGTCAATCTTAGAAACAACGTGCTTATGTTCTTTGTTGCGCAGTTTCTTATCTGCTTACTTAACAGCTCTGAAGTAGTTACCACAAATCAAAGTACTTGGTTCATCTGATCTACTGAAGCTTTCAACCTATGAAATGTTTTCTTACCGTTTCCTAAATTAAAATCAATTTTAGCAGCGAACGAATATCAAATTCTGGGATTAAAATGCCCATCGAAAAAGCTTACTCAAACAGTGACCAGAAAGTGTATTATGATGCTTTCGCAATGTCCACAGCGAATACCACGGAGCGAACAACTGAGAGTCAGCTCCGGCCGTTTGCCAAGTAACTCGTTGAACTAAAAAAATTGCATATTTGCACTTTTGTTTGATCTTCATAAGTCAAGAGTAAGAAAACTCATCGAATCGAGGGCTCAGAAAGTGCATCGACAGATATCTACTCTTTTACTAACTGAACACTAATAGGGCTGCCAACAGCTTGCGCAGTTCACATTGTGTCTGACTACTAGAAGAGACTTAGTGGGCAGATCGTGCAGTAGATGATTCATAACAAGCGGAAAAATTCAGTTACATGCCCCGTTATTTCTCGGATTTTAAATGGTTGGTGCAGTGTGGATGTTAAATAATGGACTAGTGTAAAACATCTGGAGTGGACTGTTTCATAAACTGCACAAAAGAGTCCAAATGTTTATTTTGTAACAATAAATACGCTCGTAGTGACCTGTGAAATTTATTACCCGACTCTGGGATCAAACAGTACCAAGAATTTGCCCCACAAAAAATTATGATAGTACGAAATAGTGCCTGGACCAAAAGGAAAGGAATCAGAAACGTGCATGTGAACTGACGTGAATTGATGAAAGTCGGTGATTTAAACCGAATAGACTATTTGATCTTATCAGCAAAGTACCATCATATCCACTGATAAGTTACCCAAAGCATGGCCAAATATTTCTGGAGCTTATTGTTGGCTAACTGGAAAGGCATGTAAGGAACCTGAATATAGGGTTCATTGCGTCCCTCGAATGGTTTTTTACAGACCAATCGGCCATACATAACTGACGTGAATCGATGTGGCTTCAGATGTTTGACTGATCTGAAAATTCTTACGTAATAATTGCTGAACCGAAATTTAGTGTCCAGTTCAAAGAAAAATGGTGACTTTATCGAGCGCTGAAAGTGCTACATTTTTGTTCAAATATATACGAGCCATTTGTATCGGAACAGCGGAAAAACTATTATTTATTCACTGAAAAGTGAAATTTGCAAACAACTTGGCTTAACTGATCAGTTTTTTCACACGCCAGACATGCGTACACAGGACGGGGCTGAGGTATACCACACAGCCTTGGAGGCCAAATATGGTAATACAAGCAGCCGAGGATCTGACCCAAAAACCTGGAACCAAGAACCGCTTATGGCCGCAATAGTTCAAGCGGAGCAATGAGACAAAATGGAATCTATTACTGACCGTCGAAACAATAAGTCATAACAGAGCACAGCCAAAGGGAATCAGAGAGGCTTTAGGTGTTGCTTTTTCTTTTTTCGTCCGAAGTCCTTTATCATCTGTCTTTCATGTTTCAGTGCCCGCTGGTTAAAAAGTAAAAAAGTGAGCATCTAATCGCAGTGTGGATATGCAAACGGTGTATGATGATGTATGAGGGTCAAATCGGTGTAACAGAACAGGAGGATAAGGTGGACGGCTTCGCACGTATTAGATATGATTCTGTAAGTTTTATTTCGCTTTGTTTCTAATTATGCGATTGATGTGAGATATTGATCTACTTTGGCAGGAATATGTAATTCATCAATGGGGCCAAAAGTCACAAGTTCAATGAGTTTCCTATCGGAATACTGCGAACAAAACACAGGGATAGAAAGTAAAGCAGTGAGAGGCCGTTTGTTGGTTTTTCCATCGCTCACAGCCTGATTTGTAACCAGAGTGGTAGCGGAGTAACGTGGTCTAGCACTGTTCCTCACACAGAAGAGGTAAACCGGGAAGAACTGAAGACGAGGAATCAACCTGAAAGGAAGCACGAAGCCGCAGACACGCCATAACTGCTCAGGGGTAAAAACATCAGAAAAACCTGGCTAAGGGCCAAATGACGTGACTTGTTCAGGCCCGTGAGCAAATAAAAATAGGTGACATTAATGATACTTTTTAATGAATTGATCGTGGCTTTCCAGGTGAGAATGGGAGACGTGGAACTTGTCGCTCAGGTCTCTAGGGTATTACAAAGGTGCTGATGACTTTCGAAAACAGTTTTGTTGAGCCTAAGAGGGACTGCCAACGATATATACTCAAAGGTTCGGTGATTACCTTAAATGTAAGGACAAGGGTGATAATTGCGAGGAAGTAAATCTATGTTTTTTACTTTTCAGTGGAGCGTCTTCCTTGATTACCATGAACAAAGCAAGAAAACTGTTTGAAAAAGTGTTGTTCTTCGAAAGAATGTTGCTCAGACATTTTGGTTTGCGTATATAAATCAAAACACGCAGTAACACTAATTACAGGCTAGGTATGGACCCACTTCAAATCGAATTTGACCCAATTTTCTGTGATTTTCACTAGTTTGCAAGATTCATCAAAATAATGCAACATCCCTTGTTTGGTCTACTTAAAATAATTTCCGGATTTTGGTGCAGTAGCCCAGCCGCACTGAGCTGTTTTCACTTTGAACTTCGAGAGGCCGGTCTTGGTAACATGCCCTGGATGATGATGGTGCAACCCGTTCTTAAATTTTCTACTGATGTAAAATCGCTCATTTCCTCATTCTAACATTTTGGAATATATTCCAAATATGCTCAGTCTTGAGCTGGAGCTCGTCGAATATATATACGTTAGAGAAAGTTGGACAAATCATGAGAAATACGAACATTATCTGTGAGGATTTCTTTAGTTTCAAAATTTTGTATCATATCACTGTATACGTGGCACTTTGTGCAGCTTTCGTGCTAGTTATTTGCACTCATGTTTGGGAAATCCAATAAGTTTCGTTTAAAAACATTAACGGGTTCAGTGATTTTGATGCGCATTAGAACAGGAACCTTATTGTCATTTAGTCTCCAATGAGGATGATAAAGTGAGATCTTACTGCTCCGATTCACCAACCGAATAATTTTTTGCTTTAAACGAAATAGAGACATAAACTGTTCGGCTATACTGATTAGTCTGTCGGAATATACCGGACGTAGAATCTGTGTGTTCTCGGCTGTTGGCTTGGTTGAAAATTGGTCCAGAGACACGCAACCCGTTAGAGATGCTTGTTTCAATCTATCTCCAAAGTTGAGAACTACAGATTTATTGATGTTGTTTGATATCTCGTTTAGAGGTTGATGCAATTCACAATTTATATTCCGAGACTATTCATTCGAGTTTGTACTCTGATGATCGAGTTTATTACTGAAGCACAACGTTCACACAAAATACGATACCGAAACTCAAATGTCCAAGATCGGCAACCGACTAACTACTAGTATATTGAATTAACCGTCTATCTATCTATCTACCCGTCTCCCAACTTCTATGTCTCCACTTTGTAACTAGACTTTGGGCATTTCAATGGGAGGATTTTCACCATGTCCAACTATTTTGAATTTCGATGCAGTCAGTCTCCATGATTCCTTGATGCTTTCGCTCGGCATCCAGCTCCAACCGTTTTCTCACTAGCCTAGGGTATGATATCAGCGTACAGGAATTGAGTCACTGTGGTTGATAATGAAGTATTTGCGACCCAATCACTAAAATTATCGAGTAAGATATCAGGAAGATCAATATTATTCATGTACTTGATAAGTGTATAGACAATTAGTGGTTAATTCTCTATTTACCGTTTTGGAAAAAAAAATAGAATGATGCTTCACAAAAGCGCAAAACGAGCATTTATTCCACTATTGAATTGTGATCAGTTTAGATAGGAATTGTACCAATAAAACCCGTCATTGAATTGTACCGTGCCAAGATGAAGGAGATGAAAAATGAACTAATTTATGCATACGAACATTTCGTTATGTTCCAGTTTGTTTTAATCTGTCCCAATGGGATAGTTCTGAAACCACAGAATAGTGGATTAATCTTTCTTCGCCAAATCATAGAATATCTGTCTGATTGTGATCATCCAATCGATCTGGTGACAGCTTGCAGAGCAGCCCTTGTAACTCTCGAAGTTCTCAATAAATGATTATGCAGGCGGTTATTGATGATATCAGAAGCCATTTCAATTCGATTGTTGAAGTCGGAACTGTGCAAGCAAAGTATCCTCTTGCAACAACTATGTATGTCGAAGTGTGTTAATGTCTGAGGTGTTACATCCAAATAAATCTCCTCATCTCACAGGCTTTTGTATAAATCAGTGGGTATATTCTACTATATATATATATATATATATATATATATATATATATATATATATATATATATATATATATATATATATATATATATATATATATATATATATATATATATATATATATATATATATATATTCCTACGTAACACAGATCACCTGCAAAGTTTGTTTTGGATCGTTTTGCTTACTATCCGTTCTTCGAAAGAAAAGATTTTAAGTAGATGGGAAATGACGGAACGTTTACAGAAGTTTAAAAATTATGAATAAAACCGATATCAATCTAGGAACATGTTTGTGAGAATTTGTTTTATTAATCTACAGTATGCCGTATTTCGATGATCGTTTGTGACAGGTTATTTTTTGGTGCTATTGTTCGTCTGAAAAACTACTTTGTGTTTGCGCATTTTGAATCCCCTGACGAAAGATGCGGACAATTTCAGGGCTTTTGGGATGCAAAATGGCCTCACTTGAAGTATTTTATCCAGACCATGATATATTACCTTTTGTGCGGTACATCGATTTTAATTCATGCACCATTGTATATGAATAATGTGTGAGTAGTAGGAGATTAGGTTATGCATATAATGCGATTCATCATGCGGTGTGAACGTTCAAGCTGTTGAAAACCATGAAACCACCACACGGTTGTTTCATCTTTGTTAGATGCCTTCACAAGTGCAGATTTGACGAGCTCCCACGGGGACACGAACCCGACGCGAACGATTGTGATTTGAACAGCCTAACGAGAACTTATGCACTATGTGACTGGAGGTGCACTGCTGATGATTGCCAACAAGGTTGAGACAACTGCGTGGTGCTTTCTCGGTTTTCAATGATTTGAACGTTCAGACTACAAGTTGAATCCCATGTTATATATGGATTGTTATATATATATATATATATATATATATATATATATATATATATATATATATATATATATATATATATATATATATATATATATATATATATATATATATATATATATATGTAAGATGATAAGATTTGATTTCTGATTGTTCTTAAAGGCCTTGTGCGCGAAATGTGTGACTGGATCTAAAATATTATTTCAACCGGCGACGTTAGAATACTTTTTCATTACAGACAAGGCAATTTGCGTCAATAATTCATATGTGATCCTTTCAGTGCATGTGAAATAGTCATTACAAGTTAGTAGGCATTATTCGTTATATTTATCTAATGTGTAGTGGACGATGAAAAGATGTAGCACTATTCAGATGAAAACGGCAAGTGACATTAAAATGAGCTTAAATTCTGTCAGGACGGGAAACGGAAGTAAGAAACGCGAGGAACGGTAGAGAAGGGAAGGAGTTGGTGAGTTTCACTAATCTATGGCTGGGTCAGCTTCCATCCGTTTTCGGGTACACATAATAGGACTGAAAGTAATAACCATCCGTTCCCCAATCATGTGAAATCTCTTGTCCTGACAACTGTCACATGGCATTTCGCCTGATACACAAATGCTTTCCGATATTATCCAATGCAACGGTCGAGATTTGTTTGAAATTCCCATGCACAAGATATCCTACTTGTTCACGATGTTGAAGTAGAGCCACAAGAGTTGGGGTTAGCCGCAGATTTAGGGGTATATGGATTTTTTTAAGCAGCAGTCTACTCACTACCAGCATATCAAATCCGATCTTCCATGCCGGGTTAGTATATTCGTATTATTTTTACTTTTTTCAGTCTTTCGAGTAATACTGCTTGGAAGAACCGTGTGTGCCGAAAACAACGGGTGACGCTCTTTAACAGTCTTTATCCGATAATTTTACTACCTCCAAGGTAACCATGAGGCAACGTCGTCACGTGCTGCACGTTTTGAGCTATCTTTTGCCATGTCTTTCGCGTTACCTGAGGACAATATCTCATACACCACGGTTGTAAGATGCAGCTATCGGTTTCCCTTATGAATCACATTTAGGAAAACTAAGGTCGTTCATCAATAGACCCCATTCACCGGTAGAATATCTATACCAAAGAATTCACGAAGTCTGCAACATGCTTTCCGAAAGGAGTGTAATGTTGCTTTGGATGATGTTTTCGTTCCTGTTCGTGCTGTACGTATTCATTCTGTGTTCGATTTTTGTTTTCACTCAACAGAGCAACCAGACAAAATTATCATCCTCAACAAACGCTACGCAACATTGGTAACTTGGTCGATAATGTACCTTTTTAACATTTTAAGGTTTTGGGCAATATTTTCACACGGCTTGTCCTCAAGTCTTCTGCCCGCGGATGGCGTACTGTTGGGCACCTTCATTGCACCCATCCACGTAAGTACCAGTAAATGTAATCCGCTTTCTAATAGCGCCTATGGCGCTGTCGTTCCAATTGGCATACGGCCACCTAAATTTGTATTTTTAAACTGTACTTTTCTAGATTACGTATTTGTCTTTAAGTGTGACTACAGACGGAGTCCACTGGGCCTGACTGACAATAACCGGATGCTGGTTTAGGAGTGAGCAACGGAAAACCTTTCGAAAACATAGGCTTATTTTTGCCATCAAGGGTGAGTCGATGGACTTCATCGTTTTCCAACCCACCTTAGACACTGTTCGTTCCATCCCAAGGTTCGCAAAAGAGCCGATGTCAGTCGCTGAAAAACATAGAACTTTGGTTTATCAAAGCTAGAATTCAAGGCTCTGTAAGACAAGAACGCAGGTACGTAAATTATCATTTCCTTCAAACCAATTTCGCATTGATTTTCCCTTGGAATCGTTTTATTCATTTGATGTAATCAACAGCCCTTCAGACTTTCTGCAGGTTAGTATCAATTTATCACAAATCACAACTCAACCTGTTCATTGGGTTTAGTTCATATTTTATTTCATATTTTCCTGTTTCATTGGTTACAGCTGTTCTGGTACATAAATTATCAGATGGTAATCCGTTTCGTCGAAAACAGTTTCCAATCAAACTATCTTTGAAACCTGCCCAACGTTTCCTTACGTGCGGCAGTCTCATCTTTCTACCTCTTGATATTGCAGATTAGGTGACCACGGAACATAAGGACGAAGAAAATCTTCCGGAAATAATGACCGAAGCAGTCCTCAGATTGTAAATTAGCACAAGCTTTCAGCATACCATTTTTTATAATAAACTTAGTGATTTTCACAAACCGTTTTTTCTAATCAGTGATAGATCAGTGATTTCAATCAAAAGGATGGATAACGGGCAAAAAGGCCACGGAAAGGGCAATTAAAGAGGATTATCAAATGAAGGGGACTCATTTCCAGCGATTTTTTGAACGTTGTGCATAGCATGTCGCGCGCTCATTTGGGCACAGGTAGCGCTGCTCAAATTTTCCAGTGATGTAGCCCAACTTTAGCCCAACATGGCTCAACGCAAGCCCAGTTGGGAGCTCATTGGGAGTGCTGCTTGGGAACATTATCAACATTTAACACATTGAAAACATTGCCCTCGGTCTGCTAGGGGAAGTTGTGTAGTGAGAATACATTCGTTTTTGGCAATCGTCATCCTTAAGTGCGCGGGGCTGATGAGTCGAAAACCATACGGATTTGGTTGATAAGTGCTGCCATTAATCAAAAGGTGCTTCTCTATTCGTCAGAAAAACAAGTCAACAAGTCAGCAAGGCAAACAGGTCAAGAACCACAGGCGAACCTGCAAGGCAAACAGCGGTCAGCAAGAAACGATCAGGGAGGACTCAAAAGAGAGTCTGTCCTATTGACGGTCGAACCAGCAATAGCTTGCTTTGGATTGACAAAACAGAATTTACACGTGGAGTGGCAATAAAGATAATGATTACCGGAAATGAATGCAGAGTAACCACGGTCTTTATTGCCACCCCATATGTAAACTTTGTCATTTCACTCCGGACCAAGCTATTCCTGGCTCGACCGCCTATATGACACGCTCTTCTGAGACCCCTTTGATCGTTTCTCGCTCTACAAACAAGAATGTCGTGTAGTGGTAGATAGCCATATTGGTTTATTTCAGATTATCCTGAAGTATGCTGCAATGCATGATCCAACGGTACAAGTGAAAGCTGAATCCGGATCTATAAAGGATTATACAAATATGTGTACCCGATAAGGTGTAGGAGGAAGATTTTAAGCTGCACATTGCGATAGTGCCCGGCAAATGTAAGCTTAGAGTCAGGTGGTCGATCCTGGCCGAGGATAAGCCGGAGTCGCCCTACCTGGCTTGGCGAGTCTATCATTTTACGCGCAAAATTCGAGTGTTTCAAACTGACCTGCCTCCATTGTTGCTATCACCTTAGCAATCCTTGTAGTATTCATCATAAAACGGATTCAATAATGTTCACAAAACATGTGCTTAATTTTTGTTTTCATTTGTTTTTTTCATTTCGTGTACATAGAAAAGTGAAAGAATGTCTTCATCTTACAACCACTGTGGCATAAAGGCTGATTAGAGGACACATTGAACTGAACAGTAACCTATGAATATTGCCGATATCGCCGAAATATTAATGGACTACTTGATCATTATTTTCTGCATATCTTAGGCATAAATTTTGTCTTGTTATAATGGCTTAAGGATGTAAAATATTGTCACAGCGAGGCCTGAAGATCTCCTAATCATGCTTTCCTGGGCTTTCCAGAGGGCCCGTGAAGAAATGTTCCAAGCTTCCTCTCTTCAAGACCTCAGGAATACACTTCACGAATTCACTTGAAAAAGCTAAATGATGGAATCGAAAGATCTATTTCCTTTCCATAGGAAAGTAGAAACTTGATGATGCGGTCCACTGGAATTCCGGAAAAGCAGAGCCGTAACACCCCAAATTCGAGTAACCTCTCCGCACCAAGGGCCGGAAATCAACAGCATCGTCCACGCTTGTTCGCTCCATCACGTCAACCGGGAGGCGAAATGTATGGGTGGATTGTGCCGAACATGGCTTGCGAACTGGCTAATATGCGTTCAGCTAACCAATGATAGGACAGATACTGAGGTACACAGAAAAAGGTTTGATTTTTAGCATGTACATATGTTTCTCTTAGTCAAAGTAAACGGAGCAAAATTAATAGTATGTGAAACACATTTATTATCCGGGCATAATTCTTCCCGTTTCCAAGCTCCACGCTATGCAAACCTAGGTAAGGCGACTCCGCCGCTTCTCCGGCCGAGTCCAGATGGAGCTGGCTGTAAGTAGTAAACATGTACGCAAAACACACGAAAGGAAAACTGTACGACTGAAGAATAATACAAGACTTACACATATTTCGTTGACCTTGAGAAAACAAAAAGAATCTCCAAAGGAGACGTAAACAAGCAGAGGTGATTTGCAATGCATGACAAGGGTCTAAAATGAAAACCAGACGGTGAACAGGAATATAATTATGGATATAGAACAGGAGATAAGAAAAAGAACAAGAAACAAGATTACAGCTGTAACTTTCAGTGACCGGATATTGGCTGAGTCAGTTTTATACCAAATGAACAACAAATCAGGACAGAAATAGCCAGAGTGATGGTGAAGAAGTGGCCGGATAGGAAAGGGGGAACTTTGATCGATTTGTTTACTTTCAAAGAGGTGGCATATGAGGCATCAACATGAAATTCGGAGCTGGGTGATAGATCGATATGAAGTGCCCAGCTATAACAATAGCAGAAACAAGTAGCTTTCAAAAGAGGTGATAAAGTAAGTGACAGGTAAACACCTATATACTGATGTTCCTTTTAAAAGGTGAATCATATGAGGCGACAAATCAAAACTTCGCGTTACAAGCTCCTCTGAGATGAACTTTCGTAGAGAGGACATGACGATTTGTAAGATGAGGGTGTTGCAACGCAACAGCCCTATATGGGCTAACAGTGGGAATGATAGATGTGGAAAACAATCGCTAAATCATTGACTGATGAGATACTCTAGAGACAGGTATTTCCCTGTGAGACAAGATGTCTGGAGATTGTCGTGTGTAAGTGAATAGCAGCAATAAGTGTGTCAATGTGAGAATATATCGATAAAAGCGGTAAAAGTGGTGAATTTTATCTTAGGAATAGGTTAGGCTTACTTACGGGGTTCGTGAGCTGTTTGGCTTGGAATCTCGGGAAAGTAGACCATAAACGATAAGCCAAGAATTTCAATGGTTTTTTATATGCGATAAATATTACTGGGGGAAGTCACTACGAGCACATGAGTGATCTTTTTAATCCGCAACTGGGGCTAGTGGGCGAGGTTGGCCAAGCTCTGGACACCTAATCTGAACACCGTTTTTGGTGGCAGAAGGTGCGATCCACCAACCCAGCTACCCGAGCACATCGTTGCGGACATTCTGGACTCCCGACTTGCCCCAGTCAAAGCGATGGATCGGACAGCTATCTTACCGGCGGGATTTGCACGGTTGATATTGGCGAGACCGAATAGTCAGACCGTCTCCCTCTGTCGACAGTGAAGAATACATTCCTTAGTGCCTTATCATAGCTCGTCATTCGTATCTTTACTTTAGGGCTATGTAAGCGAACACAATGCAGCTACTGTCCACTACCTTTCCAGCTCATACATGGCAATGGCTGCAATAGAATCTTTCAGTAGGCAGCCGGTTGTAGTGAGTAATTCTTCCTTCAAGACCGTTAAAATAACCACCGAGGGAGCTACTTTACAAAGAGAGGTTTCTTGGTTGTCATATAAAACAAAAATATCATTTTATATCTCGGGCATCTTACCCTCATCATCAGAACTGCAGCCACGCAATGAGGTTTCCGTTTCTCCTCCAACTTCTTCTCGCAGCTCTTAACTGGTATCGGTAAACTGAGATGAACCTACAGCACCACTGGCACAGCTGCCTAGCAAGCGATCTCAGATAGATCGAACTCCCATTACCTTCTGTCCAGGCTGGAGCAAAGCAACATCTCATATTCTCGCGAATTCCCTCTCAGGCTTAACCCATCAGACCAGCGAACTGCTCAGCAGTTATTACTATCACTGCTACTGGTTCTTCACCAACCACTAGAGTAACCTCGATAAAACATACACTATCGTCTCCCCAGAATAGCGCAAGCAACAAGTTAGCCAATGAAGACAGCAATGCGGTTAATCAGCACCATTCGTCAAAGTGCACAAGTAAGAAGACTTTTTGTTTAAAAAGTCGACAGTACTAACAGGGAGGGCGGCTTTGGGTGCTTCTGACCGTAATCAGCACTCTGAGTTTTTGTCGTTTTATCCAACCGTCTGCACTTGTATCCCTTACAGTAGTGCAAAAGCATAACATAATAGGTATGTTTTCCAAACACCCAGCGAACCATTGCTTACCCCATGACCACAGCCTTCCTCATAAACCATTTCCACATACTCATTTCTAAACAATCCTCCACCGCCTTCTTATCCCGTTCGCCCACAAAACTGGCTTTCTTATCGGGACAAAGTCTTCCGCAGGCTTGAGCAGCAATCTAATTTTCCCCTCTATTATCAAATCTATTGACGCTCCCTGATTCAGCTCGCTTCCGTCTGTACTAATGCACTTTCAACTTATTTTTTACGTGCCTACTAGGCGCGCTACCGTGTACTTGCTCTAAAAAGAGATTGTATCTGTTTTTACAGGAGCAGTTGTATTTTTTTTTTACATCCCAGCCGCTGTGTAGTATTCGATTCTGAGCGAGCAGGCCTCTTGGTGTACGGTTCAGTTCACGACAGCCAATCGACTCAAGCAAGCTGAAATGGGATGCACACGAGCAATGTTAACGGTTCAGCACACAACGACGGTCAGGTCGCGAGCGTAAGTAACACGAACGCACTGTGTCGAATGACTGTTTATTGTGTATTCTCGGATGGCGGCATCCCAACCGAGCGGCACGAATAAAAGTCGCGTTTACGAACACACGTGCGTACAGTTATTGGAAACGTCTCTTCGGTCCAGTTCGATAAAACATACATATATCAAGAAAAAGGGTTCCACACTTCAAAAGGGTTTCGGCGACGATTCGGCCGGTCCCGTCCAATGGTTATGTGCGGGACCTGGAATATGATAGAAACGGGTGTACATTAGTAAGCGCCAGTTCAAACACTACATGTTAGTTTCGGTTCTAAAAAGAGATCGTATCTGTTTTTACAGGAGCAGCTGCAATTTTTTTACATCCCAGCCGCTGCAACTTCCGCAAGTACCTCGGAATCGATGACCTAAGAATTTGAAGTGTCCAAACAAAAATGTCCTTGGGATTTTCGTGGATACTACCCAAACCGATATTCTACCTCCTTCAACTTGCCTGACACAAATCCATCTACACCACCTAGTCAGCTTCCATCTCCCTTTATTCAGTTACGCGATGATCATATTTATAAGGGAGCCTCTGGTAGTGATCACAATAATGAATTCCAATCTGGCCCCTATCTTTGATATTACCCAATGCTCGATTGATAATAAAAAAGATGTTAGAACACGTTTTCAGAGACAAATAACTGTTTTCAATGACTCATTCTCAAGTCTTTACAAATCATATAGGGGATGGTTGTGCTGAAATGGTCAAGGGTCATTCGGATTGGACGTGGTTTGTGGGTGGGACGCTTTGAGGTTAGATAGACGTGTGCATCTGCACGACTAGGTCGTGACGGCCACATGGTTCGGCGCTGGGTGACTGAGGTGGGGGTGGTCCACTTGCGGCCCAGGGTAATTGGAGGGCTTGGACGAACTTCTTCTGCGTACACAGGGCAGGTGCGAAAAGACGGATGCTAATTGCCTCTGCGGTGGCCAGTATGTGTAAGCGGATGTGTTTGTGGGGATTGGGGGGCACTCGATAGACGATTTTAAATGCTGAATCTGTGCTTATTTGATGACCTGAGTCTACCAGATGTCTTGCACCTGAACAAATAGATTACCATTGAGTTGGCCAGTGGGTTCCATGACCCCCACAAATCATGATTTCATTTTAATAACTGAAAGATCTTCGTCGTATACTACCCTCGCCGAAGACACTGCTGTGGTAATTACATGGTCTTCAGGAAAAATAGATCAGGCTCGCGTGCTAGAGGCTGCCTAGTCTAGTGAAGAAAGGCCTCGTCGTATCTTGTAGCATCCCATTCAGAACAGCATAGAAGGTTCAGTGTGGCTCAATATCAAAAATGGGCTTCATGAGATTTTGCTTTGTTGATTTTACCGTTCGCCTAGCCTAAATAGTTCTGACTTTTTAACTATCACTGAAGCTCAAACTTTTGTCACAGACCTTACTAGTAGACCCAACTCCATAGCAGATGACTTTAATGCACCGGGCGTTTGTTGGTCAACGTTCACCTCCCCACAAAACTCACTCGACTTCGTGGCTACTATCCGCTTTGGCGGAGGAGTTCGACTTTTGAACTCCCCAATGTGAATAAATAACATTCTGGACTTAATCTTTATCCTGAGCTTCACCCAGACCTCCACTTTAGTCCACGATAAACTCCCTTGAAAGAATCACTCATCCTTTTCTCATAGGTTTCCATCTTCACAAGCCATCAAAATTCACCCATTACTGGGTTTTTCTATCCAGCCTTGGGGAAACCAGTTACCTTTGCCTATGCGTGCCCGAACCTAAGACAATATTTTTTCCTGTCTTGCGAACGACAAAGGGTAATAAACAAGCTTTTTTCTATCTTTATTTGTTGTCTTGACATGATCACGTCCTAAGATGATCCAGTTAAATGAGAAATACTAAACAAAGTATCCCTACTGAGACAACGAATCTCGAAACTACAACTTACTTTTCTTAAAGCAGGAGATTTCTCTTCTTATACATACAATTCTTTCACCTTTCTCGATACATTATCCCTCATTCGGAGTGGATAAAGAAACAACAAGAAGAAAATTCTCTGCGAAACCCAAAAGTAGTAGGTATTTTGGCTACACTGTTGAAACAGATCAGCCCAATCTACTTCAACTATTTGTTCTGTTTTCTACAATATTGCTTGAATATGCGAAGCTCATGACATCAGTGCATTTTTGCATCCACGTTAACAAATGATTCTCCACCCTCCCTCCCCTCCCCGTTATTCTGCTTCCTACTTTGAATTCCTCGGAAAATCTGTCCATTCTCTCTGTTCAACCAGACGATATAGGTTACCCACGTTCTCAAGTAGTAGACTGTCCTGCCACCCCGGGCCGGATGCCTTACCTACGGCCGTTTACTGGTTAGGCGGACCGGATATTCCAGTTTCGTCGTCGAACATGTCTAACTTACCCAGGCAGTGTAGGTTCTATCCCAGGCAGTGGAAAACAGTTAATATTCCAACTCACAATCAGGGATCAAAACAAGACCTAGCAAGCTATAGTTCTGTCAATCTCACCCCGGTTGTCACGAGGATCATGGAAAGGCTGTTAAAAACTGAGCTTAAGAAGTACCTTCATATACACGACCTTATTAATACAACCAAGCGTGGATTCCTTGAACACCGGTCACGTCTCACTTGTATGATTGATCTTTTAAATCTTACAACGATGACTGCGAATAACGGCAAAAAGTTGCTGATATTTTTTATCCATACGACTGAAGTTTATGACCGTGTTCCCAAGCAGCACAATGCCGAACGCTGTTGGGCGAACGTTGGGATAAAATTGGGCTAAAATGATTAGTAACATATGCCTCCAAAGATTGTAGAGAAGTCCGTGGGATTACACAAGAAATATAATTTTAAAAAAGTACCACAGTTTCTAATAACATATATCTGCGTTACGAAAGCGGCACATTCAGTTTTATAAGTTATCAGTATATCATTTTTATAAAAAAACTATCTGATTTTATCAGTGATAAGTTAGTGATTTCGATCGAAAGGATTGGTAATAGGCAAACAGACTAAGTAACAGGCAGTTAAGATGGATTAAGGAAAGAAGGGATACCCCATTCGAGTGATTTTTCCAACGTTGAGCTAGCCCAACGCGCTCCCAATAGGGCGCGGCTAGCCCTGCCCAACGTTTCTAATGCTGTAGCCCAAAGTTTGCCCAAAGCGGCTGAACGCGCGCCCAATTGGGAGCGCTTGGCGTGCCACTTGGGTTTATCGCTCTCATCTTTAGGCCAAATTAAAGACCTGTGGTATTTTTCGCCCCCTTATACTCATGGTTGTCTTCCTATTTATCTTCTACTGTCATGTAGTAGAGATAAATGGCACTAAGTCGCTATCAAAAACTGCAACTAGCGGAGTCACTCAAGGTAGTTTTCTAGCACCAATACTCTTTCTAATGTATATAAACGATATACCAAGGGTAATCCGTCACGGAATTCCTTTTATTTGGTTGGAGACTTAAAAATATTATATACCTCCGACCCTCATTCTTTGAACACTGCCATCGGTAACAAATTCCGGTATCTCATTTCATTAAACACTTGTGGGACTACTTGGGTAGTGAAGTTTCCTGCTGAAAAATGTCGTATTCTGAATGTTTTGTTTCATCTGACTCTTTACCATAGACGGTTTAGTAATTCCAAACAACTCATCAGTACGAGGTTTGGGTTTTCAGTACTCTCCGTCGTTTAACTTTTCGGAACCTACAGCTATTCAAACTCCAAAGGTTTGAAGGTTGATTGGATCACTTCATAGAGCATTTCCACTGCAAGAAAGTAAACTCAATGTCTTCAAGTCTCATGTTAGACCACTTTTGGATTTGTATCAACGGTTTATTCCAACTTGCAACAGTGTGGTCGAATATCCATCGAGAATATACAATGAACATTCACAATGCAAATTATAGGTTATACAACAACCCTGGACCGTTGGAAACTCTGCAGCCTTTGACACCTTGATCCCTTTCGGTAACGAAAACTAAAAATTAATATATCTTTCTCCCATAATCTTAGTAAACATCAGACTTGTGGCTCATCATCGCAACTCGGAATACACACAGACTTTCGGCACTCAATACGACAAAGCGATTACTCGGTTGTTGTCCCAACCACTCAGAAAATCTTTCGGTCCAATTTTTTCATAGTTGAGGGTTGTCTGCTTTGGAATAAGATGCCGCTAGAAATTCGTTCACCTGACCACCCTTCGGCGTTTGAGAACAATGGGATGATTTTTTTCCAGGCTTTAAATTAATCCCTACTAATAATTCTCACATCACGGAAGTAAATCTTGCGAAACTGGTCTAGGTTTTTGATAGACTTTGCACCGACAACTACCTAACCACGGCTGGAACCCTTACAAAATGCCGCTTCCCTCTCAATTTTCTTTCAGACTAGTCTTGTCCTTTGGGTTATCATAGACTTCGACTACCAACGAAATTTTCAAATCACTCGAACGTTTGATACACGATAACGATATTTTTAATCTGCAGTTGATAGTACTTACCCAGTTGCTGCCATCTGGAATCATGTTTCAGCGATGGCTGGTGTATTACAGACGGACTCCACAAGTGGATCATTCGCTGTATCCTCCTTGCCAATGCCTGAAACTTCTCTGGGAAGTACCTTTGGAGCCTTCCCTATCATTTTCCATAGTACACCTAACCATCCTTGTAGCATACAGCTCGTTCGTAACAACGGTTTTCGGCCGATTTCCGGTCGGTTTGCTTAGTAGTGGTTTCAACAAAGAGAACACCATATATTTGGAAGGAAATTTAGGGAAACATCGTGAAAATATAAAAATTTTATGAAAATATGATCATAAATTGTGGTAATTTTTCGTGAATTGTTTTTTAAATGGATCAATTTAAGGCATATGGCAGTGATGGACAGAAGCCGTTCTCAAACGAGGTTTGGCTTCGCATCTTGTGATACAAGTGATTTGGTGGTTGTACCTCACCACTAGGAAAGCTTTCTAGGTTTCACTGGTGTGCTGACATACTTTTTCATCTAATGAAACTCAAAAATAAGTAGAAGTATGCAGGGTTCAGCTTTTTCGCGGTTCACGCTAACTGTACTATGACCCTGATTTCACTAATGTTGTTTTTTTAATAATCTAATACTGATGGAATAAATAATGGATATCTATATGGGTGAACCCACGTATCATATTCCTATGCACATCACGGGATAATTATTCAGAGCCTAATTGGGCTCGCTTTCAGCCGCTTTGGGCTAACTTTGGGCTACAGCATTAGAAACGTTGGGCAGGGCTAGCCGCGCCCTATTGGGAGCGCGTTGGGCTAGCTCAACGTTGGAAAAATCACTCGAATGGGGTATCCCTTCTTTCCCTAATCCATCTTAACTGCCTGTTACTTAGTCTGTTTGCCTATTACCAATCCTTTCGATCGAAATCACTAACTTATCACTGATAAAATCAGATAGTTTATTATAAAAATGGTATACTGATAACTTATAAAACTGAATGTGCCGCTTTCGTAACGCAGATATATGTTATTAGAAACTGTGGTACTTTTTTAAAATTATATTTCTTGTGTAATCCCACGGACTTCTCTACAATCTTTGGAGGCACATGTTACTAATCATTTTAGCCCAATTTTATCCCAACGTTCGCCCAACAGCGTTCGGCATTGTGTTGCTTGGGAAGGTAGATTTTGTTTATTGTGCATCACTACTGCCACAGTGCTGCATTTCTTTAGTATTTCAAGTAACAAACATAAGCACACTGTCGGTACACATCTGGTTCGTGTTCAGTATAAATGTCTCGCTATATTTTCAGCTCAGTAACATGATATACTGGACGTACCTGTCCATATGCGATGCTTTCCCAGTAAAACAAGTTTAGTTTAGACACGTTTGTCTTATATTTGTTGAACGGACTTCACTTTCGGTCAGGTTGCTTATCACAAATAATTTGTTTATTTTTGCACGTGCTAAAAATTTATGCCACCTTTGTACTCCCGTCTCTTCATCCACAGGCCAAAGATGAATTGACGGAGTACGGCGATCCCGTACGTATTTTGCATAATTGCCCACCGTTTTATATTTCTCCCTCTTAGTATGATTTATTTCTTTCTATTCATTTTTATAAGTGGCTCCTTTTACGAACTTCAAAAGGGGGGAGAGGTTGTTGAAATGATTTCATCATAATAATGGGATAAGTGAATAAATGGAGACGTAATATGAGGGAAGTGGAAGAAAATAGTGATAAGTAAATGGTTAGTAGTAATAAAGTATTGAATATAAGAAATAATAAAGGTGTTAATTACGAAACGTAATTAGAGTTTGTCCTTCTGCCTTCTGTTTAGTTACTCATTAGTAGTGAGTACATGCATCGTGAACCCCGGACATTCGTAATGTATTTTCCCTGTTTCTAAGGTATCACATCAGCTTATACTTGAGTTTCATGGTGCTTTTTACATGAACAGTTCACGTATTTGTTCGTAACCTTGTTTTCCCGAAGGTCTACACTTCTACTGTTATATAATCTTTCTGAGTGTTTCATTTGTACTGCCGAGCGGAGGCTCGAACTCCCAGTCTTAGCGTTCTGTCAGTGCACTCCACTATTGGCCGTCATACGTCAACAGCATTAACAGATCTATTGCCGGATTCGCCTATTCATGTTGGCACGTACTCTTGTTTACTCCACAGACTTAGCTTATTTGTACTTATTTGTTAATGACACTTTTTACCATTGCAACCACAATCCAATTCACGCGTTTGTAATCGATTTATTGATCTTTGACGATAAACGTTCTTGATTTATTGATTGTACCACAACCGAACTGCGCTACAGTTTCGTTCAGCTGCCTGCTAAGTGGACCGTTTTTATTTTCTGCGCTGTCCCGATTTTCGGAAGCTTACTGCCCATTGTTCTTGGTTTCTCACCTGCCTGTAAGTCCTTTATTTGCTGTATATCTATGCTTATTGTATTATTTAGAACCACGAATCATCCATAAACACGGCTATTCGATTGGAATTTGTTCTGCTGCCCGTAATCGTGTTCTGCCCATATCGTGCGTGTAGCTAGTGAAACTAAGTTACTGCTAGATTCACGGCCCTAGACATCGGGATAGTCGCAACAAAAGGTCTACCTCGTGTTCCATAGGATAGACTTTAAACCTCTCGAAAAACCGGTCGTAGCTATAGCAGAAACCGTCCAAAATCCGGCCGCGCGTCGCATCACAACCGTCTTGAAACCAATCGGAAACCGGCCAAAAACCGCTCGGTTTATGGGCAGTTTTGGAGCGGTTCTGTTACAGGTGTTGCCGCCTGCTGGCATTCGACCCTCTATATATGAAATTTCATGGCGAAAATATCCTGAACAAACCAGGAAATTGATTTTTTTCTTTTCTTTGTCGTTCTGTTGACGCACCACAACATGCATTTTTCAAGAAACATAAAAATTGTTATTCCTTAACACCATCCGCAGCGACACACGCGCTGCAGCTGTTGATCAACAGTTCAGCTTCACAGAATACAACGGAGTTTCTCTTGAATCCTTCCACAAAGCCTCCCCTGACTTTTGGAAATGACCATTTCATTTCAAGTTCCACAGGAAAGAAGATCGGTAGTTCTACCAGCAAAAAACATTGAACCTTCTCAATGTACATTTTTCATTGTCAGTATTGAGGTCGATACGTGTTAAGCAGCACTCACCCCAAATTCAATTTACGATCAAGGAGTTTCTTTGTTCTATTCGATTCAGTGGTACTTCTTACTTCTTACGCTTTCGTTGTCTATTTTCACAACATCCAACATTCCAGTCAGCTGACCTCCACTTTGCGATGTGACAGTCAACCAACAGCAAGGAGACAGAATTCAGTGGTGTAAAGATGCATCTGAGAATGCGGTACACTATTACTGATGTAAAAGTACGAATATAAGCACATCACCATTCAGTTTTCCTTGATTATTGCACTGCCTTCGAGGCAGGTTGTTCCTCCAACTCCTGCCGGTTTTCCGTCTACTTGCGTAAGGTTGATGCAACCTGCTGAAGTGGAGGAGAAATCCATTACTGCAATTTGTCCTGCTCGCATGATCTTCCGAAAGTTTCTGTTACAGTGCTTTTTCACTCCAATAGCCTCGACAATCTTTTTTGTCGGGTAAATGGTGTTGAAGTTATCTTAATTGATGGCCAATCCAATTTTACTTTCATCTTACCCTGTTGTGCACTTTTCTGGCACACTTTTGTTCAGTCCCGTATACACGCATGGCCCGTGAACTCTGGTCATGCTTTTCGCGTGCATCTTGTCTAGTTGCGGAAAACGAACTATTACCACTACCACTACCTAAGGAGAAACTCCAATCGATCTACTGACAGGTATATGGGGTATTTCCTGTCGGTTGATAGCAGCTGCAGTTTCTATGAAAGGTTTCACTTGAGTCTCTGTCTGTGCGAGGCAAATCGGCATTGTTAGTTATCCAGTTTGGGGAAGGAGATATTTAGAGATGATGAACCTGAAAAAAAGGGGATTGCAGTCTGGACATGGTTCCGGCTGTGGGTTGTGGTAAAAGATGACGACAATAACGAACTGGTTAGGTTTACGTAAATGGGACAAAGATGAAGGTTCATTTAAGCAGTCAGTGGCACCTTCTCCACATTCTGGGTATGGTAGGCCCTCAGGGGATTGAGCCACACTGCTACAGGCCAGCAAAGTTGCGTACTTCAGTTAGGCAACTGAGTATGCAATTACGAAGGCTTATTGGTTTGCAAGTTGGCATGGCAGTGCTGGGATACTTGAAAACTTAAGACTTTACGGTCGAGAGGAGTTAGGCATGGTAACCCCCAATGCCGTTTGCTTACGCAGAAAGCAGTTCAGCGTCGAGGCGGTTAGATAGGTTTGAAAGAACAGTATGAGTGAATGGGACTGCTACCCTGCTAGCATAGCACTATATTTGTTACTGTCTTTTCTGGTATAGTGGTTATTCTATACCCAATAATTTCTGAGGAACATTAGATTAGAAGAAACTACTAGGGTATCGGTGGTGATGCATTAGAGAAAATCGGTCTCGTTCAGAGAAAGGTAGACGTAAGTTCAACTGTGATCCTACTCGATGGTGCTAGCGCACTGAGATTTACTTGCGTATGAGCAAGGAAGTCTGACGTAGTAGTGATTGTATGGCCGCCGTGATATTTTTGTCCTCGATAGTATGTTGCAAAGCAGGACAATATCAGCGTGGGGACTGATTCGGTAAACCGTGGGAGGTGGGAACTGGATGGGGCCAATTATTCGTCAGAAAAGCGAACTCCAACTGTCAACATTCAGTGCTCATGGTTGGCGGCAATAGGACCTGCTTTAGGTAGGGAAGTAACACGATACACTTCTATTGGCGTTCAGCGCGTGAAGCTCCAAGAGTGATCCACACTTTTTAAACGTTTTTATTTTTTTTATAGTTGCAGTCAGATAACGGGCTGTCAGGGACAAGGAGAATCTGCTTTTGGTGGACGACCACACAGCTCCACAGCTCCCATGCCCCTGCTGAAACATGGACCACATGTAACAAGCCGCGATGGTTTTAGATCAACCACACCAGTCAGTCACTAGTAACACTGCTGCTCGGAGACATGCGGCACGTGTGACAAGGCCGGTACGCCTGGGAGACGAAACACATGGGGTGTTTATCCCCCCTCTTTATGCTAATCTCTCACTTTTCCAGGTTCATGTCATCTCATTAATGGTCAGCCCTGTGCAGGGAGACTGTCACAGCCGGGTGTGTTCAAAGAAGCGCAGCGGTAACCCTCGTCATATCCGTAATGTCAGAACACCAAGGGAGTTTACATGGGACAAAAATGCAGGGGCAGGTAGAGTCAACCACAGCCTGAGATTATTCAACGGGATTCATGTTCACCGAAACATCAGTTTTCAAAATAATGGAGCACTACTTGCAGCATTAACAACGTGACAAAAAAGAGTCTGAAACTGGTGGATTCGGTTAAGAACTTAAGTTGGTTTGGACCGAGGGTCTTGGTTTATGAACTGTAGTATCTGAGGCCCCAAACCTTATTGTGTCAAACGCCGCCATAATGGCTTGCCCAACAAGAAATATTTTATGGTAAAGAATTGAGGTTGTTTTACAGTCCCAGATAGTAGGAATGAACTGCTGAGTTCCCTAATTGATGTCAGGAGGAGGCCAACTATATGTAGGCCTAACTGAGACTAGAATGTTTAAATCGGTTATCCGCCTTATTAGTACCCAATTCCAATCTCAAAGGCCTGAGCCCTTGAAATATAAGAGCTGCTCATCCTGATCAGCGTATTCACATTTAGGGCCGAGCATATTTCTTGTTTGAAAGCCACTGATGTCGGTGAAAATGCCCGAATGCCTTGTGGTAGCCCGTTGATGACGAAGTTTGGCCTAAGTGCAAGCTTGAGCAAAGAGACGTAAACCAAGAACTCATTGTTAAGTAAGGACTAACTAAAAAGGGTTTTCATCTGCGGTGCTTAACTACGTGATATTTTTAAGACATTGAGAAAGAGTAGAGGGTTAAATCCTAGGCGGTGCAGCAATAAGGGTTCAGTTTTCAGCCGATCACTACGTTCTATGTAACTTAGGGGGAAGTGAAACCTAAAAGCTCTTTTGTAAATGCCCATTGTACACTCTCAAACGCTATTCGGTGCCTCTGTCACATGCTGGACAAATGACTGAGCCGTACTCCAGATGAGGTCCGGAGTGGGACTTAAAAATGCTTAGTTTACCTTCCGGCATCATGAAGGTTTGATGTGAAGGCCCGATGGTCCGGCTTGCCTTAGTCACTTACGAAAAGTCAAACGTATATGAATAGTGTAGACCCACGTCGCATGCGTGAGAGTTATCGGGTATAATTTGATCGCTTTTTTAAATGTTTCATTTGGGAAATAACACCTATAAGTAAGAACATTACCTTTTTCGGCGGAGAACCTCATTTTCCAATCACCACTCCAGGAACTGAGAGAAAGCAACTGCCTGGTATTGTCATAAATGGTAGAGGCTAACTCCGAGGGCTCATCAGCGTACATGTGAGTGAACCACTGTCCAGTGAACGAATGACCCGTAGGACACGAACCCGGAACCCAAATCAAATAAGATGAGTTGTTGAACTAGGTGTACTTCAGAGAACAATCACTGCAACCACAAGCAATTTACCTCAATTTGTGGGGCAATCCAGTCACAAGGGTCCGGAAATATGCTTAAAAACGTCGGAAGGGCTTGTCGGGGAAAGTACGCAGAACGATATTTGACCGAGTCGTTGGAATGGGGTGAGGCCCACCTTTATGGGAAGAACAATCAACCAATCAGGGAAAGAGTGGGAAAGCTAAGTCAGATGGAAGCGCAGATATGACCGCGAAATTAGATCAGACAAGGACCAAGAGAATCGCGCTCACGTTGGACTTAAACCATCAAGCAGGCATGGAGTGATCTCTAGCCTGGAAGGAAGGTACAAGGGTCACTCGTGCGGCGCGAGCGAGAAAGCGAGCAAAGAAAGTATGCAAGCAGGGCACAAGTTTGGGGACCTATGAGGCACAAAACTTGAGGGTCTTAAGCCCCTGGATTGACCTCATAGGAAAATTGGTCTACTGTAAAAGTACAACCAAGAGAAGACGGTAGATGAACCGAGGCAAGGTCACCGGGTTCAACATGTGAAAGCAAGGGAAAGCGTGTAGTTTGAATTGGTTGGGAATGGCAGGGTAATAAGCTCACTAGAATCATGTAAGTGAGAAAATGAAACCGCGTGGGAATTTCACACAACGTACTGAATTACCGTTACAATACACGATTTGGATATCATCAGCGAACAGTAAGCGGACTCCGTTTGAAAAAGGTGAATATATCGTTTACGTACACCCAAAATGTAGTGAACTGAGTGCACTATCTAGTATCACGCCACTAGTTACTTGCCAGGGTTTGGAAGAAGGTTCGCCTTTATTTACTATTTGATCTCGGGCCGATAATCACGACGAAAACCGAGCGAACATCTGGTCCACGATTCTGTATGTTTTGATCCTCTGTAGTAATTTGAAGTAGGAAGCTCGGTCGAACGCCATGGTCATGGCCAAAGAGATTGCGATGGCCGATATGCAACATTGACAGCGTCTGTGACCAGGTTAGAGAAATCTGTCATGCAAGCCGCACACGATCTGTTTTTTAGCAAACCCTGCTGACCAGCGTTGATTAGATTGCGGTTAAGATGGCGGATTTTCAGCCTTTTCCTAATCCCTCTCCCCATGATTCTGGATACGACCGGGGTGTGGTTCACCGGTCAACAGTCGACTGAATAAAGACGTGATCGTTTTTGTGTATAGGTATGATAGTGGAAGCCCTCTACTGGGAAGGGAAAACACTGCTTCCTTTTGACAAATTGAATATGTTTGTTGGCAACTTTGAGAGGCCTTCACCACCTCGAATGAAAATGCTTGACGGCAAAATGTCCGGACCTGGTTTGTAGTGAGGTCTTGTTTTTGCCCTCTAGGCTGAAACCTCGTCCAAGTAGAACACCACTGTTGAGAAAGTTACCGATGTCACCGGATTTAGAAACTGGAGTGACCTGGCCTCATCCGTCTTTAAAGAGGAGGTGGAGTTAGTGCTGAGAGCCTCCGCAATCAACAGAGGGTCATTCAAGTAGGTGTTTTTATGGCTCAAATATGGGAACGGATAGTCCTGCTGACCTCTGATCTCCGGTACGCATTATTCTGTGGTTCTCTGATGGATGCACACACTTTCCTTTGTCATAAGAATACACTGTAGTCCCTGGTGTGGCCTTGTTCTGCGCCTCTCAGCTAAACTAGATTGGGAAGTTATCAGTGGCGACGGTGACGAACCCACGTGTTCAAATCAAAAACGAATAGTGTGCAAACAAACGGACAATTTCCCACAAATGATTCAAGCAATATAAACTTATAGTATCGTTGGTAAAATGATGGACCAACTTTGATAGCATCGGAAAACAAATGCGGTCCTAACGAGTGATAACCTTGCTATTCCATCACAGAATTCAGATTTGACCCAGAAGCGGGGATCACATTCCGATCCCGATGCCTAAGGTCTCAGAGCATATTCAGCTTGGACAGCGCCCCATGGAAAAACTCCGACAAAGTCGGGTTAGGTGTGCGCAAACTTGGCTTAAAAGAACACAGGCGATACGCCAGATTCATCTTGCCTCAGAAGCCAGTCAACATGACACTTCTGAAAACAATCAATCGTTCTGGTTCTACAATACGATACGCGATCAAAAAGACCAAAACATTTGTTTATCTGAAAAATTATCGAATTTGGTGGCGCCACTTGCTCCGCTTGTGTGCCCCGTCTGCACGCCGTTGCGTTCCTCCAATACAAATATTGTCCAGCTCCAGTGTTTTGAGTTTTGCTCTTTCGTGCGCTGCCGACTATATCCTTTGACGTATCAAGAACCGAGGACCCGAAGCTATAGACCCTAAACGGGTGCAGGTCCTGACCTAATCTTGGAGGATCCTCAGTAGTCCCACGCAAATGCTCTTTGCTTTTTCGTCTCGTTTCTACACCAAAATTCAGTGCCGTCATTTTCAAAAGACACAAACAGAATGTTTTGCGGCATGTGCACGAAAAGTCAATCTCGAAGTAGAACGGTTCGGTCTGAAGGGCCCAATTGGAAATTTTACTGTTTACCAGTGTTTTACAATAGCAGTCCGATGCGGAGATACAACATCGTACACTTTCTTAGCAGGAGGGCTCCCCGAACCTAACACTTCAGATTATAACTGAGGAATGCCAAAGAATCACAAACATAACTGTGGACTCGGTACCGGCTGTGAAGGGGCGGTGACAGATATTAATCGAAAAAAAGTCGTAAAGCATCAAAGAACGGCTCCTCATTCGCCACAAAATCAATAATCAAAACCTTCTACCGCAAGCTGTAAACGAGTCGACTGACATTTTGTGAAACTCTGACCATACGGTAAACGAATCGTCAACTCTTTTCGACCAAAGGTCCGAACTGCCTGACGAACTTGCGGTGTTCAGATCGTCCGTCGAAAATCGTCAGTTCTACTCTTGGCTGATCCATCGTTGTTGGCGTTAATGTTTTATATTCGGCAACCAGCGCGGAGTTCCCTATTCCAGTTTGTCCTGACTTATCGGATAGGTCGTACTCACTGACCTCCTGCTCATTCTTGTTCTCTCTATACTTCCCCTCTGCTTCCTGGGCCTGTTGTCCAGCTGATAACAGTTGTTGTTCCCGGTCTAACACCCTTAACTTAAATAGATCGACATTCCTGCAACCCATATCACCTTCAGTAATACATGAGCTAGCACTGACATGACTAGGTGACCTAGCATTAACTAATGAATCAAAAGTGCCCAAAACCTCCCCAGTGACCTGCCGTATTGATTCCTGTCAAGATTCCAGTTGCTTCGATCCTTTTCTTGGCTTGTCGCCTACTTTCTCGTTCCAAGATGGTCAACTGAGCATTTTAAAACACGTTTCAGCAGTGCGTAGCCAAATTCGCAGCGGATCCCGAAATCAGAAAGCCATTATCCGTGAAATTCTACTATACTAGATTACCAAATGAACAATGATACTAAGCAGATACAGGCGTAAATTATGCAAACAAAAGGACTTGAATAACGAGAATCTAAGTGCGGCGTGCGAGAAAGGAGCACGTGCGTCACGCAGGTCCAGAACAAGGATATGATAGAGCAGCGCGCTGGGCGCGAACAAACGAGAGTTTGTCCGTAAAAACTAACGGCGCATAAAACAAGTCAATCGTGAGTGATATTAGGGAAACATGGAACTGCAGCCGTTTTGGGGGATTTTCCTCGACCGGTGGTTACATAGGCGGGGTCCAGACTAGCAACTTTTGGCTCATTCCATTTGTGGATTCGCCAGCAAGCAAGCAACTCTCCAGTTCTATTCTCCCAACTCCGACGGACAGCTGTTTCTCGTGCCTTTTGTTCTATCACAGGCTTTTCCCGTCCGGGTACGTTTTTTCTTCTCTGTCTTCATCCTGTCTCATCTGCAGTGCAACGATTCGATTGGTCATCTCCTTCCTGGTTTTAATAATAATAATAATAATAATATTAATAATAATAATGGTATATTTCTCGATCTTGGTCAAGACACATGCACAAGGCGTGATCAGAGAACACAGCAATTCACAGTTATGTAGGGTAATCACAATTTTGAAGAACATGGTTCACACAATCGCATTAATAGAACGATCAGCTTGGACTGTGTTTAAGTGAGCTAAAAAGGGGAAGGTTAGCGCGGCCATTGCAAATCGGGTTTTGAATTCGGGACGGGGACGATGCGGTTAGCGGGATGGACGTGGGAATGCAGAAAAAGCGATAATGAAGAAGGGTGAAAGTGCAGTGTTTGCAAGAACCCATAAAGCAACTGGTGTCGGACAGCACTACATGAACAGGGAGTTGATGCAAGAATAATACACAACTTGCCTTATGGATGCCGATAACTGTCTACGACGGGTCCGGTAGTCCAGAATGGATCACGGCGATCTATGAAATTTGGTGTGCGGTCGATGAAGATAGAGAAAGAGCGGTGGACTGAAAGAGATTCAAAGAAGAGTCGCGAAGTGCAGAAGGAGTCGCGGCGTGGCACCAACTGGATATTTGAGGGATCAGTATTGAGAAACTGGTTGAGAGTATTACCAAAAGAAGGTTAAAAATAGAGTTACCATGGTGTTATCAAAATACAGTCGGAGATACCTACAGGAAATAGAAAAGATTGACCCTCCATTAGATAACTCATTGTGGGGGTTGCCTGTGATACAAATGCAAGTGAGTCGAATGGGACAATCTCATTGGTCTTTCTGTATAGGTGATTCCGATATTATATAGAAAATCACATTGAGGCAGAAGCTCTCACCAGGAATGCAGTGTGCTTTTATTGAGCGTGAATGGTGGACGGACACAACTGGGAGTTTCAACAAGCCGTCGAGGAAACACTTGGTGACATGCTGCTGATGCAACCAAGCAAGTATGCACAGGTGGCGAAGAGAAAGGGGGACTGCGGTGGCTGGGAGAGGCCAGACCCGATGGAACAGAGGGAGTTGAGTGTAAAAGTGAGATTTTCTTCGATGAGCATTCTCGTCTGCTCCGTATATTGCCCGCCACAGGCATTTTCAGTATGCCTTTCAGACTGCGCTGCTTTTCCGCGTTCCACCTAGCGCAAAGTCACCGTACCGTCATCATTTTTCCCTACAGTTTCAAACCATGTGATTTGCTAATACCTCATCGTTCTGATCCTCCACTTCCTTATTTCTCTCCTGTGCTATTCGCTGTTACAATTGCTGTTTCTTTGCACCATAGTTCTTCTAACTTCCAAGTGACCCTTCTCCACTGATCTTTTACACTCATCCAATCACCCTGTACTTCCATTCGCTCTGTCTCCTTCAGCCATTTTCACGGCCATCTTCTCGCTGCGTATTGTACATCCATTTGTTAAGGCTCCACTCTTTTTCGACCTTTACCACATGGCGGACCAGCACTAATCGGACTGTTAGATTCACTCTTACTTGTTTTCGTCGATCTTCTCCTTCGTATTCCCTGGTTTACCAACTTCTGCTCTCAGCCATCACTTCTGTGCATCCAGAGTCGTTTCTTTCCCTCTTTCTATTGACGTTCCACGTTCATCTGTCACAATCAAGTTCATCAGGGTCCATCCAATTTAAGATAGCACCATTTTATCCAACCCTGCATGTCTCTTCCAAGCACAGCTACCTCCGTTTTCCGTCCCTTCATTGCTATTTGACCTTGCTCTGGGTAACAATGTCAAAACTTCAGAAGGAGGAGAAAGCATTTACCCAGTAGTTGGCATATTCCAAGTCGACAACAAAGCCGGAAAGTCAAGGACTGAACTACCATCCACAATCTGAGAGGAAAAAGAAAATTAGCTAATTCTTGGAAATTCTTGAGGGGATTTATTGTTTTCGAACTTCAATCGAAATTTTAGGTTACAGATTTGCCATCAAACTACTCTCAGAAGCATAAATCGTCCCAGTAAAGGTCTTTCTCAATATTTTACTAGCCATTTATTATCAAGGTCACGCCTTTTTTCAGCTAAAATTCTAGGCGCGAAAACAGTTCAAACGTTAATGTGGTAGTTTCATTCATCCTTACCACAAAGCCGCGGTCGTAATCGAAGTGGTGCCATGTTCAAGGGCATTTGGGAAGCAGTAATGAGAAACGGAAATCAAAGGGGACGAACAATGAGGTTTCACGTACTTAACCTCCAGATGACGATAGGTGAGCCCGGCCTTGTTGCCATAAAACGCGTCCACGAGCTTCGCAAATGGAAGAGTCTCTAGGTAGGCCAAGATAGGGGGCGTAGCCCGGCAGCTGCTACGTTCGGTGGCTCCATACACCGGGGTGGTAATTTATTGGCAGCAAACGAGACCAAGGGTGAAAGGAGGGTTGTAATCGATGTTTATTCCGACGACTCGTCTCTTCTGGCTAGAGGAAGTCCGATGATCCCACATTTTTCCCTCATGTGTTTCAACAAATTTGCTAATCACACTCCCAGAGTCCATGTGACTCGGCTGCTACCGACGCATTCACCGGTTCAGTGGATTCCGCATCGAAATTACAAATCACGACGAGGAAACTATAAGAGAAAGTGGGTGGCTCGGCCCTGTCGAGTCCATGTCTTTCGTGCGTTTCCGTGGCCATTTCTCCGGTAAAAAATCCAAGGGGTTCCGGAAAAGCCGCTCGGACCTACGTTCCGGGCAGAGAAAGCCACTAACAGCCAATGTAATGTGCAGAGGGCAGCGCGACCTTTAATTGACTACACAAATGCAGCAAGAGTGGGTAACAACTGGTCTGAAATTGAAGCCCGCACAACAGACCATAAGTTATATGGGTCACTGAGACATGGATACAAACCCACAGGATCGGCAGTGCCAGTACCTCAAAAATATGTAGTGCTCGTCTAACTTGCTGCCTTTTTGGACGAGGTGAAGGCCAGGTCAAGCAGAGGTGAACGAGTCGAGGTCTGCTATTTGGAGGAGGTGCTCAGAAAACGCATAGCCGGTCGCCTGACTGAAAATGGGAAAGCTACAAACAGACAGCGCGGGTTAAGCAAAAATATGTCGTGCCCGTCTAACTTGCTGCCTTTTTGGACGAAGTAAATGCCAGAGTCGAGGTCTGCCATTTGGACTTCCAAAAGGCTTTTGACTCCGTGAAATATCGACTTCTATTGCGCAAAATGAAAGCGCTGGGTATAGCGCCCCAGGTGCTGGATAGAACTGGGGTATATCTCACAAACCGGACGTAATACGTCAGGGTGGAAGGGAGCAAGTCCACCAGAGCTACGGCTATCATTGGGGACCCTCGTGGGACAGTCCCGGGTCCTTTTATGATTTTCATCTATATTAATAACCTAGCGGATGATTTATAGACCCCAGGTTACCTGTTCGCGGACGATCTAAAGCTGGTGAGTGAACCCGGAGCCGCGTCACTCAGAGAGGGCTTGAATAACGTTCACTACTCGACCACCTGGTGGCAACTGCCGCTCAACATAGGTAAGTGCGGGTATCTCACCCAGGATGTCGACGGAGGGTGGGTATACCCAGACCCACATAATCCATAAACAATAGTGAGGGTCCCGGTCATCTCCGACCTTGGAGTCCTCGTGAACGATCGCTACAAGCCATCTGGGTAATGTCTGGTTGCCGCGGTTAAGGGGCTTCGGGGGCTCCACCGAAGTTGCTCACCGTAGCTTCCAGAGGGGCCTATGTGTTGTTTCTTTTCTCCATGACAGCAGTTAGGCCACACCTGGAATATTGTATCCGAGCTTGGGCCCCGGCTCTGCTGCCATTCTACTGCCATTATTGTGAAGGAACGGCGATACGTCTCTAGACTGCTAACGGGACTCGGGGACAAAACACACGCAGAGAAGTTACTGGCGCTAAAATCCTCCTTCATGAAACGTAGAAGACTCAGGGGGGGCGTATTAGAAGCCTTTGGGCGAATTCAAGGACTATCCATCCTTACGTAGCCGTTGTTGGTACTGACACGGGATGTCACACTCAAGGGACAAGAGTTGAAGCTCGTCAAACCGAGCGCTTCACAAACACAAGGGAAGATTTCTTTGCACGTGGCTTTGTTGACCCATGGAACGTACTGTCAGCTGAAGTGGTGTCTGCTACATTGGTGGCAGGCCTCAAGGCAGGGTTTGATATTTGATGGCCTGATATGTTCCGTGAGTGCATTTAAATGTGCATCATTCAGTAGCAGCACTGTAGGCAGCGCCCTTCCTTCTTCTGCCACCCCTTTCCACCAATATTATACCTACCTCTGGATCACTTCACCACCCTTTCTCCACCACCGCCCTCCTTATTCTCCTTATTCCCCAAAAGTACCACTACTGACATTTTGCCTGGGCATTGCCTGTATTTATGACGCTCGTGGGGTGGGGTTGATTTGAAAAAGGACCCAGTTCGTAACAGTGGGACCGCTGCACTCTCCTGACAGCAAACTGAATCTGAACCCTGTTTCATCCACAGAGTAAACAATAGAAATACAACGCAAACACAAAAGTCGCAGCCCGGTGGGAATCACCTTGACGCTCACTAGTGCAAGAATCTGGACTGCTTTATTGGCTCGAGCCTCAAGTTCTGTGACCTGAGTTGGCCTGATGCCCTGCAGTCGTTGTTCCAATGATTTCCCTGGTTGTACTCCAGCCATCCGAGTGGCTAGTCGCTGGACCTTTTCCAGGCGGGCTGCATCCTTTTTCAAAAGGTTTCCCAAGCTTGTACACAATGTCTATAAAGTGGCCTCGCCATTGTCTTATATACAGGCCTGAACACTTGCATTGATCAGCAAGAAGTTGCTGAGCGCAGCCGAAACAACTCACTCCTGCTTTGTGAGGAGCCGGCTTACACCGTTCAGCACACTTGAAGTCCGCAGTCATTTGGACAACCAAACCCCTTGTTGGCTATGTCGCCTCAACTCTAAATGGTCCATTTTCGCCCGTGACCGTCATTCCCACTGACGCTCTGGTTAGCAGTTGACTCGTGTTTTCCTTTAAGGATATATCCCATTTGTTTGCCCAGTTAACCACCTTCGTCATGTCCCTTGCTAACTCATCCCGATCTCCTGATCCCAGAAATTTTACATCGACTGCAAAAACCAAACACGGTAGCGATAATCCCTCCACGAAGTCGTTTACGTAGTGAGGAAAAATAATGGACTTAAAACTAACCCGCAAGCTACTCGACTGGTTACCTCCGCTGCTTTTGGCCTGCGGGTTCCTACTCTAACATGAAACGTCGTTTGTCGAGAAGGCTGATGCGCAGTTGAGTATTTTCTTTTCTGTCCCAGGTGTTTTCAGTTTCCTTATCCATAGGCGATGATTGACTGAGCCAAAATCCTTGCTGAAGTCTAGGTAGCGAACTTCGACCAGCTTGTCCTCACCAAGCGGGTTAGTGTCTCCACCCGAGAATACTGTAACATTCGATAGACAAGATTTATCTTACGAAAACCAACGCTGTGCTACACAGAGCAACTAGTGGCCCAGCAGGTGTCCACACATATGCCCCCTTACCAGTCGCTCTAAACACTTGCAGACAACCCATGTGATGCCTACAGGGTGATAATTTACTTTATTTAACCCTGACTCTCCCCTAAGAATAGCCACAACTGTACCTAACTTCCAGCCTAACGGTAATACCACTTGGCTAATTGTCATACAGCAGGAGCGACAGAGATATCCAATGGTCATGGCAGCCAATGGCTGTATGATGGTTGGTACATACCATCAGGCCCGGCCGACTTGTGTTTTAGGCCATTTCAAAAATTTCTCTGTCGACCGTTCCCCAGTTTACAGGCTGGAAAGGATAGGAGCAACCAGTTGCGTTTCGGTCGATGTTTGTTGCCCCCATCACGTTGATGTACACTCTCAAGGTATAACCGGAGGCACCTGCTCCGCTCAGATCATCATCACATAAAACACCTCCATCTCCCAAGACCAGAGGCCTCGCCTCATTCCCCGGCGAAGCCTTTGTCTAAACATTTCCATGGTAACGTTTTGGGTTTTACCTAACTTTTCTGGCCAGTGTCAGTTCAACAGTCCTCCTTGATCCTCGCTGGATTTTTACGACCGAGTTTCTGTCCTCTTTCTATCCGAACCAGGCTCTTTTGATACCAGTGGCCTTGAAAATCTGCCAGCCTTTATCCCTCTTTCTGCCTGCCTGTCAAACCGCCGGCGTCCATCAAGCTGGCTTGCAGTTCGGTTTGCAAGGGATATGTGATGGCCGCGACCAATTGAGCGTCCAGAATTCTCTCGTTGGTATGCACACCAGTTATGCACTCACCACTGCCGAGTGTATTTCGTCAAAACCCCGCTAAAAATGCAAGGGAAACATAAAACCTCGTCGCACATCAACTGTGGGAGGCAATATGCACCGTCAGTTACAATACATCTCAGACAAACAATAGCGCCAGCAGTCACTCGTCTAGTGAACATACTCAGAGCGCACTTCCGGAAAACATCTCGTATCACTTGCAGTCTACGGCACCTTTGAAGGACTGGACAGTCCGAAGTTCCATTATTCCGCCAGATGGACTCTTCTAACAGTTCCAGCAATCAGGTCACGTCAGTTTCAGTTTGAATAATGAGAAAGTACGGGGATTCGCGGGCCCGAAAATCTTAGATTTTGAGTGGCCCGGGTTCTGTCGTTAGGTTGATTGCTCGAAGCTGGACAGGAGTCCTCGGAAGTTCCTCTTAATCCTTGATTTATTATGCCAACTGGACACGATCAATCATCCGGGTTCAGGCTATCCATCCCAATAAAGCCGACTGAAACAATAGCAACGAAATCCCGACTTAAGGGCCGTGAGTACAAATCGGTAAAACCAAGAGCACTGAAGACATTTGGAGTGCAATATTTTGCGTGCCGGATCATCAGTAATTGGAACGGTCTACCGACCGAGGTGGCGGCTGCAAACACGGTGGTTCAGCTTAGAGCCCGTCCGGACCGTTGCTGGTCGGCCGTATTCCCTGAGGGCAACTAATGTAACATACACAAGGCAAAATTTGGATGCAGCGCGCTTCCTACCTTTCCATCCACCGGGTTCCTTATACCTGTCACTCTTCATTCCCACATCTACACCCAACTCCCCTTCAAGGCCCTTCGTATTCCCCCCTCAGACCTGACATTTCCACATTAGCCCTTATGCCAAACGCTGCTATGAGAATGAACCTCTTGGTTGGAGGTAGACCTGGGCAAGGACCTATTTCGTAACAGTGGAATCGCTGCGCCCTTGAGTGCAAGATTGTTACAACCAGTCAGCAGTGGTCAGTCGGTCGGGGTGAGTCCCCTAAACAACTTTCAACGCTCTATCAGATCTCCCCCTATCCCACGGCGATCAGGGGAGAGTAGATTCGGGGCTTCTGACATTCACTTGCACGGCTTCCCTTGCATTCCATTTATCATTTAAACGAACCTCCTTTGGAGGTCTCCTACTCTCTCCTACTCTCCCTTGATCGCCGTGGGATGGGGGGAGATCTGATAGAGCGTTGAAAGTTGTTTACTGGACTCACCCCGACCAACAGACCACTGCTGACTGGTTGTCACAATCTTGCACTCAGGGGACACGGACATAAATTAGACAAACCTAGAGCAAATAAGAGCATAAGGGCATGTTTCTTTTCCCACCTTGTCATTAAGAAATGGAAAACTTTACCTCCACGCGTATTAACGGCAACCTCGATCGTTGCCCTTAAGCACAAGCTGAACGCGTGCTGGGCAGAGGTATTCCCAGACTAATACTAACCGCCCTAATAAGCTTTCTCTTTTTTTCTTACTCTCCGTCGGGGTATGTCCCACATTAGTACCGCAGGGAGTTGAGGAACGAAACCTACATTAGTGAGATTGCTGTTCCCGAGGGTGCGCGGGTCTCTTTTCCTTTCCCTTCAGCTACAACAAATATCAAACTATACTGGGTACCTGGAAGTCGCAGCACGGCGGAAACTCCTTAGGCTTGCAGTGCAGGAAACTATATTTACCAGCGAGCGTCAGTTGATTCTCACCGGGCTACGAACTGTGTTTTCCTTTTGCTTCCTTTCGTCTCTTTTCAGTCTCGAATCCATGGAAAAACAAGGTTAGGACTCGGTTCGCTGTCAGGAGCGCAGCGACTCCACTGTTACGAAATAGGTCCTTGCCCAGGTCTACCTCCAACCAAGAGGTTCATTCTCATAGCAGCGTTTGGCATAAGGGCTAATATGGAAATAACAGGTCTGAGGGGGGAATACGAAGGGCCTTGAAGGGGAGTTGGGTGTAGATGTGGGAATGAAGAGTGACAGGTATAAGTGTTACGAACGTTTGAGCAATGCGTAGCCCAATTCGCAACGGATCCCGAAATCAAAAGACGATTATCCGTGATATTCTACGATACTAGATTATTAAATAAACAATGACATAAACAATATACAAACCTCAATAATACGATAACAAGGACTCAACAACGAGAAACCGAATAGCAGCGTGTGAGCAGACAGCACGTGCGTCACGCAGGTCCTGAACAAGGATGTGCCAAAGTAGCGCTCTGGGCGCGAACAAACAACAATTGGTCCAGAAAAACAACCAGTTCGTAAAGACAAGTCAATAGTGTATGGAAATGAGTGATGTTGGGAAAAACACTGAATCGCGAGGGAAAAAGGGGGATTTTCCACGACCGGCTGTTACACCGCCCACCAAAATCCTCCTGGATCCTTAGCAGAGTCAAAGGTTCAGTATAAAGGTACTGATTCTTCCTACCTGCCTAGGCCCTGCTGTCAGTGCGCGCGTCTAATGCTCGTCGTCGACGTTCTACTACTGGTCGCACCTAATCCATTGGATACATAGACGTGAGGCTAGTCTACATCTTCCACAAGACCAAATGACCGATGGCGGGCGTGAATGGTCACATAGACGTTGTCCTCGTAAGGGGCCGTCCGGTCCTGGATGTACGTGCTTGAGTGTGTGTGTGTGCGTGTGTGTGTGCCGGGGTTACAATGAAATCACAGGTATGACTACACATCAAAGGAGGACTTTCTGCAATGTCAACAAAAGACTGCGTGGCAAGAAAACGAGTAAATGTAGCATGTGTGTGTGACCTGAGCTCCGCTACTTCCACATATGCAAGGGGCATTCGGTAGCGTCAACAAAGGGCAAACAAAGAACACTGTCATATGTATGATGGGTTTACGGGATGTAGAGTGCGTCGTGCATGCGTGTATGTATCGGGATGTATAATGGAATCGCACTCATCACCACATATCGGAAAGAACCTTCTGTAATGTCAACGAAAGACCGCGAGCACTGTACCGTGTTTGACGGAGACCCTGTGGTATATATGGTGTTTCTTTATCCACCTCGATTACTGGTGTGAAAAAGGTTTACTAGGCCTCAGGGTTACCAGCTCCTCCGTCTTCGCTCTCGAGTAGGTTAATACTGCGTATGTCACGAATGAGCACTCCGTTAGCTGTCTTCACCTTCACCGTTCTTATCATTCCGTCAGTGCTTTTGATGGTTTCCGTAACTACTCCCAAAGACCAAGCGCTGAAATGTGCGCGTTCGTCGGTGATCATAACCACGTCCCTAACTTTGAATGGTCTTGTTTTGGCCAGCCACTTCTGTCGAGTCTGGTTTCTCGTTGTTGGGTCCTTGTGATCGTGTTATTGAGGTTTGTATATTGTTTATGTCATTGTTTATTTAATAATCTAGTATCGTAGAATATCACGGATAATCGTCTTTTGATTTCGGGATCCGTTGCGAATTTGGCTACGCATTGCTCAAACGTTCGTAACAATACTCAATAGATCCATTTGGAACGGGGAAAAATCACGCAAAATGCCAAGAAAAGGATCAAAGGCAGTCGAATCCGGACAGGAAGTAATACTGCAAGTATCTGGGGAGGTTTTGGGTACATATGATTCTTTAGTTAATGCTAGATCGCCTAGTCCTGTCAGTGCTAGCTCATGTGTTATTGAAAGCAATATTGATCGTAAGGATATCGATTTATATAAGCTGAGAATACTAGAACTAGAGCAACAGTTATTTTCGGCTAGACTACAGGCGCATGAATCAGAGAAGTGTACACAGAAACAGCGAGAGCATGAGACCAGCGACTTCGACACTTCCGATAGGTTAGAGTGCAATAAGGTAGGGAACCCCACGCCGGTCGTCGACTACAAACCACCATCGATCGATCTTCCTGGAGTGGAGTTAACGGTTTTCGACGGGCGAGCTGAGCAATACTGCAAGTTTGTCAAACAGTTCGAGACGTTCGTTGAAAACAAGGTAACCGACCCTGGGCAAAGGCTTCTTTACCTTACTCACTACTGCCGAGGCCGAGCACGAGAAGCTATCGACGGGTGCACCATGCTCGATCCAGAACAAGGCTACACAAGGGCAAGAAAGATTCTAAGGGACTTGTTTGGCCAACCTTTCAAAGTAGCCCGTAACCTAATAGAGGGCGTGATGGCAGAGGCAAAGAGAACCAAGGGCGACGTCTACACCATGGCCGACCTGGTGATCAAGATGCAGAACTGCTCAATAGCCCTCGACCATATAGGTTACAGGGCTGACCTAGACGCCATGCACACTTTGGAAGGCATAGTCCGTCACCTCTCTCCCGAACTACAGGGTCGGTGGGCGGGAGAAGCTGAACGGATAAGCCGAAGCGACAGAGAAGCCAACTTCGAAGACCTGACTGAATACTGAGACAGGCAAACCAAGATAGCTGACAGCAGATTCGGCCGACTCGTCCGGGACAGCAACCGAGCAAACAAGCCCGGTACTAGCCAAGTCCAAACCCCTGTACGGGAACATCCAAAGTACCAGCCTTGGACCAACACACACGTCATTTCACGAGATGCTACGGCGAAACCAAATTGCAGGTCCTGTGGTACTAGCCATGGCCTACCAGAATGCCCCAAGTTCGGCAACGCCACAGTAGACGAACGGTGGGGAATGGCGAGGATGGCAGGAGCATGTTTCATCTGTCTCAACACCACGCACCGGGCAGCAGCCTGTAGAACAAGGAATCGATGTGGTTACGAGGGCTGCACGGGCAGACACCATCGGCTGCTGCATCAGGCGAGAGTAACCATATCCGAGGCGAGTGCCAAGCCCAGCGTGATTTGTTCAACTTCACAATCTGCCAGTAAACCGGTACGTTTAGGCGTAGTGGCCGTGGGAGTAGTGACTCCGACTGGGATAGTCAAGGCGTTGGCTTTCGTTGATAGTGGATCCGACACCACTTTAGTGAAAGAGCGGTTTGCCGACAAACACCAACTGGCTAAAGGTGCGACGTCGTTAGCAGTGAGCACGGTGGGCGGAACACAGGTAATGACTGCCGGTAGATTAAGGCTGCAACTCATCTCTCTAGACACTAACGAGGAAATTGAACCAACGAAGGCATTCACGTTAGCGGATCTCCCCATGCGAGCACCAAGGTCGGTGAACGCAATCTTGACTCGGTGGCCCCACCTGCAGGATGTAACCGTTGTAGACTGGGAAGATGATGAAGTGGATCTCCTCATCGGCTGCAACGTGCCAGAGGCGCATTGGGTGCTTGACCAGAGAGTGGGCGACCGCCAGGCACCTTATGCCGTACGCACGGTTCTGGGATGGATGTTATACGGTCCAGTAGGGGTACGCGGTTCCGTGAATTACTTATCCGCCGAAACGGACCGCATAGAGTATCATCTGCAACGGCTTTATGAAAAAGAGTTTCATGACATTGGAGACGAAAGACCGACGTTGTCTCAAGAGGATCACTTCGCTCTACAAACGGTGCGGCAAGGCACTAGAGGCCTCAAAAAACAGTTCGAGGTTCCCCACCCATGGCGCACACCGGACGACCCGTGGACTGACAACAGAAATTATGTTCTCCAACGATTACTACGACTAAAAGAACGCTTCATTCGAGACCAGAATCTGTGGGAACGATACGCGGATTTGATGAAGCGAAACGAGACCCTCGGTTACGTTGAAAAGGTGCCTGTTAACACCGACAGCGGAAGGGGTATTTGGTATCTGCCTCACCATCCGGTTATCAACCCTAAGAAACCCAATAAACTGCGGGTGGTTTTCGACTGTGCAGCCAAGTTCCTGGGCAAGTCGTTAAACGATCGCCTACTACAGGGGCCTGACTGGACCACTCCACTGATCGATGTTTTGTGCCGTTTCAGAGTGGGTAAAGTGGCTTTGTCTGCTGACATTAGGGAAATGTTCCATCAGGTGAAGATTCCGGTAGAAGAACGAGATGCTTTGCGTTTCCTGTGGTGGGAAGGGAGCGACTGAGACAACGCAGTGGTGAATTATAGGATGACCGTCCACCCCTTCGGAGCCATATCGTCACCATTTTGTGCCAACTACGCCCTCCGAGAATCAGCGAACAAACGTGGCGATCTAGTACATCGGACGGTGGTAGAAAGCGTCAGCAGGAACTTCTACGTCGACGACTACCTTGGGTCATTCGATGATGTGGAATCAGCTCTAGAGCAGTTCAGGGGTCTGACGAGATTGCTGGAAGAGGGCGGCTTCCATCTAACTAAATGGATGTCGAACGCTTCAGAAGTGCTGAAGGTCATCCTGTATCACGAAAAGGCCGAAAGGGTAAGAGATTTGGACGGCTCTCCACTTCCTATCGAGCGCACTTTAGGGATACAATGGGACGCGGAAACGGACGATTTTGTTTTCGAACTGAACGTTCCCGAGCTGCCAATAACCCGTCGTGGCATACTATCTGCCGTCTCAAGTTTGTTCGACCCGCTCGGTTTCGTTTCACCATGGCTGCTACCAGCAAAGATCTTGCTGCAGCGGCTGTGCCGTAAGAAAGTTGATTGGGACCAGTCACTGGACCGAGGGGACCGGCTGGACTGGGAAGAATTTCTGAACACCTCTATTTAAAACCCAGATCAAAGTACGAAATGTAACACTGACAGTCCACATAAACCCAGCCAGTTCTTTATTAATTGTCGCTATTTATTATCATAACCAACAGCTGGAACCACGTCCAGACTGCTATCACCATTTATTTCAGGTTTGTCGTCGCCCACTCTCTCGGTGACCAATGTCCACACTTTGACCTGTACCGACAGAGACCTTAATGGCATCTTTTATACCAAACGGGATTGCAATCGGGCCACACGACCTAAAACACCCCCAAATGCTTCCAAGCAGATTGATAGACGTCTCCTAACGCAACACCTCTACTACTGATGTCACTGTTGGAGGCTTCAGAAATAACAGTTCGCAAGCAACCTTCTATTGATTGATTGACACGTCCCTTACCCCGCCTGTTGAACCATACCCACGGGATGCTGCACATCACCTTGGTCTCATGTGAAACAATCCAATAACAGAGCCAGAATACGCAACACAGGAATTTTTTCTCATTAAAATTCGATACGTTATCCGAACGCGAGTCCACTTGTCCCTCACATCCTTGGTTCCCAACAATGATGCCGAAGATCACTGAGAATCAATAAGTCAATATATTTGTCAGCATAACAGAACAATAAGGCGCAAGCCGACAAGGAGATTTTTCGCTCCGTTTTCTCTTCCAAGATTTCATTTTTCTTTCGATCGGTATCCAGCTTGAAATTGACTCTTCACCAGTTAAAGGCCTTCAAGTTGCGCTGCCTTTTTTCTGAATGATAAGGGCTGTTGATCCCGAACCTAAACTCACCTTATATATGGATTGCTGTTTCCTCCACATTCATCAACGTTGCCTGTCCATTTCCACAAAGTTTCCTCATGTCCCCTCGTTTCATGATGAACTCCCTCTATTAGAATCGGGAATATCCATCATTCCGGGCCAACTTCATCTCCATGGAGAGCCGCTCTCTTCATATTCACCAAAGTTCACGGTTGTACTCCCATTCATTTCTTTAACCTCTCCATGTCCATAACTTACCCCGTGCATAGAACCAGCAATAGGCCTCAGTTACCCACATCTTGCATTATTATGACGTATAACGCATTCCTAGCGCTATATTTTCACGATATATTTTGTATTTTCACGGACCACCACCAACCAGTCGAATCCGAAACCAAACCGTATTTGCCGCGCAAACCTTTAAAATTTCAGTCGACTCAAACTATCTCTAGCTATATTGTTTTGCTTCTGACGACTCCACTCGCTTTCTTGAAATTCGTGTATAGTTCATTGTTTTGAGTAACGTTGTACACCATGATCATGCGCTTGCGCATGCGTCTCGACCATGGTCGAGAAATATACCATTATTATTATTATTATTAAGTGCTGAAGGTCATCCCGTATCACGAAAAGGCCGAAAGGGTAAGAGATTTGGACGGCTCTCCACTTCCTATCGAGCGCACTTTAGGGATACAATGGGACGCGGAAACGGACGATTTTGTTTTCGAACTGAACGTTCCCGAGCTGCCAATAACCCGTCGTGGCATACTATCTGCCGTCTCAAGTTTGTTCGACCCGCTCGGTTTCGTTTCACCATGGCTGCTACCAGCAAAGATCTTGCTGCAGCGGCTGTGCCGTAAGAAAGTTGATTGGGACCAGTCACTGGACCGAGGGGACCGGCTGGACTGGGAAGAATTTCTGAACACCTTGAAGAAATTAGGGGACATAAGAATCCCACGATGTTTGACTCCTGGCCATACGACACGGACTGGAGAACTACATGCCTTTTCCGATGCATCCGAAGTCGGTTATGGAGCTGTGGTGTACGGACGATGGTGCGCAGGAGATGGACAATATACCACGAGGATCCTGTTCGCCAAAGCCCGCGTTGCTCCACTGAAGTCGGTCTCTATCCCACGCCTTGAACTCAGCGCAGCCGTGTTGGCAGTCAGGGTGGTGCAAGCTGTGAAGAGATGTTTCGATCTCTACATTTGGTCGGTGAGCTTCTGGACGGATTCAACGATAGTACTTTACTACATTAACAACGTACTGAGCCGGTTTAGTACTTTCGTTGCTAACCGGCTCACGATTATCCACGATGAATCAGCCACGCACCAGTGGAGTCATGTCAGGTCTGGCGATAATCCGGCCGACCTGTGCTCCCGAGGTGCAAACAACTTCAGGCAACTGGACACGTGGACGAGAGGGCCAAACTTCCTGCAATTGCCCAAACAGGACTGGCCCGTGTTCGAATTAAAACCCCCTACGGAATTGGAACTGGAGATCAAAGGCGTAGTGATAGCAGCCAACGTCGTCGAAGCGTCGTCCATTTTATCGCGACTGGTCAGGTTTTCTTCCTGGATGAAGACGCTTCGTTCGCTAGTTTGGTTAACCGGGTTCAAGATAAATTTACTAGTCATGAAAGGGCTACGGCCCTCAGGTCGGATACCGGTCGGCCCGATAGGTCCCGATGAGCTACAAGCGGCAGAGTACGATATTTTCAGAATGCTACAACGCGAAGCTTTCGCCCGAGAACTCAAGAGGGCGGAAGAAGTGGGGCCGACAAATGAAGACATGCCATCTCCAAGAGGCGAGCTGAAGCGTTTAAACCCCAAACTCATCGACGGACTGCTGCGGGTGGATGGTAGGCTGACCAACGCCCACCTGAACTTCGACACAAAGTATCCTATACTGCTGCCTGCGAGACAACCTGTGGTAGAGCTAATGATTCAACACGTCCACGCCATGGAGGGACATGCCGGGGAAAGTCACGTGACGAGCGTCATCCGAAAGCGTCTTTGGTTGTTGAGAGGACGAGAGACTGTAAAACGCGTAATCCGACGGTGTGTGCAATGCAGGAGACGCAATGCCACAGCAGGCAAACAACACATGGCCCCACTACCAGAATGCAGGGTGACTACGGGCTGGTGGCCGTTCAGTGACACCGGGTTGGACTATTTCGGGCCCTTGTGGATCAAGTGCGGGAAAAGATTAGAAAAGCGATACGGATGCATCATGACGTGCATGAAATCACGTGCGGTACACCTAGAAGTCGCACATTCAATGACGACCGATTCGTTTCTACGGGCCTTGCAAAGATTTATCAACCGAAGAGGCGTACCGGCCGATATATACTCAGATAATGGATCGAACTTTGTGGGCGCTCAACGGGAATTGCAGCGTTGGCACAAGAACATAAACAGGGACGAACTGCAGAATCGAACCGTGGCCTACGGCATACGATGGCATTTCAACCCCCACCTCAGGCCTGTCACAGAGGCGGCATATGGGAACGCATGATCCGGTCCGCCAGACGGATATTGCTGTCAATCATGGAGCAGCAGCCGCCCGACGACGAGACGCTGAACACCGTCATGACTGAGGTGGAGCGAATCCTGAACAACCGCCCCCTGGTTCCAGTATTGAACGGCGACCCCACCCACCTGGCGCTCGCCCCGAACGACTTATTGACGCTAAGGTCGAACGAGGGTTTCCAAGGGCCGGTAAACCTTCGTGGGAGCTACCTCCACGGGTGGAAGCAAGCGAACTATCTGGCCAAGGTCTTCTGGAGGTGATGGCTGTGGGAGTACCTACCGGCTTTGCAGACTCGACAGAAGTGGCTGGCCAAAACAAGACCATTCAAAGTTAGGGACGTGGTTATGATCACCGACGAACGCGCACATTTCAGCGCTTGGTCTTTGGGAGTAGTTACGGAAACCATCAAAAGCACTGACGGAATGATAAGAACGGTGAAGGTGAAGACAGCTAACGGAGTGCTCATTCGTGACATACGCAGTATTAACCTACTCGAGAGCGAAGACGTAGGAGCTGGTAACCCTGAGGCCTAGTAAACCTTTTTCACACCAGTAATCGAGGTGGATAAAGAAACACCATATATACCACAGGGTCTCCGTCAAACACGGTACAGTGCTCGCGGTCTTTCGTTGACATTACAGAAGGTTCTTTCCGATATGTGGTGATGAGTGCGATTCCATTATACATCCCGATACATACACGCATGCACGACGCACTCTACATCCCGTAAACCCATCATACATATGACAGTGTTCTTTGTTTGCCCTTTGTTGACGCTACCGAATGCCCCTTGCATATGTGGAAGTAGCGGAGCTCAGGTCACACACACATGCTACATTTACTCGTTTTCTTGCCACGCAGTCTTTTGTTGACATTGCAGAAAGTCCTCCTTTGATGTGTAGTCATACCTGTGATTTCATTGTAACCCCGGCACACACACACGCACACACACACACTCAAGCACGTACATCCAGGACCGGACGGCCCCTTACGAGGACAACGTCTATGTGACCATTCACGCCCGCCATCGGTCATTTGGTCTTGTGGAAGATGTAGACTAGCCTCACGTCTATGTATCCAATGGATTAGGTGCGACCAGTAGTAGAACGTCGACGACGAGCATTAGACGCGCGCACTGACAGCAGGGCCTAGGCAGGTAGGAAGAATCAGTACCTTTATACTGAACCTTTGACTCTGCTAAGGATCCAGGAGGATTTTGGTGGGCGGTGTAACAGCCGGTCGTGGAAAATCCCCCTTTTTCCCTCGCGATTCAGTGTTTTTCCCAACATCACTCATTTCCATACACTATTGACTTGTCTTTACGAACTGGTTGTTTTTCTGGACCAATTGTTGTTTGTTCGCGCCCAGAGCGCTACTTTGGCACATCCTTGTTCAGGACCTGCGTGACGCACGTGCTGTCTGCTCACACGCTGCTATTCGGTTTCTCGTTGTTGAGTCCTTGTTATCGTATTATTGAGGTTTGTATATTGTTTATGTCATTGTTTATTTAATAATCTAGTATCGTAGAATATCACGGATAATCGTCTTTTGATTTCGGGATCCGTTGCGAATTGGGCTACGCATTGCTCAAACGTTCGTAACACTTATACCTGTCACTCTTCATTCCCACATCTACACCCAACTCCCCTTCAAGGCCCTTCGTATTCCCCCCTCAGACCTGTTATTTCCATATTAGCCCTTATGCCAAACGCTGCTATGAGAATGAACCTCTTGGTTGGAGGTAGACCTGGGCAAGGACCTATTTCGTAACAGTGGAGTCGCTGCGCTCCTGACAGCGAACCGAGTCCTAACCTTGTTTTTCCATGGATTCGAGACTGAAAAGAGACGAAAGGAAGCAAAAGGAAAACACAGTTCGTAGCCCGGTGAGAATCAACTGACGCTCGCTGGTAAATATAGTTTCCTGCACTGCAAGCCTAAGGAGTTTCCGCCGTGCTGCGACTTCCAGGTACCCAGTATAGTTTGATATTTGTTGTAGCTGAAGGGAAAGGAAAAGAGACCCGCGCACCCTCGGGAACAGCAATCTCACTAATGTAGGTTTCGTTCCTCAACTCCCTGCGGTACTAATGTGAGACATACCCCGACGGAGAGTAAGAAAAAAAGAGAAAGCTTATTAGGGCGGTTAGTATTAGTCTGGGAATACCTCTGCCCAGCACGCGTTCAGCTTGTGCTTAAGGGCAACGATCGAGGTTGCCGTTAATACGCGTGGAGGTAAAGTTTTCCATTTCTTAATGACAAGGTGGGAAAAGAAACATGCCCTTATGCTCTTATTTGCTCTAGGTTTGTCTAATTTATGTCCGTGTCCCCTGAGTGCAAGATTGTGACAACCAGTCAGCAGTGGTCTGTTGGTCGGGGTGAGTCCAGTAAACAACTTTCAACGCTCTATCAGATCTCCCCCCATCCCACGGCGATCAAGGGAGAGTAGGAGAGAGTAGGAGACCTCCAAAGGAGGTTCGTTTAAATGATAAATGGAATGCAAGGGAAGCCGTACAAGTGAATGTCAGAAGCCCCGAATCTACTCTCCCCTGATCGCCGTGGGATAGGGGGAGATCTGATAGAGCGTTGAAAGTTGTTTAGGGGACTCACCCCGACCGACTGACCACTGCTGACTGGTTGTAACAATCTTGCACTCAGGGGCGCAGCGACTCCACTGTTACGAAATAGGTCCTTGCCCAGGTCTACCTCCAACCAAGAGGTTCATTCTCATAGCAGCGTTTGGCATAAGGGCTAATGTGGAAATGTCAGGTCTGAGGGGGGAATACGAAGGGCCTTGAAGGGGAGTTGGGTGTAGATGTGGGAATGAAGAGTGACAGGTATAAGGAACCCGGTGGATGGAAAGGTAGGAAGCGCGCTGCATCCAAATTTTGCCTTGTGTATGTTACATTAGTTGCCCTCAGGGAATACGGCCGACCAGCAACGGTCCGGACGGGCTCTAAGCTGAACCACCGTGTTTGCAGCCGCCACCTCGGTCGGTAGACCGTTCCAATTACTGATGATCCGGCACGCAAAATATTGCACTCCAAATGTCTTCAGTGCTCTTGGTTTTACCGATTTGTACTCACGGCCCTTAAGTCGGGATTTCGTTGCTATTGTTTCAGTCGGCTTTATTGGGATGGATAGCCTGAACCCGGATGATTGATCGTGTCCAGTTGGCATAATAAATCAAGGATTAAGAGGAACTTCCGAGGACTTCTGTCCAGCTTCGAGCAATCAACCTAACGACAGAACCCGGGCCACTCAAAATCTAAGATTTTCGGGCCCGCGAATCCCCGTACTTTCTCATTATTCAAACTGAAACTGACGTGACCTGATTGCTGGAACTGTTAGAAGAGTCCATCTGGCGGAATAATGGAACTTCGGACTGTCCAGTCCTTCAAAGGTGCCGTAGACTGCAAGTGACACGAGATGTTTTCCGGAAGTGCGCTCTGAGTATGTTCACTAGACGATTGACTGCTAGCGCTATCATTTGTCTGAGATGTATTGTAACTGACGGTGCATATTGCCTCCCACAGTTGATGTGCGACGAGGTTTTATGTTTCCCTTGCATTTTTAGCGGGGTTTTGACGAAATACACTCGGCAGTGGTGAGTGCATAACTGGTGTGCATACCAACGAGAGAATTCTGGACGCTCAATTGGTCGCGGCCATCACATATCCCTTGCAAACCGAACTGCAAGCCAGCTTGATGGACGCCGGCGGTTTGACAGGCAGGCAGAAAGAGGGATAAGGGCTGGCAGATTTTCAAGGCCACTGGTATCAAAAGAGCCTGGTTCGGATAGAAAGAGGACAGAAACTCGGTCGTAAAAATCCAGCGAGGATCAAGGAGGACTGTTGAACTGACACTGGCCAGAAAAGTTAGGTAAAACCCAAAACGTTACCATGGAAATGTTTAGACAAAGGCTTCGCCGGGGAATGAGGCGAGGCCTCTGGTCTTGGGAGATGGAGGTGTTTTATGTGATGATGATCTGAGCGGAGCAGGTGCCTCCGGTTATACCTTGAGAGTGTACATCAACGTGATGGGGGCAACAAACATCGACCGAAACGCAACTGGTTGCTCCTATCCTTTCCAGCCTGTAAACTGGGGAACGGTCGACAGAGAAATTTTTGAAATGGCCTAAAACACAAGTCGGCCGGGCCTGATGGTATGTACCAACCATCATACAGCCATTGGCTGCCATGACCATTGGATATCTCTGTCGCCCCTGCTGTATGACAATTAGCCAAGTGGTATTACCGTTAGGCTGGAAGTTAGGTACAGTTGTGGCTATTCTTAGGGGAGAGTCAGGGTTAAATAAAGTAAATTATCACCCTGTAGGCATCACATGGGTTGTCTGCAAGTGTTTAGAGCGACTGGTAAGGGGGCATATGTGTGGACACCTGCTGGGCCACTAGTTGCTCTGTGTAGCACAGCGTTGGTTTTCGTAAGATAAATCTTGTCTATCGAATGTTACAGTATTCTCGGGTGGAGACACTAACCCGCTTGGTGAGGACAAGCTGGTCGAAGTTCGCTACCTAGACTTCAGCAAGGATTTTGGCTCAGTCAATCATCGCCTATGGATAAGGAAACTGAAAACACCTGGGACAGAAAAGAAAATACTCAACTGCGCATCAGCCTTCTCGACAAACGACGTTTCATGTTAGAGTAAGAACCCGCAGGCCAAAAGCAGCGGAGGTAACCAGTCGAGTAGCTTGCGGGTTAGTTTTAAGTCCATTATTTTTCCTCACTACGTAAACGACTTCGTGGAGGGATTATCGCTACCGTGTTTGGTTTTTGCAGTCGATGTAAAATTTCTGGGATCAGGAGATCGGGATGAGTTAGCAAGGGACATGACGAAGGTGGTTAACTGGGCAAACAAATGGGATATATCCTTAAAGGAAAACACGAGTCAACTGCTAACCAGAGCGTCAGTGGGAATGACGGTCACGGGCGAAAATGGACCATTTAGAGTTGAGGCGACATAGCCAACAAGGGGTTTGGTTGTTCAAATGACTGCGGACTTCAAGTGTGCTGAACGGTGTAAGCCGGCTCCTCACAAAGCAGGAGTGAGTTGTTTCGGCTGCGCTCAGCAACTTCTTGCTGATCAATGCAAGTGTTCAGGCCTGTATATAAGACAATGGCGAGGCCACTTTATAGACATTGTGTACAAGCTTGGGAAACCTTTTGAAAAAGGATGCAGCCCGCCTGGAAAAGGTCCAGCGACTAGCCACTCGGATGGCTGGAGTACAACCAGGGAAATCATTGGAACAACGACTGCAGGGCATCAGGCCAACTCAGGTCACAGAACTTGAGGCTCGAGCCAATAAAGCAGTCCAGATTCTTGCACTAGTGAGCGTCAAGGTGATTCCCACCGGGCTGCGACTTTTGTGTTTGCGTTGTATTTCTATTGTTTACTCTGTGGATGAAACAGGGTTCAGATTCAGTTTGCTGTCAGGAGAGTGCAGCGGTCCCACTGTTACGAACTGGGTCCTTTTTCAAATCAACCCCACCCCACGAGCGTCATAAATACAGGCAATGCCCAGGCAAAATGTCAGTAGTGGTACTTTTGGGGAATAAGGAGAATAAGGAGGGCGGTGGTGGAGAAAGGGTGGTGAAGTGATCCAGAGGTAGGTATAATATTGGTGGAAAGGGGTGGCAGAAGAAGGAAGGGCGCTGCCTACAGTGCTGCTACTGAATGATGCACATTTAAATGCACTCACGGAACATATCAGGCCATCAAATATCAAACCCTGCCTTGAGGCCTGCCACCAATGTAGCAGACACCACTTCAGCTGACAGTACGTTCCATGGGTCAACAAAGCCACGTGCAAAGAAATCTTCCCTTGTGTTTGTGAAGCGCTCGGTTTGACGAGCTTCAACTCTTGTCCCTTGAGTGTGACATCCCGTGTCAGTACCAACAACGGCTACGTAAGGATGGATAGTCCTTGAATTCGCCCAAAGGCTTCTAATACGCCCCCCCTGAGTCTTCTACGTTTCATGAAGGAGGATTTTAGCGCCAGTAACTTCTCTGCGTGTGTTTTGTCCCCGAGTCCCGTTAGCAGTCTAGAGACGTATCGCCGTTCCTTCACAATAATGGCAGTAGAATGGCAGCAGAGCCGGGGCCCAAGCTCGGATACAATATTCCAGGTGTGGCCTAACTGCTGTCATGGAGAAAAGAAACAACACATAGGCCCCTCTGGAAGCTACGGTGAGCAACTTCGGTGGAGCCCCCGAAGCCCCTTAACCGCGGCAACCAGACATTACCCAGATGGCTTGTAGCGATCGTTCACGAGGACTCCAAGGTCGGAGATGACCGGGACCCTCACTATTGTTTATGGATTATGTGGGTCTGGGTATACCCACCCTCCGTCGACATCCTGGGTGAGATACCCGCACTTACCTATGTTGAGCGGCAGTTGCCACCGGGTGGTCGAGTAGTGAACGTTATTCAAGCCCTCTCTGAGTGACGCGGCTCCGGGTTCACTCACCAGCTTTAGATCGTCCGCGAACAGGTAACCTGGGGTCTATAAATCATCCGCTAGGTTATTAATATAGATGAAAATCATAAAAGGACCCGGGACTGTCCCACGAGGGTCCCCAATGATAGCCGTAGCTCTGGTGGACTTGCTCCCTTCCACCCTGACGTATTACGTCCGGTTTGTGAGATATACCCCAGTTCTATCCAGCACCTGGGGCGCTATACCCAGCGCTTTCATTTTGCGCAATAGAAGTCGATATTTCACGGAGTCAAAAGCCTTTTGGAAGTCCAAATGGCAGACCTCGACTCTGGCATTTACCTCGTCCAAAAAGGCAGCAAGTTAGACGGGCACGACATATTTTTGCTTAACCCGCGCTGTCTGTTTGTAGCTTTCCCATTTTCAGTCAGGCGACCGGCTATGCGTTTTCTGAGCGCCTCCATTATTTCAAATGGCAGATTTAGCAGACTAACTGGTCGATAATTTTGTGCTTTCTCCTTGAACCCTCTCTTGTACACCGGAACAACTTCGGCCATCAAGCAGCCCCCAATTGACTGCGCTCTTTCCAACGACCTGCGGTAAAATCTAGCAAGAGGGGCCTCTGTTACCTGGGAAAGGGGGAGGAGAACATCATCATAGGTGCCCGCAGGGCCGGCTGCCCTGTGCACTTTATGACCCCTAAGGACTTTCTCTGTCTCATCTGCAGAAGCAACGACTGGTGGCATAACCAGTGGTATAGTAGGGGAGGTTTCGTACGCCTAGTCCAGGCCCTTGTCTCTCTGGTGCACTGCTTCGGAGTGCCGTGGCAGTATCGCGGCCTTGGCGATACTACCAATTGCATGGTTGCCATTCTTGTCCTTGACGGAACCCACAGCTACTCCAGTGGCTGGGTTTGAATGGACGTATTTGCAGTAGGCTCTTATGCACCGCTTAGCTTTTTTAGCCGAGGTGCCCTCATAAAATATCCCAGTTTGCTCCTGGGCCCTGATGGCCACCATCCGAGTCATTCTGAATTGTATGTGTCATCTGTGTCCCCACTCCTGCTGGTGTTGGCACCAAGCCACGGGTTTCCTGCTTTAGGCCCTAGTTGCTCTACTGGTTCATCACGGTGCCTTTCCCCTTCTGCTGATTCTGCGAGCCAGTGCGAAAGGCTCCATAAGCAAAGAAAGGTTGTTCCTGAACACTGTCCATTCTTCCTCCGCACCATCATAATGTTGTTCCCACTTGAGCGCTTGGGTTGCAATATCTTGGCCCGTTACATCGAGATCTTTAAAGCGTTTTTTAGGTTTAAGGTACCCTGTCTATCACGGCCAGGTAGTTGAAACGGATCACTCCATGGTCACTTCTACCCAAGGGTGCAGGTACCTGTAGGCCCTCAGTTTAACCGGTGAGTTCGGTGCTCACCAGGTCCAGTAGCCGGGGGGTCTGCTTTTCCCTCCACCTGGTCGATTATAGGTCAAGCTGGACAAAGGCCTCCTCCAGTACGAAGTCTAGCAGTCTGACAGGAAAGTCGTCACCTGCCGACCACAGATTCATCCAATCCATCTCGGAGGCGTTGAGATCCTCAAGGATTATGGGTTCGCTTGCTCCGGCTATGGTGCGTTTGAGGTAGCTAAGCAAGGCTAGATCCTCCGATGGGACGGCATACGAGGCTTCTACATACAAAAACAACACCTATTTCCATTCGGCGTAGCATCGTGTTGCAGAAGATGGCCTGCATATTTGAGGTGGCACATTCCCTGGCTGTCTGCTCTACTGTTTCTGGAGCTATCATCACAGCATCCGCTCCGTCTCTTCCGTCCACCATGTCAGCTAGAAGACAGCAAAAGCTAAAGGCAAAAAGGACACTAATTTCATTCCCAGTTTTAGCCGGGTTTAAGCCACTGCTATGCAATCAGCACTGGCAGTCTCTGCTCTCAGTTCGTGCCACTTATTTGCAACGCTGCAAGGATTGATGTTAGCTACGGTCAGGTTTCCCCGCATAAGTGCACGGTTTACGAGCTGGTAGGAGTGGAGCTAGTAGCGTAGTTCCTAGTGCTGGCCTCGTTTTTTCATGGCAAGGAATGAGCTCTTGTTTCATCCTCCACCTGCTCCTTCCTACTAGTACTGAAGGGCTTCGCTGGACTTCCAAAGCCTCCCCTATATATGGAGGTACTACACCGATCTTAAGGAAGAGTTCCGAGTTTTTCAACGGTAACACGTAGGCGACGTTTCTTCGCAGAATCGGCTTTTCACTTGAGGAAGGGAAACCCAGGGGCGACTCTACTGAAGCGTTTAAAATCCTGAGGGCTTTGTCAGGCATAAGTGGGGGGTATTTATTTGGCTAGGCCTCTGATCACAAAACGAGGGAAATGGTATAAAATTGGGGAAGCCGCGCTCCAGGCTAAATGTGCGGCTGAACTTCCTCAGCAGTAGAGTAGTGGGAACATGGAATAGACCAAAGGAGGAAATATTTAACACACAAAGTGTTGGACGCCTTTAAAATATGCTGGATGCAAAGTGGAACGAGAAATTCACTGAAGTAGGATACTGAGGAGTGAGGAGAAATTGAAGTGCTTTGTAGGCTTTCCAGTAGCCTGTGTCTGCCCCTACGATCTGAGACACTAAGTGTGGTGGAGCATCAACGTCATGGCTGTCTCCCGCCAAGACTGTGAGAAGGGAGCTTTTTCTTCGTCTTTTCAGCCAAATGAAGGAACAGATCCACCTAGCAACCAAAAATGGAGGGAACTGAAGTGACGTCGATCACTCTGAGAAAATAACAGTTTTCCGGACACCATTTAGGATCTTCTGCCTCTATCATCTTTTCCGACTTTTCATATCGACCTCATTGTTTTATTCGGTCGCGTGCGCTTACCTGAACTTGCCTTTCTGAGGTTTCCGTCGACCTCGTTTTGAATCATTTTTGCTTTCGGCTCTTCGCCGATTGTACGTGCTCGCTTTCTGCTCAGCCGTTGAGTTCATTTTAATCCGGTGTGTTTCTCGAATCGGTACTGTTTCGGTGCCACGATATAAAGAACATACCTTCTCATCCGTCAACTTGCTTTCGCCTGTCCCGTTCTTCCGATAGAGGGGATTACTTTGGCATAGATCGCAAGGTGTGGAAGAAGTAGGCTCACACAAAGTGTTCTGGAATAGAGAAAAACTCCTATATCACCTATTAACTGAACTCCTGGGCTGAGATTTTCTGTGGTGGCCGCAAGTAGGCTGCCGGAGCGGCCTTCAAACTTCAGTCTCAGGGGCAGCACAAACACCCACTAGGTAGAGCCCCAAAACACCGCATTCAGATGGCAGGAATTCGTTTGCGGAAGTAGTAAGCACAAGTAAGAGGACCGTCATTAGAGCTAGTGGGCGGGTTGCAGGAGCATGCCATGCGGTCGTTGCCTCAACTCCCCTGATGCTAACACACGGGGTCCGGTGAGCCCAGCAGAAGCCCAAGAGGGAAAAGAAGCCCAAAAATAAGAGTGAGCGCAATATAGTGAATGATGGGCCGGTTGGGGCGGACAACCCTGCACCCCAGGTGCTAGAAGCCAAAGAGAAGCATCCGCAAGGGCAGGATCTTAAGCCACGGGCCCTCAATCCCAAATAAGGAAGAGCCCTTTATGGGAGGACCGATAGTTAGGCGGCACGTAGATGAGAGGAGAGTCTATGACACTGTGGATTGCAGGTTTTCCGCACCCTGCTTCCCTAAGATGGGTCCACAGATTGGGGACACGGAAGTCGACTCTGGCAAACAAAGGTGAACGACATGGAAGACCAACACTGGAGCACGGTCACCTCCACCCACTAGCACCGGCTGCGGGTCGCAAGCTTTAACTGTCCTCACCTTAGAGCATCCATTCCTGTTGGTTGCTGATCGCATACTTCTACCATTCTTAGTCCCCAACAGTTCACTCATCTACCGCTCCTTTCAGCACTCTTACCACTTCCCTTTTGTGTTGTTGTACCTCTGTATGCACACCTGCCCATTCTATCCATGTTCCTATGGTTTCCCTCCACTTTGGCCCTCACCGCATGATGTCACTCTCGCCCTATCCTTATTATGGTGCCCAAGCCCGCAATACTTCCTTTTCCACACATATTGCCCTTGCCGGCTTCCAATCTCTGTTCACTTGGTACCTACCCACACTCTTAGGGCCCGTTGGTGATATAACTCACTAGCCACAAATCTTTCATATCCTTTTTATCTTTCCAGCTTATACCTCCTGCCATTACGAACCAGATCCTACCGTGCCCACTACGAATCACCACACAAGAACTCGCGTTTCCATACTTCGCTTCTTTTAAAGCCACATTTAATATACTCTCACTACCACCATATTTCCCCTGCTCGGCTCCGCCATTCTTTTTTGGATATTCCTATTAGGCAGTGCCACGAGTGGCAACTTCTGGCTCAGTCCACTCGCACAACCGCCTGAAGGCACGTAGCTCTCCTGCTGCATTCTCCCAAATCCGACGCACAGCTGTTTCTCGTGTCTTTTGTTCCATCACAGCTTCACCTGTCTGTATACTTCTTTTCCTCCTTTCTTCTCGGTCTTCATCCTGTTTCATCTGCAGTACAACCGTCTGATTGGTTATCTCTTACCTGTTTCTCTTCGGCCAGTTCTCTCATCTGCTCCGTATGTTGCTCGCCACAGTCATCTTCGGTGGGCATTTCAGCCTGCCCTGCTCTTCCACTTTCCACCTAATGTAAAGTCCTCGTAACGTCATCATTTTCACCTGAAGTTTCAAACCATGAGATCTGCCAATACCTGACCTTTCTAATCATCCACTTCCTTATTTCTCTCCTATGTTATTCGCTGTTACAAATACTGCACCTTTGCCCCCCAAGTTCATCTCAACCCCAAGTCGCGAGCCTCCACTGTTATTTTGCGCTACTCCGAACACTATATTTTTGTTCGTTCTGCCTTTATAAGCCATTTCCAAAGCCATCTTCCCGTCGCATGGTGCATGTCCATTCATCAATGCTTCAATCTTTTCCACCTTCGCCACGTCACACCAGCAATAATAAGATTGTTAGATTCACTCTTGCCTGTTTTCTCCGATCCTTTCCCTCATGTTCCCTCATTTATGAACTTCTGCACACAGCCACCACTTCTGCTCTTCCAAAAAGGCTTCTCTGATTGTCAATCCCTCTTGTTCACCTGCCATAAACAAATTCATCAGGATTTTTTCAAGGTAATTTTGTACCACTTACTCTAACCCTACCTTTCTATTCCAAGCACGGCTATTCTATGTTCCGTCACTTCACTCTTCCCTGTCCTTGCTCTTCTCGTATACACACAAATGCGGGTATATATATATTCATATATATACATATACTTCCCCTGCATCCTCAAGTTCTTGCCAGCCAGTTCTCTTGCCAACATCTAGCTGCTTATCGAGACAAGCTTCCGTTTTGTCTATACGTTCGCCTCATATTTACCTTATCTCGAGCCCTCCAAACCATTGTTGCCATCTGACCCACTCCTTAGGTTTTGCACTGCTAGCTCCTTGTTTTCGAATTGACGCGGTCCTTTCATTACAATGTACCTCATTGCTATCTAATCCCTTGCCACACAACACAATAGTTTCTCACGCCGATTTTTAGTTTTCCCCATGCAACAATCAACACCAGAAACATTTGCTTCAGACGATCCTATTGCTGCTCTCGCCAGTTCATCACACTTCCAGCAAATGAGCGCTCTGGTCCAAGCCAATCCCAAACTTTTGCCTCAGTTAATGCGTGAGACGCGTCCGGAAAATGCAGATTTACTTCGACTGATTCAGGAAAACGAACGAGAATTTTTGGAGTTTCTCAAAGTAACCATCACTGCAGAGCCTGCAAAGGCTGAGAGTCTCGGATATACGGAGGAGGTCACTCCTAGAGGTAGACTTCCGGAACCTCGGCATCACATTCTCACGGTGAATGTTGAGAAGGGAGCGGCCGATAATTGTCTCAAGGCTTTTGAGTTCCCAGAAGAACTTGTTACTCAGGCATAGTAAGCTTACGAGAAGAACAAGGATGCGGCCACTAACTCCCTAGTCAGCGAGGGTCTTGGAGATGAAGTGCTTTGAGCAGTTTCCTCATCAACCCCATTCATAACATCTCTCTCCCACACTGCCCTTGTTCATTTATGTGCTAGAAGTTACTACTACTACAAGTTATTACGATACAAACCGCAGTTAGCCCTCGTAGAACGGCCTTGTGTAGTTCCTACACGTCTCTCACCTCAGCTAATTCATCCTCGTTGCTAGTGATTTTGCCTTCTTTTACTGGCAAAAATGGCCCGTGTGTTTTGCCCAAAATTAGTCCTCGTCGAGCTCCTCTTATTGGCTTGGAACCAAATCAGGTTATAGAGCGCAAACCATTTGATGCCCGTACACAATTGCCTGGTGACTTGGGCATGTGCTCATTTTGTTCTCGCCTCATTTCCGTTAGTTTAATGCGACCAACGCGGTCCCAGCCCACTGCTGTAGCCCAGCCATGCGCCCAGCCAGCCAGCTAGTCAACAAACTAAGCAAAACAAAATAACGACTGCCTAATACTTGAGGTTATTTTGAACTGAAATTCGACAGGTAGTTTCTTTCCGAACGGCACTGTGTGTGCCTTATGGTGCATGACTCTCATTTACACAAATATATTGCTCCGACAAAATAATTGCCGATATGGAAATATGGCCCTCTAAAGAAGGCCACACTCCGGGACCAATGAGTAACAGTTTGGCATCCAAAAGGCAGGACAGAAAAGAAAATCGCATTGGAGGAGGGGTAGCCAACCTCACTAGGCCAGGTACAAACCATCTCGAGTCTCAGATCAAGATAGGCTCTCGCATCGCCAAGTTGGGCAGGCAGAAGAGTTATTGTTGTCTGTGACTACAGGGCGCCAAGTATAAACTATGGCGAGGATGCTTGCTCACTGTGGACCCTGACTGAAGTAGTTAAGGAGGCACAAAAGAGCCACATAGTGAGCGACTTCGATCTTCCACACGCCCGCTGGGCGGTTGAAGTCTGCTGCAGGGCTGGGAGGAAGCCTACTTGGAACGGCTGTAAGCTAAATCCTTGCACTGGTATATTAGGGCAAATACCTGATATAGGGTTGGACGAGTTCAATCCCCGCTGGATCCAGCAATACCAAATCCCCCCAACGAAGCATCTGAACTGTACTACTGTGCACCGCTGGACAAGAGTGTTCACGTGCCTGTCAGAATCACCCTAAGCATGCAGCTTCCAGAGGTACTCTCAAAGCTGGTCAGGGACTTCAGTAGTATGGACATTGATAGGCTTAGAAATGGGGCGCTGTGGCTGGCGTGGGACACCACTGAGGGGACTACTGTCGTGGAGCGCTGTCACGTCATGAAGAGGTCCCTGAATGCCCCCTAGGAAGAGTTCGCATCCCTGAGGCGAAGGAGTGGGGAGGACAAACCTATGTGCGGAAGACTGCAGTGGGCAAAGACATGAAACTTAGAAACAGCAGCTGGAGCCGTAACAAACCTTCCCGTAGTCGGCTAGCTTAGACCTCTTATACAAGGCTTAGAAGGGGGGCTGCGAGCCTTCTGCGAACATCTGAGCAGGGACATGAGCCCAGACTGGCTCAGTGCGTAAGACAGCAACCGGATACATTCTACAGCTACGTACAGTCAAAAAGCCCAACAGAAGATTCCCTAGGCCCGCTATCCACTGGGGATTACGGCATTGACACTGATGACCTGGGCAAAGCAGACGCCATGGGGAATACTTTGGTAGTGTACTTAGGATAAATAGTGGGACTGAGTCGATCCGGCCTTGGTGCATCCTTCTCCGTAGTTAAACGAACCAAATCTCCCGGAGGAAATCGTGCATAAGTACGTGCGGGAATTAAGTAGCCACCAGTCACGGAGTCCAGATGGTATCCACCCAGCTATCATCAAGCCGTTGGCGGATATCATAACTCAGTCAGTATGCAGGCTGCACAGGCCCAAGTTGGACAAGAGCAAGCTGCCTCAGGACTGGAAAATCGCGGCCGTCGTGGCGATGTATAACGGCAGACCTGGGTAGACCATAGGCAGCTGCAGGCCGGTAAGTCTAATTAAACCCTTTTGCAAGGACCTTGACAAGGTCATCAGTGCCCACGTCCGTCAGCACTTACTGGAGCACTCTATGCCAAGTCCGGCCCAGCATGGATTCCTTAAAAATAGGTCTTGTCTGACCAATCTCTTGTGCTTCTTAGATGAAGTTGCTGGAAGACCGGATAAAGGTAAGCAAGGTGAGTTATGTCACCTCAACTTTCGCAACACGTTCGATTATGTAAATCATTGTCTTTTGCTATGCGAGGTGGAGACTTTCAGTATAGAAGGCTCAATATATTGGCGGCCGACGGACTTCCTCTCTCACTGGACTTTTTACGTCAAATTAGGGGACGGGCGATCCAGTTAGATGAATACCATCAGAGGACTACCTCCAGGACCAGTCTTAGGCCTGGTGCTATCCCTGTCGTCTCTCAACGACTTGGTATCTGCCCTTCAATCGCCAAGCCTTATTTTTGCGGATAACATGAAGATTGTTGGATCTGGGGGTAGGGTGAACTTAGGCAGGGACATAGAAACCATCTTGGACTGGGTGTACAGGTAGGACTTACCTTTAAGCGCTGGAAAACGCCATTTGTTGCCAAAGGTAACAGAAAGCCCAACTGTCGATCATGACCAAGGGCTGTTCACCATGGAAGCAGTCATTAGGTTTAAAGACCTTGGGGTCATCATGAGCAGTGACGACGCTGCTGCACAAAGGGCTCCTGGTGGGCTCTTCAGACTGAGATAAGCACTGTTTTGTAGGAGGCCGGTAATACTCCTACCTATTTACATGGCTATAGTACGACCTCACTCAGAATGTTGATTGCAGGCTTGATCATCCTTCTAAAAAAGGACGCCGCCTGCCTATAGAAAGTTCAAAGTCTTGTTACGAACGTTTGAGCAATGCGTAGCCAAATTCGCAACGGATCCCGAAATCAAAAGACGATTATCCGTGATATTTCACGATACTAGATTATTAAAATAAACAATGACATAAACAATATACAAACCTCAATAATACGATAACAAGGACTCAACAACGAGAAACCGAATAGCAGCGTGTGAGCAGACAGCACGTGCGTCACGCAGGTCCTGAACAAGGATGTGCCAAAGTAGCGCTCTGGGCGCGAACAAACAACAATTGGTCCAGAAAAACAACCAGTTCGTAAAGACTAGTCAATAGTGTATGGAAATGAGTGATGTTGGGAAAAACACTGAATCGCGAGGGAAAAAGGGGGAATTTCCACGCACGGCTGTTACAGTCTCGCTCCGCGAAAGGCTGAAGGGCAGAAGGGTAAGGCTTGCATGGAGAGATTCCTTGGTCTAAGTCTCTTCTCCTTGGGAAGGAAGAGACGTCGAGATCCCATAGAAACGTTAAAGATAATGAAGAGCTTTTCTGGACTTAGGCAGAATAGACCATTCCGAGTGGCTTTTGATTCCAGAGTAAGGGGACACGAAAAAAGCTGTTAAAAGTTCAAGCTAGACAGATGACCAGGTCGCACTTCTTTAGCTACAGGGTAGGGAAAAGTTGGAACGGTGTGCCTGGAGGAATGATAGATCCGTAGACAGTCCAGTCCTTCAAAGGTGCCCTATATCGCAAGAGGTACAAGATATTTCCTAGTAGTGAGCCTTAATTATTGTGACCTGATGGATGAAGAGTAGCTCTGTGGTCTTTTAGGAGTATGTTTTATTGGACATTTTCGCTGATTGCATACTGTTGTGAAGGGCTTTTCTGGCCTTAGACCAGATAGTCTATTCCAAGTCGCCGTAGACTCCAGAACAAGGGGACACGATAAGAAGTTGATAAAAGCTCGATCTAGATTGATGGCTAGATCGCACTTCTTCAGCAACAGGGTTGTGAACAGTTGGAACGGTCTGCCTGGTGAAATGGTAGATCTGCAGACAGTCCAATCCTTGAAATATGCCCTTGATCGCAAGTGGTACGAGATCTTTCCTTGTAGTGAGCCTTAAGAATATCAACTAGATGGATGACGGGTAGAACCGTGGTCCTTCTGGAGTATGTTTTAGCAGACTTTTTCCCTCATTGCATACTGTCTCAGTGAACGCTCACGATGCATAATGTCTCTCGCAGTTGATGTGCGATGAGGTTTTCCGTTTCCCTCTCATTTTTAGCGGGGATTCGACGAAATACACTCGGCAGTGGTGGGTGCATAACTGGTGTGCATACCATCGAAGGAATTCTGGACGCTCGATTGGCCGTGGCCATTACCTGTCCTGTGCAGACTGAACTGAACTGAACTGAACTGTCTCAATGAACGCTCACGCTGCATAATGTCTGTCGCAGTGGATGTGTGATAAGGTTTTCCGTTTCCCTCTCATGTTTAGAGCGGATTCGACGAAATACACTCGGCAGTGGTGGGTGCATAACTGATGTGCATACCATCGAAGGAATTCTGGACTTTCGATGGGCCGTGGCCATTATCTGTCCTGTGCAATCTGAACTGTACTGAACTGAACTGAAGTGTCAGGGCAAAGCATACGCCCTGGGGGAATACTTTGGTAGTGTACATAGGATAGATAGTGGGGTACTAGTAGATCTGGCTCTGGTACATCCTCCTCAGTTAAACGAGCTAGATCTTTCAGAGGAATGCGTGCGTAAGTACCTACAGGAGTTAAACAGCCACAAGTCAGCGGGCCCAGATGGCATTCATCCAGCTATCATCAAGCCGTTGGCGGATATCATAGCTCCATCGGTATGCAGATTGTATAGATCCACGTTGGACCAGGGAAAGCTGCCTCAGGACTGGAAAGTCGCGGCAGTCGTGGCAATACATAAGAGTGGGCCTAAGTCGGATGTGCAGAACTACAGGCCGGTAAGCCTAACTAGCATTCTCTGTAAAGTTCTCGAGAAGATCATCCGTGCTCATATCTGCCAGCACTTACTGCAGCACTCCATGCTAAGCCCGGCGCAGCATGGATTCCTGAAAAATAGATCTTGCCTGACCAATCTCCTGTGCTTCTTAGATGAAGTAACTCGACGACTGGACGAAGGTAAGCATGTTGAGGTATGTTACCTCGACTTTAGCAAGGCGTTCGACTCCGTTAATCATCGTCTTTTGCTATGCAAGATGGAGACTTTCGGGATAGGTGGGCCAGTATATAGGTGGCTGGAGGACTTCCTCTCCCACAGGACGCTTTATGTCAAAGTGGGGGACAGGTGCTCCAGTTTGGTGAACGTCACCAGTGGTGTACCTCAGGGATCCGTCCTAGGCCCGGTCCTATTCTTGTTATTTATTAATGACCTAGCATCCACTCTTCAATCGCCCAGCTTTATTTTTGCGGATGATGTGAAGATTGTTGGATCTAAGGCTAGGGCGGACTTGGGCAGGGAAATAGGCACCGTCCTAAACTGGGCATACAAATGGGACTTACCTCTAAACGCTCAAAAAAGCCATTTGTTGTCAAGGGCAACAGAGAGCCTAACTGTCGCTTATGATCAAGGGCTGTTCACCGTAGAGGCAGCCAGTAGGGTTAAAGACCTGGGGATCATCATGTAAAGTGACTTCAAATGGTCGGAGCAGTGCAACGCGGCTGCGCATAAGGCTCGTGGGGAGCTCTTTAGACTGCGATCGGCTTTGTCTTGCCGGAAGCCGGAGGTATTCGTACCTATTTACATGGCTATAGTACGACCTCACTTAGAAGGTAGCGTGCAGGCTTGGTCACCCTTCTACAAAAAGGACGCCGCCTGCCTAGAGAAAGTCCAACGTCTCGCCACGCGGATGGTTGAAGGGCAGAGGGGTAAGACTTACGAGCAGAGACTCTGTGACCTGAATCTCTTCTCGTTTGAAAGGAGGAGAAGTCGAGGAGATCTCATAGAAACGTTCAAGGTAATGAAGGGCTTTTCTGGCCTTAGACCAGATAGTCTATTCCAAGTGGCCGTAGACTCCAGAACAAGGGGACACGAAAAGAAGTTGATAAAAGCCCGATCTAGGTTGATGGCTAGATCGCACTTCTTCAGCAACAGGGTTGTGAACAGTTGGAACGGTCTGCCTGGTGAAATGGTAGATCTGCAGACAGTCCAATCCTTGAAATATGCCCTTGATCGCAAGTGGTACGAGATCTTTCCTTGTAGTGAGCCTTAAGAATATCAACTAGATGGATGACGGGTAGAACCGTGGTCCTTCTGGAGTATGTTTTAGCAGACTTTTTCTCTCATTGCATACTGTCTCAGTGAACGCTCACGATGCATAATGTCTCTCGCAGTTGATGTGCGATGAGGTTTTCCGTTTCCCTCTCATTTTTAGCGGGGATTCGACGAAATACACTCGGCAGTGGTGGGTGCATAACTGGTGTGCATACCATCGAAGGAATTCTGGACGCTCGATTGGCCGTGGCCATTACCTGTCCTGTGCAGACTGAACTGAACTGAACTGAACTGTCTCAATGAACGCTCACGCTGCATAATGTCTGTCGCAGTGGATGTGTGATAAGGTTTTCCGTTTCCCTCTCATGTTTAGAGCGGATTCGACGAAATACACTCGGCAGTGGTGGGTGCATAACTGATGTGCATACCATCGAAGGAATTCTGGACTTTCGATGGGCCGTGGCCATTATCTGTCCTGTGCAATCTGAACTGTACTGAACTGAACTGAAGTGTCAGGGCAAAGCATACGCCCTGGGGGAATACTTTGGTAGTGTACATAGGATAGATAGTGGGGTACTAGTAGATCTGGCTCTGGTACATCCTCCTCAGTTAAACGAGCTAGATCTTTCAGAGGAATGCGTGCGTAAGTACCTACAGGAGTTAAACAGCCACAAGTCAGCGGGCCCAGATGGCATTCATCCAGCTATCATCAAGCCGTTGGCGGATATCATAGCTCCATCGGTATGCAGATTGTATAGATCCACGTTGGACCAGGGAAAGCTGCCTCAGGACTGGAAAGTCGCGGCAGTCGTGGCAATACATAAGAGTGGGCCTAAGTCGGATGTGCAGAACTACAGGCCGGTAAGCCTAACTAGCATTCTCTGTAAAGTTCTCGAGAAGATCATCCGTGCTCATATCTGCCAGCACTTACTGCAGCACTCCATGCTAAGCCCGGCGCAGCATGGATTCCTGAAAAATAGATCTTGCCTGACCAATCTCCTGTGCTTCTTAGATGAAGTAACTCGACGACTGGACGAAGGTAAGCATGTTGAGGTATGTTACCTCGACTTTAGCAAGGCGTTCGACTCCGTTAATCATCGTCTTTTGCTATGCAAGATGGAGACTTTCGGGATAGGTGGGCCAGTATATAGGTGGCTGGAGGACTTCCTCTCCCACAGGACGCTTTATGTCAAAGTGGGGGACAGGTGCTCCAGTTTGGTGAACGTCACCAGTGGTGTACCTCAGGGATCCGTCCTAGGCCCGGTCCTATTCTTGTTATTTATTAATGACCTAGCATCCACTCTTCAATCGCCCAGCTTTATTTTTGCGGATGATGTGAAGATTGTTGGATCTAAGGCTAGGGCGGACTTGGGCAGGGAAATAGGCACCGTCCTAAACTGGGCATACAAATGGGACTTACCTCTAAACGCTCAAAAAAGCCATTTGTTGTCAAGGGCAACAGAGAGCCTAACTGTCGCTTATGATCAAGGGCTGTTCACCGTAGAGGCAGCCAGTAGGGTTAAAGACCTGGGGATCATCATGTAAAGTGACTTCAAATGGTCGGAGCAGTGCAACGCGGCTGCGCATAAGGCTCGTGGGGAGCTCTTTAGACTGCGATCGGCTTTGTCTTGCCGGAAGCCGGAGGTATTCGTACCTATTTACATGGCTATAGTACGACCTCACTTAGAAGGTAGCGTGCAGGCTTGGTCACCCTTCTACAAAAAGGACGCCGCCTGCCTAGAGAAAGTCCAACGTCTCGCCACGCGGATGGTTGAAGGGCAGAGGGGTAAGACTTACGAGCAGAGACTCTGTGACCTGAATCTCTTCTCGTTTGAAAGGAGGAGAAGTCGAGGAGATCTCATAGAAACGTTCAAGGTAATGAAGGGCTTTTCTGGCCTTAGACCAGATAGTCTATTCCAAGTCGCCGTAGACTCCAGAACAAGGGGACACGAAAAGAAGTTGATAAAAGCCCGATCTAGGTTGATGGCTAGATCGCACTTCTTCAGCAACAGGGTTGTGAACAGTTGGAACGGTCTGCCTGGTGAAATGGTAGATCTGCAGACAGTCCAATCCTTGAAATATGCCCTTGATCGCAAGTGGTACGAGATCTTTCCTTGTAGTGAGCCTTAAGAATATCAACTAGATGGAGAACGGGTAGAACCGTGGTCCTTCTGGAGTATGTTTTAGCAGACTTTTTCCCTCATTGCATACTGTCTCAGAGAACGCTCACGATGCATAATGTCTGTCGCAGTGGATGTGTGATAAGGTTTTCCGTTTCCCTCTCATGTTTAGAGCGGATTCGACGAAATACACTCGGCAGTGGTGGGTGCATAACTGATGTGCATACCATCGAAGGAATTCTGGACTTTCGATGGGCCGTGGCCATTATCTGTCCTGTGCAATCTGAACTGTACTGAACTGAACTGAAGTGTCAGGGCAAAGCATACGCCCTGGGGGAATACTTTGGTAGTGTACATAGGATAGATAGTGGGGTACTAGTAGATCTGGCTCTGGTACATCCTCCTCAGTTAAACGAGCTAGATCTTTCAGAGGAATGCGTGCGTAAGTACCTACAGGAGTTAAACAGCCACAAGTCAGCGGGCCCAGATGGCATTCATCCAGCTATCATCAAGCCGTTGGCGGATATCATAGCTCCATCGGTATGCAGATTGTATAGATCCACGTTGGACCAGGGAAAGCTGCCTCAGGACTGGAAAGTCGCGGCAGTCGTGGCAATACATAAGAGTGGGCCTAAGTCGGATGTGCAGAACTACAGGCCGGTAAGCCTAACTAGCATTCTCTGTAAAGTTCTCGAGAAGATCATCCGTGCTCATATCTGCCAGCACTTACTGCAGCACTCCATGCTAAGCCCGGCGCAGCATGGATTCCTGAAAAATAGATCTTGCCTGACCAATCTCCTGTGCTTCTTAGATGAAGTAACTCGACGACTGGACGAAGGTAAGCATGTTGAGGTATGTTACCTCGACTTTAGCAAGGCGTTCGACTCCGTTAATCATCGTCTTTTGCTATGCAAGATGGAGACTTTCGGGATAGGTGGGCCAGTATATAGGTGGCTGGAGGACTTCCTCTCCCACAGGACGCTTTATGTCAAAGTGGGGGACAGGTGCTCCAGTTTGGTGAACGTCACCAGTGGTGTACCTCAGGGATCCGTCCTAGGCCCGGTCCTATTCTTGTTATTTATTAATGACCTAGCATCCACTCTTCAATCGCCCAGCTTTATTTTTGCGGATGATGTGAAGATTGTTGGATCTAAGGCTAGGGCGGACTTGGGCAGGGAAATAGGCACCGTCCTAAACTGGGCATACAAATGGGACTTACCTCTAAACGCTCAAAAAAGCCATTTGTTGTCAAGGGCAACAGAGAGCCTAACTGTCGCTTATGATCAAGGGCTGTTCACCGTAGAGGCAGCCAGTAGGGTTAAAGACCTGGGGATCATCATGTAAAGTGACTTCAAATGGTCGGAGCAGTGCAACGCGGCTGCGCATAAGGCTCGTGGGGAGCTCTTTAGACTGCGATCGGCTTTGTCTTGCCGGAAGCCGGAGGTATTCGTACCTATTTACATGGCTATAGTACGACCTCACTTAGAAGGTAGCGTGCAGGCTTGGTCACCCTTCTACAAAAAGGACGCCGCCTGCCTAGAGAAAGTCCAACGTCTCGCCACGCGGATGGTTGAAGGGCAGAGGGGTAAGACTTACGAGCAGAGACTCTGTGACCTGAATCTCTTCTCGTTGGAAAGGAGGAGAAGTCGAGGAGATCTCATAGAAACGTTCAAGGTAATGAAGGGCTTTTCTGGCCTTAGACCAGATAGTCTATTCCAAGTCGCCGTAGACTCCAGAACAAGGGGACACGAAAAGAAGTTGATAAAAGCCCGATCTAGATTGATGGCTAGATCGCACTTCTTCAGCAACAGGGTTGTGAACAGTTGGAACGGTCTGCCTGGTGAAATGGTAGATCTGCAGACAGTCCAATCCTTGAAATATGCCCTTGATCGCAAGTGGTACGAGATCTTTCCTTGTAGTGAGCCTTAAGAATATCAACTAGATGGATGACGGGTAGAACTGTGGTCCTTCTGGAGTATGTTTTAGCAGACTTTTTCTCTCATTGCATACTGTCTCAGTGAACGCTCACGATGCATAATGTCTCTCGCAGTTGATGTGCGATGAGGTTTTCCGTTTCCCTCTCATTTTTAGCGGGGATTCGACGAAATACACTCGGCAGTGGTGGGTGCATAACTGGTGTGCATACCATCGAAGGAATTCTGGACGCTCGATTGGCCGTGGCCATTACCTGTCCTGTGCAGACTGAACTGAACTGAACTGAACTGAAGTGAACTGACCTTCAAACTGGAGTGCAGCTAGAGGTATTCCGCGTTCCCTCTTTCCGCGTAAGTGTCGCGGTCTCTTTTACGTTATGTTGTGCCTGTTATTTAAGAGGATCTCACTTGGTTGGTTTCTGTGATCTGTAATTACTTTATTTTTTTGCCCAGTGTTATGCATCTGCATCAGAATAATTTCCAGTTAGTGCGCGTATAAACCGGGTCTTAATGAAGCATCCCAGTGACGTCAAAGAGCTACAGGTCTCGGCGCCCTTCAGTGGAAGTGACCTTGGGAAGATTCTGTGTTAGTACTTGACTGCTAAGGGTATTTTACCTCAAAATGCGAGGGAGCTCCAAGAATCTTGATGTACAAGGCCATGTTACCGCAGCCCGAACGCTTACATGGGAAGCCCAGCATGAAAACATACAGCAAGAATGGACAGCACTCAGAGACAGCCTGATCCTGCTCACTAAGCACTTCGCTCTGGTACGTCGAATAAACAGGAAGGGAAGGGCACTGCGATGGATCCACAGAGACAACAGGGCACAAAGCTGGAAGCATACGGTACGGACTCATTACCAACAGACGGGAGGCTACAGGCTGCACCCTTGGCACAGCAGAGCGCGAGAATCAGCCATTAGGGTCCAAATCAGTGTAGACTATCGTACGTGGTCACGCTGGTTAGGATGGTCAACCAATGCCCAAACGCCTACAACTACGTTCATTCAAAAACAGCCCTGCATGTAGCTGTAGGTTGCTTCAAGAACAGACAGCGGTCATGCCTTAGACAATAAAACTAAGGCTGTAACGCCGAGGGAGCACTTCGAGATGGTGCATCAAACTGACCGTGGACTGGACCCTGCTTTCGAACCATCGAAGGCATTCTGGACGCTCGATTGGCCGTGGCCATTATCCGTCCTGTGCAAACTGAACTTTACTGAACTGAACTGAACCGAACCTCTCATCCGACCGCTGACGATGCAGCCAGTTTTAATCTTCCCTGATGATGTCGGAAAAGCCCCCCAAAAAAATGAATCTCCACAGGGCAGCCGGGCTAGATGGCACCCACGCAGCTATTCTACGCCCCCTAGCACATCTTAGCGGCACCCTTGGTCCACCTGTACTCTAAGTCGCTGGCTGATGCGCAACTACCAGGAGACTGGATGACAGCGGAAGTCGTTCCCATAAATGAAGTTGGCAAGAGGAAAGAGTTGCAAAATTACCGCCTGGTCAGCCTACTGCCAGTGTCCCTAAAATACCGGGAGGGCTGATCAGGGTCCGAGCGGCCAGCCACTCAGCTGAATATAGGGTCATCTTCAATAGATAACATGGATTTGTCAAAACAGACCCTGTCCATCTAACATTTCATTCTTAGATGAAGTAACGGCTAGAATGGATAGAGGAGAAAAGGTCAAGGTCTGCTACTTGAACTTCCAAAAGGCCTTCGACTCCGTGAACCACCGACCGCTGCTACGCAAAATAGAAGCCCTTGGGATTGCACCTTAGGACCTCGAGTGGACCGGGACGTACCTTAGCCACAAGATGTACTACGTAAGGGTAGAGGACGGCAGATCCACGAGGGTCAAGGCCATCAGTGGTGTCCCACAGGGATCAATGCTGGGTCCGCTTCTATTCGTAATTTACGTGATCGATCTAATGGATGTCGTGCAAAAAACCCAGTGTGCCTCTTTGCGGACGACCTGAAACTGATAGGTGAAACAGGCACCTTATACCTTCGAGAGAACCGCCCAGTGGCAATAGCCACTCAGTGTGGGGAAGTGTAGACGCCTGACCCAGGACGCTGGATGGGATTTAAAATATATGGACCCGAATGACCCACAAATGTTAACACGGGCCACAGATATCACGGACCTTCAAGTTCGGATAACTGGCTGTTTCCAACCACCTGAGCAGTGCCTAGCCGTCGCGGCCAAGGCAAAACGAGCGCTCTACCAACTACTGCACATATTTGCATCACGAGAGGCTCATGTACTACTATCACACTACAAAACAGTAGTCAGGCCACGCCTCGAGCATTGTGTCCAAGCGTGGGCTCCTGCTCTGGTGCGAGACGCTGCAGTGCTGGAAAAAGTTCAGCGTCATTTCACAAGGATGGTAGGTGGTTCGAGGAACAAGTCATATACAGATAGATTCACGGCACCGAATCTGTTCTCCTTAAAGCATAGAAGACTTAAAGGTTAAGCCAGAGGTCTCCAAAGAGATCAGGGGGCTGTCAGTCCCAACAAAGCCGACTGAAACGATAGCAACGAAATACCGACTTAGGGGCCATGAATACACGTCGGTAAACCAAGAGCACTGAGGACATTTGGAGTACAATGTTTTGCGTGCCGGATCATCAGTAATTGGAACGGTCTACCGACCGAGGTGGCGGCTGCAAACACGGTGGTTCAGCTTAGAGCCCGTCCGGACCGTTGCTGGTCGGCCGTATTCCCTGAGGGCAACTAATGTAACATACACAAGGCAAAATTTGGATGCAGCGCGCTTCCTACCTTTCCATCCACCGGCTTCCTTATACCTGTCACTCTTCATTCCCACATCTACACCCAACTCCCCTTCAAGGCCCTTCGTATTCCCCCCTCAGACCTGACATTTCCACATTAGCCCTTATGCCAAACGCTGCTATGAGAATGAACCTCTTGGTTGGAGGTAGACCTGGGCAAGGACCTATTTCGTAACAGTGGAGTCGCTGCGCTCCTGACAGCGAACCGAGTCCTAACCTTGTTTCTCCATGGATTCGAGACTGAAAAGAGACGAAAGGAAGCAAAAAGAAAACACAGTTCGTAGCCCGGTGAGAATCAACTGCTGCTCGCCAGTCACCCATAGGGCCACGAGTTACAAGAAGTTACTCAAGGCTAACGGCTCAGAAGTGGTAAGGTAAATGAAACGATAAATTAGATAGCAGTGGAGGTGTAGGGTTGAGGGGAGAGTAAAGTGAGGGACAGAGCGGAAGAGAAATATAGTGCCACTCAGTACACCTCTCCATTAAACACGCTGTTCCATTTTCCATCAAGTTGTTTCTTGAAATCCTTTACGGGCGATGCTGCAACCACTTCGTCCGGTAATCTAATCCAGTCGTTCACTACCCTAACGGAGAAAAATTTTGCTCTCATTTGAGTCCTTACTCTCCTTCCGTAACTTAAGGGTGTGTTCTTGGACTACGATGTTGCTGCTAGGCATCAATGACCGCCTCACTCCTCCACTAACGCCAACTATTCCTTTCGTTATTTTGAAGGTTTCTGTCAGGTCACCCCGACGTCTTCTGCATTCCACTAAGTACGCGTTCAGTCTCCTGAGGCGCTGTTCATAACTGAGCCCCTGCAGGTAGGCGAACTATCTGGTGAGACGTCTCTGCACCTGCTTCATACTCTAAATGTCCTTGGCCATGTACGGCCGCCAAGCCTGGACACAATTTTCCAGATGGGTACGCACAAACGTTTTGTACAGTGGTAGTAGAACCTTTGATTTTCTCATTACCACTGTTCTTCTGAGCAACCACATAGCTCCAGAGGCTTTCAGGCAGCCATGCGACGTTGTTCGCTTGGTTTGAAATCACCAGTGATTACAACCCCTAGGTCTTTTGCGCTTCTTACCTGTGAGATTGTCACCTCTTGCCCCGATGGTCCCAGCTGCCTCAACGGGCGTATCCACCTGTCATTCGCCAAGTGCAGGCATTTGTTAACATTGAGTGGCAAATCCTATTCTACCGACCACTAGCATACCCTGATCAGGTCTCGCTGAATGTAATCGTCTGATGTAGACGCGACCACTTTGGCATCGTCTGCAAATATAAAGACTGGATTCTCTAAGCCCACGGCGAGGTTGTTTACAAACATTAAAGAAGTAGAGGCTCCATTGCTGAATCCTGGGATACGCCGCTGTGCAGGAAGCCCATTCGCGAAACACTCCTGCACTCGAACCTAGAAGCTCCTGCCTGTTATAGAGTTCCTGATCCAATCTTTAATTCGGGCGGTTAAACCGAAAGCCGCTAGTTTGTTAAGTAGGAGGCAGTGGTTCACGGAGTTGAACACAATTATGATATATTTGGCGTTGAGACCTGCTGATACATAGAAAGCACCAGTTTTGCATCGTCTTGTGAAAAATTACCCGTTTGAAAAAAATTATGTCCGCCTGAGCATCGGGTTTTTTCAGCCGTGTGATAGTTCGGTCGGTACATTCCATTGATCGGTGCCTGCTGCAACGGCCTTTGGAGTCATCGTGGGCGAACGTTTTTTTCTGAGCTAGAGTCCAAGGAAATCATATAAAGAGGCTTATTCGAGATGAATCAATCTGCTTGATGATTGAGGACAATTAATATTCTGTCATCTGATAGGTTATATACCTAAAAAATGGCAATTTTTATCCATCCTAAAATTCGAGAAGCTCGTATACAAGCTTGCCGTTGTGGCCTAACTATACATATTTAAGAAGGGCAATTTTCTCACATTATGGATAGTCCGGGTAAGTGGAAAGCCGGATTTTATTGGTAATGGTTTTTCCAGTTTATTCGTACTGTTTGCTTTCTGAAAAGAAAACAGATTTGAATAAATGCATCACTTGCGTTTGTGATCAACGGTCCGTGAGACATTGCTAGTGTAGCTGAGTTTGCTTTAGTCTGCTACGGTGGCCCTGCAGGACTTTGTGTAGAAATGACGATCTGCTTAGGGTGTTTGTGGTTGTATCGTTATAGAGAAATCAATAAATCCCTAGGGCGGCGTCTTCAAGAGTTGAAGCAAGGGTTATCTTTCCCTGTAAGCCTCGTCACAAGGATCTCACTCACGTGAATTCTAGTTTGTGTATCACTGCCAATTTATCAAGATAACGCCAAGTTTCCTCCAGAGTTTCGTGTCATACACCGCTTCCGCAATCCCAAATTCCATAGACAGGCGATGCACCAACATCAATCTAACAGACTGTATTCTCAGAACAGTCAACTGATATCCGTGCCGACGGTTATGACTCCAGTCTCCAGCCTTTTAAAAGCAAGTGGGATCGTCCCGTATGAGTCCCATCACGGTAAACTCCATTGACTTGGGTAGATGTTGGCGCTTTTCCAATGCTCCTTCAGGAATATGTCCAGTTTTAGTTTGAAAACACTGTCGTTGACCTCTTCCATCACATTAGCAGGGAGAGAGTTCCAGGGGTTGACCATTCTCCTGGATAAACGATATACCAGCGGCAGGCAGATGGAATTCAGCTTTCGCAGTGAGTACACGTGCCCGAAGTTGGTTGTTATTCCGGGGCGGTAGTTCTAATTCAGCACCTATATCACCTCGAATAACGCATCTTGCATAGACCAGGTCACCGTGAAACCGCTTGTAAGCAATAGGAGAAAACCCAGTAGCTTCCAGTCGTCCCTCAGTTGATGCCGCGTAGTCCAGCAATGTAACGCGTGGCAGCCCGTTGAACTCTTTCCATTTTGGCTACTTCAGCAACTGTACATGGATAGACGGCAGGACCACCATATTCCAATTGCAGACACACGTGAAAAGCGTATAGCAGTTGGGACGCTCTCATGGGAAGGCGTCCAAATGAACGGCTGACGCCACCATACACTCTCCACGCGGAGGCACGGGATTTGTCAGTGTGGGCCCGAGTCTTCGGATTACCGGTGACAACAGCACCAAGGTCTTCCCTCGACCATTCGCCGAATAGTGGTGCTTCCAAGGCGATAGCAGACTGCTGCGTCTTCCCTACCGATTTTAATGGGAACGCATTTCGGAAGATTAATCGGCAGGTCTCAGTGTGGGGTGTCTGAGAGGAGTAGCACTTCTGAGTTGGTTGACTGTCGTGTCCCTTGGGGCATCCTCCATCTCTTTGGTCTCCATCATTCACCCAACTCTCACCTGTGGCTCCACGAAGCTGAAGCATGCATCAGCGGCCACACCCCGGCAAACCGCTCGACAGGCGGGCTAAACCAGGTTGAGGGTTACCGAGGTCTAAAAAACTTCGGCGAGACGGTGTTCGGCATGTGAAGACAGATTCTTCTGAATGGGCGGACGAGATCTACTGATCCAACGGCCACAAAGGAGACCTGTTCAACTGCCTGATCCGGCATTCCAGAGGAGGCGAACGAACCGTACAGCAGGTCACCGGCTCCTCTGGAAACACCCTGCTGCCTTGCAGTCTGCACTTGGGTGTGCAAGGGCTAGAGGTGCAACCTCGAACAAAAAGGCCGAACGGTGCTGGGGACACCGCTTCGTACCCTACTCCCGCGACTCTATGATTATTCACGAAACCTCAAGCGCTCATCATGCTACGGCGTCCCCGGTAAGCGACGCGCCTCGTGTCCCGGCGGTCGAGGTGATAAGACAACAAGCTGGGACTATTCGCTGCAGGAAAAAAACACACATAGCCTGTTGGAATGTCAGGACGTTTCTAGACGTCGGCAGTCAGCGCATCACAATGCGAACTCTACACGACTATGACGTAGATATTGCTTGCCTCCCGGAAGTCCGCCTGCCCAACTCAGGTAGCCGACAAATAAAGGTCCCGGGTGTGGATACATCCTACTGGCTCTATCACAGTGGCCCGAAAGACAACTCCGGTCTCTACGGTGTCGCGTTTGCTCTGAACAAAGCAGCTAATGATGCAATGATCTCTTGGGAACCCGTCTCATCCAGACTCGCCTTGGCACGTTTTAAAGGCTCCCCGCACGACTTGACGGTGATCGCGATCTATGCTCCAACCAATTCAGCTGATGACGAAACCAAAGACGAATTTTACACTAATTTGCAGGAGGTAATAAACCGGGTTTCGAGGCGCGATGTACTTTTTATCGCAGGAGATTGGAACGCTCGCACAGGTACGGCCGACGAATCTACTCGCCATATTCTCGGGAGATTCGGCCTTGGTCAACGCTGCGAGAACGGTGGCCGACTGATTGGTTTAGCCGACATCAACAGAATGGTTGTCTGCAGCACTCGATTTCAACACCCCAAGAAGCATCTACTCACATGGTACTCCAATGATGGTCGCACTGCACACCAACTCGACCACATCCTGGTGAGAGCCCGTTGGGCCTCGTCTGTGGAGGATTGCCGAGCGTACCGAGGTGCAAAAACGGGCAACACAAACGGCACCGACCATGTCCTCCTACGCTCATGCTTCAAAGTTCATCTGTCCACACGTGCTAAAGTGTCTGCACCCTCTCGGATAAACGTTGCCGCCCTAGGAAATCCAGAGAAGCGAGAAGCGTTGTCACGAGCAATCACAACCCGACTAACCAGCGCAACCAATGCACAGGCAGATGAAGTTTCTGTGGGAGGGCAGTGGACTCGAATGATGACGACAATCAAGGAAGCTTCTTGGACAGTACTCGGGAGAACGAAAAGGCGGACAAAGGATTGGATCTCGGAGAGCACGCTCCAGCTGTCAACCAGAGCACACGAAGCGCGACTGGCAGGTAGTAACGAACGCCGCAGACTGCAACGAGAGGCCACACGCTCCGCCAAGGCTGATCGCATAAGATACTGGATAGAAATAGCCGAAAAAATGGAGACCGCGTCCGGAATTGGTGACTTCGGTAAACTGTTCCACCTTATTCGCAGCGCCTCTAATAGGTTTTGTAAGCAAGATTCCCTTCTTCGTGACACGGCAGGAAACTTAATACCTGAACAGAGCAAGAAAATGGACCGATGGGTGGAATACTTTAGTCAGCTGCTCAACCGGCCTACGGACCACCGGACGGACCAACCAATATCAACCCCTCCAGCCCAGTACGAAAGCAACTGTGACCCGCCAAACACAGCGGAAATCACGGAGATGATAAACAAACTGAAAGACAGAAAGGCTGCTGGGGAAGATGGCATCCCTCCAGAAGTGTATAAAGCATGTTCATCGTCATTGATTGACAGGTTGTGTACACTTTTTGGTTCCATTTGGAGAGCGGAAGCATTTCCACCCGACTGGGGAATGTCCATACTGCTGCCCATTCCGAAGAAAGGTGATAAATCGGCATGCGAGAACTACCGAGGGATCAGCCTGATCGATGTGGCCGCAAAGATCTTTGGTTCGTTGTTACTAACCCGTTTTTCCGAGGCAAGAGACCAGCGCACTCGCCCGAACCAAGGGGGTTTCCGCCGTGGCAGAGGCTGTGTCGATCAAATCTTCACACTGCGCCGAATACTGGAGCACCGCTATAAGTTCCAGCAGCCGACGGTAGCTTGTTTCATCGACTTCCGGGCAGCTTTTGATTCGGTGAACCGCGAGTCTCTTTGGACCATAATCCAATCCGATGGAATGCCCGACAAGCTTTTAAGGCTGTTAAGGGGATACTACTCGACAACTGGTGCTAGGGTTCATATGTACGGTGAAGAGTCCCGCGAGTTCACACTCACTACCGGAGTTAGGCAGGGCTGTCCCCTCTCACCGGTGCTGTTCAACTACGCCATCGATTGGACAATGCGACAGGCATTACACAACTACCCTGGCGTTCAGCTTAGCCAGGAAATATACATCTCGGACCTGGAGTTCGCGGATGATATTGTCGTGCTTGGAGACTCCCCCGTTACGCTACAACCAATCCTCGACCGAATCAATTCCTTCGCGAGGTCCATCGGACTTGAAGTAAACTCGACCAAAACAAAGGCTTTCACAACCCATCTGGGCCCGACAATTCAACAACTGTCGATGAATGACCAACCAGTCGAATACGTCCCTTCATTCAAATACCTAGGCTCAACTCTGCTTCCGAACGGCCAGGCAAAAGATGAAGTGGTATTACGGATCGACAGCGCCAGGAGAGCCTTTCTTCAGCTAAGACGAATGCTGTGGACTCGCAGTGAAATCAGCTTAAGAACCAAAACTCGTGTTTACCGTGCTGCCATCCGGCCCGTACTCATCTATGGCTGCGAAACCTGGCCACTACGAGCTGAGGATACCAGAAGGCTGGAGGTTTTCGACCACTGGTGCCTGCGGCAAATCCTCAAAGTCAAGTGGCGCGACAGGGTGTCCAACGCCGAGGTAAGGAGACGATGCTGTGGTATCGATGCTCTCCCCGTCCTCCTCCAACGTCGACGACTTCAGTGGTTCGGCCATACACTTCGGCGACCCGAGTCGGAGCTAACCAAGCAAACACTCTGCCCCACTCCCTGCCCTGGTTGGCGTTGTCGCCTTGGTGGGCAGCTCAAAACGTGGACCAGTACAATCGAGAAAGACGTAGAGCTTCTAGGCCTTCGGTCAGTCTATGGAGCCCGGCGATGGAAAAAGGACTGGATCAAGATCTGTACGGAGCTCGCCTCCGACCGCCGCGCGTGGTCAGCAATGGTTCGTGATATCCATGGAGCCGACTTATCCTCTCGCAGGAGATAGTCGCGTAAAAGTAAGTAAGGTCTCAGTAGTTGGACCATCGGACCATTGCTTGTCAGTCCAGCTACAGAAGCTCACGATCCTCCTCTGACCGAATGATGTGCCAGATCTTAATATCATCGGCATAAATGAGGCGCTGGAACCGTAGCGTCTGGGGAAGGTCATTCACAAAAGCAAGGGATAACAATAGTCCCAACGCAGAACCTTGTCAGACATCACTAGTGACAATACCGCTGGGACAGAGACTGCGCAGCTCTTACGAAGAAAGTTCTCCCAGTTAAGTAGTCCTCAATCCAGTGAAGCATGGACCCAACGATACCAAGAGTCCGGAGTTTCAACAGCAGTTGATCGTGGGGTACCTTGTCGAAAGCCTTACTGAAGTCCACGAAAATGACGTCCGTGTCATATCTTTCGGCCTTGACAGCGGACCATTGTTCACGTGCGACCAATAAGTTAGTCAGGCACTATCTGTTCCTTCGGAAACAGTGTTGCTGTGTGAACGTGAGCTGATATTGTTCAAAATTTTTTTGTGACTAGAGACCGCAACCCGCTCCATAACCTTTCCAGCTATGGACGTGATGCTGACCGGGCGATAGTTGGCGACCGCAGATTTAGTTCCACGTTTGTACAACGGTGCGACCACAGCGTTTTTCTAAGCTGTAGGTAAGCTGCCAGTTGTTACGGACGGGTTGGATAATTTGGTTAATGGTGGAATAAGCTGTGTAGCTAATTCCTTCAACATTAATGGGTGAATTCCATCCGGCCCCGGAGACTGGTGATTGTTCACGTATTGGAGAGTAGTTTCCACCTCTGAATTCGAAATGTCCTCAAAGAAAATTGACGGAGCACTGTTCACACTTGGTGTTGATGAGATCAATTCCAGGGTATACATCGACTGATAGTGCTAGGCCAGTGTTTCAGCCTTCCCTCCATCCGTCAACGTCAGTTCTCTGTTTAACGGCGCTGGTATACCAACTTTTGTCCTTGTACGCCGTTTGAGATAAGCGAATGGGCGTTTAGGTGCTCACACTGAATCTACCGCAAGTGCTTCCTCAAACGCCATTCGTTTTGTCTGTTTCACTTCCGTACACTGATTACGAATCCTGCAATAGAGGTCATAACCCTCACATATAGATCGGCACAACTGCTAAGCCCGATTGCGTCATTTCAACAAGCGTCTGAGCTCTAAATCAAATCACGGTGGGCCGTTCCCACGGGGTCTGTGTCTGCTGGGTGGAGAGTAGGTCTGTGAAATACCATCACAAATCACCTCCCGGTCCGCGTTCACATAATTGTCGTCGTCTAAGTTAGTGGGAAACCAACTAACATCTAGGGCAGCTCTTCGGACATCCTCGAACGGTGTGCGCCAAACGTTACGTCCGATATGTGGTCCAGGAGCTGGACAAGGACCACTACGCCAATAAACTTCAGAACCATGTGATCGCTGCTCCCAAATGGAGGGAGATGTTCAGTCCGACTAAACAAACTGTCATCGTAGTTATTTCCATCCAGCGGAGTTTATATGAATTAAAAACCTACTGGAGTACAATCAACGAGATATAGCTTATCATAAGAGCAACTAGGCGTGCACTGACGGATTGTCCTACCGCTGGCGAATGAACACCAATTGTGCTCACTCGTCACTGAGGCACAATCAATAACCATAATGGCGAGGGATAATGGAATCCGTTTGTTGATTTTCAAAAATGCGAACACGGTAATAGCATTCAGCAGTCAAGGTGTGCACCAAGTTCTTATTAGATGAAGCTTTCAAAGGTATGCATGGCGCCGCCAGCATTCAGAAGACGTTATCTTGCTAATAATTTATTCCTTGCTTCCAGGTGCTTGATTTTCGCTCTGACCTTGAGTATACTGACGACAGTTCTTCTAAGTAACGATCCAGGTAAGTTGCAAGTTTTTCTATACAGCTTGATGGATTACGTAACGATGTTCAGTAGGCGTTTCGCACCTTCAAAGTGCAAGATGCTGTTGCAGGACTGGTTTGGTCCAACGCCAAATCTTTCAGTATCTGGGGAGACTATAAACGTGGTAGACAAGTTCTGTTATCTGGGTAGCTGCATCTCACCCGGAAGTCGGATATCGGATGAAGTGTCTCTGCGTGTACAGAAGGCTCGTTTGGCATTCGCCAACCTGAGTCATCTATGGCGTCGACATGACATCCGTTAACCTACCAAAGGCCGAGTGTGCGATGCAGCAATCAGGCCCGTGTTTCTGTATTGTTCGGAGATATGGCCACTGTGGGTGGAGGACATACGGATATTGTCGGTATTTGAACACCGATATCTTCGTAGTATTGCTCGAATCTGGTGGGAACATCGTGTGAGCAATGCTGAGGTTCGCCGGAAAGTCTTAGGTTCAAGAATCAAACCATTAGATGAAACACTTAAGCTGACCAAGCTAAGATGGTCGGGACATGTGTTACGCATGTTCCCTGACAGGATTCCTCGGCGTACTATGTTTGCTGAGGCGTGCACCGGTTGGAAGATGAGTAAGGGTGGTCAGTCCATGACATGAAAGAAAGGTATGAAAAGCCTAACCAGTAGACTTGGCCATGTAGGGCGTGTTAGACTTCCAGGGTGGGATTCCAAAAGACGCTCCCACACAGTGGTAATCTACGTTTGGGGATATGGCTAGATGCCGCGATCAGTGGCGCTCTTGCATTCACAAACTTTCTTCATCGACTTAATTCCATTAATATAGTTCTCTTACTCCTTTCACACTCTTTTCTCCTTCATTATTTCCTTTTGAGGTTGCCGCTAGGAGATACCAACCAAAGATACCGCACTCAGTGCATGGTGTGTGGTTGTATGAGCAGAACAAAACAGATTGTCTTTTTGACTCCCTCCCCTTGGTCGCTTCTTATCCCATACGATAGCATACGTAGTAGAGCCGGGCAAATTAATTTTACTCTGAAAGCGAACTACCAGTACAACAAATCACTCAAGTGATGGACCATAGTTGCGTGCAGCTCGCAGAACGTAATCATAAAGTCAAGTTTGTAAACAGCTATGAGTTTATCAACGAAAACAATTCGGTCAGCAACCATGGTGGCATAAAAGGTGAGTCTGGTTACTGCACCATTTCCCACAAAACTTTGGGAACTATGTCAGATGGATTTGGAAGTGCCATCCCATTGTCTGTTCGAGGTGTCCTTCTGGTTGGTCTGAAACACGCCACATCAATCGCCCTCACTTTTCTGTTCACAGCGAAAGTAATCCGTGCCTGGACATCGGTTCATCCAGAGCGCTGAGTGTAAGCGAAAAATCTGTTCAGTCGCCAAGTCTATTGAAGCAAAAACGTCACTAGGTTTTCGGAAGTAATAGGTGTTACTCATTTTACTTTAGATGAACTGCAAGGGTCTAAATAAGAAACTGCGAGGTTTGTATGTCCAGTATGCAATATATGAGTCTGTGATTGCAAAGAATGAGGACGGAACTTGACAAAGCGTTGATATTTTAGACCGTCTCACTAAATCTGACGAGAATACCATTCTGCCCTCGAATCATCTCAGTTTAGTAGCGTGGAACACATGCTTATGTAGGGAAAAACAGACACTATCCCCAATCGCTGCAACACAGACTAACTGACTCGAACTTGCACCGAGTAAACTCTCTTCTGATTGGTTCAATTGGTGATATAACCATCCACGACTTGACGGGAATCCGTTCGCGTCTTATCGATCCGATACTTCGTCGCTTGTGTATCCGTTGATTCAAACATTGACCTGGATAGCGGCCAGGCGCTGACATACTGTTTGCGAACGGGACTTGGGCGAAGATTGATCATGAATCAGCACACCCTCACGACGAGACTGTAACTTGGCGTGGTGTGATGGCTTGCGTGCCTCCGTGACCCAAAGAGCTATGCAGGATGGCTTCCCTAAGCCGGAGATGCAATCATGCCTGACAGGTCGATGGGTACAGGCAAGACGAAGTCCAGTCTGAGAACCAGTTGATGGGCGACATCTGGTTCTATTCACTATGCCCCTGGAGAGGACACTCCAGCGAATAAACACGGAGAGAGACGGTTTACCAGTCTAAAAACCTCCACTAGATGGACGTAGGGGTGGAGTACTTGGGGTTTTTCTCGGCGGTGAGAGAAGCAATCGCGCTTCATTGAGCAGCTATCGTCCGCCTAAGCTGGACAGCCCCCAACCCAAGGGATGCTACCCCGTCCATGTTCCGCTTACTCCATTAGGTTCATAGGGCTAAGGACTGAATCCGAACAGCGGATCGATAACGAAGCACCAGCAAAGACAAGACAAAATGCGTGCAGTAATCAGGTCTCACTTAACAGACCAGAAGAATTTCCTTCACGGGTACTTCGATCACGTTCCCATGCTGAGTGAACGCCCCACTGTCTTGTGGGTCAAACTTTTGAGTCAAAGGCTACGGTTAAAGTTCCCAAAGAAAAACCACTTATACGGTTTGGGCAACCACGATGTATGATTCGCCTCGCAGCCTCCAGTATCTTTCTTGTAAAGGGCCTTACAAATTTTCCTTCTTTTAATGTAAGATCGATGCAAAACGCCACGGGTAATTGCGGCTGTGATGAAAGCAGTAGTTCAGGAGTTGGGTATAAATCAAATGCACTTCTTAAGCCTAACTGTTCACTTCACTGTGCTGCCTTCAACGTCCGCACACTGTCAGGTAGAGCAACAGGCTGCTCTCGCTAAAACTCCAGACATTTTAAAAATAGATGTATGCTGTGTCTCCGAAACACGCATGCAAAATCCCACTTATGTGATCACTCTTCGCACCGCAGATACAAACTCAGTCTCTTACTTCACTTTTCGAGTGTCGGGTGATTTGGTCTCTAGACCTCGTGGTCAGGCCGGCGTTGCGATTGCTTTGAGCATGAAAGCTGAGCGTGCACTGCTAGACTGGATTCCAGTCAGCAGTCGGTTGTGTGCAGTTCGGTTGGACGGTTCTGTTCGTGTCAACTGCAGGAGACTGAAGCGTCGATGTTTGTTCTTCGTGTCTTTGTATGCGCCCACTGATTGCAGTTCCTCTGCGACCAAGGACGAATTCTACCAGGATTTGTCTCAGTTTCTTCGAAGCGCCCGTTCAACAGACGTGGTGTTCATTGCTGGGGATTTAATCGCCCAAGTTGGCCGTTTGAGAGATTCCGAAATCATCATCATCGTACAGCGTTAAACAGTAGGGCAAGCCCCACCGAACACTACCTTTTTCACCATGTTACACATTGAATTAGAAAGTATGAATATACAAGATTGATGGGGAGTGGACCCACACGGGTGGGAAAAGGAAAGAACGCCCTAAAATCCAACACACCGAATAAACAATCTAACTGTTCAGACGCACATTCATCAATCATTCTGATATGACAGAAAGTGACAACACGATCACGGTTCGCCGCCATATCTTTCAGTGTCTCCAGCCAACTGATAGACAGATCTTTTAGACCCAAACCAGGAGGACGTGAGACACCTACTTTTCTCAAGTTCGCTGTACATTTCCTCATTACATGTTGCCACGTCATCTGTTGACCTCCACGTGATCTCTGCCACTCCCTAGGAGGAACGGAGAATAGGACACGGTACGGTAGACGTGTGTTACCCATACGTAACACATGCCCCAACCAACGAAGTCTACTAAACTATATTGGCTGTGACAGAACATCCTATGAATTAGTACCCAATACTCGATTTCTGACCTCAGCATTGCTCACTCGCCTGTTCCAACCAATCTTAGCGATACCACGCAAACATCATTAGTCGAATACCTGCAGACAAATATCTTCAGCACGCAGACTCCAAGTTTCGCAACCATACAACAAAACTGAACACACTGCGGCACAATACACATTGACCTTTCAACTTCAGTGAAATATCGGGTCGGCACCACAAGTGCTTCAGTCTAGCTTACGCCGCTCGAGCCTTGGATGTCCGCATGCTCACCTCTACTACCATGCTCCCAACCATCGTCACGCTGCTGCCGAGGTGGGTGAAGTAATCGACAACTAAGGGCACCTTCCCATCGAGCATGAAGCTCGGAATTGTTGACGTCCAGTCTTGCAACATCACTTTACACTTTGAAGGTACAAAACGCATGCCGAATGGAGCTACAGCACTTGCGAGTCTATCCAGTGCACGTTGAACATGTTCCGTGAATTCGAAAAAGCAGACAACGTCGTCTGCGTAATCTAGGTCACATAGCTTTCCACCATTTCCTAGTTCGACGTCTACATCCTGAAGATTTTGCAGCGCACTCTCCATTATTTCGTCCATGACGAAGTTGAACAGGAATGGAGACATAGGGCATCCCTGTCGAACACCACTGGTCGTTTCGAACCGACTGGATAGTTCACCGTAAACCCTTACGCGGCCAGAAGTATGAGAATACAATGATCTCATTAGGTTCACGAACTTCTGGGCATACCTTTTCGATGAACAGTACTAAAAAGCGCTGCTCAATCAACTGAATCGAAAGCATCTTTCAAGTGTAAGAAAACTATTATTGTCGGTCGGCGATGCGTGTAACGCGTTTCAAGTAGTCGGCGAAAAGTAAAAATCTGGTCGATGCATCCTCGTGTTGGGCGGAATCCAGCCTGCTGTTCGCGGGTGTCAGGCAACGCAGCAAAATCGAGGCTAATACTTTCGTGACTTTCGGAATTAAGTTAACCCCATTGTGGGTACTACAGTCACTGCATATTCCCTTCTTGAAGATGGATACAGTCAATGACTGGCTCCATATTAACGGAATATGCTCCTCGTCCCAAATGTTGTAGAGCAAAGCGGTAAGTGATTTTATCAAAACATTTCTACCCAGTTTGAAAAGAACTGGGGGAAGCTCGTTGGGACCGGCCACTTTCCCTTGCTTAAGTAATCGAATACATGACACTACTCTCACTTCCGATGGGAGTTCAAGTGATACTTCCCAAGGAATCGCAGCTGTTGACACAGGAGTAACTACACTAGCGAGCGGCTAGCTAGTTTCTTGGAGTACTCGGCCCAACAGCCGAGCCTCTGCTTTTTGCTATGGATGGATTCTCCATTTCTATCGCAAATCGTTTCACTGACCTTGATGCGCCGTCCACCGGTGTCACGAATAAGTTTGAACAGTCTTTGGCTGTCACCTGAAACAGCTGCTATTTCCATTTCTTCGGCTACCTTGACCCACCAATTTTCGCGAAAATTCTTAAGGCTTTTCCTGGTTTGCTTCTGCAGATATCTTCATATCTAATCCATCTCCTTATAATTCGAGAGCTGACGATTTTGCTCCATTATACTCAATGACTCTTGCGAAATCCAGTGTCTTTGATAGACATCGGATCACGGACCACATGCGAAACCTGTGCAGCGTGCATCGCCTGTTTGATATGGGCCCAATGCTCATCTACATTACTGTTCGTCGTGAGCTAGTTTTTGTTCATAACTGGTGTGAACTTCTCAATCACACATAATTGCAGGGCTAACCGGGTTTGCGGTTTGTGACGATGACCATGAAGCTGGAGAGATAATTACATTAAAACTAGTGCATGGTCCGAATCTACGTACATGGATCAGTAAGATCTGCAGTTCTGAACAGAACTGCACCACCGGCAGCTTACTGCGATATGATCAATTTGACTTGAAGTACCTGTAGAGTTAGAGCGCCATATCAACGTGCGACGTGAGATAGGTCGGAAATGGTTACCAGATGAGAACAACCGACTGTCTGCACAAAACTGGAGATGCCTATCCCCGTTATCTGTGAGCTCATCGGGTGAAGCACAACAACCATCCAAACAAGCTTCTGCCGTACTGATTTTACCAACTTGTGCATTGAAGTCACCAGCTAGCACTACAATGCCAGAACCTTTACTGCTGCGAACGAGGGTGTCGAGTTCATCGTGAAACTTATGCTTCCGCCTGTCAGAGCTGCAGTCTTTTGAGGCGTACACCGAGATCACAAGCAAACTGCGCTTAACACAACTATCCTTTCGAAAACTAACTGATCCTTGGAGTCTCACAACACACAAACGGCTGTTAACAGGTATCCAGTGTTAAAAGGCAGCCTCAGCCTTGTCAGTCAAGACTATTCCTACACCACGTTGACCCACGGCTCTAGCTGCTTCGTTTTCTGAGGTGCTCAGAAAATACTTCGATGAGATACCAGGAGCAGTTAGTTGAATCACATTGCTCGAATCCTGGATACGCGTTTCACTTAAGCAGCAAACATCAATCTTCAGAGAGTTCATTGTGAGGGCTAGGCACGCCTTCTGACTGGCCTGCGTGAGTGTACGCACGTTAAAGGAGCCGAGGTTCAGAGGCTGATGAGGCTTGCGAAAATGTGAGTTATAAGATAGAGGATTAGTCAAGTTATTCGACAGTGAACCGTTGCGAGTATCAGGCGTGTCGTCAGTGGGAGCATTATGGGTGGATAGATGGGGCAAAGAGGGGTGGTTGGGGACAGAAGACAAAGGTTGAGTAAAAGAGAGGGAACTCTGAGCAGTAGCCCACTTATCACTACCCACCCCGCTCGATGAAATGGGCAGCGCGATCCTGATTATCCTGTACAACGACCGTTGCAGTATGGAATTCTTTGTATTCGTGCATTTCATGGGAGATTCCGAAAGGCACATCGAAGGTTCATTTGTTATCCCAGCTGATCGTACAGATAACGGAAATCGTCTCATTCAGCTGTGTTCTGGTCACAGATTGTTTCTGGCGGGTACGAACTTGTGCCATAAGAAGCGGCATAGACTGACGCGGCGTCCTCCTTCGTCTTCACATTGTTGGACTCAGATTGACCATTTTGTGATTGGTCACTGCTGGCGTGGATCTATTGAAGATTGTCGCTCATTTTGGTGTACGCCTGTGGACTCAGACCACGCCGTGGTACGTGTTCGCTTCCGTTTACGTCTCGTCCGTGGTCGCATCAACGTGAATGCCACTTGTCCCGTGCAGTTGCTTTTGGACGATAACCAGCGACACAATTTCCAGACGGAGCTGTCTACGCAGTTATCGATGCAGCCGGATGTTCAGGACCCAAATGAACGCAGGGAATAAATCAAGGAAGCCTTGTATGCCGCTTCGAATGCCACCCAGGACTCTGGTTCAAGTAGGTCTCACACACGATGAATATCTTCGACATCAAATGTTCTGTTTGATGCTCGCAGATCCGTCCCTCCAAATGCCACATTCAACGAAGTGCGTAAATCCTTGAGACGCCAACTGACTAGGAGCCTGAGGAATGACCGTGAGCAGTGGTGGATTGCGAAATATAAGGAAATGGAAAGGCTTCGTCCACTGGCGATGCTCGCAGTCTTTTCCGTTTGGTTAGAGGCACCGGTCCATGGGAACCCGGTGCGAGTTGATTAAGGAATCCGACGGCTCACTGGTTCACTCTCAGGGACGGCATCTGGACCGTAGGGCAGAGCACTTAAAGAACAATTCAGTTGGCTCACTTCAACGCTAGACCTTGCAAATATACCTGCCGGCGAAAGGATGCAGATGGATATCAGTCCTCCATCAGAGATGGAGATTATGCGGGAGATAGGTTACTTTAAAAGGTACAAAGCCGATGGACCGGATGGGTTGTCTCTTTTTTCAAGGATAGAGGTGAACCTTTTGTTTTGGAGTGAACGAAACTCCTCCGGGTGATCTGGCATAGTAAGCAGATTCCCCAGGGAATGATGTTAATCGGTGGTTGTGCCGATTTACAGAATGGTGACAAGTCCCCTTGTGAAAACTATAGAGGAGTTAGCTTGGTAAGTATCTTGTTTAAAATGCCCACCTATTATTTAGCGCCCGTAAAGGGTGTACGCATGGGAATCGATCCGGTTTCAGACCCGGTTGTGGTTGTATCGACCATTTCTGTACTCCCGGACAAACCTTAGAGAACAGATGCATCTTCCATAAGTCTACAGTCTGTGTCTTGATCTGAAAGTGGCGTTCAATCAAGTCCATCGCACAGTTTTCTGGCGCTGCCTGTCATTGAAGGGTGGGCTAGGTAAGTTTATTTCTATTCTCTAATGCTTGTTTGCGGACGGCCGAAGCCGAGTTCTTGCTTACGAAGATCTTGCACCCGACTTCACCAGGGAAATTGGTGTTTGTCACGGTTGCCCCCTTTTGCCCTTTCTCTTAATTTTGTGATTGAATTGATTCTTGAAGTAGCCCTATCCTTGTGTGAGAATAGCGGCGTCGATCTTTGCTCAGTCAGTAAACTGTCTGACTTGGAATACGCGGACGATATTGTTTTTCTGAGTGCAGATCGAGGTACGTTGCAAGCTCTCTTAGATAGCCTTAACAACAGTGTAGCAATGTTTGGGATGCGTTTCGCCCCTTCAAAGTGCAAAATGCTGTTTGCAGGACTGGGTTGGCTCTACACCAAACCTATTCTTGGTAGGGGAAGCTCCAGCTGAAGTGGATACATTTTGTGACCTGGGTAGTTACATCTCCCCAGGTGAGCGGATACCGGATGAAGTGCCATCGCGCATACAGAGAGCGCGTTTGGCTTTTGCCAACCTCCGCCATCTGTGGCGTCGGCGTGACATTTGATTGTCTGTTAAGGGCAGAATGTACAATGCGGCGGTTGGATCCGTTCGCTTTTTCGATTTGAAAACATGGCCATTGAAGGTAGAAGATAAGCGAAGGCTGTCGGTGTCCGAGCACCAGTGTCTCAATAGCATCTCCTGAATACGGTGGGAACACCGTATCAACAATGCTGAGGTTAGACGTAAGGGGTTGGGAACCAGAGGTCAGTCTCTGGATCAAATACTGGATCCAAACTGGTTAAGGTGGTTGGGACATGTGTTACGCGCGCCCACCAACAGACTTCTTCGGCGTACGCCGTTGTCTGAGACAGGTGGTGATTGGAAGTTGGGTCGAGGTGGTCAGTCTATGATATGGTAAAATGGTATGAAAACCTTGACCAGTGGACTTGGCCACTTAGGACGTGTTAGACTTCCACGTTGGGGTCCATATGGCCCGCCTACTAAATGATCGGAGACATTAAATGATATGGCTAGATGTCGCGTCCATTGGCATAGTTGCATTCGGACTCTTTCATTGTCCTTTTGATTTCCGTTTGGTACTCTGACTTTTTGGATCTTTATCACTATGCTTCTATTCTTCTCACCGGAAGGTAGCAACCGAAACCAGAGCACTAAAGTGCGAGGTTAATGGTTGAATAAACTGAAACTGAAACTGACAGCTATAACTGTGGCACCTTGCCAGGTTACATGATAAATCCAGCCATCTTATGGGCGAATTTCATGAACCCCACTTCAAAAGTTTGGCACGGCGTGCATGGCCAAGCTCACTATTCGTTTTACTCATATTTTAGCTGTATCATATACTGACCACCTCAACCTGTCCTCCAGTCGCCACGTTCCTCGAAGAGCAATGCAAACCGGTGGAATCTGCCTGTTTATATGCGTTAAATATGCCGACCAGTAGTTCGCTTAGATCAGACGCTTGGTCAAGAGGCTGACCTCTGCTTCCCAGATTCTCACCTAACCTCGCCATTGTTACATTATTCACATTATTTCCAAGTAGTGCTGCGAAGACTTTGCCGTTCAAAAACTGCTTGTCTGTATGTCTTTAATCCTAAACGGATTCGTTGGTGAGAAATGTAAAAGAACCGATCTGACTGACGTATTGTTCAATAAACTCCTGATTACCAAACGAATTTCAAGTTCACACCACAATAACTCAGTGTGATAAGCTCGAAAAGGACTATCTGTATACGCGACTAAACTTTATCTGATGTACTTTCAGTAGATGAATTATATTGGATGAGGCAGCGAAATTTATCTGCCTCTGTCGACACCTTCTGTACAAGGTTAACATTTGGCTTGGAACTAACTTGGCAGCATTTTGAAAGACACCTGCTTTGACGTACGCTCAGAAGCAAAATACCGTCGACATACAGAAAGCCATGTAGTTTATTGTTAGAAAAGATATCGATGCCGCTGCTTTCCCACGTCAAAAAAACTTCTTACGAACGTCTCTGTTGGAAATTTAGAACGAAAAGGTAATGAATGACAGCTCTGATGAACACCACCTCGTAATGAACTCAGGTCGGAAGTTACCATAAACACGAACTCACCACCGGATGTCCTCATATTCTGATTGGAAACGAGAGGATATATCTTCATCTAAAATCTGCGCCTGCGAACTGTTATCGATCGAATTATGGGCCTAAAAAAGATGCAACTGCTTTCAAATCTATTGTAAGGTAAAGATACGGTTGACAAAATCCTGAACGGGCCAAAAGCCGGCCCAATTATCACGCGTTCGCTGTTAACGGGCGTTAAACTGCCGGAGAACAGTGGCACCTGTTATGTAATTATTGTCACCATTATTTTATTATCATGCACCGAGTCTGGGGTCAGTGAGGGTGCCGATATCATAAATACAAAAGGGTAACAAAAAGAGGACGGTAAGTGCAACAAGCCGCTTTTTTAACGTTTCTCCAGCGTTCCCGCAAGAAACTGAACTGCTCGCTTTTTTGGGATATTTGAAATACAATAAAGAGGAAGAGTAAAACGAGAGATCAGTTGCATGCAGTGCGTATTTTCGGAAGTTCTTGAAGCAGATAATTAAAGTCTGAAAGTTGCGCCCATGTAGGTCATTTGAAGTGTTATGGGCTGTTGAACTACTCGATAACCCGGTCCAGAGTAGGGTTTTTTATTGCAGGATGCACCTCTAGCCTTTGCGCAGCCAGGCGGGTCATGCAAGGCAGCATCGTTGGTCTAGATAAGCCGTTAGCTAAATATATGGTCTATTCTCTTCTGTAAAACATCATCGGTCGAATGGGACACGATAAGAAACTATGGCCTTATTCAGTGGTGAGCCACATTCGTCAGGTCGCAGCGCTGCCAGCGTATTTCTGTGGCGTTTTAGAGTGGAGAACGCTGGCCAGACAAAAGTCCCACCACATCCTCGTGCGCAGCAGCTAATCGTCCACGACCGCTTAGTCGGTGAGGCCACTATTCACGGTTAACCGCGAAAGTACGGCTGTTCCCCTATCCACAACCTAGGACGCGTCCGGTAGCGTACAGTGTCCGGATTGGACAACCGGGTAGCGCCTATGGGCAATTTCAACGCGACACCTATCAAACCAATTCCTCTGAAGACTTGCCGCCTTGTATTTGTTTTGCGCAGATCAAAGTAACTGAATGAGTACGATCGTTTTTGGAATTCTCATTTTCGCCCGAGATACATTGTGGTTCTGCCGGTAATATGCTGTGTTCTTGGAATTTCTTGCTTTTTGATTTTTATTTTGGGTTGATAATTTAAACTGTGGAACAGGGGTTAAGTAATCGCACGGGAACAAATTAATTGCCGTTTGTTTGCTGTTCTAGTAAACAGTAATGTAGTAAGTTGACTACATGTACATCATGTCATCCGGCTAGTAGTCGTTGATTAATGCTTGCCTTCTCCCAAAGGTTACTCCTGTGCATGTCCTCACTGCGTTTCTTACGTTCGATTTTGTTGCGGTTTTAATCTAATTGAAAACAGCAGCGACGCGTTTGAAACTTCAACTATGGATCCTTTCTGTGAATTTAATCAGCTTCACTGTTCCTTAAACAGATTCTGTCTTCCATATATCTCCATCGATGTTATTTCGTTGTATTTCCATTATAGCCTTTATAACCATGTTCGTTGCGGAATAGCAATTTTTCGGTTATGACTGAAGACGAACACGCTAAGGTTGTTCCAGTGAATGGAAATAACCATTCTGAAAGTGAGTTCAAACTTACGTGCTTTATTCTAGAGCGTGTTTATTTCTTATTTGGTCGCAACCTTGTATTATTGATCTTTTATTGCATGTTTGTGCGTGAGTGCGGTTGAAGGAGTATACAACATTGCCTAAAAGGCCCACTTCAAATACCTCAGCATGGTCGTGGGTGGATGTCTGGGCTCCGAGATGGTTACTCGCCCTGAACGCCTCTCAAAATGTTCCAGAATGACCACACATCTCAAACAGCCTCTGCCGAGGTTTTGCACACTGTCTTCTCGTGGCGGAGGTGTTTTCACCAAAGTGCGAGGACGATGGTACATACTGGGTGCTCTCCACCGGGTTTACTCATATTTAATTTAAGGAAGATAGCTAGACTCTAATTCCAAGCCAACCGCAGACGGCGTACGAAGCATGCAGCAATATGTTCACTGTCATCTGTGGCGGGTGTGTACTGGGTACCCAGGATGTTTGGATTCATCCGAAGGGCGTGTGAACTGTGAAATCAGTCACTGGCGCCCAGTAGGTTACAAACCCTAAGCTTCGTCCCACTGCTTTGGATAGTTGAAGGCTCCGGTTGTGGACCCCTAAGAAAACCACCTGATTCGGCTTGAGCAACCTGGTAGCATTGCGCCCGGAAATAAATCATGAGAATAGACTCCGTCTACCAGTTCCTCCCTGATTGGACCATGTTTTGTTTGTTACAGCCTGAAATCAGGCGGATGCAATATATATATATATATATATATATATATATATATATATATATATATATATATATATATATATATATATATATAATGCACTGTTTTAGATTGCCGATAATCAGACCCCTGAGATTTGGATTGGTGGACAACATGAAGTCCCGCTAGGTCAGGAACCGGACGACAGTAGATTACTGTCTATGCTGCACAATGCAGAAAACATGACCAGGTCATTATTTTGACTGCCATTAGCGAAGGCAGACAAGATACTGTGACAAATCAGCACGAAATCGCGGCTTAGGTTTACGCGTCTTCTGTCCGATTGCGTAGTACGCTAGTCTTTATCGGGAGTAGCCGAAGCCGAACTCGCACTCACAGCGATCTTTCACACGACCTCATCACAAAGATTTGTACTCGTCACGGTTGCGCTCTGTTGTCTTTCTTTTTCAACATTGTGCCAGAAACGGTTCTTGAGACAGCGGTTTCCTCGGGCGAGAATAGCGGCATCGATCTTTGTTCAGATAGAAAACTGTTCAACTTGGAATACATGGACGATATTTTTCTTCTTATCTGAGATCCAGGTTTTTTTATTACATGCTTAAGCATGAGTGCATTGGAAGGGGCATTTACCCCATAGCCACGAACACCCGCTGCACTATTGGGAATAATCGGCAACCAGACCCTGAGACTTGGAGTGGCAAAGAACCACATAAGGTCCCAATAGGTCAGGTGTGGTAACGATCCGAACGACAGTGGATAGCTGTCTACCACCAAAACGTAAGTTGCACGTTTTTCTAGACAGTCTAAACGACGGTGTTTTGATGTTTGGGATGTGTTTTTGCATCTCTGACGTGTAAAATACTGCTGCAGGACGGCTGACTGTTCACAAAAGGTAGGGAAAGCCATAGTCAAAGTAGGTAGCCACATCTCATCAGATGACTGGATATGGGGAGAAGTTTTGTTGTATTTATGAACGGCGCTTTTTTTCTTTTGCCCATTTGAATTATCCGTGGCGCCGGCGTGACGTCCATTTATCCATCAAGGAAACCAGAGGTCAGTCACTAAAACAAGTACTGAATCTGTACAGGTTAATATGGCTGGGACCTGTATTGTGCACGCCCACCGATAAACTTCTGTTTATTTTGTGCTCCGAGGCGTGCAACATTCAGTCAGGTTCGTGCCTTCCCGGGCCGATCGGGTTCATGAACCATCGGCCAGATTGGTTATTAACCATTGAACCGATTCGTATCGGACTGCAGATGACTGCTCGATTAGCAAAAGGGTTATGTATTGTTTAATCTGGCAGTTTATCGATTACTGAATATTCAGTCCGGCTTGGCATGCTCAAGCTTATCAGTGGCTTGTTTCGGGGAGGGTTTTTCGACATCCTAACACCTTTCTTTGGTTGTTAGTTGTAGCTTCGACTACTAGAATCCAGCCACAGTCGAACGGTCGATTTCTTTAGCTGACCAAACCAGCGATTTAGTAGTAACTCCTTCCGGTTCGTTGATCTATATATTCGGCGTTCGCTATTTTAAAGTTTCCAAAATAATTTCTCATGAAACTGTTTGTCCTTGTGACCCGCTTTCCATGACGGTTCCGTGTTCCACTATCTGTCTGCTTTTCGTAAAGTTTAGTGCCCCTCCGGTTTGTAATGACGGCTTCGACCCACTGCGGATGCCTCCGTAGTCCTTTGAATAGACTGAGGCGCCAACGTGAAAACCATCTTTCTGTTTCGTCGGTTGCTTCTTGTTTGATGGGATCGGGGCGTTGTAGATGGTCTTCATTTCTTGACTCATTAGTCCTTCAGCTGTGGATACGCCCCGTGGAGCTTTGGTTTTTGGTGTTGTCCGGTACAAAAATAAAAATTGTTTAATAATTTCATCCTTGGTCCCCTCCTCTTTTGACTTGAGTAGTGTCCGTTTGAATGTATCCACAAAACATTCTGCCTGTTCATTAGACTGCGGGTGGTACGGTTGACAGAATGTGAGCTCAATATTTAATTTGTGGCTAAATCCGTGAAAAACTGCCAATGTCAATTGAGACCCGTTGTCAAATACTATTTAGTCCGATAGTCCATGCTGTGTAAACATTCGTCGGAGGGTTGCTGTTGTTCCGTGCGAGATGGCGGGGTTGAGGGTTGCGATTTGTAGTGCACTAATCAATCTGTATGGTACACTAAGTTAATGTCAGCACTGTCTAAGACGGCACTAGCAAACCAGGGTAGGCGGAGGAGCGTGTTCAGATAAAAAAGCAAAGGGTGTGTACAATAGATATAAAAATGGAACAAAAGCTTTATAACAAACTTACAACTGTCCACCCTTCTTGTAACCTGGATGTGGGCGCCAAAGAACCATTTTCTGCCAATGTGTTCACTTCAGTTCAGTTTGACAACAGTTCATCGAATCAATCAGGATGGTGTTGAGACTAGTGCCGAGCGACGCCGTTGAAGCTTCCAAAATGGTTTGTTTCTCACAGTTAAATCTGGTTTATGTAATTCTAAGACATTTCAAATCAGAAAGTGATACCGTGCCAGAACGAGAGATTTCTTGGCAGCTTTTTGTGTTACGAGGTGGTGGTGTTCGAAAAAGTGTGTATTAACGTGTACAATAAAACGTCGGCACAACAAAGGAGTGTTGCACCAAGGGACGTTGAAAATCGTGGAATAGTTGGAAATGTACTGATACCTACAAATTTCTGGCCACTTTAAGAGGGCGTATGCAATCAAAATGTAGGATTTACCATCAGTGGATCCAGCAAAATCAACGCGAAGTCTTGACCGGGGATGTTGTGGGGTTGGCCATGGAACTGATGTTTGGCGTGGCGGCATTTTTGATGCTCTTCGGCACCACAAGCATTGACGAATCATACTGGTGATGTCATTATCCATTCCGAGCTCGTATGTGTAACTTCTGGCTGTTTCCTTCACACGACTTATTTCCGGATGGCCGGCGTGAAATTGTTTCAGTATGACGCGCCTTAGTGAGACTGAAACCACTACTCTGTGGGATGACATAAGATATATGTCAACAACGGACAAAGATTCACGACGGTGGTAGACGTATAGCATGTTTCCAGCGTAAATTCTTTTTGACCATGAGGTCTCAGTAAATGTAATGGCTTGGCATTGAATCATTCGCGTTTGGTAGCCGCTCGGACATGCTCTAATGTGACAAGCATGGTACTGACAGTGTCTGGTAGTTACTCGGTAATCACATCCTCGGTTGAAATGGCTGCGGTAACGGCTTTTTCTTCGTCCCGCATGATGATTTTTTGTAAGGAGAGGTCGGCCGTTTGCTTAACCGAAGTCCGCTGTTTTCCGGAATCATATTTCAAAATCGTAGCCCAGTGTTATAGTCGACTGGCGGAAAAGACTGGGATGCCTTTTTTGGATCCGAAAATGGGTATCAGCATTTTATGTCTGAATGGGAAGAATCTGTAGAAATGGCACGTACCACCGTGTCTACACGGAAAAGACGGTTTGGCAGAGTCGGAATTGGTGGGTGTGGATGGCTTCTTTATTGGCGATTAGGAACAAACCCTGTGGACGAGATGTGTTGGTCCATCTGGTTGCTGTACCACTGTGGTACCATGTTTCAAGCTGATGAATCGCTCACCCTCCTCCACGAGTTAATCCAATGTGGTATTCGGCTTTTTGATCAATTCTGGTCAAAAGTCGAGTCCGCAAGTCGAGATGCGTAGCGGACTGTAAATCACATGAAAACGAAGCATCGGAACTGGTCTTCTGTCAGTTATCCACATTGAAAACTGTTACATGCATGACTGTCAATCCCAGCATACGTCACAAGATCGTCCGCGTTCCGTTTAGCCAGTTTGAGATAACGGTATTTAGTGTTAAATAGCGAGGACATGGCACGAGATATTTTGGTCATGCTGTGAACAGTCCGGTCAAAAGTGCTCTCCTGCAGTTGATCTGGACGAATGAAATGTGTATAATGAGGATGTTTTACAGACCCCAATTTCCATAGTGAAAGTCAGATATTGATTTCATCATCCTTGGTGGCCAGCTGCGCATGAGAAATACCTCCATGTGGTCTAAACTAAGAATAAAAGGTATTTGACTGTGAGTCATGCAAAAAACTCTCTCTTCTGAGGCCGGTTCTATAGGAGCACGAGTTATGTCGATGTCCGTAAGTTTTTAAATGAACATCTGCGATTGACACATCTTAAAATCTGGATCAGCAGCCACCATTGTTAATGAAACAACCCCGTCGCCAGTTCTGTGATATACCACCATTTCTTTCTGCGATGTGAATGGCTGGTCTGCATACTTGATGCCCGCTTGCAACTTCTATCGCTCCAGCTTGCAATGACAACAACTCCAAAACGACAGTTTATTTACGGAAATCGACAACGCGGTATTCAAAGCGAAAATAAGACATTTCCGCATTCGGGCGCCCTGTCAGGTTTACACCCTGTTGAACTGATTGGGTTGATAAAATGTTGGCTGAAGTGACTATTGGCCATCGACCTGATTTGTGTCGGACTGTGGACGACTGCTTAATTAGCAAAAGGGGGTCAAATATTGTTTTGATCTGACGATTTATTGATTATTAATTATTCAATCCGGTCTGTTAGTTTGTTTCGGGGACGGTTTTCTTGAGCCTGTAATCTCACTTGAATCGTATGGAGCGTGCACTGGCGAAGATTTCAATTTTAGGATCACACGGGGTTTCTTCCGAAGTTATTTCGTTGGTCCATGCACGCTTCATCCGTTTCGATTGAGGTTATAGCTGTAAACCAACTGTGGAGTGTTTGAGTATAGAGATGCTTTTTTGAATTACATGCTTGCGCTTGAGTGCAGTGGAGAGGATATGGCATAACCACTCAGGCCCAATGCACTATAAGGGATAACCGGCAACCAAACCCGGAGACTGGGGGTGGAGAATCACATAAGGTCCCAATAGGTCAGCTGTAGTAACGAGCCGGACGAGAGTGGATTAATGTCTACTACCAAAGCAGAAGAGTACCGAATACGCATGCCTGATGAGCGTCAACAACTGCGAAACCGGTCCTGCGTTTCCGGGGAAATTTCGTACTGTCATTTAAATACGACACCATGCTACTGGTTTCGGAAGGTTTTTTACTTCCCAAAACAGTTCCCCTCTTTGTTCTTCTATTCACTTAACCCTCTAATCAACGGTATTGCTCTGCCGCCATCAGGCCATAGCGCAGAATTTTCCATGATGATAAGGCAGTTTGGAGCAGTCTTTGTGACTAGTACGATCTGTCTTGACGGCTTAGTTGCAGTTTCAACAGCGACCAACTATGCTATGTGCAGTGCTTTTTGTTGCGGTCTCTTAGAAAACCCCAGTCAAGAAGTAGATGATTGAGAATGAAAATGGTCTTGAAGATTTGCAACGTGGGTCGACGCGTTCGGAGCTGTATCCTGGTACTCATCTTCATCATCATCATCGTACAGCGTTGAGCAGCAGGACGAGCCCCACTGATCACTACCTTTCTCATCATGTTGCACGTAGAAATAGAAGGAATGAATATATACAAGCTGGACAGAGAGTGGACCTACTGGAGCGTGGAAAGGAAGAAACACACTGGCAGCCGACACACGGAATGTTTAGTGTAACTGTACAATCACACACTGATCAATCATTCTGACTCGACAGAAAGTGACAACATGATCTCCACTGTTCACGGTTCGCTGCCATATCCCTTAGTGTCTCCAGTCAACTAATCGAGGGATCTTTTTGACCCCAGCCACGAAGACGTGAAGTACCTACTTTTCCTAAGTTCGCTGTATATTTTTCATTCTTTATTCCACTCCCTAGAAGGAACGGAAAACGGCACGGTACGGTAAACATGTGTTTGTTATACGTAACACGGCCTCAACCAACGCTGTGACAGAACGTTCTCTGAATTAGTACCCAATACTCACTTTCTGACCTTAGCGTTGCACACCCGATTATTCCATCCAATCTAGGCGATACAACGCAAACATCGATGATCGAAAACCTCAAGATGACGAATATCTTTCGCATGCAGACCGCAAGTCTCGCAACCGAACAACGGAGCTGGTTGCACCGGAACACAGTGCACACGGCCTTTCAACTTCAGCGAAATATCAAGTCGGCGCCACGAATGCTTCAGTCCAGCATACGCCGCTCGAGCCTTGAATAAACGCGTGATCACCTCTACTACCGTGCTCCCATCTGTTATCACACTGCTGCCGAGGTAAGAGAAGCAGTCGACAATTGTTAGTACCTCCTCATCGAGCATCAAGCTCGAAACCTTTGACGTCCAGTCTTGCAACATCAATTTACACTTTGAAGGTACAAAACGCATGCCGAATGGAGCTACAGCTTTTACGATCCTATGCAGTGCACGTTGCACCTGTTCTGTGTGTTCGAACAAGCAGACAACGTCGTCCGCATAATCTAGGTCACAGCTTTACGACGCTCACATGCTGAAGATTTCGCAAGGTATTCTCCTGGTACTGGTATGCAGATGCTACAACAAATGAGTAACGTCAAATTTTCATCCTGATGAGGAAAACGAAGAAATTTGTTTCGGTTGCTTGATGCTCTTTGAAAAAACCATAATTAATTTGTCTTTACTACTGAATTTTGTAGTCAAATGTTATAATCCTCTGTTACTTCTGGTGTTAAGTTCGAATCGCACAGTTAATGGACGCCTTGACTGTAGACAGCTGTCCACCCTTATCTGCCTCGTTATCACAACTGACCTATTGGGACATAATGTGGATCTTCGTTCTAAGTAACAGGGTCATAGTTGCCGGCTCTCCTCAATAGTCCAGTGAAATGTTTGAATCTGCAGGTATGTCCCTTCCATTGCACTCATTCATAAGCACAGAATGATCTAACTAGTAACCTCGAGTTACGAAAACATTTTTTAGCCCCCCCCCCCCTCTTTTTCTTCAATTATCAAACAGTCCTCGCTACTATCTATGTAAAACCATCTCAAACCCATCGAGGCTTTTGTGATTCATGGTTAAGAATTTAAGTGTCAAGGTAGGTGGTTCATTTTAGTATTCTACTCATGTTTCGCAATCAAGTATAATGCGTACTATAGTCATTTGGAGTAAGTTCCTCAGCATCTTAGTGGTTTTGAAAATAAATGTTCGTAGCTCAGATTGACGGCTTTCATGTGCTTCCGATCGTTGAGCGTTTAGTTCGTTAACGTTGCACCAGTAACCGGGGCGACCGCGTCAGTGCACATTGATGTCGCCTCGGTTGGTGATAAGATATTTCCGAACCAAACACCAAGCGCAGCGATCAGGAGCACGTAAAAGTTAATTGCTTCCTTTTGAAAAGTTGAATAACTTCACCATTGCCTTATTTAACTTTCTGGATTTAGAAAATAGTTGTATTCAACAGTCGTTTCATCACTGGGTGCACTGGGAACATCAGTGCGCACTGACGATGTATGTAGTGAAAAAAAATCCTGATTATTCAGTTCATGAAACAAAAGTTTGACAGAAAACAGCTTTGTTTTTACTTCTGTATAATTGTTTCATTTTAGACAATCAGCATCGTGCAAAGGATGACGACAGTGAGTCAGCGGAAGTTCGTCATAAACGATCAGTTCGTTTTGGTGATGGCGATCAACTGATCACAGCCGTCTTTGAAGCCAACAGTCCCTGGGCAAATGGTAGGTGCGAAAATTGTGAACCACTGATCTCGACTTCTTAGAACCGTTGAACCCTTACGAGTTGGCTGGGGCTTACAAATTACGATGTGATGTGGAAGGTATCGTTCCGCTGTATTCTGTACTGTCTCAACTTGAGGTAAGCTTATTAGTTGCTTACGCACCCGTTATTCAATGTCAGTCGATCAATCTCAGATATTCCTATGCTCGACGTGATGTGTTCACACTGAAAGGTACTTTCTCGTTTATTATCTGTGTGTCACTGGTCGCTCATGTCTGTGTTATAGGTACCCAGCTCAAAGCACCCCATATAGAATTACTAGAAGAGGTGTTTAAACGCGTTCAATTCGAACTGATCAACTTGGAAAACACGAACCTCACCGATGAGGTAATTCATTTTATTTGCTGATTACGCGAAAATTTCGCGGCCAAATATTCCTTTTCCATTGTTTTTTCCCTCCGGTTTCTAAGCTCTTAGGCATGTACTGCTAGTCATTTTTCCTTGTTAGCGTACAGCTGGAAGTTGGTTGGATATATATATATATATATATATATATATATATATATATATATATATATATATATATATATATATATATATATATATATATATATATATATATATATATATATATATATATATATATATATATATATATATATATATATATATATATATAAAGTTCAGTTTATTCCACCAATAACTTCGTACTTCTATGCTTTGGTTTCGGTTGCTACCTTCCGGCGTCGTCCAGTAAAGGGCGAAAAGGAACAGAAGAATAGTGATAATGATCCAAAAAGTCAGTGTATCAAACGGAAATCAAGAGGACAATGAAAGAGTCCGAATGCAACTACACCACTGGACGCGACACCTAGCCATATTGTTACGTGGAATGCTGTGGCGAGGGAACGGCGTGAACATCAAGGCGAACGGACGAACCAAACGAGGGCCACAGACAGAAGAACAGGCGGCGAATATGTCGGAGGAGTCCCGAAGTAGGCAAAAGGAGGCATACGGCCTACCAGAGAGGAAGCAGCGGGATCTCTGGCAACCAGCAAGATAGCCCAGGTGAGGGGCTGCTGATCGAGCCGTCAACTGAGACAACTGGACCAACCGAAGGGAAATGACGCCCAAGAGAAGCTAGCCATCGGCCACGAGCAACTGGCTAGCAATGTTGGCGCTGCGCAGTCTGGAAAAGAGCCTGTATAAACGATTGTGTGTTTCATGACTCGACTTGTTTGGCCGGTGAAATACAAGTATCTTGCCGTGTGTGGTCGTCCTTGTTACAGTATCACCTAATGTCTCCGACCATTTGGTGGGCGGATCACGTGGACCCCAACGTGGAAGTCTAACACGTCCTAAGTGGCCAAGTCCACTGGTCAAGGTTTTCATACCATTTTACCATATCATGGACTGACCACCTCGACCCACCTTCCAATCACCACCTGTCTCAGACAACGGCGTACGCCGAAGAAGTCTGTTGGTAGGCGCGCGTAACACATGTCCCAACCACCTTAACCAGTTTGGATCCAGTATTTGATCCAGAGACTGACCTCTGGTTCCCAACCCCTTACGTCTAACCTCAGCATTGTTGATACGGTGTTCCCACCGTATTCAGAAGATGCTATTGAGACACTGGTGCTCGAACACCGACAGCCTTCGCTTATCTTCTACCTTCAATGGCCATGTTTCCAAATCGCAAAAGCGAACGGATCTAACCGCCGCATTGTACACTCTACCCTTAACAGACAATCGAATGTCGCGCCCACGCCACAGGTTATATATATATATATATATATATATATATATATATATATATATATATATATATATATATATATATATATATGCCGGAAGCTGAGCATGAATTTCCGTCTTATCATGTGACCTCTTTTTGATCATAATGACAAGTGCTTTTTGTTTCTTTCTGCTACCGTATTTTGTCCTCAACAGACCATGTCGGCGTTGTGCGAGATGTTCGAGTTCTACGAGTCTTGTGCAGAATTGTGCCTGGCTAGAAATCCCCAGATCACCGGCGAAGGATGGAAAGCAGTTGCGCGACTACTTCGTAAAGTAAGTGAATTCCATATCCAGTATTGCTCACGCCCAAGTGGACGAAGAAATTCGCATCAAACCTGTTGAAATCACCGTATACTACACACTAGGAAGAGTTAAATGATTTAGAAAATTGGATGAAATTGTACCAGAGAATTCAATAAGATCTGCAATAGGAAATCTTTGGGAAATGTAAACCTCGACCAGTATAATCGATCGATGGTGACTGAGATGTCTAGGCTTACACGATTGAAGCGCTGATGTTACCCCGAGAAAAACATGAACAGATCATGGAAAGATCACACCAACGTTCATTTACGTACGTTGTGACACCATCACCACGTTTTCGATAGGGAACCAGACGATACGTGTGAAATAGTTCGAAACGATCAACTTTGACAATTTGGTCATCAATTTAAGCGTGCAGCCAGCTTTCCTTAATGAGAATAGTTCCTGGTATTTTGTTTTCACCTCTGTACAAAAAATCAGTCAATTTTGGCATATTTCCGATCAAAGAACATATGTTGAAACTGGCGGATAAACGTTTTTGACAAGATTTGTTTTCGTAAAGCAAACATCCATCTGGCGTGGTGTTTCCAAGGATGATTGTTCAACTCCCCGTAAATTCGTTTCGCTTTGTTCTCAGCAGATCTTTCAGAAGATGTTTTCCGCCACTTACTCAATTCAAAAGATTTGGTGATTCCAGTCAAATAGGACACAGAATTTAACGTGACTGTAAAAGCACAGTGTTTTTTGACGACAGTTGGTGAGCGAAATGAAACCAGATAAAGTGGTTGTTTAACAGAAATATCCGGTGATGTAGCGGAAGGCACGACCGTATTTGGAGGCCCCACCGTGTTCATTGTTTCGACGCACGCACCCGTCGATCAGTGCAGAAGCAGTTGTAGGCAGTTTCTGTCAGAGGCCTGACGGTCTTTTGCCTGGACGAATGTAAATGAGGGTGGTCTCGTGATTTAAGCAGGGGCATGAACGTATGTGTGCTGCGTTGTATTCATAGAGTGCTTTTTGTTGTTTGTGACCCAGTTGACGATAGAATGCCGCTGAATTAGTAGAAATTGTCACAATAGTAATTCATCACGCTCTGTTCTTAATACTATTTCAGCTTCCCTGTCTACGGTGGCTTGATGTTCGTGGAATCCCACTGAACGAATCGGACACACAATCACTTTCTCACGCCATTCGCTCTCAGGCTATGTGTTGTCGGGCCGAGATGAGCAAATTCTCTAAATATCAACTGGCAAATCAACGCCTTGCCGAGTCTGTCTTGACCGCAGGCTTAACAGACGAGGAGCAGCGAACACAAGTCAACAAGTTAGCGTGCGAAATGAAACGGCTAGCTACGTGTCAAACTCACGCCGCTATCAAATGTCAACAGTGTTTATCCCAGATCCCCTACCGCGGACTGCGTGGTTTGCATTTGGGGTCCACTAAGGTCCGTGATATTGCACTGTCGCGGTTGGTCACTGGTGTACGCTTGTCATCCATCTGTGATCTACGACTACCTGACAATCAGTTGACTCCGTCAGACGCAGTTTTCCTAATCCCCTTGTTACGATTTGGGGCCACTTTGCGCTACTTGGATTTGAGCCGAAATCGACTCGGGGTGAGTGTTTGTACAAATATAGTGGAAAAGAATGTGATTTGGCATTTCCTGAAATCTTTCGCAACATTCATATTGTATTAAATGCCCACTGAAGAGAATTCATACCTAGCAAAATCGGTGTGCCGTAAGCGGTTTTTTACGGACATCAGTCTCGTATGTATTTTTAATGTGTAAGAAAAGGCAACGAATTCAGGAAACGTCCCATACTAGAACCCAGTGATCTTCCTTAGCGATGAAACCATGTAGCTTTCGATAAAACCAGTCTTTTTTAGGGGCACAAGAGCAACCCAATTGGTCATCGGTAATCAGATGTTCCATGGGAAAATTAGTGGTAGTCAACGTCTCGTTATCAGCCGATTCAATACAGTATCATTTTATTCAACGCCGGTGGTGTTTGATTGGTTTTCAGCGTTTCCCCACCATCTCGGAGGTCGGATGTTCGAATCCTACCACCACCAGCCACTAGTGATGAACAGTTATCCGTTATCTCCCGGCTCATTACCACACCTGACTCATTGCGGTTCTCCACTCCAAATATCAGGATCGGATAGCCGGTTATCTTCCATAATGTGATGAGCCTTCGACGTTTTGACTGTACCGTTCTTACTGCAGTCGCGCGCAAACTTTTAATCATAAAAGTCTCGTAGTCATCACTGTCTGTTGCTTTGGGATTACGAGTATGGCCTTCTTCTGCATGTGTAAAGATTCGCTTTTTCGTCTTAGATCCAATTTTGAACCACAGCATTAACTTCTATGATGAACAGAGGAAAGCTTCTCAATCACCAGAAGATCCATAGTTTATAACTTGTACCATTGATTGTTTCATGATTTTCCAGTTGCAAGGATAAACGATAGTCTTGGAAGTGCTTTTAAATTTATTTAATTATGGTTATTTTATGGTTCCTTACAAGGTGAACCATTCGTTAATACCATGATGTCACTTGATCACCTCATGAGAAAGAGTATGTTTCATATCATTCGCATGTCGGAGCTAATATTCGTATTATTCAGTTTGATGTTTTGCAGGATTCTTACGAGAGGACTTTTAATCTCTTACAATAATTCCATTTTATAGAACATTGAACATGTTATACTTTTTCGTGGACGTGTTGATTCCATTCAAGAGTATCCCCCAGTGATTACCTTTCAATCAATCTTTCAAGATCCGCCCTACTACAGGCAGTTCACCGTCGAAGTGATCCACATACCAGACTGACTGCGGCCTATTTCCAATTCAGTCCTAAATTCAGTAGACAGTAAAATTTGTTGGTCGTTCCGCTAACTGGCATTCGCGATGTGTGATGTTTCTGTTCTTTGATGAAAAGCAAACACTAGCAGATAGTACTGAGAACCGTATTCATGTATCTGGCATAGAGTCACAGACTGATCTAAACTTGTATCTTTCGGAGTCTGGGCTACGAGTTATTTTGCCTACCAGGGCAGTATTCGTTCGGATTTACTTATACAGTCGAAGATCCAGATACCGTTTAAAAAATTATAGAGACTCTAGATCTTTCTTATATGGTAAATACAAGCCCACACTGATGCCACTTTGAAACATCTACTGAGATAAACATCTTATAAATTAACCGCGCAGGAAGTGCGCAAATCAAGTGATAGATAGATGGCACTTTAAGCAAGTAGAAAACACACAAAATCTTCCAGACATTTTTCATTACTGAAGAAACCCGTTTGATTCCAATACTTGTTTCCAGCGGGGTTAAGAGGTGATGTTTCGTGTGACTAAACCCACTTATCTGACCATCCTTCTCTTTCATAGTACCCTAGTATCGACCAAAATGACATTACGTCTACACAGGGTCTGTTGTTTAATGGATTCACCATTTTACGTCGACTACCAAGAATTTCACACCCAACTCCAAAAATTACGAAAAATTCCCTAGTCAAACACATGACGACATGGTTCCGGGACCACACTTGTACCGACCTTCCCTGAATAGTGCACTCCCGTTTTTCGATAAACAAGCGGATGCCATCCTAATTTCACAAATAACTCAATTTGGCCGAAGCCGACAGGATGGGTAATCCTTAAGCGGCATTTGAGGTGTAGCAGTAAGAATACATTAGCTATTCGTGAGTCTTATACAACTTGCGGAACGGTTGCACTAACCAGAGCGGAATTGAAACAACCGGTAACTCTCTCGGTTACGGCTGACTGACTGACACAATCATTCAGTACGACTAAAGGGTAGACCGGTTAAACCAGTCCATCCTATCCAACTCAATTGAACCACCGTTTTCAGCTTCACATGAAACTCGATTTCTTCAGTCAGTTAAACCAGATAAAAATACACGGCTTATTAGCTTCTTGCTTCATATGTCTTATAAATCTTGCGCACGTTTGCCTCGACCTAAGTAGGGCATATGTACATCCAAACGCGCAGCACGCTGTCAGTTTAGTATGCTATAGTGGAGGAGACCATAAAATGGAGCTATCACTTTTGGCCCATCGATTGCAGCCTCTTTGTGCACACATACACACACACATATATATATATATATATATATATATATATATATATATATATATATATATATATATATGTACATACGTGCACACATGCATACATATACAGACACAAACACACGCGCACAAAGAACTCATGAAACAAACTTAACAACATCTAGTTTATTATTCCGGTAATCGTGACCCTAAGACCTGGAGTGGAGAACCAGCTAAGACGTGGTAACGATCCGAACGGTAACGAAATGCCAGTTTGTTAACTTACTGAAATCATTCAAGTCGAGTCAGATATTTGCTTTACGCACTCCGCTGGATGAATATTCAGCAGAACATAGCTATACTCACAGCAATTAAACGAAAAAAAGCAGCAGTTACAACAACAACAAAACGCAACGATGAGGAGTGACTTAGGAGCTAAGACAATAAACGTCCAAGTTCAGCGTCGATGTTTGCAGGACTAAATAAAAAGCGAGCAAGGTAAGGGACTACGGAGGACCGGTAGGCAGTCGTGAGTGCATGAATCATTTTATAATTATTGCGGGTGTAAGAGGAGGAAGCTCACCTACGGAGGTCCCTGTGAAGCGGGTGAAGTGAATCATTCAAAATTCTTGGCAAATCTTTCGCACATTTTATGATTTTGGGATATGATGAAGTCTGTGAGATCTTTACGAGGTATACCACTTGCATAGGATAACTGCTTGAGGGACCTTTTTATTTTGATGAAATCTGTAGCATGTAGGCCACGGAAGAAGACGGGAGAGGAATACAACCAGTGAGGTAATGTGGATGCAAGGACAAAACGTTGAATGATGTAAAAGGATACGACCATTGCTTTCAGACGCAAGGCGTAGTAGGTTAGTCTTCTCACTGTTATGAAAACGCAGCAACATGTTCAGCCGAACAAAGATTATGAATGATCGTAATCCCAATGTATTTGAACGATAGTCAACGACAAACGGAGATGTTTCGTATGTGATCGTCAGGGCAGGATTCCAGAAAGTTCCCATACTTAGAGCCTTTGAGAAGAGAAAAGACAACATCTGAGAATTTACGGAGATTTAAGGCTAAGCTATGGGCTCTGTACCAGTGGCCAATATCTGAGAGACCAGATCGGAGTTCAGATGTAGCTGATGCATCAGAATGAGCTAATCCAGCTTCAAGAGGAAAAGACATTCACTGACAGGCATGCAGGACGTATAGGCGGAGAATAGAAAAGGGGAGGGGATTGCGCCCTGTAGTACGCCTTGTTTTGAAACAGAGATGGAAGAGGTTCTGCCCCTGTATCTTGTAAACTGTTGCCGATTGGAAAAATAATCAGACAAAAGTCCAATGAGTGAGGGTTGTAATCTGTTATTTGAGAGTATGTCGAGAAGTTTTCGTCTATCAACACTGTTGAATGCATCATTGTAATCTGGGAAGCAGGTACGCACAGCTTTTTTTCTTGTCCAGCGACGACAAGACATTATGGGTCAAGGAAGCAATAGCATCCAAGATAGAGCAAGAGCGACGGTAGGCGAACTGGTTATGTCTCGTATTGCGAAATAACTGGACAGTTCCTGATGTAATTAAAAACACCTTTAATGCAATCGGACGGAATTTTTGCCGTCCCCTTCCTGGGCACATGCGATGAAAACTGATCTCCAACAGTAGGGAATCTTCTTGCGGTATAAGCGTTGAATGATTAATTGTGTCGCGACTGGTGTGAGTATTTGTGCACACTGCGTAAGTACATCTGAGAAAAGATTATCAGTTCCGTGGGATTTGTTGCACGTGAAATTTGACAGCTCTTTGCAAGGAGCTTGAGGGGATATATTGTGGGATATGAAGCTGGTAAAGCTGTAACAAGATAGAACGTTGGTACAACTGAACAACAAAGGACGCGATTGCTCATTGATTTTGCGGTTTAGATCTTCGACATTAACGTTTGGGGATAAGTGTCTTGTGGAAATATCACTTAAGCGTTTGATGGACATCCAAAGTTCTCGACAATTGTTGTTGGCTGGGAGCACACGACTGTATATGTCATTAACCCCTCGGATTTCATTGGATATCATTGGAGAGAACAATGCTGTGGCGTGATCCGACGTCCCCAGAGGAGATCTACGTGTGGCCCAAACCAAATCGGGGTTGTTCATGAAGCACGAATCAACGTGAGCATCAATTCTAGTGGGGAATTTTGCGACGTTTTTCAGACCTGATAGCATCCAGAATTCTAGCTGAGAATGGTTGAAATCACCACAGATAAAGCACAGAGAACTAACCACATAGCTCAGAAGTTCAGTACCATGCAATACAATACAATACCATGCAATTATATGAGCCGCAAGCTGAATAAAATTCTCATTCATGGTCTCGATCTTCAGGCTGTTATTGATGTTAAATTTAATCCTTGAAAGATCCCGTAGGGGTGAATCCAAGTCCCGAGTGACGCCAACGGACAGCACGTCAAATACAGTGTTGTGTTTGCATTCACACTTCTTTTGCATAAATTTCCTTATCATTTTTGCATAGTTTCATACGAGACTAAACATCTCCGTTTGATGTGCTCACAGTGATTCTGCTCTGCTTTAGTAGCTGCTGTTCGATCAATAATTAGCTTGACCCGTTCAAGGATAGTAACCGAGGTCGGTATGAGCCATGCACCAAAAGCAGTTAGTTATGAGAATTGTATCGCGTTGGCATTTCGTATCACATTAGACTGCCCCTTGACATAGTGTGATGGCTTGCGTGATTCCGTGGCCCAAAAAGGTATACCGGATGGCTTCCCTATTTCGCGGATGCAAATGTGCATCAAAAATCAGTGGGCAGTGGCCAGGCAAATTCCCATCTCTCTGACTCAGTTGGTGGACCATATATCTGTGATGGTATGGTCTGACACACTGTTCGCTGGACGGCATAGCCTCACTGGTAGACAGTGCGTCAGCACCGGGCCCACGAAAGCAAGAGCGACGGGATAGTTGATCGATGGCGTGTATTACTAGAATGAGAAGAGAGTGCTATTAGCGTCGTTCAAGCCTCAAGGCTTGGTCGCCCACACCAAGCGGATCAATATGCTGTGTGCAAGGCTGGGTACATGGCCTAACAAACTGTCTACTCATAGTTTTACGAATAAACTAAAGTGATTCGCTAGAGCTAGTGGTATAGTTCAAAACAACCTGGTTCTAGCCTCTACGCCCCTAAAAGGGATACTTCAGCGAATCGACACGGGGAGAAGCAGTCTGCCGATCAGAAGACTTCCACTAGAAGATGGGCGTTAGAGTGAAGTACCTGGAGTTGGTAGACTGTCGTGCTATTGGTGTATTGTCCATCTTTTTGGTCTTCATTAAGTACCCAGCTCTCACCTGTGACCCCACAAAGCTGAAGCATGCATCAGCGGCCACACCCCGGAAAATTGCTTGGCAGGCGGGCTAAACCGGGCGTGACGCACCTCTAGTAATTGACGAAAAGTAAAAATCTGTTCGATGCATCCTCGACCTGAGCGGAATCCAGCCTGTTGTTAGCGGACGGTCCTCTCACAAGGCGGTGTCAGACGACGCAGCAAAATCGAGGCTGATACCTTGGTGACTATCGGAATTGGGCTAATCCCACGATGATTACCACAGTCCTTGGCTATAAGTGAAAAACCTCGGTAAGGCAGTATTCGACATGCGAAGACAGTTACCGCTGAATGGCCGTAAGGGGAATCTATCAAACCAACAGGACTGCATGAACCCCTGGGTTGGATGTAATTCAACGGAATGGCGAACGAGCTTCTTGAGAGCCACCGTCAACCATGCATCAACACGCTGCTGCCTTGTAGCCCGCACTTGATTGTGCAAATGCTAGAGGTGCGCCCTCAAAGAAGGAGTCAAGTGTCGCTGGGTGCATCTCTTGCATGAAACACCCACGAAACTTTGTGGTCATGTCATCTACACTCTGTTATCCATGCTACGGCATCAACCAGCATGGACAGCAGCGATCAGAGACATTCATGAAACCGGCTTATCCTCTCCAAGGAGCCAGCCGGAGTCAAGTAAAGTAAGTTTCGACGATGGTTGAAGTGATCGCACTTAAATGGGCAGCTATCGCTTGTCAAAGCTGGGCAGCCCCAGACCAAATGATACTTCCCCGTGCACTTTCCACCTGCTCTGTTGGGTGCATGTAGCCAGGGACTGAATACAAAAGTGGATCGATGGTAATGTTCCAGCGAAAACGAGACAGGATGCGTACAACAATGAGGTCTCACGTGACAAACTAGAAGTTCCTTCACGGGTGCTTACGTCACGTTCCCGTGCTGGAATAACGCCCCAGGGCCTGATGGGTCAGATTAGTGAGTCAAAGACTCCGGTTGGGGTTCTCAAAGAAAAACCCCTTTTGTGATGTGAGCAACCACGAAGTATGATCTGTTCAGAAATCTCCGGAGGTAGCTCCGATGATATTCTTTATCTCTCAGCTTTTTACTGTTCACATCCCAATTCTAAATGATTGCGAGAATCCGCAACGAGTCCTGAAGGACAACTTATAATTCAAGGTAAGTGCAGAGAAAAAACGACCGCTATTGCGGGTCTTTCCGTCAATCCACTATATTTCCTTTCCACCTAGCCGCTGGATGTCTTTCTGGGTAATTGTGCTTGGGCTGGTTGACTTTGTTAGTCGGAATACGGTACTGTAATTGATAAGTGGTAGTAAATAAACAGAAAAAACGTACGACCAAATGTCTCCAAGTAACGTACAGGTCAAACCGTCTGTATAGAACAGTTTGTAATGTGGTAGTGCTAAGGTCAAGCGGATTAGGACACATCGGGATGCGCGAAGCTGATTGGCGTAGTCATACTTCAAAGTGTACAGGTGTGTCTGTGCTTGGAACTGTGACTGTATAATCATAGAGCAGGTGTCAGGTCGCCCTTGAGTGGCTTCATGAATGTGTTTATCACTGCATGACTCCGCGCCTGTGGACACGAGCGTGCGTACGTGCGTAAGCCAACGTCCGGGAAAATCTGTCGTTGGGATGAACCAGTCGACGTTTGTGCCCGTGAGCGTGCGTGCGTCAATAATCACGGAGAAGAAATCGATGGTCATGCGCGTTCACGTGACGGCGTGTGCGAACGAATCATGGCAGCAGTGTCATATGTGAATGTGCGTAAGTGTGTCGACGTTTAAATGACCCAATCACATCGGTGCGCGTGATGCCATTGTCTGTCCGACATGGATTGTGGCTAAACCAGGTGAGGAAGCTGGACCGGGGGAAGTTGTTATCGCCGCATATTTGATAACAGACAACTACGTAACGTACAGTAAAGATAACTTAGAGATGGGGAAGGGAGGTCGCGAACCGATTGTCACACCCAAGCATTCGCTTCACTTAGCCGCTTCCAACGTTCGCACACTGTCAAACGGGGCAACAAGCTGCCCTAACTAGGATTCTTGAAACCTTCGAAACAGATGTGTGTTGTTAATATATCGGAGCCGAGATCAATTCAGTGTATCAGAAAAGCGATGCGCCATGTTATTCGTGTGTATTGTAAATTGATTTTGAGAAAGGTTACACGCGGTAGCCGGAATGCCGACTGAGTACCATCCTTTCCAACGACCGTGTGTTACCACAGAATAAACACTTCCGTATGGGGGCGTTATCTCCGAAGGGCATTCCAGCCGATAAAAACGATAACAGTGATCGACTGGTCCAACGACGTTCTGACCATAGACTGTTCCCAGCGAGTACAAATTTCTCGCTCAGAAAGCGACACCTGGCGTCCTCCTACACCTTCACAGCGTTGTAGTCAAATCGACAACATTGCTATCGGTTGCGGCTGGCGCTGGTCTATGTCTGTGGACTGATTTCGCACGTTTTAGCCTACCTCTCGTCGGTGGCCGGATCGATACCAAAGCCAACCGTCCCACGCAGCTGCTGCTGGACGAGAACCACCAATCCACTTCCCAGACAAAATTATCCAACAGGTTATCGATATGGTCATATGTCCAGGATCAAGATGAACATGGACAGGTGTGTTTGAGGCTGCTAATGCCACCCAAAGTCAAAGAACCAGAAACACTTAGAAACGATGGATACCTGAATCATAAGTTACGTTGTTAGATTCTGCTATCTTCCAGATAGATCTGTCTGGATGGTAATCGGTGCCGCCGGATGCCCAGGAGCCAGATGAACGCTGCCAACACATCAAAGAAGCCTGGCATGTCGCTTTCGGCACCACACAGTCCTCTGATTCATATGGACCATACAAGCAGTGGCTATTTTCGAGATCAGTTGCTCTGTTATATGCCTTCAGATCCATCCCTTCGGATGTCACATTCAATGGCATGCGCCAATCCCTGAGTTGCCAACTGACTAGACGCCTGAGAAATGATCATGAGCAATGGTGGATTGTGAAACGTGGAGAAATGGAGAAGGCTGCGTTTATCAGCAAAGGTCACAACTTTTGCTGTTTGGTGAGAAGTACCGGTTCACGGAAGTCCGGTGAAGGGGAGTGAATCAAGGAATCCGACGGCTCTGGATTGTCGTCTGGACCACTGAGCGATGCACTTGAAGGTAAAATTCAGTTGGCCCAATTCTACAGTGGACCTTTCGGATATACCTGCAAGAGAAGCAATGTAGAGACGATGCAGATGGATATCTATTCTCCATCTAAAATGGAGGTTATGCGGGCGATAGGTTACTTAAAAAGGTACAAAGCCGTTGGACCGGATGGGTTGTCTCTATCTTTTTTCAAGGATGGAGGTGAAGCTTTTGTTTTTGAGTGAACGAAACTCCTCCGGGTGATCTGAGATAGTAAACAGATTCACAAATCCTCTTGTGAAAACCACAGGAATTAGCTTGGTAAGTATCGCATCCAAACTGCCCGCCGAGATTATTCTGAACCAATTATCCAACCTCCGTGAGAAGTGTACGCATGAGAATCAAGCCGGTTTCAGATGCGGTTAGGGGTTGTATCGACAATAACTTGACCCCTCGTCAAATTTTAGAGTACAGGCAATCTGTCTTTCTTGATCTGAAAATGGCGTTCGACTCCGTCGACCGCACAGTTCTCTTGCACTGCCTCATTGAAGGCTATGCCAAAGAAATTCATTTTTCCTTTCCAGTCCTCGTATGCGATCAGTCGAAGCCGAGTTCGTGCTCAGCGATCTTTCATCCGAATTCTCCACGGAAGGTGGTGTCCGTCAGGGTCACCCTCTTTTGCCCTTCCTCTTCAATTTTGTAATTGAATTGATTCCTGAGATAGCCTTATCCTTGTGTGGAAATAGCGGTATCGATCTTTGCCTAGGCAGTAAACCGTTTGACTTGGAATACGTGGACGATATTGTTTTTCTGAGTGAAGATCCAGGTAATTCGCAAATTTTTCTAGTCCATAATGTTAGGCTTTAGTGAATTGATCAAAGAGACAAGCCACTCACTAATTCACACTCGGGATCGTCATCTACATTGTTAGGCGGAGCATATCAAGAAATGGTTTTACTGGCCTTTATCCATAACAGATGTACTTAGTAGTACGACGGTTAGAATTTTGGACCTAGGTACCAATCCTTTGTCAGAGGTGAAGATTCCTTGTGAGATTTGCTATCTTGACGTAAGGATGTTGATCCGGATCGGTTATCCTCGTCTATTTTCAAATATGGTGACTTAGTATTACCACTCTGTAGCTGGCAAAACTCGATTTTGATATGGGAGAAGAAACAAGTTCTCAAGCGTTGGTGCGAATCGATGGTCGTGCCGATTTATAAGAACGGCGACATGCCCACTTGTGAGAACCACGGGGAATAAGTGTGGTTAGTTTCGCGTCTATGAACAAAAACTAGCTCATGAGCTAGGAACTACGACGAACAGTAATGTAGATGAGCGTTGGGCCCATATCAAACAGACGATGCACGTTGCCTCAGGTTTTGCCTGTGGTCGTAGATCCGATGTCCATCAAAGACACTGGATTTCGCAAGAGTCATTGAGTGTAATGGAGCAAAATCGTCAGCTCTCGAATTATAAGGAGATGGATTAGATATGTAGAAAACTACAGAGACAAGTTACGAAAAGCCTTAAGAATGATCGCGAAAATTGGTGGGTCAAGGTAGCCGAAGAAATGGAAATAGCAGCTGTTTCAGGTGACAGCCAAAGACTGTTCAAACTTATTCGTGACACCGGTGGACGGCGCATCAAGGTTAGTGAAACGATTTGCGATAGAAATGGAGAATCCATCCATGGCAAACAGCAAAGGCTCGACCGTTGGGCCGAGTACTCCAAGGAACAGTTTAGCTGGCCGCTCGCTAGTGTAGTTACTCCTGTGTCAACAGCTGCGATTCCTTGGGAAGTATCACTTGAACTCCCATCGGAAGTGAGAGTAGTGTCATGTATTCGATTACTTAAGCAAGGGAAAGTGGCCGGTCCCAACGAGCTTCCCCCAGTTCTTTTCAAACTGGGTAGAAATGTTTTGATAAAATCACTTACCGCTTTGCTCTACAACATTTGGGACGAGGAGCATATTCCGTTAATATGGAGCCAGTCATTGACTGTATCCATCTTCAAGAAGGGAATATGCAGTGACTGTAGTACCCACAATGGGGTTAACTTAATTCCGAAAGTCACGAAAGTATTAGCCTCGATTTTGCTGCGTTGCCTGACACCCGCGAACAGCAGGCTGGATTCCGCCCAACACGAGGATGCATCGACCAGATTTTTACTTTTCGCCGACTACTTGAAACGCGTTACACGCATCGCCGACCGACAATAATAGTTTTCTTAGACTTGAAAGATGCTTTCGATTTAGTTGATCGAACAGCGCTTTCCAGTACTCTTCATCGAAAAGGTATGCCCAGAAGTTCGTCAACCTACTGAGATCATTGTATTCTCATACTTCTGGCCGCGTAAGGGTTTACGGTGAACTATCCAGTCGGTTCGAAACGACCAGTGATGTTCGACAGGGATGTCCAATTTCTCCATTCCTGTTCAACTTCGTCATGGACGAAATGAAGGAGAATGTGTTGCAAAATCTTCAGGATGTAGACGTCGAACTAGGAGATGGTGGAAAGCTATGTGACCTAGATTACGCAGACGACGTTGTCTGCTTTTTCGAATTCACGGAACATGTTCAACGTGCACTGGATAGACTCGCAAGTGCTGTAGCTCCATTCGGCATGCGTTTTGTACCTTCAAAGTGTAAAGTGATGTTGCAAGACTGGACGTCAACAATTCCGAGCTTCATGCTCGATGGGAAGGTTCCCTCAGTTGTCGATTACTTCACCCACCTCGGCAGCAGCGTGACGACGGATGGGAGCATGGTAGTAGAAGTGAGCACGCGGATATCCAAGGCTCGAGCGGCGTAAGCTAGACTGAAGCACTTGTAGTGCCGACCTGATATTTCACTGAAGTTGAAAGGCCGTGTATACTGTGCTGCAGTGTGTTCAGTTTTGTTGTATGGTTGCGAAACTTGGAGTCTGCGTGCTGAAGATATTCGTCGTCTCGAGGTTTTCGACCATCGATGTTTACGTAGTATCGCTAGGATTGGGTGGAATAGCCGAGTAAGCAACGACGAGGTCAGAAATCGAGTATTGGGTATTAATTCATAGAACGTTTTGTCACAGCGTATCCCACTTAGTAGCCTTCGTTGGTTGGGACACGTGTTACGAATGTCAAACACACGTCTACTGTACCGTGTCCTATTCTCCGTTCCTCCTAGGGAGTGGCAGAGAGGAAATGTACAGCGAACTTAGGAAAAGTAGCAGTTTCACGTCCTCCTGGTTTGGGTCTAAAAGATCCGTCTATCAGTTGGCTGGAGACACTGAAAGATATGGCGGCGAACCGTGATCGTGTTGTCACTTTCTGTTATATCAGAATGATTGATGAATGTGCGTCTGTACAGTTAGACTGTGTATTCCGTGTGTTGACTTTTAGGGCATTCTTTCCTTTTCCCACCCGTGTGGGTCCACTCCCCATCAATCTTGTATATTCATACTTTCTAATTCAATGTGGAACATGGTGAAAAAGGCAGTGTTCGGTGGGGCTTGCCCTACTGTTTAACACTGTACGATGATGATGATGACTTATTTGACGCTCGTGGACCGTGGTTGTTCGAGAACGAAGTTGGGTTTCGGCCTGGTGGAGTTTGTGTTGGTCACTTCTTCACTCTTCGACAATTTTTTTTTTATCATAAGCGCACCTTCCGCTGGCCCACGATCTGGGAGCGGTGTTCGACGTGGTGAACAGCACAGTTCATTGGCGCTGCGTCTTGTTAAAGTGTGTACCAGAGAAATTCATTCTCGTCACAATTTCCTATTGCGTGAATAGCCGAAGCGGAGTTCGGGCTTACGACGATCTTTCACCCGAGTTTACTGCACAATGTGGTGTATGTCAGAGTTGCCTTCTCTATTTTCCTTGGCCTGATTGAGTTGGTTCTAGAGACCGCCTTTTTCGTGTGAAGATGGTGGTATTAAACCTTTCCCGAATTTAAAAGTGCCAGACCTTGAGTAAGCAGACGACTTAGTTCTTCGAAATGGAGATCCAAGTAACTTTCAAGATCTTCTTGATATATATATATATATATATATATATATATATATATATATATATATATATATCGCAACGACTTATTGATATTTTGAATAGTTGCGCAACAATGTTTGGTGTGTGTTTTGCACCTTCAAAGTGGAAGATACTGCTGTAGGACTGGGTTGGTCCAGCACAGCCGTTTGGTGTCGTGGAGAGCCTACGACTATAGGTAAAGTCTGTTGTTGTGAAGAAGTAAAAAAACTTGAAGCAAGTTGCTAATCGGTTTAACCATCTTAGGCCGAGTCGATTAGACAATAATCAATAAGCCGCCAGTCCACATAACGTTTAACCTCCTTTGCTGATCGAATAACTGTCATCGGTTCGACATAATTTGCATCAAAGATCTTTAGATCAATTTGGTCGTCGTTTTATCAACGCAGAAACCTGACTGAACGCCCGGGTTCGAGAACACTTCATTCCAACTTTAAGTATCTTGCTGTTTATTCATGTAATCAGCAATTTGGCGCGTTGTGCTGTCGTCTTCTAAGTTCAAATGATCGGAGTCGGGAGCAGAGGTCAAGTGCACAGACCGTACGCAGAAAGCACGGAGTACAAGGTGAGCGTCAAAGCGGTTATCTAGACAGCTACGTTTCACCCCAAGATTGGATATCGGATGATGTATGTTCGCGCACACAAAGACTCGTTTAGCTTTTACCAACGTCAGTCATCTATGGCGTCGATGATATCCGTTAATCCATCAAGGGCCGAATGTACGTTGGAACGGTCAGGCCAGTAGTTCTGTGTGGTGCAGAAACTTGACCACTACGGGTGCATGGTATTCGAAGATTGTCGGTGTTCGAACACCGATATCTTTGTTTTATTTGTAGAGTTTGATGGGAACACCACATCAGCAAGGCTAAAGTCAGGTGGTGAATCTTACGTACACGAACTAAGTAATCAGTTGAAACGCAGGCTCGCCCGACTGTGTTGCGCATGTTCCCAGTCAGGATTCCTCCGCGTGCATTGTTTACTCCGAATGGTAATGGTTGGAAGATGGGTAGGAGTGACCAGTACTTGACATCGAAGAAAAGGTTTTTAAAAGCCTAACCAGTAGACTTGGTCATGTAGAGTGTGTTAGGCTTTCTGGGTGGGATCCAAGATATTCCCCTTCTCGATGGTTAGAGACACTGGAGGGGATGGCTAAATTTCGCGATCAGTGGCGCTATTGTATTGACTAATTTTCTTTGTCGACTTGTTTGTACCACCTGTAGTTTTTTTCTTACTCTTATTCTTGTTGTTTAGTTATTTTTCTATTGGATTGGCAATGCTTGTTTGATCTAAACTGGACTGCACAACGACGAGTCATGTTTAACTCAAAGAAAGCAGACCTTTTGGTTCAAACATTGGCAACCAAAATGGGGGATTATTTCTCTTTAACGAGACCGAGTGTGGTTCAGTGTATCTGGAATATATCTATTTGTTACAGATTTCCGATAATGCTGTGGTACTGAATATCAAGCAGTTACCTAAAACACTGATGTAGCTATTCTTGGCACAAGTGAGGACATTTTCCCCCAGCTCATTGAACTTATGTCTATACTTCTTACAGGACGAAGGCTGCAGGGTTATCGCTAATGCCCTATCCTCAACAGCTTATGCCACCCAACCACCTGCTGCTAGCACTCCCGGTCTGCGTCGGCTCTACTTAGGTGACAATCAGCTAACAGAGGCTAGCATGCACGCATTGGCGAGAGCATTGAGTCACTGTACCCTTCTCAACTGCCTCCAGTTAAACAGCAACCCGGAAATCGGTTGTTCTGGTGTCGTCTCTTTGCAACCTGGTATTTTGCATAGTCGTCAGCTGAAACGACTGGGTCTGGCTCGTTGCGGCTTGTCTTGTATTGGTGCCGTCGCACTCGCTGAGGTTATGGTTGATCGACCACGTAGACTCAGTCGGTTGGATCTCCGAGAAAACGAGATTGGTGCTGCCGGCCTATTGGCTCTTGGTAGATGTTTGAAATGTGTGGATCGCCGTGTACAAATTGATGGTCTTGACCATATCAACCCATCCCCGTCAACCCCAAGCTCACCACATTCGGCGAAACAACCGGTTGGATTGTTGCACACTGTGGCTCGTCTGGCCGGGTCACCACCAGCAGCTTATTCACCGTCAGAGAAGGTGGGCCCCATTGTGTTTGCTGTATGTCTTCGGATATTCCTAAACGTTATGTGTTATCGGTTGACCATCTGTTTTGTGTGCATCGCTCGTAATGAATGATTTTAGTCAACTTTTTGCTGTTGTTACTAGCATTTTCAACGTTGTCTGTCTGATTCGAAGGCACAGATTACCAAACATAACTTCAATGTAGTGATCGGATCAGTCTATCTAAGTTCCATCAAATTGAGTTCAGTTGGTGACAGATAAAGGGGTTTAATGCATTTCTTGAGTCATTGTTTTTGCTAGGTTCTTTTTTATCTGTGCCAAAATGTAATTTACTGTGAAATGTCGGCTCACAAACGAATTCAGACGCAATAAATACTACTTTTACTGTTGTACCGGCATTGCGGTAAACGATATCGACGCATTTATGTAATTCGTATTCCCAAGGCAAACTGTCAGACAGGCCCGGCCCAATCAAATAATTCAGTTGACGGGCAGGCATAAATTTCTGCGCACTGCGAGCAAATTAATATAGACCGGTCTGATTGCGTTGACCAGTGGTCAGACTGATCGATGAACAACATTTAAAAGAACTGTTTGCACCATGGAAGGAGCCAGAGGAGGAGACTCTGGGACCTGAGGTGGCGAATCGCACGAGACTCTTAATTTGGACATGGTACTAACTTGAGCACTAAACATCACAAAAGTGTGCTGACAGCGAGTTTCGCAGCATCCACGGAGAGCTCTCAACCACCAAATTGGTCTCTTGCGCACTTAATATGAATTAAAAACCTACTGGAGTACAACCAACGAGGTATAGCTTATCATAAGAGCAACTAGGCGTGCACTGGCGGATTGTCCTACCGCTGGCGAATGAACACCAATTGTGCTCACTCGTCACTGAGGCACAATCAATAATCATAATGGCGAGGGATAATGGAATCCGTTTGTTGATTCTCAAAAATGCGAACACGGTAATAGCATTCAGCAGTCAAGGTGTGCACCAAGTTCTTATTAGATGAAGCTTTCAAAGGTATGCATGGCGCCGCCAGCATTCAGAAGACGTTATCTTGCTAATAATTTATTCCTTGCTTCCAGGTGCTTGATTTTCGCTCTGACCTTGAGTATACTGACGACAGTTCTTCTAAGTAACGATCCAGGTAAGTTGCAAGTTTTTCTATACAGCTTGATGGATTACGTAACGATGTTCAGTAGGCGTTTCGCACCTTCAAAGTGCAAGATGCTGTTGCAGGACTGGTTTGGTCCAACGCCAAATCTTTCAGTATCTGGGGAGACTATAAACGTGGTAGACAAGTTCTGTTATCTGGGTAGCTGCATCTCACCCGGAAGTCGGATATCGGATGAAGTGTCTCTGCGTGTACAGAAGGCTCGTTTGGCATTCGCCAACCTGAGTCATCTATGGCGTCGACATGACATCCGTTAACCTACCAAAGGCCGAGTGTGCGATGCAGCAATCAGGCCCGTGTTTCTGTATTGTTCGGAGATATGGCCACTGTGGGTGGAGGACATACGGATATTGTCGGTATTTGAACACCGATATCTTCGTAGTATTGCTCGAATCTGGTGGGAACATCGTGTGAGCAATGCTGAGGTTCGCCGGAAAGTCTTAGGTTCAAGAATCAAACCATTAGATGAAACACTTAAGCTGATCAAGCTAAGATGGTCGGGACATGTGTTACGCATGTTCCCTGACAGGATTCCTCGGCGTTGTATGTTTGCTGAGGCGTGCACCGGTTGGAAGATGAGTAAGGGTGGTCAGTCCATGACATGAAAGAAAGGTATGAAAAGCCTAACCAGTAGACTTGGCCATGTAGGGCGTGTTAGACTTCCAGGGTGGGGTTCCAAAAGATCCTCTCACTCAGTGGTAATCTACGTTTGGGGATATGGCTAGATGCCGCGATCAGTGGCGCTCTTGCATTCACAAACTTTCTTCATCGACTTAATTCCATTAATGTAGTTCTCCTCTTACTCCTTTCATACTCTTTTCTCCTTCATTATTTCCTTTTGAGGTTGCCGCTAGGAGATACCAACCAAAGATACCGCACTCAGTGCATGGTTTGTGGTTGTATGAGCAGAACAAAACAGATTGTCTTTTTGACTCCCTCCTCTTGGTCGCTTCTTATCCCGTACGATAGCATACGTAGTAGAGCCGGGCAAATTAATTTTACTCTGAAAGCGAACTACCAGTACAACAAATCACTCAAGTGATGGACCATAGTTGCGTGCAGCTCGCAGAACGTAGTCATAAAGTCAAGTTTGTAAACAGCTATGAGTTTATCAACGAAAACAATTCGGTCAGCAACCATGGTGACATAAAAGGTGAGTCTGGTTACTGCACCATTTCCCACAAAACTTTGGGAACTATGTCAGATGGATTTGGAAGTGCCATCCCATTGTCTGTTCGAGGTGTCCTTCTGGTTGGTCTGAAACACGCCACATCAATCGCCCTTACTCATTTAGCGTAGGTGGTCGAACCATGCGCTTGTCGTCTGTGCATCGCACCAGGTTGGATCAGGATTACGCACGTGGACCCGACCTTGTTCAGACCGGAGCTAAGAGCCTCAGCAACTATCCCGTGACTGAACTAGGTGATGATAACAAGACAAGCAAACATCATCGGGCCTCCGCCAGGCTTTCGTGCTGCAAAACCCTAGTTACTGGCCTCGTAACAGCGGCATTTTGTGGCGGATTCAGTTCGGTGTGTGAACTGGAGCTTGGGGAACTGATTTGTGCGTGTACCAAATTGACTTCTGCATATTAAATGCGCGTCTGGTTAGTGGTGGGTAGTCGGTTTGTCTCCTGTGCTCCAGTGGTCACACAAATGAAATCCACCTGTGGATTCGGTTAAGTTGCCTTTATAATCATTCTGAGCCGGCTCCTAATTCGTTTTCTGTTCGCAGCGAAAGTAATCCGTGCCTGAACATCGGTTCATCCAGAGCGCTGAGCGTAAGTGAAAAATCTGTTCAGTCACCAAGTCTATTGAAGCCAAAACGTCACTAGGTTTTCGGAAGTAATGGGTGTTACTCATTTTACTTTAGGTGAACTGCAAGGGTCTAACTCAGAAACTGCGAGGTTTGTATGTCCAGTATGCAATATGTGAGTCTGTGATTGCAAAGAATGAGGACGAAACTTGACAAAACGTTGATATTTTAGACCGTCTCACTAAATCTGACGAGAATACCATTCTGCCCTCGAATCATCTCAGTTTAGTAGCGTGGAACACATGCTTGTGTGGGGAAAAACAGACACTATCCCCAATCGCTGCAACACAGACTAACTGACTCAAACTTGCACCGGGTAAACTCTCTTCTGATTGGTTCAATTGGTGATATAACCATCCACGATTTGACGGGAATCCGTTCGCGTCTTATCGATCCGATACTTCGTCGCTTGTGTATCCGTTGACTCAAACATTGACCTGGATAGCGGCCAGGCGCTGACATACTGTTTGCGAACGGGACTTGGGCGAAGATTGATCATGAATCAGCACATACCCTCACGACGAGACTGCAACTTGGCGTGGTGTGATGGCTTGCGTGCCTCCGTGACCCAAAGAGCTATGCAGGATGGCTTCCCTAAGCCGGAGGTGCAATCATGCCTGACAGGTCGATGGGTACAGGCAAGACGAAGTCCAGTCTGAGAACTAGTTGATGGGCGACATCTGGTTCTATTCACTATGCCCCTGGAGAGGACACTCCAGCGAATAAACACGGAGAGGGACGGTTTACCAGTCTAAAAACCTCCACTAGATGGACGTAGGGGTGGAGTACTTGGGGTTTTTCTCGGCGGTGAGAGAAGCAATCGCGCTTCATTGAGCAGCTATCGTCCGCCTAAGCTGGACAGCCCCCAACCCAAGGGATGCTACCCCGTCCATGTTCCGCTTACTCCATTGGGTTCATAGGGCTAAGGACTGAATCCGAACAGTGGATCGATAACGAAGCACCAGCAAAGACAAGACAAAATGCGTGCAGTAATCAGGTCTCACTTAACAGACCAGAAGAATTTCCTTCACGGGTACTTCGATCACGTTCCCATGCTGAGTGAACGCCCCACTGTCTTGTGGTTCAAACTTTTGAGCCAAAGGCTCCGGTTAGGGTTCCCAAAGGAAAACCACTTCTACGGTTTGGGCATCCGCGAAGTATGATGTGCCCAGAAATCTCCAGTGGTCAATCGGGAAACGCTCCTTATCTTTCTGCTCTTCATCCTTTACGTTCCAATTCTCAATGCCTACGAGTAGCTACAATGAGCCGTGACTGTGAACTTGTAGCTCTCGGAAAGGGTAGCAAATTGAAGACAGGGGAAGAAACAGAATCCATTCTCCGACCCAAGCATCCTCTTAACTTAGCTGCTTTCAACGTCCGCATACTGCCAAACGAGGCAACAGGCTGCCCCTATTAGGACTCTTGAAACCTTTAACATAGATGTCTGTTGTGTCTGCGAAACACGCATACAAGACTCAACTGCAGTATAAACACTTCGCTCCCCAGATACAAGCTCGACCTTTCGCTTTACTCTTCGAGTGTCGGGTGATTCGGTATCTATTGCTCGTGGTCAGACGCGTTTGCATCGCTCTGAGCGTGAAGGCTGAGCATACACTGCTCGACTGGATCCCGGTCAGCAGCCGTCTGTGCGCAGTTCGGTTGGATGGTTCTTTGCATGTCAACAGCACTAGAGTGAAGCGCTGATGCCTGTTTGTCGTTTCTGTGTATGCCCCAACTGACTGTAGCCCTTCTGAAGCTAAAGACGAATTCTCCAGGAATTGTCTCAACTGCTTCGCGGCGTGCGCTCCATCGACATCATGGTTGATGCTGGTGATTTCAGTGCTCGAGTTGGAAGTCTAGACAAGACGGAGAGGAATATGGGAGGCCGATATTGCCTTCCAGCCAATCGATTTGATAACGGTGATCGACTTATTCAACTATGTTCCGACCATGGACTATTCCTAGTGAGTACAAATTTCTTGCACAAAAGCGACACCGGTTAACCTGGCGTCCTCCTGCGTCTTCACAGCGTTGGACTCAGATCAACCATATTGCTGTTGGTTACAGCTGGCACGGATCAACTCAAGACTGTCAATCATTTTGGTCCACGTCTGTAGACACTGATCACACTCTTGTCCGCGCGAACTTCAGCTTGCGCCCCTCTGGTGGCCGAAGCAACGCCATAGCAAACCGTCCCCCGCAGCTACTGCTGGACGATAACCAACGATCTGCTTTCCGACCAGAATTACCCACCAAGTTATCGATGCAGCCAAATGCCCAAGATTCAGAAGTGCGATGGACAGAGATCAAACAGGCTCTACATGCGGCTGCTGATGCTACCCAAGGTCCAACAGCTATACACTCACGGGAACGATGGATGTCTACATTCTCGGTTGCACTGTTAGATGTGCGCAAAACGATTCCTCCGAATTCCAGATACGATGAGGCACGAAGATACCTTAAACGCCAACTGATTCGGAGCCTGAGGAATGACCGTGAGCAGTGATGGATTGCGAAGTATAGGGAGATGGAAAAAGCTCCGGCGATTGGCAACAGCCGAAACCTCTTCCGTCGGATTAGACAACCCGGTCCACGTAAACCAGGCGTTAGCGAATCGATCGAAGAAGCGAACGGCTCACTGATTGAAACTCAGGAGCGTCGTCTAATTCTCTGGGCGGAGCATTACGAGAAGCAGTTTAATTGAACTTTATCCTCTTCAGGTTTGATCACTAGCGCAATGGGTACGGCTCTTGTTGTAGATACCAGTCCTCCGTCGGAAGCAAAGGTTGTTCGTGAGATAAGCTATCTTAAACGACATAGGGTTACCGGACCACATGTGTTGCCTTCGTCTATTTTCAGAGACGGTGGCCCAGCACTTTTACTGGAGTTGACAAAACTCCTCAGTTTGATATGGGAGAAGAAACAAGTTCCAAAGAGTTGGTGTGAATCGGTGATCGTACCGATTCCTAAGAAAGGCCACAGGTCCTTCTGTGAAAACCACAAGGGACTAAGTCTGGTTAGCATCGCATCCAAACTGCTCGCTGGTATTATTTTCCGCCGCTTATTTAACGCTCGTAAACAGTGCTCGCGCGAGAATCAAGCTGGGTTTAGACCTGGTCGAGATTGTATTGAGCACATTCTCACTCTGCGACAAATTTTAGAACATAGACACACCTTACATAGGCCCACTATCTCCGTTTTTCTTGATCTTAAAGCGGCCTTCGACTGAACTGAACCGAACATATCCTCGCAGTTGCTAGATGTTGCAGAGTAAAGTATAAAATGGCCCATTCCTGGATAAAATCTGCTAATGACCAGTTTCTTTTCAGGAAAATAAGGAACGAATTAAAACGCTTTTTGAATTCGCAGTTGTTAAAATTGTTGAAGATGGAAAAATCACTCTGAGTGAAATAAGAATCCTGATATATGCAAGATATGAAAAAGCGGTCAATGTTTCTATGATCGGTCGATACCTGGATGGGAGGTTGATAACTGGCAAATCATGGCTTCTGGTACCGGTTTATATGAGCACTGATATCCACAAGGTGTGGCAATGCTACAGAGAAAATGTCAGGAATTTTAAGACCAAAAGGCATCGATGGGACGTACTTCAATCGTTTTAGACGAAGAAATCATGGCAAATCGTACTTGGGTGAACGGGCTGTTATGCAGACGGCCATTTCTTGTAGATTGAACCTACACATTACTTCAGTCCTGAGTGAACCGGTTATGGTGGGTATTGGATTCAAACGTGGGTCTTACGTAAGTGAGTAGTGCAAACAGTGGCTGGGGAAAATCTTGGATGAAACGAGAGAAAGGAGTGCAAATGTAATCTTGTGTGATGACGCTCCTTGTCGCTCAATTTTCGTAGAGCATAATCTTCTAGGAGCTGAATTGCTTCAACTGAGCCCGTATTGTCCTGCGTTGAATCCTATGGGAGCCACGTGTAGGGTTTTTAAGTCGAAAACAAAGAATGATGTGATTTGGATACACAGCAATGTTACTAGGACCTCCAGATACCACAGTAACAGAGATCGGGTGGCGAGTACCATTTCTGGAAAAAATTGAAAGATGCACCGTCGATGATTTGAACTATTCTCTGTATTCCAGTTTTGTCAGTCACTAAGCAATACTATATTAGAACTGTTAGCGAAATCGATTTACTCTGAATATATTTGTACTACCGCAAATTATTGCTTTTCAAAATCCGTCTTGACCTTTGTAAAACAAAACATCAGTAGGATGTTATCGGGATTGCAGTGGAAGAATATAATATTGATCGTTGGCATATACTGTTTCAAGTCCGTGAAATGTTTTACGCTTCCGAAAGAAAAGGGATCAAGAATGCCTCCGATAATGTGACTGCAATGAGCAAGGGACTCCAAGTTTTGGTGTCTTTAGTGCAAGTAAGATGACGGGTCCGAATAACTCATATCAGATAATAAGTAGATTTCAGTCGGCGGAAAATGTTCATAATCATACTAAGAAAATGAGTTCAGACAAACGGTTGTTTTGGAAAGTTCATGATCATACGGTTACATTTTACAAGGTGAAACAACCCCGGGGAATAGCGAAATGACTAACAGCATATCCAGTCACTGTGTGTGTCGGTGTGAACGTATGTTACGGGAAGTGGAGGCCGTGCACTGATTTGTTTTGTGCACAGAGGTTTGGTGGACAGATTTTCTTGCCCTCGAAACCGAAAAGCTTATCAGGTTTCTTTTATGTCTCGTAGATACATACCCGGCTAAAAAGCGACAATTCGCGCCGCCTCATAGCATCAATCATCCCTAGTCGCTTATCAACCGCGGTTTGCATTTCGCCGGTCTATTGGGTTGTGGTCTGTCTCGTCGTACCCTGGATTTCGGCTTCAAGAATTGACTATCCTTGGTAATCAAGGTCTCAGTCACAGGAAACTGTTGAAATGAGGACTTATGTTGAACACAAACAAGTAATATCAAAATATCAATAACGGCCTTGTCGGGGCAGTTATTTTCACTATTGTGATCACAGCGCAGTCCTCGTAAGCCAAGTCGCCGTCACACGTCACTACTCGGACGCACATTCAATATGCAGAAGCCAATTTGGTACACGCACAAATCAGTTCCCCAAGCTCCAGTGCACACACCGAACTGAATCCGCCACAAAATGCCGCTGTTACGAGGCCAGTAACTAGGGTTTTGCAGCACGAAAGCCTGGCGGAGGCCCGATGATGTTTGCTTGTCTTGTTATCCATCACCTAGTTCAGTCACGGGATAGTTGCTGAGGCTCTTAGCTCCGGTCTGAACAAGGTCGGGTCCACGTGCGTAATCCTGATCCAACCTGGTGCGATGCACAGACGACAAGCGCATGGTTCGACCACCTACGCTAAATGAGTAAGGGCGATCGATGTGGCGTGTTTCAGACCAACCAGAAGGACACCTCGAACAGACAATAGGATGGCACTTCTGAATACTTCTGACATAATTCGAGATGCCTCTGAAATAATTCCGGCTAATTTTGACAATGTCGAAACTGACAGAAATGGTTTAGTCAGTCAACGGTTAGTAATAAGTGACCTGGCTGGAGTGCGGATGCATGCATGTGCTTGATCGGTGTGTGTAACGTGGCAAATGTAGAAGGAAAGGATGTTGACTACATTCAACCAGTAATCGGGTTGTAGCGCTGATGGTAGTTTATCCGGCCACAAGTTGACATCGTACGTTCCGAAGTAGGTTGTTATCTCGTAGGTTAGCGCGTCTGAGAGATGGTGTAACATCGTGGAATATTGCAGAGCGCTATCCTCTTGGTTATCTACAAATGTCTACATTGTGAATTTTTTCGGTCTAATGTCAATTGCATCGCATTGCGGTGACCCTACCGACGGAATGTTTTTGGGATACCTGGTGGCTAGGGAAACTGAGTTACATAGTGGAGCATAATAGTCAATGGCATTTTGGCATGCAAATTCCCAGCTCATTTTCCATGCTTCACCACTAATGCCTTTCTTTACTCAGTTCATTTGTTGTTTGTGCTTCCACTTGTATCATTTCCGATCGGCTGATAGAGAAAGACAACGAGCGATCGTAGTGTGAGTTTAGTAGGTGACAACTTTCGGACTTGAACATTTCTCCTACTTAGTTCACTCTAATTTACTATGTTGGCGTTCTTTCGTCGATTGCTTACCCTCCATTTCTTGTAAATCTTTAAAGGTGTATTGCGCCGACCAATCCATGGAACTGTCTAGTGTTGATGAATGGTTCACCTAGTGATTCTAACTGTTCTCCTTTATTTTCTTCACAGCCTCTAATTTCGTCCTTTTTCGGTTTTTGCCGAAACTAATCGCCCTTTTCGTACACATTGCCGTTAATTTGGTTTACACTTTGTCGTGTATCTAGGATCCACAAGAAGCTATCGATCAAGTATCGACGCAGGCCGCACAAACCTACATGCAAATGATGGCGGAAAATCATGTAAACTTCCCGAATAATAACCAATCTGCCCGTTGTTGGTCGATCTCGACACGGTATCATCGAATCCAGGTGCCCAATGCGTCTGCTACTTTGAGCACACCTGTGACAGAAGATCTCGACTGTCGCTACTTGTGGGGTGACAGTTCAGATGAGGATGACGACGGTGATGGTGGCGGTGGCGGTGACGGCTACAATACGGGAGACATGTCTGGCAGTGTTGATGCGGTGCTAGAAGCCCCTTCGGAACCTGAATCTCGTGTAAAGCCCACTGAGTCCAATGGGTCAACTGATGAGAAGGTTTCGGACAGCGATCGTATAGTTCGATTGAGCGATTTGGGTGTGAATCATTCCAGTTCGAAGGAGGCGGTGAATGGAACAAACAGTTTAGATCGCTTGGTAACCAACGATCACGCTGCTAATGAACAGCCAGATCTGCAGTCGATGGATTCAGTCTTGATGAGTAAGAACAAAGTTTCACATAGTCCCCCACCTCCTCAAGGACACAAGGTCCATACAAGAAACAGTTGATGAAAGTCCCGTTGATACCGGCTCCATGCTCTTTGTTAGATAGTATTCATTCATGGTAATCTGTTTTTTCCCCTTATTCGGTATTCCTTGTATGCCACACCTATCAGTGATGATGTACGACTCTTCCAGGAGAAATGAAAAACCAAGCCCCGTTTTGGCACTTCTTTAATGAGCTTAATCGATCACGCAGAAATGCATGTAAATGTCCCGGTAACATAATACACCACAATTTTGTGGGATATGAGAGAACAGTATGTTGCTAGATTCGTATTTGCTCACATTCCCCCGGTCTTTGGTAGTAACGATGTAATCTGCACGATTGTTGCAAGTTAGTGAAGCTTCGTGGACGTGAACGAAAACCCTCCGAGCACGAAACTTTGGTGCCCGAGTGGTTTTGATCCTTCCACCTTGGCAATCGGAAGTTCGAATTTCTCTGCTTCCGCCGATCACTTTGCTTGTGTGACCGCGTCTGACTTATTGAGACCTTTCTCGGTTCTGTCACCCAAGTCTCAGAGTCGGATTACCACCTAGCCTCACTAGTGAAATGAACCTTCGAGGTTTTGGCGTGTACACCTTCCACTGCACTCAAGCGCAAACACGTAGTAAAAACCAGATCGTTTGTCACTTCTTAACTCTTAACAAAGAAGTACTGGTTTTTTTCTTGCTTAGTCGCGTCGTGATGCGCATTTGCACGCCACTTTAAACAGCCGTTGGTAATAACTCTTAATTTTCATTTATTGTTCTATCAAGTTCATTTCAAATCTCATGTTCCCATCATTATCTCTCCATTTACGTCCCGTCCGGGGTCGAAGTGCCATTTTCTAATCCTTCTCCGAAGGCCAATGAAATCAATGTGGAGCCGTGGGATTCGCATAACTGGAACAAAACTCCAATCAACACTACGGATAAGTTGACCGATGTTCCACCCACCTGATTGCCAAAGTGGCTTATCAGAATTAATCCCGTTGTTTCACCGTCTTCATGTTTGCAGTTTGTCTTCTTCACTTGTTTCCAGTGTTCTTCCGTGCTCCATCTAGACGAACTGGAACACTGACTAATGTGTTCCGTGTGAAACCTCTTCTGTGATATGGACTGGAGTTATCTGGCATTTTCTACTGTCTAGTATGTATGTGTGTATGCCATCATTTGCTCCACTGTTTCTCATACCTTTCTAAGCCTTTTGTATGCTGATGTAATTATTCTTCAACCAACCCTAACCCACTTTTTCCAAACCCGGTTATCTTTTCCGCCGTATCCTACTCAAATCTGCAAGACTTATCAGTTACCCCTGAGATAAACCTTCATGAAGTACGTGTGCGTCTGCGCACACGCTCACTCTAATGCAAACCGAACCCAACCACGCGAACAAACATAAAACTAGACGGACAGAAATTCATTCCTGTAACTGAAGTGATTGCTTACTGCCCGGTTTTTATCCGATCACTTGTGTCTTACTGTGCTCTTATTTGATTTGTTAGATTCCTTGACTGTTTGTTTTTGCTGTTTGTTTGTTTGGTTCTTTCATTTTTGTTTCCTGTGCAATCTGTTCTGACTCGGTTAGAAGCACACACACATTGTTCATGCGAATGTTTATTGTTCCAGGGATTCATTTGTTTTTGTTTTCTTAGAATTCGGTCTGATATTTTTCTCTAAATGATCTGTTATCCAATCTTGTGTTTTCCCCTCTTAACTGTCGAATGACTGCTCGTTGGATTATCTGCTTAGAAAATCATTAACGAAGTAATGAATTATCAGTGGTCTTGCCACCATTTATTGGTGGCGATTGCTGTTGCAATGAGTTATAGTGGCATCGGACATTTTTAAGCTATTTATTGTTCAGTATTAATATCAAACGCATTAATAAGTAGCGATGACAACACTGCATAGCAGTACAGTGTGACTTGAGATGTGGGCTTACAGGAAGCCATTGAGGGTCAGCACGTATAGTCGGACATTTGTGGTTTCAGTGTTACCGTCTGACTTAGCTTGACTCACTTCCAGTTCTCGCAACCGCCATCTTCAGATTGAAGTCTTTCTGGTTCCAATAAGCTCTATGAGAAACACTTTTGATGTGTAGGAAAATCTCTGGAGAAAACCATCCGCCATGCAATGTACCCTCCAGAGCCGACACGAAAACTAAGTGAAATCAACATGTGGCATTGTTCAGCCTAAGGAATGGATTTTCAGCACCATGCTCACCGGTACATTGCTCGTTGTATAAAATTGTTGGCCATTTAGATAATAAGATAAATGCTTGGTTCAAGCAGCGGGAACAAGGAAATGCTAACAAAATGAGTTAAAATGAGTTTTGAGTTCACTAGGCACCATCGATGGGTCATTAAGGTGCCTTGCAAGGTAAGGAAAGACAAGTAAATGATGAGCGGTTGTCGGGGAGTGGAACAAGTTGTATTTATACCTGGTGAATGAGGAAGAAAACCATTCAAATGTATGTGCAATGAGTGAGTCGGGTCCGATAAAATATTAGTAGAGTTTTTCACATTGGAGTGTCACGGTCTCGACAAGAAACATCGGGTACAGTGTGTTTGATAAATTTTTCGGAAAAAGATTGGTTGTGCACGTTTGCCTAGGGATATGTTAGTTAGAATCACAAAGCTACTGTGCTTGCTGAATTCTAATCTTGTTGACCGAATCTTATCTGGGCTAGTCAGCAATAATGACGCAGACTTCAGTTGATTGGGGCTGGAAGGGTTTCTGTCTCATACCAAGACCTCGACATTGTTTGCCTGTCAATGAGACCTAGACACTGATAAGATGACAAGTAATGACAATGATGGTAAGCCGTTTTTGTATCATCTTTTAATGAACGTTAAGATGAAGTGTTTCACTCACGAACTGTACTCAGTTGGTTTTAGGATTATCAAGTTGGTACAAGTCAGTAAAGGTCATTCTGTGTGGCCGCGCTTGTATCATGGGTCTACCGAGCAGGAATCCGTTTCACTTAGAGTCAAAGGATAAATGTGGTCCAACTTAGTGAACCTGAAGAGAATAATCGATAGATTGGAGAAATAACTGGTGTCATCCATTGTGAGGTATGGCGCGTTCTGCGTAGTAGAGACTTAATCAAACAACATTTGGAAGACGGTGCAGGTTCACGACATAAGGTTGTTAGTTTCCGAATTTGCTTGTGCCCCTATCCTGAAGGGAAGAGATCTAAATGGTTTGCTGAAGCCTGTCGGAAAAATGTTAATGTTTCTAGCTAGCTGGTGCAAGAAAACACCAACAAGATTACAGGCAAAATCGGGGTGAAAAATTCACGGCCAGCAACGGCTGAGTATTTAGATTCCAGAAGCGTCATCGTATACGGTGCATGGCTTTACACGGGAAATCCTCGTAATTTTCTGCGCAGACTGAACAGCTGGTTCCAAAGAATAACGTAAATGTACACAGGTTACAAGTCGCACAGCATGCTTTATGTTCGTGGAGTAAGTTTAGCTTTTTTCGAAGCACGCCAAACAGTCAACTTGTGAAAGTAGATGAAAAATGTTCTGTCACTGAAAAAAGGAAGGACCGATTGACAGTAATGTCATGATATAGTGCAGCGGCCAAAGTGTGAATCCGATGTGCCTCAAAGTCGGCCGTTTTGCAGTTGATAATGGGAACGACCTTAGCACTTGGTTGATGAGAAGCATATTCGAGGGTTGTCCGAGATGCTTGAACAATACACTGGCCGCTAATGTTCGAGAGATTTGTTATTGCTGACAGTTGTAATGCACGTTCGGAGCTATATTTGAGTCAGGAAACTTGTTTTTCTGCCACCGAATACCACAGCTAAATTCCAGCCACTAGAAGCGGGGATAACTCAGGCAGTGAAATTGACCTACGTATGATCTTTTCTGCGACATGCTATGCGAACGATAGATGAGTCTCACCAGACCAGCGAAACACCCAGTGAAGTAATTAAGTATTATCAAAACTTTATCGCCAGAGGCGTTTTGACTTTCATGGGCTGACTCATCGTCGATGAACAGTCAAGTCTCATGAGCAGTCAGCGCCTGTCCCAAATCCAGTTCAAGATTTGAGCGATAGGACGATGGCTCGATAAGAGGAGGACATATTCACGTCAAGTGGTGACTGGCCATATCACCAATAGATCGACCAGAAGAGCGGTTACTCGATGCCAGCTTGAACTAATTAGTTTGTGGCGTGACGATTGGTGACAGTGATTGCTGCGTTCCACATAAACTCGGTTTTCTGCGAATAAATGCAGGCACTTCGAAGGCAGAAGAGCCTTCACACGAGAGCTAGCAGGACGGAACAGAACAAAGGTGACTTTGGATTATATGGGATAACGTCTCCGAAACATCCGTGTCCTCGTGTTTTAGACACTGGAATTTGAACTGTCATCTCGGCCAGTACTTATGACGAATTAGATGAGACAACCAATGAGTTCTCTTGTATTATACCAAATAGACTGATGTTCCGGTAGTATGCGAAGACAGTTAAGCTCAATGATGTTTTATCCACAGAAAATAGCAGATACTGCACTGCGTGCATAGGGTGACTTTCAGTCAGATAGCGCGGGTGCTGACTTCGAAGGCATGCACACAGCCCAAGAAGTTGACTGGAGTGAGTAAGTTCTAGTTTGCTATGAACTCCGGGCATTCCGTATATTAAATCCAGTTACAGAGTTCAAATATTCTCTGCGGTCAGTTCAGTGGATGAGCAAGCCAAAACAAACTTCAATAAAACAGTTTTTCAAACCTACTAATATGTGCTGCGGTGCATTGTGATAGATTTTTATCTAGTTTTTATTTAACTTATTACATGCTTGTGCATTAGTACTGTATTAGGGGTATACTTTGTGGCCCCAAAGGCCCACTGAACTGAGACAAACGCCAACCAGACCCGAGACCGTTTCGGTAGAAGAAAATGAGAATGCAGGATATTAATTGATTTTCTTGAATAAGTTCACTTCGCAGAGCGATTAACAGACGAAAAATGTTTATTTTTAGCGAAACGCTCGGACAATGATACGACTTGTGTGGCTAAGTCCCTTTTATCCTCTCTTTCTCTGAATGTAATGCCGTTCAGCAAGAAACAGGTTGAGCGATCCCGACTAGTGTTTCTTGATGGGGGACTATTATATCTCAAAAGAATTAAACTTCGCTAAGTATTGATATTCCTGAACACTCACCACTCATACTATAGACTTTCTGTTCAGCCAGTGTCTTAAATCCTATCGTTATGGGTCCATACATCCTCAAAATTGCACGCTCATTCTTCATGTGCATGACTGATGACCATCAAGAGAGTTTTCTGCATTATCGTGATGTTATGTACTAATGAGAGTTCTGATTCAGTCGAGCGACGTTTCTGTTCGTGTTCCAATAATAAGACTTCAAACAGTATGAACCGGGACAAAAATGAGTAACAGACAGCAGTGTTTTATATTCCTCAAAATCTTCGTGGCTCCCGTGTTACGGATTTTATGACAAACTTATCTGTGTACGCTTCGAACACCTGATCATTTCAAATGAAGCAGTTTGAACATTCGGATTTTGGTAGGCCTCAACGCGGCATGCATGCGAACTGTTTTAGTCAACGGTAAGCTTCACATAATCTATGAAAATAACGACTTCGATTGCCATCTTGGTTAGTTCTGAAGGTGAGACGTCACATTAGTCAGCTATTATCTTTTGTTTGGACTACGTTGTAAAATTCGCCTCCATTGTTCCCCTGGTAATAATGCATGGCTTTGCAAAATTTCACCACTTCGGTGGCTGACTCAATGATATAATCACGTGTCATTAGGAAGACTTCCAGCAGTCTAGATTTACTGGTAGCGGTCTTAATGTCTTATGACTAGATTTGTTGACCTTGGTTCACGTGGGTCAATTTCCGACTGACATTCATCCGTCCGGTGACATTCAATATTTTCAAACCAGGCCCGTTGGTTAATCATCGGGCTTATTAATGCAGCGTGGTCTGTGTAATGTCCCACTGCTCCTTTATCAATACACTTCCAGAGTATGTTCTAGATCGGACAGTTATTATAAATGATGCGCATGAGCATCATGTAAGTGGCTACAAGCTTGCCAAAGCAAGTGACTACTTTAAAAGACAGCTCGTTGAGCTACGTCAAGGCGAATTAGAGAAGTCTCTACGCAAGGAGGACACAGATGAATCCCGACGCCAAAATCGCCGTGCTAGGGCTAGAAGTTTGTGCGACTTGGAGCTACAACCGTTGGTTCTCAAGTATCCAGATTTGTACGGATTAGAGTCTGTATTATCGTTTATACACTGTTGTGATAAAACACGGGCTACCACTCTAAGCAGTCGCTTGAACACTAGCACTGCAGGTCCAATGCTCAAAGCTGGCTTGCACTTCCAAGTGCCCAGTTTCATCAGTCACTGTCTGGATGTAATTCAGAGTACCATGAATGACTTAACCTGTTGGCGATTTTGGAAATTGGCCGAGGAATTAGCCGCTCAGTTGCCTGAATTTCAACAAATTACGACACGTTACGTTTTAGTACATTTTCTCGAAGCTGGAGAAACAGAAGAATTTCTAGAACTGACAGTGGAAGAACTTAAAAAGCTACTTCGTGAAGATGCTTTGAATTGTGCAAATGAGAAATTGTTGTTTGCTCTAATAGAAAAATGGGTTTATCATAAACAAGATAAGAGGAAAGTACATATCGCTGAACTTTTGGAATGTCTTCGATTGGGTCGTCTAACACACGAAGATCTAGATCGCCTTTCCGCGAATCCTCTTATCCAAACAGCTTGGGTTTCGTGCAGTTCGGTAATTTTGATGTCCAGATTTTCTGTTGAAGAACTGGCTTCAAATCCGTCGGGGACATTGACACCTCGATCTGGTGATGAGACAGAACTGCATGCTTATCTCCGTCGGCCCCGTCTGCCGCACTCGGCAATTTTTGTTGTTGGTGGTTGGGAAGGCAATCAAGACGATCCTAATTTTGGACCTTCCAAGGCAATCCAAGTGTACAATTCCCGGGCAGATACATGGCGTCGGGTCGTTACGGATGGTGTAGCTCTGGATGAGGGACATGCCTATTCCGGTTGTGTACTCTACAAAACAAGAATTTATGTCGTCGGTGGCTACGTATCCAGCGGACCGACACAGACCCTAAAAGTATTCGAACTTACAAATCTGACATGGAAATTCCTCTCCCCGATGCATGAGAAAAGGAACTACGTGTGTACTTGCATGTTGGACAATGTTATCTACGCCATAGGTGGACACAACGGTAGACATAGGCTGAGCTCGGTCGAACGGTACGATGTAGATCAGAATCATTGGGCATTTGTATCGCCCATGCGTCAAGTACGTAGCGATGCCGGAGCGGATGCACTGCTTGGTCGGATCTATGTAGTCGGCGGATTTGACGGACATCATTTCTACGATTCGGTCGAAGTGTACGATCCGAGAACAGATCAATGGTCATTGGTGGCTCCGATGCATAATATTCGAAGTGGGGTCAGTGTGATCGTGTACGACCACTACTTGTTCGCAATCGGTGGCAATGATGGGTTACAACGATTACGCACAGTGGAACGATACGATCCGGAAACGAATCAATGGCAGACTATGCCCTCAATGATTCGTCAACGAAGTAACTTTTGCATTGCTATTTTGGAAGGAATGATCTATGTGATGGGTGGTTGGAGTGACGAGACGAATTCGACCATCGCTTTGGTCGAACGATGGACACCGAATTTGTCAAGTCAGTGGGAACCGGTTCGGGAATTGTTTCTTCCAGCCAGTGCGAATTGTTGTTGTTCTGTTTCCGGGTTGGATTTAGTGTCAGAATTTTTATATCCATAGCAAAAGCGACCCCGGGAATAAATTTACACACACATTTTGACCATACACTAAGACGTCTGTCCCTTGTTCGTCCCAGAGATCGCGGATCAAGTTGTTGCATAATGCCGGCACAATTTCTGCATGTCATTCGATTTAGTTTTTTTAAATTATTATTCCATACCCCATGCATGTTTTGCACTCAGAGACAATGGCACAGTAATTGAAGCTACTTCTTGAACATCAGAAATGACATGATCATGTACTATGTGAGAATGTGAAACAAAATTTTGTCACTTCGCATGCCGACATGCTAACCGGTTTCTTACTTTCACATATCGCTTTTACCAAAATCCGTATGTCGTTCTTCTAATCTGTGCCCGTTCCAGGAATTATTCTGTTTGCATTACTCGGGCCAAGTCCGCATTCCGTAACAACCGTTTGTCTTTCAACCAGAAAAAGCCTGTCCTAAGTTGTTCGCAGTGTATATTGTTTTCATTTTTCCACCGTAGTTCACATTCGCATGGACCGTATGCGTGCTACGACAAAAAAGTCATTTACTTTACAGCAAGATCTTGTTTCTCATTGGTTTCCGTTGGATCGATTCCTTTCTTGGTGTGTTTCATTGCTCTACGTGGGCGCAATTTTGCGTTTCTATTGGCCATTCGGTGAATCTCCGTTAAACTCTTCTCTTTCGGTAATATGGTTTTATTTTATTTAGTTATCCTATCTTCCTTGTTATATCCGTCTTCAATTCCAGTGCGTGCAAGAGCGTGTGCAATTATACACATGGTGTAATGTACTTAACATGCCTCAAACGAAGAAACAAGTACGGATCACAAAAGAATAGGTTTCCTTTTCACCTTCGAGATACTTTCAACCCTCCGAAAGTCGGAAACCACGTGTTTACTGCATGTGCGTATATGCGCAAAACACAAATCCAGAATCAAGACGGGAAATTCTGTTGCGCCACTTTTTGATTGTTTTATTTTTCTGTCCTTTATTACCTTTCATCTACATTTATTCACCTCGGCCTGTGCACCAAATTTTACCAGATTTGATAGAAGAAATTGCATGCGCTGTTCTTTGACGCTACCGTCCCTCCCTCCACCTCTGTATTTCTTTTTGTTTCTTGAACAACTCATATGTTGTAGCTGCGTCACGAGTTCCTTACAGGGAATTGCATCAATACACACCAACACAATGGCCTATATATCTATACATTTGGTTAGCATAGCTTATACACGATCCATTTGTTTCTGTATCAATAAATTTTTCTGTTCCTGTGCATTATCGTTTGTTCTTTTTTGGCCACAACCGCAACCCTCGGGTTATTGGCATCTGTTTCGAGATTTTTGATGGGGTAGTTTTTTTGTTGGATGGCATTTACTATGCTGTGGTGATTGCTCACTTGATTTTTGTTACTGTTGATTCTTGCTACTTCTTTTGACTGGTCTGAGAATCGGTGAGATGCTCACGTCTCAATAATAATGCTAAACAATATGATACAAAGTGCAGAGTTCGTCATCGCTGTGAGTATTGTAGTCTTTGTACCATTAAGGGAATCACAGCTATTATTCGCTGATATTTTTTTGTAATGTAATCACATCTAACCACGCTAATGCATCATTCACTCATATTCCTGGTGCAAAAATAAGGATAATTGTGAATGTGACACCTACTGGGTGTACATGCATGGGCATACGCATATCTGATGGGCGGCAATAACCGTGAAATCGCCCGTGCGCGTACGAGGAACCGTTTGTTTGAAGTTGGAGTCGTATGTTCAATATGCTGTAAATAGATACGATGCCAGAGTTTCGATTATATTCGACGTTTTTTGATCTGCCTGGATGTGGCCGCTACTCAGATGGCCAGCTTCTTGTATCCACAGATGAATACTGAGTACCAAGTGACAATGAAGGTTTGGAGAGATACCCTATATGGATGCGCCAAAACTCTCAGTGAGAAGCTTTACCGTTATCCACTATCCGAATTGTATAATATCATGAAGCTGGTATTAATGGTGGTATGTATATTTACACCGGCTTGAAGTCATGCACGGCCCCAAAGCAGCATTACCTGACCTATTGGGACCTTATGTGATATAAAAAACAAGACGAGGAAAGGGTATAAAATATAAGATAAACAGTTAATAAAATAATATGGCGTGGTTTTTTATCTTTTGTTTTCATTTTTTTGTCTGAGTGCAATTTTTGTATTTATGGGACACAAGAGTTCAACGGATAAAGCTAACAGCATTCCATTCTGAGCTGTCTCAACATCTCTCGGATGAAAATCCCTGGGGCCTAAATCAGAACGGCGAGAAGCATCGACTGAAGCCAGTGTGTGAACGCCAGCCTCTTCATACCTCCACGGCAAGTCGTGGCCTGTCACGCGCGTCTCTCGTTTGGGATAGAGTGGCTCACACGAATTTACCAGGGTGACAACATCCTTCATCTCTTGATCACGTTTTGATCGCCAAATGTCGGGGTCCCTACGAGGACTTGTATTAGGCGCACGTCTCTTTAAGAGCCGTGTTTCAATATGCTCTCTTCCAGCTGGGATTGACTAGCATGAGTCTCGAAGGCGCAGAGATTCAGCAGAAATCCAGGATTTATCGGTTCGAAGCAGCAAACCACAACTCATAAAAACAGTAGAATTTAAAGCCTTCTTGCTAAGCCACTAGTACTGGTTTATTTTATCAGGTGGGGCTACAGCTAGCACGTTTTGGAAGACAGATAGGCGAGATGGTCGGGGCATCTGATTGTCATCTAACCATCGTTGCAGCGTGCGCTTGGGACGCTCACTGAAGCACATGAACAGCTTAATGCTAACTAGTGCGTGATCGAAATCAAAGGGGTACTGCAGTACGAACGTCAATCTTGCATACAGCTCCACCATTTGTAGCTGACTGTGATGTGCTTGTTCTGACACCCTTTCTAACTCAAAGAAGGCTGATAGCACGTAGCTTACCGACTACTAGAGCGTCTGAAATTTATACTAGCAAGAAATAGGCGATAGTCGCATCACAGCCGAAAACCGCGCCCCGTTTCCGAACGGCAGGAATCTAGCCCAAAAGCTCCTCCCAAAGCTACCTAGTCCGATGACAACCGACTAACTTCAGTATTCATTTCTCCTGGCAAAATCACGATAGCTTTACGTAAAAGATCTTGTAGCTTTTGATAAAAACCATCTTTGATTACATCTTGGCTGCAATCGGTGAACACACAAGCCGAAACAACCAAAAAAATACACCCATCACAACGGTGTCTGCTCACTTTGCACGAACATTGAAGTCCTAGTGTGTATAAACGACTGTTGACTGGGAGACTGTCTCGAAGTGCCACTTCAATCAGAGTAATATCAAACCCATTTAGATAAGAAAGGCGTAAGTGAAAATCCCCAGAAGGATTTGATGGGAGCATCAATCGGAAGATGGAACTTGGGTCTGGATGCAACACATAGATGGAAGGGGACTCAAGTATGCGGGCTTAACCCAACTTTGTCCCATGCGTGTCATCGTCTGAATGTTGAACCTGGCTTGTTTGGATGGGTATCAAGGACAGCAGCTGGCGATAGCGGGTTCGGTGAGATATGGAAAATAGTCGGAGAGGAAGGTGAGAGTGCATGGAAAAGTATACCACCGGGGGCACTACAGCTATTACGAAAGACTGAAGTTCCCGTTGTGTGCGGAAAAGGAAGAGGATGTATAAATGAAGTTGATATGCGCGAGGGCATGAGGAAATAAGTTGTTGTTCGCTGTGTGAGCAAGCTGTCATATGCTTGCGTAAGAGAACAGTCAGTTATTACTTTAGCTATATTTCCCACAATTGTATGGGCTGTGAGCTGTTATAACGCTCGGTCGCTCACGCCCAAGTAGACCGTCTTCTCAAAGGATGCACATCTAGCCTTTGCACAGCCAATGGCGTCCTGCAAGACAAAAGCGTTGGTCCAGATGAGCCGGTGGCCAATTGTATGGGTCGTTTGTCGTCACAGTGCTGCCAGTAGGTTTGTCTGGCGCTTTGGAATAGAGAACACCAGACAAGCAGAAAATCCCATCATATCCTCGAACACTTCTACTGATAGTCCGTGATTGCATATTTGGTGAGTCCACCCTATTCACGGTTAGTTGCAAAAGAGCGGCCTTTCCCCTATCGGTGGCATGGGGACGCGCACGGTAGCATACAATTCTGCTCCTCCGGGGTTAGTGGAATGGAGTAGAAGAACAGTCGGTGCATGACCTGGAAGCGATGAAAAGCCTGACCAGTGAACTGAGCCATATGAGATATGTTCGGCTTCCTGGGTGGGGTCTAATATATTCAAAGACTCAATGACTAAAATCGTTGAGGAGTGTTCTTATGCAGCAACTGATGGTTTCAAGGTATTCAGATAATTATGTTCTTCATGTAGCGAGAGTAATCACCTCATTTTATACTCGTTTATTGGTTTTTCAAATCGAACATCACCCCACGTATCCCGATTCACACACGGATAATGGTGGCCACATTTCTAAATGCTACATATTTGGTTCTCATGTTTTAGCACTTCTCAGTCAGCAATGATATAGGCCAAAGAACGGAGGGTGATTAAACGAACTGTGGAAAGTCAAAAGTGAAAATAAATTTTTACAAACTAGCAGTTGAAATAGGAATAAATCATTACAGTCTAGGACCTTTATGTATACATGTTGTACAGCGAGATTTATTGCTCAGTGTGTTCATAGCTAACTTCCATTTTATTATTTTTCTAACGTAAAATGTTACAAAAGTTTAGCCTAATTATTCGTACTGCAACGAATGAAGCAATAAGAACAAACTCATCACTAAGTCCACAACTCTTCTACACACAATATTTACCAACGAACTCCCTAACCGTGAAACGAGTCTGTAGACGTGTGGCAATCGTATTTAAGCGGCCAATCGTACGTATTGAATTAACCTGGGTACCGACTACGCTCACTGGGAGAACGACAAGACCAGACAAGAGCAGCGAGAATGTATTCTGTTACATTTTGTTGGTGTTCTCTCGTCAATATACAAAAATAGACATGCACTTATTGGCAGATAAAGTGCTGACCAATCACAAGGCGACTTCGCTGTGTGTATACGATCTAACAATTACGGTCTGGCTCCACGTGATTGGTTGGATACTGGAAATGAAGCTGTGACGCACTGGACCGCGTTTGGAGACAGTCGAATTACTACATGACGTCACAGTGACGAGCGTGAATGTGACCAACCAACAAACAAGACCAATGCCTCTTGTCTTTGCCTGAGTAGCCAGAGAAAGGTTCTCGAAGAACCGAGTGAACCGAGAACCAGTCTGTTTCAAACTATCCCACTAACTCTAGTGCCCTCGAATCATCTCATTTTATCAGCGCAGAACACACTGTTTGCGTGGGAAGAAGCAGTCACTGTCACCAATGTTCGCAACGTAAAATAACTGGTTCATATTTGCATCAAGGAGGTTGTCTTCTGATTGATTGATTGATTGAGGATATAACCAGCTACAACTTGACGGGAATCAGGTTGACGTCTTATCGATCCACTACTTCGTCGCTTGCGCATCCGCTGGCTCAAACGCGGATTCTGGACAGGAGCTGACATAATGACTGCTAACGGGTCTTGGCCGACAAACGACCATGAACCAGCACATACCCCCACATGGTCACCCGAGGTGAGAACCTCGACCTTTACTTTAACAACAGTTTAAGTGTGCACATTGCATGTTGAGATATGAGAACTCAATTAGTCAGTGCATCAACTCGAGCACTTTCCCTGATTACGAAATTGACAAAGCCTGTCCGTTCGAGGTAACCCTACCTAATTACGGCACTTGATGCATAAAAGTTCCCCATGTGAAAGCATCCTACTGGATATGTTTTGTAACGTCCCAGTAGCTCTAGTGAGAACTCCGTTCTGCCTTAAAATCATTTCAGTTTTATTGGCACAGAATATGGTGTCTATATAAGATATACGCTCGTCATAGCAAAAACGTGCATAACAGCTTATTGGGACGATGATAGACTAAACGGACCATCTGGCTAATTTATCTGGCTGTGCCCGGATTGGTTGACTGGGCTCTGGTCCAATGTTATGCGCTGACTGATCCATTGATCACCTCACTGGTTCTGACCTTGTCAGCGATTCTGGTCAGCCGATCACGTGCAGTCTGCTTCATTGAACCAGGCCGTCTATTAGCAACGTGCTGGGTGCATTCTCTCACAGGATACTTCATAGGAAGATGATGGGTAACTGCAGACGTCACGGGGTTGCGATCGCGATGCACAGTCGAGTACACAATGCCATATTCTCAAGGGCACCTATTTGATCAAGGATCGCTATATCGCGGTTCGGTGGTACCACACTTTATATAGCCGTGATTTCAGTCTACTCACTGACCCTACATGGTCTTCGAATCCTCAGGCGCGAAATCCTACTGATTGTAGGTTACTGGAACAGCCGCATAGATTTCACCAACAAGCCACACAACACATAGGGAAATTTGGTTTCGATGAGCGATATGAAAATGGCGATGGGCTAGTTATGTTCACAGGTCTTAATCGATTGTTCATCACAATCACTCGCTTCCAATATCCAAAAAACACCTGTTGACTTAGTACTCAAACGAAAACGAGGCAGCGCACCAGATCAATTATATCTTGCTGAGATCTTGCTAGGTCTCGCTGGTTCAGAACTGTCAAGCATATTGCAGTGGGGAAACCAGAAACGCTGATAGCGCTAACTACATACTCGCGGGTGACGCCTCAAAATCCATCCCTAAGGTCGAAAGGCACTTTGATCCCAAAACATAACTATTTCCCTTCACTTAGTTATTCCCAAAAAGAGCTCAAAAACTGTCAAGCGCTCAGGCTTCTTGACCGGACACAATCCCTGTCGAAGGTAGTATAAATACGCAATGAGCAGTGCTGAAATTATCTGTAACAGGGCAGCCTAAACAAGATATGCCGGTATAAAACCTAACTGCTAAGGGGTTAAGATGAGCAAAAGCTGGAAGACTTCAACGGCTGGCGCCTCCGAAACAGTCAAATCAAATTTACGTGTTCGCTTCCCAAACTCCGACATCCGACAAGGCTGCTGGAATCAAGAAGTGATGTTCTTGTCTCTTCAATGGCGCCGTCTCCAGTGGTTTGTCTGTATCCTTCGTCCACCCGAAACGGAGCTCAGAAAGAGAAGCCTTCCACTGACACCCTATCCAGGCTGAAATAACAGTTTTGGTCGTTAGCTAAAGAAGTGGGTCAAAGCAGCCAGAGCATATGTGGAATATCTGGGTCTTCAGTCGGTCTTCCGACTGCGTGTCTGGCGCAGAAGCTGAATCTCACTGTGCGCCGACCTTGATACAAAGCATGGAAATCCAAAATGAGAGACATCCTAGAAACTTTACGCAGAAGTCAATGGCATGGCAGTAAATAAAGTAGCATTTGTGGACTTGAGTTTCAACAGATTGTCATTCAGTTACAGAATACTCCACGTGCGTCAATTTGGTTTGCGAAGAAATCATCACGGAAAGTAAATGATAAGTCATCTAATTCTCATGACTAAATAGGACAGAATTCGTAACGGTAGGGAGCAAAGAAATCATAGGTATGAATTATCAATTTACAAATGACCCGTGAACCCGTACAACTCATTTAAACGAAATTTGCCACAGTTTAGATGTATGTTCGTTGGCTTTATATTGATAAACCGACCGATGTCCTAATATACGGAGTTTTGACGGGACTCATTTGATTACACCCTCAGTGACCCACGATATCTATCGAGATAACTAATCATTGATCACTTAAACAACCAAGACCTGGTGAAAGAGTTTGTCAAAGACCACTCTCTACGCTTGTTCACGTCGCCCCTTTCTTGGGTCGCTTCATGCTCAGCTTAGTCTCCTGCACAATTTCATTAAATCCAATCCGTGTTCCATCTCAAACACAATACTACCCAAGAGGCACAGTTGGACGTATATTCTTCTTGATCTTTGAGAGTACTACCCCGACCATGGATGGCGTCTCTGTGAATGAAATCTATAATGATCATCGATTTTATTTATCCGTGACTTCCGTTGTGGTTGAGTGGTCAGACTCTATCACACTATCATATCACTCTCTTGAATGAACACAAACACAGTTGGTATTTCGCCTTTTTCATGGAGTTGCGCTGATCATTATTCTTTCAGGAATCGATGTCGTCGATGTTTGCCAGCTGCGCTTTCAGGACGATTCCATCATCCTTCACTCTGCTCCTGATATATCGTCCTTGTATCCTACGAGAGCGGATGCTTGGTCTTGAAAATCATGGCCAGCGGGAGCAAATCGTGTTCGGTTGGATGTTCTGGTGAAAGCGGCAACGTGGGATGGACATCGTTGAGCAACGTTACTTTGTGACCTTAACAGACTCGAAAGTAGTCAAAAATTCTATCTCGGAGACATTTTTAAATAGTTTACTCCCACATTATTTCTGGATGAAATCTGGAGGCTAATTTGATATGAACATATTGCTTAGTGCTAGTTTAATCGGGGTTTTACAAGGACGCACAAAAAGTCACAATATCACGAACAGTGGACTACTTGTGGGTATCGCTGGGATAGGGTTCGGTAAACTGTCCCGTGTGCCAAATGACAAAATCTTACTGCCGTAAAACAGCAACCATACGCTTTCTCCAAAACATAAGCGCTTTTTCGGTGTGTTTATTCACAAATATGGTTTGGTTCTCCAGTACCCTGAAGCTGGCTTGTCCAAATCAACTACGCTCAAATCCTTCCTGAAAGGAATATTTGTGAGTCACATTATTCACATGGGTTACCTGTGAAGTGTGGTTACTAAGTCGTACCTCGAGAGTTCACGCGAATTCAATTCTCTATATAGTTATTGTTCACGTCAATTGCAACGGCATATTTGCAGCTAATCCGAGATGTATAGAATAGGCTCGTCACTTTCATTGGATATTCCAAATACAAAAAAATAGTGCATCCGACGACCCAGGCAGTCAACTACATTCAAACATCTTTCTGTATGATATTGTTGAACAAAGAAATTGATTAAAATCACTTGGCATGAAAGCATACTCATGGACGTACGCTAACTTTCTCACTTCGGTCAGTTTATCTTCGAAAATGATCGATTTTGTGCATGAAGATCTAACAAAAGAAGAAAGTTGTTCATGCTGGTCAGTTACTTGGAATCTCAATAAAACAAAGTGTGTGTGTGAAAACCATAGAACAGCGGAAATTTCCGATTCACCCATATCACCTAAGAATGAGAAACAAGCTTACTGTCTATGCGGTGAGGACCACCCTATCAGCGATGAATCAATGGCAAGTGTTTCAAAGCCTGCCAGCAACAACGAACGCACAATCAGCATTGTCTGATTCTCACGTCAGTAATCGATCACACCTTTTCAGGTTCGAGCATCGGATTCGCCTTCCAGACCAGCTTTTCACCGGAACTGATTCACCATTGTTAGAAACACAGCGCTAAGTCAGGCGAACCCCAAATCAATCCGTGATAACCAAGCTGTTGGAATAATCCTATGTAAATTCATTGTTGTACCAGATATATGTGGACGACACTCTACACATAACAGACCAAGTTTTCCACATAAATCTGTTGTTCTCGATTTCGAGTGTGGTTTTCATTTTGCCTGCAGTCGTGCTCTTACCCCACCTTGCACCGAGTCATTTGCCAAGAGGAAAGTGTGATAAGAGATTGCAATCAGCAACGTACGATACAAAAACAACAGGTTTACTTTCCAAAATCCCGGTGACTGTATCAGCGTGTGAAATCACGCAAGTGGATGACAAACACGGAAACAAACACAATAATACTGAAAGATAAATAGCACCTTGCTGAAATAAGTTCGATCGTTGAGCCCAGTACGAGTTGGAAAGGTCCGGCGTTCGTTTTTTCACATTAGAAAGCTCAAACAATATCAGTTAATACAACCAATCTCATCTACTTTTTCTGTCAGCATGTTCTCCCTATTTTACTATATTGTTTTCCGGTAAAATTCCCTAGCTTTCTGAAACAAGACTCCACTTTTCTGCTGTGCAGTCTAACGATAAGTAGTCGTGTTTCCTTAATGTCTGTTAGGAAATCGATCATAGGTCTCATGAATAAGCACTTGATGGGCACTGCGTTTACCTGCTACACGCCAACTTATCTTCATCTTACTCATATCCTACATATGTTCTGATTTTCATTGTATCCTCTCTCAGGAACACATTTTCAAGAACTGATTCGTCCCGTTGTTGGCTTTCACACCAACGCACCTGCTCTGTGCACACGGAAGAAAATTTGTCGAAGTACTCCAATCACCCTGGCCAGAAGTGGATTACACCCACCCCAGTGATTCAGATCTGTACCACGTGGCTGTCACGATCTAGTCGTACAGGTTGACAACTCAGTCTAGCCCCAGTCTACTCGCACAACCAAAGTCCAATTGAAAAGGTCCTTGACCGTTTTACCACAACCATTTACCATATGATTTATAAAGACTAGGGATGGAATCATTGAAAACAACTGTTTGTCTTCGAAAACGTTTTCGGAATTCTTGTTGTATAAAATTCGGATCCCTGTAACCCTGTGAAACAAAAATGTGATGATTTCTGACTGAAAAGTAAACGTATGAGCTCGAAAAATCACACAAATACAAAATCGAAAGTATACCGCTTCGTAAAGGAAGTGAGGCTATTGTCATGAAAACGGGAATACCTCTTCTATTACAATACAGACCTCTCTATTCTGATCAAGTAAATGACGAATGTGAAGAAATACATTAAGATGATTACCTATAAACAACAGAGTTATAAGAACACTCCATTTTGTGGTCAATGATTTTTCTGAGACTCGAAACACTCTGTGTTCCGAGCCGATGTTGGTGTATCCTGAATTATGGTTGATGTACTACAGGAATTACACACTGATTACGAACATCCAGCTTATTTGGAGCTCAGCACCACAAACGCACTATTTAAACTTCTCTCTCACAATCATTGAAGCCGTCCTACATGGACCATGTCGGTGGTCATAGCCAAGTCCCATTACTACCCAAAGACTACCGAGTGGACCGTACTTCAAGCCACCGAATCAACACGCAATATGATTTTTCTAAGTCAAGCGTGATAAAAGTATGACAAAAAAGTCGACTGGTCCAGAAATGAAACCGAATCTGGCAATATCTTTCATTACTAGGTGTCACGCTACGGAAATCATTTCTTGAAGTATTTAGATATTACTCAGTAGCATTGTTGCTTTCCCATTCGATGGAATAAATCGAGAATAGTACGAGCTAAGAAGACAGAATCTTTTCTGTTTAAAAAGTTGAACGCCTTCGAAGCCCTCGAACCACAGAGTATCGGATTTTGGTTTCCGGAGAAGTGTTATGCAATGAGCATAGCTACGAATAACGATTGGCCGAAAGCCTGCAAAGCCTTATTGCAAACGTCCGCGAGATTCATCAGCTTCGTATTGTTTTTGTTCTTCCGCTCCTCATCCGTCCTCAGTTTTATTAGCTCAGAATTATTAGAGGAGGGAGCACTACCGGTGATGGTCGAATGGTTTAGAGCGTTTGCCTACTACCTCGGAAGTCCGAGGTTTGGATCCCCGCCATCACCGGTTACTCTGGTGGTAGACAGTAATCCCCTGTCGTCCGGATCGTTGCTACGCCTGACCTGTTGGGACCTCACATGGTTCTTCGCCACTGCAAGTCTCAGGGTCTGGTTGCCGGTTATCCCCAATAGTACAGTGGGCCTTCGTGGTTTTGGGCTAAGGGCCTCTTCCACTCCACTCATACGCAATCATGTAGTAAAAAATAACCAAACCCTTGGATTGATCAGCGAAACCTGTGAGATGAGCTTTTCTAGACTGCTCAACCGCTTTTGATTCTATTCCGCGGTCTGGCCTGCTCCGTAAACTGGAAGCTTTCGGGTGGCCCGTATCATTATTAACATGGTTGCTTGATTATGTCATCAACAGAACTCAGTGCGCAGGACTAGGTATTTCAGGGAGCTGTCCTTTTCTTCTATTCATTTTCCACATATATTAGTGACCTTTCATCCAGTTCTCGTGCACTTTTATTTAAATACTCCGATGAAGTGGCTCTCTATCGAGCTGTTTCTGTAACCCGGGACTTCAACAACTTTAACTGTAATCTGTCTCACATTTATAATTTTTATGTTCGATCCGGTTTAACTTCAAAAGTGTCCCAAAGCTTTGAATGCGTATTTACCCTTTCTCGATCAGCTTATCCTTCTGATCCATAGAGTGGGTTCTGTCAAATACTTGGGAATCAATATCGATGCAAATTTGAAGTGGCCATCTCGCGTTTTCAACTGCGTGAAAAAACTACGCTGGATATCACACCGAATCCGAAAGCTTAGACATTTTATCATTCAACAGAGTGTTATTTCCATTTTCGTTTATCAATGCGCTTTTCCTGTTCTACTTTTCTGTTCCTCAGTTTTTTTCCTGATCTACTGAAGAAAGATTTTAGAATTAACTCTCAAGCTTTATGTTTTATCAGTCGGGTATCTTTCACACACTTCACTGAGCTGTCTGCTGAGTTGTGTGAACTACACCTGGCCGCATGTAAAAAGTTTGTTCACGAGATCCTTGCAGACAGCACTCGCCCTTCGTATAGTGATCTATCCAAATGTAACTCTCTCGGTTCTACACGTTCCTCCTTTTGATCCACACTCTCTCATATAACCGTCTAGAAAAACTTAACCTTTCCATATCAGGTGCTAATTCTCACCAACCGGGCACGTGTATCGGCCGAATTTCTTGGCAATTTCGAAGAGCAATCGTTCATTTTTTTTCATCCCGCTGATTCACTGAGATGCAAAGCGTGAATATTTTTGACTGAAATGCGGACGTCTGTTTGCACAAAAGCCTGATCAAATACGAATACAAATACAAATAACCAGAACAGAATGACCTTGAGACAGAAAAATGATCTGAAGGCCGAAATGGTTGCTCGCAAATCCTCTCATGCATTTGTTCGCAGTGCATTCAAATTGCTAAATATGACAAAAACTGTGGTTTAACAGAGAATCTTGAAGCTCTGAACACTAATTGCTGTTTCTCCGAAGCATGCTCAACATACACCACTTTAGTGGTTAATAAAGAGTGGTAATAAAGAGAAAGACTCAGTCGGTGACATCGAAGATTTACTTTGCTCCATCATGATTCTAATCAGTGGATGTACGAGATTAAAACGAGTGTCCCTTCTCGACCATGCAGCTAGCACCCCGTAGAGTGAAGTAGTACGTTTTGTGTGACTATATTGTAGTATGGACAGTGATTTTTGTGAGTCAGAACTGACCCGGTCGATACGATCTTAGTCGTGTCAACCTATTGACTCGGACTGTCTATCGATCTGTCACACTTTTTGCTAGTCCAAGCAGGACAAGACGCGTCGTCCACCGACTCAGTATTTTCAGTCGTAGCTTGGGTTAAGCTGCTAGGTATTTAGGGGATACCACTCCACTGTAATATTTTATTTCTTTTTGTAACCCACTGAGCGATTTTGCTAAATCTTTTCCTTGACCAGCGCGTCATTGGGAACATCGTAAGAACCCGGCAAGTATGAAATCGGATTAGGTATTATCCCCAATAACTGGCTCCACAGCTCTGTAATTTTCGAATATACTCTGGGCACCCTTCCTCGTCGACACTGCCTAGAGATTATCGAGATTAGTTCCTACCGTGGTGTTAGCGAAGAAAGTTACACATCCTGCGCTTGCAAATGAGAGTAAAGCGAGTTATGGGGCGAAATCACGAGACGTTTGGCATGATGCAAGATTAGCATAAGCCACGTGATATGAAGAGTTATTCCGTGAGCATTTTCCTTTGCGCCCACTAGTAAACTGGCTCTTCTGCGCATTGGTAACTATGTGGTCACGGTGACGAATTTTGACAATTTATGACATAGAAACTAATGCCGAGACCAGGCACTGAGGCTGAATCCTATTCGAATAACACTCTGGCTATAGTGTTCCATACGGATAGTGCTTCGGATTCATGAGGGGCCGTTTGATCAGAATACGATTCAGTTCATCATTTGAAGACGGAATATGTTCTTCGTTGTCCATAAAATGTCATCAATGTTTCCAATTAGAATTCTCCTTGGAGCTAATGTGACATTACAAATTAATCATCATTAGGATAGTTTAGACATTTCCACCAGATCAATTACAATGGATGAAGGCGGGTGATCCAGAATGCGAACAATCACGTGATCTGTGATACAACGAATTCTCGACTTTCTTGAGTTCTAGGAAGTACTCCATCTAGGGGGTCATTGCACAATTGATAAAGGTCATTTAAATGGTTAATAAAATTTGCACAAAACCCAATCAAAGAATCAGTTAGGTTACAGTTGGCTACAAAAACTCAGGTAGATAAGGCGAAGACCTTTTTGGCACTCCAGAGAGAGGTGTTTGAGTCTGAGTTTTTTCTGGGTATGATTATATATATATATATATATATATATATATATATATATATATATATATATGGTTGCAATGAAAATGAGTAAAAATCTGTTCATTTTTTAATCTTTATTCACTCCTGTAGATCAGTATCGGATTATTTTGTTCAACATGCAAGCACACCTGAAACCGACAGTTTCAAGTGGCCTCCGAGGCAATCAAGGGTCATTTCTGTCAGCCAGATGGTCATCTTTTGTGTGATTGTTTGTTTGCGTAATTCGTCCCGACACTTCATTGCCCGTTGTCCCCTCGAGCAAATCGTCCCGTCGCTGAAGTTGGGTAACCGAGCTCGCACATTTACACGTTTTGTTTGAGTTCGACGAGCTGAATTGACAAGCTGTCGGTTTTTGAACCCCATCAACGCCATCCCACGGTCTTTGAGAACCGGCCCCTCTTCTCCCCGTTCCCTCCTACCCCCCTCCCCCCCCCTCCCTCACACATTCGGTCCCTCGGTGCTAAAGGATATGACAAACACACTAGCCTATTGCTCACAGCCGATGAGAACAAGTAGGATAGGAGGAGATTCCATGTCTCAGAATATAATCACACAACTACCAGAGGGGTGGACATTACAGAGGGGTCTTCGTTCAAGAAACAGAAAGTCATTCGTCTGTATAAAAGCAGGACGATTCGTTCGAACTAAGGACTCTATTGAATTGTGATTTGAATTAATGCATTGGCAATTCGAAGACGAATCCGCACCAACTGAACCTTTTCTTGAAGTATATCCCAACACTAAGCACAATCAAAAACCTTGCAGTTTCAACGGTGAACTACGTCAATGTGGAATCAATCCACAGGCCAGTAAACAGGCGATGCTGTGGTGCTCTAGACCGGATAATTCGTGCACACTGGAGTCTGACATGAATTCCGGTGAACCATTGTTCCTCGCAAAGGAGACTGTCCCACCTCTATACCGGATCGACGGTAACGCACAATCGCTTCACGTTCAGGACACTGAAGTAGAATTCACCGAATGCCAATGGTTCAATTCTGGGAAAGCGATAGTCGATGGATTGTGTGTTGAAGACTCGCTTTGTAAGGACAACGTGGATTTCCTAGAGAACGAACTACCACTGCATTCCGGAGCCAAAGTGCGTGAAAGAAGACGTATGCTTAGCATAAATTCTGCTTTTGAAGTAAGTTTTTAGGTAATTCCAACTTGTGTACCTGCATGCTAACTGTACCATTGTCATGGACTCACTGGTATGTTTTCGTAACCCGTAAGACAACGCGGTCAATATGGACGAAATAGAAATCTGTTATGGACCAGCGATTCGCGAAGACGTATGAGGAAAAAGTCAAGCAACGCATTGTTTGGTTGACAGATGATAAAGGCATTAATAAAGTCGTGACGTTGCTTTTTTAAAGTCCCATTTTTAACCCTTTGGTGCACGTTCTAGTTATCAACACCGTGTACAGATAGCTAGATTTCCCATACCTCTAAACAGACTAAATAAAATTCGCCATGTTTCGGTTTATTCGAAGGAGTACGACCAGGTGTTTTTATTGAATTCTACCCATGATAAAATGTTCAGATGTCCTAATGGATAAGAATATACAGTACAGAATGACGTGGTCTGGACTAAATATGGGCGCAGTAAATTTCGCAAAAGATATCTTATAATCTCGGTTTGACAAAGCAAGGAGGCTGGTCAACAAAGACAAGACGAATGAGAAAAATGAAAAGCACCGACCTACTCTCTATGATGACAATAAAAAAGCTGTTCAAAGAAGGTTAATGGTGACCTTGCTGGAAAAAATGTGTTCATCTCGTTATCTTTCGAAGGTGATAGGGTCACTGCCTTTTTTTCGAACAACGCTTATTGTCGGCCGTTAAACGAACACGTTCGGCTCTCCTGCTGGTTTCCCCGAAGAGACCGGGTGTCCCGGTTACCGAAATGGTAGAAGCAGAGTCACCTCCAGGATTACCCACGATCTAGCATGTGTTCGTGGGTGCGTATATATTACTGTAACGAAAAGGCGTGAGGTTATTGGATTCACGGAGAGAAGTTTAAAAGCAAAAAACTTGGGTGCTGTGAACAAATGTCGAAAGACAACGAATGAAACCGGAAAAAGATGGTGGTCGACAAAGTCTTAGCGCGCAAATCATGGGCTAATGTTCCCATAACAGCCTCACACTGACTCGTTCCTTAGTTCTCACTGTTTGCCTTCTGTGCCCTGAGAAGTAGTACGTGCAGTTAGTTGGCCCAACTTTATTTTGTCGGTACTTGAAAAATCACCCTAACATAGCAGAGTACAACAGCAGAAGAGTTGCATGGCATATCTGAGCACGATATGGTCCAGTGGTTTAGAGCTTTCGATTACCACCTCGGAGGTTAGAGGTCGGAATGCCTGCCATCACCGATTGCGTTGGTGGTAGACGGTAATCCACGGTAATCCTGCTGGTTGCAACATCTGAAATATTGGGACCCTAGGTGGATCTCCACGCCAGGTCTCATGGTCTGGTTGGATTTTGGCTCTAACGGTGTGATTGGCCTTTATGTCTATGTGGTACATATCTCTTCCACTGCATTCATGCTCGTGCATATATTAAAAAAATCTTTCATGCTCGAGCCTAACTTCCTAGAAAAAATCCTCCCTATCTTAGAAGGAGGTTTTATTCCAGAAATCGTGGTTCACGAGTGGTGCCATCCAAATTAGAAGCGATAAATTTTTTATTTGGACGAATGACTTGTGCGAGCTGTATGCCGACAGAGAATTCGCTACACATAAACAAAACAATAAAAGTAAGCTGCCACAAATGGCAAAATATACGTGTAGATGCATATGGGGGTTAAGTTTATTTTGGATGAGTTTCAACAAGTGAGAAAGTAAATAACTAAGGTAAATGCAAAGTTTCGAATGTGTCTCAGCTTCGATTCTTTTCTTAATGGTGAGGATCCAAATAGGTCATGAGGAGATTAAGCAAGTTTATTCTAACGGAAAGGTGCCGGACGAAGATAGGTGGGTGAATGGGAAGGGTAACAAGAAAAATCTTCTTGTAAACGCGGAACAGTGTCCCGGATTATTCTGCGAAGACTGGTAAACCACGCTTGATATACTGAACAAAGATTTCAGTCAACACCGTGAACGGGAGCAGATGGAACGCGGACTGTTATTATCAACCCGTAGAGCAGAGCTTTAAGGTCCTGTTTCAGAAGGCCGGGGAAAAATTCAACCGAAAATTAAAGTAGGATAGAAAGAATAGATTGAAAGATGAACCTGGAAATAATAAGCTATCGTTTTCGAAATTGTTTGAACTTTCGTATTTGAGAAGATGAAGATCGCAGTTTTTCAATGCACCTTTAGGATTGTGTTGCCGTCCTAGTTTATCTGAGGAGTACTTGACCAAGCTCCACCTAGATAGGGATGTGGAATTAACGGAGACAGATTCTATTGGAAAAGAGGAGCGGGAATTACAGAAAACATTCGAAGAACTTGGAGAGGGAGCAATTCTAAGCCAGATCAGGTGAAAGTAGGTTCTACATCCGGAAAACCGAAAATGGTCCGAAAAAGAACATCGTTGCCAAAGAAGATGGGATACTGGTGGGTTACTGATGTAACTAAAAAAAAAACAGGGAAAGGAAGCAGCACTCTGAATTACTCCAGAGTTATCCACAAGGGGCTAAGAATACGTATGACCTACCTTGATTTTCTGAACTCAAATGTGAAAATAGTTAGGGAATCAGGCCAGAATATGTGAGAGATAACTGAAAGGTTCTGGCTTTTGAAGAAAAAGATGCCGGGATACTGAGTCAGTGGCTGAGCATTAATTCAGTAATATGCAGCGGACCAATCGTATAGATTTTTCAAATGAATTAGTTACGAAGTGAATTAGGAAGCTGGTGCATCAAGAGTGTATCTTTTCGGCATGCACATAAACTGATAAGGGCTAGGAGGTAAATTCGGATGGCTTCAAAGTTGACTAAATAGAACCTTGAAAAGAAAAGCCAGAGTTGTAATATTGCACGATTTATGTCCGGGACGATTTCGCTGCATCTCAATACGGTGCATACTGCAGAACGACACTGTTTATATATATATATATATACATAATTATTTCGGGAAAAGCATGTTTCAATTTCTTTAAATAGAACCTTCTCAACAAATTTTAGTGATGCTGACGGGAGAGCCAGTTGCGTAAGGGCCTTCGGGAATCTGAATAATGATAACTGGTTGTCCAAAATCAGGGACTAACGGATAAACAGTGATTCATTTACCAAAGTTTTCATAGGTTTCTCAAGCTAAGCAGCCATACTATTTAGAATCGCAGAGGAGAGGTCATCCTAATGTTAAGCAGACAAAGCTGTAGACCTGAGATTAATTTTGAGTATGCCCGACGTAGGTTGAAAGCCTGCACTAACTCAAGGAGAATGTGGAAGAGAGCAGACATTTTAAGGATGAAAAAAGTAGAGTTGAGGTGTTTCACATCCATTTCATCGTCGCCGGATTTAGTTTCTTACAACGGAAAAGCCCTGTCTTGTCCTATTGAAACTTAGGATTCTTAGTCCTCAAGCTTTGTTCGGCAAGGACCAATTCAGTCATTTTTCCTCTGCATTGAATGGGTCCGCATATTGTTTAACTTCCGAACCTTGGCGAGACTTGTGTGCGCGTTCTTTTTGCCTTCTGAAAGATTTTAGTAACGCGGAGATGGCCGTACCATCCGGCTTAGAGTCTCAAGAGTACAGAGCAGAACGAAGATAGCACTTAGAGTATCAGTGACGAATACAGCAACTCGCAAAAGTTAACAGGATAAAAACCAGAAAAATGCAGCGCCGAGAGCTGCAGTCAATAGAGGTATGTTACCGGGAGCGAAGCAATGAAGGCGAAACTTTATCTGATTCGTTTTTGTGAAGAATCTGTGGGCAGTGTTTGAACAAATTTGCGGTGTTATTAGAAGTAGAATAAAAATCCCTCATGGAATAGGGGCCGTTCAGTACAGGGGTGAATTTGCTCTTGTAAAGGAGTTATTCATATTCTTTCGTAAATAACGATAGGTGAATTCTCAGCCAACAAAAGAAATTTTATATTGAAAAGAAAAAAACTGTTCCATTGTGAGCAGATCAGAGCGACGAACATGCTTGTCATGATCTTACTCTAAACCGAGCAAATCCCGGAAAACACTGAATCGCCAAACAGTCATTACCGTTTGCAGAGTACTCAAACACAACAACAGACTTGCAGCTCCAAGTTGCACTGACTTAGATTATTTCAGTTCTGTTCTGTTCCTTCAGTCATCAACCTCACAAGTCAGTGCTATGGTTTTGGTTGTTGCCTCGCAGCATCTTCCAGTGGACGGCAAAATAAACAGAAGCATAAAGTTAAAAAGAGTCGAGGAAAAAATAGTAAGCGGAAATCTCGAAAACGAAGACTAAGCTCGAATGCAGCTGTGCCATGACGGTGACATCCATCCGTACCATATAATGTCCCCAACCATCTGGAAACCGGGTCCATAGACAACAACCCGGAAATCTCTCGTCCTACGTGATCAAATTAACTGGTCAAGGTTTTCATACACTATCTACCCCTGTCAACAGGGTGCGCCGAGAAAGCCTCTCAGTTGGCGTGTGTAACACATGTCCCAGTCACCTTGACCTGTTTAGATTCAATACTTGTTCCTCTGCCGCCTAGCCTCAGAGTTGTAGATATGGTGGTCCCATCCTTTTCAGGTAATATTGCGGAGACAACGATGCTCGAACACCGACAATTTGCTTCTATCTCCTACACCTAAAGGTCATTTTTCTGATAGGTATAAAAAGACGGATTGAACCGCCTCCACAGGTGACTGAGTTTGGCAATGCGAATCATGCCTGATTTATGGATGAACACTGTTCCTCCGATATCCAACCACACGACGAGATGTAACTGCCTAAATAGCCGAACTTGTCTGTTTCAGCTAAGGCCTTCCCTTTTCGGTTCAGATTTGATTTTTGAGCTATATCATAAAGATTAATGATACACCATGAGGAAATTCATTCCAAAGGTTGATTCTACTCCTTCATAAGCTAGGTGGTGTGCAAAAGTTAACGAACTTTTTTTCGTTGGACAAACTATAAATGATTTTCATGAGCTGTTGATTACTGTGCTTAGCGTCAGTGACCAGTTTTGGTGCAAGCTCTACCGGTGAGAGAAAATTTACACCGTGAAAACCGTGAAAATCAGTCAGAAGATCGTGAATATCGTTAACGCGAACATACCTGCGTTCCATTGGGTTCATTCGCAGGTTGCGTATGGGACAACGGCTACCGCTATGATAGCTAGTGGTGAATAAGTTGAATCCAGGCTCACCGAGTAAAAACGGTCTCAGGCGAACAACGGCAGTACTCGAGGAAGCGGTAAGTTTACCGCCTGATAAGCAGTACCTTTCAAAACGCCACATGTATCCAAGAACAGCACCTTGACGCAGCGAATTTGGCTAGCCCCTACTTTTAGCCATTGCACTCATTCTTCTGCACAGTAGGCAAAGACATTCAGAAGAAGAACATGAACCATTGTTGTCTGCCTGCTCGTCTGAGACATCCCAGCTGTCTCAAAGGTCACCCTTTGTTGTACAAAATTTAGAGGTGCACTCTTGAACAAAAAAGGCCGGATTATGTTCCGTTAATCATCCTTGTACTCTAGACTGGGTGGCTGTGCAATACAGCCACCCGGAACTTCGATAATAATTCTTGTGAACCCCAATTATTTTGCGAACTTTTCCCTTCATGTTACCTATTTTAGTGTTTGTGGGGTTGGAACTACCCCTCACCGCAGACCCGAAGTATAATAATACACGGAAAGTGTTGAGAATCATTAAAAGCAAATGAAATATATCTCGTTAGATCTGTACATATGTTGATGAATCCCAGTGTAACGGACTTATAAAGCTTTTAACTGACGAAGGACTTATTGGTACTTCAATAGAGATTCATTGAGAGATATGATTTATAGTAGTTTATGGTCTAAAAAGGGAAAATGGTTCCTCTTGTTTTGTCACGTCGGCAGAGGCCAAAACGATCTGCTTGCGTAAAGAGGCTGTTGCCGAACGAATAACAACCATTGATTCATTCTTGCTTGGTCATGCTATTGTAAATTGAGAGTTTTACCAACCCAGTTTGGATCTAGGAAATACTTTCCTATCAGGCACTGTAGTAGCTAAATTGGAAACAGTGATTTCCCGTCACTAATGGAAGAACAGAAGTCAGATTCATTCGCTTGCACAGAGTATCCCGGACCATTTCACTGCTTCTGTACACATGCATACTGAAGTCCGTGTGATTTTATATAGCTAGCAAAATAACCAATGAAACTGAGACAAGATCGAAGTGGATGAGAAGTCATAGGAGCGAACAAGAATTGGAGGGGGACTTGATGTTAGGTTACCAGGATAGGGCCAAACTGATGCTCAGCCGTATACACAGGCGGAACGCAGAGAATTTCGTCACCGAATAAATGAGCGCCCTCCGGTATGGCTTCAAAAATCGCTTAGTTGTCACTTCACAATACTCACGCCTTCAACGAAGCCAAAAGTAACCGGGTCGTCAATTGCGCAGCCTCTGATTGAGAAAAAAAAACTGATTTCAAGTGATTTGTTTAAGGTCATTTACTACACTACACATACGAGATTGCTTAGATATGCTGAGGCCGTAGCCATTACGAATTATAAACCTGAACAGTGTCAACAGGGTGAATGGCTTATCAGTTTGGCCCTACCCTCGTAACCTAACTTTCCGTCCCCCTCCCATTCTTGTCCGTTGCTGCGACTGTTCATCCACTTCGCTCTTGTCTCAGTTTCACTGGTTATTTTACTGACTGTAAAATCGCATTGACTGCGTCATGTACGTGTACAGTGCAGCGAAATGGTCATGGATACATTGTGCAAGGCAGTCTCTGACTTCTCTTTTCCGAAGCTATTTTGCTTCATAAGTGTTGTGTTCGTCTGGAACTGTCATGTACTCCCACCCACGCACGCTTGAGCTGAATCCCGTGCAATATGGACACCCCTGCAGTCGTATACGCACGTGCATCGTTGACGGTTGACGTGCTTCATCGCGGACGGCACTGGCCAATAAGATCGTACCACTCGCTGCACGACCTTGCGCAGCTTAATTCGATTGCACAGCTGTCTTATGCTTCCAATTACTTATATCACTGACTCACGCAATTGCATACGTGTTTGCGTTTTCACTTGCTCGATTGTACTGGTCTTTTCCGTACGTTGTTACAGAGTACAAGTTCATTCATACAAGCGCGCCTTCCACTGACCGATTTCGGGACACAACAATAAAGACAGATAGCCGTTCAACCGCAGTCATTCATGCACACCATACACACCTTTAGCGACTCTTTTCGTGCTGTTGATTATGTGCCGGTTTTTTGCAAACAGCATTTACTTCAGTGATAATTATATTTACTTGGTTTAAGAGCTTTGAATATGTTGATACAAGCCACCCCATTTTCAATCCCAAGGTTGTTTATTGCACGCGGTTGAAATCTGTGCAACCGTTTCTTGATCAAATAATCTGTAACAAACCACCTTAGATGTTCAGTTAAGCATGTGCCTTAATGTATTCATCGTGTTCTGTGTGCGCAATGAATTATCATTTGGGTCGATCATGTCAACAAACCGTTCCGCGTTGCCTTATGGTCAGTCCGATGGAACTGTGCACATTCTGACCTGAGTACTAAACATGTGAAATATGAATTACCCACCACAAACATTCACAACTCAAGCATATCTGACAAATTTGGTTTCCACGATCACTGCATAAGTCATTCTGCGAACCTTCTGTTATAGCATACTTTTAGAATCGTATTTTGTTTCCAAATTCAAGGATGACTATGTGTGGTGACGAGATTGCCGGAAACGGAATCAGAAGACACACCAAACGGCACCGAAATGTATTGATCAAAATGTGTTTTTTTCGAATAGGACAGAATCACCATATCCTTCCCCTTTTATCCGGGGGTCATGAAGCCACTGGCTTGAATTGTCGACTCAGGGCTGAGGCAGGGTAATCTATGCAATATAACTGGCTCACCAAATTGTAGGTTTCCTTCTGCTCCATCTTGTCGCGCTCTAACTGAAGTTCTAATGCGTATCTGACCAATATGCCTTCTGAGGTCTGTACCATCTCGTAAATCCATAATCTCCCCAAATCGCGATTCAGTATGTCGCGTAATAGTACTTGTAGATGGTCGGGGCTTACTATTGGAAGGATGGAGAATACCTGTTGAATCCGGGATCTTCAAATAAACCGCGGTTTACCCGCCCTGTATAGAACCATGGAAAAATTTGACGAACTCAGTTGAACTTTCAATGTTTTAACTGAGTTCACTGAGATGCAATCTGAGCACCTATGCCGAGGTGGAGTACGCTACTTTGACCTTGTGAGCAGTGTAGGTTCTCCGTCGCTTGCGGTTTCTAGTATCTGGGCACTCTTTTTCACTTTTTGCACATATACGCTCATAACTTGGTACTCGCATTGCCTCACATGACTGATCCTCGCCGAACAAAGTTGGTAGTAGATCCAGACTTTTGATTGCCTTGAAAACGATAATGGATGGACTGTCACGCGAAATTAGAAATGTCACACTAACCACTTTGCCATTATCCCTCTTTATATGTACGTCACATTCACCGAGGAGATCAAGCTCATGACGAGTAACACCACGTACTGAAATTGCTGTTTTTTAATTTGGAAATCTGGAAAACATATAACCAAAATATGCTGTGGAATTATCAGTTCTGCACTTCCTGCACCATCATGAAATTGAGCCTAGCACCAGATGAAAATAAAAGTCTTATGGATGAATTGCTGGTCATCATAATGGAGATGGAGTGATAGAGTGTGTGAAATATAGCATCATCTGGCCTAGTCTCAGTCAGATTATTTACCTTCCCACGACGCACCTCATCTGATGCGATCAGGTTTGCCACATGACATTTACCTTTACAAAATGGGCACGTAGAACGCCAATGGAACTGTAGTGATTCGACTGTCACTACACGTGGTCCTGTGCGCTATAGCTTCAGTACCAGTATCTAGCCAATCGGCTAAAGTCGGACCGTAACTGTCAGATTGTATAGAAAAAACGAAGTCGCCTTCTGACTGGTCAGCACGTTGCCTCCCAATAAATACACGCCTATTTTTCTATACAAACGAGTGAGCACCAACAAAATGTAACAGAATACAATCTTGCTGTTCTTGTTTCGTCTAGTCGTTCTAGTACGACTAGTCCGTATCCACGTTATTTCACTACGTACGATTGGCCGGCTAGATACGAATCTCAAAGGAACTCACCACATATGATGGAACAATTCATATATGGGTGTAAGATATGCAATATACTCGAGTTCCTGTTATCATTAGCTTACGACATCCGTGCTCCCCATATACGTGTATCCTGAGAATCCACACGAAAGAACATATCCAACTAAATGTAACCTATGAAATCTCACGCTGAAATCTGAAAAACACTGTAGTATTTCATGGGAAGGGGTTTATTTTTAACTCCTAGTCAGTACATTCTATTGGATTATATAGAAGCCTCCTAGATTGATTTTTCTGGATAAAGACCACAGGAAATCGGTTATGCAGTTAGGAATCATCAGCTCCATTGCACTTCGGCCGAGCCCTAACTAGGGCTTGAACTCCCAGGCTGAATGATTGTGTCAAACACCTAAACACGGGAATGAGGTGGCATAGTGATAACACGCATGCCTTCGAGGTGAAGGGGCCCAGGTTCAAACCATGGGTGTAGTGGAGCATACGCACCACTGATGAGCTTTAACAAGAGTGAAACTCGAGTCTGGTGGTTCCGAGTGCAGGGTTTGTAGGATGATCTGAGGTTTGCGATTGAATGGTGGATTCCAAAGTACAGTCAACCAAGCCAACGTTTGATGAATATCAACACAACATGATATATACGCAGTGCTTTCATGGTTTACAAAGGTGAATTGAGTATGGAACATGCGACAGTGTGATGATTCTGTCTTATTCGTATGCCATTCGAGAAAACCCATTCTCACCAAAACACTTCATTGCCCGTTGGTGTGCCTTCTGATACCATTTCGGGCAAGTCGGTCATCAAAATTTGTCATGGCATGCTCACTACTGAAGCACGTGAATCATATTCAATACTCGAGAATCAAGCGTGTCCCACGGTACCCGAAAAATTGTCGTTTAAAAAGTTAAGAAACATACACGAAAACACGAACAGCGAACAAGCCCGTTTTCGGTAAAAATCATCCTCGTGGCTAATACAGTTACATTTATAGGTTAGAAATGCATAAATTGTGAACAATGTCTGTGTGCTAAAGTGTGATTGGATAGTTATCCAAGTTGGCGTTGCGTGGTTAGGAAGGATAGGAGGGGAAATGTTGTTGTTCCGTGGTTGGGAAAGGGACCGATGAAACAATGAACATGGGTTTTGGAGATTATCCATTTCCGGTTTCAACCAAAGGGTCAGCGTATGGATCACACTGAGCTCCAGGGTCGGTCTCGGATCGCGGCCAGGGCAGTTTGAGTGCCTTAACGAAACTTTTCTGAAAAACAAAGCGATGGATTGAACAATCTGATCACCACAGCCTCTGCCGTTGCTAGGTGTTGTTTACGAGCGACTTTCACCATGTTTGTAAGAACTCTGTAGACTATTTTGAACGCGTCGTCGTTTACGTGATGTCCAGTGTCCGCAAGGTGTGCCACAATTGTACTGGTGATGGATTTTCTGTTTCCCGTCGACAGCCAAGTTGGTTTGTGCTCTTTGATCCTTTGTGATACTTGCCCTGTCGTTCTATCTATATAGCTTGCCGAACATGAGCAAACAAACGAATAGGTTAGCATGGAGGAGGTGAGGACAGGTAACTTGTCTTCTAGGTTCGTCGAGATCGCTGGTCCACTGGTGAAGTGGGCAAGTAGAGCACCATCGTGAAAGGTGAGAGCGATTGTCTCTTCCAGGAGTCTTATTAGTAACTCGTTTTTTGTCATCTCCTTTGAAAGAGAGTAGAATGTATAAATCTTTATTTTTAACGGTATTTAAAGCTCATCTAGTTGCCCTTCCTGCTATGTTCTCCTGAATGATGCGCCCGGGGTATCCGTTATCCAATTGCGTTTGCTTCAAAATGTCTAATTCTTCATTCACCTGCTCCTCCGAGCAAATCATTCGCACACGGGCTGCGAGTGAGCGAATAAGGTTACGTTTATGCCCAGTAGGTACAAAGCTGGCGAAATTGGTGTACTGGCCTGTCGACTTTGGTTTGCTATATACGCGACGGAGCAGTTTACCGTCGCCACCTCTTAAAATAAGTACATCTAGAAAGCGGAAAGCGTTCCTTTCTTCTACTTCCGACATAAAGTTAACCGCATTATGTGCCTGACTGAACTCCTCAACCAGTGACTCCAGCTGCGTATGGCTGTCAGGACAAAAATATCGTCTACGTATCGACAGTAGGTGGGTAGACTTGCTATCGTATCACTAAGTTTACCGTTTTCCAGCTTAGCCAATAATATATCAGTAAATAAAGGGCCCAGAGGTGACCCCATAGCTACTCCATCGGTCTGACGGTGTAATTATCCGTTGAAGGTAAACTGAACATCAAAAGTGCGTCCTAACAGTAGTTCATTCACATGGATTACTGGAATACTGATACTGATTTCTTTTTTGAGATAAAGTCTCGTAAACAATTGATCGCTTCTAGACGCTGCACGTTGGTAAGCCTAGATGTCACATCCAAAGTGGCCATCGTTAGTTCTCCAGCAGATCGCTCGCTGATCAGTTCTATGAATTGGCAAGTGGTTTTCAGGCTGCAGTGGGCAATCTTTCGGCAAACCGGTTCAAGTGCATCGACAGGCCACCGGGCAACCGAGAAATACGGGGATGCACTCAAGTCGAATATCGGTCTCAATGGTATCCCTGATTCGTGAACCTTTGGTAACCCATAAAGTCGAGGAACAGTGGTGCCAATTGGTCTTAGCTATTCTAGGGTTGTATGGGAGATAACATTGAGTTCTTTTGATGTTTTTTGAGCTTTGGTTAGTTTCTCCTCTACTGTTCTAGTTCTGTCCTTTTCTCCTTCTGATTTCTTGAATTTTCCCGGATCTTTTATTATATCATTCATCTTAGCGATATAATCTGTACAGTACATAAAGACAACCCCGGATTCTTTGCCTTGTTTCGAAAAGACGACATGATGGGTATTCCTTAACTTTCTCAGTGATTGTCTGGGTCAATCATTAGGAGTATTTCTGTTGTCCCCTTGCATTCGACGATATGGATGCGAGCATTCAACTTGGGTAGTTTTGAAATCATCAAAAGCTTGCTGTGATGTCGCGTTCAAGGAGTAGGTTTGAGGATGTGGGTTCTCATACTGCACCTCTGTGTCTAAATGATCGTTCTAAGAGGTAGGACAACAGAAGGTTAGTCCTGGTGATAACTCTTCCCATGCTGGTTTATCCAAAAACAAACGGGAAAATTTATGCACTTACCGTTCTGGATTATTCGGCAGATAGGTTCTTGGTTTTGTCTCGTTTAGAGTGTCATGCAGTTTGGCGAGTTTCTCACTACCTCGTTTAGCAATTACGTCCTCAGAAAACTGTTCGAATCTGGTTCATTGTTCCTCGTCTAGTTGGCCGAGAATGTGTCTGTAATGCTCGCTGTTTCGTTCAAAATGGGCGTATGTTCTACTGCCGCACTAATTGCCCAATTCACCAGTGGACCAGCGATCTCGACGAACCTAGAAGACAAGTTACCTGTCCTCACCTCCTCCATGCTAACCTATTCGTTTGTTTGCTCATGTTCGGCAAGCTATATAGATAGAACGACAGGGCAAGTATCACAAAGGATCAAAGAGCACAAACCAACTTGGCTGTCGACGGGAAACAGAAAATCCATCACCAGTACAATTGTGGCACACCTTGCGGACACTGGACATCACGTAAACGACGACGCGTTCAAAATAGTCTACAGAGTTCTTACAAACATGGTGAAAGTCGCTCGTAAACAACACCTAGCAACGGCAGAGGCTGTGGTGATCAGATTGTTCAATCCATCGCTTTGTTTTTCAGAAAAGTTTCGTTAAGGCACTCAAACTGCCCTGGCCGCGATCCGAGACCGACCCTGGAGCTCAGTGTGATCCATACGCTGACCCTTTGGTTGAAACCGGAAATGGATAATCTCCAAAACCCATGTTCATTGTTTCATCGGTCCCTTTCCCAACCACGGAACAACAACATTTCCCCTCCTATCCTTCCTAACCACGCAACGCCAACTTGGATAACTATCCAATCACACTTTAGCACACAGACATTGTTCACAATTTATGCATTTCTAACCTATAAATGTAACTGTATTAGCCACGAGGATGATTTTTACCGAAAACGGGCTTGTTCGCTGTTCGTGTTTTCGTGTATGTTTCTTAACTTTTTAAACGACAATTTTTCGGGTACCGTGGGACACGCTTGATTCTCGAGTATTGAATATGATTCACGTGCTTCAGTAGTGAGCATGCCATGACAAATTTTGATGACCGACTTGCCCGAAATGGTATCAGAAGGCACACCAACGGGCAATGAAGTGTTTTGGTGAGAATGGGTTTTCTCGAATGGCATACGAATAAGACAGAATCATCACACTGTCGCATGTTCCATACTCAATTCACCTTTGTAAACCATGAAAGCACTGCGTATATATCATGTTGTGTTGATATTCATCAAACGTTGGCTTGGTTGACTGTACTTTGGAATCCACCATTCAATCGCAAACCTCAGATCATCCTACAAACCCTGCACTCGGAACCACCAGACTCGAGTTTCACTCTTGTTAAAGCTCATCAGTGGTGCGTATGCTCCACTACACCCATGGTTTGAACCTGGGCCCCTTCACCTCGAAGGCATGCGTGTTATCACTATGCCACCTCATTCCCGTGTTTAGGTGTTTGACACAATCATTCAGCCTGGGAGTTCAAGCCCTAGTTAGGGCTCGGCCGAAGTGCAATGGAGCTGATGATTCCTAACTGCATAACCGATTTCCTGTGGTCTTTATCCAGAAAAATCAATCTAGGAGGCTTCTATATAATCCAATAGAATGTACTGACTAGGAGTTAAAAATAAACCCCTTCCCATGAAATACTACAGTGTTTTTCAGATTTCAGCGTGAGATTTCATAGGTTACATTTAGTTGGATATGTTCTTTCGTGTGGATTCTCAGGATACACGTATATGGGGAGCACGGATGTCGTAAGCTAATGATAACAGGAACTCGAGTATATTGCATATTTTACACTCATGTATTCATTCAATAAACACGTCTCGTGAAAAATTACTTTTCAGAATGGAAATTAAAGAGTCTTACCAGCTGCTATCGAACACCTTTGAGTGCGAAGCTAGTAATTTATATATTTTCACCTCTGCATCATTTCTATGGATCGAATGCTGATATTATCCGGAGACCAGTATCACAACTACGTCTACAGGATAAAAGAAATGTTCTCGCTAGCCCAAAGGTGTCTAATCCGCTGAGCCGTTGTTTCCATTGACAATTTGCGGGTAACTCGGTTCTTCGTCTCAGATCACATGGCCCTACTGATCCGCCGGATCGGCGTCCGTTCGTGAGCGTGACAAGTCGCACGACTGAGGTCTGTGCCATTTGGGCACGGAAACAGCGTCACTTTGCACATTGGTCTGCCGGAGAGGCTTTTAGCCAGCGGACCGATGAAGTGCAATTTACCGATGCGAAATCCTACCATTGAGTTCGGCTCTCAAATTAAACATAGTTTTTTAATCTATGTGGTAAATTCGCAAATTTGTGTGACATTTTCGCAAATCAATGTGATGGTTTCACAAACCAATGTGCTCGTTTCTCAAATCAATCTTAAAACAGTGTAGACCTGAGATGGACCTTCACTCCAATTTTCTGAGTCATGGTTTTCAATTCGTCTTGACGTTGTAGGGGTCCATGTGGCTTCAAGACATGCTCCTTCCACTGAACTCACACATGGTAAAGTTATTTCCAAAAACTTTGATAAATCGACAAAGTGCTCCGTTAGTTTTATATTGACCTTTTGGGTCTCTGCAGCCGAGCGATTCTTGGTAGCATCAACTTTTCTGTTGGTTGTTCAAGTTTTAAAAAGAAAAACAAAAACGTTAAGGGAAAGACAGCGCGAAATAATCGTTTTTGCAATAACTTTTATTCTCATTTCACTGCGCATCTTATTTCAGATGCTGCGCAACTGCTTGCCTACATTCCCTTACGAGAGAAGGATTTCCAAAATCGACACCCTTCGACTGGCTATTGCATACTTGGCATTGTTGCACGATATGTTAAACAGTTTGGATCAAATACCGATGAACAATTCTTTGGTCACGGGAACTCGCGTAATTCAATTCATGTTCGAACGTTTGCAAGCACCTGATCGACATTCACTCCTTTGGTACACAAGTGGTAAGTTGAGTTTCACTTTCGGGTATGTTCCTTCGAAAAAGCTACCAAACTAATTTTGCAACTTTTGTTCCCGCTTCGATTAAGCACCTGAAAAGCAGAACCGTTTCAAATTGATGAATTTCCAGCTGAAGGGACAGACGAGTTTTGTTAAAGAAGGCTGAATTTATTGTATGCGTTGGTTGTTTTTTGGGCCGAGTTTTGCAAGTCACCTGATCATTTTTACACTGGGATTAGGATAAATCATTGTACAGACCAGTGACAACACAATCCAGATGATGTATATGACTTTTTTCTTATTTTTTCCCCAATCCGAACAGTGTGGAGCAGAGGAAAGTATGAGATACAAATCGAAACTCACGTAGCGGGTCAGCGGAATGGATCCAATTCACGAGATCTTATGAAAAACTTAGCGGGGACTGTGTGAATCTCTGATGAAGTCCATCAAAAGGAAGTCAAACTGAATAAGCATGGCTAGATCATGGAAAAACCTATGAAGTCTGAAGGCATAAAAAACAGACCTCTGAGCATGAACCGAAATAGACCCTAGCCTACGAGGATTTAATTTCTGTTAACTAGTTAATTACATTGAAGCTGCCAATGTGCGTGCGACCTGGTGAGTCATCCTTTTCGCGGACAGTTTCAATAGCGTACATGAATTCACTGTTTCTCAGTACTTCAGAAATAATCAGAATGCCGCAAATAGACCACGTCTTCTTTACGGTTCAGAATCGTGACCACTGCGGGTAGGAACACGTGAACATAATCGGAAATAGAACATCGGTGTCTGCGTAGCACTGCTCAAGTCTGGTGAGAATAAGGAGGTTACACGTAGCGTATCAGACATACAAAACATCATTGGCTGAAACACTGGTGTTTACCGGGCTAAGGTGGCTGGGAAATGTGGTCTGCAAGACCCCGGGGAGAATTGCCCGACGCGCAGTATTTGCTAAGGCAGATAGTGTATGATAGACGAGTAACATTGGAAGAAAGGTATGAAATTCTGAGCAGAGGGGTTTGACCTTTTAAGGCGCGTTAGGATTCCTAGGTGAATTTCATGAGTTCCATCCACTTGGTGGTTAGAAAATTTCGAGGATATGATTGGATCGATCTGAACCTACTAACTGTAGTTCTTTTCCTATTTAGATTAGTCTTCTCGCATACAGTTAACAACGAATACTGTCACTTCCAGTAAAGGTTGTTCGAGGCAAACTGCTTGATTGCCGTGCACATGATGGCCTTCTACCTATTTCCGTTTTTTTGTTTGAAATAATCAAAGGTTGGCTACAAGCAGTTCAGCAGGAACTCTTAGTGTTTGTAACCGGCGTGAACCACCCGACATACATCGGCATCTGCTAATCTGTTTGGATGATTCCCATGTTAACATGGCTCGGATCAAACGGTGGACAGTACCCAACCCAGCATAATCAACATCATTTTGCAAAACCTAATTAGACTTTTATAAGACTATTCTCTGGAGCATGGAGCTAGTAACCAGGGTGGTAACTGACGGTCTATCGTATCCTAAATGAAATCCAACTTATCATCATTGTCACATGATCTAAATTTTGGCAATAAAAGATGCTACTCCGTAGTGCCTTTTGCTTCTTATACGATATGATACATCAAATGTGTGCCCTTAGCTCTTATACTGGCTGGTAAAAGGAACAGCATACGTAGGCTGTTTTGAGCAGGAAATCGATTAATCTGTCGGATGTATAGGTAGCATTACGAATCACCTTTGAGCTACTTAAGGGACCTACTTCATTGTACGCGTGTGTATGTGTGTGTGTGTGTGTGCGTGTGTGTGTGGATTTGTGTGTGCGCGACGCTCTGTCTGAATGTACGCATTCATCAAAACACGAGCATCAATCGTCCTCCCAATTCGCGGACGATAGCAACTTCTGTAGCAATCAACAAAACATTCACATGGACTGTAGCATGGCAAAACCATACCATTACAGCCATTGCGCGACAACATGAAATGTGTGTTAGCGTCGCAGATTGTTTCGGATAATCACAGGAGTAATAGATCAACAGACTGATATGTTTACTTTTGACAGTGAAAAAGGTGAAATTATGTAATGTGAAGTCATTTTTTCTCTTCATGGATCATCTTCCTTTTGTTATTCAGATCCCATCTCTCGCTACATTATCTAATCAAGAGCCCACGCTCTGTTGGCTATTTCCATCGTATTGCTTTTGTTGTCACTCGGGCTTATTACGACAGTGTCTTCTATCACAAGAGTCAATCGCTGTATGATCAATGACTTGTCACCCCTGAAAAGTCAGCGATGGAAGGGCACTATATCATGCAGTGGTGAAGTTGAACAAGCCATTGACAGCCAGCCTGGATAACCTCGTGGTTGAGGGGTTCGACTCGCAATCGATCACTACGATCTCGAGTCACAGTGGGAACTCGACGGATGTGCACAGCTGAAGATTCCTAACGAGAATGAAAAACTAGTAAATTTCTCCCATGACTTTCACTGAGGAGCTAAACTTGGTTTCTGCATGATGAATTATTTGTTAGTTGATTACAAGTCTAAGGTGATCGATCGTTATTTCGAATACAAGATGTGAAGTGATAAAAGAGAAGTAGTTCTCCCAATGAAATAAAGCAAAGTGATCTTCTGTTTTTCAGTCCTAAGCCATTACAAAATAGTGGAATAAAGAATTTCTAAAATACACAGAGTTAGCTTCAAGAGTACAGGAAGGTGAAACTGGTAATGTGAAATCACAGTGCAGTTACGCCACAGGTCGGCGGATAACATATTCGTGTGGTTTGATTAGTGGCGAAAGTGCCATTGAATATTCTGTTACTGAAATGATGCCGAGTTGCTTCAACGAAGATTCTGTTTACACAGTTTTGGGTTGAAACATTCTGATAATCAAACTTTCGATCGTGTGTGAACCATGCTTTAGTTTCGACTCAACAGGGGTTGCCGAATGATCTCCTAAAGTCTGAAAACTTACTTCTATCCAACCGAATATTCGACAGTAAGTGGACGAACTAAGTCGCTTCATGATGGGCTGCACTGTATTTGCCTATACACTTGTTCCGCTCCTTGTATTAGTATTTGGGCGAATGACTAACGTAACCAGTGGGCCGACATTTCAGTCAAGAAACGAGAAGAACTAAAAAGATTTCACAAATGACAACCTGTTTAGGTTAACACCCCAAGATAAATGTTAACCGTGGGGCATTTCAGTAAACGAGAGGGTAAGGGAAACAAAACTATTGACACAATTTTGCAAGTAACTCACCTTTTACCTTATCCTTAGTGGTGACAATCCGAGCAAGCTAGGATATGGAAGAGTTTTCGTACAGATTTATTTTAGAGGAAATCTGCCGGGAGTACAGAACAGGGGGGATAGCCATCCTGAACAACCTCGTCGTCTCAGTCGAGTAAATTAGTCGAAATACAATGTTTCCCTACACCAGACAGTGTTCCTCCGAAACATAAGATGGAGTATTTTAAACATCTAGGTTCAGATTCCAGAGAGACTTCTTCTGCACACTGTTTTTCAGACAGGTGGCAGAATCGTGCACAGTCGTTTAGACAAAGTAATAACAGCCGAGAACACCCAGTCAGCAAGTGAATACGGAAGAGTGTGTTTCAGTAAAAACGTGAGCAATCATTGAATTCAAATCTTTGCTTAACTGAGTGTGTCCAAAGTGGAACAAAACTAAAGAGAACCAACACAGTACCATGGTTATGTGTAGACACGTCAGATCGATAGACGATCGAAATCAATAGGATGGCGCAAGTATCATCGTATCGCTCGAAATGTGTGAACGAGGAAACGAGCTAATTGAAACTTAAAATGTGGAAGTTCTGATTGCTCGAAAAATCCGTGTTCTTAATACAAAGCTCATGACATGACTGAAAGGTAGTAAACTCCTGACTAGTAAACTTTGTCGTGCGAAGATTCTCAGGCACACTAGGCGTGATCTAGAACACTGATTTGGCTAGGGATACTAGGCGACACGGCTGAATTCTGTGGCCAGGATATTTCTTGTAAAAGATTTTGTGTTCTCTGAGGGGGAATTATGCTAGCTGTTCCCCATATTTTAGTCATTACAAGCCGAAATCAAACAAAAACAAATAAGCAAAACATCACACTTTGAAAAATACTTAGGTAAATGGATAAAGTACAATGAAGCGTATTTCAATAAAAAAAAAACTAAAAAAACTAAGGTAACTGTAAATATTTATAAATAACTGCACTTTTACCTTCACCCCATTGGTCAGAACCTAAGCCAGGTAGAGCATGGGGAATTCTTCTACCCTTTTATCCTAGAAAGAACGTGTCAGAATTCACAATGAATAGAGTAACGGATAAATAGGGTAAGGAATATCCTGTGGACTGAGAGAAAATAAGACTCAGTGTGTTGATCAATGAGTTCAGTCAGAAAAGTGTGAATGTGGACAAATAAAAACTGACTTAAATATTTGTGTTGGTAGTAGCTCAGGTTGTTGGTTGCCATGATATTCTGATCGTTGAGCTTGGCGTTTGGATCTCAAATGTTTTGTCACAAGTCGAGGTGACATCGTCATCGTCGGCACATGAACTGACGATGTTACCTCGTCTGCGATCTAAACGCCAAACTCAGCGATCAGAACATGATGGCAAAAAGTGACCTAAAATCAACAGGCCACGACTCACAGGTTTTAGGTTCTGTTCCAGGATGCCGATGAAAACTACAGAGAAGCACTGAAGCATTATAAAAAGAAAATATTGGGAGACGAAACTGGAAATGATAGGCTACGGTTTTCGACGAATGTTTCAGTTTCCATATTAGGAAATACTGACCTCGCCGTTTTCATTACGGTATTGAGTATGAGCTTCCCGTAATAGATTATCGTCTAACAAGATTCCAATATACTTGATGGAACTCACTTCAGATAGGAATTTAAAATTATTGGAGACACAGTCTGTTGGGAAAGCGGAGTGCGAATTACTGGAAACATATACAAGACATTTGTAGGGGTTCAGTTTCAAACCTGGTAGGCCGGAAAAATTTTCCGTTCCAGACACGTTCTCACCGAAGTTTCGACGAAGTGCAACATGGTCAGCACCTTTTATGCCTTAAATACCTCAGACGGGTGGAGACTAGTACGCCACTGGTATAAGTGGAAAATTAGGGAACAATACAACACCTTGGGGTACGCCAGATTTATGGACAAGCAATTGGGAAAATTGTTTTCCACCCCTGTTTTTCTGCTCTCCACTGTGGAAATAGTCAGAGAACCAGACAAGTATTTACGAGGGACAGCGGGGAATGTGTAAGTTTATTCTGAAAAAGCTGAATACTAAACCAAAGGCTAAGGAAAAGTTAAGAAACACACAGCGGACAGATCTGTCCGATCTGTCCAGTGATTTACTAATGGAGTGGACTAAGAGGGAAGATCTTCTGTCTCGGAAAGTTAACCGAAGGTGTCGGGAAGTACATTCAGGTGGGTGTAGCCTTCTGATCGATTCGGACGAAAAAGTTTTCCAATGTGCCAGTTTTGTTGGAGCCCTTGGAAATCCGAATAACGATGACTGGTGACCAGGAACCAGAGTTTGAACAACTCGATAGGAATTTATTCTACAAACTTAGCACGGGGTTAGCAAGCTGGGCAACCCCATGCCTGAAAATTTCAGAGCAGAAGCCATCTGGACCTACAGAATTCAAAAGTTGTAGAATTCCGAAGAATTTTTAATGTACCCTACTTAGCTAAAGGTTCAAAGCACTTACCAACACATGAAAAGTGCCAAGAAGGACGGTTGCGGGAACTGTGTATAAAAGTAGCGGTAAACTGATTTACATTAACTTAATCATCACCGGATTTAGCTTCTAAAAACGGAAAAGCTTTATGCAGTGCCAAAGAAACTTGGGATTCTTAGTTCTCACAAATTTTCCGGCACTAGCTCATCGCATCATCCTTCCTCTGTCTTGATTAGGTGTACTTATTGTTTGACTTCTAAACCATAGCGAGACTAGTATGCGTTTCTTTTGCCCTCTGAGAGACTTCAGTAGTGGAGCGGCCACCCTACCACCGCACAAATTCCAACTAGAATCTCCCTCTCAGAGGTGACTTTTACATTACTCAAAACCATGTCACTTCTTACTTGTAGGCTTAAGGCTTCAGCCAGGATTTTATCTTCAAGCTCAAGTCATAAAGACTGTTGAATCGGGTCTCATACATGACCTAAGTCCAAAGTTAAGGAGAGGCATAAATCGTACGTTTCACTGCAGCCGGAAGCTGCTTTACCGCATAATAATATCCATGCTTCAGTTTTTCTCAGTTAAGGTATTATGTTGTTCAGGCAAACTATATTATTGTTATTATTATTATCACTATTATTACTGTATCCCCACTGTGTCCACCCGAAATACCGAAATTGTGATTTCTCAAGATCTAATCGCGCGACTGGACTGGATTCGGTGGGATCGTTTGGGTTTCACCGGAAAAGCGGAATGGAGCACGCTAGACTCCGGATTTCAAAAATCTGGGACCGATCTTTCGGGATCATGAGTACCAAATGCAAATAAGTACTGTTATTATCGCGAGTGAAAATGTGTGATTAGACGCAAAGCTACGCGTGATTTTACATTCGGACCAATCTATTCGGTTCGATGAATTCAATTGTCCTTTCATTACTGTTTATTTATTTAGTTTCACTAAATACATTTGCTTCCTGAATACACATTCACGTCTTAAGGCACAAATCTTTACTGTTCGGATCCTGTTGTATTGTCAAGTCAAATCAAGTCAAGGGTACAACTTATTTATCCGGAAGATGCAAATTTTCATTGAAAAGTTATTAGTTACTGTGGGGTCCGTCGTACCGCTACAATGGTTAATTTTCAGCTAAAACTCTTACTGCGAGTAAAAAAATCAACCACTGTAGATATACCAAAATACGTATATCAAGGATGAAGGTGAATAATTTTCTCCAAGCAAGGGTTCATACACGTTAGGAGTAATTGTGTTGGATTTACCAAGCAGGCACGATTAGCTGGCTATGACGAAATCACAAAACGCGTGAAGAAGTCGGTCTCAGCCAATCGAGTGTGGGAAACATGGCTATCCCGTACGACCGACAGTTGTCAAAATGATAGAGGCTATTCGAGATTATTTTACATGACTTCAAAATACTTAATAAAAAAAAAGCATATCTGAATACGGTAGCACGTTTATCGATATGTTTTACAAGATCGTAGAATCACGATAGACCAGGGTAAATAATTGAGGATCGAAAAAATTACTGGGGACGAAGGACTGCGTCATTAGTGTTCAAATGACATAAAGAGGTTTGGAAAGGCATACTATACATTGTGAACTTCTATGTTTACAAAATGTATCTTCAGCGTGAATGAACCAGAAAAGATCATAAGGTAAGCAGTATCATGAAACCTCCGCACTGATGGACGTGGTATATTTCGAGTGTTCCTTTTATGGTAAAACATGAGGTAGCGAATAATCTTTAACATCATTATTCTCAATAGTCTTAGCGTGTCCCGCCGGTACTTTTCTGCTGTAAAGAAAAACACTTACACACCAAACGGATTAGCATTTGGACAAAAATTTCAACCTTGTTCGTTAGCACACGAGCAAAGAACAGAAGTACAAAATTTCTGTACATCAATAAATCTGAAGCGAATAGTCGAAACATGGAACGGGTCCACAAGTGGGATTGGTTAAGAGAGAGAGAGAGGTTTTAAAACAGAGGGTTTTGAACAGTCAGAGATGATAGTAAGTCACAAAACTCGCAATTCGAGCAACGCGTATCCAATTCACACAAATCCCAAAAACCAGTATGAAATTGATTTCTAAAGTTCTACGGTACTAAACTGAAAATGTACAATTATATGGAAACCACAAGTGAGCTGCCAAAACTACTTAACAACAAAGCCCAGAGGTTTATTATACAGTAACCAAATCAAGATGGCAAAAACGGTTCATAGCCAGATTCAAATGTGTGAGTCTAACAAAAAAAAAATCATATAAACGTGTTGAGTATGGAAGTGTTCAACAAAACGAAGTCGAATATGGTCAAATTTGCAAAAGATGTGGAAAATTTAGAAGGATTTCCAATTTATATCCTATACGATGATTTCTTTTGCAAATACAATGGATGTTGTTGTATGCTTGTCACACAAGGATGACATGGGTTCCGCCAACTTTATATTAGAAACAAGACTGATGATGTGCAGAGCTCTACGAACGGTGTTAAGATTTATTGAAAAAGCTCATGGAAAATCAGCTGGCCGTATAGAGAATCTCTGTTAATCTGGTTTAGTCCAAATCCCGTGCTTTCTACCATAAATTTGTCTTATTTTTGCCAAACAGTCTGTTTGCTTTCCGTGCTCTTTAACCGCTAGTTTCCACACCTTCCACCATCCGCTTAGCTTCCTCACTCGCGTGATAATTTGGTTGTTCCGTCCCAATGTGTAACGCAATTTTTAGCCTTTTTTCTGCGGCAGGTGTAGACTGGCATTAGTTTTCACTTCTCTAACTGTTGATCTTATCTGTCCGTATTGAACTCTGATTCTAAACATACTTTGTCGCATACACAACCTTTCACCCCGCTTTTGAAGTGACTCACTGGTATCCATGACCCGTTCTGTTATTACGTCATAGTTGCTTGGGTTACTTGACAAGGCCTAAACGTTTGGACGTAGTTAACCTTCACCCTGTGTCTGCATTATCCGTGTGAATGACCAAACTTGGCCATTCTGCTACCATCATGCACTTTCTCATAGCCATGCTATTATTTTTGTCATTCGCCAAGCTTTTGTGTGTTTCCTTAGACTATTACTTCTCTTCTGACCTATGATTGGTCAAAATGCCCCCCATAAAGAAGGACCTTCTTTGTAAGCCACCAGGCTCGCTCTTGCGTCTCCGTCGCGAGCATTTCCTGTCTATTGTTGCCTGGGCTTTTGAAGCCTTCGCTGACGGTTTCGATTTTGTGGTTGGTTTGTCCACAATTTGAGTACACGTAATGAAGCGAGCCTGCGTTCTCTGCCTTGGGACTTGGGGTTCGATTATTTGCCAGTCACTCAATTACGGGACGATAATCCTGTACAAAGAGTGATGCAGTCCTTTCCAATTCAAACACAAGTATTTGCTTTTTGCACCTCGGTGGGTTACCATTTCGGGGCGCGTAGCTAAACTCACAGCAATTATAGCGGGTGCCCTGCGACTGGCTGCGCTAAGTTTCTTCTCCTGTTATCACTCTGGAATTTATCGTTATCCTCCTTAAAATAATCATGTTCACTCGTCGTTAACATTCTAGACTAGAAACGTTATATCTGTAAAATCATGCTTCGTGTGACTTCCAAGTGTTTGTGACAGATACGGATCGAATTTGGACTAAAAATGCAAACAAACTGGATGACAGGCTGCTGTTACTTGCATCCCTTCGGCTAAACTGACGGTGCCTTCCGTGATCAGTGTGAACGTATACCCGCCCTTCTCAATTACGTCATATCTGAATACGCGAATTCATGTTCATGTGCTAACAGTTTGTTTTCCAGAATTCTGTCTGAACGTGAATTTTGCAGACTCTTTGGTATATATAGATGGATTTCGTTGCTACCGCCAAGATAGGCTGCTGAGGAAGAAGAAATTGGCATACTGAGTGGCAGCCTACTTATGCTTATCCTCAAGCGGTGAGCCTACCGTTAAATTTAAATACGCCTCAAATGGTATAGGCTGGTTAGCTAGTCAAAGTTTTCCGAAGATTGCTCATTTTCGAAGTGCAGTTCTAACCAACATGTATGTCAGCCTCTTTTGAAAACAGTCAGATATCAATTCTTTCTACGATGCACCTATACCACTACTAATTTCTCTTTTGGATGAAAATTTACATTTTATTGTTGGTGAGTTTATCCATGCCAGCGCATACACGCTACTTTCTTTTGGTTTACCGGATATAAGTGATATATATACTATATATATATATATATATATATATATATATATATATATATATATATATATATATATATACTGATATATATACCAGTAACTCCCCGACCAGAGTAAATTGTCTACCGGATAAAGTGATCACCAATCATTCTCAGCTATCCTCCCTTGGACTTCAAGCTACTGTTTCTACAAGCGATCATAACTTACTTCTTCTGGGACCGAAAATTTATTCACTTACTGCTGATAAGTTCTTCACGGAAACGAATCAGGAAAAATTTCTCCCAGTAACATCTCTTTATTGAAAGCAGCTACTGGATCTGGTTTTTCAGGTTTTCCTTCTTCTTTCCACTCTTCCGAATTGTTGAACCCTCTACTGATACAATTAGTGCTATCTTTAAACGCTGTTGCCCTACTGAAACTCTGTTCGCGTCCGGTGGTAGGCTAGCCTCTCCACCACTGAAGCTTTTCGGAAGACAGAAGGAGAGCTCTTTAAGTCTCGCCGAGGTTCAGAAGCCAAACACTGCTCTCATCTAATCAAGGCTGAGATAACACTGTTGAATGTGTCCTTTGCCGCACTATTTCTGAGAGCCAAAAATCCCAAGTTTCTTTGGCATGGTATGAAGCTACTTTGTGAGCAGAAAACTAACCCCTGCAAAGATGACATTAATGTAGAACACCTCAATGCTACTTTTATTCATCCTTCCATTGGCCATCCTCCCTCGTATTCCCCATGTTCATTACTATCCGTAATGAGAGTATGCCCTTCTCATTTTGTGTTTAGTTACTTATCCTTACGTACATTGTCATCATCATTATCATCGTACAGCGGTGAACGGTAGGGCAAGCCCCACTGACCACTGCTTTTCTCAACATGTTCCACGTTGGATTAAAAAGTATGAATATACAAGATGGACGGGGAGTGCACCTACATGGGTGGGGAAAGGAAAGAATGCCCTAGCAGCCAAAACACGGAATACACAGTCTAACTGTACAAACGCACATTCATCAATCATTCTGATTTGACAGAATGTGACAACACGATCGCCACTGTTCACAGTTCGCAGCCATATCCTTCAATGTCTCCGGTCAACTGGTAGACGGATCTTTTGGACCCCAACCACGAAGACGTGAAACTGCTACTTTTCCTAAGTCTGCTGTACTTTTTCTCATTCCTCGTTGCCAAGTCATCTGTTGATCTCCGCGTGGTCTCTTCCACTCCTGAGGAGGAACGAATAATAGGACACGGTATAGTAGACGTGTGTATGACATTCGTAACACATACCCCACCCAACGAAGTCTACTGAGTTGGATACGCTGTGACAAAACGTTCTATGAATTGGTACCCAACACTCGATTTCTGACCTCAGCATTTCCCACTCGGCTATTCCACCAATCCTAGCGATACTACGTAAACATCGGTGGTCGCAAACCTCAAGACGACGAATACCTTCAGCACGTAGACTCCAAGTCTCGCAACCATACAACAAAACTGAACGCTGCGGCGCAGTGTACACCACCTTTCAACTTCAGTGAATTATCAGATCGACGCCACTAGTGCTTCAGTCCAGCGTACACTGCTCGAGCCTTGGATATACGCGTGCTCACTTCTACTACCATGCTCCCATCCGTCGTCACGCAGCTACCGAGGTAGGTGAAGTGGTCGACAACTGACAACACCTCCCCATCGAGCATGAAGCTCGGAATCGTTGACGTCCAGTCTTGTAACATCACCTTGCACTTTGAAGGCGCAAAGAGCATGCCGACTGGAGCTACAGCTCATGAGAGTCTATCTAGTGCATGTTGATCATGTTCCGTGGATTCGAACAGCAGGCAATGTCGTCCGCGTAATCTAGGTCACATAGCTTTCCACTATATCCCAGTTCGAAGCCTACATCCTGAAGATTTTGCAACACATTCTCCTTCATTTCGGCTATGAAGAAGTTGAACAGGAATGGAGACATGGGACATCCCTGTCGAACACCACTGGTCGTTTCGAACCGACCGGATAGTTCACCGTAAACCCTTACGCGGCCAGAAGTATGAGAATACAATGATCTCAGTAGGTTCACGAACTTCTGGGGCATACCTTTTCGACGAAGAACACTGAAAAGCATTGTTCGATCAACTGGATCGAAGGCGCCTTTCAAATCTAAGAAAAGCAATATTGTCGGTCGGCGGTGCGTGTGACGCTTTTCAAGTAGTCGGCGAAGAGTAAAAATCTGGTCGATGCATCCTCGTGTTGGGCGGAATCCAGTCTGCTGTTCGCGGGCATTCCTCTCGCGAGCGAGTGTATGACGGTGCAGCAAAATCGAGACTAATACTTTGGTGACTATCAGAATAAGGCTAATCCCACGATGATTACTACAGTCATTGCGTATTCCCTTCTTGAAGATGGGAACAATCAGCGACTCACTCCATATTAACGGAATACGCTCCTCGTTCCAGATGTCACGAAGCAAAGCGGTAAGTGATTTTATTGACGCCTCACAACCCAGTTTGAAAAGAACTGGGGGAATTTCGTCGGGACCTGCAGCTTTCCCCCGCTTTAGTGATCGAATGCATGACACTACTTCTACTTCCAATGGTGGCTCAAGTGATACCACCCAAGGAGTAGCATTTGTTGACACGGGAGTAACTACACTAGCATGCGGCGAGCTAAAGTGTTCCTTGAGGTGCTCGGCCCAACGGTCAAGCCTTTGCTGTTTGCTATGGATGGGTTCTCCATTTCTATCGCAAATCGTTTCACTGACCTTGATGCGCCGTCCACCGGTGTCACGATTAAGTTTGAACAGTCTTTGGCTGTCACCTGAAGCAGCTGCTATTTCCATTTCTTCGGTCACCTTGACCCACCAATTTTCGCGATCATTCTTAAGGCTTTTTGTAAGTTGTCTTTGTAGCTTTCTCCGTATCTTATTCATCTCGTTACAGTTCGAGAGCTGACGATTTTGCTCCATTATACTCAGCGACTCTTGCGAGATCCATTGTCTTTGATGGACAACGGATCTAGGACCACGGTCAAAGCCTGCTGCAAAGTACATCGTCCGTTTGATATGAGCCCAATGCTCATCTTTATTGCTGTTCGTCGTAGATTCTAGCTCACGTGCTAACTTCTGCTCGTAACGGATGCGTACCTCTGGATCACACAAAAGCTGCACGGCTAATCGGGTTTGCGGTTTGCGATGATGACCATGGAGCCAGAGAGATAATTACATTAAAACTAATGCATGGTCCTACTCTACGTACGTGGACCAGTAAGATGTACGGTTCTGAACAGAACCGCGCCACCGGTAGCTTACTGTGATATGATCAATTTGACTCAAAGTGCCTGTAGAGTTAGAGCGCCATGTCTCTGTGCGACGCGAGTTGTGTCAGAAATTGGTGCTAGACAAGAACAATCGATTGTCTGCACAAAACTGGAGAAGTCTATCCCCGTTATCTGTACGCTGAGCGGGTAAAGCGCAACGCCCACCTAAACAGGCTTCTGACACACTAAGTTTGCCAACTTGTGCATTGAAGTCACCAGCTAGCACTACATTGTCAGAACCTATACTGCTGCGAACGAGGGTGGCGAGTTCATCGTGGAACTTATGCTTCCGCGTGTCAATGCTGCAGTCTGGTGAAGCGTACACCGAGGTTACAAGCAAATTACTCTTAACACAACTATCCTTCCGAACACTAACTGACCCTTGGATTCTCACAGCACATAAACGACTGTTAACAGGCTGCAGTCTAAGAGGGCGGCCTCAGCCTTGTCAGTCAAGACTATTCCTACATCACGTTGACCCACAGCTCTAGCTACTTCGTCTCCTGAAGTGCGCAGGAAATACCTCGATGAGATAACAGAAGCAGTTAGTTGAATTACACTGCTCGAATCCTGGATACGCGTTTCACTTAGGCAGCAAACATCAATCTTCAGGGAATCTACTGCCAGCGCTAGGCATGCCTGCTGACCGACCTGCATGAGTGTACGCACGTTGAAGGAGCCGAGATTCAGAGACTGACGAGGCTTGAGAAAATGTGATTTACCGGACGGAGGAGTATTCCCGACACCGTTTGACAGTGAATAGTTGCGAGTATTGACCATGTTATCAGTGGAAGCATTATGGGTGGATAGATGGGGCAAAGAGGGGTGGTTAGGGACAGAAGACAAAGGTTGCATAAAAGAGGAAACTCTGAGCAGTAGCCCACTTATCACTACCCACCCCGCTCGATGCAATGGGCAGTGCGGTCCTGATTATCCTGTACGACGACCGATGCAGTATGGAATTCTTTGTATTCGTGCAGTTCATGGGAAATGTTGGACGGGTACTGCTAGGGTGTCCAGCCGCAAAGCAGAAGAACGACTAAGGTTCTCAAACGAAGCCTTTAGTTCTAACAAGAACCTATCCGCAAGGCAGCGGGGTGGCTGAATGGAAACCCATCTGCTCAGATCAATTATTCTTCCACTGATTTTACCGACTGAGTTGCCGACTCAAATCGACCGTCAACCTGGAGGACCAGGAGACTGGATTTTGTCTGGCCTCTACCCAGTGACCTGTCAGGTATGATTTCATCTCTGGCTTAAAGAAGCCATCCTGTATAGCTCTTTGGGTCCTAGAAGCGCATGCCATCAGACCACGTCAAGGTGCAGTCTCGTCGTGATGGAACGTACATTGTGGACCTTGGAAGTTCGTAAAGTATTTTCTGTTTCTAAGGTACTATATAACCTACTTTTTCTGCTATGGGGCTAACTCTTGCGAGGGGATGAGCTGGGATCATGCATGTCCCGACTGGCACCAGCCCATGAGCGTCGATCGGATGCGAGATCTGAACATAGAGAAATCCGGTTCTGGTTGCAGTTACCAGGGCCGTGGACAGCCTGGAGTCCCAATCCCTCAGTTTCTGATTTGATGATACTGACCCACATTTGCAGCTGTCCTCCGAAGCGACAGCGCCATCCTGAACATGGAACAGGAGAAAGGCACTGTCTTGAGATCTCCGTCTCCGGACGACGTAGGACATGTCTAAACCACTGCGATCGTCAACATTGAAGGAACACTGACAGCTGTTCGATGTCAAAGGACCATTGTCTTATTGTCTCGTTTGAAAGCTTTTCTTGCCAAGCCACTTTCAGTATCCGTCGCAGACACCAATGGTCAAACACTTCCAGCTTTCTGATGTCCTCCACGCGTAGTGGCCACGTCTGGCAACCGTGGGTCAGTATTGGACTGATAGCGACCCGGAAGAAGCGGACTTTGGTCTAGAGGGTGATTTCGTCTCGTGCCCAGAGTAAATTTGGAAGCTGAAGAACCGCAGACCTGGCCTCTTCAATGCCCAACTTGACTTGACAATTTGGGAGAATTGTGGAACTGAGATATTTGAACACCGGGACATGCTCAGTTTGTTCTCCGTTCAGGTACACCGGGAGAGTGGACTGTGCAGTTCATGTCGAGAGGATCTTGGTCTTCGAGGTATTGATCTCTAGTCCCATGGTTTTTGCGAAAGATTCAACGCGACTGAGAACCGGCTGTAATGCTGTTGGGCTATCTCCAAGGATGACGATGTCCTCTGCAAATCCTAGATCGGCGAGGAAAGCATCGGTGCCCAGCTGAATACCGGGGTAGTCGGTGAGCGCCTGACGCATTATCCAGTCGATGGAGTAGTTGAACAGCACTGGCGACAGGGACAGTCCTGTCTAACACTGGAGTTAAGGGAGAAGTCATTGGACTCCTCTCTGTGGATGCGTATTCTTGCACGGGTATTTGTGTAGTACGACCTCATGAGACTGAGAAGCTTTTGGGGCATTCCGTCCGCTTGTGGTGTAGTCCATAACGATTCCGTGTCAACTGAGTTAAAGGCAGCCCAAAAATCAATAAAGCAAGCTGCTATCGGTTACTGAAACTTGTACCGATGTTATAATACTTTGCACAGAGTGAATATATGGTCCACCACCCTCTGCCATGGCTGAAGCCTCCTTGATTGGGGCGTGTGAGCGAGTCCCGCACTGCCGAGAATCGGCTCCACAAAAGCACGGAGAGTATTTTGGCGGCCTCGTCCAATAAACTGATGCCACGGTAGTTTTCACACACCGTCCTGTCACCTTTTTTGGAAGAGGAGGTAGAACAGAGATCTTTTAGTCCGCTGGGAATTGTTCTTTTCCCCAGATTGAACAAAACAAGGTGTGCGGTGGCTCGGGTAGTGTCGAAAGACATGATTTATATACATCCGGTGCGATGCCTTCTTCTCTAGGGGATTTCCGGTTCTTCAGCTTGTGTGTTACATCGGTGATTTCATCTCGGCTCGGTGGGTTGTTATTAACGTCATAGCCCTCGCTCTGGATTGCTGGGATTCAGTACTCAGAGCTTACCGTGGGACGGTTCAGAAGACAATCGAAGTGTTCGATACGTCGCTGTATCTTTTTGGCCTGTTCAGGAATGAGCAGCCCGGCAGCTTCGCGAAGGAGGGGCTCTAATGAACGTCGCTTACCGGATACAGTGCGAATTAGACAGAAGAGCCTTGAGAAGTCACAGTATCCAGGGTTTCCGTGATTCCGGCCCAATAGTGGTTGCAGTGGCTTCTGGCCAAGCTGGTGGCTTTTTGTCGGATATCACGGAAGTCTGCGTGACCCTTTAGGTGGGCTTCTCTGGCCTTTTCGGTTAACTGGAGAGTCGCCCCTGAGATCCAGTCTTTCTGTCGTCGTCACGTAAATCCAAGTTCATCTAAAGCGGGTTGTTGGATAGATGCCTTAGGTGAAGTTCACTGATTTTCCACGTGCAATTCCTCTCCACCTATGAACGTGCTGGTTAGATGGGGTGCAATAGCATCTGAGACCGCTTGGTGCTTTCTCGGTGATCCTAACGCTGCTGTGTTAATCCGCTTCGGGGCACGGTTTCGCAGCGATTGGATAGACGAATCTCGAAGCGTCCACGGATGAGAATATGGTGGCTACCATTCTTGTCGCCGGTTTCCGCGCCTCGGTAGGACCGATAATCTTCAGTCGAAGATGACCTGCATGATTGTACGAAAATGCAGTCGATCTGGTGCGCTGTGTGACCGTCGTCGGAGTACAACATTGGCAAGTGCTGTTTGGGATGTTGGAAGCAAGTACTGGTGACGGTAAGCTGTTAAAGTCTGCAAATTTGACAAAACGTTCACCATTGTTGCACTGCTATCTGAGGCCATATTTCCCCAAAATGTGTCTAGTTGCTTGGGTGGAGGGACCAGTGCCGGCATTCCAGTTCTCCCTCAACCAGGAGAATGAAGCTTTTCGGGATGTTGTTTATTACTTCTTGTAGCATATTGTAGGACTCATCCTTCGCAGCTTCTTCGGCTGCAACTGCCGGGGCATAGACCGCAACAACCGATACTTTCAAAGGTGAGGCATAAAAACGAGCTAAGACGATCTCAGGGGATATCGGTTTCCATGAAAGCAGTGCTTTTTTAACCTTGTTGATGACAGCTACCGCGACGCCATGGAGACCAGACCTGTCCGTGGGTCCACTATGATTGAGGTGGTAACTGTCGTCTACTCCGGGAACCTTTATACACCGGGTGCCAGAATCTTGCAGCAGAACGTCGGAGAGACACGTGATTTCGATGCAGTAGTCATGTAGCTTTCATGCAGTGATGGCTTGGCTTCCGATGTCCAAGAGTGCTCTCACATTACAGCAGGCAATTTGGATGTGATTTTGCGTCTCGAGGCCCCCAGCTAGCGTACTTGTCACCCCGGCCGCGGCTAGAACACGAAACGCGTCGTTTACCGGGAACGCAGTAGCTTGATCGATGTGTGTGGGGGAACTTGTCATGAAGAGTCTTTGGGATTTGGTACAAAGTGGCTTCCCCAGCGTCACTCGGCTTTTGTTCGAGGTAGCAACTTTAGCCCGTGCACAATCAAGTGCTGCCTGTCGGGTAACAGGATGTTTGTGTGTTGGGAGCCGGTGACCAAACGAGCGGTTCGTACGCCTTTTGGATGGTGGTCCACCAAACCAGGATAACCATCGCGTCCTAGTGATCTTGGTGCATGGTTGCCGGTGGCTCTCAAGGATCTCATTCGCCATTCGGCGGAGGTCATCTAGACCCAGGGGTCCATGCAACGCTGTTGATTGAACGGATTGCCTTGGTAGCCGTTGGATCTAACAGATCTCATCCGGCTATGCAGGAGTATCCATCTTCCCATGCGGGGCACCATTTCACCGAGATTTTTAGGCCTCGCTTACCCTCGACCTGGTTTGGTCCGCCTGTCAAACGGTTTGCTGGGGTGTGGCTACTGACACATGCCTCAGCTTTGTAGAGTCACAGGTGAGAGCTGGGCAGGTGACGGAGACCAAGGACATGGAAGATACCCCGAGGGGCGCGACAGTTTATCAACTCAGAGATTCTACCCCTCTCAAATGCCCCATACACCCCAAGGTACCATACTAGTTTATACTTGTGCTTTACGGTGCCTATTACATGAACAGTTCACGCGTTTATTCATAACTCTGTGTCCTTAAGGGGTGACATTTCCACTGTAAGATAGTTTTTCTGAGTGTTTCACTTGTACATCCATGAGGAGGCCCGAACTCCCAACCTCAAAGTTTCACTCACTGGATTCCACCGTTAACTACCTCGCATCAACAACATTAACAGATCTAGTGCCGGATTCGTCCGTTCATGTTGCCACGTGCTCTCGGTTGCCCCACAGATTCAGTTTGTTTGTACTCATTTGTTAATAACTTCCTTGAGTACTGCAACTACAGTCTAATTCACACTTTTGTAGTTAATTTATTGGTTCGTGACTGCAAACATTTCCCGGTTGGTGACTGAGCTGTGCCACAGTTTCGTTCAGCTGTTTGATAAGTAAAGAGTTTCATTTTCTGCGCTGTCCCGATTTTCGGAAAGTTTCTGCCCTTCGTTCTTGGTTTCTAACCTGGCTGTAAGTCTTTTTATTGCCGTATATTTATGCTTATTGTACTGTTTAGGAACCACAAATTGTTAATTAACACAGTTATTCGATTTGAATATTTTCTTCTGCCCGTAGCCGTGTTCTGTCCATATCGAGCATAGCTCTAGCTAGATATTGGGATAGTCGTGACAACCCCTTGACTTGGTACAGACTTTGAAATTTTCGCTATTTTCGATAGATTTGAAATTCTGCTCAAGTCTAAAGCTTCGTCTTCTGCAAGTCCCGGTGGTATTTCCCTTGCAATTTTCGGGCAGAGGGATGCCCATCTTGCAGAACCCGTGACAATTTTGTTGAGCGAATCTCTACTAAACTGATGAATCCCTGATATTTTTTGCGGCCACTCACCATTATCCCATTTCCCAAGGACCCCAACGCAAACGGCACAGAAAAGCCTTTTTGTCCGATAACTCTCACATCGGCGGCACTAAAAATGGCTGAGAGGTCTATACCTAATCGATTTCAAACCCACCTGAACCTTCCTCGGGGCCTTAGTCCTTCCGCTCACAAACTCAGAAGATCCAGTCTCGATGCTGTCGCTTACTTGAGACACTTGACTGTTGGATCCCTAAACAGATCCTCCCGATAACTCTGCCGTATATTCCTTGATTATTCTTCAACGTCTGATTCAGTACCCCGTTCTCTTCTTCTTTAAACGCTTGAAGCTTTCAAATGTCCCTCAAAAAGTCCTGCCTAGCTCATTTTTTTCGCAGTGCAATGCAAAAAACGAAGGTGGGGTAAAAATGTTCAAAACCCATTGACAACAAAACTGGATTATCCGCGGTGCCGTGTAGTTTCCATTTCATCACGGCGAGACTACACATTGATGTGGGGTCACAGCTTGCTTGCCTCTGCGACGCGAAAGAGCTATGCAGGATGGCTTCCCTAAACTGGAGATGCAATCATGCCTGACGGGTAGATGGGTAGAGACCAGACGAAATCCAATCTCTGAACCAGTTGATGGGCAACATCTGGTTCTAACCACTATGCCCCTGGAGAGGACACTAGCGAGTAAACGCGGATAAAAAAGTTTACCAGTCTAAAAGCTCTATCAGATTGGCGTAGGAGTGGAGTACCTGAGATATCTTTCGACAGTGGTATAAGTAATCGCACTTCATTGGGCAGCTATCGCCCACCTAAGCTGGGCAGACCCCAACTCAAAGGAAGCTACCCCGTCCACGTTTCATTTACTCCATTGGGTGCATGGGGTTACGGACTGAATCCGGAAGGCGGATCATAATAAAGCATCAATGAAAACCGTACAAGTTGCTTGAAACAATCAGGTATCACCTGATAGACCAGAAGAAGTTCCTTTCTTGGTGCTTTGGTCACATTCCCGTGCTGTGTTAATGCCCCACGCTCTTGTGAGTCACAGACTTTGGTTAGGGTTCCCAGAGGAAAACCTCATCCACGATGTGGCCAGCCGAGAAGTATGATTCGCCAGCAGACCTTCAGCATCCTCCGTAAAGGACCCTACTGGCTTCTTTCGTCCTTATTGTGAGATCGATGCAAAATACCGCAATTTATTGCGGCACTGAAGAAAGCGGTAGTTCAGGAGTCGGACATTAAGCAAACAGACTTCTTGAGCCTACATGTTTACTTCACTTTGCTGCCTTCAACGTTCGCACAGTATGTCAGACGGTTCGGTGTGCGTCGGCACCAAGAAACTGAGGCTTTGATGCTAATTGTTCGTGTCTGCGTATACGCCCACTGACTGCAGTTCCTCTGAGACTAAGGACGAATTCTACCAGGATTTGTCTCAGCTGCTTTGAAGCGTGCTTTCAAAGGACGTAGTGGTCAATCTTGGGGATTTCATCACCCAAGTTGGCCGTTTGGGAGGTTCTGAAAGGCACATCGAAGGCCCATTTGCCATCCCAGCCGATCGTGCCAATAACGGCGATCGTCTCGTTCAGCAGTGCTCTAGCTACAGATTGTTTCTGGTGAGTACGAACTTTGGTTGTAAGAACTACCAAAGACTCACATGGCGCCCTTCGACGTCTTCACAACGTTGAACTCAGATTGACCGTATGGTGTTTGGTCACAGATGGTGTGGATCAGCTGAAGATTATGGTTCATTTTGGAGTACTCCTGTGGACTCAGATCAAGCCTTGGTACGTGCTCGCTTCTGCTTACATCTCGTCCGTGGCCGCATTAAAGTTAAAGCCAGTCATTCGGCTCAGTTGCTTCTAGATGATAATCGACTATCCGCTTTTCAGGCAAAGCTGTCTACGTGGTTATCGATGCAGCCGAATGTCTTGGACCCAGATAAACGCTGGCAACAGTTCAGGGAAGCCTTGTGCACCGCTTCCAGTGCCACACAAAACTCCGGTTCAAGTGGACCTCACAAACGATGGATATGTTCGACATCAGAGTTCTGTTGGAAGCTCGCAGGTTCACCCCTGCTGGTGCCTCATTCAATGAGGTGCGTTAATCCCCGAGGTGCCAGCTGACCAGGAGACTGAGAAATGACTCTGAGTAATGGGGTATTAGGAAAAGCAGGGAAGTGAAGAAGGTTGCTTCTATCGGCAGTAATCGTAAACTTTGCCGTTCGATTAGAAGTACCGGTCCACGGAAGCTCGGTGTAAGTTAGTTAATCAAGGAATCCGGCTGTTATGTCCCAGATTCGGTAAATAGAACGAAATAACACATGCACGAGGAACACGTATTCAGAATCAATGGACGGCAAGTACGAGCATCTACGAGAGACCAAGAATATTCAAGCAAATCTAACCTGTCAATCAATATCAGCCTTACACGATTTAATCTGCATATGATTGGTGGAGTAGGACAGTGCAGAACGTGGCACAGACAGGCGTCGAATGCGCAAGTGTAAGTCGAAGGGGACGGGAATGAATCACGAGTAGATGCTCACGGCGCATGAGTACGCCTCGCTGCATCTTGTGGCTGATTCAACTACAAAATACCTCACCTCCCCCTCCCGAAGAGGTAAACTCAGCACACAACGGGGTGACCTATTTATGATGATAATGGTATTATTGGCCACTACAGTAGCAATGGCATTGACAATCGAAATCACAGAATTGGTAGTAGTAACAACAGTAATAGTAGTAGCAGTGTAACAGGCTTGTTAGCTGGAAACAGACATACGCGACTTGTCAGTCGTCTTCCTGTGCCCTACGCTCAGTCAAAACGGAGAACACGGAATACAAGAAAGGAATGTGCATTGAACAAGAATGAGTTCAATGGAAATAAGTTACACAGGTCCTTCACATTTCGGGTTTCTCCGGTTCGGTATCGCTACGTTCCTCAGGACTAGCAGTACACCTTCTTGTCCGAGTCTCCTTACCAGTATTCGTCCAATCCGGACGCCCGACAGGTTCACCTGTAACAGATCAGCGAATTCAAAACACCCTCCAATATGGCCGCCCCGATCTTCTATTCACAGTAGCAGAAGCAGTCTTAATAGTAATATTAGCAGCAGCAGCCCCAGTCGTATTAGCGCAGCAGCGTCAGTAATCATCATCATTATCATCGTACAGCGGTGAACGGTAGGGCAAGCCCCACTGACCACTGCTTTTCTCAACATGTTCCACGTTGGATTAAAAAGTATGAATATACAAGATGGACGGGGAGTGCACCTACATGGGTGGGGAAAGGAAAGAATGCCCTAGCAGCCAAAACACGGAATACACAGTCTAACTGTACAAACGCACATTCATCAATCATTCTGATTTGACAGAATGTGACAACACGATCGCCACTGTTCACAGTTCGCAGCCATATCCTTCAATGTCTCCGGTCAACTGGTAGACGGATCTTTTGGACCCCAACCACGAAGACGTGAAACTGCTACTTTTCCTAAGTCTGCTGTACTTTTTCTCATTCCTCGTTGCCAAGTCATCTGTTGATCTCCGCGTGGTCTCTTCCACTCCTGAGGAGGAACGAATAATAGGACACGGTATAGTAGACGTGTGTATGACATTCGTAACACATACCCCACCCAACGAAGTCTACTGAGTTGGATACGCTGTGACAAAACGTTCTATGAATTGGTACCCAACACTCGATTTCTGACCTCAGCATTTCCCACTCGGCTATTCCACCAATCCTAGCGATACTACGTAAACATCGGTGGTCGCAAACCTCAAGACGACGAATACCTTCAGCACGTAGACTCCAAGTCTCGCAACCATACAACAAAACTGAACGCTGCGGCGCAGTGTACACCACCTTTCAACTTCAGTGAAATATCAGGCCGGCGCCACTGCGCCAGTAGTAGTCAGAGAAGTATGAGTGATAGTAGAAGGAATAGCAGTCGCTGTAGTGCTGGTGCCAGTACTTGTAATTGTAGTAGCAGTCGGAGTAATACCAATGATTACAGCGAGAGTACGAATACAATAAACGCAATGCGCCGTGGGAACGACGGCTACACAAGTGTGGGTACTTGTTAACCCATCGTTGGTGGACGGCCAAGTCACGTTAGCAGTCACCACTGATGCGGCACAAACCCCAAGGCTTAAGACAACGGAATTTCGAGTACCAGGACAGTAAATTGGTGGTGTGAATCGATGGAATGAGGGATGAATGCTGTCAGCGCTGTTTAAGCCTCAAGGCTTGGTTGTCCACACCAGTCGGTCCAATATGGCGAAGACAACAGCTAGATCCGTGGTCCAGCATCCTATATATTCATTGTATCTCACCAATAAGCGAAATGATTCGGCGGCAAAATACATCTCGCTCGATTTAGTGCGACAGTTGAAAACAACATATAGGGCATGCGAACGAGAACGAGAAGAACGTGGTCAGGGTATGCAACGGAAAATCAAAAGAAAAAACAAGTCATCAACGTAACAGTTGGTAAAGTACGTTGATCTGCAGTCGCAAGTGTCATTCAGAAGTGCTTTAAAATAATATCCCGAGCGGCTGTCCATGGAATCTTACACTGTATATCCGGGAAAGTGCCATACTAGAAAACAAGATTTGATTGTGTTCCATTCTAGACATGAATTGGGACATTTTGACAATGCCACTAAAGTTCAGAAGACAACAGTCAACAACTGGATATGTTATTAGTTTCAAACCCTACGTATGGAAGATTTCTTTGGTGAATGTTCACACCGTTGAAGATCCCTGAACTGGTACATTGGATCGTTTGAAAGCCAACAATTTTACCCCAAAGTAAATTGAAGAAAAGCCACTGTTATAATTTGGAAACCGATTGTCCGTACAGAACCTAGTTAGAAATTCGGTAATGAAGTTGACAACTGTCTTCAGTCTTCAGGACTAGAGGCTGGGGAAACCTCCCGTGTAAGCCTTGCCACGATAACTTTTGGGTGTGATCTCAGGAGAGAGAATCACATCACTTATCGGTCAGAAAGTCGTCTAGTTTTCGCTTGAAGGTTGAATCGTAAACCTCTTCCACCAGCTCCGCCGGGAGCGAGTTCCAAATGTCGGTGACTGTTAGGGACAGGCAGTATCTCAGCTGCAAACCAATAGATTCCAGCTTCAAGAGTGTCAGTGTGTGTCCCCACATACGACAAGGTCCACGTAGCTGAAAGATCACTTGTAGTTCTGGTCCTAGGTCACCTCGAATAATGTGACGTACACAAATGAGGTCGCCTCGTATCCTTCGATGAGTTCCTGGAAACAGTCCAGTCGCTTGTGGGCAACCTTCGTAGTCAGTCCCGCGTAGACCCGCAATGAGACGAGTGGCAAATCTCTGAACTCTTTCAAGCCTTGCCGATTGGGCAGCGGTGCACGCGTATGTGGCCGCAGCGCCATACACCAACCGAGGTCTAACATGTGCAGTGTATGACAGCCAAAAAGCATTATAAGAGCGTTTTCCGAAGGAACAATGAATTGCCCCAAGGATGCTCCATGCTGAGGCACACGCTCTATCTGTATGACTCCTCGTTTTTGAGTTGTTCGACAGTACCACCCCAAGATCACGCTCTCAGGCTGTCGTTCTCGTAAGATTGCCAGAGAGAGTGTAGCCTTAAGTTGACTGTATTCGACCTATGCGCATATGTGCAGATTTTCTAATTTTCTCGGAGGAGCCCATGTATTGGACCAATGCGCCAGCCTGTCGAGATCGTCTTTTAGGGGTTGTTTGTACCTATCAGAACGAAGTACGCATCACATCATCAGATCGTCAGTATAGAGTAAGTACGGCGAGTTCAAGCATGTTGGGAGATCATTGATAAAGACCAGGAACGACAGTGGACCGAGTATCGAACATTTGGGAACACCACTGAAGGCCGGGTACCACTTGGATAGGGTCCCAGAAGCTTTAACCGCAAAGTTTTCCCCCCTGGGAAATCCTCAGTTTACCGTAGTAGCGGGTCAAGTATTCCCAAAAGTCTGAGCTTTTGGAAGAGTCGGTCGTGTGGTATTTTGTCAAATGCTCTACTAAAGTTGACGAAAACAACATCTGTTGGATATCCTTCAGCCTTTTCTTCGGTTCTGTATTCTTGAGCCAACAGAAGGTTGGAAATGCATGAGCGTGATTTGTGAAATCCGTGCTGCACAGGACTGAATAGGTTGTGATGATCAAGATGTTCTTCAACGCACTAGGATATAAGCCGCTTCATCACCTTGCAGACGAAGCACGTAATACCTACCGATCTATAGCCGACAGCTGCCGCTCTGTCTCCACTCTTGGACATCGATACAGCGATTACTTGTTTCCGGTCGTCCGGGAGTTTACCAGTTGCTAGGGCGGTTTTGAGCAACTTGGTGACTGGGCCCGCGAGAATCTCGGCCAGCTCCCATAGTACCAGTGGGTGGATTCCATCCGGTCCGGTTTATATATATGGCTTAAGAGATCTTAGAACTGTCATAACTTCATCCACTTCGATATCATTAAATGCGATTCAAGGCTGGGACACTGACGAGAGAGGTGACCAAGGTTCGTCACGTGTAAACACCGATGTACAGTGACATCCCAGAGCATCTGCCTTAGCTGCATCGGAGTCAGCCACTCTTCCGTCTACCATAAGTGCAGGTATGTCTGGTGTTGCTCTCGTTAGTCTTTTTAGATACGCAAATAGTCGTTTTGGTGCATACACACATTCGGCTGCCGGTCTCTCTTTGAATCTACATCGTTTAGCTGTCTTCATGGAAGAGCATTGAGTTTGTAGTTGTTTTTATGCGTCGTAACCCGTTGCTGTTTCTCGAGACTGTCTCCAAGCTCGGTTTCTTCTGAAGAGTAGGCATCTGAGCTCTTTGTCAAACCATGGGGGCCCTAGGCATGGGAACGTCGACCGTGTGGTGGGCCAAACCTCCACCACCAATTGGTGGATTCCGTCTCGGATGAGACACCAGACCAGATTCATATCGTTTGGATCCTCATGCCTCCAAGTCATGTTTCGAACTGTTGCTCCCATATTTTCAAAGGGTATGCTCCAGACATTCGGTTCACAGTGAGGTATTAGTGAGATTTTGGCCCCACTTCTCCTGTGTATGTTCAGTAGGGTATGATCGCCGGCCCCAGTAAGGAATAGCACATCTTTACAGGTAACATCCAAAGCTCAGGGAGTAAAAAATAGGTCCAAAATGGATTTCTGATTGTTCAGAAAGCGGGCAGGCTCATGCACATGTTGGTGAAGCGCCAGATCACACATTGTCGGTGTGTTGTTATTGTAGGTGTTGGGAGAAATTGTCTGCTGCTGTAGTGTAGCAGTTAGCCTCCCAATCAAAGTGGGGTGCGTTGAAGTCACCCAGGAGCAGACAGTGTCTCTCCGTTGCCCAGCACCGCATAAAATGTAACATATTTAACTGTTCACCAGCTGTCCTATAGAACAGACAGCGCCACATATCCGCAACTGGTTAGTTTTACCTTATACCATAGCGATTCGCCAAGTCCTTGAGAGTCCGCAAACAGGTGAAGAATACGTGCCAAGACCCCATCTCTGACGTAAATCAATACGTCACCTCCTCCTCTGGACCGAAACCTGTCCGAACGGAAAAGACAGTGGCCTGGGAGAGATACTTCCGCGTCCAAGACCCCCCTCATTTAGCCAGGTTTCGATGTGAGCTTTGATCACAGGTCTTCTGGCTTCTGCGAATGATTCCAGTCCATCGCGTTTGTTAAGTAACCCACGAACATTACTAAGAACTAATTCTGCCGTGTAACCATTTATAAGTGAGTTGGGGGAAGTGTTCATCCCTGGATCCCCGCGGACGGGGGCCGTCAACCGAGTGGTTGTTAGAGGTTAACCGCAGTTCCCTCTTCATGACACAAAAATTCTGAATATAGAGATTGACCTCACTTTTTTGCGTCGCTCCCACATTTTCTTAAGAGTTTGCTTGTGTTTCTGACAGTCCTCCGGATCGAGATTCTAAAGTAATAGCACTTTTTCGCCCTTGAGACACCAAGAATGTCATATTACAGGCTGAACGTGCTCCTGGGAAGGGAGAACAATCTTGAGCATTCAAGGCTGTCCGTTTTCTCGTAGTTTTCCCAAGCGGGAAGCTGTTTTACCACGAACTGACTCGGCCAAGCGATCTTCACACTCCGCGAACAATTTCTCGAGGATGGTCCGCAGTTGTAAGAGATCGTGGTCGAGGAGTTCCTGAGGAACTAATACTGTCGCTTTTAGGAGGTTGGCAACCAAAATGCAATGAGATCGCAGGGATGGAAGTTTCCTTGAAGCCTCATTCCGGTTTCATTCGGTTGTAAAACCAGTCTTGAAAAAGGTTACCCGTGGTGACTGAAACGCCGACAACCTATCAACGATTTCGACCGCGCTGTGTAATTAAACAATAAAATTTTACGTCTTTCGCTTTAATCCCTGAATCGTTTTGTTCCGGCTGGACAACCGTAGGGGCTTTATAGGGACCTTTCTCGCCTGGACGGCGCTTTGCTGCCGTGGGCGCAGTATCAGACGTTGACGCAATATCCGCATGTGTTAACACAAACCGAACTGGATACCGGAAGCATCGCGATATCCATCACACAGTTCTGCTTTTCAGTCGCCAACGAGAGTAGAACAGCCTCAGCGTATGTCTTGGCGCGTAAGGCACTCCGTTTTTAAGCCAACGAAACCTCGCTGAGCGACGAAGAAACCCGGGACACAACACACACACTTTGAGCTTGATCGTAGTGCATAATAGATTCACGGGTGTAGCTCATATTTTATCCTCAGCGAAAGTCTTCCCCTCTGGCGGCGACGATATTGGTGACGGTGATGACACTGGTAAAGATGACAATGCTGATGCTATCATTTCTGCTGCTATTGATGGTGATGGGCTGGTTGATGGTGGTGATGATGATTATAGTGTTGACTCGGTCTTATGTGTGACAGGAAGCGCCATCCGCACCGACGGCTTTGCCGGTTACACAGGTGTTGATAGCTCAGTGCATTTGATGCACATCATTTTGACCAGTATGAAGATACTGCATCCGAGTTCGAGAAATATCAAGCATGATATGAATAAGCACAAACGGAAGAACTATTGCTGAAGTCACTGGACACGAGGTGATTGAGAAATAATCGTTTGAATTGACGAAACGACTTTGAATCTGTTTTGCAGCAGAACCAGCGGTCGAGTCCTCAAGGGTATTCATGTTTCCCCCTGTTGTGGCGAACGGTGGAGCGCTTTCAGTGGGGCGATTGACACCACGAAGTCTGATAAACTATGCAGTTAAGAGAGGCGGATACACTGGTAAACTCCACATTTTTTGGGTGAGCTGGTAGTTGAATCGAATCGGTGTTGAAATTCATGGTAACTACATTTTCATCATTTGCAGTTCACCATGTCGCTCATGCCTGGAGTCAATGACCAAAACAGAAGACCTTGAGAGTGTGAAAACCTTGCAACCGGCACCTTATTCGCCGACTTTTGGCCCAAGTGGAGCATAATGGAACACTTTAAAAGCGTAAATAAGGAGCTAAATTGCCACTTACTACCATGTCGTGTTAGTGAACGGTTTTCAACCGCCAACCATCATCCAACTCATTAGCATTCTTGATTTATTAAGGCATTACACTATTCACTAACACAAGATTCGAGTTCAGTCCGTCATGCTGAGTGTAGGAAATATTTTACACGGTACTTATACAGTTCGTTCTTGTCATTTGTGGAGGGGTGAGCTTAATAGTATTCGGCACCATCTGAGGCACATTATCCAGGATACGTACATTTATCTGAGTCTCCTTTTGGATTCGCGTGCACGTTTAGTATAATCGCCGGTAGACACATCACCCAGCCAGATTTCGTTCAAAAGTAATCGCAGAATAACAAGGTGGGTCCAATAGCATTTCATGCACTATGTCCGCGGTCAATGAAATGCTGCAATTATGCATTTTTTAATGAATTCATTCCGATTAGTGAGTTATCTGGGGCACGTTAGAAAATATGAACGCCACACCTAGAAGGCTTCTCTCAAGAGGAATCGAAATCACGATTGTGAACTTTAAGTTCTGGGTCGTTGCCTTTCAGCCACTGGGCATGATCCGTATCAGTGAGCTTCGTACCCGTCATCGAGTCAGTTCTCAGTTAATTCCAGACTGCATATGACGCGATTTCAAGTTCACGTTTTAGTGTCTACTCATTCACTGAATTTGTACTTCCGTTATAAATTGACTTGGGTCCCAGCATCAGTCCTATTCACTGGACGGTGTTTGCCCAGTGGTAAGAGTAAAAGGATACAAACTGCTGCTGCTAGGTTCGTTTCCACAACTTACTGGTCTACAAGGACAACATATCCGACCCAGGATCTTATCCACTGGCTCTAATGGACAGTGTACACCACGTGTATTTGAGAGTAAGTCTGCTTCCTCGCCACGATCCACTCAGTACTGGCATAAGGCTGTGGTATACGACCACTGCACTCCACGATCTGTGGCGCTCTTGCATTCACAAACTTTCTGTATCGACTTAATTCCATTACTTTAGTTCTCCTCTTACTCCTTCATTATTTCCTTTTGAGGTTGCCGCTAGGAGATAGCAATCAAAGCCACCGCATTGAGTGCATGGTAATGGTTGTCTGAACAGAATAGAACAGAACTACACGCCGAGAAATTCATGAAACTGGGAGTGTTTGACCACCGTTGTCTGCGGCGGGTCCCTAAAGTAGCATGGCGCAACATACTTTCAAACGATACGATAATACAACGGTTTGAATATCGAAAAGTTGTCGGGATTACTTCAAAGCTAACGATGGCAGTAATCTGGGCATATCCCACGACGTTCAAAAACAGGTTCAGGTTCAAATGATATTACCAGTGCTCATATTAACCAATAGTACTATGGAAGCACTTTACCACGAGAGCGGGATGGCGGAGTGGTAACATACGCCTTCGAGATGGTAAGACACGAGTTCAAGCCCCGGGTGCGGCGGAGAATATACACCGCTGATGAGGTCCAACGAAAGCGAAACTCTAGTCAGATGTTTCCGAGCACAGGGTTGAGATTTGGGCGTGAAAAATGGAGTCCAAAGGACAGTCAGTGGGGCGAAACATCACCAATACCACACATTGCTCACGAGTAACTGTGAAACATATGAAGATATCAAAATGCAAAGCAGGTTTAACTGTGGGTACAATGACTCATCCTGTGGAGGAGACCTGAATTGGTGGGAAGCATTCACTTGGAGTCGAGTGCTTATTATAATGGACTATGGATAAGCACTTCCCGGTTCGATTTCCGCCACCACCACTTGCCCGTTTAGTAGCCTCTCACTGGACGGGCCCCCTTCCTGAAATGTGTAGTAAAGCAGAAAGCAAAAGGTTTTCTTACAATGAGGCTGTCAGATTGTTATGAGTCATCGTCATGGCTTACCCATCTGACGGAGTCCAGCAACTGTTGATGCTCCTATACTCGTCCAGTACCGCCTCACAAGCACCTGACAAATCGATCGATGCACACAGACAATCAAATTTTGTGTAAAGGAGAATCTGAAATGATAAATCCTTATTGAAAGATACGAGGATGCAAGTGTACACAGAGGGTCGGTTGACACAGTTGTCTGCAGCAGCATGTAAGTTCAACGAGATGAAGTATGCTAATTGAGAGAGGGGGACCCGCATCATATTATATATATATATATATATATATATATATATATATATATATATATATATATATATATATATATATATATATATATATATATATATATATAGGAAATGCTCAATTTCTTGTCGCGTTGCCGGTTTTGGCAAGTACACATTCATCTAAATTGAGTTTTAGATTCTCAGTTACCCATCAGTCACCCACTACTTCAACTAAACTCAGGCTATTTGTTAGTTTTCTGAATGGTTGGCTTCTCTGTGTTCTCGTCCATTCCGTTCTCATTTAAGTCACTTGTGCCTGGGTTGTGCTGAAAGATACCACCAAAACCAACATCATCATCCGGAGCCACTGGTTGAACAGTCTGGAATAAAAAAAACGGATTCGCATAATGTGGAAGGGAACCAGAATCCGCTGCTGAGAGAAACAGAACACTGAGAAATATATCGCATTTTAGTCTAACTGGGATTTGACCCACCTCCATTGGGCTCTGCGGCTGGTGACTTAACCTATCAGGATCCGTTGTTTCGGACAAATTTAGGAAAACCCAGTTAGTCCAGCACCTAACTCGCTCTAGCTAGAGAGACGAAAAAGACAAAAATGCATTCATTTATGTGTTGTAGGCATCTGAAGGAAAGCAGAATTGAAGAAGGATTAGAAAGTCTCGAAAATGCGCAGGTAGTCGTAAGTTAGGATAAAACGAACCGGGAAGAGATGGCCATGAACATCATCATTATCGTTTTCATGGATAACAATACCGACGAAGATAAGGCCAGTTATAATGAAAATACCAATAATGAAGACGACGACGACGATACCGACGACAGCAACAACACCAAGCGCACCGGCAAGAACACTAAAAGCAATGCAAATGGTAGCAATTTCGATCCGGGATTTTGTTGTCGTTGGAAGCAACGAAAAGGCATGAGAACTGAATATAAACATTGACAAAAAGAATAAAATGATGAACGCGTGCTATGTAGCTGGCGAGAACGAACAAGAGAGACAAAAAAAGAAGAAAATTGAGGTCTATAAAACCCGATAATCCGGTTCGAGAGTCCAACAGATGGCCAGCGATGTGACCATGCGCGATGGCAAGGATAAAGCAATTAAGGCAGCAACTTTCTCGATGAAATTAAGGGTGCAGTGGCAATGTAGGCTGAGGCTTAACCCGGTCTCACAACAACATGATCCAGTGCGTCAGCAGATTCAATTTTGAAAATGGGTGTGGCAATCGGGATCGCCGCACTTGCTTGTCCCATTGCGGTGGGTACACATGCCATAGATTTGGGCTGGAGCAGGCCAGCGACAGCAACCAGGGATTTCACCACATCCGCAGCTGTCGCGACCGCATTATGTCCCACGACCGTATTGTTCAAAGCCGTGTTGATCGTGCTCGGAGTTGTGATCACGGTCAAACTGGGCACCGACTGTGTAGGATTGGTCACGGATGCGCGCGTGCTGGTAGCCACACTCGTTACAGCGGTATTGATAGTCAATGACGAAGGGACAGGGGCCAAAGCCTTCAGGGTAGTCGGTTTGGCGGCGATTGGCTGGTCGCCAGCACGGGAAATGCCGAGCTTGTGGATCCTATCGCCAAGGACAAGTTGAACTTCTTCATTTGGATCCCAGACACCACCGGTGCCGGAGACAGTGGTTTTTCCAGGGAGAGGTTCAATTTGCAAATCGGGTACACGCCACACCCATTCCTCCCGTGTACTTAATGACCAAGGGCACGAACGAGCACGCATGAATTCGGGCAAGGAGACGCGAAGTTCTTCGTTCACATGAGCATAAGCAGCCTAGGATATATGCGAACAAAAAATTAACTCAAAGCAGTTAACAGTAGATTAATGGTCCAGATTTAAGTGTATGAAATCGGAAACGATTGAATTCTAAATGGATGAGTTGATACACATCATTCACTAACCGCGCACAACATGGTTCGTCTCGATCCACCACTTCTCCAGGTTCACCCCGGACAATCACATGAGGCAGCTAAGCATCACGATTCAGTTCAGTTTAACCAATCAACCTTATGCTAAAACTGTAACACAATATAAAAACCTATGGTAAAAACTAGGGGGGTTCTTAGAGCAGATAGTAGGTTTACAAAATTCGATCAAAACAGTCAAACAATTGTGAAGACAATCGCAGAGCACTTGGTTCATAGATTACTGAACGATGTTTCACTGAACTGTGAGTATATGAACAGGAAAGCGTTCGAAGGCATTATCTACCAACCAGCTTTCACGAAGTATGTAATCTTTAATAACAAAGTAAAGTTCACTGAAAAATACCGCCGACATTGACCAAAGTAACGTCGTGTTTATTCATCAGTCTGATTATTTTCCACTAGCACGCAGTGCGTTCGGGTCGTTAAGAGAATGAAAAAACCAATGCTAAATGAATTCTCCCCTGTTATACAATGCGAGCATCCTAAATTACATACTAGATTCTTGGATGCGACCTCAAATGCACTGATGACTGATTTCCTTTCGTCGAGTTATTTTGGATTCCCATTTTTTCAAGTTTTCCTATCAATTTAGGCTTAAACAGATATAACTACTAACTAAATATATCACGGACCTCTAGCATTCGTAACTTGTTTTTTCCGTTTCTAATGCACTAACAGTTTATATTTCAGTTCGAAAACATACACTGCATGAAAATCCTATGTTTATATTCCTGACCCGGGTGTCCTAGGCTGTACATTTTCATTGTAAGGAAGATTTGCTGGACATTTCACCCATGAAAAGTAAATATCCTTTGGAAGCTCAAACTCAACCGCAGCCCCACTACCAGGGCACTGAACTGTTTAACTACCACAGACAGACCTATTTCCAGGTTCATTCGTTCACAATGACACATGCCTCTTCTGTTGCTTTCCAGATACAAACCCCCAGTAATTTTTTTATTCGGTAATTGCCCTACATATTCTAACTACAGATTATTTTCTTATCCTGTGAATGAAGCAAGAGTTTTGTTACGTAGGAAGCTTCTAGATTTACTGTCTGGAGTGGACCGTTTGTCACTGGTTTGTCCCGATTTACCGGATTGCTTTCTGCATTGTTATTATTGGTTGCTCATTTTGCTGTGAGTCTTTTGTTTTATTTATTTATATCTACTGTATTCTCTAAAATCACGAAGTTACGATAAACACGGCTACTCAACTGTACCTTGCTCTGCTGCCCGCAGCCGTGTACAGCCCACATAGTGTGTGAAGTTTCTACTGGACTGACAACTGAAGAAATCGGGATAGTTTCTACAGGGCTGTTTCAGATCAAAATTGCATGATATAATAATCATTAGGCCGGGGCTTTGGATAACTTTTAACACAGACAGTGAACTGTCTGTAAGCTTAGTCACGCTTGGACAACTGTTATACATGTGCTACATGCGGTCCAGTTTACTTCATTCAACCACTAACCTCACACTTCTGTGCTCTGATTTCGGTTGCCACCTCACAGCATTGTCAAGTTGAGGGCAAAAAGCTGAGAAGCAAAAAACGTGAAAGGGCCGAGAGAAAAATAAGAACCTAAGAACATGAAGACAAAATAGAGCTCGAATGCAACTACGCCAATGACCGCGACACCCAGCCACATCACTTAATTTCTCCAACCGTCTGCCAGGTTGGCCTCGTTGACCCAAAATCAGAAGTCTTACACGTCCTACTCACACCCAAGGTTTTCATACCTGTCTCCCATGTCATAGACTGAACACCTCCGCCTATCTTCCAACCGCTGTCTGCCTCAGAGAACAGCGTATGCTTAAGAAGTCTATCGGTGGGCACATGTCCCAGTCACTTTAACCTGTTTAGATTCCGTACTTGTTACAGTGACTGACCATTGGTTCTCAACATCCCACACCTAATCTCAACATTGCTCATGTGGTGTTCCGACCATATTCCAGCAATCTTACGCAGACAACAATGCTCAAACATCCACAGTGCGTGTCTAGCTTTTATATTCAATAGTCATGTTTCTGAGCCGTATAAAAGAACGGATCTAACTGTTGCAGTGCACATTCGACCCTTGATAGACAATCGAACGTCACACTGGCGACATAGAGGACTGAGGTCGGCAACAACAAATCACGCCCTTCGTATACGCGATGACACTTCATCCGATACCTGACCTCCTGGTGAGATGTAACTGTACGGGGAAAAAGCTTATCTACTTCAGCCGAAACTTCCCGCGACAACATAAGGTATGGTGTAAGCCTCGTCAGACTCTGAATGTCGGCTCCTTCAAAGTGCGTACACTCATGCAGGTCGGTCAGTAGGCGTGCCTAGCCCTCACAATAGATTCTCTGAAGATTGATGTCTGCTGCTTAAGTGAAACGCGTATCCGGGATTCGAGCAGTGTATTTCAACTAACTGCTCCTGGTATCTCATCGAGGTATTTCCTGCGCACCTCAGAAAACGAAGCAGTTAGAGTAACCTCGGTGTACGCTTCACCAGACTGCAGCATTGACACGCGGAAGCATAAGTTCCACGATGAACTCGACACCCTCGTTCGCAGCAGTAAAGGTTCTGACAATTTAGTGCCAGCTGGTGACTTCAATGCACAAGTTGGCAAACTTAGTGTCAGAAGCTTGTTTAGATGGACATTGTGCTTTACCCGCTGAGCTCACAGTTAACGGGGATAGGCTTCTCCAGTTTTGTGCAGACAATCGATTGTTCTTGTCTAGCACCAATTTCCGACACAACTCGCGTCGCACAGCGACATGGCGCTCTAACTCTACAGGTACTTTCAGTCAAATTGATCATATCACAGTAAGCTACCAGTGGCGCAGTTCTGTTCACAACTACAGATCTTACTGGTCCACGTACGTAGAGTTGGACCATGCATTAGTTTTAATGTAATTATCTCTCCAGCTCCATGGTCATCGTCGCAAACTGCAAACCCGATTGGCCGTGCAACGTTTGTGTGATCCAAAAGTACGTACCCGGAATGAGCAGAAGTTAGCACATGAGCTAGAATCTACGACGAACAGTAATGTAGATGAGCATTGGGCTCATATCAAACAGACGATGTACTTTGCAGCAGGTTTTGCCTGTGGTCCAAGATCCGTTGTCCATCAAAAACACTGGATCTCGCAAGAATCGCTGAGTATAATGGAGCAAAATCGTCAGCTCTCGAACTGTAACGAGATGAATAAGATACGGAGAAAGCTACAAAGGCAAGTTACAAAAAGCCTTAAGAATGATCGCGAAAATTGGTGGGTCAAGGTAGCCGAAGAAATGGAAATAGCAGCTGCTTCAGGTAACAGTCAGAGACTGTTCAAACTTAATCGTGACACCGGTGGACGGCGCATCAAAGTCAGTGAAACGATTTGCGACATAAATGGAGAACCCATCCATAGCAAACAGCAAAGGCTTGACCGTTGGGCCGAGTACTTCAAGGAACACTTTAGCTGGCCGCACGCTAGTGTAGTTACTCCCGTGTCAACAAATGCCACTCCTTGGGTGGTATCGCTTGAGCCACCATTGGAAGTAGAAGTAGTGTCATGCATTCGATCACTAAAGCGGGGGAAAGCTGCAGGTCCCGAAGAACTTCCCTAAGTTCTTTTCAAACTGGGTGGTGGGACGTTGATAAAATCATTTACCGCTTTGCCTCGTGACATTTGGAACGAGGAGCGTATTCCGTTAATATGGAGTGAGTCGTTGATTGTTCCCATCTTCAAGAACGGAATACGCAATGACTGTAGTAATCATCGTGGGATTAGCTTAATTCCGATAATCACCAAAGTAGTAGTCTCGATTCTGCTGCACCGTCTTAAACTTGCTCGCGAGAGGAATGCCCGCGAACAGCAGGCTGGATTCCGCCCAACACGAAGATGCATCGACCAGATTTTTACTCTTCGCCGACTACTTGAAACGCGTCACACGCACCGCCGACCGACAATAATGCTTTTCTTAGACCTGAAAGGCGCCTTCGATCCAGTTGATCGAACATCGTTTTTCAGTGTTCTTCATCGAAAAGGTATGCCCCAGAAGTTCGTGAACCTAATGAGATCATTGTATTCTCATACTTCTGGCCGCGTAAGGGTTTACGGTGAACTATCCGGTCGATTCAAAACGACCAGTGGTGTTCAACAGGGATGTCCTTTGTCTCCATTCCTGTTCAACTTCGTCATGGACAAAATAATGGAGAGTAAGCTGCAAAATCTTGAGGATGTAGACGTCGAACTAGGAAATAGTGAAAAGCTATGTGACCTAGATTACGCGGACGACATTGCCTGCTGTTCGAATCCACGGAACATGATCAACATGCACTAGATAGACTCTCAAGAGCTGTAGCTCTATTCGGCATGCGCTTTGCACCTTCAAAGTGCAAGGTGATGTTACAAGACTGGACGTCAACGATTCCGAGCTTGATGCTCGATGGGGAGATGCTGGCAGTTGTCGACCACTTCACCTACCTCGGAAGTAGCGTGACGACGGATGGGAGCATGGTAGTAGAGGTGATTACGCGTATATCCAAGGCTCGAGTGGCGTACGCTGGACTGAAGCACTTGTGGCGCCGACCTGATATTTCACTGAAGTTGAAAGGTCGTGTTTACCGTGCCGCAGTGTGTTCAGTTTTGTTGTATGGTTGCGAAACTTGGAGTCTGCGTGCTGAAGATATTCGTCGTCTTGAGGTTTTCGACCACCGATGTTTACGTAGTGTCGCTAAGATCGGGTGGAATAGCCGAGTGGGCAATGTTGAGGCCAGAAATCGAGTCTCGGATAATGATTCAGAGAATGTTCTGTCACAGCGTATCCAACTTACTAGACTTCGTTGGGTGGGACATGTGTTACGTGTCAAACACATGTCTACCGTACCGTGTCCTATTCTCCGTTCCTCCTAGGGAGCGGAAGAGACCACGTGGAGATCAACAGCTGACGTGGCAGCGAGGAATGAGAAAATGTACAGCAGACTTAGGAAAAGTAGAAGTTTCACGTCTTCGTGGTTGAGGTCCAAAAAATCCGTCTACCAGTTGACTGGAGACACTGAAGGATATGAAAACATAGCTTTTCCGACACAAATTTGAACACAGAAGTCAATAGCATTAAATTGCACGATGTATTCCGGACCATTTCGCTGCATCTTCACTAGTGCATACTGCAGTCAAGGTGATCATTTATAAATGGTAAATTGAACGTTCTCATGAGATCAAAGGCAAAAGTGTGCACACACAACTAATGATAGCAAATGAAAACGCGTTACCAAGGCAAGGCTAACGTAATTATCCATTCTCGCTGTTTGCACAGTTGAGGATGACGTTGGTTAATTGCTAGTGCCTCCGCGTATCTCAATAATCGTTGATTGTTTGTGACATAAGTGACGGTGAACGCCGTGCTCAGATTAACACAGTGATTTGACTCCCACAGGTGTGACGTAATGTTTTCACTTCCTCAAACGTCGACTTTCTCCCATGGTGATAAAGAAGTTGAGCAGTATCGTGAGACTGAAGTGCAAAATCGCAATGCAACGTACACGACTGATGTTTGTTTACCGATGTATATCGATGAACTCGTACCCTGTGACATACTGTAAACGTCTGCGCGCTGACAAAATTCGTCCATCTGCGAAAGGTCTTAAACGGTTAGGAAAGTGTCATATTGAAGAATCTAATGTCAACATCAAACAACTTTCAGCTGTGTTTTTGAAAGCGTCACCGGTTATCGATCAACTCAGCCTGGTCTGTCGGATTAAGTTCATGAACTTCTGTGCTGATAAGATCCGTGAAACGCGCGCATACGAAACGAAGCGACTGGACAAATCGTTATTTCATGATCTGATGGTATCGTCATTTCTCGAAAATCCGGAGAAATACGTTAAAAATCTGTCATCTTACCAACTGAATCGACTTCAACTGGAGGCGTTGTCCTATGGCCTCAACTATTGTGTTCCTCCAAAGCATATTAACCGCATCGGCTCACAGGCTAGATTTGAATTGTTCTACGAACAGCTGTCCGGCTTACATCCAACGAACGAGGACGCCATGGGATGGTTCAAAGCAAAACTGGTGGACTTGGAGCACATGTACCGAACAAGCATCACGAAAGAGAATTGTCTTTTGACAAAGGACCACTACAAAGCTATCAACCAACTGAGGGGGAACCCTGACTTGATAATTCTTCGACCAGACAAAGGCTCAGGAGTAGTTGTTCTGAACAAATCAGACTACAGAGATAAAATGGAGTCTTTACTAGGAGACGAAACGAAATTCATACCGGACTCAAAGACTGACGACACAAGCGAACTAGAAAAGAAAATAAGGACAGAGTTGGACAACCTTGTAAAAGCCAACTTGATCCCGGAATCCACGGCCAAGAGTCTAAGGTGCAGGGGAAGCCAAACACCACAAATGTACGGCTTGCCAAAAGTATACAAAGAAGACATACCACTACGACCAATATTGTCTATGACCAACTCTCCACAACACAAACTAGCAAAATGGCTCGCGGAACTACTAAAACCGGTAAGGGAATTGGTGGGGAAGAATAACGTGAAAGATAGTTTTGAAATGTGTGGGCTATTGAGCGAAGTGAACATCCACAATAAGTACTTATTCACAATGGATGTTAATTCACTCTTAACAAATATCCCACTTCACGAGACCGTTGATATCATCTGTCAAATTATCGACGATAACAACTTGACAATCGGATTACCAAACAGTGAGCTGTCACGGCTATTACTACTGTGCACCTCGAATGTAAAATTCCATTTCCTTGGACGGGGGTACCGGCAGATTGATGGAGTTGCCACGGGTAGTCCTCTAGGACCCGTTCTGGCAGATATATTTGTTTCGCACCTCGAACAAAAAATGAAATCAATCATAGCTCAGGCCACTCTTTATCGACGCTACGTGGACGATATATTTGTCATTGCTAACACGAAGGACGAGTGCGAAAAAATGTTCTACCACTTCAACAACATACACCCAAACATTCAACTGACCAAAAACGGGGAAGACAACAACAAAATCGTATTCCTAGATATTGAAATTACCCGCCGAATCGATGGATCAATCCGAAGATCAGTCCATCGCAAAACTACGTGGTCAGGACAGTATCTACACTTCACCAGTTTTGCCCCCGTGAAGTACAAAATCGGCCTCGTCCACACCATGTTCCACAGAGCACACGAAATATGTACAACTGACACGCTGGAAGAAGAGTGCCGTACCTTGTTCAATACTTTCGAGGCCAACGGATATCCAAAATCATTTGTATCCAAGCACTCACAGACACCACCGCGCAAAACGAAAGTTACCACAGTCCCAAAACTGACAGCCTACCTACAGTTACCTTACAAAGGTGATGACATTAATACCCTAATCAGCAGACGCCTCAGCTGTGCTGTTAATCGTACGTATTATGCCGCTAAGATCATCATTCTTTATACAACTTCCCGGATGAAACTACCATCGATAAAAGAACCGCTGCCTCTCCACGCCAAGTGAAATTGCATTTACCAGTTTAAGTGTAGGTGCTCAGCCACCTACATCGGCAGAACGGAGAGACAATTGCGTAATAGAATGGTTGAACATATTCCGATTTAGTTACAAAGAACAATGAGCGGACAGATACAATCAGTGACGTCATCGAACGCACGCAGAACACTCAGGTCATCCATTACGAAACACCTGTGGGAGACAAATCACTGTGTTAATCTGAGCACGGCGTTCACCGTCACTTATGTCACAAACAATCAACGATTATTGAGATACGCGGAGGCACTAGCAATTAACCAACGTCATCCTCAACTGTGCAAACAGCGAGAATGGATAATTACGTTAGCCTTGCCTTGGTAACGCGTTTTCATTTGCTATCATTAGTTGTGTGTGTGTGTGTGTGCACACTTTTGCCTTTGATCTCATGAGAACGTTCAATTTACCATTTATAAATGATCACCTTGACTGCAGTATGCACTAGTGAAGATGCAGCGAAATGGTCCGGAATACATCGTGCAATTTAATGCTGTTGAAGGATATGGCTGCGAACCGCGAACAGTGGCGATCGTGTTGTAACCATCTATCGAATCAGAATGACTGGTCGATGTGCGTTTGTACAGTTAGACTGTGTATTCCGTGTTTTGACTGCTAGGGCATTCTTCCCTTTACCACAGGTGTAGGTCCACTCCCTGTCCATCTTGTATATTCACACTTTCTAATTCAACGTGCAACATGGTGAGAAAGGTAGTGGCCAGTGGGGCTTGCCCTACTGTTTAATGCTGTACGATGATGATGATGATGATGATGGTGTAAGCCAATCCAGTCCTGCAAAAGCATTTCCGGATTCGAAGGTGTAAAACGCATCCCAAACATTGCTAGACTATTGTTTAGACAATCCAGAAAACTCGCAACTTACACGGATCTTCATTCAGAAGACGAATATTGTACGTGTATTCCATGACAGACAGTTTACTGCTTGAAAAAATGTTGACGCCAGTATTCTTGTGCGAGTACAGGACTATCTCGAGAACCATTTCAGTTACGAAATGGAAGAGAAAGGGCGATAGAATGCAACCTTCTTGAAAATCACTTCCCGTGGTAAATTCGGGTAAAAAACTACCGTAAACCGAAACTCGGCTTTGGCCATCCATGTACATAAATTTCGCGAAAGTATATAATTTCTTTGATTTATGCACCAACAAGAAGCAGCACCAGAGAACTGTGCGGTTGTCTCAGTCGAATGTCACTTTCACATTTAGAAAAAACAGAGATGATGAGCCTGATGAAGGCGTGTCTATGTTGTAGAACTTATCGAAGAGTGAAGATACGGTCAACATAACCTTGAGTAGGTATAAATCCAGCTTGATTCTTGCACCAGCACTGTTCGCGAGCGTTAGATAACCCCCACAGAATGAAAGCAAGCCGTTTAGAAACGATGCTAACCAGACTTGTTCCCTTTTGGATTTCACGAGAGGGCCTGTCGCCTTTCTTATGAATCGGTACGATCATCGATTCCCACTAACTCTTTGAAACGTATTCCTTCGTCCACGCCAAGCCGGAGTTTCATCAACTCGAATAACAACGTTGAGCCACTGTCTCTGAAGACAGACGGAGACAGCCAGTCTGATCCAGTAACCTTGTGTGGTTCGAAATAGCATATCCAGCTGAGGACCATCAACCCTGCACCAAGAACCCTATCCCTCGTGCTATTTAGCTTCCTGCATTGCACAAAGTTCAGATCAACTATCCTCAGAAATGATCCACCCAACGTTTCAGATGACGCTCCTGAGTCTGAATCAGTGATCTGCTTACTCTGTTGATCAGTTCGCTAACAGCAGGTTTTCTTGAAACGGTGTTTTAACCACATGGAAAAGCTTTCGACTGCTGGCAATGGACGCAACCTTCTAAATCACGTCATACTTCACAGCCCGCCCCCGCTCATGACTGTTTATCAGGCTAAGAATCAGTTGGCGTCTGAGACACTTCCAAGCATCATATTTGCATTCCGATGGAATCGATCTGCGAGCATCTTACAGTGTACCTAAGGATGCAGATATTCATCGTTTCTGTATACCTGATTCCATGGCCTATTGCAGCATCCTCAGACCTAAGCAAGGCCTCTTCGATGAGTCCAACGTTCATATACATCCTGGGTATCTAACTGCATCAAAAGAATGGATAATGCAGTTTGGAAGACAGATGGATGGTTATCGTCCTGTAGCAGCCGCACCGACCGGTTGGCTTTGGCGTTGCTTCGTCAACTCATGAGACGCAGGCAGAAACGCTCACAGACAACAGCGTGATCAGTGTCCACCGACGTGGACTAAGATGAGTGACATTCTTGAATCGATCCACGCCAGCTAAATATGGTCGATATGAGCCCAACTCTGCGATGATGCAGACGGCAACAGGTGAGATGATGCGGCTCCGTGTGCGAGAAATTTGTACCCGCTACTAACAGTCTGTGGCCAGAACGCAAATGAATGACGCAACCATCACTGAGTTTGATCGGATGGAATAGCAAATGGACCTCTAATATCCGTTTGTCCTGTTCAGATGTCCAACTTGAGCATTGAAATGGCCAGTAAAAACCTGTGTCAATCGAGCGTACGTCGAGAAGCAGTCGAGACAAATCACGGTAGAATTCATCAAAGCTTCAAGACAGCTACAGTTAGCCGAGCACACATAGAAATGACGCCTCACTCTGTTGCTGTCAACAAGCACAGAACCACTCAACCGAACAGCAAACAAAGGATTGCTCAGCTTTTACGATCAGGGCGATGCCGATGTCAGTCTGACCACGAGCACTAGAAACCGAATAGTCCGACATGCGAGGAGTGAAACGAGATGCTAAGTTCATGTCTTGAGACCATAGTGTTATCACCGAAGTTGAATCCTGCATGAGTTTTTCGGAAAAACAGTATAGATCTATTTTTGAACATTCCAATAACCGACCAGTCGTTAAAAGTTTAAGCTTGGCTGCCTCAATGGAGTGGCCTAAAATCCTGCGGCAATTCAAGTTTGACTTTTTCCAGGAGTCCCAAGGCTTGATGACCAACCGAGTGGTGTTTGGTTTGTTCCCACAAGACAGTAGTTGTGTGTTATAAAAATGATAAAAACGCAATCGCAGGACTAACTGAGAAGCTTCACGTGCTTCAAAAAGCGTGCATGACTGACACTGCGCTGAAGCAATATTGCAGCTGTGGTGATCAAACCGGTGGGAATGCTGTATCTGCAGTGGCTAATAACGTACAAGTACAGACATACAGGCAGTGTTGATTGTGATTCACATAAAAATCTACTCAGTATATAGTTCATGCTTCGTGACTTAATTAAGGTATATCAGGCCATCAGGTAATGATACTAATTTATTGAAAGTTCCCTCTTACTTGCATTGATTGTTTGCTGCGCAATGGGTAACTGAATGCATGACTTTGGTTGCTAGAGTAGAACGCCCTCAGTAAAGTAAACTAACAATTAGCAAGGTATGGAGATATAATTGAACTAACCAACAGGACCACATAAATTATCTTAGGTTATATTTAGATAGGTTTACTGTCCGAATATTTTGGTGAAAGCCATTTTTTCGGCTAGCATACTTTTGATGATTGTGCTCGTGCCATAAGTTTAAGAGAGATTCTTTCATTATTTGGGGATTTCACGATATATGTGGCCTAGAAATGCTTCTTAACGATGACTGCCAAACTTAATGAAATAAAGAAATTCCAGTTCACATCAGTATGAGCGTCGGCTTCAAGGTCATTTAAATACCCTTCGTTAGTCCCTTGTATTGTTATCGTGATAGCGACAAAGAAATCCACTGAAATGTAGTTTTCTCGGCACCTCTTAAAAGAGGATCAAAGTGGAATTGCGGAGGCCTATAACTTGGATCTTTTTGTTGTATCTTGCTCACTGTTTTAACACGAATAGGATCACCAATTATCGGACAAATCATAGAAAACTACTCCAAGTACACGTTTCAGAGGTAGAAGACCCAACAAGTCGAATAAATGGGACGACCTAATGTACCAATGGATGACATAACGTGGAGCGAATATTACTTAAATTGTTATTTTACTCGAATTTTCCATGCAAGCGCTTCAAAAATGATCAACACGACTAGTTTATTAGCAACAGGCGCGTCTACGTTGGTTGATATATCACTAACAGTGCCGTAGGAGTACGTTGGTAGCTTCGTGCGATCACTCCGTGCTAAAATGAACCAGTTTTGAAGTTTTAATTAGCAAGTCTCGGTATCGGCCACCATCATCTCAAGCGGACAACACAGAGCATTTTTTCCACCGGACGTCAAAATCTAACTACTGCTATCGTTGCCAGTAGCATATATGGAAATTCGGCCCTCTCGAGGTGGACCCACTTCCGGTGAACACATGGTAAATTACGTTCAAAAAAGTGCCGGAAATCCCTGTCCTTAATCCAGCGCGAGAGTATTCCCAGACTCTCTCACGCCCTGTTGAACATAATGCAATGGCAATCTTCAACGCAGCTAGCATCACGTGATATGAAGGCTGCATTGCAAGCCCAGCAAATGAGAGCACGTACTGATTTCATCAGGGGATTCAAATTAAGAGGTCTATCATTCTGGGGACGGATTTGTTTATCGTATGAGTGTTTGGTAGACGATGAGACGCATAAGGCTCGGAAAAATGTCACTTGATTTAGGGATTTTACTCGACAAATTGTCCCGGCGAATGTGGATACATCACGACAACCAACATTTCTGATTTAGATTGAAATAAAACACGTTTAGTTTTGTTGGTGGACTTAAATTGGAGACGCCTCGAATGCTGGAGAAATCTTCACTGTTGTGATTGAAAACGTCCCCGAATAAAACGAAATGAAGTCACCTGGGTAGATAATAGTTTCTCGGGATCACGCTTCATGCTTTATTCGACGAGAGGTTTGTATGCAGGTTATGGAGAACGAATTGTCTGTTAATTGTTCACTGTAAGACTTATAAATGTGTGTACGACTTCCAGGACCAGTTCATTTAAATAACCCCTGATAGCGCACATTTAAACGTATTCGTAAAACTTTCTCTGTTCTAAACGGATTAGTCAAAGGGCTACCTACACAATGGATACTGGAATCGAGAATGAAGCATTTGATGGTGCATAAGATAAAGAATTATTTCATCAACAACATGGTGGGCTCTAAGCCGATCAGACTATAGAATTCTGAAGAATAAACGCAGACCAAATGTTTAATACCGTGTACGAACATTGTGTTCTGAAACGACATTTGAGTTAACTCAATGAAAACAAATCTTGTTCCACTTTTCCTCAGAGGCTCATATTCCACCACAGTGTGGCAAAATAGTGGCAAAAATATGGTTTCGCCTGAATTCTGGGCACAGCTATTTACCGCATGCAAACAGACCACAAGAGTTATTGTCCTAAAAAGTCGACATTACTTCCTACTTATGATACATATAAAACTATATGGTTCTGCGTAAATGTTGCCGTGCACGAGCACGAACTGCCCTTATCGGACACCCGTACGCATCAGTTTCGACACTGCCTGTATGTGATGCCACTACGGATCTCGCACCACACAGGCCAGCGCAAAACGCACACAAGTCTTGGTGGCGCCATCGACCCTATTGTGCTAACCCACTTGACAGCATTTTAATTTTTCACCAACGGTCATACAGGCCGATAAACTGAACAATCATTTGTAACACAGTGAACGGTTTGAGAAAGTGAAAATAAAAACAAGGAATGAAAAGTAAACAGCAATCAATAAAGGTCACCAATATGTTAAACCATTCAAGATTGATTTAGTGAGCCGGAATATCAAGGCTGGAATTACGTTACACACTTGTTTACATGATGTGGCTTTTTCAGCACTGATTCACGCAATAAAACACACTACGGTACCAATAAAATTCAACTGGAGAGATCTAACAAGCAACGAATTAATCAAAATGCTCAAAGTCACTGACCTAGGTGAAATTCGGAACGCCACGCCCACACTTTACAGCGCTCTACCAGCAGCTGTGTCGCGCGGCTACATAGTACGGAAATCTGGGTGGCATCCACGCGTGGGTCCGAAGTAACAGGAAGCAAATTTTCGATTTGAATTTCATTTGGGGAAATCAAAGACTTTCTGAGCGCTACATCCACACTACTATTTGACTATTGTGGGAAAGAGTGAGCAACACCAATGATACACAGATAAAGTAAGGGATAAACCGGATGATTCACTCGGTTTTCGTCGGTTTGCGTCTGATGGGACAAATATGACACACTGTGGACAGCTGTGTTGAGGAAATTACAACTCGAAAGCTTAATGGAAATGAAGCCTCTCATTAGCAGAGTTCGTTTTATGAAGCGTGCGAAACTCTGTTTGGGATCTACGGACTCCGGCTTTAAGGCAGTTAGAAACCCTTTTGAAGATGGCCAGAATAAGTCCGTACTCTAATGCCATATTTCCAATCATGACTCTCCTGTGCGTTTTGCTAAGTCGACAACGTAAAGCACGCAGTCACAAGTGTGTGCATGACGTTGAATAGAACTAAGACGATCAAGACAAACGACCGATATTTCGTTTCTCCATCACATCATACCAGAAAACACTCAAATCAGAGATGTCGAAAAACAACCCACATCGTACCAGATGTAATCCACGATGTCTAAGCACTCGGTTAAGTGATACAGTGGTTCAACATCATACAGTTTACGCCTTTGCTGCTGCTGCGGCTAATCCGCCAAACCATTTTCGTGACTCTCAACTTCAAAGGAGGCTTTTAAGGTGCACAGCAAGATGGATATAACCCCCACAAGTAACTGGGGTCTCGTTTGATTCCCTACTTCAAGTCTTCGGGTGAGGACTGTAGGTTTTCTCCTACGGTGAAGTAAGTTTTTGTGGTCATGGGGAATGATGCACCACACTAACCAAAGACCAACCGGGTGTTCCACAAATCAAAACGTCGGCTTCCTCAGTGTAGAATGATGGGAGTGTTTTCGATATAAGAGTTGCGTAAATCCTTAACATAAAAAACGTGATCTCTAGGACTATCGTAATGGCAACACTGGATCTAGGGCCATAGGTTTTATATACGCACCACTACCCTAGTACTGTACTCATTTTCCCTTTTACTGCTCTTTCAGGCCTAAACATTGTCGCCGTTCGTGTTTATGACTGTTGATATCCCACTATCCTTCCTTTCCCTTTGATCCAAAACTGTCTCCGGGACTCTGCGCTCAGGACAACCGTGGACTCTTGCCTAATATACGTTTCCGCCGAGTCTCCGTCTCCTTGGTGTGCCTGTGTGTGGAGTAAACGGCTCGTTGGACGTTAACCCAGTATTTGTTTATCAAGCACTAATATCGAGTCTATCTCGGGTTCATTTTAGACCGATCGTCATGTCATCTATTCGCCCGGATCCGCCTTGTCCACTATACTATAAAATATCGTGTGATTGCATCTCATGGAAATGGGTGCGCGACAAATATTATAATTCACTGAATCCGATCCCATTAACTGACCTTCCTAAACGAGAACCGAGACAACTTCTAATGTCGTGCCCTGTGGTTTCAGTACCAGTCCGAATTTTAAGCGCGTATGTCATGACACCAGAAATACTCGTTGTTTCCAGCTGTAATTTCGTTTGAATCGAGTGGAGCGTGTATGGACGGGGAGTTCATTTTTAGAATGACACGGTGATTCTTCCAAAGGTAATTCGTCAATTGACACGGCGAACCTTCAGAACGAGGATTTTCGTTATGAGTAGTATGGCACTGTATGTGGATGACAGGACAAAATTTCCCCGGAAGCACACGATCGGTTTCGCGGTTATTGCCGCTCATCGGGTATGCGTACCCGGTACTCTTCCGCAGCTGTAAACCAACTGTGGAGTGCTCAAATATAATGATGATTGGGTGGAAGAGTACCGGGTAAGCATACCTGATGAGCGGCAATAACCGCGAAACCGATCGTGTGCTTCCGGGAGAATTTTGTCCTGTCATCCACATACAATACCATACTACTCAACTCGTTGTTTCCCCCTTAAAAACTTGGTACACACGGTCGAGTGGTTGTCATAGTGAACTTTAGACCCTGTTGGCTCGGGATCAAATCATGCCACCGGTCACTTGCTCTAACTGGCCGGGATTCCCTTCTTGAAATATTGTACTATTATTATATAATGAAAAGGAAATAAAAAAGAAGAATGAATTCGCGGCCATCTTTTGCAGTGACTAAGGTTTGAGGTCCGTGGATTTATACTGAAAGCTACCTACTGTCTGCCCGCATCGATTAACCTTTCGACTGCACCGGCGCACACGCGTGGTCAACGTCAAAGCGCCTGTTTATCAATCTACCCGAGGATCACTAGACCTCGAACGACAGGTGATAATCGGCAAACGATTTCAGACCATAGATAACCAATATTGACGGACAGAAGCATGCAATCACTCATCACACACTCCCGCGGTGAGGATGTTCTTTCAGCTGGCAATGGGAAAACTGCAATCCAGCTGCCTAGCTCAGCGACTAAACCAACGCCAAGCAATCTGAAAGAACATTATTCGCCACTTGTCAACTATGATTCTGTGAAAAACGTCGAAATGCAAAACTTACTACTGCAGTTCTACTGAGCAGTCACATCATTACTGAAAGCTACTGAGTGCACGGATGGAAATACAGGAAACGTGATTCGTGCGTGCACACAGAGTCCCGCTGTCACACGGCGAAGTACCACCATCTGGCCTAAAGGCCATACGTGCTTCGCCACTCCAAATTCTCTGGCTAGGTTGGCGGTTTCTCTCATCACTCGTATGAACAATGAATTACCAATCGATCAAACCAATGCACACTCTCTGTCACAGACACTCACTTAACTCGTATATTATGCTCACAAACACTACTGGTCTTATTTTTGTCCAAAACTCGAAATTCTCCCTCCTATGACAAAACCCATCTTCATTTTCCCAGCTATCTTCTCTATCACGCAGTATTTTTGAGACCGGGTCTGTGCCTACATCGACAAATCTGTCACAGAATCTCGCCTATCCATTTTCAACATTTCCAACCCAGAATTCCAGCTCATGTGGCTACAAATAAAATGTCCACTTTCCAACCATTATTCCTGCATTACCTATCGTCTCCCTAACAGCAAGGACTGTTCTCTTTTCAAATCATTGTCGTAGGCTGTGCAGGATATTTTGACAAATGACCCTAGTTTCAATATAACTGTCTTAGGAGGCCCTAATGTCCACAACCGCGAATGGACTATACACTCATCCGGCGCCATCACCTTGATCTTCTAACTTCCGATCTATCCTTTTATTCCACAGTTTTCCACTTTTCTACCCTCGGCACTTTCGATCACTGTCTCAGAAAGTGCCTACCACAATTTTGTACTCCCAAGCGGATTCTACCCTCCACATGAATTTCTTGATGTTACGACCCCGCAGACAGGAGCGCGATAAGTGATTCTCTGGCATCCTACCACTAGTCTGAACGCTCCTTCATCTGCGATTCGAATAGTTCCGCCGGGAACCTTACAAAAGCTATATTTCAAGGCATGCATATGTCAGTCTCTCACTGCTCCAAACCCGAAAGACTTAAATCCCCCGAACGGTACACCCAAGCACGTATTCGTGCAGTGCGGAAGAAAAATGTTGTTTTCAAGCACTAGCACCAATCCTAAAACCTACAAACACATGACTGCTGCTTACGAGCACGCAACAAATGTTGTGTAACCATGCGGGAAGCCAAAACCAAATTTGTTCAGGGCTCGGAAATTACCAGTGTTTGTCTATCAACCATTCCTACAGGTCCCTTGCGAAAGCTATCTCTCGCAATTTTTGCTTATCTTCATTTCCATCTACCTCCAATTTCTCAGGAATATACGTATCCGATCTTTTGGAAAAAGTCGAAGTTTTTGAAGCCAGGTTTGCGTCCAATTACACTCCGTCACATACCTCTACCGTACCTTCACCTTCCCCTCTGACTTCTTTTAAGCCTCGCTTTGAGGTCAAAACCACCATCAGAAACGTCCGTCAAATTCTGCATTCGCTCACAAATCAAAATCTTCTGGCTCGGACAGCATTTCTCTCATTCTGTTGAAAAACTGTGCACCAGGACTTGTGCCCATTCTCTGTCGTTTATCCGGTCAGTTTTTACAAAATAATGCGTCTGTTGGAAGACTACACATTTTTACATATCCCAAAGCGTGGTGGTTCATCCCGACCTTCGAACTACTGGCCCATTTCTCCCACACCAGTTTTATCCAAATTTATGGAAACTATAATTGAGAGACAACTTCTGTCGTATCCGGAATATCATGCACTCATGAGTGACCACCAACTTGAGTTTTGTCGCCAAGACTCCATCGGTGATATATTGGCATACATCTCGTATACCTGGTCCTCTGCAAGGAACAATCACGATGAATCGCATTCGGTGTCGCTAGATATCCCCAAGGCCTTCGATCGGGTGTGGCACGAAGGTTTGTTGTCAAAACTATCTGGACTTGAATTATCATCTGAACTCATTTCCTGAACTCGAAGTTTTCTCAGCGGATGCTCCATTGCGGTCCAAATAGACGGAACTCTGTCAGACACATCAAGTGAATGCTGTCGTCTCTCAAGGTTTCATGCTATACACCACGCTGTTCTTACTTTTAATTAATGACCTTCGTTCTACCACTTCCAACCGTTCCCATGCCTTTGCTTATGACACCACCCTCCATTGTTGATTTTTCATCCGTCTTCTCGGGCTTGATCAGCTAAAATCTCACGATCATTCAAATGTTCGTGTGTCATTGAATTCCGATTTTGAGTGGACTACTATTTGGGGCTCAAAACAATCCTGTTTCCTACAATACCACAAAAACTTCTAGTTTGTCCATCTACCTAAAACGAGAATTGTACCCAGCTTTCTCTTTCGACTCCACTATTCTCAGTTCTACATCTTCCTCAGTTCTTCCTGGCTTTACCTTTAGTTGGCTTTCTTGATCTCCATATGCAACTGCTCTTGCCTCGAAAGCATCAAAAGATTGGCTTTTTTCATGGCATTTTCATTACTACCACCTAATTTTTTGTTCTGCATAAGACCCAAAATTCATGCATTCATGTTTGGAGTGGGAACATGTTTTCTTCATTAACTCCTCCCGATCATGTCCAGCGTGAGGTCATTCACCTCTTCGGCGACCCCACGATAACTCCAACTCTGCAGTCGCTAGTCCATCGCTGGGCAGTTGTCTCTCATTTTTCTAAGGGTAGTACCATGGGTTATGCTCCCGTGCGCAGGCAATCAGCCGTCCATATAAGATGACGATCCCAACCTGCTGCACTGTTAATTTTGACTTTTCGTTTTCCCAAAGAACTGCAAAAATGAAGAATACCCAACTCCTCTCTGTATTTCCTCTTTCTTATGATCTTCAGACTTTCAAGCCCAGAACCAACAAACTAACTTTTACATAAATTCTGCCAAACCTATTCCGTATTGTACAATGTCTTTTGACTATGAGATCTATCTCTTCTACTATAACTCAAGTCTATCATGCAACAACAAAAAAAACAACGACCAACCGTCACGGTAGTTTGTTCTAGCTAATAATTCTCAGACCGTTTGTTGAATCTTGGTATGAATAATTTAGCTTGATCCATTGTGGTAACGAATTGACAGGGGACCCGTCATACAGCAGGAATGCACACGGTCTCGGCAAGAAACATCAAAACGGTCGCAGGAGTTGACAGACCAAAACAAAGACGAATAAAACCGGAATGTGAGTGTGGGCAGTAAGATCACATATTATCCCCCTGCACGCATCACCTACTCATATGCCTTGTGATTTTTTCAAGCTCATCATAATCGTATATATATTTTTCATACTCGTCTGAGTTCAGGCTGTGTGCAAAACAATCGGGGAGGAAGGGATAGATAGAGTCCGATACTATAATTTTTTGTGGGTATAAAACTGTTGTCCAGGCCAAAGTAGGTAGTTTTCTTAAAGATACACAACCGGAGTCTTTAACTACTCCAAGCTTAACCCGCAAGGCAGTAGGACGAAGCGTGGGATCCGTAACCCCTTGGGGGCCGGTGACCGACTGTTCAGCTCATACGCCCTTCGGATGAGGTCAAACATCCTGGTAATTACCACAATCCCATAAACTAGAGGTGCTTGCAGGTTTTTTGAAAACACTACTACTGGTACACAACAAAACATCTCTCAAAAGTGGTGAGCTAAAAAAAACAGAACATATTTTATAATCAAGGACTGTTCACACTCCATTTACATTTCTCCACCACTCAGTACGGCGATGAATTATTAGATGATCATGAAAACTCAGTGAGTATCTCCAATTATTTTCAATGACAGCACATCTCCCCATCTCACCTGAGTATCGTGAAACGCGGTTCCACATCCGGAACATTTATACAGACGTGGTTCCTTCGTGGTGTCATCCAAAGGACGATAGCGCAGATGGAGCTCGATCGAGCGAAATAGGGCAGCCTCAACTCGCTTGGCATCTTTGTAGTGGACACCCGAACGGATGCGCATTCCATCGGCAAAATACTGACCAATTTGACGTTTTAGAATGTCCGATAGCCGTGCGTAACGTGCCAAATCATGTTCGATCTCATTCTGGAGTTGACATGATAAAGTGAAACAGAGCACACAGGATAAATCGGTTGACACATGTTTCGGGTATAACCTGACCACCAAATAAAGTGTGTCGATGCATCATTTCCGCGTAGTCTGCTTTTACGACTAGGACGTTTTTCTCGTTACATCACTAACATGAGTTGCAGTATGCAAAAGGGGATGAACTGTGGGAAAAACATGTCAAACCATGTATTCATCCTGTGTTCGCAAGAATGAAGACAATAGAAACAAGGTATGGAAGAGGACGGTGTTCCACAATTACGCGGTTATCGGAAAGATCAAAGAACTAATCTCAATGATATGACCGTGGAATAAACACTATGAGGGTAGCCTGTTACCTGCGCACAAAACAGACATCTCAAAACGAGCGGAATCAGGACCACAGAGGCAAGTTCATGGGAACCGAATCCTTCGTAATGACGATCCAAATGCAGAGAGTAAGTGTAGCAAAAAGGGAAAATCACAACCGCAAGAGTATACAGCACTGTCTTTGAGAACCACAAATCTTTAACGTGAGAGTATGGAGCCCGATGACAACGCAGAGGTCATATAAAAGGGATGAATACTAGATAACAGAAGATCGTTTGAATGGCGGGAAAACAAATTGAAAACCCTTAAAACTACAGCTGTTTGCGCATAATACCAAGTTATCGCATCACTTTTTTATACTATACTGTATGTCCCTCCGAGCTGGCTTTAGTTGTTCGCCTTCCCATTATTCTGCAATGCCGGTCTCGAACATCAGGAACCAGTCAACCGTATCCGGTCTCTGTTCCTAGGACATGAACCTCAGTCTTACAATTACCATCCTTTCACGTACAGAAACACCGTGGAACATCGTCCCCGTTCGCCGTCCTCCAGTTTTATTAATAATCTTTCTTCAGAAGCAAGATCAATAGGCTGATTTTAACTTGGATGTTACTGGAAATCCTCGTTACAATGTGCATTCCGAAAACAGGGCTTTTTTCCTTCATTTCAAAAAAAGTTCAGCATCAGTGCATATCCACTAAGTTACCACTGGGGTGTGTAACCCGGGATGCATCACTGATATAACCAGCCCACCCCTTCTCACACACACACATCAAAGCGGTTATCACAGACGGAGGATGTCAGATCAATTACTGATGAGATGAACGGTTGAAGGCCAGTCGGTGTAATGTTAATGTTACGGCAACGGACAGGCTTTCGAGTCTTGCATATCAAGACTGAATCCAACTGAGAACAAACTGCAACTTCCGGGTGAAGTCGAAGAAAGCTGTCTGTTTGTAATAGACTTTGCAACAACGTCAACTCAATAAAAAGAAGAGCTTCGAAGTAACAGGTCAACAGACATAGGGAGGACAAAGTACACCCTCACCGGAACAGTTGATGGGAAGAAACTCATTTTAGCCCAGTTCATTCAACCACTAACCTCACACTTCTGTGCTCTGATTTCGGTTGCCACCTCACAGCATTGTCAAGTTGAGGGCAAAAAGCTGAGAAGCAAAAAACGTGAAAGGGCCGAGAGAAAAATATGAACCTAAGAACATGAAGACAAAATAGAGCTCGAATGCAACTACGCCAATGACCGCGACACCCAGCCACATCACTTAATTTCTCCAACCGTCTGCCAGGTTGGCCTCGTTGACCCCAAACCAGAAGTCTTACACGTCCTACTCACACCCAAGGTTTTCATACCTGTCTCCCATGTCATAGACTGAACACCTCCGCCTATCTTTCAACCGCTTTCTGCCTCGGACAACAGCGTATGCTGAGGAAGTCTATCGGTAGGCACATGTCACAGTCACTTTAACCTGTTTACATTCCTTACTTGTTACAGTGACTGACCATTGGTTCTCAACATCCCACACCTAATCTCAACATTGCTCATGTGGTGTTCCGACCATATTCCAGCAATCTTAGGCAGACAACAATGCTCAAACACCGACAGTGCGTGTCTAGCTTTTACATTCAATAGTCATGTTTCTGAGCCGTATAAAAGAACGGATCTAACTGCTGCAGTGCACATCCGACCCTTGATAGACAATCGAACGTCACACTGGCGACACAGATGACTGAGGTCAGCAACAACAAATCACGCCCTACGTATACGCGATGACACTTCATCCGATATCTGACCTCCTAGTGAGATGTAACTGCACGGGAAAAAAGCTTATCTACTTCAGCTGGAGCTTCCCGCGACAATACAAGTTATGATGTAAGCCAGCCCAGTCCTGCAACAGCATTTCCGGATTTGAAGGTGTAAAACGCATCCCAAACATTGCTACACTGTTGTTTAGACAATCCAGAAAACTCGCAACTTACACGGATCTTCATTCAGAAGACGAATATTGTACGTATATTCCAGGACAGACAGTTTACTGCTTGAAAAAATGTTGACGCCAGTATTCTTGTGCGAGTACAGGACTATCTCAAGAACCATTTCAGTTACGAAATGGAAGAGAAAGGGCGATGGGATGCAACCTTTTTGAACATCACTCCTCGTGGTGAACTCAAGTAAAAGATCGCTATGAGCACGAACTCGGGTTTAGCTGTTTGCGTACAGGCATCGAAAAAGAGAAGTTTCTCTGGCACACCCTTTAATGAGAGACACCGCCAGAGAACATTGCGGTCGGCTGAGTCGAACGCCACCTTCAGATGAAGAGCGGCAGTGATTGTGGGTCTGTAGAAAGCGTGCTTGTGGTCCAAAAGTTCTCGAGGAGTAAGGATGTGGTCGATGCAACCTCGACCGTGTCCGAAACCAGCTTGATTCTTTCGCGTACACCTTTCGCGGGTGCTGGACAGTCGGTTAGGAACAATCTCGGCGAGTAGTTTGGATGCCAAGCTAATTCCTCTGTGATTTTCACAAGGGGACCGATCACCTTTCCTGTAAATTGGCACAACCAGAAGTTACACCATTCCACGGAAATCTGCTCACTATCTCAGATTACCCGGAGTTTTATGAACTTTAAAGCCAAAGAATGAAGGACAGAGGCAACTAATCTGGTCTAGCAGCGTTATAACTTTTCAGGTAACCTATTACCCGCATAAAATCAATTTCTGGTGGAGTAATATTTACCTGCGTCTTTTCTCTTGCAGGTACATTGGGGAGGTCCAATGTAGAAGCTGCCATCTGAATTGCTCCTTAAAGTACTTTGCCCGACGGTTCAGATGATGTACCTGAGAGTGGATCAGTGAGCCGTCGGATTCCTTGATTAACCGGGGTTCCGTGCACCGGAACCACTAATCAGACGATAAACCTTGTCAGTATTGCTGACAGACCGAACCTTCTCAATTTTCCTGCATTTCGCAATCCACCGACGCTCACGACCATTTATCAGGCTCCTAGTGAGTCGGCGTCTCACAGATTCACGCACTTCACTAAATGTGGCATCCGGAGGGACGGATTTGTGAGCACCAAACAGTTCAACTGATGCCAAAGATATTCGTCGGTTGCGGTGCTCACTTGAACTAGAGCCCTGTATAGCACTGAAAGCGGTACACAAGGCTTCCTTGACCTGTCGCCAACAGTTATCTGGGTCCTGGACATCCGACTACATCGATAACCGTGTACATAGATCTGTCTGGAAAGCAGATAGCCGGTTATTATTGAGAATCTACTGTGAGGGACGGGTGGCTTTGGTACCACAGAACACGAAACAAAGAACAAATATCAGGGTGTCATACGACAGGCCAGATGCCTTAGGCCAGAGCTACGATAACGTTCCCACGTTAAATCAACGTCTCACTTCCCTGTGTGCTAGACTAATCAGTTCCAAATAAAAGAACCCAGTGTTTATACTCGTTTCCCGGTTGTCTGACCCTCTGATTTATCATTAATCAATGAATAAGTCCATTGAAAAATATCCACCACGCAATAGATTAGTAGAGAGTGGAAAGGGACGGGCAGAACAAGGGTGCATATTTCCTATCTCAAATAACATGAGCCAAAAACTTAAAACAAGCGATGACGGCAGAGAATATTGGGTGATTGTTGGAAATAGCCACTCACGGTAAGCAGATGTCGTGTCACTGCGTGAAACACAACCTCGGTTCGACCGCTATAAATGCCTCGTCGACAAAGCATGCACATGAACTTCTTTTCCGAGCGTAAAATTAGCTCCGTCCAATTCTGAAAGGGCAATCTGACTGCTTTCGTGCCCGAGGATCGATCAGGCACGACAACCGTGACATTGTTACGCGACAAAGCGCCACCAGTGGCCATTGCACTAGTGGATACCGGGCTCGAGGTCGTGCTGACGACCTTGGCGCTGACCGATGTAGCGGTCGTGGTGGGTGCTGTTGTCGGAACAGTTGTTTGGATTGTAGATGGTTGGGATGTGGGTTGAATCGAAGCGGATGACATCGGTGTATTGTGAATCCGCAAAGGCGAACCGGCTGCACATACTTTAACTGAGGGAACAACAGGTAATGGAGTAGAAAAGGTCAGGCTGGGAGGTTGGTTGGTATTTACTGGGGTCCCTGTACCGTTGAGGAGGGCGATTTCTGATTCACTGCGAACTCCGACCATGGGGATTGAATCATCTTCGGAATCGCTTGAATCACGACTGGAATCCTCGGAGCAAGGAACAAGTTTAACCCGCTGGGCTAGGATAGCGCACTGTTACAACGGAACATGATATAAACAGGCATAAACACATGGTAAAACATACGTTGTAACTAAGACCTTTTACAAGCAGCAAGCCATCATGCAATCACATCAAGAACTGAAAAGACTAGAGAACCGAAAACAAAGTCAATTTTAATTGAAACTTAAATAAAGAAAAACGGGCATCCGCTTAAACATGTCATATCTGCATTTATCAATGACGTCTTTCGAGTTGTGTGCTTCAGTATTAAAAATATGAATTCAACACCGATAGAACAGGTATATCTTGATCTCTTCCAAGAAGACGGAAACCAACAATATTATCAGTGAATATGATAAATCGATTCTACTCCGATTTACTGGCATGAACCATTCAGCCTTGAGTTTGAATTGCGGTGAAAATGGGGAAGGTATTCACTGAACGAAGCACGGTTTGCTGGATCTAATCCTATATTTTGGTGACAGACAGTAATCCACTGTCGTTCGGCTCGTTATCACACATGACCTGTTGGGATCTTACGTGGTTCTACACTCCAAATCTAAGGGTCTGGTTGCCAACTATCCCTAGTAGTGCAGTGAACTATTGAGGCCATGGGGCATGCCCCTCCTACTGAACTCATGCGCAATCGCATTAAAAGAAGTTAGATCCACTAGGCAACTGGATTTGATGGGTTCTAATCACGCTGACCAAGTCTTATCCGAGTCAATCAGTAATAATGTTAAACATTATAGTTGCTTGGGTGTGGAAGGGTTTCCGTTTCATGTTAAAAACTCAACATTGTTCACTAGTAGATGTTACCAGGACACTATTAGGATGAACAGTAATTCTGAAATTCCGCACTCGTGAACTGGGGCCCGTTGTCGGAAAACATCGTGTCAGGAATGCCATGCCGGGAGAAATGAGCACGCAAACGGTTGACTATGTTGATTGTTGTCATGGTGTGGAGGAGGTCAACCTCGAAAAAATCACAAATAATTGATTAAAATCAAATAATGTTTGCTCCCGAAATTTGCCAGGGGCGGGTAGGCAGTTCCCTTAGCAACATTGTCCCTTTCCTGTCTGTTCTAAGCACGACATAGCTCGCATCTGGAAATGTAGTCCTTTACCTGAGTGGTTATTGTTGGTCAGTAAAATAACTGTGTCGTTCGGCGAATAGTACTATTAATCCCGGAATTTGACAAATGGAGTCTCTTCATTAGCTTCCCTCGAAACTGCTCGGGGACGACCAAACGGTCCTTCGTGAGTATTAATCCGCTTTCGATAGAGAGAAACTCACGGCTTTTGACGAATAAAGCTAGCTGCATTGGCAGGTTTTTCTTTGGTTGTAGGCCATCCATTGGAGAGAGAATCCATGAGTTGTTGGAGGACAGTGTCAACGGCCGCGGCTTTCTGTATCTCGATGAGGTCTGCATTGTCTTGTGAACTCAAATCGATCATTGGAATATGCTCAAACTCTGGTGACATACTTTCACAATCCACGACGAATGCTCGAGATAACGCGTCTGCAATAAGCATTTGACTCCCTGAGAGGTAAACTAATTCATAGTTGTACTTTTGAAGCCTGGTCAGCATCCTTTATAAACATTTATGGACATTACTCAGCGGTTTTGAAGCGATAATATTGAGTGGCTTGTGATCTGTTTGAACGACCGCCTTCCTGCGGTTCGTATATGAGTTAAAACGCTCCAATGCGAAGACCACGGCGAGCATTTCCTTTTCAATTTAAGCGTAGTTCTTCTCGGCCGGGAAGAGACTATGGTTGCGATAGTCGATAGGTCGTCCGTTTTGTAGGAGCATAGATCCGAGGTCGGACTGACTGTTGTCACACTGAACAATTAGAGGGAGGTCGGGTCGGTAGTAGGCCAACACTGGTGTTGTGCAAACTGCCTTCTTTATCTTTTCGAAAGCATCCTGTTGCTTCGTACCCCAATGCCACTGTGTCCCCTTGTGAGTGAGTTGTCGAATAGGTTGCATCAAAGCTGCCAGGCGCGGCAAAAACCTGCTCAAATAGTTGACCATACCGCTGAAACGTAAAACCCCTTTAAAGTCTACGGGTACGGGCATATTTTCAATCGCCTTGACCTTCTATGGATCGGCTCTTAGTTCTTTGTTCGTCAAAAAGTGTCTATGGAAAGAGACCGATGATACACGGTGTTTAAATTTCTCCTTGCTTAGTCGTATACCTTGTTGCATACAACGTCTAAGGAAATCCACCAGATGAGAATCATGTTCATCTGGTGTTCTGCCATAAATCAGCACATCATCCGCGACACAAATAACGCCTTTGAGATTATCAAGAGCATGAACAAGACGCTTGTGGAAAATTTCACTGGATACTTTCTATCCGAAGGGTAATAGAAGCCAACGGAAACGGCCGAAAGGGGTAGCAAAAGTGGTGAGAAAAACTCGACTGGTCATCTAGCTCTAGCTGCCAGAAAGCTGATGATAAGTCGACCTTGGTAAAGAAACGTGCTTCATGCAAATCCACCAGAATGTCATCAAGTATTGGCAATCAGTATAGCTCCCTCCTGAGAGCGGCGTTCGGATGTTTCGGGTCTATGCACAAGCGAATGGCACCAGATTTCTTTGCAGCAATTACAATTTGACTAACCCAGTCTGTTGGCTCATCGACCTCAGTAATCACCTTTAGACCCAGTAAACGATCTAATTACAGCGTAAAGTCTCTCGTAGAGCTACCGAAACACCTCTGGCCGGTAACGCAACAGGCACGGCATTGTCGATCACTCATAAATGCACTCTACCTGAGAAACATCCCTGCTGAGAATCAAAAACTGGTGCGTACTGAACAAAAATATCGTTTTTTAAACTGTTCACAAAATCATTCTCATTCACTGTGACAAAATTCAATTGTTGAATAGCATCGAGTCCAAGTTCTTTTCAGTCACCATAAACTTGACCTTGTGTGTATCATCATTCTTTAGGTTTTTAAAGTCCAACTCTATTTCGCCAATGACGTCTGTTTCCGTTCCATTCCACATTCGCTAACTGGTAGTGCATCTTTTGACAGCAGCTTCATCAACGTAAGACATAGAAAGGATATTCACCGAGGCTCCGGAATCCAGTTGGAAACGACAACATTTTCTGTCAACTATGACATTCGCGAACAGCCCTTTGCATGCATTGGAACCACGGAAACCGTTGGTGTTTGGTTTTGGGTGTATCGGCTTGCTAATGAATTTTGGAAGGAGTGAACGACGCTTTCGAGCGAAGTGATTCAGCTTTCCGCAATTAGAACAGGTCTTCCCCCAAGCTGGACAGTCCTTTTTTCGTTGATCATGCCAGTGACCAAAAAACGTGCACGTGATGCGCGTGGCTCCCGTCACTGCATTCAACTCGGTCGTTGCGGAGTGTGAGACGTCTCATTTGATTAGTGGTGGCTTCTTCGTTATTACAAATATCAATGCAAGTTTTCCAATCCAGTTGGCGCATAAGCAAAATTTTCTTTGTGGTTGCGTCATTTCGAACTCCGGTAACTAGCTTGTCTCGTAATAAACTGTCCTTCATGCAGCTTCAAAAATTGCACGATTTGGCAAGCGCCTTCAGTGCAACAACATAGTCATGGATAGTTTCATGTTCACGGCGTTCTCTTCAAAAGAACTGGAAACGTTCGAATATTTCATTTGGCTGGCTCAGACAATATTCATCCATCTTTCGCATGACTGTCGTGGAATCCTCCTGATTTTTGTCGCCATCGAACGAGAAGGTGCTGAGAACCCGGCGAGCTTCATCTCTGAGGCGGTGGCGCAGCATCGCCATCTGACACTCCTTTGACTCGGAATCCAGATGAGCGAGTACAGCAAAATCTTGATATCGTTGTCTCCACAGTCTCCATTCGTCTGCCAGGCGATTTTGGCTTTGCATGTTCGATGGATCGGGAGAGGATATCGCAAATGTTCTTGAGGTGTTCATCCCCAAACTGCTGCGGGGTTCGTCGAGCTTCTCTGACACCATGTTTTGTTCCGTCCCACTAGCTCTAGTGAGAAAACTAATCTGCCTTCGAACCATCTCATTTATTGTGCAAAAACGAACCGTTTTTATAGATCACTAGGTTATCAAAATCAAAGTCACTGTACGAAGCTCACTGGTGCAGAGCTCTTCCCCGAACCGGGTCTTCTGAATGGCTATGTTATACAAGTCTCCGGTTGGCTGATTTCTTTGAAATCGGTTAAAACAATTGCTGGCTGGTGATTGGTTGCTTTCCGTTCCGTTTGATTAAAACACCTCTTGGCCGCTGATTGGTTCAATCCGCTGCGCCCCCTTACAACCACGTCTGGCCGTTGATTCGTTGACTCCGCTTGGTTCGGTAAGGGCAACCGTTCACGATTGATTGGATGGCTTCGCTCCGTTTCGTCACAGACTGAATGAAACATCGACCCGCTTCGCTGGCCTGAGGTTTGCCACCGATTTTGGACAGGCGAATACGTGCAGTCTGTAAACGAAACTAGGCCGTCTGTCGATGCGTCAGCAAATATCCTTACAAACAGTAATTCTGATGATAGTCACTCATCCTCATGCCAAATTTTGATGAACTTGGAGATGACGCACAGCAAAATCATGCGTTTTGCTCTCGAATCCCACTCGGTTGTTTTTAGGGTTATCAAATCGACACAAATCCTTCTGGTTGAATTCAATTTGTAGAATAGTTGAAAGGCGCATATTGTTAGTAAACGCCGCGTTAAAAATTGTACCACTCATGTGATTACTTCCTTTTGACTATCTTCCTCCCTGAATACAATACCTCTCAGTAATAAACAATTTGACCGATCCCGGCCAGTGTTTATCGGCGGAGAAGGAGGGAGGGATACTGCATTACAAAATCCCGCAATATACAGGAAGTTCTGATATCGAATTAAACATATTTTCAACCCATAATACAGTGAAACCGCAATAAGTGAGCCGCGATATAGCGAAAGACAAATGAATGCAAAAAAGCCGACATTCATGCGGCACGTATGAAGTAGCGAGTAAAAGCGTCTGCAACAAATGAGTACTCGCTGGTTTGCACTGTCGAAGTCACAGACAACAACACTGACACGGAAAAAAATCGACTGGAATATGCCGCCCGAAATGCGTGAAGTATTCCTACATAGTAAACAATGACTGAATGGTCTGATGATGTTGTAACCGGATGTCTAGAGTTCAAATAAACACATGTCAAGGAAACCTGGTTTGCGGTAGCCAATATCTCATGAAGATCCAGCAAGGTGACACATGCTAATTGATAGATATCTTGTCTCAGCTGCGTGCCCGAATGTTAGCAAACCTATTCGTATATGCCGAAACCGCGCGTGATACAATGAAACCCTCTTGGAAAGCAACTGGCCGGAAGACAAATCGAACGTTCAACGATGGCTTGCTGAGTTCAAAAAGTTACACGCTCTGGTGCCTACGGAAATCCGACGACGGCTGGTTGATCGAATTACAAGAACACTGTCTGAAACCCAAGTCTGAGTGTTTCGAGGAGCAATCCAGCCGGTCTTCATAGACAACAGATGTATCCAATGACACTGGGGATAAATGCTCCTCACGATATAGGCTGCGTTGGACAAAATTCGGTAGTTTATTGAAATCAAATGTGCCCATGCAACGACAGAGTACTTGGGATTGATAAAAATCCCCAATTTAAAAATGAGCAACGGAGAAACCTCAAGAAAATTGATGTGAAGCGACAGGTGATGAGTAGAATGATCAACGACCTAAAAGAAAGATTAAACATCTGCTGAAGACTACGAAAATAAGACAACACTAACGCTTCAATGATTAATTACTCATTTGCAATCGTCTGTAGACTTACATTCCGAACGGATTTTATAAACTAAACTGTCGTACTTTAAGGAGAAAATGGTTGCACTGAAATGTTTTGAACTACTGTAATAATTTTGGTCAAACCACGAAACTTTGGCGAAACCGATCATCTATTGGACTTGATTATGAGGAACGTGATGCGGTATCAAATGCAACCGTTGTCACTATTAGGATAATAAGAACGCTCAAATGTTGGACGTCGGCAACGACCGATGTTGATGAATTCACCAGGGAATTCGTGGTTAAAGGCCGATGACACCACCCACATACACGGAGTATTGCGACACTGCAATCACACCCTCGCAGTTGATCCACTGGTTGACGAATCGACCACGTGACAGACCGATCGACTGTTGGATATTCATATCTGGTTTTTTCTCTTGCATGTAGACAGATATGAATATAATGTCGTGAGAACTTCTTTACAGGATAAGTTAATCTTCACTACGCTTTTCATTTCAACTCTCGGATTTTCCTCTCTTCCCGAAATATACAGCATTGTCATCTCTACTGGCTGTTTTAAGTAAGACCAACATTTTATTTCATAGCGGTTGACTCTGCTCAACAAACTTCTTACCCCACAGAAATGAAATGAAACAACATTACCGCAGCACTGCGCTGGTGAGTTGAGTGAGATTCGATACTGTTCTTTGCTTTTTTATAGACCGACTTTCGTCCTTAGTGTAAGTAGTATCCATTGACGGATGGAGAAAATAATTTTTCGAAAGCATCCGATGTCAATAGTGGCACGTAGATTATTCATGTGAAATGATGGAACGCAGTTAAATACTAGCTGGTATTCGGTCCGGTAAGGTTAAATGGAAATACTAGCAGATAGAGAGTTGATGGATATTCTTTCATTGGTTGTGACCGAGCGCCATTCAGTCGGAAAGGATAACAATGAACAGCACAAAAACCAAATGGACCCAATAATTCCACGGGATCTCAGGAAATATCGAGAAGCAAACTCGCAAATTCATACTCAAGCAAAACCTGGTTTCCGAAAGCCTTCACGTGTCGGTTTCAGATCAATATCTTGGACATATGAACAGTTAGCTAGTTATCACTTCCTGATTAAAGGCTGAAACTTCACAGAATGTATTATTAGCACGAGGAGCCTGAATCCCATAGATCATGGAAAACCCACTTGCACTTTACCAGAGTAAGTTACAAAATGTCATCTACGACATTAGACGGGGGGCATTCAGTTCAAACAACAAGTAACCAAGCGTTGGATACGGTGGCTCTGGTTGCCAACTGTCAGTAGTCACTTCAATCGGAAATAATGGACGAAGTATGAAAACAGTAAGAACAGAACTACGAATAGTATCAAGCAGACAAAGATAGTTCGTTAATATAAAAGCTTTAAAGTCTGGAAAATACCGACTGTATCACACAAAAGTCCAATTTGGCGAAACAATTGTTTTTCAGTAATTCAAACTCAAGCCGTTTACAAATTACATGGGAGACATTAAACAGAAGATCATGCGGAGAGACACAATAAACACCACTCATGGGCAGGGGTTTGCCAACAGTCAAAATGTCCTTGTCATGTGATTGGTTTATCTAACTTACGCCCTCTGGGTGAAAGGACGACAGATTCATTTGGCCTCGATCGATCCTAGGCCATGGAAGTTGGAAAGCCTGAACCAAACGCTTTTGTACGCACAGGTCGGGGGTCAGCTTCCTGATTCCAATCGCCTCGGCTATCACTAGAATGCGCAACCGGACATCCTTGCATTGGTTTGGGGGGATACGATACACAACTTTGAAAGCCTTGTCTCGATTCACCTGATGTCCGGTGTCAACTAGGTGTGTTAAGATTGCGCTGTTTATCGATCCGGTCTATCCTCGGCTTAACCAGCGTGGGTGGTGCTCTTTGATCCGAGTGGATAGCTGTCGTGCCGTTCAACCTACATGCGATGCGTCACAAACACATCTGAAAGAGTATACAACCACTGACGAGGTCAGCATCGGCAGTTTATCCTTGTTCTGAATCTGGATCAGTGAAGCACCTCGAAACACACAACGTAAGGTGGCGGCGTTGAACATGTTTTGATTTTCTCTCTCCAGTCGTCACCTTTAAACAGTAAACTAATAAATAGGTTTTTCTTCTTTATGGCTTCTTCGATGATTTTAGGCACCCTCTGAATGATATTTCTTTCGATAAACCAATCCGGATAACTATTCTCACGTAGAATGTTTCTTATGAGCATCAGTCCGTTCTCAGAACAAATTTTTCTCGCTCTGAAGGCCAAACATTTCATCACGTTCCGCTTCTGTTGGATACTAACGAAATTGTTAAAATTGGGATACTGACGGTTCCGTATGTTTTCGGTATACCTTTCGCTGGATCCGACCATCTTCCGTTCTCGTAAGGGTCACATCGAGGAGTGGTAGTTGACTGATAACTTTGCGTTCAATTGTAAAGCGTAAGTTAGATAAACCAATCACATGACAAGGACAATTTGACTGTTGACAAAGCCCTGCCCATGAGTGGTGCTGATTCTGTGTCTTTCCGCATGATCTTCTGTTTAATGTCTCCCATGTAATTTGTAAACGGCTTGAGATTGAATTACTGAAAAACAATTGTTTTGCCAAACTGAACTTCTATGTAATACATAAGCGTCATCAGTTGCCAGACTGAGGCATATCCTCCAATGTATCTAACCAATGAGGAGGAGGATTACTTGGACCCCACCCAGGAAACCTAACAGGCATAACACGGCCAGGACCACCGGTTAGGCTCTTCATACCTGTCCTCCACTTCATCGACTGGTCGCGCTTACTCGTTTTTTGACTGTTAGGCCCCTTAACGATGGTCAAACGGTCGTCATGGTGGGCTTTCAGCTCTTCAGTGCCTGGTTCAAATCCCGCTTCCAACATCGGCAGTTTCTTTTTAGCCGCAACCCACTTTCTGAAATATTGGACGAGAACTTTAATCGTTCTCCTGCATTGTGGCTGGACACCCTAGCAGTACCCGTCCAACATCTCCCATGAACTGCACGAATACAAAGAATTCCATACTGCATCGGTCGTCGTACAGGATAATCAGGACCGCACTGCCCATTGCATCGAGCGGGGTGGGTAGTGATAAGTGGGCTACTGCTCAGAGTTTCCTCTTTTATGCAACCTTTGTCTTCTGTCCCTAACCATCCCTCTTTGCCCCATCAATCCACCCATAATGCTTCCATTGATAAGGCGGTCCATACCCGCAACGATTCCCTGTCAAACAGTGTCGGGAATACTCCTCTGCCTGGTAAATCACATTTTCTCAAGCCTCGTCAGTCTCTGAATCTCGGCTCCTTCAACGTGCGTACACTCATGCAGGTCGATCAGTAGGCGTGCCTAGCCTTCACATTAGATTCTCTGAAGATTGATGTCTGCTGCCTAAGTGAAACGCGTATATAAGATTCGAGCAGTGTGATTCAACTAACTGCTTCTGGTATCTCATCGAGGTATTTTCTGCGCACCTCAAGAGACGAAGTAGCTAGAGCTGTGGGTCAACGTGGTGTAGGAATAGTCTTGACTGACAAGGCTGAGGCCGCCCTCTTAGACTGCAGCCTGTTAACAGTCGTTTATGTGCTGTGAGACTCCAGGGGTCAGTCGGCGTCCAAAAGGATAGTTGTGTTAAGCGCAATTTCCTTGTGATCTCGGCATACGCCCCAACGAACTGCAGCTCAGACGCGCAGAAAGATGACTTCTATGATGAACTCGCCACCCTCGTTCGCAGCAGTAAAGGTTCTGACATTGTAGTGCTAGCTGGTGACTTCAATGCACAAGTTGGCAAACTTAGTGTGTCAGAAGCTTGTTTAGATGGACATTGTGTTTTACCCGCTCAGCGTACAGATAACGGGGATAGACTTCTCCAGTTTTGTGCAGACAATCGATTGTTCTTGTCTAGCACCAATTTCCGACACAACTCGCGTCGCACAGCGACATGGCGCTCTAACTCTACAGGCACTTTGAGTTAAATTGATCATATCACAGTAAGCTACCGGTGGCGCAGTTCTGTTCAGAACCGTACATCTTACTGGTCCACGTACGTAGAGTTGGACCATGCATTAGTTTTAATGTAATTATCTCTCCAGCTCCATGGTCATCGTCGCAAACCGCAAATCCGATTAGCCGTGCAACGTTTGTGTGATCCAGAAGTACACACCCGGTATGAGCAGAAGTTAGCACATGAGCTAGAATCTACGACGAACAGTAATGTAGATGAGCATTGGGCTCATATCAAACAGACGATGTACTTTGCAGCAGGTTTTGCCTGTGGTCCAAGATCCGTTGTCCATCAAAGACAATGGATCTCGCAAGAGTCGCTGAGTATAATGGAGCAAAAGTGTCAGCTCTCGAATAGTAAGGAGATGAATAAGATGCGGAGAAAGCTACAAAGACAACTTACAAAAAGCCTTAAGAATGATCGCGAAAATTGGTGGGTCAAGGTAGTCGAAGAAATGGAAGTAGCAGCTGCTTCAGGTAACAGTCAGAGACCGTTCAAACTTATTCGTGACACCGGTGGACGGCGCATCAAGGTCAGTGAAACGATTTGCGGTAGAAATGCAGAACCCATCCATAGCAAACAGCAAAGGCTTGACCGTTGGGCCGAGCACCTCAGGGAACAATTTAGCTGGCCGCACGCTAATGTAGTTACTCCCGTGTCAACAAATGCCACTCCTTGGGTGGTATCACTTGAGCCATCATCGGAAGTAGAAGTAAAGTCACAAACTCGATTACTAAAGCGAGGGAAAGCTGCAGGTCCCGACGAACTTCCCTCAGTTCTTTTCAAACTGGGTGGTGAGGAGTTGATAAAATCACTTACCACTTTGCTCCGTGACATCTGGAACGAGGAGCGTATTCCGGTAATATGGAGTGAGTCGTTGATTGTTCCCATCTCCAAGAAGGGAGTACGCAATGACTGAAGTAACCATCGTGGGATTAGCTTAATTCCGATAGTCACCAAAGTATTAGTTTCGATTTTGCTGCATCGTCCTACACCAGCTCGCGAGAGGAATGCCCGCGAACAGCATGCTGGATTCCGCCCAACACGAGGATGCATCGACCAGATTTTTACTCTTCGCCGACTACTTGAAACGCGTCACACGCACCGCCGACCGACAATATTGCATTTTCTTAGACCTGAAAGGCGCCTTCGATTCAGTTGATCGAACATCGTTTTTCAGTGTTCTTCATCGAAAAGGTATGCCCCAGAAGTTCGTGAACCTAATGAGATCATTGTATTCTCATACTTCTGGCCACGTTAGAGTTTACGGTGAACTATGCGGTCGGTTCGAAATGACTAGTGGTGTTCGACAGGGATGTCCTTTGTCTCCATTTCTGTGCAACTTCGTCATGGACAAAATAATGGAGAGTAAGCTGCAAAATCTTCAGGATGTAGGCGTCGAACTAGGAAATAGTGGAAAGCTATGTGACCTAGATTACGCGGACGACATTGCCTGCCTGTTCGAATCCACGGAACATGATCAACGTGCACTAGATAGACTCTCAAGAGCTGTAGCTTCATTCGGCATGCGCTTTGCACCTTCAAAGTGCAAGGTGATGTTACAAGACTGGACGTCAACAATTCCGAGCTTGATGCTCGATGGGGAGATGCTGGCAGTTGTCGACCACTTCACCTACCTCGGTAGCTGCGTGACGACGGATGGGAGCACAGTAGTAGAGGTGAGCACGCGTATATCCAAGGCTCGAGTGGCGTACGCTGGACAGAAGCACTTGTGGCGTCGATCTGATATTTCACTGCAGTTGAAAGGTCGTGTATACTGTGCCGCAGTACGTTCAATTTTGTTGTATGGTTGCGAAACTTGGAGTCTGCGTGCAGAACATATTCGTCGTCCCGAGGTTTTCGACCATCGATGTTTACGTATTATCGCTAAAAATGGGTGGAATAGCCGAGTGAGCAACGATGGAGTCAGAAAGCCAGTATTGGGTACTAATTTGGAGAAGGTTCTGTCACAATGTATCCAACTTAGTAGACTTCGTTGGTTGGGACACGTGTTACGTATGTCAGACACACGTCTACCATACCGTGTCCTATTCTCCGTTCCTCCTAGGGAGTGGAAGAGACCAAGTGGAGATCAACAGATGACGTGGCAGCGAGGAATGAGAAAATGTACAGCAGACTTAGGAAAAGTAGCAGTTTCACGTCTTCGTGGTTGGGGTCCAAAAGATCCCTCAACCAGTTGGCTGTATACACTGAAGGATATGGCAGCGAACCGCGAGCAGTGGCGATCGTGTTGTCACTTTCTGTCAAATCAGAATGACTGATCGATGTTTGTTTGTACAGTGAGACTATGTATTCCGTGTGTTGGCTACTAGGGCATTCTTTCCTTTTCCCACCCATGTAGGTCCTCTCCCTGTCCATATTGTATATTCATACTTTCTAATTCAACGTGCAACATGGTGAGAAAGGCAGTGGTCAGTGGGGCTTGCCCTACTGTTTAACACTGTACGATGATGATGATGACCTATGCATGGAGACCTTAATTGTTTCATTTCATTCGGTTTGTGTACCTAAGTCTCTATGCCGAACCTTAGCATCGCCGGTACGGTGTTCCCACCAGGTTCAGGCGATGCTACGGAGAAATCGTTTTGTAATTCGGAAAACGTGCATGGTGAATAGGTTGTTTATTGAAAATCACTCGTCTTGACGTCATCAAAACCAATCAAATGTAACAACAATGCCTATTTGCATAACTGTTCAGTCCACCTGAAGACAGTTGTAATTCGATCGGGGGGTGTAATCACGTGGTTCCTATGCGTTTCTTCATCTTATTGCGTGCTGTATGTGTGACGCAGTCGTGTTCATTATCAATCCACAATTGCTCATAAATGTTTTGAACAGTCAACTGCTTGTTTGTTTAGTAAGCTGTATGCACATTCCATCACAATTGATGTTTGCATACCGACAGTTTTCATATACCCTTCACCAGCAGTGACCAAGTCTCCGAACCATACAGAAGAACTGGCCGGACGGCTGCAGACTACACTCAACCCTTGACAGATTAACGGATATCACATCAACGTCACAGACGACTCAGGTTGGCAAATACCAAATGAGGCTTTTGTACAGGCAAAAACACCTCATCCGATATCCGACTTCTACGTGGAATACAGCCGTGTAAAGAACAGAATTAGTTCGCCCGGTCTATAATCTCTTCAAATACTAAAGGACTCGGTGTTGAATGAACTCAATCCCGCAACAGCACCTTGCACTTTGAAGGTGCAGAATGGATACCGAACATTGATTCGCAGTTGTTCAAGCTCTCCAGAAGGGCTTGTACTTATCTGAATCTTTACCTAGAACCGTGTCAACCCTGATCTTTTTCTCACTTTGTAACCGTTTTCTGGTGACGTTGCGTTGGCATCATGCTTGTCCTCAGGCAGGTGTATATTATATATGGAATCACCCCACAGGAATCAAAGTATCAAACTGACTACTGTAACACTAGGTAGTAGGCATATTAGTACTGTACAACTGAAAGGGGCTGATAGCAGTTACATCATGCCTTGTCTCTTGGTTTTTTCAAACACCGACTCATCGGTAGATTCGTGCACTGTATACTGTACAACTGTGCCTCTATTGGCGATTCTGAGCGTTGCACTTTATCTCTTCGGCATAAAGTATAATTTAAACGTAACTCTGACCAGTTCCCTGTACGCCTCGCTCGTTATCGACAAGCTTGTCCGCATCCCAGAGAATCTACAGGCTTCCCTGCCGCTTAGTAGCCTCTGCCGATCGTGTGCTACCCTCTGGTCATTTAGCGACTGGGGCCTAGGGTAAAGTAACCAAACCTTTCCGATACATCTACACATTTTCACAGCACGCTGGAGTTTACGATCCCAGTTACGGGGTTTGGTAGCCATGTACGAACCATGTAAGCAGGTGTGTCTTGAGGTGTGGATGCGCCAGAAGGGTTTGGTAACTGTACCCTGGGCCATAGTCACCAAATGACCAGCAGCGGCTACTGAAAGACAGGAAACTCTGCAAATAAGTTTGAGGAACTTGTTGGCCTCATCGATTTTTCTACTTTGCCTTTTCATGATGTGCCTTCATACTATGAACACCTAAATAACTTAGGTTTTGTTATAATTTTTGCTCTATTAAAATCCACTAGGCTCAATCTGGCTGGTACAATACTTGACGAAAACCTATCCAGTATCATAAAAAGATAAGTAAGACATCTGAACAGATTAAACATTGACAATGATAGGCATTAGCAAGTCCCGTGAGATGTGCAGTGTGCTATTTCAAACCTAAGTTGAAACTTAGTGCCAAGGATTTAAATTACCAACTCAGCATAAACGTCAATGCATTCTCGCTTCATCCGTCTTATCTTGACTTACGTGAACCCAATTCCGTCACACTTGGCCCTGTCCGGCAAGTCAAGTGCAAAAAGACTGGTAGCCCAGACTTGCTATTTCCTAAGTAAATGAACACCTGCTGCTTCAGACGCCCCTTGCTTGGCAAATGCCATTAATCGCTTTACTGATTCTGGGGTGATTCCCAAACGTTGGAGATCGGTACGCAGTACATCTGTGGTCAAGAAAGGATCCACCAAGTATCACCCGATAGCTTGCGCATCTGATTTACTGAACGCAATCGAGAATGTAATCTTCAGCCGTATGATTTTCGAGTTCATTCTTCTGATTCGAAACAATTTTCTTACAAACCCCATTTGTCCGTAATCGATAATATTGGCTACGCTGTGTACTCCACCGCTTCTGTTTATGGCTGCGGTGACCATACTGCTAAGTTATTATTTCCTGACTGCGCTAAGGCTTTCGGTCCTCTAAATCGTGATATTCCAGTACGTATTCTTCATGATGGTGTTCACTGTCACACACCACACAGCCTTTGTTATTATTTTTTTTCTTTTGGTAGCAGAAACTCTTTTTTCCTCAAATCAATTTTGGAATTTTCTTAGAAGGCCATCCTATACCCATTTCCTGTCTCTTTATATCAGCAAGCTCCGCATTTTCCTTAATCTTTTTGGCTGCGAATACGCCGATGACACCGTTTTTGGATGTCCCTGCAAATGAAATGGAAGTTTGGATGGATTTGGTAGTGGGTCCCTTTCATATAATCTTCCTCAATGTCTTCTAATGTGCTACTGTATGCTATAGTCTTCAATGCGGATAGCACTGCAAAACTGTTTTCGGTAACACCCACACCTGTTTATTGATAACCAACATGCCCCTAAGGACTTTTCCGTCCGTTATCATGAGTTATTCCCATTGACAATCTTCCTTAAACTAGTCCTGCTGAAACAAAGTTTGACTAAAGTTGAAAACCTTTCACTCCTAACGCTCAAACTTTGCAGAAAGTGGCCTAAAATCTTGAACTTCTATTTGTAACCGGCATTCTCCTTCACTGACTTCACCGGAACCACAGAATTATACCTGGTTTAACACAAAAAGACTGTGATCTTATCACCAAATCTCTGAAATTGCTTTCCGTCGTAGCAACATCATTCGAGATAGACGCCAAGTTAGTCTACTCCATTTTTAAGGCAGAAATTTGCACTTGCCAGAAACAATCTGTGGTCAGAGAACAGCTAGATGAGGCGATCGAAGTTGTTAGTGCGATCGGCCGGGATAGCAAAACGGCGTCTAGCGTCCCTTTCAGAACCCTCCAAAACGCCCCCTTGGGCGTTGAAATCCCTAGCAATGACCACCACGTCCGCTGAACGCGCCTTAAAGCATTTGGGATCAATCGTAGTAGGATTTTTCCTTGGTCTCAGAGGAACTGCAGTCAGTCGGCATATACACAGACACCACGAATAAGTATCGATGCTTCAATTTGTTGCTGTTGACGCGCACCGATTCGTCCAACCAAACTGCACACAAACGACTTCTGATTGGAATCCAGTCTAGTAATGCACGCTCAGCTCTCATGATCAAAGCAATCCCAAGGCGAGCTTGACCAAGAGCACTAGAAACCGGATAACCTGACACGCGAAGAGTAAAGCGAGGCTAAGGTTGTATCAGGGGTGCGAAGAGTGATCACAGGAGTGGGGTCTTTCACGAGCGTTTCAGGAACACCGCACTCATTTATTTTGAAAGTGTCAAGAGTTTTAGGGAGGGCGGCCCGTTACCCTACCTGACATAATGTGCGGACGTTGAAGGCAGCCAAGTGAAGTAAACACGTAGGCACAAGAAGTCTGTTTGATTAATGTCCTATTCCTAAACTACCGCTTTCTTTAGAGCCGCAATCGATCTAAAGATAAAGGAGAGAGAAGCCAGTATGGTCCTTTACAGAGGATGTTGAAGGTCTGTTGACGAATCATACTCCGCGGCTGCTCACACCGCGTAGGCGGTTCTCCTCTGGGAACCCTAACCAAAGCCTTTGACTCAAAATTCTGACTCACAAGACAGTGGAGCATTACCACAGCACGGGAATGTGACCGAAGCACCAAGAAAGGAACTTCTTCTGGTCTGTCACGTGATACTTGATTGTTGCAAGCAGTTTGTACGGTTTTCACTGGTGCTTTCTTATCGATCCACCTTCCGAATTCAAACCTCAGCCCCATGCACCCAATGGAGCAAATGAAACGTGGACGGGGCAGCATCCTTTGGGTTGGGGGCTGTCCAGCTTAGGTGAGCGATAGCTGCCCAATGAAGTGCGATTACTTATACCACTGTCGAAAGATATCTCAGGTACTCCACTCCTACGCCAATCTAATAGAGCTTTTAGACTGGTAAACTCTTTTATCCGCGTTTACTCGCTAGTGTCCTCTCCAGGGGCATAGTGGTTAGAACCAGATGTTGCCCATCAACTGGTTCAGAGACTGGACTTCGTCTGGTCTCTGTCCATCGACCCGTCAGGCATGATTGCATTTTCCGCTTAGGGAAGCCATCCTGCAAAGCTCCTTAGGTCACAAAAGCACGCGAGCCATTTCGCCACGCCTACGTGCGACTTGTTACCACATACTACATAGTTTCTCTCTCTGGCTTCCAGACCTCGTTTCAATTAGCCTTCGTACACCCTTCCATACCGATTTCATTGCAACTTTTTTACGTACTGAAAATTCACCCATTTTTGATGAGGTGTTATTTCATGATTTTATTCTCGCGCGTATAGCCCACGTCCCTAATGCCTCGGCTCTTCTCTTTCAGCATACCCATCCGAACTCCTAAAAGGAACAAAGTTTTCCTTTTGAGCCTCCATTCTGTTCATTCAAACCAGCAAACTGCACTGCTGCCCCTCAAGACAGTTTATTACAATCAGGTACATAAAGGCGTTCAATGACTTGACCTAAAACAAGGTTATTTGTAACGCAATAAACGACAAATATGCTTGAATGTAGTCTCTTGAAAAGTGGAGCTGTAAGCATTTTCCGGGGTATCAATGGAAGATATGCCACTGACATGAATGACGGCTTCCCTAATGCAAAATATATTTTAAACAGTGGTTCGGCTCTCTCTAGGTGCCTGAGTGGAGCTCAAAAAAGGATGAATTTTGCCAGTTGCGGAGATATTGAAAGTAACGAGCGGGAACCAAAAACGACTGATACAAAGAGAAACCTAACGCGTTTTCGTGTGTCCTCAATGCTCTTGCTGCCCCAAAGATCTTATATAATAAAATTTTCAAGATGGGAAGTAAAATGTTTGATAGACTTGCGAGAGCTGTAGCTCCGTTCCACACGCCTTTTGCACCTTCAAAGTGTAAAACGATGTTGCAAGACTGGACGTCAACAGCTCCGAGCTTGGTGCTCGATGGGGAGGAACTAACAAGTGTTGACCGCTTTAGTTACCTCGGAAGCAGAATGACCTCGGATGGGAGCATGATAGTAAAGGTGAACACGCGTATATCCAAGGCTCGAGTGGCGTACGCTGGACTGAAGCACTTGTGGCGTCGATCTGATATTTCACTGGAGTTGAAAGGTCGTGTATACTGTGCCGCAGTGCGTTTAGTTTTGTTGTATAGTTGCGAGCCTTAAAGTCTGCGCGTGGAAGATATTCGCCGCCTTGAAGTTTCCGATCACCAGTGCTTGCGTAGTATTGCTAAGATTGGATGGAATGACCGAGTGAGCAACGCTGAAGTCAGAAATCGAGTAGTGGATGTCAGTTTAGATAATGTTCTATCACAGCGTATCCAGGGTAATAGACTTCGTCGGTTGGGGCCGTGTTACGTACAACAAACACACATCTATCGTACTGTGCCCTGTTTTCCGTTCCTCCTCGGGAGTGGAAGAATCCACCTGGAGATCGACAGATGACTTGGCAACGAGGAATGAGAAAATGTACGGCGAACTTAGGAATAGTAGATGCCTCACGTCCTCGTGGTTGGGGTCCAGAAGATCTATCAATCAGTTGATTGGAGACGCTGAAGGATATGGCGGCGAACTGTGAACAGTGGCGATCGTGTTGTCACTTTCTGTCAAATCAGAACGATTGATCAATGTGTGTTTGTGCAGTGAGACAGCATATTCCGCGTGCTGGCTACAAGGGCGTTATTTCCGTTTCCCACCCCTGTATGTCTACTCCCTGTCCACCTTGTATATTCACACTTTCTAATTTAACGTCTAACATGGTGAAAAAAGGCAGCGGTCAGTGGGTCTTGCCCTACTGTTCAACACTGTATGATGACGATGATGATGAGACAAAAGACTATTAGCCGTTTATTCTGTTCGCCCTCACAGCATCCTGCAAATAACTAGGGCGATATACTGATATATACATGCATCGTTCGTATAGATATCAGCACAGTACTGTCACTCAAAAATGATGGTACATTTGGTTGGCAGAGTACATTTACCTTCAAGGGGTCATGGCTCGGTATAGAGTGGCATGCACGGTAATGTTCCTCTACCGCGCAACATTCGGAACTGGCCGCTCCACACACGGCACAGGTAAAAACGGTGCAAGAGAAGCATGGGATATCCATCCGATTATGCACGTCCAACGAAGCCAAATGCTCTGTAATTGCATGTCTCCTTAGTTCGAAAGCAGTTGTCAATCGGAGCTCGCAGGCGGGACATCGAATGGTAAGTGAGCTTAAACTAGGACGGTTTGTTTCTGAGAGTGCACAGACGATCATTGGAGAGGCTTCCAACATCTGAAGTTGAACAAAACATTAGTAGGGGCAATTCAGAGATCAATTATTCAGTTACACATGTGAGGAAAAACAAGTCATTTATTTGAATAGAGAATTTATTGGCGGGGAGAAAAGTAAAAATGTACATGATCAATGATTCTCGATGAAGCTCATGAACTCAGACAATTTGCTCATGATTTGCTCGTTTGTGGCTTGAACTCCAGATTCGACAGCCGGTGGAGGTTGTGTCAACGAAAGATAATTGCCGTCGGCTGTAAGCTCCCAATTCCGCGTGACGAACAGATTGATCACGTCGTTCATGGGAATACAGAACAAGCTGGCCACAAACTCCACCGAAATGCATGAGTAGGCAGATTCAATTAGGCCAACTAAATGGTGCTGTTGTCGCTGACCGATCTGTGTGATGATATAAACAAGCGACTCGGGGTTGTTCGGTTGCTGAATAATTTGAGCCGCAGTTTCGAAAAACTTTGAATAGTTTTTCCGCAACAACAACTTCCCTAAATTCCATAACATCTTCAAGCTCGCGCTCGCCTCTTTTACAGGAGTCGGAATCCTTTTCCATAGGAATTTGGCATTCAGCAAGTCCATCTTCAGTATGTACAGGCCAAGAAACTGAGAATAGTATTCTTCGTGTGATGAAACCCCGACACCAGTCGGACAACTTTTAGGATCGAGAAGCTGATGTCCCGAGGTCAGTTCGTACAGCTCTAACTCCACCAGCTGATCGTCCACGGCCTGATCATCAGCGGAAACGCCGATCATTTTTTCGCCTAAGAAGAACCCGTAAGCAAAACGGTGTGAGAAGCGAAATGAACATAAGCGATTAGGCTTAAAAATACAGCAACTAAAAGACTTTCGCACAACAGACCCGGGACAAAATTAGCAGCACGAGCATCTAGAGATGAATATCAATTTACGTTTTGGGTGTGCATAAAGACAAATACAAAAATGTGGTTGTGACTGGAAAGCAATGGTTGTTTGTGTTTTAGCTTAGACTTGACTGAACAGGGAAACATTTCCTGGTTTATGATGGTTTAGTTTACTTCAAATGACCAAAACCATTACATGTAAGTCATACAGTTCAAGGTTAAAGAATATACATATCGCAAACAAATTACTAAGGTTGAGAATGACAACATCCAAAGAGAGCGATTGGAGTGGGCTGCTTATTATTACGATATAATAAACACGGCCGAAAAGGACAATCAGGTGGTTGAAGCTTTGTTTCGCTGCTTGTGTTTCTCCACCTTGAAAATCCTCCAAGATTTATTGTTATCCCGGAATAACCCGTGTGGTTTACTTTCTGCGTTCCAAGGGTTTGCCACAATCGGTAGAAGAAGTCATAAACATGGTTTTCAGGTATACTGCCTATGCTGAAGTGAAATCACGATTTTACCCACAGCCTGCATGCCATCTTGTCGAAACCATCCAGCCTTCTGCAAGACTCCGAATCGACTTTAAGGGGTTATTGCATTCATCGACCTGCGATCGATGCCGTCATCAATAAGTACTCCAGGTTTCTATCTGCATTTGTCTGCGCGGACGTGCCGTCATCTACAGCCATCGGTTGGCTGTGTCGATTGTTTGCGGTATTCGGAACGCCCGCCTATATTTATTGTGATCGAAGATCCTCATTTATATCATCATTGCGAGAAAATGGAGTATCGATCAGTCAAACGATAGCCTGCAGCCCTCAAGTCAACGGTTGAGTGGAAAGTTTGAATGGCACTTTATGGAAGGCCATCTCCCTGGTCCTGCGAACGCGAGGTCTCCCAACTTCACAAAGGGGGACAAGTCCTGGATTCACTCTATTACATTTGCTCATTACTCTGTACCGCGAAACAGGGCTTGAAGGAATCCAAAAGTGGGCAATTTAGACAGTAAACCCGTGTGCCAGACACGGTCAAAAGCCTTCGATACATCTGGTGACACTAAGTGTATTTCTTCGAGTTCTTCGGGTACCGCTGACCAGGAGTGCCCGACCAAGGCTAGTGGATCATCCACAGAACGACGAGGTTGGAACCCGTATTGACAACCGCTTAGCAGTCCTTCACGTTCGGGGAACGATAGTAATTAGTCGGAAATTATGGTTTTCGTGACTTTCGAAATTACCGAAACTAGGGAAATAGGACGGTAGTAGTTCGGATCGGGGGAGTTATTTTGTTTGGGAGTGGGGAAACTTACGGCTTATTTCTAAGGGCAGGAAACGTACCACATTGAAGAGAAAGGCAAAAAATAACGTGAAGTTGGCGCCAACTCTGGGACACACAATTTCAGGACGAATGGTCGAATATCATTCGGGTCAGGTGGTTTATTTTGGTCGAGTGATTGTAAGCTTTCACGGAACCTTGTGATAAGGGGGACGAAAGGGCGGCTAGTAAGAGTGGCTGGAGTCGGAAAAATAGAAGATTTGGTTGAAGTGGAATTCGAGACGAACCGGGAAACAAAAACCTCGGATTTCTTTTGGGGTTCACAGACCAAAGAGCCAGAGGAGATATAGATTAGGGAGAAACTGAAGGGGCAGAAATTATGGGCAATGACCTTGGCGAGAGACCAAAATGATCGTCTACCGGTAGAGGAAGAATGTAAACATTCGACTTTGCAGCAGATGAAATCAAACTTTGTTCACTGAATGGAAGGCAAGCACCTGTGGTGCTAGATGGTGATTTTAATACACAGGGTGACGAATCTAGTGCGTCAGAAGCTTGTTTGGGTACGCACTGTGCCCTACCCGTTCAGCGTACAGATAACGGGGATGAGATTCTTCAGTTTTGTACAGAAAATTGGTTATTCCTAGCCAGAATGAATTTCCGACACAACTCACGTCACACAGCGAAATGGCGCCCTAACTCTATTCCCCTACAAGTTTCAGGGCCCGTGGTAACTGAATATTCCTTAATTATATAGTTTTGTCATTGCTTGTGCTCTCTTACATTAATGCTTTATAACTCTTGCCTATTCATATTTTAGCTATGGCCTTGTTCCAAGTTGACTAAAGCCTCACTTCGGGTACCGTTTCGAGACTTCTGTTTTCATTCGTTTGTTGTCGATTATAACAATTTATTCAACTTGTGAAATATGGAATGGATCCTACGGCCAGATCGTTTAGACACCACTCCTCATCCATCGGACGCCACGGACCATCAGATTCACTGGAAGAGGACATTCGACTACTTCCTGACTTTTGTCGAGGCCCATAATGTTGACAAACTTGCTACTTTACCAAACTATGTCGCGCCGTCAGTCTTCAAACATATTGCTGCGTGCAAGGACTTCAATTCGGCTATTATAACTTTCGAGAAACTGTATTTTAAACCTAAAAATATGATTTTTGCGCGCCACATGCTCTCTTCCGCCAGACAAGAACAGGAGCAGACTACAGACCAATTTCTCCAACAATTACAATCCCTCTCTGTCGATTGTGACTTTAAGGCAGTAACCGCTGACGAGTACCGGGACGAATTTATTCGTGATTCGTGGCTGGAGGTCTAATCAAATTCGGCGACGATTATTGGAAAAAAAGACACTTGAACCCCCGACCGCCTTTGATTCAGCTAGACAACTCGAGCTCGCCCAGAAAAAATCCTTGTCGTACTGTGTTGCCCCACCCACAGCTTGCTCCGTCTCTACGATCAATCCGCGTTTTGGATAATTCAACTGATTCACGCGATAAAGAAAACCCCGTATCGGCAGTAGGAAACTTCTCTTGTTATTTCTGCGGTATGAGCCGACACCACGGGACTAATTGCCCTGCTAGGGAATCTTCGTGAAAAGGTTGTGGCAAAAAAAGACATTTTCAACGAGTTTGTCGAAATTCTCATGTCAGGAAACCTAGATCACACCCCAGACACGTCACATCGTTCGTGGACTCCGCCATTTCTTCCGTCACTGTTGCAGCGGCTCCCCACCGCCTCTCCAGCGCAATCATTCTTATCACTGTCAACGGGATCAGGCTGCACGCACTTATTGGCACAGGGAGTTCGGAGAGCTACATTTCCAAGAGTGTGGTTGAAAAGCATGACTGGCATGTTGTTGCATCACAATATAAAATCACCGTGGCATCCATCAGCCTATCGAGTTCTACTCAGGGACATTCATTTGCATCTATCCAATTCAGAGACATTTCTTACACACGTATCAAACCTTCTGTCTTGTCTGACTTATGCACAGATGCTTTACTTGGATATGACTTCCTCGGATTACACGAGTGTTGAGATTCCATTTTCTATTTCCAAACCACCTTTTTTCTCTGCGGTCTACTGGCGGCCAAAATCGAACCACAATCACTTTTCGAGCACCTATCTTCTGATTGTAGACCAGTCGCGACTAAGTCACGACGACATTCGTTGCAAGATTTCATGTTTATCAAGTCTGAAATCGAAATATTATTATCCTCCGGCATTACTGAGCCGTCGAAGTTCCCCCGGAGAGCGCAAGTTATTTTTGAGAATGAACGTCACAACAGGAGGCTGGTAATTGATTATAGTCAAACGATAAATCGCTTCACTCCTTTAGATGCTTACCCGCTTCCACGTATAGACGAGTTAATCGAAACAGTTTCGCGAAATAAAGTTTACAGCACACTAGAATTGAAGAGCGCTTACCATTAATACCGATTAAAGATAGTGAAAAGCACTACACCGCATTCGAAGCATGCGGCAAATTGTACCAGTTTTGTCGCATCCCATTCGGTATGACGAACGGAGTGACGTGTTTTCAACGTGCAATTGATGGTATCAAAGCCAAAGAACGATTGAATGGAACCTTTGCCTACGTAGACAACCTGACTATCTGCGGAGCCTCCACTGAGAAGTACGACCAAAATCTGGAAGAGTTCTTTTAAGTCGATAAGAAATACGGTTTTACATTCAATGAATCAAACAGCATTATTCGTTCGCGGCAACTCAGTCTTCTCAGGTTCGAATTATCGAAGAATGTTTTTAGACCAGACCCAGAGCGATTAAAACCGCTGAGAGAACTACCTCCACCGCATAACGTAAAAACTCAAGAACACGTCACAGGCATGTTTTCTTACTACTCTCAGTCGATATCAGACTTCTCGGACAAAATCAGTCTACTTTTACGAAACCGGACATTCCCTCTACCGAGCAACGTCTTGGAATCATTTAAAAACCTGAAACTTGAAATAGAAAACGCCGTCTCGGTCACCGTCGAACCTGGAACCAGTTTAGTAGTAGAAACGGATGCCTCAGATATCGCCATTGCGGCCTTCCTAAACCAAAACGGTAGGCTAGTGGCATTTTTCTCCAGGACATTGTCCCCGACGGAAAGGCTTTATTCTTCGGTCGAAAAAGAGGCAGACGCCATCGTCGAAGCCTTGAAGAAGTGGAAACATTTGCTAATTGAAACACTTTAAATTAGTGACTGACCAGCGAATAGTCTCATTCTTGTTCGACAAAATACCTAAAAGTAAAATAAAAAATAAAAAGATTCAACGCTAGCGAATTGAATCATCTGACTTCCACTACGACATCGTCCATCGCTCTGGTCCCCAAAAATTGTCGATGACACTTTGTTACGTGGCTTCTGTGGATCCGTCTCCCGTCCCGATATGAAAGAGCTCTATGAATCCCTGTGCCATCCCAGCATAACCGGAATGCTACACTGTCAAGAGTCGTAACCTACCATTCTCGACTACAGAAGTAAAATCGCCACCTCCCAGTGTTCCATATGTTCTGAAATTAAAGCACTTTTTTTTAATCCTCCGCACACCCCTTTATTCAGAGCTACGCAGCCATTTGGACGTGTGAGTATGGACTTCAAAAGACCTCTTCCGTCTAATTCTAGTAACAAATCTCTGCTTACAATTATCGACGAGATCTCCCGTTTTCCACTCGCGTACGTCTGTGCGGGTGCATCTACTATTACTGTAATCAAGTGTCTAATTAATTTTTTTCTATCTTTGGTATGCCCTCTTACATACATTCTGACCGTGGTTCGTCGTTTATGTCAGATGAGTTGAAACACTTTTTTCACAGCAAAGGCATTTCCACTAGTCGCACCACGCCTTATAACCCCCAATGCAACAGACAAGTCGAACGTTTGAACGGTAGCATTTGGAAGGTCGTTACCTTAGCACTGCGATCTCGAAATCTAGCGATTCACCAGTGGAAAGCCGTCCTTCCTGACGCCCTTCATTTACTTCGCTCCCCACTATGCACGGCTACGAACTTTACTTCTCATGAGAGGATGTTCCACCATAACCGAAAAGCCACAGCGGGCACATCAATGCCCAGTTGGTTGGTGAGTTTAGACAGGGTAACTCTTCGTAAAAACTCTCGATCATCCAAATTTGACCCAATAGTTGAGGAAGTTGAATTACTAGGATGTGATCCTAACTACGCTCGCATCCGCTTTACGTATGGTCGAGAAGATACCGTATTATTCACACATCTTGCACCGGCTGCCGAACGATCCACTGATGATTCAAGCCATGGCAATGAAAATGAAATGCTACGTAGTCCCACTAACGAACTTCTCTCTTCTACATCAGAGCCAGACCCGGGCCTCGATTCTCAAGTGAGCTGCAGGGCCGAAAACACTACTCGACAGTCCTCAATGGAGGGAATGTATAATCTCCAACAAAGAGTTCATCCATATTGTTTGAGAAATAGAACAGAATGATCCATACACTACAATACAACGTCACATACACACGCAACCAATCATTCCATACATCTGCGCACATATTAACCTTTACGTCAATTTTGTTATGTGGAAAATCTTTTTAGGTGGGGTGAATGTGGTAGCTAAATCTTCCTTAATTAAAGTTTTTTCATTGCTTGTGCTCTCTTATATTGATGCTTTACAACCCTTGCCTATTCGTATTTTAGCTATGGCCTTGTTCCAAGTTGATTAAATCCTCACTTTGGGTACCATTTCGAGACTTCTGTTGTCATTCGCTTGCTGTCGACCATAACAGAGCTTGGTTGCCCGTTATCCTTAATAGTGCAGCGGGCATTCATGACTACGGGGTATATACGCCTTCCACTGTACCCAGGTGCAAGAATGTAATGAAAAAGAGTCGGACCATGAATTAGTTTTAAAGCGATTATCGCTTCAGCTACATGGTCATAGACGCAAAACTGCAAACCCAGTCAGCCATACAACGTTTGCCTGATGCAGAAATATGCACCAGTTATGAAAAGAAATCACCACACGAGCTGGGAGCTACGACGAACTGTAATTCAGAAGAGCACTGGACCCATATCAAAAAGGCGACACACGTGGCAGCAAGAATACACTTACAAAGGCAAGTCACGAAAAGCCTTAAAAACGACCACGAAAAATGGTGGGTCAAGGAAGCCGAAGAAATGGAAGTAGCAGCTGCTTCATGTAACAGTTCAACGACACTTCAAATTCACTTGCGACACCGGTGGACGGTGAACCCCAGTCAATAAAACGTTGTACGATAGAAACAGAGAGCTTATTCATGGCAAACAGCGTATGCTCGAACGTTGGGCCGAATACTTTAGGGAAAAGTTTAGCTGGCTACGCGCTAATGTAGTTAGTCCGACATCAACGACTGCGATTCCTTGGGGAATATCACTTGAGCCCTCATCGGAAGTGGAAGTAAAATCAAGTATTCGATTACCAAAGAGTGAAAAACCGGTCAGTCCCGACGAAATTCCCCCAGCTCTTTTCAAAACGGGTAATGATGCGTTGACAAAATAATCTACCACCTTACTCCGCTCCGTGATACTTGGAACGAGGAGCGTGTTCCGTCCCGACGAGACTGCACCTTGACGTGGTGCGATGGCTTGAGCGCCTCTATGACCCAAAGAGCTATACAGGATGGCTTCCTTAGGCCGGAGATGCAATCATACCTGACAGGTCAATGGGTAGAGGTCAGACAAAGTCCAGTCTCCATGTCCTCCAGGTTGGGGGTCGATCTGAGTTGGCAACTTAGTCGGCAAAATCAGTGGGAGAATAATTGATCCAACCAAATGGGTTCCCACTAAGCCATCCCGCTGCCTTGCGGATAGGTTCTTGTTAGAACTAAAGACTTTGGATGAGGGCCCTAATCGTTCACCTGCTTTGTGGCTGGACACCCTAGCAGTACCCGTCCAACATCTCCCATGAACTGCACGAATACAAAGAATTCCATACTGCATCGGTCGTCGTACAGGATAATCAGGACCGCACTGCCCATTGCATCGAGCGGGGTGGGTAGTGATAAGTGGGCTACTGCTCAGAGTTTCCTCTTTTATGCAACCTTTGTCTTCTGTCCCTAACCATCCCTCTTTGCCCCATCAATCCACCCATAATGCTTCCATTGATAAGGCGGTCCATACCCGCAACGATTCCCTGTCAAACAGTGTCGGGAATACTCCTCTGCCTGGTAAATCACATTTTCTCAAGCCTCGTCAGTCTCTGAATCTCGGCTCCTTCAACGTGCGTACACTCATGCAGGTCGATCAGTAGGCGTGCCTAGCCTTCACATTAGATTCTCTGAAGATTGATGTCTGCTGCCTAAGTGAAACGCGTATATAAGATTCGAGCAGTGTGATTCAACTAACTGCTTCTGGTATCTCATCGAGGTATTTTCTGCGCACCTCAAGGGACTCATCAGCAGTGCACATCCACCGAGCCCCCACGGGGACTCAAACCCGGGGTGAACGATTGTGAATCGAACATCTCAACCACAAGGCTATCCGGCCTGGCTCTCAACGGTTTGTTGAACATCTACACTACATGATATAGCACACATCCATCACTGGCTTTGAACGGAAGCCAGTGACGGAAGTTTGCTATATCATGCAGTGTAGATGTTCAACAAACCGTTGAGAGCCAGGCCGGATAGCCTTGTGGTTGAGGTGTTCGATTCACAATCGTTCACCCCGGGTTTGAGTCCCCGTGGGGGCTCGGTGGATGTGCACTGCTGATGAGTCCCAACAAGAATGAAACAGCTGTACAATGCTTCCATGGTTTTCAATGGTGAGTTGAGCGTTGAAGCTGCATGAAGAATCATATTAAGATGTTCTTTCCTTTCCCTATCCTGTAGGTCCCCTCTCTGTCCACCTTGTATATTCATTCCTTCTACTGTTATGTACAACATGGTGAAAAAGGTAGTGGTCAGTGGGTCTCACCCTGTTGCGTAACGCTGTATGATTATGACGACCCTTGACTCTCGCCAAATTCCAGTTACTGACAACCAACGTAGACGGAGCGAGCGGTATTCCGTTGCAAAGAGTAGGAGGTAAAAGACCTAGGCGTCATTGACACGCAGGACATTAACCTTGCAAGAAAATGCCGGATGGGCGCAAATAAAGAGTATCAACAAGGTTGTGTAATACTGTCACACGCAAAAAAACCAGAAGTCCTTGTCCCATTTTACAAGGTTTTCGTGGGATTCCTCCTGGAGTATTGTGACTAGACATGAACTCCCTATAATCGCGAATATATGAAATACCGGGAAAGGGTGCAAAGACATGCAAACTGATCACCGGTTAGAGTGGGAAATCTTACAACCGGAGGACCTTAATCTCTTCTGTTTAGCACGGTGTATAGGCCAGGGTGACTTAAAAGGAGCGTTCAAGGTTACGAAAAGTCTACCGGTTATGGATATGGGCGACTTGTTCGTTTCTTCTCAATATCGCACCAGCGTACATGGTCTTAGGTTACAAACGGCACATTCAAGACTGGACATGCAAACTACATTTTTAACACATAGGATTGTACCTTCGTGGAACAGACTGTCAGAGGATGCTATTGGTCGCAACAGTGCACCAGCTTTCAAGAACGCCTTAGATCCAAGCTGGGAAGTGGCTTCTCCAGTGCTGGCTCTATGAACGACAGTGTAGCGACAGTCATTTTCGTTCATGCTTCTACCACGTTTATTGTTTAACTGAACGCTGATTGTCAAGCGCGGTTGCCAACATATTAAGACAGCATCCTATCGCCCTCAGGCCAGTGGTACGGTTGAGCGACAGTTAAAAGCCGCCCTTCGTGCAAACGGTAACCCCCTTTAGAGGGAAACACTACCATTGGTACGTTTAAGCCTGCGTGGTGCCGTTAAGGAAGAAATGCACACATCAGTCGTGCTGGTATATGACTACAATTCGTCTGCCTGGAGAACTGGTAGCTCCCTCATCAACCACGAATTTCGACTAAAGGTACTACGCTCAGAGTCTTTCGCAGCACATGCGAGTGCTCAAGGCCAACCCGCCCTGCGAACAACAGTCTACAAGCCATGTTCCAACTGTGTTATAAACCGCTACCCACGTATTCCTTTGCGTTGATGGTGTTTGATCACCGCTACAACCGTTATACAGTGGCCCGTTTCGTGTGATAAAACGCAGAGCGAAAACGTCTCTCATAGACATAACCAGGCGACACGGGACCGTGTCTACTGACGGCCTCAAACCTGCCGTCATAGAATGCGAGCCGCCCGGCCAACATACAGCAGCTCAAGCCGCTGTTACCTGCACAACCCACAAGTACGCCAAGTGAGAACCCAGAAATCAGTCCGTCAGAATCTTCAACCGTACCCGCAAAGCGGAGTAGCCATCGTGGTCACCAACTACGAAATCCCGCCCGTTTTGTAGACTTCGTGATAATTTTCACAACTGATTGCTAGCGCTAAGTTGTGAAATTTCGCAGGGATTTGCTAATTAACAGGTCCGAGAAATTGAAATCGGTAGTTACGACTTCATTTTCTTTTGGTCTCCCAGCGACTATAACAACACCGAACGGCGTTCATGTGTTGTTATTACGGTCCAACATCCGTCAGCGCCCTCAGACGCTATTTCCTTCAAGTTTGCCTTGCCTTCTCTAAGACGGTTTCACAGTCATATTGACTTCATTCGTACCCTCGCAGACTCCCGTGTACGTCCAAGGAGCTAACCACTCATTGGACAGCGGGACTATTGGTCAGCGTGGCACTGGAGACCTGGAGACTGGATGCACCTGAGATGGCATCTTCAGGTTTACGAGCGTGGTACTCGCGGGTGCTGACACGCCGTTGGACCGACGTACATCGGATCTCAAGAGTGCAGATGCCGTCAAACTCACAAGTTATCGCTCGACGTCACCAATAATATAACGAGCAAGCTACAAGGAGTTCCTGGACTGTCAATATTTCTAGTCTACCGCCACAATCGAAGCCCAACTTCATCGGACTTCTAGGAGGTCTCTGTAGTAACAGTCGTCTTCGTTCATGCTTTTACAATGTTTATTATTTAACTGAACGTTGACTGCCAGGCGCGGCTGCCATTTGACCGTTGCTCTTCCTCTTACACACGTTCTCACGCACGCTCTCAAATACACGTTAAACACTACCTCTCACAATTGCCTTCATCTTCTCACGGTTCGTGGAGAATATCGTTCTGGCTACCGTCTTTGTACGGTGCCGAGCATTGGAGTAACGTGCAGATGGTCTATGTAGTACGAAGGACCGGAGAACACGTTTAATAAACTGCGATGTGAGGTTCAGCGACCTACAATGGGGTAGAATAATGAGTTCCTGGTACTTTCATCAGTAAATATGTCTGTAACGGTGATACTGCCTTGTAAATCCTACCCCTCAGATGAAACACTCGACGCGCAGTGTTGGGAGCGAAGGAAACTCACCTACAACACAACGATTTGGACGCACGATTGGTCTCGACCACTTTCGTCCTGTGTAAACTGAAATGAACTGAATCAACATCCACTTTATGGGTGGAGTAAAATACCCCGAAATCAATGTTGGATGGACAGCAACGGCCTTTTAAAGACCATTTCGTTGGTGGCCAAGGAGTTCGTTGCCCCATGGGTGTTGTCAATGGCGTTTACACCAAAATCCAGATGGGGCCGTCTGGGCCGCGGATGAGCAAACTCTGGGCATATAATGGACAGTCCCATTGAAAACGATGGACCCCAAATAGGCTCGGCTCATGGTCTGATTTCTTCTGCAAAATGGGTGCCCCTTCTCTGCTTTCCACTTATTTGATTCCCGTTTTATAATCATTTACTTCATTGTAGATTACTACAAGCACATTTGTAATGGTCTGAAAATTTCATTGACGTCCATTCCCAGTCAGCAAAAAATAGCCCCAAATTATTCCAAATTTAGTCCCAAATTCGTCCCAATTTAGTCTCGTTTGAAACAATCCAGGGACATTTTTGGGACTATTTTTGAACACACCGAGAATGCAGCGGCCTACGTGCTTTACTTCCAAATTCCGGCAAGCCCTACCACGTTACTTCACTTTGAGGTACTAGTTAAAGAACTTTCATTAGTTTCCATTAGAGAAAATGACATGATCTGTGAATACCCTCGAAAATTACCGCGACCCGAGTACCTTCTGGTGCTCAACGGCCCTATAAAAAGTAGCATTTTACAAAGACGTCAAGGTGTACTTCCATATTATGAACCGTACTTGAAGCAACAGGCGAAGTTCTCCAACTTATACCACATAATCAAAATAGTCCCTTGATGGACTTTTTGGGGACAAAATGCACCATCTTTGTGTTGACCGGGCTGGGAAACCATAGTATTTTCCAATGAAATGAAATTATTTCTCTATATTTTAGACCTGTTCAAATCTAATCGTATGGCTAAAACTCTTTTCAAACTAATTACTAAAAAAATAGTCCCTCGTGGGACTAATTTGGGACTAAAATGCGCACCCCTGTGCTGACTGGGTTGTAGGTTTTTCCAATAAACACAACAAAATGTTCTGCTCGGCGCTAGCCCATTGTGCCCAGCGTTAGCCCAGGGAAGCCCTCCAGGTAATTTGGGTAACTCCCTTAACTGGCCGACCACGTATGAAGTCAGCAGCCAGTGCTGTGCAGCGAAAGCAATTTGAAAGTAAACAGAAATATCTCCATAAAATAATCGAATTCAACAACCCCTGAAAGTGCCCCAGACGACGCAACCATGAAACCACAGGGAGAGCAACTAACAGGACCGAACGTCCCGTAACTACACAATGAAACCAGGTTCAGGTTCAGGTACATGTTGATTCAAGGACTGCACAGCAGATAGCCACGACATCCAATGTCTTGCACTGGCGGGCTGAACTGATCCCTCGATGCTGCAGCAATGGGGGCGACTTGCTTCTTGAGCTTCATTTCTTGTATTCATTGAACTGAGCTTGCCTGGTGGTGAGTACCGCGAGGTGGGAATTCTCGGTGCTACATCAGGATTCGCCTAAGTTAAGTCAGAACCCGTTCCCGCATAGAGTCTATAGCCCCTGGTCCTCGGCTCATGACACGTTAGCAAATATACTCGGCAGCGCGCAAAAGAGCAGAACTCAAAACACTGGAGCGGGACAACGTGTGTATTGGCGGTACGCAACGGCGCGCAGGCGGAGCAAGTGGCGCCACTAAATTCGGTAATTGTCCAAATGAACGAATTTGTTAGTCTTTGTAATAGCATATCGTATCTGTAGCATTAAAAGGGTCTCCCTTAGAGGTAGGAAGCAGTTGTGCTTTAACCCCCGATGGGAGCGTCGGCTTCGGTGGCAAGAGACGTTTTCCATGCCTCCCACAGCGACCCAACACAAAACAGAAGCCAGGAAAAAGCCTTTCTCCGTGACTCACACTGGTCGCTGTGCGCCGAGAGCAAAATTGCGTCCGACCTGGGTAGATCCTGCTTGTGACTTAGCAGTGGTGGTTGTGTCTTAGAGTTTATCGGAGTCGGCGTATCCCAAAGTTCAGTTTGCCCGTGGTTGGTACTGCCTTCGTAAACGAGCCAGCATCCGGTGTCAAATGGGTCCGGTCGCGATCCAATGAGCGGTATGCTTAAGCCCTGCAGGATCTCAGGATTCCATATGGTTCCGTCCCACGGGACGAGCTGGAAAGCAGGAAACTTAGAGAAGCTGCGCCTTGGGGCTCGGATGGATATTCGACTGAGCGGGACATGCCAGAGCAATACAGGCTGCCGCTACCCTTGCCTTGATAACAACGTGGTCGTGTATTCATGCATAATAAAACTATGTACGAGTGGACTAAGAATAGTAAACTAAGACACATACAACTGTTACCTCGTTGGCTGTGGCAGCTCGCGGCCGCGTTGCTATCTCCTGTTGACGGGTGCAGCTGTATATTCCGTGGAGTTTGGTGATGCAAAAGGTAATGGGGAGTCGTTAGTGGGAGTGACAGGTGCCGGCTTAGGCCAGCTGGACTTCCTCAATGTCCTATCCTCTGCTGCCGACGCCAGCAACTTTGTAATCGTCCTTTACCTCGACATGTCTAAGGCTTTTGACAGTGTTCCCCATATGCCTCTGTTAGCCAAAATCCGGTCTCTTGGTATTACTGACCCTCTCCTCTACTGGCTATCCTCGTATCTTTCTCACAGATCACAAGCCGTGCTCGTTGGTGGTCACTTGTCTTCTGCCAAACCCATTACTAGCGGCATCACCCTAGGCAGTTTCTTAGGCCCATTACTGTTCTTTATTTATTTCAATGGCATTTTCTCCTCTATTCGCCGCAGTACCCCTTTCCTCTTTGCCGACGATAGAAAAATAGTGCACTCCTCCCTCCCTAATGACTTATCCGTGACTCTGTGCAACATATCCCGTGACTTACTCCCTCTTCAAATCTGATGCGTCTCGTGGTCCATGAAATTCTCTTCGAAGAAAAGCTTCATCCTACCTTACAGATGCACTGTGCCACCGGGCCAAATCTGTCTGGACGGCCTACCCATCCCCATACGCCCCACAGTTATTGATCATGGCGTACTCTACTCTTGTTCCTCTAAATTCTCAGAACAAGCTTCCCTCGAAATCGCTAAAGATGAACAGACCCTAGGCCTGATTCATCGATGTTTCTTACTACCGGCCAGTCGCCTCTCCATGTATCTCTCACATGTGAGACCTCTCCTAGAATATTGTCCGATTACCTCCAGCCTCTGGCCACGTCCCCTATTGTATCTCTTGAGAAAGTACAGTGTACTTTCACCAAAAGGCTGTTTGGCGTATCCATAACCCTAACATACCGCCAGCTCTGTGAGCCCTTACAAATTGAGCCTCTGTGGATTCGTCGCATGGGGCTCAACCTGGTTTTCCTGTTTGAGCTACTCCACAACCAGGCCTTCACCTCCTAGCATACCTCATTCGCCGCTCCGTGCTCCTGCCCCGTCCGACATCGTGCCTTTCCTCCCTCTGTCCCTCAATCTGGTCTTAGTCTGAAGTCCCTATTCTTTCTGTCAGTCTATTCCAAAATCTGGAATAAACTCCTCCTTAGTTTACTCAGTGTCTCCTCATTGTTCGCTTTCAGGCCCGCACTTGTGTTATACTTAACAGCCCCCAACGCTATATTGTTCACCAATGAGCTCGTCTCCACCGATCTGGCCTTTGTAAGGGGCCTCACACTGTAACCCTACTACCTGTGCTCCACAGGCCAATAGGTATACTCTATGCCCGTCACTTCTCTCTCCAGCTCCGCGAACTGTGGACCTAGCCATCCCTGCTCCAAAGCGAACTTATCTCCTGCTCCCATATGATTACTCTTTTGCCCACCGACGTTCATCTGTGATCCATCATTTTTATTTTCTCCCTCTCCTCAGTATCCTTTGCTCCTCAGCTGGGGCACACCCAGACTACGCCTTTAATCCCTTCTCCCTTTCCTGTGAACCTTGATGACAGTCAACCACTTCGCGCACCGTACTGACCATCCCCCTGGTAGGTGCACCCGGATAATATTGCCAAACGGTCCGTTACCACTCGCTGTTCCCGTTGGCTCCGCTGTCCATGGTTTCACAACCTGACCAATTGATTCTGGATCACGCACCCCTATCGCGGTCGCTTCGCCTCTGCGCAGTTTTCAGTGACCACTCATGCCACTCCCAACGGTGCGGGGTGCGGTCAGAACCACCGCTATGGCCGGAGCACATCGAGCATGCAGGCCGTCCGCAACGATGTGCGGACTGGTGGATCACTCCAATTGGGTTCACATCACGGAGTGTTTTTCATGTTGGGTGTCCAGCTCAAGGCCAGTCCCACCCACTAGCGCCGGTTGTGGATCGTACGCTCTGGCTATCCCCGGACTACCGCGGCCAATAATGTCGGTTGAAAATTGCTTGTTACCTTCGTTGTTCCGCCATGATACGCTCGCCTATAGTTCATATCTCCTGTTATTATTGCCGTTCTGCCACGGTACGAGCACCTACCCATTCTGTCCTTGTTCCTATCGCATCTCACCATGTCGCCTCATTACATTGTGCCACTATTGTCCAAACCAATCCCCTCTGCCGAAGCTGGCCGATATTTCTTTTCCCATCTGCCATCAGTGCCGCCTCTTCTACTCATCTGGCATCGCCCTGTGCTCATATTGCCTAGTAATAGCATTCTTATGCCTCACAGCCTGTCATTTTGTTAAATCCCCTTTGTTCTCCCTCCTCATGCCCAGTGCCATTAAGCACCAGCCATACCCACACCCATGGCCGACCCGCATATTAGAACTCGCCGCTCCAAACTTTGCATCTTTCACAGTCGAATTTATTATCTAATCACCACCAACATATTTTCCTTTCTTGGCTCCGCCATTCTTCTTTGGTCCTTTCCTTTAGGCAGTGTCCCGATTAGCATCCTCCTGATTCATCTACCTGTTCAATTGAATGCTGGCACTCAGCTCTCCGGTTCTGTTGCCCAAAATCCGTCGCATGCATTTCTTGGGCCTTTTGTTCTTTTTCTGGTTTACCTATCCTGGTTCTTCCTGCTTGTTTCTTCCCTGCCTCCTTCGAGCTTCACCCGTGAAAAAACCATCTGATTGGCCATGTCTCACCTGCGTCCCTTCAGTCATTGCTCTCATCTCCCGTTCTGTGTATTGTTCGCCACAGGCATTTTCTGTGTGCTTTTCAGTTTGGTCTGCTTTTCCATGTACAAACGATTGTAAAGGCAACGCTACATCGTGTTTTCACCAACACTTCTAAATCGTTTTTATCTGCCACTACCCGAATCCTCCGTCCCGTCACCACATATCGCACCTGCACTGATCGAATTAGACCCATTCCTACCTGTTCTTTTCAACCCTTTCCCTCGTCTTATCTCGTTTATGATCTGCTCTTCACGGCCGGCATCATTTCTGTGTCTCTCCAGTCCTCTCTCTCTGTTGATCCACCATGTCAACCCGTCATGAAAAAAATTGTCTGAATTTTCCCAAGTCAACCCTACATATTTTGGTCTAACCCTACCTACCTCTTCCAATCCTTGATACGTTTTTTTTTTAGCACTCCATTGCCCTATGCTCCCACGCCTCGCATATCTATTTATATGCACATGTATGTACACATTCACTCTGTACCCCGCACTATTTTGCCGGCTATTCCTCGTGCTATCCTCCCGCCGACCCTCGTGATATGCGCCCATTCTTTTTACACCTGTGCCTCACAGTTACCATATCCAACCCTCCCAAGTCATTTTTGCCATCGGTACCACCCTTCGCTTCTTCCAATGCCAGCTGCCCTTTCTACGATGGATTTTTTTGCCCTATCCGCTGAGTACCTACTGCAGTGTAGCAAGGCTTCATTACTATCTAATCCCTAGCAATGGATCACCCATTTTTCTGCACTGTCCCCCGCTACCACAGTTTCGTCTATCAATTTCCAGCTCCTCACATGAATATTTGCTAGCTTCCATATATCCCCACTCGGACCGTTGGGACTCTCCACCTGACCGTGAACCTCCAATCCACCGGGCATCCATTTGAATCCGCCCTTGGGTTCTTTTAAACTCCCGCCATTTTTCTTTGGTGTGCATGCATTCATCATACATTTATCTAACTCCTGAGCCTACCCATCCCACTTCTGTCATGCATACCTCTACTTTTTCACAAATTTTTTCTGTCTGTTTCATGGCTTGCAAAACTTGATCAAGCTTCTAGCATGACTCGAGAACCTCCAAAATAAACCATTATTATTATTTTCATTAGCAACGGAAGGTTATGAGCAAGTGGGCACACTGGGCGGGTTGGTCGGAGTGGGTTCTACCTCTACGAGAGCTGGTCCAAGGCGGTCTGTGCTGATCGTCTCTTTCCTGCCGTTGACGTCTACCACGTATTTCGTTCCCTTCCGCTGGGCGACCCGGAACGGGCCAGAGTAAGCCGCTTGTGGCCGTGATCGCACAGCATCCCCTCGGATAAACACGTGGATGGTGGTCGCTAGAGTGGTAGGTTCGTGGGTGCTGAGAGCTTGTCCGCGTGGCGGGGTGGGCTTTATCACCCACATTTGGTGTGACAGCCGTTTTGCTTAATCCCCGTCAATAAAACTCACGGGTGGTAATGGAGAAACCAACTCACCTGGAAGTCGTAATACGCAACCGTAAGCCAGCTCGGCCGCCGTAACACTCATATCGGCTAAAATGGTGCAACGCAGTCCTAAGAGAACGATTGATAAAACTTCAGTCTATCAAGGGTTAGCGTGAGCACGAAGGAAAACTTTTCAGCTGGCAATGGAATCGCTTCCCCATGCCATTAGCCCGAGAATGATAGGCCGTCTTCCTGCTGTGTCTCCAATCGAGTGCGTTCAGTAGCTCGTGGAATTCACCGGTAAACTGAGAACCCTGGTCAGTGCTCCTGATGGCAGGGCAACCGAACCGGCTCACCCTACCAGTAAGAAAAGCTTTTGTAGCCTCTTCTGAGGTGGGACGGGGAATACTTGTGGCCTGTGGCCAGCGAGCGAAACGATCTACACAAGTGAGGGCGTAGATGCAGCCGCTCGATGATAGAATGGGCCCCACGAGATCCATATGCACATGGTGAAAGCGTGCCTCCGGTTCACAGAAAGTGCTTAAGGTAGATTTAGAGTGGCAACGTATTTTAACGTGTTGGCATTGAAGACAAACGCGGGCCAAAAGGCGAACCCCACATCTGACCCAGGGCCAGACGAATCGCTCGGAGATCAGTTTCACTGAGCTGGTTACACCAGGATGCGAAGAGTTGTGCCGGTTGATACAAACTTGCCGGCGGAAACTGGCAGGAACCAGTGGTCAGGGTTGACCCTGTGACACAAAGAAAGTAGTAATCCCGTCCGAAGTTGGAAGGCTCACTGACATAGGATGCAGGAAGCTGCTGTTTCCGAGCTGCTCGACCTCAGAATCTGTTGTTTGGGCTGCGACGACTGCTTCTAGGTCCGTGCCCATGGGTGGTGGGTCATCCACATTGTGGACGCTGGTGAGCGCGTCTTCTTCGGGGTTATTTGCCTCGGAGACGTGTCGAATGCCCGTAGTAAACTACAGGACGTAGTCTACGTGGCGAATCTTACGTGGTGAATGTCGACCAGAAACTGACTAGTGAGTGTATACCAATGGTTTACGATCTGTAAGCATTGTGAACACGGGAGTGTGTGCCGGAGGTGTCGGATACCCGAATAGGCTGCCGGCAGTTCTCTGCTGAACGTACTATATCGGGATTCCGCAGGCTGGAGAGGCTTGAGAAGAAAAAACTACTGGTTGCCAAGATTTGTTGACGAATTGTCGCGACACCGCTTCAATGGCTGTGTCCGAAACATCTGTCCCTAGTGCCAGGGCAGCAGAAGGATCGGGATATGAAAGAAATTCTATTTTGGTGATAGCTTTTCTGATCGCAGTAAACGCTGAAGCAGGATAGTCGCGAATGGTCGCCGCCTTGTAAGGCAGGGGCCTTATGCCTCAGACTGAGATTTCGTGACCAGGTACGTCATGGTCTTCCTACCTAATTCGCATTTGGTAGTATCATGGTTACACCGTGTTTGCGAAGGCCCTCAAAACAGCTCGCAGGTGTACCATATGTTTTTTTCTGAAGAAATTGCGGCCAAAATATCGTCTGAGTGAAAATAGACATTCTTTAAACCGCGTGTTGCTTCATGGATAAACTTTTGAACGGTTTGGGCTGCACTGAGGAGCCCAAGCGGCATGCCCAAAAACTTGAATAGCCTGAAGGGAATGGTGGCTGGGATTTTAGGGTTGTCAGCCTCAGCTACCGGGGGTTGGTGGTAGGCTCTAATCAGGGCGATTCGGCTGAAAACAGAAATACCAGGCAGGGCAGAAGTTGGATAATGAAGATGTGGGATGGGGTGCCTGTTGGAGTCAGCAACCTGGTTGGGGCCTATAGTCGCCGCAGGGGAGCCAGTAGCCATTAGGTCTAGGAACCATATTGGGGGCGAGGCCCGATTGATATTGGACGGGCGCACTACACCCAGTTCTAGCTTGTGTTCAAACCCAGCCGGTGCCACGCGGAGTGTGTCTTGTGACAAGCAACGTGGCCGGCTAAATGTTGGGGGTCCTCTGGTGACAATACTGTAGGTGACTTTGGTGGTCACTGCGGGAAGGGGCCCAGACTGCCTTGGCATTGCCGGGTAAGCTGGAAGGAGGTTCGAGTAGGAGTTTCCGGCCTGAGGTTCGATGTATAAGGGCGTGATGTGATTCACCGAGTAATACGAACCGGTTACGGAAGAAGTCTGTTGGCCGACAACTCTCCGGCATCGTACATTGACCAGGAGGTCGAAGTGGTCAAGGAAGTCGATACCTGGCATGGAACAGGGGACTTCTTCTACTATAAACACCCAGAGGAAGGTGCAACTTAGGTCTAAGTTGAGTGTGACTGAATTTCGGCCGTAAGTAGCAATAGGAGCGCATTGGCAGCACGAAGTTGTTAAATTGGTGGAACCGCTGGATCAACTTCTTTCTTTGGAATGGTACCAACTGCTGCACCGGTGTCAATAAGGAACAGATTATTGGAAACTAAATCTGGAACATGCAATAGACGACTGCCATTATGGCTACTGTAACAGCCGATCGTGGAAAATCCCCCTTTTTCCCTCGCGATTCAGTGTTTTTTCCCAACATCACTCATTTCCATACACTATTGACTTGTCTTTATGAACTGGTTGTTTTTCTGGACCAATTGTTGTTTGTTCGCGCCCAGAGCGCTATTTTGGCACATCCTTGTTCAGGACCTGCGTGACGCACGTGCTGTCTGCTCACACGCTGCTATTCGGTTTCTCGTTGTTGAGTCCTTGTGATCGTATTATTGAGGTTTGTATATTGTTCATGTCATTGTTTATTTTAATAATCTAGTATCGTAGAATATCACGGATAATCGCCTTCTGATTTCGGGATCCGTTGCGAATTTGGCTACGCATTGCTCAAACGTTCGTAACAATACTCAATAGATCTATTTGGAACGAGGAAAAATCACGCAAAATGCCAAGAAAAGGATCAAAAGCAGTCGAATCCGGACAGGAAGTAATACAGCAAGTCTCTGGGGAGGTTTTGGGTACATATGATTCTTTAGTTAATGCTAGATCGCCTAGTCCTGTCAGTGCTAGCTCATGTGTTATTGAAAGCAATATTGATCGTAAGGATGTCGATTTATATAAGCTGAGAATACTAGAACTAGAGCAACAGTTACTTTCGGCTAGACTACAGGCGCATGAAGCAGAGAAGTGTACACAGAAACAGCGAGAGCATGAGACCAGTGACTTCGACACTTCCGATAGGTTAGAGTGCAATAAGGTAGGGAACCCCACGCCGGTCGCCGACTACAAACCACCATCGATCGACCTGCCTAGAGTGGAGCTAACGGTTTTCGACGGGCGAGCTGAGCAATACTGCAAGTTTGTCAAACAGTTCGAGACGCTCGTTGAAAACAAGGTAAACGACCCTGGGCAAAGGCTTCTTTACCTTACTCACTACTGCCGAGGCCGAGCGCGAGAAGCTATCGACGGGTGCACCATGCTCGATCCAGAACAAGGCTACACAAGGGCAAGAAAGATTCTGAGGGACTTGTTTGGCCAACCTTTCAAAGTAGCCCGTAACCTAATAGAGGGCGTGATGGCAGAGGCAAAGAGAACCAAGGGCGACGTCTACACCATGGCCGACCTGGTGATCAAGATGCAGAACTGCTCAATAGCCCTCGACCATTTAGGTTACAGGGCTGACCTAGACGCCATGCACACTTTGGAAGGCATAGTCCGTCACCTCTCTCCCGAACTACAGGGTCGGTGGGCGGAAGAAGCTGAACGGATAAGCCGAGGCGACAGAGAAGCCAACTTCGCAGACCTGACTGAATACTTAGGCAGGCAAACGAAGATAGCTGACAGCAGATTCGGCCGACTCATCCGGGACAGCAACCAAGCAAACAAGCCCGGTACTAGCCAAGTCCAAACCCCTGTACGGGAATATCCAAAGTACCAGCCTTGGACCAACACACACGTCATTTCACGAGATGCTACGGCGAAACCAAATTGCAGATCCTGTGGTACTAGCCATGGCCTACCAGAATGCCCCAAGTTCGGCAACGCCACAATAGACGAACGGTGGGGAATGGCGAGGATGGCAGGAGCATGTTTCATCTGTCTCAACACCACGCACCGGGCAGCAGCCTGTAGAACAAGGAATCGATGTGGTTACGAGGGCTGCACGGGCAGACACCATCGGCTGCTGCATCAGGCGAGAGTAACCATATCCGAGGCGAGTAGCAAGCCCAGCGTGATTTGTTCAACTTCACGATCTGCCAGTAAACCGGTACGTTTAGGCGTAGTGGCCGTGGGAGTAGTGACTCCGACTGAGATAGTCAAAGCGTTGGCTTTCGTTGATAGTGGATCCGACACCACTTTAGTGAAAGAGCGGTTTGCCGACAAACACCAACTGGCTAAAGGTGCGACGTCGTTAGCAGTGAGCACGTTGGGCGGAACACAGGTAATGACTGCCGGTAGATTAAGGCTGCAACTCATCTCTCTAGACACTAACGAGGAAATTGAACCAACGGAAGCACTCACGTTAGCGGATCTCCCCATGCGAGCACCAAGGTCGGTGAACGCAATCTTGACTCGGTGGCCCCACCTGCAGGATGTAACCGTCGTAGACTGGGAAGATGATGAGGTGGATCTCCTCATCGGATGCGACGTGCCAGAGGCGCATTGGGTGCTCGACCAAAGAGTGGGCGACCGCCAGGCACCTTATGCCGTACGCACGGCTCTGGGATGGATGTTATACGGTCCAGTAGGGGTACGCGGTTCCGTGGATTACTTATCCGCCGAAACGGACCGCATAGAGTATCATCTGCAACGGCTGTATGAAAAGGAGTTTCATGACATTGGAGACGAAAGACCGACGTTGTCTCAAGAGGATCACTTCGCTCTACAAACGGTGCGGCAAGGCTCTAGAGGCCTCAAAATACAGTTCGAGGTTCCCCTCCCATGGCGCACACCGGTCGACCCGTGGACTGACAACAGAAATTATGTTCTCCAACGATTACTACGACTAAAAGAACGCTTCATTCGAGACCAGAATCTGTGGGAACGATACGCGGATTTGATGAAGCGAAACGAGGCCCTCGGTTACGTTGAAAAGGTGCCTGTCAACACCGACAGCAAAAGGGGTATCTGGTATCTGCCTCACCATCCGGTTATTAACCCCAAGAAACCCAATAAACTGCGGGTGGTTTTCGACTGTGCGGCCAAGTTCCAGGGCAAGTCGTTAAACGATCGCCTACTACAGGGGCCTGACTGGACCACACCACTGATCGATGTTCTGTGCCGTTTCAGAGTGGGTAAAGTGGCTTTGTCTGCTGACATTAGGGAAATGTTCCATCAGGTGAAGATTCCGGTAGGAGAACGAGATGCTTTGCGTTTCCTGTGGTGGGAAGGGAGCGACCGGGACAACGCAGTGGTGAATTATAGGATGACCGTCCACCCCTTCGGAGCCATATCGTCACCATTTTGTGCAAACTACGCTCTCCGAGAATCAGCGAACAAACATGGCGATCTAGTACATCGGACGGTGGTAGAAAGCGTCAGAAGGAACTTCTACGTCGACGACTACCTTGGGTCATTTGATGATGTGGAATCAGCTCTAGAGCAGTTCAGGGGTCTGACGAGATTGCTGGAACAGGGCGGCTTCCATCTAACTAAATGGATGTCGAACGCTTCAGAAGTGCTGAAGGTCATCCCGTATCACGAAAAGGCCGAAAGGGTAAGAGATTTGGACGGCTCTCCACTTCCTATCGAGCGCACTTTAGGGATACAATGGGACGCGGAAACAGACGATTTTGTTTTCGAACTGAACGTTCCCGAGCTGCCAATAACCCGTCGTGGCATGCTATCTGCCGTCTCAAGTTTGTTCGACCCGCTCGGTTTCGTCTCACCGTGGCTGCTACCCGGAAAGATCTTGCTGCAGCGGCTGTGCCGTAAGAAAGTTGATTGGGACCAGGCACTGGACCGAGGGGACCGGCTGGACTGGGAAGAATTTCTGAACACCTTGAAGAAATTAGGGGACATAAAAATCCCACGATGTTTGACCCCTGGCCATACGACACGGACTGGAGAACTACATGCCTTTTCCGATGCATCCGAAGTCGGTTATGGAGCTGTGGTGTACGGACGATGGTGCGCAGGAGATGGACAATATACCACGAGGATCCTGTTCGCCAAAGCCCGCGTTGCCCCACAGAAGTCGGTCTCAATCCCACGCCTTGAACTCAGCGCAGCCGTGTTGGCAGTAAGGGTGGTTCAAGCTGTGAAGAGATGTTTCGATCTCTACATTTGGTCGGTGAGCTTCTGAACGGATTCAACGATAGTACTTTACTACATTAACAACGTACGGAGCCGGTTTAGTACATTCGTTGCTAACCGGCTCACGATTATCCACGATGAATCAGCCACGCACCAGTGGAGTCATGTCAGGTCTGGCGATAATCCAGCCGACCTGTGCTCTCGAGGTGCGAACAACTTCAGGCAACTGGACACGTGGACGAGAGGGCCAAACTTCCTGCGATTTCCCAAACAGGACTGGCCCGTGTTCGAATTAAAACCCCCTACGGAATTGGAACTGGAGATCAAAGGCGTAGTGATAGCAACCAACGTCGTCGAAGCGTCGTCCATTCTATCGCGACTGGTCAGGTTTTCTTCCTGGATGAAGACGCTTCGTTCGCTAGTTTGGTTAACCAGGTTCAAGAGAAATTTACTAGCCATGAAAGGGCTACGGCCCTCAGGTCGGATACCGGTCGGCCCGATAGGTCCCGATGAGCTACAAGCGGCGGAGTACGATATTTTCAGAATGATACAACGCGAGGCTTTCGCCCAAGAACTCAAGAGGGCGGAAGAAGTGGGGCCGACCAATGAAGACATGCCATCTCCAAGAGGCAAGCTGAAGCGTTTAAACCCCAAACTCATCAACGGACTGCTGCGGGTGGATGGTAGGCTGACCAACGCCCACCTGAACTTCGACACAAAGTATCCTACACTGCTGCCTGCGAGACAACCTGTAGTAGACCTAATGATTCAACACGTCCACGCCATGGAGGGACATGCCGGGGAAAGTCACGTGACGAGCGTCATCCGAAAGCGTCTTTGGTTGTTGAGAGGACGAGAGACTGTAAAACGCGTAATCCGACGGTGTGTGCAATGCAGGAGACGCAATGCCACAGCAGACAAACAACTCATGGCCCCACTACCAGAATGCAGGGTGACTACGGGCTGGTGGCCGTTCAGTGACACCGGGTTGGACTATTTCGGGCCCTTGTGGGTCAAGTGCGGGAAAAGATTAGAAAAGCGATATGGATGTATCATGACGTGCATGAAATCACGTGCGGTACACCTAGAAGTCGCACATTCGATGACGACCGATTCGTTTCTACGGGCCTTGCAAAGATTTATCAACCGGAGAGGCGTACCGGCCGATATGTACTCAGATAATGGATCGAACTTTGTGGGCGCTCAACGGGAATTGCAGCGTTGGCACAAGAACATAAACAGGGACGAACTGCAGAATCGAACCGTGGCCTACGGCATACGATGGCATTTCAACCCCCCACAGGCCAGTCACCGAGGCGGCATATGGGAACGCATGATCCGGTCCGCCAGACGGATATTGCTGTCAATCATGGAGCAGCAGCCGCCCGACGACGAGACGCTGAACACCGTCATGAATGAGGTGGAGCGAATCCTGAACAACCGCCCCCTGGTTCCAGTATTGAACGGCGACCCCACCCACCTGGCGCTCACCCCGAACGACTTATTGACGTTAAGGTCGAACGAGGGTTTCCAAGGACCGGTAAACCTTCGTGGGAGCTACCTCCACGGGTGGAAGCAAGCGAACTATCTGGCCAAGGTCTTCTGGAGGCGATGGCTACGGGAGTACCTACCGGCTTTGCAGACTCGACAGAAGTGGCTGGCCAAAACAAGACCATTCAAAGTTGGGGACGTGGTTATGATCGCCGACGAACGCGCACATTTCAGCGCTTGGTCTTTGGGAGTAGTTACGGAAACCATCAAAAGCACTGACGAAATGATAATAACGGTGAAGGTGAAGACAGCCAACGGAGTGCTCATTCGTGACATACGCAGTATTAACCTACTCGAGAGCGAAGACGGAGGAGCTGATAACCCTGAGGCCTAGTAAACCTTTTTCACACCAGTAATCGAGGTGGATAAAGAAACACCATATATACCACACAATCTCCGTCAAACACGTTAAGGTGCTCGCGGTCCCTTCGTTGACATTACAGAAGGTTCTTTCCGATATGTGGTGATGAGTGCGATTCCATTATACATCCCGATACATACACGCATGCACGACGCACTCTACATCCCGTAAACCCATCATACATGTGACAGTGTTCTTTGTTTGCCCTTTGTTGACGCTACCGAATGCCCCTTGCATATGTGGAAGTAGCGGAGCTCAGGTCACACACACATGCTACATTTACTCGTTTTCTTGCCACGCGGTCTTTTGTTGACATTGCAGAAAGTCCTCCTTTGATGTGTAGTCATACCTGTGGTTTCATTGTTACCCCGGCACACACACGCACACACACACACACACTCAAGTACGTACATCCAGGACCGGACGGCCCCTTACGAGGACAACGTCTATGTGACCATTCACGCCCGCCATCGGTCATTTGGTCTTGTGGAAGATGTAGACTAGCCTCACGTCTATGTAGCCAATGGGTTAGGTGCGACCAGTAGTAGAACGTCGACGACGAGCATTAGACGCGCGCACTGACAGCAGGGCCTAGGCAGGTAGGAAGAATCAGTACCATTATACCGAACCTTTGACTTTGCTAAGGATCCAGGAGGATTTTGGTGGGCGGTGTAACAGCCGGTCGTGGAAAATCCCCCTTTTTCCCTCGCGATTCAGTGTTTTTCCCGACATCACTCATTTCCATACACTATTGACTTGTCTTTACGAACTGGTTGTTTTTCTGGACCAATTGTTGTTTGTTCGCGCCCAGAGCGCTATTTTGGCACATCCTTGTTCAAGACCTGCGTGACGCACGTGCTGTCTGCTCACACGCTGCTATTCGGTTTCTCGTTGTTGAATCCTTGTGATCGTATTATTGAGGTTTGTATATTGTTCATGTCATTGTTTATTTTAATAATCTAGTATCGTAGAATATCACGGATAATCGTCTTCTGATTTCGGGATCCGTTGCGAATTTGGCTACGCATTGCTCAAACGTTCGTAACAGCTACCGACCACGTCAGTCGTCGGAGCGCGTCGAGATATTGGTTTTAATATTTGGCATCTGGGAAGGTGCACCCGACTTCGCAGCGCCGGGCCCTTTCCCCGCACAGCTTGTGATATCGACAGTACGTTGATCGAGATGAGCTAACGAAGAGGTCAGGGGCACGGCTTCTGAGACGTTCACGTCGGTAAGATAAGATTCATGGTCTCTACAGTGGGAATAACTGGAGTGGAAAAAAGTCTGAGAGTCCGCTTGAAAGCAGTTATCAGGATGTCCTCGCAGTGTTCCTACGGTGGGAACGCTGATGCGAGGGCTACTCGAGGTTGTTACAGCAGTAAGTTGTGGGTGGCACCGTTCCATAATTCTGTCCTCCAGTTCAGCCGCTTCTGTGAGCTTAAGATGGCTAAGAACCTCGAGCGTGGCTTTAATATTGGACGGTAATGGCTGTACCCACCACTCTTCAAGGAATTTTTCCTCTAAAAATGCCCTGTCAGATTCTGCATTTCCCTCGGTGATACAGGGGCTTCTTACTATCTAACTCGGCTCTTTGGATCAGCCGTTTCATTTTAAACGATTCTGACGGCAAGAGACAATAGATTACGGCGTCTTTCACGGCTGTCTAAGAATAGCTACTGAATATTTTGTCTTTTATCTGGGTAGCAAAGTCACGGGGAAACCGACCGATAGTCCACTAGTAAGGAGTAAGCTCGCCTGTGATTCTCTGATTCACACTCTGCCTGGAGCACGTGAAACCAGAGTTGAGGGTCATCAGTAAAAATACTCGGGGACTGTTGTAGAGAATGTGAAAGTGGGCGGTTCCGGATCAGGCTTGCAGTCGTTGCTAGCCAAAAATGCAGTGTTATATCAAGTGTAAAACTGTGTACAAAGATCAAATCGGCAAGCTTGAAACACTTATAATATCGATATGAGGAAAATGCAAAGGGAGTGTGGCAGCAAAGATAGGGATTTACAGCCTATGTGTGGGAAAATTATAGGGGTAAAAGAATAAATATAATGGAAGGAATTACTAGTGTCCTTGGTGAGATGAATTTGTTGGTCGGGCTCGCCAGTTTAGGATTCTCCCAAGTTGAGCCATGACATGCTTCTGTATAGAGTCTATAGCCCCTGGTCCTCGGCTCATGACACGTTAGCAAATGTACTCGACAGCGCGCAAAAGAGCAGAACTCAAAACACTGGAGCGGGACAACGTGTGTATTGGCGGAACGCAACGGCGCGCAGGCGGAGCAAGTGGCGCCACTAAATTCGGTAATTGTCCAAATGAACAAATTTGTTAGTCTTTGTAATAGTGTGTCGCATCGGTAGCAATATGCTCTCTCCCTAATCCTCCTTTCAAAAATCCCTGTGAACTGAGCCTATCAGAATTGCATTTAGGGTGAATTTATATAGGAGAATATTCTTAATTCTCCTCGTGGTCCTGGTGAGTATTATTAGGTACTTTGTGAAGCGACATTTTCTCGCTTGGAGTTTCCTCATATTTTTCTTCCATCATTTTGACTGAAGGCGTGCTAGGAGATGAAAATTGGCAGTACTGCCCGAAGGCGGATGATAGTGCCACCGTTGCTAGTCTGGGTGTTACGGTTGCTCCTAAAGAGATACACTGGGGGTCGTCCGAAGTCCTAGACCATCAGCCGGTGCCGTGCTCACCAGTAGGGACTACCGATGCAGAACTTACCATCGTCTTAGGCTTCGCTCTTGGGAACCAGACAGGATTTAACCATAAGGGACACTCGAGAGGAGAGACGAACGCCGTGGTGTTATATACTCACGCATGTAGGATTAAAAACAGGTGGATGGGGCTCTTCAGAGCAGCAGGGGAGCAAAACGCGTCCGTCGATGCTGTTACGGAAACATAGCTCTCTAAATGGGACCTCGTACCCGTAATAGTACAAAATGAGTTTGCTGTCTAAAGGCTGGACAGGGGGCATTACTGTGTACGGGAAGAGGAGGCCGTCCTCATTAGGGCAGGTACAAGCCATCTGGAATGGCGTGCCATGATTTTTATTCGAAATATACAAGAGTGTACCTTTACTCTCACAAGCGGAACAGAAAGTTCAGTGCTGTCTACGTGTATTGGGCCCGGGGTGCAAACCGAGTGAGGAAGCTCAACTTCGCCATGTACCTACCATGCCATTTAAGGAAGCTAACGAAACCGTCATAGATGGGGACTTCAGCCTACCACACATAGACTGGGTGGTCGAGGCGTGCCTCCCGGGAACCCAAGAGGAGGGATATCTACAAGGGCTGCACTCGAATGCTCTGTCCCAATACACGTGGGAGAATACAGGATACGGAACTGGTTGTACGTCATCCTTGCCGGATCTAGTGATATTGAACTATGAGAACGATGTAGCAGAGATCCAGGTCCACTCTCAATTGGGTAAGGGCAACCGAGCGAGTCTCAAAATCGCCATTTGCATGCCTAAACCAGAAGTATCTTTGGGGTTGACCGGAAGCCACACAAATGTGGGCATTCCTAGGCTTCGCAATAGAGTGGCCTATCTAATATGGGACATAACGGAGTTTGAAGAAATTTTGGCGGGTGGATAAAGGATCTCTACTTACCCTGCAAAACGACTTTACTCCCCTGAAGCCTAGGAGGGAGGAGGACAAGACGGTGTGGTGGAGGACTGCCATAGGCAAGTCGGTCAAGCGTAGAAGCCGTAGATGGACTCTCATTGAGACTTCCGGGAGTCGCCAGGCTTAGATTAACCACACCAAGCGTAGAATCAAGATGGTTGGCCTACTGAGATCTGCTAAGAGCATGTATGAAATGAAGTTGGCCCAGAGTGTCAAAAAGCATCCGAATAAGTACTGCAGCTACGTGCAGTCCAAGGGTTCGTTGGGAGAGGCAGTAGGACCACTGACGACCCATGATCATCAATTGGCAATAGACCACCAAAGCAAAGTAGATGCCCTGTGGGGTTACTTTAATAGTGTGCGCAGAATAAGTATCGGTGTGCAGATAAGTTTTGAGGAGGCGGCTCGTCCAACGGTCGGATTTAATTCCTCAAAAGGAAACGTGCGCAAACACCGGGAAGGGTTAGATATACATAAGTCCGGTGGGCCAGATGATATCAACCCTGTGATCATTAAAACTTCAGCCGATACCCTATCCCTTACAGAGTACAAGTTACGTAAAGCCACCTCGGACCATTGAAGTCTGCCACAGGACCGGAAAAACGCAGCAGTGGTAGCCATACCTAAAGGGCCTTCCTCTGAAATAGGAGACTGCAGACCTGTGAGACTACCTCGCATTCTATACAAAGTGGAAGAGAAGATCATCCGGGCACACGTCCGCAAACACCTATAAGATTTTCTGCTTGCTCAGCTCAGCGCGGATTTCTAAGAGACCGTTCGAGCTGGACCAGCCTCTTGAGCGTCCTAGACGAAGTTGCTCGAAGAGTGGATGGAGGTAAACATGTAGGAGTATCTTACCTTGTCCTTAAGACGGCCTTGCTCGCCGAAAATCGGCTTCTACTAATCAGGTTGAAGTCGTTTGGTGTGAATGGGAAGATTCAGGAAGGGTGAGGTACTTCCCCGCCAGTAGAAAGTTCTACGTGAGAGTAGGTGACAAGAAAGCCAAACAGGGGAAAGTCACCAGTGGAGTACCGCAAGGTTCCGTACTAGGAACACTACTATTTCTTATGTTTATGGATGGTTTGGCCCCTGCTCCACAGTCATCAAGCTTCTTCTTTGCAGATGATGTGGAATTTGTGGGAGCTCAGTGGAGGGGGTAGCTGAGCAGAGACGCACTTGCCGTTCGTAACTGAGCACAGGGGTGGGATTTACCTCTCAACGATGGGAACAGCCCCCTTTCGTCAAGCACAGCAATAAGCCTGAAGGTTGCACACGACCAAGGCATGTTTACTATAGGGGCAGTAGGCAGGGTAAAAGACCTTGGGATTGTGCTGACTTCTGATATTCCGTGGTCGGACCAGTGTGCAGTGGCTGCAAAGAAGCCTGCGGTGAGCTCTTCAGGCTGAGATCAGCTTTTTTGATCAAAAAACCCAGGGTTTTCTGTCAATGTACATGCAAATAGCTAAATCTCTGTTGGAAAACTGTGTTCAGGCATGGTCATTCTTCTACAAAAATGATGCTACCTGTTTGGAGAACGTACAACATCTTGCAACGCTTACGGTTGAGGGTCAGAGGGGCTAGAAGTGTAAGCACAGACCCCAGGACCTCAGACCTCTCTATCGAGAGGAGAAGGCTACCAGGGGATCTCATAGAGAAATTCAAGATAATAAAATGCTTTTGGGCTCAGACCGGAGAGTCTATTCCATATGGCAACAGACTCCGGAACAAGAGGTCATAGGAAGGAGCTGGCGAAAGTTCAATCCAGGCTGATAGCTAGATCTCACTTTTTTAGCAATAGGGTCGTCAACTACCGGAATAGACTGCCGGAAGAGTTAGTAGAACCGGGGGCCGTGCAGGCTTTTAGGGGCGGCCTAGATCACCAATGAAATGAGATTACTTCTGAAGAGGAAGTCTGAGCTTGTTGCCAGACAGAGGATGCGGTGCTTTTATTGGACATTCTCATTTGCTACACGATGGCTAGTGAACTCTCGCGACCCATATTGACGCTCACCGCTGATGTGCGAGGAGGTTTTAAGTTCCACCTCCATTTTTAGCGGGGAATCGGGAAAATAAACTACGCAGTGGTGGGTGCCTACCGGGTGTGCATACCATCGAAATATTTCTGGAAGCTCGATCGGCTGTGGCCATTATCTGTCCTGTGCAAACTGAACAGAACTGAACTGGACTGAAACCAGTATTCCACTCGTTTCTGACCCGCCTCCCTAATCTAAATGCGGAAAATATGTCATAAACGGTGTACAGTGCGAGGTGTGCAAAATGCGGGCTCACTCAAGAAGTTCAGTAATAGCCAAGGACGCCGTCGTGCTGCCTCCATCAACCTAGCAACTTGTAGCTGCGGCTACCTTCTTTCGCGCTTTTACCGCGCTTATTGTTTACCTGAACGTTGACTGCCAGGCGCGGTTGCCATTCGATTGTTGCTGTTGTGCACACTCTCACGCACGCTCCCAAATACAGGCTAAACACTGCACCTCCCAAACGCCTTCTTGTTTTCGCGGTTTATGGAGAATACCTTTCTGATTAACATATCCGGCGGAGCCGAGCATTAGAGTAACGTGCAAGTGGCCGACTCAACACAAAGGGCCGAAGAATGGATTCAATAAGGAAACCGCGAAGTAAGTTCCAGCGACCTTACAAACTGACGCCTTTGCATAAGGCCTGTTGGTATGCACACCCTTGCCGATTTGTCTTGGTGGGTCCATCACTGTGAACGAGTTTATGACCTGATCATGCATCCTGGCATGCCTCGGGCTTCCCAGAAATAAACTATCGTCATTATCTTCACCTTTGATGCTACTGCTTTGCGTAGCTTCTTTATTCGTTGGCCGACTCTGAGCAGCCGTTTGATTGATACCCTTCGTTGGATACCTTTCGCCACTTCAAATTAGGTCATTTGCGTAACTCCCGTGCCCCTCCGTATGTGACTGTGAACCATTTCACTGTCAGATCTTCGTTGTTTGAGGTTGGTAATTTATTCATCCTTTACCTTTCGCTGCTGACGACAGAATCAGGGAGTTGGGATAGTTTTGATCGCGGGCAGTCAGCTGGAGTATCCCTTACATTGCCCCCTGGTAAGTATCATATATCCGTTATTGTTAATGATTTGTCAGCTGTTGATAAAGGATTAAAATCAGATGGGAAAGCACCTCATTAGGCATGACAGCGCTCAGGCTGCGCGTTGGGCGGATGGAGAAAACGAGGAGCTACTGATGCCCTCAGACTATGTGGCAGTAAGAGAATCGTGGGCTGGAAATCAGTTGAAGAAAGTATCGGCTGGGAAGTCGGTACTCAATTTGTCGTCATAGATACCATGATTACTGGGGCTAGTAAGAAGAGCGGGGACCACTTCCGTTACGTTGAGAAATCTGGCTTGCTGAGTGAGGTAGGTGAGATTGGTCGGCCGCTGGTAAGGCTAGAACTGCCTAAATGTGAATTCCATAATTTTTGATGGTTCACCTTTAGTGCGTACACCTTTGGTTTGATGGTTTGTGGGTCAGAGCGAAGACCAAGCTGAGGATGACGGTCAGAGTACGAATCACTTTTTGTGCTGAGGAAGAAGAGCGAGGGAGTCTATTCGAGGTCTTTTGCTCTGTCCTGCTAGGGGAGATTATCAGCCGGTAGAGGGATATTTAGGGTGTAGAGCGTCCACAAACTAGTTCAATTCACGCAGGGGCAAATATCCGTCCTCACCTATCGGGCCGGATGTGAATGGCCAACCATTGTGTCGCCTTCGTACGCATCATCCGACCATGTGTCTCCATCGATTTGTACGAGCATCGCCTTGCTCTGTCAGGCCACTCTGCAAGGAAATATCATTACGCTGTTCTAGTCCAGAGGCGCGTTCCTTTTCTGACAGTAGGAATCGGGCCAAGACTGACATTTATAACATAGTGAATGTTCTGTTATCCTACCCTTTGTTTCACGCCAGGTGTAACAACCAGACCAGGGTTGATTGACCGAAATTCGGGGGTCTTGTTGCCCTGTGCTAACAAGTTGACCAGCTGCCCGGGTGCAATGAAGCATATAGGATGTTTGAATGATTTTACTCCAGTGTACACAATAGAGCCCATTCTGAGTAGGTTGCCCCAATTGATGGCAGTTGGTTAGGTGGAAAGAGCGGACGAAGCTTACCGGAAGCTAAAAGGACCAGAGCACCTTGCTCTATGTCAGTTTGTGGGTGCATAGGCAAGTTAGCGAGGCGATGGACACAGTTATCTTCTCCGTAAACGATGAATGCATTTGACGTTTTTAAGAAGGATGGTAGGAATCACAAAACGTTGCGGTATCTATAAATGGTGCCCGTTGCACTAGGTGTGTTGACAGACAGCGTAAAGGACCGTGAAGAGCCTCGAAGGTTTTCCCTTAAAGACCGCTGGGGGTCCATGTCTCAATTCAGAACATTTTTTATGTGCATCAGTCTAGAGCACGGTGCTGATGGATGTCATTTGAAGGGGCTCTGTGAAGAAGAAACTTACACCCGCCGGCATCATATTGTGTTGGGTGAGATGAAGAGGACTCCGGTCCTCGTCACTTCTTGTCAACAACTTTCCACGGGTACCAGTGTTAGCTAGTGTGCCGTACCGGCCGGCAGCGAAGGTCCAAACGCGTCTTTAAGCATTGGTGCTCTGCCCTGCACGGGTGCAGATACTCCGCTCATGCGTTATTGCTTAGATGGACTTTTCAGCCTTGTGCGGGAAACAGCAAAAATTAGCTTGAACACCCTAACTGAGGATAATTTACAGCGCTTTGAAGGGAGTGTCACTTATTCTGAGGACTTTGAATAGTGGAAAGGTGATCGAAGTGATGGAAGCCCACACCGTCCCATCAATTCTGGGTGTATTAACCTTTGTAACTAGCCAGGAAGACTCGTCCAAGAGGCGTCATTCAAGAGGAGCAATTTGAAGCTGTTTCAGACCCGGTAGTGGATGTTAGTCGGTTGTGATATCCATTCGGCTCTCTAGTTTTAGAATAGCTAGGAGGTTATAAAAGAGGCCCTCACCCAAACCACTCCGCACCACGCTAGGCCCTACGGGGTCCGTTATCTACTAATTTAAGGGGTAAATTTAGGACCTACGGGATATTGGGAATAACCCCAGGAAATTCTATGATAAAGACTCTGATGACTTTGATCCATCGGAAGCCTCACTGTCCTTGGGGGATAAGGGGCCGTAAAATTTCTGGAGAGGTCATGACGGCTTGAGAACGGACTTTTAATGTTGCTTTACCGTGGAAAGACAATAAACCCGTTGAAATTTGCAAACTGTCGGTAGCTCTCAATCGTTTGAGGTTGTTTGGAAATAGGCTCCCCAAAATCCGAAATTTAAAGTGAGATACTCGGCTACAAAGAAGCGCCACATTTTACTAGAATGTTTGGTGCCAGGGAAACCCACGACAGATAGGTGAGAAAGGCAGCATCTGACCTACCATGTGCTGCTGAATCATAGAAAGCCCGAGAATGTTTATGTAGCCTTTGATTGCGCCGACGTATTCAAAGATGAATCACTACAGGCGCTCTTGTTGAGGGGTCCTAATTAAGTTCCGACATCGTATTCAGAATAAAATGAAACAGTCGGCAGAGGTGGTATTAGAAATAGGTGGCCAGATACTGGCGGAGGCAGACGTAAGTCGAGCAAGTGACGCCTCTGGAGGGATAAGGGTACCATCAAAGTGATGATGAAGGGTAGGCCGGAGGGAACAGGTGGAGTGAAGCAAATTGTTTGCTCGTATTGGGTTGGTCGAGGAACATCAATGTGAAAGTGGAAGATGAATCAGTATGAGTGCACATATCTACGGCTATGACAAAAAAGGATAGTTCGCAGACGAGAATACATACTGGATGATAGGTGAGTGCACAGCAGGTAGTGAACATTGTATTAAGTGTACCATGCTAAATGACGGGCGAACAAATCTGCTTGACGTACCGGAGAAGGCCAGGGTGTAAAAACATCTACAGCTTCAAATAATTCAAGCATCGGAGATAGTAGTGGAATATGGAGGCTGGATACTTACGGAGCTATTTACATAAGAAACGAGTCAAACAAGTGGCACAAATTGATGGAAAGGGGGACCACCAGAGTGGTGAAAGAACGGCCGACGGATGCCAGGTATACGATCAACTGAGGTTTTACGGCAATATATATAGGTGATGATACGCCACCTTCAAAAAGAAGGCCACAGCTAGGTGGCAAATCAATCTGGGACGCGTTGAAAAGGGATTGCATGAGAAATAGCACACAAAGGTGATGCTGTGATGGGCGAACGGTAAGTGAATGACTTTTTCTGACCGTTTTGACAGGTGTCTTGAGGTAGTAACGACGGCGGAGCTGTGTGATAAGTATATTTGAGGCGTACAAATGTGATGGAGCCTTGGTGCACCGCAAGGTCAAGATAAGGCTATGAAAGGACACTGTGTGGGCGGACGGTTGGATTGATGGGAAGAACAAATAGTCGGTAACCATATTGCTGACTAAAGGATGATTGCGGAATATATTTCAGCAGAGAACATCGTTTGGTGGATGTGGTGAGGAAACGAACAGCGGCATAAATGTGCCAGTGAATGAGCAGTGGCAGCGGGTCCTGATTTGGGGAATGGACATGTTTGCTGATGGGACAGAAGGGGAATCAGGCTTGAAAGGCAGGGAGCTTAGGCATATGGGGGTCGATGAGTGTTTGTATAGGCAATCATAGCACACCAAGGGAAAGAGGGGGTGGTAGGTAGGGGCGAAAGGCACACGATGTTAGGGGCAAAAATACAATGATACACTTTGCTGGGCTTGAAAATGTAGGTTATAACTGCAATATTAAGAGCGAGCTCGGCGGGGGAAAAGACGCCGTTGTAGAGCACAAGGCGAGTGACATGTTAGCAGCAACAGATATGTGTCCACCGTCTTTCCGGGCAATAGAGACGAAAGTCCCAATAATGGAATTCGGCAGACCTGGCTTCTCGAGATATGCGATTCAAAGTGGGAGGTGGCAAAGTATAACCCTTCTGATGGGTGCCAGCTCGTTCCATTGTTAGAACGGGTCAACAACGTGCCATTTTCAGTGATAATAGAAGCAGTCTTACAAGAGTTTGGTCCGAAATTCGAGGTTTTGTTCAAGAGTCATCATAAGACAAAGTGAATAGCTTCATATCTTTTCGAAGTATCTAATAAAGACCTGGACTGACAGAAGCAAGTCGCTGGAGCTGGATTTGAGAACTTCCGATGTTCGGTTCTGCTTGTGTTGTATTTCGATGTACGCAGCTGTCGCGTGGCTGGAAAAGTTCAAGGGAAGTTTCAAACAGAGAGCAAATGATCACCAACGGGTTCCCTACCATGTCACCAACAGGAGATTGAAAAGAGCTTGAGTACGGCGTTCAGCCGAGTTCCCGATACTTCAAGGTAGTGAAACCGGGTTTTGTTTTCATGATTTTTCCCGCACCTGTCACATATTCTGTATGGATTCATTTTGGAAATGTTGAAAGTCCGAATGTGTAAGTTACAAGAAATGAAAATTTGCCGAAATAAGGGAAAATACGAAACCGGATAATTTGGTTCCCCTCCTTGGAAGTAGTTGCTATAGGAACCAATGGACAATAAGGGCTGTTAGCGAAGTGCGGCTTGGAAGGAAAGGACTAGTTAGTGAAGCTCTGGTTAGCATGTCCCACGGGCTGTTGTGGGGTAACTCAAGTTAGGTGTGTTTGCCGGAGAGTACTATTGGTTAGTTTTATTACGCGTAGCACGAGTTATCGTTTTAGCCAATGCTTGCCATAGCGAAAAAAACGAACTTGAGGCACAGTTGACTTTATATTATGTTTACCTGATGAACCTTCGGCTGCGCTCAAATAAAGTTGTTGCACTCGTATGTTGGTTCTGCTGAGTTTGACGTAATTTGGGTTGGATTATGGCGATGCACGTCCATAACTTTAATGCCCCAGCAACGAGTGCGAAATGTTTTGGGGTGGCCGCTGAAGAAAAACAATAAAGTCAATGTTGTCGTGGTCGTTTGTTTGTGCCGACCTGCAGAGCCCCATGTGATCCTAATATCAGGGCAGTTGCGCTGCCATTTGGCCAGTGATGTAATTAGCCATTCTCAGAGCTCCCCTCGCGTGTGGTCCATATATCGGTCGCTTTCTGGGCGTTCTGACTGCTCACCTGTTACCATAAACAAGCCAAACTTGTACACAAATCATGAATTCTTGAAAGAAGGTTTTCATCCGGCGTGGTCCTATCGTTGACCATTGTTGCTTGGTCAAAAAAGAACTTTGGAATTAGTGGGGCTTACTCACAGTCGTTAATTCATTAGTCCGACTCAATTTTCTCGCATTCCAATCGGAGATGGTACAGTGGGTCGATGACCACGAGAATCAGTGTTATTACAACATGGATTGTGCAGATATCTTCGAGATGCCTTGGGGGGGGGGGTTGTAACCTTGCTTTTGTCAGTAGAAAGGTTGTTTGCTTATCAGCAGTCCGTGTCCAGACTTCAAGTTAGTTTTGCTGTATCTTTATAACCAAGGAGTGGCGTGTTCTTTAAATGTTTTGGGCCCTTTTAAGGGTTGCCTTTTTTCAGTGAGGAAACCTAAAAAAGGATGATGCACTTGAATTTTAACCAAACCACTATTGCTAAGTTGTGCACCGGCTGACCGTTGATTTGATACGCACTTGGGCGGATAACGAACCGAGCCTCACTGAGGATTCAGGTGATGTTCTTCGGATGGAATAAAAGTGGAAGGACACTTCTGGGAGGAAAGGCACGGCTGACGAAGCGTAGCAGCAGACTGCGTAAGGAGAAAGCTCACTGAATTCCGCTGGTCCCATCAGGGGTGGTTATTTCTTTCTCATCTTCATTGGTAGTTTATTTGCCTCAGTTTTACGGAGTCTTTACGAGCTGTTATGCCTTTTGGTTCTTGGTCGTTCAATAACGCTGGTTGTTCCACTCCTAAGGTCAGTCTTTTAAGAAGACAACCAGTTAGGCTGTGTTAAGTCTTCACTGGCCATTGTTCAATATTCAGACACCGCATCAGTCATCACAAGAGTTCAGATTCTCGGTAGATTTGGCTCGCTGACTTTCGTTGTTTCCACTCTCTGAGGTTGCTAAAGTCTCTTCTTCGGCGCGCATAAAATACTTTATTCCGGGGTATATTAGACTGACTGTGCCCCAGGATGAAATCAAGAGCCTATGTCCATCTTATTATAGAACGGAACGAATGGTTGGGCAGTGTACGCGGAGGGCTAGCTTCTCCCAAAACTTGCGGATACGTCATGCAAGGTGAAACCCGTGTGTGCCTAAAAAAATACGCAGGTGGTAACCTTGGAGGCAGGAATAAACCGCGGACGCCTAAGCATAGCTTTCATACTCCTTAGAAAGTCATTCTGGGAGGAGAGGATGGGCAGCTAATGAATCACCTAGAAACCCAGATTACTGGGTTCAGGGGACTTCATCTCGCCAGAGGTGAATTGGCCCGGTGAAATCGGTGAGTGGGAGATCCTCTGGGGTGTTTTGACAGATTTCATGCGTAGTAAGGTGCCGGGGCGGCTCGCCAAGCGAAAAACAATGTGGAGATGGGGTCAGGGGCATACTTTCGCTATGTGATAATTACTAGTCACTTGAGAGAAGTCTAGACCCGTTTTTGAGAACCCGCCGGGGAAAAACAATCATATAAAGTTCCAACTGAAAGTAAATCTGATGAGACTGTCCACCAGGGACAAGTTTTATCTGTTCCTCGCCACATTAGGTAAGATCTCTTAGAGAGATAGGGTGTGGATTTGGTTGCTGGGTAAACGGAGGCAGCAACTAAGTTGGAAGCCAGTGACTTTGCCCACGGAACGGAATGAAAGAACCGATGAAGAGTGCAGCTGTACTAACGAGAGTAGGTAAAGGTGAGGTACTGCTCTGTTAGACCAGCAAGTCCGGAATCCACTGAAGATGACGGGGAATTCTGAGATTTAAAAAGATAGTGATAACCGTCCTGTGCTTCCTGCAGCGCAGACATGTAAAGCTGGGTTCGCGGCAAAGCAAATGAATTAAAAGCGGCACTATCACGAGAAACTGGCAAGGAAAACCAAAGCCAAACCCATACCTCATCTTACTCACGTGCGGTCGAACGTACCTTAAAGGACATCAGTCGGAAACCTCGAGGATGACCGGGGTAGGCAACCTTCAACTATAATTGCAAAGAGGAAAGCGCCGATGCTCCTCCTCTGACTAGTCTACAAGTAAGACCAGGGTGAACTGTGCCGGTCCATGGTGAACCGAAGCCAGAATTCGAAGGGTCGGATATGGTCCGAGCCACGGGCAGGCTGTAGGAAAACGAAACGGCACGACTGGACGGTTTCCATCAGGCCACCCCGAAACCTCCAGCTGATAATATTGCGTGGCCCTCGACCGTGCTTTTCAAATTACTCGAGGCGAAGGTCGTCAGCTGTGAGAATTTCCGGACTCCAGTATGTCCAATTTATAAGGATGGGGACCGGGATGGTCCCGTCAGCCTAAATTGGTTATTCCTGAAGGATGTGGAGAGAGCTGTAAATGACAAAATGGCCACCTAAGTGGCGGAAAATCACACGGTAATGACCGGCAAGCACTGTTTCGTTGAAATCTTTCGAGTTGATTCCGGTTTGCGAAACAAATTTTGATCAACCCGTGGCCCAGACCTATAGGTCGTTTTCTCCCAATCGGTCTCGCTGGTTACCACAACAATACGACAATCGCAATCAAGAATTCGTCCAACCCGAGTATCCAGCTGAATGTCTAGAGGCCCTAGTAGAGTTGGGAATCAAGGATTACTGTGTGGGCGGTAAAGCACAGCTTATAGTCTGTAAATACACGCAAACCAACCTCTACTGTGCTTCCTTTGTTCAAAATATCCAAGAAATGAAGTGTAAAATTCGATAGCTTCAACAAGCAACAGTCATTCTTCAGCCGCCATGTTCAGAAAATGACGAACAGTGTGACACAGTAAAACAATCGGTGGGCTGGTCGGCTAGATCATGTGTGCAAACCAGGGACGAAAGATCTTTACTGCTGCATTCACTGATAGTCCAGCAAACAACCGCAAGCTAACTGTTGGTGTATTTTAACAGGGTACCCGGATGCCAGGCAGTGGCAAAGAGTGGGCTTATGCTACCCGGAATTCTGAGGGGCACTCTGCTCTGTAAAGAATCCCTTGTCGCTTACGAAGCCCGACGCATTTCGGTTGCCCATGAAAGTGTTAAAGTGGATCCGAAACCTCATAACAGGGCGATGTTTCAAGTTAGTCTTGAGGAGTTTGTCTCACTGGTGGGTTTTCTGCACAGCGTCGTACCCAAAGGATCTATGCTAAGGGTGCTTTTATACCTCTTTAACTTGTCAGAACCGAGATGGTTTTGGAACTAACCGAAAAATGGACAAACCGTGTGAAATGTTGTGATAAGTTTTGATTCTTTAATACGACAGCTTACCTGAGCCTTTTGGTAGGTAGTCGACATTCCGGTCACCTCGGGAAACCTTTTTTAAGCCCGGTTTTGCTTCTAATTGAAACTGGAATGATAGCCTAGGACAGTTGGATGTAGGTCACAGTGTTTTTGTGTGTTCGTCTGCATGTTTGTGGTTTTGTTTTGCGCAATAGATGTCGGTAAATATCCGTCCACACCATGTGTCCGTGATAGTGAGGTCATATAAGTTCAAAAAGGCATTAGGACTTTTTAGTTGTTTATCAATCCGCTTTGTAAGTGCCATCAATATCGAAAAACCTTCCTACAGAGTTAAAAAACTCGGTCATTGTCCTTGTGGATGGTTCAAAGCTGTTTGGTTTCGTATCAGTGGACTCCATCCAATGGGACCCGAGCAGGGTTCATCAGGGTTGGACCCGCAGGCTCAACTACCGCATCAACTGATTCGAAGCCTACCAGTAATTACCGCACGAACCGCTGTTACTTTGCTTCATTCAAACTCTGTCCAGCTTTTATCTTTCATAGTCAGAAAGCGACTTCCCCTTCTATGTTTGCGAATGCTCTGCCTTGTAGAGTTAGACAGTACACTCTGATCTTCCTCTCACACGCGCTTCTCGGCCACTGTTGAGAAATATACAACTATCAATATCATCATTATCAATTTGAGCACGTGCCTGATCTAACGGGACGACAGAAAGCCAATAGCAGTAAGGAAGGTGGGCCCACCAGGACGAGAGGTTTCAACAGCACAGATGGATGCTGTTGAGGACATTGGGGCCGTGTTCACGGATACTTTTAAGCCAGGCAGACAGTGTCGTACCACGGTCCGGAAAGCCTCTGAAATCTTCTGGCAGTTTGAGCAAACTGTTTGGATAAGAGAGTCCAGGGTTACCTTACTGCTCAATAAGAGGGCCGCCAGCCCCAAATAAAGCATTGGTTTTAGATGTGGCGCCAATTTAGAGTGAAGCGCATTAGGCTGTTGAAGCTAGTCCAGAGCCCCTTTATCACGTGGTTCGCATGTCTGGGGGGGGGAATCTGCTTTAAACAGCTCCTAGAAAGACTGAAGCTGATCTCCTTCGAATGTAGGAAGCTCGGGGGTAAATGTTTCGAAATCTTGGTAGAAGTTAAAAGGTCCGTCAACGTGGGCATGGTCACCGTCAAATGTTGAGGCTGAACAGCCCGTTAACTGTTCGGGGGCCGGGTTTAGAACTGCTGAAGGCCAGAGCAGGAACCAGACTGAGGGACAACTTTTTCACGGTCAAAGTAGTTTAGGACTAGAATAAACTGTCCAGAAAACTCACAGGTGCCTCGTTGGTAGCGGCATACAAAGAGAAACTAGACCGAAAATGAGGTGACCTGTTTGGAGGAAGAGCTCACTGCAATACCGCCTAATCTTCTCTTATACACTCTTGCGTCCTTTCTGTCTTTCGTTATTTCCCCTTTTCTTTTCTGTCATTCCCTTGGCCTTTCTAACTGAACTACGGTCCGCACACCATTCCTGCTTTCACACATTTAATCCTCTTGTGCTTCCGTAGCATTTCGCAACCCACGGGTTTTGTGCTGACCCCGCCTTCGTTTCCGGCAATCGTCAGGTTCGTTGCCTTTCCACGCACGAACTTTGTCTCCTCACCCCAAACTAAGCTGCTTTTGGCTCGACAACCAGTAACGCAAGCTCTTTTGACTCCTCTTGGTCATTTGTCGCTATGCATTTTTTGCTCTGCAGGTTCACATGACATCTCTATGGATCGTGTATTTGGTTTTCTGATTACTAGGGAAGGTTTATTCAACTGCTGACTGTTTTTATCAACTGCGTCCATGAGCCGTTCGTTTCCTCTGCGCACTAAGCCCTACTGATGACTGGCTATTTGCAATACGCAGCCGGATGTGAAGACCCTGAGAAATCTTCTGATGGAAATGGCCGGAACTACATTCTTTTTCTAACATTTGATCGAAGAAGATTTGCTTTTTTCGTTATCTCACCACGGAGTACCCAAGATGCACAAAATGCGATAACTTAGGCATTTTCTGAAGCGTTTTCGTATATGTCCTGGTGCATCAAATTAGAATGAGGTGAATGCAAATGCCTCTCGCAGTTGATGTGCGATCAGTGCATTGTGCGAAAAGATCTTCAGCTAAGTAAGCTGAAGATGAACTACTCCAGACTGTAGGTTGCAGCTCCAGAAAAGCCTTTCTAATCTCTACCAGTGCGAGTATCTGGATGCGTGTTAAGCTTGCATCCACTTCCGTCCGTTGATCCTGTCACGCCGTTTCCCTCACTCCCGATTTATTACATTTCCGTCTTACGCGGGGCTAGGAGTCGACGAGATGGGATGCACATCAGTTGATGCAAATTTGAGGGCGTGCAGAAAAAGAATTCTGGACGCTCGGTTGGCCGTTCTCAATACCTGCCCCGAGCAAAGTAAACCGAACTGTGCCGAACGATCTAATAATAATAATAATAATAATAATAATAATAATAATAATAATAATAATGGTTTATTTCGGATAGCCCCGAAACATGCCGCAACGCAAGATCGAACGGTAAGATTGAAAACGGAATCAAAACTACAGGAGGGTCCCAAAAGTATATGCGCTAGATACTGTATGGGAGAAGGCATTGACCTTCCCCTTTAGGGTAGAACCCGGCAAATCTCAATTACGGATCAGGTGGTCAAGCCGGCCGACTCCACTTAGGACTGAGTGAAAATAGTGGAAACAGTAGACTTGACCCGAGATATTATAAACGGAGGACAGTACGACTGGAGGATCAAACAAGACCTTCGGAAAACTCCCTATCTTGAAATAACTTTTCAAGAGAGAAGAGGACAACCAGCAGCGCTTAGGTATATTTAAAAACAGCTTGGAGTGAGAATCGGACGGTAAAATGGAGCAAAAATGCGGCTACAGAAGGAAAATAATCGGTCGAAGATTATATTTTAGTATTCAGCTACCGAGTATTAGCTGAGTCGGTTATATACTCGATGAAAGACCCATTTGTAGAGGAAGATTGCCGCAATGGTGGTGAAAAACAGGCCAGATGGAAACAGACAAAAGTTGAGAAAGTGGTGTACTTTCAGAAAAGTGGAGCATAAGTCATCGACAAGAAAACGGGACCCCAGTGAAGGATAAATGTTTGATGTGTACCTACGACAGCGGCAGAGGCTTGCATCCAGAAGAGACGGAGTTATTGACAGATAAAGTACTATCCGTAGAAGTTCTTCATGAAAGGTGGCTCACGTGATGGTGACAGACCAAGACATCGCCTTACAGGTGCCCCTCCGATGAGCATATATTGGGAAGACAGGTTTCGCAAGATTGGGATATTAGAAGGCAACAGGCCTTGAAACTTTCATGTGTGGGAATCCTCTCCTACCGTTGTCACATACCTGTATTGTTGAGATTATGTTCTTCATCCTATTGACCCTCGAACAAGTACAGCAAGCATCGACGACTACGCTGAAACATTTGTTCATATTTTGCTCATGAGCCGTGGCACACTTTTGACTCAAACTCGGACTGCCGTGACGGTGGTGCCCGATAGTGACCTTTGCTGAACTCCGGTCTTCGTTGCTAAACGTTGTGGCTGTACAATTGAGGTTTGTACATAATTTATGTGCGTGTTATTTGGTAATTCAGAACCGTAGAACCAGCGAATCAATCTTGTTCTGACTTTGAGACTCGTTAATTAGGCTACGCGTTACTCACGATCGGGAAAACCGTTGCAGTACTCAACCAGAGGTCTCCACAAGGAATTCAATCGGAAATGCTAAGAAAAAGGCAAAAGCAAACCGAGTTGGGACAGGAAGTAACCCGGCAATTCCCTTGGGTATTTTGGGTGGATATTGATTCTTTAGATATTGTTAGATCTACTTATCCTGTCATTTCAATTTCATGTATTTCGGCACATGATATGGAATTTAAACGTAACGATATTTATTGTTTGAGAATAGAAGAATTAGAAAACCACCTCCGGGGGGCTAAAGAAGAAGCTGAGTCAGCCGAGAAAGAACAACTTCGAAGACGGGAGCGAGAGGTAGCCTCGGAAACCACGAAGAGTACGACCAATCAGCCTAGCAATTCCATGGAACCATTGAAGCCGACTGGAGCCAGACGTAGGTGCGCAATTTACTTATCAAGAGTGGGATTTTCCCCATTTGCTGGAAGTGCAGATCAACAATGCAAATTCAATAAACAATACGAAAACTTAGTGGAAATGAGCGTGTAAGATCCAGGGCAGAGATTCTTGTAGCTGCTACGTTGCTGTTGTGGGAGAGCCAGGGAAGCGATCGACGGGTGCTCGATGCCGGACCCCGAAGAGGGTCACATCCTAACATGTGAAATCTTGGGGGGCTCGTTTTGGAAACCACTTAAGGTTACTCGGAACGCGATCCATGCTGTACTATCAGGGGCAAGACTTTCCAAATGCGAGTCAGACCCTGTGGTGTGTCTCGTGATAAAAAAGCTGGATTGCAGCGTCAGTCTGAATCATCTAGATTATCGGTCGGACCTGAAAGCACTTCACACAATGAGAGTCACAGTGCGCAATTTACCCACTCAACTACGGACTAGATGGGCTTAGGAAGCCGAGGGTATCAGCAGATCTGGGCGAGAAGCTACGTTCCCGGACCTGACTCAGATTATGAACCGTCCTGCCCGAGTAACTAACAGTCCTTTCAGTCATCTTGTGTGCGAGACGAGCAAACTACCTAGGACTGTGACGACGCAAAACTGACCAGCGAACCAAGTAGAGGCCGACCATGGTCAAACACACATGCATTATCCAGTGAAGGTGAAAATGTGCCGGTATGTAAGATTTGTGGCAAGCTTTATCGCTTAGCGGAAAGTCCTCGCTTCTGTCAAGTGGACGTCAACGAGAGATGAGAATGACTGAGGGACTGGGGGTGTGCTTTGTCTGTCTCAGCGACTTACATTGAGCGGCGGTGTGCCAAACGAAACCGAGTTGAATTCAGGATGGATGCCACTGGAAACACCACTGTCTAATGCGCAAACCCGAAAAGCTGAATGCCGAAGAAATCCCGAAGCCCAGTATGGTCTGCTGAGCCTCTTGCTCTGTTAACAAGCTCATTTGCCCGGGAGTAAAAGCAGCGGGGGTAGAAGCCCCAGTTGTAATGATGAGAGCTTTGGCCCCTGTTGATAGTGGCTTGGATACAACCCAGTTGAGGAAGGAATTTTCAGAGATATGGGATCAGTGGGCAACAATCTTCATTGGCGGTGAGCACAGTGAGTGGCACCAAAATCATCCCATCAAACAAACTGCGCCTACAATTCGTTTCGTTGGCCATCAACAATGAAACGGGAGGCCTAAAAGCATTCACCACAAAAGATCCGTCGATGAGAGCACCTCAGTCAGTACAATGGATTCTGAGTCAGCGGCTGCATCTCGACGGGGTCACTATCGGAGATTGGCAGAATAACGAAGTAGATCTGCGGATAGGTTGTGATGTACCTAAAGCACACCGGATCCTGGATCAAAGAAGAGGAAGCCGCAAAGTACCGCATGCAGTACGCACAAAATTTGGCTAGACATTATATGGTAGTACAAACAGAAGACACGGCAAACAGATCCAAATCAACTGCACTTCGGTGGAAACTGAGAAAATAGAGGAGGCATTCCTACAGCTGCATAACGCCGAATTTGCCGACGTGGCCACTGATAGAGATGCTCCCTTGCGAGAAAATAGGCCGGCTTTGACACGGTTGCCGAGAACGCCAAGTATGTGATATATCGCTTCGAGGTTCCCCTTTCGTGGAGACCAAAAAAACCAATGCCGAATAGCCGAGAAATGACTCCGAAAAGATTATGCTTTCTCAAAAACAGACTAATTAGAAGACCACAACTAAGGATAAAGTATATGCGAGCCATACAACGTAACACAGACTTGGGTTGTATAGAAAGAACAGACACAGTATTATTCAGCGCAAATTCAAGGTGGTACTGACCCCGTCTCCTGGTCACAAAACCAAAGAAACCGAGGAAAGTCAGTGTGATCTTCGATTTTGCTGCGAAATGTCGGGGCGTGTCACTCAGCGACCGTATACTACCGGGCCCGGACCGGGGGACACCACCAGTCGAGGTTTTACGCGCGTTTTGGCTGAGCAAAGTGGCTGTCTCTGCTGACATTTGTGGAATGTTTCTGCAAGTGAAAATACCCAGTAACGACAGGAACTCCCTCCGTCTTCTCTGTTGGCCTGAAGACGAGGTGGACCTCATATCGCACGAGTACAGGCTGACGATTCATTCATTTGGGGTGGTATCTTCTTTCTGCTCCAAATTCATCCTCCGAGAGAACCTCAGCAGTTTCGGTAGCATCAACAATATGTCAGGAAGGTCTGTGGACCATTTTTACTTGGACGGTTCTCTGTGTTCCTCTGACGACCCAAATACCGCTATTCTATAAATGACCGAACTGACCGCCATTCTGAACGCAGGAGCGTTTAACCTCACAAAATGGACTTCAAACAGCTCTGAGATTCTTAACGCTACTCCGAAGTCCGGGAAAAATAAGTGCGCGAGATAGCTTCTGGGATTATGTTTGCAAATGGGGCGCACCTTTGGAGTTCGATGGAAGCCCGAAGGTTATGAACTCATGTTCATTCTGGACCTACCCAAATGGCCAGCCACACGAAAAGGAATCATATCGTCAATCCCAGAACTCTACGATCCTTTAAGTTTTTCTTTCGCCATGGTCACTACCGAGAATGTGCTTGCTGCGATCGCCGTGCCAAAGAGGGACGGATTGGGATGAATCACTCAAGGACGACGACCACAAGTAACGGCGTGACTGGGTACATGGCCCAAATCGGCTTGGCGAGATCAAGGTATCAAGATGCTTGACAGGAATCAAGTGTACCGGCGATACCCGCCCCCACTTGTCCTCGGGTGCATCAGAAGTAGGATACAGGTTAATGGTTAATGGTTGCTGGGCAGACAAAAACGGTGCATGGCACAATCAGATATTATTCACAAAGGCTAGATTAGCTCCACCGAAGATTGTATCCATTCCGGGGCTAGAATTGACGGCAGTATTAATGGCCGTGGAGGCCGAGACGCCGATTAGGAGGTGCCTCGATCAGATAGATCTGGAATCCAACTTTTGGACGGACCCAGCCAAAGTATTGCATTACATAAACCACCCTATTTCTCGTTTTAACACTTTCGTGGCCAACAGACTAACCGTGATCCATGAGTCATTTAGGACCGATCAGAGGCGCTATGCACAATCCACCAAGAACCCGGCCGACTTCTGCTCAAGGAGCCTAAGATCTCTGGAAAGGCTGCGGATTTGCACAACGGGGCCGAACTTCCTAGCTGCTTCTAAAAAGAAGTGGTCAACTCTACTAACACCCAAGCCTAAGGATGGCGATATCAAAATGAAATGACTGACACTACTGCAAAATCCACGGAAAGAACAAGTCTAATAGAAAAACCGTGCTATTTACCCGACTAGATGAACATGTTAGGAACTGTGGCCCGTTGAACAAGATAAAAATATTGTTACCGATTTTGGAGGCTACACGACAGCAGAACAGGTTGAATGTGAGAACGATGCCGCCAGACGAGCTGAACTAGGCCAAACTCTATGTTCTACGCTTAATACAGCCAGAATCCCTCCTGTCCAAGCCCCTTTGACCGGCTAGCATAGACGACAACACCAAAAAAGCGGGCTGTTACACAGCAACATCCGAAAAGCAAAACCCATGCGAGCCAACAGGCCGCTGATAGTGGCGAGGGCGATATGGACGAGACAGGCCAAGCTAAAACCAAGTCTACCGATGCCAACTAAGCTGAATTTAATTATTCATTCCTCAAGCATTCTCTTATAGTTCCCAACCCCTCACACAGTCTTTGAATTACATTTGTGTCTAATTTGACACGGTGTTTGCGATATAAAACGGAGTTAGTTTGTCGAAATTCCAATTTATCACATGACACAACATTGTTTGTGAAGTAGGGGAAACCTTGGAATAAGCGCTTTTTGGCCTTCTGTAGAAACGTCTCCATTTCCGTGACCTCCAGTTTGTAGTATTATCCAACACGTGTTCAAAATGATATAAGTTTTGAGCCATACATACATTTGCGGTGATTATACCACGCCTTGAACTCCCGAATGTTTCAGGTACCTTGTAGCCATCCCGACTCTTCATCGGGACTTCTGTCTTTATTCTATCATGTACTTTTCCCTTATTCGAGAATCCCTTTTGCCCTTTTCATTCCCTAATTTATCCACGCATCCCAATCAAACCGAACCCACTTTTTCGTATGCCAATAACGTCGCATCACCTTCAGACGAAACTCTAAGCCGTGGATGTATGGAGCGTAAACTCAAGAAAATCTAAAAAGCATGTCTACGACTGGACATAAATAGACAAAGGCCATGGCGATCGATGTATGCACCGACTTCGCGGTCTAGATGGGTTAGGGCGAACCAGTACCAATATCAACTCCATGGATGTCGACCGTTAATTGGGAGGATTTGATGGGCGGTGTAACGTAAGTGTGTGGAATCCTCTCCTACCGTTGTCACATACCTGTAGTGTTGAGACTATGTTCTTCATCCTATTGACCCTCGAACAAGTACAGCAAGCATCGACGACTACGCTGAAACATTTGTTCATATTTTGCTCATGAGCCGTGGCACACTTTTGACTCAAACTCGGACTGCCGTGACGGTGGTGCCCGATAGTGACCTTTGCTGAACTCCGGTCTTCGTTGCTAAACGTTGTGGCTGTACAATTGAGGTTTGTACATAATTTATGTGCGTGTTATTTGGTAATTCAGAACCGTAGAACCAGCGAATCAATCTTGTTCTGACTTTGAGACTCGTTAATTAGGCTACACGTTACTCAAGATCGGGATACCCATTGCAGACATAAGTAGGCGAATAGTGGAATTGATACAGAGAGCAAACTGTCTCAAAATTGTCGGTTATGGGGATACTCAGAAGACAAGCATTGTGCAGTGAAATAAACTGTTTGGAGATCGTGGAACGGAAATGAATGGCAACACTGAACATGACTCTCCTCTAACATATCAGTACAAGTGAGAAAAAGGGGCGAGTTGTATACTGAGAAGCAGTTAGGCTTGCGAATGCGACTGGTGAATATTTTAGTAAGAAAACTCAGGAAAGTAAAACATCAGCGATGGGCCAAGAATGGCAATGGTTTGAAAATATGCAACATTTGGGCCCTAGGAAAGCAGAATTTGTCAGGAGTGAGAAGCGACAAATTATGGTCGCTAAGTTGGAAAGGAACCCGATAGAAAAACGATGATATCTGAAGAGGATGGCGGTATACTTGCGGCATTTCCGATATAATATTACTGTTTTTTCCGCAGCCGGCACTGCTGGGTGAGGCTGACGCTGCGTGTGATACACAACCTTAAAAACATTTTTGGTGACAGAGCGGGCGTGTAAAGAAAAAATATTGAAGATCCCTCCAAAAGTTCTACATGCCTTGTGAATTTGACTTTATTTGACATCACTTTGAAAAGCTCATTCATACACTACACTTTACGTGTTTGTTTATTCATGTGAGAATTTTAAATTTGGCCCTGAAGCGCTTCTGCGTGGCATACTTGAGCCACGAGGCCTTAAATCTTTGAGTTTTACTGTTCAGTCTATTTGGCCGCATACTTGTGGTTTGTATATATTTGTACCCTTTTTGAATTTCGATTTAGTACCGTAGAAACTACGAATCAATCTTGTTCTGGTTTTGGGATTTGTTTTAATTGGCTACTCGTCGCTCGATTTGCGAGAATCAAATTGCAATACACAAGTGGAACCTGGACAAGGATACTCCTTGGTAATGCTCAGATGCGAAAGTGAGGACCTTATGAGACAGCAGGGCGTAAGTCGGTGACTCTGTGGGGTTAGTTTGAGTGTTATCTATCCTCTGGATAATGCTGAATCTACCAGTTCCCTCAGTGCCACGTTATATATTTCTAACTGCGCTGATCTTGGTGATACTATTATCTACATAATGAGAGTGCTGAAACTAGAGAACCAGTCGCTCTTTGCAGCAAGGAAACAGAACCTCTTAAACAAGAAAATCGTCTCAGCAAGCCAACAGGAAATCCATTTAGTTCAGGATATCAACATCGAAATACGACGTGATCGACGAACGTAAACCCTTGAGACCGCCTGAAACTACCGGGGTTTCAGCATTTGACCTGCCAAGAGTGGAGCTGGCCCCTTTCGACGGGCACAGGGAGCGAAACCGTATATTCATGAAGTAGTTCGAAAACATTTTTGAGTGCATTGTTGCAAATTCCGGGCAAAGGTTTTCGTACTCATTGCTTTACCACCTTGGGAGGGCCGAAAGTGCTACTCAAGGCTGCGCGATACTTGATCCGCCAGTGGGTTAGATCGAGGCACGCAAAATCCCGAAAGATTTGTTTGGGCAACCATCCAGGGTGGCTGGAAGCTTGATTGATGGCGTTTCATCGGAGGCAGAACGGACTGAGGGCAACGATGAAGTGCTGCCCAACATGATGATGAAAATGCGGAAGTGCAGTAAAGCACTGGAGCATTGAGAATACCAATCTTATCTGAATGCTTTGCACGCACAGGAAAGCACAAACCGATATCTGTCCGCTAATTTACAGATTAGGTGAGCAGAGGAGGCCGGGAAAGTAAGTATACTTGGACGAGAACCTACATTCGACGATTTGACGGAGTCCATAGGTCGTCAGTCTCACATTATCAACGGCCGACTCGGATAAATTGTACGCGGAAGTTGCAGAAAGGCGCGAACGGAACCAACATCGGCTCATATAATGCGAAACGACTGTAACCGAATCCAGTCCCTGGCTAAAATGTACACAATACTTCGAGAGCCCGAGGGATCAACTGAATGCATGCTATGCTACTTACTTCATCGGTTACTAGATTGTCCGACCTTTCATGGGATGAGTTTACCTGATCGGTGGTCCACAGAAGAGAGGATCGGCCCATGCTATGTGTGTTCAACCAATTCCCATTGAGTTTCCGGATGCCGCTGTACAGTGAAATGTGACCAGGACGGATGCGTGGGTAGCCATCACCCATCACTGCATAGCCCTCGAAATAATAGGCCTACTTAGCAGGGTGAACCCAGAATATTCTGTTCAGTGGGACGTGATGATTTCAAACCGGCGAGATTAGACATCGTACCTGTCGGCACCGCGACTTTTAAAGGATTGAGGAGGGTCATTGCATTTCTAGACATGGGGTCGGATACTTCGCTGATTACGATTTAGCTTACAGAAAGCCGTGGACTAGTCGGTCAGCCCACTTCTCTCAAGATCAGCACGATTGCATGGGGTTTTGTTAACTATTCGATGAGGTTGACCCTGCAGTTAACAACTATAACTGATGGAAGGATCGTTGACATTCCGAAAGCCTCGGCAATAGACAGTTCGCAAATGAGACCAGTGGGCTCTATTAGATCAATCGCCAAGATATGGACTCATCCCAAAGACAGTGTTCAAAGATGTGTCTAGCCCTCACGTTGATGTGCTAGTTGGATGAAATGTACAAGAGGCTCATTGTGTGCTCGAACAGAGCACAGGCAACCGGAAAGAACCATTCCCCCCTCGAACGATACTTGGCTGGACATTTTTAGGACACCTGACAAACTAAGTTCAAGAATCGGTATCAGTAAATAGTTTCGCGATTGTTGAGAGTAGTGCCTATATATATAGTACGCAGCCGACTTTTTGATACTGAATCCAAAGGTTTACCTCGGGGAAGTGAAGCTCACTCAAAAGATCAGTCAGTGCTCCCATTATTGAATTCAAAGACAAAACGTCACGATGGGCAATATGAAGTTGTTCTCCCCAAGCAACCACCGTAAAACCACCTATAAAGAAACGGAAAAATGGCCCGAAGGCTTTTGATGAATCTCAAAATAGGGTCTGTTTGGAAAGTTCAGCTGAACTTTGAACATAAGCAGGTCACCAAAAGCAGCTTGGAATTTGCCGACCGAGTGGCAGTGTGCGGTATCTGGGTGGAACTGCATGGCCGGCGACGAAACAAAAGACCACTCGCCAAAACAACAATTACTGAGCTGAAGTCAGCATCAACAAACCAACTCAAAATGACTGCATTGTTACTGGGTTGTAAATTAGTAACAGTCCTAACAGAGAACTGTACCTTTGTCGAACTGAGCCTTGCATACTGAACAGATCTCACAGTTGTGTTACATTACAGGAATCGGAGGAAACAAACAGAGTGTTTGAAGCATCAGAGAGTTAATTACCTCGTAGCAGGAAACAGCAATGAAAATGCTGATGCTTGAGCTCGGAACTACATAAAAAGGAAAAATAGTGTGCAGACCGCCTGACGCCAAGTTGTTCAGCTTTTTATTCCATTTCCTGCCCTACAACTATTCGACTCCACCCATTTTTCCTGAACAACTACAAAGTGTACTGAGCTCCAGTTTTTGCGCGTCATGCACAGAGGTGTGAAAAAGCGATTCACCAGGATTTCACTCGGACTGTTCAAGTAAGGTTAATTAGCTGAAGTCACATTGTGGGACTATTGCGACTTTTAGGGAAGAGCATTTTCTCATATTTTACTGAACACTGTTTGTCACATATTTTGCACACAGAAAATCACTGAAATACTCTGACAGATATCAGTATTCGGTCATTTTCCGCGTTCGTGTGTGTTTTATTACTGTCCGTCGTACACTTTTTTCGAAGCTGATTTATAATCAGAAAGCTATTTTCAGTGCTTTCATAAAATTTAATGTAGTATTTTATGTAATTTTTCTGTTTCTTGACCTTTCAATTTTGCTCGATATCTCATTGTCACTTGAGGGCTACATCAAAGTTCAACTTCTGCGGGCAAGTTCGTAAACAGATTGCTTAACCAGTTGCTGCAGTAGTTTACTGCTCTAGAAACGTAGGCTTATCTCTTTCAGCAGGAAGTTTTACTCCGGAATGTCTTTATTTTGATCGTACGTTTAACTGTGTGCGTCGGTCTTATGATAAATATAACCATCTAAAGTTGTGGGCGGGATTCGGAGTTGACTACTTATGGATTGTGCAAATGATGTCTACGATGGAAACCAGTTTTACGTGCAACGAACACAGGGAGTTTGTAAACACAGGCACTGAGAATATGTTATAGATAGGTAGGGTGAGAGTCATGACACCATAGTGAACCTCAAACAACTACTTGTAATGTCCACGTTGATTGAAAAATTACTCTTCTGCTCATATTCCTACACTCTTTGACCAACTTTGGATTGCCTTCTCTAACCTAATTCATGCTGACACTGTTTTGTGGCCGACAGTTATTCTACGCTTAGTGCACTTACTTTTTTTCATGGTTGAGCTTTCTTACTGAGATTACTTTGAGGACCGTTTGTACGGTAAAGAGATGCACTGATTCAACACAGTCTGTTTTATTACTCCCCGGTTTCACTTTCTCGCTCACGTCGACTGACCGTAGACGTTCTGCTCGTTTACGCTGATTTTTGGCTGCCACGCTCAGGAAATTGTTCTTTGGGTCTGAATAAGCGTAAAGAACTTGTTCTATTTGTTTGGACTTCAGGACAGGTATTTATTATTTACTCATTTTGGCCAACTGTTCCCCTTTTTACAGAATTTGTCCTACTTTTGACTACCTTTTTGACCGGATAGTGACTGAGGTTCACTGTCAAAGGTATGATCGTCTTTGTACCTATATTTTTACTCGTTAATGGTACCGTAGAATTTGCAGAGCAATCGTGTTCTTGATTTGGGTTCTGCATCCATCTGGGCTACGCGTTGCTTTGAGGCTCCAAGTTGCTATTGAGAACGAGTGAAGCTTATTAGTCGGTGAATCGATAATTGAATCGTTGGTCAGGCCTCACTCGGACCAGGACTTGAGAGTTTTGTCCGTTACACCACTTTTGCGGACAGATTATGGATAGCGTTGTAAAGAACTAATATTGAAAATACCTCCAAAAGTTCTACATGCCTTGTGAATTTGACTTTATTTGACATCACTTTGAAAAGCTCATTCATACACTACACTTTACGTGTTTGTTTATTCATGTGAGAATTTTAAATTTGGCCCTGAAGCGCTTCTGCGTGGCATACTTGAGCCACGAGGCCTTAAATCTTTGAGTTTTACTGTTCAGTCTATTTGGCCGCATACTTGTGGTTTGTATATATTTGTACCCTTTTTGAATTTCGATTTAGTACCGTAGAAACTACGAATCAATCTTGTTCTGGTTTTGGGATTTGTTTTAATTGGCTACGCGTTGCTCAATTTGCAAAAATTGGAATACAGTGCGATCGGCCAACCGAGCTGCTCCCGCACATCGTTGCAGATGCTCTTAAAGCCCAATGTGCTGTGGCCAAAGCGGCGGATCTGACCACGCCCCACATCGACGGGATTTGCACCAGTGATATTGACGTCGTCACATATCTGTGGTAATCGAGCAGTTCAACAGCTTGCTACCAGGTTAAGAGTGATCCTGAGGCGCAGGACCACTGGAAAAAGGACGGAATGATAAACCGGTATTGAACTTTTAGCCGACAGAGTGGGCCAGTTATTTTGCCAGTATTTTCTGCGGTTCATATGAAGCCTTGAAGGAGAGGATGCTCGTCTGTGTTTATCTGAAAAAATGACTGGGAAAGCGCACTCCAGGATGCTCCCAGCTGGGTATCGACGGTCACTGGGGAAAAGGAACGTCAAGTAATTTAAAAACTGGAACTAATTCAGGAAGGATGCGGGCTACGAGCGGTTGAGGGTAGGAAGGGAAAAGTGATGGCGTAAATTAAAAATAAGGATAAAGACAATTTAGGGGTGAGTGATGGTTGCCGGAACGGTGTTGTGGGTTGAAATGCCAGGGCAAACTAAGAGAAAGGGAGTGGGACCAGTGTGGACCGAGTAAGGCGAACCTAGCATAATGTAGATGATGAATAAGAATGGAGGCTGCGCTTCCACAGACGGAAGTCCTAGTACAAGCGACGGGTGCGAAAGGAGCTCTAGGCTTAATGGTTTATCTGTCATATCGAGTGAGTGTTATTGTGATATCGAATGGAATGGATGGGCCCTACCCCGCACAGATTTACCGCGAATCGAGAACAGAAACACCCAATAGAATGTAGCGTAATATTCCGTATACTCGTTGTCATCAGTTGTATAAGTGGGTAATAGAAAGGAGAGGATACAGCAAATCAAAACAGAAAGACTCATCCTTGGATATAACGTGCCCCGTAAGCAGAATTGAAGTGGGCCTTTTGTAATCTCGTGGTGGTGAACGAATTCTTTCGCATCTTCGGGTGCCTGGTTATTCCAGTGGATTCTAGGAAGCAAATGAACCTAGATCAGAATCATCGGTGTGTGCAAAACAACGGATGAAATGACGTATGACTGACCTTCTTCACTGAGATGTACCTGGTTAGCATGACTTTCGTGGCAAGATAGATCTTTGAAATCCAGTATAGTGGCCATCCGGTTCCGTTTCGCGCATTGACAATTCCGTTCGCCGGTCGTAAATAATTTCCTTTGAATTTAATGACACTAGCACTCAACATATACTCAGAAATGGTTCTCGAACAGCTGCATTCAAAGAACCGGGAAGGACTCCAACCAGTAGCACTGTGTGCAGCATTACGACATTTTACAAGAAAATCGTCAGTGGCGTGGTCAGCTTCAAAAATGAATGGGGATTCACAGAATGAATTGCACTCCTAAGCTTGCGTACAAAGTTCGTCGCAAGGCCTTTAGGCCGTGGGTGACATGGAGTAGCGTATACATGTAGGTAACCAAGGCCTTTTACTCGCTCATCCAAGAATCAAGCAGTGAAATATGTGCTATTGTCAGTAACCGGCACAAACGGAGTTCCTGAGTGCAGCCTCTAATAATTCAGCCCTAGGTGAATTCCGTGAATACAACTCTGGCTAGATGGAAAAGGTCTTCAATGACCACAACAGCGTAGTTTCACCCACGAAGGGTCCGCAGTAGTTTGCATGTACCCACTGCCACGCCTCACAAGGCATTGGACAGGGAAGCCATTTTGAGGGTTTTGATTGTGTCTTATATAAACGATGGATAGAGTTTTAAAATGAATCACTACGCCGGCACCCAGTTCCAGCCACCAGCAAGTACGTCGTGCCAGTCACCTAATTTTGTCGACTCCCAAATGCTCTGAGTGGAGATCTACCAAAGTATCAGAGCGGACTGCAGGAGGAACGGCCACACGGACATTGGGGCAAAGTAATCCGTCTGGAGTGATCGACAAATCCTCACGACGGGAACAGAATTCAGGGATTCGTCGCCTTTCGTTCGGCATCCAACCTCGAATTGCAGCTTAAATGACTGCGGTAAAACTCGCTTTTGTATCTTTCACAAGATCTTCACGCTGCGCTGGTAGTAGTTGCATCAAAAGACATTCATGAAAGCCTGATGATGGAGACGAATATGGACCTCGGGATGAAGGGTAGTACGTGCTCAGCATTACGGTGCAGAGTTTCAGAATCACATGGGCCAAACAAAGTACTCCGTAGTTGAACCATTTCAGCTGATGATTCTGACCGTGAATGCTGCAAATGACAGATGAATTGCAGTGCCCCATGTTCGGTAGCTATGGTGAAATTCTGGCCGAATAAACCTTGAATCAAAAGCTAGGCGACCCAGTAAATTGCTAGGGCTTCCCTTTATGTTTGTGAATATTCTGGTGCAGCTTTAGTGAGACTCCTTGAAGTGCAAATGACTGACCGGTCGCATCGTTCAAGAACTACCCACATGCTCCTGGAAGATGCGTCAGTAGCAAACAGCTGAACGATCCTCCGAAGGAAACAGCTTCAGAAAAAAGCCGGACTGTAGGTAAGACGGCAACCTACGAAGAACCTTTTCATGAGTTTGATTCCGAAAGAAGGAATTAATGGACAGAATATCGAACAGACAACTGGCTTGTTGGGAAGATTTGCATAGAACAAGAATAATGCTGAAGATCATCAAGAATAAAACGCAATTCATGCATGTTTATGGTTGAAGATATGCCGATGAGCGGGGCCATATTTGTTGGGTCCGGAGAGGAACCCTTAGCACAAACAATTTATCCGTGACAAGAAATTTCAGCAACACCGGAAATGCACTTTCTGGGTTAATGAAGACGTTGGACTTGGTGAATTGCCTCAGCAAACAACAAAGACGACGGTAATGCATAGCTTGAGCGGAACCACGGAAAACGATTTCATCTTTGTATGACTCAACACCTTCAAGATCTTGAACAATATGGTTGAGGGACTGTTGAAAAATAGCATTCGAGACCTTTAGACCAAAGGTTAGATGGTTGTATCGAAATGAACCGAAAGGAGTGTTGATGGTAGTTACCCCGCTGGACTCCTTATCCAGGATATTTGCGGGTAAACAAAAGTTTAATAATATTAATAATAGGCATGGCATATTTCTAGGCCATTGGCGAGGAGCCCACGCAAGATCATGATTATGGTGTACAACGTTCCTCAATAAGTTGAAATATTCACGAGTTTTACGAATTGGAGTCAAAAATGTCGGCCATGGAAGTTTGAATGGATCGCCCCGATAACGGTTTGCGCTGCAACTTTGAATAGGCTTCGAGTTCGATTTGGGCGTTGGTGCACCTTGGGGATGCTGAAAAGATCGGTAATACATTGTGCTCAGGGTGCTTTATAAACGAGAATGATGCAAGCAGAAAAAGGAGGCTTACTTGAGTTCTGCGAACGGAGTAAGTTGTGAACAGGAAGAAAAAGAAAAAAACTGTATGGAAGTATACTCGCGAAAATCTACGCTTGCGAAGAGGATTGCAATCCAAGAAGATGATGCAAACCCTGAGTGACGGACTTACAAGGGTTCACTAAACGGAATGAGCTATTAAGCGGAGAGACATGAAACCGATATTATGACAGTGCCCTTGAGAACTCTGGTGAGTGTGGAAGGAAAGGCAGTCCTTAAAAATGTGAGTTTTCTTCAGGATCAGTGACCGGTATCATTCAAAAATGTAGAAGTTCAACCTGAGGGTTCTGAAAACGTGGAGAATCAATTTCCGGCTACCGTTCGAGAGAAAATAAGCTCTTGCAACAGATAATAAGGTGGAAAATCTCCGCACAGAAAGATGCTTTATTATGCTGTTTCACAGACAAATAAGTGTTGACTTATTGGGCCTGAGTGCTTTTAAGCATCATAACTGGTAATGTAAATCATTCTATGGGTATTGTTCGTCCGGCGGGGTAAGGTATGTGTCGATCAACCGACCGGGCATGGCGAGATGGTACGGAATAAACCGTTGGCTGTTACTGACCAGAAAGGTTGCAGGTAGAGCGTAAACTGGTACTTGTGTAGGTTCTTTTATCGCTATCGGCAGGAGAGGCACCGCTTTAGAAAACGTTAATCGATCTTATAAGCAGTTTGAGGTTTTTCTGTCGGCTGGTTGCAGTCTCAGTTGCTATGAAAGGATCCACTTGGGTCCCTGCCAGTGCAAGTCAAAGTGTCACTCTTGGCTATCCAGAATGGGGACTGAGATAGTGGGAAACGACGAAAGGGAAATAAATGGGGATTGCACTCTGGACCTAGTTCCAGCTGTGGGTTATGGTAACGGATGACGAAAATAATAATAAACTAGTCAGGATCGTGTAAACGAGGCAAGGATGGAGTTTCTCTTAGGCGGTCACTGGCACCTGCTTCGCATTCTGGGCAAAGGAGGCTCTCAAGGGATTGAGCTATAACGCTACAGGCTAGCAAAAATTTGCGTACATCAGTCAAGCAAATGTTTATGCTCTGCAAAGGAATAATGGTTTGCATGTTGCCTTGGCAGCAACCGGATACTAAAAAAACCTAAGGCTATGCGGTTAAGACGAACTGGAGATAGTAACCCCCAATACTGTTTGCTTACGCAAAAAGGGGTTCAGCACCGAGTCTGTAAGAAAGGTTTGAAAGAACAATACCTGAGTGAATGGGACTAGTACTAGCATAGCACTATATTTGTTACTCTCTTTTGGTTTAGTGTCTATTCTATACCGAATAACTTCTGAGAAACAATATAACAGAAGAAACTATTGGCGTGGGGCATTAGAGAAAATTGGTCTCGTTTAGAGAAAGGTAAGCATGGGTTATTCTGTGATCCTACTTGATCATGCTAGCGCACTGAGATTTACTTAAGTGTCAGCGAGGAAGTCTGACGTAGCGGTGATTGCATGGCTACCGTGATATTTTAGTCGTCCTTGGAATTTTGCAGGGTGAGACAACACTAACGTGAGGGCTGATCCGGAAATTTTGAGAGGTGGGAACTGGATAGGGCTGAATATTCGTCAGTAAAGCCAACTCTAAAAGTCTGCGTATATACTTCATGGTAGGCAGCACTAGGGCCTGATTCAGGTTGGGAGGTAGCAAGATACACACACATTGGCACCCAGCTTGTGGCTCTTTACCATTGATTCAAACTTTTAAAAGTTCTTTTTCTCTAGTTTTATCACAGTCAGATAACTGGCTGTCAGAGAAGATAGAGCTGCCTTTGGTGGATGACCACAGCTCCGACACCTCGGCCGATACGTGGACCGCATATGACAAACCGCGGCGAGAGTCGGTCAACCACACCAGTCATTTCGCAGCAACACCGCAGCCCGGAGACATAGGCCGCATGTGACAATGATGGTATGCCCAGAAGACAGAACATTGGGGTATTTTTTCTCTCCTCCCATGACAATCTTTTACTTTTCTATATTCGCACCGTCTCATTGATGTTCAACTCTGTGCAGGGGGACAAGCATGGCCAGGAATGTTCATAGACGTGCCGCTGTGTCCGTAAAGTCGGAGCACCAACGCGGCATACATGAGACCAAAAAATGCAGAGGCAAGTAGAGTCGACCTCAGCCTATGATTATTCGACGGGGTTCATGTTCACCGAAAGGCCAGTTTGCATAAGGAAGAGTCACTTTTGCGGCACTACCAACGTGATAAAAAACAGCTGAACGTGGTGGACTTGTCAGATACCCCAAGTTGATTTGGACTGGACACTTGGGTTTATGGACTCTCACATCCTCGAGAATACCCTAGGCATTCCAAGTCTGTAGTGCACTCCTTCGGGTTTTTCGATTGTGCGTTTACTCCGTGATAAACATTTATCCAAAGTCCATCGGTAGTCACCGCTAATCCTTGATGTCTTTCCATCCGCATTTACCGGAATGACAATCGTTGTGGCTCAGTTGGACGACTCCACGGGGCTAATAGTTCCGTGCTCACACAAAAACTGTAATGCTTGGCGGACAGGTTCCCTTGAACCAAGAGGAATTGTTCTGCACTTTTGAAAAGTGGGGTGGCCAGACATTTCTAACCTTACTCCAGGAATGTGCTCTTCACCAAAAGCCTCAGAAAATTTTGCAACAAACCGTTATTTATCCAAAGCATCAGGTGAAGAAGTTGGGAAAATAACCTCAATGTGCAATCTGCGAAAAACTTTCAAACCAAAAACTGAAGGTCCTGAATGGGAACCAAAAAACTCGCATTCAGTAGGATCAGAGTCACGCAGCTGAATCGAAGCCATACAAACGTGTAAAAAGCTTTCACGGAATTTCCGTTCAACAGGCCACTCACCGAGGTTTAAAAAGGAATTATACAAGCCGTGTGATGTACTGACACTCGAATCCAACGACGATCGTACACTTCGGAGGAGTGGGCATACGAATTTGTTTTGGGTCACTGACACGCGCGTCTGAGTCAGGGGCCAGGAGACCTACTTGCAACGAACGTTTCAGTATATCGCTCGAGTCTTATTAATCTTTCGTGTACAACCTTGGTTTTGCAAAGTCAAATCCTCCACCAAGATGACCCCTACTGAAGAGTGGCAACCATAGCCCCAGTTCTACAGCCTCTTTCATGCCTGTCCCACTTACTAGGTTCTCCACTGGAGGAAGCTGTCACAATTCTAATACTTCAAGTAGCTCATCGAGGTAATTCAACCTCCAGTTATGGCACCACCGTTGTTGATCCCACTAAATACCCACATACTATCCTCCAGCTTAATAGATTACTTTTCTTCAAGCGGACTTGTGTTTTTTATTCCACAGAGTGGTAACTCCAAATCCAGTCTCAGTCCCATCTCTGAATCTCGTAGATCTTACCTCTCCAAAGTTTCCACGTTCAATTTATCCGTCTTACGTGTCATGGCCCCAGCATAGTCGTAATTAGCTTACTTATAGACTATAATTTGGGTTCGTTTATTCCATCACTCCCTGTAATAGTTTGATTTCTCAGTAGAGTTTACTGGTTAAATCCTCACCTAATTATGGATACTCACATGCTTCACTCCTTCAGAGTACCATCAACTTCTCTAACCCTTTTGCAGTGGCACTAACAGGGGCAATAACTCTATGCCCCTTTATATCCTCCTACTAACTTGGTATCTATTCTAGATTACTTTCTGCCTTATGGCTTTTACCACTTCCTCCGCAAACATAGACAGGAAATCCAGCCCCAGTTGACTTACGGAAAGTGGCTCACTAACTGAATTCACCCTAAGGCTATGACGTCACCTTTGTTGTTCCGAATACGTTTTCCTACCGCTAATGCTATTCCATGTTTTCACACAAAATTTCGTTTTTATTCTGCAGAATGGTTACTCTAAGTCCAGTTTCAACCTCATCTCTGGCTTTCATGGCTCCCCTCTCTTCAAATTTTTACCGTTCAATTTTTTCGGCTTAAATGCCATAACCCCAACATGAGCATAAATAGCTCACTTGTCGACTATCTTTAGGCTCATATATTTCACCATTTCCTGTAACAATCTTCCACCTAGATAACGTTAACTTAATATGGCAACTATACCCCTAGGCCTAGAGCTTCTTTCTTGCCCACCCCATGTACTGGGTTCTCCGTTGGAGATAACCAAACCCCAGTTCTTACCCCTTATCTACTTCATGCCAAATTCACCTTACTCGGGGGGGACAGATCCACCTCTTTGGCCGGCACACTCCGGGCATGCAGGACCTCTGCATCAATGTGTGGGCTCAGCTAGGATCGCGAAACGCACCTCCTGTCACCATAAATGGCTTTCAGGTTAGGTGCCCGGCGCACCGTTAGCCCCACCCACCAGCACCGGTTGCGCAATAAACACTATTTATACACCTGAAATGCTATAAATATGCCTTTATCTCCTCCAGTTATCACATATTTTCCACCGCACACGTCTTCACATTCGCCCACGTAACTTACCGCTTCTTACGCCTGGCAAAATTTACCTTTCTTTTGCACATAATCACCGCGTGTTTGGAAGACCGCTACCATGCGCGGCTTACAGTTTACGGTCCTTTTTTCCGAGGATTCGCCCCAAACCACTCATCTGCCCCTTTTGCTAACCCAACCAATCCCCAAGATAAAACTTACAACTCATTTCATATTCACCGATATATTTGAAAAATATCATACTTAACGTTGCCATACACTTCCGTTCCACAACTGCCAAAACGTATTGTAATCGACAGTACAATCAAACTCGAGGCACTAACTGAAAAGCGATCGGACCCCCCTACCCTCACTCCAATTTATGTTTTCCATTACCGTTTTGCCCCACATTTGCTCATCCGCTGAACCACACACCGGACATTGACCTTGAGTGACCACTGACTGGTGCGTGCGTTGATTCGTTTTATGACCCTTGACCCACAGTCCTCGTGGACATTTCGTTGACTAGACCGCTTGAACCTCAAGCAAACCTGAATTTGCTCGCATTGGCTGACTCTGATTCACGGAGTGGCTACCGTTGAGGTTTGTACAGTTTTCGTCGTATTCACGATTGTTTTATAAGGAACCGTATTGAAGGACCACAATTGGACGCTTGGTGTTTTTTGGATTGTGTTAAGCGTATCTCGACGACTGTTAGGAGTCCGCTACAGCTCTCAACGTGCTCAAAATCAAGGTGCCGGCCAAAAGGTGCCCGTTTCTAGTCGATCGCATATAATTAAACCCGAGGATCCGAGACAAGTCCAACCCCCTTTGTCCCAAGCTTTTGATGAGATTTCTTGTCCTGACTCACGGGTTAGTTTTGAGTCAAAAGCGTCATCTAGTTTAAATTCTTCGAAGAATGTGCTTCTACTAGCTCAGCTGAACGAGAAACAGCTAATCGAAGAAATTTGATTAGAGAATGAGCACCGTCTTTTAAAGGTGAGAAGTGAGGTCCAGATGGCACGACTGTTTTTCGACCTCTCAAAACAAGATGAAGTTTGTGATCCTAGTACGGCGGATGCAGTTAGTCGATCTGAGAAAATCGAAAGGTTCCTCAACGACTGTGAGAAACAGGATCACAATCTGCTCCGTGAAGCCCACTTTCCACTGCCAGAGGAAACGCGAGATGTCTTATGCAAAATGCAGCTACCTAAGGTGGAGCTAGCTGAGTTCGATGGTGAAGGACCACGATACGTTAGGTTTGTGGAACAATCTGAATATCGTATCGAAGGCAGAATCAGTGATGAAGGCCAAAGATTGCTGTACCTTCTGTACTACTGCAATGGAAAGGCTAAACAGGCAATAGAAGAATGCGTCATGTTGCCCCCGAGCCAGGGCTATCGAAAGGCTCGTGAAATCCTCAGGGATCTGTTTGGTCAGATGCATGTCGTTGCACGATCCCTGTTGAACAGTCTGTTGTCGGCCTTGATGCCTAAGGCCGACGATGCCGAGTCACTGACAAAATTGGCGATAAAAATGCAGAGCTGCGAAATTGCCCTATCTTATCTTGAATACGATGCGGATCTCAACTCAGTAATCACGTTAGAAGGCTCGTTCATATGCTATCTCGGCAGCTGCAACATCGGTGGGAACGACTGGTAGGCGAAACTTCCGAGACTTTTTGTGTGCCGAAATTCAAACAACTGAGGAAATTCGTAGCAGCCGAAGCTCGAATAGCCTGAAGTCGATTTGGGCAGATAGCTCTGTCAGCTACCGAGAAACCATTAGCCTCGCCTCGTAGCACAGCGTACACGAGTGATCGTCGAGTAAACTTTAGTTGTTCGAGATTTATGAGTAGAAAAGAGAAGACATGTATTGTATGCAAGGGGGACACAACGCAGCAACTGCTCAAAATTGGCAGCAGTGGAAGTTAGCAACAGATGGAATTCGCTTCGGAAAAACAGTAGCTGTTTCGTATGCCTGCAGGAAGGATATCATGCAGCGGATTTTAACCTGGCCACCGTATGTGGGAAGTTCAGGTGTAGTGTCAGGCACCACGAATTACCACGTCGCGAAAAACTGAGTGTAGCTTTCCCAGAAACGTATCAGTGTGCAGCCAGTCGCACCACTGTTCACAGTGTAGCACTGGGCAGTATTCTTGTGAATATCAGTGGACCTAAAGGGACTGTGCTAATATACGCGCTCAAAGATAAGGGCTCCGACTTAAGTCTGTAAGAAAAAGGCCTGGTGGGGCAGGTTGGCCTGTCTCAGGTGCCTTCCTGTATGGCCATCAGAACAGTGAGTGAGCGCTCCAATATAAAATCGGGGGTCGTGAATCTTTGTGTGGCATCCCCGGATGATTCGGACAACGTTTCGATGGAGCGTGCCCTTTGCGTCAACCGGCTGTTCTCTAGATCCCCGAGTATGGACTTGCGGTCGGTCAAAGGTCGATGGCCACACCTTAGCGATGCTCCCATGGAAAGCACTGGAGAGGTAAAGGCAGGAGTACTGATAGGTTCTGACGTACCGGAGGCTCACTGGGTTTTAGAGCAGCGGATTGGAGGCAGAAGCCATTCTTACGCAGTCAAAACTCATCTGGGGTGGATGATCCTGTTACCTCTAGGGTCGTCCAACAAACGGGAGTCCACCGTGAACAACCTGATAAAGGAACAAGGCATCATCTCAGAACAGCTTCGAAGGCTGTATGATGCAGACTTCTCTGACAATGAATCAGCAAAGCTAGCACCATCATTGGAGGACCGGAAGGCGCTATCGACTTCAGAACGGTCCCTGAAACTAGTTGGTGGGCGTTATCAACTGGCCCTCCCATGGAAAACAATCACTAAGACTATGCCAAAGAACTTTGAAGTAGCCGCCCGGAGGCTTTACCTACTTGGTCGAAGGTTTCAGCGCAACAGAGCCTTCTATGAAAGGCATAAGATGGTCATGCAAAGAAACAGAGACGAGGGATATATGACCCCCGTCCCCGCCGAACAGCTGGCACCTGAGTTTTCACCAAGATGGTATTTGCTACACCACGCTGTCGTTAACCCTAAGAAACCAGAAAAACTAAGGATAGTTCTAGACGGCGCCGCAAGGCTCAGAGGAGTATCCTTAAACGGCCGGTTACTATAAGGCCCTGACTGGACCGATGGCCTGGTTAGAGTTTTGGTGCGGTTTCGAGAGGAAAGGGTAGCCATCGTAGCTGACGTCGAAGAAATTTTTATGCAAGTTCGAGTGGACCCACGGGACCGTGGCGCCCTGAGAATCCTGTGGTGGGACAATGATGACCCAAAACAGCAGCTGTTTGAGTACCAAACGGCAGCTCATCCCTTCGGAACAACATCTCAATTTGTGCGAGCTTCGCACTTAAACGAACAGCTAAGGGGAATCTAGCCTATGAACCCTTCATTATCAACTCGATGTCGAAGAACTTTTATGTGGACGGCTGTTTGATATCATTAGCATCCATTGAGTTGGCGAAAACCTTCATAAGTCAAGTTAGAGAGATGATAGGAAGCGGAGGATTTAATTTAAAAAAAATGGGTATCAAACTTAGAAGAGGTGTTGCAGGCCATATCTGAGCATGGCGCTGCTGCACTGACGGCCGGTATCAGTGTAAAACCAACTCCAGTACAAAGGGATCTTTGTTTGTAATGGGACGCCCAGAAGGATACGTTCTGTTTTCGCTTGAGCATAGTTGGTCAAGCGCCTTCTAGAAGGGGATATTATCTGTTATTTCTGCTCTTCACGATCCGCTAGGCATAATAAGTCCTGCCATTCTGCCAGCCAAGGCTTTGCTTCAAAATCCGTACCAAGAAGGCTTGCCTTGGGATAATAGGATTGGAAACAAACATATGAAGTCGTGGAATTCTTGGCTGAACTTCGTGACTGAGTCACCCAACTTCAAGATCCCAAGATGCGTTAGAGTTGAAAGGGAAATGGACGATCATTCACGGCTACACTTTTTGTGACGCTTCCGAGATGGGCTTTGAGGCCGTAGTATATGCTCGTTTCTGCGCTGAAGTTGCCTCTGTTAGTTGCTCTTTTTTGCTGGCTAAAAGTAGGATAGAGCCACTTAAGATCGCTACCCTACCCTGGCTCGAGTTGGCCGCCGCCAAGCTGGCCGTTTGCCTGGCGCAGGGAGTAAAGTTTTTCGTACGATTGCAATCTGCTGAGACTTTCTTCTAGACGGACTCATCGACAGTCCTCTGTTACCTCAACAACGTTATTATTAGCTTCAGTTTTTTTGTGGCAAACAGGCTAAGTGTTATCCGTGCGCTGCCATTGCAGAGCAACCCAGCAGACGCAGCCCCGAGAAGGTCATATATACACCTAGGATTAAAACAGTGCATTTGTGGCCCGGAATTTTTGAGGCTTCCACCTGCGCGATGACCGACTAGTTTGCCAAATGCGGACATAGAAACAGAGATTGAGTTCAAGAAACCGACGGCAGATGTTAAGTTAATGGGCCCAGAGCCGAATCCGTTATTCGTCAAGTTTTTCAGTTGGACGAAAATGTTGAAGGTTGTGGCCTGGCTAGTTCGGTTGAAAGATGGGTAAGAAGATTCGCACTGAAGTATAAGTGGGGCTGGTAACACTTGATGAAAGTCGTAAGGCCGAACATGATATTCTGCGCGAAGTGCAGAGGAGTAAACTTGCCGATGATCTAAATCGACTTGAGTCAAATGCTTCCAAACATGGGAAATCTCGGCTTTCAGTATCAGGACTCTCGAAGACTTTATGTCCTGTATTAATCAATGGAATTATGTGTGGCGGCTGGTGGTTGGAATACTCCAGACACGAGCCGAGATTTAAACACGCTGCAATCCTGCCGAAGGGACAGCCGGTAACGGATTTAACCATTCGTCATTGCCATGCAATGGGAGGGCATTGCAGCACATCTCAAGTTTTAGCCACAACACGGCAAAGGTACTAGATCGTTCAAGGCTGTACAACAGTCAGAAGGGTAGTTGGTTCCTGTATCAGCTGTCATAGAAGTAGCTTAAATCATAGTGCCCAACAAATGGCACTCCTGCCGCCGATGCGAGTTGAGGCTGGGTGGTATCCTTTCCACGAAGTCGGTGTTGACTACTTCGTCCCATTCCCTGTTCGACGAGGACGATCTACAGGGAAACGCTATAAAAGCCTCTCCTGCCTACGGACGAGAGCAGTACATATAGGGGTTGCTCATAGTCTCACTAGTGATTCAATTATCTTAGCTCTCACACGATTTATAGCTAGACGGGGTGGTCCAAGAGATGTCTATAGCGATAACGGAACGAACTTCGTAGGTGCCGCTAAAGAGCTTATATTATGCATGAACAGCCGGAATTTTACAAAAATCATTGACTTTTGGCTTTCAAGGGGCGCTTGGTGGCACTTCCAGCAGCTATCCGCTGGTCACGGAAGAGGTGTACGGGAAAGACTGATCCAGTCTGTGAGGAAAAAGCCTTATTCTGTTTTACACAAGCAGGCGCTTTCGGACGAAACATTGATTACGTTAATGGCCGAAGCAGAAAGGATACTGAACAATTGCCCAATTGTTCCTGTGAAGTATGACGCCAAGGACGATGTTGCTTTTACGCCGAATCATTTACTGCTGCTCCGTGGGAATACCGGTGTGGAAGCTGATGGCAACCAGCATGCCTGTTCACCAAAAGATGGCGACAAGTCCTGCATCTGGAGACCGTGTTTTGGCACCGATGGACTAAGAAATGTTCCCCTTCTGCAAAAGGACAACAGTGCATATCGAAGGATTGGAACTTGAAGGTCGGTGGGTTTGTAATGATTACGTCCCATATTGGACCAAGAAAGCAGTGGCCCCCGGGGGTCGTCGTAGAATGTAAGCCTTTGGTTGATGGCCTCGTGCGTCTCGTGTCAGTTCAAACCAAGAATGGTCTCATCAGCCGAGATATAAGAAAGGTATGTTTGCTGGAAGGAATGGATTGATCGGATGCTGTCGTTCTGGTCACATTTCAGCGCCTTTGACAAGAGCATATCGCACCACTTTTGCTGGGGTGCGGCAGAAGCGACGGTATCCTAGGCTAGGGGGTGCGCAGGTGTACTGCTGTAAATCCCGACATCCCAAGGGAAGTTGGAGAGTGCTGAATTGTAGATAAGAAGGAGGAGCCAGGACTCGATTCTGATTTCAGCTTGTCGGCTAAGGAAATCCGTGGCAGATTTGGCGGACGGTGTAATCAGCAGAACAATCAAACTCGAGGCACTAACTGAAAAGCGATCGGACCCCCCTACCCTCACTCCAATTTATGTTTTCCATTACCGTTTTGCCCCACATTTGCTCATCCGCTGAACCACACACCGGACATTGACCTTGAGTGACCACTGACTGGTGCGTGCGTTGATTCGTTTTATGACCCTTGACCCACAGTCCTCGTGGACATTTCGTTGACTAGACCGCTTGAACCTCAAGCAAACCTGAATTTGCTCGCATTGGCTGACTCTGATTCACGGAGTGGCTACCGTTGAGGTTTGTACAGTTTTCGTCGTATTCACGATTGTTTTATAAGGAACCGTATTGAAGGACCACAATTGGACGCTTGGTGTTTTTTGGATTGTGTTAAGCGTATCTCAACGACTGCTAGGAGTCCGTTACAAATATATTTCACTGAGGAATATTTACCTGAAGAGCATCCCAAAAGTCGACGAAATTGAGATAGTTTGCTCTGTCTCTATCACTCCTACGATTCGCCCACACACGGCCGTATATTTGCAATATCCTCGCTTAGCAAAGTTTCGTGCTGTCTCCATATACTCACATTCGACACACGTCTGCATCGCAGCTTTTTGATTTTTCGCCATCACTTGATCCACCCTTCACATAGAACACCAACAGATGGTATTTTACCAGTCAGTTACTTCGCCGCCCAACTTCGCAACGGTATTCAACGGTTTTTGTTACTTTTTCACATCTGGTATTCTACTTTGGTAAAACCTCCCAGGCAATTTTTATCCTTGCAGCTCTCTGTTCATCATGTTCATCCCTTAGATAACGCTGATCATTACGTAAATACTTATTTTTCATTTAAATGCTCATTTCTTCTGCAAGCTCTGTCTATTCTACTCTCATGGCTAAGCATCGCAAATGGATCTGTTGCCCGGTTTCCATTTCCATGCTGGTGCATCACATTCCGCCTATCTGAAAGTAAACAATCTGCTGAAAGTTTACATGTCAACATCCGACCAATTCTTTCATCTCACCTAGGCAATCTCTCTCTACAGATGCATCCTTTACTCGGTATTTACCTGACTCCGCCGATATTCCGTCGCTAAACTTTACAAGGGTAATCTTTGAAGGATCTTCGTTGTTCTTTGTCCACAAAATCACTCCCTTCAGTGTCTGATTTCCAATCCTAAATCGTTCTAAACACCGCGGAGAGCTATGGCTGGTCTACTTCTCCCTAGGAAACTTCTTTCTCCCCGAGGTGAACGGAATTTTCGTCAGTTCTATTTGATTCTGACGTTGCGCAATCCCTTTTTTGTGATATTTGAGTAAAAGTCTTCTACCTCCAGCCGGCTCCCCCTGGTTTCGGCCGTTTGGGCACCCGACCTTGAGTCCAAATTTGCCGGGCTCTACCATAGAGAGTAACTTAAATAATTGCCCTTACTCTATATCGGGTGCACATTCCTAAATCACCCTCTTGGCATTCGGATTCTGCTTCCAATGGTACAGCTTGACATTTTGCTGCAGCACGCCTCGAAGGTATCCGAGATAAACCATTATCGTTATCATTATTGCTAACAGACGAGCGGGAGCTTATGTCCAGCAATACACCGAACAGTGACATTGGTAGGACTAATCTTAGCAACAGGGTGAAAACAATCCAGATACTAGCGTGCAGTTAGGGCTTCTAAAATCACATTGTCAGAAATAAAAGCATGTTACCTATCACCTGGAATATGCAACGTCCCGTTAACGTGTGAAAACTTCTCTGGCAAAATGGCCAAACCAAGTGTCTAAAAACCGGTATCAATTGAAGAAGCGTTATGTGATGCTGAATGGATCGTCAGATGACACGCCGGGCGATTTCTTCAAACCCTTTTAACGTTGCCAACCTTACCACAGGAAAAACACCTGGCTCGTCGATAGGGACCAGTGAAACGGTCATTCAACTGACCACAAGGAACACTCGCCCGTGTCCGAACTTACACTTCTAGATTTTGAATGAGTGGATCATTGAAATAAGGACTGCTTGCAACGATAAATCATTGGCTCGTTCGAAAGCTGCTATTTTTTAGTTCGTCTGTCTCCTTGAAGTTTGAAGGAATTAAACGATGCAGACTACGTGACAGCAGTCACAGCTTTTGAGTCCAGATGCTGTTCACAAATGTGGCGAATGAGATGGAGGTCTGATGGGTTGAAAGTAAAAGCTTTTGTAACGCAGAAGGAAATTTGATTCGTGCAATGAAGCAATGGCGCAGGAGACCCAAAAGCCGGGGCCGATGTCACGTTTCATAGCTTGTGTGTGCAGCTGAAGAGTGAACTCGCGGGCTGACCGGTTTTCATGTCCGATGAAGCAGTTAAGTTTGGCTCTCTCAGCAGCAACGAAATCGAATGGCTTGAAGTGCCGTAGAATAATTATCTTGAGCTTGCCGTACGGTAAGCTGATGGGAGGATACGGAAAAGACAAATTTTTCACCAGACTGTATGAGTCCTTTTCCAACGAAATGAAGAAAAAAAGCTGTTTTCCTTGCATTATCCAAATGGTTCCGGGCCAAACACCAAATGTTGAAAAGTTCCATGTAATTCTCGGCCTTTCAGGATGTGGAATTTAAATCAAAATTTTCCATTTCATAAGATATCATAATTTAACTCCGCTGCGCGACGCCAAATTTGATATCGAATGGATTGAATAGGCTCAGCCCCGCACAAAATTACCGAGAATCAGGGACGCCAACACCGAATAGGATGTAGCGTATTATTTCACATGCGCGGTATCACGCACCGTACAAGTGTGTATTTTAACGGAAAGGATACAGTAAAGCAAAACAGAAAGAGTCAATCTCGAATATCACAGTTATCTAAGTTGAAGATTACTACAGGAAATGATGGAGTGGATGAACCTAACTGACGGTCGATAAGTAGGCTGAGTGCGATTACGTGGAGGCTAGGGCACGTAGGACAGAGAAGTTAAACGGTGAAACTTTGGAAAGCTAAGAGGTGCAAGATTCAGAGATGAGGTTTGGACTAGGCCTAGTGTAGCCAATCTGTAGAATAACAAACGAAGTTCTGCGTGAAGATGTGGAACGAAACAAGCTGAAGGGCAGTGTGTGGGGACAGCAAGGTTGGCGTCATAACTGGGGGTTGAATTCCTTCAATAAACCACTTCAAGTAAAAGAATTGGGACTGGTTTCTTCCAACAACGAGCTTAGTGCATGGGATGGGCAAGAAGGAAGCTCCAGGCCTAGGGGTGAAGCTGCCAATTGGAGTGGATGTTATCTCGATGAAAGACTTGAACTGGCGGTGCAAAGGGTTGCACAATAAAGATAAATAAAACTTGGTTATATACGACCGGGAGATTCACGGCAAATTGCGTGGTACGTAGGCCTTCTGGCCCGTAACTTAGAACCGCGCGTCAGTAATCAAAACTGACTTCGTACGCTCGCTCCTCCAAAGTGTGCGGATCATTGTTGGACACGGGTGTCGGTACATCAGAGAATTTGTTCAATTTCTCGTCAAATCTCGGCAAGCGGCCTATTGCGCGGATATTTGGTGGAAGCTTTTTCCATATCTATGAATATTTAACAACGATGAGTTTGGACCGTAGTTTGATTCTTGGGGACGGCGGAATAACAGGATGAACGCTGTGCCGTAACGAATACCTGAAAATTGATGGAACTCGTGCCACGGGGGAGGCTTCGCGCAATCTGTATTTTAATGGTGAGTGGAAGAATGACAGGTCATTCTTCATCCGTTGAAGCCAAAGAGGCTCGGGGTGTGGCAAGTTGCGGCGCTGATTATAGTTGGGACTAGACGAGTAGCCAACTATTTGTCTAATGAAGTTACACTGAACACTTTCAATGGCAATCCTGTACCACAGGTACGTGTTAGACCCAAATATTGCTCTATACTCCAGCAATGGTCTAGCTTGGGTTGCATAGACGCGGGACTCACCTTCTCGCAAACAGAACGTTTTGCGAACCGATCCTGGGAGTTACTTCTTGTCCACCTTCCCGGAGTCGCACGTCCATCTATCCTTCAGTCCCATACGTAATCATGCCCGTTCCCCATGTTAAAACTCGCTAGTACTGTTCAATCATTGGCACATTTTTCGTCACTGTTCATTGCCTCGCCGGTCACCAAAAGACATCCGAGGCTGACATACCTTTCGGTAGTCCTCCAATTGGCAGCGAAGTGATTAGTGATCATCTGCACTACCCATTAGTCCATCTGATCGCCTTCGCAGTGCCATAACATCGAGTTATTCGGGTTTCACAGATCATCACATTTTCTTCATGTTTGAACTTCTCCGATATACTTCCCATAGAGCTTCGTCACTCCGTCACCATCATTTGCCATGCCTGTCAAATTGGTCGTTAAAAGTGTTACACTACCCGCCTGCTTACTATGTCATCATCTTTCTTACAACCTCATTCTGGCAGTTACTCAGATCCTCCAGGCGTTGCATTCGTGTGTTATACTACCGAAACTGACCCTGCATCCAGTCTCTCAATCCACCACCATCTACACCGGCTGATGCATTTTATTTTATATTCGTTGGTCCACTGCCGCCTTCCACGATATATCTGAGCGGCTTTGTTAATCTGTCATTTTTGCATGGTACACACTACACAGAGTTCATCTATTAACGCACACTTACCTGTAAATTACTCCACCATCACTCTCGCAAAACTAAACGCCCGTGTAATCACTGTAACCATCCAGTCCACGTTGATTTGCCTTCCACTTCCGCTTTGACAGTTCTTACCAATCGTATATACAGTTAACAATTTGTTGCACGCTCACCTGTTTTCCTTCGGCCGTTCCCTATCACCACCACTCTGGTAGCCTGCCCCTAATGAAATGCCCAATTGTTTGCTACATATCTGCTTCCTCCAGTATCCAGCCACCACTTTATATACCACCATCTCTGCAGGCTGATATATTTCCATGGTAATGCCTCTTGACATACCCATCATAGAGTGAATAAGTCGCCGAACGCTTCGACGAGATTTCTATCCATGTGCCCCTCGTATTCTGCAGCCCGTGACTAACTCTTTCTACTCCGCTTGATAAATCCCCCTCCTTAGGAAGACCAATAACATATCCTTTGAATGTTCGAACTTCCGCCAGTGGTATTTATTTACTATGCCATTCACGCATGTACTCCAGACCTTAAGCCGACATTACTCAAAAATAGCCGAACCGATTATTCGACAACGGGTCTCCTATATGCCGGGCGTTATTATCATTATAGTCCACTTCAATTTTCTCCGATAGCCCTCTGTGTGCACTTATTTTATCTTATTGTAAACTCTGACTTTCCATCCGTGATTTTTTCTGCTGTATTTGATTACCTATCCCGACCACGAAGCCGACTTTTCTCGACACTGAGCCAAGCGACCACCTGACGTTCAAATTTAATTTGGACTGCCTTCTCTGCCAAATGTTTCATTTTGTTCTGAATCAAGTGTCGCGTTCTCGTTTCTCGTATCAAACTCATTGGTTCCGCAGCTGGCGCTCCACCGTTGCCGTGTGATCTGCCTATTGAAATGGTCATCAGGCCACTTATCTACCCGCTACCATATTATCGCTTCTGCACACCATTCGCCCCTGCAACCGCCACAGAGCGCTATTCACGTTGACTTACTACCATAACGCCACATCCTTGCTCCTACTTTGTGGCATACCTATATCTGTGAAAATAAACCACTGAACGCTTACGGGCTTACCGCTGGCTCTTGAAATACCTCCTCTGTCCTTGGGATTTGTTCGTCACCTTCCTTGTGATTGACTACTTCGGCATCCCACCTCAAGTCTCAACCATCACACTGGCCGTTGATTCATGGTATTTTGTGTCTGAAGATCCACTGTTTTACATACATGAGTTTTCTGTCCATATACTTTTCACACACTGCTACGTGCAAACGACTCTTTAAAATCCCTTGATGAACTTTTTCTTCTTTCCTCGTTTAATAAAACAAATATCCTTTGATTCGGCTAGAATTTCTGGTGTTGTGAGTATTTCCGGTACTATTTATGCATTTACTCCCCCTTTTCAACCGAAGCCAAACACCGTCAGCCGGGTCGACCATTTGACCCCGACCTCCAAGTTCTCCGGGCATTATTACCGTTTTAGTTCACTAAAACACTCTTCACCACTCTGTATGCACGTGTTGTACCCTCCTGCAAAATATTCTCATTCTGATATCACCTTATTCATCTGATCATGCACTCTGGCGTGCCTCGGGAGCATCCGAAATACACCACTATTATTATTATTATTGAACTGCGGGACCCAGCAACCTGAGTGTCTGTTTGCTCCGAGAAGTTGAACGAACAAGGGTAGTATGATCCAAAGCCACTTACTGATGATATTTTGGGAATCAGATGACCATCTGTAGTAAACGCTTCGGGGGGGGGGGGGGGGAGAGCGTGACACCTGTGTGTAAAATGCAACTTTTATCCGCCGAGAACTTCGCTGGCCAATCGCTACGCCACAAATTGAGCATCCGAACAGGAACAGCAAGTTGGGGATATATAGAACTAATTTTCGCCCAACCCTACAGCACTGTACACTTGCGTTCTCAAATATGCCAAACGTGACATTATGCACACTGAAAATATACGACGTCGATTTACCAAGAAAGTACCTGGGCCTTCTACAAACCCCAGATACAGACAACGCTGCAAGCTGCTGCGACCTGACCCTCAGTGGCTTGGGAGAATGAAACTCAATCTTGTATCTTCGTCGAATCTGCTCCACAAAGAAGTTTAATTCTCTGGTCAAGTGCACCTCAGCATAAACTGAACGCACCAGTGACGCAATAAGGAACATCGCAGAACGACCCGTAACTCATGGAAGTCTTCGGGGCGAAACGTCTTCCCCCTCAAATATGTGACTTCATGGAATCTCCCAGCTGATTCTCGTTCCATTGATCCTCGAGCCATAACTAATCTGGAATATACTCAGTGCTAGACATCAAAAAACAGATCGCCCTTCGAAATCCAGGTATGACCACTGATGGAGCCTACGAGGAAAGCTTTGGATGCTAGCCTGAACCTTCGGTAACCTCTAGGGTGTGTCTTATCATTCATCTTACCGTCAACCTACCAGGTCACAAGGCCCTGACTTATTCACTTTTTTGACTGAAGCCAGTGCCTCTGAAATCATATTTGAATATGCGTGATATCACCAGTTGCATGAAAGATAATCTTTACACATTCCCAGAGCCACATTCAGACTCCCCACCCCCATCTAGTGGCCACCCTAAATCGAATCATTAGGCACTCATCGCCCAGCTTCCCTCCCTACCATAAGATCCCAGTATCCTCCCATGAGTGTCCACTATAAAATCTGATACTCAGCCAACAGGACTGCAAGCCATCTGCGGGCCGTCCCGATGCATCACCACGTTTTGTCCTGGCAACGGCCGGCCCAAACACAGAACGAAAGTCGTCGGAATCTGGCTTTGTCAGAAACGGGCGGACAAGTGCGCATTCCCCGATTTTTGAAGGTGTCCCGTTCGTCTCCTTCCTATCTTTTACTTCTTCCATAGCCGGTAGTCGCGACACCGTCTGTGGTGTTCACTACTTCAGTAACAAAATGGAGGCGCATGTGTACGACTGGAACTGTATTCAGTACAAACGTACGGTAGGCACAAGTACAAGCAAGCACGTGAAAAAGGCAAAACGTCTGCAAGCGCGTGAGTCAAGGCTATATGCAATCAAAAGAGGAAGACAACTGTACAATCAGGCCAAGCTGCACACAATCATGCAACATGTGACACAATCTGATTGTCAGTGCCGTCCGGGACGAAGCACGGCAAACGTCAACCGTGTACGTGTGTGTGTGTGTGCGTACAAGATTGTCTGTCCAAACACGGCCGTTCAGGCCGAAAACAGCACCACCGGTGAGAAAATGGCAACAAGTCTGTGGTTGTCTAACAATGAGGGGAGACAAGCAAAGCTTAGCAGTGGCGGACCCCATGGATTACGCGTAAAGGATGGCGGGCGGAGGAGAAACAGGAAGTACTCCCTATGAGGAAAGCATGATCCCTCGTTTCTCCGAGATAAAGTAAAACACAGAAGAGCATCAAATGTACCCCTGGCAGCAAAGGTATTGGATACATGTCATGCGCCGCTCTATAAAGGATAACGCCCCCGTTACAGCCACTACCCTACCATGCGTATGGGGTCCCCCGAAGAAAAAACAAAGAAGCGCGTGCGAGCTAAGCCCTCAGCGCTTCTGCCCGACCCTGTGTAAGGTAACAAGCGTGCGAATAAGCAATCCACATATAAACCGATCTCACCTTCCTCAGTTTAGATTCCTCAGGGCTCGTTGTTCCATCTCCGACCAGCTCGTTGGTGACAAACTCCGTTGTCCATGCACGCTTTCCAAAGTTCATTCATGTGAAGTCTGTTGTGTTCATAATCCTTCCCGTTGACACAAGGACCGATTACAAACAACGTCTGTTGACGCTGACGAACAATGTAAAAGCTGAATCGCTGTAAAGCCAACCACTGGATACTTGCTCATAAGTTGTTTGCGGTCTACCCAGGTATCCACATGCCGATGTTGATTTTCTTAGCACAAATGACGCGTGAGCGTGAGCTTCCTACGCAGTAGCCTCAAGCTTCACCCGCCGAACATATAATTGCACAAGGTGCAAGATACCTACACATCATACATCAAGAATATAAACCACCCCGTCGTTGACCTCAGCCACTGACGACCGGAGTAAAACCAAATGGTCTCTTGCCGCCCACACACGAGAGAAAGCTGGGGCTCCGGTAGCCATAGTATCCAACACCTTACTCCTAAGACTCTGTATGATTTCACACCTGAACCTGGCAGTTGTCTCCACTAACACCGTGTCTATTCTGCTACGTGTGCAGGCACATGGCCTGCTACCGCTTTGATAACACTCCTCCCAAGTTATAAACCTCAACAAAAGGTGCGAATCGAAATTATCCCATAACACCATGCTCGCCATTGAGCAGATGCCTGTAGTCGACCGTCGAATCATGACCGAATCGTCACTATGATCTAGGGCAAGCCCATCTATTTGACCCGCTCCCTAAACTCACGTCGAAAATGTGTCCATTCAACTCCCGTTGAAGTAAATCCTGTCCCACATAAAGCGATCCACCACACCGTATCTTTGTCGTCTTGCAGTCGTTTATATTCTAACGAAACTGTGGCTGATAACCATCAACGAACTCCCTCCCAGCTTCTACTATCAGCACTTGACATTAAATCCCTTTTACGGCACTAGCATCTGCTAACGACAGCTAAAATTAAGACCGAACTTTGCTGCGATAATCCGAATACACCTAGATTTTCATATATAGCCTTCTTATTTAACCTAAACCGCAGTTAGAACCACTTCCAGATTGCTGATCTTCCATGTGTTGTAGGATTTGAACCTCCTCTGAATTAGTATTTCTTGAAGTTATATTGATTCGTTAGCCACAGTCCTATTCTAGAACTTCTCCCCGACTGTCACATCTGCCGTCCCCTTTCAAGTCATGCCGGTTACTCGAGTAGCCCATGGCCCACTAGGCTCTACTCTCGGATTAGAGCAGGGACCGAAGTAATTCGACTGATCAGACAGGAGTGCTTCCTACGTTGGACGCCCGTGGTTCACACATACCTTCGCTGGTCGGGGCTATATGGAGCCTATTACATCGCACTCAACTGCGATTATAGTAGTGTTACCCGGGTTACAAACCACCATCATAGTTTCACCTGACAGTCAGGCAGATTTCCGGCACTAAGAGACATCAACTACAGCCCCAACAATTACTTCCTGTATAGCCTTCAATCAGTCGATCATGCTGCATTTGGGGTGGCCGAATCTTGACCGGAATGCTTCCATCTCCGTGACATTTTCAACCTACGTTTCCCGTCGTTTCAACCAAAGCAATCCCTGTCCATTTTTGCCTACTTTCCGATTATTTTCTTCATGAACAGCCAGTCTCTTCTGGTGAGCCCGCCCATGCTCGGGCATCGGCTCTTGACCCGCAGTCAAGAGCAAACATAAACTTCATGAAATAAGACACGAGTCACTAGCTGTTGGTCAAAACTTGTCTCGATGTTCTTTTATTGTGCCTAAAGAAACGTTTATCCTTACATCCAATACCACGTCCTTCGTTGCCTGGAGTCTGGTCCTCTGCAAACTACTGTCATAGTACTGGCGTACCCACGTTTCATCGGTTCATCTTTGTAATAATAATAACAATAATAATAATGGTTTATTTCGGAGACGCCCGAGGCATGCCAGGTGCATGATCAACTGTTTACGAGTGATGTAATGGACGGACAAAACCCTTGAAAATGTAGAATTTTCATGGCAGAAGTTGGATCAAAAAAGCTTGAAAAGGGGAGTCACGTGGGATGAGAATATGGCAAAAGTATGCTCACCAAAGAAAATGTACTGAGTTTAAATGGACTCATGGGCGGATTTAAGTGGAGGCCCGGTAAGTTTGAAAGTCAAGGCCCGGTGGGGAACCCGGCCGGTCCGTATGGTGGTATCTCGAAGCTGACTGATATATATGATAAAGGCTAGAAATCGGCATAAGAAACTGTGTTAGCTGGAGACAGTGGAGAAAAAGTGAGATTAACTTCAAGGGATTAGATAGCAACAAAGCATCGGTACCCTGCGATAGATGGTCGGCGAACAGGGCACGAAACTCATTTTAAAGCAGGGAGCGAGCAAAGTAAGAAGCAAAGGGTAGATCAGGTAAAAAAATAGTTCAAAAGATATGGACACAGTAGATGTGAGACAGAGATTTAGAAGGACTGGATGCATATCATGGCAGTCAGCTGGTTGATAGCAAGGGAAATGGCCCGTAAGGAACTGCAGTATACAGAGCGAATGCATATATACATATGTGCGCTTGTTTATATATATATATACATATTTAAGAGAAGCCGGAGCAATAACAATGGAGTCTTAAAAAGAAGTTATCGGTCATTAGGAGGGGCAGGTTAGGTTAGGTCGAATGTTTGTAGAATTAACTTTGCAATATTGTTATGAATTGCCTTCATGACAGGTGAACTCTGCGGATCATTAGAGAGAGTGACGAATGCAGAAGCACAGAAAAGATGACGACTGAGGAGCAGTTCAAAAAAGGGGAGATGAAGAGGAGTATTGAAGAGAACAGGTAAGCATGGATCTAATAATCTGATTGATGTAGATGAGACATGTGGTGTCGGTCAAGAATGGGCGAAGCATTATTAAATGGGCCTACATTATTCAGCAGGAAGGTGGTGACGATGGAGATGGCTAAGCAGCGCAGGGCGATTGTGCGTACAAAGTGAAGAAAGTTGACTGGGAGGTGAAACTGCCCTTGGAGCAAGATGCAGCGGCTGTGACAGCAAACAGCTTGAGAGAGAAATGAGCAAAATGGTTATCAGAGGGTAATAGCAGATCAAGCGGACTGAAACTATGAGTGAGAACCATGATGAAACAGTGATTTTACATTAGGTGGCAAGTAAAAAAGCAGAACGGTCTGAAAGGCACGCATAAAACTCCTGTGGCAAACAGTAGTCGAAAGGGGAGATGGAAGCACGGGCCGAAAAAGACAGGTGAGAGATAGCCAGTAAGATCATCTCATTGCAGGTGGAACACGAAAAAGGCAGAGGGGAAAGAAGCACTGGGACAAGCGAACCGGTGGACGCAAATAACGCATGAACAATGGATGCGAGACGGAGTCGGGGACATGGAAGTTGGGAGCTGCATGCATGCAGGCGATTGTACAAGTGGATGCAACTGGACGACACTGATCGGAGCACTGCCAATTGGAAGGATCCACAGAGGAATCGCGGAGCCAGGCAAGGAAAATGGAGTGATAGTGACTGGATATTAAATGTGGCTGTGAGAGATGCAGAGTTCGGAACGGCAGTTCTGATATGGGAATTGGTCATGGGTGCAGGTGGGGCTGGTATGTAATGGTATTAGGCATATGAAGGGAGAAAGAGAGAGAGTTTGACAGAACGGTAGGCAGTGAGGCGTAAGAATGCGATCAATGAGCTTTATGGGCCTAGGGTGATACCAAATGAATAGATACTACAAGCCGGCAACGCCGACATTGGTGAAGAAAAATAATATTGGTGGTCGTCGGCAGAGTAAAGTGGGTAGGACGATAGTGACGTGCAATGAGGGGTAACACTGTGAGAGTCGATAGGAGCAAAAAAAGAATGGGTAGGTGTGCTTACCATAGAAGAACGAAAAAATGGATGTGATAAGGGTGATGGCACGAGTGATAGGTGGACGTACACTGGCGAACATGGGTGGTTGGAGCATGCGATCTGTAGCTGACAGCATTAAAGCGTACGATCCGCAACCGGTGTCAGTGGGTGGGACTGGCCGTGAGCTGGACACCCAACCTGAAAAACACTTCGAAGTGAACACAGGAGGTGTGATCCACCAGCATAATTGCGCTCGCACATCGTTGCAGACGACCTGCACGCCCGATGTGCGCCGGCCAAAGCGGTGGATCTGACCGCCCCCGCACCACTGGGAATGGCTCTAATGTTCATTGATGGTTATGCCTGTAGGGTGTAGTTCAACTATGAAAGTATGAGATATAAGTTCGATGATGGGATGGCCAGGTTGCGAGGGGTTCCAGAGGACGGAGCCAGCGGTTGGTTGTCGACCAAACAGCGGCGTTATCCAGGCGCGTATAACAACGTAGAGGGTGATATTCACGTAAGGAGAGAACTGGAAAAAGAGAGCAGATAAAAAAGAGCAGTCAAGGTGTGCCCCTGCGGTGAATTAACGGTAACGAAGGCATATAAAAACCAGTAAAGAACGAGGCACAAGAATGGTAGAAGGTGGAAGCAAGCTTTTACGTATTCGTTCCATCTTCTCCTTCCAGCTGACTGCTTTCTCAGTGCACTCTTTTTGGAATCCCCAGCTAAGGGTCTAACCCTCATTCATGCTGCTTCTACAGCACGTTACATTCCTTGTTGGATATTCCTTTTCATGCCCACTCTCAAGTAAAAAGTTATCCTCCCCATACAGAATATTAATCATCTGAAAAAGGACAACCAAAACAGGCTCCACTCTTTGAGGTTTCCAAGCCACTGCCCACTGACCTAGGGATTTGTTCAAATGACACCTCTGTAAGCAGAACATTCAGTTTAACGGACGGTCGTGGAAAATCCTTCTAAAACCTTTGCGATCCAGTGTTTTTCTTAACATCACTCACTTGCTCACACTATTGAAGTGTCTTTACGAACTGTTTGTTGTTTATGGACCAGTTGTTGTTTGTTCGCGCCCAAAGCGCTGCTTTGCCATATCCTTGTTCTGGATCTGCATGACGCACGTGATCCTTGATCGCACGCTGCAATTCGGTTTCTCGTTTGTTGAGTCCTTGTAATCTCATTACTGAGGTTTGTATCTTTTTGGTGTCACTGTTCATTCAATAATCTAGTATCGTAGAATTTCACGGATAATCGCCTTTTGATTTTGGGATGCGTTGCGAGTTTGGATACGCATTGCTCAAACGTGTGTTACAATACTCAGTAGATCAATTTGGAACAAGGAAAGACACACAAAATGCCAAGAAAAGTATCGAGAACATTGGACTCTGGACAGGAAGTAACACGGCAAGTCACTGGGGAGGTTTTGGGAACATTTGTTTCTTTAGTTAATGATGTGTGTTACTGAAGGCAGTATGGATTGTAGGGATGTTGATCTATAGACGCTAAGAATACTAGACCTAGAACAGCAGTTGTTATCGGCTAGACAACAGGCCCAGGAAGCAGGAAAGAAGTGTATACAGAAAGAGCGTGAGCATGAGACCAGCGACTACGATACTTCAGATAGATCAGGGTGCAATAAAATAGGGAGCCCAAGCCGGTCGCCGACTATAAAACACCATCGACCGATTTACCAAGAGTAGAACTAACGGTTTTCGACGGGTGATCCGAACACTACTGCAAGTTTGTCAAGCAGTTCGAGACTTTCGTCGAAAGTAAGGTAACCGACCCTGGGCAAAGGCTCCTCTACCTGACTCACTACTTTCGAGACCGAGCAACAGAAGCTATCGACGGGTGAACCATGCTCGACTCGGAACAAGGCTACACCCAAGCAAGAAAGATTCTAAGGGACTTGTTTGGCCAACCGTTCAAAGTAGCCCGTAACTTAGTAGAGGGCGTTATGGTAGAGGCGAAGAAGACCAAGGACGACTTCTACACAATGGCCGACCTGGCGATCAAGATGCAGAACTGCTCCATAGCCCTCGGTCAGTTTGGTTACAGGGCTGGCCTATATGCCATGCAAACTTTGGAAGGCATAGTCCGTCACCTCTCTCCCGGACTACAGGGTCGGTGGGCGGAAGAACCAGAACGGATAAGCTGAAGCGACAGGGAGGCTAACTTCAAAGACCTGACCGAATACTTGGACAGGACAACCAAGATAGCCGACAGCAGATCCGGCCGACTTATCCGGGACAGCAACCGGGCAAACAAGCCCAGTTCTAGCCGGGCTCGAACCCCTGCACGGGAACATCCGAAATATCAGCCCTGGACCAATGCGCACGTCATTTTAAGCGATGTCATGGCGCAACTAAATTGCAGATCATGTGAGGCTAGCCAAGGGCTACCAGAATGTCCCAAGTTCGGCAATGCCATAATAGACGAACGGTGGGGAATGGCGAGGATGGCAGGAGTGTGTTTTATTTGTCTCAACACCACGCACCGGGCTGAAGCTTGTGGGACAAGGAGCCGGTGTGGTTACGAGGGCTCTAAGGGAAAACACATCATTGATTGTTGCACCAGGCGAGAGCAACTTCACCCGGGGCGAGTACGAAGCCCTGTGTTATTTGTTCAACGTCGCGGTCTGCCATAAACCGGTACGTTTAGGCGTAGCTGCCGTGGAAGTAGTGACCCCAACGGGGGTGGTCAAAGCGTTGGCTTTCGTTGACAGTGGATTTGACACCACCCCAGTGAAAGAGCGGTGTGCCGACAAACACCGGCTCGCTAAAAGTACGACGTCCTTAGCAGTGAGCACGGTGGTAGGAACACAAGTAACGACTTCCGGCGGGTTGGGACTGCAACTCATCTATCTTGAAACTAGCGAGCAAATTGAACCAACGGAGGCATTCACGTTAGCTGATCTCCCCATGCGAGCACTAAGGTCGGTGAACGCAATCTTGACTCGGTGGCCCCACCTGCAAGATGCAACCACTGTAGAATGGGAAGATGATGAAGTGGACCTCCTCATCGGCTGAGACGTGCCAGAGGCACATTGGGTACTTGACCAGAGAGTGGGCAATCGCCAAGCACCTTATGCCGTATGCATGGCTCTGGGATGGATGTTATACGGTCCAGTAAGGGTACGTGGTTCCGTGAATTATTTATCCGCTGAAACGGATCGCATAGAGTACCACCTGCAATGGCTGTATTAAAAGGAGTTTCATGACATTGGAGACGAAAGACCATCGTTGTCTCAAGAGGATCACTTCGTTTTACAAACGGTGCGGCAAGGCACTAGAGGCTTTAAAAAGTAGTTCGAGGTTCCCTTACAATGGCGCCCATCTGTCGACCCGTGGACTGACAACAGAAATTATGTTCTCCAACGATTGCTACGACTGGAAGAACGCTTCATTCGAGACCAGGATCTATGGGGACGATACGCATTGATGAAGCGAAACGACGCTCCCGGCTACGTTGAAAAGGTGCCTGCCAGCACCGGCGGCCGAAAGGGTATCTGGTATCTACCTCACCACCTGGTCATCAACCCCAAGAAACCCTAAATCTGCGGGTGGTATTCTACTGCGCTGCCATATTCCAGAGCAAGTCGTCAAACGATCGCTTACAACAGGGGCCTGACTGGACCAAACCACTAATCGAAGTTTTGTGCCGTCTCAGAGTGGGTAAAGTGGCCTTGTCCGCCGACATTAAGGAAATGTTTCATCAGGTAAAATTACCTGCAGGAGAACGAGGTGCATTGCTTTTTCAGTGGTGGGAGGAAAACGACCGATAAAACGCAGTGATGAATTATAGGATGACCGTCCACCCCTTCGGAGCGATATCATCACCATTCTGTGCGAGCTACGCCCTTCGGGAAGCTGAGCACAGATACGGAGATCTAGTCCGTCGACTATATTTGGTCATTCGATGATGTGGAATCAGCTCTAGCGCAGTTCAGGGGCCTGACGAGATCGCTGGAAGAGGGCGGCTTCCATCAAACAAAATGGATGTCGAACGCTTCAGAAGTGCTAAAGGTAATTCCGTACCATGAAAAGGCCGAAAGGGTAAGGGATTTAAACGGCTCTCCACTTCCCGTCGAGGGCACTTTATGAATACAGTGGGACGCGGAAACGGACGACTTTGTTTTCGAGTTGAACTTTCCCGAGCCGCTAATAACCCGTCGCGAATTACTATCCACTGTCTCTAGTTTGTTCGACCCGCTCGGTTTTGTCTCACCCTGGCTGCTACCCGGAAAGATCTTACTGCAGCGGCTGTGCCGTAAGAAAGTTGATTGGGACCAGTCACTGGACCGAGAGGACCGGCTGAACGGGGAAGAAGTTTTGAACACCTTGGAGAAATTAGGGGACATAAGGATTCCACGATGTTTGACTCCTGGCCATACAACACGGACTGGAGAACTGCATGTCTTTTCCGATGCATCCGAAGTCGGTTATGGAGCTGTGGTATACGGAGAATGGCGCGCAGGAGATGGACAATATATTACGAGGATCCTGTTCGCTGAAGCCCGCGTAGCTCCACTGAAGTCGGTCTCGATCCCACGCCTTGAACTCGGCGCAGCCGTGTTGGCAGTCAGGGCGGTGCAAGAGGTGAAGAGATGTTTTGACTTCTACATGTCCTCGGTTAGCTTCTGGACGGACTCGACGATAGTACTTTGCTATATTAACAGCGTCCGGAGCCGGTTTAATACTTTCGTTGCTAACCGGCTCACGATTATCCACGATGAATGAGCCACGAACCAGTGGAAGCACGCCAGGTCTGGCGATAATCCAGCCGATCTGCGCTCCCGGGGTGCAACCAACTTCAGGCAACTAGAAACGTGAACGAGAAGGCCAAACTTCCTGCAAGTTCCCAAACAGAACTAGCCCGTGTTCGAATTAAAAAACCCTGCGGAAATAGAACTGGAGATCAGAGGAGTAGTGATAACGGCCAACGTCGTCGAAGCGACATCCATTCTATCGCGATTGGTCAGGTTCTCTTCCCGGGTGAAGACACTTCGTTCGTTAGTTTGGTTAACCAAGTTCAAGAGAAATTTACTAGTCATGAAGGGGCCACGCCCCTCAGGCCGGATACCGGTCGGCCCGATAAGTCCCGATGAACTACAAGCTGCAGAATACGATATTTTCGGGATGATTCATAGCGAGGCTTTCGCCCGAGAATTCGAAGGGGCGGAAGAAGTGGGACCGACCGATAAAGACATACCATCTCCAAGAGGCGAGCCGAAGCATTTAAACCCCAAACTCATCGACGGACTGCTGCGGGCGGATGGTAGGCTGACCAAAGCCCACCTGGGCTTCGACACAAAGTATCCTATACTGCTGCCTGCGAGACAACCTGTAGTAGAGCTAATGATTCAACACGTCCACGCCGTGGAGGGACATGCCGGGGAAAGTCACGAGACGAGTGTCATCCGAAAGCGTCTTTGGTTGCTGAGAGGACGAGAGAATGTAAAAGGCGTAATCAGATGTTGTGTGCAATGTAGGAGACACAATACCACGGCGGGCAAACAACACATGGCCCCGCTACCAGAATGCAGGGTGACTGCGGGCTAACGGCAGTTCAGTGACACCGGGTTGGAATATTTCGGGCCCTTGTGGATCAAGTGCGGGGAGAGATCAGAAAAGCGATATGGATGTATCATGACGTGCACGAAGTCACGCGCGATAAGCCTAGAAGTCGCACATTCGATGACGACTGATTCTTTCATACGGGCCTTGCAGATATTCATCAAAAGAAAAGGCTTACCGGCCGATATATACTCAGATTGTAATGTCCACGTTGATTGAAAAATTCCTCTTCTGCTCATATTCCTACACTCTTTGACCAACTTTGGATTGCCTTCTCTAACCTTATTCATGCTGACACTGTTTTGTGGCCGACAGTTATTCTACGCTTAGTGCACTTACTTTTTTTTCATGGTTGAGCTTTCTTACTGAGATTACTTTGAGGACCGTTTGTACGGTAAAGAGATGCACTGATTCAACACAGTCTGTTTTATTACTCCCCGGTTTCACTTTCTCGCTCACGTCGACTGACCGTAGACGTTCTGCTCGTTTACGCTGATTTTTGGCTGCCACGCTCAGGAAATTGTTCTTTGGGTCTGAATAAGCGTAAAGAACTTGTTCTATTTGTTTGGACTTCAGGACAGGTATTTATTATTTACTCATTTTGGCCAACTGTTCCCCTTTTTACAGAATTTGTCCTACTTTTGACTACCTTTTTGACCGGATAGTGACTGAGGTTCACTGTCAAAGGTATGATCGTCTTTGTACCTATATTTTTTACTCGTTAATGGTACCGTAGAATTTGCAGAGCAATCGTGTTCTTGATTTGGGTTCTGCATCCATCTGGGCTACGCGTTGCTTTGAGGCTCCAAGTTGCTATTGAGAACGAGTGAAGCTTATTAGTCGGTGAATCGATAATTGAATCGTTGGTCAGGCCTCACCCGGACCAGGACTTGAGCTTTTTGGTCGTTACAGTACTTTGACATTGTCTCTGGAACGATGCGAACTACAAGGAGCAATAAGGTGACCACTGGACTCAACCGATCTGAAAATGGGACCTGATCGGATCAAATCACTGCTGGAACCCGGCAAGTCCCCCCCCCTGATATTTTTTCTGTTCATGGCTCCAGGGCTACAGGCCCTAGTCGGCATAGTCGTTGTTCTGAGTCGAATTTGTTGCTTGTCGAACTTAGGGAACGCGACCTTGGGGAGAAACTAGCACAGGATTTGAAGGCTTTTAAAGAAAGCCAGACAAAAGAGTTTCCAAAAGTTAAGCAAGAGCTGGAGATCGCCAAACTCTCAGAGGGGTTAGAAAAAGTGCTTCTGTGCGATCCCCGGACTCAAACGACCGTGATGAAAGAGTGCACCAGTAAGTTCAGCTGCACACGAGGTCGATTTGTCATGAAGTCATAGATACTGCTGTTCAGGGAGACGAAAAGCCGGTAGGCAGGACACTAATCATAAGTTTTGGAATGCGACTTCCCACTTTGTGTGTGGGATAAACTTACCTAAAGTAGAATTGTTTGAGTTCCATGGTCGGCCAGCAATGTACTGGAAGTTCATTCGACAGTTTCATGTGTATGTCACCTCGAAGATCACGGATGATGGCCAAAGCTTGATGTATTTGCTTCATTACTGTAAGGGTAAGGCACTGGAAGCTATTGAGGAATGTGTGATGCTGCCTCCCAGCGAAGGATATCTTAGAGCTTGTGGGATATTAAAGGAATCATTTGGCCGCCAGCACGAGGTAATGCAATCACTCCTAGAGGGCCTAATGAAAGGACCGAACACTAGCAGCTTGGTCTCAGAAGCACTATCGCTGCTAGCCGTTAGAATGGAGAGCTGCATGATTTCTCTCGAACAAATGAGTTATACGTCCGACCTCAACTCGCTCGCCACCCTGGAATGTGTAGTTAGTGGTCTTCCATACTCCTTACAGAATAAATGGGCTGAGAGAGTCGACCGGTTAACGCAAAAAGGTCGGGAACCGACATTTAGTGAGCTAACAGAATTCGTGACCACCACGGCCAAGATGGCCAGTAGTCGCTTCGGACAACTAGCAAGCCGAACTAAGACCACCGGCCGGGTGAATGAAGCCAATCGCAACCCAGGTCCACGTCAATCTGGATCTAGTTGGCCCATAAGCACATTGCAGCAGGATAAAGAGCGACCCCAAACCTGCTCGACATGTGATGGGAACCACTCAGTAAGGCTGTGTCAAGAGGTTTTGGCGTTAGACGTACCTACGAGATGGGCAGAAGACCGTAAAAAAGCGTCGTGCTTCATTTATCTGAAAAGAAGCTATACAGCAGGTGACTGCAGGTCAAAATCGTCTGCACTGTTGAAGGCTGTGGTGGTAGTCATCATCATATACTCCATAGGGCTATGCCACAGCGCCCTGTACCACCCAAGGCGGTGAGCGAAAATCACTGCGGAGTAACCAATATGCAGCATAGTGGCATACACCTTGGACTACTGCCGGTGAGAATCAAGGCCGGAGAAAAGGAGGTTGTCGGATATGCTTTCCCCGACAATGGATCCGACAGTACTCTCATTCGGGCCTAGGCCACTCAGCGTCTGGGTTTAGGTTTTCGAAACAGCCAGTTGACAGTTAAGACCCTGGGGGACCCAAAACAGCTAATGCAGTCAGTGACGCGTTCGAACTGATCGCACTGAATGGCACCGATTCAATCAGCATAGAGCAAGCTGTTGTTATTGAGTTGCTGCCCGTGCCCAAGCCCAGTTCCGATGATGAGTATAGGAAGTGGCCTCACTTGGAGGACCTACCTATAGAAACCGTAAATGAGGATGTACTATTGCCTATCGGATGTGACGTACCCCAGGCTCATTGGGTTTTAGACCAGAGACTAGGCGGTTGTAAACATCCCTGTGCAGTCCGCACACTGTTAGGCTGGGCGGTATTTGGTCCGACCACCTTCAAAAGGCATCAGTCCTTATCGGTGAACTGGGTGTCTCAAAGCAAATCATCACCCATAGAAGAAACACGAAGGATGTATGATGCGGAGTTTGGGGATGTGCAGCTACTGGACAAGAGTTTTTCCATAGAGGACGCGCAAGTCATAAAATACGTCGAGTTTGAGACGCGGCATATACAGGGATACTTCATGGTTCCTCTGCCATGGAGGAAGGATGTAGCGAAAGGGCTCGGGAACCTGGAGTCTGCGCGAACGAGGTTGCATAGTTTGAAACGTCGCCTGACAAACGACAAAAACCTGTGGATTAGATACACCAAAGCGATGGACCAAACCATAGCCAAGGGATATGCGATAAGTGTGCCGTTGCATCCAATGAGCTGTGACTACAGACCTCGGTGGTACTTACTGCACCATGCTGCCTTAAACCCAAAGAAGCCTGAGAAGTTGCTTATTGTCCTGGATGGCGCGGCCAAACATCAGGGGCGGTCGCTAAATGACACGCTTCATCAGGGCTCTGATACTACGGCTGATCTTGTGGGCACACTTTTGCGATTCCGCAAGGAAAAGGTGGCCGTTTCAGCGGGCACAGAAGAAATTTTCATGCAAGTAAAGGTGTCCGAAAGTGACGAGAGTGCTTTGCGGTTCCTATGGTGGCCACAAGGAGACCCGTCGCTGGAGCCGGAAGAATATCAGACGACGGCCTATCCCTTTGGGGCTACTTCCTTACCCTTCTGCGCCAACTTTGCGTTATGCCGAGCTGCGAGGGATTTTGGGGTAGGTTATGAATCATCGGTCTTGCAAGCCGTAGAATGCAGTTTCTATGTCGATAATTGCCTTGCATTCTTTAAAACTAGCGCTGAGGCTACTGCTTTCGCTACAGGGATAACTGCGTTATTGATGCACGCTGGCTCCAAGCTGAGGAAATGTGTGTCCAACTCATGGAAGTTTATGGCCTTATCTCCAGACCCTGATTTAAATACCAGTTCCGTTCGGCTATTTCAGCAGAACGACACCGGTCAGAGAGCACTGGGCATTCAGTGGGAATGGTCGCGGACGAATTTATTTTTCAGTTCCAGTTGCTTGATAGGCCTTTGACAAGGAGAGGCATACTGTCGAACGTCAGTTCCCTGTTTGACCTACTTGGGCTAGTGGCTCCGTTATGTCTTCCGGCTAGGCAGTTGTTGCAGAGGTTATCCAGGTCGAAATTAGGTTGGGATAGCCCACTCAGTCCAGCAGATGTGGTGTTGTGGAATAATTGGGTATCATTTACGAACCACGTTGGTAAAATAAGAGTACTGAGGGGCATAATCAAAGAGACCCAAAAAGGAATGGGATTCACAGGGTTGCATATATTCTCTGATGCTTCGGAAACCGGACACGGTGCAGCGGCATAAGCGAGGTGAATTCCCGTGGACAGAGCCCCATACTATGTGCTTCTATGTAGTAAATCGCGAGTAGCGCCTATCAAAACCGTTACAAACCCAAGGCTTGAGTTGGCAGCAGCCGTCTCAGGTTTTCGATTGAGTGAGATGTTAAAACGAAGCTTGCCAGATTGTTTTGATGCAGTGTACTTTTGGACAGACTCGATGATCGTCAGGTACTACATAGAGAACACTGGTACGCGTTATAGTACCCTCTGTAACAGCCGGTCGTGGAAAATCCCCCTTTTTTCCCTCGCGATTCAGTGTTTTTCCCAACATCACTCATTTCCATACACTATTGACTTTTCTTTACGAACTGGTTGTTTTTCTGGACCAATCGTTGTTTGTTCGCGCCCAGAGCGCTATTTTGGCACATCCTTGTTCAGGACCTGCGTGACGCACGTGCTGTCTGCTCACACGCTGCTATTCGGTTTCTCGTTGTTGAGACTTTGTGATCGTATTATTGAGGTTTGTATATTGTTTACGTCATTGTTTATTTTAATAATCTAGTATCGTAGAATTATCACGGATAATCGCCTTCTGATTTCGGGATCCGTTGCGAATTTGGCTACGCATTGCTCAAACGGTCGTAACACCCTCGTCGCTAACCGATTGGCAATTATTCATCAGTATACTAAGGTTTCCCAATGGCAGCACGTGCGATCAGAAGATAATATTGCTGATCTAGCCTCAAGAGGAATTTCAACCGAAGAGGAATTAAGGTTGAGAAGACCCTCGCCTTCGAACAATTATAACCCGCCAGGAGTTGTATTGCTGGTCCCACCGGATGGTGTGGAGACAAAGAAAGGGCCGGCTTGGGTGAATACGGACGACCTGCACACTGGCATCACCCTCATGTTCTCTCGATATTCTGATTGGTCCAAGCTCTTAAAGGCTGTCGCTTGGCTCATCCGGCTTACTTCTTGTATTCAAGTTATGTTCCCGAAGAGCAAGGGGTTGCTGAACGTGGGCAGCCTATACGCCGAAGACGTAGACGGTCGAGTCCAGAGTGATAACAGTGGTTCAAAGGGATTCATTCGGAGAGTTTTTACAGCGAGAACCGCTTACAGATAAGCTATGCAAGGGTGCCTTGGGTTCTTTAAAAAAGCTATGCCCTATTGTATTGCGAAACCTTTTGTGTGTTGGTGGACGACTAAATTATGCTGAATATCCAAGTGCCTTTAAACATCCGGTTATTTTGCCGAACAGACACCCAGTGACAGAACTCATTATCCGCCACCACCATAGTAAAGAAGGACATAGTGGAACCACGCAAGTGCTTGCCACAATTCGCGAGAGTTACTGGATTACCCATGAAATCGGTGAGGTCAAATAAATAATAGGACGATGTTTCACTTGTCGTAGGCTGGCAGCTATCGCCGGTCAGCAGTTGATGGCTCCTCTCCCTCCCGGCCGCGTGGAAAGAAGGCGGTATTGCTTCAGTTCGGTCGGAATAGACTACTTTGGTCAAATCCTTGTTCGTAGGGGCCGAGGGTAGAAAAAAGATACGGCTATCTATTCACTTGTCTGCAAACTCGACCTACTGGTTTGTAAATGACAGCTAGTTTAAGCACTGACTCGCTCATTATGTCACTCGTACCTCTTGTTGGTAGACGTGGAACACCAACAGAAATCTATAGAGACAACGGGTCAAACTTCGTGGGTGCAGTTTTGAGCTCAAAAGCCAGTTGAAGCGTTGGGATAGACGGCGCATTAAAGATCACCTAGCCAGTCAGGGCTTAAGTTGGCACTTCAACCCCCCAGCATCGAGCCGCCGAGGGGGCGTACAGGAGAGAATGATCCGTTCGGTACGCAGGTTGCTATCAGTGCTTTCTGAGGAACAGACGATGAGTGGGGAGGCGGTGCATATTCGCTTCGTTTAAATTGAGAGGATATCAAATAATCGACCGATAGGCCCACTTTTGTCCGATGACAAGGGCAGATTGGCTTTGACTCCAGACAGCCTACTACTGCTGAGGGGCGATTGCTGTATATCAGACAATGCTAACATGAGAGAACACTGTTGCAGAAGTTGGAAGCAGGTCAATCACTTCGCGAGCAACTTTTGGCGCCGATGGGTGAGGGAATATGTCCCCACCCTGCAGGCCAGACAGAAATGGGCTTCAAGACTTAGAAATCTTAGAAAGGGGGACATCGTACTTGTTGCTTCAGAGACCTTTGCGAGAGACAAGTGGCCTTTGGGGATAACTGAGGACGTAGAAGTTGATGCAGATGGACTCGTACGAAAGGCGCTGGTCCGCACTAGCGAAGGAAAGTAACGGAGAGATGTAAGAAAATGTTGCTTGTCAGAAAATGCCTACTAGAAGCCGGGGTCGTGGGCTTGGGGGTATGCAGGAGTACTGCTGATAGTCCTCGTATACCCAAGGGAAGGGAGGTAGCAGGCGTACTGTTGTAAGTCCTGTGAACTCCGGTGCCTCGGGAGCGTAAGTAGGAAGGGGGAGCCAGAACCGATTACCGTGTGAAACTGTCGTGAACGACCAGGAGGAATTTTGGCGGCCGGTGTATTGTCCACGTTGATTGAAAAATTACTCTTCTGCTCATATTCCTACACTCTTTGACCAACTTTGGATTGCCTTCTCTAACCTAATTCATGCTGACACTGTTTTGTGGCCGACAGTTATTCTACGCTTAGTGCACTTACTTTTTTTTCATGGTTGAGCTTTCTTACTGAGATTACTTTGAGGACCGTTTGTACGGTAAAGAGATGCACTGATTCAACACAGTCTGTTTTATTACTCCCCGGTTTCACTTTCTCGCTCACGTCGACTGACCGTAGACGTTCTGCTCGTTTACGCTGATTTTTGGCTGCCACGCTCAGGAAATTGTTCTTTGGGTCTGAATAAGCGTAAAGAACTTGTTCTATTTGTTTGGACTTCAGGACAGGTATTTATTATTTACTCATTTTGGCCAACTGTTCCCCTTTTTACAGAATTTGTCCTACTTTTGACTACCTTTTTGACCGGATAGTGACTGAGGTTCACTGTCAAAGGTATGATCGTCTTTGTACCTATATTTTTTACTCGTTAATGGTACCGTAGAATTTGCAGAGCAATCGTGTTCTTGATTTGGGTTCTGCATCCATCTGGGCTACGCGTTGCTTTGAGGCTCCAAGTTGCTATTGAGAACGAGTGAAGCTTATTAGTCGGTGAATCGATAATTGAATCGTTGGTCAGGCCTCACCCGGACCAGGACTTGAGCTTTTTGGTCGTTACACAGATTATGGATAGAACTTAGTGGGCCCTTGCCGGGAATAGCAGCCTTGGCACGAAGGCTTAAACAGGGACGAACTGCAGGATGGAACTTTGGACTACGGTATACGATGGCATTTCAACCCCCCCCCCCCCAGGCCAGCCGCCGCGGCTGCGTATGGGAAAGCATGATCTGGTCAGCCAGACGGATATTGCTGTCAGTCATGGAGCAGCAGCCGCCCGACGGTGAGAGGCTGAACACCGTCATGACTGAGGTAGAGAGAATTCTGGACAACCGCCCCTGGTTCCAGTAATGAACGGCGACCCCACCGACCTGGGGCTCAACCCGAACGACTTATTGACGTTAAGGTCGAACGAGGAATTCCGAGGGCCGGTACACCTTCGTGGGCGCTACCTCCACAGATGGAAGCAGGCGAACTATCTTGCCAAGGTTTTCTTGAGGCGCTGGCTGCGGGAGTACCCACAGTTTCTGCAGGCTCGACAGAATTGGCTGGCGAAAACAAGGCCATTCAAGGCCGGGGATGTGGTGATGATCGCAGACAAGCAAGCATATTTCAGCACCTGGTCCTTGGGAGTAGTTACGGAAGCCATCGAAAGCACCGATGGAGTGATAAGAACGGTGAAAGTGAAGACAGCTAACGGAGCGCTCATTCGTGATATACGCATTATTAGCCTACTCCAGAGTGAAGGCGGGGAAGCTGATAACACCGAGGCCCAGTAGACGTTTTTGCACTAGTCATCGAGGTGAGTAAAGAAACCCCATATGTGGAAGTAATCCCAACACACTGACGTATCGAACCATCAAACACCCACACGCACACTCGTCTACTTGTACTCGTTATACCACATGGTCTTCGTCAAACACGTCACAGTGCTCCCAGGCTTTCGTTTATATTACAGAAGGTTTTTTCCGATATGAGGTGATAAATGCGATTCCACTGTAAATCCAGACACATCCACACATACCCGATGCACGCTACACCTTGTAACGCCTATCAAACATTTGATGGTGTTCGTCGTTTGTTCTTTGTTGACGTTACCGTACAGAAGTAGCTGAGCTTAGTCACGCACACATGCCTACATTTTACTCGTTCATGCCACATGGTCCCCGTCAAACACATTACAGTGCTCACAGGATTTCGTTGGCGTTGTAGAAAGTCCTCTTTTATGTGTGATGATACTTGTGATTCCAATGCATATCCAGACACATACGCACGTACCAGATACACTCTATGTCATGCAACCCCTATCAAACATGTGGCGGTGTTCGCAATTTGCTTTTGTTGACGTTACTGAAATGTATTTTGCATGTGTGGAGGGAGCGGCGATTACGTCATACACAAACACACTCAAGCAAACACATACGGCCAGGGCAGGACGGCTTTCCAAGGACAGCATCTACGTTTCTCCTTCACGCTCGCCATCGGTGAGCTGTTCCCGTGGAAGATGTAGAATAGCCTCGCGTCTATGTGGCCAACGGATTGGGTGCGACCATCAGTAGAACTTTGACGGCAAGCATGAGGCACACGCACTGGCAGCAGGGCTTAGGTAGGTAGGAAGAATCAGGACCTTTATACCAAACCTTTGACTCTGCTAATGATTCGGGAGGATTTTGGTGGGCGGTGTAAGGACCGGTCATGAAAAATCCCCCTAAAACCTTTTTCTTAACATCACTCACTTGCTCACACTATTGAGGTGTCTTTACGAACTGTTTGTTGTTTATGGACCAGTTGTTGTTTGTTCGCGCCCAAAGCGCTGCTTTGCCATATCCTTGTTCTGGACCTGCATGACGCACGTGATCCTTGATCGCACGCTGCTATTCGGTTTCTCGTTTGTTGAGTCCTTGTAATCTCATTATTGAGATTTGTATCTTTTTGGTGTCATTGTTCATTCAATAATCTAGTATCGTAGAATATCACGGATAACCGCCTTTTGATTTCGGGATGCGTTGCGAATTTGGCTACGCATTGCTCAAACGTGTGTTACACTCAGTACGCCGCTAAAACTACTGATTGATAACTTGACGTTGGTTTCACCCATCCAACTTTTCTGGACATTCATCGGTGTAAGTCGCCTTTCAGCCTTCTGGTATGGATCCTCCAGGCACCAGGCAGGTACCACCATGTATTGCTTTCGCAGTTCCCGATTTTTCTCTGATCACTGGGCGGGCTACCGTTCAAACTATTTGTCTGTATACTACATCTTTGCCGCACTTTATTAAGGCCTTACCCAGCAGCTTTGCTTTTGGCAAACTCTCGGCATTGCCTTTCTCCCGAAATCGAAAGAGCTTCTCACTTCCCTTGGTAGACATTCTGACTTATGTCAATTTAACACTGTCTAGCCCCATCGTACTGCTGCTGAGATGTGGGAACCCGACCTTTGAAATCAGTGAACACTTCCTAATGTTGTGAAAAACTGTACTCCATGATAATGCCTAGTGCATGTGTCTTGATCCCGGTAGAGAAACACCATTAATAATATTAACCTTACAAATCCTATGGCAATGGCAGAACACTTCACCGTAGGTGAGGCTGTCAACTGTATGTCTAGGAAACTTTCAGGGCGACAAGCTTTCGACACCCCATCCCGGGCCTTTCTGTCAGTTCGCTGGGCTTGAGAACCTCTACTGATTTGCTTTTGCCGCCCACTTAGACCTAATTCTGACGGCTTTCTGCAAATTCTCGGGCCATTCAACTTAATAATTCATCTTCCGATAGGCACGAAGTTAATAGCGGGCAAATTTATTGCAACAGAAATATGCTGGAAGTCACTCATGAATAAATGCCATTTACTCTCTTTTTTCGAACACGTGTTGCGTTGGAGGATGGAAGCAGCACGTCACTTCCCCAACCAAACTCGACGATATCGTTGGCCTTTTCTTTTCTCTGGGATTAATCTGGATTATAACAACTTTCCAGAACAACCTGCCCGGAAGTATTCACTCAACTGTCCCCTGTAGATTCATGGTGCCCACAAACTATAAGTAGCCGACTATTCCACACAAACCATATCAAATGGCTGATTGGGGCATATTACCTTCTCTGCTTTGCAGATAAAATTGGGGCGCGTTTCCCAGGGCGGATTCCAAGCTGGTGGCAGACTAGCTTTACTTCATATGTGAACACTGCCCAGTCCAATAGCTCCGTCACTAGAATAGTTGGCTAGCTGTAAAGTCAACGAACAGTCCCATCAGAGCCCGAAATTAGGGGCTTCGAAGTCAAGTGCTGATAGTAGAAGCTGGGAGGGAGTTCGTTGATGGTTATCATCCACAGTTTCGTTAGAATATAAACGACTGCAAGACGACAAAGATACGGTGTGGTGGATCGCTTTATGTGGGACAGGATTTACTTCAACGGGAGTTGAATGGACACATTTTCGACGTGAGTTTAGGGAGCGGGTCAAATAGATGGGCTTGCCCTAGATCATAGTGACGATTCGGTCATGATTCGACGGTCGACTACAGGCATCTGCTCAATGGCGAGCATGGTGTTATGGGATAATTTCGATTCGCACCTTTTGTTGAGGTTTATAACTTGGGAGGAGTGTTATCAAAGCGGTAGCAGGCCATGTGCCTGCACACGTAGCAGAATAGACACGGTGTTAGTGGAGACAACTGCCAGGTTCAGGTGTGAAATCATACAGAGTCTTAGGAGTAAGGTGTTGGATACTATGGCTACCGGAGCCCCAGCTTTCTCTCGTGTGTGGGCGGCAAGAGACCATTTGGTTTTACTCCGGTCGTCAGTGGCTGAGGTCAACGACGGGGTGGTTTATATTCTTGATGTATGATGTGTAGGTATCTTGCACCTTGTGCAATTATATGTTCGGCGGGTGAAGCTTGAGGCTACTGCGTAGGAAGCTCACGCTCACGCGTCATTTGTGCTAAGAAAATCAACATCGGCATGTGGATACCTGGGTAGACCGCAAACAACTTATGAGCAAGTATCCAGTGGTTGGCTTTACAGCGATTCAGCTTTTACATTGTTCGTCAGCGTCAACAGATGTTGTTTGTAATCGGTCCTTGTGTCAACGGGAAGGATTATGAACACAACAGACTTCACATGAATGAACTTTGGAAAGCGTGCATGGACAACGGAGTTTGTCACCAACGAGCTGGTCGGAGATGGAACAACGAGCCCTGAGGAATCTAAACTGAGGAAGGTGAGATCGGTTTATATGTGGATTGCTTATTCGCACGCTTGTTACCTTACACAGGGTCGGGCAGAAGCGCTGAGGGCTTAGCTCGCACGCGCTTCTTTGTTTTTTCTTCGGGGGACCCCATACGCATGGTAGGGTAGTGGCTGCAACGGGGGCGTTATCCTTTATAGAGCGGCGCATGACATGTATCCAATACCTTTGCTGCCAGGGGTACATTTGATGCTCTTCTGTGTTTTACTTTATCTCGGAGAAACGAGGGATCATGCTTTCCTCATAGGGAGTACTTCCTGTTTCTCCTCCGCCCGCCATCCTTTACGCGTAATCCATGGGGTCCGCCACTGCTAAGCTTTGCTTGTCTCCCCTCATTGTTAGACAACCACAGACTTGTTGCCATTTTCTCACCGGTGGTGCTGTTTTCGGCCTGAACGGCCGTGTTTGGACAGACAATCTTGTACGCACACACACACACACGTACACGGTTGACGTTTGCCGTGCTTCGTCCCGGACGGCACTGACAATCAGATTGTGTCACATGTTGCATGATTGTGTGCAGCTTGGCCTGATTGTACAGTTGTCTTCCTCTTTTGATTGCATATAGCCTTGACTCACGCGCTTGCAGACGTTTTGCCTTTTTCACGTGCTTGCTTGTACTTGTGCCTACCGTACGTTTGTACTGAATACAGTTCCAGTCGTACACATGCGCCTCCATTCTGTTACTGAAGTAGTGAACACCACAGACGGTGTCGCGACTACCGGCTATGGAAGAAGTAAAAGATAGGAAGGAGACGAACGGGACACCTTCAAAAATCGGGGAATGCGCACTTGTCCGCCCGTTTCTGACAAAGCCAGATTCCGACGACTTTCGTTCTGTGTTTGGGCCGGCCGTTGCCAGGACAAAACGTGGTGATGCATCGGGACGGCCCGCAGATGGCTTGCAGTCCTGTTGGCTGAGTATCAGATTTTATAGTGGACACTCATGGGAGGATACTGGGATCTTATGGTAGGGAGGGAAGCTGGGCGATGAGTGCCTAATGATTCGATTTAGGGTGGCCACTAGATGGGGGTGGGGAGTCTGAATGTGGCTCTGGGAATGTGTAAAGATTATCTTTCATGCAACTGGTGATATCACGCATATTCAAATATGATTTCAGAGGCACTGGCTTCAGTCAAAAAAGTGAATAAGTCAGGGCCTTGTGACCTGGTAGGTTGACGGTAAGATGAATGATAAGACACACCCTAGAGGTTACCGAAGGTTCAGGCTAGCATCCAAAGCTTTCCTCGTAGGCTCCATCAGTGGTCATACCTGGATTTCGAAGGGCGATCTGTTTTTTGATGTCTAGCACTGAGTATATTCCAGATTAGTTATGGCTCGAGGATCAATGGAACGAGAATCAGCTGGGAGATTCCATGAAGTCACATATTTGAGGGGGAAGACGTTTCGCCCCGAAGACTTCCATGAGTTACGGGTCGTTCTGCGATGTTCCTTATTGCGTCACTGGTGCGTTCAGTTTATGCTGAGGTGCACTTGACCAGAGAATTAAACTTCTTTGTGGAGCAGATTCGACGAAGATACAAGATTGAGTTTCGTTCTCCCAAGCCACTGAGGGTCAGGTCGCAGCAGCTTGCAGCGTTGTCTGTATCTGGGGTTTGTAGAAGGCCCAGGTACTTTCTTGGTAAATCGACGTCGTATATTTTCAGTGTGCATAATGTCACGTTTGGCATATTTGAGAACGCAAGTGTACAGTGCTGTAGGGTTGGGCGAAAATTAGTTCTATATATCCCCAACTTGCTGTTCCTGTTCGGATGCTCAATTTGTGGCGTAGCGATTGGCCAGCGAAGTTCTCGGCGGATAAAAGTTGCATTTTACACACAGGTGTCACGCTCTCCCCCCCCCCCCGAAGCGTTTACTACAGATGGTCATCTGATTCCCAAAATATCATCAGTAAGTGGCTTTGGATCATACTACCCTTGTTCGTTCAACTTCTCGGAGCAAACAGACACTCAGGTTGCTGGGTCCCGCAGTTCAATAATAATAATAATAGTGGTGTATTTCGGATGCTCCCGAGGCACGCCAGAGTGCATGATCAGATGAATAAGGTGATATCAGAATGAGAATATTTTGCAGGAGGGTACAACACGTGCATACAGAGTGGTGAAGAGTGTTTTAGTGAACTAAAACGGTAATAATGCCCGGAGAACTTGGAGGTCGGGGTCAAATGGTCGACCCGGCTGACGGTGTTTGGCTTCGGTTGAAAAGGGGGAGTAAATGCATAAATAGTACCGGAAATACTCACAACACCAGAAATTCTAGCCGAATCAAAGGATATTTGTTTTATTAAACGAGGAAAGAAGAAAAAGTTCATCAAGGGATTTTAAAGAGTCGTTTGCACGTAGCAGTGTGTGAAAAGTATATGGACAGAAAACTCATGTATGTAAAACAGTGGATCTTCAGACACAAAATACCATGAATCAACGGCCAGTGTGATGGTTGAGACTTGAGGTGGGATGCCGAAGTAGTCAATCACAAGGAAGGTGACGAACAAATCCCAAGGACAGAGGAGGTATTTCAAGAGCCAGCGGTAAGCCCGTAAGCGTTCAGTGGTTTATTTTCACAGATATAGGTATGCCACAAAGTAGGAGCAAGGATATGGCGTTATGGTAGTAAGTCAACGTGAATAGCGCTCTGTGGCGGTTGCAGGGGCGAATGGTGTGCAGAAGCGATAATATGGTAGCGGGTAGATAAGTGGCCTGATGACCATTTCAATAGGCAGATCACACGGCAACGGTGGAGCGCCAGCTGCGGAACCAATGAGTTTGATACGAGAAACGAGAACGCGACACTTGATTCAGAACAAAATGAAACATTTGGCAGAGAAGGCAGTCCAAATTAAATTTGAACGTCAGGTGGTCGCTTGGCTCAGTGTCGAGAAAAGTCGGCTTCGTGGTCGGGATAGGTAATCAAATACAGCAGAAAAAATCACGGATGGAAAGTCAGAGTTTACAATAAGATAAAATAAGTGCACACAGAGGGCTATCGGAGAAAATTGAAGTGGACTATAATGATAATAACGCCCGGCATATAGGAGACCCGTTGTCGAATAATCGGTTCGGCTATTTTTGAGTAATGTCGGCTTAAGGTCTGGAGTACATGCGTGAATGGCATAGTAAATAAATACCACTGGCGGAAGTTCGAACATTCAAAGGATATGTTATTGGTCTTCCTAAGGAGGGGGATTTATCAAGCGGAGTAGAAAGAGTTAGTCACGGGCTGCAGAATACGAGGGGCACATGGATAGAAATCTCGTCGAAGCGTTCGGCGACTTATTCACTCTATGATGGGTATGTCAAGAGGCATTACCATGGAAATATATCAGCCTGCAGAGATGGTGGTATATAAAGTGGTGGCTGGATACTGGAGGAAGCAGATATGTAGCAAACAATTGGGCATTTCATTAGGGGCAGGCTACCAGAGTGGTGGTGATAGGGAACGGCCGAAGGAAAACAGGTGAGCGTGCAACAAATTGTTAACTGTATATACGATTGGTAAGAACTGTCAAAGCGGAAGTGGAAGGCAAATCAACGTGGACTGGATGGTTACAGTGATTACACGGGCGTTTAGTTTTGCGAGAGTGATGGTGGAGTAATTTACAGGTAAGTGTGCGTTAATAGATGAACTCTGTGTAGTGTGTACCATGCAAAAATGACAGATTAACAAAGCCGCTCAGATATATCGTGGAAGGCGGCAGTGGACCAACGAATATAAAATAAAATGCATCAGCCGGTGTAGATGGTGGTGGATTGAGAGACTGGATGCAGGGTCAGTTTCGGTAGTATAACACACGAATGCAACGCCTGGAGGATCTGAGTAACTGCCAGAATGAGGTTGTAAGAAAGATGATGACATAGTAAGCAGGCGGGTAGTGTAACACTTTTAACGACCAATTTGACAGGCATGGCAAATGATGGTGACGGAGTGACGAAGCTCTATGGGAAGTATATCGGAGAAGTTCAAACATGAAGAAAATGTGATGATCTGTGAAACCCGAATAACTCGATGTTATGGCACTGCGAAGGCGATCAGATGGACTAATGGGTAGTGCAGATGATCACTAATCACTTCGCTGCCAATTGGAGGACTACCGAAAGGTATGTCAGCCTCGGATGTCTTTTGGTGACCGGCGGGGCAATGAACAGTGACGAAAAATGTGCCAATGATTGAACAGTACTAGCGAGTTTTAACATGGGGAACGGGCATGATTACGTATGGGACTGAAGGATAGATGGACGTGCGACTCCGGGAAGGTGGACAAGAAGTAACTCTCAGGATCGGTTCGCAAAACGTTCTGTTTGCGAGAAGGTGAGTCCCGCGTCTATGCAACCCAAGCTAGACCATTGCTGGAGTATAGAGCAATATTTGGGTCTAACACGTACCTGTGGTACAGGATTGCCATTGAAAGTGTTCAGTGTAACTTCATTAGACAAATAGTTGGCTACTCGTCTAGTCCCAACTATAATCAGCGCCGCAACTTGCCACACCCCGAGCCTCTTTGGCTTCAACGGATGAAGAATGACCTGTCATTCTTCCACTCACCATTAAAATACAGATTGCGCGAAGCCTCCCCCGTGGCACGAGTTCCATCAATTTTCAGGTATTTGTTACGGCACAGCGTTCATTCTGTTATTCCGCCGTCCCCAAGAATCAAACTACGGTCCAAACTCATCGTTGTTAAATACTCATAGATATGGAAAAAGCTTCCACCAAATATCCGCGCAATAGGCCGCTTGCCGAGATTTGACGAGGAATTAAACAAATTCTCTGATGTACCGACACCCGTGTCCAACAATGATCCGCACACTTTGGAGGAGCGAGCGTACGAAGTCAGTTTTGATTACTGACGCGCGGTTCTAAGTTACGGGCCAGAAGGCCTACGTACCACGCAATTTGCCGTGAATCTCCCGGTCGTATATAACCAAGTTTTATTTATCTTTATTGTGCAACCCTTTGCACCGCCAATTCAAGTCTTTCATCAAGGTAACATCCACTCCAATTGGCAGCTTCACCCCTAGGCCTGGAGCTTCCTTCTTGCTCATCCCATGCACTAAGCTCGTTGTTAGAAGAAACCAGTCCCAATTCTTTTACTTGAAGTGGTTTATTGAAGGAATTCAACCCCCAGTTATGACGCCAACCTTGCTGTCCCCACACACTGCCCTTCAGCTTGTTTCGTTCCACATCTTCACGCAGAACTTCGTTTGTTATTCTACAGATTGGCTACACTAGGCCTAGTCCAAACCTCATCTCTGAATCTTGCACCTCTTAGCTTTCCAAAGTTTCACCGTTTAACTTCTCTGTCCTACGTGCCCTAGCCTCCACGTAATCGCACTCAGCCTACTTATCGACCGTCAGTTAGGTTCATCCACTCCATCATTTCCTGTAGTAATCTTCAACTTAGATAACTGTGATATTCGAGATTGACTCTTTCTGTTTTGCTTTACTGTATCCTTTCCGTTAAAATACACACTTGTACGGTGCGTGATACCGCGCATGTGAAATAATACGCTACATCCTATTCGGTGTTGGCGTCCCTGATTCTCGGTATTTTTGTGCGGGGCTGAGCCTATTCAATCCATTCGATATCAAATTTTGCGTCGCGCAGCGGAGTTAAATTATGATATCTTATGAAATGGAAAATTTTGATTTAAATTCCACATCCTGAAAGGCCGAGAATTACATGGAACTTTTCAACATTTGGTGTTTGGCCCGGAACCATTTGGATAATGCAAGGAAAACAGCTTTTTTTCTTCATTTCGTTGGAAAAGGACTCATACAGTCTGGTGAAAAATTTGTCTTTTCCGTATCCTCCCATCGGCTTACCGTACGACAAGCTCAAGATAATTATTCTACGGCACTTCAAGCCATTCGATTTCGTTGCTGCTGAGAGAGCCAAATTTAACTGCCCCACTATACTTGAAAGCCAGTCCATACCCCAGCTCATTCGCAGCTGCTTTATTCCCGAATACCAAGTGGTAGTGCTCTTTGAGGTGGAATTCGAAAGTGAGGCCTGGGAAGCCTCCACGTGCACCAGCTGTATAAGGTATTTTCTTAATAAATGCCATGGGACCCCCGCACGATTATTTCTCCGAAGAACGTTTTTTGCGCCATCAATACTGAGCTTATCCAGCTGCAGACTTTTCTTTGGAACTTGCACCGCTCGGTCGTTAAGTTGCCTCTGGCAGCAAGTAGTACATTGTGGGGCTGTTTCTAACAATTTGCTGTTGAACGTGATTTGGAAAAGAGACAGCTGCCAGACAGATGTCCACACTTGAGAAAATAAACCAAACCCTGGTTTCTTTAAGAGATGTTCAACGACCGGGTACATCTCGAGGCAGGAGACGCTGACATTCCTGAAGTGCGTTTTTCTTTTCAAACCAAGGATATATCATCTGTGACCATCAACAAATCATTCTGTTTTGGCACGAAGTGTCGCTTCTGGGCGGGATTTTGTACGTAACTCCTCCAATTGGACTACCGCACATGCCCCCGAGCCTTACTATCGGCAGCCAGTTTGCCGAGACTTCTTTCGGGCAATCCGTGCCTAAGGCAAATCTAGGTACAGCAGATCTTTGAACCTGGAACCATCCCCTCTCCTCATAATTTCACCAACGGTCCTAGCCCAAAATCCTGGAGACGAGTGGGTAGTATTCGTGTGACCCGTTCCATGGTCCGCAGCGAGTCAGGATATGGTATGCTATCCATCTTCGTGAACTCTGGTTGATAGCTGAGCATTTTGAATGACAAATTGGTCATGACATTAACGTTTTTCACCAGGGGTTTTAAACGTCGCCGTGAGACTTCAATCAGTGAACGAGCCAAGAAGTGATCTTGTCCGTACAAGTCTTTGAATATTTCTGTCTCCGCGTTGTATGCCAATCTATGAGGCAACAAAGCTTTCCGAAATAGCATCCCTAGCTTGTCTTCTGCAGTATTGTGTCCAATAGTGTGTGCTCTGGCCATCGTCCCGAACTCGGCCTTCGAAGCACTATTCAAACTATTTCACAATCCCTCAATTCGCAGACGAAAAGCCCGAAAAAGACTCCAGTTCCACTCTCGAATAATCTAAACGATAATCCACTGCCACTGGAACCACTTGTGTTGTTCGTGCCTCATCGTCTTCCACATGTCAATCACACAGGCAGCGAGGTAGATGTTCATTGCATGTTACTTCACCCTCGACTTCTCTGGCGTCTAGGTTTTCTTGTTCCTCTGCTGGTGCCAAAAGTAGCTTCGCCACTTCCTTCTCCTTCCTCAGCTGGAGCAGCTTGCTTTGCCTACCTAACCTTCCTTGTTCGGCAACCTACGTCCCCTTCAGCTTGGCTGGAAATAGGTCAAGTCTGGCTTCATGGGAAACTTAACTAACCTTAGAACAACCAGATATACTAAAGCCCAAGCGAGAAACATGACCAACACCTGCGGGCAAAAGAGTTCGGTTTACCTGCAGAGTATGGTCCTTTGATCCGTTAGGGCTTGCCGCGTTGCCGCTCAACTTCACTTCTCAGGGGTTGCCAAGGCTAGTGAGCGCTGTATAGTCCAGCCGATGGAACATTTGAGCGGGGCTTAGCAACCAGTTTCCAGAAAATTCAAAACAAAGTCCATTCCAAAAGCAGCAGTGCCATATGCAACAAATTAAACAATTTTACAGTAAAATAACCTCGAATGTGCTCCTTCTGGGCTCCACACCCTAAACTGAACAACAAATCGACAACCGCAGCTGAATTACGGCAAAGGGTAAGAAACAGAAGATGAGATTACCGACCACAGTCACAACAAATTTCAGGCCGAGCGACTCAAGCTCCACGAGAAGGTGAGAGTCCGATTAGTGACAACGGCTCAGAACTGTAAAATGAAACAATCGGAATTAAAGTAAAGAAGGTTCATACAGTTGAAATAATCTTGTTTGTAATATGGATGTAGATGAATGGAACGGGGTTCCCCGATCCCCTTTACAATCTGCTTTCCCCCGTACACGTCACCTTCGCCTATTGGCCCTTCAGCCAAAAGCTGGAAAACGAACGACCCCCCTAGCTAGAGGGTTGGGCTTGGATGGGGACCCAGTTCATAACGGTGGGGTTGACGCGCTCCTGACAGCAGGCCAAGTCCTGGCCGTTTTCCCTCCAAAGTTCGGGGAAAGAAAAACGAAAGAGGAGCGAAAAAGAAATTCAGAAGTAGTAGGCCGGTGAGAATCAACTGGCGCCCACTGAAACAAGAATCCGGACTCATTTATTGACCCGGGCCTCAGGTCTTGTAACCTGACCTGACCCGACGTTTCTATGGCGGGACGGGGCGTTCCCCTTTTTCGATTTCAAGGTCACGACATGGCTTGCAGCTGCGACGCGAAAACAAAGCCCACGAAAGAGGATTAGTGTCCTTGTTTAAGAAGTAAATCAGTGTATTTACAGGAGGCGCATTTGTAATAATGTTTTTAAACTTATTAATGGTAAAATGAGGTGATCCACACTCCTGTCCGGACTGGAATAATAAGCTGAACAGGTGCGCGGTTTGTCTGGGATCATGGAACGCTCTAAACCAGTCCCATTCGTTTTCGGCGCTGTTTACTTGGTAACTGGAGTGGAAAGGGTAACAATAGGCACCAGAAAATACCCAGTCGGTACAGCCCAGTCAGCACAAGAGTGCGCATATTAGTCTCGAAATAGTCCCACGGGGGACTTTTTTAGTAGTTAGCTTTCAGGAGAATTTTTGTCATACCGTAATCCCAATCAAATCCCGATTGGGTCCCCATTGGGATTTGGTTGGGATTAGGTTGGGATGCATTGGGATTTGGTTGGGACACCCTAGCCTAAATGTTGGGTTTTGGTTGGGATTTGCTACGCATCCCAACCGTGCCCCAATGGGTTCCCAGTTGGGGCCCCATTGGGATAACCCAAATTTTAGAACGAAACAAAAAGCCCCCCTACTTCTTCCCAGTATTTCTGGACAAGCTCTAGCGAACCTCGTGAGAACGGTCTCAGCTTCCCAATTTCCACCACTTTCCACATGGTACAAAGAAAACAACCTAGTAAGTAGCTCAAATAAAATTGTATTATGAACATTTAAAAAAGTGTACAGTCTATTCTGGTGGATTTTCCGGTTGTTCTTTTCTTCCAGAGGACCTCGATTTACATCTGCAACATTAGAAAAAAAGAGGCAAATAAAAAATTTATAACGCTCAAACACTGAAAATTATTACAAGAAAAATAAGTTAGATGGACCGAAAAATAATTCTGCTTTAGGTTTAACGGTCTAAAAAGATTTACCTGCGTTTTCTGATCGAACCTCCGCGGTCCCTGGCATTGGTAAACCAATGTTGTACATGCTTCTGCACGTCATCATCGGAAGCATCTTTAAGCCGCTGACTGTTAAAGATTGCGTCTGATGTGACATGAATCATATAGAAAATTGAAACCTGCCTTTAATTACATTCATCAGTCGCAAATGCGAAATAGCCGTTTTGCCGACACTGCCTGACCAGCAGCACTGTTTCGCCACGTCGTCACTTATCATGATGGACAACATTTTACGGACTGACTCACGAAGGTCGTTAGTGACAGTCCTGGTTAGCATAGAAACCTAGAGAAGTAATAAGTGAACTTGTTATCTTACCAAATGGTCATAGTTGGAAAGCACATTTAAATCTGTGTCCATGGTTTGCAGGTCATCGATTGTGGTCGCTCTTTTTGGTTTGTAAAATGAGGACACAGGTGTTGGTTTAGCGTTTGATAAGGCTGCAACTTCTTTTTGTAAAGCCTCAAAACCCGAATTGACAAGGGTAATCAAGGTAGACAGTTTGATGTTCAGCTCCCCTGGTAGATGCACTGTTAATACTGTGAAACTAACATACCGAGCATCGCAATTACTGTCTTGTCTCCAGGGGTGTTAGAAGTTTCTGTAGACTTATCGGTCGAACTGCCACAGTTGACGTTCGCAAAACTACAAATTTTTGTGGTAAAAAAATTAAATTTAAGAACACACGATATTGGAGAGGACATGGCCATGGTTCGCATAGCCGGATGCGGTGTGGAAGACGGTCTAAGTAGAAGGAATAATTAAATAATTCGCTTGACAAACCCCGCCTTTTGAGTTGCGCCGAGACATATTTCCGGCGATGGTGGAACCGTTAATGGCACCAGAAATTTCCTCTTCGGGTTGGTTTCACAATCTGTGTCCTCGGAATCACTGGTGAATGTGATAGGCTGTCTGGAAAGAGTAAACTAACCCCAGTAATTTACCTTTTCCGGGTGGTGTACCTTGTACCGAACATGGTCATAGGCGTCGTCACGTCGGACTGTTCGGAAGTTGATTCTTGCAGGTAATTAGATTCACACTGCAGAATTTCGTGGTAGCTTTCTGCCGACAGCGAGTTAAGCATTAAATGGATTCATACCTGAGCTAAATACTTCCCGACATTCGTATACCGGATTATCAGATGGTAACTCTTTACCCAAAATTAACATTGTCCGGTATTCGGAAGCTCTCTTTACGTTGGGCCATCTGGTATGTGTGGAATCAACAAACCAGTTTCGGTGAATAACACCGACCGAGCCATCCTTGGTGAAGCGCACGAGGCGATACATCTGAAAAAAATATTTATACAATCAAGCATCGAGAATCGCAGCAGGTAATCATGGACGGAAGAATCATCTGTGAAAGCGAGTTTAATTCATAAAAATGTATGCAAAATCGGTATAACTACGCTGTGTGTTCCACAGGGTAGTAAAAGACATTTACACTCTATGTCGTCATTCATAGCAGAAAAAATTTCATTGTCCACATTATCCACCGAAAAAATATACAGATGTGTGGAGGGTAAGGGTTTGGTGAAAAAAGGTCTTGGATTAAGAAATCGTTTGAAATAAAAAGTGTTTCCAGTAATGCTCACAATGGCACCAGGGAAGTTATGCACAATAACCACATTGTTCGGTGACTGCCTGGAAAAAAACGCCTTCCGAATAATGAAATTATCGCCTTTGGGGGTTCTGGGTAGAAGTGAACCTGTGTCATCTACGTAGGATTGTGTGATTGATAGATGAAAATCGGATACGCCCTCGATCAATCGTTTGTACAACTGAGGTCCAGGATTCCTCGGTCCTTTAATGAAACACTTCAGAAAACCAAGATAAGATTCGAAAGGAAAAGCGGAAAAGTTATCCAGGGTACCATGCAAAAGTACGTCATCATGCAAATGAATTAAGTTATGAACGTTGTAAACAAGTTCATGTGCTCCGTAAAACACTTCGAACTGTTGAACAAACAGTCGTAGAAGATTCGATGCAAAGTTATTGTAACGGACATACAGTTGAGGATGCGAAAAAATATAAATAGATATGGATAGAGACAAAAAATGGTCGTAAGCTGTTTCCGAAATAATGTTCTTCAAACATACGGGGCCTAAGTATAACAAAAACTGCCGGTATTCGCTGGCTTTCCAGCGCTCCGTGTCTCGAATATGCCGGCATTTACGTGGGAAATCACAGGGAATGCCAACATGGGATTGAAGAATTCGATCGCCAAGCTCGTCCGCTAAAGATGCATTAATACCAGCAAATCTGTCCCTGGGACCACTGAGCCAAGACAGAAGTAATTTACGCATCACACCTAAACATATGAGATGCATATAGTCATGACAGAATGTACGGACCATGTCAATCTCAACAGCCAAAAATGGACTGTTGCTGTTCTTGAGGTGGTGTTTTATGTGCCTTTTCGCACGAAAGCTTTCGTCCGTCCGTAGCTTAGAACTGATGGAGGGGAAGGTCATTTTACCCCCGGTGTAGTAGCCTGGCTGAATGCACCGATCACAGCCAAAGTAAGCATTATGCCCTTTAACTTGTCGAATATACGACCGAGCAGGCGTATCACAGACAATAGAGGATAAGGTACATTGGTAATGCACACTATTGTGTAAGATCCCCCGTTGCAATACTTGGTTCAGTTCACTGATGCACTCATGAAGATATTGGTCTAACGGCTTTGGTTTCCCTTTACCACAGTAAAATCCAACAGTGAATACCTCACTGACTTGTGGTTTTATTATTCGCGCCAATATTGGCCACAACTGCGAGTCTGACGATCGATAGATGACGGTGCCGTCACAATGCACTTGGATGTCAAGGATGCACTTAGGTAGTTTCAGTGCCGATATGGACTGCACGATGCCTTTACCAAGTCCAAGGTGAAAATACTCCCCATTCTGCAGACAGCTGACATTACACCGCCTGGGAGTCCCACACAACGTCCTTGGGTCACGAGGAATGCTTGGGAATCGCTTCGCCAGTATGCGCAAAATCACGGCTCGCTGAGACATATTGAAGCGATATTTAATGAAGTTGTGACGCAGTTCCTGAAGCAGTTCACCAGTGTCATCAACGTTCTCTGCATCTGAAAGAAGTGTTCTGTATTATTCATACGCACCAGTTTACCTTCATCAGCCCTTTGGTCTGCTACGATCGCAGATATTGGCATCGGTCCGTGATCCTCTTTAAAGGAGACTGAAGAAGTCGCTGGCAGCAAACCAGAATTATCAAAATTGATAGGAATATCAATGAGTGGTGTTTCTGTGGAAATTATGAACGCCATTGAACCATACCGTGGCTGTTGTACACTGTACATCCATTGCGATGTTCCCACAGGCTCGCATACATACAACATGGGCACAGTGCCATCATCAACACTTTTCGCCGTAGGCGGTATCTTTGCCACCTGCACAGGGCAGTCATGTTCGGTTTGTTAACCTAAAAACGTGAATTGAAAGAATCAGCATCATTACCGTCGTGTAACTACATTTTCTACTGATTTTGACAGTCATAGTAACTGAAAACGTACATCAAGTCCACTTTTGCAAACCCAGTAGGATCCCAACCATAACCCAACGGAATCCCAACCATAACCCAATCAGATCCCAACCACAACCCGACTTGAGCCTCATCAGAGATTTAAGTCTCTCTTATTAAACTAATTTCATTATGGACATTTTAGTATGTTTTCACATACATACGATCACTTAGGAATCCACTACGAAGCTGACAGGGGCACGTTCGTGACCAGTAAGATATATCTCACCTGCAGGTGAGTTATTCATGGATAACGGCATATTTAAGGCCAACAAACATAAATATGCGTGCATGAAAGTTTACTACGGTGATTGCACGAAGTATATGGCATCTAGTGTAACAAAATGTAAAAATATAACCATCTAAAGACGAGAACGGTGAGTCACCGCCATAAAACAACGAACCGCCATTGAGCAATGACCATCCAAAATGGCGAGAGGCTGCACTTTAAAACAAAATGTAACGCATCTCGATGCCTGCTTTCTTCGGAAATTCAACATTTTTGGAATATTTTAACAATTTCCGTCTCAAAAATATATGTCTTACTTTCCAAAAATACTAAATGAAAATCCCAACCAAATCCCTATCAAAACCCAACGTTAACATGGGGATGTGTGCTACATGGGAATAAGCTGAACAGGTGCGCGGTTTGTCTGGGATCATGGAACGCTCTAAACCAGTCCCATTCGTTTTCGGCGCTGTTTACTTGGTAACTGGAGTGGAAAGGGTAACAATAGGCACCAGAAAATACCCAGTCGGTACAGCCCAGTCAGCACAAGAGTGCGCATATTAGTCTCGAAATAGTCCCACGGGGGACTTTTTTAGTAGTTAGCTTTCAGGAGAATTTTTGTCATACCGTAAGATTTTAACAGGTCTAAAACATGGGAAAATAATTTCCATTGGAAAACACTATGGTTTATCAGCCTTTTCAGCACAAAGATAGAGCAATTAGTCGCAAAAATGCCCCTCAAGGGACTGTTTTGGGACTATTTTGATTATGTGGTATAAGTTGGAGAACGTCGCCTGTTGCTTCAAGTACGATTCATAATATGGAAGTACACCTTGACTTCTTTGTAAAATGCTACTTTTTATAGGGCCGACGGGCACCAGAAGGTACTCGGGTCGCGGTAAGTAATTTTCGAGGGTATTCACAGATCATGTCATTTTCTCTAATGGAAACTGATGAAAGTTCATTGACTAGTACCTCAAAGTGAAGTATTGTGGTAGGGCTTGCCGAAATTTGAAAGTAAAGCACGTAGGCCGCTGCATTCTCGGTGTGTTTAAAAATAGTCCCAAAAATGTCCCTGGATTGTTTCAAACGGGACTAAATTGGGACGAATTTGGGACTAAATTTGGACTAATTTGGGACTATTTTTGGACTAATTCAGGACACTTTTGGTGACTGGGAGGGGTCTATTTTGAATCCCAACACCCTTGTTGCAAAATAGGTTCAAAACCGCTCCGAAACTGATCGGTGTTCGATCGGTTTTTACTATTACGTCGATGAGTTTTCCATCGGCTTTTGGTCGGTTTGTTTAGTAGCCATTTTACACTGACAAGCATCGAACTCATACGAGGAAAATTGACGACCGACGTAACGTGCAATGCTCGGTTGGCGTTTTATTTTAATGTATTGCCTTATTTTATGGAAATTTTCCGAAAACCTAACTATAGATCGCTCTATTTTATTCCCTAGAAATGGACGAAATAAGAAAAATCATTCGGAAAATCATAAATTAGGAGGTAGAAATGAGTGGCATAATATGTGATTTGGGTTTTTGAGAGAAATTAACGGAGCATATCGCGTATTTCAAACGATTCGCAAAAAAGGCTCGAAAACCGGCCGGAAACCGTTCCGTAACCGACGGGTTTTCGGTCGTCTTTAGATCGGATTTTACTATTACGCAATCGGTTTTCGGGTGGTTTCCGAGTGGTTTGCGACCGATTTTCTGGACGGTTTCTGAACGGTTTCCGAGCGGTTTGTGTCAGTCGTTTGAAAGCATGTCACCTTGCTTCTCGAACTGCTGCTAAGTTTTTTTCCTGCAATAGACAATTCTCTTCTCCAGATCATCTTATCCTGTTCCACAAAGCTCAAATCTGCCCCATGTCTGAATACTATATTCATGTGTGGGGTGAGGCTACGCCTTTTACCCATTCTCTTGATTGGGTTCAGCTTCGGGTCATCCGGTTAGTCGGATATTTTTCTCCAACCACCAATTCATAGTCACTAGTCGATCGCCAGGCGGTTACTTCATTGTCTCTTTTGCCTTTACTGTTTTGGCTCCTTTTCTTCAGGGTTTGCCGTGGGTTTCCCTCTAACCTTTACTCTCCATTCTCGTACACAGACAGCCATTCATCCTTATCCGGTTTCTGTCTCCTGACGTCATACCTCAATCGGCTGTCAAATTTGGAACACTACCTCTCTCTGTCTTTCCACCCACCTACAGCTTTCCTTGCTTCGAAAACTAACAACTAGCTGGTTCTTACGTGGATTTTTCTCCGAACTTCCCCTTCACAGTACCTCTTTTGGCTACGAGGTTTAAGCCTTTTCGGAAAGTATTTTGTGTACAATGAAAAATGAACAAAAAATGTCCATTCTTTGACTTGGAAAAATGACCTTTCTGTCAGGAGCAAAATACAGGCGACCTGACTAGCAAACTCCTAACAGTGCTGACAGCCAGGCAGAGGCAGTGATAATACTTCTGTCCTGAGACATTTCAGATAAATGAGCCGCAATATTGAATTTCACGAAATAAAGTTATGTGGAGTGTTTCTCTTGGAATAAACGTGAACTATGAACGTTTTCTTGAACTTCCCGTGATTTCCAGTTGTAAAAGTTTATGCGCTTTCGGTATTTAATTGTATTTTGTCGGAAAACCTACTTATGGCTATAGTCCTTTTGACTTTTTAGCTGCCTTTGAATAATATTGGAGTTTAGCATTTAATGAGTGTTTCGCCGGATAAACTTCTTGAGCTGTACGTTGATCCGGCTATCAGAATATTTAATCTCCGTCTGAAGAAGCAAACCGAGCACAGTTACCTGAGCTTTGGTCCATTCTCACAACTTGCGAGCTATTCGAAAAATGGAAATACGCGCATTATAATCCAGAAAGAAGCGATTGAACATTCTGTAGACGTTGTCCAGTCTCGCACTTGCCATTTACTTTAACATGACAAAAGGTGCGAAATATGATTCTATCAAGGGCGCTTGGTAAGTAAATTGGTTTTCAATAGTTTGTAATTACTTCATACTTAATGGGTCAGATTAAACTAGAAGTCATTAAAAATTAATCTTATCGTGTAAGCGTTTGTCCACTTCTGTTTAGTCTAAATAATCATTAACCATGTACTGGGTTTAACCGTTTTGGCTGTTAGCAAAATGATTTGGAACTAGGTGCGGCATGCCACCATTTTTCATGATTTCTCTGACAATGAGGAGGGTGGATCATATGGTCCCAACCTGGGAAGCCTCATGCACCGTTCGCAGCAGTTCGTTGGTTACGGTTTTGGTATTTTTCTATCATGTTACATACTGATCGCTCCTCTTTACTTGCAAACCATGGGCTTCCCTAGTGCCCTTCTGGAGACGTGCCCATCACACGGATGATTAAACGGCGTCTACTCAACTTAATTATTTATTTTGAAGACGGGAAGTCGGGTGGGGGCATTCGTATTTCGACGGCGAAACCAGTTAATTTCATGAAACACAATCTTTTATATAGCCCTTTTTCCAAACCGCGCTGCACCAACGTTGCTCTTGCGGCTGCCTGAGTATTTTGGCTGCATTCTGGTCATTCGCCTGTGGCCGTCAGCTTGATTCTCTTGGGTACCATTTCCATTTAGCTAGTTCGATTGTCCCGGTTGACGACTTGATCGGTAGCCCCTAACCTGGGTTATCTTGATGCTGCCGCTGCTTTCCACCTCCTAGTATCTATGCCTTTTTTTGTCTGCTTTGGGATGCCTACGACATATTCGCCGTCTGCTTTTTTCTTTGTGGCTGTCTGTCGGTTGGCCCGATCGGTTTGATATTCGTACCATCTTGTTGCTCCAGCGTTCCCCCTACAATATGGTCTACGTCTAACCTCAGCATTACTGCCCTGTTTAACTGTCAAATTCCAACAATGCTGCAAAGACAGCGGTGTTCAGGGGCTGACTATCTTTATATCTTCCATCCTGAAAAACTCCCTCTGAGATGCGACGACAAGCTAAACTGTTCACTGCAACGTACAACAGACGCTTGATAAACAAACAGACACCGCGTTGACATCGCAGATGGCTGGGATTAGCAGCTACTCGGTGATACTTCATCCGATGTTCGACCTATGACGGAAGTCTAACTACGCTAGAACTAGAACTTATTGTTTACTCTGATATGAAAAGGTCTGGTATTCGGAAAACCCGATTCTGAAGAGAAAGTTTGCAATTTGAATGGGCAAGACTGATCGGCAACAGTTATTCACACCGTTCTGAAATGTTCACATCTTACCGGTATTTACTTTTGAGATAATTTCAAGCTGTGGCCTCCAGCATTGTTAGCGTTGGGGTGGCTGTTAGTAAAAGAGCTGGAATCGCGCTGTTTGACTGCATCTCAGTCGATAGTCGGTTATGTGCAGTGAGAGTTAGAAACCCGTGCACTGTGAGAAATCTCCGTCTCGCTAAGCGTAATTCGTTTGTTGTCTTGGTTTATGCACCCACCGACTGCAGCCCAGATACAATCAGAAATAACTTACAACAAAAGCTACACGACGTCTTGCGTAAAGCGAACAAGGCAGATGTGATTTTGGCAGAGCATATTGGCTGTAATCCAAGGAGGTGCATTTCAGAAACCCGTTTTACTAGATTCCTATTATTTGGAAAACCTGCATTAGTTTTTGGCTCCGTGATCCGATGGCTGCCTGTTGTCCACCAGAAAAAACTTAAGACGCTTAAATCGCCATCTGGCATTTGGCCCATTCGAGTGAGCAACGAACTCAGACCGACCACGTTGTAGCAATTGATAAATGGCGGGGTTGTGCTCAAGACTGTTGATCGTACTGGAGCATTCCGCTTGGCTCCGATGGCGCTTTTGTTTTCACTAAGCTGTCCATTTGCTTTGGTGGGCGTTCTTGCCGCCGGATGCAGAGACGGTCATTTCTTGTAAATAAATAAATAACGTGATAGGACGTGAACCATTGTGAAAGGACAGAAACCAAACACACAATTTTACTTCCGTAGTAGAACAGCTATCAATCAGTACAAAATATATATCCTCATAAATCACTATGCATAGGAGGGCTAATATGATAAACCACTAACAATTGGCGCTTATTTGCATGGTTAGCGGTTATTAATTGGTTAATTTACAATGCTGGGTGATATCGGCATTTTGTTCACTCCCTCAACCCCGGGAAGCTAGCTGTCCGTTGAAATACGTAATCAAATGTATTGCTACTACAACATAACTGAGTACTTCGCTTTGCGAAACGTCAGCTCTGGTTAATACTATAATGCATGCACATTTCACAGACCTACTTATTTCACTGTGTATTGGTAAACTACCACAGTATAACACTCAGTGCTCGCTTGATATCAGTCGGATTTGTTGTGAGTCACTGCCTCCTGTGAGCGCGGTGGCATTGAGCATTGGACTTAAATAATAAATTCACTGGTTGTTTGAAAGCTCTAAATTAGAGGCCACCAACGTTCACAAATATCACTAACGTACGTTGTTACTATACAGAAAAAAAGCAAGCGAGTAGTGGTCCGAGACTTTGCACAACATGGCAATGAATCGGAACGCGGACTAGATAACTGAGGAGAACGTTATGTAAACATGCCATTTATTGGCAACGTTTTACACCACTTGTATATATATATATATATATATATATATATATATATATATTGAGAGAGAGAAAGAAAGAAAGAGGTTAGAGCAAATAACCGGAAGGAGTAGCCTTTTGGGGTGCGTTAGATTCTCCGGGTGAGATCCGTGAGACTTACTCACTCATTAAATACCAGCAGTGAAGTATACGGTTGTATATTACAACTAGTGGTACTCTTGTATTTACTTTTCCGATGCTTTTATTTGTAAATCTACCGTTCTGTTTCCTTTGGTAATAATATTTCACCGTACTGATGAGATTTCCACGGCTTCCAAAGTTCGTTCGAGCAGAAAGAGGAAAAGCGACAAGCTTGGCACACTGATTGAAGTACTGTGACTTAAAACGACTATAGTGGTTGACAGTAATGAAAAGCAGTATGAGTTATCACATTTATCTCGTGCAACGGATACGTAAGGAAAACAGTCTGACCAAAAATGTGCATGCGAATCCCGCTATTATCAGAACGATTAATTACCACCCGCTATGTCATGTTTGTCGTTAGTTGTTCACCGAGTCGAACGTCGTAATCGTGTGATTTTAGTGTAAGGCAATTAATGATGTTTTACTTCCATTGGTCCCGTTTTATCTTCTTGAAAACCAATTCCAAGGCGACTAACTCATGAGGACAAGTCTGCTTTAGTTCCCTGTGCACGCGTGGGACACACAATCCAGGAATTACCACGGAAACCTTCGCAATTGGAACCGTTTCTTTTGTTACTTGGCGGTGCCAACCTCGATGACACGCTGGATGAAGCTTTCGTTTTCTCCACATCTGATGGGACATGGTCGAAACTAAATTGGATGGTAGAACCGCTTAGCGGTCCAACACTATCTCGATACGAACACGCTAGTGCTGTTTTGCCAGACGGAGTGAGCATCTGATCCAAATTTCGGTCCTGTTCACTGATATCGTCATTGTTTTCCCAATTTTTTTTTCTACAATGGTTTGATTATTGCGAACGTGGCTTTATTATGAATGTCTAGAAACAGTTACTGATGGTCTACCTGCAATGAAGGTTGAAGGTTATTGGTTTACGTGTTTTATGAAAAGATTGCCTATGTCGTTAAAGCTTGTGATTGTACAACCGAGAGATGTTCTCAAAGTGTTTTGACAATCAATATCAACCCCACATTGACCATTAAAGGATACCGCAGAACCATGCAGGTGTTACTTTCTTGTTGGAATTTAATAGCAATACACGTCACGGCACCTAATTTACAAGCTTTCGGGTAAATAATAGGTGAGAACGAGTGACAAGTTGATATTTGTTCGGTATTATTGCACAGAGCAAGCATTGCTTTCATTTTACTTCGGTAATTTATACTTTCCCATGGGTAAATCTTTGTATTTAACGTATTCTATCCACGCTGAAAAGAGTAGTGTTGTTGTATGGACAACCGAGTTCTCCAGTATTGGGGTACTGGGTTCATTCCGACCGTTATTTTTCCCTAAATTATTTTACTTTTTGAACAATTTCATATTTTATTCTTGTTGATTTCATTTTTCGGCCTTGCCTTCATTACTATCTTTCTCTCTCGGATGGTTGGTTGTTCTACTTTTACATGAATTTGCAAGGTCAGTCAACTATGTATTCGGTGGAGCTCCTTGATTAGACGATGTATACGCTTGTCGTGTGTTGAGTGTGTTCCTCCTGAAACCAGTAGGAGGTCTGGCCGTGATTCTCGTGCGCCCGTTCAATGTTCGGGCTTGTTGTCCAAGCGTTATGCGATTACAACCAAGGGTCTACGGCCGTGCCCGGTTTGTGTTCTGTGGTTTTATTGCATTTTGATGTTTTGTGATTGTATCTTTGGAAAACTGTGATTCATCAGGTGACTCAATACGTAGGGTTCTATAAAAGCATCAGTGAATAGAAATAGAAGTTGGGAATCGTCTACCTTTCAGTACTCCATTGCACGTGCTGGACAAGGATGGGAGAAGCAATGCGGCGGCCGGGCTTGGAAGCACGAGGAAGCTACCCTCAGCCTCCGCTTCGGTTGGAGCTTCCCCTCTTCATGGTTGGGGCTTAAGCGATGAAAATTGTCGCTTGGTAGAAACTTTGAGAGATATAACTCAGAATGAGATTCGGTGGTCCGAATACAGTGCGGTCTGCCTGTTCAACTCTCGTGTCCCATAAATACAAAAAGTCAGACAAACAAGATGAAAATACACCATAAAATCTACGATGAAATAGTAAAAAAATCGCATCGTTTTATATCCTTTCACTAACCGCTTTGTATATCTCATATGTATGTTGCAACATGTAGGTCAAACCGTCTCTACAGGATGTGTTCTTTGTTCCCTTTATATTGAAGTTTGGCAGATAAACATTCAGTAAAATGCCTTACTACTTGAAGATGAAAATATTGATTTTCACTTTCAGACTGGTCATCGTTTTGAAAACAGACATCCTATGAATCCAGCATCGTTTAATGTGTACCGAGTCTTTTCTGTAGAGCATGTCAGTAACATGAATTGATTTTATTTTGAATGCAAATTACCGATCATTCGAAAATCGAATTCCAGTAATTGGATAGCACTGCCTTCAGGCCGTGGAATCCATTCAAAAAGTCACGAGAGTCAGGATAGCAATGTGCAACCTACTTATGAGCAAGATGAATATGACTACAATCCACCAGGATTTGGTTTGATGAAATGACACGCATTCGAATGTTAGTCAGCGGTTGAACACCAGGAACAGGCACTCAGTGGTGCGGGCCACAACGACCGTAAGGATGCATGAGCGTGGGACGGGTGATTCGCAGAGTGCCTGGCTGGGTGTCTGAGCATATATGAAAAGTGTAACGAAACTCCCGGCTCAGCTCGTATGGAAGCGGCAAGGTGAAGAGCCGAATACATTACTCTGACCATCCAGTCACCGGATATCCACACTGATTTTTAATCAGGTCACGAGACCATTTGGGTAGAAACGTAATACACGCTTGCCTTGGCTTCGTTGTAACCGGCCTTTTAAAGGATCTTCATGAATCCATAGCTTTCCATGCTATTCACGCAGATGTTGCGATAAGGGCCCGCATAGCTTCTCGTTCTAAGATCTAACTTGAAACGAGGTTCAGGTTCTGGTTTTATCGACTCCAGTTACGCTTACTGTTCGCCTAATCATCTACCTTTGCGGATCGAAAAAATGCTTGACCCGGTATCTTCCATCTCGACCAGTAACTGTTATTCACTTTTTTGATTTTTTACACGACCGTGTGCTGCGTGGGAATACGTCGGCTCCCTGAATTTGATCCCGGAGAATTAGATACACATCAGCGTCATTGATGTCGCCTGATTTTTGTTCTTTGCATTTAGTATCTTGTACTACCTGGCTCACTGACTCTCTCGTTTAAAAATACTTTCCGTATATTCTGAGTTTTTTTAGAACACGTTTTTCCTTCGTGGGTGTATTTACCCAATTATCGATTTGATATTATTTTATTTTCTTCTTTTTTTGACACCCAAAATAAAAGGATGTTATCGTCTTTGGCGGTGCCACCAAATCCTGTCCATTGGGTGACTTGCTGGAACTTAAGGTTACTCACAATCCACCTCTTACTGGCCTTTCCATTTCACCGAATTCGAGCTCGTCTTCCACATTCCCCGGGGAATCACGCACACAACATGGTTCCGCATGCCTCACAGAACACGGGCAACTACTAATTTTTTCAGGTGGAGCGATGGGCAATCAACCGGTGTCGGACATCCAAGTACGTTGACTAGACTATTCCGACAGAATATCTGTGTGAATTTCTATGAAAACAACAGAAGGATTTCCTTCCGAAAACGACAGAAAATGAAACCTAACACTAGATAGGAATGTGGTGTGCAAAATAGTGCTAAAACTGCAAAGTGCACATGTCCGGTGCTTACAACCCAGTGGTCTTGAAAGCACACATGTTAGCATTACTTCAGCTAGGACTTTTTTGTCAGACTGTAATCTCCCAGTTATGCGTCTACCATTAAGTTCCAAGCCGGAATCAGTGAGGCAAGTAAAATAAATGGTTATTTTGCTGAGCTGTCGAAAGACCGCAAACAAATCAGGAAAAGCAAGACACGAAACTTACTACCAAGTCATCATTTAGTAAGCAAATCATTGCTACTAATATTTTTAGTGAATCTATGGCAGTGGCGGCAAGTGAATACTTTCGCTGGTGGTTCCCATGCAGACCAGCTGTTAATCAACTAGACAGCAGGCATTGGACAACCATTCTAATCAACAAGTACTAAACTTTGTGCATGGTTCTTTAACCGGTGTCATGTGACGTGATTCGGTCCTCATCTACGTCCTTGGCGGCACATACGCGTGAAAAAAATCCGACAAAATGTTCATTTTGTGATGGCGTCGAATCAACAACTCCGCGGTTCGTGTGTTTCACAAATTAAAAATGATTCAGCCCCGATATAATATTGGCTGGTGAAAAAGTAGACAATGTGAATTGTTCTCGTCGGTTCCTGAAACTTGCGTGCCAGGAGCCACCAATCTCATCAGCGTGCGATGTTAAAGACCCGTCCAAAATTCGTTTAAAATGGAATCTCGCTTCATCCCTCTTTATATAACAATATCATGTATATATAGTGTCGATTGTGCTTTATACGAATAATCACTCAGTATATGTTTCGAGCTTGGTGATTTGATAAAGCTGTATCAGGCAATCGGGTAATGATACTAATCTATTCAAAGTTTTCTCTAATTCACGTTGGTTCTTTGGTGTGCTATGGTAGTTAAATGCACGTGACCTTGATTGCCAGAGTAAAACACTCACAGCAAAGTAAGCTAACGATTAGCAAGGTATGGAAATATAATTAATCTGGTCAACGGAACCACATAAATTAACCTAGGTTATATTTAGGTAGGTCTACTATCCGAATAATTTCTTAGATGTTTTTTCGGCCAATATGTTTTTAATGGTTGTGCCCATATTATAAGGTTAAGATAAATTATTTCATTATCTAGCGGTTTCATAATATATGCGATTCAAAAGGCTTTTTACCGATGACTGCCAAACTTACTGAAACGGAATTTTCTCGGCACCTGTTTGAAAAGGATCAAAGTGGAATGGCAGTGTCCTATAATTTGGAATCTTTTTTATCGTATCTTGCTCAGTGTTTTAACACGAATAGGGTCACAAAATATCGGACTGATCACAGAAAAACTACCCCAAGTACACGCTTCAGAGGTGGGATATCTAGAAAATCGAATGAAGGAGACGATTTTATGTACGTTACGATTAGAAAACAGTACCGGAAATCCCTGTCCTTAATCTAGCGCGAGAATATTCCCTGACTCTTTGACTCCCTGCTGGACATAAGGCAGTGACAATTTTCAATACGGCTAGTACTACGTGATACGAAGGCTGCACTACAGGCCCAGCAAATGAGGGCATGTGTTGGTTTCATCAGGCCAGTCGTTTTTGCGATGGATTTGTTTATCGTTTGAGTGTTTGGTAGATGACGAGCTGCCTAAGGCCCTGGAGAGTGAAATTTAATGTACGCATATCTTCCAAAAATTTTCCCGCCGAAAGTCGACGTATCATACCGACCACCATTATTCATTTGGATCGGAATAAAGCACGTTTAAGTTTGTTGGTGGACTTCAATTTGGGATGCCTGGAATGTTTTGGGGGACATCTTCAACGTTATGACCGAAGGGTCCCCGAATTCAACGGAAGGAAGTTACCGGGGCCGGTAATAGTTTTTCCGGATGACGCTTCATGCTCTGTCTCATGAAAGGTTTGTATACAAAGTGATGCAGACCGATTGGTCTGTTAATTATTCACTGTAGGACTCGTAAACGTATACGCAACTTCAAGATCCAGTCCATAAAATTACTCTCTAATAGCGCAGATTTAACAGCAATGGTAAAAGTTCTTCGGTTCCATGGAGAATAGTCAAAGGACTATCTACACACTAGATATTAGAATCACAAATAAAACGTGATGCTGCGTAAGATAAAGATTAATTTCATCACCAACGTGGTAGACTCTAAACCATTGAGACTGTTTAGAATTTTGAAGAATGACGGCAGACCAGATGTTTAATACCGTGTACGAGCATTGTGTTTTGATTAACGTCTGGGTTAATTTAATATGAAATAATTTTGTTCCATCACAGTCGTGGCGCACTGGTGGTAGCAAAAATATGGTTTTGCCTGAATTTTGAGCATAGGTTTTCACCGCATACAGGCAGATCACAAGGGTAATCGTCATGATACGTCGCCACTACTTACTAATTATGGTATATATAAAATTATATGATTCTGCGTTAAGGCTGTCGTGTATGAGCACAAGACGTGCTTATCGGACAACCGTATTCATCAAAATCGACACTGCATGTATGCGGGACGTTGTATACTTCGTCTGTGACACTCATAGGTAGGCATTGAATAGAGAATGAAAAATATTCGGCAAATTTCAGCCGGTTAAATACGGTAAACACGGCTTTATCTGCTTTCCTACCACTTTACTGACCAATAACTTCTCCAGCCATGAACTCTTTCGACGAAACAGTGATGTTTACCTAACAAAAGTTTTCGTCTATGGTCGCCGCAGCATGTGCCGGCTCAGACAAAGCCGATAAATCAACCCATGTACGAGACCCACTCTTGCACGTTCAGTTTCGAATCCCGAATGGGAATCTGTGAACACACCGGTCATGGTGAGTAAAAACAGAGAGCAGCTACGCAGTGCTTCCATCTCCTCGTGACTGACTGCTTCAATTTCTGAGTAGATCAATCTGAACTTGCTGACAAATCAATGTATTCTTCGCCTTCTGTTTTCCAATAAGTGATTCTTTCCTGAGAACAGTCAAATTAACACGAGTTTCTCGTCTTTACGGTTCAGTAAAGCACTGATTGTGTTACATACTATCAGTCAGCTAGACCAGGGTGATCTGCAAGCTGGATCTCTGTTGTAAAGTCATTTCACGACAGGAAAATTCTGCTCAATCTTTTTACTATGTTGTCGATAGCTTGAATTAAACTTTTTTGGGTTTATTGTTTAGTCCCTACTGTTCGCGTTGGCAATTGTGAAAACTAGAGGCATGACAGAAGTAGCTGCTTCATTCACGAGTCGTTGCATCAAATTCCCACGCCAGAGAATTCAACAGCCACATATAAAAAGAGTTTATTTGTCTAAAAAATATCTTATGTATGCCGTCATTAATAGCTCAGTCATTTCGATTTTCGTCATCCATGAAATTTGAACTAGCACTGGAAATGTATGACGTCATCATATTTGATTCCGTGATTTTCTGTCCATCGTATGTTACAGCCAGTTTGCTTTTCTTGCCAGTGACGGATTAATCTGGCAAGTAGTTACACAAAAAATGCATGGGATTTGTTTCCCGTATGTAGTTACAGTAAAAATCTAGTGCTCATGAGAACTATCAGACTCAGTTGAGTTTCACCTCGTTTCCCGTAAGCATAAAACTGCATTCCATTTGTAACTACTTTCGAGTAGTCTAAAACGAAATTGTGTTAACCACTGAAATTCAAGTTGGAGGGCCACGCAGCTTTGGGTTATGTTATCCGTTCCATACATCTTGTTTGGATCGGTTCATCTGGATTTGCAGGTTCATATTTACGATACGAAAAGTAAATCGTGGTCATCCGTTCACACAACTGGACAGACACCGTGTGTTCGTCTTGGACATCTGTTGATATATCAGTACCCTTCAACTGAGCCACTGGACGCGGCCGATTTGCACCGTATACCCCGTGGACGAATGTTGATTCATGGTGGTATGGCCGAAGAGAAATTTTTCGACGATTTCTACCAAATGCAGTTTTCAGAAGTACGTTATTCACGCACAGTGCTTTGTGTGTTTTACAGTTCCACACTGATGATGATTGAAAAGTTGCAGAGAATTTTACGAACTGCATTAGTTACTATATTTACCCCATTCATGTTTTCTCTTCATACACTCACACCTGCTTCAGATGATTTTCTGTTCATACAGCATGTCAGTCTGCTACATTCGCAAAATCACGGACTTCACATTTGTGCTCTGCGTGGCATGAGATTTGCAGTAGAGTACTACTAGCCTCGGTCATGGGTCCACTGTTATTCCCGGTGCTTATGAACAGTCTGTCACCAGAGCTGAAAGTACCTGTCTGATCTAAACAGAAGACCCCAAAATATGGCGTCTGATCGAGACCAATGCAAACCATCGTAAACCGCAACTAGAGTGGATACCCAATCGCTTTGGTCAGTCTGTTGAGATCTCCTCCCCAACATCCGGAAGTGTGCTCAATGAAGTCTACTCTTTCCAATGGCTGGCTCTTCGAATGACTTACTGTAAGCCAGACTTGTGTTTGGCAGTGATTTAGTCGTTGAGAACTCGTGATCACACTGAAATGGTGCGTAATTGGACCATACTTGAACCATACTCGTTGGTGTCCACTGTCTTCACTTTTGTACAAATGAGAACTTGTACTTGTGCGAAATGATCTGGATAAACTGAGCGATATACTGACGAAAAAGGCTATTCTAAATGGTTCGTACATAGACGTGGCGCGCCGGTGGAACTGAAATCGACTTACATATTTGCACCCCATGCCATTTAAAGAACATGACGTTGGGGCCGGATCAGGTATAGACAAGGAAGTGAAGCAGAAATAACACATTTCGCCGTACAGCTCATTATCCTTCCCAAAAATCTTATACGCGCTTAAACGAACGAATGTGTTTATCATTTCTGACTGTGTTTACGCTTTTCAGTATACTTACAGCGTGCTGTATATACGAACAGGATAACGTCGGCTGTCCACCCGAATGAGTGTCCACTCATCAAAGAACTGCATACTCCACGGTGCTAAGCTACATACGAGGTCCATTACACGTTATCTGCTTGGCACTGCTCATTGATTTGACCAGAATAGTGTTCTGTGTGGTCTTGCGGTGTCAGAAGACTGGTAAGATTAACCGAGGTCGTAGTCATTCGCGAAATCCGACGGATTTGTGCATAAAAAATAGTTTGTAACGCAACTCCTTTCCCCAAAAAATGCCGCTTCACAAACCCCCTTTGCCATGGTAAATGTCACACCCTCTCACCCCTTTCATATTGTTCTCCACTAACCCAACCCACAAACGCATTAAGAACATCATCTCAAACAGTAGCTCCACAATCAATTTCTGTTTTAGTAGCCTTTGTACAAGATTACCTCACTGTGATGTACGTGATTAGATAACTCGGCAATGAACTGTTGATTGTTTCCGTAGACAGAAGCACGATCGTCACAGGATACTCCACCCTAATGCCACGTGACGGCTTGTTTGCTTTTAACGGTCTGACAAACTTAGGCTGATTCGGAAACGCAATCGATACTAAAAACATCCAGCGGTGTGTAGATCGAACAAAGTGCGATCTTTGGTTCATCCACGTTTTTATTTGAGTTTACGCTTCATTTTACAAGATCTAAGTGAGAAACGGTTGGACGCGTTAAATGAGTTTCAGGCGAGCCTCACCAGTAGTCCTATGGCAGGCTTTCTATAAGAAACCGAACAGTTTTGCTTATAAGATGAGCCACCTGATAGTATAATATTCATTTCTCGGATGCACATACTATTCGCCGACTACTTGAAACGCGTCACACGCACCGCCGACCGACAATAACGGTTTTCTTAGACCTGAAAGGCGCCTTCGATTCAGTTGATCGAACAGCGCTTTTCAGTGTTCTTCATCGAAAAGCTATGCCCCAGAAGTTCGTGAATCTACTGAGATCATTGTATTCTTATACTTCTGGCTGCGTTAGAGTTTACGGTGAACTATACGGTCAGTTCCAAACGACCAGTGGTGTTCGACAAAGATGTCCCATGTCTCCATTCCTGTTCAACTTCGTCATGGACGAAATAATGGAGAGTAAGCTGCAAAATCTTCAGGATGTAGGCGTCGAACTAGGAAATAGTGAAAAGTTATGTGACCAAGATTACGCGGACGACATTGCCTGCCTGTTCGAATCCACGGAACATGATCAACGTGCACTAGATAGACTTTCAAGAGTTGTAGCTCCATTCGGCATGCGCTTTGCACCTTCAAAGTGTAAGGTGATATTGAAAGACTGGACATCAACGATTCCGAGCTTGATGCTCGATGGGGAGGTGTTGCCAGTTGTCGACCACTTCACCTACCTCGGCAGCAGCTTGACGACTGATGGGAGCACAGTAGTAGAGGTGAGCACTCGTATATCCAAGGCTCGAGTGGCGTACGCTGGACTGAAGCACTTGTGGCCTCGATCTGATATTTCACTGAAGTTGAAAGGTGGTGTACACTGCGCCGCAGCACATTCAGTTTTGTTGTATGGTTGCGAAACTTGGAGTCTGCGTGCTAAAGATATTCGTCGTCTTGAGGTTTTCGACCATCGATGTTTACATAGTATCGCTAAGATTGGGTGGAATAGCCGAGAAAGTAATGATGAGGTCGGAAAGCGAGTATTGGGTACCAATTCGAGGAACGTTTTGTCACAGCGTATCCAACTTAGTAGACTTCGTTGGTTGAGGCACGTGTTACGAATGGCAAACACACGTCTACCATACCGTGTCCTATTCTCCGTTCCTCTTAGGGAGTGGAAGAGACCACGTGGAGGTCAACAGATGACGTAGCAGCGAGGAATGCGAAAATGTACAGCAGACTCAGGAAAAATAGGTGCATCACGTCTTCGTGGTTGGGGTCCAAAAGATCCCTCAACCAGTTGGCTGGAGACACTGAAAGGATATGACTGCGAACCGCGAACAGTGGCGATCGTGTTGTCACTTTATATCAAATCAGAATGACTGATCGATGTTTGTTTGTACAGTTAGACTGTATTTCGTGTGTTGGCTACTAGGGCATTCTTTCCTTTTCCCACCCATGTAGGTCCACTCCCTGTCCATCTTGTATATTCATACTTTTTAATTCAACGTGCAATATGGTGAGAAAGGCAGTGGTCAGTTGGGCTTGCCATACTGTTTAACACTGTACGATGATGATGAGGACTTGAAAATCCATATATTGCAATGAAAACTGCAACCTTTCTCATTATTCCTTTATTTTTTCATAAAATAATTAGGTGTTTGCTGCTCACTGCGCAATGATATTCCCGGATTTGACCGGTGGACAAACGATTTTCCTTTTCAGCTTAGATAGGAAAATGTGTTTTGTTTGTGCTATTTCTCGTTAGAAAAACAACAATCAAATAAAACCTGGAGATCGAACAGAGAGAAACAGAAGATACTGGTAATTTTCGTAGTTCAGGTGGATGATTCTGATCAGGAGCTATTGGAAATAGAGAAGAACTGATCGTACGTACGTCCATAGTAGTGGCTTACTGATGGACATATTGTTGTTGCGTTCTTCCACCCCCGGCTGTTCCAAAATGGAACAAGTTTCCCCCGCGAAAGTGGCATAAGTATTTCGATTAGCATGAAATGCCTCAGATTTTCAAGGTTGCCAGTAATTTTCCTTTTACTCGAACTTCTAACAAACAACCGACGACAGGTTGATGAAAGCCATTTGACCGGTATCTGGTGCAAGTTCGTAAACAAGTCTTCAACGGATACTGTCTCGGATCGAATGGCACTGCAAGATGAGAACAATCTCTGGCAAACTGGACGTGTACCTTGTGCTCGAGCTGCTCACGGAGGTGTTTGTCTCAACGGGTCTGGGAACTCCATCTGCATTGCGAAGGTGTACATCTTTGGCGGTGTTTCGACCGCTGGTGCATTGAATGATATGCACTGTTTTGATACACGTAAGAGCTGTTAGTGAATACAGTGAAATGAAAACGAGTCTGCTGGTCATGAGTTTGTTGTTTTCAATGTTTGTTTTTAGATCCTATCAGTGTATTCACCTGTTTTTTCTGATCTTGATTTATTCACAACCAGTTCTGTATACTGACCAACAGAATTATTTAGTTAATCTTATCACAACATCTAATTTGATTCTCTTTTTCATGAGAATGTATTTCAGAAGCTTGGCAAACCACCAAAGTTGGGTGATGATTGACAAGCGTAGTTTTAGACAGTCAGAGTTCGTCACCCCGGTCCATCGGTTCTCTGTCACAGTACGGTGGATTCTTGTAGATGTTGCACTTGCTCCTTTCACCTAACCTACCGTGGGCAACGAATTCCATATCTCAGTATTGTTACGAATGCGAACGGCACAGTCGTTATTCTTGGAACACACCATTTCGACTCGGGCACACGCATACACACACCCAACATAAACATAAGAGCGAGAGAGAACGCGATTAGTTTCGTAATAGGGGATTACAAGGTACAAGTCAATTACTCATTTCATACCTTTCACACTTTGTCTTCTCTACTTGTTCGGTTTCTTCAGTATTTATTTCCCGTGAATCTTCTTGTCCATGTTCCTCAAATAAACCGTTTACCCCTCTGCGACCTGGAGATAGACAAGGAAAATCGGATTTATGTGTCATCAGCAAGTTCTGATTCTTCAGTGTTGTTTTAATGCCGTTAAAAGATATTTAAAAAACATGGTCATCAGCAGCGAGGGATTAGATTTATAAAATATGATTCATCATGCAGTATGAACGCCTAACCCACCATTGAAAACTATGGAAACATGTCCACACCCATAGATTGCACATGTAATCCTTTGGCTATTTGTCCATGTCTCTTCATGTACCCCTAGAACCTCACATTATTTATTCGTTCTGGGGTGAAGGGAACAGAAACTACAGTTAACTTTATCGTTTTCATTGTACCACATATTAATAGGAGACGTACAGATCTTCTCAGTTCAATCCCGATCGGGATGAAACCGTTGATCATATTTCCACATGTGGTTTCGCATAAAATGCAACTGTCATCACTCATCAGTTCAACTGTAGATCAGCTCGGTTAGTTGTCCCAGAAAATCTAAGTGAAGCTCATTTAACGAATCACGTCCTTGATAAACCTCATCTTTAACTGCTCTTGCATAAAATCCGATATACACATGGGTTAGTTATACGAGGAAGGACAGCGGTTCACTTCAGTTCAATCAATCAATAACCGTATATTGGGTGCGGCGATTTTGGTTGATCTCAGCGGAAACCTAAATTGCAAATAATGCAAAAAAGAAAGTAAGAAGAGGGTAGCGAATGGCGTAAAGTTGACAAAGAATGATTTTGGGTACAAGAATACCAATAATCGTGACATCAAGCCATATTCTCTGATATGTCTAATCAATGAATGCGGAGAACTCTTGAACCCCACCCAAGATGCCTAAAACCCTACACGGTCAAGTCCAGCGTCTGGACTTTTCATACCTTTCTTCTGTGTCTCGAACTAAACACTCTTACTCATCTTCCAACCATAATCCCCCCAAGTGAACACTGTGCGCTGATGAATCCTATCCGGGGACATGCACAACGTATGTTCCAACCACCTTAATCTATTGACCTGAAATGTTTCACCTGATGCTTTGATTCAAATGCCTAATAAGCTGAGCCTAACCTCAGGATTGCTGATACGATGTTCCTAATGGATTCAATTCGGGGGCAGTTTCTAACCTTGATTTTAAGCCACTTAATACCTGAATATGTGTTAGTCGTGTTAACAGAACAAGGGACAGGGGGACTTAGGTTAATCGGTGCTGTTGGAATTCGAATTTTCGGACACACAAGTATGCAGGAACCCGCCGTTTCAATCAACTCGTTTGATCCTTGGGGAATTGATCTATGTACATATATGTGTACATTTACAATTGCCTAACCATGTGTGTGCCTCAGGGTTTGCGGGTTTATCACGAACGGAAAAGTAATTCAACTCTCGATCACCCTGTACACCATTTGTCATTGTCGTCAGGCGACTGAGAAGGATAGAGGCCTTATTGACTGACTCATGCTAATTGTCGTGGACAGAAACTAATGTCGCTTTTCCGATGACCATGATCCCATCCACGTTCGTGCCAATACACTTCTGTTCTGAATCGGTAACATGCACACAAGCACTAAAGGCTGATGAGAATGACTTTCCTGATTGCAGGCTTTCTTTTTACTCATCTCTATGGTAGATTCCTTGTTACCTGTGATTTGGAAACCGCGAAGCGAATCTATGTAATTCATAACATGTTTCCACTTTGCCAGACAGTCGACCTATCTTTTTCTTTGTTTCTGTCGTAGATTTGAGTGACACAACACCAGTTTTTTTCAAAGTTCCTGTTATGTTTTTAATGGTGATAGATTGAGGTCGAGTTAAACCGTTGCTAACCTGCCTTATAACATGTCGGTATGTTTCTGTAAAACGTGGCTTGGTCAATCGATACTAGAATAACCATTTCCAATAATCTTGACTACAATGAAACCGTGCAGTATTTCCGAACTTTAAGGACTGGGAAAGGCGAAGGAGTTACTAAATATTCAGTGTGAACCGCCATTTTGTTTTCGTTTATAGTCCAGTAATTGTGCTGCCAAGATGAACCTGGATATCAATGATCTCTCATTGCTAAAGTCGGGGAAATTAACGGTGGAAAATCTGATAGGCATCATTCCCCATAGTGAACTGAAATGAACGACCGTCTTAAGCCGAAAACCAAGGAGAAATAAGGGTCGATGTCAGATAGTTGTGTGTGGTTGGCACAATCGAAGAACAGCTCCGATTACTTGAGGCAGTAGTCATGTGCAACGTTGGTCTAGTATTGGGGTTGCGCTCAGTTCAACTTCGGTGGAATTTTAAATGAAGCTTAGGGAACACAAACGGTTTAGGTCACTGTAATCATTTGAACGGAACTGGTCGGTCCCCGATATGTGAAACGGAAACAGAGAACTCGAAGTTCTCGATTTCATCAGTTTGTTCTGGAACAGTCCACTGAATGATTACGAGTAAACGAGGCTCAATTAGCAGTTGGATCTCATCACCTACAGCTCAGAAAATGAAGTCCTGTTTGCAAAATCTATTAGGCCGGGGACTGTCTAAACTCCTTTATACTCCGAAACGTTACTGACCGTCTTTCATTACGTGTAGCTGTTAGTTCAGTTTTTAAACCATTAATCTCATCTTGTTGCTTTCGATCTTGAACTTTCAATTCTCTATGTGCTCAAGCCTGTCCAATGTTGCAACGTCAAAAGTAGCGGTTTGCCAAATGTTCCCAGAATTTCGGGAACCCAATCCGTAAACTGTGTTTTCCATTGCTTTCCGACCTTGAAATGTAGTGTTCTCAAAAGGTCACAGTATGCAAAATGTTTCCGAAAGCACCCGGTTGGCTAAGTCTGGGTTTGCGAGAGCTCTTGCTTTGATGTACATTTAACGTTCATTTTGTGTTTCATGAAACTTTGTACAGAGAACCAGAGGGTGTCTATGGGATCATCACCAGGTCCTATTTTTGCGTAGACATTCCTAACAAAACTAGAACAAACGAAGCTGAAGTCTGCAGTTGTCAGTTTCGAACATTACCGTCAGTATGTGGGTTGCGTATTTTGTTTCATTGACACTTTTCGTAACGTAGATTCCGTTAAAACGGCATTTAACGAAACACCCGAAGCAGTAAGCTGTACAGTTGATTGCGAGGTTAACTTTAGAGAGCGAATTGATACTCATACGAACATCTACGCGTAAGAATAGTTATTCAGAGCAGTTTGTTGAAACGAGCCTCATCGAAAGGGTGCTGAAAATCACCGTAGAAAGTAAGACTTCTTTGTAATCTTGCCACTTAAAGGTGATACGGTGCGTGAAGTCCTAAACCGATGACTGATGAAGGGAATTCGAGACGCATTCAGTCCCAACACATTACGTTGTTTTGAGGTGCTGCTCTAAAGCAGATTCAGAACAAGGATAAGCTGCCGATGCTAACCTACTTAATGGTTGTATACTCCTTCAGGTGTGTTTGTGGCGCATCTGATTTAGGGTCAAATGACACGATAGCTATTCACTCGGATCAAAAAGCATCACCCAACCCGATGAAGTCAAGGACAGACAGGATGGATAAGCAGTACAGTCTTATAGTGCAACTCGTTGACACTGGACGTCGGGCTAATCCGGCCACGGCTTTCGGAGTTGTTTATCGTGTCCTCCCAAACAAGAGTGTTCAGTCGTGCACTCTAGCGATAGCAGGGATAATCAGAATCAGGAAGCTGACCCCTGGTCTTTGTGCCAAAAAACGCTCCAACTTCCGTAGTCCAGAACTGATCGAGGTCGAATGAATCTGTCATCTTGTCACATAGAGCTAGATAAACCAATCACATGACAGAAACCGTTTGACTGTGACGAAATCATGCCCATGATTGGTGTTCATTCCACGTCTCTTTGTCTGATCTTTCGTCGACTGTCTCCCATGAAATATATGTAAACGGCTTGAGAATGAATTACTGAAGAGCGATTGTTTCTCCAAAATGGACTTTTATAAAGTTGTTGTCACGCGTGATTGGCCTTAACGAGTTGTCTATTGGACCGACCAATTAAACAGCAGTCTATGTTCTAGTCTACTAGGAAAGACAAGCCAAGTGTTGGCGATGGACCAATCAGTACTCCCACACTTGAGACATGAAAAGACTGAGTTTATTCACTAGGAAGCCATTGCGAATTTTCAGTGCGAGATTATGTCATTGGAAAATATGAGATTCCGCGTTGTCTTCAGGGTTCGGATAAAAAGTATCTACCAAGCAAATACTATATTTCACAAAACGCGTGGATGACTTCTGCCCTGTGATGCGATTGCCTAGGAGATTTAAACAATCGGATGAATCATGAGGAACGAAAAATTCTGTTGGTTGCGGACAACGCATCTTCTTATTGAAATAATACTCTGTTGTCTAATGTAGAGGGAGTATTTCTATCTTACATTTGCACGCCAGCCATTCAGTCTATGGATCAAAGAGTTATCTGGTCATTCGAATGCATTTCACGAAAAGTTCTTGACTACGAGAAGGATAGCGTAGAAAGCCAAAAGCTGGAAAAATGAAAGACAGTTTTGACATTTTAAAAGTTAAGCACTTTATTAAGCGCACTTGGGCAGAGTTGCATTTTGACAAGGAATTTCATTAGGCATCGCATGAAACATTGGTTGCCGAAAGTCCCGATAAGCACTTATGCAACTTCATTGATGCGGTTGACGATCGTGCAACAATCGACAAACTTCCTCTCGAACGAAAAAATAAAACAGCAACATCTACAAGTTCTTGCCCAGTAAACGTTCCAGCGGTTACGTGTGCATCTTGATTGTTGAGGACGGACTCAGCTGACTTTCCAGGTTCGCTTTTGATTACGTTTTACACCCAGTCAAATGGATCGGTCCGGTTCGGACTGCGAAACAAGAAGTTTTTTTGTTTCATACCACACGTCCTATAAACTTCCAAAGGAGTTCGAAAATGTGTGCAGGGTTTCTGTGTCGTAATAAAATTCAAGATTCTTTGTAATTGAGGATCTGGATTTTGACAACTTGTATTTATCCGTCGGATTATTTTTCCCACAAGTAGCATATTTGCCGACCGCTGCCTCTTTCCGGCAGATGTACTGAGCAAGTTCAGCAATAAAAAAATAGGGAAGCAGAAACATAAATATGTAGATAGTTTTTCTTTGGCACTTAAAAGTAATTATGAATAATCCGAAGCAAATTAAAGAAAACCAATAAAAACAGGTAAAAGGATAAAGCAATTATAATTTTTCGACTTCGGTAATAGGATGGTCAGGAATTTTATACCTATAACATGCATGAGGTAACAGAACATCCCAACTCTGAAATGCAGCAGTACTTTAGAAAATAGCACTTATTCCCTTGTCCGCGGGGAACAACATTTCATGGACTTTAGTGTACATACGAGCTGTCTCTTTAACTGCAACGTAAAAATGATATGGTCTAAAGTAAATTATGTGAATCCGTGCTGTTATTTGACCTTTCGAGGCTTGTGAGGGTATGCGTTTTACATATCCAAAGTGCTAAATGCGGCCGAAAGACTGGATTTATCCAACACCAGACATTGGGAAGCCAAGGACGGAAGTAAATCAAGTAGATGAGTTGCATTGTTTACGCAGCTTCACTTAACACTGAGGCGGGATATCGGATCAATTTTCATCACAAATACAGTTGTGTTTGACGTTTTACAAACTCAGTCGTCTGTGGCATTCTCTATCTGGTTTTCGCTGCACATCCAAAGCAGTTAGATCAGTCCTTCCATGCGGCTTAGATTAAGATGTAAGAAATTTGTTGTTATCTGCACATCGATATCTTCGTAGCACTGTTCGAATCTGGTGAGAAAACCAAGTAAGCATTGTTGATATTAGTATGAGGTACGTGAAAGGAATCATGAGATTGAAAACCAAAACTTATCAGGCCACGGTAGTTTGAGCATGTGCCGCACGCGTCTCGGGTACGCCTCCTTCTCGTGCTGTGGCGAGTATTCGTTTCAACGTGAGCAGTGATGGTCACATAGAATACAGGCACTGAAAATCATACCGGTTCAACCCACCTTGAGGGACGTTCTAGGCTTCCTTGGTTGACTGGTTCTCGGAGATACTTGGTGCTTGAAGACATTGATAGCCATGGCTTCGTGTTGTGGTCAGTGGCGCTGGTGCATTTGTGCACTTCTTTTGTCAACTAAATACTAATAGCTACAGTTCCATCTTAAGGTTTATCACATTTTCCGTTGTTTTTCTACTTCCGGGGAAGTTTCCTGTTGGGCATTAGCAACCAAAACTCTCATACCCGGAGTATGGTTCACGATTGTTTGAACTGAGTAAAAAACGGGAGAGAAATAATTCCCATCGTATCGGGATATCACTCCCAACAGATTGTTCCGCTAACTCGAACTACACTTCTCATTTCTATCTGATGAAACCAAGACCAAACTAAAACACCACTGAAAACCATCCAAGGGGGTTACTCTGTGATTAGAACCAGCCTCTAATATCGGCTTCATGTTTATTATCCGGCAAACGATAGCACGAAATGGTGCATCTGGTGAAGATATGTTTTTAGGAATTTTAGTGAAAATGATTGCTCGTAGGTTAAGACCACCCGAATTTGACACTCCCAGTGTGTGCCTCCATCCTCAGTTGTGTTGTTGTTTATTTTATCAGAAACAAAACAATGGACCGAAATCACGTTCAACGGACCAGTGCCAAAACCGCGATTTGATTTTGCATGTTGCTCCTATATGAGAACCAGTGTGGAGAACTCACAAGGTAAGCGTTAGTTGCCCATTTTCGTGGCGAGAGCTGTGCGAGATGATTGAAGCAGTCGTCTCCACATAGGGATTTTTCAAGTAAGATCAAGTCAGCAGTAGCTTTATGCACCCGAATTGGTGGATTTTAGGCATGTGCATCATGTCTGTGCGTACGTAAATATGGAGCCGGGAATTATGTGCAAAATATTCGCACACTGTATCACTTTCTTCCAAGAAATCTGTTTCGAGATTCTATGCTTACTTTTATGGGATCGACAAGTAGAGGAACCAGATATGCACACTTGCGGCTTAGTTGGAGTTTGTACTTCAAGGGTTATATATATATATATATATATATATATATATATATATATATATATATATATATATATATATATATATATATATATATATATATATATATATATATATATATATACTGCTTTCGAACATTCCTTGCTTGGGGAATGATGCGCGTCTAAAAGTATTTAGAAATATAGTGTATTGGGGAACTTATAACGAAGATAAAATCGTTTTACAAGAGACCGGAGGAAATAACTGGGGAGCAGGAAAGTCAGTTTTAGGGAGAACGCATACAGTCACGAATTCAAATGATTACTGATGGGGAACCAAAGACTTTCTTTATCCCAAAATGACATCTGTTTAAATTCCTATCAAAGTGCCCATTGAACGAGCATGGACCATGCTAAATTGTGGATTGATATCATTTCGAGATATTTGACCTTTGGTGACTTTAATGTGATTTCGTTGTTTGTAGAAAGGAGGGGCGGAAAGGAAAGTGCGAGCAAGGGCTCCAAAGAGTTTAACGATAAGTAAGGAAAACAATGCATCCTGACATTTTGAAACACTGGACACAAGGGAGCCGAATGAAGAGTGGTTAACAAAGTTAATTTATGAAACCCCTTTGGTGTGGATACTTCGCATCTCAAAACTACATCGTCGAAGGGGTGGAAAGTTGTTTAACATACCAAGACACGAAAGAGCGAGGAGGGTGAGGGTGAGTAGTACCTTTTAAAACACAGGGGTTGATGGGAAAATGAAAGCAGTTTTGCCTGAGAAACACGTGAAACATCTTCGACCAGTGAAGTAGTAGCAATTCGATCTATGGACACTGTGGTCAACACCACTTACGGAGAGCAGTGTTGGTTACTCAAGATTGCCGAATGCTTCTTTTAGCCTAAAAACACCAGTTCGACCGTCTTACACTTCCTGTCTAAGACCGAAGTTACTGAGTGAACTAGATAAGCTAATGATTCAGGTGTGAAGCGCGAAGAACAATAAGTGAGCTGGTGATTGTGTTCTTCTGCAGAATCCATGGTGGAAAAAGCCTCTCGAACAGTTTGACCATAATGGATGGCATAGAGCAATCCATTCTGCCACCTGCTCCGCTACCGCGCCTGAATTTTTAGCACCATAGGTTCCTCTTGATCCCAGTTCTTGGGTGATATTGCCGGTTATCCGTCATAGTCCAGTGAACCTCCTAGTCTATTGGGTACACTCCATCCGCTGCACTCATGCAAAATCAACTAATAAAAAAATATACGAAGGCCTTGAATCTGTTTTTTCTGTGCTCCTTCTTGGACACCGACATTATCTTGACCAGTCTTCAAACGTCAATGATTTTTTTCACTTATCAGCCAATCATTGGAGATATTGCCAAGTAGAAGAGAAAGAAAGACTGCACACTCCATGAGTACGACTTTATTTTCCCTCAATTTTACGTAGCTGTGGGAAGACTATAGCGGGTTTGATGATTGGTGGTGTGGTAGATTTGTTGAAGTAGGCTGCGATAATGAACTAAATTCAGGGTTGAGTCTTTCAGTACCAGTGTAGTTCTTGTAGTGATTGGACCAAACGCCACAGGGGTTTTACATCTCTCCACATGCTACGGCAACTGACTTTCCCAAGAAGATATCTACATACGACTTACTTGGACGTTACATTTCAGATTTGACTAATCTGGCAAACTTTCTCACTCAGGTCCTATGTGCATATTTGCAAGTCTGTTCTTTCTTCCTGCGCAGCAGTTTTAGTGAAACCGAATAATATCTATCTACTCGGATATTACATTGGACGTGGTTAGATTTCCGCTTGGTTAGCATTGTCCACTCTAAAACGCGACAAATCTGCTGACCGCGACGTGACGTGGTGAGTGTGGCCCGCCACTAAACAGGGTCACAGCTCCTTCCAGCGTTGCTTCTACCCAATAAGGTTTCCCAGAAGAGACGAGTGAACCGCATAATTAGCCACTGGCTCATCCGGACCAAAGCTGCTGCCTTACAAAATGTGCTTGAATGCGCAAAAGCTAGAGGTGCATCTTCGAATAGAGGGGCCTACTCTGAACTGGGCGACCGAGTAGTACAACAGCCAGAACCTAGTCAACCATAGATGATATAGCCGTTACAATAATTGAATGCCCTTTCACGTGTACGCATGACCACTCTCTTACACCGTACAAAAGAACTTGTTTTCCCATCTCCACTCCCTTCTCACATTACTTTTCTCAATCACACTCCACGGGAATTCCGGGCGATCTTACCAACTGTAACACCACTGGTGTGATTCCTAGTCATGTTCTCTCGCATTCTTCTTCTACTAGCTTCCAAGACTTACTGAACCCGCTACCGCCGGCTGCTTCCATTTTTCGTCCTCAAAGCCCACTTAAACTAGACGCGTTCGACGTGCGGACCCTGATGCATAAAAGATAGCTGGTGGGTTTAGGTCGTACGTTTGAATCCCTTGCTATCTATGCGTGTTGCATTCAGGAGACTCGCACTCAGGACTCTAGTTCCATCATTCTATTGACGCCCCGATCGAATCCTTCTGTGAAGTTTCACTTATGCCTTTACGGGGGCGCTGAAGCTACGACTCATGGTATTGCTGGTGTTGGCATTGCTTTCAGCAAAAGGGCCGAAGTGACGTTGCTGGATTGGATCCCAGTCAACAGTCGTTTACACGCAGTAAGACTCAGGGGTTCCCGTTAAGTGAGCAGCCGCCGTCCCGATAGACGCAATTTGTTTGTCGTCTCGGCGTATACGCCTGTAGATTGCAGCTCAGATGCAATTAAAGATGATTTTTAGCAAAAGCCCCACATTCTCTTGAGTAAACCAAGCCGGACCGATATCGCGATTTTGACAGGAGACATGAATGCCTGAGTCGGTCAGTTGTCATTGGACGAGGGGCGTGCAGAAGCCCTTCTTGAGCTAGATTCCTGTTGCTTAGAAAATGGAGAACGGTTTTTGGCTCGTTGTTCTGATCATCGCTTGTTCCTCGCCAGTACGAACTTTAGGCACTCTAACCGTCAGAACGCCACATGACTATAAGCCACAAATGGCAGGGTTACCAAAACGACCGCCGCTTGCACTGGAGCACTCCTTTGACTCCTACTACGCGCTAGTTTGCACCAAGCTGCCCATATGCTTCGGGGGCCGTTCCAAACGCACATTCCAACAACGATCAGATTACGATAAGCTTTCCAGTCCGTCTCGCCTATTCGTCTCCCCAAACGCGCTGGCTGAAAAACCAGATGCAGCCCCACTTGAAAACATCAACCAGCACTGGTCGCTTATCAAGAATGCTTTACATTCCGCTGGTCCAATTGGTTACGATTGTACCGTAGTTCTACAAGATCCTGGATTTCTGCTGAACCTTTGAGGTTTTCTCGGCGCACGATAGTCGATCCCGGATGGAAGCGAGTATGATGAAGTACGACTCGTTACGATACGTGCACTTATTCCGAGTCTTCGTAAGGACCGAGGAATCTGGTGTTCTCAACGTACACCAGGGGTGGAAAGTGCTGCCACCACGGGAAGTTCCCTCAAAATGTTTCATCTCATCCAAGTCACCGGTGGGAAGCCACCAGAGATGAGTGAAACAGTCTGTTTAGCTGTCGGCTGGCCAATTTACAACCAGCTGCGTCGTCTCCAACGCTGGGCGGAGCGATTTCAGACAGTTTAGCTAGCCTCCTGAGTCAGCCCTTTCAGTGCACCTTCGGCACACACTCCGTGGTTTATTTCGACATATCCACCTTCTGAGATGGAGATCCTCAGGGAAATGCGAGCCTCAGGAAGTCACAAAGAGCCACATTTTGATGGTCTTCCCCCAAACCATTTTTAAAAACGATGGGGTATAGATTATCAAAGAACTTCATATTTTTTCTCAAAGGTCTGGAATTCTGAGCAAGTCCACTCCTTGTGGAGTAGATCGACTGTTGTCTCCATCTTGAAGAAAGGCTCGCGCAGTAATTGCGCTAACTATAACGGTGTAGACGTTATTCCAACAGTGGTAAAGCTGCTTGTACCCACGAAGAGCAGACTCGCGTGGAGCAAGCTGGGTTTCGCGCCGGTCTTGGATCTGTCGACCAAATCTTCATCCTCCCGCAGCTTTTAGAGCACCGTCATACCTTTCAAAGACTAACGATCAATGTGTTGCTGGATATTCGCTCGGCCTTAAACTCTGTCGATAGGGTCGCACTGTAAGACTGTTTGTTGAAATATGGAGTATCTGAGAAGTATTTCCATCCTAAAAAAATTGCATCGTTACGCCTCAAATCGGGTTACGGTCTACGGCCAACTTTCGGCCCTTTTTGTCGTCTTACTTGGAGTACGACTAGGTCGCCCTGTATCCTCATTTATCTTCAACTTTGCCATAGAGTATGTTCTGCGGAGTGCCTTATCCGGTCTTCCAAATGGCGTATTCGAACTACCCCCAGAAAACAGTTTTCGACTTGAAGTATGCTGATAATATTACTTTGCTGAGTGACAATGCACAGGCATTGGGACAATTTTTGGTCTGCTTGGTAGTCGAGGTATCCAAATATGACATACACTTTGGGCCTTCCAAGTGCAAAGTGCTTTTGCATGATTGGCAGAAGCCTGTGCCTGCACTCACTGTTTGTGTTGATCAGCTAAGTGTAGTCAATAGTTCTGAATAACTCTGAAGTTTAATAACAGCTGGTGGCGGTGGTGGAACGGAGATCACATCACAAATAGGAACAGCCAGAGTAGCCTTCGCATACCTAAAAACCTGCGGCATCGCCGTGACATCCGCCTCTCCCTTAAGGGACTGGTGTACGTCGCCGCGGTTTGTAGTGTTTTACTCTACGGCTGCGAGACCTGATCACTTTGTGCTGAGAATGCTCGGCGTCTTTCTGTGTTCGATAACTGATGTCTCCGATACATTGCTCGCGTCTGGTTGGAACATCGAGTGGGTAATGACGAGGTGCGGCGTCGTGCGTTAGGCACGAATAGTCACTCTCTTAACGAAGTGGTTGCTCTACCCCACCTCCGGTGGCTCGGTCGTTTTGCGAATGCCTGCTCATCGTCTACCTTTCCGTGATCTATTCGTACGTGCTGGGCAAGGCTCGAAGAAGTGAAGCGGCGGTCAGGCCGTGACTTAGCGTAGAAGTGTGAAGAAGCTAGCATCACCATTGGCTTCGGTTGGTTCGCCCCGTCTATCTACTTTGGGCCCAATAATTGAAGACTGTCGTTGGTTGGAGACATTGAGGAATATGAATCAGTAGCTCAAATGCTGTCTTGAATTCTGGTAACCCATAAATACAATATATTCTTCCGAGAAACAAGATAATGAAAGGAATATCAAAAAATGTACAATGTAAACACCAAAAATTACCTCTTTTTAACAATTGCATTTTATCCCCTCTTATTTTTGATATTTGTCGTTGTTGCGTTGATAACTTGCTTGTATTCGAGCTGATTATATATATATATATATATATATATATATATATATATAATCTTAGCCGTGGGCATATCCATTCCTTAATTAAAAGCTCTTGCAGTAGTGAAATAATAGACACTAAAGACTAACTTTTTGTTATTTTAGCCTCGCAGCCTTAACTTAAATGTGAGTTTTATTCTTTGCGTCGATAGAAGTTATTACGCTTTTTCCGGTGACGTAATTCTGCAGCTTGTTTCGTATGGAACATAGAATAATTAAAAAAAACCGTCATATCGAGGGAACGTGGACAACTGTTTGTATACTGGAATCGAGATCAGAAGGGTGTGCATTCAGCATCGATCAGCTCAGTTGTCCATGTGTACCACTGTGCTCGAGTCGCAAATGAACAAAGTTAACAGATAGAAAGCTTTGTGGCTTGGTTGTCGTTCTCATCAGTCTGGTTTACGGTGTCTGCTTTTCGGGAGTGGAATTTTGCGAGAAAACATTTGTATATTTTGTACTTATAGTTTCACTTTGTTGACCTAGGCAAATCGATCTGCACAGTCCATGTTTTCAGACAAATGGACCGAAATTACTTGAAGAATGCAAAATGGAAGGTTTCGAGACAGAGAGATAGAGAGAGAACGAAGGATAATTTGGCACTTCATATATCATCAGTATTGTACCACGTAGGAAGGTTGTTGCCAAACCGATGTAAGTTATCGGTTTCATCCATCTGTCTACGCTTTCGAGCTGGTCCCGGTATCATATCCTTGGTATTTTCTGAATCGTGTAGTCTTTATTCAATGCATCTTAGGAGATCGACGCCGTGGGTCTGTTTAGTTTCAATTGTCAGGTAAGGTTAGTGCTAATTCATAAGAATGATAGGTGTTATCGGTCCCAATATTTCCACTTCTATTGCTAGGTAACTGGTTTTAGTCAAACGGCCAACATACTCGAACTATAGTCTCTGGGGTCCCAGGTTAAAATCTGGTTGCCACTGGTTAGTTTTCCTTCTCAACAGCTAACTGACCGATTCTCTCTTGTAGGGAAAACAAGAAACGTATTGCTACTACCAGTGTGTAGAAGGTGACGATGCTGTTCCTATGTGTATGCTATCATTGCAGTTTCTCACCACTTCGCTACTGGTGTTATTGAAATACGATAGAAAAATGACTTTCATCGAATTCGGTTCATCTTTTCTATTTCTTTTTCTAGCTTATCACAAGAACGAGTGTAAACGTACACATATATGAAAATAAAGTTGTCGGTCTGTGGTCAGTTGAAAATGAGTGACCTAGGTTTTCATGGTAAATTACCTAGAAAATTGGAAATCCGACAATAGTAAAATGTCAAATATGAATAATTATTCAAATTATGAGGGCAAAATTCATCCCAGATGATTTTTAATCACTGCATAAAAAAACACTGATCCTCCCAGAAGCAGTTATGTTTGGTGAACTGTCGGCCATACGTATACCTCGCAGAAAGAAACTCAGCAGGGTGCAAACATCTTTGGAGAATGCAAAATTATTTTGTGGTTGAACTGTAAACTAGAGGTTATTAGTAGACTTATCAGGAAACGTTCTGTTTTTTTTTTCGGAATCATAACCTTGAGATCAAGGTACTAAAAGTCTTCTCCGTTTCTGTATAACATATATGCGCATGAGTACAGCGGACGAGGTATATAATCCACAGCCATGAAGGCTCGCTGCACTATTAGGGATAATCTGCAACTATACCCTGGAACTTGGGAGTGGAGAACCACATAAGGTCTCAACACGTCAGGTGTAGTAACGATCCGGATGTCGGTGGATTACTGTCTACTACCGAAGTAACCGGTGACAACGGGAATTCGCACCTCGGAACTCCGAGTTGGTGAGCAAACGCTCTGAACCATTCGACCACCACCGGTCAGTTTTGTTCTCGCGTTGATAACCGACATCCAGAACAACGCAGAACAACGTTTCCGGTCTTTCAAACCAAACGTTCTCGGGAGGACTATCTTAGTGCGAAGTAAGGCGCCATGCCACATGCCAAAGCATGTTTGATACCTTATAGCCGTGGTAATATCAGCTCAGTTATTATAAGTCTTTACAGTCTTTATCTCTCAACCGCCCCGATTTCATTGTTGTGGAAAAAGATCAGTTCGCTTTCTCCATAATGAACTTTGGAATTAAGGCATAGGTAATTGTTTCATAAGTGGATTGGTGGACTCTGTGCTCAACGAGATCAAAGGAATCGCTCAGTAGAACGGTCAACCAACATTATTATTCGGAGAATAGTAAATATCTCGAACATGAGTATAAGTCTGCATGTAAACGAATACCTCTTATTTGTCTATCTGAGGCGTAATTTCTCTCATGCCTGTGCGTCGATAGCGTCTGCAAAATGACAAACTTATTGAAATGATAGTGCTTTGTTCGTCGCGGAGTGGATAAACAACCTGGAACGCCTTTGCGTACAAAGTGGTAGTTGTCAGTACTATGAAGCATTTGTGTCGAGGTGCAATACTGTGTGGCAGGTTTAGAGTAATTTAAAAAACAATCCGTAATATCTGTCAAATCCCTGCTTCTATTCGTCTCATTTTATTAAATAATTTATATCAAATCTGTTCCTCCCACAATTTAGTCTATACCGGACAGTATTGTTTCTTTTTACATGGTGGTATGGACACGGATGGGCACGTGTACAACGATTCTTGGACCATTGTACTAGCTGAACAAGTGCTGGATGGCAGCTCTGCGATCACACACTTGATTGGATCGTCCGCCAAATTATCGATCAGTGAATGAACCCATGAAGAAGGAATGCAGACATCAGTCTTTTGGGAGCGCTTCTTGTTCAGTATTTCCCATACTTGTGTAAATGATCCTCCAAACCAATACAGACTGCAGATTCTACGTGCCCTCATGACCTTTGAATTGTGGATGGATTTTATTCTAGAACGGAAAAGCAGCCCTATGTTCTCGTTTCAGTTGACTATTTCTGTTTTTTTTTTGTAGAACGCATACAAAATCGTTGAATCTGATAGCTGTAGCAGTTTCTAGCAAAATTGGTCATCTACGACAATAACATTTGCGAAGGTCATAGTTCGAATCGTGTGGCTGCCCATCCGCCGTGATTGTAATGTCGTACATGCAATGTCGCCTTGTGTTTCGTCGGTTGAATTTTTCAGTCGAAGGATCTGGTCGAGATCACGTGTTTCTATGCTTCAGACCAATAAAGTATGATTTTAGGCAAATCTATTGGCTAACTATTTTTCTCTCAAATATAGCCCATGAAGCAATTATACGAGTACTCTAGATTATGAGTTTATTTGCAATGCTCAGAAAGCGTGCCTCGGTGTATTGGAACTGAGTAACTCGGATGAGCAATGCCATCCTATTTGTAAACCAAGGAAGCCAACCCCTCCAATGGCTACAGAGTTTCTGACTAATCGTGCTGCTTTATCAAACACAATTCCTTCATCGTTTATCTAGTACAACCTACTAAGAGACTATGTCACATCACAAGTTGAGATGGAGGAAGAAATTAGATCCATATAAAATCAGGCAAATTAATTCTGAATTTTGAATCTCAAGATCCTCAGCCACGTGAACGTGAGGTGGATATGAAAGCATGTCTGGACGCCAGTGCTCCGCCTATTTATAGTTGTATAACTTTTGTGGACCCGTGCGCTAACATTTTGGTCCAAAGCATTTGCTCCAAACTACCACATTGGGGTAACAAAAAAAATAACTAAATTGTTCGTGGAGTTAGATGGCTAGCAGCAACTGAAATTTTTACACTTCTATTAAGACTTGAATTAGTTGCTGCTCTCCGTGTTCGTCGAAATACAATTCAAGCACTGGACTACGTAGATTCCATAAATGCTGAGGCTAGAGGGAATACAGTGAAAATTGGATGTACGAGCACGTCCAGACTTGCTGTTTAAATGAATTGGATAAAGGGATCCCAGTGCTTCATAAATTCGGTCAGTTTTCGTTCAGGTAGGAATTCGAAAATCTTATTTGCAACGAGGGTTTATTGTATAGAGTATCCCAATTCTGTCTTATGGTGAGTTAAAAGGTCGATGCTCTAATGGGGCTTAGAGAAATACGACTAGTTACCATTGGACCGCTCCGTAGAGTGTTGTTTCAGAAAGCCAGGGAATAATACAGAATGACAACAAAGTAGGATTGAGGGAACATACTGATGAACATAAGTAGTCAGGACTGGTCCTAAGGTCTGGAATGTTCTGTTCACTCATGTGAAAAGAGAAAAGACGCAGTTTTTCAACGCGACGAGCTACAAACAGAACGAGTTTGTGGGTATCACACAGACCGCTTCAGGACTGGAACAATTAGATCAGTTAATGATGCTGTCATTTAGCACCGCATGTTACTTATCGTCAAGGCCAATATGGACCAATATGCGGGTCGAAATCTCAATCTAACAGCCATTTTTCTACGAAAATCTTCCGCTGAAGATGGAGCACACTACTACATTGATCATCTTCATAGTTCGTTTTTTTTCCGCGCGATGACGCTGATGGCTGAGTTTCAGCGAATTTTTATAATCGTTTAAAAGTGCTCACACAGTGAGTGATGAGTGTTTGCTAATACCACACACCACTGGCCTAATAACCTTGACAGAGAGACAATTACGTTTGAATGCATACGGTGGCTGTGAATGGTTTCAGTCTTACTGGCCACTAACTTGGCACTTAGGTTCTTCGGCTTCGTTTGCAATCGCGCTGCACAAATCTGTGTGTTATGTGAGCACGGACTGAACACAGAGGAGCAGAACTAAGTTGGAATGTCGGAGTGCTAATGGAACAGAAATTTGTTTAGTATGTCTTGTGATTCAGGCCAATTACCATTCAAATTCTGCGAACCAACCGTCTATAACTCCCCAGGCATGTCACACACCAATCAATCGTTTAATGTTTTGGTGCTAATTGTCAAATTTGACAGAAAACTGGCATCAAAATATTCTACGAGGTAAAATGAAGTTTGCTCCGGTGACTGTATAACAATAACCTGAAACAATAATAAATATCACCAAACCGTTCAATTCCAGAAGCAATTAAGGGGACTGATTTATCGTTAAATATCCCGAAACTAGACGGAAATTCTGCTTATTTCTCTTCCTCAGAATTAAATCACGTGCAGCACTTTCGTACCATACATCGCAAGGGAAATGTATTCCACCCACATCTGAGTCCACTCACCTTAGTTAGACGTTTTAGCACATATGAAAATGACATAATCCAGCTCCAGTGGTCAAATCACGAATTTCATTTGCTGGAAAACACCTATGGCGACTTTCTGGCGCATTTCCTTGTGTTTATTCGAGCATTCAGGTATCCACACCTCCGGAACAACGACAACCTCCCATCCTTTTTCGTACTGCACATTATATTGACATCAAAGAGACCAATGCAGGAATGGCGAAAATTGCTAAGTGAAAGAATCCCGTGCTTATTTTTATTCGTACCCAAAAAGGTTTGTTGAAACGTTCTAATTCTGGGCGTTTTTTATCACCTATTTGAGAAATAAGTCACATCTGCAGCCAACCCGTAGTCCATGACGTAGACATTTCTCAGGATCACCACTGTGTCCGAGGGCAAAATTGTGCGATCAATCGTATTGTACATTCGTTAGAGAACAGTGCGGGTTTTTTGTCATTCTCCTCCCAAATCGTGTTAGACGGTTTCACTGTGGGCGCGTTTGTCTTGGCTATGACGCATAGTCAGATGATTGCAAAAGCCGAAGTCATCCAAGAAATGGTACTGTTTGTTGGTTTCAGTTGACACTGGGATGCTTAGCCTGGGATCATCTACATGTGCCTCATAACTGTATTATTCGAGTGAAGCTCTCTGAGGTCATCGAAGCACTGACTAGGGAACTGCAGCAAGTCGACCAACACAATTGCCAGTTTACACACAGATGAACAACTTCAGTTCTAGACCCGGAAATTCGCTGTGCCTACTGTACCGCGCACACTGCTGTGGTGAAAAAAGACTGTGGGATTGCTTGTGTAATAAAAAGCACACTCCCACTCTTAAACCGGGACAGTTAGGAACATTGTGACCTCTCATTCCATCATTTTTTTCGTATATCGGAGAACAGGCTTTTCGGGATAATCTTTTTTGGTAGAAGATCTCTTATGTGTTCCATCTTCCGTTTGGTTTTATTCTGGCTGCAGGTTATACTTGTCCTGTGAGCCAGACAGAGTACTAACTATTTTGTATTCAAGATAAATAAAACTTGAAAAATGCTTGCACAACCCAATACACTGGTGAAACGATCTCTCTCAGATAAACATTCATCCATTTGAGGTAGTTCCACATCTAGAAAAAATCAGAAAATAACTCTCTTTTACTGCCACTGTGAAATGTGTAACCGGATGAGCATTGGTGATCATCTGATGCGATTTCCGGTTATCACTTGTAGAACTGCAAATAACTAATGCGTCGTACGTTTATCTGATATGCATTTAAGGACTCAGGTTGGTTTTGTGTGATGGTCCATGGTCAAGTTCGGCCAAACATATCAGCCAGAAGGGGTCCAAGCGGTGATCCCCATACTACCTCGTCCTCCCCTCAGGTGCACTTTTCAATGGAGAGAGTTCATGCATCCCATGTACATCTAAGAGTCGATTTCATCGGCTTTGGCGCACGGATATCAGTTTTGATGTCACCTTTATCAGTCGAAAATTGAATAACGAATATACAGTCTCATTTTTTCAACATTTGCGAAAAGTGATATCACATATGGGGACTTGTTCTTTTTCTTTATCTTTCATGCTTTGTTAGAGACTGGCACACAGATTCAGTAAATTGTGCAATCCACTGGTTTGTGGCGCGGTAGACTGAGCTGCTGATGTCGATCACTGGTCCTAAAGGTAAGTTTCAGAAGCCGATAGAGCCTTTGGGGTTGAAAGCTTGAAATGTACGAGGTGATCATGGATTATCGTGGAAACGAAGTTGCTTGATTTCAGTTGTTTCATGAATTCCGCCAATTTAGTTATAGGTTATTCAGTCATTTCTTTTAGAAAGAAAACGTGAATATCTAGTGTCGAGGGTGTGAAAATAAGTCATCTGTAAGCACTCATTGTTCTTCCTACTTCGATACAGGTAGTGATCGCATGATTGTTTAAGTAAGCCAGTTCATTTCAACCTGATGGGTATGAAAACCTCAAGTACTAGTTCTGATCACGTAGAGTGCATTGGGTTAGTAGATTGAGACTCACAAGATTTAACCACTGAATGACTGGCCGTACTAGGTAACAAGATCAAGGGCCGCAGTCATTGTCAAACTAAAATTCGAACTCCATCTTCATTCCCCTGATTTTCATCAGGGTTTTTTTTTCTCTTTACGCTGGGAAGTACTGCCAGTTGGCAATCGAAACGATAGTGCGAAACTGCAATGTTATAATGGCTGATAGAACCAAAATGAACTGATACTCTACCGTTTTCTTTCACAGAAAATCGGACTTTTTAGCTTGTCACGTTCTTGCTAGGTCAATTATCATTTTACATTATATTTTGGATAGATATTGATAATTGCTGTCTGATCGACGAATAAATGAATCTTTTCCGTACATTAGAGATTGTGTAATCCTTCTCCCTCTCTCTTCCTCCTTATAACGGCGAGGACGTTCACTATTGATATCCTTAAACCGATAATTTGTTCTGGTACGTGCATTCAGACACACCCAGAATGAGACAGTTCCCAATCATGTGCCTCTGGTTTCGTAATCCACCGCCCCTCCGGTATGTTCAACGCGCCCACGTGCTTGTGATCAGGCACGCACCTCACGTTCATGGTTTGACGTCATCTGCTGTCGTCGTCACGCATAAGTTTGCTGTTTTCACTGATACGGCTTGCAACTTGTAAATTTCATTCTGTTCTATCGATTGGTTTGTTTCAACTGTAGACCAATTACATTTCGAACAGAGCGAACCTTTTCCATGCTGAGCTTGCGCACACGCGCCCACCTGAATAACGCCAGCGGTTAAGCGGTGATTCAAGGGACTGCCACTATTTTGCTGACTTGAAGTTCGTAGCGTATTCGAACGGAAAGAGTATCATTGGTTGGTCGCAACATCTTTGTGCTTCGACAAACATCCGAGTTTTACACAATTTGTTGTTATTCATATTAGGAACACACTGACCTAGGTGAAGGGTGAAATCCATTCACTGAACAACTACCCACTATTCTGACGGCTCAAACGAACGAACCACAACCATATTAGTTGATTGCAGTTTATAACTGGAAATATTTTCAGTTAATTGCTTCATCATTGTCCAATTTTCGATGGAAAGGTATGCTTTTGGGACAGATAAAGCTTTCTGTACCAATGCAAGCTATCAAACGAAGAAATGACTTTCAACGATCATTATGTGTGGGTGCTACTATAGATCAGATGAGAAATTATCTCCAATATGACCCGGAAAATACCAAAACTAATTGAGTTGGCCATATTATTTTAATAAAATTTAATGAAAATTTTGATGGTTCGTATTCCGCGATCCAGGCAACCATGCCCGTGAATATACTTTATTACCTTGAAGTGGTGAGCGGAACCGTTTGAACTCACTTCACTTTAGGTTACAACATGCTATTACCGAAGAAAAATTTGAAAATGAAACGATTATCGCAGCTATCTGTTTCACTGCTCGTAAATTTCCTACCAAATAAAACCTTGCGTTGCCTATGTGGTTCTACACTTTTATAGGTTTACAAAACTATACAGGCACATTCAGTTGGAATAATGGTCGTACATTCAACCAAAGCTGTCTCCGAAACAACATCATTCCCCATCGTCTACTAGTGAAACCTCCAGACTATTCTGTTCGCTCGGCAAAGACTACTTTGTCCTCCTCACGTGTACGTGACTGTGACAAAAATTAGCTCCATACTCTACAAGATACGGAACCTCGATGACTGCTTGAATCGTTCGCTACCACCACATATCTTCAACGAAGTCACACGGCATTTACTGGCTTCTATATCCTGCCATTCGGGCCAGACAAGGAAATTTGCTAAAATGATGAACCGAGTAACATCAAAACGTCGTTCGCAACCAAAGTCAAGACGCTTTCTACTAGCCGATCCAAGAAATCTTGTTAAAAACTTCTCGGACAGAGCCTTCACATCGACCGAATTGGTTTTGCTCCAAAAAGGACTGAATTTCAATTCACACAAGAAAACTTTGACGGTTCAAGAAGTAATTTTTTCTGGCGAAGCCTCGGCTTGAAAATGCCAACCAAACCAGGACATGCAATATCCTTAAAAACCAAGAATCAATTACTCCAAATATGTCAACAGAGGAACGAAAGGCACTAACCGCCTTAAAACGGGGCCTTTCAGTTCAAGTCACCAAGGCGGACAAAGGCAATATAAAGATCATACTTAACATGTCAGATTAACAATCAAAAGCATTGGGTCATTTAAATAATGGGTCTCATGAAAAATTTGAAGAAAAGAAAGTGAACGCGACTTAAAACAAGGGAAAAACCCGGACAAACAAATATCTATCGGGCTTGAAAGAAAAACTCGAAACATCTTTGTGGTTTACTTTAGAACCAAAAATGAACAGACCTGAGAGACTTTAAGGATTACGAAAAATTCACAAACGTGTTATAATAAATCGGCCCGATCGTGGACTATACACATTGTCTGACTTAAATGTTAGCTAAATATCTCAGCGGTTTGTTAAAACCTCTTCAATAAATGGTGGTGAGTCAAATAAACGAGGCCTTTGATTTTGTCCGTATTGTGAAAATGTTGTGGTAGAAAACGATGGAACCGCAGTGAGTGTCCCCATAAAAAAACTGTTTAAACGTTTTACATTCCATACTGATTACGGTGTCGCTCCATCTAATATCATTTCGGGCATTGAGTTACGTCTCACTTCCACCTACTTCACTTTCTTTCACACTCTATCACTAACGGCAGTCAACCTTTTTCTACACTCAGTAGAATCCAAAGTACTGAATGCCTTCCACAACCCCCGACGGACTTACGTCAGATACGTCATTGATACATTTGTGATCTTAAAAGGGAAACTCCAAGAATGTTTCCTTCAGAGTCTCACCACGCAATCTAGCTCCATCAAATTCACAGCAGAAACTGAGAACGCAGAGCGGGTAGTCAATTTCATAAACTGTTGTTTACAGGTAAAAGACTCCTAGACATTAGCAGTATGCTTTCACAGAAAACCCACACTCTACTACAGATAGCTGAACTTCTATTCGGCCCATCCACACTGTATCAAACGTGCGCTCATTTCGTCTTCAGCCAACCGAGTCAACAAACACTGCAACGAAAACACCTCGCGCAAGCAGAAAATGAGACGACTACAGAGAGTCTTACAGGACAACAACTATCCACTGAAACTAACTAGACATGAACTGATGAACTCAATAATGACAAAAAACAAGAAAACAGCAGACTGGCTGGCTTTCGTTGGCATGCCGTACAGGTCCGGTACCTCGGAAGCAATCAGAAAGATACTGGGTATCTGTGGCGTCCGTTTATTCTTTCGGATAAACAATACTTTGCAAAGTCAACTCACAAAGACCAAGGACTCTCTCAAAATGCAAGACCAAAGTAATTGCATTTATAAGATCAACTGCAAGGACTGTCCTGCCACGTACACTGGGCAAACAAGCAGGCTGTTAAAACTGAGGCTTTTGGGACATAAAAGGAAAGAGAATTCTAGGCCGATTGACAGAATTACTCTCACGAAATTGGAGCGCCACTCGGCCATCGCACTCCACGCTAGAGCCGAGAACCACACTATCGATTACGATAACACCAGACACCTCCAACGGGGTTTCCGTACGCACACGGAGCGCTTATATGCCTAGGTTTTGGCAATTATCGCCCACAGCACATGCTTTACGTGGCCGGAAAACTGTAAATATGATTACGCATGTCACAGTTGGATTATTGACTTTCATTCCACTTGACGTCTTCATTCATTCCTCGTTATTCATGTTTCTCGAGCATCTGTAAACGTCATTACAGAAGAATCCAGCATTTGTCCGGAAGATCCAGTGACCATTAATGACTCTCCTTGCTCGTAACCATAACCTATCTCTGTAATAGGTGCTATATAATGTAGATTGGATACTTCTTTCTATTTCGCCTTTTATCAATATACTACTAATGGCGACCCTGTGATCTTGCCAATAACATACTCCAATCAAAATCGACACCATGAGGTCCAAAGAACAAGACGATACAACTCCGCCCACTGAATCACCCTAGATGAAGCCGTCAAACAGCTGGGAAGAAGTTGTCGCATTGCCGTTTTTCTTTGCACAGTCTCTCGCCGGAGCTATGGAATCCCTAACCACTATTTCACATCAGGATACCCAGCGTACTGCACCTATTCCAATGCCTGCAAAATTCAACATGGGTGATAACAATCACCAATGGGAGGGACAAGTGGCCTGGTACCTCAAACATTCCCCAGGTGATCAACAAGCAGACTTATTACTCAGCCTCTTGTAAGATCAGGCGGACGATCGTGTCGTAGACGCCCGAGTGGTTTCTACTTCCATTACCGAAAGTTCATTTGCGAACATCAGACGCGTGCTGGATCCTCCAGGGTTGCTCATCGCCTGTCAACAAGAATTTCACGACAGGTCACAAAGAACTGGGGAGCCAGTCCTGGAGTTCACCACAGCACTGCGTCGCCTGGGCGAGAAGGTATTGCTGACACTTCCAGCTGACGAACTGGTGAAGCTGGTGTACCAGCAGCTGAGGTGACGCACAACTGCGCCGAGGATTTACGAAGAGCTCGCCCTGAAGCCGCCACCGACTCTCGAAGTTGCCCTAGAGTTGGCCAGAAAGTTGGAAGAGTTTTCTGTTGAGCCCGGGATCTCCGGCAGCTTCATGAACAGGCCACCCCGTTTTGATCCGGTATAGTAGCTCTATTAACCATCCTTCCAACGAAATTTTGGGTGATATCGACGAGGCACTGGCTGGCAGCCATACCCAACGACGAACTATAGTCAGTGGCACAGCAGGGGACAGCTACCGGAGAGATTGCCACTGGCAGCACACAAGTGCCCTCTAGGTAAGCCAGTTCCGACATTATTCAATGCCTCTCATCATCGACCGTTTCCCATGGTTCCCATCAGACTTGCCGGGGAATGCGTGGAAGTATTGCTTGATACTGCGGCAGCTCGCAGCTTTACAAATGAAGCTTCGTTAGGAGAAAAATGGCCTGCGGGCTGAGAACTTCAAAGGATAGTTGAAATGCTGTATGGCGTGAATGGGAAACCATTAGAAACTGTCAGTGTGATTGCACTTAATTTGCTTACGGGTAGAATGAGTTACACGAAAAAATCCGTTATGAATCGAGGAGTGGCCCTATCTGTAATTATTGGGTTGGATATACTGAGCGTACTTCATTTTGTGGTCGATCTAGACCACCGTTTTCTCCTTATCCCCAAGAGGAACGGTGAAGTTTCTGACCGAAAAAGCCTTACGAACTAATATGGCCGCATTAGTGCCAGCCAAAAGAGGCCCAGGTGAGGGCATCAGCAATCTGCTCCCATCAGTAGAGGCTTCGGAATGCATCAAGAATAAACTTGCTGTTTTGTTCAAAGATTACGCTGATATTTTTGCCTGAGACGGCACGGCAGTAGGACCTACAGGGCTAGTTTGGCATTTCATCAACACCGGTCAGGCACAGCCTATGAAGATGCATGCAAGAAAAATTCCTTGATGTTACAGTGAAAAACATGATCCTCGAGATGGTGGCCAGTAACCTAATTCAACCATCAGAATCTCCGTGCGCAGCACCTGTAGTTCTATTAAAGAAGAAGGGCGGTGTGCTGCACCTGTGAGTTGATTACCGGAAACTGAATCAAGTTACGAAGAGAGATTCTTTCCGTTTACCTAGAACAGTTGACCTTTTAGAAGCATTAGGCGGGTCAAAATGGTTCAGTACGTTTGATTTAGCCTCGGGTTATTGGCAAGTGGAAAACAGCATTCACTTGACTAGACGGCTTATATGAATTTCAGACCATACCGTTCGAGTTAACAAAAGCACCAGCCACCTTTCAGCGACTAATACGTACTGTCTCGAGTGAACTAATCCCAAAATGCTGTTTGGTATATTTGGATGATGTGATCGTAATGGGAAAGACACCTGTAGAAAACCTATATAATCTGGCCCTGATATTTGACTAAGTGCGCACCTTTGGTCTCAAACTCAGACAGACCAAAGGCCACATGTTACGACAACAGGTAGCTTACTTGGGCCATATTGTGTCTGGAGCAGGAATTTAGATCGATCCTAGAGAAACGGAACTCGTCAGAAATTGGCATTCCGAAAAACGTTCAAGAAGTTAGAAGTCTCTTGGGGTTGACATCTTGCTACCGAAAATTTATTCCTAACTTTGATACTATATCTGCACCCTTGAAAGTTTTACCGGAGAGTGATCAGGAATTTAATGGTGGCAACGTGCATTAAAAAGCCTTTGATGACGTTCGGAAACGGCTACATCGGAATCCAGTATGGGTATTTCCAAACACAACAGACAACGCGAGTGAATTGATACTTGATACCGAAACATCCGAGAAAGACATCGGGGCCGTTCTCCCACAACGCGGTCGAGATAGGAAGGATCACGTGATTCCATACGGAAGCCGCCCATCGAGCAAACGAGAGCAAAACTATTGTGTCAGCAGAATAGAAATGCAAGCACTGTTATATTTTCTCAAATATTACCGCCATTATCTACTCGGGCTGCAATTCTTCGTTCGAACCGATCATAAGGCGTTGTTATAGCTGACAAATTTCAAGGAACGGGAAGGACAGGTGGCTCGTTGGCAGGAGCAGTTACACGAATGTTCTTTCACTTGCGTACGTAGGCAGAGAAAACGATACAGCAACGCGGATGCTATGTCGAGAAGACCAAACAGGAACCGTGAAGACTGTTCATCACGCAAGGCCGATTATGTGGCACTGGCCAGTCTGGACTATGGTATACTAGAATGGGGAAAGATACAAGCTGAGGACCCGGAATTGGCGGTAATATACGAAAGTATCCGGGATTATGGACCTCGACCAACAAGAGAAAAATTAGCTGGAAGTAGTTATGAGACCCGTCTTTGGTCTTTCTGGGATAAAATCCGAATAGGCGGAAGTGTGTTACGCTTGCAATATGGATCGAATTACATGCACAAGATGGTGGTTCCGCAGTCAAAAACACATACAGTTATGGAGTCATTCCATAGTGATTTAGGACACCCCGGAGAGAATAAAATGTATGATGCGTTGCGAGCTAGATACTGGTGGTCACGCATGCGTCGGGATTTAGGTAATTTCGGTCAGCGATGCCAAACACGTGCCTCATGGAAGGGCCTTAACCCAAACCACAGTGCGGAGCTAAAATCAGTGTAATCTGGTTATCCTAATGAGATAGTCGGGATAGACATAATGGGACCATTGCCAGAAATTTAACACGGTAGCCGCTACATTAATGTCTTGGTGGATTATTTTACGAAGTGGAGGGGGGAGGGGGTCCGTAGCAGTGTCAACCACAAAGGCATCAACCGTAGCGACAGCTATCTTCAAAAATTGAATAGCCTAGTGGGGAGCTCCGGGGCAGTTACTTGCTGATAGAGGAAGCAGTTTTGAGAATATCATCGTGTACGAACTCTACACGTTACTTCAGATTGATAAAACCAGAAGCGCTGCACGTCACCCGGAAGGAAACGAACTGGTAGAAAGCGCAAACAGAAAGCTTTTGTTGAAGAAACGTGACACTGGGATCAAGCGTTACATCAACTCATCATGGCTTATTGCTGCACCGTTCATCGCTCCACAGGCCAGGCCCAACATTTCTCGTGGACAGAAAGAGAGACGCGTATTCCGTGCGATCTGCGAATACCATATATTGGACGACATCCTCAAACGACAGTCGACTATGCGGTAGTGCTGAAGGAGACCCTGATAAAAACAAATGAACGGGCTAGATGACATCTACATGAGAGCCACAGAAGACGGAAAGAATATTACGACAGAAAGACTCATGGGACACCGCTGGAAGTAGGAAACAGTTTCTCTTCAGTCGGACACATAACCGTCGGACTTACCGCCCAAGTAGCACAAGCAATGGAAAGGTCCCTTAGTAGTAGAAAATATATTATCGGAAACAATGTTTCTTCTGCGATAAAAGAGACCGACAGTCACTTATGACAGTTCATTTTAACAAGCTAAAACTGGTAATCAACGTGGACCTGACCACACAACAGCAGGCCGAAGATGATGTGCCTGAAGTAGGAGCAGAAGAGGAAGTAGCTAGCCGTGGATTTGATAAAAATACTGTAAAGTAGTTCTACTGAGCTCTTGATCTATTCCTGTTTACGTTATCAGTCAGATCGATGTCGCCTTAGGAGAAGCGTATTTTGATTGGCAGTCGCCGATGAACGAAAAAGAAAAACAAAGTCACGAATTAGCAGTGACAATCGGACTTCGTACTTTGTTTTGGATGGTGTTTTCAAGTACCTGGAATCACCTTTTTAATTTGTTTTGTACTTCCATTCGAATGATTTGAATTCGCTTAGGGGCATATATTGAACTCCGAACATTCGACCACATCAAGTAGGAAACAAAAAAAGTAATCACTCTCAATCGATCATTGAAGATTCGGTCCATTTTGCAAGATTTAATTTGTCCTAGTTATAAGCTCTATTTTGTGCCTCATATTTTAGTACGGATCAACTGTCAACCAACAGCACCTTCAGTATGTACTCTGTACTCAGACAGACAGTGTTGTGAGTACATGATCAAAGAGTAAGGGAATATGAAAAAAACGTATTCAGAATACTTCTGGCAAAAGTTCAAATACAGTTGTAGTGATATTCAGGACAAGTGACTACGAATCTATAAGTCTCAAACCAACAAGTGTGGGGATCTTGTGAACCTCAACAAGATCCGGACGATCAAGCCCAATTTGAAATATTCATATCCTTTAGACATTTCACTGTCTGGGCCTGTAAATATTTATTGAAAATGGACAAGAAAATTCTGCTCGCCATATCAACAAACTCCCTTGAAATGGTTCAGTTCAGTTCATTTACTTTCCACCACAATGTTATCTTGTATTCACCAAACAGTCAGCTTGCTTTTCATGCACTTTGACCAGTAAGTTCCACGCCGATCAAACCCCTTGGCTTCTTCACCCGCGTGGTAATTCTTTTGTTCTGTCCTATTGCCTCACGCAATTTTTTGGTCTTGTTTCTATGACTAGTTTCGACTGCCCCCATTGTCACTAGTCTAATTGGTATTCTTATCTGTTCGATTTTATCTATTACGTAACCGTTTCTCCCCGATTTTGGAATGATCCACGTCATAACTGTTTGGATTACATGACGAGGCCCAAACTTTTGAACGTAATTATCTTTCCCTTCCAATCCGCCTTATCCGTGTGAATGACTGAACTTGTCCGTCTCCCTATGATCTTGCACCTTCGCATAATCATGTCATTCCGATTGTTCTTCACGCACGATTGTGTGAATTTGTTCCCCCAGACCATTATTTCTCTTCTGCACACTGAGTGGCCGAAATGCCCTCCGTTAATAAGGATCTGCTTTGTAAGCCGTTTGACTCGCTCCTGCATCACCTTATCGAATGTTTCCTGTCTGTTGTTGCCTGGGCGTTTTGAAGGCTTTTTTGACAGTATTGATTCTGTGGTCGGTTTGCCCACAATTTGAGGTGTGTTTTTGTATTTGTTTGATCAGTTGTCTCACGGTACACGTAGTAAAGCGAGCCGGTGTTCTCTGTCTTGCGAATCGGGGTTCGTTTATCTGCGAGTCACTCAACTACGGGGCAAAAATCCAGTGCCGGGCCTCTTAGCTGATTTCATAGCTGATACAAAATGCTTAATGACGACAAATGAAGTCAACATGAGTGAGCGCAGCATATCATATTCTAATGACTACCCCTACTCGAACATTCCCTAGAACGCAGGAATGCACGCAGCGATCAATAAGGTGGGGTACTTCTTGCTTCACCTGTTCGCTGTGAAACTGTTCTATCATAAAAATAAACTTCAATCCATTGAAAAATATGCAGATTCTGATTTGGAACACAAATCTTACATCTCAAGAATGTCATTTTATATTCAGGTAAGTATTACGTAATAAATCTCTAAAGTTAACACTTATGCCCTAGTCGAAAGGGGACTGCAAATCTGACAGTCAAAAATGACCGATATGCTACAATGTAATTCATTTCTTGGAATATGTATCACTGGTTTCTTTGATCTATGTACAGCTTGAGTGTAATAATACCTATGACTAGTTGAGCTGACTGGTATTCAACGCATGGACTTGATGAAGTCGGTTCTAGTTGGGGGGAAGATAGACACACTTTCAGCGTTTACCGAGGGGCGTGTTTGATCCCTATGTATTTTCTGTTCATTTAAAGAAGACATAGTGTACTGGAAGTGACTTCATCAAGACGTGGTTGATTGAAGGCTTTGAGCCACTTGAAATATTATTCCACCTATATAACTAAAATTTCACTTTCAAAGAACCTAGAGGCATTGTTTTTTTCATTAGGCAGAACTTCTTTACAAAAAACACTTTCCCTCATTCACAACAACCGAAGAATGTTCTAATTCATTTTTGGGACATCGGTCTTTGTTAAAAATAATGAACCTTTGGAAGGACAAAATCTATCCACGCAGAGCATCGCCACTGTTGCTATGACTGCTGATGCCGGGGTAGATGCTATTATGACCCCGCAAAAGATACGCTTCCAGTATACTGCTCACAAAAATAACTTCTTGATTAACACAACCGTCATGCTGTGAACCAACGAAGAACATTGCAGAAAGATTCACAAAGTGAACCTCAAATGCAATCAGCGGTGGCCTTTGGTCGTAACCACGTGCTATGGTGGTGGGGTGAAAGTGTTGGGAACAATCTACTACACAAGGCAATGTTAGTCAACTCCTCCTCACATAGAAGGACAAAAAGTTACCTGATCTCCATACAGCATACATTTATGCTGTTTTTTGACGAAGAACTAAATGTATGCATGGAGAGGCCTTTAGATGTCACTTAAATCACATTTGAATCGAAAAGAGAGTACATAGACGAAGAGTCTATTTTTACAACCACGAGGTGATTCCTGAGATGCCTCGCCACATAATTTATTTTTCTTCCGGAAATACGATTCTGCCAGCGGAGCCTGTGATGCCAAATCAATGGATATTTGATTGGTCACAGCAGGATCTGGATTGACGAACGGAAATTGAGTGAAACGGTCTCTTTGGCTTTCTGTATCCAAAAGTAATGCTTTGCGAGACAAGATGAAAGCTCTCATACGATAACGATGTTATCCAGTCAACTGAGGAAAAGGATCGTGGATATATTCATTATATAATTCACAACCAGAGATGCATACCGCTGAGGAGATCAGTTCGCTTTTGCTGATCCGTTTATCAAATTTCTCTATCAGGTTCATCAAACCGTGATCACAGGCTCGTGAATCAAATGCGCCGACAACCATCGACGCAAAGAAGTAGGAATGTATGAATTTGCCGTGAATCGACATTGTGTGCCAGATGCACCTTCCTTTCGTTATCATCATACGGATCATGAAAATATCATTTGAGAGTTGAACAGAAGCATGTCTGAGAAACTGCAATACATCTTTGTGCATGTCTACGGAAGTCTCTTTGGGTCTAGCCGCCACAGTAGTAACCGATTCACTAAAGTTACATCAAGATGCAGCTAAATGGACATGTCAATTTAGCAAATTTGACAAAAAATCTGGAGCTAAAGCTTCCAGTCATGCTGAAATTATGAAACGGGAAAGGTGACGCAGCATTTTCCAAGTGTGCAAAATAAGTAATGTCAGAGATCAAATTGCGGTTGATTGTCCATGCCCTATCACAGTTCAGGAAACAAAGCTGAAATCGGTCCCATCTGAATACAATACTAAAATCTTCAGCTAGTTTGGTGGGTTGATGAGCCATCAACAATTCTTTTTCGTCTTATTGTGTGATAAGTTTTTTATACCCCCTTTTTTCTCATAGTCATGGATTTTCATCGGTTGCACAAACGATAACTTCCACTGACAGTAGAGTTAGGGTTTTTCGACCGGTTGCACAACACCATTTATACGCTACGGGTAGATGTGGCAAAGATGAAGCGGTATGACGTAAAAAACCGTGTGCTGTTGATATAACGAAAGAATGCTCTTTCCGAATAACCTGTTGAATAAATATCACAAAAACTGAGATGAATTCTATCGACTTACGAATATGGTTATTCACTCATTTTTCTCGAGCAGTAGGTCGATTCAGCCGTATCTCATAAAACTTTTCGATCTGGTTACTACAAAACTGAGCTATCAACGTCCTTTTATGAACTGCGCAATGTGAAACGAGTGGTAGCAGCCGTATTTGCCTGGCCACAAAATATGAAAACAAAATATGCACTTTGTTTGGTTGCACAATCCACGCACAGGTTCACACCCTGGTAGCCACGCCTCGTTTGGAAAAGATAAGTCTGCAATCCACGAGCAAAGGTTTGTAATCAGAACCCTATGGTATTGTTTGAGCACCATTGTTGATCAAATTCATTCAAATCATGTTATGGACGGAGTTCACAAACAGCTGCAAATACGAGGCCAGTGGGATTTATAAGGAGAGATAATATTCAGACCGAACTGAGAAGCTCCTAGCAAGCCAATACAAAATCAAAGAAGATATGGATGCAAACGATATTGCGCTACATTTGGAATGACATCCGTTTATGCCTAACGATGTAGCCGCACTTAGGGTGATAATAAATTGGTTCGATCAGGATGACAGTGTCAAGTGCGACATGACGGTTGACGTTGAGAATCAAGCGGTGAACCAGGTTGGCTTGGGTAGTTCATCATGTGCGTTATCACATACGTCATGTACCTCACCCCAGGGAGATCTGTAAAGAGCAATGGAAGAAGGTGCAGAAAGAAACCATATCAGGGTGTTCTGAACTAAAAACCCAGGTCATTCACTAAATTATTCACCAGTTTTGGTTGGTGATAATAAATGCTATCTTATTACCAGGTAGAAATGCGGTTGCAAAACTGCACACATTTTAAGCTTGTCTTTCGTCTATAATTAACATAACCATACCATAGTAAGTAAATTGGCTTTTGAGCACCCTTTTTGTTATGATGCACAGTTTATCCTTCAGTCTCTTTCACACTGAGATGATATGTGCAGTCTGTTTCCGTCGTCTGTTAAAACAATTAGCCCCACTTCATAAACTTTCGATTCGAAATGCGTCTCCAAATAACGATTATTGCACTGGTCACACAGATTCTGCTGACAGTAGCGACCCTTATCGATAGCGGCGCACGACTCTTGAACCAAGGTGATTGTGCACTAAAATATCAAATATTCGTGATGTGCATATCTATGGTGATAGGGGTTAAGTGCGTTCCATTTTGGAGCAGAGCAACAACGGAGAATATTGGGTTTCGAACTAAGTGACATCTTTTTACGAAATTAGTGCAAACGTTTCTCTTTTCGGAGCGTTTCCTTGTAAAGATGTTTTACTTGAGTGATTTACGTAAAATTTGCAAGGTGGTTGCGTGCCGTACAGGGCTACCGTGAATGAAGCAGTGTCCCAAGCTCGAATAACACGTCAGGGATAAAGTCACACAGAATGGTTTCATGAGAGCATGAACAGACCTCATTACCGGACAGTTTTATTCGGATTTCAAGTCTCCTTCAAAGATGGCGCAAAGGTCATTGACACACTAGATCAAAAAGATGATAACTTATGCAATGGTAAATGCAAGGAAATAATAATCGGTACGATTTTTATTTGAGGAATGTATTTGGTGAGGGTTGGATATCGAGACTAATTAAACAATTAAAAGAAGTGGCAGGGAGCGATACTGAATGTTGATAGAACCGATCCCGTTCACTCACTTTTACTGCTCCATAAATATAAAAAGAACTGAAAAGTCCAGTGGAAGAGAAATACGACTCATATTCACCATTAGCCTAGAAGTAATGAACACTTTTAAAACTCGACTAGGTAGTATCGTGGCAGACCGTGCGGATTTTCCAACAGGTTACAAAATGGATTTTGTTTTTTCTCAGGGGGGGGGGGGTCGACTTGTTTTTTATTGTTGTTTATGCGTGTTTTCAGAAAGATGCATCTCGTTCAAGTTGAAAGAAGGATAGAAGAAAGTCCCTCGAAAGGGTGAAATTCGGCAGCTCGCAGTTTTCGCTTCCTATTTTATGTGAACTAATCAGCCTTGTTACTAAAACATATGAGGTCTGCGAGCGGAACTGTTTAGTAGAAACACTACGTACGTGAACTTGCTGAACTGGATGAAAAAAAGCTAGCACTTTTCGAAAGGGAATGTCATTTTTGTCCACAAAACATCGATATTTCAAGAGGAAACTGTGCACGTAATACACAGGTTTTAGACGGGGATCACACGTTCAAAGTCTGTGCATTGTTTCCTACGATAAGGCACAAGGTGGTTGGCCTATCGGAGATTGTTATCTTTTATGAGGGCTGATTCGTTTACGTCGTGAACTAGCTTATCGTGGTCGCCTCAATATTGTATTACGTACTCGCGATTGAATTGCCCACTAACCTCTTGTATGTCAACGAACCGTTTTAAATTAACTTTACCGTCTCTCTTGAATCACAGCCGGATCCCGGGTACTTTGAAGGAATGTGTGAATTTAAACTGTCCCTCGTTTTTGAGATACATTCATGTTCGCGAACCCCTTATATATTGAGCATATGACTCATGAATCCTAAAACGAGATTCTGGCTTGCCCTATAAGGTCATCTCTACGTGCGAGGTTTTCGTACATTTTATGTACCATGCAAGCTAACCCTGTCCATAATTCAGTGACTGTCCTTAGTTTGTGGACCATGGTGTCAATCCAGGCGCGTATGAATCACGTGTCAACTCCAAACCAAGAACTAATGGGTTTGGTGCGGTATCCGAGATTGGTTCTCGATGATAGCTCTCACGGCGACCTACACCTGTGATTGTCAACTGTATGTGAATGTCCGCCGTAGGTAATGACCCACCGGTTAAAGCAACACAACTAGGGAAATCCTCAATGGGAAATAGTTCTGTACAAGGGACTGCCGGGGATTCTTTAGCTTAGTACGACTATGTCAACACTATCTGAAGCACAAGGTTGCGTTTTTCGAATATTTCGGGCTTCGGAATTTTCATCGCCGTTTTTCCATGTGGTAAGAAATCTTTTCCGCAATGTATTGCTGGAAAGCTGAGCCCTCTGCGGTAACCCTATGATTTCACAAACTGGTGATCACCAAGCTTTACGTTCAAACACCGCGGGCGGTGTCAAAAATTACGCGACCAAAATCTCAAGCTCAGAGGTCAGGGGCGTATGATAATCGTGCACATAGGCCGCGAAAAAACCACCGGAAAATTCACTTCATGCTCATCAACCTACACCCGTAAGTCTACTGATTGAAGCTAAAAAGAAATTTGGTCATATGACCAGTCTCTCCTACAAACTGACTGCAATATTCCACGATTCAAATGGCGAAATACTTCACAACAGTTTCCGGTATCCATGCTTAGCGTGATACCACGCGAATCGTACAGTTTAGTAGATCAATTCAGATAAAATAGGAGAAAAAATATGACACCTTTTTAGTTTTTGTGAAAAGTGTAATCAAATTTTTTCTCTCATTATAATGCAATGCAAGGGCACTGATTATACTGTTACCCGTATGCACGTGTGTATAGTCAGCGAAAAACCGGTTAGGTTTCCCCCCCCGTCACTAGAGTCTCCTTCTGGAACTTTCTGAATGGGACAGTTTGTTGTACTTTATATGGTCTATTTTGGTTTGACAACAAAAAAAAAAAAAACGCCCACATCCACACACGGAGCAAACACCCCCACACACACATACTCTAAGCCATACCCAACCTCCACGCACACCTCGGAGTTTATTTCCCATGCCAGTCACGTTTACTCTTGCTGGCTGCGTGGGATGCCCAAAACTCTGGAGTGATAGATTGTACGTGTCGAAATAAGATAGTAACTAGCCCCACAGCGAATAGACTTGAACCTGTCGTTCGCGTGGGCGAAAGAATGACGAGACGAGTCTCATCTTACGCATGTGTGCATTTCCACCCACGCTGTCTAATATGGCACGACTACTGAACACATATGTGTTCAAAGCATTGTGAATGAGTGAACTTGCTCAGGACTGATGCATGCCGGGGTGCGTGTATGCGTCTGTTCGTATTTATGCTACTAAGTCGACTTTCTGATTCTGAAATGAACCTATTGAATTAGAACTATTCCCATTCAGCATCCTTTCGATATTCGAATTTTGGGATGATCATGCATGGAAAATGATTTTAGACAATAAGAATAGTTTTTCCTTCTTTTTTGAACACCAACCGAGTCAGAAACTTGAACCATGGCGAGCAGTTCTCGATCGTAGAACTCAGCAGAAGAGACATGTGTCAACGTGAACCGATGACCGTGGCAATCGGTCTGTTTGACCTAAAAATGGGTGTGGTGGTCGAACGGTGCAAAGCGCTGGTAGGTGAGCTGCGGTCGAAAATTGAATTCTCCAGAAAGCATTTTCCACGCGCGGCTGAAACGTCTAATACATTGTTCTTACAAGGGAAATATGCACTCCTAGGACTGCAAAGTCAGGAATATAAACTTGGAATGTTTATGTAATATATATCGTAAAAAGTGAGTATGAACTATGTCAGTGTACTAGAAAAGGAAGAAATAAGTTACGAATGCTAAAGGTCCATGACATACGTATACTCTACTCATGAGTTGACTAGGTGGGATTGTTATCAAAACATAAACCACAAAAAGAATTTACATTTTCTTCAATTTATCAACTGCAAGCTTCGATATTATGGTCTGGGGTTCTCCTTGTTTAAACTGGCTTTTGTGTCTACGAAGGACAATTGAACCAATCCATTCGTGGTGGTGCATGAAATAAACCATTCTAAATTTTTTGTTTGTCAGGAACATTCTCAGTTTCCTTCTTATGATGTAACGAATAACTCTGGGATGGGTGGTTTGATTTGTCAATTTACGCTAAGGTTAGAATGCACGGGCGACAGTAACAGTGGTCTCAGTTATCAGCTTGGTTAGAAACAAAAATAGGGGTTAAAGCTGGTGTGGGGGATATGGCAGAGTTACATTCAAACCGTATAACGAACGTGAAGAATAATCAATATCCGTTCGTTGCTGTCTACTGCGTACTTGGCACCTAACCTCCCATCTTAAATTCTTTTAACGGACAAATAAGTACAATCCGTTTTCCAAATAATCCGGATAATTCATGAGAATTATATTTTGACCTTCCTGGTCTCTGACATACTGTACAATCACGCCTGTGATACTTAGATGATTTCACTGAACACAGAATGATAGCTGACTGTTTCTCTAGAGTAGCGTTCAAGGTTAGCCACTTCAGGTTATTCAGGAGAACAGACTAATCGATGGTGTTGTTCTCAACAGGAACGGTCTTGAATAGCCGTCAATTACTACTGCACGCTTTATATTGCTAGAATGGCAGTTGATATCAATGTGTCTGTTTTTCACGTGCACACTGCATTACGGGAGGCCAATAGACCAAGCGGGTCAATTGACGATCAAAACCGATTCAGTCAAACACCGCCGTGGGTCACAGTGATCAATGGTTATACGTTCATGCACATTCACTTCGACGAGGCGTTTTTTCTCTCTCTCTCTCTCTCTCAAGTATCCTGTTGTTATGTGCGCAGAAAGTGTACTAACTATTCGTTTATGACGTAAAACTTCTCCAGGTAACGAGACATTCATATTTAATTTGTCTAGGTATAAATTTGTTAACTTTTGAGACTCGTTGTATCATAATGGTTGCACCACGTGACGGAACACGAGTGACGATTTTGAGGGCTTTGATATTACATTGATTTATTGAATCATTATTTGTTGACGTAACAGCTACCTAATCTGAATAGCGACAATCACATGGGCCGCATGTGGATACTCAGGTTCAGTTTAGCACAAGTTCTGTTTGGGCCGTTTACCAGAAACAGTTCCACCTCAACATGCAAAGTTTCTCAGAAAGAGTTAGCATTATTGTTTTTAGCACGCTTGAAAGGACAAGTAGATTAGGAGAGAAAAGCTGTGAAGATAATTCCATCTATTCACTCTCGCCTATTAAATAACGCAAGAAGATGGAAAGTGTGAATCAAACAGCCAGATGAAGCGAGGTCTACGGGTCTGTAGCCCATATATATATATATATATATATATATATATATATATATATATATATATATCGGAAATGAAATAATACACGTATATCTTTTCCCTCTTAAGGAAGTTCTAAGTTAACCCCTAGTTTGCAAAAGAAACCACCGAGGAATTTATCGATTTTTTCGGGATGAAATGGATGGCTAACCTTTGGGTTCTAACATCTTCATTCGACTAAGTTTAATGTAGAGGTTTTCTGCTTTGCAAATTCGTCCAAATGATCCAAAAACTGGAATAGCACCCACAGCCCGTGCATAAGTACAAGAATGGCAGTCGATTGCTGACTTTGTTTTCTGGTATGAACGGTATACGCCCGGGGATTCTTTTGGACTAGCAAAAACTACGCAGGAAACTTGTTCACAACCTATCAATCATGAATATTTTGACAGGAAATCAGAAAAACACCATAATCGTTCCTCGAATGTCATTCGGACCGTGGGATTATAATCACGAGAGTTATAGAGCACCCATAAATATGGAAATTGTTACATATCCGATTGGTAAAATTCTGGAAATACTGCTCGTCAGGTGTCCGAGTCATAATCTTTCATCCCAAATTCGAGTCTCAGTGGGGGCCCAATGGATGTGCACTGCGGATACATCTTGCCAACAGTGAAACAGCTGGGCTTTTGTGGTTTTCAGTGGTAAGCTGAATGTTGATATTGGGTGATGGGTCATTCTATAAATGAAAAAGTATTTGTTTGTGATAACTGGATCAGCTGTCGTGACCCCTTATACTCCAAGCCGGTAGACATGCGAAAACATTGTATGTCACCGTTGCTCTTTTCACCAGTCATTGTGATTCATAATGCACACATGTTAACTTTTTGTGGCCTGATGTCATGTGTCGTTCATGGCTATCAAAATGACGTGACACATACAAACATTTAGCTGGTGGCCATTTCTCATCCAGTTGAAATTGGATTTCAGAACTGTTATGCACTGACCCACTCACAAATAGTACCACCGTTTATCAAAAATTCCATGCGACAAAAACAGTAATAAATTCCACTGGGTACTTCGCGTCAGACCGTCACTCGATAAAACCTACCCCAGTCGAACAGAATCGGAGAGCTATAGAAACTATACGTCGATGGTCAAAAAACAGACGGAGAAACACAGATTAGCCGTGCTGTGATAAAGCGTGAAGTGTACGCTTTGAAAACTGACTGCTGCATAAGCCTTGATGCACTTCTTGTTAAATTCACCCTGAATTACCCTACAGACTTCATCTGCTCGAAGAAGGATCATTGGTGTTCATCGGTGATAATCGATATGTAAAGTAACATTAGCGAAATCAGCCAACTTGCCGACCCCCGGGTGAGTTATTGACCTTGAATTCGATATTTCATCGTAGGTAGTCCAACTAGAGAAGTTGAATTTCCATGGGATTATGTAGACAATTAGGATCAAGGAAGGCAGAAAGATGATCAAAAGCTATACATTACTAAAAGTGGCGCAATCCAGTACATTCTTGGCGCAACCAGAAGCCACGTGGAATAAAAAGCGATGTCACCACTTGCCATGTGAGTAATGTCATTGCTAACTCCAAGACGTGCTTTTGCGCTCATATACACCAAACTCTATTCCATATTTGTTTCTACCTGATTTTACTTTCATCCAGCACTCGACTGAACCATGGGAGAAATCATAAATCCCTCTTGTTATCTGCCCACTCAGCTATCGGGGGCAAACTGCATCAATCCTCTTCTTCCAGATGATCCGATTGGCAGAAGGTTTCAGGTTGCAGCTTGATTCCAACTCACGAATGGACATCATCCACCTTTTAGTAGCCCGAGTTAACCCCCATCTGAGGCGCTAAATCACTCCAAAAGGGATTCCAATATGTCACGTACGAAGCAAACTGCGTAACAACCCAGATTACATTAGAAAGTAACATTCTTAACATCGAACTAGCAATTTTACTGACTATGGAAGGATTCCTCTATGATGGGACTACGAATGAAAGGTGTGTCGCTATTTATTTTCCTATCACATTTTTCCTCACATGTCACTATGCCCTATTACCGAGGGCCAAAGTCGTGGAGAAGTTTATTTCGTCATTTTCGGAGAACGATTAAGAGGACACAATTAGAATACGGGCATCTAAGAACAATTTGGATAGAGGTATATAGTTAAAAACAGACAAACGCATACTCTGAAGGAAGCCAATTTCCTATTGGCTAATGGGTGTAACCAACTTTCGTGTCTCAGGGAGAATCTAACTGTTCTCAGCGATAAACACAACACAGGCGCCATAGATGTAGACAATTATTAGCAACTGATTCACTTCGACGTCAATCAAAACTGCCAAGCTCAAAGCAGCCAGATGGCACAGTTCCGGCATCCGGTCGAAGAGCATGTCAAATTCACTGGATCAATGTGAGGGTTATTGCATCACTCTGATCTGGTGGGGCACCAAATCGGATTCAGTTTTAGTAGAATGTCCACAAGACTTTTATTATTATTATTATTATTGTTATTATTATTATTATTATTATTGTTAATATTATTATCATTTACAATATTTGCCATGACTTTGAAAACCTAACTAATGATAAAAGCAGCAACTGTTTCTAGATGGTCATTTCTTGGCTTCGTACTTCAGAAATTGACAGAAAGAAGACGGAATAACGACATTGAGTGCACATCGATAAATATCGCGGTAGAAAAAGTGACTAATATGAAAATGGATCCAAATGTGGAAATTCGTCAGTCTCTTTTGGACTCAAACTGACGACTAGCCACCACCCAAGCTTTAAATATGATAACACTCTACCAGCTGGGCTACGATCTTGCACTGTAATGTTTGAACAAAGGGCAGTAGCCACAAAGGCAAGCAGAACTGTGGAGAAACTCGGCGATGGGACAAAAGGGAAGGAAATATTAGGAATATGCGAAGCATTTTGCTTGCTAAAGAGCCTCACTTAAAGTTATGTTCAAGAAATTCAGATCAGTAAGTGAACTTACGGGAAGAATAGTCTAAAAACTCGCCTCATGACTAGATGGTGTTCCTAAAGCCCTGTAAAGAATAAAACAGAATGGTGAAAGTCTAACGAAAAAGGCTCTAAAACACGAATCTGCAGAATGGTTTTTGTTTATGCAGAAAGCATTGTAAGTTGGCGGTTCAGGAAACCTGTTAAACAGTGGAAATCCCATGGCATGCAAGCAAGCCACCGAGGGAAACAAAAATGAATAACGATCAGAGTCAGATCAGTAACTGACGAAGTTTTTGGAACCAAGTGAGGTACGATGGAAGCTGTTTGAACCTTAGCAAATCACTGAGTTCATACAACCTAGAAACGAGCTCAAATGACAGCAGTTATCTTTCTTGAAAGATCGTTCAAAGTTTTCAGCCTTTTTGTCCGCTCACAACTGAACATCAAACATCTGGAAAGGCAGCATTCCTTACCACTTACACTCGGAGGACACGATCACACCAAACGGAAAGGCAACCATTGGCAGAGTGATCGACGACACCCGTTATCAGCCGTTAACTAAAGCCACGGCGTGGCTGGACGCGAGCAAACATCGAGTCCGGATTGAAAACTAGATTGCAAAACCAGTTTGACGTAGGATAAGTGTGTACGGTACAAAGTATGGTACGGAAATAGTGAAATACGAGTTTTACGCATGTCTTTGAAATTAAGGATTGGTTACTGAGTGACCGCCTGGTGATTGCAGTGCTGATGTCCTCATCTTTACTGATGGCTATATAAGAAAACTAGAGCGGAGTCTATAAACTATACAACGGATACTATGATTACTGTATTCAAATCCGTGTGCACATTTATCGGTACTGTTATTACACCAATGAACGTATTTCTCCAATAACTGTTGATCGATTTGTGTGTGGCGAAGTAAGTATGTTGAAATAATTTTGACCTGAGTGCTAATTTTGGGTCAATATTTGTCAGACCGGTAAAGAACATTATTCCAGTTGTTAACTACAAAGAGGGCGCTACTGAAACACGTCGTTTGGAAAATGGTTATATATATATATATATATATATATATATATATATATATACTGATAATCCTACAACTGAACTTTTTCCAGATCAGTGAGGGACAAAATAATTTCTACCGGGCCGAAAGTCGTAATGAAAGCAGAATATTTTCCGATTATTCCCACTGAGTACACTTAGAGTGCACAGACTGGAGAACAAGCCAGCTTTCAGTGACATACACTCACTCCATCATATCACAATATATTACGATTAGTTAGGCTATTCGTCCAGTTAGACAAATGGGAAGTGATTTGGTTCGCTTCTGACGTGTTATATCAGTTTTGTTTAGTCCAGGTCCTGTCGTAGTGTGAAGGATGGGCCAGAGCAGTTTAAGAGCACACACAAATCGCTTTTGGGCACTCCGTGGGGGACTGTGCAGGCGGATGCCAACAACCTCAGTCCTGATCAGGATGTGGCACTTCGCTGGTCTTGACTGCCAACCGCGGGTCTTCTACAGGACACCAAAAGCCTCGGACACGATTAAGTTGTGATAAGACTGAGTTATATGTGAAACTGCCGAACTAATGAGCAAAGTAACTGTTCCAATATTCAACCGGGCACGGTGTTGCCTGTTCGCCAGTCTGTATTCTCTAAAATTCAAATACTCTTACATTTTAAGGCAATGGGAGAATTACCAATCCCATGGAAAATTTATCTTTTACGAAAAAGTCCTTTAAATATTCATCTCGTTTCCGTGCATATCAAATGAATAGTGGAACGGTGTCTAATTCTTCGAATAGTTCACTATTACATTACAGTTAAAGTGAATGAAGTTGCTAAAAAGTAAGTTGACATTGCAGACAATGGAAAACAAACCCAGAGCAATCAGTAAACCTAGGCGTATAATGAAAAAGTGTAGATTATTCCCACTAGCTAGTCATTGGGTGACTCCGATTTCACCACCCACTTGGCTAGAAAAACCGATTTTATCAAAAGTAGTTCCACTGACAACAAAGTTAGGGGGAAAGTCTACTTGACGAAGTAACATGATCATCACGTCAATCGTGAAAGTCCGGATAGTTGTCGTAGATGAGAGCCGAACTAGTTGTTACCGATCTCATCGGAGGCTTTTCAGTTTACCGCGTACCCAACGACTTCTTTTTGGTCCAACTCTCGTGAATGAGGTTCAGAGAAGTAAAACCGGATAAGCCCCTGATTCGGAGAATGCATCAATGACGTCTACATGTGAATTATCTATGAAAGCGAGTGAAGATCTTTCAACTAGACAATACAAGGCTAGCATTTTGCACAGTGTGAGGTGGAATACTACACTCAAACAGTATAAGCTTTTGTTCTTAGTATGTCAAAACACGCGGGACCGACGACTTTCTCACCATTATGAAAGTGAGTTCACGTGTTTGATTTTGATATCATCAACCTAGACTGGCGCACACCATCTGTAAGACGAGCAGGGTGAAGTGCTCGACAGATAAATAGAACCCCTAATTTGTCCCACATTAGGCAAATGTAAGGAAGAAGTCAAAGAATCGCACCAGAAACCTGAAAAAGAGTATGAATTACAGGAATACGTTATTTCGAAATAGCAATCGAATAATAAAATCGTAGTTTATTGTTCAATGCAAGCTTTGGTCACTGTTTGTCAAAGAACGGACTTCGAGTACTTGCAGAAAATTCCGGACGAACTTTGAAGTTCTCACGATCTATGTTACTAGAATGGGTCACGTTATTTGGTGTCTTGGCAATCCAAGTATGGACCGGACATTTTTATTGATAAGCAGATCATAACTAATGATATTCGGATACCTGGTTTTAGCTAGGCCATCAAAACACTTTACACTTGCAAATGTGTTTTCACAAACAAGCTGAAGATGAAGTCTAACAGCAGTAAGAAAATCAGTGGTCATAGTTTCTTTATTGTTGTCGAGCTTTATTGACAGCTGTAAAAATGGAAGTAGCCATGATAACTGTTCTTTGACGGAGGGTGGGGGCGCTGAGAGCGAATAACTCACGTCAACTTCATTTAGCCTCCACATTCATGTATCCATGATTTCACGTAATAATCAGCAATCGCGTTTACCTCTGGGTGCACTTGTATGTTTCAGCTTAGATCAACCAAGTTGGTGATCAAACCATAGTTTACGTCATACGCAACTTCATCTATAGCTTTTCGCCGTAAAACGGGCGAATAGTGGCACACTTGGATAGGCAGCTGACGCAAGCTCACCCACGCACTTCTGGAGTTTCAAATGCCTCTTTTTAATTTGATGAAACAGCATACGCAAAATATTTCACTTTTGGTTACAAATGTGGGCTTGAGTAAAATTAAGTTCAAGATAACCTTACCGAAATTAAACTGCTAAGGTGCGAATTCGCGTCAAAAGTAAATAAACCTGGGAATAAATTGGGCTGAAGTTTAGATCACTGTAAGAGACCTGTCAGCCAGTCGATGAATCAAATCTGCATTCTTTCGTTCAGTAAAGTGATCACTCAATAAACCACCCATTCATTCCTTCGCATGCAACCAGTCGCTCACTCACCCACTCACCCACTCAATCATTCACTAACTCATTCACTCACTTGCTCATTCACCCACCCAATCAATCAACCAACGAATCAATGAATGAATCAGTGGTTGAACTAACCGGAGAAATAAATGAATGAATGAACGAGTGAATGATTTAATCAATCAGTCTTTCGTTCGTTCACTCATTTATTCTTTCAATCGTTCAATCAATCGGGTAATCAACCAATTGATCAGTCATTTAATCAATCAGTCGATCGATAAGTAGATACATCTTCCGCCAGGTTCATTCATTATTCAACCAGTATACGGTTTATTGGACTGCTGGATTGGCAGTGTAGTTAGCAAGTTGGGAATTCAGTAAAGTTTAGATTAGTTAATATTTATTTCACTGGAAACGCGTGAGCGACCGAAGTTCGGTTACAAATCTTGTAAAATCCTTACGAAACTCAGTCACTGAGCACGTTTACGTTCTACAACTGCGGCAAGAGAACGCCAGTTTGTTAGAGTTAGAACACACAGAAATATCAAACACGTTATTCTCCAGTAAATTCTTACATCATTTTGGTGGATCATTTTCCAAGTCCCAAACCGATGAATGATTCCGAGTCACACAGAATCAGCTGTCTTAACCGCACTGTAAAGCAGATAATCACGATTATATTCAGTGTATCGGAGCCAAAATTAGTTCGGAGAGTACCGAAAATCGATGCTCAGTGTGATGAGTTATACTAAAGTGTTCGTTAGCACAACATGGTCGTAAATGATAATCAGCTGGAACTCAAAACCGAACGTTCTCGGAGGCCAGCTCGAGAAAGAGCTCAGGTCCAGTAATTCATCTTGAAAAATCTGATGATTTAGAAAATAAATGAATCTTCCTAGTTATCATGATTTGGGAAATTGTTTCCGATAGTATCAGATCAATTTTTCATGATGGTTGTACAGAACGGTCTTTGTGACTGTTTCATGTGAACTAAATCAAATCCCTGAGTAATGCTATGCTGTTGGTATCTCTATAGATATCGTCAAATCATCAAGTCTCAGTGATATTTTGTTTCCGAAAGTCTCGTCAGTGAGTGAAATGTGGTTTATTATCTCCAAATATTAAGATTTTAGTACCAGCCAATTTTTTAACTTGATGAAAAATAGAAGAAAGCTGGAAAAGAATCTAGGCCTCACTTCAGTTTAATGATTTCATCAATACTTGTATTGTTCGCCAGCATGTGTTTCACTGACCGATCGCTAACCAGTATTGATTGGTTTCCAGGCTCCGTTGACCTGTGTAACACCCAGTACTGATTATCTGTATGAATCCACAGTCCGATTGTTCGTGTGTGCCAAAAGGTTATCTGTGTCTAGCTGAGCGCTAGTGTTGATCTGAAATAGTATCGTGTGTGCGTGTGTGTGTATATATGTATGTATGTCTGCGTGCGTGTGTTTGTGAACACCAGTGGACACAATCATCTCTTATTTCAATACCAAACAACCTACGCCGCAAGCTGTTTCAGCAATCGTTCAAGGAACATCATTGTTTGACACGGCGACTGTTATCTTGAGGTCTTGGTTTCAGCAATAGGTGTAAACTTGAGCAGGTCTTCCGTTCAGAATGATGAATGCCATTGGAGTTTTATGCGATATTCCCTTTGGCTATATTATCGACTTCAGTATTCGTGAACGTTTTCAAACGCAAATAAAAGCTACGTGATAGCTATCACTTATTTCAGTCTATTAGGAATCATGTCAAAGCAAACCAAGACATGGAAAAATTATCCATCTATAACAGAAAGCGAGCATTTCTGATGTAAGTAGCATGTTGTCGTACCTGGATGACAGGACAAAATTTTCCCGGAAGCACACGACGGGTTTCGTGGTTTTCGCCGCTCATCAGGTATGCGCACCCGGTACTCTCTTGCACAATCGTCCCTATACTTGAGCATTCCACATTAGGTTCATCACCTTAATCTTATTCGAATCGGTAGAAGCAGGCATGGAAGAAGAGTCTCTTTAGAATCACAGGGGGATTGTCCGAAAGGTAGTTCGTCTTTAGGCAGAGGAAAACTTTCGGACAACCTTGTTCAGACAAACAACATGTCACTTACAGAGGGAATTATCGTATCAGCTGAGCAATTTCACTTCACTTACACTCAAGTCTAAATGCAGCTGCTAAATTTCGCTGCAGCTTTAATGATTCCCACTCATAAACCCGAATTATTTGAGCTATGTGAAATTTTATCAGTTTGTGAGTTAGATGGTAAAAGATTCGACCAAACCGCTCTTCTTTCCGTCACAGTACTTGGATGTTTTTTATCCACCCTCTAGTGTCGGATAAATTTCACATACCACCTAAATATACCTGTAAAAGTATCGCCGAAATAACCGCATACCTGTGCAGGTAATGAATCGGATAGCTGGCCAAAGACCTATGGCATAGAAACCCCAAATTGCGATTTGTCCATTTAATTTTAAGACGTCTAGAAACAGCTTTTAATTCCACAGATTATTTGGGCTCTAGTGGTGCCCATGCATTGTCGTGGAATAGTGACTTCCTTCATCAACAAACCCGCTGACACTTGTGCTTCTAATGCCTTCTGGAAACCTGTAGCAATGATAACACATTCCCAAATATTCTACTTTCATTATTTTATCATGACCTCTTCCTCTCATCACCCTGACTACCTCCACTTTCAAGGTAAACAAGCTTGCTATCCCTAGCCCATTGTGACACTCTGTTATCCTTCCTAATTAACCCTATCAGTTTGCATGCAAATCTAACACTCTTATAGCAACTGCTTCAGTTTATCATTTCACTCCAAAGAGCTCGAACAGTTACGTGAAATCTGCTCAACGTATCTTCCTCAACTATTGTTCCGCCTGTGATTCTGCTTCTTAAAACGTTGGGATCATTACTTTGTCCCACTTCTTCACTTTCATGTTTCGAAGACCACTTTTCCAAAATAAAGCAAATTACTCAATTTGCCAAAAGTTTATTGAGTCCCTTAACGAACAGTTCTGGTGTTTTTCGTGGTACCGTCATTTCCCCCTATCCACTGACCAAATATATTAGCGATGCGTCCACTGAACCATCTGTACTCTGTCAATCCATCTCCGACCAATCAGATTTCACCTCTTTTTTCAAGAAGTTATGCATTATTCAGATATTGTCATTTCTTTCGGACCTACTTCTCAACACTTCCATTTATTGTGAGTGTACTTTGTCTCATTCACATTTCTCTTTCTTCTATGAGCAAGCTATAATCAACAACTTCCCTGTTTCCAGACATGACTGGGTCAAATACTTCACACAATGGTCTTCTCATATTCTGGATTGCTTAAAAACAACGTGGACTATCATATCCTATTCGCAAACCAAGATAATTTGGTTCCGGACAAGCTCATTATTTATCGTTTTGTCCTTCAGTGTATTCTCCTTGTCTTACTATACTGCTCTCCTGTTATCTTTCCCGAAATACTGAGGAAAAATTGGCCATTACCAGTTGTGTTTCTTTGATTTCCATAGGTTTTCTTATCTCCAGTGTTCGATTCAAATATTTTTCCCTTGAAAATGCTCCATGATGATTCTTGTGGTCCCTACGCACACTTTGTCTCTTGTCGTATCTGCATGCCGTTCGTACCCCTCTACACGTTTTGCATCCAGAATAATCCCATGCGGCATAAATGGCAATCGCAACTGTATAGAGCCTTATCTTGCACATGTTCTCGTGGACAGGATGAAAATCACAGAAACTTTGCATGAACCTCGTTGGCTGTACGAACTTATCTTTTCCTCACTGATATTTTCATACTCATTTCTAACTGACAGTAATCAGTTTCTCTCTGCCTTGACTGAAGTATGAGTTAGTGAATTCACTCAATTCCTCAGTACGATACGATATAACACAACACAGTGCAACATAATTAAAGCCCAGTTATTCATGAAGGGTCCTCTGAGGATCACAAATTGTGGATATTCGTGAGCTGGTGGTTAACCTAAAACAAATATGATGATTCGCAAGATGAACAAGCATTTTGCTGATCTGTCACATCAAACAGCTCATACACGAGGAAAAAATATCGAATCTGTCAAAGCCCAGGCTGGGTACGTGACTATGACCAGATAGGTTTGCCATAGGAAATGTTAACTGTGACTATTCGAATAACCGGGTATAATATGATTTGCGGAATCACGGAGTTCAAGTAGGTATTAGAAAGTCAAAGTTTGTCTCTTGGCAAACATATCAAAGAGTGATTACTACTAATCCTCACGACATTTATACTACACGTTTATTCATCTGAATAGTAGAAATTGTTGACTTTGTTGGGATTCGAAGTCATGTAAATATATGAAAAAATTGAGGTTTCTGACTTATTTGCGTACTTTAAATTGATCTTTTAACTTAGTGAGTGTGACTGAGTCAAAGCAGTCTCCGGATAGGTCACTGATTTCCATTTTGCTGCAGTAAGAATCTCAGTCACTCGCGTGCTTGATGACTAGACGTGAAGACGTGACCGAGGTTGATTGTGCTAATCATGTAGTGAAAACGTTTAATCAGTACTAAGATCGACCTGGTACACCGCCCTGGGAAAACTGCGAATACCTGCAATTTGAGGTTTATTCACAAAATGATTAATGAAATTTAGAGATAAATACGGCACCACTTACGAACTAAGTATCCATCAGTCACATTGTTATACCTCAATATCAAGATCTAACCACCTGGCCCTGCTTGAGCCCTGTCCTCACTGATGAAGTAGTACTGTGCAAAGAGTCACAGTGCCGCATACTGATGTAGTCTTATTATCGCATATGAGCAGCCCTCATTGTCATGTTTTGTGTTTTGTGGAACCTGTTTGTTCCCAAACCAAAATGCTACTTCCCAGAGGGACCTTCTTCCACTCGCCCAGTAGGATGAGTACACTGGAAAGTGAAAAACGGATCCATTCTGAACCAAGCACGGTTTCACACTGGCTATGATAAAACAGATCAGGTAAACCGTAACCAGATGAAAATGGCCTAGTGCTTTGGTCGCCGTCGATGACGTTGGTCATAACTGAGAAAATAAGTCCAGGATCAAGTGGTATGAAACATTCCGTGAAAATCGGGCATGTACTCAATGCGGTGTAGTCATTCGTGGGACTACTCCGCACTCTAGTAGATAGTTATTTATCCCATGGAATGGCCTTGGTCAGCTGACCACTGTTGTTGGAGAACATGAAGACCACAGGTATTTGAAGTCAGCTTTTCTCAAAGCTGGTGCGGGAACACTATCAATAGAGCTAGTGTAAGGCGAACATTTTTTATTACGTAATTTAGACTGTTAAAAGGAACAGCTTTGGGAACCAAGATATGAGGGTTGAAACGTAAGTGTATGTGCTACGAACGCCCCCGGGAGACCTCACATGATGTGCATGGTTTGGAGATTTCGCTAGTGACTGCGAGGTGAATAAGGGTGTTCAATCTATGACGTGGGATAAAAGTACGAAAATCACAGTCACTGAACGTGGTCATGTAGGACGAGTTCTGCTTCATGATTAGCGTCTAGCCGATCCACTTACTGAACGACTACAAACACTGGCGGATACAGTGTCATGTCACTGAAAACGACACATTTTACTCACGTTGTTTTTTCTTATGCTTGATGTTTTATTTGTGTTTCACTTCCACGGTGTCTATTCTTTTTTATTTTTTTAATATATTTTTCTATAATTTCACTGTCAGAGGTGATATTCGTGCCCCTCTGGGGTAGCTCGGAGCTAGTGGTTTTCTAAACAAAAAATGAAGCACCGCGGACCTTTTGGTCTCGGATGCACACCTTTTTTGCTTGAGCGATTTACCGTCTCCAAGTGACGACAATACTCATCTTAAAATATGATATCTTGGCCGCGTAACGAATAATAACCCCAAATTTGTGAAAAGACCAAGGTTAATTCCAGGGTTATCCTCACTTTTGATGAGACCGCTATGAAAAATACTGGTTTATATCTACAAGAACGTGTCTTCCGAATGTTCGTTCACTGTACCTAACCAAAATTATATACTCATAAAGATTCGCATTAGCACCTCAAATCAAGCGTAAGTGCAGCTCGATTTGATAAAATCCATTGTCCGAACTATTTGATGAGAGCCACCTCGATATACAATGGTCATAATCATAAGCAGCTCATAATGGTCAATGCTTGGACACGCATCCTCGTGGATCACCAGAAAACAACGACACCACTGAAAACAACGACAGCAGCAACGAAAACTGCATCAACAACAACAGCAAAAACAACACCAGCAGCAGCAGCAGCAGAAGCATCAACGACAAAAGCAACAACAGTACCAACAGCAACCACAGAGTCTACAACAACAGCAACAACAACAGCGACACCAACAAGAACATGGACAAAAACATCAACAACGACAACCATAACAACAACAAAAATAGCAGCAACAGCAACAATGACAACAGATGATCCAAGAAAAATAAATGTGTTACTTAGGAGACTGACAGCGTATAATAGTACCTTGTCTAAAATTACTTACGATTCATTTTCACTAACTGGGTAAGAAGGCTGGGCACATTTCGAAATCATCACTTATATCTGATCTGTTGCAGAAGCACCACTGAGTTACTTGAAAAATGTCCTAGTGGTGCGTCAATAATTTCATTTACTAGAATGAAAAAATAGTTCCTTGTCAGATGCAAAAGCTCGAACATATTAAAGGCTATCACATCGAGCAAAGAACGAAGTATTATAGTGGAATTTCGTAATTTTCTTTACATGGAATTAAGATAATCCCGATAGAGACTAGCTTGCGGTGATTTGTGGGATATTTTGAGGAGCATTTGCCTATTTCAGATTGTTTCTCATTCGTTTGTGGAACGCAAGTCATCGGGATAAACCAGAGAAACTGCTCACGGTAGGTTCAATCTGAAAAGCTATGAATGTGATACGCATAATCAGAACAGTTTCGAGGGTATGTTGCACGTAGTCTTTCTCGAAAATGTGTATAAAAGTTATTCAGGAAGCTTTTCTAAGAACATCCCTTCTTGACATTCAGCTCACGAATTTCATTCTTTAAATGTTCAATAAGGACTATAGTTGGATAGGTCTTCTATTCTTTCATCAATCATGTAACGCGAATCAATAATTTTGATTACGCAGGAAGCTTTCCCCTAGCATACGAATAAAAAAGGCCGAAATAATCGCCTGTTCTGGTAATATATTCATTCCTAGAATTCAAAGGGAACATTTCTAGTATATCTCCGAATTGTGTAAATCCACGAATTTCGGACATAGTCCAAAGAATTGGTGATTTTACAGTTGAAGCCCTAAGTCAAACACAAACGTGCTGTAAACATTGTTCATTTTATTTCAAACAAAAAGTTATACATAAAAGTCTGTATACAAAGAGTTTCACGAGTGTACTCCTTTATTCACACAAGCGCGTTTTCTTTGGCATGTCCCGTCGTGTCTTTTTGGAAGTAAATTGGAAAACAGAAGATATTTATTCACACAAAATACAGTTTTACAGTTTAATTTGTTTAAAATTGGATGCCGTCCACGGGTACTCAGCTGTGATGAATGAAACTGTTTGGCGATTATTATTATGATAACTGGGTTAGGTGTGCAGTGGGAAGAAGGTGCGTATCAGGCTTTTCTTAAAACTCATTACAAGAAATTTGTTGCTACGCAGACATTCGAAGACTGTTCATATATACGAAAAAAATGTTTTCTATTATCTATTAAGGAAAACAGAAAAACTCCGCAAACGAAGCCCCAAATTCTGAAAGCGGTTTTTTAAGGACGACCCTACTTGCTTTCATTGTGCCGATGAAGGTGGGCCGCAATATCGTGGTTTCCTTTGACCGCTTAGATTCACACACACCTTCTGCTCTGACAGATTATCCCACACTGTCTTTTAAAAGGTACGATCACAGTGCTGATAATGTCTCCGAACAATTGAGAGTAAATCGACATATGACATACGTTAGATAACAATGTGACAGCATTTTTATTTCGCCATAATCGGTGTGTTCTGCTGCATTAGGTTGGCTAAAACTGTGATGATCAGTCGTTTGCTATTCTCACGCTTACTGAATAAGGTGGTATTTTTGGAGGACCACTTGTGTTATTAATATTCTGGTCCCAAACAAGCCCAAAATGTGTGCAACTGTTTCAGATTAGCCTAGTTTAAATTCACTTTTCGAGACGGCAATGAAAAAAAATGAGCGACATGCGTGCGACTGGTTCGTCGATTAGCGAAACAACGTCATCTAGCTGAGGTCAGTAGGATGAACGACTGACACATGCTGCAAGCTGTGTTCCGTCGACTATTGGTCACGGGGTTTTATCTGGTCCGTTCGTCAGTTGGCCTGATTAACGACCAATCACACACAAGGCCATGAATCGGGCTTTGTATTGGTCAGCTGTAGCATCAACTCGGGGACGACAATAGATTTCTGGTTCTTAAGCGCTTGCGTGGGCTGACTAGTCTCGTGTAGCCTATTCAAATTGTTGAGTTTGTGCTTCTTCATCCTGCTTTTGGAAGCTTGCTTCACTTTTTCTGTTTTGTGAGCGGTTTGACCCTTGAGGCGATTTCATCTAATGGCGACTGATGTGACTCAAGCCACATTGGAAACAGTGTTTCGTATTTCAATCGGGAAATTACGCATGCTGCATAATACCTCACAGTCAAATGTCAGCACACCTGTTTTTCGAGTGAGCCAGACAAATGGATCCATCTCCAACGTGCAACGGTCCGGAGGCTTGCTACGCTCAACAGAAACAAGCGTATCGACCGCAAACCGATTACTACGCAGCTTACTGATCACTCGCATAGCCCGCAAAGCTCGTTCCCAGCTGTTGATCCAACAGTCTGCTACGCGTGCATGTATAGAGGAAGGCTGCTCCCCTACTGAAAATGGCAGTAATACCACTGATTCTGAGCACCAAGCATCCCAATTCTGCGGGTCTACGAACGACGCATCTCATTCCGCCTTAAAAAACGCAGATACTCGCGATCAAACGGAACGGTGTCGTAAGAGGTTTTCAACTGCTCCTTCCGATGTCACTGACCACACAGCTACAAAACAGTTGTGTCAAAGATCCGAGTTGATTTACTCCAAGCCGGACGATGCCACTTTGGTTCAAGCAACAAAATCTACCGAAGCAATGACGATCAATACTGAATTAGATACCCATTCAGTTATCTGCAATTCAGGACAAGAGCGCCGCAATCCCGTTGGGATTTTTCGAGATGCTTCCGTGGCGAATCGAGTACTTGAATCGACTACCTTGCAAAGGCATGTTATGAATCCTCGACTGGAGGCTGTCGTTATTAATGTGACCAGTGCCGAACAGCCCGCTGTATGTCACGTACAATCACCCAACACAGTTTCTCATCTGACCACAGTGCCCTACCAGTTACTACCTGGAGTGAGCTGATACGCTTCTACCAAGTGTTGTACTGCTCCCGGATATATTGTTTTAGGAGAGTCCTAAACGCTAGAGGTGATGGTACTCCCGAGATTTTGCAACGTCTGTGATAGAAACCTGAGTGGTGGTGCCTTCTGTTCCACGAATCTTCTTTGTGCATCGGCCTATGGACATCGAGTGCTGTTATGTGTGCTTCAGCAGAGCATATGACCCTGTAAATATACACGCACAGGCACGCTTATTTCATGACAGAACAATACCAATTTGCAGACTGACTGAATCAAGTGACTTGAATACTTTCACTTGTAAATATACATACATATACATTTATATACGAATACGCGCATATATCGCAAGTTACCAACCCGTGTACCCAAGTTAATGGTCAGAATACACTGAAAGCTCTGCTTTTATTCAATTCCTCTCAGCCACAAATAAGGTACCATCAAATGCACTTGAATTATATCGAGGCTTTTATCTTATTGTCAAGAAAATCCTAGTGTACTTATAATATTTCAAGGCAAACAACAAAGCCGTGTATCCTTGAGAAAACTCTGCATCGGATGCAGTTGTATTCACTTAAACTTGCACCTGATTGAGTACTGAAAAACGAGAACTCGGAAGAGGGTATCAGCTTTTTTAGATTTGTCAACCAGTCACAGGTTATTGACGCATTTCGTCCCACGATGTTTAGCTAACGGGTCGAGAGATAATCCAAAATCCAGCGATGATGCCTAGCGTTACATCGTCCTACTGGGGGATATTAGCTGCGTTTCAAAACCGTAGCTTGATTACAGTATTCAAATTTTCGGACTTCACGTGGGAATATTCACTGTCAGAATTAGGGAACTCCAAATGTCTTGCTCAATGCAATCAATCCAGAGCTTTCTATCGTCCAGTTGACGTAATAAAAAAGCACAGGAAGATGAATATTGACTTTTTCATTACTTACAACCTCAGTTAAGCGGGTCCTTCATAGGTGATTGGTATAAGCCTAAAACAACTTTTCCCGACTGAGGTTCCACTTTCATTGTGGACGGTTACTTTCGTTAGTGGATAACATTATTGTTCTTCAAAGTATCATGACAAAGGAGCCAGATGTGGGTCGTTTGTGTCTCACTACCCAAAGTCTCACAATTCAAGTCACCAGTTCTATTCTTGAACACAGTTTGCGTGTTCCATTTCGTACCCGTGAATGGGTTCGAATAAATGAAAACTGCATGTGAACTCTAAAATACAACATCAATATCTGATGACCGAGTTTCCGATGCACCTCTCATTGCTCTTTTCTAATCCCCTGACAAAGAATATGACATCAGATCAACGTTGCTGTCTGAGCGTTGATAGTTAGGTGGGAACTAATGATGATGAATGAGAATTTTTACTTTAAGTAGATTATACTCATTAGGAGAAAAATAAGATCAAAATAAATTTAAAATATGGTCGCGTCACTTCAGTGATTTCCACGAACCATTTTAATGTTCAAGTGAAACATAAAGAGCTCTGGTGAAAACTGAAGCACGAGTCATCTGTACAGTTTAGGGGTGACTGTTTTCATTTGAGGCGTTAGGAGTGTGCCCGAACGAAGAGTTCGTTTATAGAAACACAATGCGATTCTAAGAAAGTTATTTCTTCGGCCAGTCAAGGATAGCATTCAGAAAGAGGAAGTGTTGTCCTAAGCTTAGATTTTTAGGGTAAGTAGTGTGATATCGAATGTGGGGAGTGATCAGGTATGGTATAATTGAGCAGGAGAGTACCGAGTAAGCATGCTTCGTGAGCTGCAGCAACCTCGAAACTGATCGTGTGCTTCCGAGAGAACTTTGTCCTGTCATCCAAGTAAAATATGATATTACTTACCTAGAAAATGGTGACTGTTTTTAAATCAGTAATTCACAACATACCTAACTAAAGATGAGGCATTCAAATATAATAGATAAACAAAGTAATAATTCTTTTTCATTTATTATGCGACAAATACACAGCGTGTCTGGTAGCAGCTATAATCGTTGAAAAGTTGTCAGATGCGGATGTGACCGGCAACCGTGACAGGATTCAAATTCGGGACTTACAGGTCCGAGGCTCTTCAAGATGACCTTTTGACCATCTCTCGTCATTAGGGCGTGCTTCTAACAAACGGAGATCCACTACCCACCAAAATGAAATCAACTCAGATTAGATGAATACCGTTGGTCCACCCCGTAAACAGAGCTTAAATGGGCTAGACGATTTCTTATCAAGGTCATATTAAGTCCCAGAAGACACCGTCAGTTTGACTCAATACATCAAACCCAGCCCACCAAGAACAAAGTGGTGTAGCATAGTACTTATGAACTCTTTGAATGGGAGGTAGTGCCAGTCCGACAATGTGGGAACTGGAAATGTAGGTGGTTCATGAAGTAGTCCTGCTAGCAATTAAATTTGTAGGTAGTATTTATGTTTCTATTTTCCGATTCTGGTCAGTAAAATAGGCAAAACCCCTGGTTGGAGCTCTCACGATACACCTCATGGATCTGTGTGTAACAAGTTATTGTTTGTCTTTGGGTTCTCTTGTCCTATCTAACAAATTGTAGAAGCTTCATTAATTCGATTGATGGAAAATTTCAGGACATCATTACGTGGCTTTTATCATTTCACAGCTCAGCACTCCTTTAAGGTTCTCTAAAATCATGTTTCTCATTTTGTCCTGAAGCAATCAGTTTGCCTACTGTACGACAATGAAACGCAAGTGAACGGAAGTTCACGATGATTTGTACTTGGGTCACAAGTCAACTTGATAGTCGACAAACCAATAGGAAGGTAATTTCGTCAATAAACACAGGGACAGATTGAAAGTAGGCAAAATTAAAGCGGCTTTTGGAAAGATGTTACTGCAGGGAATCGAAGGGTACCAACTCAGTTAAGGCCTAAAATTCTAATCCTCCAACTGAAATCAAATGAAAAAGCCGAAGCGACACAACCACCCAAACAGCTATTACAAGAATAAAAAAGGCCGTCGACCAGTAATATTAATTGCTTTGTTGGCACTCAGCCAGCGTCCTTCCGACAAATAGTTGTTCGTTCGTTCACACGGACGTACTGGTCAAACACCGATCGACCTGTGGGTTAGTCCAAAGGTTGTTTATTGTGTGGGTTTTAAAGCGGTCAGTTGTTTGATCGGTCAGTCGACGTTTACCAAACAAATCGATTGATGTTCACGTGCAGTGTTTGTGTGCTTTCGTCAACCCTCGATGTTCTTCGGCGAAGTTAGCTTCACACGCGTTTTTGTAAGACTGCTAATGGCATAATCGGTTGTTCAGCCATAATATGCATCCCTTGTGAATCTACAAGTGCAGTAGCTTAAATCATTCTATTGACCATTTTCAACTACATTACATTATTTATGAATATGCGAATAAGTGACACAAATCACTGTACCTCTAACCCGTAGTGTGCAAAGATTTTTCATTACTTCCCATCAGGTTTCAGTATGGAATATTCCTTATGGCATAAAATACCGGGATAACCATGTTCTCTTCCTAGCTTGTCAACCTGTGAACCCGAATAAAGTCTAAAATGAACCCGTTGACGACCTATGATGCTGGTCTAACTGTGTGAACTTGTCTGTACAACCATCAACTTTGCTTTCTTCACTGATGTCTCGGCGATGACGGTCCCTTGGCATATTTCGTGAAATTAAAACAAAATGATTTCTTATCGAGAATAGACGTTATCATGTAAAAAAAATTCTTTTGAAGATTTAAGAGGGAGGACATACCTTACCGTAAATGACTTCGATATTTCCTTGCGAAACCAAAAGACCCAAGCGAACAGCACATGGCCAATATGCACATTTCACTTGTTTGTGTACTGAAAAAAGATTCATTATAATCTGATGCTGTGAGTAGCCTCAAAGCATGTTTTTCTAAATAAATGTTGCTCTTCTGAATGACCTATTGCTGGTGAGTATAGAAGCAGAGTAATTTCACTAATAAGCTATTTGACGTACCTAGTTTGCTTGGGCACCTGGCTGGGTATTCTTGTGAAACTTGTTCGTCATTCTGTTGGTCGTGTGTTATCCTTGAAGCTTGCGAGGAACATTACTCAGCTCAGTGTGGTATTACAGACAGCATCAAGAAAAGTTTTTGTGTTGAATAACATTTTGGTCTTCAGCATCAAATTTCCTATTCCAATTTGTTTAACAATAGACTTTTATATTCTTCCTTGATTGGTACGATTAAGGTAACTCTTCTATGGATCCAACAAAAAGGGTCAACACATACTTATGAAACCAGCGGTCTGACAAGAAGTGAACGGTATAATATTGCGAACAAGATCACAACAAATGATGCCAATAATGCTTGTTTCCGGTGCTTTGACTGGTGCACGAACAGGATGTCGGACTTTGGCATGTGGGTGTCTGCTAAGTCCTTCAGACGTGATTTTCCCACAGTATGTTACAGCCATTCATGTACCAACGAACTATTGATTTCTAGGCCATAAGCCTATCTTCATTTCACATAATTCTATGAAATAAGTAGGTTCGAAGAACTGTTACACGTCGAACTGTACAGATCAAGGGAAAACTCCGCCCCGAAACCTAGCGGTCAAATATATGATTAGTAACAGAATACTTCATCCACTGTCCTAGGAAGGGGATGATAGAGAAGCACGACGAGAAACGTAGACGTTCTTTGAACTAAATGGCAATTGTAAACAACGCAGTTTAGCTGCGCGGTAACAGTTGTGTTACAGTAATTGGTTATACTCAAGACATAATCGGGACTGAGGTACGCCCACGCAGTCGCACTGTAGGTTCATTACGTATGATTCTGTGATGAAAGTTGAACACCCGCTTCAAATCTATCGAACAGAATCTTTCGTGTTCGTTCACTTTATTCGATACTTCTTTCGCAAGCTTTGCCTGGTTCATGTTTAAACACTGCTACACGGCGTTATTTTTTTGCTCAGCAGCTCATTGTGCAGTGGCGTAATCTACTCCCAGCTGAAATGAAACTTTCAAGTGAAAAATGTGTCTAGAAAACTATTTTCCATACGAAAGTAGAAAAATCAACTGATACTCGATTTTGCCCAGAATAAAATTTGATCTGTATGGGTATAATTTCGTCAGTTCGTGCACAAAAGTAGGAGTGAAAACTGAGATCTCTCGGAAGAGGAGAATACAATTTAACTGGTTAAATAATGCTAAGACGGATTGAAAGAAAGCTTCACCGTAGATATCACTCTTCAAAATGTTGCTTCATTCATTAGGCCTGAATTTCAAACATGTTTAATAAGTCTTATTTTCCCCACATGATATTTCCTGAAAAATGCGATCTTCCCCGAGTCCAGCACTCTCACTTAAGAAAGCCATTGCAAAAGTTATTCAGAAGAAAGAAACAAGTGTTCTTCTGGTTGCGGCAAACCACTCGACTCGGACCAACCTGTTCCTAGTTGTAGTTTAATGGGATTCTGACACAGAGCATTTTTGTGCTAACAGACTGAGTTATTCGTCCATCCTGAATAATAAACGTATCTTTTATGAAACATTATTCTGATTTTCTACACGCTAAATTGTTAAGGTGATGCACAGTACTTAGGCTGATTACAATTCCCATCCACTTGTCTCGTTCCACTGTCTGTCGACCGATGCCCTATAATTGGTCGTCCTTGCAGATGCATTGAAATATTGTCAGGAAGCACGAAGATAATGTGGATTGCTTCACTGCTTTTGCAGGTCACGCGTACCGTTCGATTTGATCACGTGGTTTCCTCTCCTGGGACGTGCAAAATCGATCGCGCCTATTATGCCTAGTCGGACTATCCCGTATCTGTATCTAACTGGTAAGAAAATCCCAGATAATGAAGCATACTCTATAACCAATAAAATACCGTAAAACGCCATGGTTTAGTAAATACCACAGGCACACGAACGTACTCGCAATCCAAAACAACACAAAATATGAATATACGCACAGACCTAAAACACAGAGCCGCACCGAAGCACTAGCTTGCTTAACAATAGATTCACGCTAGAAAATTTCACAGGGTACAAATAAACCACAATTGAAACTGGCAACAGTAGTCTTAAAACTTTTGATCTATGCATTGAAACATCATTCTCCTGGTGAAAATCAATAGGCAGGTCAATAATGCACGCTATCGGTGATTGCAGGACGTTGTATTTAATGATGTTTGAATACTCAAAGCTGTGTAAAGATTTGGCTCACAAATTATCTGCCACGGCAGAAACACCGGTGATCTGGTCGAGTGCGGTAGTTTCCCGATACTTGATGGTGACCGTATAGCAATAGGCAGAAAACTTTACGACAGCTTTAACCAGACTGATCCTCGTAAGTTTTCGCATACCTTTTTGTTCCCATTCTTGAAAAGGGACACCAGAATGGGTTGGTTCTTGTCGTTCGGAAATATGTCATCTACCCTTTTAGATAGGAATAGATCGTGTAATCTGCAAAAAATTGGTGACAAGCACGTTTCATAGACGTCTGACGGCGTACTATCCTCTCCAGTGGTTATTCTCTTCTTTCCACTGACGACCTTGGCCGTATTCTCTGTACTTAAGGCGTCAGCTGAAGTCATACGGCTGTAGATGCAATGACCGTGATAGCTTTGTCGGGCTGCCGAAAAGTAGACGGAGAGGCTAGTCAAAATGCTATATCTATTGTTCTAATTTTCTTCTCCGTTCCGTGATAAACGCGTCTACTGCTTCCAATAAAACCAACCCGGACTTACGGGGCCTGTCTAAAGCGTTACGTATATTGCTGTCCCTGGCATATATTGGTTGGAGGTGGCCAATTCATGAAATGACAAAAAGCTACAAAAACCTTGGACTTTGGATTAGGGCGTGTAACAGCTATTTGGCTTCCGTATTTAAGTGCAAGTGATCCACAGACTGAGTTGTGTGGATAAGTACTGCGGTCGATAGCGCATTTGCATCTGCATTATCTTTTCGATCACATGATATTCAGCCACGATTTTCCTTCCCATTTTCTTGCTCCTCATTCTGGTATTCTTTTTGACTTAGAGTAGAAGATTACGCGAGGCAAAAACAAAAATGGAACATAGAAGGACAAAGTAACTAGTCCTACGAACTGAAATTCCTCAAGTAACCACATTCTAAAGAGATATCCATTTTCCCCGCAATTTCTACTCAGTACCACTTGATAGAGAGACCTCTGATTTTGATCTGCGGCTTTTGATAAATTCAACCAGGCTAGCATCCCATACTTTGTCTGACAGTAGTGGAATAAGAAACAAGGTTTTCGCGTTACAACTTTGCAAACAGAAGCCACAAACACAGACAGCCCGAAGTGCATCCTGGATCATTTCGCTACTTCTTTACAAAGTGAATACTGCAGTCGAGGAGATTATTTTCATAGCAAAGAGAGTGAACAAAATGTTTATAAACAAAGGCAAAATCACATGACGCACACATACATACAAGCCTGTCGAATAAACACACAGCATATAGCACACTTCGTTACCACGGCAATGATAGACTGATTACAAATTCGCGTTGTTAGCACAGTTCAACGTGGTATCCACAGGGCCTTCATATATCTTCGTAATTTGGCGTTCATGGTCGAGGAGATCACTTTGAACGCCTGGTTTGAGATAACCAATTCCTTAGTCTCGTGAAGATGTCGAACAACTGATGACCCGATTAACTTTTTTTCGGTTCATAATGCAATCATGATGGTTTCGCTATTCATTGACTTCTGAAGCCACACTGAAATGTGTTCAGCCGTTCGATGACGTGATTGTCTTCCCTTTTGCCTACGTAAGTGGCTGAGCGTCCACATTTGAATTGGAATGTAAAGTTTCTTTGGCGAAGACAAGCTATAGTTCCTTCATCGATGGCTCGGTTAACTGATCAGTCGTAAATACAATTATCAAGACTGGCTGACAGCTGACTGCAAAAGTTTTCTGATCAACTCACAATATGACCCTTGTAAGGAAGTTATAGATATGCTTTCATCTTCGGCACGGAGGTTGGAATATCGTTTCTTCGCTTCGGGTGGCGACGCTTTGCCAATAATTATGTCCGGTGTCCATTTGCCATCAGAGTTCTAGTGACTGGATTTATTTCCTTATCCGGAGTATCCTTCGTGCAAATACAGTGTGCTCCGTGAAGCAGTGTTCGCTCTATGTCTTCTCGTGTACTTTATGGCGACAGAGCCGCTGAAGTAGAGATATTGCTCCAACTAGGAGCCTTTGTAGTAAACGGGCCTTCTAAATGAACGGTCTTTTCGGCGGAAAATCTCAGTGTATACGAAGCCTAACGCGTCATTATCCTCACTGTGGATAGTGAGCTTTTATTCGCATACAGATTATTAAACAAGGTACGCAGCTGTTCATCCTCTTGTTTGTTATTTGTGATAACAAAAATATCACCCTCGCGACGGCGATAGATCTTCATGTCAGATATTCTTGTTCTAAACCTCGTTTTTTAAGTGAGCAACGAAAATATCCGCGAGAACACGGCCCAATAGATGCCCATGGCAACTCCATCAATTTGTCCGTACCCTTCATTGAGATAGTGGAAATTCACATTGGAAGTAAACAATACCAGGAGAAGTGTCATTTCGGTACCGGGTAGTTCGGTATGAATTTGAAGCTTGTCGATTATTTGGCATATAATATCTTCGCTTTCTTGCAATGGGGCATTTGTAAATAATGAGGTAATATTGACAGTAGGCAAATGTCGGTTCTGGATTTTTTCTTTTTCTATTAGGTTACACATTTCGAAACTGTCCTTCTCTACGCGGCTCGCAATCGCATTCCTGAACGGCTTCAATAACTTGGCTAACCATTTCGATAGTTTGTGTTGTGTAGATCTGACAGTTGGTAAAATCGACCGCGTTGGTATATCCGTTGTTTGCCTTTTCGGTAGACCATGAAATTGTGGTGTTTGACTCTTTTTTAATTGTTGGTTCATGAAGAAGACCCACTTCATATAGAGTTTGCATTTCTATGTTCGTTTTCTGTTCTAGTTCACTTAGATCAACTGGCATTGGGTCCATCTTGAAGTTCGCTTCATCTCCTCGGATAGTTAACTCTTTCTTCAAGTATGTTGATTTGTCCATAATTTTGATCTCAGTCGTTGGTCTGGACGCAGAATTAGTATGTCAGGGCTCTTCAATCTGTCGAGAGCTTAGCAGTGTCTATTCGTTAGCAGAAATTGTTGCGGTTTTGTTGTTGGTCGATCCTGTCAATGGAGCCTCAAACGAATTCAAAGCATCCGTAACTGAGGGCTCTAAAACAGACTTTTGTTCGAAGTGCGCTTCAAAGTTTGCTTGCGAAGAAAACTGTTCCGTTTTCTTTGGTTACCAAACTGATAAAATCAGTGGGAAGAGTTCGCTTCTGGAACCACTGCATACAGAGTACCTGCTTTGGTTAAACAAACTTTCGTCTTGTAGCCACCGTTTTGCAACTTCTTGGCTTCCAACGTTAACTAGAGTGCTCGCTTCCCGATAGGACAAGTGAACCTGTTTTCTAAAATAAAGAAAAACAGCTCACTGTATTGCTACCTCGATTGCTTAGATACGATGCCTATCACTTCCGCAGAATGTCGTAGCACGGTGAGAGGGCTTAATGTTAATATTATCCAAGACAAATATCGGAAATTTTGGTACTACTTGACGTCGCATCACCGTCGTAGGCTTCGGTGACACTCGGTTGCTCAGTCCAGAGTAAAGGAAAGGTTAGTAATACTTCATTCGTCCACTCTGTTAGATTTTATACTTTTAATCCTTGAACATTCAAATGCTACCTGATAAGGTGCGAGGGGCGATGACCTCGTGTGGTCGGAGGCTGCATTTGTCAAGCCAAAATACAGGCCACAGACTGATGTGGTGATTTATAGCTGAGGACGACAGCCAAGGTAAAATGTACATCATCCACTGTTCGTCCGTAGCCACTTTTCCTTTGATCCTGTACCCGTCTGATTCACGACTAACCATCGAGGCATCCACAGCTTTACTACACGCGAGCTGGAGATGCAGCAATACCATGTTAAAAATACCGGTTTTCTTACGACTGAGAGACATAGCTTACCTTGCTATGTGCACGTGTCTATCCATTATACACGCTTTACTTCTTCGTGTAAACCTTGCAACCTAAACTATCTTAGAGTCTGCCTGAGGTTCCGCTGCCATCCACTGGGGCATCGATGAGGTCTTAGAAAACTTTCGAGCGAGGCTTATGAATGTGTCCTCTATTCAGTCTGACAGCGAATTACCAAAGAAATCCTCTCTATGGAACGAACAGAGAAGACTCAAGTCGGCGGGCGAAAGCGTGACTGTATTCTGTATACTGTGGTACCGAAACAGTACCGATTCGAGAAATAGCAAACGGAAGTTATGGTGAAGCAGAATGCAAACCGAGGGCGTGTACAGCCGGCGACAAACGGAAAGTAAATGTAATTCAAAAACGAATTCAACGGAAACCTCCGAAATTTAAGTCAGAGTGAAAGTACACAACCGAACAAAAAGGTGAGGTCGAAACCGAGGGTCAGAAAAGATCAAAGACACAACAAATCCAAAATGAAGTATAGAAAAAGGTCATTCTCTCAGCACGATGAACATCACTACAAGGTTCAGTGTGTCTACCTCACCGTATGTGCAAAATGCTTACTTGTTCTTCTGCTTGTGGTTCTTTGTTCAGTCACTGGATCGATACGACGATCACCCCTTTAAGTAGAGACATCTACCGCCACTACGCTACAGTAAACTCAAACTCGTAGAAGTGTAAACTTTTCCAGGTTTCCCGAGCAACCACTCTTCGTGGTTGTTTGATCTCTAACTGGTAAACATTTTAGTGAACATCAAGTTTACTGAGCTGGGTACCCTGTACAGTACATAAGAAAGCCTATCAATAAAATCCTGCGCGACAAAGAATGCACATCATAGACTGGGTTGCTCATGCAAACCCAAGTAAAAGTGGGGAGTTGTTTATAATTCAGGAATAAGGAGTGGCTTCCGTCTGCGCCACATTTTAGACAAGCCATTCGGACGGGCAGGCGTACCGCTTGAAAGAACCTACTTCAATGAAAGTTGACTCTGAACGGATATATTTATCTGGTTTTTGAGTTGAAAGCACGCGTTGTGCACACAGACAAAAGTCTCATCAACATACACCCGAGACATTCTAATGGACCGTTAATAACATGAAAAGATACACCGAAAACTAATAATTTTCATCGTTTCTCTATGCGTCTTTTGTAGAACTCCTTTATCTACGTCGATATTTAATCCGTATGCTGTGAATTTGACTACACTGTTAGTCAAACTGATAATCGTGCTTGGAAATCAGACCCAGTGACAGCTTTCAGTTCAACTAATTTTGTGTTTTTCAGTCCTTCAACTAGAATGGGGAAAAATCCCACACAAGCAAAAGCGGAACCTGAGTCGACAGATGAAGGCTCTATTTGCAATAGTCTCGGAGCAGTGCACTCTTCTGATCAACACTCGTGATCCTGTTCAACTGTTAGAAAAGGAGAGAAATGGTTTGATGAAAAGATATCACATTCGGAGAGAGAAAGTCCCAAAAGCTAGGGTTAGTTAGTGTTCGGAAAGCAGCTGGATTTCTCTGTCTCTAGGATTGATAAACAGATCTCCATACATCTTTTGGTCCTCTCCATGCATCCAGTTCGACTCCTGAAATGGCTCGAAATAACAAACAGCCTAATAAATATTTTGAAGCAACGCAGCTAAATGTCGGTGAAATTCGAATTTGATCTTGGGATCACAGTAGACCAATACGGACATTTCGAAGTGTTGCTGTTCGCACGCAATAAACTATCTAATTGGAGTGTACAAAATCGACTACTGATTGAATTCCACTCCGATGGTACACTCTCAGCTCATTCTCAGATCGATTCTGAGAAAAAGAATCTGATCATAAGAGTGTAATGACAAATGGGCCGGCGTACAGCGTTCCTGGAATTGTCTTGGAACAGACTGTGATTGCTGTGATGAAGAGTTCCAAACACATTATGAGTATTCCATTTAAAGCACTTTTTTCTTATTTTATGACTTATGGAAATGTTGAAAGCAGCTAAGTGGTCAAAACACCTGTGTGCTAATATCATACTTACCATCTTACTTTAGGCCAAGCACTTGAGATCATGATTTCTTCACAGGTTCCTTTTTATCATCATAAAGAGTGGTGACTAGTGTAGGCTAGAGGGATGTACCTGAATACACTTTTACCCTCAGATTCACGTTTGCACATGTCCCATTTATGAAACCTACTTGATATCTTCAGTGGCCTCGAAAATCTATCTAAGGATAACCGGAAAAATGGTCGTGGAACTTGGGATGGAGAACTACATTAGGTACCTATGGGTGACGAATGATAACAAACTCATTGACAGTGAATTTCTGTTCACTACCAAAGTGACCGGGGCTGATTGGTATAGAATCTATTTTCTTCCGGACGACAAAAGCTTTTACCACTGGGTTACCACCCATCAATTCTTTTGGGTCTGAACTGGTCACGGCTGGTTTGTATATGTCTGTGTGCGTGTTTAACAGGGTGTACTTCGGTATTTCTCTGTGGAAATAGAACTCGGTTCCAGTTTATCAACCAGGATCCGTATGATTCATATAAACTTCGCTAATGGCACATAGTTGTGCAGGAATGTGAGCATACGCTGAAGTAGCTTGCTGATTTATCTCTAGTTGTGTCAATCAAGATATTCACACTTTTATCCAAGGAAGAACTGCAGCCGAATCTGGTCCAATAAACTGAATACTGATCGACGCGAAGTGAAAACGAATTGATGCATTAAACATTTGCGTGTATTTACTGCCCCATGAATGAATAAGTGTTATTTGTTATAGCTGTGGAACCAGAAAGCATTCATATATTAAACGCGGGAGCGCAGGAATGAGCCGTCCAGGGACCTATTCATAGCTAATTGAGTCACTGCACCATGAGGCCAGTTTTTAGTCTAAGGCGTTACCAACCCAAAAATGATTTTCCTGGTAATATCAACACGAATTCGTGGCAAATTGAACATCAAAAATGTAAGACTAATCTGTTTACAGGCGAACCGAAAGTGCATCGAATAACACAGTCTGCCCCGACCAGAAGGATTGCATTGTTTGTAGACGTCACCCTGGACACTTAAGCATAACAACTTCCCTCATATCCTACGTATATGCCCCAGAGCCAATCGATGCTTTTAAAACTGCGTAAAGTCTATAAGCTGGCTGCCATCAAACTTGGGTGGGTAAGATCAAAATAATGAGAAATGCATTCTGTGCTTTTTGGATTTAGCGTAAGGCAAATAAATCCGTTTTTCGTTGGGATAAATTGCTACGAGGATAGAAGAATTCAAAATATTACGGTAAATTTCCCAGCCGAACACATCCCGTTGCGTAAACAACAAGCATTTGAAAGCATTATCGTCGATATCACATACACGTAAATATTTTTGAGAACATCAGGTTTATCAAGTTTCTTTGTGACGCAGCGCTATGAATCGACCGGAGCGAGAATGTGTTGATGTGGATCGCACGATCAATACAGCATGGTGGATCGATAGTCACACAAATATTTGTGCATGAACACACCTTGATGGACACAAGTAGGCAACGTTTTGTGAATGGTCACGCTTCAATCATTCTTGACTTTAATACCCACAAGTAAGTTGCTTGAACGGGTGTGAAAATCTGCGACCATGTGACATCAGCATCCGGTCGTCCCAGGACAAATAAAAATTCGCACCTGCTGGATCGGCTTAGAAGAAAGAAAAACAGGATAGAAAAATTCAAACCGTAAACATTAAGGTTTCGAGCGAACTGAAAATCGAATCGAGAAAATGCACCACCAGAAGATAATAAACCTCATGCAGCAAAGCCTGTGCCTTCGATTTGGGTAAACTTGTCTAATAGATATGTTCTCCAATCGGAGGAACAGTTTTTATTTTCCTGACCATGTGTCAGAAATCTTTTGGAATTCAGTTTTTTGCTGAAAGATTCTAGTTTAGCTCGTTCGACAAGCTTGATGGTCTTCACTTCTGTGTCTAACCAGGAATTTGTTTATCGACTTGAACGGTGCTTTATAAGCGGAAGGTTTGAAAGATCCATTGTTATACATAATCGGGTATTGGTTGAGTCAACTTCAGTCACCTGTGATATAGTTGGTACCTACCGAGTCCGTCAATGAATAGCGTAAGGAAAAGACAAGTGACAAAGCACCAGCTCAAAAAATGATACACAGTGCTGATAATGCTGTTCCCCAGCTTTCTAGCACAACCCGAGTTTAACATGATTAATATTTTGTAAAAAACGTAATTTAGCCGATGAACAGATTTTCGCAGAAAATTAATTGACTGCAGGTTTTCGTCGTCGTTAATGAAATATACAATACAGTTTCCCATTATTTATTGATATTGTCCGGTTTATAAATACTTCCAATAGAAAATCTGCTGATCTAGAAAGTGAAAACTGACATCATGAGGGGAAAACACAAAAATCCAAGTTTTTTCGATCAGGGAGTGACGCGGAAAAAGAGGTGAGTATTTCGCAGTGTTCCTCTAGTGAGGTCAGTTCTGTGCGTTCAGGTCAGCAGATTTCATGCTGAAAGCAGTTGCTGACTGATGGTCATCCCACACGGCCTATAAGCATTGCAACCACAGTGAGGGAAGCTGCTATAAAATTGAGCAGTGAAGTGACAATGTTAAATAATGGTGAGAAAATTTATAGAGCCATGAAATGAACTGTTCATGAGACTACATGCATAGTTACTGCTGTAGTAGCAATTTAGCAAGTCCTGATGGCTTTGAGAGGACCTGTATCAAACTGCCCATTCTTGAGTATCCATCGTGCGAGTAGAAGTCCTAGTGAAAAACAGCACCACTGCGTCAATGTCTATAGATTTCGCAGGAATTCATTTTGATGAGTACGACCAGAGAAAATCTTAATGTAGTCGGATTTAGGCACACTGTACGATCAGCAGAACAGCATGCGTTTCTTTGTTTTATGGGGACCGTTGTTCGTCAGGTGTCAAAATGAATCCGATATGTTTCACCAGATTATATGAAACATGACTTTTGGGATGATGTGAAACCTGAATGAAACGAGGATATCAAAAGATGTTGGAAACCTTTTCTGTGACGTCCTATGCCCTCACCAATCGATCACCACCAGTAGAGGTCGAAAGCCCGAGTAGGTATGAAGGGGCTCAAGAAAAATGTACACCAAGCATGCTGGACAAAGAAAAGGACCTCCTTATTAGTGTTTCTCATGCAAAAGATCACAGTAAATTATTTGACAGACGGTGATGTGGAAACCTATACAAAGCAAGAAATCATTTTCAGAGCCTAGATTTAAAGTGCACAAACTAAAGTTTACGTAAGTCATATTTTAGTCTATCTGAAAGACAGGATAAAACTTCTGCAGAAGCAAAAAAATCAGTCTCGCGGTTGTTGTCAGAACCGTTTGTCACATGGTCCAAATAACTGACGGTCCAAAAGGCTACAAACGCAAAGAAGACTGACCGACTTTGTATATAGTGGCATACAGTAATCTTGAATCAAACAGATGTTACTTGCTCATTTAAAGTCTAATCCACAGTGCACGCCCAGGTACCAGCGCGATAACTTACAGGACGTACCCGGTGATCAGGTTACACTTAAGGAACCACTCATTTGCGAGTCCGCATTATCAATCAAATGAAAGAACAATATTTGTTTGCGTTCCAGCGCTCCAGCTGAACTGAATGCTGTCGTTTTCTAGTCAAAGAAAGCAATACTGTGACTTTAATAATTTTTTTTACGTTGTTGCCTTCAGTTTCACTGATGTAGTAGCGTTTGTTATCGGATCACAACTGTCCATAGTTGAAACGTGAGCAACAAGCTACTTGTTCATTCAGTAAGTAGTATGTACACTTCATCACATAAGTACTCGGTCTTCCAAAGTCACCATAAACCACAGAAAAAGCGACCACCAATAATTATCTGGGACAAGCGTAGACTGAAAAATGGTTTTCTATGTTATTCTGTCTCCCACCAGCCCACATTTTTGCGGAAACATTGGCTCTTGAAAGATGAAGTCGCACCCGTACTAGAAAACCATTCTTTTCACAAGACCTACTCCGGTGGACGTCTAAATATGTGAATATTTCCTCAGCATTGCGTATTTTTACTCATCTACAAGAAAGCTGTCGCCCGAGTCTGACGAGATGGGCTGAAATCTATTCAGGTTCTATATTATTCCTCTGTTGTATCGCCAAGTCCATTTTTAGAATAGGCTATTTAAAAATCGTGTTCCGTCTGATAAAATCAAGGGAGCTTTTCTATAGATGTGTCATAATTGCCCTATTATAATCGCCATTTTGCATAATCCAGTGTTCAAGCGCTTCAGAGCGAATTACACTTGGTCGCATCTGAAAAGGTCACTTGCACTCCATACAGTGATCTAACCATGTGCAACTCTCTCGCCTCTACACGTTCGGCTCTTCGATCAGTACCCCATCTACAGAACCTCTATTGTTCTTTACCTGATCAGTATCTTCACTAATCAAGTTTCAGCTGAATGTCGTGGTAGTTCTTCACCTGTATTTTTTTTTATAATTTTCATCCCTTCCATTCGATGAGGTTTCAAGTGCAAATTTGTTGTGACTGAAATGCGGACGTACGTGCACGCAAACTTTTGACCCAACACAATGACAAATACAGACTTTGAGTTCTACTGTTCGGGAACAAAATGAAAGCGGGGAAATTTGTCAATGGACCAACGCTTTCAATAACTAAATACCATCGACTGAAACCGGCCCAAAACAAGTACGCCTCTAAATGTAAACGTGATGAGTGGCAATGAGTTCTCCATATGAAGCGAAGTGCTCCCCCGTCCAAATCTCACTCAAGGAATTTGCAGTTTTCTTTCCATCGATCGAGGTGTGCAACTGCAGCTGGTGGTACAACTGTACCCATGGGTAATGAAAACTGTTTGATGAAAACGAAACACATTTTCACAACAGCCACGACCAGATTACGGTTGGTTACTGCAAACAGAGAACGCGGTAACCATTTTTGTTCTTACAAATACGGTAACCAATTTTTTCCTCAGTTCGTTTTACTAGTTTACTCCTCGCACTCAGCATCGTGCTAGAAACAAAAAGATTTCCGTTTCATATTCAAGGACTAGTAACCAAATATGAATCTTCCGCGTCACATTTCATCCGTCGGCGTTACTGTGACGTCATGAATTATCCAATACCTGGGGATTCATCCTACGAGATAAGCCTAACCGTGTGTACCTGACTGAAATGGGGTGCCAAAAATAAATGTTTGTCGTCACTAGCGTTTTCCGATCATCGCTTGAAATACATCTATGTTAGTTGCAATGACGACTGTGATCGAAAAGTAAATCACACATTAGTCAGTAGTTCAGTGTCCCCTTCGAGGCATTATTTACCATGGCATTGAGAGCTCGATAGCTGTACGTCGTGTGTTGACGTAAGGGTGTGTATGTGTGTGTGTAATTTTATTGAAGAATGACGTGATAAACTAGGACAAAGCTCACAAACTGCGCAACCAGCACATTATTTCCCGACTTCAAAGCACTCGCATGAGTGCATGAAATGACCTTTGCATGGAACCGATGAAATCGATTGCGATAAAGTACATGGAACACGTGTCCTACAACCACGGAGGTTGATAATCTGGGAATGAGAGCACCGACGCTCACATGACCCATCCAATATCGAAATCAATCGAGATCTATGTGTGATAAATGATTTGACCGTTCATGCGCTGAATGAAATATGCATTTCTGTCCGGAATACAATCGTTTCCACTGGAAACCGCTTTCCATGTTGATGTCGTTTGTAGCTAGGGTGGACGGTTGCCACAGACTGGCGATGGCTAAGGTTGGGATCATGAATGAGAGTACTTTGTAACGAGCCGAGATCATCACATCATATATATATATATATATATATATATATATATATATATATATATATATAAACAGTGAAAACGTTTTAATTAAATGGTAATAATTTGTTTACAAAGGAAACTACCACGACAGTGAGTAAAAATCCATTTTAAGCATCCAGTAGGCAAACACTGTTAATGAGAACCGACGTACGATTCAGTAAATCATTCCTAATAACGTGAGTCAACTGAACAATTAACAATTCTGTTTGAAACTGAAGCGCTTAGCAAAGTAGCAACATAAACTAGAGCTCCCGTTTGACACAAAGACCAACAAGAATTTTCTTTCTCACACCTTATCGGTAATTGAGTACTGAAGCCCTGGCTTGCCGTGTGGGTAAGGAAGCCTGAGTGATGTGCTCTTCCAGTTGGGTGGAAACATTCAGTCTGTTGTGGTGACTCACATAAGCCTCCACCAAACAAGGCATTACACAAAGCTGGTTATGAGAACAATTCGGCTCTTCTTCGAGAGTGCCGAGCTTACGACAGTCGTCCCCTTAGGACTGGCTGCGTTACAATTCGTTGAGAACTTGATCACAGCCAATTAAGAATTATTCTTATTGTCAGTGCATATCACCCATAATTCCTTACGTAAAAGGAACTTTCCCGCAGACCAGAGACACAGCATGTTCTGCTTTACCAGGCACAATTCACTTCGTGTAATTTGGTCGAAATTAAGCTGGATTATGAAAAGCGAGCACTCTGGCTGGTAGACGGCCCTTAGCCGTGCAATCCTAGCAAGGTGTTACTGCCCTCATATTCAGTCTGTATTTGAAGAGACCCCGCTGCTAACAAATTTTCTGAACTCGGATTAAAATCAACACGCGCGGCCCGTGTCAAGGAGTCCTGACCGAAAGAAAGTTTTGAAAACGAGTTCGCTCTCCTTTAGAACTAATTCAAGACAGAACAACACAAGAAAAAGAGAATAGGCTGTGTTATGATAACTCTTACCAATTTATATTGGCCTGGTAAGCCTGAAGTTGTTTTTTATTCTTTGTTGTGTGGATGAGTGTGTTTTCTTTTAATGTCATCCTAACTATTCCCTTTTTCAAGGTACTATGATCAGTAATCTATACAGAGCTCCATATTACCCCCTGAGGGACGTGAATGTGTTATTTGTTGTATTCTTAAGGGTTCCGATTAGACAACTGTCTAACTTTCTACGCAGAGTCGGCGGAAATTTAAATCATGCGCCGGAATACCACTTATTCGCTTATGATTTAGTTAGTCTTTATCCCAACCCTAACATGGGAAGGGTTGGTTAAGAAAGAATAATCACTAACCATCCCGGAATTTGCCACCTACTTAGACAACTTTCCTGTTTTACTGAGTGATGACGCTTTCGTTATTGTCAGACATCATCCATCTACGTCCATCACAATAGTCAACTGTTAGGGCGAAACAAATAAAGCACATCACTCAGCACTTGTCATTGGTCAACAACACTCTTCCTAAAAGACCCATTTTCATCGTTTATCGTGGTTTCTTTTGAATGCTCTTTTCGTTGATTAATACTTCTCCGAACACACTGAGTGCGGCATTTGATTTGTATACTCCTATGGAGGAGAAAATAGAATGGAAAAGAACACCTTCTCTTTTACCAAAATCTATAACCACGCGAGAAGAACAGGCATATTAACTGCACGATCAGGCTTCTGTGAAACATTACTCTATCGTGATGAGATAAGAGATGCAACGTGTGGATGCTTCATTGACTTACCAGTTTTCTGTGCCAAAAATATCAAAATCTCTCTGGTAAGGAATCCAGATCCCAAGTGAACAACAGGCCAACAGCTTGATCGCCATAGATACCCTGATACCCTTCAAACTTTCGGTGCCATCGGAAATAGAACCATTTCTCTCAGAAGTCTTCAGTTTACCAAGAACCTCTGATACGACCTATACTGTGGGTCCGGACGACTTATCTTTCGCTCTTCTCTAATTCGGAGCATATCCACTACCTGGAATAACGTCTTCCATCATCAACAAATCCAGTGAGCCCAAAGCTACTACTAATTCCTAAAAACCGGTAACGGTAGCACCTATTACCAAAAGTTCAGCGTCTAATATTTTATCGAAATTTTTTCTTCCCATCGCCCAGACTAATTCCACGTTCAAGTTAAACAAGCTTGCTATGCCTAGCCCATTGTGACACTCTGTTATCGTTCCTAATTAGCCCTATCAGTTTGCATGCAAATCTAACACTCTTAAAGCAACTGCTTCAGTTTGGCATTTCACTCCAAAGAGCTCGAATAGTTCCGTGAAATCTGCTCAACGTATCTTACTCTACTATTGTTCCGCCTGTGATTCTGCTTCTTAAAACGTTGGGATCATTACTTTGTCCCACTTCTTCACTTTCATGTTTCAAGGACTACTTTTCCAAAATAAAGCAAATTACTTAATTTGCCACAAGTTTATTGAGTCCCTTAACGAACAGTTCTGGTGTTTTTCGTGGTACCGTCATTTCCCCCTATCCACTGACCAAATATATTAGCGATGCGTCCACTGAACCATCTGTACTCTGTCAATCCATCTCCGACCAATCAGATTTCACCTCTTTTTTCAAGAAGTTCTGCATTATTCAGATATTGTCATTTCTTTCGGACCTACTTCTCAACACTTCCATTTATTGTGAGTGTACTTTGTCTCATTCACATTTCTCTTTCTCCTATGAACAACCTATAATCAATAACTTCCCTGTTTCCAGACATGACTGGGTCAAATACTTCACAACCAGCACAAATACACAGTGGTCTTCTCATATTCTGGATTGCTTAACAACAACGTGGACTATCATATCCTATTAGCAGACCAAGATACTTTGGTGCCGGACAAGCTCATTATTTTTCGTTTTGTTCTTCAGTGTATTCTCCTTGTCTCACTATACTGCTCTGCCGATATCTCCGCCGAAATACTGAGGAAAAATTGGCCATTACCAGTTGTGTTTCTTTGATTTCCATAGATTCTCTTATCTCCAGTGTCCGATTCAAATATTTTTCCCTTGAAAATGCTCCATGATGATTCTTGTGGTCCCTACGCACACTTTGTCTCTTGTCGTATCTGCATGCCGTTCGTATCCCTCTACACGTTTTGCATCCAGAATAATCCCATGCGGCATAAATAGCAATCGCAACTGTACAGAGCCTTATCTTGCACATGTTCTCGTGGACAGGATGAAAGTCACGGAGAAACTTCTCATGAACCTCAGTGGCTGAACCAGCTTCGTTTTCTCGATTATCTTCTGTCTCATTTCCGATTGACGACAATCAATTTCCCTCCTGTTTGGCCGAAATGTGAGTTTACGAACTTACGGGAATCCTGTATACAAAACAATTAGTCCCTCGAACTATATTTGAAATGGCTTCGCGACGGATTCTCAGCGAGAAATTTATATGTAATGATACTTATTTTTTGTCAGGAAAAATACCACCGCATGCCTGGTACAGTTCTCAAGAATTTTCATCTCTAGCCATATTATACTCAGTTTTCTATTCGACTGATTTGCACGGCATAGCGGCATAGACTCAATGTAACATTACAGTGAGGTTTAATTATATTTTGATCCTAATACTCACTATTTCGACTTAGCTCAGATCAATTTTCTTGGTCAGCTTGTTGATTCGTTTTCGAGAACAGAACAATACTTGAAAACTAACTTTTGAAAGGGTGACCAGTGATGCATCCGTGTTATTTGACGCGCTATCCTGGTCAACTGCATTTACTACTCAGCTTCACAAACAGGTGACTGGTAGCATTTTTCCACATCAGAGGCACTTCGTCAGATTGCAGCACAACTCCGACATAATTAATCCATGTTTAACTCGACTAAAGTTGTAAGAATGCTTCTTGCGGATCCAGCAGATCGCAGTGCAATGCACAGCAGCATCGTGGAATTTATGCTACTAGACAGCTCCTGAATTCTGAGCTTCACAGAAGTGATCCACTGATGATCAAAGTCACACTCTAAGCTGCAATCAGCATTCTTCCAACCCACGGACAGGGTGCTTAGTGAATACTAATCAATGGCAAAGCCCACATATCCCACGTAGCAGTGCAGTCTTGGTGCGTGTCTCCTTGATCCAATCAGTCCATCACATGGTTGCCTACCTTCCACACCAACCAGCCAGCCAATCAAATTTACGCATTACCGTGATCCGACCTAACTAATCACATTTGTACTACTCGCTGGGCAATCAAAAACAGCGTCATATGTGTTCAGGTTATCCTTGCCTCTTGCTATCTAAAGTGTTCATTTTGGGTTACAGTCGAATGCAGTTTCCACACATGTTCGTGGTTACTTTTCCGTTGAGACTGGGCGATCGGGGAATCTTTGAAGGGGGATAATCCAGAGGTTTGCGCACAGACTACAATCTGAATCAGATTACTCACTGTCTCCGTGTTTACGCATACCTGAGCCAAAATTAAGGTTCACAAGCCTAACTTTAAATACCTCCCTCACGGCTTTTCCATGATAATACAAAAGCACTCGTGCAGCTACATTCACAGTTGGTCGTGCATCGATCCACTCGCATTATTCATGAGTAATTTTCCTTCCTGTCTAACCCCGATGAACATGTCTCAAAGGAAAAGGTGTTACAATTCACAACTTACCTTTTATTGTACCGAAGATCCAAACTTTTCTAACTGGATGAGCTGAACGGTGTGATTTATTCGATGTACTTTTGATTTTATTGTGTCAGGTGACCACATGCAAAGAATAATCGAAAATAATCACGTGATGACAATCCCAAAAGTATAAGCTTTTAGCATCCAGCTATACGAAACCACACTGATTCTAGGTAAATCTTAATCAATTTTCCCCGCCTTAAACGAATAATTCAACTCAGAAGTATTCGCCAACCAGTCAGAATCAACGCTGGCTTGCAGCTCACTCCGTCAATGTCATGAGAGACAACTGGGGTTGATAACTTCGGAAATTGTGACAACCTATATTAGCTTCCTCCAAAATGTGAATTCAATAACTTTAGAAGCATCGGTCAGCAATAAAACACGACTTGTGTATAGACATCTCACAATAATGCATCAGATTAGCGATTTTAGGCGCACGGCAATATTTGCTTGAAACCTTGAAGATATTAAGTTTTTCATTTTGTGTTCACAAATGTATCATACCTATTTGAAACTGGACGGCAAAGCCAGGCTGGAGTCGGATACTTATGATGTGCATAACAATTTGAAAGTTACTTGTTGTCAACTGTACCCATTTTTGCCCAACTATATCATTGAGACGTTATTTATGAACTGTTGCTATGACTCCAATTATTTGTGCCCAAAATTAATGAAAACTGTGGAACCAACTAAACTTACGTAGATGTGCTAAAGTAACAAATTATCTGCCCGTTCTAAGTATGCAGGGGACTGAATACGTGTGTGTCGAATCGTTTTATTTCTGTTACTGGGAAAAACTGCCGCTTAATATCTCCTGGAAGATTTTTGTGTTATTTCCATCATCACTGAATAAGGGATTTTCTGCACTTCATATGCGCGCATCAGGCTGTTGGGGTAAACGTCCTGAGCCACTGACCCTTAATATGTGGGCCAGCATACATCCGATCCATTGGTCATCCCTTTGACTTGCTGTTGAACAGAACCAAGCGTTACGCACTATAATCCACTGATTTCTTCAGGTGTAATTCGTTTTCACAAATACTCACTGTAGTGGACTTCAGACTTACCGATCGCGTTTCCAGTACAATTGCGAACAATGGAACCATATGAATTGGGAACTGCATTCCAAGCGACTGGACGGTAGCTGACTCAAGTATGATACAAAAGTGTCTTGCTGGTGTTTCCATTATGTAATAGACTGGACTGAAGGTGGCTTATTTATTTAGATTCCTTTCTTTTTCTACTACATATTGAATGGAGCATATATTTTTCAAATTTGTTCATACATAAGAGGTGTGTGTGGTGCACTGAATCATACAATTATGATTAGTGCACTGGCTTAAGCAACGTTGTTTAGTACGCTTCAGCCGTCGAGAAAAGCCAACAGGAACTCCAATAACAAAATAAAATGTGCCTTTTTGTTCAGACAATACTTGATGGCTCTTGACTGAAGCTTGCACCAGGAAGCGGAACTAGAAAATTTCTGTTGAATGGTAATCTCCTGAGAGGAAAAATTGGAATGTTAAACAGTCCACTTTCCCACACGAGAATTTCACAGTAAAGTGGACTGCAAACGCAACTGATTCAATCACGAAAAGCCGGATTTTGTAATATAATTAGATTACGTCACTCGAGCATGTAACAATGTTCTATGAGCTTTGTAGCGTAACGGGATCTACTACCTTGACTAAAGCTGAGAAGAATGCTTCTGATTGGAATTTTTTGGTTCTGCTGTGGTATAAAGACACTCTGTGTGTGAGTATGAGTGATTGTGAAAGATCACCAAAAATCGAATATGGCTAATGACTCGACTGAACGAGTATTTACTGAAGTCATTAGTTCACAGACAGAACCAGCCCCATACTCGAGCACCGTTCTTCTGATTCACTCGGCAGGCTTGGTGAGCTTGGAAACCTCTCTGCTGGAGAATGTATTCCATTCCACGGGAGTTTAAATGTTAGAAAACTAGAAGGGGATCATTTGAAGGAATTGAGCATTTAGATGACATAGTTCTCGAGGAATAAAGCAGGGGATTTTCTCCTGGTGACCGAGTAGACCGATTCCCCACCATCGGCATTCGATGCATCTTGAGTGCTGGAAGGTCTGGGTGAATTTGGAACTCACACGTTTGATTCCTTATTTCAAAAAATGGACAGTGAACGAATTACAATACTGTTGCCATCTTTGTGCGCTTATTCATTCTTCATGAGTGTTTGCCTTGGACAGCGTGAGATCGAATTTCAAGTAACGAATTTCTATGGGACAGCAGACATGATTTAAAATTTAGGGGCACATTTGTGGTCTCCCACCAAGGTGTGGGCATTGTCATTGATTGGAGGGGAAAGAAAGGTGGGGTGAACCTTAAAGTGAGTTACCAAAGTTTTGAGAACCATCTGAAGCTACACATCCGTGATAGCGATGTGGTCAGAACAGGGAAGTCTTGCGCGAAATGACACCGATGTACAAGCAATTTCATTTAACCCGAAGGAAAAACAACAAATTTGACGAACCAATTGAAAATGATGTGGATACAACATCTTTATTTATCTGATCTTGAAGTTCATTCCATCTTGTGAGGATCATAACATGTTTTTAGTTTCAGCGTAAGATTCATTCTTGTCGGCCGTGCGCAACTAATCGTTTGAGTGATCTGACAATCGGCTGTTTTGCGCTAACTACTGTGATGCCTGCTATTTATAATGACTTCATTGGGTAATGGTCTACCCGTGAGGCTTCGAAGCAGATATCCTGTAGTCAACATAAACTGTTCGAAAACTTTCCGCGAGAGGAACATTCCGGCAAATTACGCCGAAAATAAATAGATAATTCTAAAGATTGTAGGCTAGCCAAGGGTATTGGGCTCTGTTAACTGAACGTCATCCTTTCGTAACCATGATTCACCGTGGGCCATGAGAATCTAGGTCCTGGATAAAACTTTTCACTTCTGACCCTGATCTTTCGAATAGTACCAGTGAACAGGTAGAAGGGCTTATCGCAATTCACACAGCAAGTTCCTTTTTGTCTTCAAATTAGAGTCACCAACATCAGAATAAATACAACCGTGTACCGGTACTTCAGGTTTGGGATAAGTAACTAGAATTGACGGTTTGTATTAACAGCCTCGTGAAAATAAAACAATATTATGGTTGCTTCTGGTTATAAGTCATTGGAGTTCTCACACTTGAAATGGAACACATTTGGTGTTAAGTCGTGTAGAAGGAAATTGCTGGTCGTCGGATGGCGGGAAAATCACAAGAATAGCTAGTCGACGTATCGTCATTGTTACCAGTTGTTCATAGCCGTATCACCAACAGCATCAGAACTATAATTTTTCAACGAATTATGTCGCCCTTTGCAAGCGAATGTGAATGTCGGAAAAGATCTAGATAAATCCGATCACGGATGTGCGTGTTTCAATTCTAGTGAACGATGGACTTACACGGGTATAGGAATAATTGAGCGTGGGTTCCCGCGCGTACCGACACATTCCAGTCACGTGGTTAACGCTGGTGTCACGTGGTATCAGTTGTTCCCAGGACCACGGAGTTAAGGCGTGTGCGTGTGCGTGATCATTGACGTAGCACCTATCCAGTGATACGCTAGTGGTTATGCACAAAACGGTTTTAACAAGATGACACAGTCATTCGTGTACAGTCACGTGCTGGCACGCAGTGCATAGCAGTGTGATCAGAATAATATACAGGCACCTCTGGTTGTGATTCTAAACTGTAAATAATCTTAATGACAATTGTTTTCATGAAAATAAACGTCACAATTTGGAGCAGTTGTGAACAAATACGACAACCCCTAGAGACGTTTGATTACCATCAGCTAATCTAACTATCTGGCGATACCGTGGTCTTCGGAACTCACACTGATTAGAATCAACCTGGTCGAAACAGTATACTCATAACATAGGTGAAACAAAGACTGCATAAGCACAGTGAAAAATGGCTACTTAAGTTCATATGTACTTTCCAGTGAGAAAGTATCACCCAGTAAAGCCCCATGTGTATCAGTGCTCAAAGAAATCGATATTGGCGGAGTCACTCTGATTGCGATTATCATCTCAGAAACCTTATTCTTGGATAATTCGTTCAGTCTAGTTTTCATGTGACTTCAGTTTGGACAGTTACAATGCAAACTCCGGATGAGGTGATCCTGCCTTATATCACTCAACACAAACTTTACTTGGAGACCAAAACAGCTGAATGCGAAAAAAGTTGTAAGAAAACCACAGCCTAATGAATTAGGTAAACGAAAAAATATTTGCATTAAAGATCTAGCGGACATCATTCAGAGTAACACACTTTCTACGTAGTTGTAAATTTCGTGAAATAGCACTGTGAGAAGAGTGAATCCGTGGTCGGTTGGAATAAGGTTTGTTACGTTTTTGCACATCGGGCCATGTGGTTCCACGAAAAGCAAATAAAGGGGCAGATCGCCCCTTTTTCGGTTGATCTGGGGGAAGGTGATGCATTTTTCTGGTTGTGCCGTACACGCATCGACTTGATGGATCATTGACTTGTTATTCAACCACGGATAGCACGTAATTTATTAGTAAATCCTAATGAATGACTGGGACAAACAAGCTACTCACGAAACAGTGTCACAAATGAACAATATCGTTACAACCGCGCACTATCTCACGTGCGTAGCATAAACAGCAAGAACTACCTCAATTGTACTATGGGTTTACAAACCAAAAAATGCCTAGTCAACTCTTGTGTAATCGAGAGATATTCCTTGTTATTATTATTTATATTATATTATTGTTATTACATTGGCTTGATGATAATTTACAGTGTTATCGTCAGTCGAGAAAAAGATGAAGACAAGTTTTACGCACGGAAATGAGATAATAGTTCAAGTAAAGCCTCATCCCTTTTTGCTAAAACCCATGAAAGGGAGGAATATGCGGAAGTTTTGTACAGCGATAACTCTGAAGTAGTCAAAAATTGAAGCGGGTCAACTGTTGTGATGGGCTCAGGTGAAGATTGCAATGTAGTGGGAGTGAACAGTGCGCAATGATCTACTCGGCAAATGCAATAAATGCTCTTACCCGCTTACTACACAAGTTCGATTATGGGTTATATACATTGGTGCATGAAGAAAGAAATGACGGGCTGCTAATTGGAAAGGGACATCGATGCGATTTTCAAACAGCAATTTAAATGTGTGAAGAACAATGCAAGTTCTCTTGTAAGGTTACGCAGAGGTGTTTCACAGGGATCACAAGTGCAAGAGGGGTATAATTAATAGTGGAGCTTTCTTCAATGAAATACCATCTTAAAAAGGAAGATGCACTCGTGACATCTGACATTGTTTAACAGAAGACCAGATGGCTCAGAAAAGTTTTGTACGTGTGCAAACTTTTTATTAAATCCACCTCAATGAGACGGCTGGTAGACAGATTGAGTCAAAACAGAGTCATCAGCGTACTTGACTGAACGGGCTGGAGGGGTTTCAGTTTGGTCGCTGAAGTAAGTAGTGAATAATTATGGAGATAGAACAACTCCTTGGAGAACACTAATACTGCCTGAGAGATGTCTAGATACTTTGCTTCGAACTTTGGTACACTGTGTCCAAACCGAGAGGTAGTATTTCAGCCAGCTAAGTGAGAAAATGGAGCAAATAAAAGACTACATTGTTGATGAGTGAATATCTTAGCTGACGCGTATTTGAGAAAGACAAACTTAAGTGATTTACCCGAATCGTTGAGATGTTTGAATTGAAATGGTCTACACGTACTACTGCATCCATCGTGAAAAGGTGGGATTTATACGCCAAAGGAGACCTTTGACAGTGTTTTGAAGACGCTTATGTACAACACGTTAGGACAGCTTTAACGTGGACGAAGAAGGTGCTATTCAGCTGAAGGTCTTGGTTACCATTTGGTTACTTGACTCTTTAGGTACGAAAATGGTTGTAAAAGGGCGCAAACAGTCAGCAATAGAGAACGATTTGAGTGGGTGGTTTATAACAGAAGTCATTAGTTCATAGTGAGGTCCACCTCTGAGCTTGTGAATTGCCGAGGGTAGGCCGCCTGATCCAGTCGATTTGGTTGATGTGGCGGACTTGGGGAGCTTGAACCTTTCCTTCCTGAAGAGTCCTTAGAATAATGGATCGCTATCCTGTTGAAAAACTGGGAGTGGATCACTTGAGTGATGAATGAACTGAAAATTCAGATGGCCAACACGGTCATCAGATGTAACTTGCTTAGCAGAAGATCCGTCACCGATGAGACAACTATAGATTTCGTTATTTGTGTTCAGTGATTACACTGGAACAACATGATAATTACAGCACTCGGAATGCCGGGAATTCGAAATTAGTTTTACCGATTTACGTAGTTGTTCTAAGTCGATAGCATCGTGGTTTCAAGCTCCACATCATGCAGGGCTCCTTGAAGAGTGCAACGGAAAAATTTCATCGCACACATGGAAGCGATTTTCGAACTAACTCAGGAAGGAGCGATTACCTCGGCCAGAGCCTACGAAATTTAGAACACGTTTTTGTTTTTTGAAGAGTCGTAGTTTGGTCAAAGAAAACTGTTTTATTAACTAAGATTCTGTCCTTGAGTTTCATGTGTTTTTGCCACCTAATGATTTTCCTCTCTGTTTGTCGCATTTTTATTGCATGTGCTAGCGTACTCTAATATAAATTTCAATGTTCCACATTATTACCTTCTTATGACAAGCCGAAATTCATCAGATATGTCCACAGATAAATATGTGAACTCAGGGCTAGAAGCACCTCTGTGTCATGTGTGAAATCTTCCTGCATCCAGGTTATGTACAAAACTTGAAACCAAATAAATCCCGTCGAATTTAGGGACGGGTGCATTCGTTATTGACCAGCTGTTTACCACACATGACATTTCGGTTATTCCGTCCGTGTCAGACCTTCTTGACTGTCTGTTCCCTTATGTGGTGCTATGGTAGAATTTGGCGGTGGAGTATACCACTTCCGCATTATTCATGTCCGTTCAAGTCGATATGTGGCTTTATCCATTGCAAGGGATGGGTTTTAAGCATTTTGCTCATCGGTATATAATTGGTTGTATCAACTTGTTTGCATTCTTTTATTCGAATAAGAACAGAGCAAATACTTGGATCAAGCACTGGCGACAAAAGTGGCGGCAAAATGAGTTATGGCTATACATTTTTGTGTTCACCGGACACGGATGACTGGTTACAGGAAGGAAGGACAAAACAGTAAAAGGTTGACCGGGAGTAGAAAATATTGCATTTCTACCTGGTGGATGAGGAAGAAACACGCTCAGTTAAAAGCGTGTCCGGTGGATCAGTCGAGTCCGACAAGATAATGGTGTAAAGATGTTCGTGTGAAGGAAAGTACTTTTCTGTATCGAATATGACCCTGTCAAGATGTGAGTTACCAATGGGTTGTGGAACAGCTTTGATATGTCTGCTCGAAATAACAATCTTTCTTTAGAAAATTAGTGAAGATGACAGGGTGACGAGGAATGAGGTGTATCATCACAGGAATATAGGAAAGTTTAGCAAGGTATTGTGGAGTATGTAAGGATCTCAATTGTGGAATATAAAAGGACTGCCGCTGAATCCTTGTAAGTGCACTATGCTGGAACTAGGTTAGGTACAAGGTATTTCCCTGTTCGAACTTTGTGTATTACCTCATTATCACCATGTAAGGGAAGACAAATAACTTTCATGGAAGGAAGATGTCCTCTTTTGGGAATTGAAAGTCGGAAGCAACTACATTTAGATACATCGGGATACAAATATGACGAAGAGGACCTTTTGCGGTGGTAAAACGGTCATCACAGTGGGCTTTGGACCCTTCGTTCCGGGGTTCGAATCTCCGCACCACCGCTGGCCGCTCCCCATTAGCAGCCTCAAAGTGGCCGCAACCCCTTTCCTGAAATATTGTGATATTAATGTGTGGTAAAAAGCAGGCAAATGAAAAAGAAGAGAAAGAAGATAGGAAATCACTAAGTTATCATCAAGTTTGGTCCCCGATTCAACACCATGAGCGTACCTAATCAGGTCATCTGAAGCTTTAGGTAAGTTGCACACGTAAAATAAAAAAGCACGGAGACAGGGTAGCACCTTGAAGTACTTCCGCGTCAATGGGTTATAAATTAAGTTTTATCAGTGAAATGGTCTCGAATCAGTGACAATCTAGGTGGAGGCAAGCTAGCTGATAACAGCAGATGAGAATCAACAGAGTTTAATTCTTTGCTGTAATCAAGAAAACACATTCAAAAAGTCTTACCGCTGCTATCAAAGGAGAATGGAAAGGAGTTCTTTAGGTACTCTAAGCAGCCTACTGCGGAACTCTTGTTTCGGTAAGTAAACAGATAATCGTCGTCAGTACCGATGCACGAATTGTGGCCTGTAAATTTAAGTTTTTTCGAATAATTTTGGAAGGAAAGAAGTGCTCGTGATTCTGCGAAATTTGCCAAATTCTGTTTTGCGGTTAGAAGTAATACGAACCGGTCTCTAGCAGTCAACAATCGTATTTTCTTCAATGCATTTGCCAAAATAGTGCCTCAAGAAGTTCGGCTAACTACGGAGCCCACTCCTTGGGACGGTTGTTTGAAATTCTTCAGGTGCCACAGCCCTCCTGATTTTGAGTCCTCTTGGCTCGGTTAATCCTTCGCTTGGGTTGAAAAAGCTCATCCAGGTCTTCATTGGGATCAACATTTAGTCCGGGTAGAGTAATGCTGAGTGCTGATGCTGCATGGAACATCTGATTGTGTTTTGTAACCGTTTTCTAGGGCACCCGTTTTTCGGGCCACATACCACAGAGCTTTTTCATCTTGTTTTAAATTTTCCTATGATTTGAGTTTTTGCATAAAACCAGTTCAGTTTTTTTGATTTCAGATTTGGTTTAATACTTTGTTTGCTTCACCGAGTCAGGACTTCCGCTCATGCAAGCATGTTTTTCCTGTTGTCCCAATGTTTTCTGGTTAGGCGACGAAAACTTGATCGGTCAGTTGTAGGTCGACTGTAGTGGGCAACGAATATAGTAACAAGAGTTAAAATAAATTATCAGATGATCGCAGTAAATTCACACATCAGGATTGTAGGGAAGACTAAAATCAGAGTCCCAAACTATTTCTTGTAGCAATGTGAGGTTTTCTCGGTTGAATTGCCTGTGGAAAATCTTTTGGTCAGAAGAACAAGCATGCGTAACGTGGTGTGTCTTGGAACACATCTTGGAGTAAACTTTGTTGATATATTGGTTAGAGTTAGATGAAAGTGCTTCCTTCTGAACAGAGATAACCTTGGTATCATTGACAAAGAAGAAAAGGAGCTGCGCATTTTTTATTTTGTAGAAGCTTACAGTATTCTTCGGTGCCAAGCAGCTTGCGAAACTGACATCGGAGTGGTTAAAATCTCTAGTGGTGATGACGACTAAGATTTCAGAGTTCTATTATTTCTGATGTGAATCGGTCAACGAATATACAGATATTATCTGATGAAAAATATGGTGAAATGTAGGCATTTGTAGTGACGATAGACCGATATTTGCAGAGGAATCGTGGTTTGCATTCAACCGGTAAGCCAGAGGTCTGTATGCCTCTGTTTGCAACAAACGCTTTTGAAGACTTGAACCAGCAACTTTTGACTGTATTATATTATATTGTATTGTGTTGTATTGCATTGTATTGTACTGCATTGTATTGAGGACTTCAGCAAGTTAAAAAACTCACTTTTCAACCAGAACGAGAAAACTGGTCCTTGTCATATACTAGGTCGTCTTTAAGATACCCATCGTGATTCCCCGCGCACACGATTCTGATAGTTTTACAACATTCGCCAAGTCGCTAATTTTTCACAACAGCGAGAGCAAGTTGGTTGAGAGGACTTTGGGTATTGGTAACTTTTTAAGATTTGAATCTCGTAAAGCAACCTGACAGCCAGCTCGGTGCTGTTCAGCAATCCTACATATATTCTCCTCCTTAGTCTTTTATATATGTTTACTACTTGTCGGGAGAATGTTTCGATAATTCCACAATCGCGCTATAACCCATGATGCTCTTGGAAGTTTAAAAACTGCTGGTAGTGGGTAAACATGAAAATCGCGCGGTGACGTAGATTTAAACAATAGTTCAAACTGATGAGCTCGAAAAGCAAGACAGAATTTGAAAGCCTGGCCAGAGCAACGGAAGGAAAAGTTACTATCCATTGTATAAAAACTGCTTCCAAAAAGGCCAGTCGTCATCATCAGGGTGTGAGATGGATATCTAGTATCCCTATCTACAAAGGCATGCTCATCTCCTGGCATTCCCGAAGTTTCTTCCCCCACCCCCCGTCCTTTCCCTTCCATAGAACTAGGTCCCACAGTTGCTTTACTTTTTCTCGTAGTGGCTGGATAGTTTCTTCCCCAAAATGGAACGAAAACAACCTTAAACCCTGAGAAATAGTGCTGACTTTCGCAGAACTGATGTTTCATAACCGTACGCATAATCAGGATGCATGAAATAGATGCTCTTTCTGTACTGTTCACTAGTATCAGTTTGACAATGATCATCTCTCTTAAGTTAAGTTTCATTGGACGAATGACAACGTGCCTTTCGATCGAAGACTCTATATTTTATTCCACTTCCACTGCGATCTTCACCGTTTTAAATTTTAAATAAATCGTGCTCACTCCCTATTCATGGTGTTCGAATGGAAATTGTGCATCTAGGAAAACACTTTTCTTTCCGTAAGAATCTCATGTGTTTGCGGTCGATACAAACCAAATTTGGCTTAATAAACTTGACTGTGCTGGTTGGCGAATTCCCGCTAGCAGCGCCTTTCAGCCAACTTGCCCTTGCCCTCCGAGTTCAGTACAAACGTTCGCTCACACTTCGCAAAATTGTTGGATCCAGCACACATTCTGCGTGCACGAATTCAGGTTCATACACGTGCGGTGTGTTTTCCACAATCCTGGTTGAATAAGAATGCTGATAACCCCCTGGCACGCACAGATGGATTTCAGTGCTAAGGTCAATACATGACGCTGAAGGCGAAATAACTGGAGACGGGGTGGCGACAAGTCTGCTGTTGCTTTTAAGTAATCGTTGAAAGACATTGATTAATTGGTTACTAAAAATTATCCGATTTTTTCAGATTGAAATAAACTAAAATGTTACTCTCTTTGCTCACTATCGAGCGTCATTTTTTCCACTTTCGACCTTTACCACTTCCAGGTCCTCTCCAGGGTAACCACTCACGCGTTATTGTAGGAGATGTTATTCATTCTAACAAATAGCCAATAATTTTGTTTGGCGTGGTATATATCATCACCTTTTTTACAACAGCTAATTCTGTGTCGGACAAGGGAACTTGACTCACCCCGAAAGGGGACGAAATTTCATTTATATACTGCTCAAAGATTCTCCATGTAACTAGATAAATTGTTATCTACGAACTTTCTCGGGGTGTACGGGGTATCTGATATCCATAGCACCTCTGAGATGGTACACCGTTATGCCTTTGGGGTATTTTCCATCTCTCTGGTCTCTGTCACGAACCCAGCTTCCGCCTGTGGCCCCACGAAGCTGAAACATGCATCAGCCGCCACACGGCGGCAAACCGCTCGACAGGTGGGATAAATCAGGTTGAGGATAACCGAGATCCGAAAACCTAGATGACGCCGGGGTCGGCATGCGAAGACAGTTGCCCCTTAGTGAGCGGACGTGGTTTACCGTATAATCCAAGGGCCGTGAAGGAAATCTCTAAAACTAACAGGAAAGCTCAGACCCCTGAGTTAGATTCATTCCAGTCGAACGGCAAAATAGGTCATAAAGATCCACTTTCCATCATGCATCAACAGGCTGCTGCCCTGCAGTCCACACAAGGTAGTGCAAAGTCTAGAGATTTAGGCTCAAAAAAGGCCAGAATGGCTCTGGGGACTTTACCTGTAACAAACCCTTAGGAAACATCATGAGTACATCTCCTACATGCTCTATTATCCTTACTACGCGCCCCTGAAAAGCGGCGCACCCTGGGCTCCTCCATTGGATGGTGTGTTAAGAATATGAACTGGACCTCTTTCTTCCGAAAGATCCTTTCTATAGGACGCTGGAACTTGAGAACTCTCAAGGACATTAAGAGTCAGGCAGAGGCTATGCGCACACTACAGGACTATAAATTGAAAATAGCCCACTTATAAGAAGTTCCTCACAATGGATCTCGTCGATAAACGGCTGCAGATCGTATCGCGGAGCTGACAAGGCAGTATGAGCCTGATCTGATCACGGGCTGGTACTCACGATGCTTGGCCTTGGGCTAACGACCCGTAAAAAGGTAACTTCCCCGAAGCACCTCAAAATGTGACTGCTAAAGTCTCTGGAGTAAACGGAAGAAAGCTGAACTTCGGTTTTTGACGAAAGCATCCTTCTTACACAAGACGACAGACTTGGTCAACCTGCTATGATTTAAACTGAAAGTGCCGTTACGTCAAGGCACAATATGCGAATTAGGATTCATGAAATACCCCAGTAACGACTAGATATCTGAGGATACTGTCGGTCTCCCCCCCCCCTTGGCTAAAGATGCCCGTTTATCCGGCAGTACAGAATACCAACGACAGGCTACCCGCTCCTCAAGGAAAGATCGACACAACTACTGATACGAAATCACAAATAAGTTGGAAACAGCAGCCAGTTCTTGTCACTTCGCGAACCTCTTCCGCCTCATACGATCAGTGTCGGGGTAAAAGACAGTCCATTCAACCTATCTTGCGAGATTCCCTTTGGCGCACCCGTTCATGATGTAAATGGCGAAACAACTAGACGGGTAAACATTTCAATCAGCTTCTCAATAGTCTACTAAACAGACCGATAGTTATCGATCCAACTTCAGCTCCCCAACGTAGAATCAACTTGGATTCTCCGTCATAAGAGGAGATAGCGAATGAGATAGGCCGTTTAAAATCCGGCAGGGCCGCTGGTGAAGATGGAATCCCTGCGGAAGTCTACAAGACATGCCTTCCGTTGGTCACCAAGCCACCTCTCACCCTATTCTGCCCAATCATGGAGGTTTCCACCGAGGTAGTGGATGCGTCAACCAAATGTTCATCCTCCGGAGGACTCTGGAATACCTTTACAAATTCCAGTAAGCTCAGGCTACAAGCTTTATAAGATTTCGCGCAGCCTTTGATTCAGTATATCGCTAGTTATTGTGGAGGATAGTGCTTCCAGATGACAACCCGTTCTAACTGGTCAGTCTGGTAAAGTCATATTATACGGGATCAAAACATGTGTTCGAGTTTACGGCGAAAAGTTTCGTCCATTCAGAATTAGGTCAGAAGTACGACAAAGGTGCGTGTTAACTCCAGTGCTGTTCAACTTTGCTGTGGATCGGATACTGCAACACTCAGTGGAAGGTTATCCGGTTGTCCAAGTTTCCACAGGCTGGAACATTACGGAAGTTGAATTTGCAGACGACTTAGTGGTAGATAAATATGCTTCAGAGATGAGTCATGAGATCATCGAATGCAAGATGTTTTAATACTCATTGACCGTACAAGCCAAGCCCTACAACCGAATGGCCAATCAAGATAAACGGTCTCGGATCCTAAGTATCTTGGCTCCAAAACACTACCGAATGAACACTCCGCAGATGAAGATAAACGGAGTATTGACGAGGCCCGAACGATGTTTCTGCAGATCCGAAACACCCTGCGGTGTCGGAAGGAGATCAGTCCTAAGCTCAAGCTCGAGGTGCGCTCCGCTGCAGTCCGGCCAGTCTTACCATGTAGTTGCAAAGCTTGTCCATTGGGTTGTGGATATCGGTCAAACAAACGTTTTCGATCACTGGTGCTTCAGAACCATTTTAGAACTAAGATAGGGTGACAGAATCTGGAATGAAAACATTCAAAATCTCTACCGCGTGCCCCCTTCTTTCAGCCCATATACACCTCCGCCGCCTACAGTGTTTTGGTCACTCACTCCGTAAATCTGGAAACGCCCCAACCAGCATTGTCTTGGCACTATGTCCATGCCCAGACTGGTGTCACCGATGAGGAGAACAATTAAAAATCTGGCTGGATATCATTTCCGAAGATAAAAACCAACTTGACTTCCGTATGGTGTACTGCACTCTGCACTGAAAATCGAACTGAATCGACGTCTGCAAGGAAGATGCTGCCAACCACCGACAGCCGCGATCGAAGACACTCATGAGCCCGGGTTGCTCTCTCCAATGGACCAGCGGCAATAAAGTGTAAGTAGATTAAGTGAGTCTGCTACGTAACTTTTTATTTGGTTATGTCTTCTTCGGCAAAGCAGCAAAGGGTACATCCAGTTCATGGGTTTCCTCCTTTTTACACCTCCGATTTGGTGAGCTATCTACAGGCACCATATTAGCCGTCTTCATTCTCTGGTTGCCTGGCGAAAACCCTACTTGCATCCGACGGTAATTTGACCTACCTATTGCTCATATTTCCTTGTAGGTGAATTTAGAGCACAATCAATTCTGGCCGATATGTCAGAGTGAAGCAATACTCGCACTTGATCACTCCATAGATAAAACAATTGCTCGTGTCATCTACCTCACACAATCTGAGACGGAGTCTTATTGGTCAAAAAGTCAAATATTGCTTTGATGCTGTTTGATGTAAACCACCTCAAAGCTACTTTTATACACCTTCCAGTGACTCTTCTCGTTCACATTCTTCATGTGTTAGTGTAGCTTTCGAAACTCTATTACGTTTAGATGTTTTCGTAAGTCTAGAACAACGCATTACGTAGAACCTAATGGTATGTGCTTTGCAATTTTCAGGTATGGGGCTGTCCAGCTTGCAAAACTCGTGGTGTGTTTCGTAAACGAATCCCTGCATTCTCCACAATCCACTGCAATTCAAAATCATTCGATGGAGAGGTGCAGTCTGTCGGCTGCGTATATCTCGATCATTCCTCAGTTTTTATTCACCGCCCTGATCACTCCTTTTCAAGTGGACCCCTCCAGCTACCTTGAATGTGTGGTAACTTTGAAAATAATCTACGTTGGACTTTTTGCTTTCAAGCTGCAATGAAAAACTACGGACTACATCTTTTCAAATAAGAAAACGGAGACAGTTAAGAACCATACTGCCGCCTGCTTGCAAATCCATCTTCCAATATTTTCCTTATCATTCTTTACTGGTTACTTATAAACTTTCGTGACATGGTGAAACAGGGATTTTGAAGCACCTGTTAATTATTACCCGTGTTCCATCCATCTGTATTGAAATCTTACAGACTGGACTCGTTAACAAGCACAATGAGTCACGTTTAACCCTTGTCCACAAACATCACAAGACATTGCCCACCCGTTACACGAAGTCTAAACAGAAATTCTATATTCCGATGTGTGTCCTGTGGAGTAAACCCATGAAAATCTGGCTCGGTTCCTGATCAGTGAGGAAAGAATAAAAGACAAAGTACACGAAAATCTTTCTAATTCGCCTAGGCTTATAATACTGACCATTGGTGGTCAAACGGTCAACACCTCGGGATTTGGAGCTTTCCTATCTATGGTTGGAGCCTTTGCGGGTTACTTTTCTTGATTGGCAGCCTTGAATCGGCCGCTACCTGCTTCCTGAAATACTACGAGTTATACAGCTGTAATCTCATTTTAATCGACCGGAGCTTGCATGGACTGGGAGTCCATTTTTAGAATTAAACGGTGATTCTTCCACAGTTAATTCGTCGGTTAGCACTGCTAACCTTCAGAACGAGGACCCATGGTCCCAAGTATGGATTTTCAATATGAGTAGTATGGGATTGTATCTGAATGACAGGAGAAAAGTTCCCTGAAGCGGCAATAACCGCAAAACTGATCGTGTGCTTCCGAGGAAATTTGTCCAGTCATCCAGATACTAGCCCATACTACTCATATAGGAAACTACGTGTTATACTTGTTATATAAGAGGAAGAAGTAAGTGAAACGATGAATGAGTACGTATTGAAACGCACTCTAAAAAACATTGTCTCCTGTTTTTCTAATCCAAGTATATGCCATCTGTGATGGAGTTTGTACGCTTTTGTTGACTTCATGCCTGAAGTGTAGACATTATTTTGCGTTTGTCCTTCATATATTTAAATACTAGTTCCACAGTGAAAACTCTTAACCAGTTAGGTCCTTTTCTAACAAAAGCCAACCACTTAAAATGGAAGTTTTACGTTTCCGTGAACGAGTCCTTTTTTCCGGATTTTCTCAACTGCTGTTGTGGTTGATCTATCAGGCTACTCAAGATGCTGGAGTGTCTTTAACGAATATTTGAGTACATAGACAGTTCACCGCTTCATAGTAAGTGTTAGTTTTTATTTATAACGTGACTGCGCACGAGCGCAGTTGAAAGCGTACACCCTACAGTCTCAAAGGTCCACTGCGCTATCAAGTATGGCCGGAAACCAGACCCTGAGAATTGGAATGATAGAGGAACCCTTAAGATCACAATGGGCCAGGTGTGGTAACGAGATGAACGACAGTGGATATCTGTTAACCCCCAAAGAGATCAGTGGTGGCGGGATTTAAACCTCTGACCTTTGAGGTCGTAATCAAAAGCCCAAAACCCCTCGACCACCACCGATAATCGTAGAAGACGTTTTACGTAGATCTTTTTGGCTTTTTTAAGCAATCTCAAAAAGCTGGAGCCGTTGTGGTGCTCTGGCTGTTTTAAAAGACAGTCCATAGATTATCTTAATGCACTACTGAATTTCAGTGTGTATTATCGAAGAAAAGACTACGCTCCACTGTTACCACTATCTTACTCGTATCTTTATCACTCTCTCAGATGGTTTTCATTTTCTAAACGAGATCTAATTTTGTTTAAGTCAGATAGAGTTGTGTACACTTTGAATGTTTAAAAATTGTCTGTATCTGTTAGTCTGTCTTTAGCTCAGACCTAGGTATTAGTACTGGCAAGACTACTACCGCTGATACCACTGTCACTGTCATTACTAAATCAAACAAAACCACCACCACTTGTGTAAATAATACTAATGTCAGTAGTACAGCCATCAACGACACTATTAGGACTCAATTCAAAATGAAAATCGTTGCGTTTCTGGAATTTTAAACCTTAGATTGAAGGATTAATGTGTCAGAACCGAAATCGGTTCGGAGTGTATCGAAAAATCGATGCGCCATGTGAAATGTTATGGTAGAATTTTATTGCTAAATAACTACGACTACGCTGTGTTATTGAGCAATAAAATTCTACCTTAGATTGAAGTCACCAAATGGGAATCTGAATTTAGGTGAAGGAAGTCTGAATTCCCCTGCATATTTCAAAGCCTCATAATAAAAGACATTATTCATTTTAGTAGCTACTAAAGTAACTGTCAAATGGCTATATTATTAATCATATTTTAAATCGAAGGAGGGTTATCAAGTGGTTAAGATCGTAGGCAAAATGTTTGCAAAATAAAAGGAACTTTATCAAACTTTACAAACTTGGAATAAGGATTAAGCAAATTTATCTTCAATGGTTGTTAGATGAATGAAAAATATTGATCAGATACGTGCTTCACTTGAATTTTCACGACGAATACAATGAATTGCCACTAGGTCATAACAAGGAGGTGATCACTTCTACGAGTTCTAAACGTTTCGTGATTACATTCTGTTTGCCCACTGACTGCAGTTTCCCTGAAACCGTAGACGGATTCGATCAGGATCTGTCTCAACTACTTTGAAGCGTGTGTTTAGCAGATGTGGTAGTCACTGCAGTGGATTGGAACGCCCTAGTTGGGCGTTCGGGAGATTCCGAAAGGCATATCGGAGGCCCATTCGTTATCCCGGCAGCTCTCACCGACAATGGTCTCTTTCAGCTGTGCTCTGACTACAGGTTATTCCAGGCGAGTAGGAAACTCCTGACATAAGAAGCAACATAGACTGGCATGGTGTCCTCCTACGTCTTCACAACGCTGTACTGAGACTGACCATATTGTGATTGATCACCCCCGGCTTGAACCAACTGAGGATTGTCGTTCATTTTGGTCATCACCTGTGGACTCAGACCACACCCTGGTACGTGCTAGCTTCTGTTTACATCTCGTTCGTTGTCGCACCAACGTAAACGCCACCAGTCCTGCGCAGTTGCTTCTGGACAATAACCGATGATCTGGCTTTCAGGCTTAGCTCTCTACACGGTTATCGATGCAGCCAGATGTCCAAGACCCAGATAAATGCTGGCAAAAGATCAAGGAAGCCTTGTATGCCGTGTCTAATGCCATACAGGACTTTGGTTCACACAGGCCTCACAAACGATAGATACCTTCTACATCAGTTGCTCTGTTGGATGCTTGAAAATAAGTCCTTTCGGATGCCACGTCCAAGGAATTGCGCAAATCATTGTCACCCCAACTGACTAGTAGCCTGAGAAATGACCGTGAGCAGTGGTGGATTGCGAAATTTAGGGGAATGGAAAAAGCTGCTTCAACTGGCAATGCTCGCAACCTTTTACGTTTGATTAGCGGTACTGCTCCACGGAAGCCTGGCGTAAGTGAATTAATTAAGAAATCAGACGGCTCACTGATTCACTTTCAGCAAGGTTGTCTGGAGCGCTAGGCGGAGCACTTTACGGAACAATTTAGTTGACCTACTTCAATTTTGGACCTTCCAAATATACCTACCAGCGAAACGATGCAGGCGGATGCCAGTTCTCCATCAGAAATGGAAGTTATGCGGGAGAAAGTTTACTTGAAAAGTTGCTAAGCCATTGTCACGGATGGATGGTCTCTGTCGTGTTTCAAGGACGGGGGCGAAGCTTTGGTTTCGTAATTACCAAAACGGCTGCGGTTTATTTGGGATAGTGAGCAGATTCCCAGAGAAAGGTGTGAATTGTTGGTTGTGCCCATTTACAAGAAAGGCGAAGAATCCTCTTGTAAAATCACAGAAAAACTAGATTGGTAGGTATCGGGTCCAAACTGTTCACGGGCCTTATTCTCCACCTGTTATCCAGCACTCGAAAAATGTATATGCGTGGGAATCGAGCCGGTTTCAGACCAGGTCGTGGTTGTATCGACCACATCTTTGTTCTTCGGCAAACCTTAGAACGCAGACACATACCGTAGGCCCTTAATCTCTGTCTTTCTTGGTCTGAAGTTGGCGTTCAACTCAGTCGACCGCACAGTTCGCTGGCGCTGCCTTTCATTGAAGTGTGGGCCAGATAGTTTTGTTTCTCTTTCCCAAAGCCTGTACGCAAACAGCCGAAGGCAAGTTCGCACTTATGACGATCTTTCCCCGAGTTCACCACGGAAAGTGACGTTCGTCAGGATTGTCCTCTTTGGCCTTTCCCCTTCAATTTTGTAAGTGAATCGATTCTTGAGATAGCGGCGTCGATCTTTGCTCCAGCAATAAAGTATCTGACTTAGAATACGCGGACTTTGTTGTTCTTCTTATTGAAGAACCGGGTAAGTTGCAAGCTTTTCTAGAAAGCCCAAACAACAGTGCAACATTGTTTGGGATGCTTTTTGCACCTTCAAAGTGTGAAAGGTAACTGCAGGATTGGGTTCGCTCAACAGCAAATCTTGTTTTGGCAGAGGAATCTCTAGCTGAAATAAGGTAAGTTTTGCTACCTGAACAGTTACATTTCATCACGTGGACAGATATAGGATGAAGTGTCATCGCCTATACACAAAACGCGTTTGGCCTTTGCCAATCTCCTTCGTCTGTGGCTTCGCGTGACATCCGACTGTTTGTTAAGGGTCGAGTGTACAACGCAGCATTTAGGTCCGTTCTTTTATACGGTTCCGAAGCATGACCGTTGCGGATAGAAGATAGACAAAGACTGTTGGTGTTCGAGCACAGATATCTTCGTAGCTTTGCCCTAGTATGATGGGAACACCGTATCAGCAATGTTGAGGTAAAGCGTAAGGTGTCGGGAACCAGAGGTCAGTCTCTGGATCAAGTACAGAATCTAAGCAGATTTAGGTTGTTGGGACATGTTTTACGCATGCCCACCAATAGACTTTCTAAGCTTGCGCTGTTTTCCGAAGCAGGTAATAGCTGGAAGGTTGGTCGAGGTGGTCAGTCCATGACATGGCAGAAAGGTATGAAAACCCTGACCTGTGGACTTAATCAAGCAAGACGTGTTGGAATTCCGGGCTTGGGACCACGTGATCCGCCTACAAAATGGTTGGAGATATTAAGTGATTTGGCTAGGTATCGCGTCTGGTGGCGTAGATGCATTCGAACTCTTTCCCTTGATCTTTTGGGATCTTCTTCACTTGATGTTTCTATTCTTTCTGTCTTTTACTGGAGGATGCTGGAAGGTAGTAACCGAAACAAGAGCACAGAAGTCCGAGCCCAGTGGGTCAATAAACTGAAGCTAAGGTATCAGCGACTACGTCGTTGTTTTTGACCAGGTTCCTTGTCCACAATGCAGCCGGATTCTCTATCATAGAAGGTTGCTATCAAAGGTACAGAAGTACTGACGGGCAAATGTCTTTTTGAGCAATTGTATCTCTTGTTTGAACAGGATGGAATGTCATTTCATAGAAGCATAATCGTGAGTTTCATAAGCATATTATTTCTGCCTTCTCCGAGATGTCAGTCACGCAGAAGCTATTCCGCCGTTGTTAAAAAATAAAGTCTGCATGTGACAACACAACCCGAATACCGCCCTCAGTGTCTTCGTATAGACAGAGGTCGAAAGCCACGAAGAAACAATGGAAAAGGATCTCTGAGGAAGGGTAATTTTGGTGATTTACAGATTTTTGTAGGTGTCCCGACGGGTGAACAGTGCTCTGAAACGGGGAACAGATTTTGGGTCTGAGGAAAATGAGTATGTGATCGCTCGTTGACACGGGAGCTTTTAGTTATAAGTGAAGAACTTCGGGAAGGTTGGCTTCAATTTTCTTTAAAACAGCTTTCCCTCTAGTAAGGATAATAGAGATCATTTAAAACAAAAGCGAGTGAGGGTTGCTTGGGTGCATTAATAAAATCTCCAGAAACAATGCGTAAACAATCAGCTAGTTATGGAATCAGAAGCGTCTAAGCAAAGGTTGATGCCTCCCGGGAAGCATAGGGGAGCTATGTACAGGTTACAGATCACAGTTCCGAGAAAAGGCAAGCTTTTGGGTTGAAATTTACCGACCACACAGTCAACACCGTTACAAGAGGAAGTAAGACATTTTCAGACTTGCCAACCATAATTTATGTCATGAAAATAACGGTGATACTGGTGTTGTGGATTCTAACGTCACACAGAGTTTTATTTTATCATTCCAATGGTCACTGCTATCGTTGTTATTCCTATATCATGAACAACGAACCATTCGTAAGACTCTAGGGTCCGTCGCGTTGGTTGTGGTTTTTTTTGCACCGAGTGAATAGACACGGTTCACGGTCGGTTTGGGTCACGCGGGTATGCAGACCAATATTTGTCGTCGAAAACATTTTTTTCTGGGGCAGTAAAACTACTTCTTAGGAGACAAATAAAAATTTTCCGTTGCACTTTCAGACAACAAATAATTCAGTTCAAATGTATATACATCAACATTGAAAAAACTAATAACAGGATGTTGGAATCTGTGCAATACTTATTGCAACGTAACTGAATTCAACGTATCACGCTGAAATAGCATTTCATTTTATTGATGCAGCAGAAATCACCTTAAATCATGGGAGGAACAAAGTGAATTTTGTCTCTCTAGTACAAAGAGGTGTATATTTCACTGATGCCCCTTTACGTACCACTCGTTTGCAATATTTTGCCCCTTTCAGCAAAGCAATCACTTCTGTAATGATCATGGTGTTAATAGGGTGGACAGCGTCATCTGCTAGTCCCCTGTGGTACGATACTAATAACAATCGAACGTCTTTCTTTCAGTGGTTGTAATATTCTCTTCACACTAGTCAAACGTTTGGCGGTATCATACACCAGTTTGAATCTAACAAGCCAGTGAACCAAAATTCTGGTGTCATAAAACCAAACGTATATTCCATAAATTATTTATGTTATGAGTTTTTCAACGAGAAACAAAATTCTTCAATACACAAGATCACTGTCCTATTCAGATATCTGAGGCGAATGTCATGGCGTCGTGAAAACTTCTCTGAAGCCCAGTTACTGATCGCTCTGAAAGTGCTTAGCTGTGTAAACTAATCAACACACATCCAACTACTCATGTGGCCGAATCAGTGAAGAGAGCATTAAAAAATTCTCGGACAAAACAAGAGAAAACACCCAATCAGCCGTGCCTAACAAGGCAAAAATTCTATCGGAAAGGGCGCGTTCAAATATTTTTTCTACTTTGGCTTTCACTAACACATCGTTCTCTCTCGCACGAATACACAGAATTTTGGCGCTTTGTGCTGACTTCTATTTTTTTCTTAGCGGGCTGGAGTGATCGGAATTTCGAGCACAAGTCGCATGCGTGGGCGGTCATAGCAGACAACATGTGCGTAGGCGATCGTAAAAATCGGGAAGTAGTATACCAGTGTGTGTCAAACTAACAGAATGCAACAAATATCTTGTTTTTCAGACGTAAAACTCAAATAAATGAAGCAAAGCTGGTACGGCATTTAACTCGTGCAAGTCAGTCCGATTCATGTTGGCAAAGTGGTATCTATGCCAAATCTACAAAGATAACCTGCTCCCGTTAAGGGCATCCTGAGAAGATAATCGATTTGTGCGCTTTCCAATCTGTTTTCCTTTATAACAGACAATGTCGGTCATCATGTTACATATGATTTACTCACTTGAGCTGACCAAAATCCCCCTTTTTCTTGGTAAAATAAAGAGATTCACATTCCTCCAAGTTTGACAGCATCGTTCACTTCACATTGTCCCCATCACTCTCTTTTATAGGATCTTTTTCTGTTAACTTATGCCAGTCAAAAGGGTATATTGTATTTATTATTCAAGCTGTGAACAGTAAGATTGCACAGCATATGCAGAAATGAAAACTATATTCCTAATGGATTTTCAACCATTTTTAACGGAAACATAGGGTGATAAAACTAAGCTCTCTGTCGTCGCCATGTCGACGTCTTTCTGCTCATTGGTCCCATTTTTCTATTCACCCATAAATGGAATACAATGCAATGACTGAGAGCTAAAGTCACATACCATGGGGACAGAATTTTCACCGCTGTTAAGCTGCTATGCGTATCGATAAAATAGTAGTAAAAATTCACGATCAGATGCAATAACAATGGCAGGAGATGAAATCGTTTACTGTTAGTGGTGTGGCAGGCCCTGGTAGATTCCTCTATACTCCAACAGTATCTATACAGTCAAGGCTTTGTTGGTCGTGTTAATGGCTGTCGACGTGCGCAATGCACTTTTGGGATTATGCACATGAGTCCTGATAAAAGAAAACTCTCAAACCATATCCGAAGATACAAGCCTTGTGAACATAATACATAAGATACTCAGTAGTTTAGAGCTTACTCAGTGAAGCCAAAACACCCAATGCGCCGTGATTATTCTATCGTTGTTTTTCGAAACATTCTTGCAGACAATTCACTTCTCATTATTTAGTGGCTCCCAACAGTCCACAGACCACCCAAATAATGGGTTCGTTGCGGACACGTGCAAGATACAGTTTACTGCGATTGTACGCAAACCTAGTGCAAGCGTGAACTAGGTATTCGGTTAAGCATTCCGAAACACCTGCGAAGTGCGCATCGAATGAATGACATGCTTGTTTGTCAACCTAACATGGTTCAGAGATTGGATGAACATAGATCTACGGGATACATGTATGCGCTTTGCTTTCTGTAGTCAGAGACTGTAGATGAAACAGATATTAGTTTGTAAACACATTTAGTTCCTTTCGGATGCCGGCTCATCTTTCCTCCTATCGCAACGAGTTCACTACACAATCTGCACTAGGTAGACATAAGCCAGGCTCGATTGCACCAACTTTAGGTCGATCAAGCCAGTACTGGTACTATGCACACCAACACTCTGACCCCGTGTGTCTTTTTCGCCGGTTCCTCGACACATCTGAGCAATGAGGAAAACCGTGAAGCTGTTACAACAGACTTAATGATGTGCGCATGTTAGTCACAGCCAACGAAGTGTTCAAATCTAAGTTTATGCGTCTTATTTTCAATTTAACTCGTAAGAATATTTGTATTAGTCACTATGTGACCAGTATATCACACTAGAATAAACTAATGAGTGAATAAAGTAAAGGAGTAGGTAAGGAACGTCTCTCACCGTTGCTAAGTGTCCCGTTATTCCAGGCAGTCTTCATTCACGATAACTCATGACGAGTGTCACCTGAAACACTGATACATTATAAAACACAATTTAGACACTAAGTTACCTATATGAATGTTATTAGTAGTAGGTTAAACGTTTGCGCAATGTTTACCATTATGCAGTGCGGACGTTTACCTCGTTCACCCTGTGTACGAGTTTCCCTTGAAGCTCGGTGGCTGCGCTCTGCTGATGATTCCTGACTAGAATGAAACAGCCTTACAGTGCTTCCTTGGTTTTTAATAGTGATCTGAGCTTTCACCCTGCAATTATTTAAATAACCTGTCAGGGGCTGTTCAAATCGTTTGCAAAACTGGGTTAATTCAAGCAAAACTGTGGTTATCTTATCTTGTATTCGAAGAACCAAGGTCAAATATCATCCACGCCTATTACTTGTTGAATGTGTCCCCGACTTACACGACACTAGAGTACTGATCAGAGAAAAAGTAATTCATCCATTTCAAACCGGTGTATGAAGCGATCTAAAAATCAAAACCCATGAGACTGAAACCTGATTATTTACAAATACGTTTTGAGACCACACGGAGTTTGAAGAGTCTAAGGCTGTAAATTTGCTGTGCAGTGCCTGTTTTGTTCCCATGTAGGGCAGTAAAGAGAGTGCTTCAGAATAAAACCACTTGCAGCGCATCAAAAACAGTCTGATGAGTTGAGACGGGAGAGGTATCTAAATAAGGTTATTGAGATTCTTAATTTGTCAGTAAAATAAGATTTTACCCTAATGAGATTCTATTTAAAGTGTCGCTTGATGTAGTACTTATAAGGTCCAAATCAGTAGAATGACTTGGTGGACTTGCTTCACTCGGTTCTCAGTGAAATTCCATGCCACTTTCTCCATGCAATGGTAGAGAGTCAGGCTTATCCAAATATGAGCTCCCGATACCATATCAAACGCAATGTCTGGGAGTTAGTAAGTGAACATCGATGGGACCAAATAAGACATCATTTTTTGAATATAATGAATAGCTGTAGATGGTTCCGAAACTTATTGGTTAGAGGCCTATCCGAGGGGAGGTCTTTTCCAACAGAACGATACACCACGTGATATATGTGAACCGTGGATATACATTAACAGAGCTTCTCCAGGAAAGCTTGTACCAAGCGGATGTCCACGGCTACCGCGAGTAGCCTCTCAAAGAAGGTTGGTGTCTGAACTTGATGGTAGATTGTCACCAACGGAACACTGGTAACTCAGCTTATATCGCCAAATGTGTTCATAGCTAACTTCTTCAAACTATGATCACAGTGAAAACCAGTTGAAAGGAAGATTGCGAGAATTAGTACTTCCCCTGCTTTTCACGGTTCAAGTGCCTTGAAGTGTACGGCCTCCGGTTCGTGATAAGTGATATACGCAAGGAAAATGTCAGAGCTAAGAAGAACGCAGTGTAAAGACATTCAGTTGTCAGCAAATAACTTGTTGACCCAAAAATAGATTTTAAACCAGTTCTAACAATTTCAACAGCTTACGGGAGAGAATTATGCAAGTAGTTGCTGTGGACAGCCAGAGTCTCAGCGGTTCTTACGCTAACTGCAAAACTGTACAGATAACGCAAGGACTTGCGATCGTTTTGTTGTTGCTCCAGTTGCCCTGTTCATAAAGAGTGAGCCTTGTACTGACTCTTGCATTGACTCTTCCGGGATGCCTTCCGTTTTGAGCGGATCGCGTTTAATTTTGGAAATTTCGGGATGAAACCCCATAGTTGGCAGAATAAATCAAACATTCTGAATACAAAACATCAAAATGTCCGGATTCAAGTGTAAGTGACCATGCGGTAAAACAACTCACTGGAAGTTAAATCAGAAGAGCTCGGAGTAAAATAAAATGAAGAAGAACATAACCTTCGGAGAAGTGTTGATGTGGGGTTTTGCACCTTAAACACAAAAATAACCATTACACAAAAATCCACAAAGGAATAGAAATGGAAGTTTAGTGAATACTGTGCACCTGCTTTCTCGGGGAAGTAACTAACGAACCGTGGCCTTCTCAATTAGGTACATTCAGACCAAAGTGAGTAGATCCGGTTAGAATGCCGGTTTATGGCCCTGAATCGCAGCCTCACTCTTGAGGATTAAGATATGATTGGGATTACACACTTGTGCTATTGATGAAAATGTTACTAATCAGTTAGGGATTTATAAAACACAATGAATCGAAATTGTCGACTCGAGTTTTTTAGTCCATTTCTCTCACTTCATGGCAGCAAACTAGCAGTTCAACTTCAATATACTTTGGATCATATTCCTCTGATTGAATTCTCTTCATTTTTCAGAATTTATTGTTGGTTGCTATAATGAAGAATCAAGATGTATGGGGTTACGGAGGAGTAACACCTCCAAGTTGGTAGAATATGGTGTCCACCCTTCCCCCGGGGGAATCATCCATCTCCTCGATCTCTACCATCTACCCAACTCTTACCTGTGGCTTCACAAGACTGAGGCAAGCATCAGCCGTCATACCTTGGAACAGTGTTCGGCAAGCGGGAAGAATCCATTTGACGGTAGCCAGAGCCTAAAAATCTTGTTTAGACCATGTCCAACAGGCGAAGGCTAATACTACTATATAGATGAATCATCTGTTGGTATCTAAGGGCTACCGAAAACAATTCGTCCAACCCACAGGATCATATGGACCCTGTGTCATGGTCACTTCTTCCGATGGTGAACGAGATGCCAAAAAGTTACCGGAAACCGTGCACTAAGATGATAAAGGATTCTTTGGGTGTCCCGGATTGATACATCAACTTCAAAAACAGGTGAGAACCGCTCCGTTGATCGCCAGTTCCCAACATACGGAATTCCTTTTGGCGTACAGGCAGCACTTGACTGTGCACGGGCTAAAGGCGCCATCTCGAAGAACAGCTGGTTGACACTAGGGAAAACAACTTCATGCACTACTCTAAGTCTCTTCTTGGATTTCGTTTTTACCATTTGCTTTGATCGTGTCCCCGGTAAGCGACAAACCCTATGCTCACCCGGCGACCGGGGTGTCCCAAAAGCGAGCTGGGAACTTAAATATGAACACACGATTACGCGTACATATAGTCTTCCGAAACGTGATAAATCTCTTGGATACAGGTAGCCAGCATATTATCATGCTCCCATCTATCCGAAGTAGGCCTGCCCAATTCCGGCAGCCAACGTACTCAGGTGCCTCAAATGAACTCATCCTACTGATATGCGCTCAACTGAAGCATCATCTATCAGTACGACAAAAGCTTTCTCTCTGCTGCAGAGCAGGTAGTTCTAAGATAACAATTCTGGACAGTGTTCAAGCCCTGTCAAAAGCGACTTCATCCTGACTAGCTCTGACCGATGGGGATCGTAGCCTACATTGACAACAGACAGAGCCAAAAGTATCCATCACCAGCGCCCCCCTTGAACATCTAGGCAAAAACAAAGTGGCACAGGAAAGACTCAGTCTATGCGAAAAACCCTCAATTGCTGCGCTGGGGCTAGGGAAGGGAGACCTCGAAATTCGCCTGATTGCCACAACTTTCACTGCGATACTATACATTCAGCCAATAACGACCACAAACATCATAGGTCTGAAATCGTTGGCTAGACGGAAATAGCATAGGCTGTTGGAGATTCGGGAAGATTTTCCAACTCATGCGCCCATGTTAGGAGATGGTGCCAACTCCTCCTACCGCGCTGTACGATGGCAGCCGTCGAATCACATCAGGTTGCCACCAGAAGCTCCAAGGACTTTCTTGCAGTGAAGTAATCCTACATATGAAGTTGCGCATATATCGAGCTACAGTCTGCCCACTTTTTACATACGAGTGAGGAACCCGGCCGTTAATAGTAGACGATAAAAAGTTGGTAAGCTTAGACCACTGGTGCTTCCGCTATATGGCCAAAATAAAGTGGTTCTATCGCGTCTCAGACTCAGCCGTGCGTCAACACTGTATGAATGCAGGACGACTTACTTCGCTTAGCCCGCAATGCTACCTGCGGTTGTTCGGCTGTGTCCTTCACGGACTCCAGACGGAAAGTACGAAGGAAAGCTCACTGCCTTCAGCCAGCTTCGACCGGGAATCTCGTCTCGGCGACCAAATGAAGACGCAGGTTAGCACCATTTAGGGAAACACGGATTGTCTGGCTCGTCAGTCGGTATTCGGAGCACGTACTCGAAGATCTTCCACACACCGGAAAGCGTGGACGACTAACATCAGAAACATCTAAGAAGCTGACTAATCCTCCTGCAGAAGATAGTTGCATAACAGCAAAAAAACAAAAACAAATGAAATATAGAATCTGTAATAGACATAGAGAATGGTTATGACTGTATGTCATTTTGAATGGAATGAATAAGTTTCAAGTAGGTCCCTGCGGATGAGTCATTCAGCAGTGGTCGGATAGTGGATCACCCTAAAGAAGTTTGGTTAGTGAAGGTGTAGGTACATTTTGATGCTACTTCTAATCTACGACTCAAGGAGATTCACCTCTTTCTGCAGTTTTTCATATATATCACGTGCAATTCACATCGGAAGGGCGTTGATCTAGTAAGCTGAAAACCATAACAAAAGTAGATAGCTAAGTGAAATATAGGTTGTTACCGCTCATAAAATATTACCGGACAAGTGTTATACCATGTAGTTCTGACGTAAATATTATCGCTGAAAGCTGAGTCGGATAGTCTAGTGGACATATGTCTCATTGTGATCATTCACACAGTGTTCGAGTCTCAGTAGGAACTCAATAAAGTGCACTTCTGGTGATTTGGCACAAGAATGGAACAGCTGTGCAATGATCCCTTAGACTCAGTGGTGACCTGGGTTTTCGTATAGACAGTGAACCGCGTTAAGTGAAAAACAATCCTCGTGTCTATACTGATCGTACTGTAGCTGTGGTCGAGTGAAATACATGGTCCGTTTGCGTGGAATTTTCGAAGCCTTTTGTATGGTCTCGTTACACGGCTGTTGGTGTGCGAATGGAATAAAAGCATGAGTACCGTGCACGTTTCTGTTTAAATCCGAATGAGACTTACAAAATGTTTCCTTTGGATCAATTAAAATAGCCCTTTTCTGTACGGTGACTTGTCGTCTAGACACGATAAAGTGAAGCCTCATTGAAATTGCTAAATACCTCTTTCGCGGTTTGTTCGACGGAACTACCTAAGTGACTTCATCAGTGGTAGCTCGTATTTGACGTTCATACCCTATCGAATGAAACACTAAATCGAAACACGATGATATAACACAAAAACAAAATGTTCTACTCTCTAGGCATAATGAAATCAACTTTATGTAAGCTCATCAAAAGGGCGAAATGAAAGTCGCATGGTGACTTATAACGATTAGATTACATTACACCACCTCAGATAAGTATCAATACCTGCTCACGATTGTCAATGCTCATAATGTAAAACATAATTCTGTACCCTGAAGCAAGCACTTCGTCGAAAAACTTGGAGACTAACCTGGTACTAAGTCGAGCTCCGTAAATGCTCAAGTAATTTTCCGGTGAGAGAAGAGACCTGGGTTACTGTGCATTCACGGTCTCATTCATGACAACAAGACCCGGTTCAAAGTTGTTCAAATTTCGCAGAGAGTTCTAACCGTCCAATAGTACCAAGACATTCAACCTATTACACAGCGTATGCAACTTAACACCCCAACCGAACGGACATGGGGGTACCGAATGTGAAAAGTTTGGAGCCATCATGTATTTTGAATCAAATGTTCCCAATTTAAAGTATATTCTTTTCATAAAGTCAAAAGTAACTGGTTGATGTATGATGTTGACTAACCTCGTATGAAGCGAAGTATTCACTGTATTTCGCAATTTGACTTCTTTCTATTATTAAGTGGCTCGAGATCTTTTTAATATATTGATTACCGAAACTACTGAACCTTAATGCATGTGACTCAGAAACGATTTATTTTGATGCGCGTTTGATGGGTTCAGATCACGTGAACAGCCTGGATTTCTGATCGGGTTCAGTGCCTACTTCTGATTGCAGAAATATCAGCAACAACCTAAGCCACACTCAAATCAGTCAGTTACGTATATCTGTTCCTTTCATTAGGATACTACAAGTCGTTATGGATGTTCCAGCACCCATGGAAAATCACTTTCCCGTTAGTCTCATTTTTCCCCCTTCAGGTTGTTTGTGACTTGAAGCACGAAGTGACAATTACATCAGTTTGTCGTTGCGTCTTTCACTGTACAAAAATGAACTGATCTACGTGACCGAGTTTGTCGCAAGTACATCCTTCTAAACAATGCTAAGTTTAGTGATGTCACCTGTGATCTATTTATCAAAAAGCAAATTCGAATGAGCCGAATACTCGTCGTGGTCGAAAGATAATTAGTTCATGCTCATCGTTGCGTTTTGCAAAACTAGGAGCAATTGACCCGGTAACTAATGTGATCCTATATACTGATTGTCGTCTCAGAATCAGTTTCTACACGTACGCGCATCAAGTGTACACTTTGCTAATTAGAATACCTTCAAGCTGAACTTCAGCTTTTTACGCGCAGATAGCACACCGTCACCAATCTAGCCTACGGTTGCAGTTGACAGCCGGCAGCTTTGCTCATTCCCCTAGTTCCGTCCAAAAAGTGACTGCCTTGAGCAACGAGATGTTCTCAACTTATGGTAAATTTTGTTGCCCGTTACCGACTTTTTATATTTCTATAAATTCAGTTATTTAGCCATTCGGTGATTCCACTGGGAGGTACTCACGTTCGAAAACCACTCCCATTCCATTCAAGCCAATTAATGTGTCCACTCACTTGTGGTGGAATGAAGTTAAGGCACACTAATTCAGCTGTGATCAGATCTATTTTATGACTGGTATTCTGTATGAGTAGCTGATACTAGACCAGTGCACTTTTTGTCGTGAATTTCCACTATCTGTTAAAAACGACAACTCATACTGACATTGTTGTACGTATTCACCATAATTTGAATTTATTTGATAACGATCAACGTCAGTTGTTTGTGACGTGACAGGATGCCCGTTGATGCTGACCAAGTAATCTGCAGTAATCGCCTTTGGGAATATTCACGACTATCCGGTTTGAGAAACATGCACTCACACTCCTATCGCATGAGATAATCATGAATAGCAGAATTATGGAGAGCACATATAGGAGGATGAATGGATGGAGAAGTACCGGAGACGCATAGTTAATCAGCGGCAATAACCATGAAACAGTTCACGTGAATCCGGAAAACTTTGTCTACCCATCTAATCTCTTCAAATTTCTGAAGGTTTTGACAAACACTTCGAAATTATTGAGGTTTAGCTCCAAAACGGGATGAAATCGTTTACCTTTTTGAGCATCACTGAAAGCGTTTTCCATTAACGAATTTTCGCCAGCCATATTCAAACCATTTTAGTCTAATACTGTTAAACGAGAAAGGCTAGCCTACAGATAAAGTGTGCGGCTCACGGTCATGGATCCCTGGGCTTAAATTCTAGTGGAAACGTGATGGATAGGCCATACTGATGATTCCTAAAGAGGAAGAAACGGTTGTTCTGATTTGTCTCCGTATTTTCCAATTGTGGATTGAGGGTTGATAACGCAAGACGAATCATCATAAAAAACCCGTTCAAATGTACCACTATTCACAACACATGAAACGTTCAAATATGACTAGACTAAGGTAGGCTTGTTCTCCATTCTTTAAGTGGTGTATACGGTCGCTGCCATCATGGAAGCTGTCCTTTTCTCCGGTAAAACTGTTATCGGAAGATATGCAAAACAATAACCTCGAATTGTAAAACTGAGCCTAGTTTCTGCCGGTAATTGTTGTGGTATTTTAAAGGAAGTTCGGTCGTGTAGTCGGATCGTTTAGTATTTCATATAGTGATCACCGTCTGGTTTAAAGGGAAAGGACCGATAACAAAACTGAATTACGCGTTTCAGCCGCGACCCTAGACAAGCTCATAAGAAAGCTACGTGATCTACTTCACTTAAGTGAGAATTTCAACTTGTTTTATTTTTCTTTGTTTGTACACTTTTTAAGTAATCTTAAGGTGAGTGACATAATTTGTTAATAACCTGAAACATGATCGATACAAGCTCAAATCAGCTATCAAGCATTTGCAGCTCGGGGATTTGGTCATGTGTACTGACCGTAAAATCCTAAGTGGCACACAACTTCAGTCGGCGTGGGAAGTTTTCTTGATGATAAGAACAGTTGTTGGGAGAACATAATCATGGTAACTACAAAGAAGATTCGACAACGTGTTCATCCGTTCTATTTTGATTTATTTGAGCTCACAACGGTACCAGATTCAACACTTCGCCATACTTAGGTTATGGTCGGGTTCACGCCGAAATGCAGTTGAATGATAAATGAGGATAGCTCTCGTTGTAAATCTGAAAGGGTGTTACAAAACGTATCGAATGAAGCATGCTTATGACTCCAGATATATAAATTATACTTGGTTCCGGATTTCGTAATGCAGAAATGTAAAGCATAAGTGGATTTGTCACTCCTGAACAGAGAACAGATAAGAAACGTGTAGGATGGCACTGTACGTGGATGACAGGACAACATTTCCCTGAAAGCTCATGACCGGTTTGGCGGTTTTGCCGCCAGAGTTAATTTTGGAGGAATTACTTTGTGATTCCTAAAGTGAACTCCCCGTCCATGCATGCTCCACACGATTCAAATGAGATAACAGCTGTAGAACAGATGTGTCTTTGATTGACTGAACCCCCTTTCCAGAGGCATTCTATACAGTCATATAATATGTGAAACTAGCGAAATATCTATTATTATGATTGATACTAATATTGTTATTGGTCATGCATTATATATGGCTCAAAAGCCTCCGGTGACGCATTGATATTGCTTGATGACAATTATCTGTATAAACCGAATAACTGTTTCCGTTAGACAATTTTGGCAGACAGAACAAGGAATGAACAACCACCTCTTTCACAAACCACACTCAAAAGAGGCTGTACACGAGAGTAAACTGTTTACTGCGAACAACGGTTTTGCAAAGCAAAATGGCGGTCCCCCTAAAATAAAATCCAATGAAAATTTGATTGTCATAGCATAATTAGCGGTCGGTTTATATGACTTAATACGTCCGCAAAGGGTCGCTCTATGAATTAACTTGGATGCTAGCAGCCAATACACGCAAACTGTGACATGGTTTCGGTCCTTTATCATCTGGATCGTAATCACATCTAATAGTCGTGGCTCATCCGTGATACTCCTTGTAAGTGCTATGGGGATCAGGGAACACCTCGTTCACTTCACTCAGCTTTCTGCACAGAATTGAGAAAATAAACAATCTGATTTGAGTGTATTATTCTTTAATAAGCTCCTTAATAAACATGCTGCCTTCTTTCGTCCGTCGCACTTCTCGTAGTAAACGTGTCTATATTTCCTAGTCTGAGTGAAGAACAGAACAGCTCGAGATCTATTACGATTTTCGAACTTAGATTAGCACGGTGTAAACTATAAGGCAAGTAATGAACGGATGATCCATCGAGGTGGACAGTCGTGAACTGTGTGAAGGTATGACTGCAGTAACTAGTGGGCTTGATCGAGCGAAACGTGCTGGGCTTCTGAGTAGTGGTCTACGAGGTTTACGTACCAGATAGTTGGAGGTATTTGACAAAAAGGATATGGACCGAAGTCAGTGACATAGATAGATTCGAAACTGTTTTCTTCAGGACGATTTTCACTGGTACAATCCTTTTCTGCCGCAAGGAAATAAGTTAGCCCAAAATAACTAAAGTAACCAAACCAGACTTCCCGGTATAGGCTGTTGCTTATAAGGTGAGGAAGGTCACCTCGGACTAGTTCTTTATTGGGCTATTTTTCGAGCTTGAGTCAACTCTCATCACTCAAGCCGCAGTCTGTAGACGTATACGTTTTTTGCGTGAATATCAAGGGGATTCTATTTCATAGATTCATGATAGCCTATGTATATCCCTCAAAGTGTATCACGAAAACTGTTCCCTGGCAAGTGATTTTGCCTGATTTGAATTACATCTCATCTCAGATTGTGCTTAACCGCACTGGTTACTTTCATCTCGAGAGTTCCTTTTTAATATCGTTAGTATGAATATGAACAGAGGGCTTTTTGTTTAGTCTACCCAGGTGCAATTTGGTTGGTCAATACTCCGCAGAATTGGAACCCGTGCTATTACCATACCCGCAAACAGTATGGATTTCTGTCATCCACATGCTCTGCATCTACACACCGATAATTTTGCAAAGCAATGTAACCATGAATAACTACCAAACCATGTATCACAAAGAAAATAATATTCTATGCTTCAAATAGGTGGAGTGTGGGAAGTGCGCAACCACTCGCATATAACTGAGTTGTGCTTTCGTAAAAAATTAGCATCATTATGATATTCAAGTAGGGGAGGGCAATAACAAACGCGGATGATATGATACGGGGATCGGTTGGGGGTGATTTTCACGAAACACGGAATGGAATAACCCTGACGATAAGTAAATTAGCGGATGAATTGATTATAGCCTATTCTGAGTGTGACCTCAATAGCCTCGGATCACATCTGAGTTGTGAAACTGTGCCGTCTAAAAGTGCAAGTCAGTAAAACCACAGAGTAACGAAAAGTGCATAGCCTTGACCGAAAAGGCGTCCTCTGTTGATGTGCACGAACACATGCTCAGTATGCTGCAGTAGTATTCCTCCAATATTCATTGTACTTGTTCGATCAGCAAAAACAAGAAACAAAATAACCGAATAAACTTGAGCTCAAACAGCCAGCACTCAGCAGACGTATAAACAAGTTTCCATACTTTTATCAAACAGAAATCAGAATGGCGGTGCACTTTCGGCCATTGCATACGCACACCCAAATGCCAAGGGGAATAGTGAGATCTATGCTATTGCTTCGAGGTTAACAGCAATTCAATTGTCAATTTAACTGTTCGTCCAGTTGTGCCACTTAAGGTGATTGTCAATTAACATGAATTTCGAATTCAAAGAGAAGTTATTTTAGGAATCCTGTGAAAATACTTGAAAAATTGATCACAACACGTTTACATTGGTATATTATATGGGCTATATACTGTTATTTGAAAACACCCGAAATTTCGGACATTCGAAAATGAGTCATGTCAAAAGTGTGGCCATTTTCTTCACAAGTCTATTTTCATCGCAGATACGATTAGCTCTGACCACAAACATGAGATATCCCACATAACGCTGGTATTCAAAGATCAAAAAATTAGAATGCCCAAGTTATCGACAAGGCCACTGATTTGCTGGAAAGCCTAGACTCTAGCTCTGGCTGATTTCGGAACTAGGAGTAAGAAATCTTTCAAACAGCTCTGTCTGATGAATTTTATCATATCGATCTGCTAAATAACTGTTTTTACGGTAACGATTTGCGACGGGGACTTGAAAAACAATTGTCTCACCGTCGTCCGTCGGACCAACCTTGCTCATATCACAGTGTAAAAGTCTGTGTCTTGATAATTCACTATCAGACTGTCTTGGCCAAAACAGCGATGACATCGATCGCTTTCATCTGTTCGCTTTCCCTTGTCTGATGCCATTCACAGCGCTCGTGATCGCCTTACTTCACGTGACTGACCCATAAACCGACGAAACAAGTGGTCACGTGACAACTCAGAGCAGTGGATCTCAAACGCATTTTGTGCAGCCCCTCGAAGCCACAAAGACTGGACTAGACCAGTTTACGTTGCTAAGACTTGACTGGTTTCTCCATCTATCGATCATTTCCTTTGTCGTTTGCAATATGATCAGAAAACGGCGATTACGCACCTGAAAAACATTAGTTTCATAAGCCATGCAAAACTGATTCTAAAACGTAAAAATTCTCCTATTCAAAACACCGGTTAAACTCCATCGTCTTTGGTTTGCAGAACACATCTAATAATGCAACGGTTTTTTCAAACGGAATATTTGTGGTAATGTTTCACAATGGTACGCTATAGCCTAGACCTATTCTAGTCAAACAGCACTCACATCGAGTGTAATAGATTCGAATCCCGCAAAGTGGGTCCCGTTTCTTGGTAAACAGCTACATGCTTTGGCCTAGATCTTTAAAATTCCTGACCGTAGTCCTCTGCTATAGTTATTGCGGACGGGTTGCCGGATATCACTAACAGCGCAGAGGGTAGTGGCTACTACGAAGAATAACTTTTGCAATGCAACTATCTCCAGGTATAAAGTCAAAACTGTGATGACACTTGACATCTGAAATGTTCCGTATCACTGGCAGCTGTTTCGTGGTTTTTTGGTATACTGAGGCCGCTTGATTGAAAAATCATCGAATTCGACGGAAATTATTCTCCCCATTGCACAAGTACTAAAATAGCCAAATACAAGTAATCGCAGACTGGCTTGTGCATACACGAAATCCTTCGAGACCAGTCAAGGAAATGCGGTCAAGATCGAACTGTGCCACGGTTTTTTCATGGTTGTCATGAGATTATCATTTTTGTGGTATACCAATAAACCTACTAGGAAACAAGTGGACTCAGATTGGGCTAGGTACGGGGACCTTTGATGAACGCGATGTGTTGGTTTCGAGCGGTTAGGAAATGCGATTTTTCTTGGCCTTTGTGATGTTTCTTTACTACCAGTAAACAATTTCCACCTTTTTGAAAATTAATATATGATTAGTCTGCAATATTCTAGCTATTGTTAACCATATTTTATTTTCTGATACTGTATTGTCTCTCGCGCTTATTACCGAGAGGGCACTTGGTGATAACCGATCTACAAGAGACCACTACGTGCAGAAGCCAACCCACTCACATAACAGGAGAGGTCCCAAAATTAACTCTGTGTCACTACAGCTAATTTTCCTATATGAACAATTTTATGCAGTTTTCGCTTCCCAACCTACCTTGATTTATAGTCGTTCAGGTCATTTGTAAAGCTGAATGCGAAAAACTTACTTTTTAAGAGCACCAGCGCCGGAAGATGTCTGCCTCACCCGGTATTTTATCTCCTCCTTACTAGCCTCATATTTTCTCTAAGGTTTCAACCTCATGGCTATCTTTATAACCCAGTTCTGGCCAGTACTAACCGGTTCCAAACAGTGTATGCGCTTCTGTCTGAAATTATGCTGTTAATCACGTTCATAACAAGTGCCCAACATTTTGACAGCCAACCGTCCATTACTGCCGCAAACACCTCTGTTACTCGCTATCTCTCACTGACTGACTATCTGTTTACGGTACCACGTCACTCACTGAGTGATATCCAGCGAAGATATTATTTAGAATTCTCGGGTGTTCCGGCTAATTGGGGTGTTTATCCCGAAACTAAATTATTCAGTTCACGATGTCACGAAGGGTCCATTTGAAAGCTGCTGATAAGGCTGTTTGTTTCAGTCCATTCGGGAAAATAAATGGAACAATCGTATCGTAGCTCGTTATCTCGCACCTCGAGCTTGAAGTGACTTCTCAGAATAGATAATGCGTGATAAATTGGGGAACATAACGACTATCATCCGGAATGGATCAACTTATCAGACAAATCACCGAACCTGATTCGACCACGATTCCTAAAGGCCAAGGGAAACCTATCACACGTGCAGCCTCCTGTAAAATAAAAGATGTGAAAAGAATAGGCATGAGACTTAAGGAAACAGAGAACCTTCAGAAAGGTTTCGGAAAGCAGCAACTACATGTCATATCCAACCAAGTCGTTCGTATCATTCCAAAGAAAGACGTGAACGAGGATTTTTCCTGAAAGGTATTCGGGAAAAGTAAGTTCATTAGCATACCATTTCCTGTCGTTCAGCTTTTGATATGATGAATAAGTGACGAGTTGGAAAATTCTGTTTCCCTCAAGTTTTTTTTACAGTTAAAACCCTTGTGGATGTGGTCTAATGAATATTGCTGCTGGTTTACCCAGTGTAAAGTCTGTGTCAGATAAGCTTTGAAGGTCATGCTGTCTTGATGAAAATGCAAACTTTATTTCGACTGCATTCACGTTTTCATACTCAGTCAATTGATTGCTTTTCATATGAAAGCTATCCGGAAATCGAAAGTGAAGAACTCGTTGAACACTCGGTTTTTACAAAGAACTAGCAATGAAGGACATGGAATATTACCAATACTGATCTCAGATTTGATAATTTCAAAAATTAACTGACCAAGTAATTTACTGATCCTATTCATGATGTCAAATTCCAACCTTTTTAGGGATGGAAGTAGAACCTTGTGCTCGGCAAACAGTTGGATCTCATCAAGACCGGGGAATACGAACTGAAAAGTGATTCACGGTGGAATTTCTATGCGGTATCGTTGGGAAGTCCCGCGGTTTATTTTACGGTAGGTCATAAATCACTCAGTTCATGGAATATTGCAAAAATACCTTCGGAATTGTACCAAATTCTGAAAGAAAGTAATTCGGCCGTGTTAGCTAAGCTAGTATTTTAAAGCTTTCATACTGCAATGTTACTCACTGCCGTAGGTTTTACAAAAAATCAACACCCGACCGAGTAAGGGGTATTTCTGTGTTGCAATCAAACAGTAGAGGTTCGGGATTTCTAATCAGTCATTAGTAACTTTACAAGATCCGGATGATTCGCCTGTTTCAGAGAGTATATTTTTGAAGATCAGTGTAGTTCAGGGTCCCAGTTATCTGCTTATTGCTACTGTGGAAATAATGTTCAATTTTACACTTTCATTTTCCGTTGGGCATACTTACAAGACGCTGATTCCCCTGTGGTAAACTGTTCACAGCGCATCAGTTATTTACCAGCTGGAACTATTCCCTATGGAAGATAAAGGCAAAGTCCGTATTACCTTGCTCCAATGAACACTTTTAGCAGACACGTAATTACACGTACGTATCAACGTCTTTTCCGACAATCGATCATTGGATGAGGAGCTAACTAAACGAATGTGAACTAAATTGGACTTATTGGAGTCACTTATCGTACAACTTTGATGTTCATTTTGCGCAGTGATCGCCCGGGAGGATTTTATTCGAGAGCCGAGCATGAATAATCCATTGCAAACTACTGGAAGCTATGAGACTGTCATCAGTTATCCGTACTCCTAGACAGTACCAAGCTCAATTTATTGCCAGCATGAGGTGTTTGGATACCGTGGTTATCTAAACACAATGAGGTGAAAGGAAGAATAAGATTTACAGAATTGACAGTGGAATGTAGAATGTGGTATTGTACTTTGAGCGTGCGGATCAAACACGTTCGGATGGATATCAGACGATCAAGATCGGCTTTTTTAAGTACGGAGCAAGACTATTGGTTCAAGAAAAAAACGGAAGGGGTTAAAACATGTCAAGAAAATAGTCTGGCAACGTACGCGTGCATATATACACATCGTCACGTAGCCTGATGTCCCGATAAAAGATCTTGATTGTAATCGCTTTCACAATCACGCCCTGGATTGTGTTCAAACAACAAATGCGACGTCGGTATGAACGCGGAGAACTATCTACCCTGTCCAATCACATGATGCTGTTCCTTATGCACTTTCCGCATGTTGTTTGTTGAAATGCTTTTACATTCATCACGCACAGGTACGATACTCACTGTCTTCCCCACGTAAGGTGATTGATAGCAGCAAATAAACTCATCACAAATTTAAGTCCAAAGAACTGTGGTGATGGGCAAAAGTGAAAAGTAGTACTGTTAGCTCACCACTATCCTTCAAAATCTGGTGGTCCACTCAGTTATTCATTTCCTTTGCTTCTCACAGTTTAAGATGACCAAAGCTCAGCTGGTTAAAGATTATCACCTTCAAAGGCAGAAGCCCCTTTTTTAAGGCGGGCAAAGTTGTAAACGTCAAAAGACCACATATATATTGGTTGTCCTAAAATATGAGAGTTCAGTGGACCGTTATTTGTAAGAATAAAAAAGCATTGCAAAGGGTCTGTCATAGTGCATACACCTACAGACTGAAAAGACTCCGAAGGTTGCCAACAGGTGAAATGTGAAACCGAAAAAGGAAGTCCCATGGTGAGCTCAAAGTCAAACGTAGTTTTGGTCCGAGATCTGCTGCGGATATCGGCTGGGTCAGAAATCACGAAGAGCTTGCACGAATTTTACAATACTCCCATTCTTTGTCTACCTTTTTCTATAAACTTTATTACCAGGATAACGAAAACGCAGTAAAAGTGCTTGATAAGTCGCTCTTTTGCCGTGAAAAGTATTCCTTGATTGACCAATTCGCCCTTCCAAAATATAAATACATAAGCATACCTTAATTACGTAGCACGTACCGTTGTATAACGGTTCTAACTAATCACACTCTGTCAGTGAACCTTGTTTGATCAAGTCTGAATATAAAGCGAGTACGGGGTTGACAAAAGAATCCCGAAGAAAAGTAGCGTACGGGTTAACTGAAATGGGGTGAGGAACACGTGATGGCGAAGTGAGGCAGTGGTTACATTTAGATTAGCAACGAAGCTGGACCACCAGATCATTGGTTAGTTGGTCACGGCCGACGAATAGGCAGACAGTGTAAGGAACGAGATAGCTTCTGTAAGCAGAATTGTGTAAACGAACCATTCTGAATTATTAGTAGGTGGAAGAGTAAGAGACTGCTCTGTAGAGTGTGGAATGAAGGCAGCATTAGTGCATGGTTTTATATGATGGCATAATTCCGAATTTGTTACACGCATCAAAATTCTTTCGAATAAGTAGTTAGTGAGAACATCTCTATTTATGTTGCTTCGATGAGAAAGCAACTTCAGATTCTTGATTATACGACCAAAATACTTTATTTTCTAACCACGAAAAATTGGTGGGGAACAGTGAAGTCGGAGAAGGACAGTGAAAGGAGTTAGAAACCGAAGCAAAAGGTTGAAAGATACATAATTTTCTCATTCTGAACGGCAAAAAATGTTTTATAACTTGAGTGAACATCGGTTGAACAAGACTACCTTAACAAGGATAGTGAGTCAGAGGAACACCTAGGTAACGGACGGGAATTGCTTTGAGGAGATTTTAGTATTCAGTGAAAAGAAATATAGGACGTGATTAAAAAACTCTTGTTAGGAAGACCCACATGGATGATTGTACGTCATATTACCGCACTTTAGGCTTATCGGAAAAGAGAATGGATGGTGGACCACCACAAATTTTCATTCAGAAAGCTTCGGTGAAAATTATGTATTTCATTTCCGTTATAAGACATTGAAGTGCAACACCATGGGTATATTTACAGTTAAGCAAATTGGGTGAAATCGGGAGCTTGCTCATAAAAACGGAAAGAAGAAGAACTGATAGAAACACCAGAGTTGAATTGAAGACTACAGCCGGTTACCATAATAAGTGTACTGTGTGTGCGATTAGAGAAATAGTCACGGAGGATGTTTAATGTACGATATTCAGCCAAATCATCATGTGGAATACACAAGATAGTACCACGACAAACAGCACCTAATTTGTTTGCGCAGTCAAGTAGAATGAGCGCAAGGTACATCCACGGTGATCAGTAGCAGACCTAGTGGGGTTAACGACTTTGGGAATGGCATCAAGGGTTCATAAACAGGATCCATAGGCAAATTGTGTTGAATCAGGAGATTGAACTTGGGTTCTTATGCGGTAGAGGGAGTACATTCTCAACCAGTCAGACGCTATTCTTTGGTCCTTTCTTGAGTCCACCTGTGACGTATACAGATCTCCGACAGCCAGGAATTACCTCGAGAACCAATACAAAGACTTAGTAGACTAGTCAAAAGGGATCTTCATTTATCGTCATTTGGGAAACCTGATCTACGCATATACTGCCATATATACAGTATACGCTTAATTTCGACTAAATACTGTACACAAATAGTTTATTTGCTCTGTATTCTTTTCTCGCTTACTTTCTTGGCTTTGAACAGAGAAAAAACGGGCAGACAACTCCTTCCTATGGCGATCACTGACTGAATAAAAATTTTATTGCAAAACAAAACAGATTTGTTGGCCAATCACGAGGTAGTTTTGTATAGGAAGAGCTAATTTTTGTAGTTACATGAATGGGACCCATTGGGTAGACACCATTGCTCAACAAACCATCTTCGTAATAGCAGATACTCCCCCACATTAGCGTACACGAAAAAATATGTCAATGAAAAACGAATAAGATATAATGGTTTGACTGACTAGTTGAAATGGTTGTTATGACCGTGTGATACGACAATCCCGCCTTGATGAATAGGGATCTCCTATACTAAGAAATATACTGTTTGTATTTGTCAACCAGAGTGGAAGAATCAGCAGCATGATGATAAAGTAGAAGTTTCAGTTCTCTTGTAAACCTCGTCACTGATCGCGCGTGATCCAGGGAAGAAATGGAAAATGTGAGAAAATGTAAAACATATCAAAGCGAAGCAGAGTTACCAGAGAGTGTAGTTTAGTTCGACAACTACTTACAACGAGGAGAGAACACATTTCGCCACGAATGGGTTTGATGACTTCATTCAGGTTCATGATGAGATGGTTACAATGTGGGGAATGAGCAAAGTTGAAACCTGGCAATGGAACCCTAGAAGACTGACTAATCAAAAGTGGGTTTTTAGACATATGGTTCTTGACTGCTTGGAGAAGTGCATCAGGTTTTAAGGTGCCATAGCGAGACTAGGATTTGAGCTTTTTCGACGTCTGACAGCACGCTAAGAAAGACAGGGGAAAAATTACAGGAAAGGTATATACGTGAAATAGAAAGGGACGTAGTCAGAAAAACCAAAATATCATATCTAGATACCAGGTGAAAGGACATTGAACGAGATGAGAATATCGTGGGAGGCGCATTGTTGCGGAGAACATTGGAGTTCACCGATGACCTAATGTTAAAATGATTTGTCAATATGATTCATCTTGATACATGACCGAGCTGCAGATTATCTCAATCTGCAGAGTTTTCCACTTTATTCTGAACAAAATGCTGACCACTGAGATTCACTAAAGTAAGATAAAAACTTCCTCTTCTCAACCACAGGAAGGTGCGTTGGTATAATGTTTCGTCCAGCGGCTGTTATGACCACTGATCGTAAATAAGATGGTATTCTCAAAAAGCTAGGGGTTTGCAAGGTGAACAACGCATCAAATGATGCTTATACCAGATAACCAGCGTTCTTATCACAAGAGTATATGCAGTCTGTATTGAATGATGAAAGCATGAATCCATGTGAGGGACCCCAGGGAAAAGAGAGTTGTGAACTAAATGTAGCACATTTGATTAATTTTGAAAAAAAATCAAAATATCCAAATGTTGTTGGCCTTGGCGGCATCCGGATTCCCGTAATAGTTCGATCTAACAGGCGACCCACCCCAGGCAAACCGAGAGTACCGTAAATTTTTCATGCGGATCCCACTGTTTACTCGCCTATCTGCGCTTAGCACAGAAAAAGCCGTGGTGGACTTGCATTTGTTTTGTTTGAAGCAAGATCTTCTGGCAAATCAGTCAGTGTCCACCGGTTGTGGCATGCCGTAAATTTACTTGCTCAGTGTAATTCGGAAGGGAAAACGATGTGGTCCACCTGCACAATTACCGAAGACCTTTGACTTGTTTTTTGTATTTCTGCGCGTAGAACGCAAAGGATACCACAAGATTGGGTGCAGATTCCATGCATGGGTTCATATCACATGTTTGCATTAACTCAATGATCGGCTGCTAATTTGCAGTACAATTGGTTTATTTGTCGCGTGTGAAACTATACGGTCAAGCACTTGTTCAAAAAGAGCAAAGGTGGATTGAGTGAAATTCGGTTCCAACTACGCTCAGTTGATTTTGCGAAATGTGTCTACTTGCTCCAGGCACCAGCTGGTTCTTCAGTTTGCGCACAAATACGCAACGGAAGTTTCGGTCAGATCGATTGCATTTGCTCTTGTTTTACGTAATGGTGCGTCCAAAAACGAGTAGCCGAACTGGTTGAATCGATTTATTGTTGTCCTCTAATCAGACTTGTCAAGATAGATTTTGGACAACTGAGTGACTTCATTTTATCGCACACCCCACGGCACGCGCAATCAACAGGCGATATTGACCGGCTTAAGTCCTTCAAACCAGGAAACCCGATCAACTCCGGTGCCATCTTATCGCAATACAGGCTGGTCTCAGAATCATTGGGTAAAAGTGTTGCCTAAATGCACGTAACGGGTTCATCCCATCATTCGATTAGACCGTAATAAACCGAGCTTCATCACTGAAACCACGGTACATCCTAACTGGCAACAACGGGAATTCGTGACGCGTATCCTTCATTTATGTCCTAACGGCCGTCAATGGAGTAATCAACAGATCTTCTTATATATCCCAGTGGGACAAACAACTCTAGTCGCTGTAAATAAACTGGAATTAATCTGGAGTTGATGACATGCAATCTTTAACTGGTTAAACTAGGTGCTAATAATTATAAGTAGTTTCTTTTCGTAGTTGTACCTTCTTTTGTGGCACTTCTCCCGTTTGAAACCCTCTAGTTTATTCACGATGTTCACTCGTATGTGGCTGTGATCAGTACAGCCTTTGCGCTTCTTTGATTGGCACTTGTTTGCCCTTTCTGAATCTCTTACGCTCGGTGATAGGAAAAATTCACTAATTTCATTGTATTGTGCATTTTTTAGCTCCGAAAAAGGTGAATCGAAAACATATTCTCGGATATGGATCTAAATGTTTCTAAATTATATTAACTTATTGGGGTGTTATTTAGGACAGTCAGATCCACATAAGAGGCCTAACAAACATCACAACTGTAAACGAAATTGGGCTTAACTCCAGATTCGGAAGAATGAAGGAGTTGGATAGACAACTCGGTAAACGTCTACTCCCCTGTTTTGACAAACTATTACAGCATAGAATTAAGTGTGACGTTTGTTAGTCACTTCCGTTGAAAATTTGTATCCTGTGGACCAAACGACACCTGATGTATCTACTGGCACATCAGCCGGGTAAGTAGTTAAGAGTATATACATACACACATATTTATGCATATATATATATATATATATATATATATATATATATATATATTGTAATTAGTAATTGAAAACCTTACACCCAGAGAGGTCATTGTTAGTTCTTCAGCAATGTGGTTCGTAATCTTTTCTATGAATTAGGACGCATCCTTTTGGCTGTAGCGGACGATTCTTCGAATAACCGGTTCTAGGTTATTTATGAGCTATGGCTCAACTGAAAGAGATGCTGGTACACCCACCGAGCACAGGTTTCAGCGGTACTCCTGATTTGTGCACCTCCGATAAGATGTGAAGTCGAGAGATTGTGGTACCAGTCGGTCTTAACTATTCTGCAGTTTGTAGGGGAGATACGACTGAGCTCATCTAGTGAGTTCAGAACTGCAATAATCTCCTAATTCACTGGTAACATTTCGACCTTTTCCACTTCAGGTTTCTTGAGCTCCCTCTGATCCTGCACTTTGCCTTCATCCTACTGATACAATCTGCACGATACACGGCAACAACCGCTAATCCGTGGTTTGGTTTCAGGATGATGATATCTTTGTCATTCCTCATCATTATGAGCACCTCGAAAGGTCGACTATCTAGAACGCTTCTTGTGGTCAGAGAGTGTATCGTTGGCACGAGGAGTCTGATTAGTACGAAATGGAAAACCCACTTGCATTTTTCAGGCTCGCGGCGTCGACTCTTTGATGAGAAAAATGCAAGTGGATTTCCCATTACATACGATTCAGGCTCCTCGTGCCAACGATACATCCCACGAATATATTTCAATGTCCAAAAGCTCACTTTCATCCGTGTGCAGATAGTCCAATTGGGAAGTTATCGACGAGGCTAGCCCAATGACTAAAACCAGGACAGTGACTGTGTTTCGTTGGTATAGTGGTTCGCGCCTTATCGATTATTCACTCGCGTTATTCTCACCCGGCCATCCGGACTGCGATAGCTCAGCTGGTAGAGCAACTGCCCGGTATGCTGAGGGTAGCTTATTCGATTCCGGCTCGTGGCATCCGAATTTTCGATGTGAAAAGTGCAAGTGGATTTTCCATCGCACTTCTTACGGTCCTTTGAGCTCGACGGTACTGACTTGAGTAGTGAACTAGGGTAATCTTGGAATCAGCACTCATTTTCTGTAATGTAGCTGTCAAAGAGTTGTTTTGAGCGCTGTATCTCTGCGTCTATTTCATCGTTCATCGAGGTAGGGCAACAGAATATTAGCCCCAAATGACCGTGCTTTCTAACTCGGAATGTCCAGACTTTCAACCTTTTGCGCGTACCTTTCCGGATTAGGCAACACAGTGGTTCCAGCTTTCGTCTCGCTTAGTATGCTGTGTGGTTTGTCCAGCATCCCGACGACACTTTTGGCGATTATATCTTTAATAATCCCTTTGAGTTCGATTCTTTGTCTAATTTAGCTAAGGATGTGTCTGTGGTGCGCACTGTTTTCGTTCAAAATGGATGGCCTTCATTCCTATGGTGTCTGGTTGTTTTCTAGCGTGACGATTCAATGTCACTGAATCTGGCCTAATTCGAAAGCATCTCAAGGACTGGATTTCCATGAATCTGATTGCACAGACAATCTTTTGCCGATTTCGCCTCTGTAAACCCGGTCTCTAAGCATAACTGATGATTCAAATCATTGATGATTAGTTTATTGTTGTCTTCGAAATCCAGTGAAATAGACACCAATGGGAGTTCGACTATTGAACCCATAGCTTCGATCTTGAAAGGTGTTCGTTAAGGCACTTGATATTGCCAGATCCCGGTCCAGAACTGACCTTGGAACTCAGTGTTACCCAAACTCTCATTACTTTCGTCCAAACCGGGGGTTTGTAATACCTAAAACCTAAGTCCATTGTTTTTCAGGTCCCCTCCCAGCGGAGGAACAAGTAAAAATTGCTCGCTTCCCATGTTTTCTAATTTTTACCGACAAAGAAAGGTGATTGTTGGCAATGGGGTTCAAACACAACTGCGACTTTTATCGTCTGATGCATGTACACTTAAGCCACAACCAACCCATGGAACTTGTGAACTCAGCATTTCGTGAATAGGTAGAAGTAACCTATCTTAATAGTACTTACATATCAGGTGAAAAATTAGGACCGGTTATATCATCCAGTTGTCAAGTCTTCATGGCTACCGAATGTGGTAAAAGCACATTATGCAACTATGGTAATGAAGCATAACCTGGGGCACCCGCACTCTTCATCCAAGGTTATAAACCACAAAAAAGGAATGAATAGACCACTAGTGGTGTAACAAATACCTCCGATCACTTTCCTTTGAAACGCTTCCAGCCGGTCGATAAGACTTGATCAGCCTAATTAGAAACTCGAACTTGCCAAGAGTAGCTGCAAGCCTTCTCGAACTCTTATTGATTACGGCCGTAACAAAATGGGAAACGAAAACATTACATTCAAGCGCTAAGCCGGGTTTCAAAAACGCGAATTAGGGATTTTAATCCAGAACTGTTAGAACTTCAGATCTGCATAATGGACGTCATGAATCGTTTGTCTTATAGTTTGCATTTTGATTTGTGCGCCTACCCGGAACCTAATTTTTTCTGACTATTGCAGTTGGTGAGCAGAATTTCTCAAGTTTTCTGATAAAATGTACTTAGAAGACAGCATGCACTCCATGTTTGTAACCGTGTACTAGGAAATATCCGTGAAGTGAAATTTGACAATCTTCATAAAGGTGTATTTTGCCTGCTGCGTCTTCGGAGGACTATTGACTGACCTATATGTGCACTGTTGCAAGGGAGCACAGTATCTTGTATCGCTATTTAGCATAGAAACTCGTGGAATGTGATTACCAAATGTATGCATAAAACAAACATAAAATCACTACTTTAATTTTCCCGCTTATTTCGAGCCGCGAAACCAGGAATCTCATGCGTTTGGAAAGCCAGGCCTGAAAAAAACATTTCCCCTGAATTTCCTTTTGTTTTTAGATATTTTTATGTTTTCACCAGTCACGAAATGGATAGATGAGTGTACGTGCTTGTTGTCTACTGATAGCTTATTTCAGACAAGACAGTAAAAATAAGTTGTTTTTCACTCAACATTAAAACGAGGTTATGCTTGAGTCCGTGATGCCAATTATTCAAGACTCTCGGAAGGAAGAGCGAGATTTGACCATTCGCAGAACAGCGCGCAAGAGGAAATCACTTGAAGCAAGCAGTTAACAGCAGAGTCCAGATAAGCTGATAGATGTTCCATAGTAAGATGTCGCTGGCATCACAAAGCTACCCGGGCTAATCAAGCCGATTCACTGATAGTCTTGATTGCAAAATCCAGAAGTTGTCAATCGAAAGATCCAAACGAAGCCTCATTGCGCGAACACCGACGGAACCCATATCAAAGTGACTACCACTCTGCTTCTTGCGTGTAGCTTTCTCGCTATAAAACTTGAATTTGTTGTTTCATTTCGCAATAAATATTTCAGTGCGTGACACGCTGTTTCTATGTACACTTGCACAAGTACGTCATCAGTGAGAGAATACGTGATCGGAACTGACATACAGTGCGACGCACGCACACAGAACCGATTCACAGCAAGTATTTTTGTGTGCTTTTTGCTTAATCGATCTTTCAGCTCCGTATAGGAATACGTCAACATGTGAAATGATCTACTTGGACCACAAAACTCTGATTTGACTCATTGGATTATAAAAAGATAAGGACGAAAATCATTTTCGCCTAATTTATTCAGCCTACAACAGCTCTTCAGTACCGTAAAACGAGGATATTCTAGTGGATGGGCTGTCAAGGCATGAAGTCGACCACTCGCACTGGCTTCCACGCCCTCGCTCAAAGCCTCTAGAATATTTGCTTGGGTAACCAAACGAGGAAACGGTAATTGCCATATCAGAAAAGAGAAGTCCTACAGATTACCTTATCCTCGAAATTTAGAATGGTTTTGTTTTGAATAATTCTAGCTGTATGTTTTCGTTATTCTCCTCAAACAGAATCCAACCCATTGGTTGCTTGTCATTAGCTGATGAGAAGATTGCATTTGTTCTACGAATTTGAACCCGCGATAAAAACATAATCACGTGACACCCACCAGGGAGTCAACTCACTCGAGATGTTCAGAGTAAATTATTGTACCAAGTGCGAAAAAACTGTGCACGCCACAGAGGCAGCGCAAATAAGAATGTTCATCAACAACCCTCCTTATTGTTTTGCTCTCTAACCCGATCAACCAAGCACAGTCTTTTGCAAACGTCTTCGCTGAATGCATGCTATAATTCAGTGGTCGGGAAGGAATGCCCCTGTGTCTCAGCTCAACATAACATTGAAAGAGACAGGAACCACAAGTTCATATGGCTTCCGTTTACCATCTTATCAAAGTATTTCACATGTGTTTTTGGACGACATGGCGTTATGGCGATGCTGAAGTATACCGAGGAGGGACTGACCGTTTCTCGTGCTCCACTTCTAGACATGGATACAAAGAAGGATTCAAGCCACACCATTACGGGGCAAGTGGGTTACTTTGGGTTTGTTTCTACGAGAAGGTGGAACAGAGAAGAAACACATTTTTAATAACTCCTTCAAATGCCCAGTATTATACCGATTGAGTAGCTGAAACTGTTGGCACCACATTATTGACCACGGGTTCAGTAGAACAATCCATTTGTCAGACATGTTTAGAACAGGGGAGAAATGCCATTTATTCTCATACTGACGATTTTCTACCTCAGTTTGCGTACGGTGTTTAGATAGACACACCCATTCCAGCTCAAATCTCGTGATCAGCGCGTACGTTTGTGATTCAATGTCTGTCAGTCTTAGATCGATCCCAGACTTGAATCCCTTGGTTATGGTTATGTGAAAGTCTAGTTCACCTTGTAACGTTGGTGCTAAATCAAAATCCAAGGGATATCCAAAAGATCATGCAGTATGGCTCTTTTCACCATCAAAAACTCATGGGAAATGATTACAACGGAAGAGAAGTTCACTATTCAGCTGTCCATTTTCAATTGTTCACCCTATAGACTGAAAGAACGATAAAAAGTGCGTTCGATTACTTAAGTTGAATCAACATAAGGAGACGCGACAGTGATCGGTGTGCTGGTACTGACAAAAAACGCTACTGATGGTCTAATGGTATCATTGCATTAGCAATCAAATCCCTCGGTCAAACGGCGATTCTTGTATATCCTGAGGTCTTGGTAGGTTCAGATTTTAGTGAAGGCTATTTTTTCCACAAACATTGCTGTGGTGGATTTGACTGGATCTTGTGTTAGCCAAGCGCCATTTCTTGATCGACTGTTGCACACTTTACTTTCCTTGCTTGTTGCAGTCACCATAGAGTTCTAAACAAAAATTCGACGCCATTCCCACCTCAAAGAGCTCCGCACAGACCACAGAACTCATCGATGTGAATCCAGCTCACCGGTGACTGAGATAAACAATACAAACCTGTTTCATGTTGAGGTTGATTGGTTTCGTGGGTGGTTGACACGTGACCCTATCAAACCAGTCAAGAAACCGTTTCTGGATTAGGCGTTTGTTGACTTCAGTTGAACCTCAAGTGAGGGAAATCACATTTTTGGCCTGATAATGAATATTGATGGGACTTTAAAGATGTCCTCGAATAAATCATGCATACAAACATACAATTCTACAAAAAACTGCCAAATATACCCAGTTATATTTCTTTTTTAACTCAAATATTTGCATAAAACGGGCAGTATTTTCCTGTAAAATGATGGCCGAGAATTTTATCATAAAATTTCAAGATTTATAGAAATAATGGTGCTTTAACGAGATGTTTGTTTTACAGTCTTTTTTAGATGCACTCCGGCACACAATTCCCCTCTACATTACCTCCACGTATGCAGTTGGATTGTGCACAACACCCCCGTGGATTACCTGAGCAACTCTCGTCTGCCGGGCATTACCGAAAAGGGTTCATGTATTTTTACACGTTTTCTTTGCGAGAAGTGTTTAAACGTTTTAGCTGAAAAAATCAAGTGTCAATTGCACAAGATAAAGTCGAAATAGCACTTAACGTTGTTCGCATGCAAATATATCGTAGATAAATCAGGTCACTAATAAAACGCTGCGCCAATATATATACCCTAGTGTTTCTTATTTGGTCAATGACGTACAATTTGAGACAGACATGATGATAAAACAATCAAGTTATCACATCAATTCGGTGGATCGTTCTTATTGTAATATTTTGTTACTGCCATTCACGACTGAATTAGGACAGAAGCCCGATTGGTCACCAGTCCTCTCTACCTCGTTCTCGTGTTTTTAGAGAGAATATGGTTCATAACCGGCTAAAGTCCGTTTGCCACTTAGTTTAAGGATATCGAAACAATCGGACTAGTCAGACCACTTTATCGTGCACGGTTTACTTTCTGGAGGTTTATGTCTATGAACATATATACGTGTAAAAAAGGCTATGATAACAATAAAATAATTTGAATTACCGGCGTGTATATTTTAGCATAGTGGTCAGAAAAATATACTTAATCAGTTTCCGTGAAGTGGCTTGTGATGAGCTAGTGATAAGAGCTATGTTATTAGATTTACTTGTTGCATTGGCATATTGACTGTTTTGAATGACGTTGTTTTTTGGCGAATTTCTTTGGATTATGAAGGAGCAAAACCATTGCTATCTATTCCTGGCCCGAAATCCATGCTCAAATTGGACTGACGGATCAACCGTGTAAATTTTGACACTGATGTTAGGTCATATCAAAGATGTATTTGTCTGTAGTTCAAAGGAATGTCTCACTCAAGCATCTAACTAGTACGAAAAGACATATAAATCGTTAGTAATGCGAAGCACATCTAGTTTGGCTTGTCCGTTGCTTTCTTAAGACTGTAATTTTTCTCGAAAAGGAACTTGAAAAACCGCTGCTTGATAAAAAAAATGCCAACAAAGACAAGCATTCCCAACTGTTTGTAACAGCAGATGAAGTAAACCAATGCTGATGAGCCGGATATACTCCAATATAAATGAGCAAGAAGCATGTATCGCAGTGAGACAAATAGTTTTTACATCGATAAACTCGAGCTACATATATACAACATATTTCGATAAATATGGTTATGTTTAACGTAAACCGTCAGAAAAAGCTCTGTAGGTGACCAAAAAAATAATAATAAGAGATGGAGGAGTCAGGTTATCATTTTTGTGTGAACGACACGTTGAGGTGATGTGGCATACTAATATGTCACCCATACCCTCCAGTCCAAATAATATTTCCTAGTTTTTCATCAGATGTCTAGAAAGACTGGGAGAAATCTTTGCTATCCATGCAAGAAGTCTGATTTTATTCACCTTATCACAAATGGTGACTTGATAAATCGATAAAAATTATTGTACTTTGGGGTAAGGTAATGTCAGGTTCTCACTTCGAGCAGTTTCGTACGAAGAATCCTTGATGATTCGGAACACGTATGACTTTTTCCTCGCTTCCGTAATTTGTATCTACGAATTTCTGGTAGGCTTCATAATACCCCGAAAACAACTCTACAGATGTGCCGTACAGAAAATAATGAGGTGCAAGTCAATGACTACTTTGTGATAGCACACGAAATTCGTTTGTGGTTGTATCACCAAGACTGTCAAACCGACTAATATTATTTGAGTTTGAATTATCGCGTATTTAACGGGAATTAGATCAGTAAGAAAATTATTTATTTCATTGTAAGAGCTTAAATACTGCTTATTGGAAACTTTTTGAACACCTCTCTTGTTTGGTGAGGAAATGTTCTCGGTTCAAATGAAGTCTTATTTATGCCTATAAAGGCAAGAGTGTTGGCATACCTGTATTCTTAAGTAGTGTGAGAGTGTTCCTCAAAGGTTGACCGAAATTGCCGTAAACTTTGATAGCTGTTGCCAAAAAATATATGAAGCTTTTTCTGCCACCTAATGTAGTAACAAGCCATTGACAAATACCACGATAGACACTGACAACAGCCGTGTCTATTCCTAATCGATTTCAAAATCAAATGCTAAGTTGAAACGAAAACTAGCCATTTGTTCAAGAAGGTTACTTTACAAAGATGAGGGCAGGTTTTACAAATACATCTATTTGGCAGATATTTCATCACCATTCCGGGTGATACAGTCAGCACTCGGACTTTGGGGAAGGTGCACACGTTCGAGCAGTACCAAAATTTGATCATAATCCATACACGGCTGTTTGAAATTCAGACTAACTTCGACTTCAAATGAGGTTCTGGGTCAAGACTGAGTCTCAGAATACTTGTTCAGGATTGTTGTTTTTTCTGATAGTTCATGAAAGCACCACATGTGTACATTTGTCGTCGAATTCGGGGTGCAAAGTTATTTAACTCAGTCGATTAGGATGAGGCAAGGAAAAAGTCCGGAATGTAAAAGAAACGAGGCAATATAAATATGGATACCTACCAGTTCCCGTCTCATTAGACCAGAGAATTTCTTTGATAGATTTATTGCCATTACTGTGATCAAGGCACATAATGTTGACCTCGTGATACAGAAGTTAATTGAAACTGGTTGGTTTGGATCCCCGGTGAGACTTTGTTCCGGTAGAAAATAAGCGAGTAAGACAAATATTAGAACGATCCAAGTTGTATAAGTAGCTCACGCCAGCTGGGTTTACATCGATACGTGTGCCATTTCATTACACCATTTTTAATATATTAACTGCATTTTTTAGGCTTTTCTATACAACAATCAACAGCCCACTGTCGCTACTCAAATGTTAGTATTGGAAATGCGTTTGGTGGTTGCTGCTGTTTCGTATCCGGTAAATTTCTACAAGTAACTCTGAAACAGAGAACATCTACAAATGAGAGTGCACAACAGTGACTTTCGACATTCAGCCTATATCAAATCTCATGGAATCTGAGCACCCACTGCCTATTTGTTAGGAAATATGCTGAATAAACATTTAAAACATTGGGTCCCCTTTATCCTATTCATTAGAACAGAGAGAAGACACAACTCCCGAGATTCAAGCATTTCGTTTACTCTTGTCAACCGCGGACATAAAACGTATCAGTATATATACATTGTAAGGTAGTGGGGTAAATGAAACAGTAAAATAGGCATGATCGAAAGTTCTGACAGTATGTACTTGGGGAGAGTGAAGTCTGTCGTGTTACCGCAAAGATAAACAAACATTTTGGGTCAATCGTTTTTGTGCACAGAGTGCTAGCTGATGCATCATGATTACAATAGCTTCACTGAACGCTGATAGTTTCGCTGTTGCACTGCGCAACAATGCTTTGAAACGTTTGGTCAGGTCATATTTGTGATCTGATGCAATCAAGGGCCTTGCAATTGAAGAAGCTGGCGGTTTTACGTTGTTGTCTATTGCCCCAGCAGGTTGCTTCATCAAGTTTGACAGCCATTTGGGTATGTGTTCTGACACTCGTTGAGTCAAGCAGCGATCTGTCCTGCCAATGTATGCGTCACCGCAACTGCAAGTGGAGTGGTATACAGAATATGAGAAATTGGGATCAGCAGGACTGTTTGAGTGATTTTGCATACATAACCTTTTGGTCGTCCGCAGAAAACGCAACTGCGCCGCTGTGTATGTGTGCCTTAGAGATGACTTAAGATCACAATTTATTTGATTAAATAAATGATCTGCTGAAGAAGGCAAAGTGATAAAAACTAGTTTCTTCTCCACATTCATTGTTTTCGAGCGCACAAGTTTCGGCCTCTGATGTTGTCTGATAAAGTTTTTCGGATAACCGTTGGCCAGCAGCTTTCTTCCTTATGAACTCCTCTTCGTTTAGAGTTTGATCTTCTGTACAAATTTTCTGGGCTCTGTTAAAGAGAGTTCTCACCAATCCACGTTTGCAAACTACTGCAGCGAAGCTGTAGAATTGTAAATAACGTCCCCCCCCACGTTGCTTTTCGGTGGATTCCGCGCTGTAGAGTCCCATCCTGACGCTTGGTTAATAAAATATCTAGAAAGGGCAAACTGTTATTGCGTTCTTCTTCGTGAGATACACTGAGGTTTGGGTGAATAGAGTTAAGAACGTTAACGAAAATGGGTAAAACTTTCTTCAGTCGTAAAAATTACAATATCATCCACGTATCGTCAGCCCGCACTCTGTGCACAAAAACGATTGACCCAAAATGTTTGTTTACCTTTGCGGTAACACGACAGACTTCACTCTCCCCAAGTACATACTGTCAGAACTTTCGATCATGGCTACTTTACTATTTCATTTACCCCACTACCTTACCATGTATATATACTGATACGTTTTATGTCCGCGGTTGACAAGAGTAAACGAAATGCTTGAATCTCGGGAGTTGTGTTTTCTCTCTCTTCTAATGAATACTAATTGATTCAGTATGACATAATTCTTAAGATGATAGAATCGGTTGGTTTTAGACTGATATTTTATTCCTAATATTGTCTCATGAGATCAGTAGATTCTGATTAATGTATCACTTTTAAATAACCCCCTGTTTGCGCTCAAAAGTTCATCTGGATCGATGTGTGTGTGTGTGTAATTGTGTGCATTCGTTGTCCACGTCGTCAAAAGTTTCGCATGAAATCGTTTGCACAATCCGATTTCTGTGTAAGAAATATAAAATGATTATCTTGTGAACCCATTTGAGGGGGTTTTTGTGCCATAAGATTAGAACGGTTAGTACGCTTACACTGCTTCCAGCTAAATGAAACATACGCAGTCCATGCCGTTCGAGGGATTTAGCTATCAGTGGATGTGCAGTGCATTCATGATGTTATCATCAATATTAATGTTAATGGTATCTTCCGGAAAGAGCGAGGCATGCTTTCTCGCACGATAAACTTCGGGGTGTTCGTGTACGCTGTGAACGGATACAGTCTGACTTTATTCTTTCCATTTGGTGTGGACTTGTTCATGATTATACATGAAAAAAGGTGAATGAAATTGAGATTTATAACTTCAGTCGATTAACCTAGTTTTGTTGTCATTTTGATCCATATATTGAGCGCCAACTGCCCAGTAGCACTCAAACGAAAGTATGGACGGCACCGACACTTGGTTTTCAGGTGTTGAGTATGAGTTAAGATAAGAGACCCAGTACTTTTAATATTTGGCTAAAGGATTACAACTGTTGCGTGGTACTGCTACAGTGCAACTTTTCATCCGTCGCACTCAACTTGCAATCTGTTCCCGTCCGACAGAATTCCATATTTTATCAGCCGGAATTGATCAGTGGATTACACGTGAGTCGTCTGATGTTGAGAAATATTGGGTTTGAGTGGAAACTGCGATTCGACTTTGCCCTAGCCTGATTTCTTTTTATTCACGATGTTTGTCACGTGGACGATAGAAGCAGCACAAGTAGTGATCCATTTCTTAGAAACAGAAAGGTGAATGCGAGGAAGAACTACCAGGCCCCATCTAATTCAGGACCGCGTCTTGAGATAACCAAATAAATGGGGTTGCTTCACATGATGTGAAGTAGTTAGAAGAACATCATTATCTATGACATACGGGTGCAGACAACAACGTCTGAATCGCGTAGAAAATAAGCGAATAGGGGAATGTGTCTCTGAAATATGTCGTGGTGGGGGAATATGGAATGATATAGAGACACCATTGATAGGTCATGAATAAAACTTAGAATTTAAAGTGATGTTCGTCAAAACTATCAACTGGACTCTAAGATACGACTTTTCTCAGTAAAAATATGTTCTGAAAGGTACCGACAAACAATTTTTGCAGAAATAATCACTGAAAACATTTTCTCTCAAATAAAGTAGCGTGCCGAGAATTAACTTGACTTCGTTACTTCAGCTGCACCTTGCTTATGTTAGTTGAGATAGGTATCAGAGGACCCGGTACGTCAACGTCTCAACGGGCTCTGGCACACTGTCCTGGGATTTCATTGCATTTGTCATATGGAAATCCCGACTGTCAGTAAATATACGATACAAAAGAACGTGAAGATGGTTTCTTTGGCCAATCTGTGTTGTCTGCGTGACACGTACTCGAGAACTGCAATTGATCAGAAGTGACATTTTGCATTGCTGATCACAGTTAAGATTTTCCGTCGTTTTATTCTGTTGGATTTTATATTTGGGTGTTCATGTTTTATTCCATGTTTATGAAGTATTACAGATGAGATGATAAAACCATTGTCAGAGGGGTGTAGCACTGGTGAAGAGAAACAAATCTGAACTTCAGTGATTCAAGTAAAGAACTACGGAAAAAACGGGGCAAGCCAGGTGCAACAGCAATCCGTGCCAAAGCGAATTTCCATCTTAGGAACCTGGGGGTGCTGTAAACCTTTCCGGATCATTAGACAGCGTGGTATCTATCCTTCGCTAGTATGTTTTGTCCCAAGTGGATGGGTTCGTCGAAAACATTCCCGTTGTCTTCATACCTGACACAAAATCGCAATGCAAAACATTGATGTCTTTTTCAGTTCACACGGAACTCAGCTTAAGTGCCTAACCAGTTTACTTCATAGTGTTCGGTCATCTTGGGACAACAGCACGAAATGATCGCTGCTAATACATACTCGTTGTGGCACCTGTACATTTCATCTATGAACACCAATGAAATTTCGTTAGCATCAACCATCACAGATTCTGATCAACTGAATTCCTCAAGTTTGTGGAAAGAACAAAGAAAAGAAAAGAAAAAGTTGCACATGTAATTGATTTATTAGGTGCACAAATCGGCCACATTCACGTGAAACATTTATTTGATACTTCCGTTTCATTGTGCTCCATTTGTTTTAAGCCTGAACCCATATCGAAGAATATCACAAATTTCCGTTGCACAGCGATGGTTTCATAAACTTTTTTGTTCGAGAAGAAGGAAGACAAGAATAACGGGGCGCGTAATAAAAACAGATGATGATTGGAAAAATTTGGCAACTGAGAGAGTTGGACATTTCCTGTTCAATAACGCCAAATAACTATTGGTATAAGTCTTGATAGTCATCAGCTTATAGCTCAATACTGTTTAAATAATGTGAGCTTTCTGATCTGTAAATTTATTGCAATAGAAAAAAGCTCAATTACACTTTAATTTCCCTCGTTTGTTTGCACTTCTTTTGCATGCGGTTTTTCGGGCGGGTGCACAATAGCCCATGGTTGAACTTGTCGACTTTGGCTTTTATGCTTTATGCGCCTGACAAGAAACTACGGTGGCTTTTCTTTCCAGATAAGTCATTGAGTGATCCTGTGACAGGTGTGAATTTTCTCAAGTTTTAAGGTGCTTTCAAGTCCACTTGTTTACCTTAGTTCCGTACACACACTTTTTGTGCGAAACTTTCTTTCAAGTTTAGAAATACCCATGCCAATGTTCGTCGAGAATTGTTCATATTCATACAGTCATGAGAAAAAGCTTGAAGTTGTCCGTTAAAAAGCTAAACACACAGGAAGTATATAATCAAGTGGTTTTCAAGTTACGCGCATTCAAGCCATGAATTTCCGTAACTTCTGTGTTCCTCGACACAGCCTCAAAACGAATTTTTACCGGTCTAGACAAACCAGGTCATACCGTTTACCTCTGTATTTGCTACACCTGAATACAGAGCCCGTGCTCGTGAAACGAACACTGATTCGTAACAAACAGCCGTACAGAGCACTCATGAATTCGTAGGTGCCCACGAAGTAGCCTGGAATATCGTATAGCCGTCGGGCTTTCTGATCTTTTTGGATATTCCTGATCTCAGCCTACGCATGTTTACTCATCAAACTGATTTACTATATCGTAGCCGTTTAGTTTTCAATGAAACCGATGCTGACTGTCACGACAGACAAACTTTTCTAGTCCCCTTTGACTTAAGCAACTAGGTTTTCCAAATGGATGTAAAATGTCCTTCCTAAAACGAGGCTATTTATGCATGAATTGAGACGGATACAGCAAAATATTCTGTATTGTTAGCTCACTTCATAGGTTGTTAAGCATGGGTAAAATTAGTCAGTTCATCGGGCCACATGTGAGTTTGAGCGCTTTACTTACAATTGATAAATTCCTAACAATCCAACCTCGACCGCTGGGCAAAAGAGTGACGGGTACGGGCATGACGTAAAAACGAAACGGAACTTGGCAGTAACAGTTTGTAGGTTTGATGAGATAATCATACGATTGGAAACCAGTATGATAATATCCGTCCTTACATCTACAGAACACAACGAAGTTTTCGGTGGATCGCGGTTTTAGACTAACTTTGGTGTCGGCATTTTATTCCCGAAGAGTTCATTTGAAGTGGGAAATTTCTCGCTGAGAAACTCGTGTATTGTTATTCATTTTTTAAAAGCGGTCTTCCGTGGAGTCCTGCATAGTGAAGCTATCAGTTTTCGTATAAAAGCCTGGCATACTCCAAGTTGTGTATTGTTACTTTGTGTCGGAGACTAACAAGATTTCTTCGGATAATAATCACGTCCTGAGAGCCATGCATCGAGAGAAGTTTGCAAATGAATTTACACAGAGCACAGGAATGGATGATGTGAAACGTCCCGTACCTTGCGCTTTTGCGTAATGAGTGGTATGATTTCTGAAGCCAACGCTGACATGGGCTATTTTTTAAAGCTCCCACGTTGGGGCAAAAATATGCCTTCATGGAGTTCCCCGAAGCTTTCACGCCGGGGCATCAGCAGCACAATTCAACACCACTGTAGGTTGCTCCACCTGTTTGGTTTCAACGGTCCCTGGTACCTTTGTACGTCCGACCTTAGCGTACTTCATATTGCTTTTCTACTAGACTCGACCACTGCTTGAGGTACGACACTGTTTGTGAATACGGAAGACCTTGCAGTTTCTCTCATGAGTGGAAGCCCTTTTTCTGGACAATGGAGACGAGATCGTTTTCTTTTTATCAAACCTAAACTCGGTCATTGATAAAAAAAACTGCTTACATGTTGTCTTTACAGGTGAGTGATATTGACGAAGGTGAGATAAGCCTTTCCAGCGAAGTACGATGACATGCGGTTACACGTCTGACCAATCACCAGATATTCGTAGCTTCCCTTGGAAATTTATTTCGTCATTTTTCAGTATATATCTAGTATGTATGATGTACTGGCTTTAAACTCAATCTAATCAAAAACCAATTCCGAAACAGAATTGAGTTTTGACACGCTAAGTCACAGTGATGCAGGTAATGGAAAACACACTTGGGTCTTCTATTTCCTATATTATCCCGATTTCTTCGGACATCATTTTATAATACATGAAAATGTTCTTTGGTTCACCTTCAGCGGAGTTCCATTCACCTCTTTGGAGAGTGGCCAACGAGACTAGTGAATGGGTCAAAACCTAAACAGTTGCCATGCATCATTGAAATGCTTGTGTTGTAAAGATTCTCCAGACGTCTCGTTTTTTAATTATTCCATCTTCCACGTGCAAGGTTGCACTGTGGTTCACTTTTCTGTGTTACCTAGGAAAATTATGACAGCTTTTTTAGACATTAGGAATAAGTCCTCTATCTTTTAAATTAATCCATGAAAGTTTTCCGTGGTTTCATTGCTGTACATTTTGGATGGATGGATGAGCCGGAATCTATAAAATGTGCAGCTTTTTGTGACACATGGCTTGTTGCTTTACTCTAGAATAAGGCGGTTTCCATGGGACAAATTCTGGTCCGAAAAATGAGAAACTTTAGTTTTTTAGGCTTTGTGGTTTCTACGCTGTTTACTGTATCTATGGTAACACGCTATCAACAAGATTTGTCGAGATTTTCTGTAATCCATATCAATGTCATGAGTTTCATAGCCTGAAGTGTTAGTGATCCCTTCTTGCTTCCCCACAGATATTGCAAAGCTAGTCAATGGCCGAAACAACTAACACAGTGATTCGACTAGTTTCGTGGCTGCTACATATAGCGATCTTTACTGTTCATGCAATTCTGGCTTTCTATTTTGTCAAAGGCTAAAGCAACTTTATTTCACCCACCACGGTCTGGAATGGTCGTATGGTATTTTACTATCGAAATCTGTCAGTGATTTTGTACTTATTGCTCTTTGGATGATAATGTTTTCAACCCCGGAGATGCTTTGTTTTTGTACACCTCATCTTTCTGTGACACCATTTTGAATATGAATAACACTAGAAACTATTCTATAACAAGAAAAGAAAATATTTTTATCAGAGAAACAAGTGCTTAATGGGCTCAGCCATTGTCGTCTTTTTCGTCATGCAAATAGCTGTGGAATTCTTTTTTGATTTTCAGCAAACGTTTCTTCAAGTTAGCGAAAACAAAATCGATGGTCAAAGGATAGTGCTCATAAGACCTTGAAATCCAGGTCGCACAATCGAAATGAAGCCAGTGTTTTTCACTGATGAAGCTACCATTCACCTTGAGTTGGAAGTTGAAATGCCAGACAACACAGTATTCTCAAATTGTGTTCCTTTTGCCTTTGCTTTTTTCTGTTAGGCAGACACGTGCTAGATAATTCAGAAAGTGTAAATGCTTCTGGTATGATACTTGTTTACCCGTCAAAGACATGTCCCATGTTTCGTGAATTTTCTCTTTGTCAGTTTAACATCAGGCCGTATTTACCGTCCAACTAATTTCAGACTTCTAGGCTTCAGGCTACCTCGTTAACCAAGGTCACTATTTAAACCGACAACAGATCCTGGTGGGACTAACTTGATGGATATAAAGTTCTATGGAATTTTGTATTTCAGTCTTGTGTTAGGATTTGGTACCAAAGTTCAGTGAAGATGGAGCACTCATGAAGTAGAAAGCTTCTCTAGCATATTTCAACTACACCAGCAGTAGTTGCGCATCATTCGCGCGGGTTATTCACACCTGACTGACCATACCACAATGCATCAGTTTGTAAGGCCACCGCCTGATAAATTAAAGGTAGCTGGTTCGATTCCAGCCACCTTGGAATGCAAAACTCACAAGTGGATTTCCTAATACCTGCTGCTTCAGGGGCTTACACTCAGCTGAACAACTTTGTAGAAACAAATCGAGCACCTACGAGTAAGTGCCTAATAGTTTGCAAAATCTTTTGAACTCAGTTTCCCTACTGAGGGGAGTTCAAAGCTAGCTCATAACATCCAAACGATACTTCTTAGGCAAGCCCAGCGATAATCATTAAAGAAAAAAGACTGAAGAGTACAATAATGTGACAGTTTTCATTGGTCTTCATTCCACATGGCCCACGAGACATTTCGGAACACATTTTCACCAACAATGAGCTGTGTATGTTTGACTGTGTAAACGAGTTTCCCTATCGGAATAAATAAACTGGTGTGCCCTAAAAATGTGAACAGTTTCTGGATTTTGACGCATTTATGCATCGCAGTTCGCAAGCTATATTTTCTGGATTGGAAAATGGTCAACAACAGTAAAAGCGTTTTGACGTAAATTCGGTCAGATTGAATACATCGTTCGTTCTTCCACCCAGTACATCGGCAAGACCAGTGATTCAAAGGATCCCATGTCAGCTTTACTTAAGGGATCCTTTTATGGTATTCTAGTTCCAATGCCTTACTCGCAAAGCAGTTTGAGAACACTGACTTGGCGGAAATGTTCGCTTCAAATTCCTTGGGGTTCGTTATTTGTACCTTTTTGACTCTTGTTTTATTCAGCAAACCAGTGGGGTGGGCGCGTATCTGTAAGACAATGGCATCCTTTGAACTAAGGGGCCGTTTAGTTTTACGGATCAACACGCAGCCGTGTTGAAAACTTAAGTACAAAATTGCCTCGTGTTTTGGCAAGTGCATTGTGCATTCTCTCGTTTCATCCAGGTCCAAGGGGATCCTAAAACACGAGAAGAAGCAATAGTTGAAGGCAAATCATGAGGCTCGGGTCAATCGTGCTGTGGTACGTGATCATGAGTTCGTGTTCAGGAAACATTAGTGGCAAATTTCGTGACTGATAGTGTATATATCGTTGATAAGCATGCTCAACTTCATCATCAATTGTGTGGTTCATATTCTATTTCATTTTTCCATTCATCTATCGCTATTATTATACGTGCGTAACACCATTATAGTACTATTTGTTATTGCTCTATATACTATTGATTTTCCAAACAACCGGTACCAGTTTCTCATCTGTTATGGAAGATTGCGCATTTCTCATAAAGATGCAAAATAGAATGAGTTAAACCCATGTTCAATGAATTGGCGTAACGGCTACAAGCATTATTCAATGTCTGCTGCTTATAATGATGATTTCAGATCAACCGGAGAGTCTTTTATAGCAAAATGACTTCCAATTAGAAAGAGCCAGGTTTAGTCCATGAGATGGTTTCTTGTAACTGGCTCCACCAGTCCCATCAGTCACCAGTCCCAGTGGTATGATTGCGTTGCACAGACGTAACAAATCCTCTAAAACATAACAAGAATTGTGATCTGGTTTGAACAGTCATGTGCACGAAAAGACAAAAATTCGAATCAAAACTCACACTATGCCGACAGTCGACCAATATCCCTCATATTTTGACACAGGCTTACTGTTTAGTCGTGCGTCTGTTCGGACAGAGTTGGCTGATCGATCTCGCTTTGCGTCTAATGACCTTGCTTGGCTTCGGTCGAATGAACGCACGGCTTGCTCGTGAAACTGCATTGAAGATCGCGCATTTTCTTGATTACTTGTTGGCCTGCTTATTTTCTTACTGGTCGACCACGGCTGGGTTCAGGGCTTACTTGATTCCAATTAAATGTGGTGTAAAAGTTAGATTTTCCACTACTAATTTCTGACAGCTGTGTGATATTCTTTTTCGTTTGATACACTTACGACAGTGCACATTAACAATACCTCCTTGGATGGTGATGAAACATTGTCAAACAGCACATCAAACATAACAATCAGCTTCAAGCTTTAATATATATATATATATATATATATATATATATATATATATATATATATATATATATATATATATATATATATATATATATATATATATAGGTATATCACGCAATTGCTTGCTAGTAGCGTGTGGGATTGATGAATCTTTGTTTGGCTGACTGTCCTTTGGACTCCACGTTTCACGCACAAACCTCAAGTCATCCAACCAACCTGCACTCGAACGCACCAGACACGAGTTTCGCTCTTGTTAGAGCTCATCAGTGGTGCATATCCTCCGCCACACCCAGGGTTTGAGCCCGGGCCCTTCCATCTCGAAGGCATGTGTGTTACCACTGCGCCACCCCGCTCCCGTCCGAGCTGATCCGAATCACACACTACTCGCAAGCAATTGCGTGATATTTATACGAAAAACGCGAAGCAGGTTTAAAAATGTGGGTACTTTGGCCCCATCCTGTGGAGAAAACCTGATATGGTAGGAGGCATTCGCTTGGAGTTAACTGGTCAGGTACCGTGTCTCCATTTGAAGCTGTCGGGCATTTCTGACTGCCACAGGAGACGAAATCTGAACAAGCTTAACTTGGTGATTCGTATCAGCTCTAACGAGAGCAGGGTGGCGTAGTTGTAACACACACGCCTTCGAGATGGAAGAGTCCGGGTTCAAACCCTGGGTGTGGCGGAGGATATGCACCACTGATGAGCTCTAACAAGAGCGAAACTCGTGTCTGGTGCTTTCGAGTGCAGGTTGGTTGGATGACCTGAGGTTTGTGCGTGAAACGTGGAGTCCAAAGGACAGTCAACCAAACAAACATATATATAGGTCACGAACAACGTCACTTTTGAGTTTTTGCTTCATAAACAGTAGACAGCCAATCACTTTCGAACCATCAGAACGAACGTTTCGTTAAGTGATTTACCACCTACTTTAACTAAGCCAAATAAATAAAAGCTTCGATCACTAGTTAGCAGCGAACTGAAAATTTCTTATGACAGGCGAATACAGGACGTTCATTTTAAAATTAGTGGCTTTGCCACCGGGGTTTTTAAAACCTGAAATAATTCTGGTCCTTTGACCGGCTTCTGAGTTCAGGTTGTCCTTAAACTCACCTCTTTCTATCGAGGTCATCACGAAAGTGGTTCACGTCGCGCAGAATGTTGCTCCCTAGCATTGAATGTGTTTGTCTGAATCAATTATAGTTATACTACATGGACAATTTTGCATCTTACTAGGGATGTCCATGAATCAATGTGAGAAACGTGTGTGTTGTGCAACAAATAATAGTTTTGAACCTCAAGAGGCAACATTTGCAACTAGGAGACAGAAGTTCTTAGTTGCTTGATAGGGTACTTCAACAGTATTGAACAATGCACAACTAATAGTTGAAAACTGTTTGATCTAATTGGAAGAGGGGTGTCAACTTTAATCCAAGAAATTAAGCACTTCCGGAATCTTATTCCTTTGAATTTAGCACACTATCTGGTTAAGTTGATTTTCCAAGTTGATAAACAGAGAATCAAACTAATTAATACATGCATCAGATAACTGGAGATTATTTAAGTGCCAAGTGGGCATAGCCCTACAAGTTGCCACATTAACCGAAATACTTCAGGAGATAAAACTGACCGGTGATAACGGTTTTTATTTAAGCGACAAATTCGTTGACCGGGGCCTCATAACCGATACCAAACTGATCTAAAATCGATCAGCCATATTCAGAGTTATCGGCACGATTACTGTCTAAGGGTAGTGCCCAATCTGCTCGATGTAACAACCGAGAAAAGCACTCTGAAATAGATAACTCCTTGGACGCTTGTTGGTATGATCAAGCAAATTCTTGAACATGCTCAATGTAATGTAGTAGATTTACCGCTTTATGGAGATACACGGACGTGCTTTGCTAACTTAAAATACCCGAGCACAAAACTGAGTAGCCTAGAAGATGATGAGTGTGATTTACGACACCTAACGTTTGATTTTAAACGCACATTTTAATCGAAGTAAATTCAATACGGGTAGTTCTAATTAAAAGTGAAAGGGGATTTTTGTTTTTCAACTAGGGTTTCATAAATATGGCTAAGTGATTCTGTTCGAAAAATTATTGTGACTAGATGAAGGTCTCTGCTACTTGAGATATTGTGCCCATTAGGTTACTAACTAACTCAGACTATCAGTACGGTTTTCCGTACCCACGTCAGTGTCAATATTCACACAAGTACCCGAAACTAGTATGCGTATGCGGATAGGAGACAAGCACAAAGTTGAGCGATAGTTTCGGATTCACCGCGAATAATTGTGCAATATAGAAAATTCGGATGACAGGTATCTTCTATTTGTACTTTGGAATGCTGTCTTTTTTCGTGGCACAGTTTTTGACCCTGATTGAGTTTTAAATAACCGTTGTACTCGTCATACAGTGGGGAACGGTGCCTGTGTGCGTGCGTGTTTGTGTGTGTTTGTGGTCAATCACAGGTTTCCGTAATTTCCGTCAAACTGTCAACATCGTGGACTTTGGACTTAGCAGTTCCGAATTCGAATTCGGCTACTGCCTGTCACTCCCATATATTAAAGTAGTTCTCATACAGCGGCCTGCTTTCAAAAAAAAATAGATGAAGAAATTAGTAGGTTAATATAATTATCATTGTGGATGATGGCCAGTTTGAATCCATTTCGGTTGGCTGTAGGCCACGCATGCCCTCCGAATGCTACTGTTTCGATTCAAGTCCAGTATTTGAATAAATGTATGTTATCATGTAGCGAAACTAACAGATAGTTTTCTTACTTTTAAGGGCCATGTCAAAACGGACATGTCTGTGATGTAAGGGATTAGTTCGAAGATACCGGCAGTGCGGTGCACGAGGTGCCCCCAAAGAGCAGATCAATTTGTATCCGCGTACTGTTCGCGCTCGGAATTGTAGGCCGACGGTAAAAAAAGAGAACCTCTTCAATGGAACAAAAGGGAAAGGTCCGACCCGTGTTCACCTTCTGGTGTCCTTATTCACTGTCTTCATAGCCGTTCTTTATGATGAAAGTGAAATACGGTAAGACAGATTTTCCGTAGAACTTTATGCAAGATCGAATGCGTCAAATTACTATTCAGAGATCAATGTTGTTCACGTGGTTCAGGTATTTGACCATAGGATTTTATCTGATAGGTGAGAACCCAACCACTGCCTATCATATTAATTAAAGATAGCATTATACTGACATGCAGCTCGTTGCCACGTTCAACTCGTAGCAACCCCGTGTGCATTTTCATCCCCTATCTCAAAATCGTAGTGTTCAACTCTTCCTCGACAGTACACCGAGAGTGCTACATAGGACTTTCCGTTCACCACACTTAAGCTAGAGCGTAAACTAAACATTGCATAGACTGAGTGCATGAAATTAGGCGAGCAGTGAGCGGGGGGATATTCAGTAAATGAGTTGATTACTTTCCGACGGGGAATTTACCAGGACGATGTTGGCTTTGACGAAGCATATACCTTAGCATGGATCATTCCCCTATGACTGATCAACTGGCCAAGTATGACATAGGACAGACAGCACTGCAACGGTGTGATTGAATTAGAGCGGCTCCAGTTTAAAACTTTATCACCCAATATCCGACAAGGGTAAAGGTATTGATTATTTCCAAGTTACATCCAATAAATACTCCGTTCCGCAATATATTTTAGCCACATAGAGTGACCTCGGCAACCAAGCTGGCTGAAATTTAAATGGTAAAGAGCAAGCAGAACAAACACCAAACCTGTAGACAAGCTGATTCGGTCTGGCTGCTAGAGTTAAGATTGTCATCTAAATGAATGAGTTTCTGGAGAATATACTCTAATTGTAATGAACAGACGGATAAAAATGACCAACTTTTATTATTTTTGACTAAAGTCAAAATGTATGACTTTTACTAACCAGATTTTCCAGAATATGAGGCATTTTACCGTAATCCATCCAGATATTCATACAATTAGGCTCCCGGTAGATTCAAATACTGGAAAATCCCCTTGAGTAGCAGTGTGAATCCGCAACAAGTCTTTTCGCACTTCTTTCGTGCCTTTAGTCTTTACAAACTAACATCAGGAAAGGATAAGCGTTCTCACTTAGAGATTCCTAGAAAAAAGACACGGTGAGTTTTCACAAGTTCATGTCCTCGAATCAGTGAATCTTGCCTTGTTGAAATTGCAGTCAGTATACCTCGATAGCTCACCTTGTGACCATACAATTGTCTTTAGAATATGGATTACAAGGGAACGAAAGTGTTCAAGAATGACGAAGTCATTGATTTTTCAATAACATGTACCATCGGGTAACAATGTCGGAATTAAAATTTGTGAGACCAGTACTGAAAATCATATTGTATGCTCACTAAATAGACTTGCATCATGCTTTATATCCTGTTTCGAGGTCCTTCCTCTGGTTCACATCAGCGTTCTGGCTGGTGACTACTAACTAGTGTGGTAGAGTATGCATACTACTCACCGAGTAGTAAGTAATTATGGTCTATCATGGGGCGATAATGGACTCGATTACGTCACACAAACTAAATGCAATAAGATGAAAAAATGCATACAAGCCACACGATAACATTCCAAATCAAATTAGGACTGCTTTCTTATGGACTGGACACCAAAGAAACAAATGAGTAATTTTGCTTTGCTCGTTTGGTTCTATTGATGCCCAAATCAGCTAAGTTCGCTTCATGTACAATCGAGTTCACCATGTATCACATTCGCTGTCAAGAAATGTGCAGGGAAAGATTCACTCGTACGAGGGAATCTACGAAAGCCCCTAGAACGTTGCCGGTCCTACTTAACTGATAAACATGCATACCAGGATTAAACGAGAAGACAAAAATCAGTAGGTTAAATTTGTTCCATAGAGAAATCAACAGGTGCACATCTATTTTGTGAATGCTGTCTGCGCAAAGAAATTTACGAAACGTGATTTTTTGTTGAAGGTTTAACCCGGGTTATTTATATCGACAGAAGTTTATAACACCTATCTCCTACCACCGCGGACCTCCATATGACAACATTCGGCGAACAATAACAAAGTGAACAAAACCTGGTTGTTCTCCAAACTGTGACTGTCTGATGACTGTATTATCATCGCAGACTTGACTTCAGCTGGTTTATTTTGCAACGTTATCGAAAACATTTGGTGATTATATGTTCACTTCCGGAATAAAATGAATGCTCAAGCCTAAAGAATGTTATTCATACATTTGAATTACTTTAAATCCAGATCTGTTCGCCGGAAAAAATGAAGTGGTCTTGACAAAGACCCATGGATTTTCCTACCAATAGTCGGTCTTTTACCATCGAAGATAGACGTTGCAACTAACAATTATTTCTTTTGTTTTTTCTCAGTTCTGTATGCTCTCAGGCATCAATAAAGTTTTAACTCCGACACCCAATGCAAGCTATTAGAGTAAACGCACATCCCGAACATTTTTCTCATCTGGCCTTCGTGTTCCTTCTCACAGTCGTCCAAAAGAATTCATATAAACTGTTACTTTATTATGACCAGATATATTTCTAGCCAAGTCAGCATAGGAAATATTAGAACATCATAACTCTAGGGGTTTCGAGAAGTATTACCCAGGTTTCCTCATAGTCTGTGCAAAACGCTGTTGAACCAACTTCCCGAGGTTTTTGATCATGTACCGTTTAATGGCAACAATGCTTTACTCTTGAGCGTACGCTTCTCTAAGATTTTGGAGAATAACTCAATAATTCATCCCCAATAAAGTAATGGGCCAGTGAGGCTGTGGAGCTATACTCCTTCAGCTGCTCTCAAGAGTAAGCTGGTAAAGGAAAAAATAGAAAATCAGAGGGAACGAAATGTCCCACGATGGAAAACTCCATATATTTTCAAAAATAATTCAGAAATTTAAGTCTGCGAGTTTAGATTAATTCTTAGTTCACTTAAGAAGTGATTCATCGGGCAGTAATACAACCAAGAGCGTCATTGAATCCATGGAAGCACTGTACAGCTGTTCCATCAATCGATCGCCGGCTATGCACATCGGCCGAGCTCATCCTGGGACTGGAACTCCGAGTGGACTGCTGTTCGTCGAAAATCGACCGATCAAGCTAACCACACTAGCAACTGATGGTTTGGTTAACACTAGCAATACATGACAAGCTCGGTGCACCCTCCGATTAGAATGAGACAAACCTCCACAGTCAGTGCTGCCTATCCGTTCAACTTCTTGTTTCGTTCCTCTTTGAAACTGATTGAATTTGTTTATGACCAGTTAATTCAAAATCAGCGGTCCGAGCTATTTGTTCCGGCGAGTTTCGCTGCATCTCTGTAGTAGTATATATGGGAGATAAAGTCAGTCTTTGAGTTGATATAATCAAAATCATGTTTATCGGTAGCAAGTACGTAATGTTGTGTTTTGCTACCCATAAAACTAAAAATTTCACTTCTCAGTGAGTTATCCTTTTAAGTGGAATAACTTATCTTTTACTGGTTCACGAGATCACAAAAACGAAGCCCATTTTGCACAAGAAACATGCACACACACACACACACACACACACACACACACACACACAATAGGGACAACGCCGCTTTCCTGGTTTTCATAAGTTGTACTTTGAGAGCTTGCTACTCACCGTGTTACTGCCTTATTGATGACAACGTCGATGAAGATTCCGACTGATAGCAACCCGGAAACGCAATGAGTGGAGCGTGAACCAAGAGACATTTATCTCTGATACACAGATGCGGCTTCGATTTCATCAATGCTCTCAGTAAATCAAGTTAAATTTATGTTTCAAGAGTAGCAGTGGTCTCAGCGAAGGATGAGATGAAGGGGCTTGCTTTTGGTTATTTTCAAAAGCTCAACAGGGCAAACGAACATTGCGGAATAAGAATATCTGAAGTTATTCTGATACTGTAAACAAAACTGAGTTATGGGACAGGAGATCATAGTGAAATTCGCTGGAGATTATCGGTTTGTTTATCACTGTCTGCAGAACTATCGTACCGCATTACAATAATAAGTAAAGGTTCTAGCATCAAAAGTGGTGGCAATGATAATGGTGTGGTTATGTGCATCCGATAACGTGTCTTCGTTTCCACGATCATCCTGTGGATTTTCAAGACAATCTAGGTGACAGTTCTTCATATTTTCGCTGATTTTTTTCTGTTTCCCGATGTTCCGCATCTTATCAGTAACGGTTGAACACTCTAGCAGTGACATTTCAAATATTATTTGTTTATTTATCCTGCTGTGTTTCAAGCTATTCACACCAAACAAGTTCCACATTTTCACAGCACGACAACGAGTTTCCTGCGGCCCTTCATCATTCTCGTCTTTGTCTTCCAGGTTCAAAATTATCGGTCCATATGTCCTCCTTACCAGTTCGTTGTTCATCCTTGAATCCTTGACATGAGGGGCATTTACCATAAGCACATCAAGAATGGCCATTTCACGAGCCCCATCCGCTAGCTGGAATACATCCGTGGGACTGCCCATATGGGAGACGCGTACAGCCCCACGCAGGGATTCCGGCAGACTATCCACAAATCGGTCCTCCTAAGACGTCTGATCCAGTGTGAGCAATGCACGGTCCAGAAGTGAAAGGAGCGCTACAGTATGCACCATCGGGTCAGCACCAAAGTCCAACTGGGCAGCCTTGAACCTCCGAGTTGCCTCCTGACGGTCTGTAGGGATGCTGTATCTCGAGATCAGAAAGTCCTCCGCAACATCCCACCTTATCTCCTTGGGGCTTCTTTGCGCCCCTTAGAAGCTCCCAATTAACCGCCAACTTTCACCGGTTCGACTGGATCCCCGAGGGCTCCACCAGGTTCTCGAGCTCCTCCAGGAAGCTCCATACGTCCCCGTCTTCGAAAAGCTTCGGCCAAAGTAGATCCTATATAGTCACGAAACCAATTGTTATAACTCACAAAACATGCCTGGTAGATTTTCTATTTATCAAATGCAACTTGTTCGATGGTCATCACAATAATTTAAATCAAACCAAAATGCCTATTTGCGACTCAATCGTTCAAATCATTTGAAGACATTCATTATCCAGACTGTGAACGAAGCTCATTGGTTTGCTTATCTTTGTTTGCCTCATTTCTTTTAGCCTCTCTGACGCAGTTCTGTTCAGCATCAACCCGTAGTTATCAATACTTGTAGTCTGACTAATCGTCTACATCTAATTCAGTAAGTAGTATGTACTCTTCACTACCGTAGTAGTGACAGTAGTAGTAGCAGTAGCAGTAGTAGTAGTAGTAGAAACAGCAGTAGTAGCGGTAATAGTTGTAGGCTAGGCCGTTCATTTTCATCCTCGTTTTTTGCACTCCGATGGACTGAAAGAGCCACGTCTTGAATTAAGACACCCGGAGAACCTGGGAATAATTCCTTCGTCCAACCCATGGTCCTTACTAATACAAATGGTTTCGAAGTTATCTAGCGATTGAAGATCCTGTGTAGATCATTGTGTTCTCAAAATAGTTAGCGTTCCTGACTAGTGTTCCGTTCCACATATACATAGCCTAGTACACAACCTCTCTTGCAGGACCATTTTTTCCAGTAATGAACTTGTGAGGACACATTATCTGTAAGGGGAAACTGAAAGTGATTGCCTCTAATTAATCGATCTGTCTGGTTACTGACAACCACCTTTTTTCTGTGCCATATCAGGTCACTTTACATGCTTTGTGTCGAACTCTGAGTCACAATCTATTGAGTGTGAACACGGGAACAGCATATCGCTCATGTAACGACACAATTTCGTATTACGATCAATACGTCTACTTATAGTGTTGGTACGTGTTTCCTAATACAAATCCCATTGAAGAAGTCAAGGGTTCTTCCTTTCTGATATACCACCATTTGGCCATCCTACCAGAGAACTCCGGTAACCAGATAAGGTTCGCTCTAGTATTATGGCAAAATCGAATACAAAATCTTCTGAAGAGATCGAGGTGCTCAGTTTCAAGAAGGAGAAACAGTCCGACGAGGTGATGTTACACTACTCGAAGTTTTTACCCGCTTGATAACTCAAAGTTCTAATCAGAGCAGTTCACCCCAGGTCCCCGTTTTCGAGAGCTTCGAGATCGAGGATCATTAAGATAGGTGGGAAAAAACAAGAGTTCTCCAAAAGAACTTCACAGGAGCATGCAGTTCAGACCTGGTTTATAGCTTTCTCACGGGAAAGGCCTTGGACAGGGTGGCTGACTCCAGAATGCTGGAGTGTGGGGTCACTCCGGAGACATTCCAACGCTTGAAAAAGCAGTCAGGTGCGCCGAAACTGCCAAGTGAATACAGAAAAACAATTCCACGCTCAAAATCAACTGGTAGATGAAGACTTTCGTGCACATGCCCGTGCCGTGCCCAACCTAGTCGAATAAGACTTTGCCAACGAGTTTCGGAGATAACATGATTGACCCATCAGGAAACATTTTTCCAAATGTGTATCACACACCAGAGAATCTGGAGATAGCAGTAGAACGGTCCAAAACACTTGAACAAGGGTGGCGGCTGTTTTAGGCAGTTACAACCATGTCTCTGTTGAGCCTCGGATTCGGTAAGTAGAAGGAAGACACGCTAGCACAGTCGAAAGTGTATTCAGTAGGAACCTACAGCAAGCACAAGCACAAGTGCAAGCAAGCAAGTGTTAACTCAAACGCTTAGCTTCTCACTTAAAGCTGTGCGCAAGTGAAAGCGTAGGCGTAGTATACAATCGGAATGGAACACGCAAATTCGTTCAATACGTGATACGATCTCATTAGTCAGCTCTGTCCAGCACGAAGCACCACTTACGTTAACTGGGCACGCGTGTGTGATCATGGATGCATGGTATTTGGATCAAGTGTTTGCAGTGTGCTTGTGTGTGACCGAATGTCTGTCTAAGCACATCACTGTTCAAACCGAACACAACAGTCTCGTAGCACAACCATGACATCTTCCAACAACCAGCTGGCAACCCTCCACCCACAGACCGGTTGTTCAGCCACCTGAGTCATCACAACCTCCCACATCCCAAAGGAACTTTCCTCCTACTCGAACAGTATACTTTGTGGGCCGTACCGACAGCGAGGGAGATACTGATTGTGAAACTAACAGAGGGAATTCCGAATATTTGAGCCCCAGTGCAAGATAATTATCCATGCATTATAGGCTTCTTCCGGGACTTAGTCCCTTTTCTCGCCTCTCGCATTTCGTTATAATGTTAGTCTTGGTGTCAGATACAGGTTCATCACAGCCGGATATGAACGGATGTCGACCAGAGCACACAAGGTTCCCCACGAAATACCTGCCATAACCAACCCATTGCGGTGGACGATTTTGCTATGAGAACGGACGGAATACTCTACAAAGAATGCCATATAGAAGCCTACTGAATGAAACACCGGTACGTAAAATCCCTGGATTTGCCGTTCAAAGGCACACTAGAATAAGGCCTTTTGCAGGAGACCAATAGCACTGTTGATTTAATCGCATCTCTTCCAAAAACTCTTTATGATAAAATACCACACCGAAGACGTTTCGCTAAGAAATCAAAGCTGAATCTCTATGTATCAAACCTGTCGTTCGCTTCCCCAGGCTGGTCAGAAATTACGATACTCCTGAAAACCAATGCACCAGGAGTGAAGTCCAAAGAATTAAGTGAGCTAAAGCGCGTCACAGAAAAGCGTACCGACTTTTTCCCATGGAATAACGCAAAGCCGTAATAGACGAGACTACTGGAACATCGAACGGACATGAGAAATGCCCGACTCATAAGGATTCCTCGAAGATGCTTTCCGTTGTCCTGGATTCCCGAATGGCTAGAGCCTATCAAGCAAATAGAATAAAACAATGCAATTCATCCATCTGATTCTCCGTAGTCCGCTCCCACAGTCCTGATAAGAAAAAAAGATGGGCTTCGGTCTTCTGTCAAATATCGAAAATCTAACTAAGTGACCCCAAAAGATGTGTTTCCACTCCCTAGAACGGATGATCTCTTCGAGACTCTGGCCCATGCCAAATATTTTAACACTTCGGAGTTTATCTCTGGATATTGACAAGCGGAAGTGGACAAGACAGTTTGACCTGAAATGGAGTTTTCCACACCTTCTGGATTAAGCGAGTTCCAAACCTTTGGGTTTGGTGGTTGCCCCCGCTACATTCTAACGCCTGACGCAACTAGACCTAAAAGGCCTACTCCACTTTATTGCCTCATGCACCTAGAAGGTACGTTATTACATAGGACATCGATAAAGGAACACATGAATAACCTAGAAGTCGTGCTGGATAGACTGGCGGAGATGGCGTTCAGTTGAAGCCTGAGAAGTGCCTTTTCGTACGACCACAGGTCACTTATCTGGGGCACATAATCTTGGCTGCTTGCATCCATATAGACCAGAAGAAAATCAAACAAGTTGCATCATAGGCCACACCAAGATCGGTGGAACAAATGGGAAGTTTCTTGAGGTTATCGTGATACTACTGCCAATTCGTGATAAACTCCAGCCATATTGCCTCACCCCTGCATTCACTACTAAAAAAGAATAAACCATTCTATTGGGATTCACGATGCAAAGATTAATTTCTTATTTTTCGGAAAAAACCCTGTCCCACACCCCTACTGGAATTACCCGACAAATCAAACTCGGTTAGGCAATGTATATTAGACATCATCGATATGTCGATCAAGGTGGTATTATCACTGCTAACAAAAGATGACAAATAAAGTATAATAAATTATGGTAGCTGATATCTGAGCAAAAGTGTAAGAGATTACTGGGCAAACTAAGGAAGAAATGTTCGTCCTCCTGTTCTTCTCGAGACAGTATAGATACTATATAATCAGTGGTAAATTTATCATCCGTACAGACCATCAACCACCACGTCGGCTCGGAATTTCAAGGTGACCGAAGGTCAGAATGCTCGGTAGCAAGAAAAGTTTATAATAATGCTGATGCATTATCAAGACGACTCGCACGACATCGCTGAGACTGTTCAAGGCGTATCACTCAACTCGTAGCAACGCGGAGGCTTCAAAGGATGAAAAACGGGCGACGGCAAGCAGTCCAAGCAAACGACCCAAAGACAGCCTTGACTTGCCATCAATTACGCTCAGGAGTTGATCGACCAAAGACCAACGAGATGAAAGGAAAGCTTTAAGGGGCTCACTGTCAACGGGTGATTTTGGATCAGCTGAAGATGGATGAGGGAGTGCTGTTTGTAAACTGTGGTCCAAACTACACTTCACGCACAGTGATTCCCGGCATTGGTGAACAGGGTGTTTCAAGACCTGCATAAAGAACTAGGCCATGGGGCACCAATAAGTTGGTGGCCACCATCAAACAACTCTTCTCGTGGTCACAATTACGCAGAGACATCGGTAACTCCAGCGATATGTGTGAATTCTGCGACAGCCTCAAAAACTCTCCTCAAGACCGCCGAGTCCAGCTGCAAAAATCATCGCCGAGTACCCTGACGAACTGGTTGGCATGAGCACAAAGGGTCCTCTACCCAACACTCTGATGAACCACATTATCCTCATACTGTAAGCTGTTTCACAAATTGGTTCCAAGCCTTCCCACTAAGACAGGTTTATGCCCTGAAGGTGGAGGATGTAGTTGTGGTTGGATGGACATAATAAAGGTGCTCTCCTGGCCAACTTACCCCTCAAGTAAACATGACATTTTGTATTATCACCATTCTGTTCCCCTGTACATTTGTTACGTGTGTCTTACTATAGGTTATATTGAAAAAGTCAAGGATTCTTCAGTTCTGATGTACCACATACCGAATTCCTTTGGCCCAAAAGGTCATCCAGAAAACTGCCATCTTCACTCCTTTTGAACTTTTCGAGCTGACTTTGATGTCATTTTGGTGATTCAGTGCAGTGCAAACATCCCGTCGTTTGTTGACGAAGTTCTACGCGTCCTTACGTTTTCATCTGATCACATTGACTACATTCTCTCTGCAAGCAACCCAGCGGCTGAGCCCACCAAAAATCTCCGACAACTGTCCCTACGTTATCAAAAATAAGGCATCCAAGTCAGTCAAGAGAAACGTGTATTCGGAGTTACATCTCGGAAAAACTGGAGAGTATTTTCCTTTTTTCATTCCCAAAATTATGCTATTCCCTAGGGATTTTGAACTACTATCAACACTTTATCCTCATTGTGCTTCGATACCCTGTATTCTGAACAACCCTCTTGCACCCAGTTCCAAGGTTTTTGAAAAAGCAGCTTTCAGTTACGCCTAACAGACTCCCTCTAATGCTGCTACGCTACACCATCTCAGTTTGGACCCCAACATTGAACCGATTCTCACCACAGATTCGTCCATCACGGCTGCCAGTGCAGTTCTGCACTAGGAAATTCATGGTGGGCTTAAACTTGTGTCCTTCTCTCTCCCAGAAACCCAAACCTGCACTGAAGCGCTATAGCCTTTTCTTTCACGAACTCCGCAGTGTATAACTGGCCATTGACCACTTCTGTCACCTCTTAGGAGGACATCAAATCTGTGTGTACATCAATCACCGATGCTTTTTCCCGTGCAAGTCTTCATTATATGTGCAATTCCTGCGTGTTCATCTGGTCAGATATAATGCGAACCCAAAAGGATAACCTAGAACCGGTCCCCTGTAGAGCCACACCGAAACCACTAAAGTTACAGAAATTTTCTCTCCCAGCTGGAGATGCTTCCATTGTGATTGATTTTTCTACTGGTAAACCCCGACCTTTTGTTCGTACCATGTACCGCCTTGTATTTTTCATCGTTTTCAATCAAGATCCCATCCCGGGGTACATTTTTCGCCTGAAGTCATTTCCGATCGTCACTTGTGACCCCATATAAAAAAGGACACCCGTGTTCTGGTTTAAACTTGCATTCCCTACCATCGATCAAAAGTCCATCGTCGCGTGCATTCTTGCCCACTCAATTACATTTTTCGATGCAAAACTTTCTCTTACTTTCACTTAGACTTGGCTGACCCTTCATCACCTGCTTGTGGATTCCTTTATCTCCCCACTTGTTTTGACCGTTTTACCCGTTTGTCAATGACGATCATTGTTGACACGCTTACTGAAACTGATTATAAGACAGTTCCGTATCATTGGGTTTTCACATTTGGCATTCTGAACACAGTCACTGTTGATAGAGACACTTGCTTCCAATCTAACCTCTCCCATGACTTCACTCCTGTACATGAGTGTGAACATATTCGCACGACTGCACATCACGTCTCATCAAACGGATTCGTAGAGAGATTTCACCATCAGCTGAAAACCGCTCTCACGTGCACTTCTGATACAATCAAGTGAACAGAAGCCTTACCTTTAATTATGTTGTGTATCCGAAACACCGTTAGGAAAGATTTTGGATTCTGTCTCACTGAATTGGTGTTCGGCACATCTCTTCAATTACCTGCCGAGTTTTTCTCGTAGTATTTTTGATCCATCAAACCTTTTTGTTGCTTACAATTTTTCGTGACCTTTCTTCCTGAGATTCCTACCGATAATTACTCTCGTCCAACCAATATATCCCCCCCTTCCGGCCAACTTAAACTCTTTCTCGCCCTTTTCCCGGTGTGATTCTGTGATAACTCCTCTTAAACTTTCTTTTCAGGACCCTAATGCGTCTTTTCTCGCAATTTGCAAATTCTTTGTTATTTGTAAAGTTGGCAGACACGATTCCTTGGAGTTGAACGCTCAAAAGTGGCTTATCTTAATAAAGATTGCGTTGGTGTTTACAATAGCCTCAGCTGTCTCCTTTGTTCACACACTAACTCATTTTTCCGTCCCCAATTCCCAATTGACGTGATCGAAACCGCTTCTGGCTATCTACTCACAGAATGTCCATCAATCGTATTTACCCACGCAGTCATTCTGAATTTTATTCTGCCTTGTTTGGCTCAAGCAATCACATGCGCATTCAAACAGTCTCACAAGCACATACATATTTTCAATCCAGTGTAGTCACTCACAAGCACCTGTGACTCTTGTCTGTTGCCAAGCCCAGACAATATACTTTACGGACTAATTCGGCATCCAGTTTGATTCCTCAGCTTGGACGACTGGACACTCAGTAAGTACGAGTTCCGCCACAGTAGTAGCAGTAGTAGTAGTTTAAACGCCCACGAGAAGTGCCGGGTAGAAAAGTTTCCCTATTGAATCCACCCGAGTAAATATCATCAAAATAATCAATTACAACGACATTGCTTCCTCGCACAAACGCTGTCCAGTTCATTGGAGGACAGTCTTTATCCCGCCGCAGGATAGGATTGTCGTCCGCATGTTATTTTCGTCTTATTTCTTTCACTCAGTGTGACGTGATTGTCTTCACTGTCTTTTCATGATTGTCCTTGTGAGTATAAAATCATTTTGATGCTCTTACTGAGCTTTGGGCTCACGGAGTTTTCTACACGTTATGCTTTTACAGTTCGAACAAAAGAAACCCCTCGCGGAAGAACATTGGTGCTTGCCTGGCACGTTCCTGCTAGTAAGGTCGGTTAAAATGGGAGGTTATGTTTAGTGAGTGATTTCGAAGCACTGTAGTCGATGCCGATTTCGTGAAATGTCCTGCCCTGTTAATAGTCTCGATGAACCGAACACTCCAGGTATGTGTGATGACGGAGTATACAACACTGCAGACAGTGTTCTTCCGCTGGTAGAGCAGTGTAGCGGGCAGGCTGTAGGCAGCCACATTGCCGTTCGATTATTGTAACTGTGGGTTCCTGATGGGGCACTTATTGGGCTTTGTGCTCATGGAATCTCCTGTTTTTGCACTCTGCAGATCTAACGGAAGCCAATACTGCGGGGGAACATTGGTTCTCACATACTACTCTAGTAGTAGTAGTAGTAGTAGTAGTGGTAGTAGTACTAGTAGCCGTAGTAGTAGTAGCAGCCGTAGTAGCAGCCGTAGTAGCAGCAGTAGTAGTGGTGGTATTAGTAGTAGTAGCAGCAGGAAATGGAATGGCAATGATACCACTGTCATCTTAGCCTCATAAGTGCAGGCAACACAGATCCCCATTCGCATCTACTAGTCGTTATTCCGTCCTGTTCACCGCTTCAGTATAAATACACTTCGACCGGTGGATGTGGGAAGTAGAATTATGTTTCTGTGAACTGTAGCAATGACTCGGCCTTTTTCCCACACGTTCAACAAAGCTGAGTTTCATCACGGTGTTTCCAACCCGCATCTATCGACAGGATGTTTCGCTGAAATCAGTGATCACTTTTGTACCCGGATCTCAGTCGGTAAAGCATTCCTCTCCAGCAATAACAATAATATACAGTTCCCAATGATGCGCTCAAGTTTTGAGAACTCACTGATCTCTAGAAGAATTCCTTAGGCCTTTTCTCATGGTTGTGGCCTCAAAACCTGCTCTACCCATTTGGTTCCCGAAAATCATAGTTCAGTCCATATGAGAACTTCATAAGAATAAGGTAAAACCTTTGACTCGTAGAAGTCAAGTATTTCGCGTTATTCTCCACGTTCACAGTGTATAAAACCAACAACTTTGGAAAACATTTGGGTGTGTGGCCTTAAACTCGTTGAGAACAAACAGGAATCCATCCTAAGAGTGCGTACGTCACCGCAACTGCAGGTGAACTGACCGCTAATTTTACATTTGGTGAGGTGGAACAGTTTATTTCGATTTTGAATACAGCAATGTGGTTGATCTTAACGGAGGCAGTTGTACTGCTGTGAGCATGTGTCACATTGAGATTTTAGGATGTTCCTGTTATAAACTAGTTTATTTTTCACCATAATTTCAATGCTAATTTCCATTGCACTATTATTGGGGATTTTCGACAATCCCGCGTTCGTCCGCCAATTGTGTTAGGCTACAGAATTTTCAGTGCCGTCCATTTCAAGTAGCCCCATCGTATATAATATGTATCAACTGTCCTTCTGGATGTCCCTTAGGTGAAATATTTCAAAATACGAGACTACCGAGGGGTTCTCGATGAGAATCGTAGACAATGTGGTAGATGGAACTCAGTGGTATGGAAGGGAAATTGGAAAATACTATCACAGACTTGAATTTCAGGTATTCCCAGTAATATTTCTCTCGAGTTCAGCTCAGTGTAGTTCCCATGACCAAACGATGAATACGTTTGTATTCGTCCCCTACAGTAAGATATCCGTAGCACTGAACATTAACAGGTGAACCGTGGTTGTTAACATAAATTAAACTAAGTGAATAATCTACCTTCTCATGAAGAGAGACTTTTGCAACGAAAATGCAAGTTCAAGTCAATTAGGTATAATTCTTCGTACCTCACTCGGATGTTGGTCAGGATTTTCGTGTTCATTTCAGATGTTTCTGGATCTAATCAAGGATGCCAACGAGCTGTTGTGCAATGTTTTGACACACCGAGTTCTGCCTATTCAATTCGGGCCTTAAAAGGACACTGTATGTGGGAACCTTTGGTGGTATCTGAGCCCCAAACGCTTTCAGTTATATGCACAATATCAAATTTGAAATCACGGTGAAGTTAAATTTTGACATTTCACACACCTTGTTCTTGGGAAGTATCCAGTATAGGTCAGTGGCCGCTGAATAGTATTTCACCCATTTCTAAGTATTCCTCGAGAGTAAAATGCCTGATCCTTTAACTGGTTGCATTACTAATAAACCATTTACTTTCTGCATTGTTTAGCGGCAAATTTATGTTAGGCAAATTTGGGAGTATCGAGGTGATACCGTAGACTGTAAACTGGGTTAGCATTGTTGGACAAGGTGGGCACAAGGTTTTACCATGCTCTCAAAGAGTCCTGTATTGTGCGCGCGATTAGTCGTCTCACCTGCTAAGGCGTCATCTCCGGTCTCAGCCCCGAATAGAACACGTCATTTTGTGTTGAAGTTAACTGGAGTTCGATAAAACTATAGATCTATATGCTTCTGTCCAGCATGAATGTGGTTCACGAAGTACTACTTGACCCATACTATTTTCTTGCATGAACTTTTGGACCAAATCTATTAGGGGAACCAGTTTTAGCATTCTGATGTACCAAGCCAATATCATAACCTAAGTTCACACTGGTGTTAAGTTTGGAACAGATAAATCAATTTATCCCGGTCTGTGCGCCCCAGATTGTTTGAAATTACAGTAAACCCATCCCTGGAAAAAATGGGCGACAACTACCCCCTATTTACGAAATATATTAGACTTTATTGGTAATGACTGAAACACATCGTTCAGGGATGCTTCCGATGTTGTTCCAGAAGGTCTGGTTTTTTGCTGTCCGGTTATCGAGGGCGGTGGGTGTCAAATCGGGCAAACTGCTGATGAATCTTCCGTCCACGAACACTCGCCTCGTTGACAGAACATAGGCCTTTCCACTGCAGTTCAGGTCTCAAATGCGAGCACATCAATTCGTGATGTTTGGTATTTCGGGTACAAAAGCCTTATTCTGTCGTGGTTGGTGACATTTATTGCCACTTTTCAATATTGAAACAACATGGTTCTCAGTGGATTTTCCGGAATCTTGGGGCGGACAAATTCGTTTAATGTTCTGATGCATGAGCCAGCCGTTTGTTTCTTCTGTATATATGTTAGCCGTGATTTTCATTCTTCGAACTGCACCCCAGACCACCACTGAGATATCACCGAAGCCTAAACAACCGAATTTCAGCTAGTTTCTCTTGGAGTGCCAGTAGAACATAACGAAATCAGGGCCGTCGAAGTTAAACTGTCCCTCATTGCCAAATATCCCATTGTTCCACTTAGCTTTCCATGTGATGTGTTTTCTGGCCGATTCCTCTAGATTTTGAAAGTGATGATCAGTTAACCACGCTGGAGCTGTCATCGTCCTGTACTGCAGATGTCGCGTAAACTGTAACTGTTGGTCTACCCTCTGAGCGCTTTAATTCAATTGCTAGAATCTCCGCAGCCTTGATACACTCGTAGGTTCGTTCATAGTACCATGTAAGAGTCATCGAGTGCCCTGTTCAGAGATTCCTCTTCAAATTTCACATGTGCTCTTAAACACATCAAAATTCTCCAAAAGTTGCGAACAGCTACTTTCAATCTGAAGATTTTTGGAAACCTGGTGTCTGTAATCCCAAATTGTTTACGTGCGAGTATTGTTCCTTGCTTTAGCTCAGACAGCCGTGAACTCCTCACCATCCCTCAGTTTCGATAGGTGAGAGGTCTCTACCATAAATCAGAATTCACAGCCATAGTAAGATTAGTCCACGAATCACGTGTGACATGATCACTGAATAACAGCACTTCTCAGAAAACTGAACGTGAGTGATTATTGACGAAGTTCATTGCTTTTGCCCATAATCTCCTTTTTCCCCATTTGTTCAGGGGCGCGCCTAATGCATTTCGCATCCTTTGAGGCACATTTTCCTCGAGCAAACGAATTATTTGCCTCTTCCCTCAAATCGATGTATATATTTGGTATATTTGGGGGCTGACACACCAGAATGACAAATTTGATCACCCTAAGTGGTTTGAATCAAAAATGATCCAAGAAAGCACGAGGTGGTTTAGTAGCACTTCGTGCAATAAACTGAACACTCGTGCAGCTCGCACCTGTTATTTCAAGAATGAGGATAATTCTAAATCTGGTTTCTGTAGCCATTTTATTGATTCATACACTAAATTTATGAGCCTCTTAAGAGGGGATGCAAACATTAAAAATGAAAACGATTTTTTGACTTTGTACTTATTCTCATGCGAAGCGCAAGCCTAATCATACATGGTCCTAACGGAGTCGAGATTACTCTAAGGGAAGCCTTCTGTAGATGAAAAGATTCGATTTGAAAACATCAACCCAATGAATACAGGGCAAAAACAAAATTGTGCTACCAAAAGGTTCACAGCTTTCTTGACATATTGTTGAGTCTTCTTTGCTCAGCGATCCGAAATTCACTCGGTCACCTTTATTCGGTTGACGAGATGGATGGATTTCTCCGTTTGGGTTCGACCTCTATTTCATTATACAAGTTATGCCTGTCACAACTATTCCACTCTCTGGCCGTCGAAGTTCTTCAAAAAATGAAAACCTTACTGGAAGTCGTTTGGCTTTCATTTCCTTATCTTTTTGTGATTTATTAGGCACTTTCTTAATTTGAATAATTTATAGGTGAAAACTGAAAAAGCATTCATCCAATGCGACGATGCACTTGTTGATTTCCAATATGTGTTTATATTTTTAATCCGGTCGGTACATCATTGGTGTTATCAAGAGGACGAGGGAGTGAGTGAATGAGTGAATGAGTGAGTGGCTGAGTTGGTGAGAAAGTGAGTGAGCAAATGAGTGAGTGAGTGAGTGAGTGAGTGGATGAATGAATAAGTGAGTGATTGAGCGAGTGATTGAGTGAGTGGGTGACTGATCGAGTAAGGGAGGGAGGGGGGAGTGAGTGAGTGGAAAAAACAAATAAAAAAGCCAAAAATCAGCCTGGGGTTCATCAGGGACTACTTTATTAAGATCTTCGGAAACAAAATTTTCCGCAAGTAGAAGTCAAAAGAACTGCAAAATATTTCTGATAGTTCATTCGCAAGCCCTTACAATAGTATTAAGAATGTGGATCATAATTTTTGAAAAAGAGAATAAAAATGATCAGGCCAAGTCAATAATATCATCCGACATGGCTAAGGAAATAGGTAACAGAGGTCATTAGAAGTTCAGTAGTGGAACATCTGGTCAATACGGGACATTCGACTGACAATAAACGTTCATTCACAGTTGTATACAGACCTTCGGTTAGTCGATCTTAAATTGATCAGGAACATCTTGTAGTGTGTGGTCAAAGCGACGGTAATCAAAATTTGTCACAGGGAATTGTTCAGAGTAAAGCGATATTTTCGTAGTCTACAACTGCTTAGGCCAAAATCCTAACGTAATAAGATAGATTTCATGTGAGACAAGCACCTTTTTAGAGACGAAAAAAGAAGACTGATTTGACGTAACCTGTGTGATTCAGGCTGCTCGTGCCAACAATGCTTTCTGTGGATACGTTTTGACGGGCTTGGTTCGTAATAAGTTCATCGTGTCCTTTTCCCGAATTGGGTAATTTGGTTCCATTGTTGTGATTTTTGTACTGTGTTATAAGGGCCTAATGATGAACAACCGAAAAGAACTACTCACCTCATCCATCTTCTATAAGATCCACAGGAATGTTTCACCACTGACTTTTCTGTAACCGCTTATTGTTCCTTGGTGTTTGGTGCCAGCGGTCTGGTGCTTGGGAAGAAAACTACAGAGCACTAATACGAACAAAAGACAAAATGCACTGGTGTCGTTCCACAAGTTGTCTAACGATAGACATAATCGTGATCCAGTCAACATCAGTCGGAAATATAATACACAGAGTTGTAACCCGCCATTTTTAACGCTTGGATGTTACCGGAACAGGTTTGTAGAAAAGAGTGTTTTGATTAAAAACGTGCTGAAACAAAGAACTCTTGGTTGAAATAAATTGGGAAGGTGGATCAAAAACGAGCATATCACTAAGTATAGTGGTCCTCTTGACAAATATATATATATATATATATATATATATATATATATATATATCATTTCACTATCGCCTGATTTCAGGCTGCTTCAAACTAAACAGCACTACAAGGGAAGAAGAGATACATGAAGTCACATTCCGTGATTTAGTTTGTTTGTGGACGCAATACTGTCAGGTTTCTCAGGCCAAAACTGGTGGATTTCTTAGATGTCCTCAAACGGAGCCTGTAGCTATCCAGAGCTTAACTCGCAAGGCAGTGAGACGGAGCGTAGGGTCCGTCACCCACTGGGGTTCGGGGCCTGATTCCTCGGTTCATTCCCCTTCGGATGAGGTCAGACTTCCTGGGTGCCGAGCACACTGCTCCGAAGCCGATACCGGTGAGCATAGAGTTGTGCACCTAATACGCCACTCCTAGACTGACTATCAGTCAGTCAACCCGGCGAACAGCACCGTGCATTCGTTTTTGTTCTCTCACCTTTTTGAAGACAGGTCCTTCACGGGAAGGCGGGAGAAGAAACTGTAACAAAATCACAGTCATTTGTGGGCATTTCGAGAGACCTTTAAGACAAGTAGCCGTCCCGGATTGTGAGACTCCAACCCCCGACCATACTGAAGTATTTGGAGGCCATTCTGATAATTAGTTGTTGGCTGATTTTGTTTTCAATTCATCAACCTAATGATTACGAGACAATGTCAATTTTACGATTTTCATACAAACAGTCTACCGGGTCAAACACGGTACTTGATTTCAATATTAAGAATTAAGTGTGACGTAATATATAATATGCACACTGATTACGCGGCCTTGAAGCTTTTTTAGCCAGTCGTATAAGGCCTATGATTTCAGTTCAATTGAAGCCGAGGTTTGTATTCGTTTCCTAGCGTGTAATCTGGACAGGAAGGACGCAGTTCGTAGATTAGTGGCAGATAGAATTTAGCTTGCTGATATTATGCAAGCTGCTTTAAGCGTGCAATCATTGAAGAAAATCAACGGCTAGCGAAGAACTTCTTCATTTAAGTGTACACCAATAAGACTAATGGTACAAACGTCCGCAACATTGAGTTCGTGCTTTTATTCACCATGAACTACCAACGCTTATCTCCTGACGGTACAACTTTTCCATCTTTCTGAGTAATAATCAGCAATGCACATCCACCGAGTATCGATTCTGAAGGGTACGCTTATGATTCAGAAATTTTTCCCAAGATTTCTGGATTGAGAATGGACAGCTTACACTATGTCAGTGTTATATATGACTCTCATTTTTCGTAAACCACCATCAATGTTTTCGCATCCAAAGTTCATCGTTTTGTCGGTGACGAACTGTTGCAGTGCGATTTCATCTGTATTTGCACAGAAGAACTCTGCCAGCAGTCAGCCTATATTTTGGTCATAGTATGAACAGTTGAACAAAAACTCAATTACAAAAATTCTGAACACAAAGAAATAGGAGGTGGGTTTCAATAAGCCCCGGGGGTATGTGTGAGAAGAAAAAAGGAAGGCTGATTGTCAAATTTCCAAATTAACTTGACTCTCATTCTTTCCTTATCTGTCAGTATCTGACTCAGATGTAGAATGCAAAGATTTTTAGACAGATTTATCCTAGTTGAAAAGTGCCAGAATGTAAGACAGATGACAGAATGAGAACTAGAAAAGTCTGAATCCCTATGTGACGGATGTCTTTGGTCCTGAAAAATATTTTTGGCTTGAGTTAAACCGGACCCAACGTTGTGATTCATCACCGCTGAAACAGTGAAAGTACCGTACAGCCGTTTCATCGAAGCCTGTCGCGAATCATTAGCTTTGCACATCCGTGGAACCAACACTGAGACTCGAACCCAGGGTGAACGACTGAGTCGAACAATCAACCACAAAGGTATCCGGGCCGGCTTTCGCCAGTCTACCGAATTAATACACCATAAGAGGCAGCTCTCTTCCCGCACCGACCTTGAAAGTTAGTGGGGCTTTTCCCGCAAGGCGTGCAACTCCTATGACGGTCGGTGTCTTTAGAGTTCACACTGCATGATGAATCACATTATGTAAAAATCAAATCCACTATTCATGAAGACTCAGTGAGCTGTTCAACTTTTCCAGTCAACAGTGCAGCAATGGAGATGAGCGAAACACAATTACCAATTACCGAACCACGCAGTAGTTTATAAAACCTGTTTCAGAAAACCAGGAGAACTTGCAGGTAAACCGGCAAACCAAGATAGGAAAATCATACTGGAAGCCGAAATTTGTGAATTGCTGAGAGTGGTGTTCTAAATTGTCAATTTTTGTATCTGGGAAGATAAATGTAGCAGCTTTACAAAGCTCCATTTAATATGTCGGTTTTGGCTTATTAGCAAGTCTAGCTCCTGGCTAGTGTATCCGAGTGGAAATCAGTTTGAAACTTATCGACTAAAGATACCCCATGTGGTATATTATATGTCAGCTTTTAATATTCAGTAAAAAAACGTTTGTGAAATGATGGCAGTCAATCGACTTTCAGATTACCGCAGATAATTTTTGTAAATACCGGTTTACAATTTTCTGACTATCATCATTTCCGACTAGGCTGTCTTACCAAATAAAAACCACTTACATTTAGCTCCCGAGTACTTAGCAGGTCATTATTTGAAACTAATAGAAACGGAATCTGTTGAAAGATAGAAGCGGGAACTACTGAATACCTATTCAGGGCTACTGAAGGAATGCAACGGTTAGTTAGATCGGGTTGGAAAGCCTCCTATTCAATATGAATTTTCACCAAAGTTCCTAAGGGATCAGAAGTGGCCTGATAAGGAACAAATTACCAGCCTATTTTAACATCTCAAACGAAGAGGAAACTGGCAGATCGCTAATCTAGGTGCTAATTAGGAGACGAGATATTTCAATATCCAGGACAAAAACAGAATTTTTAAGAAGGGGTTTATAACGCTTGAGTCATCTTCATTTTCTATGATAAACTGTGAAACTAGTTGCGGATGCCGGCTTGTTATTGAGTCATTTTAAAGCTTGAAGCTATTGACAAAACTGAGACTGAATCAAAGACTGGGGACTAGTCAACAAACAGTTAGCAGACAGACTTTACCTTTCTTTACTGAGATTTTACACTGAGGTGGAAAAAAGTTACGATATAGTTAACGGTGGATCTTTTGAGCGTGTTGGCTGAAGATGCACTTAGGTGGATTGAAAGACACAATTGGGCAATGTATGTTTGTTGATTTTTCTTCGTGAGCAACACATTCACAGCAAATGACGCGTGCTACTTCTAGTGATAGGTCTACATTTGTTTGAGAACACACGGTCAGTTATGCGCAAAAACTAGTTCTGAAGTCTAGTCAAATAAAGGTGGAAGTAAAACAAGGGGAAATTTCACAGTCTGAATAAATATCACCAATTAGAATGTATTTAAATGATTAAATCTCAGCCTTTTTTAAAAGCCGAAAGACGTAGGGATGGTTAATGCATGTCAATTTTGACTAGCCCAGGCCAAAAATAATGAACTCAGGGTGTTGAAAACTGTATGATGTGAGGCTTCCCTACACCTGAGTGGGATCTATTTTGCTTTCTAACTAAAGAATTCTGCCCAGAGAGAAGGATTTCATATAGAAAAGAATCAGTTCCTTTAACGTGTATATGGCTGATACATATAGAAAAAACCGCTGAAAAATAAGTTTTCTCCAGCTTATAATTAATTTAGACAGCGCAGTCGATGTACTGGTTTTTAGAACAAAGTCCTTGAGCTACACATTGTGATATCCTTATTTTCTATTTGAAACTCAACAAGCCATTGAAACAGCGTATCTTCTGTGGGTAATAGCCGTGATCTATGTGCAAGACTACTGGGAGAATTCGAACTCAGGCTCAACAAGGTGCTTCAATACCAGCGAAGCTGAGCCACGGGTATGCTCCTCTTCGAACCTGTCACTAACACTGCCGTGTGTTCGTCTGCTACACATGGTTGATTGTATTGGTAAAAAGTGCCATCTCAACCGATTTCACTTATCAGTCCAAACAGGATTGTGGACACCTGCCCAACATGTTTCGAAATGGTTCGTTCTACTTTTCGGTGCTATTAGCGTACGTCTATATACATAAATAATTTTTTAACTGACAGAGGCAACAGTCATCTCAGCTGATCGATTCACTCACCTTTGGTTTTTGTCCCCTTCGACACTTATGAAATATTCTCATCAAGTTCACTTTTGCCACTTACTTTTTCACAGTTATTTTTTGTTTTCCACGACTGCTATGCATTTCAGTCTGACGGAAGTGACGAGGTTGACAGCTGACAGTTAGGATCTACTGCCAACCGACTGAGCTGACTTGAGAAATCACGTGTCACCCCGTTTGTTACCACAATAATCCATCGGAGAGTTGTATGACCCATCACTTTCCCGTGTGTTTCATGGTGGCTATGATATATAAATCACCCCTTCAATCCATTTAAACACATAAAGAGGATAATAAATGTAATGAGGGAGAGGAACAGTTGATTGTCGATTCAGTTCTCAAAGACTACAAGCACACAACCTCCTTTCTTTAAGTATGTGTTCTAATCCCCTCACACAGCACACATTTTAATATTTCACATCAAACAGAATAAAAGAAACATTTTCACCTGTAAACAGATCATAAGTTCACATATTTTAGTAGAATTTAGCGTTTGACAACTTTTCCCCAATTTAAAAGTGTGCTCTGTACACCCATGCATCGTAGGAAATGATACGCTGGTTGAGTTGACGAGGAAAATTGCCCTTGTGGGTTCTTAGATTTTCCATATTCCACTAATGAAATCTTTAGATGCACTCACTAATGGTTCAAAATTTGTCGAATAAAATATGGTACTAATGTGTTTCCATGTGGTAACAGAATCTAAAGACAGGGCGGTTTTGAAGTTTAATCACGACGGGGGAAGACTAAGGTGATTTGTGGACGATCAAGCATATCAGACTGTGGTCACCTACACAATTCCGAGTGTTCTAGCAAGTTCAAAGTTATCTTTCTCCGGTAATGGTACCGACTGCGTCACTGATAAGTGTCATCCAGAACTTTCTGTTTGTCGAGGCACGGAAATCAGTAACTTGTGTAGAGATGCCATTTGCTCCCAGAGCGACAAGAAACAGTACTTTGACGCTTTTTACCCGTTTGGGTACGATTACTGTTGGACTGTATACACATCGTTGTGGAAGACTTTATTCATGTAGCCACATATCCGCAACTCAGTTTTCGTTTGAATGACCTTTGTCTCATACCAGTCAGAGAAAACGGATTTTTGGAAAGAATAGTCACAAACCATCCCAAAAGTTTCATTTTGCAATAGCGTGCTCCTTTTGAAACGAGTGATCATGCTTGTATTTCAGCTAGGCCCAAAATTTGTTCACGTTCTGCCTACTCTTCTCTTGTCAAGACGAAACAAATAAGGGTAACTACCTGAAATCGGCCACCTGTCAACCATGCCCTTCGTAGAAGATCCCTTTCCAAGGTGTCTTAGTGGTCCTCGTTTGCTGAATGCATCATTACCCGTTAGAGGCGTTTGCAATGATGCTGAATGCTGCATTTGACTTGTGTTGTTTCACGGAAACAGTCGTTTTTAGTTGCAGCAGGATAGCTTCTCCGATGCTGAAACCTCTTAGGCAAAAAGAATATGCCTCGATACCACACGACCAGGCTTTTGCGTAAGGTCAAATAATCCTGATCAGACAGGAGATACAACGGTTGAATGAGTCTTCCGTGAACCACTTTCCGACTACTGCAAACAGTAAAAATCCTCGGCTCGGAACAAAGCTTTTATGCGGTCGGTGGGTCAGTTCAAGCAACTCATATAGATGCCGCCAATTTAAAGCTGCATTTATTCATCCGTTCACATCGATCCTACTACCGTATACCCTATACGTTGCCCCCGAAACTGAACAATCTTCTCCAGAAGACGTCTTGGGAGAACTTAGAACCTCGAAAGCTTCTCCCACTGTTAGCCCGGATAGTTTATCCCCCACTATATCCAAGTTTTTGGAACAAGTCTGCTTGCGGAAATAGCAAATTTATCGATCAACAAATCCGTTGATACTGGTGCTGTGCCTGCCGACTTAGTACCTGTTACAGTTGTGTCTTTTCTCAAACAGTCCAAGTTTTGAAGGCGGAGCCTTCGAAATCAGCCGAGCTGAGTCGTTTGAAAACCAAATTACACATTTTTCTGTGGATTTGTATGTGAATACTCATTATCGTATAAATATGAAGGCCACCAGTGCTGTCATACATGTGAACATTTACGTGTTTCGGCGCATACGGACTATTTTGTGAATTATGGTAATCAATTTCGGAACTGGTTCAAACGGTGAGAGAGTGAGAAAACACCGGGCACGCTGGCAAGTTAGTCTCCGACTGCGCAGTGCTGGGAAAACTCAGATTTCTTTGATCTTAGTGTTTTTTTTACTAGGAATAATCGAAGATATGTCAGCAGTCATACAGAAGAGGGTGCACAGAGATGCAAAAATTATTATGCTATGAAAGTCTCAGTAGCACAAGGATATATTAAATGGATATATACGAGTGGGTGGTTTGAGTTCCTACCAAGCCGATGGTTACACTGGCTCTCAAAATCGAGGGGGAGGTGTCATCACTTACGGTAATAACAAATTGTAACATGGAATGCTGGGGCGAGGGGACGGCGTAAACATCAAGGAGAACGAACGAACCAAACGAGGGATACAGACAAAAGAACAGGCGGCGAATATGTCGGAGGCTTCCTGAAGCAGGCAAAAAGAAGCAAACAGACGACCAGAGAGGAAGCAGCGGGATCTCCGGCAACCAGCAAGATAGCTCAGGTGAAGGGCTGCCGATCGAGTTCTCAACTGAGACAGTCGGGCCAACCGAAGGGAAATGACGGACAAGAGAAGCAAGCCATCGGCCACAGTCAAATGGACAGAACGCAGCCGAAGCGCTCAAGCAGCGGCAATAGCAATCTTGGTGCCGCGCAGTCTGGAAAAAGGCCTATATAAGCGACTGTATGTGTGCCATGACTTGACTTGTGTGATCGTGGGAATACAAGTATCCTGCCATGTGTTGTCGTCCTTGTTACAAAATGAAGAAAATCAGCGAATCTGATCTTTACGTACTCAACCGAAAGGATTAGCTGTCATATCATAGACTGTAAACCGCATTATGCAAGCGGATTCCGATCGATACTCATCCGAAACATCTACTTGGCATCTAGTCTATCACCTTATTTAAACACATATTTTGATCTTCTGTCCGCCTCAGTAATTGCACACCTGAGTGAATGCCTTTGCATATTTTTCGGTGACTTTAACAGGCATAATATTACTTATTTCACCAAGATTGGCTTGCTAAATTCGATACTCTTTCCCACCAGTCTTGACGCATTACTAGACTTGTTTTCACAAGCAAACTGCTATTTTTCAGAGTTCAAAAACTAGCACCTCTGACCAGCTTTGATCACTTTATCTTGAAAATTTGACCGAAAGTGCACGGTAAGACCATCGGGTAAACTAAGTTAAGAAGATTATCCAGAAAAATGAATCAGAGAAATTGTTCACCAGACAGTCTGGTCAAGTTAAAGGCCCTGGTTACCTCGACCCATTTACCGCATTTTCTAACCCCGACCATTCTGTCTTCTGTAAACACGTAGCCGATTACTTTAACTTTTGCCTAAACCATTGTTTCCTATTTGAAAATAACTGCATCAGAACTCGTCGATATTCTTCACCTGAACTGAAACAGCTGCGAAAAAAGATAGCGCAGGCTTACAAACAGGGACAGACAACACAAAACAAAAATTCACCAACTTGATCCAATCTGAAGATAAACGCCAGAACAAGTTGTTTGTAAGTGTTATCTTAGGAAACGTCAGTTGTCGTGGCATGTGGAAGGCCATTAAGCACCTGTGAGGCAGTAAATCAATAAACCAAAATGGAGAACGGTAAAGTTGAAGAATTCAACTCTCATTTCAGCTCAAAAGAGCGGTCTACTTCCACGCCAGTCTTCAACAACACATCTCAGCCACCAACTATTGAACCCTCTATGTTCTTCCAACTGTTGTGCAAAGTGAATATAAATAAAGCTCCTGGTCCAGATGAGGTATCACCTGTTGTACTCAATGAGGGTACTGAAGCCCTTTCAGTTCCGTTAGTCAATATCTTCAATAACTATACTTTAGGCAGAAAAATGCCTAGCATTTGAAGACTAGCTTGAGATAAGGCCTGCTCCCAAGAAGGAACTTGGGAAATACCGCCCCATCACCTGCACTTCTGTGATGCTCAAACTGTTTGAGAGACAATTATTACCGTGGGTTAAGTTGGACTTTACTGAAGAGGACACTATTTCGCTTATCTGTCTTCGTGCTCCACACTTGACGCCATAGATTAAATAGTCCACCTAATAGCTATGGCGTTGGACAGAAAATTTAAAGATGTCAGAATGATGTTTTTAGATTACAAAACCGCATTCGGTTGCCTTGATCATTCAGCATTGCTCAGTGGGCCCTATCTAACTCGTGTTGACTCAAACGTTTGCAGGCTGATTTCAGACTACTTTACTGATCAAAGACACTTCACTTGTTTCAGCGACCAGTTGACAGTGGTGTTTTACAAGGTGCAATTTTATTTCCTTTTTTCTTTTCTTTGTGTGTTAAGCAACTTTCAACCCCGTCGACACTCACCAGCTGAAAATATGTCGATGATGTGATTTTAAAATGGAAATTATCGAAACTCGAATGAATTTCCGATATTCAGATCCAACTAAACGAAGTTGTTAACTGATCCTCATCCGGTTCCCCTTTTACTGAATGCAACTAAATGCCGAGAAGTATCATTTTCCTTACTTTTTGATGAACCAGATAGATCCCTCACTAACAGGTTTCCTCTTCTAGCTGCAAACCATGAACCCGTACCAATATCGCCTAAGGTTAAACATCTTGGAGTTACACTACCCCGTAGTCTTTCATGGTCCATGCATGTTGGAGCGACTTTTCGTAAAGTTAGAAAGTTGTCATTTTTTTCTCTGTCCGTCTAAGACTACTTTTCGCCTCAAACCAGTTGGCTTTTAAACTTCATACTGCAAGTCTTCACTCACGATGGTTTTACTACTCTCCAGTTATTTTTCCCGGCCTACTGAAGAAAGATTTTAGTTTAATGGGAAGATCTATAAAACACATATCTAAATGCAGTGGCGTATCCAGATACACACTGGTTGTTCCATCACTGATAAAAATTTTCATGTTTTTGGCTTGCTTCCATAACGCTTTCAGACATTCACCTTCCTCTACACAACGAACTTTCGAAAGCTGTGTCTGAAAAGTGTACGAGCTCAGTGTTCAAATTTCTATTTGCTCACACTTCCGCACACCGCATTTCTGTTTTGCCGTATCATGCTGGTCTGCTAGCTGATACAGTGAAATTTATCACCGACTTGTGGAACTTTTTACTTCGATGTAAATTACCTTAGCTGGTACATATTTCCTGATTCCCTACTTTTATATCCACAGATATGGTATCAATACCGAAAATTCACCCAATCAGATCGAAACTACTACTACTAATTTGACTTGACTCGAAACGTTTTCTTCCCAAAACCATCACTGCTGTATGCACTAAGGTTGACTGTGCGCGCTATTCTTATCCGATTGCTCTTCTCTTTTTTTACTTCAAATGACCCTTATCAGTTCACATACGAGCCAAACAGGTGCACTGTGTGTACGCAGTTGCTTCAGTTTGTCATTTCATTTCCAGATCAGTTCGTTGTGTCTTTCTCGATCATTTCCCTGCTTCTCCAAAACCTGGAGTATTTTGACTGTCCGACTTCTGTGCATTCGTGGTTAAGAGACTACTCTTTCGGCAGAGCCCGGAGCACCGAATTCGGTAGCATATTTCCAAGTGCCTTAAGGAACAACTCCGGTTTCCGTGGTGCTGTTCTTTATCCTACCGTATCACTTTGTAGATTAGTGACTTATACGTGGCTCATCCTGCACGACATTTTAATTATGTCGATGATGCTGTACCCGGACAGTCCACCTCCAATCAACCGGAATTTACCTCCTTTTTTGGCGATTTTATGTAATATTCAGAACTTTTCTTCACTTCTAGATGTTTCGAAAGCATATTTACCCCTTCTAGACCTCCATATCCCAATGGATGTGACACTTTGGTGCCAAAATACTATCCTCATTTCCTTTATCCACTGAAGTGTTCTACCAATCTTAATTTCCTGTCATGTAATCTTTCTTGGTTCATTTAGAAAGGGTTCGCACTCACTATACCGTGTCCTGGCCCCAATCAGTCATGTTTCTTTGATTTCTATAGCCTACCTCATCGACACAATAGGTGATCTACGTATTGTCACCTGTGAAAAATCCTAGATGAAGATTCCCACGGACCTCACTCATCTGCTCTGACACGAGCTGTCCTTCTACCTGTTAGTGAGGGAAGGCCGCTGAAAAACTCCGTATGAAACTTGGCCTTTGAATCTGCTTTTAGTTTGTCCGTTGTTCTTCCCGTTTATGAGATATTTGCAACTTGGCAGCTACCTTTTTTCAATCCTATTTATGACTGAAAGGGGAGTTGCTAACTTCAGAAGTCCCTAATACAATACAAAAAATCATATTAGTATAAATGAACGACTGTCAGTTGGGGCTGATTCTGTGTTTCTGAGGTATGTTGCTGGGGTAAAGAACGAAATGATAGGATCATAATTATGTCATCCAATGCTCAGAATTATTAGGCAACGGTCAGTTACCCGGAATGTAGAGGACTATAAAATCTCTTCTGGTCAATAATCACACTGTAGTTCGAGTGGTCTCTGGTTGCCTGATCTAATACCAGCAAACTTATTATTAAGATGGATCCAGCTGTCAAAAGTTATTGACTCTGGTTGGATTCGAACCCAAGCATGGACTCCAACCACGCTTTAGTATCGCGGGTGCTTTACTAGCTGAACTGTGAGACCAAAGCAGGTGTTTCGGGCTTTTTGCGAGTGGACCACACGGGATGCCGACTGAAGTTATATTAGCTCATAGCACCAGCCACCGTGATCTGCCTACAGACGTTATAAGAGAAGAACTTTCCTAATTGGCACATCCACAGAGGATAAACCAGGCATGGTTTATGGCTAATAAACTAACTTTTTGTCAATATTTCCTCCATCTGCACAGTCAGTACAACTCAAAATATCTCCAATTAAAGTCGATCACATTTTTTTAACAACTAACCACTGAAGGAAACAATTCCCAAATTCAAGAATGTCAAACGAACCAGTTTACGTGCTTCAGTTAGAAACGATTTGATTGGTCAAAGCATTCGGATCTGGTTTTTGTGTGTAGGCTGCGCAGCGCCGTTCGTATTATAAGAAATTATTACAGCAAGTTAATCCCATTACCTATATGACATGAGGTGACATGAGTAAAATAATAAAGGAAAAGGCTACACCGAAGAAAACAATCAAGAATCTCAGATCTGCTCTGCGTTGGGACAAATCAACTGATTGCTTGTGTTAAACTATCCACTCAGCAGGCTCTCATCCCGAACGGTGGTAAGACGTCTTTTTCGTTACTAGTAAGGCTGACGAACTGGCTAGTGATCACTGTTCATTCGGTTGTCCAGTATAGTGGTATTAACGCAGTTCTCGGGACAGTGCATGTCTGCCGTAATATGGGGTGGAAAAGTGGCTGTCTCTCTTTGAAGCCAGAAAAGGGCCTAGATGCATGGTTAAACCGTTAAAAATATTTTTCCGCAAAGGAAATGTGAAAATTAAGCAGACTACATTTAGAAAAACCACAACTTTTTACCAAATTTAGTATGTGAATGCATAAAATGAGTGGTTGACATGCAGTATAGAGGAACAAAATTCTAGATGAGACTCGAATGGGGTGTACAACTAATGATAGGACCACACAGAGACAGAAAGAAGCAAATTAAATGCCATCAGTGATCAAAAGAGGGAGGGGGGGGGGTGTTACAAATAGGTTCATTTTGAATCTTCTATGAATTAGCATCTGCCGGTACTTATAACCGTTAAGAGGACCTCAAATTCAAAAGATACCATGCAGATCATATGAATCAACGAATCGATTATTGAAGGAAACTAGAGAAATGAAAATCAATTATTATAGAATACGCCCATCGATTCATGAAAAAACTTGTAACACGAAGAAATTTTCTTTCCATATATCACTTCAGGCATTGACATATATAGTACTGGCTATAAGAGGGTATATGTGCAGCTAAAGATAGCAGAGAGTGAGTAAATGTGCAACAAATCCGGTTACTCGACAACATGCTTCAACTTGATGAATCTTGTTCGTTGTGTGAACGACAATAAGTGTGAAATGTTTAACCAAATGGCGTGAAAAGGCAGGTGTGAAAAACAAAGGTGTGAAGAAAGAGGTGTGGGGCTGGGGAGAATTGGTACAATGGAACCATAAGAGAGTCACTTGTTACGGCCACGGCAACAACAACTGTTGCACGAAGTTACGTTGCTTACACAAATCCGGCTTCAGTAGTCGAATTGCTATGGCTTCTGACGTCATCCGCAACCGCCTGTAGTAGCGTGATACTTTTGACATTCATAAACAAGTGATGTTTTCAGGCCGTCAACTGAGTCAGATGATGTTGGTACCAGGTCGTACAATTGGCTCGTTAGACTTTCAAATTATTACTTAAGTGCACATGTTACAACTTGCAACAACATTTAATTTGTTTGATTCGCATGTGATATATTCCCATGGCATCTTTGAGTCAACCAACCCTCAGATCCAGAATTGTTTAGGTGAACGGTGGCGTTTGGACTGATTAAACCGTATATCAAACTTTCTGACCTGTGGCGACGACTTACACGTGAGTTAGCTTTAATAAGGCTGGCGTAAAAAATACTAGCAGCTCATGGGCCCCGCCTTGGATACCGAGTAAAACAGGCAATACTATGAGCCAGACGAAAAGTCAACGACCCAGACATTATTTGACGCCCGGATCTGTTATTCTGTCCGATTTGTGGTACACCACACAGAGTGCCACAAAATTTCATACCACTCCGCGTTGCTTTGCTCCTGTATTAACACCGCAAATTATATTCATTGTCAGACATTCCGATCGGTCGGCCTCAATTTGATTGCCACGCGGAGTCCGGGACGCGTGATCTAGCAACCCAGGTGTGTGACCAGACAAAACAATTTGTATCACTGAGGTGATCAAAACAATTGAGAAGACGTGACATGCGGTACTGACCGACTAGCAGTGCACGCAGGCGTGCACGCATAAATGCAATCAACCAACCAATCAACCTCTGATCAGTGCTGCATATTGTCCGCTACACTAGTTTTCTCCTAATCAAAATCGATTGTGACTAAAACTTTCCAGTTTGATGGTGAGGAGACTAACAGATCAGTGAAAAAGCTTCATTTTAGTGTGATTTATTTAAAATTATTTATTCAGTAAAATAACTCCAAGTCCTCCACTCCAACGAAAGCAATTCTGGGTTTGTTGTGGCAAACGGAACACTCTAGTTTCTACTTTTTAAATCTTATAATAAAGACGACTTTTGAAAACCACGTACTGGCCAACATTTATCAGTAACCCTGAACTAGATAAAAATTAGGATTACAAGATTTTTTCAACGTTATGATAAATTCTTTTACGATTCACTGAATAATCTTTATTACTGAAACTAAACGAGATCATCAGTGCCCATCAGGTAATGGTACTTCAAAAACATGCATGGTATTTTCATGAAATTCTCATTGATGGCTAGGTTACGTAACACAATAAGGATAGGATATATTGGGCTATCCGGTAGTTTTTACTGCATAAACCAATCGATTTTACCTTGAAGCCAAAAATCATTGAATCATATTTGGAAATACTTTACTTGCGTTCGACATTTTCTGAAAACATTTAGGGGACTTTCGCTTTTTGGAAAGGCTGATGATTATCCGTCCCCTAATCTTCGCTCATCGAAGTGCTCACTAAGAAGATAGTTCCGATAATGTAGGCCCATAGGCTGTGATATTCTTGCCATAGGACTCTGTTCGACTGACAGTATACCCGGGTTCAGAATTGACATCAACCGGAAGCGTTTGTTTGTGAAAACGCCAATCAGCATCTGTGATTTGGGGTCATAACATATACCACCAGTTCAACAGTGGAACTGAGATAAAAACGCCCGTGAAGAACTAAGGTCAATTTTGCACCCTTTTGCTTAGTAGATCACTAGGCCGAATAGCTTGTTGCGGGGACAACAACGATGTAACTGAAAAGTTTCAGTAAAATAAATTAAGATATCCGGTCACTCATGGGAATATGTGAGTAGTAAGATAATGAAATGATAAAGCGGGAAGAATAAGTCGCCTTTATAGAGCGAAAACATTTTTTTATCAATCAGAGATGTTTACTGCTAGTTTTTATTTCAAGTGGAACAGTTTTCACGGCAAACAAAGTGAACTGAAACCGCAAACTACACGAACGCGGCAGCTAACCACCAAAATATTGGACGAGATACTGTTTTCCCACGATGCTGTATGAATAATGATATCAATTTCACATCGGAACAAAAAAGGATTAATCCGATAACGGTCTTGAGAAGAACTTTCGATAATGTATTCTTCCGTAAACTTCAAACAGAAATTTACAATGGCCATCTCTGGATTTAGAAGTCTTAGGCAAGTGCTGAGATAATCTCATTGATATAAACACTCGCCCCTGTTGAAAGGTATCGAATGAAGCTGATATTAACGGACAGGCAGATAACAATATTTATTTGTGAAGTGTCAGAAGTTTGTTGACCTAGTTAATACAGTTTGCGTAGGTTCTATGTTAGGATCGGATAGAATCAGGACCCAAGGTTAATAATACATGGATCACGTCAACAGTTTATTGGTACCAAGTACACTACTTGGTTCACAGGACTTGGAAAATAAAGAAAATGGCAAAGCTATAACTTTTCCAGGTAGATCGACTGAAAATTGAACCTTTTCCAATACAACTATGAAAAGATTCTTGCTATTGTTCTTGAATTGATTCCACAAGCATCGGTGATGAATACTTCTCTCCATGCAGCGTTCAAGTAAGTGAGTGGAGCACCGTTTGTCTGCTTTTGACTGGCGTGAATATAGACTCAAGATGGCTTTTTAATTGGAACCCTTAGTCCCAATATAAATAGAGTAACATTTTCCATTATTTGCAAATCCAGCTCGAAATTAGTCTCCATTTCACGGGGAATCCCGCAAAGACAGACGATCTTCCATCTGGGAGTAGGCGCATGTGTTCAATCTGCAAAACACAAAACACGGAGACTTTATGAGTTCTGTATGTGTCTTTTCGGAAACCCACACTTACAATGATGGAACTCCAATATGGCTGCCTACAGCCCGACCATATCAACGCAGCAAGTACTGCGGCACTCTTCCTTCGACTGAATACCTCGCAGAACTCCGGTTTTCTTTTCATTAAACTCATTCACTTTTTGCATGATACTTCTGTGTGTCTCCTACTCAACAGGTTAGTTGCCACCGTTTGGGAACACTGTCATTATTTTCGAACAACTAGCAGAAGCTTCACAAATAATTTCTTTTTATCGAGCTGGGTGAATAGAAGCAGAAAACTCTGCTGTCTGCCGACCGTTACTAGTCAGCGTGAAATTTTGACTACCATTCTATAAGATGTCAAAATTACAGTGCTTTCTCGACCGTCATATTCGTCACAACACACTTATGATTTGCAAGCAGGAATCATTGTTTGCCAGACTGTTTTCTGGAGGATCGTAGACCTTGCGAGATAACCGGAGATGATGTTATGACTGATAATTATTTTTCCTCGGATGGCCAGTATGAAATGATTTTCAGTTTTAATTTGGCGGATTTAATTATCTACCTTTCCAGTAAAACCTTAGATTTTCCCTCATTTTGGATACCATTACAACTAACTCATATTTTTCTCTTTTTTGTGAGCGCCAGCATAAAATTAACCTTTGATGAGCCAAAACCAACCCTAGTCCTAATGCCAGATGATTTGCTTTGCTCAACGGTGGTTCTAGTCAGTTGTGTCAACACATTCTTTTATCAACTGCGCTAGCTTCAAATACCGAATTATGGTCCGGAGTGATTGTTTCAGGCTCTGAGATGGCTACTCATCCTGAAGGCTTTTTGAGTGTTCACAAAGGGCCGTGCGTTTGCTTCAGTCCCTACTGAGGAAGTCCTACTCACTACCTTCTCCTGAAGGAGGTACTTCCACAAAAATGAGAGGATGAAAGTGTATGCCAAGCTGTGCCCACTGTCATTCTAAGGGGGATCGGCTAAACCCTGATTACAAATCAACCACGGGTGACATATGAAGTGTACAACACTATGCTTACTGGCATCTGTGACAAAGGGGTGTACCCGATGTCTAGCCGCATCCGAAGGGCGAAAGAAATGAACAATCAGTTGCCGGCTTTCAAAGGTTCGACAAGAGGAGAGTGAAACACACCTTTGCCCACTGGCCCATCTGCACCAACCCTGCGGCCTTGAAGGATGCACTTGGTTGCGTGAAAGCGGCAGAAGCAACCTCAACAAAAATTCCTATATTGGAAGGGGCGACCGCGTAGTACAACAGCTCGCAAAGAAAATAACCGTGAGAGATTCGATTTCTGTGAACGACTACTCTTCCATGTGCACGAACGATCACTCTAGCGCAGTAGACAATTTGTTCTTCCACCTCCACTCCACCCCTTTGATTTTCCATTATCACACCACACAGATTCGTCTTTCAACAGTGCCCGATGAAGTGGCACTGATGGAAATGCTGACTGTATTCCCTCTGGTCTTTTTTATGCTGGCTTCCGAGTCTCACCAAAACCGCTGCCACCAGCTGATGCCCTGACTTGTCCTCGATGTCCAGTTAGGCTAACCACTTTCAACATGTGAACATCGATGCGTATGTGACAACAGGTGGGTTCAACTCATGCTCTTGAATTCCTTGTCATCGATGTACGTTGCATTCAACAGACTCGCATTCAAGGCTCCAGCTCCATCACTCGAATGAGGCCTCCATCTAATCCTTCTGTGAGTTTTCACTGACTCCTTTCTGAGGACTCTGGGGCTACGGCTCCTAGTATTGCTGGTCGTGGTACTCAATGGAAGAAATGAAGCAGCTTTGCTAGACTGGATCCCGATCAACAGTCATTTACGCGAAGTGAGACCCAGAGGTTCGTGCTAAGTAAGCAGTCGCCGTCTCGATAGACACCTTCCGTTTGTCACTTGGGCGTATGCACCCACCGATTATAATCCAGCAAGCCGGGCTTATATCGTTATTTTACAGGAGATCTGAATGCTAGAGTTGGTCAACCCTCATCAAACGAGAAGCATTTAGGAGGCTCTTTTCCAAAGACCAATAATCAACGTGTTCCTAGACATTTGCGCGGCCTTCGACTCCATCCATAGGACTGCACTATGGAAGAGTTTATTGAGAAAAGGAATACCTGAGACGTTTGTATCAGTCTTCTAAGAGTCGTACTGTCAAATCTTAGGTCAGGTTAGGGCCAATGGCCAGGTTTCCCGGTTTTGTCGTCCCGATTGGAGCACGACAAGCTTGCTCCGTATACCCATTTCTCTTCAACTTTGCCATGGGGGATTTTCTACGACATTCCTTGTCTGGTCTTCGAAACCGTGAAAATGAACTCTCCCTCAGGGAACAAAGTTTTGGACTTGGAATATGCCAATGATGTCGCCTTGGTGAGTGATCAATAGCAGCCAATACAACGCGCTCTGAATCTCCTGGCAATTGGGGTATACAGATTTTGGACTCACTTTTTGTCTTTCAAGTGAAAAGCACTTTTTCAAGATTGTCAGGAACCTGTGCCTGCACTCGCCCTTTGTGGTGTTCAGCCTCGGTCAGATGACAACTTTAAGTACCTTAGAAGCTTGACGACAGTTGGAGGTGATGTTGGTGATGAGATCAGTTTATAAATGAGGCGAGCTAGAGCAGCCTTTGTAGACCTGTGAAATCCGGCTCTCTCTTAAGGGACGGGTATACTTCGCTGAGGTTCGTAGTGTTTTACTCTACGGTTTCAAGACCTGGTCACTTTTCTTTGTGAATATTCGGCGTCTTTCTGTCACCGAAGCATTACTCACGTCTGGTGAGAACATCGAGTGAGTAATGTCGAGGTGCGCCGTCTTGTGTTAGGCACGGATAGCCGCCCTCTTACCTAAGTAATCGCTCTACACCGCCTCCGTTGGCGTGGTCATGTTTTAAGAATGCCCGCCAATCTTCTACCTTTCCGTGATCTATTCGTACGTGCTGGATAAGGTTGGAAGAAGCGACTCGGCTATCAGGCCATGATTTGGCCTAGAGATATGAAGAAGCTGAACTTAGCATTGTCTACAGTCGGTGCTTCCCGCCCTCCTGGTTGTGAGCTCAAGGTCTTGCTTAGAGACGTTGAGAGGATAGAACTCAGGGGCGAGAACGTTGTTCTGTTTGTCTGTTAAGCTCTCGCTCCCCGTAATCGTAAAAATGTCGTTCCGGCATACAAAAAGACAAAAATATCAAAAAGTATACGGTGACAAAGGAAAAGTCACGGTATTTTAGGTTTTCCTATCCGTCGCTTCACTGTGTACTACTCACCTTCTGTTTTTGTAATTGTTGTTGCTGCTCAGGCACTATATTTTATATGTATATGTATGCATCAACATTTCTTGACCAGTTCATCGTCTGTCTTCAACTGGATGGAACCTCTTTTTAGGCGATATCATTCTTAACTGTCCCTAACTTTTCCTCAGCAGTTCCTGATCCTCCTGCCTCCAGCGGTAGCTATTGCCTTCTCCTTCTGCAGCTTAAAGTATACTCTAGGAACTAACTCCATTCTTTCACGTTAACCCATGAGGTAAGCTTCCGACCTTTGACCTGTCAATAGGGAGTAGTTCTATTCGAGAGAAACCAAAGACCAAACAAGTCGCAAGAAGCGAGCATTTTGTTTGTTCTACCATCGTAAGTAAAACAGGTTACTTTACGTATTACACAGGGAGAAAAATATTGTAAAGGAATGGGCTGGATTGAAATCTGTTACGGTGGGTTCGATAAGGGTGGTGCAAGGAGAGGGCCCTTTGGCTAGCCCCAAAGAAAACTGACCGTTCTTGAGCAATAAGCGCGGACAGATGAATCATGATAAGCATTGCTTCACTGAATGCCGACAGGTTTGGTCTAGGATTGGGTAACATCACTGTGAAACATTGGATCAGTCTTGCGATTCTTGTGTCTCATTTTGCCTATCTGTTCACTTGCAGCTGCGGTGACTTAAATATTGGCAGCACATATCGTTGCTTGGCTCAATGGGTGTCGTAGTACAAAGACGAGTGGTTGCCAATGTCAATGATATAACAAGATGTGGTCACAGCGAAGGACATCAAATCTTCGACTTCTTCAGTTACGAAACACTAAAGTGCATCAGGCCATCAAGATGACGTAACTCGACTTTTCAGAGTGATGTTATACAATCCCAAACCGAAGCTTTTGGCATTCAGCAAAGCGACACCTGCCAGGATGCATCAGCCAGCGCTTTGTGCACAAGGCCTGTTGACACTAAACATTTGTTTGCCTTGGCAACCCGCAGAACGCACTGTGTGAGCAATCAGCTCAGCCTACTGCGCTGTAATGTGTTTTCGTCTTATAATATACAAACTAACCGGTTTTACGCAGGGAGTAGACAACATTAAACGAACTACTTGCATTTTTTGTCTTACGCTTTCCTGTCTTCATATTTTGGTCCCCTTGAACTTTCTTTCACTATGCAGAGCCATTCGTTTCCCAAATGCAGAAATTCCTTTATTAAGATTTGACGTTGTTATCAGACTATTTTCACATGGACGACAGAATCACTTTGACATTGTTTAAAGCACAGAGAAAGAAAAAGGTACATCCTCACAAATTCCAAGATCATGCGGCCGTCAGACGTGTATTTAGCGTGTTCAAAGGGAAAGTTGAACGTTTCGGTGCATCTCTCTCTCTCTCTGACGGCCGCCCGTAAACTACAACCGGTACGTGTCTGTTTCAAGGCATAAAACTTCTGTGCCGTGAGACACAAATGCAACCAAAAGATAAAATTGGGTTCAATACAATTTTGAGATCTAGCAACTAGATTTTTGTGAGTCTGGCTGTGATATCATCGAACCAGTTCCAAAACAAGACGTTCATCTTCACCAAAATGTGGTACCGATGTTTCTGCCTCAGTGCTCTCAAGGCATGTGGACTAGCTCCGTGAATGAAAACTTGAGTTCTTTCCAAGTATTTCCTCGAGCACATTCTTTCTCATTCTTTTATCTCCCCCGATTTCTTATTGAATGCATTGAGTTACTTTTTGCAGATTCCGGGGAAGCATAACTTATGACCACGGCTGTAACTTACAAAATGAGAAATAAACGAGTACCTTTCTCGAACCTCGGCATTTTCTTCTTTTAGCAGACTCCTACTTTAAAACTAACTTAATATGACCCCACAGAGACAACCCATGGAAAATAGATATTTACTGTCTCTGAAATGCCTATGCTAGGCCCACCTTTAGTAGAAGCAGCTCACTCCCTAAACACAGACTCAGTCTCGCACATCACTGTTTGCATGTCTGGCCATCATTTGTTTGTGGTCCGCGTGCTCAGACCGGTGCCAAGGTCACGTCGATTGTGAGGGCTAAGCACGCAGTGTTAAAAGCAGTTCTGGTCATTAGTGTTTTATGTGCAGTTTGGCTAGATGCTATATAGTGCGTAAACAGCAATAGGCCAAAGCACCGATAGCTTTGCGATTATGGAGCCACTGATCATATACACTGAGTGGAAACAGCCTTGAAAATGGAAAATCATAGAAACCTGAGGTTATATTCATCTAATTGCTATCTCTTCCACTTAAGTAATTTCGTTTATCATCTACACTCTTTTTTGTAGTTTATTCGACCGTTTAACACCTTCATCCCCGTTAACTTACTAGAAAGCTTTACAGTAAACGTGAGTTTTTGACAAAGGTAGGGGAAGTCAGCACTACTTTGGCTGATCCACCGTGGATGTTCATAAGACCTTCCTCATCACTGGTCGGTTCTGCGGAAAACCATGACCAGAATCCCCAACTGAAGGTAACCGTATCTTTGTACATGCCATAGAATATCTCCTTAGTTTTAATTGATCGCGGTATCATTTTACTTAATCTCCACTCCGTGTTGACTTCCTTCTAGAAGACATTCGCATTTGGTGAGTGATTAATTACTTTTCTCTCTAGTCTGAATAATCCGTTTAATCTTGTCTATCTTCTTGATAGACAAGAAAATGGACAGTGGATTTCATCGTCGAAGGAACTCACCAAACAATTGTTGAAAAATGTACCTCAAAGTAACAGTACCATGTGAAATATGCAGGTTCTACTTATAACTAGGGGCTGAGATCATTGTTATCCGCGCCCGAATGATCATGATGAGACAAAGTATCGATCACCAATTCATCCGTGACATGCCACACAAGTTCAAAAACAGAACTGTCCGATTTTTCAAGCAGCTAAGACGTTTCCACTGTAATGAATTTTTCGTGCCAAACTCATTCGTTTTATAGCGTCCAACAGTGAGGTCCATAACTGCGTAGTAGCCTTTATGTAGAGCCGTCTTCTATGGTCTTACGAAACAACACCGACCGAGATCTCTGTTGACTAGTGTTTGAAACACGCAACAGAATCGATAACACGTGGGTTCATCGCGAGCTTGGCCCAAACAAGTGATCAGTGACAACTGCACATGCCAATCTTGTCCCGTCAGTCGGCCCATATACGGAACACCTGTAGGTACATAAAGATATACAAATAACGCTAAGTCTTAAAAACTCGTGATCCACAGATCAAGTTACATAACAGTTCAGCTCAGCCACAGTAATATGTTGCCTGTAGAGGTTGCTGTATGAGTTTCAGCCTGTGTTTGTGAATACCCGATCATGATATGCGGTGGACTCTGCAAGACCCAAAAACAAGCTAAGCTTTTTTTAACGGTAAAGGTATCAGGCATTGATAAAGTATATACCCCAGCTTCTCCTTTTTATTTCATGCGACCATCGCTTAGTTGATCCGTACTCTCTTTCGGTGATTGGGTTATCCGAAACCTCTAAATTATTTCCACTTTCTGCTACCACGGACAACTTTAAAGACTTCGAGTAACACCGGGTTCATTTCGCTTCTCCCCGTTTTACTTATATTATTCCCACCCGGTTTGACATTGCACCGTGAAGGTAGCGGCTCTGTATGAAGCTTTACCCATTGGAACCCATGAGCAGTCCCAGTGCTATGACTGCTTGCTCTCAATGAAATTGCTTCCGGGTCTTTGCGCTATTCATGTGTATCCTTTTCACTGAAAATTTGTATGCATGAATTTATATATATTTATTTAATATGATTCATCATGCAGCTTGAACGCTCAACTCACCATTTAAAACCATGGAAGCACTGTACAGCTGTTTCATCCTTGTTGGGAATCATCAGCAGTGCACACGCACCGGGCCCCCACGGGGACTCGAACCCGGGGTGAACGATTGTGAATCGAACACCTTAACCGCAAGGCTATCCGGGCTGGCTCTCAACGGTTTGTTGAACATCTACACTACATGATATAGCACCCTTCCGTCACTGGCTTTTGAACGGTAACAACCCGCTTCCTACACAGCGATCGACTCCTATGATGGATGACTTCCAAGTACAACGAAGGCATTCCGTTATGAACAACCTACAGAGCTTAGTGGATGTGCACTGCTGATGATTCCCAACAGGGATGAAACAGCTGTACAGTGCTTCTATGGTTTTTCAATGGAGAATTGAGCGTTCAAGCTGCATGATGAATCATATTATATACAAATCCAATCTCCTACTACTCAATATATATATATATATATATATATATATATATATAATATATATATATATATATATATATATATATATATAAAGATCAGTAGGCAGAAGCTCATACACCGTCTTGTATTACTTTTGGACATCAAGTTTTGTTATTTCTTGATTCAGTACCAATCTAAAAGAATTTTGGTAAATTATGCTGTGCGCCAATTATCTGTTTTGAATTTTCTGATGAAATTCCGAAGGCTGTCAGGGTAAAATATCAGACTAGCTTGCACTGTATAGTCAGAGGCAAACCATAAAGGAGTGTATTCACATTGATTTTTTGCATATAGCTGAGCGGAATCAAAAAAATTCTCATAGTTAGAGTTAACACTGAGACACATATTCCCTCAGAAATGGCGTGTCTTGGTCGTTCTTTGCGTATTTGGCTCATATGTGTGCGTGCGTGCGTGTGATGCAATGTGATCTTGGTCACAATTTTCATCACAATCACTACCGGTTTGACGTCAAAGCGGTCATAGTTTTGCCAAGTGACTAACCAAAACTACGTCAGTTACAAGCAAGGCTGTAAAAACGTACACTGATGTGGCCTAGTAGGCGTGCATGTAGATGTGTGTGTGGGCGTCATTAAGAATGTACGAGTGACTAGACATCCGGAGGCTTTTGGCTCCGAGGCTGAAGCAATACAAATGAAATACTTGAAGTGTGCCAAAATCGGTGTGTAGTCGTGTATGAGTTGCAAAAGGTCCATGTAAACCAACAACAGTGAGTCAGATTTATTTCACTTTCTTGAGAAGTGGCACTTTGCTTTTCAATGATTGCTGTCAGCAGTCAACTTAGTCGTGGTCATATATCAAAGGACTCATTTTACAGTCTCAGTGAAATTTAAACGGATTAGTTTTTTCTCACGCGTAAACCACTCAATCGATGAAATAAGACGAATAAATACACAATGTTCGTTCATTTAATTTCTGTTCGGGAACACGATCTATACTTCGCTCAGAATTAACTAGTCTTATCAAAGATAGGCCCAAAAATTTCCTTTTACTGTAGTCCACCGATTTTCATACTCTTTAGTCCTTTGACTTTCGTTATTTTTGTAGTGGGAAATAACACACATTGAACTACAAATAGATAAAACTGGAGGAACTCACTAACCAGAAACCGGGTGCCCCCTCGACTGTGACACTTGGTCACGTTGTCTGATGTCTCCTCGCAGCTGATGGTAGCAATATCGACGGAGTAGACTGCATCTGCAACGACCATCGATTTGCACCTGAACATGTCTGCTGGTTCACACAACTCACAACCATACTCAAAGATAACATTTGCCTCGACATATTCGCTCTTCATGGTCTAGTCAGCTTTCCCGGTTCCGATTGGATATCTGATCTGTAACTGATATGCTTTTCAGTTATTCAGAGTAAAAAGAGGAACGCTGCTTTTTTGTCTTTAGGATTCCTGTACCTGGAATAGGGTCCAAAATGGCAACCTAGTTTTCACAGTACAGTATATATCCGGTTAAGAAGCAGGGACTGATTACGGTTGCATGGTTCTAATTCACACTTGAAATATTTTACTACCGCAAACTTGAACTTGTACCGATCATTCTGCAGTGGAAGAATATTCACTTGTTTTGTATTCAGTCAGTAACCGACGAACATAAGGCGGAAGAAGATTTGGTAAATATTCACAACACGATTTGTTTCAATAGAATTATAATTAATGGTTTCTGACAAGAAGTCCAAGTAATCCACTCCTCAGAATTACGACATCTCTTTTGGGCAGAGCTGTTCGAATAGTTGTGTCTTCTTCGTGAATTCATACTTGAAGTAAAGTCTGTGATTATCCAGAAAAATCATAATTTTGGGATGAAAAGTATGCAAACTTTGGTTAAATCGTATTGGATGTATTCAAGATACATAGGATAATAGTCTGTGCACTTATTATTCAAATGGCATCTCTAGTGTCATTGATAGGTAGTCCCCCATCCTTCGAGCATTGCATTCAAGGTGAGATGATTGCCCGAATGTCAGTTTAAAGTCGGAGTTGTATGGAAGTTCTCATGAAAGTCATTTGGTTGTATGTTTCAGTTGCGGGGAATTCGATCAACTTAGGAGGCAGAGGCAGTTTTATAAAAAAAATCTGCTAAAAACTATACATCGGGATTCCGGGAGCACGACGATTGGATAATCCCCCAACCACATAAAAACAAAAAGAAATCTAGGGTTTGACTGGAATCAACGATGATCGGTGTTGAAAACTTTGCGAAGCGGTACAATTTCGTGATTTAGTTTCCTGTGTACTTATAGAAGGAACATGGGTGGTCATCCTTCATTCATCGTATAAAATCTGGAAGTCTCCTGTTAGGGTTTTTGCTAGTTTAGGATTATTGGTAAACAACGGAGCAAGAGAGAAGGTAACATTTGTAGACTAAACTGAAAAAGACACCTTATTGTATCCTTAACTTTACATAACATGATTGTTCACGCCGTATGAACGTTCACATCCCTACTGAAAACCACGGAAGCACTGTAAAGCTGTTTCACTAGGCATGTCAGGATTCATCAGCAGTGCACATACACCGAGCTCTAATTGGTGCTCAAACCTCGGAGTGAAAGACTGTTAGTCGAGAACCCAACCTCCATACTATCCGAGCTAGCTTTCAACCGTTTGCTAGACGTATACACTACATCACATAGCGCCTTTCCGTCACAAACACTGAAAAGTGACAGCCTGTTGCTCACAAAGTGATCAACTCCTGTGATGGATGACTTCTCTGTATGGACCCAAGTACACCGAAGGTATTTTGAAACAGGCAGCCTGCAGAGTTTGGTTTTGGGTCGAGCTTTCGTACTGCATGGTAAACCATGCTATGCAAAACCAAATCTTCTACTCATGCGCAATTGGTGGCCTTTGGAACTAGGAAGTGACAGTTCTCTAAGTTTTCCGATATAAAAATGGACACAAAAAAGGTATTATGAGCGAGAAATGACATGCTGATCATAGAGTGACAGATCCTGGTGCACTGAAGAAACTTAGGTGGTTCAGATTTTTTCATAAATTATCTAGTTTGTAGAATGCTCGCCGAAAGTGCATTTAACATGGAACGGTTTGGTTTTACGTATAAAAGCCGCTATTTGGGCTAATTTTATAATTGGAAGCTTTCTAGAGGAGAAAATTATAAGTCAGTTACCACAGATTTGTTATTATCTAGCGAAAAAGACTGGTCAGTTTTTCGCTTTCTGAGCTTCCGGTTGAATATGATTCACCAGACGAGGAAGAAATCGCTTTTTCTTTTAAAACTGCTGTTTTAAGGAAAATACTAGATCCGAGAGAAATCGATACGAAGAATTGACAGAGTTAGTAATTGATCTGTTAAAGAAGACTCCGAATGGCGATAACATTTGTTTCAATCTTTTTGGTAATATCAACAGAAAATTGGGTTTCTCGTAAATGCAGATCAACGTACATACTCACGAGGTTTTGTTGGCAACAGTAGGTAAATCTACTAGATTCAAATGTTTTATTGCTTTGCTTAATACGAAAGATGATTTATTCGAAGAATGACGAACAGTTGTAGAAAGAAATACTCGGGACCAAACAGATAGAAGAACAAAGCTCTTATCGTCTCACTCGTTTCTGATATATGCGTAGTAAATGCTTTCCTAATGAAACAGATAACTTTGTTCTTGTTACTTTACGTTAGCCGTACCTCAAAGTCTTATACGTAGTGTGAAAGGTTTTTTTCGTAGGATATTATCCATGATATGTTAATCAAAAGTGTGTCACCATTCAACCATTGCAGAATTCGGTGACGTGGATCAGTGCATGCGGTCACTAGTTGATTGATAACCGGTCGACTGAAGAAGCTGAAACAAACCAGAATTCCCAACCTGTCACAGAGACTGGTTAACTCTTGAATAACCCATTGTGTACCTTAATCGATCACTGATGAAAGCCACCCATATGCCATGTGGGTCTTTTGAAAGAGACTTATTTGTCCTGGACGTGGGTAGGTACCTTGAGCTGAAATTATGCCCAACTGCAAACCAATTCATGTGACTGGAAAGAATGGCAGTTCGAGTAATAAAGGTGTAAAACTGTCTATAGCTAGTCGAAGACCTGATGCTGGAATCGGATGAGCTCCTGAGGCGCGACTATCATCCCGATAGCAGACCTAACTACGGAGGCCTATTTACAAACAAAGCGCACCCAAGCTCCACGCTCGAAATTGCATCTTAAATGAGTTTGGTGTCTCCGAAGAGCTGTTACCATCTACCTGTATTACAAATTGCCTCGGCTTGTTTTGTAGGATGGAGTATTTTCCCGAAAGAACAGAAAGTATTGCTTATGATGCAATTTCTTCTGTACAACAAAAAACCGGAGTCATGCGTCAAACAAGCTCAGATAATTTTGGATCAGATTGTGAAGATGTATTCTGTTATTTTTCTTGCAAGAATTATTACCCTAAAACTAAATACCAGATTACAGTTTGACACGGCTTATTATGACTGTCATTCTGAATGATGGATGATAGACGCAAACAATATTGTGTCCAAGCATCTTGTATTGGTTTCGCTTCTCAGGTGCGGGAATGCAAGAATTACCGATATTCATGTGGAAAGCTACGGACACAGTCTAGCATCCGAACCAAATAGAAGTGAAACATTGGTGTAGATGATTCAACTGATAAAAACGGTCGACTATGTGAGATTTGAACAAATGTGTGCGAGTTATCGGCACTTCAGTACCACGCATGCTCTACTATATGAGCTACGACGAAATACCAAAGGGTTTCGGACATTTAGCACATGGATACACTGTTTACCCTCCAAAATTACTGTAGCACATGGCATCCGCTAGAGTGAGTTAACCTGCAACCTGACTGCCTAAAGCAGAATTTCCTGATGATTGAATCTGTATCCGTCACCTGAGTAGGCGAGAGTGCTTGGTAGTGAAATGCCGTTTATCAGTTTTCCCACAATAGGTAGCAGGCATTGACCCCGGAGTTTTAACAGCGATTTCCAATGAAGCCTTTTCGAAACTAACAAATGACATCATGTATTCTGTACAGTATTAACCTACTGTATATCTCCGATCGGCCCGGTACGTTTCTTTCGTTTCATTTGCACTCGGTTGCAGTTTTCTCACATCCGCTTTTCACTGTCTTTTATCTCATGTCCGGGCGTGGTCATTGGACACCTGAATCCCGGAGAATCGTGTTGAAGCTTTTATAGGGCACATCGTTTATCTCTGTGACACCCAGGCGAGAGCCTGGTAAGTAACCGCTAGACCCGTGAAAATTTTGATGGACCTTCACAGGTGGTACGAGTGGGTTTGCCTTTTTCTTCACGCCAGCTTGATGTTCTCTGATGGTATTAATCCTAGATTTTCAACCAGAGCTTCTCGTAAAGTTGAGTGGTAAGACGAATCAGACAGCACATTGAAGTCTACTAGCCACTGAATCGCACGTTTGGCATGCTTACCGAAGCACACGGACAGATTAGTGCAGACTAACGCGAGGTCGGAGTCAAGGGGAATGCCCCAGTATGGCCGACAGTCTTGTACGCAACCCCGCCATTTGTGGCTAATTGCGACATTGTCTATATGGGTCCGTCGTTGACCAGATAAAACGATAATTAGTACTTTTCTCTAAATAGTTATTTTGTTCAATGATACAGAACTATTTGTTGTTTTCCTGCGTTTCCTACTAACCATTGGTTTCCAACAATTGGAAGACAGGTATTTTGACTGCTTCATTTTCTCCACTTGGCCCTTAGCTCACTTTGCTTTCTATAAAGCCGATGTTGATCCGCTCTTTAGACGTGATCGACGAAATACACTGTTTTGATGAACATTCTGGTTCATCTATCTGGCCGGCTGTGCAACCTCTAGCAATCGTTGTCTGTTCCTTAGGCCATTCTCGTAATCTGCTTAGTAAATGGTATCTTGGAATACTAGAATCGCTCTCCGGACATAATTCGACAAAAAACAAATGCATACTTAAAGCCGTAGTGTAAACACTGAAATATAGGCAGTCTGTTTTACTACAACAAATAATCTTTTTCCTATGCGTTATAAAATATTTTATTATTCAGTAGCTTTGGAGAAGAAATGACAGCCCTACCAGTGAGTGGAATAAACACGAGTCAGACGGGCTCTGTGTAGGTTAGAGTATTTGCTTCAGGATTCGCCGTTACCTAAGTGTCAGAGCATTCATCCGATATTTCATATCTTTTTCAGCGTTTTATGCTGACTTGCAATTGTATGTCCATCAGATGTTGAGGATAATTTCCTACTGTATCCTTTTCTTGAAACCCAACAATCAGTCACCTAGTGAGACAAGTAAATGTCTCTTTCTATTGCAATGCTCAGTGACATTTCATTTTTCAGTAACAGAGTCAAGCATCACCACCTGTGATTTTCACATTGAAAGATAAAGACCTTGTGTGGCAAGTTCATGAGGATCCCTGTTCGTTAGGAGTTATGGCAGGAAAAACGTGTTCATCACTTTCCTGTGCAATGATTGCCGACTGGCAGTTACTGAATTCGCTGTTCATCATTCACAATCAATTTCGGTATTCTGGATTGGTTATTGACTAAAATCCTCAGACTCGTCTAATTCTTCCGTCCTTGGTAAATAGAGCAGCACTCCACTCCTTCGTTCAAATGACATATTTAGTTTAGAATTTGGTTGTATTCACTTGGGTATGGCCAGCTATCTCAAAAGCTGTCTCTTGAATTTAAAATCAGCTTTTAAGCTAATTCCCATTTGTACTACTAGCCTAAACAACACACCCCAATCTCCCCAAGGTAGGCACTGCAATAACTTCCCGTCGTGACTACCTTGCTGGTATGTTACCTGTACTGTATGGTATATATATTGACATGCTTTACGTTAGCGAATGACAAGAGTAAACGAAGTGCTTGCATCTCGAGATTCATGTCTTCTTTGTATTAATGAAAGTATTTTCTAACAAATAGATCACAGTTTGAGGTGTTTTCATTTTTGAGAACAATAACGAAGTAAGCAAATTTACTTGCCTGTTCCATTTTTGAAGTCATTATAATGATTCGCTTGAACGGTTATTAGCTCTGAAGTGGTTATAAAATGGAAGTTGTTGTGCTTTGGTTTTGAAAATCCAACACAACAAGATGTGGTGTGCTGTTAAATCACACATGCCCTCTTCCGATCGCTCTACGTCACTGAGTCAAGCGGCTAGTCGCGTCCATTTTTGTTCTGTCAGATCGCTCCATATGAAATACGACAGAAAACATAAGAAGTACTCGAACGGTGAATATTATCTTCCCTTTTCCTTCCCGTAGTAAATATTAGTACAATTTTGCCGGAAAATGCCGGTTGTGAGTCAGCAGAGACAGGCGAAACGTCGAATATGATTATGGTTCTTAGAGTAGTCCGCCAGTGGACCCCGTGATACCTTGACAAAATTAATCACTTCTTGTATTCTTGCAGTGTCGATGGTTCTAATCTGGCTGATCGAAGGCCGAACAGCATGACTTACCAGTTCGCAGTATTATTGTTTCTTACTTCTAATTTGCCTACTGACAATTATCACAGTAACGCAGTTCATATGTCGATTTTATTAGTGTAACGGTAACCATGTGTGCCCAAAAACCCTGAATGTATGCTGTCAGTCCGCGTGGGCGATTCAAGGAATTTTCATCCACAATGAATGCCACGCACAGACATGGAGACTCTACTGTTTCGCTGCTGACTTCTTCCATCACCGGTGGTTTACCGTAGCATAGTAAGAACAAGCTCCTGTCGATGTGTATTGGTATTCGTGTTACCGTAGGGAAAATAAAAATTTTATCAGGAGTGTGAGAGCTCAGAGATTTGAGTTGTTTGTCTCGCTGCGCAGATCTGTTCTTGTTAACTTTTGTAGAGTATAACCACTATTGTGAGCCATCGGATTTCGGTAAGTTATTTCCAGTTCCACTTTTCTCAATGAATTAATAATTATTCAGCTACCGTGTAAAGATTGTGCTGTGATAACGTAGCACGAAATTGTGTAATGTTATTATTTTTTTCTGTATTTGTGAGTAATTTATTTGACAAGCCACCATACGCACCTTGTTGACAGGTTGCATATTGATCGGACATGGTATCTAGAAACAAGCTATGCTATTGTTTACAATACTGTTGCATTGAATCACGAGTTCTTCCGTTCGTTTCTTTTGTCAAGATCCGATGGGCAATACTTTCGATGATAAGTTGTTGCTTTTGACGTTTTTCCAAACGCCAATTCCAATAAGCTTCTTTGAGTGCACTGGTTTATTTCATAAGTAGTAAGATTACCGAGAATAATATTGGGATACATAAATTTGATGTATTACCCATGACTCAGTCGGTCCAGTCAACAAACCAGTAATCCCCAGTGTAAGCCTAGATCCACATTCAAGAGACGAGTGCGTATTATTCACCAATAACGAAGGTGAAAATTAGGTTTTTAGGTAATTTGAACATATTGCCACTGGATCCGATGTAATTCAGTTTGATGAAAATCTTTGTTGACATTTTGTAAATTAGTGTTTCACTAAACCTCAGTGTTACCTAAGCGGTTTATGAGTAATGAAAGTAGAATAAGCAAATATATATCTAATTACATGAGACTCGCCAATAAATCTCCCTGAAAAGTTAGAGCCCCAATGAAAACAGACACTATCACTTAGCGATGGAGGAACGAAGACCGATTTGTTTGTCAGCCCTATTTCGATCGTCCAGCATTTTGCTTGACTACAAACACCTGGGAACATTATAACTATTCCACTGTCAGCTCACTCAGATGAATTATAGGAGCACATATAGGATTCACTGAAAACAGTTGTTCACTCTTCGGTGTCTTTTTCTTGAATTAAAAAATGTTGCCTTTTTTATTTATTTTACTACAAAGTCGAACTCTGGCTCGTTGTCCATAAGATTCACAGTTCCCCGTTGAAGAGAAGTATATTGGATGATAGATTGCAATAGAACATTTGGAGAGGAGGCATCCCATGTCTTCTTTCTCATCTGCCACTGAGCTTGTCCCCAACGGTTTGAAACAGCTGCCTTTTACGGCAGCGGCTGTACTCCGGTAAACTACTTGAAAGACAGACTAGGCTAAATATGATGGAGCTGGGAGATCCGAATTGTGGCAAGACAATTATTCTCGGGCAAATAATTCAAGCTCCACTGGGCTCGGCGGATGAGCTTCGTATCAAGATCCGATGGTAGGTGCCATCATGACAGTCCAGGCTAACACGATAATCCACGGAATAACGTTGTACTGCCGGATACACAGATTGAATTTGCACCCTCGAACGTGGGCGCCGTTTGAAGTCCTGACAATCAATCATTTACCCTGCAATCAGTGTCCAAATAAAGTAACAGACTGCAGCACATAATTCAATCCTTCCTTAAACCCAATCTTCTTAGATACTTTTTTTATTTTTGGCACTTTGCTTACTGCATATCAGCTTTATGGTGACATCATACACATATATAAAAAGTACGAGCAGTTATCATTCTTTTCATAAAATTTACTGTAAACTAACCATGATTCATTGAAAAATCAAAACAAGCTCCTTAGTACTTTCGATCTACGGCCGTGTTTTACGCTCTCGTTATCTCACCGGTTCAGTTCACTTCACTGAATCACGCCACTGGCCATATCTAGCCATAAAACTTGATGTCTCCAGCCATCTGAGAGGTGAGTCTCGTGGACCAAAACCTGTAAGTCTAACACATCTTACTTGACCATGTTCACCGGTCAATGTTTTCATACCTTTCTGCTGTGTCATGGACTGATCACCTCGACTTACATTCCAACCACCACCTGCCTCGGAACACAGCGTAAGCTGAGGAAATCTATCAGTAGGCATGCGTGGCATAAGTCCCAGCCATCTTAATGTTTTTGGTCCAGTACTGGATACAGGGACTTACCTCTGGTTCTCGGTACCCTACATCTAACCTCGACATTGCTGATACGGTGTTCCCAAACAAACATCAATGGAATTCGCCTATCTTCTACCTCTATCGACCATGTTTCGGAGCCGTATAGAAGAACGGACCCAACCACCCATTGTACACTCGACCCTTGACAGACAACCGGATGTCACGCTGACGCCACAAATGGCTGAGGTTGGCGAAAGCCAAACATGTTTCCCGTATACCGGATGACACTTCGTCCGATATCTGTCCACCTGGTGAGGTGTAACTTCCCAGGTAACAAAACTTACCTATTTCAACTTAAGCTTCCCCTACCAATACAAGGTATAGTGTTGAGCTAACCCGATCCTGCAGCAGCATTTAATACTTTGAAATGGAAAACCGCATCCCAGACACTGCTACCCTGTTGTTTTGTTTATTTGGAAAATCCCGTAACTCAATTAGATTTTCACTTAGAAGAACGATATTGTCTTCATAACCTAAGTCAGGAAGTCTACTTCCAGGGCAACAATCAAAGCTACTATTCTCGCAAGAGGACCAGTTCTATTACAAAACTGGAGGGGAGGAGCGAAAGAGGCAAACCCTGTGTGCACCACTTTCCGTGATGAACTCGGATGAAAGATCACCGTAAGCACGAACTTGGCTTTGGCTGCTCAGAAAAGAAGAATGAGTGTCCCTGGCACATCTTTCAGTGAGAGGCAGCGCCAGAGAATTTTGCGGTCGACTGAGTCGAATGTCGCTTTTAGATCAAGAAAGACAGAGACTGTGGGTCTACTTAAGTTGTGCTGTATCGAAGAGTAAAGATGTGGTCAACACAACCCCGAAGGTGTCAGAGACCGGTTTGATTCCCAAGCGTACATCTTTCGCGGACACTGGATAATCGGTGAAGAATGATCCCAGCGAGCAGTTTGGATGTGGTACTGACCAAGCTTATTCCTCTTAGGTATTCAGAAGAGGACCTGTCACTAGTGATACTAAATTCGTCATTACAGTCAGATAAACATAATACTGTACTACTCTCTGTGTCAAATCCTGACTCACAGTGCTGACTTGCAAGCATCTAACAGTTTTTGAACTATATAATGCAGCGAAGAACAGTCTTAGAAAAAATAACTAAAAATATAAAGCAATAACAAACTAACTCCAAAAACAAACAAGCGTGATGCGAAAACTGGTTCTCCGTCGCGGTAGTTTCAAATGCTAAGGTAACTCACTACTACCCATCCGATCATTCACCTTGACCATCAGCTTGCTTTATAATCATCGTAAGCCTTTATACATGTGTTCCTTTTTGATCTCAAGGTATGTATACAGGTAAGAGAAAACTGGGGCTTTTTATGTGTGTTTTACGAGTTTCAATGTAAATTTGGGTAGGTGCTTTGGGTAGAGTCAGCGCATTATGAGGATTGTAAATGAACTGCGAACTTATTAGCCGAACCGTATTAGGCATTCCTTGTACTAACAAACTTCCTCCGAACACAGTTTGAATCTCATCCCATCATTCTGTATTCTAGTTTTCAAATGAATTCTAGTTCTGGGTTGGAGCCTAATTCGTGCTTTCAATGCATTTCGTATTCCTAGCACTATTCCAACGTATAACTTGCGTGCACTTCTCGCTTGGCCTTTACGTTGACGACAAAACTCGCTACTTATTCGGGTTTATTTGTTGCCTAGCAGCAGACTAGTTTGCTGTTTCATTTTTTTTAATGCTCAAAGTGACGCAAAAGGTGAACTGATTAGAAATGGGTGTTTTCAGGATAACTGCTTAGAAGAAAACACTTTTCTTTGGAAACATCTGTTTTTGAAACGGCAGTATATGTGAGAGGACAATAAACGTGATAATGAGGTTAACATTTGGTATCAAATGAGACATGATGTTTTTGGTAGTAGCCTGTGGTCCAATTGCACGTAATACGAAGCTCGTTTTCATTCACTTAGGTATAAAAAAACCCAGTAAAGCTTACATCTAGCCTGATTATTCTGAAGATCTTACCACGTAATACTCAAGAAAAGAATAATTACTGAGAACAACCTAATGGTAAAAACATCGTCCTTAATAAATCACTTTTCCGACTAATTCTGTTCTACTGCATATGTATTTATATTGGGTCGAAACATCGCAATAAATGTTTTACAATTTAATGTCCCAACCTTTCAACAGTATATACCTGTGTAATGAAATGGCCGTTTCCGTATACAAAGTTAGAATAAAAGTTGATGCAGTCAATTGTGAACATATCAGTTTAAGATCTGTTTTTGGAGAGGTCATGGAACGCCTATGGTCTGTTGACTCCTGCCACATGTCGAAAGTACTAACCTGACTTGAGCGCAACATTATGACTTTTTTAGAAGGCTGTTCGTATCCAAGCAATTTTTCATAGTGTACAAAGAGTGGTCGAGTGCAGATGCCATGGGATATTCCACGGATGTACTATTTATAGGTACCAGCAAGGCATCGAAAAATTCAGAGTTCTGAGTTTTAGACTGATGGTTCTTATTATCAAGGGGATTAGAACGTAAGAAACCTCTCCCTAATAATTTCATAATCAATGTCACCACAGCATATTGTTTCAAGTTATGCAAAGCAAAAGTCGGTTCCAGACCCGTTACCCTTCTTCGCTTGAATGAATCCTTTGCCAACAGTTCCTCAAACGCTTTGCTTCACTTACGATAACCACCTAAATGTCTGGCGTGCAATCCGATCAAATACGAATGGAAATGATGTTAAAGATGATTTTGGCGGATGGGTGAACTGGTCTGAGACACGTCAAATTGCTATCAATGTGGGAAGTGATATCACGTGGTTGTGAAAAGTTCAAATAAGGAGACGATGAAAATGTTACTTGTGACATCTTCCCGCATGTCACTGGTAATAACCCCTATCATAAGAGTACTCTCTACATCGAAGAGCAGAAACAACACTAACAGGGCCTGTACCTCAGCGCGAATTATAGTAGCAGCATATGTTTAATTGTATACCGATCCATTTAAAGTGATGTATGCTTCCGACTCACGTTCACGGCTGGAGTTTTGTGGCCTTCTGCATTCTCTTTTATGACCGCGCAGGCGAATGAGCTGTAATTAGTGTCTACTGCGTCCATTCGCCCCGTTTTTAGACCACAAACGATCAGCTATGGAGGCCAAACTCAAATCACAATTCTTCTGAGATGCTGAATGCAGAGTGCAAGGTGCTCTAATCTATACCAGGTGCATTGCTGGTGAAAAGTTGGAACGAGAACTGATGATGCGGATTTCCATGCAGGCGTAGAAGTGGATGCATGGCCATCCGCCTATGCATATGAGGCAAAAACCGGAGAATCTTCATTTGGTGCTTCATTTATCATGAGGGTAACTAACTTTTGTAAACTTCTGACAGCCAAAGTTCCGAAGGAGTATAACCACTATATTTTCAAGTGACTTCTGGACATTTTTTCGAAGATATGACAACAACACATGTCCATGTGATTCCAGATTCCATGAGCTGACGAGATGATGCCGACACAGGACGCTGCTCCCAGCCTCTATTATGTTAGATGGCAAAGAAAGTGCTTATTAGCAAAAATTATAAGACATTGGAAACAAAATGCTTATTATTTTTCAAACGTTGACATCACAAACTCCTGATGTTCTTGCATTATATCATGATACTGAATTTAAACTATTCAACATGGTAATCAACCGTAGAATTGTAATCTTTAAAAATAAGAAACAACTCCTTGCAACACCTCACAATAACAGTAGTGACACTGCAAGTAAAATAAGATGATAGTACTGCAAAACAAATGTAGATGATGATTTGCACTTATGCTCATGTCTCAATAATGTACACGTTATCGGTGCAGTTCAAAACATATGAACACGTCTGAAAAATATGATTTCTTAAAGAAACTTACAAAATGAGACCATTCGATTGTTGGAACAGAGTAATCGACGCAATCTTTAATTCAAAATTATTCCAGAGACTGGAAGAAAGTAGACGAACATCAAAGAGAACCAGTTTGTTCTTCCCCGACATGCCAATCCTCATTTTGCACCTCGGTTTGTCATTTACTTTGATATCTCCCTGAAAAGACACAATATTCGCTGCATCAGTTTGTTAACATCCGGTATAGTCGCCGTAGACAAATTCCTTTGTTCGACTTCACTATCTTCAGTCAGCTGACCAAGGATTGATCCCACAGCAAGATCTAGATATTCTTCCAGTCCAATGCAGGATCCAACGTCGGTGACGAAATTCGAGCTCTCTTCTTCGGGCAATGTCTCCTCTCCACGGGACAACTCGACAGATTCATTTTCCTCAACTATAGCCAAAAGTCTTCGAGGACTTAGCGAATGCAAAAGTGCATCGCGTTTTGGTCTATTCGTATCAAATTTTAAACATTCACAGCAGATCAGAAGAAGAAGTGAGGTTATGGCAACCACCATCATCCCCAAATCTTTAAGTTTTTGCGAGAAGCTTATTGCTGACTGGCAGCCTTCTGTTAGTTGATGCAAGCTTGCCTCTAGCAGTGTATCAAACCCAATAACTGTAGTAGATACCTGATCTCGAATTCCATCCAGGATGTATCCTTGTAATGCTCGAAAGTATCTTGCTTGAACTGCATTGGCTGCCACTTGGGTGGCCAAAGACAATCGGGCTTCAAGATGTTCGCATAAAGAGGCAAACAAATAATCGCAAAAACAATTTACTGTGGGAGATAAAAACAGTGTATCGGTAGAAGTCTGCTTCGCAGTGGAAGATATATCTGGGGATTTGCACGCAGACAACTGAAGAAGACAATTACTCGATGTAGTTAATCCAGTTTCTTTACAAAACAATGACAACTGGTTTAGTAACTCTTTGAGAACTGGCCCAAAGTACTCCGGATGGTCACTCTGCATTCGAATCTGCGATTTTTTAAGATTTTCTAGAACGAAAGTCCCTTGTCGTTCAACATCGTTACGTTCCTCCGTCTGTGATATCCTCTCATCTCTCAACTGTATATAGAACGTTGAGCCTGTATAATCTTTGGGCCAAAGACGGGATAGAAGTTTATGCAACCGCACATTATATGCAACAAGTTCCGAAGCGAGATTAAAAGTTAGACGGAAAGATCCGGTCACTTTTGCTTTCCTCGCCATCTGACCGGTATAGAACCAGTAAAAAGGCAGACTCACAATATGTTCTACGAATTTTGTACATTCCACGGAAAATGTCCTCTTGTTCTTTTCTGTGTAAACCAATAGCAGTTGCACAGAAGTATCCAAGATATGTTTAACCACCCCCGAAGTCTCTGAACTTTTAAAACTTACTGAAAGAGAACAAAATTGTTTAAATGAAGTATTTCCGGACACTTTCGAAGGAATATCCATTGAAGGAAAATTCAAATAATCTGGTTCAACCACAATTGGTGAACAACTTTTTGCAGTCAGAAATACTTGATCATACTCAATGGGATCGGAAGTCACGTGGAAATTTATCAGAACGTCAATAATGTAAATCTCATCCGCAGAAGTGGAATCTTCACGTACTTTAGCCTGTAGTTCAACGTTATCGACATGTTCGTTTTTACCACAGGGTAGTAACAACGAAGCCGCTCCTCCTTGATTGAACAGAGAAATTCGTTTGTTCAAGTCTTCAAATTCCGCTTCGCCTTCTGTGTGATGTTTTGATAGTTTTGAAACCTCAACGCTTTGACCAAGCTTCACAGGTTTCATCCGTTTCGTATCTTCAGTCCTCTTTGGATTTGTTCCAAAATAGAACAATCGAAGGATTCCATCTGGGCTCAGGAGGGCAACTAGGCCAGGACAAGTATTTCGGCCAATCGTTGGAAGTTTTGTTGTTTCTTTTCTTGCAGTATAAACTCTTGGCATTTTTATACAAATTGCACCCCATGGCATTCGAGCTGACCAAACTATCTGTGCTCCCTGAAAAAGCATAATGAATTAAACCGACAAAAAAATCCTCTATTAAAGTAATGAATTAGTTATAACTTGTAGATATTTTGTCAAGTCCTTTCACTGGAATCACAGTCAGTTTTGATCAAACTGAGTGCTGCTTTCATGAACTTTCAAGGTTTGGCCTCTGATAAAGTTTTACTCAGTACTGAAATTCTGAGAGCGTTCTAACCACATAACTCAACGTCCATCCGTTTTTTGTACATTTTCAGTAGTATAACGTTGGGAAGCTTCGTATTTCACTATTTGAGTTACACAAATAGAATTGGTATAATTTATACTGTACTTCTAAATGATGCGTCTTTTGTAAAACATATTGTGATTTTCTGAAAGTGTTGAACATTATTCTGTAAACAGATGCTGTATGATTTGCTTAACCAAACATCGTTTCAATCGCCGCTATTATGAACGACAACCTAATACGCATAGAAAAGCGGAGTGTTTTTAGATTTAGAATAGACAGTTAATGAACTATTGTTCCCATCACCTCGTGAAATGAATAATCTCACAGCATATGTATTCGTGCGTTCCTCAACAGTCTATAATAACGCCAAACAAAAACAATATTTCTCCCACCACTGGGTCGTTACCGCAACCTTTGCTACCTCAAATCAACCAGTTATTCAAATTTGTGTCACTTAAACCCATCCAGTACTGCTTACAATTTGACATGTTTTTATGTAGGGCTATCTTTTTTCATATGCGTTTTCTAACAATCTAAAGGAAAAAATGAGATGCAGTATGGTGATCGGTTCACATTATACAGAGCCTAGCTGGAAGCAACAAAAATTGTACTTTCAAGAGTCAGCATCATTATTTAAAGATATTACCGTAAGAACCATATAAACTAAATAAAAGTAAAATAACAAAAAACTTAAAGTGGATAGAGCAAAACAGAGATCAATAGTGTTCGCCAAACTGGAACTAAAAACCATCAAAAATTCTGTCGGTTTCCTGCCATTTCGTGATAATTTTTGTCAACTATTCTTTCATCATTTTAACTAAGACCTAAATACTTATAGTCATTCTATTGGGCAATTTTCCCTCTGAATTTTTAAAACCGTGTATTTGTGATCCAAGACATTTTCAGTGGCTGGATGTACTTCAACCTATAGGGCTCTTGTCAACATTTTCATAGCTGTATTTCAGACAATTTCAAACGTTTTCTGTTGGGAACGGAATAAAAAAAGAGTACCGCGTATCAGTTTATGTGTCATTTAGGTCAAATTAAAAAATAAGCTAGTTCCGGACCTTAATCTAGTAGACATTCCTCTGCCAAGTGGTGGATATTGACCTATAGCGGCGGCCATCTTTATTCATACTTTTACCAAGTTTATTGTTTAACTGAACGCTGACTGCCATGCGCAGTTGCCACTTGACCGTTGCTCTTGCGCACGCTCTCACGCACGCTCCCAAATACACGCTAACCACTATATCTCCCAATCCCCTTCTCGTTCTCACGGGTCGTGAAGAACACCGTTCTGGTTAACATATTCGTACAGTGCCGAGCATTAGAGTAACGTGCAAGTGGTCCCCGCAGTGCAAAGGACCGAAGCACGTGTTTACTAAGGAAACCGCGAAGTACGGTCTAACCAACCTTACATACCAAAGCCAATAACAAATGAGCAATCTTATTGTTTCCTCATATAGCTTATGAGTTGCATTCTCGACCGATGAGCGAATCGCGATTAGCGACCTCTTGTTAACCTGTCATTCTTCACAGATATCACTCTGCGCGCATATAACGCGCGTGTACTAATGAGCGCATGCAAATGCGCGTGTGTGTGCACACCAGTGCGTGTATGTGTAGGTGCACTATTCAAGATTATTGATTTTCCACTACTCTGCATTTCTCAACAGTAATAAGTACGTTGACTCTTCCTACAGAACACCAGTCTTAAAATTATTCAAATCTTGAGGTCCGGAACTAGCTTACTTTTTAATCTGGCGTAACCGACACATAAATTGATAAAACCAAACGCAAAGACATAATGACTCATGTAAAAATAGGTATTTTGAAAATCCTATGATCCAACGGGAAAGCTCAAAAAGAAATGACGCAAAACTCACCTGAAAAATTAGAATGTGACCTTCGACAGTAGTTACCATGAAACTCAATCGAGGAATCGACTCAAAGTACGAGTCGTCAGCTTTTAGGCAATTAGTTTCCATCTTATGGAGTTTGTCATATACACAAAGCGAAGAAGGTGTTAAGCTCAAATTTCTCCTATAGATCACCTTCCCAAGAGGAGAAATAAGGTGAACTGCACGCCTCCCAACTGCTACAAAAAACGCTTCTATGGCGTTATTGTTACACACACATGCTGTCTCCAACTGAAAGATTGGTTCGTAGAAGGGAACGCTCCATACAGGAAACACCATCTCTCTTCCGGAATCCAATACTGGATGTGCATAAAGAATTTCACTGAGTCTATATCCTTTGAGGAGCATGTCTGTCTCGAATGACACTATAATTTTATCATGTCCACTAACAGCTGTAGGCCCCGGAATATTTCTGTGGCACAGGTCCTTGAAACCAAGTATTCTAGATCCTTCACAAATATATACACGGCAGCCAAGCGTTTCCAAAATTACAGAATCCAGAATTTGTGTTTCTTGCTGAGCTGATAATACATGTGCACGAAATAAAGGTACGTCGAATTTCAAGTCACAACAAAGCGTCATTTCGTAGGGACAGTTTATCCGAGGGCTTTCGCATTGTGTCCCATTATCCAATATGAGGTTCATCCGATGAACGACAAAAATAGACAGTTTGTTCGGATGAACCACGGCCAATGCATTTCGATCTTCTTCGTTCTCATGAAATCTTCCGATCTTTAGATCGAGGACAGCCAAGTGAGTGTCGTAAAAAGTAATAAATTCCTCTTCATTCATTTCTCTGGAGTCTCTTCCAGTTATATTTTGATCCCTTTTCACAGGTAGCAATATCAGAATTTTACCGGAATCGTCTGCTACAATAAGTTGGTTTTCTTGCCCATCAAATTTATGAATAACGTTTCCAACAACAAGTAATTTTGGATTTGAAATATTGAACAGACTTAAACGCAGAGACCAATACTCCGAAAGAGTGAAAACTGACATTCAATCTCCACTCTGTCAGTGCTCAGGAAAAATCACGTGTCGAATTCACCATGAGACTTGAAATGAAAACGCCCATCGGCATAGTAACGCCCTTGAAGATCGCTTCGGCTCAGTTCAGTTCAGTTCAGTCTGCACAGGACAGGTAATGGCCAAGGCCAATCGAGCGTCCAGAATTCCTTCGATGGTATGCACACCAGTTATGCACCCACCACTGCCGAGTGTATTTCGTCGAATCCCCACTAAAAATGAGAGGGAAACGGAAAACCCCATCGCACATCAACTGCGTGAGACATTATGCATCGTGAGCGTTCACTGAGAAAGTATGCAATCAATTCAGATCAAATCCCAGGACTGATGTCCGACATCAAAGGCAGTCCAGCTTCCTGCCCTTATGAGCTGGTGTAAGTGCCGCGTGGTTTGAATTCATAGTGCTCTCGTCTTTGAATTGAGTTTTTGAATAGTTTTGTGAATTAACCCAGTTTAATTCACAATACTGAGCGTATCATAATTGCATTTAATGTGCGCTTTATCCGGAGAATATTTTTATTCTCCTCGTAGTATTGCCGAGTAGTGTTCGGTGTTTTTTGAGGCGATCTTTCCTCGCTTCTAATCTTGCTTTTTGTTTTTGTTTTTTGTGTTAGCGGGAGTTACCTGCTATTGTCAGAGTGCGTATTTTGTGTTTGGGTAAAGAGCACTTGAGTTGTTTTCGCCCTCGTTTTTGGGGTTTTTCGGTATGACACGCGTTTCCGGCCCGTGTCTAGCACCCAAGTGCGGAAAACGTGTGGTAAATGGTATAGAGTGCGAGATATGCAAGAGGTGGGCTCACCCAAGGTGTTCAGGGATAGCAAAGGACATCTATATCCTTCATAAACAGAACTCATGGGCTGAATGGGTCTGTGCCCCCTGCAAGGAGGCGCCCAGTCTGGCCTTTAAACTGCAGGCCCAAGGGCAGGATCAACGTCCACCAAGTAGTACCTCGGTTGTAAGCCCCAAACCACCGCAAGCAGGTTGTAGTAATTCGTTTGCGGAAGTAGTATCAACACCCGATAGGACAATCATCCGAGCGAATGGACCAGCTCCGAGAGCTTGCCAGGCGGTCGTTGCCTCAACTCCCTTGAAGCAGACCGACGAGGGCCAGTGGACGGAGCAGAAGCCGAGAAGGGCGAGGCAGGTCAACAAGAAGGGCGACCGTCATAGAGCGAAAGATGGGTTGGCTAGGGTGGATGACCCTGCTCTTCTGGTACTAGAAAACAAGGTGAAGGACCTGCAGAGGCAGATCTTGTCGATGGGCAGGGTCTCAAGCCACAGGCTTCTGATCCTAAACCAGGAAGAACCCGTTATAAGGGAATCGAAGGCCAGGAGAGACATTGACAGGAGGAGGGTCTGTGACATACTGCGAATCGCAGGTGTTCCGTACCCTCCTACTCTAAGAAGGGTGCACAGAGTGGGGACATGAAAGTCACCATTAGGGAACAAAGGCGAACTTCGTGCGAGACCAATACTGGTGGAGTTTGCTGATGAGGCTACCCGGGATAGACTACTGGCGAGGGCAGCGGTAGTGGCTCAGATTACCAAGGGCAGATACCAGATTGTGCCGGACGAGCATAGAGTAAAGCCTGGTGGTCTAGCCCCGGGAGGTAACCTTGCTCGACCAGCCAGGGCGCTGGTGAGAAACCTAAAGGTTCAGCGGAATTTCGTACTCGGCTCTCAGGCCCCGACCCCGACAATATTAAAGAAGCCACGTGCGGGGTCGCTAATAGTTGTAATTGAAGATGCGCTGGAAGACAAGAATTGGCAGTACTGTCCGAAGATAGATGACAGCGCGACCCCTGGCAGTCTGGATGTTGTGGCCACTCCTATATAGATGGATTGGGAGTCGTCGGAAATTCTGGACCATCAGTCGGCTTCATGCACCCCAGTGGGGTCATCCGAAGCAAAAAACGGGTCATCATCTCAGGCGTTGCGCCTGAGAAACAGTCAGGAATGAATAACAAAAGACACCTAGGCGACGGAGCAAACGCGGTGGTGTTATATACTAACTCGTGTAGTATTAGAAACAAATGGGCGGAACTTGCCAAAACCGCTGACGAACAGAAAGCATCAATAGTTGCCGCCACGGAAACGTGGCTTTCTGAAGAAGACCATGTGCCAGGCCTAATAAGTAACAGTTTTGCAGTCTACAGGCAGGATCGGGAACGAGGTCGCCTTGGTGGTGGAGTAGCCATCCTCGTTATGCCAGGTGCAAACCACCTTGAGTCCCAGACCAAGATGTGCACTCGCAATATCCAGCTTTGCGCCGTCACGATCATCCTTCCAGGCAGAAGGGTTAACGTCGTCTATGTCTACAGGGCACCAAGCACAAACCACGAAGAGGACGTTTGTTTGCTGCGGACTTTGACTGAACTAGTTAAGGACGCACAAAAGACCCTCATAGTGGGTGACTTCAATCTTCCGCACATCGACTGGGTGGCTGAGATGTGCGTGCCGGGATCGGAGGAGCAAACCTACTTAGAATGGCTGCACGATAATGCGTTGCATCAGCATATTAGGGAGATACCAGATATAGGACTGGATGCGTTCCATCCTTGCTGGATCTAGCTATAACGAACTTCCCCAACGATGTGGCTGGACTGCATTATTGTGCACCGCTGGGAAAGAGTGACCGCGTGTGTGTCAAAATAGTTCTATGCATGCGGCAACCGAAGGTACCCTCAAGGCTGATTAGGAATTTCGGTAGTATGGACATAGATAGGCTTCGTAATAGGGCGATGGGTTTGACCTGGGACGCGCCAGAGGAGGCTACTGTGGAGGAGCGCTGGCAGGCCATAAAAGGATCCCTGACTGCTCTACAGGAAGAGTTCGCACCCTTAAAACGAAGGAAAGGGGAGGTCAAGCCCACGTGGTGGAAGGCTGCTATAGCCAAGACCATCAGACGTAGAAACCGCTCTTGGAACCAGTACAAAGCTTCCGGCAGTCAGCTAGCCTGGAACCGCTATACGAAGCTGAGAAACGAGACTGTAAGCCTTTTGAGAACTTCTAAGAGGGAATTTGAGCTCAAATTGGCCCAGTCTGTAAGACAACAGCCGAAGAAGTTCTACAGTTATGTACAATCTAAAGGCTCAACAAGAAATGCCGTAGGTCAGCTATCCACTAGAGACTATGGTATTGTCACTGATGACCAGGGCAAAGCAGACGCCCTGGGGGAATACTTTGGTAGTGTACATAGGATAGATAGTGGGGTACGAGTAGATCTGGCCCTGGTGCATCCTCCTCAGCTAAACGAGCTAGATCTCTCAGAGGAGTGCGTGCGTAGGTACCTACAGGAATTAAACAGCCACAAGTCAGCGGGCCCATATGGCATTCATCCAGCTATCATCGAGCCGTTGGCGGATATCATAGCTCCATCGGTATGCAGACTGTACAGATCCACGTTGGACCAGGGTAAGCTGCCTCAGGACTGGAAAGTCGCGGCAGTGGTGGCAATACATAAGAGTAGGCCCAAGTCGGATGTGCGGAACTATAGGCCGGTAAGCCTAACTAGCATTCTCTGTAAAGTCCTCGAGGAGATCATCCGTGCCCATATCTGCCAGCACTTACTGCAGCACTCCATGCTAAGCCCGGCGCAGCATGGATTCCTGAAAAATAGATCTTGCCTGACCAACCTCCTGTGCTTCTTAGATGAAGTAACTCGACGACTGGACGAAGATAAGCAAGTTGAGGTATGCTACCTCGACTTTAGCAAGGCGTTAGACGCCGTTAATCATCATTTGCTACGCAAGATGGAGACTTTCGGTATAGATGGGCCAGTGTATAGGTGGCTGGAGGACTTCCTCTCCCACAGGACGCTTTACGTCAAAGTAAGGGACAGGTGCTCCAGTTTGGTGAACGTCACCAGTGGTGTACCTCAGGGATCCGTCCTAGGCCCGGTCCTATTCTTGTTATTTATTAATGACCTAGCATCCACTCTTCAATCGCCCAGCTTTATTTTTGCGGATGATGTGAAGATTGTTGGATCTAAGGGTAGGGCGGACTTGGGCAGGGAAATGGGTACCGTCCTGAACTGGGCATACAAACGTGACTTACCTCTAAACGCTCAAAAAAGCCATTTTTTGTCAAGGGCAACAGAGAGCCTAACTGTCGCTCATGATCAAGGGCTGTTCACCGTAGAGGTAGCCAGTAGGGTTAAAGACCTGGGGGTCATCATGAACAGTGACTTCAAATGGTCGGAGCAATGCAATGCTGCTGCGCATTAGGCTCGTGGGGAGCTCTTTAGACTGCGATCAGCTTTGTCTTGCCGGAAGCCGGAGGTATTCGTACCTATTTACATGGCTATAGTACGACCTCATTTAGAAGGTAGCGTGCAGGCTTGGTCACCCTTCTACAAAAAGGACGCCACCTCCCTCGAGAAAGTCCAACGTCTCGCCACGCGAATGGTTGAAGGGCAGAGGAGTAAGACTTACGAGCAGAGACTCTGTGACCTGAATCTTTTCTCGTTGGAAAGGAGGAGACGTCGAGGGGATCTCATAGAAACGTTCAAGGTAATGAAGGGCTTTTCTGGCCTTAGACCAGATAGTCAATTCCAAGTCGCCGTAGACTCCAGAACAAGGGGACACGAAAAGAAGTTGATAAAAGCCCGATCTAGGTTGATGGCTAGATCGCACTTCTTCAGCAATAGGGTTGTGAACAGTTGGAACGATCTGCCTGGTGAAATGGTAGATCTGCAGACAGTCCAATCCTTCAAAGGTGCCCTAGATCGCAAGTGGTACGAGATCTTTCCTTGTAGTAAGCCTTGAGTATATCAACTAGATGGATGACGGGTAGCACTGTGGTCCATCTGGAGTATGTTTTAGCAGACTTTTTCCCTCATTGCATACTGTCTCAGTGAACGCTCACGACGCATAATGTCTCACGCAGTGGATGTGCGATGAGGTTTTTCGTTTCCCTCTCATTTTTAGTGGGGATTCGACGAAATACACTCGGCAGTGGTGGGTGCATAACTGGTGTGCATACCATCGAAGGAATTCTGGACGCTCGATTGGCCTTGGCCATTACCTGTCCTGTGCAGACTGAACTGAACTGAACTGAACTGAGTCTCATCGGGCTTCGACTTCTTGGAATCCTTGTATGTCTGGTAGTGGAAGTTCAGTAACGTGACACATGTCGGGTCACCTTTGTAGGTACCTGTACATTTTTGACTTTTTCCATTATTTTAAACCTCCCTTGGTGCGACACTTCTTTGTTGTACCGACTTTTTAATGTAAAAACGCACATCTTTTGGTCGTCATCACCGCGCAATCCAAAAAGGCTGTCAATAAATCTTTCATTCCGGCACGGTCTCATCTTCTGGTTTGGAGTGTCTTGGAATTATATCAGTCGGGACTAACTGTGAGAAACAAAACATTTTAGAAGCTTTCACGGCTTCTCTTGGCACTTCGCTCAATGCCATCCTGTTCTGTTCAACGGATGGCCGTCAGGCCGAACTGAACTGAAGACATTAGCGGATATTGGTTCGTAGGCGCTCATTTCCCGAACACAAGAACACTGAACAGCTGCGAGCTCGTGTCACACCTTTTGTTTTATTTTAATTCCTAAAGTGCATACCCTTTTGGCCTTTTTATCTAAGCACGCTCCTCTGCCCACCTCAGTTTGCTAGTGTCGTCTTAGTTATTGTCGACATTAATTTAGTGTACCATATAGACAGAGTAGTAAGCTACACCTTCGAAGAGGGCAGCAAAAGCAACACTTCGATAGGGCAAAGCCCCTGTAGCCTGCTAGCTCACTCGTCATGCAAACGCTGGTCACCTGATAGTCGGCTCTCTTGTAAAAAAAGGGAAGAGGAGAAGGTCTAAGAGGCCTCAAGGAGGCGTGGATGAGGATCAACGAGAAGGAGGAAACAAGTAAGTAAGTAGGGTGAAAACAACAGTAAGTACGGTAACAATAGTAATAATATTGAATAATAATAACAAGGAGGAGAGAACGAAAAGGAAGAAGAAGAAGAAGAAGAAGAGGAAGGGGAAGAAGAAGAAGGCGAAGGATGAGATGAGAAAAAAATTCTGGAAAAAGGTTCCATTAGTGCTATCCGTTGTCTCTTTGGCACTCCGGGAACAGCAGTGTCCACGCAAAGTCCAACTTCTTTTTAGACTCGAAAACAGTATCTGCTGCCACAGCAACCGCAGGGAGTTCTTTGAAGCCGTTTATTACTCCGCATGAGGAGAACTGAACTCTGATATTACTGTTGGCCCTTAGCTCAACAAGCTTCATTTCGTTCCCTCTGAGGGTGAAATTTCTTTCACAGGCAAATAGTGGCTGGTTCGCACAATATAACCCCTTTAGTTCCTTCATTGTTTCTACCAGGTCACCTCTTGCGCTTCTACGCTTGAGCGAGAACAAACCGTGTGATTCCAGTCCACCCCTCTACTCCAGCCCACTTAGACCGGAGATGGCTCTTGGGAGTCTTTTTTGAACCCCCCAGAATGAGAACGCCCCTGACCAGCTGAGGAACTCATGCCTGGACTAAGTACCGTAGGTGGGCTCACACCAGTGCTGTGTAAAGGAGTAGCATAACCCTATGTACCCTTGAAGCATCCGTTCTTCTCAGTTGGTGCTTGACTCTGCTCGCCCCATTGGCACCTGACATGCGCCACCCCGACGGCTTACATTCACTTGTTACGATTATCCCTAAGTCTAGGAACCCTGTCTTATAAGCCGTCGGTTCTGGGTTGTCCGGGCTCGGGTAGCTGGTCCCCCCGGACCCCTTCCAGCAGACGAGTACTCTTCCCTGTGTTCAAAGGTAGGTCCCAGGCTACTGTCCAGTTACGGATAGCATCTAGGTCTTTCTGAATCTGAGTGAACTGAGGAGATCCGGTATTTTTCACGTCGTCTGCGACCTTAAAGCATGAGGACCTAAGGACACTCGGTAGGTTGCTCACACATGCCGGGAAAAGCACGATTCCCAGCACTGACCCTCGCGGAACCCACTGGTTACTGTCGCCATTGCGCACTTAGCTTCCTCCACCTTGACGAAGAACTTTCTATCTCACAGGTAGGCCTTTAACCGGCCAATTACCCATGTAGTCACATTCCTCCCTCCCTGCTTATATAGCGGCAGTCTGTAATTCACGCAATCTAACCATTTGCGAAAGCCGAGATAGCACACGTCGGCCTTTTCACCTTGGTCCACTATCCGAATTGCCTCTTCAAGAAAGCTCAAGAGATGACTGAGACGGGACTTGCCTCTGGCGAACCCCTGCTGTTCCCTTGTAACTAAATTGTTCATCCACTGATGCCTCGCCAGTGCACTTCATATTACTCTCTCCATTACGTTCAGGACTACCGAGAGTAGCCCAACGGGCCCATAATTCTCCAATTCATCCCGTCCATCGCCTTTGTCTATTGGTATAATTTCCTCGGTTTTCCATTCGACAGGCTACCGCGCCTCCCTAAGAGATTTTTTGAACAGCTCAGCTAAAGGTCCCGCGATTAACCTGTTCAGCCGTTTTGGGGTTGCGGAGTGCATGCCGTCCGATCCCGGGGATTTCCTCCGGTCAAGAGCTTCTAATACCAGTAGAACTTCTCCCGGCTTATGCTCAAACTTCTCCATCTGCCTGGGTCTGGACCTCCCTAGAGGCGACGGCGGACCACCTTGGTCTGCCCCGTGGACCTCCTTAAAGTACTTTCCACGAATATCTGCCCGTCGCCTGGGTTTTCTCAGCCGGGTCCCTATCCCCAATCCCCACTCCCCCCCACTGCATCCTTCATGGTCACCCACCCCCCGACGTAGTTGTGGAAACCTTTCGGGTGTTTTTGGATGCCATGGAGATCCCCAAATCACATGTCAGTTTTTGAACCTCTATTGGTCCACTACCTGCTTGTTCATTCTTTTGTACTGGATGAGCGACCCGTGTACACCAGTTTCCTGAAATCTCCACCATGCTCGGTGATCTCGCCTCAAAGCCCGGTTTATACAGCTTTCCCGCCACGGTGGTATGCCTGTCCCCTGAACACTGCTCGGCAGAGCTACTTCGCCCACCACATGCAGAAAGTTGCTGTCATAGTCGTCATGAATTGGGCCGATGGTCCGTATCGAAAATGTCCCCCACCCAGAACTACGCGAACGGAAGTAGCAAGAAGACTAAGGCCGCGAAATGGCCCGTCGATTGCATTGCGGATTGGGTTCGTATAAATGTTTGACTAGAGAATATAATTGGTAAACTCAAAGATGACAAGTCAAAGAGATCTTTTGTTGGAATTGTCCGCGGCGATCCGAATTCATTGGGGCTCATCCGTGAACGTGATTACGAATCTGTACCCGGCCGTATCACGTGGTGCAGCTGCTAAATCACCAAAATTGCTTGTTAGAACCCCTACATTTCTCCCACGTTCCCTCGATATCCCAGTCGAGCAGCTCTGCTATAGCTATCAAGCTTCCTTGGTCCCATTTTCCGAGGGTCCCTTGCCACTTGCCCGTTGGGGCCTCCATCCGGCCGAGGAACCTGAAGCTTGTGATTCCGTGATCGCTTTTCCCTAGGGGAGCAACAACACTGATTTCGTCTACTTCTACACAGAATTTGGATATAACTAGATCCGATGTCCCCGGATTCTGACCCTCCCTCCCTCGGGTTTGCTGGCTGATATGCTTCATCAGTGCCTTCATCTCAATGCAATCAAGCAACCCTCGGCCGGATTACCTGGCCGGCACCCATTTAGGTTACTGGTCTATCAATGGAGCTTCAAAATCCCCCAAAATTTAGGGCTTTTCTGCTTTTCTGTATGTTAGTCCTAGGAATTCTGGCGGACCCGCATCTTCCTCCACGTTAAGGGATGAGCTCGTGTATAATAACAATAATAACATTTGTAATAATAATAATAATAATAATAATAATAGTAATGCTCACACTACCACCACTTATTCGCTCCGAATTTTCATTTGCCCCCCCCCACCACCACAACCAGTGCAGTGGATGAATCACACTAAATACAATCCATTTGAACTGTGTTGGGCTAATACCAATGGTGCTCCTCCCCCTATTCTTTCGTCCGCACAGACACGTCTGTACACATTCAAAATCTCCGGACACGCTGAACTAGATGAGTTACCCTCTCCCGGTAAATAATGTTCCGATCGTGGGTAACGCGTAGCCCAACTGCCGGATCCCAAAGCCAGAAAAAATTGACTCGCCGATTCTACTGCACTCAACTGTGCGGCCACAACGCTTAGCGACGAAGATCACATTTCAGCAAAGGCCACTGTCAGGTACCACCGTCACGGCCGTCCAAGTATGAATCAAAATTATGCCATAGCATATGAATAAAATATAAGCAAATGTTCAGGTGTAGTGGTTGATGCATGCTGTACTTTTTCGAGGGTTAATGAGATAAACAGCATAGTCTCAGAAAAACAAGTATGTGACGACGGCTTGGGGGATTTCCGCACATGTACGGTACACTCGCAGTCATTTTTTGGTGAAAGCTGTGCAGTCCTTTAATTTCGACTGTACCACCTTTCCCTCTCAATTATTACCGATACTGCAAGCTTTACACTGCATCACCGCTACTCCTGCTTCTCCTTTGTGGCTCCTGGGCACCGAGGCATTTATTTCACACTCGGGCTTTGCGCCCGAGTGCTCTTTACTTTTTTGCCTCGCTCAGCCTTCTGATCAGAGGTTTGCCGACAGCCCTATTCACCTCTTCTTCCCACGAGGCGTTTTCCGACTTCTGATCTTTTCTAGCCGTCCTATTCTCGTGTGCATCTATCCGTATGATGCGCACTATAAGCTACGACGAATAGTATGGCCGTGTCTTCCGCACTAGTTGTTTGGTGGAGACACTTCTTTTTTTATCGTGAACCTGTTGTGGCCTTCCGGGATGCTGAGCTACTGGGTTCGATTATGATGCCCCCTGGAATTCATACTTATTCTGTCCGCGGAGTTGAGGGAAGCACTCCGATATCTAGGGTTCCAGAACTCCACCGGGGTAGGTCTGTCTGGTGGTTGCCCGTCACCGTTGAGTCCCCATCTCCCCCGACATAAAACCCTTTTAATAAGGGCAGGCTATCTTACTCCAACTTGTCTTAGTTGGTCAGTGACCCGTTGTCGCAGGTGCTGGTTCCTTTGTCGCTTCCCCTATATAACGGCTTGCTTAGACCCATTACAACCACATTTTAATTGCGTCCCTGTGCTTTTTCCGTGCTTGACTGTATCCTTCTGATTACATCTGCCATAGGACCTGTCTGGGCTTGAAGGCTTTCCCTTTGAGTATCCTGATTTTGAATGAGATCCGGCAAGGTTTGTGCCTCTGGTTCAACCATATCTTCGAAGACATTACAAGACTCCTTTTTGATAGACTTCTTACATCTCATTCACTGTGCTTGTCAGCCGTCTAACTTGCCAGCTTTCGCAGTGAGGCCTCAGTTCTGCCTTTGTGAGATACAAAGCTAGCTAGTTCAGTTCAATTCAGTTCAGTTTTTGGAGGACGGGTATTGGCCATGGCCAGTTAAGCATCCGGAATTCTTTTGATGGCATGTGCAGTATGCTGGAGGCAGTGTGTTTCGCGAGGGTCTCGCTTGCACCATCTGCCCAGAAAGAAAGTTCGGCCAGTCGAAGCTCAGTGAGTGCACACGCAAGCTTCAAAGCCCGCACCGACAAGGGTGGGAGTGGCGATCTATCTGAGTGCCTTTCGCTGCTCCCTCCAACAAATAAATACAGTCTTCAGTGTCCGTACACTACTTTAGCGTGTCAGGTGGCAGGGTCTGTCGGTAGGGTTTGTGTGAACTGCTGGATGACAGAGATCCTAGCAGGGTCGCCAAATTAGTGACAGCTAGAAATGATCAACCGTTGCACTGGTTTGAAAGGAATTCACTCAGTCAACCATTGAGTTTACTTAGCCTGAAATGGGAATATTCCTCGGTGATAACTGCGCAGTTGACACAACGGCCGGAAGGGTGTATATTCCGAGAGGGAGGAGGAGTATTAAAGCACAGATAATATGTTGTTACACAGCTGTGTGTGGAAACGTGGGTGTAGTAGTTCGGGCCGTAACAGCCCTCGCGTAAAGACTCACAGTTGCTTATGGAAATTTGTTTTAACATGGGAAGCTTGTTTTCTTGGTTTTATCACTCTCGCGCCCTATCACGCTCTCCGAGCCCGGTCACTGCTGGAACATCTGGAAAGGCAACCAGAAAATAAGGGGTTATTGGCTGTCCTTTATGCTTTTCAGACACTGCAGTATGCTCCCCAGTTATCCGCCCTTTACTGCACATGACGGTGTCTAGTGATCTAAACTTGATGTTCGTCAGACTGGATTTAAGCCTACCAAATGGGGAAAGTGGTTGAATGCAATGATATTTTATGTGCGGAAAGCAAGTATGGTATATTCATTTTTGTCGTGAACTTTCTTACTGTTTACAAGCATTCAGTAAATAAACATTCTTGCCAAAGCTGCTTCCGCTGACCGCCGTGGCCGGTTCCGTGGGTGGAGCTACCGCGGAGGTCGGTGACTCGCAGAACCGTTGGAGGCTCGGACCTCGGCAACCGTCGATTTTTATGCTGTGAATGAGTTATACTGATTGTTAAGCTTGAAGATATTTATAATTAGCTTATCAGGACCAGGGATTGGGGTCAAAATGACGGAACTAAAGTCCCTTATACTAAGCAATAACTGGGCAATGAAAGCCTCCGGAGTGCCCCTTGACGGGAGTGCCTCGCTACAATTCCGAACCAGAATCCAGGAGCAGTGGGGCCTTTCGAAAAACAGGTTCTGTTTTAGATGCCGCCGCAAGGTTATCTGTCAAAAGAATGTTTTGCAGCAGGCTTCACCCATATAAAGGGCAGATAACAGAAATCAGCGGTAACTTGAGAGAAAACAATTTGAATATAAACACAGAGGTGTCTTTACCTAAGCTTCTGGTTATAATGTTATATACTTGTAGCTTTTACGCTTTTTGCCCACCTCAGTGCATCCTGCAAATAGCTGTCTTCATTTTCCTAAGGTGGTTTTGCAGCCACCAAAGTGGTTCCAGAAGTTCGCCTACACACGCGTACGAGGGAGTTGGTCTCCATGTGAAATAACGCTCAGTTTCAGAACGATTCCTCATAAGCCGTATCCTTGGGTATTTGGCAAAGCAATCCACAAACACTCGATCCAGTTATCGCGCACCCTGTTTAGCTGACCGCAAAATTTTTAGTAGCGCCCTGGTTGACCATAGAATGCCACCCCAGGCACAGGTTATTTTGTCAAACCCCCGCTAAAGGGAAAGGGAAATGTAAACCTCATCGCACATCAACTGCGAGAGCCGTTACGCACTGCGAGTGCTCACTGAAACCGGATGCAATAAACGGTAACAACAGTTGGAATACGCCTCAGGCGGACCATGGTGCTACCTTTCATACATCTAGGGGGCATGCCGGAAGGTCACTACAAAGAAATACGTCTTGCCGCTTGCAATTTAGGGCAACCCTGAGGGGCTCTTCTGTCTGCGGGTCTATCATTCCACCGGGCAGAGTGTCCCGACTGCTCCTTACCCCGTTGCAAAACAGGAACAACGCGGTTGTCAACGTATCTCAAACTTTAGTCAAATGCTTTCCGTGCCCCCTTGTTTTGGAATCCGAAGCCGCCTGGGACAGACTATCTGGCCCAAGGCCAGAAAACCGTTCACCAACTCGAATGTTTCCATGAGCTCCCCTCGACGTCCCCTCCTGTCCAACGAGGAAATTCTGAGATCATTTAGTCTCTGCTCATAATTCTTGCACCCTTCCCTTCCATCGTTCACAGTGAGAGACGTCGAACCTTCTTTAAGCAGGCGGCCTCCTTTTTGCGGAAGGCTTCCTTAGCCCGCACGCTACTTTCTGAATGAGGTCGTACTAAAACCACCCAAACAGGTACGAATATTTCCAGCTGCCGAAAGGACACTGTCAACGGCAGTCTAAAGATCTCACCACAAACATATTGTGCATCGGCACTGTACTTGTCTGACCACTGAAAGTCACTGCTGATATTGCCCCCCGAAGTCTTTAACCTCACCGAAAGTTTCTATGGTGTACAGCCCTAGCTCATGAGCGACAACTAAGATTTATGTTGCCCTTGGCAACGGGAGGCATTTCAATCGTTCAGCAGCAAGCTCCACCCGTATACCCGTTCCAGGGAGGCTCCTATATCCATGCCTAAATTGGCCTCAGCCTCAGACCCAACAACTTTCACGTCATCCGCAAAAATGGAGTTAAGCGACCGGAGGGCAGATGCCAGGTCGTTATTTAACAGTATGAATAGCGTCAGGCCTAAGACGGGTCCCTGAGGTACACCCGTGGTGACATTAACCTGCACCACACTTTGGCGTACAACCTCCCGTAGGAGAGGAAATCCGCCAGCCACTTATATATGTACTGATCCGCCTATACCGAACATCTTCATTATGCACGGCGAAAGACGATTAGTAACGGAGTATAATGCCTCGTTAAAGTCGGTGTGACACAGCCCAACTCGTTTTCTTTCATCCAGTCATCGATTCGCTCCATCCAAGAGGCACAGGAGATTGGTCAGACAAGATCTACCTTTAAATGATCCAAGCTGGGCCGGATTTAGCGTGAAGTGCTCCAGTAAGTGCTGGCAGATGTGGTCACGGATGACCTTCTCGAGAACTTTAGGCGAAATGCAAGTTATCCATAGCCAACTCAAGTCCATTTGTACGTGCTGCCATGACTGCCGGGATTTTTTTAGCCCCGAGACAGCTTACTACGGTCCAGGGTGGGCCTGTACAGCTTGCATACCGATGGAGCTATGATATCCGCAAACGGCTTAAAGATATTGTCCGAATAATCCCACATGGTGCAAGGAGAACATCACATGGCAGTGAACAAGTTGATTTTCAGTGATTCATACTCATGCCATTACACCACACTTTATATGAACATTGTTAGGTGAACAAAATAGAAATCAAGATAAGACGATGAGACAAAATTAAGAAGGGGAGAGAGAATCAAATATCACACAGCTGTTTGCCGACGTTTTCATGGCGAAAATTGAGAGCAATCAACTACAGTTGACAATCAGAAAATGCGTGCTATATAAGCGCTATATGGGTGATATAATGTGTGTGGCAGACGACACCATGGACACAAGCTTTATGTTAAACACGTTCAACACGGCCCATCCTAATATCCTGTTTACGATGGGAAAAGAGGCAAACAATGAAATAGCTCTTCTAGCTGTGTGCCTAGGTAGGCGAGTGGATGGCTCAGCTCGACGATCAGTGCACAGAAAAGCAACGTGGAATGGGCAGCACATTCAATTCGAAAGTTCCGTGTCACTGAAGTTCAAGCGCAAATTAATCCGTTGCGTGGATAGTAGAGCGCGCAAAATCTGTACTGAGGACACACTGGACAGTGAATTTTGTTTTTGCGCAGTGTATTCCTGAAAAAGAGATATCCGGATCGTTTCACGGATAAGACAGTGAGACAAGTGGAAGAAAGAGTGAACAGTACAGTTGTCCCAAAAAGCCAGTATAAATCCGCCTGCTGTTCAAAGGTGATATCCCAGCGGATATTATACATCGCAGATTATCAGGAGCCGTCGTTAAAACATTTTACGCCGCAAGGCTCCATACTGTATTTACATCAATGCCGTGTGTGTATTTACGAATAAAAATAAGGTGTCAGATTCTATGGCGTTATTCTGTGTGTACTTCTTTACTTGTTCCCGTGGGACAACGTACATTGGCTGTACGGCCAGACACTCATCCGAACGAGTCCGTGAACACCAACCAGCTTAGTTGAACACTAGAGCAATCAAAGTAATTACGAGCGCTGTGTGTTCACACCTTGTTCAGTGTGACCACGCACTGAATGTGACCAAAGCATTCTGACCAATCTACGAAATTCGAAGTGGGCAATCAAGACTGGTGAAGTGCTGTGTTCTAGCAGCAGCGGAAGCGGTATGCATTCGTCTCTACAATCTCCCATTGTGCGCCCAAAAACAGTTCATGCAAGAGCTAAGGCTTACTTGGCCCACCACCTACCCACAAACTAACCACAGATCCGTTGACCCGAATAACGACACGGCAGGCGCCCATTCACGCTCTAGAGACGGATAGAGGTCACGAATGTGATATTTGTTCCCCTCCCTCCCGCTTGATTTGTCTCATCGACCCAATGATGGCTGTATGGATGCCATCTGGACCCGCTGACTTGGAGCTGTCTAGTTCCCATAGGTACTACCGCAATTCCCTACGAGAGAGTCGGCCTGTTTAACTGCGAAAGAGGGTGCAGCAGGGCCAGAAAGGCTTGTACCCTACTATCTACTCTATGTACACTTTCGGAGTATCCACCAGGACAGCCTGCATTGCCCTGGTCCCGAACGGCGATGCCGCTGTCCCTAGTGGAAAGCGGACCTATTGCCTCCTTTGCTGAGCCTTTTCACCGTACCCAGCTACATAATTTCTTCCGCCGATGTTTTGCGAATTTGGCGAGCCGGACCTCAAACTTTCGCTAAAGAGTTCGTAGAAGGCTCACAGTCTCGTCTCTCAGCTTTGTACAAAGAGTCTGGGATGGTCAACCGCCGAAAGCTTCGCAAAGATTCCCGCTAAGTTTTCTATGGTTGGTGGCCTTAGCTATTGCAATCTTTTGCAGAACTGGTATGTCCTCCCGAATCCTTCGTTTCAAGGATACAAACTCATTATAGAGGGCATCAAGGATCCCTATACGGCCAGCCAAGGCTGCTCGACGGTAGCCTTCTCCACCGCGTCCCAAGTCAGCCTCATGACCTTACTGTGGAGCCTTCCTATGTCCGTGCTAAGGAAATCCCTAAATATCGTCGAGGGAACCTTGAATTGCCGTGTGAACGGGGTGATTTTGACAAAGCCGTGGTTGCTCTCGCCCGGATCGATCGAAGGTGGCGCGCAATCACACCTTTATCCGGCATCCTCTTTAGTACCTTGGTGAAAAGCATCAGCATGCAGCCGCTGAAAATATATCTCTCCCAGCGGTCCCTCCATGCAGTTTCAACCTACCAGTGAATGGACGAAGGGCTGCAGCCAATCAATATGACGGTTTCTGTCGCATCCCTAACTCATTCCATGAGGGTCCGCAATAGGCGAACAACCTCGTCGCAGTTTGTACTTGGTGCCCTGTAGACACAGACAGCACTAGAAGTTCCACCTGGAAGGATGATTGAAGTTGTTTGCAATTGGACACTGCGACCGCACATTTTGGTCTGCGACTCAAGATGATTTACTAATAATAAAATAACAACGGTTTGCTTCGGAGAGGCCCAAAGCACGCCTTACGCATGACCAGATTTTTTACAAGCGACAAAACAGACAGGTAATGTATGCACGAAAAACGTAGGGTAGATAGACTTAGAAGGGAGATAAATGTGTGCACACCAAGGACTAATGCAGGGAGTTTGAGCAAACCCGAGGATGGAGTCAAATATGTGGCCTGTGAGGTTGAAGGTCAAGGTCAAATGGAAAAGCTGACTACGCCAACTAAAGGAGGTTGGAACCTGAAAGTTTTACATGAGAGGAACTGGAAATCGACACGATAAACCACGGTAACCAGAAATGATGAAGAAAAAGGGGGAAAAAAGAAATAAAAGAAGAAGAAGAACGACAAACTGAGTTGTATGGCGGGGGATTAGATGGCAATGCATATTTCTACATTGCAATAAAAGGATGAGGTCAATTTGGTAACGAAAAGCGAGCAATGCAAGAAGTAGAGAGTGGGTCAAATCGTAACAGTGGCAAGGTAGGATCGAGATACGGTATTTTTGAGGCATAGATATAGACAAAAATGACTGACATTATGAGGAGCAGCAGATTGGTAAGAGAACTGAGCGGCAAAATACTTGGGGATGCGGAGGAAGTATATTTACACATATATATAGGTACATATATATTTATGTATATATATAAGAGGAGCGGCAAAGAGCACTGAAGTGACAAAACACAGAAGCAGCAGTGCTTGGAAGAGACAGGAAGAGTCAGATCAAATGGTACAGAATTTATTTGAATCAATCTTGATCAACTTGTTTATGACAGGTGATTATGGGGAGTCAGAAGAGACAGAGAGGAATAAATTTGGAAGCACTGAAAAGGCGGCTGTAAGCAAAAGTTGATAAACTAGGGAATACGAAGAAAAAAATCGAAGAAAATAAGTAAGAGTGAACCTAGCAATCTGACTACTGCAGGTGTGACATGTGGTGATAGTAGGAAAACGAGTGAAGTTTTTTAAATGGACTTACATTGCGCAGCTAGAGGGTGACTGAAAAACAGAGGGCGGATGAAATACAAAATGGTCTAAGTGGAGTAAAATGTCATTTGAGAAAGGTACCTCGGAGGTAAGATGAACTGTGCTACAAAGATGCAGCCTATATAACAGCGAATAACGTGGAAGAGAAATAAGGAGGTGAATCGACAGGAAGGTCGGATAATGTCAGGTCACGTGGTCTGAAACTGTACGTGAAAATCGAGATGTAACTGCGACTCAAGAATAAGGGAAACGTCAAAGAGTGGGGCAACTCGAAAGGCACACTGAAGATGGCTGTCTCGAGAAATGTACGAGACAGGAGATGAGGGTACCGACCAAAGAGAATCGGGTAAGAGATGACCAGTCAAATAGTTTTAATGCACATGAAAATGTTTTAAGACGGACAAGAAAAAAAGAACCACCCAGATAGGTAAACCCGTGATGAAACGAAAGCAAGAGAAATATGTGCTCGTCGGAGCTGAGAGAAGTGAACTGCATAGCTGCATGCCTGCAGGCGCTTACACAAATGAACTGGGCCGGAAGTTTCTAATAGGGGCACTGCCTAAGAGGAAGATCCACGGAAGAATTGCGGAGTCAGACATGAAAAATACGGTGGTGGTGAAAAGGTAATAAGTCTGGTCGCAAAAAATGCAAAGGTTTGAACGGCATGTTCTTATATAGTGAGTGGTCATGGTTACGGATGTGTCTGGTGCGTAACTGTGGCGGGAATGAGATGGACAAAAAAGGGTACTGCAAAGATGGTAGCTAGTGAAGCATGCGATCAATGAGATTTGTAAGTATATGGAGGTACCAAGTGAATACAGATTAGGAGCCGACAAGGGCGAAATGAGTGGAAGTTGAACATTTCGGGCTTAGGCAGAGTGAAGTGGATGAGGCGAGTACAAGAATAGTGATCTGTCAGTCTAAGTGCCCTCGTAAATCGTTGCAGACTGCTCGCACGCCCGATATTAGCCGGCCAAAGTGGGGATTAGACCGCGCCCCGCACCGTTGGGATTGGCGTGAGTGGTCACTGACGATTGTAGGGGGCTGAGACTCCACGAAAAGGGTGTATGGCCCAGGACTAATTATCATGTTGTGGGAACTTGGACAACAGAACCAGCGCGAATAGCGAGTGGTAGACAGCCATACGGCACTATTATCGAGGTGCACCTGCCAGAGGGACAATCAGTATAGTGCCCGTGGTGGTTGACGGGAATGGAGGACTACTGGAAAGGGAAATGAGATAGAGGGACACAGTCCGGGTGTTGTCCAGCAGAGGATCAAATGCTAACGGAAGGAAGAACAAAAGTGAAGCACGGCCTCATTGATGAAGCGGATCCCTGAGACAAATTGAATCCGTGGAATTTAAGACCAAAAAGGGAAATGCACAAGTAGAAGCTAAAAGGTTCAATGAGGTTAATATTTGACCTAGGTTAGTTAATCAGTAGAGGGGAAAAAATAAATTCCGTATGAAATTATGGAGGAAGCTTAGTTGGGGGATAGGGTGGGGCAGAATTAATGACGTCATAACTGGATGTTGAGGTTAATCAGCGAGCCAATCCAAGTGAGGGAAAAGAGACCGAATTTTCCGGTTCGAAATCGCACAGATGGTGATAGAAGTGTATGTGGTGGGACCTGATGTGGAAAATAGGCAGTGTAAGCAGAAGGATATCCAAGAGCACCGGGATAATGCCCATTCTGCTGATATACATTGGGAGACAGAGAAGAAGGCGAACCGTTGAACGAGGGGGACATGCGTGGATCGGTAGATAGATGAGGATTCGTACAAAAAGCCGGAATGACGAGAAAGGGTACTATAGAAAATGGCGGAGTAGATAGGCCTCAATATTTGTCCGTTAGCAAACGGAATGAGACGTGGCTAAGTCCTCTCCCTGTAAGCAGTTAAAAGTACCTCTAAATGCTAATCAAATTTAGCCCCTTCCGTCTATCTTCTTTGTCCCATTTAACTAGTGATCACCGTTTACCATACACCTGATACTCAGTTTGTTATTTGGTATTCGGCTGGCCTATAAGGATTGACCCTCAAAGGACACTTCCTTAGTCCAATACAACCATTTTCTTCCCTCAAACTATTCCCGGCTTCTTACCTATTCATACATCACCTAATCCCATCCAGGATTTACATTCGCAAACACTCCTGCGTAACTTTGTTTGACCCGTCAATGTGGTCCCCTTAAAAATACCGCATATATTTCGGCCTGTTTATGTTTGCATGTATACGGATTACTTCTATATCTCCTTTCCACTTTCACTCAAACTTTTCCCCTCAGAACTCACACTGATGAGCGGTCCCTCTCGTTTTTATTCCTAATAGATCCAATGACCTGGGGAAGAACATAGCAGATATGACCAATAAAATTATACCCCCTCTGTTAAGCCTCGCTGAACCCAGGATAACCATACCCTCTCTTCATTACAAACGAAATCCATCGCCACGTTACCAACTCCAAAAATTCCGAAGCGTTTAACTTTCCCGACAGCCCACTCATGTCATCAGTCAAACAGCCTACACCGTTCGTGCAGATCGGCCCAACATAAGTGCCTTGGCGTCGGGCTAAGCAAAAGTTTCTCTCGTCATGACCGTTCTCTGCCACTCCAGCTCATAGAGGTCCTAACAGCCGGAGAGATTATTAATAGTAAACTGGCAGTGGTTGCCCGTTCTCCCCAGAGGGGTATCAAGATACTCGCCGACAAAACATCTCCCCAGGAGGAAAATACCTGGGCCGCTCAGAAGCTCCACAATTTGCCCACCCATTTTGGCCCAACTGGCTATGATGCAAGACCGACTCAGTGCCCCATAGACGTGACACCACCAACGAATCTAGAGCCTTCTACTGTCCTTCGGCATACTCTTGATCTGGACTCGAAGCACCCACCAACAAGGGTCACTTCCTCGCAAAATCACTTGCAAAGCGTCCCCGCCAGTAACTTCCGCTTCTAGCTGCCTGAGACCTCCGACTACTAGCCGTAAACGAGACTTTACCCCAATATCGACCCCCTGACTCCTCGATCGTAGCTCCAAAGCTGAAAATCGATGCTGGATCAGCCTCTAGCCCCAGAAGTGTCAGTCCTAATCAGCCCTCCCGGACTGTGCTATGAACCGCTAACCGCAGCTCTCACCTTAGTGACTTCGTGGCACTCACTTTGACTACGACCTTATCCACCATTTCCCAGTGCTCCATGCTAATTTTCTTCGGAATTTTCCTTGGGTATGCCAAGAACACCACTCGTGTAATATCCAGAACGATTGGAAGTTCCTCATTCGTTACCTTTATGTACCTTCTTCACGGATTTTGGACTACTGTGTCTCTTCCTATAGTAGCTGATCCTGTTTTGATTTTGTCATCCTTTCTGCGATCGAGGCGTTTACTTTTTCTTTTTCGTGCCCTCTTCGTGAGACATCTTTAAGGACACCTAGTTTGATAATGAGTCACAGTGGCTCAAAGCAGGTTGTTTTATTGTGGCTGGTATTCACTCTCTCGCTAACTTTGATAGACCTTGGAAGTTCAGCTCCTATACTTTCAGTTTTTGGCCTCGTGCTCAAGAAATTGTCTGTGCTGCCTGATCAAGCGAGGAGACGTCATTCCATTTGTCTGGACAACGTACAGACTTTTGTTCTAATTTTGACTAACTTTTGACTGGATAGTAGCCACGACTCACTGGCAAACGTATGATTATTATGTACTTATATTTTGACCCACATACGGAGCAATGCTGTCTTGATTTGGATTCCGTATCTAATTGGGATACTCCTTGCTCTGAGACTCCAAGGAGCTATTCAGAAGGTGTGAGGTTATCCATTTAGTGGACGGGGCAGGGAATTTTCGGACAGACTTCTCCCTGACCAGGACTTTTACTTCTTGGTCGATACAGCCGGGCCAGCATCCGGTCAGTTACTGACTTCATCTATTCACCTTTGCTCTGCGTTGAGGTTTCTGCAAGTTTCACCCTCTGCCTTCATGGGGAATAAAAGGTCACACTATCCTCAGACCCAGTCTCGAGCTTTCGGACTTGATTGTCTCAGTAAAGGTTCCAGCTAGTCTCCTGACACCAATTTATTTACTTCTTTCTCTTCACCGCAGCTTTCTCTTCCCCTACTAACCGTATACAACTTTCCGACCACACATATGCCTTGCCAACATTTTTTTACTTTTCTACACCCAACCAAAACCTCCTATCTAGCAGTCTCAGTATGCACCAGCCACCTCCCCCTGTTCTTCTCCAACTCCCACCTAATACGGAACTACCAAATGAAAATGCTAACAAGGATCCCAGGCTAGGAACTGTGTCCCGATTCTCTACTCCCTTATCCCTCCTCCTCACATGCTGGCCCTTATATCCCCTATGGTCCTCCTGCCATTTTCAGCCAGCCACACTCATCCCGTCCCCCAACCACCGCTACTCCAGTTTAACCCACCCACATCTATTGCCCATAATTGTTGAGGATAGCCTGGATGACGCCCAGATAACTTGTGCCGTTTTTGTCAACCTCGTTAAAGCCTTAGGTTGTGTCTCTTATATCCCTTTTCTCCCCAACTCGGGATGCACGGCATCTCTGGGCGCTTACGGCCCCGCTTGAGAGCCTCATAAGGAACCGAACATTCTCAGTTCATTTACGCACCTCTCTACATGGAGCAGGTGTCCCGCAGGCCTCCCTCCTCTTTCCTCTCCTATTCCTGGTTTACATCAACGACCTTCCTGTTGCTGTTCCGGTTGGCATAGCTACGTACGCAGATGGCGTCACGACCTAGAATACGGCTACAAATGCTGTGGGGTCAGTCGTTTACTTGGTCAAGCACTGGTGAGTTGACTGAATCCTCCCAATAAGTGTGAACAAATGCGTAAGCATGACATCTGGCAAGGCTCCCGCTCATGTGTTCAAAATAGGAGGAAGCCCACAAGCCCAAGGAGTGGATCAACATAAGGTTTCCGGTTTTGGCCAGACTGTATATGCCCTTGCACCCCCACCAATAGTAAGCCGTCAAATCCGCCTTCCGGGTAATAAACCCAATTGGCCAAACTTTTCTGATGATCTCCAAAGAGGACTTCTATCTCTTATAGGGAGCTCATATTAAACCTCTTCTGGAATACGGCAGCCAAATGATACACCTTGTATTCGACAGAAGTTGGAACATTTTGAGGCGGATTCAACCGGAAGCGACCAGATTGTTACGTGGCTTGCGGTTTACCCCCCCCCCACCCTTCCTGTCTAATATCATTTGATCCCTATCCATCTGAGAGGACCTGCACTAGGGAGGGCACATTTCTGATGTCTGACCTATACCAGACGGACCTAGACCGCCAGTTTTCACGCTCCCAAAATTGGTGACCTTGATAGGGCACGAGCGGAAACTTTTCAAACCCAGTACAACCACCTTCATCGGACAAAATTCCCTATCTTCTAGGACAGTATCTCCATGGAACAGCCTAATGTGGCCTCCCAAAAGAGGCTGTCTTCGAGTGTATGTTACAACCAAACACCTTCGAGATCCCAATATAGATTATTTCTGATTTCCATTCAATGAAAGGTATACGACTTCACTCCATAACGGAGTTTAAGTGAACAGAGGATGAGTCAGAACCGCGTGTTTTACTGTATCTGAAACGCACAGTAGTGCGGCACTGCAACAAACCACAGGCGTACTTGACCTTGGTCCTTCTCGGGTAGGCCGTATGAGGAACAGCCACAAAGAACGTAGCAGCTCAACCAATCATTGCACAAAAGGAAAAGAAAATACTTCGAAAAGGTAATTTTCGGTAAGCACGGGTCAACAAAACTGGGAAAATAGTCAGACAGCAGGAATGCCACTCGTGGACACTTATTACGGAACAGCTGGAATTTTATTAGTTAGAGACCTGTAGGGCTTCAGCAGCCGTGACAAAGGGCAGTGAATGCCCCCTCAAAAGTAGCTTCCAGAGTCAGACTAGACAGCTACTTAGGGCTAACCTCAAATGCACTGCTTTTTTCGAGTCCCTTAAAGTAGGGTGCTGTACTCCGCACTTATGTTTTCTGCTATTATCTTCATGTATTTATACATTGTTGCAGATATAAGCGAATCCACTTTCCTCCCTCGTACGACTGTATGTGCACATAGGATTTACGCCTAAACTATAAAAGAACAAAACTAGCATCGGTGCAACCATATTCATATTGACGGACTCCAGAGCAACATTCAAAACTTGAATTTAACGTTGACTGTTCTCCCGCGGAAACGGTTGCTTCCTTGTTGCCGGGTTTCACGTTTCAGCTCAGTGGCGCCGCAGGAAAGAGGACACACGCAAGAACGGGGATATTTTGGCTCATCCCTAGCACCCGTGATGAGATGAGGCCCGAACGCAAAAGACGGTAGTTCATTGCTGTCCAATAATTAAGACGTTCTTATGTGCGTGGACCATTTTCAAGTAAGCGCCAGCTATGCAGGTTACAAACGATGCGCCGGGGTGCCTGCTTAGTGCTGCTTCAAATTGTTTTGGCTTGCGACGAGATTGCGGCTTGTCAGGATGCTCATTCCAGAGGCTAGAACAGATAACCGTGAAATATCTGGATCTGACTGAGAGCCAGGAGTAAGGGGCTGAAATGGCTATGGTTGATGATAATAAATGACGATAAGTTATAATGAATTTGTTGGGCTCGTAGGAACCGGGCGGGGATGAAGTTTCATTTGGACCGTCAGAGTTGCCTATGACTTATTCTGATGTGGGTTTAAAGCCGCTAGCCTAAATGATGCGGACCTTGAGGGGATGTAGCTATATTACTACAGGTGTCTGGATGTGATTGTGATTCAGGGGTGGGGGATAGCTTAGTGAACAGTACATTACCCGTGAGGTGTGGTTAAGGATTATTACCGGAGATACCAAATAGGATATCATAGGTTAGGTCGTGAGGAGACTTGACGATACTGAGTGTAGATATCAAAATATGAAAATCTGCTAGGTTGGTGGCTGGGACCAGAACAGCAATGTTCAGTTTAGAAATAGGACTACATGGTCTTGCAAGGACAAGATGGTTGTGGTGATAGATGTGTCTTGAGAGCTATACGGCTTATTGCCCCTTTCGAACTTGTGGTCTTTAGAAAAGCTTCCACCTATCAGGTCGATAGCTTCAGGAACACTGAGATATGCCCAGTCCAATCAAGCTTTTGGTGCGGGTGCGAAGGAAGTTTTCAAATGCAGCAGAGGTGGCTTTTGTCATGTTAGAGCTTACGGGAGAGCAGTATTCAAGAAGCCACCTGATATGAGATCGGTATATTGTGAAGCTGCTGTCTTTCAGTTTAAAGCAGCGAAAGATCAGGCTAATGAGCCATTTTGCGCTGGCGATTTGGTAGAATGCCTGTTCTGAGAAGCTGAAGTAAGACGAGTAATGTGGGCCAGGTTTTTTACCAAGGGACAAATGGGGATCGCGTGGCCACTAAGCAGGATACATTCATAGCTTGCGGCACATTTACTGGTAAGGAGTGAATATTTAGACCCCGAGAACTGCGCATGCCACGTGTGGTACTAGCGGCCATGGGAGACCAAATCGTCAGAGGTGCTAGCTAGTTTGGTGACAGGAAGCATGGGTCAAATACATACACTACTGTAATATCGTCAGCAAATTGATAAGGAGTGTCGTGGTGGACTGCGGCACAGATGTAGTTTAAATACAGGAGGAAAAATAAGGAGCCTTAGAAACCTCCTCGAATCAATCCACTTGTGATGGACGTGGACGATAACGGGTGGTTATCGGGCAGAACTGCTTGGAAGCGGGAGGACAAAGTAGAAGATAACCAGGAAAGAAGAGGGTCAGCAATACCAAATTACCGAACTTTAGATAGTAGGTCAGTAAGTGAGAACCAGTGAAATGCCTCAGCCATATCCAGGAGGACGGTGGTGCCTGTTTTTTCATGTTCATTGCAGTGGTACCGGTATTAGGAGGTTAAAACTAACAGATGACTCGTGATCTGGCTTTATTAGGGCCATGTTAGGAGGGGTTAAAGAGACCGTTTCCAAACAGATAGCCCAGAATTTGTTCTCCCACTATCCGTTCCGCTGTTTTAAACATAGAATTGCGGTTGATAGGGCCGTAGTTGTTGGGGCCATGAGGAGATCCTTTCCAAAATCGGGGAGCGACGATGAGGACCTTTCACCGCTTGGGCTTTAAGGCGATATTCGTTTATGGGTTGATAAGGGGAGAGAGAGAGATCAAGCCCACCAAAAAGGAACAAAGCAGGGGGAAGTCCATAAGAGTTATGTCAAGAAGACGGCATATTCAGGTCAGCTATCTTGTGGACACATTCAGCGTCGAAATAATGATACAGAGGGTGGTGCCTGTTAACAATTGCAAGAAGGGGATGATTTGGCTACCATGGGACAGTGAAAAGGATGCGAAATGAGCATTAGGCGTCTCTTATACAGTTTCAGATGAGTGTTATGTTCACAGTAATAAATCCTTATTTTGGGATTGGTGCAGGAATTATGCCTAGATTGTGAGTTCCACAATCTTGTCAAGCATCGGAACTTTTCTGAGTGGTTCAGGGTGGCACTTGTTTGACGGATGATCCGTTGTTTCTTGGAGCCTTTGATTTTTTTTGGCCCCAACTTCAGCCGACGAAGTACGGAGAAGTCTCCGGACCTCGAATAGCCTCGCCGCAGTGCTATGATTTTGGGCTCCATTTTCGGTTTTCTGGATAACAGCCGGGGACTGCAAGCAGTGGCACAGGCAGGCTTGGACAAACATTGAAGGAGGACTTTTATAGACAATCAGCGGCGTATTGAGGGTCATCAGTCAGGAAAAGGGATTCCAGTTTGACGAAAGAACAGATGAAGAAGCTGGACCCTAATTTGTAATTTGGGATGAATTGGAGGGCGCCGGGGTTGGTTGCAGAGTAGTGGGGCACAGCAACGTGCAAAGGAACACTTTGTGGCCAATACCAGGGAAACCTTTCAGTACCTGAGCTTTGGCCGCAGTGAGGCCAAGGGCAACAACTAGGTCGGGGATGATACTGCCTCTCGCAGGGGATTTGACAGTTTGGCGTCGTGGACCCAGGCGTATACAGGAGACGAGGGTCAATAAATAGGGAGGGCTGGTGTACGACAATCAGCAGATTCGTGAGAATTTGAAATCCCTTGTAATCATTTCGTAACTGGAGGTGTGGTCAGTAGAGAATTTGAAGACATCGATGGCAGCATTGATACTGTGTGAGTCATTGCCGGATGCACGATACGCGCAACCTAGTAGGCAGCTTCCTTCATTCCCATCAAGAGACAGCCATACAGAACCAAAAACTGGTCAAGAGTCTGAGTGGGTATAGCAAACATATGAACAGAACACAGAAAATGTGCCAGACACCCACCACCCCTTCGAGAAAGCCTTCGACTAGAAAAAGCTTGATAGGGTGGGATACTAAAGCAAATGTTAGGTATATGCTCGGACAGCCAAGCTTCAGTTACCAAAATGATGTATGAATTAGCAAACACTACCATGAGCTTGAGTGAATTGGTTCTGAGTGCGAGAGAGCCTTCTATATGAGTAGGAGGTAGAGAGTTGCAGTCGCGGAGAAACCGTGGCCCTGTTAAGGGTTGAGCGAATGGCAAGGTAAATAGCACTGAAGTGAAACGTTTATGATGGCAAGGGTGTGATCGGCTGAGGCTGCGGGTATCTCATAGGGCTCAACGGAGTAAGAGGGAGGGGGATGAATTGGTAGCAGAGCGGCTGTGATGAGGGAGGCTTTGGTATGGAAGATCGGTCGACATATTGTGCAGTGAGATCACAGTAAAATACACTGATGTTAAATTATGAGGAAGAAAAGGAGAATCAATTTGCACAGAGGTAACATAGGGCATACTATGGGGCGGAAAAGGGTCAGCTGCGGTCCATAGGTTGTGCTGCAGATCGGTCACTATGCTCGTGACTCGTCCTAAGTGATCCGCATACGGTGAAGCCAAAGTTGGAAGAGGTACACTCTGAGGAAAATTTGTGATTTGAACTGATTCTATAGACAACATGACAGCGGCATCTGAGTTGATTGATGTTGCATGTAGCAACTGGGTAAATGGATCTTTGGGGGACCCAGTAGATGCGCTGGTGAACAAGCACCAGGATGAGCGACTCTACCTTGTAGGTATGCCCGTGATAGAAGACGTGGATGGGCAATAAACCAGTTAGCTGGGTCGCGAGAGGTCGTGTATCGGTGGCCGATTAAAGCTGGTAAGGCGATGATATCAGTGCAGAGGAGGTCTTGGCCAGTAGGAGCAACTGACAACGGGGAAGGTTTGGCCAATGCACTGGGAGGCGAAGTTATAGTTGGCTGAATGGTGCGGTGTGGATTTTGAGGATCTGAGATTTCTTGGCCATTTTGGCAGACACTCTAGGATATGAATGGCTGCTGGCTGAGAGGTGGGGCTGCACTACTAGGCTGTCCGTAGACAAAGACGATTACTGGCATGCAACTCAGAGCCGCTTAGGGGGAAACTGTGGTGTCGGAGCCGAAAGAGACATATCTAGGTCCACATTTAGTGCGGGTGCACCGGTCAGCGGGACTGACGAAAAGTTACTGGCGATAGTTAATTGTCCAGGCGGAGAAGCTGGCACCTGATCAGGGGGTGATGGCAATGTTGTCTTGAGGACTATCGATCCAGGGATCTCCATTTGTGGGCGGGTCTTGTCAGGAATAATTTTTATGATTTCAGATGGAGTGGATTTCTCTACGGACTCCCTTTTTCTAACGAATTCCATGGTAGAGCCTTCCTCTCGGAATAGAGACATGTGGTTTTTTGCCGAGCCTTTAGCACTAGCTCTCGAGGCTTGACGTGCCGCAGGTCATAAGCAAGGAATGTTTGATCGAGGAAACGGACGAACGATCTGCAACATTGAAAAATACGGAACTTTTGGATTTTTTCCTTCGATGGGCTATGGAGGTAACTGGGCCCAGGAAGCGGCAGGCCGGTAGTGGGCTTTCAGTGGTCAGGTGTTTTAGGGGTCGACGATAAACGCAAGTGGCAACAACATGGCCAGAGAGTCGTTCATGGAAAATAACTGCCACTCTTAGGACAATATAATGGGCTGAAGAGCAGTATATTTGTCACTGGCTTCAATTTACGTCGGGTAGTGGTACTGATGAGGTATCGAGGAGGTAGGCATTCGAGAGCACTTGGTGCTTCTAGGTTAAGTGTTGGTAGCTATTCGGTAGATAAGGCTGTCCGTGGTAGATTTGGGCACAATATAGCAAGGGGTTTTTGTAGAAGAGGTTTGTACGTCCGATGCTAACTTTAGGTTGTATTGTTCGGAAAAGCCCTGATTTATTCTGGGTTAAAGGAGTGTCTTGAGAAGCCGTTTCGTAAGTAAGTATCCTAGATACCTTAGTGAAAACTGTACCAAAAACAGCACTCAGTAAGTCTGGGTGTAGAACAAAACATTGTGCTTGAAATTTTATTGGCTTTGGGAGAAGCCCGTTTGAATCAACATTTCAAACGACCCGTAAAAAAGAATAATACCCCGAGCGAGTTATAAGGTATTTCGTGAGGAAAGAAAGTTTGCACATGATACAGGCAGTCCAACCATCTAGAAAAATGGATACTTCATATCGAGTGAAAGATTGCCGGAAATGCATCCACATTGGGTTGTGCAGCAGACGCTTGATCATGGGAGTTAGGTAGAACAGACTGGTAAAAGATGGCAAGTTTGTGAAATGAGATTCAGATGACTGATTTGTTGAGGCTGATGGGTGGCTAGGAAGAAATGAACGTGAGATGACGACGAAATGAATGAGAGAAGTGGAATAAGATCCGAAATTCACGTGAGAGTGGTGCATGACATGAACTGTCAAGGGACGATGGCGGCTGCATAATTGGACGTGCTGGAGAAAGTTTAACATGAGACATTAGAGGAAAGCTGGACGGCCGGTAAACCGTTATACGGATAATTCTTTTTCAACACGTGGTTAGAGAAAATAGTTGATGTGTGTTGTTTGGAGGAGGTATTAACTCGTGAAAAATTGATGAAAAGAGGAAAAATAGTCAAAATGTGAATAAAGGATATTCATCTGTTCAGTTAGCAAAGGTGAACCCGAAACCGTCAAAAGGAAACCAAGTTCAAAACAGGGTTGGCTTAAAAGGGGTAAAATGTTTGATTTATGACCGCATCATGTATAAGTATTGCATTGTCGAAACTGACAGGGAGTGCAGAAAGTGATAGTAATATTGGCATATTTCCTGAAAGGCGAGAGAGGCGTGCACAGATGCATCATCAGCGAGTATGGCTCTTTTAGCTGCGTGAAGTCTTTAGCACTACTGGAAATGGACATATAATAGTAACGTTCGCCTGTCAACGGCGTCTACCTGCAGTAAAACACGGTAGAGCTTCTGGGATTTGCGCTAAAAGCACAGAGCCAATAAACGGCAGTGGAAGGGGAAGGATAAAATTTCCAAAATAAAGCCGTGAGTCAGGCAAATGTAACGTGCGGCAGAAAATCAAAACTGGTTAGCATCGAAGGTTAAATGCGTTTGGAAACTTCGTAGGTGTTCAGTCCTCGTGAATTATATGGACCGAAAAGATAGAGGGATGCCACTGGTAAAAGGCTCAAAATAAACTAAAATGGCTGATGCATCAGAGAATTTCAGGAATATGAATGAGAAAATGGAGTACAGTAATTTCAATTATCAACCGTGAGAAAATGAGGAACGAAGTACTCAAGATATTTGGCCAGTTATTTATTAGAGCAGTGGGGATGGAAGCCAAGCCTCCACTGGTATAATAAACGATAAATATGATGGAACGTATGGAGTACAGGTACGTCATCCTAAGAAGCCCTTGAACAAATCCCGAAGACTGACCGTAATTTTTCTCCTCTCAGTTGGAGGGGTCAACAATTGTTGCAAATATAGCCCGGACATGGGATGGACGAATCTGTAGGGAAAAGGTAGGGGGTGCAGTCAGGTCTGGAAGGTTCAGTCAGAAGTTCATCACGAGGATATAGAATTTTGTTAGGTACGGATAAGAGGCTGGGTTGCTTAGTGGAAAACCCCGACTTCAAGCCACGGTGGGTGAGATCAGGTTAAACGATAGGGCTGTATTGGCGAGAGCAGTTGAGCACTGGTAGATAGTTATGACCACTGATATCATTTGACAAAGCCTCGGCTTCGAAATGGTTCTGCCAAGAGACGTCTCCAGCAGTCCTCATCAGAGCTTGTGAATCAGAAGCAGGACTTAAAGAGGGTGAAGCTGTGTGACCGAATTGCATTCCTGGCCACCAGAAAAGGTTGCGGTTGCAAGCGAAAGTAAAAGAAAAACAACTCAACATGCATCCTGTATGACATTTCACTTTCGAGCAATACAGAAACTGCGGTGTATGTTCGCCGGTCCGTTTTATTCAGATCCCTGGGATGGAGCACGATATCGTCGAACCTGGGCCAACCGTTCTAGGGTAAGGAGTTCTTGGCTGGTGGTAACAATGGCCTCTACATCAAGTGTATCTTTAAGAAGTTCCCAGCAAACCTCAGCAAAAAACCTGCTGGAAGACCAGGACTTCATGTGAATGAAACCTAACAACCAGTTGGTGTTCAAGGCAGAAAGTAATAAGCGTGGTTGAAAACGGGTACGGTAGTAAACGAGCTTCCTGCTTGATACGTTGCAGATGAGCGGCGCGATAACTGGGCCATTCTGAAACTGGAAGAAAGAGGAAGGGGAGGAATAAAGGATGTTCCACCAGGGTGATCAGCAGGAGCAAAATACCAGGTGGAAGTGCGAAGTTTGAAAAGGTTCACGTCTGCTTTGTTTTTTCTTAACCTAGGGTTGGATGAGGCCATATGAAACTAACACCATCCCAAAGCATGGTGATAATTATTTGCATTTTTTCTCTTGCAACCGCTGGCCTCCTCCCACTATCCCTCTCGCTACATCCACCATCGTTTTCTATGCGAGTATTGAGAGGTGGACTCAAAACTTTGCCTTCTGTATCGGGGCAGACAGCAAAGGGCGTAGTATCTGCCATCTATATTCCTGATGCCGCCAATCTGGTTACCGACCGCTTCCCAGGTAATCGCACTCATACGGTTTTGTGTGAATTCACCTGCCTCAGCTGCCCCCACCTAAACTGATCCCAAGCTGCTGTTCCGATTTTCAAGCATTCTTGCAGCTAGCTCCGTGAGCTAACGATAATTCACTTCCTTGATTGGGACGACCTTCTTCTGCCCCTGATCTAATACTGTTGTCAACTCTCTCCACTCCAACCTCTTCCTCTGTTCAGATATCCCTGACCCGCGGGTTGATCCACTTTCCAAGTCCGGAAGTTAACCCTGTATCCTTTAGTGCAAAATATGTTTACTCTGTAATTTACCTTCAACGGATCACGACTTCACAATTCTCCTGCGCATCAACCAGCAGCACTTGCGGCTGCGCCACCAAGCCGAAATGCTTCTAAGGCGACAAAAGTCTGCCGTTTCAACTCTACCTAACAAAACTCGCCACAAGCCGAGCTTGTTCAGCAGAAGGTCTTATCGCCTCACTCTTGCATCACCCAAGTTACTCATCTATGGCTCACCCACCGCTGAAACTCAAACTTCATTTTCCGAGGCCTGCAATGATTCCTTCTTTTTCTAATTCACCAGCTTCCCCGGTATCTCGCCACCTTACATCCCTTCCAGCAGCTCAGCTTCACTTTCATCGATTTCTTTCGCTCAACTTGAGATGAAAAGATTATTCTCCTGTACCAAATCTTCTGCGTGGCCAGCCACAAGAGGTCTCTCACCAGCGCTTCTCCATTTAGGCCGTCCTGAACTGTGTACTCATTTATTGCGCACAGAATCTCCGTGCTTCGCACTCTCTCTTCTCATTACTAAGAAGCCGTCTCTGTCACCTCGCGCCTCAAAAAGGGACTACAAAGTGGCTCGATAATTAAGGGCCCATTAACCGCATCCCTTGTGCATGCAAATCATGGAAAGAAATGACACTGTTCACTATTCCTTATCTAACAACCCGAGGAACCCTGGTCAGCATGGCTTCCCGGATTCGCTCTCTTGCTCGCCCTGCCAGTTGGGCTTCCTTAATGTACTACCTTCCACAGCAGACTCCGGAAACTCTGTAATTGCTGCGTACCTTTAAGTGTCCGAGGCTTCTGACCTTGTCTCATGTGTGCTTCTGGTGGCCACGATCCGATCCTTTGGTATTTTTTATCCCCTCTTCTCCTGCCTGTTCTGATACCTTCAAGGCAGTGCGCAAGCTTTGTTGGTCAACGGCCACCTCTCCGACAGACTCATCACCAGTGGGAGCATCCAAAGCACTGTCATGGACCCCACTATTCTTGCATATATAAATATACATCAAGGACATATACCTGCCTATTTGCCAAGGCGCCCTATTCCTCTTTGCCGAGGATACCTAAATGGTACCCCCTTTTTACCCTAACGACCTAAATATGAGCCCGGGCAGCATATCGGGTAATCCGACTTCTCTCCAAACCATGCACGTCTCGTGGTTCACGAAATTCTCCACAGAGAAAAAGGTTCCCTCACCAAAAGCAAGCTACCGCCAAACCAAATTATTCACGACAGCTTTCCATCTCCATTCACCGCCCAGTTACTCATCGCCGCAAGCGCTACTCCTTTTCCGCAAGCCTTTTGAGGCGGGCAATATTCCAAGTCGGTAAAGCCGGGCGAACCCAGGGCCTGATCCACCGATATTTTCTCTCAGCCTGCCAGAAGCTTTTTATGGCTGTCTCACACGGGACCAATCACCGAACATGGCCCGGTTATCCCCACTTACAGGCCGGTCTCTTCCATTACATCCCTTGGGAGCTTCTAGTGTGCCGTCACTTAAATGTTCCTCGGTGCATCCTCAGCCATGGCATACCGCCAAAGTTACGTGCTCCTACAAGTCGCGCCTCTGCGTGCTTGCGGCATGAGGCTCAACTTAGTCCCTCCGTTTAGGCTAGACTGTAACCAAGTCTGCATCTTTGATTGTGTTTTACCTGCTGCCTTTTTCCCTATCCTATTCACCTCTATGTCCCTTCTATCTTTGTACCCCAATCTTATCTCATTGTGAGGTCCGACTGTTCCCTGTCAGCCCATTCTATAATCTGCCATAAATATCTTCCCATCATGAGCAATGTTCCTTTACTGTACTCTAGACTTCCAAAAGGCTTTCGGAAGAATGAACCGAAGATTACTTCTGCGGTGGCTGGGGGAGACTAGCTTGGCTGCGGGGCTCGCTGGATGGCTCAAAGCTTACCTAGCTTACCGCCGATTCTAATTCACATTTAAGGACACTATCATCTCCGTTGCGACAGCAACCGATGAAGTTCCCCAGGGATAAGTGTAATGTCCATGCTGATTAAAAATTCCTCTTCTGCTCACATTCCTGTACTCTATGACCGATTTTGGACCGGCTTCTCTAACCCACTTCATGCTGACACTGTTTTCTGGTCGACAATTATTCTACGCTTGGTGCACTTACTTTTTCTTTTTATGGTTGTGCTTTCTTATTGAGATTACTTTGAGGACAGTTGGTACGGTAGTGGAAGGCACTGGTTCAACACAGTTTGTTTTATTACTCCTCGGTTTTGCTTTCTCGTTCACGTCGACTGACCGTAGACGTTCAGCTCGTTTACGTTGATTTTTGGCTGCCACGCTCAGGAAATTGTTCTTTGGGCCTGAATAAGCGTGGAGAACTTGTTCTATTTGTTTGGACTTCAGGACAGGTATTTATTATTTACTCATTTTGGCCAACAGTTCCCCTTTTTACAGAATTTGTCCTACTTTTGACTACCTTTTTGACTGGATAGTGACTGAGGTTCACTGTCAAAAATATGATCGGGTTTGTACCTATATTTTTGCTCGTTAATGGTACCGTAGAATTTGCAGAGCAATCGTGTTCTTGATTTGGGTTCCGCATCCATCTGGGCTACGCGTTGCTTTGAGGCTCCAAGTTGCTATTGAGAACGAGTGAAGCTTATTAGTCGGTGAATCGATAATTGAATCGTTGGTCAGGCTTCTCCCGGACCAGGACTTGAGCGTTTTGGTCGTTACAATAAGTGCGGAGTCCCGCACATATCTCGACTAACGTGAACTATTTGCAGCGGCTTCTAAGTTTGTCCTGCTTCATGCATGCAGATGGCTTAAAAGTCTTATGGCTCCTGGCATCGGATCAGATTAGGTTAGACCCAAATTCTTTTCAAACTGGTCTGAGAAGTGATACTGAACCCGGCAAAAGACTCACTTCTGATAACAGAGGGATCCAATGGAATGCGGCAAGTAAGTCCAGACAATCCGGAACCGATGGCCCAGAAAAACTAAGTTAATGACTTGGACATAATCATATACAGCTACCTCAAACCCCCGGTACTATGTCTGCAGACCGCTAACATGGTAAATGTGGTCATGTACCAGCTGCGCAGAACATCAAGAAAATATGAGGTTTTTCTCCGTCACATATGAACCCCGTCCGACCCCACTTAGAGTACGTAGTCCACGCCTGGGCTTCGCAGTTCTCGAGGTATCCTTTCTCGCTGAGGAGGGTCCAAAGACGATTCGCTGAAAATGTATTAGTTTCAAAATGGCAAAAGTATAGTAAGAGTCCAGCCGGGCCAAGATCGTTGGCATTCAAGTACAGGAGAGCGCAAGGGATATTAATAACAACAATGAAACAATCCAAGTTATTTCCCAGCCGCTGTTCACTCAAAGTGGAGGCTCTGTCCTTGGTGGAGGAAGGAGATACTATCTAGGCCGGGGGCCAGCAAGACCGTCACAACCCTATCTTCTGCCTGTAAATGAAAAACGACCGATACCCGCTCCCGTCGGGAGTGGTGGAGGTTCCCAAGTGGAAGCTGGACGTAGCATGAGCGCATGCCACTCCGGATGGCCCGAGAGTGGGCGGAAAAAATCTGGCTGTATTTTTTCAGTCAGCTTCGACTTTCCTCTTCTTCCTCCCATTTTTATTTTCCCCCTTCTTCTTCAGCAAATTTTAGCCCATCTAGCTGCATTCTCCAAATATAGCTTGATGTTGATAGATATTTTACTACTCAGGGGCTAGTGAAGGGTAGGGTTCACTTTTGCATGATAATTAGAATTGCCAGTTGGCAAGGCCTTAACCCCTCGAAATGTCGCTCTTCGCTACTTCTTTAGAAGGAGACCTAAGCACGTTAAGCTTCTCAGTTGATGAAGGAAAGTGGATCCTAGTAAGTCAAAGCACGGCAGCTCGCGGGGGTGAGAAATTCGGCTACCACTTGCACTGACTGTCAGTCCAGCGACCTGATCCGGTGTGATCCGAATCCCCTCATGGGCCCACCAAGCAACCAGATGATCGCCGAAATAGAAGGGGTTAAGAATAGTGTAGTTGTAAGCAGACTTCGAACCAGGTAGCCAGTTTCAGAAGGCCTTTAAGAAACCCTCAAAAGCAGTTCATCAGCTGATTTGAGCTCTGAGTTCGGGAGGGCCAGAAGTCTCGCTACTAGCATGCAGGACCGCCGCGAGAACCCAACTAGAACACTGCGTACAGGCCCGGTGACCATACATCGTGCGGAACAAAATATCCTCGAGTAAATGAAGTGGCGATTCCCTGTTTGGTTTGGAGACTGTGGAGGACGAGGCCACGGACAAATAATAAAGCCGCTGAACTGATTCTCGTTAGGAGGAACGAGATTGAGAAGAGGTTTACTAGGGGTGTTCAAAACAGTTAGAAGTATGGCAGAGTCAGCCGGACCTGGTGAACTCCCGTCTAAACTTCGGTGTGACAAGAAACCGCCAGGGTAATTGTTGCCACCATAAACCATCGAGCAACAGCACAAATTGTATGCCACTCGCTTTCTGTGGGCTCTGTCGGTGAGTGGAATAAAACAACACGGGAAGTCATCGAACCAGGGTTGACGAATCCTTTGTAGTTATACTGCTTTCATTTCTGCAAATTGTCTATTTATTGTCATCCCGTGTATAAACCATATTCCATCATTCCATATTAAGCTGTTCTTGGTTAGACCTCCAACAAACAGCAAGCACTTGCGACACCTCTAATAGCTTATCCACCTGAACCCTTTGCTCTGCGGGTTTACGTGAACATCTCTGTGGTTGCGTATCGGTTTTCTGGCCACTGGAAAAAATCGTTTGGTTCCTAACTGTGAGTGTTAACCTCGTTTGCACTCCATTCTTCTCTTTGGAACCAGTGGTGAACCTTTGAACAGCAAAATAACAAAGACTTGTGGGGCCATTTGGTAAGAGTAGTGATTAGGATCCCCATTGTCCCTCTTCCTTGCCTCCCTCTTATCCAAGTTCATTCTTTGTCTTTTACGAGGTGACTGGGCAGGCAAAGCTGGTGACTGACAGCTCTATCCTGGGGCCAATTCAAAATGGGGCACTGTGGTGAGTCTAAACCAAGACATCCCCTCGGGCCCTTTCCAGAAGCGCATATGAAGAAGAGACCGGTGGGACTGCTCCACACCATGAAGTTATCCTGCTTGATGGCCGAGCTGTTGGAGAATGCGGGGCACTAGGGACAGAAGAATCCCTGGAAACAGCAGAACTTGTTAAAACGTGGCCATGCTTGAACTTATAGAATCGAGTTAGGCGAAACCATCTAATATCAGGTGGAAATATTAACCCAGGCGCTCTAAGCAAGAGGTAGAATGAAGGTAGGCTCAGGGAATTTCTTAGCAGTCACTGACGATACGGCTCAAGTAAGCTGGTTAATTCTGGCTTGCTGCCATCTATGGGCACGTGTAAGTCCCGAAGTAGTACACGGGTAAATGACTAAAGCCAATACGGTCCCGGATCTTGCAATTATTTTATTATCTGAATGTCACTGGTGAGCTGGAAAATATTTTACTAGATAATCGAGCAATATGAAGGACGGGGGCCGCACAAAAACAAATTCTGACAGTGTATTTCATCTGGTATTGCCGATGAACCTAAAGGTAGGCCACTGGACGATGCTAAAAGGTTCAGGACACTAGACTTGACTGCTTCTTGCGTCTTGCATTACCGAGGATCTGGAGGATACGGAGCTGGACAATAGAAGAGCGTTCAGCTTTGCGGACGTCCATTCAGCTTGAGTGATACATAAGATTCCGTCACGAACAATCTGTCGAAAGTTAAACAGAAATATTTTCAAACAGCTCGCGCAGCGCACGGCCTTACCGCGGATAGAAAGAGGCTCTGAAACCTGCCAGCAGTTAAATATTAGCTGAAAGCACACAGTCCAGAGCTTTTCTTCCGCCCTCCACTATTGCCGGAAAAAGCACTCTGCCCCAAAGGAAAACAAACATTGGAAATGAGCGACAAAGTCAGAAATCTGTGAAATCCTCACACTCTTCAAAAAGGTTTGCTAGATGCCAGAACGACAGAGACAGGGATAAGCTGGGGCGTCTGTGGCCATTGGCTTCATCAGAAAAGCAGTAGACTTGCTGGTAAAGCCTTTGGACTCTACTCAGAAAACCTAAGGCCGATCTGGGTATGTTCGGAATGTGTTCAGTCAGGCAGAGATAAAAGGACGAGCTTACAGAGATTTCAGAAAATCACTGACTTTTTAAAATAAACGGTTGTTTGCACGAAATCTAGTACGACAAGAATTATTCCAAAGCTGGGGTAAGCGGAAGCTGGATTTTAGGGGTTCGAAAAGTCATCAGTTAGGAAATTCATTGAACTCAAAACCTAATAAATGCTCCTGGTATAGAATAAACATCACTTGGACACACTGAAAGGTGGCATTCAGGACTTCCCAAGCCGGTATGTTGCGTAGGCTAGGTGAGAGAGAAGGATATGCTTCAGCAAGCAGTAACATAGCTAAGATAAGTGGGCCTGCCTGAGTGCCCTTGCTCAAAGGGTTTTCGGGCTGAGTAGTGGGTGAGACTGGAAACCTTGCCCTTTGCACTCGGTCAGTGCTGGTCGGATTTGGGAACCCAAGATATAGAGGGTCGTAAACCGCTGCAACTGACAAGAGAATGAAGAATACCGCAGGAAAGATCTGGGTAGAACAAGGTCATCCGGCAAAAAGCAAGCGACGTCAAAGGCAACCAAGCCGATGTTGGCAGAGTCCGGGCCGCACGGATTCCATCACTGTTGGTAATCACCGCCCGGTGCCAGCGGCCTGGAACATAAATAACTCGTCGAAAAAGTCTAACTCAGACCTGCATGGTCGAAGGAGACTCCATAATATCACAGGTTTGTCGTCCAAGCCCAGCTGGAGATTGGCAAGGAAACTTAGCCGGGGTTCATCCAGGAACCACAGCTTTAAGCTGGTAGATGGCAATAAACGTAAGCATGACGAAAATGTCAGTAGTGCCTGGACAACATGCCCGAGTGCAACCAAATGAAATCGTTGACACCGGAACGGACCAAAACTAGATCAGTGGCCAAGACCGGAAGACCATCTGTACCGTACAGCAGCTGTACCGTACACAAGAAGGTCAAGGTCAATTTGACGTATATATCGAGTTGTCCCGTTTTTTCCTTTTTCCATCGTATGGGCCTGTTTTTACGTAGCACCCAGTGTAACAGCCGGTCGTGGAAAATCCCCCATTTCCCCTCGCGATTCAGTGTTTTTCCTAACATCACTCACTTGCCTACATCCTTGACTTGTCTTTACGAACTGGTTGTTTTTCTGGACCAATTTTTGTTTGTTCGCGCCCAGAGCGCAACTTTGGCACATCCTTGTTCAAGACCTGCGTGACGCCCGTGCTGTTTGCTCACACGCTGCTATTCGGTTTCTCGTTGTTGAGTCCTTGTGATCGTATTATTGAGGTTTGTATATATTTTGTCATTGCTCATGTAATAATCTAGTGTCGTAGAATACCACGGATAGTCGTCTTTTGATTTCGGGATCCGTTGTGAATTTGGGTACGCACTGCTCAAACGTTCGTTACAATACTCAGTAGATCAATTTGGAACGAGGAAGAACACGCAAAATGCCAAGGAAGGAATCGAAAACATTGGAATCCGAACAGGAAGTAACACGGCAAGTCTCTGGGGAGGTTTTGGGTACATTTAATTTTTTAGTTAATGTTAGATCGCCTAGTCCTGTCGGTGCTAGTTCATGTGGTAATGAGAGCAATATTGATCGTTAGGATGTTGATTTATATAGACTGAGAATACTAGACCTAGAACAACAGTTACTATCGGCTAGACTACAGGCGCAGGGAGCAGAGATGAAGTGTACACAGAAAGAGCAAGAGCATGAGACCAGCGACTTCGACACTTCCGATAGATCAGGGTGCAATAAGATGGAGAACCCCAAGCTGGTCGCCGACTACAAACCACCATCGATCGATCTGCCTGGAGTGGAACTAACGGTTTTCGACGGGCGAGCTGAGCAATACTGCAAGTTTGTCAAGCAGTTCGAGACGTTCGTTGAAAATAAGGTAACCGACCCTGGGCAAAGGCTTCTCTACCTTACTCACTACTGCCGATTCCGAGCAAGAGAAACTATCGACCGCTGCACAATTGTCGACCCGGAACAAGGCTACACAAGAGCAAGGAAGATTCTAAGGGACTTGTTTGGCCAACCGTTCAAAGTGGCCCGTAACCTAATAGAGGGCGTGATGGTAGAGGCAAAGAGAACCAAGGGCGACGTCTACACCATGGCCGACCTGGTGATTAAGATGCAAAACTGTTCAATAGTCCTCGACCATTTAGGTTACAGGGCTGACCTAGATGCCATGCACCCTTTAGAAAACTCCCGAACTACAGGGTCGGTGGGCGGAAGAAGCAGAACGGATAAGCCGAAGCGACAGAGAAGCCAACTTCGAAGACTTGACGGAACACTTGGACAGACAAACGAAGATAGCTGACAGCAGATTCGGCCGGCTCATCCGGGACAGAAACCGGGCAAACGAGCCCAGTACTAGCCAAGTTCAAAGCCTTGCACGGGAACAACCAAAATACCAGCCTTGGAGCAATACACATGTCAATTCACGCGATACTACGGCACAACCCGATTGCAGATCCCGTGGTACTAGCCATGGCCTACCAGAATGCCCCAAGTTCGGCAACGCCACAATAGACGAACGGTGGGGAATGGCGAGGATGGCAGGAGCATGTTTTATCTGTCTCAACACCACGCACTGGGCGGCAGCCTGTAGGACAGAGAACCGATGTGGTTGCGACTGCTGCACGGGCAGACACCATCGGCCGCTGCATCAGGCGAGAGTAACCATGTCCGAGGCGAGTACCGAACCCAGCGTTATTTGTTCGACGTCAAGATCTGCCAGTAAACCGGTACGTTTAGGCGTAGTAGTCGCGGGAGTAGTGACCCCGACTGGGGTGGTCAAAGCGTTGGCTTTCGTCGATAGTGGATCCGACACCACTTTAGTGAAAGAGCGGTTTGCCGACAAACACCAACTGGCTAAAGGTGCGACGTCGTTAGCAGTGAGCACGTTGGGCGGAACACAGGTAATGACTGCCGGTAGATTAAGGCTGCAACTCATCTCTCTAGACACTAACGAGGAAATTGAACCAACGGAAGCACTCACGTTAGCGGATCTCCCCATGCGAGCACCAAGGTCGGTGAACGCAATCTTGACTCGGTGGCCCCACCTGCAGGATGTAACCGTCGTAGACTGGGAAGATGATGAGGTGGATCTCCTCATCGGATGCGACGTGCCAGAGGCGCATTGGGTGCTCGACCAAAGAGTGGGCGACCGCCAGGCACCTTATGCCGTACGCACGGCTCTGGGATGGATGTTATACGGTCCAGTAGGGGTACGCGGTTCCGTGGATTACTTATCCGCCGAAACGGACCGCATAGAGTATCATCTGCAACGGCTGTATGAAAAGGAGTTTCATGACATTGGAGACGAAAGACCGACGTTGTCTCAAGAGGATCACTTCGCTCTACAAACGGTGCGGCAAGGCTCTAGAGGCCTCAAAATACAGTTCGAGGTTCCCCTCCCATGGCGCACACCGGTCGACCCGTGGACTGACAACAGAAATTATGTTCTCCAACGATTACTACGACTAAAAGAACGCTTCATTCGAGACCAGAATCTGTGGGAACGATACGCGGATTTGATGAAGCGAAACGAGGCCCTCGGTTACGTTGAAAAGGTGCCTGTCAACACCGACAGCAAAAGGGGTATCTGGTATCTGCCTCACCATCCGGTTATTAACCCCAAGAAACCCAATAAACTGCGGGTGGTTTTCGACTGTGCGGCCAAGTTCCAGGGCAAGTCGCTAAACGATGGCCTACTAGTCTTGAAGTAGTCTTGAAGTAATACACGGGTACGAGGCTACAGCCCAAATGTTCCCGGATCTTGTGATTATCTTGTCATCTGAATGCCACCAATGAGCTGTAAGATAGTTCACTAGATAGTGGGGAAGTGGTAAAACGGAAAGGGTTCAAAATACAAATCTTGACAGTATCCTGCATCTGGTATTGCCGGCGAACTGGACGATAGACCGCTGGACAATGCGAAAGGGTTAAGAACACGAGTCTTGACTGCATCTTGTGTCTCGAACTGCCGGGGATCTGGAAGATGGACATTTGGACTGTGGGAGAAGTTCAGCTTTACTGAAGTTCGTTCAACTTGAGTGACACGGAAGATTCAAGCGTGGGAAATCTGTCGGACATCAAACAGCGAGGCATTCGGTCCGCGCGCCGCGCGCGGCCTTCAAGGACCTGACTGGACCACATCACTGATCGACGTTTTGTGCCGTTTCAGAGTGGGTAAAGTGGCTTTGTCTGCCGACATTAGGGAGATGTTTCATCGGGTGAAGGTTCCGGTAGGAGAACGAGATGCGTTGCGTTTCCTGTGGTGGGAAGGGAGCGACCTGGACAACGCAGTGGTGAATTATGGGGTGACCGTCCACCCCTTCGGAGCCATATCGTCACCATTTTGCACAAACTATGCCCTTCGAGAATCAGCGAACAAACATGGCGATCTAGTCCATCGGACGGTAGTAGATAGCGTCACCAGGAACTTCTACGTCGACGACTACCTTGGGTCATTCGATGATGTGGAATCAGCTCTAGAGCAGTTCAGGGGTCTGACGAGGTTGCTGGAAGAGGGCGGCTTCCATCTAACTAAATGGATGTCGAAAGCTTCATAAGTGCTGAAGGTCATCCTGTATCACGAAAAGGCCGAAAGGGTAAGGGATCTGGACGGCTCTCTACTTCCTATCGAGCGCACCTTAGGAATATAATGGGACGCGGAAACGGACGATTTTGTTTTCGAACTAAACGTTCCCGAGCTGCCAATAACCATTCGTGGCATACTATCTACTGTCTCAAGTTTGTTCGATCCGCTCGGTTTCGTCTCACCATAGCTGCTACCAGCAAAGATCTTGCTGCAGCGGCTGTGCCGTAAGAAAGTTGATTGGGACCAGTCACTGGACCGAGGGGACCGGCTGAACGGGGAAGAATTTTTGAACACCTTGAAGAAACTAGGGGACATAAGGATCCCACGAAGTTTGACTCCTGGCCATACGACACGGACTGCAGAACTACATGCTTTTTCCGATGCATCCGAAGTCGGTTATGGAGCTGTGGTGTACGGACGATGGTGCAAAGGAGATGGACAATATACCACGAGGATCCTGTTTGCTAAAGCCCGCGTTGCTCCACTGAAGTCGGTCTCGATCCAACGCCTTGAACTCGGCACAGCCGTGTTGGCAGTCAGGGCGGTGCAAGCTGTGAGGAGATGTTTCGATCTCTACATTTAGTCGGTTAGCTTCTGGACGGATTCAACGATAGTCCTTTTCTACATTAACAACGTCCGGAGCCGGTTTAGTACTTTCGTCGCTAACCGGCTCACGATTATCCACGATGAATCAGCCACGAACCAGTGGAATCATGTCACGTCTGGCGATAATGCGGCCTACCTGTGCTCCCGAGGTGCGAACAACTTCAGGCAACTGGACACGTGGACGAGAGGGCCAAACTTCCTGCAATTGCCCAAACAGGACTGGCCTGTGTTCGAATTAAAACTCATTACGGAAGTAGAACTAGAAATCGGAGGCATAGTGATAGCGGCCAACGTCGTCGAAAAGACATCCATTCTATCGCGACTAACCAGGTTTTCTTCCTGGATAAAGACGCTTCGTTTGCTAATTTGGTTAACCAGGTTCGAGAGAAACTTACAAGTCATGAAAGAGCTACGGCTCTCAGGCCGGATACGGGTAGGCCCAATAAGTCCCGATGGGCTACCGGCGGCAGAATACGATATTTTCCGAATGATACAATGCGAGGCTTTCGTTCGAGAACTCGGGAGGGCGGAAGAAGTGGGACCGACCAATAAAGATATACCATCTCCAGGAGGAAAGCTGAAGCGTTTAGACCCCAAACTCATCGACGGACTGCTGCGGGTGGACGGTAGGCTGACCAACGCCCACCTAAGCTTCGACACAAAGCATCCTATGCTGCTGCCTGCGGGATAACCTGTAGTAGAGCTAATGATGCAACATGTGCAAGCCGTGGAGGGACATGCCGGGGAAAGTCGCGAGACGAGTGTCATCCGAAAGCGCCTTTGGTTGTTGAGAGGACGAGAGACTGTAAAACGCGTAATCCGACGATGTGCGCAATGCAGGAGACGCAATGCCACGGCGGGCAAACAACTCATGGCTCCTCTACCAGAATGCAGGGTGACTACGGGCTGGTGGCCGTTCAGTGACACCGGGTTGGACTATTTCGGGCCCTTGTGGATCAAGTGCGGGAAAAAATTGGAAAAGCGATATGGATGTATCATGACGTGCATGAGGTCACGCGCGGTACACCGAGAAGTCACACATTCGATGACGACCGATTCGTTTCTACGAGTTTTGCGAAGATTTATCATTCGAAGAGGCGTACCGGCCGATATATACTCAGATAATGGGTCGAACTTTGTGGGTGCTCACCGGAAATTGCAGCGTTGGCACAAGAACATAAACAGGGACGAACTGCGGGATCGAACCGTGACCTACGGCATACGATGGCGTTTCTACCCCCCACAGGCCAGCCACCGAGGCGGCATATGGGAACGCATGATCCGGTCCGCCAGACGGATATTGCTGTCAATCATGGAGCAGCAGCCGCCCGACGAAGAGACGCTGAACACCGTCATGACTGAGATGGAGAGAATCCTGAACAACCGCCCCCTGGTTCCAGTATTGAACGGCGACCCCACCCACCTGGCGCTCACCCCGAACGGCTTATTGACGTTAAGGTCGAACGAGGGTTTTCAAGGACCGGTAAACTTCGTGGAAGCTACTTCCACGGATGGAAGCAAGAGAACTATCTGGCCAAGGTCTTCTGGAGGCGCTGGCTGCGGGAGTACCTACCAGCTCTGCAGACTTGACAGAAGTGGCTGGTGAAAACAAGGCCATTCAAGGTTAGGGATGTGGTGATGATCGCAGACAAACAAGCATATTTCAGCACTTGGTCTTTGGGAGAAGTTACGGAAACCATCAAAAGCACCGACGGAATGATAAGAACGGTGAAAGTGAAGACAGCTAACGTGGTGCTCATTCGTGAAATACGCAGTAATAACCTACTCGAGAGCGAAGACGGAGGAGCTGATAGCCCCGAGGCCCAGTAGACCTTTTCACACTAGTCATCGAGGTGGATAAAGAAACGCCATATATACAACACGGTCCCCGTTAAACACGTTACACTGCTCACAGTCTTTCGTTGACATTGCAGAAGTTTCTTTCCGATATGTGGTGATGAATGCGATCCCATTGTGAATCCCGACACATACACACATGCACGACGCACTCTACATCCCGTAACCCCATCAAACGTGACAGTGTTCGTTGTTTGCTCTTTGTTGACGTTACCGAATGCCCCTTGCATATGTGGAAGTAGCGGAGCTTAGGTCACACACACATGCTACATTTTACTCGTTTTCTTGCCACACGGCCTTTTGTTGAAATTGCAGAGTCTCCCTTTGATGCGTAGTCATACCTGTGATTTCATTGTACACCCCGGCACACACACACTCAAACACTGAAGCACATACATCCAGGATAGGACGGCCCTCCACAAGGACAGCATCTACGTGACACTTCACGCCCGCCATCGGTCATTTGGTCTTGTGGAAGATGTAGACTAGCCGCACGTCTATGTATCCAATGGGTTGGGTGCGACCAGTAGTAGAACGTTGACGACGAGCATTAGACGCGCACTGACACCAGGGCCTAGGTAGGTAGAAAGAATCAGTACCTTTATACCGAACCTCTGACTCTGCTAAGGATCAAGGGGGATTTTGGTGGGCGGTGTAACAGCCGGTCGTGGAAAATCCCCCATTTCCCCTCGCGATCCAGTGTTTTTCCTAACATCACTCACTTGCCTACACCCTTGACTTGTCTTTACGAACTGGTTGTTTTTCTGGACCAATTGTTGTTTGTTCGCGCCCAGAGCGCAACTTTGGCACATCCTTGTTCAAGACCTGCGTGACGCCCGTGCTGTTTGCTCACACGCTGCTATTCGGTTTCTCGTTGTTGAGTCCTTGTGATCGTATTATTGAGGTTTGTATATATTTTGTCATTGCTCATGTAATAATCTAGTGTCGTAGAATACCACGGATAGTCGTCTTTTGATTTCGGGATCCGTTGTGAATTTGGCTACGCATTGCTCAAACTTTCGTTACACCCAGTAGTAATAGTTATCTAATTCGAAGCGTCAAATTGTCCGTGGCAATAACTGCGACACCACTGTGGGTCCATTACTCATTACCGCGAAAAATCAACATATCCCTTCCCTATGAAATCTAGACCTATAAGTAACACAAATCACCCTTTGTGAACCCATTTATAAAATACTAACGATTGTTTGCTAAATCAACCACTTTAGTTATCTTTTCCTCCTTGGCTAAAACTCTAATCCCTTTCGTCCAAACAGTGAAACCACCTGGTCACCCCTGTTTGCAAACACCCTAGGTGACTTCTTATAGAATTTCAGCTCCATTCAGTATCTAGGCTTTTTGCAGTCGATAAATTTTCAATGAAACCAGTAGATTATCCGAAGCTTACAGTCACAATGCGCCATTCCAAAAGAAGCAGACCGGCCAGTAAGATTTTTGCCACGCGTAGCAGTACGTCTCCCAATTACTACGCCTTGCTCCGTCTCATTAACGAAAATCCATGATGACTCAAATAGCAAGATTGACAGCCTCTTACCACACGTTAGCTCACTGGAATCGCGGATTGAAGCTCTTGACAGAGCCATCAGAATTCTGACACCACTGGCTCAACTCCTCGAGCCCTCTATGGTAACTACCGACCGGAACTTGCCTGCCACGTATAACTTTATTGACAGCATATCTGCAGAGGCTTCGAAACGAATACGAAACTCGAATCACGCCATTGTATTTAGCCTTCCCGATAGGGCCTCACCCAACAAAGTCAGCAGTACCATGCTAAAGGCCGCTAACATGGAAGGTGTGATATGCCGCAGCAGCAGACCACGAAACCAAACACAACGACACCAATGCCCCCTACTTTTCCGATTTTCGGACTCACTGACAGCCAGTGAGTTTGTTCACAAACAAACAGTTATTGCTATTTATTCGCCACACAAGAACATTCGAATAGCATCCGATAGAACGCCACTACAAAGAGAAGTTCTGAGAAAGTCGAACTCTCGCAAACATCCAAGGCAGGAATCCGCCCAAAAGGCGCCTAACCCCGTCATTCCCCTAAACTACTCTGTGCAACCAACGTCTATCAGCCGATAACTGTCTGATGTAGACCTTGACGCAACGCCTGGGCCTTCTCCAAATCCACCAGTCTCCGAGCGCCCTAGGCTCGTCAATAGTGTCGCAGATGCCTGGGACTCGAATCCACCGAGTCCTGCCAGACTGCTTAGCTCTGTGCGTCAGAAGCAGATACCTAAATCGCGTAGCCTCCCTGACCTAACAACTTTGAATCATTCTCCCAATGCGACACAATAATCAACGTATGGTCGTTCTTGTCCACACCACATAGCCACGAATAAAACCCATCCGCGTGACCGCACCATACCACTGCCAGGTCATTCTCGCTCAAATCAAACCCGTCAGCCTTCAGGGCATATTTCCGCAAACAAACTGCCAAGAAGTAGCTTACCTAAGGACACAACTTCATTGCTGCAATCTAACTTATCACCCATGGGCCGAAAGATGGTAACTATCTACACTCAGCCCCCAATGCAGAGTGTCGATACCAACGGTAACCCATCGCCGCAAATCCAGAATTCAGCAACCCACACTCCATCCCCACTGAAGGCCTCAACGTTCAGTTCACTAGGCAGCGACAGCCTTATATCACCAGTCTAACCCCGAAGGTCATGCAAGGGTTGGAAGCGAACAGATACCCCAGTAAGATGTCACTAATGCCGGGATCTACAGTTTTTGTTCCCAAAATAGATAGTTTCTCAAACCGTAGTTCCTCCCAGCGAAATCCCAGTTCTAAGCGCACTTATACGGACGATGCTTGCAAACCACCTCACAGCTATTATTCAAAGCTGCATCAGCCTATCTCTTCGTTTCCTAATTTCTTCGTGCCCCCACCGTTCATCCCGTTAGTCCCTTTACCATAACAGAATTTTCGTTTTGCCCCCCCCCCACGGCCTATCCCACCACAGGATACTTCCACAAACCCTCTCCGAGTAAATTTTCCCCACCCTGTGGCATACAATCCCACAATCCTTCATCTCTTCTAGCCCCAATAAACCACTTTCCAATACCGGCACCCCTTGTCAGTCGTTCATACCTTCGGTAGCCCACCGAACTCCGCAGGCCAACTACGCAGTACCGCGTATTACCAATACCCTCCTCTAAAACAACCTCCACATACCCCCTCTACCAATCGCTGATTCCTATCCTTCCCCACCCGGAGAAGCCGCATCGATGGGCAGCGAAGCCACCCCAAACTCTTTTAGTCCCTACCCTCTGAGGCCTGCTATTACCACACAACACCAACCAATACCAAGGTTATCACGTGGGAAGGCCAATACCTTCCATAACCCCGTATTCTGTCACTGCACTGGAGCTTGGGACGATCCCAGCGAATCAGGACAAGTAGCAGGACTACTTCGTCTAAGGTCTTCTCTTTCACCTCGTAATAACCCTAAATTTATTATTTCCGGTTCGTCTGCGGCTGATTCCTTCAAAGCCATCGGTGAGGCATCCAACGCTCGCTTTTCCTCCTCTTCGGTAATAGCTCCAACCCAGGCCCCTCATTGTGCACTTTCTCCGACCAACAACTCCCATACGTTACCTAACCCTGACACTCACTTCCACATGAGTGGGTTATCCTTCATCTTACTTAACTCTCGTTCCATCTTAAATAAGCTTCTTAACTTAAAACACTATGTTAAAACATCCAGTCCTGACAGTATCTTTATTACTGAAACCTGGCTCACCGAACACACCAGCACAGGCGAGATTAGGCCTGAAGGGTACAAGGTTTTCAGGGTAAATAGGATTGACAGATGCGGAGGTGAGTGCTTCGCGCACATACAGCGTGCTCTTTCAGTAGTCCTATCAGACATGCCACACTCGACTCCATTCCGGATTGTCTATGGCTCACAATTCGGCTCTCAACTGCAGTCATGCACATGGGTTATGTCTATCGCCCGCCCTCATCTACTATTGCAGACTTAACTCCTTTAATTGAAGCATTTGATTACCTTTCATGACCACTTTCGGCAGCGGAAATCATAGCCGGTGATTTAAACTGGCCTAAAGTAACCTGGAGAAACCTCACAGCACTTCCCAACTTAATAGACTTTGTGTCCCATACTCACACTGGGGGCTGGGTGCAACACGTTAAAACCCCTACTAGGAACGCCAACATCCTGGATCTTATATTCACTCACAGCGTCTCCCACGTTTCGGTTTCCGTTCTGCATAAATCTCCGGGTAGCGACCACAAGATAGCGGCCGGTAATCTTTCATTCCATCCTATTCCGTCAGACTGTCTGACCCCAGTCAACAATTCCCTCCCTTTTTAAATTGGAGCCCTCTGCCCAATCTCATCCGTAACCAAGATTGGAGCAGTTTTTTCTAAGGGCTGACCCCCAACAGGCGGCTGATCACTTTTGCCTTAACATGAGAAACTGCCTCCTGAGACTTAGCCCAATATCCCAAAACTTCTCCCTTAAGAAGTCCAAACTTTCCTCCCTCCAAAGAAAGTACCTCAAGATGCGAAGACTTTATCTCCAAAACCACGACTTCTCTCTTCTCATGAGACTAACACGTCTTACTGATATTATCCGCGATCTCAAGGAAAAACAACCCCACTACGAAGTAGTCAAAGCCCTACAGCATCCCAATAAGCCATTGAAACTCTCACTCCTACACAAATCTAGGTACTCAGCAACAGATACTATGATCCAATACGTTGTGTTACTGAATAAAACTTCGGCCATCTCCCCTTCTGGTATCGCCGAGGCTTTCATCTATTACTTCGCCAGTTCCATGGCCCCTCCTCAGATAAAGCCCCCCCCCCCAAATCCTCTGGCTGTTACCATCTCTTCCTTATCTACCCTAAAGTTTGAAGTAAACTTTATTTTCAGACTCACTTCACGCTATTAAGCATCTACCCATCCTGGACCAGACGGGTTGCACCCAGCTGCAATCAATAACGGTGGATCGGATCTTCCACTTACATTACTAAACCTATTCACCTTGTCACTCATATCTAGTTTGGTACCGTCGAACTGGAAGCGTTCAGTCATCATTCCACGACACAAAAAAGGACCGGTCCAAGAACTCTCTAATTACCGTCCCATAAGCCACACCCTTATAATTTCCAGAATAATTGGAACGGATATCGAATATTGCATTACTACCCGTCTTCTCGCTTCAAACCTTAGCGATAGGCAGCACGGGTTTCTCAAATTGCGATCTTCATGCCAGTTTGACTTACTGACCCTAGTCACTAAGGCTGTTGATAGTGGGCAGGCATTAGTAATTGTCTACCTGAATCTGTCAAAGGCTTTCGACCGTGTTTCACACTCGCGTCTTATCTCCAAGTTGCGTTCATTCGGCATTGCTGGCCCACTGCTTTCTCGGCTGAAATATTATCTCGCTCATCGCTCGCAAGTGGTCCTCACCAATGGACATACTTCCAAACTGAAACCTGTTACAAGTGGCGTTATACAGGGCAGTGTACTGGGTCCTCTCCTATTTATGATGCACAGTAATGACTCATTGGATCTGGTACACCATAGTAAGTCATTGTTGTTTGCAGACGATATAAAAATAGTCTACTCTTTCAATTCTAACGATGCAACCCCTACTATTTGCAACACTTGCGCTGACATTTCTTAACATGGTCGCTGGTGCCACACCTGGAGGATGAGCTTTTCCACTGATAAGTGCGAGGTCCTAACCTACAAGTTCCAACTGCCCCTGGATTCTTAACTCCTGGTGGGCCCCTAGTAGCCAGTCGACCTACCATGCGCGATTTGGGCCTCAACTATTCCTGCCCCCTCAACGTTTCTGAGCAAGCCGCCATCCAAGCGGCCAGGGCTAGAAGAAGTGTGGCCCTTTTCTTCTACTCTGTTCGTCTCCGGGACAGTATCATCAACGTCTACAAATCCCACATCGGGCTTTTGCTTGAACACTGCCCAGTGATATTTTCCAGCATGACGAAATTCGACAGAGTTGCGGTTGAAAGCATACAAAGGCGTTTTACCAAACAACTACTCGGTTGGTCCACGTCTTTAGGCTACAGAGAACGACGCCAAAATCTGAATCTTGACCCACTCTGGCTCCGCCGCTTAAGACTAAACTTGGTCTTCCTGTATAACCTGCTCCATAACCGGTCTTTTTCCATTAACCCAGTAGGCTTCTCCCGTGAAATCCCTTACTCACTGAGGCACAGGCCTTTTACTGTCCCTTCTAGTATAGCTAAGTCGGCCATAAGGTCACGTTTTTCCTTCTTGTCTACTCCAAAGTCTGTAACAGGTAGCTCATCACCCTTCGAGCTTCACAAACCAAGTCCCAATTTCTGTCGGCACTCATCCCATATCTCAGCGTTACATGTGCACTCCAATTACCTAATATGAGCATGGCAAAAGATATAGCTCACGAGAGGGGCCTCGACTTCCAAGACCAACTCCTTCGCCGGCCCTGCTCCCTTCAATTAAAAACACAATCAACGATAGACAGTTTCATCTATCTGACTGAGTTTTAGACGTTAGACTAGCTACGGCCATTTCCTTAGTGAATCAAACCAACTGAAATACCACTATTTTCATCCACTTTGCTTCCACCTTCTCCCGTAGTCTCTGTCACTCTTATGCCTCGTACTATACTGGTTTTTGTATGCCTCCATTAACCGTTGATCCACAGCAGGGGCACATCCTGACCGCTCTTTTTTATCTGCTTTCCTTTTGCAGTTCTCTCCTTACGTGCATTTCACCCTCAAAGTTGGTATACGCGCCTGGATAACGCCGCTGTTTGGTCGACAACCAACCGCTGGCTCCGTCCTCCGGAACCCCGTGCAACCTGGCCATCCGGTCACCAAACTTATATTTGATACTTTCATAGTTGAACTACGCCCCACAGGCATAACCATCAATGAACATTAGAGCCATTCCCAGTGTTGCGGAGGGCGGTCAGATCCACCGCTTTGGCCGGCGCACATCGGGCGTGCAAGTCGTCTGCAAAGATGCGCGAGCGCAATTATGCTGGTGGATCACACCTCCTGTGTTCACTTTGAAGTGTTTTTCAGGTTGGGTGTCTAGCGCACTACCAGTCCCACCCACCAGCACTGGTTGCGGATCGCACGCTCTAATGCTGTCACCTGCAGATCGCATGCTCCTACCATCCTTGTTCTCCACTGTAAACCCACCTATCACATCCATTTTTTCGTTCTTCTATGGTATGCATACCTACCCATTCTGTCCTTGCTCCTATCGATTCTCACAGTGTTACCCCTCATTGTATGTCACTATCGTTCTACCTACTTTACTCTGCCGACGACCGCCAATATTTTATTTCTTCACCCATGTCGGCGTTGCCGGCTTGTAGTATCTATTCATCTGGTATCACCCTACATTTATAAAGCTCATTGATCGAATTTTTTGCCCCACTGCCTACCGTTCTGTCAAACTCTCCCGCGTTCTCCCTTCTTATGCCTAATACCATTACACACCAGCCCCACCGGCACCCATGACCAATTCTCATATTAAAACTGCAGTTCCTAGCTCTTCAGATCTCGCAGCCACATTTAATATCCAGTCACTATCACTCTATTTTCCTTGCCTGGCTCCGCGATTCCTCTGGGGATCCTTCCAATTGGCAGTGCTCAGGTTAGTATCGTCCAGTTGCATCCACTTGTACAATTGCCTGTATGCACGCAGCTCCCAATTTCCATGTCCCCTACTCCGACGCGCATCCACTGTTCATGTGTCATGTTCGTCCACCGGTTTACCTGTCCCAGTGCTTCTTTCTTCTCTGCCTTTTCGTGTTCCGCCTCCAATGAGATGATCGTACTGGCTATACCTCACCTGTCTTTTTCGGCTCGTGCTCGCACCTCCCGTTTCGGCTGTTGTTTGCCACAGAAGTTTTATGCGTGCCTTTCAGACCGTTCTGCTTTTTCACTTGCCACTCAATGTAAAGTCACTGTTTCGTCATGGTTCTCATTCACAGCTTTAGTCCGTTTGATCTGCTATTACCCTCTGATACCCCTTGTGCTCGTTTCTCTCCTACACTGTTTGCCGTCACAGCTGCTGCATCTTGCACCACGGACAGTTTCACCCCCCAAGTACCTTTCTCCACTTCGTATGCACAGTCGCTCTGCGCTGCTTAGCCATGTCCATCGTCACCATCTTCCTGCTGAATAATGTAAGCCCAATTATTAAAGCTCCTCCTGTTCTTGACCGACACCACATGTCTCACCTACATCAACTCGATCATTAGATCCATTCGAACCTGCTCTCTTCGATATTGTCCTTCATCTCCCTTTTCTTGAACTACTCCTCAGTCGTCATCTTTTCTGTGCTTCCGCATTCGTCACTCTCTCTGTTGATCCGCCGAGTTCACCTGTCGTGAAGATAACTCACCACGATATTCGAAAGTAAATTCTACAAACATTCGACCTAACCTAACCTACCCCTCCTAATAACTGATAATTTCTTTCTAGGACTCCATTGTTATTGCTTCGACCTCTCTTACATGTATATATATAAACAAGCGCACGTATGTTTATATGCTTTCGCTCTGTATCCTCCAGTTCCCCACAGGCCATCTCTCTTGCTATCATACCGCTGACCGCCATGGTATACATCCACTCCTTCTACATCCATGTCTCAAATCTACTGTGTCCAATTCCTATGAACTATTTTTTTACCTGATCCACCCTTAACGTCTTACTTTGCTAGCTTCCTGTTTTACAGTGGCTTTTGTGCCCTGTTCGCCGACCATTTATTGCAGAGTGCCAAAGCTTCGTCGCTACCTTATCCTTTGCAGTGAGTCTAGCTTTTTCTTCATCGTTCCCCGCTACTACAGTTTCTTATGCCAATTTCTGGCCTTTCTTATATGCATCAGCCAGCTTTCAGGTGTCCCTGTACTGACCAACCGGATTCCCCATCTGACCTTGATTTTTCAAACTCATCGGGCGTCCAGTTGAATCCGCCCATGGGTCCACTTAAACTCAATGCATTTTCCTTGGTGTGCATACTTTTGCCATACTTTCATCCCACCCTACTTCCCGTTCTAAGCCTCTTTTTCCAAATTCTGTCATGTAAATTTCTACATTTTCAAGGGTTTTTCTGTTTATTCCACCACTTGTAAACAGTTGATCATGCACCAGGCATGCCCCGGGCTTCTCCGAAATAAACCATCATTATTGTTATTAAATGGGCAGAGATGATGGCTAAAGATGGATGCACTGACTGCACCAAAATCACCAAGAGCTGGATGAATAACGATGTTCTTCCCGGGAGGACAATGCTCCTTCAGGGCCGACGGACAAGACCGAGGGAGATAGGAGGTGCACTGTTGCTCATTACGGGTTTGCAGGAAAAGACGACAGGATATGTAAGATGCATACCGAGCATACGGTTGGCCTGGTGCTGTCCAAATACAGCGAATATAAAGGCAACCCTGAATTGCGTCTGCAGGTCTCTATCTCCATCTTCTGAGGAGAATGCACAGCTGCCCGAGTTTTGCCCATAATAGCCACCCAGTCCGATGGACATATGAAGGTTGGTACCTTCAACACATCGGAATTTGAGTGGAAGACCTAGTGGGCCCTTCAAGGTGAATTCAGTGATCAGCTGATGGAGCTTATACGCAGGCTGCTAGTGCATAAAATGCAGGCCAATGATAACGAACAAATACCCCAAAACTGGATTAGAGAATACATCACTGGTAAAACTTTCAAGATTAGGGTTGAGAGGGCAACTTCCTGTGTAGTCGGGGCATGCAGTTTGAAGCCGCAGGAGCCAGGGCTAGGGCCTCGATTGTTCTTCGTCCTGGAAAATGACTCGGTGGAATCCTTGAAGAGTACTAGCCTCTTATTCGATGATGATATTGGGTTTAAAATGGAACGACCTTTGAAATGCGCGCACGAAGACCGGGGCAAAATGCGGGTGTGGAACGAAACGCGGACCTCTCTCTAAACAGGGGTAACAGCAGATAGCTGATTCAGGGTGGGAAGCAGGAGAGGCTCGATACTCCGATGAAGGGTCGTCCAAGGCTATCCAGGCCACAGAGGTCCCAAATGATCTTGAATTTCAGGTGCGCAATGATTTAAAGCTCACCCAATAATGCCTTGCGGCAACAACACAGGGTTTAAGGTCCATGTTTCAAATGAACCGAAAGGTCTGGTCCCGGGATGTCAAAATTATACTGTCACCAAATAGCGCGTGTACACTGTAACGACCGGTCTTCTAAAACCCCCAGAAAAACCCTAGTTCCATGTTGCTTTAACATCACTCACTTACTTATACTATTGGCTTCTTTTATGCACTGCATGTTTCCACGAACCAACGTTTGTTTGTTCGCGTCCAGCGAGCTACTCTGTCACATCCCGTTCTGGACCTACGTGACCCAAGTGCGCCTTTCTCGCACACCACAATTTGGTTCTCGTTTTCGGAGTCCTTCTGATCGCATATTTGGGGTTCTCATCTGTTTTGTGTCACTGTTTGTTTGATAATCTAGTATCGCAGAATTTCACGGATACTCGCTTTCAAATTTTGGGATCCGTAGCGAATTTGGCTGCTTATTAATCAAAAGCGTCCTACGATACTCAGTCGATCACCTTGGAACGGGAAAATAGGCAACATGCCAAGAAGAGGATTGAAGCAATTGGAATACGGCAAGTCACTAGGGGTGTGTGTGGGCACCTTTGATTCTTTTGTTATTGTTGGGTCACCTAGTCCCGTCAGTTCCAGGTCATGTATTAGTGATGGTAATAGAAATTGCAAGAATGTTGACCAATTTAAGTTGAGGATATCAGACCTAGAACAACAGCAGCTACCTGCTAGGCTGCAGGCTCAGAAAGCAAACGAGAGGTGTGGACAGAATAAGCGTAGTCGAGAGACCAACGACCACAATCTATTCGACGGACAAGGACAAAGATGAATAGGAAACTCTGCGCCGGTCGACAGATATAAAACGTCGACGCAACCAGCGATCGATCTGCCGTGAGTGGAACTGACAGTTTTCAACGGACGATCTGAAAACTACCGCAAGTTCATCAGGCAGTTCGCAAAGGTCTTAGGTATGGCGGTATATTTCTCGATCGTGGTCAAGACCACTGCACAAGACATGATCGGAGAATACAGCAATACACAGCGATGTGAGGTAAGCACAATTTTTAAGCTCATGGTCTGCACAAATGCTGTAATTGAACAGTAAACTTTCGTCGCAAACAAGATAACCAACCTCGGACAAAGGCTTATCTATCCGACTCATTGCTGTCGAGGCTTGGAAAGAGAAGCTTCCGATATATATATCATTCTAAACCCTTAATAGGGCTATACACGAGCAAGGAAGACTTTCAAGGACCTGTTCAACCAGCCGTTCGAGGTAGCTCATAATCGTATAGAGGGCATGACGGTAGAAGCCAAAAGAACCAAGGGCAACGTTTGTTCAATGGCCGACCTAGTGATCAGAACGCAGAACTGTTCGATAGCCATCTACTATTTAGGTTACAGGGCTGACCTCGAGGCATTGCATACCTCGGAAGGCATAATCCGCCAACTCTCTCCCGAACTACTGGGTCGGTGGGCGGATGATGTGGAACGTATAAGCCGGGACGACCGTGGGGCCAACTTCCAAGACAACCGAATATTGAGACAGGCAAACCAAAGAAGCCGACATTAGATTTGACCGACTCTCTCGGGACGGTAACCGGATAAACAAATTTTGCACTAGCCAGGCTCAAACCACTGCACGGAAACATCCAAAGAATCAGCACTGGGCCAGTGCGCAAGCCACTTCACGCGAGGCTATAGCGCAACCAATTTTCAGGTCCTGGGACGCCAGCCATGGGCTGCAAGATTGCCCAAAGTTCATCAAAGCCATAAAGAACGAACGTTGGGTAATGGTAGGGAAGACAGGAGCTCGCTTTATATGCCTCAACACCACACACCTGGCGGCAGCTAGTCGAGCAAGGACCAGATGTGGTTACGAAGGTTATGCGGGCAGACACCACTGATTGTTTCACCAGGCGAGAGAAGCTGCACCAGAGACGAACACCAAGCCCAGTGTTGTTTGTTCAAAGTTGAGGTCAACCAGTAAACAAGTACGCTTAGAAATAGTTGCCGTGGGGTTGATGACCACAACTGGGGTGGTCAAGGCGATGGCTTTCGTTGACAGTGGATCTGACAGTTCCCTGGTGAAGGAGCGGTTTGCCGACGAACACGGGCTCGCTAAAAGTACGACGTCGTTAGCAGTGAGCACGGTGGGCGGAACACAAGTAATGACTGCGAGCCGGTAGAGGTCACAGCTCATCTCCTCAGACACTAGCGAGCAAATCGAATCCACGGAAGCATCTACCTTAGCGGACCTCTCCATGCGAGCGCCAAGTTCGGTGAACGCAATTTTAACTAGGCTGCCCCACCTGCAGGACGTAACCATCGTAGACTCAGAGGACGACGAAGTGGACCTCTTCATCGACTGCAATGTGCCAGAGGCATATTGTGTACGGGACCAGAAAGTGGACGACCGCCGGACACCTTATGCCTTACGCACAGCACTAGAGTGGACATTACATAGTCCAGTAGGGGTACGTGGTACCGTAAGTTACGTATCAGCCAAAACAGACCGCACTTATTATCAGTTGCAGCGGCTGTATGAAAGGGAGTTTCACGACATTGAAGACAAAAAACCATCACTGTCTCAAGAGGAACACTTCGCCCTGTACACAGTGCAATAAGGCACCAGAGGCTCTAAAAAATAGTTCGGAGTTCCCCTCTCGTGGAGCATATCTGCTGATCCTTGGGTTGATAGCAGAAACTGTGCTCTGTAAAAACTACTACGACTGAAAGAACGCTTCGTTACAGACCAGCGTCTGTGGTAACCACAAGCACAAGTAATGGAGCGGAATGAAGCCCTCGGATACGCTGGAAAGGTACTTGCAAACACCGACGACCGGAAAGGGATCCAGAATCCACCTCACTACCCGGTTCTCGAACCCAAGAAACCCGAAACCTAAGGGTGGTTTTCGACTGTGCAGCCAAGTTCCAGGGCAAGTCGGTAAACGATCGCCTGCTACAGAGGTCCGACTGGGCCAAGCCACTGATTGAAGTTTTTACCGTTTCAGAGTGGGTAGACTGGCCCTGACCGTCAGCAGCAGGGAGTTGTTTCTCTAGGTGAAGATATCGGTAGAAAAGCAAGATGCTTTACGTTGCCTGTGGTGGAAAGAGTACAACCGGAAAGAAGCAGTGATAAATTATCGAATGACTGTCCAAACCTCCGGAGCGTTATCATCACATTTTGGGTGAACCACGCACTTAGAGAAGCGAAGAACAAACATGGGGCTATGGTGCACCGGTGAGTAGTAGGTAGCTTCAGCAGAAACTTCTATGTCGAAGGCTATCTTGGGCCACTCGATGATGTAGACTCGGCCCTAGGGCAGTTAAGGGGCCCAACAAGATGGCTAAAAGAGGGCGGTTTCCATCTCACGAAATGGATGTTTGACGCTTCGGAAGTGCTCAAAGTCATTCAGTAGCACGGAAGGGCCGAAGTAGTTCAAGATTTGGACCGCTCCCCGCTCCATGCCGAACGGAAGCTAGGAATACAATGCAATGCGAAAAGGACTACTTGGATTCCCAGGTAAAAGCTTACGAGGAACAAGCAACTCGCCGTCGGTTACTATCTGTAACGAACGAAACGTTTATGTCCTGGTCCGGGAGAAGCCTAACCAACGATTCAATTATCGATTCACCGACTAATAAGCTTCACTCGTTCTCGATAGCAACTTGGAGCCTCAAAGCAACGCGTAGCCAAAATGGATGCAGAATCCAAATCAAGAACACGATTGCTCTGCAAATTCTACGGTACTATAAGCTAGTAAAAATATAGGTACAAACACGATCATACCTTTGACAGTGAGCCTCAGTCACTATCCAGCCAAAAAGGTAGTCAAAAGTAGGACAAATTCTGTAAAAAGGGGAACAGTTGGCCAAAGAGAGTAAATAATAAATACCTGTCCTGAAGTCCAAACAAATAGAACAAGTTTTCTACGCTTATTCAGGCCCAAAGAACAATTTCTTGAGCGTGGCAGCCAAAAATCAGCGTAAACGAGCAGAACGTCTACGGTCAGTCGGCGTGAGCGAGAAAGTGAAACCGGGGAGTAATAAAACAAAACTGCGTTGAATCGGTGCATCTCGCTACCGTACCAACTGTCATCAAAGTGATCTCAGTAAGAAAGCTTAACCATGAAAAGAAAAAGTAAGTGCACCAAGCGTAGAATGACGGTCGGCCACAAAACAGTCAGCATCAATTAGGTTGGAGAAGGCGGTCCAAGAATGGTCAAAAAGTATATGAATACAAGCTGAAGAGGAATTTTTTCGTCAAAAACACTATATGCTGTCTCTAGTTTCTTTGATCTGCTCTGCTTTGTCTCTCCCTGGCTGTTACCCGGAAAGATCCTGCCACGGTGGCTCTGCCGTGAGAAAGTCGATTGGGACCAGCCGCCCGACCGAGAAGGCTGGTTGGTCTGGGAGGAATTTCGAACACCTTACAGAAACAAGGGGACTTGCGTATTCTACGATGTGTCTCCTGATCGTACAGTACTCACGGGAGGACTACACGCTTTTTCTGACGCATCCGGAGTCGGCTTCGGGACTGTGGTATACGGACGACGAGGCACGGGCGGTGGACGATTTGTTACGAGGGTTCTGTTCGCCAGGACCCACGTCGCTCCGCGGGAATCGGTTTCGATCCTGCGGCTTGAACTCAGCGCAGGTGTGTCAGCAGTCAGGGCAATACAAGAGGTAAAGAGGTGTCTCGATTTCTACATTTGTTCTGCTAGTTTTTGGACGAACTCGACGATAGTGCTGTACTACATTACCAACGTCAGGAGTCGTTTTCGTATCTTCGTTGCTAACCGACTCACGATAGTCCACGGCGAAGCGGCCATGGACCAGTGGGAACATGTCAATTCTGGTGACAACCCAGCCGATCTGTGCTCCCGAGGTGAGACCAAATTCCGGCAACTCGACACGTGGACGGGAGGACCGAAATTCCTGCAAATGTCTCAACAGGACTGACCCGCGTACGAACTAAAAACCCCTCTGGAACTGGAACTGGAGATCAAAGGCGTGGTAATGACGGCCACGGTCGTCGAATCGACTTTCATTTCGTCATGATTGGTCAGGTTTTCTTTCTGGATGAAGATGCTTCGGTCATTAGTTTGGTTGGCCAGGTTCAAGCGACATTTTCTAGTCGTGAAAGGAAGCCCCCGCAGCTGGGTACGAGTGGGTCCGATAATTTCTGATGAATTGCTAGCGGCAGAACACCATTTATTCCAGATGATACGACGGGAGGCCTTCACCCGAGAAACCGAAAGGGCCGAAGGGAATATTACCTCCGAAAGATCACTCGAAGCAATTAAACCTGAAACTCAATATTGGATTACTACGGGTAGACGGTGGGCTGACCAACTGCCACCTGAGCTCTAGCACGAAGTACATCCTGTTGCTGAGGGCCGACAACCTGAGACGAAGAGTGACTGTAAAATCCGTAATCCGAAGTTGTGTACTTTGCGGGTGACGAAATGCCGCAGCGGACAAACAACACACAGCTCCACTGTCAGAATATCGAGTGACTCCGGGTAGGCAGCCTTTCAGTGACACCAGGTTGGACCATTTCGCGCATTTTTGGATCAAGTGCGGGAAGAGGTTGGAAAAACCATACGGTTTTATCTTGAGGTGCATGAGGTCGAGCGCGGTGCACTCGGAAGTTACTCATTCGATGACAACCGACTCCTTCCTCTGAGCCTTGCAAAGCTTTATCAACCGAAAAGACATATCAGCGGATGGATACTCCGACAATGGGTCAGACTTCGTTGGCGCTTATCGGGAACTGCAGCTTTGGAACAAAAACATGAATAAAGAGGGACTACAGAATTGAGCCGTGGCCTATGGCATACGACGGCACCTCAAGCCCTCGCAGGCCAATCATCACGGCGGAGTATGGGAACGCCTGTCCGGTCCACCAAGCGAACACTGCTGCCGACCATTAGGCAACAGCAGCCCGACGACGAAGCTTTGAGCACCGTCATGACCGGGGTCTGAAAAACTCTGAACAACAGCCCACTGATTCTGGCAAACAACAGTGTCCTCACCTATCTGGCGCTCATACCGAAAGACCCATTGACGCTAAGGTCGAAAGAGGGTTTACAAGGACTAAAAACTCTTCGTGGGAGCCACCACCATGGATGGAAGCAGACAAACTGTCTTTCCAATGTCTTTTGGAGGCAGTGGCAGCGGAAATACATACCGGCTCTGCAAGCTCAGCAGAAGTGGCTGAGCAAAGCAAGACTACTTAAAGTTAGGGATTTGGTGATGATTGTCGACGAACAAGCTCACTTCAGCACCTGGCCTTTGGGCGTGGTTATGCAAAAAATCCAGGGGAAGAATCCAGGAAGAATCAGTGCCGTTATCCTAAACCTTTGGTTCTGCTAAAATTGAGGAGGATTTTGACGGGCTGTGAAACGACGGGTTGTATAAAGACCCCCAGAAAAACCCTAGTTCCATGTTGCTTTAACATCACTCACTTACTTATACTATTGGCTTCTTTTATGCACTGCATGTTTCCACGAACCAACGTTTGTTTGTTCGCGTCCAGCGAGCTACTCTGTCACATCCCGTTCTGGACCTACGTGACCCAAGTGCGCCTTTCTCGCACACCACAATTTGGTTCTCGTTTTCGGAGTCCTTCTGATCGCATATTTGGGGTTCTCATCTGTTTTGTGTCACTGTTTGTTTGATAATCTAGTATCGCAGAATTTCACGGATACTCGCTTTCAAATTTTGGGATCCATGGCGAACTAGACTGTGTTGCTCGATCGCGTCCCACACAGGCCTCTTCTAAAAAGCGGCCTTCAGAAAAGCACACGGGAACTATTTAGGGAAAAATCAGCTGCTGGGAACCTTTCAAAGACAGTTTGGTTCAGTTCAGTTCAGCCCGCATAGAGCGAAAGTGGTCCAATCAAATCGTGCATCCAGGCCGTTGTGTTGTCGGTAAGTTTTCTTGGCTCCCAATCCAGCGCGTTCAGTGTTTGGTCTGAAAGGCGTAAGTCGTGAGGAGGCATCTCCCCTACAGACGCGAGTTTACTGACAAAGGTACCAGTGGCTAATCTCCTCACCACCACTGTCCAAACAGCTAGCTATAGCAACACATTTTCCTGCACGAATCTGAGGCGTTCTTGAAAGTTGGTACAGTGCTGCTTCTAACGGTTACTCCTGATAGTCTTTCCACAAAAGTACAACGTTATTTGTGAAAAATAGCCCATGTGTCCAGCATTCTATTCTCCCTTTGTAGGGTGACACTGTGTCCCTCAGTGCCTCGCTGAGGAAAGGAAAGGGACGAGCCATTCATGTATTCACTAGACCGGCCTCTTATAATCTTGAAGGCTTTTGTCAGGTCACCCCGGTCTCTTGCAGGCGATAACGAGAAAAGTCTCAGATCTTTCGGACCCTGAGAGCAAGATTCCCCCCCGACCCGTGATCATTCTGACCGCAAGTTTCTGCACCCCTTCCAAGTACTCCTAACCCTTAGGAAAACACGAAGCTCTCGTCCGCACGCAACACTACAGAAGATGCCGCACCCAAAACCCCGATACAGTTTTACAGACCCTAGTCAAAACCCGTCCGACCATATTTACAGCTCTCTGGCACTGCCGTGAAGGCTTTAAGTCCTTCTGGACTATCACGCCTAGGTCTTCCACCTCCGAAACTCTTCGGAAAGTATTACCACCCGTTCCTTCCAAGTAGGTACTCAGGACTTGGTATTTATCGAGATTCAAGGGTAAGCCCCTCGATCCACCCATCTGAGGACGGCTTCTATGTCCTACACTGAATCGCCCCCCGCTACCTTCCCACCATCTGAAAAGGTGAAGCATGGGTTGCACAATTCTTTTGCTGGGACATTTACACAGGGTAGGGAGATCAAGGGTACCTGAACTGTACCATGGAGCACATCACCGGTAACCTTCCCTGACCCCAACAGATAACCGCCTACTTTGACAGAAACTATGATTCGCAAGAAAGTGCCATCGAGTCACCTACTTTCCCGGTAATCCCAAAGTTCTGCGATTTATGGTCCGGCCGAAGATGACTCACGGATTTGAAACACTAACTGAAACCCATTCACCAGACCCCCTGTCTTGTCTTCATCAACTAGTAGTGCGGTCTCGCCGAAGAACATCAATGGGTTCGATAGACCCAGTCTTTTACAACAGACCCATACTGGGCAGGCTTGGGTAGTTCGTTATTACCAGATGGAAACAAAAATGCTTTCTGACTGTACTTTCCAAGCATTAACACAGCAAGTGTCAGGCTGACCAGCCTAAAATTCTCTGCTTTTCGCCTAGATCCCGTCTTTTATGTTGCAGCAACAGTAGCTCCACACCAGTATTCAGGCTCCCCACCGTCCCTGAGCGACGCCTCCTAAGCTGGGTAAAATGTCTTGATAACACAACTGAAAGAGACTGAACAGTTGCCGGACGGGATGCACCCTGTTCGGGCGCTTTGTGTCCACTAAACGACTTGAGTCACGGCATACCTCGGCATCACTCACAATAAGCTCCCAGGGCACTGGAGTACTCAAAATCCCTGATTTCTTCACAGTAGGCCGTGGCCCTGATGATACACACTCCTGAGGAACGAAATTACGGTTTCCGCCTTGTGCCTGCCACCAAGGTTCTTGTTGTTTCCCTGGGCCGTAAGTAACTGAATAACTTCTAAGGATTTGTCTTGACATATAGTCGCCGAGCTTCTTCTGATGCTGGTACTTCCCTTCTCGGTACGGCCTCTGGGCCTTGTCTCTGAGAGTCTTGTGGGCGGCCCACACGCGATGCGGGCTGCGAGGTTTGTAATGAGCCTATAGCCTCTAAATACTAGTTATTGCCCTTGCAATCTTTGACTTCCAGCAGGGTGGCCGGCTCATTTCTTAGCGGTACCAAGGGAGTAGCCCACTTGGTTTATTAGCTAGGTATTCACTCCTCTGAGCCTGTCCTTCACTGATTGTTCGGCACATTAGGTACCAACATCCGCTTTGTTCCCTTAACCTCAGTTACTCCTGTTCCACTCCGGCATGACTCCGAACCAACCCAGATAGGGGTTTTTCGTGTCTTGCAGTGAACATCGCTCGGTGATCACTCACCTCGAGTGGTTCTTCTGCCACTATTTACTTGGTATCAAATGGATATCTGGTTGCTAGTAGGTCTAGATTGGACGAACTTTATCCATCGCGGAAACACGTAGCCTCCTTGACGTGTTGCGTGACGGCTTGGTTGTGAAGCTACTTCAAGAAAGCACTTCCGGACTCTCCCCAACCCTGAGAGCACGTTCATCGCCCCAGTTCATTTCAGGGAGATTCGTATTTCCCAGGATAATCAGGGCCTTGACCCAGTCAGCACCATCTACTGGAGTTGGAGTAGTCCAAAATCTTCTTACCCATCTGTTTTTGGTGCAGTAGGGACATGGACCATCCCTAAAGGCCACCGACCTGGGCAAATTCAACATGCCTTGTGTTCCGTGTTGGGCATCAGTAGTGCCAACGGGGCCTCTCACCGACCAAAGGCAGCCCGAGAAGGAGTAAAATTTCGCCCAGCCCACCTTCCTTTCCGTAGGCGGTGTAGCCACGATGTTGCACCGCACTCTCACTCTTTTTCAGCCATGTCTCCGTGATAGCAGTGGCGGCTGATCCATTCCTTCGGGCTAGTAATTCCCCCCACTTAAGTCCCGAGCTACAGGCATTTGCGTACTATATGGGAGCACCCTTCGACAATTTTTTATCCCTGACTATTCGCTTTTGGGCCGTTGAACCGTCTAGCATAATTCTCGGGTAGACAACTCTTGTCCTGCACAAACAGCCACTTCTCATGTAATTTTCTGAGCTCTCCAGGCAGCACCATGCTTGGTTATGGTAATGCTGCCCGAAGCCAAACTTGAGGCATCACTTGTCTCCTTGGATGACCCAATGCAGTCTCTCAGGCGCACCAGGGACCTTCTTCTGTTTAACCGCGCGGTTGATTTTCGCGCACTGACTGTTGCCCGGCTTTCATCATTATTAATGATCCTGTCTGAAGTGGATTGGTGTCGGCTCCATTTCCTCCCCCATTTGAGTCACACCGCTGCGTTGAGGATGAGCAGTCACTCAATTTTCGTCCGCCCAACACACTGCATGGGTACCTCTTTAAATATTGTTCCATCCGCCTCACTTCTTTTAGCTGGTACGCTAAGTATTCGCCGCAATAATTGGCTAATAATGACTGCGACCTTCGGCGTAGATTAATCTGCCCTCGCTATCGCTCGAAGAGGCTGTTCGAATTCCGGTCACACGGTTGAGGTAAGTTCTGTTTCGGCGCAACCATTAAACCGAAGGGAGTGTCCGGAGTGATCTTTATGTACTCTCCTTTGGCCTGCTCAACTCCTGACGTCTGGCCTAGCAAAGGTTCCTGCCCTATGTGCCGGCTAAGACGATGGTCTGCTGTTTTAGCGCGTTAGCTTCCCTCCAAAGCCTCAGTCTAGACTCCTTGTGCATTTAAGGTTGGCAGGTGGCCCACAATTTCCAGGACATTTATAACTTGCCCATGGTTGGCCTCCCTTCGGATCCAGGCTTCTTTGAGCACCTATTCTGCCCCATTGCACAGAAGTCTCTTGCATTCTTTCATACCTCCCTCGGTGGTTACCCTCTTGCTTTGAGCTGGTCTTCACGTATTTTACCTTCTGCCAGAACGTCTCCAACTCCAAAGCCCCCTGGATTCGTTTTGTGCTTTGTTGATGCACGACCTGTCCTTCTTTACCTGCTGTTCGTTTTTTCTTGACAGCTGCGCTGGTTGCCAGCACCTGGTGTGGTTGACTCTATGAGCAAACTTCCTGTGATGACCGGGTTTTCCCAACCTAGTGGTAAACAAGAGCGTTTCTCTGTCGCGTCAGCGCAGCAAATACATCTGTTTTAAAGATTCGTGCTCCATATGCAGCCCAGACTTTCTTGCCCAGTACGGAGCAGCGCTGGCGGCATCCCTCTCCGCACCCATTGCAATCTATGCCTTGTTCAACAATCTCGTAACAACCACTGACCCCACGCTAATTTTCTTCTCAGATGTTCTTCATGCTAGCAGATAGAATAACAAGCGTAAACCGGTAAACGGATTTCATTGGTGTTTACCGAAACCCATGGGTAGTGATAACTGTGTGAATAAACACGTTCACGAGACGCACAAAAACAAAGCTTTGCCAAAAAGACGGCACTTGACCACAAATGGATCATTCGGAGAAAAAATGCTCCAAGTAAGAAGTGCACCCTAGAAAATACAGTAGTGCGTAGCTTTTGTGAAATCACGGTTGCTATTTCACTATCATGGCAAATAATGTCGATAGAATGGAACACTCCAAAGATGTATACCACGCGGAAACTCACCATTTGATGGTCACTTGGCCGTTGGATAGGGCGTGTACAGAACTCAATAAAGCACTCAGCTCGTCCCAGCTGAACAGGCGTCGCTAAGGAGCGAGACCTGCTGGACTCTCTCAAACAACTCCATAGATTATCCGAAACTAGCAGGCCGCCATTAGTTCCAAGTGACAACCCGATGCTCAGGGGGCATTAGAAGTGTTTGAGCGTATTCCCCCCCCCTGGTCTCGTAACGAAACATTGTGACAAACTTCCACCAAAGTTGAAGGTAGCGAGTAGCATCCTTATGCTTAGACGACTGGTAGAAGAGGGCAGGGATGGGGTTTTCGCGGAGTGTGGCTAGCCAAATGTACACCTCCTCAAGTATCACCTTTCTTCCCTCCCCTTTCCTCCCTTCCATGACACAAAACATCCGCTTCCCTGTCAAGCTTTAAAATGCAACATCCCATGCCATTTTCAATTATTTCGATTGTGCCCAATTGTGATCCTTAAGCTGCGCTACACCAGCGGTGCGGTCGTCTCCCTCGGTGAGTGTAGCTGTTTTTGAAATTTTTAGAACACACAGCTCGTCCCCCTCCATTTAAGTTTATCTTTATCTGTGCTGACTGGATCCTGAATAATGTCAATGCCCCCCACCATTGATATAACCGCTTTCTCAGATGAGGCTACTTTCCCCATGAGGCAGTGCGATTCCCCCTCCGCGGCCAATGCCTCACTCCTCAATCCGGACGAAACGGTCCTTCATAATGCGCTGGAAACGGATGCACTAAAATGTGCAGTCCAAAGTCAGGCTGCAGAGATAGCCAAGCTAAGGGCCACCGTCCGCACCCTTAAGGATGAGCTGTCCAGCCTGAGGAGTTTGGTAATAAAATCCCTCCCGGTGTCCCAGGCAGCCGATCAGGTTTGTAGAGTTTCTGAGCAGCAAATTCTTGACGCCGCAAAGATTTTACAAGATACCGAGAATTGCTCCAAGCGAGTCATCCTTTGGGGCCGCTTCCTCAGTTCAGATCACCCTCATGACACCTACTCCCAGGTGTTTAACCACCTTAAGCTCCCTTTCCCACTTAAAGGTCGGTCCACTTGGTTGGTAACCAAACGCACCAACCGGGTTCACGGTATTCTCATTGTAATGGGTTCCACAGATGCAGCCAAACGAATTGTTTCCTTGGCCGCAAAGCTCAAGGAGGAAATTAAAGAGCTCAAGGGCGTATCCATTGATAAGCCACTTCATCTGAGGCTCCGCAGTGAGAAGGTTAAGCCACAAATTCCACAAAAAGCCGATCCTAAGCTCAGAGTGCTGCCATTTGTCCAGGTAACTCGCCTTGAGGACCGAGCTGCATGCCCACCATCCCTCGCTTCCCTACTGACACCATTTCCCGTCGCCGAAAGTACTCCCAGTAGTAGGCCTAGTGCCACTAAACATCGGTCGCCTACGAAAAGCATCCCAGGCCCCATCATAGCCAACAAGATTGTTTCAACGGACGAGACTCACTCATCCTTGAGCCTAGAAATGAACCTGCAACCTGTTTCTACTGAAAGAAGCAGTGAGGAGGTTAAAGCACCAGATAATATATCTGGTGCTGTCATGAAAAATAGGCTCACCAACAAGAGAACTCAGAATAGGGCATCAAGCAGTGCGCAGAAGGGCAAACCACAAAAGGCAGCCCACCCTTTTCGGAGACCGAAGGATGTAGGCCGTCCACCTGGATTGATACCCCCCTGGTTACTAGACATCAAAACCTACCGGTCCCCCCAGCAGTCTGCTTACCCTCTAGCCCCCCAATATCTTCATCCCCCGACTCTCCCAGGACCTCCTTTCCATCCTCAAATCCCCCTCTTTCCCCCTCTTCAAACCCAAAACCAGCTGCCTCTGGCGATTCTGCAACAACTTCTGAGCATGTGCTCAAGTGTTTTTACAGCAATTGCCTGAGTGTGTTGAATAAGATCCCGGAGCTTCGGCAGCTCGCAGTGGATAAGGAGCCTCAGGTCATTGCCCTCACAGGAACCTGGCTCACCCCTGACATACTTGATGCCGAAATATCCATTCCGGGATACTTCGCAGTAAGGCAGGACTCCAGTAGAGGTCGTGCCGGCGGGGTCATCATATACTACGATAATTCGATCCCTCCACCCACCTTACTGACAACACCAACCTTTTCATGTATTGATTGTTTGTGGGCTGTGTTTAACCTCTCTAGGACAGATACCCTATTGCTTGGTGTTGTCTACCGTCCTCCCGCATGCAATTCAACTGACAGCCTAGGTCTCATAGACTTATTAGGCTCCCTGAAAAGCTATACAGACTTCACCCATCTGTTAGTCATTGGTGACTTCAACTCTCCCAGTACAAACTGGCAAAGAGCTGATGCCCCGGATATCACTTTCGGTAAACCCCTCCTTGATCTCGTACTGAAAAACTCATGGGTGCAGAACGTAAGAGATCCGACTAGATATCGCACAGGCCACGCCCCGTCCCTACTAGACCTGGTCATCACCAATGATCGGTTCCTAATAGATGTGGTGCATTACTTGCCGCCCCTCGGCAAAAGTGATCACATTCCCATTGGATTCGATTATATCGTGAAATGGCCTCCTCTTCCGTCAGAAACTAAAATTTTGAGATCCTTCAAAAGGACCAACTTTGACCAAGCCTGTGCATTTTTTCGCTCCCAGCTAAATTTAACTAACCCAGGTAACTCTGCGGATGAAATGGCAGAGAATCTCAGAGAGTTAATCTCCTTAGCTGATAGGAATTTTGTCCCTAGAATTCGTCGCCCACAGACCGGTAAGCGACCCCTCCCTCGCACCATTAGGCGCATTCTAGACGAACGCGCACGCCTCTTTGCTAGATGTAAAGCCACAGGCCTTGCCCGTGATGCAGAAGACTTCAGGATCATAAGGAACATATGCAAAAACAAGATTAGGTCCTATCAGAATGCAGTCCAGCGATCTGTACTTGATTGAGCACGGACCAATAAGGCATTTTACTCTCAGTACATGCGCCGTCTAAGAGGCACAGCTCCGACGCCATTAGCTCTCAAAGATAGTGCCGGATCTCCAATCACTTCCGCTAGCCAAGTAGCCGAGGCAATCAGCTCCTACTTCCGTACAATTTTTAGCTCCATTCCCATATCATCCCACCCTACTATGCACCCGTTATCTCTGACCACTACCCTTAACCGCGTAACTATTCCCATTGGTGCAGTCGCTGAAGGTTTCCGACGGCCCAACCAATATTGCTCTATGGGTCCTGACCTAATCCACCCCCGTATTCTCAAGGAAGCCGCGGATACATTAGCTTCTCCTTATGCCTCGCTTTTTCAGCAATGTGTTGACGATGGAGTTTTCCCCCGTAACTGGAAAAAGCAATGATCGCACCCATCTATAAGAAGGGTAGTAGACACCTTGCTTCTAGTTACAGACCCATAAGCCTCACTAGCATTCCTAGCAAAATTTTTGAGGGAATTCTTAAGAGTGAGATTCTTTCCCATCTTCATAGAAATAAGATCCTCTCCCCGTCCCATCATGGGTTTCTTCCTGGCAGGTCATGCATCACCAATATGCTTACTGTCATGGATAGTCTAACGAAAGCCTATGATGATGGCCAGCTCTCACACGCTGTATTCATCGATTTTGCTAAGGCCTTCGATAAGGTCCCACATGCCCCTCTTCTTTATAAGCTGCAGACGTACGGGATCACAGGCTCCATGTTGGCCATCCTACGTAGCTTCCTTACCGACCGCACCTTTGTGGTTAAAGTCGGGAATGTTTTGTCTCAACCCTCCCCAGTAACCACTGGGGTCCCCCAAGGGTCAGTCTTAGGTCCTCTTCTTTTCCTGATCTATATAAACGATCTTCCAACAGCCATTTCTGCGAACATTGCCATGTACGCAGATGATGTAACCCTCTGGAGTTCAAGCGTTGAAGACCTGCAAATTGCAGTTTACGTAACAAAACGCTGGTCCGAGGATTGGAACCTCCCAGTTATTGATGACAAATGCGTGAGCATGTCTTTCGGCAGAGAGACTGGTCACACGTTTTCCATTAATGGAGCAGCCACTCTGCCAAGGGTTGACCGACACAAGGTGCTCGGTTTCTCGTTAGATTGTAACTTATCCTTCTCTCATCGTCACGAACTTGCGAGCAAGTCTGCCTTTCGAGTCCTAAACATGATTCGGAGGTCCTTCCCGCACATATCTAAGGATGATTTCCCCATAATTTTCGGCACTTATATCCGACCTCTGCTGGAGTACGGTAGTCAGATAGTGCACTCTGGTCTTGTCCGAGGTCGTGAAATCCTAGAAAGGGTTCAGCGGGCCTCCACCAAGGCAGTAAGTGGTCTATCCCATCTACCTTATCCCGTCCGCCTCTCACTCCCCAACCTCTATCCCCTTGACGTAAGACGCGTAAGAGGTGATCTGTTTTTGATGATCCACCTTTTTGAATCAAGTCAAAGCGATTGCTTCTTCTCCGTCTGTCCAGCCTCCTCTCTCCGTGGTCACAGCAGAAAAGTTTTCAAACCGAGGCCACGCACTCCACTAAGGATTAACTTTTTTAGCTATAGGGTTATTACAATGTGGAATGCACTTCCGGAAGATATTGTTCTCTCGCAGAACAAAACTATCTTCAAGAAAAAGCTAGACCTCTACCTGGGTCTCTCCCAATAATTCCCTTTGTCAAAAACAAACAAACAAAATAGTTGTCTTTTATCGCATAAATGTTCATGAATGCCGCACCCCCACTCAGCTTAAGGCACTGTCCACAGTGTGACACTGAATGAGGTTATATGTATCTTGTTTCGCTGCCACCCCCGCCCCCCCCCTTCTTTTTGCTCTCGTTTCAGCTCGGTGAATCCGACAGAAGGTCAAAGATTTCCTCAAGAACCGGGACAATTGGGCTCAAAGCCTCGAACCCGTGTAGTACTTCAAGACATGGCGGCTAGTTGAGACAGCTAATCTGCCTATCCAAAGCGACTGCAGGTTCTTCGGGAACGAACCTGCTGCGAATTCTCTTCGTTTCGGTCCATCAACAATTACCACAACATTTGGGCTACCTAGCAGTCAGAGCAGAGTGGGAACTCTTCAGCCCTCGAGTACAAGAATCTGGAAGCACACTGGCCAAAGCCACAAGCCCAGTGACGTAATCATTTCTGACTAACATCCGTAATACTGAATCATCGAGCAGTGAACGAATAAGCTAGTGGACATAATAGGGAGATTTGGCGAACTGCTGCCGAGTCCCAGAAACTTAACTGAAATGACGATAGTTGTTTAAATGCATCAGTCAGTAAAACTTGGACACCCTGACGCCCTAGCAACATGACTCTTGAACGGTATCGAAAGTGTAAGTTTATATTGTTTTCATGGGGAAAAAGGGTATGACCAGTTCTAATAAGAACTGTATCATTTTATTGCGCATTATCATCGACAGTTATATAATTTTGTCACACAAAGCAGGATTGACAGCAAACAAAGGTGATTATAAACGCCACCTTGTAACAAAACCGCTCAGAGAACTATTTTTTCGGCCGGTTTTCAAGTGGTCTACTTTATTGCACTGATCACTTCCTGGGTATTTTCTGGGTAGTCCCACGACAGTTCGATTGATAGCCGTTAACGGCCATGGGAAAATTTTCCCATAAGTTGAAAATTAATAGGTTCGAAGGAAATGACCGGCGGTGGTCAAATTATCATCGTGTACTTTGGACAACAAGGATTCGGGTTCGATTCCTGCTACCGCCGGTCACTTTTCTATTTGGCAGCCTTCTAGTGACCGCGGTCCCCAAATCCTAAATCACTGTACAATGTCGTATAATAAATAAAAGAGGAAAAAAGATTATTAATAGTATAATTAAAAATGGACGACCAAATTACGGTGAATTTTACTGGGCATATTACTTTAGTTTCTCAGTGTGAATACATTGGAATGCCTTTTATTACCTGTAGTATTCCCCCGACAGGCTCCAAGCAGTTTAATGAAAGAAACGATAACGCTCGTAATAGATGGTAACAAAAGATGATCGAGACCATTCTGTTAAAATAAAACCCCGTAGATCACCTTTAAATGAGGTCACATCATCCAGAGGCAACTGTTGTTATAGCTGGTCCCTTGCATTTCTCTCAAAGAGGGTCGCGGTTGGCAGTTGGACAATCGGCTGTACAGTGAAGAGAGCTGCGGATCAGGGGATTGAATGGATCCCCAGTCCTCACTTTCCGGTTTGTTAAGTAACATTGTTGCCGCGGCAACTGTGCACGAGGGACAGATCCCGTGGTCGCGAACAGAGCGCCGTGAAAGAGAGTTAGCATTGTAGGTGCGATTAGAAGGGGCCGCCAAAATGTAGTTTTTCTCCGAAAAGCTTTAAGCAGTTTCCCAAGCAGCAACCCCAACGTTTATGCATTTGGAACAGGGTTGGGAAAGGATTGGGCTGGCGCATGGGCACGTTGTACGTCTCACTGAAAAACGTTGGAAAGCGGTACTGGCTTCCATTTTGGATAGCTTTGGCGCGCCTGACGCATTAAAAAACCTATAGAACCAGCCCAGTTCTTTTGCAATTTACTCAAAAATCCGTTTGTTGCTTATTTTACTGCTGTACTACTCTTCATTTTTTTGAACTCAATCACTAAAGTACTCATATTTGCGAACAAAATGACCGGTATCTATACAAAAAATGACTATGTTGTGAGACATGAGAATACTCTTTGCACAAAACATGTGATTATCCTTCGGTGCAATCAGTCTGTGCTTCCAAGGGATCCTTGGGATTTGTGGGAGAAAAAACACGCAAATGTTAGTTAGTTGTAAATCAATGGAATTAGGATGATATTCAAAATCATGCACTTTTTATAGTGAAACGCGATCATACAGTGCCAAAACACTGGAAATAAAGTTTGTGATATATGTGCCTTATTTGAGTGCAGAATGTGATATGGAATTACAATAAGGTATAGTGGTGTAAATGTTATTACAATGGGAAAGGTCACTGAATCTGACATATGAACACGAAAAATTATGAAAACGTTTATTTGAAAACTGTCACCGCAAACTATATTATCAGAAAGCTCATAATCAAAAATAACAGAATAAATGGCCAATAAATGCAGAAAATACTTACACCCGTACTCTTCCTAATTTGCCTTGATCTCGAGTGTTGATAAACTAACGCTTTATATGTTTATCTGTGACAGATATTAGTGCATCGGCAAACCTGTCAGTGCTGTGAATTGCCTCTGGTGTTTGTGTGAAACTAAATTTGACGAACTTACCATTGAGCGCCGCAATCAGTTTGTGACCGTAAACTGCTTTTTCGTTGCAGGCTTCCAAGCCAAAAACCAGCCATTGTCACCGTGTCACAGACGCATGCGTTTAGCATGCTTCATACTGTGTCGGACAGATCTGTAGAAGCATGATGTTTCTTTTCAAATGTAAAGTCTTACCGTAATGGCATGAGCTTCCGGTGCTAGCAGAGTTGTGTTCCAGTTGGTGAAATCATCTGACGTTTCTGCTCGTCGCGGCTTCGCCGGAACGACTAATTCATGGTTGGCTCTCAGTGCGGAAGCAAGTTGTTCCAACGTAGGCTCCATTTTACTCAACTCAGCTTTTGTAAGCCAGCTGACGTTATATAACATATAAATGCAAACGGCACTCACAGATGATGGACCGAAGTTGCTGCTTAATGGGGTCGAGCTGGGCGTTTATGAATTCCGACGTGACAGTATTGGCACTTTTAGATCGGAAATTTATTTGTAAACGGTGGATTTGAACAATAGTATTCGGTGACATATTCCTTCACAGGACTTTGGTCACTACCTAGGGGTACTGAGTGATCAGTTGACACTAGTATTGAACTCGTTTAATGGGTCACGTTCAGCGTACTGAACAAACCGAACGTTCCGCCATCAGACGCTATACTTACTTTGGAACGTCCACCACTCTCTGCAACGCTGAGGGTAGAGATGGTGCCACTTATAAGTGACTGCTGTGATACATGTGTTGCCCCGGTTTTCATTCTTTCTTCCAAGCCGTCATCCAACGTAAAACGCGTCTGTGCTCTTGTAAAGTAGTAGTAACTGACTGAACGTCGTACGTTTTTCTTACTGAACATCGTAGACTAAACAAAGCCTGTGGAGCAGTGTTGTCCGTGCTGCACGTCGATTACTCTCGCAGCATCTGCTTTCAAAAACAAAAGTGTCACCATGATTGCCTCGCAAATTTGGCAAACAAAAACACCTACCTGTGTGGTAAATTTCCACAAAATCATATGCTGGTGCTGTATCTGGTAGACATTCAACTGATAGGAGCGATTGACGGTACGCTTCATGACCCTTGGTCCGTGGCCAACGAACGCGGTTTTCTTTAACAAGTCATTCACTGTGAACCACAGCATAAGAGTTTTTGCCAATAAATTTTACCACCAAGTACATTTAAACTAAATTGTTCTTTTTTGGGGAAGTATTATACGTGTTTTAAATACTGAACAAACGTGCACACGGATGCTAACGACTCACGGAGCATACACACGTAAATAACACTATGAGGACATCTTATATGTTAAAAAGTAATAAAACACGTATATATATATATATATATATATACATATATATATATATATATATATATATATATATATAATGCATGTAAATGAAACGACGCAACCAACGTGTATGAAACTGAAAGCATGGCGCAGCATCACCGTAACCTTGTGGCTTTAAACAATCGTACTGCAATGAATAAAAGACCAAATGACAATGAAAATTTCGTAAAAAGGTATGCAAAATAAGGATAACTACATGTTGCAGTTTACCAAGAAGCAGGAAGCATTTGCATGTGATAGTGCAGATAGGTGCAGTTAGTATGTTCAATCAAAGGCAGTACACCAAAAAATGCACAAACGAGTCGAATGTAACCCGCTTGCGGAAGAGTTTCCTTCGAGGTTAAATGAACTTCATCGTTTAAAATACATACAATGGTTGCGGGAAAGCTGTTCATAAAAATAACACTATCAGGCTGTACGCTTGAAAAAAATATTCCGCTTATAACACAGGAAGAAGTCGTTTTGAGTACACGCGGAATTGGCATATACGTGACGTCCACTGTGTGCTTTGTTTCAACTCTCAAACAAGCGACAATAATTCCTTTTATGCATCTGTACAGCTGTTTCTTTGATCTTGCGGGCCTTTGAATTAAAGATTTCAGTTCACGCAGATGGGATTCGTAAGAAAAGCTAAGAAAAATGTCCAATTTTCCGTGTCTTGTACCATCATCGTCCTAATGAGTTAGACAGTGAACACTGCACACCATTTCCTCAGGATCAAAGATATCCGAAAGATTTTGGACGAATACACGCAGCAGCCGGTGTGCAAAATCAAACCACTGACAGCAAAAAATGGGATGTGACAAGATATATAAAGACAAAAATGAAAGTTTAAAATGAGTATAAAATTGACAGGGTAACACGTCAATCAAACAAACCGGACCAACGTATAGTAGGAACTGGCAAAATTCTGTTAAATTCCAGCGTTTAAGATTACAAAAATGTCGACACAAATGCTGGAAGTCACGCGAGATGTTGCCGTGTGTCTGCAGTCTTCTCTCCAAGTTCCTCTGCTGCCGCAGCTTTCAGACGGCAGCGTGAACGGCCATCTTTGAACCAGGCGCTGAGTAGCCGCTGTGTTGCTCCAAGGCAAAACAAATGCATATAGTCCAGAGAAGGCGTAAATAATATCAATATAGATAAGGAGAGAAAGAAGCTCACGCCAACGCGAAGACGACGATACTTGCCAGGAGGAAATTATTCATTCGTTCATGCACTGGTTTCAATAATGGAGGAAGTTTTCCTTCCTTCCACATGCACACCGCGTTGGACGTATTTATCAGGGCCATAACAACTATCGGAGCTTTTCAATTGACAAACAAACACCCTGACTCGTTTATCACAGAACAGAAGTCAAGTGACATTTTATGTGGAGCCAACGGTAAAAGAGGCTTTCTTCTAAAATATCTTTCAGCTTCATCATTGTATGCTGCAGGTCAATAGCCAAGTATCGTGGCTTTTTATTACCACAGCGAAAACCAATTTCTATTACTGTCCCGCAAATTGGACGGGCTATTCGTGCTAGGGTAGGCCACGATTGTATATTGGATGATCTATACAGTAACAGTCCGTCGACGTTCAGTCGCAGCCCTACACTATTTGAAACACAGGCCATTTCGCCGATACTTCGAATCAAACCTTATTTGAGTCCTTCGTGTATGTACACACCATCACCCGGCTGTACCTTCTTACACAACCGTGGTTTGTGAGCGATAGTCCTCGGGTCATGAGGAACACCAAGCAAGTATTGACGCAGAACAGATAAAACGTCACGTCTTTGCTTATTACTCAAAGAAGAAGTGATAAACATGTACGACAGCCATACCAGCATTGAATTCATATTGATGGAGACAAATACGTTTATTCTAAGACGCACTTTCTTCTGTTGCTTAAATACGGTGTTAAATCCGTCAGATAAAACTAACCTGGTGGTAAGATAGCAACGAACGTGGTAGCCACTTGTGTCATATTTGCATGACCTTCTCCAAATTCTGCTTTAAGTGGTCCTTGCACCAGTCCCATTGATGGACTGCTGTTAAAAATCGTACCAACTAAACGCGAATTTATAACGCCACACTGTATAATTTGTGACCTATGCATACCCAGGTTTACTACTGGGTTGCGCGGCGATTGCTGCTACTATAAATTGGCCTTTTCAAAAAAGGGACATCAAACAGCAATCATCAAAATACTCTTTTCCAGATATTTTTGTTACCTACTCCCTTTAGGCATAACGATGTAGCTGTTTCCAAATGACTGAAATAATACACAGTAACACGATACTGAAACAATGAACGTTCCCACGTGGCAATGACTGTGCAGATTACCACGTCTTTTATGCGTGTCTACAATAATGTGTACTACGAAGAATTTCATCATAATAAACATCCTTGTATCACAAACAAGATGTTTATATATCTTGAAAAAAATACAAAAATATTTAATACGCTGCCTTCATAATATATGCACATATAACAACCTTGATATTTACTACTGGACCACGTTCTTCAAAACAGATAACAGCCTACCACCACACAACGAATAAAACCAACACCGAGCCGCCTGGCCACGAGCCGATGATTAAAATAAATGGGCCTAATGACACATCACTTGGCCTGCGGAGATTTTATGGACATGGCAGCTTTATAGTGATTAGTACATTTATTACACTTGGAAAGCTACAAAGCCGCTGGAGCGAATGGGCTGTCTCCATCTTTTTTCAAGGATGGAGACGGAGCTTTGGTTTCCGAGTTAACAAAACTCATTTGCGTTATCCAGGAAAGCGAAAAGATTACCGGAGAATGGTGCGAATTGGTGATTGTGCCGACTTACAAGAAAGGTGACAGGTCATCTTGTGAAAACTACAGAGGAATTAGCTTTGTAGGTGTCAGGTCTAAACTGCTCACGGGTCTTGTTATCCACCGATTATCCAGTGCCCACGAAATGTGTACGCGTGAGAATCCAACCGGTTTCAGACCCGGTTGGGGTTATATCGACTACGTCTTTCATCTTCGACAAATGCCAAAGCACAGACATACCTTCCGTAGGTCCACAATCTCTGTCTTTCTTGATCTGAGAGCGGGGTTCGACTCAGTCGACCGCACAGTTCTCTGCCGCGACCTCATACTGGAGGGTGTGCAACAGAATTTCATTTCTCCTTTCCAATGCTTGTATGCAAACAGCCAAAGCCGAGTTCGTGCTTATGGCGATCTTTCCTTTGAGTTTACCACGGAAAGTGGTGTTCATCAGGGTTGCCCTCTTTCACCCTTCCTCTTCAATTTCATGATTGAATTGATTCTTCAGATAGCCCTATCCTCGTGTGAGAATAGCGGCGTCGATCTTCGTTCAGGCAGTAAACTGTCTGAAGTGGAATACGCGGACGATACTGTTCTTCTGAGTGAAGACCCAGGTAAGTTGCAAGCTCTCTTAGATAACCTAAACAACAGTGTAGCAATATTCGTGATGCGTTTGGTACCTTAAAAGTGTAAAATGCTGTTGCAGGATCGGATTGGTTCAACACCACACCTTGTGTTGGCAGGGGAAAACCTAGCCGAAGTGGACAAATTTTGTTACTTGAGTAGTTACACCTCACCAGGTGGAAAGATATCGGATGAAGTGTCATCACGTATACAGAGGACGCGTTTGGCTTTTGCCGACCTCCGTCATCTGTGGCGTCGGCGTGACATCCGATTGTCTGTTAAGACTAGAGTATACAATGGGGCGGTTCGGTCTGTTCTTTTGTACGGCTCCGAAATTGAAATAAAATTTTTTCTTGGTAACCCAAGTAGTACAGATCCCAACTCCGTTGGGCGCTCCCGAACGTGACGCTGGGGTGGCGCACCTCTGCAGTAAATTCTTCAAAATCTTGTTTAAATTGTTATTCATTTTCAGTTTGCAAACCAATAACCTCGCACTTCTGTGATCTGGTCCCGGTTGCTAACTTCCGGCATCGTCCAGAAGAAGGAAAAAGGAATAGAACCATAGTGACAAAAGTCCAAAAAAGTGAAGTACCAAGCGGGAATTATGACGTTAAGGAAAGAGTCCGAATGCAACTACGCCAATGACCACGACACCTAGCCATATCACTAAATGTCTTCAGTCATTTATTAGGTGGATCACGTGGACCCCGACCTCAAAGTCTAACGCGTCCTACTCGGTCAAGTCCACTGATCAAGGTTTTCATACCTTTTTGCCATATCATGGACTGACCACCTCAACTCACCTTCCAATCACCACCTGCCTCAGAGAACAGTGTACACTGAGGAAGTCTATCGGTGGGCATGTGTACCACATGTCCCAACCACCTTAATCTGTTTACATTTAATACTTGGTCCAGAGACTGACCTCTGGTTTCCAACACCTATCGCCTAACCTCAGCATTGCTGACAAGGTGTTCCCACCATACTCAAGCAATGCTACGGAGAAATCGGTGCTCGAACACCGACAGTCTTTGTCTGTATTCTACCTTCAACGGCCATGTTTCGGAACCGTATAAAAGAACGAACCTAACCGCCCCATTGTATACTCTAGTCTTAACAGACAATCGGATGTCACGCCGACGCCACAGATGACGGAGGTCGGCAAAAGCCAAACGCGTCCTCTGTATACGTGATGACACTTCATCCGATATCTTTCCACCTGGTGAGGTGTAACTACTCAAGTAACAAAATTTGTCCACTTCGGCTAGGTTTTCCCCTGCCAACACAAGGTGTGGTGTTGAACCAACCCGATCCTGCAGCAGCATTTTACACTTTTAAGGTACCAAACGCATCACGAATATTGCTACACTGTTGTTTAGGTTATCTAAGAGAGCTTGCAACTTACCTGGGTCTTCAATGAGAAGAACAGTATCGTCCGCGTATTCCACTTCAGACAGTTTACTGCCTAAACGAAGATCGACGCCGCTATTCTCACACGAGGATAGGGCTATCTGAAGAATCAATTCAATCATGAAATTGAAGAGGAAGGGTGAAAGAGGGCAACCCTGATGAACACCACTTTCCGTGGTAAACTCAAAGGAAAGATCGCCATAAGCACGAACTCGGCTTTGGCTGTTTGCATACAAGCATTGGAAAGGAGAAATGAAATTCTGTTGCACACCCTCCAGTATGAGGTCGCGCCAGAGAACTGTGCAGTCGACTGAGTCACAAGCCGCTTTTGGAAAAGACAGCACCTGTAATGGATGACTTGTACTGAGCAAACAGACGCCACATATCTCGTTCAGTGAGAATCACGCCAGAAGAATGCTGGATGAGCCGCACGGTTTATCATGTGATAACAGAACTGGTAACTTACAGATTTTAAGCGCTCAAGGCGGGGGTCAGTTTTCGTTTCACTCCAAACAACAATAACTGTCTCTTCCATTCAGGGTGTTCGTATGTATTTTCGCATTGTTCGTTCGTTTGGTCATTTACTGTCTGTGCTGTCACATCTGAAAGACAAATGCCAAATATATACAACCATACCAGATTGCGAATGGTTCTATTCCATGCACCGCAGAGTGGATAAAATAAGGATAATTTATAAAAATTCATAATTTTGGGGATAGAAGTGACTAGTAGAGATTATAATTTGAGAAAAATGACAGGAAACAACAACGCGCATCCCCAAGCAGCACGAATGTCCCCTTGAGAGTCACCTGGGATTTCTCTAAATGTCCCCTGAGTGTACCGTTGAATGACCCTCAATGAAACAAGCAAGAGGACTTTCAGGGTGCTGTCAACTTCAACCTTTATTTTAGTTTCCATTTTACCATTTTAACTGCCGTGCTATGTACCGGTCTCTTTATTCACAGCTCAAACTTGTCTTATCAAATAACGTGCAAACAACCCACGACTAAACGCACAAACGTTCTGCCTTTCCTAGCACTGAATCAACTCAAACGGCAATAACGCGCCAAATGGACACTAGGTGACGGTAATTACCGACCTGCTGACTCCAAAAATGGTTTAACTCACATCTGATATAAGCCGCACGCACTAAACCAAACAATTTGGAATGCAATAATGTACCACGGAAAAGAGGAAACACCCACGAACGTCTAGTTGAAAAGCGTATTTTATATAGAAAAGTTGCAGTGAGAAAGTATTTATTGTTGTTCTCTTTATCTTCGTTACCATCACTTGGATTAGGTGCAGGACAGCAGATTATTGTCACGGACGTTTTATGTATTATTACAAAGATATCATTTCATCAGGGGCAGAGAATGTACAAGTTGCAAAAAACTGACTTCGGTGTGAGAAATTACCCACTTCGTTATTATACTCACCTCCGACTTAGGATGGACACCAGTTGTTACTAGATGCTGTCTCAGCAGATTCTTGTCTTCTACGTTGTGTTCACCTCTGTGTTTTCCCAGAAGTTATGTGCATTGTTGCATCTTTAGAATCATGCTTCATTACGGCGTCTGATGGATAGTTTTACATTGAGGAAAGACCTACTTATTACTAGGCGGGACAGTGTGTTATTGTAAGGTGATTGCGTGCAATTGACACCGCCAACTGAGATGTTTCAGAATCTCCTCCAACAGGCGGGTCTTTAAAGTAACCCGCGCGCGCTGCCCGGCTGAGGTTCTCCCTATACTGATCACGAATTACAACTAGGCAGAATAAAAAAAGATTCGTAATCCCAATTACCATGATTTTATGGAGAGCTTTATCGTTCGGTTTTTCTAGAAGTGCTTTATACTGCGGTATATTCCCTACTGGAGGGTTAACAGGCAAAATTTGAATATTTTCTGCATAGGCTATATGTCTGCGTGGCACTGCCATCCCTTGAGTCATTTGACTTTACCATCTGGCAGATTGAACCATGAAATTTTCGACCACTGCTGTTTGAAGTGAATGAATAACGGTATCAATATCTCTATGAGTGCATTTCACATCATCAGAACTTGGTGATGCAACGCCGGGGGGGGGATGCGGATGCGTTCATTGGACGACAGTAGCAGGTAGAAGATGCACTGCGTTAAAAAGCATGAAGTGTGTGAAGATAAACACACTGCTTGTGCATCGGCATCGAAACGTGGTTCAAGTTGGATGTTATTTGACCACAGTGGTGCAGGAAACATAATAAGCAATACGACTATTTTTTCTGTTCTGTATTGGACTCAAAACTTGTCCTTCGCTAGATCGAGGTCGATTGGATTGTTCCTCTGACGACAGGAAGGACGTGTCATCCATAACTGGTGGTGGTGGCGTTATATCTATATCAGCTTGGCCGGCGATTCATTTTCCTAATGATCGGTTATTATCACTGGAGTCGGGGGCTTTGACAGGTATTTTCTAAAAATCAGTTTTAAGTGTGAGGGCCTTATATATTGTTTTCTTGCGCCCAACCAGTCCATCATCAAGGTAGAATTTGCAGACTGCAGTTCCAAAAATCCGAGTAATTTTACACACTTAACAGCACCTTCGTATGTATGAAACGTATAAATACGTTATGTAAACTAGCCAACAATATTGTACGCTTTAGCATCATAAGTGCGGCAACTGGGTGGTAGAAGTATGCCTTTTTTGTGAGCTTCTCCAATTTTGCCGAAGACAGGCGCACTTTTTCTCTTCTTTACTACCTTCGACCCAGAAGTGGCGCAAAACAGCCAGAGTACGGTCCACGGTAAGCTCAGTAACAACAAACACCTGAAATAAAAATGTGGATGCACAGAATTTATAATCAAAAGTGAAGTTACAGTTTAGAGACAAGAGCTAATTAACTTCTTCACACCCATGGATACCAACTTTGTAAGACGAGGTAGAACACGTAGTTACCTCCGTGTTGTGATAAAGTTCCTTTGCACTGAACTTCACTGGTGGAGACCGTTTGGGACGTGATATCCAGTTCGTTGCGTAGGATTATTCGCAAGTCCGATAATGCCAACGGCCCGTCAAAGAAGTTAAACACCTTGATGGATGACCTTTTCACTGATTAATCAACCTTTATACTCAACTAGGAATGGTCGGTCGTTTACCAAAACTGCGTTGTCAGGGCAGTTCGAAGCGATGACAATTGTCCCAGGGGCAAGTTTTGACACGTGTGGTGATATGTGTGCGATGAGTCGTGACTCTGTCTTCCATCAATGGTGCATTTGTACACGGACTAGCTCCTAAAGTTCGTGCTTTTATTCGACGGAATACCTGCTCCTTAACCAAATTTTCTGACGTAATAGTTCGCCGTATCACTGGCATGAGCAATTCGTACGGAAAATGCCGAAAGGTCGTCCAAAGGAACAAAGTTTATCAATCCTTTGGAAGGTGTATTCAACTGTTTACACTTAATAGAGCTTTTACTCAGACGAACGGCAAATAGTGAGATAACCACTTCTTGCTACTTATGACGTATGTGAAGATGGAGAAGCAAATGAAATTATCACAAATTTTCTTAGATAGGACTGCTTTGTGCGCCACTGGTCTTAAATATAGCAGAAACTGACAAAACTCAGAATCTATCGACAATTCAACTTCATTCGGAGTCTACTTCTGCGAAAAATGACGTGGAATTTGATCTTGCGTTGCTAACAGTCGTCCATTTATGATTCGCAAAAGACTTGCACCAATGTGGATCTTCTTTGATAAGCCACTCGTGCGCCAAGTACCTGGGAGGCGCTTCATGAGCCCGAGACAAACTGCATGCATTTAACCAATGGGAGATATGTTTATCATATTAAGTCGAAAAATCTCAAATGGTGACGTCCCAGTGTGTGGTTCCTCCCGCTTTCTGAAACGAAAATCTTCATTTTTTCTAGGTCTTTCGTTATTGATTGAAAAAATCAGACGTTTACTGACACTTACTCACCGTTGGTTACATCAAAAACAGCTAAAGAAACCGTTGTGCAGCCTTGTTTGTTTAATTAATGATTTGGCCGGGGCATCCGCAACCACGCTGTTCGGTACAGTTGTGACCAATTTATCTTTCGCTCTTAAATGAATTCCACGGTCCAGCAAATTATTCGATTCATACCTCTAAATACGTGTGCAAGCACAATGATTTAGATATACAACAACACTTAGAACACAGGTGACTTCAGCGTAAACGTACGACTCAAATTTTCCCATAGTTGATCAGAAGATCCCATGAAGGGTGACAGACTATCAACATGCAGTTGCAGCTCTATTACACACACCTCATTGACGAAACATCCTCCGATACTCTCTTCATACACTCCTTCAATCAAAAGCTTATATACTTTCCACCAGAAGTCCTTTTTGTGGGCGTACTTCCAGGTGTCCCAAGTATTGTTCTTGGGTCTTTGGGTACTTCATGTCCTGACTGCCGAAGACCGCGCAGAACAACAGAGACCCCTTTCACATTCAAATTGCCTTGAGTACAGATCTGTCGTACACTGGACCTTGCGATCACCTCTGGCACAATAATTTGTTTATTGTCATCATTTCTACCAGGAATACCTGAGAAAGATATGTATGAGAATGCAGTTACCAATCGATTTCGGCTTTATGCATACATATTTCCAACGAAAGCGAATCCCGATTATCAAGCCTAACCGATTCAAGGCAATAATTATCACTTTGTTCTGAGACATGTGCACTAGATGAATAACGATGCAATCTAGGTGGGCTCCCGCATTCTCCTTAGAATATATAATTTCACTTGTATACTGTCAGCCTTGTTTTCAGAGTCTCCAGAACTTGTTTTGGAAGAACAAATGTCTCCAGCTATTTGCCTTTGTGATTTTTTTTTACCAAATCTTCAATTGGTAGTCCGAGAAGATTCAGACAGTTTGTAATCCTTCAAATTCATAGCAAATGCTGATGCAATACGATGCAATTCTGAATAAAACGTAAGAAGGTATGCAGATATTCAAAATTTAATGCAACAGCAATTAGATGCACGACCATTTGACAGATTTCTAAAGGAAAACAGAGCACACGAGTAAAAGTGAAAACCTCGGCTGCCACAGCAGTGTAGAACTCAGGTGCAATACTGTTCAAACGAGGGTTGCGAGTGTGTGGTCTGCAAACACACGAAAGGAGGAAACACTCCGCAAACTGGGGCTCAGTAAGTTTATCACCAAGCAATTACACTTGCAATAACCAAACAACAAGATGGCCACCACCAATCTGGCCGTTATAGCAGTGTAGTGTTCACCCAGATCTGTAGGCGAGAACACGGCACGTCAAAACTCTGGTTCGGCTCGCAATGCTAACACTCTCGAGAACAAAACACAAAGGCAGCCAACAAGACCTTGTACTGTCATACGAACGCGCAGTTTGATAATATGCAATAGGGTTTTTTATAGTCTCCTTACAAAAAAGAGGTACAAACGAATCATTCAGTAAACAGGAAAATATACAGTCACCTCCACACTGTCTTCTCATTAGTCAATCTCCGTTTCGTCCTTCATAGTGTTGAATGTTGTGGGGCCTGTACAAGGGAAAGGGGAGAAGAGAATAAAACAAGTTTGGTCACACACGGTTGTCCTCTAGTCAATAGTACGGCAGCACAAACCGAATGTGCCGCCAAATTTGCTTGAACACACTTAAACATATTTACAGGCCAGCTTCCAAAAGTAAGGTAAACTTTGCGGAATAGGTTGTTTTTCCTAATAATGATGCTAAGCTAAAGTGCAAGATAACTTACATTTGGTGTTATTAGGTGCACAAAGATGTGGAATTGGAAATCAGCGCCTTGCTTTAAAACCAACGGATGAGCTTGTCTGACGAGCAAACGATATCAAATTATATTATTTCCGTTCTTTAAACTGCCAATAAAGTCTTCACCATCCACCAGATATGTGCAGGGGACCTAATCAGAAAACTTTGTGAGCATCCCCTTTGGGGACACTCAGGGGACTTCTGAGTGTCCCTCTGTGCTACCAAAGTCAAGTGGCGTAAACCGCTCAGTTTTGCTACAGGGGTATTAGCTATTCGGTTCGCCTATATGTAGATCGATCGGAAATCGGATGGGAACCGATCAGGCTATGTGCTACAACGGGGGTTTCAAACCGGTTTGCTCAGTAGCCGTTCTTCCACAGGTCAAAATATGAGAGAAATCAACGACCATGGTACTGTGCACTTTTTGTGGGACATTGCACTTCAGTAAATACCATCTAATGTCACGGTATTCAGTGACGTTTATGGAAGTAGATTTTGGCAATAAAAGCAAAAGAAAACGCCGAGGGAAGACAAAATGCGAAGAAACATTTGAACGCATATATATATATATATATATATATATATATATATATATATATATACCGTGACATTAGATGGTATTTACTGAAGTGCAATGTCCCACAAAAAGTGCACAGTACCATGGTCGTTGATTTCTCTCATATTTTGACCTGTGGAAGAACGGCTACTGAGCAAACCGGTTTGAAACCCCCGTTGTAGCACATAGCCTGATCGGTTCCCATCCGATTTCCGATCGATCTACATATAGGCGAACCGAATAGCTAATACCCCTGTAGCAAAACTGAGCGGTTTACGCCACTTGACTTTGGTAGCACAGAGGGACACTCAGAAGTCCCCTGAGTGTCCCCAAAGGGGATGCTCACAAAGTTTTCTGATTAGGTCCCCTGCACATATCTGGTGGATGGTGAAGACTTTATTGGCAGTTTAAAGAACGGAAATAATATAATTTGATATCGTTTGCTCGTCAGACAAGCTCATCCGTTGGTTTTAAAGCAAGGCGCTGATTTCCAATTCCACATCTTTGTGCACCTAATAACACCAAATGTAAGTTATCTTGCACTTTAGCTTAGCATCATTATTAGGAAAAACAACCTATTCCGCAAAGTTTACCTTACTTTTGGAAGCTGGCCTGTAAATATGTTTAAGTGTGTTCAAGCAAATTTGGCGGCACATTCGGTTTGTGCTGCCGTACTATTGACTAGAGGACAACCGTGTGTGACCAAACTTGTTTTATTCTCTTCTCCCCTTTCCCTTGTACAGGCCCCACAACATTCAACACTATGAAGGACGAAACGGAGATTGACTAATGAGAAGACAGTGTGGAGGTGACTGTATATTTTCCTGTTTACTGAATGATTCGTTTGTACCTCTTTTTTGTAAGGAGACTATAAAAAACCCTATTGCATATTATCAAACTGCGCGTTCGTATGACAGTACAAGGTCTTGTTGGCTGCCTTTGTGTTTTGTTCTCGAGAGTGTTAGCATTGCGAGCCGAACCAGAGTTTTGACGTGCCGTGTTCTCGCCTACAGATCTGGGTGAACACTACACTGCTATAACGGCCAGATTGGTGGTGGCCATCTTGTTGTTTGGTTATTGCAAGTGTAATTGCTTGGTGATAAACTTACTGAGCCCCAGTTTGCGGAGTGTTTCCTCCTTTCGTGTGTTTGCAGACCACACACTCGCAACCCTCGTTTGAACAGTATTGCACCTGAGTTCTACACTGCTGTGGCAGCCGAGGTTTTCACTTTTACTCGTGTGCTCTGTTTTCCTTTAGAAATCTGTCAAATGGTCGTGCATCTAATTGCTGTTGCATTAAATTTTGAATATCTGCATACCTTCTTACGTTTTATTCAGAATTGCATCGTATTGCATCAGCATTTGCTATGAATTTGAAGGATTACAAACTGTCTGAATCTTCTCGGACTACCAATTGAAGATTTGGTAAAAAAAAATCACAAAGGCAAATAGCTGGAGACATTTGTTCTTCCAAAACAAGTTCTGGAGACTCTGAAAACAAGGCTGACAGTATACAAGTGAAATTATATATTCTAAGGAGAATGCGGGAGCCCACCTAGATTGCATCGTTATTCATCTAGTGCACATGTCTCAGAACAAAGTGATAATTATTGCCTTGAATCGGTTAGGCTTGATAATCGGGATTCGCTTTCGTTGGAAATATGTATGCATAAAGCCGAAATCGATTGGTAACTGCATTCTCATACATATCTTTCTCAGGTATTCCTGGTAGAAATGATGACAATAAACAAATTATTGTGCCAGAGGTGATCGCAAGGTCCAGTGTACGACAGATCTGTACTCAAGGCAATTTGAATGTGAAAGGGGTCTCTGTTGTTCTGCGCGGTCTTCGGCAGTCAGGACATGAAGTACCCAAAGACCCAAGAACAATACTTGGGACACCTGGAAGTACGCCCACAAAAAGGACTTCTGGTGGAAAGTATATAAGCTTTTGATTGAAGGAGTGTATGAAGAGAGTATCGGAGGATGTTTCGTCAATGAGGTGTGTGTAATAGAGCTGCAACTGCATGTTGATAGTCTGTCACCCTTCATGGGATCTTCTGATCAACTATGGGAAAATTTGAGTCGTACGTTTACGCTGAAGTCACCTGTGTTCTAAGTGTTGTTGTATATCTAAATCATTGTGCTTGCACACGTATTTAGAGGTATGAATCGAATAATTTGCTGGACCGTGGAATTCATTTAAGAGCGAAAGATAAATTGGTCACAACTGTACCGAACAGCGTGGTTGCGGATGCCCCGGCCAAATCATTAATTAAACAAACAAGGCTGCACAACGGTTTCTTTAGCTGTTTTTGATGTAACCAACGGTGAGTAAGTGTCAGTAAACGTCTGATTTTTTCAATCAATAACGAAAGACCTAGAAAAAATGAAGATTTTCGTTTCAGAAAGCGGGAGGAACCACACACTGGGACGTCACCATTTGAGATTTTTCGACTTAATATGATAAACATATCTCCCATTGGTTAAATGCATGCAGTTTGTCTCGGGCTCATGAAGCGCCTCCCAGGTACTTGGCGCACGAGTGGCTTATCAAAGAAGATCCACATTGGTGCAAGTCTTTTGCGAATCATAAATGGACGACTGTTAGCAACGCAAGATCAAATTCCACGTCATTTTTCGCAGAAGTAGACTCCGAATGAAGTTGAATTGTCGATAGATTCTGAGTTTTGTCAGTTTCTGCTATATTTAAGACCAGTGGCGCACAAAGCAGTCCTATCTAAGAAAATTTGTGATAATTTCATTTGCTTCTCCATCTTCACATACGTCATAAGTAGCAAGAAGTGGTTATCTCACTATTTGCCGTTCGTCTGAGTAAAAGCTCTATTAAGTGTAAACAGTTGAATACACCTTCCAAAGGATTGATAAACTTTGTTCCTTTGGACGACCTTTCGGCATTTTCCGTACGAATTGCTCATGCCAGTGATACGGCGAACTATTACGTCAGAAAATTTGGTTAAGGAGCAGGTATTCCGTCGAATAAAAGCACGAACTTTAGGAGCTAGTCCGTGTACAAATGCACCATTGATGGAAGACAGAGTCACGACCCATCGCACACATATCACCACACGTGTCAAAACTTGCCCCTGGGACAATTGTCATCGCTTCGAACTGCCCTGACAACGCAGTTTTGGTAAACGACCGACCATTCCTAGTTGAGTATAAAGGTTGATTAATCAGTGAAAAGGTCATCCATCAAGGTGTTTAACTTCTTTGACGGGCCGTTGGCATTATCGGACTTGCGAATAATCCTACGCAACGAACTGGATATCACGTCCCAAACGGTCTCCACCAGTGAAGTTCAGTGCAAAGGAACTTTATCACAACACGGAGGTAACTACGTGTTCTACCCCGTCTTACAAAGTTGGTATCCATGGGTGTGAAGAAGTTAATTAGCTCTTGTCTCTAAACTGTAACTTCACTTTTGATTATAAATTCTGTGCATCCACATTTTTATTTCAGGTGTTTGTTGTTACTGAGCTTACCGTGGACCGTACTCCGGCTGTTTTGCGCCACAAACAATAGCAGTAACGTACCACAAGCTGTGGGAAAACTGACCAAAGAATCATTACGGTCAAAAAGACTTCAAAACGCCCAGGTAACAACAGGCAGGAAACTTCGATGAAGGAGCGAGCGAAGTAGTTCACGAAGAAAGTCAGTATTTGCGGGAAGCATTTTGACCAATCAGCTTCCAGAAGAGAAGTAATTGCTTGAGAAAACACAAACACAAGTGTGGTGAAGAACAAATAGAATAGCTATGGCTATGACAAAAATGGCATGATAATAATGGGATGGCCAAAGTTCAGTCAATCACTCAGACAAAGCAAAGAGAGAGAGAGAGGAGAGAGAGAGAGAGAATCTAATTTGAATCGTTTGGAGTGTGAATGGATACTCTTCATTGAACAGCCCACAAATGAATCACAACTGTGATTTCTCATAGTTATTCGTGTCTGGGTCACTGCTAACCCAACGAACAACGAGGCTGCATGTGCAAGCGCTCATATTGATAGTAAGTAGTATGCAAACGTTAGCAGTGACCCAGACACGAATAACTATGAGAAATCACAGTTGTGATTCATTTGTGGGCTCTCCAATGAGGAGTATCCATTCACACTCCAAACGATTCAAATTAGATTCTAGTGAACATATAACACCGAAGTGTACAAGTAGGAAGACGAGTGGGCAGAGGAGTACCGGGTACGCATACCTGATGAGCCGCAACAACCGCAAAACCGGTCGTGTGCTTCCGGGGAGATTTTGTCCACACGTTTACATACTACTTACTATCAATATATATATATATATATATATATATATATATATATATATATATATATATATATATCAGAAATCAGGAAAAATGTCCGTTTTTTCGCAGTTGGTATGGGGATGAAATCCAAATGAGTTATTTATGATCCCCAAGGACAATATACTGGGCCATTCCCTCAAATTAGAGAACTTTTACTTTAAGTTTGGGACCATTTTGTTTGTTTAGATATACTGACAGTCTTTCGTACATCCAAAAGGCAGAGGCAGCGTGATTTTCCTAAATGAAGCTGAAGAACCTCTTCGGAGACACTCAAGGGACAGCCGAATGTTACTCTGTGCTGCCTGGGATTGCCATCTACTAGCAAAGCTATGATAACATAATGGATCTAAATTCGATTGCAGTTTAACGACTGTCAATAAATTATTACAGTAAACGGTGGCTTAATACGGCTTACATGCTCTTCTGGTTATTGTACGTGCCTTAGGACAATGAACCGGAATAGTAGTGTTCTGACTGACGTTAACACAGATTTATTAAGTTAAACATGCAGTGTAAAACGCATTCTAGTTACAAACTTTAGCTATAACTGACCTAGATACATTCAAGTCAGTGTGCTGACCTTGGCATGGCAAAGTAATTTAAAATAGCGGTAGTGGACGAAAAACGAGAGCAAAATTGTGGCCAGAAAGTTAGACGGAAAGAGTATGCACCATATAAAAGTGAAACAACTTAAACGGTACGAAACGAACTCACAATTGGTTACAATTTTAAGTACAGAAACTTAGGCAGCAGAGATCCTACGTTGACTATCGTCTTGATCTAGATACTATGGAAACCATGGCCGAGCACCGCTGTGAACATGCTAAAAAATGTACGGACCGACTTGTGGTTCTATTCATTCTACCTTCAACTCGACGATGCCTCAAGATAGCAACCAAACCAGCGCACAGAAATGCAAGTTTGATGTTTGTGTAAACCCAACTGAACACGGTTGGACAATTGGTTGAATAAATCTCAGGACACTCTAAATCATGGAGCTGGGTTACGGCAAAACGACCGATTTACTCAGAGGTTCGATATATTCTGTGCTACACGGTTTGTGTATGTGTATTCAAGAGCGTGTGTGTTGATTTTCGCACATTTACGCGTGAGTATTACAAAGGAGTGCTGTACTAAAGTGCCTCATAAATACGGAAGAAGTCTTAAATGCACAGGTACACAGAAAGACCAGTGGAAATCAGAATAAATCAGCAACTATGCAAATTGGGTAATGTCCGCGCGTGTTTTTCCAAGTTCATCCCTTACCGTCCCCTGAGTTCACGCTTTTGTATTTTATAGGATGCCACTCGATGGTACGGTTAGGGGACCTTCAGGTGACGATCATGGGATCAATTGTGCTGCATGTGACGGGAAAAATACAGTGTGCTACTTTAGCGCGCTGGACTAACGAGAGAAATGGCGCACGAACGTGGCCGATAATTACAATCACAAATTAATTGATGTTGGGCCAGTAATCAGAAGATTAGAGTCACGAGTCACAGCGAACTTATAAGAACCTGCAGGAGCAAAGAGCAAAGAGTTACAAACAGACAGAGAGAACGCACATGAGCGTGTGTCGTATTGGCGGCCTAACCAGGAAGAACTTGGTTCGAAGGATGAAAAAACAAAGTTTGACCACGGGATGGCCATAGAGATGATGATTGCCAGAATGAATGTACCGCCACCACACTACGGCTATATTGCTATTACAATTATAGGGTAATTAAAATTGTCCAATAATCTTGATTACACTACCAGTCGTTAGGTTAATTAGCTTCTTACTGATACTTTCCGTTTCGTTTGCATGTGAACGTATCGTTAGCTGTATAACCCTTTGGACCGGTACAAATATTCACTGAACCCGAAAAGAATGTTTTTGTTTTTGTTTTCACATTTACCCAAACATTATATTATTTATGTTGGATAACGCTAGCAACAATAAGTATTTCGAAGTAGTCACGGAGCGGGTATTGACTGATGCACACCCGCTTACTAGAAAACTGCACAATTTCACGCTGAACCATTCTTGAATTTAATTTCGACAGGTTGAAGTAGGGTGCAATACTACCCAAATTACTACCAAATGATCTCGCTACGCATGTGTTTAGCGATACACCTCCGGTAACAGTTGACACGTCTTAAGCGATACGACATTAATGATAATGAAGATCTTTTTGCATATGATGTTAATTCCCTTAAATATATCGGCCTCCATACACAGGAAAACGATGTCACTTTATTCCAAGAAAAAAGACATCAAATTGTTTTCCCGAATTAAAAAAAACTCACACGACCAGGACTTTTTATGGGTATTTTGAACTACTACCACCGTCTCATTTTCCATTGTGCTTCATTTCTCTCGTCACAAGACGCTTTTGTCGAATCCAATTGCAAAGTCCTTCAGTTATCCTTGAGGCAAAGCTGCTTTTAAATACAATTTAAACTCTCTTTAATACCACAGGATTTCGAACAAAATGTAGTTGCATTATGAACTGGCTCAGATAGTAAGCGTCTGGATAGTATCCTCTGTGATCGGATCGGTATAAACTTGACTTAAGATGTCCCGGATGGAACATCTTGACATCGCCCATAGCAAGAGAAATTCTTAGTTTCAATAATCCGAACAAAACACAAAAATGAAGACCAATGATATAAACAGAGGGCTTCTCCTAATGCATGGTAGTTTGCTCGCGGTAACCGGTACAGTTTGGTGGACTGCTTGATGTTTTGGTTGCTAACATATGGATACATGCGAGTGTTAAATGTAGCAATCGGTTATGGCTTAACCGTTAGGAGACACGGAACAACCGTCACTGAGTGGGCCTCTTTATGAATGAACATAAACGCGACATACAAGCACGTCTAACAAAATAGATCGATAAAAGGAAATCGATACAAAAAAAAATGAGTGATTGCAACTTGGCGAACAACCGGACAGTACAAATACTGTTCCGTGTGAACGTACGCGTACGCGGGCTTGTGTGTGGGTGTGTAGGTGTGTATGCATGCGCATAGTGTCAGCTCACGATCCGTTCAACTACCCCCCGCAAATAATGGTCAACTCGTACGACTTTTTACAGGGATCAATGGAAAGTCTTTTATTAGGGGACCGGGTGCGCGTTGAGTATCGCCGATCGTTAAAACAGTCAGAACTTGGTGGCTCATGCGACACCGTTTTCTTCTCTGTCATTGATAATGCAATGATATCCAAAAGCACATGTACTGGAAGTTCTGCCTCGTTCTTCTCATCTACCGCCGCCGCGCTGTAACGTTTCCCGATATGGCTGTGCCATTGCCTAACGGACCATCATATGTCACATTACCCAATCGGCTAACGATTACTCCTGTTATCCGTTGTCTTGAAGTGTGACGAAAATCGAGAACATAAACACGATCCCATTTTGCTGAAGCCTTGCACCGTGATATCTTTTGAAGCGCCTTTCCATGTGTTCGTTTCAAACGATTGGTGTGACCGTAGGGTACACAGCATCTAACTGTATTCGCATACATCTTCCAAGGAAGGTTTCTGCTGGTGCGGCATTGTTTGGGACTGATGCGTTTGGAGTCGAGCGGTACGTCATAAGAAAGTTGTCCAGTATCTTTTGTATGCTCCCTTCCCCTTGCAACTTTTTGAAAGCCTGTTTCGGCGTGTCTAAAAACGTCCCGCTTGACTTTTGATTGAGGGTGATAAACTGGATTCCATACGTGATCAGTTGCCATGGGTGGACAGAAGGTAATAAACCCAATGGAGGTAAACTGGGTCCCGTTATTCGTAACTAGGGTTTACGGGATCCCAAACTGAGCGAAAAGACGTCTCAAGATGGCAATGGTGCCTGAAGGAGAGAGTTTTCATACGAAATATTTCTGGCCACTTTGAGTTAGCATGAACTGTTACTATGAAATACTATTGATTCATTGGACCTGCGAAGCCGACGTGAGCCCGTTTCCAGGGTTCTGTGGGTAATGGCCTAAAGTGTACTGGAACTTTGATGGGCGCCTTAGCAGCAATTGAACATTCTTCACAACATCAAACCTACTCTTCAATCTGCTCGTCAATGTTGGGCCAGCAAACATAACTTCGAGCTAGTGCTTTCATACATGTGATACTCGGATGACCACTATGCAATTGCTTCAGCATTCTGGTTTTTAGTGTCTTAGGAACAACTATGCATTCAGACAACATTAGACATCCGTTTACTACCGTGAGTGCATCTTTCCGACGATAAAATTGCATGATGTAATGGTCGGTGATATTTTGACGCCATCCAGTTTGCAGGAAATGAATTAGTCTCTGAAGATCATGGTCTAGTTTAGTTTCGCTTCGTATCATAGTGAACGTGACAGGCAGATTACGGATTGACTCACGAAACACCTGTTTGACTTCAGATTCAACCTCAATTGAGGATATTACCAAGTCGTCACTAGGTTGAATAGCTGAATTCCTTTGCATTAGGTAAGATAAAACGTCAGCATGCCCAAAATTGTCTGTGCGGATGTACTTAATCACAAAGTCATAACCAAATAGTACCGTTGCCCATCGTTGCAGTCGGTTTGCGGTATGAAGGGGTAATGTCTTTTTTGTACCAAAGATGGCTAATAGTGGTTTGTGATCAGTACATAAGGTAAAACCTCTACCATGAAGAGATTTGTGAAATTTGTGAACCGCGAATACCAACGTCAGGCCTTCTTTCTCAATCTGAATGTAATTTCTTTCGGCATTTGTGAGCGCCCGAGAGGCGTGGGACACTGCCCTGTGTGAGCCATATGGAAATTTATGGAGGAGCACTGTTCCAATGCCGTATTCGGAGGCGTCTGCAGCGACGATTTTGGGTGAACGGGGATCATGGTGAGTCAGCATTAGGGTGGGTGTCAAGAGAAGCTTCAATTCGTCAAAAGATGATCGAAAGTCTTTTGACCATTTCCATTCGGAATCCCGTTTCAATAAGGCGTTTATTGAGGCTCTAATATTGTGCATGTTTGCGTACAGTCAGTCAACAGCGAGAAGATAGAGTTCAGTAGTGTAAAGACTTACCTGAAAAATGTGGCATACTATTATTGATGTAATAGTACAAATATCAACACATTACGATTCACTCTTCTTCGATTGTTGCACCGTCTTCCAAATTCTTCCAGTTTTCCGTCTGCTTGCGCAAGGTTGATGCGACCAGCTGAAATGGAAGGGGAAATCTATTACTGCAATTCGCCATACTCGCACGACCTTCCAGAGGTTTCCATTACATTTGGAATGAAATTATTGTAATAGTTTACAAGGCCGAGGAGGGGTTGCGAGTCCATTTTGTTTTTTGGGTACAGGCATTTGACTAATAGGAGCCACCTTGGAAGGGTCTGGGCGTCGTCCGTTTTTATCCATGGTAAAACCGAGAAATTGTATGCTTGGGGGAAAAATGAGCATTTCGCCATAGGTAACTTGAATCGAAAAAATCGGATCTTATGTAATACTTCGTTCAAAGGTTGCACATGTTCAGTTCAAGACTCACTGACAGTAACATTATCGTCCATATAGACCAATGCGGATAGAAGTTCAGTCAGGCTTGTGTCAGTGATCTGCTGGAATATGGCGGAGGCGCACTTTACTCCGAAGGGCAATCTATTATACTGATACAAACCACGGTGAGTATTGATAGTCAGCAACTCTTTGTATGCACTATCCATTTCAACCTGAAGGTAGGGATCAGATAAATCAATTTTGAGACTATTTTACATCCGTTAAGTTTAGAAAACAAATCTTCCGGGGTCGGTAGCGGATACTGATATGTTTCTGATCAGTCATTAGGTTCAGGGGAAAAATCGGCGCATATGCGAACCGAACCATCTGCCTTCTTACCCACCACAACTGGTGCGGCCCAAGCGGAATAATTAACTTGTGTAAGTACTCCCGCTGTCTGCAGTCTTTCGAGTTCGTCATCTTTTTATTTCAAAGCGGCGTATGTAACGGGCCGTTTTGGACGAAAGACTGGTTTAGATCTCGGTTTTGGATAAAGAATTGCTCTAACCTTAGTGCACAGCCCCAAGCCCGGTTGGAATATTTCCGCGTGCTTCTCCTGAATATGCTCAACTGATGGAGTGTCAGTAATGTTTGCAACATCATATACGTCTGATGAGTGTGAGCGTGACAATGAAGTCGGATTGTTTGAGTCGCAAATGGAATTGAAAGGTTCATCTTATAACTGAAGCTTATTTATCCGATGATAACCGAGATTTAAATTATCAGAGGTTGATGTATAGCAAATGCTATTACCATAGTTGTCATGAAAATGAAACTGACACTATAGCTCTCCCTGGAATGGTATTTTCTGACCAGGGGCATTTCGAGCAACCCGGTTTGTGACATTAGATGGGGGCTCACCAAGAGCAACTGAGGTTGAGCGTGAAATGATTGTTATGTCAGATGCTGTGACCAGTTGGAGAGTTACTGGATGGCTATTCACAGTTAATGTTACGTATTTCCACATTTGGTTGAGTGAAGGACTCGTGGCTGCGAATACGGCGTTCGACTGGTGCCTGATGCGACGAAATGCACCGAAGTTACTCGGAGGCCTTCTGTTTTGTGAGCGTCCACAAAATCCTTCTCTGTGACCCATACGTCCACACTCCGGACAAAAGTGTGCTGTAATGACAAAATCGAAAAAATGCCATTCCCCACAGTTCCAGCAGACAGAGAACGGTCGTTGGAATGGTGTCGTTGCTCGCATTTTGCAAGGCTGTGAGATTGTGTTTCCAGTTATTTTTTCTACAATAGTATTTTCAATAGGCGGTGATGCGTGCTGCATCACTGTGGAATCTTGTTTTAAGTTCCTGAGTCTGATATATTCAGCGGTTAGATCTTGCATGAGCTGTTTCTATGAACAGTCCAGCATTGCCAGCAGCGTCGTGCAAAGTTTGGCATCATCTGGAGATATCAACCCATCGACAAAAACCAGCGATTTGAATTGATCATCTTAAAGTTTAAGACGTTCACATTCTTTGTTCACCCAACCAGCGTAAGAGACTATTTCCTCGGCTGAGTTTCTGGCTTTTTTGACACAGCTGTATCGTATACTGAAAAATGACGATCTTCCGACAAATATTGAGCTCAGCTTAGACACTGTTTCCTCTAGCGGAAAAACTCGAGGATGGTGTGGCAAGATGTATTTGCAATACTGCGTGTGTTCTGTAGGTCTCAGCTTTTGCATAAGTGAACGCACTTTTGATTGTTCGTCCAAAGATGTACCGTTAGCCAAAAAACGTCGTATCGTTTGTACCACGAAGTGAAAGTAATCCCATTTTCTGCGTCGTAAATAAATTCCTGAGATGTTGACAGCGAATGATGCTTTCGATTTTGTTACAGACGACTGATCATTGCTTGAGATATTACCAGAACAGAAATGTGATGTTACCATTTCTATAATCTTCCACTGTTGCCGTTGCTGTTCTAAAATTGCCTCTAGCTGTCGCTGCAACATTTTGATGAGTTCAGATTGATCTGCCATTTCCTGTCGCCAATAACTGTCATGACTCAGCCGTTAGGAGACACGGAACAACCGTCACTGAGTAGGTCTCATGAATGAACATAAACGCGACATACAGGCACGTCTAACAAAATAGATCGATAAAAGGAAATCGATACGAAAATGAGTGAATAAACTTGGCGAAAAACCGGACAGTACAAATACTGTTCCGTGTGAACGTACGCGTACGCGGGCTTGTGTGTGGGTGTGTAAGTGTGTATGTATGCGCATAGTGTCTGCTGACGGTGCGTTCACAACCAACCATAGACAGTAGCAGAAATGGATCAAAATTACGTAAATCTACACCAGTTTTTATCGGTTGAGCGTACTCAATATATGTCCTCATGAATGGGCATAAGCTTGTGCCGCTGACGAAAACGCATGTGAAGACTGTAATAAATAATGCTGGGCTTGCTTTGTCTGGCTTTGCCAACTGACCAGAATCCGACTAAATTTGAGCTTTTACATTCTGATTAGATTCTATAAATACTGACAACTGAAGTCAGTTTATACCAGTCGAGTTGTGTCAACAACTAAAATATGCAGAGAAATACAATATGCAGTCAAGCATTTTCGGGTTTTCTGAAGCAGAAAGAGATCGGTATATCAGCACTTTTGAATGCTCCTTTGTAGCAAGTCTAACGAAATGCAAATACTGTCAGGGCCTTTTGTGGATAGCCCACAAAATACAATAAACGCTCTCTGTTAGCCGTAATTTGAGTGTGATGGGATGCATGTTGAGAAGTCGCTTAAAAAGGAACCAGATGCATGAACCAGAAATCTCAGCTCATCATAAGCATGACTGGGAATGTAGCAGCTATCCTTTTCCAAAAATAATAGAGAAAATTATTCAGACTTACGACCAATTTCGTTTCCAGTGATTCGTAGGCTTGCTCTCGGATGGGCAGTCGTGAAGGTGGTTCACTCGGCGGTCCGTGCACAGAAAGGCGACGTTGAGTTGGCAGTATATCCATCGTCACGGTTTTGTGCTTCTTAAGTTAGGAGTTGAGCATTCAAGCTGCGTGATGAATCATATTATACGAATCTAATTAAGTGCCCCATAAGATAAGTATGCTCAGAGAACACCTTACTTACTTACTTTACTTTTATGCGACTGTCGCCTGCGAGAGGATAATTTAGCTTCTTGGATGTCCCTGATGGTAGCTGTCTACGTGTTTCGGTCTGCGACAAGGTCTGCACACCGAAAAATCCGGTTACTGCGCCAGTCGCGCACTCAGAAGACCGACTGGAGGTCTAGGCAATCCATATCTACCCAAGTAGTGCTAGCCCATGTCTTCAGTTGGCAACCAAGTTGACATTTCCAATCTGAGCAGGGTGAGGGTAGTAGGCTCGTCTTCGTGAGTTCCGTTTCAGGTCGTCGTAGGACATGACCAAACCACTGTAGGCGACGCCGTCGGAGGAAAGAAGAAAGTCGTTCTGTGTTCACACAGCGTGTTGACGTACAGCGAAGTTTTTGATGCGATCATACCACTTAATTTTGGCCATGTAGCGTAGGCACTAGTGGTCGAAGCTCTCCAGTATTTTCGTGTCGTCTACTCTCAACGGCCAATTTTCGCGGGCGTACGTAAGACCTGGCGGATGGCAGCGCGGTATATGCGCAGCTTCGTGTGGAAGCTTATTTCGCTGTGAGACCACAATGATTTGCGGAGCTGTAAGAACGCTCTCCTCGCGCAGTCTACAGGAAGATTAACCTCGTCCGTGACCCGACCGTTTAGCTGGATAGTAGAACCGAGGTAATTGAAGTGGTGCACCTGTTCCAGATTTTTGCCAGCGACACGTATAAAGTGTGTCAAGCCTTGCGAAGTCGTCAGGAATTTCGTTTTTGTAGTGTTTATCTCCAGACTAACAACCTTAGGTTCACATACGATACGGTCAAGAACCGGCTGTAGAGTTCCAGGATTCTCTCCTAGAATGGCAATATCATCGGCGAATTCGAGGTCTTTAACCCAAGAGTCGTGGCCAAGTTTTATTCCTCCAAAGTTGTTTAGGACGCGACGCATTACCCAGTCAGTAGCGTAGTTAAAATAGGACTGGCGATAGGGGGCATTCTTGGTGGACGCCGGCGTCGACTGGGAACTCTTGAGACTCTTCGCCGTAGGCGCAAACGCGCACCTGTTTTGCCGATTAGTATGATCTTATCAATCTGATGTACTTTTCCGGCATTCCGTCGTTTTGCAGTACACTCCAGAGTGACTGCCTGTCAGTGGAGTCGAATGCTGTCCGAAAGTCAATGGAGCACTCTGTGGTGGGTTGTTGGAATTTATAGCTGTGTTTAGGGATTCGGCGTAGCGTCAAGTTCTGGTCAACACAGCCTCTTCCTCGACGAAAACCACACAGGTTGGCTCGTGTTTGTGCATCCCGAACAGCAACAAAGCGGTTAGGCGGAATGGTCGCAAACAATTTAACAGCTATATCAATGAAGCTAATACCTCTGTGGTTCGCGCAGACTGTCTTGTTTCTCTTCTTTGGTATAGGGAGTAGGATAGAGGTTGACCAGTCTCTAGGGAAAATTTAGGTGACCCAGACACGACGGAACAGCGTGTTTAGCCGGTCCAACAGAATTGGCAAAGGGATTTGAAGATCTCAGGTGGCATTTCATCCTTACCCCGACGACTTTTTGTTTTTCATGGTTTGAGCTGCGGAGGTGATTTCCGATTCTTTGGGAGGCTCGAGGTCGATCACATATTGTTCTACGTCGCCTGCTGTCGTTATACAGATGGACTGGAGGGGAGGACGATTGATCAGTTGACTGTAGTGTTCGGCCCATCTTTGAAGCTTCTGGCCGCAACCGGATGCAATGTGGACTCCATCATCACGTATCGTGGGAGGAGTAGGTTGCGCTTTCCCCGAAGAGGGGCGAATGAGTCGGAAAAGCCTCCCTAAAGCGGCTGCTGCCTCCATCCGGCCCGCAATTTCAGACCAGTATCATTTACGATCGCTCCTCACTGAGCGTGTAGCTTCGTGTGGAAGGTTATGGTAACCGAGCGAATCGCGGAGTCTCGCGTCCCTAGCCTTAACGCAGTGGTTAAGGGTTTCTGCAGCGATTCAATTTTTCCTATGCCATTTCGTTTTGCCTAGCTGCTCGAGAGAGGCGCAAGTGATGGATACTTTTAGCCTCGTCCATTGCCCATTTACGCTACCATCCTCGTCGATCGCAGTTAGTCTGGATGAGATCGCATTTGACAGGGCTTGGACGTTGTCCGGGATTACTAGCTTGGAAGTATCTATTCTGCAATGTGGTCGAGATTTTTGCCGTACTGAAAGCTGAAACTAAAGACGAGCGCGTACCAGTTTGTGGTCCGTGCCGTTGGCGTTTCCCATCACACCGCCCCGGTATACCCGACAGTTCTCGACAGATGATGCTCAACGAGAATGCACCAAGATGTAGTCGATTTGGTGTGCTGTGCTTTAGTTGTTGGAATTCCAGGTTAAAAGGTGTTTTTTTTTTTATTCTGGAAGCGGGTATTGGTCACGACCAGTCGATTGAGGTCTGTAAACGTGACCAGGCGGTCGTCATTTGCGCATCGCACACCGAGGTCAAAATTTCCCAGCACATGTTGCGAATACTCGTCTGCAGGCCCCGTGTGGGCGTTCCAATCTCCTGCAATCAGCAGAATATCTCCCTTGGGAACCCGGTCGGCTGAATTCTGAAGTTCGCTGTAGAAGACATCTTTGGTGGTTAGCTCAGCATGTAGTATTGGGACGTAGACTGCGATCACAGTCACGTTGAACGGAATACTCCTGAACCCTGCCACGGCAATTCTTGGAGAAACTGCTTCCCAAGATATCAGGGCGTTGTGTGCTCGACTGTTCATTACGATCGCAACTCCATGAAGCCCAGAATTGTCTGCTGGCCCACTGTGGTAGGTCCAGTAGGATGCGTCCGTTTGGGGTACCTGAATATGTCGACTGCCGGAGTTGGGTAGGCGTACTTCGGATAGACAAGCTACGTCAATTCCGTAGTCGTAGTGTGTGCATGGTAATGCACTGGCTACATGCATCTAGAAGAGTTCTCACTTTCCAGCAGGCTACGTGGACTGGTGACCTTGTGTTCAGGTTTAGGTTCCCAGCTCGTGTTTGGGTCGCCCCGGCCGCTGGGGGAGCACAAGGTGCGTCGCTTACCGGGGACGCCGTAGCATGATCAGAGCTAATCGTAGAGACAAAATCGATGGAGAGGCTTGGGGATTTGGTACGAAATGGCGTCCCCAGCGCCATTCGGCTTTTGCTCGAGGTTGCACCTCTAGCCCATGCACAGTTAAGTGCTACCTGCCAGGCAACAGGAAGTTTTATTATTGGGAGGTGGTGGCCGATCAAGCGGCTCATACGTCTTTTAGATGGTGGTCTGCCAATCCGGGATGCCCAACCTGTCCAAGTGATCATGGTGCATGGTTGCCGGTGGCTCTTTAGTGTAACGGGGAATGCTGGGGCAACGGAACGACGTGAATTTCAAGGCGAACGGACAAACCAAACGAGGGCCACAGACAGCATAACAGACGGCGAATATGTCGGAGGCTTCCTGAAGCAGACAGAAGGAGGCATATGGACTACCAGGGAGAAAGCAGCAGGACCTCCGGCAACCAGCAAGATAGCTCAGTTGAGGGGCTGCCGATCAAGCCGTCAAGTGAGAAAATCAGACCAACCGAACAGAAATGATGCCCAAGGGAAACAAGCTATCAGCCACGGGTAACTTGCCAGAACGCAACCGAAGCACTCAAACAACCGCAACAGCAATGTTGGTGTCGCGCAGTCTGGGAAAGTGCCTGTATAAACGATTGTATGTGTTTCATGACTTGACTTGTTTGACCGTTGGAGTACAAGTATCCTGCCCCGTGTTGGCGTCCTTGTTACATTAGGAGCTCGTTCGCCATTCGGTAGAGGTTGTCTAGACCCAGAGGTCCATGCATCCCTGTTGACTGGACGTATTTCTTTGGCAGCCGTTGGATCGAACAGATCTCATCCGCCTATGTAGGAGATTCCATCTCTGCATACTAGACGCTGTCTCACCGACGTTTTTAGGCCTTGGTTACCCTTCAACTGGTTTAACCCACCTATCACGCAATTTTCCGGAGTGTGGCCGCTGATGCATGCCTCAGCTTCGTAGAGCTACAGGTGAGAGTTGGCTAAACGGTGGACACCAAAAAGATGGTAAATACCCTAGAGGGAATGACAGTCTACCTTTCAGATACCCCATACACCCCCTCGGAGAACACCACTGAGGAATAACTGCGGACCGTGCGAAGAACTTATGTACAGTACGGCTACCCGGATCGCCTAATTGATAAGATGATACAGACGGAGGTGAAAACTTCAAGGGAGTTTGCAGTGCAAAGGAAGCCAGTATACAGCTCTTTGCCATTCCAACGAGACACGTTGGCAGAGATTACACAGATAAGATTATAAGACGTCAGTAGCAAAACCTTCTACAAAGCTACTCTCTGGATATTGTTCTGATCCAGACCAACGGTGTTTTTGCGCTTGAAAGACAGAATACTTGATTTTGCAACTTCCTTTTGTGTGTTATCATTCAGTTGTTCCTGTGGAAAAATTTGAATCGGCCACATGATCAGGCATTTGTCAGAACGCATCCGTGCGCCCCACCATGCATGGTTGATCACCAGCAGTGAAGTCGCTCACTAGCCCAGTGTTTCCACACCAAATTCAGTTCAATCACACAGTAAACACGTCCGAGTCTTTCCGTGTTCTGTATAAGGTCCGGTGTCGATAGTTAAGATCAGCAAAAGTCGCATTCTGACCACAGCTGAGGGTGTCAGAATCTGCCTTTACAATCCTTCTGTGTGCTCAAAAACAGTGTATGCTCTTAAGCTCCTCTAGCCTACCTTCCACCCTACAACGAGCCACATACCAGATGGAAACTGACATAAAACGTGGAAAAGGATTCTCATCTGGCCTTGAGTTAACCCCGGACCACAGTTTTTTTGTCTCTACTAATCTATGTAACTTCCTTTTTGCCTAATTGGTCTAATCCATTTAATTTTCGTACAATATTCGGGTGTTATGGCATGAGTGTGAGTCACTGAGAACGACCTTTTTCGCTAATCCGTGTTCTCAAACTGTGCTCATTGGGAATGATTGGACAAAATTTATTCACTAAAAGAGGTCAGAAATCGTCAGTTAAATGATTACCTTTGAATCCACTCAGTGCACTTCGGCTCATAAAATGATTATTCATGCATTGTACTGCTCTAGTTCAGAAATAAGGGTTTTCGCAACAGAAGAGGAGGAAGATAAATAGTTGATGAAAACCAAAGTAGAAATTATGTAAAAAGGGAAAGGGTTCGCGTGCAAGTTCAGTGCTGACCGTGGCATTAAGACAAGTCACCCATTGCTCCCAGTTACACTATGGAATCTGTTGCATTACTACGCAGACTGTTTTCGTAACAGTCTGGCTGCGTTTCATATAGGAGCGGAAGACCGACATTGCATTCTCTCAGCCGAATGACGTAATACAAACTTCACTCGCCTCAGCTTTGGGCGTTTTGGAACTAATATGGAAGTCAGCTGCAGGTGATGTAATTTTGATCAACGATGTATCCGAGTTGATCAGTGGAACTGATCTTAATCAGGGTGACATGGAATCATAGCTCTGTGTGGGCTTCCTTCTCGGAGTTGCTTGCCACGCTGAAGAACACTGCTTACGGCTAACGAAACTGCAGTATAGCGAGCTGCGGTTGGTACATTTATTCTGTATTCTCTGGAAGCGCTGTTGTTTTAGGTAGTAAAATAATGGTAAAGTTATAAACTTACGTGAATGGTTATTTCATTTCTGATAACCATCCAGCTTGGCAAGAGCTGATGGTTCTGTAGCTCACAAGGAATGTTTTCTAATAATTAGGCAAAAGAAGCATGGGTATTTGAGTCACACAGCACAGTAACCCATTCCGTTATGGATAGTACGTGGTGGTAGAGGCATAGTTTCTAAGGAACGGTGAGAATATTCGGAAGATATTTGCTTTTACTTGTAATTATTTTATTGCTGACTCAAATCCTCTACTTTGTAATCCTTTTCCAATGTTGTTGCTTTGTCACTACGCTTGTTCTCAAGCTGGCTTATTACATGTATAATAACTGAATGACCGTCTCGCACCTTCCAAACGGAAGGCTAGGTGTGACATTGTTCTCAGTCTTCTCAAGTCCTGTTTGCAATAGGACATTGCAAATTATGACTCACGAACCATCAGTATAGCACTGTTTTGTCATTATTTCCCTTAAAGTCTCACGGACACTTCCCCTGAGCATATGTGACTCTCCTTGTGTTTTGAAACACAAGATTCATCAAAATCCATAATAGGTACAATAAAACAGAGCTAGTTAATTCAATCCATTTGAGTTTGTACACACACAGGCTGCATTCAATAACAGCATTTTTTATAAGTTTTACCGAAGGGCTCAGAAACGTGTTTTTGTAGATTTGTCAGGTCGGCACACCTTACCATATCGTTTGATTAGTAAACGCGTTCGTCAATCCTTTGTACCACGTGTGGACCATCTGTAAGTTTCTCTTATGATCAGCATTAGGTAAACATAATAACCAGAACAATATTTCTCATTAACCTTGGGAACGAGAAGGCGATCCGAGGATAATGGTTACCGTGTATTGAGAGCGCGTGTGAGGAGCGCCAAGAGCAACGGTCAGTTGACAACCGCTCTTTGCCGTCAGCCTTGAACTAAACAATAATGTCTGTTAAACTAACGATCGGAAACAAATTTTGCTATAGATTTCGCTAATCGCTGCACCAATTATATCTCTGGAATATGATAAATTATGAGGTAACGAAGACATATTTACCTAGGCTACATACTTTGCTGAACAAAGCTCCCAAATGAACGAATTGTTTTTCTACCCGTATGCACTACGCATTTTAGCCATGGTAAGCACTTGAAAAAGGGTATTAAGTGGTGAAGTTTATTAAAATCCAAACAGATTGGAAAAGTATTCTACTGGGTCATGCTAAGCCTTCATGTTGGCCGAAGTTAACAAACGATGTAAGGAAGCGTAACAGCTGGTGAAATATTTAAAGAAGGCTTTTATGTGGTCCAAACGTTAAAGGTCTTTGATCTCAGTCAGATTTGAGTTCACACCCAGAAGTCATTTAGACTGCGCAAACTGAGCTACCGGGTCATAGCGCTGCATCGGAAGTTTCTCACATGGGTCACTTTGATTACCAGTCAAACTTCGATTGACATATGACATTCAATTGATAGCCTTGTTGTTTAGTCCTGGCTTTTTCCACCCGATCAATCCGTATGCTACCTTATTCTTGAATACACGTTCTCTTCTCCGATTTAGTATTTTATTCCACCTTTCACTGTGTTTTCATTTGAAAATCGGATCCACAGTTTATAAATTACCTAAATAGAAACTGTAAATAAACAACGGCATGTTGATGAAAAATGGCCGTTGCAGTCGAGACGTTTCGGCGCAAGTAGTTACAGTTTAATTATTCATCGTACATGAAGATGATCGTGGTAAGTTTTGTTGATCGGCTCTGCTTTTCGATTTGAAGTCATCTGAAAACGAATGTTTGAAAACGTCTCGGGATGTGAAATTAAATGTAATTAAGAATACCCTTCTGTCGGGTAACATCTAGGTTTGTTGTGCCAGCTGCTTTTTCAGTGTCGTTTGAACAACCAGAAACAGAATTTCAAGGCGAATTAAATGTGAGCCTAAAAACTGAGTGGATAACAAAGGTAGTCTTTTGGGCTACCGTGTAGGATAAGCAGTCTTACAGAGGCGTCCTTAATCAGATGAAAGTGGTTGCTTGCTACGCGCAACATCTATCTAGCTATCGTAATTTAACTGAAGTTGTCACACTTCAGTTTTACATCTAGCTCGCTTCCTAACGATAATTTGATTACTTCTCTCGCATGATCCTCAGGTGTCGAAGACGCAGCAGATAAGTGTCCGGATTTCCATTATTGCGAAGAAGCATAACACGCGTTGCTGTTCAGCAGACTTTACCAAACGACTGAATACTTGAATACCCATCTCCATTTCAAGAATCATTGGGAGGGTAGTCAGAACCTTTTTAAGGCATTGTCGGTATGGCCGACACTGTCTCAAAAAATTAAGTGAAGGACGGACTACAACAAATAAAAAAATTGACAAAAACAGGATTAGAGGTCTAATGTGGTCATGGCAAGTGGAAGTCTTAATCATATTCCAACGGTCATAATGCATCATAATACATTATAGTTGTTGACTCTTCATTGAAACTTGGTCAATAACCCTTTGCCCAGGAGTTACCTAATGAATCATCTCACTCCGTCCATATTAATTCGTGAGGGTTATTTATGCTCTAACTTTTGGTTCTGAGGGGCGGGCAAATTGATAACCGCGTTTCTTATTTTCGGTTTGAAGCAAAAGTCCTTTAGAGTGGGCAGGAACTTTGATTGAAAAAATGAATTGGATAAAGGGGATCCAATGTTTCAAAATACATAGGCACAATTATAAAAATAGATAAAGCGATGGAAAATTCTTATGTCTATACTCCGATGATACATCAATCGGTCATGCCACCTAATGGATTCCATACTCATTATTTCGCTTTTTATCCAACGTTAAACTACCATTTCTCAACTTCGAGTTGAAGAAAAAGTAACTCCAAGGCTTTTGGTTTCCTATATTTAGCAAAAAAGGTTTTTTTCAATTCAAGGCTGGCGAAATCTCGACTTGCAGTAAGGTTTAGAGAAAACATTTGCCGGTATCGAAAAAATCCAGGTACGTTCTGGACTTACAAGGGCGAGTTCCGCTCCGTCAGTGAAACGGCGGTATTTACATGAGTATTGTTAGAACTTGTTCGTTGCTCGGGGATGTGTTGCACATGCCCGCTGATAGCCCCCTTCGGCTTACGTTGGTTTCCGAGGCAGATATTCCATGGCATGGTAGAAAGGTATGAAAACTTTGACTGATGGATTTGGTCAACTGAGACGTGTTAGACTTCCGGGTTGGAGTTCCCGCGACCCACCTATCAGGCGGTCGGAGACGGTCGGTTTCAGTTTCAGTTTATTCAATCATTAACTTGTAGTTCTGTGCTCTGGTTTCGGTTGCTACCTTCCGGCATCGTCCAGTAAAGGGCGAAAGGAATAGAAGCACAGTGATAAAGACCCCAAAAAACGAAATATCAGGCGGAAATCAAGACGACAAGGAAAGAGTCCGAATGCAACTACGCCACTGACCGCAACATCTAGCCATATCACTAAATGTCTTCAGTCATTTATTAGGTGGACCACGTGGACCCTGACCTCGAAGTCTAACACGTCCTACTCGGTCAAGTCCACTGATCAAGGTTTTCATACCTTTTTGCCATGTCATGGACTGACCACCTGAACTCGACTTCCAATCACCACCTGCCTCAGAGAACAGTGTACACTGAGGAAGTCTATCGGTGGGCATGTGTACCACATGTCCCAATCACCTTAACCTGTTTAGATTTAGTACTTGGTCCAGAGACTGACCTCTGGTTTCCAACACCTATCGCCTAACCTCAGCATTGCTGATACGGTGTTCCCACCATACTCAAGCAATGCTACGGAGACATCGGTGCTCGAACACCGACAGTCTTTGTCTGTATTCCACCCTCAACGACCGTGTTTCGGAACCGTATAAAATAACGAACCTAACCGCCCCATTGTACACTCTAGCCTTAACAGACAATCGGATGTCACGCCGACGCTACAGATGACGGAGGTCGGCAAAAGCCAAACGCGTCCTCTGTATACGTGATGACACTTCATCCGATATCTTTCCACCTGGTGAGATGTACTTACCCAGGTAACAAAATTTGTCCACTTCGGCTAGGTTTTCCTCTGCCAACACAAGATGTGGTGTTGAACCAACCTGGTCCTGCAACAGCATTTTACACTTTTAAGGTACCAAACGCATCACGAATATTGCTACACTGTTGTTTAGGTTATCTAAGAGAGCTTGCAACTTACCTGGGTCTTCAATGAGAAGAACAGTATCGTCCGCGCATTCCAATTCAGATAGTTTACTGCCTGAACGAAGATCGACGCCGCTATTCTCACACGAGGATAGGGCTATCTGAAGAATCAATTCAATCATGAAATTGAAGAGGAAGGGTGAAAGAGGGCAACCCTGATGAACACCACTTTCCGTGGTAAACTCAAAGGAAAGATCGCCATAAGCACGAACTCGGCTTTGGCTGTTTGCATACAAGCATTGGAAAAGCGAAATGAAATTCTGTTGCACACCCTCCAGTAAGAGGTCGCGGCAGAGAACTGTGCGGTCGACTGAGTCGAACCCCGCTCTCAGATCAAGAAAGACAGAGATTGTGGACCTACGGAATGTATGTCTGTGCTTTGGCATTTGTCGAAGATTAAAGATGTAGTCGATACAACCCCAACCGGGTCTGAAACCGGTTGGATTATCCCGCGTACACATTTCGTGGGCACTGGATAATCGGTGGATAACAAGACCCGTGAGCAGTTTAGACCTGACACCTACAAAGCTAATTCCTCTGTAGTTTTCACAAGATGACCTGTCACTTTTTTTGTAAGTCGGCACAATCACCAACTCACACCATTCCCGGGAGCCTGCCTGCTTTCCTGGATAATGCAAATGAGTTTTGTTAACTCGGAAACCAAAGCTTCGTCTCCATCCTTGAAAAAAGACGGAGACAACCCATCCGCTCCAGCGGATTTGTACCTTTTCAAGTTACCTATCTCCCGCATAATCTCTATCTCTGAAGGGGGACTGATATCCGCCTACATCGTTTCGCTGACAGGTATATTCGGAAGGTCCAACGTTGAAGTGGGCCAACTGAATTGTCCCCTAAAGTGCTCCGCCTAGCGCTCCAGACGACGTCCCTGAGAGTGAATCAGTGAGCCGTCGGATTCCTAAATTAACTCACTTACACCAGGCTTTCGTGCACCGGTATCTCTAATCAAGCGGAAAAGTTTGCGAGCATTTCCAATGGACGCAGCCTTCTTCATTTCCCTACATTTTGCAGCTCACCACTGCTCGCGGTCGTATCTCAGACCCCTAGTCAGTTGGTATCTCAAGAATATACGCACTTCATTGAACGTTGCATCCGGAGGGACGGATTTGCGAGCATCTAACAGAGCAACTGATGTAAAAAATATCCATCGTTTGTGAGACCAACTTGAACCAGAGTCCTGGGTGGCATCCGAAGCGGCACACAAGGTTTGCTTGATCTGTTACCAGCGTTCATTTGGGCCCTGAACATCTGGCTGCATCGATAACTGCGTAGGCAGCTCCGTCTGGAAGATGTGCCGCTGGTTATCGTCCAAAAGCAACTGCGCGGGACAAGCGGCATTTACTTTGGTGCGACCACGGGCGAGACTTAAACAGAAGCGAGCACGTACCAAGGCGTGGTCTGAGTCCACAGACGTAGACCAGAATGAACGGCAATCTTCAACTGATCCACATCAGAGATGATCAATCACAATACGGTCAATCTGAGTCCAACGTTGTGAAGACGTAGGAGTACGCCATGTTAGTCTATGACGTTTCTTATGTCAGAAGTTCGTACTTGCAAGAAGCAATCTGTAGTCAGAACACATCTGAATGAGACGGTCGCCGTTATCAGTACGATCGGCTCGGATAGAAAATGACACTCCAATGTGCCTTTCGGAATCTCCCAAACGACCAACTTGGGTGTTGAAATCCCCAGCAATCACCACCTCTTCTGTTGGAAGTGCGCTTCAAAGTTGCTGAGACAAAGCCTGGTAGAAATAGTCCTTGGTTTCAGAGGAAATACAGTCAATGGGCTCATACACAGACACAACGAAAGCGCTTTGACGCTTCAAATCGTTGTTGTTGACATGCACAGAACCGTCCAACCAAACTTCACGCAAACGACTGCTGACTGGAATCCAGTCCAGCGGTGCACGCTCAGCTTTCATGCCAAAGCAATCTCAGCACTAGCCTGACCACGAGCTCTGAACACCTAATCACCCGGCAATGGAAGAGTGAAGCAAGAGGCTGAGGTTGTATCCGGGGTGCGAAGAGTTATCACAGAAGTGGGGTCCTGTATGCGTGTTTCGGAGACAGCATACATCTATTTTAAAGGAGTAAAGATTTTTAGCTAGGGCAGCCTCTTCTCCTATCTGACATAGTGTGCGGATGTTAAAGGCAGCCAAGTGAAGTGAACACTTAAACTTAAGAACTATATCCGATTTATACGCAACTCCTGAACTACCGCATTCATCACAGCAGCAATTATCCGTGGCGTTTTGCGTCGACCTTAATTTAAAAGAGAGAAAATTGGTAAGGCCCTTTACAGGCAAGATACTGGAGGTTTCTGGGTGAGTCATACTTCGCGGCTGGCCACACTGCAGAAGGAGTTTTTCTTTGGGAATCCTAACCACAGCCTCTGATTCAAAAGTCTCACCCATAAAGCAGTGGGGCGTAAACCCAGCATGGGAATGTGACTGAAGCACCCGTGAAGGAGCTTCTTCTGGTCTGTCAAGTGAGACATTATTGGTACATGTATTCTGTCTTGTCATCGCTGGTGCTCTGTTATTGATCCGATTTTTGGATTCAGTTCTTAGCCCCATGCACCCAATGGAGCGAGCGGATGGTGGACGAAGCAGCATCCTTTGAGCCGAGGGCAGTCCAGCTTAGGAGGGCCATAGCCGCCAAATGAATTGCGATCACTTCTCTCACCGTCGAGAGAAACCCCAAGTACTACGCTCCTACGTCCATCTAGTGGAGGTTTTTTGACCGGTCAACTGTTTCTCTCCGTGCTCATTCGCTGGAGTGGCCTCTCCAGGGGCATAGTGGTTAGGAGCAGACGTCGCCCAGCTAATGGTTCAGAGACTGGACTTCACCTGGCCTTTACCCATTGACTCCTCAGGCATGATTGCATCTCCGGCTTGAGGAAGCCGTCCTGCATAGCTCTTTGGGTCACTGTGGCCCGCAAGCCATCACACCAGGCCAAGGTGCAGTCTCGTCGTGATGGACAATAAGTGATATGGCTAGGTGTCACGGCTAGTGGCGTAGTTGCATTCGAACCCTTTCCTTGTCTTTATTATTTCCGTTTCTGATCCTGCTTTCGGTTCTTTTTCACTTCATGCTTTTATTCTTCTTACCCTTAACTCAACAATGCTGGAAGGTAGTGTATTATGCAGGAATCAGTGTCTTCCGTCGGGGTTGCTCGTGTTCGATCTGCAAAATACGAAACACAGAAAACTCCATGAGCACAAAGGCTCAGTAAGTGTATCCACAGGATCCTACACTTACATTTATCGAGCACCAATATGGCTGTCATTAGCCTTCCCACTACAGTAGCAGCCAAAACCAGAGCACACAAGGACTAGGTTAATGTTTAGATGAACTAAATTGAACAGCTACAACTTGGTGCACAGCTGGGATTTTCCTTCATATAAGAACGACCTTGGTTGGCAAAATATATTGCTAGAATAAACTTGGACGTAGATTCTTCAACGGTTTTTTGGACATCAAAAAGCGATGCTGTTATCGTATGTCATTCATTTCTGCTGTCGTGTGTATATTGCAAACGGCTATAGTAAACACACTAAAGTCGCTGTAATTAAACGTTTGGTGTCAATTAAGGATACAAATTGAACTATACGGTCGATCAGGAAACGGCGGCGATGTTTTTCACGGACCTCCTATTTCATCGTTCTTCTTAAACTTTACCACTGAAGTGTTCCAACATACCGGTGTATAAGGGGTAATGGATAAAAATGAATGGTCTAGAAAATGCTCAGTTCGTAAGATCATAACAAACAACTACTCGACTCCATACTTGGCTCCGTTGGCCATTTGATTCACACCTTCAAATTGCAGTGCTGTAAAAAAATTGGACTTCGTTTGTGCTTAGCTTAATATTGGACGGCGAGGTTGTAGCCACTTCCCATACTTGAGTAACTGCATAATGATTGATATAAGCGCATTGTGTAAAGTGAACACACGCCATTCTAAGTCTGACGCTGGGATGAAAAACTGTTATCTAGAAGACATTTTAAAAGACAAGAATGTGACTTGTTTCAGTCGGTTCTGCTGTACAGTTATGAGACTTGGAACCCGTTCACAAAAGGTGTTTTCAACACGGGGTTTTGATCATTGCGCTGTGATAAAACAAGCTTTGGTTGCTACCTCGTAGCATTGTTGAACTGAGGGGAAAATGGCTAGAATTATGAGTCGAAAAAATCCGAAAACGAAGTGACGCGCGGAAATCACGATGTCAAAGAAAGAGCCCGAATGTTATGAAGTACATTAGAAGATTGCCGTAGTAGAGCAAGGTCGGAATAATAGTCACAATATTAACTTGGAACTGCTTCCGGAAATATGTTAACAGCATCTAACCGATCGTATAGTTTTTCTAAGAGTTACTTTCTAGATAGATTTGGTGGTCTTAAGGGTTTTCTATCACATCTTCCGCAAAATAATTTTGATGTGATCAAGGTGGTTTTAACTGTTCTCATAGTAAACCTATTGCTAAACTGAAAGGTCTTGAACAGTTTCACATCGCTCAACCTACATTAAAGGTGAGTACGAATAGTTGTAGTGTGTTCAGAACGACACACTAGCGACTTCCACTGCTCTGTGTGCTTGAAAACTTGTTTAACTGTGCATCGTGGGACTAAGTTATGGTTTTACTTTCGACGTTGTTGTCATTTATGTTGAGTTGCCGCAATTGACCTTTAAAAACGCCACTGAATCAGTCACTTACTCGTGAGTAGCCTGTTCTATGAACGAAAAATAATTGTGTTGATACCTATTCTTCCGTTGCACAAACCGTACGACTTTTTTAACTTTTATTCCACTTAGCACGTACATAAGGCTATTATAATAAAAAAGAGGAAGAATGTTCAATCTGAAAGCACCAATACTACTGTTCATGCCAAACAGATGGGCGATTACAACCAAAAGATCGGTAAAAATGGAGAAATAAGCGGTAACTGGGTTCACCAGGCAAACCATTACACGTTTTACGCTTCAAGGTTTGGAGTACACAGAAAACTGGAATGTTAGGCAATTGGCTGTCCCTCATAATCTCTAGTTGAGTACGGTAGTAAAACGCGGTTCACAAGTTCGGAACGAAAATAAATCGTCCAATGTTTATTCTTGGTCTGTGTGAAATAACTTGGATTTATATTACATTATATTTGGTCCTTAACTTAGTCAAAGCCATCCGCAATTTCGGGCTATCTGATTATACGGGTGTTGCTGTCCTTTTTCAGGTTTAGTCTGGGCCTGATATAATGCGACGGATTTTTGTTTATTTATTAGACGTAGTGAGAGCAAATAAAGGTTCAGTTATCTATCGTTGGGAATTGCTGGACAATCGAAAGTCTCTAGTGAATGAGTTGATCTGTCTTGTGAAATCTGGATAGAAAGTTAAACTTGGTATTTATTACCTCATGATTAGCGTTGTTCAGACTAGTACCCCACAATCGACCGGTTGTACCTCTCGATCTATAACAAAACCCTCTGCTCCATTTAAAACCGTAACTTGGGCTTGAAATCATGATGTACCTGTCGGTCAACCAACTGGTCCATTGTGGTGCTTCGGTGACTGTTTTAGATCGTGTTTTTTCCGCAGTAAAAGGAAGAGTGTAAAATAAAATGCATAATGGAAATCTATAAAATGTTGCCTCTCTGTTCAGTTCGGTTCAGATCAGGTTACTCAAGACAGGTAATGGCCACAGCCGATCGAGCGTTCAGAATTCCTTCGGTGGAATGCACACAGGTTAGGTAACCACCACTGCGCAGTGTATTCCGCCGATTTCCTGCCAATGATAGGTGGGAAACGTGAAACATCATCGCCCATCAACTGTAACAGACATTATGCATCATGAGTGTTCACTGAGTTTCTATGCAACCGACGGAACAACAAATTACAATGCACTTCAGACGGATCATAGTGGAATCTCCCATTTGTCGAGTAAACATGCTCAAAACTCACTATCGGAGATAATCCGATCTCACTTGCGACCTATCACCCCCCCCCCCCAGAAGGATTGGACGGTCTGCAGATCTATCATTTCAACAGGCAGATTGTTCCAGTTATTTACTACCCTGTTGTTAAAGTGTGATCTGATTATCAACGCAGCTCGAACTTTTGTCAGCTTCTTCTCGTGCTTCCTTATTCGGGAGTCTAAGACAATCTGGAATAGACTATCCGACCTAACAGCAAAAGGTCCCTACACTATTTTAAAAATCTCTATGAGATCTTCCCGAAATCTTATTCTTGAGAGAGGAAAATCCGAGAACACGGAGCTTCTGTTCATAAATCTTTTCGCTCTACCCTTCAACCATTCGTATCGCAGGATGTTCAACTTTCTCCAAGAAGGCGGCGTCTTTTTTGTACAAGAGTGGCCCTGTCTGCATATTACCCTCTAAGTAAGGCCGCACAGTAGCTATGCACGTTGGTATGAATACTTCCGCTTTCTGGCACGTCAAGGCTGACATTCTAAAGAGCTGGCCACGAGCCTTTTGTGCAGCAGCATTGCACTGGTCTGACCATTTAAAGTTCCAGTTCACGACAACCCCGAAGTCTTTAATCCTACTAACTGCTTCTGTGGTGAATGGCACTAGTTCACGGATGATTCATGCTTTGCGTTGACCTTGGCAACAAATGGCTTTTCCCAGAGTTGAGAGGTATGCCCCCGTTTGTAGGCCTAGTCTGGAATGGTAACTACGTCCCTGTCTAGACAGCCACCTCCTGAGGTCCTAAAAGTTTCACGTCATCCGCATAAATGAAACTAGGTAATAGAAGACGGATGCCAGATCGTTAACAAACAATAAGAACAGTATCGGACCTAGGACGGATGCATGGTGATGTTCAAGCTGAAAAACGTGTCTCTTACTTTGACGTAAAATGCCCTTCAGGAAAGGAAATCCGTCAGCCAGCTATATACTAACACACCTAAACCGAACGACTCCTTCTGGCTCAGCAACAGATGATGATTGATGGAGTCAAACGCCTTACTAAAGTTGAGAAAAACACTTCGACTTGTTTGCCTTCATCCAGTCCTCCAGTCACCTCGTTTACTAAGCACAGGAGACAAGATCTCTTTATTAAGAATCTACGCTCGTCTAGAATACTGCAGTAGGTGTTGATTCCAGAACTTTGCATGAGATGCTAGTTAGGCTTACCGGCCTACAGTTACCCATAGCCGAATTAAGTCCGCATTTATGCATTACCAAGAAAGCCGCATTTTTCCAGTGCTGAGACAGCTTACCCTCGTCCAACGTTGACCTGTACAAGTTACATACCGATGGGGACAAGATACAAACAAATGGCTTGATGATAGCTCGAAGGACATCGTCTGAACCTACTGACTTATAAAGATTTATTTCCTGCAGATACTTACGCACGGTTTCTTCTGATAGACTTAGTTCATTTTGCTCCAGTCGAGAATATATCGGCGTCAAATCGACTGGCACTCCATTTTCTACTCTTTGTACACAAAACAGTCACCCGAGGCGTCTGCTTTGCTGTGGTCATCAGTGGCGATACCGTGATTCTTAGTGAACCGTGAACCTATTCCATCTTTCATTGAGCCCCTTGGTTATATGTCCCAAGGGTACTTCTTCAGCTGCTTTTCTACGCATTTGGTCAGTTTAAGCTTAATCTCCCGTTTAGAAGTTCTCAGATGACTCACCGTCTCGTTTCATAGATTGATATAACGAATTTAGGCTGTTTGACCGCCGGGAGGTTTGTAAAGCCTCCAGGTACGCTTTATACGATTGATGGCCTTGGCTACTGCAGTCTTCCACCAAAATGGTTTCCCCACCCTACTCTTACGTTTCAAGGGTGCAAACTCGTTCTGGAGAACATTTAGAGCTCCTTTTATTACATTCCAACGTTCCTCTGCAGTGGCCCTCTCCACCATATCCCACGTCACCTCTTCCGTCCTCGTACGAAGCTTATCTATGTCCATAGTACCGAAATTTCTAACCAGTCTTGAGGGTACCTTGGGTTGCCACATGCACAGGGCGATTTGGACGCATGTGATTACCCTTACCCAACGGCGCACAGCACTGGAGTTCTGAAAAATCATTTCGGAGATTCGTTTTTGCGAGATCTAGTAAGGATGGCGCGCGTCCAGATCTGAATCTGATATCCTCCCTATGTTAGCTCAAAGCATAAACATGCAACCATTCTTGATAGCTTTCTTCCCGCGAATATGAAGCGCACAATTCAACTGTGAAGTCAATTTGTGTTAGATTTAAATCGCCCACTGTGAGGGCTTTATGTGCGCCCTTATTAATCCGGTTAGGATCGGCAGAAGGCGAATATCCTCGTCGTGGTCTGCCCCCGGGGCTTTGTAAACATAGACAACGTTTACTCTCACGCCGGAGGTGATAGCAAATTTTTTCCAACGGTTGCCATCACCAGGGTGCGTGGAGACAGTTGGTGATCTGCGACTTCCGATACTTTTTAATCCATTCCTGTTGGATTATTTATGACACCTTAATTAGAGAACGTCACGTCATTCTCTGCCTGCAAACAGCACATCCAATCTTCATCTTCCAAAACGTCCTCAATTACCACTATCCCCGACGACTTCAGTGGCTTACCAATCACTATCATCGCGGTAACCCAAACGCCGGGTACAGCGCTGAGCTGTCCTTATGGACCTTCCGCTAGTGTCCCCGTGGGTTTATCCAGGTTTCTACCTGCTGGTGAACTACCCAGTATTACTCTAAGTTCGAGTGGCACAATCTATCATCTGCCGTTGGTTATGTGATCTACCACTGCAGCCTTAGCCAGCGGCATGTCCCTGACGTATTAATTAGTGAACTCAGCCAGTATTGATCGTGCTGTATTAGCGCTCATTTTCGCTAACCGAGACTTCCACGTCCCCACCCTGTGCAGTCCTTTAAGAGGAATAAGATGGGGAATACAGGCGGTGTGCAGCATGTCATATGCCTGTCTCCTGTTTGTCTATCCTTGCCTTAGATTCCCGTATAAATGGTTCCTTCTGACTTTATATCAGTAGCCATCGACTTGATGTCTGTCACATCGACTGGACCCGCCTTCGCAGGTTCATCAGTTGGATTTCTAGATTGCGGTAACTAGCTCCATCCGTCTTCAACATTTTGTCCGTTGGTTCTGTTGCGTTGGATTTCTTCTTACTCCGTTTTTTCTTCTTAGGCTTCTGCTCCGTCTACTCAAGCGGACTAAAGTGCCACACAGGAATGAATGTAGCTGTCACAGGGTAACCGCCAGTCTAGTCCTTTACTACCTCGACGACCTTTCTCCCTGGTGTGCCTAGGACCTTTGCATACGACCCTGCTGGCGCACTGTGCAGCGGCGGCTTACGCCCAATGCCTCGGCAGTCTTCAGGAGGAAGTTAACGTTATCTTGGTGATATTACTTCATGTAAGCTCGTCTTGCAGCTTCCTTGAAGAGACCACAAACCCATTCGGCCCAGATGTTCTCAGCTAATTCTGCCATCAGATGTGGGAACAAATATAAACTACCTTTGTTGAATTCATGAATGGTTATCTATCAGTTCAAGTGCGTCTATGGTCCAACCAGTGTTGGTCGAATGACAAGGCCTTTGTCGAAACGCATCAAAGAGCATCAGCCGCTCTGGCTTCAACGCAGGGCGACCGGTGCGGTTTCCAGCTCAATTATTACCCACTTGCTAGAATCAGGGCATCTGATCGAAGCAGAAAACGTGTTCCGTGTCGAGCGCTAGCGATGGCTGAAGCGATGAGTATATTGATTGTAGCGACTTGGAGATGACCGGGTTTGGATGTGTAAATTCGTGACGAAAAATTACTCTAGACAAACATAGCTAATTAGTATTTAGCTCTGGGCAATTTGTATGTTGTTCGATGTCACAGGGCTGTTCGTTGTTTGTCTGCTTGCTGTAAGGACGGTTGGTTTCCACAAATTGAAAAGCACACTTTTGACTGCTCCGCTTGCGTACGGTTGAATCTTCAGTTCTTTTAGCTAGTATCGTGTCCGATGTCGCTCTATTACGTAAACGCGATGGAAATTGTTTCAATACAAACCATCTTTCACCTATTCCACTGACTTCATTGCCTTTTGGCAACCGTTGGAACTTTTGGCTTGATGCTCGTTTCTTAGGCCATTCTCGAGATCTAGTTAGTACAGATATCCGGAGTATTTAACGGTCCTTAAGCCTGGGCCGTGCTCGCAAAAGAAGTTAATGCATGCTCTTGAGCTTCCTTGGCCAAAGACTGACGACGTCATCCGCGAACGCATTGTCGTTCCGGGTCAATAACTTTTCACACGAGGAAATTCAGCACAACCCCTACGTTTCTCCTTTTTCAACCAATGAATTGGCCGACTAACCGATCCAAATGACAAACGAACTGATAGACCTACTGACTGTCCTCTTTCTCTCCCCCCTTTCTCTCACGACCAATAGATGCGATTGTAATGACTTGAAAATGAATCATCGAAAACATATGTTTGCCTATACGTGTTTTGATCTAAGTCGTGGGTCTGTTCACTGTTTTTCGAAACTGCAGTTAGATGATGGAAATATTCAAATTTTCGCCTAGTCAGATTCAGTTGTAATAAGTCATGTAACACCGGAATGACCGAAAAGATTGATTGAGTTTTGCAGTCGTGTTCTTTGGGCAGTCCAAAAAAAACGAAACAACTGCGATACCATGCGTTTGTGATTGTCTGCAGCAGTTCAAACGTACCACTTTGTGAAGTTTTGGTGCACAGCCCATCTAGCTGTTAGGTCTAACAACGAATTAACTCCGTACAAAAGTCGAACACGGACCATAGATTGTCCTTTCTCAAAGTGTATTTGCAGCGATGGATAGATTTAAAAGAATTTACCGCATGTTTTTTAGGGCTCTCGAATTGATTTGACCTAATTCGGGCTCTAATCTACGTACAGATGTGGCCTAAAACAAAGATATGCGGGAGCACAAAACACGTGGTTGCTTAGCTTGCAATAAAACCGAAATCATAACATGGGAAATTTACCGTTGCTGTTGTTACTACAACCACACCCAGCGAACGTACGACTTGTCTTATGTCAAATAGACTTATCAGAAAAGGCACAATCCAGTTCGGTAACGATTCTTTGCTAGATAATTCCACTGAACAGCGCAGATCGATTTGAGTTAAACGGTGCATGATGAATTTTTCGATAAATTTTCGAAAAGTCAACTTTTGAAGAACAACCTGGCTAATCTTTTTCGCATCTAAGCTACCAGAAGTTTGACAGCTTCACGAAGAGAAAAGATTGAGTTAATAGTCAGCCGTGAATGCACCTTCTGAGTTCATTTGCAAATTTACTGCACATTCCCAATTAGTCACCGTCACAACTGAGTGGCCTTACTTTCTATAGAAAGGATTAGGTTAAGGACGTGTGTGCTTAAAAACAAAAGTACCTGCCATCAAACCTAGGACAAACTTAGGTTTACAAGTGTCACCAGTGTTATCCGTTCCTCGAACAGTATGATAAGCCACCATTCTTCCTTCAGTGTTTGCACTGCCGATTTTCCTTTCCCCTCTTGCAATGGAACAAAACAGTATAAAATACATGCTTGCTACTGTTAAGCTGAAACAAAGAATACAATTAAACCGAGTTGCCGTAAAATCTCTTTTATGAACGAATCGCCTGTTTACCGTGTGCCTCTTTCCATTCAAGTTCAAAATATACCATATTTGCATGAGTCATTGAAAGTAACAGATGAAAATATCTCAGCTTATTTTGGATGCTGTCCCACAGCTGCCGTTCATTTCCAAGCAAAATATGGTGATATAAAGCAAGTATTTTATGTCGGATGCATCATTTTCAACCAGAACACATCCGTTTCCACTGAAAATGTTCGGTTTGGTTCAAAACCAAAACCTTATCTTAGGGGAGAAGCATTCACGGAGGTAGACGACCCTGAGTATTTGGTCAGTCTAAAACCCGTCGGTGTATGGGCGTCCTTTAACTTGCTCGGTTGTTTGAGTCAGATGAGTACATCCGATCAGACATGATGAGATGGCTTGAAATATCGAAAATTTGAGGTCAGTTTCTGAACAGAGAATTTAATTTAAATGAGTAACTTTAGTTGAAATTGTGTGTGCGTCAAATCGTGCGTAGTGTGGATAATTGGTTTTTAGTCACACTTGCTTTGATAATCAGAGTCAGTTGTGATGGGGCCAACTAACATCGTGACCTTTGGAATGTTTCTAATTCGTCAGCAATGTCATTTCAGCCCAAAGTCCGAGTATCTCTGCACTGTCATTTCGGTTGACGCGTGCAAGTTTGGTTATAATTGGTGAAGTGTCCCATTACAAGTATTCTACGCAAAATCGGAATCCGAGTTATGTGGTTCCGTCAGTTTCTTAGTCCATATTTTGTCCTTCGGTATTGAGGTGAAGATTGACCACTGAATCGCGTTCTAGTTTTACAGTGTTCCATTTCCATGTGACCAGTATCTCCTGGCTCGGATTTTTAATTCTTAAAAACAATCCTTACGTAAGATAAAAAATATTAAGTTACTGATTAAAAACCCACCGTACTCCCGTCCGCGAATAGATTTACTGAAACAAACGCTGAAGTCAATTTTCTTGACATTCTACAAGATGTCATAAAAGCGATCATCTGACGGAAGCCAACAGAAATACATAAGATAAATGTCAAATAAGGTACACAAGACCGGATGTGAAAGCTGTACAGATGATCGAAATTTGCCACTAATTCGGTCCCCATATTAAACAAAATTGCACAATAGGGCCTACCATGTCTATAAAGGACAAACAATGATAACAAAATAGGAATAGTAAACGTGAGCATGCACCGAATTCCAACGAAGCACCAATACCCACCAAATATGAGGCAAACAACTGATAGTTATTCGAGTTTCACCGAAGCATCCTCGCGAAATCAAATGGAGTACGATGAAATTGTGTGAGTGCCGACATGAAATTCCTTGTTCTTCATCGCACACATAAAAAGCTCAGCCGGCAATACAGCCCAACTTTGTGGAAGTGTGCTGCAAGTTAGTACTGCTTTTATTGTCGCAGTCAGAAACAAACCCAACTACGAACTCATAAATCAGAACTGTATTGTAGCGCGCCAATCTGGTATATATATATATATATATATATATATATATATATATATATATATATATATATATATATATATATATATATATATATATATATATATATATATATATATATATATATATATATATATATATATATATATATATATATATATATATATATATCGAAAAGGGGGAGCAAGTTCTCATTGATCGAACATTTGTCACTTTGTTGAGCCCGTTTTGGATACATGCGCGGCGCATAGAAGCCTTGTGCAAACGGAATCTTCATGCAGCGTTAGTGTATCAGTTCTTTCGTTCGTTTTACAGCAATTTCATCCGCTGTGTGTGTTGCAGAACACGCACAGTGAAGTGTGATTGAAACGGAATTAGGGAAACCGTACGTCTGTACCGAAATCGCAAGGGCGTTAAACATGTGAAGTGCTTCTGTAAACGGGTGAACCTTACGGAACAAGAGATAAAACAAAACTCCCTTACATCAGGTTTTGCACCCAAGTTGTTGTTGTTGTTGATGACGAAATTTCACACATGGTGACCAGTTCAGATCTGTATGATTTACGGACTGTGCATAAGTTGAATAAAAGCGTTCAACAATACCATTGTAGCTCTCATGAATTCGTTTCATAATCCACGCAGATGTTCACCGATGTTCATATAATGCAAACACCGTGAACGTGACATGATCTGCCCAACCCAGGCGGCTTCGTGAATATGGACGTCAGCTGGTCTCCAAATTCCTGTCTTCAGTGGAGAAAAAAATCTCACAACCTATGGGTTGTTGATTAAATTTTAATTAGGATAACGTTTCTTCAATCTCCGCTGGCTCATAATATCAGTGGTAGTCAAAGTTGATTACCAGTGGCCTAAAACTGGCTACTTCAGACCCCTTGCAGAAAGTGTTATATTATGGAACAATAAAGAAGATGAAAATTGGCAAGTAAATTATTTTAATAGTGCTCATCCAACGAATTACTTCTCGGATACTGCATGGTTGCTCGCACTTTCTTATCAAATTCCATGTTAGGTAAGGTAAATCAAAAATAACGATAGATTCGTTTATCGACTGAGTCAATTACTTATGTACATGATGTACAATTAATTTGAAGGAAAGCGTTATAATCGGTAGGGCACACTTTGTTCAAACGATAAGGTTTGAATTTCGCTTCTGCATTACGGGATATCCGGAGCACATGTGGCTTAAATGATGGACCAGCACCGAAGCCTGTATGACAAATTAAAAACAATTATTCCCACTCACTAATTTGAATAGAGTAGCCATAAACATAGGTTTGTACGTCATACCCTGGACCATTTTGCTGCAGCTGTACACGCGCGTACTACAGTCAATGTGATGTTTATATGTTCGCTAAAATAAACACTGGCATTTTCGTTGGCCACTTGGAACGTGAATTGCAACGCGAAATTTCAAGACACGATTTCTATTGCCGCTATGTCAATGATGTATTCATCATCACTGAAAATAACAGCGATGCATCAAGGTTATTTGATCACTGTATTAGCATCCGCCCAAATATCCAGCTGACTCGTAGCGGGGTAGGAAACAGTCACATCTCCTTTCTGGATGTAGATATTTGCAGCCAACCAGACAGATCGATTAGATCAGTCTACCGGAGGAACGCGTGGTCTGGACGATATTTACATTTCACAAGCTTTGTGCCCGTGATATAAAAGATCGGTCTCGTTCGAACGTTGTTTATTAGAGAATATGAAATATGCACAGAAGATACATTAGCTAGTGAGTACGAAAAGCTAACCACAACGCTGCAGTCTAATGGTTATACAATACGGTTTATTCTGAAGCATTTCGTATAAAAGTCGTCTTTTGTGAATCCTCAAAAGTGCTCAGAAGCAGAAAGTCTACCTACAAATACCAATAAAAGGTGACCACGTTAGCCAGCTAATTAGTAAGCACTTGAATTCAGTCATTAAATATACTTACTATGCAGTCAATCCGGTCATCGTCTTCACAACCACAAGGATACCAACACTGCCGATGAAAGAGTCGCTGTCTCCCCGTGCCAAATTAAACAGCTTCCAATTCACGTGTGGAGGCTCAGCCGTCTACACAGGCAAACAGGGAGACAATTGCACCGAATAAATGGAAATATTCTGGTGTCTTCGAAATATGATGTATCGTCAGTCCACAGTGATGGCGTCATCAATCAAACAAGAAATAAGCTGGTAATCAATAACGCAAAATCTGATTGAGCAAAAACACTGTTGTTTTCCAGGTAATTCTTTTAAAGTCATATACAACACCCCAAACATGAGATTGATTAGATACCCTGAGGTTCTAGCCCTTCTTACTTATGAACCTGAAATGTGAAAACAGCTGAAATAGTTTATCAGTTTGACCCTACCTTGGTAACCTAACATTTAGTCCCCGTCCCATTTTGGTTCGCTCCTACCACCTTTCATTCATTCCAATCACTGATTGCAACATGCACGCGTACATATGCAATTGCATGGTTCAGGATAGGTTGTGCAAATCTATATTCCCGAGTTCCCTATTCAGACAAACGTTAAAACAGAAGTGCACACACTGTTTTTCCAACCATTCATTATTACACCTGTACAATGATATAGGCAACGCAAAGGATGGTCAAAAGAGCAGTCAGTTAAGTTAGCTAATTCAGTGATTTCACACTTCTGTTCTCTAGCTTTCGTTGTGGTCTCGCAGCAGCATCAGATTGAAGCGTGAAGAGTATTTAAACAGAAAAGAAAAGGGTAAGCAAAACCATGTATACAGAGAGAGAGAGAGAGAGAATTCGAATATAAGCACGTCACTGACCGCAACACCCGGCCATGCCCCTTAGTGTTGCAGAACATCCGGTAGACAAATCTCCTTAACTACGAGGCCGGACAAGTCCTATGCGACTGAGAAGAAGGGCCAAGGTTCTCATACCCGTTTGCCATATCATGGTATGTCCATCTCAACCTATCCCCCGACCGCCACCTGCTTCGGTGAGGGAATCTATCAGTGAGCATTTGTGACACATGTTTCAACTACCGTTCAACTCAAGTGCCCGGTCTAGAAATTAGCCTTTGAACTCTAACATCTCACACCTAAGCTCAAGTTCGCTGATGCGTTGTTCCCATCATGATCAATAATCGGAAAACGATTTCTTACCCAGTACTTTTGAACGAGTTTCTCTCCTCATACTGGTCATCACCGTTCTGTGATATTTTAGCATAGTATCCGACTTTGATCCAGTGTAAAATTTCATAAATCTGCATAAGTAGAGGAATATGCGATTTAGGGGTTTGCTCAGTCAACGGTATGTTATGGAACAGCTCAAACGAGGACATATTATCAACCCGAAATAAAACTGCCACAACTGAGAATGCGTATTGTTCCTCCGGTGGTGTAAGTATAAGCCTAAACGTGATGATTTCATAACAATACCTGAAATTTTCAGTAAGAGTTCATTGCATACAATCTCGCATGATATACGGTGCTTAGTCTCAATGATTCCTCAATCACTGGGCTCAGTGTTTGCATCGTAAACGGTTCACGGTCGTGCTAGAAGACAAAACCAATGCGTTCTGATATCTTATCCCATTTTGTATTTGTGATTTTCGCGACATACATGACTCTAGGCTCGGAGTATAATAATAATGAACTCTGATCTGATCACAGGAGGTATCAATATTCCGTGAGAGACTGGCAGATATTCCATTAAAATAATCAAAACGATACTTTCTATTCTTTAAATAGGTTTGCATTCGAAATGTTTTTACTGATCCCCTCGGGAAGTTTCATTGCTTTAAGAACTGTAACAAGACTGTGTATGTCTGGCGCATTCGTTCTCTGAATTCACAAAAGCGGGAGAAAAATACCCGATGAGCAAACCTGAGATCGATTACTAAGCGTAGATTGTGTCTGTCGATCAAGTTTGTTCACCACATGCCCACACTCCCACAAAGCCACTTTCAGCTGTCAGTTATCATTTCTAGGAAAAACGTAAGCTAATAAGCAGCGGGATGTCATCTCTAGTTGCTGATATCTGAACTCGCATAGACCTCATCGGATTAGAAAAATAACATGCACGAACTCAGATTTTGATTTTTTATCTATCGTGCTACATTTGTGAGCCAATTGCATACGAACGGTGGCACCTCGACTCATCTAATACCAGTTTCATTGTTATGTGCGGTCGTCAAAAGACTGTAAACTAGATTTGAACCAATAAACAATGTCATCGTCGGATAGCGAGAGACACAGAAAGCAACTGCTCTGGTAGTTGCATCCCTGCCGTGAACAGAAATTAAAACAAAGCGCGAACTACCATTCCGTTACACAATTGTATACCTATTAAAATGAATCTGTTGCAGTCTTTCATGTCGAGTGACGGGATGGGGTCTTATTAATATCAAAAAGGCTAAAAAAACACCGGTACACTAATGCTGTTTCCTAGATAGTTTTCTCAGCTCACCGGAACGCGATGCTACCTGTAAACGAAGAGACATCTGGGGGTATATTTCTGTTCGACAGCAGTCATTCGAAGTAAACAGCCGAGTGTGTGTTGAAAGAATCTGATCGATTTTGTTAAAGGGTTCGTGGAGCAGCATTGAGGAAGCTCGAAGTGGGATATGCTGTTTGACCATAAGCTTATTTTTATCAGAGTTCTTTGTCTGAAACCTGCATCAAGCATCTTTCTCAGCGATCACCGTAACTGAATTTCTCCATAACAGGAGAAAAGACGGACAGTCGTTGACCCAAACTTGGTCGTCATACAGGGCGCCAACAATTTCCTGGATGAACTGGTACTACAAGATTGATCTACTTATTGGGTCGGGAAGTTGAGGAGTGTTGACAGTTACCGCGATCAGTGGAGTCAAAGCACTCAGAATTCTTTCTTCTGTGATTTTCACAAGCAATCTTCATTCTGTTTTCGTCTGCCTCCAAATACACTTACCTCCTTGTCATTTCCCACTGAACTATAATGAAGAGTGGTATCAGAAATCGAAGCGATCAAATTCACGTTATTGGTTAGACAACCGAGATCAAAATCAATCACCCTGTGGTAGGACACTGTTCGTCCTGTCTAAACACATGTGCATGTCCCTCAAGATGAATCATTTCAGATGAACGATTAAGGAACATGAAGAAACTTCACATGCTTGATCAAAAATGTCAGCATGCCCAAATTTGTATCACAGACAAACGTTCAGCAATCTTATATTGGAACGGTCACTTAGCACGTATGTTGAACAGACTACAGCGTCTGCAATGTGTGTTACGCATGCCCACAGGTGGACTCCCTCAGCGTACATAATTCTCCGAGGCGGACCACGGCCGGAGGGCAGGTTCAGGCGGTCAGTCCGTGATACGATGAACAGGTGCATGAACTTTAACCAGCGAATTTGATCTCTCATAGGATGTTTCATGCTCCTATGTTAGAGTACACGGGACCAATTTACCAAGTAATTGGGGAAATCCTCACGTAACGCGATCAGTGGAAAAAACTGCATTGGAACTCCATATCTGTTTGCACTTTATTTGCTTGGATCTATTCTATCTCTTTGCTTATCCTTTATGCCTCAGTTTCTTGCGTTCCCAACGGTGTTGCACTTACCGTGAAGTAGCAACCAAAAAATGGACGATACAGTGGAAGGTTAGCGGCCGAATGAACTGTGCTCTATAATAAACAAAAGGGATTGGCATCCAGCAAACTTACGGGCACTCATATATATATATATACATATATATATATATATATATATATGCAACAGCAATTACAAAAATAAGGGAGGAGGGTGTAGAATACAATAAAAGAAAGTTATTGAAGAGAAAACGTTGGTTTTTCACCGTATATTTTTTGATGCTTATTGTCATTTTATTTGTCGGAATGACATTTTTATATCTATAGGACACAGACAGATCGCACAGCATTCGCGTCCCTAACTTCTGTTTTGATTCACGTCCCTCAACTTCTCTAACCAACGGCAATGCTCGTTCCGTAGGCTTCAACCAGGAAAGTGTTAAGTACCAACCAAAGCCAGCAATGGTACTACCTTCTTCATAACCTACGCCAATTCATGGCCTGACCATGGCGTCACCTTTTCCCGCCTTTCCAATCACGTGCGAATAGAGCATGGCAAGGTAAACGATGGCTAGACATTCGCAAAACATGTCCGGGCAATTGGAGACGCTGTAGAGCAATCATTTCAGTCAGAGGGTGACCATCCGTACCTAAAGCACTTTGAGGAACCTCGTCTTTGCTTGCTCGATGTTCCCACCAAACACGAGCAATGCTTCGGAGACGTCGGTTATCGAACACAGAAAGAAGCCGGGTATCCTCAGCGCGAACTGACCAGGTCCCGCAGCCGTAAAGTAAAATGCTGGGGACGGCGGCGAAGTACACCCGTCGCAGATTTGCGAAAGCTGCGCTACCTCTCTCAATTCGCGAACTGATCTCCTCTCCAACACTTTCCCCAACTATTATTAGGCTCCCGAGGTACTTAAAGTTGTCAACTGACGCAAACTGTTCACCACAAAGATAGGCACAAGCTTCTGCCAGTCTTGCAAAAGTATTTTGCACTTGGAAGACGCAGAGTGCACACCATATCTAGATACCTCAGTTGCCGAGCAGTTTGGGGCGTGGTGTATTACGTGTGCATTCTCGTTCAGTGAGGCAGTGTCATCGGACTATTTGAAATCGAAAACTCAGGGTACTTATGTTTTCACGCTGAATAGGGCTTGCTTACAACCAGGTATTCCAGCCGAATACTTTGGGAAGCATGCGATTTGGTGACAGTCAATTGTATGGAGTAGTAACATACGAGGGAGATTCACAACTTAAGTCGAGCATATACATTTTGTCAAACAATGTAGTTGATAACATGATGAACGGAACCCGGAGTTTTTCATTAATATAACGCAAGATTGTGAGATTTCTCCCTCAAACTTAATAACTAATTCTGAATCTTCTACCTATCCCATATTTTCTAGATGTTACTAATTTGAAATGAAGCCAGCGGTTTGAAAAGGAACAAGAACTATGGTCAAGATTGAACGGGAATCCCTCGAGTTCAAACAACAAAATAATTTTGGAACACACAAACGATCGAAGATGTCTTATGCACCTCAAGATGATTTCTTCATTATCGGCCCATCCAACACAAGACTTGCCCCATCGATTGTCTATCCAAACAGTCTAAGAAATCGCAGTCGAAGCACGTCGCCAGGAATTGTAAGATTTCAACAGGATAAAAGGCGCAGTATGAAAATTAATCCGGAGAGAATTAAGCAAGCTTCGAGGGATCCGACTACCACAAACTCTATCATCAACTGTGGTGTGACAAAACCAGCCCCGTTTGTGAGCATAAAAACCACAAACACAAGGCATGACGAGGCTTCCCAGACAGACGCACCGCGTAAGGCTCTTGAGGCGGAAATTCAACGCATTCGATCGGACTTGGAGCAGAGAAAACGCCGATTACGAGAATCCCGTGACAGTTTGCCAAAGAATAGAGAAAATACACCACCAAAGAGATTTTTAGATCCGACAGAGCCAGCGCCTCCGAAACCAGTCGAAGTTGTCCCACCGATGAGAGGAACCAATGAAACTCCATTCGCACCACGAAGTGATCCACCACAACATCCGCGTATTTCTAGAGTCGAACAAGAAAGACGACAACGTTCCGCTAGCCCGATTGGCAGATCTCACCAAACGGAGTATCAAAGAGCCTACCGTACACCGGAAATGCGGCAAATTAGGTCAGCTCAACCAACGGGACGACCAAGAATCGCCAGAGCTCAAACTGAAAGCAGTCTTCCGATCAAATATGAGTCCGAATATCAACGAGAATACAAGCCATTCAAATACGTTCCGGTTGAGAAACTCAAAACTACAAGTCTACAAGAACACGACGGAGTACATATAGTTCCTATTCCAAGGCCGCGATCCGCAATCAATCTATTGTCTATGGAACCCAAGAAAAACAAAAAAGCACAACAACGCGTACGTTCTTTTACACCTCCAACAGATGGGGATCAAAAACGAAAACGACGATACAAGACAGAATACGTGGCCAAGTATAAAAATTTCAGTCAACCCGTCTCACGCGGTCCTTCACCTACTCATACATACACGAAGAGTAACCGGCACAAATGTTTTGAGGAATGGGATCGAACACGTCAACAAGCCGACCACAACCGGGAGCGGGATCGAGGTTCCCATTTCGATCCCCATCATTTTAGTCAACTTGACTCAGCATGCGTGGACTGTTGGGATCCACCAAGTACACGATCTTATGAGGTTCGAGAAAAAATGCGAGCACATGTGGCTAGACCACCAGCCGGCAAACCGTCAAACTTGAATGAAGATTTGAAAGCGAATCCGGGCAACTGGATGATGAATAAACGACGAGAAGCCATGTACAACAGTCACCGTGTGGCCGAAGTACTCGACATCGATGACTCGTGGGATGATTCCAGTTCAGAAACAGACATAATGCATAAACCAACTTCGAATGCCCGCACATCACAGTACAATCAACCCAATCCTGTGAGTACAACAGAACAACAAAACCATCAGTTGAGGGAACGTCTGTGCAGTATGTTTCCGCAAGGGCAAATTCGTGGTCTGAGATCAAACAGCCCGGATAAACCAATTCATGACTCATCCCACAATCCGGTGTCCACAAGCAATGCAAGCAGTCTGATCGAAGATGTTAGCAGCGGAAGTAGCTTGTACGAAACCAATGGGCATTGGGTTCATACAGCTGACCGCGACACCGAGGATCGTGCAAGAAAAAATCTACTTCCAACGACAATGGATATTGATCCGACAGTTAGTTTCAGTACTCCTAGTCCACTTTCGGTTAGATCCATGGCGTCTAATGCCAGTATCGCTTCGGAAACGCTTGAAAGAGCGAAACGACGCCGTGATCGGATGCTATGCGATTATGATAGTCGGCTACAATATACGTATTCGCCTAGCGTATACAGTGGTTCTAAACATCAGTCCGAACAATAGCATCTTCCAAATGTGAAATATACGAATAATGCAAGTGAAAAACCTAGGAGGGAGGAAGAACAATCACGGAATTTTTCTAACCGCTTCTGTTTTTTGTAATGACACTTGCATTTTCAGTTTTCAGTACATGCACTGCACAAATTCCACCGATAAAATATCCTTTTTATTCAACAAATACATCGCAAGTGTAAGCCAATCGAAAAACTGAAACAATACTAGGTATATAGAATAAACAAAAGAGCACTTATTCTAACAATTACGCGTTTGTCTTAGCCCATGCTCACATCTCGAGCTATTTATCAGGAAAAAAAGCCACTGCGATATACGACGGAAAAAGAAGAGTATGCTGCGGGAGATCGCGTCAGAGGACCGTACATGTGTACAAATATTTCATGATGCAATATGGCATAAGAGAAATAATGAGACCAAAGGGGCAAATACTATTCACAGTGCCATTTTCTTTTCTTTCAAAGTAAAGCAGTTCACATAAAAATAACAAAACAAATAGATAAATAAAAAGGAGCGACAGAGGTATGAATGCGCAACTTTTGCTCGCGGACGGGCAGAACGATTAAACAACTAAGTATCGCGAAACATGCAGTCTATAGGCAATGTTCTATAGCTATATAGGCACCTATTTACACACAAATTAAATTGATCATAACTGGGTGTTAAAATGTGATCAAAAACCTTTCGAAATTGAATTCCTAAAACAAGGATTTCAGTGAAGTCTTTGCGGGGAAGGAGTGACTAGACTAAGCTTATCAACTGCACTGTGCATGGCCACGTATCAAACGAAGGAGTCGGTACATTCACGTTTTGGTCAGCCTCATCGGGAATTGTACAATGGGGTAAAGATAGCAATGCAGACTGAATATGAACTGGAAAACGAATGACGGAATGAAAGTCACGTGGTAGCTGGTAAGATACAGACAGACAGCAAAAGCATTGTAAAAGGGGAGCAAATAAAACATGTGCACGCAATTCAACAATGTAGCATAGAGAGCAACATGTATGCTCAATGGTGTAATGCAACGTGTGGAGGACAGTATATGGAATTAGTCAATGCACAACAGTTTGCGCCACAAACTCCTGTCCGATGATTTTTGGTCGAAAACTAAGGAGCCGATGAGTTGTTGCTGTTTTGAATGAAACGAACTGCTGGTCCCAGTTTGGTCAGAGTTCTGTGAAGCGGACATTCTCGAAGACCCCGGGGAACGAGTCCCAACCACGCCGTTGGATGAAGGTGGTCCGTTTCCATTTTCCGTTCCGTTAGGCATTCGTAATTGATAGGCCGGGCCACCTGCATCCACTACACGCAGACCGCACCAAATTGCCAAATCAAAAACAGTTTTCAAATTTTTCTGGGTCAGTGCAGAACACTCGACGTAAGCTTCAGCTCCAAGTTCCGCGGCCAACCGCTCGGCAGTTTTTGGATCCACGGGCTCTTCGCCCTGTTTAGACAAATCGAGAAGTTGAGCGATATCGTTTCGCAAATCACACGCGCAACCAACTAGCAAAAGAGCCGGTCCAGGGATCTCCGAGCTTGTGTGCTGTGACGATAAGGTTCGGGACGGGCCACAAGATTTGGAACGTCCGTTCTGGGTCGATTTGTGATGAGACGATGATTGCTTGAAGGAAGCTGTTTGAGATTCGTTTGCGCCTGCTGAAGTCGGTTGGCGACAGTGAAGATTCAACGCAGCCGTTCGCGCGGCAGCCGGGTTCAGAACAATTCGGCTTTCCGCGAGTTCTGTGAGCCAAGCACTACGTAGAGCACGAAATGATTGCGGTTTGACCACCGAAAAACATAGCAAGATTACGTGCACACCAGGATAGGAGAAATGACGCAGAGAGGCAACCTCATCCTGAAAGAAATGGAAAATTATTTTCATAAATAGATTGTCAATTTATTCCAGGATCAAAATTGAACGAGACCAGCAACTTTTATCCATTATCTCGTTAACTTGTTTGAGGCCATTAGGCGATAGGCTATCCAAAATCAGCCCATTTATTGATTGACATTGCTGACTAATCTGGATTATATCTACTATTCTACTGATGCCCTCAGTACCCAGACTTAGACTTCTCATATGCATTATGGCAGTCAAAACGAGTCACGTACAGATCTCTTATACAGAGGCGAGTATGCATGTGGTAATGGCGAGAAAAAAATTATTGTTCTCGTTTCGCCATCTATAATTGTCGTGCGAACAGTGAGATTTATAAACACACACCGGAGGTGTACTGTTGAGAGCATTTGAACCGTTGCACAAAAGGACGATGATGAATATTAAACGCTGCACATTAAAACTACGGAATACCGATAGGAGGGGAAAATATACAGGCTTGAGCCTGATTAACCGCAATGATTTGCGGCCACAAACAATGTTTCAGATGAAAAGGAAGAGAACCCAGGGGAGCTTAAACATATTATATGTTAGGTTTAGATCTTTCGACCATTATTCTCGCAGTGTCATCTAGCCGACAGTGAAATCAATGGGAGTTCAAACAATATAAAGTACAGATAGGAAGTCATAAGCGTAAAGTGAGTAACCGATTAGACGATTTGAATACGCCGGTGACGGCACTGGGCCATGCCGCCTGGTGCTTCGAACTGTCCGGCAGACTGATCTTATGGAAGCCTATCCGGAAGGTGAAGCCGTCCTATACAACTAATCCCACCGGTTGAAGTAGCGTTCTTTCGGTAACAAGTCTTCCTAAAACCGTCCGACCTGAGTCCGTTTGATCTTCGTGAGAAAATGTTCTTTGTTTTATGCTTGATTATAGCCTCGAGGGCACAATTATGATCCGGAGACTTGAAATGGATAGCAAAATGTAGTACCAATAGGTCGGGAGTGGTAAAGACCTGGGCGACAGCGCATTGCTGTCTGCCAACGTGAGTGAGAATGGCCGAAATCGAACCGCGCATCTAAGGTGAAAAACATACTACTCGAACGATATCGGTCACTACAAAGGGCCGTGAGATAGGCCGGAATGATGTTGGATGAAGTGGCGTGTGACCGCGGTTCCGGCTTAGTCTGCAATCCGAGTAATTTGGTTGCATTAATCACACTTTAGACATATGCAACCAAATAACCTAACGCAGTAAGACAGATACGAAGCTGATCAATGCATGAGTTACAGGGACCGACATTTTGCACATTGCTGCACAGTAATCTCGATCCCCCAGGTTTTAAGGAGTGGTAAGTGATAATGACTGACATGGAGTTTTATCAGACCACAAAAGCACGGCCCATTATGAAGAATGCACAGTTTTGGTTTTAATTTGTACACTGATCAACTCAGTGTTTGGATGACACCTGTAGTCAATTTGCTTTTCAGTCTAAAGGGTGTGTGGACGCTCCTTGCTACACAAATGAGGTTAAAGCCATAAACCAACTGTGCAGTGCTCCAGTACATGGATGATTGGGCAAAGGAGTACCGAGTACGTATACCTGATTAGGTGAAACAAGCGCGAAACCGGTCGTGTGCGTCCGCGGAAATTTAGTCCTGTCAGCCAGATGCCATACCATACCACTCATTGCGAAAATCTCGTAATGTTCTTTATAGGTTAAAATTAGTCTGTTCTGCCACCGTACACACAAGAAAAATACCAGAAAGAATAATACATATACGACCGCGAAAGATGATAGAAGTCGTCGGTCTTGATAGCGAACAAACGCCGATCATACGTTCGTGCTGCGTGTCATACTAATCCAGTCAGGAGGCCACGCCGAAGGCTTTGGGCATTCTGTAAATGCGCCATACTGACCGGTGGTGGTCGAGTTTTGAACGTTTGTTAACCACCTCGGGGGTCAGGTTCCAGTCCTACCACCGCCAGTCACTTTAGTGGTAGACAGCAGTCCACCGTCGTCCGGCTAGTTATTACACCTGACCTTGTGGAATTTAATGTGGTACTCCATCCCAAGTTTTACGCTTTGGTTGCCAATTACACCGGTTATGAGATGTGGTTGGAAGCTGCTCATGCCGATGGGATTTGAACCCACACGTCCGAATTACTTGGTGATCATGTGGTTGAACTGGTAGAGCACACAAATCCATGCAAGGTGGGTGTTGTCTGTTGTATCAGTATATATCAATCAGTTTAAAACTAGTGAGCACTACCGCACATTTCAAGAGTCGGTTGGAAAAATGAATCAGTTCTATTCAAGTTATTTGAGCAACAGTTTTTTGGTTTCAGTTTCCTGCGACAGCTAACTTCTGGTTTGGTTTAATGACTGGAGATTTCAATCAATCAGGAATGACGTAAAACAAAGCACAAACAGCGAAGAAAGGAACGGACGAAAAATCATGTAGACCAATGAAGAGTCCGAGTGTGAGTACGCTACAGAACGCGACGCTTGGTCACGTCGTTTGGTAATTCCAACTTCGTACAGGAATTTCATAGACCACAAACTGGTCAGCCAATGGCTCGGGTTTCCGTTCCTTTCCATCATAATACTGACCGCTAACTGACTCAAAACATGCCGCAACGAACGTCATTTTTTCAGGTTAAGTGCTCGACCCAGACACAAATTTCGAGTCCCTAATGCTCAATTACTAGCATCAGCATTGTTGACACAGCGTTGCCACTCAATTCAGAACTGATAAGAAGACACTCTTGCTTTATTCTTTTGCAATACTGATGACCAGGGCAGTTTTCGGTGAAGCAAATCTGCCGCTGTGTGATGTCAATGACGGTGTTCCCGACGAAACTTGTACCGGATTCTAAACAGTGTGCTGTTTTTTATTTTCCAAAACAAAAATGTAGGGTATTTGACGAATAAGAAAATCAGAAAGCCAATTCAGTTGGTTATTTACTTAAAAAGGACGTGTACTTGTTTGGGGAAAGCCATAAACCGTCAGGCGATCAACGGTTTGGTACCGAGGATAGTGTTGAGAACATTATTCTACTTTCATGTTCGAGGACATACGTACCACCTTTGGATAAACAGATGCAGTTCGAATGGGCAAAATGGGAAGGTTGATTATACTAACACCAAATTTCTCAGGCGAACGCCATAAACCCCTTCAGCAAACTTAATAAAATTGATTTAGTCGGTGGGATTGTGGCACGATTAGCGCAATTTTCAACTATTATAATGTGGCGATGACTGTAGTTGAGAACTAAAACGATGAAAGAGAACTAGCTATTGCGCAGAAGCCATCACTTGCACTATAAAAAAATTTGAGGGATGGAATTTTGTATTCAACCTAGGTATCAGTTCAGGTAAATGAAAGACTGGTCGACGCACAACCTTAAAGACTTTCAAAAAATCGGTGCATCGACAATTAGAGTGAGATGTAACACGCGAAATCGAGATTATTCATAACCCGGCGATTATCTGTATTATCTTTGATACTCGATGACCTCGGGCGTCGGAATCCGCCGTGGAGCATGCTTCAGCGCCAAAAATCTAATCGATGCATACAAATAAGGTACAGCAAAAATTTTGCACTTTGAACGGTTCTGATGTGATAACTCTATGCCGACTGGCCTAAAAGTGACCGAGTTTGATGAGAGCGAGAGAGGATTTAATTAATATCTCGCCTGAGGTACGCACCTGTGTAGGTGGTAATAATAAAAAGAATCCAGCCTAGAAATGATTCCCAAACCTCACTAGCATTTCCTGCGCTACTGCATTGCACATGCTTATGGTGATGATGTACAGAAAAATGAACCCGGTTAGAACAAAGATCAAGATTTGTACTGGATCAAAATTTCTACAATTCTTGTGGATGCGTAAGTCAGTGCGACATCAAACAGGCTGAGATTACGACAAACATAAAGACACAGCTTCATGTGAGAGAGTAGAAAAAAACAACCGCGTGCATCGGTGCGTGATTCATAAAATGTGTTATTACCAACAATAAACTCTTTGAACAGTATTCAAGGCCAATAACGATTATGATGAAAGCGGATTCAACTCTTGTTCGTCACGAGTTTGTGTTTGAGAAACAAAAACGGGAGCAACAAATGTGAAATATGGAGCATATTTGTTTGCTGTCCGTTTCTCATACGGACAAACTAAGTGATTTTGTGCTACAACGTTTCAATTTTCTGAGAACAGAAGTGAACCTGTACCGTTGAAAACGGATAAAGCCAACAGTTATCAAGGCAGTTAAAATAATGCACAAACACGAAACGAAGATCGTGTAGGAATGGAAAAAAAAGACACTGAAAGTACTGCAATTATTTGTGCAGATTACCGTGTGAAAGGCAAGAAAGGAAACGCATAACCGACGAATTCGTACGTCGAACAACTGAGCCATCCGTCACTGTTTGTCAGTTGGTATAGTATTTCAGTAGATTACTATCACAACTAGTAATGAGACGAAGTGGACGGAACCAAGGGTTAGGCAGACAGATAAAGCCGTTGTTTCTTGCAGCTTGCACCTAGTCGTTTGTGGTGTGGTCACACCACCCCGCACTGATGACGACACCTAGGCTAGCGATAAGCTAGTGTTACCCGATCGTCCCCCTTGACGAAGGACCCATTACTAGCCACTCTGCCGATCTTGTCAGCAGCGCAAGAACACGATGAAATGAGAAGGAAGCTTTGAGTACTTATTGCTACGTGGTGATTGAACACTTGACTGCAAACTGACGTGCGCAGTTTAGTATGGGTTCTTCATGAACGATAGTATCTGTCTATTCGATATGAACAATGGAGAAACCGCGAAAACCCAGAAGTAACTTCCGTTCGAACGTTTACGCCCGTAGACAGCCAGATGAAGAGTGAATTGCGCCGCTCTCACGAGCAGATCTAGAGCGGAATCCAGCTGCTGAACAGTTTCGGTGAAATGTAGACTGAATAACAAGCGCACAAAAAAATTTTGTTAAGGCTGATCGAAAACAACACTACGGTTGTTTTCACGCCCATATATGAACAAAATCATCATCGTACAGCGTTAAACAGTAGAGCAACCCCACTGACCAACGCCTTTCTCACCATGTTACATGTTGAATTAGAAAGTATGAATATACAAGATGGACAGGGAGTGGACATAAATGGGGGCAAAAAAGAAAGAACGAACTAACAGCCAACACACGAAATACACAGTCTTACTGTACAAACGCACATCGATCAATCATTCAGGCTCGACTCAAAGAAAATTACAAAACGATCCCCACTGTTCACTATTCGCTAGCATATCCTTCAGTGTCTCCACCCAACTGGTTGAGGGACCTTTAGGACCCCAACCACGAACATGTGAAGCACCTACTTCTCCTGAGTTCGCTGTAATTTTTCTCATTTCCCCTTGCCAAGTCGTCTGTTGACCTCCACATGGCTTCTTCCACCTCCGAGGGGGAACGGATAAAAGGGCACGGTATGGTAGACGTATTTGCTACACGTAACATGTGCCCTAACCAACGAAATCCACTGAGCCGGATACGCTGTGACAGAACGTTTTTTGGACTAGCACCAAATAGACGATTTCTGACCTTAATATTGCTCACTCAGTCATTCCAAACAAATAAACATCGATGGTCGAAAACCTCAAGACAACGAATATCTTCAGCTCACAGACTCCAAGTCTCGCAACCATACAACAAAACTGAACACACCATAGAGCAGTGTACACAACCTTTCAACTTCAGTGATATATCAGGTCGGCGCCACAAGTGCTTCAGTCTGGCTTACGCCACTCCAGCCTTCGATATACGCGTGTTCACCTCTACTACTGTGCTCCCATCCATCGTCACGCTGCTGCCGAAACAACTGAAGCGGTCAAAAATTGTCAGCACCTCTCCATCGAGCATCAAGCTCGGAATCGTTGACGTCTAGTCTTGTAACACCACTCTACACTTCGAAGGTGCAAAGCGTATGTTGAATGGAGCTACAGCCCTCGCAAGTCTATCTGGTGTACGCTGAGCATCTTGCATGCATTCGAACAAGCAGACAACGTCGTGTGCGTAATCTAGGTCACGCAGCTTCTCGCCATTCTGCAATTCGATGCCCACATCCTGGAGGTCTACCATGACGAAGGTAAACACGAATGAAGAAACTGGACATCTCTGTCGAACACTGCTCATCGCTTCAACCGACCGGATAGTTCACCATAAACCCTTACGTGGCTAGAAGTATGAGAATACAATGATCCCAGTAGATACACGAACTTTTGAGGCATACCTTTTCGATGAAGAGTACCGAATAGCGCCGTCCGGTCGACTGGATCGAAGGAATCTATCAAGTCAAGGAAAACCATAACTGTTGGTCGACGGTGTGTGTGACGCACCTCTAGTAACTGACGAAGAGTGAAAATATGGTCGATGCATCCTCGACCTTGGCGGAATCCGGCCTGTTGTTCGCGGACGTTCCTCCCGCGAGCCGATGTCAGACGACGCAGTAAAATCGAGGCAAACACCTTGATGACTATCGGAATTAAGCTAATCCCACGATGATTACCACAGTCATTGTGTATTCTCTTCTTGAAGGCGAGTATAATCAGTGACCCATCCCATAAAAGTGGGATACGTTCCTCCTTCCAAACGTCACGGAGCAAGGTGGTAAGTGACTTTGTTGATGCACTACTACCCATTTTGAAAAGAACTGGAGGGAGTCCCTCAGGACCGGCTGCTTTCCCTTGCTTTTGTAATCGAATGTACGACTCTATTTCTACTTCCGATGGGGGATCAAGAGATACTCCTCAAGGAATTGCAATTGTTGCCGCCAGAGTAACTACACTAGCGTGCGGCCAGCTAAACTGTTCCTTGAGATATTCGGCCCACCGATCGAGCCTTTGCTGTTTGCCATGGTAGGTTCTCCATTTCTATCGCAAATCGTTTCACTGACCTGGGTGCGCCGTCCACCGGTGTCACGAATAAGTTTGAACAGTCTTTGACTGTTACCTAAAGCAGCTCCTCTTTCCATTTCTTCGGCTACCTTGACCCACCAATTTTCGCGATCATTCTTACGGCTTTTCGTAGGTTGCCTTTGTAGTTTTCTACGTATCTTATTCATCTCTTTACAGTTCGAGAGCTGACGCTTTTGCTCTTGCGAAATCCAGTGTCTTTGATGGACAACGGATCTAGGAACACAGGCGAAAACTGCTGCCACGTGCATTGCCTGCTGGATGTAAGCCCAATGCTCATCTACATTACTGTTCGTCCTGGATCCTAGCTCTGTTCATAACAGGTGCGAACTTCTGGGTCAGATAAACGCTGCACAGCTAATCGGGTTTGCGATTTGCGACGATGACCATGGAGCTGGAGAGATAATCACATTAAAACTAACGCATGGTCCGACTCTAAGTACGTGAACCAGTAAGATCTGCAGTTCTGAATAGAACTGCGCCACCGATAGCTTACTGAGATATGACTAACCTGACTCAAAGTACCTTTTGAGTTAGAAAGCCATTTCGCTGTGCGACGCGAACTGTGACGAAAATTTGTACTAGACAGGAATAACCGATTGTCTGCACAAAACTCGAGAAGCCTATCCCGGTAATCTGTGCAGTGAGCGGGTAAAGCACAAACCCTCCTGAAGCTTCTTCTGCACTAAGTTTGTCAACTTGTGCATTAAAATCACCTGCTAGCACTACGATGTCAGAGCCTTTGTTTCTACGAACGAGGGTGGCGAATTCATCATAGAGCTCATTTTTTGCATTTCAGAGCTGCAGTCCGTTGGAGCGTATGCCGAGATTACATGCAAGTCGCGCTTAACACAACTATCCTTTCGAACGCAAACTGACCCCTGGAGCCTCACAGCATTTAAACGACTGTTAATTAGGATCCAGTGTAAGAGGGCAGCTTCAGTCTTGTCAGCCAAGACTATTCCTACACCACGTTGACACACAGCAAGAGCTACTCCGTCTCCTGAAGTGCGCATGAAATACCTCAATGAGATACCAGCAGCAGTTAGTTGAATCACACTGCTCGAATCCTGGATACGCGTTTCACTTACGCAGCAGGCATCAATCTTCAGAGAATCTACTGTGAGCGCTAGGAATACCTGCTGACCAGCCTGCATGAGAGTACGCCCGTTGAAGGAGCCGAGATTCAGAGGCTGACGAGACTCGAGAAAATGTGAGTTATGCGATTGCGAATTATTTACGACACTTTTCGACAATGAACCGTTGTGAGTATCGTGGGTGTTATCAGTGGGAGCATTATGGGTGGATAGAGGGGGGAAAGAGAGGTAGTTGGGGACAAAAGACAACGGTTGAATAAAAGAGAGGGAACTCTGAGCAGTAGCTCACTTATTACTACCCACTGCACTCAATGCAATGGGCATGGCGGTCCTGATTATCCTGCGTGACGACCTATGCAGTATGGAATACTTTGTATTGGTGCAGTTCATGAGCACCACTATATCATCACAAAAGGTCCGAAAGGGCGGCTGATTTTTCAACGACGTTTACTGCTTGTCGTGGAGAACGAATGAGTTGCCTTACCTATTTTTTCATCGGACAGCACATTGAAGGCGTCGAGCGAAAGTTGATAAAATGACCGGTGAGTAGCTCAAAATATACTCCAAGCAGATGCAAGGAGTTTGTCCATGTTAGTTTTGTTTTTCAGCAGTCATAAAAGGGAAGCTATATATAATGTGGTAATTTAGCAGGCATCACACGAGACACGGCCCGGTACAGATTCGAGGTCACATACACTGGGGACCTCTAGCCAACTAGAACCACCCGCTGTCATCCGATAACTTTTGACCTACCAATTATCTCCTCTAATGTTAGTACAAACCGATTCTGAAGTAGGATTAACCTACAGTTTCGAAGCCTCTGTCTTCTTGCTATTTCAGTTTGCGTGATCTCAATACGTTCTAACAATCCGAGTATTTCGAACAGTACAGAAAAACAAAATGACAGGCTCCCATCGATATCTTATGCAGACCGGGTACTTCAATCACGAAGGAGCCTGGCATCTGTGGTGTCCGCGTGTTCTTTGCAATAGGCAACCCATTTCAAAATCAACCGACAAAGATCAACGACCCTCTACAGAGAGAAGACCAAAGCAATCGTATTAACAAGATCAGTTGCAAGGATTGTCCTGCCGAATTCATCAAACAAACACGCGGGCAGTTGAAGGTCAGGCATTTGGAGCATAAATGGAAATAAAAATCCAAGCCCGCTGATAGAATCACTTTAACGAAATAACAGCGCGACTCAGCAATCGCATTCCCCGGTATAGCTGTAAACCACATCACTGATCACTACAACAGCAGAGTCCTCCAACGGGGAGTCCGCACATATATTGGACGCCTTTATGCCGATGTTTTGGCAATTAGCCTCCAACGAAACGACGGAACACAAGTATCAATGGAGAGTAAATGTCCCAAAGGTCACAACAACTTGTTGAATTCAAATAACATAGCTGCCACTGATGGAACTGAGAGCCGTCCCTTTAACTAGGAATATACACCCACACACCGCTTTAATCTCAATGGCTTTAGGTCACTTTTAAAGGTTCGTTTGATTGTAAACCGGTTTTGAGAAAGGTTACCCGCGATAACCGAAATGTTGACTGAAAACCATCTTTTCTGAAAACGCAGTTACCGAACATCAAACGCTAAAATATAACATATCACATGGCGCCTCGTTTTTTCGATATACTTCGAAACGATTTTACTTTCGATACATTATTGGAGATACTCTGGACTGGGCGATCAAGTAGTGCATCAGCCCGTAACGCAAACAACCATAAAAGATCCTACTACTATGATTGACTGCTCTTCCATGAGCACGAACGACCACTCCATTACACCGTACTCAACTTGTTCTCTCATTTTCACTCCCTTTCCACTTTCATTCCCATCTTCATATCTCACGGGTTCGTCGGTCGACCGTGCCCTCTGTAGTACCACTGGTGGAAATGCTGACTGTTTTCTCTCGTCATTCTTCGACTAGCTTTCGAGTCTCACCGAACCCGCTACCAGTGACTGATGGCCTGCTTCATCCCCAATACCCATTCAAATTGGCGACGGTCAACGTGCGTACTCTGATGCGCGCAAGACAACACACGGGTTTAGCTTGTGCACTTGAATCCTATGCCATCGATAAGTGTTGCATTCCATCACTTGATTGACGCCCCCATCTAATCATTCCATGGAGTTTCAATTACATCTTTCTCGGTGCACTAAGGCTGCGGCTTCTGGTTTTGCTGACGTTGGCACTGCTCTCAGTGAAAGGGCTAAAGCGGCGCTGCGAGACTGGGCCCCAGTCAGCTGTCGTTAATGCGCAATGCGCATCAAGAGGGTTCGTTCGAAGTGAGCAGTCGCCGTTCCGATGGACGCAGTCTGTTTGTCGTTTCGGCATATGCCAAATGCTCCACGACCACTTACAAAAAGCTGATATCGTGATTTTGGCAGAAGATACGAACACTGGAGTTGGTCGACTGTCATCTAAAGAGGCTCATTTAATAGACCTTCTTGGGCTAGACTCCCGTCGCTCGGAAGACGGGGAACGACCTTCGGCCCTGCGCCCTGACCACCGCCTGTTCCCTGCCAGTACGAACTTCCGACATTCCAGTCGATGTTATGCCAGGTGGCGTCTAGCCATTTCGAATCAGCAGTCGACCCAGATCGACCATATCGCTATAATCCACAAATGGCGATTTTTTGTACTGGACGACCCCTTGATTCCGACCACCCATGAGTATGCACTAAGCTGTCCATTTACTTCGGTGGGCGCTCCAAACGCATGTTACAACGACGGTTAGATTGCGACAAACTTTCCGATCCATCTGGCCCATCCATCTTCCAAAAAGCACTAGCTGCAGCCTCACCTGATAAAACAAACCAGTACTGATCGCTTATTAGGAATTCTCTGCATTCTGCTGGTCTAGTGAGTTGCGGCGTATCACGTCATGCCGCGAGACCCCGGTTTTATGCAGAATCTCTGGACCTTCTCGACGCACATCAATCGATATCGGCTAGAGGCGAGTACGAGGTACAACGCGTAATGAGACGTGCACTTCAAGCGGGTCTTCTTAAAGACCGTGAAATCTGATGACCGCAACCCGCACCAGAGATAGAACGTGCTGCCGTCATGGTAAATTCCTGCGCTTTCAGAAACAGTTTAGACGGCCCTCAGAGTGAGCTTTTCCTATAGCTCCCCGGGACACGTCCAGCATGCTTTTTGGCAGACCCACTTACCGAGATGGAGATCCGAAAAGAAATCCAGTCCTCACGACGTAACAAAGCGCCGGACGCCGATGGCCATTCCCGGCCCATTTTAGAGATGATGGACTGCAGCTCGTTAGAGAACTCCACGTTTTGTTCTCAAAAGTTTGGAATTTCGAGCAGGTTCTCTCCTTGTAGGGTGAATCGATCTGTACAGCTGTAACCTCATTTGAATCAAATGGAGCATGCATGGACGGGGAATCCATTTTTAGATTCACACGCTGATACTTTCCAAGTACCGGCTACGCAAACCTGATGAGCAGCAATAACCGCGAAACCAGTCGTGTGTTCTCGGGAAAATTTTGTCCTGTCATCCACATACAATGCCGTACTACTCATATCGTGAATTAATTTGTCCCCATTCTTGCGAAGGGCTCGCAATGTGACTGTGCTGTGCGGTCCGTTTGTCAAACTCTCGTGCCCCGTAACCACAAAATGTCATTCCGACAAAAAATGACAAAAAGTGTACGGTGAGAAAAAATCACAGCATTTTACATTCTACTTATTGCCTTTTTTTTACTGCGCTGCATTCTCATCCTCCTATTTTTGTAGTCGTTGTTGCGTTGACACCATGCTTGATTTCAATCAGGTGTAATTATATATATATATATATATATATATATATATATATATATATATATCAACAAAATAGTGTTTAGGGAAAGTAAACTACACTGGCTGTCTACTACTACGTAAGCTCGACAGAGTAAAAGATAAATCAGGTCATGTCGAGCGAGTTACCCCTGTCCAACGGATGGGACAGATCAGATAAATGACATGACCAACAAACCCACTTGAAAAACAGGTGCATCTCAAATGCTTGATTGAAAGGATCGAATGTTTTTTGATCAGCAAATGGTGAAATACCCTTAGATTTCGTTGACGTTAAATAGAGGATGTGTCGATACAATAAGGATCTCGGCAATACCAGGAAAACAGTGGATAAACAGCACAAAAACATGCACTAACTTTTAGTAATCCCGACAAGGATAAATACGATTGCGCATCTTCATGAGGAAAAAATTGTTTTCAGTCAAATTCGCAAGCATACGAACATTAAAAATGCCATTTACTTAGTTCTATAAACTTGCTAGAACGAACTACTTAAAACCGTTTGACCGGTGCAATATTCCCGTTTCCCGAGATTGCCTTAGCCTTACTACTACAAACGTCCAACTTCCGATAGCCTCTTCGTTAAATCAATGAGCATAAATCTTAGTTCACATATCATGAGTGCACAAGTTTGGCAATCTCCACTTTGAACAACTAAAGCACTCAATAACACGCCGGAAAAAGCGACTGCAATCGCAGAAAAAAGGTAGATACTGCTGCATAACGTTCACTGCGGAACAGCTCGACTATCACAAACTACCCACTTTTTTCTTCTAAACCCTGATGGGAATTTGTCTTGAAATATTGACCAATACGGGGCGTAGAAATAATGAGGAAGAGTGAGACTTGTGAATGAGAAGCGGCACTGTGAGACAGAAAAGGTGACAAAGCGGAAAAGATAAAAAATCTAAATAGATTTGAAGAAAGGGAGGAGGTCAAACACAAATCTATTCACTATTCCGTCTAGAGGAACCCAAACTGAACGGTAGTGAAATGAAGCCCCAGATACAAGAAGTCAACTCCGCTGAAATTCCAAACCTCAGGGTTTTACAACAAACCGTCATGTCACATAAAGAAGAAACCTTTTGGAAACGTCCAGAAACACTGCGTGGTACTCATAATTGAAGCCGATCGTCAAAACCGAAAGTGAAACGCACGACAACAGAACAGTAATGGACCTACGACAAAAAATCCTAGTTAGCAGTCACTCAACAGAGCATTGCGTTTTAGTTCAAGCTTGCTATTACTATGAATTTCGAAACAATTGAAATGACGCGGATGAATCATCTGTATTATCAAATGGGACGGATCTAAATCAATTTTCCACGAGAACGCCAAAAATAAAACTAGTTGGAAAGTGGATAAGTGGCCAATTTGGTAAGAATCCTTAGATGTCATCAGGACCGGAAGGTCAGGATTCGGTTAACAACACGCAGTGACAGGTGAATTTTTAACGTTTAATTGGAGGGGCAATCAGACAGAGTCGTAGCAGCAGATAGCACTGGAACGAACAATAAACCGAGAATAGAGGTCCGTTAGAGGCGGAATGGGTAACTTTTGTAAGGGGTCAGATAAGTGGGTACTTAAAATGGGAGGGGAGCAAAGGAAACCTGATTCTACAAAAGAACAATATGAACGGCTACCAAATAAACAGTAGGCAACTATGTTAGAATTATGACGAACGAAGGTATTTTTTGTATCTGCGTTGAGTACCGAACGGTTTATTAGTAAAATAAAATGACAGTGCCGTGACACGTTGATATTTATTTTATTCTTCTCAATCACATACGTAAAATATTCGGCGTCTTAATAACCGCAATCTGCAGTATTCTGTTACGAAGAGGTATGATGATTATTATTTTGCCGTTCGAACTTGTGTCATGTACCTGTATTTAGAATCAGCAACCACATAGTGAAGCAATGATAGTCTGATTACATCGCACAGTTTGAGGTTCCCAGAAATTGCCGAAGCCACTAAACTATCTAACGAGTTGATTGTACTTCCTTAACTGAATACAATTATCATTGTTATTCGTTCATTGTGCTTGCTAACACAGTTTTGTACCAATGTCGGACGGTTTTGCATCGGCAGTTGAGAAGGGCAAACTATCGATAATTAAGAATATCGTTTGTTTGTTGCTTTTAAACTGCAGCAGTGGGAGAGAAGATTTTAGGAAAACAGCTATTACTTGGATGAATTTCTTCTCAAGAAAACGGCGAGCAAAAGAGATATGCGTTGGTAAGACACTCGAACTTATGTTTCCTGGGTTCGGAAAATGAGTATTAAAATACCGCGAAGGATAGTACCTGATGTTAAATTCGTATAATCAGATAAGAATACACAATCAAACTGGGAGATGTGCACAACCAGAACGTGCAACGGGATGGTGGGGTGAGGGTTACGGAAGAATTATTGAAAGTAGTACAACTGTGATCTGATACGTCTCACGGGAGTGGTTGGAGATAACTTGAGAAACCGGGAAGCACCAGAAAGGATTCAAAGATCGAGGATATGCGTGCGGTCATCTACACAGTTGAGCGCTTCGGTTACGTGGGATCGTAGTTCAATGTTGCAAACAGAAAATATGAAAACAATTGTTAGGCGTATCAAGCGCAGTGCGCTCGAGCAGGACAACTTCGTAAACTGTCAGGTGGAATAACATGTGATCAAGAACAAAGTGCAGCAGTATAAACAGCATAGTTAACAAAAAATGCAAAAAGACCAAGCAATATTGCTTTGATCAACATGGAAATGCTGGATAACACCTGTTCAAAATAGAAACTGCCTGCAGTATCCTCGAACAAACAAAAATCCAGTCGAAAAGCGGGCTTGGATTTCGTCGAAATGATCTAGGGCACATGCAGACGGGCGGGAAATATTATCAAACTGAATTATTTTCTGGGTCAATCATTTTCTTTTTGAAACGAGCACACGATGGTAACAATTTAACCATAAGAAGTGGGTAGTATTGGATGTAAGTGGGCATATCTGCTGCTCGTTTAGAATTTTTGTGCGAACGAAAATACAGCAAACATGGGTTCTGAAACCGGGTGGTGATTAAAAATAAACTAAGGGACGGGAGAACTGAATCCTCCAGACGTATTCTATTGGTCACTTGGGACGCACGGATCACACAACTCGAACGGAGAGTTGCAAAACATCGCACATGGTTTCGATCTGTGTGTAGACAGAATAAAATGTGAGTAGTAGGAGATTAGATTTTCACATAACATGATTCATTATTCAGTGAGAACGTTCAGACCATAGGAAACTATGGGAGCATTGTACAGCTGTTTCATCCGTGTTATGAATCATCAGCAGTGCAGATCCAACAAGCTCCAACTGGGACTCGAACCCGGAGTGAACGATTTTCAGTCGCACGCTTTCACCCCAAAGCAACCTGGGCTGGCTCTCAACGGTTTGTTGAACTTATGTACTACGTGAGATAGCGCACTTCCGACACCGACTTCGAATGTAGTAGCTCATACAGTAGTCAAGCTCTGTAGACTGTTTACCAGAATGCCTTCGTTGGACTTAAGACCTCTACAGAGAAGCCGTCCAGAATAACAGTCGCTCGCTCTGCGGGAAATACTCTGCGAACATTCGAAGCCAGTGTTAGAAGTGCGTTATATTATGTAGTGCATAAGTTCAACAAACCGCTGAGAGCCAGCCCAGATGGTATGAGGGTTAAAGCGTTTAACTCGCAGTCGTTCACCCCGGGTTCGAGTCCTAGTTGGAGCTCGTTAGATCTGCACTGCTGATGACTCCTAACAGTAATACAATGCTTACATGGTTTTCAGTTGTTCGAAAGTTCGCACTGAATTATGAATCATATTATGTAAGAATAAATTGCTGGAAGTAGTGACCAATCACCGACTTACGGTGCACGCTAGGCAAACTCCGACTTGAATCCAAAAATCCGTTATTTATATTTGGATCGATACCCTATACGTTATATGCTGTGATGAAAATGACAGTCTTTCAAGACCTAAACAAAACAGTGTATAAAGAGCAAGGAATAACAGGTGTGAGAGCTCAGGGACTTACTCTGAGTTCTCAAGCAAACCGTATCTAGACATCACGTCTTATGGTAGTAGTGCGAGCATGTGACCAGGTTTGACAAACGAGAAAATACACAGGTGACGAAACATTGAAGGCCTGTGATCGACAGTACACCCTAGGTAATTTCGAAGTTGAAATACCATTCAAACATCCAACTACATCTCTGAGAGCCAAAACATAAACAATCGAAAGCCGTTTTCGGATATTCGTATAATGGGACCACTTATCAGTAAACGCGACAGACTCGGGAAGCACGTGGAGCAACTGAAGACGCGGACGTGATCAGTTACCAAGCGCATACCCGCATACAAGTATACATGAAAAGGAATTCACCTTTCGGGGTCCTGACTCAAACAGATATGGACGTGTAGCTTGTTTGGGGAAGCGGAAGGAATCTATAGGGTGATAACTGCAACGAAGATCTAACGCATGATTCACACCTGATCTGCACCGAGTACAACGGCACACACGGACAAGCAGTTGTTTAGACAAGTGAAGCCAAAACCTTGTCCTCGTATTCCACCTTGGACACACAGATTCTATGAAAGCAAACATGACAGATCACCCGTCACAGGCAAACTGCCAACCGTGACTGTTTCGCTTTTAAAACAAAAATACGAACGACTCAACTGGAGTGTGGGACGATACGTGATTCCCGTGGGATTAACCTCTTCTGGTTTATTTTTGCGACAACAAGTAGGCGGTGAGAAGAACGGGAATGCTGGGGATAATAAAAGGAAGGGAGTATCGAATTTCCTCCGCAATTTTATTGTTACACTAACAAAAAACTGACCAGTCTGACAGGTTACAATGTAACAAAGGATGAGTACTTCAAACACGCTGACAAACACCGATGTAAAAGAATTCAGCAGGACGAATCCAATTACGAAAAAAACTACTTTTGAGTGATCGGTTTGTCAGAACCGAACGAGATTTAGGGTGCATCGAAAAAACGATGCGTCATGACGTGTGCTAAACGAGTAAAAAAGCTTTCGTTTCTTCCGCTTGGCGTTTTTTCCCGACGAAGCAAACGAAAACAGCGTTTTTACTAACTGGTGGAGATCACTACCATGATCGGAGTCGACAGCACCCATACACGTGCAGCTTAGATGAAACTCTGGACCCGAGTTAACCCACTTAATTACCGGTGCAATCAAAGCTTGCCTCTTCTTCCAATCCAGGGTTTGGTCGCTTTGCGAAGTGTTATGAACACAAGCCACAGGAACCCGGCCGTAACTGACAAACAGTGTAGACCATTGTTTTAGCATGAGTACTCTGTAATATTTTCATTTTTGCTCGTTTTCCGATTACACAATAAACATGTGTGCTGCTGTGTTCGCGTTTTCTGGATTCTGATCTGTTGCGTCCGTGGGTGCCAAGCCGAGGTTGATCGTCACTTAACAGCATTGCACTTATGCACCTGTCTCATAATAACTTATGTGACGTGCATTTTATCGCCAACCGTCAGTGAACGTAGTGTTGTGCGTCGTGGGTGTGCAATAGTTATACGCTTACCTATTCCATCAACCTGTTTGACCATTGTGTATACAGTTACTGCAAGGTACTATGAGTAGAGGTGTGTGATGTTTCTTCTCTTGAAAGTAAAACAACTCAACTCCATTACTTTTTCTCTAATTCCGACAAATCGATGGCTAGAACCCCACCCAAACATAAACACTAAACACTTATAATCAGCACCAACCAATCACACTGTTGATATCGCAAAAGTGCACTATCACCATAAATTTGTACTTCATTCTCAATATTGTATTCTCAAAGTCAAAATCAGTACCGCCGGTGAGTTAGCGCGATATCCCTGATCACATCTCACCTTAACTACATCCAAATAAAAATGACAAAAATCCCATTCGCAAAAAACTGACTGATATATGTCACTTCTTGCTTTAAGTACTGCTATCTACATCATCCGCGGTCAATGGGTTTACTGGCTTCGTGATTTGGAATGGTGCATAGTTTGCTTGAAAATCTATTTTACAGTAAAGGTCTGAATTTTTGATTGTGTCCAGATAAAAATGGACTTTAGTGCACATACGCATAAGGCGTGCATCTACAAGTCATGAGCCCCAGAAATTAGGCCGACTTCACCATGAGCCAAGTGACACTAGCACATAGTCTGCGTGTCGGTTGCACATTTTTGGGGGTCAATTAGATAGTATCAATCAAATTAGGGCTTTTTTGAACTGCTATTCATGATTATGGTTGGAACTGCATAATCATTTGATAAAGACGAAGCACAACGATGGCCGAGATAACGTATTCTATGTGATCTACAAAACAGATAACGCTCGACTGCTTAGGCTTGAGAAATTGATTGCAATCAATTGTCAGAAGCCACTGCAACATCAACAGAAAGAGATTCGTGCCACACTGCTATTACGATGATCATCACCCTCTCCATATAGCTGCATTTCAAGTGATGTTTGAACTTATTTGTTTATTCCTCATCTTGCGTGTGAACCGAGCGCTGGTCCTATAGCAGGCATCGATAGAGATACAGCGAAATCGGTCTGGACGTTAAATTGTGCACTCTCGTAATATTCGTTTATCTTTCCCGTTTTATCATGGGAAAGGTTTGTATCCAATATGTATTAACTTGCATTACTTACGAAAAATTAGAGGCCAGGGCCCGATATTTGGCTACGAAACGTGACACTGAATTGATAAGTGGATCGATAAGTGCACACATGAAACTAAATTTGTACGAAGACCCATTTTGGAACGATTCGAACACGACAAAACATCCCCAAACACTGTGGAAGACGGGTCGTGCCGACTTGGCACTAGATTATCGTTATTCGAATGAAGCTTTCTCATTGTTATGCATAGAAGAGGTTGAAATAACAAGGGCCAGCAGATCACATAGGGAACTGCAGCGACGCACATGGGTCCAAGGGGGTTCCTCGTGCCCGTGGTGAATGGACTTGCCCACCCCCCGGACCGATGAATGAATGAACGTAAGTAAATAACAAGCAAAGCAGACTTATGTCCCCATTAAAGATGAAAGCGTACGGATCACTATCACGATCATCTCTGCAACTAAATGTGAGATCTAACAATCACAAGGCATTATTTATGAACAGGTGAGTATCTTTGATGCGATGTGAAATGCGAGTAGAATATCCAGCAAAACTGTGAATTTTACCGTACGACTATCGGTATGTCGAAGCATGGACAAATTAGGGGGAAAAAGACAAAGTAAAGAACTGAGTGCCGAGTCTAATCAGACTATGTGAACTGTCTTTAGACTGCACGTCACCAACTAGGTTATGTTGAGCCAGTGACTAAGTCGTTATCGGCTAGTAGTGCATTTGAATTTGGTCACAAAACCTTTACGCGTAGAAATTATCTGTTCTCTGATACGAAAAATGACAACAGTATGACAATTCAGATTCCCATGGTCCCTTAATTCATTAGAAATTGTCTGCATTGGGAATCAGTTGCACGAGACAATTTTAATTTGACGACACAGTTAGCTGATCAGACATTCAGAAAGAGCATGTCAATAGTTGACTTGGAATGGTCAGGTTCTAGCGTGCGACAAACTACTAATTCGTGAGCAAAACAAAACGTCAGAGAGAAGATGAAATCACATAAGCACACACACACACACACACACACACACATTTTTCCGTTGCAGACTCATGAACAACCAGACGAAAGAATCCGCAGTGCGACATATGTCGGTTTCAGTGAAGTTAATCAACAGAGTCAATGAGGTGTTGTAGTACTCATAGATTTGGACGTGTTGTGTCAGTGGTAATATTACACACTGGTGGACCAACCTCCCATCTACGGAATATTAACAAGTCTGTGAAAACCAGTGCGACAAACTGATACAATGCAATAGTAAAATGTGAGGAAATCCCTGATTATAGACGTCCAACACAATGACAAGGTGTGTTTGATTCGTGCCGTTAAAAAATTATTAAACGGTTAACAGAATGCTGTTGTTTGAAACAACTTTTTCCTGGGAAGATTTCGCTGTACCTCACCATGTGCTTACCTCAAATAGTATAGTAATCATTAAAATAGCAAAGATAATATTAACGGTGAGAGGGACACAAAGTGTGCAACACTAACCCACTATTCGTTTTTCATAGCACTGCTATGTTCCATTTGCTACTGTGAGTGCAGACCTTCGGCGGTGCTCCATTCAAACTCTCAGAATCATGGTCTCCGGTTATTCTTAATGGTGCAGCTGACCCTTGAGGTCACGGGGAATGTAACTTCAAATGCACTCATGAGAAAATATAGAATTAGGAAAGGAACCGTACACATATCGAACGTAACACGTACTCATTGAGTGACTGCATATCCATATTTTATCATTTCGGATCGTCCAAATAAAGACCGAGAGTATCGAGATAGTGGTGTGATAATAAGCGAACATGAGATCATCTTAACCGTCCCCAACCACAGCAGGTCTCAGACAAAATAATCGAATCGCGTGATTCTACTGCCACATCTCCTAACATCTTGTTGCAGCCATCGGATTGAAACCATAGTTGCTTCAGTGCAAATTCACCAAGGCAACAAATAAACTGAAAATAACTCCCCCACCCGCTTTGCAAATGAGTAGAAAAGCCAATAACAGAGGCGCGAGCAAGTCAACGCAGCTGTTTGGATAACCAGGAATAACGGTCTTCGAAAACAATCGATCGGAAAATTCGGATTACCGAATTTTCTACAAAGGCGATATCACGTTAAATATTTCTAGGGTAGAGCCAAACCGATTGATCATCCGTGTTGCTTGCACAGGTAGATCAGCACTGGGATTTTGGATGAAGTACACGTCCGCGCAGTTCAACAGCCCTGTGCCGGCGTTAGAGTCAATTTTGCCGCTTCTGAAGTGCATTATCCCCGACGACCAACAGCTATTGTGATAGCAATATGTGCCTGCGAAGACGCAGTAAAACTACCGCAGAAACGGTGTGCATGCCCATAAAGTTGGCTAATGAACGAATCTCACCAGACTGGTTGAAGGAGATCGGTAATCCAGACCACATACGCTTGATGCCGTTTGCCTTGACGGCACTCGCTCTATTGGAAGGTATAACAGTACTCTGTTCACCGTTCGGCTGGTTTAACATGAGCACACGCTACATGTTCCTCAATAACGCGGCCCGCACGTGACCAATTATTTCAATAAGTTTATTATAGTTTGCTTTGCTGACTGTCCTGTGGACTCCGTCTTTCAAGCACAAACCTCTGTTCATCTAATCAACCCTGCACTTGGAGGCACCAGACTCGAGGTTTGCTTTTGTTAGACCTCATCAGTGGTGCATATACTCAGCGGAACCCAGGGTTTGAACCCGGACCTTTCACCTCGAAAGTACTGTCACCCCACTCCCGTCCGTTTATTGCTTTCGAAACTACAAAGTTGTTAGCTATCAAACGAACGAAATACTGATTTTTTCTGTACCTTAATTTTGACCAAAACTGAGTGTTCTTTATCTCACAAGCTCAATCAGAAATAGATATGTAGAACTTAAAGGTGCATTCAGGCACACATTTGCAGTTTAGTGTGCTTACAGTTACGTTAATCTGGTCAGATGCACAACTGTCATGAAGTCCGCAAACGAAATGCGTGTATTTTGTGTGTGCATCTGTGTATGTATAAAACACACACACACGGTTGGTTTTATGACCATTATTGTGAATCTGGCATCGAGGGTTCAAATTTTCGATCATGCACGGACTACATGCGCGCACCTGAGTGGTACAGGCCAAATTCACCAGGAATCACCCGATCGAATACCTCAAGACGGGCAAGCAAAGAGACAGATGAGTGAATTCGGTAAGGTAATCAAGATAAGCATGGATGCATGGATTGGAGGAAGAAAAAGAAGCATAAAATGATCAACATCAACCGAAGTGCGGCACGACACTTCAGTCATGAAATTCAGTTCGAATTCACGCGAGAAACGGTGAAGATTGTGCCAAATGTCTCACCGGCTGTTTGAACAGCAGTGAATCGTGCTTTGGTTAATGTGGATTGGGGTGCTCTCTCAACAATAATCACAATGAGAAGATAAAAAATACGCCCCGAGAACAGGAGAACTACGAACTGTCGTATTAAATAAAGTGAATAGTATGGAATTGGCTGTGTGATGATTCATCACGCAGTATCAATGATCTACTCGTCGCTGATAATCCCCAACAGGGCTGAAACAGATGTACAGCGTTTTGATGATTTTCAGCAGTGAACTGAGTCTTGAAACTGTATAACAATAAAGTATATCCGAAAACGACTAAATTTGGCCTAGCACTCAAGCCCTACAGGTTTTATAGCACTGTCGTCAAAAGTAGGCTCCTTCTATGTTGTTCATCATCCAAGTGACGAATTGTTAGCGTCCGCAGCTAGCGGCGATTGGGCGCTGTATATTATGTGTCTACCGGTGGACATGCGGAACACATGTCCCAGCCACCTTAATCTGCTTAGATTCATTACTTGATCCACAGACTGACCTCGGGTTCTCAACGCTTTACGTCTAACCTTATCACTGCTGATACGGTGTTCCCACCGTACTCGGGCAATGCTACGGAGAAATCGATGCTTGAACACCGACAGTCTTCGTCTACCTTATACCCTTAACGGCCATGTTTTTCAGCCATATAAGAGAACGGGTCTAACGGCCGCATTGTGCACTCGACCCTTGACAGACAACGGGATGTCACGCTGGCGTCGTAGATGGCGGAGGTCAGTAAAATTCAAAACAGCTTTCTGTATACGCGATGACACTTCGTCCGATATCTGCTCACCTGAGGAAATGTAACTGCCAAGGTGACAAAACCTATCTACTTCAGCTTGAGTTTTGCCTGTCAACACGAGGTTTGGTGTAGAGCCAACTCAGTCCTGCAGCGGCATTTTACACTTTTAGGGTGCAAAACACGCCCCAAACATCATAACAATGTAGTTTAGGCTTTCTAGAAAAGTTTGTGACTTAGCTGGAGTTTTACTAAAAAGAACGATATCGTCTATGTATTCCAAGTCAGACAGTTTACTGCCTGAGTAGAGATCGACGCCACCATTCTCATACAAGGATAGAGCTACCTCGAGAATAAATTCAACTACAAAAATGAAGATCAAAGGCGAATGAAAGCAACCATGATGAACACCACTTTCCGTAGTGAATTCGGCGGAAAAGACCGTCAAAAGCACGGACTTGGTTGCGGCCGATTGAATGCAAGTATTACAAGAGAGAAATAATTTGTTCTGGCACACTCTCTGTTGAAAAACAGCTCCGGAGAACTGTGCGGTCAACCGAGTAGAATGCCACTTCCAGATCAATAAAGACAGACTGTGGGCCTACGGAAGGTGTGTATGTAGTTTAGGATTTGCCTAAAGATAAATATATGGTCAACACAACCCCGACCGAGCCTGAAACTGGCTTGCTTCTCACGCGTACACGTTTCGCGAGCGCTGGACAAACGGTGAAAAATAATCCCCGAGAGCAGTTTGGATGCGTTACTTAACAAGCCAGTTTCTCTGTAGTTTTCACAAGAGAATCTGTCACCTTTTCTGTAAATCGGCAAAACCACCGATCCCTATCATTCTCCAGGAAACCGGTCCCTATCTCACACTACCCGGAGGAGTTCTCTTAACTCTGAGACCAAAGCTTAGCATCATTCCATAAAACAGATGGAGACAACCCATTCGGTCCAGCGGCCTTGTACCTTTCCAAGTTACCTATCTTCCGCATTACCTAAATTTCCGTTGGAAAAGTGATACCCACCTACATCATTTCTTTGACAGGTATATTCGGAAGTTCAATTGTTAATGTGAGTCAACTGAACTGGCCCCTGAAGTGCACCGGTCAACAGTCCAGACGACATCTCTTAGAGTGAGCCAGTGAGCAGTCGGATTTCTTGATTAATTCAATCATACCAGGCCTCCATAGACCAGCAGTTATGATCGAACGGCCAAAATTGCGATCATTGCCAATAGACGCAACCTTCTCCATTTCCCTACACTACGCAATCTACCACTTCTCCCCGGTCAATTTCTCTGGCTCCTTCATTGAATATGGCAGCACTAGGAGGGACGGATCTGCGAGTACTAACAGAGCAACTGATGTAAAAGATATCCATCGTTTGTGAGGCCTACTTGAACCAGAGTCCTGTGGTATTAGACGCGGCATACAAGGTTTCCTTGATCCGTTACCAGTGTTTATCTGGCTCGTTCACATCCGACTGCATCGATAAGCGTGTAGATAGCCCTGCCTAAAAAGCAGATCGTCGGTTATCGTCCAGGAGCAACTGAGCGAGACGGAGGACATTCACGTTGGTGACACCACGGACAAGGCGTAAATAGAAGCGAGCACGTACCAAGGCGTGGTCTGAGTCCACAGGCGTAGACCAGAATGATCCACATCAGAGATGACCAATCACAATATGGTCAATCTGAGTCCAACGTTGTGAAGACGTAGGAGGACGCCATGTTAGTCTATGCCGTTTCTTATGTCAAGAGTTCGTACTCGCCAGAAACAATCTGTAGTCAGAGCACAGCTGAATGAGACGATCGCCGTTATCAGTACGATCGGCTCAGATAGCAAATGGGACTCCGATGCGCCTTTCGGAATCCTCGAAATTGTCAACTTGGGCGTTGGAAATCTCAGCAATGAGAACCACGCCTGTTGAACGCACGCTTCAGAGCAGCTGAAACAGATCGTGGTAAACTTCGTCCGTGGTTGAACAACTTATCTACTTGATGCGTTGACTGGTATTGAACTAACCACGTCTCCAATTCAGAGGTGGAAAATGTATCCTGATCACTTATATTTACATTGTCTGAAAAATCTTGCGCTCTGTTTGGGTCTTCACTCGGAAGTAAAATCATCATCATCATCATCACCATTATCGTACGGCGTCAAACAGTAGGGCAAGCCCCAGTGACCACTACCTTTCTCATCATGTTACACACTGAATTAGAAAGTATGAATATACAAGATGGACAGGGAGTGGACATACACGGGTGGGAAAAGCAAAGAATGCCCTTGTAGGTAACACACGGAATACACAGTCTTTCTGTACGAACGCACATCGATCAATCATTCTGGCTCGACTAAAAGAAAATTACAACACGATCCCCACTGTTCACTATTCGCTAGCATATCCTTCAGTGTCTCCACCCAACTGGTTGAGGGACCTTTAGGACCCCAACCACGAACATGTGAAGCACCTACTTCTCCTAAGTTCGCTGTAATTTTTCTCATTTCCCGTTTCCAAGTCGTCTGTTGACCTCCACATGGCTTCTTCCACCTCCGAGGGGGAACGGATAAAAGGGCACGGTATGGTAGACGTGTGTAACACGTACTCTAACCAACTAAATCTACTAAACCGGATACGCTGAGACAGAGAACTCCTTGAATTGGTATCCAACAGACGACTTCTGACCTTAATACTGCTCACTCGGTCATTCCACCCAATCTTAGAGATACTACGCAAACATTGATGGTCGAAAACCTCAAGACAACGAATATCTTCAGCTCACAGACTCCAAGTCTCGCAACCATACAACAAAACCGAACACACCGTAGTACAGTGTACACGACCTTTGAACTTCAGTGATATATCAGGTCGGCGCCACAAGTGCTTCAGTCTGGCTTACGCCACTCCAGCCTTCGATATACGCGTGTTCACCTCTACTACTGTGCTCCCATCCATCGTGAAGCTTCTGCCGAGGTAATTGAAGTGGTCGACAACTGCCAGCACCTCCCCATCGAGCATCAAGCTCGGAATCGTTGACGTTCAGTCTTGCAACACCACTCTACACTTCGGAGGTGCAAAGCGCATGCCAAATGAAGCTACAGCTCTCGCAAGTCTATTTAGTACACGTTGAGCATGTTCCGTGCATTCAAACTAGCAGACAAGGTCGTCCGCGTAATCTAGTTCACATAGCTTTTCATTATTTCCTAGTTCGACGCCTACATTCTGAAGATCCCACAAAGCACTTTCCATTATTTTGTCCATGACGAAACTAAACAAGAATGCATAAAGTGGACATCGTTGTCGAACAACGCTCGTCATTTCAACCGACCGGATAGTTCTCCATAAACCCTTACGTGGCCAGAAGTATGAGAATGCAATGATCTCAATAGGTTCACGAACTTCTGGGACGCACCTTTTCGATAAAGAGCACTGAAAAGCGCTGTTCGATCAGCTGAATCGAAGACACCTTTCAAGTCGAGGAAAACCATTATTGTTGGTCAACGGTATGCGTGACGCTTGCTGCCCGCGGGCGTTCCTCTCGCGAGCCGATGTCAGACGACACAGTAAAATTGATGTCGATCCCTTGGTGACTATCGGAACTAGGCTAATCCCACGATGATTACCTCAGTCATTGCGTATTCTATTCTTGAAGATGGGGACAATCAATGACTCGTTCCTTATTAGCGGAATACGCTCTACGCTCTACGTTCTACTATGTCAGTGCGCAGCCAGCTAAGCTGGTCCTCGAAGTATTCGGCCCAACGGTACAGCCTTTACTCTTTGCGGTGAACGGGTTCTCCATTTCTATCGCATATCGTTTTACTCACCGCGGTTTGCTCTTCGCTTCCGAAAAAAAAAAACGTCGTCCACGTATTCAACGCCTATTTCCTGAACAGAGATCTATACCGTTAGCCTCAGTTGAGGATGTGATGATATCCTAAATCGAGATTTAAAGAATAAAAGGGTCAAAAGGTCAATCCTGATATGCAGAGTACACTGCATGGACTCGGGTAAATGTTTGCAATAACTGTCAACTGAGCTCTCGCTGTTCATATTTACCGACTGAAAAAAGATTGTTTTCCGTGGATGCCCCCTAAATAAGAGACGGTCACAGGGGACCGCGTGTTTAGCTGAATTAAAATTCGCCTTTAGACGAAGAAGAAAAACGGCGGTGGGTTGGCACAAGGCGTGCCTCTGACAGAGCGTGACAAAAACTGAAAATGTGAACAACAAACACGTTGTCTAAGTCTGAAACCTGTTTGATTCTCGCACTCGCACTGATCGAGAGAGAGTTATGTGATTGGCTGACCTCAGAGGTAGTTTGGAAGCTATATGGATTTCACAAGGTGATCAATTACTGTACACTTTGAAACAGGGTCCCGTTTTCTGTGGCAGTGATGCAGTGATGAGCTTGAGTTATCAGTGATTGTGCACCATCCCTAAAAATGCACAAATGTCACTTGTCAGGTTCAGGATCTGCGCATCGTTTCAAACAGTCAGTCTTGTAGATAACCTGTTTATGCCGAATGGAAGATGTGCATGTGAAACGATTCACTTGTGGACGCTATCAGAAAGTCAGCTGCCTTCCTTACTGCTTAAGGTGCAGTTGGTGGAGATTCTCTCAGATAATTTCAGCGGACAAGAAGTGGGAAATTCATTCTGAACTCAGCTTTCCAAACTGAATGCGGTGGACAGTCGCTGTGGTAACTGAGTGGAGTGCATCCTTGAAGAGATCTTCACAATTCGCAATTAATCCATTACCCAGTAATTAAGAAAGTAGTACAAATGTGTAGGGAAATGAATTTATGGTTACCGACGGCCCGCTGGGACCGATTCTATGGATTGTACAGAGACGGATCAGTTGGGCTTTCTATTACCATTTAATTCAACTGATAACACCAAACTCCATGACAATCATCCACCCGAGTTTCCAATTCATAAAAAAGCCTACTTTTGTGATGGAGGAATCATTGCGATCCTCACCCCAAGTAACACACTGACCATTCATCAGTTCAAGTGCACCTGTGGTGCCACTTATGTGAGTACCAACCATGTTGGTTACAGCAACGAGAAACAGAAGCTGCATCAAGTTATATCCTCGGTCATCTGTTAGATTCAGGTCACACAGCTGATCCAGTGACACCATTCGGTATCATGTGTAGGGCCCCACAGAATGAGTTCAAAATTAGTCAGATATGGGCATTAGCGATGGCCGAAGCAATCAGTACCCGGCTACCGAGACCGAAGCTGTAATCACAAAAGAAGCTGGTCCAAACATTTGAACTTCCGTGGTCAAAGGTCGATGATGCCATCCCCGAATGTGATGCGATTCAGGCCTCTCTGTGACATGTAATTGCACCGTCCTCCGTTTAGCGACTGACTGGCCGGCTAGTCGATTGAGTGGCTGACTGACTGATTGATTGACTAGCTGACTAGACGTGTTCCTTCGTTCTTTATTTGGTTGTATATGTAACTGTAACTGCTCAAGATCGCAATCATTGAAAACGTATGTTTGCCTGCACTCTCGCATATAAGATAAACAAAAACGAAAGACATCAACTGCGAGGTGCGTCACTTCATTTATTCTTTTTTTTTAACCGCAAACAAAACCTGCTCCTGCGTGTATAACATAAGACAGGGAGTAATCAGAAGGATTTAGGCAACCTTCAGGCAGATGGGCATCGATTGAAGTGGGGCATTGTGGTAACTTAGTGTACCGAAAGCAAAACAAGTTCCCAACTTTTCGAAATACCTAGAAGAAATACAGAAATTAAAAAACTTGCATCTAGCCGCCACTCAACCCAGCCTCGACGAAGCGCTCTAACATGCAGTTTTTCGAATAAATAATTTGGGACGGCAGTTCAAAAAAACAAGCTAGTGCAAAACCAGTGTGGAGAGTTTAAACGGATTCTGGATGGCATTGTGACACTTAAAAACTCATCCACGACCACACAAGGTACCACGAAAAAGTAAACTTCATATCCAAAAGGATCTGTCAGCTAAAATGAGCCTAGATATCTTCAAAACGATCAAGCATTACCATACTTTGACTGCATTTACACGTGAAGAAACAAATGGTGTCCCTCGGGGATCACAGAGCCCAAATGACCGAAACCAAATTGTACTCGAGACTGAGAGAAGCCGTATCCTCAGATGACGAACACAGCAGAAAGTCACCTGAGCTCCAGCCACTTTGTTGTCAATCTTGCCTAGAAGCTTCTCATCAGCACTCATTCTATGTCCTAATTAGATAAACTTTTCCACAATCTCTAACGGGTCACCAATGTGCTGTCTGTATTGCCATAGCCTAAAATTCGGTCATCAGACAGGGTTCAAAGCCTTCATTAATTCCATTTTCTCATGCATCCATGAAGCTCACTAATTAACACAAGTTCCTTCAGTGATCTACGCACTAATGATGCCTGTTAGGTGACACTGGCTGATCTTATTCGAGACTAGAACAAGCCGCTCGGAGTAAAAGTAAAACAAGATGGACCTAGAAATAACTAGTGTATGCGTACAAAGGGAACTCATGGAAATAAAGATACACAATTCTGGTAAAGAAATATCCCGTTTCGAGACTCAACATTTCACCCATAACAAAGAATCCTAAAAGCGCGTAACGGGAAACAACAATTAAAGCAGGATTAAACAACAAACTGTGGAGTCACTTAGAAAATCCGCCTTTAATTCTAACACTTATCTAAAATCTAAATTTATTAAAAACGTTTACGGGGAACAAAACTCATTAAATCCTATTTCTGTAAATTGACGTCAATTTTATAGTCAGCTATCCTGAGTGGGGTAAGATTAACTACAACGCGTTGGGTATCCTCGACTGTAGGCCGCCATCCATAAGGCATGTGAACCACTCGTTAGGTCACCAGATCCCAAAACACAAACTCCCTGCTGTCCGACAAGTAGCACTTGTTTATGGACAGACTAGAGTTCCTGCCTCAAACAAAAATCTGAATGACGATGGCGACGCCATTTTGTACCCAATTCCCAAGACTCTATTACGATTCCTCTACAAACATTGCCCATGAGCAGATACCGTTCGAAACATCCATAAAGCCGGCTCATCCTCCTGCAGGAGCTAGCCGCATAAAGTAAGAGTAAGCTTAGTCAGTGAGTTGTTGCTCGCTTATTCGTGGCTAACCTCTGTCGTGGCCACTATCTCATTCGCGATCTGAAGACGCACCCGGTAGCATACAGCCAGACTCTCTTTCCCCATGTAATAAAAAAAATTATGAACAAACGATTGTGCGACTAGGTACATACATATCAGCCTCAAGTCTGGAACGTGATATTAGAATGACTGAGTAAAAGTGACTTGGTATAAAAATGTATGTCGCGACGCTTGCAAATAGAATGGGTTAAAATTATAGTTTTTTTACTACATGTTTGCGCATGAGCGCAATGGAAGGAGTATATGCCCCATAGCCACGAGCGCCTACTGCTCTATTGGAGATAACCAGTAACCGAACCCTGAGACTTGGAGTGGTGAAGAACCACATAAGGTCGCAATAAGTCAGGTGTGGTAACGATCCGGACGACAGTGGATTACTGTCTACCACCAAAGTAACCAGTGATGACGGGGATTCGAACCTCGGACCTCCGAGGTGGTGAGCAAGCGCTCTAAACCACTCGACCACCACCGGTTGCATGAGATCTGAACGGAGCGTAACGTAACCGTTGTCAATGCAGTACACTGAAATAAAATTTTCGAAATTCAGATGCGAAATTCTCCAGTGAACAGAACACTGAAAATATTACTTACCCCTCCACCAGCATCGCAGATTTGTAAATTCACTGGCCGGTTGTCAGCGTTCACTTCCACTGAAGCCATATGTGCGAGGTACAACGCAGCACAGCGCAATGATCATATCGCAGAAAACCATGCGAATACGACGATGGGTAGATAATAGAACATTCAAAAAATTATTTTACCGCCTCAAAAACATAACAAGTGGTTATAATAAAGTCAACAACGTTTATTTACCTTAAAATGAGTGAGTCTCAGTATACTAGCCAATCGCTAACGCATCAGATCTGACGCAGAAAGATTTTTCCCAAAGATAAAAATGGTTTGGACAACACTATTATCCTTCAACACCAAATCTACGCTTTCGTACACTGCAGAGAGGGCCAAAAATACTGAGAAAGAAGTTGTCTGGAGGTAAGCAGTGTGTTCTGCACACACCGATGTGTACAAAAATGCCAAATCACTGGGGAATATTTTTACACAAAGTACTAGATTAGGTTTGGCTGAAAAGTGCCGTGTGTTATGTTATACCTACAATAAAGTCAATCAGACAGCAAACGAAAAAGTGTAGGTAACAGGATTTACTCATCAGAAAACTGACCGTTTTCTACCCGTGACTGATCTAAAGACTCATCACACAGAGGCTGCTAGGTTTCATTGGCATGTGTTCAGCATGTCACAGCTTTCTAACGAATCGTTTTAGATATTGATAGGATTTGACAAGGGTATTCGTTTTATAGCATCTCCAACTTTGCAAAATAGCACATTGTTATAGCTGCACTATTTCAACCGAAAAAATAACTACAGCCGGACTACAAGTCAACCAAATTTCGGAAAAGTCCCTTGAGCGCTTTATATCCTCCCAAGAATTCCGAGTGATAGTCGAGAGTTTAAGTTTAAGATACAGGTTTCACATCCCGTTACCACTGGGTGCATTAGTAGTAGACAGCAACCGTTTGTATGGTATTGCGTTTGTAGTTGTACAAATTAATTATATAGTTTATAAGACATCCGGTGTTAATTCTCCGTGTTGTTTTTAATCCCTTCGAACAGGAAAAAAACCACAGAAGACGGGCAAAAAATAGCAGCATGAACAGGAGCTTTAACATTGGGACAGACATCCCATACAACTTGTCCGGTTAAGTTATATGATTCGGACTGTATTCGGTCAGTTTTAGAGAGCTCACTAAAACGCCGTTTTTCGGTCGAATATCCCTGCTATTATAGATGATCTTTCAGTTAGGTAGATGATGTGTGTGACATTTAAACATTATTCTTCGGCGGTAACAGCCTCAATTGTTCACCTCTGTTTGTGTAAGATGGATTCAACTGAAGGGGGTAAACGCTCCTTAGTCCCAAGGTCCACTGCGCTATCAGTCAACCCGCATCCATGGCCATGAGACTAGAGTGGAAGACCACATAAGATCCCAATAAATCGAGTGCGGTAGCGACCCGGATGACAGGGGATTACTGCCCACCACCATCCTTCACCCAAATCAAATCAGGTACTTTTTTAATCCCAACACGAAAATTAAGCTATCGTTTTTAGAATTAAACGAAGGCCACCAACCCGGTATATCGGCCTTATACAGTTTATGATAGCTTATTTCAAGGAGAACTGATGGAGGATTAAAATCCACATGAAGAATCCTAAACGCCATGATACTCAGAACACCAACTATAGATAAACTTTAGTTAAACTGTATCACAAAATGCTCCACTCAGATGACGCGCCTGGGTTTGAATCAGTAAGTTGCTTGCTCTCTTGGTCAGTTCGCCAACGACTAGTTTTCGCGCACCGCTACTTCTAATCAGATGGAGACTGCAGCTGCTGTCGATCACCACCACCTTCATCAGGCTTCGAGTAAGTTTGCGCCTAAGGCATCTGTCTGGAAACCGTAGAAACCAATCTGTGGGCATTTGGCAATGTAACTGAGGGTGCAGATATCCACTGTTTTCGTGTGTTTATTTATAGGGCACTCTGTAGCACTGACAGCCTCGAATGAAGCCTAGTTGATCTGGGTTTAACGTTCACCTGGATCCAGGGTATCTGGCTGCAAAGATAGCCGGGCGGACAATTACGAATGTCGCATAGTAGCAGATAGCGGGAACCGTTGATTTTGGAGTTGGTCTAGCCACCGATGAGACGTAGACGAGAATGCACACGGACAAACCTATGATTACAGTCCAAAGTTGTGGATCAAAATTAGTGACCGTCTTGAATCGAGCCGTGCTAGCGGTAACTGACAGCAATATAGTGAATCTGAATCGATTGCTGTAAAGACCCAAGGGTCTGCTTCGTGTGGTAGAACGGTTTCTTGCGCGACAAATTCGTACTCGCTATGAGCTGTCAGAACAAAGTTGAATAAGACGACCACTATTGTCGGACCGGTCGGCTGAAATGGCAAACAGCCTTCTATACGCCTCCCCGTCTCGCTCAGGTGTCCAACTTGAGCAGTGAAATCACCAGCGACAACCGTTATGTCCGTCGAGGGCATGCTGCGATGCAGTTGAGACAAACCATGGCAGAAATTGTCGTTGACCCCAGGAGAGTCAGTTAGTTGGAGCACAGACAGAAACGGCGTACACACATCGGTGCTTCAATATGTTACTGCTGACATGTGCAGAACTATCACCCCAAGCTGTACACGGACGACTGCTGGCTGGGATACAGTCGGGCAGTGCACTTTCCACCTTCAAGCTCTGAGCGAGCTCGACGCCAGCCCGACCACGAGTACTAGACGCCGAATGGCTCGACGATCAGACAGTAAACGATCGGCCGAGTTTTGCCTGCGGGACGAAGCATTATCACTAAAGTTGGGTTTTGTGAGCGTGTTTCGGAGATACGATACCCATCTTTATTAAAGTTTCCATAACCCTAAATAGGGCAGATAGTCGCCTCGTTTGGAAAACTATGGGAAAGTTGAAAGCAGCTAAGTGAAGAGATTTCCCAGGTATGAAAATCGATCCTCCATTTACTCCTTACCGTGAGTGGTGAGGCGTTGATAAAATCACTAACCGCCTTGCTCCGTGACATTTGGAAGGACGAGCGCATTCCGTTAATATGGAGCGAGTCATTGATTGTTCCCATCTTCAAGAAGGGAATACGCAATGACTGTGGTAATCATCGTGGGATAAGCTTAATCCCGATAGTCACCAAAGTATTAGCTTCGATTTTGCTGCACCGACTTACACCGGCTCGCGAGAGGAATGTCCGCGAACAGCAGGCTGGATTCCGCCCAGGTCGAGGATGCATCGACCAGATTTTTACTCTTCGCCGACTACTTGAAACGCGTCACACGCACCGCCGACCAACAATAATGCTTTTCTTAGACCTGAAAGGCGCCTTCGAATCAGTTGATCGAACATCGCTTTTCAGTATTCTTCATCGAAAAGGTATGCCCCAGAAGTTCGTGAACCTAATGAGATCATTGTATTCTCATACTTCTGGCCGCGTAAGGGTTTACGGCGAACTATCCGGTCGGTTCGAAACGACCAGTGGTGTTCGGCAGGGATGCCCTTTGTCTCCATTCCTTTTTAACTTCGTCATGGACGAAATAATGGAGAGTGGGCTGCAAAATCTTCAGGATGTAGGGGTCGAACTAGGAGATAGTGAAAAGCTATGTGACTTAGATTACGCAGACGACGTTGTCTGCTTGTTCGAATCCACGGAACATGCTCAGCGTGCACTAGATAATCTCGCAAGAGCTGTAGCCCCATTCGGCATGCGCTTTGCACCTTCAAAGTGCAAGGTGATGTTACAAGACTGGACGTCAACAATTCCGAGGTTGATGCTCGATGGGGAGGTGCTGTCAGTAGTCGACCACTTCACCTACCTCGGTAGCTGCGTGACGACGAATGGGAGCACAGTAGTAGAGGTGAGTATGCGGATATCCAAAGCTCGAGCGGCGTACGCTGGACTGAAGCACTTGTGGCGCCGATCCGATATTTCACTGAAGTTGAAAGGTCGTGTATACTGTGCCACTGTGCGTTCAGTTTTGTTGTACGGTTGCGAAACTTGGAGTCTGCGTGCTGAAGATATTCGTCGTCTTGAGGTTTTCGACCATCGATGTTTACGTAGTATCGCTAGGATTGGGTGGAATAGCCGAGTAAGTAACGATGAGGTAAGAAATCGAGTATTGGGTACTAATTCAGAGAACGTTTTGTCACAGCGTATCCAACTTAGTAGACTTCGTTGGTTGGGACACGTGTTACGTATGGCAAACACACGTCTACCGTACCGTGTCCTATTCTCCGCCCCTCCTAGGGAGTGGAAGAGACCACGTGGAGGTCAACAGATGACGTGGCAACGAGGAATGAGAAAATGTACAGCAGACTTAGGAAAAGTAGGTGCTTCACGTCTTCGTGGTTGGGGTCCAAAAGATCCGTCTACCAGTTGGCTGGAGACACTAAAGGATATGGCTGCGAACCGCGAACAGTGGCGATCGTGTTGTCACTTTCTATCGAATCAGAATGTTTGATCGGTGTACGTTTGTACAGTTAGACTGTGTATTCCGTGTGTTGGCTACTAGGGCATTCTTTTCTTTTCCCACCCATGTAGGTCCACTCCCTCTCCATCTTGTATATTCATACTTTTTAATTCAACGTGCAACATGGTGAGAAAGGCAGTGGTCAGTGGGGCTTGCCCTACTGTTTAACGCTGTACGATGATGATGATGATGATGAGAGTGACAAGTTCGCGGTCGACTATGACTCCTCGCACCCACATAGAATTTTCATGAGAAGGATGAAGAGCAGAGAGATAAAAAAAATATTTTCTGAGGGACTGCTGGAGATTCCTGGGCAAATCCTACTTCGCAGCTGCCCACACCGCAGGAGAGGTTTTTTCTGGGGATCTCGACCTGAGCCTTTGGATCAACAATCTGCCTTTACCCCAGCACGGGAATGTGAACGAAGCACTAATGAAGGAACTTCATCTGGTATGTCACGTGAGACCCGGTTGTTGTTCATATTTTGTCTCACCTTCGCCGGTGTTTACTTTTCGATCTGCATCCTGGATTCAGACCTCAGCCTCATGCACCCAGTGGAACAAATCGAAAGTGAACGGGGCGGCATCTTTTTGGCAGATGGCTGTCCAGCTTAGGCGGGCGACAGCTGCCCATAAAATATGATGACTTCTCTCACCGTCGGATGAAATCCCAGGTACTCCAATCCTATGCCCATTTAGTGGATTTTTTTGCTCGGTAAACTGCTTCTCTTCGTGTCTTTTCTAAGGACGTGATGGTTGATTATACACAACCAGATGTTGCCCATCAACTGGTTCAGCGAAACCGAACTTTGTCTGGCCCCTTCCCATTGGCCTTCCGGAAAAAAGTGTATCTACGGCTTAAGAAAGCGACTCTACATACCTCTTCGGGGTGTGGAGGTACGCAAGCCATCACATCATATCACCGTGATTGACACGTACTTTCTGCCAAACGACATAATACTAGCTGATCGTACTGTCAACGGAGTCAAAGGCTGTTTATTTGCACAAGAATATGACTTTCGCTGATCTGCTATGTCACAGAGCTCAGGAATCTGGTAATCAATGACTTATTTAGTATTTCATAGAGGTTTTTTGTGACCTTCGGACAGAATGGTTAGGCAAGCTTTTCTTCTAAGCCCCCTAAGAGACTGCAGTACAAACCTACGTGGTTTATTTAATTCGTCAAAATCAAATGCAACAAGAATATACATTACACTGTTCTTGTGAGCCCAATGATGTCTGGCTCATTTCGTGTTTCTCATTGATTCAGAACAGTGAAAACGGCCTTAATGTTGAGTAAATCAAGACCGAACGATCTTTGAAATGTACCGAAGAATCGATGCGCCATGTGTTGTGATTTTTAAAAGTATTTTATTGTCGAAAACACAGCGCTGTCGGTAGAAACTTGAATCAGCCAACGTTTCGGCTACCACGGGTAACCTTTTTCAAGGCAAATTTTCAACCAAATGTTTGATTCGTTTTCGTGGACCGGTGCCTATAACCGAACGGCCAAAATTGCGATCATTGCCAATAGACGCAACCTTCTCCATTTCCCTACACTACGCAATCTACCACTTCTCCCCGGTCAATTTCTCTGGCTCCTTCATTGAATATGGCAGCACTAGGAGGGACGGATCTGCGAGTACTAACAGAGCAACTGATGTAAAAGATATCCATCGTTTGTGAGGCCTACTTGAACCAGAGTCCTGTGGTATTAGACGCGGCATACAAGGTTTCCTTGATCCGTTACCAGCGTTTATCTGGCTCGTTCACATCCGACTGCATCGATAAGCGTGTAGATAGCCCTGCCTAAAAAGCAGATCGTCGGTTATCGTCCAGGAGCAACTGAGCGAGACGGAGGACATTCACGTTGGTGACACCACGGACAAGGCGTAAATAGAAGCGAGCACGTACCAAGGCGTGGTCTGAGTCCACAGGCGTAGACCAGAATGATCCACATCAGAGATGACCAATCACAATATGGTCAATCTGAGTCCAACGTTGTGAAGACGTAGGAGGACGCCATGTTAGTCTATGCCGTTTCTTATGTCAAGAGTTCGTACTCGCCAGAAACAATCTGTAGTCAGAGCACAGCTGAATGAGACGATCGCCGTTATCAGTACGATCGGCTCAGATAGCAAATGGGACTCCGATGCGCCTTTCGGAATCCTCGAAATTGTCAACTTGGGCGTTGGAAATCTCAGCAATGAGAACCACGCCTGTTGAACGCACGCTTCAGAGCAGCTGAAACAGATCGTGGTAAACTTCGTCCGTGGTTGAACAACTTATCTACTTGATGCGTTGACTGGTACTGAACTAACTACGTTTGCAATTCACTTGATCATTTGAGCCCCCATCGGAGGTAGAAGTGGAGTCATGCATTCAATCACAAAAGTGAGGGAAAGCGGCCGATCCCGACGAACTTCCCCCAGTTCTTCTCAAACTGGGTGGAAATACTTTGATAAAATCACTTACCATCTTGCTCCGTGAAATTTGGAACTCGGAGCGTATTCCGTTAACGTGGAGTGAGTCATTGATTGTTCCCATCTTCAAGAAGGGAATACGCAGTGACTGTAGTAACCATCGTGGGATCAACTTAATTCCGATAGCTACCAAAGTATTAGCCCCAATTCTACTGCACCGTCTTACACCAGCTCGCGAGAGGAATGCCCGCGAACAGCAGGCTGGATTCCGCCCAACACGAGGATGCATCGACCAGATTTTTACTCTTCGCCGACTACTTGAAACGCGTCACACGCACCACCAACCGACAATAATGGTTTTCCTCGACTTGAAAGGTGTCTTCGATTCAGCTGACCGAACAGCGCTTTTCAGTGCTCTTTATCGAAAAGGTACGTCCCAGAAATTCGTGAACCTATTGAGATCATTGCATTCTCATACTTCTGACCACGTAAGGGTTTATGGTAAACTATGAAGTCCGTTCGAAACGACCGGCGGTTTTCGACAAGGATGTCCCGTGTCTCCATTCCTACTCAAATTCGTCATGGACGAAATAATGAAGAATGCGTTACAAAATCTTCAGGATGTAGGCGTCGAACTAGGAAATAATGAAAAGCTATGTGAACTAGATTACGCGGACGACCTTGTCTGCTAGTTTGAATGCACGGAACATGCTCAACGTGTACTAAATAGACTTGCGAGAGCTGTAGCTCCATTTGGCATGCGCTTTGCACCTCCGAAGTGTAGAGTGGTGTTGCAAGACTGAACGTCAACGATTCCGAGCTTGATGCTCGATGGGGAGGTGCTGGCAGTTGTCGACCACTTCAATTACCTCGGCAGAAGCTTCACGATGGATGGGAGCACAGTAGTAGAGGTGAACACGCGTATATCGAAGGCTGGAGTGGCGTAAGCCAGACTGAAGCACTTGTGGCGCCGACCTGATATATCACTGAAGTTCAAAGGTCGTGTACACTGTACTACGGTGTGTTCAGTTTTGTTGTATGGTTGCGAGACTTGGAGTCTGTGAGCTGAAGATATTCGTTGTCTTGAGGTTTTCGACCATCAATGTTTGCGTAGTATCTCTAAGATTGGGTGGAATGACCGAGTGAGCAGTATTAAGGTCAGAAGTCGTCTGTTGGATACCAATTCAAGGAGTTCTCTGTCTCAGCGTATCCGGTTTAGTAGATTTAGTTGGTTAGAGTACGTGTTACACACGTCTACCATACCGTGCCCTTTTATCCGTTCCCCCTCGGAGGTGGAAGAAGCCATGTGGAGGTCAACAGACGACTTGGAAACGGGAAATGAGAAAAATTACAGCGAACTTAGGAGAAGTAGGTGCTTCACATGTTCGTGGTTGGGGTCCTAAAGGTCCCTCAACCAGTTGGGTGGAGACAATGAAGGATATGGCATTGAACTGTCGCAGTGGTGGTTGTGTTATAACTTTCTGTTAAAGAATGATTGACCGGTGTGTGTTGGTACAGAAAGACTGTGTATTCCGTGTGTTACCTACAAGGGCGTCCTTTTCTTTTCCAACTCCTGTAGACCCACCCCCTGCCTACTTCGTATATTCAATCTTCCTATTTCTACGTGCAACATGGTGAGAAAGGTAGTGGTCAATGGGACGCGCGCTGCTGTATAACGCTGTACGATGACGGCGATGCCAATAGCCAGATTATTCGTTTCGCCTATTTGGACACTTAGATGGTGAGAATTAATGAAACGGTGGACAAAACATCTGGATACCGACTGTATGGTAGACTCAGAAAGCGTATATTATCGGTTTTCTATTCTCAACAATGAGAAAGTCTGCAACACTTTTGAGGCCTGCGGCAATTATCACCAATTCAGGCGCATCCCGTTTGGGCTGACTGCTTTCAACATTCTTGTGAAGAGTAACATGAAGAAGCTTTCGCTACATCGATACAAACTGTCTGCGGCAAAGATGCGGAAATTTAAAGCGATTCTTTGAGGTTGCGAGAAGTATGCAATAAAACTGAGTCAGAGCAAGTGCACCTTCGCCACTAGGACGGCGAATAGGACAACTGAATATTCACCGTTTGGGGTGCATAAAGCATTGATCTGACTTGACTTGACTTGACTTGAAACCATGCATCTACGAAACATCCTTCGGCAGGAAAAAGCTTGATTCAGCTTGATTTAAATCTCTCGTTGAAATGCCACCACCCGCTGACCTCAAAACCCAACAACGAGTTACTGGAATGTTTGCCTATTATTCTCACTGGATTTCAAACTTTCAGATAAGACTTACCCTACCATTATCAATCGCACATTCCTAATGCTAGATGTCACTAGTGCATTCTAAAATCTTAAGTTGGAATTAGTCCAAGCAGTTGTTGCCTCTGTAGACCCACAAGTTCCACTGAGACTGGATACTGACGCCTCCGACATAGTCATCGCCACAACATTGGTCAGAATGGACGATCTGTAGCATTCTCTTCCGGTACCCTCTCATCTGATGGACGTCACCATTCTGAAATCTAGAAAGAATGCGTCGTGATACAGGCAGTTCGAAAATGGAAACACCATCTCCTTAGTAGCTAATTTAACTGGTAACTAACCAACGCTCGGTTGCATTTATATATATTGCCAGAGGAAAAGGAAAGATTATTAATGATAGAATACAACGCTGGCTGATAGAACTTTCCATTTTCTTACGACATTATCTATCGGCCCGGCAGAGATAATAAGGTTGCTTGCATGCGCTTTCAGAGCTACTGTTCATCAGTTTTCACCGCGGACCATCTGAAACTCCCTGATATCCTCTGCCACTCTAGCACCGTCCGTTTAAGTTGTTTTCTTCGTGCAACGAACTAAATCTTTCGGTTGAGCAGGTGGAGACTGTAACTCAACAATGCCGCACATGTGCAGAACTAAAGCCGCATTTTATAGGCCATCCGGAAACAATCTGATAAAGGCTGCATAATTTTTCGAGACTCAAAATAGACTTTAAAAGTCCTTTGTCCGTATCCAAGCCAAATAAATATTTTTAAGGTGTATGGGGTGTCTGATAGGAGTATCACCTCTGAGTTGGTAGACTGTCGTACCCTTGAGGTATCTTTCATCCTTTTGGTCTATATGAGGCACCCAGCTCTCATCCGTGGCTCCACAGAGCTGAAACACGAATCAGGGGCCACATCCCGGCAAACCGCTGGACAGACGGGCTGAAACAAGTTGAGAGCAATCGAAGACGGAAATCCTAGGCGAGGCGGTGTTTGAATGTAAAGACATTTACCCCTGAATCGGCAGATCAGATTTACTGTATCATCCAACGGCTGGGAAGGAAATCTGTCGAACCAAGGCTGCATGAACCGCTGGGTTGGATTCAATTCCACAGAATGGCGAACGAGCTCCTAGGAGCCATTGGGAATCATGAATCAACAAGCTGCTACCTTGCAGCCGGCACTTGATTGTGGAGAGACTAGGGGTGCTCCCTCGAAAAAAGTCGAGTGGCGCTGGGGACCTCTCTAGTACCAAACATCCATGAAATTTCATGATCAAACTATCATGAAGCCGGTTTATCCTCTCCATGGAGTTAATAGCGGTAAAGCAAAGTAATTATTAAATATTACACTGTTATTATTGATGAATAATCACGTCTCTCTTTCATTTATACGCGCTCTTATATGGACAGACGAATAAAACTTAGCACGACATTTTTTCTCAGTCATTATCGTGCCTGCTGAATCAGCGAACGTCCTTCTACTAGCAATACAGCCTCAGTCGTTACGGTAAATGCATCAAAGAACCAGAAAGTTTTCAGTACCATCCACGCAAGCACCGCCACGGCAACCTAGACAGGGAAGGAACGAAGGTAGGCACCATGACCTTACCTCCGGCGCACAGTTTGTCCCAATACCATGTCACTTCGCTCAGTGGGGTCTGTGGTTGGTCGAGGTACTTCCAAGGGTCTCGTTGTGGGAAGCGGAATTGAATGCTCAGACAAAATTAGTTAACTACTGAAATGCCGTGACCAATGAAACGGAATATTTTCATTACTGTTGCAGCACGTGAGGATAGCTGGAGCCTGAGGTGCAAGAAACTGGATACAAATTCGGATCAAGCCTCCATATCCCGTGATTTGAGCTCACCTGTGCTACGCATGTGAAGCGAAATCTTGACGTAATAGATGCTCGCAAAAACTCTACCGGTATTCCTATCTGGATAGGCAGGCGCCAGCTCCTACCTTGAAAAAGCAGCGTCAGGAACCAATTAAACTCGTTGACAACGCAACCGGACGCCCCACTGATCTCGACCACTTCATCATCATCCTCATCATCATCGTATAGCGTTAAACAGTAGGACAAGCCTCACTGACCACTGCTTTTCTCACCATGTTGCACGTTGAATTAGAAATTATGAATATACAAGATGGACAGGGAATGGACCTACATGGGTAGGAAAAGGAAAGAACATCCTAGTAGCCAACACACGGAATACACAGTCTAACTGTACAAACGCACATCGATCAGTCATTCTGATTCGATAGAAAGTGAAGATTCGATAGAAAGTGAAATTTCGTCCTGTGCAAACAAAACTGAACTGAATGTTTGTGACCTCCTTGATATTTTAGGTATGAATACAGTGTCGCGTATGCCCAAGAGGCAAAATGACCGTCATTATCAAAAACACTGCGAGCATCCTGTAAGGGGACACTCGGGAGACGGCTGACTACACCGAGCTACCTGGTGAGTAGTGTACTTTGATGAATAGTCAAATTCTCTATTATAAAGAAGTCTGCACAAGCTAATATGGCACAAAGCGTCGGTGTATGTCGTCATACACAATTCCTTCCCATTGTTACCTCCTATCAATTTCTACTCGATATTCATGACTTAAGTTGCACGGGTGTCCATCTGAGCGCCACCTGAGAGTCCCCTGAGGGTATCTTTGAATGACTCCACAGGTACACTCAAGTGACAGTCATCAATGAACTGGAAAATACGCTTGAACTGCATCCTAGTTGAGAAATCACATAAATGCCAAATCTACTAGTGAATTTTACATGTACTATTTGATTATGCAACCAGAGTACGGTCCAAAAGCGCTTCCTGGATTCATTGCTGATCGTCCCTCGACTGTACCTCTTTTCATTATGGATCATTCAACGGCGCCGTCGGGGGGGGGGCACTACGGACAACCGTAGTGTTCGCGTTGGCACAGCGCTTGGTCAGGTTAGGCCACAGAACCAGAGGCTTGAGCCAATAAACGTTATATTTCTCGCTTTGTGAACTCCAGGGTTTCTTTTCGTGTCGCAACTCCCAGATATCCGGTACAACTTGGCAGCTTTTTATTTTTGGAATAACAGAGGAAAAAGAAAGAAAGTAGGTTCGCTCTCGGGGCAGCAACTTCACAATAATACAGGTTCAGCGTCACAACCCACTGCTGTCCCCATGTCAGACTTTAGTCTGAGTCCTCGATTTATGTAAAGATGTGATTATGAGATGATGATTAGTAGGATGATGTGGAGGCTGTGAATTAAGACAGGTGCAGTTCGGAAGTATTAGGGTGGGAAATGGCAGTACAGGGTAACGAGGATCGAGGGAAAAAACAGAAAAACAACTACTCAGAATGGTTAGTCATAGTCTGGGAACACCTCTGCCCAGCATGCATCCCGTTTGTGCCTGAAAGCAACGACCGAGGTTATCGTCACTACATACGGAGGCCACTTGTTTGTGATTCGGTGAGAAAAGAAACACGCTCTTAAGCTTTTGTTCGCCCTTGGTTTATCCAACTTATGCCCGTGTTCCCTGAGTGCAAGGTTGTGACAACGAGTCAACACTGTTCCATCGGTTGTGGTAATTCCCTTATTAAGCTTACAACTCACTGCCAGGTATTCATTTAACCTACGACGTTCAAGAGAGGACGGATTTATGGCTTTTAGTCCTTCCCTGCATACCGATAATCACTTGGGTGAACCTTCTTTGAACGTCTTTGGATGCCTTTTGTCCTTCACCAGGCTCGACGCCCACACCTGTACGAAAGTCTCCAAGTGATGCCTTGCAGTCGCCTTATAATTAAGCAAAATTACGCCGGCTCTCCTAGACACCATCGTAATTCTAAGTTGAACAACGCCTTATTTGTTTTAACCGTTGCCGACGTACATTGTTTGGCGGGTTTGAAGCTCTCACGCACAGACACACCTAAGTCTCTTAAGACAGTAGCGGACTCAATCATTGTCAGGACTAACAGTCCTGCGTACCTGCGTGTATTGCTTTCCCCGCTTGACAGCAAGTGATCACATTTGGCTTTATTTATTGGCAACTAGCACTTTCCGTCCATGCACTAATCCTGCTTAAGTCGGACTGCAGTTGGCTCGAGATCACCTTTCCTACTGATTTGATTTCGTATGTAAACAGGTTGCCCGGGCAGTCTGGTGTAGTTAACAGATCATTTATATATCTGAGAAATAACAGTGGTCCCAGAACGAGGCCTTGAGACACGCCACTGCATGTTTGGGCTTGTGTGGAGCTAGGGTCTTCGATCTGGACGGAGGAAGCTCTGTTGCTTAGGTAACCCTCGGTCTATCCCACAACCCGTGCATCTCCAGGGTGTCCAGCAAGAAACCGGGGTTCACTGAGTCAAAGAATATTTGAAAGACCCCTACTAGTTCACTTTGGTGCAATCAGCTGGCTAGCTCATCGAAAAATGACAGCGGAGCACAGCCAAAACAAACACATTTGCAGACCGTCAGTCAGGTATACCCATATGACTCACCACAAAACGTATCCAACGCAGAGGGATTGTGTCCTGATGGATAGTCATTTGTGGTGTAGCTAACAACCAAACTGGTCTTTCCAACACCACTGTCACCAAGCAGGATACATTTAACGTTGGTTGGCTTTTGTATTGTGATATTCGAATCGCACTCCTTTGTTTTTATTGATTTATTAATTCCATTACTTGCGAAAGTCATAGCGCCCCAAGCACACTGGTCACGACATCCCAGCGGACGTCCCAAAGGCAAACAGTCCCAGGAGTCGTCCCATTTGTGTTCAGTTCAATTCAGTTCAGATCGGATCAGTTCAGTTGTCTTGAAGTCTCGAAGTACTACTCGGGTTCGAGGTTTTTAGCCCAATTGTCCCAGTTCTTGAGGAAATCTTTGATCTTCTGTTGGATTCACCGAGCTGAAACGAGAGTAAAAAGAAGCGGGGGGGGGGGGGGGTGGCAGCGAAAACAAGATACACATAACATCATGCAGTGTCTCACTGTGGACAGTACCTTAAGCGGAGTGGGGGTGTGGTATTCATGAACATATATGCAATAAAAGACATCTTTTTTTGTTTTTTTGACAGGGAATTATTTAGAGAGACCCAGGTAGAGGTCTAGCTTTTTCTTGAAGATAGTTTTGTTCTGCGAGAGAACAATATCTTCCACAGAGTAATAACCTATAGCTAAAAAAGTTAATTCTCAGTGAAGTGCGTGGCCTCGGTTTGAAAATCCTTCTGCTGTGACCACAGAGAGAAGAGGCTGGACAGACGGAGAAGAAGCAATCGCTTTGACTTGATTCAAAAAGGTGGATCATCAAAAACAGATCACCTCTTACGCGTCTTACGTCAAGGGGATAGAGGTTGGGGAGTGAGAGGCGGACGGGATAAGGTAGGTGGGATAGACCCCTCACTGCCCTGGTGGAGGCAAGCTGAACTCTTTCTAGGATCTCACGACCTCGGACAAGACCAGAGTGCACTATCTGACTACCGTACTCCAGCAGAGGTCGGATATACTTGCCGAAAACTATGGGAAAATCATCCTTAGATATGTGCGGGAAGGACCTCCGAATTATAATTAGGACTCGAAAGGCGGACTTGCTCGTAAGTTGTTGATGGTGAGAGAAGGACAAGTTACAATCTAACCAGAAACCGAGCACCTTGTGTCGGTCAACCCTTAGCAGTGTGGTTGCTCCGTTAATGGAAAACATACGACCAGTCTCTCTGCCGAAAAACATGCTCACGCATTTGTCGTCATTAACCGGGAGGTTCCAATCCTCGGACCAGCGTTTCGTTTCATAAACTGCAATTTGCAGGTCTTCAACGCTTGAACTCCATAGGGTTACATCATCTGCGTACATGGCAATGTTCGCAGAAAGGGCTGTTGGAAGATCGTCTATATAGATCAAGAAAAGAAGAGGACCTAAGACCGACCCCTGGGGGACCCCAGTGGTTACTGGGGAGGGTTGAGACAAAACATTCCCGACTTTAACCACAAAGGTGCGGTCAGTAAGGAAGCTACGTAGGATGGCCAACATGGAGCCTGTGGTCCCGTATGTCTGCAGCTTATAAAGAAGAGGGGCATGGGAGACCTTATCGAAGGCCTTAGCAAAATCGATGAATACAGCGTTTGAGAGCTGGCCATCATCATAGGCTTTCGTTAGACCATCCATGACAGTAAGCATATTGGTGATGCATGATCTGCCAGGAAGAAACCCATGTTGGGACGGGGAGAGGATCCTATTTCTATGCAGATGTGAAAGAACCTCACTCTTAAGAATTCCCTCAAAAATGTTGCTGGTGATGCTAGTGAGACTTATGGGTCAGTTCAGTTTGCACAGAACTTGGTGTGGCTAGAGCCAATCGTGAGTCCAGATAGTTGTGTTGTCGGCTCGTTTCCGTAGCTCCTAACACTGCGTGAGTTTCTTTTTCTGAAAGGCAGAAATTTTGTGCGTTATCAGTCCTGGCAGAGAAAGGTGAAAACAATGAGTAAATTGCTTCTGATGCTAAAAGCTGCTTAACATAACTCGGGGTATACTGCCATCCAACATAGGTCTACTGCTTTCTTAAAAGCCTTCACCGTTGTGGTATTTAGGACCTCCTCCGGGAGCTTATTCCAACAGGGTACTACTCTATTTGAGAAGTGAATCGCCCTAATTTGGAGCCTCGAATGCTTCCTTTGAAATCTAAGGCTATGCCCCCTTGAGCCTCTCTCGGGGATCAGAGAGGAAAGGTCTTCTCGGCTTATTCCTGACAGCTCCTTCCTCGCCTCGTGGGTTCCTATCAAATCTCCGCGGAAGCGCCGCCTTTCCATCGAGAACAGGTCTAGGGCACGGAGACGCTCTGTGTAGCTAAATCTCCCTAGCCCTTGAGGTATCTTTTTGTCCGTGGTAATCGTTCCTCTGGAATCAAGAAGGCTGGACAACAGGGAGCGCACATCAACTTCGAGAGCAATTATGCATCTTGAGCGTTCACTAAGTTATTGAGTAGTAAATAGAAACGTTTGATAATTAAGCACATCACATCCGTCTGTCTAGTAACACTCTAAACATTCACTGTCAGAAATGACCTCATTCCACTTACCATCTAGGGCCCCCTTGAATTCCTGTGTGATCCCCAGTTCTGTTCCCTCTTCCGGCTGCCTATTCCAGTAGATCACCGCCCTACTCCCAAACTAATGAGATCTAGCTAGTCATCTAGATGGAACTTGAGCCAGCTTCTTCCCGTGACCTCCCGCTTTGGCGTTTGTTGGCATATGGAATAGACTCTCCGGTCTAAGTCCAGAAAAGCCCTTGATTTTCCTGAACTTTTCTACGAGATCCCCCCGTAGTCCCTCGGTTTCCATAGAGAAGAGCCTGAGGTGCTGCACTCTCTGCTCGTATGTCTTGCCCGCTTGACTCTCTATCATGCGCTTTGCAAGACTTTGTACCTTCTCCAAACAGGTAGCATCTTTTTTGCAGTAGCGCGACAGTGTCTGAACACAGTTTTCTAACATAGGTCTAACTACAGACATGTAAACCTGCTCAACACCGGGCCTCTGTTTTCCCTAGATTACGTTTGGTCTTCGTGTTTGTAAAGCTTATGACCGTCTGTCTTTTAGCTAGAAAGGCTTAGGAAAAATACCCAAAATTTTCTACGTAGCTTTACTCTCCCTAAAAGTTCAAGTTACTGACCCATAATCTTTCCGCCTTCTTCACATTATCTCCTGAACTACTTATGGACGCCCCAAACATGCCAAGGTCCCGGGTGCAAATCGGGCACTTCGTACTGTCAGGCTCATAAAAACCAGGAACACCCAACCTCAGTCTGCACTCAGTCCATGCTCAGTAGCTCTAGTTTATGTTTATGACTTAGTCAACAAGAAGATTAACGAAGTAGACCAAAACGTGACGGACCTGCATAACCAGGTCCAGTCCATCGATGATATTCTGTTGAAGATACCCCCTACATCTAGGATAATGGAACCCACCCCTATAGCTAATCGCCAAAGCCTAGACACGGCGGGCCGTTTCTTGGACTCAGTTGCGACCAAAGTCCATAAGCATATAGCCGACGCCAACACGTGATAGTTTTCAACATCCCTGACCGACTGCCCCTGCCATCAACCAAACTCACCATACTGAATGCTTGCAACATGTCACACCAAAGGTGCTATTGCACTCGGCTGCTCAAAAAAGCACAACGCGACAACTGTCCTTTGAATTTCCAATTCGCTGACGAAGTAACAGTTAGAGAATTCATAAACAGTTGGCAAGCCATTGCTAACACCATCCAGTTCAAAAGAATCGGAATATTATCGGATAAAACGCCCCTCTAAAGAGAGGTTTTTCGATCACTGAAAGCACCTTAGCTTCACCAACGCAGCCTGTGGCTGAAATACCAGCCGCCGCTTCCCCTCGCCGCCTGTCGAGCCACCCCGTAACACAAACGCCCTCAATTGCCTGCACCACTCTAGTTGACTTAGACCTGACCACCACCCCATGTCCAGCACATCCTCCTAGCAAACGGCCCTGCCTTCTACCGTCAACCTCCGCTCCCACAAACGGCATAGATATCCATGCCCAACCCACTATTATCCCAGGGCCACCAAAGGCCCGTGCCTCCAGGCCTGCCGCTGCTACTTACGTCAACCTACTGCCCACCGTCTCACCACCGAATAAGACTCCGGAGAAGTCTGTTGTCAACAGCCAGTCCTGCCGTAAATCATGTCCCACCGTCTTGCGGACACAAATCGTTCATAAAAGCCATGATCTACTATATAGCCAATCGTCCCATCAGCCGACATAGTTATGTGTCCCCCCACAGCTTTCAGCTACTCCGGCTACTCCCCTTATCCCCCCCCGTAAGTCTTCTCAGAGCCCCATTTAGAACCCCGACCGAGCACTCCAAGTACATCCCAGATAGTCCATGCTTGTTGGCGGGCAGGATGCAACCCTGCATCACCCTAAAGCAGCCAGCCCCGCCTCGCTGTATTAGCGTGGTACCTCGGCTAATCGACAAGGTCCTCACAACTCCACTTTACAATACAGGCGAAAACGGCCACCGAGTAAATCATCATCATGCGTCGGGATCAAACATGCCATATCCTCCAAGTATCTGAACGATTCGGACCACCCACTGCTGCGTGTTAGACCCTCCTCCCGCCCTGGCTATGACGGCATTCCCCCAGCACTCTTTCGTCCTGGTGGAACTGACATCGCTGCTATCTCTATGAATCTCTATAACTTATCCCTCAAACATGGCATTTTCCCATCCCAGTGGAAAACTTCAACCACTATTCCTATCCACTAAAAAAGTCCAGTGCACGACCCTTCAAATTGTCGTCCTATCAACCATACCCCTTCAGCTGCCAGAATAATGGAGCTTTTGATTAAACAGCGGACGTCATATTATCTCATGTCCCATAACCTCATTCACAGCGGTCAACATGGCTTCCTAAAGTCACGTTCTTGTACCACATGCCAGTTTGATTTCTTCAACCTACCGACCAAGGCAGCTGACGACGGAAAATCTATGATTATCATCTACCTCGATATGACCGAGGCATTTGACCGAGTTCCTCACTCCCGGTTGTTAACAAAACTCCGGGCCTATGGTATCCATGACCCGCTTTTATCATGGATCACTTCTTACCTGTCTGACCGAACCCAGGTTTTACATGCTAATAGTCATCTATCGCAACCGGTGCCTGTCACTAGTGAAGTCATACAAGGAAGTGTACTTGGTCAGCTATTTTTCCTACTCTGTATTGACTACATTTTTTCGATTGTGCAACACGGCACACCCTTCCTGTTCGCCGACGACATCAAAACCGTTTATGAGTTCCGCCATCAAGATTTGAGCACAGTGCTGTCTGAAATAGATAATGATCTTGAGAAACTTGATCGATGGTGCACTTCATGGCAAATGTGCTTCTCGACATCCAAAAGCTTCTACACAACCTACAGATGTCAAGTCCCTCTCGGAACTCTGTCACGGAACCAAGTGCCCATCGCCCCAAGCTCATCAGTGAAGGATCTTGGACTTCGGTGTACTAACAATCTGCAATTCTCGGTACCTGCCTCGTTTTAGACGGCCTGGGCCAGAGAGATAATAGGCCCAGTTCTCAGACCATTTAAAACGAAGCAGTATTCTCCCAAAATGCCAGCCCCATGCTAGACCCCACCTCGAATATTGTCCTATGATCTTCTCTGGAATGTCTAAATCGGATAGAATACGCCTTGAGAAAGTCTAGCGCACCCTCACCAAGAAGCTTATACGATACTCTTCTCCACCGAGCTATAAAGAGCGATGCACGCTGCTAAAACCTGACCCCGTATGGCTTAGACATGTCATGCTCAACTTGTGCTTTATATATAGACTTATTCATCGTTTTGCGTTCACTTCTACCAATTCTATACAGTTTCCCCTACCCTCACCTTACCCTCTGCGCCACAGAGAATTCAGTCTGACCATCCCACAGTCCAGGCTGGCTATAAGATCCAACTTCTTTCTCAATAAATGTTCAAAACTTTGAAATACGCTACCCCTGACTATTCGCAAAAGTGCGTCAATAACCCGGTCTAGCCATGCCCCAAGATCACAACTTACCGTTAGTCATATGTTATCTTTGACTAACGCCAGCATATCTGAGGATCGAGCCTATGAAGAAGACATCGAACTTTAGAACCCCAGCTTCAGTCTCTCCTCCGGCTCCCTGCTATCCTTCGAGTTGGCCTTCGAAAACGGGTTCCGCTACGAGGATCATGGCGCCATATCCGAAACCTACCATTTCCTGCCTAACGACAGACGCTAGGCTTACCATTTACTATCACTTTTTTACGCATACCTCACATAATCCACATTGCAAAAGGATTCATTTTTGTCGTTTACAACTATAACTAGCTAGATGCCTGCGGGTTTTTGCTACTTACCCACGTTCACCTACTACCAGCTAACCCCTATACAACTCTGCCTTATCTAACTCACTAGTCGGTCTTCACAACTATGTCTGGACAATTACTGCCTCCCTTGCTATATGGTACTAGGGCAGCCATATAAAACAACTTTCCTCTAGCTGAAGGTTTTTGGTCATTGATGTTCCCCCTTAGCACAAAATGGTTCAGTGGCGCTGGATCCTAGGACCTTAAGTCCCACCATCCACCACTTCACCCCTTGATCCTTCGACTCTCCTCTTATTTATTCTGGCTTCCACTCCTCCCAGCTTCCTTGCCCGGCCGTAATTTGCTTTCCTTAATCATTCCGGCTGAAAATCTCTCATCCCATACATCCACCTTCCAGTAGCTACCTTATGGCCTCAATTTCATCCTCTTATATTTCCCGACATGAATGCTTGTCTCTTTCGCTAAGATTTCTGAGTCAGTCACCTAACTTAGACTGTTATTCTCTCTCCATGTGTGCAATAACATCTACTGGCGCAGCCTAATTCAACCACACCAGAACGGCCTCTGGAATTTTTAGGCAAGGTCTGGCGCTGTACGCGACTGAAACATATATGCAGGCGCATACATTACAAGACTCGTTGTCCTACTCCACGTGTTCGCTTAGCTCCACTCCGTATTTTCTCAGCCCATGCAAGCTAAACCCCTGATGTCAACGGCACCTTTACCGTAGCTGCGTCCGGATGTGGGGGAAACATACCACCCACAGCAGTTGCAAAAAAAGACATATATGCGGAAAATTACGGTCGGGCGGAGGGGCTATGAGAAGTTCCTATATGGGCCCAACCACTTCTCTGTTAGAAAAAAGTGGAGAACAAAAATCACCAAGTGGGATCGATTTGACCTATATATACCATTAATATCGGACTGTGAAGGAAGCGGGGAAACTCCAATCATGGGTGTCTTCCATCAACTCACACCTGACCCTGCGAAAGGGAAAACCCCACACCGCCCTTGTCCGCTTGACATGCTTTTGGTTCCTATGCACGAGACTGACTTGGTGGTGATAGCAAACTGGTCTCTCCACACATGCTTACTCACCTCGGCTCTAACTTTCAATCACCTCGCACCCTCCCATGCACGCCTGGCATGTTTGGTGGCGTCAGCTACAAAACCACCGTGGCTCTGGACAACAAGTCGATACCTTAGACGACAGACACGTCCCATCAAAGAGTTAATTATATCCATGCAGATATTGTTGTATATGTAAACACACATGTAAGAAGGTAGAGAGAAGCGCCTGTATTTTTCGCTCAAGTATCTCTTTTTCCTCCTTTTCGTAAGAAAGCTGAGTTTCTCTTGTCCAATAATCCAGCCCACTCTCCAGTTTACAGCCTTACCCAGCAGCAACCTGCAGCTTTAGACCTGTAGATACCCCACGATAAGATTTGTCACACATCCTATGGACCAATCATACAAACTTGTCATTTGGACTCTTAGTGTGTCCCAGCTGCTTCCTTGTGACCTGTAAAACACCGCTGTGGGATTTGTCATATATCCCCTAGACCCGTCATGCAAACTGGCCATTCAGGTTCTTCGTGTTGCCCAGCTGCTTTCTCACGTAGCCATCAGACCCTAGTCCAAATGCACCTCCAAGGCTTTATTAACCCCTGAAGATAAGTCTCCTCGGTGAACGACCGAATCGGTAATCAATAACTTTGCCTAGTAGTTAGCCCAGTTAGCCCTCACGAACACCGAATCACAATGCCAACGACTCCTCATTTTACTAAGACCATTGTGCCTCATTTCCAACCTCCGTACTCTGTCTGTTACTTTGCTCACGCCAACCCTCAGCTGGAACATCTCCCAGACTGCGATCTTCCCTTTTTCAATTTCAGAACCACCTGGCCATCACGTTGCCTGGCTGTAATATATCGTGCAGACAGATTACCTTTTTCTCTGCCCGTCTACATTCGCGCCAAAGGCTGGCTACCGCGAACATGATCTAGCCACTGGGTTTCGCCCAAAAGAAGTCCTGGTATTGCTGCATATGCCCCTCTGAGGCTTACTGAGGAATTCTCACTACAAAACCCTCCCGATGCCGAAGCCACCGTGCGAGAACTCCCGATTAAGTAGTGATCGGTCCAGATTCGGCGATGCCCGCCTCCTTCCAATGATGAAACAGAGAACAAAAACAACAGACAACCCTCGCCCAAAAAGCCCAACGCGGACACAGAAAACCACAAGGAACTCAACAGAATGATGTATTCGCCAATTAACAAGCATAACATGGTCTGTTGCAAAGGTTTTCTCCCTTGTTTTGCCTCCATTTTTCCCCCGTGGACACGGCATTCAGGTTGCTGACTATTCCCTCCTGGAACTGCATCCGTTTTCCACCACGTGCGAACTGCCGCCACCAGGTGACACGCACTAGTTCTCATGGAAATTGTCTCACCTTTGCAAGGGGTACTATTCCTTTTCATATCCGCAAATCTATGAAAATTGGTATTCCTCTGCGAACCTTCATGAAATTCTTCCCCGCCTCCCTTGTCTCAACGCCAATTACCTTTTTAAGTGAACATGAATATGCATCACCGACCATTTTCTTTCATCATTCTTGTGAATATTGTATTTCCTGCGTCCTAAGACAATGTCAGTCTGAACATTCCTACATCCGGCCAATTCATTACTATTGCCGCAGTTGACTCGAAATCAGTTCGTATTCACCGTGTATTCTTTGGTCATTTTGATTCATTTAAACTCTCCTCAGCTTTATTCCATTGTTGCTGTGATGTCTGAATCTCTCTTTGAAATTTGTGAATTTTCCATCTCATTCAATAATATTGTAAACTCTGATCATGCTGACATTCGTGCCTCTCGACCACGGTCCAGAAATATACCATTATTAAACTGACGTGAAAATCCTTGACTATCTGCACGAAGAGGTTGCACTCAACCGGAAGAGCTCACCGCGTGCCTTTTTTGTGGTGGCTTCACACTGATCCGACCACTGAAGCTCAGGATTCAGCGACTTTCCAAGGTCTTTCAATATGTTTAATGCCACTAGTAAATGGACCTTCGTCGTGTTCAACCGTCAGGCTTGTCCCTTCCCGCGACAACAAGATGCTCTTCTCAGCATTGAGAGTCAAATCCCACCCTTTAACCCTGTTGAGAACGGAAACTAAGTCTCCGCTCAGCTTCTCTCTCCCGTGGGCTCCCTCTAACTTCGTATCATCCGCGTAGAAGGGGCTTGGCGGCTGTAGAACTAAAGCTAAATCCTTATTAAACGGAAGAAACAGAAGTGGGCCAAGTAAGGAACCCTGCGGAACCCCACCGGTGACATTTTTTAGTTTGTAATTCTTTTCGTCTACAGTAGAAGCCCATGGTTTGCTGAGTCAAATGCCTTGATGAAGTCAAGGTAACACACTGCTACCTGTTTGCCTTAATCCACTCTTTGAGTGAATTCGTCGGGGAGACCCAAGAGGTCGGTCAAGCAAGATCTGTTTTTTTAGAAATCCACGCTGAGATAGGCAAAGCATGGAATTCCCTTGTAGGTGCTCGCAGACTGGCCCCCGGATGATCTTCTGCAACACTTTGCATAGGGTGCCGGTAGGACCAACAGGTCCGTGGTTTTCCATTTCAGAGCTGGTCTCCCTTTATATATAGCTGTCACTGCTGTGTTTTCTCAGTCCTGTGGCAACCTTCCACGGTCCAGGGCGCCCCCATAAAACTTATGTGCTGGAAGGGTTAGGATATAAGCCAACGGCCTAATGATAGCAGGGTGGATATCATCTGGTCCGGCAGACCTACGGATATCTAACCCTTCCTATTGTTTGCTCGCGGTTTCCTCCTTAAGGGTTAATTCTGTTACGCTCCTTGGAAGAGTCACCCCCCCCCCCCAAAAAAAAAAACTTGTCTGCACACCGTCACCTATTCTGTGCACACAACTAAAGTACCCACCCGGAGCAGCTGCTTTGCTTTGGTTGTCTATTGCCACTTCATGATCATGGGTCATCAGTGGTCCTACGGCATCTCTCAAAGAACCCTCAGACTGCAGGTAGCTATAGTACTTATTTGAATGCTTTTTGACACACTGGGCAGATTCCATTTCATACACGCGCTCAATAGATCGCAGGAGGTCCGCCGTCTCATCTCCATGCTTGGTATAACGAGGCCAAGCCTGGGGGCTCCCGGAAGCCTTGGAGAGAGCCCATCTACGGTTTCTACGCTCAACCGACTTGCCTATTGCTGCCCTCTAACACACTGGCTTGCCCTCAGCCCTCCTACGCTTCAAAGGAGCGAACTCGTTCTGTAGGGTGAGTAGAGGTCCTTTACTCACCTGCCGGCGTTCCTCCAAAGTAGCATCGTCCGCTGTGTCCTATATTAGATCGACCGCTCTATTTCGAAGCCTAGGAAAGTCCATGTTTGTGGAGCTTCTGATCAAACTCGAGGCCACTTCGGATAGATGCAAGCAAAAAGTGATTTTGACACTCACATGGCCGCTTTTACCCAAAGGAGGTTGAGCCTGTGGCTCCGCCAGGTCGCTCCCACGATTCGCTAACAATAGATCCAAAAAAGCCGTGTACAACCTGTCATATACCTGGTATTTTCCCCCATGTGTTGGAACAGAGCACTTGAATGCAGCCATCGTGGATATCCTTCCTCTTGGGTTCCCGGGCTATATGCATCGACGGCCCAGTCAGTGTGTGGTAAGTTGGAGTATCCAACTGTGAGAGTCTTATTAGCTTTCTTGATTATCATTGTAAACACTTGGAGAATTTGAACACCCTTATCTCGGTTTTACTCGAGGCCCTGTGCACACCGCCCACATTTACCTTTCGGCTCGGGAGTGTGAAAGTAACCCTCCACAGTTGCGTATTCCGAGTACAAACCATGGTCCGTGATTCCGGAAGGTTTGTGCCTGCCCTGGTGACGACGGCTACTCCTCCCCCCACAAGGTCATGCTCCCTGTCCTGCCCATGGGCGGCAAACTCATCTCGTATTGTTGCTGGTACGTGGCCCTCTTTAGAGAGCTGTTTCCATAACGGCAACAATGGGCGCATTTTGCTCCTCTGCGGGTCTGAAGAGCTCCATTCACTTGTTTCTGAAACTATTTGCGGTAATATATAGCACCATCGCATTCGATTCGACGCGTATGGGTTTTTTTATTGGTTAGCGTTGGCTGGGCCTGTGGCGCAACGCCCGAGGTGGTGGCAAGTTTTTTGCAGTGGTGTACAACGCTGGGCTGCCTGTAGCCCGCTGGCCATCCAGGGCTACCGAAAACCACCGATCCATCGCCGCGGGCACTATCTTGACACCCAAGTTAAAAATGGTCATGTCTTCCCCCACTGGACGGCTCTGCCAATTTCCATCTAGTACATCCTCAATTACCACCAACCCTAACGGCTTGTATGGCTCATTTATAACTGTCGGTGAAGTAACCCGACGGCTGCATGAGGCATTCTGCTGTCCTCTGGCGCTCCACTCAAGGGTAGAAACGAATAAATCACCCTTGTCAACAATCGGCAGACTTTATCATTTTGAACGCCGCTATGAGGTCACCCTGGCCTCTACACCACTATAAAGAGAAGAGATTAAGATCCTCTAGACGCTGGGCGTAAGGTTTCCCCTCTGACCGGTGACCATCCTAGTTGCGGGTCGCTGTACCCCCTCCAAGAACTCCTTATTTTTGTGATGATAGGGAGCTTTTGTCTGCACACAATACCCCGGAAGGGGTCGCGCCAAAACCTTGTAAAACGGGATGAAGCCTTCCCGTTTTTGCTTGTGATATTATTGTACACCCTAGTAAACACACCTTTGGCCATTTTGGCATCTCTTCGGCACAGCCTTGAAGGCATGAGGTCCTGTGTGACTAGCACACAGGTCTTTTACCCCCGACACTCTCTGAAACGGAGTACTGTTCGTTTCATCCAATTTTGTGGTCAAGGTTCGGCATTTGGCGAGATTCAGCTGTAAATCCCACCGTTCTGCGCATCTAAGCACAGCCTTTATATCCTATGCTCAATCGTTCCCCGCTATCTTCACATCGTCTGGAAAGGTGAAACACGGGTTGTTCAACCCTTCCGCTCGGTCACTTATATGCAGGAGGAGGAGCAAAAGCCCTGGTGCTGAACCCTGTGACACACCACTAGTAACGTTCTCCGGCCTCGATAGATAATTGCCCACCTTGAAACAGAACCGACCATTCCCTAGGAGGTGTTCCACGCAATCATTTTCGTCCCCAATAATCCCAAAGGTCTGCAGTTTAAAGCCCAGCAGACAATGACTGACAGAGTCGAAAGCCTTACCAAAATCCAAGTAGGAAACTTCCACCACTTTACCTTCATCCATTCGTCTTGTGTTCTCATCCAATAACATCAGTAGGTTTGGCTAACCCGATCCAGTTAGCGAGCCCATGTTGCGCAGTTATCAGTGGGTCGTTAATAACCAGATTCAGGCACAATTGCCTTCTGATTATACGTTCAAAGCACTTGCACAACAGTGATAACACGCTGACCGGTGTATAATTCTCCGCCTTCTGCCGGGCTCCTGCCCCGTGTATTGCTACGACATTTGCCTCATGCCAATCTCCTAGCACCTCACCCTCCCTCGGATACACTTCGTACGGCTGAATAATAGCCCCTGATAAGGTATCGAAAAGAGGCTGAACAATCGCCAGATGGATTGTGCACCGTCCGGTTGCTCTGTGCTTGCGCAAAGATTTGAGTTCTTGGCGTACCTCGTCCTCGCTTACAGTAAGCCTGTAAAGCTCTGGCTTGCTCCTTATGTCTGATCCCTCCGCACTAAGCATATGGTCCTCTCGATACAAGCCTTGGAAAAGGCAAGTAAGGTTTCTGCCTTGCATCTATCATCGAGAACAATGCTTCCTTCGGGTACTTTCAGGGCTCCTACACACTCACGTGTCGTTTTCCGGGACTGCACGTAAGCGAAGATCATTTTGGGGTCTGCGCTCACACTGTTGACAAGTTTTCTCTCATACTCGTACCGTGCTTCTCCTTACAGTGCTCGGGCCCCTTTTTCTAGCTGCCTTGTAAGTGGTCCATGAGTAGTGGAAGCCATGAGGTTTATAATGAGCCCATGGCCTTCCACGAACAGTCAATGCTTTTACAATCCTCACTTCCCCCGAGGCGGCCGGTCCCTATTTCTTTGCTGCGTTAAACGAGAAAACTCGTCTGTCAAACTAGCTGGCCCAGTTTTTATTGTCGTCCACCCATCTTCCACATGTGGCTCCAAGACTTCCGGGTACCAACATATGCTCCCTGCCCCTACCCTCAGTTGAACCTCATCCACTCCAGCTTAGTTCCGGACCAACCTAGGTCCTGGTTTGTTGTGCCTTACAGCGAACATCGCACTTGGGACCCTATGATGGCTCCTTCCCGGTGGCTTCTCTATCACGAAAGAGGGGGCTTCAGATCGACACCAGGTTACCAGCAGATCCAGTGAAGTTGGACGATACCCGTCGCGGAAGAGCGTTGATTATCTTACATAATGCGTGAGGGCGTATTTGTGAAGCCATTCCGCCGGAGCTTTTCCGGTGGTTCTCCTGGGGGCACTTTCATTGTTCCAATTTGTTCCTGAGAGATTCATGCCTTCCAACACTATGAAGCGTTGTCGCATACACATGGTCATCCGTAGAAGCTGGAATAGTTCAGAGTTCTCCCCATCTGCTTAAGGCGCTGTACAGACACAGACCATCCCCACCGGCCTTCGGCCTAGGCGAGCCCAAAATGCGATGGCCTGTGTTATGGGTGTTAAAAATGTAAAAGGGACCTCCCACTCATTGTATTCAGCTCTCACGAGGGAGAGTACCTCTCTACGTAGACTACCATCTATTCTGTCTTGTCTGTGGGCGGTGGAGCCATGAAGTTGCTTGGCACTCTGCTCCCTTTTCAGCCATGCCTCCGTGATAGTTGTAATCACTTACTCTTTCGTTCCAGCCAGTAATTCCTCCTCACTTACCCCCTGGCCTACAGGCGGCACCTGCCAGGCCATCGGCTTTGGTTATTACCTTATGAAGCGTCGTGCCCTCGGGCGCAATTATCAGGGGGAGGGGCACTCCGTTTTTTACAATAACATTCACTGGGCCCGTATTATACCGAACCTTCAAGGCCACACCGTGCATAGTAATTGTCATGCCGTCGAAAAAACGCCGAAGACTCCCCTTGACTTATTACTTCCTCTTCCGTTGCCTCTCCGAGGAGTCAGGGACCCACTCCGGCTCAAAGTTACGGGTCTTATTGCAACGACTGTTGCCCAACTTTCGTCCCTATTAGTTACACTCTGTCTGATCTTCATTGACATCACCTCCACTTCCGTTCCCATTTCGGCCACACCCCCTCTCTTGGTGATAGGCAGTCTCCGGGAGTCCACTTGCATTATCCCCTCGGTGTGTACCTTTTTACCAAATGCCCATCCATCTCACTTTTTTTAGCTGGCACGTTACCTTTTGCTATTAAGCTTGGCTACCAATAATGATTGAGGGTTTAGGCGTAAATTTACCTATAGGTGTCTTCAGCTTCACTACAGTGAGAACGGGATGCTTGTGTTCCAGTTTTAGTAGATGCGGTGGATTTTGTGCCGGTGCCACCTTTCCACTGAAGGAAGTGTCCGGTGGGATCCTTATTTACCCCCTGTGGCGGGTTCAAACTTTCAAACCCGGCCTAGCCGTAGTTCTCTGCTGCATCTGCTGACAAAGATGATAAGCAGGGGTTTCGGCTTTAGCGAGTTGATTGCCTTCCAAAGACCCAAGCTGTGGCACTTTGCGTATTTCAGGTTAGCGGGCTGCCCCGCCGTCAGCAGGACATTTACAGAGTGCCCGTGTTCGGCTCCCCTTCTGATCCGCACCCCTATGGTCACCGGTTGTGCAAAAGTATGCAGAAAACCCCTGAGCTTTTCAAAAGCTCCCCGATAGTGACCTCCAATAGTTTGGGCCCATCTTCCAGTCTGTCTATCCTCTGTTTAAATATCTCCAACGCTAAGGCTTTCATGGGTACGTTTTCTGCGCTGTTGCCGTTCGGCCTGCCCGTCTTTGCCTGATATTAGATTTTCCTTGTAGCTGTGCGCGTTGCTAATACCGGATCCTGTGGTAACTCTTTCACCAAGCTTCCTGCTGTGACCCTGTTATTGCTGCCTAGAAATCCCCGTAATATACGGGAGCATCCACCCGCCGGAGCAACACAGTGAACACATACATTTCAAATATTCGTGTTTCCTGAGCAGCTCATAGTTTTCCTGGTTAGGGAAGAGCAGCTCCGTTGGCACCACTCGTTGCACCTAACACCCCGCGCACCAGTCTCAACCTACACTTTGAGGCTATTAAACTCACATGAGTCTTCATTGCAAAGGATCGTCATGCTCTGAGGGCTGCAAAAAAGTGCGAACTAGGCAAAGTCGTTAAGGGCCTTCCGCAGAAACTCTAGGTGGTTGCCATAAAAGTGTGAATATACACAGATCTCGGGCGCAGAACAAATAAAACGCCTTGTCGGTAGGACAGCACTTTGCCCAAATGAACCAGTTGGAGTAAAATTTCCCCGAATAGGGAGGCCAGTACAGGTTACACAGGTTTGATACCTTGTAATTTCGGCATACTCTTCCATCTTTTCCTCGATGAATTGCACACGACGTTCTATTGTGTATCTAAATAATAAGGGCACTTTTTTCACCGAGGCCCCAGGTGGTTACCGCGGGTAGCTCTCTACTTTGCTTGAGAGCCTTCTGTGACCAGCGGCAGTGAAGACAAAACTCAAAATCCCAAACTCAGATTTTAGTGCGTAAACTGTGACTAGGCAGCCTACCATAGAATCAGTAGGATCCATTCGAATGTCGCACAAAAGCCTGGCTGAGAGCTGAGTCCAGCTAGGCTTGAGGAGCAGTTTTGCGTGGTCAGTTTGATGACAACTACCTGGGTTCTGGAGCTTGAAGAATCGCAGTAAATAACTACGGAACAAAAGACCGCTAGTAGCCGTGCGCTCGCCGATTACGTACACGAAAGCTGAAAGCATTTGCAATACGTGAGATGGATCAATGATAGCACTGAGCGATGAGCTGATTACAGCTCTCTTCTACTCATGAACAGTAGGGGGATGCTGTCACACGAGCTGGGGCGGAGGGCTTCTTTCAGAGTAGGGAAGATAAGGATCATGATCGATTGGGTGAGCGCGGTGTTGCTGCCCACAGAGCGGTGATGCGAGCATGGCTTAGATACGGGATTACCAAAAAAGGAGTGCATAGGACATAATTCTAAAGTAAGGAGGCCTTGTGTCTCTGCCTCCACCTGAGCCGCTCGTCTATCTGAACGGATGATGCTGAATCCCAAGGGGTAGTTAACACCGTCAGTACAGACGAAACTTTGCTCTCTTTCGGGGAATTCAGCATTCCAGTTATGGAATGGGAACTGGTGGATGTACCACAGGGGTTCCGGAGATGCCCCTTAGGGGGTACTACAGGCAGAAACGCTCACTCAGATGGTCCAGCAGGAAAAGCATCCGCTAATCACCCAGAATTCCTGGATAATTGATTCGAAAAGAAACACTTCCGAAAGGGAGTTGTGTCCAGCGTAGACAACACCAAAACTGGGGAACAGCCCAGGCGGAATATTACCACCTCTGAAGCGCCTTACCGAGTGATCATTTTGGACACAGATTGTCTGGAAGACGTCCGCCGTGGGTGACATTTGCAATTCTTTTCTTATCTTTGTTCTTGTTTTATTCATATACTCATAAAACTCTGGTCGGTGTCGGCCATCATAACTTTTGGTTCTGCTCCTTTGAGCACGAGGTCAATCGCCTCATTATTTTCCGTTGGATCACCGTTTGGCTGGAACGCTTCCTATGGCCGTCTTAGAAGAATATTCTTTACGGCTCACCTGAGACAGGGCATCATCAACGCGGGTCAGTGTGCACATTTTTCTGTTTCCGAATGACTAATGGAGACACCACAAAGTTTGGAACATAAACGATTCGTCAGTCTTCTCTCAGTTGATGATTTTGTTTCGTGGGTCGATTTCGATCGAATTTGCGACATAACGAATCATGTTCGCGCGCGTGTAGACCACAAGAATCGAAGGCCGTAACAGGTGGCTGTTTATATATTCAATAATTATCAACCGTCTGTGTAATTAAGGTAGCACCTTATGATTCACGCGAACTTATTCTTCTGGGACTGCTGAGATGTCTGCAACGTTGTCTGTGGTATTATTGTAGATGGATTTGCAATTGAATCAATAGTAGCTGTGGAATAAAATTTGTTGTCATGGTTGATCTGTGTACAGCTCAAATCTAATTCCCACTACTGTCTACGTTTCAGGCTAAACAAGTCGGGCTTCTGAACCACGGGTGACGACTTCACGGACCAGTTGCATATTTGATGTCATACTTGGTTGTGTCTTTTTCTTAAGGAAGTATGACCACCGAAAGGCAAAAGAGTGCAGTTGTATGCCAATCCCACATGTGCTGTCACATGCCGTCCTTGCCTCAGTCCAGTTGCAGCTTTACTTGATGGCAGGTGCGGCTAACCCAACTCAGCCCCACAGTCATACGTGATACACGGACGGTCGCCATCCGGGGTTGTTTTTGCTCACTCGACAGTGGTAACCACGTGAACAAGAGCAAAATAGGACTTTAGGAAACCTAGAGGTGGCATGCACCTAATGCCATTGAATGTCTTATGATGCTTCTTGACTGGTTATCGGCATCCGTATTACCTTTCCCGGCCCTTGACGGAGTAGGCGGAGGATTGGCCACCACACTGACGAATCGTATAAATGGCTTGCCCTAGAATGACTGATCGGGGTATTCGCCGTCGTCATCGCTGAGTTAGAGATAACGGAATGGACCGTTGTTCAGCCGCTGACGTTGCGCAGCTTGACAAGGTCTTGTGTGATTCACTTAAATGGAGTGATCACAATCAGTACGCTACCGTTGTTGGTTAATCTGCAAATGGCATATAGAGCCGGTTGTAACTTAGCACGTGTGCTTACAGAGGGGGAATTTTACAGCCTCTGAAGCCTCGCATTGAATGCTCCTTTTGGACACAGATTGTCTGGAAGACGTCCGCCGTGGGTGACATTTGCAATTCTTTTCTTATCTTTGTTCTTGTTTTATTCATATACTCATAAAACTCTGGTCGGTTTCGGCCATCATAACTTTTGGTTCTGCTCCTTTGAGCACGAGGTCAATCGCCTCATTATTTTCCGTTGGATCACCGTTTGGCTGGAACGCTTCCTATGGCCGTCTTAGAAGAATATTCTTTACGGCTCACCTGAGACAGGGCATCATCAACGCGGGTCAGTGTGCACATTTTTCTGTTTCCGAATGACTAATGGAGACACCACAAAGTTTGGAACATAAACGATTCGTCAGTCTTCTCTCAGTTGATGATTTTGTTTCGTGGGTCGATTTCGATCGAACTTGCGACATAACGAATCATGTTCGCGCGTGTGTAGACCACAAAACTCGGGAAGCCGTTTGAGCATTTGAAAATCGGAAAATTTCGTGGACCCAAGTGAACCTACGAACAAGTGTCCAGTCTGACATTCGAACGGAAGTTCAGTGAGGATACCCCTCAGTCGGTTTCATTTATAAATGACTATTTGCCCCCTTGTGATTCGCCCACACCCGGTTTATTTTTGCCAATCTCCCACCTATCCCGGTGATTTTTGAGGTACCCTTATTTTGAAGGCAATTTTGAGTCACAGGCCAATTGTGAGGTGTAGTCCGCCCTCCCAGTGACAAGACATCACCAGCTTCCGAAAGTTTGTGCATGAAGGCATGTGGCGCTTCTGATCACTTAGCTTTAGGGTGGGCTAGTGCGCTGTTTGAGGCAGAAACTGCGAAAACTGCGCCCCAAGCGTAGTTCAAAAACATTGCTGTTCTACTTTTTACTGATTTTCCATAAAGGAATCTTTCGTCTCACTCAAGCTGAAAGGACTGCGGAAAAGCTGAATCTTCTCCCACTGTCCAGCGGTCTATCTTCCAGATCACCAGCAATACCAGGGGCAAGGCAAGGACAAGAGTTGTATTTTGAGAGCTTACCCTCCTCCCCACTTCTCAATTATCCAGCGAACTATCTTCCGGCCAACTAGTGACATTCAGGTAACCAGATAATCTCAAAATCCGAGAAAATTTGGGATTTACCCTTCAGAACAAGCCATGGGGAGGGCCGCGAATGCCAAACTGCCCGCGGCGGCGACTTTGTGGGAAGAAAGGACTAGTAGCCTTGCCGATGACATGCGCTAATCAACAGAAACTCATGTTCGCACTCCTCATTCATCGATGAGAGAGAGTCTTGAAGTTGATGGGACCCAGAGACCGGGAACCGGCTGTCTTCGGACCCATAGTAGGACCTCTAAGACCTAGTGATTTATTTGGGCCTGGCCAGCTATTGGCTCTGTTGGAATTGCCTGCATGCGAACTTCCGTATTTCAATGGTTTCCCAGTGCAGCGTTATATTTATCCTTCAGATCAAAGATCGCATTGACTCGAGTATCCCTGACTACTGCCAGCTTCCGACTTGCTCATTTCGCTACTGTGGAGGAAATCAAGGGAAGCTATGCAACGACGCTTTGTATACCCCATGGGAGAAAGATATTAAAGAGCTGGAAAGGTTCTGAACGACTTGTTTCGTTATGTACGCATTACTTTGAGGGCTCTTCTAGACAAAGTTGCTAATCTCAGCACCATCGCTCAAGAGGCAGAACAGATTTTGACTCACAGTAAAAAGTCGGTTAGTTGTGCGGAAGCGCTCGGAAGGTTAGGGTATTCAGGCGACTTGGACTTGGGTGATGTCGTAGAAATGGTTCTCAGGAAGTTGCCAAATCGCTTCTCTCTGGATTGGGTTAGAAGGTCCCGAGAAGCTTATGGTATTGACCGGGAACCGAACTTTCGTGACTTATGTTATTTTCTCAACTCTCAAGCCCGACTGCAACAAAACGGCCATGGCTACTTGTTTCAAACCCACAGGGCGACATCGGACTCCTAGGCCGGGGACAGTACACGTAGTAGAAGAGCTTGTACCTTGATCGCCGATGAGGGCACTTGTCCCAGAAATGATGGTTAACACAGTCTCACAGGCCCTTCAGGCTTCCTCGGTGCAACCCTGAAGGAGAGGTGGGATATCGTAACCAGGCTGAAACTTTGTTTTGCTCCTCTTTGCCTGGGCCATCGCGTCAGGGACTGTCCGGTTAGGGACAAAGCGGCGAAGGGAGTAGCGACCAGTGGCATCGTGGCCTGCTATGAGACACAGCCGGGAAGCCGGTCTTAAAAGCTCCCTGTCTATTGTTCACAAGCGGTCACGCAGAAAGCTCAGGTATTTTGCCCGCTTTCATCGGGGGACCAGAAGGATTTGTGCTAGTTGTTGTGTTGTTCAACACAGGAGCTGTCACCTCTCTTGTTCTGGATGATTTGGCCCATAAGTTGTGTCTAGTTGGCTAAGAAGCAGTGGCGCATCTGAACACTCTCGCAGGCGGCGCAGTTAGACGGTATGCCGTGTCTTCATTCTGGCTAAACTCAGTTAGCTGCGAAAAAGTAACAGAGGTGAAGGGGGAGAATATGGTGCCTTCTGTTTCGGAGGTACCGGCAAAGGTGTCAGACCAAGGAGCCCTTTCGAAATGGGGTCGTTTAAAGGATATCGACTTTGCTGCCACTCCTGAGTCGACCATTAGTGCCAAGGTGGGCCTGGAAGCCCCCAAAGCTCTCTGGGTTCTTGATCAGCAAAGAAGTCACAAACGGGATAAGAAGGCTGCCTGTACTCTTTCGGACTGAATTTTCCGAGGAGCGCTAGACAGTTTTCATCCACGTATTTCAAACGCATTTTCTTTTCATGTAAGACCATATGAGATTGAGCAGGACCTTGCCAGGTTACATGGTCAGGTTTTAGAGGACAATGACCGGGTTGAACCTGCACTATACGCGGGAGACAGGTGAGTAGTCGATAAGGTAGAACGTTCAATAAACTCAAGGATGGATAATATTGTATGGGCCTTCCGTGGAAGAACAACAGGTCAAGGAGCTAGTGTAACAGAACCGCGGTGTTGCTTCGTATTCTAATACTAGGTAGAAAGCTAAAGAAGGATGCAGAATTCGAGGAACGATATTCGTCGGCTATCCACCAATATTTAGAAAAACGTTGTGCCCTAAGGACTTTAAGTGAGAACAAGGATAACATTGGAGTATGTTATTCAACACGTCACGCTGTAGTTGACCCGAAAAGACCAGAGAAGCTAAGAGTGGTCTTCCAATGAGTGGCTGTTTATCTGGGTGAATCTATGAAAAGTCAGTCGGTACAAGGCTCAACCATCGTAACAAGTTTAATTGGTATCTTATTTAAGCCGGAAGATTACTCTTTGGAGTTAATTACCAGCCCTCTTTAGCAAGTTTTCCCTCAAGAAAGTTGCAGATGTATTTAGCCACGATTATAACCCTGGAGTTTCAGAGGCGGTAATGAATAGCTTTTCTGTGGATGACTGCCTTGTTTCTATTGACAGTGACGCTGATGCTCTGACATTTGTGAAGGATTGAAGCATCCTTTACCTCGAGGTGGATTTAGGTTGACCAAGTGGGCGAGCAACGGCCGTACTTTTCTAACAAGGTCGGTTTTGCAGAGCAGGACAAGTCATTGAGGTATTAAACGAAGAAGCCCTTCCGACGCAGTGCTCACCGCGATAAGCCTGGGGCATAGAAATTGACTGTTACTTTTAGCGACTCCGAATTAGAGGTCCGACAGCTACTCGAAGATTGTTGTTGTCTCAGCTAGCAGCAATGTATGACCCTTTAGATTGGGTCGAAGCCTACTTTTTGCGGTGAATGAATTTGTTGCAAAAGCTTTTCAAGCTGGGTCTTAAGTGGGATCAACCGCTAGCACCTGGAATGCTTGATTGGTTGAAACAGTGCAAGAGCAACATTTACGGAACGCAGTAGGTCCGCATACCACAATTTTACGCCCACGAAACCAAATCGCATGCCATTGTTAAGCTTCGCTAGTTTCGCGAAGCTTTGGCGGCTGGACACCGTTCCCTGGCGTATCTGCCTTTCGCAGGCACAAGTGTGCCGTCGCGGTGCGTCAGAATAAATACGAAGTCAAGATTTTTGCCTCTAAAATGGACAACCGTACCGCGTCTGCGTCTGTCCGCGGCTGTAGTGACTGCTCATTTGACTTAGGTTATCAACAGAGAGATAGGGTTGCCCTTGTCCGAGATCTTTTGGACAGATTCTGCGGCTGTTCTGCACTCGTCAAAAGTGAACAGGGGCACTAAGCTGCTTTCATGGCCTTTGTGAATCAGAGGGGTTCGCTTCTCACGCCGTGGCGGCTAGAGACCGGAAGGGATAACTTTGCGGACCTGGCTTCCGGAGGTATGAAACTGGAAAAAGCAGTAACATAAGTTTGCTGTTTCATGGGGCACGTTCTCGCAGGTGTGAGAACTAAGGACGCCTGTTTGACAGTACGATTCGCAGGCCCAAAAGAATTTACTGAAACTTAGGAGGGCGACAGTGAGCAAACTGACCCGCCCTTTGGTTTATGTTTATTTAGAACGGTTCTCTTCACGGTACAAAGTTTTAAAGTCAGTGGCTAGTGCTCAAAGGCCCAAGCAGTACTTTCTGATGTATTTAAGAGGCCAGTCTTGAATGAAGTCCCTTTTGGGTTTGTTGGCCATCTCGAAGATCAAGACCAGCCGTATGGAGGTGGTAAGTGAGTTCGATGGGAGGAATTGCTACTGAGTATTGACAGAGTACCTGGTGTAACAGCCGGTCGTGGAAAATCCCCTATTTCCCCCGCGATTCAGTGTTTTTCCTAACATCACTCATTTGCCTACACTATTGACTTGTCTTTACGAACTGGTTGTTTTTCTGGTCCAATTGTTGTTTTGTTCGCGCCCTGAGCGCTACTTTGACACATCCTTGTTCAGGACCTGCGTGACGCACGTGCTGTTTGCTCACACGCTGCTATTCGGTTTCTCGTTATTGAGTCCTTGTGATCGTATTATTGAGGTTTGTATATTTTTTATGTCATTGTTCATGTAATAATCTAGTATCGTAGAATATCACGGATAATCGTCTTTTGATTTCGGGATCCGTTGCGAATTGGGCTACGCATTGCTCAAACGTTCGTAACAATACTCAATAGATCAATTTGGAACGAGGAAAAACACGCAAAATGTTAAGAAAAGGATCAAAAGCAGTCGAATCCGGACAGGAAGTAATACGGCAAGTCTCTGGGGAGGTTTTGGGTACATATGATTCTTTAGTTAATGCTAGATCGCCTAGTCCTGTCGGTGCTAGTTCATGTGTTATTGAGAACAATATTGATCGTAAGGATGTCGATTTATATAAGCTGAGAATACTAGAACTAGAGCAACAATTACTATCGGCTAGACTACAGGCGCAGGAAGCAGAGAAGTGTACACAGAAACAGCGAGAGCATGAGACCAGTGACTTTGACACTTCCGATAAATTAGGGTGCAATAAGGTAGGGAACCTCACGCCGGTCGCCGACTACAAACCACCATCGATCGATCTGCCTAGAGTGGAGCTAACGGTTTTCGACGGGCGAGCTGAGCAATACTGCAAGTTTGTCAAGCAGTTCGAGACGTTCGTTGAAAATAAGGTAACCGACCCTGGGCAAAGGCTTCTTTACCTTACTCACTACTGCCGAGGCCGAGCGCGAGAAGCTATCGACGGGTGCACCATGCTCGACCCAGAACAAGGCTACACAAGGGCAAGGAAGATTCTAAGGGACTTGTTTGGCCAACCTTTCAAAGTGGCCCGTAACCTAATAGAGGGCGTGATGGTAGAGGCAAAGAGAACCAAGGGCGACGTCTACACCATGGCCGACCTGGTGATCAAGATGCAGAACTGCCCAATAGCCCTCGACTATTTAGGTTACAGGGCTGACCTAGACGCCATGCACACTTTGGAAGGCATAGTCCGTCACCTCTCTCCCGAACTACAGGGTCGGTGGGCGGAAGAAGCAGAACGGATAAGCCGAAGCGGCAGAGAAGCCAACTTCGAAGACCTGACCGAATACTTGGACAGGCAAACGAAGATAGCTGACAGCAGATTCGGCCGACTCATCCGGGACAGCAACCGAGCAAACAAGCCCAGTACTAGCCAAGTCCAAACCCCTGTACGGGAACATCCAAAGTACCAGCCTTGGATCAATACACACGTCATTTTACGAGATGCTACGGTGAAACCAAATTGCAGATCCTGTGGTACTAGCAATGGCCTATCAGAATGCCCAAGTTCGGCAACGCCACAATAGACGAACGGTGGGGAATGGCGAGGATGGCAGGAGCATGTTTTATCTGTCTCAACACCACGCACCGGGCAGCAGCCTGTAGGACAAGGAATCGATGTGGTTACGAGGGCTGCACGGGCAGAAACCATGGGCTGCTGCATCAGGCGAGAGTAACCATATCCGAGGCGAGTACCAAGCCCAGCGTGATTTGTTCAACTTCACAATCTGCCAGTAAACCGGTACGTTTAGGCGTAGTGGCCGTGGGAGTAGTGACTTCGACTGGGATAGTCAAGGCGTTGGCTTTCGTTGATAGTGGATCCGACACCACTTTAGTGAAAGAGCGGTTTGCCGACAAACACCAACTGGCTAAAGGTGCGACGTCGTTAGCAGTGAGCACGGTGGGCGGAACACAGGTAATGACTGCCGGTAGATTAAGGCTGCAACTCATCTCTCTAGACACTAACGAGGAAATTGAACCAACGGAGGCATTCACGTTAGCGGATCTCTTCATGCGAGCACCAAGGTCGGTCAACGCAATCTTGACTCGGTGGCCCCACCTGCAGGATGTAAACGTTGTAGACTGGGAAGATGATGAAGTGGATCTCCTCATCGGCTGCGACGTGCCAGAGGCGCATTGGGTGCTTGACCAGAGAGTTGGCGACCGCCAGGCACCTTATGCCGTACGCACGGCTCTGGGATGGATGTTTTACGGTCCAGTATGGGTACGCGGTTCCGTGAATTACTTATCCGCCGAAACGGACCGCATAGAGTATCATCTGCAACGGCTGTATGAAAAGGAGTTTCATGACATTGGAGACGAAAGACCGACGTTGTCTCAAGAGGATCACTTCGCTCTACAAACGGTGCGGCAAGGCACTAGAGGCCTCAAAAAACAGTTCGAGGTTCCCCTCCCATGGCGCACACCGGTCGACCCGTGGACTGACAACAGAAATTATGTTCTCCAACGATTACTACGACTAAAAGAACGCTTCATTCGAGACCAGAATCTGTGGGAACGATACGCGGATTTGATGAAGCGAAACGAGGCCCTCGGTTACATTGAAAAGGTGCCTGTCAACACCGACAGCAAAAGGGGTATCTGGTATCTGCCTCACCATCCGGTTATCAACCCTAAGAAACCCAATAAACTGCGGGTGGTTTTCGACTGTGCGGCCAAGTTCCAGGGCAAGTCGTTAAACAATCGCTTACTACAGGAGCCTGACTGGACCACACCACTGATCGATGTTTTGTGCCGTTTCAGAGTGGGTAAAGTGGCTTTGTCTGCCGACATTAGGGAAATGTTCCATCAGGTGAAGATTCCGGTAGGAGAACGAGATGCTTTGCGTTTCCTGTGGTGGGAAGGGAGCGACCGGGACAACGCAGTGGTGAATTATAGGATGACCGTCCACCCCTTCGGAGCCATATCGTCACCATTTTGTGCAAACTACGCCCTCCGAGAATCAGCGAACAAACATGGCGATCTAGTACATCGGACGGTGGTAGAAAGCGTCAGCAGGAACTTCTACGTCGACGACTACCTTGGGTCATTTGATGATGTGGAATCAGCTCTAGAGCAGTTCAGGGGTCTGACGAGATTGCTGGAAGAGGGTGGCTTCCATCTAACTAAATGGATGTCGAACGCTCCAGAAGTGCTGAAGGTCATCTCGTATCACGAAAAGGCGGAAAGGGTAAGAGATTTGGACGGCTCTCCACTTCCTATCAAGCGCACCTTGGGGATACAATGGGGCGCGGAAACGGACGATTTTGTTTTCGAGCTGAACGTTACCGAGCTGCCAATAACCCGTCGTGGCATACTATCCGCCGTCTCAAGTTTGTTCGACCCGCTCGGTTTCGTCTCACCATGGCTGCTACCCGGAAAGATCTTGCTGCAGCGGCTGTGCCGTAAGAAAGTTGATTGGGACCAGTCACTGGACCGAGGGGACCGGCTGGACTGGGAAGAATTTTTGAACACCTTGAAGAAATTAGGGGACATAAGAATACCACGATGTTTGACCCCTGGCCATACGACACGGACTGGAGAACTACATGCCTTTTCCGATGCATCCGAAGTCGGTTATGGAGCTGTGGTGTACGGACGATGGCGCGCAGGAGATGGACAATATACCACGAGGATCCTGTTCGCCAAAGCCGGCGTTGCTCCACTGAAGTCGGTCTCAATCCCACGCCTTGAACTCAGCGCAGCCGTGTTGGCAGTCAGGGTGGTGCAAGCTGTGAAGAGATGTTTCGATCTCTACATTTGGTCGGTGAGCTTCTGGACGGATTTAACGATAGTACTTTACTATATCAACAACGTCCGGAGCCGGTTTAGTACTTTCGTTGCTAACCGGCTCACGATTATCCACGATGAATCAGCCACGCACCAGTGGAGTCATGTCAGGTCTGGCGATAATCCGGCCGACCTGTGCTCCCGAGGTGCGACCAACTTCAGGCAACTGGACACGTGGACGAGAGGGCCAAACTTCCTGCAATTGCCCAAACAGGACTGGCCCGTGTTCGAATTAAAACCCCCTACGGAAGTGGAACTGGAGATCAAAGGCGTAGTGATAGCAACCAACGTCGTCGAAAAGACATCCATTCTATCGCGACTGGTCAGGTTTTCTTCCTGGATGAAGACGCTTCGTTCGCTAGTTTGGTTAACCAGGTTCAAGAGAAATTTACTAGTCATGAAAGGGCTACGGCCCTCAGGTCGGATACCGGTCGGCCCGATAGGTCCCGATGAGCTACAAGCAGCAGAGTACGATATTTTCAGAATGATACAACGCGAGGCTTTCGCCCGAGAACTCAAGAGGGCGGAAGAAGTGGGGCCGACCAATAAAGACATGCCATCTCCAAGAGGCGAGCTGAAGCGTTTGAACCCCAAACTCATCGACGGACTGCTGCGGGTGGATGGTAGGCCGACCAACGCCCACCTGAACTTCGACACAATGTATCCTATACTGCTGCCTGCGAGACAAACCTTAGTAAAGCTAATGATTCAACACGTCCACGCCATGGAGGGACATGCCGGGGAAAGTCACGTGACGAGCGTCATCCGAAAGCGTCTTTGGTGGTTGAGAGGACGAGAGACTGTAAAACGCGTAATCCGACGGTGTGTGCAATGCAGGAGACGCAATGCTACAGCAGGCAAACAACTCATGGCCCCACTACCAGAATGCAGGGTGACTACGGGCTGGTGGCCGTTCAGTGACACCGGGTTGGACTATTTCGGGCCCTTGTGGATCAAGTGCGGGAAAAGATTAGAAAAGCGATACGGATGTATCATGACGTGCATGAAGTCACGTGCGGTACACCTAGAAGTCGCACATTCGATGACGACCGATTCGTTTCTACGGGCCTTGCAACGATTTATCAACCGAAGAGGCGTACCGGCCGATATATACTCAGATAATGGGTCGAACTTTGTGGGCGCTCACCGTGAATTGCAGCGTTGGCACAAGAACATAAACAGGGACGAACTGCAGAATCGAACCGTGGCCTACGGCATACGATGGTATTTCAACCCCCAACAGGCCAGCCACCGAGGCGGCGTATGGGAACGCATGATCCGGTCCGCCAGACGGATATTGCTGTCAATCATGGAGCAGCAGCCGCCCGACGACGAGACGCTGAACACCGTCATGACTGAGGTGGAGCGAATCCTGAACAACCGCCCCCTGGTTCCAGTATTGAACGGCGACCCCACCCACCTGGCGCTCACCCCAAACGACTTATTGACGTTAAGGTCGAACGAGGGTTTCCAAGGGCCAGTAAGCCTTCGTGGGAGCTACCTCCACGGATGGAAGCAAGCGAACTATCTGGCCAAGGTCTTCTGGAGGCGATGGCTGCGGGAGTACCTACCGGATTTGCAGACTCGACAGAAGTGGCTGGCCAAAACAAGACCATTCAAAGTTGAGGACGTGGTTATGATCGCCGACGAACGCGCACATTTCAGCACTTGATCTTTGGGAGTAGTTACGGAAACCATCAAAAGCACTGACGGAATGATAAGAACGGTGAAGGTGAAGACAGATAACGGAGTGCTCATTCGTGACATACGCAGTATTAACCTACTCGAGAGCGAAGACGGAGGAGCTGATAACCCTGAGGCCTAGTAAACCTTTTCACACCAGTCATCGAGGCGGATAAAGAAACACCATATATACCACACGGTCTCTGGTAAACACGTTACAGTGCTCGCGGTCTTTCGTTGACATTACAGAAGGTTCTTTCAGATATGTGTTGATGAATGCGATCCCATTGTATATCCCGATACATACACACATGCTACATTTTACTCGTTTTCTTGCCACACGGTCCTTTTTTGACATTGCAGAAAGTCCTCCTTTGATGTGTAGTCATACCTGTGATTTCATTGTACACCCCGGCACACACACACACTCACACGCACACTCAAGCACATACATCCAGGACAGGACGGCCCTTTACGAGGACAACATTTATGTGACCATTCACGCCCGCCATCGGTCATTTGGTCTAGTGGAAGATGTAGACTAGCCTCACGTCTATGTAGCCAATGGGTTAGGTGCGACCAGTAGTAGAACGTTGACGACGAGCATTAGACGCGCGCACTGACAGCAGGGCCTAGGCAGGTAGAAAGAATCAGTACCTTTATACCGAACCTTTGACTCCGTTAAGGATCCAGGAGGATTTTGGTGGGCGGTGTAACAGCCGGTCGTGGAAAATCCCCTATTTCCCTCGCGATTCAGTGTTTTTCCTAACATCACTCATTTGCCTACACTATTGACTTGTCTTTACGAACTGGTTGTTTTTCTGGTCCAATTGTTGTTTTGTTCGCGCCCTGAGCGCTACTTTGACACATCCTTGTTCAGGACCTGCGTGACGCACGTGCTGTTTGCTCACACGCTGCTATTCGGTTTCTCGTTATTGAGTCCTTGTGATCGTATTATTGAGGTTTGTATATTTTTTATGTCATTGTTCATGTAATAATCTAGTATCGTAGAATATCACGGATAATCGTCTTTTGATTTCGGGATCCGTTGCGAATTTGGCTACGCACTGCTCAAAAGTTCGTTACACCTGGTATCAGCTAGTCTAGGGAGGTACAGATGAACGGAAATCGATTAAATAAACTCAGTCCAGTTATCTCTAACGAACTTCCATGCTTCGATAAGGTGCTACAATGCTCAAATTCAGCTGACTTTGCTAAAAGTTCCGTATTTCGGCAGAACCGGAATTTTGTAATGGACTCAGTCTTTAGACTTTGCCATGTAACGGGAGACCACACTGGTTACACACAATTGATAAGGTTCTCCAGAGGATTTTATTTATGCTAAGCAGAGTAGGGCACTTCGTAAGGCAATCGGCAAACGTTTGCCGGGCAGGAGCGAGTCGGTTCTATCATGTTACAATCAAATGGCCTTTTTTATCATCGGAGCATACCTGTTCCTCTGGCCATAAAGTTGCACAGGTTGGTGTCAGCCACTTCTGCCTTTCTAATGTTAAGCCTGGCAGAGTGAAAGAGAAACGTTGTGGTCGCCCATTTACGAGCATGAGCACCGGGGCGGTGCGCATCAAAGTACAGCTTTCCCTCATCAGGGACTCCAGTAGGGCTCTAAGTAGGTTTGTGGCCAGGAGGGAGCAGCCAAAGTTAATATGGATTGACAACGGCAGTGATTTTAAAGGAGTACAGACCGAACTAGTTCTTGATCTCCGCAACTTGTCACTGACTGGAGTTAGCAGATTTTGATGAAAAGGGAGGTGGAGGGGCATTTAGGCCCACCTGATGCAAATCACCGGGGGTGCTTTTAGCGGAGGTTCCTACTGCTGGCTCGAAGAATACTACGAACAATAGCTTATAGTCGGCGGATGAAGGACGAGGTCCTACCGACATATTTGGCCGAAGTCGGAGGAATATTCGGTGATCAGCCGTTGCTTCCCTTGGCAGAGGAGGCCACGGATTTAGTGGCAATTCCCGATAAGATTCTCTTACTTAGAGACAATGGAAGGATGATGTATCGCATGGGTTTTCCTCAGTCATGTGTGAGGCTGTAGGCGAGGGTTCACGTGCTAGCAGACACCTTCTGGAAAAGCTGGAAGGCGGAATACGTGTTGTTGCGGGTGGAAAGACACAGACGGGCTATTGTCAGGAAAAAACAAAGCAAGGTGATCTGGAATTGGTGGTTATGGATGGTTTTCATAGAAATCAGTGGACGTTGGGAGTAGTCAGTGAGGTTTTTCCTGGCAGGAGTAGCCTGGCGAGAAAGGCATTCGTAAACATGCAGCCCAGGAATGCAAGGCAAGATGTTTGTAAAATAAGCTTTTTGGTAAGAATGGTCAATGGGACGGAGTACATGTTGAGCTTCTGTTTATATATTCAATAATTATCAACCGTCTGTGTAATTAAGGTAGCACCTTATGATTCACGCGAACTTATTCTTCTGGGACTGCTGAGATGTCTGCAACGTTGTCTGTGGTATTATTGTAGATGGATTTGCAATTGAATCAATAGTAGCTGTGGAATAAAATTTGTTGTCATGGTTGATCTGTGTACAGCTCAAATCTAATTCCCACTACTGTCTACGTTTCAGGCTAAACAAGTCGGGCTTCTGAACCACGGGTGACGACTTCACGGACCAGTTGCATATTTGATGTCATACTTGGTTGTGTCTTTTTCTTAAGGAAGTATGACCACCGAAAGGCAAAAGAGTGCAGTTGTATGCCAATCCCACATGTGCTGTCACATGCCGTCCTTGCCTCAGTCCAGTTGCAGCTTTACTTGATGGCAGGTGCGGCTAACCCAACTCAGCCCCACAGTCATACGTGATACACGGACGGTCGCCATCCGGGGTTGTTTTTGCTCACTCGACAGTGGTGACCACGTGAACAAGAGCAAAATAGGACTTTAGGAAACCTAGAGGTGGCATGCACCTAATGCCATTGAATGTCTTATGATGCTTCTTGACTGGTTATCGGCATCCGTATTACCTTTCCCGGCCCTTGACGGAGTAGGCGGAGGATTGGCCACCACACTGACGAATCGTATAAATGGCTTGCCCTAGAATGACTGATCGGGGTATTCGCCGTCGTCATCGCTGAGTTAGAGATAACGGAATGGACCGTTGTTCAGCCGCTGACGTTGCGCAGCTTGACAAGGTCTTGTGTGATTCACTTAAATGGAGTGATCACAATCAGTACGCTACCGTTGTTGGTTAATCTGCAAATGGCATATAGAGCCGGTTGTAACTTAGCACGTGTGCTTACAGAGGGGGAATTTTACAGCCTCTGAAGCCTCGCATTGAATGCTCCTTTTGGACACAGATTGTCTGGAAGACGTCCGCCGTGGGTGACATTTGCAATTCTTTTCTTATCTTTGTTCTTGTTTTATTCATATACTCATAAAACTCTGGTCGGTTTCGGCCATCATAACTTTTGGTTCTGCTCCTTTGAGCACGAGGTCAATCGCCTCATTATTTTCCGTTGGATCACCGTTTGGCTGGAACGCTTCCTATGGCCGTCTTAGAAGAATATTCTTTACGGCTCACCTGAGACAGGGCATCATCAACGCGGGTCAGTGTGCACATTTTTCTGTTTCCGAATGACTAATGGAGACACCACAAAGTTTGGAACATAAACGATTCGTCAGTCTTCTCTCAGTTGATGATTTTGTTTCGTGGGTCGATTTCGATCGAACTTGCGACATAGCGAATCATGTTCGCGCGTGTGTAGACCACAAGATTCGAAGGCCGTAACAGGTGGCACGTAAAAGCAAATGGCTGTACAATACTGTATTGTGCCAGGCGGACGAAAGGCCGGTGGAGGCAGAGGTGGCGCAAAATTAGGAATCCCGTCACGGCAGCTTACAGTGCAAGAGAAACCATACCAGGGGGAACCTTGGGGGACTCCTGGATGCCTTCCCACTGTCAGCGGTGACTGAGCAAAAAGCCGCACACCGTGGGAGATGTCCGCAACAAGTTAGGCTCTGGCTATGAAACACAGCCTAGTGAAGGTTTAGGACGGGGATAGCCTTGGGAGTCTGATGAAAGAGTGGCAGCTGGTGAACAGGCTTTGAGAATCCAGCTGAAATGGGTACGTCTTTACGAAGAAAAACTAGCGAGAGTGGGCAGACATAACTCAAAAACATATTTTGACCATTTTCATTCAGGGTCAACCCCGAGGGTAGAGGCTGGTAATTTTGAAGAATCGAAGGGCAAATACACCTGAAACATTAAGGACAAGACCAGCGTACTCCCCCTCTACTTCGGGGGAGTGTATAGCAGCCATTGTCTCCCTCTGTTCTGCACCATACGAAGGCTGCCTTTACAAATCGGGGAAGGAAACCTTAGACAGGAGCTGGAATGAATAAAACTAGGCATGGCCATGGGCCTAGATTGTGTGTCCGGCACTGAATAAGCCGTTACCCAACCGGTCGGCTAAATCTCTTTCACAGCTACGCAGCCAATATGTCCGACTGCCAACTGCCAAACGACTATTAGATGGCGCAAAGGGGAACCATCCACAGCAGCCGTAGCGGAAAGGAAGCCTCCAGCCGTGAGCCAGTGAGCCTGACATCTGTGATATTGGAAACCCTGATTAAGATTCCGCCAAACCGAGCGGTTGCCTGTATTTCCGGGAGTGCAGTGATTTGCACGTACTAACAAGGCTTTATGAAGAAGAGGTTGTGAACGGGCGAATCTCATGAGCTTCCCGGAGGAAGTTACAAGACTTGAAGATGGCGATAAGATAGACGTCCGTTGGTCGACTTCGAGAAGGGCCTGGGCTCGGTCAACTACAAGCTGCTGGCCCACACTTTTCAGGTCTGTGGAGCTGATTCGTCGCTGGATGCCCTCGTAATTAGGATTATCTGGGAAAAGAGATTCTATGCGTACCTACAGAGACACAGATCCAGTCCGCGTAGGTTCACCAGCGGAGTCCCACAAAAGAGGGTGCCCGGTTAACTCGGGTTTCCTTTGTATGGATTTGACTTAGCCCATGAACGGGATTGCCCACACTTTATATCTGCCAGCAGCGGTAAGGTAGTAGGAGATCCCAAAAGAAAATGCCCCACAGGGCGGTCCCTAATGGCGTTTTGATAGTGCAGAGAGTAGAAATTCTCACTAAAAACCAACGAATGCAGGCTTTTCACCGAAAACTTCTCCAAGCCAGCCCGGGGGAACTTGGGTATGGTGAGACTAAGGCGGGTTCAGAAAAGACAGACATTGGCAAAGATCTGGGGATGTTTGTCACTGCTGATCCCAAATCCCAGAGTCAATGCCTGAAGGCTGCAAAAGGGGTAGTAACTCCACCTCTCATTTACTGAGAACCGCTGCTCCATGTAAGCTTTGGATATTGTTGCCGTTCTAAATACCCCACAAAAGGCCGTTTCGGCAGCAAGTCGTTCAAGCTCGGCTTCCCTGCCCTATCAGTAATTCACCTTAGCTTGTGCAAGGGGGACTCACAAAGATGCTTGCCGTACCTCAAAGCTGGCCCCGTGGAGTGAGGCCTCAAGCACTAAAGCTGTTCTCTCTGGAAGAAAGGAGCTTAAATGGGGATCTCGTTGGGGAGTTCAGAACTAATGGAGGCCTGTCTGGATTGAAGGAGGCATCAGCCGCCTCATGGAAACACGGATGAAAGGCTCAGGGGACGCAAACTAAAGATTGTGAAGAATCGTTTCGATGAAGCAGTCAGAACAAATTTCTTTGTCCAGAGGGTGGTGAAGCTATGGAATAAACCCCCATTCTTGGCAGAGGAACCCCAGATGGTCGTTGATACCAACGAAAGTTGGACATCCATTGGGAGAGCTTGTGTGACGACCTAGTGAAGGGCCGTAGCCAACCACATGACTCCGTGAGTAACTGGACACGTAGTGTTTGAAACCGCACTCAAAGGTTCGTTGATGAAAAAGAGAGCTAGGCTTTGCAATAGCACCCGGCTCTGAATGATGCCGGATTCTAATTCCTCTTTCAGCACCACAAAAATATAGCAAAATACAGTTTAATGGGCCGTTCAGAAGAAGTCGAGCCTATGTATCTCCACATCTGCTTACCACACCCTTGCATGATGTCCCTGCGCATTCAAATGCTTTTGATAGCACACACGGCACACTTGCTGAGACATGTGAGACACGGATATATGTGAAGAGAAAAGCAAAAGTGGCAGCATGAAGAAGTTGAATACGACTCTCGTTGCCCGGAAAGGCCATTTTACCAGAGCAGTGGCCTTGAGCCTCGCGGAAGATTCCTTCAGAACCAAAAAACAATGCAAACGTACCGAACCTTCAGGTTAGCAGGTATCATAGTCAAATGTAGCCACAATGTGATTTGACTAAGGAAGCCATAAAACTCAGGCCGAGAAGCCGACCAAAGTGAAATGCAATACTAGAAAGCCCAAAAGTAAACGGTTTGAAGGAGTTCCGCAGGATGCTGAGGAAGACCAGTGCATGAAAGTCGAAGAACGGGAAAAACCGTGGACAGCTTCTGGGCATAATTTCGTAGGACTCTGCCTTCCCGGTGTCCCAAACCCAGCCGCAACATATAATCGTTAATCGGCCAACTCAGAGACGGTTCTCAACCTGCTTTGGAATGAAAACGAATATGAGGCAGAGATTGGTTAACAGATCGCTTTTCAGGCGGAGTCTCCGTGCTGCGAAGTGTCCCGTGTATGACACTTCAAGCTATCTTCGCCAAAACTTCGGACAACTTTAGAGGCGTTTAAACCCATCTTCTTCGTTTTCGAGGATGGCAGCATCACGTGTTACCGCCTCTCATCAAACAGTTGGTTCTGGAGCTGGGGGAACTACAACCCAGGGACTCTCCTTTGGATAAGGAAAACACGGAAGTTCAGACAACTAAAAACATACGGATTTGCCGTCACCAATGAAAAGGGTGCATTTCGCCCTAATGATGTAGCAGGCAGGAATAACTTGACGCCTGATTGTGAGAAAGAAAAACGAAAATCATCCTCGAAGATCCACAATTCGTGATCCGATATGACCTGAGGGAAGAACAATGCTCCCTGATACTCAGTATTCTATTTCTGTGAATAGCTCCCACCACTTAGCATCCAACGTCCTTTTAGAATGACTCACACCTTTTAAATTACACTTTTCTTCTGTTATGTGGCTCCACGTTCCCCTAACCTATTGCTGGAGATGTTTTCTCGCACATCTAGCCTAGAGTGTGGTTTCCACGACTTCATTCTACGGCCTCTCGTTCTGTGATCAGTGACCTGTTCAGATACCATCGACGTTTGTGCCTGCCAAAACTCTTAGGGTTTTGAACGCCTCAATAAGGCCTCCTCGGAGTCCTCGTTTCGCTAACGACAAAGGTCCCACATCCTGCAGTTATTGTTCATGACCTCCCTCGTTTCCCTTCAACCATCCGAAAAGCTGGTAACTAAACCCTTTCTAGGCAGGCTGTATTCCTTTTCAAGGTGGATGCCCGACCCTGTACACGATATTCGATAAGAAGCCTCACCGCCGTCTTGTACGAATGTATCAACACTTCCACCGTTCTGCAGGAAAATGTTAGGCGCAGCCGAAAGATCTCTCTCCCGGGTGAAAAGCCAGCCTGCACTATTCGCCACACCTAAATTCGGCAGTCATTTTGATGCAAATGTCTCTATTTGACTGTGTGGCCCGTACTGTGAATGGTCCACTTTCTCCCACCACCGTCACGCCCACTGAAGTTCCGGTTTGTTTGTAGTTCTTGCTTCTGTTTGAAGACAAATTGCATTTGTCGGTCCACCTAACCACCTGCGCCAGGTCCCTTGTTAACTCATGGCGATCTCCTGATCTCACAAACTTTACATCGTCCGCGACAATGGAACACGATAGGAATAAACTTTTCGCTGACCCACCTACATGGAGAAGAAAAATCATTGGGCCTTAAGCTGATGCTTGGGGTACTCTGCTAGTCACCTCTGCTGCCTTTGAGCTGTAGACTCCTACCCTGCTATGAGACGTCCTATGTTCATGAAGGCTGATACCCGCTTGTGTGATTGCTTTTTCTTCTCAAACGGCTTCGGTTTATCCATCAACAGACGATACTTGGCTGGATCAAAAGCCTTACTGAAGTCCAGGAGGCAAACGGTAACCACTGTGACCTCATCCAGCTGGCCGGTGACTTCGTCGGAGGATATTGTAAGATTTGAGAGACAAGATTTGTCCTTCAAAGATCGTGTTGTGCCCTACGGAGCAGCCTGTGGTTCATTAAGTATTTACACATGTGTTCCCTAACCAGTCGCTCTAAACGCTTGCAGATAATGCATGTTGGGCTTACAGGACGGCAACTCTCCTCTTATTACTCCGGCCTTTTCTTGTGGATAGCCACAGCTGTCAGCAGCTTTCAGTCTAAAGGTATTACCCTCTGGTTAAGTGCAGTACAATAGAGACGACAGACGTCCACTGATCGTGGCAGCCAATGGCTGTGTTGTGACCAGGTTCGTGCCGACTTATATGTTCAGACCCCTCAATAACTTTCCTGTTCCTCGTCCCAATTTGAGGGTTGTCGGAGATAGGAGAAACCACTCGATTTTCGGCTGATGCTTGTTTTCCCTCATCACGTCCATGTACACCCTCGGAGCATGGGTCCAAGTCATTGGTTTCGTTTTGGTCGTCACCACTTATTTTGTCCCATCTCTTAAGACCAAAGGTCCCACTGCATTCATGAGCAAGTCCTTTGACTGAACTTTCCTGGGGTAGCTCTTTGAGCTTTGTTTGGCCTTTTTGGCCAGCGCTAGTTCAAAGTTTCACTCCGGCCGTCGTTGGATTTTTGCGGCTGATTCTCCATCCTCTGTGTACCGTATCCAGGTTCCTTTGCTACCAGCGACCTGGAAGATATGTAGTAAGGCTCTTTGTTTTCTTCATCCACTTAGGCCGTTACTACTTCATTTCACTTCAGTTTGCGCGGAACAGAAGTGGTCGAGGCTAATTTTACGGTCAGGCCGTCTTGTTTTCGGCCAGTTTCTTCGACCCCCAACATTGCGCGCTGAGAGCTCGCTCTGAAAGGCAATATTTGTTAGGCAGTATAAACTGTACAGACATAAGCTTGTTGGGATAATTACCAAAGGGCTCACTATCTCACGGGCCTTGGGTCTTCGGCCAATCTGCCAGTTTATTTCAGTTAAGCTCATAAAGCACGTGTAATAGCCAGGGCCAATCGAACATTCGGAATGTTTTCGGTTGCATGTACACAAGATGCGTACCACGGCGTGGTATATTTCTTTGAATCTTGGCCTCTTTGGCCAGCTCTAGTTCAAAGTTTCCCGTCTACCTTCGTTGTGTTTCTGCGGCCGGTTTTCTACTTTCTTTGTACCATAAACGGTCCCTTTCCCCACCGATGTTCTTAGTGGTCTGCCGGCATCTACACCTTTTTCCTGCCCGTTGTACCACCTGCGTCCTTCAAACTTGTTCTCCTTTCTTTTTGAGCTTCTGGCTTGGGGCGAATCTAACCTGTGGCGCCAGGTTTCGCTTGATCCCCTGCAACATTTTCCCTTCCCCCAGCTTTTCAATCCTCCATCTTTCAGCCTAGTTCCGCCGTTCTAGTTTGGAGTTCCCCTATGTTTATCCTCCCGCAGTTACTAAAGGAATTCCCTAAGACCTTCGCATGCCTGATGAAGGGATATCTTACGAAGACGGGATTATTCTCTTCCAAATGTGTCAACAAGTTAAGCGCGTCTATTATTTTTTTATTTCCTTTATTCACCTGACCAAGGAACGAAGGCTGCTCCCCAGATCTTTACGTTGTTTCACCTTAAATGTGCTGAACCAGAGCCCCGTGTTGCATGCCGCTGACAAAGTCTCTCTTCGCTGCACCAGGGATACAGCCACCTGGTTTCCAATCAAATCCTGGCAAGTTAATGACATATACTATTAGAAGTCCGCTGGCTGATCCCTGGAGCTGCTGCAATGCATCCACCAGTCACTTATCCTCGACAAATCCTGCATTCGGGCCTCTGTGTATATGCATGCACCAGGCTTTTTCTGGTACTCGGTCGCACAACTATGGCACATTTTTAAGTGCTCTCTTCGCTCAAAAGCCCTTTTGGTTCCATGAGCACTAGTCTTTCGACCAGGAGGGCTGACCCACCACCCGTTGTGTACGCAGAGTAAGTACGGCCAGTTCTTTCGGTATCTTCGGTTAGACTCGCCGTACTCCACTCATTCCCGGATTATCTTTAGCCTACAATTCAGGTCTCAGCTATCGTCATTCACTTTGGTTGTGTCTTTTGCCCGCCCTCCTCCACCACTACAGCCTTGTCCCCTTTAATGGAAACATTTAGTTACCTTTCTTCACTATCCTCGGCAGCAAAAATTATAGCCGGTGAATTTACTGGGCCTGAAATATCCTGGACAAACCTCACAGCACCTCCCAACTTAATAGACATTGTCTCGCACACCCAAATTAGAGGTTTGGAGCAACAAGGTGGGACAGCACCAGAAATTCCACATTCTAGATCTTGCGTTCACTCACAGGGTTTCTAAATTTTCAGTTTTCGCTCCGTATAAATTTTTGGGCAGCGACTATGATATAGTAGCAGGTAATCTTTCATTCCATTTTTATCCATCAGGTTATCTGACTCCAGTCCATAATTATCTCACCTTAAATTGAAAAACTTTTCAAAACCTAGTCCGTAACCAATATTGGGACGATTTTTTTCTCGACGGCTGACCCCCAACAAGCAGCTGATAACTTTTGCCCTACCACGAGGAAACCATCACTCGAAGCTCAGTGGCGCTGTCCAAAACACTTATCTAACGAAATCCAATTCTGCCTCCCTCTACCAAAAAATCTTGGGATGCGATGACTTTACCAGCGAAACCACTACTTCTCCCTTATTATGAGACTAACACGTCCTCATGGTAACATCCGGGACCTAAGGAAAATCCGGCTTCGTAATGAGAGATCTGAAATTCAGAAGCATCCCAATTAGGCATCGAAACTGGTACTCATGCACAAGTCTAGGAAGTCGACAACAGATGCTACTATCCATGGCGATGTGCTACCGAATAAAACTTCGGCCAACTCCCCTTCTGATATCGCTGAGGCCTTTCATGTTTACTTCGCATATTCCATGGACCCAGCCTCAGAAATTGCTCCCAAATCCTCTTCCTACCGGCAGGTTTTCTTCATCTACCTTAACATTAGATGTGAGCATAATTTCTTGGCTCATTTCTGTCTACAGAGCATCTGAGCATCCTGGACCAGATGGGTTACCCCAGCTACAGACAACAACGGCGGGTCTGACCCTCCACTTCTAATACTAAACCCATATAATTTTTCACCTAAGTACGGCTTGGTGCCGTCAAACTGGATGCATTCAGTCACCATTCCGCGACAAAGAGTGGATTCTCCTAAGAAATCCGTAATTACCTTCCCATTACTCACACCCCTGTCATTTCCAGAATAATGGAAATGATTGCCATAGGCGGAACTATCAAGCATCTTTTCGCCTCAAACCCCCCCCCAGCAATAGATAGCACGGGTTTCTCAGATCGCGATCATGTACCGCATGCCAGTTTGGCTTCCTCAACCCTGCCACTAAGGATGCTAATGGCGGGAAGGCATTGGTCATGGCTTACCTAGATCCATCGAAGGCTTTGGGCCGTGTTACACACCCCCATCGCATCGCTGAATTGCATTCATTTGGCACTACTGACCCACTGCTTTCTTGACCACAATTCTATCTCACTCATCGTCCTCAAGCGGCCCTCACCAACGGACACACATCTAACCCGGGACATGTTACAAATGGCGGTACACAGGGCAGTGTACTGGGTCCTCTTCTATTTCCAATGTGCATCGACGACGCACTGGATCTCGCACAACATAGCACGTCACTCTGGTTCGCAGGTTGCATAAAACTACCCTAGTCTCTAAATTCCTGTAACGCTACCTATACTCTGCGCAACTTTCCGCGGACCTTTCAGCAGTTAACAGCGAGTGTCACCCCTGGATGACGAATTTCTCCACTGATGAGGGCGAGGTCCTAACCTACAATTTCACATGAAAAATCCTCTCCCTAACACCTATTGTCTTCCCTCTTTTTCACTGTTTGCCGTCTTAGACCACAGCTGGTGAACGGACCAGACTGTTACCTTCCTATTTTCTTATCCTTCTCCCAGATCATACCCTTCACTATTGTTTTATTCCTGCTTCCCAAATGGACCCCCTCTCATCGTCACGGCCTATGTGATATCTCCTTAAAACTCTACTATCAACCGACTACCCTAGAAAGCCACCAGTCTCCTTCTAGGGATCCCTAATAGACCGGCCCACTAGCCAAAAAATAACTAACTGTTCAGATAACAAAAAGTTCATTTCCTGGTTACCATTAAAACGATAATCATAACCCACAGCTGGAACACTCTCCAGACTGCCGCACTCCTGATCTCTTCCAGATTGCATTGGTTACTTAGACAGCCAGCGGCCAACTCGACGTTACTCACGGATTACGGTAGGGATTAGACGATTTGATCAATGGTTTAAACCTATACTCTCGCCTGCTGACGTTATGTGGGCGCCGTACACGGAGTTACAAACCCTCATGAAAGTCTTACCGGATAACTGAGGTGATTTCCGAAGCCAACCATCAACTCACAGCTGCTCAACGTCTATTTCCAATAATCCATTCCAACTGTTCGATTCTTTCCGCTTTGCTGTACGAGACCAATGACCGGAACCCAACCCTCGCAGCTGTTCTTCAAACCAGCCCCCTTTTACCTGCTACCCCCAACATTCTACCTGCCACTACCTGCAACCAAGGTCTTTATGTAACTGAGTGCCAGCCATTTGCAGCCAACCAGAATTTGGCTAATAATTTTTTTACATATACAAAAACATTTTATCTTTACATTCTTCCAATTTCTGCTTAGCGGCACCGGTAGCGTTTGTCTCCACTAGCCCGTTTCTTTGACGGCCCTTCTTTGAAAGTCCGTTCTGCGTTCATACACCATTTGTGCTCTTCAAAATTTCACGGCAGTCCTTGTGAAGCTTTTTGCCTTCATGTGAATTTCCACATGACACTGAAATCACCTGCAAAAAAGGTCAATTTTATTATCACCTTTGACCCACTTGCATTTATTTCACAACCCCCTCCCCTACAATTAGTTACCCAATGCTGGATCAGTGTTCCATATTTCGCTGGCATCTCTGACTGCACGTCCATAACCCAAGGCAGACTTTATCTTTATTCTTGTTCTTCGGCATATCATCCACCCGGTTACGCGTTAGTGACCGTCAAATTAAAGCTTTTATCAGCAATCCTACGTTTATCCACTTATCCACACCGTAATCCCAGAACTCGAAACCGATGTACAATTCCCGCCCCAACCATTACCACTTTAGTTCACTCAGACACTATATGACTTTACTTTTGTATTTCGGTTGCTGTGGTTCATAAATTTAGAAATTGTGAATAACTCACATTGGCAAGTACCGCTGTATTCTCTGATCTTGCCTTGCGCATATGTATTGACCACGGTCAACAAATATACGATAATCAATAACCAATTATCAATAGCCCCGTGGGTCCTCAACTATTGGTAGGCCCTCAATAGCCAGTCGACTTTCCATCCGCAGTTTGGGCCTCGACCTTCCTGGCTCCCTGAACTTTTCTGAGCACGCTGCAATCAAAAAGGCTAAGGCTAGAAATGTTGCGACCCTCCTTTCCGCCCTTATTTTCTCCGGGCTGGCATCATCAACATCTAAAAACTCCATATCAGTCCTTTGCTCGGAATTTGTCCAGTAACCTTTTCTCACATGTTGAAATTTGACAGAGTCGCGCCAGAAAGCATAGATAGGCATTTTACCAAACGATTACTTGGTTGATCTATGTCGTCCAGCTGCATAGAACGATGTCAGCACCAGAATCTCGACCCGCTCTGGCTCCGCCGCGTGAGATTAAACTTAGTCTTCCTGCGTGACCTGCCACATAGCCGGAATTTTCCCCTTAAATCTTAGGCTTTTTCTGAGAAATCCTTTACGCACATCGGCTCAGGCCTTTTACTATCCATACTGCTACATCTAAATCGGCCGTATAGTCACAACTTTTTCCTCTTGTCTACTCCGAGCTCTGGAATAATTTGTACGTCATCATTTGAGCTTCACAGGCTAAGTCCCAATTTCTATCGGCATTCATTCCATATGCAAACTGGACTCGGGCACTTCAGTTACAAAGTATGTGCATAGCTGAGGATATAGCATACGAGAAGGGCCTCGACCCCTAATCAGGCCAACTCCTTCGCAGACCCTGCCCTCTCCAATCAAGGACACAGTCAACGATAAACAGTTTCACCTATCTGACTGAAACCTCAACGCTTGACTAGCTATAGCTATTCTCGTAGTGAGTAAATGGGATTGAAATAACATCATTTTCTCAAGCCCTACTTCCCTTGTAAAGTCCAGCCACCGGAACGTTCGAGAGACGCGTAGGAACCAATTTCGACACAATTCAAAACAAAGTCGATTCCAAATAGCTACGGTACTATATACAACAAATTAGTTAATTTTACAAAAATCAAACCTCAGTATTGTTCCTTACGAGCTCTTACGTCCCAAATTGGACAACCAATCAACAACTGCAGCTGAATTGCAGCAAAAGGTTAGATACAGAAGATGAGATTGCCGAATACAGTCACAACGAAGTTCAGGCTGAGCGACTCTCGCTCGAGGCAACGGTGGGAGTCCGGTTTCCGACAAAGATTTAGAGAAATGAAATAAACAATCGAAATTCCGGCAAAGATAGTTCATACGAATGGTAAATGTCGTTTTTAACATGGATGCTTATGCATGGAACGTGGTTTCCTGAACTCCTTTACACCGGCCCACAAAATCCGACACGGATTCTTCCCGTGCACCACTAGGTGTGGTCGGCCTCATGCGTGGGCTCTCCCTACGGCTCCCCAATACCTAAAACTAATCGCCGTCAATAGCAGCCCCCAGTCGTACAAGTTGATCAACTCTCATTGGTCTCTCCCGGTTTGGCGGATCCGAAGATCCGCCTCCCAATTGAGAAGAGTTGGCCTCCGAACTTAGACCACCAGTGTCCGGTTCGCCTTCAACAAGACAGATCTTTCCAACGTCACGGAGTACTAATCTTTCCCTAGTTTGCACTACTGTCGTTCGTACCAAGCCATCGTCCGAAACCGAGACGCTTTTGATAACTCTTATCGGCCACCGGCCACGCTGCAAAGCCTCAGAAATTAGTAGCACTGCATCACCCGATCTAAAGTTGCGTTCTCCAGTTATCCACTTCTGCCGCTGTTGTAACAGTGGAAGATTTTCCCTGACTCATCTCCTCCAAAAATCAGATGTTAGGTAGTTTGCCTGCCTCCACCGACAATTCATTCTATCAAGCAACGAATTCGTCGGAATATCTCGTGGGTTTGCCCTCAGGATAAGTAGGTCATTGGGCGTGAGTACTGGCAGATCACGACAGTCCGAGGTCAGAGGCACCAGCGGTCGTCCGTTTACTATCCACTCACTTTCCGTAAGGAGTGTCAACAATTTTTTGTCAGTCATAGGCTGCTCGTCACAAACCGAAAGAAGTACTCTTCTAACCGAGCGCACCATGACCTCCCATATATCACCAAGGTGACTAGCATGTGGAGGACTGAAGTACCACTGCACGCCCCGTTGCAACAATCTATCAGCAATCTTATCACTAGACCAGTTTCTCATTAGGTTCTTCAATTCCATTTGAGCCCCAACAAAGTTTGCACCATTACCACTAAAAATCTCGGATGGCCCCCCTCTCCTCGACATGAAACGCGGTACCGTCATAATGAATGAATCCGTGCCTGAAGAACAAGAAACTTCAATATGTATCGCACGCGTCTGGGGGCAAGTGAAGATGCATCCATGTCGTTTCCTCATGCTGCGCCCATATTTTACCGCAAATGGGCCAAAGTAATCCGTTCCGACGTACTTGAACGGAAACCAACCTTGTTGGACCCTAATGGCTGGTAGAGGAGCCATCATCTGTTTGCCTACGACCGCCAAATACATCCGACATTTTCAACATCCTCCAAGTACCCGCTTGACGGTAGCTCCCTCTGTACAACCCTAGATATTTTGCGAAGTTCAGCTAGTATTTGAGAAGGTCATGCGTGTCCTTTCATTGCGTAATACCATCGGATTATCGAGTCTGCAGTCGGGTGAGTCTTGGGTAGCATCACCGGATGTTTCACACCCTGAAGCTGACTGGAGTAGTTTAGTCGTCCTCCAACACAAAAAATCCCTTTAACAAAATTGGATCGAGTTCTAATAGAGTCCTGTTCATCGGAGATTTGTTAGTGCGTAGGTTATTGCTCCTGTCTCGTAACCATTTGAACTCTTCACCATAGACCTTAGCTTGTACAATCAGAATAACACTTTCCTCCGCTTTACAAATGTCGCGCAACTTCAATGGCCCAGTTTTCAATCCTAGATCTGTGCTACCCTCTCTCATGACTGCAATTTATATTCGAAAACGCGTTAACCGCGCTTCTGACTTCAGCAGGTGAAACCGACTGGAGTACCTAGCTAGAAGTACGTCCGTCTATGTATCCTGCAACATTGTGAGAACTGTACTCGAAGGCTGCTTCAACTCAACGTTTGATGGTGCTGCAGACACAGTAGGACTGGTTGGCCATGAAGTTTCATCGTTTATCAAGAATTTAGGACCTTCGAACCAGCAGCTGATATCACTCGGTGATGTTGTGCCTCTTGATGCCAAGTCTGCAGGGTTAACCTCCGATCTGGCATGACGCCACTGCCAGGGTTCCTACCACCGATGGATTTCAGCCAAACGGTTAGCAACGTACGTACTAAATCTCGTTTATATGTTGTTCATGTGGTGTAAAGCTATAACAGAGTCAGTTCAGTAGTAAGTCTTAACAAATTTGATTCCATTTTCTTCCATAAGAATCCGAGAGACTCTAACGGCCTGTCTTGTTGCGGCCAACTCCAATCGAGGGATCGTTACGGTTTTCAGAGGAGCTACCTTTGACTTGGAGAGCAGTAGGGCACAGTAGGGGGCTATGTTCCTTGAAACCATTCTGGAATACGCCACCACCCCATAGCCGACTTCAGAAGCGTCACAAAATACATGAGGCTGTGCATGTTCGTTCAGTGAGTCGCCTGTAATAACAGAACGCTGAATTTTGAGTGCGCAAAGTTGTTCCATACTTCTTAACCACTCATTCGAGCGTTGTGGGGAGCTTTCTCCAATTGGGTCATCCCAACCAAGCTTCAAGCGACACAGTGATTGTAACAACACCTTGCCTGGCGGAATGAAAGGTGAAACCAACCCCAGTGGGTCGAACACTGATGATACCATAGACAACAAGCCACGCCTTGTCTGAGATTTTTCGCGCATTATAAATGAAAACTGGGACGTGTCTTCTATTGCGTTCCATCCTAATCCCAAAGTCCTTTTAGGCTCAGACGCGCAATCACCTAATTCCAAAGTTCGATGGGCCATCTCAGGTGTCGGTAAAATATCCAGCACCTCCTTACGGATACACATCCACTTATGAAGCCGGAATCCGCCTCGTGATAGTAACTCACTCATCTGGATGGCAAAAACATTTGCATTCTCCGGTGTGGGCAAAGAAACAATACAGTCGTCTACAAAGCAGTTGTTACACACTAGCCTGAAGACTTAATCCTCATACTGTCCCCCCAGTCGTCTGCCGTGCGACGCAACGCAAAATCCGCACAAAATGGGGAGGTAGTAGCACCAAATGAGTGGGCATTCATTTGATATTCAACAAGGTTACCACCTAGTCGACCATTTTCCCACCAGAGGAACCTCAGTACTCCTTTGTCTCTCGTTGGCACTTGAACCTGCATGAACATTTTTTAAATATCCGCAGCCAACTAAGCTTGCTGTCGTGTCCGGTCCCTGTAGCAAGTAATCATTCAAGGAGCATCCATGTAATGCAGCCACACAGTCAAACACCACCCTCAACTTTCTAGGCTTTTTAGGGCTTGTTACTGCGTGATGTGGCGAGTACCACTTTGGCCCAAAACCCATTCTTGGGTGTACGTCGCGCACTAACTGGGAGTGGTCCTTGCGCACATAACCCTCTATTATTATAGAGTACTTTTCAAAGAATTTCAGGGTCACGCGCAAACCTTATCCTTAAGCCGTTCAATCTCTCCTTGGCCGGAATATAATTATTTGGAAGTCTCGCTTCAGAATTCCTCCATGGAAGTGCAACTTTGTAGTGTCCGTTCAACCAGGTTATGACATTGGAAACCATATGAACAGCCTGTTTGTCTTCTAAAGAAGGAGAATTTTTCGATGCACACCCATCGCAGAAATCGGCGTTGTATAGTCCAGCGATCTGTTCTTCTGAGGGATCGATTACCCTCGCAATGTGGCTTACAGTCCTCACAAAACGTGGTTCCTGGATTATCGGGCCAAGATCAATCCATTCTAAAATCGTCCGCACAGCGTAGGGTTGTTTTCTTTTGCCGCATCTTTGCTCTAATGCCCAATGTGCTTCTGGGACGTCGGCACCTACCAGGATTCGCACTCTCGAATCTTCCAGATTCTGTCTTTGGACGCAATGTAGGTGGGGCCAGGATAAAATGCCCGCATCTGTGCAGTATTGGACTGCTGGGATTGGTAGCCTATCAACACAAAAGGCTCTCTCTATATTCACGAAATCATTCTCTGGCAATGAGTTCAGTCGCAGCTCCGTTATTCCCGAATTCCAAGTGGTAGTCCTATTCACGGTCGAAATCGAAAGTGAGGTCGGGGATGTCTCCAGGCCCACCAGCTCCATAAGGTCGTTTTGTATTAAAGCCGCATCGGGCCCGCTGTCCAGCACAGCTGGGTCCCCTTAGGGCCCCCCGGTCCGTCTACTCGTACTTGTTAGCACACCTAAACTGACACGATATTCGGGCCTAAGAGTAGCCGCACGATTATTGGTCCACTGTCCAGGCCTACTTGTATTGCCCGTACCCAGCTTATCCAGCTGCAGCCCTTGTGTTGTATCTTGCGTGACTCGATCGGTACATTGCTTCTGTGCAACATGCAGTAGGGGGTGGTGCCGTTTTGAGCAACCTGATGTTGAACATGGTTTGGAAACATAACAATTGCTAGGCGGATGTCCGCTCTGGAGACACGAAAAACAAGCCTTGATTTCTTTAATCGATGCTCAACGACCGGGTATATCACGAGGCGGGAATTGCTGACATTACTCAAGTGCGTGTATTCCATTACATACCGAGCACCCATTAGCTGCGACCAACAAAGTACTACCTTGATGTGGCGTGAACCGTGTCGCTTCTAGATGCAGATTTTGCGCATAATTCCTCCGACTGAACGGCCGCGAATGCCCCTGAGCCTTGCTATTGACAACTAGTTTGCCAAACCTAATTCGAGCAATAGGTGCCTCACGGGACACTAAGTTCTGCTGATCTTCGAACCTCGGTTCCTCTTCTCTTATCCCAAAATATCATCATCGGTCCTAGCCCACAAATCCTGGAGACGCGTTGGTAGCACTCGAGTGATGCTTTCCGTAGTCTGCAATGAGTTGAGGTCTGACATGCAATTCATCTGCGTGAGGGCAACTTCACGGTGCAGCATTTCTAACGACAATTTGGTCAGGGCATCCGAATGCTCCACCAGAGGCTTCAAACCTTGCAGCAAGCCGTCAATCAGCGAACGAGCCACTACATGCTCTCGTCAATACAGATCCTTTGGGATTTCCCTAGCCCTATCGAATGCCGGTGTTGAAGCCAACATAAAACATTCGGCAATCACATCCCCTGCTTGTCCCTTGCAGTAATGCATCAAATAAAGTAAGCGCTGGCCACCGTCTCAAAATTTACCTTCGACGTAATATTCAGACTGTTTCACGAACCTCCAGTACGTTGACGAGCAGCCCGTAAGTGGCTCCAGTTTCACCCTAGGTAAATTCAAACGATAATCCACTGCAGGTTCCGCCACTGGAAAAAAGCTTGTTATTCATGGTGCGTCGTTCTGCACGTGGCAATCACCTAGGTAACGAGAAAGATGTTCACTGACCATTACTCCACCCTTGACTTATTCTCCGTTGACTAGGTTTTCTTCTTCCCGAGCGAGTGCCAAACGCAGTTTCGTCACTTCCGTCTCATTCCTCACATGGAGCAGCTTACGTTGCATATCTAACTCTAATTGTTCTGCAGCCTGCTTCTCCTTCAACTCAGCTAACAACAGATCAGCTCTGGCTATATAGGAAAACCGAGCTAACCCCAGAACAACCTGATATACTAGAGCCTGAGCAAGAAACATGACAAACACCCACGGGCAAAAGGGTTTTGTTCACCTGCAGGGAATTGTTCTTTAATTCTGAATGGTTCGCCGATTTGCTGCGTAATTTAATGTCTCAACAATTGCCAAGAATATTGAGTACTGTAAAGTACAGCCACCGGAACGTTCGAGAGACGCGTAGGAACCAATTTCGACACAATTCAAAACAAAGTCGATTCCAAATAGCTACGGTACTATATACAACAAATTAGTTAATTTTACAAAAATCAAACCTCAGTATTGTTCCTTACGAGCTCTTACGTCCCAAATTGGACAACCAATCAACAACTGCAGCTGAATTGCAGCAAAAGGTTAGATACAGAAGATGAGATTGCCGAATACAGTCACAACGAAGTTCAGGCTGAGCGACTCTCGCTCGAGGCAACGGTGGGAGTCCGGTTTCCGACAAAGATTTAGAGAAATGAAATAAACAATCGAAATTCCGGCAAAGATAGTTCATACGAATGGTAAATGTCGTTTTTAACATGGATGCTTATGTATGGAACGTGGTTTCCTGAACTCCTTTACATCCCTTTTCTTCCGTATTCTTGGTCACCTTTGCGCTTCGTCCTCTGTATAACCACTGAGTCACAGCTGGGACACATACCGACTGCCTTTCTTTACTTGCTACCATTTTCCAGTTCTCCCATCGTGTGCTTTTCGCCCTCAGGTTTGGTATACGCGCCCGCATGCCGCCGCTGTATGGTGGTTTACTAACCACTGGCTCCGCCTCCTGAGACCCCTCTCAACCTGCCCATCTCATCACGGATCTTATACTTTCCCGGATGAACTACTCCCCACACGCACAACAATCAATGAACATTGAAGCCATTCCCAACGGCGCGTAGCGCGGTCAGATCCATCGCTTTGGCCGGAGCACGTCGGGCCTGTAGGCCGTTTGCAACGACTCGTGAGCGCAATTAGGCTGGTTGATCGCACCTTCTGTGTTCACTTCGAATTATTTTTCAGGTCGAGCCTCCATCGCACGACCAGCTTCATCCACTGGCATTGATCGTAGATTTTACGCTCTCCCAGTCACAACCCTACTGTTTTCAACGTAAACTTGTGAGGGTCGCTTACTTTTATCGCCGCCGTTCAATCACCGTAGGCTCACCTGCTGATTTTTCCATTGCTCCGCTTTCTATTTTAACTTCTCTTACCCACACCCGGCCATTTCATCTTTGTAACCACCGTCATAGTTCTACCACCGCCTGCACACTTATCTGTTATTTCTCCGCTTTTATCGTTGCTCACCACTGACTCCAACCACACATATGCCCAATCCTCATGTTAGAACTTCCAGTCCAACCTCTGCCCCTCTTATGACCGCATTTATTATGGATAAATTACCATCATATATATTGCGCTAGGCTCTACGAACCCCTCTTGGTCCTTTCATTAGCAAAAGCTTCGATTGGCATCTGTCAGTTATTCCATTTAAGCAATTGCCTGCATTCGTGCTGCCCTCCCGTTCTATCTTCCCAAGTCCGCTACGCGCATATTTCTTGTGATTACTGTTCCATCTCAGGTTTTCTTGTCTCGGTGTTTCTTTTTTTCACGACCGACATCGTGCTTTACCTGAGGTGAAATAATCTAGTTCTTAGGCTAGTTCTCTTATCCCCTGTGTTTTCAAATTTTTCGCCACAGACATCTTTTCTGTGATTGTCGTGTTGCATTATTTTTATACGTTCCATCTGTTGTAAAGACATCTTTCTGAGCTGCTAATCCTCACTACCTCGATCGATCATCAAATATATTTTCTCAGCTTTCTCCAACCATCTCCATTATCATCATCCTGCCGCTTCACAACTTATGTCACCTCCCACTGCATCCCTCATTTTCGACCGTCATCTCATGGAGGGCTGATTTCGAACTTAAAAATCGAATTACTCCCTCCTGCTTCCTTCGATCACCTCCTTCATCCTTCAACCTTCACAAACTTCCCACCACGGCCGACATCACGTTTATGGTCCTGAGGCTGATTTTTTTCTACGCAGATCCACCGCGTTCCATTTGTCACAAAGAAAACAATTTCATGATTTTTGCAAATATTACACGCTTCCTCATTGAATCCATACACATTTTTACTCTTCTTTCATCAGTTTTAATGGCCATCTCCTTTTCGTCGTCCAACAGGCCTCCCTTCGTAAGCTCCCATTCTGAAAGCACCAGTATCTCACAGCCACCTCATGCTTTTCTCTCCATAACATACTTTATATTGGACCTTCCTTTCAGGGCCTGTTTTGTTTGCCTATCTCCCACTCTGAGTTCCACCATCTGTTACTGATCATTTGTCGCGACGTATCAATGCTTCGCTTTTGTTCATCCCTTTTCCAAGCAAAATAGTTTATTCTACATCGTCCTTTTGTTAACACAGCCATTCCGACCGTATTTTGTCCTCGTTCATGTATGACTCCCTACTTTAGGCCGTCTCTGCTTGGGCCAGTCACACTCCATCATTTGACCTCGCCTTTCAAATCTTCCCCGCTTTAGTTCGAGTCCATCAGTGGGCCCATTTAAAACTCCCTCCGGTGTTGCCTGTTGTGCTCGCACTTATCTTACATCCATCTCATATTTATCTATACCGAGTTCATCCATCCCACATTATTGGTACGCTCTTCTACATAAACACGGGGTATTTGTCCAAGTAGCCGTCTTTCGTATTTTGACGCAGTATCTGAGGTGCTTCGGGCCTCTCCAAAATAAACCATTGTTATTTTCCCCTCTGTTTTGGCGATAAGTTAAGTGGTGGCCATGCAATCCCTGTAGAATTTGGTCGTTTTAGGACAGCAAGTTCTCCGAGACTGCGACCGTTTCAGCACTGCGGTGATGGTCTGTAGTGGTTAGTTCCAAACATCTGTTTCCGATGCCGCGGGTTTTGGTTTGTGGCACTACCGAGGACCCTGCTGTCGATAAAACCCCTTTATTCCTGTAGTCTGTGTCTTCCCTCGGGCGGAGTACTCGAGTGGCTGCTACTAGTTTGGTTCTGGCGTATTCGGCTTCGTTGTTTGTTGATTCTCCTCTATGACTATTTGTTCTATCAGGTCGGAATCTTGTGTGGGCCTCATGAGCGTTACGGAGTCTACTTCCGCCCACGTCGATCCTGGAGTTCTCATGCTAGGACTACTTTTGTCTTCCACTGAGATCTCCCACTACTCATCTTCCTGCGCTTTCTCAGGTACAACCACTGCTTGACAGTATTTGCTTGGTTTACTGCGCTGGATACAGGCCCCGGTTTTCATTACCGAGTTTGTTCCCAGCGAACCCATGTGTAAAGGTGACGGTTGTATCTGCCTCCCTCTTATGCGGGCACATTTCCCTCCCATTATGCCCCTTGGCAGAGTATCAGGCATTACACGATGGCTTCCCATTGCTCTGTGAAACACTTTCTCGCTCATTCTAGCAGCTGGTCCCTGATGTTTGGGCTTACGAACTAAACAGGTTTAGTCCCGCTGGACCTGACATTTGCTTCCGTTCGCCGTTGATTCCATACGACAACCCTGCAACTTAACCTTGTTCCTGTCATTTGGCTGACGCCTAAGAGCCTTATAAATCCCCGCGCCATCTTGTTATCCAGTTCTAAGCTTCTTTGAGATTCCCTAGTGGTCGGTTCCTCACAGTTCAGTGAGAGAAAGTTACGGTCTCTCATCGTGTTGGGCTCCCCTTCAGTCCTCATCTCCAGCAGTTCGCGTTTTAATCCTCCCCTCTGGCACTCCAGGCCTTTTGAAACTTGGCTTGCTGAGCCCCCAGGGGCGTATGCCCCTTTTGGCTTGTTTGCTGCCTTATTCTTCTTGGGGCCACTTTTGCTGCACCATTTGACTTTTCTGTTGAGTACAGAGGGCTCACAACATTCAGTTTACTAATGATCCCCTCTAGCCTTCTCTCCTCATCCAGACTATATCAGCAGAGGGGAATTCAGAAACCTACATTTCATCCAAAAAGCTGCAGCACCCTCAGGTTCTCAGACATTTTTGTCTGCTTCCAGCAAGTTGGCGCATGGTAGTGGATTAAAACCTGCCAGACGGCTGTCTCACAATGAAAGAACTCCCACTTAATCCAATTATTTCGCAACCCATCGAGTGATGTGCCCCAGGAATCCTTGAGCACTTCGCCCATGTTCGTCGTTGGCACAAACCGCACGCGATCACACCAAGCACTCGCTTTAAACAGGCCTCAGACAAGCCCCGGTAAGACAGTTTTGGCATTGTCTAACGGAAACGAAAACTGTGCCCCGAGAAATACTGGTACTTTGGTGACTCAGAACCACAAAAAATTAAAACTCGAAGATTTGTGAGTCTGTGCATTGCTCTAAAAAATTCAGTGGCTTGGGAACTGTAAACACATCACATTTACCAATTTAGACAATATTCCGGCAAGAAGCGCGAGCTTCAAATCGAATTCGAGCGCACCGCACAGTCAGGTATACCGCCGCTCTTTATGAAAATAGGTCATTATTTCGAGTTAGGTGGTTAAAACCAGGGTCAACACAGTTGTGAGTCAAACAGCGTGAAAGGCAAAAAATACTCAGCAACCTAAATTACTCCGAAGGATGAACTTGACCTCATCCATACCTTGCTTCCTTTAATGAGCTAAGCCAGAGCCACATGTTGCTTGCAGTCGACGAAGTCTTTCCTCGCTCCACCAGAGATAAAGCTACCTGGTTTCCAATCAACTCCTAGTAAGTTAGTCATTTGCTACTGGAAGTTCGCTTGCAGTTCTCAGGAGCTGGTGTAGGGCTGTCGTCGATCCTTTTCCCTCGTCCAACGTTGAATTCGGGCCCCTTTACGGGCGTGCAACGGCCCTCTGTCCTGTTCACAATTTCACGACTATAGAGAGCATTTAAGCGCTCGCTGTACATAAGCTTACTTCTTCCATATGCCCTAGCACTTCTCTGATGAGGCGAGCTACTCCGCCGCCCGCTGTTCGCATTTTCTGCGTTGCCGATGAACACATCCCGTGGAATATGGCCGTTTTGACATAACCAGGTTTACGAGGCAGCCTCTGTTTTAGAGTTACAGTCAGAGGCCCCAGAATTTGGTAGTGAACCACCAGAAAAGATTGCAGGAAAAGGAGATAGAGCAAGAGACTACCCAGGCTTTCTGGAAAGACCCGAACCATCACTGGAATAAGAGCACGTTTGGCATTGAGCCCTGGGCACCCACATTAGACTGGCAGGTGTTGAAGCTACGGTACATCTGAGGTGTCCTACCAAGTAACATTTTTCATTACGGAGTAAATGCAAAGCGAACGCTTTCGATGGACAGCTTCCGTTGTTTTGATGCGGAAAGACCCCCTATGGTGTGCTGCACAAGATTGACCTTCGCAAAGTGGGAGCGGTTCAAACTCTGCTAGGCTGCTTATGCAAAAAAGGCTCAGCCAGAAAGGCGAGACAAGATCCCGATACAAAGAGCTCTCACAAATCCTGCCAATGTCTATATCTGGAGGGCCTGGAACAGGCAATCATCTGAAAAAAACACAGTGTTCGGAGCTGCAGCAGCTCGCTGAAACTCGAATGCTTGGACACACAATTGCCTTTAGCCACTAACAGCACTGTGCAAGTTGTATTTGGCTGAAAGGTTGGGATTCGAGGAAATATACCACGCCGTGGTACGCACCTTGTGTACATGCAACCAAAAACATTCCGAATGTTCGATTGGCCCTGGCTATTACACGTGCTTTATGAGCTTAACTGAAATAAACTGGCAGATTGGCCGAAGACCCAAGGCCCGTGAGATAGTGAGCCCTTTGGTAATTATCCCAACAAGCTTATGTCTGTACAGTTTATACTGCCTAACAAATATTGCCTTTCAGAGCGAGCTCTCAGCGCGCAATGTTGGGGGTCGAAGAAACTGGCCGAAAACAAGACGGCCTGACCGTAAAATTAGCCTCGACCACTTCTGTTCCGCGCAAACTGAAGTGAAATGAAGTAGTAACGGCCTAAGTGGATGAAGAAAACAAAGAGCCTTACTACATATCTTCCAGGTCGCTGGTAGCAAAGGAACCTGGATACGGTACACAGAGGATGGAAAATCAGCCGCAAAAATCCAACGCCGGCCGGAGTGAAACTTTGAACTAGCGCTAGCCAAAAAGGCCAAACAAAGCTCAAAGAGCTACCCCAGGAAAGTTCAGTCAAAGGACTTGCTCATGAATGCAGTGGGACCTTTGGTCTTAAGAGATGGGACAAAATAAGTGGTGACGACCAAAACGAAACCAATGACTTGGACCCATGCTCCGAGGGTGTACATGGACGTGATGAGGGAAAACAAGCATCAGCCGAAAATCGAGTGGTTTCTCCTATCTCCGACAACCCTCAAATTGGGACGAGGAACAGGAAAGTTATTGAGGGGTCTGAACATATAAGTCGGCACGAACCTGGTCACAACACAGCCATTGGCTGCCACGATCAGTGGACGTCTGTCGTCTCTATTGTACTGCACTTAACCAGAGGGTAATACCTTTAGACTGAAAGCTGCTGACAGCTGTGGCTATCCACAAGAAAAGGCCGGAGTAATAAGAGGAGAGTTGCCGTCCTGTAAGCCCAACATGCATTATCTGCAAGCGTTTAGAGCGACTGGTTAGGGAACACATGTGTAAATACTTAATGAACCACAGGCTGCTCCGTAGGGCACAACACGATCTTTGAAGGACAAATCTTGTCTCTCAAATCTTACAATATCCTCCGACGAAGTCACCGGCCAGCTGGATGAGGTCACAGTGGTTACCGTTTGCCTCCTGGACTTCAGTAAGGCTTTTGATCCAGCCAAGTATCGTCTGTTGATGGATAAACCGAAGCCGTTTGAGAAGAAAAAGCAATCACACAAGCGGGTATCAGCCTTCATGAACATAGGACGTCTCATAGCAGGGTAGGAGTCTACAGCTCAAAGGCAGCAGAGGTGACTAGCAGAGTACCCCAAGCATCAGCTTAAGGCCCAATGATTTTTCTTCTCCATGTAGGTGGGTCAGCGAAAAGTTTATTCCTATCGTGTTCCATTGTCGCGGACGATGTAAAGTTTGTGAGATCAGGAGATCGCCATGAGTTAACAAGGGACCTGGCGCAGGTGGTTAGGTGGACCGACAAATGCAATTTGTCTTCAAACAGAAGCAAGAACTACAAACAAACCGGAACTTCAGTGGGCGTGACGGTGGTGGGAGAAAGTGGACCATTCACAGTACGGGCCACACAGTCAAATAGAGACATTTGCATCAAAATGACTGCCGAATTTAGGTGTGGCGAATAGTGCAGGCTGGCTTCTCACCCGGGAGAGAGATCTTTCGGCTGCGCCTAACATTTTCCTGCAGAACGGTGGAAGTGTGGATACATTCGTACAAGACGGCAGTGAGGCTTCTTATCGAATATCGTGTACAGGGTCGGGCATCCACCTTGAAAAGGAATACAGCCTGCCTAGAAAGGGTTTAGTTACCAGCTTTTCGGATGGTTGAAGGGAAACGAGGGAGGTCATGAACAATAACTGCAGGATGTGGGACCTTTGTCGTTAGCGAAACGAGGACTCCGAGGAGGCCTTATTGAGGCGTTCAAAACCCTAAGAGTTTTGGCAGGCACAAACGTCGATGGTATCTGAACAGGTCACTGATCACAGAACGAGAGGCCGTAGAATGAAGTCGTGGAAACCACACGGAATGCACGCGTCACTGTTTTTCTCCTCTTTCGCGCGTGAGATCGAATCTTCCCCATGTTACTTTCAGCCGGATAAAATTTATAAACCGCCTCGTTTTACTAGAATTATTTGGTTCAGATAAGCCGCATCCATGCTCCATGTGCGGTGGATTTATTTGCTATCTCCCTACAAGAGCTTATTCGGAAGACGAAAAAAGACGATAATGCCAAATCAGCGACGAAGGAAGTAAAATAATAGAACGGATTGAATGAGTTGCTGGCTGAGCTTATTCTCCTATGAATATCACAGGAGAATGCATCATTCTTCCTGTAGGTCGATTTTATCGCCAATTCACACCGGCCTTTTCGTGCTTGCCTCCTATGCCATACCAAGTCGGGTAGTTTTATCTACCCCGTTAAGTGCTGAGCCTCCGTGTTTGGAAACTGACGGGTGGAACTCATATTTTGTAGCAGCCCTGTCTTTTGATGTAGCCTATCTCACGGAGTACCTCCGCTTCTGGGAGAGGATCGGCACTTACAGTCAACGTTGGAGATATTGTTCTGCTTAGCAAGCCTGTTGTGGAGAAAGGCTTCTCGAAAAGCTCCAACCAGCAAAACAGACTGCACTCCTTAATTTGAATCGTAGATCCGTTCGTCCCTCCGATCAGTTCGCTGAAGCCTGGTTTACATGTATTGGATCTTCTAATCAGACAGAAAAGGTTTGCTTCTGTTGCTAGTCGCAGCAGCTATTTCCATCACCCCACACTTCTCAATCCACCACTGTTCACGGTCGTCTCTCAATCCGCAAATCAGCTGACTTTTAGGGCATCTCCGTGCCTCATCGTATGTGGAATCTGAGGGAATCGACCTGCTCTCATTTAAATGTGCAACCGAGGGTGCAGATATCCATGGTTTCTGTGTGTGTCTGGTTGTTGGACCCTGGGCAGCATTAGAAGGCTTAACTAAAGCCTGTTTGATCTCTTTTCATATCTCCTCCGGATTCTGGGCATTTGGCAGAGTCGGCAACCCGTTGGATAATCCTTTTCGGAAAGCAAACCGTTGGTTATCTTCCAGTTGCAGCTATGGGTGTGGTCCGTTCCGTTGTTATTCCGGCCACCGATGAACCGTAGTCGCTAAGGGCGTGATCAGCTTCTACAGAAAAGAACAAATTGGTGGAAAACCTTGGGGCGAGCCATGCCCGCGGCAACTGATAGCAATGCGGTTGGCCAGGGCCCAGCTGTACAAAGACGTGGAAGAACTCCAAGTTAGTCAGTGCCACTTTTTGTGTGAGAATTTAGCACTCGCTAGAAATACTCTGTCGTCAGAAAATAGTTAGATGAGTTGGTCGCCTTTATCTGTTTTGTCATCCGGAACCCAAAAATGCCCTCGTATATTTCTTTGTTCTTCTTGGATTCCAACTTGATTATTGGAATCACCGGCAACAGCCAGGAAGTCCTTTGTAACGCGCAGGCAGCAGTGATCTTCCGCCGAGGGGTTGAGCGTGTTTGATTTGCAAAAGCACAAGAGAAAAACTCCATGAGCCGAGGCCCAGTAAGTGTACAAACGGCACCAACACTTACATTACTCGAACAACGATATGGCGTCTTACAGCCTGGCCATTACACCTTACAGCGCACGCTGAGCAGCAGTTGACACAAATCTTGTTAGAATTTGTCTTCAGCGTCAGGGGAGCTACTATCAGAGAGGAGATGCACAGAAACCACAAACAGGCGTCGATACTTCAACCTGGAATTGTTGAAATTCACAGAACCATTCAATCAAGCCACACGAAGGCAGCTGATTGCTGGGATCTAATCGACACCAAACCACCCAACTTGCAGCAAGTGAAACGAGCAGTCGAGTTTGTACCTGGGGAGCGGATCGATTACAAAAAATTGTCTCTGGTAAGGGTGTCGGAGGTACAAAGCTCAAGATCCAAGAGTTTGGTGTGCGCTCGATGAAGTCGATGACACTAAAAGCAATTCGTGTTCGGAAAGGATTCGCCTTTTCCCCCGTCTTTAGTTTAACACCCCACCAAGAGTGGGAAGTTGACGTTCATGACTCAAAGAAACTGTATCAAAAATCCTTCCAAATGTCCCACATGCCTTGTGAAAGTGACAATATTCGGCTTTGCTTCGCCGACCTTGTCCACATACAGCACTTTTGTACCTATGTTCGTTTGTGCAAGGCACTGAAACGTGACCTTAAACTGCCTCTGACGGCCTTGCCTGAGCTATGGGAAGAGGATCCTTTGGGTTTTACTGCGAGGCCTGCTTGACCGCATACCTGAGACTTGCGCTCGTCTGCACCCTTCGAGGTTTCAAATTTGGTATGGCAGAGGTTCCGAGCCAATCTTGTTGTGCTTTGGGGATTCGTGCGAATTGGCTACACTTTGATCCGTTTTCCAATTTTTATGGTTCAAATCAGCGGGGTCATAGTGGATGAGACCAGGTATTTTTCGGAAAGGGTTCAAAACTGAACTTGTAGCCTCTACTCAATGACCCAAAGGGGACTGTTGAAACTCCTGCCTGAGGAAGACATCATGCAAAGCTATTTATATCGTGGCATCAAGCAGGCCATCACTCCAATCTGAGAAGCAGAGCGGTAGGGGCATACAAACAAAGTTCGTGCGCTTGAGTGCTTGCAAAAAACATGAATGTAGTTGTGCTGTAGGATGCTGACGGGCAAAATCCGTGGTATGCAGGAGCCGTAGAATGACGGTCGAGCGTGGACCAGATTCGTTACCAATGACATCAGTTGCTTGAATCGTCGTCCAGGTATGCCACCCCAATAAGGTTCAGCTTTGGGTAACGGTTCACCGATATGATATCCGGGAGCCAGATCGGTGGGTTCGTCAGCGGCAAGGAACGACAAGGATAGCGCCGATCCAGAATGCAAACGTTGGTGTGAAAAGTCTCCAAATTTCGTGGGACCAGCAAAGCGTACCACACGGTGAGGTTCCATGAAACAAAAAAGACGCAAAGCTGGTGAAGCAGCCGCAGTGGACTTGACTGGCATACCGTAATCACTGAAGCTATATGTTAAATTCTGTCGAAACGATAAACACGAAAATAATGGCTGCGAAGTGCAAAGATTAGGACCGTGTTTGACCTGGTCGCGAAGACGTGATGAGCGAACGATCTTCCGATCGGAATGTGAGACGGGAGCCTCATTTACGGAGGGGTGCTTAGGCGTGCACTGTTGACTTGAGCGTGGGACAGTATTCTCGTTCAAGGACGTAGCAGGGCTAACGGACTGCTGAATTGAACGCGAGATGACAACCTCTACTTGAAGCCGTCTCAGTACCAACTGAGTGCTGTCCTGAATGTGAGACCATAGCCTCTTTCGAAGTCGCAGCAGGCAACTCCAACTGCGGACCTTGGCGTGACACGGAAGTGCCGTCAACAGGTACTGCAGGGCTAACATCGGATCTCATGTCAGAGGTTGACACTCTTTTGTAGGAGTACGCGGATTTCAGACGATCGATGCTAATTGTTTCGACTCGACCTCGTCGATCAACCCTAAAGGTGTTGTCGTGACGAGAAATCACGCGAAATGGACTTCAGTAAAGCTGTTGTAGTGGTTTCCGTACCGACTCAGCATGAATGAATAAATGCAAACAAGTTTCGAGTTCGGTTGGAACAAAAAACTGTCGTCGCTGCTTTCGAGTCTGTGCTGGAGCAAGACGTTGCACGTGCGTAGAAAAAAGGTGAAAACAATTCTGCGCGACAAGCAAATCTGTACTCCGTGGTGTAGAAAAAAATGGAATACGTTTGGTAATAAGGACGCTTATCGGGAGTTGAAAGACAGTATCGAACAGGCTACTACCAACACCTGTTTATCTCGATGTATTGGTATTTTTGCCTTTACACCGCCAGATCAGCCAGAGACAAAGTTGCTCTAACGGTGAAAAGACCGAGAAGCGCGGCCGCGGGTCAGGCGTGAGAAAACTGGTCCACATTTTGTTATCAGGTTTGACCATCCGCAGTATTACCCTTATCCTTTATCTTCTTGTATCCACTTCCTTTTACTTCGTAACGATGGCAAAATAATTCAGGAAGGGGGTAGCGGCCAATCATAGGCTGCCAAGTGGGGAAGTTGACCGGCGGCTATTTTATCAGCACCTATTCCCATACGTGAAGCTAGAAAAACGGCCAACACAAGGTACTCCTATCAGTAGGAAAGGATATACTGCTATCTCAATCCCTTCCACCGAAGCCACCATTTTATCAGGCCAACCTGAAGCTGCAAATCTCGAAACTGATAAATTTCTTACAGGTTAGCATTTTTCTTGCGTTTCAACTTTCAGTCACGGAGTTCGTTAGGTGCTAATCACAACCAACGGTGGTTTTTGTAGTGTCTACACAGGTGGGACGACCTGGAAGCGCAAATTCTAGTCACGTCTACACTGGAGTGATACCACGCGTCTTTTCCGCTGCTCCCTAGGAGACGGTGTGTCTGCCTCCAACCGTCACACCCAAACCAGTATTGGTAGATTTTCTGTGACCCCTCCAATATTAGCGAATCGCACACCACAACACACTTTCCGTGTATTCACCGTTCATCTAACGACTTCATCCATATTAGCAATGGGTCGCGTCGCTCAGTGTTAGGTCATCGCACCCATTCACGTTTAAACAGATTGTTTTCTTGGTCATACATACTCGGGCTGTCTACTTGTGTGCGTAGTAGTTCACGCACACGTGCACACATGCATCCATGAATCCACAAACAAGCACACCTCAACAAACCCGCCCAAACCATCAATTCATCCCGTCCGTCAGTATCCGTAGTTCTCATAATCGATATGTGAGCCGCAGGATCATTGTTTTTTCTCAGACGTTGCTTACGGAGTTCTCCGACTTTTAGCCACCGTGAACTTCGGCTGCCCTATTGCTCACAAGTGACCTTTTTCACTTTATTCGCTCGGCCCCTGGTTTGAATACTTGAGTTACGCAGTCTGCTCAGTGCGCACTTGCTGCCATGGAGAAATGAACGAACAGCAGTTAGCTTATCTGTCAAAACAGCCGTTCCCAGGTCAGCCATGATATAAGTCACTAAGCGGATCTCAAATCACGCAGGCACAGTGGTGAATAAGCACATATTTTTGTGGCTGCAGCTTGGATCACACATGGCTTACGATGCGTAGCCGCCGGTCAGCTTCCCCACTTGGCAGCCTATGATTGGCCGCTACCCCCTTCCTGAATTATTTTGCCATCGTTACGAAGTAAAAGGAAGTGGATACAAGAAGATAAAGGATAAGGGTAATACTGCGGATGGTCAAACCTGATAACAAAATGTGGACCAGTTTTCTCACGCCTGACCCGCGGCCGCGCTTCTCGGTCTTTTCACCGTTAGAGCAACTTTGTCTCTGGCTGATCTGGCGGTGTAAAGGCAAAAATACCAATACATCGAGATAAACAGGTGTTGGTAGTAGCCTGTTCGATACTGTCTTTCAACTCCCGATAAGCGTCCTTATTACCAAACGTATTCCATTTTTTTCTATATCCCGTACCATTACTGATATGGTCGAATCGAAGAGGCAAATGACGTTGTCATTCAGAAGTGCAGGCAACTACGCGGATTACTAGAACCGTTTGCTTCTAACAGCAACAGATTACAACTTTTCAACTTCCTCAAATAACATCTAGCTATGGTGTTATTTCAAGATCAGTCACTCAAAGCAGCGTGCTCCTCTGCTAGAGAACTGATCAATTTTGGGCGGGCGATACCACTGGATTGTGTTATAACTTTATTGATTCTTTGCAAAACGAGAGAATATTTTTACTAAAAGTCGGCAAAAGTGTTGGGGAACCATTGAAGTCAAATAGCCCTTACTCACTTGTCCAACGTTCTCAAAATTTTCCCGACGATATGTTCCAAATTCTGTCGGAATTGTGATCAATTGTGTAGTCACGCGAACTACGGCCTTATTTGCAACGCATACGCGAATGATGGTGTATGTATCGACTGCATCTACCGCGTATTCCATTAAGGCAACCTGAAGTGAATTCCACCAGTCCTCTTTCGACAGCTGGATAGTCATTCGACTGAGGTTATTCCGGCCATGAAATCATGCGCAACAATCATTCGTCTCCTTGTCGGGTTAGCGGTTGGTTTCTGAAGTTAACAGTATACCCCTTGTCAGAGACTTATAGACACCATTAAGTGGTCAGTCCACAGCATGGAGGGGGGCAATCAAAGTCGAACCAGTGCACTTGGCCACTTAGAGCTTTCCGGGTTTTGACAGTGGGTTACACAACCGCGGGGGACATCCGTCAGTTATCATATGCAGGAAGATACTGCAATTTGACATGAGAAACGAAACCTGTAGTTGCACAACATAACACCCAAGAGGATGCCATTATTCATAGCTTTTCCTTTGAATTTCAGTCCTGATGGTCGTTTTTATATTCCACTTAGGCTGTTGGTGATAGTCAAGAAATACTAAACCACCGCTATCAATGAACTGCGACTGGTTGTTACAAACGAAAATATCCGCCAAATACTCAAAAGTTCACCGGACCAATGCGAATTTACACCATTCAACCAGGAACAAGCTACCGATAATCACTATGACAATGCTCGATGTACCAACCGGCTAATATTTGTTAAATCGTCATTTTACCTCGATTTTCCACACAAGCGCTTCAAAAGTGAACAACAAGGTAGATTTATTAGCAATAGGAGAGTCCCTATTGGTTGATATATTATCAGCAGTGTGGTTTGAGTATGTCGGTAGCTTTGTACGATCGCTGCGCGCTAGAGTAAATCATTTCTGGCATTTAACTTGGCAAATCTTGATATTAGTCATCATTATCTCAAGAGCAAAATACACAGCGTTTTATCGCAGGAAGTCAAAATCTGACTATTTCTGTCGTTTTTGGTAGCATATACAGAAATTCGACCCTCCCGGGGTGGACACACTTCCACTGAAGGCACTGTACATTCAACTTCCCAAAACATTTCCCGTGCAGGTTACCAAAGCAGGGAAGTTAGTCGGTCCGATTAACATAACCTTCGGCCGGCCGGAGTGCAAGTTAAGCGTTTTCAGAACCCATGTCACGTCAGCCTCGGAATATTGCGCTGAAGTCTTTCCTAACATGCGGCAGATTGGTAGACAAGCGACCAAGAATGTACAACGTAGGTCTACCGAACAATAAATGGCACTTTCGCCACCTCCAAATATATTCTGGAAGGTGTAAAATACTGCGCCTAGAGCCCATGAGATTTAGCCGTCTACTATTGAACCTGTCTTGCTTTGGCAGCATTATAAAAAGTTCATCTTGCAATTCAGCCCCTCAGGTTGAAACTTCCCCAAATACTCTTCAAGACACGGGGACACTATGGTATAGATTCCAGCATCTAACCCTGCAACGTGGTTCAATATCTTTATCGCTATATATTTTACACCTTGTAACAAGATTAGGTGTCAAATTAGGTCCCCGTCTTAAACGTTTTTACCAATCAAAAGGGAAGTATTACACTTCCGACGTTACAAAACTCAGCCTAGCACTTGATTTTTATAAGTCCAAAACTCAAGCTTACGAACTTGGTCTGGAATACCAACCCGCAACTTGACAACCACTGTCCAGTAGGCAGTAACCGCTAATGGATCCTCTGTAAAGAACTAATACTGAAAATCCTTCCAAATGTTCTACGTGCTTTGTAAATTTGACTATATTTAACATTACCTTGAAAAGCTAGCCCATACACCACACCTTTTCACGTTTGTTTATCCATGTGAGACATTTGAATTTGGCCTTAAACCTTTTCTGACCGTCGCGCCTGAGCCACGGGGCTTTGGACCTTTAGGTTTTACTGTGAAATCTATTTGGCCGCATACTTGAGGTTTTATATATTTGCATTTTTTGTGAATTTCACTTTAGCACCTTATAAGCTACGAATCAATCTTGTTCTGATCTAGGGATTCGTTTGAATTGGCTACGCGCTGCTTGATTTGCCAGAATTGACTTACATCCTCAGCAGCATTTGGATTCAATCAGAATTTTAGTAAACAGATTTGAGAAGTCGAGCCGGTAACCTCTGATTGTCAACAACACTTCCTGAGTGTCTGTTGATGCCCTTCTTAATTTCAACGAACAACCCTACTGGCCACCATTGCATTTGTGATTCATCAATTCATGTTTTCTGTTTCCACCATAATCTGCAATATCCTTTCTCGTCGGCCAGTACCAAGTATTAGAGTATTGATAATGCTATGAAACGTAAAGTACCATATTTGGTTTTATGCCATTATGGTACCACCCTCATTCATGAGTGGATCATTCCATTTTTTGTAACCCATTTCACCTTACAAGATTGTAGCCCTTGTTCTGATAAATGGGCCTTCACAATTCATGTGGATTTCTTTCCGTCAAACACAAAGTTGAACCCCTTTGAGGCTGCACCTGAATACACACCATGGCTAATTGCTAACCCCATCTGGGGCTCATTACAGTAGCTAGCCACTGCACTCTGCTCTACATACCCCAGCAGATTGCACATTATTATTTGCACTTATGGTTGCACATTGTGCTTCTTATCTTGTTAGTAACTTGCTAGTAACGTCACAGTTGTCCTTCGCTAGAACTCTTCTATTTCTCCTTCAATCTGTCGTTTTGTCCTAAAATCCGGCCCTAAACTTTGCAACAGCTCAGCCCCGTTATTTCCAATACTAGGCAACACCTAGGTTGTGGAGTGGTTTTATTGTTCTTTGTCTTTCTTTATGATCGTAGCTGGTAGAACAGACAGACTGCAGCCTTGTCCTTTTTGCCTCCAGAACTCACCTCTCTCCAATGGAGTTTATCTCTTAATTCGCCCCATGAATAATAACTTGGAACTACTTCCCGCTGGACGGAAGTTCTGGATTTTCCAAGTGATTTAATTTTTGCCATTCACAAGACTGCTTTCTTATTGGTATTGCCCTCCAGAGTCCCCACATTCCGTTCGTTAGAACCTAGACTACTTGATCTCACCGCATTATTACAACTCTTCAGTACACGGCCAGATTCGCGGATTACTCCGGCGCACACCGGATGTGCATGAAGTCTATAAGAATTTACGGGCACAGCTAGATTGACGGATTACACCTCCTGCCTCCAGAAGCCGCTCTCAGGATGGCTTTCCAGCTCATGGTCAGCCCCGTCTACCAGCAAAACATCTGTTTTGTTCGCTCTTGCTGCTGCTGCAACATGTCGTTCAATCAGTTTGCTTTCAGTTTCCACCTGTTTCCCTTTCAGCTTGCTCTCGATATCGAAGTTACAATTAACCCCTCCGAAGGTCGGCAAAATTTATCACTCTATCTCTTTAATGAACAGAGAGCAACTTTCACCTCAATGTATCATCAGCCTTCTCATTCGAGCGCATTGTTTGCATGTATGATTACCCATCGACCCAGACAAGTGCGCCCTTGCCCATCTACCCTGAGCTGCACGTCTGACTACTCTCCTATCCCATTCGTAAACATGTCCTCGTCCCATGATAAAAACACGCCGCTACTACTTAGTCACTGGAAGATTTATTGTCACTGATAATTCCCTCGCCACAATCACCATACGACGTCCAAAGCTGTAATTTTTCTGTGGTCCTCCAGCAGTCAGTGAGGCAATTGGTGATTATCTGCACCCTTCGCCAGTCTGACTGATTGCCTCCACATTGCTATTCGACAACCCTATCCTGATCTGCAGGTAAACATGCTTCCTCATACTTGAAGTACCCAGATGTACTTCATATGCAACTTCGCCACTTCGTCAACATCGCGTCACTTATTGTAACAAAGACAACGTCACAAGGTAGGTTACTTGTATTCCAACGGCCAAAGTAGTCAAGCCATGAAACCCACAATCGTTCATATAGGCCCTTTTTCAGACTGCGCGCCGCCATTATTGCTGTTTCGACTAATTGAGTGCTTTGGCTGCGTTCTGGCTAGTTTCCCGTGACGGACAGCCTGCTTCTCTCGGGCATCATTTCTCTTCGGTTGGTCTGATTGTCTCAGTTGACTGCTTGATCGTATGCTCTTCGCCCGGGCTAACTTGTTGGTTGCCAAAGATCCCGCTGCTTCTCATCAGGTAGTCCGTTTGTCCCCTTCTGTCTGCTTCGGGTAGCTTCCGACATATTTGCCGTCTGTTCTTTTGCCTGAGGCCCCTGATTTGTTAGTACGTTCGTCTTATTATTCACGTCGCTCCCTTGTCCCAACACTCCCAGTCACAGGATGTCAAAGTGGCCGTTAGATGTTGTATACTTACCGCCAACTATATATACCCTCACCTCTTTTCACCCTCAACTCTGATTGTCCCTTTCCCTCCGGATGTGCCATTCGTATGGTATATAAATGGAACTAATAATGCATCCTTCCCCCAGGTTATACTACTATCTTCGCAGGCTGATGCATTTTATTATATGGCGGTGGATCCGGTGTCGTTCTCCGCGAAAAGCGTTGCGCAGTTTAATTCATCCTTTGTTCTCTCATGATGCACCTTAAACAGCCTCCATCCATCTGTGTACACTAACCTGTAATCTATTCCACCAACCCTCTTGCAGAAAAGAAACATCCCACTTATCGCCGTAGTTGTGCGCCCCAAGTTGACTTATCTTCCTTTTCAGCTCTGAAAGTTCTTGACCGCCCTCGTATGAATTTAAAAATTTCCCGTTTGTTGACCTGTTTGCACTTGGCGTTTGCCTTCCATTGCCGCCCAGAAAGCCTCTCCCTTGGGGTGCGCCATTTGTTTGATAAATATCTTTTCCCTGCTTTATTCAGCTATCAGTCTATTCCGCCTTCTCCATTGGCTGATGTATTTTATTCTACTTACGATGTAGAGGAGTTCAGGAAACCACGTTCCATGCATAAGCATCCATGTTAAAAACGACATTTACCATTCGTATGAACTATCTTTGCCGGAATTTCGATTGTTTATTTCATTTCTCTAAATCTTTGTCGGAAACCGGACTCCCACCGTTGCCTCGAGCGAGAGTCGCTCAGCCTGAACTTCGTTGTGACTGTATTTGGCAATCTCATCTTCTGTATCTAACCTTTTGCTGCAATTCAGCTGCAGTTGTTGATTGGTTGTCCAATTTGGGACGTAAGAGCTCGTAAGGAACAATACTGAGGTTTGATTTTTGTAAAATTAACTAATTTGTTGTATATAGTACCGTAGCTATTTGGAATCGACTTTGTTTTGAATTGTGTCAAAATTGGTTGCTACGCGTCTCTCGAACGTTCCGGTGGCTGGACTTTACACCTGAAATCTCTTTCCTGTTCTCCTTTGCCGGCTCACTAGCCCTTTGTCTGTTCCCCTGCCGTTATCGTGTGATATGATCAATGTTTTTAATAACCCTCGGTCAAGTTAGCGCCTTTGCAAGCTTCTCGCCTCCGCAATTGCCCCATAATGCAAGGCGGATTGATCTATCAAATTATTTCTATTTCCAAGCTGATACTTCTTTGAATACCCATTATAAAGTGAGCAAATCGCCGAAAGCTTATCTCTGACTTTTCACTGTGGAAAATTGCCAAACCTTCTATCAATACTCTTTTCACATTCACCAGCTTGCAAATGAACCTTCATATTCCACTTGATCACTTCTTTTTTCAACTAGGATATACGAAACATCCTTTGAATATGCTCAAATTTCCAACGGTTTTCATCAAATCCGGTACCATTTATAAATGTACTCCAAATTTTCCACCGACCTCATTCGGCAATAGCGAAACTGCCCATTAGGCCTCCAGTTTCATGTTGTCGGTGTGTTGTCATCTTTCTATTCCCTTTCAGCTTTCTTCTATAATCCTCCGTGTGCACTTGTTTTACCTTCCTGTAATCTCTGATTATGTCGGTACTCGTACCACTTCAACAGGCGCTGCAGTACGCCTCGGGCCCACCAGAAATATACCACTACAATTATTAATTTTAATATTATCATTATGATTATTATTACATCCTTTACTCAAGTAGCAAACTTCCAGGTAAGCTGCCCTGCATGATACTACTTATAACCTATTTTGGCTTCAAACAGTCAATTTATCGAAACAGTCTTGGAACGGCTAGACAGGCGAGAGGTAAACAAAATAGTCATGGGGAATGGACTTTAGTCCGAAGATGAAAGTGTGGCTCAAGGTAAAGTGCCTTTGACATACCCGCAGAAAGCAACGAGAGACCTGCGCTACACCGGGCCTCTATTTTCCGTAGGTTATGTTTGGTTTTTATGTTTATGAAACCTATAACCGTCTGTCATTTAGCTAGAAAGGCGTGAGAAAAATACCCAAAATATTCTACGTAGCTTTACACTCTCGAAAAGTTTAACTTGCTGACCCATAATCTTTCCCTCTTCTTCACATTATCTCCCGAACTACTAATGGAAGCTCCAAAGGGCCTGCGTAAACGTGCCAAGGTCCCGGGTGCAAATCAGGCAATTCGTACCGTTAGGCTCAAAAAAACCAGGAACACTCAACCCCAGTCTGCACTCAGTCCATGCTCAGTACCTCTCGTTGATGTTTATGACGTAGTCAACAAGAAGATTAACGAAGTAGATCAAAGAGTGGCGGACCTGCATAACCAGATCCAGTCCATCGATGATATTCTATTAAAGATATCCCCTTTATCTAGCATAATGGAGCCCACGCCTATTGCTAATCGCCAGAGCCTAGTCATGGCGGGCCGCTTCTTAGACTCAGTTGCGACGGAAGTTCATACGCGTATAGCCAACTCCAAAAACGCGATAGTTTTCAACATCCCTGATCGACTACCCCTGCCGTCAACCAAACTCGCCATCCTGAATGCTTGCAACATGGCACACCACAGGTGCTATTGCACTCGACTGCGCAAAAAATCACAACGCACTGACTGTCCTTTAAAGTTCCAATTCGCTGACGAAGTAACTGCTAGAGAATTCATAACTAGTTGGCAAATCATTGCCAATTCCACCCCATTCAAAAGAATAAGAATACAACCGGATAAAACGCCCCTCCAAAGAGAGGTTTTTCGATCACTAAAAAGTGCCTTAGCTCCACCAGCGCAACCTGTGGCTGAAATATCAGTCGCCGCGTCTTCTCGCTGCTTGTCGAGCCACCCCGAAACACAAAAGCCCTCAGTTGTCTGCACCACTCTGGTTGACCTAGACCTGACCCCATCTCCAGCACATCCCCCTAGTAAACGGCCCTGCCTTTTACCATCAAACTCCGCTTCTTCAAACGGCAACGATATCCATGCCAAACCCACTATTAGCCCAGGGCCACCAAAGTCCCGTGCATCCAAGCCTGCCGCTGCTAATGCCAGCATACTGCCCACCGTCTCACCACCGAAAAAGACTCCGGGGAAGTCTGTTGCCAACAGCCCGTCCTGCTCTAACTCATGTCCCACCGTCTTGCGAACACAGATCGTTCATAAAAGGCATGATCTACTATGTGGCCAATCGTCCCATCGGCAGACAGGACTCTGTGACCCCCCACAGCTTTTAGCTACTCCGGCTACTCCCGTATTCCCCCCCGTAAGTCTTCTCAGAATCCCATTTAGAACCCCCACCAAGCACTCCAAGTACACCCCAAATAAGTCATACTTGTTGGCAAGCAGGACGCAACCCTGCATCACCCTAAAGCAGCCAACCCCACCTCGTTGTATTAGCGTGGTACCTCGGCTAATCGGCAAGGTCCTCCCAACTCCACTCTACAATACAGGCGAAAACGGACACCGAGTAGCGCATCATCATGCATCGGGATCAAACACACCATATTCTCCAAGTTTCCCGAAACAGTTTTCCAATCATCTGGCTGAGCGCCAGCATCTCCCGTCGAACCTCCGTAACCAATTTCTCTCTCCTCCAATGATACAAATAAGTAACCCCCAGTCGAATCATAACCAATGGCCTCAATTGTCTAGCTCCGCGCCCTTTCCTGAACACAGGATGGGCCAGCCCAACCAACTACAGTTATTTCGTCGGTCTTGGTCAAGCGGCAACTACCCGCCTCCTGCGTACCCCGTTGAACCCAGTCACCACTACTTTCTGCCATCTCACTTGCCGTTACCCATTACCTCAGCATCCAACCCCCCACCTGGCTACTTCAACCACCCCGGAAATCCCACCTCCTCAAACGACCAATTTTTTCTTGACTGCACCCCCCCCCAACCCAGCTTCACCCCTTCTTCACAATGCCGGCTCCCCACTTCTAACCCCTGCTTAGACTCCTTCACTTCTATACACGACAACCCTGTCGTTATGAGTCCACTTAATGACGTTTACCACCTCGGTAGTGTTAGCCATCAACATCCGCAGATGGTTGTTCCCACTCCACACCATGACGGTACAGTTGCACTTAACTTGCTTCTCATTAACGCTCGCTCATTACTGAATAAAACCCATACTCTCCGTAATATAGTACTGTCTTCCGACTTCGACATCATTGTCATAACCGAAACCTGGCTAAATGATTCTGTCTCATTGGACCAAATTTCTATTGCTGGTTATCAAACCTTCATGAAAAATTGTCGTTGTCGTGGAGGAGGCTGTCTTATCCACGTTAAAAACAGCTTACCTACCATTCATCTCTCTGATCCAATACTGGACTCAATTCAGGACTCAATATGGGTAACGGTTCTTCTGGCCAACTCTCCACTCCATATCGGCTGCGTTTATCGACCACCCAATTCAAACACCACGGACCTCGCCCACGTAGTCAAAGCCTTTGACCACTTTGCACTATTACCCTCCTCGTCAAAAATCATTGCTGGCGATTTCAATGCACCTAATATCTGTTGGGACACCATGTCATCACCCCAATACTTCACGAGCTTCGTTTCGACCATACGCGCAGGGCGCTGGGTCCAGCACGTAATGACACCAACCAGAGGTAACAGCATACTAGACCTGATATTTACCATTGGCCTATCGGACGTGATGACTACCGCCCTCAACCCTTTCCCAGGCAGTGACCACAGAATGGTATCTTGCAGATTCACAGCCGGACCCATAGACCCCATATGTAGCTCATCTCAACAGCCCCTGCACACGATCAACTGGATGAACCTCAAGCCTATGCTTCGATCCCTCAACTGGGATGACTACTTCCTACAGCACAACACTCAGCTCGCCAGTGACGTACTCTACCATAAGCTACATAGCTGCTTGTCAGCAATCACCACCATCGGGACCAACCGTTCTCAAGCCCGCGGCTCCTACCAAACAAGGCTGCAAAATAAACATGCAAAACTGCAGAAGATCTACAATAAAACCAAGGACTTCTCCATACTATTGCAACTTCACTCTCTCTCTGTCACCATCAGTCTTCGGACTAATGAACTGCTGAGAAAGCAGGAGCTTTCGGCCTTGAATTCCTTCGACAGATCGTACCGATTGTCCCGACTGCTGAAGAGCAGAAATCAGAGAGAGCCTACAGGGATACCATATCTAATTTTGGGAAACAGCACGCATATTAAATCTGCAGCTGAAATCGCTGAGGCGCTCAATACCTTCTTTTCAGAATCCATGACCACTGACGCCACCGTAAACCCGCCACCCGTACCCCTCATCACTGAGCAAGTTCCCTCTGACATTGAATTTAGTTTGAACGATGTGACCCACCTGCTGCTGCGTGTTAGACCCTCCTCCCGCCCTGGCTATGACGACATCCCCCCAGCACTCTTTCATCTTGGTGGAACTGACATCGCTGCTATCTTTATGAATCTCTACAACTTATCCCTTAAAAATGGCATTTTCCCATCCCAGTGGAAAACTTCAACCATTATTCCTATCCACAAAAAAGGTCCAGTGCATGACCCTTCAAATTATCGTCCTATCAACCATACCCCTTTAGCTGCCAGAATAATGGAGCGTTCGATTAAACAGCGGATGTCCGATTATCTTATTTCCCATAACCTCATTCACAGTGGCCAACATGGCTTCCTAAAGTCACGTTCTTGTACCACATGCCAGTTTGATTTCTTCAACCTAGTGACCACGGCAGCTGACGACGGAAAATCTATGATTTTCATCTACCTCGATATGACCAAGGCATTTGACCGAGTTCCTCACTCCCGATTGTTAACAAAACTCCGGGCCTATGGTATCCATGACCCGCTTTTATCATGGATCACTTCTTACCTGTGGGATCGAACCCAGGTTGTATATGCTAATGGTCATCTATCGCAACCGGCGCCTGTCACTAGTGGAGTCATACAAGGAAGTGTACTTGGTCCGCTAATTTTCTTACTGTATAATAACGACATTTTTTCGATTGTGCGACATGGCACACCTTTCCTCTTCGCCGACGACATCAAAATCGTGTATGATTTCCGCCATCAAGATTTGAGCACAGCACTGTCTGAAATAGGTAGTGATCTTGAGAAACTTGATCAATGGTGCACTTCATGGCAAATGTGCTTCTCGACATCTAAAAGCTTCTACACAACTTACAGATGTCAAGTCCCCCTCGGAACTCTGTCACTGAACCAAGCACCCATCGCCCCAAGCTCATCAGTGAAGGATCTTGGGCTTCGATACACTAACAATCTACAATTTTCGGAACATGTCTCATTTCAGACGGCCAGGGCGAGACAGATAATAGGCCTAGTTCCCAGATCATTTAAAATGAAACATAGTATCCTCCTTACATACCAATCCCATGCTAGACCCCACCTCGAATACTGCCCTATAATCTTCTCTGGAATGTCTAAATCTGACAGAATACGCCTGGAGAAAGTCCAGCGCACCTTCACCAAGAAGCTAATGGGATATTCCTCTCCACTGAGCTATAAAGAGCGATGCATTCTAATAAAACTTGACCCCGTATGGCTTAGACATGTCAGGCTTAACTTGCGTTTTCTATACAGACTTATTCATTGCTCTGCGTTCACTTCTACCAATTCTATACAGTTTCCCCTACCCTCACCTTACCCTCTGCGCCACAGAGACTTCAGTCTGACCATCCCACATTGCAGGCTGGCAATCAGGTCCAACTTCTTTCTCATTAAATATTCAAAGCTTTGGAATAAGCTGCCTCGGACCATTCGCAAATGTGCGTCAATAACCCAGTTCAGCCATGCCCTTAAATCACAACTTACCGTTAGTCATATGTTATCTTTGACTAACGCCAGCATATCTGAGGATCGAGCCTATGAAGAAGGCATCGAACTTTAGAACCCTAGCTTCAGTTTCTCCTCCCGCTCTCTGCTATCCGTCGAGCTGGCCTTCAAAAACGGGTTCAACTACTAGGATCACGGCACCATATTCCAAACCTACCATTTTCTGCCTAACGACAGACGATAGGCTTACCATTTATTATTATTTTTTACGTATAACCCACATTGCAGAAGGATAGTTTTTGTCGTTTACAACTATAAATATCTAGATGCCTGCCGGTTCTCGCTACTCACCCACGTTCACCTACCATCACCTAATTCTTAAACATCCCTGCCTCATCTAATTCACTAGTCGGTTTCCACAACCATGTCTAAACAATTACTGCCTCCCTCGCCATATAGTACTAGGGCAGCCATGTAAAACAACTCTTCTCTAGCTGAAGGTTTTAGCCAATGATGTTTTCCCCCTGCACCAAATTATCCTAAGACATTAAGTCCCACCACCCACTAATTCACTCCTTGATCCTCTTATTTATCCTGGCTTCCGCTCCTCTCAGCTGTATACATTTATATATAAATATATATATAATATATATGTGTAAATATATAACATTTTTATATACTATATATATATATACCTATTCATATATATACATATACATGTGTAAATATATAACATTTTTATATACTATATATATATATATGTATATATACTCACTACTGCCCTATAATTATTAACACAAGCACGGTGAGTAACTCAACGCTCCTCGATATCTCTTAGCTTACAATGCCTCTCTTCCGCACCAGGTCCCACCACATATACTTCCCTCACCACCTCTGCGATTTCGAACTGGAAAATCCAGTCTGATTCATCCCACTCAGCGTGACTCACTAACTGAACTCAACACTCAGTTATGACGTTACCTTTTCTGCTCCCACCCTATCCCCCAGCTAAGGTTCTTCTGTAATTTCATGCAGAACTTGGTCTTTACTCCTCCTCAATGACCACTCTAGGAGAAATACTAACTTTCCCATTGAAAGTTTTAGCCACACTAAGGCGTTTCCCTTTTAGTCTCACGTTTCATAGCCTCAATGTGCCTTTGGGATCCGCCGCACCGATGAGCCCGTGCTTAACTTTTGTTCTTCTTTCCGTTAACCGTTGGTCCTCAGCTGCGTCACTCTATCTCACTTTCTTTGCCATAGTCTTTTGCGTCCGACCGCTTTCACATGACCCGTCCGATGATCGCACCCACCTATACATCAATATATATATATATATGCATATATAAATATATATATATATATATACCTTGGGTATGCTCCACTCACTTGTCCCCCTTCCTAACTAGATTATGCCATTTTACAACACAATTTGCATATATATAAATAAAACCGCTCCGTCCTTTAGCGATGGGTGCTCGCTCTCACCTAATTCCTGGCTCAGGCTAGAACTCAGCCGTCCCATCCTGCTTTTTTGCGCCTTTCTCGTACACTGAAGCCTTGCCACACGGATTACCATTCCTTAGTAACTAGGCTTCACTTCTCTGCGCATATGCTCATGGTAAGTTAGGACCCCATTCCAACCGGAATCCGTATGCCCCTGCCGAATACCAGCACGTTTGCCCCCACATGAAAAATCCTGATTTTTACACTGTGTTTTTCTTCTTTTTTTACTGTTTTCCGTCCTCGACCACAGCTGGTGAACTGACCAGACTGTTATCTTCCTATTTTTTTCATTCTTCTTCCAGACCAGACCATCTACTATTGTTTTATTCCTGGTTCCCTAGCGGACACCCTCTCCTCATCCACCGCCTACCTGATATCGCCCCAAATCTCTACTATCACCCAACTACCCTAGAAAGCTACCAGTCTCCGTCTAGGGATCCCTAATAGACCGGTCCACTCACCAAACGACAACTAACTGTTCGGATAACAAAATTTTCATTTTCATGCTTCCATAAAAACGATAATCATAACCCACAGCTGGAACACTCTCCAGACTGCCGCACTCCTGATCTCTTCTAGATTGCATTGGTTACTTGGGTAGCCATCGGCCGAATCGACGTTTATTCCGGATTACCGTAAGGACTGGACGATTTGATCAATGGTTTGAACCTATACTCTCGCCCGCTGACGCTACATGGGGCACCGTACACGGTTTAACAAAACCTCATGAAAGTCTCACCGAATCGCAAAGGTGTTTCCTGACAGCAACCATCAACACATCCGCTCAACGTTTATTCCCAAATAATCCAACCCAACAGTTCAAATTCTTCCCGTGTTGCAGTACGAAACCAATGGCCGGAACCCAGCCTTCGCAGCTGTCAACTTCGTCAAACCAGCCCTTTTTTTACCTGCTTCCCTCAACATTCTACCTGCCACCACCTGCAACCAAGGTCTTTAAGAAACAGAATACCAGCCATCTGCAGCCAACCATAATTTGGTTAACAATTTTCTTTCACATACAAAAACGAAAAATTACACTCTTCCAACTTCTGCCTAGCCGAACCATTGACGCTGTCTCCACTAATCCGTTTTCATTGACGGCTTTTCTTTTCTTTAAAAGTCCGTTATATGTCCATGCAAAGTTCACTGAAGTCCCTGCGAAGCTTTTCGCCTTCATTTGAATTTCCATATGACACTGTAATCACCTGCACAAAAGGTCCGTTTTATTATCAGCTTTGACTCACTTGCCTTTATTTCACATGCCTCCTCCACAATTAGTTACCCAATGCTGGATCAGTGTCCAATATTCCGCTGGTATCTCTGACTGCACTTTGAAATCCCCACGCTTGCTTTACCTCTAACAATGTTCTTTGGCATCGCTTCCGCCCGGTTACTCGTTAGTGACCGTCCATTTGTCGCTTATATCAGCAACCCCACGACTTTTCAGCTATCCACACCGCCCTCCAGCGATTTCGAAACCGATTCGGAATTCCCGCCTCAACCATAACCACTTTTGTTCACTCAAACACTACTTGACTTTACTGGTGTATTTCGGTTGCTGTGTGATTTATAAATTTAGAATCTGTGAATACCTCACATTGACACGTACTGCTGTATACTCTGATCTTGCCTTGTGCATGTGTATTGACCACGGTCAAGAAATATACTATACTATAAGGGCTAGTCCACTGCCCGCTGTCGCTGTGATGGGCTAAATAAATCAAGTTGGCATGTTTTTCATAAAGTCAAGCGTAGGAAGAGCCACTGTCCAGTACTGTTACGGTCAAATTGAAGGAAGTAGGTCATCATAGTTTACTTGGTAACATTTTCTATAGACAGACTGGGAGCAGGATCAAAGTGGCCGCGTTTAGCTCAAATATGCAACGAAGTTTACTGGAGGAGTGGGACTTTTACTGAGTATTTTCACTTGGTTACCACTAGAGTGCAGTTCTTCGGCAGGATTAACGAAAAGGGGGTTTGCAGGGAATGAGGATCCGGATTCATCTATTTTAGCTGTAAGCAGACCTTCTGATCCAGGTCAAGACGATGGCTTTAGAGAAGTCTGCAGCTTGCAGATGTGATAAAAGGCCTTTTCCGCCACGTTTATTGTTGAAGCGATATCAGAGTAAGAGGTAGGGGGACCACATCAGTAACGGGGGCCACAGTTGGAGCAGAAATGGCGTTAAAGGCCTGAGCCACCGAGAGGGAGTTAGAGATGGATAGGTTATCTAGTTGAACTGTACAGTATATCACAAGTTGTGTTAGACGTTCTGGACCTATGGGCCAACGACGGTCAAACAAACCCACTCGAAAGATGCAGTTCGTTTGGCCTTGTGGTATGCAGTTTTGTTTTTGTAAGTCTCAAAATAGCAGAAATGAGAACAAATCGGGTAGTAAGTGAAAAGCTTTGTGCAATTTGATGTTTTGAAGATCAAAGCATTTTTCTCCAGTGAAAATATATTGGATTTCCCGTTATTCTGCTGCTATGGAATTCAGGTAATCTTCTCAAGATACCTGAAAAAATGGACCTGAGATGTCCATGGTCCCTTGTGGGTAAGCAGAAACGATAAACTAGATACAATCGGATTGTCAAATGGCCGTAGGTGTGTCCCCCAACTAGGGATAAGAAAGGTTGGAGTACGACAGGGAGTCAAGGAGGTGTGCAGGTGGGGAAAATGTTGCAAGTTACCTTACAGCGAGAGCTAGCAGAAACATTCTGAAGCCAGATACACCTGCTTGGGGGAGGCTAGGGGTGAAAAACGAATTAAGAAACTCGTTTCTTCTCCAAGGAGGGCAGAAAATGTGTGCCCACTCTTCCGCGGCTACACTTGTTGCAAATGGTAAGTAAGACGTTCCAGATAAAGACGGCCGTTTTACAAGACCAAGGCCATTTCACAGTGGAATTCAAATTGCCTCCCGTTTTTCCTTTAACAAAGTTCAGACTTATAGCTGTTTTCATTCCTTTTGTGCTTGTGCCCCCATCCAGAATTTGTGGCCCAAATGGTTAACCCCTGGGACACGACGGTGCATTTGCAGGTTATCTTAGCGAGACATTAAATATCGCAGGCGTTTTCAGTCCCAAGTAAATGTAACAATGTTCCACACGAATTATCTGACAAATTCTCTCTGAGAATCGCATATATATTGCCTAACTGGAGTGCCTACATCATACTGTTTTCCTAACATTTTTGCTGGGCGAAAATAGGCGTATGTTCCAGAGTCTCTGTTTTGCCCAACGATTTCCCCCTACTCGTTTCTGGTTACTCATGACTCTCAACTTCGCCATCCCACATCTTCCCTCCCTAGGATCCTATCTGTGGACTGCAGTTCATCGATCCCATCTATAAAGTATGTGCCCATACACTACCTGTGTTTTGTGATCCGTTGTGTAGCACAGCATCCGCCACTTCCTGTGTGGAGGCTATCTCTTTATATCGCACATAGAAATTATACTAGTTCACTAAATCTCACCGCAAGCTAGTCTTTCAATCAAAACTAAATAGTCCACTTCCTACCCCCAGTTGTGTCTTGGATCACACCAAGGCTTATGCACTCCTATTCTGCACAAACCCTTTGGTTTTCCTCTGACTAATCGACCCCTATTACCTTCGGTACCTGCTGCACCCCCGTCCTATATTTTTCCTATCATGCCATTCCGGCCTTCAACCGGCACCCATAAAACCCGGACCGCAGAAACTAGCAAAGCGGAGCACACCCTACCCCCCCCCCAAACGACTAAACCCCGCTCTGTCGCCCTTGTTGGAGTCGGCAACCAAGCTTCCGGTAGTACAAATGATCTCAAACAGATTATGGTTGAACCTAAAAACAAGATCGAGCTGACTGAGGAAATCTTTTCAATGGCTTCTAGTCTGCATATCTTTCTTGACCCCTTAGCCGCTACTTCCCCTAAAAATTTATCTTCGGCGGGACACCTCCTCCACTCTGTACGGGCTGAAAAATACCACCGCCTCACCAAATCCAGGAAAGCCGTGCTTTTCACAATTCCAGGCCGTGCACCCCTATCCCTAGATAAACACGTAATCTTTGCAATATGGCTCTATAAGGACGTCATTGCAGAAGGCTGTGCAAAGCGTCTCAGCCACGGAACTGCCTCTACTACTCCAGTTCTTGGAAGAACGAACGGCTATAGTGTTTATCACCAGCAAACTGAAAATACCTGCCCGCCAATTTCCTAAGGATATCAAGATATTCCCTGGAAAATCAAAAAAATCGGCGTAAATATCTCAATCAGTCAAAGTCTTAACAATTCACACCGACCTCATCCGTCATAGTGGTGAGACCACTTCAAGCTTCACAGGCAAAATTCTACCAACGGATCCAGCACTCCGCACTGTCTGCCTGCAAACGTTTGGCCCCGATTTGACTAGTCCCCTGTCCCGATCCCACTCCCACGCAAAAGCCCCCTTCTGGCACCTCCCCAGCAGCATCTGCTCCCGGTAGCTTCAGTCCCGACCACAACTCTAGGCGGAAAACCACATCAGTATCGAACGAAGGCCCCCTGGTATTATCCCCTAAGCCAGAACAGGACACCGGGATAACCATGGACCTCCCCAGTACTGGTTCCCATCAGTCCATCAAAAGCCCGCCTGTGTTATTAATCATCGTTCGCATTCCAACGGCTCTAAAAACCACCCAATAGATGCGAGCTTAGGCTCGCCATGTCCACGTGCTCCTCGAGAGTACTTTTACAAATCTCCTATGAGTCCACGCGCGCCCTTAACCAAGACCGCACTATTCAACTGATCACTTCATCTAAAAGCCCCCTTCCCCCTTCAACGTTACCTGACGGCTTTCCCCACCCTTTTCTGGGTCAACCAACTGAGATGCCATCTAGCTCCATCCAAAGCCATCGGCTGTACGCGTGGGAGTAACCATCAGAGCCGTGTTCGTGCCGTGATTCCCTCTACTGTCCTAACCAGGTCTCCACCATCTTCCTCGTTCTGACTGAACGGGATTTGCTTACCATTCGTCTCATTGCCAACTTATATCTCTTCTTGCCCTCTGACAACAACCCCTCCCGTTGCAGCCTACGCATGCCTAGCCTTTCCCCCAGCTCCTATCCACCAGCCTCCGCCTCGTCTTGAGGTACTACCTGCATATGCCGTCAACTATTGCAGGCTTGGACTTGTATTCAGCTTCCACAAACCACATATCCATCCTCTCCACTTACCGGCCCCCATACTCCTCATAAACCGCCAACTTTTCCAAACTCCACCACCCCTTCCCCATCCACCACCAACTCAAGCCATCTCCCACTAACATGTCTACATCTTTTCACCCCTAAGCCTACATATGGGTATAATGTTGGTCCTGTCTTACAGGCAAGTTATTATCTCCTACAAACTCATCTTTTCTTGCTCGGTGCCTTCTACATACCTGGCCCTATCGCTACTCGCCCTAAGGTCCACATTGACAGGCTCTACAAACCTATTTTTTGATTACCCACAAAGATCGTCACCGGCCATATTTCACCTATTTGGCTTAGCTGATCTTTGCTTGTTCAAGACTCAAACAATTCAACATAGTCACCCAATTTGTCCCCCGAAGCAATTTACGGATCAACCCTAGACACTTAAGTTCACCAACATTGATGTTCTTCGCAGGTACTACGCTGCCTGTCGCCACCTGATCGGTTCCCTACGTCGCCTACTCAATCCTCTACGTAGCCCGGCTCAGAGGCACATCCCAGCACGAATTGGTTTCGCTGATTTTACGTAATTCTCGGTCTATCATCAATGAGCTTCAAAATTTAAAACACTGCCACAGCATCAAGTCCAGACATGACACTCACCGCTGAACCCTTGATCACAAAACATCCCCACAAGCAAAATTCTCCTTGAAGGATGAAGGTTTTCTAGATCAAGTTGAATTGACAGGCCCGGAGGTGGCGGCCTAGTGCGCATGAAGTACGACTTTTCTGTAACTTCCATTAGACACACCACATTGACTCAGTCCTCGATCCCTTGTCCTACATTTCAGTTGTCGGCTATCCCCACAAATGTAGGTCGCACCTATCGCTCGCCCTCCTCCCCCACTACTGACCCATCTCCCTCAACTAAAGCCTTTGGTTATCTTTCACTGCCACCCCCGACAGCAAAGATTATGACCGGTGATTTCGGTTGGCCTGTGGTACTCCACTACACACTCAAAGCACCTCTCATCTTACTGGAACTTGTCTCCTACACGCATGGCGCGGGTTAGGTGCATCAGGTGAATACCCCGGTTACAGAAGCCAGCCTCCTAGATCTTAAGATCTCTCACAGAGTTTCCCACTTTTGGCCTCCATTCTGCGTGATAGTACCATAGTCCCTGACCCTCGTCGAGATGCACGCGTGTAATCATGGTCATAGTGAACAGTAATACTCAACAAGACGAAATGTTTACAAGCTTCGACAGGAATGTCTCACACTTCAGCAACAGTACAATAAGGCTCGACGGGTTTTGCGGGGAATTAAAAGAAAACGGTTCACGAGGCAATCACCAACCCGCTTTGAATTTAGCTACCGCGACCAAAAGAACCGGCCAGGCCTAGAATGGCTGAGATGAATGTGGTTATCAACTGTCGAAAATACAATATATACGAGGCTGGCGCAGAGAATATATCGGCAGATACTTACTCGTGAGCCACAAGTTCCGCAGGTTAGTATGACTCAGGCAAACCATAGGGGATTTCATAGAAGAACCAAAGGGAGCTTTGATGGATACCAAAGAAGGAACACTGTCCCACAAAGGGTTGAGATAACTACCAGAATGAACTTTAGGAATCTTCGAAAGGGTGGAAATTTACAGGCTGTGGAAGGAATACGGAAGCGCGAAAAACTTGAATAATTAAATATCAGGTACTTAACAGTGCCAAGGAAAAGCAAAATCTTCAGCTCAACGGGTGAACCCACTCTGCCTGAGTTTAGGCCTGACAGTGCTGGTTAACCTACAAGTACTCTTTGCGTTATTGATTCCTAAGCGGCATTTCTACAACAGTATCGGCCACAGTATATGGGAATGGTCGGCTCTACCGAGCCTCCCTACGTATACAAAGAATATGGCCTCAAAAATGGTAATTTCAGTGCTTCTGCATACCCATGTCAGCCATGGTGAGGGGAAAGGCCGACGCCTGCATTAGTACGGTGTTTTGTTGCTCAAAATTGGCGGGATGTGGGCTTGTCTGATCAACAGCGTATATAATTATAAATAAATAAATCTTTCACTGTTCCATCCGCAGTAGCGGGTCTTCTAGAATGGAATCCAGGAATAATCTTCGGACAACTTCCATTAGTAAGGCGCATGTAAGTGTTGGTCCCTAGTAAGGTAGCGGATATGTCGTTAGATCCTTAGAACCTGGGGGGAAAACGGACAAGGAGGAGGGCAACGTTGTGGCTGTTGTACTAGCTGCGGGCCAGGACGACAAAGATGGTGAATTGAAAATACTCAGAACCGTAACCAAGCCTTTCGTGCTGATGCGAATGCGCTCGTTTTCCGCGGGGGTCATGAGAGGACAGAGACTTACAATGACTAAGTGAAATGGGGTTTTAAGATATTCTGAGCATATACGCAGATCGGTAGGCCATGGTTACTAAAGATCAGTAATCCTCGTGGTAGAAGCTTCAATTCACGGAGAAGTGCAAGACAAAATGGCGATGATACCACAGAGTCAGTCTCAAACAACGGAATCAAGTAAAGGTAAATATTTGCCACGGAGGAAAAGCGGTTTCTTAGACAAAGCTTACGTAGCTGCGAACTTGGGTTAGGTAACTAAGTCAACACTGCGGCAGGCAATCCACAGTTGGCTTTGGGCAACACCTTATTAATGCTTGGGCTCAATGAGAACGCAGAATACGAAGTCATGGATAGTGAATCCTAAATATGCGATATTTAAATTCCTCCTTCAGACAATCAAAAGCAGGCAGGTTTCGGCCAGTAGATGGGAGCCACAGGTGTATCAAAGCCGCGACGTCATCAGGGCGCTGTCACATGAATTATCTTCCCAAGCAGCGTGTTGACTGCTGCAATGGACATCGACGAGCTGGTCAGCAGGGGTGCAGGGAGCCCGGTAGGGTTGAAGCAGAGGGAGACGAGGTCTACAATCACCTGCGGACAGCTCGAAAGCAATCGTGTCATCAAAGGCTAATTCAGACAAAAGAAGTGAAGGCTACCCCAAGTGCCCATATGTTGAGGGGTTTCTCTTAAGCAAGTTACAAGAATCGCAACTCGAGCGATGGGAAGCTTTTTGCACGAAGTCCCAAACCAGAACAAGATTGATTCGCAGTGTATTCAGTGCTCAACTGAAAAACCTAGACACGAATAACCGCAAACTTCACGCATGCTGCCTGACAGATTTAACAGAAGAAGCCAAATATTTAACTTACCACGGTCCAAGCAAGATGGTCAGAAACAGTTCAAGGTTAAATTTAAATGCCTCACACAAACAAACGAACAAATATGCAAAAGTGCTGTCCACGGACCGGCTAATAGGAGCGACGTAAAACATGGCCACAATCTCAAATCATGCAGAACACTTGGAGGGCTTCCTAATATGGATCCCTTGCACCGTATGTAGAGTAGCACCCAATCTGTTATCAGTAATTCACCGGTCACTAAATGAGGCAGGGAGGGTGTAATGTACACTCATGGAAATCCTCCCTAGCCGTTGTCATATACTTGTATTGTTGAGATTATGCTCCTTATTTTATTGACCCTGGAACAAGTACAACAGGCGTCAATCACTACACTTCAACATTTGTTTATATTTTGCTAACTTGAAGTGGCATAATTTTGATTCGAACTTGGACTGCCTTGACGGTGGTATCTGACATTGGCATTTGTTGAACTACGGTCCTCGTTGTTAGACGTTGTGGCCGTACAGTTGATGTTTGTACATATTTATATGCGTATAACTTGTCAATCCGGTACCGTAGAAACTACGAATTAATCCTGTTCTGATTTTGGGATTCGTTTTGAATTGGCTACGCGTTGCTCACAGTCGGAATAATTTTTACAGAGGGTTGTCTCAAGATCTTCTCGGCCAGAAGCTTTTTCCATTTGTTTCCACTGCAGAAGAAAAGACGGGCGCATTCAGTCAGTAGGCTGTACTCCTAGCCCCAATAAACCCGCCCTTCTTTATCGGTAGCCCAATGGATCCAAAAGGGCTGGTAATGGCTGCTTCGTCATCTTTTGGAACAGTCAAGGACTAATTGTCCTTACCTTTTTGGTAGTATGGCGACTTCAATCTATGAAAGATAAAGACAGAAATGAAGCAGACACTCAAATGATGGAGGCATTTCTGAGGCCGTCATCAGACCGCCTGCTTATACCCATGACAAGATCTGGCGGATTCTAGTATGTGAGCCATCTGTTGACTTCATTGTTGGCTTTGATACGCAGAGTAACTTCAAAAACAGGACGACTTTGATGAAGAAATATTGCCATCCGTTTTGCAGAAGTTAGCCGCCAGCCAGTTCCGAACTGATGAGCGAATGGCATTGAAAATTCTTTCAGTATCGGCCTATAGCCGCGTGCTGAAGATAAAAGCTAATAATTGCGAAGGTCTTAAGATTCAATATGCTGAAAACTAAGAAGGGATAGAAAGGTTTGAATCGACAGAACTTCGGTTTAGGTTCACGATGGGGCATTTTCATGGGCAGTTGCGGATGGGTATTGTGTAGAACAAAACAAGGTATGAAAGACAAGCTGATGTTAAGGGACTATTTCAAAGCCACGAACCTCATGCATTTTAGTACGGGTTTTCTGCCCTGTATATTAGTGCATGCTTGTTTAGTGTGATAATTATGACTGACCAACAGTTGCGAGCCTTCTTCCGTCAGGTCGATCGAAACAACAATGGAAGCATTTATCCGGTGGAACTAAAATGACCCCTCAAACTGAGCTCGGAACTCAGTTCAATATAAAATCCATCGAGCTCATGGTGGATATGTTTGGTCGAGATACGAGCGGAACCATTTCCTATCCGGGAGTCGCCCAACTATTCAGCTACGTGCAGAGATGGATGGCCTGTTTTCGCCAGCACGACATGGATCGTTTAGGAACGATCAGTTGTCATGAAATGCAAACCGCGCTGAGCAGTTTCGGCTTCTGTCTTTCTCCTCAATTTGTTAACTTGCTTATTCGAATATTTGACCGAACCAGACGTGGACAGATTACATTTGACATTTTCGTCTATTGTTGCCTTTGTTTACAGAACCTCACCAATGGCTTCATGCCGTATAACATGAATAGGAAAGGTATCGCTCAGTTCAGCTACAAACAATTCTTGATGGCTGCTTTTGCCTTGGCCCCATAAATGTTTTACGTGCACCGTTCTGCTTTCATGTTGCCAAATCTGATCACAAACGTTGTTAGTTTTTCTCTGAAACGCTCCTCCTTCCTCTCTGCATCCTCTGAGATTTTCATATTTCCTGCTAACTGCGCACGACAACCTATCCGTCAACTGTCAGTTCCTTATTCGGGCGACCAGAGTGCACTTTACCACATACGTTTGTTGGTTTCGCAAAACATCAGTTTTTTGCCTACCAGTGTTTCGACTAGCCTGCTGTCAGCATATCAGCCTGACTTGTGACATCCAAATGTGAAATAATGATGCGACCATTATCACTGTTCATTTTCAGATTTTAAACGGTCAAATGTTGTTCCGGCAGAGCTTTGAACTGGACCTCCGGTTATTGGTTGGACCACCATAGGCCAGTTAAGATGCAGCACGGCAAGGTGAGATGAAGAAAGAAAGCAAACAGAGTAGATGAACAGCACACAGTTAAAGGCAGTGCCATTGTTACGGAAAAATCAAGGACATAACGGGCAAAACTGGAAATGTGAAGGCTACGGGAGTCAGCAGACAAATGCAGTTTGAACCCGGAATTAGCAGTCTGAAGTTAAAACGATTCTGTTAGATATCGTGGAACAAAACAGGTTTGAGTTCGGTGCATGAAAAGTGCCGGCATAAGTGTGGGTTGATTTCAGTCAACAGGGCGCCTCAAGTGAAATTTCTGAGGCCAAAGTTCTCTTCAACCTTTGCCGGGACAGAGTGAGAAGCTTATAAGATAAAGTTGAATGGGGAAAAGAGACAAAGTGAAAGAGTCACAATCAGGAAGATAGAGGCTTTTGACATGCTGTGAGTATGGCACAACGAACTGTTCAAACAGTGAATTTCGCAACCCATAATAAACCTAACACAACTTCAGAATCCCTTTCCTCAGGAGCGTACGAATCTATAAGTTCGTTTAAAATTTGTACCGCCAGGCCGTAAGTGACTTAGATGCCCTAAGAAAAGTATATCCCGTTGTAACTTCTTTCATTTTAGTCCAGTCAAAATTCAGATCTAAGAGCTCCTCCCGAAATGGAACCTGTAACCGTCCTGTCCCTCAGTCTTAAAATGTATTCTCTGAATCATTTAGGTAGCTAAATAGGCACGCTGAAACGATTTTTTTTTAAAGACCGTGAAAGAGTATAAGATATGGTTTTGTGGGTTTAAGCCATAACAGATTCAGTTTCAGCTTTTCTGACCGTTGGCCATGAAAAAGTTGAGTCGAAAAGCCGGTTAAATTTTCAGCCACAATTCTCGAACATTGCCGGTGGTAGCTTCATCTTACTGGCGCGCGCTAAGATGGATTGTGAAAAAATATTTCAAACGAGGTTTAAAGTGGGTCTCGTATTTCCTAATTTGCTTTCTTGGGTGCCGAATGTTCTTTGAAGTAGGCCTATGAACCTTCCGGCTCTCGGAACTGAGAGGAAGCCTTCTGATAACGCGAAAGAGCCAGAGTATTGCGGACCCAAATCTCTAACTAACGGGCTGCTAGAAATTTGGTGACCGTCAATAAAGAACCTGTCTTGGAGGATATTTAACTTGAGGGCAGGAATATTGCCTTTCTCAGCCGAGATCTTCATTACTGAACTTTTGCGCCATGAAAAAAGACCATCATATCATGAAGTATATCAGAGATAACAGAAATATACTTTACGGAACCAAAATCATATGAGCTTTCGACACCATCCGCGAATAGATGGAGACTGCCATGGCGAACAACACCAAAATCGTTGCTTATGCAAGTGGACGTAGTGGGCCCAGAAAGCTGCCTTGGACGGGACCTCCAATGTGGAGGCTGCGTTCAGACACGGATCCACTTATTTTACCCAAAAGGTTGTGGTCTGAGAAACAAAGGAACAACCAACCGATTTAGAGATCCACGAGGCCATAAGGTTTGCTTGTGATAGGAACCAAGTGTGTTACACTCGTTCGAAAGCCGTCGTGTCCAGCGGGATAATTATCATGAATATGTCCCTGTCAGTGGCTCCCATGAAAGAGTTCAGGGGGTTAATCCGACAAACAGAGTGTAAAAGGTTTTTCAGGAAACCGAGTTGACCCACAGTGATTAAATTATTTGGTAAAGGGTGGGACTTTATATTCTTTTGCTGAGCTTCACCAGGATTCGGGGGATAATGGATGTGCTGTTGACAGAACTGTAATTTTTGGGAAAGTGAAAGGAACATATTTTTGCAAGAAAATTACCGTGAAAACTTCCCATATCGTTGAGAACAAGCTGAACTTCATAGGCAAGTCAGATGAATTGGGCAAAATGATGCCAGTATTCGGACCCCCACCTTCTCCCCCCCGGGACTAAAAGTGGCCCGTGGAATACCGTTTAGGTCCACGTGGTAAAACATTTGCGCAGAGACTAGAAGTGGGGAAGTATCCTCAGGTTGCCTTGGTACGGTGGATAAGATCTCACTGTGTAAGTACTCCGGTTGTACCTTGGGAGTGGGCATATTGGGCTTCGAGGCGCAGGCTGAAAATGCGTAGGAAGGTTCTGTTATTTATCCCGGTTTATCCAAATGGGAGCTGTTGACATTGGTAAGATTTATAACCCTGCGCGGCTGGGATCTTTTCGCAAACATCACTTGACTCCTGCTGGGTAAGCATGGGTTCGGTTTGTTATTTAATTGTAACCGGCGGTTGGTCTATTTGGACATATGTGGACAGATCCCGGGTTTCCGGAACATATCGGTACAGTTTGGAGATTTAGCATTTCAACCGGGTGAGTGTTTGTTCTAGAGTCTGTCAAGACTGGCATAGTTAGGATGATAGTGTTTCGAGAACTGACTGGAGGTAGAATATAGCTCAGCTACTACCATCAGGGGATTGGGTGAAAGAAAAAATTTGTCCCTTTTATCAGATCTGGTTGCTTTTAAGAGGCCTCTCCGGCGAGGTATATGATATGGTCTGGCGGATGGACTGGAGAAAATTACAATATTTAGTACAGAACAAGACTACCCTGTGCTCACACCGGGAAAGTTACCCCATTAGAGAGGTGAGCACCTTATTAGGACCTCGGAAAAGCAGATCTGGGGGGTTGAGTCCTCTAGTGGGTGACTGAATGCAATGGGTCCGAATTCCAAAGGGTGCACGAGTAGCACATCCTGGTAAGGCCGAGGGCCAAAGTGTGATGTTCAGCGGAATCCCTGGAGCGTTAAAATCACCCGCGATCAAACTGTGATCAATAGAGTAGGCGGAGTAAACCGGGAGGCTTCAGCGATAGGTAACATTTTGTCCCTGATTGATTCAGGTCTTCGACAGATGCGACCGAGCAAAAGATCAGTCAACTCGCAGAACATCAGGAACGAACATTGCGTTGGACTGCGAGGAAAGCACTCAGTGCTCCAAATAAACATCAAACTACTCTCTTTTGGAACAAGCCACCGGATGAGTGTTAAGTATCACAGAATTACAGGCCTTGAGGGAAGCAAGAGACCAGTGTCTGATAGCAGTGCACCTCAATGATATGGTAAAAGGCTGCAAATAAGCAAGACCATGAAATTTTAAAAACAGTAGCTGAAAGCTTCACAAAGCTCCTGATAGTCAGGTGGCTTGGACTCATTATGCCAAGCTTGGAAAAGAGACTGTGAGCTCAGTGCGGTCTTTTCCTGGCTACATACAGTCAAAAGGACCAACGAAGGATGGAATGGAGCATTTCAGGACAACTCGCGGAGGGTGGTGAGAGAGGCTCCTGTTAGTCCAGCGTATGCCAGACGGGGTAATGTGGTCGCCTCGTCTAGCAGGGGTATAACTGACCCGAGGCGGGCAGCTCAGAATGGGAGCCGCCCCTCTTGGCAAGTCAACACCCAAAGCCCGAAGGGTGTTAGGTCTTCAGGGTGACAGTAGACGCTCGTAAATGACAAGCCGAAATTCACGCAATTGAAAAGGAAAAAATCGGGGAACGTTCAAGTTGTGGTGTTTTGTTGTTGGTAGTAAAGTGCTGCCAGAACGGCGTCCGATTTTCACTGAGTCATCCAAGAAGTTTCTTCCGGTGCAGCCAGAGAGGGCGAAGTTGCCAGAAGGTGGAGCCAAGTAAGGCAGCTGGGCTGAAAAGGTCGCAAGACCGATCCAGGCCATCTGTACTGTGACCCAAAGGGAAGTAACGTCCGCTGTGCAAGTACAGTCAGACGCGGGATCGACCCATGGGGATGAAACAGCCACGAAATCTAGTGCTTCATTTTTTACCTGGGGGGCAGAGTCTCTGGCACCTAAACAGGCAAAAAACCAAACTCCAAGAACATTTCAGAGATAAAAATCGCAGATTTGTTCGGTGGCAAAGGCCGGGAACCCACGAATATCGCACACAAAAGCCTGCGGCCTCCAGGCAAACGGTGGGATCCGACGACTTGAGTCACAGAGCCCGACGTCTGATAGAGCCAGATATTGACAAAATGTAGTTTCAAGGACAGACTGCCTGCAGAGAGGATAGAACAGGCATGAGACAAACGGAAGGAATAGCACTGCTAATGCTGACCGGCAGCCCACTGAAAGGTCCCGTTCGACTCAGTCTTTGTTAATGTACAGACCACGTGCGGTTTTCTGAGGATCAAGATGGAGACAGCCTGCATTCCACCCATTTACAGGGCATAGTTAGCGCAAAGAACGGAGAGGCCTTGCTTTTACGGGTGTTAGACGCTGGGCTGGCACAGACAAAGGAGTCCTTATATGGGATCTTACCCTGCGGGTAATCAGGCTGGAAAATGACATCGCTCTAAGCAATAAACCAGTGGTGGGTTTCTGCGGCGGGCCAAGCTGCATGCACTTACGCAGAGGATGAGCAGGCTGTTAAGCAAAGAAATGGCCAAGTCCCTTTCCCTCTGGACCAAGTCACAAAGTCTTGCCAGCAGAAAGCGAAACAAATTAAGTTGAAAACCACTTTCGCAAGCACCCTTTATCATCGGGTCACCTCAAAGTATAACGTTCAGACAAAATCGCCGGATTTCTTCTGGGTTATAACCCCCCCCCCAAAAAAAAAAATCCGTGGCTTTACGCTTTAACCTAGATAGCCTGATAAAAACTATACAGATAGCAGCAAGAAAACAACGCAGTGTAATGCGGTCCTTGGCTGTGGGAGTTCCCTTCCCTGACGAACGTTCGGACCTATCTTGTTCCAACCTCTCTGCTTCCGAACTGGTCCTCACAGTGGCGATTTTTCTGCCTTGCACTCGGCTAATGAAGGCAAAAAATATTATGCTGGCCATGCAACTCGACACGTCATGACAGTATCTTGCTCACATTCGAGTAGAATCCTAGTGTACCGGCAGCAGTAGTTGTGGTAGTAGTATAGTTCAATCCCCCTCTGTAACTCACTTCAAAGCCTACGCCGGTGAAACCGGGAAATAAAAGTCATGATCGGTATAAGGGAAATGCGCCGCTGACCGTCTAACTTAAAGTTCACCCTTGACGCATTCATTCAAACCCAACCAGCTCATCACAAACTGTCGCCACTTATTATCGTAATCCATAGCTTTACCCACGTCTACTGCGCGAACCTACCCAAACATTTCAAGTCCCTCATACTTCGTCATCGTCCACCCTTTCACTTTTCACACTGAGTGACCCACGATTACGCCTTGTCTCGTGCCAGTCAAGTCCTAACTAGAACCTCTCATGGCAACCTCCGTTGCATTGGAGTCACCTGATATAAAATACCTCCAACTACTTTACAGTAGGCCGATTAGCGTCTTCTAAACTAGTGACTTCTTTATCGTTATCACTACTGGTATCTACTTAAATGACAGTTCATACGTCACCCGTTACTGCTCCAGCCAATAACGCTCATCAGTCTCATCCGTTATATTTTGCTTAATCCGGCTAGTCTAACAACACCCACTGTTTACCCCGCCAGATGACCCATACTCAAGAAATAACGCACATTACCAATGACAGTCACTCTCCGAATGCTCCCGGATCTCACTTGAAATAATCCGATACATCCACTGAAACATGAAACGCAGACATTTATGCAGTTATTAGGATTCCGACACGCCATAGAAACTCAAAGTAACTTGACATCCATGTTCGTGGTTCCCGAAGCTGAGGCTGAAAAAAGCGGGCTCAGTGAGCTAATATATATTTGTCAACGTGACGTTATAGTGGAGCTTGAGCCTATGCAGAGATTTTTCACACTTGTGTCCATTGCAAGACTCTGTTTTTCCTTCGAACCGTATCCCGATTGGCATTAGGCCTTCACTGACCCGGTTTCCATTCTTTCTTCACCAGTTGCACATTCTTATCTCCTGCATGGTACTGTTATTTCTGCGGAGGATAAACTCACCTCCTCATGGAGTGCAGTTTCTTTTCACTTTTATCACTGGTCTCTCAGGTAATTTTATACAGTTTTTGTCTGTTTACCCGCTTCATAACTCACTTCATTTATTGGATCTCGGTAAGCTTCTTTCATTTCTGGCTTGCATCAATTTTGAATATAGTGCATCTTGAGCATTTTTTATAACGCTCTTTCCCATACTTCCATTTGTCTCCATTGCCGAAGTTGAAAATGAAACTCCTCGTATTTGCCGAGCAAGCCATTTTCACTTTGATCCATTCAAGTCCATGCCAGCATTGTTTCTCCTCTGCTGACATTTCCGACTCTTACTCCTAAAATTCCGGCACAGATCATCATATTGAGTAATGTGGTACACACCTGGGTCATGCGCTTACAAGTGCACCTCGGCCTTGGTCGGAGGTTTTACTGGTATTATTATTAGTTGCAACGTCAACTGCAGCAAATTGCTGCCCACTCAAGATATATCTCAATACCACTCCTCCACGGGTGGCCGCTTCGGTTATCTGAGCATAACAAAATGTTTCATGGATCGAAGTGAGGAGCTTCGTGGAAGCTTCCATCTCCGTGGTCTAGCTGCTTTTTGGTAGCAAAAATCCCAGAATCACAGAAGCCGCTCCCCCCCCCCAAACAAAATGAAAGCCTGGACCATGATCTTCTGCAGCTGCGGACCGTCCTCATGAAATCGCTCGTGAACAGTGAAGACTGCTCAGCAGAGTCAGTAGGTGTCAAGGTGGTTTGCAGTCCGCGAGATGATGGATAGCCTCGGCCGGTTAAGATCGTTCTTCATTCATATAAGCAAGCTCAATCAGTACTCGAATGTTCTAGGAGTCTGGTGGGAGATAAAAAGTGGGATTGCTTGGCTATCCGGATCGAAGTACCGTCAAAATCATCAGCAAGCCTTTTCAGCAATGAGAACAACGTGAAGAGTGACGTTAGTCTCTACGTTCGGGTTTTTTGTTACGAAGGAGAGGTTGCGGTAGACCACTCGCTAGGCGGCTCCTGTCGTCGGGGATCTAGGGATGAACAGCCCCGTGACACGCTCGTAAAAGGACCGACTTCGGAGGTAGTTCGTAGCGAAACTCACGAATAACTTAACAAAAGCAATGAACTGGAATCATTCGCAGCTGCTAGGAGATCTGTGATCACAGCTCTAACCGAAACCTGACTGGGTGAGAGGTGTCAGATGCCGGAGTATCCCTCCTAGACTAACGTTTCTTCCGTCCTGGTAGAAATCAGTCCAAAGATGTGGGTGATGCAATTAGTTACCTCAGAAATATGGTCTCGACACATCTTGGCTCCCCTTTTAGAGACATTCAACGGCTCGGTGGGGCGCTATACCGCAAGATGGAACCGACCAGTTGCTTGTTTACGGCACCAGGCCTAATCATGAGGGCATCGACCGCAGCACAAACGAATGTCATAATTCATGCGGCTTTCGGGGACTGGTGGACACTGCCTGTTCCTGGGTGGCTTCAGCGCGTCCCACACTGATCTGGAAGCGAACCACCACACTATGGCAGCGAATAATTTCTCCCAAAACCTGCACGTGACAAGGTAATTCGGCCCTCCACCAACAAATCCATGAGCATGCTTGCTTCACGAACGAAATTGTATCCGTTTTGGATCAAGTTCGTACTTCTCGGTCATCAGGTGTTTTCTCACTAGATGCACGGCCCTCTTCTGGAGCCACCGGCCATGCTGCGCTGAACACACATTGGAGCCTTGGGGCTCAAACTTCACAGAAGCCTCACTCAGGACGGGTTGTTTGGGGCGTACCCTTTGGTGATATCAGGGAAAGACCTCAAAACATGGCCTGGGAGAAAGTGTCCATGACTCAAATCTGGTCTGATCCCTTATCCCGGACGGGATCCTTCAAATGTTACGGAGTTCCCCCTTCCCAAGCCGCCTATACCCAGGGCCACCCAAGATTCCAAAGAGGGCCTTGAGGTCCACTCCACAGAAGAAACTGAGCTCGGAGACAACAATGAGGAAAAGCTGCAGCTACAAGGCGTACAAACAATTACAAACCCAGTGTTCTTCCCTGAAGACAGCGAAAGGGAGCAGACCGACGAGCCGCCGAATACCTTAGCCCATCTAAAAAGGCGGACGAGAGCAGCGCCAGGTATATTTGCACTTAAGGTAGACTAAAGAAATTCTGACTCCAATATAGCCAGGGCAGGTGCTCTGGGCTGCCACCACGCACTGGTGTTTTTAGGCGTGAGGAAACTTGGTGACCTCTCCAGTTGGTGTTTTATCTTTCGGCCACAATGGATGATATTGCAGCGGATGAAGTCTTTACCATTTTGAAATCTCTTAGACCATACGAATCACCCAGACCTGAGGGCATCCACCAACTGGTTTCACGGAAGCTGGCTGGGATTTTCGCAAGCCTATTCGCCAGGTTGCTGAAAGCCTCTCTAGCAGCCGGAAAGCCTCCAGACAATTAAAAAAGATCTTTTTTGTACCTATTTCCGTGGGAGGAAACAAAGCAGCAGCAGCCAGCTGTTGACCGATTAGCCTTACCTGCGTCGTTCGCAAGGCTGTAGAGCGGCTTATGGCCAAGCGTGCCGTAGAACATGTTATCCGCTACGTTTTCAGTCTTCCAAGCATGGATTTCGCTAATCCCGTTCATCCATTCCCAGTCTCCTGTTGGCTCCGCAGGGAGGGCTGGAGGATGTTCACATACTTTGTTCTTGTCGGATTCAATAGAGCTCTTGACTGCATACTAAACCGCCAACTCCTCCAGAAGCTCAAGCTATTTCGAACAATGTACTTACTTCTACGCTGAATTAGGGACTTTCTAGGGTCAGGTTCGGTCAAGTCAAGTAGCAGAATACTGACAGGGGCCAGGACCAATCAAGCTTCCAGGATTCTTTCAGTAATAAACATGGAGGTTGGAGCCCAGTAGGGTGACCTCATCAACTTCTGGCAGTTTTGTCACAAAACGTTGTTCGTTCCTTCAATCTAGCTGAAAAATAAAGGATAAGAGTCACTCTCATCAACATTCAGGCTAGAGGCAAACATGACGTTTGCTTTCCATCACATATAGTGCCCCGGTTCGTAGGCAAGGAAACAGGACAACTGAAGGGCCCCGGGAAAACTATCACTTCATTCAAATGCTCTGTATTCTATTTCTATGAATTACTCTTCCCGCTTGGCATCCAAAATATTTTTAAAAAGCTTCACACGTTGAGCCCCAAACACTAATTCAGTTAATTTACCTCGTGTTCGTATCACTCTTTTGCCGAAGGAGGCCCTTCGCACATGTGGCCCAGGACGTGGCTCCCAAGGCCATACTATGTTATCCTTCTTCCTCGGACCGGTAACCCGTTCAAATCTACCCTAGGCACTTATGCCAGGCAAACTCTTTGACGTTTTTAACGCCTCATGGGGGTCCTCTTGGAGTCTTTATTTTTCAGACAGAAAGAGTTCCATATCCTGCAGTTTGCTCCCACATGACTTTCCTTATTGTTACTCAACGGTCCAAGCGGCTTGTTGCTGAAACTTTTCTTAGCAGCCTGAATTCTTTCTCCAAACGGTGCCCAATTCTGTGCACAGTTTTCCAAAAGTGGCCTCGCTACCCTCTTGGACAAAGGCATGGACACTTCCACCATTCTGCAAGAAAATGTTAGGCGCCTTTTGAGCAGCCAGCCTGCACTGTTCTGCACACCTAAATTTGGCAGTCATTTTGACGCAAAAGTCTCTTGTTGACTGCGTGGCCCTAACTGTGTATGGTCCACTTTCTCCCATTACCGTCACTCCCGCTAAAGCTCTGGTTTGTATGTGGCTCTTGCTCTTGTTTGAGGGCACATTGCATTTTCTTTTCCAATTACCTGCCTGCAACAAGTCGCCTGTAAACTGATAGGGATCCGCTGATCTCACAAATTTTACACCGTCAGCAACAATGGAACTTGATAGGGGTAAATTTTTCGCTGGCCCACCCACGTGGAGAAGAAAATCAGTGGGCCTAAAACTGATTCTTTCGAGTACTTCGCTAGTCACTTCTGATGCTTTTGAACGGCAGGTTCCCATCATGACATGAAGCGTCCTGTTGTTCAGCTAGGCTGATACCCGCTTGTGCGATTTCCCTTCTATCTCAAGCATCTTTGGTTTCTCCACCAATAGGTGATGGCTGGCTGGAGCAGAAGACTAGCTGAAGTCCATGGAGCAAACCTCAACCATTATACCCCCATCCGGCCGGACAGCGACTTCTTTAAAGGTGATATGAGGTTTTGGTGGAAGATTTTCATTTGAAAAGCCGGTGATGTGCTCTACGGAGCAGCCAGTGGTTCACTGGGTGTTTATACATGTGTTCTCTTACCGACCGCTCTAAACACTTGCAGAGAATGCATGCCGGGTTTGCAGTACGGAAACTCCCCTTTTGTTACCATGACACACCCTTGTGGATAGTCATGACCGTAGCTAACTTCCAGTCCAACGGTAGTACTTTTTAATTAAGAGTGGCACGGCATAGATCACGGATATGCGCGGTAGTCATTGCAGTCAATGATTGTATGAAGCCTACGTGTGCCACTAGGCTTCGCCGACTTATGGGTTAAGTCCTTCCAGTAATTCCCCTAACTACTCTCCCACTGCTTTCAGCTTCGAAACGATGGGGGAAAACATTTGTGCTTTGGTCGATGATCTTTGCTCCCGTGAAGTCTATGTAAGCCCTCGAAGTATAGACCCAAAAAGTCAATTCAGTTCTGACGGTCGTCATCTTTGCCCACACCCCTCAAGGCTAGCCGCCACACTGCATTCCCAAGGGAAACCCTTGACTGAATACATTTACGGATGCTTTTTGTCTTCTGTTTGATTTCTTTCTTCATTGCCAGTTCAAAAGTTCTCTTTGCCCCTCGTTGGATTTTTGCGGCTGAACTTCTATCCTTTTTGTACGGTATCCAGGTCCTTTCGCTACCAGTTGCCTTGAAGATCTGCCAGCATTCTCCTCCTCCCTCTGTGCCAGCTTATTGAAAAGCCAGTGCCAACCAAGCTAGTTTACCCTTATGTGTGCGCCTCTGAAGTGAAATAAAGCTGTCCTGCAGCTCCAGAAGATTTCCCTTGGTTGGCTGCCATATTTCCCACGCCTCCAGTCTACTTCCACAATCCCATTTTGAAGTTCCCCCGTGTTTGTCCTCCCCAAGTTCCCACATAATTTTCCTACGGTCTTTGCATGTCTGTAATAAAGGGAAACTTGGTGGTCACACGACCACTTTTGCCCGAAAGTGTTACGAAATCTAACCCGTCCGTCTATTTTTGTCTTGTGGTCACCAGGACAGGGAGTGAAAAGATATACTTTGACCTAAATCCTTTGCTTCCTCTAATATGCTGAACCAGAGCCCTGCAATGCCTCCATTCAACGAAGACTTCCCCCGCTCTAATCGAGATGCAGCTATCGGCTGTCCAATCCACTCGTGGCAGGGTAGTCTCACATCAAAAGAAGTCCGCTTTCCGATCCCTGGAGCTGCTGTGGGGCATACATCAATCTTTGGCCTTCTTCCGAGGTTGATGTGGGGCCTCTTTATACGTGTGCAACAGCTGTCTTGGTTTGCATACTAAAGATGACGGCACAAATCTGAGCTTGTGCTATACACTAGACCACTTCTGGCTCCGTGTGCATTAGTCTCTCTCTGACGAGGAAGGCTACTCGACCACCTGCTGGGTCACTTCCCCCGTCATGTCGACAAACGAGACCATGCTTCTGCACTTACTGTGGGGTATGGGCGGATATTTGCGACCAACCTTTCTGAAGCCCTGTCCACGTGATACCCGGCTCCCAGTGTTGTTCTCCAGTGTCCAGTACTCGGTCCATTATTGTTCTTTGTTCACGTCAATGCCCTCCTAATCGGTTTGAACTCACCATGCCTTCTCCGCTGATGGTCTCAAGCTATGGCGTGAACTTTGTTCTGATATGGATGGAAAACACCTGCGGGACGACCTCAACAGGCTGATGCGTTGTTCCAATGCATGGGCCCCTCCTGCGAACCTAGAGAATTCTGCACACACTCGCAGGTCGAATGCAGCCAACTTCAGGCTACACCTTCTTTGTCCCTCTGCTAAGGCAGACAGCCTGCGAGCGTGCTTTTGAGGTGGAATTGTCCACAAAATCAAAAAGAGGTCATACAGATAGAGCATATGCCTTGGCATGGAGCATCATTGGAGCAATTCGTCCCTCCTTCGGCAAACTCCCTTGCAATGCTTTTCGGCTGCCGTACACTATGCAAGTTGAACTCCGGTTGAAGTATCGCGCTGAAGTCGCACATCCAGGGGCAGCTGTCGCATCGGCAAAGGCACAGAGTTCAGCGAGCTGCCACATGCCTCGTTGCCGGTCTATGCCAGGCAGGCTACGGAGGCCCTCTCCGAGCAACTAAATTGTTCCCAGAAACCCGTCGAGAGATCCGAGGCAGCCACACTTGTGTCCGCCACGTTATCTGAGGTAACACAGGACCGGAACAGCGAGCGATTTCTCAACTGCGTGGACCTTTTCATGCGCTGGGGTATACCGTGACACTCTTGAACCTGGGGTCTATTGATTTGCTGCCGGCTCAACACCTGCCCAAAAGAGTCACGAACTTTTGGAGCTCAACTCAAAGCAGGTGGTGAAATAGGTGAGCTGTTCATCTCCCGAGAGAAAACTGTATTATTTTCGAACTTCCTCATTTTTTTTTATTGAATTCCCTTCCATAGTACACAGATGGTACAATATTTCGGGAAGGGGCTGCGGCCAATTTTGAATTACCAGTTGTAGTGACCAGTGGCAGTGCGGAGATTTAAAACCTGGGCTGAAGTGCCCAAAGCCTACCGCGATGATAGTTCGGTCACCTCCAGTGACGGTGTGATTCTCTTTCCTGAGACCACTCCCAAGAGCTGTTGCGATGAGGCCTATACAGGAAGTTTTCCCCTGTCTCTAACTTCAAAGGCTGAAGCCTCAAGACTGGGTGAGCTAAACTGAACAGGACATTTCGACATTTTGAATCGGCACAAAAAGATTGCTCCTCCTCCGTCTTTTCCCCCTAATAATAATAATAATAACACTGGTTTATTTCGGAGAAGCCCGAAGCATGCCGTGTGCATAGTCTTGTTGATAGAGGTGACGGAGTGGACAGATATAATTCGCGAAAATGTAGAAACTTGCATGAAAATATAGGATAACAAAGCTCAGAAGGGGGAATAAAGTGGGATGAAAATAGGATAAACGTATGCACACCATAGAGATTTTGTGAAGTTTAAATGAGCTCAACAGCGGATTTGAATAAACGCCCGGTGAGTTTGAAAGTCAAGGTCAAATGGACTGAATGACTGGTCTTGGTAAGTACATCTGAAGGCCGACTGATAAACATGAGAAAGGCTAGTAATCGGTATAAGGAACTGCAGTAGCTAGGGACGATGGAGAAAAAAGTGAGGTGCACTGCAGTGGATTAGATATCAATAAAGCATTGGTACTCTGCAGTGGATTGTAGCCGGACAAGGCACAAAACTCATCGTAAAACAAGGAGCGAGCAAAACAAGAAGTATAGGGTTGATCAGATAACAAAAACAGTTTAGAAGGATTGGATACGGTAGGTGTGAGGCACAGATGTGGGGTTGGTGGATGCATATGATGACGGTCGTTGGGACGATAGCAAGAGAAATGCCGGTGAGGAACTTCAAGATGCAGAGCGCGTGCACATAAATATATATGCGTAAGTTTATATAAATATATATGCAGATTTATATATATATATATATATATGTATAGGTACAAGAGAAGCAGGAGCAATAACAATGGGGTCCTAGAAAGAAATTATCAGTCATTAGGAGGAGTAGGTAATGTTAGATCAAATGGTTGTAGAATTAACTTTGGAATGTCGTGGTGGATTAACTTCATGGCAAGTGCACGTGGCAGCCCAACGGAGAGCAAAATGGAATGCGGAAGCACAGAAGTGATGAAGACTGTTGAGAGCAGTTCATGGAAGAGTGAAGATGAAAGACAGGATCAAGGAAAACAGGTAAGAATGGGTCTAATTATTTGATCAATGCAGGTGCGAGATGTAGTGAAGGACCAGAGGAATCAAGTAGTGACAGGTCAAACGATTTGGAAATGTAAAAGAACATAATGAAGTAACGTCGTCACTAAAATGGTGGAACATGGAAGAGCAGACCAAGCTGAAAAGCACAAAATAAATGTCTGTGGCCCAATTGGGGATATCTGGAAACCGTCAGGCATGCATGGAGGGGGCTAAAAATTGATATGGGAAATGGTGAAAGCGGGAGACGGTGGAGAAAAATAAGGGATCATATAGTGATAAGCCTGTGCCACACTGCAGTATATGGTCAGCGAACATGGCACAGAACTCATCGTAGAACGGGTAGCGGACATTGAAATAGTCAAAAGGTGGTGCGGATGGCGAGAATGATTTGTAGGGATTTGATATGGTAAATTTGAGGTGCAGATGTAAAAAGAGTGGACGCATATCATGAGGGTCAGCGGGTGGTAGCATGAGAAATAGCCTGCAAAAAATGTGCAGGATGCAGTACGGATATATATATATATATATATATATATATATATATATATATATATATATATATATATATATATATATGAAGTGCATAAATAAATATGCGAGGAGCAGGAGCAAAGAGCAGTGGAGCACTAGGAGAAAAAAGTGTCAGTGATTGGAAGAGGGAGATAGGATTGGATCAAAGTGTGCAGGATTGACTTGGGCAAATTCAGATGAAGCTTTTCATGACGGAATAACATAGTGGATCAACAGATGGAGAAGAGTGAAGAAGCACAAAAGTGATTCCGGCCGTGAAGAGCAGATAATAAACGAGGGAAGATGAAGGATAGGATTGAAGAGATCAGGTAAGAATGGGTCTAATTATTTGATCAATGCAGGTGCGACATGTGGTGACGGACCAGAGGAATCGGGTAGCGACAGATCAAACGGTTTGGAGCTGTAAAAGAACTTCATGAAGTAACGTTGTCTTTACAGTCGGTGGGACACGGAAAAGTGGACCACACTGGAAGGCACAGAAAAATGCCTGTAGCGAGCAATAAACGGATCAAGGGATGAAAGCAATGACCGAGGAGACAGGTGAGAAATCACCAATCAGATCATTTTACTGCAGATGAAACACGAAGGAGGCGGACGAGGAAGCGGGATGCCCCGAGATAAGTGAACCAGTAATAGAACAAAAAGGCCAAAAAACATGAATGCGCAACGGAGTTGGGGCAATTGACGCGTCGGCAGCAGACGATAGGACATTTAGAAAGTCAAGCTGGCAGGAAGAGCAGGAACGGGAGTTCAAGAAACCATGCTGACCAGGATTCAGCAGGTTTTTGGATAAGAGGTACTGGACAATGTGTTTTTTGATAATTCTCTCCATGATTTTGCAGACTACTGGGGCGTGAATAATGGGCCGATAGTTATCTGGGTCGTGTAATACGCCCTTTTTGAAGCGCGGAACTATAACAGAGGATTTCCATTGAGGTGGGACGACGCTGTGAAGCATGGAGGTGGTGTATATTTTAAGTAACAATAAAGGGAGGTCAGGACCACCTAAACGGAGGAGGGCCGGTGGGAGATCATCTGGTCCCGGTTTCGGGGAAGGTTTATTAGAGAAAACTGATTTTTCAATTTCTATATGGGTGAAGGGAATCGATAAGAGGCAGAGGTGCAGGGATGGATTGTAGGAGGGGTAATACCAGGAAAGTTTATAAGGGGGATGAAAAATACTGATTGAAAGCTTCAGAAATAGATGCTGGAGTATTAGCGGTAGATGAGCCACAGATGAGGAATTTGGGCGAGGTATGATTGGAGTGATTGGACCTTTTACTAAGCAGGTTGGACAGGTAGCCAGTTTTGTTTGGGTGCGCTTGGGCGATGGCCTCTTGCTTTCTCAGATGCGAATCGACCATGCCGAGCAGCTTCAGTTGTAGCTGGTTCATGCGCAGAAGAATTGTAAAGTCATGTGATCTAGCGAAGATAAGTTGCTGCTTAGACAGCTTACGCTCTAAAAGTGACAGGCGTGAGCTGGTGGACTTGGGGCGTGGGTCGGCACATGGGTTGGCGGTACTTAAGCAGTGTAGGAGGTTGGAGTAGAGAGAATTCACAACAGTGAGGGAATCGGAGGAAAGAAAAAATGTGTCCCAGTTAAGAGAGCGGATTATCATTGGCACTAGTAGCCAGTTACATGAACGGTAGGAAGTCGGAACAGGGGGAGAGGATTTCATCGAATGAGAACGGCTGAAGCAGCTGAACCTGCACCTGACAATACGGTGGTCACTACCCGTGAAGTGATCAGTAATCTGGGTGGTCATGTCAGGAACATCAATGGAGAATACTAGGTCCAAGATGTTGTTCCCCCTAGTAAAGCAGGAGACATGTTGGGTCCATCCACCAAGACGGACACAGGAAAGGAAGGTGGAAAGGGCGGGAGGGCTAGTATGTGAGGACCAGCAAATTGAAGGAAGGTTAAAGTCACCCGCAATAATTTTTGCACTGGCAGGATAGTCAAGCGCAGCAATAAGTACATCCACGTCAGAGTCAATTTTTGCAGGTCCAGACCCGGGGGGACGTAGACGCAACCAAGGAGGAGGTTCTGGCCGGAGGCGTGAATAGATAGTCATAACGAATCCTCAATAAGGAGAAGAGAGTGGTGGTCGATAACACTAGCGTGGATAGTGCGTTTGAGAAAGGCCAAACAACCCCCTCCATGCCTGGACTGGCAGGTGTTCGCGAATCATTGATACCCAGCTATGCAAACAAGGTCAAGCGAAGCATCGCCTGACAGCCAGGATTCAGTTACTAGTATAATGTCAGCGTCTGAGGTAAATGCCAGAGATGGCAGGTGCGATATTTTTCTAATTATTAATCGAGCGTTAATAAGAACTAGTGGGAATGAGTTCATTGTCGGTGTGCGCAAAGCGTGGATGCCAGGTGCAGGACTATTGGGATTGCTGTGGCGATAGGAGTTGGGTCTCAGTGGGGATAGAGCGTCAGTAGGAGAGGGACGGCAGGCAGTGTTGGGTGGGGGACGGAAAGTAGGAGAAGCGTTAGCATTAGGCACAGCCGATCGCTGTGGGTGATCAATACGGTGGGTGTGCAGCACACCGCTGATGTAGGCCGGAGGGGTGTCACGCGGTACAGGGGGAGGGGGTGTTACGACCGTTTGAGCAATGCGTAGCCAAATTCGCAACGGATCCCGAAATCAGAAGGCGATTATCCGTGATAATTCTACGCTACTAGATTATTAAAATAAACAATGACGTGAACAATATACAAACCTCAATAATACGATCACAAAGTCTCAACAACGAGAAACCGAATAGCAGCGTGTGAGCAGACAGCACGTGCGTCACGCAGGTCCTGAACAAGGATGTGCCAAAATAGCGCTCTGGGCGCGAACAAACAACAATTGGTCCAGAAAAACAACCAGTTCGTAAAGAAAAGTCAATAGTGTATGGAAATGAGTGATGTTGGGAAAAACACTGAATCGCGAGGGAAAAAGGGGGATTTTCCACGACCGGCTGTTACACCGCCCACCAAAATCCTCCTGGATCCTTAGCAGAGTCAAAGGTTCGGTATAAAGGTACTGATTCTTCCTACCTGCCTAGGCCCTGCTGTCAGTGCGCGCGTCTAATGTTCGTCGTCGACGTTCTACTACTGGTCGCACCTAACCCACTGGCTACATAGACGTGAGGCTAGTCTACATCTTCCACAAGACCAAATGACCGATGGCGGGCGTGAGTGGTCACATAGACGTTGTCCTCGTAAGGGGCCGTCCGGTCCTGGATGTACGCGCTCGAGTGTGTGTGTGTGTGTGCGTGCGTGTGTGTGTGTGCCGGGGTTACAATGAAATCACAGGTATGACTACACATCAAAGGGGGACTTTCTGCGATGTCAACAAAAGACCGCGTGGCAAGAAAACGAGTAAATGTAGCATGTGTGTGTGACCTGAGCTCCACTGCTTCCACATGTGCAAGGGGCATTCGGTAGCGTCAACAAAAGGCGAACAAAGAACACTGTCACATGTATGATGGGTTTACGGGATGTAGAGTGCGTCGTGCATGCGTGTATGTATCGGGATGTATAATGGAATCGCACTCATCACCACATATCGGAAAGAACCTTCTGTAATGTCAACGAAGGGACCGCGAGCACCTTAACGTGTTTGACGGAGATTGTGTGGTGTATATGGTGTTTCTTTATCCACCTCGATTACTGGTGTGAAAAAGGTTTACTAGGCCACAGGGTTATCAGCTCCTCCATCTTCGCTCTCGAGTAGGTTAATACTGCGTATGTCACGAATGAGCACTCCGTTAGCTGTCTTCACCTTCACCGTTCTTATCATTTCGTCGGTGCTTTTGATGGTTTCCGTAACTACTCCCAAAGACCAAGTGCTGAAATGTGCGCGTTCGTCGGCGATCATAACCACGTCCCCAACTTTGAATGGTCTTGTTTTGGCCATCCACTTCTGTCGAGTCTGCAAAGCCGGTAGGTACTCCCGTAGCCATCGCCTCCAGAAGACCTTGGCCAGATAGTTCGCTTGCTTCCACCCGTGGAGGTAGCTCCCACGAAGGTTTACCGGCTCTTGGAAACCCTCGTTCGACCTTAGCGTCAATAAGTCGTTTGGGGTGAGCGCCAGGTGGGTGGGGTCGCCGTTCAATACTGGAACCAGGGGGCGGTTTTTCAGGATTCGCTCCACCTCAGTCATGACGGTGTTCAGGGTCTCGTCGTCGGGCGGCTGCTGCTCCATGATTGACAGCAATATCCGTCTGGCGGACCGGATCATGCGTTCCCATATGCCGCCTCGGTGACTGGCCTGTGGGGGGTTGAAATGCCAGCGTATGCCGTAGGCCACGGTTCGATTCTGCAGTTCGTCCCTGTTTATGTTCTTGTGCCAACGCTGCAATTCCCGTTGAGCGCCCACGAAGTTCGATCCATTATCTGAGTATATATCGGCCGGTACGCCTCTTCGGTTGATAAATCGTTGCAAGGCCCGTAGAAACGAATCGGTCGTCATCGAATGTGCGACTTCTAGGTGTACCGCACGTGATTTCATGCACGTCATGATACATCCGTATCGCTTTTCTAATCTTTTCCCGCACTTGATCCACAAGGGCCCGAAATAGTCCAACCCGGTGTCACTGAACGGCCACCAGCCCGTAGTTACCCTGCATTCTGGTAGCGGGGCCATGAGTTGTTTGCCTGCTGTGGCATTGCGTCTCCTGCATTGCACACACCGTCGGATTACGCGTTTTACAGTCTCTCGTCCTCTCAACAACCAAAGACGCTTTCGGATGACGCTCGTCACGTGACTTTCCCCGGCATGTCCCTCCACGGCGTGGACGTGTTGAATCATTAGCTCTACTACAGGTTGTCTCGCAGGCAGCAGTATAGGATACTTTGTGTCGAAGTTCAGGTGGGCGTTGGTCAGCCTACCATCCACCCGCAGCAGTCCGTTGATGATTTTGGGGTTTAAACGCTTCAGCTCGCCTCTTGGAGATGGCATGTCTTCATTGGTCAGCCCCACTTCTTCCGCCCTCTTGAGTTCTCGGGCGAAAGCCTCGCGTTGTATCATTCTGAAAATATCGTACTCTGCCGCTTGTAGCTCATTGGGACCTATCGGGCCGACCGGTATCCGACCTGAGGGCCGTAGCCCTTTCATGACTAGTAAACTTCTCTTGAACCTGGTTAACCAAACTAGCGAACGAAGCGTCTTCATCCAGGAAGAAAACCTGACCAGTCGCGATACAATGGGCGACGCTTCGACGACGTTGGTTGCTATCACTACGCCTTTGATCTCCAGTTCCAATTCCGTAGGGGGTTTTAATTCGAACACGGGCCAGTCCTGTTTGGGCAATTGCAGGAAGTTCGGCCCTCTCGTCCACGTGTCCAGTTGCCTGAAGTTGTTCGCACCTCGGGAGCACAGGTCGGCTGGATTATCGCCAGACCTGACATGACTCCACTGGTGCGTGGCCGATTCATCGTGGATAATCGTGAGCCGGTTAGCAACAAAAGTACTAAACCGGCTCCGTACGTTGTTAATGTAGTAAAGTACTATCGTTGAATCCGTCCAGAAGCTCACCGACCAAATGTAGAGATCGAAACATCTCTTCACGGCTTGCACCACCCTGACTGCCAACACGGCTGCGCTGAGTTCGAGGCGTGGGATTGAGACTGACTTCAGTGGAGCAACGCGGGCTTTGGCGAACAGGATCCTCGTGGTATATTGTCCATCTCCTGCGCACCATCGTCCGTACACCACAGCTCCATAACCGACTTCGGATGCATCGGAAAAGGCATGTAGTTCTCCAGTCCGTGTCGTATGGCCAGGGGTCAAACATCGTGGTATTCTTATGTCCCCTAATTTCTTCAAGGTGTTCAAAAATTCCTCCCAGTCCAGCCGGTCCCCTCGGTCCAGTGACTGGTCCCAATCAACTTTCTTACGGCACAGCCGCTGCAGCAAGATCTTTCCGGGTAGCAGCCATGGTGAGACGAAACCGAGCGGGTCGAACAAACTTGAGACGGCAGATAGTATGCCACGACGGGTTATTGGCAGCTCGGGAACGTTCAGTTCGAAAACAAAATCGTCCGTTTCCGCGTCCCATTGTATCCCTAAAGTGCGCTCGATAGGAAGTGGAGAGCCGTCCAAATCTCTTACTCTTTCGACCTTTTCGTGATACGGGATGACCTTCAGCACTTCCGAAGCGTTCGACATCCATTTAGTTAGATGGAAGCCACCCTCTTCCAGCAATCTCGTCAGACCCCTGAACTGCTCTAGAGCTGATTCCACATCATCGAATGACCCAAGGTAGTCGTCGACGTAGAAGTTCCTGCTGACGCTTTCTACCACCGTCCGATGTACCAGATCGCCATGTTTGTTCGCTGATTCTCGGAGGGCGTAGTTGGCACAAAATGGTGACGATATGGCTCCGAAGGGGTGGACGGTCATTCTATAATTCACCACTGCGTTGTCCCGGTCGCTCCCTTCCCACCACAGGAAACGCAAAGCATCTCGTTCTCCTACCGGAATCTTCACCTGATGGAACATTTCCCTAATGTCAGCAGACAAAGCCACTTTACCCACTCTGAAACGGCACAGAACATCGATCAGTGGTGTGGTCCAGTCAGGCCCCTGTAGTAGGCGATCGTTTAACGACTTGCCCTGGAACTTGGCCGCACAGTCGAAAACCACGCGCAGTTTATTGGGTTTCTTGGGGTTGATAACCGGATGGTGAGGCAGATACCAGATACCCCTTTTGCTGTCGGTGTTGACAGGCACCTTTTCAACGTAACCGAGGTCCTCGTTTCGCTTCATCAAATCCGCGTATCGTTCCCACAGATTCTGGTCTCGAATGAAGCGTTCTTTTAGTCGTAGTAATCGTTGGAGAACATAATTTCTGTTGTCAGTCCACGGGTCGACCGGTGTGCGCCATGGGAGGGGAACCTCGAACTGTTTTTTGAGGCCTCTAGAGCCTTGCCGCACCGTTCGTAGAGCGAAGTGATCCTCTTGAGACAACGTCGGTCTTTCGTCCCCAATGTCATGAAACTCCTTTTCATAAAGCCGTTGCAGATGATACTCTATGCGGTCCGTTTCGGCGGATAAGTAATTCACGGAACCGCGTACCCCTACTGGACCGTATAACATCCATCCCAGAGCCGTGCGTACGGCATAAGGTGCATGGCGGTCGCCCACTCTTTGGTCAAGCACCCAATGCGCCTCTGGCACGTCGCATCCGATGAGGAGATCCACCTCATCATCTTCCCAGTCTACAACGGTTACATCCTGCAGGTGGGGCCATCGAGTCAAGATTGCGTTCACCGACCTTGGTGCTCGCATGGGGAGATCCGCTAACGTGAATGCCTCCGTTGGTTCAATTTCCTCGTTAGTGTCTAGAGAGATGAGTTGCAGCCTTAATCTACCGGCAGTCATTACCTGTGTTCCGCCCACCGTGCTCACTGCTAACGACGTCGCACCTTTAGCCAGTTGGTGTTTGTCGGCAAACCGCTCTTTCACTAAAGTGGTGTCGGATCCACTATCAACGAAAGCCAACGCCTTGACTATCCCAGTCGGAGTCACTACTCCCACGGCCACTACGCCTAAACGTACCGGTTTACTGGCAGATTGTGAAGTTGAACAAATCACGCTGGGCTTGGTACTCGCCTCGGATATGGTTATTCTCGCCTGATGCAGCAGCCGATGGTGTCTGCCCGTGCAGCCCTCGTAACCACATCGATTCCTTGTTCTACAGGCTGCTGCCCGGTGCGTGGTGTTGAGACAGATGAAACATGCTCCTGCCATCCTCGCCATTCCCCACCGTTCGTCTATTGTGGCATTGCCGAACTTGGGGCATTCTGGTAGGCCATGGCTAGTACCACAGGATCTGCAATTTGGTTTCGCCGTAGCATCTCGTGAAATGACGTGTGTGTTGGTCCAAGGCTGGTACTTTGGATGTTCCCGTACAGGGGTTTGGACTTGGCTAGTACCGGGCTTGTTTGCTCGGTTGCTGTCCCGGATGAGTCGGCCGAATCTGCTGTCAGCTATCTTCGTTTGCCTGTCTAAGTATTCAGTCAGGTCTTCGAAGTTGGCTTCTCTGTCGCCTCGGCTTATCCGTTCAGCTTCTTCCGCCCACCGACCCTGTAGTTCGGGAGAGAGGTGACGGACTATGCCTTCCAAAGTGTGCATGGCGTCTAGGTCAGCCCTGTAACCTAAATGGTCGAGGGCTATTGAGCAGTTCTGCATCTTGATCACCAGGTCGGCCATGGTGTAGACGTCGCCCTTGGTTTTCTTTGCCTCTGCCATCACGCCCTCTATTAGGTTACGGGCTACTTTGAAAGGTTGGCCAAACAAGTCCCTCAGAATCTTTCTTGCCCTTGTGTAGCCTTGTTCTGGATCGAGCATGGTGCACCCGTCGATAGCTTCTCGCGCTCGGCCTCGGCAGTAGTGAGTAAGGTAAAGAAGCCTTTGCCCAGGGTCGGTTACCTTGTTTTCAACGAACGTCTCGAACTGTTTGACAAACTTGCAATATTGCTCAGCTCGCCCGTCGAAAACCGTTAACTCCACTCTAGGCAGATCGATCGATGGTGGTTTGTAGTCGGCGACCTGCGTGGGGTTCCCTACCTTATTGCACTCTAACCTATCGGAAGTGTCGAAGTCACTGGTCCTATACTCTCGCTGTTTCTGTGTACACTTCTCTGCTTCATGCGCCTGTAGTCTAGCCGAAAGTAACTGTTGCTCTAGTTCTATTATTCTCAGCTTATATAAATCAACGTCCTTACGATCAATATTGCTTTCAATAACACATGAGCTAGCACTGACAGGACTAGGCGATCTAGCATTAGCTAAAGAATCATAAGTACCCAAAACCTCCCCAGAGACTTGCCGTATTACTTCCTGTCCGGGTTCGACTGCCTTTGATCCTTTCCTTGGCATTTTGCGTGAATTTTCCTCGTTCCAAAAAGATCTATTGAGTATTGTTACGACCGTTTGAGCAATGCGTAGCCAAATTCGCAACGGATCCCGAAATCAGAAGGCGATTATCCGTGATAATTCTACGCTACTAGATTATTAAAATAAACAATGACGTGAACAATATACAAACCTCAATAATACGATCACAAAGTCTCAACAACGAGAAACCGAATAGCAGCGTGTGAGCAGACAGCACGTGCGTCACGCAGGTCCTGAACAAGGATGTGCCAAAATAGCGCTCTGGGCGCGAACAAACAACAATTGGTCCAGAAAAACAACCAGTTCGTAAAGAAAAGTCAATAGTGTATGGAAATGAGTGATGTTGGGAAAAACACTGAATCGCGAGGGAAAAAGGGGGATTTTCCACGACCGGCTGTTACAGGGGGCACTATATGGCAAAGTGAGAGGTTAAGAATATCTGTCGAAGTGGGGTGGACAGGAGGGAGTGCATGGTGTAAGGTGATAAGTGACATGACATCGAGTGGAGAGCGATCAGTGATACGAGTCTGTGAAAGTTTGTCGATATGGTCCATAGGGCGACTAGCAATATGGCCACGGGTGCGGAGGGCACCGGTCAGGAAAAAAACGAGATCTTGACTGCAGGTAACCTACCTGTTGGGCAGAGTCGGTATAAGGCCGGTAGGTCGGCGTGGGGGTGAAGGTATGTGGAAGAGTAACTGGTAAGTAGTGTGGGGTGGGGGGCTGGAAGGGAGTGGCGAAGTTTGGAAATGTTTGGAGGCTCATGAGGGGCAAGGGAGCCGGTAAGTGGGGAGGTGAAGCGAGGAGGCGGGATACAGGTACGAACCTGGGGTATCTGCTAGGGTACGTACGTGGTACTTCAGGGTTAGATGAGAGTTAATGGAGGGGAGCAGAGGCATGCTGGGGCTATGGTATGGAGGGTTGGTGTCTGGGGGGCAGGGAGGGATATAGGGTAGCAACGGAGATGGAGGATTGGTGCGACCCATTCGATCAGAGAGAGGGAAAGACAGTGGAAGGGGGTGCGAGGCAATGGAAGGGTGAGTGGCACTGGCAAGGCCATGAAGGTCACTCCTACATAAAGGGACTATGGCGTTAGACTAATCTGGATGGTGGCCCAACTGGTTTTCACCCAAAGGATCCGAGAGTATGCTATAAGCAGATGCCGATTGAGAGTGGGGGGTGATTAGTTGAACAAGTGCGGGCCAGGTAGGCTCATGGGAGGATTGGAGCGGCACTTATGAGGATAGGAAAGAAGTGTTGCGGCCGAGCTAGCAGCTGGTAGATAGTTGGTAGAGTCGTTATAGCGAGAGCGGTGGTTGACAACACTTGTCAACGGATCGGAAGTAGTACTGCGAGGGCTGATTGTTGTACCAGGGTCTTTTCTTGGCTCTGAGGCTATGATGGGGGAGCGCGGCTTTAATACTGAAGTGGAGTGCCGCTCGGGGCCTGTGGTCGGGAAGCGAGAGCTGCTGTTAGTAGAGGCTACTAGGGGAGATGGTAAAAAAAGGGCGCTTGTGTGGGAGCGGAACCGGGGGTGGGGAGTTAGACATATCTAGGTCGACAGTTTGCAGGTAGGCAGGGTGAGGCGCTGGGCTCGCCTTTGACTTCTTGACAGAGGGGCATTGGGTAACCTTCATGTCGGTTACAGTGGGGTCAGCCTGCATGGGCAAGGCGGAGTTGCTCCTCAGCGAGCGAAGTATTTCCCGTTGGAGGGGGTTTTATCAGGGAATATCTTGATGACCTTATACGGCGAAATGGCAGCAATTGTCGACTTGTTGCTAATGAACTCTCCAGCTGTTAGGTCGTCCAAGAATTGGAATAGCAGGGGGCAACTATGTCGCTGGGACTTTTTACGTAGCCATCTGCAATGGCATCTATAGTGAGCCATATTGCACGAACTTAGTATGTTGTATTTCACTGAGGAAAGTGGTAAGCGGTCTGGAACATTAAAAATCACTGCGTTCTTGGAGTTGGCAATGCGGTGGTATATTTCAGTAGACACGGAGTCGAGGAGGTGTCCCACCGAAACCAGGTTCTTGGGCGATGTAGCGGCTACGGTGTCAAGAAGAGTAGCCAGGGGTGAAACCTTTGAAAGAATTTCACCAATCAGCTCGACCTTGTTGCTAAGTTCGACGAAACTTTTCTTAAGGCCATTAGGACTATTAGAAGCTTCACCGTCGACGTTAATGAGGGCGATAGAGCACGGCCTGGTTTTTGGGAGGGGTTGGGTGTGTTTGGATTTGCCAGCTTTAGCGATACGGATTTTCCTAGCACTGATTGGGTACCGAGGTGGCATGATAAGTAGGAATATATGACGGAGGTAAAAAGGTGACAGGATTTCGGTCAACTAGGCAGACAAGCCAAAGGTCTGAGCAGACCAGGAGTGTGCCTGGGTGCTATGTGCGCAAAGGTCTGGATGTGACCTATGCAACAGTGTGGTACGGGAAGTGAGCTATATGACCCGCTATGTATACAATTGGGATTAGGAGATTTGGAATGATGAGGGATGGTGTGATTGAAGAAATTTTGCTGTGTGGTGTGCACAGGTGCAACCCCACAGGATAAGGTAAGTACTTAACTGTTGCTTGGATCACAACAGCAGGTTTTGCGGGGAGGTATATTGTAGATATGCGGTCGATGGACCGGGTGGAACGATACTGCGCTGTAATGGTAGAAAAAACAAATACGTAGAGGCACAGTGGGACAGAAACTTCAGAAGGTGCACCGATGGAAGCGTGGCCAGAATAAGGTATACCTTATTCTCCTATAGGAGTTAAGTTATAGCGAGGGGATGTAAAAACGCTAGATGAATCTTATTGTTGCGAGAATCGGGGGAGGTTTTTTAGGCAAGCCATATAGAATGTTATTAAGTCGAATTGGAGCAGTGAATAAACAATATAGTCTATAACACTAACTCGCGATAAGTACTAGCGTTTGCACGGTGGTGCGCCGCAGTTGTTTACACAAATAGGTCACGGTTTCAGGTAGTTAGGTGGTATATACTAGAGTGGACACAGTCACCAATCTAAACAGTGATATAAGCAAAAAAGAAAACGAGGCGACCAGAATTTCGCGTCGGGGTGACCTTGACCTTCTCCCGTGTTTACAAGAGAAGGATTCTCAAACCGAGGTTATGTACCCCTCTATTGTAAGGTTGGTTAAACCTTACGTACTTTCGCTAGTCCTTCCCAACACGCTTGGACCACCTGTTCGTTACAGTGGTACTCTGCAATATACCATCACGATCACCAGGACATTGTTTCCCACAACCCATGAGAAGGAGAACACTATAGGTAGGGAGACAGTGGTTAGTGTATATTGGAGAAGCGTGCGTTTAGCGTGCACGGGCAACGTTCAAGTGGCCACCGCGCTTGGTGGCGCGAGTTCACATAAACACTGATGTGTGTTAAATAATCAGGGTTAAATACCACTACACTATGATTTCACTTCTTTAGTTACGGGATTATTACTCCAAGGAATGCTCATCCGGAAGATACCTTTACTTCACAAAAAAGTGTCTTGAGGATAACGTTGGGCCTCCCCCTTAGTCTCCCCATCGATTCCCTGCTCAAAATCAATAACTAAATAGCCGGCACCTTTGAATTCGGTTTAAATCTCGCTGTTTTCCCAAGTGTTTGATGGTAGCTATGGGCTTGCATATATAAACTGTTTTTCAGACCATTTGGCAGTGCCCTATCAGTGTGTCACATGTGTTTTCAGTCTCTCAACTCGCTGAACCCATCTTTTTTGCAGATGAGGTTTCTGCCCACGACCTTGGGTAGACTTTGACTTTTGTATTCCACTCCAATACAACTAATCCACAAGCCTCAAGCCCGAGCTTGTCACAGTCTTGCGTAAAGCCTGTGATAAAAGGAATTGCCCGTGATGTTTGCCTGAGGTGGGCGTATGCAGGCTTTTCGGGCTTTAAAAAGGAGCGCCGCTTGGTGTACAGCAGAGATGTTTGGATTGAGCGGGAGCGCGAAATTGTGAGGCTGCTGAGAAACAGGCCTATCAATCCAGTTTGAGTAAAGAAGTGTTAAGTATCACACAGGAACTTGTGAAGCCGCAAGTTACTTTTGAAAGTGGAGTGAAAAATGAGGAGGCGAGACTCGGTTACTCTGAGGCGGTGATAGAATCAGCTGGGAAGGTAGGGGGGATCAAAGCAAACATAGAAGCCCATAGGCCGAGAGGAGTAGTCCATTGGGCACCAACACCAAAAGAGAAACTAGTGAGCAAGAGACCTCCAGCAGTGCAACAATACGAGCAAAATGGAAATGGGAAATGGCGTGGAAGACAGAGATAAGAGGTGCTTGAGGGTGTTCATAACAATGCAGAATATCCCATCAAGGAACCAGCATTTAAATGCAAAAGGGGGTTTTCTTCACCCAACGCGAAAAAACATGCCCATTATTAACAACGAGGAGCCCACTTTAATAGGCCAAGGCGAGGCGGGACTTGGGCCAAAGGAGGGACAGGGACATCCTCAAGACGGTGGGAATAGGCCACTCTAACGGGTTGAAAAGAGTACACGGAGTCAGAACTTGGAAGCAGCCAAGACCACGGCTGCTGGTGCTTAGAGCCCCGATAATTGTTCTAGTTTACGGATAGCAATACTAGGGACCAGCCCCTAGCTCCAGCGGATGGTTTATTTCAAGGTGCAAGAAGTAGATACCTCATCGTACCGGATGTCCCAATGGTGTGATCAAAGAAGCAGGGTCTTTGGACCACATCAGGGGACCAATACAAGCAAATGGTGAAATTAGAGATCTAAATAAGAACGAGGAGGTAAGTAAGAGGCCAGAGCCCCAGGGACCATACCGCCAGGCAGTGGTTGTAATTGAAGACGATGGAAAATGTGGCCTGAGAAAGCAGTCCATTGGAGGACAGAAGTGGTCCCAGGCGGTTTGCTGTGGGGCCACTAGAGCAGAAGGGAAAGGCAACGGAAACTAAAACTCCGATGAGGAACACACAATAAATCAAAATGGTGAACCAAGCGGTAGCGCAAGTAAACCAGGACAACAGTATCAAAAAACTCAGCAGTCACTCAAGTGCTCCGTCCCAGGCGGGGCATAAATTAATGGAGGACACTTACTTTCCACCAGGAAAGGCCAAGGTAGTGCTATACACTAGCGCTTGTGGTATTCGAAACAGATGTTTCGCATTGATAGAAGAAGCTGAAATCTGTGGCTCCGAAGTAGTTGCAGCATCCGAGGCTCGGTTTTCTGAGAAGAACCATATCCCACAGGACCAATACTTGGTCTATTGTCAGGACAGTTGTGGTGACATGATCGGCCATGGGGTCACCCGTCTCTCTAGGGAGGGTACGTTGCACAAGGAAGAGCAGGTCAGGTTGTGTATAATGAACACTAAGCTACGTGCCGTCGCTGTCAAAAAGCCCATGAGAAACACCGCAAGTGAGTTTGTGTACAAGAGCCAAAACTCCAAAAGGGAAGAAGATACAGAACTCATACAGGCACTAAAATAGTTAGAAACGAGATTGTTGGGGTTTTTAACGTGCCAGGAGTGAGATGGGACACCGAAGACTATATCCGCCTTGGAGCGGAGGGGTTTTTCATCGAGCAGCTCAAGGGCGAACCATAACTCAGCACATAGGGGAAAACACCGGGAAGAGAACGGGAAGCCGACCACCCTTTCCTGACCTGAAGGTCACGAGATATGACAGCTCTATATATGGACCTAGCATTCACCCACCCTTGGGCTACAGTGATCGCGAGTTGATCAAGTTTAAACCCCACCTCAGGCATCCGAGGTTCAAGCGGAAAAGGCGCAAGTACTTCTGAGAGCTGAATTCCGCAGAATTAAACACAGAAGCAGCTAAACTGGACTAGGATGTAGAAGATGAAGATGCCCTAGTAGAAGAAAAGTGGCAGACAATTAAGCAAAACCTGCTGGAGTCACGGGACAAGTTTGCCCCAATGCAAGGAAACCGGCACAGGAACCAGCTTCAGTGATGGACGATAGGGTTTGGGAAATCTGTCCGGGAACAGGAGAGAAGTTGGAAGAAGTTTGAAGTAGTCAGAAGTAAGAGTGCTTGGGTATAGTACAGTGAACACAGAAACTCAACTGTCAAGATAAGAGAGGCGCAGAACGAACCTTTGATCTAGCACTGACAATAGCGGCTGAACAAAAGAAAGAGAATCATTGGGCACACTCAACCAAAAGGGGCCTTTGAAAAGGAAGTCGGAAAGTTTATACTAGGCTATGGGAGGAAAGTCTGCCACAATCAGAACAGAGCAGAGACGGTTAGAAAACACTTCGAAAGTGTGCGTCGAGGGGATAAGGAGACTCATGGGACGCCATAAGAACCATCAGAAGCACCCTGCATGCCATAGATATCTGTAGCGGCAATGGAGGAAAGAACAAAGCTAGAGTTGACAGTAAAAGTCGGCAGGGCCTAGTGGCATACATCCAACCATCACAAAACAGTTGGCTGACGAAATGTGTGAGCTTGTCTGCTGGCTGTCCTGTGCAGCTGTTAGTCAAGACGTGCTGCCAACTGACTTGAAGACAGCGGCAGCATTGTCTACCTTTAAAGGTGGACCGCGCTCACGGGGGAAAAAATACATGCCTGTTGGCCTTACTTGTATCCTTCGCAAATGTTTGGAGCAACCTTTAGGAAGACACTTCTGCAAGCAGTCGGCAAAACGCAGTCTGCTCAATGAAGAACAACGTGGGTTTCTGAAGGGGAACTCACGTTTGTCAAACCTTCTTGGGCTTTTGGACGAAGTCACAACACAACTGGAAGATGGAGAATTGGTGGAAGTTTGCTATTTAGACTTCTGCAAGGCCTTCCACTCAGCGGATCACCGACTGCTACTGAGTAAGCTCAAGATCTAGGGAATAAGCGGACAGCTACGCAGTAGGGTAGCTGACTTTTTGATTAACGTAACTTTCTACGTTAGCTTTGGGGATGCAGACTGTGAGCCAGTATATGTGACAAGTGATGCTCCTCATGGATCAGCCCTGGGACCACTTCTGTTCCTCCTTCACATAAGTGACTTGCCTAGAGCACTGAAGCTCCCTTGTTTCGTACTCGCAGACGACGTGAAGTTTATCGGGTAAGATCAGCGGGAATTACCAGCTAGAAATTTTGAGGACGTAGGCAAGTGGTCAAACATAGGCGATACGCTGTTCAACGGGAATAAATCACCTACTGACCTGGGTATCACTGAGCTTAGCAGCAACGAGGGAAGATGGACTGTTCACGGTTGACACTGTGCAACAGACAAAAGACTTAGTAGCTGTTATGACTGTGGACTTCAAATTTGCTCAGCAGAACAAGCTGGCTAACCGAAGAGGCCGTAAGGAGCATTTTAGACTTTAGTCAACTATTTCCGGCAAATAAGCGGATATGTTTTCACCCCCGTGCAAAGCAGTGATGAGGCCTCACCTTGAAAGCTGCGTACAGACTTGGGCACCTCTATTTAAAAGTGAGGAAGCCTGTTTTAAAAACCTCCAGCGGCTGGTCACTAGAATGGTGGAGGGTCAGCTATGAGAGACCTGCGGTTAGAGACAGCAGGACATGGGGATTCTTCCTTCAGAAAGAAAAGGATTAAGAGGGAATCTAAATGGAGCCTTCCGGACTTTTGAAGCTTTTACAAGGAGAAAAGCCGAGGATATGTTTGTGATGGCTCCCGACAAACGGACAGAAGAGTGCGGTATAAAACTACCGGGGGCATGTTTAAGATTAAGTGTGAGGACAAACTTCATTTGCAATAGGGTGGTTGGGTGAAGGAACCGGCTGAACAAAGAGAAGGCAAGTTTGAAAGTTTTAAAATCTTCCAAAATGCTGATAGAAAAAAGTGCGAAGATATTGCCGGATTGAGAGTTTTAGAGCCGAAGGAGGAAGCCAGGGATAAAAATGTAAGAGGGGTCCTGCAGATCAAAGCAAGGCGTGCCGTTTACGAGAGAAAGCTAGCGTATTGGTTTTCTACCACCTAGAGAGTGAACAGATGTTTCCATTCTTTACTTTTTTAGCAAAAGAATCAGTGGAGGATTCTATCAAGCCGACCAGAAAGAAAGAACTGATCAAACTCGCAGTGGTGAGTGCTGACCCAAGTGCATGCCGCCGAAAGGATTTTGAACGCTCGATTGGCCTCGGCCTCTACCGGTCCAGCGCAAAACTAAGTGAACTGAACTGAACGTCCTTTTTGTGTTTCCGTTTCCCCATATGTCTTTGAGTGTAACACTTGCAAAAGCTCTAAAGCGAAGCCCAAAGTGAAGCACAGGTACTCCGAGTACCAATACGAACTAGATCCTGAGAATGGCCTATGGAAAAGGCAACAGACCAAAAGTCTGGACGCGCGCCAAAAGACGGCAAACGTTAGTGGAGTGCTTGAGGGACGGTTTGTGTTGAAACAATGTAGCTCACGGTTACGTTTTGGAGTGACACCAAATGCGATACTAGCTAGAAGAGCTAGAGGTTAAACAGTCCGCGAGCAGGGCAGTCAAAAATGCGTTTTTACATCGCGGAAGCCTATTGCCCCCACAACAAGAGCACAAACGGCACACAACCCTGTGGCGTCGAGCAAAATGCAAACTTCTTAGTGCTAAGTGCTCATTGATAATGTTTTTCTGAGGCAATTTTGGGTCATAGATTCACGCATTCGAACTCTGTCATCTCCAGGTCGCTACAACAACTGCCCCTACTCCTAGAAGGGAAACATCGAAGTGAGCCTTCGATCTAATTTGGGGCCCGCCCCGCGTAGGTCTCCGGTACCATCACGAGTCCCAAGCTTCATTGGTCTTCTAGGGGACAATGTTACAATATCACAATCCGCCTTTGTTGAGGGTGGAGAATTACTGAAAAGCGCGCTGCGCTAGTAGTCATCTGTGAGGACCACACCTAGATGTGGCAGAAAAAATATATGTGCATACCGTACGAAATAATCCAACGCGACTTCCCGGGGGTTCCTCCATCCACCATGCCCGTACGAGCAGTGGAAGTGCAAACAGAGATGAGTAAAAACGGAATGAGTGTGGCTTACACCGAGCAGTCGGTACAATACTCAAATGTCAGACTCTACGAGATGTTTTTATGGTTTTCAGAATGGCTTTATAAAACGTCAGACAGTAAAAAAAGCTAATTTAGACTCAAAAATGAAAGCTTCCTAGGAGACGCTTTGGTCAACGTACATGACTGCCAGGTGGCGTCGTTTGAAGCAGTTCCATGGTCTCGGGCTGCGCTGGATGAGGTTCGAGGCGACATTTATTATGGGTGAAGGAACCACTGGGGCATTGTCTTTGAGCAGTGTCCCCTTTTCTGGACTATTGTCGGGATGGGCGACCTTAAGACAGTCGACAGATATAGCTTCATATTTACTTTTTCGGTCAGTGAGGTAACCTTGGTCAGGCAGCTCGGGCACCTTATATGGACCTCCATAAGGCCGCTGTGAATATGTCCTGAAGCTATCTGCGCGTATAAACACGTAGGCTTGGGTGGACAGTTCAAGTGGAATGTAGGTTGGTCGAGACCATGGTCGATAAAAAAGCATTTGGAAACGGCGCTTCTGTGCAGCCAACCGTTGTGCTTGTGAAGCACTACAGTCGTCACTCACGCAGCCCACGACAAATTAATCCCGAGGTAACCAAGTGTTTGACCAAAAGCTTATTCCACAGATGACTCGTCAACATCGAGTCTATAGGCGAAGTGCAAACCTAAGAGAACGATGGGAAGTGCTGGCACCCAATTAGAGCTGTCAGCAGCGGGGAGCGAAGGGTTGAGCTTTGGATAAAAATGCTCAGCCACACTATTGGCTGTTGGATGATATGGCATTGTACGAAAAAAGGTGACAGCCCAATAAACTCGGTGTTTCTCCGAGAAGGTGTGGTTCAAGTGGAGCGCCGCTACCATCACAGGGCAGCCATATGATGAGAATCGACGTTCCATAAAAGCGGCTTTTACTGTTTCTGCCCCCATACTGGCAATGAGAACAGCCTCTGGCCAAAGGGGAAAACGGTCGACCACAGTACGAAGGTAAAGGAAGAATTTACAGAGGCTGGGAGGACTAAAGATATCCATGCGGATGCGAGAAACAGTGAAGTTACCACCGAGAAGCGGCTTAATGGATCCACCATATGTCTACTTACCTCCGAAAGTTGGCACTGAGGGCATGAACAAGCCCAATTGCGAATAGCTTTCTGCATGCCGGGCCCGGCGTACAGCTATATCGTATGGATTAACCTAGTATTATCACGCACGGCGTGTCAGGGAATCAGAAAGCAGACTTGGCACGCAATTTGCCGTAGTATTTCGTATATTGCGCAAAAGTATATTTAATTTTGTAGTAAGTGGGTACAGCAGAAATGGTAATAGTCGCATACATATTCAGTCAGGAGCACCACATCTTCCAACATATTAAATTTAGTTTCGGATGCTCGTAGTCTTTTGAGGGCATTGCTTGTATTCTTGCTGATCTCCTAGCTGTAGGTTCTTTGCATGACTCACCGTATTCATACTGTACGTCACTACGTGAAATGGAAGCGTAAGTGGGCTAATCAACTGTTGAATTGTTCTCTGACTGAACTTCTGTGGTGAACTGTACCTGGTCGATTTTTCTTCGCTGACTGGATGAATCATGGCAATCAAGTACTGCCACCATTCGATTACCGTTTCGTGTCAAAACTGTGCCGCTAAATGGCCACAAATTCTTCCCTCTTTGAAAGTTTATTTTGGCAGAGGGAGCGCTTTCAAAGCTGGTTCTCGAACAACGAGACTTTAATAACTGCACTGGACTCTGGCTATTTGTACTATGACAGGCATTTCGGTATTGCTTCAAGAAATTATCAACTGTTTGGTCTAGTTCAACAGAAGACTGAAGACTGATGGACTGTACGGCACTTTTAAGAGTACGAACGAATTTCTCAGCAAGACCGTCAGACAGAGGGCGGCGGGATGAAATATACAAGCCACAGCAATCAAATCCTCTCCACTGATCATCAAGGGACTGAGCGAAGAAATAAGCACCACTATCTGTAACAAGCTCACGAGGTACTTCTTCCCTACTGAACATTTTACGCGGTGCAGTCTGTGTGTTCGCCCTTAGGGGAAGTGGTTAAGGATACCTCTGACCAGAGAGAAAACGCAGTAACAACTACTAGTGCACAATACTGGCCCACAAATGGACCATGGTAGTCTGCTCGCACACACTGCCGTGGTTTGCGTTAAACTGGCCACGGGAGCTACTTCCTTGGTCTTGAATGTGATCTGTATAGATACCGTTGACAGTCCATGGAAGCTTCAAGGCCAACGTGGCGTATGAATCAGGTTGTCTCCCTTTTTCCCTTTTTCCATCGTTTAGGCTTGGTTTTGTGTTGCACCTGGTAGTAATATTTATTCACGCTGAAGCGTCATATCGCCAGTGACAATAACTGCGACACACAACTGTGCTTCCGTGATTTATTACCGCGAGAAATCTACAAATCCCTTTACCCGGAAATCTAAATCTATATCTGCTGTAAATAGCCCTTCGCAAGCCCAACCGTAAAATACCCGGTAATTGTCGGCTAGTTAAACTATTTTGGTGATCGTTCGTTCCTTGGCGCCACCCCACAGTGAGACCGTAAAATATCGGCACAAGACTTTCCTAGGAACTTATGGATGAAGCCCGACTGAAAATATCACTTGTGACTCTATCCATAAAACTATTATTGATTCTCGAATAGTTCATGGCACCACCTGAACTATCAAATCACGTCATTTGTCAAGTTAAATCAGTATATTTTTTACTTAGCTATCTAGAGTAATAGTAAAATTTACGGCTTTTTAGTGTGATCCTATTACTCAAATAACTTCCCAGGGATTTCTTTCGAACGCAAAATCTTGATTTAAACAACTGATTCAGTAATTCTTGTACAAGGAGTCTTTGAACCGCTTCCCACGATACGAACTGAGGGAAACTTCTGTCTAAAATAAATTTCGCACCACCGCGCTTATGGCAGTCCACCACCCAATTCAACATCTTCCCAAGAAGACGTTTTCGTTCAGTTTCAAAGTCTCATTATCAACAACTCCATAATTTTAAGTTTCTTTGATCCAAAACCACAGAGTTACACGTTTTCACTTCAGTAAGCCTGTACATTGAAGAACGTAGGGCCATCCTGGGTATTCAGCTCTCCAGTGCAAAGGCTGTCAGTGTTACAATGCCGAAAACAGCAGCCGAACAAACTGCCCCCCATTGGTTGGTCGTGTCAACGTCCGACCGAAAGTACTCGCAAAGTCGGAAGTCTAAAAACTTACACTGAATCCGTGTTCCGTTAGCCTGACCGATGCTTTTGGCGGGGAAATAAAAGTGCGGAGACAACAGAACAAAGTCTCCCTAATCTCAAAGGCCAAATGTCTTCGACTGATACAACCCTGTCCAAGTTGATTCGGCTCAAGTGCATCTCTGACCCTCTAACAAATCCGTCAGCCCAAGACCTAGTCACGGCTGGGCGCTTCATAGAAGCCATTGCCTCGGAAATAGTGCGAAGGATCAGCAACTCAAAAAAGCCGTTGTATTTATTATGCATGACAGAATCCCTGTTGAAAAAGCAAAGCATAGCCTTTTAAGTGCTAATAATATGAAACACTACCCCTGTCAGTGCTTTTGGCTACAAAAGAACATTCAACACAAATCTTGCCCACTGTTGTTCAAGTTCTCCGATGAGAAACCTGCCAAACAATTCATTAAGAAACAATCCACCGTCACTTCGAGGACCCCTTTCGGGAACATTAGGATTGCTGCCGAAAAAACCCTACTACAAAGGGGAATTCGCCAGGTCCGCCAGCGCGTATTCGGCTTCGCCACAAAAAGTCCGCCATCAGCTGTCGCCTTTCTCTCCGTCAGATGATGCGCAAGGCACATACAATAGCATTTCGACTTCGTGCTCACCTGAACATCGATCCCATATGTTTGACGTCTACTTGGATATATCCATTTCAAAATCATCTCACCAGCCAGAGCCTAGGAAACCAAGAAGCATAGGGTTTACCCCTGGCAAGCTGTCCCCTCTAGGGCTTGCAAACTCGAGTCCGCCATTACCCACCACTGTAACATTGGCCACCACCGATGACGGTGTGAATAGCCTAACTGGCTCAAGGGCTATACCATGAAATCCCCAACCCATCAAGGGAGACACCCCAAATTCTTCTATTCCATCTCTTTACTCGGCTCCAATAGCCACTCGGAAATCTAAGGTGCCTGAGCCATCCCCAAAACCAGCGAAAATGTCAATACTAGGTGGAATGCACACTGTTGACACTACGGTAAATTCTAACTCAAGCCATACTTCCAACTGCTAAGGACCCCAAGTTAAGCAACACAGAGTGCAACAGTGGACCAGAGAATGTTATTCAAGACCTACCTCCCCACTCTAAACCACTGTCCACTAGTTGCATACCACCCAGCCTTGCTTTTTCCACACCTAGTTATCATCCTCATCAGGCTGTTGCAACTAACTTCCGGGCCTCTCCAGTAATGTCAGCATTCATACCAAACGATTACTTAGGTGTTCTACATAACCTCTGTCGTAACTTGAGTAATATTTTCCCACTTGAATCTCCCTCCTTTATCATTCACATGTCTCGCCTGCCCTGAACCCCTTTCCCACTGCAGGCCACTTACAACAGTACCCGAGACCTTCCAGTCTCTGCGCCAGCCAACATCTCCATATCTCACTTCCATTTCACATTCCTCCTCCAGGTTACAGCCCACCAACTTATTGATGTAAAGTGGGCACCCTTGTTACCGGCCGTATTAAGGCAGATGCCAGGATACTCGATACCACTACACTTCCTTTTTCTCCCCCATTCAACAGCTACTTATCCCTCCCTCCTCACATTTCCATGCCCCAGCCACCGGTATCTACCAGTAGCAAAGCACTCAATAGAGATCTTTCGCAATGTTGTTCTGCACTGAGTAGACTTACAAACCACCGATATCCTCCGAATCTAACGACCCTAATCAGTACTAGCCATACCCAGTCTGGCTCACCAACCAAACTGACTCCCACGCCAGATATGTCTACTCAGCTTATTTCACCATCCAAGGTGTGGCATATTCCCCCGTCCACATTACCTTCTACTCCGTCTCAAGGAATACTGATTGCGTCATCCAATCCTTCTTTAGCAAACGTAATGCCGGAATCCCATAAAGATCTTAAGGTCAATCTTGACCCCCCTAAACGGTTCTCATTGTTTATGCTGAATGCACGCTCAACAGTAAACAAGATGCGAATGCTGCGTGTATTACTGCTCACATCTGAATACGATCTTAATTTATTTACCGAAACCTGGTTGACAAACAACACTCCAAAAGAGAATATTGCCATCACGGGGTATCAAGCTTTCAATAAAATCAGACTCATCCAGCGAGGGGAAGGCTGCCTTATATATGTAAAGCAAAATATGCGGGCGAAAACATTTCAGCACCTTATACCGGATAACTTGCTGGATTCAGTTTGGCTAAAGGTCACTACAGGATGTTCTGACTTTATTGTTAGTTGCATCTCCCGCCACCCGAATACTAATCAAAACAACTTCTTGTCTATCATGGAGGAGTTAAACATTGTTGAGGACACACCCTGCCCAAAGCTGGTGGCCGGCGACTTTACCGCACCGGGCATCCGTTGGTCCACTTCGAAAGCCCCATATCACCTATTACAATTCCTGACCAGCACTGGCTTAGGAGGATGGACTCAACAAGTGATGTGCCCAACTAGAGGCAGTAGCATTCTTGACCTCATTTTCACCTTAGGACTATCTCGCGTACACACATTTATCGTGAACAGTATCCCAGGTTGCGACCACTTGCCGGTAAGATGTGAGCTTTCGGTGCCAACAGGAACCATCCACAAACCAACAGCTAAAAGGCCGTTCCATCAAGCTAGCTGGAACCAATTGCCTTCACTCTTTCGCTCCCAGAACTGGGATACTTTCTTTTTATCTGAAGACTTGCATACCTTGATGGATCAGCTTCGCTACACAGTAAAAGCATGTCTTGAAGTAGTCACCCCAACCCAGGGACTACCTGGACGAGATAAACCAAAATGTGTTTATCGAATGAAACAGAAGCTTCCTATACTACAGCGCAAATTCCTTAGGTCGAGAGGAGTTTCTTTGTTCTTACAAATGAACCATTTATCTCATTCAATATAACTGACTGAAATACCCCTCAATAAAAAACAGGAATTGAGGGCCCTGAGTCACCCAAAGGGAACCGAAGCTTTATCCAATCTGATGAAAATGAGAAAAGGTACGTGCCATTCTCCTATCTCATCCATTATATATGTAACAACAGTTATATACCGAACTCCTATGAGACCTCCGAGGCATTCAGTAACTATTTTGCTTTGTCTCTAATGGCCGACGGCTTTTCATGCCCATAGCACGTTGAGCCTCAGCGATTTCATTTCACCCAAATGATTTAACAGTACAGACAACTGAAATTAGGCGGTCATACTACTCCGGACCAGATGCCGTACCACCGACTACCTTTAGTCTAGGTGGAACCGATATCTCATTCTTGTTGTCAAAGGTTTCTAATTTATCTATGAGCAGTAGCACTTTCCCCTCCCATTGAAAAACATCAGTTATTATCCCAGTTCCTGAGAAGGGTTCATGGCAGGACCTAACCAACTGTCGACCGATAAACCACACCCCCATAGTTTTCTGAGTTATGGGAAGATTGATTAAAAAATAAGCTGACAACCCATCTACTAAGCAATAACCTCACTTACTCGGGACAGCACGGTTTTCTTCAAAAATGATCGTGTGCCACTCGTATGAGTGATTTCCTTAACTTGATAACTACGGCGACTAAAGGTGGTAACTCAGTGATCGTAATCCTCCTTGACATGACTAAGGCTTTTGATCGAGTATCCCTAATAGGCTAATGGCTAAGATGAAAACCTGTGGAATTGTTGACCCGATCCTGAGTTGGTTTTCACCATATCTAACATATCAAACGCAGGTGGTGGAAGTTGATGGCAGTTTATCATCACCTCCACCAGTAACTAGTGGAGTTATTCAGGGTAGTGAACTAGGCCCCTTACTTATTATTATTTATGGTAATGATATTTTTAACGTCATCACATACAGGGCTGCGTTCCCTTTTGCAGACGACATAAAAATTATGTACTGCTTTGGACATGGCGCCTTCACTTCTACCATTGCTGGCCTAACGAGCGATTTACTATCGCCAGATTCATGGAACAACCAATGGTTGATGAAATTATCGGAAGTCAAAAGTTATATCCTTATGTTTAAGTGTCAGGTTCCCACAGGAACGATTAAAATTAATGATCGGCTTATCCCCAACGGTCCGGATATAAGGAACTTGGGATTACAATATTCTTGTACATTTAATTTCTCCGAACATTCGGCTGTACAAGATGCTAAATCTAGACGGCTCATTGGTCTGAATAATAGAACCTTCGGTCCTCCGGAGAGCAAGATGAGCATTTTAAAACTCATGTCAGATCACTTCTGGAATATTGCACTGTCGTCTTTTCTAACATGCGGCAGATTGATAGATTAGCAACTGAGAACGTACAACGTAGGTTTACCAAACAACTACTACGATATTCTTCGCATTCAAATTATATGGGAGGATGTGAGATATTGTATCTAGAGCCTATACGGTTGCGCCGTCTACGAATGAACCTGTCTTTCTTTTGCAGTATCGTAAAATGTACATCTTGCAGTTCAGTCCTCCAGGTCAAAACCCCCTCCATCTATTGTTTAAGACACAGGGACACCATGATCTTGATTCCAGTATCCAGGACTGCGATCCGGTCTAACTTCTTTATTATTAAATATTCTTCTCTCTGGAACAAGCTCCTATGTCAACTTTGGTCCATATTTTCAGCCTCTTTATTGGTCAAAAAAGAAATAAACATCTGACTGTACAAAAACTCATCCTAGAGCATGATCCCTACATGTCTATTACTCGAGCCCACGAACAGGGCTTGGGATACTAATCAGAAGCTTACCGACTTTGTTCAGTAGACAGCTAGTACCGACGGATTCTAAGGAGCATGTGGGTTCATCTCGTATTTTAGTTAGTAACTGAAAGCAGCTAAGCCCATACTCCATAGTTGTCAACGACACACTCCACGGGTTTGTCTGTCCTCTCCCTATTTTCAACGCTCCTGGCCACGACCCCCTACCGGCCATCGTTACTCTGCTGATTCTTCGTTTCACGCCGTCGGATTTTACCACAGTCGGTCAGGTCCTTTTTATCATCAGCCGCCATGCATAAGAGTATGGCTAATGCTGGAAAATACGTAGCAGTATATATAATATTGTGTCCTCAGGGTACCAGCCTCATTCACGCGTCATCTATTTACCCGTTGATACCCCATTTCAACACGCGAGACTTCAGGCCTCGTTCTGATGAGCAAACCGCCACAATTCATGTGGCCTTTCATAAACCACCCATTGAACTACACGTGAGTGTTTGAACTATGAGTCGCCCATTCTCGCCTCCTTGTCTTGTTGGTAATTCTCACCAAACCTCACGATAATTTGTATCCAGTACTGTTCTACTTCGATTTCCGTATGTCCTTTAACCCAAAAAACCAGACCTCAAAGTCGCTTTCACCCATTTCTGTTATTAGCATGATGTTGGTGTCCTGTCTTTCCCCCCTAACCCACAGCTCGTAGAATTGCCAGAATGCAGCCTTCTTCGTTTTGTTTCCAGAACCTACCCCTTAAGAACGATTGCCGCTTTCTTCATCCCAATAATAACTTGGAACCTCTCCAGCTGGATAGAACAACTGAGGTTTACACACGATCTCATTTTCGTCGGTCACATGATAGCTTTTCCCAGGATTCCCACCCTAAGACTACTAGAATTTGGACTACTCGATCTCACTGCATTCATACAACTCATTTTAATCCAAAAGGTGCGAAACGTGGTCAGATCCACCGCTTTGGACGGCGCACATCTGGCTTGCAGGACGTCTGCAACGATGGGCTGGCGCAACTAGATTGGCGAATAGCACCTCCTGCCTTCAGAAACGGTTTTCAGGTTTGGTGTCCAGCGCGAGGTCGGTCCCATCCACTAGCACCGCTTGCGGATTATAAAGTTCTATCTTTATGCTCACACTGCTACTGTAAACATTTGCCCCATTTCTGTCTAGTTATCAACGGTTTCCCTTCGAGCATGCTCTGCACACTGACTTTATATCCAGCCCGGCACAGACAATCACTATCTACGCGCATCAAAGAAAAGCTCTCACCCCTACCTGCTATCCATCTTTTCCTCTTCACACAGTTGTTGCTTATGCAAACACTCATCGATCTTGGCAGTTATTTCTGGCCTACCTTTCCGGAGTAGCGCGTTCATCTTTTCTTCTGCCCCGTACGTGATCATGCCCGTTCCCCATGTTAGAACCCGCTATTGCTGTGCAATCATTGGCACGTTTATTGTCACAACTCAATGCCTCATCGGTCACCAAAAAGCGTCCGGCGCTGACACATCTTTCGGTAGTCACTAAGTGGGCGGCGAAGTGATTAGTGACTACCCGTACTCTTCACCGGTCCACCCAATAGCCTCTGCAATGATATTACATCGAGTTATTCGGGTTTCGCCGACCACCGCGTTCCTTCATTGTCTGAAAGTCTCCGATACACTTCCTACGCAGCTTCGCCACTCCGTTACCAACATTTGCCACACCTGTCAAATTGGTCGTTAGAAATGTTACACTCACCGTCTACTTACCACACCATCACCTTCATCACAACCTCATTCCGGCAGTTCCTTTGGTCCTCCAGATGTTGCATTCGTGTGGTTTATTACCGAAACTGACCCTGTATCCAGCCACTAAATCCCACCACTACCTACACCGGCTGATGCATTTTACGTTTAAGGTCGTTGATCCGCCGCCGCGTTCCGCGATATAGTTGGGCAGCTTCATTGATCTGTCATTTTTGCCTGGTACACAACACAGCGTTCAGCTTTTGACGCACGGCTACCTGTGAACTGCTCTACCATCGCTCTCGCAAAACTAAGCACCTGTGCAATCTCTTTAACCACGCAGTCAATGGTGATTTGTCTTCCGCTTCAGCTTTGACATTTCATACCAACCCCGTACAAAGTTAACAATTTGCTGCAGGCTCACCTGTTTTCCTCCGGCCGTTTCCTACCATCACCACTCCGGTAGTCTCCACTTCTCCCAAGAAATACGCAACTGTTTGCTACATATTTGATTCCTCCAGCATCCAGCCATCACCTTATATACCACCATCCTTGCAGACTGATATATTTTCATGTTATTACTTCTTGACATACCTAACATAAAGTGAATAATTCACCGAACTCGTCGACGAGATTTCTATCCATTGGCCTCTCATATTCTGCAGCCCGTAAGTAACTCTTTCTACTCCGCTCGATAAATTCCTCTCTTTAGGAAGACCAATAACATATCTTTTGAATATGTTCGAACTTGTGCCAGCGGTATTTATTCACTATACCATTCACGTATTTACTCCAGGCCTTAAGCCGACACAACTCAAAAATAGCCGAACTGAATACTCGGCAATGAGTCTCCTATTTGCCGGGCGTTATTATCATTATAGTCCATTGCAGTATTCTCCTATAGTCCTCCGTTTGCACTTATTTTATCCTGTTGTAAACTCTGGCCTTTCATCTCAGCTTTTTTCCGCTGTAATGGATTACTTATCTCAACTACGAGGCTGACTTTTCTCGCCACCGAGATATTCCACCGCCTGACACTCAAATTTAACTTCTACGGCCTTCTCTGCCAGGTGTTTCATTTTGTTCTGAAGCCGGCTTCCCGCTCTCGTTTCTCGTACCAAACTCATTTGTTCCACAGCTGGTGATTCACCATCGCTGTGTGATCTGACTACCAAAAAGGTCATCAGGTCATTTGTCTACCCCCTACTACATTATTGCTTCTGCACGCTGTCTGTTCTTGCAATCACCGCATAACGCAATTCACGTTGATTTACTGCAATAACTCCACACCCCTGCTGTTCCTTCGTGACATACCTATTTCAATGAAAGTAAACCACCGAACACTCACCGGCTTACCGCTGGCTACTTCTTCCATCACCGCTCTTGAAATTGCTCCCTCTATCCAGGGAGTCTATTGGTCTCTTTCCGTGTGATTGACGAAGTCGGCATCTCAACTTAAGACTCAGTCATCACATTAGCCGTTGATTCATTGCATTTTATATTTAAAGATCCATTCTGGTACATGCGTGGGTTTTCCATCCATATGTTTTCACACCCTGCTACGTCCAAACGATTCTTCGAACTCCCCTCGATGAGCTCCTTCTTTCTCCTTTCCTAGTATTTTACACCAAATGCCCTTTGATTCATCTGGAACTTCTAAAGTGATTGTTTCCTGTACTATTGATGCACTTACTCCCCCCTTTTAACCTACTCCAGACAGAAAGTGTCTAATCATACGGGGTTAGGCATAGCCGGACTGAAACTGTGTGATTGTTACACGTGAAACTGTTGGGACAGATGAATCGGTTCCGGTAGAAGATGAGATTGACGTGAAATGTTATGGTGCGAATTTGTTCGAGTTTGTGGTATGAGGATATATAAGCATGGTGCTAAGGTTATCGCCGCAGATGGCCGTAATGGCGTCCGGTGCTTTGGGTGCCACTGTGGTCAATGATTTCGGAACGTTTGCTCGTTTGGTTCGTGATGTGTACACAAGCTTTTCACTTTTTGATAATTATTTTCGTGTATTCAGAGGGAAATTTTGACTTCTTTTTATATTTATAACAGTGAAATTGGTTCATCGTGGCTGCAGACCCATCCCGGTGCCTTTTTGAAATCGCTTACTTATTATCTTGTAAAGTACTTTTGCGTTCACAACCGGAATCCTCAAATGGCTGCCACAAGGTGAATGTTGTTGTGCTGATATGTAACAATTCCCTCAGATACCGAAATGCCCGTTGTCCTGCATTTGTCCATGCTGTCGGATCTCGGTACAAGTTGGTGCACAAGTGTCTGCTGCATAATCATGACTTTCATCTGTTCAATTGCAAGGTGTATGCTAAGAATAGAATACTGACTGCAGATCAGGAGACAGAGGTTGCCAGAATGATGGCAATTTTGGCAATGCTAGCGAAGTACGTCCTTAAGCCCGGAACCCTTTCAAAAGGTTGTTTACGGTGAGGGTTGTGCACGCTTCAAGGGCCAGGCAAATGCACCTCGATGCGAGGTCGGATGCACTGAAGATAAAGAAGATGGAAGGAGGGAGGGGTGACTTGCTTACCGTGTCGGAGGAGGGGATGGTGAGGTACGTTTTCTTTGTGCCTCGTTCGGTTAAACCGTTAGTATGTTTGCAGTCTGAAGTCAACAAGATAGCGGGGAGAGGATTCACCTTCGGTCGAGTCTTTGTACCGAGGAAATCAACGATCTCAGTATTATGCGATGCTTCGTTGGCCTGTCATTTAAACATACATATACATACGTGTATATACGTGAATTCATCGACGCACAATAATGTATACGTATACTTCAATATATATATATACATATATATATATATATATATATATATATATATATATATATATACAAATATACCTACAAACGGTTATATACGTGCTTATCCCAAGTAGCAAGTCCCAAGTTTGCCCCATGGGGCAAGCGTAGAGCAAACTTGGGGCAGACGTGGGGCTGCCTCAAGCTTACTACTGAAAAATTTGGGGCAGTGTTACCGTTGCCCCAAGATTGCCCCATGGGGCAAACCCCAAGCGATGGGGCAAACTTGGGACAAACCTGGAGCTAGCTCCAACCTTTGCTATACGTGAAACGAAACCGGATCCAAGTGCGGCTTCACGGACTACTCCTAGTGTTTATTTCTAGTTTGGCCGTTTGCGTACGCATCCTACATACACCAATTTCTGGCGAACTTTTACCTGAAAATTAAAAGCCAAATTCGTAAAACGAAAAATTTATTAACGTTCAATATTTTTAAACGTGCTTCGTGTTTTTCGTACATATATCGCGCAACTGCTTACGAGCAGTGTGCGGGATTAATGAATCTTTATTTGGTAGACTGTCCTTCGTACTCCACGTATGACTTGGGGATTTTCGTGAAACGCGGAGTCCAAAGGACAGTCTACCAAAGAAAGATTCATCAATCCCACACACTGCTTGCAAGCAATTGCCTGATATATACGTGAAAAACGCGAAGCACATTTAAAAATGTGGGTACGTTGGCTTCTTCCTGTGGAGAAGACCTGATTTGGTAAGAGGCATTCGCTTGGAGTTAACTGGTCAGGTACCGTGTCTCCATTTGAAGCTGTCGGGCATTTCTGGCTACCATAGAGGACGAAATGTGAGCAAGCTTAACTTGGTGATTCGGATCAGCCCTGACGGGAGAAGGGTGGCGTAGTGGTAACACACACTCCTTCGAGATGGAAGAGACCCGGTTCAAACCCTGGGTGTGGTGGAGGATATGCACCACCGATGAGTTCCAACAAGAACAAGACTCGAGTCTGGTGCTTCCGAGTGCAGATTGGTCGGAATACCTGAGGTTTGTGCTTGAAACGTGGAGTCCAAAGGTCAGTCAACCAATGATATACCATTTATTGCTTTGATGAATGCATGATAGCAGTCGGCTTTCCTTTTTCTGTTACAGGGTAAGCAGAACTTCACTTCGACTTCATTGCTGACCACAGCAGGTAGCTTTCGCTTATTCGCATCCTGAAGATTTTTAGTTGCGTGCCGCCGGAGTGTTGTTATCTATATATTCGTCACCCAAACTTATAGTGACTTACCATCTTATTGAAAGCTTCTGGTGTTCCGAGAACGTCGTGCAGATGGTAAAATTCATGCACGGTGTTCAAGCGTGCGAGTTGCTGCGGCAAGTTTGCAAACATGATTCCCCGAAGGTGGTAGAAAGGAATTCCATGGAAACACAGTTTCTCCAAACCTCTTGTAAGGCTGTCTATGGACAACAGAATTTTTTCTTGGCTTACTAAAACATGGGGTGACAGCACTACATGTGAAATTGCATAGTATTTGGTGCAGGTGAGGGGCCACGTTCATCTGTGTAGCGCCGCTGCTTGAGCCGCCATTTGTAGTTAAATTGGCAGTATGAAACAAAAGTGTATTAATTGCCTTGAGGATGCGACTGGCACTGGGGCGCTAGCCAGTGTAGACGTAGTGGACTGCCAAGACAAATGAGGCGAACTAAAGCAGAATTCGGTCGTCTATGCTAGAAGTTTACTTTTGTATTCCTCCAAGGCGTTCCAAAATGGGTGGTACGAATGGTGGTAATTCCAGAGTAACTGGTTTTGCGGTTTTCCGCATTGCCTGGGGACCCTCATTGGAATAGAATTCCATGGAATCCTTTGAGGTATGTTAATTTAAATGGGTAATTACCTCTTCCTTTTTAAATAGTGCTGCGAAGAGTATGTCTGCTTCTCTGTTTCATCCGTGGAAGCAGCACTTGACTGAGCAACCAGCTGATGCTCTAAGTCAATGGCGTCCTCAAGTTTGTCTTTTTAAAAGTTATGCTACCACTGACTTACCTCTATAGTACATCGGCTTAAGTAGTAATCCGGGCGGGAATCCGGCACGGCCTTTCCTGATAGCAAGTGACGACTGTTGTCTGGTAAACTCTTTGTTCGTGACCAGCAAAAGTGCGCCTCATCGACCAGCTAATACTTGTGCACCACGATGTATGAATCTTCGTCGGGAAAGTGAGCATTTACGCACACCTACGAGAAATTTTCTCATTTGGAACTGTCCACCTGGGACTTGACCACATTTGAGTATGTACAGAAACATGTGAACAGTGAATAAAGTAACAATAACGCGTAAGTGGTCAGCCATGCGTGAAAGCAAACACGAGTTTGCAGTTGAAACCAAACAAGCGAACAGCGACAGCGAAAAACTGCAAAATACAAACAGTTCGCGTCAATATTACCAGCAAGAGAGAATAACTTTGGCCTCGCAATTACCCGAGCATTAAGTAATCTCACCAGATCGTCATGCTGATTTGCGAAGGAAGTGGAAAGGAAAACACAAAGCGTTATGTGGCATGTTTTACAAAAAGTTATGTGACATGGGAACAACAACAGTGGAACAGTTATTGCACACGCGAATACATTTACTTGTGATGGCGTGAATGAGTGCATTTTGCAGAGTGGAATCATAACCGCCTACGTTGAAAATATTCAAGTGACTTGAACTTAGCCTGTGAGTGAAAAAATTGTCCGGTGAGTTGAAGTATTTGAAGTAAACGTTATCCTCCAAGAAAATGACAGTTTCCGCAGGGAGTCCGTTAATGATACTGACGTTATTCGGTTTATCCACTGAAAATAAGACACCATTTAGAACGATAAACTGTCTACAATGGGGGATGCGAACTAGTGGAAGGGACAAATCATCCACAGGGATTTCTGCAGTAATGGTTTCCCAGCTGGTATTCAGTTCGTGGAGACAGTTATACAATTGCTCCGCTGGTTAAGCCGGCCCCTGTGTAAATGATTTCAGTTTTCCAAGATGTGATTCAAATGGAAGACAGGAGGAGTTGTCCAACACTCCGTGTTTTCGGACGTCCTCTGACAAATGTGTTAGGCAGTGCACAGTATAGACTAAATCTCCCGGACCGTATAACGCGAGCATCTGTCAAACGAAAAGTACTAACAGTCTACGGGCAAAATCAAGTTACTCAGTATGTAAACGGGGATGAGAAAATATGTAGCAGAAATGAATAACAGCAGGAAATGCTTGTAGTATTCACCAAGCAGCATAAGTAACAAACAAACGGGGTCCATAGACAAAAGGAACGGTCTGTACTCGGAAGCCTTTCATCGTTCCACATCCCGAGTGTGACTGCATAGGCACTGAAAATCACAGGGGATATCGCAGTGATTTTGAATAATACGGTTTCCAATTTCTGCGACTGCGGCTGGGCTAAATTGAAGACGTTCTGCACGGATGCCCTGGAGCCATGCATTTAGCAACTTTTGCGTGACACCCAAAAAACTAAGTGCATATAATCCAACGGAACATTCGCCACTATATCAACTGGAATTAATATGAACGGGCTTTCTCCAATATGGTGACGTTTATATTTAAAGCGGCGAAATTCGGCATCCGTACGCTGTCAAGGGTCCAACACCGTAAGCGTTTTTCTCCCAGTGATCAGCAGATCACGCCTTACGCATCTGTTACACCCGAAGTAGCTTTTAGGACCTTTAACTTGACGAAAGTAAGCCCGGGAAGGTGTGTCGCATATCGCTGACACAAGTGTACGTGCTACTGACGTCCCACGATAGTTGATGCCGCCATCAATTACATCTCGCAAATCTAATACCGTCTGTTCCAGAAAAGTGTTTATCGGGTGTGGCTTCCTTGGCCCGCAATAAATGCCCACCGGGAACACGGCCAGACATCTTTGACACACCGCAAGTGCCAGAATGGGCCACAATAGTGCAGAAGAGTGCTAATTAGACGACACACCGATATTCAGCTGAAAATAGACCGATTCCCGGACCTAAGCATGTCTACTGGTTGTTCGCTGCAGAGGGTCGAGGAGCCCAATATGAATATACACACCTTGTGATAGCATTGTCTTCTTGCGAGAAAGAGGTGTGTGCGACGGGGTCCTCGGATTCTCCGGTGCGCCGGGCAAAAACTGGGTTAGAAAGTTCAGCACACTCCTGTGTTGCTGCATCGTCAGCCTGCAGTTAACATATGTATCGGCAAATGAACGTAACAGCGCCTCGATGTTGATCTTCACGGACATGATGTTCCTCAGTTCAATGTCCACACCTGCGAAAATACTTTGTATAAAATTACAGAATAAATATACCCACCGACACCAGTGGTCAAGTCTGTTGTTGACGCTTGTACATTTATTGTTGATGGGGAGTACGGAAGTTGTGATTGATGTCCACCCGAAACCTCATCACTGGATGGTACATGTACCGTAGGCTCTGGATATAATCAAGTTTGCATTACGCTGCAAATATTTAAGTACCCGTTGCAGTCATCTTCGGTCATCGATATCGATGGGCCCACATGGACGCCTCGCTGCACCCAGTACACGATGGGGTGCTCAAATCCGGCTTACGCCGACGGTAATTTTGCCACTAGCTTGGAAGGTCCGTGTGGGTCAGCGGTCCATTGTAAACACAGAAAAATGGTTGACGCTAAACCAGGTTTTTCTATAGTTGAAATCCGAAAGTGATAATTAAAAACAAATATCCATAAAAATTAAACATGCGTATGCCAGGTACCTATGGTATCCGCAAAAACGATGGTGTATCGTATAATACTCATATATATAGAGATAGAGTCATGTGGCTGGCGCTCAGTTATACCTATATATATGGGTATAAGTAACCTCGAGTATAAGCTCATTGAGCTAAAGTTCATCTACTTATGACGAACATATTCAGTCACTGGGTGGAGATTGATGAAGCAGTCAACATAAGGATAGCACATGAAAAGAGCTCCAAGGGGCCACAATCTTGGGGCTAACCCCATGTTTGTCCAAAGTTAACTCAAAAGGGTTGCCTAAGCTTCAAGAAAACCTCAGGAACACTGCTCAGAGTGCATACAAATATGGATAGGTGGAGTGTTCAACACGGTTTGTACGAATCTCATGCAGAACTAGTGGGTCACGCGCCAGAGAGACCACACCACAGTCACGTGAAAAACGGAAAGAGTACTGAACGAGACCGCGTAAAGGTCGCCACTAGTGGTGTCGTAATAAAACAAAAGCGGCTGCAAAAAGTGTGCCTTAGGATGACAACATAAGTACATAAGGATATAATCTCAGTAATTCCGTATCCAATTAGCATCTTTTTCAAGTGAAAACTAATCTTAGGGCAAACTCAGGGCATGCCCCAGATTTACCCAGAAGGTTGGGGCAACGGGCTTCTTGGGTATGCAGACATCGATGTATATATATATATACATGCATATATGCATATATATATATATATTGACATACGTATGCATATGTGTATACACATATACGTATACAGCGGGTCACACTCTCTGGCAACAACGGTTTCCTTTACACTTACGGGGAAACAACGTGATTTCATTTGCCACAGACGCTTTGGGGCCTTCACCGTTGCCCGTTAGCATCTATTGTGAGTTGTATCTTCGCGGCAATCGTAGGATGTACAATCCACAAAAATAGGTATCAGTTATCGCGTGTGTTCGGAAGGTGCTCCAAAATTAGCGTTTTTCCACACCCGTATGTTTAGTTTATACCACTCCAGACACTGTCAGCCGGGTTGATCATTTGACCCTGACCTTCAAAATTTGCCGGATATAATTACCGTTTTAGTTCGCTGTAATGCTCTCGTTAATACCATGCATGCACGTGTTGTACCCTTTTGTAAGTTCTCCTTCTGGCGCCACTATAATTACCTGATCATTCATTCTAGCATGCTTCGGGCGCATCCGAAATACACAATTATTATTATTATTATCATTATTATTATTGTTATTATTATTGTTACTACTGATAATATCATCGTTTACATCTGGCCTCCAGCATATCAGTTGGACTAGGGACTGTATTCTGTCACCTTCCAAGTGCCCGGGATGTAGGTCTCGAAGTACGGCTGGTAGAAGAGTCGGAGGAATAACAGTACGATCATTGAAGCAAAACAACCCATCAGGGGTGAACGAAAGTCTTTGCGAGTCAAGAAGCCCGGAAATCTTCACTCAGAATAACCCATTTCGGCCTTCTTGGGTCTCCGTGAAAAGCAGACCACAGGTCTGCCACACTGTTCTTGGATAGCACCAATGTCTGTCGGAGATGCATTAGTGATTACAGTGGTATGACCTTCTGAAGGAAAGGTTTTAAGAACGATATCCGACTTCCAAGGTGTTAACAGGTTACGCCGTGTGTGCTCGTGAACAGTGAAGTAAGAAAAATACTCAACAGAAATAAGATCAGACAAACAGCCACCCCTCTGGGAATGATGATTGAGCCTAAAACCGGTAAAGAATGACCAATGATACTTGGGATCGTGACATCGGTACGCTGAACGTGAGCTTGAGGGAAAAGAAATTCGAGGCGAGGTTTTGAAATAACAAACTCGGTGCTACCCGTGTCAACAACAATTTCATGAGAATTGCCGTTGGGAGCAAGCAAGTTTTGAGTAATATAAGAACAGGGGTTAGAGGTAGCAGCTAAAGTCACTGGGGAAAGTTCATCTTCAAGTGAAGTTGAGGTGGAGTCTGGGGTAACGGCCGTGCGGCACATTTTACGCCGCCGGCAAATGCTTTGTATATGACCCCTCTTACCGCAGGAAAAACTCTAAGAAATTCGGTGAGGACGAGAGGACCGGGAATGTAAGCGTCTACAAAAAGGGGTTTCTTCCAAAGACTTCTGAGTGGGCGTACGGAGATTGCTCAAACCCATGGAGGAGGTACCACTGGCAATGTAACCACCGGAAGTTTTAAGTTTTGGGGAGCTTTTGCCCGTACTGCTTTGTGGCATCTGTTTGAGTTGAACAAAACTGCATTGTTTACTGGTGCTCTTATTGACTCTGCACCCTGATTCTGCTAGCGAATAGTTCCAAGGCCCTGGAATGTCTGATCGCTCTCAGTTAGTAGTCCTTGCCGTAATTCTGGTATATTTATTCCAGCAATTACAAGATCTCGAAGTTGATCATCCAAAGGAGCCCCATGATCACACTTCGAAGCTTGCGTCCGAAGTTCACGGATGAAAGGGGAGAGAAGAGTGGCTCTATGTGTGGAGGAGAGTGTTAAAATTCGGCTAGTTCAGCTGCGACAAAATTAATGGGTTTTAAGTGATGCAGCAAAAGCGCCTGCAGCTAGTTATGAGGGGGGTTCACCAGGAAATCCAGAAAAGTAAGGTTCTTCAAGTATGCGTATGCGTCTTTGCCAGTGAAGTGTGAGAAAAAACAACCTTCCCCTCGGCTCTCGATTCATTTGTTCAGGCAATGAATTTCATGACGTTTGAAATGGTCTTCGCTCCCTCTGGAAGTGCACCTTACATCCAACGATTCCAAATCAGCTGAATGCATTATTAAATTTTCGTACGCGACGCCAAATGCGATACCATATAGTTTAAAGTAGCGTTATCCCGCACATTATTTCACGGAATCAGAAAGCAGACTTGGCAAACGACTAACCGTAGTACTTCGTATATAGTGCACAACCTAATGCAATATTGGTATGGGTAAAGACAACACACGTGGTGAAAGTCAAGCGTATAGTCAGTCACGAATATCACAAGTACCTATCTGCAACCAGCCCGAAAGCCGGAACAGGATAAATTATGTAGAACGTCAAAAACGGTGCGGAGCCAAGGCTTTGATACGATGGGTCGTGGTGTGGCGAAGTTGCTTCACACTATCGAGCCCCAGGAAGTGGCTAATGGAAGCTCCAAAGGTCCTAGTGATGCGACCTGGCTTGGATCTGTGAAGTCCAACTCCGAGCTTTGGGCTGCAGCTAAAACCACGAGGTCTATGACTCGTGGATGACTAGAAATAAAGTCTACTCGAGAAGGAGCATCAGCCGCAACATTGTCGGTGCCAGAAACTTGAAGAACATCACTGGAAAACGGTGCTACGAGGTCTAAGTGACGCAACTCACGTGGCGAGTGTTTATCGGTTCGAATGTGAAACGCACACGCCAACGGTTAGTGATCGGTAAAGATGACTAACTATCTGCCATCGAGAACATGCCGGAAGTGTCCAGCAGTACTGTGTACAGCAAGTAGTTCCCGACTAAACGTAAAACAATTAGCTCCAGCAGGTTGGAGAAGACGAGAGTAAAAAGCTGGTGGTTTCCATTCTGGCGTTCACCACTGCAGTAACAAGCAACCGATGGCTTTGTCACAGGAATCGGTGGCTACATTCAATTGAACTTCAGCTTCCAAATGAACCGGCAAGGTAGCAGAGGCCAAAGCTTCTTTAACTGCAATGATGACAGTGTAAGCATCTTCGGATAATTCGGTGGGACCGTCCCTAGCACCTTAAAGTAAACTTATTAACGCCCGCATCAAGTGGGCAAGGTTTGGGGCGAAAAGCCGATAATGGCTTACCACCCAGTTGAGACGATGAACGGCAGCTAGTGTGGTAGATAGCGGACAGTAGCGAAAGGCCAGTACTTTTTCTTCCAAGGACCGAATACCATGTTCATCGATGGTATGGCCTAGAAACTTGACTGAATTCTTACCAGGGACACTTTTTTCCACATTGACGGTCATACCAAGGGCGGCAAAACGCTGAAACCACTGATGTAGGTGTTGCTTGTGTGTATCTTCAGATTCATCAATTGCTAGCAGATCGTCTAAGTGGGCGGAAAAAATCTAAACCGCCTGGTAACCTGGTCAATAAAACGCTGAAAGCTTTGTGCAGATTTGCGTAGACCGAAAGGCATTCATAGGCATTCTGAGAGAAAGAAGAGTGTTGTTGTCGCTGTCTTAGGTATATCCCCATCGGCGATGAGAACCTGGTGATAAGCACGTACCAGATCTATTTTGGAGAACACGCGAGCACTGCTGAGGTTGGTCGTGATGACCCACAAGAGTGGAATGGGATAACTACCTGGAACAGTGGCATTTTTGAGGGCTCTGTGCTTTCCACACGGTTGCCTATTGCCTAGCCTTTTAAGAAACACAAAGTAGTAAGGCCCATGGGCTATTTGATGCACGAATAACACCTGATTCCAACATGTTCCATGACTCAACCCGCGCGATTTTAAGCTGGGCGGGTGCAAACCAAAGTGCCCTAACAAAAACTGGAGGACCTGGTGTGATAAAGTGATGTTCTATCTAGCTGAGGAGGGTGCAACTCGTTTGGTTATGCCTCTAATACGTCATCGAATAAGTGTGAAACGGCCGTTCTGCGTGGAACAGGACAGATTGGGTTAGAATCAACCGAAATTCCATTCGGAGATAGATTAGTGACACGATCCATAAGAGGTTTGTAGCCAGGATCAACCAATGGGTCAGAATGGTGCAGAAATCAATACAAAGTATGGTTTTTGAACTTTTGGAATCAAAACAATCCAGCAAGACGTGCGACGAAGACCGGAATCTAATGTTTTCGAAAGTTTCCCATAAGTCTGTACAGAAGAGTAACTAGTGGCACCTAAGTTGGAAAAGGGACACCTATCTAAATTTTTGCCTGGAGATAAGAGTACACTCACCTCATCAAGTGTGTCTACCAAGTAACATGTCCCTGAAGTATGATCGATCACGTAGAATAAGCGACTACCGTGGCCAGTAGCGTCCGTTGCATCTGTGCACCAACGTCCCCAGTTCCCCAACTGGCTGGAGCCATGGCACAACGGGGAGTGCAAAAAGGCGCCCCAGAACGACGCCTCTGATGATATCGACAAAAACGGTCAGTTGATGATGACCGAACCGGAATTTTTATCCGGTACCTACTGAGAAACCTGTTTGGACGACAATGCCCGTTAGGTGATATTTGAGTTGGGTGTCCAACGGACGACGCATTGGGTGCCTCGACCTTTTTGAAAGGTTAGTGCAAGCCGGCTGGTGAAGAGGCAATGACAGACTCGGTTTGTGAGGAAGCCGCCTGATTGACCTTGAGCTCGTAGGTCTTTCTAATTTTTGTCGGCCTTTTCAGCGGGCTTTTCGAGAGGTTCCTCAGTGGACAAGCGAAAAACCATCTGCATGTCGTTGGGAAGACCTTGGAGTCAAATCTCCTTCACAAGACTACTATCGATCTTGGTAGTTCCCAAAACAGTCCGCGTGTGTTGGAGCAACTGCGAAGGTTTGTGATCTTCAAGCTCGGTGTCTGCAAACAGACGAAAAATTCACTGCTTGTAAGACAAATCAATCCGAGTAGTGGATGCTGCTTTGGAGCCTTCGTAGGGGCTGGGTCCTTCTGCTTCCCGCACAAGTTTTACTTCATGGATGACGTGCGAAGGAAGAACTGTGACCACGCGGTGAAGCTTACTACTTTCCGAATTCATCCCGCGCAGCTCAGAAAGCTGAGTCTAACTTTTCTAAACAAGCATTGGGGTTATTTTCCCCGAATGGTACGGACGAAACCGCAAAAGCATTTACCTCGAAGTCGAAAACTTTGGGGCCGCTCATAATGCTAACGGTTTATTAAACTGAAACTATTCAAAAGGCGAAGAAGAAACCAAAGCAGTGAGGAAAATGCAAAATACTGGCTACTAATATTGAGCTACCAGCGACTAAAACTGACCAAATGGTAAACCAGTACTCGAGGATTTAAAAACAAATGGGAAAAGTCGAGGGGCTTTCCAACTCAGTACTTCGGACTCCAGATGCTGACTAGATCTTGAGAATGGCCTATGGAAAGGGCAACAGGCCAAAAGTCTGGACGCGCGCCAAAAGACGGCAAACGTCAGTGGAGTGCTTGAGGGACGGTTTGTGTTGAAACAATGTAGCTCACGGTTACGTTTTGGAGTGACACCAGATACGATACTAGCTAGAAGAGCTAGAGGTTAAACAGTCCGCGAGCAGGGCAGTCAAAAATGCGTTTTTACATCGCGGAAGCCTATTGCCCCCACAGCAAGAACACAAACGGCGCACAGCCCTGTTGCGTCGAGCAAAATGCAAACCGCTTAGAGGTAAGTACTTATTGGTAATGTTTGTCTAAAGCAATTTTCGGTCATGGATTCACGCATTCGAACTCAGCCATCTCCAGGTAACTACATGGCTCCTTGACGTCACGTATGCTTTGATTTGTTCACTGCCCCGGGCCCTCAGGTTGTACGTATGGCAAGGCAGCGAGCAGCCTTCGCGGTTCAAAAATCTCGAGGATGTTTCACGACATAATCTTCTGAGCTACTCAAGCTTAGCGGACTGCTGTAAAGATGAGCTTTCTCCCACTGTCTAACGATCTAGCAATGCAAGAAGCAAGAGGCAGTCAAGACCAGGGTCCCGAAAGATTTCGCATAGCTCAGTGGCTCATCTTCTGGTTCGCCGGCAATACCAGAAGCAAGACACTGTCAGCAGTTGCACTTTGAACACTTTCCCCTTCCCCATTTCCCCATTATCCTGTGAACCATCTGCCAGCTCAGAAAACAAGATAACCTCAAGATCCGGGAAAATTTGCGCCTCAGCCTCGTACCCATGTACCACTTTAAAATAAAATCATTTCTGACGGTGAATTTTGAGTACCTTGCTGGACAGACCGATCTGACGTGTTTAATTACTGAATCTTTGTATTTGCTACGTGATGGCTTACCGAAAGCTCACGATTCATAATTACTGTCGCAGCTGATGTGAGATGACGTTCTACTTTTCCCTTTTATTCTTAGAGGGGACTCGAAGAAATTAACTGCGCAGTGGTGGGTGCCTACCTAGGTTGCGTGCCATCGAACAAAATCCGGAAGCTCGACTGGGGAAGGTCATTATCCGTCCTGCGAAAACTGAACTGAACTGAACTTCTTCGTGTGTGTTACACCAGCGGTGTGGTTGTCTCCTTTGGTGAGTCTAGCCGTTTTTGAAATATTGGGAAGACAAAGCTCTTCCCATTCCCACCCAGGCTAATCTCTATCTGTGCCGATTTGATCCTGAATAATGTCAACTTTCCCGCCATGTATTTAACCACTTCCTCGGACGAGGCTACCCTCCCCATGAGGTAAGGTAGTTCCACCTCTCTGACCAGCGTCCAATTCCTCAATCGGACTGGACGGCCCTTCATAATGCGCCATCGATGGATGCTCTTAAAGTAGCGGAGCCCGGCTACGGCAATGATTGGGCTTAAGGCTAGTGTCGGTACTCTTTAGGATGAGTTAACAAGCCCGAGGAGCTTGGTTATGGAATCCCTCTCAGTATCTCAGACAGCCTATCAGGTGCGCGGAGTATCTGGGTGGCAAATTCTTGATGTCGCCAAGATTTTGCAAGACACCGAGAGAAGCCCCAAGCCAGCCATTCTTTTGGGTAGCTTTCTCAAACCGAATCACCCTCGAAAAGCCTATGCCCGGGTGTTCAACCGCCTTAAGCTCCCTCACTCATTTAAAAGCCGGTCCACTTTGCTAGCAGCCAATCTCACCAACAGAGTTACGGCTTTTTAGTTGAAGTGGGCTCCGAGCGAACTGCTTCCTCAGCCGCAAAGTTTAAGGAGTAAGTAAAGAGGCCCAAAGAAGAATCCATCGACAAGCCACCTCATCTAAAGCCCAGCAGTGAAACGGCTGAGCAGGCAACCCCACAAAAAGACGATCCCAAGCTCAGGGCGGTGCCTGTCGTCCAGGCAACTCGCTTTAAAGATCGAGCTCCATGTCCACCATCCGTTGCTTCACTATCCACTCCAAATCCAATCGCGGAAAGTGCCCCAGTAGCAGACCTAGAGCTACGAAATATCCGACGTCTACAAAAAGTATCCCAGACCTCAACATTGCTAATAAGACCGTATTACCGGACGAGACTTACCCACCCTCGAGCACAGTCACAAACCTGTAACCTGTTTCTGCCGAAAGCTGCAGTGAGGGAATCAAAGCTCCAGAAGAGGTCCCTTGAGCGGTCGTGCGAAACAGGATCACGAACCAGAAGACTTAGAGCAGTAAATTGCGCAGCGCGTGCAAAGGCAAGCCTCCAGAAGCAGCCCATCCTTCTCGGAGACTGAAGGATGTAGACTGTCCGCTTGATACGATACCTTCCAGGTTACAGGACGTCAAAGCTTACCAGTCCTTCCAACAGTTTTTTCACACTCTAGCCCCTCCCCCTCCCAAATATCCCCAGCTCCCGACTCCCCTGGGACCACCTTTCCACCCCCAACTCTCCCCTTTAGCCTCTTCTCAAACCCAAAATCCGTTGTCCCCGGCGATTCCGCAACAACTTCTAAGCATGCGCTCAAGTATTTTTACAGCGGTTGCCTGGGTGTGCAGAATAAGACACCGGAGCTTCGGAAGCTTGCATTGGATAAAGAGCCTCAGATCATAGACCTCACAGAAATCTGGCTGACCCCTGATATACTTGGTGCCGAAATATCCATTCCGGGACACTTCACAGTAAGGCAGGACCCCAGCGGAGGTCTTGTCGACGGGGTTATCACACACCACGATAACTCTATCCTTCTTCCCAACATAGTAACATATCCTGTCTCTTCATGTGCTGATTGTTTGTGAGTTGTTTTTCACACTCTGTAGAACAGCCACCCTACTGCTTGGTGTGGCATATCGTCCTCCCGCATGCAATTCAACCGATAGCCTAGGTCTCATAGTCTTGTTACGCCCCCTGGAAGCTACACATACTTCGCCCACCTGCTAGTCACCAGTGCCTTCAACTCGTCCAGTATCGACTGGCAAAGAGCTGATGCCCCCGATCTCACCTTTGGCAAACCCTTCCTAGATCTCGTTCTCGCGAACTTGTGGGCACAGAACGTAAAAGATCCGGCCAGATATCGCACACGACATGCCCTGTCCCTACCGGACCTGTTTATCACCAGTGAATGGTTCCGAATAGATGTGGTGTACTACTTGTACCTCTTGCCAAAAGTGACCACATTCTCATTGGGTCCGCTTATAAGGTAAAGTGGCCCCTCTGTCCTAAGGAATTAAAATTTTAGACCCTTCAAAAAGACCAATTTTGACCAGAACAGTGCATTTATTCGCTCCCAACTAAACTCAGCTAGCCTAGGTAGCTCCGCTGAGGAGACGGCAGAGGATCTCAGGGAGATGATCTCCTTGACTGATAGGCTATTTGCCCCCAGAGTTTGTCGTCTGCAGACCAATGAGAGGCCCCTACCCCGTCCCATTAGGTGCATTCTAGACGAAAGCGTAAGCCTCTTTGCTAGATACAGGGCCACGGGTCTTGCCCGTGAAGCAGAAGACTTCAGGACTATCGGCAACACATGCAAAGACGAGATTAGATCCTATCGGAATGCAGTTTAATCATCAGTACTTGCTCGAGCACGGGGCAGCGGGGTACTTTTCTTTCAGTACACACATCCTACAGGGGGCACAGCTCCGACGCCACTCGCTGTCAATGATCACGCCGGATCCTCAATCACTTCCTTCAAGCCATGTGGCCGGGGCCTTCAGCCCCCACCTTCGTATCGTTTTTGGCTCCATACCGATATCACCCCACACCGCCATGCACCCGATATCTTCGATCACCACCCTTAGCCGTATGGCTATTCCCATTGGTGCAGTTGCACAAGGTTTCCGTCGGCTCAGCCAACTTTGATCCATGGGTCCTGACTCCATCCACTCCCGCATTCTCTAAGAAACGGCGGACACATTAGCAGCTCCCTATGCATCTCTTTCTGAGCGATGTGTTGAAGATGGGGCTTTCCCAAGCAGCTTGAAAAAGGCAGCCATCGCACGCATCTGTAAGAAGGGTATTAGACATGTTGCTTCTAGTTACAGACCCGTAAGCCTAACCGGCATCACCAGCAAAATTTTCGGGTGAATTCTTCAAAGTGCGGCTTTTTCCCATCTGCACAGAAATAGTATCTTCTCCCCGTACCAACACGGATTTCTTCCTGGCAGATCATGCATCACCGATATGCCTACCGTCACGCAATCTGACCAAAGCTTGCGGTGATGGCCAGCTCTCACACGCTGTCTTCATCAATTTTTCCAGGGCCTTCTACAAAGCCCCCTCATGTACCTTTTCGTTATAAGCTGCAAACATGCGGGATGCCGAGCTCTACGTTGGGCATTTTACGCAGCTTTTTAACCGACCGCACCTCTATGGTCATGGTAGGGATAATTTTGTCTCAACCTTCCCCAGTACCAGCTGGGGTCCCACAAGGGTCGGTCTTTCACCCTCTTCTTTTCTCGATCTGCCTAAAAGGTCTGCCGAAAGCCTTTCCTGTGAACTTTGCCATGTATGCAGTCGATGTAACCCTCTGGAGTTCAAGCGCTGAAAACCTGCAAAAGGCAGTTGATGGAGCAAGACGCTGGTCCGGGGATTGGAACCTCCCAGTTAATGGTGACGATTGTGTGAGCGTATTGTTCGGTAGAGGGACTGGTCACACGTTCTCCATTAACGGGGCAATCACACGGCCTAGGGTTGTCCGACCCAAAGTGCTCGGTTTCTGGTTAAGTTATAACCTGTCCTTCTCCTATCACCACCAACTTGCAATCAAGTGTTCCTTTCGAGTCCCAATTGTGATTCGAAGGTCATTCCGGCGCATCTCTCGGGCTAATTTCCCCAAAGTTTTCGGCAGGTATATCCACTCTGTGCCGGATAACGGTAGTCCAATAGTGCACTCCGGCCTTGCCCGAGACTGGGAGATCCCAGGAAGGGCTCAGAGGGCTTTCATGAAAGCAGTGCGGGGCCTGTCCTATCTACCTTATCCCGTCCGCCTCTCACTTTTCGACCCCTATCCCATTGAACTAAGACGAGTTAGAAGCGATCTGTTTTTGGTGTTTTACTGTTTCGAATCGGGTCAAAGCGATGGCTTCTTCGCCGCCTGTCCAGCCGCTTCTCTCTGTGGTCACAGGATAAAGGTTTTTAAACCGAGACCAAGCTATTCTCTAAGGCTTAACTTTTTTAGCTACAGCTTTATTACTCCGTGGAACGCTCTTCCGGATGATGTTGTTCTCTAGCGGAACAAAACGATCTTCAGGAAAAGTTGAACCCCTACCTGGGTCCCTCCCAGTAATTCCATGTCCAAAAAGTGAAATAGATGTCTTTTATTGCATCTCCATGGATGTTGCACCACCATTCCGCTTAGGGCACTGTACACAGTGGGACACCGCATGATGTTATGCATGTTTTTCTTCGTTTTTGACCCCGCCCTGTCCCCGCTTCCCTTACTCTCGCTTCATCTCGGTGAATCCGACAGACGATCAAAAATATCCTGGGGAACCTGGACAATTGGCCTCAAAGCCTCGGACCCGTGTAGAATTGAAACCACAGGATAATCGAACTCTAGGGATCTCGGTGATTCTGACTCTGCTGCAGACACCGCGGCCTGCACAGTTGTCCCAAATCTCCCCTCACCCCCATTGGCCTCCAGCTCACCTAATACGAACAGCATTGGGGGAAGTGAGAATGCCCCCGAAGCAACTTCCCAAAGCATCCTTAATTTTTAAAAGCAGAAGGCGCACATCCGGAGTACTCCTAAGAAGAAGCCGCAGTTTCGACCAACATTTAAACCCAGGCAACAGGAAGGTAGTCCTGGATCACCCCAGTCATTCTTACAAATCATCCGGAAAGTAAGAACATTCTTTGGCGGTTAAGAAATGGAAACCATTTAATGGAAACTACTCCCTCCTACAGAGCTCACACAGTAATAGACTCCCAAAACCTAGCCATTTTGGCACGGGAGTGTCTCAAACCAGTCCATCGGAGGGCAATTTCACCTCTCATTTGCTTGGCAGGGGACCTCAGACTCCCCTGCTCATGCCCACACCAACTCTCAAGTAGGCACCGCCCTTTATGGGGACACATCCCCTGCAGACGATAAAACCCTTCTTATCAGAATTTCTTCTGTTTCTGGTAAGCTGGCACCCAAATGTCTGCGCACAAATTGTCTCAATCCGCCGAACAAATTGCTGGAGCTGCGACAATAGGCAACAGATATAAACCCCCACATCACTGCCATCACAGAGACCTGGCTCACACTAGACTATCAAGATGATGAAGAAAGAATAGCGGGTTACTCCCTTCTCAGTCAATTCAGGAAGAGGAAGTGCTGGCAGATTAGCTCTCTACATTAGCGACCTGCTACCCCCGGGAGTCTCCCTCGATATATGTTATCAGCTATGATGGATTCCTTGTGGGTATTCTTTAACTTCTTCCCCTCCACTGCTTTATTTCTGGGTGTGATTTACGGCTTCCCTTTTACATCACGGATAGATTCACTCTTGATTGTAGAGTTTCTGGAAACCCCCAAACCATCTCACTCTTTTAGTTACCTCCTTACTGAGGTGGACTTCAAGGCCCCCGGAGTAGATAGGAAAAGCCTTAGCACTGACAGCCTTTATGGTAAAACATTGATAGATCTACTGGACTAGCAATCCTGGACGGAGCTCTTGGCCTGTCCCGCCAAGTTTAGAACGGGTCAAAGCTCACCACTCCCGGACCTAATGGTAACCAATTCCAAACACAGCGTAGATGCTGCCAATCTTCTGCCACCGCCAGGTAGGAGCGACCGCGCAGTCCTCTCTTTCAACTACATGTTGAGGTGGCCATCTGTTTTCCCCATACAGACTAGCTCGCCGTTTCAAGCGAAAGTATTCCCAAATGATGAGGTCCTACATCATGAGCGAGCTAAGCAACAAATCTGATAACAAGGACATAGAAGAAAGCAACGGGCTACTAGAGCAATGTGTTCTGATGCAGGTATTCTATAAGTGATAGAATCCGGCGGATCCCAAAGGGTGAGGCACTTCCACCACCACCAGTTAGACGCCTCCTCGACAAACGCTCAGCTGCTCGCCAAGTACCGAGCCACGCCCCTTCCGGCGGATGCAGAAGCTTTCAGATGCTTCCGGAATCTATGTAAATCCAAGATTGAGGAAAGCTTCAGGAAACTATAAAAGGTAATATTAGACCAGATGAGTACGAAAAACTCTCTTCTCTATAAGCACTTGCGAAGCCGTGGTGGATCAGGGTCCTCCGTGCTTGCGCTGTCGCTATTTGGCGTCTCTCCTGCCACCTCCCCTTCTGAGGTAGCAGATCTCATTTCATGTCGGTTCTCCGCACAAAAGTAGTGCTTGGATGTGGACACTCATAGCTTCAGCCAAAACAGCTAGTCTCCAAACTGGATCACCTCAAAGCGTCTCACGGTGAAGTGGAGGAGGGGCTTAACAAACGTAGCCCGTTCAGCTCGATGGGAATGGACGAAGTTCATCCCAGCCTCTCTAAGGAACTCGCCTACATTATTGCAACATCATACTCTACGCTCTTTCAACAGTACATAGACAACGAGAGGTTTCCAAATACATGGAAGCATGTTGTAGTTGTCCCAATTTATAATTAAGGAGATCGACACCTTCCCGGAAGTGACAGGCCAGTGAGCTTCACTAGTGTCCCTAGCAAAGCCTTCGAGTGCATCGTAAAACGCGAAATCTTGGTACTCTTGTGCGACAATAGTTGACTGTCTCCAGTGCAACATGGCTTACTTCCTGGTATGTCGTGCGTCACCAAAATGCCGTTCATTATGGAAAGCCTGGCACGGGGCCAAAATGATGACAAGATATCCCATGCCGCATTCATCGATTTCGCCAGAGCCTTCGATAGCGTCCCGCATATTCCGCTTCTGCGCAAACTCAGGAAGTACGGCATATCCAGTCCCCTACTGTCCCTGAATGAGAGCTTTGTAAAAATCCGAACCTTCTCGGTTCGTCTGTATACGTCTCGATCTCAACCCGCACCCACAGGTCCTCTCTTATTCCTCATTTACATCAACGACCTCCCTGATGTGGTCCGGTTAGTATAACGATGTGTGCGGATGATGTCACAACCTGAGACACGGGCATAAATGCTGTGCAGTCAGCCACTGACTCGGTCAAACGTTGGTCAACTGACTGGGGCCCTCCAATAAATGACGACAGATGTGCTATCATGTCCTTTGGCAGTGCTCCGGCCCATCTCTCCAAGATAAATGGGGACACTAAAAACCAAATAGTGGATCAATACAAGATCCTCGGGTTCTGGCTGCTCAGTAATCTCTCGTTCTCCTCCCACTAAGAGAAAGCTAGTAAAACTGCCTGCCGGGAACTAAGTCTCAATTAGACAAACTTTTCAGATGATCTCCAAGGAGGACTTCCGTCTTTTATATGGAACACATAATCGACCTATTTTAGAGTACTACAGCCAGATAGTACACACTGACCTAGTCAGAGACCGGGACTTCTTGGAGCGGATTTCACGGAAAGCGACCAAAATGATGCATGACTTACGCTTAAAGCCCTACCCTGTTCGCCCAATACACTTGATCTCTACCCTCTTGAAACATGCCGTATTAGGGAAGACCTATTTCTGATGAACGATCTATTCTTAAATGGCCTACTGGACTAGTTTTTCGCACTCCCGAACTTGGAGACCCCGCGAGGACACACGAGGAAACCCTTCAAATCCCTTCCATGTACTTTCATTGGACAACATTTCTTCTCGTCCCGGATAATATCTCTGTGGAATAGCCCTCAACAGGAGGTTGTGAATGGCTCCTCAAAAGTGGCATTATGGCCAGACTGGACAACTGGTCAAGACTATTGACGATGTCAGACAATTCTCCGATCCCCCTTGCGTAGAGTATTCTCCCCTATATTTTCACTTCCCGCCTTCAATTCTATATACTTGTACACGCAAGCAGCTACAAATAGATCCATCCTCCTCCCTCTTACGAATTTGCATGCAACTCACTCTTCCGTGTGAATTTTAAAACACCAAAACTAGTGATGTATTCATGTACTCATATTGATATCTTCGGACTCATATACTCACGAGAAACATTCATTTTTATTCTAATGTCGCTCTTGCGAAAATGATTGCCCCTTGTTGTCGACTTTCACCATTCCAGCTCGGTGGCACTGGAAAAATGATACATACAAGAACAGGGAACATATGGGCTCAAGTCTTTCACCCGTGAAGTATTTCAAGACTTCAAGACTTCAGAGAGCCAAGGGCAACAGAGAGCCTCACTGTCGCTCATGATCAAAAGCTGTTCACCATAGAGGCAGCCAGTAGGGTTTAAGACCTGGGGGTCATCATGAACAGTGACTTCAAATGGTCGGAGCAGTGCAACGCTGCAGCGCATAAGGCTCGTGAGGGGCTCTTTAGACTGCGATCAGCTTTGTCTTGTCGGAGGTATTCGTACCTATTTATATGGCTATAGTACGACCTCACTTAGAAGGTAGCGTGCAGGCTTGGTCACCCTTCTACAAAAAGGACGCCGCCTGCCTCGAGAAAGTCCAACGTCTCGCCACGCGAATGGTTGAAGGGCAGAGAGGTAAGACTTACGAGTAGAGACTCTGTGACCCGAATCTCTTCTCGTTGGAAAGGAGGAGACGTCGAGGGGATCTCATAGAAACGTTCAAGGTAATGAATGACTTTTCTGGCCTTAGACCAGGTAGTCTATTCCAAGTGGCCGTAGACTCCAGAACAAGGGGACACGAAAAGAAGTTGATAAAAGCCCGATCTAGGTTGATGGCTAGATCGCACTTCTTCAACAACAGGGTTGTGAACAGTTGGAACGGTCTGCCTGGTGAAATGGTAGATCTGCAGACAGTCCAATCCTTCAAAGGTGCCCTAGATCTCAAGTGGTACGAGATCTTTCCTTGTAGTGAGCCTTGAGTATATCAACTAGATGGATGACGGGTAGCTCTGTGGTCCTTCTGGAGTGTGTTTTAGCAGACTTTTTCCCTCATTGCATACTGTCTCAGTGAACGCTCACGATGCACAATGTCTCTCGCAGTTGATGTGCGACGAGGTTTTCCGTTTCCCTCTCATTTTTAGCGGGGATTCGACGAAATACACTCGGCAGTGGTGGGTGCATAACTGGTGTGCATACCATCGAAGGAATTCTGGACGCTCGATTGGCCGTGACCATTACCTGTCCTGTGCAGACTGAACTGAACTGAACTGAACTTCAACAACTGGGGTGAGCCGCGCCGTACAAAAGATGCGGCGCACGGTGATGTCTACGCGGGCCTGTACAGTTTATGATCTTTGATGTTTATGAAAACACAGCTTGTGAACCATTGTTTCCATGGTGAGTAATTAGGGAGCTCGATGAATCATTTGTTTTCAATCACCGCGAATGCAGCTCACACAGAACGTTGGTAATCGAGCTCCTTCCTTGGTAATAGCTGTTAAACAATTTTATTCGTTCAGGCGTCGTATTTTCATTCCACTTGATGATAGGTCTTAGTGCAAACAGCCGGCAGTGAGTCCATTCATTGCCCTCGGGTTTTTTTTTAGATCGGGGCATATGATGTATATATATATATATATATATATATATATATATATATATATATCACAGCCCGCTAGCAACATGGGTTTCCAAATGGTTCCCCACCGGGTTTTTGGCCCGCCATTTCCTAAAGATCAAAAGTGAACCGATGCAAATTAAATGGACGACTGGAGTAAAGCACACTGTTTAATGTGAATTTTATTTCAACGTATTGATTCGAATACACTAAAATGCCCTTAAGTATCAAGGTACAGAGCGTTCTGTTTCATGCGCCTAAATGGGTTAAATAAAGACAATTATTAAGAGTTCATAATTTGTGAGACGGGAGTAAGCAAGGGGGAACGTAATTTGAGGACAGCGACGGAACTCAACGAAGCATATCACGTTTTTTCACACGATTAACATAAACCGCTCGGAAAGAACCCAAAACCTCTCAGAAACCGCTCGAAAACTGATCAGTGCAATAGCGCATATATGTATATACGCATGTCTTCCTCCTATGCTTTCATTAGCTGACATTGCATGTCTTTCATGATAAATGCAAATATGCCGTAATCCACCAGAAGTTGGACATTAGAAACCGGTTTTAAAACTGACCGATATCGAGGAAAGATTTGATTTAATAGGTTTGCCATATCCGATTTGACTATGGAACTCGATGATTTAAGATTACCACCGGGCCGATAACTCTGGCATGAACCACATGTTGGAAGCAGACTTCTATGTGTAGGTTTCGTTTTAAGCCGTGGTTGATCGTTGTTGGGGCTGTGTTGAACTGATTCGAGATGGCAACGCGGTAGGAATAATGGTAGTTCATCCTTGCCCGAGTGACTTCTTCCTATCATCACCGACCAGATTTTTACTCCTAGCCGACTACTTGAAACGCGTCACACGCACCGTCGACCGACAATAATGGTTTTCCTCGACTTGAAAGGCACCTTCGATTCAGTTGATCGAACAGCGCTTTTCAGTGCTCTTCATCGAAAAGGTATGCCCCAGAAGTTCGTGAACCTAATGAGATCATTGTATTCTCATACTTCTGGCCGCGTTAGAGTTTACGGTGGACTATCCGGTCGGTTCGAAACGACCAGCGGTGTTCGATAAAGATGTCCTATGTCTCCATTCCTGTTCAACTTCGTCATGGACGAAATAGTGGAGAGTGCGTTGCAAAATCTTCAGGATGTAGGCGTCGAACTAGGAAATAGTGGAAAGCTATGTGACCTAGATTACGCAGACGACCTTGTCTACTTGTTCGAATTCACGGAACATGCTCAACATGCACTAGATAATCTTGCAAGAGTTGTAGCTCCATTCGGCATGCGCTTTGCACCTTCAAAGTGTAAGGTGATGTTACAAGACTGGACATCAACAATTCCGAGCTTGATGCTCAATGGGGAGGTGCTGTCAATTGTCGACCAATTCACCTACCTCGGCAGCAGCGTGATGACGGATGGGAGCATAGTAGTAGGGGTGAGAACGCGGATATCCAAGGCTCGAGCGGTGTACGCTGGACTGAAGCACTTCTGGCGTCGATCTGATATTTCACTGAAGTTGAAAGGTTATGTGTACTGTGCTGCAGTGCGTTCAGTTTTGTTGTACGGTTGTGAAACTTGGAGTCTGCGTGCAGAAGATATTCGTCGTCTAGAGGCTTTCGACCATCGATGTTTGCGTAGTATCGCCAGGATTGGGTGGAATAGCCGAATTAGTAATGATGAGGTCAGAAAGCGAGTATTGGGTACTAATTCAGAGAACGTTTTGTCACAGCCCATCCAGCTTAGTAGATTTCATTGTTTGGGGCACGTGTTACGTATGGCAAACACATCTACCATTCCGTGTCCTATTCTCCGTTCCTCCTAGGGAGTGGAAGAAACCACACGAAGGTCAACAGATGACGTGGCAACGAGGAATGATAAAATGTACAGTGAACTTAGGAAAAGTAGGCGCATCACTTCTTCGTGGTTGGGGTCCGAAAGATCCGTCTACCAGTTGGCTGGAGACACTGAAGGATATGGCAGTGAACTGTGAACAGTGGCGATTGTGTTGTCACTTTCTATCGAGTCAGAATGACTGACCAGTGTGCGTTTGTACAGTTAGACTGTGTATTCTGTGTGTTGGCTACTAGGGCATTCTTTTTTTCCCCATCCGTGTAGGTCCACTCCCTCTCTATCTTGTATATTCATACTTTCTAATTCAACGTGCAACATTGTGAGATAAGCAGGGGTCAGTGGGACTTGCCCTACTGTTTACCGCTGTACGATGATGATGATGATCATTTGACTTATTTACGTGGAAGATGCTGGTGTTTTCACCCCCTACCATCCGTAAACAATTTCCAGGCGCCCTTTTTATTTCATTCTTGAGTGTGAGTGCAATGGAAGGGTACATCCCATGGCCATGAAGGTACGCTGCACTGTTAGAAGTAACCGGTAACCAGGCCTCGAGACTTGGAGTGACAGAGAACCACAATATCCCAGTAGGTTAGGTGTGATAATGATCCGAACGACAGGGCATTACTGTTTGTCATCATAGTAACCGGTATTGGCGAATGTTGGAATCTCGGAACTTCAAGATGGTAATCAAACACTAAACCACTCGACCTCCACCGGCCGATGTGCTTGAAGATTGTCTGAATTCATTCTTCATTATAGAGGTAACGAGAATCCGCCCGTATAAGCCTCGTCACAAAGCACTCGTTGGCGTCAACCCAAGATTGCGTATAACGCCATAGCCCCAACAATAATTGCCAGGTTTTCTTCTGGATCTTTTATCGTTCACCTCTTCCACCACATCAGAAGGTAAATAATCCGAAAGATTTGTAGCCCCCCGAGACAAGCGTGAAATTGACGGCAAGTCAGTGGACCGCATCTTCACAAGTGCCATTAAGTGCTCGTGCACACGACACGGCCCACGAAGCGGGAAATCCGCTCACAGCTCGAGTCCCAGTTCACCCCGGTTGATACAGCGGACTTAAATAAGATCGCCGATTATCCACCGATAGGCTTCTGGAAAGAAACCGGTCGTCTCAAGGCGTTTTTCGTAGCTGACCCTGCGTAGTGCAGAAATGAGACGAGCAGCGGACCTATGCATTCCTTTCAATTTGGTTGATTGAGCAGCTATGCAAGGATGTTCAGTCGCCCCACCATATTCAACCCTAGGAAGCACGTCAGAAGTATACAACGTGCGGAGGGCATCGTACGGTAGTCTCACAAACGACCGGTGAATTGGACCTGGGATACTCCAAGCCGAAGCACACACTGCCCGTGTGGCTTTGTTCAGCGAGGAAGACACCAATATCCCTAGATTGCACTCGCAGTCTGTTGTTAATAGCAGGGTTCCAGACGAGTTGTAATCCATTGAAAACTGAGAAGAACCTGCACTCATATGAACAGACTTCGCAAGATTTAGTGGCATCCGCACAGGACCGGCGCATGAGCACTTCCGGATCCTCCTGCAGAATTTGGTTATCAGTAACGGGACAAAGTACGCACCACAGTTTCAGGTCATCCGCATACAATAAACACGATGATGTGAAAACTGTTGGAGGATCGTTTAAGCAGTCGATAAATAGTAACAATCCAAGAACAGACCCCTGGGGGCACCGGTCGACGCTGAGTACCACCTGGAGATAGTTTTTCAGACTCTGACCGCAAATCGCCGTCCTCTTAAGGGATCCCCGATCTGTTATAGTATATCAGCTATTCAAATCTATCTAAGCTTCCGAAGGGGGTGGTAATGTGGGACTTTGTTGATAGCTTTGCTGAAATCTACGATGATAATGCCCGTTAAGAATTCCTCGGCCTTCGTTTTGATACAACGCTCACGAACGAACAGAGGATTGGATAAGGAGGAATGAGCTTTGCGACAGCCATGCTGTTGGGAACTGAACAGGTGGTGGCGTTCTAGGTGTTCCTAAACCTGTTTGACTGTGAGACGTTCCATTATTTCCCAGACAACACGTTAGACTCACAGGACGGTAATTGACAGCTGCAGTCTTGTCGCAACCTTTGAACAGCAGAACAACAATATCACCTTTCCAGTCGTCCGATAGTTCCCCTGCTGCCAGCGAGTTGCTCAGAAGCTTGGTGTTTGGTGATGTAATGATGTCGGTGGGTTCGCTCAAAGTCAGAGGATAAATTGCGTCAGAGCCGGCTGACTGATGGGACTTGGGAAATCGCAGTAGTCCCTTTATTTCGTACATATCAAAATAACAAGGCACGATGGTGGGCTCCAACACTAATAATAGGTTTGATGTAGAATCCCCAGTTACATACACTGACGCATAATGTCGAGTCAGGACATCTGCTTTATCTCCGTCAGTCAGAAATTGTCTTAATTGTCCTAATATACCTGGACCACGTCTGTTCGATGGATTTTAAAATACAGGTACACTTTCTGCAGTCCTTCAACCATGGCTTTTTGATTTTCAAGTTCTCGGTCTATTCAAACACATGGTTCTGTTCTCATGTAAAAGTGTGCCACAAAAATTCTCTTCAATGGTTTCGTATTAACATCCCTGGTTAGGTTCAAGGAACGAGGATTGCCGTTGGCTAGAGACGTTGACGGGCATAACTCAGAATAGAAGATAGGGGCTTGAGTGCTGCACAGTCCGTCCGTTGAACTCCAGTTTCCCGTGAACACACAAAACCAAAAACAGCAAAACTTGCTTGGTAAAATACATAGTCGTAGCAACACAACAGCAGTAACGGGACACACAGTACAATGGGGTGGGGAAAGCAGTCAGTTCACTCATTGTTATTTATTTTTATACCGGTTTAAATTCAAGCATAGTGTCAACGCGGAAACAATAATTAGAAAATGGGGGATGGGAGGTACAACGGGTTGTAACAGTCAACTTTTTTAATCATTGTTGTCTTCCATTGTTGTTTACGTTGGGGGCTGTTGTATTACTCGTTCGCCCAGTCCGGAGTAGGGCTTTTACTCAAAGATTCGTTTTTCTGTATTACATGCCTGCTTATCAGTGCAGTGAAACGGGTATACCCCATAGCCACGAAGGTCCATTGCGCTACCAGACCTCGAGACTTGGAGTGGATAACCACGTGAGGTCTCAGTATTTCAGGGATGATAACGAGCCGGACAACAGTGGGGTTTACTGTCTACCATCAAAGTGGCCGGCGGTGGAGGGGATCCGAACCTCCGACTTTCGAAGTGGTAGTCAGACGCTCTACATCACTTGAACACCACCAGTCGCGCAGTCAAGTGCTTCCTGCGAGGCAATAACGATGGTCCAGATAAGCCGGTGGCTGATTGCGCTATTCATTCATCTCTTATAGAAACCTAGTTGGTTAGTTGGATCATGACACAGAGCTATGACCTTACTTAGTGGTGGGCGACATTCGCCACGTCACAATGCTATCTGAAGATTTATGTGACATTTTAGAGCGGAGAAGGCCAACGGAGCAAAAATCCCGCCACGTCCTCAAGTACTGCCGCTGCTTGTCCTTGACCGTTTATTTGGCGAGCCCACCTCACTCTCTCTCTCTCTCTCTCTCTCTCTCTCTATATATATATATATATATATATATATATATATATATATATATATATATATTATAGAGAAGTCAAGGCGTACGCTGAGTTGTAAAACGTTTATTGTGACGTTTCGATCCAAACTAGGACTCGTTGTCATATATATATACCCCACATCCGCCTGATTTCATACTGTACTAAACAAAACATGGTACAATCGGGGAGGAAAGGGTGAGTAGTCTGAGTCCATGATTTGTTTGTGGGTACAATACTGCCAGGTTGCCCAAGCCAAAGCAGGTGGTTTTCTTAGGGGCCCACAACCGGAGCCTTTAGCCATCCAGAGCTTAACCCGCAAGGCAGTGGTACGAAACGTGGAGTCCGTAACCCACTGAGAGCCGGTGACTGACTGCTCAGTTCATAAGTCTTTCGGATGAGGCCTAACATCTTGGGTATCCAGTGCACCTCTCTGCCACGGATGCTGCTGAACATACCATTGTATGCCTCAAACGCCGCCCATGGTTGGTTTGGAATCAGAGTTTAGTCATCTCCCCTAAACTAACTAATAGTCAGCCAACCCGGAGGAGAACGCCGGGTACTCGCTTTCATCCTCTCATTTTAGTGGTAACACACGCCACGAGAAGACAGTGAGTAGGACTTCCTCAACTGAGGCCATGTTAGACACACGGTCACTTGAGAGCGTTTCGAGAGGCGTTCAGGACGGGTAGCCATCTTGGAGCCTGAGGCACCCACCCTTGACCATATAGAGGCATTTGGAGGCTTATTCACGGTCAACTGCGGTATCTGGCGTCTCCCTCTCTGCGGCCTTGGAACGTCAGTTCCAGTTTGTTCAACCAATAAACTGGCATTTCTGTCATCATCATCATCATCGTACAGCGGTAAATAGTAGGGCAAGCCCCACTGACCACTGCCTATCTCACAATGTTGCACGTTGAATTAGAAAGTATGAATATACAAGATAGAGAGGGAGTGGACCTACACGGATGGGAAAAAAAGAATGCCCTAGTAGCCAACACACAGAATACACAGTCTAACTGTACAAACGCACATCGATCAATCATCCTGAGTATATAGAAAGTGACAACACGATCGCCACTGCTCGCGGTTCGCTGTCATATCCCTCAGGGTCTCCAGCCAACTGGTAGACGGATCTTTCGGACCCCAACCACGAAGAAGTGATGCGCCTACTTTTCCTAAGTTCACTGTACATTTTATCATTCCTCGTTGCCACGTCATCTGTTGACCTTCGTGTGGTTTCTTCCACTCCCTAGGAGGAACGGAGAATAGGACACGGAATGGTAGATGTGTTTGCCATACGTAACACGTGCCCCAAACAACGAAATCTACTAAGCTGGATGGGCTGTGACAAAGCGTTCTCTGAATTAGTACCCAATACTCGCTTTCTGACTTCATCGTTGCTTCCTCGGCTATTCCACCCAATCCTAGCGGTACTACGCAAACATCGATGGTCGAAAACCTCGAGACGACGAATATATCTTCAGCACGCAGACTCCAAGTTTCACAACCGTACAACAAAACTGAACGCACTGCAGCACAGTACACATAACCTTTCAACTTCAGTGAAATATCAGATCGACGCCAGAAGTGCTTCAGTCCAGCGTACACCGCTCGAGCCTTGGATATCCGCGTACTCACCTCTACTACTATGCTCCCATCCGTCATCACGCTGCTGCCGAGGTAGGTGAAGTGGTCGACAATTGACAGCACCTCCCCATCGAGCATCAAGCTCGGAATCGTTGATGTCCAGTCTTGTAACATCACCTAACACTTTGAAGGTGCAAAGTGCATGCCGAATGGAGATACAGCTCTTGCAAGATTATCTAGTGCATGTTGAGCATGTTCCGTGGATTCGAACAAGTAGACAAGGTCGTCTGCGTAATCTAGGTCACATAGCTTTCCACTATTTCCTAGTTCGACGCCTACATCCTGAAGATTTTGCAACGCACTCTCCACTATTTCGTCCATGACGAAGTTGAACAGGAATGGAGACATAGGACATCTTTATCGAACACCGCTGGTCGTTTCGAACCGACCGGATAGTCCACCGTAAACTCTAACGCGGCCAGAAGTATGAGAATACAATGATCTCATTAGGTTCACGACCTTCTGGGGCATACCTTTTCAATGAAGAGCACTGAAAAGCGCTGTTCGATCAACTGAATCGAAGGTGCCTTTCAAGTCGAGGAAAACCATTATTGTCGGTCGACGGTGCGTGTGACGCGTTTCAAGTAGTCGGCTAGGAGTAAAAGTCTGGTCGATGCATGCTCGACCTGGGCGGAATCCAGCCTTCCTTTCGCGAGCTGGTGTAAGACGGCGCAGCAGAATCGAGGCTGATACTTTGGTGGCTATCGGATTTAGGCTAATTCCATGTTGGTTACTACAGTCATTGCGTATTCCCTTCTTGAAGATGGAAACAATCAATGACTCGCTCCACATTAACGATATACGCTCCTCATTCCGAACGTCGCGGAGCAAGATGGTAAGTGATTTTATCATAGCATTTTCACCCAGTTTGAAAAGAACTGGGGGAAGTTCGTCGGGATCGGCCGTTTTCCCTCGCTTTAATAATCGAATGCATGACTCCATTTCTACTTCCGATGGGGGCTCAAGTGATACCACCCAAGGTGTTGCAGTTGTTGACACAGGAGTAACTACACTAGCGGCCAGCTAAACTGTTCCTTGAGATATTCGGCCCACCGGTCGAGCCTTTGCTCTTTGCCATGGTAGGTTCTCCATTTCTATCGCAAGTCGTTTCACTGACCTGGTTGCGCCGTCCACCGGTGTCACGAGTAAGTTTGGACAGTCTTTGACTGTTACCTGAAGCAGCTGCTATTTCCATTTCTTCGGCTACCTTGACTCACCAATTTTCGCCACCATTCTTAAGGCTTTTCGTAAGTTGCCTTTGTAGTTTTCTACGTATGTTATTCATCTCAACAACTGTTAGTTCCTGGCCATCGAGCATCAAACTGGGAACCGTTGACGTTCAGTCTTGCAACATCACCTTACACTTTGAAGGTGCAAAGCATATGCCGAATGGAGTTACGGCTCTTGTGAGTCTATCTGGTGCACTCTGCGCATGTTCCGTGGATTCGAACAAGCGGACAACGTCGTCTGCGTAATCTGGTCACAGCTTCTCACTATTTCCTTGTTTGGTGCCCACATCCTAGAGACATTGCAAGGTATTCTCCATTATTTCCTCCATGACGAAGTTAAAACAAGAATGGAGAAATTGGACATCCCTGTCGAACAACGCTCGTCGTTTCGAGTGGACTAGATAATTCACCATAAACCCTTACGCGGCCAGAAGTATGAGAATGTAACGACCCCAGTAGATTTACGAACTTCTGAGGCATACCTTTTTGGTGAAGAGCATTGAATAGCGCCGTTCGGTCAACTGAGTTGAAGGCACCTTCCAAGTCAAGGAAAACCGTTATTGTTGGTTGACGGTGTATGTGACGCACCTCCAGTAATTGATGAAGGGTGTTTTTTGTGAGTTCAGCAACCTAATCCTGGAACTTGGAATGGTGATCCACATAAGGCTCCAGTAGGATAAGCAGTGGTACTACCTCGGGCGACGGCAGGACCGTCTACCACCACGAAGTGTTATATGAAACGAAATGAGTAAACGTATTAAAATTTACACAACATTCGCCTCGACCTAAAAAGAATAGTTTGTCATGCGATTTTTGTAAAGAGGTGAGGTAGTAATGGACCAGTTAAAATTAGCTTTTTGTGAAGTGTTCATTCGTGCTTCTTGATTACGTAAACAGTATGCACGTGTCCGCTGCTACCGACTATTTCCGCTAGATTGGTACCTCTGGGATCGGTGTGTATCTGTGCATTATCAGTAGCATGTATCTTAAGATTACCACAAACGTCTGCACCTGTTGACTGATTCTATGACAAGTCGTTGAAATTCATCAGTGGTCGCACACATTATATATATATATATCGTCTCGGGAAGCCAGACGGTGGATAAAAAGCGTTTTCTGTTCTGTCATCCGGCAGTTTCATAAGGACATAATGCATGTTACATCTGAACAGTTGCTCATGTGGAGTGGTGTTTGTGATAGTGCAGAGTAGTGGAAGAATTGACTGGAGTAAGTCTGGAAGGACCGATTCCCATCGGGAAATTGGGTTTCTTGTTTTTAGGGCTAGAGAGATCGCCTTCCATAGGACACTATTCAAACATTACATCTGGCCATTAGCTCGGCGATCGAATGCCGTCGTGTGACTGAGCACCACCCCGTTATCTCGTAGAAACTGATAGCTCCGATGACACGAAAGCGGATCCTTGATCAGAATGTATGTAGTTTCTCTAAGAATTGCCGTGACAAGGTTCAGGAATACTCCGTGCAACGTGACTGTAATTGCAGTCGACGCCTTAAGGCTACATGCTGAGCCAACCACTAAAGATTCCTTCTACAGTGAACTTCAAAATTCAGTTAACTGAGTTCCCAGACGCGATATTCTGCTGACTACGGGAGACTGGAACGCCCGCACGGGACCTGCAGACGAGCATGGCCAACATGTACTGGGGAAATTTGACCTCGGCGAGCGATGGTAAGATAACGACCGCTTGGTCACGTTTACAGATCTAGTCGACTGATCGTCACTGGTACTCACTCCCAGCATCCAAAAAGGCGCTTGCTGACCTGATATTCTAACAACGAAAGAACAGCGCACCAAATCGATCACATCTTAGTGCGCCCCCGTTGGGCACCGCCTGTCGAGAACTGTCGGGCATACCGGGGCGGCGTAACGGGAAACGCCAACGGCACGGACCACACTGGTACGTCCTGGTCTCAAGCTTCACCTTTCATTACGGCGAAAATCTCGTCACCAGAGTAGATACTTCTAAGCTAACAATCCCAGACAATGTTCAAGCCCTGTCAAATGCGATCTCGTCCAGACCAACCGCGATCGACGATAATGGCAGCGTAGATGGGCAATGGACAGGGTTAAAAGTATCCATCACTGGCGCCTCCCTTGAACAGCTAGACAAGACAAAGTGGCACAGGAAAGATTGGATCTCTGAAGAAACCCTTAACCACCGCGCTAAGGTTAGGGACGCGAGACTTTGCAATTCGCTCGATTACCACAACCTTCGCCATGAAGCTACACGCTCAGCGAGGAGCGACCGTAAACGATATTGGTCTAAAATGGCAAGCCGGATGGAAACAGCAGCAGCTGTTGGAGACTTTGGGAAGCTTTTTCGACTCATATGCCCCTCTTTCGGGAAGGTGCAACCTCCTCCCACGATACGCGACGATAGGGGCCATCTCAAATCGGCCTGCAACCAGATGCTTCAAAGATGAGTCGAACACTTCAGTCAACTGCTCAATGTCTCTCTCATCCAATCCGTATGTATAACGTGGCGTCCTCCTGCGCCTTCACAGCATTGGACTCAGATCGGCCGTATTGCTGTCGGTTACCGCTGGCGCGGATCAATTCAAGACTGTCGATCATTTTGGTCCTTGTCTGTAGGTACTGATCACGCTCTTGTCCGCGCGCGCTTCAGCTTGCGCTTTGTTGGTGGCCGAGACAACGCCAAAGCGAGCCATCCTCCATAGCTGCTACTGGACGATAACAAACGATTTGCTTTCCGAACAGAATTATCCAACAGGTTGTCGATGCAGCCAAATGCCCAGGATCCAGAAGAGCGATAGACAGAGATCAAACAGGCTCTACGTGCGGCTGCTGATGCTACCCAAGGTCCAACAACTAAACACACAGAGGAACGATGGATGTCTGCATCCTCAGTTAGATGCGCGCAAATCTATTCCTCCAGATTCCACGTGCGATGAGGCACGGAGATGCCTTAAACGCCAACTGATTCGGAGCCTGATAAATGACCATGAACAGTGGTGGATTGCGAAGTGTAGGGAGATGGAGAAGGTTGCGGTGATTGGCAACAAGCGCAACCTTTTCCGTCTGATTAGAAAAACCGATCCACGCAAACCAGGCGTTAGCGAACTGATCGGAGAGACGAACGGATCTCCGATTCAAATTAAAGAGTGTAGTCTATTTTGCTGGTCGGAGTATTTCGAGAAGCAGTTTAGTTGGCCTTTATCCTCTTCAGGTTTGCTCACTAGCGCAATGGGTACGGCTCTTGTTGTAGATATCAGTCCTCTGTCAGAAACGGAGGTTGTTCATGAGATAAGCTATCTCAAACGACATAAGGCTACCGGACTGGATGGGTTGCTTCCATCTATTTTCAAAAACGGTGGCCCAGTACTTTTACTGGAGTTGACGAAACTCCTCGGTTAGATATGAGAGAACGAACAAGTTCCAAAGAGTTGGCGTGAATCAGTGGTCGTAACGATTTCTAAGAAAGGTGACAGGTCCTCCTGTGAAAACCACAGGGGAATAAGTCTGGTTAGCATTGCATCCAAACTGCTCGCTTGTATTATTCCCCACCGCTTATCTCCCGCTCGCAAACAGTGCTCGTGCGAGAATCAAGCTGGGTCTAGACCTGGTCGAGGTTGTGTTGATCACGTCTTCACTCTTTGACAAATTTTAGAACATGAACACACCTTCCATAGGCCCACTATCTCCGTTTTTCTCGATCTCAAAGCGGCTTTCGACTCATTTGACCGCACAGTTCTCTGGCACTGCCTCTTGTTGAAGGGTGTACCGGAGAAATTCATTTCCATCGTAAAATTTCTTTACAATAATAGCCGAAGCCGAGTTCGGGCTTACGGTGTTCTTTCACCCGAGTTCACGACGAGAAGTGGTGTACGTCAGAGTTGTCCCCCCTCTTTTTCTTCTTAGTTTTGTGATTGATATGGTCCTAGAGACGGCACTTTTGTCGGGAGAGGATAGCGGCACTGAACGTTTCCCGGATGAAAAGGCATCCGACGTTCAGTATGCTGACGACATAGTCCTTCTAAGTAAAGATCCAGTTAAGTTACGAGCTTTTCTGGACAGCTTGGCGAATTGTGTATCAATGTTCGGTGTACATTTTGCACCTTCGAAGTGCCAGATGCTGTTGCAGGACTGGATTGGCCCGACGCCAAACCTTTCAGTGTCTGGGGAGACTATAAACGTGGCAGACAAGTTTTGTTATCTGGGGAGTTGCATTTCACTCGGAGTTCGGATATCAGATGAGGTGTTCCTGTGTATAGAGAAGGCTCGTTTGGCATTTGCCAACCTGAGTCACCTGTGGCGTCGACATGACATCTGTTTACCTACCAAGGGTCTAGTTTATACTGCAGCAGTGAGGCCCGTGTTTCTGTATGGTTCAGAGACGTGGCCACTGTGAGTGGAGGACATACGAAGATTGTCGGTATTTGAACACCGATATCTTCGTAGCATTTCTCGAATCTGGTGGGAACACCATGTGAGCGTTGCTGAGTTTTGGCGGCAAGTCTTAGGTTCGAGGATTGAATCATTGGACGAAACACTTAAGCTGACCAGGCTAAGATGGTTGAGACGTGTTACGCATGTTCCCTGACAGGATTCCTCGGCGTTTTATGTTTGCTGAGGTGGGTACCGGTTGGAAGATAAAAAGGGTGGTCAGTCTATGACATGGAAGAAAGGTATAACAGCCTAACTAGTTGACTTGGCCATGTAGGGCGTGTTAGACTTTTTGAGAGACCCTCCCAATGGTTAGATACGTTGGGGGATATGGCTAGATGCCCACGATCAGTGGTGCTGTTGCATCCACCAACTTTCTTCATCGACCTAATTCAAATAATGTAGTTCTCCTCTTACTGCTTTCATACTCTTTTCTCCTTTGTTATTTGCTTCTGAGGTTGCTGCTAGGAGATAGCAACCAAAGCCATCGCACCCAGTGCATGGTTAATAGTCGTCTGAACAGAACCGAACAGAACAGTATAACGGCACCAAGCGATATAGAAAAATACTCAATTGATCTCGGGCCTTCCAACGCATCGAAAATGGTCTCCGCAGCTGAAACAGTGAAAAAGAAGAAGTCACCGCTGGAGGATGGCATACCACCTAAGATCTTCAGATTCTGTTTGCCAATTCTGTTGGACCCACTAAGCACTTGAGTCACCGAAATTTTTCCCAAAGACTAGTCAAACTCTATCCTACTCCGAATACCACAAAAGGGTTACAAGACTGTCTGCGCGAACTGCAGGGGTATCAGCTTCATCGATATAGCAGCTAGGGTTTTTGCGACCATTCTGCAAAATCGCTTTGTTGCTGTTCGGGACGTGCGAACGCTCAACAACTGGGTTTTACGGTGTGCAGACCTTGCCGCAGACTGGAACGCGTGGACAGCTACCATCAGAGACATTCGATAAGCCGACTTATCCTCTCGCAGGAGATAGTTGCATAGACGTAAAAGTAGGTTTATATAGGCGGGCATGCCAAATGAAGCAAATAGTGGACCCAGACACTTAATTACCGTGGTTGCCGATAGATCAGGACAAGCGGGACTACTTATCAATAACAGTTAGAAGGTAACGATTGTGAGTAGTGGGAGGCAGTGGACCTTTGAAGTCAATACTCGGTCGCTCGAACGGTTGCGTAGCTTTGGTTAGGCAACCCTCGGGTGTTTTTTAAAACCGCGTTTTTATTTCTGCACAGACAGGGCACCTGGAAATCATGTATTTGGTACGCACAAAGTGAAACATGCGAGTTATCCCAGGATGACAAGGAATCATGCAAGTGTTTCAACTGGGTTTCATTAAAGCTAGACGCACACGTGCTGTGGGAAAGTGTATCGGCTACATGATTGTCTTTGCCGGACCGGTAGATTATGTCGTAATGATAAGCTGATAGCTCAAACCGCAACCCCTGGGTTCGTGGCACAGGTTCCTTCACGACAGCCGAATGATACTTTTCACTTGGAGTCAAAGCGGGGGAGAAGAAAGCCGTCGATCGGTTATATAGGCTTGTTGAAGCATCTATGGCTTTGTCTGACGCTTTCACGTCGACGACTAGTGGAATATTATGATCCGTTGTCACGGCCGTAACACTCCAAGTCTAGCTTCGGATTTTCAAATGCCTCTCGTGTAGGCACGGGAAAAAGTGTTGTATTCGGAGCGAGCAGGCAAATTTTATCGACAAATAAAGGTATCCACTGAGAATATTAAGCAAACATACCAACCACCCGACGTTGGGAATTCCCGTCAGTGAGAGATGGTTTCATGTGGTCAGGTATCCTGGACTACATAATGGCCAAGGAGTTTGATTTCCCTGTTGGCGGTTACAGTTTTCGAAGCATTTGGCGTTATCCCATATCTTGTTGTGGTGTTTGGAAAACGTTCGAGATTGTGGTTATGATCATTCATGGTCGTGCCTCACACGATATGGGTGGAGTTGGCCTTCAAGTTCTAGGCTTTCAATATGCTATTCATAGTGCGTCAAAGGCAAGCTACATCATTGGTAACCCCGAAGGGTATCCAACGGAGTTGTAAAAGATGACCACTAGCCTCAAAAGCAGTATAAGACTTTTCATGTTCGGTAGTAGGTATCTGATGGTATGCGCTTTGGAGTTTAAGGGAGAGATATTCTCTATCATTTGACAAATCCTTGGGAGCGGGTGGGTGTTCGATTCCGTGAAGCGATTGGTCGTCTGGCTGTAGTCGATAATCATTCGTTTCTTGTGATTGGAACTTTTAATTAGCAGGAATTGAGCCTTTCAAGGGGAGTTCGAGGGTTCAATAATACCGTTTGGTGAATTTCTCATCGTCTAAGGAGTGTCAGCGAGGTTTTGTGGCGATTGGTTTACGGTCTGGTAACAAATGAGCAAATAATGGGGGTGATTGGATATTCGCAGCTGTGAGCCCACATAACAGGAATGTGCTACGTGTATTTTCGTTTTATTAGTATTGTCCCAAGAGGTCATGCCCCAGAGGGACATCCGCGCACAGGTTTTTTCATAACCGAGAGTTTTACGTTGTTATAGGAAATGTCTCGACAGCGAATCGGTACATTGCAGTTGCCTGTAATGTCACAAATCAACGATGTCCAAGCCGTAGCGATTTTCGAATCGCACAGATGAATTGGCCAGTGATGAATCTTAACGGCTAACTGGGACACAGCTTTCGGAACTCCCAGTGTCTAGCAAAGCTTGTAATACTACTCCATTCACGAGAATCTTGGTGGACACTGGGGACAAACAGACAAAAGCAGCAGCGGTAACAACCGAGGTTATTATAGGACTGAGAGCAGATGAGACTGATAAAGGGACTGGCTTAGACCTGCATACACGTTTGAAATGTCCGGTTTTCCCACGAGATTTACAAGTAACTTCCTTAGCGGGCATTTCTTGTGGGGGTGTTTGGAGTCGCCAAAGAAATAGCGTTTCTCTGGGCATGCAGACGTCATCAGCTCAGATTCAAATTTTGGGTCCATTAAAGAAGTTACATGTGGACTAACGGTGGGTAATACAGCGCAAGGAATACTGTCAGCTCCGTTGGACTTACTGTTTCTGTTCAACTTCTGAAGATCTAGCCATACCGTAAGGAGGTTAGAAATTTAGACTTGGTTGCTTTAGAAGCTTCACTGTTATTTGACTGTAATTCAGTTATCAGGGCATCGTGCAAGTCGTCATCACTATATTCTTCAGCGGTCACCGGACAAAGATCGCAAGCTTTCGCTGATGTCCTGATTTTCTGCACGATCGGCCTATATTTTAAGCACGGTCTTGTTTACAGGTAGCACGAAGGTATCGGGCAAAAACCACACTTTCGGGGCGCACGTACACAGGCTAAAGAAATGGAATAGCACTTTCAAAATGTTTACAGCCAGGTGCTTGCCTACAAACAGGTGTAAGGACGTTACTAAGTATGTCCAGATTGTCCGAGTCATCTGATTGCACGCGTTTTAAAAAGACGTTGAAGGCGCGAAGCCAGTAAGTCCACTGCTTGAAAGCGTCCGGGGAGTTCAGGTCTGTGCCAAATTTGTCAGGACGAGGACAGCGATCCATGATTTATTAGACGAGTAAATGAGAAGCGAATGAGAAGCGTTTTACTCTTCTAATAAATGGAGCATATCAGCTGAAATGTAGAAAAAGAACCGTATATTAAATGTTATGTAAAACGAAACGGGCATGCGTACGAAAATTCACACAGTAGAACTGAACTGAACAAAGCGATCGTTCCATGGCGCGGTATGAGTATCTTGACCATATGGTTGAGTATCAACCGCAGGCTTTTCTGTGAGAGCGACGATTTCGTTGTGGCCGACTTACCGTACCTTCTTTATGTGGAACGTCACAAGGAAAGTCCTTTTTTCTTTTTTCCGTGGACAAGTTCTTAGCTTAAAATCCCCCAAAAATCACAGTAAAAAACTTCTTGAGCACCGTCCGCGCACTTTCCTACGTCCGACTTTTTTCATCTGCATGATAGTATCCGTTTAAAATGTTTCCATGGGAGGTTGTAGAAGCACTTTCTAAGGACTATTTCAAGACTAGGATTCACATTTTCCGGAAACTTAATGCCGGCGTACTATCTATAGTAACTAACCAACTATCCTGTCCGCATTTAATCATCTGATCTTGGTAATCCTTTTCTCCACCAATTTTTTCTTTTCTCACAATAAAGCGAAAATTGAAGACCAGTTTTCTTCTCTATCCACTTGCTTTCCTCATCTCGTTACATCATCGTATCGGAGATATTTACTTGATTTTCCTTGCTTTATCTACAATCGCTCGAATTCCGAGGCATTTTGGGTATAATTTACATGACACTACTCTCTTCGGTGTTCTTGTCACGGACATGAAATCAGGCCAATCAGACGGAGTGAAGTGTAAATATAGATGTGGCTTCATTCAGGCTTTAATCAGCTTACAATTGTATCTCGGCTAAAATAATAATTGACAGTAGTTAATGAAGTTTCGGACGCAACATATGGAATGAAGTCATAAATCAATTTAGGTGGGTAGTGTTTGGAAGATGAGTAGGGTTGACAGTCCATGAAAAGCCCAACCAGTGGTCAAATACGTTAGTGGATATAGCTGGGCGTCGTGATTACTGGTGCTCTTTCATTCACAAAATTTCCTTATCGACTTTTTTAATTTTTTTACATGCTCGCGCATGAGTGCAGTTCTTTTCTTACTCTTTTCGTGCTCTTGGTTTTTATGAGTATTTCCGAATAAGGCCCCAGCTGACGGATAGCAACCAGAGCCACTGCATCCAGTACGTGGGTAATGGTTGTTTGAACTGATCTATTCATTAACGAAATTTAAGAACCTTGATATTCCCTGGTTATACATGCACAGAGTAGTCGCCAGCGTCAATACCGCATATTAACTGCTTCTAGTAGTATTCGTCAGTTATTTTACGCTCGAAAACATCGCACACCCAAGCTGAATTTTACCTGGTAGAGATTATGCCGGCCACATTATCGCTCTATGTCGATTTGCCATCCATTGACCCAATAACATTATCCTAATACAAAGGCGGGCTTCAGATGACTCGACCGCACAGTTTTCTAGTGTTCTATTTTTTGCAGTGTTCAGGAGGTTGGTATATGCATAGCCAAGTCAATCTGGGTTTACTGTTGTCGATACGAAATCAATTTTCCCGTAGTCATTAGTTGCGGCACCGCATTCCTACCAGATGCTAGAAGTAAACCTATCAGACAACAGTGTTGCTAAGTTGTTAGCATTTCTGAGAGTTGACTAATCGCTCGACGAAGTTTGAAGTGCGTTTGCACCTTAAAAATAGGAAATAACGCTTCAGGACGGTTGATTGATTAAAAAAATTATCGTGGCAATAAACCAATGAGTAAGTTTTTTTGTTTACTCTTCAGTCGTCTTTGGGTTGAGATAGTATGCTAGTGTGATCATTTGGCTGTCTATCTAGCAATTCAGGAGGCCATGAAATCAGCTGTTAAGCTGCCATGCATTATTTCTCAATACAGTCTCTGGAATCGCTCAATAATGGTTTACGTGCCCGTGCTTTTGCCAGTGATGGTTAGCTACAAACAAGATTTGCCGCCACCTGCCGGTTACAGTCATAGTAAATAGCAATTCGCTTCCACTTTGCTCGTTGCCACACCCGACATATTAGGTGGTTCACCATTTAAAGTTTCTTCCCAAGGGTCATGGTTACCGGTTCTCCCTGGAGGTTCAGTAAGTCTTCAAAATCGATGAAATATCCCTTTGACTGTGCAAACGCACAATCATGTAATGTGACTACTGTAAAGACTACTAGTCCTCATGTGCGGTAGAGATTGAACAAGCTGTTACCTTTGACGTCTTCCTGAGGCTCGTTCAAGCAGTCCGAAGCACAGACGGCAAGGAATTTAGTTTTAAAAAAACAATGAGAAAAGTAGCCAACCAGTTTGTCACCTGTCGTCGTCTTATGTATCGAGAAGAGGGGAATCCGATCAGCAATTCAACTACCTCAAATCCAGTTGCTGGTGGCTGTCGAGTGGTTTAGAGTGTTTGGTTACCACCTCGAAGATCAGAGGTTCAAATCCCTTTATCGCCGGTCACTTTGGTGGTATGCAGCAGTTCAGTCGTCTGGCTCTTTTCCACACCCAACCTGTTGGGCCCTTATGTGGTTCTCCACTGCAACTCTTAGGGTCTGGTTACCCGTTACCTCTTGTAATGCAGTGGACCTTTGATGCTATGGCAGATACCCTCCCGCTGTACGCATGCGCAAACGTAATAAAAAATCTCTCCTTCAGACCAACTCTTACTCTGTAGACGGTCTGTTATGTTGCGCCTAATGAAGAAGAGGCAGCACACGCACTTGACCTTTGACCTATTTCCGAAACTCCTCAATAATTGTGTTCACTCACCCAATGATTCACCAGTATTTTCCACAAGATTTTTCAAAAGAAGTGTCCTACCGAAGTGGGACAATGCGTCCATCATCGCGATCTACAAGGAGGGTTGCTTGCAACGTTTGATCTTGCCAGTGCAACTCTATTCTTTCAACTGTCAATCTCGCACTTATGTGCTCTGGTTTTGTTTGCTACCTCGCAGTGTCGCCTAGTTGCGGGAAAATAAATGGAAGCATAAATTGAAAAAGAGCCGGAAACGCAATAATGAGCGGAAATCACAAGGACAGAGGAAAAAGCCCAAATGCAACTATGCCACTGGCCGCGACACCTAACCATATCACTTAATATCTCCACCCATCTGAGAAGCGGATCTCGTGAACCCCAACCTGAAAATCTGTTTTCTCTAGTCACAGAGGGATAAGTTTGATAGAAGAGGTATGAAAGCTGTTAGCCTCTGTGGGTCCTTTGCAGATTGCCCCAAAGCGGGGACAGCAGGTCCGTCAGGAACTGACAGGTCTTCGTCTCAGCCATGAATGCGTCAATTAGGTCATCATCATCCTTCAAATAATTGAGCCCCACCAAATGGCCGACAAACGGTGGTAGTTTGGTAACATCAACGCAGCTTTTAATCCCATTGAAAGGGCGGCCCTTTAGGATTATGTAGTTGTATAGGAAGCGCTTGCTAACTATGCCATAATCATTCAAGCACTTCACAATCAAAAATTGGAATAAGCGCGGATAAACGGGTCACCGTCATCTTCCTTTTCATTTGGAAGTGGCACGTGCCGAGGTTGTCCGCTCTTTCCCTTCGCGTTCAACTATGTAGTTGTTGATATCCTCATGGAGGTTAAAGCAAACTGCAGAAATGTAGCCTATGAGTTCTTACATGGTGTTAGACTTTTAGACTGCAGCTAACATTGCGTTGGCTTGTGACGAAGTTCCTGAGCATAGTATATCCTGAACAACCTGGTTTCTTACATGACTAGAAAGTGTCCACTCCGTCATTCATTCTCGGGAGCACAAATGTAAAAGCTGTCAATAAGTTTTTTCTTGGTAAGTTTCATGTGTGCTGATAAGAAGGTTCATAACGAGGTCGGAAAAATACGTGAAAGAGTCTACGCTTAGAGCGAGACAGTATTATTGCTGTTCGGGCCATCACGTGGAGTGCTATCTTAACATGAACACAAACGCTTGTTCTCAAACAATCTGCTGATAAAAGTTAAGAACAAATAATGTATAATGATGAGAATGTATTGAACCGGCAGTCTCCACTCAGATAAAAGGGAACAGTGGGATGTGTCAGAAAATCTCTCAGTGTTGGAATACCCGACTTCTATTTCTGTTGTAGTAACTTCATTAGCTTTCAGTATGCAAAAGTTTCCTTTAAACCACTCGGCCCATTGACTAGGCTGTTGCATTCTGTAAGTGTGGATTAGTTTAATGTGGTGACTTGTTCTTAGCGATTGAATAGTATCGAGTACAATTTTCGGTCATGAATTGAACCAAATACTTCGTTTTTTAATCGATGGGTACTGGTAACCTCATAGATATCTCTTGGTATCACGTGCTTTGTAGACAGTCTTCCTGTCCATCAGGGCAACGTGCGTAATGGTGTAACATAAAAGTTTGTACGAATAACAGAATGCGGAGCTAGAAGACTGCCTGATTGAAAGGCCTTAATCAGCAAAAAACAATGCATAGAAGCTAAAATGAGACAAGCAAAATAAATGCGACAACGAAATAGGAGCGAATTATAAAGCAGGAGGGTAACAGATCCAAGACATGGTATCTGGGATAGTGTTCGATCAGTTCAACTTAGTGTGCCGAAGGATCATATCTGGTCGATTCTACGTGGTTTCTCCTGAAGGTTGTTCCTGAGATAAATGTGGCATAGAAAAAATGAGCTGATACGAAGTGGGGACTCAGTAAAAAGCCAGATGTACTTAACAGAGACGTAAACACAGTCAGTCTGTTTTCCACCTTTTTTGTGTCACTTGGATTGTTCTTCGAGCGCAGCACAGATGTCTTCGCACCTCAGCAATGAACTAGGGGTTGCACACCTGAGATCAATCAAAAAATGCAAGTTGTGCTACTCAGAGCTAGAGTCAAAATCGTGACCCGGTTTCGTTGCGAAACCTGCTTCTATTCTGTTTTTTTGTATTGATCAGTGGCATCACTTAGTATTACGTAATTTGCTTTTAGTAAATGGAAGACTAAATAGTAAATATACATGACGAGAAGAGCTATACGGAACGAACCGAAGATTCAGTGGATCAATCAGTCGGTGTATAGAAGCAACGCAAAGTTCATTATCCTTGCTAGTATCCGGGCACCTTGATGGTACCTGTCTCATAGCTTCTAGACAAAAACGATGCGAAAACTCCATAGCATACCAACTGTTGAACGGGATAATCGGGACAACGCTAGTTATTGCACTGCACTAATATCCAGTTTTCTGGTTCACCTAAAATCTTTGACCCTTAGACAGTTTTGAACTCCGAGTCTCAAGGTCACGATAGCCGGTCTTCCCTAATGTTGCTGGTGTGATAGCGGGGTGTATCATTCACCACATTACTTCATCCCATGCATGCACACGAGTGCAGCGGAAGATAAACACCTGATAACGACAAGGGCCCACAACCTCATCAAGAAGAATTGACAACCTATATTATGAGATTTTGGGGCGGAGAACCACGTAGGATTCAAATGCGTCAGGTTTAGTGACGAACCGGGAGATACAGGTATTGAATAAGAGTGCTCAGACTCGTCAGTCTCTTGATTGTCCCCTATCCTTAACGATGCCCACAAGAATAAACAAAGGTTGCCGAAAGAGTGTATGCTGCTTCCACCTCAGGAAAGTCTACTTTTTTTCTAACTGAGTTGTGGCACTGATGGCCGACGGACCATAATTAGTGAAGCTGTCTGCGACAACAGTAGATAGTCAATACACAATGAAGCGAAGTGTTTTGATTGAAAACGGAGTACTTTCAAAGACAGTTCCGCTGGACAAATTCCATTATTTACAGCTAAAAGAAGATCGTGTAATACTCTAGTAAGGCTCGTAAAGCTGTTGCCTACAACCAGAAGTCAAATGGACGAGTGAGAGGATTATGGTTACCCTTCGAAAAACCATCATCCTAACAGTATTGCCCAGAGGCATACCTTACAATCAGCGGGGGGTCGCCCCTTTCAACGCCCTTCGAATCATTTGATCGATCCAGTGTACAGCAGCGAATGCCACTTTCCATGAGCGATTGTTGCTTAGCGACACAAATCCGCCTTGGGAGTGTCACTGTTTATCTGGTTGGTTATCCCAGGAACAGCCTGTTGTGACTATGACAGCGGCAGATAAGGAGTTTCGAATAGCAGGATCAAAGAGCAGTAATGGGCCCTTTACTTGACTAATGACAGGTGTCTAGTGGCTGAAATGTAAATAGAGAAACTTAATGATGGGTTACACATACGGCAGATGATAATATCATGGCATTCATCCCTGCCGTAATCAAAGGTGATTCGTTCGGAGTTTTGACGACAATAAGGTTTATGTTCAGTGTAACAGTGTCTGTGTATAACTACGCTTCTCTGTTTCGTAAGTTACAGGGATATACTCTTTGTTGTTGTGCCAGTAGGCTCGAATGATCGGAAGCGGGTGAAGTTGTTTCCTCGACAGCAGTATCGCATTTATTCATGAATTCGTTTATTTCGCTAGCGGTCTCTGGGCCCTCTAGAATAACGTGGTGATCCGGGTAGGACGGTAGATCTTATGGTTTTTCCGGTCTGGCTCCCGTCGGTGACTCGGTCCCTTTGGGTGCTAGCCGGCGAAGGGACACTGTTTCTTCTTTGCCATCTACGTGTACAATGTGGGCGTACTGTGGATTGCACATGGCCAGCTCCACTTCTACCACGGGGTCGTATTTTGAAGATCTGTCGTTTCGTTTCAGAAAGACAGGGCCCGGTACAGTCAATCAGGATGGTAGTGACGGCGAGCGTATCGAAACAGTCGTTCGTGTGAGGTGCTATTGATCGCGATGCACAGGAGTGATCGCAGCGAATGGAGGGAGTCCGACAGTACTGATTCCCAATGTGTAGATGGTAGACCTCTGGTTTTTAAGGCGAGGCATATGGTTTTCCACAAGGTGCCGTTGAGGCGTTCAACTTTTCCATTAGATTAAAGGTTATAAGCTGTTGTGTTGCTTACCGCTATTCCCTTGTCGTGTAAAAAATCCGTGAATTCTGTGGGCGTGAATGTTGCGCCGCGATCGGAATGGATGAATACAGGAGTACCAAACGTGGAAAATAGTTGAAAAAGACATTTTATAACGGCAGATATAGGCACATTTGAGCATGGAAATGCAAAAGAAAAACGGGAATATTCGTCCACAGTTGTTAACAGATACCGATTGTGGGTATGTAAGGGTAAGGGGTCCTTAAAATCGATGCTCAATCTCTCAAACAGATTACTAATCTTCCTACGGGATTGTTACAAAGTTTTGGTTTAAGCTCAGAACAGACCTGACAGTAAGAGGTAAAGCGTCGGACGTCCTCGACTAAAAATGGTAGGTTTTTCGATCGAACAAAATGGGTCATCCTTTTGATACCTGGGTGACACAAAGAACTATGAAGTTCTCGCAGCTTCCCAGAGTCCGCGATTGTTGCACAAGCGTTTCGGGAAAGGGTGTCAGCCACTGTTATTTTTGCCGGGTCTGTGGATTACGTCGTAGCTGAATTCAGACAGCTCAATTCTCCACCGCTGGAGTTTGTCGTTCTTGATTTTACCTTTTTCGTCCCGTCGTGCATAAAGGCGACTGATCTTCGGTCTGTAATTAGTCGAAAATGTCGGCCAAGTAGATAGTGCCGCCATTTTCACACCGCTTCCACGGTAGCGTATACCTCCTTTTCGACTGCCGAATAATGCCTCTCGCTAGGCGTCAGTGTGCGGTAGAAGAAAGCAACTGGTCGCTTCTTTTGGCTCAGTGATGTGGCAATCTCAGAGGCATCGTTTTCAACAGCTAATGGTGTGTTATAGTCCATTGTGACAACTGTAGCGTTCTGGACCTCCTTGTTAAGGGTTTCGAAAGCGATTCGAACATGTCCTGGGATCGGAAGTGTACCGTTTTTCATCAGTGGAATAATCTTGTCGGAAAATGATGGAATCCATTGTGAATAGTAAGCAAACATTCCCACCACTCGTGCTTTTGCATCCCGTGGAGATGGCAATTTCTATATGGGTTATGTAGTTTTGGGATATGATTTACTTACCCCTTTATGGGCTAAGATGCTCAGAAAACAGATTTATGTGGATGAAGTAGTGGTTTTGGTCTCGTTGGGCGTATTTCCATACCTCTTGACCGTTTGAAGAAAAGTACTAGGATTATGGTCGTGTTCTTCTTGGGTTTGTCCGCAGATAGTAACGTTATTGGTGCACGCAAAAGTGTCACGGATGTCCTCGTTTTTGATAATTTGGTCGATTGTAAGTTGGAAACAGGCGACGCCGTTCGTCATCGAAGAGGATGCGTCGGATTTGGAACAGGTTTCCGGAAGCTTCAAACGCTGTATATGGTTTCTTTGCCTCAACTATTGGGATTTGGTGATATGCGCTCTTGAGGTCCAGAGTGCTCTATAGTTCGTAACGTGAGATATTCTCGACCACTTTATCCAATCGTGGTAAGGGGTACGCATCCAAGTAGGTAAAGCGGTTAATGGATTGACCGTGATCAGTCACCATTCGTTGTTTGTGGTTAGCGTTCCTTGATACGAACACTTGAGCTCTCTATGGGGAAATCGGGGGTTCGATGATACCGTCTCTCAGTAGGCGATCGACTTGAAGGCGTATAAGCCGTTCATCTTCTGCAGTGTGGTGCCATGATTTGGTTGCGATTGGTACGCAATCCGAGTATACGTTTGAGAATAAAAGTAGTGGTTCTGCTTTGACGGCGGATAATCCGCAAAAAGAAGGTGCTTCGCTGGCCTTTGAAAGGTATCTCGACCCTGTCGTAGAGACTGAGGAAATCTTGCCCAAGAACATCGGCGCACAGGTTTGGTGATACTAGAAGTTTAAAATGTTTCTACCTCATATGTTTATATTGGATAGACACATCAGTAATCCGTAGTAGAGTAGAACAGTGAGGTCGACGCCATAGTAATCTTTGAGTCCATAGGCTGGAGTTCCCAATTATGAGTGTGTACAACTGTAGGGGAAATGTAGTTGTCAAAACTACCAGTTTCGACCAGTGTTTGAAGAGTTATCCCATCAACAAGAATATTGGTGACTGTGTGTGATAAACAGTTTAGGGCTGCGGCAACGAACATGCTGGATAGCAAAGGGTGGACGACAGAATTCACGTGGTGTTGCGTGGGTTTGGATCTACAAACACGTTGAAAATGGTTCAGTTTACCCTACGTTTTACAAGTTGCTTCCCGGGCTGGTCACTTAGAACGGGGTGTCAGTTGTTTGGTCATCGGCTGCCAGAATAGATGTGCTGGAAGGAGTACGCAATGTGACAGATATGCACGAACTGGAGGGTGTCGAACAGCAAGAGAGTGATTGATTATTTGCATATGATTATGACTGTTTATGAGCCAGCTCGATAGATATGGCAAGTTTGTATGCTCGTCAGGGTTTAGTTCGTATTATGTAAGAATCTTTCTCGGACTGTTAAGAACCGCAGACCGGAGATCAAAACGTCCCGTTTAGATTCGTCTATATGTTGTAATATGGCAAATGGTTCGAAATCACGATCCTTTGCTAAGAATGTAAGTTTCTGAAAGAACTGATCGACGTCCTGTCCGTACTCTTGCTTCCAGTTTCCAACAAAATGTCGAACGTACACGTTTTTAGATCGAAGGTAGATTTTCTCGATGACGGACCCGTACTCATTGTATTGCGCGATTAAGTCGTAAACAGATGATTCCACAAATTTTATGAGCGTCCAGTTTACCGGGACTGGTGGCTTTTGTCTTTGATATAGATGTTCAGGGTACGAAACTAGTGATTCCGTCGAGTGGATGCATCTAGTGCTTTCGGACTGACACCAAAGCACTTGAGCCGGATAATAAGAGGATCCGTGTTATTCGACAGGTAAATTGTTGTGAATGCGGCAGCGGTAGACTGTAAGTAACGAATAGCAGGACCAAAAGGTGATTGTGAATGCTTGTTCAATACCAGGCGTATACTGGCTGAAATGTAAATAGTGAAACTCAATGATGGGTTACACAAAATACAGTGGATGACTATGTGATGACAAAACTGAACCGCTTTGATTCAGGTTATTTTTATTTTTTGTCTGCTAATGTGTTATACGTGATTACAGCTCCATCGGAAAACTAATTGGTTATGTAGTTGATTTTTCCATCGTTTGTTCTTGAGATCAGCTATTTGATAAGGTTTCTTGTTCCGCCTCGTTACTTGAATGTAAGTAAAGTCCGAATGACGCAACTCCGTTTAGGATCTGTTCGGCAACTTGATTTTTCACTGGCGCCTTTTATCGCTTTGTAATTCGAAGGCATCTTTATACTCAACTTCTTCATTCGTAGCATTTGCGAAATTACGTCCCTATATATATATATATATATATATATATATATATATATATATATATATATATATATATATATATATATATATATATAATGCTCGGGAGTGGGTGTACCAAGCTCCGAGATGATTACTCGTCGTCAAAGCCCCAAAGCTCCCAAATTACTGTGCATCTGCCGCAGCCTCTGCTCAGGTAGTCCTACTCACTGTCTTCTGGTGACGAATGTGTTTCATTGAGGTGAGAGAACGTAACGTAATACTCGGCGTATTCATCGTGATGTCTGACTGCCAGTCAGTCTGGAGGAGATGACTAAACCCTGATTCCAAGCTAACCACGATTGATGTATGAGGCGTACAACAGTATACTCACCGGCACATGTGGCGGAGGAATATACTGCGCACCCAGGATGTTGGGCCTCATCCCAAAGACTTATAAAATGGCGCAGTCAGTCACCGGCCTCCAGTTGGCTGGATTCCGCCCAGGTCGAGCATGCATCGACCAGATTTTTACTCCTAGCCGACTACTTGAAACGCGTCACACGCACCGCCGACCGACAATAATGATTTTCTTATACTTGAAAGGCGCCTTCGATTCAGTTGATCGAACAGCGCTTTTCAGTGCTCTTCATCGAAAAGGTATGCCCCAGAAGTTCGTGAACCTAATGAGATCATTGTATTCTCATACTTCTGGCCGCGTTAGAGTTTACGGTGGACTATCCGGTCGGTTCGAAACGACCAGCGGTGTTCGATAAAGATGTCCTATGTCTCCATTCCTGTTCAACTTCGTCATGGACGAAATAGTGGAGAGTGCGTTGCAAAATCTTCAGGATGTAGGAGTCGAACTAGGAAATAGTGGAAAGCTATGTGACCTAGATTACGCAGACGACCTTGTCTACTTGTTCGAATCCACGGAACATGCTCAGCGTGCACTAGATAATCTTGCAAGAGCTGTATCTCCATTCGGCATGCACTTTGCACCTTCAAAGTGTAAGGTGATGTTACAAGACTGGACATCAACAATTCCGAGCTTGATGCTCGATGGGGAGGTGCTGTCAATTGTCGACCACTTCACCTACCTCGGCAGCAGCGTGATGACGGATGGGAACACAGTAGTAGAGGTGAGAACGCGGATATCCAAGGCTCGAGCGGTGTACGCTGGACTGAAGCACTTGTGGCGTCGATCTGATATTTCACTGAAGTTGAAAGGTTATGTGTACTGTGCTACAGTGCGTTCAGTTTTGTTGTATGATTGCGAAACTTGGAGTCTGCGTGCTGAAGGTATTCGTCGTCTCGAGGTTTTCGACCATCGATGTTTGCGTAGTACCGCTAGGATTGGGTGGAATAGCCGAGGAAGCAACGATGAAGTCAGAAAGCGAGTATTGGGTACTAATTCAGAGAACGTTTTGTCACAGCCCATCCAGCTTAGTAGATTTCGTTGTTTGGGGCACGTGTTACGTATGGCAAACACACGTCTACCATACCGTGTCCTATTCTCCGTTCCTCCTAGGGAGTGGAAGAAACCACACGAAGGTCAACAGATGACGTGGCAGCGAGGAATGATAAAATGTACAGTGAACTTAGGAAAAGTAGGCGCATCACGTCTTCGTGGTTGGGGTCCGAAAGATCCGTCTACCAGTTGGCTGGAGACCCTGAGGGATATGACAGCGAACCGCGAGCAGTGGCGATCGTGTTGTCACTTTCTATATACTCAGGATGATTGATCGATGTGCGTTTGTACAGTTAGACTGTGTATTCTGTGTGTTGGCTACTAGGGCATTCTTTTTTCCCCATCCGTGTAGGTCCACTCCCTCTCTATCTTGTATATTCATACTTTCTAATTCAACGTGCAACATTGTGAGATAGGCAGTGGTCAGTGGGGCTTGCCCTACTATTTACCGCTGTACGATGATGATGATGATGACAGAAATGCCAGTTTATTGGTTGAACAAACTGGAACTGACGTTCCAAGGCCGCAGAGAGGGAGACGCCAGATACCGCAGTTGACCGTGAATAAGCCTCCAAATGCCTCTATATGGTCAAGGGTGGGTGCCTCAGGCTCCAAGATGGCTACCCGTCCTGAACGCCTCTCGAAACGCTCTCAAGTGACCGTGTGTCTAACATGGCCTCAGTTGAGGAAGTCCTACTCACTGTCTTCTCGTGGCGTGTGTTACCACTAAAATGAGAGGATGAAAGCGAGTACCCGGCGTTCTCCTCCGGGTTGGCTGACTATTAGTTAGTTTAGGGGAGATGACTAAACTCTGATTCCAAACCAACCATGGGCGGCGTTTGAGGCATACAATGGTATGTTCAGCAGCATCCGTGGCAGAGAGGTGCACTGGATACCCAAGATGTTAGGCCTCATCCGAAAGACTTATGAACTGAGCAGTCAGTCACCGGCTCTCAGTGGGTTACGGACTCCACGTTTCGTACCACTGCCTTGCGGGTTAAGCTCTGGATGGCTAAAGGCTCCGGTTGTGGACCCCTAAGCAAACCACCTTCTTTGCTTGGACAACCTGGCAGTATTGTGCCCACAAAGAAGTCATCATCGTCATCATCATCATCATACAACGGTAAACAGTAGGGCAAGCCCCACTGACCACTGCCTATCTCACAATGTTGCACGTTGAATTAGAAAGTATGAATATACAAGATAGAGAGGGAGTGGACCTACACGGATGGGGAAAAAAGAATGCCCTAGTAGCCAACACACAGAATACACAGTCTAACTGTACAAACGCACATCGATCAATCATCCTGAGTATATAGAAAGTGACAACACAATCGCCACTGTTCACAGTTCGCTGCCATATCCTTCAGTGTCTCCAGCCAACTGGTAGACGGATCTTTCGGACCCCAACCACGAAGACGTGATGCGCCTACTTTTCCTAAGTTCACTGTACATTTTATCATTCCTCGCTGCCACGTCATCTGTTGACCTTCGTGTGGTTTCTTCCACTCCCTAGGAGGAACGGAGAATAGGACACGGTATGGTAGACGTGTGTTTGCCATACGTAACACGTGCCCCAAACAACGAAATCTACTAAGCTGGATGGGCTGTGACAAAACGTTCTCTGAATTAGTACCCAATACTCGCTTTCTGACTTCATCGTTGCTTCCTCGGCTATTCCACCCAATCCTGGCGATACTACGCAAACATCGATGGTCGAAAACCTCGAGACGACGAATATCTTCAGCACGCAGACTCCAAGTTTCGCAATCATACAACAAAACTGAACGCACTGTAGCACAGTACACATAACCTTTCAACTTCAGTGAAATATCAGATCGACGCCACAAGTGCTTCAGTCCAGCGTACACCGCTCGAGCCTTGGATATCCGCGTACTCACCTCTACTACTATGCTCCCATCCGTCATCACGCTGCTGCCGAGGTAGGTGAAGTGGTCGACAATTGACAGCACCTCCCCATCGAGCATCAAGCTCGGAATCGTTGATGTCCAGTCTTGTAACATCACCTTACACTTTGAAGGTGCAAAGTGCATGCCGAATGGAGATACAGCTCTTGCAAGATTATCTAGTGCACGCTGAGCATGTTCCGTGGATTCGAACAAGTAGACAAGGTCGTCTGCGTAATCTAGGTCACATAGCTTTCCACTATTTCCTAGTTCGACTCCTACATCCTGAAGATTTTGCAACGCACTCTCCACTATTTCGTCCATGACGAAGTTGAACAGGAATGGAGACATAGGACATCTTTATCGAACACCGCTGGTCGTTTCGAACCGACCGGATAGTCCACCGTAAACTCTAACGCGGCCAGAAGTATGAGAATACAATGATCTCATTAGGTTCACGAACTTCTGGGGCATACCTTTTCGATGAAGAGCACTGAAAAGCGCTGTTCGATCAACTGAATCGAAGGCGCCTTTCAAGTCTAAGAAAATCATTATTGTCGGTCGGCGGTGCGTGTGACGCGTTTCAAGTAGTCGGCTAGGAGTAAAAATCTGGTCGATGCATGCTCGACCTGGGCGGAATCCAGCCTGCTGTTTGCGGATGTTCCTCTCTCGAGCGGGTGTAAGACGGCGCAGCAGGTTCGAGGCCAATCATGGACTCAGACTGTCTAATCCCTCCCTCAGTATTGTACCTTGTTTTGTTTAGCACACAGCCTGAAATATATATATATATATATATATATATATATATATATATATATATATATATATATATATATATATGGAAATAAGCTATCTGATTTCCTTGATAATCATCTTAATTCATAGGGCTGTGTCTATGTTTTTCAGAATTAACTGTTTTATCACAGTCGGATAGGATGCGGCATCATCGTGTGCGTAAAGGACCATGCCATTATGGACCAAGGGGGTCTGTGATTGCATGTATGATGTATGGTTCTGTGTTCCAAGTTCTGGTGTACCGATGGCCATTGTGGCTGCAGAAGTTGGTGGTCGTGGAACGGATCGCATCAGTCAACCAAGAGTCACAGCCAGGAGAACGAGTAACTTTTTCGGAAGCAGCTCGGGATGGAAAAAATGCTGCCAACAAATAAGTGAACCTCTTCAATAACCTCCAAGTTGAGATCTTCAAATCAGGACGTCAGTTATGACGCTCGGGGCAACGAAAACAGTGGAAAAGCTCAATGGCCCCCTGGCATTGCTATTTACAAATGTCTGACTTAGTAAATGCAGGTGTCATCCACGCTCTGCCTTCTCACATTGGTGCCATCACTAGAATTCGAATTTGGGTTCACGTGGTGGTCTGCTTTGTCGTCAGTTGGATTGGCCTTATCTGTCGCCGGCTGCTTCCGAAATAATTGCTTGCACTTCTTCCACCTGTGGTTGCTTTCGGTTGACCGGTTCAGTCATCACTTGGTTGTGTTGCCACAGTAGTCTTCGCTGCATCATAGTCGGAACTCACGAAACAACAGCTGTAGATGATTTCTATCAAAAAAGAACAAGCGTTCAACCCTTTGCTTCCGTGGGTTTTCGTTTATCTGTTCAACGTTGACAATTACAATTGTCACTAATCAAATGAGTGGATCGTTTCTATTGAATTCATTTTTATCGCCGTAGTTATCACCAGTGATCCATCTTGATGTCTTCCTTTTTTTTTGTCCTGTTTGGTTTTCAGGCAGTGGCCAATAAATTATTTTATTACGCTCCGGATAATGACACAAAAATCGCCGGTCTCTACGATTTGCAACACACCATCGGCCGGGGCCATTATGCGGTCGTCAAATTGGCACGGCATGTTTTTACCGGTGAAAAGGTTGCGGTCAAGGTCATTGACAAAACCAAATTGGACAATGTCGCTCAGGACCATTTATTTCAAGAGGTGGTCTGCATGAAGCTGGTGCAACATCCAAATGTCGTACGTCTGTACGAGGTGATCGACACACCGAACACGTTGTATTTGATTTTAGAGCTTGGGGATGGGGGTGATTTATACGATTACATTATGAAACATGGGAGCGGGTTGAATGAGCGGTTGGCCAAACGATATTTTCGTCAGATTGTCACTGCGATCGCTTATTGTCACAAGCTACACGTTGTACATCGTGACCTGAAGCCAGAAAATGTGGTGTTCTTCGAAAAACTGGGTCTGGTGAAACTAACGGATTTTGGTTTCAGCAACCGTTTCACTCCGGGTACACACCTGGACACAGCCTGTGGCTCCTTGGCCTATTCGGCTCCGGAGATCTTACTGGGTGACTCTTATGATGCTCCGAAAGTGGACATATGGTCTCTGGGTGTCATATTATACATGCTGGTTTGTGGTCGGCTTCCGTTTCAGGAAACGAACGACAGCGAAACCCTCACAAAAATTATGGATTGTGAATACACAATCCCTGACTACCTATCTTCAGAATGTGCTAACCTTATCCAACGATTGCTGATTCGAGATCCGGCAAAAAGAGCGCATCTAGATGACGTGTTACAGGCTGACTGGCTCCGTATTGATGATGATGACTTACCAATCGAATTGTTCTCCGTCCCGCTGGTCTCTCGTGAGTATTTGTCATTTGAAGATCACATGGAAATTCTCTCGAAAATGTCCGAAGGTCAGCTGGCCACAGTAGATGAAATTCAAGCTACCTTGGACCGAAATGAGTATAATCACATTGCTGCTACCTATTTTTTGTTGGCTGAGCGTAAACTCAAGCGGAACTATATCGAAGAGTACAAGCGTTTGTCTCACCAAGCTCAACAGATTGAACGGCTGAAACAGCAACAACAACCACAAGCACAGCCCCTGAGTCCGGCTCAACAATCAGGACAGCACAGCCTTGCTGATACGCAAATATCCCAAGTCACGGGGAAAGTTAGTCCTTGGGGAGTTTGTGCCGTGAGTCAGACCAGCCCCATCGCCTTGGCTAATAATCCAGAGGAGCGCATACGACGATTCAGTATGATTTTAGAGGACGAAGAAGAAGAACAAGAGGAAGAGGAGGAATGTACCGAACCACCGTCTACTTTCAGCCGCTATTTGGCCGAAGAATATCGTAATTTGTGCTTACCTGACGGTGAACTACATGTAGATATGCATCCCTTGGAGACCTGTTTGGAAGAGTCATCCAATGAGGCGCTAATCGAGGAGGAGGAGGAATTAGTTACTGTTGCTAGTTTAGCTTGCGTTCGATCAGATCTAGCTGCCGAACAGCAGAGCAGTGTGGGCACAATAAATACACTTCTAGCAGATGGAGGTCATGCAGCTGGAATGATGTCCTCAGTGACTCGTCCATGCTCTCGTGCTAGTGGTTTAGTAATGGATACCTCAGACGGTGCTGAGTCTGATGCTTCATTAAGTAATCGAAGTACAAGCGGTGGTAGTTATACGGGGCCTGCTCACCAGCCGATCATCTCACGCTCTCTGCCCCCCGGGGACAACCGACGCAAGCCGCACTATCGCCGTGGAACTGTGCCTCATCGACCGTTAATTTCAGTTAAGAGCAGTCCTCAGCTTTTGAAGCATATTGCTGAGGAGGAATGGAGCAGTGCGAGTGCACTGGATCGAAACGGAAATTTTAGTTCCAACCATCTGGTGCACGAATACGAACGTACGAACTCATCGAATCACTCCAAAAACACATTATCTGATGATAGTGGCGGTACTCATTCACTTCGAGCCTCATTCAAACGGCAAAGAGCACTGATGTCTTTTGACGATCAGTTAGTGGGTACACGACCCCGTTTCTCATTCAGTACACCTCGTCCTTTGTCAACAACTCATAGCCCTACTCGGACGCGACGATTTTTCACTTCAGCAGGGAATCGTTCTCGTCCAACCAGTGTAGGCAGTTGGAGCGCTGCAGTTAGTCTAAGCCTGTTACGCGATATGCGCCGCCAGTCAGTTGGCTCTTCACCAGTTGACACGTCTTTCTCTGGTGCACCAGCTAGACGTCGACCATTGGCGCTCACCACGCATTCACAAATAATTCAACAGATGAGTCGTAATCAATTGGCCGATCGTCGTTGTAGTGGTCCTCCGAGTATCACGTTGACAATGTCCAATATCTATCCAACTGCAATGATGGCTTCCTCTCCTAGAAGATGTGGCTCTGATAACTCATTTGCTGATGGTCCAGAACCATCGAGTCAACCTGTCGGGCCCGATCTCACCTCATCAGATCATGTCAGGAACGTGCGTGGGATGCGTCCGGAAATAATTCCACGAGCAGTCTCCGAATCTGATACTACAGCTGCCGTGGAAGATAAATCGATCTCCTTAGTTAATGGAATATGCAACGGAATATCAGAATCTCATTCCCCTTCCCACTCAAATACTGGCCCACGATATAATTCCGCACAGTCTCCTCATCACGCATTGAGCACGGTGCAACGCACTTCAGATTGGTGTAGTTCTGCTCCCATGTTGTGCGATACGCGCCACACTTCCTATGGAATCGATGTAAGCGCATGGGCCAGTGGAACATCCACTTTAACGAATATCGGCAACTCATCCACCCTACCTGGAACCCAGTCCGTAAGGGAACATTGTGCCCCTATTCGCGAGGAAGATGATGAGATTTCTCGATCTGGAGATCTAGCACGGATCGATTCTAGCACACACTGTTTTACTTTTGGCCCACGTCGTCGATCCGAATCGTCTGGCGTACGGGCCACCTCTTCGTTATTAACGGATTCCGACCTGTCGAAAGCCGCTTTTGCTGCACTGGCTGATGCGGAAACCTACTCTACTCTCAAACAGCACTCAGAAACCAGTGTAGGTGGGGCACCATTATCTGTCTTGGCGGACCATAGGAACCACCCCCCACTGACTACAGGTTTCATCAGTGGGGTTGGACCAGGCGGTCAGTCGTCGAACCTGACCACTTCAAATTTCTCGCTCAGTTCACTCGCCACGAGCCTGCGCGGTTCGCGGCACATGCTTGATGTAATCCGTGGGACCTTTGAACTTCAGTGTCATTATCAACGACGAACAGCTAACTCTGCGACTGGTAGTAGCATTGGAGGATATTCTTCCGCTCGCGCCAGCGCGTCTGACTCAGTGCGCAGCCTAACTGCAATATCGGAGAGCATTCCCATCTCGACGGGACTTGTGAGTGATTTGCCTGGGCGGTATTCACAACGTCCTGCTCCGTACACTCGATTTGGACTGTCACCTGATCCCTTGTCCTCATATCTGTGTTCTCGTGCAAACACAATCACTGGTTCTCGACGAGTTCTATCTCCTCCACGTCGCTCTTTGGTAGTTGCAACGCCAAAGGGACCAGTTACATCGGCTGTGAATTATAAGCAACAATTTCATCACGGTTTGATTCATCCGGATCGATTCAGCATGCCAGCCGAATTAACAGAGATGTTTTATTTGGATCATCTTCCAACATCCAGATTAGCAAATGAGAGCACTCTGAACACCCGAAACTGGAGTCGGCGAACAACTTTGCCCGCAGAAAGGAATGTTCTGGATTCTGGTGATGAATCAAAAACGCCACATATTGGGGAAACCGCGCAAATGTCCTCAAATAAAGCTTCTACCAGGGTCAGTCCCACACACTTCTCGGTTGCGCACAATAACACCACTAATAGATTGCATCCGAAAGAGACAGCTAAACCTTCGCTATTGACAACGGACTGTTTCAATACGGAATCAGCGACGGGAAAGCAATCTAACAGAGATTCCAGTCCCCCTTATTTTGATAATCAGCATGTTACAGTTTCTGATTCGAAACCAAGGAGTGGCCCAATTCCTGTCTCGGTTAGTATGGTCACTTTCGACTCGGACGGAGATTTGATGACGATCAACGATTATCGCCCTTATAATGAGTGTGGTAATGGACGACAGCAGCAGATAAATAATAATCATCGCCAACATCACACGAATAACAACAACAGCAATAACAATAATGGTTATCAAAAAAACAATAACACGAAGGACAATTCAATCACTCATGAATCTCATGTTTCGTATCACGAGGATGCAGATTCCACAGCCAATCTATGCTCATCCTCACTTGCGGTCAGTCACAGTCTCGTTCCAAAATGCACCAGTCCGAAGCAGCTTATTCCCATTCTAACCGCACATAAAACCCATTCCAAATTGTCCTGCTGCACGATTTCATGATTTATTCCCTTCCATCTCTACTCAATGAAATTTATGTTGTCTGTGTTTTCCTGATTCCCTCTCCACTAATTTTTAACTTGTTAATTACTTTTCCTCGTTAGTCCCTAAACCCTGCAGCGGTTTACGCGTGCTCCAATCGACCCACCGGTGCAGTTTAAAAAAAATTTGATACTAGCCAAACAGTCATCCGCACTGTTCAACCTAATCTATCGGAGAGTTATGACACAATCATAAGTATACACATATTTGGGCACGTACGCACGCACACATTCTGCATCCAGTCTTTCATCCCCCAAAAAACACCGGTCGCAAATATTCTTCAATAGGTCCTGTTCAGGCTTTGTACTCGCTTTTAGTATATATTTATGACTACACAAGGTCTCACAACGTCACCTTATCTTCCTATCCAGATTGCTTTTCGCTCGGCTGGATCAGTCTCCCTTCCGGCCGATCGGTTTGTTACCGTCACTCATGCATCATTATTCTGCCTTTTGTTACGTGCAGGATTTTGTTTTCACACGTTTCGGCGGGTTGATGCGCTCAGGTTGACAGTGACGAACAGACATGCACAGACTCATGCATTTTAGTTTCGTTCTACCCTATTTCCGCTCTTGCACGAAGATTTTGCACCCAAGTTCGTATGCACATAAACGCTTTCCAGTTATTGTATGCGCCTGCTTTCTCCTCGCGTATGCTGGTCTCCTCGCAGGAATCTCTGTCTTTTTCTCAGTCCCTTTGATTTTCTACCCCGGTCCTGTATAAATTCCCTCGATTTCTTATTTCAGCCCATCTTGTCTCCCTCCTCTTCCTAACACAGTCTCGATTTCATGTTCACAGATCAGGTGGTTCAGTGATTTCCCAAGTGACTACGATCCTATGCTAACCAGCCTCCTCGTCCTCCTTCGATCATTTAGTGTGATTCAATCTGATTTACTGTTTCCACGTCTATGTCATCGAATTGTTGCACCATGCTCGAGTGACTTGTGGCCATTTTTGGCGTTCGGTTCATTTCTATCCATAGAATATCGCTTTTCCATATATTTTTGAAGCCGCCTAGTCCTTCATGCATTCATTATCACATCCCCGGGGTACTTTCCTCACAGTATCGCTTTTGCCACTCTCCACTTATCTCATTATAATTGTCTGTCTTGACCTTCACATTTTTGTTTCTACCTCAAACTGTCTTCTGCCTTGTCAGTCAGCCAGTCTAATGCGCGCAACGGAAAATTTTGTCTCAAACGAACGGCGTTACTCGACCTACGGCAGCTATTGGGTGCTCCGTCTTTTTATTTCACTGTTCGTACTGCGGTCTATCCCAGTGTTCGTTCCTCAAACGCATGTTTCAGTCTGCACACTCGTTTGTCAATGACTTATTCCCATGTATATAGTCCTCATGAGATGCTGCTGGTCGTACGATCCTTTCTTCCAATTCATTCTTCCCCTGTATCGGCAAAATTTCACACATTGGTTCGTACGTGCCTGTATACACACACATCTTGATTTCTGCGCTCGTAAAAACTTGCGAATGTGCGTTATTGTACACGCAGTTGTGTAAGGCTGGTATTTCACAATTTTTTCAATATCACCTTTTGTGCTTTTTGACTGAACAGTAGTAGATGAATATAATGTGCTGATAATTGAGTTTTTTGATATGAGATAACTGGAACCGCCCGTCTAGCGACGATTAGAATGTTGCGACTGACGGATTAATGTTTTTTGTCATTTATCTTAGCCGACTTAAGACATTTTGCCCGGAAGTGAGTGGACTGAAACTGTGTATAAGTGAAGCAAAATTCCTTTTTAAGGTGAGCTCATTCCTGATTATTTCCTATACTAGACCCACTTATCAACAGGATTCTATGTCAAGTAGTTCAATATGGTTTTGTACGCCAAATTAAAAGCAGTTAAGCGGTACATTATTGTGTACCGTCGAGACTGCACCTTCGCGTGGTGTGATTGCTTGCGTGCCTCCATGACCCAAGGAGCTATGAAGGACAGCTTCCCTATGCCGGAGATGTAATCACGGCTGACAGGTCAGTGGATAGAGGCCAGACGAAGTCCAGTCTCAGAACCAGTTGATGGGCAACATCTGGTTCTAATCACTATTTCCCTGGAGAGGTCACTCCAGCGAATAAACACGGAGAGAAACGGTTTGCCAGGGTGGAGTACCTGGGATTTCTCTCGACGGTGGGAGAAGTCATCGCACTTCAGTGGGCAACTATCGCCCGCCTAGGCTGATCAGCCTCCAGCTCAAAGAATTCTGCCCCGACCACGTTCCACTTGCTTCATTGGGTGTATGGGCTGAAGACTAAATCCGAAAAGCGGATCGATAACGAAGCATCAGCGAAGACGACAAAATGCATGCAGTAACCAGGTCTCGCGTGTCAGACCAAAAGGAGTTCCTTCACGGGTTCTTCGGTCACCTTCCCGAGCTGGGTTAACGCCCCACTGCCTTATGGGTGAGGCTCTCTGGCCAAAGGCTCCGGGTAGGGTTCCCAAAAAACCCATTCTGCGGTGTGGAGAGCCGCGAATTATGATGTGCCCAGAAATCTCCAGTGGTCAATCGGAAACACATTACTTATCTCTCTGCTCTTCATCCTTTACGTTCCAGTCCTAAATGCGTACGAGTAGCTACAATGGGTTTTGACTGTGAATTTGTAGCTCTCGGAAAGGGTAGCAAATTAAAGACGGGAAAAAGAGAATCCATTCTCCGATCTAAGCATTCTCTTCGCTTTACTGCTTCCAACGTTCGCACACTTTGCCAAACAGGGCAACAGGCTGCCCTAGCTAGGACTGTTAAGACTTTTACCATGTGTGCTGTGTCTCCGAAACACGCATACAAGACTCAACTTCAGTGTTATCACCTCGATCCCCAGATACAAGCTTGGCTTGTTTCACTCTTCGCGTGTCGGATGATTCGGTGTCTAGTGCTCGTGATCAGGCTGGCGTTGGCAACGCTCTGAGCGTGAAGGCTGAGCGTGCACTGCTCGACTGGATCCCAGTCAGCAGCCGTCTGTGTGCAGTTTGGTTAAATCGTTCTGTGCATGTCAACATCGCTGATTGAGGCGTCGATGCCTGCTTTTCGTTTCTGTGTATTCCCCAAATGACTGTAGCTTTTCTGAGGCTAAAGACGAAGTCTATCAGAATTTGTCTCAACTGCTCCGCGGAGTTCGCTCTACGAACATCATGGTCCTTGCTGGTGATTTCAATGCTCAAATTGGAAGCCTAGACGAGACGGAGAAGAGCATGGGAGGCCGATATTGCGTTCCAGCCGATCGATTTGATAACGGTGATCGTCTCATTCAACTATGTTCCGACCATGGATTATTCCTAGTGAGTACAAATTTCTCTCGCACAAAAAGCGACACCGACTAACCTGGCGTCCTCCTGCGCCTTCCCAGCATTGGACTCAGACCGCTGGCGCGGATCAATTCAAGACTGTCGATCATTTTGGTCCTTGTCTGTAGGTACTGATCACTCTCTTGTCCGCGCGCGCTTCAGCTTGCGCTTTGTTGGTGGCCGAGACAACGCCAAAGCGAGCCATCCTCCATAGCTGCTACTGGACGATAACAAACGATTTGCTTTCCGAACAGAATTATCCAACAGGTTGTCGATGCAGCCAAATGCCCAGGATCCAGAAGAGCGATAGACAGAGATCAAACAGGCTCTACGTGCGGCTGCTGATGCTACCCAAGGTCCAACAACTAAACACACAGAGGAACGATGGATGTCTGCATCCTCAGTTAGATGCGCGCAAATCTATTCCTCCAGATTCCACGTGCGATGAGGCACGGAGATGCCTTAAACGCCAACTGATTCGGAGCCTGATAAATGACCATGAACAGTGGTGGATTGCGAAGTGTAGGGAGATGGAGAAGGTTGCGGTGATTGGCAACAAGCGCAACCTTTTCCGTCTGATTAGAAAAACCGATCCACGCAAACCAGGCGTTAGCGAACTGATCGGAGAGACGAACGGATCTCCGATTCAAATTAAAGAGTGTAGTCTATTTTGCTGGTCGGAGTATTTCGAGAAGCAGTTTAGTTGGCCTTTATCCTCTTCAGGTTTGCTCACTAGCGCGATGGGTACGGCTCTTGTTGTAGATATCAGTCCTCTGTCAGAAACGGAGGTTGTTCATGAGATAAGCTATCTCAAACGACATAAGGCTACCGGACTGGATGGGTTGCTTCCATCTATTTTCAAAAACGGTGGCCCTGTACTTTTACTGAAGTTGACGATGCCGTTGCAGGACTGGGTTGATCCGACGCCAAACCGTTCAGTGTCTGGGGAGACTATAAACGTGGTAAACAAATTTTGTTATCTGGGAGTTGCATTTCACTCGGAGGTCGGATATCAGATGAGGTGTTCCTGTGTATACAGAAAGCTCGTTTGGCATTTGCCAACCTGAGTCACCTGTGGCGTCGACATGACATCTGTTTACCTACCAAGGGTCGAGTTTACGCTGCAGCAGTGAGGCCCGTGTTTCTGTATGGTCCAGAGACGTGGCCACTCTGGGTGGAGGACATACGAAGATTGTCGGTATTTGAACACCGATATCCTCGTAGTATTGCTGGAATCTGGTGGGAACACTATGTGAGCGTTGCTGAGTTTTGGCGGCAAGTCTTAGGTTCGAGGATTGAATCATTGGACGAAACACTTAAGCTGACCAGGCTAAGATGGTTGAGACGTGTTACGCATGTTCCCTGACAGGATTCCTCGGCGTTTTATGTTTGCTGAGGTGGGTACCGGTTGGAAGATAAAAAGGGTGGTCAGTCTATGACATGGAAGAAAGGTATAACAGCCTAACTAGTTGACTTGGCCATGTAGGGCGTGTTAGACTTTTTGAGTGCGGTCAGGAGACCCTCCCACCCAACGGTTAGATACGTTGGGGGATATGGCTAGATGCCACGATCAGTGGTGCTGTTGCATCCACCAACTTTCTTCATCGACCTAATTCAAATAATGTAGTTCTCCTCTTACTGCTTTCATACTCTTTTCTCCTTTGTTATTTGCTTCTGAGGTTGCTGCTAGGAGATAGCAACCAAAGCCATCGCACCCAGTGCATGGTTAATAGTCGTCTGAACAGAACCGAACAGAACAGTATAACGGCACCAAGCGATATAGAAAAATACTCAATTGATCTCGGGCCTTCCAACGCATCGAAAATGGTCTCCGCAGCTGAAACAGTGAAAAAGAAGAAGTCACCGCTGGAGGATGGCATACCACCTAAGATCTTCAGATTCTGTTTGCCAATTCTGTTGGACCCACTAAGCACTTGAGTCACCGAAATTTTTCCCAAAGACTAGTCAAACTCTATCCTACTCCGAATACCACAAAAGGGTTACAAGACTGTCTGCGCGAACTGCAGGGGTATCAGCTTCATCGATATAGCAGCTAGGGTTTTTGCGACCATTCTGCAAAATCGCTTTGTTGCTGTTCGGGACGTGCGAACGCTCAACAACTGGGTTTTACGGTGTGCAGACCTTGCCGCAGACTGGAACGCGTGGACAGCTACCATCAGAGACATTCGATAAGCCGACTTATCCTCTCGCAGGAGATAGTTGCATAGACGTAAAAGTAGGTTTATATAGGCGGGCATGCCAAATGAAGCAAATAGTGGACCCAGACACTTAATTACCGTGGTTGCCGATAGATCAGGACAAGCGGGACTACTTATCAATAACAGTTAGAAGGTAACGATTGTGAGTAGTGGGAGGCAGTGGACCTTTGAAGTCAATACTCGGTCGCTCGAACGGTTGCGTAGCTTTGGTTAGGCAACCCTCGGGTGTTTTTTAAAACCGCGTTTTTATTTCTGCACAGACAGGGCACCTGGAAATCATGTATTTGGTACGCACAAAGTGAAACATGCGAGTTATCCCAGGATGACAAGGAATCATGCAAGTGTTTCAACTGGGTTTCATTAAAGCTAGACGCACACGTGCTGTGGGAAAGTGTATCGGCTACATGATTGTCTTTGCCGGACCGGTAGATTATGTCGTAATGATAAGCTGATAGCTCAAACCGCAACCTCTGGGTTCGTGGCACAGGTTCCTTCACGACAGCCGAATGATACTTTTCACTTGGAGTCAAAGCGGGGGAGAAGAAAGCCGTCGATCGGTTATATAGGCTTGTTGAAGCATCTATGGCTTTGTCTGACGCTTTCACGTCGACGACTAGTGGAATATTATGATCCGTTGTCACGGCCGTAACACTCCAAGTCTAGCTTCGGATTTTCAAATGCCTCTCGTGTAGGCACGGGAAAAAGTGTTGTATTCGGAGCGAGCAGGCAAATTTTATCGACAAATAAAGGTATCCACTGAGAATATTAAGCAAACATACCAACCACCCGACGTTGGGAATTCCCGTCAGTGAGAGATGGTTTCATGTGGTCAGGTATCCTGGACTACATAATGGCCAAGGAGTTTGATTTCCCTGTTGGCGGTTACAGTTTTCGAAGCATTTGGCGTTATCCCATATCTTGTTGTGGTGTTTGGAAAACGTTCGAGATTGTGGTTATGATCATTCATGGTCGTGCCTCACACGATATGGGTGGAGTTGGCCTTCAAGTTCTAGGCTTTCAATATGCTATTCATAGTGCGTCAAAGGCAAGCTACATCATTGGTAACCCCGAAGGGTATCCAACGGAGTTGTAAAAGATGACCACTAGCCTCAAAAGCAGTATAAGACTTTTCATGTTCGGTAGTAGGTATCTGATGGTATGCGCTTTGGAGTTTAAGGGAGAGATATTCTCTATCATTTGACAAATCCTTGGGAGCGGGTGGGTGTTCGATTCCGTGAAGCGATTGGTCGTCTGGCTGTAGTCGATAATCATTCGTTTCTTGTGATTGGAACTTTTAATTAGCAGGAATTGAGCCTTTCAAGGGGAGTTCGAGGGTTCAATAATACCGTCACTGAGGAGCTGCTTTACCTCCGGTTTGGTGAATTTCTCATCGTCTAAGGAGTTTCAGCGAGGTTTTGTGGCGATTGGTTTACGGTCTGGTAACAAATGAGCAAATAATGGGGGTGATTGGATTTTCGCAGCTGTGAGCCCACATAACAGGAATGTGCTACGTGTATTTCCACTTTGTTATTATTGTCCTAAGAAGTCATGCCCCAGAGGGACATCCGCGCACAAATTTTTCATAACCGAGAGTTTTACGTTGTTATAGGAAATGTCTCGACAGCGAATCGATACATTGCAGTTGCCTGTAATGTCATAAGTCAACGATGTCCAAGCCGTAGCGATTTTCGAATCGCACAGATGAATTGGCCAGTGATGAATCTTAACGGCTAACTGGGACACAGCTTTCGGAACTCCCAGTGTCTAGCAAAGCTTGTAATACTACTCCATTCACGAGAATCTTGATGGACACTGGGGAAAAACAGACAAAAGCAGCAGCGGTAACAACCGAGGTTATTATAGGACTGAGAACAGATGAGACTGATAAGGGGACTGGTTTAGACCTGCATACACGTTGGAGATGTCCGGTCTGAACAAAACGGAACACCGATGCTCCTTTCGTAGGTCTTTTGCTAATTTTGAGTGTAACACAACGAAACATGTTCTTGTCATGAGCTTAAAATCACTCGGGTGATATGAAGCTCTACGGATCTTGGTTGGAGCGATCACCTTTGGTCGGTTTCAATCATTCCGTAAAGTTTGCTTGGTTTGTTATCCTGATTTTCATACAGCAAGAACTGATCTGTGAACCCACACATTTTCCATTCGCTTTTGCTTTCGTCGACTGCATTCATCGCGCATTGAGAACTGTGTAGTGACAGTTCGTACCAGTGGAAAACGGTGATTTTTATTTCGAGAGTCCAAAGCAGATGTGAAGTAACTTGCTTGCTTTGAAACGCAGGTAGAAAAAAATGTAAGTGTTGATATTGGGTGGTAAATCTATCGTGAAAAAATACATCTCCCACTCACGCTAGTTCTTTTGCCTATTAAGCTCGAGCTTTGCTCCGGTTTTGGTTTCTACCTCGCAGCATCATCCACTCGAAGAAATCAAATCGAGACACCGAGAACAGTCAAATTTCCCTCCGTTGTCACATATGTCTCAGATTTGTGAAAACTAATCGCGGCTTATTCGTATGCGACTACACTTTGACGAACATCCGACCACCTGGTAAAATGTAACCGCCTGGATAACGAAACTTCCTTATTTCAACTAAGGTTTCTCCTGCCGAGACAAGATTTAGTGTAGGCCAAACGCAGCCCTACATTGGTGTTTCATAGGTTGCATTTCCAATAAGTATGCCAAAAGTTGCTACACTGTTTGAGCTATCTAGCCCGGTTGAACAGAGCTATGTGCTACCGTACCCTTTCCCAGGTCGCGGGTAAGAAAACGACTGTACTCGTTAATCGTGAATAAGGTGGATTCACTTAATAAGCGGTAGTGGACGAACGGCAGCAGCGCTCGAAGATGTGGTAGGATTTCCGCTCGGCTAGCATCCTCATCTCTGAAACTCCACATGGATTTGCAAACGGCACCGTGGCGAGGTAAGTGGGGCCCACTACTAAATAAAAGCATAGCTCCTTTTCGCGTTATGTTCACCCGGTGACGGTTTTGTGGTTTAGAGCATTTGACTACCGTCTCTGAGGTCCCAGGTTCGAATCTCCGCCATCACCGTGTACTTTGGTGGTAGACAGTGATCTACTGCCATCCGTCTCGTTACCAAACCGAACCTTTTGGGGACCTTGTGATTCTCCACTCCAGATCTCAGGATCTGGTTGTCGGTTATCCGTAATAGCACGGAGGACCTTCGTGGCTATGAATATACCCCTTCCACTGCACTCACACACAAACATATAATAAAAAAGGTTTCTCAGAAGGGAAGAATGAATTATGCAATCGGTCACTAGCTCAGCTGACCTAGTACTGCTGCCTTGCAGGACGCGCGCTTTCCTGCGCGAAGTCGAGTTGCATCTTCGAACAAAGGACCTACTCTGGACCGAGTGACCGGGTAGTATAACGGCCCCCAACGCACACAACGATGGGAGACATAACTAACGTAATAACTCACTGTTCTCTTATGCAGTCACGTGATATCTCTCTCGTACCGAGCACAACGATTTATTTTCGCACCCTATCACTCATCTCCACTTTCTTTTTCACACCCAATGGGAGCTTTGGTCGTTTGTAATTGCTCTGGTATCCCTGGTAGTAGTCTTGGCCATATGCTCTCTTGTCTTTTGACTATTTTTCAAGTTTCACCGAACCCGCTAACACCGTCTGATATCCTCCTTCGTCCTCGATGCCCGTTCGAAATAGCCGCGGTCAACATCCGAACCCTGACTCGTATTTGACGGTAGGCGAGTGTAGTTCGTACGCTTAAGTCCCCTACCATCGATGTGTGTTGCATTCAATAGACTGCCAGTCAAGACTCCAGTTCCGTCATCCGATTGGCTCCCTCATCCAATCCTTCTGTGAAGTTGCATTTACGCCTTTCTGGGGACACTGAGGCTACGTTTCATGCTGGTTATGGATATATCGATCAAGTTTTCACCATCCGACAGCCGCTAGATCATTGTTATTCCTTCTAAAGACCAACGATCATCGTGTTCTTTGACATTCGCACGACCCTTGGATCTGTCAATAGGACTGCAGCTTAAGAATGTTTGTTAGGGAATGTAGTGCCTGAAAAATTTATCCTCAAAGAATTGTATCGGTACACCTCAGTTCGGGTTATGGTCCACCACCAGCTTTCTTCCCGTTTTATCGTCTCCAGTGGAGTACGACAACGTTGCCTTACATTCTCATCTTTTCAACTTTGTCACAAAGGATATTCTATGGAATATCTCATCTGGTATGCTAGACGGTGGAGTTGACCTCCTCCTAGGGACTTCCTGACCTATAATACGCCGATGATATCGCCCTGCTGAGTGACAATATACGGCCAGTTCAACACCCCAGACCGCTTGGCGATAGAGTATGCACTTTGGGCAATTCAGCTGCCAAACCTCTGCGAGGCTGGCAGGAGCCTGCGTATGCACTCATCCTTTTTGGGGACCAGCTAGAGTTAGTCGATAACCTTAAATATCTAGGTAGCTTGATTGCAGCTGGAGTTGGTGTTAGGGAAGAGATCATGTGATTATATGTATATATATATATATATATATATATATATATATATATATATATATATATATATATATATATATAATACAGAATAGCTTGTGAATTACATGTTCGGCTGCTGAAAGAGAATAACTATGTGTTAATACGCACGTCGCGAGAGTGAGATAGGGACGCGTTGAAACTCGGTAATGTTTAAAGTGCACTAGTTTTCGGTTCTTGCCAGCACACCGACTGATTTCAGTTGTTCTTGGTTGAAAGAATAACTAAGCATGATGTATATAGCATAAATAATGTCCTTTCAAGAAATGTAAATCTTCCGATGTAGTGGTTTGGTTAAGCACAGAATCGTGTAACAAGGGAAGGAATCATTCGTCTGAAGTCATCCGTTTGATGCAGCTGATGACTATGACAATTCTGTTCAATATTCCACGAACCTAATGTGGTGTGAAATCTCACATTGACTATGTTCCTTGTCATTCGATGTTGCGGTTTGGCCCTTTCCTAGTGCGCACTCCCATGGGCTTCAGTCGCATGAGTACCACCTTGTGTTTTCAACCAGCTCATTCAGTCGTCTTGTCAACCTGGCCGTTTGTGGTACGACAATTGTTGTAGCAGATTTTTAAAATGGTGTTTTCAAGCTTATCTGTACATTTTTCTAAATCAGGCTATATGTGAAGCAAATCCTGGGTTGGATTTACCAAAATGTCCGGGTTGGAAAGTAACTTCCAGCCGCCTCGTTGGATATGGGTGGCTGCATGAAAAGTAAAAGATAAGGTGAATGCCGAATAAACTGCGTTGGTGTCCAGCCAACCTTTGATTTATTGTTCCGAACACCTGGTATTGATTTAGAACTGTCCGTCGTTAATTCTGTTTCGTATGACTACGTGGGTTTGAGTCAGTAGCGGGCTACCGAATCCAAAAGGATGAATTCTGTATACCCAGATTTCCCCGTTGGAAACCAAAGGGCCCGGAGATTTCCAGTTCGTTTAAAACCTATCAGTTTATTGAGTGTACACAGTGCTACCAGGTGTTACGAGAGATCAAGTTTCTGACTGAAATGTGCTTGATTGGTAGTAACCGGTACCGTAACGACGCAAGTTGTTTTCATTTTGCCCATGGCGTTGCTAATCAGGGGTAAGTATTAGTGTGCACACAAGGTTTCAAAATAGTAGCTGTGGCGGACAAGTTGTAGACGGACAATGTTCTACAGCAACTTGAGTTGTGGTTGATTGGTGGTCATTCCTGAAATAAAGCACATAAACAACTCACTGCTCTTGACAGTGAAGTATTATCTACCATCTAAGTTGATCTGTTTTAACGGAATTCTCACTCCTCACGCCAGACATGACAGAGAGGACCGTGTGCCACCTGCAAGTTGCCCCTGATCGTTACTCGGTACGGAGAAGTTACTCACCACTTTTTGGAAAGTCTGCAGCATATCTGGGGCTGTTCAGTATCGAGCAGTATGTTGGGAATAATGGTAATTAATCTGGGCTTATTTTATGAAATGACTACTTTTCCAGCTAAAGCCGCTTGCATACAAGGTGATATCCAGTGTGACCGAGCGTGTACGGTCTGTAGTTGATGACTGCCAGATGTGAAAATTCAAAGATACTTAGCAATATGGTATCTTATTATGAATGATAGTTGAAAATACGTTAGGGCGCATGGCTGATGTCAACTGATAGCGTTGCCCATATTTATTCCCGAGCTTGAACAACATTCTCGATGGAATTATTGAGTTCTATCAGTGACTAAGGTGGAGTGATGGCTTGTCGGTTGGGTCAATGTCACTAACGTAGTGGTTGGGGAAGTTGGTCACATTAAATCACGTACCGGAATAGAATCATTTTACAACAGGCATCTTTGAGAGAAGCTCTTCTCTTTGTTCTTCTGATTGTCATTAGTAATGTCTTGTTTCGTGCTGAATTACAAGCGCAATAGCTGTGACCCCGTAACTCCTGAGGTCACATCGGAGTGCAGCAGGCCAGGTGTACTACCAGACCTACACACGGATGAGGACAACCGACTGACGTGAGCGGACAGTGCGTGAGCGTAGTTTCCGGGATGTTTGACTCGACCGGTATCAGCTTAAGAGTCATTAGTGATTAAACTTTGTACTGAATTCAGGAGGATGAGACACCATCCACAACTCCATGCTTATTTGAGACTCGTTAACCGATTCTGGACGTTCTGAAGTACGATTTCGTGGACTTACACAATGTGCAATCTGTCCAAGTGCTATAATTCATCGGTCCCACTGGGAGTCGAATCCACACATGGGCGTTATACTTCCTTGCCATCGTGTTTGCGTCCTATCATTGTTGGCACCGTGGGATTTCTAAATATGGCGCAACCATGGAAAAGTAATACACGAAGGTGAAATCATGGGGTATCACAAAATATAATGATCACGTGCGAAGGTGAGTGAAGGAAGAAATATTTTAAATACCCTTTTGGGACCACAGTTCGTAGATCTGGTGGGCTCCACGACTGGAGCCTAAAGTAAATGGTTCGATTAAGACCGCTGACTGTTTTTGGCTTATATCGGCCCTATCAGGAACTGACTACAGCTATCTACATTGCACTCAATACCAGCCTCAGATGTGTTCTGCTCGTCGCACAGCGGACGACGTGTCTCGACCAACTAGAACTGTACAACCGATCTCAGAATTGCTGCTCTGGTTGTTCCACCAGATTCCGGCAAAGTTGAAAAATTACCAGCTGGTAAGCACCGCCAAACTACAGCCCTTTCTGGACTTCAAGCTTTCTGAGTCACATGGGGAACAGGCCCAAACGGAAAAGCATAAAATAGACAAACTGTCATCAATACGAAATCAGAGCTCACTGATGCTGGCTAATGCGTTCTTTACATGCATGATCACACTTTCGCCTCAATCTGATTATCATATGATAATCTGTTGTAAGTGGGCTAGATTATTCGTTAGTTCTGTGACGAGATGTGCCCGTTATCCTCTATGCGCCAACCGTGAGCTACTGAGCATGCACATCCTAGCACGTCACTGAGCCGGCGTCCCAACCGCGATGATATGATTGCTCACCTTGGGAGGGTTATGAACCGCTTCATTCGTATGCTTACCGATGCGGTGACTGTGCATCTAATATTCAATTCTTTTGCATATACAATAAACCGTTGGCGGCCAGACCAGGTAGCCTTGTGGTCAAGATGTTCAACTCACAGTCGTTTGTCCCGTGTTCGATTCGCAGTTGGGGCTCGATGGATGTGCACTGTTGATGATTGCTTACAAGAGTGAAACAGCTACACAGTTTTCCCATGGTTTCTAGTGATGAGCTGAGTGTTCACACTGCATGAGGAATCATATTATGACCTTTTCCCTTTGGTGTCACCTCGAACAGTCTATCTGTCCAACGGCTGGAAAACAGTTTGGTGTATCAACGTTCACCGTTTAAAACTTTACACTCCTCATTTGCGCTATAATTCACGCTTCATCCTAATTTGATTAGGTGTGACGGTTCGAGAAGTTTTGAAGTGGTTAGAATTGGGAAAGGTCATCGGTCACAGTGAGACCCGACCCCACATAGGGACCAATACCCTGTTTCTACTGCGTGGGCTGTCCCAGCTGAGCCACCGGGTCACTGTGGAACTTCGGACATTTCATAAATGCGTTAGCGTAAGCTAACCGTAGTTTGGACCGGGAGCCACTGTGATCCGTTGTAAAACTGCTCAAAACTCATCGTTGGTTAAACTCATGCCGCCTTGACGTGTTTGTGGCGACGATGATTGGTTTCGAATCCCGCTGAGGACGACCACTCTTTATATCAAATCAAATTTTATTAAATCGTCCAAACCGAATTTCACGACGCGACCGTGTCCATTTATTCAACCGGTCAAAACCAGCCGCGGTGAGTGTTAGGCACACGAACCAAATATTTGGGTGAAACGCTAAAATCCTCCAGGCGAAGGTGGCTTGGACACGTGTTGGTCATTTCCTTGGTTGTCAATGGTTGAACAATGAGTAAAGATTGCCAGTGCACGACATGGATCAAAAAATATACCTCCCAACTGGTGGAAATGGTTGTCTAGGGGGTGGCAGGCTTCCTGGGTGAGGTCCAAGAAGGCCCCCACTCAGTGGTTAAATACATTGGATTATATGGCTAGGTATCGCGACCAGTAACTCTCGTATTCATACACCTGCATTATCGACTTGACATGATTATTAGTAGCTCACGGTTTACATTTTTATACACTTGATTAATATGATTTCCAAGTGAGTTTCCTGTTGTGATGTAGAACCCTTAACTGCCATATTCAGTGCATGCTGGTGGTCAAATGGTCATCGTGGCGGATTTCAGACTCTTCTGTTCTGGGTTCGAATCCCCGCGTCACCGCTGCCGGTCACTCCTCAGTTGATAGCCTCAAAGTGGCCGCTACTCCGTTCCTAAAATGTCTTACCGTTATCGTATAGTAAAATAGAAGTAAATAAAGAAATAGACTATGTCTGTTGTGACTACCTCCGGCAGAATTACACACCCACTTTGGTGGATGCCACATGCTTTTGACGGAACTACCGTTCGGATTTACCCCGTCTGTCTGTATACGTTGCCCAGTGCATAGTCCATGAGAAGCGTTATGGCCGCATTGCACAATATGGCTAACCAACTCGTCCTGAATAAAGCTGAAAGATTCCTGCTGCTCTTCTCTTTCGGCCAACTTTTGGGACTGGGGAGGCTGTGACTCAATATAACGCTAGGTCAAATAACGATCGATATGGATCTCAGCTCGCTTTTTGATTGGTCTGTACGTTGTCTGCCAGTGAGTGCATACCTCCTTTTGTATATAAACTAGTTTGTACCAACCAAATGAGACATAATACATTCCTGCTATTCTTGTCTGGTGTTGTCGCTTCCTAGTGCGTGTAATCCGGGTATGAGCTATGTCACTACGTACGACTGACCGGGTAGATAAAACTCTCACAGTTTAGCAAGCAGTCGGACGGGCAGGTCTTTGTAAGTTCAACCAGTGTGCATGAGTAATGTGACCATACTGAACATAAAGTTATTTATTTAACGACGAGGCTAGTTCTCATATAGGAAGCTGAAGTACCATAGAGAAAACGATTGCTTCTTGACAGTAGGTAGTAGTGTATTTGGTTGATCCAACTGATAAAAACGATGATTTCATTATGGCAAAATAGCCACCGCCGAAAGCAGGTGACAAAAAAATGACTGCTCACGATGTGTTTGAAAGTATTCTTCCTGTTCGGACAACAAGCCTCATCATTCCCGGTCGGGGTTGTACTGATCTCAAGCAGAGCTGCATGCTACCGGGCCCATTCCCAGGTGGCGTATAGGGACACGGCCAACAAACCGATGATTAGTCGTGAATAAAGCGGGCTAAGGCTCATTGAATAAGCGACCGCGGACGAGCAGTGGCTGTGCCTGAGAATGTGGTGGGTCTTCGCTTCGCTAGCGTCTTCCCTTTTAAAATACCACATAAGTCTGTTGATTGCACTGTAATGTGGCGCACGCGGCCAGCCGTCAAATAAGCCCATTGCCGCTGCTGTCTCGCAGGTTGCATTTGGTTGTGCAAAGGCTAGAGGCACACACAATCTGTTGGAATGTGAGGAAGCTAACAGATGTAGGTAGACAGGGAATTGCTATGCGGACACTACGTGATTACCATGCAGACATTGCTTGCCTTTCGGACGTTCGACTACCCTGCTCCGGCACTCGGTGTGTTAAGGTTCCGGGAGTGGGTGCAGTTTATTGGTTCTGTCACAGTGGGCCTGAGGGTAACTCCGGACACCATGGTGTAGCGTTTGCCCTGAGCAAACAGGCTAACAGCGCTCTGATTTCCTGGGAATCGATTTCTTCGAGGTTGGCCCTAGCACGCTTCAAGGGCTCCTCCCGGAATCTGTCGGTGATTGCTATCCATGCACAGACAGATGCGGCTGAAATTACAATAAAAGATGACTTCTACGAAAAACGGCAACTCTACTCAATCGTGTTTCAAGCAGTGATATACTCTTCATCGCCGCTGACTGGAACGCAAGAACAGGCCCCTCGAATGAGCTCACTATCCATGTCCTAGGAAAGTTCGGATCTGCTCAATGCTGTGAGAATGAAAACCACCAAGTGAATCTGGCTGGTGCTAACAGGTTAGTCATCTGAAACACTCACTTCCAACACTCCAGAAGACATTTGGCAACCTGTAACTCAAACGACGATCGCACAGCGCATCAAATAGATCACATTCTAGTGTGATCCCGTTGGGCTTCGTCGGTAGAGAAATGCCGAGCGTACCACGGCGCAGTAACGAGAAACACGAACAGCAAAGACCGTGTCCTTGTACTTGCGCGCTTCAAAACCCATCTGTCTGCGTGCCTCAAAGTCTCACTACCGAGCCGAATCAACGTCGCAGCCCTGAATATACCAGAAATGTGCAACGCTTTCTCGAACGCTGTCGGAGCCGGGATGGCTACTGTATCTGGCTTGTAAACGGATAGGTCCTCTGTGGAAAAACATTGAAAGGCGATCAAGCCGGTGGTCAAGGAGATTGCTTGGAAGAAGCTTGGGGGGAATCGAAAAACGTCTAGAAGATAAGATCTCAGCGACCACCTTGCAACTATTAGCCTAGGCCCAGGAAGCCCAAACATTTGGAAGCACTGAAGGCCAAATACCACGGCGAGAGGCCTCAGGCCCTGCTAGAGCCGATCGTAAGAGGTACTGGATCGAAGTGGCAGAGAAGATGGAGACCCGCTTCCGGTACTGAAGACTTCAGCAAATTATTTTGACTCATTAGGAGTGCTTCAAATGGCGATGCAAACCTGAATCTGTCTTACGTGGTGTGACAGGCCAGATTATCCCCGAACAGAGAAGAAAAATCGAAAGTTGGTTAGAGTATTTTGATCGGCCTGTCCACCGACCTTCCGACCTCATCATGGACCTTCCACCCACCCAGAGTGTAGACATGTACCACATCAACTTCGAGCCACCAGTTATGAGGGAAGTCGCCAGGGTGGTCAGCCAGTTGAAAAACAGGAAAGCTGCTGGAGAGGATAGCATACCACAAGCGTATAAGTCTTGTTTGTCATCACTGATGGACAAGTTCAACGTGCTGTTCCGATCTAAATGGGAAAGATAGACATTTTCAACGAACTGTGGTGCCTCTATTCTTTTACCCATTCCTAAGAAAAGAGGCAAGACACTGTGCGAGAGCTACGGGAGGATCAGTTTAATTGACGTCGCTGCAAAGATTTTCTGCGTACTCCTACTCAACCGCTTCTCAGTTGCGAGAGACTCCTGCACTCGACCGAACCAAGGGGGTTTCCGCCGTGGCACAGGTTGTGTGGACCAAATCTTCACACTGAGTAGAATACTGGAACACCGCTACCAGTTCCAGCAGCTAACAGTAGTCTGCTTCATTGATTTTTGGACTGCCTTTGACTCTGTTAATCTTTTACGCCTTTGGGATGTACTGGAACCTGACGGTATTCCTGCCAAACTCTCAGGGATCCTGAGGGTCAGGTGATCGAGTACGTACGATTGTTCAAATATCTGGGGTTAACTCTGCTTCCGAACGGTCAGACGAAAGACGAAGTAATGTCAAGTGTTGAAAATGCACGGAAAGCGTTTTTTTAACTTCCGCGTGTGCTATGGTATCGGAGCGAAATTAGCTTTCAAAAGAAGATTCGCGTCTTCCGTGCCACTATCCGACCCGTACTCACATGCGGATGTGCAACCTGGCCACCACGAGCTGAAGATACCAGGAGGCTGGAGATGTTTGACCACTAGTGTCTGCGCTGAATCCTTCGTACAAACTGACAGGAACTGCTGTCAAACGACGAAATAAGGAGGCGAAGTTGCGAAATTGACCAACTCTCCTTCCTACTTCAACGCCGCCGCCTGCAGTGGTTCGGTCAGATGCTCCGGCAACCCGACACAGAGCTGTCCAGGTAAACTCTCTACCCTGCGCCATCTGCTGGATGACATTGTCGCCTTGGTGGTCCAATTAAAACGTGGTTGAGCACCTTCGAGAAGATATGAAGTGCCTCGGACAACACCGTCTAAAACCTGCGATACTGGAAGAAAATCTGGTGACGATTAGCGCTGAGCCTGCAGCCAACTGCCACGCATGATCGGCGATTATCCGCGATATCCATGGAGCCGACTTATACTCTGGCAGGAGATAGTCGTGTAAACGTAAAAAGTAAAGTAAGTTGAATCACGAATAGCGGAGCAATTCATTTAATATCTATCTTGCAAAGCCTACTCCGTTAGATGCAAATTAGTGTAACATTGATTTGTCTAAACCAAAGCGGTACATGTGACACACCAGTAATAATACACGCTTACGCCTGAAGATATCCATGCACACACATACAACAACAACGGTAACAAACTTGTCGTAAATGTATGCGAACACAATTTGTATATGTACACGTTGGGCTCAGCGCTACAGCCAGTTTGCTAATCCGTTTCAATGCTGAAGTGATTTTCTCTCGCGTGTTATTTACCTGGTACTGGCATCTGGTAGCTGATAGACTTAAGGAGCCTCAGTAACCACTGTGGAACAACAACCATGGTGAATGTTGGCTCAAAGCAAACAGTGTGTGATAGTGGGATTCTTTATCCATTTACATGTTTCGCAACTGTTTCATGTGAAGTTATCAGTTCTAGTCTCTGCATTTGTGCAGAATGTCAACTTATTTTTCAGAGTTGACTGAAACTCCGACAACGATATGCACTACTTGTTTCTCAGAATTGAAGAGAAATGGAAAAGTCTCACGTCGGCAGTTAGCACCTTGCCACAACCTATAGTTTAAATGACGTTTGGCTTATAAAAACTCAAATTCGCAAGACTTTACTCACATTTGATCTTGTCCACGCATGTTCCATGTGGTTTTACTGCGTCCGCTCTTAGTTCACGTGCGTATGGTCGATTGTGCAGCGATAGTAACGAACCGTACCGATCGGCTAGATAGTGTAATTTTTGCGAATGTTGTAGATTGTCCCCGCTGATTGATTTAACATTTTGCTTAAGAACTGTAGCACCCTCATTTTTATAAGGTAACATTTCAGGTGCCCAACCTTTTGTCAGGCGAATAATAAACAACCATCTGTCATGTGCGTGGAAATTCAATAGACGACGTGATCAACGTGACATGCGTTCGACCGGCTTTCGGTTTTGTGGCAACTTTTGCTTGATCCGATTTTCGGTTTTCGTTCCGCTGCAATACGTCCATTTGTTTTTCTTCTCAGATAGAACTACGGTTTGTTTTTGGTACCGCAACTGACTAGGCAACAATCAGCGTCCTGCAATAGCCTACGGAAAAGCGAACTAGTCAGTTGTTCCGACGATTCCCAAAAGTCTTTCGGTTTTCCAGCAACGTGGATGTTGGTGTTTGTTGTAAGAACACAGGTAATCGATCATTACTTCAAGCTGCAGTTACACCTAAGCCAGAGTTAATTAGGAGAGGAAGTGGTTTAACCGTTCGGAAACAGTATAGCCGTAACTACGATTTTCACTTAAGTACATACGGGTAAACAATAATCACGGTTTTACGGCATCAGACGTTATGCGTATTGACCATGCCGATATTCTGTGATATTGCATGTTTAATAAAATAAGCAGTTATGGATTGCTTACACACAATCCCAATCACTTCCGGACGGTCGCATATCTAAGACAACGTAGGGATAGAAATCATACACTGGATTAGAAAATAAAATGATATGAATCGTCACATTGTTCAAGATTCTGTCAATAGCGAGATTTCTCCAAATCTGTCGCCTTCCCAAAGGTCATTTTTCATGCGCTCAAAAAACAGTTGAAGATACCTGCTGAGAAGAACCTATGTGCGCTTAAACTACACAGCCGGACAATCTGCAACTCAAAAATGACCCGTGGTGACGAGTCTCATACGTAGGTTAGACTGTCACAATGCAACATCACAGCTGACTTGAAACCAAACCGATTGATTAGCATACCCTTCTCATCATGCGGTTTTTGCCGATTTTAATGTTATCCTCCTCCGCCCGAGGTCAAACAGTCACCATCGTCAACTTTAGACCTCGATAGCCCGGGTTCGATTCCTGACACGGCTGATTACTCTCCCGGTTTTTTGGCCTTTGATTGGCCGCGGTCCCCTCCACAACTATTGTACTTTGTCGTGTAGGTAAAGCAATAAAATAAAAAGATCACCATAATAAATTGCTTGTTGGACAATTCGCCGTCCAACTAAGTGAGTGACCAAGCGCTCCAGGTTGTAAGCACTGGCTTATTTTCACTTCAGCACGTAATGAGATAATATCCATCTCCGGAGTCGATCGCCGTTGCTTGCCAAGTTGGTACAGTTTGAAGTTAGTGACGGACGGTCGCTATATCACGTAGTGGTAAAGTAAAACAAGACAGTAATAGCCGGTCTATTGCTGACATGTATAATTCATCCATGCACCCCGGATGGTTTCAAGTCCCAGTTTTGTTTCAGCTGACGGTTTCTACACAGCTTGGTGAAATAACGGTGCAGGCGTTTGGGTGCCTTCAGCACTTAACGAGCAACATAGAATCGCTTAGCTCTGACTGCAGGATCAAACAAACCCAGAAAACCAATTAGCGACCTTCAAACGAACTACCTACCTGATGGTCGAACAGCCTGCAGTACCCAACGCAAATCTTGCGTGAACAAAATCGAAACCATGACATACAGATTGGTAGCTTACTCATTTTCAGGTTTTATAGATGAAGCCATTTGTTCGACTCCGCCATTTTACAACAGTGTTAGTCTTGCTTCACAGTAACTCCTTATGATCAGTTCTTGTCGATCAATATTTCCGTGCGTGCCCACCAAATCTGTTTTCGTGCTGGTTGTTTAGTTCATCGGTTTCTTTTCGTTGGACGTGACTGAAAAACTGCAGTGCTTTTCGTTGAACTTCGGCACGGTGACTTATATGACTTCATATTAACCTACAGATTCGGTATTTTTCGTTGTGTTTATTGGTGAGTTCAGAGCTACATTCTAGTATGGGTTTACTATACTCTATGCTTAACAACCTTTGGAAAACAAAAAATATATCTTTATGACTGTACATATACCGTGTGTATCGCATCCGCGCTCGGTTCGGAGTATATCTCAAGACCAGACTGTGGACCGGTCTTAGGAATGGTTACCCGGGATAACCGAAACGTCATCTGACTACCACTATCACCGACAACACTGTGTTACCAAAAATCTAGCATTCAAATAAGCCTGTAGCATGCTGGATGCAGTGTTCTCCCGCGTGAGTTGCACGTGCAAGATCTGCAAAGATACAAAAAGAAAACTCGACGAGTTATTGTAAAATAAAGGTGAAGACCTACTTACTATCAATGGTGAAGTATTTCTAGCAGAGGAATGCGGCCCCTTAGAGGGGGTCGGACAGAAAAGTAGACTTGAAGTGGTGGTTGGACAAAGACTGCCATCATCAGGACTTAGACGAAAGACACTCATTCCATCTATCGCGTGTGCTTTGGCACATTCATAGAGTCCGGCAGGTGAATTTTTCGAACATAAGTTTCTCGAATCGTATTCTTTTTGTGGTGTAAGATTTACTCGAATGGATAATTCATGCATCCGGTATAAAAGTAACCGCAGATTTGTCCTGTTCAATGCACTCATTCAGTTCTCAGATGGTTGTATTACAATATATCGTTGTAAGTGTAACTTTCATACTGCTTTCACTTCGCGTCCTGTCACTAATCGGAGGCACTTTTGTTCCGTGTGCAGCTATCGCTCACATAGTTATCTATTTAGCATATATTATTTAGTACGAATGTTTTCAGATCTTTCAGAGCGTTCCAGCGGATGTGTTCGATCCTAGCTGCGGCTCTTTTTGCAAGTCAGTTATTAGTGTATCCTACCCATGAACTATAGATTTCTCTTTAGACCCAAACACTTCTGATAATAGCCTAATCAGGAACACCACTGAAGTGTACACTCGGTGCTATTAGTTACGTGTACTTTTTTCTTCGGTGAACTTTCTCAGTTCAAGAGAATGGATTTAATCGACCAACTGTGTTTGATGAGGGCAACTGATTTCATGGTCGGCAAACCATTTAAGGACATCTCTCTCGCACATCTACTAGCTGAAAACAATTCTTTGGATCGATTGACAATTTTTGAACACAAAATAAGTATTCCCCTTGAGTGGGGACGGGAAGCCGACACTGAATACAAATTCAACGTTTCAAGTGACGGCAGAGGGCATTCGTAAGAAGAAAAACCATGAAAAGAGGATATTTGCAGGCGAACTTACGTTGTTCGAATAAATCGTTCATAACTTGGAGGGATCTGGTTAGCAGCAAATGATAAAAAGATATAATATATTCAATTCGCTTTGCCCATTATGCTGACCTTGTTCGTTTCGTCGACCACCCAGGTGTCACGAGCAGTAAGTGTAATTTAATGATACCACTTAGATTAGTAGGTCTTAAAGTGTGATGCAATCGATGTGGGTGCTTTGCTGAGTTGAAATGGTGGATGCCAGGTGGTTTAGCGGCGATCAGAGTTGTCTGAAATTCCTGCCAACTAGGAACAAGTTGTAATCAGAACAAAAAACCGAGGGCCTTTCCCGTTGGTTGAACGACAGGAATAGATTCCAAAACGATCGTTAAGATTCATCCCGTTCGATGAAAGCTAACCTACCCCAACATGCATTCCTCCCCGCTGAAATTATACTATCAGCCCAGTTCGCGGTACGCATGATGTCGTGCAGCATCTAGCGCAAACTAGCCTCGACTACTTTTGAGATGCATATGGTGGGTTCTGAGCTGAAACGTCCCGTAGGTTGCAGTTATCTGCAGTGGCTGGATCAGAAAATAGACGAAAATGATTATAGCCAAGTGTAGGTACAGGAAAACATACGGCGACAAGATAAGCACAGATTAGCTTAGAGAATATTAGCAATGTCCAGAGAACAGGATGGAACCATCCACATACACAGTTTACTCTCCGGAATAGTTTGTCATAGTTGGATCCCAACAACTGTCATACGGGCTGTCTCGTTAATGCAAATGCGCCCATAAATGGCGTTTGGAACTGGATGAGTTTGGTTTTTACCTCCATGGATCAAAAAACGCTCACAGACAGAATATCCCGCGGTAACTACGTCGCGGGTGCGTTGGTTTGCGTTTCCATTCATTAAAAAAGTAAAACACATTGTGATGGAAAGAATACGGAGGAAAGCGTGAAGTGTACAAGGTGTCACATATCCGAACGGTGAGTGCTCACCTTGCTCGAACCTTCATGTCTTACTGCTATTCCGGCAGCCTGACTGTAGTTCTGTCGGTGAGAGCTGCACAAACGGCTTCTTGACCATATGCTGCATTCTCAGAGTGTGTATGGATGAAGTTCATAAAGAAGATGGAGGGACACACGCAACATGAGCTACTTTTGGTGTGTGTATATTAGCAATAAGTCGTCAATTATTCATCGGAATACCAATGCCCAAATCGTCATACCTCATTTTGTGTGTCACTGGAAGTTGTAGTGCTACATCACCTAATCTCGGGAAGGGCAATAATCGATGGGATCTCATGCTGGCTTTCCCGAGGGATAAACCTGTAGCCTTTGTACAATTTAACGCGAGCAGAGCAGCAGAAAGTTTGATCCATTCAAGCCAGTGATCAATCGAAAGATTCGTTCACCTCCTCTTAAAAGCCTTATCCATTTCGTGAAATATAACGATGGGCAATGATCTCACTTACTGGCGAGTCATATCGTCCAGGTTACAGCGCAGTCTTCAGATGCACGCGATGTTATATCAATGATATAGCTTGCCAGACAGGAAACCCACCATTTCAACGACCAATGTCTCGCCTTATTCGGAACCTGTCATTAAATAAGTATAAATCCATCCCATTCGTGACTGATCATCGCACCGATAATCGTTTCTCTATACGAAGCCAAGCGGGGCTCCCGGTAGCATGCAGCTCCTATCACACTGATGGTCCTGCATCAGACGGGGGAGTGCAACGATTGAATAACTACATCATGTTCCATACGAACCATTATTTGTGCCTTATTTCACCTTTTGTTAAATATATCACGTATACGGTCGCACGCATTTTTTTCACTGCACGAATCTGCTAGTGACTCCGTTAGCCGATCTTCATTTCCTATGTGCGTCCTCTGAGGCCACTTGTAAAAATGAACGACACACCTTCTTCATTCCGCAAAATATCTGTCAACCGAACCGTATTGTAGACTAATGAGGATCCAATAAATCACTGAGAAGATAACATAATGAAATCGAAAGCCCCACAAACTACCGAATTATCACGGTGGAAGGAAATAACGAACAAAATTGATGGTGGTTCATGAGATTTATCAACATATTTGTTTTTTTATCATCGAAACAGCGATTGGTTTTGTTGAGACAAGTATAGCCAAGTCAGTTCACTCCGACGGGTGTATATTCAGTCCTTCAATTGCTGCAAAAGCTTTCCTCCGAAATCAGTACCAAATCCCAACGACTAGTTGGAACGTTTACTTGACAGCTCGAACAAAGATAAGTGTGTGTGTGCGAAAGAAAACTGTAACATCTTTGACTACTGAGATAGGTAGTGTGAGACTACATCAATTCCTAGCAGTTGTTTTAGCTGCAACCCACAGCTTTTAGCCATGACCGACCATTATTTATCCAAGACCCACAATTAGCCACGATCCGCAGTCCTTCAGTCTCGACGTACAAACTTTAACCACACCAATGCAAGTCAGTCAGCAAAAGTATCAAAATATTAGGACGTCAAGAAAAGTTGGAACAATTTATTTTCCACGATTGATGTGAAGGTATGACGGTCGTGTGCTGTGCAGTTGGCCGTGATCTGGCTCACTTATAGCTGCATGGCCAGAGGTAGTGCATCAAGCCTAAAAGTTTGTTAGTCGTGGCTAACCATTTGTGGATCGTGGCCCAAGGATTATGAGTCATGGCCAAAGGATGGTAGGTCGCAGCTAAGTGACAGTGGGTTCTGGATAAATGTTGCGTGGTCCATATAACTAAGTCTCAATCATCTACTCATCTCTGAGTATTCTTTCGTTGTACTTTGAGTTGTTTTGCTTCAATCTCGATTATTCGCCCGTCCAATGTGAACCGAACCGGGAGCAGTCAGGTGACTGTTGACCCAGCCGAATATAAAGCTGAATGACAGACTCACTGATCTGCTACACATCTCCCATTATCTTTATCCAGATGTTCACATTAGTTTCACTGAGTCCTCCTACAATTTACCGGTGTATCCGCTGGTTTGTTAATGTTATCTGCAGTTTGCATTCAGATGACAACAAAGATCAAAGGCGATTCTTTTCGGACAGAACTGAAATAAGCAGTCTGCTGGACTCATCATAAGCATGCCTAGGTAGAAGCTGAAAATCCTTCTCTGGTCCTGTGTTGCAAGCTCCGGTTTGATTCCAGAATGGTAAATGCTTTCCCGAATCTAGTATGAGGGATAACTGGTGGGGTGGGGTTAGCACTTCAACTGGTTCATTCTAATATCCTTATTTCGGTTTATGAAGGGGATATTCGTCCTGAAATAATTTGTTACTTGACTTTCCTCGCTCGTTTTACCACAAATTTCTCCAAAATTCTGCTGAGCAGCTTCATTTACTATTATTATCAGTATTTGTTTTTCTTTGTACAGTGGAAAGGGCAGGGGGCACGGTCAGTTGGAGGCTGCTAATTGGGGAAAGTGATTGACGGCAGCAGCAAGATTCAAACATGGGACCGACAGTGATGCTCACAATCGGTTAGGAGCCACGCAAAGCGTATTGTCACCAAACCGTTCAATCTTCACGCTTGTATACGTTTGGTAAGACATCGGTAAACGGCTGAGCGAGGACAAATTAATTCATCATAAAACTTGGAATACTGGGTGAAATCTTGATCAAACACGAAGAAGTATTAGACAAGCTGACTCTACAATTTTTGTGGTCTTTTCTTCAGGGCATATACGGACGACTGATCGATAAAAAGTTGTTCCCAATTTAGTAGGATTAGCACCCAGGCACGGGCGTCACCCATACTTTAGTTTATGCGTAGGTAACCTAAAAATTGAGTGATGGTAATTGATAGTCTAATCCGGGCGGCCACAAAGAACTATCCTTAGGAGTGGAATTCAACCTCTCCCGATTTGACCTAGTAGATGGATCAGCTAGCATAGGGTACTTAGTGTTCACTCATGTGCTCAAATCCCGTCGAGGGATCCGATTTTTCACATTTGGATCATTTCATGATTTCTGAAATCTGTCATACGGAAATCCGAAAAGCGAATCGATCTCGCCCCTGAGTGATTTCATTCTCAAACGGGGAATAAAAATTCAGTTTGTAAGCCACTCAGGTGGTTTTTAACTTCTTTCACGTCCTAATAAGACCTACGCACAATGGAGCAGTTCCTATCTATGAGTCAATTGTAAATATTTCATTGCATGGCTTGCTGCACGTGATCAAGTTAAATTCTTACCAGCTTATCTTCTCTGAGGGTAACTGGACCGTTTGAAACAATTCAGGACCCTAAATGTAGCGCGAGGGATTCCCACAACCACTGTCGAGCAAGATATTTCGCATACCGGTTGGATTTCAGATATTCGCCTAAATAATTACCCCGCCTCATTGTCGCGAAGGGCTTAATTCAGAATTTCATGAAAACCACTCTTCCCGAACATACAGGGCTTACTACCGTACGCAAACGACTTCTTGTTTATCACGGGTTTTACATTTTGACTAGATTCTATGGTCAGCAAACAGATATGAATCGTTTCTTACTAACGAGCAAAAACCAAACACATCCGAATGATAATCCGTGATACCAGCCAGTGGTCACCGTAGACGATGTGATTGCGTTTCGCAGTAAACACTGAACAATAGGTTTTTTTCAAAAAGCGCTAAGTCTCTGAGTTAAACAATAATTTTCACACTAAATTAGTGCTAGTTGTTCTCATCATACAACATTTTCTTTAGCTTCACACGTGAACCACGGCAAGATGGGCGATCCCATGCTAAAAACATAGCATTGCCTAGTCGAATTCAGGCGAGGAATCCTGTAATCCTTTCAAGCGCCGTGCACATGGGCCAGTACAGAAATTCGAATTAACCCGGGATGTGTCTATCTGTTACATAACCAAATATGTCCAAGATAATATTTTCTACCTGGAAGGTTTTACGTTCGTCATTTTTCATATTTCAACACTGTTCGTCTAGTCGCCATGGTCATGCCTTTTGAATTGACCGCAGATTAGACTGGAATTAGATGAATGAGAGTGAGCTAGAAATATTATTTATTGCTAACTGGTATGATGACGTGGAAAAAGAAGACACTGATTAAAATATCACGGCAGTAAATTTGATAATGGTAATATGATTCTAGAACTACCTTCGCTGACCACGAGCAATGCGATTGGCCAAAATAAGTTATGGAAAAGTACACCCCCGTACCGGGTCGATCAAACCAGGCATAAAGCAGTGATACCTCTACAGTTCGAATGTTATTTGCAGCTTTTCACCAATAAAATATCGTAATTTATTTCATCTACCCTGGAAGGATCTAAAATGATCTCGAATTTTAAATAAGATGAGTTACGGGGAACCGAAGTTCACTCGTCTGGTAGTTTATCTCCCAGTCTGAATATCGCTTATTTGTGTAATTAAAAGAAGTAGTTAGTTCCTTCTTTGAGATTTATTTGAATCCAAACGGCCAATAAAATGTGTTTTGCGGTCCATTTTGGCGGTTAATAAATTGACCGGCAGCAGTAGTTCTAAGATTCTCGGGATACTTTATCCGTAATCAGTCACTTTCTAAAATAATCAAAGCTTGGGATTCCTTCAGTGGTTGGCAAATAAAATAGCATATAGCGTATCTGGCTTTTGTGATTAAGTCGAGTCAAGTCTTGGAGAATAGGACATTTTACATGTAGTATATTTTTTGAACGATGGCTAATTGGTGAAACGTGTTAGTTTCTCACCGTCGTCAGTCAGCTTTTCCCCCAGGGCTGCCTCTCTCCTGAATTAAATGTCTCAGTATTGAGTTACACATATGGGAAATAAAAATATCAAGACTAAAGGACACGTGATCGCTCGTTTAGCATTTATCGTCAATGAAACTCCGCGCGATCGGCTGCGCCAGTCAAATTCCGTGGTATCATTCCCAAAATCACTTCCAATTCTGATCAAGCGAGCTGAAATCAAATCAGAGTGAATCTACAATTTCAAAAATTGTCCCTCAGTTTACTTATCTGATACTTCTTCTCTTATTAGACATGTGAAATTGCGTGTTTCACTAAAATGCCAATTTAGGCCCATTTACTTTGTGAAAATCCGAAAAAACCCCGATTTAAAAGAAGTCAAAAGGTTGGTTTGCACAAATTATCCAGGATCATTTTGTTACATAGGTAGCCCATGCGGATACGTCCGGGAGGATGTATCCTTCGCTGAACTAGGAAATAATACGGTGGAATATAAGATTCCAGAACCAAATCGTCGTTGTATTGATAATTAACTACTAATCAATAACATCACTGGAAATGGAGAACATTTGTTTGATCAGTTCATTGGGATACATCCGAGCATCTGTTTAGCTTGCCATAAAGAAGATGATCAGACCAGTGTTTTTTGGAGAACAAGATTTCCCGCCAGAATCTCTACCTTCCGGAAGACCAAATAGTCTGATCAATACTCGATTCTCCCTCGTTTTCTTTCAATATGATACAGTGTTGTTCTCAATAATATAATATTCCTTGGGAGAAATGAAGTGTGCACAAGCAATCAACTGGGCAATACAGAGGAGGCAAATAGAACACTGGAAGCTACGAGGTTATGGTGTTCGTGAGAAGTGACCTGAGGCTTCCGGATCTGACACAATAATACTTTCTCCGGAAATCATGAATTTACCTAGGATAATTATGGTTTGCAGTTGTTGTCAAAATTCCCTGAACGAAAGTCTTCCTTCGTAACTAAATCCACATTCCTGAGCTTTTCCCAATAAGTCATAACGGAAGGCTGAAATACAAATTTTACAGAAGTTTATATCAGTAACATTAGCTCTACTGCGACCCGATGGCAATTGAAATTGCGCGATCTCGATCACCATGATAAATTAACCCGAAGTTCAGAATATGGCTTATTAGTAAACCGATGAAAATGAAATTTGCCAAGGGCGGTTTTCATAATTGACAAACAAATGCCGATCTTACGAAAAACCTTTCCTCTTCCTCTCTCAACTGTTTACCAAGTGTCTGGCAAACAGAAAATACCAAGAAGGGAGTGAGTTTATTTGGAGAATACCATGATATCTAACAGTTCAACATCCAACTCACGGTAAATGGTAGCCTCATCGGAAGCAATGTTTTGGTTCACTTCAAAAGCGTGACCTGGAATTCAAGTTTATATAAGCAAGATCCTCTTATCATCCATTTTTTGCTACGTTTAGGAAATTTTCACCGAGAACCGGAAAAATCCCGGTTTCTTTATTGCAGAGAAGAGGGATGACATCGTGCGAGCACATCGAGTATTTGTTCCTGTGATTAAAGTATTTCCGATTCTTTATTTTGAATAACAACATATTGTTTCGTACTATCTATGTAAAAAGTGGCGTGATAACAATATATGGTGTACAGAAACCTAATATACCTATTTTGGATAATTGTATTGGCTGCACTAAAATATAAAATATCATCCATAGAGCAGAATACTTGATAATAAATGCCTGTGTGTCATCTCAAACAATGTTGGAGAAAAGTAAATTGTTCTGGCCTCAGGCCACGCAACAGCCCGTATTATGCGAACAACAAAGGTGGCTAAAAGCTGCAACGACAAGAATATTTGAATTGAATTTACCTCCCATCCTCCATCGATATGCTTAGCACGATCTGTGAGAAAATATGGGGGCTCACAATATACCTCTCGTGAAAACGAATTCCCGAGCACATTCAGTTTAGTCACTTTGAGTTCCCAAAACTCAACCGGACTATTGGTGTGAACCGCAAATGTCAGGAGCAACTTTCCTGGGGGAGCGTTATCAAAAATACCCGGAACAAGGTAGAGTTTACCGAGCCCAAAATACGAAGTTTCCCCATTCTCACAGACCAGAGATTCTTGTGTGAAAACATTCTCCCTTTAGAAAAATGCTCTTGGTCATGTCTCATGAGGTTGTACGTGTCATAGCCATGGACACATCAGTCCTTTAGCTATCTGTTTTGATGGTACTAAAACCGCTTGTTATTTTCGTAGCCCAGTTTTTATAATGTCCTACCAACATCCCCGATTTGGATAAAACCGAGCATTTATTCGCAGCCTAATGGAGCATGCTTACTGCTCAACAGATAATGAAGTAGTTTATTGCTCAGAAACAATTATGGAGAGAAAATGAACATGGATTGAATGCAATAAAATGAAACAAAGCACCTGAACCACTTGATTACATCCTCTGACCGAGCAAAGCCTGCCTTCAAGTGGACTGTATATTTCTGATGCAAGCGAACAGTTTGTTTTTGCGTTTGGTTTATTCTGTTGTTGTCCAAAGGCACAGTTTGCAATATGAAACCTACTTATCCAGTATATCTTATGCAATATCACACTGTTGTTTAAGGAAAGATTTTTCAAGAGTTTCTCCGGTAACAGAGAATATTATGAGGATGCCACCTTGCATGTGAGAAAAATTCCGGATAACCACGATCCCTAGGGAATTTTGACAGTACCTGACTACTTAAATAAACACAGTTTTGGAATTGTGCTCATCCAAAAATCGACTTTCCTGCAAGCTTTTTGTAAATTTGGTATTGCGAATCCAAGAAACATAACCGCACATTTTCCTTAATAATAATTAATAACGACGCGAAGCTATATCCAGTCACCTTATTCAAAGAAATCCCCGGCAATAAAGTCAGAGTTTTCCGGTAAATGAAAGAGCTTTTAATGACTCCTACTTTGTCTACGTCCCCTTGTATCAAGCAGCTGTTAGATGCTGTAACAAGGTTTCATCCAGCATCACTCAATACTAGTTTCTCCACTACCAAAATGCTTCTAATACATGAAGCAGACCCCGTGTTCGGCCGTTGCTCGCCCCCCCCCCACCCTTCATTCTGGGCCCTGTGTCGGATAACTAGGTGATCTAGATCACTTAGTGAAAAGCTTACGATTTGCAAAACACGAAGACTAACTGAGATCCTCAAAAGGGGGAAAATTTTTGAAACATTTAGATTACGTGGTCTGCTTGAACAAAAAGGTCAGAAAAGATACTTTGCGAGAGGAATTCCCTTCGTACGTTCTCATCGATGGCGCAAGCAACAGATTCAGAACTAGGGGACGAATTGAATAATTGAAACCATTTAATGGAATCTGATACTGCGTGCGTGCGTGTATTTGTGTGTGCGATTGCCGGTGATTGATTAAATTCGTGGTAGACTAAAGGTGAAGGTCATACGCTCTTAAACACTAGATGGGTTTGTTGTGAGCGATCGATATTACGGCTACGCTGGTATTTTTGAACCACTTGAGGATGGAATCTGATATTGGTGTCCTCCAGCTGATTAGGGTATTCTACACCATCATATGGGACCATTCAGAATAAATTCAATACTTCCTGATGGTAAGAAATATTTGTGAAGCAGTTACTCATTTTAAGATTTAGTACATCAGTGACTATTTGCAAACAGAATGTGTACGCCAGCGCTGACATTGACTGAGAAAAACGTGTTGAGTCAGCTTGACCAGACAAAACTGCCTACACCACGCTACCGGGTGACTCTTAGTGAATTGGTCTGCATAGTTAGTGTGTGAATTTCCTGAACATTGAGTCAATGATATGTTTCTGATCCTCAAGCCAAATTAGGAAAATAAACGAATTACAAAATGACCCTGGCATTTTTCGCTTCTTTTTCGATTGTCCTATCCAGATTCTATATCAATATTCATCTATCTGAATCACTTGAATCTCATGATAAACTTGAGCAAGAAAGATAGGAGGCTGGCAATGTGAGTGAATCTCTCTTTGTCTTCCTCAAATAATAGGGTGTGCTGGACATCGGGCCAACATGGGAAAACGATTTGAGTGGTTGAAATACACAGTTGCCTTTCTGTACCACAGAACTCCTTCGTCCAGTTACATATTTTCACTTTTGACCTGGCATTATTCCCACATGACCGATAAGAGCAAAAATTGAATCTTCTCAACACACAATGACCGTGCCTTCCTGCTAGGTATCATTGGTGCTCCAAGTAATTAAACTTGGAGTAGTAAAGTCACGCACCTTGCAACCGAAGTAAATTCCCGGTTTCACATTTTTAACACGTCAGTATCCGACTTTAAGCAAGACTAGCACAACAAAACAAAAATGTGATGCCATAAGGTTTGTACCCTTTAGATTAAACTCAACAGCCGATGTACTTTTTACGGAATGCTCCCTCATACTTCTATTTGCTTCGAAAATAATTATACGCCAAACAAAAGAAGGCTTGTACTAGAAGGAATATTGTTCAGAGAAATATTAGGGGCTTGGAAAAAACGGAACTCTGGGAATATCATTCACAAGTACCGTGAGAATCACGGCTCTTGGAGAAGAAAAAATATTCTCCTCTGATACCATCCTTTTATAACCGGAGTAAAACTTGAGCCAATGTACCTCGTCTGTAATATGTTCGTTCGATAACTGAAGAGCAAAACGAATTATGTTTACCCTAGCAAGCTGTTCTGTGTCATACTAAATTTGATAAGGCTTTTAATATCAACAATACCCTGAACACCATACAACCGTTACACACCGAGGAACAGAAAAAAATGAAGAATTTACTAGATCTACATTAGTAGACCACATAGAGACTTCTTTTACTTATGGTGTCATCTCTCTATTAGATGAGGTATATAGCTCATGTTGTCATTAACACTACCTTTATCTAGGCAGAGAACTTTCAGATACTTTCTTCCACTTATCTTGCCACTGAAAGAGTGATATTATTTTCTCTCAGATAGAAAATGCCGAAGATTGTCATGTACTTTGTTCACTGAGAGTGTTTACACTGCTGAGCTCAAGTTCATATGTTCACGTCGTCATAGCAACGTCTCACACAACATGGTTATTTAAAAAGATCTTTCTTGAATCAGTTTTTCATCACCAGTGTTTGTGAAGGTTTTAGTCCTAATTTTATATAGTTGACAGTAACCTAAGTGAGGCTTGGACCAATGATAATACCGAATAAATCGATTCTTTAATGTATGGGATGTAGTGGAATGCACGAAAGTAAGTTAGTGATGATCCAGCCGTCATTTTGGTGAACTTCAGACCTTACCGTCCCGGTCTAGATTCTAGCCGCTGTCGGTAATTCCCTCTTTCGGAAGCCCTCAGGTAGCCTCTAAGCGTTGCGCCATCGTTTTGTATCAAATAGAGGAATTGTAGAATTATCATTTTGTTTTAAATGTTCATTCAACTTATTCTGTTGGAATGGCGTCATCGTATGAATACCAGGGTGACGGGGGTTTGTAATAAAACACAGATTAGCTGTGAACGACACAAGAAGAGCTCAATATGACCTTGAGATGTAGCTTTTTTGAATGACTGTTCTGTTATCAGCTAAAACGGATTACATGTGGCACGATGACGATTGTTCGTATTTAGACACACTTGATCTGAAAGCTTTTTGTAGTAAGAGTAAGAACATTTCATTTCAATGGAGAAAAAATGAGCACGACTTGTTAGTAAATAATAGGACACGTGATGATTCTAAAAATACTGAATACTCTATAATTACCCTGAGGTTCATGGTCTATTGATTGCTGCCTTCGGTGCTTGGGTAAAAAATATTTTAACCCCAAGTTCGGTGATGTCAACGTAACAGTGTTGCCTCGATTGGAGCTGACACTTTAGCAATCCGAAAGACATCCACCGTGAGCAAGAGCTTGTATGAATATAATTATATCATCTTTTTAAATCCTTTCTATGTTTTTTACATGATGATATACAAACATTCAGGAAGGGTGCCGCAACCAATGGAGGACTGCCAAATGGGGAAGTTGATGGTGGTGATGAGCACCAGACCCGGGCAACTATTGTCCACAGTCCAAGTTAGCAACCGTTTGGTCACCGCTGGTCACGGGCACTGGTCGTGTAGGGAATGGCAAGTCCGTTTCACAAAGAAAGTACAGAAACTTGCCCATGGAAAGAAGTGCACCTCATTCTATTCATAAATTATACAAATTTTGCTAGAATGTCCTTTGGATCTCGTTCAGCACTGTGGGCTGTTCACCTCCTCAGAAAGTGGCTAATGATGCTTGTCCAGTGAGTAAACACTGATTATTTGCTCGGTATCTTGGGAATGGAGGTTGCGCACCATTGGATATTCATTTGCGTTGTTGGCATCCGTGATAGCTAAATTAGAATGAGAATTACCAGGTAAGCGGTAGGTGCCTGCATCATAGGACTCTGTTTTAAGACATCTCAGAATAACTTTACCTACTCCTTTCTTCAAGCAGCCCATATTTTCAAAAGCGATAAATCGGTTCTGTTTATACTTCGGGATCGTCACAAAAGAACTATGAGGTGTACCAGATTGATCGGTGTTTTATTGCCAATGACACACCCACTCAGAAGTAAAAACACTCCTAACTGTCTATCAGAGCAAGCTTGGCCCATAAAATTATGCTATCAGACTCAATATTTTGCTTTTCAAATACTCTTTTCTAGCAACTGGAATTTTATCAACTTGTCAAACCCAAAACAAACCACTGGTGAATACGCAAATTACAATAAGATAAAATGCAGTTAGAATCGGAGGTTAAAATACCATTCAATAATCGACGTTACTTATGCTAAACATTTTAGACTACAATAAAAACCAACCTTGTTAAAAATCGTTTGACGATACACCATTTTTTAATAAATCGAACCAAACTGATGCACTCACTAGTCAACTAGTCAGTAATGTTTTTATGGAATGGTGCACTGCGAAAAAACCGTACGCAAGTGAGAGATGAGCTCGTTTGGGAATGAATCTAAGGACAATCTTTTCCAGTATATTGTGCACAATCTGACTCGAGGTGATTTCATGTTCTCTCCGAAAAACTTGACGTTATTTAATTGCCAATTTATTGCTGTTCTCGTCTGGTCTTACTGACCAAAAAAGTGTTCCACTTCGGTGCGTTCTTCTGCTTCGTTTATGACCGATAGACATAGATTTTCAAATCACAATCGTTACACTGTTCACCAAAAACTCATCAATATTAAATCCAAGTGATCCTGTGTTAGGAAAGCTACACACCCCGCCGGATCTACACTCCGTGAAAACGGAACCTACGTCGAGTAAACTTCATACATTTTCGACCCCTGGAGAGTTGCATGCTCCACCGATTCAAAGGTATGTTAACGATTTAGTTCACATTGTGTAATGGAAAAGTTGTGTTCTCAGCTAGCTTCCACAGCAGCCGAAAAGGTAGGTTACTTTTTCCTGCAAAAGATAATGAAACAGCAAGCACAAGCATGCACTCGTTGAGTTTGTTTCGGAACAGTCTAACTGATAAGATTGCCTAATTGTCATGCAATAGTTCACGAATCACGACAGAGTAACAACGAATCCACTCCGGTTTTTATACTTCGTGAGTTTCGAATAATATAGAGTCTCAACATCATCCAGCAAAGTTGGACAAAGCTGTCCTATATCCCCATATTTCTTCAACATCGTCATAGGAATTAGCTGTTGAATGCCCTATTAGGTCTTCTAAATAACAGAGCTGAATTTCTTCAAAGGATCAGAATTTTTGATTTGGAATATGAATATGACAGTCTTGCTGACTGACAGATTACGGGCTTTTCAAAACACTCTGAACCAAATAACGTTTGAAGTATCCCGTTATGGTATGCTTTGCTAGCCTTCCAAGTGCAAAGCACTTTGTAAGACTGGAAGGAGCTTTTGTCTGCGCTAATTCTTTGTGGTGATCAGCTGGAAGTATTCGATAGCTTCAAGTTTTGGGAGCTTGAGTACGGCTGAACATTGGGTTTTGGAAATCGTATAAAGGACAGAGAGAGATGGTAGCATTTGGCAACCTGCAGCATCGGGGTTTCTGCTGTGACATCCGAATTTCTCCTTAAGGGTGGGTTTACATCGCCGCAGTTCATAGTGTTTTACCTTACGACTGCGAGACCAGGCGACCTCTCGTCGGTTAAGCTCGGAATCTTTGTGTTTGAAAATTGACACCCCCAAACGATTGCCTGCTCTTGGTGAGAACATCAAGTGAGTAATGGCCAGGTGTTCCGTCCTTTTTTGGGAGCGGATAGTCTGCTTTTTGACTCAAGTGGTCGCCTTGTATCACTTCGGACGGCTTTGGGCACGTTTTGAATATGTTTAACTATTGCCTTTTTCCCCCTGCGACGTTCGCAAGTGCTGAGCAAGACTCGAATATGCTACGACCAAGCTTTGTCTTGGCCTAGAGACACGACGAAGCTAGTATCAGTGCTGGCTTCGGTTTATGCTTCCCATCTTCCTGGTTGAATCCCAAGGGATGAGGATTGTCGTTGGTTAGAGACGCCACGGAACAGTAGTCAGTGAAGAGAACACAGTACGGTCTGCCTGTTGAAAGCTGTTCTCTGTAAATACGAAACATCACACAGACAAACAAAATGGTGGCCGAAAACAGACGTGCTTGATTGTGAGTTAGACGCAATAACCAGTGGGCTATCCAAAGTGGCTTTCAACTACTTGCTCCACGGTGACTGTGGAATTCTGCACGTCCGAGGACCATACGGGTAGCTTTGGACCGCTCTTGTGCGGTCCCAAGTATGTCGATGACCAATCAAAACCCGTGAAGACACTGAAGATGCATGTGAACGGCAGACCAGCAATAAACACAGCAAGTACGGTAGTTTCGAGTAATCTAAGTTCAATTACAGGTTAAATCATTAAAATAAATAAGAATCTCTGTAAATCGTATTGCAAGTTATAGTGATCATACGGCACTGGTATCGAACGTTATCAACTGACCCCAAGTGCATCGACTAACTTCTATGAAGAAGAAACTGCGTGCGATAACTGGTGAGCGATGAAACTGTTCATACCAAAGAATTTTTATTGAATTATCTTTCATGCAAACTTGACAATCTTGAAATAAAATGAAGAACCCGATGAAGAATTAACCCAGTTTCCGTTTAGTTGTGATAAATTCTCCTACCAATGTGTCAACAACTGCCGCTTTGAAAACCGCACTGGAATGCGATACTCACAAATTGAAAACACTGCACTGAACACCACATTACTTTGGTGAGCAAATTAATACGATAACTGTTTAGATTATGAGCTGTGATATTGTACAATCGTGTTGATTCTTTGATCAGAAAAGTGCCGAGACGGTGAACTATTTGAACTTGAAAATTACCGTTCAATGATTTTCCGCCCGTCCCAGTACGGCTGAGATCGGGGATGACAAGGACTTCGGATACATATCTTCAAGTTCAAATGCAAGTGCATTTATCTTATTTTTCCTAGAAAGCTGAATGCAAGGGAAAGTTTGCTGTGTATGATACACAATTATAAAGCGGGATTATTGCGTTTTAACTCACTGGAACGATAGCTGAGAGAAAGGCTGTTGCCATCTGACTCAATCTATTTCGACCAGCTGTTCAAAGTATAGGTTGTGAAAAAACATATGAACGTCTCTATTGTTTGTTATTTTGGTTTTTCTGTTCATGGATGGGAAATTTACAGTGTTCTTAAAAGAGTGGAAGTCCAAAAAGCGGCTAATACGATTATCAATAAGAGAAGGAACTAGTATTTGATGGAACATTTGTTGGAAAAAAATAGCTCGACGTTGATTCACGATTAGCTGTGTAAATCCAACACGTTTTGAAGGTGACACGCTCCCGGCGTATTACATAAAGCAAATGAAAGTGAAAATATTTGTGATCTGATTCAAAGTTCGAAATAATACAGAAAACAACACTTTCACCTGTCAGGGCTAACGGCTTTTCTGGAAGCCTGAGTTTAAACCTTCGCGCAATTAGTCAAAATTGACAATAGAATGTTTTTGTCTATTTTCAGTCCAATTCCGCAATTAAAACACTGGAATCCAATGTATTTAATTGTATCCGGTTTCAGCCCAAGCAAATTTAATGTGGACAAAGACTGTGCTTACGATTGCATGCATTTTCCAGATTTGATCGATATACAAGAATATGACAGAAGTTACTATGCACGGAGGAAGTAGAGATTTGATGAGACATTGGAAAAGAAGTGCATAGAATAGTAGAAAGATACAACACCGTATAACTTTGCCTGGTCAACTGAGGAAGTGTCCGTTCCTTTTTATCCATTCTGACGAGATCGATCAGTGCGAAGCAAGTGGCAGTCCAAATTTCGATCGTCTTGTAGGCCACAGATTAGTCGAGTGAGAAATAGGGCGAAGTGAATTGTTGATCGGAACAGTACGATAAAAAACATCCATGAACTAAAGGGTGTTTTCAGTTAATCAGAGAATAAATAAGATTACAAATAATAAACAACTGTCGGGGTCTCGGGGTCTATGGAAAAGTAAAAAATGCCACGTGGACAAACAAAAGTTCTCTATTGGTTTTAGTTAAAAGTAATGAACTTTCACAAACAAAAATACTCGGGCATCAAACCATTTTTTGCAGTTCTGAAGCTTAATACCATACTTAACTTTTCCTTTCCCACCTTGGACATTAGGGACTGTTTACACTCAAAAAATTATGCACATACAAGTTTCGCCATTGTGTCGAATTGATCCAAATGGTAAGTGCCCTTAGCCTGAGAACGATTCGAAAGCACGCGCAAAACGACATCCACTCGCTTAGTACCGCGTGTGTGAGGTTTCACGTTTCCGCAAATTCATCATACTGTTTTTCCGCCCAAATTATAGTAGCGAATATGCATTCGACAAATATGAATGGCCAGTTTTTTCATAGTTCACATACACACACGTGATCAATCTAGGGACTCCCATAGTCAGTTAGGTTATCTGTGCATTTTCGAGCTCAAGAACTTATACGTGAGAGTATTTGAAAGTAGAGGTGAACTGAAAATTTCTCGGTTTTACTGATACTTTCTATTCAAGCCGGATCAAGTCAAGGAAGCAATTTATTTGTCCTGAAGAAGCAAACTTTCTGTGAAAACCTATCGGTCACGTGTTCTGTCAGTGACAATGAACACATACACGCACACACAATGATTATCCGAAAAAGCTTTTCGTGTACGTCTAAAACAAGATAATAAACTTAATTGTGCCCTGTTCTAGACAGTTTTGAATGGGCCGAGTGTTGCATATTTATAAATTGGGGCACCATTTGAGATTTAGAACCTCATCGATCTGAAACCGGAGTAAGTTGACTTCAGTGAGGTCAAATGTTTCTCCTCTGAGTGATCCGTAGTGATTAAAGCCGGTTTACCGAAACTCAGTTCACGTCTTCTGATGCTTCCAGCGAACTGTTTTTCGTCTCTCCGAGTGGGAAACTTGTGAGTCAGAAATAAGCAGATTTTGTTTATTCGAACAATTTCTGTGGATCACATGAAGAACATGTTCCGCGGTTATTACCAATCTTCTTAAGAAAAACTAAATCAATTATTATCTATCCTTTGCTCGCTTAATAATGTTCTTTTAGAACACATGATATTCCATGGTTCGTGAAAATTTACCACATTCTGGCCATTCATTTTTTACAAAAGAAAACAAAAAATGACGCATCTGATTCTTGCTCAGACGCGATTCTTATGGATCGATCAAATCCTATAGCTTCACGGGTCTACAGCCCTACTGCAGAAGATTACCAACTTTGATTATGCGACTCAGATAGCTGAGTCACACAAGGCCTCATTAAGAAAGGCATAGTACGTATTTTACAACGGTCTTTGAAACTCGAGTGAAAAAAATCTTCCTTTTTTTTATGAGTTCTTCATTCGCGACTTTTCTATACCTTAGGAGAGTGGTTGGGGAAGAAAATTCCGCATAAATTATTATTTCCTTTGAGTAGTTCTGTAGTATTCTCTGGGAAGTTGGGACTGCATGATCTTGGTTGGCGAAGATAGGTAGATAGAGAGGTAGATCGATCACTGATAGGTAGATAGATAGATATTTCGTTTGGTTAATTGACTCTCTGACTGAAACATGTTTATATTACTCGCTACGAAGTATTTATTGTTTCAGAACGAGAACAGTTCCCATCATCAATGAAACTTCTGGGAAGATAACTGTGATGAGTTGTCAGTTCGTCGTCAGTTAATCCTTGCTGATTTAAGTTATGACGCGGCTATATTTGCGAGCTATCTTCTACTTACTTACATACTCGGATTACATATAAATCGACTGATTTTGAACTTGGACTTGCGGTCTCCCCTTCACCTCTTCTGTGTGTATGTTTGTTTTATGAAACTTCCTTTCTTAGCCAGAGCGATTCCAATCCCAACCGAAGGTTTATTCGATGCAAAACGTGGCCCTATCATAGCAAGCTTTATTGAAACAGATATAAGTGCAAACGTCAACGGTTATCGATTAGGTGATCAACAGTAAGACTGGATCAATCGTCAAACAGTCGTTGAAATTCAACGGGCCCAATGCCAAAAGAGAATAACACAAACCTAGGAGGTTGGGGAGGGGTTATCCTTTCGAGATAAAAACAATTAGTCGCTGAGGTGTGTCCAATAGTCACCATAAAAGTAAAATTCTGAATTTTGAATCAAAAAAGTTTAGCAGAGAATAAAATACAATGGGACCAAAACGATAAAAGAAAGATCTCCAGTTATACATGTATTTATACATAGATATGGGCAGATTCCTAAAATATTTCCATGTCGAAACTCATATCGTGATGCCTATGAGCTCGGATGTAAGTAAACGTTCATTTAGAGAGCCATGAACCCTAGGCTTGTTGCATTCCGCACACGATCACGGAAAGGAATAAGGGATTATAATTGTGAGCGCTTTACTTCCTTCTTATTCCAGATGTAAAACCGTCGGTCCCTAAATAGTATGCAAAGAGCTGGAGAGGAAGGAATGTAACCGAGTTTTCACGCAGTGCTGTCGGAAGGAAAAGATGAGTCCTTCAAGTTTGATGTCATGGTAAGCATAAACTTTGTACTAAAAAAAACCTCTCACAAATATCATCATAGTAATCAGCGAAGTTTATAAACTCAAAACCATTTAAATTAATGATGTAGTATTACTTTAAAATCAGAACCCCATCGCTGTGGTCTATGGTGATTAAACACCCATCTGTCAGAAGGTCTGATTAGTGTCCTCTCTTCTGCATTGTCATAAACGTTTAGTGTCAGTGCGCCTTCCGAACCAAACAGGAATTCGTTCTGTCACGGTATGGCACCATAATGGCAATGCAAGTGTATTGCTGAATCAAGGGTCATTCAAAAGGAGTGACAAGATTGAGCAATGTCTTTTTGTTAGGTCCCAACTCTTTGGTCGTAAGTAAAGGACGTAACTGGGGTACTTTAATTTTGATTACCAAAAGAAAATACTGAACGCTTTTGTCCCATAAGCGATATCTTCCGTCTCTCTTTGGATGATGAGCTAGAACTCGTGAACGACTTTGATAAATCGAAGACTACCTCTTTATGTTTATGATGTTATTTCAAATGCGAGTAGTTGGTACCAAACAGGTTCAGCGTAAATTAGAAAATATTGACTAAGTATTGAGATTATTTGAGAAAATAATCAAGATGTGACAATGACACACACAAAAAAACTGCTGAGTATCGAGCAAAATCAAGTATTTTCGGTGATACTATGGATTAAATCTTAGCAGTGATTGCTTTCTTCTTCGTGAAAAGGAATTCACTGCACCGCGCGTTGATGCGGTTTGACTGAGAAAAATTTATGTGGTGGGAGAGTAACCAAGGCTAGTATGGGCTGATTTGCTCCAGGTGTAAGTGTGAAAGCAACTACACCTGTGTGATGGTCGTTGATTTGTGAGAGGGCCATATTATTTGCATGTGTTAGTGTTTAGCTACGTTCCCTTAGCAAAGTCGGGCTATTTTCCCCGTGGTTGCATTGGAAGAAAACGGATTTTCCGAAATGATTTGCACTCAGTAGGTCTATAACTAGCTTAGTATTATATCAAGATTTCAACTGAACAGAGGACAACCGGGAAGTCGCGGTTCGTCTACAGAGAGATCGAGTTACAAACCTTGGTCAGTCTAGTATGGCATCTAGGTTGCAGTGAGAACAAACGACGGAGAAACAAAACGAGAGTGGAAAAAAACAATCACACATGCCTTCGAGAAGTAGAATTTTAGTGCACTGATCACAAGAACTCGTCCAGTTTGATTATATTCCGTGTCAAGCCTTAATATCTTTGTCCACTAGCATTAATCTCCTTACACTCAATGGTGTATGAGAACCGTTAATCCAGAGACAGCCCTACTGCAAGCAACGGTTTGTCCATCGTGACACTGCTGATAACCAACAAGAGTACCCCCATGGAATTCCAGCGAATACCCAATAGCTCAAAAGTAAGTTTGTCATGATTTAATCATAATTCCACGTAGTCTTTTTCTCCATTATTCGTCATGGTTAGTTACGGCAGGGGTGGCAAGAACCGTGATAGGTACGAGACCGACTTTACTCGTGCCGACTTTTGGTTTACAGTGAGCCGTGTGCGGTGGCGATCGTGGACCGGTTTGTGTGGCAGCTGTGCTCGGATACCTGACTACTGAAGTGCTCGAATTGGCTGATGAGGCTGTTGGCAATTTCAAAAACACCAGCCAATACGTGGCCACGTAGATCAGCTGTAAGAGAGCACTCGATATCAAAGAAGGAAGGACGAACGTAACTTTGTTTGAAATCCGCCGTGGTAAGTGACTTTTATATTTTTTATAGTTTAACATCTAAGCATAACCTTAAAATCAGAAAGAAATTGAACTTATACGGTATACTGTGGTCAGGTTTTAGCTACGGATAAACGGAAACAGGCTTGCTGAATCCTTATCCACCCTCTTGTAGATGATCAGAAGTGACGAATAAATCACTGTTAGTGCAAATTAAATAAAGCCAAGTTTACCTTTATTATTTAGCATATCTCCGGAGTCAGAGTCAGTTAGCCGGACATATTGATCATTTACTTACCACCAACCTTCAATAAGTGTCTCACAAGCACAAATCTCAGTGTGTCACGTGGAGTTATATGGTACTTGAGTGAATCAAAAGTCTTAGCAGGTAAAAAATTACTTTATCCACATCGTGTACGGTTTGAAATGCATACTAAGGCTGGTCTCGTTCCTCCCAATGAAGGAAGAAACTACGATGCAAAACGTTGTTAGGGTATCTCAAATAAACCATTTTGGTTGAATATGTTCAAACACAATTTTTATTACCATATTTTATCCTAGATATTCATTGAAAACATCCCAACTGGTCCTATCTCACTTGAACAACTTATTCCAAACAAGGCGTCAAAATCTGTCGCTTCAAAAGGGTGGATGGCTCCGTGACACAATGGGAGGGTCACCCAGTTTCTGTCCATATATGTACGAAATTTTCATTTTGATAAGGAAAAATCATTACCTGGGGAAAGTATTTAGTCGAGCTTACAGTGCGATCAATTTCACATCCGAAATGGAATTAAGGGACACCTTACATTCGCCGTTTATAGGCTGTAAGAAAAGGGAAGGTGCGAAGCTTGCCTGCTACGTATATCGAAAACAAACATGGACCGGCTAATACACACCTTGCCAGATTTGTCTCTAATAAACAAGCAAATTCTAGTCCGGTCTCTGGTATCTAACACACAAACCAGATCTTCTGAAAAAACAGTGGGTGGGGTATCAGATTACATTAGATAAAGGCTGCTGAACAAAGGATGCCCGGGGAAGTTTCATTCAAAAACCTTCTACAAGTATCCAAGTGATCACTCATAATGTCCATTAGGAGGGACGAAGTGCACATGTAACTTCTCTGACAAATGAGATGGTAAAAGTGAACCACTATTTGGGTGCCTAATGAAATCAGCAACTCGAGCATTTCCCATTGCCACACTACGCGCCCACCTGCCGAACCGGTCAGTAATTTCTTTGAATCTCAAACCTAAACTGTCTATTCTTTTCTCCTCAGTGTCAACTTATCCATTTGTTTGCCTAAATTTGAAACCTACGTAGGCAAAATGACACGGCGGCGGTGGCAAAGAGTAAAGAAACAAAAACCGGCTTGGGGGAGGACAAGAACCGGCAGAAACGTGATTAGTCCAATCAAAGCACAACATGTCAGCACAGGGCGCCAGGTAGACGACAGAGTCTTCAAGAAGATCTACAAAATGCTCGTGATTTTGTAAAAAGTCATCGTCAATTTCATTTAGGACCAGCGGAAGCAGTGGCAGTTGGACCTCTCAGCCCATCGCTTTGTTAACAGAAGTGATTTACGAAATCATTTCAGTTACCCTGACCGCATTCTTTAGAAGGCAAGCAAAATCAGCGTGACCTTGACCGTGATTTTTCTATCGTGATGTGAAAGAGCAGCTAACCAGTCTCACGTGTATTCTGTTATGCCAAACTGTCCCATCCACGAACAGATAGCTTCTCTCTGCTTTTTACCGGCATAATGACCCATCTCTACTTGATGCTGTGAATAATACTGTGAAATATGGATTCCTATCATATATATGTAACTTTTTTGCCTGAGGATGAAGTTACCGAAAGCAAGCTTGTTCGATATCGTACAATTTTCTTCATCATGATATATCACGTGTTGTTCACAGTTAGAGTAGATTTTCAACATTATGTTGTATACTTTTCATAATAAATCAGTGAAAACTTGTTTTTTTATTGTATCCTTGATTGATGTTACGCTGACAGGTGCGTGTGTGCCATTCACAGTGGGATGGCATTGCTTTTGTAGTGCGAGTAACTAACCAGAACAAATCCCTTTTCTTCGGTATAATGAAGTCGTTTCGTTCCTGCCTCACCCACAGAGTGATCTAGTAGGCATTACCGGATCGACTTGCTATCGCCGGGGTGCGTCAACTACCTTTCGACACATTGTATTTAATTTGAACGTTAGTCAATTTTAGGATCAATACTGAGCACTTTCTATGGCCGCTTAGAAAAGTTGCTTCAAAATACTTTCTGTAGTGTGCATGTGACTTCGAGCAGATACTACAATCTGCGTGATCAGTAAAATCACTAGCCCAGTTTCTCAGAGACTGAACACGAGTAGTTAACGTTAAAACCCAATATGTGTTTACTTTTGTTAAATCAGCGCCGGAGTTTAGTCTCAGTGTGACACTTGCAAGTCGTCTTGGTAAGATGCATCTTTTTCTAACGCCCTGCACAGCCTCTGTTCTACCTCTGATCAGCTCTCATCGTTAACAGAACTGAACCAGAGCTTTACGGCGTCAATGTTGTTATCATGTCGATATTGGATTGGATGACACTATCAGTCAGCAAGAATTCGTCCTTTATTGAACTTAGGCTAATTAAGTAAGACGTTTGATTTCCACATTCTATTAAAAGAACAAAGTGAGTTGAACTGTGTTTGTACTTTCATCTACCAGCTTTTGTGCAAAAGGAGGGAACGATTCGGGAATAGAGATGTAAAAGAAGAAAAAAGAATTGGTAATAAAAAAAACAAGTAGAACTGGAGTTAAAACAGAAAGTTGAAAGTGCAGCACCAGCAGGCAGACGGGGCTTGCATTCAGAAAACGCTTCATGTTGCCTACGAATACATAATTTCAGGAGGAGAATCAATTAGATAGAACAGGTAATTTTAAGCAACCAAACCCGGTTTTGACCTGTAAGTCAAATATGGACAGTAGTTCAATGAACACAAGTCAACGTCAGATGAGAAGAGCCTCTCTAACCACTGATTTACGAGGCTGTAATCTGGCCACGGCTATCACACTGGAGATCCGAATTAGCCCGATTCGTCACCTTGCCCGACTTCTTGGTGTTCCACTTCAAGCAACAAGTCCATATTTTCCATTCTAACAGCCTAATGGCATCCATTCTCTAAGGAGCAAGCGCATCCACCCAGGGCTCACTGGTACTCAAACCCGGTGTGCGGGTTTGGGGTGGTATACTATCAATAGACGACCTAATTCCGCCTACAGGCAGCACGTCATCACCTGTCAGAATTCAATATCAATGCTAAAACCAACGAAGCGGATCGATGACCCAATCGATTCGTGACAAAACGGAACAAAATCAACAAATCACTTGTCAACAGATGCTTTAACTGAAAGTGACGAAACTAGTAAATCGGCATTATAACCGAAATAGCCAGTCAGAAGAACGGATTAAGGAAAAGTTGTAAACCGAATGGGCTTCGTACATTGATTTGACTGTGGTCACATGGTATTGTATATAAACCGTCTGTTTCGTGTTAATGAAAAGAGATAGTTCAGAAGTCCAGAAGTACTCTTCATAGGAATTGTGGGACAGAACAGAAAGCCGAGGGTAAACGACTGTGATTCCAACACCCATGGAATGTTTTAGTCCATTTTGAACTATGTACACTCCTAAGAGGCATCTAAAATGGTTGATGACCTCACTCAGGAAAAAGTACCTAAGATATTTATTCTCATATTCGTGAAAGTACAACATTGCGTCTTGAAGGATTCGAATGAAATTTGTTCATCCCCGACCAATATAAAAAACCCATAGTAACCTCAAAGGTTAGTAAAATGACGATTTTTCTACTAAATTGGGAGAAAATACTGACAACGATTGAAACCATCATTTGGAAGCAGTACAATGGTATTTTTAATCGGTAATCATTATCTGTAGTTTGCATTTTTTCTACGGCACTCGGACACACTCATAGCAAAGAGCATCGGGGTTTCAGGATACGTTTCCAAGGATACTTGTGTGTTTAGCGTACCACTATGCCACTTGTTAACTGAGCAGCAAGCCCCCGAGTTGTTTACAAGAAACAATTCAACCAATTCGTTACTGTTCTGCGTTGAAAAATAACTACCATTGACGATATCTAGGTTTGTTCTTATATGACAAAGTAGCCTCAAACATTTTTTCTGTCCGTTCCTTACCTGAAGATGATTTTCCTCCCGGAACTCTATTGATGTGAAACTAGGCCTATGGTCGTTGTCTTGGGGAAGGTAGAAACTTTACCCAATGGGGAGTGTGCGGTGAAAACACGACGAGTAAATCACTTTGGAAACGCGATAGTTGGTCCGTGGTGTAAGCAAATCATCGTAATCGTGTGTATGAGGAATAACGTGCTTTTTATCTGTGTCACAAAACAAAAAAGAGCAGTCGTTCTTACAATTGTAAGTACTAGAGCCTAGATTTGCATAAATTATCATTCTACTTGTGTAACCGAGAGCACTGATAGACAAAGAGGATAAGGCATAACTAATTCAAACCGACTGCAATGAATCGGCCCTCTTCTAAATCGAATTCTGCCTGTGAATTTGTGTGAGAAGTTTACTAAGAACATTTTGCCGCATCTAAAAACAAAACAAAAACAATGCAGCACAAAAATATCAGCTGCTTGTCTGAGTGGTAGAATTTCTCTGTGGAATAAGATGATTCGCTTCCGGATTGGCTAGGAATGACTTGGTTCAATTCTCAAAAACACCGAAAAATAATAAACTCCGCGTTCATTTATAATCAATATTTTGTTCTACCACGCAACAAAGGTAATACATCCAGGAAGAGGTAGAAACGTTAGGTTGCAGCCTACCGGGGGACCTATATTTACCGGAGCTAAGAGAGTTAAAACCAAAGACCTCACGATCTCCAGTCTACGAAGTTGACTGTTTAAATAACATCGGTGTAAGTCAGCATTTTCAAGTGTTATAAGGCACCAATGGTGTTTTGACGCCTCCCACAATTTCTATGAAATGTACTTCTGGACTTCTGAACTATCTCTTTTCTTTAACACGAAACAGACGTTTTATATACAATACCATGTGACCACAGTCAAATCAATGTACGAAGCCCATTCGGTTTACAACTTTTCCTTAATCCGTTCTTCTGACTGGCTATTTCGGTTATAATGCCGATTTACTAGTTTCGTCACTTTCAGTTAAAGCATCTGTTGACAAGTGATTTGTTGATTTTGTTCCGTTTTGTCACGAATCGATTGGGTCATCGATCCGCTTCGTTGGTTTTAGCATTGATATCGAATTTTGACAGGTGATGACGTGCTGCCTGCTAGTGAAACTAGGCGGTCTGTCAGCCAATACTTTCCCAAATGGCACTCCAAGAGACAGTCTGTTGTTTCCCGTGAAGGTGTATTTGATAGTGCTTCAGCAAGCTTTGACGTACACACGGCACCGTTGTCTGATTTTTTACTAATTATTTCGTTGACATTATTCAGTTTGTATTGACGACTGATGGAACAGCTCGCACACATCAGAATGTTCCGGGAAATTATTGCCCCGAAAATCGTTGGTCGCAATCTTGTCTATTGACTTTCTCTACGTACCTGTATTGAGACTAAAGTGTTTCACTAAAATTCACCTCTTTTTGATTGTATATTCGTTGGTTTCAACAGAATTGTTGTACCTAATTTTTTCAACAAGTTCTTCTTATTTGCTCTTAAGTAATCGACAGAAATGATGCTAGTATATGGAAAAGATGACAAAAACGAGAGACGTTATTTTCAAAACCCATTGTTTTTAGTTTGCTTCCGTTTTATTCGTTTCTATGGTAAAATGATAAAAAACGTAGTTTCTCATCCAGTTCAAATGATCATAGTCAACATACATAATGTTTAGAAGTATTATATTTCGTAGTATTGCATTGGAAATCAAGATGAAAATTGGGCTATTTACATAAATCAGTTTTGCCCCTGGTAACCATGACAAAAATTGTTACTCTTCTCGGAGTACAGAAATTACGGAAGTCGGATATCTCTAGAAGTTCGTTTAATTTCCGCTGTGTGAAATCATGAGTGAACCAATAAATTCAATTGATTAGGCCAATGAAACCTCTGTCAGTTCTTCAGAAAGTCTATATAATTTTTCTTTGAAATTTAAGTGAGAATACATCTCACCTTTTGCCCTTACGGAATGTTCGGAAAAGATTTACTTGCTTGGAAGTATTTAAAATCACCTCAAAGTGTTTGTTGCCAAATAATGGTAACACCATGTCAGCCAGATTTCCAGCTTGCTTTATTTGGCACCGACTTAAAACAGTTTTGGGTTTTTCACCCAATAACTTGAATGTTAATATCCCTTTCAAAATAAAATTTGATAAAAGCACTGAACAAACCTTTGACAGTCAGCCTCAATAACTAGGTATTCAACTCGGACTCGTTCACCGCGGGTTCGAAGCCAAGTTTGGGTTCAGTCGATGTGCACTGCTAATGACTAATAATTATGATGGGATGAGAGTTGATACTTCAAAACGAATCGCTTTATTGACCACTTATTTAATGCTTTTCCAGAAGTCGTGAACAAGCCAGTCCAACTTGGGACAGTGTGGTATTTTAAATTACGCACTTTATTCATTCAACTATTGGCCCTGAGCTGCAACGGATTTAGTCTGATCCAACAAACGTAAGTGACTATCACAAACGGCGTATCCCTGAAAGTCAAGGACAGACGTCCTTATTCAATCAGAAGGAGCAGATTGGTTACCCCAAAGATTGTGTCAGTAGGATTAAAAATGGGCAGACCAAGCGGGTACTTAGAAGAATTTCCAGAATAATACCAATAGTGATTTTTGAGTTTAACAATGAGCACAGGGGTGATATTTTTTCAGAGTAAAGGGATTCTCCTACTCAGTCTAAAAGCAGCTTGTATTTGTTTTGATGCCTTGCTTATGGTACCAACATGTCGTCATCATCATCATAATCATTGCCATCATCGTAATCATCGAATAGCGAAATAAACAAAGAAGCAAAATAACGATAACCCCAAATCGTCGGATTACTTTAACTGGGAAAATTCATGACTCCAAAGTAGGAAAATACGTAATATTTAACAATTTGAGTACTGGAATTCATTTCCGAGAACCAGTATGCCATGGTGGAATTTGCACTCTAACACCATAGACCAAACTGCAGTGTAATATAAAGTATTCCAAATGTAACTGACAGCCACAGAAATGTCAGTGCAAAGTTAAAAAGTGAAGTTTGAAACTGAGTACTTGCAAGATAACAAGAACCCTTTGGCCTAATAGGACCCATTATAATAAAAAAAGCAAGTACAAGATTTTTGGTTTTGAAACAAGTACTTAACTGCGTCTTTGTACAAATTATATCCTTTATCAAAAATAAAATTGTGTTCGGAAACTCCAGCTTAGGATAACAATACAGATTTGAGCAATGTCTTTATCTTTCATCAAAGTCTAACTGCTATCATGAAGCAGATTTGGCGCAGTTTACGAGATTAGTCCAAACGTGAGAGGATGCAGTCAGCGTTCGAGTGGACCAGAAAGAGAAATGCGATCATTTGAAGTCGGTTTCACACAATGACGTGAACATAGACGTGATGATGATAATTCGATAAAAAACGAATTTGAAAGCAGTGTGGAGGTAACCCATCAACTTGAATCTACAAGTTGGAAAACCTTTTGTACACAAAGCCATGTTCCAATCAAACAACAGTAATACTTTTGACTAACGGTAAAATACATCTAATCTATCAGCTTGTATTGTTAAAAATGTATTGCCGAAATACTACTGGACGCCGATGCATGATTCTGGGTCCTAGAACTAAAAACTAAAGACTGCAGTTTGCACACTATTGAAATGGCCTTATTTCCCCGCCTAAAAGCAGTTTAGTTTACACTCAAGTAAAACTGACGTTTGGTAAAGAGAAAAAAATTCCGCTTTTTCGTTTGGCTTTTCCATTGTCCAACGTCTTGAAAAGCATTTACAGTTTCCTTTAGGTAGAACATAAAGGTGGAACAAAAAAGTAAATACTAAAGGAAAAGTAAAAAGCATTATCCCATTATTTTGGGAAAAGTAAATCCTCGCTTGGATCAACGGGAAAAAATCCACACGTCAACCGTGGCAAGGCAAAAAGATTAGGCAACCCACCGCGATCAAGAGATAGCGAGCCCAGGGAAACTGTTCACCGTTCCAGAATTGGTCACAAACTCGTAGTCGAAGGTGTTTGTTATCTACCAGATATGTACATGAAGACTGCAGATTGCTATCGAAACTCTGATCATAAAGAAAGACAACTCGAAATCTCCGAAGAACTGAAGATATTTTTGTTTTTATCTAGTTCTAAAGATGTATGGGGACAAAATGTTTGGAGTATTAGACAGGAAAAGAGAACCAAATGCAAATAAGGTATTGCAAATGCATGTCTGACGGTAGATTCCCTCAAACTGACTGTAATGACGAGTTGACAGAACTCGTATGCAGCCTAATCTAACACAATTCAGTTGCCCGTATATATGAATTATTCGTTTGAGGCGCGTTCGAATTTGCAATGCACCGCGGAATTCGACACTTGAAGGTCAGAATGTGACTCCACTCATCTCAGGGAGTGGATGATCAGCACTATGCTCATCGGCACGTTATTCGTCGTATGAACTTGTTTGTCATTCGAATAATTGATAAAAGAATAAAATAAATGCTTGGTTCAAGCAGAGGTAACACATAAATGCTAAGAAAGGGTTAGGAAAACGCGTTACTGAGTTCGCGAAACACCAGTTGATGGGTTATCAAAGTATCTTGCAAGATAGGGAAGGACAGGTAAATCGTGGGAGGTGGTCCGGGTGTATAAAATGTTTCACTTTTACCTGCAGGATAAGGAAGGAATCCCCCCCCCCCTCCCCCGTGTTAAATGCACCTGCATAGGATAGGTTGAGTCCGATAAGATGTTAGTTTAAAGCTTTCCCCCGGAAGAAAAGTACTTTTCTGTAAGAAAACCGACTACGTCAAGACAGGAGGTATTGCCGGATCGTGATACAGCGTCGATATACCCGTGCAAAAGTGACAAAATCTTTCTTTTGAAGACTAAAAGAGAAGACGGGGGAAAGTAATTCAGGCGTGGGGTAACCTAATAGTATACAGAAAGCCCAATACGGTATTGTGGAAAGTGAAAGAATCACAGACGTAGATTATAAAACGATAATTACCAAGTCTTTGTGAAAGTACTTTGTGCTGGGCCTAGATGCGGTCTTAAAAATGGTTACGCCAAGATATTTCACTGAATGAACTTTGGTTACAACCTTATTGTGGCGGTGTAAAGAAGAGCGATTATTTTTGTCTGATGATAGATGTCCTCTCTTGGAAAGTGAGTCAAAAAACGATATTACATTTAGATACTACTAGAGATAAATGTGACGAAGAGGACCACTGGATAATAGAAGAAAAGTTCAAATAACGAAAAGTGGTCTTCTGATCCAGTCTCTAATTCAAAATAATTGAGCTAATTAAACAGAAGATAATCGGAAGCTTTGGGTAGGTTTCAAATGGAACAGAAAAAAATGGGCGGAGGACAGAATGGCGCCCTGGATTACTCCTGCATCGACAGACAGAGAAGTGGGGATACCACACTGAGTGTAGTAAACTGGTTCCTATCAGGGAAATAATCCCGAATCATAGATAGCAGAGGTGAAAGTATGCTTGCATTCTGAAACACCGATAACGGTAGTGTCTTATCAACACAAATGGACATAATAAAGTATTCAAGATATAAATGCGAAGAAGTTCGCCTGTGCGGTCGAGGGAGAATAAGACAGAAATGATTCAATATGCTAAGGGGATTGTTATGGAACGTTTGTTTCGGTAAGCAAATAAGCAGCTGTCATCAATACAGATGCACGACTTAACGCATGCAACTTTAGGCTTTCTCGAACACTTTTGGGAGGACGGAAATGCAAGTGATGCGGTGAAATTTACCGAATTCCTTTCTGTGTTCAGGAGTTAAGCGAAGTGGTCTCCAGCGGTCGGAAATGGTGTTTTCTTTATTGCTCGAAGTTCGGCTAATTAAGAAGTACACTCCTTAGGAAAGGTTCTATGAAGTTCGTCAGGTATCACAGCCTTCCGGACTTTGAGTCCTAGCTCGGTTGACACTTCACTTGGGTTGACAAAACTCATCCAGATCTTCGCTGGGGTCAAAATTTAATTTTAGTGGCCTATATATATATATATATATATATATATATATATATATATATATATATATATATATATATAGCTCGATGTATAAAACATCTGAAAGAGCTTTGTAGCTGCTTCTTTGGTAGTCCTTTATGCGGATCTCAAACCACAGGGTTCTTTCATCGTATTTTAAATTTTTGCAATGATTGAAGTTTCCAACTAATCTTCCTGTGTACATACTGTCCGGCTTTTCACTTCAACTTTAATTAAATACTTTAGTTGTTTCAATAACGTAGGATCTCCAGTCATACAAACATGTTGTTTCTGTTGTCCTAATGCTTGCAAGTGAGTCGACGAAAACCCGGTGGGTCTATAGTGGACAACAAATGTAGTAACAAAATTTCAAGTATTTTATCAGATGACCACAGTAAATTCACACACCAGGATTGTAGAAAAGACCAAAATCAGAGTCCCAAACCATTTCTCGTAGCAATGTCAGGTTTTATGGGTTAAATAGTTTATGGAAAATCTTGCTGTCAGAAGAAACGGCAAGCCGAACGCGGAGTGGCTTAGAATAAATCTTGAGGTAAGCCTTGATAATACAGTGATCGGAGCTGGATAAAGGAGCTCCCTTCTGGAACGAGATAACCTTGGTGTCTTTGACAAAGAAGAAAAGGAGCTACACATTCTCTCTTGAAGAGAAGTTGACGATGAGTTCAAGCGGTAAACAGTTTAGAAAACTGACTTTCGAATGGTTAAAACCCTAAGTGACAATGGCAGGTGAAGTTTCAATGTGTTCTATTATCTCCGATCTGAATGTATCAGCGGTTACAGAAATTTCGTTTCATGAGAAAGATGGCGAAATATAGACATTTGTAGGCAAGATCAATGGATAAACCTGCACCGGAACTGTGGTGCGCATTGCTCTGATGAGCAATCTGTTCGTCACTATACGCGAAAAGCGTTTTTGAAGAGTAGCACCAGAAACATATGATGTGCATGACTAGGCCGCCTGAGCGATTCCGATACTGACAAATACAGCGAATTCGGTGAACGTTGCGTATTCTGAGTTCCTTTAGTGAATCACCACCATCAGAACGTGGCCACGTCTCATTCAGAATTGTGATCCCTGAGGCAGAAAATGCACAGCGTTGGACGAAATTCGCCAGATTGCTCATTTCCCCCAACAGAAAATGCATATCGGTTGAAAGGATAATATATATATTGATTAAATTTTGTGGCCTAAATGACGTAAAGCTGCCGGCCAGCCAGCCAGAGAGGTACTTTCAGGTTATACCGTATTCTTTTAGCTTCACTCTGTTATATTTATTTACCAATGGTCAGGAGAATGTTGCGACAATTCCACTCCCACGCGATAGCACACAATGCCTGCAGCTTTTTTATAATTCTTATAAATAGGGTGAACACAGGCAAAGACGATCAGACAGACGTAGACGATAATTCCAAAGGGACGAGTGTATCCAATGCTAAAATCATCGATGAGCACAAAAAAACTTCTACAACTACAACCACTACTAAAACCACACTGTTTGAAATAGTCAGGCATTGAAATTTATAAAACAATATTGTATTGTATAAACCGATTAGCCCCTGCACATTATCTAGTTTATCTGACCGACTTTCCTCGGCATTTTCTATTTGCTGATCAGGTTCTTTTAAACCTTCTTATTCACGACCGTCCAAGCCACCGGTGAAAGTTATAAAATCTACTTTTTCGGAAACCGAGTTTTACTTCTTATTCCTAACTCCGTATTCCAGATCGACTGTGGAAATCGCATGGAACTCTTTAGTGTCCTTTTTCTGATTTATCAAGCAATGAGTCAGAATCGAGTCAGTAAGGTCCCACTAAAAGGAAAGCTGCTCTCCTCTCTGGGTATCACAATACTTGCAACAGATGAGAACAACACAATGGACTACTCAGTGATGCGTAACATCTGTTAGGTTAGCACGCAGTGAATGTCCCGGTTTTACTCACTGAACTATCCTTGTCAGTCAGTGGGATGAACAATTAGGCTGAAGGAGATTAGATGATACAGCACCTAAACAGTAAACAAACCATCCCCGGTCGGATTCTGGCTGGGAGTTTTGATTTTCTGATGTGAAATCTACAAGTGTTTTTCTCATCGTCCAAGTGATTTCCGGTTCGTGTGTAGATATTACATTAGGCTTATTTTTCCTTCCAGGATAGTTTAATCGGTCATTTACAGGTTAGTACTACCTGGAGTACTTCGAATTTTTATCGAGGACCGTAGACAAGGTTGGCAATCACACTATGAGCTCCTGCGTAATACGATTTATAGTCCGGAATTACGCCACAATTCCACTTGTGACAAAGATTCCAAATAGAATCAGAGGCTGCTTTGTACAGTAGTTTGTCACAAGCCCCCTTTTCGGTAGTGTTTGTGTATTTCGCATGGAAAGGAAAAAACAAAAATTTGATTTTTAATAAATAAACCCATATCTTTGACATGGCAGAATGAATTACTAAGTGGTATTCAAATGTGAAGTGCAAGTTATCCAACAGCTATTGGAAAAAAGTAGGTGATTCATCGTGTATTATGAAAGGATCAGTGTTACTTCCGTAGGGGTTGCTCGCGGTCAATCTGCAAAACACAAATGAAATAAAACTCCATGAACACACAGACTCAGTGTGTGCATCAACAGGATCCTACACTCACAGTTGTCGGACATTAACTTGGCTGCCAACAGTCTGCTCACTTGTGTATCATTTTACCGGATTAATGGTCTTTTCGCAACAGGTTATCGCGCAGCAGTGTTCCTTTTTCGCGAACACTGATTGGTGGTAGTCATAAAGAGGAGGTCAAACCACGGTGAGTCCGAATTCGAAATCCACCACTTTGGTCGAGCATGAAATAAGGGAGCATCTTCGAACAAATTACCACTGCGAGCTGGCAATGTCATCACGTACCAACTGAGCTGAGCCAAATAAGCGCATGCGTAGCATTGCATAATCGAAGTGCCCATCGATTAACAGCATAATGTGGTACACAAATTAGAGTGAGTGGTGCAAAACAGACAAGAACTTGAGCAATAAAAACATGAACGTGACGGTGTATTTCATCTCATGATCTCATCAAAGAAGGTTTAGTCAATCACACAAATACTCATACACGCACATACAAGTTCCAGAAGAACTCGTTTCTTCTCCCAAAATAACTTTTCCAATGATGCGATAAAAGCAGACGGAGAAGGATTCCTCTTGCAGTGATTGTCATTTTGCTTGATTGACAGAGTTTATCAGGGGATTTATATGTTTAGATCGAAACTGCTTTGCGAGGATACAAAGTGCCACCACAAAATTGTGTGCCTAATCGGTCATATCGTGAATTTAATTCTAGGCTGGAATTTACTAGAGAGAATCGCCATTAAAACTGAAAGACCAGTTCACAGAAGGTTTTAAGTGCTGAGGGTTTTCACTACTGAATTAAATAATAACTCACTTGCCGATTTACTTGTAGTTGCTAAAGAAATGGCAAAAGCTGATAAACGAAGGCTATTATGTAAGCTTTTTGTGCCTAGTCAAATGATTTGAAAATATACGGTTGTTCTGGACCTATCCATATGCCCCCAAATGTGGGAAAACCGTGTGCGTGATCAGCCCATTAGAACACGTAAAAGTGTAAAGTTGCCTACAGCAACTGTAAACGATGCGTACATTCTAGTGAGGTCGACATGTGTGGCCCAGCTGGTAACAAGTTAAAAATCATGTTCAAATCGATGTTAAATTGTGACTGGTTGGATCTGGTTGGCAAAATCCTAGGCAACGCAAATGTGATGTCCTTGTCTGTTTATTAGTAATAAATGGGAACTAATCGATCATCACATTTATCAGCACTGACTGCTTGCACTCAATGAATCAATCAGTTCCAGGGCCGCTGAACTCAGCGTTCCATTTCATTTTTCAAACTAACTATATCTGTGAATACAAAGACAATGATTATTACAATTTGCTCCATGAGTAACATTCAGCTATGATTTATTCTGCAAAGTGGAAGTTCGCTGTCTCTCCTGCGTGATTGTATCCACAAGGGCTTCACGCTATCCGACTGGGTCTATCCTGTGATTTGCCTTGCTGACATGTTTGGCGATGAAAACCGTTGTAACAACTAGATAAACTTTGTATGAACCCAGAACTATATCGACAGCTGCGAATGGTACAATTGCATCAATTGAAATTTCGGAATCATTCACCAAGACAGCGGTAAAAGTGAGCTCGCTGTTTATAAAGGCTGCTTGGAGCGCTGACAGTAAACCAGTAATTTTGAATAACGCACTTCATAATGTCCTTAAGCGCTGTTCTAAACCTTTTGAAATAAAAACTGTTCATTCCTTTGTAGATTCACTAATCATTTTCAGGTCTCACCTACACGCTTGTGGGGCACTTACGCCATCGTCCACATCGACATTTTTACCATTTTGCCTAAAGCGCATTCCCCAGATATTCCCAGTGGAATACAAAATAAATTTTGGTGTCCAGCCCAGAAACCAGAAAGAAAACAAGTAAGATATTGATGAAAAAAGGCATTTTGACATTGTCCCATCAAAAGGCTTCAAATTACTTCGTTTCTATCAAAACGCTGCTACGGTGCTGGGAGTTATCGGAGTAATTGCAGAAGCAACTAGCAGGATGGCGTAGTGAAGTGTTAAAGCCATCACGCGACGCGAGTCCTGATTACTCAAAGATTTACTAAGTGTAAGCATTCTGATTTCTACCCCTCATGCGTACCAGCCCAATCGTTTAGAAAGAACAAGACGCTGGAGAGCGAACAATTGTTTTCAATGAATCCTATACGTGCTCTTACAATTCATATGGGTGAAGTAACATTGGAATACGTTAGCCATTGGCCGGAGTAAAGGTCATTGTCGTGGGGTTAGGAAAAACGGGGTCGGTGGGGAGGGATGTCTCTATCGTGTGCGTGTTGTGGTGAGAGTTTCACTCCCACCGTCACGAGTGGTAATCGATAGTGGACTTTTGGGGTTCGGTCGGCGATCCGTGGTTCGCTCTCCAGCGTCTTGTTCTTAATGTGACCGTTTAGAAAGACTTGAAACTCCTGAAGAGCATTTATGGGAATATAAACCGGTTGTAAACAAGACGCTGCCTTACGAAAGAGAGTAGACAACATGAACTATCACGTTTTTTAATTAATGTTGTTTAATCCTCCCAAAAAGCATCAAAATTGCTCATGGCACAGCAACCGACATAATTCAGACAGACCTCGTAGTGAACTTCAGCCATGAAGGTTATGAGTTCAGTGCCAGCCAACATCGATCACCCTTCCATTTGACAGCTTTTCAATGGCCTCCGACAAATTAGCTTTAAAGCCAACATAGGAAATAAACAAAACGAAGGAATTATGGTATCAATATTGCAGCATTATTGACCTAAAATTACAATTACCTGAAGTTTCGATGACTTTCAGTCACCCCGCTCAAGGCCAGTTTGCAGATTCTTGAAATTACAATTATAATTGTTATTGGTATTTTTATCAATAATTTTGCCGTCTGAGTAGATGAACTTGTTTCATCACTGGCTGACCTTTGTGCACTTGAAAACTGTTGGGATTGTGCAAATTTGTTAGTTATTTCAACAAGCATGGACATTGGCTTCACAAACAGAATGAAATCGTTCAAGAAACGGGGACCCACAACACCCAATCGTTCTAATCACTGGAGGATAGAGGTGTAGGCTTTGTATTTTACCAGTCAGCGCACATTATTGATAAACTCATTGACAGCAGTCTTCTCAACAGGCAAATTATGTCGGTTAAAATTTCTGGTTGTCACATCTGATTTAATTTTCTTTTCTTTACTTAAGTGGCGAAACAAGAGGATTTCACTTCCATCATTTTCGTCGTATGAAACGCGCAGTACTACTAAGGAGATTCGAATTATTCCTATCCGGACTGCTATGGGGTGAAAAAGAACAGGCCGAAATTGGTGGAAAATCCCAGCAAAATCGTTTGACAAGTTGGTGAAGTGTGACACTCAGTGTCTGTGCTAGTTGTATGCGGATAATATCTTATAACATGCTAGTATCCGCTGAATATCCGGAGATTAGGAACGGCTATTTGCGTAATTCACAGAATAGTCCCATTTTATCATGTATAGAGAACTACGCAATCATGTTCTGACACAGAAATTGTTTGTAAGTTATGTGTTTCCAACCCACAAATGGCTATTCATTAATCAATCTATTCTGAGAAATGGTTTTTTTGAGTCACGTCACTGATCAACGTTAATCTTGTCTAAGGTCTAGTTCAAACGTCCCGGATATGAACTTTGTATTCGCCGGTTAGTCCCACATTTAGCGGCCTTTACAGTGCCTTGTCCCCCTGGAACAATTTATTGTACACTGTCATATGATCAGTAGCGGAAGCAAAGAATAGATGTTAATGACATTTTGTTTACGCCTTGGGCTGTCTTTAGAAGTCAAAAACTGGACCGACTGATTTCTTTGGATCTTAGCACATAATGAAAATAAGTAACAGCTTCGGGTTCAGGTACACTATCCCCTGTCATAGTAATGAAGCTGGCCGACACTCGTTCCACCATTGACGTTGGTTTTCTAATCAACTGTTTACTCACTAGAAGAATGACAAACACCCGGTGAATAAATGCGATAACTTCAGCCACCAAGAAAAGAGTTGGAAAACAACACTTCTGTAATTCTGTAGACGCTGGGGATGAAGCTTGCCGAAAAAGGTAAACGAGAGTGCCAAAGAAAGCACGTATCAGCCTGCGCAGAGGTAAACTTCCTCCACAGTCTGTACTGCAGAGTATTTGGTTCGTTCACTCACATTTGGCGTGGTCGTGAAGTAATTATGCTGAAATATTGATGAAAGTAGATCGAGAGATGGGTTTTTGGCCCTTACTTAACAGTTTTGGTCAGCATGATTGTCGAATGAGATGCTGACCCTTAAACTCTGCAGGCTAAACAGTGTACCTTGCACTAGGTGAACATGTTCTACCTGCTTTGACGTTAAAGAGTCTTTTCTTGTCCCTGCTAAAATTTCAGGACTTAAACGGCACTACTTTTTCTCTCACTTCTTTTGATTAGACGTTTAACTATTCTTTTTTCCCTACATTCAACAGAAAAAAATATGCGAAACTTTTGGGTAGGCTGTTTCTAGGTAGAGTGATGTACTGAAAATAAGAAACATTCTCTTAGAAATTTTAACGTGGTTATTCTATTGCATTCCACAGTTGAACGATTCTATACGGTGAGCATGTGCCACTACTTGGCAAAGCATAGAAAGTCCCTTCGAGTTCTTTTCCTTTACATAGGAAAAGCAACTAATGCCTTTGTCCTAAGTAGTGAAACTCCCGCTACCCAGTTGTTTGACATTTCATCATGACCTAAGTGCGTCTAACACCGGTTCGGAAATGTTAGAAATAGCCGATGTTCTCACTCCTGTTAAGAGAAGCTGTAGGGTACTCTGCCTAGGGTTTCAAACAAATGACCACATGCTTCCCTCCCCCCCCCCCCTATCACTGATCGCAATTCCACTCGGTTATTTACATGTAAAATAGATGGAGAGGTATGAGTACGATTGAAAAAGGTCACTCCGAATAAAGGTACTAACCTGGTGAAGACCCCGGGATACGCTATCATTAGTGATCAGTTTATTGCACGTACGCAGTTTTACCCCAGCCCATTCCCAAATAAGTCCCATTCTAAGTATAATTAAACTTCAAAAGTTACAACCCAATCGCCCACTTGTAAAAAGTGATACTCCTTTATTCTCACAAATCAACTTCCGTTAGTTGATTCTTCAACCGTTGACAATGAACAATGTTATCCGAGTGAATTTTACTAACGTCCTACCTTTCTATGTTCCGAAAGATGCGGGTTCATCCGACTGTGAATTGATCTAGAAACAGTGTGCCAGAAATTCTCCAAACAGAGCTTCTGCTCATTTTGCACCACAGGCGGTAAGCATCTTTCTAACCTCAATAAAACAGCGAATACAATGACGGAACCCAACCATTATTCTGTCGTTTGAGGAAAAACTTGTACATTCACCTCAAAATACAGACAGCGGCTTCAAAATCTCTTCGCAAATTCTTACTGTTTTTGAAGAGACTTATTCAAACTTACTGCAAATTATAGAGCTAACGCACAGAAAGGAATATCATACACATATACTTACGGTATAGAAATCACAGGGATGAAATTTGTTTGAATCCCTGTGGTTTTATCACATACCAGTGTCCTTTCCGAGAACAGAATCAGTAACCTTGTAGGGGAATCGCTCTTTTTCTTCAATAAGAATGTGTGAACTGAAAAATTATAAAAAATATGGTAGGAAAAACTCGGTTTGACAGTGCAGTGTTTGTACGTTTTATGACCATTCGATGTACAACTTCATCAGGAAATAACCGTTACTTGCAAGCAGCAAATTACTATGTATTGCCTAACAGTAAACATCAAAAGACTTGCTATAAACCCGAATTGACAAAGACCGCATACACTAGGAAAACGTCTCGGCATATGGACTGAAAGGAATTCCCGCAAGTAAGAGCATAAAGTGCTTCTGAAAATGAATATGTCCCAAAATGCTCCAAATTGTTTACATCCTCAGGTTTAGCTGATAGATACTGAGTAGTTAGTCGATCTCTACAGTTCGATCGCAAATGCAACAATACCAACTAAACTTTTGCGGCCACATCTTGAAAGTTTTCAGTCACTCGAAATAATCCTAAAGTCATTCAGCAGGGTTGTGCCTCATCGTGCACAATGTTCTAATCCGGAAAAGAAACATTTCTTTATATTTATCATGTCCGTCATTGATGCCGAATACGTGCTTAGATTTTCCTTAAAGAAAATGGAATCATAGAGTACAAATAACTTTTCCATCCCGCTTGTCAGAAATTATCAATAGTGCGCATCTGCCAAGTCCCTCTACGAGTACTTGACTGTGTCATAAGCCTAACCAACAGGCTACCCGGACTGACTCTCTAAGGGTTCCTTCGCATACATGTTGACTCATATCGCCTTTATAAAGTAGAGTTGAACGCTGGAGCAACAGATAGATGCGAATATCAAGCCGATGGGGACATTCACTCGAGATCCTCAGACCCAGGAACAGACGATTAATATGTCAGAAGAATCCCGCAGCAGACAACAAAGAAGCATTTGGGTTAGCAGAGAGAATGCAACGGGATCTTAGGCAATCCTCAAGGTAGCCCAGGTGAAGGGCTACCAATCAAACCATCAGCTGGCGCAATAAAACTAGCCAAACAGAAATAAAGCCCAAAAGAATCAAGCTAATTACCGAAGGCATTTGGTCAGAATGCGGCCAAAGGATCAAAGTCACTAACTCAGACACTGACTGCCCTAACGGACGGCTTCTTGGTAGAGACTTAGCTGAAACGAACGACATACAAGGCCTTGTTGCATAGGTGTTATTACTCATTACGTATGACCAAAATTGGTTGATTGTCAAGTCCATGGAATTTTGATCACTTTCTCCGATTTTACAACTACACTCAAAATTTCATCTTATTCTGTTTTCCATGAGCATTTCAAATAGTTTTGCAGTTCGGAAATGCTGACTTACCTCGCGTAACCAACTCTGTTTTTCTGCGAAGCAACGTTGTCAATTGTCATTGAGGATTAGCAGTGTACATGTGTCAGTCGAATACATTCGAAGTCGTGAGTGGATGCCAGTCAATTGTTTACCAAAATACGGCACTCCGACTCCACACTGTCCCAGTCTCAGTCTGCCTGGTCGACTGTGCAACAAAGTAATACTCGACCCATTCCTGGAGTTTCAGCGCCATATCTTTTGAATATTACTATACCTCTCTAGTGATCGGGGCTTTCTCAAAACACACTAGTTTTCTGGAAAATTCGAGTGAACAATGAAACCAAACTAGAGATCACGTAAATAAACAAGTACGTTGTATTTGTATGGCTCATCATTCACTATCTATGAACAACCTACATTTGCTGATGCACAATGAATTATGTCTGAAAAGTACAACCTACCGCTTATATTCATAAACAGATCAGTCTGTTAGACCGGTGGTAATCAAACGGCCGTCACAGTGGACTGTAAACCCCTTATTCTCGGGTTCGAATGCAACCATCGCCACCAATTACTTTATCAAATTGGTAATCTCGAACTAGTCTCGACCCTTCTCCCAAAATACAGCATTTCTGGTATATAAAGGAATGAAGACAAAAAAAGAATTAGTTTCGCCTCTTTGGCTACATGCCACCTCTCAAACATTCCTCAAATTCGTGGACAGACAGAAGCCACGCATGATTTGGAGTTTTCAAGCCTCCAGCCACAGATCACGAGCATCAAGCTATTGTTTGAGTTACACAAGAAGCTCCCAAGCCACAGGAAATACTGTGTACTAGATAGGTAATTTTAATTATACCTAGTGACTTACACAAAACTGTCCATTCGAAATATCCTAATATATTGTGGGATATTAACTAATGAATGCATACCAGATTCTTTAAGTCAATAGAGACTGGACTACTGGACTATATGTGATCAAAAGTACCTGTCATTAGATTCTCTATAAATATGTTGCTTTCTTGTTTTCCATTTTTTTCTTGCCATAACACTCTTGTATAGTGAGCTTCTGATTTGAAGTCAACAGTTATTAAATCATCATGGATCACTTGGTTCATAAACCTCGAATGCCTTCGAGAAAATCACGTGCCACGTGTTCATTTTGTTTAAATTTTTAATTTCTTCGAATTAAATTACTAATTCTTGGTTTTTGATAGTGTATCACAACACAGGGCTGAGGTATATTAATCCTTTATTAAATAATATATATCACGTTCTTTTTTTGCGATCTGTAGACCTTTGAAAAGCTGTGATTCCGGTCATCATGATAAATAAACCTGAAGCTCTAAAGGTAATAGGTAATAAAGGGTGAAACATGCATGATTTTTTTCTCCAGCTTTGAGGGTGCACTTCACCATGATTGGTTTTGTCTATGACGATCAATTGTGGTTTTAGCGAGGAGCAGTTCACTTTGCAGAAGTGCTTATTTGTGCGCCTAGCAGAAAAAACCGAACACAAAGCAGACAAGTTTATGAAATTGTTACATTATCTTGCGATTTAATTACAGTGTCATACCAGATGACTTGTTTGGAATAAAACATCATCTAGACATCAATTTCGTACGAACAGCATCCGCAAGGCAATCATTTTGTTTTCACGATACTGATGAAGAGTTTATCAAAAACCAGAAGATATCAATATTTTATTGGTTTAGAGATCCATACTATACGGATAAGACATTAAGCGCATGCCCACATCATGGATAAATGTAAAGAGATAAAACATTTTTTACGATATTCACGTAAAACATGGCATCATTGAGTGACAAGAAAAAGACAATTTCGCAGTTCCATAAAAGAGAACTCCTAGAGGCAGACGGCTTATAAGTGAATGCTCAAGAGCATTGAAGAAGACGGATGAGGCTAAGAAAACTGCGACCTCTTTCGGCGGATCTATAGTCAGCACTTCACCCCCCTCCTCCCCCAAGAAAGTTAATCGCTTGTGATCGCAAAGAAATTAAAAAAGCTTCCGAAATCATGTGGCTACCAGTTTTGTTCTGCATGATTAGTGTTGGAACTATGAGGACTAAAAAACTTAACTCACTGTAAGTGAATCACGGAATCAACATCGCAGTAATTTCGGGGTTTCCAATCTTATCATTCATGTTGAAATAGTCTGTAGATCATCGTGGTCAAACTTTTGCGGGTTTCATGCAGAATCCATCGGACTCAAAAAGGTAAGTTTTAAGCAGTTTGTTGGAAACGTCTACTGAGAAGACTACTTCTTCTCAGTGTAGTATATCAGGCCATGTATCCCATAAGAATTTACTTTTAATGGCCATGGGCATATCCATTACCTTGCTATATGTTTCTATAGTGGTAAAAACCAAAGAAACGTTTTCGGTCCAAGTTCCATAAGTACCTCGTAGAAGCCCTGGTTTCGTGGTGATGGAAAATGTATTTCTCCTGTAGGGGAAAGAAGCTATTGCACCTTTTTCGCAATGAATTTTAGAGACAAAAATGATACAATTACTTGATCATAGGACAAGTATCAGTATTCTAACTCGTTTCGTAAACTATATTCTCAAAAGGCTGGGATAAGTCACTGGGAATAACAACAATTCAATATGGTGTTAACTGAAGAACAACACACATCTCAAACAATGTTGTGGAAGTCCGCAAGTAATCAAATACCTCGAGTTTCTCTAATTCTGGTTCTCATTCTTTTGTTTGTGCTTAGGCAGAGGATACGAAACGATGAGTTTGTGGAGCCTATGTGCTTTGTTTGCCATTGAGAAAAAGAGAGAGTAATCTTGAATATCCCTGTCCTTCCTAGTTACGGAGTGGTGGGGGCAAGTATCAGGACATGACATTTTAAGTAGGAGATTTGTCAAATACAAAAGTGCAGAGTCGAGGGAATTTCGACAACGTACTTGTGAGTTCACTTTACTGCATTTTCTGATTTGACCTTCAGCTGAATCCATTCTGTTGCACTTCCTCATGCAGAAGTTTTGCACCAATGTGTGCGACTAACAGCAAAGCACTCGAGCTTGTGTTCTAGTAGGAGCTTGGAGATTATGCGCTTCTCTTGATTACTTACAACGGGTCATCCATTTGTTCGACAGCGTTTTCGAGATTTTCAAAGCTCAGAAAGATTCCTGTCGGACCTGGGTAAAGAAGCCCTGAAAGCTTTAAATCTACCAGGAGCCCTCTGAACTTTTTCCTTTTTGATTCCTTCTTGAAAACTGAAGTTTGAAGAGTGGTTCAGTAGAAGCACTCTGTCTAGTATTCTTTTTGTGTCCGATCGACGTAAAGTTTTACATCGGTGTACCTGAGAGTCACCAAGATTATTCCTTTATCTGAACAAGCAGCACATTGGTGAAACAAATCTATGATTTCTCAATGACTGTCAAAAATGAACACATATAAGACTTTCAAAGACGTTTCACACCGAACGAGAAGGTAAAAAATGAAATAACTGTTCCACAAAAGAACTAATATAAAATAAGGACGTTGTTTCAACTACCTTTTGGTGATTGAAGCTATCCGACGTTTAGGTAACTAACAGTTTTCTCCATCTGTGGAAAGTTAGAAAAACAGTCTTTGTGCTTAAATGATTCCAACTAACTGGAGGAACACCGTTTCCAGCAAATTATTGTAGGGAAAATCTGCAGAATTAAGATCATCTCCTTCGAAGAACAAGGAAAACATGTGTAGTTCCCATAGCACGCCGTTGAAGGGCCACTAGTTGGTGACGCTAATCGATTTACAGCTGCGTTTTATTTTCAGAATTCGGGAGAATAAACTTCAAGTGGTCAATCTATCTTCGGAACCGAATACGCATCAAACACTTCTGTACTTATTTTGATTTTATGAAAGCAAATAATTCCAATTATTTCTTATTATTAAGTCTGTGCACACAGGTAACAGTTAGGGAGATTTAAAATGTTCTCAGTTGCACCAACCGCAAAGGTATTACTACGACAAAAACTAGATAAAGACTTTTGAGTAATTCTTGAAGTTCAAAATTTCGCGGCTAAATTGGTCTTTTCCATTCATTTCCGTGAGCTAGTGAATTTCAGAACAGTACTTAATTTAGATGGCAAGAAACGGCTGCTTTTTTCGCGTGCAAAAAGCTAATGCTCACTCGTGTTCTGTGCACATCTTTTCGCTTATCTTCTTGTGTGTAACTGGATCAGATTTGTTTCGGTCACTATACGCTCATTTGTCATAGTACCATTTCAGGTTGGCGTCCGTTTGTTTGTTTGCTTGTCTACATCTCCAGGAGCAACACGAGCACACCGGCTTATTTCACTGCCCGACCGGAGTAGCCATTCATGACAAGGTAATTAAACAAAAAAGCATTACTTCTATCGGCCTGGTAAAGTCAGACAAACAAATGATTGAGTGTATTTGGAGAGGGGCGAACAGTCGGATGTGTGAAAATTGCAATATGTGTGCTATAGATCTCAATACAAAGAGATTTTCGCATTGGACGAGTCTCTAATTGATCATTTACATTCCATTACCGGAGGCGTCGCAGAATCCTATTTCATTTTTTAATTATTCTACTGCCTGATTATTCCACTGACCTGATTCTATTCCGACGCCATCAGTCGAACTAGTCTTGGCTGTTTAAACTTAATGACGGCCAGAAACAAGCGTTGTCATGAAGCGTGAGATAACCGGTGTAAACTAGTTTCCGATTTCAGAAAGGTTATTGCCAAATTTTTGCGAGTGATTTCCCCTTATGATCGGGACTAGATTCGAGACTATGTGGAAATGGGAACAGTTGGACGTGGATGGTTCCAGCAGTAAAAATCACACACATAAGCATGTCTTTCTCTTGGACTAAGTTTTCACCAAACTTTACGACACTTGGGTCGACGAACTATGGTGTACTGCTTGGTACTGAGAACTTCTGCAACTTATAAAAGCAGCTCTGCAGATAAAACGCAAACAATGAATGTTACTTCACAAGAGAATAGAGATAATCAATGTAAAACTGGGGTGGTTCCTAAGGAACTAAATCAGGTTAGCCTGTTCTGAGACACCACCGCTCCACGGAGGTATTCTAACCAATTATCGCGAATCATTATTACAGGGAAATTGAAAATATGACAAGGTTAACTATCTGAAGATTTATCTAAATTAGCTGACACGAACCAGAAAAACAAGTTAACAGACAAAATAATATCCCCAGACAGTCCAAATTCCTTCTGTGATGATCTACTCGAACGAGAAGACACAGAGTTGTCATAATTCGATTCAGCAACTCACAATATGCAAAGCCCTCAGTAACAAGACGTGACTATTTTCAAACTTAACCCTTTTGCTATGTACAATTTGAAGGTAAATGAACTAAGTTCACTATTGGAAGCTGAATAAGACAGCTAGGACTAGATGACATGGAAGTTCAATCACGAATTTCAGATGCTCCAAAAGAGAATCCAATTAGGGACGAAGGCTTCTGTATAAAGCAACTATTTCCTGAAGACCAAAGATGTTTTGGTTATATTTTGCATTTTTTAAAGTTCTAGCATATTAAGATGGTTTATGACGGTACTTAAACAATGTACTTCTGTAAGTATCACAGGCTTTTGTTATCATTATCGTGAACCAAATATTCCGCTAATTGTTCTCTCTACTATTCACATAGAGTCAACCGTATTTACAAATAATTGACCCGGTTGAATTGTTCCATAAAATCCAATTACTTGTTTGATCTCTGTGGTCGTTCATCAGAGTTTCATTTTTTGTAGTTCACACAATCTTGAGGAGTCTAAAACCGGAGTTCTAATTTTTTTACCAATATGTTAAAAGCGTTTGAATGATTGCGGTAAACATTGAGAAGAAAACGGCTTGGAGAGCAAGCTCGTTTTCACTTGTTTGTACTAGTGCCAATATGTAATATGAAATATAACTCACAAAACAGCAAACAGGAATGACGAGTCAGATCCGTCAGTGCACGTGCGTGTGTGAGTGTGAAATTGACCACAGTGTCGAATGTTCCAGTGATTTCACACGTGTTTGGGAACAAGCAGTGGGCCATGGGAGTTTAAGTGTTTCCACAAACTGGGTCGACAATTCCTAGATTATACGGTTTACCGAAGGTATACAAAGCAGGGATGTCGGTCAGACCGATTCTGGATACGCGCAACTCTCCATATTTCACAGTAGTGAAATGGTTGGCCAGCTTGTTAGAATCAGCGGGAGTTGTGATTTCCAGACAAGGCTTACGAGACACATTTCATTATATAGAAATTGTGAGCAATCTTGTTTCGGAAGGTAAACAAACAATATCGCTAAAAGTTAAGTCACTGCTAATTAGTGTCCCGACCAGTGAAATAATCAACTATTTTTGTGAATACATGCAGGAGAACGATGCTGATTTGCGCAACTAGCAAGATAAACCGAAACAATTACTACTTATCTGCACTCAAAATGCCAAGTTTCACTTCAGATGTGGAATATAACATCAGAACGACAGGATGGCAATGGGTTCACCTTGGGAACCCTTATTTGCCAAAATTTTGAAGGCAAAACTTGAAAATAATGAAATCAAGTCGACAATTAAATATGGCATTTTATACAAACGGTGCGTGGACGATATCCTATGTGGGAGGAATACCAAAGTAGACATAACTACTACTTCACAGTTTTCATACAGCCCATCTAAATGTTCAATTCACTTTGGAAAAAGAGAGGGGAATTAGCCTATCGCGTTTGGGTGTTCCTGTGAGTCCTCGAAGCGATGGTTCCATTCAGTTATCAGTGCACAGAAAAGCAATATGGAACTGGCAACACATTTAATTTCACAGTTTCTGATAGCTCAATCTTGAAAGAAATCTGGTATTTTCCTTGATAGACAGAGCAAAGAAAATCGGCAGTAAAGAGACAGTAGAGAAAAAACTGTGTTTTCTGCAGCGAGCTTCCCTAAAATATGGCTATCTCAAACGGTTTGCTGAAAGAAAGATGCAGTCACATGGACAGAAATCAAAACAGACAGTAGTCGAAAAGAAGCCCGTATACGTCCACATGCCATTTAAATGAGATACATAAACCGAAATTATTCAATGAATACTAACAGTGGCAGTCAGCAGAACATTCTAAGCTGCACAACTACAAATTATATTCAAGTTCAACCCAGTAGTGTGTTTTCAACTGAAGGATAGACTGCCGGATTCTGCACACTCTTTCTACGTTCATTCATTCAGCAGTTCCCGTGGAACTAGGTACACTGGCTGCACCACCAGGCGCGTGTCCGAACTAGTTCATGATCACCACCCGGCTTGGTTTACCATGTCAGCAATTAGGGCAATCAGGAGAGATGCGAGTTCACACCTAGTGCAGTTACACCATTCGGTAACGGTGATAAAATCCATTCACACCATTTAAAAATTTCGGGACAAGCAATCAAGAATTATATAATGGAAAACCACTTGCTTTCTTCATATCAAAAAGTCTAGTTGGCTGTGAACAACGCAGTTGAATATCCAAAGATGCGCGGGCCATTAGTTCTGACTGGTCGTGTAGAAATGGCTCGTGCCTGATAAACGGAGTGTCGCCGGTTCTATTCCGGCTCGTGGAGATGAACTTTTAGAAGTGACACGCAACCATATTTTCCAGTATGTCAGATTCAGGCTCCTCGAGCCAGTAATACGTTCGATGAATATATTCCACTATCCACTGGATCGTCTTCAGCAGTGTGCTTTTCGTCCCAGCGGGAAGAGCCCGAAAGCTTTATTCCAGAGCTTCAAACCAGGACAGTTGTTGTGTAGTGGTTCGCGCATAATCGGATATTCACCCGCGCTATTCACACCCGACTGGTCGTACCGCGACAGCTCAGTCTGTGGAGCACCTACACATTGAGCAACTTGCGGCCGGTCCGATACCAGCTTGCGGCGATGAGCTCTTGGAAGTGACAAATACAAGTGAATTTTCCGTAGCGTAAGATTTATGCTCTTCGTATCAATGATGCATTTCATCGATCACGGCTTGAAAAGTGTCACATCTTAGCCCTAGGCGAAGCCTCGAGTATTTGTCTCCACAATCCTAATGGTTGGACTCAAAAACAATTTGTGGAAACACTTAAACTCCCATGGCCCACTGCTTGTTCCCAAACACGTGTGAAATCACTGGAACATTCGACACTGTGGTCAATTTCACACTCACACACGCACGTGCACTGACGGATCTGACTCGTCATTCCTGTTTGCTGTTTTGTGAGTTATATTTCATATTACATATTGGCATTAGTACGAACAAGTGAAAACGAGCCTGCTCTCCAAGCCGTTTTCTTCTCAGTGTGTTCTGAGGGCTCTTTCGGACTACATACTACAGAAATTAAATAATGATGAGAAACACAGAGCAGATTTTAATCGGCCACTACCACCGGAACGGCTCAAACAAGGCGGCTTTTCACCCATCTTTACAGAGTAGAGTTAAGCTGTGAACTGTTTCTTTCATTTGGCTAATAGTTATTTGAAGAACTTTACTGTATTTAAGCTTTATCCCGTGATCATCTTTAGTGGTTCGTATGCAGAAAATGTTTTCCAAGATGCATCACGGAAATCAATTTTGTGATCGTTTTCTGAATTCGCAATTTCGTCGTTTTGTTATCGTTTTGGTTGGTAGTGTTATCAGATCATATTGGTTTGAAACCTTGTTTGTGTCATTTGGTTCTTTGCAGCTGTGTTACACGGTATGGTGCCAAATCAAAGTCGAAATGCGTGAGAATATACGATCCGGAGCAGAATTCCCTCTTCAATTCCGGAGCTATGAACCTCGGGTTGTGCAGTGCGTTACTGTAAAGACTATAGTATTCGTGAATAAATCAAGGGTGCTTGAAAACAATGGTCTCACGTGATACGTGTATTCCATGAAAATTGATATGCCATGAATTCCAAGGTCGAATTTGGCAACACATAGCTTCTGGTAAAAGTCTTTTCTAGGGTTGCAACTATCTGTTCCGAACAAAATACAATTTTTGTTTAAATCGAAAATAGTTGTTCACTCAGTTAACTCATCTTTTGGTATGTAATGGTGTTGTCCACTTCACGTCGTACCACTTGCATGGAACATGGTTGGAAGTTGGCATTATAACGGTTATTTGGTAGAAAACACGAACCGAAAACCACAACCAGAGTTTTCGTGCTATTTATTCGGATTTTCAGAAAGTCCCGGCAGTTGTAAATATTCAGCACATTAAACACGCTATTTTGAGCCCATGATATATGACTACAGAGACAATCCAATACATGCAGAATTGTCTGGGGTTAAAATCGCAACAATATAACATATCCAGATCATTTACTACCTCTTATGGAAGAAGATCAAGGTGAAGATTGCTCCGATTGGATAGAATGAACAGCCCTGCATCACAGTTCTTCACTGTGTCCCCGACTACTGCAATTCAGTCACTTCACGCTACCGCACGGGATTCCAAACTCGCATCTGGAACCCGAGGAACTGGCGAACCGCAAAGCCTCAGCGATCCATTGTACTATGAAGAAGTAAGGGCAACGTGTCCCTGAGGCTCGGAGTTGAGAACCAGTCTAGGTTGCAAAAGGCCAAGTCTGATAACTAGCGACTGGAGAATGTTGTTTACCACCAATGTCACCGTTATTTGTGACAAGATTGAAACTCCGTACCTTAAAGGCCTAAAACCAGTCGACCACCACAGGTTATACTGCGTCTGGTGTATCTTATGTAACACCGTCTAAGGAAGATCGATCGTAGATGCTCGGTCCTTTTCCTTTATTGTCCTTCGACGGGACCCAAGTCAATGAACAGATCAACTAGGATCAAGTTAGTATTATTATTACGTAGATGATTGCGTACACTTTCAGTTTTCCGTCGCGGTTTGGAGCACAGAAACTCAATGTCAAGAAGAGCTCTAAAAATATGCGAGGGATTTTTGCAAAAAGTGACAAAAGTGCTAGAATCCAGGAATTTATCCTTTTGTACCTGGGTGCTATTTTTGAATCTTCATTATCTATAGAATGGAGCATAGATGAAACCAACGTGGACAGAGCATTTACTGACAGCAGAACCTGGAAGAACATCTCGGGTCGTACAACTGTAGCTGCAGATGAGCTTTTCGGATTTTAACACGCATTATTCCTTTCTTAAGAGACCGGGAATAAATACCATTACGCATTTTGTCTATAACAGACAGACCATTTATTGCATCATGATTATTCTCGAGGCACGGAGCTTTTTTATTGCATTACCGAATTTCAAAAGCTAAACCGAATTCGTACACGTTTCTTGCGAGTTCTAAAATTGGTGAATATCCAAATTTTCTTTAGTAATTGGACACGTTTCCAATAGTGAGTCTAACACACTTTCGCACAGACATTTGATGAACCTACAGATCCGGAGAATTCTAGACAAAATGTTGGTTTGCATCCGAAAATTCGCCTCCGGAAATTTTTGTTTTATAATTGCTGTGAACTCACTCTAGCGATAACGGAAATGATGGCAATATTCAATGGAATATTTGTCAACTATTCTAATTCGAAATATCCGGCCACAGAAACCTTTGTCGTTGATCGTCGCTTATTTTACTGTTAGTTTCACGATATTTATTATTTTGATCTAGAACTGGACCTTACATTTACGCACGCTTCTCACGATTCAGGTGAGATTAAAATGATGAACCTGACGTGGAGTGCTCAAGTCTACGGGGTGATTGGGCTGGAGAGTACCGGGTCCGCGTGCCTGATGAGCGGCAAAAACCGTGAAACCGGTCGTGTGCTTCCGGGGAAATTTTGTCCAGCCATTCAGATATAATAAAGCACAATTTACATCGGAAATACTAATTTCTTTTCGGGAGTCGAGGTAAAAAAGGTTTGTCATTCCCATCTCCAGTTTCCGTATTTAAATCAGGCAGTTTGTCCAGTGCTTATTTTGTGTGATCTCAACGTTTTACACAGGAATCGTTTCTTTTGACCCATAAGGTTTTCAAGACATTTTTGTAGTAGAGGGCCTTTTTTACCTGGAATATTACATTTATTGACATATTTGTATATGTATATGTATATGTATATATATATATATATATATATATATATATATATATGTATATATATATATATATATATATATATATATATATATATATATATAAACAACCGTGCTATATAGCTTTATTTGCAGTAAACAGTTTTCTGATTGGGTCACGACAACCGGTGACTTTGGATTATTTTAGCAGGACGATGAAATTCTGAGAAACCTCAGGAACCGTCAGAAGCAGGTCCTAATCACGTGTGGTAAACTCAACCCAGTGCACGCTACTGGATATAGCGTCTCACTGCTGCACAGTGTTATGTGGCGGTGTTGGATGCGTGTCATGATGAACGCACCGAGGGAACTTCTGAATCGATAATGAATGGGAGGCGAACATCGCCATTGATAGATCTGGTTTGTCATACTTTTCGTAGATGAATCAAAAGGTTCATTGTTACCTTTGGAGAATCGTCATACAATTCAGTGACAAAATGTATTCGCGTTCGTAAAAGATATAAATATTGAAGAAGTAAATGTACATATTTTTAAGAACAGCCAAAAAATACTGTAAACTTAACGGTGTACCTCTTGGGTACCTAGTCTCTAAAAGTGTTAAGGCCTGTCTGTCAGTTGACAGATAAGTAGACAAAACTTATTGACTGGCATATGGTGTCTGAGAAAGTTAAGAAACGTGCGGTAAACTCATGAAAAATACTAGGTTCACGTGATCTGACGTGAAACCAACCGTAAGTGATGAAGACAAGTGAGATAGCTGAGGAAGAAAATAATGTAGGATCAAAATTTCAAACGAAAAATGCGACTGAAGGCTCAGTGAAGTCTTCAAAATGATCACCTTTGTCACAAGTAAGCCAGTTGTTACACAGGAAAAGATAAATCGGGTTTGTTGATAAATTTCGTCGACTCCGTTTCTCATAACCTTGGCTAAGTTTGGGCAATGCAACCACCAGGGTGGACACAAAACAGCAGACTGTGGATATCAGCTGAGCCCAAACCTGAACTTGAAAGTGATAACGAAGGTTGTGGGTCACAAAGTTTCCCACCAAGCTATTTTTGCAGGCATTCACCAAACCACGGTTTTGAATGATGAGTTAGGCAATCACAGTTCACGTGGAATTATTTCGGTAACAAATAAGCTTATCAATGGGACTCAGAACTCTACTGAATCGATGCATTTGTTGTACAGTAGAAAAACCAAACGGAACAAGAAGCTTATGCCATCAGTACAACACAGCTCCATGCACGGAGTCAGAAGTATGATGTAATACGTAGTACTAAATTCACACAATTTCTCATCTAGATTGGGTTCAGAACAAAAAAATGAAGCGGATGAAGAAGATAGCACCGGCGCACAGAGACTTCGAAATTAAAAACATTGTTTTTCATTCTAATCAAAAGACCAAAAGTGGGAGGCCGCTGAGCCGTAAAAGCGAGACGACTGTTATTGGCAAAGCGTACTCAACTGGGCAAGCAATTTGTTTCCAAATCCGCACTCTACCAGGATCGATAAGCATACTAGGCTCGCATTGGAGCCCTTTTTGGCCAGGTGTTTGCACACAATGACCATGCTTTTTGTGCAACATTCTTGCTGTATTGGTCCCATTGGTTCCAGTGGCTTATCTATAAGAATACAGGTTTGCAGTGGTTCGCATGCCATCCGCGTTCTGTTTGCATTATCTGTCGGGTGCAAGAGAGTATTTTCAATCTGCTCCGTTTTCTGCCTTGATTGAAATATTCATGATGCTTGGTACAGTAGAGCATATCAAAGATTAAGACCTGGACAATGCAGTAATTTAGCTAATCTCTGATAAAGTTGCTACAACGAACTCTCTGGATAGCCTCACTAGTCCCGGAGAATCTAAATCTACCTCAAAGTAAGCTGCTTGGACCATTTTCATCTTCAATGTTGCACCAAAAGCACAACAGTGCTTGCCATCAGCACTTTGTAGACTACATTATTTGTCACAATAAGGTACGTTCTTTAATTTAAACGAAGAAATATTTGGAAAATAAAAGCTGATACATTTTATTGGCTTTTACTTGCCTTTTTTGCAGTAGACAAATCATAGCTTTCTGAGAATGTGACCACCACTTTGCAGGTTCCCTAAGTGTATACCGAATATAGTTACCTTCTTTTAAATTGTTTCAACAAGTGTTCAACGAAATTATAGTGGTCAACTGCTTTATCCACGACTAAAATGCGGTCACGTTTATCAAAACAGATTCAAGATGTGACAACATGTTTTGGAAATATAAATTTTCCGTTGCCATTTGGAAGATAGAATTAAGAATTATACGTTTGTGGAATGTATCCTGGATCATTCCGCTGAATTGCACACGTGTACACTATAGTCAATGTGATTTCTATAAAGTATAGTCAATTCATCCCAGGATTTCAATCAAATGGTTAGCTCAACTGTTAAAACCAGACAAAGAAACAATTGTAAATCATAACGTGGAAGATACCTTAAAAATGAGCCAAAAATGAACGATCGGAACATAAGCAAGAGTGATTTTTCAATGAATATGAGTTCACTAACTACCAATATCTCACTTCATGATAATACTCGTTTAGTTTTTCGAGCGACTAAAAGAAAGCTTTGAATGTTGGATTGCCTGCTGATGGGCTAGCGTGGACTCCACTCTCGTGGTAATTGTGCTTCTCCTTTCTTGGTACAGGATTCCGGCAAATATATGGGTTGCCTAGGGGAAGTGCTGTCGGACCTGTCCCGGCTGATATTTTCCTTTTCACCTGGAAGGTAAATCACAACGGGGCCTTGCAAGGCTCATTCTTTACAGCCTCTACGTTGATGACATACTCATCGGTAATGACAACGACATCAGCGCATGTAGATTATCTGATCACTTGATAGAGTCCAAATACACATCAGGATGATTAGTCGCAGTTAGAAAACAGTTGAATCACTTTTATGGACACAGATATTGCTCGCCAAACAGCTGAATCAATAAGGAGATCAGTCTGCCGGAAAAACCACGTGATCCGGACGATCTCACAAGTTTCCGACTAAAAAATATGGGACCGGCCTCATTCAAATACTGCCACAGCCTACGAGGGTCATTTTAGTGACTTTATAAAAATCACATTGATTGTGGTGTGCACGCCTACAGATGTAGCGAAATAGTCCGGGATACCCTATGCAAATCTGTTTCGGAATTTTCCATGGAAATTATTTTAATTTTCATATCTCTGACTTCGACGCAAACCCACTGGTGATAGAATCTGTTCAGCTGGCTTACCTTGTGTCAAACTTATCAAAGCAACACAAGTGAGAAAAGATGCGACGAAGCCGCAAATAGCCACTTATGACGGTAAATGACTGGGACACAGCTGTGAAAAAGTGCGACGTGACTGCGTACCCCTTGTGTAGTTAGAGATAAAACAGAACTCTGCTGAACACCTATAAACCATAGAGTGATAAGGGCACGGAAGTACATTATGATATCCTGTCGTGTGAAGCCGAATTGGAATAACAAATATGGGAAAAGTGGAACGAATTGTCCAATTTTGGTTTTCAGGAAGAATAACCTACTCCCGTCCACTCTGGGGTTCATTGTGGTGTGAGAAAGAGCCCAGTAGCACGAGCATGATGGACCATGAAGCGGATTTTTTTCTTTTCCAGTGACAAACGCTGAGCATGGCCGCAGGCTGTGCCTGAGTAAATAAATTCAATACGGGAAGAAATGTAAACTGAATTAATAATTACGCGCAATATTAAGCAGAAAAAGATGATAAACTGTATAGATATATTTAAATATTTTTTCTATAGAGAAGGCAAGGAGTACATGGATTTCCAAAAGGTTTATTTTGACGTTCCGATCCAAACTAGGACTCAATGTCAAAAGTGAGTGAATGAGTAAGTGAATGGGATGGCCTATTCCATACATTTTAGGTAAGTTGCTCTCCTGTCCGTTTCTCGGTTTATGGGGGCCGGTTTTACCAGGATGACGTAATGTGTATCAACCTCGATGTGTCGAAGAAACGAGTTAACCGAACGGTGGGCTTCGAGGATCAGGCGCTGTCCCTTCTTCTTTTCTCGGGCGACCAGCCTTGTGCCATCGATATTATATATATATATATATATATATATATATATATATATATATATATATATATATATATATATATATATATATATATATATATATATATATATATATATATATATATATATAGGACCTGAACCCAGGTTCAAAATTCTTGATGAAACTCTTTGACTAATTGCGGTTGCCTTCCTTAAGTACGCTTATGTTACTGTGCCTTTAGGTCTTTTATAAGTGAATACTTTAAGTACAACTTTGATTCACTTAGTTGTATAATTTGTTCAAGTAGCATTTGTTGATCAATACCAAATCTGAGTTGCTGGACAGAAAGCTGCATATAGTCGGTCAAGTCCACCGCTCCTCCGACTTGTTTACGTCCTAACGTCTTAGTTGTGAACACCTGACAGATTAGCTCATATACAACTAGGGCTGTGTGGCTGGTTCTCACGGATTTTATCCAGCATGTCTGAAGAAGCTTCGGCAGGAATAAAGTTGCCCTGTAAAGTAATTTGCTATAATACAAAGGAGACTTATTGAAAATCGTATCATCTTTATTTTGGGTCCGTGATCTTTAAAAACTAAAAAGAGACTGAGGTGACACAAAAACACCCAGGGTGTCTAGAAAGATGGTTTATTGTCCGGAATTAAAAAAGGCTTGCGTACAAGCTGTTAAAAAGGCCCATATAGTGCTGTGTTTTTTACTTAGCACACATCTAATTACACAATACAGCCACTATTATTTTTGTTACAATCCACTGTGCCGTTGAAGAAGCATTGATATGCTAACATTATAATCTCGGTGGTAACGTCACTGCTTATAGCGCATCTTTTGAACTCACGTACCAAATATCAATTTTTCAATGTTCACCGACAGGAGACCCAGTCTGTTACGAGCTTTTGGATGGGACTTCGAAAGTAACGGAAAGACCCGGATCTGGGACTCTCGGGTGTATGTTTGTTCATGATTATTTTTGATCACCGCGAATCTGAGGGTTTCTGAGATTTTTAAATGCCTTTCCAAGTTTCCTTCTATCAGCTGTGACAATCAGGCAAAGTGCAACTTTAGTATTCAGATACCTGTTGACAGGAATGAATTTCATGTTTATGTCTAACTTACCGATGAGCAAATTTTTCCCTAATTTATCGACCACACTTATGTCCATGAGACCAGTGATCAAACTACGTGGTCGTTCCATCAGTCATGCTTAACATTTCTTTATTACATGCTTGCTCATGAGTGCAGTGGAAGGGGTAGATACCTGATAGCTAAAAAGGCCCACTGCACTAGTAGAGATAGCAGGTAGCCAGACCCTGAAACTTGAAGTGGAGAGCCACATAAGGTCCGATTAATTAGGGGTGGTAACGAGCCGGAGGACACTGGAAATTATTGTCTACTTTTACACCAATGATCAACGTATACTATTTAAATTATCCCACGCGAGCAAATCGCCTTCCTATTTCGAATTATTAGTCGGCGAAAAAATTACTCAGACCTGAAAGTACTAACAGAACTGACCCTCATCAGTAAACTTTTGATGAATGAATTCGGAATAAAAACGAAAAAAACTCGTGGTTTTCAGGGATTCTCTCAGGCAACCAACTGTGACCACCACTGGGCGGGTTCACTGATGAAAATTTCAGAGACGGACTGTTAATCAGAGTTTTATGGGCAGTACAAATCACTAAAAGTAGATACCATGTGACATCGAAAGTGCTCAAGGGAAGACAGTCGGGGTTGGCTCCAAGTGAGAATCCAGGTATACTCGCAAGAGGAAGGTGAGATATTGCACCCAAAGGGGCGGTTAATCTACCGATAGCATCAGCTAAGCCATCTACGCCGTCGTGCGCAGTGATAAATGAGGTTGTCTTAGAAGGCGAGAAAAGGTACTGATGTCTGAAACTAGCGGATGATCTGGGTCCAATCCGTAGAGTTTTGACGGAAAATTCCTCAAGGAGTGATCTCGAATCGTCAGGTTTAACTGTCCGCCAGAGGTCACCAAGCACCGTGGTCAGAAAAGAAACAGCTAGAAACTTGGTATCTCCCTAGTGTGTTCAGCCCGAGGCAAGCAGGATGCCAAACAGTGGACTCGTACCCCCACGGAGTCAATACGGTATTGTTATACACCATCGCATGTAGCGTGGGGAACAAATGGATGGAGCTTTTTAAGGCCCCTGGTGGGTGAAGCGCAGCAGTAGTTCCATTTATGTAAACACGGCTCTCTAAGGATCATGTGCCAGGAGTAATGCAAAACGGGTTTTGTATTCTACAGACAAGAAAGAATGAGGTAGATATCATTGTTAGATCGGGTACTGATAACAGTAAATATCGGTACTATAAATCTCCAGCTGCACGCGATTGCTCGCATATTTCCGGACAGGAGGGCCAAAGTAAACAGTACACTCTGGGTCTCGAGCACAATTTGTGATGAAAGTAGTCGAATACTCTAAATCCCGACTTGGTTGAATTATGCTAATAATGCCCTTATAGTGAAAGACTTTATTCTAATAGGTGTCGATTGTGTATTTTATGCTCGAATCCCGGGATCACAAGAGGAGAGCCGTCTACATTGGTCTCGCATAAATGCCTTGTATCAATATATTAGGGAAGATATCTGGTTGCGTATCGTTCTCATTGGACCGTGGGATACCCAGTAACAAGAAATATATCATAGAAATCTAGGTTTATTCTCCGCTAGGCAAAGTGATTGCGTGGTTGTCAACACCACTTTACGCCTGCTTCAGCACAACTTTACTTTGAGGTTGGTCGAACACTTCAGAAGGAAGACCTTGACTAAGTATCGCACAAATGCGTCGAAGATGTTTTGACATAGAGCGGAAGGAGCCACTGTAGGGGAACCATGGTGTTTATTAAACGAGTCCTTATGACCCACTAAAGAAAGTTTGCTACTATGAAATGCAGGATCGGAGAGGGCAACCTATCGTGATAAACGGTGCAAGCCGGCTTTGCCTTCATTTTTAAAAGTTGTAACTGTAATTACTTTAGGACTTCCGGTAATCACCAGAAGCAGATTCCTTGAATGTTCTTCGGACAGCAAAGAACCACTTCGACGGAAGTTTGGTCCAGTACTCCAAAATTCAGTCGAGGTACCTTAGCAACCTTAGGTCTGAAGGCATACTCAGAAGTGGAACAAGCCCACTGGCGGCTAAAGACCACGTATTTGGATGACAAGACAAAATGCCTCCCTGTCATCGAGATACAATACTACACCACGCATTTTGAAAACACATACTTCGGACCTCTGGTCCTCGTTCTGAAGGTTAGCCGTGTTAACCGACAAGATAACTTTGCAAAGCACACCGCGAGACTCTAAAAATGGAACCTTAGTCCATGCAAGCTCCATGCGATACAAATGAGATTACAGATATAAGTTAATAAGACTAAAAATCAGTCTGTTATGACTAATAGAGAAGATAATCCAGGCTGGATTTTGTCAGTTGCTTCTGGACTATTCCATACTTTTTTCAACTCTTCCTAGCTTCCTGAAGGAACAGAACTTTGGTAACCAAACTCGTGCTTTTTAGATTTAGTCACTGGATGACGGGATCGAAGCAACAGGGTAGACGTACTTTACGTTGATTTCACCAAGTCACCCGGCTCCATCACGAAGAGACTGCACCTTTGCGTGGTGTGATGGCTTGCGCGCCTCTGTGACCCAAAGAGCTATACGGGATGGCTTCTTTAAGCCGGAGATGTAATCATGCCTGAGAGGTCAGTGGGTAGAGGCCAGATAAAGTCCAGTCTCCTGGTCCTCCAGGTCGGGAGCCGATTTCAGCTGGCAACTCAGTCGGAAAAATCAGTGGAAGAATAACTGATCCAAACAAACGGGCTTCCACTAAGCCATCCCGCTGCATTGCGGATAGGTTCTTGTTAGAACTAAGGGCTTTGGATGAGGACCCCAATCGTTCTCCTGCTTTGCAGCTGGACACCCTAACGGTACCCGTCCAACATCTCCCATGAACTGCACGAATACAAAGAATTCCATACTGCATCGGTCGTCGTGCAGGGTAATCAGGACCGCTCTGCTCATTGCATCGAGCGGGGTGGGTAGTGATAAGTGGGCTACTGATCAGAGTCCCCTCTCTTTTATTCATCCTTTGTCTTCTGACCCCAACCACCTCTCTTTGCCCCACTTATCCACCCATAATGCTTCCACGTATAACACGGGTGATACTCGCAACGATTCACTGTAAAATAATGTCGGGAATAATCCTCTGTCTGGTAACTCACATTTTCTCAAGCCTCGTCAGCCTCTGAATCTCGGCTCCTTCAACGTGCGTACACTCATGCAGGCCGGTCAGCAGGCTTGCCTAGCCCTCACAATGAACCCTCTGAAGATTGATGTCTGTTGCTTAAGTGAAACGCGTATCCAGGATTCGAGCAATGTGGTTCAACTAACTGCTCCTGGTATCTCATCGAGGTATATTCTGCGCACCTCAGGAGACGAAGCAGCTAGAGCTGTGGGTCAACGTGGTGTAAGAATAGTCTTGACTGACAAGGTTGAGGCTGCCCTTTTAGACTGGATCCCTGTTAACAGCCGTTTATGTGCTGTGAGACTCCAAGGGTCAGTTGGCGTTCGAAAGGATAGTAGTGTTAGGCGCAATTCGTTTGTGATCCTGGCACACGTCCCGACGGACTGCAGCTCTGACATGCGGAAAGACGAGCTGTATGATAAACTTGCCACCCTCGTTCGTAGCAGCAAAGGTTCTGACATTGTAGTGCTAGCTGATGACTTCAATGCACAAGTTGGAAAACTCAGTGTGTCAGAAGCTTGTTTAGGTGGCCGTTGTGCTTTACCCGTTCAGCATACAGATAACGGGGATAGGCTTCTCCGGTTTTGTGCAGACAATCAATTGCTCTTGTCTAGCATCAATTCCCAACACAGCTCACGTCGTACAGCGACATGGCGCTCTAACTCTACAAGTACTCCAAACGAAATTGATCGTAACGCCGTAGCCTACTAGTGGCGCAGTTCTGTTCAGAACTGCAGATCTTACTGGTCCACGTGCACAGAGTCTGGTCATGCATTAGTTTTAATGTGATTACCTCTCCAGCTCCATGATCATCGTCGCAAACCGCAAACCCGATTAGCCGTGCAACGTTTGTGTGATCCAGAAGTACGCACCCGGTATGAGCAGAAGTTAGCACATGAGCTAGGATCTACGACGAACAGTAATGTAGATGAGCATTGGTCTCATATCAAACAGGCGATGCACGTTGCAGCAGGTTTTGCCTGTGGTCCTAGATCCGATGTCCATCAAAGACAATGAATCTCACAAGAGTCGTCGAGTATAATGGAGCAAAAGTATCAGCTCTCAAACTGTAAGGAAGTGAATAAGATACAAAGATGTCTGCAGAAGCTAGTTACGAAAACCCTTAGAAATGGTCACGAAAATTGGTGGGTCAAGGTAGCCGAAGGTAACAGGTAACAGTCAAAGACTTTTCAAGCTTATTCGTGATACCGGTGGACGGCGTACCCACGTTAGTGAAACGATATGCGATAGAAACAGAGAGTCCATCTATGGCAAAGAAAAAATGCTGCATCTTTCGGCAGAATACTTCAAGGAGCAGTTTAACTGGGCGCACGATAAGGTAGTTTCTCCTGTGTCAACAACTGCGAATCCTTGGGCCGTTTAACTTGAGCCCCAGTCGAGAATGGAAGTGGAGTCATGCATTCGATTACTAAAGCTAGGGAAAACGGCCGATCCCGACGAACTTCCTCTAGTTATTTTCAAACTGGGTGGAAATGCTTTGATAAAATCAATAACCACCTTGCTCTGTGACATTTGCAATGAGAAGCGTATTTATTTAATATGGGTTGAGTCATTGATTATACTCATCTTCAAGAAGGAAATACGCAATGACTGTAGTATTCATCGTGGAATTAGTTTAATTCTGGTAGTTACCAAAGTATTAGCTTCGATTTTGTTGCATCGTCTTACACAGGCTCGTAATAGGAACACCCGCAAACAGCAGGCTGGATTCCGCCCAGGTCGAGGATGCATCGACCAGATTTTCAATCTTCGCCGACTACTTGAAACGCGTCACACACCCTCGACCGACAATATTGGTTTTCTTAGACTTGAAAGGCGTCTTCGATTCAGTTAATCGAACAACGCTTTTCAGTGCTCTTCATCGAAAAGGTATGCCCCAGAATTTCGTGAACCTACTGATATCAATGTATTCTCATGCTTCTGACCACATAAGGGTTTGTGTGAATTTTCCGGTCGGTTCGAAATGACCAGCGGTGTTCGACAAAGATGTCTCATATCCCCATTCCTATTCAACTTTGTCATGAACAAAATAATGGAGAGTGTGTTGCAAAATCTCCAGGATGTAGGCGTCCAACTAGGAAATAGTGAAAAGCTATGTGACCCAGATTATGCGGACGACCTTATCTGCTTGTTCGAATCCACGGAACATGCTCAACATGCACTAGATAGACTTGCGAGAGTTGTAGCTCCATTCGGCATGCGCTTTGCATCTTCAAAGTGTAAGGTGATGTTACAAGACTGGACGTCAACGATTCCGAGCTTGATGGTCGATGGGGAGGTGCTGTCAGTTGTCGACCAATTCACCTACCTCGGCGGCAGCGAGACGACGGATAGGAGCACAGTAGTAGAGGTGAGAACACGTATATCCAAGGCTGGAGTGGCGTACGCTGGACTGAAGCACTTGTGGCGTCGATCTGATATCTTACTGAAGTTGAAAGGTCATGTTTACTGTGCTACGGTGCTTTCAGGTTTGTTGTATGGTTGCGAAACTTGGAGTGTGCGTGCAGAAGATATTCGTCGTCTAGAGGTTTTCGACCACCGATGTTTGCGTAGTATCGCCAGGATTGGGTGGAATAGCCGAGTTAGTAATGATGAGGTCAGAAAGCGAGTATTGGGTACTAATTCAGAGAACGTTTTGTCACAGCCCATCCAGCTTAGTAGATTTCGTTGTTTGGGGCACGTGTTACGTATGGCAAACACACATCTACCATACCGTGTCCTATTCTCCGTTCCTCCTAGGGAGTGGAAGAGACCCCGTGGAGGTCAACAGATGATGTGGCAGCGAGGAGTGAGAAAATGTACGGCAGACTTAAGAAAAGTAGGTGCTTCACATCTTCGTGGTTGGGGTCCAAAAGATCCGTCTACCAGTTGGCTGGAGACACTGAAGGATATGGCTGCGAACTGTGAACAGTGACGATTGTGTTGTCACTTTCTATCGAGTCAGAATGACTGATCAGTGTGCGTTTATACAGTTAGTCTGTGTATTCTATGTGTTGGCTACTAGGGCACTCTTTCCTTTTCCCATCCGTGTAGGTCCACTCCCTCTCTATCTTGAATATTCATACTTTCTAATTCAACGTGCAACATTGTGAGATAGGCAGTGGTCAGTGGGGCTTGCCCTACTGTTTAAAGCTGTACGATGATGATGATGATGATGATGATGATGATGATGATGATGATGATGCTCCATAAAGCATTGGCTGATGTTGGTCAAGCAATGATTTTGTGTAAGTGGGTAAGTATATTGGTGGCTAACGGGTTTCTTCACCAGTGGTACGTCTTATATCGAACGGGGTAAAAAGTAACTCTGATTTGTGAATGGCTAAAAAACACCTCAAGGGTCCGTTGTAGTTTCTCGTCGTTGCTTGCTTTTTATGAAAGACAGTCTAAACCATGACGACTCCTGGTTTGTAGTTCACTGATGATGTAATAGTCTTGTGTCTAACAGGAAATTTGATCTAGACAGTGAAAAAGTTGTCATCATGAACTGGGCAAGCAGTTGGTAATTAAGCTGGGAAGAGTCATCGTTTATCTGGAACGGAATAAAACGTAATCCTACAGGATCAAGACTAGCTCACTACGGAGTGGGCAATTACGGCTCTAGAACTTCTGATATTTGTGACTGCTGATCCTAAATCATCAGACCAGCGTACAGCAGCGATACCCAAAGCTACAGACAAACTGATCTGACTGAAGTCAGCAATTACTGATCAGAAACTGGAGGTATTCATGCCAAGGTACAAGGCTTTAGTTAGACCTCACTTCAAAATCAAGGCGTACGGACTTAGCCTACTTTATACATAAAACATTCAGAGACTTAATACGCGAATCGTAGGGACAGATAAGCTTGACTAATTTAAAGCGAATCTGTGTCTTGTGTTTGCCTCTTTGGAAGCGGGAGTTTTTGGGGAGTTTTAGCAGGGACTTTATAGATTATAAGTAAAATTTTCCCAGTCTTTTATTGTACAACCTATTCAAGGAGGTCTCAAAATCCCAAACAAGGTGTCACGAAAACGTTCGTAGAAGTTCCAGATAAATTAATAATCAGATTGCACTTCTTTAGCAAAAAGGTATCAGATAATTAATACAATCTCTCAGTGGATTTACTAGAGCTGAAAACCGTCTAAGCCTTCAGGGGTGTCTTAGACCTTCAGTAATACGAACTTATCTCACAAATTCATTTCTTTGCATACCCATCGTGCCTCTCACAAGCTATATTGTCAGATATGTCACGTATCACGTTTCTAGCGAGGAATTTGTGAAATACCCTGGGTATTGGTGAGTGTCTTTCTTACGTGCATATCACCGATGGAATTCTGGCTGCTTGACTGACCATGGCTAGTATCTGTTCAGCTCTAGCTCAAATGCAATGAGCTGTCCTACCAATAGCTCAAGTAATATGCACGTAGATTGCCGCCATATTTTTTTTCACCCCCCCCCCTGATGTTCTGTACACCAATGCATCCCTCATCTCATTCGTACTGCTCATCAAGATCACGGTGCGGACTTAATCACTCCGGAATAAATTAGTCTGACCATCTCGCTTGTTTTTTTAGATGATAAGATCAAATTCGCGGAAGTAGATCTGTTTATTCGCCTGCAATCCTGATTTCTTTTCTAAAGAACCCCTTCCACTTTTTACGCCGGTCCAATCCTTTCTCTTTATTTCACCTTACCCAGCATCCTGTTTATGTGTTATGGATGCGAATTTTTTCGTTAATTTACATAATCTGAATATTTTTCCCAAAGATAAATACCATTTGCTGCGCTCTTATTTCACATAAACAAAACTAACGGATAAAACGAGAGATTTTTGTACAAAAAATAGAACAACCGACTATCTTTATGATTTGTGTATCCACGGCAAATATCAGCAAGATTCCGAGAAATTACCACGAAGTCAATTGTCATTCGTGTGGCGAGATGCTCTAGTAAGTGTTTAAGCTTGACAAAGGAGCTGAATCGCAATTCAGCGGATAATCAACTGCATCAATCATCTTGTGGAATGAATGAACCCCGTGGCTAATTGATATAAAAATTCATTATCAAAAATGATTGAATAAGTCGTAGTGGAGCGGATGGGTCTGCCCCAGTTCCAATAAACAAACATCACGGATACGTGAATTACTTAACTTATTATCTACAAACGGCTGTGGCTACTCTGATTCAATTGTGTTCGAAGTTTTTTCAAACTGCTTAGGTCCAAACTGCCAACTATTATGCTTGACCAAACAAGTTCACTTGTCGTATCCGAGGGCGTGCATAGTTCCCCAAGGTTTGGTTGATAGACGAATCCTAAGGGAACGAACAGTCAATATGCTTGCTGTCTAAACACGAATTTGGTTGCATGATCAGAGGATTTGTTCCCCACTTGTTGGAATATCAAGTTTTCACCTAGTTTTTATTGCTTTTATTGCTTTAGTTGTCGGTTTGTTTTATAATCACGTTTGGCGGTCATGGAGTAATACGTTTAATAAATTATTTGCTCAGTTTATTAAACGGTGAAAACCAGCAATCCTAAGGAGACTATACTTTGGTTTCTTATTGTGGATTGAATACGAACTGAGTAACGTGACTCATTCCGGGCCGGAGATTAGTTCAGGCTAGAAAGATCAACGAACAGTGGTCTGCTTGGCGGTTCGACATTTGGAGAAAAACCATTTATTTTAAACCTTAAATGGGAACAATAAGGGAGTTTTCATATGTGGTCGTTGGACGTGCATCTAGCTCAGGACCATCGCATCCAACTGGATGGATAGTGATTGAATGACAACGAGCCGGCGAAAACAGCTTTTCTTGACCATTTTTCCCTTCTGGCAGTCTTCATTTGCCTCATATTGTGCCGTGTAGGGTCATTTTCGGAAACTCGAACAGGGCTCAGTATCACTAAGGCCGTACGTGATTAGGTATCCAAGACGCAAAAGCATTTCAATCCCACTCAGTTAATGAATCTAGTGCGGGTCCGACAGGGTGGAATTTGCTCTAACCGATTGGATCATAGCAAATGACCAGTTTACTGCAATAAGACCGAAACACCTAGGTAAATTCAGGAAGAAATGTCGTAGTAGGCGGTTCATGTCTGATATTTTCGCATACGCGTCAAAGGACGACTTTTGTACATCTCAGAAAGATGAGTTTCATCATAGTTTTACTGGAATTATTCACAATAGTAGAAGATACATCTGACCATCGGACGGTTAATAACTGTAGACGTCGACATTTTTTGCGCGGACTATCTATTACTTCCATCAACTGAGAAAGTCTGTCAAAGTTCGCGAAACAAAGTAACTCGGAGAACTACTTCCACAGGCTAATGGACCCAAAAAGATTAGATTGTGGTAAGCAAACATTGGTGCGGCTCCTTTTAGAACAATGGACTATACATATGCTAAATTAAGTCTGTTGACTTAAGGGAGATCTAGCGTTTGTGGTGAATCATTGGATCAGATTTACAATCTGGTGATAATGGAACTCTGTTGATTTTTTGGGTTGGTGTACTCGTCATTGAGTGATATAGAAATATATTGTATTGAAATGAGGACTTCAGCAAGTTAATGAAGTCAAATTTCAGATAAAAGAAGAGAAACTGACCACCACTATTTTGAAGTAAACATCACAAACAAATACTGCAGAAAAAACTGACTCAGCTGCCGAGGTTCACATGAAGTTCCGTACTGACTTTCATCCTGTTCACCAGAAAGCGTGCTAAACAAGGCAAAATGAAGTTTTGAAAGATATTTTTACGAGAAGGGGTGGTTCTAAATGCTGAATGTTTGTAGGGATGTAAAAGGCACGAAGATATGTCATGTCAAATACGTAAACGCCATGGACGCTATCCGAAAGTCCCGGAATTAGTATCATACTTGCGGAAACGCGGCTGAAACCGAGCGGAAATGCTTCGAGTAAAAAGCTGTTCCAGGAATGCTTTCTCAAAACAATATTAAAAATAGCGACTGGTTTCGGTGACTTTCAGCTGAATTCGCTTAACGGCTGCTAATCGTCATACACGGTCGGTAGACAAGGCGGAGAATCGCCGTGCATGGCTGAGTAACGCGGCAACAAAGCTTGATTATGAAAGAGAAAACTTGTATTCTTGGTGTCTGATTCATTTGCTTTTTCTTGATATGTGAATCGACCGACGAAAGGGCTCACGGGTTTGCAAACTGAACGAGTCAATTTCCGTCCGTCTTTCCTTTGTCAAAACCCTAAAGCTTGAAATCGGATTATACGTTCTAGCTCTGGTCCTGGCAGTTCATCTCAAACGCAAGATATCCCCTAAATGTCAACAGACTCAACCGGGATGGAACCCTAACTTCCAGATGAGGAAAAACAAGGATGAAAGCGGCTAAGTTTGCACATTCAAACTTGAAAAATAGTTTTATTAGGAAAGGCTGGAAATGACGGAACAAATGTACCCAAGTAGGTTTATGTTGTGTTGTTCAACGACGGTAGATTTAAACTAGCTGAAGTATCACTTGACTCGGCTAACTGGTCAGCGTTATTTGGTTTCACCTTTCAGATATTTGTGTACCAGAAATGCGTGAGCACAAAGACATCAGTGATATCGGTAAGGACACAAGATGAACTGTTTAGCCCATCTACAAAAGGTAGTATAGGTCATCATGGATATTCTAAATCCCCGTTTCTGTCATTGAAGACATCATAGACAACGTCCAAGACAAGCTCGTTGGAATAGGTACATAACTGGCTGACGATGATGGGCTGTACGCGTATGGGAATAAAGTCATTATCGTTTGTATTGGAATTCACTGATCACTTCTAGCCCCCCAGAGTTTTGTTGAGTCCAGACACAGCGAGACATGTCACGTAACGTCCCCACAGTTATTTTCTTGTTCTCTGACTAATATATCTTCCTAGACTTCAGCTTCGTTTCATTACATATATCTGTGAACATGTCCAAAACTTTCTAGTGGTTGTGGGCGCATACAAATATACAAAAATCTCGAAAATAACCAGAAATAAACGAGAAGTAAACGGGTTCCTTTTTAATAACATTCATTGCGGCAAGTAAATCAATGCTTTGTTCAAGTATATTAACGACCTGCTGGACTATGTTATTTCAAAAATATGATGGATATTTTCTTCCGTGAAGTTACTGGTAATAATCTTTTTAGTCTCTATCCTTATCTGAAAGTACCTAGAAGGTGAAGAGTAAGAGAAGGTATGAGCTCCAAAAATCGTAAAAAAAATAGGTAAGCACCTATTCGGATAAGAAAAAAACCCATCTCCTATGCATTTGTCACTCGCATGCAAGGAATCCAAGCCGTGAATAAGACTTACAATGGTCAACCGTCTGAACAAAATGGTCTGTTTTCAAAACCTATAGTTTATTGGGCTAAGAAGATGATTATGTCTGTTGCTGAAACCGATTTCTAGAGCCAACATGTCCACAACGAGTCAGAACCAGTAAGAAACATTTTGCAGTTTCAATTCTAAGGGCACATGTAAAATAAGTTTTAAAAAAATTTGACCGGCTATTTTCTAGATACAAACGTATAACTCGTGGGTCTAAAGAAAACCACAAATGTTTTTGCGTGCCCAGGTAACTGAAAAACGGGAATGCTGTGCCCAAATGCCACATCCAGCCTGCTTCCACCAGCTTGCTGCGATTTATTTTTGCCCAACCGATGGAATTCAGGTGGCTATTATTACACTCTACTAAGTAGCTTCACATAAAATACAATACATATAAACGTGCATTGGGAATACAATTATTAGTGGCTTGGTTTTTTAGCAATTTCTTGTAGTGGTTTTCTTTTTTTCACTTTTGAAGGGATATATGCAAGCAAAAATGTAACACCCACTCCACCACCGAAACCTCGGAGCGGATTTTCCCAGCGTAGTCACCTTTACGTAATCTTATTGACTGAGAATTAAACACCAATCTGTGTTTTACGAATCTTAGGGTCCAGTCAAATTTGGCTCAGTATAGATCAGTTAGTGAAGTTATGCAACGAGATGGTCAAGGAATCAGCCCCAATTGCGTCTGATGGTTTGCCTTAGACTATGAAACCCCTCGATCAAACACACACATGCGGGTTATTACAAAAAGTGAAAGGTTTGTGGACATTTCTTGATAGAAACCCAGCTGCGTTTGGACCAGAATTCACAACATATAATTTTCTACCCCTATTTGGACATCAAATGGTATTTTGTCCAGAGGAAATAGTTTTTAAGTTTATTTTTGGCTATCCAAAATTGGTCAGTATCCGGGATGAAACACAGAATGTGTGCCAACATCGTTTATCCGCATAATTCATTCTCACACCTGTGCAATCATTTACTTACAGATTTCTCGTGCGCTATCAACGTCACAACTGACATCCGATTTTTATAGAGGCACCCCGTGTTCTTGCGAGAAATTCATAGCATTGCTCTTATAATAAATCCCATCAGGGGATCAAACCCAGCGTGCAAAAATGAGAGCAGCATAGTTCATTACTTCTTATCGGGTTGGCTCTTCACCATGGTTTGCTTTACGTCAACATGATACATGATGGATAATTAGTCTATGACTATGCATATCTACTACTTACCAGACCATCATGCACAACATTGACAGAATGCAAGCTGGGTAACTGTGGCAAGAGAAATAACGTGACCGAGATTCCCGGAACGGGAACCTCACCGGTATCACTGAGGGATAGATAACACAGGTTACTTTGCCGGTTGGTTTCATCACTGACTCTGACAGTGGGAACACGTATAACTGGAAACCAATCAATGAGGTCAACGAACTATTTACCACGCAAACACACACACACTCAAGCTATCGGACATCTGTTGATCTGTAGCTGTTTAACCAGTCAACTGATTGTAAATGTCTCTGAAAGGGTCACCTGCAGTAACCGGACCATCGGACAACTAAAATGTTCCCACCTAATACGTTGTTTGATAGACAGTATATTTTTCTCGTTTCAGAGCACCAATCTGTAAATGGTTATATAACCTGAACGCTAGCAGTACGAGCACCGAAACTGTGCGTCGAGCACACTCAGACTAGTGTTCCTCTTCCGTGCGGTCTTATGAACATCACCTGACACTATGATTACCACTCAAGCACCATACTTTCTGCCAACAATAGATATGAATGGACAAAAAATATCTTTAAAGCTTTATATTTGAACCGTATAGAGAGAGCATGAACGAAAGAGTCAATTCTCAGAACCGCGCGGTGGTCCTTCCAAAGTTATTTCGTCGGCTAATACGGCTGTGCCTCAGATTGAGAGCACATGGTCCGAAGTATGGATTTTCGAAATGTGTACTATATTGTTTTATCTGGATGACAGGAAAACATCACACTACTCATTTCAAAAATTTATTTTTTTCTTCTGTTTTCGACGCCATCATCGGGGCTTTCTCACAGTGCACTTGGAGGTAGTTCATGACAGCTTTGAAATAAGGATGCAATGAATAAAAGCAGTCCCTCTTTAGTGGAATAAAAACCACCAAACCTCAGGGTCAAATTCAAAACGCTAAGCCCGAGATCTTAACTGAACAAGCAAAGTTTCAAGGTTCAAGCGTGGTGCTGAAGAGAACACAAATCCGTAAAAATGTTTCCCAAATGATGTTATTTTTGAAGCTGATGGTAATCCTGTCTACTTTCAATCCATATATGTGGAGTATGATGTATCGCAACGTCTCCTTTGCAGACAGATAATCTGTTTGAATCAACAGAAAACTTTTATCAATCTCCAAAATCGAACTAAAAGTATTTCAGCAGCATTTTCTTTCAAACCGTTTTGCCCAATGTAACCTCGGGATATAAAAAAACGGATAACTCATCTTCGTAGATAATTTTTCGATAGCAATATCATTATTTTCAGAACAAAAATCAGTTATTCTGACTTTTGGCTCATTGCAATGAAATAATTTCACTTCAGATGTAAAATTTATTCTCTCAGAAAATGAAATGGACAACCGAGGAAATTGTGCTATTTTTCTTACATTCCTCAAGACCGAAGACGAAAGTTAAACACAAATTCCATTGCGTTAAACATTTCCTCTGTATTTGACACTTGGGTTGTCACAATTCTTTAAATTTGACAGCTTCACTGAATTGAACCTCCAATTTATCGTTGATGAACGCTAAGAAAGATACTCCATTTTTGACCAGTAAAGTGCCTAAAATTAGCATCAAGAAGACTAAAAACGGATTTTATGGTTAAAAGCTGTGGATGGTCATCTTTGTTCTGATTCTAACAACTGTTTTGCAGGACTGAAAGTTTAAAGTCACGTGCTTGTGCGGTTCGTTTGTGGAAGCCGTGAAAATATCAATAACTCGCATTTGTTACAAACCAACAGGCGGTAGTTTTCGTTTCATCCGTTTATTTTTAATCATCTACCTGAAATTTCCTTGGAATTTAGGTCCGAACTTTCCGATGTGTACGCCGGTTAAGCCAGCTAGCAAAAGCCGATGTAAATGACAGAACCGGTGGATACCGTTGAATGGGTATATTTCGATGCCTCTCTGGCAGACACTTTTACCAGCTTCTTAACTGCATTCAAGTAAACTTGAAGGTTTTTCATGAACGTGTTGTGTTTTGTAGTTCAGTGTAAAATACCACTAGAGTACGATTGTTAGTCCTAAGAACTTTTTCTCAGTGGTGTCAACTATGTCACGAATGCAAGAAATTGGGAATCAACCCATCAACGGTTGCTAAATCTCTCCTCAGACACTGCTATAGGTTTAACATGCCAGTAGGAACTTTCCGAACTGTGCGAGGTTTTATGTTTTCTGCTAGTTCCATTTTTCACTTACTAAATATTTATGGTGATGGTAATCTAATGCAGGAATTCAGCCATAGAACAGTGTGCTGAATTTCCAATGGGACGGTCGGTTCAATAAAGGAATTGAAGACCATTAGTAAATGAACTAATATGGGCTTCCATCCTCGAAAGCCTGGGGTACACAACAGCCAAACTGATGTCTGATTTTTTTTCACCTATATTTGACGAGTATGCATAAAGTCTTCTTTCACTGAAAACAATATACACAACTTAGCCTCTTTGGCCTTGCTAGGATATAGTCCAACAAAATTAGGTCATTTCTAGTGCTTTCATGTGTACACTGACTTCGTCGTGGCCTGTGAGTGATTAAAAACGCACGACTTTTTCACAGCGATTACGATTCACAACCAGAGAAAATCATGGCATTGTAAATTTGGACTGGCCTTTTGTTTTTAAACAAGAGTGTATAATGATTGATTCCATCAGTGGTTACTTAGTGCTCCTCTTGGGCCATGTGAATTATTTTGGTTGTCATTACCAGATGAAACATCCACGAGAATCCTCTGCATAGAAACCCGGGCAACTAGAATATAACCGCATTACCTCAAGGTGATTCGGAGATATATTGTACGTTTAGTGGCTATCATTGTTGACCCTATTCGGGGCTTGGCTCTGTATACGTATTTGTCTTTGGTCAAATTTCAGAAGTCAGCAAATCAGTCGAAAAAGATCTATCCTTAGTGCCTCATCGATTTGAGAACATGAAAATACTCAAATGGCCTAAAACTGCTCAGAAATTCAGCTGAGGTTCGCATCCGATCCGTGAGGATTAAGGCCAGATAAAGAACAGTAGAGTTTGGTAATACCGAGCTTTAGATATTTTTTTCATATTCCTTCCTTATTATGTGATAATCTTACAATTTTTCCGAAGGCGGATGACGACCAGTTGCAGGTAGTCAATCGGGCATAGTAACCGACGGCGGAAGCAGGATTCTAACCCAGGATGAAACAGTCTGAATTCCATCGTGTTGATTGCTTCACCAACGCCGCTGTGGACGTTAATGTGAGAGGGTATTGGTCACAAAGCTGAATGTGTGAGGGCGGGAGTTACAACCGTAACAATCCCCGTTCAAAGGGTGAGTGATATCTGAAAGCGTTTTGTGAGCGAATCATTCACATGCTACCTTGTAGTTTCGTTTAGCAGATGATTCACCCAATCGTACAGAGTATATCCTATTTACATTAAACATCTCGGTAAAGAGTCATTAAATCATTCCCTAGTAGACCAGGAAACATAACTAGAGAGCTTTGAAAAATATCGGAAGAAACCCCAAAGCTAGGTGAAAAAAAGATTGTGCCATGCATAGCGGTAAAATGTCTAAGCTGTCGTATTTGTTACGGTAGCCTGCTTAGTACCTCCACACAGTTTGAAATGTGAGACGGCAACCTCGAGTTTCGATTGACGGTAATAGCCAATTATTTGACTTAACCTACCCTAGCTGTTGGTTTCTTGGCAATGAAGGACGAATGACAAGGGTAAGTGTGTCGAGAAAAGAGTAAAATTACAATCAGAGAATTTGGACGAATTCAAATTTGGACCGCGCCGAAGAGAGAAATTATGGATATATCATAGGTTACCGGAAAATGTACTGAAAACTTAGGTTTCAGCAAAAACCTAGCAATGGTTGGCATGATTACCATTTATAAATACAAGTGCCGGAGGACTGGTCGACCTGCCAGTATTGTTGGGGGGGGGAAAGGAATACAAGAAAAATACAGGTCTGTGAAGGTCTCCCGAATTGTGTCCCCACCAGTTTTGGCTGTTTTGAGCCCGATTCCAAAGCACTGGATTCTGTTAGTAAGAAAATCAGACAACGGCGTCAATTATGATGTGAGACAATCAAAAGCTTCCAGTTTACGACGGGGAAGAAACCACAAAGTGGGATCAAAAGCGGCTGTGCAGTCTTGGAAAGCATAAGGTACACATTTGGATGATACTTCCATGGATACAGTTATATGATCGTTTTTATAGCTTCCTAATCATGGCAATCTTGGCTTCTAGGCCCTAAACGATTCATCACCAGCGAAGGTGAACTCCTCATTGTGCAGTGACATGGTCTGGTGATAAAACATTTGCAAAGTGAACTTCAAAGTAATCCTTTAGGAACCTACCGTATCATCTCAGTCTTGTAGCTCAGAATAAATTGTTTATACAGGAAGAAACAGTCACTCCACCAATCGTTGCAGCACAAAAACTAGCTGGTTCAAAATAGCATCTGATAACCTCTCTTCTGGCTGACTGATAGGTGATACGGCCGAGTACAGCATGACAGGAACCCGTCCTCGTCTTATCGCTCCGCCGCCTTATCTCTTTCAGATCCATCAAGCTAAGCTTTGCCCTGAATTCTGGATAGGTGCCACGAGCTAACTGCTAACGAAAATGGGATGTCTATCGACGATGCATCAGCCTATTCCCTCAGAAAGGACTTTCAATAAAAAACAATCAGTTAGCTTCTACCCGATCGGCACATGAAAATCCCATGCATACGGCGTTACGGACACGAACATTTTCCTCAAAAAGAAAAAAACAACCAATGTTTATTTTCATTCTCTACAAAGAAAACGCCGTCTCACAGAAAAAAATTTATCCATCTGGATTTATGTTTACCTACGTCAGGATTTTTGTCTAATCACAATCAGTTTCTCACGAGAGTAAAACAGACATGATCGCAGTATAAAATATACCCATGCTTTTCCTTGGCTCATCAAACTGTGCAGTTCAATAGTTTCAACCTATACTGCGTGAATTTTCCAACAACAGATGGTGAATTGTCCATTTGAATCCAGGAAGCAAAAAAACCGACGGTAACACATTTTTGCTGCGCTAAATACTGTTTGCATACCAACTGACACTCCGTGCGTCATGTTTCACGCCAATGGTTGCGACGGAGCTGGAAACGCGCCGCTTGCCAAATAATTGCAATACCCGATAAGCTCTCGTGATTTGGCGATGGGGATTGATGGGAAATCCACACAACGTGTAGTATGCAAGGATCAGTGTTACTTCCGCGGGGGTTGCTCGCGGCCAATCTGCAAAACACAAATGAAATAAAACTCCATGAACACAGAGACTCAGTATGTGCATCAACAGGATCCTACACTCACATTTGTCGGACACTAATTTAGCTGTCAACAGTCTGCTCACTTGTGTATCATTTTACCGGGTTAATGGTCTTTTCACAACAGGTTATCGCGCAGCAGTGTTCCTTTTTCGCTAACACTGATTGGTGGTAGTCATAAAGAGGAGATCAAACCACGGTGAGTCCGAATTCGAAATCAACCACTTTGGTCGAGCATGAAATAAGGGAGCATCTTCGAACAAATTACCACTGCGAGTTGACAATGTCATCACGTACAGACTGAGCTGAGCCAAATAAGCGCATGCATAGCATTGCATAATCGAAGTGCCTACCGATTAACAGCATAATGTGGTACACAAATTAGAGTGAGGGGTGCAAAACAGACAAGAACTTGAGCAATAAAAGCATAAGCGTGACGGTGTATTTCATCCCATGATCTCATCAAAGAAGGTTTAGTCAATCACATAAATACTCATACACGCACATACAAGTTCCAGAAGAACTCGTTTCTTCTCCCAAAATAACTTTTCCAATGATGCAATAAAAGCAGACGGAGAAGGATTCCTCTTGCAGTGATTGTCATTTTGCTTGATTGACAGAGTTTATCAGGGGATTTATATGTTTAGATCGAAACTGCTATGCGAGGATACAAAGTGCCACCACAAAATTGTGTGCCTAATCGGTCATATCGTGAATTTAATTCTAGGCTGGAATTTACTAGACAGAATCGCCATAAAGACTGAAAGACCAGCTCACAGAAGGTTTTAAGTGCTGAAAGTTTTCACTACTGAATTAAATAATAACTCACTTGCTGACTTACTTGTAGTTGCTAAAGAAAAGGCAAAATTAAAAAGAAACTCCTTGAGCACAAATGCTCATTAAGAGCATTAACAGGATCCTACACTTACATCAGTCGAACACCAATAAGACTGCCAACAGCCTGCTCACTACAAATGACCTATGGGAATGGTTTTTGCTTCGGTTCCCCGTCTGTACTCAGAGGGGACGAAATACACGGCTTTGGGGATTCAAAAGACAACAGATTGTCTGCATAAAAATGGAAGTAGCAATACAGACGGACAGCATAAAATGGAATCTCTCGAAACAAGTATTCTGTATCACTTTGGAATCATCAAACCAAAGGGGTAATTCTCGGTTTGGTCCGTACATTATATGCAAAGAAATAAAACCGCATATTCCTGTGATTATCTCAGTGGTGCAAAGTAGTTTGCATATGAATGATGCCGGAATATGGCTTACCAATTGCACAAATCTACAACACGATTTCTCGTGAATAAAATTTCCGGAAGTTTTGACCCAGTGAAAATTAGTTCTGTTCATTTTCCCGCGAACTTGACAGTCTTCCTGTTGTGACTCCAAACCATAGCCCGCGGAAACAGTCCCATCCTGTCCGTAATTACGATCGCCATGGCTATTCGAAATCATTCGTGTTATGGTATCGGATGAAATAAGCATTGCCCAGGTTGTTCCCCCAAAGTTATTCTGGCACTTAAAAATTGCATGACCTTGGCTATCATGATCGACTTGCGTGAAAATGGAAGGCGAATCTAATAAACGGCAAAATACGTATAATGTTCAAAACTATTAGGGTGAAATTCACCATAGATGGTTCTGGGTCACTGGTGAATGAATTTTGATTCCGCCGGAAGGAGTTTTTTTGCTGGTGTGTCTGGGAGAATGAAACCGAACCAATTCACACCTATGTGACGTGCGATATATATCATCTTGTAGTTCAATAGTAACTTCACCGTTTACGGTAGACTTACGTAAGAACACGATCGTTTTTTTCTTGAATCTCTATCTTTGGTATCAAAGTCAATTGAGAGCTGTCTGTAAAACATCCTTTGTGTTTTCGTGATGATGGAGAAAAAAATCGATAACAAAACTAAAATATTTTCATTAGTTTATTAAATAAGAGTGGGATTCCGTTCTATTGACACATGAGACGTGTGCTTCTGTGATGGACATTTTCTTTAATATGTTCGTAGTTTAATAAACACTTCGCACCATTTACGGAAGAGGTGTCACAACAAGGCACAGGAGATGAACACCAACAGAACCGGATTGGAGAGTGATGCACAGGGAGCAATAGACATATATCTGATTAGAAAATTTCCCAGTAATTTCCAGTACCGTCATTAGGAAGGAGGATGTAGTCCAGTGAACCGTATCGTTTTCCGACAGTTCTAAAGCCAGAGTTATATGCCCAAAAATGTTGGCCGCTTGGTAAAATAGCGAAGGTATTCAAGTACAATCGGGATTCGTTTTGAGAATTGATTTGTTTCCTACGCTCTATGGGGAAACACAGGAAGCCCACAAAATACGGCTGATAATGAGAAAGTCACATACAAACTCATTTTGACCACTTAAAGTTTGGAAAACTTATTACTCCGGTGGATCTCGGTTCCAGTATATCATGATCAGAGCAGGTGGGGAATGCTGTTCAGGAAATAGTGTACCATAGAAATTTTATCGAGTTCACAATTAGCATTTTTCCCGTCTGTCAGATTAGACTTTTCTCGAGGGGAAACAGTTTTGCTGCAGTACAAAGAGTCAGGTTATGCCTCACATTTGCATTCTTATTCTAGGGCTGTGGAGATATTAAATCATTTGGTACATAGTTTCAAGTAGAAAATTGTGGGAATTTCGGAGGTTTAGTTTACTGTAATTTGATTATAATGGAGGAAACTGCCTAAGTGATTTGCTGATGGTAGAGATTAGCCCACGTATCACTAACCAAAGAATACTTCATCCTGCAGACATTGTGGTAAACCTTTTCATGTAAAGAAGTGAGTCTTGTTTCCTCATTTGTGCTTCACAGTATTGCGTGTTTATCAATCACATTACGTATGCTGAATGGCACACTGATTGAGCTTATCTTGCCATGTGCATCATTCATTCTGCAGGCAACTATATTGATCTTCGGTTACCGTATGGGTGGGATCCTGATAAGCAGCTTACTGAGCTTTGGTTTTGTGGGAGTTCCCTTGTTTTCTGTGCTCTGCAGATACAAAACACCCCACCCCAACCGGGAGATCACTGCACCTCACATATTACGTTTTGGTGGACCTGACGACAGAAAAAAGTTGTTTGGAATGTCGATGTATTTACTAGTCATAAATTGATAAGTTTCGGTGACAAAATATCGTCTCGAGGCGCAAACTTTCCTTTAGAGGATGGGTTACTTACAAAAACCACGATTTTTTTCAGTTTCGAACACCCCCCCCCCCCTATCAAGAACAAGAAGCTGGAGAACGATCGATTTATTTTAATGAATCCTGTACCTACCATCACAATTCATATGGTTGCGGATGAACTGTAAACAACAGTTCGCTCTCCAATGTCTTGTACTTAATATAGCCATGGGAACTGTTCTGACCTGTATATTACTCTGGAAAGCCCTTGACGAACCATATCATGGCCTGACCATCACCTTCCTCGTTGATCGCTTTTGTGGAGGTTTACATATAGCCAGTCTGAGTGATTTGCAGAACCCCTACACTATTAAGTATCACAGCAGTTTGAAAGCTTACTGCAGATCAGGTGTGTCCTTGTTTACGTCTTGATTCACTCTTGATCCGCCTACAAAGGAGTCCGGCAGTTAACTTACTGGCTGATTATGTTTCATAAAACTATTTTTAATATTATTCCCGTTCTTCGTTCTCCGTCGACTTTTCTGTTTACCAAAGCCTGATGGGAATTATAGTTCAATAAAAAAATGATTTTGAGTGAATATCGGCGCGTATATATAAATTTGTTTGTCTGTAATGTACACCCATACAAAAGTGGCAGGCGCCTACGAGAAAATAGGTAAACAAAGTTTGAAGCGTGTTTACTTTCAGTGTTCTGATGTGTCACTTGAAATTGTTTGTCACGTATTCCCTTGTCCGCGGTTTTTCGTTCTAAGACGGAGTGTAGGTTGCCATTTATGGAGAACCGACTACAGTTACTCTTAAGGTCATGGAAACACCGGGTGATGAGTGTGCATCTTTGTGTGTGTGTGCGCGTGTGTATGTGTGTGTGCGCGCGTGTGTGTACGTGCATGAAATCAAACCCTGAAGTCTACCGACCGAATGGTAACAGAACCGCCGATATCTCCGCTACCTACGGTCAGTGCGGGAGAAAATGTGACCAAGTAAATTTGGCCTTCTCCATTTGGATGAATAGTGTGGATTCGTGAGTTTTTTCACATTTCGGTTGTCCAGCTTGGTTTGTCCGATAATTAGAACCGAACATATTTGTGTGCTGAAGGTGCGTCTGAAATTGAGCCGATCAAAGCATGTCTCTCAGCTTAGCCAAGACGGAAGTGTTATTTAAAACTTACGGTGGACTGTATATTTGCACTAGTGTAGGATGAACTGTCAGACAAAGTACTAGAGAATGTATACAAGTCAGAATAGATTACAAGAATCGCCAATTTGTAGTGTACTACCATGTTGTATGCTACTTTCTAAGTGACTCTTTCTGAAACCACTCGTTTTGAAAAGAGTTGCTACCGAGATTCTCTTGATCAGTCCCCGAAATCATCTATAAGTCATTATTTCGGCGTGGAAGTCTCCAAAATGTCCTTGGCATCCTGAGATATACAAAGCAATGACAATGTATTAGACTACGTTAGTTTTGTGGATATACGGTCGTTTCATTAGGAAGTGACCGTTAAAGTGTCAATGAGAGTCCATAGGATTATTGATAGAGAATTCTGTTGAATTTTATCAATTTCCGAATGATGGCAGAGCATTTTCATTTGAGAAAGTTCATAGCGAAAGTCAGCCGTATCAACCATTGAAAAACTTCGTGAGGCCTTCGAAGTGCTGTTATGTCAACGAACAATCTTTTGACGAAAGATAGGAAGCCTCGTTACGAAAGCCAACCTATAAACTCACTGCTGCTTCAAAGAAATTCAAGCAAGACACAATGTCATACTTCTCATATCGAAGGGTTTTTGCTTTATTTTTCTACCTAAAGATCCTTCAAATAGGACAATAGGCACGGATGCTTATGGAAACAGAGTTACTTGCTTTACACGTTCTTCCTATGTATTTCATCTGATGTATATACAGAGCTGTTCAGAAAAGCATGTGAGGGATGGTGTCCAGTTATATAATTTTCTATCACATATAAGGTACGAAGTTCGAAGCCTAGCATTGAAGGTTGCGTTGATACCAGACCGCATTTCACTGTCACCTGATTCGTGGTCAGACGTGATCTACTGGGATCTAATGAGGTTCTCCTACACAATTTTCCGGGGTCATATCTATAAGCTATAATCCACAATGCAGCGCGCCATGCAGTTCACGGTGTACATCCTCTTTTCACTGCTTTCACGCGTAGACAGGGAATGCGTAAATAGATGAAAATGAACGCTAAGAAACAGTATGAAGGAAATTGATTTCGGTCATCAGATTGGGACTGATTCTAATCAGAGCTCAACTCAAGAGCTCTCGTGTCAAACCTTGCATGAGACTTGCAAACTCTGAGTGGTGACGGAAGGCGGTATAGTTTAATTTCAGAGTTTAGAGTGGACTTGCCATGGCGGAAATACAGGCTCAAGCTAAGCTGTACAAGAACAACGAAGCAAATAGTATTGTGAAACAAAAGAAAGCCGCGGTCAACAGGCCAGGAGCTTCTGACAGACAGATTATATAGTGACTATTTGGATGTCGTCTACTGACAGACTAAAGTAACCCAACTGGCCACTATGCGGGCCTCAGCAGCATTTCAGGGATCGGCAGCAACGTGGATAAATATATGAGAGTTAATTCACGACTTTCAGTGGGGGCAATTGGTTGAACACAGTACGAATAGTGTGCGCATAGGAACAAGGTTGTAGGTAATTTGTCAAAAAGTAAACCGAAAAGCGCAGGCCACCTTGGGATCAATTATGCTTTAATGAAGACATGAAAAAGAAATATTTAACGGTTGCATAAGCTTTACTGTCCTGAACTGTCTGACGGAATAAATATTGGTGAGCCCTACCCGTTCTACGATAAGAATGTGTCCCGAAGTGTTGTGATAGCTTGACTACCTCCACGACCCAGAGAGCCACGCAGGCTGGCTTCCTTACTACGGAGAAGTAACCTTGACGAATAGGTCAATGGGTAAATGCTACCCCGTCCATTTTCCGCTTGGTCCGATGGATGGATGGAGCTGGGGGCTGAAACAGAAAAGCGGACCAGTAATAAAACACTTTCAAAGAGACCACATGCTAACATCAAAAATCAAGTGACGTGTTAGATTGGGAGAAAATCCTTCGCGGGTGCTTCGATCAATTTTCCGTGCTGGAGTTAATATCCCACTGCTTCGTGGGTTAGACCACTGAGTTAAATTCTCCAGTTAGGATTCGCCAAGGAAATCCCTTCTGTTGTGTAAGGAATTTGGAATAGTAATCTTCCCAGAAACGTTCATCATCCTGCTCGTAAATAGCCCGACTGAAGCAAATGGCTAAAGGTTTTTGCGGTGCTGAAGAAAGCGGCAATTCAAGGGAAGGATATAAATAAATCATACTCTTTAATCCCACATATTCACTTCACTCGGCTGCCTTCAACGTCCGCACACTACGTAAACTAGGGTGAAAGGCTGCAATCGCTACAACTGTTGAAAAATTCAAAATAAGTGTTTTTTCTCTTAAAAGCGCATATAAGATCTCCTTTCTGTGATTACACTTTGCACCCTTAAGCAGACCGTATTTACATTGATCACTGGCTCCGTAGATTGGCCGACGGTTGCCGTTCGCTTTGGTTCACGGTAGTGGACCATGTTCGCTTCAGTTTATCTCTCATTTGTGGTTGTGCCGACACTAAGACTGCTCTTCACACACGGTTGCTTAAAGGCCATAAATATCAATACTCTTTCTGTGCAGAGCTTTCTACGTGGTTATCTTTGCAGCTGGATTCTCTGGACCACGATTATCACTAGCAACAAATCAATGAAGCCCAATAAGCGACTATTATTGCGACGTTAGACCGCGATCTAACTAGACCACACAAACGATAGACCTCTTTGATATCGGTTGGTCTGTCATTTACGAACGGATTGGTTCCTCAGGATGCTACGCGCAGTGAGGTGCGCAAATCTCTTAGGCGCCAAGTGACTAGGAGTTTTAGAAATGACGGCGAGCAGAGTTGGATCGTGAAGTGCATTGAAATGCAGAAAGTTACGTCTACTGGCAATAGTAGCAACCTCAAACATTATTAGATGATCGGTCCAAGGAATGGTGTGAAATCATTTTGGTATCGATTTCTATGAAACTTGAATAGTCCTGTTATATAAACCACAGAGAAATTAGCTTGATACGTATGGCATGTAAACGGCTTGTCGGTATATTTCTCTCCCGATTATCTAATGTCCGTTGAAGGTGTACCCTAGCGAATCCAGCTAGTTTCGGACTCGCTCAACGTTGCAGCGAACACACTTTTGCCCTTCGACAAATTTCAGAGCACAGGAGGACCTTCTGTAGGCCTACTATCACTGTTTTCCTTTACCTGAGAACAGCATTCTGTTCTGTCAACCATGTAATTCTACAGTGTGTCTTCTCTCTAAGAAACTTACTCCTATTTTTCGACTCTTCCATGTTAATAGTCGAGTTTGAGTCCGTGATTACAGTGATCTTCATTTACTCGTCAATGAGAGAAGCTCTATTCGTCAGCGGGTGCTTTCCGTTGTCCTTTTTTTCATTTTTGTTATTTACTTGGTTCTTGAGGTAGCCATTTCTTCGAACGAGAGGGGTTGAACCAAGCTATCCTCAGGTGGTAAGCTGCTTTACCTAGAATACGTGGAGGATTTTGGGCTTCTCAGTGAAGATCAGGGTAAGCAGTCCAGACAGCAATGAAGCAACGTTTAGGGTGCATTTTGAACTTCCAAAGATCTGGCAGTACAATCCGTAGCTGGACTGGAGAGGTTTTACTACTTTGGAAGCTACCTCTTACCAGGTGGTCGAAAATTGGAATTCGAGCCATCATAGCGCATAAAGAAGGAGCATTTGGTTTTTGCCCACCTGAATTGAACGATTTTCTACGCACACGTTGTTCTCCGAGGCAGGTAGTTGTTGGAAGGTAGGCCGAGGTGGTTAGCTCATGATATGACAAAAAATATATGAAAACCTTGATTAGTAAGCTAGCTCGAGTGGGACGTGTTAGGCTTCCGCGTTGGTGTCCGGGAGACAATAAGTAGCATGGTTGGGTGTCGCGACCAGTACAGCAGTTTCATTCGGGCTCTTTCTTGTCCTCATTATTTCTGCTTGGTACTTTGTCTTCGGCTATTTTCTCACTTTATGCTCCTTTTCATTTGACGCTGTGAGCGGTGACCAACTTCAAAAGATAGAAGGACGTGGTCGATAGAAGAAAGAAATGGACTACGTGATTAGGTAACGGATCATTTTATATTATTAGTTTAAGGTTACGCAGTTTATTGTGATGATTCAAGGTACCTCAGTGGCGTATGTGGTCCGCATCCATTTCCTAGAGAAATTGAAATTTCTTTCCTCTCTCTTATTGAATATTTACCTTGGAGCAGCTGCGCCGTAGACGATTTTTATCTTTCTGTCCTAACAGAACCAATGAGACTAAGATGAAATATCTCCAGCTCTTTCAACTCTTTGACCTCTATTGGGGATGGTTTCACACACGGTGATATCGGATTTTTGGACCCCGGTCAAATCATTTCTTGAACTCGTGAACAGCTGCCACCTTTTGTCATGTTCAGTTGATGCGAAAAATGTCTGTAAGCAAAATCTTGATTGCAAGACAAATGAGAGGAAACAAAAAAAAGTGATTTTTTTACAATATCAGTTCATCTGTTCAGTTACCGCATGGACTTGAGAGTGATCACCATTTTCCTTGGCAAAAGGTTCTTACAAATAAAAATTGACGAGTCTTGTCATCGTTAAACCATTTAAGCAACAGAAACGGCATTGTCACTAGATGGTGGCTGTGTATTTTCCGATCAATCTGAAACCATGTTCTCAAGTTCAGCAGGTTGTTGCTGTCTTGATTGACAAACAAGTTAGTCGATTTCAAGCGCCTTAGTTAAATGATTGCAGTTGATTAAACAGCACTAGTCACACCACATCCCGCGTGTTAAAAAAATACCGCGACTGGTGATGAAACATTTACCAGTCATTTTTTCAGCTCTGTCACAGTGGTTATAGCTAAAATGGTTCTTGCCACTGGCAAAATGGTCCTTTCCATTTGGAAAATCACCTTTTTCCATGGTGTTGTGGACTGTGAGTGAAGGAAAATGCATTCAGCTTCGAATGCCGGATGGGATTGTATTGAAAACAATTCAAAAGCTTGTTTGTCGATTAAATTGAATTTTTACTTGACAAGTGATCAAAGCTACCAGATGTGTTGAATTTGGCTATCTTTTGAAGCATTAAAAACGAGGCCTTTTTCTAGTCCTTTTTCTAATACGTTGTCGTCCCGCGTCTCCGATCAGCTCGACAAATGCTTACAGAGATTTACAAGCTTCAGTGCTCTGCTTGTTGAAAGAACAGAAGTGAACCGTTGATTAGATAAGATGAATACTACCTGTGTAAACTTCCCTAGAAACTACTGACAGGTTGACCGATGCTCGTACAAAACAAACACAGACTAATTGTTGTTCCAGATACTTTGTACAGAATCTCCAGCTGTGAGCCAAACTGAAAACAAATTACAGGAATTGATTTCCAACAACTGCCAATAACTGATGTAAAAACCTGGCTACTTGATATAATTACATAGGTGTTTCTTCTCCACCCCCCCCCCCGCCCCTCCTCAGCCTAAAACGCGCCAAGCTCATCTCTAAATTTATCAGCTAATTAGGCGTTCTGGGTGACAGCTCAAGAGAGATACAGATAGAGTAGACCGCAGCTCACTTTCCGCTGTTGTTCATTTGATGCCTAGTTTGTTTCTCACTTCGTCTGTCTATCTGCCATTTATTCTAAATTTCTCTTTACCTTGCTGAGACACAGTACTAACTCACGGAGGTGAGCAGGCTTACAGTCTGCTCCATAGTTGTACTGTGCACTGCCTATCTATCTACACTGGTACCATAACCACTGTTTTCAAACATTTAAGCAGTCTGAGATAGGAGAAAATTGAGTGTGTCATAATTTCTGGACAGCTTAACAGATTGGCTGCGCGATCCACTGATGACTGTAAAGCAACTGCTCACTTTTTCTCCCGTGTCAGATGATCTGACGAGACTTTGCATCACAGACCTTTAAACGACGTACACTTGTTGTTCACACCGATAGCAGCACTCTTGGGTTGAACGAAGTCTTCCTTTCATTGTGTGTCGACCATCACAAGGGTCTCTTGTTACACTCATATGCGTGGCAACCGACTACATTTCCGTTGAATTTGTTGTGGTGAGATCTGCACAACTTTCTACAGAAACAAAGAAAATTTAATTGCGAACATCACTCCTCACCGATCCGACTGGAGGCACGTAATTCAGTAGGCATTTCAGTGATTGACTGTTAGAAGGAATTCAAACGTTCCCCTTTGGTGACGGTTACAGTCCGATAACCAAACTGTGCCTTATGAAGGAAATGATAGGAAATGGGTTTGCGGTATCTGCCTGATTCTGCTCCGGAACTGATTAGAAGCCGGGAATCCTTTGTTATTCTTGGGTGATCAGGTTCAGTGTGACAGAGTAAGTGAAAGCCTCTTTCCCTAACAATTTAGTAGAGTGGATCTATTTTTGTACTGACAATGCGTACCTAAGAGCCAGGCATTCGAGTAGTTATTTGATAAAGTATGAACTGCTCGTGGTTTGTTTCTCTGCATATAAAGCCACATAACTAACCGATTAAAAACGAAATGGATTCATTCATACTCGAAAACTTTGTCAATAAACCGCTTCCGAATAAACTAGGCAGCAGTGATGAGAATAACGAATGAGATGAGAATACAAGGAAACTTACCCCCATATCAAAGCCCACTGTCAATATGCGAAGAGTCCGTGGAAGGAGATCCTTATGGTCTCCCTTGTTCTTACGTAAAGGAACTGGTCAGTCACATCTGTTCATCATAGGAGACACAATTATGAAAAAGAATAGAAAAAGAACACGATTTTACGATGAGGGAAATAAAATCACATAGGAAATTACATGTGACGGCCAAAAGACGTTTTTTTTCTTATAAGACGACAAAGGTCACGTGCGTGTATTCTTCGCATAGTCGATCTGTCAGATTATGGTCTCTGACGAGGAAAATAAAGCATGAATCGGTTAATTTTTAGGATGTCAGACGGTAACAAAATAATTCTCTTTGCCATGCCCAAGTTTCTGTTATTCTTGAAAGAGTTTTGAGAATAACACATCACTTCTAACATACTGACAGCTACAAACAACAGGCTTTTGAATAACAACTGTACTGGCGTTTATCAGAAATTTGCCATACGCAAAGAGCTGTAAGGCATCGAAACACCTCTCGATGTGAGCATTGTACCGCGCAGAGAAAGCTCGAATAAAGGCCATCCCCATGGTTCATCTTCTTGTACATGGCTAGTTCGACGTGACAACTTGTTTCGATATTTTACATGCTTTCGCTGCACGGCTGCTTAATTCCTGGTCTGTGACCCTTCTATCAATTTTTTTAATCAAAATTCAGCAGACGTACACACCGGGAAAAGTGTTTGAATGCAGTATCAGTAAATTCGCTAAAACACCGCTGGTATCTCACTGCCACTTCCTCATATTAAGAAGCTTCCCGATGACTTCTTTCGGGAGAATCGACAAAACTCGTAAATGGCACAAGCTCAGTCGAACCGTTTGAAAAGTCTTCTTAGGTGAACGGGATAGTACGTTCCCGCCTTATACAAACCCCACTAGAATTAGGTACCTTGTACTCACCTTGTTCTATCCGTTGAGTTTAGGTAACTGCAAGCTTGCGAAATTGTGATGATGCAAGGAACTTATGGCGTACACACACATACTGTGGCTTGTTGGATCTTACGAAGACCCTTCTTAAATAACTTAGTTAAACATTGAAACTGTGGTTCTATAGATATTCAATAGAAAATTGGATATCAATACTGCAGGAAGATTAAGTTCATAAAAGCTCTCCTTTTATATCTGAAATTATATATATATATATATATATATATATATATATATATATATATAATTTTGTCAGAAAGCCATGCCAAACAGAATGCCCTAGATCGGCATACACGGATCGGGACGGGTAGTTCAATAAAATCGCCTGCTTGCAACATTTCTCCGGGTCGTCCCTCACGATCATTCGTCCTTGGTCAGAGTTTGGGTGAGGACAAAGTACGAATAATCACGTGATCCGGGGCTTGTGCAATCCAATCAATCTCGTGAAGATATATCAATGGCAATGAGAAAACACCAGAAATAGGTGTGTGAGGTGGGTACAACGTACGCAACCTGATTCAAATGACCCGGCCATCCACGTGCATGTTGATCCTAAGCTAAAACAGGCTTCACGAGGATTTCAAACAGCATTACATACACTTTTCATTGTTCTTGTTTTTTTTTCTGGAAGAAGCAGAGCTAAAATATTGGGGGTCATATAATTACCACTTCAGGTCGGAAGTTGAACAAATGCTATGGTTACAGATAGGCAAATAAACGCACACTGATTAGAGATAACTAGACCAACGTTGTTTTAGTCGGTGGAAACATTAGTACCCAGCCTGAAACAACGGAGAGTAATGTGACTCTTTTTTCTATTCCGTATAGTTAGAAGTAGTGAGTTGGAACACAAGCTTTGCACTCTGGCGAAACAGTTAAACTTTATAAAGTGACCCGGTACTACTGACAATGTGAAAGACTCCTTTTCAGTGTCAATCGAAATCATCGCTCACGCCCGAACAGTATCTCGTGAAGCATGACCCAGACCATGTAATCAATAATAATTATCGTTCTATTACTGAACCGTCCATTAGTCTTCAAGGAAAACTTTGTATAACTTTAATTCACCGCTCCAGTTACCATCCCAATATTCTTGTGCCGAGAAAAAATTCCACATAATTTCAAGCGTGGTAACCCTTTTGGTTAGATGGAAAGTCAAGATACATGCCAATGTTGGTACCGATTCTCGTAAGCTGATTTTTGACAAGAAACTTGTTGAATTTTGATGCTGTAATGAAATACTTCATGCCTCCACTTACATTCCCTAAGAGTATTCCTTGATTATCTGCGGTGTCTGATTTTATACTTATCATGAATTAGAAGAACCTCGTGTTTCGCGATGGTATTCACGGCCCTATGACGAGAGCGTGAAGAAAGTCTATTCTGCTTAGAAGATAATGGGAAAGGAATTACAGCTACCTGATCAGGGCGTACGAACCCCAAAAGTGGCAGTGAAACAGGTCGTCGACAGTGAGATGCATCGTCATTCACAAAGTATCAACAGCCATGACGATCAACGTTGGCTAACGGAATCGCGCTTTTTTTGATTCAGTGGCGATTGACTTGCTCATATCAGGTGTTCAGTTCTCTTTCTTGTTCCGCAAAGTTCTCTAAGAATGAATTTTGGAATGAACCGCATCACAAAAGTTCAAGGAAGATGTCTTTAGCAGATATTGTTTTGAAGAAGACGGGGATTGGTTTCTCAATGAACTCCCTGAAACATGTCCTCACTCGGTTGAAAACCACCAAAAGCAGATTGCAGAATACAATCATAACAACCAACAGCAAGCCTAAATGGCAATTCATTCTGTCCGACAAGCGTCGATGCGAATCCCGTAGACCTTCTTCTTCATCTCCCTCTCTCTCTCTCTCTGAATTCACACCGTAGGTCAGATGTTGAAAGTTTATATCTATATTTCCCCCAGGAAGATAAAAATAGTCCATGGTAAAAAAGCTGACAAGTTTGTTCGTTTTCCGCATCGCGAATTCAAAACAAGTACATATGGTTTCAAGTCTCAATGTTTGATATAATTGGGAGAGTATTGTATCTGGATGACAGGACAAAATTTCTCCGCAAGCATGTGGCCCGTTTAGAGGTAGCGGCTGCTCATCAGATATGCTTTCCCGATAATCCCTGCACAGTTGTCCCTAAATCTTAGCAGCCCACGTTTGATTTTTTTTATTGTAATCTTGTTTGAATCTTAAGAAGCATGCGTGACTAGCATCGAATAACTGACAAAATGACTTTCGAAGAATCACTTTGTGATTTCAAAAATGAAAACTCTCCGTCCGCTCAAGCTCCTTACGACTTCAAAAAGAGATTGCAGTGAAAAACAAACTGTAGGTTGCTTAAATTCAGGGATGACTGAGCAGGAGTACCGGGTTCGCATTCCCGAAGGGTGGAGGCAACCAACGAAATCGATCGTGTGCTTCCGGGGGAATTTTGTCCTCTCATCCAGATACAGCACCCTGCTACTTACATCAAAAATCGAAGCTTAGGACCATTTGTCCTTGTTCTGAAAGTTGGCCTTAAGTAACTGACGAATTAAGTTCAGACGAGTCACTTGATATTCATAAAAATGAACTCTCCGGTAATGTACTTTCCTTACGACTCAAATGAGATGACATTTTTGAAGTTCCTCGGATACATGAAAGAAAATTGAAATGGCTTATATGCGTCTACTGTATGTTCTCCACATATTCAAGCAAACTACAACTTAATTTTCTTTACCATACAGCAAGAAAACTGTTTACACTATATTAAAAGAGGGAAGCGAACAGTATTCTCCTCATAATGATGGAAAATGTAGGCAACCAATAATGACTCAATCAGCCATCGATTGAACAAACCGACCAGAAGACAAACGGTTCGATCGGAGTTTCAGTCCTACAATTCCAACGCTAGGTGGGAAAGTGAAATGAGCAGTACAGAACCGGAAATCAGTTGTGTGTGTGTGTGCCGTGAGCGGATGATTGGCTCGAGCTTTGGCAATTTGGCTCTGAGGACAGTACATTTTCAGGCGTATATAGAGTGTTTGGCGAAAGCAATTAAGGTGTCTTGTCGTTCATCTGTTAATTGTACAGGTCTTACTGGGATTGGCCTTCCTCAGTTTTTCCTAATGAATTTTCTTCCTCTGGATTTTCTTGATAAATTCAATGTGGCTTTATTTTGTTTGCTTTATTTCTGTGCTGGTTTGTGATCCTTTGAAGTTGAGTGACCTTGATTCACTCAACAAACTCTCCTGAAGCTGGAAAGTTCAAAATGAATAAAATGTTGATTATGAGTGATTTTCAAAAGTAGACGTGAAGTGTATGGCAGATTGCTTCTATCGCTGATGAAAAAATCCCTATCCTGCCAGAAGCAGTTATTTTGGCTATATCTGCCCAGAAGAGAGAAACAAACACAACTAAATCATTTTTGAGGAATACAATATCATCTCACAGCCCAATGGTAAACTCGTTGGTGATGTTAGTCCCACCGGAGTTAATTTGCGCTAGTATTGACCTTCACGCCAAGGTCACGTAAGGATGAATCTTTTGTAGTGAACAGGCTGTTGGTAGTCATACTGGTGTCCGATTACCGCAAGTGTAGAATCGTGTTGATACCTTTACTGAGCTTTGGGCTAAAGGAGGTTTCTTCCTTTGTGTTTTGCAGAACGAAGACAAGTTACCCTCGCGGAGATCCTTACATACTACTGTTTGAGATCCAGTTTTTAAAGGTGCTAGTTGATCTTATGCGGTGGATGACGTCTCTTTATTTATTCCACATGCACACACTGCAGCCCGTGATATACATTGTAGTTCACCTATAGTGATGGCATTTCAGAATCATGGTATATCCATGAGTCAACCTCAGGCCAAGAAATAGACACACTTTTGCTAGTTATGCTTCATCGTGCAATCTTTGCTTTCTCCCGGGCACGTGATGTTAGAGAACTAGTTGCTAACGATTCAGCCAAACATGTCATCAAACGGTGGCACTTTATAGACAGAATAACGCAACCAGCAGTAGTCAAGTGGTAAGAAGCCGTGGGAGATTAGAAGGACGGAACCACCGATGCCCATGGAAAGTAACGTCAGAAAAGGGGGCATGCGAGTTCTACGTGTCCTCTACTTTTACAAGCAACGTTTTCTTAGCAAATCGTCTATGTTTTTCCTTTCTCCTTACAAGTATTAGAAGCGTGATGTCTCTGACTAACATTGGTGTAACTTACATTCTGCTAAATATATATGAGGGAATGTAGGGACTGTCATGTAAATGCTTTAAACTAGAATCCTTCAGATGTGGGGGCAATAAGATACTCAGTTACAAGTTCAACGATAGTATCTTCCAGAATTTGGTAGAGGTTGATTTCTGGTTTAATTACTTACCGGTAATAAAGTACTAACAGAACTTTGGACGGAACGCTCTGGTGTTCCCGGGGTGACAAATCAATCTGGAAAAGACCATCCTGGAAAGAGGCTCTGATCAGATATTCCAGTTTTTGGGTCAAAATATGTCACTCAAAGCCAGTTATCTGCAGAAATTGAAAATGACCCCAACCAAAAGTAGTGACAAGTTCGCCCGGGAAGAAGTTCTCTTGGCAAGATCCAAAGTAGACCAAAGTTCTAGGCAAAACAGAAAGGCATTACAATAAATTTTATAATCTATGTTGGGTGGTTGGATAGTCGAACAGTCCAAGTCACTGAGGAGATGTAGTGTTCACAATGCCCGAACAGATAGAATGTATTGACATCGCTCCCACACGGAGCTATGCAAACAAAAGTAGCAAGAACACCAAGGCCGTGAAATGGCACATTAGTAGTGATTCCGAATTAGTTTCTACAAAATATGCTGAAACAATAAAAATAATTGCTAGAATAGAAGTTAACCAGTCACAGGAAGCTTTTGTCGTACCAGTTCCTAGCAGTCCTGCTTGGCTAAGGCTCATCAGCATGAGTAGCTACGAAGCAGTACCTGGCCGTATCACGTGTGATGGCTGCTGAATCAACACAGGAGAGTACTTAATGTTCTGATGAAAACGTCCGTTTGCCCATAAGCAGCGAATAATCTGTAGAACTGAGGAAAACTGCCTGTTGCCCTCCAGCTGGAGTCTACAAGTTCCGTACAAAGACTTTTGTGCGGGCAAATGCTCCTACAACTTCCATCATCTGACGGACATTGTGTTAGGATATCTCACTCCAAGGGATTGCTCAGTATGTATGAGTGGTGTTACAGTACAAGTTCCTATCTTGAGAGGAACATTTAGACGATTCGGGAGAAGTAACACAAACGATTGAAAGTATGGGCTTAAGGTTGAAGCCAGAGAAAAGCGTGTATCTAAAAAAAGAAGTCAAATACCATGGGAATTTTGTTGATAAATCAGGGATCAAAAGAGTTCAAGAGAAGACTAAGATCACTGAATCCTTGCCGGCATCGTGCTCCACATCAGATGACAGGTACTTCTCGGTGCCAACTTCTAACTGCAGACTTCCGTGTGAAACTGTATGCCAAGGTAGCTTTTCCGCTGAATAAGTGACGGAAGAGAATTTCAGAAAGCCAGTAAGCCTCTGATGTATTACGCCAATATTTGCACATGAACCTCGCATTTGCCTGATGTTTCTGCTCTCTTCTCCCACGGATCCTTAGTCCGCCACCTAAGATAAAGGAAGTCTTATGAAGGTTGCACGCCAAACAGGGACGGCCTGGCTGCAAAACACGGGTCGCATTCTGTCTCGTGCTTTTCGGAGGCCACAGCAAAGATGGAATGCAGTTACCCTCTGCAATTATTGTTTAGATTGCATTCAGTCTTAGACTCCAGATTCTCAAGTGTTCACTGAAAATCTCCTTTCGCTATGCAGGAAAATTCTTAAAGTAATTCAGTGCAACTCTGCCACTTTAGAAAGGACAAGAGATTATATATATATATATATATATATATATGATTTTGGGAGCCCAGTACATATTCACAGTGGAAGAGACGTGTGCTGAATTTTTCAGCGAATACCTATCTACTTGACGGTTACCAAACCAGTTTCTGGCAACCCTGTCTAGAGAAAAGCTACCACAAAGCAACAAAAGCTGGTCAAAATCACGAACTTCCGCGCTGAGGCTGTCTGGGAACAGATAATGAAGGTTACAGAAACAGTGCAAAGCTTTTCAAGTCCATCACATGTATATCGCATGAAGTTTGAAAATATTTCAAGGTAAATTTTCAATGTATCAGGTCTTAACGATAAATAAGTATTGCGGAAGGCATTTCAAACCTGTTCCAGTCAAATACACACAGTTTTTTCCAAAAACTTTCAAAATTACCATAGACGAGAGTAAAAAAGAAGTCCTATCACTGGGTCTAAAATTCAAATGGCTTCTCAGAAGCAAGGACCAGTCACAAGTGGAGACTGAGTTTGAAAAGTAAAAAGATCGGCTTAAACATCTGATACAGACATCAAAAAGTAACGAGGGAGAGAGAACAGAACTAGCTGAAAAATAAGGACAACGTATTTGGAGATGAGCCATGGCTCCTTCCGGATTCGTTCTGGAGAATAGCTTACTTGTAGAAGAACAAGCAGCATGATACCTTCAGATGGCACCTAATCGTGGAAGATGAGGACCAAAATGAAAAACTGAAGCCAATAGACACACGAACATCAAAACTGAGGAATTCTCCAGAAATTCATTCGCACGAAGTTCAGTTGAGACCTAGTTTATGTTAAACAGAACTCCGCGTATCTCAAAGTGACACAGTTTTTGGTAGATATTCTGTTTCTTATCAGAAAAAACACGGCACCACACAGTACAAATAGCTCATTTGAATCATCAAGTGTTCGTTAGTTTCAAAACGATGTTTTCCTCTGATGCTGGTTTCATCTTCACGCAAGTATCTCTATGGGATATGGTGGATTATTTACACGACGCAGTCTCGACAATGATTCCCACCTTGGCTATTCATGTTATATACTTCAGAGCTTTCGTTGTCTAACGCAAATAAACTAATTAATTTGATTCTGCAGGACAGATTCGTAAACAAACTGAATCCACAATGGCAGACTTCATTTTAGGCAAGATTGCGAGAAAAGAACACATTGGAATATCACTGAACCCACCCTGAACAAGTGTTATGTCCACGATATTTTTACTACTGAAGAAGGATGTTTTACCACGTTATTTGACTTTCTAAACATAATACATTCCAATTCATCACTGACGCATGAGATGGAAAATGACAATAGCTTCGCTTTCCTAAGTATCCTAATGACTAGAAGTACAGATGGCACAATTCAAAATATCACTTATAGTGAGGCAACATGGAGTGGAAAATACGTTCAGTTTACCGGTTTCACGCTAGTTGCCAACAAGCGGGGTTTAGTCCAAACCCTGTTCTACTGAGCAGGTACAATCTGCGGTGTAGCTCAGTCACAAAAGGAGAAGGATTTCACAACTCAAGTCTCTCTGTACAAATGGCTGCCCCGATAAGTCCACTCTAATACGCGAAGAGAAAGGCCTAAGGCCATTCAGGCTGACTTGGCTGAGAAGGGTAACTTTGAAACTAGTGTTTAAAAGTGATCTTTTATTCAACCGGATTATCCAAAATCTGTATTTTGCACTAAGGTACACCTATTCAGCGACTGAATTGCAAGCTTTACACACCTCCAAAAGACTAGACCTCCAAGCCCATTTAAAGTTTTTCGAACTTGAATGCTTCTCACTTTGTTTGTCAGTTCACCTGTTGCTGTAGTGGCACTTTCATAGGCAAAACGTATCGATGACTCAGTTAAAAAAGGTGAAGCATGCACTGAAGTTGTTAGTGTGATCGAAGAATCGTCTCTCACTCGGACACCACACGGCCACGAGAGACCCGGCCTAATCGACTGAGAAACAACTCATGACCTTTCTTCATCAGAATGACCTGGGTCGAGCATCCCGAGTGATTAAACCAAGTCGGAACTCAGAGCTCTTAGCCTTTTGTGAGGCTGTATTGGTAAGTAGATGTGACCTCACAATGTGCGCGGAGACTGTTGACCCACAATGTAAGTTTGCCTTGGTGTTGCCCGATCAGATTTACCGAACTGTTTCTTAATTTGCTCGACACCGTCGGTTTGTGTTGTGTTACCTTATGTCCCTTTTGAACACGAATTAGCTTTTTTACGTACTCGACTGAGAATAGTAAAAAAGTGCTTGCATCTCTAAATGTATGTCTTCTAGCTATTCTGATAAAATGGCGGTCAAGTATGGCTCCCAAAAAGGAAGTCTAAACGCATCGCAAACCCTGTTGGCTATTGATTCGCTTCGTTTGATCACATGTGAGACTTGGAGGATTCACAAGAACGACAAGACATTTCCAAAGAAACTCTGTTTATTGGATTAAAGACCGCAAGGCTTATTACACCCGTTGGTTTGAGCTGCTTTGATTCAAGGTCACCTTTGTAAAGTTACTGCTATTTAAAAGATCTTCAAAAACGTAAAACTCATCAGATTGTACACATAAATGCTTCCTGTTTGACAAATCAGGCTGAAATGGGTTAAGGATGTTTCACATACTTCAAAGTGTACCTCCAGTCGGATGTGGTCGAACGTTTAACATAACTTGTTGAAACTGAGGTGTTGCGTTCCTCGTGAATCAGCTCACACGTGTTTTGGTGGATTGTATGAAAAATGGCTGATATCCTCGACAATTTGTGGAATCACTTCAAAAAATAAGTTATCCCAAAATGATGGAAAGAATCACCTCTCTAAACTGCGCAATTGAAAATCTCAGCTAAGTATCTTTTGGCAATTTTTTTCAAATTCAACCGTGAACTTCAAATTCGATGCCCATCTGATCTGCTCGGAGACTTGTCGAAATCACTAACGGGGGAAATCATCGCAAGAGGATTCCCAAAACAACCACAAAGGTAGGTACAAAACTTTTCAACGTTTACTTTAAGTCAGTTACAGTTGGAAGCACTGTCCTTGGGTCTTAAGTTCTGTGTACCGGATAGGAAGCCGGACAGTTTTAAAGTAGATGCCGAGTTTGAGGATCTGGCTGACCAACTTAAAGATATGACGTTTTTTACACCCTCGACTGAAGGTTGGTTCATAGCTAGACTAGTGGGTCTGGCTCACCAGTTTCGAGTTATCAAATGTTCTCAACATGATCCGATAACACTTGACCACATCAACGTGCTTGAAGAACTTAAACGAGATAAATCCACTGCGATAATGATGCCTCACAAACTTTCCGAAGTGCTCATACGCAATGAGGACAATTATGTCCAGAAAATATAAATCGTATTGAGAGATTGTACCCAGTTTCAGATAGATTCCAAAGGACAAGATAAGACTGAAAATCTGGAAAAGATTATCAGTTTCCATTTGAAAAGAACGTAAAAGAAAGGTTTAATTGATGCAAGCACTTTTGCCGATCTAAGACCTCGAGGTTCGCGCATTCCAAGGACGTAGGGACTGCCCAAATTACACAAGATAGATGTCCCCTCAGAACCCATTTTATCAACTTTGAACCCACCTCAGCACAAGCTGACCCATTAGTGATGCAAACTCATTAGCCCTATCAGTGACAAGCTGTCGAAACTCACGGTAAAAGATACTTTTCAGCTGAAAGCGGATTTCCCCGACGTAGCCTACCGCAATTGTTTCCTATCTTCGTATGAAATCACTTCTCTGTTCCCAAACGTCTCAGTTGAGGAAGCCGTGAATCAGGTGTGCAAACACCCTGATGATGTGGGATTTCCTATGGATGAACTAGGAACCTTAATTAATCTGTGTGTCCGTGATGTCCAATTCTCCTTCATTGGAAAGTCGTACAAACAAATAGACGGAGTAGCGATGGGGAGCCCACTTGGACCTATACTTGCTGGAGTTTTCATATCAACGCTAGAGAATGCACTGTAGACTGGCATGAATTCCGTTCTACTATAAAGGAGGCACGTTGAGAACACTATGGTTATTCTAAGGAGCAAAGTAGATGCCGACATATTTCTAGGAAAGTTGAATTCATTGCACTCCAGTATAAAATTCACGGTAGAATATGAAACCAATGCTAAATTGCCATTCCTAGATCCACTTCTCGATCGGTTACCAGAGGGCACACTGCAAATATCCATTTACCACAAGCCTACTTGGACAAGACCATACTTACATTTTCGAAACTTCTGTCCCATGCGTTACAAACGGAGTCTGATAAGAACACTATTTTACCTACTACGACAGGGGTGTAGCCCCGAAGTTGTGCCAACCGAAACAGAAAGACTAACGAATACAATGAAGGACAATGACTACTCACTGGAGTTCATCAGAAAGTACAGTGTCCCTCTACATCCCAAACCAAGATGTCCATTAGCAAGGAAGAAGGAAGTATTCATCCATCTGCCTTTCAAAGGTGGTAACGTATTCGCCAGAATAAATCAACGGCTCACAACCACAGCTGAAAGCACTTCCTACACAGTCGAATTGAAAATAGTACATGAAACTCGTCGCTGTTTCGGCCGCACCGACTTGGACAGACTGGACTTTCATACCGCTGTTAATTGTATTCACCAGTTTCAATGTACCTGTGGTACAAGTAACGCGGGAAGGACAGAAAGCCATCTCTTTACCAGAAAGAGTGAGCATATCCCAAACAGTCTGAGTCTTCGTGACAGAAAATTACCTTCTAGTGCACTGGCACTTCATCTGTTGGATTCAGGCCATTGTGTTGACCCGACTAGTGCTTTCAGGAGCATCATGAGATCGAAAAATGAAAACTTTCTACAGTTCACGGAGACAGTTCACAGGACAAAGCCTGTATGGTGTATCCAAAAGACATTTGTCATGCAACTCATGTTTCCGTGGTAGTGATCTGTGACCTCATCTTGATGTATCTCCCAAATCAGATTTTGCTTCGAGTTGACTACTTTTCCGCAGACCAATGCGCCATTCCATGTATTATAAAACTTTGAATTCATTCAGCGGCTTACAAAACTATTCATTCTCCATTTGCTTTAACTGAAGTGAAACCAAGTACATCTTGGGTGTTTCATTTTTCCAACTTCCTTTCCCGAAAAGCATGCTTTTAATTTTAGTTTTATTATTTCCATCAGTACACAAGGATGGACAGGGGACTACCGGGTACGCATAACTGATGAGCGGCAATAACAGAGAAACTTTGTCCATCTGTCTGTGGATACTACCTAGATTAGGGAAGTCATCTTATTCACGGGAATGATCCGGGAGGTTTGTGAGAGAACCATAATCCGTGGCTGTTTAGACCTCAGAAGGGATTTTTCCTTGGGAACACTAAAGGAGGCTTCAGCGCGTTAGTGCGACCCAGAACCCTGCTGGGCGTTGTCCCAGCAAGGTAACGTGACCGAAACATCCGCGAAAGAATACATGGCTCGTCATCTAAAAGACACTCATCTGTTTTCGATTCTCAATTCGTTGGTGCTTTATCTAATGTTACGTTCTCTGATTCAGTACTGAGCAGCATGCACCGAATCAAACGGGTCGAAAGGGGATGGGCAACGACCTCTAAGCTAAGCTACACGGATTTAATTACCAAATGAAATGTGTTGACGTTGAAAGCAGTCGTCCGAAAATCCGCAAGCTTCACTCTTAGGTCGAACTAGTAGAGGCATTTTGAAAGATAACCTTTTCCTCTGTGTTCCCTTACAGCAGTGTCGTCTACATGGGTTCACTGAATGATTTTACGGGACCAGGATTTCTTCATGGGCTTCCGATCTCTAAGCTTGGCATTTAGGTCGCAAACTTTCCCTTATCACAGGAAACAAAATTGTCTATGCGCTGTTCTTCTCGTCGGTTTTTGCAGGATTCTTGTCCTACTTTGTAGAAGTGCAGCTCTTCAAAATGTACTTATTCGAACTCCATGAATGCATTTACGTGAATAATTAGGTTTATCAATTACAGGTGACTTAGGTTCATTGGAATGTGATCCGATTTTTGAGTTAGCCGAATTTTGTGAACTTCGGGAGACTGCATGCTTGATCTATTTTGAGGCTTCTGTTTGATGGATTTGTCAGTGAATGCCTGACTTTCAAAATCTTCTCTGAAAAGCTTGTGTTCGATTAGACCATAAAATTAACTTCAACGCAACCGAAGAAATATCCTTCTTGATCCTCGGGAACAGATGATATGGAGAGCGGTTTCTGTCATCTTGTAATCAGTTTGTGTCCATCCATTCACGTGACAGCATTTTTCTAGTTTGATTAACATGGCTTCTATCGGAATTCTTGCATCCAACCTTATACATGACGTTTCTTTCATCTTTGGTTTTGAATTGATCTTCTGTTCTTGATATGTCACCTCATTATTTGATTTGATCTACTTTTAAAAAAATAAAAATGGTCATCTTATTTCCCTTTTTACATTTATTATATAAAATTTTACAACAATTGAGGAGGGCTGGCAAACGGGAAAGTGATCTGTGGTAGCGGGAATCGCTCCCCGGTCGTGGGAGTCCTAAATCCATGGTGATAACCTTTCGACCACGATTTGAGCACCGATGACAGTTTGGGGTCAGAAGAATCTCGGCATCATTTCAGCAAAGATTTTAATGTAAGCTGGTGCTAACCTTCTGTTAGAATGTACTTTTTGACTTTTTCCATTTCTATTGTTCATATCTCCTTTTGAATTCTTTCGGACACCAGTTTCTTTGACACATCTTCGAAAGTTAGTGTTCTTCGCTCTGCTGGTGCTCTTTGTCCCACTGTTCTACACTTTGTTTTAGCTCCTTGAAACAGAGCTGGGATGCAAAACATCCCGTGGTAGCTGAACATTTGGAGTTGCTGCTCAATATATGATTCTTGCGTGTTTGTTTTCGAAAAGCAAATGTATCTAGATCCCACTGCCAAATCTTACCTTTTCCATGGTGAATTTGATGTCCTCAGAGATGTTAGTATCCAAGTATCTTATCACGACGAAAGTATCTTCCTTGTGCCTGACCTAAAGATACGTCTGAAGCATCTGCAACATAGTGCTCAAAATGGCTCACATCACGGCTTCAATAAATCCAGATATATGTGATCCCATCAACGTACCTTTTGTTTGTCAGCAGATGACACCGTTAACTTCAAAGTTTGCCCACAGTTACAGGTCCCTCAGTTTGTAAACAGTGTGTTTTTGTAGCGTTTGTCTGGGTGATATTCTCGGTAAAGTTCCCGTGATAAGTTATCCGCTAGGTCTAGGTCAACGCGAACGACACCATGACATCAAAGTCAAACAGCGCCTGATCTTCTTCCACGTCGAAGTCATTCAGTTTGTTTGGGGAACTGTTGAGCCATGTTTAGGGATTGCTTTTATCCCCTTGTCAAAGGTTTAAAACGTTTCCACTACTGTCTCGTCAAATTTATTTTTGATTTCCGGGTGTGAGGACAGTCGGTTTCTGGAGAATCTCATTTGGCTTATCCTCGGTAACCTACGGGAATAGGTGGTGTTTGGGACGTCACTTCTGGCAGTCCAGAGTTCCTCTTTAGTTATCCTTTGTATTCACGGTATCTTCTTCGGGGTTACGATGATTCTTTCAGTCAGGCATTCATTGGCAAATTCAGGCATGGAACTAGATCAAGTATACAGTCCCCTGAAGTACACGAAATTTGGCTAACTGAAAAATTAGATCAATTCATCGTGGCAAGCCACTCTGTTAAGAAAAATGGATGAAATACTTTATACGGAATGCCAGCTGGAAGTCAATCTCTTGAAATATGATTTCAAGATATCCGCGGATCTTTTTTTGAATGTACTGTTTGACTAGATCCTCTGAAAGAGATCAGTTGCAATATAGATGATACAGCATCTATTTTGAAAATCCCATGTGACACAATAAGGCTTATAAAATGCATCACTGAGATAGGTAAAATGAGTCGCTTTTTATCAAGCTTTCCAATCTTTCCTCCAGATCTACTACAAATTCAGCACTTCTCAAAACCAACTCACCAGAAGCGAAATCCGAATCGGTCTGTGAGCTGAAACTCGTAAATGAAGAACATACTGAGGCCTTTACATGAAATGAAACGCAATTGGTCAGACGAGCCTGAAGAAAGATCAAACTGACACGTGGTAAGCCCTACCAATGAAGTTTACATCCAGGAGCATAATGTTGTCCTGAAAGCCTGAACTTTTCGAAACTATCAAACAAATATAAGAAAGTAACGTTATTCAGCCACGTAATTCTTTGTTTTCCTGTCCTGGAAAAGAATAAAGACGGTGGGCTTCGGCTGTGCTGACTACCGAAAATAAGAATAAGCTACCACGAAGGACACACTTCCGCTCTCAAGAGTTGATGATTTCTTTGAAGCACTGACCCATACAACATACTTTAGTATCCTGGACTCAACCTTGAGATAACGGCAAACGGAAGTGGATAAGGGGGTTTACCTAAAACAGCGTTTGCTATGCCATTGGGGTTTCGACAATTATAAATCATGTTTTCAATCTGTCGAGTGTTCTACCACGTTCCGGAATTTGATGCAGCTAGCGTTGAAGCCTCTGAATCCACATAAATGCTTTGAGTATCTGGATGACATCGTTGTTCGTTTTACCTCGGAAAAGGAACATATAGACAAACTGGAAGCGATACTGGATAGACTGGCGAAAATAGGCCCACGGTCGAAGCCCTAGAAAAGTCGTTTTCCTAGGGCATATAATCTCGGTCAGTGACATTCACACAGATTCAAAGAAGCCTAACACCGAGCATCATGGAACAGGTGAGAAGATTTTGGGGTTAGCTTCGTACCACGGCTGATTGGTCATGAATTTCTCCCAAATTGCCTCCTTTCTGCACTCACTACTTGAAAAGAACAAACAATTCAAGTGAAATTCTCAATGTTAGGACTCGTTTTTTACATTTTTGAAAAGACTATTTTCTGCCTTTTGACGGAATCCATCTAACATATGGTCCTCGGCTGTGCACTTTATACGAAACACATATGTCAGAGAATCGGCTATCGAGGTGGTACAAACATAGCTAGGAAAAAGATCGGAAAAAACTTATAACTTGTGTCAGCCGCCGCCTGAGCAAATGCGAGCGAGTTTACTGTACAACTGGGAGGGAAATGTTGACCACTTTGTTCGTTTCAAGGCAGTAGAAACAGTATCTAATCTGTCGTAAATTCATCTCCCGGACAGAACATCAGTCTCTGCACTGGCTTTAGAACTTTAAGGATGTGGAAGGTCAAACAGAACGGTTGTAAGAGGCCTTACAGAAGTATGAGTATGAGTGTCACCATCGACCCGGAAAGATGTATATCAAAGCTGATACGTTATCAAAAGACGCACGCGACATCAGACTGCCACTATTATACCACTGAGCGCGCATTCACAGGAGGTGGCTGGCCAGCGAACAACGAGATTGAAGGGAGGGGTTACTAGGTTCTTCGTCTTTGGGCGATGTGGGATCAAATGAAAGTGTCAGAGGGAGTAACGTTTGTCCACAGTGGTCCAAACTACTCCGCACGCCTAGTAGTTCCCCAGGTACTGATAAAGAAAGTGCTACAATACCTGTGTACTGAACTGGGCCACTGCGATATCAATAAATTGGAAGCCTCCACAAGACAACGGTTCTTTTGATCAGACTTAAACAGAGACATCGTTAACCTCTGTAACACCTATGAATTCTGTGGCAGCATCAAAAAACTCACCTCATGGTCACCGGATCCCACTACAAACAAAAACATTGCCGGTTACCCTGACGAAATGGTCAAAGTGGACACGATGGGTAATCTGCCCGACACTTCGAAGGACCACATTTTATTTGTAGTGGTAAGTTAGATCATAAATTAGTGCTAAGCCTTCCCACTACGACACGTTTATGGTGTGACGGTATCGGATACAATATTCGTTGGGTGGATATATCAATGGGGCGCATTTGGCCAACTCCACTCTGACCGAGGCGCAGACTTCAAAATTGTGCCCTGCAGAGGAAGCTACGTGAAAAGGTGGGCATGGACAAGGCCAGAACGATGGCTTATCACCCCTCGATGCAACGGCTAAACTGGATGAACAAATCGTTCTATAAAAGGTTCTGTTAAAGAACTTATCAGCCTCTAACCTCAACGAATGGGATCGCCTGGAACGGCTCGGTCCGCCAATCCCCTGGAAAAACACCGCTCTTTCTATGGGCAGGTAGGGAAATGGAATTCCAAGTGACAATCGCCTACCTACTATAAACCGTCAGCCTTTGTTCGCCATACACACACACTACGTCCCTAGCGTGCTCGGCATCCTTAGGGGACGAATAAAATGGGGCAAACCCAACTAGAAGTACTGAGTAGGTACCAAAATAAACAATATTTCAACAAAATATCTTTTGGATCCTTTTAACAAGTCGGCGATCAAGTGTGGTTTCATAAAACCTAACCGGACACTGCAAAACGGGTAAGACTACACAAGGAATAGAAGAGATTCCATGCGGTCAAACGAGTACTGTTCGAAGCAAACGGTGTAATTCGAGGTATCTAAGGGTCCCATTTATCGTCTACGGTTCATTTTAGGCAACTTGTACAGCATATAAAAAAGAGCAAATCAGAAGTGAATCTCGAAAAGACTACGATGAGCCCGCCTGAGTTGGCGGTCGAATTGGAAGTACACAGTGAAAGAGGTAGCACGAGAGCCCCGGGTAAGAAGCTTTTGGAAGAAGAGCAGCAGAAATAAACACTCATAGTCGTAAGGTAGTCCATTCGTCCGGTTGCTAGCTGGTGTCTCTTTGCTGTGATGATTTATGTCAAGCTACCCGAGTTAAATTAAACTCAGAGTCAAAAGTTACCGAGAGAGGAAACCAGGACAGTACAACATTCAACCAACGATGTCATTTTGCACAGTCATTTTATGATTTGAAACCTGCTTTCTCCGAACAATCTTGAGAAGAAAAGCCAGAGTTGTAAAGTAGCACGATTCGTGTCCGGGACGATTTTGCTGCATCTCAACATGGTGCATACTGCAGAACGATACTGTTTGTATAGGTTCATGTAAAATCATAATGTTCGACAAATATAGGGGAAATCGCAATAGTCAAGTTACGTCACCATGGTAAATACACACCAACAAAGAGCTGTTTCTGCAGACACAATATAGGTTTCCATCGATGCAAGGCAATGGTTTCAGCAAACCACAAAAGCCTGATATTCTTTGCCACGTAAATGACCCGAAACGCAGTGCTTCGGTCTGCTGGATGTTGCGTCATCGGAAAATGACGAGCGACGGCCGACGACGGGATCTTATGGTTTCGAACGTTGTCATCATGCCTTTGATCACTTTGTTACGAACTGCCACTCTGTTCGGCCCACGTAGGTGGCTCCGCAACTACAATGAAATCGGTAAATCAGATTCGACTTGGTGTACAGAGGTGAACGTTGTTTCACCGAGGGTGTGGGGATCTCAATCGTTCGATGAACAATTCTGAGGTCAGCTGCATAATACGTTCAGGCAAGCGCTGATCCAAGTAGTTGTTTGAGCAAGCAATTGACGTCATCACCTTTGAATGGAAGACAAAGGGTGACTAGTAATTTTTCTACGGAACAATTCGTTTGTCTGATGACTTTAGGCTTGCTGTGCCTTTGGATAAACGCATCGAGATAAGCGTTTTCAGTCAAGGCTTCTTTCAGCTGTCGTAGTAGGTTGTCAATCACGTGTTCTGTGCAGATACGTCGTGCTCTCTGAAAAAGTATTCGGACCAGGCCACGTTTATATTCCACAGGCACAAAGCTGTCAAAGTGCTAGTACTGGCCTGTCCAAGTTTCTTTTCAGTAAACAGATCTGGTGATCGTTCCATCATTTCTTTTAGTCATATTATTGTCCAGGAAGTGCAGTGTAACTTCTATTTCTGCTTCCATCGTAAATTGTATATTCGGATGCAGAAGATTGAGTTCATTCATAATTCATGTTGTTTGTTCTAGACTTTTGTGATGATTAGAGCATCATCAACGTATCTTTCGTAAAGTTCTGAACATTCCAGGATTTTGCTCGCCTTTTCCTCAAGATGAGCCATATATATATATATATATATATATATATATATATATATATATATATATATATATATATATATATATATATATATATATATATATGTCAGAATGGGACCCAATGGACTTCCCATTGCGACTACGTCAATTTGTTTCTAAGCCCGACTAAGGGAGGAAAACGACACGTCTGTTGTGCGCAGTAGTAATTGTCGTTCCGGAACGTGTCGAGATGAAGCGAAATCGTCCCGGACAACTCTGACTTTTCTTTTGAATTTTGTGATTCATTGGTAATGTTGATATGTATTTTTCAACCCAAGTTCCGCTGATGGTCACAAGAGCTCTCCCGCTGTAACACACGTTACACTGTAGAAAGGACTTCTGCGACCTGAAGGCCAAGCTCAGCAGTTGGATCCCATGAATGCCAATAATCTGAGATTTTAGCGACATAATTATTCGAACCCACTGAGGTCAAGATAACGTCCATCAGGGGGCTGTGTAAGACTAGATATCGTCTGGCTTCTGTTCATGGTATAACAAAGAAAGCTAGAAGGATGAGGAACACCTTGATTAGTGCAGCCAAAGAAGTCAAGTCGATGGCACATGTACAACTGTTCACAGTCCTTTTTCCGTACAGGGCTTCACTGACATCAATCTTCCAACTGCCTGAGTATTTCGGCTCCTTTCTGGCCAGGTACTTGCGGCCATTAGCTTGATTCTTTTGTGCACCATTTCCTTCTCAATCATCTGTTATTATGAAAGAACCGCTAACGAGAGTAGGTTTTGTTAGCTTTTAAGGAAAAAATTCTGCACAGGTTTAAGGTTACCGAACATCTCAAATAGTCTGTTTAAAGCCGGTCTGGCTCCCTTTCCAAATACGAAATATGAAACAATTTTACATGAAACAAAGCAACGAAAACCACGGAAGCTAGTAAGGAATAGTCAGAAGTAAACATCCACAGAGCTCTACTTGGGACTCGAACACTGAACGAGCGATAGTAAGTCGGACAAAGTAACCACAAGGCCCGGTGGATGGGCACTGCAGTTGAGGATTCCTAACGAAGAATATACAGCTGTACAGTATTTCCCTGGTTCACAGTGGTGAGATGGACGTTCACGCGCAATGATGAATCTCACATTGTGTGCAAATCTAGTGCCCTATTTTGTTTATTAGTTTGTGCTGTTTTTTCTCTAATGTACTGTTAGCCCCTCACTTCTGTGAGTCTGCTGAAGGAAATGTACAAAATTCTTCAAAGCGGATGGTCAGTTATCAGTTCAGTATCTGTTTTGGTATTGAAAAAACTATCTGCAAAATTGTGTGAATTATACGCGGACGTGAATGAATCATTCACAGAAAAAAATCTTTCAAACAGGCTGCATCTATCGTGGTATCAATAGCTTTTACGCCTCTACGCACTTTACTTTTCATTCCAGTCCCCTGCTCCCCTTCAGCTTTGAAATTTGCATACACAGCAATGTACCTTATATGGGCTCCGAATAGTCACAACCCAGGTGCAGTTCCGAGCTGGATTTCGGAGCAAATTTCGTTGAAGATTATCCCGTTCGGTACCACGTGAGATGAAGTGGAAAGTGTGAACCTTTTCTGACAGAAATGCGAACATTTGTCTCAGCAAAAGTCTGACTAGGTACAAATACAAATTCTTGTCATGCATGATTGCATCATCAGCGTACTGAAGTTATCCTGCTCAGCCGGTTGAAATTTTGCAGTACGCAAACCATCACACAACATCAATACGCAATTTCTTTCTGGTGTAGAGTACAATATAACTTGTATTTATTTGATAAAATCATTCTCCATTTTTTTGTAGAAGTTATGTACAATTTGTCAATGAGAGTATACAGAGGAAATCTCTCTATGGTTTGTTCTTCTACTGATTTCCACAATGGAGTTTTTTTTACAAGATCCGAAAGCCTAAAATATACTCGTTTCCATGTAAAAACCAAAATCGTGATACTGCATCATTCACATCCAGGGCTATTTTGCTGAATCATATTTTTCGTCAAAAAAACGGTAACGCCTATTTTTGTCTGTAGTATGCACTATTCAGAGATGTAGCAAAACAAGCCTGGGCATAAATCGTGAAATATTGTGATTCTGGCTTCGCTGTTCAGATGTACCACATGACTTGGTTGTTCTATAACATAGCTTTAGTTCATGAAGAAAGTAAATTATTCACGGAACATAGACAAGGCGTAAATAATTTTATCGGTTTAGAGCAAAACGATGATTATTGTGACAGTCAATCTCGTGCATCACGGACAAAAATGGGGTTAGGGGTGGTCTTCCCGATTCAGTGGGCATTCATTCAAAAGACCGTAGGCAGCATTTACCAATTCCATTATTATTCCGAAAGTTTAATACGATAAAACTTGATATCAAGGCTGGTTTTTGTCTTGTGGGAAATACATTCATTTACATAGATCGAAGTGGTAGATTAGCCTTCTCACTGCCTTCTGAAACAAGGCAAGACCGATTGGATTTCACTGCAATCAAATTTCAGTGAAATTATTCATTTACATGTATAGCTTCAGATATATTTGGAGATTCTCCCCATTCAAACGAAAACAGTTTCTTCATGGTCTTAGGTAAGAAAATCTTATCAGAAATCGATCTTTCAGTTATTTTTATTGCAACTTATTTCATATACTTGATGTTCTTGTACTTTAGTAACATGTAAAGAGGAAAGATTGCCAAATACTGATTACCAATTAATAATTACTCGACAAAACGCAACAACCGCTTGATTTTACTTGAAACTAGTAGCAGAATGTAAGGTCTTGCTTTCTTCTTGAAACAGCTTTGATTTACCCAATCGTTCACGAAATACCAATGCCCGCTTGACGAACGGTCAAGAGAACAAGTTTTGATTCCCCTTAAGTCCAAAGTACCAAACTGTCCAGGGTTTTGGTAACCTTCTATTCTATATTTTACTAAAGGCGGGAAAACGGAAACCGCTTTGTTCGAATGTGAACTTGAAACCGGAACATTGCAGGCTGATCACTTACAGTTTACATTCGGGCAGAATTCGCTATATCTCATTAGATGCACCACAGTCGCATAGATAAGATTATCAGTCAGAGGTACACAGCCCCTAAAACCCGCGCAAACAATCCAAAGATTGAAGTTATCTTTCGCTGAATTTCCAGTATCCACTTCTTCAAGGATAGCTGTGAAAAGACTAGATTTTCCCTAACGTACGTTAGATTTTCACGTATACGGTCTACTCATTTACATCGTACTGTCATTCAGTCACATCTGTTTTTGGACGATGAACTTTCGGCCCTTTGTGTTCGCCAGACTGATTATCCGTTAGCCGTTTAATTACTTGACTTAATCGACAATTGTATTCACATTTGTCGACTCTATCTCGCAATTACCTTATCTTTACGTAGAGCGTACGCACCCTCACGCGCGCACACACACATAGGCGTGGATGGTCTTGAGTATATTTCACGTCCACGCTTGGACACTACACAAGTGATTCGGTCAGTACACTTGAAGGTGAACGCTCAGATTTGGCCATTCTTTCTCTCCGTCCCGATCAGTCGGACAGCTGTAAGTACTAAAGTGTGTGACTCCGATTAAAAACGTTGGAATAAACTGCATCTATACAAAACAGCACAGATGCTGTCAACTTTCCTTGGATATAGCTGATTTTGGATTTAGTCTACCTAGTACATTTTTTGTTATTCCTTGTTGCTTCACTTCCACGGCTTTGATCTCCGAACTTTGATATTGAAACAGTATGTTAAGTAATTTCTGTAACATTGAGAAAAATTCTCCATCACAATCATTGGGGAATTGTCATGGGGCATCTGTGAAAACTGAGCCTCCAAAGTGTTCACGGCTTCGCAACTAAAAGATCTTAACGAAGAAGTCGATATTTCCATGGCTATAAGATGTAGTTCTTCATTTGGGCAGTGGCCCTACGAATTACATGGTGACCAAATAGTCTTTCAAGAAAAAACGTCTGATGTGACAGACTGGAAACACTTATTTCTTGAGCTCGTAGATAGCACTACCTCGAAAAGATTGACCATGGTTTAATACTACGTACATCTACTGGTTTGGTGTTTTTTTTGCAATACTGAAGTCTTTATGATGAATTCCTCTGTGAACTTCGTATCATTATTTACTAGTTTGTAAGCCCTCTAAGTTTCACCAAGAGCACGAAATAAATCGATAGTTCTGAAATCCTTCACGATCGCGACAATTGTCCAACTTCGCTGGGAGTATAAAGCTGGCTTCCGATCGATTCAATGATTAGGGAGCTTACTTTGACTGATTGTGTCGCACAAATTCGCATAAATATTTACTGTAAGATTTCCTCCCATAATATGTATACGTGCAGTATTTGTTTTATGAAAATATGGAGAAGATCATTATCTCCCTCGGGTGGATTGGAATTCACCTATTGCATCTCGTGTTGACACAGTGTTCGTTATAGTAATAATAGCAATAATAATAGTAATGGTCTTACCCCAAGCTATTTTACTTCTCTTTTTATTTATTATACAGCAAAATACAACAAATCATGAAAGAGGCCGCGGCCGATGAAAGGCTGGCAAATGGGCAAGTGATCGATGGTAGCGGGGAATCGAACCCGATTCGCTATTGGCCAGAGTCCACAGTGATAACCGTTTCATCTCCGTGGATTACTTGTAAAATGTACCCCCATTACCATAAAGATTCCGAGAGATATCCGCTACAGAAACATGGGACGTATGCGATTTTAGAATTTTATCCTTTAGATAATCTAGCCGAATTTTCTGTTTCCGGAAGCACCTTTCTCCGTTAATGTGTCAGAACCGAGATCGGTTCGGAACGTAACGAAAAATCGATGCGCCATGTGAGCAATAAAATTTTACCACCTTTCTCCGTCATTTCAAAATAAAGAAATATCCACGTTATGGCCATGCATTCGGAATAAATCGCCAGTTTTTTATGGTGATCCCATAAACTGCTGATGAGCTGGGTGACAATGCAGCAATCTCTCAGTGTGTTTACATTGTTCTTGTTTCGTCCAAACAGGCACTCACATGCTCTACACCTCAAGGTAAAAAGTGCATTTGACAAAAATCAGCACTTATTTACTAGGGATTAAAGCCGCTTGTGGTAAATGTGACAGTTTTCGTAGTTTTAAGAACTAGTCATTCTCGACTTTTTACTTATCAGAGTCCTGAAGTTTCGACTGGTCACAGATGGCAATAAAATCAACGTTATCGATATTTGGTCAATGCAAATTTCTATATTTCAGCCCTGTAGGTTGAGAATTTTGAGAAAACGGCGTTCTAGTCTCGAGAGAGAAAAATTGTCCCGTGAATTTTGAGAACATTTCTATGATTATCTGTCTTTATCCTTTTTCAAGCAGTGGAGAAAACTCTGAGCACATCGAAAAATCGATGCGGCATAATATATGCTTAATGAAAAATATGGTAATGTAAACAGCACGACTTTCTTGGTGGAAAAAGTGTAATCAGGCGGCGTTTCGGGTACCGATGGTAATTTTTCCCATGACATATTTACTCGCAGTAACCGGAGCTTCTGCTAAATATAACTTGTCTAAATATAGCGCCTTGTTATGGATATTTCAATATTTCCGTTAAACGGAGTAAACTGTTGATCGACAAAACGGTTTGTCTGCATTTCACTGACCCATAATACTAGCTTGACTATGTATGGTAAGGCCTTAAGCAAGAACGATTCCCCCTTTATTGATTTGTTCTTAATAGAATTGAACTGTTCTTTCCGTTTATAAAGAATGCCGACTTTTCTTGTCAAAATATCAGTTCAGTTCATACCAAGTTCATTCCTAGCCCACATTTACTAATCAATCCTCTGTAATAAGATCCATCAAGCCGAGCCCACTTTCAGCTATCCATTGAACACCATGTATGCACCACTGTACGGCTAGTTTATCCTCACTTTCATAAAGAATCATCAGCAGCACACTTCCTCCAATCCTCCCAATGGGACCTGAAATCGAAATGAAAGCCTGTGAGTCAAACACCTTAACACCAGGATATGAGAGCGCTGTACCACGCAGGAAAGGTGGTAAACAGACCCCTAACAACCATCTTGGATAGAACTGTGGTAAAGTGTTCAGCTCACACTAGTTCAGACCATCTATTATTTTAACTAATAAATTATTCGTCATAAACACAGCTGAGAAAGTTGTTCTCAGTATCTCATCGCCTGTCATTTCGCATGCTTCCCTGTTCATCCTTGGCCACTTGGTTAAGATGTTCACACCTAAGCAACTTTCTGACCACTCACACTGGGCTGACCTCCATGAGCATTAATTAAAGTCCGATTCTAACCTCACATTCATGCATACTGATTCCCAGTACACAAAAATGAACATTTCTGTGTGTCCGTTTCTACTACGGATCAATCCACGAAGGACCGGGGACTAGTTTGTTCACTAATTTGCATTCTTTCTGCTGTTTCTATGTAAAACGTGATAGCGTGGTGACATATATTGGATCAACACTGATGCTCCGAAAGCCAACAGAACGGATTTCCTATTACACGCCTATAGTTTGAATAACTGAAACAATCCAACTTGGTATTCTGTTCAGATCTGGTGATTTACAAAAGATTTTGCCTGAATATTCAATCGAAATTTTTGACCGGATGCAAACAAAAAACGTTTAGAAGACCAGTCTGTCATTCACTGAGCAATGTTTCATTTATTTTGGCTGATGCTACTGTGATAAAAGAAGTGTCTTTATAAGGTACGCGCTAGAATAATGGTTTCACTCCATTTTGCATTTAACAATTCTGTGCTACTTATTTCGTCTAAATGTGAAACTGGATGGTATAAGTCAAATGGAATCATCGGCGGAAGCACTGAAACATCTGAAGGCAATATTCCTCTCTCTGAGCAACCCTTCATCGACTTATGCTCAGTACTGTGATAAGTAAAGGCCCAACTGTTTGAATGATTTCCGACATCGATCCGAATTCCTGTATTCCCATAAATGCACATTTCCATGTGTACATATGAAGTGGTCTTCCGCAATAAACTGCACTAAGTTGGGTGTTAAATTAATAAGCTCTTTTGTTGACAATGTCAGTTTTCTCTGAAGCTATCAGACCGCAAGTCTCAGAAGCAAACTTCTGCAGTGTTTGCCGTTTTGCCATCCAAGTTGACTGTCAACATCCTTCATTGATGTCAATGAAAGTGGGATTAATTTCAAAGGAAAACGTCTCACGATTTGCTTCCGTTCATATTATTTCCCCGGGGCATCTGCGAAGCAAAAAACACCTAATGTATCAAATAATGAGTTATTTCATAGTAGGCCCAAGCTGCGATGAAATCAACTGGCAAGTTAACACGCTTACGAGCTTTTTCGTGAAGCACGGCCATACAACGAAGTTGTAATACGCTTTTGAAAGTAGGTGTAAACCGTAGCTCTGGTTGGTGTCATCTCGACTAGTGATGAAAAGTTTGCGACCTAAACGCCAATTTCTCAAATACCAGAACCAATGCCACCTACGACAGAACGATTGCCAGACCCCACCCCATCCCCACTAGTCACGTCCCTAGTAGTAACCCGCCTGAGCTTATAAGCTCATCCGTTCAACAGTTGTGTCTCTTAGATCTTTTCAATTTCAGGTGAAGGAGTGACCTTGGAGGAATTTCACGTAACTTCAAATAAAACCCCGAATAGCGCTGCTCTCCAAACACAGACAAGTGATTGGTTTGACAATAACACGTTCAACTTCCCTGAATACGACCAGAGTGATGTGGAGTGTGCTGGAACAAGTTATCAAGGTTAAAATCAGACAGCATTGAACGCAAATTAATGCCGGATTTCTTGAAGTACGCCTGAGTCAACAGGTATGGAGAATGACCTACCACTCTTTGGTTTTAACTCCATTCCTTTCATCTCATTGGCTTGGACACCTTTCTGCTACCAAAAATCGAGATCCCGGGAATCAGACAGGCATAACAGCAAATAGGTATTAATTTTCCGATATCTGCTTTCCCAGCCAGTTCTATCGTTTTCTCATTTCAGTATCTATCGGTAGATCTCAGGGCACACGAATCACCTACAGCTCTCCGTCATTTTCGCTTCTTTCTTGTTTCAGACTTTCAGATATATATATATATATATATATATATATATATATATATATATATATTCAGACGGAATCGAACTGCTATGATCTATTTATAACATTATTTTTGACATCAGTTAGCTTATTGGAGCATCTACTAAACAGTGCCTGCAAATTATTTTCCTACATTTCAGTATCCTCGCAAATCAGGTAAATATCATTTACGAGGTGTGAAATAGGCCGTATTAAACACTGCCTTCTGAGATTTTATTCGCATATTTTACCGGTAACAGAGTGTTTACCCTGTAGCTCATTGCTTTTACGTGAGTTGACTTGACTTGAATACTTGAGCGGAGGTTGATCAGTTTGTTCTTACCCACCGTAGGTGGTATGATAGAGAACAGTGTCCTGTAACAGTCTTTTTCGTCTTCATGTTATAAGCCTCGCGTACGATATGCACTACTAGCTCTTAATTATTCTTTCTAAAAGATTATGATGATACATTTTTGTTTGTCAGGTAGCATTCACTTATTACTTATTTGACGGTGATTTTGCATAACTCAACCTGCTTGCAACAGAACTGCTGTCCTTTTTTACTGAGCAGTTTGCAATTTTCCTAAGCTCACCTCGATGAGTTTACGGTCTCACCATCAGTAGCCGAGGTAACGCAAACAAGACGCAGGTGACGGTCTCATTATGCATATTTGATTTTGCAGCATGCTGGAAGCATCTTTCTTCTGTGGGAGTTGCGAGTGTTTGACCTAAAAACTTACACAAAAAGACGGAAAACTCACTGATCGGGACCTCACCAAGCGCATCAGTAGGCTCCATAGTTTACGCCGAAGAAGAGTGGCATGACAACCTGTGTTCGACCGTTACAAATCTTGTACTCTGTGATGACCTTGAACTTTTGCGACTGTTGTAGGGAGCAATTTGTTGTTGCAATCATACTGGTGTTCGATTATTGTAAGCGTAGGATACTGCAGACGCACTTACTGAGCCTGTGTGCTCACGGGGTTTGTTCCCTTTTAATTTTGCCGATCAAAGACAATTTAAACCCCGGCAGAGGAGCATTGGTCCTTGCGCGTTACACTACCAACCACGTAAACTCAACCCACTTAACTAATACCTTCTCCATTTGTAAAAGCATTAAGTTTTTGTAACTTCTAACTCGTTGACTCCAATTCGCAATCCATGCGCATACCGAAGTATGCAGATAAACGTCTTTTTACCGTCAACAGATCCTAGAAGAAATGTATCGAATCAGCAAAACAGTACGCAAGCGGGAACTCGATGTTGGCAAGCTATCCATAGTGTATTATAACCGAAGTATTCACATTGCCGTGACTATTACAAGTATCTTTCCCATCTTGCTTCTACCCCTTTTCTTAGGTTCATTTATGTGCACTGTTCTCATTCTACCCCGACGTCAATGTTGTACGGTCTTCTCGAGTCTCAGCAAACGTAAGAAAAAAAAGAATCATTATTACCACTCTGTAAATTTATGACCTTAATGAATTCCTTGATGCAATAGCTTTACCTTGTGATCTTTGGGTGTTTATTTCATAATCTGACAACTTGACCGTTTTAGGCTCTTCTAAATTTGTAAGCTTTACACGTGGACCTCGAAGTCGTTGCTCTTGCTTTTAGATGCATGACTGTGAATCTTCGGTACCGTAGTAGGAATTCATCTGGAAGGTCGAGCCGAACCTGGGAGCTAGGTTCCCCGTAGCAGGGCATTTCCAGCACAACAAGCTGCTCCTGCAATGGACGGCTTCTTTGCAGGGACCTGAGTACAACGAAGACATTTCTTTGAACCATCCACATAGTTTGGTTACTGTATGAATAATAGAAGAATAAATTTTTTCTTAATCTGATTCGCCATGCAGTGTGAACGTTCAAACCTTTGAAAACTATAGAAGCTGTTGTTAGGATGCAACAGCATTACACATCCATCGAGACAGGTTCCTCTGACCTTACAGGAGCACTGGCTCCTCGACTGGCAATGATGAAACTTTTGCGACCTCGAAGCCAAATTCAGTAATCAGGAACCCAGGAAAAACAGCCATCGGAGCTGCGAACAACTGACCGCTTTTTAAATCCATCGGTTGGTGGTTTTGTTTTGCGATCGATTTCCAATAAACCGACACTAGTGTACTTGTGTCAACAAGTGTTAGGTTCATTGATTCAGTCGAAAAGTAGTGGGCTCTTAACCTACTTCGTGTGCAATGGTCTGAATTTGTAAAAAGTGAACTATTTAGTGCTGAATTATGATATCTTACAGAGTTGTGCTATTTCTCTTCCAACCGCTGAATCTGTAGATACATCGATGTTTTTGCACAGCATCTCAAACGCACGACGAAAAATCAAATTCATTTGTTTACCAGATAATGGCAGCAAATAGAAATGGCTTGATCCGGTTCTGTTTGTACTGCAATCCGGTTATCGATATTTTCACAGATGTTTAGTCTTTGTCACAACCAAAGAGTCGTATAGAAATACCACAGCTGACGACAAACAGTGACTGACCACCAGCTAAAAGTGTCAAAACTCGAATGTTCGGAATAGTTCAAATACAGGTGCTGCAACACGGTCTTATCCGTTTGTTCTGAATAGCGACACGGAATGTTATGCAACTTGTGGCTCAGGTTGCCTCCGAAAGTAAGGAGAATTGTGATGATCTGAATAACATCATAAGATGTTTGGCAATATTTCAGACGCTACAAGTAGTAGACAACTGTGGCACTGAAGTGTAGATAGCTTGTACGTTCAAGTAGATCAATAACAATGAACTATTTGTTATGGCAAAACGAAACAAACGATGAACGAATCAAAACCTGAAGCATGAACTTTTTCATTCATGAAACGGTAAAGCTGTCACTAATATCTAACAAACAGTTTTGTAAGCAGCTCTCAGCAGTAGCCAGACTATTCTCTCAAAGGCAGCTAACATGGAGCAGTGTCATACTTCGGTGGAGGTGTTGGTACGTAAGTCGTGTGTTGGGACTCTCAATTCTGGACTGCATTTAAATGACTAGGCCACAACAGAATCTCTCATTTGTGTCACGTATATACAGACATCGATAATTGGGTACTCATTTAGTCGGAGGGTGTCATGGTATGACGTGTTGTAGCTCAATATTTTCTATCCACGTGACATCATCCTATCATTGGTTGCTCCACTGTCAATAACAGTTCCCAATCACAAAAGCCACTTGGGACCTTGTATATGGCGTACCGTGCTAATATCCCATGTGATTACTGGGGTCCCGTACGGTCCAATATACGAAGTCTCAAGGTCAGTATTACTGACCCTCATCGAGCAGACGGTGAACCAAAATAATGGCAGAAAATACATGCACTTTTACCTTGTAATAAATCTGTTAATTGTTTATTTTAGTGTATCTTCAGAGATTAAATTAACCACAGCCGTGCATAGTTTACCCCGTATCCTTCAGACCTGGCAACTTTGATGGTAAAAGATTAGCTGAACAAACAACCTATAACCACACAAAAAACATACTGACTTAAAAAAATTGTGTAGTTTTTGAATAGACAAGATTATTTATTTTTCACCGATTGCATTTTGAACCCCATGGTAACTGGTTCTGTTGCTCTACAATAAACTGAATGGTCTTTTAGGCGTCCTCGTTGTATGATCCCAACTGAACTTAACAATATGGTACACGTTCCACTCACTCTGTTGTGTCTATTATTGTTGGAGCTACTGACGAAGGTTATTCTCCCGGTACACCACGCGAAACCCTATAGAGGAAGATTATATATTTTAACTCTCTTTCAAAGGTGCAGCTTGGGTTTTTGTAAGAAAGTAAAATTTTCCCCCTTTATCACACTAAGGTTTTGCCTCGAATTACGGTGTGCCATCGAAACCGTTACTGAATAGGGAAACCAGTTTATGAATTTCAGTTGTTAACTCTTTTCTGATCAAATATAGCCAATGAAGATAGTCTGTAATGTCTTGGATTGATTAATTTCACAAATGTTAAAATACTGTCAACTGCTTGAAAGTTTTCTTAAAGCCAACCTCAGTTCAACTGGTGATCAAAGCCTCACTGGATGAAGTGACCTCGATCGGACGGGTATTGATGAACTGCCATCCTGCGAGTTACTTATCTTTCGACGTTCCAATCGGTCAGCATTCCTGTCATAGGTAAGAACCACCGTGACAGTTTTTTACCCTGTGCCCAGCACAAGCTATGAAAATTTTTCGCTCCACAATCAAATTGCATCTCTTTCCAGGGAATTGACTCTCTTCCTCCAATTTTCTTCAGTCGAAGTGGCGATGTGCCTGACTATCCCCTACAGCATTCCTTAGCTGGCCGTTATTTTTTCCTCTCAAATCATATCGGTGTTGTTATTTTGTATGATCGCATAGCCAAAAGTACGATCTAATCACGTGAATTAAGTACACTCCGGTCACACGATCGACCTGAATCGACCCGGATCAGTGTAATTAGGATGATCTAAGCTCACTAGATTTGCACGAGGCTCAAGCTAATTTAATCAGAAAAAGCATCCAGTAGGGGTAGGGAATAAAAAAAATAATTGAATAGGCGTTTCTGTTACTAATTAGCACCGGGGGAGGGCTACTGCTTGCTTACTTAAGCATCCCGAATTGGACCACCGAACCCGGGGTTAAATATTGCTTGTTTTCTTTTGCAATTCCAACTGGCCAATATCTATATCACGCAATCAAGGGGTTGATGAACCTTTGTTTGACTGACTGTTATTTTGACTCCAACTGGATCAGAGACATTTGTTCTGTGTGGTCATGGCCTTGATGCCTGAGCAAATGGTCTGATGCGTGACTGGGCGCAGCTTTTCGGGTATACAGCCCCATTTACCGCCGATACCGCAAACCATTTTGGGCGGATCACTTCACTTGTGTTTTGCTCTGATTTAATAGGAACAACGTCATCTCCCGGTAGTACAAGAGCGAATGGCTGAGACAGTACGGTTCCTAATTTATGAGATAAAGGATACAAAATTCGATTGACGAGAACCGGCCTGAGATAGTAGTATTGTTAATCTGTTCTTGTGTGTGTAGGCGTCGGGTCTTCATCGTGCTCTAAAGTGAAACTCAGAGCCTTGGGCATCCTTTGCTGCACTTACGCTGGAAATCTTCCACCCGTTTTGAAGGGTGAGTAATTCGTATTAGCTTATCCATAGCTGTGTCCTGTGGATTACGAGTTTAGCTGGGATGAGAAGAGCTAATTAACAGCTCAAGCGATCCATCCTCCAGAAGAATTCCCGAAAGATATCAGGGAAAAGGATGAAACCAAGATTCCGTAAACTCGCTCACCTTTATTTTTCTCCTACGCACATGTCTTTTCAAGTTGTCCCTAGCTGAATTATCCGCTAATCAAGGGTCACTATTAGAGGGTAACTCAAATCCTTTACCTCCATTTTCTTATGATTTCGATGCGCTTACGTTGTACATACGATTAAAAACAGATAAACCGTAAAGATGAATAATGCAGGTCCAGCACTTGATGGAAGACGTATTTTGCTCTTTTTAATCATAACTGATTGTCATTGGACCAACGTGCTGCATTGTTCCCTTAAAAATATTGTCAAATTTCGGGCAGGCCCTTCAATCCCCAGAATCACTTAAATATGAGTAGGTTTCAGGATGACTTTCCAGGCGCCACACAATTTCTCAGTGTAAACAATTGCTCTCAGTCCCGGAAGTGTTTTGCCACAGCGTATCAGGGTCATTTGCCCAACAGGGTCAGTTAACCTCCGAGAACAAAAGGAGAGAAATCTACTGGTGGTAAAAACCATTACGAAGTACTCAAAGAACAATTGTGTTTTAATTATCTGTCAATCTGTGCTATCCTTCGTTTGTATGAGTTCCCTAGCGCTTTTGGTTTCAGCTCCAAAAAGGTTGGTAAAAGTTTACCAATAACGTTTTCATTCCCAAAGCAGAAAATGAAGCAGTCAGCGGTCAGCGAAAACTGTTTCTTTTTTCCGTGCTCAGCACATCAGGTTGTCAATAGCAAATTACCGAAATCTAAAAGACCAATCAAGTTAGGTCAATGAGTGCCTTTTGACAAATTCTGAATGCTGAGTGAGTGGGATAGTGAGGAACTGCTTTGGAAGTGTCGCTTTCGCTGTGGAATCCTTTTGTTAGCGCACAAGTAGACAAGTTTCGGAAACTGAGCGAGTGCTGAAAGACCGTCCAGTATGGGCCCAAATGCGGTTGGATACTGTGGTTCTGTCAGAGGTAAGGCATTTGAGTACGTGTAAACGTGGCGACAAATGATCACGGATCAATAGGCATTCAGTAAATTAGGCCAGAGTAAATCCGTTTTCGATCCGGAAGCCGATAAGGTTACACTACAGACAGTGGTTTATTGCAGCTTTTAAGTGACAAGGTCCTAAAGGATCTCCCCGATTATGCCGCTAACAGATGTTTAAGAAATTTTATAACGAAATAAAAACCCGTTTTCTCAAAACATAGAACGGGACGGTGAAGGTTTTGACTTCCCACTAGTTCCAGGAAGTGGACCTATCAGTTTCGTGACCATCTCAGCTTATTGGTACAAGATGCGTCGTTGATATAAGATGGGTGGTGACCACACTGTGTTCTTACACAAACCAGACACCTTCGATAACACCTTGTCTCAAGCTCGAAAAAGTAGAGGTATGTTACTATAAGTATATATATATATATATATATATATATATATATATATATATATATATATATATATAGGTCCAGTTGAAAACATTATTAAATTGCTGTGTGATACAGCTTCTCTTTGGTGAACGACAACAGTGCCCGAAACAAAGGTGGTACCGAACTATCAAATCCAAATCGACTAAAGAAATTCCGAAGGATGGTCTGTTGTTGTCTCATAATCCCGTCTGATAATGTGCCTTCATAAATGCGGATGAAAAACACTAATCTCCTGCAACAACAGTGAAGCGAAAAAAGAAGCTTGTATGGAGTGACGTACCGGGATTTGTAGGTATAGTAGGTAAAGAAGACTTTTTCAGGTATAAGAATTTTCCCAGCGGACAGTTTTGTACAAAAGAAAAGCCTAACGGCAGCCAGGTGTCAGTTGTGCAAGAAGCATACGGATAATACTTTTTTAATACCACAGAATGAAAAATACGCAAGGGAAGAGAATTTGAAAAGCTTTGAGTAGTTAGTTTTGATGACGACTGTTGTGAAGATCGTGTGATAATTTCTGTTTTAATGGCAGACTATGGTTTTGAAATTGTGCGAAAAATATCGGATTGCGCGGCTGATGCTTTCGTGGATTGATCAACCATAAAAGCCAAAGTCGAAATTCGCGTTTTAATGAACTGATGTCAATGACGTCCACCTAGTAACCTAAATAAGTCACTGTGAATGGACAGGAGTGGCGCCGAATAAATTTTAGCGTGTACAGACACATGACTTTGACTAAGTATATCAGAATTGAGTGAAAAAGTCATAAGATATTTTTCACTTTCGATAATTAATCAAATTTGGTCTGACATGATAACGGTTCCGGGTTCTTCCCACTATCTCTAGCAATTAGACTTTTCACCTTCGAACCATTTCGTTTTATTAACACGACACAAGCGTTTTACTTAGGGAGCCCGGTGAACGCATTTAAATCATTCTACGAAACGTATTGGTCAAAACGTTCCCCATAAGCAGATCGTCCGGCTTACTTTTGTGGTTGCAATCCCAAATGGCTGATTTTGTCCCGTTCTGTGTACACAGCTGTTGGCCACGGGTCAGTTGATCCTGTTCTGTTTTTTACCAATTACTGATTGGGCCATCCACCCGTTTCTCTGGACCGAGGTTTGTCGTCGTATTTACGGCAATCGGTGACGTGCTATCTACTAACGGAACTAAGCAATCTATCAACCGAGTGTCAGCCAGTGTCCCACAAAACTATCTTATTTACTTGTTGTGTTTTTGTGATGTACACAACATGAAATATTTTTGGGAGTAGGTTCAGACTAGAGGTGAACAGTTGTGACATGATTCGAACACGAGGAAAGCAATGTTTAAAGTTCACAGCGATAACCGTTTGCTTACAGCTGGCCAATACGACCATTTGCAACGTTTTTTCCAAAAATCTTAATTATGTTCAACCTCATACTTCACCTCAGCGGTATTCCAATATTTTCTGGTGCATTCAAATCATTCAGGCGATTTTCGATGTTTTTATTATCTCATTTTCTCTATGGCTGTGGGATTTGGTTACGTGAACATAATTGCATCTATCCAGATCGATATTTAATTTGGATTTTTATGCCCTAATTAAGTTTTCCAGATTTGACTGAAATTTTCCTCCCTGGGTAGAAATATATCTACCACCCCGTATGCAAATAGCTTCCCGTAAAAATAACTCTTACTGCAGTCTTTAGGAGTTTATCCGAAAAGTTTGAGATGGGATGCGAATAAATTCATTCATCGTAGTGTCACTCACAGTCTGATAGTGGTTTGCACAGTTTGTTTTCAAGAATTTCGTAGATTGGCTTTTGTCACTTTTGGTCACGTTTTGCACTAAATGCCTTGATTCTCTCTCCTGTAGTGAGCATTAATTTTCCACCCGATAAAGAAACTATCTTAAGAGCTTCATTTAGGAAAGACAAACAAGTGGGTCAGTCCACTCAATTGCTCTGCCTAGCTTCGAACTGCGCCTTTCAATCTTGAAAAGTTGTATTTGTGTTCACTACCTTGCCCATGATGGATAGGCAATCGGAAGACATAATGCAGGAACTCGAGATGCTCAGGATTATCAATCAGTTTTCAATAGGGAAGTAAATATTAGAACAGGAGAAGAGGTTAGAGCGCATGATTCGACGGTACGACGGAGCTGAATGGTCTGTTTGCATTAAGGGTGGTTTATCGATTCTTCTATTGAAAAAAGATTGAAGTGAAGTGAAAAATCAGAAGTCACGGTATTTTGCAATGCCTTGCTTTTTAATATAAATACAAAGAACTTAGAATTAGCGCATGGGAAAACTGCATATTTCCACTCGGTATTCATAGGAAAAACATATTGAGAAAACACGTAGGAAACCAATTCAGAAAGGCATTTTTTGATGGTGTCGATACAAGATTAATGAAGTTGATGGGAAATAAATGCATCCTGTCCCCTTAGGCTGGGAGAAACTAGTATGAGTTGACAAATTATTTACTGTGGAACGCGTGAAGCAATTTCATAAACAACTCTAAGTCAAAGTACGAAATAGGGAAATTAGTCTGAGGTGAAAGAGTAATAGAAATAATTGTTGTCTTAACTCAAATCGGGAGGTGCCTCTACCTTTGCAGGGAAAAAGATATAAAATGCACTGAAAATTACTCGAATTCGATCTCCCCGAGGCAACCCTGACTTTTACATCTGATGTCACAGCAGAACATTGCTATTCTGATGTGCACAGAGTAAAGTACATGGTGCACGAATGGTAGCCATCATTTGCAAGCGCCCGAATGGGAGTTAGTGTGACAGGAGAAAGTCCATTTTAAAGTAATAGGGTTAAGAAAAGCAGTACATCCTCAACCACACTGGGTTCACCAAGAATGCCCCGGGTGTTCTGTTCTGTATCTATAACGTTAGTTAAAAGACTCTTCTGGCTTCTAACCATCTGGGTATATTCGTGCAAAATCGTCAGTTTATTTACCATATGTGGCTATCACAGCCAAATCCTGGCCCGCACACATATTAGTGCACCTGTCATCCACAGCCAGCTCTTCTGGTTGGTTAGTCGGGTTACAAGCCCAGTTGATTCGATTCTGACGACATTTGATACTTGATTGGTCCTTCGGACCACATCCTTTACTTCGACATTATCCTCGAATGAGAACAAACGAGGACTTGCTGGGTGCTTGTCAAACCATCCTGCTGTCCATTTGAAGAACCAATCAGTCTATTGGCAATGAACTAGTTCATTCCCTAGCACTGGGCAACAATTCATCTAGTCTAGGGCAACTCCAAACTGATTACGTTACACCAGAAAAGAATCAACAGACGCTCTTTTTTTCTGGGGGTTTCTAAAGCCACACCAAGTCCAGACTCCGAAAGTTCCCAGAGACTAGGTGAAACCCTTTACAGGATTGTCTGGTTGAAGACGGGTCGTGGAACGTACACAAAAATCAATGACCGATGGATCTATGATAACAAATTCCAGATGTGACTGAAAGTACTTCGTGCTGGAAGCTTCCATGAATTACGAAAAAACTCAAGCAAAGAAAATAAGATGACAGTCAGCCGAATGGGGGGAATGATTGTTTCAAGGATTCGGGAAGTCACGTGCAAACTATGAATAGAGAGAGTCAAAGCTGGAAGAAACCGTACAAAAAATGGCATTATTTTTGTCCGTTTCAGTGCATGTTCCCTCCCCAGTTTTGATGGAAGAGCACCAAAACCGGAAGGCTTATATGTATTCAGCGAAAGCAGGGCTTAGTACGTGCTTCTGGCAAAGGAGGAAATAGAGTCATACTGGGAAGCAGCTGTAAAATCGAAAGCACGATTAGTTACAAATAAGGAGAAGGAATGAATTACGGTGGCTACGTAAAGCAGACATTACGAGGGGAAAAGATATACGACCCTCAAATGACAAAAAGGCTTGCCTAGTAAGCCTAAGCTTGATGCAATTGTCCTTGACCTTCAGGAACATTCGAATATTTGTTTCGTACTCGATCCCAATGTTGACGAGAAATCTGACACTCCTAAAGGAAACAGCTTGGCGACAATCAGTCCCATCGAAGGTTTCGTTTTGCAGACTGGCCATTCATCCGATTCTAATGTGGCATTCTATATGATATCTCAGATCATACCGACATGTTGAATAAAATCCATTTCAGATCATGTTCACAGAGGAATCAGTTACCGATAACCCCACCCTCAGATCCTTCAGATATGCCTACGTAAGCAAGTGCTTCATTCACCTTGAATATCTTGATCAGAATGGGAATGTCGGAATGACCGACTGAACCGTGATCATTATACATCAGGGAAGCAAACACAGGAAAGCTAAACGCTCGCAACTGCGGGCTAAATGCGGATCCCCACAGATACTGATTCGCCTTATCCGGGACCTGTTTCCCTAAATATGGCTAGAACAGTCTGAACTACGTAAATTTTGCTAGCTGTAGAGATACGATGACTTGTTTAAAGAAGACCAAACTTATTTCCCCAATGTGGGCTAGAAATGATTCTGTTTACTGATGAGTATCGAAAGTAAGATCATACAGGAACAACGTGCTTGTAACTCACTCCCGTTGAGTGGAATTAATCGTTTACTCTGATAATGTATGGTAATTCGTTTTTACTACCAAATATACAGAGATGCCAGTACGGGGAACATTTATTCATGTGATTACAACAACACTGTACCAGGTAAGTCCCAGAAAAAAAGAAGTGCGGTAAAACGACGAATCAATTATTTTCCCCGGCCTAGTATACTTGATCGAAAGAGATACGCAGATGTCTACAACTAGAAACGTTTTTGAGTCATTGAATTACAGCAAAAAGGTAAAATCTCATGAACGTTCGTCGAGATGATAGACAGTCCAAAAGTGAACTTGCTTTAGCCATCAAAATGTACTTTTTTAATACGTCTCTTACAGGTGGAAGACGTTCACAGTACACCAGCTTTCGCTCGTTAACCTATCATGAAACGAGTGATCAGCTACCTGAGTAAACTAGTTCAGCAAGACAGCGATATACCCGACGTGTCCGAACCCTTCGGATAATGAGTAGACGGTAGTAGGACCTCAATGGAGAGATTGGAAGACTTCGAGCGAATGTTACTAGAGTTCACCTTGGGAAAGGAAGTCGTCGGTATGTTCTGGAAAAACCTAAAAGCGGGTATAAAATAACTGTTACAAACCGGTTTAGTGGAGCAATCCATGTCAATGAGAAAAAATGTTTAAAGTCAAGCAGAAATACACCGGAATAATATTCTTACCAATAGACTGAAATATCATGAATAACCTCGTATTCCAGTTGATTCTCCAAACTTCCTGTCACTCGTTCGAACAACGATCGAAATCAGACCTACCTCAATCGGTAACAATAAACTATTTCTAAATCAACTTCCTGGACAGCCTAGCTGATCGACATCAGAATCTAGAAGTATTTATATGACAAAGAAACACTAGTAAACATGCTGTCCCCCAGGCTTTTGATCTGCTGAAAAACCGTTGTAGAGTTATTTTTCGAGCTGGAAGCGCATCATCTAGGTATCGATTTACTTCTTAATTCTGATTCACATAAACTCCATTATAATTCAGATTTCCTACATCTTTACAATTTTAGTATCTTGACGGTTATTTTGGTCGGACGAGGATAAGCACAACTTTCAAGAAGTCATGGATACACAATAAGATTTGCGGTAAATTTTCATCTTGTTCAATAACTTCAAGAAACATGCCCTTCATCTATCTGTCTTTGAGAAGGAACCTGAATTTTAGTCAACCAAGTTTAGGACTAAACTGTGAACAAAGCTTTCTGTGTCTCTGCATCGAACACTGATCCTTCCCTTGACTTACTCCTGACGGTATCAGATTTCCCCCATGGACGCTCAAGACTGGATTATGGTGAAATACTTTATGGCTACGAAAATCGGAAACCCGAAATGAGTGCAACTTTGTTTTTCATTCGTCTTGTTGGACTTAAGGCGACCAACTGTGATGGTCGTCCTCTGGCCGCCGAGCTACTTTCAGAGGTGCATCGAAAGGTTTTGGGTTATCTCATTTTCGACTAATGCATTGGTTGTGGGCTTGCAAGTCGGGATTTTTGAATGCATTTACTTTGTTTGACTCACAGATATACACCTGGATATCCATGATACTACGGCCGATGGGTTACGTATATCCCATCCTAGTGAACAATTCATAGGACATGATATTGGCCAGTTACGGAGATAAAAGAGTCTTAGGCGGGCCTTGAAAACTTTATGAGAATAAAACGGATACCTTGACCCAGAGCAAAAGTAATTAGACTCACATGGATATTTATCTCATTCCCTCTAGTGAAAATCATGAGAGCTGATAATTTTGCCCTGTGTGATGGCTTAACGTGGGCAAGTGTGCTCTTAACAGATAAAGATACAGCAAGCGTGATCAGTTCCAATGGGAAACTCACAGGAAATCAGAAGAACTCGAAAGATTTGATTCGCATGAGAAGAGTGTAAAAAAACGCGACAGAACTTGTGATTTACTTAGAAAGACTTTTGTAGCTGATCAAATACTGCTCTTGTTAACTTCATTGATTTTGAGCAATACTTAAATTTATCCAGATATAGTACAGCGTAACAACCAGTCATTGCATAACAGCATTTTTAAGCTCCTAATGAACCTCCATTCCCGCTGGTTGATAATGGTACAAAATGAAGATGACAGCAGGACACTGTTTTCGAAGGGAACAAAGGATCCAATCAAGAATACCAACTCATCATCACGGCAGTATTTCATGCAGCAATTGGGCTTCTGGTGCCCTCTACACCCGAGATGGTTTGCCGTGCAGATGGACAACAGTCCGAGGATGATAAACGTCACAATTTTAGCACGCTATGCGTGACTCTGAAGATCATCAGTCACGTCAGAGTTTGCTGAAATTTCACCATGTATTTCCTCTAACAACCGTTGAATAAATCCGAAAGGTCCCTACAATGAAAACATTTCTAGGGCGGCACGTTTTCAGGCCTATCTTATCTTTGTATGGATTGAATGCACGTGATTTCGCAGGTCACACAGCTTGGCACCAAGTTGGCGATCATATAACATGTTGCATAATTACATCATGAGATATTTAAAGATCAAACTCAGTGAACTAAGAACTTCTATGATAGAGTGCGAAAAACTCCGGGGTCCAGTTTGGAGAACCAGTAAATAAAATGTGCGTATTCCGTAGTAAAAGTGATAATAATATGAATGTCTAACTACACCAAGATTGGTGTTCACCATTATTATGACTTGATACGGAACCGTACACTGAACACAGATTGCACAACCCGACCAAAAGAAAATCAAAAGTGAACTCCGATGTACACAGTCTCTCCTCGTCTGATTCACATCCAGTTCGTTAGCAGTTAGAAAGTGATGAAAATCCGAGGAACATGTTCCGCTTCACTTGGTCAACATTTTGGCCAAGGTCAACCGACAGGACACATCAGGAAGGATGATAATCTCTCATATAGGATCAAATCAACTTTAATAACAGCGTTTGGTTTCAGCCAGTGATGGGCAGCCAACAAGGACATGGTTGAAACGCATACAATACCAGTAAGCCATCATTCCGGGTAAACTTGGAAATAGCTGGTTGCACACACACAAGCATACACACGTCTTCCCTCATTCTTTCTTTAGACGAAAGGTACCAGTATAAAGCTGAGATGTTTGAGGCCACACTGGTCAACGAGTGCAGCCCTATAGTGGAATAAATTTCCACTTTTAATTTAATAAACTGATTTTCCCGGGGAACAAATCCTTCGGATCACCCACTGTCCCTCTTTCTACTAATTTGGTCCATTGATTGGGCAAACATCGTATCAGAACGGATGTGCGTTCTTTCTAACTAACTGATTTCTGAAAACGTTGCAAATTACGCGTAGAATATAAACCCTGCAGGAACATAAATCCAAAGAAGGAGAGCATGAAGTCATTAACTTTTGGTATATGTTCCGGTGACAGAACAGTACGTTATCAAAAGTTCTCACGTAATCCAACTTTACTCCAGTCCTATTAGCTACTACACTCACAGTGGAAAGCTCGTAGTTCGTAAATAAAAAAGCGTTGATCACGTGGTCAATGTGAACTGGTTAAAACTGGTGAACTGTGTGGAATTTCACAGGGTAATAACTAATTCCAAATAGACTCAGCATAGTTACCATCAGGCAAGAGTAATTTGTCGAAACAAAAACAGACTAATGAAGGAACCCAGCCTTCAGATATCAGGCAAAGTGATCAATATTTGGTTCGGCCAGCATAATCTGCATTTTGCTAAATAGTAGCTGTGTTGTCAGGTTATTTCATCTGACAAAAGCTGAAGTAAATTATTTGGGATATTTTCCAAACTGACTTTCCAAGTATGACAAATCTCATACCAGTTTATTAGGCAAATAGGAATCAGGCACAGGTTTTGTAACATGGTAGACTGGTTGTAGTGGCAAGACCATTTTTTTGTCAGTTTGTTACTAGCGTTATTATTAGTGGCAGTATTACCGTTGTAACTGTCACTATGGCTGTCGTTGTTGTTGTTGTTGTTGCAGCAGCCGCTGCTTCTGCTGCTACTTTTGCTCTTGTTGTTGTTATTATTACTATTGTTGTTGCAGTTGTTGTTGAGCAACTTCAATCAATATTGAAAAGACGGAAGGCAACAAGAAGAGACAAATCCCCTTTTATGGAAAGTTTCTGTGGTTGATGTCAGATTATTGTCGTATCGTTGATCCAAGTGCAAAACCCCTATTCCTCGGTGAGAATCAAAAGCACTCACTGACTTACGGAAATGAAGCTGTACTTCCACCTGCACTCCACATCTGACCTACGAGATCACCGCGGGGTCTCAAAAATTTCGGAGAATCAGCACGTGGCTCCTACCTCGGTGAATTTGTCGTATGACTGCCTACGCACAATTTTAGGTTGGTCAATCCCCTGCCTTTCCACTGAATTAAAATGACCGGGCAACGATTACGAGTGACGATCACGACATGAAAAAGGCGACACGACAACGGTACAACACTTGTCCACGACATCGGAGAAGAACAAAGCGGACAGAGAGGCTAGTAGGATCATCAGATTTGCAGTGCTATTCCAAGGGAGTTACACGGGCACAGATTGCATGAGTAAAGAGCGAACGGAAACCCGATGGGACCAGATCTCAATAAGTCTATAGGCGGGCACCACACACTAACGTCAGAGAATATGGAAATGGTGGTCTATGCTAAAACGTTACAATTCGTTGGGTGACTACAGAATAATGTCGAGTGGCAGATTGATGATCCTATAAAAACAGACTGTCTGTCAGTTATGGCGTGCAAATGGTCCTAAAAACACTCGAAAATAGCACCGTCAGCATAAACTTCTCCACTGATTTTTCTTGGTCCCTTTGAACCAGCTTCAGACAGCAACTGAGAACTCCTAGTTTGTCACCTTCCTCACCACCAGGTCGAAGGTTTAGGTTGTGGTATACCCATGTATGATTTCTTGAAAGTTGGCCAAATTATCAGTTCGGTTCAGTTCGGTTCAGTTCGCTCGGCTATTAACCTTGCATGTATGTTATCTGGTTTTCAATAATTTGATCCACAATTTATCTTCTTTTTGTAAACAGGCCAGTATACGGTGGGAAATTTCCAAATGAGTACATTTTATGTTTAAAATAGTTTAATATTAAACTGTTTTTTATCTCAATTGGTTATTAAATACGATCACAGTGATAATCCGAATGAGTATTGTACCATAAGCAAACAGACGTATGTAAACCTGAAATCACTTGGTTTTGGAACAATGAGTATGCACTTTAAAACCACCCCCGATGTGACCGTTAGCTGTAGGTCAGTATCTACTGGTAAAAGTACTTTGCACACCAAGGGGCAATAAAGCAGATTTGATCTGACCCTCAGGACTGGTTACAATTCTCTGTGGTTTTCAGTGGAGTTTGGGAGTAAATCTTTGATAAACACAATAGGTGGGTTCGACATTGTTTCCTCAATCGTTTCCGTCAGAATCAAAGGGGGTGATTCAGTTCATAGACTATAAAGTTTGACTTAACTCTCAAGTTTGTCCTACTTTTCAGAAGGAATGATGTTGAATTTTCAACTCCCTGTAATCTGTGTTACCAAAGCCCTGTTGCACGCTTGGTAGTAAAGTGGTTCAATTGTTAGTCTTACACTTGTTGTTTCTACATAAACAAAAAACAACCAACTGTCTTTTTTGTACTTTCCGGAACTTGCTCGACCTCATTTTTCAGTTTCCAAATTCAATCAGAGCAGCTGGCGCAACCTAAATTGCCAACAGAACTGAATCATTTTCAAGCATGATATTGACGCGCAGAACTCAGTAACTTAAAGGAGGCAAAGATATTCACCACCGGTTCGACCCAGAATAGACCAAATTAAATCTCGAATTCGGAACCCCGAGAAAATCACGTCTACTTCGTTTTGGTATCGTTCTCTACTTAACCAATGTTGATTCACAAGAAACTGGAGAAGTCAGCTAAAGTGCAGTACTCCCAATGATTGATGATGACGGTTTGGGCGCTTACTTTGTACAAGGAATCTTTCGTTGCGCGAACTTACTGATCTAAACAAATTCTTTTTTTACTTTGAACCCAGGTGAGCCAAATCTGTCACACAAAAACCGAACACTGGGATCGGGGAATCCCGTTCACCACGTCGTACAACAGTCTCTTATGGTGTATTCTGAATGAAATCACTCTCCGTATAACAGGGTATACTTTTTACTTTGGGGTATTTATGTAAAACATGTAGTGACATTCTTTCAGTATTGAACGGATCTTTCCCAAAAGTAAAATGCTCGAATAAACTGGGAGAGTACAGCAGGAAATCAATAACCCCAGATGTATGGACTGAAAAGGGGTCCCATGCTCTGCAGGTACATGTGATCATCTCTGTAAAATCACACAATCTGCTTTTAATTTACACTGACCCTGATTTTAATTCTGTCCTACTCTTCCTTGATGAGTTTAGGATTACACACAAACGAGACGGGATTGACAATGTTAAATCTCGCATTGTTCTTCAAAGACCATCCAATGGATGTAGCCATAATGGGATTAATCTAAATGCCGAAGTTTTACCTTGGTCTCGGAAAATTTTAACTCCTGATACGCTGTTTCACAGTAGCCTCATAGTGAGAAATTCAAAGGAAATTTATCAGTTTTTACTTCATTACGTAGCTACAAGAGAAGAGTGTTTACCACAACGAATGCGTACAACTCGCTCACGACTCAGCTAACGACCATAGCTTTGTAAGGTACACCCTTATTACCAACCGAAAAATTGTAAATAGCCCAGGTTCTTATGCTGGTACTGTTAATGCTTGAAGAATGAACGCAATTATGTTTTATCCATACAACCAACTTGCTGTAACAAGAAGGTAAATAGTGGTAGAAGACATGTTAACCAGAACCGATAAGTTACCCGAGAAGACAAGAGTCATAACCTGTGATTTCTGTTTGTATGTTCATAATCCGCTAAAGCTGTTTCTCGGGGTACTGAAATTATCCCGCCCCCTTCCGTATACGTGATTTGGGATTTGGCCCGTCCCTACTGTTCATCAACTTTGCAAGACTGATCCGATTGGCCCAAATGACTTCTTGATGGAAAGTCTTCATTTCGGGCTGTACCCTTTGATTTCGCCACCACCTGGTTGCTTGTTTTTTACTAGCTATTCTTGGAACAATATAAGTGGATTCGTCCTGCGATGATGACGCTCAAATCACAACTGAAAATCACGAAAGCACCATTGTAGAGCTGCTTCAACAGGCACCTCAAGAATCATCACTAATGCACATCCATCGAGCTCCCACTGGAAAATGAAACCTGAGGTGGACGATTTAGAGTCGAACAACTAACCATCAGGCTATCAGAGCTGACGGTCGACGGTTCCGTCACTGAAGTTTGTACCGTAACAACCCGTTGTTCGTCCGGTGGTGGACTCCTGTGAAGGACGACTGCTCCGCATACGTACAGTGAAGACATTCCGCTGCCGAGAACAATCCGAAAATTTTGGCTACCGAATATAAAATACAGGAGACCCGAAATATATAATGAAAAGTTCGGTGAATGAGCACTACTGATGATTACAGTCGATCAAATGACAACGCACGTATTATGCGTCCACAAGAGCTTGGAGACTGAATTATCAAACCGCCTACTGTGATACTAGTCAGTAGGCAGATTAGCAAAGGAAAACTGATGATTCACAAAGAGACGTGCGCAGTGCTTTCATGGTTTTCAATGATTGGTTGGGCGATCATACTGCAAGGTGAATCACAGTATGTACAAATCTATTGGCTTGCTGTCTTTATTTTTATTTGTGGAATACTCACTTCCTCATTATTTACCTGCGGTTCATGTTCAATAAGCGCTTTTGACTCCACAGTTTGAAACATTGGGTCCCCTTTATCCAATTCATGAGAACAGAGAGAAGACATAAGTCGCGAGATGCAAGCATTTCGTTTACTCTTGTCAACCGCGGACGTAAAACGTGTCAGTATATATACATGGTACAGTGGGGGGGTAATTGCAACAGTAAATTAGGCACGATCGAAAGTTCTTACAGTACGTACGTTGGGGAGAGTGAAGTCTGTCGTGTTAACGCAAAGGTAAACAAATATTTTGAGTCAATCGTTTTTGTGCACAGAGTGCTGACTGATGCATCATGATTAGAATAGCTTCACTGAACGCTAATAGTTTCGGTGTTGAATTGTTCAACAATGCTTTGAAACACTGGGTCAGGGCATCTTTGTGACCTGATGCAATCAACAGTCGTGCTATCGAAGAAGCTGGCTGTTTCACGTAGTTGTGTATTGCCCCAGCAAGTTGCGTCATCAAGTTTGACAGCCATTTGGGTATGTGTTCTAACACTCGTTGAGTCAAGCAACGATCCATCCTGCCAATGTATATGTCACCGCAACTGCAAGTGAACTGATAGACAATATGTGAGACATTGGGATCAGCAAGACTGTTTGAGTGATTTTGAAAACATAACCTTTTGATCGTCTGCAGCAAACGCAACTGCGCAGCTGTGTATGTGTGCCTTAGAGCTGGCTTGAGATTAAGATTTATTTGACTGAATAAGTGATCTACTTTAAAAGGCAAAGTGATAAAAACTTGCTTCTTTTCCACGTTCATTGTTTGCGCGCGCACAAGTCTCGGCCTCTGATGTTGTCTGATAAAGTTCTCCGGATAACCTTTAGCCAGCAGAGTTCTTTTTATGAACTCCTCTTCGTTTTGTATTTGATCTTCTGTACAGATTTTCTGAGCTCTGTTGAAGAGAGTTCTGACCAGCCCACGTTTTTAAGCCACTGGGGCGAAGCTGGAGAATTGTAAATAACGTCCACCCCACGTTGCTTTTCGGTGGATTCTGCGCTGTAGAGTCCCATCTTGACGCCTGGTTAATAGAATATCTAGAAAGGGCAAACTGTTATCTTCGTTAAGAACGTTAACGAAAGGGATAAAACATTCTTCAGTCGTAAAAATTGAAATATCATCCACGTATCGTTTGTAAAATAGAAATTGGGAAATATTATCACAGAGCTGCTTTTCAATCATACCCAAAAATACCTCTGCCAAGGTTGGGCCCAGAGGGCTTCCCATGGCCACACCATCCATTTGTTTGTAAGCTTTACCTTCAAAATTGAACCGAATGTTTTCTGTGCATAAAAGAATGAGTTCATTAAGGTATTCAACTGGAATAGGCAAGTGAAAGTTGTGCGAAGAAATAAAATCACATAGATAATCTACTGTTTCACGAAGAGGAACCTTCGTAAAAAGTGACTCAACGTCGACGGAATACATTTTATCCGAACTCACTGCTATACTGTTTAGCAAATTCTCGAGTTCAAATGAGTCTTGCAGACAAAAAGGAGTTATGTGTTTCCGAACGGGGGTAAGAATGTCGATGAGCCACCGGGCAAGTTTGTGATAAGCCGAGTTTTTCATGCATAATATCGGCCTCAAAGGGACTCCAGGTTTGTGTACTTTGGGTGATCTTCTCAAGTAGGGCGTCTGTGTTCCAAGTGGTTTTAGCTTCTTGTATGTAGCTTCAGAAATGAAACCATGTAGGAGTAAAATTTGGAGTTGTCTTGATATTTGTTTCTCTATCAGCATATTGTTCTCTGGAGTAGTGTCCAGTTTGAAGCGCTGCGCATCGGAAAGTATCTGTTCCATCTTTTCCATGTATTCTCTCCTTTCCATAATTACGACTCCTGATCCTTTGTCCGGTCGTAGAAACAACAAATCAATAATTTGTTTTAGTTGTTTAACCGCCACCCGGTGTTCTTGTGATAAACAACACCACTGACGTATGGGAGCAGAGAGGTATTGTTCAGAAATATCAACCAGCTTGGCCTTGAACCAGCCGGCTTTGTCGGATGACGTGGGCGCTAGATCTTTAACTTGATCATAAAGGTTCTCGAACTGGACGCGTGTTTGTAGCTGGCTTACTTGCTTGGGCGGCACTTTGAAATTTAATCCCAACGACAAGACCTCACGTTGCGCTGTAGTCAACTGACAACCGGAAAGACTCCACAGTTGCCGACTCCATTTTACAAAACCACATTGGATCAGATAGGATTGAAAATACCGGTTCATCAGTATTTTGTCGCCAACCCATGTGTCATTAACTGTCACGTGTGATTCATTATGGTCCCGTTGGTCTTGCACTCGCGTGCGGGTTGCCTGTCTATTCCACGCTGTGCTTTGCTCCACTTTGCCAATCACATGGGGTTAGGTGTGCGTGTGACTGACGTTGATTCGTTGCTCTTGTCCCTTCGACACATTATTATACTTGTGCTTGCCAGTGGATGATTCACCTGCTTGCCCGTTTGTCTACTTACGTGCACGTTTAGTGATGTGCTAATAAACGGATCTATTACGTACTGTGTTCTATGAATTCTGAACACAACAATCAGTCACATCGTGAATTAGGTATAACCATTCTAAACATTCTAACGACTTAATGGTTCAATTCACTTGCAGTTCATACAATATTCAGGTTGTTGAGACTGTGTATGTTTATTTGCGCTATTTGTGAGCAAGTCGTAATAAACAGTTCCGAAAAAGTTGTATGAAATTTGTGTGGTCAGCACGAAGTTGATCCCGGGTGACAGATCACTCCATAAATAATACCACTCACTCCAGAGGAGAATGTGCAAGTTTTATTCTGGTATGCATATCCTTCGTATATGCTTTTGACAAAAGTTTACTAGATTACCGTTACTTTTCCACCACCCCAGTTTCATCAAAGCTACACACTTCTGTCGCTTCGTAACCAATCATTTGGTTCACCAAATTAAGAAAGGGAAACTTTCGCTAGACTCTGTTCGGTAGTTCGATTTTGTTCGCTTGTGTTGTATTCCGTGTAATTTTGGGACATCTTCACTTTGCCAAAGAACGTAATCCATACTAAAACGAAAACATCTTGAGAGAGATAACATTGCCCCTGTTGAACAGGATAAACATATTTATAAATTTATATTCCGTTTACTGTTACCAATAGCCAAAGTATAACATCCTGACATCTGTGGTGATTTACAGCCATCCACTGTCACCCAACTCGGGATCGCACTTGACCAACCGGGATCATACATGGTCAGCTGCTTCAAGTCTCAGGACCATGTATCCAGATATTCCTAACAGGACAAAGGGTCTTTATGAATAAGCACTTCAATCGCACTCATGCGTAAGCATGCAAGGAAATAAAATACCGGATTTTGTTACTAACTACAGGTAACAGGAATTGTGTGTTTACTACATAAAATGAAGCAAGTCTTTCAAACCATGTAAGCCCATCAGGTTGAATGTACCTACAATCTCTGGGAATTGAAAAAGGGGTGAAGTACTTCTTGACTTTGGCCAGCTCTACCTTCGTAGAACAAACATAACAATCACAAGTTGTACTGTCGTTCAATATTAACTAGCGACCGACTAGTTGCCTCTGGCGATTGTGGTGGTCACTGTCCGCTATTTAGCGACTGCAGCCTAGAGTAAAGCGGCCAAACCTATACTGTACAAACTCGTCTCACGTTTGACTTTTTGCTCCCTGTTACGGAACTTGGTAGCCTTGTGCCAGTCACTAACGTGGATAGGCAGGGTCCGCAAAAGAAAACTTATACTTTATTCCGGAAAAATTACCGCATTCGTCGTCGGAGAAAATCAGGTTCATCAGTCGGAATAATTTTTGGACAATTCAATATAAGCTCTGCTGGTAGGTCATCCGCCCGTTAACCAGAATGTCACAGGTTCGATTTCGGCTCCAGCTTTGGACCTTTGGGTGTGAAAAAGGCTAGTAGATTTTTCATTATATAAGATTCTGGCTCCTCGGGTCAGTAATGCATTCCATGAAAAAAAACTTTGCCAAAAGCAGCACACGAAAATGAGGAAATCCGAGTCGTTGCTTGTTTGCAGAAATGCACCAACATCCTCATAGATCTGACCCGTGAAATCTAGTGGGATCAATCAAGCGACACGTAAAATCGCTAAACCGCGGCCGAAAGACAAAGAGATTGTTTGATGGCACGGTACTGTTGAATCAATTACAATAAAATGCGAAACGTACAAACCTCGAATTGTGAGGTATCCGGCCGTAATCGTATACACTGTCAAGGCACGATCCATGTGATTGTGCGTTCTTTAGTGAGTAATTATCAAGAAAAATCACTACATACTGAAAGGAATTTTTATATCAAATGTTCTTTCTATTCCATTTTTTTATTTATCATAAAGTAAGGTACAACAGTTCAGGAAGAGGCCCGCGGCCAATGGAATGCCGCCATGTGAAGAAGTGACTGGGAGCTGCTGGAACCGAACTCAGATCGCTATCGTCCGAAGACCACAGTGATAACAGTTTGACCACCGCCATTTTGGCTGTGTCAACAATGCCAGTAAAGTTGGCCATCGGCAGACAGTCTTGAAATGTCCCGTTGTAATCCGCGCTCGAAGTGCCCAAAAAATGTGCCAGAATAATTTCAAGAAGACAGAAGAGAGGCACAACAGCTCCACCGAATCAATGAACACATTCCAGTATGGCTTCGTATGGAGATGAATAATCTGTTCATTGTGATGAGTCATCAACGAAACCAAAACTATCAGGTCACAAATTACGCAACATCTAATTGAACAAAATAGTGTGTAACACCACAGAACTCGTTTAGGATCATGTACAACACTACGAACATGAGACTGCTCAGATATGCTGGGGCTCTGGCCGTTCTCCATTATAAACCCAAACTGAGTAAGCCGAGTGAATCGTTCAGTAATTTAGCCCTACTCCAGTGACTGAACAGGTGATCAGCTTCTCATCCTTGTTCGCTCCCATCGCTTATCATTCATCTCAATTCCGTCTCGGATTCATTGGTTATTTTTGTGACTATATGAAATTCACTTTGACTGCAGTATGCTAGTGGACAGATGCAGGGAAATGGTCCAGCATACATCGTGTGAACCCATGTTTCTGCATTTTCTACTCAAATTTGTTGTGGGGAATCATTGTTTCCAAAGTATCCGTTCCATTTTTTTTCCTCATCCCGCTCTAAGTGATCGTGGGATTCTCTTCTTCCAATGAGCACAGTTCCATTACGAATTCATTGAAAAGTGTACTTTCCGTGAACCCTCCTTTATCAAGGCCAGACTCTCTGTTTCATTTGTTGATGGCTCTGCGGGTTATGTTGTTCGTTTCAAGATGGTGGCAAATAAGTTTTATATCGTCAACTGGACAATGCCTCCGCGGTCTTCGTTACTAAATGCTTTCCTCTTGCGAAGCGAATCTGTATTCACTTGTTCGCTTCGGTAGATTATCTAACTTTTCTCCGCTGGTAATTTTACGGATGCTAAAGCACTCATTCAGCTGGTGACTCGAAAAGTAATGCAGAGCAAAGTACGCGTGGAGAACGCAACCGCTTACGTGACTCCCAAGAGGTTATCAAGTCCCTCAATCGGGAGGGAAAACTCGAATGTGACGTGACCTGGGGCATTATGGGTGCGTCGGAAATGTTTCATTACAGTAGCTTAGGTTGTCGGTGCTAAATAACCGACAGTGGCTACTAAAAATACGTCAGAGTTCACTGAATGATCGCCATCGGCTACAGAACAGCAAGAAAATCTGTCGTTAGTCTTCATTTTGGGGGCATTTTGTCCATCTGTAAAATAAGATAAAGAAGATTCGCTTCTTCGAGTACTATTTACACTGGATAGCTAGCCAGAAAAGTTTGTTTGTATCTGCCGTGAAAAAGGAGTAAGACCTACCCAACCCATTCAGTAACGAAGAAAATTCTCTACACTCGGATGATCTTTAGAGGTGATCATCTACTCAGCCATATGCCTCACAAACTCAAGTCAGTATGGAGCCAAAAGTTTCCAACCACTCAGCTTCGCAGCCCACCGTCTACAAGTGAGATTAGTCCGAACAACTGCAAATGTGAACAGCTGGCTAACATTGTCTCATTGTTTTAGTACTAAAAGACCAGAATTTGCATCCGTACTTACATGAGCAGAACAACACGGTAACGATCTCTTTGAATGTCAGATATTTTCCAAGTGGGTTGGTGATCATTAATTCTAGTGTCATTCTTGACCCAAGCCAATGATTTGTTACGAAAACCCTGATGACGTCTGAACACAAAGTGGACTCACTTTTTTCAATTAAACCGTGTATAAGAAGGTCGGTTTCGAAGCTTTTGGCCTGTAGTAAAGCAGTTCTTTGTGTACACGAACTGTAGCCACAATCAATCAGGCTAATGGTAATTGAACTAGTTATTTGACTGGCTGATTGTTTGATTGGTTGACCGTAGACTTTCTTATATGGGACTAAATTTCAGTTAAGTGGATTGTAATTATTAGCACAATTTTTCATGTACATCATTCTAAACCTCATAGATGACAGAGAATAACTAACGATATTTAAAAATGTTTTATATTTAACCCATTCATTAAAGATGAATTATAAAAAGATTACTATCCTACACTTTTGAACACGTGTGTTTATTGTAGCTCAGAATGACGATTTTCTAGTGTTTCCGGTCGTTGAGCCTGGCATTTAGGATGCAGAGGTTTCTTCAAAAGTCTTGTTAGTGAAATGCTTTCCGCTAGACGTACTCCATTTTTCTGATATATTTTCCAACTTCATGATGTATTACTGGCAGTACGAGAGTTTAGTTCTTCTGCTATTTTCCATATTATCAAAGCAAGATGGTGGTTTTGGTTTTAGGCATTCGTGTAATCTGTCATTTATCTTCCAAACCGTTTTTTCAACTGTGCAAGAAGACATATGATGTGCACTTGGTGTGTTTTAGTCAGTTCACAAACGCTCCATTACACTCAAATGCATACGGTTTTCTGTCTCCGTAGTGAAACGCTGAGGTCGGTTACGAAAATCAGTGAAACGGAATATCAACGACGGACCACACCTAAAGATGGTAGCCCTGTAACCTTCGAGTTAAAAGTGGCTTGAGAAGTGATGTGACGCTAATTGGTCTGTCGTTTCCCATAACAATGAGTCACCAGCACAGTCGTTGGGTTGATTGATCGTGGAAACAAGCTGTTAAAACGGCCATTCCCGTTAGAATTTCAGTGATTTGGTGAAGCACCACGCGAATGCTGAGTGTTGCCTTTGGCAAGCCCGGGTGATAGGGTTGCAGTTGCAGCTTTAACGGCACAATAAAAGCGAAGCTGAGGAAGAATTCAACACACCTGCCCATGCTGTAGTGCGCAATGCAACCTATAAATAAAAATAAGTGTTATGTCGTTCCCTTTTCCAGTTGTAAGGACAGGGTCTGCTAAGGTTTCCGAGCTAGCGGTGCTTAGGACTGGCGGCCTCAGCCTGAGGAAAGCTAGTGAGGAGTTTCAAGTGCACCATTCAGATCGAACAAACCAATTGAGACTCTGTAGGGATGGCCGGCTGGACCCGACTAAAGAGTGAGCACAGCGTGAGTTAGTTTCATCAGAAAACCAGATACATCGCAAAATGAGCAGGAATTCAACATGGAAGCAGTTGGTGTTAGAGGAATACATTCATTCACCAGGAAAGCCACCAACAAAGTGACAGGAAGAGAAACGTTTCGTTTGCACTCCATTACTCCCGAGAAAATGGAGCAGAGTTTCCACCTGACAAGATCAATTCTACTCATCAATTTAAAATGATGCATAAGATACCGTGTCCCTTTGTGGACAGTTTGCCACTACCAACTTTGTCACGAGTTATATTCCGGCAAGATGAGGCCCCACTGCATAGCACCGCTGTGGTCACGAAATGACGTGATGATACGCTACCGTAGCATTAGATCGGACTGAAGGGACCGATAGCTTGGCCAAAATCTAACTCCCATGGGTTCCTCTTTCAGGGGTTATGTGAAGCGGGTGGTTTGCCACCTGAGGCCGGAGACCATGGAAGAGCTGAAGGCCAGGATAGTTTCCGTGGGCCAGGAGATTCCAACGTCTATGCTCGATGTGGTACAACGTTAACTGAATCAAAGTATTCAGCTGTGTACGACGGAAGATGATGGAGCTTCTGAACATCATACATGAGTGGCTGGGATGATGACGGTCAGAGGACGACAAAATTTTCCTCTTTAGAACCGAGAAATGAGCAAACGGCATATTTTTAGGGCCACCTTATTTTTTTTCACTGTTTGTGGTTTACTTTTCTCAGTTTACAAGCTATATGAGGGCGGGTTTACAAACTGTCACTTGGGTTTAATCTGTTTGTTGCTGCCAGTGAGGTGTATTGTCCATGAACTAATCCAATAACTGTCAGAACTTCTGAAGCATAATGTTGCACCTGATTCCAAGATCAAAGGAATACAGGCGGAAACAACGGTAAACCATCGGCTAGGAATAGTTGGAGCCCGACGAACAATGGGTTGTGCCATATGGCAACAGCAAACAACCGTTGAGTTTGGATCTCAACTGAGGATTTTCTGACTTCATGTGATACCTTAGCAGTAGCCGGTCCGGGGGCTAGCAAGTTCCACAAACGATGGAGTGGACCCTACACCGTACTAGAGAGGAAGAATTCCAGTTTCAAAATCGATCAAGGACCACAAGGCAAATGGGTTAACGGGTGCGACTTGGCACCCTGGCACGTCCGGACCGAATGTTTTAAAGGAAGGGCGAGTGTAACAGGGAATGCTGGGGCGAGGGAACGGCGTGAACATCAAGGCGAACGAACGAACCAAACGAGGGCCACAGACAAAAGAACAGGTGGCGAATATGTCGGAGGCGTCCCGAAGCAGTCAAAAAGAAGCACACAGACGACCAGAGAGGAAGCAGCGGGATCTCCGGTAACCAGCAAGATAGCTCAGGTGAAGGGCTGCCGATCGAGCCGTCAACTGAGACAGTCGGACCAACCGAAGGGAAATGACGGGCAAGAGAAGCAAGCCATCGGCCACAGGAAAATGGACAGAATGCAGCCGAAGCGCTCAAGCAGCGGCAATAGCAATCTTGGTGCCGCGCAGTCTGGAAAAAAGCCTATATAAGCGACTGTATGTGTGCCATGACTTGACTTGTGTGATCGTGGGAATACAAGTATCCTGCCGTGCATTGTCGTCCTTGTTACAATACGTAACTCCGTGTGAGTCAACCAAGTTTTCACATGTAGTAACTTGCAAATTACATATTTTCTTACTCAGCTAAAAAATGGTTTGGAAGATGGACAACGGGTTATACGAGAGCCACCATCTGAAAACAAAATCGTGCTTTGATAATATGGAAAATATTGTCGGGAGAAAAGGAGTAAGTTTGCTCATAGTTGCTGAGAAGTAAAGAAAAATACAAGTGTGGATTTAAAGTAGATTTGCTTGGTTTATCGAACTTGAGAGTTAACGCAAAGCTGGCCGCGTTTGCAATTGATGAAATAAGAAGAAAGGTGTTCCACATCATTCCAAAGTATTAAATACACAGACTGAACTCTGTGTAACTGAATGGTTTTCTGAGTATATCGATCATTCGGGAAAGCTGGGTGAGATGGGGTGAAGGTATATTCAGATCACTGGGCAGGGCTATGTGAAAGATCACTATGATAAGAATAACTCATAATGCTCTGAAATTACTAGACTGGCTATGAAATTCCTCTTAGAGAGAAGCGGCTTGACGAATGCTTGTGGTCTTAACATACTAAATTACAGCCCCGGAGGAGCCATACGGTAGGATGCTAACTCCAGTACGGAAAGATAGTCGAAAGCACAACAGCTTGGAGAACACGAGAGTTATTAACTAGGAATCTAAACGACTTCTAGGCCAACCTAGTGTTTGGGTTTCGTCCAAAAAGGTTGTCTGTATATGCTGCTAATAACTAAAGAAAGTAACCAAAGAAATGAGGCTCGTGTAGTACCGGTAATCTTGGAATGAATTTAAAAAAACTGGAGAACAGCCATAAAATATGCACCTAACCTATTTAATAGACAAGTTTACCAATTCACGGTTAGAAAGAACTTGGTAGGATATGGTATATCATTTTATTCGGCTGACATTTCAGTGACGCTCATATCTTATTAATCCAAGCAAAGGAAAACATTGGTGTTCCGTCATTTTCAAGCTGAAATAACTCGGTCGGCTGTTTAGTAAAACTTCATTCACTTACGAATGATATCCCGGGAGAAATGGTTTACCGTCCAAATCTGCTGGAGTATTAATAAATTCGGTTGGAAAAAGTTGTTCACAGAGAACGGCGACATGATATCTTCAGTAGAGTGGTATAATTCTAGTTCAGTTCTTTTCGCGAAGCAGAAAGAAATGACCTGATCTGTTACTCCCATTCCACGTCATTTAACCCTACTACGTTAGATAAATGACTGCAAAGTCCTACCTTTCGTAAGGAGGAGTCCTGAAATCGAAGGGGAAATACCTAATAATATTAGAGCCCAGTGGAAAACGACGGAAATACCAGAGTATGGTACAGCAACCGGCGAAAGTGGAGATCGACTGACTACGGATGGGGTGTTCTGTTGCCATATGACGCGTCAGTCAGTTGCCATGTCCAAAGCTGTTCGTAACCAATTGATCAGAGCAGATAAACAGGTGTACAATGCACCATACGCCATAACAACCACCTTGAAATTTCGGCGTACCTGTTTGTCCATTCGGAAGACTATGGTGGCAGCTAAAATAATAAACGATTTTGTCATTGTTCCCCTGATCACAGATGCACTCAACCGGGATTTTCCCTCATTTCATGACGGTTACCTGGACTGTTGCTACTGACAAATAGCTCAGTAGTGAAAACTAGAATTCGACCAAAAAGAACTGCCATCGAACATATTCGGCAGACTGTATACAATGTCTTATTTTGTGACGTCCGAAAGGTCACCGCTCGCAAGCGATAAACAAGTCAGCTAGAGTGCATGGGGCTACGTATTTCGCCGTGATCGGTACTGGAGTTCATTTCACCGGTTGTCTAAAGGTTTGACGGTCACAAGGACCACGAAACAGACAGATCTCGGTTGAAAACTAAGTGGCCGATTGAGTGCTGGGATCAGTGGCGAAATACAGAGAGGTTGATTATCGATCTCGATGGGGTTGCTGATTGCAAACACGGCAGTGTGTTAATGAAAACCAGTCTCTCTGGGTGGCCTTCATGCTAAACAAAAGTGAAAGAATTCTTTTGGTCTGTATTTTAATCGAGAATAAGCTGAATGCGTAGCATACGGCAAAGATTTTTAATCGACCATATCCCGAGAGAAAGCAGATGGCTGCAAAAACTGTACTCGGGCTAATGAACAAATTTGAGGAAACGGGATGGGTCGAGGACACTGTGACTGAACGGAAACGAGTGGTGGCAAGTGTTTTTTTTCTTCTGAAGGATCCGGTGAGGTTGCGGAAATTATTTTCAAACATTAAAGTTGCCGCAACGGAGGAAGATGATCATGATCAAGACAAACTGAAAGACCCAAATGTTATCGAAATTAGAAATCTCTCTAGGTCCTTCTATTCCATTCTTGAGTTTCCTACAAAATAATTTGCGACTATTTGTCTACAGAAAATCGGCTTCAAGTACACTCAACTGATTTAAATAGAACCAACCATTTAAATAACTCCATAATCAGACTCCAACCGCATGTTATGGATCTCGCTCCGGTTGTTGTTGAACTCCGTCTCCGTAAGCAGGGATTACAAGACAGTTTATGCACCTATGTTTTTCAGCCATGCCATCGGATTCCGCGATAACTGTTCATGAGCACTTTCTAAAATTCCAGCTAGATGGTGTTCAGATTCACGGACACAATCAAAATTACGTAGCAGACTCAGAATATGTCCGCACAGGCTGGATACAAATTTCCTCATTACAGTGTGGTCACTAACTAGCCATATCATTGGCATAAAAAAGGCAAAGCTCAAACAGACCGGAAACACCATATCTTATTCCGACTACAATAAGTCGGATTTTATTTTATTTTATTATTTTTTTTTTGTATGCGAGCAGCTGAGCAGAGTCACGCTGATTTGAAACAAAGATGAGGGAAGTACTAATCTCGTTGAGAGCAGTTTTAACCCCCGTGAGCAAATGGGAAATGGCAGCTTGTTCTCAGCGCGGCAAAACGAAACTGTTAGAAACGGATGTTTCAGCGTAAGCTCTCCTTTGAAGTGTTTCACCATAGTCCGTCGCACAATGGAAGACAAGAGATTGTAATTTCGTGGTGATTCGACTGTCTCCACACACGGTCCAGTGCGCTACAGCTTTATTTCCAGTATCCAACCAATCAGGTGAACGCGGACTGTAAAAGTCAGATCGCGTCGACACATCGAAGTCGTCTTGTGATTGGTCAGCAAGTTGTCATTTTGAAGAAAGCAAGCAATCAATTCAGGAGAACTAACAATCATCCCCACTTGACAAACAATGTTTGTAGGTGAGATGTGGAAACAAGTGAGATGCGAAGCATCGTACATTACCAACCTATCAATGAAAGTTGGATAAATATGAAAACTTGTAATATGCAAGTGTGTTTAGGACGTCAGTGTCGGTCCGATGACAGTTTGTGGTAAAGGGAACGACGCAAAACAAGCTTACTTCCCCATAATGGTTAGGAGTTGACGATCATAAGCTAGTTGCGTGGATGAAAGTCTGGACACGTTACGAAGACCATCCTTCAAACAGCAATGAATTTGCGTCTTACTCATTATAAAATTTCCTACAAGATACTGGTTCAACGAATTATTCAACTCCAGATGAAAAACCGTGGCTGATTTGTTCGTTTTCAGCTTTAATCATCCACTGCATTGCTATCCCAATTGAAATAACCGAGTGGTTCATCCGTACCTAATCACTGACTTTTGGCTACATCTAGATCGTCAACATAGGATTCATCTGTGCTTGTCATGACCCCTTTAGACAGTGAATAAAGCAAGTGAATAATCGGTGATGCGCGAACCACCACGCCAATATCACAGACCCTGAAATTCGGCAGTTCTGCCGACGGAAAGAAGCACTCACAATAGTAAGTGATTGTCTGAAGTTGTCCTACCTTGTGGTAACTCCTCAATGCCTTAGAACAAAAGTCCTTCACCGACTACACGCAGGCCATCCAGGGATGACGAGAATGAAAGCCATCGCACTCTCCTACGAATACTGGCCTAACATAAACTCACTGTTAAACTTGTCCGCAAGTGCGAGCAATGCGTGCTAGCTACCAAAGCATCTGTGAAATGTGAACTTCACCCATGGCCTTTACCTTCCGGGCACTGGGTACGATTCCATGTAGACTACGTCAAACCTGTAAAGAATCAGTACTTGCTAATCGTCATTGACGCATATTCTGGCCTGAAATAATTCCAATGACGCAAGCATCTACATTCACTACAGTAACCGCACTCAGTCGTCTTTTCTCCCAATTCGGCCTCTCCGAAACTGCTGTTATGGGTAATGGTGTGCAGTTTTCCTCAGCGGAGTTTAAACAGTTTTACGACAGTATGGGTACACATCATGTACGTAGCCCCGTGTATCATCCCCAATCCAATGGACAAGCGGAACGATTCGTAGACACCTTTACGAGGGCTCTCCAGAGATCACAGAGGGAGGGAAGCCTACCGTTTATTTTGGCTACTTTCTTACAAACCTATCGCTCGATACCCAACCCATCGGCGCCAAGTGCGAAGTCACCAGCCGAACTGTTTTTGGGACGACGTCTGAGAACACCACTTGAGGCGCGATTTTACCAGCTACTTCTGTGAGCCCCAGAAATTTCATAATGAAAGCTCAGATTAATCAGAACCACAGGGTGAAGAGATGGGTTTCTAAAACAGGTGACCCAGTCCGTGTGCTAGTTTTCAGTTGACATCAAAAGAGTTGGATTCCCGGTGTTGTTCGACATCCGATTGGCAGTGTCCTGTAAGCAGTCAGCTCTAATTGGCGAACCTGGACAAGGCATGTAAACCATTTACGGCATCGATATGCATCCGAAACTAACCTTCACTCTGACCATCAAGAACTGTCACTTGATGTATTGTTAGACACATTTGCGCTTCCACAACAGCACAGTGAAAATTCTGAAATCAATACCGAGCCACCTGTAGAGCGCAAGGCTTTCGACACGAACACGTGCACCGACTCAAATGTTAAACATTCAGCCACAGAAAAAGACCTATGTGTGACTCCTTACTTCCGGGGAGAGGTGTTACAGAGGCATTCGGACAACCAGTAACCAACCAATGCTTTAGTATAACCCTGTTTTTCATGACCCTTTTGTTCAGCTAACATTCAATCGATAATTCAGTATGGCCCAGCTTCTTTTGTTTTGATTGGTCCTCAGTCGGCCAATCACGTTCGTTTATGTACCGTACTAAGGTCACGTGTCAGGCAACACACCAATGTGCACACTATTCCAATAAAGCGCTGCTAGGCGCCGTTGTTGTTCTAATTTGCGAGTTATCAGCTTTGACATCAAATAATCAAGATTCTTGGGTACAGGCAGCACAGGTAACGGTGTTTATCCGAGAGTTCAGGAATTTTCTTGGAAAAGGCGTCTGACCAAAAGGAGACAGGATGTTAGTAGTGACCGATGCGGGAAGTAACATCTTCCCTGGGGTTGTGCGAATGGAGGTAGTGTGCCAGCCAGTGAGCTTATGTTTCTTAATCCAACTTGGTTTCGATCGACGAGCACAAAAAGAAGTTTTGGAAGATGAAAGAGATTATGACGTGCCCCTAATCAGAATGGGAGCTTCCTACGAGTGGTGAATTCAGGAAAACATGTAGTGATACCAAGAATAATTCCCAAGTGTCAGCGACCAAGTTCACAAAGAATGGTAGAGCAGCCAACTGGTTGTGAGTTACACTATAGGTTCGATTCACTCATCTCTTCATACTGTCATAAAGAAGTCGTATATGCAATAAGTATAAACATATGACTAAAAACAAAAGACTTTTTCTTGGGTTTCTAGTTTTCAATCTAACTGAAGTAACGCTATGAGATAGTAAAACCGGTGGCGAACAAAGGGTCTTTATGATGGACACTGAACCCTTCTGGAACGGGATTCAACTCCTTGCACTGCCGTCAGACACTTCCCAATCGGCAGCACTAAATTGGCCGCTACTCCATTCCTGAAATATTGTACCATTATCATAAAATAAAAGGGAAATGTACAGAAGCAAACAAAGTATATAGTTGTGTACATCTCACAATTAATAGCGAGTAGTGTGTGGGATTGGTGCTAATTCGTTTGACTCACTGTCCTTTGGACTCCACTTTTCACGCACAAATCTCAGGTCATCCGACCAAATTGGAGTTAACGGGATAGTGACCGTGTCTCCCTCAGTAACTATCGGGAATTGCTGGCTCTCATAGAGGACGACATCTGAAAAAACTTAACTCGGTTATTCGGATAAGCCTGGACGGCAGTGGGGTCGCGCAGTGATAACACACGCGCCTTCGAGGTGAAAAGTCCTGGGTTCAAACATTGGGTGTGGCGGAGGATATGCATCACTGATGAGCTCCAACAAGAGAGATGCTGGAATCGGATGCTTCTGAGTTCGAAGTTTACCGAATGATCTGAGTTCTTGTTTGGAAGGTGGAGCCTAAAGGATATTCAGGCAAACGAAGTGTGTTGTACTGAGAATCGTCTTAGTGCGCGCGAGAGAATCGTAGTCAAAGAAGAGAATGAAAAATGATTGGTTATCAATATAATTTTTATTCCTTTCATTTTATGAAATTTTAGGACATGAAATAAGGATTGCTTGAGTCTAACAAGAACTGATGAAAACTAGCAGTCGCTTTTGAAACCCGGTTCAGATTGCAATACTGTTCCAGGGATATTCGGTCATAGATTTTGTGTTACTTGTCAGTAGCACACATTATTTGGTCAAATGTAAATGGTCACGAGGCTTCTGATCACGGGGTTTTGCGCCAAGTTTAAACATTCCAGTCAATATCAAAACATTTCAGTTAATTGAAATTCACAAATTGGTTCTCGCTCAACAGAAAACTTGCCAATCAAATGGGAATCTCACAAAAGAAAAATTCCTACGAGAACGGTGGTGCAGCAGTCTTCGGAAAAATAGCAAAAGTAAAAAGGGCAACTGGTAAACACAAAGGTGATTTTCGTGCGGCAGGTGAATCGCCAAAAAGGTTTAAAAAAATTAGTAAAAATCCTTCCTCGTTAATTGCAAGTACTGATGAATACGAGAGCTCTGTAACCTTGTGCACTAAGAGATCATCTGATCTGACAGGAAGTACTGGAACCTCCTCATGGACCACATCCGCTACGCCATCCTCAACGTTTTCTTTAATCAACTTATCCAAAGAAGCCCTCTCTGAGAATCTGATCTCAAGCTTCAACTCTTTGGGAATCGTAAATGGCATCCCAGGAGGGATTTATTGTGGTTCGGACGTAAAGAAACGATATTCGGAAGCAGAGCTCATTCGGTGGCTAATAAAACGAAACCCTCAATACATTGTGGCCCCAGACGGTAAGTAAATACGTCACGTGGTGTATTGGGTGATGTTTCGTTGTGTTTCAGTTCTCGGAGTTGTGTTCAAATAAGAAATTAAATCTTTTCGCCCACTTCCATCCATCCAAAAATAGTACTGCTTTTTTCTGCTGAGTCGCATTGTGGCATCGATGGGCAACGCAATTGGCAGGGGAAAAAATGACGGATATAATCCTGCACTACTCGTTTTGTATCACATTTTCTTCGATCAAAATGGATTAATGAAGAAACGTCAGACTATCTTCTTCAGTTGGTTTCCATTCCTGAGGAGCACACCGATGACTAGAACACATTTTATGGGTACTTTATGTCAATAACAATGCACCGGAATAAGTAGGTTTTGTGTGATATCTCTTAACACAGTTCAGTTGGAATTAGCATCCAATGGCCAGTATAGGTCAAAAGCTAAATCGATGCAGTATGATAATGTGCTACCTAACGCCTATTGTTGACATGTCATCTAGCATTTTGGAACACTCAGTAGGTGTGTCTCGCGGGCCCTACTGAAGAAGCTTATTACTTCTCATTTATTCGAGTCCGAAAATCGATTCAATTGTTTCAGCTTTCTACCGTGGTATGTACTCTGTGCTGTTGAAGTTGTGATTCATGAACGGTGGTTGAATTCGAGAGTAACGGAAAACAGCAGATCCGTTCATTGGCACTTTAGCACACACGTACGCAAATCCGCAACCAAGCGAGTTATTCATCTATTGGCATGCGCATGCAGTACATGCGATCGAATGCGGCTAAGCAGGATGGCGCCGCCGTAACGAAATAACAAGCAGGTACGACCCAGTGCCGAATTCTGGTTGATTAAAGCAAGCCGTCCGTCGCAGCGATGTGCGCACGTGTGCGCATGCATGTGTGACTAGTCGTGACAGCGAACAGGCATCAACCAATAGGCAGTCAACGGCAATGCGTGCGTGAGAGACTGATTGCGTACGTGACTACTTGAACTGACTCAACAACGGCGAATTCCAAAATTTCCAGTGAATGCCCGTTGCGTTCGTAGACCCGGTGGGCAGTAGCATCACACGCATGATAAGTTATTCGAATCTACACTACTCTGCTTTCAGTTTATATTGTTCCTGAACGTGATATTTTAATCCAAATGTTGCGCAAGTCATTTTTCACAACGATCTACATAGTGGGGGTGGTTATAATAAAAAGCTCTCAAGAACCAACTGTTGTTAAGTACTTGGTTCTGCACAAGTTCAGTACAGTGTGAAAAAGTTTGAAATATTTTGCATCGGTAAACCTGATATTGAGTAAATAACAGAAGTACCGAGGCATAGTAAACAAATGGCACTTTTTATACCTTATTGGACTCTTACAATTAGGAATGGCTGATTTCTTTCTAATATCTTTCTCTGATATTACCACTTTCTGAAATGGAACAGGATATTTACCCAACTCTTCAATACGACAAATAGTTCTGCAAAGGGCTGCCAAAGTTTTGAGAAAAAGACGACCAACTTCCAGTGGTTCTCTGCCCGACCATTTACAACAACTAATGGTGAGTTATACAAGCATTTTTGATGTAGCCATTGTTAGGTTTCTTTGATTGCATGGTACGTTTACTTCGGAGCATGCGAGTCGGTTGTTAGAAGAAGGCATTTGGAGCAAGTAGTTTCTAATTTTCTTTTCCATCTCCGGCTTACTACAGTAGGCTAAATGAAGTAAGGTTCAGCGGGTTTGACAAATGTTGAATTGTAGAATGCAGTTTGGTCGATTCTGAGTTGATCCAAATGTTGTAGTCGTTGACCCACAGATGGACGCTACTCACACTTTAGTCATGATCTACGAGGCTGTGTCAAAAGGCTTCGAAAGTTTTGCAAATGGATCACATTGTGAATTCGCCCCAATGACATAAGTCAGTAATTTGGAAAAGAATGCCATTTTCGTCTGGCTGGGAGATATGATGGAGCAAGATTCGTCTTTTTGCACATCTCACGTTATTGGATTTCTCCAGCAGACGAAATGAGTAGGGTTCAGCTAAGACAGATGTTGTGCTTTGATCCCCGAAAAAGACGACGGTGACAATGTGTAATCCCAATCATTCCATCTCCGTCGTATAGCACTAATCACAAACAAATATACCATGCACGATGGCTCATCGGGGTGCAGCCATGGATATTGATTATCGCAGCACGCATGTCTCGCGCGCATAATCTGCTACCACATCACGTGATAATGCTTGACAAGTTTGTGCCCACCAATTACACTGCTCGTGGATCAATATCTGTGTCCGTATGCGTTTCATTACGTATTTAATGCCTACATAAATGCAGTATTTTATATGCTAAGGGACCAAAACATTTCAGTGAGAGTTGGTGTTTCTTCTGATTCCTTTTCGAGCGATTCGTACGTCACTCACGGTCTCGGAATAATTCTCCATTTGAATGGATCAACCTGATCAGCATTGGAAATGAGCATTTCAGATGATTGTAATACATAAGGGAACCACTACAAGCGTCATATTACTTTCCAACTGTTTACAGCTAACTCTAATTGGGTGGATACAAAAACGATAAATATATATAACACGGGAAAACTTTTTCTAGACCCTACGACAGTTTTCTTGACAACTGATTAGTTTTATGGAGTTTCGTAAAGTGAAGCTACCACTAATGACCACCTTTTCCATTGTTTGGAGACCGTCTATCAGGCTATCCAGCACGTTGAAATATCACAGAGAGGCGAGGTCATCAGCGAATTCTCAAACAAAGTTTCTGATCCTTAAGAGAAGGACAAATACACTAATCGGATGACGCGCTCCTTAGTACATTATCTGCATTAAAACAGAAGAGGAAAGCAGATGTAGATCAGTCTAGTGGTGCCTCATTTGAGATGGTAAAAAATGAGTGAAATAATAGCAGTAATCGCAGGTTGTTCACACTTTTCATTTATTAAATCACAACAGAACAATATTTTTGGAAGCGGGTTGCGATCGGTTGAAGGTGATTGGCAGGGGCGATGACTGTAGCAGAAAGATCACATGACGATGGCTGTCTTATCACCACCCATCACAGAGATTCTGTGCCCAAGAAAATCGGCAATAGACAGAAAAGTGTTTTTAGATGCAGTGTTACAACTACTCGAGGATCAACACACGTTTCGTTTGTCATATTTCTCAACGACTGCAAAACAAGAGACTCCAAATAAGTCATAAATGGATCACACTGATTACCCACACACCCATGATTTGAACTTTCAAGATGAATTAAGTGCCTCTTTAGTCAGCCTGTCTGAAACTAATATAGTCACCTCTAATGTTTCCAGATATAGGTAGTTCCGACTCGGAAGAGTCTTAGTGAGTCTGTTGGGGAGTTGTTAGGCCTGCCACAATCAAGATCGTGGGATTGGATTATTGCAAACCAGATTGTCAACAGATGGTTGTCACTATTCTAGTCAGCTTTCTTTTTCCCTCGAACGTTTAGTTACATGCTTTCTCCACCCTGAAACTCTCATTTCACCAGTCCGACGTAGTAAACAAGGAAGCCTCCGCGCAACTTTGAGAAAAGTGAACTATTAATTAGATAACAACATTTAAACTGCAAACGGAACAACCAAGAATCGTAAACACGTGCAGACAGTTTGGTCTGAACCGTCCCACTAATTCTAGTGAGAAGCCTGTTCTACCTGCAAACCTTCTGAGCATTTTGGCTGTGCTGTCTACACGATTAGCTATGCAGCCGGATGTGCAAGACTCAGATGCACGCTGGAACAGATCAAGGAAGCCTTATATGCCGCTTCTAATGCCACACAGGACTCTGGTTCAAATAGGCCTCACAAACGATAGATATGTTCGATTTCGGTTGCTCTGTTGGATGCTCACAGATCTGTCCCTCATGATGCCACATTCAATGAAGTGCGTAAATCCCTGAGATGCCAACTGACTATTGTCATTGACGAGCGTCTGTCCCGGCTGGCTGATCTGGTCGCAACCCGGTTGGCTGATTCGGATCCGGCTGGTTCAGACGACATTTGGTTCGTGATGGGTCCATCACTCGGCTTCGCTGATCCCAATCTTGTCTTCGAGTGATGACGTACTGTTAGCCTTCAACTCATCGATCTGCTTCGCGGACTCCACCCTTGACCTTGATTCTGGACAGACGAAGGTGTCCTGTCTGACCACCGAACTACGACTTCTTTGTTAGTATTTGCTACTACCCCCACACAGTTGAGTTATGTCTTAGCCCCGAGCTGATCTGATTGCCAAAGCACCAGCTAATGTTATTTATTCTCATGCATGACTGGTCAACATTTGGAGTCCGGGCGAACCGACTGGATGGTCCGGCGTAACAAGCTCACGTATTACTGGTATCTTTGTTTCAGGGATGTTTACGCAACCCTGTGACGAGAAATTCCCGGTGTTGAACAGTTCAGATGCCAAATTGTTCATATTCGTTCGTGTTATTATGTGCCATTGGGAGGGATGTGAAAAAAAGAAAAGTAGACCACCGTTTTCCCTAAAGCTTTGATACAGTTATACTGATGCATTCCTGTTGATTGTTACACCGCATACGTGTCCATTTTCACCAGTGTATACTGACTTATTGTTACGCTTTTCATCCCGATTATGATCACGACATTCATAACACGAAATCCGGTGCTTGTTGAAAGTTCACACGTCTACTAGGATCAGATAGTGGCGACGCATTTGTGTGTGATCCCGATATAGTACGAGCCAAAGTTGAAGAATTATGGAGACACGACGCAAAACAATTTCTACGCAGTATCATGCAAGAAGAACGGGAACGTTTGGAATATCTCATTCTCCCAATAGAACGCGAAAGTAAGCGCCGAGATTCGAAGCTGATTGCTTTTATTTACGTAGAAAACACTGAGAATCACATTCATTTCTTTTCGTCAAATGTCACACACATCTGGCTACGTGCCAAAGTGTCAGAGTATCGGTTATCCGTTTGGTTCATTTCGAGTATTTTCCAAACTTCACACTGCTTGAACCACTCCTCACCACCAGACCGTACTAAGGATTGATAGCTATTCTGTCACTTGAATCCCTCTCATATCTGGTCTATCGAGGGGCGGGGGGTGGGAGGACTTAAGCAGTTTCACGTTGAAGCTTTCAGGGTCAGCGGTTCTTTGCCCCTCTCCAGTGGATCAGTTATCCTCCCACTTTATCCATGGTTAGACGTGAAATGAATGAAAAGTGAGCATTAAGTGATCTTCTTCACCAACTGGTTTTCATGAACCCCAGTTACCGATTATTTGGTGAAATCATATCATCTGTGAGGCGAAACAAGCAGTCCGATATAACCCATGCTTCAGCATCGTACACTTTCTCGCATCTGAATTACCAACTCAGACCGGATGCCCGCCTAGCTCAGCATCATGCGACAACATCCGCTGGCCATTTTCACAGGCTGAATAAACACAATTTCAAGAATGACTCAACGCCTACCTGCCTCCTCTTAAACCTCCTGGTCATACGCTAAATACATGTTCGTCAACGGGGTAGTTCAGTGGTAACCCTCGGGTGGACCTCGATCAACGTTGGCTACTGGGTTCGTTTGAGTTTTCAACCTAAGAACATGAGCCTTTGCATCGAGCCAACACAGCATATCACGTGACATTGTTGGGTGTACTTCCCCTCGTTCAGTTATCATGTAAGTGTTCCATGGTTAACAACCTCACTCCAGTCAAACCAGTGATGCCCAAGGGAAGATGTGTCTGGCCTACGATTCCCATGTGTCATAATGATTAACGAGCACTTCGATCAATCTTTTCCGCACAGCGAATATTTTATATGGGCGTCTTAGAAATAACCTCCGCAAGGTTCTGGCTAGGGAGGCTTTTGCACCAGAAACACAGCTAAACATTGTTGCATAGAAACTTCGGTGGGCTGCACATTGCCCACGTATACCAATAGAGAAACTAAACCGGTGAGCTCTGCATCCATTGATCTGAACGGTTGCTGACTAAAATTCAGGGGTACTCCAATGACCCGAGCTTGATAAATTACATTTACTGGCCGGGCTTTGTATGTTGAGGGTTGAAAAGACTCTAAATTCATGAGAAATCGTTTCGGACAGAGATTGAAATGTCGATTATGGAGAAATGAATGATCGCAGTAATCGCTAGCCATCACTGCACATCCGATTCGTGGACCGGACATATATTCCCTTGGACGTCACTGGTTTGGCTGGGGTGAGGGTGTTAATCACGGGACATACATGATAGCTGGACAAACGTATGTGCGCGCAACAATGTCACGTGATAAACGAAGTTCAATATGCTGTATCGGGTTGGCGGAAAGGCTTGCGTTCTGGCGTTAAAAGTCCAGGATCACCCCATTTGTCAACGCCAATCGAGGTCACCCGAGGCTTGTCACCTAAGTATTGGATTTACGTCTCAACATGAGGAACCCGATCCATAAACAGCTGGAGTCGGACTTCTCCGCTAACCTAGTATTAGTTGTATGCTCCATACATGCATAACTATCCAATAACATACGGAATTGCCAAAACCGGTGTTGTTTTTACGGTGTTATCCATAAACCGTATTAGCGTTGCATACCATAGGGATCCGTGGTCCAAAAATTAACTTTGAATATTTCAACGGCCGGAAAAGTTACTGGGATGCGAACTTGCTCGACAGAACCATGCCTTGAATGTAGCCAGCTGTGTTTAAGAACGAACTGAGTTGCCCATCGATGAGAAGCTCGGTTTGCTAGATTGGTATCACAACCATAAAAGTAATCAAGTCTCAACCGTAAATTACTCTAGAGCAGTACGTTTATGTATTTTCAGAGCCTAATCAATCAACAGTCAGTCGAATGCTCAAACAAGAGACAGAGCTCACATCCAAACGCACTGGTGGCCTAAACACTATTGCCATTCGTAATCGAAAAGTAGAACACTCTAAACTAAAAGCTGCGACGGTCTACGGCAACACTGTGGCGTCCGTTATCAACCTGGACGAACTATTAGACGGGCGAGATGGAGATGATGATGGCTTCAAAGCTCCTGTACCGCGTAAAACTAGCTGGAAAGCTATCAAAGAACTGAAGCAATACCACATAAAGAATAATGAGGATACGCCCCTTGATGTAGAACATTTCCTCAACCAGAAGAGCTTTCAAGTTCGAGAAATTCTGACGAAAACTCATAGACAAATGAAAACTCATAAGTTTTTTTCTAGTAAATCCTTCAATATCATTTCATAGCATGCCACTTTAATCGTTCCTTTTTAAGTGCACGCCTGTCTGATGACATCGATCTGTACCAAACGACGGGTAAGCAATAAGCCAGGCTTATCTTTACTGATTTGGCTATTCCTCGTCATGAACTCATCGCATCCACTCGCATTATTTACAGTCATGAAGTGCATCTCATCGATAGTCATACAGAACGATAATTTATGCAAAGCGCACAAATTCCCGCGGAATGAGCGGAAAAACTGTTGTCCCACAACTAGTGTTTGTATATATCTCACAATTAATTGCGAATAGTGTGTGGGATTGTCGATACTTTGCCTGACCGACTGTCCTTTGCATCCCACCTTTCACACACAAACCTCAAGTCATCCGACCAGCCTTGCACTCAGAAGCACCAGACTCAGGTATCGCTCTTGTTAAAGCTCATCAGTGATGCATATCCTCTGCCACACCCAGTGTTTGAACCCAGGACCTTTCACCTCGAAGGCGCGTGTGTTACCACCGCGCGACCCCACTGCCGTCCAGGCTGATGCGAATAACCGAGTTAAACTTGTTCAGATATCGTCCTCTATGAGAGCCAGCAGTTCCCGACAGTTACTGAGGGAGACACGGTCACTATCCCGTTAACTCTAAGCGAATGCCTCCGGCCTATTCAGGTCTTCTCCGCAGAATGGGCCGTTGTACTCAAATAAACTTTTTCTATTACATGCTTACATGATGGTAATCAAACACTCTAACCTACTGGACCACCACCGATCTAGTGATCCTTGTATAAACCTCACAATCACTTGCGATTTGTGTATGAGATTGATGAGATTTTGTTTGACTGACTGTCCTTTGGACCCCACCTTTCACGCGCAAACCTCAGATCATCCAACCAACTTGGAGTCAACATGTACAAACGTTTATTTAGCTTCTTCTCCAGACCACGACGTAGTAACATCGATCCTCTGGCTACCTGAGTATTTCGGTTCTGTCCTGGCCGGATACCTGACGCCATTAGGTTGATTTATTTGATCGGCCTTTCCGTTTGGTTGGTCCGATTGATCCGGTTGACGGACTAATCGGTAGCCCGTCGCAGGGGCTATTTTGCTGATTGCTCGTAATCCCGCTGAGGGAATTGGCTCGATAGTTGGAAGGTTTGGAGAAATCGCCACGCTTTGGGTTGGTGAAAAAGTGTTCAGTATTTCTGCATGAGGGAAACACGTTATTTTGTAAAGACTGACTGAATGAACGATGACGAACGGATGTAAATTCTGGTGCGCAGTTCTTCAACAGAATGGCAGAAATGCCCTCTGGGTCAAGAAGCTTCAAAGTGCCAAATGAACGCAGAACTTGACGGACCTTTCTGGTAGTGGATTTGGCCGAACCGGAAGGTTCAAAAGAATTCAAGGGAGAAGGAACAGTAGGGTTTTGCGACAGAATGGAGGTGGATGCAAACATGGCTGCGAGATGGTAACTTCCGAGCTTTGCAGTGAACAACTTTGTTTCTGGCCTTCCGCACGGTTACACAGTATATTTTACGTGCTCGTGAGTAGATTTCTTTAGATGATTATGTTCGAGAGTTGCGTTAGTGCCTTTTTCTTAGGCTCTGCGCGAATACATACGTGGTGAACCATTTGAGGGATTTAACTCTACCAGGTTTGAAGCAGTGATGGATGATTATGCGCATACCTTACTCAAATGTTCCTGATAGACGTATTCGGGCTGGAAGCAAATCAGCATTCAAACCAGGGGTATGACGTCAGAAAACCAAGCATCACGTTCCAAACTGCAGAGTCATATTACGAGAGAATGCATCTGGAGGGTGGACTAGGCCTGGGAGTAGAAAGGTGCCGTAGGCAGTCGAAGAGACACTGATCCGATCTACCGAGGGGAGAAGCGGGAAAAACTGTGGAAAAGGAGGATGGATTGGATGGTAAAAGACCCTTGAGGATGTGTGCACGATCAACGGCACGATGGGGGACCCACGCAGCCAACCGGATTAGATATGACAGGATATTAGCAACAGCGAATGCTTTCGTTTCGCGTCCCAAGTTAGTGGCACCGGATGAGTGTGTAGGCCAGTCCATGTTGTGGACATTAAACTCCTCTAGGATGGTGATACTGGAACCAAGGTCATATTACAAGAATATGCTGCGCAGCCTGAGAAAACGATTCAAAAAGAAAACGAATATTGCTATCGTGTGAACGATGGCGAACAAAGAAACAATGGTCGGTAAGCGGAAATTCGAGTTTTATCGACATGAGCTGGAAGTCTCGGACGAAAATACCAATGACGAACCACAAAGGACTTTCCAGCTGCGCGACAGCCGTGACTGTCTACCTCCTCATGCATATAATTGTCGTTTTATAACCGGCTCAGCCTCGTCCGGGTTGATCCAGTGACGTGAGGTTTGTGCGTGGAAGGTGAAATCCAAAGGGCAATCAGTCAAGCAAAAGATATTTTGTACTGATTTTGTTAGTTATACGAAAGTCACCCAGTATTTCTGGATAAGAGGAATTACCAGTTTGAGGCTGTCATGGTGTAGAGTTTATCAGAAGTGGTAAAATTCAAATCTGAGACCTCAAGGTTTATAGTTATGTGTGATATCCACTGGACCATAGCCGACCATATGCGAACTTCCGTGAAAGCCGACATTCCAGTCGGTCGCTTAATGTTGGGTCCTATATTATACAACTTGGACGATTAGACGACAACCAATATTGCCTGTACATTTCAACAACCCAAGGCAACTCGTCCATCTACCTCCGGGGATCGTGACGGATAATGCAGATTTCGACTGAATAATATGAACTAATTTTTTTAAACTCGTGGTTTATTTATCCAGACTTATGCTTAACTAGCAATCATCTGAGTAGTTTCAATATTCCGGTAGTCACGGTCACACCAAGAACAAGACGTTGGAGAGCGAACAATTGTTTTCAATGAATCCTATACATGCTCTTACAATTCATAAGAGTGAGGTGACATTGGAATGCTCTAGCCATTGGCTGGAGTAAAGGTCATTGTCGTAGCGTTAGAAAAAGGGGGTTGGTGGGAGGTTGTCTCTATCGTGTGCATGTTGAGGTGAGAGTTTCACTCTCAGCGTCACGAGCGCTAATCGATAGTGGATTTTCAGGGTTCGGTCAGCGATCTGTGTTCTCCAGCTTTGGCCAGGTCAGCTGGAGAGCTTGGACTAGTCGCTTTTGTGCACATAGATCAAGGCTTAGTAGACGAATGGCGATTGCCTCTGCCGTGGCCAGGGATTGAGGTCGGACTTGTTTTGATCGATTAGGTGTAACTCGGTATATGACTCGGAACGCTTTTCAGGGTCGATCTTATGGCCAATGTCGACCAAACGGCCCAGAGTCGAACAAGTAATCACACCGGTTTACCCCGGCCTCCACCATCTGGGGCGATGTTCCTTAATGCGTTGAAACAAACGCCTAGTCGTGCGACCTATATAGGATGCGCCACATTCGCGCCTGAATGATTAAATGATCACGATCGGACTGTTTGTCTTTTACCTGCGTGCAGATCATTGGAGAGGTGGTGGTGAAAGCTAGGGCAACGACAATGACTTTTACTCCAGCCAATGGCTAAAACATTCCAATGTCACTTCACCCATATGAATTGTAAGAGCACGTATAGGATTCATTGAGAACAATTGTTCGCTCTCCAGCGTCTTGTTCTTAGTGTAACGATCATTCGTCCAGCTCATTTTCACTGTAATTTATTTAATTGTCACTAAACATCACTGTTTCATTCTATTTCCAAATCCCGATAGTCGAAAATGCAAGAGAAGTTGCCGTCTTCTTAAGATCTAAAAGCAGCCGTTCATCAATTGTGGGTCAACTAAAAAGAGCACGACCAGTGTCGGGTGAACAGAGGAGAGAACTTATCTTCCGCTATATAAAGAAACAGCACTATCCAGAAACTAAAGCAGCTCAAGAAATTCAAACTTTAGATTTTAAAGGAGTCGAGGAGACAAAAGAAAAACCTGCAGATATGATGCCTGATATTCAGTTTGGTGCTTTTATGTCCGCTATGATTGACAAGCTTGGATCGGTGGATCAGGTTTATCAACTGATCAGTCAAGCAATCGCTCGAGATCCCGAAGCTCTTACCGAATTGAATGAGTTTATAAGCTCACGAAATTTAAGGAATGCATTTTATCAGAAATTACGCACACCGCAAAATGCTTTCCCCTATTTGACCAGTATAATGGGTTCACGGGAACGACTACGGAATATTCTGTCCAGTGTAGTCGACGGCAATATGGCTGATTTTGAACTTCTTTCCTCCAAACTGGAAAGTGCAACAGCTGTGTACAATCTGGTTGAAATATACAAAGAAGCTCGCCGTGAAGCAATTCAAATCATACAATCATTCATGCCATTATCCTCGACCAGTTGTTCCATTGTGGACATGCTTATTGATGGTCGTGAGAGTGCGGAAACACTTGCCGAATTGATTAATGGAATCGGCGTGGATGTGAGACACGATTTGCGAGCGGAACAGTTGCCTAAGATCACGGTGGGCACGTTGAACATGATTGCTACCTCCCTCGTGAGTTGTGACGCGAAACGACTAAAAGAAATTAAAGGGACCAAAATTCCCCCTCGTCGATCCTCTTCGATGATTTTAGCCGGTCAAGATTCTGCCAAGAAACCTGGGTAAGTGTTGTTCTGAACCGTCCCAATGGCTGTGGTGAGAAGACTCTTTTGGCTTTAAACTATCTCGACTAATTGGTACAAAGATGACATTTTATATACGATGCATGGTGATCATAGCCGAACCCTAGCTCGGAGTCTCATTGATCCACCCGTTGTTCACGGTCAGCTCTTCTGAGTGGTTAATCTGCTAACGAATCCAGTTGGTTGATTGAGCTCAGACAACAACTGGCACTTGATTGGTTCAATGGTACGCTTCGTTCGTTCTAATATTGTCCTTGATTCAGGACAGCCGAAGACGTGCTGGATGGCCGCCAAACCATCGTGCTGTCTACTAAACAAACTAGGTCGTCTGTTGAAAATGCTTCAGCCCATTCCCTCACAAGTATTACTCTTCGAATTCCAACAGTCGGTTGACAAGCCCACGGAAGAGTAACTAGTTCGTTACTCAGACTGCGTGAATATTTGTAGATGGAGAGGAAAATTGTGCATAGGGAAGTGTAAAATTTGTAGCTGCTTGACTTGTGCATGCTCGTGTGCTTACATTTCCGTCCAAAACACTTGCCGAAACATTCGACACATTAGTTCTTCACAGAATATATAAAAAGTATGAAATGAACTAAGATGTATACACCAGTATCAATGCGCTATGTGGTTATTACCTTCTTTCTTTTGCTGTCAAAGTGCCAATAAAATGCGGAACAGTGAAATTCTTATAAATGATGATACGAGACGGGATACATCAAAACGCGTTTTCGGGTGGGAGTGGAAGAAGACGACTCGGTGTGCTACAGGTGTTTGCTGTCTGAAAATACCGTGTAGGCCCCTAATCTCTATCTTCAACCGCACAGTTCTCTGATGCTGTATCTCACGGAAGCTTGTGCCGGAGAAAATTATTTCTGTTTTCCGATCTTTCTATGCAAATAGCTGAAACCGAGTTCGTGCTTACGGCGATCTTTCACCCGAGTTCACCAAGAGAAGTGACATTCGTCAAGGTTGTCCTCCACTGACCTTAATCTTTGATTTTGTAACTGAAATGATTCTCGAGATAGCCCCATCCTTGTGCGAGAATAGTGGCATCGATCTTTGTTCAGGCAGCCAGCTGTGTGACTTGGAAAACGTGAACGATATCATTCTTATGAGTGGGGATCTAGGTAGATTACGAGTGTTCCTAGATTGCCTAAACAAGAGTGTAGCAATATTTATGATACGTTTTGCAACTTCAAAGCGTTAACTACTACTTGTGGACTGGGTTGGCTCAACACCAAGTCTTGTTTCTGCAAGGGAAGCTCTAGCGGAAGCAGATAAATTTCGTTACCTGGGCAGTCACATCTCACCAAGTAGTCAGGTAACCGAGGATGTATCGTCAAGTATGCAGAAAGAGGGTTTGACTTTTTTCAACTTCATCCATCTGTGGCACCGGCATGACATCCGATAGCCTGTCAAGGTTCGAGGGTACACTCTGATGGTTAGGCTCTAATCTTTATACGGCTCAGAAACACGGTCTTTAGAGGTAAAAGATAGGTGTAGACCGTCGGCGATTCAAGTCAAGTCAAGTTAAGTCAAGTATATGCTTTATACACCCGAAGGTGGATATTCAGAAGCTACATAATAACTTCCAATTGGAAAATGATACAAAAAATGAAATATAATGTCAACTCAGCGTTGAGTTTAGTTATGAAAAGATAACATCGGAGTTAGCAAAGAAACGGACGAGATGTGGTACTGTGGTGGACTTGTAGGCCTTGGTGCGAACATACAGGTGTTTATAGCGAATTCGTGTCGAGGATGTAGAAATGCATTTACTGAGATCGAGATAAAAAGGGGTGAGATTCGTCAGCCAGTATCCTGCTGGAGAAAGTTGTAAATGAATTGATGCGTTGGCACGTTATAGAGTGGGTTAACTGATTTTGAGGTATTCCGCTACCCCCAGATAAGTGTTTCATAAGAAGGACAATTAGCTTAAAGTCTTCAGAAAACAATCTGTTGAAGCATAGAGCCGGTTGGGTAGAACGCAGGAGTAGACAAATTTTCGGATGAGATAAAGTCCGGTGCCAGATGACTTGAGCATTTGAACATAAAACGTAAGCCCTCTTATCTTCAGAAAGACCGTGGGGATACGTTCAGACCAAGAACGGTCACGGTTTATGATAACACCAAGATACTTCATGGATGAACTGCTTCCGACGCACCCACTGTTAATCATCAAAGTGGGAAGGGATTCCAAAAGATTAGAATACCTGATCCTTTTGTGGAGAAAATACAATGTATCGGAAGTTTCCGACGGACTCATTCGCAGGTTGCGTATGGAAGACCAATTACCAAGCTCAGTTATGGTGTCCTGTGGAAGAGATTGTGTACACGGATTATGGTGTGGCATACCAAGAATCACTTGGTCGGCGTATTTTATCAGCATGCAGTCGTCCTGGACAGGCATAGAGGAAATATACGTAGAAAACAGAAATGGAGAAAGGATTGCTCCTTGTAAAACACCTTTCGTGGATGGAAGCAATGAGGAGGTTTTACCATGAAATTGTGTCAACTGTCGTCGACCAGAAAAATAACTAGACAGCAAGAGTACTTCATTTGGCTGGATTCTGCTATCGGTCAGGACCCGTATTAGCTTGGATCTGTCCACACAGTTGTATGCATCACTGTAATCGATAAACGGACCCTAACGACCACACATTTCTGACCCAATGCCGACCACACAAAATGCGTGAGGGAAGCGAGTGCCTCGAAGTTTGAACGTGAATGACTGTAGTCGACTTGGTTTGAGGTCAGACATATTAAGCTAACGAGATATTCGTTGTAGTAGTAACGGTTCACACACCTTGAGGGTAACAGATGTACGTGCCACTGGGCGAACTTTGTTTGTTCCCTTCTTGAATATGGGTGTAATGGAAGCTTTTTCCATCCGTCAGGGATTTTCTCATGGGTTGAGCAGCGATTCAAGAGGTCGATAGTCGATCAGGGCCACATGCTTTACCCGGTTGAATTTGGAACAGTTCTTTGTATACGTCGAGGGAATTAAAGAAATGACTGATAGGCACCAAACGGCTGTTGGCATCGAAACTCGAGGCTGATGCTCTATCTCTGCCACCGATGAAGTTCCCATTGAGTTCTTCAACATCTACCGCCAGTGCGATTTTCTTTGAGATTTTGCCACTCAACTGTAAAAGAACTTTCCAGGTATCGCAAATAATTTTATTTGACCGTACTGTCCAAATATACATGGCATTAACTTAGTGTTACTCAACTTTGATTGCCCCGGATAGAAGTTTGATGAGGAGACAATTTTTAGCTCCTTGTGCGCGTTCTTTTTTTTACTACGCTGTTGTTTTAGACGAGAGTGTGAAAACCCACCTGTACGGATATATACGGTTTCAACTGGGAAATATATATTGAAGCATAAATGTAGATAGTTTGTCAGGTGATCGCAGAACGAAGATGAATCTGAGTGAGAAAATATATTACGATGAGTTCCTGCAATCGTATCCGCAAGTCTAGCGAGACTTTCCGGGGAGCATTGGCGTTTACGACTCTTCCGGTCGCCAAAATGAGTAAACCAGCAACGGTTATTCTTTCCGTACATAGTAGGAGAAAAGTCAATGGCCGTGTGATCCGAACTTCTCACCGATTAAAGATAACCAGTAGGGAACACGTTAGGATTGTCCACAGAACAGAGATCCAAGTGAACTTCATTTCTGGTTGGGAAGGTTACAATATTTTTAGACCAACATCGGACCTATTGAAGCCACTACAGATTATACAAAAGAATGAATCCAAATGATTAAGAAGGAACATGGGAAAGTATAGGAGAATTCATCAAGTCCATTGGAGATATATGTACATTGGCGATAACCAGGGACCTGCAGTGGCTCAAATTTTTGGGTTTGCATTGAAGAACAGACACTGATATGTGCTATGGAATGAGCAAATAAATTTCTGGATAACTTACACCACCGATCGTTCGCATAGGTGATGGCTCAACCACCGCCGTTTTTGTGGGGCATTGGACGATCTACCTGGAAAGGTACGAAACCATTATTGTTGATGATTTCATCCTCGATGTCATTGTGCAGTCAACTTTCTTGGATCAGCTGTTTGTATTCGCGGCTACGAACAGTGTGGGATAAATCCGACAAACTTTCCAGGATTGAGTGTATGTTACAACTCACAGTAATGGGTATACCCATGGTAGTGACGTTCTGCCATCGTAGTGAGACTTTCCAATCGGGACAATGCTTCTTCTTGTGACCTTTAGATATCTCGAAGATAATTTTTCTCTGTTCCATAAAGATCCACCAGGTGGATTTTTCACCACAGTGATTGCGAATTTGCGAGACTCCACAAAGCTCCTCGTGTATGGCAAAAAGTTAAGCATTACCTTTAAAGCACAGCATTTAGTGTGACTTTAGTCGTAAAGTAATTATTTATGGTAAAGAGGAAAAAGTGGTGCCAATAACGAAACCAGTGTGGAAGTAATTATGCAGCATAAAAGTCCGGAGATGGCACGGACAACTTGGCCGATTTCGAAGGCCCCACAAGACTTTGGGAATCGACGTCTCCGTAACATTTCTGGAATATGATGAGTAAACCGTGGCACCAATGCTGCTGTTAGGCATAGGGTTTTGGGAACTGGAGGTCAGTTTCTGGAGCAGGCACAGAATCCAAACAGACTACGGTGGTTGGAACATATGTTATACATGCCCGCCGATAAACTTCCGCAGCGTACGTTATTCTCTGAGGCAGATTATTTTGGAAAGATAGATCGAGGTGATCAGTCCATGACAGGTATGAAGACCATGACCCGTCGATTTTACCAAGTAGGTGTTAGAATTCCGGGCTTGGGTCCACGAAATCTGCCTACCGGATTGTTAGAGAAATTTAGCGGTATGGATAGGTGTCGAGGTCAGTGGCGTAGCTACATTTGGTCTCTTACTTTTTATTCATTTTTCTCTCATAATTTTTTCAGCTTTTACCATATGTTTCTATTCATTCTACCCTCAGCTGGACGATGCTGTGAGGTAGCGACCAAGATCAGAGTGCAGAAGTGCGAGTTGGATGGTTATGCTGGACTGAATTGTGGCCAAACTTAAGGTACGATTCAATGTGTCTACCAACATGTTCAAAGATCAGTTCTTCTGTGGGGATTAAAGAAACAAGACTGAATAACATTAGGCTGTGTAACGGATCTTTGAACTCTTGTTTCATAATGAGATGCGAAAACTGAAACAATTATGAATTAGGGTTTGGCATATTTGTCAAATGTCGAATTGATTCATACTTTAAAAGTCACCAACCACTGCAGGATCCGAACCTGCTCGTGGACACCACCTGCGTCTTAGTACCGCACGTGTGCTATACCAGCTGAACTCCGAGGCCACACCGAAGGGCTTCAGGTGGATACATTGTGTGATCCATTTGCGAAAAGTTCAAAGGCCTTTAGTGTGTCTTCGTAGCTCAGCTGGTAGAGTGCACTCGCTGTACTACGGCATGAGTGACTCTCCCGCTGGGGAACAGCGACTTTTCACGTTTGAATCATTACAAACAAATCGGTTAAAAAGGTAGTATAAACTTATCAACTAAGTTTGCAAAAAAACAAATTACAAGATATTGGTTAGCAAAATATTTTGGGGATACAAATATTGATTGAAAACGTGAAAACTACTGACGCTTCCAACTTATCTGTTTCTGCTAAAGTTCGAAACTTTGGAAACACCTCCATGGGGATAGAATCATCAAAATGACTACTGTCATATTGCGATGTGGGTAAATCAGGGCAAACGAACTAGGATTTTGCACCGTAGCAAGTGTAGAAAGTGAATACTGGGAAATGAAACAAGGAGAGGTAATCAATTCGCCATCGAATTCTCTATAGTGCGTGGAAAACTAACCTTCTGCCAAAGTGATCATAAGTCGGTCATTATCATTTCACAGTTGAACCTACTTCACTCAGTATTATGTTGACCATGAAAAGAATGACAGAAATGGTCCCATGTGTAATCTTGGGTAAAGGTCCTATTCAATGAATAAATCAAACGTACGAGCAAATCAATTGATTTTCGAGAGTATTTACATCAGATGGTTTTTTCTGTCATTCGGACTGATGTAAAACTATTCTGATATTGAAACAACTGATTTGTGTTTTTTCCGAATGACTCACCCACAAATTAGAACGCTCCGCGTCTCCACAATGTTTTCTATGTGAGTGGGTCGGATGGGGTGAGAAAAAATTGGTTGGTTCTAGCGCTATTCTTTGGAGTGCGTCGGCTAGTCCCCGATCCTCTACAGAAATAAATCGTTTTTAAGTAAAGCAGTAATATCCCTCTACCTGCTATCAATTATTGCAATGGTGCTTGATAGGAATAAAATTTTCGTCGTCTGCACTCTACGGCCCAAAACTTACACATAAAGGGCAGGTCATGATTCAGATTATTTTCTATCTGCCAACCATATCTGTTTTAAATGAGTGGGTTGTTGGATCTTTCATCGGTGACCTAAGCTCAGCACTCAGAAGAAGCCCTCGATCAAGATAGAGTATTTAGAAACGAATAGACAGCGGGGTGTTTAGAAACTGGATATAGGATGGGCCCAACAAGTTTACATATATGCTGCCCAACACATTTCATGACAGGTATTCAGTTATCTGACATTTGACACGCGGTAGCCAACCCCAATCTACGGTTCAGTTCAGCACAGTTCGAAAAGCAACTAACCATGCACCGGTTGCGGTGGCTCCCAGGAGGCCTTACACGCCCCACATTTCGCAGACTAGAAATCGTAATTCATTGTGTTACCCGACTGGTGGGGTGCGATTTGGCTAATTTTGTAGCTTGTCGTCAGATTGGCGCTTAGAATTAGGCTTGTGTGTTGCCAAAACAAGTCGCCGTGATTTGCTTGACTGTATCTTACCAACCCTACATACACCAGCACCTGAGCTACTAGGCTCGTATCAGCTGCATTTTGCGTCCCGGCCAGATGGCTGTTTGACTTGGAATTTAGGTAACTGGCTTAGGCCGAAGGCTGTCCGCGTGTACAATTCATGTCAAAGTGGCAACAAACTCTAGCTAATCACGCTGTCTATCTGTCTGCCTTTCTATCCCCGTGAGATTACTCAGTCTCACCACAGTTGGCTATGCCGCGGTCAAATGACAAAATTAGAACTGCATACGAACCTGTGTGTTTACACAGCGCAGTGCGACGATCAAAGCTGCTGTTGACACAACTGAGTGGGGAATTTTCACTCTCTAGATTCCGGACCAATCAGAAAGAACTTTCAACCAATAAACCGGATATCACTTTTGAACAAGATAACCTATTTACCTGACCGGGATCGAGTGTGAAAACGACACTCCTACCCTGCATGTCTTACAATTTAAAACACTACTTATATTACCACCACCACTACAGTTCACTTCGGGGCTTTTGCCCGTTTACTTCGCACCTGTATACTTTGATTTTGGTTGCTACCTCGCAGAATCAGCGAAGGATAAGTCGAACAGATCGACGCACAAGGAGGGAACAAGCGAAAAAGAAAGGATTAAGGTAGAATAACAAAAGTACAGAAAGAATTCCATTACAAGTATGCCCCGGATAGGGGCACCTGGTCATGTCGCCCTATATCTCCAACCATCTTGTAAGCGTAGCCCATGAACCCTCACTTGAAAGCCTAACAGTTAAGTTTATTTTTACACAAACATTGGTCATGCACTGGATGCGATGGCTTTGCTATTTATCTCATCCTTCAGACACTGCCCTCCTCGGAAAACAATTTTCACCGAGGGTCACTGCTCGTGGATGTATGTTACCGTATGCTAACCACCGTGACCTGGTTAGATTACGCGCTTGCTCCAAAGACTAAACTCTGGAAACCATCATCCTATCTCAGACCTCCGTAGTGCAGAGTGAGTGCTGCGGCCCAGTAGTGTGGATTGTGTGAATTCAAAATTGATCTCACCCAGTTCACAAAATACCCACTTTCGAACTCGTGTCTAACCGAGGATCGAAAATAGCCAAAGTTGTGTCTTACTGTGAATTCTGTGAACATTTAGTTTAAACGTAGCTAGAAAGAACAAAATGAACTTAACAACGCCAGTGCACTTATTCGTTTTTTTCCCCTTGCATCTCTCGCTTTGTTTGCTATTGCAGAACCCTTGGTTCGCCAGAAGGGTTTATTCAAAACGCAGCGGAACTACGTGCTGTACTGTCAGCAAACACGCTGGTTAAAGACACATTGAACGAACTACGTGTAAATCCCCAGAACACATTACTTGAGCCATCCACTATGGATTATGTAAATTTAGTTAACAAGGGTGAGTTTTTCAAAACGCAAGCTCCTGCACTGGATCATGAACAATCACGTGCGGCGGATGAGAAACTGATTGAGCACTTCTCAACACTGATGCGTAAAATGCGTCACGTAATGGCATGGTCGATGATCAAGGATCCCGTGGAAGGAGATCTATGCTTGTCCAATTTGAAACAGACAATCGCTCGGGGAATCCATATCACAGAATCGGCTGTCCACTATATTGAAGAATTCATGGCTGGTGCTGCCAAGTCACGAAATGTGGTCGAAATGGTTCAGAGTGCGGTGTATGGTGATCCCAAAATTACTCAGGAACTGACTGCCTTGTTGGGAAGCGGAAAAACCATGTATCTATTAACCACAGTTCAAGAAGCACAAGGTCAAGTGGTCGATCGATTGCTGAGACACTGTGCCACAGATCGTGAAATGCTTGCTATCGAAAACATGTTGAGGACAGGTGAAGAAACGTCGGGAAATAAAATCCAGAAGTATGTACTCACCGTGTGTGTGTGTGTGTGTGTGTGTGTGTGTGTGTGTGTGTGCGCGCATAATGGAGTTCACCAACTGCGCTCTTGACGAATGATGACAGGCAGTCAAAAACCAGGACATCTGAGATTAGCGAAGATGAGAATTGAAATGTCAACCGGTATGATTTTGGTCGTAGTTACAGACCTGTCTATCGTAGGTGTTCTGTTTAGGATAAATAGTGGCACAAGAAACCCACTGCTCGGCTCATTCGTACGTTCGTAAATGTAACCAACCCTAAGCCACTGAGTAAGCCCGGGAAGCCACAGTTACACACACACGCTAGCTCAAGTCAAACGTACCATTTTCAGATTGATTTGAGACGCCATCACATTGATTTGCGAAACTGTCACTTGGATTTGGAAAACTATAAGTTCGATTTGAGAACTGAACTCAACGATTGGTTTTCGCATCAGTAAAGTGCATTTCATTGGTCATCTGGCCACAAGCCGCTCTGATCGACCGTTGTCCGATGTGATCGCCTGTCTTACAACGCTCTTTCCGTGCAAAAATGGCACAGACCCCAGTTGTGTGATTTGTCGCGCTCATGGACAGACGTCAATCCGGTGAACCACTGGGGTCATGTGATCTGAGCCAGAGTACCAAACTGTCCTCAACTTATTAATGTAAGCGACGGCGCATGGGGTTAGACGCTTTTAGACTAGGGGGAAAATTTCGGCCATCCTGTCGACAGAGTTGTGATACTGGTCTCTGAATAACATCAGGATTCGGTTCATCGGCACGCGCTTGGTACAATCTGCGAAGCATGAAAGATACAAGCAGCTTCGCCGCTACCGAGATAAGACAGATACCTCTATGATTATCGTAGTCACCACACAAGCCCTTCTTAAGGATGGGGACAACGATCAATTTCCTTCAAATGGAGGGGACAAGCTCAAAATTCCCAACCTTTGAGAACAAAACATAAAGTTCTCTAACGAGTTGCACTCCATCATTTTCAAAAACGGATAGGGGAAGACCATTGGAGTTCGGCCGTTTGCTACGTCCTAAGGCCCGGACTCCCTTTCGGATATCCGCCTCGGTAAATGGATCTATTGAAATGCATCACTGGATGTTTGCCTGAAGAGCAATAGAAGAGGCTGGCTCAGAGGGCCAGCTAAACTGTATCTGAAAGTGCGAGGATTTCCCGTGGCGGCAGCACGTTCCATCTTTGATTTACGTTGCGACCATCAGATTTAGCGGTCCGTACGAAGACTCACGTTGAGTGCACATCTCGCTACAAACCGTGCTTCGTTATACTCTCTTCGAGTCGAGATCGACTGCAGTGCGTCGAGTAAGCACACAGATTTATCAGAAATCCTGGATCTTGCTGCACGACGAGACACGCCATAACTTCATAGCCCAGAGGAATGGTTTATGTTATCAGGGAGATACGTCTAAATTTCCAAATTGTGCGTGTTAGAAGATCAGTGGATGAGATGGATTGAAGAGGCTGTCGCAGTCCAACCGTCGTTGCAACTTGCGTTTGATGCGTCCACCGGAGCACATGGACAGCTTAGTGCAAACTGGTGCGTGTTCGGAATCAAGTGGGGTACCCTGTACTAGCCACTTTCTTGTACGCAACCCCGCCATTTGTGGCTTATGGCGGTAGGGATTATCTGGGTCTACTGTTGACTCGAAGAGGGCGTAAGCCACGTGGCGTACCGGCGATTGGAGTTTCTGAAGTTCATACTAGCGATCAATGGGAGAAGGTCTAAACACGGGGCCAACGACCGTTTCCCGTTTCCCGAGCGACAGAAATCTCTCCCAAAAGAGCGTCTTAGATGCTCTTCGTTCGGTGACAGGTGACCAAATCTAGCATTCTTATCGCCTGCCAAAATCACGACATCGGCCCGGCTTGCTTTGTCTAGGGTGTTGAGGAGCTTTTGGGGAAAGTTATCTTTGACTGCGTCTGGATTGGATTCGGTGGGCGTATACGCCGAAAAGATAAACAGATTACCTCTTTCAGAACGGCGACTGCTCACTGTGCACAAACCCCAGAGTCTCAAGGAGCAATAAACACTGTCAAATAGGATTCAGTCTAGCAGCGCGGCTTCAGCTCTTTCACTGAGAGCAATGTCAACGCCAGAAAAATCATTAGCCACAGCCTTCGCAGCCGCAGAGAGATGTGAGTGAAAGTTCACGGCTGGGTTAGATGCGGGCGTCAGTCAAATGACGGAACTGGGATCTTGAATGTGAGTATCCTGAAAACAATCCACTTCGACGGCAGGGGACTCAAAGGTACGAGCTAAACCCGCCTGCTATCCTATACGCATTCGGGTTTCGCACGGTAAACGTGGCTAGTTTGAATGACGATCGAGAATGAAGGAGGGCATCAGCCGGTGGAAGCGGGTTTAGTGAGACTCGGAAGCTAGTTTAAGAAGAACGAGAGAGAACACAGCCAGGATTCCCACCAGTGGCACTACAGCTGGCACAGCCGACTATAGTGCCCGTAGGGTGGAATAATGGGGAAGAAATTGGGAGAAGTTGAAATTAGAATAGCTCAGTTGTTTACGGTGCAGCAGAGTGATAGCTAGTATGAGCGGAAGAACAGTCAGTTGGTAGAGCGCGCCGAGCATTCGCTTTCCTCCTAACACATTGCTGGGAACACCTCTTTCACTAGGAGGCACTGAGTGAGACTTGACAGTGGCTACTTGAAAGGTACGGTCGTTACGGAGCATTTCAAAAGGCGTTCGGGATGAGTAGCCATCTTGTAGCCTGACAAACCCGCCCCTGACCATTCTGAGGACGGTAGAAAATGAGAACATAACTGAAAAAGTATTAACTGAAATGATGCAGAAGGGAAATACGCTATTTGTTACCTTTGAAAGATTTTTGTACGTAATACGCTGTAATTGAGCAATGTTCGGCAACGCATTTTTGTCAGCGTACATAATATACAAACGTATGTGTGCCGTAATCTGGAATGCCTGGTTTCGGTTGGAGAGACCGACTCAGCTTCTTGTTCCTGTTGGTTGTCACATTCACCACAACCGTTAACCTCCTACGATTGTACCATGGCCGGTTCTTTACAACAGGCAACTCTGCTTCATCTTGAAACACCATTAGGTAGTAGAAAGAAACCGAATCTTATCCATAGCGATATAGTCATCACTGGTTTGACTAGACAGAAGCAACTTTTCCATGTCATCTTCCACTATTAGTCCTGTTATGGCCATCTGAAACTGAACCCGAATGGTGCATGCACAAATCGTTCGTCGGATGAGTGTTCAGATAAATACAGACTGTCCCGGAATATGAGCAGTGCGGTTTTGGTGATGCATGTGAGCAACTTTACCCATAAAACATGAGCAAGAAGGTAACATGATGGTCCGCACAAATACATTTTAGCGAGCAGACCGTGTATTTACTTGTAATCCAGTTCCATGCATTTTCCGACTCACAAGGTGAAGAGTGTTCGCTGCTATGCTTAACAATCTCGCCAAAACTCGACGTGACGTACCTTATGTAGAGGGACATCACAAAATGTATCTTGTTCGGATAAGTGGGGTGTGTCCTTAACTCTTACGAGGATACTGACGGGAACCCAGAAATGGTCCCATGGGCAGGATGCTCCATATTCAGGAAAGCTTTATTGATCGATAGTACCGTGTATAGGTCCATTGGCCGTGGAATAGGTGTGTATTTGTCAATGTCTGCTTGTTTACACGACGGCTTTATCTGAATGCAACACTGTCACGTGTGTTTGTATAACAATGGGCAGCTATGAACAGGAAAACTGGAATGCGGATTCACCTAATTCCCTGTAGATTAATGGTCGCAGAAATCCGAGCGACAGCCGTGCTTTTCACCGGCAATGAGTAGTGGAATCCAGTTAGCCCTAGCAACAGAGTTTCGTGTACTTGAAAGTCTACGAGTTAGACGTTCCGGATCGGTAGGTTATACTGAATTCATTTGTGGAACTACTCTAGTTTTCTTGGATGCGAAACAAAAGCCGCACTTTAAGAAGCACATCCCCAATTATTGCATTTATCAGTACAGTATCACACATTTTGACACACACCTGACTAAATATTTTATGTCAAAAGTCTCAATTTCAGAAAATGATGCGAACATATCTGTCAGTACCGGTACACTTAGCTGCCTTACAAGTTCGAAAGAGTGCACTTGCTCTGATACCAGTGTGTCACGTGGCAAAGCATTACAGGGCCTTGATCGCAGAGAATAGGAAAACATTCAATGATCAGCAATAATAAAAATGAAACATTCAGATCTCGTGATGAATTTGAATAAACAATTCAGAAGACAAACACTACGAGAGGAATTCCTTCCGTATACTGTCATCGGTCGCGTACGTATAAAATCCAGCAAGAAAAATAACTACGATATGGAATGAAATGATTACTAAAAGCAGTTTTATGGGGCTTAAAGTCGTGTGTGTGTGTGTGTGTGTGTGTGTGTGTGTGTGTGTGTGACTGCATGTGGTTGGCTAAAGTCATCGTAGGTTGGGGGTGAAGGTCATTCTCTTTTGGACACAGGGCCGGTTTGGTGTGAGCGATCGATAATGTCCCTAGCATCCTTAGTTGGTGTTGGTCGCGATTATTTAACGAGACCCAGAACGCGTTCGCCGGATCGACCGTGTGACCACTTTCAACCAAGCGATGGCTGAGGTCGACCAACGTGATGCAGTCGAATGTTGTAGGTTAGGCCGAGTCATCGCGTCACGTGTGTACTTGGGCAAACAAACAGACCAACACACGAACACACAGTGACTAACACCAAATTGCTCTAAGCTATCATTCCAGTTCCATTCGGTTGTAAAACGAGTCTTGAAATAGGTTAACCGTGGTGACCGAACCGTCGACAACCTACCAACGATTTCGACTACGCTGTTATTGAACAATAAAATTCTACCATACTTGGGAATTTGTTCGGCTATCCTGGGTCGCAGTGATCGGTCGGTCCTATCGACCGATGAACTTCAAGTTCGGATGTGCTCTGCTGAATTGCTTCAGTAACTCTCCGATATATTCTACATGATTCACCGCAATAAATATATCGTATACATATCTTCAGTAAAGAACCGTCCTTTTTATCACCGCATCCAGTCGTGCTTCGATCATGCCAATGAAGATATGAGCCAAAATAGGACCCAGCTGGCTGCCCACTGCAACTCCACCAATTTGTCTGAAGGCTGTCCCTTAAAACTGGAATCGGACGTTCTCTGTGCAAAATAAAATCAGTAGTTTTAAAATCTCTGGTGGTACGTGAAGGATGATATTTTTCTGCGTGATAAATTAACATATAAAGTCCACCGTTTCGAGTAGGGGCACAAGGGTAAATAGTGAATTAACATCATATTACATATTAACATCATATTACTTTTTCGAACAAGACCACAAAATGAAATTAAGTTTCATAACGTATGAATACTGAGGTGTTTATGTACTGGTTGAAGAACTTCGACTAATTATTCATTTCATTTCCTACTGCAGTTATTTTTCTTGCTGCATTTTATACGTACGCGACCGATGACAGTATACGAAAGGAATTCCTCTCGTAGTGTTTGTCTTTTGAATAATGAAAATGATTAGTAAGTTTGGTCTTCACTGGCCGACTTCTCGACTGTCACAGAACATGGAAAAGAGTACAACTTAATCCGTCAACTCGTGACAGAATTCCGGTTTAAACAGGGCGCACTTATTATACAAAGTGTATAAAAGCACAGGGAATCTGAGTATTTACTACCAGTATTACGTAACCATTCGTTACTTGTTCTTAAAAGTTGCTTTGGCACACTTTGTTCGAACAAGCTTCACAGCCTTTTTGTGATCAAATTTCCAAACATATTGTGTGCCTTTATAGCTCGAAATTACTCTAACAAGTCACTTAGCATGACATAAATACCATATTCATTATGACCGACTACAGCTTTGTCGGTTTTATGCCCCGAAAATACCTTGGTAATTATTCTAAAAATGTATTCATCTCCAGAGGTCTATACGCAAGTTGGATTCGACTGGTACAAAATATTTCCAAATTGGCTAAAAAGCTTGGCGTATGGAAATCGGCTCATAAAACCCATGATCTGTTGGTTTCGAAAGAAATGTTAAAAGTAGTACGGCGTTTTGGTGAGGCCCAAAAGCTTTTCCAGGATACCAACCCGACCCACGAAGGACGGGTAGCAGCTCTCACATCGCTCTATTCAGCCGAAGAAGAATTACCAACGAGTGAATCGAAACCGACGAAACGGCACGTCAAAGTGCGAATGCGTCGCGGAGAGAAAACCACTCGAAAGGGAAAGAAAAAGGCCAAAGTAGCTATAAAAGTGATGAGTGAAGAGGAATCGGACAAAAGTGAGTCAAGTAAGCCGAGCGAGGAGGTTTCATCGGATGAGTTCCATAGTGAAAGAGAGGAGGAACGAACCAGTTCTGGGTCAAAAACTAGTTCTCTCATGACAACGGACGAGTTACACTCTCCCCAAGCTTCTGTAGACATGTTTGGAATGTTCAGTGAATTTTGTGAACTGCCCCAAGTATCCGTGGTCAGAAGTAAAAGTCGGTCATCGGAAGATGGAGAGGAACTGCTCAAAAGACGGAGTTCAGGTAAGCAAATTGTAATAATGTGAGCTGAAGTAGTTTCAGTTTCGGTACTTTTACACAAATATCATCACATATCAAAGTCCTGATTTAAGCCTCCCATCTAGTGGTAACATTCTGACGGAAGTGAAAAAAATTGAAGAAAAAGAACAAAACACATAGGTAACCAACGTGGAAATGTGAATTAGGTTAACGAAAAAGCCACTTCGAATGTAAGTACGGAGCAGATGGCATCACTTAGACTCGTGACCCATTATCATCCACCAACCGACCCACTCCATTCTTGGGAGCTTGAAACTTGAGCTCACCAGGCTAAGATGGTTTGGACATGTGTTGCGCACATCCCCGACAGGACTGCTCGGCCTGCTGTGTCCGCTGAGGCCGGTGATGGTTGATAGATGAGTAAGAGTGGTCGGTCCATGACCATGTAGAGCGTGTTAGCTTTCCTGGGTGGGGTTTAGGAGACCCTCACACTCTACAGTTAGATACATTGGAGGATATGGCTAGATGCAGCGACCAGCGGCACTCCTGTATCAAAAAACTTTCTTCATCGACTTCATAGCATTGCTTGTAGTTCCGCTCTTACTCCTTTCATGCTCTTTTCTTTTTCATTATTTACCTTTGAGGTTTCCGATGGGAAACAGCTCTGCTATCGCCCGGCTCACTACCAAGCCTGATCTGCTGAGTTCTTATTTAGTTCGCCACTTTATGTCTCAGGATCATGGTTGTCAGTTTCCTTCATATTATGAATCATGAAAATGCACAATCACACACGTACTCGCTCTGCTCCCTCGGAAATCAAGCATAAACTCATCATCCTCAGTAACATCCTCGGATTGAATCATAATATCGATTCCGTACATCAATTTCTTCCACCTTCCTCTCCTCTTGTCCTATTTTTGACCGGAACTCAAATCTTCCCCTCATCAGAAACCACACCTCCAATTTCCAAACTATACCTTTCGCTCCTCTTTTTCACCCAAAGTTGGCGTCTGCGTCTTAGTCCACCAGTCAGTCCCTACATCCAGAATCCAGAATCTTGACTTTTCTAGTCGTGAATTTCAGTTGATGTGGCTGAAGCTCCGAATTCCTTATTTTACTCACTACTTTTGTGTTGTTTACCGTTCACCCAACAGTAACGACTCATCCATGTTTGATTTCTTATCTTTGAACACTGTACACTTGTTGGCTACGGATCCCAACTGCCATATCACCATCTTAGAAGATTTTATTGTTCACAGTCAAGATTGGTTGATTCACTCGTTGGACACTTCAGCTCCGGAGCGCGAAGCCGAACATTTCTCCGTGGTCAACAACCTGTCCCTACTTGTTGACCTCTCCACTCGTATCCCCGATCGAGCTGGCAATCGTGTCCATACCCTTGATCTTGTTCTCATTTCTGTTCATTCTGTGTTCTTAGGCATCTCCGCTCTTCCTCCACTTTGTTCATCCGGTCATTGTATTATTTCCTGTTTCTTTCAGTCTTAGTCTCCCCGATCCTCCACCCACCCCGAGACTCACATTTCGGCGTTACAGGTCAGCCAACTGGGACGGCTTCCGCGATTTCCGTAGCTACCTATCCTTGGAATGATTGCTGCTTTACTTCATATGTTTCCGTTTCCGTTTCTAACTTCGCTGACATTGTTCTTCAAGTTATGCAAATTCTTATTCCTCACTTTTCCAAACCCGACAAACCCGAATCACCCGAGTGGTTCAACCACGCAGCATTTGGCTTCTCGTGGTGCTGACAAACCGAATGAAGGCTAAGCAGTGCTTTAGATATGAAAGCGATCTGCCGTGTGCATTTAGTTATCATTTTTCTGAACTCAGAGCTAATTACCTAAGAAACGGTAACAATTGCGTGTTTCGTAATGATTTTAGTTCCACTAATTGCCTTGAATGGTAAAAATACCAACATATGTGATTGTAGTCATTTGTGGGTGAGTTGGCATCTTGTTGAATCATTATTAATTGCATACTTGTGCATGAGTGCAATGGAAGGGTTGTATCTGACAGCCTCGAAGAGCACATTAGGTCCCAATAGTTCACCTATGGTAACAGCCTGGACGAAAGTGCCTCTATCAATGATGATCAAAGGTATCCACATTTTCCTCAGAATATTTCACCTCTTTCGACTCACTGCATATTCCGCTTTCGGCAGTTTTTATCCGGAAAAATGAATATGGAAAAATCCTCTTTATTATAATAAAATGTACTGACTAAGAGTTGCAAATGAACATCACGTGAAATGGTACGAAGATTTTCAGAGTTGAGTGTAAGATTGTATGGGTTACTTTTAGTTGGATATGTTCTTTCCTCTTGGTTCTCATGATGTGTGTACATGAGGAGCACGGACTTTATATTTTGTTAATAACACAAATTCAAGCATATTGCACATATTTTTCACATATATACATACGGTTCGTGAGAAATTACTTTCCAGGTATACTGGTTGGGAATTAAAAAAATCTAACTAGCTGTTATCGAATACAGCTGAGTGACAAGCTATTCCCTAAGTTAAACCAATTCATATATCTTCATCTTTGCGTCACATCTATGAACCGAATGATGATGTTCTTCGGAGACCGTTATCTCAACTCAATCTACTGGGCAGTCGAAATGTACTTGTGGTCTAAGGGGGTCTAAAGCATTGCGCCGGCGTTTCCATTGGTAGGTTTAGGACAACATTGTTCTCTCACTCAGATCAAACTACCCCACTAATCTAACGGAGTGACGTCCTCTGCGCGCGAGACGATTCGCACGATTGAGGTCTGTGCCATTTTTGCGCGGGAAGAGTGTCGGGAGACAAGCGGTCTCAAATGCCAATCGTCGGCGACAGAGGCTGGTGACCAGTTGATCAAGGAAATGTACTTTACCGATGTGACTACCAACCGTTGTATTCGCTTCCCGAATAAACCTATACTGTTTCAAATCAATGTGATAATTTCGCATATCAGTGTGATAGTTCCTCAAATCGTTCTGAGAATGGTATTCCTGGGAGCTCAGTACCTGAGCCTGAACCAACTCATGTCGGTAGTAGACAGCTCTGCTGTCGCCCGGGTCACTACCACAACTGATCTGGTAAGGCCTTACGTGGTTCACCACTTTAAGTCTCAGGCTGATGGTTGTCGGTTTCCATTATACTATAAATCATGAAAATACACAGTCACACATGCACTCGCTCTCTTGCTCGCTCTACTCACTCGGAAAACAAGCATGAACTGATCACCCTCAAAAACATTTGTGGAATGAACCATATTATCGATTCTGTGCACCAATTTCTCCAATCTTCCTCTCCTACTGTTCTATTTTTGACCGAAACCTAAATCTTCCCCTCATCAGACACCACCTACCTTCAATTTCCCAAACATACCTTGCACTTCTCTTTTTCACCCAAAGCTGATGTCTGTGCCTTTGTCCACCAGTCAGTCGTCACATCCAGAATCCAAAATCTTGACTTTTCCAATCGTGAATTTCATTTTGTGTGGCTGAAGCTACGACTTCCTTATTTTACTCACTACTTTCGTGTTGTTTACCGTTCACCCAACAGTAGCGAGTCATCAATGTTTTATTTTTTTATCTTCGAACACTGAGCATTTGTTCGTTACGAATCCTAAGTGCCGTATGACCATCTGAGGAGACTGAAATGTTCATAATCGAGATTGGTTGATTCACTCATCGGACATTTCGGCTCTGGGACGAGAAGCTGGACATTTCTCCGTGGTCAAAAACTTGTGCCAACTTGTTGACCTCCTCACATGTATTCCCGATCAAGCTGCCGATCGCGTCCACACCCTTGATCCTATTCTCACTTCTGTTCCTTCTCTATTCTCAGGCGTCACTGCTCTTCATCCACTTGGTTCATCTGGCCACTGTATCATATCATATTCCATCAATTTTAGTCTTCCCGATCCTTCACCCACTTCGAGACACACAGCTTGGTGCTACAGTTCAGCCAACTGGAAAGGCTTTCGTAGTGTCCTAGCTTCCTATATCTGGAATGATTGCTGCTTTGCTTCAGACGTTTTCGTTTCCATTTCTAACTTCACTAGCATTGGTCTTCAAGGTATGCAACGTTTTATTCCTCACTTATCCATATCCGGCAAACCCGAATCACCCGAGTGGTTCAACCACGCATGTGATCGTGTCGCACGATTGAAGCGTACAGCATTTCACCGCTCACCCACTCCCGACTCTCACCGCAGCTTTGTGCAAGCCGGGAACAAATGCTCGTTAACCATACAAAGAACCAAAGAATGCTTAGTCCACTGGAAAGCCGAACGCTTGCCTTCATCTGCCACCGGCCGCCGAACATTTTGGTCCCTTGCCAAAGCAGCCTCCCGCAATTTTTACCCTCCCGATTTCCCTCCCAACTGTAATTCATCTGGTGAACTTGTTTGTGAGCCACACGAGAAAGCTGGTGATTTTGCTTCCAACTCCACCTTACCCTCTTATCCAACTCATCCGGTTCCTTTTCTTCCCTCTATCTCCCATTTTCCACCTCACGTTTGCATTAGAATGATCCACCAAGTGCTGCGTTCTCTGGACGTATGCGAACCACCCGGTCCGGACGGCATACCACCTATCGTCCTTAAAATGTATGCCCCTGAGTTGGCCATTCTCTTACGTGGCCTTTTCTTTCTTTCTTTCTCTCTCTCTCTCTCTCTCTCTCTCTCTCTCTCTCTTTTTCCAGCTCTCTACTTTTTCGATCTCCTGGAACCATGCCGTGATTTTCCTTATTCCCAAACACGGTGATCTTTCTGACCCGAATAACTATCATCCTATTTCCATCAAAACTGTTATTTCGAAAGTATTCGAAACTATCATCTCCGACCAGCTGCTTGCATCGCTTGGACACGAAGGATTACTGAGTGATCGCCAATCCAGATTCCGACCTCACTGTTCCACCGGTGACATCTTGGCTCTCGTCTCACTCTCCTGGTCGGCTGCACTCGGCAACCACGGAGAAACACACATGGTCTCGCTTGACATCTCTAAGGTCTTTGACCAAGTTTGGCGCAAACGTCTTCTGGCGAAACTGCCCACGTTCGGGTTCTCCTCCGCTCTCGCATCGTGCACATCAAGTTCCCTCACTAAGCGAACCATCTCCGTTCGAGTTGATAGGGTTCTGTCCCAGCTATTTCCCATGAATGCTGACGTTTCCCGAGGTTCAGTACTTGTGTTTCCCTATTTCTTTTATTCATTAATGATCTATTGACTACTTCCAACCCAATCCATTCCTTAGCAGGTGAGGCCACTACTGTGTGGTTTCATTGGCGTTTGGACCGATGACAGGATGACTCTGATCTGATTGACTAATGATTCATGCTTGCTCACTGACATGCCTAGTCACACACACACACACGCACACACCGACACAAATGGACGCACGTACGCACGTCATTGTGACTTTATCCATGCCACGGACGGTTCGTGCTAACCAATCAGACCTTGGCCTGAGCCGGGAGAGCTTGCTGATTCGTTGCTGCTCAGCGGCCCTGCTTGGACGCACCCGACCGCTTGTAATGCTTGCGTTTGCCTATGGATGATGCATCCGTTTGTTTGCCTGCTCGCTTACGTACGTGCACACTGCTACGCCGATAAACGGATCTGCTGCCTACTGTGTTCTCCATTGATTACGAATGCAACAGCCACCCTTCATTCTTCCCTTTCTTACTGCACTCCCCACCATGCCAACACCAGCTTCGATCGTGACCTCAGTGCAATCGGTGTATCGTTAGGATCCCACCTTGAACACGTCTGCTCCTGGGGATCCCACAATCACGTTGCATTCATTGCTTCCAAAACCTCTTTTCTTATTCCCAAACGCGTTGATCTTTCTGACCCGAATAACTGTCGGCCAGTTTCTCTCACACCTGTTATTTCGAAATTATTCGAAACTGTCATCTCCGACCAACTGCGTACGTTTCTCGAACGCGGACTGCTGAGTGATCACCAATATGGATTCTAACTTCGCCGTTCCACAGGTGATATCCTGGATGTAGTCTCACACTCGGCTGCACTCGACAACCATGGAGAAACGCACATGGTGTCGCTCGACATCTCTAAGGTCTTTCGCCGAGTTTGGCACAAAAGTCTTCTTGCGAAACTGCCCTCGTTTTGGTTGTGTTCCGCTCTCGTTTCGTAGTCATCAAGTTTCCTCAGTGAGCGAATCATCTCCGTCCGAGTTGATGGAGTTCTGTCCCAGCCATTTCCTGTGAATGCTGGTGTTCCCAAGGTTCAGTACTTGCCCCAACACTATTTATTTCATTTGATAATGATCTTTTATCCATTCTTTCCAACCCAATCCATTCCTTTGCCGATGACGCCACCCTTTATTCTTCCCTTTTTTCCTGAACTCCCCGCCATGCCAGCACTAACGTCGATCGTGACCGCAGAGCAATCAGTATATATTTAGAGTCCGAACTCAAACACATCTCCTGGGGATCCCACGATCATATTGCATTCATTGCTTCCAAAACCTCTCTTCTCTCAGTTTCTTTGAAACATCATTCATTCCATATGAGTAGTATGGCATTATATATGGATGGCAGGACAAAATCCCCCCGGAAGCACACGGTCGGTCTCGAGGTTGTTGCCGCTCATCAGGTATGCGTACCCGATACTCTTCCGCCCGCATCCACGCAATCACATACAGTGCCATACTACTGAAAGGTTGGTTAGACCTTACTTTGCGGTTTCCTTAGTAAACGCGTGCTTCGGTCCTTTGTGCTGCGTGGACCACCTGCACGTTACTCTAATGCTCGGCACTGTTCGAATATGTTAACCAGAACAGTATTCTCCGCGCCCCGTGAGAACGAGAAGGCGATTGGGAGAGATAGTGGTTAGCGTATATTTCAGGAGTGTGCGTGAGAGCGTGCGCAAGAGCAACGGTCAAATGGCATCCGCGCTTGGCAGTCAGCGTTCAGTTAAACAATAAACGTGGTAAAAGTATGAACGAAGATGGCAACCGCTACAGGGGCCTCCTCCTAGCAGTCCGACGGAGTTGGGCTTCGATCGTGATGGTAAGCCGGAATTATTGGTTGTTCAGGAACTCCTCATAGCTTGTCCGTTATATTGTTGGTGACGTCGAACGACTGCTGATGAGTTTAACGATGTCTGCACTCTTGAGGTCCGATGTGCGTAGGTCCAACTGTGTTTTGGCGCCCACGGGTCTCATACGAATGCGAGCCGGAAAATGCCTCGTCAGGTCCATCCAAAAAGGCGTCCAGTTGCCGTCACCAGTGCCAGGCTGACCAATCGTCCCGTTGTCCAGTGAGCGGTTGGCTCCTTGAACGTGCACGGGAGTCAGCCAGGCTACGGATGAAGCCGATGTGACTGCGTAGATCCGTCTGAGAGAGGGCAAGGTAAACTGGAACAAAATAGCGCCTGAGGGCGCCGGCGGATGTTGGACCGTAATAACAACACACAAACGATGTTCGGTGTTGTTGGAGTCGCTAGGAGACCAGAAGAAAATGAAATCATAACTACCGATTGTAATTTCACGGGTCTGTTGTTTGGTAAATCCATGGCGAACTTCCCAACTTATTGCTAAAAGTCGGTTGTAAAAATCGTCACGAAATCGGCGAAGCGGACGGGATTTCGTAGTTGGCGACCGCGACGGCTACTTCGCGTTGCGGGTACGGTTGGAGAATCTGATGGACTAGCTGCCGAGTCCTCACTAGGCGTAATTGGGGTTGGTTCGAGTGGTAACTCGCTCGATGCAGGTGACTGAGCGGCTTGAGTAGGTGTAAATTGGCCGAGCGGCTCGCACTCCATGACGGCAGGCTTTAGACGATCGATAGATACGGTGTCGTGTCGTCCGCTGATATCTATGACAAATGTCTTTGCCCTACGTTTTATCACCCGAAACGGGCCAGTGTATGGCGCTTGTAGTGGTGATCGAACGCCATCAACGCGAAGGAATACGTGAGTAGCGGTTCCTAACGCAGTTGGGACATAACTTGTAGACTGTTGTTCACGCGGCGGACTGGCCTTGAGCACTCGCATGTGCTGCGTAAGGCGCTGATCATAGTTACCGTAGTCGAAAGTCACGGTTGGTGAGGGGGCTACCAACTCCCCAGGCAGACGAAGTGTACAGCCATATACCAGTACGGCCGGTGTTGTGTGTAACTCCTCCTTAACGGTACTACGCAGGCTTAAGAGTGCTAATGGTAGTGTTTCACTCCAAAGGGGGTTACCGTTTACTCGAAGGGCGGCTTTTAATTGCCGGTGGAAACGCTCGACCATACCGTTGGCCTGAGGGTGGTAAGCTGTCGTCTTAACGTGTTGGCAACCGAGCGTAGCGAGTAGGCTGCCGAAAGCGCCGTCAAAGTGTGGACCGCGATCGGTGGTCACTATTGCCGGGCAACCGAAATGACTAACCCAACCGGTCAGAAAAGCTTTCGCGGCCTCTTCCGACGTGGGACGAGGGATAGGGATGGCCTGCGGCCAGCGAGTAAAACGATCCACGCATGTGAGTATGTAAACGTACCCAAGCGAAGGTGGGAGTGGTCCTACGAGGTCGACGTGCACATGATGAAAACGCGTTTCAGGTTCTGGGAACCTGGCTAACGCCGCCTTAGTGTGCCTATGGGTCTTAACACGTTGACACTGCAGACAAACACGAGCCCATTGACGGACATCTCGTTTGACATTGTGCCAAACAAAACGCTCAGTTATCAGTTTCACCGAGGCAGTCACACCCGGATGAGCCAGATTATGGAGTGTCAGGAACGTAGGATAACGGTGGGCAGCAGGAACTACTGGCCTAGGGCGACCTTGCGACACATCGCACACGATGGTATTCTGGGAAGCTGGGATAGGCACTGTGGTTAAACTCAAAGAACCGTTTTGTCGAAGTTGTTCGATGTCAGGGTCCATAGTTTGAGCCTGTGCCATTGCGTCCAAGTTGATGTTAGGCGTTTGTGACAGACTTAGTTGATATACGCGCGATAAGGCGTCTGCGACGGGATTAAGTACCCCAGAGACGTGTCGTATGTCCACAGTAAACTGTGAGACAAAGTCTAAGTGGCGAATCTCGCGTGGTGAGTATCGATCCGAAGCTGACTTTAGTGCGTAAACCAAAGGCTTGTGGTCTGTAAACACCGTGAACGAACGGCCTTCGAGTGCGTGTCGAAAATGACGAATTCCCAAGTAGATGGCTAATAACTCTCTACCGAACGTGCTGTACCTAGATTCGGCGGGTTGTAGGCGCTTGGAGAAGAATGCTCAAGGTTGCCAAGAGTCATCTACGAACTGTTGCAGTACTGCTCCAACCGCTGTGTCCGAGGCATCCGTCACTACCGAAATAGGAGCCAAAGGGTCGGGGTGTGTAAGGAGTGCTGTGTTGGCGACAGCACCTTTGACCAAGGCAAATGCGGCTTGTGCCGTGTCGGGAAACACGAACTTCCGCTTACCTCCGCGCAACAGGTCGGTGAGGGGTTGCATCATTTCCGCACAGTGAGGAATAAATCGGCGGTAGAAATTCACCAGGCCGGCAAACTGACGCAACTGGCGAAAAGATTGGGGTTCAGGGTAGTCGCGAATAGCGGAAACTTTATCTGACAGAGGGCGGATACCCGAGGATGAAATAGAATGTCCTATGAAGGTGATATCAGCCCGGCCTAATTCGCATTTCGCGATATTGATCGTAACGCCGTGCTGGCTAAGGTGTTCGAAAAGTGCTCGTAAGTGTGTAGCGTGCTCTTGCTCTGAAGAACTCGCCACCAAAATATCATCCAGGTATACGTGGACATTTTCCAAACCGTTGAAAGGTCTGGGCTGCATTGCTGAATCCAAACGGCATTCTCAGAAACTCGAACAGCCCGAAAGGCGTAGTGACGGCAGTTTTAGGGATATCGGCCTCTGCTACCGGGATCTGGTTGTACGCACGAACTAAATCGATACCGCTGAAGACGGAGCAACCTGATAAAGACGAAGTAAGGTTCTGTATATGGGGAATCGGGTATCGGTCAGGGACGGTGACTTTGTTAAGCGCTCTGTAATCACCACAGGGTCGCCAGTCGCCACTAGACTTAGGGACCATATGAAGAGGGGAAGCCCAAGGGCTACTAGAAGGGCGTATTATACCCAGTTCTAGCATATGTTCGAATTCGGCCTGTGCAACACGAAGCTTGTCTGGTGCTAACCGACTCGGCCTACTGAACACTGGGGGTCCCTTAGTATCGATATAGTGAGTGACGTTGGTGGTCACTGCTGGGAGAGGCCCGGCCTGCCGAAACATGGCTGGGTAGGCGGCGATGAGTTCGCTATAAGGTTCGTGTGCCGGTGGTTGGACGTAAAAAGGCGTGACGTGGTTCACTCGCGAATTACAACCCGCAACAGCGAGAGTGGTCTGACGATCCACCACTCTGCGGCGCCGTGCATCAACTAGCAAGTCAAAATGCTGCAGGAAGTCAATGCCTAGAATTGGGTACGGGACATCGGCGATGATGAATACCCAACGAAAATTACGCTTCAAACCTAAGTTTAAGGTGAGCGACCGCTGGCCAAACGTTGGGATGGCCGTGCCATTGGCAGCGCGTAGTGTTTGGGCCTGCGGCGTGCTATTGTCGTCTTTCGCTCGGGGAAGGACGCTCACTTCGGCACCGGTATCTACAAGAAATAGGTTATTTGAAATGATGTCCCTTACGTTCAAAAGACGACTGTTGGTTTGATACCCGGCTTCGTGGGTCGCCACCACGGGCCGGGGGTTGTTTCCCTGATGAGCACCGGGAAACGTACACCCTTGTTCGCATCGTTTGGCTCCCTCACCAAAACGACTGTGGTATTTACAATACCCCTCTTTTGAAGAGCCGAAAGGTCGTCGCAATGACGGACTATGGCGCCTAGGTGAGCGTGCGCGGTGCCGCTCCTGTGACCCACTTCTTACTGCTAAGCGTTGCAGGCTCGCGTCAATTCTAGACAAAACTGACGCGAGGTCGTTAGATGTTGGCAGGGCAGGCACCGTTGTGACGGAGGACCTGGTTACTCCAGCTACAGCGGGGTTGTATCGTGACATAATGTCATCAGCTATTGCTGCAGTTTCCTCCAGTGAACACTTGCGCGTGGCACTTAGTAACACTGGGATGCTGTGCGGCAAACGCTGCAGCCAAAGTTCCCTTAAGAGCGGGTCCTCGCCTACCGTCGGTCCTCTCAAGCGCTGCATCTCACGCAGCAGTTCGGAGGGCTTCCTACTTCCAAGCTCAACGTTTTGAAGTTGTTGAGTACGTTGGTCCTGTGTTGGGGTCGTGCGGGCAATGACGGCCTCCTTTAAGGCCTCATAGCTTCGGGAAGAGATTATTACGTCCCTTACTTGCAGCGTGACCTCCGGCGGGAGGCGGCCTGCTACCCACCTGAAACGGCTGGCGTCACTGGTTATACGGCAGTTTTCGAATTCTCACTCAACCAGCGTGAACCAGAGTTCTGGATCAGCAGGCGTGAATGCCGGTATGTGCAGCGTGATCGCCCCAACGGTGGGGTCTGAGCAGGATTTCCGTTCGGCAGACATAGCGATTACTTTATGGAATACAGACGGGAAAAGAAATCAACGACCAATGGGGCACTATAGTCTTCGCGAAAAAAAAAATCGCGACGAATTAGACACACAAAATATGTATGGACGAAAAAAAAAATTATTTGGTAAACCAACCAAAAAATAATCAAGATAGGGAAACAATGAAACACAAAAACGTACGCAGACGGGACCTTGAACGGTAGAAAACAAGGAAACTCACGTGACCTGGGGATCACGTCGGGCTCACCAATTTGTAAGGTTGGTTAGACCTTACTTTGCGGTTTCCTTAGTAAACGCGTGCTTCGGTCCTTTGTGCTGCGTGGACCACCTGCACGTTACTCTAATGCTCGGCACTGTTCGAATATGTTAACCAGAACAGTATTCTCCGCGCCCCGTGAGAACGAGAAGGCGATTGGGAGAGATAGTGGTTAGCGTATATTTCAGGAGTGTGCGTGAGAGCGTGCGCAAGAGCAACGGTCAAATGGCATCCGCGCTTGGCAGTCAGCGTTCAGTTAAACAATAAACGTGGTAAAAGTATGAACGAAGATGGCAACCGCTACACTACTCATATAGAAAATCCATAGTTGTTAGCATGCGTCCTCGTTCTGAACGTTAGCCGTATTAACCAACGAATTAACTGTGGTAGAATCACCGTGTGATTCTAAAAATGCACGCTCTATTCCATTCAGATGGGATCACAGCTGTACATCATTCATTCTCCCTACATTTATCCTTTGATTCAACTGTACTGCACTCCACAGATTCTATCTCTCTTCTCTGATTTTTTATAACTTCTCTATATTGGCCCCCTTTCGCATCTCAGCTCGCCTCTTGCGCTATGCCTAGAGTTGGTTTTCTTTTTCGCGTCTGAAGCTTCTTCGCACCAGCTCATCTTCTCCTGCAATACAAAGCTCAAATTTGCCTCGCCTTTGAATAATGCAGTCACGTATAGGATGGAGCTCTACCTACCTCTCTTTCTGTTCTTGATCGGGTTCAACGAAAAGCCATGCGGCTGATCGACGACCCTTTGTTAACCTTGAGTATACAGTCACTATTTTGGATTTTATTCTTCTGAGCTTGCTTCGACAGTTCCGCTCCCAAAACGTTTCCCCGAACATCACGTACTCAAACAACTAGTCATCCTTATAAAGTTTCCGTCACTAGATGTGGCACTTCTAAGTGGATTTGACCACGTAGGACGTGTTAGACTTCCAGGTTGGGGTCCACGTGATCTGCCTACCAAATGGTTGGAGGCATTTAGAGATATGGCGAGGTGTCGCGTCCAGTAGTGTAGTTGCATTCGGTCTCTTTCCTGCCTTCTTTATTTTCGCTTGATACTTTGACATTTTGGATCTTCATCATTATGGTTCTATTCTTTTCGCCCTTTACTGGACGATACTGGAAGGTAGCAACCGAAACCAGAGCACAGGAGTGCGAGGTTAATGGTTGGATAAACTGAACTGAACTGAACTTCTATCTTCCAATCTTCTTTCTTTCCCCGGACCGTTAAAGTATGGAACACTCTCCCGCTTTCTGTCTTCCCACCCACTTACAACATTTCTTCAAAAGAAGTATCAATAAATAGGTTCTAACGTTAATGTTCTCGCACAACTCACTTTTACAGTTTGTCTGCTGATTATGGGGTTTACCTCTTATGCTCTAATTCATTTTACGTGTAACAAAAAAGCCTCCTATCCTTGTGCACAGTTAACGGTTGTCTGAACTGAACTGGACCGAAACATTCACACGGCCCAGCTAACCATTTAGGGTGTCTAAGCCTTTCTAACCAGCCGTGGAATTTTCTGACCCCCTTAGTCCGTTCCGTATAGACGGCAAGCTTCGCCGGTAGTTTTATCTGCAGTTGGGTAAATGCGTATTCACGACCAATGCTCTCGTTTTTTAAGGGTACGTTGTACACGAGCCTGCGAGCGGGATGATTACCGAACGCGAAATGGCATACGGGATAACTAGTTAAATTTTGGTTCAAGAACCACAATTTATTGAGCAATAAAATAAAGATGTTTATAAGAGTTCCTAAATATTTGGCCCTACCCCTGTAAGTCGAATAATTGCGTAGCGTGGCATGTATTCAATTGACTCCGGTTTTGAACCTCTTCTTCATATCACCGAACCAATTTATAATCAAACTGCTGCCAAAAGTCATACAACAAGTTAAGTCACTTGTGTCCAAAGAGTGTAATTGCTGTACAATAAATCTGGTGATGGTAAGATCGCACAATATGTACCCTGAGGCAATACGATGAGAATACGTTAGTCAGCAATCACCCATACCTAACACATGACGAACAGTCTTTTCACTGTCCACCAGGGCTTGTCATCCGCTGAGTAAACACCAGCGTTCCGATAGAGAAAGCCGTCGAGTGGTCTCAATGTGGCGTGTACTGGTCTTGCAACCGAAGAAGAAGGAATTAGGCCGTGTGAAGACCCATCCAGTCGAAGAAAGTCGAATGTCATGAATGCTCAGCACATGTCACTGTTTTGGCTCAGTTAATTTTAACTCTTATTGAATGTATCAACAGCACCATCATTACTATCATCCACGTTACTGAACTATATGGAGTGTACACTGATTATTGCACTTGTTAGACCTACTTGGCTCTGACATCAATTCAATTTCATTCCTTCAGTTCTACACCCCAACTGACGCGGTCACACCTGAGCCCTCTTATTGATCCATATGCTCCATCGATCTATGACCCTGCAGCATTCTTCTGTACATGGACACAGACAGACACAACCGTTTGTCCCATCTGGACAGTACACGTGACCTTCTGACTCTATGCGACTAACTCAGTTAAAAGATCGAGAATGTAGTGAATACGATTCCGCAACAGATTTGCCAAGTGATACTAGCTGGTCGTCCCAAGTGGTGATTGTAGACACGGATTACTTGTGAAAACAAGATGCTTGACAGGTGCGAAGCGCATACTATGGTTGCAACGTATAGTTGCACCAAAGTTTACTTAGCGACCTAGGGTATGATGCGTTTTCTGCGTGTTCTCACTCAATAAGGCGAATTTACTATATTATCCAAATTAAAAATATTTCTTGGGATGTGTTCAAAACTGCTGCCGTTCAAAGAGCTATATCTCCTAAGGTAAAATGATAAAGAGCCACGGATGAACATCGGTCTTCTCAGGAGCAGCTTGAAATAGCATATCTTGGCAATACTCTGCCGTTTGATCAAACTCTGTTCGAATGCGTATAATAGTATAAATCTTTGAAAACTAATAACTAATTCTCATTTACATCATTTCAATAAATAGACCCACAGTGCAACTTTGTAAACATATAGAAAACTGTCGTCGTCACAAGACCAGTTCTTACCCCATTAGGTGTGTCCAGCTGCATTGTATCACAATCGACCGCTCAATCGATCTGTTTCTATATAATCGTCATTGTTCCGTCTGAACAACTATCAACCGTACACGCTGAGTGCGGTGTATTCTCCTAGCCCTTGCGGGGCAGTATAGTTTTAATGTATCAGATCCTTAATCCGTCCTGAGTGTATCGAAAAAACGACGTGCCATGTGGTATAGGTAAGTGTTTACTGTTCTGCAACACAGCATTATCGGAAAAGTTGGTAGTCAGTCGACGTTTCAGTTACCGCGGGTAGCCTCTCTCAAGACCAGTTTGCAATCGCATAGTCTTCCTAGAAGACTGTAGATTTGAAATCGGAAACGGGAACTATCTAAATGACTTTGCTATATCACAATAAGAAATCCTGAGAAAAATTTGCCGGGGCCTCTATTCGCTCTCGAGACTGTCAATTTTCGGTTGTAAAACCAGTATTGAAAAAGGTTATCCGTGGTGACCGAAACTTCGACGACCTACCAACGATTTCGACTAGGCTGTGTTATTAAACAATAAGATTTTACCATACCATTTCTCATGGGCATCGATTTTTGGATGCAGTCCGAACCGATTCCGGTTCTGACACTTTAATTCAGAGTACAAACGTGTTAAAGAATACAGAGCGAAGCAGACACCGTACGGCGTAAACACGATAAAATTTGTTGAAAGTAAAAGGAAACAATGTAATATGTTACCTGTCTCTGTATGGTTTGTCGAAGTGAGCCCAATATGAAGGATAAGCAGCTTGAATGACTGAATTTTTTTTTCAACGCGTATCATTGATAACCCTCACAAAGGAAATTGCGTTGTTCACGCTGGAATAGTCCAGGTGGAATAGCAATCACGTTCACATTTTTCCCCCGCGTTTTTCCCCACTTCTATTGTAGTTCGGAGGAGCAGAGTGAGCCGAAGGGAGTCAGTAAGTTCCAGTTGTTTCCTTATACTAAGTCGTGAGTATTTAGTGCACCCAAGCTAAAACGCAGATCTGAAGCCACGCTGTCAGTCAGTTCAGTTACCGGCAGCCGGTGATAATCATGTGCAAATTAGACCTTGATCAACTCCAAAGTTTGCACATCTACACTCTGGCTTTTGATTGACTGCCGATGCGCAATCTTCAGGGTAATGACGCACTTCAATAACCCCAGAGTAGATACAATGGAAGCGGCTTTATACACAAAAAATAAGTGAATACGAAGTGTTTTCTAAAGACTGTATGTCACTGGTCTTTGCACCTGACTTCACCACCTATTCGGACTGGGTTGGCCCTACACCAAACCTTGTTCTGGCAGGGGAAGCCCCAGCTGAAGTAGATAAGTTTCGTTGTCCGGGCATTTACGTTGCCCCAGGTGGTCGGACATGAGTGAAGTACCGTCGTGTACACAGAAGGTGCGTTTGGCTTTTTCCAGCCTCAGCCATCTGTAGCACTGACATAATATCCAATAGCTTGTCACGGGTTAAACGGTAATTCCGAAGGTTATATCCTACTCTTTATACGGCTCAGAAACTTGTTCATTAGGGGTAGACGATAGATGAATACTGTCGGTGATTGGGCATCGATGTGTTTGTAGTGTTGCTCCCCTGTGATAGGAACACCGTATGCCAGGTTAGGCGTTGGGCAACGAACTGTTGTTTAGTTATTGAGTGACTTGCAGAAAAAAGAAGCCCGACTCACAAGTCAGAGACTGCAAGCTCGCTTAACTACGTGCAATTTGTGTGAGCCCGTCAATCACCAATGACTGCATACCTTAATTTGTGGGCAATCCGACCTCAGTGTGCAAACCAATCAAAGCGGATCAAATCAGCCGTCAAATCGGGTTAGCTAACGTATCCGGGATGGTTCGAGAACAAACTTATACAACAAACAAAGCGGCAAGCAATAAGAAGACATGTAGAAAAAGACGAGCAATCACGATCAGGGAGCAAGAACAGTATGATAGGGCAGTTCAAGGTACGAGACACGGGAAAGAGAAGGAGAGAGAGAAGATATGGCCCAAACAAACGAACAACACGGTCATCGAACAGGCAGCATGACGAGGTCGAAGCACGGAAACGAGTGCTCAGTCAATGACACCAAAGGAGTTCACGTGAAAATCAGTGGATCGGTGAACTGGTGAACACAGCGCTAATGTTGGTTGTTTAGGCAACAACAACAACCTACGGACTAGGGTTCATTGATGAGCAACACGATCAGATAAGGCCAACAGATGGACCGACCGTAGATACGAGTTGTAGACACATAAGTAACAAGGATTGACACTGTCATTGAAACTCGGCTAGAAAATGTGAGACACACTGAGGATGGACAAGCAAATCAGTACACCGGAGTGGTGAGTCGGATGCAGTAGCAGTCCCTTTGATTCAGGTAACTAGATCGAAGGTAAACTTTAGTCCAGTGGTAGCAACCCATTAGAAATGGTCTCCAGAAGTACTTAGAAAGTACATGGGGAGCACAGCCAGGTCAACTTGGCTTTGTTCAGCGAGAGAATTTCAGCTGGAAAACTGGAATTCAACACATTTATGGTGCTGAAAGTAATAGGCCAGTCTCCGGACCAGGTACTGAGTCTGAACTGGTCAAGATAATTGGGATTTGTTACGTATGCTCAAGGATGGACTTCCTCGGAGTACGCTATTCTCTGAGTCAGTCAGTGTTTGAAAGGTAGGTCGAGGTGATCAATCAATGATATGGCACGGTTATGAAAACCTTGACCAGTGGACTTGGTAAAATAGGACTTGATAGATTCGCCTGTCAAGTGGTTAGAGACATTAGTGGATATGACCAGGTGTCGCGGTCAGTGGCAACACTGGATTCGGTCTCTTTCTTCGTCCTCATGTGTTCCATCTGTTACTTCGTTTCCGACCCATTCTAACCTTATACTACTGTTAATTTCGCCCCCAACTTGACGATATCACGAGGTAGAAACCGCAGCCAGAGCACAGAAATGAGAGGCTGATGGTTGAAAGAACTGAACTGAATTGATTTGGTTTTCGTAGAATGTATAGAAGCAGACAATCTTAACCAGTATACACATGGTGTAGTATCAGCGTCGAGCTAAGTGAGGTATGCAAGATCACAAAACGAATCCGATCAAAACCAAAGACTGATTCAGAACAAATATGCCGTATTGTGAACGTGACATGAGTGAGACAAGTAAAAGCGAACGCCTCAACAGTATTTATTCACAGGTTTAAGAAATTGAGCCGGTCCAGTCGTCTGACAATCATTGTAGGACATCTAGTAACCTCCAGTTTTTAAAATATATCCGATTACATATCCCCCCACAGGTATTGCGGTCACAAACGGAGAAGTTAGCATCACAGTGGAGAACGGTTCGTTGTGGAGCATAGAAAGACTGTGCAATACAAAACCGAAACAAAAGTGACATTAGTTGTGTGTGCCCATGAACGTTTATGCACCTTTATCCTGTTTTTTTTGGGAGGGGGTGGGGGTGGTGAAAGGACGATTTGGTGCCTGTCGTACTTGTTTGTTCTTCTCCAGGGTTAACAGTAATACCTGGAATACAAGAGGAAAAGAAAATAGGATTATCCACAGTGAGAAATTCACTGCGTCGTTCAAGTTCATCTGGTGGGGCATCGAAAACTAATTACGCAGGTCTCTTTTCTTCTTTTACGTGACTATCTCAGGCTCGAGAACAAGTCAGCTCCATGAATATCGCGAAATGATGGCCCTAGCACCGTTATGCAGCTAGCATTGACTTAGTTAAATAAACAGAGGTTGATGATGTGTCTGATAGTGAAGAACATAGGAAACGATCGCGGTTTTGAGTCGGAAAACGTGTACCGGTGGATCAAATAGGGAAGAACAATAACGGCACAGGAACCGTCTGCAATCACACGTCTAACGAAAGCTGCACAGGGATAAATATGGTAAAAATCATCATGCATAACTCTTCTTCAATGGAAATTTATATATTCCTAAATCGTGATAGACCAACATCCACTCATTTGGTTGCGCTGCGAAGCACAATTTATGATAAAAATCCAGAAATATAAGCAGCACGATCTACCTAATTAAATCTGCCTGGTTTCATAATGCAACCTATTGGCTGTTCCAGTGAATTCCTACAAAGCTGCGGGCACATTGGTGGTCACTCGTCAGTTATAATGATACGCAACTGATTATCAACAACAACAATCAATCACGATTTTGGCATCCAACTATTTGGGACCATGACACGTTGATCATCCTCTGCTGTTAGCTAATCCACGAAAAGTGGTCTTGGTTGCCAATATAATCGATAGAAATGCTTAAATAATTGGAAGCGGAGTCTCCTATTTAGGATCGATGTGACTCACCTAGACAACTGCTGCAGACCCTGATTAATATGAACAACTCTCATTATTATCGATCTGTTTACACTCAGACAGCATCAGTGTTTTTCGTCATTATAGCTGTTATTACGATTATGATTAGCATTATTTACATCTGATTCAATGGTACAATTTACTAGCACCTTCATCGTGTTCTTTACCCTTCAAATTATCTTCGGGTTATTTATAATATACATTATCATCAGCATCATTACAATCAAGGTCAAGTCGGGGCAAGTCAACAAACGCTTTTATACACCGGATTTAGGGTGAATTTTTAGCACATACGTGATTCACAGGGAATTTCAAAAGAAAATGGTATAAGGGTCAATTGGAATGTGAAGAGGCAGGCGTGGAAGTGAAATGAGGCAGTGAATACTCGAGGATTATTGACGAAGGTGATCAATGAGATCATTGATTACTTGGTGATAACCTTGGAGTACTCCGACAATGCAAGGGATTAGGCCATTTCTATGTATGTGGACGTGCGTGCCGGAAGTATTCTGATTGTTGAATTAGTCGAAGAGCAAGAGGCGGCTTTGCAGAGTGTGGAGTGAATGCGATGATTTGCGTCAGATAAGAAACTATTTGTGAACTTGTTTCAGACAACAAAATGTCTGATAAAGATGATGAATTTAGTGAGAATGTCTCCATAAATGTTTCTGTTTTATTCCGTCCCACTAACTCTAGTGAGAAGTCAATTCTGCCCGGGAATCATCTCGTTTTATTAGCACAAAACACATCGTTCATATTAGGAAAAACAATCACTGATGTCAATCGTTGCAACGCAGAGTAACTGGTTCATACTGGAATCAAGTAGCCTTTCTTCTGATTGGTTGATTGGTCACATGACCAGCTACCACATGACGGGATTCCGTTCACGTCTCAACGATTCGCTATCGTGTCACTTGCGCATCCGCCGACACAAGCACTGACCTGGATTCCGGACAGGCACTGACGTGCCGATTGCCGATGGGACATGGCTGGCTATCGACCATGAGTCAGCACATACTCTGACAGTTTCTAAAACGGAAAACCATTTCAGATGCTTGGTGATAAGTTCAAGGTAGTTTTTAATCATTTTAAACAAGTAAAAATACGGAGGTACAATGAATCTAGTGATGGAGAATGCAAGGGGTTAGAGACTCAAGTTCCAGATTATAAGGCATCTTATGTTTTCTTAGTTTGGACGGTAGAAAAGTTAGCTTCCTGACTTTAATGAAGATTTTTTCAAAATCACTGGTCTAACAGAGGTCGCGAGTTAAAATAACTCTTAGGTAATGGACGGAAGAAGCTTCAGAGAAATGTTAGTTGTTAATGGAAAGATATGGGATGTAACTGGGAAAAAACAGTTTGGTAGCAAGATCAACAGTGAACGCTTTAGGACAGAACAACGCATTTAGACTATCAAGGGAAAGAGAATGGAAAGTTGGCCAGTAAAAAAGTCGAGTCATACTATTTTGAAGAAAATGTAAACCTTCGTTCCCGATATAGGGGCATCCATGTGCAACACCATAGGCTTATTTGCAACCAATGAGATTAGATGAAATGGGGAGCTTGCTAAAATAAAGGGTGAAAAGTAATGGGGACAGAATGGTAAAATGAAAAACATCTGACTTAACTTGAAGAGAAATGCACAGTAACCACGGAACACAGGACAGCGAATGCTTTTTCAAGGCCTCACTATGTGGGGTATGTGTATATGAACAATGAAACATGTGCTATTGAAATGTGATGCACCTGGTTGGTTTCTTGCAAAAGAAAAAGAAAGTCTAAAGTATCCTAAAACTTTCACTTAAGCCTTCAACGGACGGCTGGCGTTTATCGAAATATTTAGTGTGTGATTTGATTTCTGCAAAGGTGCTCCCCTGTCGGTCCGTTTATTTCAATATCAATCTACAAATGACAAAACCCTATTTGATTTCAGTTTACATACCACAAACCACTGGAACTTCAGATGAAAATCAATAGACTAAAGTGAGTTACTGTATTCGTTATGTGAATAGTTTTCTACTTCTTATACTTATCAGAAAGCAAAGTTACATTCTTTCTAACAGGGGGTTACGGTAGATTCAAGACTGCAAAATGGGATTGTAATCAATGGCAAAAGGATTTGAACGCGTGATCGTCAGGCCTGACGTCCGTCTTGATGACCGTCCTAACACAGCCGGTCATAGTCGATGGTTCAAAACCCCTTGACTGAGCTTCTGTAGAAATTTATTCGAGCATTTGTGTGATAATCTTACGATGCTCTAAGACTAAAGTGGGATGACACGGGTAAATTAGTCTTGTCACTTCTATCAGATATTCCCCGTCGATGCACAATGGTCTTATTATCAAGAGAAAACAGACACGGAACTTCATTCTCACAAAATTTCGGTTCGTACTGCAGGGTACACTTTGTATAAGGTGCTGAAGAACTTTCCTACCAACGATAAATTTGACTCAGTTTCAGAAGGAGAAAAATGTCACTGCTTACGAAATAATTCATCATGTAGCATAAAGGCTCAGCTCATCATTGAAAACCATGGAAGCACACTGTACAGCTGTTCATTCCGTGCAAGGAATTATCAACAACACAGCTTAAATTGGGTTTGGGGCATCTGATTTATTGAGAATTGATTTGCACTCTGAGATCCGCGTAGCAGCTGCTGATTGCTTTGATGAGGAGGTTTTGTGAAAAACAGCCAGAATGAGATGGGTTTGAAACAATGGGAAATATCATCAGCACCAGCGCTGACGCTAGATCGAGCAACGTTTTCTTTAGGGATAATAAAACATAACAGATGAAATGATAAAGTGAGTAATCGATATCAAGCTTATAAAGACTGCTTCTAATATTACCACTACTATTAGTACTGTTATGATCCGGAAGACGTGCCTGCTAAGGGAGACGTTTGTCGGAAAACACTCTTCCGGAGTCCGCCAAAGTCAATTCAGTGTAACCACAGTGCTTATAGGCATGTCAACGGTCTAGTCCACTTGAAGACAGTTATTATTCAGACAGAGGATGCATTCATGTGGTTCGCATGCCTTCGTCTACTTTATTGCGTTTGGCCCCCCTGACGTAGTCGTGTTCATCATCAATTCCTAGTTGTTCATACTTGTTTTCGAGCAAACAGCTACTAACTAATTCAGAAAGTAGTGTGCACATCCCATCACACTATAACTACTACTACTACTACTACTACTACTACTACTACTACTACTACAATTACTACCACTACTATTACTACTAAAGTGTTATGCACCGGTATTAACTTTATTCCCTTAGAACCGTTCAGTCTTCTCTAGTCTTTTTGGAACAATCAATATACGCTTTGCTTTGGATAATAATTTTGGTGATGATTACCCACTCACTCTTTGGGCAATTTGTAATTAGAAAACTCTAAACTCAACTGCTTCTAAATGAATTCATCCTCGCCAAACAATGTGCATTATAAACGTCAAATTAAATTCCTTTTCGATGTGTTCTGTAGCTTCACTTCTGTTGTGTTCGGTTACCACTGGTTCGAACTTTTTCATTCTTTCCAGTGCTCTTCGGATGACCGGAATGACACGTCGAGAACTGCTCGATTTTCTAAAGGATGTGGAACATCAAGGTTTAGCCCCATTTCCTGGCCAGTTGATCCTTCCGTCTGAAGACAAGGACACTGAAGACGAGGACGCATCGGTCACAGACGAACTGTGGGATAAAGTACTGAACCATCTGGAAGAACACAGAGAAAAATTAACTCTTCAGTCTGTAAGTGGTTTGATTTCGAAGGGAGTATCCTGTTTTCAAGCTTCATGAAAATAGAGATCACTTGTGTGTGTGTGTGTGTGTGTGTGTGTGTGTGTGTGTGTGTTTTCTTCCCGGTATGCTCTTTTCTGTGACTGTTTTTGTCACACCATGCCTAGGAATGCTGAAGTTATCCGCCTGTCAAGCTGTTTAGACAAGTCAATTGTCACCAAAAGCGTAGTTCTTCATGAATTCTGATTGCACATCTGATTTTGCTCTCTGCATTTATAAAATATTTACGACATCAGTGTAACCTACGTAATATGTAAGAGCAAGATCAGGAATCACTGAAAATAACTGTTCACTCGTCAATGCTGTTGTTCTACAGTGACAATGGAACTACTGAAGCGATAAAATTATTGATTATAGCGAAAGTTAGATTGGAATCGTATCTGGCAACGAATGATTTTCTTGCATTTGTTTCACTTTTGTAAGCTCATATGCGAGCGCACAAACGTTATACACAACCTAGCGCTTTTATCGAAACTTTTACGGATCAACTTCCTTAAAGGGCTTAAGGAAATACGACTGTTATCATGAGACAACGCAACAAAACTTCGAATTCTTGTATCGGAAGGCCAGCGGATAGTACAGGTGCATACTATTGAGTAAGGTAGGAAGAGCTCAGTGACAGACACACGCAAGCACTATTCGTTGTGGGGTCTGGAATCCTCCGAGTTCACATATACAGGGAGGGAAAACGGTCACAGTTTTCCAACAGGTAACCAAGTGTACAAAGGTTGTCAGAGGTTGTTGTCTACGGCGATTCCTAGGTTCTTCACCGAGCCAAATTTACAAGGGCAAATGTTATCCATGCTCACACAGTCTTCAGAAAAGCTGTGTGTGAAACAGTGGAAATGCCCTCCGGAGGTTTATATGGGTTTGATATGAGACCTGAATTACTGGAACAGAGTTCACTCAGTGCCCTGAAAGCATCGAAATCAGGAGAATGGCGGACAATATCACACAGAAGAGCGTCTTTTGAGTGGCTCAAAACATGAGCTGATCTGGATGGCAGAATAACTATTGACGCAGGTATAAAAAGTAATCTCTATTACTAAAGAGCGGGGTCTTGAAACACCCTTCAATTTTTGACCAAGTGTTTGGAAGAATTTTTGCCTAACTAGATGCACAGTATTCGCACAGTGAAATGGTTAGCTAGCCAGACAGGTAATTGTTTCGGATATCCAAAAGCTTCAAACTTAGGGAAGAGTCGTGTCCGTAGAAGCGTAGAGTCAGAAGCGGTGGGAAGTAGTCGAGGAAAACACACACCTGGCTGACTTTGCGCTGTAATGCATAGAATTGCTGGTAGTGTGAAATAAGGAGGCTGCCGTGTCTAAAGTGTGTCTATCTGTTTGTTACGTGAACCCTTCAAGGTGGAACTTACCACCGCGGTTACTGCCCGAGTCGGAGCAGAAGTTTAGGAATTCGTTGGCCGTAGTCCAGGTGCACGAGTTAAACTACCTTCTTGCAAGGTAACTCCTTCTCATCATAAAAAAGAACGGGTGAAGAAAATAGGAAAGGACAAATGCAACTACGTGCAAGAACAAATTGTGCGAATACCGGGCCACCAGTGGTCAACAGCTCAGTTAGGAAAACCAGTAATCATGCACTAGGTGCTGTGGTTCCGGTTACTATCTCTCAGCGGAAATGTCAATCCGAAATAAAACCAATCAGAAGCATGAAAAAATAGAAAGAAATACTACAAATGGTGGTATCGGTTTGATAAATAAAGTTTTTAAACACAGGAGCGCCACTGATCGCGATACCTGGTCACCTCCTCTAGTGTGTCTAACGGCCCAGCGGGTACATCTTTTAGACCCCGCCCAGTGAAATCTAAAATGAACTACGTGGCCAACTCTACTGGTCGGGTTTTTCACACCTTTCTTCCGTACAATGGACTGGCCACCCCGGCCTATCTTGCAAACACTACCTGCCTTAGAGGAAATGGCGCGCCAAGAAATCTTACCTGAGACCAGGAAGAACGATCAGGTGTTTTATTATTTCGGGTTCCTGGGTAGAAGGGCCCCATAAATCACCAAAATAAAACCTAACGCCACTTATTCACTCACAGCATTTTTACAGAAACAGTGAGAATTGGAATAGGTATAATTCCTTCAGAAATTCAGGTATTGTTCGTGAACATTTAATAACTGACCCGGGCCAATCGCAGCGAGTAATTGGTATACAAATCATACACGGATCACTAAACCTTGTTATTAGATTTCCTTTGCCGTGATATGAATTCCGATTCGCATCAAATCACATTCTTGATATCAAACCGTATCCGAAGTCGCCATTTCTAACTAGTTCATACGAACGGTCGAACCATTTGTTCCAGTGTCACATCCACTATTTTTCCAATATCTTAGTCGACGTAGTCAGAAAGAAGACTGAGTCAGTATGTGACATGTAATGTTCAGGTCAGACAAGCGGTAGCATTTGTCGTCTGAAAATCACGTGCAAGCGAATCACCTAGAATAAAATTCATAGGACATCCGGACCAATAGGTTGACGAAAGTGTAACCTCTATGATCGAGATGTACAAGAGAAGGAACGAGCTGACTGACTTTGAAGAATGAAAGAGTTTTGCTCTTCGTGAAATTGATATCTGTCCGATACCTTTAGGCAAATGGGATGCCTTATGCAAGCGTTTCATATTCGGCCACACAGTGTTGTCGACTATTTAGATGCGTGGTTTTTCCGACTCACTCCAAACCGATTTTAAGCTCCGATATATAAAGCTGGGGTTCTGCGTCACAGTTGGTCATGGGGATAATGCTGACGAGCCAAAACAGCGGCTTCTTCTAAATACCCATGGCACGCGACTTGTTCTGATTGAAGGGATTTATGACTTCACAATTATTAATGTTTTGTGTGGAATGTCTCACATCATTGTCCACGGCAAGTTCATACACACCCGTTCTGTGGCAGCATAATCACTGTTGTCCTTTGAAGAATCATTTGGTTTCTGCATGATTGTTACGATAGTATGTTCTTGTTTTAGAGAAATGATTGGTAATCAATGGGACGATCAGCTGAATTAACTTACTCCGTCTGATTAATAGTTAAGCTTTAATTCCATGGGGATATGCACCACAATGATGAGCTCTAACAGGATCGAAGCTGGGGTCCGGTGTTTCCAAGTACAAGGTTGGTTGGATGACCTGAGGTTTGTACGTGAACAGTGCAGTCCGAAAGGCAGTCACTGAAGCAAACAATACAAAATGATATATTTTTCATACATTGTGCAGTCACTTATTCATTGTAGATCATAGTGTTTTCATAATTTCAAAATGTATGGTCCTATGAAGAGGACGCAGATTGGTTGCTTCCAATGTTTAATTACCACTAACAGGTTACCCGTGATTGAATACACTTTCTGAGCTGGCATTTGTGAATATTGTATATAAACTCCAGCAGATCTGAGGTGGCCTATTTGAGGCACAATCCAAGTAAGGTGTTAGTTCAACCATCCGGATTAAATGAAAGCATCGCTGGAACGGTACACGTTCAGGGGTCATGAGAAGAATAGCAAGTCTGTCAAAATCCCCTTGGGGTTAATGCACGATTTGTAGTCCAGTCAGATCATGAATCCTAGTGGCGACGGCAATACAACAGGTATGCCCTGTAAGACCACAAATGCAAACTTGAACTAGAAGGCCACAGGACGTAAAAGTGCACTCCATTGCACGAAAGTATTTAGAAAATTAAGGATCCAAGTAAGATCTATCGCAGTACTAGTATTTGACAAAGGAACTTCAAGTTTCAGAGATAATTCAGTCGATCTGTACTCACTTAACTCTTATCAATCCATCTCCTTTTTATACACATGAATATTTAGGTAATGCATCCCTCGAGATCAAAAGCGAGTCATACCCCACATCGTTCTGCACCGAAAATGCGTAGAAGGTTGTTATTCATGCGTCGTGGAAGCACACTGCTCAAAGAAACAGCCAGTTCGTTGGCTCGAAAGTATTCTCGAAGGCCGTTAGAAGAACAGACGGATGAAATGATATCGAAAGTCGAGAGTTCCGACCGTCCTTCTGTTATGGAATCGGAAATGTCAAGTAGTTCATCGAGTTTAACTGTCGATTTACTACTGAAGCCAAAGTCAGAGGAGACAGTGAAAAATCAGTTGGACTCTGAAGCGAGCGCACCTTCAGAAGTATTTAAGGAGACTATGTTGATGGATGAACAAACACTTCGAATCCAAATGTTCAACGCATTTTTGGTCGAAAACATGCAAAAAGCACTTCGAACAGCATCAGAAGCCCCACCATCCACTGAAAGCGATGTGAAGGTTGACACTGACGAATCTTCTCCATTTCGCGAGAAATTCGTCGGCCAGTTACTGAAGCTCGCAGATGGGCTTCCAAGAGAAGTTGCGAAAAAGATGGAAAGGGCTATGGACTCGCTTCTTGATGACCTCAAGGACCAGGATGCATCAGCTCTTCCGGAACGGATGAGTGAGCGGTTATCCAAAACACAGCCTCTTGCCCCAGATATGCTGAGCAGTCTTAGTGAAGCAGTTCGTACCATGTATAAAAGTCGTTTGGAAAACTTAGTCAAATCAGCCAAGTTGGAAAAAGAGGCGGAGCATTTAGATGTCGAGGGAGTCAAGCAGGCGGGAAGACAATTACTGGCTCAGGTACAAGAGCTTGGAGTGAGTTTGCGAAATGAACTACTCCAAGACTCGAACACACCAGCTGTAGTATGTTCGGCAATCAGTCGCGAGATAGATGATCTGTGCAAACGCGCTCAAATGGTTGTGAAAGAGGATACGAAGAGATTAATTCGTGAACGAAAAACATATCAGCAACGACTTAAACGGGACACTGGAGATGCAACTACGATCAGACCATCTGGGCCAAGACAGGGTATTCTGCTTCATGAATCTAAGGGTCAGTCTTTACCAAAGCTACGAATTCACACAGGAGATCCATTTGAAAGTGGCGGTCAGCTGACTGATCAAATTTCTTTATTGAAAAAATCTGATTCACTTGAACCCGGCGACCTGCGATTAGAACTCGAACCTGACTGGAGAGATGATGGTGTGGAATATATGATGGAGGATTTAAAAGAGTTCACGGATTTCGAAGAAGACGATATTGAGATTGTGAGAAAGGTTTTCACCATTTTGAACGGGGTCGATTCAAAATCGCACGAAAGATTATCAAAAGAAATGCATGACAGATACGTTCAGGTGGTTACTCAGACAATAAGACCAGAGGAACCACCGAGTTCAGCTAAACCTACAATCTTCCCAGTAGATACTCCGCCAATCAGAAAGTTATCCCCGCATGTGTCGACATTGTCGTCATCCTCACAACCTAAGTCAACGAGAACAGTGGAGATCAGACCTACCGCAGTATTACCCACAGATGTTATAGCTCACTTGACCGGATCTACATTATCGTTGAATCCACCGCCAGAACAGTCGGAGGTACAACAGGAGACTAGGCAGCCATTGGTGTCAGCACAGATATCGTCGCAAGAACAGGCGTTATCAACAAAACCAGCAGAAAAATATTCTCACACTTCGAAGTTATCAGTCAGATCGCCATCTGATACAACAACCTTATCTGGGGAATCAGTCTCATCACCTGCAGTAATGCATAAACTGTCATCGATGGAGCAGTTTTATGCAGAAATTCGGTCGGCAAAATCAGTATCACCTGAGACAATGAACAAAGCCGCGTTGGCATTACCGTATGACGAAGGTATTGGAAAATTAGACGGGCACTTACCAGAACAAAGTATAATATCGGAAACAACATATACGGAGAGTAAAATAAAAGCATCTGCATCTGAGGTGGCGGTGGTTACAGTACAGGGAAGAAGTTCCGCAGAAATTCTGCCTGTTACTCGTAGGGGGACAAAGGGTAGTATTCTGTGGCCCAAGACTCTGGCAGATTCATGCGATTCACAACGAAAACCAAGCGTGTTCATGAATGATACAGATTCTCGCAAAATGTCTGCCCTTCTGTATGCTATTTATTGTCGGATTAGAATGGAGATTGGAACATCAGCTCGTGCGGAAGAGTTATACACACGTATACGTCAAAGTCTGGATAGAATAGCTGACAAATTAGAGTTTTATAATCTACCCAAACTAATTATGACGGAGAAAAAAAGTACAATCGAGAAACTTTATTCAATTATGGAAGGTGAACGTGGTCCGGATGTACCAGTGAACACGATTGAAGAGGACGTAGTGACAGTATTCGACAAGCCGATGATCATGGTTTCTTCTTCAACTATAACAAACGGATCGATGACACCACTCCAACTGGCAGACGCGCGCAGCAAGAGCTTGATAGAAAAGCTACCGCTGGAAAGTAAGTCTGGTAAACGTATAGCCGATAATAACTTAAAGTTTTTCTTAAACAAGAATTGGGAATTTGTGCTGAGGCAATTTCCGCGGTGGAGAGTAAGCGTCAAAAGTCAATTGTGCAAGGATCACCAGGCTCAACCGCTCAAGTTGACACGGTGTTGGAATCCCCGATGGAAGCGGTGAAAACAATATCTCACAAGTATGAATGGAAACAAAGATCACCCTTGCTGGATGATTCATCTGATTTGTTCGTTCCTAGTCTGGAGCCGGTATTAACGGACCTGGTTGGGTCCCCTGCTGAAAAATCGGTAAGTGACCAATAAATATACACATGCTTATTGTTTGAAGAAAATAACGATTTGCATAATTTGATTCAACATACAGTGTGAACACCTAACTCACTATGGAAATCCATGGAAGCACAATACAGTTATTTTTCAAACAGTGCACATCAGTGGACTGCCCACTGGGACTTTTATTTGGAGTGAATGAGCACGAGTCAAACACCTAACCACCCGGCTATCCGGGGGCTGGCTCCCAGTCGCTTGTTGAGTATAGAAACTGTTACAACAGCAACAACAACGAGAACAATAACAACAACAACAACTACTACTACTACTGCTACTACTACCATTACTATTACTACTACTACTACTACTTCTACTTCTACTACTACTTCTACTACTACTACTACCACTACTAATACCACTACTACTACCACTGTTAATATTATTATTACTTTTACAAGTACTAGTACTAGTGCTTTTACTACCACTTCTACCTATAGTTACCTAGACACCTATCTCTGCACATTGTTTGCATACGGAATGCGTTTGCTGTACTGAGGCCCCTGCAGATAAATCGTTCATCACAGGAACCGATCGTTGTGCGGGCGACGGTTTATTTCCATTCGGATTCAATTACGGAAGGGCCTTAAAGTTTGTAGAGATTATGTTCAAAAACCTCTGGGAGTCAGCTTGGATAGCCGGTGGCTATTTGTTCGACATATAGCGACGGTGATTTCCAACGAGGATGAAACAGCTGTGCAGACTGTTTCCACAGTTTTCAATGGTGGGTCGGGCTTTGATACTCCACGGTGAATCATACGATACTAAATCCAATCTATTATTCTTAAAATCGCTAGTTATTATTGTCTTTGTACTACTCATTGTACCAGTTCAATCAGATACAAACTACAACAGAGGACGACGGTACTGAGTAGCTTAAGTTTCCGCATTGTTATTTACCCATTCAAATGCACTCGAATTTCTCACTTTTATGAACTAAGACAATATATATATATATATATATATCTCTTTGAAAGGTCAAGCGCCTCAGCTAATAACATTTGTTTTTTTCGGTTGAGAAATAAAGCTCACCACCTTCTATTCCCCGAATCCCAAAGTTGGTTTTCATAGTTAACATCAAATCGAAATTTGATGTTAATATCACCATATCTTTCAGTGTCGCTGACAAATTAACAGATGATTATCTATTATCTTCATAGATGAGGTGTAACATACCTTACAATGGTCGCTGTTTTCGCACCATTGTTTTTTGATATTAAATGTACAACATTATCCATCTTCAGATCACTACCAACCTCAGTGTATACTGCACACCGAGGAAATTTGGGGGTATCTGAAGTATATCTCTAAACTCATAGCCCAGTGGATCTTATAGCTTCAGCTATCAATTTTCCTTGAGTATCCAATACGCGACATCTAACCATAACACTACTCATACGATGTTCCCATAAAAATCCAGGACCACTCCGAAAATAGTCGTTCCAGTACCGACAACCTTCGTGCCATCTACCCATGTCAGACAGGCTTTTAAGTCACATAGAAGAGCTGGCCGAACTGAGGAGGCATACGCAACTATCATAACGAAAAATAGGGGCCATTTTTTCCTCACAGAAGTCTGATTTTGATGCAAACCACACTCGATTTATATCCGCGCGGGGAAATTTCATTGGAGCACCCAGACTCCGGAAGGAATGAATCTTCCTAAACAGCAGAACTTGCCTATTTGATCCGTCTTTTTCTTCTAGATCGTAATGTTTGATACTTGATTAACCTAGTCATGCAGTAGCATCTTACGCATGGAAAGTTTAAAGCGCATCCCGAATATTGCTACGCAGCTACTTGTTCTATTCGGAATGATTACCATCTATCTGAACGCTTACCGAGAAGCATTATTTTGCCCACGTGCCTGAGATTTGACACGTCTCCAAATGGTATTTTTATGGGAAGAACAGAAGGTTTATTCATCAACCACTAGGGTCATTAGTAGTGCATGCTAAATGTCCGGAAAATGATCTCATTTATACAGTCAGACTATATAGGATCATTGAAGTCTCCTTGGGAAATGTGAAAACCCAAGGTTCAGCTGATGGCAGGGAAGTCGGCATAGTAATGGCAAAATTGCACGCGAAAGATTGTAGAAGTCTTCTGACTCGGATGAGTCAGGTCAGATCGGGAGGTTCGGCTCAGTCAAATCTTGCACGGTTTAAGAGTAACTGGTATTACTGTATACGAGACGGTGGAGCGAACGCGGTTAAGGTCGGTTCTGAGTCGTTGCACTTGATAAAATGTGTCTAGGAATGATCGTCAAGAGCTCACTGGATCGCGCAACAACATTTAACCACTAGGCAACGGGTAATGACAAGACTAAACTGTGATGTCAATTTTTGCATGAGTGATTATTATTACAATTGTTGTTATCAATGTTTTGTACTTCCTTTAAGAGAATGAATGATAAAGTGTTGTTCAGGAGAATGTAGAAGATCAACTAATCAATCGGAAAAAAACTGGAGCTTGTATGAAAATAAAATTTATGTCCTAAATAGGCAATTTTTCATTTGAGGAGACCGAATTTTAGTTGACAAAGATGCCAGATAGCAATAAAATAACGAAATCGATATGTAACAATGGTTTGGTAAAGAGAAAATAAATTCAAGACAGAGTTTTACTATGCGAATGGGAGAGTGATAGATAGAACGATGTGCGTGTAACGGACGTGACAAGTTAGCAACGTCAGATATCGCATTTCGCTGACCGTGCTTTGTCTTGTGGAGTGACACGCAAGTATTTAATTTTGCAACTTACAATGCCACTTCAGTTGAAGATGTCCTATAAAGAATGAAAAAGTGATTTGGATAAAATGCATTGACAATCGTAGGCAATGAAAACGCAACTGGGTGAGAAGTACTATGGGTATCAAACTGATTTTCTAGCAAAAAGTAGCAGAGTCCAATGGAAGTGATTGAACAGGTGTTAAGACAATGCCACCTGATTAATGAACAAGACGAGTGAAATGGTTTATTTTCGTACTTACGTGGAAAATGAAAATTGTATTGGTTCTGGAACGTGGAAAGAATCAGCAGGGGAATCGAACCCTGGTGCGTGTTGAGACCGGTGAAGAAACTTCTGAGTCACTAAGGCAGTATATCGATCGGTCTCAGGGCTACACGGCAATTTGCACTGTGTTTAGTTCAATAGAGTGAATGCTAAGAGGAAACGACATACAGGCTTTGCAGAAAGGAAAGATAGGTCAGTCTGTGTGCTTTAAAATAGGCATACAAACACACAACTTACTGCTGATTATCAGGGCAAAATAGCTAATATCTTTAGGCTAATTTCTAAAATTTTCACATATAAGTTGTTCATGCTGTGGTCTTAACATCCGATAGGGGCACATGATTAACAGCCGTGATCAATCTGCAAGTTCAATAGGGATTTTAACCACCTTATTCTAACCCAAAGGATACCAAGAGACTTTCGCTACTTGTGCTCCATCCGCAATTTGAAGTCATTCAGCGTTTTGATGAGTAACCAACGAGATACCTTGAATAAGTTGTGCGAACGTTACCCATGTGTAGGCGGAAGTAATTTTTTATTATCCCCCTCTCATATTACAGCACTTCAGTTCTGAACCGACACAAGGAAAGTGAGTTGGTTTATTCCCACTTGTTAGTGGAAAACACACCCCGCAAAGATTTACTCATGTTCTGATACAATTTTGCCTCTCTACAGTACCATAATTTGGTACTGTCTGGGATTATGACTGACGAAAACTGTTCTCAAAAGCGATTGCTACTTCATATTTGCGTATGTCCACACTCAAGTGATTAATTGCAACAGAAAATATGTTTTGCGTAACTTAGGTGTATTCTCTGCAGATGACGGTTCTGATATGACTACGCACTGCTTTATTCCATCATGTAGCGAAACGAAGACAGCGATTGTCAATTGCAGTTGACCAACCTCAAGACATTTTTAAGATCTTACTTAACGTGAACTTTTCGTAGGCCGTTCTTCCTCTAACAAAAGTTCTTCTGCCCTCAACCCATTTTACTTCTACTTGCTTCCGTGTGAGCTTTCGTGCGATTTCGGTTTTGTCAAGGATATTTTGTTTACAAACCCATGCAATATGCTTTCGATTGAATCTCAAGTAAATTATACTCTCACTCTTGGTTAATGGCCGTAGGTAGCTATAACCGATGGCCAAACGATAACTTTCGTATTTGGAATACAGTTTTGTTGATAATCGATGTCGATGTAACAGTCACTGCATATCAAGTGTTGCTACGTATCCCCGTTAACCAATGGCCGTACGGGGGTGAAGCAGTACCTTTGTCTGTTTTCCTTGTGATACTTGGTTTTCGGGTACAGATCTTGATTGTGTTGATGCAGAGCTCTTGCTTGCACAATACGAGATAGGACAAGCTAATTCATGTTCCATTTCTAGCTGAGGACGGAGGCTTCCGGTGGAGTCAACTGACATCACGGGAGATCAAAATGGTCTTTCGCACAGCGTCAAAACCGTCTTACTTTTGTTTCAAATGTCGTCGTCGCACGCAGTCCCATGCAAGTCATGGGAGAATTCTACACTTTGAGACAACAAGACGTACTGACAGTCTCAATTTGTTCACCTACATGCCATGAAAAGATCGTACGTGACTACTGATGTGAACCGCAAATGAAACTGGATTACTTTACCCGGTCGTTTGATGATGCGCGTACTTCCTAAACGCTGTTCGTATTGTTCCGGAATCTGATCTCGTATTGAAAGCAGCCGCATCCAGTTGGTTTCACATGCTTGCTCTGACCGGTCAAGAGAAAGATCTTTACCATTAGTGTTGGTACCCAATGGGAAGGGAAGAAGCCAAAATCGGTCAGCAATGCAACATTTGTCCAACATCATCAGCCCCGTGTGAAAGCGGGAGATTAATCGTACGTTTCGATTTCACGTAACCGGGATGTTTGATGGGTTTCGGCCGTTCTGTCGGAAATATGTGGCTCTCATCTAGAGTTGTGCGTGAGAAATTCTTACAACATGCCTTCTGGACTGGCCTTTAATTCCCCCAAAGAAATGCCCAATCTGTTGAGCAAAACAAGTTTGTCATAGCCGGGATCCCCAAAACCAAATACAAGTTTTTCTCTTTTTGATCGGCCGGATACCGGAGCTATGCAACGGTCAAAAGAATGACCTTCCTGTCGGTTGATGCCTCTAATTAGCAATAAACTACATAATTTGAATAAACGTTAACCATGAAGTAAGTGAGCTGGTTTTGGCTGCCATCTTTCTGTAGTAATCTCGGTAAGCTTGGAAAGGTTTAGGGGCTTGGAAATAGTAGGAATTGAACCACTATGGTTAGCATCCAATGTCAAGCAAGATGATGGAGGTCCACGACGGGGGCTAAATCGTGTTCAATGGGCCTCTAATTTACACCTGTCATCCTTTAAAAAAAGGGATGATTAGTTTTTCAGTGAATAAATGAGGGTTAGCATAATGTTTTGTTCTACGCATGAGTTGGTCTGTAGATTGAATCCCATCTTTACTTTGTGATAGTTTCGCTTAATTTAGGGATTTTTTTGTAATGAATAGCATCCAAGCAATATCGAAAAGTGTGTTTAGTTGTAAGGCGGAAGCTCATGCGGCCAGAATGCACTAGTCGCATTGAAACATAGGTATCAGTGGTGAGCACTTGACTACACCCATCACAGCTCATACACAAAGCAGTATGAACATTGGAAAACAATTGTGTTCTTAAGTAACTACGTTTAATCCTCTCGGAAGGAGTTTTGTTGTTCGGGGACTTTATGGCCAAATTCGGGTTATCAGTTTTGGACAAACACGTGATCGGCGAACCGGATTCTAGGATTCGAAAGTCCAATGCCTCGGTAGATGCCTAAAGTGAAATCAGAGGAACAGTGATTGAAAAGTTGTCGGCATAAACGACGGTAAAAACAGGATTTGACCTCATTATTTTACTAGAAATGTTATCTATTTAGAAATCAAGGTGTGCGTTACTTTTACCATACTTCCTGCATGCTAACATGGACGTCATAATATCACCTCTGCTATCGAGGATGAGTTGAATTGCTCATTCAAGTAGGACAACACACATGTACATAATAAAATATGATACAAAACTTTATTTGTCTGAAAAATCCCACAGAACACATTGAGAATAAACAACGTGGCGAACAAGCTCGTTTTCAGTTATTCGTACTCATACCAATACATAACAATATATATGACTCAAAATAAGAACGGACAATGGCAATCCAAATCTGTCTCTGCACGTGCGTGTGTGCATGTGAAATTGATCACAGTGTGGAATGTTCAAGTGGTTGCACATGTGTTCGGGACCATGACGTGGGCCACGGAAGCTTAAGTGCTTGCACAAATTGTTTCTGAGCGCACAGGGGAGGATTGTAGAGACGAAGTTCCGTACGAAATTGGCTCTGGCAAAGGCTCGTGTTCAGTTTCTGGATGAGTGCATATCCAATTCAGAATATCCCAAACAATATCACACCGTTCTGAAGAGGAATCGAATTAACATCACTACAGTAGCTTTACGTCGTCAAGCGCTCAATGAGAGAGATACTGTGTCAAGTCGAGTGCCGGAAATGGAGCGTAATTTTGTGAAATCATCTCGAGTACTTGATGAGTTGACTCTAGAAGAAAAGGAAATGTTCGTTGTCTATATTCAATCAATTGTTGACAAACAAGTGGAACGGACATTTGTTAAACTTCGAAAACGTATCAACCCGAGCAAACCGACTGGTGAGTTCCCTACAGATCCGAAGAAATTCGTCCATAATTTGTCATCCATAAGCCTGAATAAGACATCACTTGAGGTGTTATCCCTAGGGCCAAAGTTTTGTTGTCCAACCAATAAGACTAAACAATTGGATATGGAAGTTGAGTTTGAGAGCCTGTTTGATCAGCTATCAGGTCTTGTTCCGTTCTCGTCGCAGGAGTTAGAGAAACTGAAGTCCACGTTCGTGAACTCATGTTATCAATATCGCGAAAATAGACCGTTGGCAAAAGGATTATTAACGTCGGAACACCTGAAGAGCCTCAAAGAATTGCAGGCCAATAGAGAAATAATGTTGTCAAAACCAGATAAAGGTGCGGGTATCGTAATTCTCAATAGGTCGGATTATATAGAGAAGATGAAGGTGATAGTGAGTGATGGCTCCAAGTTCACGAAGACCCCATCTGAGAAGGATAAGACGTCTCAGATAGAAAAATCGATTTCAACGAGAATAAGATCCTTGAAGCAGAAAGGAATAATCGACGCGATGACCTTCGAAAGGATACGACCGACAGGAACGGTAATTCCCAGATTGTACGGTCTACCTAAGGTACACAAAGAAGGCGTCCCATTGAGACCGATTCTGGATATGTGTAACTCTCCATATCACGCAGCAGCAAAGTGGTTGACGGGCTTATTGGAACCAGTAAGAGCCGCAATTTCTAGGCACAGTCTACAAGACACCTTCTATTTTGTAGAAACTGTGAAGAACCTGGATCTAGAAGGAAAGCGGATGATATCACTGGATGTTACTTCACTGTTCACAAATGTCCCGATCAGTGAAACAATCAACTATCTGTGCGATTACATTCAGAGCAACGGAATCGATTTGGGTATCCCGTTGGATGAACTGAAACAGTTACTCTATGTCTGCACACATAATATCCAGTTTCAGTTCAATGGTGAAATCTATCGTCAGAAGGACGGAGTTGCAATGGGATCACCTTTGGGGCCCCTATTTGCCGATATTTTTATGGCAAAACTTGAAAATAATCAACTTGAACCCATAATCCGAGATTTTACCTTGTACAAACGATACGTAGACGACGTCATATGTGTGCTAGATACCAATCTGGACACAAATATGCTTCTTAACAATTTTAATGCTGCCCATCCCAATGTTCAATTTACTTTGGAAGAAGAAAAGGACAATAGTCTATCGTATTTAGACGTTTTCATAAGCCGTCGGAATGATTTTTCCGTCCAGTTATCAGTGCACAGAAAAGCTACATGGAACGGACAATACATCCATTTTCACAGCTTTGTGCCCCTCAAAATGAAGAGGAATCTAATACGTTGCTTAGTTAACAGAGCAAGAAAAATCTGCTCCGAAGACACAATAATAAATGAACTCGTTTTTCTGCGGAGTGTTTTCTTAAATAACGGCTATCCTGAACGGTTTATTGACAAGACGATGCAAGAAAATGAAGGGAAATCAAAGGAGATAGGAGCCGCCAAGAAGATACTATACGCGCGTTTACCGTTCAAAGGCGACACGGAAGCCGAAATTATTCAACGAAGATTATCGGGAGTTATCAACAAAACATTCTACGCTGCACAGTTGCAAATCCTGTTCGTTTCCAAACCGATAGTGTGTTTTCGATTGAAGGACACAGTGCCGAATTCTGCAACCTCGTTTTGTGTGTATTCCTTCACCTGTTCCTGTGGAACTAGGTACATTGGTCGCACGACTCGGCGCTTATCCGAACGCGTTCGCGAACACCACCCGGCCTGGCTGAACACGGGAGCAATTAAGACAATTACGAGTGCGGTGTGCTCACACCTTGTTGAATCAAACCACTCAGTCGAGGTGATAAACGCTTTTCGCACCATTTTCAAAGTCCGAGGAAAGCAATCAAGACTTGTCAAGTGTCGCATCTTAGCCACAGCCGAAGCCGTGAGCATTCGTCTCTACAATCCTCCCCTGTGCGCTCAGAAACAATTTGTGCAAGCACTTAAGCTTCCGTGGCCCACGTCATGGTCCCGAACACATGTGCAACCACTTGAACATTCCACACTGTGATCAATTTCACATGCACACACGCACGTGCAGAGACAGATTTGGATTGCCATTGTCCGTTCTTATTTTGAGTCATATATATTGTTATGTATTGGTATGAGTACGAATAACTGAAAACGAGCTTGTTCGCCACGTTGTTTATTCTCAAAACTTTATTTGATTATGAAAAAGCTATTCCGTTTCACGGTTGTGATATGCCACAGTAAGTGTTTCTCACCTGAAAGCTACTGACCAATTGTAGATATGGATCACCGGGACGCGAAAGCTTTTCGGGAAGCTTGGCCTACACGGAAGCAAGCGGAGCCAGTGATGTTGCGGCGGCGGCTGCGGCTGCGGCTGCTGCTGCTGCTTCCGTTTTTGCAGGTGGTCATCCGAAGTCGCTACGTGTTCCGCATTCCGTTGAACTCGAGTATGAATCACCTTCGGAAGTATTTGAAGATCCAACATTCAAATATCAAAAGAAGAAGAAGAAGGAAACACGAAAGTTGCCACGAATGTGAGTTATCCAACTTCCTCGTTCTGTCATCATACTATTACAAATCAGTGTGTTATGAAATCAGTATTTGGCATGGCATTTCATAATTATAAAAGTGATTTCTTCTATATTCTTTACAAAAATGGTATATTATTTTATGAGGGGTGTAGCGACCAACTGAAGGCTGTCGAATGAGGGAAGTGACTGGCAGTGACAGTGGTCCTTCACTAGGTGATGCTGGAAGGTAGGAACCGAAACCAGAGCACAGAAGTGCGGGGTTAGTGGTTGTATAAAATGAATTTGGACTGAAACTGCATGAGGTCTTAGTTTTGCCTTGGTGATCGTTTGGCCATAGCCAGTGAAGAAGTGCTGATAGATATACTCCAATGACTGTGATTTTCGACCAAGCTGCCGAGTATTTCCAAATATGAAAACGTAGAACTAATTTAAGAAACTTTATTTCCCTATTTTTATTTAGTGACAACCCTTATCCAAGTGAGCGAATCCTCTCCAGTAATTCATGGGTGGAAAATGTAACTCTCGTATACGCAACTGTTAAAGCTGATATCTAGCAACTCAGAACCACAACGCCGCTGAACAACATTTTATCAGAAAACGGAAAGCAATGTGTCAACTAACACGCATGACCTCAGTATAACACACGAATGAGCGTCAATGACAAATTGAGGACCAATCAGAACGCAACAAGCAGGGCGATTTTAAATGCCACTTAATCAAAAGACTCATAGTGAACCGGGTAATACGAAAGCAATTTTTGCTGACTGGTGTTGTGTGTTTCTGTAACGGCAACCAATTGTTACACACATAAGTAAGCACGTGTCAGAAACGATCAAGTGCAAGCTGTACATGCAATCAGATTTCATTCTTCTAAACGTTGCTTGCAGCCTGTTGTGCGTTTTAGAACGAAACTACAGTCTATTTGGTTAGTAGGTCTCTGTAAAAGTTTCCCAAATGGGAATATGCATAAAGATCCTTTTAAGGAATATGTTTCGTAAGCAGTCAGTGGAGTACAAATAATTGTCCACATTCCCGATAAATCTTGAGCTAAGATGCTGAGTAACATAGAAGCATCATCAAAGGAGAGATTTCAGGTATTATTCCAACCTTGTGGTTCACTCATTCTCGATCCCCTGTATTTGTATCATCATTTCCGTAGATTTATACTTCGTTCTCTTCTCTCCCGTACCTCCAGTCCCCCACATATCAGGGGCACAATTCCACCCGGTTCGTATGTTGTGTCACGACCCAGCTGGATTCCCAGTCACGAATGGTCGCGCATGATTGGTCCCAATAAAAGAACAGCTTGGCGACGTGGAGTGACAGAAGAGGAAAGACTGCGTTTCCAGCGAGCCGAGCAGTCACACTTGTCATCAAGTTCTATCCAGAAGAGATGCGATCTGTTTCACGTATTTCACGCAGCAACGATTGATCATAAATCGCGATCATTTTTGCCCCCAATCCGCGGGAACTGAAATGCACTCATTGTGATTACCAAACAGGATTCCCGCTCGAATAACGTAATATTTCAGTGACGTCCACGTTTTTCATTCTCTTCCATCACCATCATCATTGTTATCACTATGGACTCGATATGAGTCACTACTAATTTGCAATGATTCACGATTCGTGATTCGTAATACAACTACACGAAACTATGACACAACGAACTCCATCCCCAAACTCAAAATTTGACTTAAATCACCTTTTCTACACCATTTTTTTTGTATCAATAGAAGCAAATTTTGACTTCTGCTTTTTGCTGGAACTTGAACTAACAAAGTTTGTATGATGAACGATGACAGTAATCATCCACCACTCCTATGCGAATTTGTCATCGGAATAAAGTGAATAAACTGATCCGCAATGACTTGTAATCTGTTTTCGTTATATGGCTAGTGCCAACACGGGAGCCCTGCTAACTAACTGCTCGATTGAGCATTACGGCATTTTGTATACGTAAAACATACCTAGTCGGCAGTATATCATTCTATTCGACAACACCACTAGAATGAGTAAGAGTAAGTAGTTATCTCCTATTTGACTGATGGAGAGTAAATGAGCTGTGAATCGCAATCCGGTTTTTGATTAGTCAACACAGCTGGTTATTACTCGGGGTGTTTTGCTTTTCTATACTATCAGATCGCGGAATTAGCCCGTCCTAGTGATTCGAACACAAGTTGTAGGCGAACAAAAGTTTTCGGTGATTTCATTCCCAAACCATTACAATCGCATACCTAGTTCACTGTGGTGGATGCCATGTGCTACAGTAATTTGGGCGGGTATACTGTGTGATCCATATGCAAAAAGTCGGGAGCTTTCCGACGTGGCCTCGTAGCCCAACCGGTAGTGCACCCGCAATGCTATCACGAGGGTGGTAAACATGCGTGGGCTCGAGTCCAGCCGGTGCTAAAGACTTTTAACATTTGGATCACATCTATACATTGTCAAAATCTGCCAAACCAATACAAGAATTAATGAGTTGGAAAAAGTACCAAAAAGTCGGTATGGAGAAACAGGTGTAAGGGGAAGGGGAGAGAGAGGCAAACACGTGCGGATGACCGGATAACGTAACCGGTGATAATTAGCTTACATCACCTCACCGGTCTATTGTGTGACGCATTTGACAGTTGCCCATGGGAGTTGGAGTGCTTGGTCTAATTTTCGCTACGCGGAAAGCTCAGGCTTTGAGGGACGGATGATAATTGCCTCGGCAGTTGCTAGTATCCGGAGACTACAGGTATAGTCGGAACTAATGCATACGGGTGTTCAGCAAGCACATTTTCTGCTCGCACACGACAGCACTAGCGTAATGTCTATACTAGATTTTCAACATTTGGTGTGCATTGGTTCATGTTTTTTCACAGTCTCATCACAGTCTTCACCATGTTAGTTATGAAATACTTTTCTGCATTATCCACCATCATACTGCAACAAGAACGACAACACACGTTAGCATACTTGTATTCCAATGGCCAAACAAGTCAAGTCATGAAACACATACAATCGTTTATATAGCTCCTTTTCCAGACTGCGTGGAACCAACATTGCTGTTGTCGCTGCTTGAGCACTTCGGCTGCTTTCTGGCCAGTTGCCCGTGGCCGATAGCCTGCTTCTCTTGGGCGTCGTTTTCCTTCAGTTGGTCCGACTGTCTCAGTTGACGGCTCGATCGGCAGCCCCTCACCTGGGCCATCTTGCTCGTTGCGGGAGATCCCGCTGCTTCCCCTGTGATGGTCCATATGCCTCCTTTTGTCTGCTTCGGGAAGCCTCCAACATATTCGCCGTCTGTTCTTTTGTCTGTGGCCCTCATTTGGTTCTTCCGTTCGCCTTGATATTCACTTCGTCCCCTTAACCCAGAATTCCCCGTTACAATATGTAGTACTTTCGACTCCAGTGGCCGGCAAGTGAGTATACCTTTGAATACTCTCTTCAGAACACAGAGATTCTTATGATTCAGTTCAAATCTACTATATTAGAGGGACTGAACCTTGAATTTGCTCATGATTTCACTGGTCTTACCCTAAATGGTGAACACACAAATAGTTTCGCATTATTTTATTTACAAACTCCCCATGAAACAGCATGAAACTTCGTCCTGAAAATCTATCACCCAACCAGATGACTTCTTCTCGGTAAATTCGGAGACTTTTTCGATCATAATGGTGAACATCTCCCCAACATATGAGGCGTATGTAATTAAAGTCTACCAACAAAACTTAAATATATTTTATTTCTATCCGAATCCATAATCTTCGTTCGGGTGACATACCGGCATCCGAAGAGATAAATTTCTCGGGGAAATTCCTACGTCAAATGACTTTTCCTGAGTTTCGCAAGAAACATCATATTCCAGGCACTCACATAAGAAGAGAGTCCACTGTCAAAATGACAACCTCGTGATTTGAAGCACCTAAAGGAATCGATACGTGAGCTCATTTGTTGGGCTTGCAATGCAGCCTTCACATCTGGTGATACCAATGCCAGGTCATGACTGTACTTCAGCGGAACTATTCCAAATGTGAACAACAAAAGATTCAGTTGTTTTTCACGGAATGTTTCACTGACCCGGAATCGTCCTTCAGGAAATTAAGGTTTGTATGTACGAACGGAACTTCTACTACTGAAGGAATTGTACTGCATAGTCAAGTTTGTGGAACGAACAAAAATGGGTTTGGCATATGCACATAAATTAGTTTGTGCATGCCCGACTGTGTGAATGCGCGAGCGTTTGAGGGAACGTTAGTTGTCAGCTTCAGTGGGCATGCGAGCATATTCACAATCGGGGTCTAATGTGGCGGCCGGGTAAAAGCGCAATGAAACAGACGAACTGGTTTTCTTTCTAGGCCAACTTTCATCAGTAACTAAGCTCACTTTGGTTAGTCCGACAGAACAACATGACTTTTCCCCGTTTGCTTTTTGTCTGTGGACTTACGAGCAACACTGGAGAGCGTATTTCATACGGCTTCTCTAGTAACTCTGGAAATCCCCGTCCCAATGAAATACCTCAAAAGAGGTGAAATTCGATTTCATCAGAAGTTTGGGTTACGCCGTAGTTGGTTGCTAGCTGGTTGCTAATTCGTCACTAGTGCAGTATCCTTGGTCAGTGGTCTTCTCCGGGTTGAAGGTGCGGAGAGGGGAGGGGGAGTGAGATTGCGCATGTTTGATCTAAAAACACAGAAACTCTATGATCCCAAAGTTCACTAAGTGTCTCAATGTATTCTCTCATTCACGTCCACTAAAAGCTAATACGGTGGTCCACAGCCTACCGTCACGCTTATAACATATTCATAAGTGCCATTCCGAGATCATCTAGACGCCTTGGCAATTCTTGGTTGGAATAGCTTGGACGTCGAATTTGGGGCCTATTGTAACTCAAGATTTTTTGATAGTTTTTATCATACACGATACAACTACACCAGTTTATGAAGTCGTTTAAATAAGATTTCTGAATCGTAGTTACAATGACCTTTTTTAATACAAGTACTTTAAAAGTGCACTCACGAAATGGCTGTGCTTGAAGTGAGCGCCTCAATGTTTTCGATACGCTTCGCTGTAGTTAAGCTGGACATAATCGCGGTACTTATTGAAATAGTTCATGCACTAGCTTTGTCATGAACGAGAAGGCACACAGTTGCGCGTACAGTCTAGTAATGAGTTTATACTTCTGAAGTAACTTCTGGTCAGTCATTTGGCTACCTGTCTTCCTTGTATCTTTCTAACCAGTGAATTCCGATAACCTCTTGATTTATCATGACTACACTATGACTTATAAACTAAGCTGTGTGAAGCCCAGCCAGGATTTTCAGTGCCTCGATTTCGGGAGCTTCAGACCGTACATTGATGCTGTACGATTCAAGTTCACGGTAAATTCTGTGTTATGTGCTTTATAAAATACAAAAATACATTTAGGGAAGAGCAGAATTCATCCAATCAATCTTTCATTTAAATTGAGGAACGAGAAAACTTGGTGATTGGTTTTTTGCCGAATGATTCTTACACCATGCCTGAGCATAAGTACAATGCGAATAGGTATGCCCGAGGCCTCAAAGGTCCATTTCACTATCCGCAAACAACCGGCACCCGTCATCTTGAAATTCGCCGTAAAGATCCAGGTAAATCCCCAATAGGTTAGGCGCCGTAACCATCCGAGTGACAACGCATAGCTGTCTATCATCAATGCAGATCAAATATGTCCTAACAGTAGTTCTGTCTTCAGTATTTGTAGCTGACCATTAACTAGCATGTTGTGATCGATGAGCGCAGGGATTCTAAACGCGAAGTCACTTTAGTGTAACGTTAGAGTAGGATCAGACTTGTTTAATGCCTTACTTTTGAAAGAGGGTTGGTCCGGCGTGGGTGCCGTCCATGCATGGGTTTGAATTACACACTGGGGTCGACGACATTTCATATTTGGATCAATTCAGTATTTGTCCAATCTCCCAATTCATGCTTTATAAGGAGAGTTGTAGTGTGCAAACGAAAACTAATTTAATCTCCGAAACTACGTAAAGGAGGTTGACCATGAATTCTGGTTCACTAGGCTGGTCCACTTGTAGCAAATGGACAAGTCGCATGGGACTATTCTCTTCGCATCATAGCGAACGAGTCTAATGTTCTTTGATAGTTGTTCCTTCGATGACAAACTGCTGATGATGAGGAATATACCGTGCATAAGAGTATTATTCTTGCAGATGATGTTGATTCAGGTACGCCTTTCTATGGCTTAATATGGACGACTCCATAGAGGTGCGTGGCTGACTAAGGTTACGGATTCTTAACCGATGATAACCTCAGCTGAACCACCCACGGTAACTCCCCATTGGGTACCAAGGGTATTGTTTTATTTACTTCCTGTTTACTATTTACTAATAATAATAGCAGTGCAACACACTGGATTCGACCGTCATTCCTGTACAGTCTACTTCAAGTGTTGGTGCCTGTTCCTACACCTAATGGGCTTCGGCTCATTGGTTTTTCACTCCTTCTTTGCCTTTACAGATCGTGCGCGTGCAATCGCCATAGAAGAGCACTGCATCCAAGCTCGCATCCGCTGACCCTATCGGCCTCTCGGCCCACGTCGTTAGACGCCCATGACAAGGACGAATGTCGAACCGTTGTCGTTGTTTTCGTTCTCGTGGACGTTTTCGTTGTTGTACTTGCTGGGGCGCAAGTTATCATTAGCAGTGGAACTGACGATACTGTCGCTATGAACGAATCCACAAACCGCGATGTCGCACGCGGGAAAAATTGAACGATGACTACTACAGGCATTCCGTAAGTTGCTCCAAAATATGACTCAGGCACAGTATCGGGAATCGTGTGTGGTTATTATCGACCACGGCTATTACCAGGCCGTTCATCAAAGTTTTATCGACACTGGCAATGGCCTTACGAAATTCTCTTCAACCGACCTCTGACCGTTTACGTGATAAGGAGGATTGGTCCACACAACGAGGAAGTTGTCGTCCTACATCATAATTATCTGAAACCGTTCTCGATATCACCCAACATCCAAAAAATGGGAAGGAAATCCCCCCCCCCAGCCTCGAGTTATTGGACAGACGGTTGAAGTCGGCCCAGAAGGTGGTAGAACGGTTGTGACGAATGCAGGGGACATTGGGGACAGTGCTATTCCAGAAGGAATGTAGTGCAGTATAAACAGAAGTAAGCTGGAGGATTCTGAATGATCGCGTAATGAAAGCTGGGACTTTCTTCCATTCCAGGGTCTGGTTGACTTCCCAGGAGTTACGAAGACAAGAATTGGGATTCTCGACCTTGATCGACAAACGCTGTAAATCCTTACGGTTTAAACTGACTACTCTGTAAAACATCAATTTTTACTCGTTTCTCCGATCACAACACACGTGCTTGTTGTCACTTTCGTGTCTTCTAGTCGGTGACCCCTTGCATCTGTTTGTCTATCGAAGGTCGAGTGTTGCTTTACGGATGATTTCTATGACGTTATACAAAATGTAGTATTAGTATTAGTGTCAGTATTAGTACCAGTGGTCACAGTAGTTTTCGTTGGACTCAACTGATATATTGTCGAATTTCTGATCAAGTGGTTGGCCTTGGTTGTATATTTGTGACTTGTGAGTGAAATGTTCAGTTAATGGTATTTAGAGAGGAATGGTCTCGAAGGCAGATGTTTCCATTGGCTACTTCTAACTACACATACGTACCACTGCAACGTACGAAACACCTCGCTTGCTAGCAGGTCAAAAACGGCCTCAGTCATAGGTGCATGTCAGCTGGGTGGTCAGAACGAAAATGACGAAATTCCTTTAAACAAAGATGACTATAAGGACCGACACTTGTTCAATGATAATCTCTTCTTGACTGGCGACGCAACATTTGCGACCTTGAAGTCAAACTAGTAGCCTACGAAAATCATCGACGTGAGCCAATAACAACTCCGGTATTTGAAATCACTGAGAATCAGAAAGAACTAGTAAAACCGGGATAATGTTCACCAAGAGCCACGCATTAGCTTTGGAAGTAGATAACGCTCAGTTGTTTTGCCACCATCAATCAGTGATCACCATTCGCCCATTAGGGTCTTGTGTTATCCATCCCTAGTCACAAGATCATAGTTTGATGTCTCTTGCTGGTGTTGAAGTGTGTGCTTGTGGTAATGGGACTAACTTGTCAATGCTTTTCCGAAAGGGTACAAAATATAAAATCGTAAAACAGAAAGGCTTACACTGGTAACATATGACCACAAGGTTCCTCAGTGTGACATCTGTTGCATCTGGATTTCTCATTTTCTAAAATCCTCTGCTCGTGAAATTCAAATGATAAAGCAAGACAGCTTCCGTGCTTCTAATCGACTAAAAAGATAGTCTATTCATCAATAACACGTGAGCTCCGTGGAAGTGGCATACTGCATAGCCTCAGAGGCTCACTACACCACCATGAATAACAAACATCCATGACCCCAAGACTTGGAGTAGAGAATTATATTACCTTCCAATAAGTCAGGCCTGGTAATGACCCGGGTGACATCGGATTATTGTCTGCCAGCAGAGAAATCAACAGAAGCCGGATCCGACCTCCGTACCTTTTGTAGCGTGTTCAGACACATATTGACTTCCTCATCTTCTCTGAGGTAAGTAACGCTGCTTGTTTGAGCCCCTACTTAGCTTCAAAGCATTGAGTTTTCTTTCAATGTCCTTTCAGATCGTACACGTGCAACCCCCACACGGAAGAGCACGGTATCCAGCCTAATACACCTTTGAGAGATTGATAAAGCCGAATCTCTCTCGACCACTACCAGTCAAATAATTCATTTGAATTGATATTGTTACGGTTATATCGTCTGAATTGGAACTGTTTTGTTGTTGAATGGACTCCTCTTTTGGCAACACCAAATTCTTGAATTTTGTTTCATGAAGCAAATATGATGTCGATAATACCTTCCCCCATCTAGTAGTTTGTTATCCATTGTTCTCATAGTCCTAGAGTTTGGAAATCTTCTCTTTTTTCTACCCCGTAATTTGGGAGATAGACATTCAGGTTATTTGCCATTTAATCTGAAAATCATCCATCTTGCCGACTATCGTAGGTATATAATATTCAATATACTTTGAAGAACCATAATAGTAAAACATTTCCCGAGTAACGAGAAGAATATCCAGTTGAGTTACTGACTCTCACATGATGCATTCTGAATCAGATGTTCATTTCATCTGCTGAAATACCGACTTGGTTAACTAGTTTCGAATTACGTCACCACACTTATATTTGCTTGCTCTCTTTTTATATTGTTCTCATTGTACCGCAATATACGCCTTAATAAATTTCACGGAGTTCAAAGACGGAAATTGTTGGGAATTTTAAGCTGTGTTACACTGACATTGCATCCAGATTTAGGAACAGCTATCCCTTTTGATTTGGAACTGAGTAGTGAAGACGAGCACTAAGATAAGCTTACGAATTCAAATAATTCCACAAAAATAAATGCGAAAATTCGGTATAGGAATGGTGGGGAAAGAGTGAAACCTGAATAATCAGACACCAACCGGTTTGCCGTTCTTGTTGCGGAGTGACATTGAAACGGAAATAACTGTGCTGTGGTACTCTTAGCTGTTATTAGTTATGCAACATCGACTGGATGACATTGAATTTACTGTTTATGGAAAATTGGGTACCCACTGCCTAACTCGCCGAACGAACCCATGAAAGTCAAATGATCATTTGAAACAAGGTGAGTGTCAAACAGTTATTGCCAAGACGAACAATTTTCGAAAATGGAATAAACTCGTCGATCAGCACAAACGGAAACATGTTCAGGCCGAAGAAAAGTGTCCGATCGAATCGGTCAGAAAATATTCGGCAACCAGTGGAGAAGTGTATCAGTTGTGTGATTTATTTGACATAAATGGACGTAAGCCAGTTCGAGCTTTCAGTGACATACAGAGACGTTTTGATAAAAACCCAGACATATAGGGAACAGAATGTGAGGTCAATCAGAGTCCGAGTTCAGGCTTACGGCTTATCTTAAATACTGTCTCAAATTTCTTGGATTGTACTATCGATTCTTTCATAGACAGATGTGAACGGTAATAAAACAAGCGTCAGAAAACATTTAAGTAGTATATATTAGAGACCCGCAAGTAAGTTATCCAAGGTTTAACGATTTTCTTTCATCGCATAAACTACTCCCAAATTCCAGCTTACTGAAAGACATCATACAAAAAGAATACCTCGATGAAAATCTCCAATGCTACAACTGACTTGTGTACTGATGAGGTAAGAAAAACAACTGGCCATTAGATGATGGACGAGTTGTGAATCGTAACCAAAAACTTCGTATTAGATAAATTTTCTTTCAGTTTTCCTTCTGTTATTTCGCTCTTTGCTGTATACAACCAATGACTTGTTAGTTTAATATTATTATTATAGACTTTAATTAAACAGCTCCATCCTATGTTATTTAACGGTCTTGAGGTGCACCGAACAGGCCCATTCTATCAGACTATCGAAACCCCAAATCAGCGATACTGTTCACATCAGAACTTCGCAGTCTGTTGGTGATATGGTCAAAATGGAATTGTCAAACTCAGCCAATAAGCTACACACATGCATATCAAGCTGAACTGTGAAAAGCGTACGGAAGGTGGTTCATTTGGCAGTTGATAATCGACCATGGAGACGATCCGACCGACGGTGGAAAATGGGCTCGACATCAACTAGTGTGTTGTTGAGATGGACTAAACCACTGAATACATAGTATATCTCAGTGATTTCTTCCAGAATACGACAATGCGGATCAAATTACCATTTGAATGGGAATATACAAGAACTGTGGCAAGGTTCAGTAGACTGCGCTTAAAAGTCTGAATCTGAGTAGATTGGTTCACTCGATCAATACATGATCAGACATGTGCTTCATAGTCTACCTAATTGGCCACAGTTAGAAACTAGTCACCTTCCGGTGGAGCGTTGCTTGCACTTCACATATGGGTGAGTGAAAACAATATGGACTATATACGGACTACCTATGGGATAAGATGATATTGTTAATTTAGCCTTTCGTGCATACACTGAGGCATCTCCCTCTATTTTACCACAACCAGTCGATCAATGACGCAATTTTAGAGGGCTGAATTCGATGCGTTCATCGAGGATATAATTTTCGGCCACTTCGGAGGTGTTGGTGTAACAAGGACGACAACACACGGTAGCATACTTGTATTCCAATGGCCAAACAAGTCAAGTCATGAAACACATACAATCGTTTCTATAGCTCCTTTTCCAGACTGCGTGGAACCAACATTGCTGTTGTCGCTGCTTGAGCACTTCGGCTGCTTTCTGGCCAGTTGCCCGTGGCCGATAGCCTGCTTCTCTTGGGCGTCGTTTTCCTTCAGTTGGTCCGACTGTCTCAGTTGACGGCTCGATCGGCAGCTCCTCACCTGGGCTATCTTGCTCGTTGCGGGAGATCCCGCTGCTTCCCCTGTGATGGTCCATATGCCTCCTTTTGTCTGCTTCGGGATGCCTCCAACATATTCGCCGTCTGTTCTTTTGTCTGTGGCCCTCATTTGGTTCGTCCGTTCGCCTTGATATTCACGTCGTCCCCTTAACCCAGAATTCCCCGTTACAATATGTAGTACTTTCGACTCCAGTGGCCGGCAAGTGAGTATACCTTTGAATACTCTCTTCAGAACACAGAGATTCTTATGATTCAGTTCAAATCTACTATATTAGAGGGACTGAACCTTGAATTTGCTCATGATTTCACTGGTCTTACTTTAAATGGTGAACACACAAATAGTTTCGCATTATTTTATTTACAAACTCCCCATGAAACAGCATGAAACTTCGTCCTGAAAATCTATCACCCAACCAGATGACTTCTTCTCGGTAAATTCGGAGACTTTTTCGATCATAATGGTGAACATCTCCCCAACATATGAGGCGTATGTAATTAAAGTCTACCAACAAAACTTAAATATATTTTATTTCTATCCGAATCCATAATCTTCGTTCGGGTGACATACCGGCATCCGAAGAGATAAATTTCTCGGGGAAATTCCTAAGTCAAATGACTTTTCCTGAGTTTCGCAAGAAACATCATATTCCAGGCACTCACATAAGAAGAAAGTCCACTGTCAAAATGACAACCTCGTGATTTGAAGCACCTAAAGGAATCGATACGTGAGCTCATTTGTTGGGCTTGCAATGCAGCCTTCACATCTGGTGATACTAGCTGCGGCGAAAACTACCGCTACCTTACGTCCGAGGTGAAATGAGAGCACCTCGGAATATTCTCACTCTAGGTTAAGGACAAGGATTTTCTGGCACTGAATTTTGAGCGTAACGTACATAACATCGTCCTATTCATGCAATCTTCTAGATATTCTGCCTCTAAACTGTGTAGTTGAGAGTTTTTCTGTGATTATCCCGATAATTGATACTCCTATTACCGTTAAAACACCGAGCAAGGTACGATACAAAAGAGTTAAATTAGTCGGCTTCTACAAGTTTACTTTGATCCCTGTTACGGAGTTGCCGAGAAAACTCAGTTTCAGTGGATCATTTCATCGATATCGCGACAACAACATAAGCGATTAATGAGGCGCGCTTAAACGACCTCGATGCAAACGGTCACACTTGTGCAAATGATAATTCCCAGTTTTCAGAATGTTTGATAGTCATGGCTTTGGGTGGTTTTAAAGCAAACATAACGTGGAATATCCAAGTTATGGAAGAATTTTTTTTGACCTTCTCATATAGGCACAACCGTGAAAAATATATTGGCTGAAGAAAAGTCTTCCACCAAAATATTTCAGAAGTAGCTCCATCTAAATATAACCAAGAATATTTCATGATATTGTCGATCGGTTTAATTATATTTTCATATCTCTTTACATTTTAGCTTACTTTGCTCAGAGCCTTTTACTCTGGCAACCATCTACTCGACTACTCATAGCGCAGCATAGAATCCACGCAAATAAGAGGAAAATTTGAATAAATGAGTATCAAAACCCGATGGATTGATATATCTTAATTAAGTCAAGAAGCTCAGACTATATACTGAGTAAATTTCTTGAATACATCACAATCGGCACCACTTGTAATTGCTCTTGACACGTGTTGTGAGACCTGGTAGACGACTTTAAAGGCACACTGAACGTCGATCGAAGGCCTGGTTTCTACCAAGTGGGCAACGATTGAACTTGATACCACTCCATTACCTCCTTGTTTAATCCATCGTAAATGATGTTCTTTAATGCTTTTCGAAGACTGCCTTGCTATTCAACCTGCGTAAGTAGCAGCGCAAGTGAGCACGATTTGGTAGATGATCATGGACGAGGTCAACAGAGGAAGCATATTTTTATTTTCATGGGTTTGTTGGTGATCTAACGCGATGTTGAAAGTAGAATTTACTGTGGCATTCAAAATTTTACTGGCTCTATCTGCTGCCATGTCCCCTTTGAAGGGCAGTTGGATGAATAATGCTTTTTTTTCGGTCTGTGGGATTCTCACTGGTTTTTCCCACTCACTCCAGTTTCTTTCCATAAATTCATCGGGATAACCAACACTTAGCAGCTTCATACTACTCCGTCTTTCTTTGTGAAGTAGAATTGTCACTAATTGGAACACCAAAGATTTTTATTCAGGTGTGCAACCGAGTAAGCATTACATTATGAAATACAACATGCTTAGAGCGCCAGGTTTTAGAGGAGGTAGGCGGTGTTTGAAGTATAAATAATGGAAGGACAGTTACTTTGGATATCCCTGAATCATCTTGTGTAAATTTGCTACACATACCTTCAAACCTGAATTCAGGTTCTTGGAAACATTTGCTTGACCGAGCTCCAGATATCTTTGTTATGGTTCACTTGGTTTTACCAGTCAGTCAAACAGGGTTTATCGGGATAATGATAACTTCTTGGGACCAAGGGTGAGTAGAAAAAGTCAAATTAAGATGTGGGGCTGGAGTACTCATATGAGAACAATGCAGACCTTTGATCGGAAGAGCCCGTATCTACCTAGTATCTCATATATAAAAACCCTCCGGGTTGCGCACCAAAGATGCTAAGACTATAATTAGGTGTGAATCTTTTGAAAATGACACACGTATCAGCTTGGCGAACACGCAAGAACAATATGCATTGGGAAATTAGTCTGCACCGATTTGTTACTCGATTCAATTGCAGGCCATTGCGACAACACCACTCTTGAAACTTGGACTTGCTCCCATTGACTCCACAAATATGAGACAACTTTTGCTTAATGGATGCAATTGAACCAGCACAGTCGTCACATTTCCGCCAAATCTTTTTCCTTCGTTTTCTACTTGCTTTCACCAAAGTCAACCATCGTACACGAAAGTCAAGAAGGCGGATGCAATCAAATGCAGTTGGTCAAAGGGCAAATTGACGACCAGTCATGAGATCTTAATCCCGCAGTCTCCAGTCTGCGGTATTGCTTGCTTTATTACCGTCAGTACAACTGAAGACACAAACAGGAAAGCAGCAGAAGGTTTTGACAGCATATCCCGTTTCGATAAACGTCATAATTGAATTTGGTCTCTCATGACTGCATCATCTAGTAATATATGTAATACTTATGAACTGAATGTTATCAAAATGAACACGTAGCTTTAAATACTCTTCAAAATTATATGCACCCTTTTATCTAGCTTCTGTGTAATTAACTAGCATGAGACCGGTGAATTTTTACTGGTCACGTGTTTCAAGATCGATGAACAAGGCGACCGAATCATTTGAAATATCAGCCGAGTTAGACTACTCTCTCGACCCCCGAAAATAGAACATGTCCACCATACTGGGAGAAGGCTTTAAACAAGCAAGAGATAGTATACCAGCCAGGAGTTTTAATAAAACTTCGATCACAAAGAAAGTGATTATCACTACCCCAGGAAGTATCCACAATGAAGAGAAAGAATTATCTTTACCAGAGTGAGTCAAATGAATTAACTATGGTGGGATCAAATAAATCACATCTAAGCGCAATCAGTTGTTGCATGGAATGTTGGGAGTTGTTATCACCTGTTAGAGATGAAAGCGTGCAAGTTAACATATTGATTTCCGGTGGTTACTATATAGAAGACGTTCGTGTGCGGCTGGCGAACGTGTCTCCTATCGATGTTTATGTTGTTGATGATGAAGGTTATTATTATTATTGTTATTATTATTATTATTATTATTATTATTATTATTTCTATCAATAATATGGTGTTGATGATGTCGTGGTGTTGTTTCGGATAATGATTATAATGTTTATTCGCTTGATGATGTTGGTTTTTGGTGTAGTATCCTGATGCGTAAGGAGCACAAAAGTGACACTCACGTTACCAGTAGGTCCGACAGAATGAGGATCCAAGTGACACGACAGTCCAGGGCTTTAACCGTCTTTAATGGATATCAGTGTCGGTGAGTCACTCGGCAAATTTGTTATTCGCTTGTCACCAGGCGACACCACACACACACAGTACCGATGAATCTGCGCAGCAAGGAACACACAGTAGAAGCACAGTTGACAGATAACGTATATAGCGAGTTAATCCGTTCCACAAGCCAGGAAGCAAAATGTACAGCGTGAGGGTTCCAGGGGGCAGGAGGCAAGGAAACAAGTGTACAAACGTCCAGGGTTCATTTTAACAATGTGGGTATTCATTCATGATCATGGGGGAATTTGGTCTTGACAGTTGTCCAAGTCTCTTGGTTCGTTCAGTGTGTTCACTTCTGAAAGGTAGAAGGAAAATAAGATACAATGATTAAGGCTGGTAGTTTAAATATCTGAGGTTCACTACACTTGGGAAGTTGATCAGACTGGCAGTTCTTTTGTTGTTTATGATGTTATGATTATCCCGGTGAAGGTGTCGTTTCTGCTGTTGATGATGATGATGTTTCGGTTTATGATGATGATAATGATGTTGTTGAGGGTTCGGGTGATGACGTTAATGATGTCGGTGACGTTGACTGCTTTGTTTATGGCGGTGGTCAAGGTAATGAGAGTCGATACAAGTTTAAGCCGACTCTACTGTTCTCGATAGTTGGTTTCGGGATTTCTACGTATCCTTTATGTCTTTAGATGACGCACAAAGGGCGGTCACTTTCAGTTCTCTTTGAACTGTTTTGAAGATAGCTGTTTCTCGCTTGCTCGGTTCGATTTATGAATACATTCAACACTTTGTTCACGTCTTATGTCATTTGGATGTATGGTTCCACGAATGGTTCCACCTTTAGTTGTTGCTCGTGCTGCTTCATGCTTGCTTTTCACATTCCAAGTGTCCAGGAATCAATAGCAACAGGTTTCATTTGTTTGTTCGTTGTTTTTTTTCTTTTGGAATTTTTATGCCAAGTTTCTTTTCGAGCCCTAAAATTTTCGGAAGTTCTACGGATATAATAAATCCTACAACCGAGGAGGTTCACAGGTTTTGAAATTTGGGCTACCTAAATTAAGGTAAATTATTTGAAGAGTCATTTCATTCAATATTTACATTGTGCAAAATTTTGAAAATTGCTGGTATTCAAATGCACCTTGTTTTGTTATTGTCAGGACGTTCTTCCAGACTATGCGTGAATACTTATTTTTAGATTGCCACAGAGAACATTTGAATGCACACCGCTGAGCTCTGCTATTGAAAAGCATAGAAAAGCCACACTGGATCAAGTCAACAGACTGTCGCAGTTTTCGGTAAGTTAAAACCAAACATTTCCCTGAAAGACCCTATTCCACTACAGAGAAAGAGGCACGATAGTGAACAATCTCGTTTTCGGCAACTTCATCCTCTGGCTAACACAGTTGAATATGTATGATAGAAATGCATATTTTCCCGGAAAAGCGGGCTTAAGTTTGACTAAACAATGTTGTAGGTGTTGTGCGGTTCGGTAAAGGGTGGGAAGTTGGTTGTTCGTGGTTGGGAATCAAGGAACTCAAACCAGCTTGACTAAGGACAGGAACCAGAAAAACGGTAACTGGTGCGATCGTACCGCACCTTGCCGACACAGAACACCAGGCGGACAACCACGCCTTCTAGATAATGCACACAGCACCTGTGAATTCATTTGGGAACAGCAGAAACAGTAGTGATTAGGCTGTTAAATCCATCGCTTTGTTCACGCAAGCCATTTGCCCAACCGCTTGATCTACCCTGGCTGCGATCGAAAAATGGTAGGCAAAATCGAGGGGACTTCGACCGTGACCTTTCAGTCGTGACAAGAAACAGCCAAATCATCCCTGATGTACTTTCCACGCGCATTTTCCCAATCACGAGCAGTCAACTTCCCACCCTTTTCCGAACTGCACAACACCTACAACATTGATTAGCCAATCTTAATTTGGTACTGTAAACAGTTTTTTTCTTCCGAAAATAAGCATTCCTATCAGATATATAGATATGTATATAATGTAACTGTATTAGCCAGAGAAGGAAGTTACCGACAACCGAAAATATATCTCTGTTATATGATGGAAAATCCAGTTGCTTTTTTCACATCGAAAAGTCGGCCGCACCGAGCCGGAAACGAACCGAAAACCCTCCGCACCCCGGGTAGATGCACTACCAACCCGGCCATCGCGCTCCCGACAGGGGTGAATAACCCAAGTGAATAATCGGTGATGCGCGAACCACTATTCTGATGATCGACACCAACTATCGTGGTTTTAATCATTGAGCTAGCCTCGTCGGTCACTTCCCAGTGGGACGAACAGCACACAGATGAACGTGATCCATTGGACAGTGAAATATATTCACAGAATGTATTGTTGGCACGAGGAGCCTGAATCTCATGTAATGGGAAATTCACTTGATTTTTTTCACATCGAAATGTGGATTTACCATTACGAGATTCAGGCTCCTCTTGCCAACCATACATTCTGTGAATATATGTTATTTTGTATGGTAAAGGTGTAACCTTGGTCGACGCAAAACAAAACGTCAATCAACCAGTCCATCAATCCTTGTAATTAGCAGAGGCTCAGGTTGAGCCCCGAGAATAGAAGCACTCTAATATTAGCCTGCTCCAGGTTTTTTGTTCGAGTGTGTTATTGATAGATTATCTTTATGGGGAAATAGTGGTATTGAAATTCTACCAGAGCGTAAAGTATCAGATTTAAAGTTTTCTGACAATAAGGCTCTTCCACGTTACCAAAAAGGCAACCAACAGATCATTCTATGAAGTCTACTTGACATTTGTTTTTCATCGTGGGTCTATTTCAGGGAGTCGTCAGTTAAGCTATTACTTTTAACCAGCTCAAGGTTGAACATAAGAAGGATCTCGTTATTGGACCGCTGATATTTTTGGAGTTTTGCAATTTTTGTGAGCAGACTGGATTAGTAATGTCAAAGTTAGGCACAGATTTTTGGCTGTTCAAGGTTTGTAGCGATTTGGAAATAAGTAACAATGATCATTCAGTGGTACGGAGCAAGGAAGTAAATCCAGTCAATTGACTTGGCCATGCATTGCGTGTTCGGTTTTACAGGTGGGGGCTAAGCGGTTCACGTAATATATGACACGTATACCTAAAGATATAAGGCTGTGCAGCCCTAGAAAGTTTTCTTTCATCCACACTCCTTTCACTTACCTTTACATTCTAATATTTCCATACAGAAATGGCTGGTATTTCTGAGGATGGATTTTTCGGAGACGTAACTATCAGAACAGCAACACTCGCTGCATGCTGACTGATTGTTCAAACCAATCTGAATTGATACACTGATTGGATTCACGGAATCTTTCAGTGTGTCACATGATATCATTCACTCGTAAAATAGTTTCATCTGATTTCATCATATTTCTCGCCATCAAATTCATATATAAGAAAAACAATAGAATAACTGCAACCGATCTCAAGTTTATCACTTTTATCGGACAAGCCGAGCATTCATTTGCCCATAATTGTAAAATCAGTGGCTGGATTATGCCCTATCCTCTACTTTTGCAAATTATTGGTATATCTAGTGAAGATTATATGGCAGTCAGTCTACGGTTCGTCTATGTTAATCATCCTCTGATGACTTCAGAGTCCTCACCGAGTGCGGTCTTGGTAACCGTTTGGGGGTCAGATAGATGAGGGGAATCGTTGGTTTGATGCAATATATGTATTTTTCTTTGGTAATTTGTTCGTCCCAGATTTGGCTCCATGTTGGTTCTCAAACCTATATTCCAATGGTATACTACCTGCAACTGAGGTATCATTTTCAATCACTCAACCATCGAATATAGCCCCCGGAATCCCCGTTTTTTCTGTTCGTGTCACTCAGGATGAAATGACCAAGAGTCATGAAAGACGACAGGTAATCAATGCTCAACGGGATGGATTTGAGGAACGACGTGTGAACTTTAAGCAATTTATCTTGGATAATGTGACTAAAATGCGTCGTCAGGACTACGCGATCAAGGAAAATAAGAGGGTTCAAGAACTTGGAAAAGTTGAACTCAGTCATATTAGTCAGGCCACAGAGAAAGCATTGAAAAGGTAATGAATTCTACGTAAGTGCCCTTTTCACTCTAATTCTGAAGAAGCAGTTCGCTCTAAATATTACTGTCCATGTATACCAGGACGAGATCTCCCAGGAAGGACACAACCGGTGTCATGGTCATTGCCAGTCATCAGGTATGCCTACCCGGTGGTCCGTTGCTCAATCATCCCCATACTTGCAAGCTCCGTAGTGGGTTTTCACCGCAATCATATTTGACTCATCGAGTGCGTAGGAACAAAGAGTCAATTTTTGAGAATCGGAATGTGATTCATACGAATTTTTACACTATAAGCGGCAGCAACCATGAAGCTGGTTGTGTGATTTAGGGGAAATTATGTTCTGTACTCCATTTACTATACTACTTATAAAGGAAATCCAAAATTGGGACCGCGTCCCGTTTCTGAAGGTTAGCCTTGATCAACCAACAAGAATAATTTCAACTTAAAAGTGGCAAATGTTACTGTAAGACTGGATCGGTTCAGTACGCAATCTTATCCCAGCAGGAGAGTTATCAAACGAATTGGGAAAACTCACAGCTGCATAACAATTCGCTTATTCGTCCCTGGCTTGAGATATTTACAACTGATTACCCACAAGTAGTTCCACTTCCGTGATAGATGCGATGTCAGTAGAGGTGTACGGGAAACAAAGACCATTGGGTACAGCCAATAGAGTTGGATCAACTGAATTGTTTCAGTGCTGGGTGATACTCCGTGTATGTGTACCGTTGATAATGACCAAAATGTCTGAAGAAACAGTTGTTGTTGTTGTGTGGTCATTCAGTATTCATCTTTGTTGACCGCTGACACTATATGATGAGCCATTTCACGAACAATGTACAGACAAATGATCCAGTAGCCGTACTATCCTCCTAGCTTTTGATTAAGAGCTAGCATTTTTAAACTTGTGTTCACTCACAGCGAATCAGTGAAGCTGATTTGATGAAATCCATCCCCAAGGTCTATGGTTGACTGTTCCATTCACGACCTTGGTCGTTGTTATTTTTACGTGAACAGTTTTTTTTCGCTGTCTGATATTAATAACGACGCATCCGACACACACACACACACACACACACACACACACACAGGACCTCGTAATTCTCGTTGGGAAAATGGTGGTACTTGTACAAACTACCGATGAAAATTACGGATTCACATACGATTTGTCTCTCATTATATTGTAGACGCGAGCTTCTTAAGAAAAAATTGACACACTTAAAAGTGTATGAAAACTTCGTTGAGGAAGCTTTGAACTTGCTCCCCAAAAGTAAGTGTGTCCGCGGTAAAGTTACCCGTGTTTTATCCGTTACAGAACATGAATATCCTGTGATTTCACGTGGCTAGATCACAGCAATGAACCTGTGAAGTATTTGAAAACTTCACCTCCCCACTGAACAAAGACAACTTGGTGCACCAAATGATTTTATAAATCTCATTGAGGCAAATAACAATGTAGACTTTTAACGAATGCAATATGTGATATATTGCTCTGTCTGACTTTGCAAAATTGGCTCATCACTGATCCAGAAAATAAGTCTGTCTGTACATCACCGATGCTACAGCCGTCAGAGCAGCTTAATTAAACAGTCAATAGAAGAGAGATGAAAATCGATGTGAAGACTGGTCACTTTCCAAACCCAGGAACAAAGTTACTCATCCGTGTTTGCAGGTGTTTTTCTGGTTACAGTATCCTCCCCTTCCCTTTGAGCCGTCACCCTTTCCGTGTGAACACGACCATCGGGTCACATGGCTACACACCGATGGAAAACGGCGCTTGTTACTGTGCCGAAGAAAGCTCGTATGTCCTTCTGTTGTAACAAGTGTCAAATGTTGCACTAGCGTATGCATTTACGAACGCTGTAGCCTATTCAGGTAGTTCACAGAAGTTCACTGGTATTATTTGGCAAAGGGTGTCAGTGGAAATTCCGGAATTCCGCCTGTACTGTATGGCTGCACGTGCTCAGTTGTTTGGAAAAGCAGTAGACTCCTGCGGTGGTGGCTGTTGCAAATTTGATTTCAGCATTTGACCCCATTAATGACCATCCTGCTAGGTTCACTTAATATGATCCCTGCATCTTTCTCCCCACGACAGTATAACTCACAAGAGTCCATCAATCGTGATGAGATGGCCGATAAGAAAGACATTCTTGAACCCTAGTGATAAAATAATGGTCACTAATTTGCACAAGAAAAGAATTCTTGTGAAGAGGACTGCATTCCATTTCAGGTGTAGGGGAAAGCAGATTCACACGCTGTTGAGAAAAGAGACCAATATTTAAACTGGTTAGGACCAAGAAACATCATGTCAGTGAAAACTCTTGCATTCGCGTATCGATTGCTTCCATGATGCCAACAGCGCTGTGTACGACTGGTTTCTCACTGCTCGTCTGAATCATCTGCCCGTAACAGGAGTGTTGCTACAAGAGAAAGCAATGAAAGTGGCTCGTAATACGGAGCATAGTGCTTCCTTGGCGGGCAAAGGCTGATTTTAGAAATTCTAAAGACGCCATAATATTACCTCAAGACTACTGATCGGTGAGGCCTTATAGGTTACAAGCAGAGAGCCATCAAACTGGCGGGAAAGCATTCCAACGTTGTGTAAAGTCTGTGATTGGACGAATATTTCTAACCATGATGAAACTGGTTTTTTGCATTCTATTGCAAAAATAGTCAGAGAACTAGGGAGGAATTTGTGAGGGCAGTTGGAAGCTCCCGGCTTTTGACTGAAAGGCGAAAAGGACATTGAATAGAAGGATGAGGAACAATCAAGAAATTCAGCAGAAAAATCGAATGAATCTGTCAAAAGATGTAGTAATTAAGTGAATTAATTAAGCCACATCATCCAACGTGGATCTTTTAGGTTCGTAAGTAAACGGACAAGGGTCCACAGGTATATTCAGCTGGGTGTGAAAGCCACTAAGTATAGCCTTCTTGGCCCCTTTTAGCACTGTAAATGTAAAAGCCATCGGACGAAAAAGTTCTATACTGGTTGTGTTCGGGCCCTTGGCAATTTGGATAATCATAACTGTTCGTCAGTAACCAGGGATTGAACAATTTGGTGGAGATTCATTCAACAAAATTGCCATGGGTTTCATAAACTGAGCAGCGACTTACTGGAACATTGCGTGGGAGAGGCCACCCTGACCTGCAGAAGAAGCTTCGTACATGTGAAGAATATTAAATGTGTCAGACGCAGTGAAGGGTTCAAGTTCAATGCTACCACAGGGAGAATACGAAGAAGAACGTGTGTGCAATTAACTTCGAGATGGTCTACAACTTGGCTTTGTGTTTGAATCATATTTTTCCTATTTTTTAACTTCCCTCCCAAGACTGAACACATCCGAGGAAAGAACGAATTTGGTCGGTCTCGATGACGTTCGTTCCAGAGAGCACTGTATTTATTGTTTTTGTTCGGAAATACGCAACTACTGATACATTAGCAGTAGTAAATGTATAACTTCGTAAAGTTCCTTAGTAAATCCCGCAAGCAATCACCACAAATGAGCCAACCCATTCGATTAACCTAAAACTAACAACCTAGACAGTACATACATTTACTCTCAGTGGAGAATGTTCACAATGTCGCTCTGGATAATGCTGAAATGTTAAAACGGACTGTATTAGGTGTTTACGACATTTGCATTTTACTTTACTTCTTGTGCCAGGAGCCAATGATTGCTTTACTCTAATTCTAGATTACATTCGCTCAAATGCAAACGCTTCAGACAGTCTTGTTGCTCGTTTTGTCGTCCTTTACGAAATGAAAGCTGTTCTTCTTAAAGAACTTTACAAAAAGCAAGAAACAGTGAGTTATGAAAGTTATTTCATTCTTCCGTATCTTCTGTGAAAATGAAACTACCCATGAACTTTGCTGAACACCAACAAAGGTGCTTGAACAGGTTGTCTCCTTCTTATACGCGTGATCTATCGTACGATAATTGGGACCCAAAACCGACATCAAGTAGACGGCTGGGATTGGACGACTTTATTTTGGTGGTGGTGGCGCTGGTTCTGGTGGGTTGTTCATATCTTTTAAAGACTGGATTATGGCTGTTCAATTCTCGTATAATGCAACGGAAATTTGAAGAATCAAGAGGTACTGAAAATCGAAACAATCACTGGGATAGAAAAGATGCATTCAGTTGTCCCGCAGTGCAATCAGTCGAAATAGTTTGACTGTGATATGAAGTACGTACCTGTTGGTTGAAACACTGGTGCTTATAGGCGGAAAGTAGAGAAATTAGGCGGACTGTTCAGGTACTTGGGAAGGACAAGCAATCCTTTTTCTGTGAACAAAAACCTAAGGATAGTGACGGAATAACTGAGGATAAAGCACGATGATACGAAATAGTGTGAAAGAATTTGAGTCTTTATACATTTTGGTGAGTTGAGAAACTTGATGAGTTTGAAACTGCGAGGAACCTGATGGTTAATTGTCTACTAATTAGCTGGGTATCTTGGTCAGTTTTCAGATGTTTGCTTACATAACGACGTTTTATTAGGAGAAATTTTGATAATTTTCAGGCCATTTTTGTGGTTTTTCCTGGCCACCTATCAGATTCCATGAGTTGTTCCATATTAGTGTGCTATGAACGGTCTTCCCTGTCCTAACCGGTGTAGTCTACTTTTTCCCGACAAATAACAACACTAAACTTTTAATTGGTTCCATAAAAACAGTTAGTGGTCTACTTTGACCGAAAGCTGATATATATGGTAGGGGAAAAAGCTGAACGAGATTTCAGTCCGAGAATTGTCCCCATCATCTGAGTTTAAACGAAGCGAAGTGTCAAAAACACGGAGTTGCATGAACTTGCTCAAGTTGCGCATTTCAAGTGTGCAGTCCGTCCAAAATAATCGGGATCACCTCAGTTCGATCGAAATCTTGACACGTGATCGAATTCAAGTTTGTACAACTGATACTATCTCAGTATCCGAAAATATACAGTAGATGTTATTGCCTAGCGAAAGAGAATAGTGTCATTAGTATAAACTGGAGTTCGGCCTCATGACACTTTTTCGACCGAATTGAGGTGATCCCGAATTTTTTCCACTTGCTGCACGGTTTTGGCTTGTACGAGTCACCAGAGAAAGCCAACAACGTAATTTAACATTTACGACTTAGGAAAAAACATGAATACGAAGCTGCTTTCTTCGATGTTCTACTGACAAGATCCCTTTGGACTGATTGAGAACATGACACTGAGAACAGAATACCTACTTCAAAATGTGTATGCGTGAGTAGCCCAACTTAACGGGCTACGCGACCCTCTGCATAAGCTCAGAATATCAAAAAACCAAACATCTGGAAGAGCTATAAACTATCCACAATACCCAGTGAGAAGACGGGTTATATATAACTTGGCTGGACCTAAGCATCCTAAGGTCTAAACAGATTATGATCACTTAGTGCGTTGTTGTGAATCCAGCCTTTCTTGAGGCTGGATCAATAAGAAGGAAAACAATGCCATGCCAGCTCATTTGATTGATGTAAATCAAACGTTATCGCTGAATCGTTCTATGCCTCAGTCGATTGTCCCGAAACCATCGTAAAGGGTTTTCTTCCTGAGTAGTTACGATCAGTTGCCATGCTAGTGAAGAGTTGACAACTTCCAAACATGAAGATGGACGGAGTTCTTTTAAACCAAGTCGTTGATAGCCCGCCTGCCATGTCTAGTGACATGTGCGACCCACTCTTTTAGGACTCAGTGGATAGGCAATGCTGATAAATCTCACCGAAAGTGAACCAGCACTACTGAATGGCGGTTTGATGGTTTACAATATTGAGTTCAGACTAGATAGAACATTCCGAGTCACAAAGTAATACTGACCTATTGAGTTATCAATGCGTTACACCTTCCCGGGCGGTAAATTACCGAGGCGGAAAGACAACCACGCCCGTCTAGTGAGTGCATTGGAGTTCGATCATATCAACGAGAGAAATCCTGCAAACTCCTCGCACAAGGCTCACATGTAGTGCATCATCAGTTCACCTTTCACAGTATTCCTCCAAAAACAAAAGGATAAATTGTAATGTTGTCTAAACTATATGACTTGAAAAAAGTGATAAGTTTACTGAGGGAAGCTCTATGGCAGATCGGTTCACGATTAATGTTAAAGTTTTATTTACATGCATCGGTCACTTCAGTGCCTCGTTTGATGCCGTTACCTCGCAGAATAAACCAGCTGGGAGTGAAAATAATCAAAATTAAGGTATAAAATTTAAACCTAACAGTATAAGAACTGAAAATAATCCGAGCACAGAATGAGTTCGAACAGAAGAAGTAGTAGTTAGTAGTAGTGTTGTGAGTGTATATACTACTTATCAAGTAGTTGATTGCTGAAGACAGAACTATGGACAATTGTGGATTAACGAACACAGCTAAGTTCAGCAATCCAGGCGCAATAAGGTAAGCGACGATCTGCAAACCACCTGACCGCTCCTCCGTTGGACGATGACTGTTTTCAAGTGAACAAGACAGCCATTTGGCAAATGAGGATGTTTGTAACGTTTATGTTGTTTTGTCAATGTCCGAACACGTTGATGTTAATAAACAACCTATTGACCAAGGCACGCCTTCTAGATTATAACAGTAGTAGTAGTAGTAGTTGGTAGTAGTAGTAATAATAGTAGTAGTAGTAGTTAGTAGTAGTAGTAGTAGTAGTAGTAGTAATAGTAGTGGTAGTAGTAGTAGTAGTAGTAATAGTAGTATTAGTAGTAGTAGAGCATGCCACCAAGTGTACCGAACCATATATAAGCTTGGAATTATTGGACTTCAACGTCGAGCTTCTTAAATGGACAGTTTCACAAAAGGAAACTTTCATACATATACGTAAACTCATGGATTGATCATCTTCATCTACTCCGTCACCATCACTAGCCTTTCAGGACAAAGTAAACTAACGTAATCTACACACAGGTCCTCTAACCTGTTCAGATTAAACTTTTTGCTGCACAGAGTGACGTGTTTCATGAAACTTGTGGCCTAGCCGAATTAGCACTGTCTCGGTATTTTCCTAGTATTGGTGCAATAATCCGAATACTTTGATTTTCAAGCACGTGCCTTCTGCATTTAAAATTCGAGCTAACCCGTTTACGCGAAGTGGTAACCATCCTTGTTAACCATTCGGAGAATATATATATATATATATATATATATATATATATATATATATATATATATATATATATATATATACTCGTGATTTATATCAGGCACACAGTCCTTCACCAACACATATGCCCGGTTTCATTGTATTATCTTGGTCAAATCTCGTCTTTTTATTAAATCATCCCAATCGTCCCAGATAGAAAGGGAATCACAGGAATTGGTAGCCACCCGATTATGCTCCACGGAAAATTTACTCACCAAGAGCAGTGAACTTCAACAAGCCGGGAACCTCTGGCGAAAAGACAAGGAAAATCTGCAACAGTATATGGAGCTTTACGAGCGAGACAAAGATCGAGCAACCGAGGAAGTTAGTTATTACTTCTGTGATTGTGATTACCACGATTGTTATTGATAATAATAATTGTTGTGAATGTCTATTATTCGTCGGAGTTCGAGCATCCCAGTTCAGAAATCCGAACTCCTCATTAATACTTCTACGAAACAATAATAAATATTACATAGAAAGTGTACGAAATGGTACGTTAACCATTCCGTTGATCAGAGTGGGAGAAGTGTAGTCAAATTTCGAATCACATGCAGTTCGAAAGAGAGCTTTTCTTTTATTCCTTTTTTATTTCCTTTTATTACGTAATATTAGTACAATATATCAGAAGGACGGTCGTGGTCTGTTTAAGGCTGCCGACTGGGGAAAGAGGCCGGCGGCTTTACGAGGATTCGAGTCGGGAAAAGAAGGGTTCGCATTCCACCGCGATGGCAGTATGACCACTGCCGGTCAAATAAGAGGCGCCAGTCTCGGTGGCTATCTGCCCCTTTTTCATTATTAGCGTTATTCACATCCATTTGCCACTCCGCGATATACCAGCTGGTGGTGCTTCGGGCTGGCAAGCGGAAGCTCGCCGGTTCGATTCTGGTTCGCTGTGTTAGACTTTTGGGTATGAAAGACATTTGTTATATTTTCTACACAAACAGTGGAGAGCGAATTACTAATCGTCATCCCTAGTGCGTGGAGAAGCTGAGTGTACAAAATAACTCAAATGGTCACCACAATCCGTCATATCTCCCAGTTTAGCTAACCGCAGCGAATGTGATTGTATCCACCCCGCAAGTACACCAAGTGAGATGAGCGTTATCACGAAAAGTGATAAGTGCCTAAGGAAGTCAAGTGTGACCACTCCAACGATTAGAACGCACGTATGATAGTCAAAACGAAACAAAACGCGAAGGAAAATACCTCCTAGTTCAATTCAATATTTTTTTTCTCATTCAAAGACGATCTTTAATGTGTACCCGTAAAACCCTTTGCTATCCCACGTACGGTGTGTATTCAATCCTATAAATGAATCCAAAAGTAAGAGAACGGTTGAACGGAAAGTAAGTTAAGCTGCAATGAATTAAGGTTTGACTAGAATTATAAGCTGGATGAGAAGACCAGTATTAGACTAATCGATGAATGAGCAGTCTTGGGGGAAAATTATAGTTTTCCTCGGAATCGCAGACTCGTCTCTGAGAAAAATACCTATTTTACCCGGCGGGCCGCTTTCAAACAACATCCCCGTTGTCTCACCACTCTAGGTCCCAACTCTATGGGCAAACTGAAGGGCCGATAAATCCACTCTGTGAATTACGCAAAAGATTTCCGGAATCCGCAATTTTCTTGTGAAAATAATCGCAACTGAGTGCAACAGCACCTTCAGTGATAGAGACACACTTTCAGGTAGTGCTTCCTTGTTAATGGTTCTCTTCGAAATAGATTGTCATATAAGAACCATATTTTTGGCCGACCTTCATTTGATGGAGCCAGCTTCCGTAAAGGCTGATCGTCACTCTTTTGTTTCGGTGTGCCTAACCTGGTCAATAAATTTTGGCAAAGATAATTTCCGGTATCGGGACCCATCTCCTCTGAGACTGAAACCCGGTGTGATTGAAGGAGTTAGTTTTTGATGCGTTGTATGAAGTCTGAGACTGATTTAGCACCAATATCTTGGGGTTTGTATAACTGATTTCCTATCAAGCAAAGCCACCAATGATAACAAATGAGTACCAGGACAACAGAAACCAATGCACGACTAATTACCGCTTAGAGTGTGTCGAACTGAACCTCCCATATCCAATAAAATAACCACAAACCCAGCCTAGCTAGTACAATGTTCCCATCAGACTCGAGCAACATAGAGTAACAAATTGACGCTCGATCCTAAGTAAATCTCGTGTTTTTACGCCTGTGTTGGAGAACCTTCTGATCTACTTAGGAGATCATACCGATCATACCGATGAACTACAACTCAAAGCTTGAAGTGACCTAAAAGGGGTAGATTTTGTTTAAGCCTTCAAGAATATTTAATTGATATCAAAGAGTGTAATACGATTAGTTTGTAACCAGTCATATTTTACCAGTAAGTAAAATTCAAATGAGCAACCAGCTGGGAATCACTTTTTTACTTGGTTCTTCAGAACTGGGTGACTATGGAAATATACAAACTGCAAGCGTAGTCAAATCGGATAGCGTTTTTTAATCCGTATAACCCCAAAGCGGATCTTCACTTTCTTACCATTCGTAGTTGAACTTCAGCTGCTGTGGTTCTTGGACGGCCCAAAAAACAAATAACAAGATAAACCACACGTGTTTGACCGACGGTGGTCAAATGGTCTTCACTGCGGCTTTCAACCCTTCTGCCCCGGGGGTTTGAACCCTGCCTCTACTGCCGGTCACTTTCCCAAATGAGCAGCCTCCACCTGGCATTGGCACTCTTCCCGAAATATTGCACTATTATTACACAATAGAAGGAAGTTTACAGAAAAGTGGAAGACAAGATGATTGTCATGTGTGAGTAGCCAGAAATGGCTTCAGACGACTAGATGGAATGATAGTGAATCCCTTTACGGTTGCACAAAACACCACGCGTAAGGTGAAAATTTGAGTAGCCTCAAAATAACGAAATGGGTTAAGACGGCAAGGAGATCGCTCGCAAGCAGACTAAACAAGGATTGCTGGAGAATAACATTCCCTCATGTTCCCCTCCCCCAATCGGGACGAGGATGGCCATGGCTAAAGATAAACCCAGTCACCTCCTACCTTGTAAGGAGGGGCCCCCGAAATATCACGGTAGGACAAATAAAACTCTTTACGCATGCTGAAAAGTTTGAGTTGGTACTGCTAGCTGAAAGAGAGCACTTTGGCCTTTTTCATTATGTTCACGGTCAGTGATTTGTAGTAACAGTTCAGTTCATTTCAGACGACCATTACCAGTGCACTAAGTGCGGTGGCTTTGGTTGCTATCTCCCAGCGGCAACCTCGAAAGGAAATAATGAAGAAGAAAAGAGTATCACAGGAGAAACGAGAAAACCACATTGATGGAATCAAGTCGATGAAGCCAGTCTGTGAATACAAGTACGCAACTGATCGCGGCATCTAGCCATATCCTCCAACATATCTAGCCATTGAGTGGGAGGGTCTCTTGGACCCCACTTAGAAAGTCTAACACACCCAACATGGCCAAGTCCACTAGTTAGGTTTTTCATACCTTTTTTCCATGTCATGGACTGACCACCCCTACTCATCTTCTAACCGGTACCCACCTCATCAAACATAACAAGCGGTGAGATCCTGTCAGGGACATGCGTAACGCATGTCCCAAACATCTTAGCCTGGTGAGCTTAACTGTTTGATCTAATGGTTTGATCCTTGAACCTTAAACTTTCCGCCAAACCTCAGCATTACTCACACGGTGTTCCCACCAGATTCGAGTAACACTACGAAGACATCAGTGTTCAAATACTGACAATTTTCGTATGTCCTCCACCCGCAGTGGCCATGTCTCCGAACCATACAGAAGCACGGGCCTCACTGCTGCAGCATACATTCGACCCTTGATAGGTAAACAGATGTCATGTCGACTCTGCAGATGACTCAGGTTTACAAATGCCAAACGAGCCTTCTGTATACACAGAGACACCTCATCCGATATTCGATCTCCGGGTGAAATGCAGCTCCTCAGATAACAGGACTTGTCTACCACGTTTATAGTCTCCACAGACACTGAAAGGTTTGGCGTCGGACCAATCCAGTCCTGCAACAGCATCTTGATCTTGCACCTTGAAGATGCAAAACGCCTACCGAACATTGATACACAATTCGTCAAGCTGTCTAGAAAAGCTTGCAACTTACCTGGATCCTCACTTAGAAGAACTATGTCGTCAGCATACTCAACGTCTGATATCCATCCACCCGGGAAAAGTTCAATGCCGCTATCCTCACCTGGCAAAAGTGCCGTCTCTAGGACCATTTCAATCACAAAGTTAAAGAGAAAAGGAGAGAGGGGACAACCCTGACGTACACGACTTCTCGTGAGGAACTAGGGTGAAAGATCACCGTAAGTCCGAACTCGGCCTCGGCTATTAATGTAAAGGAATTTTACGATGGAACTGAATTTCTCTGCTACACCCTTTAGCAAGAGGCACTGCCAGAGAACTGTGTGGTCGACTGAGTCTAAGGCTGCTTTAAGATCAAGAAAAATGGAGATAGTGAACCCACGGAAGGATTAGTTCTAACAAGATGGTTCGCAATACGATGAACATAATCGGACTGTTTCAAGCCGTGCATATGGTTCAATCAGTACCTGGCCTTTTACCGAGCAGAATGTGAAGGGGTGTTATTAAATCTGGCCATTTACTTTAGCTCCATTGGCTGTACCAAAACTCAAGTGAGCTCCACCAGAAGTTATTTGAACTCCCATGGGCCGAAATGATGACAACTGGTTTACGATACTCTGCTTACTTTCTCTTATACTCTTTGATCTTCCATCAACTTTTTTCAACACACTCTTTCCCGTAGATCTTTGAATTCTTTCCCGATCGAGTTTTGTGGAATGGCGACTAAAATACAGTCTGGTTTCAAGATTTCGAATTTTGTGTATTTACTTTCTGCAGTACTCCACTGACCCGTATTTTTCCTTTTTCATAGTGCATTCGGTTTTTTACCGTCATTCGTGCACTGAGAAATATTGCGGAAAAGGCGGCCAATGGACTGGGGTCCATACAGACGCATGCGATAGGAAGTCAGCAGGTGAGACGTCATATTATTCGCAGATTTGACCTTTATTGGCATGTTACCGCCCATCAGATGCAACTGACGGAGAAAATTGGTAACTTACAACTACCTTATACTTGCGAATGATACGCTTTTTCGTCAACAAGCAAAATATAAAATCCTGAAACAACCAGGTGAAGGAAGAGAAAGGCTATGAAAGAACAGACTTTAGGTGATTAGGGGGAACTCCACAGAAGTTGTGGCGATCTGTGTCGACTGAACTTGGAGCAGCAAGCTCACTACTGTTCCCGAGTATCCCTCAAACGGTACTGACTGTTTGCCTACTCAGAATTATCTGAGATTTAGAACATCTGGATCCCGAGGTGAATTTGAATAAACAGTTCAGAAGACAAACATTGCGAGAGGAATTCCTTTTGTAAACGTTCATCGGTCGCGTACGTTTAAATCCAGCGAGAAAAATAACTACGATAGTTTTAGCCAACCACATACAGTCACATACACATAACTTCGAGCTTCATAATCATTTCATTTCATATCGTATTTATTTTTCTCTCAGGATTTTATACGTTCGCGACCGGTAAGAGTGTAACAAAGGAATTCCTCTCGCAATGTTCGTTTTCTGAGATTTACTCATTTTCGAAGAACACTTACAAGAAACATGCATACTGCCTCTTTTTGCTTACAGCCAGGCATATCCTTTATACAATGCACATATACCATCTCTAGTTACTTCTTTGGGTTAAAGTTTACATGTTGTTGACGGCAATTTTAATCACCTTAGTATATATACCCTCCACGTAGTTTCGTGTTCATGGGTATTATCAGCTCCCAACGAAAGCAAATTCTGTGTTGGATAAAGTGACCGCCAATCATCCACTGTTTTTCTCCCTTAGATTGAAAGCACCTGGATCTACAAGCTGTCAAAGTTTACTTCTTCTGCGAGCGAAAATTTACCCACACGCTGTTCATAAATTCTTCACAGAAGCGAATGAGGTAAATTTTCGCCCTCGATATGTTTCGCCCAGTAATAACTCTCTACCAAAAGCAGCCAAAGTTGCTGCCTTTTCATGGATTTCTTCTAGTTCAAACTGCCGAGTTGTTGAGGACTTTACTAGCACAGTGTCTTTTTCAAGCTTTGCTGCCCAACTGAAACTCCATTCGCTTCCGGAGGTATGGTGGCCTCTCTACCAACCATGATGCTCAGAATCCAAATTTCGCAGAGATTTAGAAGTTGGAAACTACTCAAGGTAGAAATATAATGGTTAGATACCTAGCAATTCCTGAGAATCAAGAATCCCAAGTGCTTATCTCACGGCACAAAGCTCGTCTGTGGTCAGAAAACACAACCCTACAACAATGACATGGATATGTACTGAATGAACGCTATTTCATACATAATTCTAGTGGCTGTCCTTCGTATTCTTCCTGTGGTAGTACTGAGTTTGAACTTTTCTCGACCTTCAAAGTAACTAAAAAAAGTTCAAGACTGAAGCTTTGTCTTCTGCGGGTCCAGATAGACTATTTCTTAGGATTTTCGTTCATGAAACTATCAAACCTGTGGAATGTATGGCATTTTTTAAAATGAATGTCTACTGGATTATTCAATTTCCGATTGTTGACTAGCAGTCACTGTTGTTTAAAATCCAAACGGCCCCAGCGCAACAGGCACAGAAAAATATTTTCGTCCGATAGCCCTCAAATAGAATGCACTGAAAATTGCTGCGAAACCCAGACTTAGTCGTCTGCAAACCCACCTGAATATACCTGTGAACCCTTGTTCGTTTACCTACAAACCTAAAAGATCCACTCCTCAATCACGGAAATATGACGAAACCCAACAAGCTCATCCGGAGTGCCACAAAACCAACTTTGATTCAAGCAAGAAGACAAACGGCTCTGCTGCCAATTAACTGTTCAGAACCCTCTTGGATTTTCTGAAGATATACACTACATGTAGTGTCATCCGTGGCGTCGGGGTGACATTCGACAACCTGGTGAGGGAAGAGTGTATAATCCGGTAGTTGGGTCCTTTCTTTTATACAGTTCAGAAACATGGCCATTAAGAGTAGAAGATAGACGAAGACTGTCGCTGTTCGAGCGTCGATATCTACGCAGTACTGTCTGAGTATGGTGGGAACACCGTTTCTGCAAGGCTGAGATTAGGCGTAATGTATGGGAACCAGCAGCCAGTTACTGGAACAAGTATTTAATCTAAACAGGTTAAGATGTTTGGGTCACGTGTTACGCATGCTCATCGATAGACTTCCTCGGTGTACACTGTTCTCTGAGTCAGTCAACGTTTGAAAGGTAGGTAGAGGAGAACAATCAATGATATGGCAAAGAGTTATGAAAACCTCGACCAGTGGACTTGGTCAAGTAGGACTTATTAGACTTTCCGGTTGGGGTCCAGGAGATTCGCCTGTCAAATGGTTGGAGAAATTAGGTGATACGGCTAGGTATCGCAGCCAGAGGCTTAGTTGGACTTGGACTCTTTCGTCATCTTCATGGCTTTTACCTATTGCTTTATTTTAGGACCTTATCAACTTTATGCTCTTATTGTTTTTGCCCTCAGCTTGATGAAGCTTTGTGGCAGAAACCTGACCCAGGTCACACAAATGCAAGGTTGATGGTTGACTGAACAGAACAGAACTACGACGTTCAAAGTGATTTTCAGAATAACTGATTTCCAAGAGGGTTTTCCTGATAAAGTCTCCATTTTGCAGTTGGTCAAAAATAAGAATATTACGGGTCCTTTGAAGAAACTGTAAGCAACCGGAGTGAAACTAGGGGAACATAAGTAACGAACGCTCCAATTTGTCTGTCTGTGAATGACACGTTGTTGTGTGTCGTCTGAATGCCTTGTGAATAAGAAGCCCCCGTTTCACTTTATATCCCATTTAGATGATCATTCGTAAAATAATGTTTCAAGTTGACTCAGTGCCTTTCAGGTTAAGCGGCCATCAACAATGATCCGGGTGTGGCGCTCTTGGTTTCCATCTCTTAACGGGAACCTCAGTCGGAAATCGAAATCCGACCAAGCCTTCGGTATATGCAATGCCACTTTATCCGATATCCGACCTCCGGATGCAACTGCCTAGATAACAGAACTTACATACTTGCCCTATAGTCATCCCATATACCGAAAATCTCGGTTTTGAACCAATTTAGTCTCGGATACCAAGGAAAGTAAACGAAATGAGTACATCTCACAACCGTTGTTGTTTTCCAGTTCGAACTAATTTGACACGTGATCTGAATTATTTATTCAGCTCAAAAAAGTGCAAGAAGTATATCTAGTTAACAGGAGGAAGTGAATTGAAATACCCAATAAGCTAAAACCTGTTAATATCGGAATTTTGCCTAAGGGTTTACAGTGCTGGCTCCAAAACACTTACTTTTACCTTCACGCCACTATCACTTGCTGGAGGATAACCTGACTCTATGAATATCGCGGATCACAGCTGACCTTGCACAACGGATGAAAGCAAGTTCAACGCAGATGACGATTCAGTTTTTTTTCCATTGACTGGCACCTTAGACCGACCGCAGGCCTAGACACTCTAAATAATTCTCGACAGTACTGATTTAAGGTTTGAGCTGACCACCGCGACAATAGCAGGGTTGGGCGGAGTGTGTCCTTGGTTAGTTTCGTCTTAGGTGGCCGTAGTCAAAGCTTTCGAAGCAGGACGAAGAGTTGTTCAACTTAGTCGTGTTCTTTCTTAAATTTGGCAAAATGTTGCTCGCACCAGAGATCAAACACCTGAACCCTTCTGGTATCCTCGGTTTTCAGTGGCCGGGTTTCTCAGCCGTATCTGGGTACGAGGCGTACAGCAGCACGGCACATATGTGCATTAGTCCGAACGCTGATTTCCCTACGGCCTCACAAAGACTATCATAGCTAGATAAAAGCTTTTAGTGCGTAGTTGGCCCGCAGTCTTACTTTATCCTTAGCCTAACCTGTCAGAAGCCATTCGGAGCCTAGGTACACGAATGATGGAACGCTTTCTATCGGTTTGCAGTTTATAGACATCTGTTTAGCTGATGATCTCCGACAAGTTCACATCATTCTACCTTTCGTTGTGTTCATTTCTAACCCTATGAAATTTGCGTAAACGTCGATTCAATCAAGGTTTGGTCGAATTAGAAAAGGGGAGTCTCCTAACATAAACATAACCTGCGAACTTCAAGTCTGAGATGTGCTTCTCCTGACTCAGCTGGATACCCGGGTAATTGGTCATTTCCTGGCTCATTGTTCAATTGATGGCAAGGTTAAAAAGTACCGGTGAAACAAATTAGCCTCATCTGAGTCCGGTAGTGAGCGCGAACTTCGGGTATTCTTCACCACACATACGGACCCGTGCCCTAGTGAAAGATTAATATCCCCTCAAAAGTCTTGCGAGTTTATCAGACATACCGTCAGATTCTATTATCATCCACAGGCACTATCAGTCAACCTAAACGAAAGCGACCCGAAAGTCAGTGAAGCAAGCAATGGTTGATGGATGAAACTAGTAGTGGTTTTCCAGTTTTCCGTGCAGCGTGAAGATTTTGTCCACGCAGCCTCTGCCAGGCAGAAGCCCTATTTATCTATTTGTGTTCAGCGATCTCCCGAAGTAGTGAAAAGGTTTAGTATTAGCATGCAGGAAGTCTTTCCAGTCACGTCATTTAGGCCGATCCTTTGATAGAAATCGCACACTGATTTGTTCTCTTTATTGGAGACGGGTAGCAGAATAGAGGTGCTCCAATCAGTCGGAAAGACTTCGTCTCGCAATATGAAGCCAAATAGAGTACCATGCCTGTTGATCAACGAAGACATGTAGCACCTGAAAACCTCTGGTTGTATGATATCTTCTCCAGCGGCTTTCTTGTTCTTTAGCTGATTGATGGCAATTGTGATTTCAGCTGTAATCTGCAGATCACAACTGACATCGTACAGCTGTGCAAGGACTGAGGACTGTAAGTTCGATGAGTGGTTTGATGGTCGGCTGAGCAACCAATCGTTATTATTTTCTCTTCTGCTGATGTATGAGCTGACCGGCTGCTTCAAGCAGAAACGACTCGTTTGTAGTGCCCATCCGATACGTGGCGAAAGAGATGGAATAACTTGCCGAAGTTGCCAATCCATGACGAGATCTCCCTTCTCTCAGCGACTTCTCTCAAGTACCGCTAATGTTGCTCCCTGGGGCAGCGTGAGGCTTCTCGTTCCAGTCTACGGTTTCCGTTATTTCCTGAAAACCGATCTTAGGTTGCTTCGGCTGACGTTTGAAAAACACCCTCAAAGATCCTGTCTTTTTGACGTCCATCGGTTTTCCCTAGTTCTTACCAAACAGCTTAGATAACCGTCAATTATATCATCTTCCACTGTTTTTACGGAAGTAGAATTCGGAGGTACATCGATTACGGCGGGTAGCGTTGAGCTTGACAGCTCTCGTCACTTATCCCAAATTTCTAGTGCTATGACGTTTATTTGGATAGGTGGAGCCGCCATAAAGCGCTCGGACAAATGCATTATTAAACTTGAATACAGGAGGAATTGGCCTTTATCGTTTATGTTCCTCCTGAAGGCATCGCGTTACTCTTGGAAGTCCTCCACGGAAGAAGCCAAACGATATCCGGTTAGTATACGATCGATTTGATGTGAAATTGGACCGTTGTTTGAGTGCCACCTCAGTTAGTGCTTTTTGGATGTGGGAATCGAGTGCTGTGAAAGACCTTTCTGCTTGGGTTGGAGAAACTGACCAGGCAGTCGCCTTTGTCGCTCAGTTGACCAAAGTCAAATCTTCCCGGAAAGTGCAGCTTTGCCTTATCCGAAGGGCCTGTGCGAAGGTTCCAGTCTCCAGCAATAACTACGATATCACGTCTCTGAACCCGGCTGATTAAATCCTAAAGAATGTCGCAGAATTCATCCTTTTATTCGTTATCCACGGCATTGGCCAGGGCGGACTCCGCAATCACCGTCAGGTTCCGCAAGGAACCCCTGAAGAGTGTCAAAGCGATTCTTGGGCATATTTACTCTCACGCCATCATCGCTTTTTTGGCTTTATAGCTAAGAGCAAATGCGAAGCCGTGGAGCCCGGATTTGTCTGCTGGACAGCTACGATAAAGCCAGTAGGCTCTCTCATTTCCTGGGAAGTTTACGAGCCAAGGGCCGGAACTAGTTAGGTGGACTTTCGAGAGCAAGCTATCTCCATTTCGTAGTCGTGGAGTGTCCTCACTGTGAGACTTTGGCTACCCACCTTTAATATGGTCCTTACATTCCCACAAGCAATATACCTGCTTCCTACAGTAGATCATTCCAACTAGTTTTTTTCACTCCTCGATCACTGGATCACGAGGCATATCGCTTGATATAAACTCCGTAGCATGATATGAGCAAATATTTCCAAAACTGTGCTTGAAGATTATCGGGAATATTGTACGAGGTGATGTCTATAGCACCGTTCGGGACTGTTGTATTACTCTGCCACCCAGTCTGGAATAGGAGGTACGATGACCGTACCTTATCCAGCCTTTTTGTTCTAGGACACACATCAAGCCTTAGCGCGCCAAACTGCAGCATACAAGGCAGCATAATTGTTCCAGGCAAGTTGGTGGTCTGTTGTGTGATTTATTCGACTCTTCCGGAAAACCTCATCGGATAGATGGACTACGACAAGGGGGCATTGCCATTTTAAGTGTCAGGTCACTTCCGCCAAATCACAGTGGTTTCCACAGACTTATGCAGTATTTTATGGTGAAGAAAGCTTACCAGACGAAAACGCGCCACTTCCCCGAGCACTGTTCTTGATTGTCCGCGGACGCATATTTGATGACCTAGGGTTCACCTTATTCACGGCCAATCACAATCAAGGTGGCCAACCGCCCATCAGTGATATGGAGACGCGCCCGATAGTACACAGCTCGGCTATGACCAGGGCATTTTGATTACCCGGGCATCTGGAAGGTAAGTTAGCTAGAAATCCAACTATTCCGACATGAGTACCTTGCTCAGCCATGAACTAATACTTTGCCGTTTTCTAATACATTTTTTTGGTTGGTTTTAACTTATTTCTATTCCTTTGTATTTCTTTGCAGAAAGCCACTCTTCAAATGAACTTTCGGCTGATACTTGTAAGTTTTTAAAGAAAAAAGAAAGCATTTTGGGAGGCAATGAAATATTTTGCAAGCCACTGAACATTCTAAACAAATAATAAAAACAGTGGTAATAATAACAGCATTAGTAGCAGATTTTTGTTGCTTTTCTTGCTGTTATTGGTCTTTCAATGATGCTGAATACGTGCCATGTAATAAACGAGAATCGTACTCGTGGCAGTTACCGCCTGTGAAGAAAACACGGTTTTATACGCAATTTTTGATCCTAAGGCTCAAATCTCGCAAAAATGGAGTAAGTCAAGGTAGAGTAAATAGCAGTGAGGCAAGCAGATAGTAATTTCTCTAACGGGCCGTCAAAGGTTGATCGTGTGTTATTTGTAAACTGACGTGTTGTGGACAGGCGCACAGTTTTGACGCAATTTTGGCAGCGGTTTATAAGTAGACGGATGACAAAAATTCTCAGAATTATTCAACCGGTGACACCCGTCATTCACCAGACATTACTCTGTCCAAGTATCCTCATACTTGTGCATTCCGTAGGTGTTTTATTCACAGTTAGCTAATTTGCACCGGGAATATGAGTTACCTTTTTCTTAGTGGACTCTTCATCAAAGAGTGAGATTATTCGGAATATTATATATATATATATATATATATATATATATATATATATATATATATATATATATATATATATATATATATATATATATATATATATATATATATATATCCTTAGTAAGTAGTGTGAATATTTGTGGACAAAATTCACCCGGAAGCACACTACCAGTTTTGTGGTTGTTGCAGCTCATTGGGTATGCGTGCCCGGTTCTCCTCTGCCCACTAGTCTTCGGACTTGTCCAGTCCGATTTTACATGTTCACTAGAATCTAATTTGAATAGTCTGGAGTGTGAATGGATACTCTTCCTTGCAGAGTTCACAAATGAATCGCAACTTCAGTTTCTGTTGGTTATTTGAGTCTGGGTTACCGCTAATCCAACTAACTACGAGGCTGCATGTACAAGATCTCATATATATATATATATATATATATATATATATATATATATATATATATATATAACTGCCAGATCATCCTAAAGCAATCGGATCGCCTCGTGATTGCTTAGTGTATTGCTAACCAGTGGTGGTGCTTGTCGCTCCTCATATGTATGTTTAAGTGAGTGTAATACTATCAGTTGGTATATATATATATATATATATATATATATATATATATATCAGTGGGTTTAGAATACGACGACGTCCAGCTAGCTAGCAGAATGGGAACATTTCGTAGACTAATCGATGAGCAGGACGAAACCCAATCTACCCCTGTTGACGCGTTTGCCATTATGTGCAGGTTATGGTGGATGCCAGCAGCCTAGGTGGCTAACCCGTTTCTCGCATGAAGTGTGTACAAATACTTATTTTCTTCACAAGGAAATGATTTGCCACCTAGATAAACCCATGCACGTTGGCTGCCAAACATTTTTAAACTACTGTGGTCTTGAACTATGAAAAACACTGTAGGACACTTTTAGACTATGCTTCTGGAGGGCAGAATCAAGAAATCAATAGGTAAGTACGAAAACAAGATCATAATTAATTTTCTCTACTTGATTGTCTCACCAAACAGAAATTCCTCTCAATGGCAGTATCGATTCGAGATGAGATTACGCAGACAAACAAAAAGCTTCGCGCTTCAAGCGCCAACGAATCTACCAAAACGCACGCGTTATCCACTGTTAGTCATCTGTCTGCGTCAACTGAGCTCTCATCGCGAGACGGCCCACGGGCGACGAAAATTAAAGCCCTGGCTCCAGGTCAAAATACTCCCAGTACGTGATGTCACGAAGAAAGTTTTGCTTTATCCCCCAAAGATCCGTTATCGCCGTCAATATTTTCATCATCAGATGCAAAACAAACTCTTCTGCATGGACAATGCCCACAGTGATCTGGAGATCAGTGACTTGATCAGTGCAACACTCTTAGTCACACTAGTTTCTTGTCCATATTTTACTAAGCTAGTGTTTGTATAGGCTCCCCTTTCCCATGCACATAAGTGTGATTTGATTCATTTCTGATGTATGACCTGTACAGACAGAGCTACCACAGTTTGAATAAGGTGTCATCAATAGATTAATACGGCTTGAAACGCTCGTGGTGTTGTTTTCATTGTAAGAATACACTTGAACAGCATCGAACTGATGCCTAGGAGGTATGGATTTGGAAATAGAACAAAGCAGTAAAATAAATTGCATAGCCTACGTCAGGAGAGCTAGTTCAGTTTCTACATAAGTTCAAAGTGAATCTAATCAAAACCGGAGACAGAATCGGATGGCAAGCATTACTATAAACTTGAACATTAATGAGAGAAAAAAATGCAAAACTCCACCGTTATCGACCCGGTGATCAAACAAGGGACTAGGTTAATCGTTCGACGATCGTTCAGGTTTAGAGGATGCGACACCGGAAATTGTCACGTAGACGAGAGAAACAAACAGTCTCTGAGACGTGTTCGACGATTGAGAAGATGGCAAGAGAAGCGGGTTTCGGTCTGGAAGTGATATTCTTAGTCAAATGTCACAGTATAGTGAAATTCATTTCAGCAACGCAAAAAGTGACTATCACCTTAATATGAAACCACTGGCACACCAAGAATGCGTGGGTCGTTGACAGAGTCGAAGGTCATTATCGTTCCGTTGCAAAATGAGGGGGGGGGCGGGGAAATGTGCAATGGCCAACTCACTCAGTAATCATCTCACCTATATGAATGGCACAAACAGGTACAAGATTCATTGAAAACAATTATTCGCTCTCCAGCACGTCATTCTTAAGGTGACTAGGATCGTCAGACTGTTCAAAATATTCTTCCAGAAGGGATTGAATTAAAAGTAAGTCAAACAAGCGGCCTGCCGTTAAATATCATCGGCTACAATTAAGAAGATGAAAGATTTCCTCATCCTCGCATTCACGAGAAATCACAGTTGTCGATCTAGTATTTTAGAAAAAAGGCACTATAGCAAACAAGCTCGTTTACGGTAACTTCATCCTCTTGCTAATACAGTTACATTATATACATATCTATATATCTGATAGGAATGCTTATTTTCGGAAGAAAAAAACTGTTTACGGTACCAAATGAAGATTGGCTAATCAATGTTGTAGGTGTTGTGCAGTTCGGAAAAGGGTGGGAAGTTGACTGCTCGTGATTGGGAAAATGCGCGTAGAAAGTACATTAGGGATGATTTGGCTGTTTCTTGTCACGACTGAAAGGTCACGGTCGAAGTCCCCTCGATTTTGCCTACCATTTTTCGATCGCAGCCAGGGTAGATCAAGCGACTCGGCAAATGGCTTGCGTGAACAAAGCGATGGATTTAACAGCCTACTGTTTCTGCTGTTCCCAAATGAATTTGACGAATGATCTTCTAAGAATTCACAGGTGCTGTGTGCATTATCTAGAAGGCGTCGTTGTCCACCTGATGAACAGTGTCGGCAAGGTTGCACTAGCCACAGTTCTTTTAGTTACTGTCCTCAGTCAAGCTGGTTTGTGTTCCTTGATTCTTTGGGATAGTTGCGTGTCGTTTTGCCGGCACAGCTAGCCGAACATGAGCAAACAAATGAATAAGTTAACAAGGAGGAGGTAAGGACAGGCATTTTGTCTTTGAGATTCATAGAAATCATTGGCCGGCTAGTGAACCGGGCACGTAAAGTGGCGGCGGGAATTGTACGGGTGATTGCATCCCTTGGGCGCCGAACTAGTAGCTCACTTTTGACGTCTCCTTTGAAGAGAAGTTGAGTGTGCAATTCTTTCTTCTTGGCCGTTATTATCGATGGTATCTTGGGTACTTCCATAGTGTTCTTTTGAACGAAACGTTCCGGGTACCCGTTGTTTAGTAGCACTAGTTTTATGTAGTCTAATTTCTCACTCACTGTTCTCTCGGAACAGATCTTTCGTATGCTAGACGCTACGGACCAGAATAGGTTCTGTTTGCTTTTAGCGGCACGGAACTGGCAAAATGTGTGTATTGGCCTGTCCATGTTGGCTTGCGATATACGCTTTGGACGAGCTATCCATCTTCCGTTTTAGTGGGGTTTACGTCCAGAAAACGAGAATTTCCTCCTAAATTCACTTCGTATATGAAACTGACCACACTGTGAGCCTGATTAAACTTTCTCACTAGTTCATCTGAGCAAGCGTGTTTTTTCTTCCGAAAATACGCTTTCTGAGCCTTATATATATATATATATATATATATATATATATATATATATATATATATATATCGGTGTGATTTTTTTTTCCGGTTAGAAATAGTTGTGAAATTTAAAAACAAACTGCTCTGTAGTTTGCCCCAGTGCGTACAGTAAAAATTGTTCGAAATTATTCCTCCCTCCATTTTGGTAATTTTATTGAAATTATAAACGCGAAGAACCAAATTTAAACGGTCCTCACAGTGTTAGTTCTCTACCGCAGATAAATTGATTTTCCACGGCTGTGTTGTAAGGAACGAACTTGAGCGTAATCTCCCGTCGCACATTCCAATTATGTGCGTCCCCTATAGGATAGAGACGGAACAAGACTGAAACCGCACGCCTAAATATCTCGTAACTGAAGCTCACTTTCGATATGATTAGTATGGCATTGTATCTGTACGACAGGACAAAATTTCCCCGGGAAGCACACCACCGGTTTGGCTGCTATTGCCGCTATGAAAGAACCATCGTGTGATTATAAAGATGGGCTCCCCATCCATACGCCCTTCGTTCGATTCAATTGAGATTGAAGCTGTGAAGTTCACTTTGTTTATAGTCCACTCTGAACCGATTTGAAGTTATTACGTTTGTCCTGATTCGTTGGGAATAAGGGGAGAGGTGGGGATTAGGGCCGGCCGTGGTTCTGTTTGTTGAGCCACCCTTGGGCAGGAAAGTGCTTTGCCGCCCTAGCTAGACAACTTTGAACGCATATCTACTGTCGGTGGTAAACCGTGAGACAAACTTGTTGCCAAGCCGTTATATGCTTCTCACGATACCCCTGTGGAAATTGTGGTTTTTTTGTGTTGAACACGGAAAATTTGTGTTATCTTCAGGAAAGAAATTATTGCCCGTTTCGAACAGATGCACTGAAACGGTGTACCGAGAAACTGACAGAAAACACACCCAATATGCGTTCACTTGTGTCCTACGAAATGTAGGCACATAGCTAGATCCAACACCCAGAAGCACATCTATGTGAATATCCAATAATACAAACAAAGTTCAGTCGCAGTGTCTTATACGATTACAGTATTCATCACTTCCAATCCGAGCACCTGGGTGCATAAAAAGCAATGAGTAATTATATCTGGCACTGTAGTCCCTGGAGAGCTTAGTGATCATAGCCGTTGTCCTTAGTCCCTCATATAAACAAAATCCTTGAGTGGATCAGCGAAGTCTGTGAGATGCGCTTTTCTAGGCTACTCATCCGTTTTTGATTCAATTCTGCGGTCTTTCCTCCTTCGTAAATTGGGATCTTTCGGCTGTCCAACACCTTTACTAGCACGGTTGTCTGATCATCTTACCAAAAGAACCCAGTGCTCACGACTAGGTTCTAAAACATCCAAACCCTTGGTGAACAATTCAGGAGTGCTTGAAGGAGCTGTCCTTTCCCTTTATTTGTTTTCTACCCACAATAATAATCTTTCGTCCAGTGCTCCTGCACATTTATATAATTAAGCCGACGATGTGGCCTTTTGTCAGGCTATTTCTGTAACCCAGGGCTTTATTGACTTTTCCAGTAATCTGTTCCGTATTTATGATTTCTCAGTCCTATCCGGTTTAACTTTAAATTTGTCCAAATGCTTTGTATGCATATTTACCTTTTCTCGATAGGCCTATCATTGTGATCCATCTGGCGTTTCCACAGAACCACTAGCCAGTTTAATATGTACTAATTTACACTTTACTGTTTAGCACCTTTAAACCCGTTCACCTTATTGCAGTACTTCAACTCACTGCCAGCAACACCTAAACGAACTGCATATTGCATAAAATGTTCGGTAGCACAAGCAATGAGGTCCCTTACATTGAACACTTATTACGTGAGCAACAGTCTACTAATGTCGCTCTCACCAATAAAAACGGAGGTAAGCAAACCAGCGAACATTCTTCAGCAGTGATATAGATAATAGGAAAGAAAGGACCTTAATTCATAGTGAAAAGATTCTGTTCTTTCTATGTAAGTGCGCACATGTTTCTCTCTGCTCCAAGTCGGTTTCTTTTTTCATGGGTAGAAAACGAATTGACACGAAGGAATTCGGAGAGCGCAGTACTGTTGTCGATGGATAAATGTAATCCTTTTATATTGAACTATACATTTCAATAAGTCTCCTTCAGTCCGAAGTTATCGGTTTCATATGGGCCCTTTGTCTGGCAAAATGGAGATAATTCCAAATATGTTCTCATATGGTAAATAAAACGGAGTGGGAAGAATTGTGTTTTAGGATAAGCGGGCGGAGTTATTTGGGGCGTACCCCGTGTGTAGCTTGATCGTTGGAAGCCAGTCGGTGACCCCTCGCAAAGCGATCAGTGCTGAAGCGCAAACTAGTGGAGTCCAACGTGAAACCGCCCCCGAACCAGTCTGCGCCCTGTCGATTTCTGAACCTTTTCGCTATTTTGGACTGGATAGAGAACAAACCGTGAGAAAAACCTGCATTTTTTTTCTTAAAGAAATATATATCGTTTCAGTAAAACAACAAAACTTTATGTACAAGGGAAAGAAGAAAAATAGGAGCACGAATAAGATCGTCATTGGTAGTAAACCTTATGTCAACAGGCTGGAAATAAAATAGAATGTTTACAGGACACCTTCGCATCAGGTCACATCAAGTCACAGGAATTTCAGCTTCAGGAGGCTTCTGGGTGAATTCTTCTGCGCGTCGATAATTTGTATTCATTTTTTTGTAGTAGAGTGGTTAAGGGAATCACCGGTGCCAGCCAGATTCGCAATCAGGAGTAGTGGTAGTCTCACGGGCTCTTGGTTCTACTATCTCCACATCTACCTCCCGTAAGCAGCCGCTTAGGCTCTTCCAGATAATGGTAATTTGGTAGGAACAAATGGCTTGGGAGCAAAATACGGTCGTTAATGAGAAGAAGAAGAAGAAGAAGAAGATGGAAATGAGTAACATGAGACGAATCACAAGCGCTGGTTAGGTTTATGGGCATCAGGTTATGGTACTTTATTAGGATTTTTTGGGTTACAGAGTTACGGAGTCAAGAGGTGAGAAGGACTAAGGCGCGTGGGTAGCGTGTTTGGACTAAGGTCTTTCGAGAAATAAACACGACCAAAGTTTGTCTAATGAGGCCTTTTTTTCTTCACAGAGGTTGGCTCTACTACCTTCTCGGAAAGGTGGTTTGAGTCGTTTATCCAGCTACATGAAAATGAGTTTACCTTCAAGCTGCGGTAGGCAGGCAGCCTCACGAGCTTGTACTCGTGTCCTCGGAGAGCTTTGTTTTGATTAGGGCAAATTAGTGGTCGACAGGGGACCGAGAAACCCTTGAACCTCTCGAATAATTATATTAGATCTCCCTTCTTTCTTCCCCTATCTGACCAAAGGAGGCACCGATGATCCAGTTGGTCCTAAAAATGACTTAGTTATAATAACCACTATCAGTCTTATGAATCGTCGCTGGATTTTTCCAGTACAGTCTTTTCGTGAATTAGCGTTGGTGCCCAGACTCGAAGGCAGCACTCTTGGTGAAGCCTCATGAAAGCTCTGTGCAGTAGCATCGAAACCTCCGTATCTCTGGGCCTGACCGTAGATGCGAGCTGATACAAGGCCCGGGATGCTTTGTATGCCGCCCCGAATCATTGAGCAGAGAGCTTATCAGAGTCCTGAATACATACCCCAAGGTCAGTCACTTCTACTTCCCCTAACGTTCTATAACCGACCGCTAGTTAGAAGATTACTCTGGCTTTGAACCATCTTGACTTATTAGTATCAAAACGACAGTCTGCTTAAGATTCACGCTGGTCACAGCCATATCCTGGCCCACAAACTAGTTAGTCAGTCTGGTATTCCCAGCCGGCTCTTCTGAGTGGTGTTGAAGACGTCCTCAAGGCATCTAATCAGCGTGTTAGTGCCCCTTATGGTGCCTTCAGCTATACGGATCCCCCCGGCGTCTGCTGTGGGCACCCTCACAGTATTTCCTCAGCACTTCGGCGATGATAAAGGCCTGATTTTTTCCTCTGTCAGGCATCCAACTGACACTCTTATCGTAGACCCTGTCGCACCTAGTTGTAGCACCCTTTGAAACATTTTCTAGAGTCCCTAGCCAGTCCTCTCCTTAGCCCACCTTGAACCTAAGCTGTGCCAGGGTGCAATCTCAAGAACCTGTCGAAACCGTAAGAGACAGCGGAAATTTTCGGTTTGTTTAAATTAACCCTTCTATTTATTTCTCCACTTTTGAGCTTAAGTAGCTCATCTTCTCCTCCAAGATGATCTGCCTCCTCGCTGAGATTTACGTAATGGCAGCGATGCTTCCATGAAGGCCCGTACACGACTCTTGAATACTTCCCACTCCTCCTCCAGCTTGGAGTATGATATCTTCCAGTCTAAGAGAATCACAGATTTGGTAAGGATCTCATGGTCTAATTTACTGTAAGCTCTCCACCATAGAGATGGTGCTGTATCTATGGCCGTCCTGAACTTTGAACGCAGTACCCCGTGGTCACTCTATACCCAGAAGAGGGGAGCAGTACAACTTCTCAATGCCTTTTGGGTATTTTATGGTTGCTAGATCCAAGAGGCTTGGTGATTGCCCCAGCCTCAACCCTGTGATTTATATACGTGTAGTACCAATGTTGTCCTAATGATAAAGTCAGTAGGGATTTCCGAAAATCCTCCCCCCCCTGTGCCTAATCATTTTCCTAGCTTACTTTCGGACAGATGAAGCCGCAGTGATCAACGCGTTCCCTAGCGCAGATGATGAACTAATTTGGTGTTTTTCTTGTTTGGGGAGGATGGACTTCGGTAAACACAAACTGATATCAGTCTATCCAGTCTGGTGTTCAGCTTGCTTGATACTACTTGGGTGTTAGTCGATGTGAGTCTATTTCCGGCTATTTTCTCTAAACTAGCTACCACCAGTGACAAAGTGCCGTCCTCTGTGTTGTCCGGATCCTCAGCTGTTCGACGCGCCCTGAAGGGACAATAATAGCCATGTTAACTTAAAACGTAGGTCACGCATACAAAATTAATAGAAAGGAGTTCTCCGGTGAGTCTACCATTATTCGCGAGTTTAGTGGTAAGCAGAAATACACAGTATAGTTTTCATGAAATAATTTCGCATTGACTTTATTTCTTTCTGTCTACTAGACATATGGTTAACATTTCAGTTAAGGGAGCTACTTCCGACAGGCTGAGCGTTTATTGCTCACTGTTGAAGGCCACTTGTGATAGGTTTTACCTTTGTAATTTTAAGAATCATTCATATTCTACATATTGTTAACTCTGTACTTCTAAGCTTCAGATTTACCTAAAGCACCACTGAAAAAGCTCACAGACTGCCACAAAACTAACGTGGGGAATAGTAACTTATATGGGATTTTATATAAAAAGCCGTTATGATGCAACCTTAGAAAGACGGAAGTAAGAAATCCAGCGGGAAGGACAAAAATTGCTTTTCATTTGCAATCGACAGTGCTAAATTCATATTTATCTTCATTTTAAAGCATCTTGAGTAGAGCTGAAATTGAGCAAGACTACTTTGTTATTGAAGGGTAACAGATTTCAATCTATAAGATAAAATCACAGCTAACTAACCTTCTTTTGATCTGACTGATGGTTACTGGTGACGCTCCGCACGAAACGGGTTTTCTACAATGCGGAAAAGAAATTTGATTCGATACTTCTCAGCAAGCATTCGCAGTTAAATTCTCGTTCCGAAAATAGTAACTTCATACCTGAGGATGTGGCTGCAAGAACTGCTGCGTTATACCAGCTAGAAACCGCAACCATGAATCTGAAACATGAAGTGGCGAACCTCTTAGGGCCTTCATAGATAGCGCAGGCCCAAGCAGCACGATAATACCCGTGGTGTTTCCTGACCGTATCGCTGGGTGAGCCCTACTGAAACAAGCAACGGCACACTCAGGGGATGATCAGCGATGAACCCAAAAGAAGCTGTTCGATCCTATTCCAATGGCAAAATTGCACTATATAGCAACCTTCTGTCGATAACCAAAAACCGTTATCTTTTTTGCTGAACTGTGACCCCACCTTGTTGATATGCTCATACTTCTTTAACCCACTTAGCTCATTACATTGGAATATACACGAACTCAGAAATGTTTACGTGCACTATCATGCTTACTTTCTCTCTCTCTCTCGAAAGTACACATCGAAGCAACAGAAACGAAATTATCTGAAATTAAAAGAGGTTCTCGATACTTGTGTACAGCTGCATTCTTATTTGGTGCATTTTCCTCATTTCCATCTGAAAAATAATTTTAAAAACTCGATAACTGTGTGGGAATTTGTTGTACGTACATGATAACAGTACCCTGTACCTCCATACTGGTAGACTTCGAAGCCGTTTTATTCACAGTTATCTCACTTGAGCATCAGAAGTGGGAATGAATGCTCCTCGTTGAAGATTCCTTTAGGGAATCACAAATACAATTCACTGATAGTTCGATTTGGGTTCTAAACAGCTAACTTCGAAGACGACTTCACTGTTGTCGCTATTTGAAGTATTGACAGTAGGTAAGATACCGGTGGGTGGAAAGAGTTTCTGTGAAGCACAAAACTAACTTCACGGTTATTGCCATTTATCAGCTATGCGCCCTTGGTAGTTCTCTACTTAAATATCCTCATACTTGAATACTCACTAGGAGTTTTATTCATCACACTCATTCACTCACCGACCCCCCTGATGCACCAATGAAATAAGCGCGGGTAAAACACTGATGGAGTGTAAAAATATGAGGATAAGTGGACAGAGAAGTACCAGGAACGTATACCTGAGGGGTTAAACAACTGCAAAGCCGGTAATATGCAAAAACATTGTTCAACACCGAGTTACATCCACCGTGGAGTGTATCATAGCCAATATCTATTCAGACGCGCATGGAAATTGCACTGAAATGTTTCAGAGTCGGGAAGTAGCCAAATTTAAGGCAGTTCATTGTTTCCTGCAGTGGCTGAAAAAGGAGTCATTTGTTTGAGGCTTGATATCGCTTGTGTTGCTTACCCACTGTAATAGGTATTCAAAATCACATTTAAAAATGTTCCCACAATAATTTACCTTACTACATGAAGTGATGATTTACCAGCCCTCACTCATCACTCATTTTCCTAGTTTTACTTTGAATGTGGCTGTTTACTACTCATGAGTAGCATAAATTGGTAATGTAATAACCACCAAAAGCCAGTGTCGTTGGAGCAGCAGATCGGGAGTTAACCATCGTTCATGATCATCATCCAAATCTTCATGACGATCATATCATAAGTACTTTTTTGGTCATATTCTGCTTTTGATTATACCATATTTAAAAGTAGATTTGGGTGAACAAAATCATCTCATATGTCATGAACATTCTCATTTTTAAATAGGCATGTTCGGTTAAATGAATGGTCACATTGCAGCCGATAACACACCGTCCCACCCGTTGTATAACCGTCGCCACAATCTTGTGTTCATATCAGAGCTCAATCTCCTTTCACATGTCCCTACCGTGAAAGCCCTCATTGAGATATTAAAAAAACAGACTGTCCATTGAATCATTAGTTTATTTGGAAGTTCAGCGCAAGCCATTTATGACATTGATTGAACAAACTGTAAGACACGCTTTTCTGTGAATTCTTTGTATCAGCGTGGGAGCCAACAATTGGTCAGCTGCTGAGCCTTTCAAATGAGTGAAAAAGTATTGACGTACTAGTTAGACAGCATTAGGGGTAAGCCCATTGTTATAGGTTCACTTGTTGTCACAACAGTTTTATGACGGTTGTCGTGGCAACCAAAAAATCTGCCAGCATCGTGTTCTGCCGTAGCCATCAAGCCAAGTCATCATCAGCTTCGTGGATTTGAACTGGTATGTACCTTGATCTGTTTTGTCACATTTGTTTCGTCGTAGCCCCCAGATCACCAGAGATTAGACGTTGTAGGATGGAGTGATAGAAAATATTGTAAACGTTATTTTGATGCCTAGTATCCGTGCCTCGTTCTTCTACTTGGCATCGGTAATGATCACAATCGGCGAGTGCATTTGGCTTAGACCCCTAAATATTCTCCCTTCAAAGGTGTTGTCCGTACACTCACGCTCGAGATGAACTCTCAGAGATAATGTGGAAGAGTTGAGGCAGATACTACATCGTCTCATTCGCGTGGTGATCATTACAGATGGATGGGGCGCGGAATTTGATCTGCCAACACTCTACTTCAACGTGTACAGCGTACTGCGCACAAGTGACTACGTGCAAGGAATATTGCTGTTCTGGTATTTGTTAGAGCCCGGTTAAACAAGACAATGAGCGATGAAATATTTTCGTGTCCTTCTTTCAGCATCCTGTAAAGTGCATTGTAAGCTCAATATGACGGTTTAGTACAACAAATGCGTGTCCCCTAAGCTTGTTATATATATATATATATATATATATATATATATATATATATATATATATATATATATCAACAATTCGCTTCTACCAGTAACTCTGTGCACGAACCTCTAAATTTCACTATACATAACCAACTGTCTACAGGAATTCACTGAACTAGGGCCGCTACATTCCTTCCACTGAGAACCGCACCAATATCAACAGGACCAAATGCCGCAGCCTGAAAGACCCCAGAAACGAGTATGTAAAACTTCACGGAAGAAATGAATCGGAGCTTCAATTGAATCAAGAACCGGAGTCTTGAACGCAACGCGCATCGACGGAAAGGCTTCCAAGCGTGCGAGTAATACCCGTCTGTTGTTCTATACGCATCAGGGGTTGCGGGTTGAACGTGGCTAGTTTGAATGGGTATCAAGAAAGAAAAAAGCATCGGGTAGTGGTGGCATTTTTATGGGACTTGTAAGCCGGTCCTGAATGGAAGAGGCAGAACATGGCCAGGAGTTCCATCTGATGCACTGTTGTCAGTACAGACGACCGACGACTGAAAAATTATGGGAACAGCACACTAAGTTGATGGGTTGGAGAACACTTGACTGTGTGTGGCGTAAGAGAGCTTGTGTTCGTGTGAGAACTTTCAGTGCTCACAGAAAACCTATCAGTTACTGAGATCTGGTACTGCTAAAGGCGTCAATTGCAGCTACACCATTCGGTCGTCCTTTTCACGATAGGAGATAAACTGTCCTAATCTCTTCTGGTCCCTTTATTCGAGGATGCACCTCTAGCCTTTGCTCAGTCAAGAGCTCCCTGAAAGACAGCCACGTTATTTCAGATGAGCCATTGGTGAGTAGTACCGTTGATTTGTCTCCCCTGGCAAATCTCGTCGGGTAAATAAAACACAACAAGATGCTATGGCTTCACTTATTGGCAGGCCACGTTTGCTACGCCACAGTTCTGACCACCGATTTATGCGGCATTTTTGAGCGGAGGACGTTAGCCAGGCGGAAAACCCACCAGACCCTCAATCACTATCATTTATCGTCCGCGGCTGCTTATTTCATGAAGCAAAACCCTCATCATTCATGGTAAACCATGAAGTTGGTGGTCATTCCCCCATCTTCGCGAGTGACCTACTGGCTAATTAGCAAATGCAATGACACGCAAAAGACCTCATCTAGTATGTCTTTAGACGTGGATCAATTCCAAAAGTTCTCCATTCTGACACAACTACCTGTATAGTTTTCTTTGTTTCCCCCGAAAAAAGATGATTTTGTTCCTGAACAGAATCAGTGCATCACGTCAACGCTACATGGTATAATGCCAATTTGTTGCTGTCCCGGGGCAATAGTTGGATGAAACAAAATTTCCACCCAAACCATGTCATCCATTGCATTGGAAAAAGCAGCCTCGGAAATATTTTTAAACCGGTTTGACATCCTTTTCATATTGCAGTTTGCACACTTGTTTAGAGGTGCGTACACAGAAAATATTTATTCATTTATAACCGTTAAGCTTTTTTTCATCCGACTGGGCCCCAAAATGGGACTAATCTCACGTTGCATCTCGTTTTCGAAACGACCGGTTAAGTAACAGGTCTGTGACAAATTATAGAAAAAAATCAAATAAATGGGAGGGAGATATTTCATCACAGCATTCGAACATCGAGGATTTATTTTTCCAATCAGCTGAACGAGATACGAGCGAGAAACATCATTCGAGACAAACAGGTTGCCTTCCTCCAATTCCTGTGAATTTTTGATCAGTTATGGAGTTCCTTTTTTACCAAACACTAAAGGAGTGCCTTCAGATGGCCTTATAAAAATGGGCTTACATCACTGGTCAATCCAGGCTTAAACAAGGCAAGTTGGTGAAAGCAACAGTGCGCCTGTAACAACGTTCTGCTGAGGCCACATTGCTATTGCACCTAATATGCACAACGCCGTCAGAAGACGCACGGCGTTGCATGCTAAGTTATTCATCTAAGTCTAAGTTCCACGAATACATCTGATTGTATGTATGTCTGTATGAATGTACGTATGTCTGTGCGTATTTATGCAAGCATGCATATCTGAATGAACACCGATGTTCTTAGATGTACTTACTACACACACAAGAACCGCCGCGGAGACAGGCCTTCGACGTTATCTGTAATCGATAGCTCGATATCGTTACCACACGATGAGACTGTTGTTGGCACTCCGTACGGTTTGTGTCGGTTCGTTTTAGTATGCGCATGTGTACACCAGAATGCGTCGGCGCTGATGTGAACTGGAACAGACGTGGGCGCAAGTGCTAGTGCGCCAGTGCGCGACGGCATAGGAACAAAGTATGTAAAATATACTGCACGACACGAATCGACACGATCGTAGGTTGACGGCAGACGGACCGTACCCGCTTTATGCGGAACACGCGCGCGCTCGCACATCATGGCACCTTATCGCGCAAAGCGGAACGCAAAGTGGTGAGTTGGATTGTGCCCCTTCTGTAGACTGACGTATTGCGGACATGCGGGTACTAGTGTACACACATCCACGTACATGCATGGTCTCACACGCAAGCGTGTGAGCCTTCCATAACACGAAGATGTGTGCTGGTTTCACGTAGGGCTACTATTGTGCAATCATCCACATGCATGGAGCCGGTAGTCTCCTAAGCATACCACGCGCATGCATGCGAATGCGCACACACTTTCCGAGTAACAGTGAACCCCGCATTCATATGGCAATTGGGATAGAACAGGGATCAATCGGTCTTTTTGGGTTCTGTTACTCTGACGGTCACCACAACAACAAAGAATGTCATAGCCGACGTACTAGCAGGAGGAGCCAGCAGAGCTATTTGCTGATAGCTGGTTTGACTGAAGAGCAATCATTGAGTGGTTTCATGCGTAAACACACACGGTGACGGAGAAAGATGGGACACGTATCGTGACTGAGCGAAAGACCGCATTCATGAGAATGTCGTGTGCGTACGCGTGTGAGTGTATGCAAGTGCATAACTGGGCTGCGGCAATTTACTACTACGTGTATCGAGTATGCCGTAAAAACGAACCCAGTTAGTTGCGCACGTGTCAGAGATGCCAAATAGAGCGGTGGGTCAGCGCATCTAATCAAAATCGAGGCTACCCGAATGAAACTCCAATGGTCGAACGGTCCATATCCCCATAGCTGATTTTCAATGTGCCAGAATCCCACCCGAGAGCGCCTTTGTATGTTCCAGAGATATTCACACGGCTCGTTTCTGACACACGATACGGTGGTTTGACGAGAACCATGGATATTTGTGGGTCAGCCGAGACTGACTGCGCTGGGCATCAAAGCAGACAATCAATGAGGTGCTAGCAAAACTGTAATTCAAACTGTAGCCAGTGGGGATAATAACCTACTGGCCGACGAACGCAGTCACCACCTGTATTCACCCACAGCTAAGCAATAATAAGTTCTTACGATGTGGGCATTATCACAGGCATTCGAGGTCGGATACTGGTTAGTCCCCATTGGGGTTTTATTGTCTCTCGAGTTGGCTGGTTGGTAACAGGACAGTCAGCTCCTTATAACTTACTATAATCTCTGTGAGTAGTAGCCCACTCGTGCACCACATTGATTCAGCACCTCAGTCACCATTAAGACTTATGTGAAACATTGTATTCGTAAACACTAATTCCTTCAGCCTTTATACCAATACCTAATACTACAGATGACATTTAACATCCTCTTGAATATGATCTAGAAAAGTTAAAGTGGAGCTTCTCATGTCCTGGACGTAAGACATTTTAATCCGCACCGGAAGCCGTCATCATGCTCCACTGACGAAAACTAAGTGAATTCAATTTTCGGCATCGTCTTTTCCGCGAGGTGTTCAGTGGTCAAAATAAACGGAGCAAAATAATTCTCTATAGTTGCATACATGCAATCGTTGCCATTAGGTTGCCGGGTAGAATTTGAAAGCAAAGGCTAAACAGATTGAGAACATGAAGTCAGTGTCAGTGAATCACAGAAACTAGTCGTTCACTAGACTCTGGTGATCAACTCTGGATTTTCAGGCCGAATTGCGGAGCTCAGTATCCTTTTGACAGCTATGTGAACAGGTGTGTTACTTTGTGTGTTGTGGGAGCGCCGGTAAGGTTCGGTTACTGTATCCTAGGAATAAATATCTAACTGAACTACGGCGACTACTAGATGATCACCAGAGACCACTAAGTCATGAGCAGTGGATACCAAACGATCGTCAGCGCCTAATAAAAGACAAGAAGTCCCGTGGTTCTACTTGAACTCGTCGTACCGTGCCACCCAATCCACCCACCTACCCGAGCCACATATAGACTCAAATTCAAAGCAAGATCCGTCATGATTAGGCAATCTACGAAATCACACGTAAAACCAACCTACTTGTCATGTGACCTGGCGCCTTGGAAACCAAATCGTTGTGGAAAGAACTCAATCCAACTGGATAAGCCTGCGATTGGTCCTGGATAGCTGTTCTATATTCGTTTTAAGAATCACGTTGTCTGATCATCAATATACTTTCCCCAGGTCGAGCACTTACGTGTTCTGTTTTACCACCAGCGGGCTGAATCGATGGGACTTACGAAGCGCAGATCGTGCACAACGGCCGCTTGTGTAAAACACAACAGTTAGACGACAAGAGCTCCACGGGTCACTTTTTTCTTTCTTCACCATTGTTGAGTCTTATTTTGCCTGTACTATGTCAGATACGGTAAAACTCTCCGTGAACAAAGAATTCCATCAAATCCCTTTCCCACTTGCCGTTGAATGAGGGTCAGTTGTATAAGATCTTCTCACTTCTCACTTCTCACTTCTAGTGTATCCGTTATTATGGTGTTGATTAAAAGTCTCCACGTGCCCGTAAGTTGAGTCGTTTATAAGAAATATGTAGAAACCCTTATGTTCAGTTGATTTGCTTTCAAGTGGTCAAATACCCACTTGCACAATTTCGTCACTTCTAGAAAAAGAGAAATGAAAATGCATGTTCTCAGTGTTTTTTGTGACTGACTCGGTGATATTCAAATGAGTAGACAGTCACGAGGAACTGATAGGTAAAGTCGTATGCTGCCATCACATGAAAAATGGAGCATTACTGGGAAACACGAAGAGCTTATCGCACACTTTCTCATCTATTGGATTGAATGATTAGTTCACCTCTTGAATGGTTAATGGATCGGCTGCTCGGTGGACTGACTGACTGACTGATTGACTGACTGATTGGCTGGCTGACTTTCTGACCAATTTATTTATCAATACGCAAAGAGATCGATCCACTTTAGGTGGTACAAAAACTGTACTTGCCACTGCAGTAAGTAACATTGTAGAGTTTTGTATTCATTTTCTGTTAATATAAGAGAACTCAGTATTTCCACCTTGTGAAAATTTCATATGAACGATAATGTTAAGAAGTATCATTTGAAGATGCCTCCATCGCGAGAGCGCAAAGAGTAATTCCGGGATTCGTAATCCTGGCTTCGAAAAAGGCTGTATCCCTACGGTCGTGTTTAGGTCCAAAGTCATCTTTGCCGATGCACACGCCTCGGTGTGGTCGACGCGTTCACCGAGCAGAATGTATTCAGACAACACTCCCATCTAAACACAGCAATACAGGGGAGTCACCATATATTCCTGCATCCTGTATTTCATCTATTACATACCTTTTATGTCTGTTGGCGTCTGTGATCGGAAAATCATTTACTGAAATTCTCCGACATGATGTATCTCAGAACCTTCTGTAGCTCAGATTTCATCAGCCGGTAGACCGCTTAACCTAGGCAAACCTGGTGAACTTTCTCGAGTCCTAAGACCATATGAGATAAATCTGTTAGATACCCGAGCTATAAGAATGAAAGGTTTTTGAAGTCTACTTTGGGATACTGGTAAAATACAAAACTGCAGGAAACAGTAAGTAAAGTTCGAGGATGAACAAACTGGGGCTGATTGGAACGGGGAGGTACACGAAGGCTACGAGAAGCAAGCTTTCCATTTACTCTCCTCGGCTGACTTCGTGAAACACGTCAGTATGTATATAAGGATACGGTACATGAAATCAATAGGGGAAATGTTTGAGCTATAGCTTGGGTCAGTAATTCATGGGAGATGGTGTCTATCGCCCGGGCAGACATAGCTTATTGTCACTTGCAGTAGTTGTGACACGTCCATGGAAAAACAGAACACTACTTAACTCAAAAAATGACCGAACGCTTACCAAAGTGGCTTTTTCACTGAGTTACTCAGACCAACTGCAGAACAGGAATTTCGATAAGAAATCTGTGGTCAGCTATCTTAACCCATCTCCACTCAACAAGTTATCAAATTGATGTAACCTAGTCTTTCAACCCGCGATTACCCTACCAGAATTCAAAGCTGCAAGTGTTTATCGAAGCCACGCTGATCCAGCCAGTTAACCACCCCCTCAGTATGCAGAAAACAATTACTGCAAACCAACTGCTTAACCTGACAACAGCCACACAATTCCACATGGATTACTGGCCCAAACTATCTCACAAACATTTTTCCACTGCCGATCCACGTACCGCGTCGTATATAAACTGATATGTTGTGCATTTTCATACGAGATGCTTGCATTCCACAAGCTTCTTCTCTCCTTCTCAATGGGACGAAGGGAATCCAAAGTTTCAAAATCACCCGGGCCGATTGAGCGGATTGTGTTGTCAAACGGACAGTGTAAAACGACTGGTGAAATATGAAAAATACGTATAAATAGTAATCATTATGTCCATGCTTCGGAACCGAAATCGGTTCAGAGTGCATCGAAAAAAACTAGGCGCCATGTGATATGTTATATGTAATCGTTTGGTGTGAGACAAAACAACGACTGTAAGCCGGACCTGTGAAAAGTTACCCACGGTAACCGAAAGTTCGACGGTCCACGATCATTTCCGACTACGCTGTGTTACCGAACAGCAACTCTTACAAACAATCTTTCAAGTCTCACTGCTAAACAGATTGTACAAGGAGAACGAATCACTGCTCGATTACAATATCACATTTTAGTCTGCATTTTCTCTGGCGGTTATCAGGCAGACGATCATGATGACGGTGAGGATAAATAGCGCACCAATGACGATGAAGACAATGATACTTATCATTTTCATCTTTTTATTTACTTTCTTTTAGTTACGTAATAATAGCACAACTTTTCATGAAGGGCGTCGCGGCCCCTTATGGACTGCCAATGGGGGAGTGACTCACGGCAGAAGCCGGATTTTAACACGAGACGGAAGGGTTGAAGACCCCCCGTGATGACCCTTTGACCACCGTCGTCTTATTTCGACCGAACGGTTTTAACCCCGAGGCACAGTACAGTAAGCTCACTAAAACTTCTGCTCTTCTCAAAGATCATCCAATTGATCCCGTTAAGGTTCCATCGATTTTTTAGAAAAGGGACAGGTGATCAAAGAAGGCTATTGAACCGAAATCAGTGCTGATCTACACTTGACCAGCTGTATTCTCTTTTTACAGTCTATCGAGATTTTCTAACCGATACTGTCCACTTAACGTACTGGACCATATCACAGGAAACCAACGAACGTGGTCAACAGTGGGTGAGTTGGCACACGCGTGCGTACCACCACTTGCACGTCCGGTTCGACGGGGCGAACGATTTGCGTCTACTTCCTCGCGCGCGAATATTTGGCCCGTGGAGGCGGTCGAACAGGATTAGGTGTCCTCATCACCCCCACTGCTACTAACGACCCGCGAGAACACATTTGTCCGAATTGTAACACATTTTATCGTTCATCGGTTTGCCTGTATCAGGCACAGTGGTCGGTCGTTCAGCCGTATCTCGTGGCTGTCTGATAGTCCATTGTTAGCCAGCTATCGTTCTATCGGTGATCGAACCCTGGTGAATATACGTGTGTGTGCACGCCCAGAGCAAAGTCGACTATCTGGTCTTTGGGCGGACGGCCGACATTGTCCGCCTGCGCTAAGTTCCACGGCTGTGTGAACCTCCCCTACTGCGTCCACGGCGATAGAGCTAAGTTAACGACGTGTGCGTATGTATGTCTGCTGCTGTGTATGCGTGGATTGGAAGCACTACCGCGCCTTGGTATTTACACATGCCTGCATGCGCGCGACCGAAGACCCACGCATCTGAACGCACATATGACCTGCTTACGCGCACGCCCCAGTTAGATTCAATCGACCCGGAGAATACGGCGCCGGCGTCGCCGCTGTCGGGCTGTAAGACGTCGCTGTTCAACCTAACTTCAGCGATGGTCTACGGAACGGACGGAAGCGCACACAACGGGTAGATAGAAAGACTGATAGACACAAACACACCCTCGCAAGTAGACCGACCAGTTGGTGAACGTGCACGAGTTTGTGTGTGTGTGTTTGTGTGTGCGCGCACACACACACGTGTCTGTTTGTATGCGCATGGAGAAAGACACCAGCGGAGTGTAACTGCCATTACGGTCTCTTTTCGGTCGCGTTTTGCGCCGGATGACTTAGCTGTCCTTCTGCCTACTCGCTTGGTGGTTTTCTAGTCCTCTTGACCTGGGTGCACGATACAGCTGCGCGGGTGTCGTGGAGCCGTCTGGGCATTCTATGGTGAATCTAACTGCTTGATGTCGACATAAGGACGGGCGGACAGGTAAAGGTTGACACGCCCGCATTCAGAAAGCATGTCCGCCCACCTAATCACCCTCTATGGTGTGGAACTGAGGCAGCTACCCGAAGACGCGTTGGGACTATCAATGTGGTACTGATGCAGTAGGCCGCCGAGGCAGACGGCGGTAGCTCGCAGTGTGTTCGCATTCGCGTGTGCACGTACCATTCGGTTGTTAAAATAGAAACAGGAGACATCCGGGTTGCTTGCACGTGTAGTCATGCCAACGCTGTGAGCTTGCTTGGGAACAACCAAACAAACACTCGTGCTTGTCCTCAGAACAGACATTTCTAGGCCTACACCCAAAATGAACGCACCAACGCGGTACGACAGAACGTACGGAAAACGCCATAGTGGTGTGCTGTACCAAATACACGTTTCCTAATGCATGTGGCGGAAATAGGCTTACATCGCCAGGCCAAGGAAACGAACTAACAAAACACGACTTTGCGCGTGTGTTTGTATACGCTCAGGCGAAGGTCAACGACAAAACTGTGGCGTCTAAGTCTAACTGTGCACCAGTGCACACGCACTTACGCCCACACTCACAATAATGCATGCATACACAAAGGGATCAACAACGCAATCCAGAAAATACATGAATCGACACACCGGAACTGTTTGCGCGCACCAGCACTTTCGCTCCGCGTGAGCCTAAGCCCTGTGTTGGCGTCTTAGCACTCACTCGTTGTTATTGTTGCTGTGGCTGTTGTTGTTTTCACTATGATTCTCACTGTTTTTGTTTTAGCCCGTTATGAGTGAACGCGATTAGACTCCTCCGCGTTGCAAGTAACGGCTTGTTCCCCCAGCAGGTGCAGTCCTTGGAAGGCAGGAGAAAAACCGGTGTAGTATTTTTGCACCACGTGGCTCGCACAGGTCCGTTGGTGTACACCACGAGTGATGTTGCAGAAACCAGCTGGTGGAAAAATGGGAATGAAGAACACCAGCGGCAAGATGGTTGGAAGCAATATAGACGTACAATCACAAATGGCGACAGATGTCGGACGGACCATTTCGGAATGGATAGTAGAACATGTAGATGTATTGCTAAAAGGATTCAATAAACTGGGTTAAAAAGAGGCCTCAAGGAAGGGGTATTTTTTGGATGACAGAATATCAACATTGTCGATGCGAATCCTTCAATAATTGCACCGTTATTAAAGTACTATTTTGACTGACAATTACGGTTCATTTTTCATCCCTATTGAGGAAACATCTAACTTCTTCAAAAGTTCGGTAAACTTTTCATTGAAGGAGAACAGAAATACCCCCATGAAGGTACCAGAAGGACAGCCTGCGAGGATCCAGAAGTTTCTCTTAGGACAATAACTTTACCATAAATACATTCGCGGTATCGCGGCAACTGCATGAGCACATGCAGATAATGAATATGAAATTGTGCTTCTACGTGGACACAATCCCACATTCATACAATCACCGGAAGACGTTTTGTATTCGAACTTTTATTTCCATCGTTACAAAACATAATAGGATCTATATTTTTACGTCGAATGCTTCAGAATAGGTTCTAAATGTGGTCACTGAGAATCGTCATGAATACACAATTTTATCACAACCGGATTCCTGTGCTCGCTCTTGTCCGTATTGCCGAGTATTTGATCAGGAGAATCCGACGGGCATCGCAATGTACTATGAATCGCAGACTGACTTGAGTAACGAACGAAAGATCGTAGGAGAGCTTTTCGTACGCTTGCAGTAAACTTCACGGATACGAAGATCCGCTGAATGCGAAAGGAGCTTACCAAAAGACTTAACAAACGCTTCCAGAAACCTAACAGTTCTTGGTGAATATAGTACACAGAAGATGTTTAAAATGGTTCAAACGTGAACACGTTGCAAAAGTCAGAAGAATATGAAGTATGAAAAAGAAAAAGGGGAGGAAAGCGTCTGAAGGAACAAAGACGAATGTAAAATTGTTCCCTTTATTCATTACCCATGGAGCTGTTCTCAAGCGCCGTCGAAAACCCGTTTCTTAGCTAATCATAAACAGTTTAAAGACTCCTTCATTGTAGTCGATCGTGGACAGATTTTCTTTCATCTAACCGTTTTTATTAACTGTTTGCCTTTTTGCCAATCATTCCTTCTGTCTTCACTTAGTAAGTAGTTGCTTTCTCGAAGCAGAGGCCAGTTAACGTTTGGTTTAACCAGAGTTGTGCGAAGTTATGATAATCTAAGAGAAAAAATGATATGGAATTAACAAGTAGATTTATTCCTGCCACCGTAACAAAAGAATCTTTCAAACCGACCCTTAAAGTGATTAGATTAGTTTCAACTCAATAATATAACCTTGGGGTAATCGGTAAGAGGAATGCGATGAAGATTTCCCCCGTTTTTTTCTGTCTTTCCCAATGTTTGTCAGATAAAAAATGGTGTGATGGAATGCATTTTTCTCAATACTTGCAGGCAGATCGGACAAAATTTCGATTATCTTATTCCTGTGAAAACTGGGTAATTCACAGCATGTAATGCGAAATACGGTGGTCGCATAACTGTTGATAGAATCCCACTTTCGACAGTGGATGCTAGCAAGCACCACAGACGGGATATAATCCGATTTACCACACAAACTCAAAAAAGAGATCTCATGTGTAAGTGCAAGCTGCACGTTTTGGGATCAGCACATTGTCTCTAATTATTGGTTGAAACAGAACAATTGAGAACACATGCTTTCAAGAAAAGAGAATGGTGAATTGTCAATCACATTACGGGCTTTCGATCGGGGATTAAACTAATCAAAAACCCTAATTAAACAAGCCAGGACTGTTAAAATGATGTACTATGGAAGGAAATGCGAGCGAAAATGGGCCCTGTCCAGCTGGTGCACCTTTGATCATGTAGGTATGATAATTCGAATTTTAATTTTGTCGTACGGTCCGGCTTAGCCGCAGTCACCTATCGCGAGTACCTACCACTACACCTCGTCAATCGAATGGACACAGAAACCAACCACAATCTGAGTCCCAAAGCATATCACAATTAAACCTGCCTAATTTTATAGTACGGCTGGAAAGGTCGGAGCTACCTTCTTTCATTGGTGCGTTGTCGATCTCTGGATCTGCCGCGCGTCCGTTGCTATGACAAACCACTTAGGCGGTCATTTGGGTTTCGTGTTCCGCCGGCTTAGCAACAAGCATTGATTTGCTGAATTGGTGGTTTGACCACAAATTCGTTGGCTGTATTAACCTGCGGGGCTTACCTGTTGACTGCAGCTACCTGCGCGCCACATCTGTTTCCGAGTCGTTGATTTTGGGGTACGCATCAGCTGCAGGCCTCCATTTGTCGGGGCTCAGAGAGTACGAAACTAATGTGAATTCGGGAGTCGGTCGCGGGCGCCATTCAACGGTTAAACAGCCACGCACGTCACGTCTCGGTTGTGGTCGAGATTTGGCTCGCGGGTCCTTACTTGTGAGCTAGCTCTGAACATCAGCAGAGTTCAGTTCGATCATCATTCAACTGTGGACTCCTGTAGTGCGGCTGACTTTAGTCAACTTTGAAGGAGGTCTCAATTTTTTTAAGACCAGGCAGAACAAGCTGTAGTGGGTTCTGACCAAGAAGATCCCATTGAGAAGTCAATATACTCTCGTTTGTTAGCACATTGTTGGTGCCATTCAAAGAAACAGAAACTGCAGGGTACAGAAATAGGTGAGTAGAGCAGAAAGCAGACACCGGGAATTCACACACCCAAACAAACTAAAGCGTCTAGCAATGGAATAGCTTCTTACCGTATATCGGGAGAGTATCGAACCCATTGTCTTTGGCACAGATTGCATTCGCATGCCTACCACGCAGCCAGTCATACGGCGGGATTCACGAAATCGGACGAAGACCAAAACATTACGCAAGCTACCGTTGTTGAAAACAGTTAAGCATGTGAAGTTACTGATATAATCAACAGCAAGCGTGATTTTGCTAAATGATTTTCAATCGAAGCTATGAAAAGGGATGCAGCCGAAGTGACCGTGTAAGAACACATTGGGTAGCACGGGGACAGAATATCATTCGAATGATCGTATTCCGTGAGAAAACGTACTCTTCTCCTTACCGAAATACATTTCAAGGGGATTTTGCTGAGCATGGGCCGATTGCAGTTGATATCACTGCGATCAATCTCAGTCTCTCTCTATTGGAGAAATCGTGCGCTTGACGCAAATCCGAGGAGGCATACTGTTTGACAGAAACGATACAGGTATGTGCAGCTTTCTGTGTGCGCGTGTGTGCGTGTTAGTTTTGTATGCTAATTTCCAAGAGAAAGATCGCGTCTGTATATGCTGTGGCGATTTAACTGCGACAGCCCTTCATCTGCGAAATTCTGTGGTTGCCTTTTGAAGCTGCTGGAAAATCATTCACTCCCACAATTGAATGCGTACGACAGCACTGTGATTGCAGTTCCGAGAAATTATTTTTTTCGGCCCAGGTATGAAATCATTACATCAGAAACGAACCAGTTATCGTAGTTTGCTGAAGTTCGATGCTCATTATTGACTGGAAACGGTATGCACTATGAGAGAGCCTGCACTTTAACAGTCGGACTGAAGCCTAGTAGATTAATATCTATACGAACAAATATAATGAACCTCTAAGAGGTTAGCCTATTCATTTCTTCGACTTTGCGTCCTCTTCAAATTCATGCAAACAGCGTATCGCTTCATGTTTACCTGGTCACAGAAATTTGGCTAATTCGTAAGCTTTCCTAATCCTACTTCTGATTACAGCGGCCTGATAACCCATTGTATGGATGATCCCTGAGAAAATCTCAATTATCATCCGAATCACAATAATGAGCAACCACCTGACTTTCCTTATCCTTTTTGTGGTGCTTACCCGTACAGTTTGATCTGGAGGACTATCAATTCAGGAGAATATTCTGAAAGAAGTCACTCAAAAGGTCAAATAGATTCCATGCTACCTCTTAAAAACCTACACAATATTTTTCTGTCAAACTAACCGACTGACCGATTTGATGTGCCAAACAAGTCGCTCATGGATGAGCGCATTCATGTATACGTAGGATGTCGGAAGCTGACAGTTCTGATCTGCTCTGCCCTGCAAATGAACGTTGAACTTGGTCGATATCTGTATAAATGACAGCTTTGAATACATATAAGCAGAACAGTGCTCGACTTAGGGTTACTCGTTACAGCTGCTGTTGTTCAGTTCCATGATATGATACCTCTAGTCAGGGGAAAAAGTCTTTCTTGAAACTGTCTCTCTGACAACATACGATTCAACAATCAACGATCGAACGAGTCACAAAATGAATACGTCTTGAGATCCATCAACATGTAGATTAAACTGTTCGTCCAGCTCCCTCACAGGGCAAGCACTTTCTCACGCTGACGACGATGTGTTCTACGTGTGTCCGGAGTCTCATATATATATATATATATATATATATATATATATATATATATATATATATATATATATATATATGCATCAGAGGAACAAGATATCACTTATGATCAAGTCTTTCCGTAATGGTTTGTGCTGGCTTAAGTCGGTACCGCCACTTGTTGATGAGAATGATGATGATGACTTCGACGAGAGAGATTAATCGGATGAACATGATGATGCAGAAGATGGTAAAGATAACGCTTCAGATGTACAAACAGATGATCTTGAAGATGATGGCGATGAAGATCATGAAAACGAGAGTGACGGTGAAGAAGGTGGAGATGAGTATCATCTTGGTCCTGAGAATGACGATCAAAACCGTGAATATGATGTTGGTCATATTGATCACGAAGATGTTGATTGCTTTGAAGAAAACGAAAAGTAGTTCGAGAAGTAGATGATAACGATGATGATAATGATGTTGATCAAGGTGATGATGGAGAAGATGCTGAGGACGATGATTACGAATAAGATGAGGATGACGATGACGATGATCGTAGTGAAGATATTACCTGGATATTCGAGAAGCAGAATTTTTCGATGATATGGAGGATATTATTGATAGTGATGATGATGACAATGATCGCAGAGGGTATAGCGCGAAGACGAAGATGATTTTGATGTAAATCTTGATTTGATGAGGATGATTATCTCGATGAAGATGTTCAAGTTGTCTGTCGAGAAGAAGAAAAAAGTGAAAATGATGATGATGGGGATGATGAAGATGACAATCTAGATGTTGAGCCTGATTATGATGATAATTGTGGTGATACGGACAATGATGGTGACCATTCTCATCGTGATGATAAAATTATTGATCTCGATTAGAATGTCGCTGATGACGAAGGTGACAGTGTTGTTGATCACGATAATTTTGAACGTCAAGACGAGGTCACTGGGAATAGAGATGACGGTTTGAAAATTCACTCAGTATAAGTCAATGATAATGGAGATGATGACAGTGAAGATGATGAAGATGATGGCGATGAGCATGACCATGATAAATATAATGAGTCGGATAGTGATGATCATGATTCGGGCGGCGAAGGGAGTAAAACGCAGTATGATGATGATGATGGTTATGGTGAAGACCAAGACGATTTTGATGACTTGGGTCATGACGATGACGATGATGTTGATGTTGAAAATGATGATGATGTTGATGGTGAGGACGATGTTTATGTTCATTTGGATAACGATAATTATGCTGAAGAGGGTGAAATCGAAGATGATGATAGAGGACTAAAGTTGATCCTATCGGGGAGAATGAAGAAGAAGATGAACTCCATGAGGAGGACAACGATGGTTTTGATTGCGATGTTGATGCTAATCATGATGATGCAGATGATGATGGTGATTTGGATCAGGATGATGATGATGATGATGTTTTGGATGATGATGATGATTTGGATGATGATGATGATTACGATTTAGATGATGATGATGATGATGATGATGATGATGATGATGATGATGATGATGATGATGATGATGATGATGATGATGATGATGATGATGATGATGATGATGATGATGATGATGAATCGGTTGACGCGTCTGCTGCTGCTGCTGATGGTAATAATGATGATTTGGATGATGATGATGACGAATGGATGATGATGATGACGATCATGATGTTGATGATGATTTGTTTGATGATGTTGATGATGATTTTGATTATGATTACGATGATAAAGTTGATGATGATTATGTTGACTTACATGATGAATATGATGACGAATATGATGATATTTGTGAAAATGAGTATGATGTTGATTATTACATTGATGGTGATTGAGTTGATGATGATGATGAGCAAAACCATGGGAAATATAATGTGTCGGATGAAGATGATACTGTTTCTGGCAACGAATTGATTGAAACGGATTAAGATGAAGATGATAATGATGATGATGAGGATGATGACGATGATGATGATGATGATAATGATGCTGATGTTGATGATGATGTTGATTATAGTTAGAATGTTATTCAGCTGTTTTCGTTGTTGATAATGATGAAGTTAAAGGATGATTTTGTTAATGTCGTTGTTCATTTTTTCGATTTCGGCATAGTTTGTTTTGAGGTTTTATTTGATTTTTTTTAGGTTTTTGTTAATAATGAAGGACATGTAGATCGTGGTGTGTATATTTTTGGATATTTCACTAATGCTGATGATGATGATGTCGATGATTTTGGTGATCGTCGTGATGGTGTAGTTTTGGTATTGGATATTTTTGCTTTATTTTTTCATTTTGTATGTGCTCTCTGATTCTTGTGGTCGTTTTCCCCAGCGGATGATCTGGCGTACTGGTTGTGCCTGATGTTTCATAAATGGGCTGGAGTTCATGGGTAACTTGTTGCAAACCAGTCACAATCATTTGTTTTACACCGCAAGCACTTATAAGAAAAACTCGAAAGCGAATCAAAATTTCCACCGTTGCTATTTACACACATTCCTATTTTACCGTTCCCATGGCATTGGTCAAGCGATCATCATCCTGTCCCTTAAGGCGGAAAGTTAGGTATTCGATAATGCCACCTATCAATTCAGTAGTCTCTGGCTAATAAAAGTCCGCTCCCAAAAACAATTTGCTTTGTCGTTTAATATTTGAAGGAAGTAGAAGGAATCATTTTTTTTTTATCTATTCCATTTTAGCGGTCAGCCATTCTGAAGGTGATGCCCAGACCGTCGGAAAAATCGTGCGATTGGAATTGACGAGAAATTACCCACCAAGCTGCTTCAAGTCTCAACACACTACCTGATCAGAGCACTGTATATTTCGTTGTTTAGACACGAAAACTTTTGCCTACAACTGAACTAACAGTCAATATCCTTGTTAGGCCTAAAGTTCCAGACTTAATCTCATTTGAATGGTACGGAGCGCGTATTGACGGAGGGTCCATTTTTAAAATCAAACTGTGATTCTTCCAAAGTTAATTCATCGGGTAACACAGCTGACCATCAGAACGAGGACACTCGGTCCCAAGTATGGATTATCGATATGAGTAGTACGGCATTGTATATGGATGACAGGACAAAATTTCCCAGGAAGCACACGACCGGTTTCGCGGTTGTTGTCGCTCATCTGGGAAATTTGGTCCCGATATCATGAAACAGTGTCCCACTACTCATACTTTGAACCACGTGTCCTCTTTCTGAAGGTTAGCCATGTTAACCGACGAATTAACTTCGGAAGAAACAGGTGTGAATGCAATACTACTCATATTTAAAGTTCCGGAAATGAAAATTTCTTCGCTGTTCTCTACAACATAATTTATTTTTTTTTCAGCCTAATTAAGAGAAACAGAGTGATATTTCAAGCATTCTGGCCTGAAGGGATTTGCCAACTTTCCGTTCGATGCAGAAGATTCTCTCACCAAAACGAATTCATCCACGCTGTACATATAGTTAGTTATTTGAAGCACTAAATGAGTTGAGACGTATCGGAATTTGTGTCACAGTTCTACTATTTCTGTTCCCTGATCAGTAAATACTCAAAATAAGACAGACGTATCTTGATTCAAATGTGCGAATATACTTCTTGTGGGTGATTTGAACATGATGCAACTTATGACCAAACTTTCGAGAATGTTCCAGTGTATTACTGTGAACTACTTGTCCTGAACAGCACTCTAAAGTTCACATTGTATGAAGCTTGTGAAGTTGAAACTGACGATAAAATCGGTTGGCTGCCGTTGAAAAATTCTCACTGTTCTTGATATACAGGTCAATAAGAAAAACTGGGGTCGGTAATCATGGTTACCTGCTATTGTTCTGACAGTGTCAAGCTCTAATGAAGAAGAGCTGTTGAAATTCATCTCCGTCAACTTCGCTTCATGATGGATTCCTCGATATGCTGTTTCAGGCAAGAAAATAATCAATGTCTGTTGCTTCTTTGAGTGAACGTACCGTTGGCAACATCCTCGTTTCAGAACCATCTAACGAACGCCGAATATGGTAGAGTTTGTGATTTACCTTGTTCACGTTTTTAACCATTAGAGTACTGAACGCAAGACAGTGTGTGTGTGAGAGACATTCTTTCCACGAAAGTAAAGCCCATTCACCAAGAAAAGATCAATGATCATTCGGCCTCGGCTCCTATGGCGATAGCACCATAGTGTCCAGGGCATTCTCGTTTTGCTTTCACTAAGTAAATTAGCAAACATTTTGACAACCAACTAAACCAGCGATTCCACTTCGATCAGTAGTTTTATTTTAGGGGAGCAAAAACCGAATTAAAGAATCAAAAATTGGGAAACGTCTTGGTGCTACAGGCTAAATGTAACCTACCTAAACATTATGGTCCACCGTATTACGAAAGATCCCAACCCCATGATTAATATGAAAGTAGGAGTTGGAAGACTCATACTGTTGATCAGCACATGGTCACTGGTTATGACCGTGTTTTTCTGACTGTGGCTTTCCTATTCGAATGGAATGATTGTCTTTAACTGGCTCGGTCTTAGTGACGAGCGAGAGTCGTTGTAAAAGGGCTTTGCCTAAGGTGGTATCTGTGAAAAGATGCATCTTTCAGGTTTGTGATCTCAGTGGTCGATTAATCAATTTCCCTGCTAACTACATAATATGCTCGTTGAAGTGTGTCACATCCCTTCACTCAAGGTACCTATGTAGTGATTTGAGACTTCTCTGTGCGAAAAACCGTACTAGACATTTCTGTGGTGGAAAACACTGTTCCAATATAGGAGTCCGATAAATGAAGAGAGAGAGGCGGTTGACAGTGAATGAGTGGGTGGGCGAACACACCATGCAACTGCTCCGTGAAACAGGGACAATACAGATACAATCTTTTGAAAAACGAATGAGAACGAACATCGCTCTTGCTTTCCAGTGCATTGTATATCAATTTGGGTGCGGTCAATCTGCTATTTACATGCCTATGGGCACGCGGAAACTAGCCGCTTGTTTGTGGCTGAGTGGCGTAAATAGGGTGCACTTATGAGAACATGATTGTACCTGTACGGGAAATTATTCTTTATTTGTGTGTTGTGTTTTATCAAATGCACTACGGAGTGCATCGTGATACTCTCTCCATCATTATGGAAACTAACCCATGTTCACTCTTCTTGTAAGTAATAATCTAACAAATGAAGAAAATGGATGCTTGATGTTGATATTCATGGGAACACAGTGCCAAAAGTGTTGATTTCGAATCTCGTTGGATAAAAGTGACCTAAACCTGGGGTGTGGGTAGCACGAAACCGGTGGTGTGTCACGAGTGAATGGGAACCAATCGATTAACCAATTCATTTTACCGTCCACCGCATGTAAATTTCCGTACATGCAAGCAATCTCTTTATCGCTCTTCCTAATCATTCAAACTGGGTAACATATTTCAGGACAAGGATATGGGCTTATGTGGTACTTACTGTACTAGATAAGGGGTTTACTTATTAGTGGAGAGTCTTGTCGATTTAACCGCACATCGTGAGTGGAGTTCAATTTGTGGTATGAACCCAGACTTATGCAAGCGCATATCACATTTCTTGACTATTGCGCAAACATTTAAGTCCAATTTAACTAGCAACGCATCTCCTCAGTCGGCGAATTAAGCGCTAAACGAATTTGACCTATATGTACGCTATTAGGAATAATTGGACACTACGGACACTGTGCTGCAACCACAAGGCCACTCTATCACAATAACCTAAACGTACATCCCCGGTACGTGAATAAATGACGATTCTTTTATTTCGAACTAATATGACGACAGTTATCGAAAACAAAACAAAAAATTATGATAAAATTCGAGGCTTCTTACTGGTTATCTAGTTCATTTCCTTTCTTTTTCGGTTTATTTAAAGCAGCGGCTAACAAACAATCACGCGCTACGGGTTTCCTGTTATTTAGTGGTAATTGGTGATCGTTTAGTATCGCTTGGCGGCCGCTAGGCAGCCACTGGTGGTTACTTAGCTACCAAAGCCTGGGGTACAACAACCAAACCTTTCCGGCACAGCCATAACGCAGAATGCACGGCTATTCGCGAGGCTCACACAAGGCTTCCGGTCCCGCAAATCAGGACGAAAATTCATGTGATGTGACTTTGTGCAGCTTGGGTAACTCGGAAAGGTTTGGTTGCCGCAATGCGGGCCGTGCTCGTCAAGTGGCTGCTAAACGAGAGGAGAACCTGTGGATTCAGTAGTTTGGACTCCTACTTATGGAAAACTTTCCCGGAAAATAAAGCGATTACTTGTGACACACGGCCAAAGTTTGGATGAAAGAGAGCTACAGATCGTAACTCACCGTCCGATCTGATGGCCGTACATACCTACCGAGTAGGTGTTAGGGTCGATCCGGGAATTTCAGCACATCCAACCAACCAACATAGATAAATTAAATGTACCATGTGTTTATTTCGTTTTTTTTCTATTAATTTCTTCGAATGACCACATTTACCCATATTTCAAACACAATAGATGTAAAGATTTTCTGAAGTTTGACGCGGAAATTCAGCTTTCTATGTCAAGAAACTCCTTTAAATTGGTTTAGTCGAGATCCCATACTATCCAGCACAATTTTTATCCTGTCTCACCAAACAATTCGTTTGTTTCCCATGCTCCAAGGCCACCAGTTTCCACTCCGACCACCATCATGGGCGTCCACTCGCGCGTGATAATTGTTTGTTCAATCCCATTGTGTCACACAGCCATTATCCTTAATTCCATAAGTGTTGATTTACCTTGACTGGTATGTCTGGGGTCTATTTGTTGGTCTCATCTGCTACTATCGAACTCTAATTCCCAATTGATTTTATCGCCTACGTAACCTTCCTTTCCCGTCGTGTCTCTGAGTACACTGACCCACTGATATCCATGACCCGCTCCGTTATGACGTCATGATTGCCTGGGTTACTAGACGCAATTATATATATATATATATATATATATATATATATATATATATATATATATATATATATATATATATCCCTCTCTCTCTCTCTCTGTTAGCCTTGTCTGTGTGAATGACTGAACTTTGGCCATCCCGTTATGATCATACCATTTCTTCATAGTGATAGCTATTCCATTTGTTCTTTGGAACTCTTGTGTATGTATTCCTCCCAGCAAGTACTTCTCTTCTGACCGTCGATTATTCAAAAAGCTTCCTATTAATGAGAACTTTCTTTATAAACCACCTGACTCGCTCCTGCACCGCCGTCACGAGGTTTTTCTGTCCATTGTTACTTGGGCTTGTTGAAACCTTTCTTGACTGTCTTGATTCTGTGGTCGGTTTGCTCACAGTTTGGGGTACTTTCTTGTTATTGTTTGATAATTTGTCCTATAGTACAAGTAGTAAAGTGAGTTTGTTTTCTGCCACCGAACTTGAGGTTTGTTTATCTGCGAGGCACTCAATTACGGGACGACAATCCTGTAAAATTGGTCCCCCAAAAAATGCATTCCGAGGAATATTTTCAAGTCTCAGCAGTCGCAACCCAGTGAGTCTCAGTCTCCGATCTAACAATTTACCTCAATCTCTTAAAACCTATCATAGCTATATAACTGCGGTATTTACATTAGATTTCAGTAAACACCCAAAGAAATCGACTTCTAAACACCAATAATGTCCTTGCGTCTTCAACTCACAATGGTGATGTATCTGATGTGTGTATGAGTACTGGTCAGAATGGCTATTTAGGGGGTAAACGAATGTTACCAATAACTGTGAACATTGAAATCCAAGCGCGTCCTCTGCGTACGTGATAGAACTTCATCGGACATTCACATTAGTTCAGTTCTTCGAAGCTTTAACCTAACACTTCTATACTGTCTTTAGTTTCTACCTTGCAGCATCTTCAACTCGAAAGTGAAATGAATCGAAGTACAGGGAACAACGAAACAGGAACGAAGAGTAGAATTAAAAAAAAGGTATAACAAAAGTTCGGATGCAACTACGCCACTGGCAGCAGTACTAAACCGTCTTTCTCAGTGTATGTTCACACTTAACAGATGGTTCTCGTGGACCAAGACCGGGCAGCCTAAAACGAACTCCCGACCAAGGCCACTAGTGAGGATTCTCATACCTTACAGTCACACGATCCAGTTCCAGCCAGAGAACAGAAATCCAATTGTGAGAACTATATTGGAAGTCTGCACTACCGTCGTTCGTTTGGAGCCGTGCAGCAATCAGCGGACAAGAAACCAGCAAGTCCGTTGGATCTCGTATTTTTCCGAACCCCGTGTGTGTGTGAATGCCTATGGGTAAGGGAGCGTGTTTGTGATATCCTTTCCTATCTGTTCGGTTGTTCAAACGCCTGTTTAAACGGCAGTAGTTCAGTCAATGTGGAATCCAAAACTATTATGGTCATTATTTGGAATCATCCTATCATTCTAGGAATGAAAAGGCTATCTAAATCTTTCCCCCTCTGTCTCTCTATTCAAAGAGTGCATGAATCTGACGCGTTTCATCGCATCACTTAACGAAATCCCCTTACCCTAGAGTATCACACACAATAAGTTCATTTCATTGTTTTTGGTGTTGTTGTTGTTGTTGTTGTTCAGCGTTACTCCATTCAAAAGACACCAGAACAATAAATGGATTTCAGCTTCCAACAGCTTCAGCAACCAAGGGAGAACAAAGAACCGTCATCCTGTCCCCGTAACGCGTGACCGGTAGGGTTCAAGCGGTCAACACCATATGCTGGAGCCGTTCGATTCCGCTTTCCAAACTCACTGTCATCGGTTCACTCGTCGGTTCGAAACCCTCTGACCGACTTCATTCACCTTCCTCAAATTTAACACCACTGCCGCATGATAACTAAATAGCTGTATTGCAGCACTTCACACAAGCAATATTCAGACGATTATATAATCACACAGTCACAAATGTCGCTGTTGCCTATCAAGCTGATGCTCGCAGGTCCTATGAAAGTCCCTCGGGAACTGAATGAACACATTTTAGGCGTTTAGAACACCTCCGCAAGCGGAACAGTAGCAGATACCTGGCCACTAATCAATGACAATAGGACTCAGTAAATTAGATGCAAGCAGAACCAGGTAGCTGTATCGTTCAGATTGCACGATGATAGACCAGTAATTAGTGTGCAAATGATATAACATACGGCTTCACAAAAAAATTGCACTGTGAATAGACATGGAAGTAATATGTAGTTGCAACTTTGTTTTCCTAGTTCTGGGTGCAAATGAATTTGTGGTGGTTCCGCAACTATCTTGGCAATCTGTCGTGTTCCGCTCCTGTTACCCCTTATGACAATTGTTTTTATTTCGCACGTGTTAAAACAACTTCTAATCGTATATTTGGCAGTGCCAGTTATGACTCTGAGAACAATACCGTAGTGAAGTAGCTTGCTTTTGGTAACTCTTTTCTCTGGCTAAAACACGACGCGTCCAGGGTGACTCGTTCAGTCCCGCCAAACTTCTCAACAAAGGCAGTTAGAGACGACGGGAGTGGTTGACACTGGGCCACCATAATGCACCGATTTGATCCTGAAATCGGTTAGTTAAGTCACTTTCATTACCCTGACAGACCACTATCGTCCGCTTACAAACAGGCTGTTACTCCACTTGTGATTAGGTGACGTAACCCGAATTTGTCAAGTATGATTGAGATAATCCATTTGACCCCCATGATATGCTATTTATTTTGTTTTCTTTTAAGCTAAACCTCATCACTTCCCGACAGCTCATAGCTCACAATCCCTTCCCTACTTATTACACTATTAGCGTTAAGTAAGACGGAGTTGAGTTTATTTATTTAAGAAAGTTTATATAATGAAATTTTCACTTGCATTTTTGCATTCAAAAGTGCAAAAGGACAGTAGCTGTATCAACTGAACTATCACCGTAAGACCAATCAGATGTGACTAACGTAAGTGAGTGTCGAATGGGGCGCAACCTCTGTTCCAGTGATGCACGGAAAATGTCATGATTCTGGTCACTGGATTAGTCTCGTCAGTCACTTCTCATTGGGACGAACTACGTAGGACTGAATGAAACCCATCTGGTAAACCAAATGTCCAGTGAGTGGAAAGTAGCCCGTTCGATTCCGGCTCGCTGTGTGAACCTTTGGATGTTGAAATCCACGGGTTTTTTTTTATTATTCACATGACTACAGCTCCTGGAACCATCGACAGATCCTACTTATTTATCTATTTATCCACAGTAATAGTATAATGACTGAAATTTTGTCCAGTGACTGCAAAGAGACACTAATCAACAGATCAGTGTGGCAAACATTCAGTGCCTCCTCATCCAAAATGCTCCTGATTCTAGCCCGAATATTAAGATACGGTTTGCATCAGGCCAAGCTTAATAGCTGCACGAACATAGCCAAAATGGAGCAAAAATGTGCGAACAGTCGGAGGGTCAATCGTGCTGCACTGCTGCAGCGTAAATGAACTATTTGAACGGATTCATGTGCTTTACAAGTCTGAATTGTCCGGCTGAGAAAGTTCAGCGGTGTTCTCCCCACTTCACCTTGTTGTCTCAGTATGTCGCGAGAAGTGAACATTTGGTTTATTCTTTTAGACTGCGAACGAGTAACAGGCCAGTTTATTTACCGTACAGCAAAAAAAAAAGAATAATACGGCGGAGAAAGCTTGATTGGAAGCTCCTGTAACGCATTTTAAAGCTGAGAAGGAGAGAATAATCCGTTGGGCTAGTGCCAAGGTAGACAAAAATTTGGTACCAAAAGTTTTGTGCGCGGAGCGCTGGTTGATGCATCAAGATAAGCATAGCCCCGATGAATGCTTGCAGCTTCTGTGTTGGATCGAGCATTATTAATGTTGAAGGTTTGATCAGGTCAACTTCGTGACCCGATACAAATAAGTGTTTCTCTTTCAGAGAAGAGAATTATGTGAGTGCGTTGCGTCACTTGGGCATATTCTGCGACTGGGTGTATCAGCTGAAGACTGGGTATCCGATGAGGTATCTCCAGGCCCATTTAAGTTCTCTGGTGATGATACCACTTATCTTCAAATTCAAACGTTCGCTATCATAAATGGGATTTCCTAAAACTTTTGTGTTTCCTTGATCAATCGGATGTATCGTACAGTCCTGAATGCAACCCCTTATCGGAGTGTTCCACAACGAATGCCCTTAGTATGAGGTACACCAGCGTGTGCACATTCCTGCACGTGCTGCCTGGACGACATTGAGTGCGTGCTGATCGCCTTTGGCCAGCCTTGTGATAAACAACTTTTTGAGCTCACTGATTCTAGAGCGGTTCTCACGGCCCCCTTACGGCTATCGATCTATCACAGATAGGCATAACACTATGACAGTTCTGGCTGCGGATTCGCGCTAATAGTTCTGAGACTAATATGACTGTCCTACCACTTAAAACACAGGGTTCCGTTCATCCAATTCACAAGACTAGAGCGAAAACGAAGATTGTGGGATGCAAACAATTTGGTCGAGAACATAATGCTTCCCAGACAGTGATTAGTCGGTTTTGTGGCGCACAAGGCTGATTGGTGGGTAATGGGAAGAATTTTCTTGATGAAAATCAATACTTTCGGTTTCGAATGGAGTAACAAGTTTTGTAGATTGGGTCAGGTAATCTGTTTCAGTGACGAGTTACGCAATCGACGAATCAGAGCACTTCATTGTAACAGTACGATGAATACCACCATACTGATTTCTGGTCAGTCTAAACGTTTAAGCCGATCGATGCACATTCTGAGCTCCTGCTCACAAGTTCCTTTTCTTTCGGTGTCCTGCAGATCATCGCTTGCAGCACCCCCATACTACGGCGGGGTCACAGTGAACTGTGACATCAACTTTGCCAACCATCTGGGCACGCACTCTGACGCAACTTGGTCCAAGCGGCGATCCGTTCTGGGCTTGTTTGCTTTATCGTAAAACGGGGATTACGCGAAACAATTTAATACTGTGGTTTCGATCGCTATGCAGATCCCTGATACGCTTTTCAAACAACAACAACAACAACAACAACAACAACAACAACAACAACAGAAAATGAACCGTTTGAGTTACTTTAGAAAAATACCGTAATTTCCATCTGCAGTTATTCTGACCAAGATCTGGCGTTGTAATTCTGTCCCCCTTCCAGACAAGTCGAGCTCAAATGAATCGGGCGAAACTTGCTTTCGACCAGCGCGGTCACCAATTCCCATTGTGTTGTCTTCCTGATTACTGATTATCGTGTTCCACCACTGATGCTGTGTTTCTCATTGTTTCTATTATCATCTCTATATTCAACTGGGAAAATGTTAACCCAAAGCTGACGAATTTCTGTTCTGAATAAATTCATGTGGTTCTTATGCAGATAAAATGCAATTGTAATGCTCGTCTCTACACCGCTACTGTTGACCTACGGGACAAATCCAGGTGACAGTTCTCGTTGTCTGACTGCATATCGATCTGTGCCATCGGTGTCCGACGCGACGAGGCTAGCTTGGGCTTCGTGCGAACCCATCCTGCCTCGCCGTCACTAGCATCTGGTCAGCCGTCTCCTCTGTTTGTTCAGTCGACCTCATTGGCCGATTGGTTAGCGCATATGCGCGCTGTTCTTTGTGTCAGCAGACAAGGAGGCCGTAAATCCTTGGTCGACATATCGGTGTGCCCCAACTCACTCCGAATGACTGACCAGAGCATACCGCTCCAGAAAGCTCTGTTATTGCATTGTTTTCATCCAATATTCCTTCTTCTTCAGATTTTTTGCAATTCATTTATTAGTTGCCCTCCCTCCGTTGTTGCTTCTATCCAGTGCTCTCAAATGAGAATGATGTTCTCATGTGAAGCAAAAATTAAATTTGAATTATTTTTCTCCTAAAAGCAAAATATTACGATCATTTTCACTGTGAAAAAAAAACTGAAGTGCTAAACGAACAAGAGCCCTTGACTGATGTCAATAACGAACATTTCTGGGGATAAGCAGAGTTAGCAGTGTTGCACCCACTATGCTTCATTATGAGCACAGAAGAAACGCCAGTTTCTATAATCCCTAGAGTTCGTTTAGTCAGTGTGTGTTGAACTGAGTGCTGCTCTATGTCATCACTACATTAACTATGATTACGGTTTTTATAATTCACCAAGCGAAATTCGGTTTATTGCCCCCGTGCCCCATGGGACATATGTCGTACATCACTTGTTCTAGTTTATACTAATCCAACACCCATTCTTTCCATTGTGAGTAACCAGTGGGGTGACGAATCAGCACTCTTGGCCCTGCAAAAGGGGGTGACGATGAACTGTCTGAGAATGATTTCAATATTCCATGTATGACAGTACTCAAGAAGATAATGCAGCTGTTTACCGTCAGCTTTAGTAACCGAATGCTTCACTGCACCTGAGGATCATAATGATTAGAGCACGAAATTAGCTTATCGCAGTATGCCACACAGCCGATTCGATTCCTCTTGAAGAAATAGCCTAGTAAGGTTCGAATCAGAGCTCTTCTACCAGAAGTTACCCATCCTCGGGGAATCATGATGGGAACAGGCACTATCCCCCTCGAACTAGGATTTCGGACTTTCACCATGAAGATCAAAGACATCGGGACACATTCTGTTAAAACCAAGTTTTCAAATTTCCTGATGAACCAGTTCACGTGGTAAGAAATGTGAATGATGCTGTACCCATTCACAGTAAGCCTTACCCAAACCCCCCATTTGTCTAGCCATGACCTACATTCCCTTAGCCACAACTTCAAGCCATATTATTGTAAGTCAGCCAGATCAAAAGTATCGGAATATTATGAAGTCAAGACTTGCTAGAACGACTTATTTTTTAAAGATTGGAGTGGCAAATCTGGTTGAACAAATGAGAAAGCGTGACGATCAAGCGCTGCGCCCCTGACCTTGATAATGGTGACAAACGATGCAGCATAAATGAACTGATGACAGTAAAAGGGGTGTACTGATGCCAAACGCGTGAATAATCCTCGAATTGTCAATCATTTCACTTATCTAAATAGCGTTCAATTTAGATAAGGCTGATCTATTTCTTCATTAGATCAAGCCTGACATTTCTTAGCGACTGAATATACAAAACAAGGTATGGTTTTTAACTTACTGTAGCTACTTTTATGTGACATTTTGCCCTTGCATGAGGAGAACGTTTTTCAATTTGTTGATGTTTCGTTGAGAGACAGATGGGCGATATTAAACATACCACGACTGTTTGCGGTATCACTTATCGTGATTAACTTGGCACCGTACTTTTCATCCAACGAAAATGTGGAAAACGTTTATATGCTTGCGTTATGATAATCCTATCGTATCACCAGCGTGGAAGATCGAGAGAGGATAATGGAATATGCACAAAGTTGAGATGATTTGAAAAATGTTGCCAAACACCTCTACATCAGGATAAAGCACGCCATGCTATTGCAGCTGCGGATCGAGAAAGGGCTTTCGCGCTTGGATCCTGCTGGACGAAGTCTAATGAAGAGTTCATCAGGCATTTGCGTGATCTGATGGACTAGAACCCAACAAGCCTATTGGGACGGTTGAAGAAGATGAAGGAGAGAGACTTCCCAAGCACGACAGTCAGCACGTCATTCACTGATTTATCTCTGGGTGAGCATCAGTACCCGGTTGGGAAGCTAGCCATTCAGCCAGTAGAACTCATCTCGGACTAAGTCAAACCCAAATGAGCAGAATGTGCCTATTGGCTGCGACGATCAGGTACTGGAACTATGAGGGTACATATCAATGAAATCAACTAAAGCATGCGGTAATGTCACAGCTATGGAAGCTCGAAAATAAGTGGTGAGGTCGATCGAAGTCTTCCATCAAATAAAGAACCTGAATTCAACTTGGCATGTTCAGCTTTCACGTGCATCTTGAAGTATGAATGCCGTACAAAGTTTACATGGCGTATTTTTGTCAGTCTCTCGCGGTGTTTAGCGTCTGTTGCAGCCCAGCCACCAGATATTCCACTAGTCTTAATCCTTGAAGGTGTGCCTATTCATTGGAGGGCTGTGGACGCACAATTACATGCCAATCATCAAATACGATTTCTCCCTACATATAGTCCATTTTTCAACCCGCAGGAAAAGGCATTCAGTAAATTCAAATCCGTAGGGTTTTACCAATTTTATTTGTTTGAATTTTTCATTGCTTTAAAATTGCTTCCCTGAGAATATAATAGTCATACGGGTTGAGCTAAACGGCTAGGCGATACTGACGCATCGTTTACACTAATTTAGTGGTAACATGTGATACCTTCACCAAGGTCAGCTGCGCAGTATGCGATAGTCACTCTTTCTCATTTGTTTAGTCCACTTTGCAACACCATTGTTTGTAAACATAAATTGTCCCAACATTTATTTACGTCAAAATATTCCAATACTTTTGATCTGACTGTATTGAAGTGATATGGTTAAAAGTTGTGCGCCAAAAGTAAAGAACTGTTGGTTGTGGCTAGAGGATTGCTGGTCCTGGCTAAAGATTGATGGGGTAAGGTGTAATTCCGTATTGGTTTCCACCATGGGATTCCTAGTTGATTCTTGTCAGCTGAGTGGAGGCGTGATCTGAAAAAATCTCACGAATGTTGTAAAGGGATAATAACGCGGCAAACAAAGTGGCGGGCAGTCTTCTGTTTGCATTTGTGATGACATCAAGCTGGACTCTATTTGGTTTATGAATAGAGGTTCGGTAGGGTTGAAGAATATTGCAGCCATCCAGGTGCTCACTTGCTGGAGCCGATGGCAAAAAAGACAGAGCAGAGCAGTGAGGTGCAGAAGACAAAAACAGCTGCAAAAAGGAGAAGATCAAAATTGCGACTATGTCGATGATCAAGACGACGATATTGATGACGAGGATGAAGTTCACGATCAAAATTACGATCATGATGATAATGATGATGAACATCACGACGAAGCTGAAGTTGATGTTGATGATGATCATTATTGGTCATGAAGATGATGCCGACAACGATGATCATAATGCTGCCTCTGCTGCCGCTGATGGTGATTCGGAGGAGAATGATGGTTATTCGGATGATGATGGTGATAATAATAATAATAATAATAATAATAATAATAATAATAATGGTGATGCTGATGATGGTGATGATTCGGATGATGATGATGATGATGATTTGGATGATGTGCGTTCATGATGGTGGGGATGATGATCTTGATGGTTATGATGATGAGGAAGATGAAGATGATGAGTATGTTTTGGAATGTGAGTTTGATACTAATGATGATGATGATTCTAGGATGAAGAGGATGATTCTTTTGATGATCTTGATTCTTCTGATTTCGATAATGATTATATTTTTGATGTTGTTGGAGTCGTGATGTTTTCTTATACAGCATTTGAAAAATAATTAACATGCTGTCTCCGAGTGTGAGGATTTCATTAGGTACCCTGGATGAAGTATAATTTCATTTACTGGGATCCTGGGTATAGGTCGTCATTCGGGATTATCGCTTCAAAGCAACATGAATGGTATGCGTGAAATCAAACCCAATGCCTGCAGGCATGTTTGCAAACGAGAACCGAAGTTCACAGATGGTCGGAGGATCGATGTTGATTCAGTGCGGTCTTGAGAACGGATTATTTAGAGGGATGCACATGCTCCACTGTTCTGACTGGGAAAATACATGTTTCTTACCTGTTCTGCCCTCCATCTTCTTTGATGCCATGATCACACACACACACGCACACACACTCACTCAATAAAGTTCCACTGGTTCGTCAGTTTCGTGTATTAAAATACAGATGGGTGGGCTGCAGAGTTAGATAGAATGGGGGCATGCTGTAAAGAGTAAATAGATGCAGTTGTATCGGCTGTACTTAGGGCAAGGTTCTCTGAGTACCTCAGGATGGTGCACAAACTAAACATAGAGTAGGGAGCAGAAGTAAGGCATGAGGAGATGGTTGGATTTCAATAACTGAATTCCTTATACAGAGAAAGTAGGTGAACGCCAAAGATCCATGCGTTGGATTGTTTTGTATTGAACACTTCAGTAACTTAGCAAGCTCATAGGGGAAAAACGATTTTGTCTCTTTGAAATGAGCAGGAAGAAATACCGCCGATAAAAGCTGAATCCATTCTATGCGTCAAAGGCAATAACGAAGATTCCGTGCTTAACTATCACTGCTGATGACATCAGCTACCGACTGGATGGCTGGAGACCAGTGAGTTGTCAAGATAACGCCTCGTTATTGACGGCTTCCTTCAAAACATGCCACCTCGTGCAAAAGAATGTTAAAAATGACAGTTATGGGCGCTGAACATAACAAGAAACACCTATCGATGGATGTTAGGTGTTCTCAGGAAATTGTTACAGTTTCTCACGTGGAGCTGTCAGAAGTGGAAATTAAAGTGTACAACTTAACTGATAAAATCAAGGAACTGAAAATCGAAGTCTGCGCCAAACGGAATGTAAAAATGAACTTCCGATATGCGATACAACTGAATGCGGCTTCTTGTACATCGCGCAATATTTTCCAAATAAGCTTGTCCCGAGTTTTTCTTTACTAGCAGTCAAGTTGAGGAGGAGGAGGGGGTGGGTGGTTTAAATAACCGTTGGAAATACGGGGCCGGGGATATGAATTGTTCCCTGAGTGGAGGTACCTCAAGTAAGGCCACGCGACTTGCAGTTGTGTGCGGTAGGCGTGAACACCGTGATGAGAAGGCAGATATCAGATATTCCACTAATTGTATACTGTACATGTTGTATATATACCAGCTGGAGCATAGTTGTATAATGTTTTCCGGCCAAAAAATAACGCCTAAGTAAGTTACAGAGCAAAACGGGATCTCATTTCAGACAGAAGGACATCCTTGTTTGGTACGACACTTGCTAGAAACGGAACCACGGAATTCCTGTACTAAGACAATCTGCAGGGAAGTAATTCATAGCTAGACCGGGTCGATGCGTGGGACTGGCAAAGAGTAAGATCAAAATGCAATGGGTGCGAAGTATCAGAAAGGATTTTCTGTGCAAACGCAACGGATGTTGTTATGTGACTAGTGCATAGCTCCAAGACTGTGTCATTTAAGGTCATACTACGAATGAAACTAATGATGTGTAAGCCTCTGCGAAGAGTGACGAAGTCCTTTTTTACTAGTCCTGGGAAAATTACAGCGGAATAATAAAGAGTGATAGGTGATATACACTGCTTTAGGAAAGTGGAAATAACAGACTGTGGGGCACTAAATTGCCGTAATTATCTAAGTTGATACGACAAGCGACGCAGTTTTCCCACCAAGATTTCATTGTGCAAAGACCAATGCAGAATATGCAGCAGCGTAACACCAAGATATTTCACCCGGTTTATACGTGCCAGGGGAACAGAACTAATGGCGGAAATGTCTTCAGTGAACGGGGACTTAATGGTGGGAAAATACACTACTGACAATTATTACTGTTCAACAGAAGACCAGATTGATTAGAAAAGTTCTGAATATGTGAAAGATTTGCTATGAATTCGTCAAAGTCTGGTCTATTTGAGACAGACCAGCGAAAACAACTTCTTCAGCATATTTAAAAGTGCAGGCTGGGTGGGAGACAAGCAAATTGTTAATGAATGTTGAAAACAAATATGGAGAAAGAACAGCACCCTGGAATACATCTGTACTGGTTAGAAGATGATCGGAGATTTTTCTGCCTAATTTGGTGCATTGTGTTCTTCCAGAGAAATGGTCTTTCGTCCAGTTTAGTAAATATGCAGGGCAGCCTTAAGATTCTAGTTTTCTGAGAAGCAGCAAGCTTGGTACACTGTCGCAGGCCGACATGCAGTCTAGGGAAGCACATCTAGCTGACTAGTTGGGATCGTTGATGGGTTGTCTATATGGTGCACAGTTGACGCTACTGCATCAACTGAGAGAGAGCTTCGATTTGTACGCAAGCTGAAATTTGTCGGTTGGGTTTCTCACTGTGATTTCAAGACGATGCAGCAAAACGCGCTCTGCAAGTTTCGACGCTGACGAAGATAGAGCTGTTGGTCGATACTTTTAGGGTTCCTTCTGGCTACCGGATTATTTTGGTATAGGAATAATTGTAACAGGATGCCAACGATCGGGAATAGAATGTGATTCCAGTGAGTTGTCAATTACCGAAGTCATCAGACTACATTGAGAATCAGCTCCATATCTGAGCAGCTTGGCTGAAAGACCGTCTGGACAGTTGACCTGGTTATCTTTGGTAATTTGAGTAAATTGAGAACCTCTGTGGTTGATGCCCTATAAAATCCAAATGATACAGACAACTGGAAAACGGGGAGAAGGGTCATCTGATTGTCGGATATATTGGGCTTTGGGAAGGTTTATATCTGCATTCACTTTCGGGGATTTCCCCGTCGGACCGCGGAGAAGCTTGATTCCACGCCACCTGTGTTTGATATTCCGGGTGTCTAGGAACGGTAACGAGAAATTAGCATGAAGTCGTGCAATCTCAGACTTTATCAAAAGTGACAGTCAACGGACTTCAGGTTTGTTTTGCTTCTTGTAGGCTCATTCTTTCTTCCTACGTAGCTGTTTCAGGAGGAGAAAAACCACTCTTACATATCGGAGGCAAACAGTTCTCGTAGGATAACAAGTATTAAAAATCCGTTTAATCAATAATATTGTAAAGTTTGCCGAGGAGTATGAAAGTGAACAGTCTTTTAACCACGATGTACCAACAGACAATAAACGGTTGAGGAGTAATGTACCCTCCATGGAAATGGTTTTTTGTTTGAAGTATATCTGTTCGGAATACGTGTGTGACAAACGACTTCGGTGAGAGTATATTTTATGCCTAAGATGTAATGTGCAGTGGTTACTGGCTCTAACGCGTACACTTGACCTGACAGAGAACAGTTCTGAGTAGTTGGTCAGAATGTGGTCTAACTGGGGGTCATCACGAGTCAAAGAATGACAGACATTGAGAAGATTAAAAGATGAAAGCGGAAGTGTTGATGCTTGGATGAAGTCACCCACTACAATGTGAATATTCTCATCAAGAGTAGGCACAGTGAAAGGAACAAATGAATCATAGAAAATATTAACTCAGGTTTGTGAGCGTTATGGTGCTATATACATGTTCGCTGATGATGACTTGACCGAAACTAGAGAATCTATGGAGACATGATACAGCCAAACAATCGATGCTTTCACGTGAGTAGGAAAAAATCACGGAGGACTTGCCGTACCACTCAGGATTGATGTGGATGGCAACTCCGTCACGCTTTTCTTGTAATGCATACGGTCTTAGCGAAAGCAGGTGAACTCTTCTATTTGCATCACAGTTTCGTTCATATTGTCGTTCAGCCAAATTTCTTGTAAGCATAAAGCGCAGGTATTTCTAAAGCTGCGAGCTATGAGCAGGTATGTGAGATCCCATATTTTGTTGAAAAGAGAACGCACATGATTACAAATGACACTAGGAACAGTCATACTGGTAGACGCTGTGCATTTAAGCGCAGCCTGCTAACTGGCTCTTTCGCTTTTGTTTGGACGACGGTTGCAGTTTCGGACTTCGGATAGTGGGCCCGTATTTGGTTGTCCAAGCATGTCTTCTATCAATAGCATAAACTGTTTCGACTAATTACTAGTGCGTAACATGTCAATGATGCATTGAATAAAATAAGTAGTTCCGAAAAAGGTTATTCCAACATGTAGCGCAGCCGTTCAAAGGGTGCGTATGATGAGATGTTGCTGATCGAAGCCGATAGAAAAACGCCAGTAAAATTTATGCTTGTGGTGTGACAACTTCTTCGGTGTCGAGTGGCCATATTCCCTGCGTGAAAACAGTGTATCCATTAGTACACCGAATTATTTGCCATACCAAGCAAGATTACGGACTGTGTGACTAGTTGGAGCACATTCGATTCCATGCCAGGAGCGAAGTGTTAACCAATGTGCCGGAGCTCATTGCAGAAGGTCGTACCGAAAATGGAGAAACAGTTCTAGAAAAGCAATAACCCATATTCTTCATCGGTGCCGTTGACACAAAATTCCAATCGCACCTAATGATTTCATATTGATTTTCGATACCTCAAAGGTGTTACCAAGTCATATTCCCAGTGCCATTACCGGGCGAGATATTCAAGCATGCTCTGTGAGCACCCAACTCAGCCACCGCCACCTGTCAGTCTTGGTGGTAGACATCATAGTGTTATCTTCCCTAGTTTGTCTGACATTGCAACCTCAGATGCTGGTCTACTCAAAATCTCAGGTTCACGGCTAGCTGTCTGCTCTGATAAGGTAGTGAGGACTAGCGGTTAAGTCGGGTTTATTCATTCAGTTGAACTGAAATGTCGTCTGCCAAAGTTTAGTTAATTCTGACCTGCTCTGTCTAAATTGCAAAGGAGATAAGAGACGAAATCAACATTTTAATCAGGACTACAGACCTAAACGAGAAGCTACTGCCCAAGTAGCACAAATTTTTCGTGTCTAGTCGGTCGGTACCACTCTACATGATCAGCAGATTCAAAACGAATTCTGACCTGTGTTACCCAAACGGCCTTGCAGGTCACCATAATTAACAGTTTTTTTAAATTGGCCAATTAAACTTTAAACGTGTGTCTATTAGCCTCGAAAGCTTTTATTTTTCAACAGTCTGACTGGACGGGTTTCTGAGACTTCTCCCACGGAGCAAGTCTATGGTCTGAGCAGAGTATTTCAGTCCACGCTGAATGCCCATAGGTCCTGGATGAAAACAACCGACACAAACCAGCTCGAACGTAGACAATACCACATGCAATCCGGCCTCGTGTTTTTGACCTCCAGATGCACTTGACATTGTTCCGCTTTGGGCGTGTCTGTTCAGCAGTCAAGCGCATGACCAGACAGATCGCAATCGCAAGTAAACGACTGTCGCCAAAACCTGACGTGCACGCGTCTGTCTCAGTTTCTTTGTCAAAGCGCATGCTGTAGACAACTATGAAAGAGACTGAGTGTGAATCATCAGTTCCCAACAGGCCACAACTGTTCCGTCCGGGACTAACACTGAGCGTGACATCTTCAGGTTCAAATAGCAAAGGATTAGATTCTTATTAATTGATCGATCATGTAGCATCAACGATCAACTCATCATTCGAAACCATGGAAACACGGTGCGGCTCTTTCATCCTTCGTGGGAATGGTCTGCACTGCACATCCACCGAGCCCCAACTGTGACTGGAACTCCGGGGTGCGTCTAACGTAGTTTTCGTTTCATTTAGGTTTCCTACAGAAATGTCCAACCGTCACTGTTGCCCTCGATGCTTTGGACGATAATCTGGAAGAGCTTTATTGACATGCAAGATCAACTACGGATGAGCACAATCTGATGCCGTGTTGATGCGTTCAGAACCAACTCGGATAGACCCGTGATCATGCGGTCCGGGGAGTTCGGTTCTTTCAGCTAAGTTTCGGTGGATATGCATTGTGATCGATGATACACGGCAGGTCAGATGAAACAGACGGATTTTCGGTAGTGTGAGGGGAGCGATTACTTTAATATGAATAATTTCATAAACAACTCAATCCTGTTAACAGTTAAATAAAACAAGAATTATTTTTTCGGTAGGCGTGACTGTTCCGTGAAACTGATTTTATTGCAAGATTGGCTGTCTTGTGGTAAGCTATAAGCTTGCTTGCCGAGTGAACAGAAAGTGGAATTTGCGGTTTTCTCTATGGAGAACATAAACCGGACTCAAGAGAGTAATACAGAAGCATCGTAGCATTATTACGAAAGAGGGGGGAGGGAGAAAGGACGGCCAACCTCACCCAGGAACTTACGCTGACCTGTCACATAGGGACCTGATGCGTGTTTTCACTACCCACTGATTATTTGACCGAGTAATGGATTCCATCTTCCTTCAGCGTCCCCAAATTGGCGAGCTAAGCGTGGATAAGGCAGCATCCTTTGAGATAGCGGGCGGCAGCCGCCGAACGGACTGCCATAGCTTCTAACACCTTGGAGAAAACCCATTTTATTCCGTATCTACGTCCACCCAGAGGAAATTGGTTTTCAGATAAAATGCATGTTTTGGTTGTTCAATTGTTGGCATTTGTTTTCCAGATTCCATTTGATCTGTTTTGACCTTTATTATTGGGTCACTCAGTCATGATTGAACCACTCTATCAATGACGCTACGTGCATTCTGAGTTGCTATCACAGATCGATGAGGTGCAGTATACTTGTTGGCTCAGTAACTTGTAAATTATCTCCATCAGTACATTTCCACACTGTATCTTTCAATAATCCTCAGAACCGAAATTTTCAAAGTTGATATGGATATTCTGTTGTGAACGAAGGTTATCAGCAGAATAAGCCGTATCTGAAAGTTATATCTGGAACGATAAAACGCTGCTGAGGATGATAACGTGCCTCCGTACTTTCTCATGAATTGAGGTCAGGCTTTAGTTCCAGAGTTAAAGTACTTCTCAGCTCTGAACATAGATCACTAAGTGATGACATGAATCGATAAGTGCGCCAATTCTGAATGATGGCTGACTTGGATTTTCCCTATAAGTAGTATCGTATCGTACATGGATGACAGGACCAAACTAGCAGCTTGTTGGCATTGCCCGCCACCGACTACCCAAAATTTTTAGACAATCTTCTTGTGAGAAGCGAGCTGGGTTCGACACTTTTGAGGTTGCATTGCTCGTTTATTCACTATTTAAGAGATCTTACTCAGGTGTTTCTTAATTTCAAAGTGTCGTTCGATTCCATCGGGTTCACTGTTCCCTGTTGCTGTATTTGATTAAAGAGTGCATCACGCAAACTCATTTATCCTACTTACTGTGTACATCTACACTGTATAGAACAAGTATCTACTACGAACTCGTTTAACGGAGTGTACCACAAGATCTCGAGCCCATCAAGGTTGCCTGTATAACTCCGCCTATCTTTGCCTCTCGGCTGAAGAGGTGGCATAGCTTGTCAGACAAATCTGTCTCGCCTGGATCACTAAATCGATGAGAGTTTCGGAGTAAAGACTAGAGTTGGTAGCAAATTTAGCTAGACAGTCTGATCAATAGTGTAACAGGTTCTGTGATTTGGTTTTTGTCACGTCAGAGTACTTGAGAAAGAACAGCAAAGTTAGATTGCACAATTTAGTTCCAGAATCATTTCACAGCATCTCGACTGGTGCCCATAGCGAAGAAAAACCCGTGCACTCAAAGTTCAGTATCGGTGTAAAGAAGATAGTATTTGTCGTTTCATTTCAGTCACCTATCGCTTCCGTTCATTTCAGAAATGGTGGCTCTTGTTGGTATAGACGATTCATTATGACCTGTCTCAATCAGTCTTGTGGTTCTTTGCTAACTTACGCCTTAACATCGATGTTACATTTGTCTGGTGCTTGCCCGTGTTCACTATGCACCCCACTCCGTTGACCACAAGTTGCATTTAACTCGGAATGCGGTCAGCCCCACTATTATGTAACTGTTTTTTCCTATGTAAGTTGTTCCACACCCCCATTCGAGTTCATATTGCACTCGTGATTTCAGTGTATCAGGATCGCGCGAGATTCAGATTGTGTGAGACCGTGGGACTGGTATCTGGGTCGTATGAAGCGAAGAGCTGGAGAGGCGGTGAAATATGTGCGAACAACTGGTTAGATAAGATCAAACTTGCGTCATCTCCTTTGTACAGAAATTCCAGGTTGGCTTCATGTTCTGTAATGGAGATGACCGGTGTCTTTAGTACGACCGAGTTTCTGCTTTTACGGATGAACCCGTTTGGATAACCATTGGATTTCAAAGTATTTTCTAACTGAAAAATTTCCATTTCGAGGTTTTCTTCTGTGCACATTCGTCTCTTTCGACTAAAAGTCGTTCGGACAAGACCACCCTCACAAGAGTGGTGTTTCTGTAATTCGATACCCTACCCTACCCAGATGTATACTCAACAAGTTGGTTGAGAAGTGGAGTGTTTATTATATATATATATATATATATATATATATATATATATATATATATATATATATATATATATATATATATATATATATAGTGGTAGCAAGTAGCATGTAAACGTGTGAACAAAATTTCCCCGGAAGCATATATCTGTATATACAAGGTGGTCACGCGTCAATATTGTAATTAGTCTTCTAATTATTAGGGGATGTAAAAATATTATTATTATTCAAGAATACCAGTCAATGTTTGGCTCCTTTTTCCCAGCGTGAAACAAAATATTTGTGTGGTTGACAACTATTGCGGTCTCGGCAACTTTTTTGTGATGATCTAAACGTCAACAACATATCTCCTGCAGAGCGTCACTGGATAAAGCTCATGGTTGGCTACGTTCTCATAGTGTAACATGATTATGTATACCAGTGTACTTACCATGAAGATTCATCTAATTCACTGATATCTATCACCTCAGAAAAAGAATGCCACTTAATTACATAAAATGGCAAAAGAGATATCGCTAGCTTTATCTGTCTTTCTTCCTTCAGTAGACCAGTCATTATCAACAGATGGCTTCCCACTCTACGCTGACGAAACAGATCTGTATATCAGCCTGACTCTACCACGGTGACTGAAATGGAATTACAAAGACTATCTCATCTACAGAGACAGAGAACTATAAATGTGTGGGGATTTTTTTGCAGTGGGTGCCAGACGAGATGTAGCGAAATAATTCCGGGACTAAATCTTGCCGTCTCACTTTGCGTTGGTCTGTTTTCACATTTATTTCACGAAAACGATGCTTCAAATTTCTCGAACAGTTGCAGTGTACATACTCCGGAAAAAGTATGATTTTTCACCTGAAGTGGGCATCTAAATTTGAACATATGTACCTAAAAATGTCTTTTTCACAATTGATTCCGAGTTTTCCCCCGTCTTTTAAGGCTAGATTAGCAGAAATCTTCTAATTTCATGAAATCATTTGCAGTAATACGAAAGAAAGGAGTTCGTGACTCTTCTGCCTACCTAAAAGTTTAGATTGCATCGAACAGAAGGTTGCTTGTAGTTCCTCCGAAACGAGACGTAAGACGGGGTTTTATTCTGTAAAAAGTCGATGGGGTTCCATCCCCACATTCGAAACTGACCTGGGAGATATGGCCGGACTAATAAACAATATGATTCATCTGGGCGTGAAGTACCAAATAAGGAGGTAAACATTAGTGTATATTCTGTGAACGAATAAGGATATCACAAGGCAACGATTACAGTAGTTTGGAATGGTGAAATACCTTGCATACACTGTCGGCCTAGTCAGTCAACAGCTGAGAACTTCCTGCGAGTCAGTTGCGAAAAAAGATAAAGTTGCTTCACGGGATTTGCCTGCCAGTCCACGTTCGCTTACTCCACCGCCAATAATTTTGTCGATCGTTTCCCGGACGTCTGAACTATACGCTCAGTTTAAATGTAGAAACTACAGGCAGTGAATCGGTAAGTAAGCCTCGTAATTGAATTTCATTGTGGGGAGCAGTTCAGTTCAATTCTTCAAGTTCTTTGTGAAAGCTACGAGCAAGAGCCCAAAAAATTACATTTTATTTCCAGTGAACTAATAGGGTGGATTTCCCAATTGAGCTGGACCTACTGGCTCGGAATAGAAATTTCTAGCTTTGCTCTCACGCAGATCACTAAGGTACCTCTGACTGGTTGCCTGACCAGTCTTCGTAAACGATCACTTTCAGTCCGTGTGTCCTGTGCGCCGTTTCAGTTTTCACTTGCGGATTAAAGTAGTTACTGCTCTGGCCGGGGGCAAACCCTGATAAACCGTTCAATAGGTAGGCCAAACCGCTTAAGGGAATGGCTAAGGGCTTTGGATCTCTTCGCGTTCATGTCCCACAATCCCATGAACGGATTGAAGAGGTCAAAGAAAGAACCAAAGACCACAAGAAGACAAAACTAATGCCAAACCCTGGAGTAAAGGAACTCTGAAATATACTTCATAAAGGACAATGCAGCATTCATGATTGGCTTTATATGTACTGCAATCAGTCTCGCATGAGATAGCACCATCCGTTCACGCTTACTTTTTCGTCCAAGGTCAGGTTTGTATTAGCAAACATTCAGCGGAAGTCCTGATAGATAGTTCTAGTAGTAGTGTTCAAGTGTAAGGGCTGGTAGCCTTATCATCCCCACCGACATCGACGAGCATCCAGAGACTCTCTAAAAAGAAAGCTCCCAAAGGGGCCCTTTTTGTCTTCAATGCCCAATTAGTCTTGCAACGTTCATCGTACAAACAGTTGTGTTGCAGAACAATAGATAGGTTCGGCAGTACATTTGATGCCCTCACTACTGATGTGAGATGTATTCTAAGCAATCATATTCAAGGGTCTAGCTATGTCATCCGCATGATGCTCTTTCCCTATGTTTCAGCCTGTCTGGGACCACTAGGTTGTGGCATCGGATCCTTCGGGTATTGGGTTTACTCTGGATGCTACAGACGAAGATGTCAGGCTTTTACTTTTTCTCATAAAAAACGAGGTCGTCCACCTAAGTGACCTCTCACCACTTATTTCGACTGAACATAGCACAAGCCAGCGTGTTCAGTAACAATCACGGTCACTTTGAGCTCTCGTGAACAAATTATACGGATAGCATCAGTCTCTTCTTCGTAGTGCAACTCCACTAAAAGGTTAACTACGTGTCACATGAAACAAACAAGCTGTGTGTTCCGTAACCCGAGCAGGACGATAAAACTTGACTGGGTGCACAACTTAGTCAAAAGCTATGGTGAAAAGTCCATAATGGGCAGATTTGGTCTGTCCTCAAAATTATGAATACCCATGTAAACAGCTGACGTTTCTTATAGAAGTAGTCGCAAGTTTTCCTTGTTTCATTTCACTTACTTTGCAGAATTGTAATCTGTATTTACTCTTCCAGTGGCTGAGCTAACCTTTGGGAATTTTGATGTTTGACTTGAATCAAATGACCGCCAAGTTCATAGCCTTCCCACAGATCGCGCGGTCCACCATAGGAATTTCATGACGATCCTCGCACACCCGGTGAGAAGTAGCACCGTGCAATTTATCAGGTTTTCCTCTCCATTGCGAAGTGACAATTTTGTATACCATGGTCTACACAGAGACGATTTTGAAGTAGCCTCATTCGTGCTCAAACACTCCGCGGTTTTCGGTGAAACTCGAAAATGGTTTGAAAAAGAGGTTCACATCGCCTTCAGTTCGGAAATCATCTCCAGACTCCTCGCCTTCTTGTTCATTCCAAGTTTTCTGTCCGTATTTCCCCAATGAGAGTTTGCACTGATTCTTGGTGTCCTTTTTGTATGGAGTGGCTTCACCTGGATAGCAGGGAAAGGTTTTTGAATCTGTTCTTTGGTCACTGCCCATTTCGCACCAGTACGGACTACAGGCTACCCTTTCGCCGGCATGTTTACTTTCGTTCTGTCCTTTTTGCTCAGGTTTGAAATCCAAGGCAGGTTCGAGAAGAGCTGTCGTAGTAACTGCACCGACAACAAGGTAATACGCCAAATTCCACTGGCACACGAAGAGTTAGTTTTCGTCATTTGTCGCAGTTTGTGTCATGCACGTGAAAAACAAACCAGCCAGGATCATGTTGGGTTTCAAACCGGTCGTGGAACTTTTGACTAAATCTTTATTCTCTAACCGCTAATTGAGCATTCTTAGACATTCCAGCGGGCAACCATCACCATACTCCTAGACGTTAGTGCGAGTTTTGATTCTGTTAGAGTTGATATGCAAGCAATCTCAATAGACTTATTGGAGGAACAATTTGGCGAACAGGCTAGGTTTCGGTGTTTCATCTATCTGGCCAGTTGCAGCACACTATATAACTCAGGGTTCAGAACTAGCAATGTCGATTTTTTCTTTAAAGCCAACGGGTTTACAAGGAACTGATCGTGTATTTCATGGTAATTACGGATGAAATGTGATTTCCGACCATCGGTTTAAGTGGGAGCAGTTCATACTCATGGCCACGGAATGATAACCGACTTTACGAGCTGTTTTTAAGCACATTGTGTGTGTGTGTGTGTATGTGTGCGTGCACGTGGGTGAGTTTCACTTTCGGAGTGCTATTGCCTATGATCTAGATAATAGTGTAGCCTTGACATCTCTGAACCGGACTCCGGTGATTGAACAGATGGAACGAAAAGAACCCCGTTCATCCCATATCCTTACACTGTGACCTGTTACATGATACACTGTAATCAACCGGTAAATGAAGCACTGAAAGAAACCTTGTTCACCAAATCACTGCGCTTGTAATTGATTAGTTCGCTGAGGAGCAGTACCAGAGAAGTATGTTTGATCCTCAGAGCTACACTGTTGTAGTTCAGTTCAGGTTAGACTTTTTTCACTGAAATTTGAAAAACTCTTTCCTTCTCTAGCACACTGGGCAAGACGGCCCACTGTTACTTCTCTTCCACTTTGTTATGAATGATATTTTATAAAGTGTACTACCTAGCCCAGCAAAAGGTGAACTAGAACCAGTTCCAGCGGACAATGTTTTTCATCAGCTATGCCCCGATGAAATCTCCTTTCTATTTGGCAATGTTCCGTTCATTCTACCCTCTCGGAACTGCTCGGCGACTGATGTTTGTAATTATGTAATCACTTTTGCTCCATTCAAGACTGTCGAGAGCCTGAGTCTGCATTCACTCTGTGTGGCGATCCACTAGAAATTTGAGACCTCTATCATAAATGGTGCTTGTGTCGATGGAGAGAGTACATCACAAAAAAAAACGAGATTGAAACTGACACTCGTCAGCCTATGGCACACGTGGTGCCGCTCCGAGCAAAACTACGCATGGTTCTTTAGTTAATAAAATATTTTCACATACGATTTATTTTCATTGTTCCATCACTTGTCTTCATGCCGAAGACCTGATGTGTACCAGTCCATTCGGAAAATTCGAACTGCATGAATCGGCCTTTGAACGGCGATCGCTGGCTGTCACCTATCTGGGTTCATTTTTGTGGATTATTATGTTTCTCCATTCACTTTTTTGTAACGTTTCCGGAAGCATACACAAATATGCTGTTCGCTTACTGATGCAGGCTCATGTTCTCTCGGTTGATATCTGGTTCAGTAAGAAGCGCCAGCCCAACAAAGCAGCACATTGTGCTTTGGCTTCATTGGAGGATTGAATGAGCGAGAAAATGTCCATGCACGTCGTCACGGATACCGATACATGTGGCTACCAGTGCCACGTGTACCTAATTGGTACGCCTATGGCTGACAACGAAGCACACACACTCTCGGGTCTGCCAAAGGATGAACTTTCAAAATGATCCGCAACCAGCACAATATGCAGAGGTCTATGATCGATAACCAAGAGTGTGCCGACGATGAACTCCTGATAGGTGGACACTGAACAGACCACACTACATTCTAAACAGTACTGGAGCCACATCATCTATGGATAGACACTAACTATGTCAGCACACACATAGGACTGCACGCCAAATACCCTTGTTTATTAGGAATATCAAGATCTCAACATCAATATTTGTCAAGTTTACAGAGGATTATTCTTTTTCTTTCATTGTGACATGTGCTCCAAGATAGTACTGGTAACGGCTGAATAGACTGTTTTAGCAACCGATCGTTAGTCGCACAAAGATAAAAGGTGTGTATTTCTCAAAAAATGACCAGTGTTACTCATTCTGTTCTCCGAGATATCTGGTGATCTAAACGCTTGATCAAGCACTTCACTTGCATCAATGTGAAGCTTTCTTCTGAACATAGGAAAGCTGGTGTTTTACAGGGTTCCTTTCTAATAAGTATTTCTTCTCTCTAAACGGTTAAGGGTTTTCCATCCTAACTGCATTCATCTGAAATAAACATGCCGACCACTTGGTTCTGGGATGTGAATTTCCGGGACCTAATTTTACCCTAGTGATCAAAACGCTCGATGAGACTGTAGGTGGACCACCTTTTTGGTTTCTCATCATGTACCATTTTCATACCTCGTCGATGAACCCCATTTAGCACCATATGGTGATTTGCTCACCTTGGTGTAAACAACGAGATCAAAGGAGATTCGCCACCAGTCAGCTACACTGAAGTCCATCAATCTTTCACGGTTCATGATAGCTCAGGAAACTGTTAGTACGGTGGGAAATCTACAATCTTCGCTCTTCTGAATAACTGGCTTGGTTTTGAGTTGCTAATTGTATACATTCTCAAACAATGATTACACTACTCCCTGATTATATTATTCGTTCCTTTGGAAAAAGACGAACACTTGTATCTGAAACATGGCTCATGCGAAAGTGTGCGGAATTGTTCGGAGAGGTTCAAAAAAAAACTCTTGTTGGATAGTTTTTCAATGCACGTGGTCATTTTTCCTCTAAAACACTCGAAAGTCGCATCTAAACCCAACATATACCACAGGTTCATGTATCTTACATTTTCTCCCGCTCTTCTGCGCATCGCAATTCCGTCTCTTCGTGTCTGTCGTTTACTCGTATTCCTTATGGAAGCACACCAAACTCACGATGTATTCTATCCCTTAAGCCATTACTACCACCACCACCACCAATACTGCTACCAATACTATCACTAATACTACTACTACCACTGCTACTACTACTACCACTACCACTATTACTGTTATCACTAGTGATACGAGCACTACCACTACTACTACTACTACTACTACTACCACTACCACTAAAACTATTGCTGCTAACACTGCTGCTACGACTACTACTAATCCTACTACCATTACTACCACTACCACTATTGCTGTTAGCACTACTGATACGACTACTACTACCACTGCTACTAATACTACTACTGTTATAAACCAGAAGGCGTGCCTTGGTCAATAGGTTGTTTATTGACATCAACGTGTTCGGACATTAACAAAACAACACAAACGTTACAAACATCCTCATTTTCCAAGTGGCTGTCCTGTTCACTTGAAAACAGTCATCGTCCAACGGAGGAGCGGTCAGGTGGTTTGCAGATCGTCGCTTACCTTATTGCGCCTGGATTGCTGAACTTAGCTGTGTTCGTTAATCCACAATTGTCCATAGTTCTGCCTTCAGCAATCAACTACTTGATAAGTAGTATATACACTCACAACACTCCTCCCCCCTGACAAAAAAGATACTCCATATCCAGAGGACTGCCTTCAAGTCTTTCTCCATTCCGAGGTTCTTACCTCCAACCCCGGTTCGTGGCGGTGTTGTCATCAACCCCACAACTCCTCCGGAGGTGTGCTTCTTCAGGTGAATAATCGGCATAGGATGAAACCTTGTGCTGAGGCGACTTCCACGATCAGTACCCACCTTTAGCGTGCCCCAGGCTGCTTGGCTGTCGTGGGAGATTACCACGAAATAGTGCAAAGCTGCTTCCTTTCCCAGTGGGACCGCGCGTTGTGTCATTTGAACGTGATCCAGAACCCAGTGTTTAACTGTCTTGATTTGAACGGCATCATATTCGGCTTCCTCCTTCGGCAGATTCTCTGGAGCACAAGCAACTTCTCTTGCAGTCTTCTGGCTAAACTCATTTTGGACTTGAATTTCGACTTCAGTCTGAGTTTCCTCATAGCTTGCAGCTTCAGTGACTGCGATATTAGACGACATGTCTTCGGTTTCCTCGTCACAATGTTCATGTTCAAGGCAACCTGGGTAGCGATCTTCCGCATTTTCACAACGGATTTGGTTCGATTTTTCACAGTTCGCCAACTCATCGGTAATGGTTGAATTCTCGAGCAGTGATACTTCTGATACAACTTTTTCGATGTTCTGCTGAAATTCAGGATATTCGTCCAAAACAGATTCCACATTTCCACAGCAGAAACACCCGGCTTCTTCCAACTGTCTGGCTTCCACTGTTCTGTCCTCCGTGTTCAAAATTTCTGGACCGTACGCCTTCTCCACACGGTCCCTGTTCCTCCATGAATCTTCAACATGGGCCGTATTGACCACAGGCACGTCAAGCACGGCCAGTTCTCGAGCCACATCCGCGAGCTGGACCAAATTCAAGGAACGGCCGACACGGGCGACGCGTACCATCCCACGCAGGGGCTCCGGCAGACTATCCACGAATCGGTCTGCCAACAGGTCTGCCCGTGACGCCTCATCCAGCGTCGGCAACGCACGTTCCAGGAGTGAGCGGAGCGCGACGGCGTGCACCAGCGGGTCCGTACCAACCCCCAGCTGGGCAGCCTTGAACCGTCGCATAGCGTCTTGACGGTCGGCCGGGGTGTCCAGTCCTGCGATCAGGGAGTCCTTTGCGGCGGCCCACTTCAGCTCCTTCGGGCCCCTTCGCGCCGCATCCAGTACCATCCGCGGCCTGCCCTTGAGAAGCGCTCGAAGGGCCGTCAACTTACCCCGGTCCGACTGGATCCCCGAGAGCTCCGCCAGTTCCTCGAAATCCTCCAGGAAGATCCGTATGTCACCATCCTCAAACGGCTCCGGCCATGGTAGATCCATCCTGGTCACGGCACCAAATGTTATAATCCAGAAGGCGTGCCTTGGTCAATAGGTTGTTTATTGACATCAACGTGTTCGGACATTAACAAAACAACACAAACGTTACAAACATCCTCATTTTCCAAGTGGCTGTCCTGTTCACTTGAAAACAGTCATCGTCCAACGGAGGAGCGGTCAGGTGGTTTGCAGATCGTCGCTTACCTTATTGCGCCTGGATTGCTGAACTTAGCTGTGTTCGTTAATCCACAATTGTCCATAGTTCTGTCTTCAGCAATCAACTACTTGATAAGTAGTATATACACTCACAACACTACTACTACTTCTACTACTACTACTACTACTTCTACTACTACTACTACTACTGCTACTGCTACTACTACCACTACTACTAACACTACTACCGCTACTTCTACTACGACTAGTACTACTACTACCATTACTACTACTACTACTATTACTACTATTACTACTACTAATACTACTACCATTACTGCCACCACCACTATTGCTGCTAGCACTACTGATACGACTACTACTACGGCCACCACTACTACCACTACTACTACTACTTCTACTACGACTAATACTACTACTACCATTACTACTACTACTACTACTACTACTACTACTACTACTACTACTACTACTACTACTACTGATACTACTATTGTGCTAGCATTACTGATACGACTACTAATACTGCTTCTACTACTACTGCCAGAAATTGTACTACAGAAGTGACCGCTGGCATTTCGGTGAGAGAAAATTTTATTTTTGAAGAGATAAAGGAAGACTTATGTCTACGTATTTAGTAACTGATCTGATTTATATACTCCTTGATTCATCATGTAGTATCAACGCTTAACTTACCTTTGAAAACCATGGAAGCACATCAGCGTCAACTCTGATAGGAATCAATCGCAGAGCACGTCCACCGAGCCTAAACTGAGATTAAAACAGGGGAAGAGGTCAATAACCGTGCAAGACACGGGTTGATACCGTGCAAAAGCCTGTGACGAGATGGTACTGTATCATGTAGTGCTAATTTTGAAGAAACCCTTGAGAGCCGAGACAGATAGCTTGGCGTTGTTGTGTTCGGTCCGAAATCGTCCACCTCAGATTCAGATTCCAGTAGGGGTTCAGAGGACGATCATTACCGGATCATTTATAACAAACTAGATTAAACAAGTGAGTTGAGCTTCCACAGTTTCCAATGGTGAGCTGAGCTTTGAAACTGCATAATGAATCGCTTCGGTTCATTTGATTTCGGTAGGAAAATAGAACGGAGAATACTACGAAGCGTCCGAACAATTTAGTATGGCACCAAGGCCGAAAATGTGGAATCCGTGTGTGTTTTTCAGTCTTCGCCGGCGAATTATAACATTTGCCTCATTAAAGTGTTTACCGACAGCCCGTAAAGCAAAAGTTATCAGCATTGTCAACAAATTCCGGAGAAATTAGAAATGAGATGCTTTGCGCAGAACTCAAAAGCTAGGTTCGCATTGCTCTGTGTTTGCTTTTCATAGGGTATTTCTATAATACTAACACCTTTCACCGCTTTCAATGGAATCGGCTATTTTAAGCAACCCAGTCATATCATGAAGCGATTTTGTCAAGATACGGTTGAACAGATGGAAGCTTTTCGTTGAACTTGGTCCCGAAACCCCTTCGCAGTAACAATAGTAGTCATTGGCGCACAGGTGCAGCATCGCGTCTTGCTAAACTCGGTAATCCTCAACGGCCAATGCAATGCAGGTGTACTGTAACCCCATTTAGACCTAGCAGTTTACTTCACTTGTCAGACATCATCTTACTGAATGGCGTCATACAAAATGAACATCTCACTGAAAATCTTCGATGCCACACCTGGCTCGCGTATTGACGAGGCAACTACAGAAGACAATGCTATTGGTCAGATTAAAATGCATGATACCGTGTGTAACTGACTAGCTAACATTCACTCTTTCGGAGAAAAAGTTGTCACTTTATGGTTGGCATATCAACTCGAGTACAAATTGAAATCTGTGTTTAAAGAATCATTCAGGTACTGGAAACTTTCATCACCCGTGTATCACAACTTAAATAGCAGAAATATTTCCCATCGGAACATTTTAACTGTTCTCCTTGTCCATACATGTTTAGCAATACTAATGTGAATGCCCGTATGCAGTGTTGTGCACCAATCGGTTCATGAGTGTCTGAAATATTAGTCAGAATCTACGCATTCATCTCCCAATGTAGACCGGAATTATAGATGTCGTGAGCTAGGTATCGAACTCATTTCATCCATCCCTCTGTGGAATAAAGTTTTAAAAGCCTTAAGATATGGTTCATAGAACGTTAGTCAATAGGAAATCAGGTTGTTTTTTGTACCATGCTTGCGCATGAATGTCGTGGAAGGGGAGTTTTACCCCATAGCCACGAAGGACCTCTGCACCATTGTGAATAACCGGCAACCGAACCCTGAGATTTGGAGTTGTGAAGCTCCACGTAAGGTCCCAATAGATCAGGTGTGGTAACGATCCTGAAGACAGTGGATTGCTGTCTACCACCAAAGTAACCGGTGGTGGCGCGGATTCGAACCTCGGACTTTTGAGGTGTTAAGCAAATGCTCTAAACCACTCGATCACTACCGTTGGAACGGGTACTCGGCAGCTGAATAGATGGAGTCACACCCGGAAAGCCAATATCCAATATCCAATAACACGCACTGATCGACTTATCCTAACTCAAGGAACCACTTGTAAGGTGAGTTACCACACAAAATTCATCTGCGTAGTGTTTCTTGTTACAGTCCTTTGGGCCACATAGAATAAAATGATGAAAAGCGAAAAGTGTGTAGCCTATTTATTGGGGCTGTTGACTTTCCGCGTTCATGTGTATGACATTTTCGTCGCAGCTATCAATCGTATCGTAACACTGCTGCTGTCTATTCGGGGTACAGTTCATACCCAGCACCAAAAGACGACTCAAGCCTTGTCTGATGATTAGACTCAGCAATTAACTAAAACGAATCACTGTTGCAATTGACTTCTGGCCTGGAATGAATGTGGCGCACAACAAGAATCTCCGATCAATTCCCCCGGAGTTATTCTAACTGCAAACCAGCTGTTTGTTTACCGTGATTGATCAATGAGGGATGCGCTGAGCAATGACGACAGTGAATACTGGTTACTGTCTGTTAGTTTATCTGTCGAAGACAAGATACAAGGATACAAGGATACACTGAAGCGACAGAACCCGTTTTCTTCGTACATCACTCTGAAGGTGGAAAATATAGGGCCTGGAGCAAACTATGATCTTGCCAAAAGTAAGTCGAAAGTTTGCTCACCGAGTGTGTGTGTGTGTGTGTGTGTGTGTGTGTGTACGTGCGTGCACGCGGTGTGGCCCGTGCACTACTTCGTTCCAATCTATTCCTGGCCACAGCCCCGTTCGCATTCAGGAATCCCTGCGGTGACCAGGCTAAATCACCATTGTACTGGCAGTCAGTCATAGTTTGGTAACAAACTGCTGGTTAGCATGCACACAAACACACACACACACCAGACACGTAACAGAAAGGAGTTTGTCGTCCGGGTCCCGGTACTAGCTCTAGTCCGCTTCTGCTAGATTTTCGACGAGGCGTTCGTTATATGCGCATATCACGGCTCTGTTGTTGTTGTTGCTACTGCGACTACCACCTGAACCGCTCCGGTGTGCCATGCGGTTCTAATAGGCACAGTGCGTCGTGGGCTGATCTTGGTGCGACTACGTGTCAACCTGTGGCAAACCTAGATTCGAGCAACAGTACCTGCGTACTAAGGTGATCTTGCTTGGTTGAATGTGTGCACGCATGTAAAGTGTATGTGTAAGTGTGCGTGTTTGTATGTGTGTGCGTGCGTGTGGGTGCGTCGGCTGCACGTGTTTACTGCGATCCGAGGGAACTGAGGTTGCCGAGATCGGGATGTGACACTGCACAAACCAGTTTGCCACCAAAGAGACGAAGAACAGGCTGCACCTGCACTGGACGGACCGACGGCATAAAACAGTAAACTTTTTCAACCGCGTGCAGGCCTCTAATTGAGGCTAAGAGACTGAAAGTTGGTGCCACTTATATCATTATATAATTGACGACGGTGCTGCATACGTAGACACAAGCCAAAACCGGCTCCATTGAATCCGTTGCCACCCCAATACCGATAGGCAGATACTTGTAGAACGACTATAGTTTAGCTCTGCCATAGGTGCTATGGTACTTGTGTGTTCACCTGATATGTTCCGTTGCTGTTTCTGTTTGATTAAGTGGAGACAACTGCTGGGTTTTTGTGTTTGTGACTGTCGACTGTAAGAAAAAATCATTCGATTGACAATAATGGGAAATTTACCGGTATACTATTATGTGCAAATGAGTAGTAGGAGATTAGATTTGTACAATGTGACTAATCTTGCAGTCTCAACGATCAACTCACCATTACTAATGTAACGGGGGATGCTGGTGCAAGGGAACGACGTGAATATCAAGGCGAACGGACGAACCAAATGAGAGCCACAGACAAAAGAATGGACGGCGAATATGTTGGAGGCTTCCCGAAGCAGACATAAGGAGGCATATGGACCATCACAGGGGAAGCAGCGGGATCTCCGGCAACGAGCAAGATAGTCCAGGTGAGTGACTGCCGATCGAGCCGTCAACTGAGACAGTCGGACCAACCGAAGGGAAATGACGCACAAGAGAAGCAAGCTATCGGCCACGGGCAACTGGCCAGAAAGCAGCCGAAGTGCTCAAGCAGAGACAATAGCAATGTTGGTTCCGCGCAGTCTGGAAAAGGGCCTATATAAACGATTGTATGTGTTTCATGACTTGACTTGTTTGGCCGTTGGAATACAGGTATGCTACCGTGTGTTGTCGTCCTTGTTACACCAACACCTCCGAAGTGGCCGAAAATTATATCCTCGATGAACGCATCGAATTCAGCCCTCTAAAATCGCGTCATTGATCGACTTGTTGTGGTAAAATAGAGGGAGATGCCTCAGTGTATGCACGAAAGGCTAAATTAACAACATCATCTTACCCCATAGGTAGTCCGTATATAGTCCATATTCTTTTCACTCACCCATATGTGAAGTGCAAGCAACGCTCCACCGGAAGGTGACTAGTTTCTAACTGTGGCCAATTAGGTAGACTATGAAGCACATGTCTGATCATGTATTGATCGAGTGAACCAATCTACTCAGATTCAGACTTTTAAGCGCAGTCTACTGAACCTTGCCACAGTTCTTGTATATTCCCATTCAAATGGTAATTTGATCCGCATTGTCGTATTCTGGAAGAAATCACTGAGATATACTATGTATTCAGTGGTTTAGTCCATCTCAACAACACACTAGTTGATGTCGAGCCCATTTTCCACCGTCGGTCGGATCGTCTCCATGGTCGATTATCAACTGCCAAATGAACCACCTTCCGTATGCTTTTCACAGTTCAGTTTGATATGCATGTGTGTAGCTTATTGGCTGAGTTTGACAATTCCATTTTGACCATATCACCAACAGACTGCAAAGTTCTGATGTGAACAGTATCGCTGATTTGGGGTTTCGATAGTCTGATAGAATGGGCCTGTTCGGTGCACCTCAAGACCGTTAAATAACATAGGATGGAGCTGTTTAATTAAAGTCTATAATAATAATATTAAACTAACAAGTCATTGGTTGTATATAGCAAAGAGCGAAATAACAGAAGGAAAACTGAAAGAAAATTTATCTAATACGAAGTTTTTGGTTACGATTCACAACTCGTCCATCATCTAATGGCCAGTTGTTTTTCTTACCTCATCAGTACACAAGTCAGTTGTAGCATTGGAGATTTTGATCGAGGTATTCTTTTTGTATGATGTCTTTCAGTAAGCTGGAATTTGGGAGTAGTTTATGCGATGAAAGAAAATCGTTAAACCTTGGATAACTTACTTGCGGGTCTCTAATATATACTACTTAAATGTTGTCTGACGCTTGTTTTATTACCGTTCACATCTGTCTATGAAAGAATCGATAGTACAATCCAAGAAATTTGAGACAGTATTGAAGATAAGCCGTAAGCCTGAACTCGGACTCTGATTGACCTCACATTCTGTTCCCTATATGTCTGGGTTTTTATCAAAACGTCTCTGTATGTCACTGAAAGCTCGAACTGGCTTACGTCCATTTATGTCAAATAAATCACACAACTGATACACTTCTCCACTGGTTGCCGAATATTTTCTGACCGATTCGATCGGACACTTTTCTTCGGCCTGAACATGTTTCCGTTTGTGCTGATCGACGAGTTTATTCCATTTTCGAAAATTGTTCGTCTTGGCAATAACTGTTTGACACTCACCTTGTTTCAAATGATCATTTGACTTTCATGGGTTCGTTCGGCGAGTTAGGCAGTGGGTACCCAATTTTCCATAAACAGTAAATTCAATGTCATCATGTCGATGTTGCATAACTAATAACAGCTAAGAGTAACACAGCACAGTTATTTCAGTTTCAATGTCACTCCGCAACAAGAACGGCAAACCGGTTGGTGTCTGATTATTCAGGTTTCACTCTTTCCCCACCATTCCTATACCGAATTTTCGCATTTATTTTTGTGGAATTATTTGAATTCGTAAGCTTATCTTAGTGCTCGTCTTCACTACTCAGTTCCAAATCAAAAGGGATAGCTGTTCCCAAATCTGGATGCAATGTCAGTGTAACACAGCTTAAAATTCCCAACAATTTCCGTCTTTGAACTCCGTGAAATTTATTAAGGCGTATATTGCGGTACAATGAGAACAATATAAAAAGAGAGCAAGCAAATATAAGTGTAGTGACGTAATTCGAAACTAGTTAACCAAGTCGGTATTTCAGCAGATGAAATGAACATCTGATTCAGAATGCATCATGTGAGAGTCAGTAACTCAACTGGATATTCTTCTCGTTACTCGGGAAATGTTTTACTATTATGGTTCTTCAAAGTATATTGAATATTATATACCTACGATAGTCGGCAAGATGGATGATTTTCAGATTAAATGGCAAATAACCTGAATGTCTATCTCCCAAATTACGGGGTAGAAAAAAGAGAAGATTTCCAAACTCTAGGACTATGAAAACAATGGATAACAAACTACTAGACGGGGGAAGGTATTATCGACATCATATTTGCTTCATGATACAAAAATTCAAGAACTTGGTGTTGCCAAAAGAGGAGTCCATTCAACAACAAAACAGTTCCAATTCAGACGATATAATCGTAACAATATCAATTCAAATGAATTATTTGACTGGTAGTGGTCGAGAGAGATTCGGCTTTATCAATCTCTCAAAGGTGTATTAGGCTGGATACCGTGCTCTTCCGTGTGGGGGTTGCACGTGTACGATCTGAAAGGATATTGAAAGAAAACTCAATGCTTTGAAACTAAGTAGGGGCTCAAACAAGCAGCGACACTTACCTCAGAGAAGATGAGGAAGTCAATATGTGTCTGAACATGCTACAAAAGGTACGGAGGTCGGATCCGGCTTCTGTTGATTTCTCTGCTGGCAGACAATAATCCGATGTCACCCGGGTCATTACCAGGCCTGACTTATTGGAAGGTAATATAATTCTCTACTCCAAGTCTTAGGGTCATGGTTGTTTGTTATTCATGGTGGTGTAGTGAGCCTCTGAGGCTATGCAGTATGCCACTTCTACGGAGCTCACGTGTTATTGATGAATGGACTATCTTTTTAGTCGATTAGAAGCACGGAAGCTGTCTTGCTTTATCATTTGAATTTCACGAGCAGAGGATTTTAGAAAATGAGAAATCCAGATGCAACAGATGTCACACTGAGGAACCTTGTGGTCATATGTTACCAATGTAAGCCTTTCTGTTTCACGATTTTATATTTTGTACCCTTTCGGAAAAGCATTGACAAGTTAGTCCCATTACCACAAGCACACACTTCAACACCAGCAAGAGACATCAAACTATGATCTTGTGACTAGGGATGGATAACACAAGACCCTAATGGGCGAATGGTGATCACTGATTGATGGTGGCAAAACAACTGAGCGTTATCTACTTCCAAAGCTAATGCGTGGCTCTTGGTGAACATTATCCCGGTTTTACTAGTTCTTTCTGATTCTCAGTGATTTCAAATACCGGAGTTGTTATTGGCTCACGTCGATGATTTTCGTAGGCTACTAGTTTGACTTCAAGGTCGCAAATGTTGCGTCGCCAGTCAAGAAGAGATTATCATTGAACAAGTGTCGGTCCTTATAGTCATCTTTGTTTAAAGGAATTTCGTCATTTTCGTTCTGACCACCCAGCTGACATGCACCTATGACTGAGGCCGTTTTTGACCTGCTAGCAAGCAAGGTGTTTCGTACGTTGCAGTGGTACGTATGTGTAGTTAGAAGTAGCCAATGGAAACATCTGCCTTCGAGACCATTCCTCTCTAAATACCATTAACTGAACATTTCACTCATAAGTCACAAATATACAACCAAGGCCAACCACTTGATCAGAAATTCGACAATATATCAGTTGAGTCCAACGAAAACTGCTGTGACCACTGGTACTAATGCTGACACTAATACTAATACTAGATTTTGTATAACGTCATAGAAATCATCCGTAAAGCAACACTCGACCTTCGATAGACAAACAGATGCAAGGGGTCACCGACTAGAAGACACGAAAGTGACAACAAGCACGTGTGTTGTGATCGGAGAAACGAGTAAAAATTGATGTTTTACAGAGTAGTCAGTTTAAACCGTAAGGATTTACAGCGTTTGTCGATCAAGGTCGCGAATCCTGTTTCTTGTCTTCGTAACTCCTGGGAAGTCAACCAGACCCTGGAATGGAAGAAAGTCCCAGCTTTCATTACGCGATCATTCAGAATCCTCCAGCTTACTTCTGTTTATACTGCACTACACTCCTTCTGGAATAGCACTGTCCCCAACGTCCCCTGCATTCGTCACAACCGTTCTACCACCTTCTGGGCCGACTTCAACCGTCTGTCCAATAACTCGAGGCTGGGGGGGGGATTTCCTTCCCATTTTTTGGATGTTGGGTGATATCGAGAATGGTTTCAGATAATTATGATGTACGACGACAACTTCCTCGTTGTGTGGACCAATCCTCCTTATCACGTAAACGGTCAGAGGTCGGTTGAAGAGAATTTCGTAAGGCCATTGCCAGTGTCGATAAAACTTTGATGAACGGCCTGGTAATAGCCGTGGTCGATAATAACCACACACGATTCCTGATACTGTGCCTGAGTCATATTTTGGAGCAACTTACGGAATGCCTGTAGTAGCCATCGTTCAATTTTTCCCGCGTGCGCCATCGCGGTTTGTGGATTCGTTCATAGCGACAGTATCGTCAGTTCCACTGCTAATGATAACTTGCGCCCCAGCAAGTACAACAACGAAAACGTCCACGAGAACGAAAACAACGACAACGGTTCGACATTCGTCCTTGTCATGGGCGTCTAACGACGTGGGCCGAGAGGCCGATAGGGTCAGCGGATGCGAGCTTGGATGCAGTGCTCTTCTATGGCGATTGCACGCGCACGATCTGTAAAGGCAAAGAAGGAGTGAAAAACCAATGAGCCGAAGCCCATTAGGTGTAGGAACAGGCACCAACACTTGAAGTAGACTGTACAGGAATGACGGTCGAATCCAGTGTGTTGTACTGCTATTATTATTAGTAAATAGTAAATAGGAAGTAAATAAAACAATACCCTTGGTACCCAATGGGGAGTTACCGTGGGTGGTTCAGCTGAGGTTATCATCGGTTAGGAATCCGTAACCTTAGTCAGCCACGCACCTCTATGGAGTCGTCCATATTGAGCCATAGAAAGGCGTACCTGAATCAACATCATCTGCAAGAATAATACTCTTATGCACGGTATATTCCTGATCATCAGCAGTTTGTCATCGAAGGAACAACTATCAAAGAACATTAGACTCGTTCGCTATGATGCGAAGAGAATAGTCCCATGCGACTTGTCCATTTGCTACAAGTGGACCAGCCTAGTGAACCAGAATTCATGGTCAACCTCCTTTACGTAGTTTCGGAGATTAAATTAGTTTTCGTTTGCACACTACAACTCTCCTTATAAAGCATGAATTGGGAGATTGGACAAATACTGAATTGATCCAAATATGAAATGTCGTCGACCCCAGTGTGTAATTCAAACCCATGCATGGACGGCACCAGCACCGGACCAACCCTCTTTCAAAAGTAAGGCAATAAACAAGTCTGATCCTACTCTAACGTTACACTAAAGTGACTTCGCGTTTAGAATCCCTGCGCTCATCGATCACAACATGCTAGTTAATGGTCAGCTACAAATACTGAAGACAGAACTACTGTTAGGACATATTTGATCTGCATTGATGATAGACAGCTATGCGTTTTCACTCGGATGGTTACGGCGCCTAACCTATTGGGGATTTACCTGGATCTTTACGGCGAATTTCAAGATGACGGGTGCCGGTTGTTTGCGGATAGTGAAATGGACCTTTGAGGCCTCGGGCATACCTATTCGCATTGTATTTATGCTCAGGCATGGTGTAAGAATCATTCGGCAAAAAACCAATCACCAAGTTTTCTCGTTCCTCAATTTAAATCAAAGATTGATTGGATGAATTCTGCTCTTCCCTAAATGTATTTTTGTATTTTATAAAGCACATAACACAGAATTTACCGTGAACTTGAATCGTACAGCATCAATGTACGGTCTGAAGCTCCCGAAATCGAGGCACTGAAAATCCTGGCTGGGCTTCACACAGTTTAGTTTATAAATCATAGTGTAGTCATGATAAATCAAGAGGTTATCGGAATTCACTGGTTAGAAAGATACAAGGAAGAGAGGTAGCCAAATGACTGACCAGAAGTTACTTCAGAAGTATAAACTCATTACTAGACTGTACCCGCAACTGTGTGCCTTCTCGTTCATGACAAAGCTAGTGCATGAACTATTTCAATAAGTACCGCGATTATGTCCAGCTTAACTACAGCGAAGCGTATCGAAAACATTGAGGCGCTCACTTCAAGCACAGCCATTTCGTGAGTGCACTTTTAAAGTACTTGTATTAAAAAAGGTCATTGTAACTACGATTCAGAAATCTTATTTAAACGACTTCATAAACTGGTGTAGTTGTATCGTGTATGATAAAAACTATCAAAAAATCTTGAGTTACAATAGGCCCCAAATTCGACGTCCAAGCTATTCCAACCAAGAATTGCCAAGGCGTCTAGATGATCTCGGAATGGCACTTATGAATATGTTATAAGCGTGACGGTAGGCTGTGGACCACCGTATTAGCTTTTAGTGGACGTGAATGAGAGAATAGATTGAGACACTTAGTGAACTTTGGGATCATAGAGTTTCTGTGTTTTTAGATCAAACATGCGCAATCTCACTCCCCCCCCCTCTCCGCACCTTCAACCCGGAGAAGACCACTGACCAAGGATACTGCACTAGCGACGAATTAGCAACCAGCTAGCAACCAACTACGGCGTAACCCAAACTTCTGATGAAATCGAATTTCACCTCTTTTGAGGTATTTCATTGGGACGGGGATTTCCAGAGTTATTAGTGAAGCTGTATGAAATACGCTCTCCAGTGTTGTTCGTAAGTCCACAGACAAAAAGCAAACGGGGAAAAGTCATGTTGTTCTGTCGGACTAACCAAAGTGAGCTTAGTTACTGATGAAAGTTGGCCTAGAAAGAAAACCAGTTCGTCTGTTTCATTGCGCTTCTACCCGGCCGCCACATTAGACCCCGATTGCGAATATGCTCGCATGCCCACTCAAGCTGACAACTAACGTTCCCCCAAACGCTCGCGCATTCACACAGTCGGGCATGCACAAACTAATTTATGTGAATATGCCAAACCCATTTTTGTTCGTTCCACAAACTTGACTATGCAGTACAATTCCTTCAGTAGTAGAAGTTCCGTGCGTACATACAAACCTTAATTTCCTGAAGGACGATTCCGGGTCAGTGACACATTCCGTGAAAAACAACAGAATCTTTTGTTGTTCACATTTGGAATAGTTCCGCTGAAGTACAGTCATGACCTGGCATTGGGGAGGTGCGCAACTGGTCCCATTCGCACGGGCTCCGGATCATTGTGCTCGGTATTTAAGTTGCAAATGTTTGATCCTCAGACAACGGTGAAATGTATCGGTGACACTTCGACGTTAGCCATCTGAATTTTATGCTCAGCGAGATCAGAGGAGCTTACGAAAAGCACTAATCGTAATTTCGAATACCATATGCATTCAAAGTCTTTGAGAAACAAGTCGCACAGTGTGAAACAGACCTGAGGATGAACTGTGTTGTGGCCTGAGTGCGGTCTCCGGATAATCACCGATGACTGCAGATCCTGTAAACTATTTCGGATCATAACGATTCAATGACTTGTTCACAGATCAGAGCATCAGACCGATGATCTGGAACTAGTGCTAACCATAAAAGAAGTCCATCTTCGTTGAAATGAACAACTGCACCCAAGCTGCTTTCGAAATTTCCGTCTTTTGTAAGGAAAGGGCTTGCAAGCTTGACCGACTCTTGAATCACGGTCTAACTGTGAGAGTTGTATCAAGCCGGCCAGACATGCGTATTGGAGTATCTCGAGCACCAGGAACTTACAAGATCACACGAGAACAGTGGAAACGTATTCTGTCACAGTTATTCCGTAAAAACCCGGTTATGTGTAAAAGGAGTTATGCAACTTTTGGCAGATATCGTACTGACCAATCACGGAACGATTCCGCTGTATCTCCACGATCTGACGGCCAAAGTCCGACTTCGTCTGATTGGTTGGATAGCGGAAACGAAGCTATGGAGTAAAGGACCGCATGCGGAGGTGTTCGTATCACTACACTAACTCAGGTTTCCGATACGTTTCTCAACGATCATTTATCAACTCAAATTTAGTGCTGTTTCCGTTCGAGGTCTGCTAACCGATTCCCACTGTGTCACTCACCGATTTTTCTTCAAGACAGAGAAAGAGAATGCAAACTGATACACACAAAACGAAATCAAAAGTAAAACGAAAGAGAAACCCAGAACTCGTCAATAAGCGATTACTGATTCAGGATGCGACTTCGAAAGAAATTACCGATCATATCGTACATCTTACACGAGTGGCTGCCATCCAGCTGAGCATGTTTGCTTTCAGTACAAAGACAAGGCTATTCTTTCTAATGCGTGTTAGGTACCAGTTCACCGACGTTTGCGATTATATTTACTTTGATAGAGCAAACAATTCAGTATCGCCAAGGATATCAATCGGTACTGGAAAGTGAATGAAAATGAGTTCACAGCCAGTCTGATCTACATAAATCGACCCGTTTTTGGATGGTACCACTCCAGTGAATCTCATCCTCATGAACCTTCCAAACTAAAATGTATCACCTGGTTTCATTTGCTTGCCAAAAAATTAGAAACAGACTGAAGATTCATGTTGCTTGCACTTGAAAAGGGAAACGTAGCCATCCCCAGAGTGATAAAACAGTACAGCTAACTTTACCCATCTAATCTATGGACATCTGACTGAATCGTTATTATGTGGTTCCATATGTAATTTATTGGACACAATATGATGCAGATTCACGGCTGTGTATATTGAGAAGCCTCAGCCTGTCAGAATCATTGTGAACGTGCATCATAAAGGCCGGTTGTGATTGGTTAAACAGTGATCTACCAATTGGTGTCTCTGATACTACGTGATTATACAAATGAGCGTTGACGTTCTTACTAGTTCGGCATACACAGTTCCGAATTGGAGCAGTTTTAATGCATCTTATCAGTTAAACTATCCCGAATAGGAGCAGAAACAGTGTTGTATGATCTTTAGTCGTCGATGGTTAACTGGAGACCACACTAGGGCTACAGTGCTTAGTTCATCCTCAGTTCGGTTTCACATTGCATGACCTGATGCCTTAAATTAGCATTCAATTGCCCACCATTTCAGCGCACCTCAAGTGATTCTAAAATCCCATTTGCCTCTTTAGCTCTGGCAGTCATCAACGGTGCCCACAATACTCCACTGTGGTAGTTCTGCACGGTACGTGGTCATAATATCTGTCAACCAATCGATACCGAATATCGTCATGCAAGGGCAAAATGTGACGGACAAGCAGTCTGTTAAGTAAAAATCCGTTACGTAACAAACACTACTTTTCCTTGCATTTGAAGCCGCCGACAAAGATCAAGGCTCGATACAATGAAAAAATAAAGGATTGGTCCCCTATGGGTTTGGATAGGTGCCCACATTGACAGTCCGAGGATAATATACCCAGGTGTCGTAAGTACGTACCCGTCAATGTCATCAGTTTAGTTATGTTGCAGAATTTAACATCATTACTATTACTGAAAATGCAACAGTCACACGGGTTGTGCCACTTGGTTCGACCAAGCGGGCGCATCGTTTAAATCATTACCAATCCATTTACAGTGCAGCATTTGATACCTTTACTACGATCAGATGCACAGCCCAAAATCGTCACACGTTTTGATTTGTCCAGTCAGCTTTGCAACATTAATCTGTGTAAACAAATAAGTCGTTCCAATATCTCTTGATGTCGCAATATTCCAATGCTTCCGATCTGACTGGCTTGGATGGGTATGGCTAAAGATTGTGCGTGAAGGGTAAAGGACTGTGGGTCATGGCTAAAGGGTTGTGGGTAGTAGCCAGAGGATTGTGATTCGCGACTTCGTAATTGCGGCGTTTGGCTAAAGCTTCGTGTGACGTAACGTATAGCCCCGACTGGTATAGGTGTCCATTTCTTCAAATGGGCTAGTACTGAGGCTAAGCACCGCTTGACAAGATTCATCTCTCATTCTATTGACCCGCTGTCCTGTTGCTCGTGGTTTCATTGCCTCAAGCCTCGATATCGATACCGGACGGGATCTGGTTGCGCATTCCATGAATCACTATGATGGGGCTGATCTGCTTTTAATGAAAGTCTGCGTTATTGAAATGGAAGCATTTTCGTAATGACGCGTAACTGTAGACGCTCTTGACCGCGTATCTCTTTGATGACTTTAGCCCTAATGAGTGTTGGGAAAAAGTCATGCTATCATGTTTAAAATTCGTGAAAATCGAGACCAATCGAATTAGAAGCCTATTGATAAGCTTTCAGCGTCCGTATTTATCTACATATGTTGTTACAAATATACAATATCTGATACTTTTGGTGAGGGATATTTTGATCTTTCAAGATGCATTAGGCGAACAGCTGAGTAATACCGAGGTGACCAGATTACTGGATTCCGTATATTGTTTGTCGGTATTGATGTATCTTTCGGATTAGTACTCGAAAACGTATTCCGCGGGGCAGTGTGTAAGGTTGTGTAAACCTTACCAAGCTGTTTCTTTATCACGCGCGCTTTCGTCAGTTCTTCCTTCTATGCGTGGACCACCTGTCCGTTATAGTGGCACTCCGCGCTACGCCATCCCGATCACGAGAGCAATGCTTCCCACAACCCATGGAAAGGAGAACACTGTCGGTGGGGAGAGAGTGGTTAACGTACATTGCAAAAGCGTGCGTGTAGCGCGTACGGGCAACGGTCAAGCGGTCACTGTGTATGGCATAAAGAGTTCAGATAAACAATAATGTATGTTAAAAAAATGGGCAAAGCTGAATGTTGTTACAAATGCATTCACAGGTGTTTGGATCATCACAGGGTTTATTGTTTGTGTCCCGTCAATTTGACTAAAACTTTCCGAACAGAAATAAACGGCAGAATCTACTGTTCTTTGAGTGTGTGTCTGCGGGTGGATTCGATTCACTGTCTTTTCTTGGTGTCAATGTGAAATAATTGTAAACCACATGGTGTCGGCATATGACTAAAAATTGAGGTGTATGATTTCAAAAATTAACCGCGCTAATTACCCAGTAATTATTTCGTAAACTGTTCCACATTTTCCATCGGGAATATGCGAAATCATTGCGATCACGGATTTCAAAGAGCTTCTCAGAAGAAGCTCAAACAATTGATAAAAAAGGTAGTTAATTCGGTTTTAAGATATCGGATTCCCGGGTTTGATTAGCAACTGCCGACGGCTGACTTTACCGTTTCACTGCTTAAAACCTGTCACATAGTCATGTATCACCTTACTATTCGGGAGAAGGCTGTTTCAGTTTTTAATTTCACTATACTGTACAATTGTTGCATGGTGAACTAGAGAAAGTTAAGTGAATGGACACTGATGAGCTTTTTGGCATCTTAGCTCATTGCATTTTGGTCTTGCAGTGGGGAAATCTTGGGGAGAATGCAACAAGTCTCAGTATTATTTTAAGCTTGATTTGGAGCACGGCTGATTGAAGCGAAGATAATGTGACGTCACCTGAGTGCGTCTACGTTTGACGTGCTCTCTGTGGACATGAATTTTGCAACTTAGAATTGGCGTGATATTGAGTCAGTTACGATCCGAAGAACTCAACATGGACACGTTGTCATGGTGAACGGCTTTCAAGTCATGTATATTTATTATTCAGCCTTAGTTTGGATTTACACTGTTTGCAGCGGTGTCCGCAGTTAACTCAGACCATGGACGTGTTAAGCCGGTAATATTTTATTTTCTAATTTCCACTAATGTTTATGCAAATCGCCCAGAACTGCTTTACTGTGACCACGACGAGGGGATGATACGAGCAGAAAAGCGGACACTGATGGAGTTTCGATATGAAGTAGGTCGGTCAGAAAATGGTGTATTGTTCAGTTGCTGTAATTTGAGGGTACCGTAACAAGAAATCGGCGGTGAGAATCGACTAACCTGGCCGACGTAAACTATCGCTATTTCTTGTGACCAAGGAAAAACTCCCTTTACAGAACACAGCAAACATAGACTAGTTATCACTGAACGGAAATTGTGGTTTCATTTGGTCTATAGCAATCATGAAACTAATTTCAATCAGGTGATCTTTAATTCATTGTGGGTTCAGGGGGACCCGTTTTCTGCAAACTTCGACCATATGGTCAATGCCAAGAGTCGATCATCCTCCCTTTTCAAGTGATGATGGTGATCGGTATAGTGCTTTCGGATTCTACAAACGTGGCCGTTCTCGATCACGTTAAAAGTTCAGTGTAAGGCCACCCAGTGTGTCCTCAATCAGCTTGCACACGTAACATTATCGATCGAGAAACAACGATTATGCATTTATCTCTACGTTTGGGATGGATCCATGAATGAAACTTTTTGCCTAGTTGGAGGCTTTTTCCATTGATGATTTAAAGGACCTTCGATCCTGTTTCCGGCGTCCATTTTGAAAGTAACAATTTATCTCTCCCCGGAGGTGGAAGTTCACTTAGAAGGCGTGATGTGCTCGCTCTCTGTGATCCGTCCATGGGGAATCCTTTAGGCCGTGGTCACTCTGTTCCTTTACCATCTCAGCGCTTAGTGTGAGCTAATGGTAAAGTGGTTACCATCTACTATTTCACAGCAAACGTGCGCCGGTGTCAATCTGTTGTTTTTGTCAATCCACATTACATACCGTGCCAGATCGTCGATCGTCATAGTGAGCATAATTTAACACTTTCCAGCATCTACATCATCTGTCTAATTTCATATTGCTATTGGCCTGGTATTCTAAAAAAATGACTCGGCACAAGAAAAGCGCTGGTTTGCAGTAAAGCAGGACTCATTTTTATTGCCACTGAAGTAGTGCCCGCAGTAGGTGCAGTGTCAGTTCAACAGCGTTGCAACAAGCCCAATTTGATTATCTTACTTGTACCAAGGCCGCGATAAAACTTATGCTCACCGTTCAAATAGGGACAAAGAAATCACGCACTTATGTAAGCAATGTGAACAATAACCTATGGTTCAGTCACTTGAAAACTCCACGGCTTACTGAACAAACTAAACCAACCATGGTCTTGTGTGCATGTGAACTTCGCCACCTCGACGGGTGGTCAATCATATATAATCATCACAAGTAGACCCAATAGTATTCATCGCCGTCAAGTTACTCAATGTGTCCGTCAATTTTGGGGTGCTGGGATTGATCCACTAGAATGATGGTTCAACACTGACCGAAAATCTTCGCGATTTCATACAAGTAAGCCCACTATCATTCCAATCCAGTTTGATGGACTGGTTTTCACGCATATCGATACTTTCAGGGTGCACTGGCTGTTCCACTGAATAGACTATTCAAAAATTCCTCTTAGCCAATTAGATCACACGCTATCCAAATTGTGAGGGGCTAGGATTGTCCGAAATGCTATTCGGTTGAAAGATACCACCATTTTTGAATATCATTACTCAGAAGTGTAGTGATAGCCAACGGAACGTACTCTGACCCGTCATGCTCCTTTCTATCACTGCGAACTGAACATCGGCTGAAGTCTGGGGAGCTGGGCCTCTGGACTCGAAGAGGGTGAACGCCACGTGGTGGGCCAGCAGTCGGAGCGTCTGAAGTTCACACGGGCGAGGAACAGACGATGCTCAGAACACAGGGCCAAAAGTCGTTCTTCGTTGTCCGAACGATAGGAATCTAACCCAGAAGGACCTCCCAAAGACGCCTCGTTCGGTGACACCAGACAAACTCTATTATTCATATCTTCTGCCAGAATCACGATATCAGCCCGGCTCGTTTCGAGTGGGAGATCGTGTGGCTTTTGGCAGAAATATCCATTGGCTGTATCTGGGCTGAAATCAGTAGATGCATACGCCAAGACAGCAGACAAGTTGAGTCTATCGGGACGGCGACTGCTCACTTCGCATGAATCTCTAAGTCTCATTGTGCATGACCGACCATTTACAGTGATCCAGTCTTACAGCATGGCTTCAGTACTTTCGCTGACAGCTATGCCAACGAAAGTAAGACTGGAAACTGCACCTTAAAGGACCCCAGAAACGCATGAGTGAAAGTTCACAGAGAGACTTGATGGGGGCGTCCACAGAATGATGGGATTGGAGTCTTGAATTCGAGTCTCCTGAATGCAACGCAGATCAATGGCAAGCATACGAGCCGAACCCGCCTGCTTTCCTATACGCACAAGGGTTTGCACGTTGAACGTGGCTAGTTTTAAAGGGCATCAAGGATGAAGGAAAGCATTAGACAGTGCTAGCGGATTCATTGAAATTTGAAAGCCAGTCGAGGAAGGACGAGAGACAGCATGTCTGGGATTTCCACTAGAGGCACTACAGCTAGTACGGTCGCCCGAAGCTCCCGCTGGAGGCGGTGAAATGCTGGGAGAAGGGCGAGGGTTGGGGAGAAAAGTTACCGTGTACAGTGTAAATAACTTGCTTTCGAGTGGGAATAAGCAGTAAGCATTGAATGACAGGTAGTCACTATGTCGTTGTTTTGAATCGTTGCACTACTCAGTCGCCCGTTCCTGAGTGGGAATTTTCGATCGAGGATACACCTCCAACCTTTGTGCAGCCAGGCGTGTTCTGCGTGGCGGTAACATTGGTAGGGATGAGCCAGTAGACAATCGAATGGTTCATTCGCCTCTTCTCGGAAACCTTGTTGGACAAATGGAACACCACAAGGGGCTATGGCCTTACTTAGCGTCGGGCCAAACTCGCCACGTCACAGCACCATCAGCGGATTTATGTGGGAATTTATAGCGGAGAACACTAGCCGAGCGGAAACCCAAACAGCATCTGTGAGCACTCCGTTTTAACAACCAGCTAACGATTTGAGTTTCACTTCAATCTGAATGGAAAAAAACTATGCAAGTGAACATAATTATCACTTTACACTGCTTTTCTTCACCATGTTTATTGTGGAAGTTGCCTCGAACGGTCCAGTTCGAAAATACATTGAATAACTAGCATCGACGGCTAATGTTGCGTCTCATGGTGTGAGAACTAGGTACCCCCGATTTAAAAAAAAATTCCACGTACAGCTGATAAAGAGGCCAGTTCATTTCTAACAACCATTAATGAAGGACTGTGTGCGACAGTTTGAGTTGTTATTCCGCAGCAAAAACCTCAGTCGGAAATCATGCAAATCAAGAATATGATAAAATAAGAAGGAAACTACAAATAAATCTGTCAAGTTGTTGAAACGTGCGAATAGATGAGTGCTACCAAACCCCATCTTCCGACACATCTAAGCACTGAGTGGGTTGATCCATCATATGCCACCCAGAAAGTCTAACACGCCCTCCACAGCCAAGCCCACCCGCCAGACTTTTCAAACCTATTTTCCATGTCATACATTGGCCATGATGTTCATTCTGCAACCACTCCCCGACTCAGCAAACATCGCACACCAAGGGACCATCGAACGACATGCGCAACACATACTCGAACCACCTCAGTCTAGTGAGACTTGGTTTTTCATCTGTACCTAACCTCGGTATTGCTGATACTGCGTTCTCACCGGATTTGTTCAATGCTATGAAGACACCGGTGTTTGAATACCAACAATCTTCTTATATCGTCCAACTGAGCTGGTCACGTCTCTGGACCACAATGAAAGGACTGGCCCAACCGCTGCAGCGTACACTTAACCCTTCGTAGATAAGTGGATGTCAAGTCGACGCCACAAATGACTGACGATACCAAAAACCAAACACGTTTTCCTTATGTGCCAAGATACTTCATCCGATAGCCGAAATCCGGATGAAATGCAGCTGCTTAGATAGCATAACCTATCTACATGGTTTAATGTCACCTCTGAAACCAGAAAGCTCGGTTTTGAACCAACTCAATCACTTCGAAGATGCAAAACGCATAACGAACATTGTTACGCAATTATCCACACCATTCAGAAAAGCTTGCAACTTACCTTGGTCTTCACTTATAAGAACAATACCGTTCGCATACTAAAGGTCTGACAGTTTTCCACATGAGAAAATGTTAATACCAATCCTCACGACAGAAGAGCGATCTCTAGGGCCATATCAAATGTGAATTTGAACAGAGATGGCAATTCTGACGCACATCAGCCCTCGTGGAAAACTCGGGTGAAAGATCACCACAAGCACGATCTTGGCTAAGGTCAGGTCTAAGTGCAGCTTGATTCGCACACAAGCAGTGTTTGTGAGTGCGCTGAAGAACAATGACGGCTAACTGTTTAGATATGATGCTAATCAGGGTTATTCCCCTGAGATTTTAATGAGGACATTATACTATATATATATATATATATATATATATATATATATATATATATATATATATATATATATCCATAAGTCTTTTGTTTCTAATGATCCTGGCCAAGCAGAAAAATCGGTTACCGGAAGCCAGATGTGAATAGCGTGTGTAGGTTGTCAGTTGTGTATGTTATTTCCATACCTGTTCAAACTGGAAACCGGTCTATTGGTTCTTGCAACGCGATTCATTCACTCAGTAAACTTCACTGACGACAAAAATACGCCAAGTGCACACAAAACAACGTAGTCTGTAAATTGGAGCCAAACTCGAGATCGAACATCAGTGCCAATGATGGTTGAAGTAGTTTTTGCACCATCCTTACGTCTGAATGGACTGCAAAAGGGCACATTTCTGCTAGTCACAGAGGTCTATTGTACTAACGGGGAATCGGCAATCTTGACCCTGAAACTTGAAAAGGAAGGACCATACAAGGCCTCAATAAGTCAGATGTGGTAGCATTGAGAGAAAGTAGATTGTTGTCTGGAGTTTGACAATCACACAATTCAGAACCAACAGACAGACGAAATTCATGTCATAACCTGAACGAACTGACGATGACAATTTCACACATCACTGACAAGAATAGAACAGGAAATTAGATTACGGAAGATAAAATTTCTGACCTAATCGAAACCTGATATATTGTGCTGCCGTAGCGCGCGTTCTGTAGATCATTGTTCTCAGTCTGTGGTAAATAAGAGGAAACTGTAGAACAAAGGATTATACGAACGTTACAGTTAGTCACGACATTAGCGTCAGCCCCGGACGCATTCTACTTTGTAACTATTTTACTATGGCAGCTTGCGAAAATAAGGAAAAACAATTGTAACGCATTGGCCCGGAATTCCGTTCCCATAGTCTCTGACGTAAGTTTTGGTGCCTGTTTATGCACTTACCGGGCTACGGTCCATTGGGTTTTCGTTCCCTTTACGCCTTTGCAGATCATGCACGTGCACCCCCCACAGAAGAGCGCTGCATCAATCACACATCCGATGACCCTGTCGACCTGTCCACTTCGTTGGCCGCCGGTGACGCGGACGTGTGCCACACTGTTGTCGTTATCGTGTGACATAATCGCTGCCATAATCTCAGATTATCGAACCTTTGCTCGTGTTATTGACGGCTTGATGTTGTCTCATTACTTTCGTCTACACACCCTTGTTTTAAATAAGCTCCGTTTCAAAGACAATGGGTTACCAGGGTGCCTCTGCAATTTCCATGTAAATACAGTATTCGGAGTTGGACTAACTCACGTGATCGGAGGTGGTAAAACGGTTTTCATCGGAAACTTTAGACCTTGATATCCGGGGTTTCAATCCTGACACTATCGCTCACAGCCTCCTCCTTGAATGGTGTACGATGTCGTGACCGTAACCGTTGTCTGCATCCAACTATTGAGTGAGTAAAGTTAATACGTTCCAAGCCATGGTTCATCAATGGCGTGTTTTCCGTGGCTGCCTTTGTCCACCCCATCAAAGAAGTCCGCTCCAATGGTTTCAAAGCACTTGAAACAAACTATGCTGATGCAGATGACATTGATGGCAAACCTCTCCAAGGTCGTCAGGGGACATGAGGATAACGCTGCTTGGCTCGAACAATGGGGCCGAGTACTTGATGTCCATTTCGCCACATATCATAGTGTGTGGCTTGGTTATTGATAACAGAGGAATTAGCTGAACTGTCTGCTCCCAATTCTAAGCCACAATAAATCGAAAATGAAATGAAGTACTGAACGATAACTGAACATGTTTCACTTTGGTGAACAGAGACCGATTAGAAGTGGCACAATCCTTGGAATATGATCTGACCGCAACTAAAGAACACGAGTCTAGTGCTGAATCAGAACAACCATGGTTCCGTCTTTCTCCAGAATGGTTAAGTGCCGTAAGCGTATGCATTACTCCCGAAGGACGTTTAAGCAGAACCTAAGACAGCAAAGGATGGAAGCTGTTATTCAGACGGGTGAAAGTCAGTCAAGAGTTAGACAAAAACCATGTTCCCGAATCCCAATTTAACAGATAATATCCAAATTAAGTGAGATGAACACTATATACATACAGCAGTCTCAGATAAGCTAATCATACCGACGATTAGGTGAGCAAATCCCGTTCAAGGATTGATGTGAGGCCCTTGTGAAATCCCGAACTTAATAATGCTCCTTCGTGAGTCGATTAACAGTATCTCTTCGAGATAACTGTTGTCAGGATAATTCCTCAGCCCCGAACACCAAGGCGATCGTTACATAGAGACAACCACGAAAACTGAATCATTAAAACAAGTTGACACGATGAATTTGACCCAACCAGCTAAAATGAAACAGAGGTAACAAGTACTTAAGTGCATTGATGACAACGGTGACAAAACGTTTACATTTGTGAAGACCCCTCCCTTTTTGAAGGTTTTCTAAGCGGATAGACCACTTCTGACAGTAGTACCGCAGAGCTATCACATCGATTTTGTTGGCGATAATTCACCCTGGTGCACATACACACATGTAAGGTAGGATCACGAACAATGCCAGTTACCAAGTCGAAGGAATCACTTGGCATCGACTCTCATCCTCTGTGGCTGAATGTAGTAAAAGTCGGTGCGGTATCGTGCACATGGTACCATCGAACTCGGCGTGTGTTTTTCTGTTTGCGCACACTTACCCATTGCCTTACAGAGGTACTCAGTCCAACACACAGTAGGAATGGTGGCTCCAACGCCGCTGGGACCTACACGCACCAATGCATGAATATAGCGAGACCTACACTCAAGCATCTGCCGATTGTGTGTGTATTTGTCGAATTATCTACTGGTTAATGTGTGTGTGTGTGTGCGAGCGCAGTCACTGGAGCGCACCAAGCAGGCACTCAGCGGTAACAGCGGATGTCGTGCTACCAAAGTGCGAATCGCGGAGGCAACTGCACAGACACTGTTCACTTATGCACACAACGCGCGTACACTTCTGCTATTCTGCTGGCAGAATAGGAGGATCGATCCGAAGAACGGGCCACGGAAAGAAGCGCACACGAGAGCGCGCAAACACACAAACAGGCACGCGTGACCTGTGCACTGCCGAAGCATGGTACACGGTGCACATCCAGAGCGAAAGAGGCAGGCAGCTTGGTATTGTCAGGCACCCAATTAGGACGTCTCACGAGAGTTCGATGAAGGTCAGATGACTGACTGGCAGTCCACCATACCACATCACACACTGCTGTGCATCTACAACTGCGCAGATCAATTCGGAGCTAGGATGAGCATTTACTTCGCACTCTATGTGACAAAAACTACGATCTCTGAGTACCGTTGACAATGTAACTATTCTAACCGACTTAACCTACCTATCCGCATGTAGTCTATGACTGAAGAAGTGGCAGTCTCTCTGAGATGGACAACGACATAATGTAGATATGGGTGTGTATGTGCGTGGATACGTATGAACGATAATGTGAATACAATTGTCAGTGTACAACATTGGAATGCCAGAAACAACAACCCAGAAAAGGTCATGAATGCGAGTACTGAAAAGTAAACGACCACCACCGCCGGGAGTTTGTGAAGACTAATCAAATAAGGCGAGGAACATAAGAATGGGAAAATTCGCTGCAGGAATCAACACCCGCTTCCGAAGAAACTGAAGAAGTAAACAGAGCTTCAAGGCACCCAGATTGAATGCGAGTTATGGCATGAAGATACTCTATGGATATGAGATGCTGAATGGATTTGAGTGTGATCAACGTCAAAAAAGTTGTTTATCATACAGGTTAAACAAATAATTGAATGAATAGTCAAATTGGTCATTGAATTAGGCCGTGTACAACGGTAAACAACAAGATTCCAAGCGCAAAACAACAAACAGATGTTAATTAACTAGACGTTTGTACATCTGAGACACATGTAGAGTAAAATTGGCTGTGCAATGTACAGCTCATAACATCTTGAAAACTATTTACAAAAAATATAAATAGACCAGTTATGGTTCACACAGTTCTAGGTTCCTAAGACGAAGTCGGACAAGGTCGCTTTGACTTCAGGATCATGGACCGGCGACTACGCGATCCAGAAGAGGGAACTGCTACTTCTGAAGATGCTTCTGTTGAACTGAGTCCCTCTTCCAATTTTTGCATGTCGGTTGGTGACGACTGACCAGAATCCGACTCGGAAATGAAAGCTTTGGGTCGTGGGATGGTTAAAATAATGGGCGGACGCGAAACATCACCTACATCTCGACGTGATACACGATCGGGATAGGACAAGGATCCAGAAGCATGTCCGTTTATGGGAACGGCAATACAGGGTGGGTCATGGGAGGAATGATCTATCACAGCCGTAGGGGAAAAAGGTTGTTCCGGGTCCGTATCCAGGCTACCACGATGACGTTTACGGGGAACGTTCTGTGAAGCTGAGAACGAGTATGGAGAAGATGAGGTGTTACTTTCCATAGAACAACGTCGACGTCGCAAGACACGCGACCCGACGGTCAGCTCACATCCAGAAGACGGACTGCTCGAATTGGTCTGTTTTATTTTGTTTTTCTTAGTCACGGCTGACTGAGCGGAACTAGACTGTGCCGATAACTGGCTTGTGTTTAGAGAATAATCTTCTCGACTAAGACGGCTGGCATTCATAGCCAATGCTTTGAAGCGCTCCGGAACATGTGCATGCACACCCAAAATATGCTTACGCACATCGCCAAACCCATGTTGAGACGTGGTTAGACAGGCACAACAGACATACAATCGTTGGTTGGGATTGGTGGAGGTGCACAAACGGATAATATAAACCGAATGACGGCTATAGACACGCATCCGTTCGTGAAGAGTTTCGATAAAACCATTTTCAATTGGCAAAGTGCTTTGTAACTGTTCGTCTAGGAGTTCCGGACTATAAGCAAGTCGAACAATTCGTTCCAATGTCCAAGATTCCGGTAAATCTAACATGGCACGCCACAGGACGGCTTCTTCTGTAGTCAGGATTCGTCGTGGGGCATCCAAATCCAAACCCGAATGGCGATTCGCAGAGCACTGGTTGGTTGGTTGGGTTTCTGATTTTATTGATTCCCCATTGTCTGTAAGTGGCTTTGTCAGACTTGATTTGAGTGTGTTGCGCGAGGTGACTGAATTGTGATCTTCATCATATCGGGTTGGAGAGTCGATATCATGACCGAGTTTAGGTGCCCGATGCATTGGCGGGAGCGAGCGGGTCGCCGCATAGTTGGTCTGGCGCAGCGCGACTTGACTCGGGGCATTGTGGTTGGACACAGGATTAGGCTTTGCTGTGGACGTACTTATGCCAGATGGTGGAGAACGTATGTCCTGAGTTCCGGACAAATTATTCCAGCGATCATCAGTACCGGCGGCTTCAGAGGTTCGTACACCGGGGGATAAACCCTCCTCGGAAAGTCGGGTGCCCGAGGCGGAAGTGCGTGAAGTTCGAAATTTGTACTGTTCAGCTAGTGCAAGTAATGAGTTGTCCGAATATAGCCGATAGCCTGATTCTTTTGAGATCCGCGAGGCTTGACAACACAGAGTGAGCAGTTCCTGCGGGACACGGGCATGTACGCCCAGAATGTGCCGCCTACAATCCGCCAAGCTTGCTGGCCGTATGTCAGTGTCTAGTTCTTCTCGAACAACCTACAAAAACGTAAAGTGAAACAAACGGTACTGGTTAACACTAACAGAAGAGAAAAGGCAAGGCAACACAGTACTAGTGTAATCCGAATCACCTGTCTTCCAGTAAAGCTAAAGCTCTCTGCTGTGTTTATCAGGCACTGCAAAAGTTAACCTTGCCATTTTTACTACACGCTTGTTCATAAGTACAGTGAGAGCCACAAAAGCCCATTGCACCACTAGGGTTGACCGGCAACCATAACCCCGAGAACCACATCAGGTCCCAATAGTTCAGGTATGATAACGAATAAGACGACAACGGATTACTGTTTACCACTAAAGTGATTGATGATGGCAAAATTCGAGTTCCTTACTTCCGGAGTGATAAACGCTTACACTACTTATACACTAGTTGTGCATTTGATCCGGTCAGAACCAGGATTATTCAGCATGCAAATCAGTCAATTAATCCATAACCACTTCTACAGAGGGGTCCATGCGGCATGGCTAAATATGGTTAGGACTATTTATGTGCCCAGGGGATATATATATATATATATATATATATATATATATATATATATATATGTTTCCCTCGAAAACCGTCGAGTGGACAAGCCTCCGTTGACCTGAAGGAGCGAGTTATTCTCTGTAGTCACGCTTGCAGTGGAAGTTATTGTCGTAAACAAATCTAGTCAACCTAACGAGATGACTAGCACATGGGTGTCGACCAAATGCACGAGCTCTTTAGGGGTTACATTTGCATCAGCTAGAAAACTGCCTCATTCAATATCGATCTGCAGTCGTATTGTCAAGACAGAAAATCAGCAGCGTCAAGAATAGAGAGATGTTCAATCGACCAAAAGGGATTAGCAACAAAACTGCATTGCATCGGGTTTTGGAAAGTATTCGAGTCGGATCGCGGCGAACCGGTGAATTTTATTTTATTGTGAATCGCGTGCTGGCGTTAGGTTCACTTTGAATCAGAATAATAAAGTATCGAAATAATTGTGACACAAGGATATTGGACAAAGATGGTGCGTGGAAAATATGATCCCATTTTGAGGGATTTTGTGGGCAATTCAGTGGTGACCACAGATTTGGTCATCGTTACGCGACTAAAGCACGGCATGGATGAATTTATGCACAAAAACGAATACGGCCAAATGCAGTATGCGTTCCAAACCGAGTTAGGGACTGTAGTGATATATATATATATATATATATATATATATATATATATATATATATATATATATATATATATATAATTCGCAGTCAGATGAGCCTTGATAATCTATTCACCCTTTTCTCGCTGATTCGTGTGACTATGTACAACTGAGGTCCTGTGAAAACCTAGTACAGTATTAATTTCGAAGAGTAGCCGCGACTTCCTGATGGCACGACAATTCAAATGAAGTGTCATAGAATTCGTCGCCACAGGAAACATGCAAGAAAGCGCAGGAGCACGATAAACGAGTTGGCCTATTTGTTAATAGATGAAAGCAATCACGGCTTCCTTACTTGCGGGTAAACCCTAAAGCACCCCTTGTTAGCTACGTTCCACGAGCACAAGAATTTTGACGACTTCATACTACATTCTGCAGCCCGGTGCAACACATTCGGGGTTGTTACTGACCGTTGAATATTTACCGAACTGTTTTTATTTGGCACATCACCCATCACATAACCAATACTTGCACGGCCCATTACGATTCATTGCCGAAAGATTGCGGAGTTTCACGAGGATTCAAAAAAAGGTTCCTGATCAAAATAACCACTCTCACTCGGTCATAAATTTGAACAACCCAAGTAAGTTGCAACTTTCCCGAGGTAACCTCGATATACAATACATAGTGTGAATACAAGAATTCATGTGCGGCTTGTGTTCAAGAATCCTGGCTGAACGTTAATACTGACGACACTTTGGTACGCATAGATGGATTTCATTGTTACCGCCAAGATAAGTTGCCGAGGAAGAAATATGGAGGCGGAGAGGCAATCCACGTAGTCATCCTGGAGCGGCAAGTCTGCCGTTACATTCAAATAACCTTCGAGCGGTATAGACTGTTTGTGTGTTTTCCGAGATCCGCTCGTCTTCGAAATACAATTGTAACTAATATGTTGCTACTTTTTGCTCACAGCTAGACATCAATTCCTTCTATGATGCACTAATACCATTATTAATTCATTTTTGGATGAAAATCTACGTTATTGATGGTGATTTCAATCATGCGAGTACATACACCCTACTTTCTTTCGGTTTAACGGATATGAGTAACTCCCACACGAGAGCAAATTCTGTGTTGGATGAAGTGATCAATTATCCTCAGTTATTTCCTCTTAGACTGAAAGCTTCTACTTCTATTAGCGATCACAGCCTACTTCTTCTTAGACCGAAAATTTACACACACACACACAGTTCATTTCTTTGCAGAAACGAATCAGGTAAAATTTCCGCTTCGAAACTTTTCGCCCAGTAACGCCTCTCTGCTGAATGCAGCCATCAGCTCTGCCTTTCCATGGTTTCCCTCATATTCATTCTCCCGAGTTGCTGAGCTTTTCACTAATCCTCTTTGTGGTATCTTCAACCCCTGTTATCTAACTGAAATCCTGTTTGCGTCTGATGGTATGGTGGCCCCTCCACAACTGAAGTTTCTCAGAAGACAAAAGTCTCGCCGAGGTTTGGAAGTCAATCACTACTCGCATCTAATCGAGGCACAGATAAAACGATTGAATATGTGCTTTTCCGCACATTTCCCGAGAATCAAGAATCCCAAGACTCTATAGCATGGTATAAAGCTATTTTGTAGTCATAAAACTAAACTCTGTCACGATGACACTGACGTAGACTACCTCAATGTTAATCTTATACATCCTTCCAGCGACTGCCCTTCTTTGTAATAATAAAGACTTTTAACCTTTCTGTATTTCCTACATATTTGAAATTCTAAAGCTTCGTCTTCTGTGGGTGCGGATGGTCTCTTCCTGGAATTTTCAGGCATGGTGCTGCCCAGTCTGCGGAATCCATGTAAATTTTGTTGAATGAATCCATATGAAATTCCTTAGTCTCTGGTTTCTGGAAACCAGTTACCATCATCCTGATTCCCCAGGGCCCTAACATAAACGGCCCAGAAAAGAGTTCCCGTCCGACAGTTTCCCATCAGCGGCAGTAAAAAAAGCTGAGAAAGTCTTACTTAGTCCTCTTTAAACCCACTTGAACGTAACTCCGGACCCTTGTCCGCTTGCTTACAAACCTAAAAGATCCGCTCCCAATGCTGTTGCTTCCTTAGCGAACTTCCCCACGAAATCCTGTGATCCACCAGACCTGTCCGTTGTTTCTTGATTATTCTTCAGTCTCTGATTCAGCATCTCGTTCTCCTTTTTTCAAGCGCCTCAGGCTTTCAACTGCTCCTCGCAAAATCTTGCTTGATTCTGTAACTATTTTCACAACAGAATGCAGAAAACCTAAGTAGGGTACAAATGTTCCAAATCCCGTGTCAACAATTACGGAATACTTCAGCGTCTCACGTTGTCTTCCTTCAGATTTCCTATCTATATCGACGACCGACCACTTTCTTTCCGGTCTAAGATATTTGAATACGCTATGAGAAAACCTAACACCAAAAGAACATGTTTCCATCCGATCTGGTTGAAAACAGAACCCTCCCAGGTGCCTTCAATGTCTTCAGCGATTTTCACTTTCTTTTCTACAAAGATTCTGCTGTCATAAGTTTCGAATCCTTATTCCGAGTGAGCTTGGCTAAGTACCTGGTTATCAGCCCAGACACTAATTCAAGATAGACATCTTACAAACAGCACTGTGTCGGTAAACTACAACGCCTATCTTTTCAAATAAGAAAACTCAATCAGTTTCGTACATCACCAACAATTGTTCCCAAATTTATTCCCCAATGTGTTCTTCCGGTCTTACTGTGTTGTCAACTCGTAATTTTTCCCCATCTTTAAAACAAGACATCAAAGCCCTTCGCCGCGGATTGGCAATTATCAGCCGCGTCTCATCCCTTCCCTTTGATTTTTTGACTGAACTTGTCAACCGGCATATTGAATCTTGCATAGCCCTAGCCCACAAGATATTACAGGATCCAGCGCATCCACTACACCCTGACTTGTCGCTCTGTCGTTCTCACTCATCCACTAGATCTGAATTTCGGCACTTTTCTTCCAGAAATAAGTACATAAAATCTCTCCTATGTCCTATCTGGCGCGGGTACTGACCAACAAGGGAAAGACTAAAACATAATTGCTTTCTAAATTTGGTTGAGATTCTCTTTTTCTTTTTCACTCTTATATACCTTTAGCGCCCATAGCTGTATATTTCGTTTATTCTACTCCAGCTTTGTCAGGGCCATTCTGACTGAAATGTAAACATGTTGTTGACGAAAGTCTGACATACGAAAAAATACCAAATACGAATGTTTGACATTAAGTTAGCATCTTCAAAGAGCGAAATAACGCTGGATGGGCTTAACAACAAACCTCGTTTTAGAAGTACCTTACTCGAATTAAGGGAATTTTTCACCTGCGTCGTTTTATTATTCCATGCTTGCGTAAGTGCAATGAAAGAGGTCTGTAAGCATGGGAGTTCATTGCAACATCAGGGGGAACCCGCACTCGTGATCCTAAGGCTTGGACAGTAGAAAATCACCGAATGCCCCAATAGTTCGCAGGAATCGTTAGGAGCCGGGAGGGGGAACAGAGAATTGCTGTCTACCGGCAAAGGCAATCGGTACTGACAGGGTTTGAATAGTGTGCCGCTGAGGTTATAGAGGCTTATATCACTCGACCGATAACAGTCAAGCTGGTGTGAATGTTAAGAATAACTTCGAAGAGCGAATGACTATCCTCAGTTATTTCGAGTCATGCTCTTACAGGTCAAGATGACAAAGCAGTACAATTCATTATTCGGTGAGCGAACTGATGCTCATTGTTATAGTTATGAAATAAGGGTGGAATTCAAAGGTTTATCTGCTGGTGAGGATTCAACTTCCCCCAGATACACCACGATAATACACTGAATGGTAACGTTGATAGAGATCTTTCGAAGATAAACGGCACATGTGCTGGAAAGAGTATGACGAAATAGGTGATACAGGTTGAACTTTTCATTACTTCAAATTTGATTACAACACGGTTAAACTTGTACGATTTACGTAACCGGCTATATTTACCAATTCGACTTGAAAGACAGTAAGTACAGGTGATAGACCATGGAAAGACAAAACTCACGGTGGACTTGAACCACTTAACGAAGTAGTTCAAAGAGTATGAATATGGTAAACGCGTTCATCACAGAGGTAACCTACCAAGAAACGTCGTCCACAAACACATATGTACGAGCAAATCCGGCCACCCCGAGAAACGACGGTCAGGTGATGTCGACTGTAGTAGTTCATGCGTTCAAGTATATCGTCATATTGATCAAGCAGGCTCTCGCGTTCCATCAACACGCGTAACACATGTGTACTAAAAGGTAACTCTATCCGACGGTACACCTCACCGGGTTGTCGTTGGGTTTCATTCGAATGGGCGTTTAAAATATCGTTTGCAATTGCAATCGCAGTCTCAGCTGAAGGAGAGGGAGAACGGCTAGAGGCCTTGAGGAAACGACGATCACATTCCCTGTCAGAAGCATCCAACATCTCTGATTGTTCTTCGTCATAGTCCTCTGTATATTGGTCAGCTTCAATAGTATCCGTCTCTAACTGCTCCTCGTGTAAATTCGTGTTGGTTAACCCCGGGTTCCGATCTCCACTTTTTGAAACCGTCGTGATCCCATTTGGCACCAATTCAAGTGAACGGTCAGTGGCATGATGAGCGTGATTATCCACAACACTGGAACGTCGTCCTCCACTGGTGGAATTGGTCTTTGGCTCACTGGTTCCTTGGATTTGTCGTCGACGGTGGTCTTCAACAAATCGAATCATTCGCTCATCAGTGTGCAATCTGTAGGTGGTAATATCGTGGCGTGAGGCGCGCAAACACAGTCGAAATCGCTTGGTGGAGATGCCACAATGCGACCCCATGATATGCTTACGAATGTCGGCTAACGAATGAACCGAGGTGTACATGCATGTCGGGCAAGAGAAACGTTTCTGTGCACCGCCGGGAACTAAGAGCTCCATAATCACGTACTGACGTGCATAGTGATTCATACGATTCACCAGCTGTATTCGCTCGGCCATTGGGACTTGATAAGCCTCCAGTAGACGCTTGAACACGGGATAGGAGTACGCTAATTGGATTCGTTGTTTACCCACTTTGGGTAGAAATAATTCCGAACCGCCGTTAACCTCTGGTGATTGGGGTTGGCTGGCTGCAATCACCGCTGCTCCTAACGGTCGATCTAATTCATCTAAAGGAATGATCCCCCCACGGCCAATCGGAGCTTCCCGAGCTACCTCATCCAGTGATTTCATATCCTCATATCGGTCTGATATCCCGGTGCCCGGTATGATACGATGAACAGGGGCACCGCCAGTGTACGAAGAAGATGGAGAGCTGACTAGTGTTGGCAGCCCATCTGGAGCCACTGTAGCCAGTGGAATGGGAGAACGGGACTTTGACGCGTGATCTTCCCCGTTATTCGTTGCAGTAGATCCAATTATTCGTCTACCGCCGGGTCCATGCAGATTTGGAAAACCGAAAGCACGTTTCTTGAAATTCTTCATCACATGCGTTCTCGATGCACGCATAGCGAATGAGTACTTCGGGCCACGTGAAATACCCGAATCAGCATCGGGTGATCGTTTCATTGCAACCACACCCGCCCCACTCGAATTGGTACTGGTGATACTACGACCCGAGTGGGTGAATTCAATCGCGAACCGGATAATATCCCGTCTTAGACCAAGATGTGCAACGAGTAAATGTTTTTTCAAATCAGTGAAACCGTGGTTAAAAGGTTTCAAACATTCCGGACAACCAGCCACACGACGTTGGTTTGCCCGACCCAGAATGGGTACACGATAGTGTGCGAACTGACGCATTTTCTCCAATACGGCAGACAATTCTTTTTGGTGCAGAGGTCGGCCAGTCATGTTCAGTTTACCATTTTTTACATAGGCCGATAAAAAGGCTGCTTCATTGAAATAGAGCTGCACAAACTCATCGGCTTGGGGTTCGGTGTCCGACTTGTTACGATCCGAGGGTACATTTGTGTCTGGATCGATGGTAGGGAACAAACAACTACCGTTGCTGGATTGGGGAGTCTGTCCAGCTAAATTGACACCAAGTGATGCGGTCGGCTCTGCGTCAGTGAAATCCACGTCATCATCGGACTTCCGGACAGTCTGAAGTTCGCCGCTTGCAGATAGAAGTGAGTTTTGCGATTCGACCGGCGGAGAGAAGGGTTTGTTTGGCGTGAGGTTGGGAAAGGCGTCAGAATTTAGGGCACAACCAGCCGAAGAGACCAATGAGGACATAGCAGCCGAGGAGAATAGACCGCTTAAAGCCTGGAGACGAGAAGTTACTTCAGCCAAACAAACCGCAGCTGCAGTACCACTGTTTGCTGTGGATGACAATTCACCAGTGGAGGGATGTACGTCTGAACCAACAGAATCATCCGAAACTGGAACCGTGAATTCTTCGGGGACGATTCCGTCGGACTGTAATGAACAAACACAGGTAATGAAGTGATGATAAAACTGAGTTGTTTTCTTGGTAAATGGAATTCCTAACAAATATGAATAAAAGAATATCATCAAGCACAATTCTGAATTTACGTACAGTATTCACAAATTTGTCAGGTACCACGTAATGTGCAAAAGATTACTTGCCCAATTCATTACGAGTGCTGTAAAGTCATAGTTTTATTCTAAGAGATTAAAAATCCAAGACTTTCATTAATAATAATAATACCAATGATAATTTATTGAATAAATACTCCTCTACTTCCCCCATTTGGATTACATGACACAATGTTTCCAGAACGAGAAGACGGCCAATCAAAGGCTGCCAAATGAGGACGCGACCGGCGGCAGTAGCGGGAATCGAACATGAGACTTCAAGGTCTACGACAATGACTGTTTGAACATCGCCGGTCATTGATGCACAAAGGAGACCGTTCAAGCCGTTCTTACAAACCAGAATGACAAGGCCACTGTGCATGCCAGCATCACAACCTCTCCGTTTTCCATTATTGAGACGACGACCTCGTCGACCGTAACGACAATGTATATATATATATATATATATATATATATATATATATATATATATATATATATATATATATATATATATATATATATATATATGGCTTGTGCATTGCCGCCTAGCAAGGCAACATCAGCGTCGAACTCTAAGCCGAAAATTGCTCCCTGTGTGGAGTTCTGCTTCACTGTTTAGTAGAACAAATAAGACATCCGTAGAACATCTATTTATATCTGTTTGACAGACTTTCGCCAGCAACATGTTTACATTTCAGTCAGAATGGCCCTGACAAAGCTGGAGTAGAATAAACGAAATATACAGCTATGGGCGCTAAAGGTATATAAGAGTGAAAAAGAAAAAGAGAATCTCAACCAAATTTAGAAAGCAATTATGTTTTAGTCTTTCCCTTGTTGGTCAGTACCCGCGCCAGATAGGACATAGGAGAGATTTTATGTACTTATTTCTGGAAGAAAAGTGCCGAAATTCAGATCTAGTGGATGAGTGAGAACGACAGAGCGACAAGTCAGGGTGTAGTGGATGCGCTGGATCCTGTAATATCTTGTGGGCTAGGGCTATGCAAGATTCAATATGCCGGTTGACAAGTTCAGTCAAAAAATCAAAGGGAAGGGATGAGACGCGGCTGATAATTGCCAATCCGCGGCGAAGGGCTTTGATGTCTTGTTTTAAAGATGGGGAAAAATTACGAGTTGACAACACAGTAAGACCGGAAGAACACATTGGGGAATAAATTTGGGAACAATTGTTGGTGATGTACGAAACTGATTGAGTTTTCTTATTTGAAAAGATAGGCGTTGTAGTTTACCGACACAGTGCTGTTTGTAAGATGTCTATCTTGAATTAGTGTCTGGGCTGATAACCAGGTGCTTGACGGAACTAACTTTTGGTGGGGATTTGAAATTCAATGTAAGGGATCTGTAGGGAAAGTTGAGCGAGAATGACTGATTTAAATTCAAGGCGTTTAGACGGATTCAGCTCTAGATTTAACTGGGAAGAGAAACACTCTACTCCAGACAGGTTTTCATCGAATTTCTTGAAATCTGGAGGTTTATAAGTAGTTTGACAAAGGACACTATGCAACATATTCAAATATGCTGGATGGTGAAGAAACCGGGAGATTGCTAATATAGGTCAAAAACAGAAAACGGGATAGTACTTCATCGTGGAGTACACTAGAATTGCTAACAAGTGGTTCATAAAATTTTCCTGTCTTACCCTCTCTTGCTGAATTTGATCATAAAAATAGTTTGACAATCAAGAAAAAATTTGTGTGGGATATTCGAAAGCGTCAAGCTTCTGAAAACGAGATCGAGGTACTGAATCCAGGGCAGCAGGAAATTCAAGAAATACGCAGTGGATAGATCGCTTAGTTATTTGAGAATTTGTTGCTAGAATAGAACAAGCAGACTAAAGCATCGAGCGGATCTTTCGGGTTTATAAACAAAGTGAAAAAGGGCCAGGTGGTACATTCAGATGAGTTTGAAGACGGATGAAAACAGCTATTCAGTGCATTTGAGGGTGACAGATGTGATGTCAATAAGGCGAAACCGTGTAATTCCACTAGAGGAGTTGGAGCCTTTAGGAAGTTAAATGATGGTAACTGGACACCACAGATTAGAAATCGAACATTTGGATACAGAATTACTAATTCGAGCAGTGCTCGGTCTGTCAAGTTGGGCAGCACCATACTTGATGATCGCTGAAATAACGCCATCAGGACTGGAAGCCGGCAGTCTTTTGGATTTCCGAAAATCATTACTAATATCTGCAATATAGAAAGACTTAAAATCTGCAAAAACACAAGGGGAATATGAAGGGGGCTTGTCTTTGGAGGGGTGTATAAATGTAGCTTTAGGGTGATTCATATCGACAAACGCGTCTGCAGTCACACCACGTCTGTTTTTCCGCTACAAGCGTTAGTTGCTCATCTAATGAATTGTTTCGTGCGCTTAACAGGATGCACCTTATTTCAGAATTGCTGATACGGTGTTCTTGCCAGATTTGTTCAATGGTATGAAGGCACCGATGTTCGGATACAGACAATTTTCGTGTAAATAGCAGTCAACTTCCATCCGGCTTCTGACCACATATGACCCATTAGAACATTTTGCGGTTCTCCACTCCAAGTCCCAGGGTATGGTTACCGGTTATCCCTAAAAGCGCAGTGGGCCATTGTGTCTGTAGGGTCTAATCTATTCAAACAATCATTTACCAGGCACTGGGTGCGATGGCTTTGGTTGCTATCTCCTGGCAGCAATCTCAAAAGGAATTAATGAAGAAGAAGAGAACTTCACTGATGGAATTAAGTCGATGAAGACAGTCTGTGGATGCAAGAGCGCAACTGATCGCGGCATTTAGCCATATCCTCCAACATATCTAACCATTGAGTGGGAGGGTCTCTTGGACCCCACCCAGGAAGTCTAACACACCCAACATGGCCAAGTCCACTAGTTAGATTTTTCATACCTTTCTTCCATGTCATGGACTGACCACCCCTACTCATCTTCTAACCAGTACCCACCTCATCGAACATAGCAAGCCGTGAGATCCTGTCAGGGACATGCGCAACGCATGTCCCAACCATCTTAGCCTGGTGAGCTTAACTTTTTGATCTAATGGTTTGATCCTTGAACCCTAAACTTTCCGCCGAATCTCAGCTTTTCTCACACGGTGTTCCCACCAGATTCGAGTAACATCATCATCATCATCATCATCGTACAGCGTTAAACAGTAGGGCAAGCCCCACTGACCACTGCCTATCTCACCATGTTTCACGTTAAATTAGAAAGTATGAATATACAAGATGGAAAGGGAGTGGACCTACACGAGTGGGAGAAGGAAAGAATGCCCTAGTAGCCAACACACAGAATACACAGTCTGTACAAACGCAAATCGACCAGTAATTCTGATTCGACAGAAAGTGACAACACGATAGCCACTGCTCGCGGTTCGCAGCCATATCCTTCAGTGTCTCCAGCCAACTGGTTCACGAATCTTTTGGACCCCAACCACGAAGACATGATGCACCTACTTTTCCTAAGTCTGTTGTACATTTTCTCATTCCTCGCTGCCACGTCATCTGTTGACCTCAACGTGGTCTCTTCCATTCCCTAGGAGGAACGGAGTATAGGACACGGTATGGTAGACGTGTGTTTGCCATACGTAACACGTGTCCCAACCAACGAAGCCTACTAAGCTAGATTCTCTGTGACAGAACGTTCTCTGAATTAGTACCCAATACTCGCTTTCTGACCTCAGCAATGCCCACTTGGTTATTCCGCCCAATCCTGGCGATACTACGCAAACATCGGTGGTCAAAAACCTCACGACGACGAATATCTTCAGCACGCAGACTCCAAGTTTCGCAACCATACAACAAAACTGAACGCACTGCAGCACAGTATACATAACCTTTCAACGTCGGTGAAATATCAGATCGACGCCACAAGTGCTTCAGTCCAGCGTACACCGCTCGAGCCTTGGATATAAGCGTTCTCACCTCTTTTACTGTACTCCCATCCGTCGTCCCGCAGCTACCGAGGTAGGTGAAGTGGTCGACAATTGACAGCACCTCCCCATCGAGCATCAAGCTCGGAATTGTTGACGTCCAGTCTTGTAACATCACCTAACACTTTGAAGGTGCAAAGCGCATGCCGAATGGAGCTACAGCTCTTGCGAGATTATCTAGTGCACGCTGAGCATGTTCCGTGCATTCGAACAAGAAGACAACGTCGTCCGCGTAATCCAGGTCACATAGCTTTTCACTATCTCCTAGTTCGACGCCTACATCCTGAAGATTTTGCTGCGCACTGTCCATTATTTCGTCCATGACGAAGTTGAACAGGAATGGAGACAAAGGACATCCCTGTCGAACACCACTGGTCGTTTTGAACCGACCGGATAGTTCACCGTAAACTCTTACGCTGCCAGAAGTATGAGAATACAATGACCTCAGTAGGTTCACGAACTTCTGGGGCATACCTTTTCGATGAAGAACACTGAAAAGCGATGTTCGATCAACGGAATCGAAGGTGCCTTTCAGGTCTAAGAAAAGCATTATTGTCGGTCGGCGGTATGTGTGACGCGTTTCAAGTAGTCGGCGAAGAGTAAAAATCTGGTCGATGCATCCTCGACTTGGGCGGAATCCAGCCTGCTGCTCGCGGACATTCCTCTCGCGAGCTGGTGTAAGACGGTGCAGCAAAATCGAGGCTAATACTTTGGTGACTATCGGATTTAGGCTAATCCCATGTTGGTTACTACAGTCATTGCGTATTCCCTTCTTGAAGATGGGAACAATCAATGACTCATTCTATATTAACGGAATACGCTCCGAGTATCAAATGTCACGGAGCAAGATGGTAAGTGATTTTATCAACGCCTCACCACCCAGTTTGAAAAGAACTGGAGGAAGTTCGTCGGGACCTGCCGCTTCCCCCGCCTTAGTAATCGAATACATGACTCTACTTCTGCTTCCGATGGGGGCTCAAGCGATACCACCCAAGGAGTCGCAGTTGTTGACACGGGAGTAACTGCACTAGCAAGCGGCCAGCTAAACTCTTCCTTGAAGTACTCGGCCCAACGGTCAAGCCTTTGCTGTTTGCTATGGATGGGTTCCCCACTTCTATCGCAAATTGTTTCACTGACCCGGGTTCACCGTCCACCGGTGTCACGAATAAGTTTGAAAATTCTTTAACTGTTACCTGGAGCAGCTGCTATTTCCATTTCTTCGGCTAACTTGACCCACCAATTTTCGCGATCATTCTTAAGGCTTTTCGTAACTTGTCTTTGCAGCTTTCTTCGCATCTTATTCATCTCCTTACGGTTCGAAAGCTGACGCTTTTGCTCCATTATACTCAGCGACTTATGCGAGATCCAGTGTCTTTGATGGACATCGGATCTAGGAACACAGACAAAACCTGCTGTAAAGTGTATCGCTTGTTTGATATGAGCCCAATGCTCATCTACATTACTGTTCGTCGTAGATCCTAGCTCATGTTCTAACTTCTGCTCATAACTGGTGCGTACTTCTGGATCACACAAACGTTGCACGGCTAATCGGGTTTGCGGTTTGCGACGATAACCATGGAGCTGGAGAGATAATCGCATTAAAACTAATGCATGGTCCGACTCTACCTACGTGGACCAGTAAGATCTACAGTTCTGAACAGAACTGCGCCACCGGTAGCTTACGGCGATATGATCAATTTGACTCAAAGTATCTGTAGAGTAAGAGCGCCATGTCGCTGTGCGACGCGAGCTGTGTCGGAAATTTGTGCTAGACAAGAAAAATCGATTGTCTGCACAAAACTGGAGAAGTCTATCCCCGTTATCTGTACGCTCAGCAGGTAAAGCACAACGCCCACCTAAACAGGCTTCTGAAGCACTGAGTTTGCCAACTTGTGCATTGAAGTCACCAGCTAGCACTGCAATGTCAGAACCTTTACTGCTACGAACGAGGGTGCTGAGTTCATCGTAGAACTCGTCTTTCTGCATGTCAGAGCTGCAGTCCGTCGGGACGTGTGCCAGGATCACAAACGAATTGCGCTTAACACAACTATCCTTTCGAACGCCAACTGACCCTTGGAGTCTCACAGCACATAAACGACTGTTAACAGGGATCCAGTCTAAAAGGGCAGCCTCAGCCTTGTCAGTCAAGACAATTCCTACACCACGTTGACCCACAGCTCTAGCTGCTTCGTCTCCTGAGGTGCGCAGAATATACCTCGATGAGATACCACGAGCAGTTAGTTGAATTACACTGCTCGAATCCTGGATACGCGTTTCACTTAAGCAACAGACATCAATCTTCAGAGAGTTCATTGTGAGGGCTAGGGAAGCCTGCTGACCGGCCTGCATGAGTGTACGCACGTTGAAGGAGCCGAGATTCAGATGCTGACGAGGCTTGAGAAAATGTGAGTTACCAGTAGAGGATTATTCCCGATACTATTTGACAGTGAATCGTTGCGAGTATCGACCGTGTTATCAGTGGGAGCATTATGTGTGGATAGAGGGGGCAAACAGAGGTGGTTGAGGACAGAAGACAAAGGTTGAATAAGAGAGGGAACTCTGATCAGTAGCCCACTTATCACTACCCACCCCGCTCGATGCAATGAGCAGCGCGGTCCTGATTATCCTGCGCGACGACCGATGCAGTATAGAATTCTTTGCATTTGTGCAGTTCATGGGAAATGTTGGACGGGTGATGTTAGGGTGTCCAGCCACAAAGCAGGAGAACGATTAGGGTCCTTGTTCAACGCCTTTAGTTCTAACAAGAACCTATCCGCAAGGCAGCGGGATGGCTTGGTGGAAGCCCATTTGCTTGGATCAATTATTCTTCCACTGATTTTGCCGACTGAGTTGCCAGCTCAAATCAACTCCCAACCTGGAGGACCAGGAGAATAAACTTTGTCTGACTTCTACCCATTGACCTGTCAGGCATGATTGCATCTCCGGCTTAAAGAAGCCATCCTGAATAGCTCTTTGGGTCATAGAGGCGCGCAAGCCATCACACCACGTCAAGGTGCAGTCTCGTCGTGGTGGTCGAGTAACACTACGAAGACATCAGTGTTCAAATACTGACAATTTTCGTATGTCCTCCACCCGCAGTGGCCATGTCTCCGAACCATACAGAAGCACGGGCCTCACTGCTGCAGCATACATTCGACCCTTGATAGGTAAACAGATGTCATGTCGACTCCGCAGATGACTCAGGTTTACAAATGCCAAACGAGCCTTCTGTATACACAGAGACACCTCATCCGATATTTGATCCTCGGATGAAATGCAGCTCCTCAGATAACAGGACTTGTCTACCACGTTTATAGTCTCCACAGACACTGAAAGGTTTGGCGTCGGACCAATCCAGTCCTGCAACAGCATCTTGATCTTGCACCTTGAAGATGCAAAACGCCTACCGAACATTGATACACAATTCGTCAAGCTGTCTAGAAAAGCTTGCAACTTACCTGGATCCCCACTTAGAAGAACTATGTCGTCAGCATACTCAACGTCTGATATCCATCCACCCGGGAAAAGTTCAATGCCGCTATCCTCACCTGAAAAAAGTGCCGTCTCTGGGACCATTTCAATCACAAAGTTAAAGAGAAAAGGAGAGAGGGGACAACCCTGACGTACACGACTTCTCGTGAGGAACTAGGGTGAAAGATCACCGTAAGCCCGAACTCGGCGTCGGCTATTAATGTAAGGAAATTTTACGATGGAAATGATTTTCTCTGGTACACCCTTCAGCAAGAGGCAGTGCCAGAGAACTGTGCGGTCAACTGAGTTTAAGGCCGCTTTCAGATCAAAAAAAAAACGGAAATAGTACGCCTACGGAAGGTGTGTCTATGTTCTAGAATTTGTCAAAGAGTGAAGATGTGATCAACACAACCTCGACCAGGTATAAACCCAGCCTGATGCTCGCGCGAGCACTGTTCACGAGCGTTAGATAAACGGTGGAGAATAATACAAGCGAGCAGTTTGGATGCAATGCTAACCAGACTTATTCCCCTGTGGTTTTCACAGGAGGACCTGTCACCTTTCTTAGGAATCGGTACGACCACCGATTCACACCAACTCTTTGGAGCTTGTTCCTTCTCCTATATCAAACCGAGGAGCTTTGTCAACACCCGTAAAAGTGCTGGGCCATCGTTTTTGAAAATAGATGGAGGCAACACATCCGGTCCGGCAGCCCCAGGTCGTTTAAGATAGCTTATCTCACGAAGAACCTTCGCTTCTGACAGAGGACTGATATCTACAACAAGAGCCGTACCCATTGCACTAGTGATCAAACCTGAAGAGGATAAAGGCCAACTGAACTGTTTCTCGAAATGTTCCGCTCAGCAAATAAGGCGACGCTCCTGAGTTTGAATCAGTGAGTCGTTCACCCTTTGGCCAATTCGCTAACGCCTGGTTTACGTGGATCGGTTTGTCTAATCAGACGGAAAAGGTTGCGGCTGTAGCTGATCGCCGCAGCCTTTTCCATCTCCCTACACTTCGCAATCCACCACTACCTACGGTCATTTCTCAGGCTCCGAATCAGTTGACGTTTAAGGCATCTCCGTGCCTCATCATATCTGGAATCCGGAGGAATCATCCTGCGCACATCTAACAATGCAACTGAAGATGAAGATATCCATCATTTCTGTGTGTCTAGTTGTTGGACCTTGGGTAGCACTAGCGGCAGCACGTAGAGCCTGTTTGATCTCTGTCCATCGATCTTCTGGATCCTGGACATATGACTGCATTGATAATCTGGTGGATAATTCTGTTCGGAAAGCAGACCGTTGGTTATCGTCCAGTAGCAACTGCGGGGGACGGTTCGCTTTGGCGTTGTCTCGGCCACCGACGAGGCGCAAACTGAAGCGCGCGCGGACAAGAGAGTGATCAGTACCTACAGACAAGGACCAAAATGATCGACAGTCTTGAATTGATCCGCGCCAGCGGTAACCGACAGCAATATAATTGATCTGAGTCCAATGCTGGGAAGGCGCAGGAGGACGCCAGGTTAGTCGGTGTCGCTTTTTGTGCGAGAGAAATTTGTACTCACTAGGAATAATCCATGGTCGGAACATAGTTGAATGAGACGATTACCGTTATCAAATCGATCGGCTGGAACGCAATATCGGCCTCCCATACTCTTCTCCGTCTCGTCTAGGCTTCCAACTTGAGCACTGAAATCACCAGCAAGGACCATGATGTCCGTAGAGCGAACTCTGCGGAGCAGTTGAGACAAATTCTGGTAGAATTGGTCTTTAGCCTCAGAAAAGCTACAGTCATTTGGGGCATACACAGAAACGAAAAGCAGGCATCGATGCCTCAATCTAGTGATGTTGACATGCACAGAACCATTTAACCGAACTGCACACAGACGGCTGCTGACTGGGATCCAGTCGAGCAGTGCACGCTCAGCCTTCACGCTCAGAGCGTTGCCAATGCCAGCCTGATCACGAGCACCAGACACCGAATCATCCGACACGCGAAGAGTGAAACAAGCCAAGCTTGTATCCGGGGATCGAAGTGTTAACACTGAAGTTGGGTCTTGTATGCGTGTTTCGGAGACACAGCACACATCTATGGTAAAAGTTTTAACAGTCCTAGCTAGGGCAGCCTGTTGCCCTGTTTGACAGAGTGTGTGAACGTTGGAAGCAGTAAAGCGAAGAGAATGCTCAGGTCGGAGAATGGATTTGCTTTTTCCCCTATCTTTAATTTTCTACCCTTTCCGAGAGCAACAAATTCACAGTCACGACTCATTGTGGCTACTTGTACGCATTTAGAATTGGAACGTAAAGGATGAAGAGCAGACAGAAAAGGAATGTGTTCCTGATTGACCGCTGGAGATTGCTGGGTACATCATACTTCGCGGCTTCCCACACCGCTAGAGGGGTTTTTCGGGAACCCTAACCGGAGCCTTAGACTAGAAAGTCTCACCTACAAGGCAGTGAGGCGTTAACCCAGCACGGGAACGTGACCGAAGCACCCGTGAAGGAACTTCTTCTGGTCTGTCACGTGAGACCTGATTGCCACATGCGTTTTGTTTCGTATTCTCTGGTGCTTTGTTATTGATCCGCTTCTGGGATTCAGTCATGAGCCCGATGCACCCAATGGAGCAAGCGGAACGTGGACGGTGCAGCATCCTTTGCTGCTTGAACACATATCAGTTACACTATTCTTACACGAGGAAGAGCTATCTCAAGAACCATATGAATTACGAGGCCAAGAACGGCAATAGATGGCAACTGTGACGCACACCGTTTACGTTGGTGAATTGGAAAGATCACCGTAAGCTTGAATTCAGCGTCAGGGCTGGAAAAGGGAAATAAACTTCTCTGGCACATCCTTCAACAAGAGGCAGTGCCAGAGAACTGCATCCTCGACTGAATCGAATACCGCCTTCAGATAAAAGAATACAGAGACTGTGAGTATACGGAAGGTATGTCTGTACTCGAAAATTCGTCGAAGGGTAACGATGTGACTGACCCGATCTAAAACCAGTTCGGGCATTTTGGATACAACATTCATCGAGCTAGTTTATCTGTGGTTTTCACAAGGGGACCTGTGAACTTTCTTGTAGATCAGTATAGTCATCGATTCACATCATTCCCTGGGAATCTGTTCACTAGCCCAGGCAATGCGGCTCATTTGAAAAAATCATTATTTATGCACTGGGTGTAATGCCTTTTGTTGCCATCTAACAGCGGCAACCCTAACCGAAAATAAAGGAACAAACAAGAATACAAAAGGAGCAATAAAAGAACTAGCGTCAAGTAGAGCGCAAGAACACAGAAGGTCGAAATACCGAGCCATATTCCTTGTTGTATCTAACCATTAAGCAGGGGGGATCTCGTGGACCTCATACAAGAGGCCTAACACGCAATATATGACCAAGTTCACTCGGTGGAGTAGAAACTGATTCCAAACTGACCTCATTCAAGAAAGAGTACAGAGACAAGTTATCCGATCCATAAGCTTTGTGACTTCTTAAATAACTTACTTTATGGATAAACTCCATTTTTGATGGAAAAGAAAATGGTTGGAAGCATCCGAAACAACCTCAAGACTGGGGCCAACACCAGGTTTGCTCAAGCACTTGGGGTAACGTGCTACTTGGGTTAATTTACCACTAAGGTCCCAGAGAAGTACAGCCACGTCTCTGTGGGATATATTATGTTATCTGTGGATTAGGCATACCTGCATATATATATATATATATATATATATATATATATATATATATATATATATATATATATCCAAGGACTGCACATCTGCAAAATCCGCATCGTATTCCTTCATCAGTTGATCTGTTAACTCAGAATAGCTTGTATAAGTGCAACTGGCAGAACTAGACTCGTAAGCTGAGTAGTTCGAAGGTCCGAATATCACCCAACCTAACAAAGTGCGTACGGTACACGGGTGCTTCTGGTCGCCGAGTCTCTGGCCCAGAACCCAATGCACTTTCGGCACTTCTCCGTCGCTCTTTCCGACTGGCAAATTGGTGTGAACATTGCTTTATTGCCTCCAACCCCTTACTGATCGGCCTGGCCACAGGTAGTTCTCCAACGACTACGGCTTTTTCCCCGCTCACGGAATCCTCTGAGTCCGCCGAAAACACGTGAAAAGCGTCACTAATTGAGCCTGTTACGGTAGCCCCGCTAACAGTTTTTGTTGTTATTCGGTCACTTCGCTGTACGTGGCCCAACCGGTGTGCTACGTCCGCTCTAATGAAGGTCGCGTCAGATCCATTGTCCAACAGAGCGGACCCACTCACAACCTGGCCTTCAGCTCTCAATTTAACTGGAATCAAACCCAGATGTATATGACTACCCTCCCATTGCACTCATGTGCAAGCATGTTATAAAAAAGCTGCCCAGATAGCATAATTTATCTACATGGTTTATTGCCTCCTCTGATAGAAAACTCGGTGTTGGACCAACCAAGTCCGGTAACAGTGGTGTATGGGGTATCTGACAGGAGTAGCACCTCTGAGTTGGCTAACCGTCTCGCCCTCTGGGGTGCCTTACAACTCTTTGATCTCCATCAAATACCAAGCTCTTACCAGTAGCTCCACGAAACTGAAGCACGCACCAGCGGCCCCACTCCGGCTAACCACTCGATAGGCAATTTAAACCAGATTGAGGGTAACCGAGGTTCAAAGACCTCGGTGAGACGGTGTCCGTTCCTTCATTCCTTTAGTCTTTCGTCCGTTCGACCGATCCTTCGCTCGTTTCTTCGTTTGTCCGCTCCTTCATCCGATCTTCTGTTCGTGATGAGACTGCACCTTGACGTGGTGTGACAACTTGCGCGCCCAAACGATCCAACGAGCTAAACAGGATGGCTTGCCTCAAGCCGGTAAAATCAGTGGGAGAATAATTGATCCAAGCAAATGGGCTTCCACTCAGCCACTCCACTACCCTGCGGACAGGTTCTCGTTAGAACTTAAGGCTTTGGTTGAGAACCCCAATCGTTCTCCTGCTTTGTGGCTGGACACCCTAACATCACCCGTCCAACATTTCCCATGAACTGCACAAATGCAAAGAATTCTATACTGCATCGGTCATTGCATCGAACGGGGTGGGTGGTGATAAGTGGGCTACTGCTCAGAGTTCCCACTCTTTTACTCAACTTTTGTCTTCTGTCCCAAACCAACTCATTTTGTCTCCTCTACCTACCCATATTGCTACCACTGATAGCGCACTCGATATTCGCAATGGTTTATTGTCAAATAGTGTCTTGAATTATCTTCGATGTCGTAACTCACATTTCTTTAAGCCTCGTCATCCTCTGAATCTTGGTTCTTTAACGTGCGTACACTCATGCAGGCCGGTCAGCAGGCGTACTTAGCGCTCACAATGAACCGTCTGGCGATTGATATCTAGTGTCTCTGTCAAACGCGTATTCAGCATTCGAGCAGTGTGGTTCAACTAGCTGCCTCCAATATCTCATCATTCCTGCGCATTTCACAAGACAGACAACTAAGGCTGCGGGCCAACATGGTGTAGGGCAAGGCTGAAGCTGCCCTTTTAGACTGCATTCCGGTTAATGGTCGTTTATGTGCAGTAAAACTCCGGAGGTCAGTTGGCGTTCGAACGGATAGCTGCGTTAAGCGCAGTTTCTTTGTGATCTCAGCGTACTCACCAACAGACAGTAGCTTCGACACGCAAAAGGATGACTTCTATGATGAACTCACCATTCTCGTTCGCAGGAGCAAAGGCTCTAACATTGTAGAGCCAGCTGGGGATTTTAATGCACAAGCTGGTAAACTTAGTGCTTCCGAAGCTTGTTTAGGTGGGCGTTGTCTTACCCACCAGCGCACAGATAACGGGAATAGGCTTCTCCAGTTCAGCGCAGACAATCGGTTATTCCTGTCTAGTACGAATTTCAGACACAGCTCACGTCACACAGCGACATGGTGCTCTGACTCTCCAGCTACCTTGAGTCAGATTGATCATATCGCAGTAAGCTACCGTTGGTGCGTTTCTGTTCAAACCTGTAGATCCTACTGGCTCACGTACGTAGAGTCGGACCATGCAATAGTTCTAATGCAATTATCGCTCCAATTCTATGGGTATCGACGCAAACTGCAAACCCGGTTAGCCGTACAACGTTTGGCTGACCAGAAGTTCGCATCAGTTATGAACACAAACCATCAGATGATCTAGAAACTACGATGAATAGTAATGTAGACCAGCACTGTGCCCATATTAAACGGGCGATACAAGGGGCAGCAGGTTTCGCCTACGGTCTTAGATGCGATGTTCATCATGGACACTGGATTTCTCAACAGAAGCTAAGCCTAGCGGAGTAGAAACGTCAGCTGTAGAACTGTAGGGAGAATAAGACACAAAGACATATACAAAAGCAAGTTGCGAAAAGCCTTAAGAATGATCGCGAAAACTGGTGGGTCAAGATAACCGAAGAAATGGAAGTAGTAGCTACTTTAGGTAATGGTCAAAGACCGTTCAGACTTCTTTGCAATACCGGTGAAACGATATTCGAGAGAAACAGACAGCCTATTCGTGGAAAACAGCAAAGGTTCGCTCGTTCGGCCGAATACCTCAAGGAGCAGTTTAGCTGACGACGCTTTAATGTAATTACTCCGACGTCAACAATCGCGATTCTGTGGAGAATATTAGAAGTGGAAGCAGAGCCGTGCATTAGATTACTAAACCGTGTAAAAGCAGCTGGCCCCGGCGAACTTTCAAAAATTCTTCTAAAACTGGATTGAGATGCCTTGGTAAAGTCACTTGCCACCTTGATCGGTGACTTTTGAAATGAGAAGCGTATTCCATTATTACGGGGCAAGTCTCTACCTGTTCCAATCTTCAAAAAGGGAATACGCAGTGACTGTAGTAATCATCGTAGGGTCAGTTTAATTCCGACAGTCACCTAGGTATTAACGTCAACTCTGCTGCGCCATCTAACACCGCCTTGTGGGAGGAAAACCAGCGAACAGAGTAGGTCGAGGATGCATCGACCAGATTTTTACTCTTCGCCAATAACTTGAAACGCGTCACACATACCGTCGACCGACAATAACGGTTTTCCTCGACTTAAATGGCGCCTTCAATTCAGTTGACCGAACAGCGCTATTCAATGCTTTTCACGAAAAAGATATGCCCTAGAAGTTCGCGAACCCACTGAGATCATTGTAACCTCATACTTCAGGCCGCGTAAAGATTTACGGTAAACTATCCAGTCTATTCGAAACGACCAACGGCGTTCGACAAGTGTGTCCCATTTCGCCATTCCTGTTTAGCTTCATTATTGATGTGATAATGGGGAATGCCGTGCGAGATCTTCAGGATGTGAGAGTCGAACTGGCAAGTGAGTAAAAACTATGTGACCTAGATTACGCCGCCGACCTTGTCTGCTTGTTCGGATGTATTGAACATGTGCAATGCGCACCGGACAGACTCGCGAGCGCTGTAGTTTCGTTTGGCATGTGCTTTGCACTTGCAAACTGAAAAGTGATGTTACAAGACTAGACGTCAGCGGTTCGACAGGAAGGAGCTAATAATTGTCGACCGCTTCACACACCTCGGCAGCAGCGTGATGACGGATGGAAGCACAGCGCTAGAGGTGATCCCCAGTATATTCAATGCACGGGCAGTGTATGCTGGACTGAAGCACTTGTAGCGGCGACCTGATATTTCACTGAAGTTGAAAGGTCGTGTGTGTTGTGCCACGGTGCGTTCAGTTCTTTTGTATGGTTGCGAGCCATAGGGTCTGGGTGCAGATGTTCGTCGCTTTGAGATTTTCGAACATCGGCGTTTGCGTTGTATCGCTAACACCGGATGGAATGACGCGGTGAACAATGCAGAGGTCAGAAATCGAGTATTAGGTTCTAATTCAGAGAATATTCTATCGTAGCACATCCAGTTTAGTAGACTTCGTTGGTTGGGGCACGTATTACGTATGGCGAACACACGCCTGCCGAACCGTGTCCTGTTTTTCGTTCCTCCTAGGGAGTGGAAGAAGCCACGCGGTGGTCAACCGATGACGTAGCAGCAGGGAATGAGGAAACGTACAGCGAACTTAGGTAGAGGTGCCTCACACCTTCGTGTTTGAGGTCCAAAAGGTCCCTCAACAAGTGGGCTGGAGACACTGAAGGATATGGCTGCGAACCGAGAACAGTGGAGATCGTGTCGTTACCTTCTGTCGTTGATACAATTAGACTGTGTATTCCGTGTGTTGGCTACTAGGACGTTCTTTTCTTTTTCCACCTATGTAGGTCCACTCCTTGTCCACCTTGTATATTCATTCCTACTGCTGCTATGTGCAACACGGTGAGAAACGCAGTGGTTAGTGAGGCTCGCCCTGCTGTTTAACGCTGTTATGAAGACCGTGCGACAGTATTTTACACATCGAAGATACGAAACGCATAACAAACATTGTTACGCAATTATCCACACTTCAGAAAAGCTTGTAACTTACCTTGGTCTTCACTTATAAGAACAATACCGTTCGCATACTAAAGGTCTGACAGTTTTCCACATGGGAAAATGTTAATACCAGTCATCACGACAGAAGGGCGATCTCTAGGGCCATACCAAATACGAATATGAACAGAAATGGCGATTCTGACGTACATCAGTCCTCGTAGCATACTCGGGTGAAAGGTCATCATAAGCACGAGCTTGGTTTCGACTCTTCGTGTATAGAGATGTAATGATGGAAATGAATTTCACTGGTACACCCTTGAACAACAGGCAGTGCCAGAGAATTGTGCGGTTCACTGAGCTGAAAGCAGCTTTCCGATCAGAATTGCATAGAAAGAAGTGATTGATATATGGGTAGATAGAACAGGAATTTTGGGTATATTATAGGGGATTCGTCTGAGCTAAAAGCGATGGTGCGGAATAAGCCTGTTGATTTGCTTGAGAATTCTGACGAGGTAATATCAATTTCGCCCAGGAAGCTGAACCCCCGCGCTAGCATACGGACACTGAGATGGGTAAGTAGAATTGACCACGAAATTTTTCAGATTAGAGGTAATAAGTCAGCATTAGAAAGGTAATGCAACTGGTACGCTGCTTTGCCATTGTCAGGGTGTTACGTTGCTAGATGCACCTTCAAGCGTCGGAAATGGGATTTTGCAACAGTTAATTAAATGAGGTCGACCCAAGGGTTGCCAATTTTGCCTCACCGACAGAAGCAGAAATTTCCCAGCACAACAATAGAATTTTTATTATGAAATGATTTACTACGCAGTATCAACGATCAACTTACCATTAAAAACCACGGAAGCCTTGTACAGCTGTTTTATGTGACTCAATAGGAGTCATCAGTAGTGCATGTTCATCGAGCCCACCATGAAACTCGAATCCGGGGTGAATGACTATGGGTCGAACACCTTTATCTCTGTTCGACCGGGTCCAACGTAATGCTATTCGTCATGTAGATGATTCAGTTTTAACATCCAATTCGCAGTCGCTCGCCGATCGCCGGGCAGTTATTGCACTGACCCTATTCTACCGCTATTATTTTGGGTTTTATTCCTCCGACCTTACTTCGACTGTTCTTATTCCCTTTACTTTTCAACGACAATCCTGAGCAGAGGCAGCTAGTCATCCTTAACAGGTTTCTGTGACCAGATCTCGGATCTCAACCTTTCAATCAAGTTTTTCTCCCAGACGGCTAAGTTATGGAACACCCCTCCCCTCTCTGTCGAGGTGATCAATCCATGACATGCCAGAAAGTTATGAAAACCTTGACCAGTTGACTTGGCAAAGTAGGGCGTGTTAGATTACCGGGTTAGAGTTCAAACGACCCAACTACCAGATGGTTGGAGACATCAAGTGATATGGCTAAGTGTCGCGACCAGTGGCGTAGTTATATTCGAACTCTTTCTTTGTCTTCAGGATTTCCGCCTCTTAGCGTATTTTCGGTTCTTTTTTTCATGTAATGCTTTTATTCTGTTTGCTGGAAGGCGGAAACCGAAACCAGAGCACATAAGTACGTGGTTAATGTTTGGATGAACTGAACCGAACTGAATTCCGTCTTTCCATCCACCTACAATCTTTCTCTTCTCAAAACTGGAACCAGAAAACTGGTTTTGACGTGGATTTCCCCCATAAATTCTTTTTACAGTATGTTCTCGAACCATGTGGTTCAACCGTTTTGCTGTAATTCACTTCGCGTGTAATAAAAAAACAGGTCATACTGGGTGACTCTCAGCAGCTTAGAATTAACACTACGTGATGCACCCCTTTCTGTCAATGCCTCTGAACGGTCAACTGCACACCGGTCGTCTCCCATTGTGGACGTCCTAGATAGAAGTTGATCGCCAGATGAAACAGATGTACAGTCTGCCCAAGAAATCCAGGATCACCTCAATCCGATAGAACAAATACAAACAATACTGTCACTGATCTGTTGATTGACAGAATACAACACGATATCTATTGTTAAACGATAATGTCTATTGTATAATATTTGGCTTGAAATTTGGTAGTGTAATTCGGCCGTATGTCAGGATTTCGACCGAATTGAGGTGATCCCGAATTTTCTGGACAAACCGTACATTGCTTCTATGCTTTTCCTTGGTGAGTTAAGCATTCATAGAGCATGATGAATTGTTTCATTGAAAAACTCCAGCCCCTGCACACCAATTATTATCGACTCAGCGAACATTCTACTCCGGTTGTTAGGATATCCCTCCTAGGGACTAGGTTGAGGGAATACTGGAGTTCGTCGCAGAATTTCTGCGGAATAAAACTCACGTTGCAGCATTCGAGCGCACATCGAAATTTATCATGTTCAATGGATTTCCTGTAAGGCAAAAACGGCTATGATTCTCGACAAGACATCGCGTTTCATTGCTAGTCTAGAATTCCACGATATGTAGATCGAAATGAGCTGTCAAACCCCAGTGGTATAATAAATAAAAGGCAAACACCTGGGCGTGTTGGAAGCCAAGTTCGGATAGATACAACTCAGAGAGGCATGTTATATGGACTTCGTGTTTACGCATTATGCGCATGGTACCGATCCCGCATGACGACGAAACCCGAGCTAATCCGGCAGTAACTACTGTGCACCTGATTGATTTCAAGATAGACATGGTGTCCCCACAAAGTCGTAAAAAATGGACAGAAAATTAAATCCGTAATGTTCACGGTCACTGACTGAAGGCCTAAGTCAAAGTAGGAGTGATTATCAGGATCTCATCCCGAACTCTAAACTGAAAGTGTGGCACACGGGTCGATGAGAAAGAGTACGGAATTTGCATATTGTTCAAGGCCAATGGCTAGCTTCTCTTTAATCACACCCTTCAGGCCGAATGCGTGGACTCCCGGTGTACTCCAGTGCTCACTAGAGCAGGTGGCTGAGCCACCATGTCCATGAGGGTTAGGAATCACAGTCTAGGTACTAGTTTGTAGGTAGACTCGCTGGACTGCTGTGTTGACAGCAGTGAACTGGAGCTCTGATGCCTGTCAGCTGCTTGTGTTTACAGACCGATGGTGGTCAAACGGTCATCATCGTGCAATTTAGACCATAACGTCCCAAGTTCGATTACCGCCACCGTAGGTCTCACCCATTTGGCAGCTTTTGATTGGTCGCATCGTCTCCGTTCTAGAATGAATAAAGGAAGTATAGAGATTGCTGCAGATCTACTCAGGACAAAGACCACTCTTACTGGCATGTCTTGACCATTCCGAAACGCGTGCTCTACATTTGTTACCACTTTAGTCTATGCCCGAGGCGGTTGTCTGACAAAGGCAAAGAGGCTCGAGGAACCCGTTCATTATTCAAGCAGACCAAATCGATACCAATAATCGATTCATCTGAATTCTGATCACACTGAATAAGAAAGCATCGACTTCCTGTGCAAAAATGTATTTTGCCTGATCATGCATTTTTGCGTCATTACAACGCTGAATTTGGTGCTGTAGAATGATCTAAACACAAGAGGCTCACTTGCCCAATGGTTAAAGATAATGATTCCCCTATAAGGGTTATTTTTACACATGTATTTCTTAAAGTGATTGCTTTTTGCGTAGACTAATCCCTCACCGCCCCGACTTTTGCGTAGAAGCGCCTAGCTGTTGTTTACTCCCTACGACCCAGACCCACAAAGATACAATCATGCAAAGCAGCTAGTGGCAGGAGTATAACTACTTAGTGATACTGGGACTATGGTTCTAACTTAAACTCATATATGAAGACACACATACACACGACTTTAACGAGTATGTTGTTGGACGGTTATTCATTTCCTAGATTTTACTCCATATCAACTTAAAGACACGATAATGAGTTTATGAAAACAACTGTTCGATTGAACTTCCTATGAGTATTTTGCATTAATTTCCGTGCCCCTCATCACATCCCCCAATTGGATTTTCTGAGACGAAAACCAAAACTCACTCACTTCCGACTGTTATCTTGAACTGGCAATGAAATAACCCGACTTTTATTCAGATCAAACGGAAGTGTTGCGATGGCGATTCAAGGACCACGCTACGAACTCTTGAAAACTCATTCGGCGGGTGAAGCCTGCCTCATGCACTCAAATGTCCACTTCACTATCAGGAATGGTCGACACTCATGGACATAAGATTTGGGATGAGGAACTACGTAAGGTCCTAACAGGTCAGGCAGGATTACTAGCTGGGTGAGAACGAATTTCTGCTAACCATTAGTATACACATGAAAGCGATGCCACAATGATCACCCACGGATGATTAAAAATCACTGGCTAAAACCCGCGAATCATCAGGGAAACGACGTATATGAAACTTAGATTCCAAGTGAAACAAAAAGTTGGTTATCAGGGTCAAGGGGTTGAAATCTTCAGGGCGAATGAATACATGATTGTTCTGCTAACAGGAAAACTGTACTCCACCTAGGTAGTGGGTTAGTGACAGAGGTGTCTGGATACGGTATGAGCTTTTTGCCTTCAAGTGCGGTGTTTGTATGAGAGTGGCAGGAACCTGCATCAGCACTCATCCTTTGTGGTGATCAGCTAGAATTAATAGATAACTTTAAGTACCTTAGGAGCTTGATTACACCCCGAGATGGCATTGGGGAAGAGACCACATTGCGAAAAGTGAGAGCTAGAGCAGCTTCCGCAAAACTATCACAACTGTCACCTCCGTAACAGCCGACATTCCTTTAGGGATGGGAATACAACGTCGCTCTTCGCAGTGTTGTACTTTACGGTTGCGCGACCTGGTCTCTCCGTGTTGAGGATACTCTGCGGCTCTCCGCGTTCGACATCAAATGTCTGCGAAATACTGTTAGCATCTGGTGGGTGGGAGGTCCACAAAGATATTCCACTCTAGTATAAAAGTTTCAACGAAGGAGACGAGCATCTCCTGTGGGAAGGAAAACGATGCCTCCTGCAGTTAAGAAATTATGGAAAGACAAGTGGAAGTAAGGAAGGGCTGTTTTGATGGCTCACGCTAAACCGGGCGGACATCAATGGTGCTTTTGGTATTCAGTCACTGGCGGAAATTATGTATTCGTTTTTCAGCTAGATTGACAGCTTTCCTACATAGTAGATGAGTGTCAGGTTTGTTCCAAACAAGTGTGGATTCCGAGCGGCTGAAGCTGATAAGCATACAACCTTTTTTCATTTTGCACATGAACGTGAATACAAATGACGCAGCAAAACACAGTTACATAAACCCATTTCACTGTTAATGAGCCCGTTGGCCTGGTAAATAAAATAAGGCTTTACAACGTCCGGCTTAGCGGTTAATAAGGCAACCGCAAATTCACCTACTATCACAATCCCCATCTGTTCAACGACATGAATAACAGACAGGTACGCAAAAAACGTGTGGCGTTGTGTGAACACCCCAAGTGAGTTTAGCACTCATTTTGGAATTTATCACTGAAGTGACCTGGCTCTGGAGCAGTATACACAAGAACCGTCTCGGAACCAGGCGGGTTAGGCACCTGTCCTTAATCCAGTGTTCTACTTGAGAAACTCAGACGTAGACAGTAATCCACTGTCGTCCGGATCGTTATCACACCTGACCTATTGGGACCTTGTGTGGTTCTTCGCCACTCCAAGTTTCAGGGTCTGATTGCCGGTTATCCGCAATAATGCAGTGGGCCTTCGTGGTTGTGGGGTAAATGCCCCTTCTACTGCACTCATCTGTAAGCATGTAATAAAAATGCCGGTACCGACTTACCACCATAGTTGGGTTCCAGCGGTTATGCAATAATAGTCACCTACTGGAGGCAGGGCGCGCTTGTCCACCAGAGACCACATTGCGGGCTTAACATCTAGCGCATACCTTTCGAGGATATGAGGGGCAGCACAGAATGATAAGATAGTTAAATGATTCCGAGGATGTAAATGCAGCCTGAAGCCATCTCCGTGATGCAGTCCTTCAAGTAGTTGGTCGTTCCACTTCACTCCACCGACAGCGTTCTTATGCACATGACACATCGTAGTTTGATAGAGAACCCAGATGCCTATTCTGTAGAAGGAATCATGCGTGGCCAAACTGCCGAGCGACCGGAGCAGGCTATAGTGTTTACAGACGGATTAGAAATCAATACTTGCCCATGAAGATGAAGAATCGATGCACTTTTCAGAGCCAAACAGCCGACTGTGTTACGCACCTAAACGACTGTTCGTGTATTGAAACGACGCATGAGAACGATGTCTGGCATACTTAAACTACTTACGAATGGGGCAGATTCTAACTCCAATAGTTAAGGCTGATGCCGCGGGATGACATTATGCGTCAGCTAATGAGGAGCCTATGTCAACTTTTTCATCGTTCCTTGAACACGCCACTGCGTTTCGCTATTTTCACGTGGATGAAGTAACGAGACTAGTAAGATCTCTCAGGCCCTACCAGTCACCTGGCCTGGACGGAATTCATTCTATGGTACTACGCAAAGTCATCGACATTATTCCATCATTATTCACCAAGTTGCTCGACGTCTCCCTGGCTGCTAGAAAATTACCAGATGATTAGAAAGACACAATAGTGAAATCTTTTTTTATTACATGCTTGCGCATGAGTGAAGAGGAAGGGGCATTTACCCCACAACCACGAAGGCCTACTGCACTATTGTAGATAACCGGCAACCAGAACCTGAGACTTGGAGTGGCGAAGAACCACATAAGGTCCCAATAGGTCAGGTGTGATAACGATCCGGACGACAGTGGATTACTGTCTACCACCAAAGTAACCAGTGATGGCGGTGAGTCGAACCTCGGACCTACGAGATAGTAAGCAGATGCTCTAAACCACTCGACCACCACCGGTGGCGACAAGACTGCGGCTGTCAACTACCATCCTATGAGCCTTGCCTATGTTGTCTACAAGGTCACGGAGCGACTCATGGCCCAACTGGTGAGAGTTTACTTGGAACTTACTCTTACTGTTACGTGACTATCGCCTGCTGAAGGATAAGTCGGCTTCATGGATAGCACTGACCACTGTTGACCGCGCGCGGTGGTCAGAGGCGAGCTCGATAGATATCATGATCCAGTTCTTTTTCCGCCGTCAGACTCCATAAACCGAACGAAGACCCAGATGCTCTGCGCCTTTTTTATTGTGCTGGTCCACGTTTTGAGCTGCCCGCCAAGCCGACAACTCCAACCGGGACAAGAAGAATAGCAGAGTGTGTTTGGTTATCTCTGACTCGGATTGCCGAAGGGTATCGCTAAACCACCGCAGTCGTTAACTCTGGAGGAGAACGGGGAGTGCACCAACGTCAGAGCATTGTCTCCTTATCTCTTCGTTGGACATCCTGTAGTGCCAGTTGACTTTGAGGATTTGTCGCATGCACCAGTGACCGAAAAACCCCAGCCTTCTGGTATCCTCAGCTGGTAGTGGCCAAGTCTCGCAACCACAGATGAGTACGGGGCGGGTAGCGGCACGGCAAACACGAATTTTGGTCCCTAAGCTGATTTCGCTTCGAGCCCAAAGTGCTTGTCTTAGCTGAAGGAAGGCTTTCCTGGCGCTGTCGACCCGTAATGCCACTTCATTTTTTGCCTGGCCATTCGGAAGCAGAATTAAGCCTAGGTTTCTGAATGAAGGGACGTACTCCACTGGTCCGTTGTTGATAAACAGTTATTGAATTGTCGGACCCAGCTGAGTTGTTAGAGCTCTGGTTTTGGTTGAATTTATTTCCAGCTCGATGGACTTCGCGAAAGAACTGATTCGGTCAAGAATTGGTTGTAGCGTAGCGGGCGAGTTTCCTAGCACGAGAATATCATCCGCGAACTCCAGGTCCGAGATTTGTATTTCCTGATTAGGCTGAACGCCAGGGTAGTCGTGTGATGCATGACCCATTGTCCAATCAATGACGTAGTTAAACGGCCCCGGTGGAAGAAGACAGCCCTACCTGACCCCGGTAGTGAGTGCGAACTCCCAGGATTCTTTGCCATACATACGAATCCTAGCACCACTTGTCAATCAGTATCCCCCCAATGACCTTAAAAGCTTATCGGGCATCCCATTGGATTGGATTATAGTCCAAAGGGACTCGCATTCAACTGAATCGAAGGCGGCCTGGAAGTCGATGAAGCTGCCGTTAGTTGCTGCAACTTATAGCGGTCCTCCAGTATTCGGTGCAGTGTGAAGATTTGGTCCACAGAACGTCTGCCACGGTGAAAACACTCTTGGTTCGGCGAGTGCGTCGGTCCCGTCTCGGAGAAACAGCTTAGTAATAACGCACCAAAGACCTTTGCGTCGAAATCGGTAGTTCTCACGTGTCGATTTTTCATCTTTTTTGGGAAGGGAGAGCAGAACAGACATGCCCCAGTCAAGTAGGATTGCTTCCTTTCGCCAAATGAAGCCAAAAGGCGTACATAACTTGTTAATTAATGACGACAAACAGGCTGTATTTACTTCTGGCGGGATGCTATCTTCCCCAGCGGCCTTTCCGTCTTTCAGTGTGTTAAATAATTCCTGTGATTTTCGTGGTACTGGGTGGGTTGCAGTTGCTTTCGCATTGGACTGGAGGATTTGACATTGATTGGTCCGTCAGGTGGTTTGTAAGCCGGTTGAACAACTGACTAAAGTATCCGACCCATCGGTCTATTTTTTCCGGGTATTAGGTTTCCTGTGGAGTCACGAAGAAGCCAATCTTGTTTGCAGTACCTATTTGAGGCGCTGCGAGTGATGCGGGACAGTTTACTCAAGTCACCGATTCTCGATGCGACCTCCATTTTTTCGGCTATTTCAATCTGTATCTCATGAGACCAGCCTCCGTCGAGCGTGTGGCCTATCGTTGCGTTCACTACTGTCTACGAGCCAGGTCTCTTGAATTTTGGTTGGTAACTGGAGATCCAGTAGCCTGCCTACTTTTTTGTTCTCCCGGGTACCGTCCATGCAGCTTCCTTGATTGTTGACTTTATTTGAGTCTATTATGCTTCCACATACACTTCGTCTCCTTGTGCGTTGGCTGTGGCGATTAGTTCAGTTGTGATTGCTCGTGACCGCGCTCCTCGCTTTTCCGGATTTTCTGGGGCAGCAACGTTTATCCGGGAGGGTGCAGAGACTCGCACGTGCGGACAGATGAAATTTGAGGCACGCACGCAAGAAAACATGGTCAGTGCCGTTTGCACTGCCGGTATTTTCATCTCGGTAGGCTCGACAATCTTCCACAAAATGGGCCCAAAGGGATCTCACCAGGATATGATCAAGTTGGCCTGCAGTGTGACTTTCGTTGGAGTACCATGTTAGTAGGTGCTTCCTGGGGTGTTGAAAGCAAATACTACCGATAACCACTCTGTTGATATCGGCTAAACCGATCAGTCAGCCACCTTTTCCGCAGCGCTGACCGAGGCCAAATTTTCCGAGAATATGGCGAGTGCATTCGTCAGCCGAACCGGTGCAAGCGTTCCAATCTCCTGTGACAAGACGTACACTACGTCTTCAAACCCGGTTGCCTGTCTCCTGCAAGTCACGGTAGAATTCTTTTTTGATTTTGTCATCAACCGAGCTTAAGGGAGCATAGACCGCATTCATCGTCAGATCGTGCCAGGAGCCTTTGGAGCGCGTCAAGGAGAGTTCGAATGAGACTGGTTCCCCAGAGATCACTGCACCATTAGCTGCTTTGTTTAGAGCAAATGCGACGCCGTAGAGACCGGAGTAATCTCTCGGGCTACTGTGATGAAGCTAATAAGATGTATCCACGCCCGGAACCTTTATTTGCCAGTTACCTGAGTTAGATACACGGACTTACGAATGGCAAGTAATATCTACGTGATAACCATGGAGAGTCCGCATTGTGGTACGTTGGCTACAAACGCCTAGAAACGTCCTGACATTCCAACGGGCTGCATGAGTTCTTTTCCTGCAGCGAATAATCCCAGCTTGCTGTGTTATCATATCGACCCCTGGGACACGGGGCGAGTCGCCTACCGGGGACGCCGTAGCATTATAAGCACATGAGGTTCCACGAATAATCATAGTCACGGGAGTAGAGCACGAGGCGGTATCCCAAACACCGTTCAGCCATTTTGTTCGAGGTTGCACTTCTAGCCTTTGCACACCCAAGTTCAACCTGCAAGGCAACAGGGTGATTCCAGAGGAGCCGGTGGTTTACTATGCGGTTTATTCACTTCTTCTGGAATGCCGGATCAGGCAATAAGGGCAGTTTTTCTTTGCGGCCGTTGGGTCAGATTTCATTCGCCGATTCAGGAGTATCTGTCTTCACATCCCGAACATCGTCTCAGCGAAGTATCTTAGACCTTGGTAACCCCCAACACTTGGAACGGGATTACCTGTTCAGTCCTCGACAGCACCAGTTCCGTAAAGCCTGTTTCTGTTTACCTCGTGGCTCGTGAGCGAAGGCTGAAGAATATTCAACACGGATTTCAGCAAGAAACCTGGCAAAGCTCTACATGACTGCCCCGTTAGTGAGCTTTGATTTCTGAGGACAGGTGGTCCCTTATTGTAATGGACTGAGGACTTCTAAGAAGACGGCAATTCGCAATCACAGTATATAAAACCATATTCAGGTGGTACTTAATCTCCAGCTGTGTCTCCCGGGCGCCAGTAAGCAGACCTTTGTTGTTCTTAGCTAATATCAATGACCTCCCACGGTTTTCACGTCCTACTGTCAACCGTGGCGTGTTCTTCGTTCTGATACGGGCAGACAAATTTTGCAGAATCTAGATGCGCTTAGGCGCTGGTCCCTTACATGGACCCTGCCAATAAATTTAGAGAAGTGTGTTTACATGCGTGTAGGCTGTTCCAACGTGTTAAAACCTGTCTAGGACTTGCTACGAACAACAAATTGTGAATGTGGTCTGTTTCGGCGTTGGCTTCCCTTAAAGTGAGCGATCATACGGACAGTGTACCTGGGTCTGGAGTATCCCCAGTGCGGAGAGCCTTTACGCATACCGTCGCGAGATTGAGACCTGACAGGGGAAGTCTGGAGGCAAGTGGTTTGTTCGCAAGACTACCAGGGGGCACGTGGCGATCTCATCTACATTCGCCGCATCATTCAGGGTGCGAACTAACTTTCCACGTCGGAAACCAAGTCGCGCACGCGCACATTCCCGGAAAACCACAAACCTAAGGAATTCGTTACCTGATGTGGTGAAGAGTGAACGGTAGTATAATCATGAGGAAACAACAATGCATTGATGAAGCAGTGGAATTTTACTAAAGCTTCAGTTATTACCCATGAGAGAAGGATTTCCCTAGCATCTATCCTGGAGACTGAAAGTGGTTAAGACTAAAATCTGACAAAACAAAACGGCACACGAGCATATGTAAATCAAAATGCATCGAAATCGAAAATGACAGAAAACAATTCTGGAAAAATTGGTCGGAAAGAGAAATAAATACCATGCACTTACTTCGGATATGCCAGGATGAAATTTGAGCAAATGCTCTTTCATTACGTTTTTTACGGTGGTAATCCATCGGCACTGAGAGCAGTGATACAACACACAAGTAACCGAAAGCGAAGTAAGGATGTCTGTGTGGTTGAAGGCTGCGGAACATGTAGCCAGATGTTCGGCAAACGTCTCTACATACATGGTGCCAAAGGAGCACTTGGGACATATTAAACAGCAAAAGTCTTGGGTGGAACTGGAATCTCGATCAACCGGTCGCTGGGTTGTCGGCCAAGAACATAAATACTACGAAAATATTCAATTTATGGAAATTCAGACCTACCATTCGCGTGAGAATAACACAAGAGGACTTTATACCATGACACTTTTCGTAATGTCTCAAGACAAGATCCGGACGAGGAGATTTAACAAAACACTGCGGATATTCGCAGTGATAAAGAGACAAACAGGAATCAGAGAGATGTGTGGCGAGCTCCGAAGGTGAATCTGTTGGTTTGTCACAATGACCACATTTATGAAACACGGAATTTCCTTCATGGTGTGCTCCTGCGTGTTGAGCAAGTGCGTGAGAGCTTTCGAAGGAAAGTGGACAATAGGGACAAATATACGGCTGCTGGCTGGTGTTCGAAAAATGTCTGTCAATATGCTTTTGGATGGATATCACGGAAACTTTTTCTGTGCAATAAATACATGGCAGATAGGTAGAGTTTGGGTGATGCAAGCGACAGTGTAATTCTAACGAAGCACTCTCGCATACTTCCACATCCTTTACTGGACATAATGTGCACACATATCGACATTTTGCGCGTTCCAAAACCTCTACGGCGCGCTCCGGATCTCTGCAGCTCATCCCAGGGAAATTGCGAGCTGAGTAGCGCAACCGTCGGAAATCGCGCCACAATAGGTCAGGTCAGTTCAGTTCAGTTTGCACAGGACAGGTAATGGCCACGGCCAATCGAGCGTCCAGAATTCCTTCGATGGAATGCACACCAGTTATGCACCCACCACTGCCGAGTGTATTTCGTCGAATCCCCGCTAAAAATGAGAGGGAAACGGAAAACCTCATCGCACATCAACTGCGAGAGATATTATGCATCGTGAGCGTTCACTGAGACAGTATGCAATGAGGGAAAAAGTCTGCTAAAACATACTCCAGAAGGACCACAGTGCTACCCGTCATCCATCTAGTTGATATACTCAAGGCTCACTACAAGGAAAGATCTCGTACCCCTTGCGATCTAGGGCAAATCAGACGCCCTGGGGGAATACTTTGGTAGTGTACATAGGATAGATAGTGGGGTACGAGTAGATCTGGCTCTGGTGCATCCTGCTCAGTTAAACGAGCTAGATCTCTCAGAGGACTGCGTGCGTAAGTACCTACAGGAGTTAAACAGCCACAAGTCAGCGGACCCAGATGGCATTCATCCAGCTATCATCAAGCCGTTGGCGGATATCATAGCTCCATCGGTATGCAGACTGTACAGATCCACGTTGGACCAAGGAAAGCTGCCTCAGGACTGGAAAGTCGCGGCAGTCGTGGCAATACATAAGAGTGGGCCTAAGTCGGATGTGCAGAACTACAGGCCGGTAAGCCTAACTAGCATTCTCTGTAAAGCCCTCGAGAAGATCATCCGTGCCCATATCTGCCAGCACTTACTGGAGCGCTCCATGCTAAGCCCGGCGCAGCATGGATTCCTGAAAAATAGATCTTGCCTGACCAATCTCCTGTGCTTCTTAGATGAAGTAACTCGACTACTGGACGAAGGTAAGCAAGTTGAGGTATGCTACCTCGACTTTAGCAAGGCGTTCGACTCCGTTAATCATCGTCTTTTGCTACGCAAGATGGAGACTTTCGGAATAGGTGGGCCAGTATATAGGTGGCTGGAGGACTTCCTCTCCCACGGGACGCTTTACGTCAAGGTGGGGGACAGGTGCTCCAGTTTGGTGAACGTCACCAGTGGTGTACCTCAGGGATCCGTCCTAGGCCCTATCCTATTCTTGTTAGTGACCTAGCATCCATTCTTCAATCGCCCAGCTTTATTTTTGCGGATAATGTGAAGATTGTTGGATCTAAGGGTAGGGCGGACTTGAGCAGGGAAATAGGTACCGTCCTGAACTGGGCATACAAATGGGACTTACCTCTAAACGCTCAAAAAAGCCATTTGTTGTCAAGGGCAACAGAGAGCCTAACTGTCGCTCATGATCAAGGGCTGTTCACCATAGAGGCAGCCAGTAGGGTTAAAGGCCTGGGGATCATCATGAAAAGTGACTTCAAATGGTCGGAGCAGTGCAACACTGCTGCGCATAAGGCTCGTGGGGAGCTCTTTAGACTGCGATCAGCTTTGTCTTGCCGGCAGCCGGAGGAATTCGTACCTATTTATATGGCTATAGTACGACCTCACTTAGAAGGTAGCGTGCAGGCTTGGTCACCCTTCTACAAAAAGGACGCCACCTGCCTCGAGAAAGTCCAACGTCTCGCCAAGCGAATGGTTGAAGGGCAGAGAGGTAAGACTTACGAGCAGAGACTCTGTGACCTGAATCGTTTCTCGTTGGAAAGGAGGAGATGTCGAGGGGATCTCATTGAAACCTTCAGGGTAATGAAGGGCTTTTCTGGCCTTAGACCAGATAGTCTATTCCAATTGGCCGTAGACTCCAGAACAAGGGGACACGAAAAGAAGTTGATAAAAGCCCGAGCTAGGTTGATGGCTAGATCGCACTTCTTCAGCAACAGGGTTGTGAACAGTTGGAACGGTCTGCCTGGTGAAATGGTAGATCTGCAGACAGTCCAATCCTTCAAAGGTGCCCTAGATCGCAAGTGGCACGAGATCTTCCCTTGTAGTGAGCCTTGAGTATATCAACTAGATGGATGACGGGTAGCACTGTGGTCCTTCTGGAGTATGTTTTAGCAGACTTTTTCCCTCATTGCATACTGTCTCAGTGAACGCTCACGATGCATAATATCTCTCGCAGTTGATGTGCGATGAGGTTTTCCGTTTCCCTCTCATTTTTAGCGGGGATTCGACGAAATACACTCGGCAGTGGTGGGTGCATAACTGGTGTGCATTCCATCGAAGGAATTCTGGACGCTCGATTGGCCGTGGCCATTACCTGTCCTGTGCAAACTGAACTTTACTGAACTGAACTGAACCTTTGAAGGATTGGACGGTCTGCAGATCTATCATTCCACCAGGCAGACCGTTCAGGTCAGGTCAGTTCAGTTCAGTCCAGTTTCAACGGGAAGAAAGTGGCCGAGACCAATCGAGCATCCAGATCGTTGTGTAGTTGGCGAGTTTCCTTGGCTTCCAACACTGCATGCTGAATGTTTTGTCTGAAAGGCAGAATTTGCGAGGCAGTGTCACATTTAAAGACAAGTTCGCTGACGAAAATACCAGGGGCTCATTACCTCCCCCTCGTTCACGTGGCTAGCTCGGATAAAGCTGCTTTCCAGCGTGGATCTAGGGTCTTCTTTAAAGCTGGTGCATTGCTGCATCCAACAGCATCCTCTGACAGTATCTCCCACATGCGTGCGGCCCTATTTGTAAAACGTTTAGCCCATGCGACCAGCCTTAAGTATATCCTCTGTGGATTAAGACTGTGCCCCCTGGTGCCGCACTCAGGGGAAGAAACGAGCAACCATCCATGCCTATGCCCGATAGACCCTTAATGGTGTTGAACGTTTCTATGAGGTAACCTCGGCTTGTACGCCGCTCTAAAGAGAGGAGATTAAGATCCTCCAGACGCCGGCTCAAGGTTTCTTCCCCCCTGGACCGGTGATCATTTTAGTTTCAAGTAGCTGCACCCCCTCCAAGAACTCCCTATCCTTGCGATAATAGAGAGCTCACGCCTGCAAGCAAAATCCCAGAAGAGGTAGCACCAAAACCTTGTAAAACGGGATGAAGACTTCTGTTTTTTGCATGTAATAGTATTGCATACCTTAGTTAAAACCCCTCTGGCCATATTGGCAGCTCTCCGGCACTGCCTTGAGGGCTTGAAGTCCTGTGTGACTATCACACCTAGGTCTTTTACCTCCGACACTCTTTTAAACTGAATACTGCTCGTTTCTTCTACGTTAGTGGTCAGGTCTTCACATTTAGTGTGATTCTGTGGTAAATCCCATCGTCCTGCCTAACTGAGCACAACATTTATATGCTGTGCTAAATCGATCCCCGCTATCTTCACATCATCTGCAAAGATGAAACACGGGGTAATCAGTCCTCCCGCTAGGTCATTTATATATCAAGAGGAAGAGCAAAGGCCCTAGTACTAAGCCCTGCAGCACACCACGTGTAACCCTCTCCGGTCTAGACAGATAATCGCCCACCTTGACACAGAAGCTACGACTTCCTAGAAAAAAAGCTACACAATTTGTTGCTATCCCGATCATCCCAAACGTCTGCACTTTGTTGTCTAGAAGGTGATGACTCACAGAGTCAAAAGCTTTACTGAAATCCAAATAACAAACCTCCACTGTCGCACCTTCATCCATTGGTCTTGTGGTCTCGTCCAAAAACGTCGGTGGGTTGGTCAAACAAGACCTTTTTAACAAACCCGTGATGTGCAGGTGTCAGTAGGTCACTGTGAACCAGACGCAGGCACAACTGCCTTCTGATTACACGTTCCAAGCACTTGCACGACACTGAAGTTAGGCTGACTGGTGTATAATTCTGCGACCTCTTCTTGGATCTTGTGCTTTTCTAATACAATTTCTTAAGCCAATCATCTGGAACCTCACCCTCCCTTAGAGAAGCTGTGTACAGCTGAGTAATAGCCCCTGATAAGATATTGGAAAGAGGCTGAACAACAGCAGAATGGATATTACCCGGTCCGGCTGCTTTGTGCTCGCACAGCCTGGTTCTCAATTACAGGAAGCTCCTGAAGCACTGGCTTACTCCCTGAAGCACACTTTTGAGCAATGCGTAGCCAAATTCACAACGGATCCCGAAATCAAAAAGCGATTATCCGTGATATTCTACGCTACTAGATTATTGAATGAACAATGATATCAAACAGGTACAAGCCTCAATTATGAGATAACAAGGACTCAATAAACAAGAAACCGAGTTGCGGCTTGTGAACAAGGAGCACGTGCGTCACGCAGGTCCAGAACAAGGATATGACAAAGTAGCGCTCTGGGAGCGAACAAACAACAATTGGTCCATAAAACCAAACAGTTCGTAAAGACAAGTCAATAGTGCAGGCAAGTGAGTGGTGTTAAGAAAAACATGGAACTGCAACGGTTTCGGGGGATTTTCCACGGCCGGTCGTTACACGGCCCACCAAAATCCTCTCGAATCCTTAGCGGAGTCATAGGTTTTGTATAAAGGTACTGATTCTTCCTACCTACCTAGGCCGTGCTGTCAGTGCGCGCGACCAATGCTTGTCGTCAACGTTCTACTCATGGTTGCTCCTAACACGGTGGCCATATAGACGTGAGGCTATTCTACAACTTCCACGAGAACAGCTGGCCGATGGCGGGCTTGAAGGGGGAACATGGATGCTGTCCTTGGAAAGGCCGTCCTGCCCTGGCTGTATGTGCTTGTGTGAGTGTGTGTGTGTGTGTGTGTGTGCATGATGTAATTGCCGCTGCTGCCACATATGCAAAAGACATTTCAGTAAAGCCGACAAAAGCAAATTGCAAACACCGTCACATGTTTGATGGGGGTTGCTTGACATTGCGCGCATCGGGTACGTGCTTATATGTCTGGATGTGTAATGGTATCACAAGTATCACCACACATCAAAAGAGGGCCTTCTGTAACGTCAACGAAAGACTGTGAGCACTGCAACGTATTTGACGGAGACCATGTGGTATAAACAATTATAATGTAGGTGAGGGTGCTTATGGGCGTATGATGATTCGATACGTCAGTGTGTTGGGACTGCTTCCATATATGGGGTTTCTCTACCCACCTCGAAGACGAATGCGAAATGGTCTACTGGGCCTCAGCGTTATCAGCTTCTCCGCCTGCACTCTCGAGTAGGCTAATACTGCGTACGTCGCGACTTAGCGTTGGCTGTCTTCACCTTCACTGTTCTTATCATTCCGTCAGTGCTTTCGGTGGTTTCCATAACCACCCCCAAGGACCAGGGGCTGAAATGTGCACGTTCGTCTGCGATCATCGCATCCCCAACCTTGAATGGTCTTGTTTTGACCAGCCACTTCTGTCGAGTCTGCAAAGCCGGTAGGTACCCCGCAGCCAGCATCTCCAGAAAACATTGACAAGATAATTCGCCTGCTTTCATCCATGGAGGTAGCTCCCACGAGGGTTTACCGGTCCTTGAAAACCCTCGTTCGACCTTAACGTCAATAAGTCGTTCGGGGTGAGCGCCAGGTGGCTGGGGTCGCCATTCATTACTGGAACCAGGGTCGGTTGTTCAGCATTCTCTCTACCTCAGTCATGACGGTGTTCAGCGTCTCGTCGTCGGGCCTCTGTTGCTCCACAATTGACAGCAATATCCGTCTGGCGGACCGGATCATGCGTCGCCGCGGTGGCTGGCCTGCGGGGGGCTGAAATGCCATCGTATGCCGTAGGCCACGGTTCGATTCTGCAGTTCGTCCCTGTTTATGTTCTTGTGCCAACGCTGCAATTCTCGGTGAGCGCCCACAAAGTTCGACCCATTGTATGAGTATATATCGGTCGGTACGCCTCTTCGGTTGATAAATCTCTGCAAGGCCCGTAGGAAGGAATCAGTCGTCATTGAATGTGCGACTTCTAAGTGTACCGCACGTGACTTCATGCACGTCATGATACGTCCATAACGCTTTTCTAATCACTTCCCGCACTTGATCCACAAGGGTCCGAAATAGTCCAACCCGGTGTCACTGAAGGGCCACTAGTCCGCAGTCACCCTGCATTCTGGTAGCGGGGCCATGTGTTGTTTGTTCGCCGTGGCATTGCGTCTCCTACACTGAACACAATCTCGGATTACGCGTTTTACAGTCGATCTTCCTCTCAATAACCGAAGGCGCTTTCGGATGACGCTCGTCACGTGACTTTCCCCGGCATGTCCCTCCATGGCGTGGACGTGTTGGAGCATTAGCTCTACTACAGGTTGTCTCGCAGGCAGCAGTATAGGATACTTTGTGTCGAAGCTCAGGTGGGCGTTGGCCAGCCTACCATCCACCCGCAGCAGTCCATCAATGAGTTTGGGGTTTAAATGCTTCGATTCGCCTCTCGGAGATGATATTTCTTTGTTGATTGGTCCCACTTCTTCCGCCCTCTCAAGTTCTCGGGCGAAAGCCTCGCGTTGGATCATTCTGAAAATATCGTATTCTGCAGCTTGCAGCTCATCGGGACTTATCGGGCCGACCCGTATCCGGCCTGAGGGCCGTAGCCCTTCCATGACTAGTAAATTTCTCTCGAACCTGGTTAACCAAACTAGCGAACGAAGCGTTTGCATCCATGAAGAAAGTCTGACCAGTCGCGATAGAATGGATGTCGCTTCGACGACGTTGGCCGCTATCACTACGCCTTTGATCTCCAGTTCTACTTCCGTAGGGGGGTTTAATTCGAACACGGGTCAGTCATGTTTAGACACTTGCAGGAAATTTGGCCCCCTCGTCCACGTGTCAAGTTGCTTGAAGTTGGTCGCACCTCGGGAGCTCAGATCGGCTGGATTATCAATAGACCTGACATGATTTCACTGGTTCATGGCTGATTCAGCGTGGATAATCGTGAGTCGGTTAGCGATGAAAGTACTAAACCGGCTCCGGACGTTGTTGATATAGCGAAGTGCTATCGTTGAATCCGTCCAGAAGCTCACCGACCAAATGTAGAGACCGAAACATCTCTTCACAGCTTGCACTGCCCTGACTGCCAACACGGCTGCGTTGAGTTCAAGGCGTGGGATTGAGACCGACTTCGGTGGAGCAACGCGGGCTTTGGCGAACAGGATCCTTGTAGTATATTGTCCATCTCCTGCGCACCATCGTCCGTACACCACAGCTCCGTAACCGACTTCGGATGCATCGGAAAAGGCATGTAGTTCTCCAGTCCGTGTCGTATGGCCAGGAGTTAATCATCGTGGGATTCTTATGTCCCCTAATTTCTTCAAGGTGTTCAAAAATTCTTCCCAGTCAAACCGGTCCCCTTGGTCCAGTGACTGGTCCCAATCAATTTTCTTACGGCACAGCCGCTGCAGCAAGATCTTCCCGAGTAGCAGCCATGGTAAGACGAAACCAAGCGGGTCGAACAAACTTGAGACGGCAGATAGTATGCCACGACGGGTTATTGGTAGCTCGGGAACGTTTAGCTCGAAAACAAAACCGTCCGTTTCCGCGTCCCCTTGTATTCCTAAAGTGCTTCCGGTAGAGAGAGGAGAGTAGTCCAGGTCTCTTACCCTTTCGGCCCTCTCGTGGTACGAAATGACCTCGAGCACTTCCGAAGCGTTCGACATCCATTTTGTTAGATGGAAGCTGCCCTCTTCCAGCAATCTTGTCAGGCCCCTGATCTGCGCTAGAGCTGATCCCACATCATCGAATGACCCGAGATAGTCGTCGACGTAGAAGTTCCTGCAGACGCTATCTACCACCGTCCGATGGACTGGATCTCCACGTTTAGTCGCAGCTTCCCGAAGGGCGTAGTTCGCACAGAACGGTGACGGTATGGCTCCGAAGGGGTGGACGGTCGTCCCATAATTTATCACCGCGTTTTCCCGGTCGTTCTCTTCTCACCACAAGAAAATCAACGCATCTCGTTCTCCTACCGAAACCTTCACCTGATGAAACACTTCCCTCATATCAGCGGACAAGGCCACTTTTCTCACTCTGAAACGGCACAAAACTTCGATTAGTGGTGTGGTCCACTCAGGCCCTTGTAGTAAGCGATCGTTCACCGACTTGCCCTGGAACTTGGCTGCAGAGTCGGAAACCACCCGCATTTTCAGGGTTTCTTGGGGTTGATGACGGGGTGGTGAGATAGATACCAGATGCCCTTTTTTGCCGTCGGTGTTGGCAGGCACCTTTTCAACGTAGCCGAGAGCATCGTTTCGCCTCAATAATTCCGCGTATCGATCCCACAGATTCTGGTCTCGAACGAAGGGTTCTTTTAGTCGAAGTAATCTTTGGGGAACGTAATTTCTGTTGTCAGTCCACGGGTCAGCAGATGTGCGCCATGGGAGGGGAACCTCGAACTGTTTTTTAAGGTCTCTAGTGCCTTGCCGCACCGTTTGTAAAGCTAAGTGATCCTCTTGAGACAGCAATTGTCGTTCGTCTCCGATGTCATGAAACTCCTTTTCATACAGAAGCTGCAGGTGATACCCTATGCGGTCCGTTTCGGCGTATAAATAATTCACGGAACCACGTACCCCTACCAGACCGTATAACATATATCCCAGAGCCGTGCGTACGGCAAAAGGTGCCTGGCGGTCGCCCAATCTCTGGCCAAGTACCCAATGCACCTCTGGCACGTCGCAGCCGATGAGGAGATCCACGTCATCGTCTTCGCTGTCTACAACGGTTACATCCTGCAGACGGGGCCACCTAGTCAAGATTGCGTTGACCGACCTTGGTGCTCACATGGGGAGATCAGCTAATGTGAATAGTTCCGTTGGTTCGATTTGCTCGTTAGTGTTTGAGGAGATGAGTTGCAACCTCAACCGGCTGGCAGTCATTACTTGTGTTCCTCCCATCGTGCTCACTGCCGACTACGTCGCATCTTTAGCGAGCCGGTGTTTGTCGGCAAACCGCTCTTTCACTAAAGTGGTGTCGGATCCACTATCAACGAAAGCCAACGCTTTGATCACTCCAGTTGGGGTCACTACTCCCACGGCAACTATGCCTAAACGTACCGGTTTAGTGGCAGACCGCGACGTTGAACAAATAACACTGGGCTTGGTACTCGCCTCGGGTAAGGTTGCTCTCGCCTGGTGCAGCAACCGATGGTGTCTGCCAGTGCAGCCCTCGTGATCACACCTGTTCCTTGCTCTACAAGCTGCCGCCCGGTGGGTGGTGTTGGGACAAATAAAACGCACTCCTGCCATCCTCGCCATTCCCCACCGTTCGTCTATCGTGGCGTTGCCGAACTTGAGGCATTCTGGTAGTCCATGGCTAGCATCACAGGGTCTGCAACTTGGTTGCGCTAGGGCCTCGCGTAAAATGGCGTGTGCATTGGTCCTAGGCTGATAATTCGGATGTTACCGTGCAGTGGTTTGAACCTGGCTAGTACTAGACTTGCTTGCTCGGTTGCTGTCCCTGATAGGTCGGCCAAGTCTGATGTCGGCTATCTTGGCTGCATGTGCAAGCATTCGGTCAGGTCTTCGAAGTTAGCTTCTCGGTCGCTTCGGCTTACTCGTTCCGCTTCCTCCACCCACCAACCCTGTAGTTTGGGAGAGAGGTGACAGACTTCGCCTTCCAAGGTGTGCATTGCATCTAGGTCAGCCCTGATCGAGGGCTATTGGGCAGTTCTGCATCTTAATCACCAGGTTGGCCATGGTGTAGACGTCGCCCTTGGTTCTCTGCCTCTGCCATCACGCCCTCTATTAGGTTACGGGCTACTTTGAACGGTTGGCTAAACAAGTCCCTTAGAATCTTCCTTGCTCTTATGTAGCCTTGTTCCGGGTCGAGCATGGTACACCCGTCGATAGCTTCTCTTGCTCGGCCTCGGCAGTAGTGAGTCGGGTAGAGAAGCCTTTGCCCAGGGTCGGTTACCTTATTTTCGACGGACGTATCGAACTGCTTGACAAACTTGCAGTATTGTTCAGATCGCCCGTCGAAAACCGTTAGTTCCACTCTAGGCAAATCGATCGACGGTGTTTTATAGTCGGCGGCCGGCGTGGGGCTCCCTGCCTCATGGCACCGTGGTCTATCGGAGGTGTCGTAGCCGCTGGTCTCATGCTCACGCCTTTTCTGTATACACTTCTTTTCTGCTTCCTGGGCCTGTTGTCCAGCCGATAAAACTACTGCCCTAGGTCTAATACTCTCAGCCTATATAGATCAACATTCTTACAATCCATATTGCCCTCAGCAACACATGGGCTAGCACTGACAAGACTAGGCGATCTAGCATTAACTAAAGAATCAAAGGTACCCAAAGCCTCCCCAGTGACTCTCCGTATTACTTCCTGTCCAGATTCCGATGTTTTCGATCCTTTTCTTGGCATTTTGCGTGTTTTCTCGTTCCAATTTGATCGGTTGAGTATTGTAACACACGTTTGAGCAATGCGTAGCCAAATTCACAACGGATCCCGAAATCAAAAAGCGATTATCCGTGATATTCTACGCTACTAGATTATTGAATGAACAATGATATCAAACAGGTACAAGCCTCAATTATGAGATAACAAGGACTCAATAAACAAGAAACCGAGTTGCGGCTTGTGAACAAGGAGCACGTGCGTCACGCAGGTCCAGAACAAGGATATGACAAAGTAGCGCTCTGGGAGCGAACAAACAACAATTGGTCCATAAAACCAAACAGTTCGTAAAGACAAGTCAATAGTGCAGGCAAGTGAGTGGTGTTAAGAAAAACATGGAACTGCAACGGTTTCGGGGGATTTTCCACGGCCGGTCGGTACTACAGCCAAGTAAGTGTGCACGAACATTTCTGGCTGCTTACAAGACGGTGATGGCCGCAGACTAAGGGGTCCTACACGAGCGCTTTGTGCAGCAGCGTTGCACTGGTCTAACCATTCAAAATCACTGCTCATAATGACCGCGAGGCCTTCAACCATACTGGCTGCTTCCATGGTGAACAGCTCTTGGTCGTGATCGGCAGTTAGGCTTTCAGTTGGCCTTGACAACGAACGGCTGTTTCTAGCTTCTAGGGGCAAGTTCCACTTGTATGCCCAGTTCAGGAGGGATCTTATATCTCCGCCCAGGTCGCCTATACCATCAGATCCAACAATCCCCACGTCATCCGCAACAATAGAACCAGGCGATTGAAAGCGGATTTTAGGTCGGTAATTAGCAACGAGAATAGCGCCGGGCTTAGGTCGGATCCCTGAGGTACATCACTGGCTACATTCACCAAACTGGAGCACCTGTCCCCTGCTTTGATGTTAAACGTCCTGTGAGAGTGGAAGTCCATCAGCCACCCGCATACTGGCCCACCTTAACCGAAGGTCTCCATCTTGCACAGCGGAAAAAGTCGGGCGCCTTGCTGAAGTTAAGGTGGCATACCTCATCTTGCTTGCCTTTGTCTAATCATCGAGTAACTTCGTCTAGGGAGAACAAGGGATTGGTCAGACAAGAATTATTCCTTAGAAAACCACGCTGGGTTGGGCTGAGCACGGGGTGCCCCAGTATGTGCTGATAGATGTGGGTGCGAATGATCTTCCCAAGTACTTTACGTAGAAGGCCAGTCAAGCTTACCATCCTGTAGTTATGCATTGCCAACTTAGGTTCACCGTCATGTAAAAGAAGGACGGCCGAGATTTTCCGGTCCTGAGGCAGCTTACTCCAGTCCAGTTTGGACCTGTACAGCCTGCACACCGACGGAGCTATGATATCCACCAACGGCTTAATGATAGCTGGGCGGATACCATCTGGGCCCGCTGACTTGTGGCTGTTTATTTCCCGTAGGTACTTACGCACGATTTCCTCTGGGAGATTCAGCTCGTTTACCTACGGAAAGGGATACACCAGAGCCAGGTCGACTCGCACCTCACCATCCATCCTATTTACCTTGCCAAAGTATTGCCCCTTGGCGTCTGCTTTGCCCTGGTCATCAGCTACAATACAGTGATTCCTAGCGGAAGGTGTGCCCATGGCATCCTTTGTTGAGCCTTTTGACTGTGCGTAGCTATAGAATTTTTGGGTTGCTCTCTTATGCTTTGAGCTTATCTGGGCTCAAATTCTTTCTTGGAAGTTAGCAGGAGGATCATATCTTAGTCAGCATTCACTGAATCATTATACGACGGGCGGAAACGTTTCGTAATGAAACACTTCACAAGGACCGTAGTGTACATAACCATTTGCCTAGAGGCTTGCTTCCCACCCTCTCTCAGAAATGATCTTGTTTCAATTACGCTTTAGGGCCGCCATGAGTGCCTGGGCTGTCCCTAGTTCAGTTACCTCTTCTAGCTGTCAATTCCAGTAGTTTACCACCCTTTTGTTGAGGAAGTGAGGTCTAGCTCTCAACCTAGATCGAACTTTCATCAACTTCTTCCAGTGGTCTCTTACTCCAGAGTCTGTCGTCTTATGGGATAGGCTGCCTCGCCTGAGCCAGAAAAAGCCTTTTATCGCCTTGAATGTCTCTATGGGATCCACTCATAGTCTCCCCCTCTCCGAGGAGAAGAGCTTGAGGTTCTGGAGTCTTTGTTCATACGTCTTTCCCCTCTGATCCTCAATCACGCATGTTGCAGGACTTTATACCTTCTCAAAACAGGCGGCTTCCTTTTTGAAGGAGGGCGACGACGCCTGAGCACAGTTTTTCAAAAGGAGCCTAACTGTAGACATATACTCAGCCATGAAAACCCTTGGCTTTGCACACCAATACGCTGATCTCAACCTGAGGAGCTCACCACGTGCCTTTTATGCAGCTGTAACACACTGATCCGCCCACTTAAGATCAGAAGCCACTTAAATCCCAAAGTGCCAACCCTGTTTTCAGCCTCAGTAGAAAGTGGGCCCTAGTCGTGTGCGACCCTCGGGCTTGTCGCTGTTCGTGTAAAGAAGTGGCTTTTCCCAGCTTTAGAGGAGAGGGGTACGTCCTACCTATTTGCCCAGTTTAGAACGGCAACTAAGTCTCTGCTCAGCTCCTCTGTCCCGTGAGCTCCCACTCATTTCACACCATCTGAAAAATAGAAGCTTAGTGACTGTGAGAATAAGCCTAAGTCATTTATAAACGAAAGGCACAATAGTGGGCCCGGTATGGAACCCTGCGGTACTATAATAGTAGCGTTTGCGAATTTCGAGTTCTCGTCGCTTACTTTGATGCAAAACGTCCTGCCGGCAAGAAATTCCACTACCCCTCCATGAATCTGCCTAGTTATACCAACTGACTTCAGCTTGATTGGCAGAGGCCGACGGTTTACCGAGTCAGATGCCGTGCTGAGGTCACGATAACACTCCAACCTGCTTTCCATCATCCATCTTTCGAGAGACTTCGTCTTGGAAGCCCAGAAAATTGGTCAAGTACGATCCCCTCCTTCGGAAATCCACGCTGAGCTTGGCAAAGCACAGAGTTCTTCAATGGGTGCTCGCAAACGTGAGCTTGGATGATATTTTTCAGCACTTTGCATGGGACTCTGGTTGGGCTTACCGGCCTACAGTTACCCATAGCCGACTTGGGTCCCGTACACTCTACATACCGATGGAGCCATGATACTCCTTAACCGCTTTATAATAGCAGGATGGATGCCATTTGGACCGGCTGACTTTTGGCCAGTTCAATTCAATTTCAGTTTGGTCCGAGGACACCACTTTTTGGCAGCGGTTGGTCCCTCGGATACCCCGGCGCTCAAAAACTCGGAAAAGATGAGTCTTCCTCAATACTTGGCCATGTTTGGGGAGGTTTTGGGTCAGATCCTCGATCAAATTAGAGCACAGGACAAGCGGCTGACGCCAAACAGAGCCCATTTTCCTACACTTGTTAGTTCTGCGTCTCACCTTGCTTTGACTCTTGGAATACGTCCTGTCTGTCAGTGGTTGAAAGTTCAAGCGGCTTGTCATTTGTAGGGCTGCTGTCGTACAGAACAGTGAACTTTTGAGCAAGCAAAGCCCTGTAACCAGCAGGTACACTCGTCATGCAAAGGTCTATTCTCTTTATTGTCGGCTTCCTTGTAGGTAAGGAAGTTTAAGGGGTCTAAGAAGCGTCAAGGAGGCGTGAGCAAAGGACCGGTAAAGAAAAGCAGTAATAATACTTGAGAAAACAGGAAGGGGAAAGAAATCGGTAAGAAGGTTCTTCTGAGTAATACACACTCCCTCACGGGCGCTCCGGAAATACATGTGTCCACGTAAAGTCCAAATTCATTTTAAAACGATGACAGTGTCTGCTGCCACAACACTCGCAGGGAGTTTATTCCATTTCTCTATTACTCTGCGTGCAAAGAATTGGGATCCGATTTTTCACCCGCTCTTGGCCTGACAACGTTCAGCTCACGATCCCGGAGGATGGAGCTTCTGTCACCGACAGACAAACGCCTTTACTTTCCCGGCAAACCTTTTGGCTAGTCCAGTGTTTCTATTTGGTCTCCCAGTGAGAGTCTGCGCTTGAGCTAGAACAAGTCTGTTGAGGCCAATCGTACGCCTCGTACTCCGGTCCCCGTAGACCGGAAATCGTTTTTGTGGACCCCTCCTCACAGTGATGATAATGGTATATTTCTTGACCGTGGTCAACAAACAATTGCAAGGCAAGATCAGACAATACAGCAGTATATAACAATGTAGGGTGTTCATAGTTTCGAAATTCAGGAAGCTCGCAGCCGCTGAAATAAAACAGTAAACCTGGGTAGTTTTGGGTGAACTGAAGTGGAGGTGGTCAGTTTGAGAATTGCGGACCAGTTTCGAATTTGGTGGGAGGGGTGTTGTGGATAGCTGGACGAACGTGGGAATGCTGATGCGGGCGAAATCGGAGATTGTTAAAGAGTGCAGGGATCACAAGGACCAGTAAAGCAACAGGAGTTGGACAGCACAACATGGACAGCGAGATGAGTTTGGAATAATACACAATGTGCCTTACGAGGAGTCTCTCCTGTGTGTGGAAGTCCCTGACCAACTGGTGAGCCTGAGCTTGGAATACGTACTCTCGGTGGGGTCACTGTAGCGGTCATTCCAATCGCGAGTGACGAGTGGCCCAATTAACGAATCCAAAAGTCTGAGGCAGATTGATTCGCCGATTCAACTGTACTGAACTAACAAAGGATACGCATATAAGTTATGTGCAAACCACAACTGTGCGACCACTGCGCTTAGCAACGAAGATCACAGTTCGGCAAAGGTCGCTGTAAGATGCAACCGTTACGGCAGTTCGAGTTCAAATCAGAAATCTGCCACAGCACATGAGCAAAATATAAATAAATGTCGAAGTATAGTGGTTGATGCGTGCTGTACTTGTTCTAGGGTCAACAAGATAAAGGGCGTAGTCTCAACAATACAAGTGTATGACAGCGGCTGAAGAGAATTTCCACACATGGACCTTACTGTCACACCAGTCCAGTACATGGGGATAGCACCACTCTGGAGTCGCTTAAGGTCATTTTTCTTCACCGTTATCATATCGCTCTGTCCGCGTTGTTGGCAGCTGATATTAGCTGCGCGGACGGCCCAAAGTTGCCTGTGACAACTATCATTCAGCCCCGGATTTTCTTTCAGTTCATGTGTTTCCGAATTGTCCGGGTTTATTTCCTGAATCTGAGCACCCCATAAGTTTATATAATAATGTTGAATTTTTGGCTTTACTTTAGGTTATTACCATTTTCACTTCCTGGGTTGCATGACACACCGCCTCTCCTGAAGCCTGGGCCTGGCCTGTTTTCCTGGTTCTACTCCGTCGCATTGGCAACAGTCCAACCCTTCAATTATGGAGCTGGTCAACAACTAATCTACTTTGACCAATGGATTTTTGGTGCTTCGCTCTCCTGATCTGCTTGCGTTCCTTCTGGGCAACTCTAGGGAGACGGTGTTAAAGCAAGTGGCTCCGATTTTTCCCACCCTTTCCTGACTGACTACAGCTGCTTGGTCATCAGGCCCCACATTTACGTCTCTCTTCAAAATTTGCCCAATGCTCCCGGTTAACGATAAGAACCCATCCTTGTGATGAGAGTTGACAAACCATGGTTGTGTATTCCGGGTTCTAGAATCAAGTTCGGGTTAATTGCGGTCCAGCCCCAAAGGTCTTTGCCACTTATTCGGTCTCTTTGGTCAGTAAGACAATACGACAATTGTAATTGAGAGTTCCTCCACCAGAGTATTCAGTCGATAAACAAGGGACCGTCGTGGGGCGTGAAGTCACCAAACAGTATATGGCGAGGTACCGCACTACTCCAGTTCACGGGTATACCACAACCAACCACAGAAGCGACTCCTTTGGCCGAACAATCCAGGAACCAAACTGGAAAACGAGGCAGCGTTACTAAGCAGCAGTCAAGCTGCAGCCATCAGCTCCGGACAATAATAAACAATGTGAAACAGTAGAACAATTAGTCAGCGAGAATGAGTACGAAATTGACAGAGGGAAGATTTGACGTTGCATCCGGTGATGGCCCGGTCAGCTACCACGAACAAACTCAACAGGGGTCTTGATTCTCTCCATGTAGATTCGGTCCTCCCCGTTCCACCGCCCTTATCTCAAAACTTCTCTTACGGCCACTTGTCTAAGTGTTTCTGCGGCGTGGAATAATTTGGCTGGGTGGCTCGCACACTGCGGTAGTCCTTGTTACTATTGTCTCTAGAATAAGCGGGGTTTTCATGTTTAACTAGTAAAGAAAGACCTGAAATATGGCTGAAGATGCTGGGGAAAAATGTGAAAATTACCTGCCAGGCATTCATTATAATTAGCCGACCTCACCCCATTTACCACCTGTCTTGCTGTATGCTGAGCGCACTCGGCTACTACAAAGAACAAATACTGAAAATCCTTCCAAATGTTCTACGTGCTTTGTGAATTTGACTGTATTTACCGTCGCCTTGAAAAGGTCGCTCATATACCACACTTTTTCACGTTTGTTTATCCATGTGGAACATTTGAATTTGGCCTTGAACCGTTTCTGACCATCGTGCTTGAGCCACGGGGCTTTGAACCTTTGGGTTTTACTGTGAAGTCTATTTGGCCGCATACTTGAGGTTTGTATATACTTGTACCCTTTGTGAATGCCATTTTATTGCCGTAGAAACTATGAATCAACCTCGTTCTGGTTTAAGGATACGCTTGAACTGGCTACGCGTTGCTCGATTTGCGAGAATTGACTTACATCTACTGCTAGCATTGCTTCCGACGCACTTCCGCGGCGCAAGTCAACGTGCCGTCTCTGTCCTCAGGCCCAGTGAGAATATGTGCTTTTGGCGTTTCACGGTCTTTTCTCGTTGACTTCTTCGAAGAAGCCGATCTTAGAAGCTAGAGGGGTGTTCCCTCCAATAACCGGTAGGCCCGTTCTAACTTTTCGTTTTCAATTAATTCCACCAAAGTGGCCCAGCGAGTTCATGTTATCAGTTAGTTCTTTCCATTGGTCGATTATGTGTTCTGTCTAGCATTATGTGGATTTTTATCGGATATATGCATGTCGCTAATAAACGTTTTCAACCGCTTCCATTTTTTTGAGAGATACAACCACATTTTTTCCTTTGGCCGTCGCGTTTATTCAAACCTTTTGCATATCAGGCGTAGCCAGCAGATTTTCGGAATCCAAACCTCGTCCGTTTCCCCAGCGCTCCTTTTTATAATGAGCGACGAGCCTTAGCCCGATAACGAACCAGAGTGCCATGCAGCACACGTGGATATACCGGATTTCATACCGGAAGTTCCGGAGCTTTTAGTGCTATTCTCAAGTCTCGTATCCAGGAGGCTCACATATCTAGCAAAAAATCCAAATTCAGTAAACTGTCCTCAGCTACTCCAGCCAGCAGGACCCCACAAATCGGGGATACCGTTATGAACTGCCCGGACCACAATCCGTACAAGGCTTTCTGTCAGATATCCTACTAGGAGATATGTTTCCCCCACAATTGTTATTGAAAATGCCTTCAGTTGCAGGCTCGACATTCATGGACGGCGCAGCCTTGCGTCTGCTATGGATACGGCGGCTTCCACCACAAGTTGAGAGCATCGTTGTGTTTCTGATACAAGGTTAGACTTTGAATAAGTGCGCCGAGGCTACAGACAAGGTCCTTGAGCAGGCACGTGCGTTTTTCAAGCAACCGTAAACGTTCGCCCAGGCATCTTTAAATCCGCCAGATCCCCTCAATAACCCTGTTTCGACAGTTATCCAGCAAAACGCGCCCAATAGCAACTCCTACTTTCAGGCATTACGTCATGAGGTTCGTCATTCATTGAGGGCGGTAGAACTGCATGTGACCCTTATCAGTGGCCTGCGTTCACGAGGCCAAAGCCGCCGCCGTTTTACACCGAATGCCCCGACAGCAACTTCACGGCCCGGAGAGTGATACTATCATGGCTCTTTAGGATCCCAGGCGCGTAAATGCTTTAAGCCCTGTGCTTACCACGCCTGCCAGGGAAACTACCAGGCCGGGAGGTGAGGGCGACGACCTCCTCGGGACCCCCGTTCCTGGTCGCCTCATTTGCTTGAGAAAAAAAACGTCGGTACGCTTTTCTTAATTGACACCGGGGCGCATATCAGTACAATACTGGATTCAAAATGGTTCAATGTTCCCCCTCAAGCTCTGACATTCCAACCCAAAATCGGCATTCCATTCCCAACATACGGCGGCCAGTTTATCATCCTAAACCTTGGCCTTCGTCCTCCTTTCCCGTGGGTTTCCTCCGTCGCCCAAGTGCACCACTCCATCCTGGGCTTAGATTTCTTAGAAAGTCACGGTTTAGTGGTCGACCATTCAACGGAAAGCTAGCAGGTAGTGTTTCATCGGATTTTATTGTTGGCTTCCTGGCACAAACCGAGTCACCAAAAATTCTCGTGCCAACTACTACGTCCGAAAAGGAATTTAGTAGTTTGTCCGGAGATTATCCTAACCTTGTCCTCCCAAACAGCAACCTGTCTTCAATCACCACTGAGGTGGCTCATCACGTCATCATTCGGGGACGTCGGTCTGCTCTAGGCCCCGCAGGTTAGCCTCAGACAACCTCGGTGTGGCCTGCTCCGAATTCCGACTTGTGATCAGTCTGGGAATTATCCGGCCTTCCTCCGGCCCGTGGGGATCACCCCCGCACACAGGGTCACGAAGAAGTCACCGCAGACTGGAGACCGTGTGGAGATTATCGCTCACTCTACTAAGTGACTAAGGTTGACCGGTATCTTACTCCGCACATCGCGGGACTCACAGCTGACTTAGCGGGTAAGATAATTTCCAGTCAAATAGATTTGGTTCGGGCGCATAACTAGTATCGGAGGCAGATATCTCTAGGGTCCCCGTAACGACTCCTTTCGGTCTTGTAGAGCTTCTACAAATGCCCTTTGGACTTAGCAATGATGAGCAAGTTTTCCAGCTCTCTGTTGATATGGTATGCAGTGGTTCGCATTTTACTTTCGATTATGTTGACGGCATCCTGATTGCCAGCTCATCTTGCAAGTACATCTATCCCATCTATGCACCACTTGTGACGGCTTATCTCGACACGAGATCAGGGTAAACGCGATGAAGTGTGCAACAGGCGTCGATGGCATAGAACCTTTAGGCCGCAAGGCGACAATAACAGGGATTATACCAGTGCAAGATAAGACTATCCTGGGCTACTTGGGACCCAAGTCGTTAGGGCCACTACTGCTTTCCAAGCAGTCAGAAAGTTTTTGACTTTACCTTCTACAAGGCTCCCAGTAAACGCTACCGCTCAAGGATCTGTTGAAAGGCGAAGCGAAGCAGCTGGTTTTCACAGAAACCGCACGAGACGCATTCGCTACGCCGGGGCGGGCTATCAGCAACATAGCTTCATTGTCACGCCTAAAGCCAACCGCCCTAATTGCCTTAGTCACCGGCGACTCCGAGAGCACTGTTGGCGAGGTACTGTAACAATACTCAGAACTGTTGGAAACCCGTTGCATTCCTCTCAAAAACTGCTACCGCAGGGTCCATGTATGGCAGGTTCGGCTGCGAAGTCCTCCCTATCTACCCAGGTATCCGTCACTTTAGGCACTACTTAGAGGGACTCGAGTTCACGGCCTACACCGACCATAGGCAAATCATCCAGGCATTGCGTGCAACCACAGGCAGATACTCTCCCAAAGAGCCTGGACATCTGGATTACATCATTCGGTACACGAGTGACGTGCGTCATGTCTCAGGTGTTGAAAATCCTGTGGCAGATGTGCTGTCTTGCACTCCCAACCTGGACCTTAGCAGCCCCTTCCCGATGGACCTCGAAGATACTGCTTCCGCACAAGCAGACGGTCCCGAGGCAAACCAAATCCGTGGGACCCCATAGTTGAGGCTTCAACCTAACCCAGTTTCTTCCGACGAGGGTAAAACGCTGTGGGACGCGTCCAGAGGCCATATAGGGCCAGTCATGCCGTCGGCTTTTCGGCGACAAGTCTTTGAGTTCTTGCATGATTTTTCCCATCCGGGTATAAAAGCCTCCAACAAACTCATCAGCAACCTTTATTTTTGGCACAGCGTGAGCCGTGATTTCATCACATGGGCTCGTACAGGCCTCCATTGTCAGCAACTGAAAGTGCGCAAACACACAAAAGGTCTACTGTCCGAGTTTCCAGAGGTCGACTCACGTTTCAGACAAGTGCTTGTTGAACTGGTGGGGCCGCTGCCCCCGTCAAAGGGTAGCTTATATCATCTTACTAGCTTAAATTCCTTCACCAGATGGCAGAAAGCCGTTCTTTTGCACAGCGCAGCTAGCCTAACAGTCACAGAGGCTTTCTTAGAAGGCTAAGCTGCGGCTTTTGGTTCCCTGTGGTGCTTAACACAGGCCGTAGATCACTTTGCGAGAGAGCCTCCATTTGTCTCCTACAACGTTTAGGCACGCGCCGCATTCATGCCACAGTCTAGCACTCGTCAGCATGCGGAATGGTGGAACGTTTTCATCGGCAACTCAAGACAACTTTAGCTGCTTACAACAACTCAATCCGGCGGGAATCGCTACACCCGGCACTTTAAGATTACCGCTACTCTCTTCAGGCCTGTCTACAAACCACGTCAGCCGAAATGACTTCCGGTTGTTCTCTTCGACTTCCTGGTGATACACTGACCCCAAAAGTCCATCGTCACTTTCAACTATGCTGAATATGCTGCCAGTCTGACGCACCAGATGCGCAAGTTACACCTTAAGGAGACTCGTGAACGAAACATCACGGTTTATCTACATCTACACCTCCAAGACTGGATGCACACCATTTTTAAGGCAGACAAACAAGCTCCTCCACAGTGGGCATATTCCAGCCCCCTCAGGGTAGTAAGCCGCCTAAAGGAAGCACTTGTCATCGACCGCAACGTAGGACGGATACGGTTGCCAAGTACCCACTTTAACCAGCTTTTCTGGCCTACTTCAATCCGTCTGATATCACTTCATCGAGCTCTGTCGGACAAGCTCCCACTTCCCCTGCTTTCCATACAGCGACCATACCAAAGCCGACGACCCAGGTGGCTGACCCTCCTGAAACAACCCACGACGCAGATCATCCTCCATTGACTTTCGGCCGAGGAAGGGTGATTAAAATACCCGTTAGTTTTGCAGATACGGTGTTTTTGTTCCATAAATAAACACAGACAACTTGCGCCTGCACACACAAAACTAAATTGCCCCACGTTTGTTGCTCCTCACTCAAGGTTTTTCCACACTGCAGGCATTCATACTTTCCTTTTTATGACTGAACAAATTCGTTGACATTCTCTTTATCTGTTCTCTACTGATATCTCCACTTAAGGCCGGCCATTCTGAAGAAAACTCGTGCCGTTTTAGAGATCCCCTTTCACTAAAGATACGGACCCGGCTGCCTTCTAATAAGTCTTCGCATTCATCGTTCTCTGCACACGCCCTGGGTACTCACACACAGGATATGCGAATAGCCGGCAAGATCGACCACAACACCCGTTTACCAGGCCAAACATGTGCTGGGTTATTCTCCGGGGTGAAAAGAGAGAAAACTGCACCGATATCCTCGCTTAAGCACCGGAAAATCCTACTTCCCCTGATGAACTTATGAGGTATTTCGGGTTGGGTAGCCAGCTACGGTAGCCCTTCTCAGAGTCTCACTTCGAATGTCAACCGCCATATTCTATCATATTACGGCAATTGGTGGTAACAGCATTTCATGCATTTCTATTGCATCTTCACATTTATGTGCATAACGATTGCGCAGAATACGAGTTTGAGTTTGTACCCATCCAGTAGCTGTTTTGGATCTTCAATCGCGCGTAGTTCAAGCAGGGGCTATATTGCTTTCGATGCAAGTGATACTACTTCTCTAGTGTGGTTCCTAATTATCACGTGCAAGTAACCATATTTCTCCCCCCTCCTTGTTTTTTACACTTTTCTTCGTTGGAGGCCCATGTTGCCGGTTCAGTTTTAACTCTAATAAAGTGGTTTCAAGCGGTTATTTATTTTTATTCTTCAAAGATATTCATTCATTTTGGAGTGATCTTGTGCGTTTTCTTATTACTAACAATAATGGTAATGGTATATTTCTCGACCTTGGTCCAGGGGCACGCAGGAAAGCGTGATCAGAGCTTACAACATCACCCAACAGTATGAAAGTTTCGCAAATATTAAAGAGGGAGTCGTACATTGCCGCACCCGAGAAGTGAAGCCAGGAAGGGCCTAAATGAAGTAAAGTGACAAAGGAATACACCGTAAATATGATTTAATTTCAAGTCAGCTGAGGGAATGGTAAGGAATGGGCCGGATCTAGGAATGTTGAGACAGGTACTGTCTTAGGAAACAGGAAATACAATATTCACGATGATGTAAGAAATTGGTAAGTGGCGCATACTCAATTCATTCACAGAGATAGTTGGTGACGAGTAGAGGAGACAGGTAGGAATTTTATAAAGGTATGCAGAGGAATACCAATTTTCATAGATTTGTGGACATGAAAACAGTGGTACTCCCTGAAAAGGTAAGATGATCTCCATGAGAAGTGCCAAGCGTCATCTCAAGTCGGGAATTCGCTGCTGGTGAGAGGAGGATGGAGTTGCGAGAAAAACTAATCGGCAAGCGGAATACCGTGTCCTCGAGGAACAAACCCAAGTACCACATTGCCCCCACCTTCGGAAAATACCTGGAGCATGCCCCAAGATTGCCCCAAGATTAGCTTACATGGGGACAAGGTGCTGTTTGGTAAAGGAATTGCTAGGACTATATCCATATGTACATATTTTGGCACCTCGAGGCAACCTTCTTGAGGCCTGTTTTGTTTTATTATATAGCCATCAGTGACGACCTTCAAGCAGTCCCATGCAGTTGTAACATGCAAGTAGCAGTGGTCTTCCGCCGGAGGGTTGAGCGTGTTCGATCTACAGAGCATGAGGAAAGAAAACTCCACGAGCCGAAGCTCAGTAACCGTGTCAAAAGCACCAACACTTACATCACCCGAACAACAACATAGTGGCTTACAACCTGGCCATTGCACAGTCGTGGTTTTGCCCGTCACGTGACTGTTAGCGTAGTTTGTCTGACAGGTGTCTCGCGTGCTCGGCTTGAGATTTGTGCAAACTGTGTTCACCACAGCAGCTACACATGTTTATATTCGCACTAAGCAGCATACCTAGGGCTGGCCTGAGGATTGGGAAGCCCCATTAAGCAAACTTCGGGCAAATCAGGGGTTAGCCCCAAGAATGGCATCCCTTGGAGCACTTTTTACGTGCGATTTTCACGTTGACTGATTTATCAATCTCCATCCATTGGCAGAATGCTTTCATCATAATTTACTGCACTGCGGCTAAATGAGCGTATACATGCGCTTATTTATACCTGTGGCCATACATGTATATATATATATATATGTATAAATGTATACATGGTTGCTTCATGACACACCATTGTTCCTGTGGAAGCCGTGAGTACCTGCTGCACTCACACTTAATGTGGACGGATATTTGCTTTTAACTGTTGTTGTTTTCGGATTTATAATGAAGAAAAATGTGAGCTGGCGTTTGCCTTTTTTGTTTACAGTGGGCAGCTAGCTCGCATGGATCATCCAAGCAAGTGGCAAAATTACCGTCGGCTTAAGCGGGCGTTGAGTACCCATTACCATGTACTGAAAGTGGCGAGGAGTCCATGTTTTTAATTGCAGGCTGGCGATGCAGCAACGCAGGAGCGTATTGAAAGTGGCTGGGTAGCAGCAAGAGAATAGCTGTCCGCGATCATGGACTCATCGAAGCAATAAAAGGTATATCAGTTAATTAGTGGTCTCACAGTTTACCGGACGCTATCAGATTCAGTCCGTTTTTTCCCGAAAAACCAACTATCAGCATCGACCAGCACTTCAGGAGTTGGTTCCACAAAGCTGGTGATTGTGGAGCCGGTAGCAGACATAATTTTTAGGTAGAATGAAGAAGAGCTGCCTACTTTCAAATTTACTGTTGGCAGAAACATCTTTGCTGCAAGACTAACATTTGAAATGCAAAAATCGGTTAACGAAGCACACTGAACTTCTGTTTCTTTCCGTGGGCCACGTTCGCCATCCGTTTCGTATACGTAATTGTGAAAAAGTTGCGGTTATTTGCAAGAATACGTTGCTCGGTATACACCGACATGCAGCCTTTTTAAGAAATATCAAAGTAGATTCATCCCTTTTGTTCAACTTGCAAGCATCGCTGGAAAATGCCATGCCATTTATTGAAAATAATTATATCGAACGCCATTATCACTCATTACATAACTTCAAGGTGATTTACTGGCAGTTCTTCAATAACTGTTTGCTTTTCATTCCTATTTCTATAGATATAGCAACCACTGGCAACCGGATCCTAGGTTCAACGAAAAAGTACTTTAATGCATTATCGGAAAGCTGCACAAAATACACACTTAATAGGCGTAAATAAATTTTTCGTATCACGAAAGTGGTTTTCAATTATCTGTTATGAGCTCTTCAGAAATTCATATACGTTTAATGCGTACGTGAACTGCCTAATTAGAAATACGTACCGTGGTAGAAGCCTTTGAAGCAGCAGTTAGAACTGGTTTCGTTGAACGTACTACAAGGGCTTGGGCTAGCCCCAAGTTTGCCATATCTCTTGGGGTATGCCCTTATGGCAACCCTGAGGCTAGCCCCATGGGGCAATCTTTGGGTAACGGCAGCGCTTCCATAAGCTTTTCAATAGTGAGCTTGGGGCAGCACCACGTCTGCCCTAAGTTTGCACCAAGCTTGCCCCATGGGGTAAACTTAGTGCACGCTGCTTGGCAAACGATTTAAAGAATCGAAAAGCAAGATAATGAGCGATGGAACTTCATGTTCCAGGATCCAGCAACATTGATTTACTTCACGCTAGGGGAAACGTCAGGGGCGAAAAGCCTTTAGCTAAAAGGAAGTTGGTTTATATGGCTGCCCTAAGGGTATGTAGGGAAGGAGGCAGTAATCGTCCGGACACAGTTGTGAACAGCGACTGGGGAATTAGATAAAGCAGGGTCTCCTGGGGCTTAATGGCGGTAGGTGACTGTGGGTGTTGTTTGGAGTGGCGAGAACCGAATGGAATCTGAAACGTTAAAGCTATAACTGGCGACCAACTGTATCCCACTGCAAAGTGGATGGTACGCAGCATACGTGAAAAAATAAATAAATAAGTAGAATAAAAATGATCGGCTCAGCCTCTCGCATTAGGAAGAAAATGGTAGTTTCAGGATAATGTGCCACGGTGCTATTGATGAGACCCCGTTGTCGAAGGCCAGCTCTAGCTGGTCTTCGGTGACGCCTAGGCCGGTGCAACGGATCACGAGAGGAAAGGTCAAGATTTGTACTAGCGAGCTCCTGAAATGAGGGATAGAGAAGAGCAGGGAAGAAAACGGAATCTAAAGCTTGAAAGCTCGTCCCCTTCTTCATAGGCTCAATCCTCAGATACGCTGGTGTTAGCTAAAGACGACAGATGACTGACGGTACGTTGTAATTTTAGAGTTTAGCTAAACTGGGCTATGGACGCACATTTGCGAAAAGCCAAGGGTAACCTATTCCAAAGATTTGGGTATTTGATAAAGAAAGAAACTGGATCTTACTGGAAGCCTCGACTGTGGGACGGCTAGGCAGAAGTTCCTGCGGCGTAGAGGGTAAGAAGGTAGAAGAAACTGCATCAATTTGGTAGGCGTGAAAGTAAATTGATGAAAAAGTCTGTGTGGAATAAATAAGTTAAGCCCGACATGCGTGAGCCATAAGATGTCAAGTTTTGGTAGGGTACGTCGTTCTTCATAGCTTCATAGGAAAGACCATTCTGCTAGCTTCTCGGTGAATGAAAGCTGATCGTTCTCGAGGCGTATCCTATCCACTTCAGATGCCGCGAAGAAAATAATAGGGCGGTATTCGAGATGCGGTCCCACAAGAGATCCTTATGTGAGTAGAATACTGTTCCATTTTAAATGATCTGAGAACTAGGCCTTTTGTTTGTCTGGCCCTGGCCGTCTGGAATGAGGAATGTTCCGAGAATTGCAGACTGTTGGTGCATAAAAGCCCAAGGTCTCTCACTGATGAGCCTGGGGCAATAGGTACTTGATTCAGTGACAAGGTCTCAGGAGGGTCTTGACATCTACGTGTTGTATAGAAGCTTTCAGGAGTCTAGAAGCACGTCTTCTATGAAGTGCAACTTTGATCAAGTTTCTTAAGATCATTATCCATCTCAGACAGCATTGTGCTCAAATCTTGGTGGTGGAACTCATAAACGATTTTGACGTCATCGGCGAAGATGAGAGGAGTGCCGTTCTGCACAACGGGAAGGATGTCGTCAATATAGAGTAAGAAAAGTAGCGGACCATGTAAACTCCCTTGTATAACTCCGCAAGTGACAGGCGCCGGTTGCGATAGGTGACCATTAGCACGAAACCTGGGTTCGGTTCGTCAGGTAAGAAGAGATCCACGGTTTAAGCGGACCGTGGATACCACAGGAATGAAGCTTCGTTAGCGGTGAGAGTGAGGGTCTCGGTCGAATGCCTCTGTGGTATCGAGGTAAGTGATAATCATAGGTTTGTCGTTGTCACCTGCCGCGGTGGGTGGGTTGAGAAGGTCAAATTGGTACGTGGTACAGGAAAGTGGTTTTAGGAAGCCAACTTAACCGCTGTGAATGAGTTTATGGGACCGGAGAAAATCTGACACCCTTTATTCAATCGAACGTTCCATTGTTCGGGCAGTTAGGAGGGCGTGGTAATAGTACGATAACTCGAAGTATCATGCACCAGACTCTATTTTTTGATGGGGATAATGGCTCAAGTTTCTACCTGAATGGAAAAATGCCATGTTTAAGGGATAAGTTGAAGAGGATCATAGGGAAAACAGCGACACCAAATTCACCAAGATGAAAGAGTGATGGAGGGAAGCCGTCATAACCAGGGCTGGAGGAGGTTCTAACCCGCAGCAGTAGATAGGCCGCGTCGTATGAGCTGAATTCGATGTCAGAGGGAACGTGATCAGTGATGAGGGTTAAGAGGACGGATTTGAAGTGGAGTCAATAGTTCTGAGAAAAAGGCACTGAGTGCCTCAACCAACATTAGCTAGAAGGTAACTGTCAGTGGGTGAACACTGTGCCAGTCTTCGTGCATAGGTGTGACGTAGTCTAAATCGGAGTTAGAAGTAGAGAGCCGACAGTACGGAGTAAGGATTGCTGGTATACAGGTGAGGGTAGGTTGCGGGTGCTGTCAAGAATAAGTTGTTGTCTGTGGAGTTGAGATTTGCGGGGTGTGTAAAGCAACCGGTTTTGGGATTGGAAGCTGAGTTTATGGACAATGGCGGGTGAGATGGTACAAAATAGTGGTGACTGGGTTCAACGGGACACATAAGGGACGGATAGTTATCGCTCGACCAGGACCGAAGAAATAGCTTTATTTGTTTGGGCTGGTCCATCCTGCCCTCGGGAAGAAGCGTGGTATTCAGAAATTGAGACCTTTGTCTATCGTTCACCGCCGAGCTACACCAGGTCGTTTTGCGTCCTGTTATCGATATGAATTTCGCTCGGCTATTTTAAGCAATAATGAAAAATTGCGGCTTTTTAGGGCATTCTGGTTACTCAGAATAACTCAGGGAATTTTTCTCAGCGGTAAATTCCAACCTGGCTTCAGTTGGCCTTTGCTGTTCTGCTTCACCTTCAGGGTCTTTTTGATACTTCCAAGCGCAACGTGTATTAGACAAGTCTTCCAATAATACTCCATCCTGTCGAACTCCGGTTACTAGAATAAACAGGCTCAATCGAAGTCTCACCGCCTTGAGACAATTCTCGGTTGACCTCCGTGAATTTGTTTGACTGACAACGAAAGGAATGGCACCTTAGACCGAAGCACCTCAGGTATAAAGTCCCAGCTTCTAAAGATGGAAGATAACGCAACTAAAGTCGCTCCCCGTAGTGTGCACCACCGAGTGCACGAAATATTTTTCCCGGCTTAGCCTGATAGTGGCTGGCCTTTCCGTTGATTCTGTTGCCTCCGTAGTTCTCATAAGAGCTAGAAAAACTCCCATGATGCAGTAAATGTCAAAGTCAAACATATATTGTGAAATGCTTGCGGTACGGTTTACCTTCCTTGTCAAATATCAAGACTGTGTACGCGCGATCACCGTTTTGCCAGTCCAATTATTATGCACTTTTTAGATGATCTATCCGTCTGAGATTTTAATAAACTGCGTACTTCCGTAGCTTTCATTTCAGCGATAAAAAACAAAATAGCCGAAAATAAAACCAGCTTCAAAGATCAACTACCAGATTCCTCTCGACTTTCTCCAAGAGGAAGCGCCTGATGATCCTAAGCCTTCGAAGCGGGAAGCTGACCACTCCGCCTATTCTTATCACTTCCCTACTGCTCATCTTTACAAACCTCTTCTGCTTCCTCACTGCCAACCGGTGCCCCTCTTCAGCCCCCGCTCTGCACTCTTTGAAATTGGTTCTCGTTACTAGTGATCTTGATATGTCCGATTAGAAACAGAAACTATCATCAGTTCCTGTGCATCGGTAGTCCCCACAAATTCAACGCTTTCGCTGCCTGCCAGAACTAGAATATGGCCCTGGCACGCCGTCACCTCTGCCCAAAGTCACTCTCCCCACCTGGCAACCATCGCCAATGCTCTCAAGTATAAACGCTCCGTATATGGTGTTTCGCCCAATTTCCCTTACCACTCCAGTAACCCACAGTTTAGTCCACCCCTCTACACCTTTATTCCTCGAACAAATTTTACCCTGCCCCTGCATCTCCCACCAGTCAATACTCGATTCCGACTGGCCGGTGTTTCTCAACTGCTCCTGACCACCCCTGCCTGATATCAACCCGCCGAATTTCACAGATTGTTTCGTTGCTCCGAACTTTACCCCCCCTGTTGGTTCCCAGTCACTGTACTCCTCATCGGTCCCTCTCTCTGCACCATTCACGCCAGCCCGACTGGGAGCCGCTCCATATGAACATCAACTAGCCCCGTCATTCATATATTCCCGTTTGACTGTGATCTCTTCTACTCGCAATCGCCGTAGCTTGCCTTCTTCCAATCCGCACCATCCCCTGACTCGCCTGTACCACCTCCTGCAAAGCAGCGTATCTCTAGCCCAGTTCAACTATTGTTCTATTCTCCGTAAACCCCTGCACCTCAAAAACTTGTCCTCACGTGTACGATATTACCTTGATTACGAAATCCCGGCTGTCTGAGAGCCCTTCCAATGATCAAATAGCTTTGGTGGACTATAAACTTCTAAAGACTAATTGGCTGAACCGGCTTGGTGGTGGGTGCCTAGCCTATGTCAAGGAAGTCCAAACAATCACCCTTTTTTATATGCCGCTCTAGATTCTGTTCCCGATTCTCCCTGGTTCACTATCAACCTCCAAAGAACTGCTCTTTAAATTGGTGTGTATGGATCTCCAAATTTTCCTGCTTCCTTGTTTTCGCCTCTTATTAGATCTTTCGAGTACCTCTGTCTCCCTCCTCCTGGAACCATGCCTGTTGCAGGCGATTTTAACCCCCTCGAATTCGCCTGCCTACACTTTCAACTTCCCCCAGTCTCATGGACCCAATTACTGGTATTCATCTTGATGGCTGGACGCAACATGTTTCCGAACCTTATAGAAATGGGAGCATACCAGACCTGATATTTACTCACAACGTGCCTCTCATCAACGTGTCAGTAGCACAAAATTCCTTTGACAGTCACCACGAAAGTGTTGTCTGCCATCCGCCCCTTAGTGGCCATGTTACCCTCTCAATTAGGCCCTGGTGGCCCACCCCTGTTTGCTGTTGTCAGAGGCGGACCGGATCTCCCCATTCTGCTGTCTGACCTCTTTACTCTTCCACCTAATGGTAGCACCGTACCTGCTAACTGAAAGGTATGGTAATCGTTCCCATTCATAACAAAGGACCTTTACATGATGAGTTCACTTATTGTCCTATAAACCATACCCCATTTTATCCAGAATAAATAAAAAAAATAGTAAAAGATCACGTTATTGACCACTTGTTAAGCGCCAACCATATCAGTGATAACCAACATGGATTCCTCTGTTCACGGTCCTGCATGATTTGTTCGTGTGGTTTTCTGAATCTCGCCACTGAGTCGGCTAGAAGTGGGGGATCTTTTATCGTTCTTCATCTAGACGCAACTGAGGCATTCGATCGTGTACCTCACCCCACCTTTTACCAAAGCTGATATTGTTTGGCATAATCGACCCACAGATTTCTTGCTTTTCTTCTTACTAACCTCATCGTTCACAGGTTGTTTTGATTACCGCGCTCACCTCTGGCCCTAGGTCTGTTACTGACGGCCTCATTTAGGGCAGTATCTTAGGCCCCCTTTTGTTCCTTCTACGCATAACTGATGCTTCCGACAATACCTATTGGCATGCAGTTCTTGTTTGGGGAAGACATTGAGATGGCTTACACCTTTTCGCCCGGCAATCTCAGTACTTCCACCCCTAAAATCTCATTTGAATAGGCCACTCTTTGTGAATGGTCTTCAACCTGAATGATAAAATTCTCCACCCATAGGTGTATTTTTCTTACAAATACCAGGTTCCTCCAGGTTCTTATGCATCAGCGGTTTGCTCATCGATAGCCAGCCCTCACTGAGGGACCTTGGCTTGAATTGTTCTTGCTCCTCCAACTTTTCTGAACATTTTGTCCTCCGAAAGGTAAAGGCTAAAATGTGCCTCGGTCTTCTGTTCAGACTCTTCCAATTTAAGGAGAGCATTCTTTTCCCGGACAAAGCTCATGCCAGGCCCCTTCTGAAAAGATGTCCCATAACCTTCTCTAGTATGTGCAAATCCGACAGAATTACTATTTAATGTATTTGGAGAAGATTCATAATGCAGCGTATTGGGGGTAGTCGCTCTCAAGCTAGAGAAAACGATGTTTATATCTCAAAATCGAATCAGTGTGGCTTCGTAGCTTCAAGCTCAGCCTGGTATTTCTTATAAATTGTTGACCAAGCAATCTTATTCCTTCAACCAGTTATACTTTGCTCCTTTTAATGGATATTTACTTCGTGATAGACGATAAACTATCACCATACCCCTATCGAGGACCGTTATGCTCTCACAGTCCTATCTCCTCGCGTAAACCAGAATCTGAAACAAACTCTCTGTACTCTACAAAAGTTCTCAGTCAAAGTTTGCATTCGCGCCTGCTGTATGTAAGTTTTTTTCTGTCCCAACTATTTTAAGCTTATTGAACGTTTACACCACCAAGATCCATGCTTACGAAAAGACCCTCGAATTTAAAGCCATTACTTCGTTTCTCCGAAACACATTGCTTAACAAGGTCATCAGATTTTTTCCTTCTCAGTTCCGAACTCATAAATAGTAATTATAACAATAATAATGGTATATTTCTCGACCATGGTCGAGACGCATGCGCATTCGCATGATCATGGTGTACAACGTTACTCAAAACAAAGAACTACACACGAATTCCAAGAAAGCTAGTCAAAATCGTCAGAAGCAAAGCAACATGGCTAGAGTTAGTTTTAATCGACCGAAATGATAATGGTTAGCGCCGCAAATACGGCTTGGTTTCGAATCCGGTTTAGTTGGTGGTGGCCCGTAGAAATGTTAAATATGTCGTGAAATTATAGCGCTCAGGATGCGTTGTAAACCAAAATAGTGCAAGCTGTGAATAACGGAGGGCTATCGGGGTTCCATGAACGGAATAAGTTATGAACATGAAGAGATGAAAGAAATGAATGGGAGTACACACGTGAACTTTGGTGAATATGAGGAGAACGGCTCACTATAAAGACGACGATGGCTTGGAATGACGGATATTCCCGGTCAGAGTTTACTGGGTATCGATGTGAACTTAGTCCCTCAAGAAAAGCTTCGGTTCATGCATCACATCCGTAGTTCGTGGCACCGGCATCCACGGCGGACGAATAGCTGAAAAATGTACGGTGGCAGAAGGTTGCTCAGGGTTTCAAGGTGAAGTTTGTTCTCTACAGAAAGACAGCTCCGAGAAGCACAGCGTACTCCATTTCACCGGGGTGCTTTTTTGGTGGACAGCTGAGCCTTCCTAGGTGGTCCGGCATTGGTCGAGGTTTCGATGAGGTGCTTGCTACTGATGTGATTAGAATTGCAATTTTCATTAAACGATCGCCGTGGAGCAACGTTCTGGCAACATAGAGTGACCAAAAATGAAGAGAAAAGAGGTTCAGTATCCTTGGACGGGGAAAGTGAAAGGAGCCCTGGAAGATTTTTTGTTTTTTGGTCTTGATTTACCTTTGGATGGTGAGTCCCGGTGGCCAGGCACCATACGGCAGCAAGAATACGTAGGAGTTTGTGGGTGGCGTCAATACGCAGGTCAATGCGTGAGTGGGTAGTATATGTTAACAGAGAGAAAGGGGTTTGGTCGGCCTGGGTAGGTAGGAAGCTCAGTATGCCATAGTCCCATTCAGGCGCAAACAGAACCACAGGCACCTTAGGCGAAAAGATGGAAGGCCTTATTGTGGGGTTCCTCCGCTCGCTGGATGGGGTCTAAGCCGTATATTGAAGGTGCCCATTTCCCTCACGGCCCACATTTAAAAAGCGCGTTCTCGGGACAAGATGTTTGTTTATTACAATTTCTCTACATGAGATTGCTTGAGTCCACCCAGGGACTTTCCTTAGCTCCTTCGCCCACCAGATCTTTATACGCTTGCACGTGGTGCCCGAAACTGCTAGAGGCGGTCTATTTTCCCCGGGTTTGGGAGTAGCCATTATCCAGCTGTCACTGCCATCGAGGGTGTCCCGATTCTGAGCGCAGAGAGTGGAAAGTAAGGACAGGCAAACACATGGAACGGACGCAAGACGGACAGCTTGCATTTACTAACTGCGACGATAGATTCTTCCGAGCTTTTGCACGAACCAGTGCTCATCTATCATTATGAACTACTGATGACCTAACCGGTGAACTGCAACAAACAGGGAAAAGGAAGAACAAGTGGCTCATAGGAGGGCGCGAGGAGATATAGCGGGGGTTGACATTATCCTCCTTAGTTCTAATGACCAAAGGCCTGGTCTACTGCAAACTCCAGCATACCGTGTTTACTCCGGGCATTTTCACAAGCTTTCCGTGAGGATGAGAAATCCGTCCAAGAAGTACATAGCTGGGCATAGGCTAATGTGGATCATCATCCGTAAAGGATATTGAGACGCTGGGTTGATGACGAAGCATATAACAGGAAGGCTGGAGTTCTTGGTTTTCGTGAGCCAAGTAGAAACAGGCCATGCTGCGGGGATAGAAATAATATCACAGTCTGGGGAGGGAAGGTAAGGAAACTAGGACCAACTCCAAAGTAATTCGAGAAAAATTACTCAGGAAGACAACCATAAAACTGACGGCCGAGTGAGGGAGCAGAAAGAGCGGACAAGCCGCAATTAGCGGGTTTAGAATAAAACATTTGGGCGAGTTGAGCCCGACACCAGGGTGTACGAGCTTTACCACCTGCTGCTGCAATTTTGACGGGCCAGGGGCCTGGAGGAAAGCAGCTTTAAACCCGGCTCGGTGTGCTGACTAGTTGAAATTGGAACATACTCTCGTGGATAGATGAATACGGGAATCAGTTGATGAGATGACAAAGCAATATCACCATAAGAGTAAAAGGGTACGAATAAAGGCTGAATTGGAGGAGTTACAAACGCTGGAGTTCCAAAGATCGATGCCTTCTTCATAGGTTTGCTCCTCAAATATGTTCGTGTTCGTCAGAGAATAAACGTAACCGACGGTAGGTTTTGGTGCATTTGAAACCTGTGATTGACGTGCATTTCCGAAAAACCAGGGGGGCTTATTGCAGGGCTTTGTGTATTAGGTTAAAAAGTCGGATCTTGTTGCCAGCCCCGGTTACGGGATGGCGGGTTGAAGGTCCCTCTGGTGAACTAGGTGGGACGAGAGTGTGGAAAACTGCATTTATGTGGTAGAGGAAGTTGTAGAGTGAAGAATGACTTCACATGGAAAGCTTGGGTCAATTCTAGCCGGTCTGATTCCTAGGGGTTCCGTGGTTAGTAAAGTGCAGAGCTTTTCAAAGCTCCACAGAAAAGAGCATCCTGCTAGCTCCTCGGTAAATGAACGCTAAAGGATAATACTGTTCCATTTTAAGTGATCTGAGAACGAGGCCTTTCGTTTGTCTGGCCCTGGCCGTCTGGAATGAGGAATGTTCCGAGAATTGCAGACTGTTGGTGCATAAAAGCCCAAGGTCTCTCACTTATGAGCCTGGGGCAATAGGTACTTGATTCAGTGACAAGGTCTCAGGAGGGTCTTGACATCTACGTGTTGTATAGAAGCTTTCAGGAGTCTAGAAGCACGTCTTCTATGAAGTGCAACTTTGATCAAGTTCCTTAAGATCATTATCCATCTCAGACAGCATTGTGCTCAAATCTTGGTGGTGGAACTCATAAACGATTTTGACGTCATCGGCGAAGATGAGAGGAGTGCCGTTCTGCACAACGGGAAGGATGTCGTCAATATAGAGTAAGAAAAGTAGCGGACCATGTAAACTCCCTTGTATAACTCCGCAAGTGACAGGCGCCGGTTGCGATAGGTGACCATTAGCACGAAACCTGGGTTCGGTTCGTCAGGTAAGAAGAGATCCACGGTTTAAGCGGACCGTGGATACCACAGGAATGAAGCTTCGTTAGCGGTGAGAGTGAGGGTCTCGTTCGAATGCCTCTGTGGTATCGAGGTAAGTGATAATCATAGGTTTGTCGTTGTCACCTGCCGCGGTCGGTGGGTTGAAGGAATCCAATTGGCAAGCGTCGCATGGTCATGACCCAAGGAAACCATGGCAAAACTGTGGATGGGGTCATGGAGCAGAACAAAATCAATCGTTTGGTGCCTTTTCAGAAGTCCCATCATTCTTGCAGCTGAAGGGATGCGGTTATCGAGAAAACTACTCGAGGGATCATGCCCTGGACCTCATTTGCGGATGAGGGTAATAGTTGAAGCTTTCCACTGGAAAGGAAGAATGCCATGTTTTGAGGGATAGGTTATAGAGATTCTTAAGGATAACAGCGATATCAGTTCCACCTAAATAAAAGCTTGATGGAGAGAAACCGTCTTTCCCAGAGAGGAAGGATGGTCGGACTCGTAGTATTCGGTGGACTACGTTGTTTGAGCTGAATTCATAGTGGGCGAGAACGTGATAGGTGCGGAGTGGTATAGCGGCTGGACTTGTAATGACACCGGTAGTCATGGATTCATAGAAAAATAAGTTGAGCCCCCCGGCCATCGCAAGTGAAGATTTAATTTTACATTTTTTTCAATATAATTAGGGTTTCCTGAAGAGAGGTGACGATATCCACTCCCTAAAGGCCAGGGTAATCTTTAAGGTCTATCATGTAAGTTGAAGGCCGACATCTGTTATTTTCATCATTTCATTAGTCCGAGGACTATTGTTAGAGAAAGTCGGTGAAGCCATAACGACATTAGGAAGCTTGAGGCACTACTCCAAAACTGTTTTGGGTTTGGTACGTCTACTTTGGAGCCCTTCAATATAAGGCATCCGGGTCTCGGGGAGGCTGGTTCTAGTGGTAGTGATTAATGGCGAGCAACTAGGTAGTTTATCACAGAATATGTCAGTAGCAAGCTGAGGGTCGTGCGGCAGAAAATAGTCATTCCAGCCGAGGAAGCGTAGCCTGGGCTCGAGGTTGATCCAATTAATCGTGGATAAAGGCCCTTTGGGGTGCTGTAGATTTGAAACCCACAGGTCCGGCTGTGAATCTGCAAGATACCATTCTATGGTCATTTCCAGGGAAGGGATCGAGGGTAGTGGTTATCACATCAGATGAGCCGTCGATAAATAACTGATCGAGAATGCGGCTTCCCCTGGTCAGAGTCGTTACCTGTTGGACCCGGAGCACCTCAAGTACTCTGGAAAATAGGCTCATGAAGTACTGTGATGCAAAAATGTAGTCCCAGCAGATAACAGCCTCGTTGAAGCCGCCAGCAAAGAGTTTAGACGAAGGGGGTAGCAGCACAAAGTAGGCTAAAGCGGTAGCTCGCGTGCAAGGACATTGATAGCTAATCTGGGCGGACGGTTGGCGCAGTCGATATGGAGAGGAGAACCTGCCAGTAGAAAGGTTACCCAGGTGGAGTCCTAGATTGCTTCCAGGGCTGGATCAGAGGTAACAAATGGAAGGAAGGCTCTTTTTAATGTGGAGCAAGCAGCCTCTGCGATGAGGATGGTTTTTTCTGGGGGAATGGTAACCATCAATGGAAATCTGATCAGATGGGACTGAGTCATCTAGCCACGCCTTGGCGATGACAATGATATCGAAGTCGGGTGAGAGTAAAATATTATGAAGGATATAGTTCTTATTATTGGTGAGCGGGCTTTATAAAGAAGCGAGGTTAGAACATTTGCATCGCTGTGGAATGAGGTAGAGAACACTGTCGGTAGGAACTGGTGGCTAACGTCACGAAGATGATAGGTTTCAGTAAATGGACGCGAAGTGTTAAGATGGGTCCAAAACGGAGTTAGCAGGGCAAAATTGACAGAGTGCAGAAAGGTGGTTTGTGGGTGAGTGTAGTTGAAGGAGGATGCGGACAAGAAAAAGGTGGTCATTCTAGGGGCTGAAATAAGCAGGTGGGTGCTTGCCTATTGGGGCAGTGGGTAAGGACAGGTGGAGTGATCGAAGGCTGTGGTGACTAGGCTCAGTCGGGTGTATAGGGGGCGGCTGGTTATCTCCCGGCCAGGGGTGACGAAATAACTGCAATTGGTTAGGATTACATACTCTGCCTTCAGGAAGATAATAGGGTGGGACGGTCGAGACAGCTGGTTATCACCCGACTGAAGGTTATCTGAATGTGTGTTTAGGAGGGCCGTAAAATGGCAACAGAGGTTGGGCAGGGGCGCAGGCGCTAAGCTGGGTAGTTAGAAAGCTGTTTTAGTATACATGAATTATATAGTATGTTTGTTCTCCGAGCATTAGCTGATTCACTGGGTGGCTGCTGTCACTCGCGCTGAAAGACGGAGTTAGGAAAACCGTGTCAGTTAGTCGGGATGCCCATGTAATGCAATGAGACGAAGTTGGCTGCTTCAGGACGATGAGGGATTGCGTCTTGCTCTTCGAAGGGCATGATTCATTCAAGGTTTACTTAGAGTGCTTGGTAGAAAATGTGGACGGGGTTCCGAGAAGACCCTTGGGGGGGATTTTTGGAGCAGCCAGATTTGTTGAAGGCATAGGAGGAAGCAGATTTCTGTCCGTTGACTGGTTGGTGTTGGGGTACGGCATTTATGAGGGATTTCCGCCCGTGAGACAGTAGAGCACGAGGTAGAAAAGGGCGGGATGTTGACACTAGACCCCCCAATGCTCTTTTCTGTGTTAAGGCAGTGGACAGCAGGTTGGCATGATCAGCGGGCCTCAAAGCATGAGACTTCGGCAATCCAGGCTGACAGTGGGTTTGGTGTGGATGTAGTTTCTAATAGCCTGAGAGGATGTTGGTGGTAGAGGGCAGAGCCGCCTATTAGGGGGGGGGGGGTAGGCTGAGGGAGGTGAGCTAGTCAGGTCCAGGTCAACTGACAAGGTGAGGCCATCGAATACTTTAGTGCTGGGGAGTTCCTCAAATGATCTCGAGGGTGTGACCCGGCCGGTTTTGCGGGTGCGGGGTGCTTTGGAGTGACTGATATCCATTATTATCCCAATCCTTATGAACGAAGTGGCGCCAGTGATGACTTGCCTGCTATTCTTTAATTCATGGGCTACCTTTTGTCGGGGGGTTGGCACAGCAGGGGCAGCCGTTGCGTGGTAAATTTTTGCGCAACCAAGTGCAATAGTATATGCGATGGGCCATGTTGCAAGCCTTCAGTGTGGCGATTATGGTCAAGAGTCAAAGGCAGTCAGTCAGGGGTGCTGAAAACTACGCCGTTTTTAGCGTCGCCGATGCGCTTATGAACCTCGGTCGCAGCTGAGTCCAAGGAGTTACGAGCCACATCCGGGCTATTTTGAATAACTAGATGAGTTGGTTCTATGACACTGGCAATGGAGAATGTCCTTAGTAAAATATTATCCATTGGCTGGATCTGGTTACTCAGGTCGGTCACTTTTTGATTGACCTCACTGGCCTCACTTTTGACTGCACTGCAAAAATCAATGGGAGCTACTTAGAATGAGTTTACTGCGGGTTGAGGCTGGGTGTTCTTTTTTCCCCGGGTCTGACGGCACGAGTTGCCTGCTTCGTACCCAGGACCTACGAGTGTTCATGGATGATCTTTGGGACACCCCTAATTATTTGAACAGAAAATGTGACGAAAGATGCAAATTATCAGTCAGCGAGCCGTTCTTCGAGGGTTTTAAGTATTGGAGGGCGCGCTCCCTCAGCTTCTGAGATCGGGTTTGTCGAACAAGTCAACGGGAAAGAGCTGTGGAGTGCCAACAGGGCTTATACTCACTGAGTCCGAGTACATGAACCACAAGCTTGTTTGTGCCGAAGAAATGTGTCGGACGAAAAGCTGGCATTTGCCGAGTGCGCGAAGAATACAGTCAAAGAGGGGGTAGATGGTGTGTGATCCGCGGATCACTATAGAGGCCCCCTCCTTGGAGACAGCCAGCAGGAAGAGCTTCAACTTCGGAGTCTGGCGAGGAAACGGGTTCGTCGTGCTCGACAAAGCCGTTGTCATAAAGATAGATTAGATTCCCCATGACTTTAAAATTCTCATGTTTCCACCGCCACTCTGAAGTTTTGAGATCCCCGATGGTACCATCCGTAGATGACACGGGGTCAACTGAGAGGCGACGAAAAACAAGAAAAATCTAAGGTTATTCCGAAATGAATGAATATCTTTGAAGAATAAAAATAAACAACCGACAGGAACCGTTTTATTAAAGTTAAAGTTGAACTGGCGACAGGGGTCTCCAACGAAGAAAAGTATAAAAAACAAGGAGGGGGGGGGTGAGAAACATGATTACGTGCACGTGATAATTTGGAACCGGACTAGAGTATTAGTATCACTTGCATTGAAGACTGGGTCAAGATCATCGTGATGCAAAATCAGATTTTCTTAGTTTTTTTGCTTTTTAGCTTTAAGATCACTAATTTAGCTGTTACTAGTTAGTATTGCCATTCTAACTGATAAACTGATCCGATAGTAGCAATAACTGCATCACATCAACCTGTGGAAGTCAGTTTTTGTGGCGAATCTATGCAGTCGAACCTTTTAGAGATTCTTGGTTTCCAACTAACTTAGTCAATTGTTCAAAACCCTCCTCAAATAGTCTCCTTTATCGGGCCTCTCAAACTCAATTATTCCCTTTTCTCCCACCTTTTAGATACCCCGCAATCAACCACATTCCCTTAACTCGCCCATTATCTGTCAGCTGTCACTACTTTACTTATCGCGATATCGCATCCAAATAACTACCAAACACTCCAACAGCTTAATTATGAGTTCCGTTGCTGTCCACCGGACCAAAATCACAGCTAGCACTCGTAGTTGCAAGACCCCTCACCTCCAAAGCACGCTCAAAAGTTGTTCAGTATCCCTCATAGATATACCTGGAGATGCTACCAAAGCAACCAACGAAATAAGCAAAACATGAATACTTTTTCCTCTCGTCCTGACGTTTTTGACCAAACCGTCGGTCAGTTAGGTCCATTAGCGTTCCCGCTTGACACACCTGTACACCACGCTCAGGCAAACTTAATCTCAGCCACGAAGTTCATCAATACCGTTGCCTTTGAAATATTTAGACCCATCAAGAGAGCCAACAATGCAATAGTATTCAACATTCCATACAGAATACCTCCCTCAAGTGCTAAGAACTTGGGCCTAAAGGCTTGCAACCTGGATTCGCAACCCAGCTGCTTTGTCAGACTCCGCAAAACTTCACGGCAAAATAAGTGCCCGCTCCTCTTTCAGTTTATTACTGAGGTTTCTGCCAAGGAATTTATTAGCTGACAGTCTTTTGCCGTTACCAATACAGGGTTCAAGCGGGCAAGAATACTGTCCGATCAAACCCCTCTACAAAGAGAGGTTCACAAAAACCATGAAAAGAACCATAACCCTGGTAAACATTTAGCCGGTAGTCCCTTTCAGGTGGTCAATTCACAAAGCTTTGGCCATCATGCAAAGACCTCTTCTTTGGTTAGTCGCAAAATAGTTGTCGACCTAGATAGTTCATCAGTCTTCACCCCATCGGAGCCGCTTCGCAAACGTCAAAACTTACAGAATAGTCTCAATGAAACGGTTCAAATTAATATGCTTCCTGACGTCCACAAAACTGATAAAAGTTCCCTTGACTCCAAGGCTAGTAACAAATTACCATACAAAAACCCGATTGACATGATTCCTTCGACTAGCTCAAGAGGTGTCTGGTTGAACCTACAAACTACTCCCACAGAATATAGTTCACAAAACCAACTCCGTCCCCTGCAGGGGTCCTAAACTTAAAATCGATTCGGGAAAACAGCCCAATACCTGAAGTAAAATCAGTAATCCCTCAAATGTCGACGTCAGAACTAGCCATTATTTGCATACCTCAGAAAGGAGCAGGACTGGATGTATCTGCACCGGCATCCGTAACGAGTTCGAAAATAAATAGAGTAGCTTTATCGAAAAAATAAGTCATCTTAACTCGGGGACCCGGACCTCGCTCTCCGAACCCAATCAGTCTTTTGCCTCCAGGTAGAGTGAACCATAAAAACAGTTTTTCCGGCGACGAAAAAGAAGTCTCGGCAAGACTGTTCAGATCGTTATGCCAGTACTTTATCCGAATGCAGTTCAGTTGACTACTTACGGCCTACCCAACCACATGCATCCTGCTCCCCAATTCCAAATAGTCGCAAGCTTTCGGGCTAAATTCCACCCCATCTAAATATGCCGGTTTTTCCGTTTCCTCTGAAGATCCCGCCTCCTACCATACCACACCTCTCCCCACACTATCCCACAGTCCGCCAGCGGCTACTATTTCTCCAAACCTTGCAGCCAACTTAAGGGGTCATACATTCAATGCACGTCATGTCCATGATAATGATAGTTTCACAATTACACATTTCGGTGCTCGCTCTCTTGTGAGTACACTTACATCCGTCCGCTCCGTTGCACTGTAATCACACCCGGACGTAATCCTTGTAACTGAAGCCTGGCTCACTGACAAAACTCCCCTCCGACACATCTCCATACCCGGTTATAATATATTTGCCACAAGCAGATCTGAGAAATGTGGTAGTGGATGTATTGCTTATAGTAAAAGCAGTCTTGGAACACACTTACTCCAACTTCCTGTCCTTGATAAGGTCCAAGACTCTGTTTGGATTTCTATACCACAGCTACAGGGGCAGCTCGTCATTGGTTGTGTTTACTGTCCGCCGGGCTACAACATGGGCAATGTAAATGCAATCACCGATGCGGTCTGTCACGTAGTTGAGATCCCGCACGCAGCTAAAATCGTAGCGGGAGACTTCAACGTTCCTGGCATTTGTTGGACAACCCTGAATTACTCTTCGAAGTTATGCCATTTTATCTCATGTATCCAAGCTGGCGGATGGACGCAACACGTAAAATCACCAACCAGAGGGAACAATATTCTTGACCTTATCTTTACTGTAGGCCTCCGAAATGTAAAGGCAAACGTCCTTAGCCACTTTCCTGATTGCTATCATAAGGTCATTACATGTGAATTCTCCGTTCAACCGCATCACCGGGAAAGTTTTCAAAATCAAAAATCTTTTCAGAATGCAAATTTGGACACTACTCACCATCCTGCGTAATGAGACCTGGGATGAATTCTTTCTGACATCTGATCCTCAGCTGGCGTCGGATGTGATGTACTCTAACTTATTGTGTTCTCTAAACATCATCTCTCCCGAGGTAACCAAATTCAGTGGGAGAAAGACCTATCGACAACAAAAGATGCAACGTAAATCCGAGAAGTTGCAGCTTGTCTACGAAAGGACCAACGACCTTTCTATCTTCCTCTGCCTCAGCCACCTCTCACGCCAGCCACCAAGTGAAAATGAAAACAAGCTGGAAAAGCAAGAACTGTACACCCTCAACCAGCAAAATAGAACAGCCCACCCCTCCGGCCATATTAAAATCCGAAACCCCCGCTGTACAGCCAAAACGCCATACTCGCTCCTATTAGAGAACATTTATATTGGCTCGCCTTAGTTAATCGCTGGGGCATCCAGTAATTTCCTCGCTTCTACCTTCATAACAGACCACAACAGTCCAACCCAGGATCTCACCTCCTTGAGTGCCGACACCTTGTCAACCGTAGAATTCTCAGCCAACGAAGTCAGAAAGCTGTTAAATAGCACCCGGCCCCGGGCTCGCCCTGGACCCGATGTTATCTCTCCAGCTCTGTTTCGTTTTGGCGGCCCGGACATTGTGATGCCTTTGCCGAACTTATTTAACCTCTCCATGCCACAAGGCATTTTCTCGTCCCAGTGGAAAACTTCCGTTATCATTCCCCTCCATAAGAAGGGTGCTTTACATGACTTTGCTAATTACCTCCCCATGAACCATACTTTCGTTATATCTAGGATAACAGAACGAGTAGTTAAAGATGAGATTACCAATTTTATCCTCACCCGTGGGTTAATAAATAAAAACCAACACTGCTTCTTAAAGTCTAGGTCGTGTCTGACCTGCCAACTTGATTTCCTTAATCTAATCACAACGTCAGCCGACTCTGGAATGACGATTGTTGTTATCTTCCTTGATATGACGAAAGCATTTGATCGCATGCCTCGTGTTCAGATGCTAACCAAGGTTAAATCTTACGGCATGACAGACCCACTCTTTTCTTCGTTGTCATCCTATCTTAGCATGAGATAGCAAGCAGTAAACATTGAGGGTTACCTCTCATCATCCCAGCCAGTCACAAGTGGTGTTACACAGGGCAGTGTGTTAGGCACACTTTTATTCCTTCTCTACATCAACGACGCATTGAAAGTAACACGCCATGGCACCGCGTTTCCATTCGCCGAAGATATCAAGATTGTATATTCCTTTGAACCCCATACCTTGACCTTTACCCTCACCGAAATAGATGACGACTGAAAGCTCTTTACATATGGTGCAACACTTGGAAAATGAGTTTCTCCGCCGCCAAGAGTGCCACTTCCACGTTTAAAAGTCAAATTCCTCCTGAATCCCTCGCCTTAAACGGCTCGTTCATTCCTACTACTCCGCTAGTACGAGATCGCGGTCTACAATATTCTTGCACGTTCACCTTTCAAGAACAAGCCACCTACCAGGTGGCTAAGACTAATAGAACGATAGCCCTCATCTGCAGAACTTTTAGAATGCGCGACAGCCAGCTTTTGATCTTTAAATCCCACGCCAGACCGCAACTCGAGTATTGCCCTCCGGTATACACTCACATGCGCAAATCTGATAGACCTGCGATCAAAAGAGTTCAGCGATCCTTCACCAAGCACTTACACGGCTCATCATCCCCCTTGAATTACAAAGAGAGATGTGATCTACTAAGGTTTGAACCCCTATGGCTACGACGTAAGAAACTCAATCTTTATCTTCTATTCAACCTCCTACATTCTAGAGCGCATACGTCTATCACTAGTCTATGTTTTGCTCAGGACGCACCCTACCTTCTTCGTAACCGAAATCATACTACTAAAGTCCCATACTCCAGGAAAAAACTAAGGGAAAGATTCTTCATCGCCGTCTATTCCCGCATTTGGAACAGGCTGCCTGAAGACATTCGGGCCTGCCAGACACTAGACCGTTTCAGCATTGTCCTCACAAAATATTTAGATGCCGTCAAAGTACTACAATTAACCCGTAAGTGCACCACTTTGGAACAAGCTTATGAGGGTAACCTAGATTTTTGAATAGAGAAAGAAAGCACGATCCGGTTAACGTCCTTTGCAACGATGACATCACCTACCTCATATGCCTTCTCAGTCGCCAGCATATTAGTATCCCTTAGAATGACTTACATCACTGACACTGCTCTTGTTAGATTCTTCCCAATTCACGCGCTCAAACGTCTCTTATCTATCTCAATCATACCTAATTTGCTTTATTTGGTCCGAACTGACCCAATTCCCCTCCTTTATTTTGCCATAGAGTCCCAACACAATCCAATTCCGGCAACCACCACTTACCTCTAAATTTTCATTCTTATTCCTAGTTTTGGTCATTATTTTTGTATTCTCATTCACTCCCAATGGCTTATAGTCCCCATTCTTTTCAAAGTAGTCTGTGTCTAAATTACCAGATTTCTCTTTTCACCATTGATCGTTGATCCTCAGCTTGGGAGCATCCCAGATTGGTTTTCTCTACTCTTATGCTTCCAGACACCAACCGGCGCGCATCTCCCTTTTGATGTCTTGGGATGATCCGGAGATAACCCCGGAGGAACATCTGGCCCACACTTCCGGCTGAAAGTCTCATACCCGCCCACCATTCCCTCGCTCACTCATTGACCCTGCTCTCCAAGTTCCCCCACAATCTCCCAGACTACCCTATCTCTACGTCTGTATGATCTTGACCAACATCACCTGCGCAAATCCCGCCGGTGCGGGGCGCGGACAGATCCCCTGCTTTGGCCGGCGCACATCGGGCGTGCAGGACGTCTGCAAAGATGTGCGGGCGTAACTAATTGGATCTCACCTTCTGCCTCCAGAAGTGGTTTTCAGGTTGCGTGTTCAGCGCATGGTCAGCCTCACCCATTAACACCGGTTGCGGATTAGAAAAAAAACAAAAAGAACACCATTCATGTACTCAAAATGCTGCAAGTATGCTGCAGTCTCCTCCAGCTAACACGGACTCTCCATCGTGCTCTCCTCCTAATTCGCCTTCGTAACCTGCTGCATTTTTTGCACGGCAAAATTTGTTTTCTTTGGTGCACAATTATCGCATACTAAGAACCCCATCAACATTCTTGGCTCATTATTCCCGGTCCACTTCCCGCGGTTTCATGCTAAACTATTCACCGGTCCCATTTGTAAACTTAGCCATTCTGTAAGATAAAGCTCACCTCTTTTGCCATTTTTATCGATGTACTAGAAAACTAACGCATTCATTGATGTCATTTACTTTTGCACCACAATCTTCAGATAGTATATGATACTGAAAAATTTATCTCTGGAGGTTCCCAATAATCGATGATTTTGTGAATGTTTGCTTTCTCTGTCTGCTCCGCTGTTCGCCCACTTAGGGCTGTGGCATTGCACTGTCCTCATCTTGCAGGGTAGTGTCCCACATATGCACATCTGATAACCTCTTGTGCCGCAGGGTTGTTTTCCGTCCCTACAAAGTGGTCCATCTTCTGCATCAAACATAAACTGATAGTCTTCTACACGTCGCTTCATCGTTTTTGCCTGCTGTGTCCATCCTTTTGTTGCATCTGAGCACCACGCATCGATTTTTCGCTAGTACATAGTTTCATGCTGATGCATTACATTCCTTATTTCTGAAAGCAAAACAATTCGCTCAAAGTCTATGTTTTATCCGGTCACTTTTTTCACCATCACTTTGGCAACCACGGTCCAGATGTATAGTCTATTTGGTTTATCACACACACTCCGCTCATATCCGGCTGCCGAACTTTGCAAACCCATTCGTCGGTTGTTCTGTGTATTTATTTTCCTATGCTTCATTTCGATAGATCATCTCAGACACTTCCGATGCTTGATACACTCTTTTTTCCACTTGAAGTCTTTGCTGAGAATTATCACTATGTAAATGCTCACCTGTCATTTTACCGGTCATCCCTCTTGCAAGCCACGTTTCTGCCACTATCGTAGCTACGCACCACACGTCGATTTTTTTGTCAGTTACCAGTTTCTTGCTGAAGCATTACATTCCTTTTTTCTGAAAGCACAACAGTCCGCTCAAAGTCTGTATGTTTTATCCGATCACTTCTTTCACCCTCGGTTTGACACATATTCCAGTGTGTTGTCCTCTTTGTTTTACAACTGGCTCAACCTATATACCGTCACTGAACTTCAAAATTGTATTCTTCGACCGGTTTCCTTGTTTTTTATGTGTTATGCCACCATTTGGTATCGTCTTATTTTACATCGTACCCCTCTCATACATCGCAAGGCTCTGTTGCCTGAATACGTCTCGTTCAGGAATGTTTCTTTTTCACGATATCCACGTATCTGTCAATCTAGTTTTGTTCTCCGACAGAACAGTCTTCCTTCCTTAGAATTTGTGTGATTCTTTAACGTTTTCCATCCACTCCATACTTTGGCGGAATAACTACGCCTAATTTCAGCCGGATCGACCACTTGACCTTGAGTTTGAATTCACCGGGCGGTACAGCAACAAGTGACTTGAATGCTTTCTCATATTCAATCGCGCCCACATAACTGTACAATCCTTTTGCAACTTTCACATAGCTTTCAACTGTAATTTTTGATCTTGCTTTTCAGCATGCTTCGATGTTACCCGAAATAAATTATTGTCTTTATTATCAATATATCCCCTGCCTGAACTACGCTCGATTGAAGATCAGAGACACCCACTGGATAGGTGCAAACTCAAACTCGTATTCTGCGCAATCGTTATGCACATAAACGTGCAGATGCAATAGAACAACATGAAGTACTGTCATCATCTATTACCATGTCCGCTTGAATGCATTTCAGGGCATTTGTAACAACGGATTTCTTTGTCTTGTAGACATTCGGACCTTGGGAAGTGGACTGTGAGCTGCGATCATTTACATCTGGAAACTACTGAGAAAGATCGGAAGAAGTACCAAATGGATCACAATTGGAAACAGGATTGAAGGCCATCTGATCCACTTGTCTTAGGTGAACAGAACCATCACAGAGATCCAAAATCTGACGGTCTTCTTCCAGTTTGCCTAATTGGAATGCCTGTTGAGGATCTCAAATCACTCTCTCTGTGGTAAGCAATTTCTGGGTACTCGAGCTGGAGTAAACCAGTGCGTATTGTACGGCTATTGGAAAGCCCAGCCGAACTGGCAACCGTGGTTTGGTGGACAAAAATGCGGAAATGCATTAGAAAATTGTCTGCAGTTCTCTTGAGTTCGCGGAGCGTTCCTACACTTGTGGATTAGATAGTATTCTTCATTGTCCGTACACAATTTTCAGCAATGCCATTAGACTGCGGATGACGTGGAGGAGTTAACACATGGTAGCAACCCATGGACTTCAACCATTCTGCCACCTTCTGAGCAGTGAAAATGCTCCCGTCATCTGTAACCGAAGCATATGGTACCCCTTCTTGGCTGAATGTCTTGCGATGTACAGTTTTAGTAAAATAAGAGCTCTGTTAGGTACTGAAATAAACCTCCGGCGACTAAGAACAAGAATCTATGATACCGAGGGCATATTACTTGTTCAGGAAAGGTCCGCAATAATCAGCATGAACTTGCTGGCAGGCCTCACATGATAAAGGCCAAGAAGTGCGCTTGGAAGATTGGGAATGATATTTATGCATGCAGTCGGTGAAACGTTCAGCAAAATGGCATAAGTCACTGTTCAGGTAAAACCACCAACAGGTGAGTCAGACCAAGAATTACATCAGTTCCACACCAAGAAGTCCAGAAAGCAGTCCAGGGAGAACAGCTGAGCGCAACGTAGGTGGTGTAGTAATGCAATCGTTGAAACAAAAACACCATCAAGAGTTACGGAGGCTTTTCCGCGTCGATGGTAAAACTCCTGGAATCGACGCTTGATACCCACTTCTCCACCACGCCAAAAGCAAGAAAAAACTGCACGGTAGTACTTCCGAGTAGCCGTTGTCGTCAGGTTTTGCTACATTACGCCCCTACTTTCTCGGTTGTTTGGTTTTGGTGTCTAAAATGCCTACAACCTTTTGCAATCTAGCTAGAGAGACATGAAAAAACATCCATAATTTTCTACTCGGTTTTACATTCGCGAAAAGTTCAACTTACCAACCCATGATCTTTTCCCCATCGTCACATCATCTCCCGACTTGCCTACGGATGCTCCAAAAATCCTCTTTAAACGCGGTAATTTCATGGGTACGAATCAGGCAACTCGTACTGTCAGGCCCATAAAACCAGGAAAACAACCTCAGTTTTCCTTTAATCCATGCTCAGTAGCTCTCATTGGTACTGATGATCCAGCTAACAGGGAGATTATTGGAGCTTCGTAAAAAGTGACGGGCCTGCATAACCAGAAGCAGTCAGTCTATGATATTCCATAAAAGATGTCCCTGTGAAGTACATGCATGGAAATCCTCCCTAGCCATTGCCATATACTTGTATTGTTAAGACTATCCTCTTTATTTTATTGACCCTGGCACAAATACAACGTGTATCAATCACTACATTTCAACTTTTGTTTATATTTTGCCCACGTGGAGTGGCACAATTTTGACTCGAACTTGAACTGCCGTGACGGTGGTACCTTACATTGGTATTTGTTGAACTCTAGTCCTCGTTGTTAGAAGTTGTGGCCGTACAGTTGAGGTTTGTATATATTTATATGCATATAACTTGATAACCCAGCACGGAAGAAACTACGAATCAATCTTGTTCTGGTTTTGGGATTCGTGTTGAATTGGCTACTTGTTGTTCACAGTCGGAATAATCGTTACACTACTCATTTTGGAATCACCAGGAGGAAATCAATCAGAAATGCCAAGAAGAGGACACAGACAAACCGAAGCTGGACAGGAAGTAACCCGGCAAGTCCCTGGGGTATTTTTGGGTGATACTGATTCCTTAGACATTGCTAGGTCTACTAGTCCTGTCAGTGCTACTTCATGTACCACAGCTAGTGGTATAAAATATAAAGGTGATGATATTTATCGATTGAGAATAGCTGAATTGGAAACCCAGCTTGAGCAGGCTAGGGAAGAAGCGGAGTGTGCCACTAAAGATCAACTCCAGAGACAGGAGCGAGAGGTGACTTTGGAGACCATGAAGCACACGGCCATTCAGCCTAGCAGTTCCGTGGAACGATTAAAGTCGACTAGTATCGGTTTAACCCACGCTATTGACTTACTAAGATTTGAATTGTCCCCATTCGACTGGTGCGCAGAACAGTATTTTAAGTTCGTTAAACAGTACGAGGTCTTTGTGGAAAGGAATGTATCCAATCCAGGACAGAGATTCTTGTATTTACTGCATTACTGTCGTGGAAGGGCCAGGGAAGCAATCGGCGGGTGCTCGATGCTGGATCCCGAAGAAGGTGACACTCGGGCATGTGAAATCCTGGAGAACCTTTTTGAGTAACCATTTAAAGTCGCCCGGAATTTGATCGATGCTGTACTATCAGAGGCGAAACGTAACGAGTCGGGCTCTCTAGCCAGCCTGGCGATGAAAATGCAGAACTGCATCATCGCACTGAATCACTTAGATTATCGATCAGACCTAAACGCACTGCACACATTGGAGAACATAGTGCGCAGTTTACCCACAGAACTACAGGGTAGACGGGCCGAGGAAGCTGAAGGGATCAGTAGGTTTGGGCGAGAAACCACGTTTGAAGACCTGACGCAGTTTATAGACCGCTATGCCCGGATAGCAAATAGTCGTTTTGGCCAACTTGTGCTCAAGACGAGCAAATTACCTAGGATTACGACGACACAAAGCTGGACCAGGGAATCAAGTAGAAGCCAAACATAGGTGAACACACGCATTATCTCGCGAAGGTAAAAGCTTGCCAGTGCGTTAAGTTTGTGGAGCGCCTCATCACCTAGCGGAATGCCCTCGCTTCCGCAACGTAGGCGTCGACGAACAACGGGAAATGGCTAAGAGACTAGGCGCGTGCTTCGTTAGTCTCAACGATTCACATCGAGCAGCGGTGTGCCGAACGAAGCCCAGTTGTAGCCAGGATGGATGCCATGGGAAGCACCATTACCTACTTCACAGGGGCCAGAATTTTAATGTCAAAGAAACCCCGAAGCCAAGTGTGGTCTGCCCAGTGTCTTGCTCTACTAACAAGCCCATTCGCCTGGGAGTAATAGCAGTTGGGGTTATTAGAGCGTTGGCCTCCGTAGATAGTGGCTCGGATAGCACGCTAGTAAGGAAGGAGGTTGCAGAGAGATATGGGATTAAAGGGAATCAATCTTCAGTAGCAGTGAGCCCGGTGAGTAGCACCCAGGTCATCCAGTCGACCAAACTGCACCCACAACTCGTTTCCTTGGTCAACAACGATAGAGCAGAAACTTTAGAAACATTTATCACAAGGAACCTGTTGATGGGAGCACCTCAGTCAGTGCAGTTGATTCTGACTCAGTGGCCGCATCTCGAAGGCGTTACGATCGAGGAGTGGCAGAGTAACGAAATTGATTTGCTGATCGGTTGTGATGTGCCGGAAGCGCAGTGGGTCCCGGATCAAAGAATAGGAAGCCGCAAAGCACCCCATGAAGTACGCACTATATTCGGCTGGGATTTATGTGGTAGTAGAGATGGAAGATGCTGCAAACAAATCCAAATCAACTGTACGTCAGTGGAAACGGCGAACATTGAACGGGCATTCCAACAACTGTATAACGCCGGATTCGCCGATCTGGCCATTGATAGAGATGCCTCATCACGAGAAGATATGGCGGCTCTGAAAACGGTAACCGAGAACGCCAAGTATGTCATAGGTCGTTTCGAGGTTCCCGTCCCGTGGAGACCCAACATGAAACCTATGCCAAACAGCCGAGAAAGGGCTTTGAAGAGATTATGCTTCCTCAAAACTAGGCTAATTCGAGAACCGCAATTAAGGGTAGAATACAAGCGAGCCATGCAACATAACATCGACTTGGGTTATAAAGAAAGAGTGGATACAGCGGTTATCAGCGCAAATTTTAGTTGGTACCTACTACATCACCCGATCGTGAACCCAAATAAACCGGGGAATGTCAGAGTGGTTTTCGACTGTGCCGTGAAATGTCAGGGTGTGTCACTCAACGACCACATTCTACAGGGTCCAGACTGGATAACACCATTATTCGAGGTTTTATGTCTTTTTCGGCTAGAAAATGTTGCCGTCTCTGCGGACATACGTGAAATGTTTCTACAAGTAAAGATGCCCGTTAAAGATAGGGACGTCTTTCGGCTTCTCTGGTGGCCTGAAAGCGAAGCAAATCGCACACCTGGCGAGTACAGACCGACCGTTCATCCCTTTTGGACGGTGTCATCCCCCTTCTGTGCTAATGCTGCCCTCCGGGAAACCCTCAAGCGTTTCGGCGGCACCAGCACTTTGCTAGGAAGAGCAATGGACCACTTCTACGTGGACGATTTTCCGTACTCCTTTGACGATCCATATACAGCTACTCCATTTATGACCGAACTGATTGCCACTCTAATGGCCGGAGGATTCAACCTCACTAAATGGACTTCAAACAGCCAGGAGGTGCTCAATGTTATCCTGAAGTCTGAGAAAACGGAGCGTACGAGAGAGCTTTTGGGATCCTCTTCACAAACGGAGTGCACGCTTGGTCTTCAATGGAAACCCAGAGGTGACGAATTCATTTTCACTCTGGACCTACCCAAACGACCAGACACACGGAGAGGAATCCTATCATCAGTCTCAAGCGTCTATGACCCCCTAGGTTTCGTTTCGCCATAGTTGTTACCGGGAAAGTGCTTGCTGCAATCGCTGTGCTAGAGTGGGGCGGCTTGGGACGAACCTCTACAGGATGACGATGATAAGCAATGGCGCGACCGGCTGCACAGTTTGGAGCAAATTGGTGGGATCAAAATACAAAGATGCTTAACAGGAATCAAGTGCTCATAAAACGCCCAATTCTACTTATTTTCCGATGCATCAGAAATAAGCTACGGGATGGTTGCTAACGGCTGCTGGGTGGACGCAAATGGTGGACAGCACAGCCAGATACTATTCGCAAAGGCCAGGGTGGCTCCTCTCAAAACGGTGTCCATTCCAGGGCTGGAACTGACGGCAACAGTACTGGCCATGAAGGCAGCGACGCTGATTAAGAGATGCTTCGATCGGATAAACTGGGAACCACATTTTTGGACGGACTCGGCCACGGTACTTCATTACATAAACAACATTACCACTAGCTTTTACACCTTCGTGGCCAACAGACTCACTATGATCCACGAGTCGACTAATACCGATCACTGGCACTATGTACAATCCGCCAGTAACCCGGCCGACTTCTGCTCAAAAGGCTTGAAAACACTAGAGAGATTGGGGATGTGGACAGTGGGACCGAACTTTCTAACTGCAGCTAAAGAGATGTGGCCAACGCTTTAATACCCAAGGATGACGATGGCGATATGGAGACTGATAGACTGATGCTGGCTACAAATTTCACGGAAAGCATAAGCCCAATTGAGAAACTATGCCAATTTCCCAACTGGACAAAAATGTTAAGAGCCGTGGTCTGATGGACACGATACAAAGTACTCCTATTGATTATGAAAGGCGCACGACCACAGAATGCATTGAATGTGGGGACGATACTACCGGGTGAGCTGAATCAAGCCGAACTGGACGTTCCACGCCTACTGCAACTAGACGCTTTCCCGTTCAAGGCCAGCGAGCTAGCCAGGATAGATGATAACACCAAAGGAAGCAGGCCGCTGCACAGCGGTATCCGAAGACTAAACCCCATGCAAACCAACGGACTACAGAGGGTTGGAGGGCGACTGACGAATTCAAATCTAGAGTACGAAACAAAACACCCCATAATAATCCCTGGTGACCACCACATAACGAGATGCCTGGTAGACCATGTACATCGGGAAGAGGGACGTACAGGTTTGATACACTTATTGAACAATATACGTCGACGATTTTGGGTGACAAAGGGACCAGCAACGGCCAAGCGAGCCATAGGCAACTGCATCACTTGTCGCCGCCGGATGGCGGTATCAGGCCAACAAATGATGGCCCCCTTCTCGGCCGTAAGAATTCAACCGGGATGGTGCCCGTTCCCGGAAACTGGCGTCGACTGCTTTGGCCCGTTACTTGTACGACAGCAAACGAGCACGCGAATGAGGTATGGCTGCCTGATAACAATCCAGAGCAGTCCATCTTGAAGTAGTGCATAATATTGTAACAAAGACGACAACGCACGGCAGGTTGCTTGTATTCCCACGGTCACACAAGTCAAGTCATGGCACACATACAATCGCTTATATAGGCCTTTTTCCAGACTGCGCGGCACCAAGATTGCTATTGTCGCTGCTTGAGCGCTTCGGCTGCATTCTGTCCATTTGCCTGTGGCCGATGGCTTGCTTCTCTTGCCAGTCATTTCCCTTCGGTTGGCCCGACTGTCTCAGTTAACGGCACGATCGGCAGTTCTTCACCTGAGCTATCTTGCTGGTTGCCAGAGATCCCGCTGCTTCCTCTCTGGTCGTCTGTGTGCTTCTTTTTGCCTGCTTCGGGACGCCTCCGACATATTCGCCACCTGTTCTTTTGTCCGTGGCCCTCGTTTGGTTCGTTCGTTCGCCTTGATGTTTACGCCGTTCCCTCGCCCCATCATTCCCTTTTACAATATGACCACCGATCCATTCCTAATGGCCCTTTAAAGGTTCATCGTTAGGCGGGGCGTCCCCAAGAATGCATACTCCGAAAATGGCTCGAACTTCGTTGGGGCTCATAAGGAGTTGGAGAAATGGTGGAGCCACTTGGACACCGCCAAAATACAAAACCAGACCGTAGCAAAGGGGATAGAATGACACTTCAACCCACCTTATGCCAGTCATTGTGGTGGCGTTTGGGAAAGGCTGATACGATCGACTAGGAAAACACTCACAGCTCTGACCTCACAACAAACCCTCGATGACGAGACGCTGACTACTTTACTAACAGAAGCAGAACGCACATTGAACAACAGACCCCTGGTGCCGATCGTCCCAGACCCGGAAGGCGAACCGGCACTCACCCCCAACGACCTGTTAAACTTCGGTCAAACACAGGAGCAACCACACCGAAAACCCTGCGCGGAACTTATATCACAGGATGAAAACTAGTGATCCACCTGGCACAGGCTTTCTGGAAACGTTGGATGAGGGATTATCTACCGGCACTGCAGCTTCGGCAAAAGGGCATCTCCAAACAGAGGTCGTTCAGTCGTAGTGACGTGGTCATCCTCGTGGAGAGCCACTTACATAAAGACGATTGGCCGGTTGGAGTGATCAATGACTGCCGTACAGAAATCGATGGCCTCTTGCGCACGGTGGTGGTGAGAACGAACAAAGGAGACGAATTGCGAGATATCCGTAAGATATGTCCGCTTGGATGTGACAATGGCGAGGACCAGGTCGGCTCTACAGACCAAGCTAGAACCATGTCTGCTGATGCCAAGTGAAGCTGAAATTACTTATTTATTCCTCATGCATTCTCCCGTGGGACCCAACCCTTCACACCGTCTTTGGAGGATATTTGTGTTTAATTTCATGCTGTGTTCACGATTTACTATGGATTTAGTTGTCGAAAACATGGTTTACCACACGACACGACATTGTTTGTGAAGAGGCGGAAAATAATAAACAAGCATTTGTTGACCGTCTGTGGAAATATCTCTTTTTCCGCGACCTATTTGTGTTACTATTCAACCTGTGTCTAAGTGGATGTGAGTTGTGAGTCGAACGTACTTCTAATGGGGTAACACCACAAGCTGAGCCCCTGATGTTCGAGTAACCTGTAGCCATCTCTAATTTTCACCACGAATGGTCAGTCTTCATCTTGCCACGTACTATATTCTTGTTCAGGCAGCCTTTTCCTCCACACTCCGTAAACTGTCTACGTATCCCGAACACATCGAAGCCCCCTTTTGCATACGGATAATGTCATATCATTCTCAGAAGAAACTCTGAGACGTCGAGAGATGGAGCATAACCTCCAGAAACCTGCAAGCCTGTCCGCGACTGGCCGACGATAGACGAAGTTCTTAATGACTTGCGTATGCTCTGATTTAGGGCTTAGGTAGGTTGGGCGATTCAGTTCCCCATTTTACTCCTTAGATGTTGACCGTTTCATGGGAGGATTTGGTGGGCCGTGTAACGTACACGCGTGGAAATCCTCCCTAGCCATTGCCATATACTTGTATTGTTGAGACTATCCTCTTTATTTTATTGACCCTGGCACAAATACAACGTGTATCAATCACTACATTTCAACTTTTGTTTATATTTTGCCCACGTGGAGTGGCACAATTTTGACTCGAACTTGAACTGCCGTGACGGTGGTACCTTACATTGGTATTTGTTGAACTCTAGTCCTCGTTGTTAGAAGTTGTGGCCGTACAGTTGAGGTTTGTATATATTTATATGCATATAACTTGATAATCCAGCACGGAAGAAACTACGAATCAATCTTGTTCTGGTTTTGGGATTCGTGTTGAATTGGCTGCTTGTTGCTCACAGTCGGAATAATCGTTACAATCCCCGATATCTGGCTTAATGGCACCCACTCCTATAGATTGTCGTCGAAGCTTAGTAATGGTGGAAAGTTTTTTGGAATCATTTGCAACCGACTTTCATAAGCTTTTTTCTAAAGGTAAAAACGACACAGTTTTCAACATTCCTGACCTACTGCCTTTGCCCCAAACCAAATTCGTCATACTGAATGCCTGCAAGTTGGCACTCCACAGATACTACTGTACTTGGCTGCGCAAAAGGTCACATTTCACTGGTTGTCCTTTGAAGTTCTAATTCGCAGATGGAATAATAGATAAGGAAAGCACGAATGGCTGACAAATCACTGCTTACGCCACCCTACTCAGGCAAATGAGGACGTAACCGAATAAGACTCCACTCCAAGTAGAGGTGCTTCGGTCACTGAGGAGAACCTCAGCTTCAACAAAGCACCCCGTGGCTAAAATACCACTTGCTCCGTGGCTCCTCTGCCTGTTGAGTAAAGCCTCAACACAAACGTCCTCAGCTGCCTGCACTACGCCACTTGACCTGGACCTGATCGTCACCTTTTCTCTAGCAAGTCCTCCTGGTGAACGGCCCTGCCTTCTACCATCAACCCTCGGCTTCCACAAATGGTAGCTATATCCATGCTCAACCCACTGTTAATCCAAAGCCATCAAAGTCCCGTGCATCCAGGCCTGCTGCTGCCCTTGCGAACTTACTGCCCACTGTCTGAACACCGGAGAAGACTCCGAGGAAGCCCTCTGCCAACAGTCCGCCCCTTTCCACCCCACTTCCCATCGTGTTTCGGATACAAATCGTTCATAAAAGCCATGATCTACTACACAGCCAAGTGGCCCATCTACCAACAGAATTCTTTGTCCCCGCGCAGCTTTTAGCTACTCCGGCTACCCCCGTGATCCCCACCGTTATTCTTCTCAGAGCTCCATCTTGAACTTCCATCAAGCACTTCAAGTATTCCCCCAAATAATCCATGTTTACCGGTGAGCGGGGCACATACCTGCATCACCCTGAAGCAGCTAACTCTGCCTCGCTGTATTAGCATGGTACCTAGGCTAATCGAGGAGGAGATTTTCCCAACTTCACTTTGTAATACAGGCGAAAAAGGCCATGAAGTACCGAATCATCATGCTTCGAGACCAATCCTACCATATCATTTAAGTATGTCAAAACAGTTCTCCAACCATCTGGCCCTGTGCCAGCACCCTGCCAAATCTCTGTAATAATAAGATAATATTGGTTTTAATCCGCGGACTCGCGAAGCGTGCCGGAAGTATGATGGAACTTTAACTAGTGACGAAATTGACGGAAAAAATTCATGGAACGTTTACAAAAATGCCTAACAAGCGTAAGGTGGTAGAATCAGTAAGGAGGTGAAAGGAAGATAAATGTATGCAAACCAGAAAAGTAATAGAGGGAATTTGAGTAAACGCAAGGATGGGTTCATATAAGTGCCAGGTGAGTTTGAAATTCAAGGTCAAATGGAGCCGACTGATACCTGAGAGTTATACTTAAGGAAGACTAAAAATCGGCACGGAAAACTATGGTTACGAGGGACGATGGGGAAAGAAGAAGAAAATTGGGTTGCTTATCAAGGGCTTAGATAGTCTTGAAGTACGCTACATTGCAATGAATGGACGGTGTCGATTGTAACACAGGGAAAGAGTAATGCAAGACTTAAGTAGTGGGTCGAATGTCAACAGTGGCTTGGAAGAGTCGCGAAAAGGTAAATGTGGGGCATGATACAGACAAAATGAGTGCATATCATGATGGGCAGCGGGGTGGAGTCCTGAAGAATATTTTTATGACAGATGAGCTTGGTGGACCAATGGAGAGGGAAAAACCGCTTTGGAAACAGAGAAGTGATGACTGTGAACAGAAGCTGATAAACGAGGGAGTGTGAATGAAGGATTTGAGAAAACAGGTAAGAGTGGATCTAACAATATGACTGATGCAGATGTGGCTTGTGACGACATTTGGAAATGAGTGAAACTGTATTAAGTGGGCATATAATACCACAAAAACCGCTAAAGAATACAGGGTGAATAAAAATACAGTGGTTGGAGTAGTGCTAAATATCAGTGGAGAACGGTGCCTTGGTGGTAAGGCGAACCGTGGTGCAAAGGTGCACCAGAGGCAACAGCGAATGAGGTAGGAGAGAAACGAGAGAGCGGAGGATCAGAAATATCGGGTAATGGCAGATAATAAGTTTAGAAGTTGTGCGTGAGAATGATGCCGTAACGATGACTTCACATTAGGTGGAGCGGAGCAGCCTGGAAGGCACACTGAGCATAGCCGTGGCGAGCAGTATACGAAACAGGTGAGAGATGACCAACCAGATCGTTTTACCGAGGCTGAAAGAGGATGAAGACCGAGAAAAAAAGAATTACCCGGACACGTATTATCGTGATGGAATAAAAGGTACGAGAAAAATGTGGGCTTCGATGTTGGAAGAGTGGAACAGGAAAGCTGCTTGGCTGCAGGCTTTGGCCAAATGGAATCAGTCGGAAGTTGCTAGTCGGGGCCCTGCCTCAGAGGAAGATCCACAGAATAAACGCCAGGTCAGGCAGGAAAAATACGGCGGTGGTGAAAATATAATAGATGTGACTGTAAGCTAGCAAGGTTTGGAATGGTGAGTTCTTATATGGGGATTGTTCATGGGAGCTGGCGGGTCTGGCGCGTAATGGGTGGAGGTATTAGATGGAAAGACAAAATGGATAAGAACAAAAGGTAGTTAGTGAGATACAAGAATGCGGCCGGTGAGCTTTATGAGCATAGGGGGTGCCAAGTGAATAGATGCTAGGGGCCGGCAAGGTTGACATGGGTGGAAAAAGAAATATTACGGTCTTGGGTAGGGCAAAATAAATAGGTGATAGAGGCATTATGTAGTGAGGGCTCTCATGGTTAGAAACGATAGGAGCAAGCGCAGAATTGGTAGGTGGGCGTACAGAGGTGGAACGAGACAAAAAAGAAATTAGGGTTATTGACAAGAAGGATAAACGAGCCAGCCGCGGCGGGGCTAGAATAGTAGAAGCTTGCCAGCCGCAACCGACGGGGGTGGATACTGTAGGTCGAGCAGAGTTGGACAAGGCGATCCGCAACCAGTGCTGGTTGGTGGGGCCGACGGTAAGCGGGACACTGAACTTGAAAAACACTTCGTGAAATGAACACGAAAGGTCTGATTTACCAGCCTAATTGCACTTGCACATAGTTGCAGACGGCCTGCATGCCCAATGTGCGCCGGAGAAAGCGGGGGATTTGACCGTGCCCCAAGCCGTTAGGATTTGAATGAGTCATCATTGGTGGTTGTACAAGGGGCAGAAAAGCCTAGACAAAGTGCATGATCTCGGATCAGTTAGTCAGGTTGTGAGAACACGGAAAACAGAGCCAGCGAAAAAGGTGATCGACAGACGGCCATGTGGCATTACTGCCCAGGTGCGCCAGCAAGGGAGGTATTCCGCACTATGTCCGAAGTGGATGATCGGCATTCAGGATCACCAGAAAAGGAACGGAGATGGAGGAATGCAGTCTGGGTATGCCCCAGCTGAGGATCAAAGTTTTGCGGAAAATGGAACGGAAGTGCAGCATGGGCTCACCGAAGCAACGGGTCCCCAAGAAGACCGAGGCCATGGAATGTGAGATTAAAAAAGTAAAAACTTCGAATAACTAAGTGCCAGAAGATTCGGTAGCGTGGTAATATATGACCTACGGTAATCATTCAGTAGGAGAGAAAAAATAAATTCTGCTCGAAATTCAGGGAGAAACTTAGTTGGGGATAGGGTGGGCGGGATAGGTGACGTCATAACTGGATATTGAGTTCAGTTAATGAGCCGCGTCAAGTGGAAGGGAAGACACTGAATGTTTTGGTCAAAAATTGATAAGATAGTAGAGAAGGCATAGGCGGTGGTGCCTGAAGTGAAAAAGGGTCAAGATAAGTAAAAATAATATCAAGGAGGGTTGGGTTACTTACCGTTACTTGTGCTATTAGTAAGGGAACAGTGGTGTACATATATATGAAGATGCATACAGCGGACCAGTGTGCAGTAACTGAAGCGGTTCCTACAGCTTCGTTGAGGGCAGTTTTAGGGCCGTACAAAAGATATAACTGGACAACGGTAGTAAATCTTGCAGCGGATGTGGCAACTAGACAACATGTGAGAATTATTACAGTGGCCTTCCTGAAGATGTGAGCGCATCTGGAAGGACTCATTTCAAAGAAAAAATTTACAGGATTCGATAAACAGGTAGGGGAAAACAATAAGTGGACTAGGTTGTTTTAAATAGATCAGTGGCAGATTCTAAAGAAAAGCGGTCGAGCAGAGCACAGACCAACGTATGTCCACGTTTTTGTGCATGATAACGATTTTCTCCAGCGCATCACCACCGATGCCCTAGTGGTTCTTTCTGCCTTCTTACTTAATTGCTCTTCAGAACTTCTAATTGCGTGCAAACCATTTTTCCTTTGAAATGCAGACGCAGCAGCCCACCCTGTTTACTCTATCTTGCAAGCCTGAAGTAGTACTTATCAACCCTGCGTTATTCAAACTCTCGAATTTAAACCCAGACCAAAATATGAAATGTGCCACCGACCGTTCATATAAACCCAGCCAATTCATTGTTAACTGTCGCCATTTATTATCATAACTCACAGCTGGAACCACGCCCAGACTGCTAACATCATTTATTTCAGGTTTGTCGTCGTCCACTCTCTCGGGCTCCACTTTCGGTGACCAAGGTCCACACCTTGACCCGTACCGACAGAGACCTAAACGGAATCTTTTATACCAAACGGGATCGCAATCGAGCCACACAACCTAAAATACTCCCAACCGCTAACCAGTAGATTGATAGGCGTCTGCGACTGATGTCACTGCTGTAGTCTTCACCAATAACAGTTCACAAGCTACCTTCTACTGGTTGACTGACACGTCCCTCACCCCGCCTGATGAACCATACCCACGGGATGCCGCGCATCACCCTGGTCTCATGTGGGCCAATCCAATAACAGAGCCAGAATACGCAACACTGGGATTTTTTACTCATTAAATTTCGATACGCCATCCGAAAGCAAGTCCACTTATCCCCCCTCCCATCCGTGGTTTCCAATGAGGACGCCGAATATCACTGAGAATCAATAAGTCAATATATTTTTGTCAGCGTAACAGAACAATAAGGCTCGAGCCTACGCCGGGGTTTTTCACTCAGTTTTCTCTTGCAAGATTTCATTTTTCTTTCGATCGTTACCCGGCTTGAAATTGATTTTTCACCAATTCAAGGCCTCCAAGTTGCGCTCCTTTTTTCTGAATGATACGGGTTATTGATCCTGAACGTAAACTCACCTTTTATATGGATTGCTGTTTCCTCCACATTCATCAACGTTTCCTAGTCCACTTCCACATAGTTTGTTCATGTCTCTCCTTTTCACGATGCACTCCGTTTAATGAGACCGGGAATATCCGTCATTCCAAGCCATCGTCGTCTTTATAGTGAGCCGTTCTCCTCATATTCACCAAAGTTCACGTGTGTACTCCCATTCATTTCTTTCATCTCTTCATGTTCATAACTTATTCCGTTCATGGAACCCCGATAGCCCTCCGTTATTCACAGCTTGCACTATTTTGGTTTACAACGCATCCTGAGCGCTATAATTTCACGACATATTTAACATTTCTACGGGCCACCACCAACTAAACCGGATTCGAAACCAAGCCGTATTTGCGGCGCTAACCATTATCATTTCGGTCGATTAAAACTAACTCTAGCCATGTTGCTTTGCTTCTGACGATTTTGACTAGCTTTCTTGGAATTCGTGTGTAGTTCTTTGTTTTGAGTAACGTTGTACACCATGATCATGCGAATGCGCATGCGTCTCGACCATGGTCGAGAAATATACCATTATTATTGTTATAATTACTATTTATGAGTTCGGAACTGAGAAGGAAAAAATCTGATGACCTTGTTAAGCAATGTGTTTCGGAGAAACGAAGTAATGGCTTTAAAGTCGAGGGTCTTTTCGTAAGCATGGATCTTGGTGGTGTAAACGTTCAATAAGCTTAAAATAGTTGGGACAGAAAAAAACTTACATACAGCAGGCGCGAATGCAAACTTTGACTGAGAACTTTTGTAGAGTACAGAGAGTTTGTTTCAGATTCTGGTTTACGCGAGGAGATAGGACTGTGAGAGCATAACGGTCCTCGATAGGGGTATGGTGATAGTTTATCGTCTATCACGAAGTAAATATCCATTAAAAGGAGCAAAGTATAACTGGTTGAAGGAATAAGATTGCTTGGTCAACAATTTATAAGAAATACCAGGCTGAGCTTGAAGCTACGAAGCCACACTGATTCGATTTTGAGATATAAACATCGTTTTCTCTAGCTTGAGAGCGACTACCCCCAATACGCTGCATTATGAATCTTCTCCAAATACATTAAATAGTAATTCTGTCGGATTTGCACATACTAGAGAAGGTTATGGGACATCTTTTCAGAAGGGGCCTGGCATGAGCTTTGTCCGGGAAAAGAATGCTCTCCTTAAATTGGAAGAGTCTGAACAGAAGACCGAGGCACATTTTAGCCTTTACCTTTCGGAGGACAAAATGTTCAGAAAAGTTGGAGGAGCAAGAACAATTCAAGCCAAGGTCCCTCAGTGAGGGCTGGCTATCGATGAGCAAACCGCTGATGCATAAGAACCTGGAGGAACCTGGTATTTGTAAGAAAAATACACCTATGGGTGGAGAATTTTATCATTCAGGTTGAAGACCATTCACAAAGAGTGGCCTATTCAAATGAGATTTTAGGGGTGGAAGTACTGAGATTGCCGGGCGAAAAGGTGTAAGCCATCTCAATGTCTTCCCCAAACAAGAACTGCATGCCAATAGGTATTGTCGGAAGCATCAGTTATGCGTAGAAGGAACAAAAGGGGGCCTAAGATACTGCCCTAAATGAGGCCGTCAGTAACAGACCTAGGGCCAGAGGTGAGCGCGGTAATCAAAACAACCTGTGAACGATGAGGTTAGTAAGAAGAAAAGCAAGAAATCTGTGGGTCGATTATGCCAAACAATATCAGCTTTGGTAAAAGGTGGGGTGAGGTACACGATCGAATGCCTCAGTTGCGTCTAGATGAAGAACGATAAAAGATCCCCCACTTCTAGCCGACTCAGTGGCGAGATTCAGAAAACCACACGAACAAATCATGCAGGACCGTGAACAGAGGAATCCATGTTGGTTATCACTGATATGGTTGGCGCTTAACAAGTGGTCAATAACGTGATCTTTTACTATTTTTTTTATTTATTCTGGATAAAATGGGGTATGGTTTATAGGACAATAAGTGAACTCATCATGTAAAGGTCCTTTGTTATGGATGGGAACGATTACCATACCTTTCAGTTAGCAGGTACGGTGCTACCATTAGGTGGAAGAGTAAAGAGGTCAGACAGCAGAATGGGGAGATCCGGTCCGCCCCTGACAACAGCAAACAGGGGTGGGCCACCAGGGCCTAATTGAGAGGGTAACATGGCCACTAAGGGGCGGATGGCAGACAACACTTTCGTGGTGACTGTCAAAGGAATTTTGTGCTACTGACACGTTGATGAGAGGCACGTTGTGAGTAAATATCAGGTCTGGTATGCTCCCATTTCTATAAGGTTCGGAAACGTTGCGTCCAGCCATCAAGATGAATACCAGTAATTGGGTCCATGAGACTGGGGGAAGTTGAAAGTGTAGGCAGGCGAATTCGAGGGGGTTAAAATCGCCTGCAACAGGCATGGTTCCAGGAGGAGGGAGACAGAGGTACTCGAAAGATCTAATAAGAGGCGAAAACAAGGAAGCAGGAAAATTTGGAGATCCATACACACCAATTTAAAGAGCAGTTCTTTGGAGGTTGATAGTGAACCAGGGAGAATCGGGAACAGAATCTAGAGCGGCATATAAAAAAGGGTGATTGTTTGGACTTCCTTGACATAGGCTAGGCACCCACCACCAAGCCGGTTCAGCCAATTAGTCTTTAGAAGTTTATAGTCCACCAAAGCTATTTGATCATTGGAAGGGCTCTCAGACAGCCGGGATTTCGTAATCAAGGTAATATCGTACACGTGAGGACAAGTTTTTGAGGTGCAGGGGTTTACGGAGAATAGAACAATAGTTGAACTGGGCTAGAGATACGCTGCTTTGCAGGAGGTGGTACAGGCGAGTCAGGGGATGGTGCGGATTGGAAGAAGGCAAGCTACGGCGATTGCGAGTAGAAGAGATCACAGTCAAACGGGAATATATGAATGACGGGGCTAGTTGATGTTCATATGGAGCGGCTCCCAGTCGGGCTGGCGTGAATGGTGCAGAGAGAGGGACCGATGAGGAGTACAGTGACTGGGAACCAACAGGGGGGGTAAAGTTCGGAGCAACGAAACAATCTGTGAAATTCGGCGGGTTGATATCAGGCAGGGGTGGTCAGGAGCAGTTGAGAAACACCGGCCAGTCGGAATCGAGTATTGACTGGTGGGAGATGCAGGGGCAGGGTAAAATTTGTTCGAGGAATAAAGGTGTAGAGGGGTGGACTAAACTGTGGGTTACTGGAGTGGTAAGGGAAATTGGGCGAAACACCATATACGGAGCGTTTATACTTGAGAGCATTGGCGATGGTTGCCAGGTGGGGAGAGTGACTTTGGGCAGAGGTGACGGCGTGCCAGGGCCATATTCTAGTTCTGGCAGGCAGCGAAAGCGTTGAATTTGTGGGGACTACCGATGCACAGGAACTGATGATAGTTTCTGTTTCTAATCGGACATATCAAGATCACTAGTAACGAGAACCAATTTCAAAGAGTGCAGAGCGGGGGCTGAAGAGGGGCACCGGTTGGCAGTGAGGAAGCAGAAGAGGTTTGTAAAGATGAGCAGTAGGGAAGTGATAAGAATAGGCGGAGTGGTCAGCTTCCCGCTTCGAAGGCTTAGGATCATCAGGCGCTTCCTCTTGGAGAAAGTCGAGAGGAATCTGGTAGTTGATCTTTGAAGCTGGTTTTATTTTCGGCTATTTTGTTTTTTTATCGCTGAAATGAAAGCTACGGAAGTACGCAGTTTATTAAAATCTCAGACGGATAGATCATCTAAAAAGTGCATAATAATTGGACTGGCAAAACGGTGATCGCGCGTACACAGTCTTGATATTTGACAAGGAAGGTAAACCGTACCGCAAGCATTTCACAATATATGTTTGACTTTGACATTTACTGCATCATGGGAGTTTTTCTAGCTCTTATGAGAACTACGGAGGCAACAGAATCAACGGAAAGGCCAGCCACTATCAGGCTAAGCCGGGAAAAATATTTCGTGCACTCGGTGGTGCACACTACGGGGAGCGACTTTAGTTGCGTTATCTTCCATCTTTAGAAGCTGGGACTTTATACCTGAGGTGCTTCGGTCTAAGGTGCCATTCCTTTCGTTGTCAGTCAAACAAATTCACGGAGGTCAACCGAGAATTGTCTCAAGGCGGTGAGACTTCGATTGAGCCTGTTTATTCTAGTAACCGGAGTTCGACAGGATGGAGTATTATTGGAAGACTTGTCTAATACACGTTGCGCTTGGAAGTATCAAAAAGACCCTGAAGGTGAAGCAGAACAGCAAAGGCCAACTGAAGCCAGGTTGGAATTTACCGCTGAGAAAAATTCCCTGAGTTATTCTGAGTAACCAGAATGCCCTAAAAAGCCGCAATTTTTCATTATTGCTTAAAATAGCCGAGCGAAATTCATATCGATAACAGGACGCAAAACGACCTGGTGTAGCTCGGCGGTGAACGATAGACAAAGGTCTCAATTTCTGAATACCACGCTTCTTCCCGAGGGCAGGATGGACCAGCCCAAACAAATAAAGCTATTTCTTCGGTCCTGGTCGAGCGATAACTATCCGTCCCTTATGTGTCCCGTTGAACCCAGTCACCACTATTTTGTACCATCTCACCCGCCATTGTCCATAAACTCAGCTTCCAATCCCAAAACCGGTTGCTTTACACACCCCGCAAATCTCAACTCCACAGACAACAACTTATTCTTGACAGCACCCGCAACCTACCCTCACCTGTATACCAGCAATCCTTACTCCGTACTGTCGGCTCTCTACTTCTAACTCCGATTTAGACTACGTCACACCTATGCACGAAGACTGGCACAGTGTTCACCCACTGACAGTTACCTTCTAGCTAATGTTGGTTGAGGCACTCAGTGCCTTTTTCTCAGAACTATTGACTCCACTTCAAATCCGTCCTCTTAACCCTCATCACTGATCACGTTCCCTCTGACATCGAATTCAGCTCATACGACGCGGCCTATCTACTGCTGCGGGTTAGAACCTCCTCCAGCCCTGGTTATGACGGCTTCCCTCCATCACTCTTTCATCTTGGTGAATTTGGTGTCGCTGTTTTCCCTATGATCCTCTTCAACTTATCCCTTAAACATGGCATTTTTCCATTCAGGTAGAAACTTGAGCCATTATCCCCATCAAAAAATAGAGTCTGGTGCATGATACTTCGAGTTATCGTACTATTACCACGCCCTCCTAACTGCCCGAACAATGGAACGTTCGATTGAATAAAGGGTGTCAGATTTTCTCCGGTCCCATAAACTCATTCACAGCGGTTAAGTTGGCTTCCTAAAACCACTTTCCTGTACCACGTACCAATTTGACCTTCTCAACCCACCCACCGCGGCAGGTGACAACGACAAACCTATGATTATCACTTACCTCGATACCACAGGGGCATTCGACCGAGACCCTCACTCTCACCGCTAACGAAGCTTCATTCCTGTGGTATCCACGGTCCGCTTAAACCGTGGATCTCTTCTTACCTGACGAACCGAACCCAGGTTTCGTGCTAATGGTCACCTATCGCAACCGGCGCCTGTCACTTGCGGAGTTATACAAGGGAGTTTACATGGTCCGCTACTTTTCTTACTCTATATTGACGACATCCTTCCCGTTGTGCAGAACGGCACTCCTCTCATCTTCGCCGATGACGTCAAAATCGTTTATGAGTTCCACCACCAAGATTTGAGCACAATGCTGTCTGAGATGGATAATGATCTTAAGGAACTTGATCAAAGTTGCACTTCATAGAAGACGTGCTTCTAGACTCCTGAAAGCTTCTATACAACACGTAGATGTCAAGACCCTCCTGAGACCTTGTCACTGAATCAAGTACCTATTGCCCCAGGCTCATAAGTGAGAGACCTTGGGCTTTTATGCACCAACAGTCTGCAATTCTCGGAACATTCCTCATTCCAGACGGCCAGGGCCAGACAAACGAAAGGCCTCGTTCTCAGATCACTTAAAATGGAACAGTATTATCCTTTAGCGTTCATTTACCGAGGAGCTAGCAGGATGCTCTTTTCTGTGGAGCTTTGAAAAGCTCTGCACTTTACTAACCACGGAACCCCTAGGAATCAGACCGGCTAGAATTGACCCAAGCTTTCCATGTGAAGTCATTCTTCACTCTACAACTTCCTCTACCACATAAATGCAGTTTTCCACACTCTCGTCCCACCTAGTTCACCAGAGGGACCTTCAACCCGCCATCCCGTAACCGGGGCTGGCAACAAGATCCGACTTTTTAACCTAATACACAAAGCCCTGCAATAAGCCCCCCTGGTTTTTCGGAAATGCACGTCAATCACAGGTTTCAAATGCACCAAAACCTACCGTCGGTTACGTTTATTCTCTGACGAACACGAACATATTTGAGGAGCAAACCTATGAAGAAGGCATCGATCTTTGGAACTCCAGCGTTTGTAACTCCTCCAATTCAGCCTTTATTCGTACCCTTTTACTCTTATGGTGATATTGCTTTGTCATCTCATCAACTGATTCCCGTATTCATCTATCCACGAGAGTATGTTCCAATTTCAACTAGTCAGCACACCGAGCCGGGTTTAAAGCTGCTTTCCTCCAGGCCCCTGGCCCGTCAAAATTGCAGCAGCAGGTGGTAAAGCTCGTACACCCTGGTGTCGGGCTCAACTCGCCCAAATGTTTTATTCTAAACCCGCTAATTGCGGCTTGTCCGCTCTTTCTGCTCCCTCACTCGGCCGTCAGTTTTATGGTTGTCTTCCTGAGTAATTTTTCTCGAATTACTTTGGAGTTGGTCCTAGTTTCCTTACCTTCCCTCCCCAGACTGTGATATTATTTCTATCCCCGCAGCATGGCCTGTTTCTACTTGGCTCACGAAAACCAAGAACTCCAGCCTTCCTGTTATATGCTTCGTCATCAACCCAGCGTCTCAATATCCTTTACGGATGATGATCCACATTAGCCTATGCCCAGCTATGTACTTCTTGGACGGATTTCTCATCCTCACGGAAAGCTTGTGAAAATGCCCGGAGTAAACACGGTATGCTGGAGTTTGCAGTAGACCAGGCCTTTGGTCATTAGAACTAAGGAGGATAATGTCAACCCCCGCTATATCTCCTCGCGCCCTCCTATGAGCCACTTGTTCTTCCTTTTCCCTGTTTGTTGCAGTTCACCGGTTAGGTCATCAGTAGTTCATAATGATAGATGAGCACTGGTTCGTGCAAAAGCTCGGAAGAATCTATCGTCGCAGTTAGTAAATGCAAGCTGTCCGTCTTGCGTCCGTTCCATGTGTTTGCCTGTCCTTACTTTCCACTCTCTGCGCTCAGAATCGGGACACCCTCGATGGCAGTGACAGCTGGATAATGGCTACTCCCAAACCCGGGGAAAATAGACCGCCTCTAGCAGTTTCGGGCACCACGTGCAAGCGTATAAAGATCTGGTGGGCGAAGGAGCTAAGGAAAGTCCCTGGGTGGACTCAAGCAATCTCATGTAGAGAAATTGTAATAAACAAACATCTTGTCCCGAGAACGCGCTTTTTAAATGTGGGCCGTGAGGGAAATGGGCACCTTCAATATACGGCTTAGACCCCATCCAGCGAGCGGAGGAACCCCACAATAAGGCCTTCCATCTTTTCGCCTAAGGTGCCTGTGGTTCTGTTTGCGCCTGAATGGGACTATGGCATACTGAGCTTCCTACCTACCCAGGCCGACCAAACCCCTTTCTCTCTGTTAACATATACTACCCACCCACGCATTGACCTGCGTATTGACGCCACCCACAAACTCCTACGTATTCTTGCTGCCGTATGGTGCCTGGCCACCGGGACTCACCATCCAAAGGTAAATCAAGACCAAAAAACAAAAAATCTTCCAGGGCTCCTTTCACTTTCCCCGTCCAAGGATACTGAACCTCTTTTCTCTTCATTTTTGGTCACTCTATGTTGCCAGAACGTTGCTCCACGGCGATCGTTTAATGAAAATTGCAATTCTAATCACATCAGTAGCAAGCACCTCATCGAAACCTCGACCAATGCCGGACCACCTAGGAAGGCTCAGCTGTCCACCAAAAAAGCACCCCGGTGAAATGGAGTACGCTGTGCTTCTCGGAGCTGTCTTTCTGTAGAGAACAAACTTCACCTTGAAACCCTGAGCAACCTTCTGCCACCGTACATTTTTCAGCTATTCGTCCGCCGTGGATGCCGGTGCCACGAACTACGGATGTGATGCATGAACCGAAGCTTTTCTTGAGGGACTAAGTTCACATCGATACCCAGTAAACTCTGATTAGCACCCAAGTACATGCAACAGTCCACCTTTGGGGCCCGACCGAGGATAGTTCTTAGCATTTCTTACCGGGTTTTCATTGCAACGGTACATTTCCATTTTTATTTTCACTTTACCACCCCTGACGTCACCCCCATCAACAAATTCCTACTTAATCCTCCTCAGGCTTTTTATATCAATCCGACCACCTTCTACTTTGAACCTCCTGAGCGGGCATTCCTTCTTACTTGACACTTGCGAAAAAAGCTACCGCTATTCCGACCGATACATTACCGTGTTCTCATTTGCCCATTGCTTAGACACTTCCTGCAAGGAATCTTCCGATACCTTCCGTCAGCGTTGGATGCTTTGTCGTCCATTAGCCCGCACTTCCTAGTGGGTGATGCCAATCGATCGTTAAAATGTTAGCCATGAGCCTCAGCTGGTACTTCCTCCCGACTACCGCCCCCTCCCTCCATTGAAGATTCCGCTGGGTGCTGTTTTATATATCACAAAGCCAGATAAGAATCTTGAACAAGGCATGGTTTCCGTAAATTGGCCGATTCCGTCATGCCACCTCTCATACGTGATGGTCAAGGACTGCAAACCGATCCGCGCCGGCTGAGGCCCTACTGGACCCCTCTTTTTCCGGCTAACTTAATTGTAGTCCAACCGAAGGGCACAAAGACTCTCCCGAAAGCTCGCATAGGGTCGGCTGGCTTTTTGCCGCAGAATTCTCCCTATTGACGCCTCTACCGCAGCCTACCCAACAGTAGACCACAAGCCAACTGTTATTGCGCTAGCAACCGAAGTCCATCACTTTCAGCAGACATGCCTCACCAGATTCTTCGTCCTGTTCGTCCAAAGACCGAAATTTCCACTGCCCAGACAACAAATCTGTGATTCCGATAGAGGAACATATTAGCATGATAATGTGCGCTACCAGTGACAGTCACCTGCTGGTATAATATGCCTGGCAGAAGCCTCACCGCCAAAGTTAAATCGCCGACAACCACGCCAGGTCACCTATCTCAATGAAAGGTCGGTAATGTCCCTCCTCCCAAAAGGTTCCAAAGTGATAGGCTCACGAACCCAAACCACTGTGAGCCATCCCCACCTACCGTGCCCTGTACGGAAACGTAAAGGCCCTAAGAGACTCGACGAAATAATATATTAATCAATTTACCAGAACAGTCAAGCCTAAGCCCAGGCAAATTTCTATATTTTCTTCTTTGTGCCAACATTTCGTTCTCCCTTCGCGGCATTCCGCCTGACGATTGAGTCCCCACATATTGGGACGCCACCCTTCTTCCGCCAGCCGTGAATTACAATCGCTGGATGCTACTTATGGTTCTTGGTAGTTACCTAGCCTTTTTAACGAGATCCTGGTTCCTTCCGTATTCACAGATGTTTTCTAGTGTACCGTAAGGCAGTCTCCCTGTGTCAACTTCGCTCAAAGGACCTGAAAAGGCATTCTTGATCACTTGCCCTAGCCCCTGAATTTGTTGTGTTTTCTTTGCCTCCACACACCGTTCTTTATAGCAATTTCAAATTCTGCCGCCTTTTTACCATAACCTGCAACTAAACCGAAACTGGCTCAAACTTGCAGCGCGTACTATCATCACTATGCTTCTTTTAAACTCTGCTCAGTTCTATTCGCCTAAGAAGTCAACTCTTCCTATCAAAATTTGTGATGTTCTCCCTCGTTGACCAACGTGGTTCCCCTTGATCATGCGCTAAAGCTTGCTCCTCTGTTGCGGTCGGAAAATGTACTGGTGTTATAATAAAAAAATACTAGATGATATCTCATTGCCCTGTCCCTTAGCCCGACCGTTTTCACGAACAGCTTCGGAGCAATGTGGACTACAAAATTTCGGTTTATTGAGTGCGGGCCCCTACCTAGTAATGGGTGTGATAATTCACCTACAATGAAATTATTTTCGTTCTCTGGTAGGCCATTATTGCGTCCTAAGCTGATTCGACAACTCCGTGTATATCTCAGCTCGAAGGTGATGGATGACGGCCAACGTTTGATGTATTCGCTTCATTACCGTAAACGTAGGGCACAGAAGGCAAGAGGGGGAGGCGTGTAGCTGCTTCCTGGTAAGTGCTATCATAGAGCCTGTAAAAAATTGAAGGACTTATCTGACATCCGGCACGAGGTAATTCGATCAATCTTAGGGGGCTCATTGATGGGGCTCAACACCAACAGCTTGGATTCGGATGCACTGCCGTCCCCAGCATCTATAGTGGAGGGCAGCGCGATCGCTCTCGAGCAGAAAAACGACACGTCTGATCTCAGCTCGCGGGCTGCCCTGGAGAGTACAGTTAGTGGTCTTCTCTACACCATGTAGAATGGATCAGCTGAGAGTGCTGTTTGGTTAAAACAAAACGGTCGGGAACCAAAGTTTAGCGAACCAACAGATTTCGCGTCCACCACTACTGGGTAGCTCGTAGTAGCTTTGGACAACTGGCAAGCTGAACCAAGGGTGCTGGCTGGATGAACCAGTCCACTCGCAACATAGGCCAGTCCCAATCTGGGTCCAGTTAATCCATAAGGACAATGCATCAGGACAAACAGTGACCCTAAACCAGTCTATTTGGCAGAAACCGCCCGGTATAACTATTCCTGCGAAGTGGGCAGGGGTACAGAAAGGGGGGTTATGCTTCACGTGTCCGACAGGAGGCTAAAAAGCAAGCGACTGCAGGCCAAGAACCGTCTGCAGTATTGAAAGCTGTGGCGATCGGGATTATGAACTACTCCGTATCACTACGTCAAGGCTCCAGGTACCACCCAAGGCAGTGAGCCAGAATAGCTGCAGAGTAACTAAGCAGCACCCCAATGGAATACGCCTTGGAACACTGCCCGTGAGAAATACAGTCGGAGAAAGATAGGATGCTGAGTGCTTTTTTCTTTACAGTAGACACAAATTTGCTCTCATCCGAACCGCAGTCATACAGAGCCTTGGATTTTGGTTCGCGAAATAGCGGTATGGCAATCAGGGTTCTGAGAAAATCCGAGACAGGCAAGACGGCCGTTGATGCATTCAAATTGGCCGCGTTGAATGGCATCGAGTCATTCAGCATAGAGCAGGCTATAGTTGTTGAGTCAGTGCCCATGCCCAAATTTGTTCCCGATGGGAATTTAGAAAGCGGCCCCACTTGAAAGACCTACCTATAGGAACCAAAATTTAGGACGTGGCATTGCTTATTGGATGTGACGCACCCGAGGCTCACTGGGCTTCAGATCAGAGATTGGGCGGCAGCAAACACCCTGTAAAGGAGTTCAAGGAGCCCTGTTCCTTTCACCAACATCCATGTTGCAAGCAACATTATTTCATTTGTATGAACTATCTTTATCGGGATTTCGATTGTTTGTTTCATTGCTCCAAATCTTCGTCACAAATTGAAACCTCTACTTTGCCTCGAGCCTGAGTAGCTAAGCTTGAACTTTGTTGTGACTGCATTTAGTAATCTCATCCTCTGTTTCTAACCTTCTGCAGTAATTCAGCTGCAGTTGTTGATTTTTTTGTTCAGCTTGAAATATGAAAGCTCAGAAAGAACAATACCGAGGCTGGTTTATGACAAAAGTTGCTTAGTTTGTCGTACATAGTACGGTGACTATTTAGACTCAACTTTGTTTTGAAGTGTGTCGAAGTTGGTCGCTAATCGTCGGTTAAACGTTGACTTGACTCGCCTTTACTCTACTCAATAACCTTGGCAACAGATGAGAAATGAAACTACGCAGGAACTCGGCAAACTTTTCCGGATCAAAGGAAAATACCCTGCAGGTAAACCATACCTTTTTACCCCGTAGTTTGTGGTCATGTTTCTCGCTCAGGCCCTGGTATACCAGATTGCCCCGGGGCTAGCTCGATTTCCCATCGATCTAGAGCTGATCTGTTTTTAGCTGAGCTGGAGGAGAAGCATGTTGCAAAGCAGCTAAACTGTACCAGACCAAATAAGCTGCTCAAGGTGAGAAATGAGAGGGAAATAGCGAAATCGCCTCTGGGTTTACCCAGAGTGGAACCAAAGTCATTTTGGGCAGTTCGTTTACCCATACTGGGTTTGTGAAGCAGTTTGAGTGTTACACCGGAGGAAGAGTTTGGGACCATGGCCAGTGATTACTTTATTTGGTGCATTACTGTAGCGGACAAGCAAGGGAATTGATTTCAGAATGTGGTGTGTTGCTTCCAAGACTGGCATTCAGTAGGGTCAGAGAAATCTTGAAGGATTTTTTATGGACAAGATAAAGTAGTGGCTCGTTCACTGGCCGAGGGCTTGCCCCAAGGTTTGAAGCTCCTGGTGGAAGACTTAGATGCTCTAACCGAATTGTCGTTGAAAATGTTCAGCTTTGAGGTAGAGCTCACGCAGATGAGTTGCATTTCAGACCCCACCTCACTGAACACTATGGAAGGGATAGCTGGAGTGCTACCGGAGCATCTCAAGGGTTTGCGGGTTAGAATTGTTGATGATGCCGTGACGTGAGAGGGTGAACCCAGGTTCAAAGATCGGCAGTATTTAGAGTCCCGTGAGGCACGGATTGCTCGGAGCAGGTTTGGCAAACCGGCCGTCTAGAGCAAGTCTCATGAGTACTCACGGCCACCCGGTAGGTGGAATGGCATAAATTACCGCTCCCAGAAGGGACATTGTGCGAGCCAAAACAGATTACTTCAGTGTTGGTTGCAGCTGTCAGATGCTTGATATGTAATGGAATACACGCGTTTCAGGAATGTCGAAGTTTCCTTTCGCACGATATACTCAGTGGGCGAACGTTCGTTAAACAAACCAGGGTTTGTTTTTCGTATCTCATTTATTCCATCATGTTATGTAGTAACCTTCCGCCTAGATAACATTCACTTAATACGACAACTATACCATAAAGCGTGGAGCAACGTTCTTGCACGCCCCATGTGCTAGGTTCTCCGTTGGAGGTAACTCAGCCCAATTCGTGTCCCTTTTCTATGCCATACCAAATTTGCTGCGCTTGGTCCAAACTGATATCATTCCCCTTCTCTTAGTTGTGAATGAGAGGTCAAGGTCAACTTGACGTATATATCAGGTTGTCTCGTTTTTTTCCTTTTTCTATCGGATAGGCTTGTTTTTACTTAGCTCCGAGCAGTAATAGTTATCTACTCTGAAGCGCCAAATAGTCCGTGGCAATAACTGCGGCACACCACTGTGGGTCCATAACTTATTACCACGAAAAATCAACACAACCTTTTAATAGGAAATCTAGACCTTTACCTGCCACAAATCACCCCTTGTGAGCCAATCTATAAAATAATCAGCGATTGTTTTCCGAATCAACCCTTGTAGTTATCGTTTCCCCTTTGGCTAAAACTCTAACCCTCCTTCGTCCAAACAGTAAAACCACCTAGTAAACCCTGTTTACAAACATCCTAGGTGACTTCCTATAGAATTTCACCTCCGTTCCGCATCTAAGCTCTTTGCAGTCACTAAATTTTCAATAAAACCAGTTGGTTATCCGAAGCCTGCAGTCACAAGGCGCAATTCCAGAAGAAGCAGACCGGCCAGTGAGATTTTGCCACGCGTAACCTTACGTCTCCCAATCACTACGCCGTGCTCCATCTCATTAACGACCACCCATGACGACGCAAACAGCAAGATTAACAGCCTCTTACAGCAAGGTAGCTCAATCGAATTGCGGATTGAAGCTCTTGACAAAGCCACTGGAATTCTGACACCACTGGCTCAACTGCTCGAGCCCTCTATGGTAACTACGGACTGTAGCTTAGTCGCCACGTGTAACTTCATTGACAGCATATCTGCAGAGGTTTCAAAACGAATACGAAACTCGAATCACTCCATTGTATTTAACATTCCCGATAGGGTCCCACTCAACATAGTCAGCAGCACCTTGCTGAAGGCCGCTAACATGGAACGTGTGATATGCCGTAGCAGCAGACTACGCAAACAAACACAACGACATCAATGCCCCCCACTTTTCCAACTTCCGGACTCACTGACGGCCAGTGAGTTTATTCATAAACAAACAGTTATTGCTATTAATTCGCCATACATAAACATTCGAATAGCACCCGACAAAACGCTACTACAAAGAGAAGTTCTGAGAAAGTCGAACTCTCACAAACATCCAAGGCAGGAATCCACCCAAAAGACACCTAACCCCATCATTCCCCTAACCTACTCTATACAACCAACGTTTATCACCCAACAACTGTCTGATGTAGACCTTGACGCAAAGCCTGGTGCTTCTCCAAATCCACCAGTCTTTAAGCGCCCTAGGCTCTTCAATAGTGTCGCAGATGCCTGGGACTCGAATCCACCGAGTCCTGCCAGACAGCTTAGCTCTGTGCATCAGAAGCAGCTACCTAAATCGCGTAGCCTCCTTGACCTAGCAACTTTGAATCACTCTCCCAAGGCGACACATAAATCAAAGTATGGTCGTTCTTGTCCACACCACATAGCCACGACTAAAACCCATCCGCATGACCGCACCATACCATTGCCAGGTCATTTTCGTTCGAATAAAACCTGTCATAATTCACGGCATACCCCCCGTAAACAAGCTGCCAAGATGTAGCGTAACTAAGGACACAACCTCACTGCTACAATCTAACTTATCACAAATGGGCAGAAAGTTGGTAACTGTCTACACTCAACCTCCAACGCAGAGTGTCGATACCAACGGCAAATCCAGAATTCGGCAACCCATACTCCATCCCTAGTGAAGGCCTCAACATTTAGTTCATTAGGCGACGATCGCCTTATATCGCCAGGCTGCACCTCTAATGTCATGCAAAGATTAGAAGCGGACAAACACCCTTGTGAGATGTCACTAATGCCGAGACCTACAGTTTCTGTTCCGAAATAGACAGTTTCTCAAACCGTAATTCCTCCCAGCGAAATCCCTGCTCTACGCGCATTTATACGCACGATGCTCGCAAAGCACCCAACAGCTATTATTCAAAGCTGCATCTGCCCAGCTCTTCATTTCCTAACATTGCCGTGCCTCCACCGTTTATCCCGCTAGTTCCTTTACCATACCAAAATTTTCGTTTTGCCCCACCACAGTCGTATTACGCGCAGAATATATCCACCAAACCCCTCCGAGTAAATTTTCCCCACCCTGTGGCACACTATCCCACAATCTTTCGTTTCTTCTAGCTCTGATGAACCACTTTTCAATACCGGCACCTTACCAGTCGTGCATACCTTCGGTAGCACACCGAACTCCGAAGGCCAACTACGCAACACTGCGTATTACCAATACCTCCTTCGAAAATGACCCCCATATAACCCCCCCCCCCTACCAACCGCCGATTCCTATCCTACCCTGCCCGGGCAGGTCGCATCGATGGGCGGCGAAGCCACCCCAAACGTTTTTAGTCCCTACCATCTGAGGCCTGCTCTTACCACACAACGACCAATACCAAGGATGTCACGTGGGCAAGCCAATACCTTCCATAACCACGTACTCTATCGCTGCACTGAAGCATCGAACGATCCCAACGAATCAGGACAAGTAGCAGGACTACTTCGTCTAAGTTCTTCTCTTTCACTTCGTAATAACCCAAAATTGACTGTTTCCGGTTCGTCCGCGGCTGATTCTTCCGAAACCATCGAGGAGGCATCCACCGCTCGCTTTCCCTTCTCTTCGGTAACAGCTCCGACTCACGCCCCTCACCACGCACATCCTTCGACCAACAACTCCCATACGTTACCTAACCCTGACACTCACTTCCACATGAGTGGGTTGTCACTCATCTTATGTAACTCGCGATCCACCTTAAATAAGCTTCATCACTTAAAACATTATGTCATAACCTCCAGTCCTGAGATCATCTTTATTACTGAAACCTGGTTCACCGAACACACCAGCACAAGTGAAATTATGTTTGAAGGGTACAAGGTTTTTAGGGTAAATAGGATCAACAGACGCGGAGTCGGGTGCCTTGTGTACGTACAGCACGCCCTTTCAGTAGTCCCCATCAGACAAGCCACACTCAACTCAATTCCGGATTCTCTACGGCTCACAATTCGGTTCTCAACTGTGGTCATGCACATTGGTTGTGTCTATCACCCGCCCTCATCTACTATTGCAGACTTAACTCCAATAATTGAAGCCTTTGATTACCTTTCCTTACCACCTCCGGCGGCGAAAATCATAGCCGGTGATTTTAGCTGGCCTAAAATATCCTGGAGCAACCTCACGGCACCTCCCAACTTAATAGAATTTGTGTCCCATACTCACATTGGGGGCTAGGTGCGACACGTTAAAACCCCTACTAGAAACGCCAACATATATTCACCCACAGCGTTTCCCACTTTTCGGGTTACGTTCTGAATAAATTTCCGGGTAGCGACCATAAGATAGTGGCCGGTAATCTTTCATTCCATCCTTATCCATCAGACTATCTGATCCCAGTCAACAATTCCGCCCGTTTGAATTAGAACCCTCTGCCCAATTTCATCCGTAATCAAGATTGGAGCAGTTTTTTCTAACGGCTGACCCCCAACAAGAGGCTGATCACTTTTACTTTAACATGAGAAACTGCCTCCTGAAACGTAGCCCAATAACCCAAAACTCCTCCCTTAGGAAGTCCAAGCTCGCATCCCTCCAACGAAAGTGCCTTAAGATGCAAAGACTTTACCTCCAGAACCACGACTTCTCTCTTCTCATGAGGCCAACGCGTCTCACTGATATTATCCGGGACCTAAAGGAAAAGCAGCCCCGCAACGAAGAGTCCAAAGCCCTCAGGCATCCCAATAAAGCACTGAAACTCTCACTCCTACACAAATCTAGGAATTCGGCAACAGATACTATGATCCGATATGTTGTGTTATCGAATAAAACTTCCGTCACCCCCCCTTCTGATATCGCTGAGGCCTTCAACCGTTACTTCGCCAATTCCATGGTCTTCGACTCAGACACAGCACCCCCAAATCCTCTGGCTATTACCAGCTCTTCCTCATCTACCTTGACCTTTGAAGTAAACGTTATTTCCAGGCTCATTTCACGCCATAAAGCATCTGCGCTTCCTGGACCAGACGGGTTGCCCCCAGCTGCAGTCATTAACGGTGGATCGGACCTTCCACATCTATTACTGAGCCTATTCACCTTGGTACTCAAATTTCGACCGTGTTCCACACCTGCATCGTATCTCCGAATTGCGTTCATTCGGCATCGCTGACCAGCTGCTTTCCTGGCTGAAATCTTATCTTGCTCATTGTTTGCAAGTGGTCACCACCAATGGACATACTTCTAAACCGAAACCTGTTACAAGTGACGTTATACGAGGAAGCGTACTGGGTCCCCTCCTATTTCTGGTGTACATCAATGACGCATTGGACTTAGTACACCACGGCACGCCATTCTTGTTTGCAGACGATATAAAAATAGTCTACCCTTTCAATTCTAATGATGCTATCCCTACTCTTTGCAACATTCCCGCTGACCTCGCAGCACTTGACCGCTGGTGACACACCTGAAGGATGAGCCTTTCCACTGATTAGTGCGAGGTCCTAACCTACAAGTTCCAATTGCCCCCTGGATCCTTAACTCTTGGTGGGCCCCCAGTAGCCAGTCGACCTACTATCCGCGATTTGGGCCTCAACTATTCCTGCTCCCTCAACTTTTCTGAGCACCCCGCCATCCAAGCGGCCAAGGCCGGAATAAGTGTGGCCCTTCTCCTCCGCTCCTTTCGTCTCCAAGACAGCATCATCAACATCTACAAATCACACGTCAGGCCTTTGCTCGAATACTGCCCAATAATATTTTATAACATGATGGAATTCAACAGAGTTGCGATTAAAAGCAAAGAAAGGCCTTTCACCAAACAACTACTCGGTTGGTCCACGTCTTTAAGCTATAGAGAACGATGCCAAAATCTGAATCTTGACCCACTCTGGCTCCGCCGCTTAAGACTAAACTTAGTCCTCTTGTATAACCTGCTCCATAACCGGTCTTTTTCCTTTGACCCAGCAAGCTTCTCCCGTGAAACCGCCTACTCAACTCCGCACAGGCTTTTTACTGTCCCTTATAGTGTAGCTAAGTGGGCCATACGGTCACGTTTTTTCCTTCTTGTCTACTCCAAAGTCTAGAACAAGCTGCCCATTACCCTTTGAGCTTCACAAACCAAGTCCCAATTTCTGTGGGCACCCATCCCATATCTCGGCGTCATCCGTGCACTACAGTTATCTAATATGAGCATGGCAGAAGATAAAGCCTACAAAAGGGGTCTCGACTTATGATACCAACCCCTTCTCCGACCCTGCTCCCTTCAATTGAGGACACAATCAACGATAGAGTTTCATCTATCTGACGGAGTTCTCAACGTTAGACTACCTATGGCCATTTCCTTAATGAACCAGACGAATTGAAATGCCACTAATTTCAGCCACTTTGCTTCCACCTACCCTCGTAGTTTCTGTCACTCTTATGCCTCGTCCTTTACAGGTTTTTATATGCCTCCATTAACCGTTGATCCACAGCGAGAGCACACCCTGACTGCCGCTTTTTGTCTGCTCTCCTTTCCGAAGTAACTCCCCCTTCTTAGCCCTTTTTCAACTCCTGTCATGTTAATTTCCACATTTTCAAGGGTTTTGTCTGTTTATTCCATCACTCGTAAACAGCTGATCATGCACTTGGCATGCCCCGGACCTCTCTCTAATAAATCGTTATCATTATTCAATATTACATTATCATAACCCCCAGCTGGAACCACGTCCAGACTGCAATCCCCCTTTATTCCAGGTTCGTTGTCTCCCACTGTCTCAGTCGCCAAACTGGCTAACCAAGGATGCCACTTCAACTCGTTCGGACAGAGACTCAAGTAAAACCTACCGTAGCAACTGGGACCGAAATCAAACCACACAACAGGAAACCCTCTTAATTGCTTATCAGATCGTTCAGCGTTTTCTAACGCAACCAACACGAATTCCAGTTCACGCGCATGCCGCTAATATACGGCCACACTCGGCTGATTGACCGACACATACTTTGCCCTGCCAAACGAAACTTACGCACTCGATGTCGTACGTTACCAGAAATGACGCTGAATAACACTGAAGGCAGATGTGTCAACACATAAATATATATCTGTCAGTGAAACAGCATAATAACTCTGAAGTCCACCTTATTATCCGTTACCACTGTTTATCTTTCCTCCGACCCGTAGCCGGCTGGAAATTGACTCACCACTTCTCGAGGACCCTTCAGCTGGGCTTTCTCATTTCTGAATGGTACACGTTACTGATCCTGAATTTAAACTCACCTTTTTATGCACAGCTGTTTCCTCCTCATCCACCAGTGTCCACTTTCACGAAATTGGTCTCATGTCTTCCTGCTTCAAAGGTCATTCCGTTTATTGAACTCCGGTAAATCCGTCATTCAGGGTTTGCATTGTCTTCGTGGATCGCTATCCTCTTCGCCTGCGTTGATTTTCCCGAATACACTTCTTAACAATTTTCCCCCCTTATTCCTCTTGCTCAAAATTTACTCCATCGGCAGAACCTTAGTGGGCCTCCGGTTTCCTTGGCTTGCATCATTCTCGTTCATATTGTGTCCTTGTCACTGCGTTACCGATTTTTCGATATCTCCACCGCGCACCAGTGCCCATGTGATACACGTGGGGTCCGGAGGTCTGAAAACAGACGCACAGATCAGCACAACTGATCACAGCACGAGGTCAGTCACAACAGAAGGCGGAGCTCGGAAAACAATGGACTTGTATTGGTACAAGGCGACGCCTTAACTGGTACAACTCGAAACCGGAAGTGGGTCATACGGGGGCGTCCATGGGTTTTTTATACAGTTTCGGGGTTGGGGTCAAGGTCACTGTTCGGGGTGAGAGAGAGATGGGATGCCTGCCGCACTGTATGGCTCCGCCTCGTGGTTAACGACGGCATCTGGAAGATAAAAGGCAAGGAAACAGGATTATGTACAGTCAGAAATGCACTACACAGCCCCCTCTCGTGAAAGGGCTGTCCTCAGCCCTTCTGTATGCACTTCAACCCCCTCAGCAACAGATGGAATGCTGGGAGGCCTGCTGCTAACTATTACATCGGGTTTAAGCCGGTTGTAGTGTAAAATTTGGCTCTTGGTTTATGGGTTTTCGCCGACGCGAGCAACACGGCACGTCGTGGGGCTCAAGGTTTCGATTACAATGAACGGTCCGGTCCAGTCCTACCTAAACTTGGAAGGTATTCCCGGGACCTGCGTCATCGACTTCATCCAGACCTCTTCACCCGGCTGTACTGGTGTTCCGTGAGCTTTGCGATCGTAGAACTCCTTTTGGTGGCGTTGTGATGTCCTCAAATGTGTACGTGCAAGACGATGACTGTCGCTGAGGGTTCGGCAAAGCTTAATTGCGTAGTCCGTTGAGGTCCGTATGTCGTCGGCGGGCCGTGGCACCGTAAGATAGATGGGTAACCGCAATTCCCGTCCGGTGATCATGAAATGTGGCGAATGCCCTGTCGAAGTCTGCACTGATGCCTTGTTTGCGAGCAAACATGTGGGTAGCACACTATCCCAGTGTCGAGTGGTATGTCTCTCTATGAAGGCTTTCAGCAAGTTTTTCAAGGTTCGGTTTGTTCGTTCCACAAGTCCATTCCCTTGGGGGTGGTACGGTGTCGTGCGGCTTTTTAACCCCAGTAACTGACACATGTCGGCCAATAACATACTTTCGAAGCTGGAGCCCTGGTCCGTGTAAATGGATAGTGGTGTCCCCCAACGTGCGATCCAGGTATTAAAGATTGTCTGGGCTATGGTAAAGGAATCAGTGCGTGGTATAGGTTCTACTTCACACCATTTCGTGAAGTAATCTACCATGACCAAAACAAAGCGATTTCCTCTATTGGACTCGTGGAAGGGACCGACAATGTCAATCCCCAACCGTTCATTTGGGTATCCCGCTATGGTGGGTGCCAAGGGAGCCCGGTTAGTTGTCCGTGGCGCCTTGAAAAGCATACGCAGTTGACAATTATTACAGAAGTTCTCTTTATCCTTCACTTGATGTGGCCACCAAAACCTGGTGCGGACCACTGCCAACATCTTCCGTTGTCCGGCATGTCCCAGCTCACGATGTAATTCCGCTAGCACTGCCTCGACAGCAAGCTGGGGTACCACTATCCTCCTCGTATGGGTTGGTCCATATTGGAAATACAGGATGCCATCCACGATCGTCAAGTGTTCCCACAGATTCCACAAGCACAGGGTTTCCCAACTCTGACCAGCCATTTCTTCTCGTGTCGGTTTAGTACTGTTTTCGTTAAACCGCCTATATATCAGCTCTGATTCCGGATCTATTGCTTGGCTTTCCCTCCAAACATCTGACGGCGCCGCCTGCGGCGTGATAGACGTTACTTGAGTGCTGGAGCACGTGAGCCACTCTCCATATGCCCTGCAACGTCTTCTTGATGGGGCATCCGCATTTAATGACTGCGCCCGGGCGGTGGATACATTGAAACTGGTACTCTTGTATCTTTTCCTTCTATCTGGCAACTTGACCGGCAGCATCCTTGAACGACTGCAGCCAAACTAGCACCTGTGATCGGTTCGAACTATAAAAGCTTTTCCCAATAGGTAATGGCGGAAATGAGACAAGAAATATACTACGGCCAACATCTCCTTTCGTGTTGTGCGATAGTTCCCCTCATGTTTATTTAGACATCGACTGCCATAAGCTATGACTCGTTCTATACCGTTCTGACTCTGAGACAATACTGCACCAATTCCCGTTTCACTTGCGTCCGTGTCCAAAACGAAGAGTTCAGCTTCAGGAGAAAGTAGCGGTGGGGCTAGGACAGGTGAGTTGGTCAGAGCCTATTTAGGCGCCTGAAAGGCATTATTACATTCCTCCGCCCGATGGAATTGACTCTTTTTCTCAGTCAGCTGGTGTAGTGGAGCTGCAGCCGTGGCAAAGCCGCGTACAAATCGTCTGTAATATGAGGCTAAACCCATGAAACTTCTTACTTCATCCAAATTACTAGGGGTCGGCCATTGCTGGATCTGCTTGACATTTTCGAGATCCGTATGAACCCCCCCGCGGCTTATGACGAGTCCCAAATACTGAACCCATGCCCGTAGAAAATGACATTTACTCGGTTTCAGCCTCAAGCCTGCCGCCTGCAGCCGTTCAAATATACACCGTAGAGTTTCGATGTGGTCTTGGAAAGTCTGACTATGAGCGATAATGTCATCTAGGTATACCAGGCATTTTGTTGGCGTAAGATCACTCAGCATCTTCTGCATCAGGCGCTGAAACGTAGCGGGGGCATTGGTTAACCCGAAAGGCATGGTTTGAAATTCATACAATCCGGACGGAATCACAAAGGCCGTTTTCTCCCGGTCCTCTAAACTAACCTCTACCTGCCAACATCCCGACGCCAGATCCAGGGTTGAAAAATACTTGGATCCTGCTACGGCCTCCAATGTTTCGTCGATACGGGTTATGGGGAAGGCGTCCTTCTTTGTAGTGGCTTTCAATCGTCTACAATCCACGCACAACCTTAGGCTTCCGTCCTTTTTTTTTACAATCACTACTGGGGAGGCCCAGGGTGAAACGGATGGACAAATGACTCGATTATCTGGCATTTCTTTTACTATGTCATCTATATCGTCTCGATTATGTGCCAGGATTCGCCTGAATGGTTGCTTGATTGGTGCTGCGTCTCCCGTGTCGATATGATGTCTAACTACCTGCGTGCGTCCCAGTTTTTTTGAAGACCAGGAAAACACATCTTGGTTGCCAGTCAGTAATTCTGTCAGTTTTTCCGTTCCTCGAACTAGGCTGCCGAGCCTCCCTAACTGCACACACTTTGAAGTCCTTCGGCACGTGTATGTTGGCTGCAGGTCGATACGCAACCTGTTCTCCTGAAATATGCAAAATCCCGGCCGCCAAATTTATGAGACACTGATGGAGGGTTAAAAAGTCAACACCAATGATAGCGTCCCAAAGTAATTCTTTTACGACATGCGCTTGGTGGGCGACCTCCTGATGGCCTATGCGAAAGATGGGTTTGGCAACACTCAGTGTCTGGATTTCTTGATTATTGGCGGCCCGCAGACGTTGCGGCACCCACTCCCTCAGAGTTATCATGGGAGCCTCCCGAACTAGCGTGCAGCTGGACCCAGTATCGATCAAAAACGTGCCCTTTACCCCGTTAATGAAGCCATCGACTGTTGATGAGAAATTACCACAAACAGTGGAAACAACTGGTACAGAACTAACATGGATAAACTTACTAATGGCTCCATTATATTCATTCCTGGCCATGTTTGTGTCCTTCCGTTCGTTGGCCTGTACCCAGCGTTCCGGTTGAAAACGTCTACCTCGGTCCCGGCGGTTTGAACCTCTCGTTGGTTGGTCACCGGGGCGGCCGCTAACGTTGGACATGCCCTGTGGGCTCTTCGGAGATAGTTGGGCCCTCACTGCTGCTCCCCTTTTTGCCGCCCGTTCGACAGCCTCGGGCAGGTTTGCCGGCGGGTCAAGCGAGAACATTTCTCTAACAGCTGCTGAGTTCACGCCGTCTATGAACCGATGTAGTATCAGCATCTCCCTAACCGAGGGGTCATACCCGACGAGGGCTTGACGAGCGATCTTTTTCAGCTCAACAGAATATTGTCGGACACCTTCTCCCGGTTTTTGGGTGCGATACCGGAACTCGTCCCTCAGCTCGCTCATGGTTTTTTGGGGCGTCAAAATGTTTCGCAAAATTGAGAAGGTTTCCTCACTGACTCTTCCTTCTAGGATCTCTTCGTGGGCTGAGGTAAACGCATACTGGCCCAGTGGTGACAACAATGTATACCGGCAATGACTGGGTTCACATAGTTCCAAATATGGGCGCACTCTCGCCTCCCACATATAGAAATCATCGCCAATTTCAAATTTATCTGTTACTGGTAAGGACACAGGTGTTGGTTTATTTACAGAATGCCCTAACCGCATCAGGGCATCGGTCAAAATGTTGATCGCATTAGCGGAGGTATCAACTTCCGGTTTCTCAGGATTCGTGTTGTCTGTCATTTGTTGATATCCCACCAATGTCACCAATTTTGTAATACACGTGGGGTCCGGAGGTCTGAAAACAGACGCACAGATCAGCACAACTGGTCACAGCACGAGGTCAGTCACAACAGAAGGCGGAGCTCGGAAAACAATGGACTTGTATTGGTACAAGGCGACGCCTTAACTGGTACAACTCGAAACCGGAAGTGGGTCATACGGGGGCGTCCATGGGTTTTTTATACAGTTTCGGGGTTGGGGTCAAGGTCACTGTTCGGGGTGAGAGAGAGGTGAGATGCCTGCCGCACTGTATGGATCCGCCTCGTGGTTTACGACGGCATCTGGAAGATAAAAGGCAAGGAAACAGGATTATGTACAGTCAGAAATGCACTACACTCGGCCCGGATTCGAAACCGGTTCAAAACTGCCGCGCGAACCATTGTCAGAATGATCCATTCAAACTGTTTCTGGCTTTGTTTTTCCATCTCTGATACTCTCGACTTTCATATTCAGAATTTGTGAATATTTTATCCTATTGAGTAACGTGTTACACCATGATCATGCGCTACCGCGTGCATCTCGACCATGGCCGAGAAATATACCTGCATTATTATTATTACCTCAGAATCCCATTCGGGCAACCACGGATAATTATCAAATCACCTTTATTCTCCTTCATTATCTTCGCCATTTTTTGCATTCCTGTACTCTTTGATTCTGTCTTAGCCCGCATTCTTTAGAATTGGTTCCATTTTCTAGATAATGGAGGTTTCTTTTTAGTACTGACTGTTGATCTCCAGCTCTCAGCATCCCAGGCTCTTTTTTTCTATTTTTATTTTTCCAGACAACTACTGACGTGTATCTCCTCTCTGACGGCTCGGCGAAATACCTGGCCCACATTCCCGGCTGAGGAATTGATACCTGCCCGTCATTTCGTCACTGTCCCATTGACCCTGCTCTCTAGAAGCCTACACGACCTGGTCGAAAGCCCCTGGACTATTCGGTCTATACAGCCATGTACCAACACAAATATCACTCGTGCAAATCCCACCGGTGCGAGGCGCGGTCAGATTCACCGCTTTGGCCAGCTCACATCGGACTTGCAGGACGTCCGCAACGATGTGCAGGCGCAGCTAGGATGGCGGATCGCACCTCTTGTCACCAAAAATAGTTTTCAGGTCGGGTGTCCAGCGCACGGTCAGCCCGACCCGCTAGCACCGGATTAGAAAAAAACAATATTTATACACCCGAGCTGATGCATATATGCCGCTGTCTCCTCAAGTCATCACCGGTTTTCCATCGTATTCGCTTCCACTTTTGCCATCTCACATTACCGCGTCTTACGCCTTTGCGAAATTTATTATCCTAAGAGCATAATTATTGCGCATTTAAGAGACCGTTACCACACGCGGCTCACAGTTTATGAACCTTTTTCCCGAGGTTTTCTGACAAATCACTCACCCGTCCTAATCGCAAACTTCGACAAACCCCAAAATAAACTTTGCCTCTTTTCATCACTCTTGCCGATGTATTTGAGAAAGGTAACACTTGAAGTTGCCATACACTTTCGTTTCACACTGTTCGAAGAGTATATTTCACTGAGGAATATTTGTCTCCAAAGCATTTCAACAGCCGACAACATTGAGACAGTTCGTTCTCTCCATCGGTCCTGCGGTTCGCCCGCACACAGCTGTGACAGCGCAGTATCCTCCCCTTGCAAAGAATCATGTCCTTCCCATATACGTATATCTGAGAGACACATGTATTGCAGCTTTTCGATTTGTCACCATCACGTGATCCACCTTTCACAAAGAACATCAATAGATTGTAATTTGCCCGTCAATTACTTCGCCGCCCAACTTCGAGATCGTATTTCTCGGTTGTTTGGTCTTTTCATAACCGGTATTCTATTCTGGGAGTTTCTCTCGGGCAATTGTGATCCTTATAACTCTCTGGTCGTCATGTTCATCCCTTAGATAACGCTTATCACTAAGTAAATACTTGTCATTTATGTACTTCTCTTTGCAAACCGTGTCTCTGTGACTATCTCTCGCCCAGTTCCCACTTCCATGTTGCTGCATCATATTCCAGCTTTCTGGAAGTAAGCAATCGGCTTAACGTGAACCTATTTCCATCCGGCCACTTTTTTCACCATCACCTCGGCAATCTACCTCTACAGACGAGTCCTCCGCTAGGTGTTTTACTTACTCAGCTGATATTCGATCGCCAAAAGCTATGAAGATGATCTTCAAAGAATTTTTCTTGTTCTGTGTCCGCAATTTCACTCCTCTCGTTGTCTGAATTCCAGTTCTAAGCCGTTCCATACACCGTAGAGGGCTACAGCCAGTTCATGTCTCCCTAAGAAACTCTTTTTTCCTTAGGGTATACAAAATTTCCGTCCACCCTGTTTGCTTATTCCGTTGTGCAGTCTATCCTTTGTGATATTTGAGTGCGAGTCTACTACTTCCAACCAACTCCACCTGGACCCGGCCGGCTTGGTCACCCGACCTTGAGTTCAAACTTGCCGGGCGCCGCCACCAAGTTACTTAAATACTTTCTCCTAAATCGAGTTCGCATTCTAGAATCACCCTCTTGGAATTCGGATTGCTCTTTTACTTGCACCGTTTGATCTTGCTTTGCAGCATGCCTTGAGGTTATCCGAAATAAACCATTATCATTATTATCATTCTCATTCTTATTATTACCAGAGATATTTATCTAACAACTGCCCCGTTTTCAAGCCATGTTCAACATCAGGCTGTCAGAAACGGCACAACTCTGCTTTGAATAGAGCACAGAAGATATTTACCGGCCGAGTTATGCACTTTCCAACCCCAGGGCTGCAGTTGGATAAGATGAGTACGAATGATGCTTGTAAACCTGGTCAATGAACCAATAAATGAACGGCTGCTCCTAGGCCAGATTGTCATGTCAGTTTTGGTGTTCTACCGGTACGGGCCGGTGGACAATGGGGTCTATAGAAACCTATGCTCTGCTTGACAGTAAATCTCTTGTGACGGTATTACAAGAAAAACTTATAAAGTTGGTTATTCCGAATGCACCCCTTACCTCACTTTCGAATTCGACCATAGATGAGACTACTGCTTGGAACTCTGGAATAACGGAGCTGCTACTGAACTCATCGTTATGAATTGATTTTTGAATACGGAAAGAGCCTTGTTTGTTTGTAGGCTTCCAATTCAGGCAATTCAGCACAGCTCAGATGCGGACCTTTCCTCCTAGCCCTACTTGCTTTGCGTCAAAGGTAAAATTTGGAAAATTCAAGGACTAGAACCCTGGTAAGTGCGGATGTTCCAGAGGCACTTTGGGCTTTAGAGCGAAGATGCAGTAACGGATAAAAACCCTATGCCTTGCGGACGGTTCTAGGGTGGGTTGTTGATGGTCTGATAAACCAGAATCCAAGCTTTAGAAAGGCAGTAAATCACACAGAGGGAGAATCGATCCCTTAGGGGAACAGATGAATCGACTGTAGAAAGCCAATTTCAGCCCTGGGGAGGCACCAAAAAACTCTCGTTAGAGGACAAACAGGCTGTTGATGTGATTTTCAATGCCATAAACTTGTTTAACAGACACTATGAAGCTGCACTACGATAGAGGAATCCTGTGGTCAGACTTCGGAAATTTTTTTTCCGTGGCCAAAGTTAGATTAAACGGCTTGAGAGAAAAATTTGCGCGTGATTCTGAATTCTTTGGTAAACACTACAATAATAGTGGGGTATGTGGGCAGCGGCCACGCCGAGTTAGCGCCCGGCATGCAGTTGAAATGTTTTTCCGGCTTAAGTGGCACTGACCACACCATTCAGTAACAAACTTCAAGAAGCCTAGCAAGTTGAGGGTTGTGTTTGACTTTGCGGCTGCATTCCAAGGACGCCTCCTGAATAATCACCCGCTGCAGTGAACGAAAACTGAAGCAATCTAGTTGAAGCGTAGCTTTGTCTTCAAAAGGAATCTTGTGCATTGGGTGCGGACTTTGAAGTGATGCTTACTCAGGTGTGAGTGTAAACAAGAGGCAGAGGAGTACTGAGGTTCTTTCGGTGGAAGAATGGTCAACTGGGTGGTACAAAGGTTGGATGTCAAATGAAAGCTCCTGCCACCTTCCCCTTAGTTTGTACTAATTCCACTTTACTTCACACGGGAGAAGATTGGGGAGGACAGTACGAGGACTGCGTCTCCTGGGTGGTGGGCGATAACTTCTTTGAAGACTACTGTCTAGTTTCTCAGCCTACGTTGGAGAAGGCAGGGGTTTTCGGGATTCAGATGAGTGCATTACTATCATGTGGTGACTTTCGGCTTCTTAAGCGGGTGCATTTCATGAGAAGATTCTGGGTACTCTGACAAAACCTGAGCTAGCCCATCTCACCTTGGGAACCCATGATTGCTCACCAGTGCCGTAGAGGACATTGGAGCTAGAGTGGAGCACCATAGAAGACACTTTCCAGTTTTCACTTACAGTAGTGGAAAACATCAAACGAAGCTTGGCTTGTTGTCTACAGTGTTGTCTGCGTTCGACCCACTGGGGTTAGATCCAACTTCTATTCTGCCCGGCAAGATATTTTTGTAACCCCTGGGTTTCCTAAAGCTTGGCTAAGACAACTCAGTTGGAGAGAGACACCTAAGCTGCGAGAAAGAGTGATTTAGGAGTATGAAAAAGCTTTGCACACCCAAAATGCAGCCTTGTTTTCCTTGAGGTGACTCATGGGGTGAAGGTGCACAGCTTTCTGTGTTTCGTGACACTTCTAAACTACGCTGTGGAGTGGTGGCGTGTTCCAGAGTGGCTTCAAAGGACGTAGCCCCATGTTGCACCCTACCGTCCTTCAAATAAGTGGTAGTTCCTCTGAAGATCGTAACGATTCCTTTATTGGAGTGAGCCGCAGCGAGACTGACCTTCAGATTCTCTCGGACACTTACGCAGAAAACCCGAAACTAATTTGATAAGACTTTCTACGGCACGAGCTCCGCTATAGTTTTGAACTACACGAATACAAATCAAACGAGATTTGTTACGTACACTGCCAATCGTCAGGCTGAAATCCCGCAGTGGTCTGAACTCTGAAAGTGGCGTCATATCAGACCGCAGGCTAATCCTTCAAACTTGGCATGGGGAGCACAACCAATGTTTTTCTGGCTCGAAGGTCCTAGCTTCTTGATGATCGATGGAACCTCATGGTCGACCAGCCGAGATTTTCACAGTACCGCCGAAGGTGGGGTTTAAGCAGCCTCCGAGTACGATTCTCATCAAGCTGCCGGATACACGGAAGGGCTCACTTCTGACTAGAAACTCCAGTTAGTTTCAATTTCTCAGATAGGTAGGGGGACTAACTTGTTTCAAAACATATCCTGCTCATGAGAGCCGGTGACACAGATCTAGGATTGGAAACCGGGCCGTTGAAGTTGTACGGTAATGCTAGAGCAGAGGAAGGTGCCACTGCCATTGAGCAAGCCGAGGCTTAACATGGAGAGTTATTATGGCTACGAGATGGGAATAATAACCCATACCCTAACAAATCTCCGATGAAGAAGGCACTATCGAAACTCGATCCGGTTCTACTAAGTGGACTGATATCTGTCAAAAGATGAACGAACTACTTCAATCAGCTTCCTAGTTGAAGTTATCCGGTGATGCTACCCAAGGCTCACCTGGGCACGGGAGCAATAATCCGATGGTATCACGCAATGGGAGGACGCGCAGAGCCACGGCAGTTACCCACTGAACTTCGCAAAATATTTTGGATTGTACAGGGTAGAGCTGACGTTGAGCATGAACTCTGTGGATATTGAAAATGCCGGAAGTATCTGGCAATCGTAGGCTAACAGAGGAGGGTTCCTCTAGCCGCCACTGGAGTCGAACAAGGTAGGCTTCCCTTCAAGTAAACCGGAAGGGATTACTTTAGTCCCTTTTCACTTGAACATGTTCGCACCATTGAGAAACGACAAGGATGTTCCCTCACTTGCCTCGAGATGCGTGCAGTATATATCGAAGTCTCCTATTCTCTGAGAACGTTCAAGCATTTTGACACTATTGCTTTTCACGTCGAGCAGCACCTCCCGAGAGATATAGAGATAACGGCACCAACTTCTTTGAAACTAAAGGTAAATTAGAGAACTTGATAGGAAACTGGCCTAGCGATAAGATCTTCGGCAGATTGTTGCAAAGGGATTTGCGTTAACAGTAATAATAATAATAATAATAGTACCAATAATGATGGTTTATTCCGTGGACACCCGAAGCATGCCTGATTGCATGACCGTATGATACAAGTGAGGTTATAAATGAGATCCTTGGAAATTTAATTGGGTAAACGCAGCACAAAACAGTGTCTAAGTTTTAGCGGTTGCATGAATGAATGCCCGGCAAATCTGAATTTGAAGGTCAGGTAGACACTCCGCCCGACAGTGAGTGAAGTGTGCCCGGCGGTCGAGATACGTAATGAAATAAAGCCGGGATGGAGTACAAATGCGCAGTATTACGGGTAGCTTCGATGCAGTGTCTCAAAAGTGAGTAAACTGACAAAAATAACCTCCGAAAAAGCACCGACGAAAAACTGAAAACTTCTTAGTGATGACGGACAACCACTCAAACCAGTAGCTCAAATGATCTGGAAAATTGCACAGATATAATACCAAAGTAGTTACGAGGTGTCATGCGTGGAGGAGAATTGCGTGGATGAAACAGAGTCCGATATGCCACTGAATTGGTACTTACTATTCATCAATAGGTTATGGAAGGCGCACTCATGAAAAGGTGTACGTAGATGCCCGAGCCTGGAAATTTGGTGGAGCAGAGTGACGAAAGTTGACCGGTGAGTGAAACACGATTCGAATAAAGGGTTGACTTCAGGTTGATTAGTGAACAAGTCTACAGCAGGGCGGACGGAGGAGTTGATAAAGGATGGTCTTATGAGGTCATTTAGGGGTGGTGCATAAATGATACTGTCAAAACACGTAGACGATCGTTTGGTGGGGTATGCTGGTAGGAGTTTGTCATGAGGCATTTGAGAAACAACCTGAAGGTCGATAACTTGGCACGCTTATAGTTCATTTGCAGCAAGGTTTACAGAAGCGTCATTCGCAGTGATCTTTGGCATGGATACCCAGTCGTGGAAGGCCGATGGAAAAGTGGCAATAGGCACCAGGTGGGTGAAATGGAGTTCAGCTGTTGGCTCATCGGGGTGCCTCCAAGACTTACAGACAAGGAATACAAATTCACAACGAAGTCGGCAAAATAGTGGTATATATTTTTGATATCTGAAGGAATCAACTGGGAGTAGTACCTCACTGGATCCTTCAAAAAGCGAACATCATAGTGTGACCGGGTACGTTGAGGAAGCTTCAACCTGAGACTTTTGGGGGACAAACAGAATAACAGCAGGCTAAACTACGGGTAGTTAATTTCAGCAAAAGATATGGAAGCAGCACTCAATATGTTTTCGTTTGGGCTGCCGACAATGATGATAGCAATAATGGTTTATTTCTCGTCCATGGTCGAGATGCACGCGCAAGCGCATGATCACGGTGTAACACGTTACTCAATACGATGAAATATTTACAAATTTCAAGAATAAAAGTCAAAAGTATCAGCGATAGAAAAGCAGCCAGCAACAGTTTGAATGGATCACTCTAATAGTGGTTTCCGCGGGAATTTTGAACTAGTTTCGAGTCCAAGCTTGGCGGTGGTGCACCGTAGGGATGTCGAGAAGGTTGTTAGCTTAGTGATAAAGATGCATTATAAACGAGAATAACACAGGCCAAGGAAAATAGAGGCTTGCTGGGGTTCTATGAACAGATTAAGTTCTGAACAGGGAAAAATAGAAAAAGCTGTACGGGAGTAGGCTCGGGAGAATCGATGCACGCTAAGAGAATAACAATCCATAAAGATGATGCAAGCCCTAAATGGCGGATTTACGGGGGTTCAATAAAGGGTATGAGTTTTGAAACGGGGAGACATGAAACCAATTTTATAAAAGTGCACCTGGGAACATTGATGGGTGTGAAAGGAACAACAGTCCACAAAAAAGGTGAGTTTAGTTTCAGGATCAGAAACCTGTACCATTCAGAAATGAGAAAACGCAACTAGAAGGTCCTGAAGAAGTAAAGAGGCAACTATTTGCCGGCTACTTTTAGAGGGAAAAACGAACTGTGGCAGCGGATATTAAAGTGGAAACTCTCTGCATGGATCTGAGCATTATTATGCTGTTTCACCGACGAATACATATATATATATATATATATTGACGCATTTGGTCTCAGTGTTATTCAGCGTCATGGCTGGTAATGTACAACATCCTATAGGTATGGTTCGTCTGGCGGGGTTAAGGATATATCGGTCAACCAGCCGACTGTGGCGAGATATGACGGGTTTCAAAAGACGACTGGTACTGACCGGCATATTAGCAGGATGCGCTTGAACTGCTATTTGTACTCGCTGCAACGGTGGTATCTGCAGAATAGGCTTTGCTTGGGAAAACACTAAAGGATTTGATAATTAGTTGGGAGTATTTCCTGTCGAGTGGCTCGATTGCGATCCCAGTTGCTATGGAGGGTTCTACTTGGGTCTCTGTCGGTATGGGTCGAAGTGGCATCTTTGATTATCCATTTTGATGACAGAGGTAGTGAGAAACAACGAACCTGAGATAAATGAGGAGTGCATTTCGGAAGTCGTCTCAGCTGTGTGTTATGGTAATGCACGATGACACTATTATTGAACTTGTTAAGTTTATGTGAAAGAGGCATGGATGAAGTTTCGTTGAAGAAGTCAGTGGCGCCCACTCCACGTTCTGGGTAGAGTAGGCTTGCAGAAAACTGCTCTATACTGCTGCAAGCTAGCAACGTTGCGTACACCAGTTAGGCAACTGTGCATGCATTCCAAAGAATTTATGGTTTGCACGTTGGCTCGGTAGCTCTCGGATACTAATAAAAATCTAAGGCCTTACGGGTAATATAAATTTGAAATGATAACCCTTAAGGCCGTTTGCCTAGGCAGAAAGCATTTTGGTACCGAGGTGGCAAGATCGGTCTGAAATAACAGTATATGAGTGAAAGGGACTGGTACACTGTTGGCGTAGCGCTAAACTTGTTACCGTGTCTTCTGGTAAAGCGGTTATTCTATACCGAATAGTTTCTGAGGGGCCTCTAATATAGAAGAAGCTGTTAGGCATCGGTAGTAAAGCATCAAAGGAAACTGGCCACTTGCCAAGAAAAGTAGACGAATGTTCGTCTGCGCTCTCACTCGATGGCGCTAGCGTACTGAGAGTGAGAGCAGGAAAATCTGATGTATTAGTGATAATAAGGTTATCGTGGTGTCTTTGTCGTCGTTATCATATTCCAAAGCGGGACAACACCAACTGGAGGACTAGTTCAGTAAACCGTGAGAGCGGGGAGGTAATTGGGCCGAATTTTCGCCGGGGGAGCGAACTCTCATGGTCTACATTCAGCGCTCATGGCAGGCGGCACTAGTGCCTGCTCCAGGTGGAGAGGTAGCACGATACACATCCATTGGCATCCAGTTTGTGTCGCCCTGGGAGCAATCCACATTCCTTTAGACGTTTTAGTACTTTTTATGGTTTTTTCACAGTCAGATATCTGGCTGTTAGTGAAGGCGGAGGAGCGTTTGGTGGGTGACCACAGCTCCCACTCCCCGGCAGAAACATGGACCGCATGTACCAAGCCACGTTGGCTATGGGTCAATCACACCTGTCAATCCGCAGTAAAACTGCAGTCCGGAGACATGGGTCACATGTGACAAGGCCGATGTACCTGGAGAACAAAACAGTGGGGTACTTTTCCTCTCTTTTTTATGTCAATGTTCTACTATTTGGTGTCAACGTCGTCTCATTTGTGGTCAACTCTGTGCATGGAGACCATCATAGCCAGGAATGCTTACAGATGTGCCGCGCTAACACTCGCCTTATCCGAGAAGTCAGAACCCCAAGGCGGTTTACATGAGACATAAAATGCAAAGGGAGGTAGGGTCAACTACAGCCTGCGGTGGTATGATGAGGTTCACGTTCAAAAAAACACCTGTTTGCGCAAAGATAGGGCACTACTTGAAGCACTGACAACGTGATGTATCGGAAGGATCCATAGATGGTTTGTAGTTTTGTTGAATAAGTATCAAAGTTTTTGTAGGCCAATCATGGAAGGATGCTAGAGGTATGTGATAAGGAGGGAAGTTGAGCCAAGAGCGTCTAATGATTCGATTCACGATGACCACTGGATGAAGGTTGAGGACTCTGACAGGTGTTGCGCCCTGAGTCAGAGACACAAGCGAAGACTAAATAAAAATTGACGCTTGGAAAGTTTAAAGACTATCTTTCACGCAGCCGGTGGTATTTCATATATTCAAAAACGATTTCAGAAGCACTGGCCCCGTAATGAAGGTAACTGTGTCTAGGCACCGTAACCTGGTAAGCTTATTTCAAGGTAGTGGCAGCAACGGTGAATGGTGTGGCTTATCCTGGAGATCATCGAGGGTTCCTTTTAGTATCCGGAGCTTTCCCCGTAAGACCTATCAATAGCCATATATGGATTTAGAAGAGCCTTTAGTTTTTCGACGTCCGGAGCTACGTGTTGCCCAGACTTGAGTATAATTTGGTAATCTATGGAACGGGTATCAGCTGGGGTTTAATTTATAAGGTTGCACAATAAAGGAGGAAGAAGTTTAACCTTAAGGATTTCCAAGAAGTAAGGATTATTATACGGTGTGTTCCATTGAGCAGATGATGTGTCAAGTTTATACTGAACTGAACTTGGCTAGAGGATACAGCTTGTTCGTGCAGCAAATTGAACAAAAATGCAAGGTTGAGTTTTATTATCCTGAGCAACTGAGGGTCAAGCTGCAGGAGCGTACACCGCTGTCTGTAGCTCAGGTTCGTAGAAGACCCAAACAATTTTTTGGTAAATTAAAGCTGTACATTCTCAATGTCGATAATGTCACTTTTGTACCTATTTGAGAACACAAAGGTACAGTAATCTAGGGTTGGGCGAACATTAGCTCTGTATATCTCCAACTTACTGTTCGTGAGAAGAAAATTTCTCTGCAACAAGCCAAAGGACTTGCTTTCCCATGCAGTTATGTAGGAAGTGTGTTCAGAGAAATTGGACATGTAAGTGTATTGTGGTCCGAGGCCTCGTATTGTTGGGGACTATGGGAGTGGGACACCGTCAATCTTAAGAGTACCATGAGTAATATTGCAGTCTGGCGTGAGACAACTGCTTTTTGCTTATCGAAAACTTCTGTTTCCAGCGCTCACACCGGGAGGATAAGGACTGTATGTCGACCGTGATGTAATTTAGTGCTACAGGTTGGTTTCCTCGTTTGAATTCGTGGAACAGCTGCGGTGGATCATAGATGAGTGAGAGTTGACACAATGGAGGATTTGTCTGGGTTTGTTGGTGAATATTATGAGAGCATCTAAAGTTGGGAACAAAGTGGATGCCGGAGGTTGACATGTAGTGGACTGATGCAGTGGATCATATGAACAGCTCTCAGGGAGCGCAGGTGACTGTACAGCTGGATGTGCTGAAGTCTGGCATGTAAAGCTGTGAAGGCAATCGAACTATTTATATCCTGGACTGTGGATTCTCCAGTGCCAAAGTGACTGTCACAAAATGCAAATGGCTCAACGACAGGAGATACCGGGGGAGGATATAATGGAACGGAGGGCTGGTGTCACACAGATGAAACGCTGGAGGGAGGACTAGTTAGTGCTTTGTGGTATTGTTGGTGAAAACCAAATCCCTAAATGATGGTGTTGTTCTGATAGGTGGAGTGGTTACATACAAACTGCCAGGTGGACGAATGGTCTTTTCATAAGTATTTCAGGAATTGTGACGTTCATAATAAAGATATATGTACAGTGAAACCGTTTCATGTTTCGGGGTAAGAATTCGGTAACTGTGGAGGTGGAATGAATGTTTACATGGGAGCAATTCAGACGGAGAGAAGGCAAGTCTGTGTAGATAAATATCCATCATAGCAAATAGTAGGGTAGAGTTCTGAGCCAAGCGAGTATATGCCCATATGCTGATTTGGAACTTGACCGGTTGCATGGTGGATCTTGTTCAGGAACGTTGGGTGAAGCAATGAGTGAGAGCCATAAAATGAAGGGGACGTTGTTTTCTAATCCGCAACCGGAGCTAGTGGGTGAGGCCGGCCCTGCGCCGGATCCCTAATCGGAAACCCACTTCTCATACCAGAAGGTACAATCCGCCAGCCTAGTTGAGCCCGCCCACCATTTCAGATGACCTGTACGCCCGATGTGCGCTGGCCAAAGCGGTGGATCTGACAGGACCCTGCTCTGTTGGCAGAGACATGAGTTTTCTTGGTGGGGCCAAACGGCTGTGGGTTTCGGGTAGTCCGCGATCAGGCGACTAGGCGTCAGGGGATCCCGAAACGTAACCAAGGGAGTACCGGTCGGGTAGCTTGCGAAAAGCCGAGGGTCAGGTGGGTGCATAAGTCAGGTTAGTGGCCGGTGTGGTCTCCAGGGTAATAAAAGTCATCGACAGAAAGGTACGCACGAAAGAAAATCTGGAAATATAGAAAAAGTAGAGGAAAGCAGTCTTGGATTCTCCCAGCTGAGGATAAATGGGAATCGATACAAAGAGGCAGCATTAATTGACAGCGACTCTTTGGAACTGGTTTTTTATTGCTGAAGGCAGGGGGACTAAGAATTTTTACTCAACTTTATCTGTCGTAGGCCGCCGGTAATTGCACTTTTCAAAAGTCTAGACCCTTTCCATAGGCTCGATCATAAGGTATGCCCGCATTGAGGAGCTGTAAGGCTTGGACAACCTTGAGAAATTCATCAAATGCAGCTCCAAACCGAGGGCTAGAAGAAGAACAGCGTACGTCTAACTGTAAGTTGCTCCATAAGTAGTAGTACATTGTGGTGAAGAAGTGTTAACTTAAGCAAGGTTTGGTAATAGGGGTTGAAAGGGCCAGAAATCTGGAATGTTGTGGACAGTTTGGAAGAGGCGCGAAATGCAATGGATTAGAAGTACGTTCGGCTGTAAGGGATGTTTTACAAGAAGATAAGGTTAAGTTTCACAGAGAGAAGCCAAAATGTGTCTAGTTTGAAAAATAGGCAGCGTTCCTTGTACGTGAGTCGTGAGCTCCATCCAATCAGTCACCTAGTAAAACTACGTTGAACAGATTACACACCAATTCTCTCTGATTTGCACATAGTAGAAAAGATCAGCGGGCAGTATTCTAATAAATGCCTGGCTTGAGATTCATAGAGGGAGAGAATGCAGCCTAAAAGTCAGTAGAAGCAAAATATTATCCACAAGCGCTTTTTGGCCTTAGCAACTTGGATGGCCGAACATTCAGAGAAGTTAGATGTGCAGAAAAGGTTTATGCTCAGGTCCCGAACAACTTGTTTGCTAGCACTGGATGAACCGCAAATGGCTAGAGACCCTGGAGGTAGATTGCATTTATATGTAAGTATCTCATGTTTTTCGGCGGAAAAATTCATATGCCGAATTGGGCACCATCCAATGAGCGCAAATATGCCTTCGGGGATGTTCATGATAGCACAAGACAGACAATCCGGCTTGAATGAGTAACCAACCCTAAAGTCATCGGCGAAATTATGTGGCGTGCCATGACTCAATAAGAGGAGTGTGTTGCTTATGTGCATGAGGGAAGGCGGTGTGCCGAGAATGCTACCTTTTATGACATTGCCTGTAACTGGTTTAGGCTTGGAACAGTGTCCATTTATTGAGACAACCCGGGAGCGATTAGACAGGTAAGAATTGATCCAAGATTGTAAATGGTCAGTATGCCAAAGGCTCGGATGTTGGCCAGAAGAAGAAAGGCGTGGAACGTGGTCAAGTGCCTTTGACGTATTCAAGTAGAGTACTATAATGGCATTCCCATTTTCTGCCGTTTCAGTATTCAGATTCAAAAATCGAATTGGCAGGATGAGTGAAATCTTTACTGAAGGGAACCATGATGTCGAAGATTATTATTGTCCAGGTGAAAGAAATGCTTCACAATGTGTTCTTTTGTATTGGCTTTCAACCCTGATTATTTGTTTAACATACATCAGTGTTTATATAAACTCGGGACACCAAGCGCTGTGGCCACTTGAACGTTGCCCGTGCACGCTATACGCAAGCTTCTCCAATATACACTAACCACTCTCTCCCTACATATAGTGTTCTCCTTCTCATGGGTTGTGGGAAACAATGTCCTGGTGATCGTGCTGGTATATTGCAGAGTACCACTCTAACGAACAGGTGGTCCAAGCGTGTTGGGAAGGACTAGCGATCGTAGGTAATAAGGAAACAGCATGATAGGGTCAAACCAACCTTAAACTTTAACGATTTTTTCCATTAGCCGCGAAAGACTAGGTGCATCGTTAATGGGACAGTAGTTTGTTACCTCTGCAGTGGGCCTTTCTCGCGGTATAGGATTATGATCGAGCGTTTCCAGTTCGTTGGCAACAGACTGCAGTTCATCGATGAGGTGAATAGAATGAGTAGTAAACGGGGTAAGTCAGGTCCGCATTTAACTATCGCGGCGATGGGTAAACAGTCAGGTCCCAGAAAAGACGATGGCTTAGAAGTGGACAGTGTTTGGGAGATAACTGGAAAGTCAAATTCCACTGTCGACAGACCCAAGTAGCAAACCAGGCTGGCAACCGCCTGAGCCTCGGCCGGGCTTCGAAAGACTTCTGGCTTGGTTCAAAGCCGGCGAACGGGCTGGAAGCAGGCTTGGGCTGGGCCATGGCCGGGTTCGAAACAGATGCCCGGCTGGTTTTCGGCTGGGCTTCGGCCAAGCAACCCAGCCGTAAAGCAGCCCTAACTGGGCAGGGCTTCTGCTGGGCTAAGAACGGGCTCCAGCTGGGTTGGTCTACAGGTTTTTCGAGTATGTTGCCCTCGTCCGCTACGGTGCGCCAAAATAATCTAAACCTAACGATTTCAGTTTACATCCAGTCCTTGGCTAAGCTTACGTCCCATTCCATAACAAAATTGAAGAAGCCGTCAAAAATGATGCCCGCTTTATTTACATGAAATTCGATGTACACGTTTGGTTCGATGCTTACGATTTACCTGTCCATATTCATGTGATTTCCCACAAATCTTCCTATTAGTCCTGAGAGAGAAGATTAGAGTAATTATATCAGATAACCAAGAAGTGGTTGATTGGGGCGGTATAAAACGGTGCTATTAGTCACCTCAGATAGAAGAACAATGTGGATAACGAACTGCGACATATGAAGAAAATAAAATTGGTGTCGGTCATGCCAACCTTCTTTCTTCAACAATGTTCAAACTGTAAAGCAGTAACAAAGAAACATGTACGAATTCATATATACACTGGTTCATATGCCGTTTGTCAGTCGGAAATGGAAGAAGTAATAAAAAGGAAATATGTACGCGCATAAAACAGATGATAAAGACGTACTTCGCATGCAAAAGGCACCTTCCGTGCTGCTCGGGTCCTTCACGACCTCTTGCCCTTGAAAACCAATTCGTAATGTTCCGGTTTATTTAGCACAATGGTTGGCTCTCCGTCCTCTGCGAGGAAGTGATAGTATACACGGCGAACTAACTATATATTGGGATTTACCTGTTATAGCTCAAACAGACATTCTCTCGCATATAGTAATGCACCTTCGTCGTTAGCATTAGATACATGTGACTGCGTAAACTTCGATTAGCACTGGATTCACAAAAGATGGACATCCGTTACTATGTTATCAGAGTGACATTTAAACTGGCAAAGCATTTCATACCCAAAAATATCTTTCTTTTGATCTGATATCCCCTCTAACGAGACATCAATAAAAATGGCATGTTTTGGTTGTCAGTATTGACATACATGATACACGTGTCATCAACTATTAAACAAAACCGTGCTAAAGCATAAAAAGTAATAATTAATATGTAATAATATATATTATTGGTCAGTGACAATTGTAACCTACCTTTACACTAAATATATATGAAATACACACGGAGTACAGTGGTACAGCATAGTACAGTAGTATGCATAGCATACCTGATAAGCCTATAAGCGAATCAAGCTGGAGAGCTTTCCTAACCAAGCCGAAGCCCGGCCGGGTTAGGGCCTGTTTACGGCTGGGTTACCCGGTCGAAACACGGCCGGCCTGGCGGTCAAACTATAAGATTTATATTTTGCTTTCTTAAGAAACAATTACGACCACCTATACGAATTTTATATCATCAATATTTCTGAATGACCAACCCTTCCCAAGGACGTTCCTAGCCCAGCCCGTGGAACGAATGTTTGCTACGTGGGGAGTTAGAAAGGTAACTTGGGGGAAGAGAGGGAGGGTCACAATAATACTAGGGGCCATATTTGAGGCAACTAATGAGTTGAAGGCCTCGGTAATAGAAAGGGTAGTAGAGTCGGATACATTGTCCGTTGAAACCTTGTGCGGGATATCTCTATGTGTATTAGAGGTTCTGGCCTAGTACAGATATGACAGTCGAAGAGTTCTGTTTAAGTATCGCAGAGCCCTCAGTTCCTGGTTACGCAGAGTAGTTTCTTCAAGCCTCTGAATAGTAGAAGTGGGGCGAAAAGATTGGATAATAACTGCAAAGTCCAGTGTAGTTTTATGAATATTTTGAAGTTTGGCATACTTCGTTTTCAGAGAGGTGATAATAGACTCCCCTTTATTCCATTGCTGAGGGAGGTAGGTTATTTTCTGAAGATATCTGGAGAATTGTGCACAGAAAGTATCGGCGGCGTGTTGTGGATCGCGAGGGAGGAAAAACACCCCAATCCGCTGGTAGAATGGTGGTAGGGAGAACCTTTCAGTCAGGGAGATGAGAGGGTTTGATGCAGTGTGACTTCAGGATAGGCTGTGGGTGAGTGGAAATGTGGCAGTTAACAGTACTGTGATCACTACCAGGAAGGCTTAGAAGATTGAGACAAATATGTGAGGGATGCCGTGGGTGGAAATGAGATCTAAAATGCTATTTCCCTCGTGGGAGATCGGATATGCTGGGCCCAAGCTCCTATATTATTACTCGTTACAAGTGGTAGAAGGTTAGCAGGTGCAGATGAAGATGGCCAAGCTATCTTAGGTTTGCTAAAGTTATCAGGAATAACCTTTACACTTGACGGCAGTAAGGATAAGTGTTCAGCTGCATCAATTAGGTGTGGGAGCCCAGACAAATTTTCCCTAGGTGGACGGCAAACACATCCAACACAGAGCTGGGAGCTGGGAGTGTGGAAAGTTAGCCTGAGTGAGTCGGGAATAGGATCTAGTAGAGGGTGAAGAAATATGGCTTTATCAAAGGTCTGCTTGACAAAAGCTAAACAACCATTGACGAGTCGAGCTTTCTTATTTAATCTGAAGACATTGTAGTCTAGAAGAGAAATCTGGTCCGTTGAGGTGCCACCGGTTAACCTAGTTCCAGTTGTCAAGATTATATCATAGTTAGCACTAGTGGCCAGATATCGTAAGGGCTGAATTTTGTTTACGATAGATCGGCTTATAAAAATGAACCAACTAGATGCTGTTATTGGAAGTTAGCACTGGGGAATTCGGTTGGTCAAGTAGATTTTTTAGTGCGGGAAACACTTGATTCGTGGTCAAACTAAACGGTCTGCTTGCGGTTGGCGAACCACCACCAAGAGCTGGGAGGTTTTGTCTGCAAGCTGTTTTGTAGCATGGTGCACTATGAGAAAAGGAAGGGCTGGGGGCGCTATGATAACAGTAAAGCGGCTTCGCAGACACCAAACTCATTAAAATGCAATTGCAAGCTTAGAGCTTAGGCGCGCCTTGTTTACGAATAGGTATTTTCACTTAGGTTTACTTGGGATTGACAACCGCCCCCCAAAAGCGGCCAACTCCGGTGTCAGGCCCTCCTCTAGCCATAGGCAGTCGTCCTTTTCGAATCTTCCTTCGCAGTCACATAAAGTGGCTTATAGTCAGGACGAAAGGACTTCGAAGTACTTTCACTCATCCAGACCCGATTTAACCAGTGCGGCATTATAATCTGCTCCGGTCGGACACATCAGCCTATCTTAGAAACCCTTTGGGACATTTGGGTGATCCTCACCAGTCGTCCATTGAGGTACGCAACTAGCTTAGCAAACGTTGACCAAACTTTTCAATAGGCCAGGAATTCGGTCTAGCATCGGTTCCCTTAGTCGACTGGTTGCTTGAAATCTGACTTGTTTAAGTCCACCTGGGACCGGAAAATGTGAACTCATCGAAACCTTCGTCACGCTACGTAACAAACGGCAATGCGCGTTCCAGCCCATCATCTCTGGCCATTAGCTCGTTCAGTCCTCCTTCTCCTGTCATTTATACAGGGTAACCAATATAATTACTAAAACCCATCAATTGTTATCATTCTGCGTCCCCATTCGCTGGACGAGAATCGAGTCCGCAAATAGTGCTTGCCACCAAATTGTTGAGCTCGTTCCAAGTTATCATTCAATTCTTTTATATGTTCGGCGCCCTACAGCTTTCCTTTTGTTTCCGTTGTGCACGTACCTAATGAGGTTTACTGATATTGATTTCGGTCTGCCACCGTATAATTTTGTTACCTTTATTTATGGATGACGCTAAGTTAACTATGTCCGAGCCTGCGGTGCCTGAAAAGCCCTCTATTGAGAGCCCAGGTAAGGCTTTGCAGTTTATTCCGGGTAATCCCTTCCTTTGGCTGACTCATCTGGAAGCTCAGTTTACTGCTTCCAGAACCAACTCACAGCGACAGAAGTATGTGCGTCTCACTGCCGAACTTCCTTTAAATATTCTTGAAGCTGTCGATTATATCATCTCCAACTCACCCACGGACAAGCCTTATGATGTGCTTCGCCGGACTGTCCTAGAACGCGCCGGGGTCTCCTACTCAAACAGTCTTCGTCAGCTGCTTAGTGGCATTACCCTTGGTATAGCTGCACAACCCAGTGCTCCTCGGGCGGACGTGACCGCTATTCAGTCTCCACGTTCGGCACCTTGTAGCCGCTCCCCAACTAGCCCTCGCCGTCCTATTGCCGCTCGCAATCCTCCCAGGCCCGCCTCTCCCGATGCGCACACTTGGACATGGTGTTGGTATCACCACCAGTATGGTGCCAGTGCCCGGAAGTGTACACCCCTGTGCACGTTCCACGACAACCAAAGAAACTCGCCGGCCAACGGGTAGGTAGGGCAGCGCTCGTTGGCCTCCTGATGCCCTGCCGCTTTCTATTTATCAAGGACCTCATCTCACACCGCCAGTTTCTGGTTGACACTGGCGCACAGATCAGTGTCATTTCCCCTAACCCTTCTGATCATCAGCACCGACACACGTTAGAGCTTCAGGCTGCCAATGGGTCTCGTATATCCACTTTTGGTACCAAGCGTCTCCAATTGGATCTGAGTTTGCGTCGTTTTTTCAGTGGACCTTTCCAAAAGCTGATGTTTCCCAGCCCATCTTAGGTGTTGATTTTCTGTGACATTTTACATTTTTCGTTACATTCAGCTTCTCGTAAGTTAACCGACCCTGTGACTCATCGCGCTGTTGTTGGATCTGTGTGCTCGGCCAACGTTGTTCGTCCGTCCGTGGCTTCTGAGGCCAACGACACCTTCGCCAAAATCTTAGCTGAGTTTCGTCTCCGACCGGGCCGGTAAACCACTTACTTGCGGTGCGCTCGGCGGTTGTACATCACATCAGTACCTCTGGACCTCCTGTTTTTGCCCATGCTCGTCGCCTCGCCTCAGACAAACTGGTCATCGCCAGTCACGAATTCCAGAAAATGATGGACCTAGGCATCATCCGTCCTTCGAACAGCCCGTGGGCCTCCCGCTGCATATGGTGCCGAAAAGAACTTCCACGGCTGATGTCCGTATGGTGGCTATCGTCGCCCCAATCAGGTCACCAAGCCAGATCGATCTTCTGTGCCTCACACTCATGATATCAAGTCTGCTCTGACTGGATCTACTATCTTCAGCAAAGTGGACCTCGTCCGGGCCTATCATCGAATTCCGGCCGCTGACGAGGACGTTGCAAACACCACCGTTACCACTCCGCTTGGTCTATTCGAGTTTCTCCGTACGCCATTTGGCTTCCGCAACGCGGCCCAAACGTTCTAGCGGTTTATTGACCGCGGTACCCTCGGGTTGTCCTTCGTTCACCCTTACATCGATGATATTCTTGTCGCTAGCCCCGGCGTCGCCAAACATCAGCTTCATCTTCGACAGCTCTTCCAGCGGTTAACGGAGCACGGTGTTACCATCGATGCCGCCAAGACCGAATTAGGGAAGCCGTCATTGCTCTTCCTCGGTCACATCATCGAGGCCTTGGCATTCGTCCGGCTGAAACCACTTTCAGTTATATTGCTGAACTTCCACTACCACAGTCCTTCAAATAGTTCAAATGTTTTAACTGCTTTGTCAGTTATTACCGCCGATCCATTCAACACTGCGCCACCCTGATTCAACCGCTCACCGAACTCTCGCGGGGCAAACAAGGAACCCTCATCTGAACAGACCAAGCCCAGGAGGCCTTTTCTCAGCTCAAACAGACCTTGGCGTCTGCGGTTCTCCTCCGTCATCCGGATCCTAACGCTCGCGTCAGTGGCACCATTGACGCTTCCGATGTCGCACTTAACTGCGTCCTCCAGCAGGCCGTGGACGGCGCTTGGGAGCCCCTAGCCTTCCCCTCAAGCCACCTGTCTTCGGGAGAATCCAAACACAGCGCGTTTTTTTGTGAGTTACTTGCCGTCTATACCGCTATCCGTCACTTTCGCCGCGCCCTGGGAGGACGGGAATTCATCATTTTCGCGAATCGCAGGCCATTACTGTATGCTTCTCTCAACGCATCTGATCGTCATTCTCCACCAGAAATTCGCCAGCTGGACTTAATATCACAATTTTTTACTGATATTCGTCATATCTCCGGGTCAACTAACGTGGCTGCAGATACTCTTTCCAGGATCCACAATCTCGGGTCGCCCGCTGCTCCCGGCATCAATCTCCAGGACCTGGCACTAAGCCAGCAGGAACCTGAGTTTCAACAGACCATTCACGGTACAAGTCTCCGATTGCGGGCTTTGCCTCTTCTGTCATCTTCTGACACTATCCTCTGCTACACCACTCTGGATCACCCAAGGCCATTCATACCACTTTCATATCGCCGTCGTGTTTTCGATGTATCTATTCCACCCGGGTATCAAGGCTACATGCAAACTGGTCGGTGCCCGATTCTTTTGGCCAAACATGGGTCGCGTCGTTCGTCAGTGGGCACGTAACTGCATTACTTGTCAGCTAGCCAACATTTAGCGACATACTACCGGTCCGATCGGATCTTTTGAGACTCCAGACGCTCGTTTCTCTCACGTACACGTCAACATTGTGGAACCCTTGCCACCATCTCGAGGTATGATCCATCTACTCACTTGTATTGATGGTTTCACTCGCCGGCCCAAGGTCAAACCCATTCCGGATGTATCCAGTGAAACCGTCGCCCGCGCGTTCATGGAACACTGGATTTCCCGTTTTGGTTGTCCTACCACAATAGCCGCCGATCGAGGAGCTCAGTTTGAATCTGCCACTTCAGACAATCTCCTCAAACTGACCGGCACTAAGCGTATTCACAGCACAGCTTATCATCCTCAAGCAAATGGCTCGGTCGAACTTTTTTACCGGCACCTCAAAACCTCGCTCAGTGCCCACAAAAATCCTCAGTAGACGGACGTCTTACCACCGGTATTATTGGGCATTCGCAATACGCTGCGCAGCGACACTCTCAGCACATCTGCTTCCATGACATTCGGCACCACCTCTCGTCTCTTCGGTGAATTTGTCGCACCCAAGGTGAGTGCATCCGTCCTAAACCTTGGAGACCACACTCAACGTCTCACGATATACATGCGTCAGAAGATTGGTATTCCTGTCCGTTCGGCAGCCCGACCGTCGTTTATTCCCAGCCATCCACATACGTGCATGCGTATTTTTCTGCGGACTCCGAGACGCCACCAGTTTACCCCGGCATATTCTGGCCTGCACAAAGTTATTCGGCGTTTAGAGAAAACGTTCATCATCGGTCTCAATGGTCGTCAAGAAACCGTCGGCATCGACCGCATTAAGCCAACGTTCGTCGACCCGGAAACCCAGCCTACGCCGTTGCCCGTCGACGGCCAAAGCACAGACGTTTGCCCGACTCCAACAAAGTCTAGCGCCAACACGCGTGAGTCACAGGTCGACCCCTCCCCTCACGTTCCTCCAGGTCTGGTAGGCATGTTCGTTTCCCTGCACGATTCGTTGACTTTATTGTTCTTAAATAGATTTTCCTTTTTTGATTGCACACTGTATCAAATTTTCCTGATCTTTTCCGGGGTCAGTCATTGTTTACCTAGGAAGTATCTGACACACCACTTAAAATAGACATGTGTCACTATTTGGACATTACCATTTTTTGTTGTTGTTTACGTGCCCTGTACATGATTTGGCACCTCCGTGTTCACTCTTAAGATTTCTAGATAGAAAGCGCGGGGAGAGGATACCCCACCAGTTCAAGCACGAGTAACCCAGGGGTCCTTAGATTACCTTAGAGGTACTGAGCACAAACCTTTTCCAGCTGAAAATATTCAGCTGGTTTTGGGCTCAACTCACGACGCTCCCTTAGGTCAAAGTTTTCCTACTTGGCCTTCCTTCAGGAGAGGGACTGATGTAGCAGCTTCGCAGACACCATATTCATTAAAATGCAATTGCAAGCTTAGAGCTTAGGCGCGCCTTGTTTACGAATAGGTATTTTCACTTAGGTTTACTTGGGATTGACAACCGCCCCCCAAAAGCGGCCAACTCCGGTGTCAGGCCCTCCTCTAGCCATAGGCAGTCGTCCTTTTCGAATCTTCCTTCGCAGTCACATAAAGTGGCTTATAGTCAGGACGAAAGGACTTCGAAGTACTTTCACTCATCCAGACCCGATTTAACCAGTGCGGCATTATAATCTGCTCCGGTCGGACACATCAGCCTATCTTAGAAACCCTTTGGGACATTTGGGTGATCCTCACCAGTCGTCCATTGAGGTACGCAACTAGCTTAGCAAACGTTGACCAAACTTTTCAATAGGCCAGGAATTCGGTCTAGCATCGGTTCCCTTAGTCGACTGGTTGCTTGAAATCTGACTTGTTTAAGTCCACCTGGGACCGGAAAATGTGAACTCATCGAAACCTTCGTCACGCTACGTAACAAACGGCAATGCGCGTTCCAGCCCATCATCTCTGGCCATTAGCTCGTTCAGTCCTCCTTCTCCTGTCATTTATACAGGGTAACCAATATAATTACTAAAACCCATCAATTGTTATCATTCTGCGTCCCCATTCGCTGGACGAGAATTGAGTCCGCGAATCTTGCGTGCGAATCAAACGGACGGTGCCAGGGTCCCATATGGACAACCCCTTAATATATGAGGGGTATCTGCAGAGCCTGGGTCAGTGAAATTTCCATTTGACCGAGGAGGGTTAATGATGCGAGACTCCAAAGCAAACTAATCCGGTAACTGCCCCGGTTTGGGGTACAAATTTTCCCACGAAGGTCAAGGCAATGAATGGGCAACCGGCACTATTGACGTGTGGAATTGTCACGGATAGGGTAAAAACGGCAGTGGAATGTGCTCAAAGAAACAATGGTTCTTGTTTGGCGCGCTTCTGTAATAGGGATTTAGAGGATTTGTCCTTGAGGGAGGGGGTCTGAGGAATGGTGGGGGCACGCCATTCGTCGTTCGGGGTTTGTTTGACGTTGGTGGATTCGATAGGGCCTCCACCGTGAAAGGGGTTTGTAGGCTCATAAGGGTTGCAGGCTAGTTAGTCAGAGGCAGCTGGGGCTAGGTGCCAGTGTTGTGACGGTAGGGTCCGATGCTCTCCTGAACCCCACGGCTGACATCTGAATATGGAGGTGTGTGAAGTGGGGTGATGACTTGGTTGCTTGCTTGGGGGAGGGGCGGTGGCTTTTGACAGTGGCTAGAGGAGTTGGTTGGTTGCATGCCTGCTGAATAGTACCTACCGGGCTTGGTCACCGTAGCTCCGGGCTTATGAGGCGCCTGTACATCCGCAGTCATATCATGAGGCCCCAGGTGGACGTACTAGGCTGTAGAAATGACTTTACTGGTGAATTAGTTGACCTGTGACTAAACGGGGAGGGAAAACCGCTGGATAGACTTGTGGAGGACCCCGAAAATGTGAGATTGCGGGGTTGATGAGTTTGGCTTTTGCTATTTATTCTAGCGGAAGTAGTTCTTGGGGAGAAGAGATGCCGACTTTTTCCTGGTGTTTGGGTCGGTGACACATAGGGCGATATGTCTAAAGCTACGGTCGCTGTTGATGTTATGCGCACCGACGGTTAAGCCGATATGGTTTTCATCACAGACTTCCTATTCTGGGTTTTCTCCACAGTTGACCTGTGCCTGATGGGTCATACAGGATCTTTTTGTGATGGCCTTTCCAGATTGCCGGAAGAAAAATGTGCCGCGCTCTGGGATAAATTACACGAAAATTGCGTGGGATCCTGGGAACTGGACTGGTGGAGGTCTACCGATGCCGAAGGGCCTATGGGGGAAGTAGGTGTTCTGGCTGAAGTCCTGTTCATAGGAGTGTGCGGCGATTCAAATACGGGTCCTGTTGAATCAGGGCCAGTGGAGGGCACTGGTTTGTCTTTCTGCATGAGGAACATCTCTCCTTGTAGAGGAGATTTATTGTCGTGTATTTTGATGTTTTTAAATGATGTAGCTGCAGAAATCCTTTGACAGTTACTGATGATATCAACGGCCGTTATTTGGTTGGAAAACTAAAACAGCAAAGGGCAAGGGTATCGTGGTGACCGTTCCCGCAGCTTAGTACTATAACACGTGTGACGGGCCATGCTGCAAGCCCCCAGTACTGTGGCCTAAACAGATTGTGTTGGCAATCTGTCCGAGGCATTTACCTCTGTGGCCTTGTTAGCTTTATTTGTCCTCTTGTGAGTTTCCAAGGTGACTGCATCCATAAGACAACCGGCTTTTGATAAGATTCTAGGGTCAGCTTGAATTATTGGTTCAACAATGATTGTCAGTGGAGAGGTCTATTACAAAGTACGCTCAGCTGATTGCCATTTATCAAAGAAATCGTTTATCTTCTGTTCCAAAACACGGACTTTATTTTTGCCTCCCCCCCGTATGTATCGATCAGTGATACAGAACATGTATTGACACCTGCCGTCATGTCGGCGTTTGTGTTCCTTCTCACTCTGGAAGCCCGAGTGGTTCATCTTGAACCAGGTGGATAATGACATTTTAGCACAGACTTATACATTCTTTTGAGTCTAAAACAGGGGCAGTCGTGTTTCTGAAGGGCGTGGAGGCTAGATCCGACCCACGTAGATGTTTCATTGCGCTGCTGCACTTCAGAAAGGAACGTATGTAGAAAGATCATCAGGTCACTCAGTCAATAAACACAGTTGCTCGGATCGATCAAGGTTGACGTGCTTGATGGGCAGCTGTGTGTAATTGCAGTGGCGGAGGGCTGCTGGGGCCCGAATTTCAAAGTTGGCCGAAATATCAGTCATAGCTTCGGCAGAAATGTGGCATCCTGACCTCACTCCCTCCTCCCTTGTTCATGTTGGTCACAGTAGTGGCATACGGGAGGTCGTGGTACCTTCGGTTGAGAGGATAGTTCTTACGGTTTGTGACGGACGGCCGATGAATGATTAAGTACCGCTGAAATTCCCTACGGAAAGCGAAGAATATTAAACGGACGACCGCTAATACCTGTTACCCCTGGCTGTCGTGTTCTGCTGGTGCTCACGCCCAAAGACCTACTTCTCCTGAAGGCAAACTCATGCGATGTTCCAGCGAATTCGTTGGGAGATAAACTGATGCTTCCGTGGAGACAAGCGAACTTCCTTACATATTTGGTTTGAAAGTGGTGGACCAGGAATATCCTCCACTATTACAAAAACTAAGGGGATGGATAATTTGAGGAAGCCACTTTAGACCGAGTGATATAGTGCTACTATTTTCGGAAGCTTTGCCAAGTGGCTGGTGGTCAATCGGTTTTGTCGAAATCATGTCATATTTGGACGACGAATGGATATGATACGATACGGCAACCGTGTGAACTAGTAAAGAATTAGTGCTCCGCGACATCAGAATTTTTTTATTATTGAGGGTGAGCCGCACATTCGAGGTATTTGTTCAGCAGCAAACCCGCCCTAAGTGGAAGGCGGGGCTTCCGGCTCTGCCAAACGGGAAGGGATCATCGGGAGTTTCTCCACTTGCCCAAACACAAGTTGCTGTAGACGATGGTCTGTTCTAGGCATTAGGGAGCCGTGGGGCGAGCCGGTGCTCGAGGCCGACCGCACCCACCGGTGTACAAAATCCGGGTCACATTTTTGGGGACCGGTGTAAATGAGGTCAGGGTGTCCTGTTCCTTCCACCAACATCCATGTTGCAAGCAACATTATTTCATTTGTATGAACTATCTTTATCGGAATTTCGATTGTTTAATTCATTGCTCCAAATCTTCGTCACAATTTGAAACCTCTACTTTGCCTCGAGCCTGAGTAGCTAAGCTTGAACTTTGTTGTGACTGCATTTGGTAATCTCATCCTCTGTTTCTAACCTTCTGCCGTAACTCAGCTGCAGTTGTTGATTTTCTGTTCAGCTTGGAATACGAGAGTCCAGAAAGAACAATACTGAGGCTGGCTTATGGAAAAAGATGCTTGGTTTGTCGTATGTAGTGTAACAGCCGGTCGTGGAAAATCCCCCTATTTCCCTCGCGATTCAGTGTTTTTCCCAACATCACTCACTTGCCTACACTGTTGACTTGTCTTTACGAACTGGTTGTTTTTATGGACCAATTGTTGTTTGTTCGCGCCCAGAGCGCTACTTTGGCACATCCTTGTTCAGGACCTGCGTGACGCACGTGCTGTTTGCTCACACGCTGCTATTCGGTTTCTCGTTGTTCAGTCCTTGTGATCGTAATATTGAGGTTTGTATATTTTTTATGTCATTGTTCATGTAATAATCTAGTATCGTAGAACATCACGGATAATCGTATTTTGATTTCGGTATCTGTTGCGAACTTGGCTACGCATTGCTCAAACTTTCGTCTCAATACTCAATAGATCAATTTGGAACGAGGAAAAACACGCAAATTGCCAAGAAAAGGATCAAACCAGTGGAATCCGGACAGGAAGTAACACGGCAAGTCTCTGGGGAGGTTTTGGGTACCTTTGATTCTTTAGTTAATGCTAGATCGCCTAGTCCTGTCAGTGCTAGTTCATGTGGTAATGAGAGCAATATTGATCGTAAGGATGTTGATTTGTATAGGCTGAGAATACTAGACCTAGAACAACAGTTACTATCGGCTAGACTTCAGGCACAGGAAGCAGAAAAGAAGTGTACACAGAAAGAGCGAGAGCATGAGACCACCGACTTTGACACTTCCGATAGATTAGGGTGCAATAAGACAGGGAACCGCATGCCGGTCGCCGACTATAAACCACCGTCGATCGATTTGCCTAGAGTGGAGTTAACGGTTTTCGACGGGCGAGCTGAGCAATACTGCACGTTTGTCAAACAGTTCGAGACGTTCGTTGAAAATGATGTAACCGACTCTGGGCCAAGGCTTCCCTACCCGACTCACTACTGCCGAGGCCGAGCAAGAGAAGCTATCGACGGGTGCACCATGCTCGACCCAAAACAAGGCTACACAAGGGCAAGGAAGATTCTAAGGGACTTGTTTGGCCAACCTTTCAAAGTAGTCCGTAACCAAATAGAGGGCGTGATGGTGGAGGCAAAAAGAACCAAGGGCGACGTCTACACCACGGCCAACCTGGTGATCAGGATGCAAAACTGCTCAATAGCCCTCGACCGTTTAGGTTACAGGGCTGACCTAGATGCCATGCACACTTTGGAAAACATAGTCCGTCACCTCTCTCCCGAACTACAGGGTCGGTGGGCGGAAGAAGCAGAACGGATAAGCCGAAGCGACAGAGAAGCCAACTTCGAAGACCTGACCGAATACTTGGACAGGCAAACGAAGATAGCTGACAGCAGGTTCGGCCGACTCATCCGGTACAGCAACCGAGCAAACAAGCCCAGTACTAGCCAAGTCTGAACCCCTGTACGGGAACATCCAAAGTACCAGCCTTGGACCAATACACATGTCATTTCACGAGATGCTACGGCACAACCCAATTGCAGATCCTGTGGTACTAGCCATGGCCTACCAGAATGCCCCAAGTTCGGCAACGCCACAATAGACGAACGTTTGGGAATGGCGAGGATGGCAGCAGCATGTTTTATTCGTCTCAACACCACGCACCGGGCAGCAGCCTGTAGGACAAGGAATCGATGTGGTTACGAGGGCTGCACTGGCAGACACCATCGGCTGCTGCATCAGGCGAGAGTAACCTCACCCGAGACGAGTACCAAACCCAGCGTTATTTGTTCAACGTCACGATCTGCCAGTAAACCGGTACGTTTAGGCGTAGTGGCCGTGGAAGTAGTGACCCCGACTGGGATAGTCAAGGCGTTGGATTTCGTTGATGGTGGATCCGACACCACTTTAGTGAAAGAGCGGTTTGCCAACAAAAACCAACTGGCTAAAGGTGCGACGTCGTTGGCAGTGAGCACGGTGGGCGGAACACAGGTAATGACTGCCGGTAGATTAAGGCTGCAACTCATCTCTTTAGACACTAACGAGGAAATTGAACCAACGGAGGCATTCACGTTAGCGGATTTCCCCATGCGAGCACCAAGGTCGGTGAACGCAACCTTGACTCGGTGGCCCCACCTGCAGGATGTAACCGATGTAGACTGAGAAGATGATGAAGCGAATCTCCTTATCGGCTGCGACGTGCCAGAGGCGCATTGGGTGCTTGATCAGGGAGTGGGCGACCGCCAGGCACCTCATGCCGTACGCACGGCTCTGGGATATATGTTATATGGTCCAGTAGGGGTACGTGGTTCCGTGAATTGCTTATCCGCCGAAACGGACCGCATAGAGTATCATCTGCGGCGGCTGTATGAAAAGGAGTTTCATGACATTAAAGACGAAAGACCATCGTTGTCTCAAGAGGATCACTCCGTTCTACAAACGGTACGGCAAGGCACTAGAGGCCTCAAAAAACAGTTCGAGGTTCCCCTTCCATGGCGCACATCGGTCGACCCGTGGACTGATAACGGAAGTTATATTCTCCAACGATTACTACGACTAAAAGAACGCTTCATTCGAGACCAGACTCTGTGGGAACGATACGCGGATTTGATGAAGCAAAACGAGACCCTCGGTTACGTTGAAAAGGTGCCTGTTAACACCGACAGCAAAAGTGGTATCTGGTATCTGCCTCACCATCCGGTTATGAACCTCAAGAAACCCAATAAACTGCGGGTGGTTTTCGACTGTGCGGCCAAGTTCTAGGGCAAGTCGTTAAACGATCGCCTACTACAAGGGCCTGACTGGACCACACTACTGATCGATGTTTTGTGCCGTTTCAGAGTGGGTAAAGTGGCTTTGTCTGCCGACGTTAGGAAAACGTTCCATCAGGTGAAGATTCCGGTAGGAGAACGAGATGCTTTGCGTTTCCTGTGGTGGGAAGGGAGCGACCGGGACAACGCAGTGGTGAATTATAGAATGACCGTCCACCCCTTCGGAGCCATATCGTCACCATTTTGTGCCAACTACGCCCTCCGAGAATCAGCGAACAAACATGGCGATCTGGTACATCGGACGGTGGTAGAAAGCGTCAGCAGGAACTTCTACGTCGACGACTACCTTGGGTCATTTGATGATGTGGAATCAGCTCTAGAGCAGTTCAGGGGTCTGACGAGATTGCTGGAAGAGGGTGGCTTCCATCTAACTAAATGGATGTCGAACGCTTCGGAAGTGCTGAAGGTCATCCCGTATCACGAAAAGGTCGAAAGGGTAAGAGATTTTGACAGCTCTCCACCTCCTATCGAGCGCACTTTAGGGATACAATGGGACGCGGAAACGGACGGTTTTGTTTTCGAGCTAAACGTTCCCGAGCTACCAATAACCCGTCGTGGCATACTATCTGCCGTCTCAAGTTTGTTCGACCCGCTTGGTTTCGTTTTACCATGGCTGCTGCTCGGGAAGATCTTGCTGCAGCGGCTGTGCCGCAAGAAAATTGATTGGGACCAGTCACTGGACCAAGGGGACCGGTTTGACAGGGAAGAATTTTTGAACACCTTGAAGAAATTTGGGGACATAAGAATCCCACGATGTTTAACTCCTGGCCATACGACACGGACTGGAGAACTACATGCCTTTTCCGATGCATCCGAAGTCGGTTATTGAGCTGTGGTGTACGGACGATGGTGCGCAGGAGATGGACAATATACTACAAGGATCCTGTTCGCCAAAGCCCGCGTTGCTCCACCGAAGTCGGTCCCAATCCCACGCCTTGAACTCAACGCAGCCGTGTTGGCAGGCAGGGTGGTGCAAGCTGTGAAGAGATGTTTCGGTCTCTACATTTGGTCGGTGAGCTTCTGGACGGATTCAACGATAGTACTTTACTGTATCAACAACGTCCGGAGCCGGTTTAGTACTTTCGTTGCTAACCGGCTCACGGTTATCCACGACGAATCAGCTACGAACCAGTGGAGTCATGTCAGGTCTGGCGATAATCCGGCCGACCTGTGCTCCCGAGGTGCGACCAACTTCAGGCAACCATACACTCGGACGAGAGGGCCGAACTTCCTGCAATTGCCCAAACAGGACTGGCCCATGTTCGAATTAAACCCCCCTACGGAAGTAGAACTGGAGATCAAAGGCGTAGTGATAGCGGCCAACGTCGTCGAAGCGACATCCATTCTATCGCGACTGGTCAGACTTTCTTCATGGATGCAAACGCTTCGTTCGCTAGTTTGGTTAACCAGGTTCAAGAGAAATTTACTAGTCATGAAAGGGCTACGGCCCTCAGGCCGGATACGGGTCGGCCCGATAAGTCCCGATGAGCTACAAGCTGCAGAGTACAATATTTTCAGAATGATACAACGCGAGGCTTTCGCCCGAGAACTCAAGAGGGCGGAAGAAGTGGGGCCTACCAATAAAGACATGCCATCTCCAAGAGGCGAGCTGAAGCGTTTAAACCCCAAACTCATCGACGGACTGCTGCGGGTGGATGGTAGGCTGGCCAACGCCCACCTGAGCTTTGACACAAAGTATCCTATGCTGCTGCCTGCGAGACAACCTGTAGTAGAGCTAATGATTCAACACGTCCAAGCCGTAGAGGGACATGCCGGGGAAAGTCACGTGACGAGCGTCATCCGAAAGCGCCTTCGGTTATTGAGAGGACGAGAGACTGTAAAACGCGTAATCCGACGGTGTTTGCAATGCAGGAGACGCAATGCCACTGCAGGAAAGCAACTCATGGCCTCACTACCAGAAAGCAGGGTGACTACGGGCTAGTGGCCGTTCAGTGACACCGGTTTGGACTATTTCGGGCCCTTGTGGATCAAGTGCGGGAAGTGATTAGAAAAGCGGTATGGACGTATCATGACGTGCATGAAGTCACGCGCGGTACACCTAGAAGTCGCACATTCGATGACGACCGATTCGTTTCTACGGGCCCTGCAAAGATTTATCAACCGAAGAGGCGTACCGACCGATATATACTCATACAATGGGTCGAACTTTGTGGGCGCTCACCGAAAATTGCAGCGTTGGCACAAGAACATAAACAGGGACGAACTGCAGGATCGAACCGCGGCCTACGGCATACGATGGCATTTCAACCCCAACAGGCCAGCCACCGAGGCGGCGTATGGAAACTCATGATCCTGTCCGCCAGACGGATATTGCTGTTAATCGTAGAGCAGCAGCCACCCGACGACGAGACGCTGAACACCGTCATAACTGAGGTGGAGCGAATCCTGGACAACCGCCCCCTGGTTGCAGTATTGAACGGCGACCCCACCCACCTAGCGCTCACCCCGAACGACTTATTGACGTTAAGGTCGAACGAGGGTTTCCAAAGGCCGGTTAACCTTCGTGTGAGCTACCTCCACGGATGGAAGCAAGCGAACTATCTGGCCAAGGTATTCTGGAGGCGACGGCTACGGGAGTACCTACCGGCTTCGCAGACTCGACAGAAATGGATGGCCAAAACAAGACCATTCAAAGTTGGGTACGTGGTTATGATCGCCGACGAACGCGCACATTTCAGCACTTGGTCCTTGGGAGTAGTTACGGAAACCATCAAAAGCACTGACGAAATGATAAGAACAGCGAAGGTGAAGACAGCTAACGGAGTGCTCATTCGTGACATACGCAGTATTAACCTACTCGAGAGCGAAGACGGAGGAGCTGATAACCCTAAGGCCTAGTAAACCTTTTCACACAAGTCATCGAGGTGGATAAAGAAACACCATATATACCACACGGTCTCCGTCAAAAACGTTACAGTGCTCGCGGTCTTTCGTTGACATTACAGAAGGTTCTTTCCGATATGTGGTGATGAATGCGATCCCATTGTACATCCCGATACATACACACATGAACGATGCACTCTACATCCCGTAAACCCATCAAACATGTGACAGTGTTCGTTGTTCTGCTTTTTGTTGACGTCACCGAATGCCCTTGCATATGTGGAAGTAGCGGAGCTTAGGTCACACACACCCGCTACATTTTACTCGTTTTCCTGCCACGCGGTCTTTTGTTGACATTGCAGAAAGTCCTCCTTTGATGTGTAGTCATACCTGTGATTTCATTGTAACCCCGGAACACACACACACACACTCACATACACTCAAGCACATACATCCAGGACCAGACGGCCCTTTAAGAGAACAACATCTATATGATCCTCCGCGCCCGCCATAGGTCATTTGGTCTTGTGGAAGATGTAGACTAGCCTCACGTCTATGTATCCAATGGATTAGGTGCGACCAGTAGTAGAACGTTGACGACGAGCATTAGACGCGCGCACTGACATCAGGGCCTAGGCAGGTAGAATGAATCAGTACTTCTATACCGAACCTTTGACTCTGCTAAGGATCCAGGAGGATTTTGGTGGGCGGTGTAACAGCCGGTTGTGGAAAATCCCCCTATTTCCCTCGCGATTCAGTGTTTTTCCCAACATCACTCACTTGCCTACACTGTTGACTTGTCTTTACGAACTGGTTGTTTTTATGGACCAATTGTTGTTTGTTCGCGCCCAGAGTGCTACTTTGGCACATCCTTGTTCAGGACCTGCGTGACGCACGTGCTGTTTGCTCACACGCTGCTATTCGGTTTCTCGTTGTTCAGTCCTTGTGATCGTAATATTGAGGTTTGTATATTTTTTATGTCATTGTTCATGTAATAATCTAGTATCGTAGAACATCACGGATAATCGTATTTTGATTTCGGTATCTGTTGCGAATTTGGCTACGCATTGCTCAAACCTTCCTTACATGTAGTACGGTAGCTATTAAGACTCGACTTTGTCTCGAAATGTGTCGAAGTTGGCCAAACGCTGGCTGGGCTGGACTTTACACGCCCCTACGCGGTTGGTACACTGTTAGGCTGAGTGGTATTTTGCCCTATCACCTTCAAAACCCGGCAGTCCTTATCGATGAACTGGGTGACTCAGAACGAACTATCACGAATAGAAGAAATGCAAAGGACATGTGATGCGGATTTGGGGGACTTGCAGCCACTGAACAAAAGTGTTTCGATGGAGGATGCAGAAGTCGTAAAATCCGTCAAGTTTTGGACACGGTCTATACAGGGGCTCTTAGTGTTTCCCTCACCATGGCGGAAGGGCGTAGCTGCGGGGTTCGGAAATTTTAGTCCGAGCCAGCTAAGTTGCGCAGTCCAAAGCGCCGCCTGACAGACGACAAGAACCTGTGGATGAGATATACCAAGGCGAAGGTTCAAGCCAAAGCCAGGGGGTGAGCGATGAGGGTGCCCTTCTGTCAAAATAAATATGACTATAAAACTCGGTGGTACTTACAACACTAAGCAGTTTTAAAACTAAAGAAGCCTGAGGTTTGCATATTGTTCCGGATGGCGCAATTAAACATCAGGGAAGATCGCTCAATAATATGCCTTATCGGGCCCCGATACCATGCTCTTCATTATGGGCATAGGAAGGCTGCTCTGCAAGAAAAAGTTGGCCGTTTCAGCGGACACTGAACAGATCTTCGTTCAAGTGAAGCTATTCGAAAGGAACAGGAGCGCCTCTAAGTTCCTTTGGTTGCTACTAGGAGATCTGTCATTAAGGACAGAGGAATACCAGGTGACCACCCACCCCCTTGGGCTATTTCCGCACCCTTTCGTCCAACTTTGCCCAACGCATAGCTGCGAAGGATTTTGAGGTTGGTTATGAATGGTAAGCCTTGCTAGCCAAAGAAGGCATTTTTTATATGGATGATTGCCTCGCATCCTTCCCAACCAGGGCTAAAGCCACTTCCTCTGCGAGAACGATAATTGAGCCGATATTACAGGTTGGTTTCAAGGTAGGGAAACGGGTACCGGCTCACCAAAGTTTGTGGCCTTACCTCCGGACCCTGATTTGAATGACAATTTGGTTCGGCTCCCTCAGCAGAACAATGCTGGTCAGAGAGCGCTCGGCTCTCGGTGTGACACGGTCTTGGATGAACCAACCTTTCAGCTTCAGTTGTTTGATTTGCCTTCGACAAGGAGGGACACCGTCAAAAGCCAGCTCACTGTTTGGCCCACTTGGACCAGTGACCCGTTTTTTCTTCCGGCCAAGCACTTGTTGCAGGGGTTAGGCAGGTCGAATTTAGGTTAGGATAGCTCACTGAGCCTAGAAGATACGGTATTATGGAATGATTGGTTATCATAAGTTAACAATGTTGGTAGGGTGTGGGTGGCCAGGAGCACAAGTATTGAGGCCCAACAAGGAATAGGGAATGCCGAATATCATATATTCTGTAATGCCTAAGAAGTCGGATAAGATGCAAAGGCATCCGCAAGGCGAATTCCCGTGGTCAGAACGCAATACTGTGGGCTTTTGTGTAGCAAATCACAAGTAGCACCCATCAAAACCTTTGCTGTCCCGAGAAGGCAGCAGTCTACGGAGTTCGATTGAGTGAGACGTTAAAACGGAGCTTGCCATCTTGCTTCCATAGAGCGCATTTTCAAACAGACCCGCAGGTCGTCAGGTACTACCGGAGGACACCGGTAGGCAATATGGTACATTCGTTGCCAACCGGTTGACAATTATTCATAAGTATAGAATAGTGTTCCAAGGGCGACAAGTGAGATCAGAAGATAAAATTGCTGATCTGTCCTCAAGAGGAATTTTGACCGAAAAGGAACTAAGGATTTTGGTTAGGCGGACTTCCGATTTTGAAAGAATATGATCCACTAGGACTTTTGCTGTCGGTCATGCCAGCTTACGTGGAGAGTGAGAAAGGACCTTCTTTGGTGGACACTGCCGGCCTGCATACTGGCGTCACCTTCAAGTTTTCTCGGTACCGTGAATGGTCTAAGCTTTTGAAGGCTATCGCTATTCTCATCCGATTAAATTCCCATATCCAAACAGCTTTTCTCAAGGGTCAAGGTGCTGCTGAATATGGGCAACCTGTCCGCCGGTGACATATACAGGGCCGGAGACAAAGCGGCAGTATTAGCTCAAAGGGAGTCAGTTGGAGAGTTTCTACAGAGAGGCGCACTCACAGAAGAGCTATTCAAGTAGGTCTTGGGTACCTTGAGGAAGCTGTGCCTGATTCTATTACGAAACCTTCTATGCATCGGCGGACGATTGGATTATGCTGAATATCTAAATGCCTCTGAACACCCGGTTATTTTGCCTTAGAGAAACTCAGCGACAGGGCTTATTATCAGCCACCACCGTACTGGAGGGGGACATATTGACTCTACGTTAGTTTTGACCGCAATCTATGGGGCGAATTGGATTATCAATGGAATCAGCGCAGTTAAACGGGCGACCGGGTAATGCCTAAAGTGACTTGGGCTGGCCGATGTCACCGGTTTGCAATCTATAGCTCCTCTTCCTCCCTGTCGTGTGGGAAAAAGGCGAAGTTGCCTCGTTTCTGTTGAAGTAGATCACGTTGGTCCTGTTCTTTTCAGTACTGGCCGAGGGTCAGAAAATAGACATGGCCGTCTATTATCTTGTCTACAAACTCGAGCAACCCATTTTGAAATGAAAGCCTGCTTAAGCGATGATTCGTTTATAATGTCCCCCGCGAGTTTTGTTGTCAGGTGTGTAACACCAACATAAATCTCTAGCGACAGCAAATCGAATTTCGTGGGTGCAGCTACCGAGCTCAAAGGCCAACTGAAGCTTTGGGATGGACGGTAAATTACCGATAACCCAGCTGGTCAGGGCTTAAGCTGACACTCCACCACTCCCCCAAGCATCAAGCCACCGGGGAAAGCAAAGGTGAAGGAATTATCAGTTCTGTGAGCGGGTTGCTCTAAGTGCTTTCTAAGGAACAGATAAGGAGCGAGGAGAAGTTACGTGCTTGCTTGATCGAAGATGAGAGAATAATGAACAGTCGACCGATAGTCCTTTTTTGTCCGATGACCGAAGAATATTGGCCCAAACTTTAAGCGGTACACTACTGCTGAGAGACAGCTGCGTTACATTTTGTATTGCTGACATGGTAAAATACTACGGTAGACTCTGGAAAGTGGTCTGTCCTTTCGAAATTTATCTTCCGACGCCAATGGGTGAGAGAACAAGCCCCAGCATCTCAGACCGGACAAAAATGGCTTCCGAAGCAGAAATCTTGGAAAAGGCAACTTCATGCGGGTTGCTTTGAGGGCCTTTTCTAGAACCAAGTGGCCCATGGGGATAAATCAGTACTTAGAAGTTGATGCAGATGGACTCGTGCGGACGGTGGTAGCCAGCACAAGTGTAGAAAAGCAACAGAGAGAGGTAAAACAATTGCTTGTTGCTGGATGCCTACAAAAAGCCGGGGTTGTAGGCTACGAGGGGTATGCAGGTTTTCTCCTGTAAGTCCTCGTATGCACCAAAAGAGATGGAGGCAGCAAGAGTACTGCTGTAGGTCCTGTGAACTTAGGGGTCTTGAAGAAGTAGCGAGAAGAGAAAGGAAAACCGTTAGCTACCTACAACTGTCGCGCACAACCGGGAGTAATTGTGGACGCCAGCGTAACACCCGTGATGATTGAGATTTTCTCATCTGCTCACCTGCACACAATTTCCGACTGACTATGGACCTCTGTTTCCAAATTTATTCGTGCTGACACTGTCTTGCGCTTGACAAACAGTCTACGCTCGGTACACTCACTTTTTCCCTCCACGGTCAAGCTTTCCCCCTGAGATTACCTTGTGAACAATTGGCACGGTGGTGAGTTGCACGGAATCAGGACAGTTTTGTCTCGTTACCGTTCGGTTTCACCTTCTTGCTCACGTCAACAAATCGCGGAAGTTCAGCCCATTTACGTTTATTCTCGGCTGCCACGCTTAAAAAATTGTTCTTTGGCCTAGTCCAGCGTGAAAAATTTGGTCTATTTGTTTGGACCAAGGGACAGGTTTTTTCTTGGTCGCCTGCTAGCTCTGTGCAGAACTTTGTCCTGGTTTGACTACCTTCTTAGCTGAGTAGTGACTCAGGCTCACTGTGAAGGTTATGGTCGTCACGCACTTACATTTTTATTCGCTAATAGTACCGCAGAATTCGTGGATCAGTCGTGTCCTTGATTTGGGTTACAAGTCGACTCGGGCTGCCCATTGCTTTGAGGCTCCGTGGTGGTATCCAGAAAAGGTGAAGCATAATAATCCTTGGGTATGGCAGTGAATCGTTCATCGGACTCCATTCGGACCAGTACGTGAGAGTTTGGGTCGTCACACTGCCCTCTAATAACTCCACGCTTTCATCTCACGATGCATCACCTTTATCAAACCGCATAAACTCCTTACCAGTTTTGTAGGCAAATGTGCTTTTGTTGTATACGTACTGTTCGATTTTCTAGTAGGCGTACTTTTTTAGGCCCCCAGTAGAATATTTTAACTGAGTTTTGCAACTTTCATCCCCGAATTTGTCTGTCAAGTAAATGATTGTTTCAGTCAGAAAGGAAAGCTCACATTCCTTTTGATGAAAGAGGTTGAGTTATTCCCACGTTTATTCCGCACACCGGTTTTTATGTTGAAGTATGTTGGACTAAAGTCCCACGGAATACGGTTTGAATACGTTTTCCGCCAAAATATACTATTCCCATCCCGTTTTCTACCAAGTTTATTATCGTTCCTGAGTTGCTCATCACTCGCGTTCTGGCCTCTTGCTTCTTTATTCTGTCCATATGAGCCTCATGTCCAACCTTACTGGACTGCCTGTGCTCCACTCACAATACTACACAAAGAATCTAGTTGGTTTTATATTCGCATTCTATATTACGCACTCGGGGCAGCATCCACGTACACAGGCGGATTGTCATATCCTGTACATCTCGATCATACTACCGAGCATGGCTCTCAGGTATATCCAGAAATACACCACATTCATTCATTCAGGAGGACAGATATCAAGCAAGATGCCCACATGAGTTCAGTAGGCAATACAATCGAAAGAAACGAGCCTTGGGCGCGCATGCATGTCATACATATCATCGCAGTCACGTATAAGTGGCTACTACCAGACAAAAAGATGAATGATCTGGCCTCAAAAAACGTCGTGATAGTCATGAAAAACAGAAACAGGAAGAGACGATGTACAAGCCATGGCTTCGGTAGCAGGCCAGCGTAAGTGTTCTGACCGGGAGCCGCTAGTAAAATCGAGCATGTAAACGGCTTGGATCACTTCTTGAGCAAGACAGTGTGATTCAGCCGCGCCTTGCGAGTACAGCGGACCATCGGTGAGAGGTGACGAAAAGGCGGATCCTATTCCGTTTTTCAAGACCACTACAAAGATCAATAACATGGCGGGCGACTTTATTGTCCCAGAAAATAATATGGATTTTGAAACACCGCTTGTGGGGTCGTTCACTGAAAATCCAATAACCTTAATGCACAAAGAAGCGCTCACTCGGTGTGCAGACCAAGAGGCAAGGCAGAAGCTTGGACAGCTAGCATCAACACTGAAACTTGTGATAAATAGGTGCCCAAATTATATAGCAAAAATAAAATTTAAAACCCTGCTAGGGAAGAGTGATCACTCAGTGATTTACCTGGAGAGCACACAGTTTCCAGTAAAAATGGGAAGGTTCCCCAAGACCGAAGAATATGATCTCCTGACGACATCTCTCACTTTGAGCTAGTAAGTAAAAACCAGAGTCTACTTTCCAAGAGCTGTGGTAGGAAATAAAAATAACTTCCCGATGCTAAGGCACAGTAAGCCGAACAAAGTTACCCTATAAGTTTTCCGCTGTCCAGAGAGTCCACGGGGTAGAGGTATCAGCTTGGTGGGTCGGTTAGACATGAAAAGCGGGCGGCAGAAATCAAGCCGCACAGAAAAACCATAGGGCTAGGTGAAAGCAGCGCAGCTAAGTTCGGTGTGGGGTGGCTTGAAGCGATCCATGGGTCCAAAAAGAGAGCAATAGCGGCTTTGACGACACAGTCGTTGGGAATGAAAAAAAGAGACCTCAGGCTTGCTTTGGCTATGTTCTGTCTAGGAAAGGCCCGCGGAGTGAAACAGGAAGAGTCACTTACGATCTTGAGTGTGCCATGACCAAAAACCAATAAAAGCATTGTTTGCGTGGGTTTTTCCAAAAAGTGCACCTGAGAGGTCAAAAACCATCGTGTCCGGAGGTTCCTCTTCTGTTCATGTTTCAAATGGAAGACTGCTCTATCGAGAAAGATGGGACCGTGGCAGCATCAAGCAGCTAGTCAGGACCAGAGCAGTGGGCCCGATTGGTAACCACTCGGGAATCCTGGAACCATTAGCGCTAGCAGTCGTGCAGCCACTGACGCAACTGTCCAGTGTCTCGATTGAAACCGGGGTCTTTCATGAGGAGTGGTCCACTTCAGGAAGCAACCTTATACACGGAGGGGCGGTGGTGGAGGCAGTTGTGGAAACTGCCGTCCAGCGAATTCAATCTCCTCTGTGCTGGAGGTCATAGAAGAGGTCATTATACACCGGATAACGTTGCATCTAAAACAACACGTCCTCCTCCGACAATCCCAGTAAGGATTTCTTTAGAAACGTTCGTGTCTGTCCAATCTTCTGTGCTGCTTGTAAAAGTGACCAGGGTAATGAACAGCAAAGGTCTCTCGTCTGTATTTTCAAAGGGCGTCTGGCTCAACAAACCGGCCTCCGTTTATGCAAAAACCACGAGGGTCAGGTTTATCGGAGAAGCCTACGACGTGGATTGGGAGTTAGTCTCCTGGCGGGGCTTCCCAGTGAAGAATGAGAGGAAGTCTATCTACGTCCTCACATCGGTGTAGTCCTGCTTTGCAGTACGATAACAACGAAAAAGATACCACGGTAACCATGCAATCATATCCACATCAGATTTCCTTGCTCACATTGGAGCCTAATCTCAGTACGATAGCACTATCGAGGAAAAGCATAGATGAACTCACGTCAATGTTCCAAGACAAGTGACCAATTACCCCTAATCTATAACCACTGTCACCCCAATAGTTCCTTCCACTTTGACTCCTCAGAAACTACTCAGTATAGAACAACCACTATACCGAAAGAGACAGTAACAGCGTAGCACCACGCAAACAGTATGTTAGTCCTACTCGCTCTGTCTGTTATTTCAAACCTATCCTATCGCCTCGTGAAAAACTGCTTTCTGCGTAATCAAACGGTATTGGAGGTTATCATTACTAACCACGGGCAAATCATAAATCCTTTGAAATGCATACAGTTACCAAGCCTGTGTACGCAACTTCGTCAGCCTGCAGCAGTGTAGCTCAAATCCACTGCGAGCCTATTTTACCCATGCCCCACTCACATAGACCTAACCAATCCATTGTTTATTGTCTTCATATATTATCATAACCCACAGCTGGAACCACGTCCAGACTGCAATCTCCCTTTATTTCAGGTCGTTGTCTCCCACTATCTCAGTCGCCAAATTGGCTAACCAAGGAGGCCGCTTTGACTCGTACGGACAGAGACTCAAGTGGAACCTACCATGGCAACTGGGACCGAAATCCAACCACACAACAGGAGATACCCCTAATTGCTTATCAGATCGTTCAGCATTTTCTAACGCAACCAACACGAATTCCAGCTCACGCGCATGCCGCTAATACACAGCCACACGCGGCCGATTGACTGACACATACTTTGCCCTGCCAGACGAAACTTACGCATTTGATGTGGTACGGTACCAGAATAACACTGAAGGCAAATGCTTCAACACATACATATATATTTGTCATTGAAACAGCATAACGCTGTAGTCCATGCGAAGATTTTCCCACTTTATTATCCGGTAACACAGGTTATCTTTCCTCCGAACCGTAGCCGGCTGGAATTTGACTCTCCACCTCTCGAGGACCCTCCGGTTGCGCCTTCCTATTTCTGAATAGTACATGTTACTGGCCCTGAATCTAAACTCACCTTTTTATGGACTGCTGTTTCTCTCACATCCACCGGTGTTCACTTTCACGAAATTGGCCTCATGTCCCCCTGCTTCAAAACTCATTCCGTTTACAGAACCCCGGTAAATCCGTCATTCAGGGTCTGCATTGTCTTCATGGATCGCTATCCTCTTCGCATGCGTCGATTTTTCCCCCTTTTCTTCTTGTTCAAAATTTATTCCATCTGCAGAGTCTTAGTTGGCCTCTGGTTTCCTGGGCTTGCATCGTTCTTGTTAATAATGCCTCCTTAGCACTGCGTTAACGATTTTCTCGATATCTCCACCGCGCACCACTGCCTGATCCGGATTCGAAACTGGTTTAAAACTGCCGCGCAAACCATTATCAGAATGATCCATTCAAACTTTTCCTGTCATTGTTTTTTCATCTCTAATACTCTCGACTTTCATAGAATATGTGAACATTTCATCTTATTGAGTAACGTGTACACCATGATCATGCTTTAGCGCGTGCGTCTCGACCATGGCCGAGAAATATACCAATATTTATTTATTTATTTATTTAATACATTCAAAGAGGTCCTTGGACCCTCACTATTTCTGTCATACGTAAATGGCTTAAAAATGATCCAAAAAGCCCCTAACATAAGTTCGCAAATGGCGTGGAAGTATTAGTTGTAATCCATCGTGAATCAGTCCACAGGGACCTGGACAGATCCAGGAATGAGCTGCGAATTAGGACTCCTCACCGAACATTCACATGTGTGTGCTCCTGGCTGATGAAGCCGTAGCCCGAAAAATCTGAAAGCAGTGGAAATCAAAGGTGTGAAGTTGACTGCGACGAAAGCAGGGGCGGACAAGTACTTTGGTGTGATGGTTAGAGCTGATTTTCAGCCGGAAACATAGTGCGGATCTTAGACGAAGTCCGATTCTTGGGCGCTCTACCAGCTTTGTCGAACAGCCGGCTTCCAGGGGCTATTGGTGTAGGTCACAAGAATGGCAGTTCTAGCTGCTTTTGGTTAACTCACACGGACTTCAAAACCAGCACCAGATTTACTCATTATATATACGGTAACCTAGTGAAAACTACAAACATAAAACATACGTGCAAATATCATGTATGCAGCCAAACAGACCTGACAGTAAAACCCAAAGGCTCAAAATGCCCTAGACCAGTATTGATTCGGGACAATAATGCCTGACCAAACTTCTTATTCCTCCCCTTTTTCCGTTGTGCAGGCCCCACAACACCCAACATCATGAAGAACGAAAGAAAAGGCGACCAATGGGAAGGCGCTGTGAAGGCAACCGTCTATTTCCCTTTTTCCTGGTTGGTTTATTTGTGCCTCCCTTGTTACGAACAAGCCGTTTGAAATCCCTGTTGTATACTGTTGAGAAGATTCACCCGTGTGGCAATACAAGATCTCGTTGACGGCTTTGCTGTTCCGTTCTTGGAGAAAGGTGGTTGATGAGCGGAATCAGAGTTTAAAGTGCGTTAATATCACTACATATCTGAGTGAAAACTACGGAAATGGCACCCACTGCGGGCCCCAAGATAACACTACGATTCCTGAGGACTCCAGTTCATCGGATAAAAGCCCCCGTTGATGGGACCTTTTGGCGAACCTGATAGAGAGGGAGTGACGATGCCTGTCAGTCTTCTACCACCGGGGGTACCGGCCTCCGAAAACCTATCGGTCAGAGATGATTTTGATGTACGGTAAATTCAAGTAGAAAGATGCTTCATGTGGTTCCCGATGGAGGTGCCATCCTGAGACTGCTGTCACGGGAAAAATTTATGAAAGTGATGGAAGCCTAAGTTTCGAGCTAAACCGAAGAAGTATTTGAAATGCTTCCACGGTGCATCGTAAGCCGCCTAACAATAACGGCTTAACGTGAACAACTTTTTCTAAGCTTTCAACAGAACTCTGGGGGCTGATCTGAATCCTTGGCGCACTCACGAGGGTGGTGAGTCTCACGTTTACGAAAGAAGGTGTGGAAGGAAAGTATAAGCGATTGTTGAAATGACTCGTAGCGAGGCTATGTCACCTTCAAACAACGCGAGAAGCCTAATCCAAACCACCCAGCATTATCACGGAAGTCGAGGAACTTGTATTCATCTTCAGTCAAACAGATACCAATCAGTCATGGCCGATAGCCAAGGTGCTCAGCACAACTTGACTTTCCGCATCACGGCTCAGTGGATTACAACGCAATTCAAGGCAAACATACCTCAACAAACCGTGCATTCAGCGAGGCCAGGTTGAACACACGTCACCTTTCTCCCGGAGGCAACGAAACAAGCCGGTAGGTTGGATAACGGGATATATTTTTAAACCAAGGTGAGCATTTTACATGGTACCACCGGTTTTCTTCTCACCGGAGCCGGAATAAACAAGGACTTTTCAGAGTGTTTAATTGGCTGAGGTTCTGTGTGCATTCTGAATGATGCCAACCCCCCGTCGGTTGTCTCTTTCCCTGATAAAAGGGCCCGCGAAGTACAGCTGGTTAGGTTGAACGGGCTGCCGGTGGAACCAGGGTCCTTGAAGTATGAAGTCTGGTTCTACAAATGGTCCCATTCCCAGAAGATTTTGGTAGAAGATGGTTTGCCAGTAAGAGTAATCTTGGGTAGTGACTTCCCACAACAGACAAAAAGTGCGGCAGACATTCCTAGAAGCTGTTTACCCGCTGGAGGTGCCAAAACGGACCTGGGAAGCACATTGAACCGTTGAAATCAGCCACTGATTGCACTGGTAGACAAGGTATCTTCTCGGTTACCGTGCGCTTCAGAAGTCGTTGCGTACGACAACAGAGGAACTCAAAGTACTCATCAGCGGTTTTGCTTGAGTATTGTCCTGAGGTTGTGAGTATTTGAGTGGAACCAGTATGGTATAAAAAACTATCGACACCAGGGACGCACGGGCTATTAGACAAACATCCAAGTTAGTTCCACTCTAAAGACCGGAGGAATCGCGATAAATGATCTCACAAAAGCTAAGGCAGGCTTTCACTTGGCCACCAACCTCACCCTGGGCATCACCAGCCGTCATAGCGGAAAAGAAAGATGGGTCCCTCCGCATGTATATAAACTGCGGATTGCACGCTCCAACTCTCCTAGCCCTACCGCATTTATCACCGTCCGTTGCGGACCGCATGCTCCTACCAATCTTCCGCCACGCTTCGCTCATCTATCGTTCTTGTCGGCACTCTTATCACTTCCCATCCCTGTCCTTCTACATCTGTATATACACCCATCTATTATGTTTTTGCTTCTATCGTGTTTCACAAAGACAAACCTCACTGCATGACCTCACTGTCATCCTATCCATTTTACTCTGCTCAAGCCAAAAATATTTTCCCTGCCACTCATTTCGCCCCCGTCGGCTCCTAATCAGGATTCACTTGGTACCTCCATATGCTTATAGAGCTCATTAACGGCATATCTCACTAGCCACCATTTTGCGATATCCTTTTTGTCCGTATTATACCTCTCACCATTACGCATCAGACACATCGGTAACCATTACGAATCACCATATAAGAATTCGCCGTTCCAAACTTTGCATTTTTTACCACCAAATTTGTTATCTTCGTGCCACTTCCATATTTCTCACGTCTGAATCCGTAGTTCTTCCGGGAATCTTCCCCTTAGGTTGTGAACCGATCAGCAACTTCTAGCTCTATCCATTGATGAAATGGCTTGTGAGCACGCAACTCTTCAGTTCCAGTCTCCCAACTCCGACGCACAACCATTCTTCGTGCATTTTTGTTCCATCACAAGCCTTCCCGTCCGGATTCTTTCCTTCTTCTTGGTCTTCATTCTGTGTCGTCTGCAGCGAAAAGACCTGATTCATCGTCTCTTACCTGGTTTTCTTTGGTCAACACCCTCGTCTGCTTCGTGCGTTGCTCGCCACAGGCATCTTCAGTGTGCCCTTTAGGCTGCGCTGCTTTTCCGCATCCCACTCAGTGTAATGTTACCGTAACGTCATCATTTTCATCTACTGTTTCAAACCATGCCATCTGCAATTACCTAACCTTTCTGACCCTCCACTTCCTTATTTCTCTTCCATGTTATTCTCTGTTACAACTGGTGCATCTTCGCACCACAGTTCCCCTGACCTCCAAGTCAACCTTCCCCAGTGGTCTTTTACACCTCTCCAACTACCCCATACCTCTATTTGCCCTGAGTTCTCCAGCCATTTTTGCGGCCATCTTCTTCTTGCATAATGTACGTCCATTTATTACCGCTTCACTCATGTTCGACCGTCACCACATGTCACACCTGCAATAATCAGACCGTGAGATCCACTCTTACCCGTCTTCGTCGATCCTTTCCTTCATATTCCCTCGATTATCAACTTCTGCTCACAGCCATCACTTCTGGGCTTCCAAAGTTGGTTCTCTTTTGCTGTTGATCTCCCATGTTCATCCGTCATAAAAAATTAATCGGGGTTTATCCAAGTTAATCCTGCACCATTTGACCCAACCCTACCTGTCTCGTCCAGCCACTGTTACCTCCAAGTCCCGTCCCTTCACTGCTATTTGCTCCTGCTCTGATATATATACATATACCTATATATATTTTTGTATCTACATATTTTCTCTGCCCCCCCCCTTAGTTCTTCTGCCACCATGCCAAAGCCCCTCATGATATGCGTCCATTTTGTCCATATCTGTGAATCCCATTTGCCGTATCTTGATCCTTCCGTGGCATTGATGCCACCTGACTCAATCTTTACGTCTTGTATTGCCAGCTTTCTGCTTTCAAATTGACACCGTCCGTTTATTGCAATAAAACTTAAGTGGTGGCTACCTAGTCCCCAGCCACATAACTCAATTGTTTGTTCTTTTCCTCCCTTTTTCTTCCTTTTTTCTTCGTCGTTTCTCGTACCGGGAAATTCTCATGCTGATTTTCAGTCCTCCGCCTGTGAAACTCCCAGGCTCCGTTCTCTCCCACTTGGCCCAGCAAGCTGCTCCGTCTGACCTTGACCCTCAAATTCACCGGGCCCATATTTGAATCCATCTACGGGTTCACTTAAGCTCTCTACATTACTCCTTGGTGTGCATACATTTATCTCCCTATCATATCTCCCCCATTTCCTCCTACCGCCCCTTGTGTTAGGTATTTCCAAATTTTTCATGAATTTTGTCTGTCAGTTTTGTCGCTTGTGAAATTTTGATCATGCTTGAGGCATGCTTTCGGCGTCTCCGAAATAAACTATTATTTTCATAGGAAGCATAACGCGGTTACGCACAAGGCCTCCTTAAACTGACCACAGAAGACTGACTTCCCTGATGCGTTAGATGGACAAGAGTGGTTTTCGGCTTTGGGCTCAGCTTCTGGGTATTAACCGGTCGAGGTTAGAACCGACGACTGGGATAAAATGACATTACCGATACTCAAGGGGTTTAACAAATGTGGAACCGCGCTTTTTGGAATATCAAAGGTCCCCACCAAGCATCTGCAATTATTAAAACTAACCCTACCATGTTTTCCATCACCTTTGTGCGTATTCTACTCAGACGATTATATAGTGCTAGGCGAATCGGTAGGTGAACAACTGAAAAACTTGTGGACAGTGTTCGAACGCCTTGTAGGTGTTGGCCTACGACCCAACCCCAAGGAATGTGTGTTCCTTCGGCCTGAAGATAAATGCCTCTGGAACGTGATCATTTCAGCTGGCATTTACAGTGACCTGACGAAAATCGAGGAGGTGCGCATTTTTCTCAGGCTGGCTCCCTACTATCTGTGGTTTGCACGCAATTTATCAGAGTTGACTGCCCCGTTAACAGCCCTTATGAAACAAGGGAAAATTTTGCCTTTGAATATCTGAAACAAAACACGTGTTCGGTCCCTTTTTAAGTATGGCTAAACCTTACCAAGCGGTGTTCTTCTTAAGTACGTTCGCCAGTCATTCTCAACACGCTCGGAGCACCTGTCCGTTAAAGTAGTACTCTGCAATACGCCACCACGAGCACCAAGAATATGTTTCCGCAACCCATGAGAAGAAGAACGCTACGAGTAGGGAGTAAGTGGTCAGTGTATATTGGAGAAGCGTGCGTGTAGCTTGCGCGGGCGACAGTCAAGTGGCCACAGCGCTTAGTGGCACGAGTTCCCATAAGCACTGATATGTGTTCAACAAGCAACCGGGGTTGAATGCAACTACACCTGTACTACGGCTGCCTAACACAGAAATCGGTGCTATACAATTCATATTGGATACATACACCGGTGGCGTAGGCATGGGATCAGTTTTTTGACGAAGAACAGAAGATAATCAAGAAGGGGTTATTGCAAGCGGCACCCGTACTGTAAACAAAAGCGAAAGCAACTATTGTACCACCTGTAAGGAAATGCAGGCCGCAGTTCGTTGCATTCGACACTTTCGGCGTTATTTGCCTGGAGGACTGTTTCTTCTTCGCACTGGCCACTCTTCTTTGCAAATAGCTCCAAAACTTTGCAGATCCTGAAGGACAAATTTCCGGGTGGCAAGCGATTTGCTCTACACCGCGTCCCTATTCTCTTCAGGTTTATGTTCATAAAGCACACAACCGACTGTAATCCAGCTAGTTAGACTGAGAAAAAGTGCCCGAAATCTTTGACGTGTTTTTCATGTACCCTAAACGTTTAGCAAACTGACCCATCGCCTTCCTCCCCTCGACAAATCACCTCGGGAACTACCTACGGAAGCTCTAAGTGTCCACCATAAACTTGCTAGTGTTCCGAATACGAATCAGGCAACTGCTACTGCCAGGCCAAGGAAAACCAGGAACACTCAACCTCAGTCTGCTGTCAGTCTATGTTCGGTAGCTCTCGTTGATGGTTTGATGCAATGGACAGGAAAATGAGTGGAGTAAATTAAAAAGTGACGGACCTGGGTAACCAGCTACAGTCGCAAGGTGATATTCCATTCAAGATGCACCCGATATCTAGCATAATAGAACACACCCCTGTAGCCCACCGCCAAAGCCTAGCCATGGTCGGCGTTTTCTTGGACCCAATTGCAGCAGAAATTCGTGAAATTATATCTAAAGCTGAAAGCTGTAGTTTTCAATATTCCTGACCGACTGCCCCTGCAGTCAACCAAACTTGCCATGATGAGGGCTCGCAACGTGGCATGTTACAGGTGCCACCCAAGGTACAAGCCCGACCGCGATTCGAAAGTTTCCGGCTGGACTCAAGGCCGGCGGAAGGATTAATAGCCAGGTTTGGTTGGGCTCATTTTGGGTTCACGAAGGAGGCCAGGCCATTTACCGGCTGGGTTTCGACCAGGCGAACCCAGCCACAACCCGGCTAGACTAAGATCGGGATAGAAAACAGTTCCTGTTGGGTTCGCTTATAAGTTTGTCAGATATGCTACTTTTGCCGGCTATATTACGCCAAACGAATATCAACCTAGCCATTTCAGTTAACCTCCGGTCCCATGCTATGTTCCACAACATAAAAATTGAAAACGGTGAAAGATGATGTCCGCTTTATCTACACAAAAAGCAAGGCACACTGGTGTTTGACATTTACAGTTTTACCTGTCTGTATTTGTCATTTTTCACAGCTGTTTTCTATAGTCCTGGGGGAGAAGAAAGGGGAATTTTTGCGTCGCGTAACTAGTCGATATCTAGTTGGCAGAGGTACAAGATTGAGTTATCAGTCACCTCAGGTTGAAGAAAAGTGCGTACAAAGAACTGCAATGCGTGAACAAAAGGAAATTGATTGGTAAAGTTCGTAATAACTTTCGCTTTCAGGAATATGTGAGCCGTGAACCAGTAAAAAATCAAGATGCACAAAGTCAAACGTGTACTGAGTCATTTGTTGTGACAGTCAGAAATGGATAAAGTGGTCAAAAAGAAGTATGTGCGTGTGTGTACCATGTGATAATTGTAATAAGTATACTTATTTCTCGATCTAGGTGAGCCTTCCAGGCTTCCCTGCTCTTCTGCGATCTCCAGCTTTTGCAAACGAAGGCGTAATGCGCTTGTCTATTTAGCACAGTGGTTGCTTCTTGAGTCACTGCGAGGAATTGATTCTAACCCCAGTGTATTAATTGTGCGATTTAATTTGCCATTTTTGCTGAAATGAGCCTTCTCTCGCGTTTTGATAATGTACCCTTGTCGTTAGTATTAGGTGAAAGTGACTGTGTAAATTACAAATAAACTTCGATTTGCCCAGCGTTAGGCATCCTTTGCGAAGCTCCCAGAGAATGATATCCAAACAAGCAGGACATTTCATTCCCGACAACATTGTCCTTTCCTCGTGATATCTCTTCCGGCGGCACATCGGTGGAAATGGAATGTTTTAGCCGTCAATATTGACGCACATGGTACATGTATCATAAATTATTACATGAAGCCATCCTTTCGCACAATGTGCGTTGTCACTTAACTTCAGAATAAGTATATATTGTATATAAAGAGTGCAATGGTGGCATAGTACAGCGGTGTGTTTAGCACGCCTGACAAGCCTTTGACAGAACCCAGCCGATGCTCGGCCTAGTCACAGCCGGTTTACCGCTGGGTGTATCCCTTCCGAAACGATCGGACTTCCGGTTCGAACCCAGCTCAAGCCCTCTCCAAACCAAACCCAGGCCAGCTCCTAACCCAGCAGGTCCTCTAATGCCGCCTTTGCCTGAGAAGAAGCTCAATACGTCACCCGAAAAAACATTTTCCATGACAAAACTGGATTATCTTTCGGAAAATCTGCCCCCTCCGTGAACGATTTATTAGATATCTTTAGAAATATACTCTGTGCTACGGGGTAGGGCACAGCTACACGAGGAAACCGAAGGTCAATTTAAGCAATCCAATTTCACGTTGTGACACAATCTTAGACAGTCAAAATACTAAATATTTACGTCTTTGAGTTCTTAAAAAAAATGAGACGGTCTTTATAATTTGTTACCAGCAACACTGCTGAATAACGAACCCGTCCCACAACCCTTCCGAGCTCAGCCCACGGATTGAGTTACTTGCTGCATGGGTATTTTATTCCGGCTGTGCAAAAGTCACAAAGCAGTGACTGTCCTGTGAAGTTTCGATTCACCGACATGGTAGCAGCTAGGGCATTCATAAGCAGATGGCAAATCACTGCCTAAACCACCCCATTTAAAGGAGCCTGAATATAACCGGAAAAAAGCCTTCCATGGAGAGGTGCTCCGACCACTAAAAATACCTCAGCTTCATCAATGCAACCTGTAGTTGAAATACCGGTAGCCTCGCTGCCTTTCTTCTTGTTGAGCAACCCCTAACATAAACGTCAACAAAAGCCCGTTCTAAGCCAGTTGACCTGGATCTGACAATCAACCGTTCTCCAGCTAATCCTCCTAGTAAATGGTCCTGGCTTCTACCACCAACCTCCGCTTCCACAAATCGCAACGATACCCGTGCTCAACCCACTGCTAGCGCAGGGCCACCAAGGTCCCCTGCATTCAGGCCTGCTGCTGCCAACTTACTGCTCACTGTCTTCACACCGGAGAGAACTCCGGGGAAGCCCGATGCCAACGGTCCGCTCCGTCCCACTGCACATCCCACGTTCCTTTGGACACAAATCGTTCACAAAAGCCACGATCTACTACAGAGCCAAGTGGTCCATCAACCAACAGAATTCTGTGTCCCCCGCAGCTTTGAGCTATTCCGGCTACTCCCGTAATCCCCACCGTAAGTCTTCTCAGAGCCCCATCTTGAATCTCCATCAAGCACGTCAAGTATTCCTCCAAATAATCCATGTATACCGGCGAGCATGGCACATACCAGCACGACCCTGAAGCAGCTAACTCTGCCTCGCTGTATTAGCACGGTACTTAGGCTAATAGAGGAGGAGGTTTTCCCAACTCCACTTTGCAATACAGCCGAAAATGGCCATCAAGTACCGCATCATCAGTCATCGGGACCAAACCTACTGTGTGCTAAAAGTGTGTCAAAACCGTTTTCCAACCATCTGACTGAGTGCCGGCATCTCCTGCCAAACCCCTGTAACCGATTTCCCGCTCTTCCAATGATACAAATGAACAACCCCCAGTTGGGTGATGATCAACGGCCTCAGTTTTCGAACTCCGTGCTTTTTTCGGAACGCAGGATGGGACAGCCCAGCCAATTGCAGTTAATCGGTCGGTACTGGCCGAGCGATAATTACCCGTTCCTTTTATATCCCGTTGAACCCATTCACCATTACTTTCGACCATCTCACCTGCCATTACTCATTACCCTAACATCTGATCCCCCGGCCGGTTGCTTCATTACTCGGAGACCTCACCTGGACCAACGACCCCTTTTTTCTTGGTAGCAGCCCCTCAACTCAGCCTCATCTGCTTACCAACAACCTTCACTCCACACTTTCGGCTCCCCGCTTCCAAATCCGATTTAGACCCCATCGCTCCTATGCATGAAAACCCTGACAATAAGAGTTCACTTATTGATGTTTACCATCTTGGAAAGGTTAGCCACCGACACCAACCGATGGCAGTCCCCACCCCACACCACGATGATTCAGTTGCAACAACCCTGTCCCTCAATAATGCTTGCTCACTATTGAATAAAACCCTAACTCCCCATGATATAGCACTAGCACTATCGCTGTCATAAGAAAAACCTGGCTAAATGAGTCTGTCCCATCAGAACAAATCACTACTGCCCGTTAACAAGCCCTCAAAAAGCGCCGTCGTCGCCGTGGAGCAGGCTGCCTAATCTACGTTAAAAACAGCTTGCCTGCCATTCATCCCTCTGATCCATCAATGGACGCAATCCAGGACTCCACCCGGGTAACGGTTCCTCTGGCCAACTCTCCACTCTGTACTGGCTGCATTTGGCGACCACCCAATTCTAACGGCAAGGACCTAGCTCAGGTAGTCAACGCTTTTGACCAATTTTCACTATTACCAACTTCGTCGAAACTCACTTCTAGCCATTTCAATGCGCCAAATATCTGCTGGGATATCATGCTATCACCACGATGCTCCACGAACTTCGCCTTGATCATGCGCGCAGGGCGCTGGGTCCAATACTTGATGGCACTAAAAAAAACAATAAGCTTGACCTGGTTTTTACCTATGGCCTATTGAATGTAACAACTACCTCCCTGGACATCTTTTCAGGTGATGACCAGTAAGTGGTATCTTGCATATTCACAGCCGGACGCGTGGACCCCGTGCGTAGCTCACCTTAACATCCCCTACACACGATCAACTGGATAAACCTCGAGCCAATGCTCTGCTCCTTCAACTGAGGTGACTACTTCCTGCAGCGCGACCCCTAGTTTGCTACTGATCTACTCCACGATAAGTTACATAGTTGCTTGTTAGCAACCACCACCATCAGGACCGACCGCTCTCAAGCCAGCAACCCTTATCTTACAAGGCTGCAAAACAGACATGCAAAACTCCAGCAGAACAGTAATAAAACCAGAGATTCCTCCATATCGTTACAACTACACACTCTTTCTATAGCCCCCAGTTTCCAAACTGACAAACAACCGAAAAAAGTAGGTGTTTCTGGCCCTGAATTCCTCCGACCGATCTTACCGATTGGTCCGACTGCTGATGCGCAGAAACAAGAGAGATTCCGCAGGGATAACCCATTTCATTTTGGAGAACAATACGCGCATTCAACCCCCAGCTCGAATTGCTGAGGCGCCTAATACTTTCTTCTCAGAATCCACGACCACTGACGCCACTTCTAATCCGCCTGTCGTGCCCTCACCACCGACCAAGTTCTTCCTAGCATTGAATTCAGGTTTAAAAATGTGTCCCATCTACCGCTGAGGGCTAAATCCTCCTCCAGCCTTCCCTTTGATGGCATCCCTCCCACACTCTTTCATCTTGGTGGAACTGATATCGCTGCCATCCTTACTATTCTCTATAGCTCATCCCATAAGGATGACATTATCCATCCCGGTGGAAAACTTCAATCAATCTCAACCTCTACAAAAAAGATCTAGCTCGTAGTCCTTCAAATGATCCTTTCAGTACCCACACCCCTTTCTAGACGCCACAGCAATGAAGGTTTGATTGAGTGGCTGATGTCCGATTTTTTCCCGTCAGGTAATCTCGTTCACAGTGATCAACGTGGCTTCCAAAAGTCACGTTCTTATACCACATGCCAATTGGATTTCTTCAGATCATTGACCACGGCAGCTGACAGCGGCAGAACTTGTGATTATCGTTTAGCTCGATATAACCAAGGCAATCAACCGTGTTGCTCTCTCCCGGTTGTTAACAAAGGTCCGAGCCTATGGTATCCATGGCCCTCTTTTACCGTGGATCACCTCTCACCTGACGGAACGAACCCAGGCTGTAAGCGGCAATGATCACCCGTTGCAGCCGGCACCTGTCACTAGCGGAGTTGTACACGGGAGTGTACTTGGTCCGCCTTTTTTCTTACTCTATATTGACGGAACCCTTCCCGTTTTGCACAGCGACACAACTTTCATCTTAGCCAATGGCATCAAAATCGTTTGAGCCCCACTATTAAGATTCCAGCACAGCGCTGTCTGACGTGGATGACGACCTTACGAAACTTTATCAAGGGGGCACTTCATCACGGATGTGTTTCTAGACTCCCAAAAGCTTCTTTACAACCTTTAGATCGCAAGAAGCTCTAGAGATTCTGCAGCTGAATCAAGTGCCTATCGCTTCAAGCTCGTCGGGGAGAGATCTTAGGCTTCGATACACCAGCAATCGGCAATTCTCGGAACATTTTTCATTCTGGACGGCCAATGTCAGACAGATAATAGGCCTTGTTCTCTGATAGGTATAGACAAATAAAGATCATATTATTAAACCATCAATAAGCCTCAAACTTGTTACTAACTGTCAACACGGATCCCTCCATTCACGGTCGTGCATGGCTTGTCAGTATGACCTTTTGAATCTCGTCACTGACTCAGCTAAAAGTGAGAAATCTTTTGTAGTTCATTATCTAGACTAATCTGAAGCATTCCGTTGTGTGCCCAACCCACACCTTTCACCAAGACTGCGATCATTCGGCATTATCGATCCACCACTTCTTGGTTCTCACTTTATCTCATCGTTCGCGGATTGTTTTGATTGAAGGGCTCACCTCTAGCCCTAAGCCTGTTATTATTGGTGTTATTCAGGGCGGTGTCTTAGGCCCCCTTCTCTTCTTCCTAGCACAAGTGATATGTTTCAGATAATACTCATTGGCACGCAAATCTTGTTTGGGAGAGGCATCGAGATGGTTTACGCTCTCCGACCTAGCAACCGTAGTACTACCGTCCCCAAAAAACCTCCGCTGACTGAACCATTCTTGGTGAATGGTGCCCAACTAAGGCGACGAAGTTCTTCGCCGATAAGTGTATTTTTCCTACAAATGCAAGGTTCTTCCAGGCCACTTATGCATCGGTGGTTCACCGTTCACAGCCAACCCTTGGTAAGAGACCTTGGCTCAAGTTATTATTGTCCGTTCAACTTCTCCTAGCTTGTCGTCTTCCAAGCGGCAAAGGCTAAAATGTTCCCCGGCCTTTTGTTCAGACCATTTCAGCTTAAGGAGAGTATTCTTTACATGTACAGGTTACTTTTCGGGCCCCTTCTCGAACATTGTCTGTTAATCTTCTCTAGCGTGTATTCAGGAAAGATTCATAAAGCAGTTTATCGGCTGTTCGTCAAACTAAAACTACAGGGAGCGATGGTTATGTCCCAAAATCGAACCAATATGGCTTCGTCACATCAAGCTCAACCTGGAATTTCTGTATAAACTATTGGCTGAACAGTCTTGCTCCTCCAACCAGTTACACTCCTCTCCCCGGATAATGGGTAAGCACTTCGTAAGAGGCAGCATACTAAAATTACACTTCCTGTGAGGACTACTCTACGCTCTAAGTTCTTTCTCTTCACGTACTCCAGAATCTGGAATAAACTCCCTTTGCACATCGGACTTTCTCAGTCAAAGTTTGCATTCGTGCGTGATACAGATAAACTCCTTTCTGTCCTAACTACTTTGCGGTCATTCAACGTTCACATAACCGACGGTTGAGCCTACGAGAAAGGCCTCGACTTTAGGCCATCACCCTGCTTTTTAGAATTGCCTAGCCCTTCGAGGTCATTTGATTTTATTCCTTCCTTAAGCTGAGCTTTTTAAAAATACAAATGTTCTATCTTACCCTACTACTTTAGACTTTACTATCGACCTATTTACAACATGACTGCGTCCACTAATGGTTTTTTCCTTACCGACTCATCGAATCCTGTCAATTTCACTTTTAACTAAGTCCTTCCAAATGCTCTCACATTTTTAGGAAGGCCACCGTAATACTTCTCACATATTGTCAATATTCCGGCTCTGTTCCGCGATTTATTACCGTTATCTAGTTTTATCAAGTCCGCAGCCCTGAAAACAACATAAAGGAAGCCATTGGAAAGGAATCAGTAACTACACACTGGTCCTATATATATATATATATATATATATATATATATATATATATATACTACTGCCCCGTAAGCAATAGCAACGGCACGGTAAGTAACCAAACGCTCCTTGATAAACTTTTAGTTTCTTTCCCTCCTTTCCACGTCAGATCCCACCACATATACTCCTATAGCTCTCTCAGAGATTCTGGACCGAAAAATGCAGTTTTGTCTCTCTTATTTGGCGTGGCCCATAAACTGAAGTCAACATCCAGTTTCGATGTCACCCATTCTGCCCCTACCATATCTCCTAGCTTAGTTTCTTCCACAATTCCATGCAGAGCTTGTTTTCCTTTCCACTGATTGGTTACCGTAGGTCATATCTTAACCTCGCTACTCAGTCTACTAGCCTTTACTTAGCCCTCTCCATTTTCAGTCTTACTTTCCATGGCCTCCGTTTTTTCTTAGGGACCCCCAGCATCGATCAGGCTGTGCTTCACCTGCGTTCCTCTTTATGTTACCCGCTAATCCTCAGTTCAGGAGTACCCGTACTGCGTTCCCCTGTCTCATTTCCGATTCCGGTAATCCTCAGTGCCAATCAACCACCCCGGGCGCTATACTGATTGTCTCCGCTGCTGGTGCAACTGGATACCAATGCTACTTGACTGTCTGCCTACCACCGTTTCCCTTGGTCCTGTTGTCTGAGTTCTCACAACATGGCTGGTTAATCCTCGACCATGCTCCCATATGGTGTTGCTCTGCCCTCTGTACAATCATCAATGATCAATCACGTCAATCCCAGTGGTGCGGGGAGCGATCAGGTACCCCGCTTTAGCCGGCCCACAAAGGGCTTGTGGGCCGTCTGCAACGATGTGCAAGCGCAACTAAGCTGGTAGATCACAAATCCTTCGTTCACTTCGCGAGTTGATTTTCGGGTTGGGAATCCGGCGCACCATCAGCCCTATCCACCAGCACCGGCTGATGATTGAACACTCTAACTCTCTTCGCCCTCCCGAATCCATTCACGTTGGTCGCAGTTCGCATTCCTCCACCATTCTTCTTCTGCCACGCTTTGCCCATTGATTACTCCTGACGGCACTCTTGCCACTTCCCTTTCGTGACGCTTTACCTCTGTAAGCACACCTACTTATTCCGTCCTCGTTACTGCTGTTCCTCATCACGACGGCCCTCACTGCATGATGTCTCTCTAGCACTATTCATTTTACTCTGCCCGACCCCGCAATATTTCTTTTTCCCCCATGTCACTCTTGCCGGCTCTTAATTTCTATCCATATGTTACCTCCTCATATTTATAAAGTTCATTGGTCGCGAGCCTCACTAGCTACCATTCTGTCATATTTTTTGTCCTTCCATGTTATATCTCCCGTCATTACGCATCAGACCCACCCACGCCCATGACCAATCACCATACAAGAAATTGCTTTTCCCACCTTTGCCTCTTTTACAGCCACATTGGTCATCTTTTCACCACCACCATATTTCCCTGCTTGACTCCGCAATTCTTCTGTGGACCTCCCTCTTGGGCAGTACCCCGACTAGCAACTTCCGGCTCAATCCAGTTCAGAAGCGCCTGCAGGCACTTAGCCCTCCGGTCCCATTCTCCCGACTCCAAAGCACACATATTTCTCGTGCCTTTTGTTCCATCACAGGTTAACCTAACTGCATACTTCTGTTTTCCTCTTCTCCTTCTCGGTCGTAACCCTGTTTCATCTTCAGTGAAACGATGTGAATCCTAATCTCCTAACTGCTTCTCTTCGGCCAGTACTCTCATGCGTTCCGCATATAGCTTGCCACAATCATATTTAGTGTGCCTTTTAGGCTGCGCCGCTTTCCAGCTTTCCGCTCAATACAAAAGTTATATTTAAGTCATTATTTTCGTGTACAGTTTCAAGTCATATGTTATGACATTACCTGACCTTTCTGATCCTCCACTTCACTACTCCACTCCCAGGGTTATTCTCTGTTACAACTGCAGCACATCTGCATCACTGTTTGTCTTGTCTAAAAGCTACCGTTTCCCACTGATATTTAATACTACTCCAATCAGTCTGTATTTTTATTATATCTGCGTTCTCTAGCCATTTTTATAGCCATCATCTTCTGACTGCGTGGTGTACGTCCACTTAATAAGGCTTCACTCGTCTTTCACCGTCATTACATGTCACCCCTGCAAAAATCAGATTGTTAGATCCACTCTTACCTGCTTCCATCGATCCTTCCCTTCCTATCCCCTCGTCCGCCAACTCCTGCTCACAGCCATCGCTTCTGTGCTTCCAAAGTCACTTCTCTTTCTCCCTGTCTATCCCCCATGCATACCTGTCCTAAACAAATTCATCAAGATTTATTGAAGTTAATTCTGCACCTTTTGATCTAATCCTACCTAACTACGCCGAGCACTGCTACTTCCGTTTTCCATTACTTCGTAGCTCTTCGCTTCCGTTCTTCTTATATGTACATATATATACATACATTTCCTCTGCGTCCTCCAGTTCTTTGCCGGCCAGTTCTTTTCTCACCATCTCGCTGATTCTCGTTTTGTGCGACCATGTATTCTATATCTGTGCCTCACATTTACCGTATCTCAATCCTTCCAGACCATTGTCGCCATCGAACCAACTCCTTACGTCTTGTATTGCTCGCTTCCCGTTTTGGAATTGCCACAGTTCCTTTATCACAATGTGGCGTAATTCACCGCTATCTAATGCCTTTCCACAACTCATTTTTTTGTTCTTCTCCTTGTTTTCTTTCTTTTTCTCGGTTTTCTTCATCTTCTCTAATTACCATGGTTTTTATGCCGAATTTCAGCCCTCTCCTTGTCAGACCCCCACGTTCCAATCTCTTCCAATTAGCTCAATCAGGTCCTCCATTCGATTTTGACTTTCAGATCCACCGGGCATCTGGTTGAATCCATCCCTGGGTTCACTTAAACTCCCTCTATTATTCCTTGCTGTGCCTGTGTTTGTCTCCCCCTCATCCCCCTCCCAGGTCTACCCACTCTGCGTTTGTCACGCGTATTTCTGAATATTCCACGAATATTTTCTGTCTATTTTGTCGCCTGCAAAAAGTTGATCACGGGTCTAGCATGCCTCAGGTGTCTCCGAAATAAAGCATTATACTATATTATAATATTTTTCGTTACTATATATTTAAAATGAAATATTGTTCTCCTTGCATCTCACTCCCATACAAAATCCCTTCTCAATTACTGCCCTATTATTTTCTCCGCAATGTTTAATATGACTAAACCGCAGTCCAATAAATGAGTGATTCGTAGAACACGAACCCGAAACCAAGGTCGAATAAGACGAGTCGTTGGACCCCTCGCACTTCAGAGAAAAATTATCGCCAATGCAGGCAATATGCCTCAGTTTGTGGGGCCATCCAGTCAGAAGGGTCCGGAATTTACTTCATTTAGCCAGAAGGATCCGTCGGAGAACATGTGCCGAGCAATATGGTACCGATTCATTGGAATAGGGTGAAATCCATCTTCTATAGAAAGAACAATCGACCAATCATGGAAAGAGTGGCAAGCGTGCGTGAGACAGAGGGAAAGGCGTGACCATGAAACTGAATCAGACGTCGACTAAGAGAATCGCACTCACGCTTGACCCAGACCCTCATGTTGGCTTGGCGTGACCCCAAGAACGGAAGACAAGTACAAAAGCCACTCGTGTCTTGCCAGTGAGAAGGCGAACAAAGAACAGATGAAATCATGACACTCAAGGTCGGGCACCTATGAAGCTCAATACCCAAAGGTTGCAGGCCCCTAGATTGCTCGCAGTGAAAAATTGGCCTACTGTAAAGGTAAGCTCTTAAGAAGACGATAGGTAAGCCAAGGCAAGGTAACCGGGTTTAAGGTGCAAAAGGAAGGCGTGTATGTTAAAATAGTTAGGAAGGGCCAGGTAACAGGCTGGTTAGAGTCATTCAAGTGAAGGAAGGAAACTGCGTGGGATTTTCATACAGTGTGCAAAATTACCGCTACATACAAAGTGGATTGGATGGTCTTCAGAAAGCCCAGCATACTTTTGCCAAAAACACAATAGGATACTCTTCCCCACTGGGCCATGAAGAGCGATGAACTCAACAAAACTCGATCCCTATGGTCTAGAAATGTAACGCCTAACCTTTGTTTTATATATAGGCCTATTCACCGCTCTGTTTTCACTTCTACCAATTCCATACAGTCTTTCCTACCTTCATCTTACTCTCTACGCCACAAGAACCCCAGTCTAATCATCTTACAGTCAAAGCTTGCAATAAGATCCGATTTCTTCCCCATCAATTACTCAAAGCTTTGGACTAAGCTACCCCTGTCTATCAGCAAAAGTGCGTCAACAGCCCAGTTTGGCCATATACTAAAATCACAGCGTGCAGTTAATCATCCGTTGTCTTTGACCAAATCCAGCATATCTGAGGATCTGGTCTATGACGAAGGCATTAAGGTTCAGAACACTAGCTCAAGTTTCTCCTCCTGTTCTCTCATACCCCTCGAGCTGGCTTTCAGAAACGGGTTCCATTACTGGGATCATAGCACCATATCCTAAAAGTGCAATTTCCTGCCTGATGACAGACGGTAGGCTGACTATTTTTCACACATGCTGCATACAGTCTACGTTGCAGTTGGATGCAGCCTTTCGCCGTTTATAACTTTAACGTTTTAGATGCCCGCCTGCTTTCGCGACTCTAAGCAACATCCACTTTCACCTACTGTCTCCTAGCCCCCACAAGGCACCGCTTTATCTGATTCGCCAGTTGGTGTTTATAATTTTCCAGACATACATATCCGGGCAGTTATTAACCCCCCCCCCTCCATACAAACCACTGGGGAGGCCATATGTATTAATCTTCCCTTAGCCGAAGGCTTTTAGCCCTAATGCTTCCCCTAGCTTAAAATAAATCAGTTATGCTCAATCCTAGGACATTATGTTCCGTCGTTCATTATTTCAATTCTCGATTCCTTGAACCTGCTTTTATTCGTTCTGGTCTCCAAAACCTCAAGCTTTCATGAAGGGCAGTAGCTGGCCTTCCCTATTTATTCCGCTCCAAAATCCCTTGTCCCATAAGCTCACCTTATAATAGCTAAACGTTGGCCACAACTTCTTCTCCCACATTTATCGACATGATTGCTAGTCTGTATCGCCATGACTTCTGAACCCACCCCCTAGCTTAGACTGCTTTTTTATCTTTGTATGTGCCATAACACCTTCCGTTAGTACAGCCAACCCCAAATACACTAGTCACATTAGAATGGGCTCCGGTAGCTTTGGACACGATCAGGCGCCGTATAAGTCAGGCACATATTTGCAGGCACGTGAGTCACAACATTTATTGTCCTATTCCATGTGTTTGCTTAGCCCAATCCGTGTTTTCCCAGCCCAGGCTAGCGAAACCCCTGGCGTCAGGGGCACCTGTACCATGGTTATGCCCGGACGTGGGGAAAACAGACCACCACAGGCGGTTGCAAAAAAATGATAAACACTTGGAAAGCCAAAATCGGGAGGAGGGTTTATGAAAAGCTCTATATGGGCTCAAACACGCCCTGTTAGAAAAGTGAGAAACAAACGAAAAGGATCTACTGGAATCGGCTTGATCTCCAGATACCACTAATATCGCTCTGCGAAGAAAATGGGCAACATTTATTCATGGGTATGTTTCGTATCACCTTAGATTTGAGCGTGCTGTAGCTGACGAGTGTGGAAAATCCTCTAAAGACACTACAATTTCGTGTTTCCTTGATATCACTCGCTGACATACACCAGTTGCGTGTTTAACATACGCTTTGCGCTTTTATGGACCAACCCTTATTTGTTCACGTTCAACGGGCTACCTTGTCATATCCTATCTTGGACCTGCGTGACGCACTTGCTTGTTTCTTGCACGCCACAACTTCGTTCTCGCTTTCTGAGTCCGTGTGATCGCGTAATTGAGGTTCGTACACGTTTTATTTTATTGTTTATTCAATAATCCAGTGTCGCAGAACTTAGGGATCAGTCGCGTATTGATTTCGGAATCCGTCTGGAATTTGGCTACGTATTGCTGAAAAGCGTGCTACACCTACGAAAGAACAGACTCCACACCGCCCTTGTCCGCTCGACATGCTTTTGGTTCTTACGAACGAGATTGACTGGGGTGATATCGAACTGGACTCTCCACATGTGCTCATCCACCCCCCGATCTAAGTTTCAACCACCCTTTGCCCCTCCATGCACGCCTGGTACGTATGTTGACGTCAGCTGCAAAACCACGGCTCTGGCACCTATCCTACTGCTCCGGGCAAAAAGCCGATGCGTCAGGCGACGGGCATGTCTCATCGTGGCAATAATAATAATAATAATAATTGTATATTTCGGATGCGCCCGAAGCATGCTAGAATGCATGATCAGATGATTACAGTGATGCCGGAATGACAATTCACAAAAGGGAACAACAAGTGCATGCAGAGTATCAGAGAGAGTGTTACAGTGAACTAAAACTGTAGTAATGCCCGGCAAATTTGAAGGTCAAGGTCGAATGGTGTCAGTTGGTCTGGAGTACATGCATAAGTGGTATATGAAATAATTACCACTAGTGGAAATTCGAACATATTGAAAGGAAATGTTTTTGGTGCGCTACAGAATATGAGAGGCATATGGATAGAAATCTCGTCGAAGCGTTCGGTGAATTATTCACTTTACTACAGGTATGTCAAGAAGTATTAACATGGAAATATTTCAGTCTGCAAAGATGGTAGTATATAAAGTGGTGGCTGTATACTGGAGGAATCATATATGTTGCAAACAATTGCGTATTTCTTGGGAGGGATACTACCAGAGTGATGGTGGCAGGGAACGGCCGGAGTAAAACAGGTGAGCGTGCGGCAAGTTGTTAACTTTATGTAGGGTTGGTATGAAATGTCAAAGCGGAAGTGGAAGACTAATCAATATTGACCGTGTGGTTACATCCATTATACAGGTGTTCAGTTCTGCGAGAGGAAAGGTAAAGTAATCCACAGATAAGTGTACGTCAATAGATGAATGCTGTGTGGTATGTACCATGCAAAAATGACAGATCAATAAAACTGCACAGGTATATCGCGGGAAGCGGCCGTGGATCAACGAATATAGAAATAAAATGTATCAGCCGGTGCAGATAGTGGTGTGATTTAGAGGCTGCATACGGGGTCAGTTTCGGTAATATAACACGAATGCAACATCTGGAAAATCAAAGGTCTCGATAACGGTGATGGTATAGTAAGTAGACGGTGAGTGTCACATTTCTAATGACCAATTTGACAGGTGTAACAAATGATGGGAACAGAGCGGCGATGCAGCGTGGGAAGTGTATCGAAGACGTTCAATCGTGGGGGGAACGCAGTGATCTGCAGAGCCCGAACACTCGATGAAACAGCATTGCGGATGCGATCGGATGGACCGATGAAGAGTGCAGGTAGTTACTAATTACTTCACTGCCCACTGGAGGACTACTGAAAGATATGTCAGCGCCGGACGTTTTTTTTTGGTGACCGATGAAGCAATGAACAGTGACAATAAAGGTGCCGGTGTTTGAACAGTATTAGCGGGTTCTACCACGGAACGGGCATAATGACATATGGGATTAAAATGAGTTGTATGAATGCAGTGAGATCGAGTAGTCCAGGTTCAAGAAGTCCGATGGCGGGAATCTTGGGGAAAGCGATCGTGAGACGGGCGAAAATGAAGTTGTGTGTAAATCTCGTTTGTCCTGTCCAGCAAGAGAGGGTCCAAGTTATTCCCGGGAAGTGGAAGGCGACAATCGTCCTTGGGGTGCAGGTTCTGAAAACAAAACGGAGAGGGCTGCAGTCTGGCAATTCTACCAGCTGTGGGTTAGGGGAGAAAGACAGAACACCAATATCATGCCAGTAACAGAAATGGGTGGTCGCGACGTTGAGGTCTTGTTTTTTGGATTAAACAACATACGGAAAGCGGAGAATACCGGTACTAGCGACTAATTCTTGTGAGGCTTAGTGAGAGTTACCAAAAAAGCAAGGAAGCGAGAATAGGCGACACTGGGGGCAAATACTTATGTGTAGTTCGACGAATGGTTTATGGAAGACCACATCGATTGTGGCGATTCGTTCATCAGAACGAGGCCTGGAATCTTGTGTGTTGAAATGGGGTCTCAATGAGTAAGTAGTTGAAGCGTGGATGAGACTGGTACCTTATATATGCTGCTATGTATTTTCTAGCATTATAAATGCTCTTATACCTGGCGGCAGCTGATAAAAAAAGAACCTAACCGACTATGGTAAAATCTGACAGCATGAAAAAAGAATCACCGGAGTAACGGTGGCCAGTAGGGGGTCGTGGTCAGAAGCGTTGAAAATAGGAAGTGGCTAGACAAACACGTGGAGTGTGCTGTTGACAGTCATGGAGTATAGGTTGGACTGCTTTATTTGCTAACTATAATACAGAATGCTCCTTACCATCCGTTGGTAATAACTGTCTACTGAACAAAGTTGTTAAGCTTTTGGTTAGTATCCCAGGCCCAGTTCGTAGACTCGGGTAATAGACATGTAGGGATCATGCATTCGGATCAGTTTTTGGACAGTTAGATGTTTATTTATTTCTTTTTTGAATAATAAAGAGGCCGAAGACATTAACCTAAGTTGAGGTGGGAGTTTGTTCCAGAGGGAAGAATATTTAACAATAAAGAAGTTTGACCGCATCGCAGTCCTGGATACTGGAATCAAGACCATAGAGTCCCTATGTCGTAAAGAATAGTTGGAGGGAGTTTTGACCTGGGGGGCTGAATTGCGAGATATACGTTTTACAATATTGCAAAAGAAAGACAGGTTCATTCGTAGACGGCGCAGCCATAGGGGCTCTAGGTGCAATATTTCACACCTTTCCATATAATTTAAAGGCGAGGAATATCCTAGTAGTTGTTTGGTAAATCTACGTTGTACATTCTCAATTGCAAATCTGTCAATCTGCCGCATGTTAGAAAAGACGACAGTGCAATATTCCAGAAGTGGTCTGACATGAGTTTTAAAAATGCTTAGCTTGCTCTCTGTAAGACTGAAGGTTCTATTAATCAGACCAATTAGCCGTCTAGCTTTAGCAACCTGCACGGCCGAATGTTCGGAGAAATTAAATGTACAAGAATATTGTAATCCCAAGTCCCTTACTTCCGGACTGTTGGGGATGAACTGATCATTAATTTTAAACATTCCCGCGGGAACCTGACACTTATACATAAGGATACAACTTTTGACAGCGGAGAATTTCATCAACCATTGGTTGCTCCATGAGTCTAGCGATAGTAAATCGCTCGTTATGCTAGCAATGGTAGAAGCTAAGGCGTCAGGTTCAAAGGAGTACATAATTTTTATGTCATCTGCAAAAAGGAACGCAGCCCCGTGTGTGATGACGTTGAAAATGTCATTAACATATATAAGAAAAAGTAAGGGACCTAGTACACTACCCTGAATAACTCCACTAGTAACTGGTTGAGGTGATGATAAACTGCCATCAACGTCCACCACCTGCTTTCGGGATGTTAGATATGATGAAAACCAACTCAGGATCGGGTCAACAATTCCGTAGGTTTTCATCTTCGCCATGAGCCTATTGTGGGATACTCGATCGAAAGCTTTAGTCATGTCAAGGAGGATTACAATCACTGATTTACCACTGTTAGTGGCCGTAGTTATTAGGTTAAGGAAGTCACACATACAGGTGGCACAGGATCTTTTTTGAAGAAAACCGTGCTGTCCAGTGTTAATGAGGTTATTGTTTAGTAAATGAGTTGTCAGCTTATTTTTTATCAGTCTTTCCATAATTCGGGAAACTATAGGGGTGTGGTTCACTGGTCGATAGTTGGTTAGGTCCTGGCGTGAACCTTTCTTAGGAATTGGGATAATAACTGATGTTTTCCAATGGGAGGGGAAAACGCTACTGCTCATAGATAAATTAAAAACCTTTGATAGCAAGAATGGGATATCAGTGCCACCTAGACTAAAAGTAGCCGGTGGTACGGCATCTGGCCCGGGGTGGTATATATATATATATATATATATATGTGTGTGTGTGTGTGTGTAAACATGAATATATATGAATATTTGCATTAGAAGGTAGGGTAAATAACACGTACTTTTTACTCATACTAGTCTACTTCTCCTCCTTTTCATAAGAAAGGGCTATTCCTTATGTCCTAGCATCCGACTTACCCTCCAGCTTACGGCCAACCCAACAGCATTCATCAGCATACCAAGAACTAGCGCGGACCTGCAGCATACGGCCTGTAGATGTCCTACCATTGGATGTGTCATGTCCTCTGGACCTGTAACACAAACTGGCAACCGAGGTTCTCTGCGTTTCCCAGCTGCCTCCTATCTTAGTCCTCAGACTCATAGGCTCCAAAGCACCTTCACGGCTTTATTAACCCCAGAAGATTGGGCTTCCCGGTAGGCTGCCGAACTGGTAATTATTTACTGTCCCTAATAGTGCAAGCGCAGTTAGTCCTTACGAATGCCGAATCAAAATACCTACGACCCCCCACGCCTCTGAGGTAATTTAGCCTCATTCCCAGCCTCCATTCTCCTATCAGTTATTGTGCCGACGCTAACCCCCAGCCGGAACAACTTCCAGACTGCGACTACCCCCTTTTCATTTTCAGAACCACCCGGCCATTGCGTTGCTTGGCCTCAATATATATCTCTCCTTCTCTGTCCATGTACAAACGAGCCCTTGGCTGGCTGCCGCGGGCACGATCTGGGTACCAGTTCTCACCTAAAAAAGTCTTGTTATTACTGCATATGCTCCGCGAAGGCTTACTAAGAACTTCTCAATAAAAGACTTTCCCGATATCAAAGCCAATTAGACCATCGCACAGGGGGCCCTATTTATATTATGAACGGTCCGGATTCCTGATGCCCTCCTACTCCCCACAGTGGAAAACTGAACACAAATCGCGGCTTCCCATAGACCGAAATGCCCAAAACAGTGACAGAATGGATACAGGAAACTCAACACAATAACATATTCAACATTTGCCAGGGTAACCCGGCCTGCTGCAAAAGTTCGCACCCTTCTTTCCTGCTTTGATTTGTTCCTCGTCGATAAGATTTTCTGCTTGTTGATAATTCCTTCTCGAAAGTACATCTTTTGCCAGCTAGTTGCGAATTTCCGACTTTAGATGGTACATGATACTTCTCCTGGGAACCATCTCAACTCTTCAAATAGGAAATATTCATCTTCATTTTCACGAGCCTATGAAAATTATCGTCTCTCTGTCCACCTTAGTGAAACTCAACCGTCAACTTGCTCCATTGCCAGTTATCGTTTTAAGGAAAGTTGAGTATGCGTCACTGACCATTATATTGCATCATCCTTGTAAGAACTATGCTTTCTGCGAAAATGTCCAGCTCAGCACTTTCAAATCTGAGTGATGTCCCTCTATTGTTCCATTTGATTCGAAACTGAAAATACTTCCTGGGTATTTCTCCGTCACTCAACATCATTTGCACTATCCCTAGCCTTATTCCTCTGCTGGCAAATGAGTGACCCGCTCTAAAAGTTGTGAATATTTCATCTCGATGAGTGATTGTTTAAGCTCTGATCACGCTTCCATACGTGCGTCCGGGCCAAGGTGGAGACATATGCCGCTTTTATTATCATTTTCATTATTATTCTACTTGGAAAACATTACTGTGCTAGGCAAATGGGTAGGTGAAAACCTGAAAAACTTGTGGACAGTGTTCGAACGCCTTGTAGGTGTTGGCCTACGACCCAACCCCAAGGAATGTGTGTTCCTTCGGCCTGAAGATAAATGCCTCTGGAACGTGATCATTTCAGCTGGCATTTACAGTGACCTGACGAAAATCGAGGAGGTGCGCATTTTTCTCAGGCTGGCTCCCTACTATCTGTGGTTTGCACGCAATTTATCAGAGTTGACTGCCCCGTTAACAGCCCTTATGAAACAAGGGAAAATTTTGCCTTTGAATATCTGAAACAAAACACGTGTTCGGTCCCTTTTTAAGTATGGCTAAACCTTACCAAGCGGTGTTCTTCTTAAGTACGTTCGCCAGTCATTCTCAACACGCTCGGAGCACCTGTCCGTTAAAGTGGTACTCTGCAATACGCCACCACGAGCACCAAGAATATGTTTCCGCAACCCATGAGAAGAAGAACGCTACGAGTAGGGAGTAAGTGGTCAGTGTATATTGGAGAAGCGTGCGTGTAGCTTGCGCGGGCGACAGTCAAGTGGCCACAGCGCTTAGTGGCACGAGTTCCCATAAGCACTGATATGTGTTCAACAAGCAACCGGGGTTGAATGCAACTACACCTGTACTACGGCTGCCTAACACAGAAATCGGTGCTATACAATTCATATTGGATACATACACCGGTGGCGTAGGCATGGGATCAGTTTTTTGACGAAGAACAGAAGATAATCAAGAAGGGGTTATTGCAAGCGGCACCCGTACTGTAAACAAAAGCGAAAGCAACTATTGTACCACCTGTAAGGAAATGCAGGCCGCAGTTCGTTGCATTCGACACTTTCGGCGTTATTTGCCTGGAGGACTGTTTCTTCTTCGCACTGGCCACTCTTCTTTGCAAATAGCTCCAAAACTTTGCAGATCCTGAAGGACAGATATTTGGGTGGTGAGATTTTACAGGAGTATTACTTCGTCGGTGAACATCGTCCTAACAGCAAAAATTGCAAGGCCGATGCATCATAGCAACTCCCTATAAAAGACCGTGGCGACTGCCCAGGATGTATCGAACCGTTTACGGTATCTGGTTTATTTCATTCAAATGAAACTCGCAAGTGGCGTTGGTTCCGGAGTAACGATCCGGACCTGAAAGAGCTGTATGCACTGCTGGTAAACGGAGACGGATGCCCGTAATTGAAGTGGATGGCATGTATAAGTTGGGAAACAATGCTGGTTCTCTTTGTACGATCACTTGTTCACGGAAGATGGACTGAGGTACCTCCACGCTGGATCTGAACATACCAGGACTCCAGCAATTCTCGTGAGCAAGGTACATGAACTATTAGCAGACTTTCCCACTTTGGACATGCAGAGTTTGAGCACGCTGTGGGACAGCGCTATCGGTGACCGCATCAGAGCCGTGACTTTCGAAATATTTGCCTTTCCCTTTCTATCCGAGAGGGATTTAAGGAGCCACTACTGCCGGGCGGTGCTCCGTTACGGAACTTGCTAGCTAGCCACCCAAAGGAAATTGTGACCGTCCACGTGGTAGCCCCTTTACTGGCAACTCCGAAGGGCGACCGGTTCACTACCGTGATGGCCGCTCATCCTACTAAACGGTGCGAAGCTGTAGCCGTGCCACGAATCGATGCCGGGACCACAGCTACATTCCTTTTCAGCAGTTGGATAACTCTTTGGGGAGTTCCAATAAAGCTCCATTCAGAAGGCAGTTCCAGCTTCGAAGCGTTCTTGACGACAAAAATTTGTTCTACACTAGGTATTTTGAAATCCCGCAACACCGCCTATCACCCACGAGGGAACAAAGAGTTTGGACAGATGAACAAATCCCTCAAAATCGGGAATATTTGCATGTACGGAGAGCACACCATCATGGGACGAAGCCCTACCTCACTGCCGCTTCAAGTATCGTGCCCGTGTACATCGAACTACTGAACAGGCCCCACGCCTTATGATTACCGAGCGAGAAATTCGAACGGCTGCTGACGTGTTCACGCCGAGTACTAACCCGGAAGTTCTCCTATCAAGCGACTGTGTTATTCAGTAGCGTGCACGCCCCACAAAAGGGTTTCAGAAGACGCTTCTGTAAGTTCAAGAAACTCATAGGCGGCCGAGAGATTACTATGATATCAAAGCGTTCGGTGCTCCAGAGCAGCCGGGTGACCAGGTCTGGTTGCTCGCTGAGGTGTCACATCCTGAGATACCAGAAAAGCTTATCCCTGGCTGGAAGGCACCTTGTGTTTCACGAAGTTGTTTCAGGGGCAACAAGCTCCATCTATGCCTCACACGGTCCGCCACAGCAACCCTTTTTCATGCAATTTAACCAGCCTAAACAAGATACCGCAGATTCTGCTCAACTGGCACCCGGTTTAGTCGTCGCCAATGAATGCGGGGTCCCCACAGCAGGCGGTGTAAGACACCTTTGAGCAATATGTAGCCAAATTTGCAACGGATCCCGAAGTCAGAGGGCGATTATTCATGAAATTCTATGATACTAGATTATCCAATGAACAATGACACGAAACTGGTACAAACCTCAATTATGCGATCACAAGAACGCAAAAAACGAGAACCGAATGGTGACTTGCGAGAAAGCAGCACGTGCGTCACGCAGGTCCGGAACAAGGATATTACGGAGCAGCGCGCTGGACGCGAACGAACAAAATTTGGTTCGTAAAAACACACGGCGCATAAAACAATTCAGTAGTTTAAATAAGTGATTGATGCTAAGGAAACATGGACCTGCGATGGTTTTGGGGGTTTTTCCAAGACCGGTCGATACATTCGACAAGGCAGCCGCTCTGAGGACTGTGCAGTCTTGGGGAGAGGAAGGCAGTGTAGTAGTCGATAAGGGACAATTGTGTGTGACCAAACTGGTTTTATCAGTTCCCTTTTTCCTTTGTACAGCCTCCGCAACACCCCAAGCTATGGACGAAATTAAAAATGACTAATGAGATGGCGCTGTGCAGGCAACTGTCCATTTCCCCCTTGTTGTATATTTTCCAGTAGTTTGACTGCCTTTTTGTTCTGTTTTTGGAGTGGTGTCGTTGTGAACTGAATCAGAGTTTAAAGTTCGTTGATATCGTTATAGGTCTGGGTGTATACAATGGTGGTTCAAGCGCGACAGTCAGAAAAGTTTTAATGCCAAATTCTTATGTCTCACATAGATAAACAAACGTGGGAAAGAGTTGGGTATCGGAAGGGGATTGGCAAAGTGGTGCTAAATATAGTCCAGCAAGCGAAACACGTGAAACATTTTTAAGAGTGCTTGTTGAAAATCCTAGACAATCGGCACTTCTTTCACTTTCAATAGCTCACGTGCAGCTACACGTGGGGAACTGTGACCAGGCCTAGGGTCCACGTCTAGTTTGGGATGGGTAGATACTACAGGAGATCTAGAGGCGGTTCTCCAGTCACTTTCTCATTTCCAGAGTCAGTACTTATGGGGAAAGCTTGCAGTACCCCACCTTGTTCTCCTTGGAAAACAGAAGGAAACGAGGACCCCTCATAATAGTGTACAAGTAGGTAACAGGCCACGTAGACCTGGGCACCGGTAAGTATACCTTCCTGGGGCTTCGAGAACATCAAAACCCTTGGGACCGTGCTGCCAAGCAGCAAAATAGGTCACGGACCTCATGTCCAGTGCCTTACGCAGGATGTGGCAAGCTGTTGGAACAAAATCCCAGAGGAAGTGGTTGAAGCAGCTACTGTGGCAGAGTTTAGGTACCGACTGGAAGAGGTATGATCTCAAGTGCCTAATAATGGGCCACAAAGCCTGAATGGATTCGGAGGAGTTCATTTGACCTTTTGTTGTTTACGTATCCAAAATGTCCATCTTTTGGGCTCTCCGTACTACTTCTCTCCCTTATTTCATTGTCGCTTTTTAGGCTTTCTCCCAGCCTCTTCTCCTTTCCTAATCTAGGGTTAGTTTTCCCTACATAATGGTTTTTCCCTTCACCGTTAGCCTCTCCGTCCCCTTCTCTGTTATCTCTACCTTCTGCCTCTTCTCTTTAGCTCAGTCATCTAATCTACCATCTGCGTCTACTCTCTCACAAAAAGTAGCATTAACAGGCCTGTCCACGTGGTGGTCCACTGTAATCAACTTTAACCGTCAGTGGCAGTGACTGAGGGTCAAGAAACTTATGTCTCCCATTGTAGCAGGGCCGGATGATCCTTGTGACTCATCTACGAAAGAAAATGGAAGTTTTCGTTGCCCGCCGTTGCAGTTGTGAGCTCGGTTGTACCTTACCACGCTGCTTATTTAGTTGCGTGCACCCGCTAGTCTTTTCTGCTACGCCTGGTCCATCCGTCCGTCACTGTGATGCCTCTCATAAAGCAAGCGCGACAACTCCAGCCTAATCCCTAAGACCTATCTGAAAAAGAACACGGTAAATAGAAAGGAAGTTCATAGCGAGAGGGTGCGTGTAGCGCGCACATGTGCCGGTCAAATGGCTTAGTAGCGGGAGTTCAGATAAAAAATAGTGCTTGCTGAACAGATAAGCGGGGTTGGATTTAGCTACACAGTTTTTGATTCACCAGAACCTCAACCTGAACCTGATTGTTTATCTGCACTACGTGATAATGAGTACATTTATCCAGCCCGTTTGCCGCGCCTATCGGATTCCCGAGGCGTTGCTTCTTTCCAGACATGTCGGGGCGCTTGCATTCACGGTTTCTGTTCTACTAAGGATCCCTTTAAATATCGTGACTGCGTGGTCGAAATATGAAGTTTGCTGAAAAATTAACTGCGCATTTGACGCCTGAATGGCGGAAACAATACATTGACTATGACGTAAGATTTTTAATTTCACTATCGCGAAAGTTGATCAGGAACTGAAGGAGTTCCTTTACAAGTCAATTCAAGATATTGATCGCAGCGAAGGTGAGTATAGTAGAATGAAACGCTTGAAAACCTGGTATGTTTCTTAGATTGGACAGAGGAGGTCATTACTCATCTAGATGAATGTGACATAGAATTCTTCGAACGCTGCAACAATGCATTGCAAAAGATTGACGTGTTCTTCAGCGGTAGTTTTCTTACCTAGATCGTTATATTCGTATTCTAGAAAAGCTTGCTGAGGCAACCAGAAAACATGCCAATCTATCAGAGGAGCTGGATGACTTCCTGCAGTTTGAAAGCACTAAAACCACATTTTTTGCCGGATCGAAACTCTCTGTCTCGTGGAGAAATCGTGAATCGGCCAGAAGAAGCTCGAGTGAACAGTCTGACTCAAAATCTAAGGAAAACGGTGCCATTCGCGTGAAGTTGAGTGCTGTTGACTCAGATGAAAAACAGGAAATTGAGGGCATTGTGCGTCACCGTCGAAGCAGGGTTTCAACAACGGCGGAGAACAAAAAACCCTTGAAACCTTCAATTAAAGAGAAGAAAACATTTAGAAAGATGCACGATTTGAAACTGGCTTTCAGTGAATTTTACCTCAGTCTAGTGCTACTACAAAACTACCAAACTCTTAACTTCACCGGGTTCCGGAAAATTCTTAAGAAACATGACAAAGTGAGTTTTTGCGCACTGTTTTTTCTCTCCAAAATACTCTGGAGATAACCACTGTAATTTTGCTTATTCGACGTTACCAATACTCTTGCGAGAAATCTCCATTTCTATTGATCATTGTGCTACAGGTTTTGCGTTGTTTGCTATCGGTAAAACACGTTTGTTTGACTCTCAAAAGATTCAATCTCAATATTTTTTTGCCTTTTCTGTCTTGTTCCCCCGGAGCTTGATGAAAGTAAACAATACAGTTCGAAACGTGGCGTGATTTTTTATTACATCCGTGTTTACCAATTGTTTACTGAACTTCTTGTTTGGTTTATATAGATCTTCGAGATAAAACATTTGAAAGACGTACTCACACATTTTTATTCATAATTTTTATAAGGGAATAGAGCATTTCCGAATGCAATATAAGTTCCCCGTTGGTATAAATAAGAATGACACTACTTGATCGCTTCGAAAATGTGCACAAAGCCGAGTTTGCTTCCACTGCAATCTTGATGTTTTTCTACTAATTTTACAAAATTTAAACCGCTTAACCTTTAACATAACACAAAACATACTTTTTCCATGTACTTAAAATAGCTTTTCCGGCGTGATAACGGGCTCATCTGGAGACAGCAACATGTGGAACCCGCGAAGTTTAACACCAGCCGGGAAGTAGACGATCTAATTTCCAAAGTGGAAGTAAGTCATGGAACATTTCTTCTGAAGCGAGAGAAGTTTAGATCTAGTACTCCTTTGAGGTGAGGCATCAATAGAGATTATCATTTCAATTTTTTTGACGATTTATCTGTATAGCGCAAGTGAGGGTCGACTACATTCTGTGATATACGCGTCTTGAGTATTGCGACCGTCAGTCTTGATAGCTGTGCACAACAATCCTCCATAAACGATCGTTCTCACACACAGCTTATCCTTGTCACGTTTACACCATGCATGATTTCGAGCTACCGTGAGTACATATACGCATACGTATCGAGAGCTAGAAAAAAAAACAGCACAGCGTGACAAACAAGCTCGTTTTCAGTTATTCTTCCTCACACATAACATGAATTATGACTCAAAACAACTGAGAAGAATAATAATCCAAATCTGTCTATGCACGTGCGTGTGTGCGTGTGAAATTGATCACAGTGAAGAATGTTCGAGTGGTTGCACACGTGTTTGGGAACAAAAAGTGAGCCATGTGAGTTTAAGTGCTTGCAAAAAATGCTTCTGAGCACACGAAAGGATTGTAGAGCCGAATGCTCACGGCGTCGGCTGTGGCTAAGATGCGACACTTGACAAGTTATGGTTGCTTGCCCCGGACTTTGTAAATGGTGCGAAAACCGTTAAACGCCTCTACTGAATGGTTTGACTCCATGAGGTGTGAACGCAGCAGTCGTAATTGTCTTAATTACTCGTGTTCAACCAAGCCGGGTGATGTTCAAGAACACGTTCAGATAAGCGCCTGGTCGTGCGGCCAACATACCTAGTTCCACAGAAATAGGTGTTGCTGCATTGCCTTTCCAACAAACCGTTCGGGATAGCATTTTCAAAGCTGTAAAGTAGTAGATTTGTTTCAACTTCCTTACCTACTACACATAGGATATCGTCTACACACCGTCTGTATAAGGTGTAATCTTTGATTGTTGACCTGAGTTGAATATATTTAAGTTTTGCCACCAAAATATTAACAAATAAGGGCCCCAAAGGTGGTCTCACAACCATTTTGACCTTCTGGCGGTATATTTCACTGATGAGTCGAAACTGAACATTATGAGTGTAGGAAAATAATGATTGTTTCAGTTTATCCAGTGAGATTCCTGGATCGATATTGTTCTCCTGTATGTCTCCACACAAACTGCTGATTGCTTCGATGATGGGTACACTGTTGAACAGTGAGTTAACTTCTAGCGATATCACTTCCTTGCCATCCAAATCTAGGTTGCTCGGTTTTCACTGAATAAAACGTGTCTCGTAGTCTCTCTGGAAATCATGACTTACTGTTCATAACAATGAAGCTAACCACTTCTCTACTGTGTGATACGGCGAGCCGCACAAAAAGAAGAGAAATTTACTACCTCGCTTCGTTAATGGGGCAAGAAAAATATGTACAAAACGCACAACACAAAAAGAATTTCATTTTCTGTGGGGTGTCTTTCTGAGAATGGCTATCCTAAAAGGTTTATTGAAAAGACGATACAACGACATGAGAGACATGAAGCCTGCAAATGCTTCAGTATGGTTGGGGGATGGGTGTCTAAGGCTCCGAGATCGCAATTGTCTTGAACGGCTCTCAAAGTGCTCCCAAATGACTGCGTCCAACACAGCCACTGTAAAAACTACTCAGCACTCGTGAATTCCCGGCGAAAATGAATGGCTGATGTCGGTTCGACTGCATTTGGCTAAAACAGAACAGAAAGGGTTCATTTACAACGCCAACACAAATACGCACGATCACAAGTACCAACCAGTATAGTCCCATATGATTTATGGCTTCAAATGTTTCAGCATGGTTGGGGGTGGGTGTCTCAGGCTCCGAGATGGCTACTTGTCCTGAACGCCTCTCAAAATGCTCCCAAATGACCGTGCGTCTAACGCAGCCTCTGTTGAAGAAGTCCTACTCATTGCCTTCTCGTGGTGGAGGTGCACTGGGCACCCAGGATGTTTGGCCTCATCTGGAGGTCGTATGAACTAGGCATCCAGTCACCGGCTTCCAGTGGGTTATGGACCCCACGTTTCGCCCCACTGCCTTGCGGATTAAGCTTTGGATAGCTGAAGGCTCCGGTTGTGGATCCCTTAGAAAACCACCTGCTTTGGCTTGGGCAGTCTGACAGTATTGCACCCACGAGCAAATCATGGAATCGGATTATCTACCCCTTCCTCTTCGATTGTACCACGTTTTGTTCGGCACACAATCTGAATCCAGACAAATGTGAAATATTTATATGTAGTTTGTAGGCATATGTGTATACATATATATACATGGAGAGACCAAAACAGACAGTAGTCGAGACAAACCCCACATTTATCCGTCTGCCACCTAATGAAGATTAGGAAAACTGAAATTACTCAGCGAATACTAACAGGAGCAGTTGGTAGGACATCCTATGCTGCACAATCACAAGTTATGTTCGAGTCCAAACCGATCGTGTTTTCAACTTACGGACTGAGTGCCAAATTCTGCTGCCTCTTTCCGTATGTATTCATTCACTTATTCCTGTGGAACTAGGTATGTTGGCCGCACGACCAGGCGCTTATCTGAACGTGTTCTTGAACATCACCCGGCTTGGTTGAACACGAGTAATTAAGACAATTACGACTGCTGCGTTCACACCTCATGGAGTCAAACCATTCAGTAGAGGCGTTTAACGGTTTTCGCACCATTTACAAAGTCCGGGGCAAGCAACCATAACTTGTCAAGTGTCGCATCTTAGCCACAGCCGACGCCGTGAGCATTCGTCTCTACAATCCTTTCGTGTGCTCAGAAGCATTTTTTGCAAGCACTTAAACTCACATGGCTCACTTTTTGTTCCCAAACACGTGTGCAACCACTCGAACATTCTTCACTGTGATCAATTTCACACGCACACACGCACGTGCATAGACTGATTTGGATTATTATTCTTCTCAGTTGTTTTGAGTCATAATCCATGTTATGTGTGAGGAATAATAACTGAAAACGAGCTTGTTTGTCACTCTGCCTCGTTTTCTCTCTCTCCCTCTCTCACTGTGTATATAGGCGTATATATATATATATATATATATATATATATATATATATATATATATATATATGGCTTGAAATTAAACATTTTTTTAATAAATGACATTCTACTCCGACCTTCTCGTTGAGCATTTCAGGTCCTAATGTTAGGTTGCCATGGATTCCTTTCTTACAAAATACTTGTGCAAGAGTGCGGTTGTAGGGTTATCCACGAAGGCCCGCTGCTCTCTTAACGGTAAGTGGCAATCGGACCCTGAGACGTGGAGTGGGAAACTACACAGGTCCCAGTGTATCAGGTGTGGTAACGATCTGGACGACATTATATTTTTGTCTACTGCCAAAGTAACCGGTGATGGTGGATATTCGAACTTCGGACCTCCAAGGTGGTAATCGAACGCTGTAAACCACTCGACCACTACTGGTACAGTGGGCTTTTGTGCTTATGTGACATGCCTCTCCCATTGCACTCTTGCGAAATTAGGTAATAAAATGTACATTAATGGAGGAATACAGATGAGTATAAAAAGTTGGGAAAGTCAAATTCAGTGTCTGTTTCTCAATTCTGCAACCTCACTTCAAATGAGACATTTTAAATCACGGTTCAGTTCACTTACCCTCACAGTGAACGTTCCGATAATAACCGCAAGTAAAACAATGTCAAAAGCTAACTTTTTAAACTGTATGGGCTATAAAAGAGACAGCTTTGAGACCACATAAAGTGTTTTTATCGGTTTCTAAATATGGGCTCGTAACTAATGTATTCAGGTTGTTACATTTATCAAACACCGTTCAATGTGAGGTAGCTTTTGGGAGTTACGTGTTTGACCGAGTCAAATGTTATTTTTAACTCACGAGTGAACACTGCGGCAGTTAGATCCGTTCTTTTATACAATTCAGAAACGCAGCCGTTTAGCGTAGAAGGCAGACGAAGACTGTCGGTGTTCGAGCATCGCTGTCTCCGTAACATTGTCCGAATATGGTGGGAACACCGTGTCAGCAATGCTGAGGCTAGACGTAGGGTGTCGGAAACTAGTGCTCAGTCACTGGATCAAGTACTGGGCTTAAACAGGTTAAGGTGGCTGGGACATGCACTACGCACGTCCACCGACAGACCTCGGCGTACGTTTTCCTCCTAGGCAGGTAGTGGTTGGAAAGTAGGTCAAAGTGGTTAGTCCACTACATGGCAAAAAGTATGAAAATCTTGAGCAATGGACTTGACCAAGTGGAACGTATTGGACTTCCGGCTTGGGGTCCACGAGACCCGCCTGTGAGAGGGCTGGCATGGCTAGTGTTCGCGGCCAGTAGCGTTTTTACATTCGGCCATTTTCTTCGGCTTCATGATTTTTGCCTACTGCATTGTTTTCGGTTCTTTCTCGCTTTATGCTTCCATTCATTCTGCCACAACTAAACGATGCTGCGAGGTGACAACTAAACCATAGCACAGAAGTGCGAGGTTGATAGTTGATTGAGCTGAACCGATGCCAGGCGTGCGGTTGGTGGACCAACGTCCTTTATTATGTTAAAGATCAAAGATTTGTCAACATGACTTTGATCGTGTCTAAATACAGCTGAATTTCTGCGTGAACACTGTTTGCAGGTGTTAGATAGCCAGTTGCGAGTAAGGTCGGCGGATGGTTTCCATGCAATCTTATTCAGGCTTCTCGAATTTACCATAAATGGATTCATCTGCTAATTTGAGAAATTCTGATATCAATAAATATATAATGTATTTCCTCTGTGTATTGTATATTAATTGTACAATATTTCTGGAAGGGGACCGCGAATACAGGGGGACTGCAGTTGGGATATATCTAGTTGATCCCTTTTGACACTTCGGATCAAAACAGACTGACGTGGTTTGAAATCCGTATCCTAATGCTTTTTTCAAGCATGTTTCTTAATTAAACGCATGTAATTTGCATACACTTTCTGAACCCGCTGTTGACAGAATGAATACACTGAAAAGCTGGAACAAGGTGATCGACAGCGTGCCATGAAAAGGTTGCGTGTGCCACCACTCTCAGAAAGGGTGAGTATTCTGCCGTACGTCATTCCCTGTTCTCATATAAATTGTTATCCTTTCTGAATAATTAACGTCTATTTCAGGTTTAAATTGGTAAATTGGGTTCATAATAAACGTGTATCGACTTGAAATAACACTGGATAGATTCGTCGAGCGGGGAACGCACTCATACCTGACAGGTTTACGGGCCACACGAAGTCCACTGTACCTGATTTAGTTAATGGGCTACACATATACAACCATCCACTATGCCCCTAAAGAAAACACTCCAGTGCAGGGAAGAAGTAAAGTCTAGAGAGGTAGTTTGCCGGTCAAAATGTTTCCACCAAATGGATGATGGCGCACAGCATTATGCATCTATCACTCCTCTAATCTGGGAAGCTCCCAGCCCACAAGATGCTGCCCCGTCCATGATGGGTGGGTGAGGAGTAAACCGAGAAGTGGATCAGTAACTGAAGCGTCAAAGAAGGCAGTGAGAAAGAAACAAACAAACGGTTAACACGTGACATCAGAATAATTTTCTTGAAGTTCTTATAATGGATTGCCGCCTCAGTACCTTGTCAGCCAAACTAGCGAGTCAAAGGCTCCGGTTAAGGTCCCAAAAGAAAAACCTGTTCTGCATCATGGACAGCCGTGAAGTATGACTAAAAAATTGAAGTATCCTTTCTGTAACAAAAGTCCAAGTAATTTTTCCGTGCAGTTTATGGTTGATGCAATGTCATACGAGAATTTTGATGCGAATATGAGTATACCGATGCACTAATTAATGGTAGGTGGGAAGTGTACGAACGTTGGTCCTGAAAGATAATAGCGGCATAGCGTATACCTCCGTTAAACCGATGAATGAATTGTGTCTTGTTTCCGACTATCAACGTGGTGTCACCTTCGCAAACATTGGTTGATTTTTATCCTATACAAAAATTGTTTGTTCTCTGGTAGTGCGATATCGCTAGCTGCTTCTATACAACCCACCAACTGCGTTTCCGTATGCAGTACAAAACAATTTTGACAAAAAGGAAATAACAATCTGAACGGCAAAGGTTAAAATTGTGTTAAGAATTTATCAGTTTCGAAGTTTCGCTGATTGTACTGTTTCAAGAGCATTCCAGTGGTGGGTACGACGTCGGCACCGCATGGTGAATCATTCCATGTACCAGGTAAAGTTGTTCTTGACGTAAAGTTTTAGGTTGAGTCTATGAAAATCTCTCACTATGTGATCTGAGTACCTCTTGTGTAATTTGTCGACCACATCTTACCATGTGATCTCGGAAGTGATGCATAGGTATAAAACCTTGGGCTTAAAACTAGCCTCAAATTACTAGGCGTGGCCCAACTAAGTGTTAATCCAAAGCAGACAGATAAAACCTAAGCGCAGTTTAGGGCTTGAATCGTTCAATTTTGTCGTTGTATACAGTACACTCCATGTCAAAGTGATCTATTGCATCACTTCACATAGTTTTCTCGTCAATTTTCCGGCGTGTTGTTGATGCGTATCGCGGACACACGAAGTTAATTGCAATGTGGAAAACACTCACTCTTTTTGAACCTCTGTTTAAACCGATTTGTGCCTCTTTTGCGCGTCATCCGTTGATCTTTGAGCGGACTTCGATAGGTGACTGCTTGGCATGTGTAAAAAATCGTTGTCTGCGACGTCTCTTTAATTGAGACTGTGGCAATACCAGATCCTCCTACGACACACCGAAAATAGAGTGTATGATATTATTTTAGCTGGTAATTTTATTTCATCCCATTTTTGCTAGATTTTGTAAACGTAGATGACTACAGGTCTTTTACCAACGGATGTTTGATGATCCTAAGTAGTTCAGTACGGGTTAAAAAGTTTAACGTCAAATAACGATAACATTTGCGCTATATGACAATCACAACTTTCGGTAAGAATCTTCAGATATAACTGGAATTTCTCCTCATTTCTTCCTGGTTTCGAAAGATGCTTTTGAGCGGCGCAGTATCTCGTCGGACGTCGTCTCCTCCCTGAGCAGTCTTATGGATGTGAAGTGCTCTTCATCTGAGTCTAGTTTGTCACATGCTGTCATTTTCCATGATTCTCTGTGGTAATTTTTATATTAGATTAACACCGTTTTCAAGTTCAAGGCCATTCTGTTTTTACACGGAAACGTCCTGTATTCCGCTAAACTGTTTACCATAACCGTTTTTATCTTCCTTCTCCATGTGTTCCATTTTTGCGCTCCAATGTAAACAGAAACGGCAATAGTTCACATTAAGAAAAATGCTTTCAGACAAAGGAAGAAGCACAAATAACATTCAGTATTCTGGCTAGGCTCTTTCCAACCGCTGGCATTCACCATAAGCCCATCACCAGTGTATTGTTTGTTTGGATTTCATTATTGCAAGCCACAAAGATATTCGTGCATTCTAGTCAACCTATTTTCGATTTAAGTAGCTACTAACGGGGCGTTTCTCGTTGTTCTTTGTGTTGGTCGACAAAATATAAGTTTGAAGGTGATCCAAATGTGAAAAGTCTTTGGATCACCTTCAAACATTGTGGAAATCTGTCGAACATCAATACATTAAAATGTAATTTGTTAGATAAAGGATAAAATGGCTATGCATGGTTTAGCAGAAAACTGTTATTTGGTGTAAGATGAGAAAGCTGTGTTGTACGGTACTTGGCCGTGGGACACACCGCCTTCCAATCCGAAAGTCGAATCCATTAAACAGCAAGCGTACCAGTCCATCTTTGTTTGCTTCTTTTCACGCTGTCATCCGACTGTCGGTAGGATTATGGTAGGGACATACATATCATATCTATTTTTGACACCCGCCTGATTTCAGACTGCCGAACAAAACGTGGTACAATCGAAGAGGAAGGGGTAGATAATCCGATTCCATGATTTGCTCGTGGGTGCAATACTGTCAGACTGCCCAAGCCAAAGCAGGTGGTTTTCTAAGGGATCCACAACCGGAGCCTTCAGCTATCCAAAGCTTAATCCGCAAGGCAGTGGGGCGAAACGTGGGGTCCATAACCCACTGGAAGCCGGTGACTGGATGCCTAGTTCATACGACCTCCAGATGAGGCCAAACATCCTGGGTGCCCAGTGCACCTCCACCACGAGAAGGCAATGAGTAGGACTTCTTCAACAGAGGCTGCGTTAGACGCACGGTCATTTGGGAGCATTTTGAGAGGCGTTCAGGACAAGTAGCCATCTCGGAGCCTGAGACACCCACCCCCAACCATGCTGAAACATTTGAAGCCATAAATCATATGGGACTATACTGGTTGGTACTTGTGATCGTGCGTATTTGTGTTGGCGTTGTAAATGAACCCTTTCTGTTCTGTTTTAGCCAAATGCAGTCGAACCGACATCAGCCATTCATTTTCGCCGGGAATTCATGAGTGCTGAGTAGTTTTTACAGGGAAGTGATCAAATTTCACATCCATCTCCGTAAAATTGATTGTCGCTTCACTTATGATGAGTAGTTATAGTATATCTTTTTCAGTTCTTCCCGGTCTGACAAGAACATCCTTCTGATTTTAGTCTTTCACCAAATAGTCATCTTTCATTTGGTTACTCAATCAACATTATAAAATATGTCTACCACGTCAGATGTGTCAAGCGTTGCATATTCCCTGTCATCTTACTTTGGAAAATAAAAGAAACTGAAGCTCATCATAGTAAGATTGTTAGGGCGTGTGTTGCGCATGCGCCGAAACGGGATTCCGTGTTGCTTGATGGTCGCCAACACAGGTGTTGCTTGGAAAATGAGCAAGGGTGGCCGGTCCATGACATGAAAAGCATAAAAGTCTGACCTGCGAACACGGCCATGTACGACGTATTTGGCTTCGTGATTAGGATCCACTAGGTCTACTCACTCAGTTATTAGACGATAACAATAATAATCTCTCACTTCTCTTATTTACCGTACAAAAAGGTATAATATTTATGGAACAGTGGAGGGGGGGAGGGTGATCAGCGAAAGGCTGCCGAATGGGGAAGTGACCTTGCAAGATATAACTAGGTGTCCCGATCAAAGTTGAGACTAAGAATTATAATTCTTTTTCCATAATTTTGATTGTTTTGATTACCGATGGAGGTGCCTGCTGAAAGATTGTGACCAATGCTGCCAAACCCAGTGAGTGGTTACTGGTTGTTGACTGGCAGTGGTCAAACGGTCGTCATGGTGGGGCTCTGACGCTTCTGCTTCAGTTTCGAGTCCTTGCGCCGCCGCCGGTCACTTTCCTTTAATTGGCAGCCTTTAACTGGTCGCGACCCTTTAGCTGAAATATTGTGCTACCATTATACAATAAAGGGTAAGTAAATAAAAATTAGAAGGCATACGAAATTGAATTGATTTTCGAAGAATAAGTAATAAGTAGATTTGACGGTAATCCATCACCGCCTGAAAGAATCGGCGTGCTTTTGCATACGTTCTTGCTCGCTAAACTTGGTGTTTTGGTCGCAGATGTCTCACCACCAACCGAGATGACTTCATCAGTAGGCATTGAAAACCCATACCAAAATCCTTGTTCACGGTGAAATAGACAAAACGACTAAAACTCATTCACTGGTAAGTGTTCTTAAGTAGTGTGCTTAAATTGATGAACCCGCTTTGTGGTCAGATGGTAAGTCATCAATTTTTGCTAGTCTTCTACGCAATCGAAATTCGGACTACGAGGTTGAAAAATGTTCTTACCCCTGGTTAAGAAAGGCGTCACCAGTAATTGTGCCATCAGGACGAAACTGCACCTTGGCCTGGTGTGATAGCTTGCGTGTCTCCTTAGGCCGGAGGTGAAATCATGCCTGACAGGTCAATGGGTAGAGGTCAGATAAAGTCCAGTTTTCCGAACTGGTTGGTGGGCAATATCTGGTCCTAACAACGGTGCCCCTGAAGAGGACATTCCAACGAATAAACATGGAGAAATAGGTTAATGGTCTAAAAACCTCTACTAGATGGACGTAGGAGTGGAGTACTTAGAGTTTCTCTCCACAGTGGGGAGCTATCGTCCGTCTCAGTTGGGCAGCCCCTGGCCCAAACGATGCTGCCCCGTCCACGTTCCGCTTGCCTCATCGGGTGCATCGGACTGAAAACTGAATCCGAAAATCAGATTGATTACAGCGCACCAACGAAGACAAGACAGAATGCATGCAACAATCAGGTTTCACGTGACAGACCAGAAGAAGTTCCCTCACGGGTTCTTCGGTCATGTTCCCGTGCTGGGTTAACGTTGCACAACCATGTGGGTCAGACTCTCGAGTCCAAGGCTTCGGTTAGGGTTTCCGAAGAAAAACCTTTTCTGCGGTTTGAACTGCCCAGAGATCTCCAGCATCCCTTTTGTAAAAGTTCTTGCTAACTTCTCGTTTAATTTAAGATCGATGCAGCACCCCATGCCATGATCATGTATTTCACACGCTCCATTATCCATGCTACGGCGTGCCCAGGAAGCGGTGCTCCTTGTGCTCCTCCAGTGACTAGGATGTCAAGAATGCAAACTGGACCCCTTTACATGGGACGTGGGAATTCTCACGGATATTGGAAGTCAAGCAGTGACTATACGCAGACTACACGACTATCAAGTGCATATTGCTTGCTTACCCGAAGTCAGACTAGGCGGTACCGGCTCTCGTTACATCAAGGTTCCGGGCGCAGAAAGCCAATACTGGCTTTATCATAGTGGCCCAGAAACTCTGAGCCAGCAAGGAGTAGCAGTAGCTTTAGTTCACCGCGCCAATTTCGCTCCGCTCTCTTCGGAATCAATATCATCGAGGATCGAAGTGGCGCGTTTCAAAGGTCAACCAATCAACCTTACTGTGGTTGTGATTTACGCCCCAACCCTGCCATCCAATACTAGTGCGAAGGACAAAGTGTACAACAGTCTTTAAACGGTGATAAATCGCATTCCCAAAAGGGATATGCTTATCATGACAGGTGACTGGAATGCCCGGACAGGCGTGCAAGATATCTCTACAGGTCACATTCTCGGGAAGTTTGATCTGGGCCAACAATGTGAGAACAGCGATCAGCTGATCAGTTTCTCCGATTTTAACCGGATATGCCTAACCAACACGGTTTTAGCACCATAGAAGGCATCTTCTCACATGGTATTATAATGACGGTGGAACAGCTCACCAAATCGGCTACGTGCTAATCCGGTCTCGATGGATCTCGCCAACAGAAGACTGCAGATCTTACCGCGGGGCTGAGACAGGCAACAAGGGAGGGTGAGATCACGAGCTGCCACGCGCGAAGTTTCACTTTAGCCTAACGACCCGAATAAAGACAACTCCCCTGAAGCGCCTCAACGTTGAGTTGCTCAAGTCCCGGGAGAAAACGTAAGCTTTAACGAAGGACATTGAATTGCGCTTGTCCACCGATGCATACACCTCATACCACACAACAGACTCGGTCGACCCGCTCTGGGTTAAACCGAAAGTAGCAGTATATTAAGGCGCAATAGGCGGATTAGGACTAACAAAATACCATTATAAGGACTGGATATATGAGGACACTGTCCGTCTCTACCCCTTGGCTAAAGATGCCTGTTTATCCGTCCGTCCGGAAAATCAACCCCTCAGATGCGAAGGAAGCTGCTCCACAACCAGAGATCGATGCAATTCCCGGCACGAAATCGCAAATAAGATGGAAACTGCAGCCAGTGCTTGTCAGTTCACATACCTCTTCCGTCTCATACGATCGGTGAAGGGTAAACGAGTCTATTCAGCCCCTCTATCGCAATTCCGCTGGTGTACCCAACACTGATGTGGATGGTAAGATAACTAGATGGTGTAGAACATTTCAGTCAGTTTCTCAATCGCTCACTAGATAGACAAGTAAAAATTGACTTGACTTTAGCTCCCCCACAGCTTCAACCGTGATTTTCCGTTATTAGAAGAGTTAGCGAATGCGATCGTCCGCTTAAGTCAGGGAGGCTTCCGTCCAGGCAGTGGATGCATCGACTCAATATTCATCCCTCGGAGGATTCTGGAACACCGTTACAAATTCCAATGCCCTACTGCCTCATGCTTCACAGACTTTCGCGCCGCTTTCGACTCAATAAATCGCGAGTCATAGTGGAAGATAATGCTTTCAGTGGGCGTCCCATTCATACTGGTCAGTCTGATAAAGTCGTATTATGCAGGAACAAAAGCACGTGTTAGAGCTCACGACGAAGAGTGTTGTCCATTCGAACTGAAGTTAGGAGTACGACAAGATTACCCGTTATCAGCAATGCTGTTCAAATTTGTTGTTTATTGGGTAATGCAATGCGCAATAAACGGTTATCAGGGCGTCCGAGTTACCGCAGACTGCAGTATTACGCACCTTGAATGAACAGACGACGTAGTGGTGCCCGGAGAGGACCTGACCACCTTGCAGGCGCTCCTTGGTCTGGTAAATAAATATGCTTCGGAGATTGGTCTTGAGATCAAAACTACCAAAACCAAGATGTTCGTAATACCCATTATCGATGCAAACCGAGCCCAAAACGTAATGACCAATCAATTTAGATTGTCCCGGATCTTAAATATCTTGGCTCCACCATCCTCCCAAACGGACAAGCCTCAGATGATGTCGGAGGGCGCATTGACACGGCCCGAACAGTATTTCTACAGTTCCGGAACACCCTCTGGCTCCAGAACGAGATTGATCTTTGCAACCTAGCTCAAGGTGTTTAATGCCTCTGTCCGACCAGTGTTAATGTATGGTCGCGAAACTTGGCCATTTAGAGGTGAGGATAGCATACGACTAGATTTTGATCACTGGTGCCTCAGATTTATTTTAAAAGTAAGGTGGAATGACAGAATCTTAAAGGCATTCGAAATCGCTGCCGCATCGTCCGTCTTTTATAGCGCATACAGTCTCGTCAACTGCAGTGATTTGGTCACGTACCCCGTAAACCATATTACACCCTAACCAGCGTTGTCCTGGCACTATCTCCATGCCCAGACTGGCGTCGCGCACGAGGAGTAAAACTGAAAACCTAGCTGGATACCGTTCACGAAGATATAAACCAACTTGACCTTCGTATGGTACACGGCACTCGCCAATGGAAATCGAACTGGATCGATATCTGCAAGAGCTACCAACAGTACAGCATGTACAGCAGCGATCAGAGACATTCATGAGCCCGGCTTGTCCCCTGGGAGGAGCCAGCCGCAGTACAGTAAGCCACGGGTAATTGCGGCTTTGAAGATAGCTGTAGTTCAAGAGTCGGGCATACAGCGATCACACTTCTTAGGTCTAAATGTTCACTTCAATTGAATGTCTTCAACATCTGCACGCTATCAGATAAGGCAACAGACTAACCTCGCTAGAACTCTCGACACTTTCAAAATCCATGTATGCTGTGCCTCCGAAACTCGCACACGGGACTCCACTTCGGTAATCACGCTTCGCACCCTAGATACAACCTGTCTCGCTTTATTCTTCGCGTGTCAGGTGATCAGATGTCTAGTGTTCGTGGTCAGGCCGGCGTTGGGATTGCTTTGAGCATGAGGGCTGAGCGTGCACTGCTAGGCTGGATTCCAGTCAGCAATCGTTTGCGTGCAGTTCAGTAGGAAGGTTCTGGGCATGTCAACAGCAACAAACTGAAACTTCGATGGTTGTTCGTCGTGTCTATGTATGCACCCACTGACTGCAGTTCCTCTGAGACCACTGACGAACTCTATCGGGATTTGGTTCAGCTGCTGCGAACCGTGCGTTCGTCGGACTTGGTATTCACTGCTGGAGAATTTAAAGCCCAAGTTGGCCGATCTGAAGATTCCGGAAAGCACACTGGAGGCCCGTTTTCTATCCCGGCCGATCGCATTGATAACGATGATCGTTTCATTCAGCTGTGCTCCGACCACAGATGGTTTCTGGCGAGTACGAACTTCTGCAATAGTAAGCAGCATAGGCACACATGGCGTCCTCCTACGACTTCACAACGCTGGACTCAGATTATTCATAATGTCAATGGAAAACCATTGGTGTCAATCCTTCGAAGATTGTCGTGGTCACAACCACACCAAAGCCACCCGTCTCACGCAGTTGTTTCTAGATGACAACCAGTGATCCGGTTTTCAGACAGAGCTGTTTATACGGTTATCCCTGCAGCCGGATTTCAAAGACCCAGTTTCACGCTGACAACAGACCAAGGACGCCTAGTATTCGCCTCTTATTCCACATAAGACTCCGATTGAGGATAGCCTCACAAACGAAGGATATCATTGACGTCAGTTGCTCTGTTGGATGCTCGCAGATCCGCCACCCCGGATGACACATTCAGTGAGGCGCATAAGTCCCTGAGACGCCAACTAACTGGGAGCCTGAGAAATGACCGTGAGCAGTGGTGGATTGCAAAATTCGGGAAAATGGAGAAGGTTGCGTCTATTGGCAATACTTGCAACTTTTACCGTTTGATTGGAGGCACCGGTCCACGCAAGCCCGATATATGTGGGTTAATTAAGGAATCCAACGATCCATCCATTTACTCTCAGGGACGTCGTCTGGACCGTTGAGCGGAGCACTTTAAGGAACAATTTAGTTGTCCCACTTCAACAGTTGACCTTCCTGATATACCTGCAAAAGAAACAAAATGGAGGTTATGCAGGAGATAGCTTACTTGAAAAGGTACAAAACCACTGGACCGGATGCGATGTCTCCATCTTTTTTTAAAGAATGGAGGCGAAGCTTTGGTTTCGGAGTCAACAAAACTCCTCCGCATAGTTTGGGATAGTGAGCAGATTCCCAGGTAATGATGTAGATCAGTGATTGTGCCGACTTAAAAGAAAGGTGACAGATTCTCTTGTGAAAACTGCAGAGTAATTGGCTTGGTAAATATTGCTTCCAAGCTGTTCACCGGTCGTATTCTCCGCTGATTTTTGAGCACCTGCGAAATGCTTAGGCGTGAGAATCAAGCCGGTTTCGGATCCGGTCGTGGTTGTATCGACCACATGTTTGCTCTTCAACAAATCTTAGACCACAGACACATCTTTCGTGGGGCCACAATTTGTGTCTTTCTCGAGCTGAAAGCGATGTTCGATTCGGTCGACCTCACAGTTCTCTGGCGCTGTCTCTCATTGAAGGGTGAGCCAGAAGTATATGCGAACAGTGTGTATGCGAACAGCCGAGGCCGAGTTCGGGCTCACAGCAATCTTTCACCCGAGTTCACCAAGGAAAGTGGTGTTCGTCAAGGGTGCTCTCTTTTGTCAGTCCTTGTAAGTTTTGTAATCCCATTGATTCTTGAGATAGTTCTATCTTCGTGTGAGAATAGCCGTGTCGATCTGTGGTCAGATAGTAAACTGTCCGAGTTGGAATACGTGGAAAATACTGTCCTTCTGAGTGGAGATCCAAGTAAGTTGCAAGCTTTCCTCGTGTTGGCAGAGAAAGCTCAACCTGAAGTAGATCAATTTTGTTAGCTGGGTAGTCACATTTCACCACAAGGACAGATGTCAGATGAAGTGCCATCGTGTATACAGAAGGCGCGTTTGGCCTTTGCTAACCTTAGCCATTTGTGGTGCCCGCGTGACATCCGATTGTCTCTTAAGGGTCAAATGTACACTGCGGTGGTTAGATCTGTCTTTTTCAACGCCTCAGAAACATGTCCGATAAGAGTATGAGAGACACGAAGACCGTCCGTGTTCGAGCATTGTTGTCTCCGTAGCAATGCTCGAATATGGTGGGAACACCGTATCAGCAATGGTGAGGTTAGACGTAGGGTGTTGGAAAATAGTGCCCAGTCACTGGATCAAGTACTGGACTTAAACAGGTTAAGGTGGCTGGAACATGCATTACGCACGTCCATCGACAGATATCCTCGGCGTACTTTTTTCTCCGAGGCAGGTAGTGGTTGGGAAGTAGGTCGAGGTGGTTATTCCATTACACGGCAAGAAAAATTGTGAAAGCCTTGAGCAATAGACTGCTTCTCTTTTATTCATCCTCCTTTTCCTGTCTCTAACCACCTCTCTTTTACCCCCTCCCCCCTATCAAACCATAATGCGCCCACTGAAAACACGGCCGATACTCGCAACGGTTCATTGTCAACTAGTGTCGGGAATAATCCTCTATCTTATAACTCACATTTTTCCAAGCCTCGTCAGCCTCTGAATCTCGGCTTCTTTAACATGCGTACATTCATGCAGTCCGGTCAGAAGGCGTGCCTAGCTCTTATAATAGACTCTCTGAAGATTGGTGCCTGGTGCGTAAGTGAAACGCGTATCCAGGATTCGAGCAGTGTGATTCAACTAACTGCTTTCGGTGTCCCACTAAGGTATTCACTGCGCACTTCAGGAGACGAAGCAACTAGAGATGCGGATCAACGTGGTGTAGGAATAGTCTTGACTGACAAGGCTGGGGCTGTTTTTTTAGACTGGATACCAGTTAACAGTGATTTAAGACTCTAGGGGTCAGTCGGCGTTCGAAAGGTAGCTGTGGTAAGCGCAGTTTGTTTGTGATCTCAGCGTACGCCCCAACAGACTGTATTTCTGACATGCAGAAGGATGGGTTCTACAATGAACTGACCACTCTCGTTCGCAAGAGCAAATAATCTGATATTGTAGTGCTAGTGGGTGATTTCAATACATAAGTTGGCAAAATAAGTGCTTCAGAAGCTTGTTTAGGTGGGCGTCATGCTTTACCGGCTTAGCATACAGATAACGGGGATAGGCTTCTCCATTTTTGTGCAGACAATCGGTTATTCTCGTCTAGTACCAATTTTCGATACAGCTTGCGTCACACAGCGACGTGGCGTTCTAACTCTACAGGTACTCTGGGCCAGATTGATCATATCGCAGTTCTGTTCAGAACCGTAGATCTTACTGGTCTATGTAGGTAGAGTCAGACCATGCATTAGTTGTGATGCGAATACTTCTTCAACTCCATGGTAATCGACACAAACTGCAAACCCGGTTAACTGTGCAGTGTTTGTGTGATTCAGAATTTCACACCAGATATGAACAGAAATTAGCACATGAGCTAGGATCTACGATGAACAGTAATGCAGATGAGCACTGGGCCCATATCCAACAGGCAATCTACTTGGCAGCAGGTTTCGCCTGTGGTCCTAGATCAGATGTCCATCAAAGACACTGGATTTCGCAAGAGTCGTTAAGACTAATGGAGGAAAAGCGTCAGCTCTGGAGCAGGAGGGAGGTGAATAAGATGCGTAGAAGGGAATATGGAATGACTGTAGTAACCACCGTGAGATTAGCTTAATTCCGGTAGTCACCAAAGTATTATCCACGATTTTGCTACCTCGTCTCGCACCGGCTTGCGAGAGGAACACCCGCGAACAACAGGCAGGATTCCACTCAGGTCGAGGGTGCATTGACGAGATTTTTACTCCGTCAATTACTAGAGGTGCGTCACACGCACCGTCGGCCGACAGTAATGGTTTTCCTCGACTTGAAAGGCGCCTTCGATTCAGTTGACCGAACAGCTTTATTCAGTGCTCTTCCTCGAAAAGGTGTGCCGCAGAAGTTCGTGGATCTAGTGAGATCATTGTACTGTCATATTTCTGGTCGCGTAAGGGTTTACGGCGAGCTATCCAGTCCATTCGAGACGAAGAGTGGTATTCCGCAGGGAGGTCTCATATCTCCATTCTTGTTCAACTTCGTCATGGACGAGATAATGGAGAATGCCTTGGGAGATCTCCAAGATGTGGGCATCGAAATAGGAGATAGTAGAAAGCTGTGTGACCTAGATTAGGCGGACGACCTTGTCTGCTTGTTCGAATGCACGGAACATGCTCGACGTGGACTAGATAGACTTGCAAGAGCTGTAGCTCCATTCGTCAAACTCTTTGCACCTTCAAAGTGTAAAGTGATGTTGCAAGACTGGACGTCAACGATTCTGAGCTTGCTGCTTGATGGGGAGGAACTAACAACTGTTGACCGCTTTAGTTACCTCAGAAGCAGCGTGACGACGGGCGGGAGTACGGTAGTAGAGGTGAACACGCGTATATTCAAAGCTCGAGGGACGTACGCTGGACTGAAGCACTTGTGGCGGTGACCTGTTATTTCGGTGAATTTGAAAGGTCGTGTGTATTGTGCCACGGTGGGTTCAGTTTTGTTGTACTGTTGGGAGACTTTCGGTCTGTGTGCAGAAGATATTCGTTCGCTTGAGGTATTTGACCATCGATGTTTGCTTAGTATGGCCAATACTGGATGAAATGACCGAGTGTGCAAAGCTGAGGCCAGAAATCGAGTATTAGGTATCAGTTCAGGGAATATTCTATCACAGTCTATCCAGCTTAGTAGACTTCGTTGGTTGTGGCACGTGTTACTTATGGCTAGCACACCTCTACCGTACCGTGCCCTAGGGAGTGGAAGAAGCCACGTGGAGGTCAACAGATGACGTGGCAGCGAGGGATCAAGAAGTGTGCACCGAATTTAGGAAAAGTAGGTGCCTCACATCTTCGTGTTTGGAGTCCAAAAGATTCGTGAACCAGTTGGCTGGAGACACTGAGGGTTATAGCTGCGAACCGTGAACAGTTGCGATCATGTTGTCACTTTCTGTGGAATTAGAATGATTGATCAATGCGCGTTTGTACAGTTAGACTGTGTATTCCGTGTGTTGGCTACTAGGGCGTTCTTACCTTTTTCCCACCTATGTAGATCGACTCCCTGTCCATCTTGCATATTCATATCTTCTAATTCAATGTGCAACATGGTGAGAAAGGCAGTGATCAGTGGGGCTTGTCCTTCTGTTTAACGGTGTACGATGCTGATGATGAAGATGAGCAATCGACTTGGCCAAGTGGGACGTGCTACACATCCGGGTTGGGGATCACACAACCCGCCCACCCGATGATTGGAGACATTAAGCGGAATGATTAGGTGTCGTGACCAGTGTCGCAATTGCATTCTAACTCTTTCTTCGTCCTTGTCTTTGTCATTTCCGCTCCTTATCTTGCTTTCGGTTCTTTCCCAATAATCTTTCTATTTCTTTTGCTCTTGACTTGATTATGCTGAAGGTAGCAACTGAAACCAGAGCACAGAAGTGCGAGGTTAATGGTTGAATGAACTGATCTGAATTGAATTGTTACATGCTCAGTTTACCCGCTGTATGTCAATGGGATTGGTAAATCTGGAATCTGCCAAACCTTGCTTCATAGCCAAATATGTCCGTGTATTCAGTCTGTGGAGGCTGTTTGATTCACGGAAAAATCCTGACGTAGCAGTCAGATTGCAATACAAGTTCAGTGTGGCGGATGCCCTTCGGTGTGGCCTCGTAGCTCAGCTGTTAGAGGGCACGCGGTACTGAAGTATAAGTGGCAACCAGGCGTGGGTTCAAACCCCACTCGGGGTCAACGATCTTTGAAATTTGGTTCATTCAAAAGTAAAATGTGTTTAACAAACTAGCTTGATGGATAAATCTTGGCCAGAACGGGTATTATTACTCAGTCATCTTCAAGTTTATCATCAGTTGGTGAAAGTAATTTATGTTGACCTGAACAATTGCTTGCTTGTAATCTAGCGATTATCACTGTCACTGTGGCATTAGTTGCTCCATTTAAAATGAAAATTAACGTACACTCGATCTTCATCTGGTTCGCGAGTTTCGTTTGCTTGCGTGGAAATCTACGTGTTTCCTTTCTGTCCCAGCTTTCTCGTCGATTGAGATTGCCGAGGAGTGTCTGTAATCGATGTCTATAGATTGTTGAGTGTTATTCGGGTCAAAATATTGATTTCTTGGGGTTGCATCTCGAACAGTGTTCTGCCATGCGTCTGATCAAACCCATCGATTTATTGCCAGATTCGTTAGGACGGCTTGGATTCAATAAATTCATTGCATGGCCTAATCAATTTAGAATAAAATATCCGTGAGACGTCAAGCAGAATATTAAGTCACAACTCAGTTTTGTCACGGGACAAAATAAGTTCTCAAGATGGATTAAATTTCACTATTCAGGCAACAATGGTAACAGTACTTCCCCAGGAGAACACTTTAATTGCTGTTGTTGGTTGGCTAAGTCTTCAGGTGCACAACTGCATTACGAGCGCCCCACCGCCATCCACATTTTATCTGTTGTTACGAACAGTTTATGATACGCATTTGTCACCACTGGGATGTACCGAACGCGGTTCTTCTTCCTCATTATCCCTTCACGGACGCTATCATCATGCCAGTATCGAACCGATCATCATTAAAAATGTTTTTACTCCTCAAAACGAAATGGAACGGATATCGTTTAAGCTCAACAAAGGAGAAAGTATTCTGCGTAACTGTGTTTACGTGCCTTTTAAATCGGCCTGATCTAACGATAAGTGGTTAACTGAATATCAGTACTAGTGATCTGATATTATTTCTGTCACTAGGTCAAGCAATGCGATCATTGGGTTTTCTGAAATTGTCAAAACCCCGCTGATTGATTCCGACGAATGCCTGACAAGATGAAGCACGAAGATGTCTTGCGCACCAACCGATTGGCAGCCTGAAAAATGGTCACGAGTTGTGGTGAATTTCGAATTGTAAGGAAATGCGGAAAGATCAGTTGTTCGGTGCACTAGAGCTGTTTGGTAGTGAAGTATTCAAGGAGACTAACGGCCTGCTAATTCAGACTTAAGAGTGCCATAGTAAAAGTAGGATGCGTCATTTTCTGGAAAGAAGTTTAGAATGCCTTTGTCTACCATGTGTGCTGAATGGCTTATTGGGGACCGTCCTGATGTAGTCTCCAACCTTCTAGCAGGTATGGAACTTCTTCGTGAAAAAGCTATCTTGAACGAAGTAAGATTGCTGAGCCGGATGCGTCACCTCAATCTATTTTTGAAAACGGTGGCCCAGCTTTGCTATCCAAGTTAACAAAACTCCTGGATTAAATGTTACTGAAAAACGAGTTCCCAAGAATTGGTATAAATCGGTGATCGTGAAAACCACACAGGATTGTCTTGTTAATGTCACATTGAAACTGCTCACTGACATTATTCGCCGCTGATTACCTAACGCTCGCGAACAGTTCTCGTGCGAGAATCAAGCTGTATATATACCCGGTCGAGGTTTTGTTGACCACAGCTTCACTTTCTGGTAGACTTTAGAACACAGGCACTATCCATAAGTCCACCGTCACTGTTTTTCTTTATCTGAAAGCCACCGACCCAGTTGGCGACACTTCCTTGGCGCTGCCACTTGATCGGTGTGTTTGGGTAAATTCATTTTCACCAGTACATTCCTGTGCACCAGTGGTCGAGACGAAGTTCGGGTTTGCGGTGTTTTCGCTTACCTTTGTTCGCCATGAGGTCTGATATACCTGAGAGTTTCCTCGTCTTCTTTTTTATTTGGCTATATAATTGACGATATCCTCAGGGGCACTGATGTTGTTTGAGCAGTAAGCTTTTGTCAGGTTGAAAAGTTGCAAGCTTTCTCGGACAATCTGAGCGGTTGTTTCGCAGTGCTTGATCTGTGTTTCGCATCTTCAAATTGTAAGATGCTAGTGTAGAACTGCGTCAGCTTAAAACCAAACTGTACGGAGTTAAGGTAGAACATAAATATGGATGAATGAGTTCTGTTAACTAGGCAGTTGCATTTCACTCACAGGTTCAGTACTGGACGAAGTGTCATCATGTTTACAGAATTTCCATTTGATATTTTTAAGCCTTCCACCTGTTGTGTTCACATGACGTCTGTCTGTCCGACGAAAATTGAATGCATGTTGCATCACTTTGGTTAATTTTCCGGTAATGAGGGTGTCATTGCTCACTATCAATCATGAAACAACCGAAAGACGGAGTACTAGAGACTGCCCACATATCTCGGTAGCAGTTGGTTAAAAATTGGCAAACATGTTTTTGATCCGTTCGGATTCCTGTGGTGTTTGTGCATCCATTAACGTATCGAAGCCGAGATCAGTTCTGAGTGTATCAACCGGAACGATGGAGCAGATGTTTCAGGCATATGGGTGGCACTGACATCGCTGATGAATAAACGTCCTAAAAGTCACAACACATTGTTGACTTCAAATGACCCCGCCGCCATTGGGGAAACAGATCCATCCCTCACACCCACAGCACACGTCAACACACACGCGCATACATCTACACACACACACACACACACACATCTACACACGTTCGATGCCCAATGGCTAGGACTATTATTTCAAGATCAGTCGATTGTAAACTGGCGGTAACCGAAACGTCGATTGACTGCCGTCTTTCCCGACAACGCGGTTACCGAACAATAAACACTTACTTATATCTATCCATCCGTGTATGTTTGAAGTAATCGTTCCATTTCGTGTATTGATAAGTAATTAATATTCGGAGAAGTCGCTGTTTCCTGCCGTGTGTTGAACATATTAATGTTGTTTGCACCGGTGTGATGTGTTGGTGCAATAGAAACAGGGTTTTCGTCAATCTGCGTAAAGCGTTCAGAATTGCAGTTAGTATTCCGAAGACAGCAGTTAGTTTGCACCGTACGAGGACCGAGAGTGATCAATATCACAGGTAATTCCTTGAAAAACCAACCAGTATACACTTTCGTCCTCTTGTCAGCTATTTCAGACGTTAGAATCGTGAGTCTTTCAATGAATCTTACTGTTGTGAATCTGTAACTTTACGAATTTCACTTATCTTGGAAGCAAGCACGTTCTCTCGTCCATTTTCGAGTTATTGTACTAAGTACTTAATCGCCTAATCGATCGCACCGCACGTTTCATTTGATTAACTCGACGATCGTTGCCGTACACAGCCACTTCCGATCTCTCTCTCTCTCTGCATAAGTACGTGCTACGACTAGATGAAAATTTTGGTTTCAACCTGGTAGTGATGCCGCTATCAACGCATTCGTTCCCACGAACTCTTGTCCAAAAGTTTACCTGCGCATCAGTCACCCCAACAAAATTCAAACTGAATCCCTAATGCGAGAAAATTACACGAAGGCACATGTACGCAGTCCTCAAGTCTCGAACCACACCTGGGTTTTGCAAACATGATAGTCTAGTGAAATGTTTGACCAACCCAAGAGAATTTTTAATGACATTTGTTTTTCGCAAGAAAATGAAAATGAAGTGCATAACTGACTTTTCTCGCCTTTGTGAAGGATTGAAATACAAACGCGTTGTTCTTCGTGGTTAGTAAAATACTTCTTGCCTCTCCCACTTTTGGGGGTAGACAAGAAGCATTCTGAGCCGTGCGTAGAGACACGATAAAAAAACCCTTTTCAGAGGTCTCTAAGTGCTATGTCGTTTCCTGTTCTTAATAAAGTATTTCGTTTTACAAGCAGGAGATTCGAACTGGCTTAACAAATCAAAGCCGCCCGTCTTTAACTGTAAACGTCACCAAGCAGTATTCTTACTTGCTAAATGCGGCTATTTCCATTATGTATGAGTAACTACCGATGCGCGGTTGAAATTTGTGTCCAACACACAACTAAGTTAAAATTCGGAACAGGGGACGCAGTGGTTTTATCACATGGTGGTAGTATGGTTTAATGATTCAGGTCATGTGACGCTGAAGTTTTCCCGTCCACATTTAACGCGCTAATGTGATTCGGTTACTGATTATGCCACGGCAGTCACCTGAGTTCGACTGCGAGGCTCAATTAGATGAGTTAGGGTCTAACACATCACTATTCCGAAGCCTAACTGCAGGCATCATGCTTTGTGATTTCATTCAGAGGAACTTAACCCACTCGGCTCCAGCTCGAGATATTTTAATTTATATGGTCCTGTCTAATCGGTTGCAAAGTTGTTTGAATCTTAAACCAAGTTCTCAACATAATGAAAATGGCGTAGTATTTTTATCACCTCACACATTCACCTTAGACAAATCAATCACGCATTAGCACACACCATGGAATTAGTGTGGCACTCAGGACACCGATGACGGTTGCATAAAAAAACAAGATCTGCTGTGAATCAGCAAGTAATTCGCAGTCCATTGAAGATGTCTTTCCTCTCGTCGTAAATTTAAACGTATGATTAGCACTTTCCGACAGGCTTTCTCCACGGGACGTGAATAAGGGATAGCAGATTCACTGAATTTAATGTTTTATCTGCTAGCCATCTCAAAAGGTGTGCCGAATGCTGCTTTCTACGGAAGTTATATTACTTTCGAGAGTCATGTATCAGTTCAGTTCATTGAACCATTAACCTCGCACTTCTGTGCTCTGGTTTCAGTTGCTACCTTCAGCATAATCAAGTCAAAAGCAAAAGGAATAGAAAGATTATTGGGAAAGAACCGAAAGCAAGATAAGGAGCGGAAATGACAAAGAAAAGGACGAAGTAAGAGTTAGAATGCAAATACGCCACTGGTCACGACACCTAGTCATTTCACTTAATGTCTCCAACCATCGGATAGGCGGGTCGTGTGAACCCCAACCCGGATGTGTAACACGTACTACTGGGCCAAGTCTATTGCTCAAAATTTTCATACCTTTTCTCCATGTTATTGAACTAACGACCTTGGCCTACCTTCGAACCTCAACCTGCCTCGGAGAAAAAAGTACGCCGAGGATATCTGTCGATGGACGTGCGTAATGCATGTTCCAGCCACCTTAACCTGTTTAAGTCCAGTACTTGATCCAGTGACTGGGCACTATTTTCCAACACCCTACGTCTAACCTCAGCATTGCTGATACGGTGTTCCCACCATATTCGAGCATTGCTACGGAGACAACAATGCTCGAACACGGACGGTCTTCGTGTCTCTCGTACTCTTATTGGCTGTTTCTGGGTCGTGTTAAAGAACAGATTTAACCACCACATTTTGCAGCCGGATGTCATGCTGGATCCACAGATGGCTGAGGTTAGCGAAAACCAAATGCGCTTTCTGTATACGAGACGAAACTTCATCCAAATGAACCCGTATTTTGTTTACAGAACTGTCACTTGTTCGTATTCGACATTTTTCCTCCTCACTTGGCATTTGAATTCTTGCACGGTTGTCAGCACCAATATAACATTAGATTTACTTGATTTCACGTCACACAGTTTGATGTTTTGTTTTCTGTGCAGCACAATCCCAGGGCTGTGTTCCAGTTCGGATTCTTTGCTGGCATTTTCCTCGTTCAGTCGATTGTCATCATACTAGCTTGTGAGTTCTTTCATTTTGTCTATAACACTGGCAATTATGGTTATTTCTCAACGTTCAGAAAGCCACGCCAAAATCAAGACAAGTGAAAATTTTGATTGGCAATAGAGATCCTAACAGCTGATGATTATAGCGAGATTCGTCTTATGTTCACCCCTCATTCGCTTTCTTGATAGTAATAACATTCACTCATTTCTTATTCAATACCAACGGTATTTAAGGTGATTGTGCCGAAAAGCGTTCAAATCAACCGCCCTTGATGATAGTTATCAACATATTATTTTTCTTTCGGGCAAGAATATGCCTAGGATATGGGCTTCAGTCAGCTAGTTAATCGTTTGATTCTGTGTGTGAAACATACCACCAATATGATGACAAGACGTTCATCTTATATTGCGAGAGTTTAAGACGCTGCTGTCCTTGACTTCCTTTCTTTCTCCTACAACACATGAATTTCTCGAGCGGCAAGCGTTGACCGGTTATCTATATCTCATCGCTACTGTCTGTGGGATATCTCTGTTAGAATTGCACGCATTGCTTACTCAGTCAGTATGGTTTAATCAGTCTACTGGCTTAGGTAGGTAGACCATATTTTCCGTACACCATCTCACACCGTATTCTATTTTCACAGATCCCGGAGTTCACTGGAAGAACCAGTGCGAAGGTGTAATTATGACATGACACTAGTTGACAGAAAAAAACTAAGGTCAGACGTGCTTCCAACGGTTCGTCACATCTGTGTTGCTCGGTTCTGCATCTTTCAGGGTAAACATTTTTAGCCCCATTGTCGAATATTCGACCGGCAGTATCCAGATAGTCATCGTGGTGGACCTTTCTGATCCGTATCGAATCCTACCGCCACCATTACCAGTCATTTTATCCAATGGTTTGCCACTATTGGCAAAACATCGGAAACTGTACGCTGAAAAACGAAAAAAATCAGCATTTTTCGCTCTTACTAACTGTTTTATTGTATTTTACGCCCCTTCCCCTATTTTGTAACTGTTGTTGTTTCGTTGGCACCTTGGTTGATCTGAAGCCGGTGTAAATATATATATATATATATATATATATATATATATATATATATATATATATATATATATATATATATATATCCTTCGTCCCAGTCAACAACGACTACACTTTGAACCATCGTATTCATGAGATGATACACTTTGCCCTATTTTACTATTACTTAGTATCTCCACTCTTAAAAACATCGTAAACTAAGTTCTTAGTGAATTTCTAAATTTGGGCATGAAATACACCGCTGCGTACAAGGTGTTAACCTAAAATTGTTCTAGTGTATCTCGTATCCCAACTGTCGAACGAAATAAGGAACTGGATTTCTCTTCGTTTACAAAAGCAGTTTAGGTCTTCGGGATGTCACGTAATACCTCTTTGTCTGAAAAAAGACGGAACCCTTTTCACAAAGGTATTACGGACACGCAAATTGCTTTGGTTTGTGCACGAAAGGCCACGAGGGCAGGGCAAATAAATCTTTTTAATTGCGCCGTTGTGATATTGGACTTTGTCTAGTGTTGTGCGAACGACCCATTTTTCTGCATCCATAACCAACGTTCACCGTTCAATAACGGATCCTGCCTATCGAACTTGTTCCGTGGTTACTTTGCAGGAACAAAAACAATGAACAGTTGAAAGTTTTGTAATTATTAATGGTCCCCCAAACTCTATACTTCCATATAAAGGGACTAGGTTCCACGTGGAAATGCGTTGAAATGCCACGGTACATTGAGGGTTTCCAATTTCGTCTAGTTACAGCTGTAAGCAGTTTTCGAAAAATTACTTACTTTGAATGTATATCTTTATGTTGGAATGCCTGTTTTGGCTACTATGTCCTTCTAAAAGATTTGTGAACAAGCTCATGTTAGACTGTTGAGCTCAACCGAAGTTTTGTTTGGATTGAGGATACTCCCGACCTGTCTTCTTTCTGTTTTGATCAACCGGATAAATGGGACCTGCTGATTTAATTTTTTTGAATCATAGAAACGGTGGCTTTGAAATGTGTCGTTTGTTTTTCTAAAATTTTGATTTTAAACACGATCAGGGATAATATTGCGATTGGCATAAATGTTTTAGGTGGATGTATACAGTATGGATGATCGGACACAATTTCTACGGAAGTCAGATGTTTATCGTACAGCACTGTGCGTTTGGAATCAGGATTAGATGAACCACTGCAAAAGAAGATAACCGAATGACCTCTTAGAATTCCATCACTTATTATCTTTCTATTAGGTCACTATTTAGTTGTTTTCAAATGGTTGTGCCCTTTTTAAGTGTGGAGCTAGCACTGCATCAACCCACGGACATCACCAAATGCTTTTTATTACCCCGACCATATCGTCTGCAGTACGTTTGTAATCTTGTCAATTTTTTCAACTTTGGATATGGGCAGCCAGTCCAATTCAGATCTATCCTTTTCCTCTTCATTTCCGCTTCTTCCATCTCTTCTTACAGGTTTGTTCTTGCGTCCTTTGCCCAAACACTATTTGCCCGCGTTACGAATTTTTCGAACTACGTTCCTGATAATATTTTTTCTGTGCTTGTTCGGATTGAATACCTACGGATGGCGTTCCTCTGGTGTAAATAACGTTCTGATATTTGAGATCAACCCACGCTCACATATGGATCATTTTCAACTACTTGAAGTGAGTTGAAGTGAATTACTTTCAAATGGCAAATTTTCATCAAATTGAATGTCTTTTGGTTTCATTTGTACCCGGAAAACGAAGACAGATGCTTGTGGGACTTCATCGAAACTTTCCATGCTTCACATGACGTTAAACAAACTATCTGAATCGCCTTTGTCGTCGAACTTCGCGCTACCGCAGGGTTGTTTTTACCTACTACACTAAAGTATTACAGAAATCCTGGTTTCACTGGCTACTGCATTTTGCTGCTGGCTCTTTTAGAGGTTTTTCGTGCAACATCAGAGCAATTTGCTTCATTTGTATGATTTAAAATACTGCAACGGGAAACTTGCCCCTTCATTTTTACATAAAGGTAAGAACGCTATACCTTGGACCCCACCCAGGAAGTCTAACACACCCTACATAGCCAAATCCACAGCTTGGGTTTTTCAGACCTCACTTCCTTGTCATGGACTGGCCACCTTCACTCATCTTCCAACGGTTACCCGCCCCAGTGAACATGGCGCGCTGAGAAATCCTGTCAGGAGACATGCGCACCACATGTCTCAACCATCTTAGCTGGGTGACCTTTGGATTTTCATATAATGATTTTTTCGTGAACCTAAGACTTTCCACCAAACCTCAGCATTGTTTATACGGTGTTCCCACCAGATTTGAACAATACTACGGAGACATCGGTGTTCGAATGCCGAAAATCTTCGTATATCCTCAACCCGCAGTGGCCATGTTTCTGAACCATACAGATGCACTGACCTGACTGCTGCAGCGTATACTCGACCCTTGATAGGTAAATGGATGTCATATCGACGCCACCGATGAATCAGATTGGCAAACACCGAAGGAGCCTTCTGTATGCTCAAAGACAGCTCATCCGATATCCAACCGCTGGGTGAAATGCAGCTGCCCAGATAACAGAACTTATCTGTCAGGTCTATAGTTTCTCCAGATACTGAAAGGACCAACCCAGTCATGCAACAGCATCTTGCATTTTGAAGTTGTAACACGTGTACCGAAAATTGCCACGCAGTCCATCAAGCTGTCTAGAAATGCTTGCAGCCTACCTGGATCTTCACTTAGGATAACAATGTTGTCCGCATATTCATGGTCTAACACTGTTCCATCCGGGAAAAGTTCGGTACCACTATCATCACCCGACAGAAGTGCGACCTCTAGGATTATATCAGTCACGAAGGTAAAGAAAAAAAGAGAAAAGAGGCAACCCTGACGTACACCACTCCCCCCAGGGGGGGGGGAGGGGAACTCGGGTGAAAGAGCACCATAAGCCCGAACTCGGCTTCGGCTGTTCATGTAAAAGGACTTTATGATGGAAATGAATTCTCTGGTACACCCTTCAACAAAAGGCAGCACCAGAGAACTGTGTGGTCAGCTGAGTCAAAGGCCGCTTTAAGATCAAGAAAAACGGAGATAGTGGGCCTATGGAAGGCGTGCCTGTGTTCTAGAACTTGGTGAAGAGTGAAGATGTGGTCGGCACAACCTCGACCAGGTTCAAATCCAGCCTGATGCTCGCGCGAGCACTGTGTGTGAGCGGTTGATAGGCGGTGGAGAATAATACCAGCGACCAGTTTAGATGCGATGCTAACCAAGCTCAATCGCCTGCGGTTTTCACAGGAGGACCTGTCATCATTCTTGTAAATTGGTATAGTCACCGGTTCACACCAATTCTTTGGAACTTATTCCCTATCATATACAAAACTGAGGAGTTTTGTCAACTCCAATAACAATGTTGAGCCGGCGGAGGCAACCCATCCAGTCCAGAAGCCTTATGTCGTTCAAGGTAACCGATCTCACGGAAAACCTTCGTCTCTGACGGCAAATTAGTACCTACAACCGAAGCTGGAGTTATGGTGCTACTTAGCAAGCCTGTCATGGATAAAGGCCAGTTGACCTGCTTCTCGAAATGCTTCGGCCAACGAACTAGACGACACTCCTGAGTTTGAATCAGTGAGCACTTCGCCTTTTTGACCAGTTCACTAACTCCTGGCCTTCGGGGACCGATATTTCTGATTAGACGGAAAAGGTTGCGGCTGTTACCAATCGCCACAGTTTTTCTATCTCCCTACGCTTCTCAATCCACCACTGGTCGTGGCCGTGTCTCAGGTTCCGAATCAGTTGGCGTTTAAGGCATCTCCGTGCCTCATATCCGGAATCCGGGGGGATCGATCTGGCAGCATCTAACAGTGCAACTGAGGATGCAGATGCTCATCGTTTCTGTGTGTGGACTTTGGACCTAAGGCAGAATTGACAACCTCAAATAGAGCCCGCTGGATCTCTGTCCATTGCTCTTCTGGATCCTAGGCATTTGACTGCATCGATAACCTGGTGGATAAGTCTGCTTAAAAAGCATATCGATGGTCATCGTCCAGTAGCAACTGCGGGGGACGGTTGGCTTTGGCGTTACTTCGGCCACCGACGAGGCGCAAGCTAAAGCGCGTGCGAACAAGAGCGTGATCAGTGCCTATCGACGTGGGCCAGAATGATCGACACACTTGAATTGATCCGCGCCAGCGGTAACCGATGACAGTGTGGTCGATCCGGGTCCAACGCTATGAAGGCGCAGGAGGACGCTTGATTAGTTGGTGCCCCTTTTTGTGCGAGAAATCCGTGATGGTAGACAACTCTGCTGTCGCCCGGCTCACTACAACGTCTGATCTGTTGAGGCCTTACGTGGTTCGCCACTTTAAGTCTCAGGCTGATGGTTGTCGGTTTCCTTCACACTCTAAATCATGAAAATACACAGCCACACATGCACTCGCTCTCATGCTTGCTCTACTCACTCGGAAAACAAGCATGAACTGATCACCCTCAAAACCATTTGTGGAATGAACCATATTATCGATTCTGTGCACCAATTTCTCTAATCTTTCTCTCCTACTGTTCTATTTTTGACCGAAACCTAAATCTTCCCCTCATCAGACACCACCTACCTTCAATTTCCCAAACATACTTTCCACTTCTCTTTTTCACCCAAAGCTGATGTCTGTGCCTTTGTCCACCAGTCAGTCATCACATCCAGAATCCAAAATCTTGACTTTTCCAATCGTGAATTTCATTTTGTGTGGCTGAAGCTACGACTCCCTTATTTTACTCACTCTTTTCGTGATGTTTACCGTTCACCCAACAGTAGCGAGTCATCAGTGTTTTATTTTTTTATCTTCGAACACTGAGCATTTGTTCGTTACGAATCCTAAGTGCCGTATGACCGACCATCTTAGAAGATTGAAATGTTCATAATCGAGATTGGTTGATTCACTCATCGGACATTTCGGCTCTGGGACGAGAAGCTGAACATTTCTCCGTGGTCAAAAACTTGTGCCAACTTGTTGACCTCCTCACATGTATTCCCGATCAAGCTGCCGATCGCGTCCATACCCTTGATCCTATTCTCACTTTTGTTCCTTCTCTATTCTAGTGCATCTCTGCCCTTCATCCACTTGGTTCATCTGGCCACTGTATCATATCCTATTCCATCAATTTTAGTCTCCCCGATCCTTCACCCACTTCGAGACACATAACTTGGTGCTACAGTTCAGCCAACTGGAAAGTCTTTCGCGGTGTCCTAGCTTCCTATATCTGGAATAATTGCTGCTTTACTTCAGACGTTTTCGTTTCCATTTCTAACTTCACTGGCATTGGTCTTCAAGGTATGCAACATTTTATTCCTCACTTATCCATATCCGGCAAACCCGAATCACCCGAGTGGTTCAACCACGCATGTGATCGTGTCGCACGCTTGAAGCGTACAGCATTTCACCGCTCGCCCACTCCCGACTCTCACGGCAGCTTTGTGCAAGCCAGGAACAAATGCTCGTTAACCATACAAAGAACCAAAGAATGCTTAGTCCACTGGAAAGCCGAACGCTTGCCTTCGTCTGCCACCGGTAGCCCGACATTTTGGTCCCTTGCCAAAACAACAAATTTTGCCCCTCCGATTTCCTTCCCATCTGTAATTCATTTGGTGATCTTGTTTGTGAGCCACACGAGAAAGCTGATGATTTTGCTCCCCGGTTTGCCTCCAACTCCACCTTACCCTCTTATCCAACTCATCTGGTTCCTTTTCTTCCCTCTGTCTCCCATTTTCCACCTCACATTAGCATTAGGATGATCCACCAAGTGCTGTGTTCTCTGGACGTATGCGAACCACCCGGTCCGAACGGTGTAGCTTTACTTCTGTCTTTGAGTTCTCTTTCTTCCCCCCGAACCGTTACATTGTGGAACACTCTTCCTCTTTCTGTCTTCCCACGCCACCCACTTACATTTCTTTCTTCGAAAGCAAGATCAGTAGATTGGTTCTAACGTGAATGTTCCCCCACAACCCACTTTCGCAGTGTCTTCTGATTATGGGGTTTATCCCTTATGTTTTAATTCAATTGAAGTGTAATAAAATTGTTAGGAATAGTCCATGGTCGGAACATAGTTGAGTGAGTCCATCACCGTTATCGAATCGATCTGCTGGAACGCCAAATCGACCTCCTATGTTTCTCTCCGTCTCATCTAGGATTCCAGCTTGAACACTGAAATCACCATCAACAACCATTGTGTTCGCACAACGCATGCTGTGGAGCAGTTGAGACGAATCTTGGTAAAATTCGTCTTTAGCCTCAGGAGAGTTACAGTCATTTAGGGTATACACAGAAACTACAAACAGGCATCGACGCCTCAGTCTAGTGCTGTTGACATGCGCAGAACCATTCAGTCAAACCGCACGCAATCGGCTGCTGAATGGGATTCAGTCGAGCAGGGCACGCTCAGCTTTCATGCTCAGAGCGATGCCAATTTCAGCCTGACCACGAGCACCAAACACCGAATCATCCGACACGCGAAGACTGAAACGAGAAGCCCGAGTTTTTAGCTGTGGAACAAAGTTTTAACACTGAAGTTTGGTCTTGTATGCGCGTTTCGGAGACACAATACGTCTATGTCAATGGTTTCAGGAGTTCTATCTAGGTTGACATGCTGTCCTGTTCGATAAAGTGTGCGGACCTTGAAAACAGTATAGTGAAAAGAATGATTAGGTCGGGGAACGGATTCTCTTTTCCCCCCTGTCTTTAAGTTGCTTTCCTTACTGAGAGCTAAAAGTCCACGGTCGTGACTCATTGTGGCTACGTGTACGCGTTTAGAATTGGAACGTAAAGGATGAAGAGCAGAGAGATGGGGAATGTTTCACGATTAATCGCTGGAGATTTCTGGACAAATTATACTTCGCGGCTACCCACACTGCGGAAAAGGTTTTTCTTCGGGAACCCTAACCGGAGCCTTGGACTCGAAAGTCTGACCCACATGGTTGTGCAACGTTAACCCAGCACGGGAACATGACCGAAGAACCCGTGAGGGAACTTCTTCTGGTCTGTCACGTGAAACCTGATTGTTGCATGCATTCTGTCTTGTCTTGGTTGGTGCGCTGTAATCAATCTGATTTTCGGATTCAGTTTTCAGTCCGATGCACCCGATGAGGCAAGCGGAACGTTGACGGGGCAGCATCGTTTGGGCCAGGGGCTGCCCAACTGAGACGGACGATAGCTGCCCGATGAAGTGCGATGACTTTCCCCACTGTGGAGAGAAACCCTAAGTACTCTACTCCTACGTCCATCTAGTAGAGGTTTTTAGACCATTAACCTATTTCTCCATGTTTATTCTTTGGAGTGTCCTCTTCAGGGGCACCGTTGTTAGAACCAGATATTGCCTAGCTACCGGGAACAAAACAGGCGAAATTGTAGAATTAAAGGTGAGAAACTGAGTAAAAAGTTTTTGGTGGACGAAGAATAGATTTGCGGTTAACCGATGTACTAGTACCCTTGGCAATGAGATAAGGTTTCGCTTATTTTTATCCCTGTGATTTGACTACCGTTGCCCATCGAAACGCCATTTACCCCATTATACATTGCTCGTCATGGTTGTCCTTCCGACGACATACGAGATAAGTCTCCATCATTATAGCCTGTTTAGGTTCACTGTTTTCATTGGTTACCTCACCATGTATCCGTTTCATTACGTTTGAGCTTATCAGTCCTAATCCAGTGTTCAGATTTAATTCGAGTGATGCTTCGAAACGGATGTTTGAACAGCAGAAATCTTAAGCAGTGAGCCTCTCCGTAGGCCTGTCACTTCACTTCACTTATTAGGTGTCCCTTTTCGCTGCGAAGCAGTATGCTAAAATGTACTGTGTCGCATAGTTATGCTTGGTCGACGCACTTCTTTTTTGACCAAATGTAATGAACTAACACGACAAAGTTTGTAACCCAGTGTTCTTAAAATCACAGTCGCAAACTCTGCCATGCTCACTGTAAAAATAGAATGATTGATTCTTCGAGTAAATAATTAGATGCAAGCTCTTAAATTACTTTTATGGAGGCGACTGAGTAGGCAACATATGGCAGCCCCTGGATTCTTCCTGTTTGATTGACACGCTAGTCAGTCAGCGCAAGAGCTTCAAGGAAATCTAACCGCAATGTTGTGGTCGATCAAAAGTGGGACTTGCAAATAAGTTGAATCTTTATGTACTCGATAAGTTCGGATATTACTCAGCAAATTGCAAAATCTTCGTACTTGGTGATTTTACCGACAACAGTGGGGGACAAGTCACCGATTTACGTAGTGATGAATGAATGAAGCGAAACTCATATTCCTCTATTACGCTACTGAGTGACAACAATTTTACCCACTTCCAACTAACCTGGGGCACTGCATTCAACCTTCATTGGAATTGGCAGTGGGGTTGGCCGCTTAGTGTACTTGTCGTTGATATTCATTTAGTTATTGAAAGTTTGTTGGGAATCGGGGCGTAGACTATGGTACTGGTTGTTTGGTTGAAAATTTCCTCATTATAATGTAGGAGCTTAATAGTGAACTCAAATGCCGTGTTATTTATCAGCAACAAGCACGTAAGAGTTTCTAAACGGTCCAATTTCCTATTCTTATCCATTTCTAGTTTCGACGTGTTCCGTGTTCATTTCCCTAGATATACCACTCACCCTTGTGCATAGTCTCGATGTCTTGGTTCTGTAGCACTAGGCAGCTCACTTTCGTATACTTATCAGAGATGCCGATGTTTAATCTCATGGAAGATGGTGTGATGTTTTACTTGATGAATTAGAGTAACCTTCCCGGATATTCCATTCATAGAGAATAATTTTCTAGTTTTATTAGAATAATTATTGGAATCTTATCTTACGTGCGTAATGCATGTTCCAGCCACCTTAACCTGTTTAAGTCCAGTACTTGATCCAGTGACTGGGCACTATTTTCCAACACCCTACGTCTAATTTCAGCATTGCTGATACGGTGTTCCCACCATATTCGAGCATTGCTACGAAGACAACAATGCTCGAGCACGGACGGTCTTCGTGTCTCTCATACTCTTATCGGACATGTTTCTGAGGCGTTGAAAAAGACAGATCTAACCACCGCAGTGTACATTTGACCCTTAAGAGACAATCGGATGTCACGCGGGCACCACAAATGGCTGAGGTTAGCAAAGGCCAAACGCGCCTACTGTATACTTGATGACAGGGAACGGAAGAAAGGGCGACTGTTGTAACTGATGAGTTTAGAGAAAAGACTGTGGCGATGCATCCAAGACACTCGCAGATTTTTAGGTTGTCTTTTCCGAAAGATCTTAGAATTTTTGATTCCTAGTTTGCGCTGTGTTAACGTGACGTGATGCAAATAGACATCCTTCATGTACATTATTCGGGAGAAGAAATCAAGTTTGAGTGAAACAATAATCACCCGAGCGAGGTATCTGTCTCATCATCTATCGTGTGCAAACAGGAAGTATGGACCAATGGATCTATCGGCCAGGCTTTCCGTTTCAGATCCCACTTCATTGAGTGTGGAACTGTAACCGGGTTGTTATCGATTCGTGTGTTTATCCGGTGCGTCACGGAGTAACATCGGGAATCTCGTCGAGATACTGACGATTTCGCGGATTTCGCGGAAAAATATATGTCAAGAGGAGTCTGTCGTTTGTTGCTTGTGTTACAAGTCCCGCCAGTTTATCGCATAACAGTGATTAGTTATGCAAACGGATTATCCTAAAATGTTTGTACAATCAAGGTTCAGCAGCACGAAGTCGTGGGAAAGAACTCGCTCCTACAGTGATAATTTAGTGATATGATATGCGTCCTAAAGCGTGGATGCTTACGTTTGTGACCCCATCCTTGGTGTCAGTGAGAAACGGGTTTCAAAATGCTAGTTAGTTAGCCTCTCCAATGAGCCCCCGGAATATTCGAATGCGGTGGTGAGCTATGTTCATGAATATACCACTTTTTAGCCGGTATTCACGACGAGAATGTACCTTGACGCGGTGTGCTGGCTTGCGTACCTCTGGAACCCAAAAATTTATACAGGATGGCTTCTTCAAGCCGAAGATGCAATCATGCTTGGAAGGTCAATGGGTAAAGGCTAGACAAAGTCCAGTTTCCCGGTCCTCCAGGTTGAGGGTCGTTCTGAGCTGGCAACTCAGTCGGTAAAATTAGTGGAAGAATAATTGATCCAAGCAAAGGGGCTTCCACTCAGCCATCCCGCTGCCTTGCGGATAGGTTCTCGTTAGAATTAAAGGCTTTGATCGAGAACCCTAATCGTTCTCCTGCCTTGTGGCTGGACACCCAAACAGTACTCGTCGAACATCTTCCATGAACTTCACGAATAGAAAAAACTCCGTACTGCATCGGTCGTCGTGCATGGTAATCAGGACCGCTCTACTCATTGCATCAAGCGGGGTGGGTAGTGATAAATGGGCTACTGCTCAGAGTTCCCTCTCTTTTACTCAAGCTTTGTCTTCTGACCCCAACCATCTCTATTTGCCCCCCTTTATCCACCCATAATGCGCCCACTGAAAACACGGCCGATACTCGCAACGGTTCATTGTCAACTAGTGTCGGGAATAATCCTCTATCTTATAACTCACATTGTTCCAAGCCTCGTCAGCCTCTGAATCTCGGCTCCTTTAACATGCGTACATTCATGCAGTCCGGTCAGAAGGCGTGCCTAGCTCTTATAATAGACTCTCTGAAGATTGGTGCCTGGTGCGTAAGTGAAACGCGTATCCAGGATTCGAGCAGTGTGATTCAACTAACTGCTTTCGGTGTCCCACTAAGGTATTCACTGCGCACTTCAGGAGACGAAGCAACTAGAGATGCGGATCAACGTGGTGTAGGAATAGTCTTGACTGACAAGGCTGGGGCTGTTTTTTTAGACTGGATACCAGTTAACAGTGATTTAAGACTCTAGGGGTCAGTCGGCGTTCGAAAGGTAGCTGTGGTAAGCGCAGTTTGTTTGTGATCTCAGCGTACGCCCCAACAGACTGTATTTCTGAAATGCAGAAGGATGGGTTCTACAATGAACTGACCACTCTCGTTCGCAAGAGCAAATAATCTGATATTGTAGTGCTAGTGGGTGATTTCAATACATAAGTTGGCAAAATAAGTGCTTCAGAAGCTTGTTTAGGTGGGCGTCATGCTTTACCGGCTTAGCATACAGATAACGGGGATAGGCTTCTCCATTTTTGTGCAGACAATCGGTTATTCTCGTCTAGTACCAATTTTCGATACAGCTTGCGTCACACAGCGACGTGGCGTTCTAACTCTACAGGTACTCTGGGCCAGATTGATCATATCGCAGTTCTGTTCAGAACCGTAGATCTTACTGGTCTATGTAGGTAGAGTCAGACCATGCATTAGTTGTGATGCGAATACTTCTTCAACTCCATGGTAATCGACACAAACTGCAAACCCGGTTAACTGTGCAGTGTTTGTGTGATTCAGAATTTCACACCAGATATGAACAGAAATTAGCACATGAGCTAGGATCTACGATGAACAGTAATGCAGATGAGCACTGGGCCCATATCCAACAGGCAATCTACTTGGCAGCAGGTTTCGCCTGTGGTCCTAGATCAGATGTCCATCAAAGACACTGGATTTCGCAAGAGTCGTTAAGACTAATGGAGGAAAAGCGTCAGCTCTGGAGCAGGAGGGAGGTGAATAAGATGCGTAGAAGGGAATATGGAATGACTGTAGTAACCACCGTGAGATTAGCTTAATTCCGGTAGTCACCAAAGTATTATCCACGATTTTGCTACCTCGTCTCGCACCGGCTTGCGAGAGGAACACCCGCGAACAACAGGCAGGATTCCACTCAGGTCGAGGGTGCATTGACGAGATTTTTACTCCGTCAATTACTAGAGGTGCGTCACACGCACCGTCGGCCGACAGTAATGGTTTTCCTCGACTTGAAAGGCGCCTTCGATTCAGTTGACCGAACAGCTTTATTCAGTGCTCTTCCTCGAAAAGGTGTGCCGCAGAAGTTCGTGGATCTAGTGAGATCATTGTACTGTCATATTTCTGGTCGCGTAAGGGTTTACGGCGAGCTATCCAGTCCATTCGAGACGAAGAGTGGTATTCCGCAGGGAGGTCTCATATCTCCATTCTTGTTCAACTTCGTCATGGACGAGATAATGGAGAATGCCTTGGGAGATCTCCAAGATGTGGGCATCGAAATAGGAGATAGTAGAAAGCTGTGTGACCTAGATTAGGCGGACGACCTTGTCTGCTTGTTCGAATGCACGGAACATGCTCGACGTGGACTAGATAGACTTGCAAGAGCTGTAGCTCCATTCGTCAAACTCTTTGCACCTTCAAAGTGTAAAGTGATGTTGCAAGACTGGACGTCAACGATTCTGAGCTTGCTGCTTGATGGGGAGGAACTAACAACTGTTGACCGCTTCAGTTACCTCAGAAGCAGCGTGACGACGGGCGGGAGTACGGTAGTAGAGGTGAACACGCGTATATTCAAAGCTCGAGGGACGTACGCTGGACTGAAGCACTTGTGGCGGTGACCTGTTATTTCGGTGAATTTGAAAGGTCGTGTGTATTGTGCCACGGTGGGTTCAGTTTTGTTGTACTGTTGGGAGACTTTCGGTCTGTGTGCAGAAGATATTCGTTCGCTTGAGGTATTTGACCATCGATGTTTGCTTAGTATGGCCAATACTGGATGAAATGACCGAGTGTGCAAAGCTGAGGCCAGAAATCGAGTATTAGGTATCAGTTCAGGGAATATTCTATCACAGTCTATCCAGCTTAGTAGACTTCGTTGGTTGTGGCACGTGTTACTTATGGCTAGCACACCTCTACCGTACCGTGCCCTAGGGAGTGGAAGAAGCCACGTGGAGGTCAACAGATGACGTGGCAGCGAGGGATCAAGAAGTGTGCACCGAATTTAGGAAAAGTAGGTGCCTCACATCTTCGTGTTTGGAGTCCAAAAGATTCGTGAACCAGTTGGCTGGAGACACTGAGGGTTATAGCTGCGAACCGTGAACAGTTGCGATCATGTTGTCACTTTCTGTGGAATTAGAATGATTGATCAATGTGCGTTTGTACAGTTAGACTGTGTATTCCGTGTGTTGGCTACTAGGGCGTTCTTACCTTTTTCCCACCCATGTAGATCGACTCCCTGTCCATCTTGCATATTCATATTTTCTAATTCAATGTGCAACATGGTGAGAAAGGCAGTGATCAGTGGGGTTTGTCCTTCTGTTTAACGCTGTACGTTGAAGATGCCTCTCGATTTACCGGGGAGAATCGCAGCAATAATTATATGAAACATTCAGATCGGGAAGGAGTTGTAAATAATATAGTCTTATTATGTGCAGTATATATGCTATCCGTCACATAGTAACGACTTACTGTTTTTCTTCATTTGTAGGCGTCTTTCTTTCTAGCTACCATATGGGGCTGTGCAGTGATTTACTTCTTATTCAGCGCCGTTTTGAACATTCCTTCTTATGCATCTCCGTTCGTCCTGGTGCTTTTTATGTTACTCTGTCTTCTGAATCCGTTCAAATTTGGTTACTATCGTGCTCGAAGATGGTTACTGCGCGTTCTGGTAAGTATTTTGTCTGTCCACACGGTTTCCAATATCATCAGCTCTTCGCTGGTTGTCTTACCTTGGCAACTCCAGTTAAAATTAGTTAGGTGTGAAATTATGGTGCCTTACTTTGATAGTCGTCTTGTATTTGAAATCATTTCATATGTCCACGTTACTCAGCTTTCGCTACTCACTCGGGTGAATCTCTTATATGGAAACGCTGTTTTAGATTCCCGATAAAGTAGCCAAAAATGTAATATGACATGTATTGGTCAGGCTTGTTACAAATTGGGGAAACTAATGACAAGTTTACACTCATAAGCCCCGTAAAATGCGCTATGCTTCGGTCTAAAGTAAATTGAATTTAATATGCTTGATCAGTTTGTTTGATCTCTTTCCATTGAATGTCCTGTCGATAGTAGGGAAGGTTCTAGTGTCATGTTGTTCGATTTGTACAACCAATGACAGTGTACTGGATGCCACGATTCTGGGTGCTACCTCTCAGCAAGGACCTCGTTCGAAAATCAAAACATTCTAGGGCATGGAAAAAGTACGGTGAGAAATGCAAGTGTCCCTATCGAGTATATGAGGAATAGGTATGATTGCAACGCCACCACTGGTGTTGGTAACCATGGAGTAGTTGAATCGCTCAGATCCCATACAGGAAATCTAACACGACCGGTGGTGGCCTGGTGGTCTGGAGCGTTTGATTACCACCTCGGAGTTCCAAGGCTCGAATCCCCGCCATCACCGGTTACTTTTGGTGTCGTCCAGATCGTTGCCACGCCAGACCTATTGGGAACTTATGTGGTTCTCCACTCAGGTTCCGGTTTCCAGCCATCCCTTATGGTGCAGTGGGCCTTTGTGGTTATGGGGTGTATACCCCATCCACTGCACTCATGCGCGAGCATGTAATAAAAGGAAAAAACAGGTCCATTTGTCCGGTTTTTCGTACATTTCCCCACTGTTGCGGACTGGCCATCTTTGCTCATCTCTAAGCTATACTATCTACTGTATCGCTATACTTAGAATTACAGGCAGATGCTAACGACTTTTCCGCTGTCTTCTAGAGATTTCCAGTCAAGTAAAAAATAGTCAGAATTATAAGAACACTCATCAGCATGTAAATGCAAATAAGGCTGTGAGGTGCAAAGTAGAAAAATGTGAACGTTCAGTTATAGCTGCATCTGAAGCAACTCAGCATTTCGGAATAACTCTTCGTTTCGTAAGTGCCCTGCCAAATGCCCTCGGCTGTGGCTGCATGCTTTTCATAATCACCTTTGATGTGAACGGTTTGTGTTATGGTTCGGGTTACACTGCTTCGTAACAAATACGTACCAACTTTGATAAATATGCGATAAGGTGCCTACTGGTTACCTTTGATTATGACATAATATGAGATACAGACAACATACTAAGGCCGAGCTCACCAATTAATTAATTAATCTACATTAGTAATGGTCAGTCAGTGAAGGTCCATCTGATGTTGTGACCTGAGTATTTTGTTATTAATAGTTGTTTTCTAGAAAGTGACCGGTGGCTCACCAGATAACGTAAAATGTGCATAGAATGCTACTTGTGATGCTCCCATTATGCACGTTATTCGATGTTTTTCACAAAGCGTTTGGGCCAGGAGTATTGATTCTTCTTACTCCGATGAATCAGCTTGGCTTTTGACCTGTTCTTGAAGATGATTTCTGTTTCATTGTTCATGGAATGGGTACAGTTCAGACTTCGCTAGCCAAGTCGGGGTGAAGTACTTTCAGATGGTGACATGATTGATATCCGGATCGAATAAGTGCTGAATGTCTCATCCGTGATGTCTGCTAAATTCTAACCTTTGTGTATAGTAAAAAGATGAAGTGAGGTTTGACGATCTTGTTTCACTCTTTTAGACGATACAACGTTGACAAGTCAGAGTAAACAGCTCCAAGTCAAAATAGTGTTTCTTTCGAACATAGAGGAGAATTCTCATGTTCAACCCGTACCCCATTGAACAAATGTGTCAGCCGCCGCCGCCGTCGTCGATCGATTATGCATTACTAACTGATTTTCTGTGGCGGTTTTACTATAAAAATGACTGATCACTGGTCACGCGAATCAAAGCTCGCGCTGACGGGATGATATCGACGTTTTACACACTCCTTCCACTTCAGAGTGAATATCGCCAGCAGCTATAGAGGTAGTGAGGTGTACTTACTTTCAGTTTACTCAATCACTAACCTCGTGCTTCTGTGCTCTGGTCCCAGTTGCTACCTTCCAGCATCATCCAGTAAAGAGGAAAAATAATAGAAAGATTAAGTGAAAAAAGATCCAAAAAATCGAAGCAGTAGGTGGAGATTTCAAAGAAAAAGCGTTCGAATGCAAATACGCCACTGGTCGCGACACCTAGTCATTTCACTTAATGTCTCCAACCATCGGATAGGCGGGTCGTGTGAACCCCAACCCGGATGTGTAACACGTACTACTGGGCCAAGTCTATTGCTCAAAATTTTCATACCTTTTCTCCATGTTATTGAACTAACGACCTTGGCCTACCTTCGAACCTCAACCTGCCTCGGAGAAAAAAGTACGCCGAGGATATCTGTCGATGGACGTGCGTAATGCATGTTCCAGCCACCTTAACCTGTTTAAGTCCAGTACTTGATCCAGTGACTGGGCACTATTTTCCAACACCCTACGTCTAATTTCAGCATTGCTGATACGGTGTTCCCACCATATTCGAGCATTGCTACGAAGACAACAATGCTCGAGCACGGACGGTCTTCGTGTCTCTCATACTCTTATCGGACATGTTTCTGAGGCGTTGAAAAAGACAGATCTAACCACCGCAGTTTACATTTGACCCTTAAGAGACAATCGGATGTCACGCGGGCACCACAAATGGCTGAGGTTGGCAAAGGCCAAACGCGCCTTCTGTATACACGATGGCACTTCATCTGACATCTGTCCTTGTGGTGAAATGTGACTACCCAGCTAACAAAATTGATCTACTTCAGGTAGTGCGTTCTCTGCCAACACGAGGAAAGCTTGCAACTTACTTGGATCTCCACTCAGAAGGACAGTATTTTCCACGTATTCCAACTCGGACAGTTTACTATCTGACCACAGGTCGACACGGCTATTCTCACACGAAGATAGAACTATCTCAAGAATCAATGGGATTACAAAACTTACAAGGACTGACAAAAGAGAGCACCCTTGACGAACACCACTTTCCTTGGTGAACTCGGGTGAAAGATTGCTGTGAGCCCGAACTCGGCCTCGGCTGTTCGCATATACTACTGGCTCACCCTTCAATGAGAGACAGCGCCAGAGAACTGTGAGGTCGACCGAATCGAACATCGCTTTCAGCTCGAGAAAGACACAAATTGTGGCCCCACGAAAGATGTGTCTGTGGTCTAAGATTTGTTGAAGAGCAAACATGTGGTCGATACAACCACGACCGGATCCGAAACCGGCTTGATTCTCACGCCTAAGCATTTCGCAGGTGCTCAAAAATCAGCGGAGAATACGACCGGTGAACAGCTTGGAAGCAATATTTACCAAGCCAATTACTCTGCAGTTTTCACAAGAGAATCTGTCACCTTTCTTTTAAGTCGGCACAATCACTGATCTATATCATTACCTGGGAATCTGCTCACTATCCCAAACTATGCGGAGGAGTTTTGTTGACTCCGAAACCAAAGCTTCGCCTCCATTCTTTAAAAAAAGATGGAGACATCGCATCCGGTCCAGTGGTTTTGTACCTTTTCAAGTAAGCTATCTCCTGCATAACCTCCATTTTGTTTCTTTTGCAGGTATATCAGGAAGGTCAACTGTTGAAGTGGGACAACTAAATTGTTCCTTAAAGTGCTCCGCTCAACGGTCCAGACGACGTCCCTGAGAGTAAATGGATGGATCGTTGGATTCCTTAATTAACCCACATATATCGGGCTTGCGTGGACCGGTGCCTCCAATCAAACGGTAAAAGTTGCAAGTATTGCCAATAGACGCAACCTTCTCCATTTTCCCGAATTTTGCAATCCACCACTGCTCACGGTCATTTCTCAGGCTCCCAGTTAGTTGGCGTCTCAGGGACTTATGCGCCCCACTGAATGTGTCATCCGGGGTGGCGGATCTGCGAGCATCCAACAGAGCAACTGACGTCAATGATATCCTTCGTTTGTGAGGCTATCCTCAATCGGAGTCTTATGTGGAATATGAGGCGAATACTAGGCGTCCTTGGTCTGTTGTCAGCGTGAAACTGGGTCTTTGAAATCCGGCTGCAGGGATAACCGTGTAAACAGCTCTGTCTGAAAACCGGATCACTGGTTGTCATCTAGAAACAACTGCGTGAGACGGGTGGCTTTGGTGTGGTTGTGACCACGACAATCTTCGAAGGATTGACACCAATGGTTTTCCATTGACATTATGAATAATCTGAGTCCAGCGTTGTGAAGTCGTAGGAGGACGCCATGTGTGCCTATGCTGCTTACTATTGCAGAAGTTCGTACTCGCCAGAAACCATCTGTGGTCGGAGCACAGCTGAATGAAACGATCATCGTTATCAATGCGATCGGCCGGGATAGAAAACGGGCCTCCAGTGTGCTTTCCGGAATCTTCAGATCGGCCAACTTGGGCTTTAAATTCTCCAGCAGTGAATACCAAGTCCGACGAACGCACGGTTCGCAGCAGCTGAACCAAATCCCGATAGAGTTCGTCAGTGGTCTCAGAGGAACTGCAGTCAGTGGGTGCATACATAGACACGACGAACAACCATCGAAGTTTCAGTTTGTTGCTGTTGACATGCCCAGAACCTTCCTACTGAACTGCACGCAAACGATTGCTGACTGGAATCCAGCCTAGCAGTGCACGCTCAGCCCTCATGCTCAAAGCAATCCCAACGCCGGCCTGACCACGAACACTAGACATCTGATCACCTGACACGCGAAGAATAAAGCGAGACAGGTTGTATCTAGGGTGCGAAGCGTGATTACCGAAGTGGAGTCCCGTGTGCGAGTTTCGGAGGCACAGCATACATGGATTTTGAAAGTGTCGAGAGTTCTAGCGAGGTTAGTCTGTTGCCTTATCTGATAGCGTGCAGATGTTGAAGACATTCAATTGAAGTGAACATTTAGACCTAAGAAGTGTGATCGCTGTATGCCCGACTCCTGAACTACAGCTTTCTTCAGAGCTGTAATCACCCGTGGTGTGCTGCCACGATCTTAAAGAAAAGAAGTTAGACCCTTGACAGAGAGGATGCTGGAGGTATCCGGGCAAATCATACTTCGCGGCTACCCACACTGCGGAAAAGGTTTTTCTTCGGGAACCCTAACCGGAGCCTTGGACTCGAAAGTCTGACCCACATGGTTGTGCAACGTTAACCCAGCACGGGAACATGACCGAAGAACCCGTGAGGGAACTTCTTCTGGTCTGTCACGTGAAACCTGATTGTTGCATGCATTTTGTCTTGTCTTGGTTGGTGCGCTGTAATCAATCTGATTTTCGGATTCAGTTTTCAGTCCGATGCACCCGATGAGGCAAGTGGAACGTGGACGGGGCAGCATCGTTTGGGTCAGGGGCTGCCCAACTGAGACGGACGATAGCTGCCCGATGAAGTGCGATGACTTTCCCCCACTGTGGAGAGAAACCCTAAGTACTCTACTCCTACGTCCATCTAGTAGAGGTTTTTAGACCATTAACCTATTTCTCCATGTTTATTCGTTGGAGTGTCCTCTTCAGGGGCACCGTTGTCAGGACCAGATATTGCCCGCCAACCAGTTCGGAAAACTGGACTTTATCTGACCTCTACCCATTAATCTGCCAGGCATGATTGCACCTCCGGCCTAAGGAGGTTATCCTGCATAGTTCTTTGGGTCATGGAGGCACATGAGCCATCACCAGGCCAAGGTGCAGTCTCGGTTTGATGGAGTGAGACACACAGATTTACCCATGAATACATTTGCTGTTATTTGCATCCCTAGCACAAAAGCAGGTTCGCTTGACGGAATATTGTGCTTATTCCCAGTCTCTAGCGGTTAGACCCTAATAATGGTTTTCGGATTTCATTGTCATGTTGGAACAGTAGCACGTTACCTTTCCACGCACATAAACAGAGTTTGTATACTTGCTAATGCAATTCTCGGGTGAAGTGACGAATTATTCTAGTCAGTTAGATCATGGATGTCATGCTTCGAGTGCTGATTCCCATACAATTGCTAGCAAAATGCTGGAATAGTTTCTAAAAGACAAATGGAGCATATTGCATGGTTGGAAATGAGGTAAAATACTTCCATACTCTCCCCAGAGTTTGTTCCGTCGTATGATAAGTACTTGATATCTTCGCCTTTCGTCGTGACTTTGATTTTGTAAATAACGATCGGATTCTGTGGGATTTTCGTAATGATGGATCTTGTGATTTTTAAACGCATAATTGTGCGTTGTAGTCAGTCCACTTTGAACACGTACTGAACCAAGTCATAGGTCAAAAATATGTACTGCTTACCGTTCTGTTGTGATGCTCCATGGCCTAACCATTTTCATGAGCTATTGTCTTTCAGTGGCCAATATATAGACCAGTGTAAAAATAGTCGACGTTCGGAACGCTGGAAGGTGTTCGGAGTATGGTTTGTAAACATGCTTCAAAGATGTGTATCTCCTCGAAGATCATTAGTCCGAACCGTATGGGATCCGTTTCTTTTTAGAATCTATGGTAGATGTCATTTCTAAGCCTTTATACGTCCACTGCCCAATGTCACGATTAAAAGGTCGTTTCCAAGGTTCGATTGTGTTTGAGGGGTGAATAACTTCCCCCGTTGGAAAAAAGAGTTAGATCAACTGGAATTAAAGCAAAGCATTTTAAATGTGCGCATTCGTTTGCGTTGCATTATGTGGGCACGAAAATCTTCCACTTGAACTAACTAAGATCACTCGTCACATGTTCTATTTAGTTTTGATCAAGTTCACTTGATCCTCGTTCGTTAGGTTGACGCCCATAGTTAGCTGTGTTTCACTCCGCAGAAGAGAGAGTGAGAAAGCCATCGGCAAATGTTGTGGTGATCGTTAACGTCAGTGAAAGCAAGAGAACACTGAATGCGTGCATCTCGTTTATACTGGGTTTTGTGATCACGTGCATTGGCTTCAGTCTTCGTTTGGAATCATTAGGGATGAACGTAGTATCAGACAAGAGAAGAGTGCCATCACCTTCAACCGACCAATGATTATCATGAATTTTCGCGTTAGGTTTCATGCCGTCATCTCTTCTACGATTTTGCACCACAGACCGCCTCGTGGTTGAATATAGTCAGCCTAGTTTGTTTGGACACTGATTCTTAGATAAATATCAAATGTTGGCTCAGTGCTGTAAGTCTCTGTCATCTAAGGTTTAAACCACGTGTGCCGTTGGATGATAGACCACACTCGACTGTATTCAGGCAATTCGTCACCACACCGTAACCAATGGGATCCTTTGCGGTTCTTCACGCTGATTTCAGTGTTACGATTACCGGTTATTCCTGATAATGCAGTTGGTATTTTAGGCCGTGGGACGTGTCTCTTGCACTGTCCTGAAATAAGAGCATCAAATAGAAAAATTCTTTGGGGGAATGGATGACTGCGTCAGCTTCGGAAAACAGTTTATAATGTAGCTTTCGATAGATCAATGAATCATTTTCAATTGTTGACCAGTATTTATACGCCACCGATACCGCTCGAAATCTGCCTTTTGTTTCCATTTGTGATCTGATAAACCATTTCTGGTGGTCTTGGATCACATCCAATTACGTACAACCTCAGTGTTCACGAAGTATCCGTCATTTGATTCTCAAACTTTTCCACGTCTAAGGGATTTGGCGACCAAATTATTGAAATATGTGAACAAATTACAGTAACCGTGGCAAACTTCATACAGCAATAAGATCATTAGTTACAGCTTTTGCTACTTCTGATTTCCACGAATCAGTGTGAGAAACGAAGTATTTCCTTTCGCGCCTTAGAACTCGGGCTTTGATGGCCTTCTCTCGGCTCCGTTTTAAGATGGAGTATTGCAGCTTGTTAGTGAACTTTGTTGGTTGTTCTCAAAGATTAAGAGCTCTGAACAAATCCTTTCCTTGTACAGGGAATCGACTATTGTCCCCATCTTTAAGAAGAACTCACACAGTAACCGCTAACTAAAGGGTATAAGCCTTATATTAATAGCGTCTGTCATAATTCGCAAGTTGCACCAAACGCGATAAGACTCGCGAGTACAGGGCTGGGTTTAGCGCCGACCATGGATGTATTGATCAAATCTTCACCCCATGACAGCTGCTAGATCACCATTATACCTTCCAAAGACCAACGATTATCGTGTTCCTAGACATTCGCGCGGCCTTCGACTCTATTGATAGGACTGCACTATAGAATTGTTTGCGGAGAAATGGAGAACCTGAAAAGTGAGCGTCAATTTTGTATCGTTACACTTCAAGTTGGGTTGGGGTCTACGACCAACTTTCGCACCTTTTTTCATCTCCAATGAGGTACAACAAGGCTTCCTTGTATCCCCATTTCCTTTCCGTTTTAACACGGGACTATATATATATATATATATATATATATATATATATATATATATATATATATATATATATATATATATATATATATATATATATATATATATATATATATATATATATATAATGTAATTTATGGTTCAACAGTAGTTTTTGACGGGACCAGCATTTCACTGCGGGGGTTTCTTTTGCTGCATTACATTTTCCCCACATTTTGTCGTAGGGACGAATTTTCCGTGCCCCGTTTTGCCGGGTTACGTTTCCCGATTTCTGGCTGGCTGATCAGTTGAACAGTTTGGCATTCATTCTGCCAGAACTGGCCCGATTCGTTTGTTTCTATTCGTCGCAAATCAGTTGGCGTGACGGGATGAATTATGTGCCTTTGACCAATACGAAAAACCTTACGGCATTCGCACTCTCTACTGTACCCCGCTGTGCGCTTAGTCCGGACCGGTTTTTAAGTAAGTGTTTGTTACGTCCCCTCGTTTACTCTGAGTTGACAGGTTGCATTCCTCTGTTGTTCGGACGCACAGGATTTCTTCTCTATCACCGATTTTATCGTACACTTTGAATTGAGCGAAGAACCTATTTCAGTGGTCACTCATTCAAACTGATTTACTTATAATGAAACTGCATTTTCCATGTAGTTGTTCTGCCTTTCCGTCCGTTTGTAGTGTGTTTCATTTGATTGTTTGTTTTGTATATCACCCTGTCGTACCCGTGCACTTAGGTATTCAGAATAACAATACTGGTTGCACGATTCACTCATTTCTGTCCAACTGATTTTTGGACGTTGTCCATAAACATGTTTTGCTACTTTTCACTTTGTTTTTCTTTTAATACGTTAGACCATCCATAATATGTTAAAACAATCGGGCTAAAAATTATTAGAAAATATGGTCCATTGGGTTAGAAGACGAAGCGTATTTTCGATGGTTCACATTATCAAACACTGATTTACCGGTGGTCGTGCTAGCCTGCATAGGATTGTGTTTAATGTGTCTGGAAGATGGAGTTTTGTTACGGTGCTCTGAAATGCTCTTTCGTAATACACTATTCATGGTAGTCATTTGTGGTAGAAATGCGCACAAAAAGGTGATGATGAACCGACAAAATCCAGTGGGTCTTGTGCTTGTGTAAGCAGTGTTCCACTTCTTGATGCTCCAGTGTTAGGTCATCACTAACCTGCGTTGTTTCCGCCAAGTCTTTGGTCTTGAGGAATTTCACTCGGGAAGGTCATAGCACGTTATACGTTCATTGTCGATGCATGAAGCACGAACTGTTGTCGTGTGTTTCCCAGTCGAGCAGATCAAAATTGAAATTTGAGGTCCTCTGTATCCAGTAATTGGGGAGTCTCGCAGCCTTTAAGGCCTAAATATGTCCGATGCACTTTTAACACCTTGATACGGCATTGGGATCTAGTACCCAGTGCAGGAAAGCCTAAAACGTCCGTAGTTAGCTTCGATTTGTCTTATATAGGTGGTCAGAAGATATGCAGTCAACAAGATGTTTGTCATTTGGTTCGTGACTCGGCTACTATACTTACTGTCCCACCTCGCATCCCTTATTTTGCTTGTCAACCTACTAGGCATTCCTCACTCTAATCTGTTAGTGTAATATTCACTATTTTATTCAAAGACTCATTCGACTAGCATCGAAAAGCACAGAAGCTGTACTGTACGATGATCCGCTTTTCACCCGAATGTAGTTTTCGAGATGATTGAACATCCATTGCCTAGGACAGTCGGACAACATAGTTCTGACAGAAGCCTATCAATGGTTCTCAATCCCCCCGGACAGTATTGCTACCAGCGTAGCAGTTTTGAAAGCATTTTACATCGATGCGCAAAACACTATCGAAGAAAGTTAGGTCAAAGAATAATTTTACCGCGGCGGAGCTAGAGAGGATCCACGTAAACAAAGTGTTGCCTGAACAGCAGCGTACATGTTGAGTAAAATGTCGTCATACAAAAGACACGTTTAAGTTTTACGGATCTCCACTGCCAATGGCGTCAAAGTTGATCATCTTTTGTTACTTAAGGTTTGAGCAAACATTGTGGTGGCTAGACCATTTCTGGGCGGCCCCAAAGCCCGGCTACCGCAGGCTAGAGGCTTGATGATGAGCAGCATTTAAACTCCAATTCCTTCGTGTTGTTTCGCGAACCAGGAGTGCTGAGTTTAGAACTATGTTATGGGATACTTACCTTTTGATTTTTTGCGACTAACTTCTGCATGAGGATTATTTGGCTTCTTGAATGTCTCCAACGGCGGCTTTCCATGCGTTGCGACCGCCGGCGAGTTTGGTGCACAGTGGAATCCAGTTCATGCGCCATATACCAAGACCGATTGAAGGCCTAACTTTTCTACGTCCGCTGTGACTATGTTGACCCACGTCTTCAGTTGATCGCAAAGGCGACACTTCCAGCTTTAACAAGGTGACGGTAGAAGGCTTTTGTTTGTGAGTTCCATTTCGGGTCGACGGAAGACATGGCTTAACCAATAAAGACGGTGCCGTTGAAAAAAGAGCAGCACTTGTATGTTCGAGCAGTGCTGTCGTACAGCGGATTTCGGCTATTAAATGAAGACACCAGTGGTCAACGTTTTGTACTTCTTTCATATCTTCTATCCTCAGTGACAAATTTTCACAAGTTTACATGAGAACAGGGCGAAAGCGGCACGGTAAACGCGCATTTTCGTGTGGAAGCTAATTTTGCGCCGGGACCGCGGTGATTTCCGAAGTTGCAGGAATGCTCTCCTTGCGCAGTCGACTCGAAGTTTAATTTCATCTTAACCTGATTATTTGGTTGTATAGCAGACCTAAGATACTTGAAATGGTGCGTCAGTTCCAAGAATTAATCGCTAACTTGGAGCTTGTTGGATCTGGAGAAGTTATGAAGATATGAGTAGAATGGGATTGCCGCTCATCAGGTATGTGTACCCGGTACTCTTCCTCACAATCAACCTTATACGTGAGCACTGCGCAGCTGGTTTACAGCCGTAATCTCATTTGAATCGAATGGAGCATGCATGGACGGGGAGTCCATTTTTAGAATCATGCGGTGATTCTTCCAAAGCTAATTCGTCGGTTAACACGGCTAACCTTCAGAACGAGGACACATGGTCCCAAGTATGGATTTTCGATATTGAGTAGTATGGGATTATATCTGGCTGACAGGACAAAATTTTCCCGGAAGCACACAATACAGATAAAATCCCATACTACTCATATCGAAAATGAGATTACAGCTGTACAGCTGCTCGGCCGGCCTACAAATCATCCGACAGATCAACCAATGTCAACTCTAGTCCAGTACACAAGTAGCTGCGATCCGCTCATTACCAAGAAAATCACAGAAATTATTAACAAACGGAAAGATAGAAAGGCCGCCGGGGAAGATGGCATCCCTCCAGAAGTATATAAAACCTGTTAATCGTCACTGATCGACAGGTTTTGTACACTTTTTAGCTCCATTTGGCGAGTGGAAGCGTTCCCACCTAACTGGGGTATGTCTTTCCTGCTGCTCATCCCGAGGTTAGGTGATAAATCGGCATGTAAGAACTACCGAGGGATCAGCTTGATCTCTGTCGCCACAAACATTTTTGGTGCGCTTTTACTGAACCGTTTTTCTAAGGCAAAGGACCGACACACTTGCCCAAACCAAGGGGGGTTTCGCCGTGCCAGAGGCTGTGTTGATCGAATCTTCACGCTGCCGAACACTGGAGCACCGCCATGAGTCCCAGCAGTCAGCTGTAGCTTGCTTCATCAACTCCCAGGCCGCCTCCGATTCGGTTAAACGCGAGTCACTTTGGACTACAATCCGATCCTACATGATACCAAATAAGCTCCAAAGCTGTTGGGCAGCTGTCGAGCAGTAACTCGACAGCTGGTGCAAGGGTTCGTACGTACAACGAAGAACGCTGTAAGTTCGCACTCCATACGGCAGTTAGGCAAGGCTGTCCCCTCTCACCGGTGCTGTTTGACTACGTCACTGATTAGACAATGGGTCATGCATTACACGACTACCCTGGCGCTCAGCTTAGCCAGGAGATATACAACTCGACCCGGAGTTCTTGAAAGATATTGTCCTACTGGGAGATTTCTCCGCTACGCTCCAACCACTCCTCGATGTCCATCGAACTAAAAGTGAATTCAACCAAAAAGAGAGCCTTCACAATCCATCTAGGCTCGACAATTCAACAACTATCCATCAGTGACCCACCCGCTGAATACTTCCCTTCATTCAAATACCTAGGCTAAACTTCGCTTCCGAATGGCCAGGCAAAAGATGAAGTAGTATTATGAATCGATAGCGCCAGGAGAGCCTTACTTAATCTGGGATGAACGCTGTAGACTCGCAGCGAAATCAGCTTAGGGACCAAAATTCGTGTTTACCGTTCCGTCATCCACCCCGTACTCATCTGTGGGTCCGAAACCTGGCCACTACGAGCTGAGAATACCAGAAGGCTGGAGGTTTTCGATCACTGGTGCATGTGGCAAATCCTCAAAGTCAACTGGCACGACAGGGTGTCCAATGAAAAGGCGGGGAAACAATGCTCTGATGTCGATGCCGCTCTTTGTCCTCCTCCAACGTCGGTGACTGCAGTGGTTCTGCCATACCCTTCGACATCCATACTACCCCCAACACGGGTCCTGTCCGGTTTGAAGGCAATAGTGTCTGGCGAGGTTTTAGCTTTGCCGGGAAATGCTAACGAAGAGACATTAATTCTATTTTGCGGGTGAAGCTTTCTTCGGGATGAGATGAATCTTGAGGCGGGCACGTACGAGTGTGTGGTCAGAGCTATTGCCATTTCTAGTTTTCGCACCGCGATACGCTCGACAATTCTCAAGTGAAGAAGCCCTGAAGGATCTCACCAAGATACAGTCACTATGGTGCGTTGTCCTGTTGTCGGAATACCAAGTCAGTAGGTGCTTCTTTAGATGTTGGAAGCGAATATTGGTGATGACCAGTTAGCTGAGCTCTTCAGACAACTAGACTGTTGCCATTTTCCCATCGTCGGGGGGCCAGTGTGGGAGTTCCAGTCACCTGCAATCATCAGGATGTTTCGCCCGGAGAATTAGTGGGTTGAGTTCTGAGGATCGTTTCAGAAATCGTCATTGGTATCCGGCTCAACATGTAGAGTCGGGGCGTAGACTACAATCACGTTTACGTCAAATGAAGTGTCCCTGAACCGAGATATGGCTGTCCTTGGTGAAACTGGCTCACGAGAAATCAGGGCGTTGTGTGCTCACTGTAATTGCAACCCCGTGAAGCCCGGAATACATCTTGTAAGGTGCGCCCACATGATGTGCTTGTATCCGTCGAGTTCCAGAGTTGGGTAGGCGTACCTCAGACAGACGAACTGTCCCAGTTTTGTGGTCGTAGAGAACCCGCATGGTGATGCATTGACTATATTTAAAAGGGTTCTCAAGTTCCAGCAAGTTCTGTGTGTGCGTGACCTGGTGTTAGAGATCCCAGCTAAAGGGTGTATGGAAATTCCCTAGACACCACGGTTTTTCAAAATAATTAATCCCCAACATACTAGATGTCACCCCCGTGAAATCTTAGTGACATGGGGAACTTGCGATGACTTCTTCAAACACAATCATAAATTACCAATTTTATTCAAATTATGGCTTTTAGCAGAAAATTGCAGTTGAATCATTCAGTTTTCCAGTGGTTTTGGTACTGTAACATTTCGCAACAAATGGATAATTTGCCCACGTTTATAAAGTGCACAGCTGCGAGTGAGACTTGAGTTAAGGACTTATTCCGCAATAAAACAATTTTCATGGAACAACTTCCGGTCTGACAGACAGGGAACTTTCATCTTTTGAGCACGGTGAATTCTGCGTCAAGACGATACTGCATCTTGACGTGGTTTGGTGGGTTCCGTGCCTCTATGACTCAAAGCACCTTACGGGATGGCTTCTTTAAGCCGAAGATGCAATCATGCTTGGAAGGTCAATGGGTAAAGGCTAGACAAAGTCCAGTTTCCCGGTCCTCCAGGTTGAGGGTCGTTCTGAGCTGGCAACTCAGTCGGTAAAATTAGTGGAAGAATAATTGATCCAAGCAAAGGGGCTTCCACTCAGCCATCCCGCTGCCTTGCGGATAGGTTCTCGTTAGAATTAAAGGCTTTGATCGAGAACCCTAATCGTTCTCCTGCCTTGTGGCTGGACACCCAAAAAATACTCGTCGAACATCTTCCATGAACTTCACGAATAGAAAAAACTCCGTACTGCATCGGTCGTCGTGCATGGTAATCAGGACCGCTCTACTCATTGCATCAAGCGGGGTGGGTAGTGATAAATGGGCTACTGCTCAGAGTTCCCTCTCTTTTACTCAAGCTTTGTCTTCTGACCCCAACCATCTCTATTTGCCCCCTTTATCCACCCATAATGCGCCCACTGAAAACACGGCCGATACTCGCAACGGTTCATTGTCAACTAGTGTCGGGAATAATCCTCTATCTTATAACTCACATTGTTCCAAGCCTCGTCAGCCTCTGAATCTCGGCTCCTTTAACATGCGTACATTCATGCAGTCCGGTCAGAAGGCGTGCCTAGCTCTTATAATAGACTCTCTGAAGATTGGTGCCTGGTGCGTAAGTGAAACGCGTATCCAGGATTCGAGCCGTGCGATTCAGGAAACTTGAAGAGACCACGTGGAGGTCAACAGATGGCGTGGCCAGCGAGGGATCAAGAAGTGTGCACCTAATTTAGGAAAAGTAGGTGCCTCACGTCTTCGTGTTTGGGGTCCAAAAGATTCGTGAACTAGTGGGCTGGAGACACTGTAGGATATAGCTGCGAACCGCGAACAGTGGCGATCGTGTTGTCACTTTCTATCCAATCAGAATGGCTGATCGGTGTACGTTTGTACAGTTAGACTGTGTATTCCGTGTGTTGCCTACTGGGGCATTCTTTCCTTTTCCCACCCATGTAGGTCCAGTCCCTGTCCATCTTGTATATTCATACTTTGTAATTCAATGTGCAACATGGTGAGAAAGGCAGTGTTCAGTGGGGCTTGCCCGACTGTTTAGCGCTGTACGATGATGCTGTGGAAGCATAAATTCCGCTTGTATTTCTGGTCCTAAATTTCTCCGGGTAATAAGTCGGTCATAAATGGGGTTGCCGCGAATCTCTAGATCGGTTTCAGGGATCACTCCATTTGCATGAATGAGAACTTCGTAGTCAGTCCTACTTAGTCGTGGGGTGAGACGAGTAGTGGCTCTATGAAATTTTTCAACCTTGTACGATATCCACCAGTAGAACCATACTTTAATCGAGGACGGGTAGTATGTAATATACGAAAACTGTCGTGGGAAAGAATGCGAACTGACGGCGAATTGCATCCAGTATGGTCCATGCCGTAGAATATGCTCTGTCCATATGATCTCTCGTTTTCGCTGAGGTTGACACTACAGTTCTTTGGTTTCGTTCACAGCCTGATGTTCTTGGCGAGTTTCCCAAGAGGCTGTAGCCCGGTACTCTGCGACCAATCTAAACACATGTGGGCACACTACCTGAGATATATCGGAAGGGTCCATGTGTTGGATCAACGCATCATCGTATCGAGATCATCTTGTAGGGCTTATCTGTTAGCGTCAGAGCGAAGTACCACCACCAGAAATTCGGGTCGTCTGCGTACTGTGAACTGAAAATTACTGGAAGATCTTTGATATACGCCAAGAACTTAAATGGGTCGAGTGCGGAGCCCTGGTAACACCACTGAAGGGTCCCTGAAACTTGGAATGTAAATCTCCGACTTCTTAGGTGGTCTTCAATCTATCGTAATAAGAGATCTACTATTCCCAATGGTCGGACTTTCTTAGGTGTCGGTCGCGTGGAAATTTTGCAAACGTGTTACCGAAATCCACGAAGACGATGCCTGTAAGATGCCCCTTGGCCTTTGCTTCCGTTCAATGCTCACGAGCTAAGCGGAGCTTGGAGATGAACGAATGGGCTTTGTGAAACGTTTGCTGTTGTGACCTGAATAGGCTGTGATAATCTAGTAGATTTTGAAATTGTTCAATAAGAAGTCGCTCAGTTACTTTGCAGACAACACAGGTGAGGCTTACAAGACAGTAACTAACAGCCACGGTTTTGTCTTCACCTTCAAAAATCTTAGGTTCAGTCACTTGGGTCCATTCATCCGGAAGCTTCACTACTGCCAGTATGGTGTTTAGTAACTTGCTGATTAGAATTGAAACAACGTTGATAATTTCAGGTCCGGCTCATTAACACACCTGACCTATTAGGAACTTGTGCGATTCTTCACTCTAGGTTTCAGAGTCAGATTGCGTGTTATCCTTAACAGTGTGGTCGTTCTCCGTGGCTATGAGGGATACCTCTTTTGCACTCATGCGTAAGCATGTAATGAGAAAACGAAATCCCAGCGGGTGGGTTCCATCTGGGTTGGGGGATTGATGAAGCTTGAGACATCGTAGTTGTTTCCTATCTTTGTCCACCTCAGAATAACAAAACGCGATTGTGAGCTAAAACACCTACAAAATAGACCACCAAGGTTCTTCACAAGCGAACACCGATGCATAGTGACGTCCCAGCTCGCCGACCTTCGCTCCGTCAGAGTCAGTAGCAACTCGGTTCTAGATTAATGCAGTCATGCCTTGTCGTCTTTGTGCCTCTTTTCAACTAGGCGAACAACCTCTTAGGGGCAATAGCGCATTCGGCTGCCAGCCTCTTCCCAAATCTGCATCTGTATTTAGGCATCATGACTTGCTGCAGTTGCTCGATAGTATCATCAGGCTCGATTTTTTTCAACGGGGTAGGCATCGGAGCTCTCTGTCAAACAATGAGAAGCCCTGAAAATGGGACGCTGTCAGTGTGGTGTAGAAAAACTCGTTCCGCGATGGCGGATTCCGTCCCGGATAAGATACCAGGCCAGATTCACATCATCTAGATCCTCCTCAAAAGGTGTACAACGGGTATTCGGTCCACACTGTGGTCTCTGAAAAATTTAAGTGCTGCATCTCCAGAGTATAATCAAAACTGCATGGTCACCGGAACCAATAGTGGGTCGTATATCAATACAGGAAACTCCCGAACCCCGGGGAGTTCAAACCAAGTTCCAAATGGACGACTGTTTGTCTTGAATGCTAGTTGATTTGTGTTGGTGTAGAGTTAGATCACATTTTCGTATGTAGTTGTCAAGACAAATTGTCCGTTGCCTTAGTACAGCTGTTGGCTTCCAAATCAGTATGGGGCGGGTCGAAGTCACCCATTGCCACGCAGTGTCTGTCAGTCACTCAACGTCTCAGGGAGTCAGATAATGAATGGCCCCGCGGCTGATGTCCTGTAGAACAAACCCAGAACCACGTGTCTGTATTTGGTTAATTCCACCTTAAACCGAATTGCCTCACCAAATCCCTCATTATTCGCGAAGAGATCGAGAAGATGTTCCGATAGCACATCACGGATACGGATTATCACTCCACCTCCGCCCCTAGCCCGACTCTGTCCCAACGAAACAAATAGTAACCCTGAAGAGTTAGTTCTGCACGCGACATCTCATTCGGCCACGTTTCAATGAGAGCTATCATCACAGGCCTTCTGATTGTTTCAAACGCTTCTAGTTCATCATGTTTGTTGAGTAACCAGCGAACGTTACTAAGGTCTACTAACTGACCGATTGTGAGTGGGCAGGGCTTCTTATCATAAGGTTCAAGTGAATGGAACTTCTGAGAGAGTAGTTGCTAGACGTGGACATAGTCGGAGCCTCCTCATCGTCACACGTATCTGTTTTCCTTATATTTTTCACAGCGCTCCCGCGATTCCATAGTGGCTCGCTTTTGCTTATGGCGGTCCCCCGAATCTACATATCGAAGCGATCGTACGGCTCAACCTTAGACGCACTGAGAATGACGCAAGACTTCCTCAGTCTGCTTGCGAAAGAAAACAACAACCTTCGGTGGTTGAGATTGCCCAGTTTCATGGGTTTTGCTCAAGTGCAGGTCTGCCTTAACGCTCATTGATTCAACCAAGTTTACTTCACTCTCGTAGAACAGTTTCCCGAAAATGGTCTGCCATCATCATAGATCGTGGTTGAGGCAATCTAGTGGAGATATTACAGAAGCTTCCAGCCTGTTGAATGCTAAAAATCATTGAGATCGAGGTGACGGTTTCTTCGAGGTTTTTTCTACTCTAACCCATGTTTATTTGCTCTCGCTGAATAACCGGTGTAGTTAAAGGTAGAGGGACAGAGTCGACGAAGATCAGTATCGGTAATGATTTGTCGATTCGGATACATGGCTTCGTTCCACATGCCTTCCCTTCAACGAGCGCATTTATTCATGCGATCCTCGGTCAGAATAGTAGCAGTATCAACTTCTGCGTACGATTTGACCACCGAGTGTTTCGTTTAGCTAGTCCAAGCTGGAGCCGGGATCCCAGACTGCGGCACCACTGTGGGAGTCTCCTTGGACTGTTAAATATACTTGCCCGACTCGTATGTTTCCCACGAGATCTGAATAAATGACGAAGGACACCATTAATGCCTAATATAAATCCTTAGTGTGTGCAACATAAGGCTGGCTATCGCAGCCATCACATTGCAAAGTTTTCTTCATCTTTTGTTACACGCATGCAAATAGTGTAATGGAAGGGGTATACTCCATAGCCTCAAAGTCCCTCTGCTTTATTAGGGATAGCTGGCAACCAGACCCTAAGACTTGGAGTGGATGGCAACATAAGGTCCCAATAGGTCGGGTGTGGAGGCGAGCCGGGTGAGAGTAGAATACTGTCTACCCGAGGGCCCACAATCTTGGAATAAATCAGGCAAACATGTTTCACATTTGAGGTTTTTTGGAAGCCATGATAGGCATAATTCGTGAAAGAAACACGTCACCCATGATGTATTTTTCATATACTTTTGAAGTGGTGAAACTATGGAGTATTTATTTTCAGTGTTGGAGAAACAATTGAACGCAATTTATCCACACTGAACCCTAGAGAAGAAAATATTGCACATAATAAAGCATGAGGCAGCTAGGCTAGTAGAATCTATGCCCAGAAGGGCGCAATAAGACACTGATAAGGGAGACATGCCACTATACTATGGAGAGAATAATAATACATATATCATATCATATACATACTTACATATCATATGATATCAAATACATGTATCACCTAAAGAAATACCTCCTGCCTTCCCATTTGCGGTCCACATTCCCACATGTTCGTAGATTGACTGCGAAACTTGTGAGCATATTGTTTCTAGCTCTTCACGGAGATAAACGATAACTCACGATGCCTTCTTGTTTACTAGTCACGAAGTGGTAAGTGCGGTTAACTTAAAACGTTTACATCCGGACGCAACTGTTGATATGGGGGACTGAATAACTCCTTGGTCTAGTATTGCATTCGAATTTCGACAATACCTGTAGTTGATTTACCCTCCCCCCTCGAACACTTGTAGATTCACTGTTGTGTTACGCAGGGATCTGCGTCAGCGAAGTTAGATTCGGATGCTCCGCACTGATGACGCTCAGTGGTATTCTGGCTATGCCATTTAAAATCTCTGAAGCTTTGTATGCGTGTGGCGACGTTGTTTTTCTGCCAACTCGATATACGCAAACCGCATGGTATTTGGTGTCTCAAAGACGCTTTCCCCTGCCACTTCTGCGGATACTTAACCAAATGCTCGAATCACGGCTAATATAAAGGTCATGGCTTTGTGTTTGCAAAACGGTTTTCAATATTATTCCCAATTATTTTCGTGGTTTCTCTGTTCGCCGTTGAACGCTGAATGATTCTGTGGTCAGATCAGCTTGTTGATACAGCTTCTTCAAGGGTCACAGTATGCATAAGTTTGCATAAATGCATGAATTATGCCTAAAATACTAGATATTATATCATCGCCTAGTTTATTCGGAACGAAGACATAGAATCTTGTCGCACACCGGCAGCATCGAATTACTATCTGAATTTCCTTCTTAACCCGAATTTCACACCACCGGCCATTTTTTCACGCTCCCCGGAACGGGTTGAACAGCCTCACGAAAAGGTTGTTGGTTTTCATACATGATAGGAGAACAAAATAAGCTGCAAAGGTCGAGGCTATATACATGGCTGTCGTTCGTACTGGGGCTCCCCCTTCACTATGGCAACGCACCAGTTTGTACCAAGCTATCCACATGTTTCGGTGAGTCCTCCAAACGCATGCTCTAACGACGGTTGGATTCCGATAAGCTTTCCAATCCATCTCACCTGTATGTCTTCCAAAGCGCGCTAGATGGAGGCTAGATGTAGCCCCACTCGATAACGTTAACCAGCACTGGTCGCTTATCAAGAATGCTTCGCATCCCGCTGGTCTAGCAAGTTGTGGTCTGTCTCGTCGTACCGTATGATCACAGATTTCAGCTGAATGTCTTCGCGTTCTCGATGTACGCCAGTCAATCCCGGCTGGAAGCGAGTATGATGAAACACGCCTCGTAAAGAGACGTGCGTTTTAAACGTAAATGTTCGGAGGGCCCGCGTTATCTGGTGGTCATATCGTGCATCTGTGATGAAGCATGATTTTGCTCCGGAGAATTCTCGTAAAGTTTTCCCCCTTTCTCGAGTCGTCGGTAAGAAAAACCACTAGGTGTAAGTCGAACATTCTGCGAACCTGACGGTTTACCAATTCGAAATCAACAGCAGACTCTAGAACGTTGCATGGCGCATATTCATACACATTTTGGCTGGCCCTCAATGACAGCCTTTGCTATAGCTCTTCCGGCACATGTCCAGTGGCCGTTTCGACAGATCCGCCTACTGAGGGAGCGATCCGCAGATACATCAGAATCTTGGGATGTCACAAAGCGCTGGACCCTGGTAGCCTTCCCTCAGACCCTGTTTCAAGATGGTGTATTGCAGCGTGTTAGAGAACTTTGTTGGTTGTTCTCAAAGATTTGGAGCTCTGAACAAATCCTTTAATTGTACAGGAAATCGACTATTGTCCCCATCTTTAAGAACGACCCACACAGTAACCGCTAACTAAAGGGTATAAGCCTTATATTAATAACGCGATAAGACTCGCGAGTACAGGGCTGGGTTTAGCGCCGACCGTGGATGTATTGATCAAATCTTCACCCTACGACAGCTGCTAAATCATCATTATACCTTCCGAAGACCAACGATTATCGTGTTCCTAGACATTCGCGCGGCCTTCGGTTCTATCGATAGGACTGCACTATAGAATTGTTTGCGGAGAAATGGAGAACCTGAAAAGTGAGCGTCAATTTGGTATTGTTACACTTCAAGTTGGGTTAGGGTCTACGACCAACTTTCGCACCTTTTTTCATCTCCAATGAGGTACAACAAGGCTTCCTTGTATCCCCATTTCCTTTCAGTTCTACCACAGAACAATACCCTGTCTGATCTACACGGTAAGGTTGCACTCCTCCCAGGAGACAGAGTTTTCGACTTGTAATATTCCGATGATATCGCCTGGGTGAGTGGCAATGCACAGGCAGTTCAACACTCTGAACCGTTTTACGATTAAGATATCCAAATATGGTCAACACCTGTCGCCTTCCATGTGCAGAGTACTTTTGCGTGTCAGGCAGGAGCCTGTGCCTGCACTTTCTATATGCTGATCAGCCATAAGTAGACGTTTTTGAGTATTTCGGGAGCTTGAATACAACTGGAGGTAGTGCTGAGGAAGAAATCAATCCATAAATATCAAGAGTTAGAACAGCTTTCGTGAACCTGCAACACCTGTGGCACCGCCGTGACATGCAGCTCTCTCTCCTAATGGACGTATGTACATTGCCGCTGTTAGTAGTGTTCTAGTCTGCGGTTTGCAAGACCTGGCCACTTCACGTCGAAGACGCTCAGTGTCCTTCTGTGTTCGAGAACTGATTTCTCCGAAGTCTGGCTTGCATCCGATGAGTGGTGGTGGTGGTGATTAATGGCAAGGTGCACCGTCGTGTGTTATACACGGATAACTGCCCTCTGACCGGAGTGATCACTGTACACCGCCTCCGGTGGCTCGAGGATGTTTTGCGAATGCTTGTCCACCATTTACCTTTCCATGCTCTCTTCACACGTGCTTTACAAGACTGGAAGAAGTGACATAGTTGTCGGACCATGTCTTGGCGTAGGAGTATGAAGAAGTTGCCACGAGCATCAGCTTCGATTGATGCTTTCCGCCTTCCTGGTTGGGGCTCAATGGACGGGGTTTGCTGTTGGTTAGGGATGTTGAGAGACACGACTCAGAGTAGAAGTCAGTGACGTGAATGCTGTGTGGTCTATCTGTTCCGTTGTGGTATCCCTTATTCACAAAAATGTCTTTCGGACAAAGAATGACAATCTTAAAATGCACTATGAAAGAGCAAAAATAATCACATCATATACCATTTTTATTAACTACTTATTGTAATCTTGTATATTTTTCAGTGTTCTCTTTGGTCATTTTGAAATGCCTTTCGGATGATTTGAAAAATGCGAAATGTTGTTAACCCCAGAGGGGTTCGATCCCACGCATGATTTTCGTTCTCGATTAAGTACCGTGATGTATGCTGTGCCAGTTGAGCTTCTTGGCCACGCCAAGAGGCTTTGGATATTTTGAAGATGCATTGTAATTGTTGTTTCATAATTTTTTACTTGATAATAAAATGATTGTAAAATGTCATTGTAATTTAAAGCATAATGTTTTAATTGGTCTGATTGTGTGTGACTTTATGTGATTACGTCAAGGACGATATTTTGACGGGAAAAGGTATTAAACAGCGTGTAGTTAGACCAAGCAACAATCTCTATCCGCCGAATCTTCTGCATTTAATGTTAATAACTCTGGAGTGTGAGAACACAGATTGGCGAACAAGCTCACTCTCAGTGATTCATACTCACCATTACATCACAATATATTACAAGTTAAGGAATTGGACCAATGAGATAAATAGGAAATGGCCGAACAACTCTGGAATGTTTTCCAACAAAATTGAATATTCGAACTCAGAGTGCTGAATAATGGGGGAAGTAATGCGGCAAATAATTACTTTCTCTAAATTTTTAAGCTGCATTCGTCTAAACCTGTTGACTGAGTCTATTGTTTTGATGCAAAATATTTGGACATGCTGATCTAAAGATCTGACTTGTTATTACTTCTGCGTCATGCTTCACTATGCGGGTTTTTGGCTGGTCACATTTTTCCTATTTTGTTCGCTAATCCACCTGCTTAACGCGCCTTAGGTGAAAGTTGCCAGTGCACTGGTGTTCTGTTCGGTCTGGAACCGATACTGAGAACTCTGCCCGCGTGGTTTCGATTTGCCCAATGTCTACGACGGTACCGAGATATGGAGACCAAAAAACCGACTCCACACGTTGTGAATGCAGGAAAATATTCCACCACATTCTTTGTTACCGCGACTTCGATATGGCTTCAACTGGCGCCAAGTGAGTTCTAAAACATTAGCGGCATTTTTCGCTATAACTTTGATAGCTAAGTGTTTTCATTCACATCGATAGCTCCGATCTTTGCGCATATAGCCAGAGATGCAGAGGTGCTCCTGATAAGCCATATTTACCATTTCCAGTATTCCCGGCGTAGTTAGCTCCCCGTATGAAAAAATGTGGTTTTCCACCAGTTACGACTAACAAGTCTCAATCAACGGCATCTTTGTTCCACTTATCCAAAATAACAGTCTTCTATGGACAATAAAATTCTGTCAGACAGTAAGATTGTACCAAAGAGGACTCCATCCAAACGAGGGATGAATTTGTTCAAAGCCATCAGGGTGACTTTTTGTCACCATAATCAATCCTTCCTGTGTACTTTGTGAAAAAAATCCGCTAAAAGGCACATATTGATGGATTTGACCGTTACAGGCGAGTGTTTGTTACAGCCGAATCATCCCTAGAAAAGACCCTATTGCAGCATCGTTCCCGCTGGCTAGGACATGTATTAAAGGTGCCTGCCCGGTGCCTCGCGCATTGTTTGCGCTCCCTGGGCCTGACTGGGAGAAAGAGCGCGGAGGACGACCGATGACGTGGCACAGAGGAGGGTAAAATTTACTCTTTTCATCGAAATTACAAAAACATCTTCGGGAAAGTAAAGGGGAATTGATTCATTTCCCCAGGCAAGGTGTGATACAGTATTTCTGGTAATTTACGAAAAGGGTGACAAGTCCTGTGTTTTGGAGTCACTGACTTATTAGTTTGCTTTATATTACATCTAAACATTGTCGATGATATTCCGTAGCTTCTACTTTGATGAGTCGCCCGCTCAGTTTATGACATCCACGAGGTCCGTATACTAGATAAAAATGGACTTCGAATGCGTTTGCCAGGTTCTGTGGTCAGTGGTGTAGGTGTAGGTGTATTCATCTACATCTGCTTTTACCGGCCTTCTCACGTATTTCTTTCTAGTCCAGTATGAAAGATTACAACCGGAACCAATTCACGGAAGTTCGAAGTTTATGATTGGAAGGACCAAAGGTGACTGGAAATGTCGATTGCAAAATGACACAGAACACTGCTGGACGAAAATTATTTAGGATTTCAGCGGTTTTGGTTCCGAGATGACAGATTTGAGGTTTCCACCAGGCCGGGTGTAATATAAAATGAAGGATACCTTTGTGCGAGCTACGGACTATTCGTTGCAGTAGTAACTAAATGTATTTACTCAGTTGTTATTTCGGAGATGTGACATTTTAGTGAGTATCACAAAAAAAGCAACGTGGATGGCGCACAGGGCTTATCCGATTTAGAACGATGAACTAGGTTTTCTGACTACAATTTGAAGACCAACGGATTTCCAAAATCCCATATTCAAACATTCACAGTCACTGCCGAACAGTACTAAAGTCACCACGGTCTCAAAACCGAAGATCATTTTACAGTTACTTTACAAGGTCATGATATTCAAAGCCTACTCGATAAGCGTTCCTGTTGCGCCAATAACCGTTCCTACTACGCCGCAAATATCGTCATTCTCAATATATCATCGGTGAAAGGACCACGCTTTTTCACATCAAGCCCAGTTCCATTCGCCAATGCAAGTGTGGGTGCGCTTCCATCTCTGTTGGCAGAATGGATAGACAATTGCACAACCGAACGGTTGATCATATTCCGGTTCACGGAGGTAGTAACCGTTCACCGGATGCAGCCCGAATTTTGCATCCAGAATACATTCTTTACGCAACTTGTGTTGCCGTGGTAGTGACCTGTGACCTCATATTGCTTTGTCTCTCATCACGACTTTCTGATTTTATTTGGGTTGCGTGTTTTGGCGTGAATGAGTCTTGCTGTTCGTTTGTCTGTGTCCCATTTCCCCATCCTAATACGTGAATAATGATCACGAAGTGTCAATCTTCCCTGAATAATGCACTATCTATGGTTAGTCAGTCGGGCGATAATAACTGTATTGTTTCAACTTTATCTATTTGTACATAATGTGCATCATAAGCCTAGTAAGAGCACGCGAAACTGATGGTTAATAACAATTACGCCAAGGAGAAAACAGCTTCCATAATTTTCGATGATTTGAACGTTCACGCTGCACGATGAGTCTTATTATACAAATGTCAATTCTGTCCCCATTTTTATTGAAATGGGTCAAAGGAAAGAGATGTTTCACACATTCGGATTTGGCTGCAGAGATCAGTGAGGGAACCAATAAAATCGGTGACGTCGTACCGTGGACGTAGGGCTCTCAAGTCGTCCATTATGTAACAAACTTGGGAGACAAAACATTGTATCAGTCTGAGCACTGCGTTCATCGTCATTTCAGGTACAAAAAACCGAAGACTTTTGGGATACATAAAGGTCCTAGCAATTAACCACCAGCATCCAAAAAATTACAAACAGTAAGATTGGTTAGCTACATTAGCCTTTTCTTGGTAAGGTGTTTCACATTGGTAACTGGCCCTTGTTCTGATAACTCAATATTTAATAAAAAGTATTCTGTACGGAAATGCAGTCAGGGTACTGATAACCGTGTCCCAATGACTCCTCTATCAAATACGCAGTGGCTAAGTGGCCTCAGGTGCTTACGATGAAACCAGTCCGAATGATTAAAAGAACACTAACAATAACCAGAACAGTTGTTCCGCATAAATGCTGTAGATAACTTGTTAAAGTAATCAAGGAACCCCTGTGTATTCGTGACTTGTCACGTAATTCAATCCAGTGGTCGAACCCATTTTAAGGTCATATCATTTATGTTCTGCTGGGAGGCAGTTTTAGCGCAATGGAGGTCACTCAAATATTGTTTCCGATCGCAGTTTACCTGCCAGTATCTCATATGATACAAGGTGCTCTGCCCGAACAAATGCATGAAAGTTTGTGGTGACATACCTTGTGTACTCGGTCACTCATGTTCGGCTGGTTTATTTTAGTTCGTACGCCGAGCTCGGTAATCCGAATAAAAACGTTTCATCAGCAAATGTAATTATTTGTTCATCCTTCAGCGCAGGTAGCATCACATAAGTAGATAATAAGACATGTATCCTGGTTATTCCGCCTGACGATGGGACCGTCACCACTTTGTCGGTTACTGTGTTTGAAAGCAGTCAAACAGAACCTATTTTCTCACAGATCGGCGGTCATTCACTATAAAATGGGGTGGAACAATAAGGAACATGTTTTCTGATCAATGGTCTGAATCGCAATCTAATTAGACTCGCTTGGATCAACCAATGAAGTCTTCGATGTGCAGCAGTTCACATCAATCGTAGAAAATCCTATCGGCGAACAACTTGTGTTTTGTTTGCAAAAAAAGAACTTCACGGAGCGTCTTGACCTACACGGGTTTTCCATCCGGCAAATTATTCTGCTTAGGCTACACCTTTCGTGGTGGTTGTTGGGACGCAGATTAGCCACGTGTCTGCTGATTTTCTGGGATCGTGTTCAATTACACTGTCATACCGCTTACAGGTCGTTCTCAACCTCTTTTAATTGCACTGTTTCCGTTCGCCCATTAACAAAACAATTACCAGTTCTTCGTAGTAAATTGTTTTGGATTCCGAGTCGACGAAACTGTCATCCTCCAATCCAAGAGATTATTGATTCCATCAAATTGACTCTCTCAAATAGCGTGAGCTTCCTATGGTTGACTGGCTCCTACCAGATGTGCATCATCTGCGAAACCAGATAAACGTGCTACTCTGTAAGAACCTCCAACAGATTTGGTTAAATCACTATCAACGACCTTCAAGATATAAAATAACTTGCAGTCCGACTTACTGCTTGCCGTTTTCTGCCCTTTTTCTGAAGATCAATGTAGTGAATATATATTTCTGTGTGTCAGGAAGAGCTGTTTCCCACGCAACACGGTCTTTGATGACAGCCGAATAGATCAAGGACAAAGCATCGGCTGTCAAATTTTCTAGGATTGTCTACTATCCTTCAAGACCACACGGTTCTGCCTACAATTTACGGTTAAAGAAAAGTGTACTAATGTATTCCGCCAGCGAACTTTAGCGTTATGTGATGGTGCTTTTGAATATAATTGTTATGTCTGACATCACTCAACGAAGGAATTCGGTTAAACAGGGGAGCTGTCGCAAAGCAACGAATCAGAGGACATCCATGTTTTGTGTCTGCTTTTAAGCATCATACAATCCTAGTAACTGTCAAGATAACCAGCTAATTTTGATCCAGCGTTGCTGCTACTTGCCCGTTTCCTACAGAGAATCACAGTACCAGACGGCAGTTCATTGACTGTGGTGACTACGCGACATCCGACTGCCCATCGACGGTCGAGTGTACCCTTCCGTAGTCATTATATATATATATATATATATATATATATATATATATATATATATATATATATATATTTGACTGATTGCTATTTGGACTCCATCTTTCATGCACAAACCTCGGGTCATCCGACCTGAGACATATACAGATATCAAACGCGAAGCAGCTTTAAATGTGGGTACGTTGACCCATCCTGTGAAGAAGACTTGGCGGGGGGCATTCGCTTGGAGTTAACGGGACAGATACCCTGTCTCCACTTGAAGCTGTCGGGCATTTCTGGCTGTCATAGAGGGCGACATCTGAACAAAATTTAGTGAACCGGAGCTCTCTGACGCAGTGCTAACACACAGGCCTTCGAGGTGGAAAGGTTCGGGTTCAAACCCTTGGTGGGGCGGTGGATATGCCCCACTGATGAGCTCTAACAAGAGTGAAGCTCGAGTCTGTTGCTTCCAAGTGCAGGGTTGGTCGGATGTTCTGAGGTTTGTGCGTAAAAGGTGAAATTCAAATGATAGTCAGCCAAACAAAAGTATCATCAATCACACATATTAGTAAAAAGGTGTCATGTTAGTGTATGCATTCGATGGTGCGACGTTGAACGTCTTTTTCTCTGAGTATGACACTTTTGTTCTCCCAAAATGTGGACTTTCGTTTTCAATAACTGGGCTTAAACCACCACATGTCGCATCGTTTTCTCGACATACTTCTTATCTCGTTTGGTCCTGACACATGGAAATGCGTTTATTCTTTTTGAGCCATAAATAAACTTGTTTATCTTGATTCTTCGACTCATAGCAGTAAATAAATATTTCTGTTCACCATCATCATCATTCGCATCACTGCCATCATCACCATTGGATTGTTTCATTTGGATGATTTTCTTCAATGCCCAACCCGTTTAGGTGTTCCCGCTCTAGTCTTTCTGACCATATCCTACTTGGCCAATTCAACGTACACCTACTCATGGGATGTACTCATGGATTGGGGTTTAATGGAGTGTCATTCTGACAATCGGCTTCTTCGAGACGAATTGGTATACCGATACAAGGCTTATTACTATGTGGCTATTGTGGAAGATTTGATTCTCCGATTCACTTGGATTATCCGAGTGGCTGTACAACAAACGCACTCGGATCACTATGAACTGACGTTGACCATTTTGTATGCGGCTGAGGTGATTCGGTAAGAGTTAACGCTACTTTGTTCCGAGAGAACTTCATGAATTTCACTTCATGCGCGCTCCCACCTTATCTGACAACCTGCTCGAAAGAGTCTTTCTCGTCATGTGTACCATAATCGTCTGCCAGACCTTATCGAGGTTTAACTGATGATGGAATACTTGACCCATAGTCGAGGGATTGGCTGCGGATAGCATAGCTGATTGCTACCAGGCGTGGTTTTAAATCGCAGATAGTAAGGTAACAACCTTGGTGATGGGCCCTCAATAAGTAGACACCAGCTCTCCAAATACGCAGCCGAGGACGTGACGGGCTTTTGTTTTTCACCAAACTCTCTCACTGTCAACTAGCCACAAAGGTTTGCAGACGGTGTCCTTACGTGTGCAAAGGTGACCGGGCACCGAATAAGGTCAGCACCTCTTGCCTCTGCCTAGGTAGCCGGAGCTAGATTCACGAAACAACGAATGAACTGAGTACCGGACATCGGTCTTTGTGAATATCGTTCCTTCCAAGAGTATTATTGATATCCTGGATCGACATATAATCAGAAAGTCGTAAGGATCACTAGTGGTCATCGGCTCTGAGCAAACCGAGATGTCTCCTTCGTAAAAAGATGGTACTACTCAGGTTGCCATTTCTTACACTATTTCCGTTTTTGGTGAATTTTGTTCCTACTATGCACGCCAACCATGCTACGATGTCCTCGGGAAGCGACTCGCCCTCTGCTCTCCTGGTGGCCGGAGTGATCCAAAAACGGTCTGGGTACCTTAAGCTTAACATCAGGTCACAGGTCTCCACGGTCTATAGGAACCTAAAAAACTATTGTAGACACAGGCAGTCTGCATAGACATGCGCTGCACAAATGGAAACTAATACCGGTTTTCACGATATACGCTTACCCACCTCCGGTATCCTACGTATTCAAATCCTCCACGCGGACACATCCTACTGCGTGTGCTACAGTGAGCCGAGGAACAATACAGGGCTTATATTTTTTGCGATTTCAACAGATTAGTCGTAACCAGTACCCGCTTTCAACTTCGAAACATGCACCCGCTGACTTGATACGCCAATGATGGCAGGACATCGCATCAGATCGATCACATCTGGGTGGGGTCCTGTTAGGCTTCATCGGTTGAGAATTGTCAGGAGCACCGCGGAAGCTAAACATAAAAACGAACGGCAGTGATGACACACTGGAACCTGCTCACCTCAAGATCCATCCCTCAGCGCGGTGGAAACCTGTTGTTTAGAACAGACTTAATGCCACTCCGTTAGCTATTGATGACAGAGCCTAAGTCTTTTCAACCACCATAGCCTCTACACTAACCTCAGTCTCGCCCGTGGGACATAGATAGATAGATAGATAGACAACGCGCCTGATATCTGCCACTTTCGCTGCAGAGCTGCATATTCATCAAAGAACCGCTGCAGAAAGAATTGATCCAAAGTTGCCGGTACGATGAAGAGTGAAGCCACCGTTGCAGATATTGGTAAGTGCCTCGGATTCACACTCAGAACCAGGACAGATGCAAGCCTGACTTTGCCACGAGACGATTTCCTCTCTCCTACGCCAGAGAACGAACAAAAACTCCATGGATGGATGACACATTTCATTCAACTACTCAACTGCTCTCCTCCAACCCAGCTTCATAGCGTTGCTGTGTAGCTGGCCAGCAACTTAAAATCAAACCAAATCCGCCCAGCTGAACAGGTATAACCTCCACCATCGTGATCATGATGAAAAGAAGTCCCTCGGGGAAGATGGCACTCCGTTTAAGATCTTCAGGATCTGTTTTTCAATTTTATCAGACCCCCTGGCTGTTCGGCGTGTTTTGAGGGACTGGAGAATTACCTGAATATTAGGTAGCCTCTATTATGAGCCCTACACCAAAAAGGACGATAGACCTATCTCCGCGGATTGCAGAGGCATCAGCCTCACGGATGCTTTTCACAACTATTCTCCTGAACAAGTTCGTCGTCACACAGAACGCGCGAATGCGCTCCAAAAATGCTGTTTTCGCGGACGGAAAGGTTGTGTTATTCTAATCTTTGCGCTACAAACCCCAGTAACGAGCACCAACTTGCTTCATTGACTTTCACTGCATCTTTGATCCCATCTACTCTGACGTCCGTCCAGGCTGTCCCTTGTCACCATTCCTATTCAACTTCATCATGGACCGTGCAACGCATTGCACCCTTACCGGCTAACGAGGAAATTAACTCAGTCAGTAGTCTTGGATGGTGACCGTCGAAATTGCCTATGGCATTGCTACTCTTGGGCAAAAACGTGACCGTCTGCAGCCGATTCTCAACCGTATCGAGTGTGCGGTCAAGTTAATCAGTCCGACGCAAAAAACTTAAAAAAATTCCCCAGACCCGAAGCTGTCCATCTACGTTGCCGGTAAAACCTTGTAAACAGTCCACCAAAGATGAGATCAACCTACGTGTTAATTCTGGCAAAGATAACATTCCTGCAACTTCGCAAACCACCATGGATCCGCAGCCAGACTAGCCTCCGCGCGAAATCGCGCCTTTATCGGCCACCATTCGCTGATCGTAAAGGATACGAAAAAACTTGAGGGCTTCGACCACTGCCATGATATTCTGATCACTGAGCTTCGCGTTGAGATCCCAAACGTTTCATCACCAGTCGAAGTGACATCGTCACTGCATGTGTGCTGTTGGCAGTGATCTTCTGCATTTATATGTTTGTCATTGGTCTTGACATTGATCCTCGTAGACGACCTGGCGCCAAAAGCTCGACGTTTGTTTTCCCGCTTGGCCTCTATTAACTTGACGTCTGACGGTTGACGTTCTGTTTGGGGAACTTGACTTCTTGTGTTTTGCGCTGTTGTTTCCATTTTCGATATTTGAATTCCCAGTGGTTCAGTTCCGAAGATTTTTGAGTGCGGAAAATTCAGATTCAATGGTACGGACTGTGATTTGAGTCTGCTGATTCCACTTCCGTCTTTCCTAGTTGGTTGAAATGTCTGTTCCCCATCTGACTGTGCATGTGATCCAATTCAATATGCCCATTGGTCGAGTTGTTTGAAGTGTACCAAGCTTCCAAAACCTCCCCTGCATGCCTCGTGGTTGCTTGATCCAAAATTTTGACCTCATCCAGATCGGTTTTGTGTCCTTTTTGATCGTCGTGAATGAATATAAGATAGAACAGGTCAGATACGTTTTGAGATATGGTATCTGAAACAGCTGTAAGACTGCCTCAATCTCAATGCATCACAGTTCCTCACACACCAACCAAATCCATGAGAAAAATCATATCAAAACCAAAAGAACTCAAAACCGAAGAAAGACAAAAACGTTATATACAAGGTCAAATGTACGGACTGCAACAAGTGTCACATCGGTTATAGCGGGAGGAAAGTGTCCATTCGAATGCACGAGCATGAACTGGCTACGAAAAAGACATGACCCATTCTCTCATATCCATTCACGACGATCAAAAAGGACACAAAACCGATCTGGATGAGGTCAAAAATTTGGATCAAGCAACCACGAGGCATGCAGGGGAGGTTTTGGAAGCTTGGTACACTTCAAACAACTCGACCAATGGGCATATTGAATTGGATCACATGCACAGTCAGATGGGGAACAGACATTTCAACCAACTAGGAAAGACGGAAGTGGAATCAGCAGACTCAAATCACAGTCCGTACCATTGAATCTGAATTTTCCGCACTCAAAAATCTTCGGAACTGAACCACTGGGAATTCAAATATCGAAAATGGAAACAACAGCGCAAAACACAAGAAGTCAAGTTCCCCAAACAGAACGTCAACCGTCAGACGTCAAGTTAATAGAGGCCAAGCGGGAAAACAAACGTCGAGCTTTTGGCGCCAGGTCGTCTACGAGGATCAATGTCAAGACCAATGACAAACATATAAGTGCAGAAGATCACTGCCAACAGCACACATGCAGTGACGATGTCACTTTGACTGGTGATGAAACGTTTGGGATCTCAACGCGAAGGTCAGTGATCAAAATATCATTGCAACCAACAACCTGAGCTGCACCAAAACAAAAATGTTTAAAACCATTGAGCTTCAAACACTGTTACCTTCGTTTTATTTGTAACAAGTCATGAGCTGCTGTCCAAGAACGACGCTCGGAGGTAGAAATAATGGTCCCGTTTCCACAGCGATGCCGTCTTCAATGGCTCAGCCATTTTTTTAGTCTAAAAGGAACTCAATGCCTTCCAGCGGTGTTGCCTCCTCATGCATTGGTAGGTTCGGAAGACCGTTCGGAGATACATAAATGAACCAGTCAGAAACAAGAAAACGTACTGTGGTAAAATTATGATGGGTTGAATAAATCTAATTAAGTGGGAATAAACTACTCGATTGGTAATCAATTCTACTCAAAAATTCACACTGCTGTTCTTGTTGGCATCAGTAAATCCAATTTGGGAGGAAAGGTACTTTTTTCCAAACAATAGACACCTTGGCCAATCGGGAACTGTCACTCAGGGACATGAGTTGACACAGTCAACGTGAAAGTACATTTTTCAGGCCTTGAGTCGGTCTTCAGAGCTGTGACACGCGGAAGAACGGGGTTTGACGGTGATCCGACCTTGCCACCGATAACAATGCATGGACAATTTCCATCAGTGACATCCAAAAAGTCGGTTCATCTTCTCACAGGAGGTAATTGCATAAGAAGAAAGAGGGATATTTGAGCGCGGGTCATCTCAGCGGCCGACCAGAGTGATTCGCGTTTTATTTAAATTCAGTCAATTTAATACATAGAGCAAAAGGCACGATGGCGAACAAGCTCGTTTTCGGTAACTTCGTCCTCCAGCTAATACCGTTACATATCCGTATATGATAGTAATGCATATTTTCGGAAATAATGTTCAAAGCATCAAGTTAAGATTGGTTAATCAACGACAGCCTTCACCGATAAACTGATGGAGTTGCGATAGGCTCACCTGTGGAACCCCTACTTGCCGACATCTTCGTTGTCAAACTCAAAAATGGGGTATTCAGAGATACCACAGAAAAACCACTCAGTTTTTTCTGGTAAGTCGACGACATTTTTATTTTGATTGACAAACATGTTCGCCTAGATGAGCTAGTGGAAAAATTTAATCAGGCTCACGGTGCACTCAGTTTCACATCCGAAGTGGAATTAGGAGACAACTTTCATTTTCTGGATGTTAACCCTACGAAAAAGGAATATGAGAGGCTTATCCGCCGCATGTATAGCAAACCAACATGGACAGGCCAATACACACATTTTGCCGGTTTCGTGTCTCTAAAACGCAACCGAAATCTACTCCAGTTTCTTGGATCTCGTATACGAAAGATCTGTTCCGAGAAAACTGAGTGAGAAATCAGATTACATAAGATAGGCGGTACTGAACAACGGGCACCCGTAACCTTTCATTCAAAAGAACATGTTGGAAGTACCTAAGCCACCATTGATAAAGAGCGTCAAAAAGATAGAGTTGCACATGCAACTTCCACTTCATCAGCCGGTCAATGATTTCTGTGAATCTCAAAGACAAAATGCTTGCCCTTTCCTCCTTGTTTATCTATTCATCTATTTGCTCATATTCGGCAAGCTGTGTAGGCAAAATGACAAGACAACGGCCTCAAAGAATCAAGGAACACAAACCGGTTTGGTTGAGGACAGGAGCTAGAAGAACCCTGGCTAGTGAGATTGTAGTGTACCTTATAAACACAGGACACCCGGTGAACGATGAAGCCTACAAGATAATCCACAAGGTACCTGTGAGCTCATCGAAGACCGTTCACCAAATCCATTTAAGTACAGCGGAGGCAGTAGCGATTAAACTGTTAAGTCTATTGTTTTGTTCACACAAGCGATTTGTGCAATCACTTCTGCTACCCTGACAGCCTGACAGCCATCGGAAAATGGGACACGAAATCAAGGTGACCTTGACCGTGACCTTACAGTCGTGACAGGAAGCCGCCAATCCATTCCAGGTACGCTTCCTACACTGAGTTTACCCATCCATGAGCAGTCAACTTCCGATCCTTTTCTGAACCACACAACACCCACAACATTAACTGACCAATCTTTATCTGATACTGTTAACATTTTCCCGAAAATATGCCACTCTATCATGTATATGTAACTGTATTAACCAGAGGATGATGCTACCGAAAACGAGCTTGTTCGCTATCGTGCCTTTTTCTCTATACAATGAGATTATTCAGTGTTTATAATATATATAATGGAAAATCCACTTGTATTTTTCACATCGAAAAGTCAAACGCCGCGAACCGGAGCCGAACCGGTGAGTGGATTTTCCATTATTTAGGATTCAGGCTTCTCTTGCCAATAATACATTCATGAATTTAATATATCTTTTAGATTCAATAGTGAAATCCGGTCAAAACACTGAGTGTTTCATTTTAAAATGATGTTTTAACACCACGGGCTCTTCTGGTCGAGCCTCTGATTATCAGATTGAAAGCAAACATTAGAATCTTCCAGTTTTCTAGCATATGACAACGTTCTTTATGAAGTGTTCGGCGACGGCAGCGGTGAAATGGTCATCATCGGGAGGTTTAAACCTTGACGTCTCAGGTTCGAGTCTTGCCAATATCGGTCACTTCCTCCCTCGGTAGTTTTCGATTGACCGCGACCCCCTTCCATGAATATCGTAATTTGTCACAATAAATAAAAGAAAAAACCGGATTATTTATTTATTTATTTATTTAAAATTTAACATGCAGAATCAGCGCTCGATTCACTTTTGAATGCGGCAGAATCAGTGTGCGGCTGTGTCCCTGATAAAAATCATCAGTACAATGCGTATCCACCGAATCCCCGTTGGAACTCACACCCCCGGGGTGAACGATTGTGAGTCCAACACGTCAATCATTAAGCCATCCGGGTCGCCCCTGTACAGTCTGCATCAAATCAACACCAAATAGTATAGCTTGTTAAACGAAATAAATTTACTGCGTGGTTCCCGACGTCAGCACAATCTAACTATATCAAATCCACGCAATGCCAGCCAAACTTAACACCAAAATTCCTCAATCAGTGAAAGCGTCTTGTAATTTCACGGTTCAACAGAACCTCAAACATTGATCACAGTTTGATATGGATTCGGTTGTCACAAGCGATTTCACAACGTATGTGAACCCCTGATAGGATGAATTCTCAATACTTTTGTTTTGAATTCATAACAAATCCTTTGTGGTATCGGCTTCACTGTGCTAACAGTAATCATGTGACCGCGTGTTTTTCCATCAGGTGCTGAAGCACACTGGCAAAACACCTTTTTCTAACATCACGAAACGCACATCAAATGGCCATCTGTTGAAAAGATAGGTTCACCCTAATAAGAATCATGTCAGCGGTACATACTATTTAGCCGGCTAGATGATTACCGAAAATGATTCATCTTTTTCTCGTTGACGGATTACGAATATGTTATATCACATAATTCGTAAAACGAGTCTGCTTTGTTATTCGTTTTACTCTCATGGATGTAGACATTGTGTCGAATACGGCGGGTGTAACAGCGTTACTGGTTTTCGCTTCCGGCCAATTATTTTCTCTGCATATCCCCTTTCCATTTATTTTCGCTGAATACATTATAGACTACACAAGAATACAAGTTGAACCAAAATCCACTGTGTTTCATCTCTCGATGTTCATGCAAGTTTATTTCTGTTTACCTGTACTAGTCGATTCATTTGGAACTTTTTCCGACTGGAAAACGAACATCTGAATAACTGTGGTGAATTTCGCGCGGTCCGTGATATATTCATCACTCCACTGCCCAAACGTCCTCCACGTACGGTATCCACGCAGCTGTTCTCCACCGTTTATGGTACACAACAGAAAAATAATCTGATTTATCCCGCCAACAATTCCGCCTTGCCTCATCAGCATCACAGTCACCATTTAATTCATCACCTAAACCTTAATCATTACCAACAACACACACCCAAATCTAAACAGGATCTGATTTGGACTTCAGATGCGCCCGACAAAACTTCGATCCGAGTGGACGCATGCACTTCGCCCAGTAACAGTTGGGATAAAAAGGCCAACATGTTGACAGAGCTGTCTCGGACACAACGTTTACTCAACCGTATCAGTGCAGCTACTTCCTTTCACATGCCTCTTCGAGCACTGATTCGTCCAACGCACTATGCTGATAATCATCACCCACATCATTACCATCGCCACATAATGGACAACATTGAATTAACCGAGTCTCTACGGTCCACACTGCCTCGAAGTGTCCATGAGGAGAAAATTGCTCCGCATTCTAGAGAGGGAGGATCTTGCCCCAGTATGTTGAGAACCGTTGACCCCTGCAGTGATTCACCGGGTCTGGAAATCAGTACCCATACGCCGATTCAACGAGAAACAGGCAGACATGATGGCCACGCGGGCTTGTCCATCAATCCGAATCAAGTGGGGCAAGCAAAAGATCATGTGAGTTGCGCTTTTTGAGCGTGAGCATGGATAAACTTGTCAATATGCAGTCCGGTCTCATAAGACTACAGGTTTGCTTATTTGGGTGAGTGATGTGCAATGTGGAATCAGTTTTCTAGGCAAATTAAAGTAATTCGTGATGAGTCTACTTTTCACTGATAGACTGATGAACACAAATCCAAGTATTTCCGATTAACATGAAAGTGCGGATTCCCATTATTCTCATTTGGGTCCCAGTTAGCCCAACCAATAATCATGCACTGGGTGTGGCGATTACGAAAATCCACATTTGTTGTTAAGTCTGGCGGTGCCCCCTGTCACATTACACTTCTGTTGAACCCTCCGTTGTTGAATGTTAACCCAAACATTTAAGTAATTTTCGCTCAATCACGGGAGAAAATGTTCATATTTCATCCAAATGTTCTACCGATGGTTATTAAGATTTTGTTGATTCCATTTCATAAATTCTAGTAGACTACACAGACATTTCTTTGTGCTTAGCTGCTGATGATTTTAGTCGTTTTGACGTTTTCTTTTTATTCTCTCGGTCTGGTGAGAACTGTCCATTTTATAACTAGAATGGGTGCCTTCATAAAGGTTTTTTAGTCAAAAGAGTAAATATTTCTTCTTCATACTGGTGTTAAATGAAATGGTTAGTCAGACTGACTTTCCTGTATTCTCAGACACTGACATCTCTGTGTCTTGGGATCATCTTACCAGTTACCTTAACTTTTGCGTTAACCTTTGCCGTCCTGTCGAGACTGCATTCACCCCGATCGCTCCTTGTTCCAACACGTCAAACGACTTCGTTGAGGAAAAGAATATGCCTTTAAACGCAGGGATTACGCAACGATCAAGAGCTTGACGAAATCGATCAGGATTGAACTGTCCAGACTGAGAAGCAAAAAGAATCACAGTTGTGATTCATTTGTGGGCTCTTCAGTGAAGATTATCCATTTCACACCCCAGACGATTCCAGTTAGATCCTAATGAAGATATAACATCGGAGTGTAAAAGTATGAAGATGAGTGGGCAGAGGAGTACCGAGTGCGGCAAGAACCGCGAAACCGGTCGTGTGCTTCCGGGGAAATTTTGTCCACTCGCTTGCATACTACTTACTAACAACTTTATATATATATATATATATATATATATATATATATATATATATATATATATATATATATATATATATATATATATATATATATATACACGCCGGTTTGAGATCAAACACAGAGTACCTCGTGGGTCTGAAAAATAGATTCACGGATCAGCACGAGGTCAGTCACAATAGAGGACAGCTCGAGAACCAATGAGCTTGCATTAGCACAGTACAAAACAGCGGTCGGTGTAGATTTGAACCGGTAGTGTCGTCTTTTGGGAGCGTCCATTGGGGGGGGGGGCGGGTATATACATCTTCGCGGTCGGGGTAAATGTCACTGTTCGGGGGAGAGAAAGTTGAGATGTCTGCAGCACCTGGTGGTTCTTCCTCGCGGTTAACAACGGTGCCGGGAATGTAAAAGGAAACGAGATAGGATTATGTACAACCAGAAGTGCAATACACAGCCCGCTCTCGTGAAAGGGCTGCCCTTAGCCGTTCTGTATGTACTTCAACTTACTGAGCGACGGACGGAATGCTAGAGGGTCTGGTACTAACCGCTCCGTCGTTGTGTACTGCGGGCTTTAACCGGTTGTAGTGTACAATTCGGCTTTGGATTTCTGAGGTTTTCGCCGACCCGAGCAACCTGGCAGGTGTGGGACTCAGTATTTCAATCACAATGAAGGACCCGGTCCAGTTATGTTTAAACTTAGAAGGAATCCTTGGGATCTGTGTCATTGACTTCACCCGAACTTCTCTGATTTCACTGACTCTTGCACTCCAGTATCAATTGATGGAAAGCTGAACCATCAAGACTCAGTAAAGTAACTTAGTGTGATATTGAACGGAAACCTTATCTGGTCACGGCACGTAAGCCCTATTTTTTCCAAAGATCAGACGTTTATCTTTTTATGTGTCGCGTCTAAAATTCCATTTTTTACTGATACACCTCATTATATGCTTTGTTTTTTCATGTTCTACCCCAGTGGCTCTATGCCTCTCCCGTCATTCTTCCAAGTCCGTTGTCGAAAGACCCAAAAGTGATTTCTAGATCTCTTGAGTTCTTATCCTCTTGTAGTGATATACCCAGACACAAATGCATTCAGTTCGTCATTTCTCAACACAGTAAAACTTGTCATTAGCTTTTCACAGAAATATTCACTGATTCTACCTGCTCTATTCACGAACACCTGATTAAGTGTGTTTCTCTTGCCACGTTCCAATTATTTACACCCTAATGCACGTACCCGAGCTTACGGCCGTCCCACCATTCCTTGCCTGGTAAGGTTTTTAAACAATCCCGAAAATGTAATATCGCTCCTTAAAGAGCGATTGAAGTGGTGACTCATCAGAACCGAATACTTTTTGCAATGTTTGTTTTTTCTCACTTTGAGAATGTGTTATTTAGTTACGCCAAAGCTGAATATCCGCCCCCTAAGGATGCATGAAGCAGCTTCTTGTCTGTCTTAAAAGTACACGGCGTCATGCTTTTCAGTATTCTGTGGTGTCATGCATCTCAAATTCATATTCGAAGTGTCGAAATTTACACAATAAAATTGCAACTCATGGACTCTTCTCATGTGACAAAATCTTTTGATTAGCTCCGTCCGATCATTTTTGGTATAAAGCTACTGTCCGCACAATTCAGCGTAATAGGTTTTGAGTTTTATCTCGGCAGTAATGAAGTTGGGTGTGCCTTTCAATCGATTTTTGTTGTATAAAACACGAACCTGAACATCAAAGTTCATGCACAGGCTATTACTGGTATGCCTAGTACGCCTAAATGTTCAGCCATGTTAGGATCAGCCATGTCTCTTGGTATCTGATGGTCGATGGTGTAGAGTAGTGCGGTGAAGGAGGTGGTGCGTGAGCGTACATGCCTTACACCAATCTGCTGTTCTCACTGTTCTGTTGCTACTCACTGTCTCTAATGGGAGGACTCTTCTGGTTTCGAACGAATTCGGCTTATTGGTACAAAACAGATATATGCTGGTTATAACCAGAACCTTGCATGGAAGTTTATTGGTTCAGTGATATTCCCAAACGAACCATCTTGTTGGTTTGCCTGATTGCATCCGGATTAGTTGATTCCGCTCTGGTCTGTTCAAACAAATGTTAGTCACTGATTGGTCCACTGATCCACTTGTCTGGCTGCACTCTTGTCTGCGATTCTGGACGGCCGATCGCTTGTTCGCTTCTCTCTGACCCTGTCCTGGATTCTGTACGGGCGATCGCGTGCTGTCTGCCTCTGAACCGGGCCACCCATTGGCAGTGTGCCGGCCCATGCCCTCATTCTCACTGGTAATCATGCAATCATCTTTAGAATGCGCAACTCAGTCATAAAAACCTCTCACATAGTTGTACGATTGATTGTTTTCTGATTAAAAATAATGGCATCTGAAAAGGCATCGCCGAAATCTGAATGTCGCCGTTGGATTTCAGTTTTAAATTGCTAAGGTTTATTACTTTGTAGACCTCTTCTCTGATTATAGAATTGATAATTGGGCCAAGTTGTTTATCTTCGAGGATTGCTTTCCTATTTAATCAAATCACATACAAGCTGGGTAATGTGATGTTCTGGTTCTCAAAGCGGGTTGCTACCGTCACCAACTGAATTATTTGACTCCACTTTCGAGATAAAACAGTATCTGGTTTGTTCATCCAATAGCCTTGATTCTACCCGCCTGGTCTTCCGTAGCGCAGGTAGAGTGGTTTAATCAAAGCAGTTAGTTTAGTCATGAGTATTTACGCACGCATCCAAGAGGAATCAGTTATCCAGGCCAGGGTAACTGCTGATGGGACTATGATTGTTCAAGGGTTGTTGACGACGAAGTTACGCACCCGAATTAGTTTATCAAATTTACCATGGGCTTTTAAAACATGTATGAATAAGTTAAAATAAAAACAATTGATTTAACATCTCAATACCCTTCGTTCCCATGAACAACTTCCGAACCAAATAGTCTCGGAGCGCAATCGAAACGTCTTCACTCGTAAATGCACTTTCTGCTTGTAAAGTCCCTCTCCTTCCCGTTATTCGTTGTGGGCTTGGTTAGAATGTCGTGATGTATTGTTGTTGTTTTTGTTATATAGTGAATTTGGTTTTCGTATTTTTCTTAGGTCGATGGTCAGAGCCATGTGCGGATCCAACAGTTGCGAGTTCCATCATTCGCTCACTCTATACCGGTGGTACGTGTGGTACGTTCCTTGTCACAAAATGATTTAGAGAATTGCACTCGTACTGACCTTTACGAAGCTCCAAAAGGCATGCTGGAATCTTCATGTGAAACAATAAGCAGTGTGGATTTGGACGTCGGTCTTCTTTATCCTACCGAGACAGCGATCACTTTACTCAGTCAGGACGGCGATCGGATTGATGACAATGGTGGATCTGTAAACGCTTATACCGCGTTATCACCGTCTATGGGACAACGACCGCGGTTCACCACTACTTCATACAGTTCACTAGAATCACCAGTGGATGAACCTCATCTGTTGTCCGCTGCTCAATACAACTGCGGTTCCGTGAATTATCCGACTACGACCAAGGCGATCAATGTTAGTGACCAGTCACCAGAAATCATCCAAGGTGACCTGACCTCTCTCAGACCAGTTTATCCTCGAGTTATTAGGTAGGCTACAAGATTTGTTTGTTTTTACTTTGTCAGTGTGCAGCCGGGATAGCGGTTGTAATTGCAATTCGTTCAGATTACAAGCGCTGATTCTTATCTATGCACCAGTAAACTTATACTAACCCACTGCTTTTGAAAAAACAGAAGTCAGAGACGAACACAATATTAACGAGTACGTTGTTTACCCGCGGATCCGGCAAATTATATCACACAGCCTTTTAATAACTGGTTTTAGGTATATGTTTGTATGCCCAACAATATCAACACTTTCGATCAAACAATCTCACGGTTCAGAGTGAGAGTTTTGTGTTTTTAACCTGTTTAATGCATGCGTACGCTATGGGTCTAAAAAATCACTAATTTCTACGGGGTTCTGTTGGCCTGATGATTGTGGATGCCCGATGAAAACGCGGTATGCATCTATATCCCGAAAAAACCTAACGATAATTCATGCCCATCGGATAAAATGAGTTGTGTGTTTTCTGTTCATCTTCCGAGTTCTGATGGTCGTTTAGCAGATAATTCAAGACATGGGTGATGAGTGCAACGTTTGGATGGCATATCCCACCCATCCAACAAATATCTGTATTTCGTAACCAGAACACAGCTTTGTAAGTAGACCGTTCGTCCTTACATCAGTAGCAGAACTAGCAAGCGCAACAGTTTACGTACTATTACCATGTAAATGAATTTTTACCCTACACACTGGTTTTGGACTTGTCAGTACGGTTGTGATCGGAATCTGATCGAAGATAACACTGACGAGAGATTTCCAGCAACCACCATAACCGATTGGGACCTTATGTGATTCTTCGCTGTAATTCTCGAGGTCCGGTTTCCGGTTATCCCTACTAAAGTAGTCCATCCCGACGAGATTGCACCTCGGTGTAGTGTAAGGGCTTGCGTACCTCCATGACCCAAAGAGCTATGCAGGATGGCTTCCTTAAGTCGGAGATGGAATCATGCCTGACAGATCTATGGGTAGAGGCAGACTAAGCCCAGTCTCTGAACCAGTTAATGGGCAGCATCTGGTTCTAACCGCTATACCCCCCGGAGAGGACAGTCCAAAGAATAAACACAGAGAGAAACAGTTTGCCGGTTTAAACACCTCCACTAGATGGACGTAGGAGTGGAGTACCTGGGGTTTCTCTCCACAGTGGGGGAAGTCATCGCACTTCATCGGACAGCTATCGTCCGTCTCAGTTGGGCAGCCCCCGGCCCAAAAGATGCTACCCCGTCCACGTTTCGCTTGTCCCACTGGGTTCATGGGGCTAAAAACTGAGTCCGAAAAGCGGCTGTTTCTATTGGCAATCCTCGCAAACTTTACCGTTTGGGTAGAATTACGGTCCACAGAGGCCCGGTGTAAGTGAGTTAATCAAGGAGTCCGACGGCTTACTGATTCACTCTCATGGACTTCGTCTGAATCGTTGGGCAGAGAACTTCAAGGAACAATTCAGTTAGCCCACTTTAACGGTGGACCTGCCAAATATGCCTGCCAGAGAAATGATATAGGTAGATGTCACTCACTTATCAGAAATCGAAGTTATGCGGGGGATCGGTTACTTGAAAAGATACAAAGCCGCTGGACCGGATGCGTTGTCTCCATCTTTTTCACGGAGTTAGTAAAACTCCCTCATTATTTGGGATAGTGAGCACATTCCCAGGGAATGATGTGAATAGGTGATTGTGCCGACTTAAAAGAAAGGCGACAGATTCTCTGGTGAAAACCACAGAAGAATTGGCTTGGTAATTATAGCTTCCAAGCTGCTCACCGGTCTTATTCTCCAACGATTATCCGGTGCCCGCGAAATGCTTAGGCGTGAGAATCTAGCCGGTTTCGGATCTGGTCGTGGTTGTATCGACCACATGTTTACTCTTCGACAAGTCTTAGACCACAGACACATCTTTCGTAGACCCACAATCTCTATCTTTCTTGATCTGAAAGTGGTGTTCGATTCAGCTGATCGCACAGTTCTGTGGAACTGTCTGTCATTGGAGGGTGTTCCAGAGAAATTTTCTTCTCTTTTCCGATCCTTGTACGCATACAGCCGAAGCCGAGTTCGTGCATACGGTGATCTTTCATCCGAGTTTATCAAGGAAAGTGGTGTTCGTCAGGGTTGCCCTACTTCGCCCTTACTCTTCAATTTTGCAATCGAATTGATTCTCGAGATAGTCCCATATTCGTGTGAGTATAGCGGCGTCGATCTTTGCTCAGACATTAAACTGCCTGACTTGGAATATGCGGACGATATTGTTTTTCTGAGTGAAGATCCAAGTAAGTTGCAAGCTTTCCTCGGTAGCCTTACCAACAGTGTAGTAATGTTTGGGATGTTTTGCATCTTCAAAGTGTGAGATGCAGCTGCAGGACGGTTAACTCAACACCAAACCTCTTCTTGGCAGGGAAATCTGTAGCACAAATAAAAACGTTTTGTTAGCTGGTTAGTTACATTACAGCAGGTGAACAGATATCAGATAAAGTTTCTTCAGGTATACAAAAGGCTCGTTTGGCTTTTGCCAGTCTTAGCCATTTGTGGCTTCGGCGTGACATTCGATTGTCTGTTAAGGGTAAAGTGTACACCGCGGTGGTTAGGCCCGTTCTTTCATACGGTTCAGAAACCTGACCGTTGAGGGTAGAAGATAGGCGTAGACTGTCGGTGTTCGAGCATCGCTGTCTCCTTATATTTGCTTAAATATAGATGAAACCCCATACCAGCAATGCAGAGTTTAGACGTAAGGTGTTGGGAACCAGAGGTCATTCTCTGGATCAGTTGCTGAATCTGACCAGGTTAAGGTGGTTGGGACATGTGTTACTCATGCCCACCGATAGACTTCCTCTGCCTACGTTTTTTCTCCGAGGAAGTGATGGGAACGTAGGTCAAGGTGGTCAGTTGATGACAGGGAAAAAGGTATGAAAACCTTGACCGGTGGACTTGGTCAAGCAGGACGTGTGAGACTTCCAGGTTTGGATCCACATGATCCGCCTACCAAATGGTTGGAAACACCGTGACATAGCTAGGTGTCGCGGCCTGGGGCGTAATTGCTTCCGCACTCTTTCTTTGTCTTCGTGACGCCCACTTATTACTTTGGTTTTGGGATACTCTTGACTTCATGCTTCAATTCCTTTTGCCCTTTACTGAACGATGCCGGAAGATAGCAACCGAAACCAGAGCACAGAAGTGCGAGGTTAGTGGTTGTATAAACTGACTGAACTAATAAAGCAGTGGGCCTCAGTGGCTATGGAGTATACCCTTTCCATTACATGTATGCGCAAAAATAAATAAATTAAAACACCGAGATCCGTATTAGCGATGGATGAAGATAAAGGAGGTCCTATTCGAGACTGCTGATGCCGCCAAAGGCCCAAGAACCAAGCGCACAGAAATGATGAATATCTGTATCCTCAGTTGCACTGGTAAATGCGGCAAATCACTTTCTGTGGAGTCCAGATACAATGATGCACGGAGGTGCCTTGAACACCAACTGATTCGAAGTCTCAGAAATGACCGTGAGCAGTAATGGGTTACGAAGTGTAAAGCTATGAAAAAAGGTGCACTGAGTAGCCCGGTGGTTAGACTTCTTGATGTAGATGCCAATTCTCCGTGAGGTAAGCTCTCTTTAACGACTGCATCAAATAGGCTACCTCGGTCCGCTCTCGAAGATGGTGACTTAGCATCATCATTGGAGTTAAAAAAACTGTTCAGTTTGATATGAGAGAGAACATGTTCAATTCAGCTCATTCAACCAACGGCCTCGCCGCCTTGCAGCATGGTTGAGTCGAGGGCAAAGTAGATAAAAGCTTAAGGCTAAAAAAGAATGGAAAACACGGAAATCACGAGGATAAAGAATGAGCCCGAACTCACGTTCGCCACTGGCAGAGGCACCTAACCATATCGCTTATTGTCTCCAACGCTCTGGTTATGGAGTCTCGTGGACCCCGACCCAGAAATCTGACAAGTCCTACTTGAACAAGCCCACTGGTAAGGGCTTTCATTTTTTTGGTACATATATATTTTTGTATGTATATATACTGGTCTGAGCATAGTTTTTCAGTGCTTTTAAGTCAAGAAATACCGCTAAATTATGTGAAGAGCAAAGCAGGATTTTATTTCAGACAACGACATCCCTGTTTGTTAGGACACGTGCTAGAAACGGAACAACGGAATTCCTGTACTAAGACAATCTGCAGGGAAGCAATTCATAGCTAGACCGGGTCGATGCGTGGGACTGGCAAAGAAAAAGATCAAAATGCAATGGGTGCAAAGTATCAGAAAGGATTTTCTGTGCAAACGCAACGGATGTTGTTATGTGACTAGTGCATAGCTCCAAGACTGTGTCATTTAAGGTCATACTACGAATGAAACTAATGATGTGTAGGCCTCTGCGAAGAGTGACGAAATCCTTATTTAGTAATCCTGGGGAATGATAAGGGAAAATTAAAGAGTGATAGGTGATATACACTGTTTTAGGAAAGTGGAAATAACAGATTGTGGGTCACTAAATGGCCGTAACAACTTTATTTGACACGACAAGTGACGCAGTTTCCCCACCGTGATTTCATTGTGCAAAGACCAATGCAGATTATGCACCAGTGTAACGCCAAGTTATTTCACCTGGTTTATACGTGCCAGGGGAATAGAGTTAATGGTGGAAGTGCCTTCAGTGAACTGGGAACGAGTGGTGGAAAAAAATACACTGTTGACATTTGTAACTGTTCAACAGAAGACCAGATTGATTAGAAAAGCTCTTAATATGTGAAAGATTTGCAATGAATTCGTCGAAGTCTGATCTATTTGAGACAGGCCTAACCAAAACAACATTATCAACGTATTTAAAGATGCGGGCTTGGTGGGAGGCAGACAAATAACTGACGAATGTTGAAAATAAATACGGAGAAAGAACATCCGTTTGATGTACACCTTCACTGGTTAAGGGATGTTCAGAGACATTTCTGCTTACTTTGGTGCATTGTTCCTCCAGCGAAATAGTCTTTCAACTAATGCAGTACATATGCAGAGCAGCCAAATGATTCCAGTTTTTTTCTTTTTTTTGAGAAGAAGCAAGCGTGAGGCCCTGTCAAAAGCCGACGTGTAGCCAAGCAAAGCACATCTAGCTGACTTGTTGGGATCATTGGGGAATTTGGCGACAAGGTGCACAGTGGACGCTACTGCATCAGCTGTAGAGCTTTTGGCTTTATAGGCAAATTGCAACTCGTCTGTTGGGCTTCCCACCGTGGTTCGAAGACGACGCAGCACAACGCGTTCTGCAACTTCCAATGCTGACAGAGATAATGCTATTGGGTTCCGCCTGATTACGGGATTCTTTTGGCATAGGAATAATTGTAACAGAACCCGAACGATCGGGAATGAGATGTGATTTCAGTGGGTTGGTAATTACTGAAGTCATCATATCATTTAGAGAAGCGGCCTCATATCTGAGCAGCTCCGTTGGAAGACCGCCTGGACAGTTGATCTGAGTATTTGGAGAGTAGATTTACATCAGATCTCGGTTAGTCAGGCACTGCGATGAACCGAGTGGTAAACAAAATTCTGTCACGTTCTGCTTAGCGCATTTACGCTCAGCTAGACTGTATCACGATGGCTTTTTTGCCATTTCGTCCCCATTTGTGAGTCCACAGCTGCTCAACCTAAAACTAATCTTTCGTCTGCATAGATGGTTAGTAAGTACCTTTTTACCGTTATTTGTTGTACGTTGATGAGCGTCTTTGATTTGCATGTGTGTGAGCGCGCCTCGACGTGTGTGCTAATGTGTGCACGCGATCTTTCCATTCATATATCGTCTTGTTTTCCCGCAAGGAGTGGAGGACGCATGTCATAGCAACAAAATATGCTTCACTATGCAATCCAGGGCGGTTCTCGAAATTTGTTCTGCATGTATTTTCGTTGTGCCGTTATGATTTAAAAGGTTCGCCCAATGATCCCAATAAAGTGGTTAGACTAAGCTTCACATTCACCTAGTCAGGGAAGCACATCTGGTCGTCTTTCTTGTCACCTTTAAGGTTAACATTAACAGAAGCCGTGGATATTTGTTCAATGTTATTTTCTACTACGTTTTCAACTTCGTTATCGTACTTTTTGATGTAACTCGGGCATTCCATTTTATCTCAGCAGAATCAAACGGAACACTTCAACAAATGAGGGAGTTTCATGACTGCGTGTGAACTCATTATTTGAACATTTGCTCCAATCCATTTTTCCGGGACCACATGGTGCTCATAGCCCGTTTTTCATCCTCCATTCTTCGGAACTTTGCCGCTTGTCGAACGGATACCAAAAAAGCCAAACAGACGGGATGGCAGCATCGCGTCCCATTACATGACGCATAATATTTGCCAATATATATTATCCGTTTTCAATTCATCTATCGAAAGGGACTATTTTTATGCAGATTTTTCACCAGTTATACCAGGAGCGTACGTACGTTTGCATGTTTTTTTGTACGCCTATTCAATAACCGTTGATCCATTCTGGGGTCATCGGACATATCTATCTTAATAAGTGGGCGTGTGTTTTGTATTTTTGCGGTAACCGATCTTCATCTTGACTGCCATTGGATGATCCGCATCCCGCCGAGAGATTTTATTTTTGTGTTCCATTATTCTCTGTTATTTGCAAAACCCAGTTACTTTTGTCCAAACATGTATGCAGAAAAGAGAGACCAGTTCACACACGACACATGATGCCTTTTCATCTATCAGGTGTTTTTTAATTTGTTGCCTTATGTATTATTCTCTTTTTCTTCCGAACTTGAATCGAGATTTCTGTGCTTTTTGGATTCTGGTCATCCGCGCATGCACAGTTGTACAAAAAATCAATAAAATGTACCAATAATGGTTTTTCGCAGTTATTCAGTCCCGCTTTCGGGGTTTCCAGCGTCTGATTTATGAAAGGAGGTCAAATTGAAGCGTTTCACTTATGTACAATCATGTACCGCATTGCTGCAAAATTTCGCAGCTCTCTGCGCTCCGGTCGGGAAACAGGCGCATCCGATTACGGAAGTAATACGACTGGATGCGGTGGGACCATTACTGAATGGTAGCGGCTGGACTACCTAGCAGTGCCTGTTCAACATCTCCCGTGAACCGCACAAATGCAAAGAATTCCATACTGCATCGGTCGTCGCGCAGGATAATCGGGACCGTGCTGCTGTAACAGGCAGGGGCAATGCTCTTCCGACGAGGGTAGCACGTGTGATCTGCAAAAAGCATAAAAGGGAAAAACTCCATGAGCCGAGGCCCAGTAAGTGTATCAACGGCACCAACACTTACATTAAACGAACAACAAGATGGCGGCCTCCAATCTGGCCGTTACACTGCCCATTGCCTCAGTCTGGGTGGGTAGTGATAAGTGGGCTACTGCTCAGAGTTCCCTCTCTTTTACTCAATCTCAGTCTTCTGTCCCCAGCCGTCTCTCTTTTCCCATCTACCTATACATAATGCCCCCCAATGATAGCACGCTCAATACTGGCAACGACTCATCGTTAAATAGTGTGGTAAATAATCCTTCATCCGTAACTCATTTTATCAAGCCTCTGAACCTCGCCTCCTTCAACGTGCGTACACTCATGACTGGATACCGTTTACTACTCGTTTGTGGGCTGTCAGACTCCAGGGGTCAGTTGGCGTTCGAAAGGATAGCTGTGTTAAGCGTAGCCCGTTTTCGATCTTGGGATACGCTCCGACACGCATAAGGATGAGTTCTATGATGGACTCACCACTCTCGTTCGCAGGATCAATGGCTCTGACATTAAAGTGTTAGCTAGTGACTTTAATGAACAAGTTGGCAAACTTAGTGCATCAGAAGCTTATTCAGGTGGGTGTTGTGCTTTACTCGCTCAGCGCACAGATAACGGTGATAAGCTTCTCTAGTTTTGCGCAGACAATCGGTTATTCCTGTCTAATGCTAATTTTAGACACAGCTCGCATCGCACAGCAACGTGGCGTTCTAACTTTACAGGTACTCTCAGTCAGATTGATCATATCTTAGTAAGCTACCGGTGGCGCAATCCTGTCTAAAACTGTAGATCCTACTGGTCCACGTACGAACAGTCGCGCCATGCATTAGTTTCAATGAGGTTATCTCTCCAGCTCTATGGCCATCGACACAAACCACAAACCCAGTTAGCCGTGCAACGTTTGTGTGATCCGGAGGTGTACACCAAATATGAACAGAAAATATCGCACGAGTTAGGAGCTACGACGAATAGTAACGTAGACCCACACTGGACCCATATCGAACAAGTGATGTACGTGGCAGCAGGTTTCGCCTGCAGAGAGACGCGAGAAACCGAATTTCTCAGGAGAAGCTAAGTCTAATTGAGCTAAAACGTCAGCTCTCGAACTGTAGGGCGGTGAATAAGACACGAAGGCAATTCACCACAAGCCTTAAGAAGTGTCGTGAAAATTGGTGGGTTGAGATAGCTGAGAAGTGGAAATACAAGCTTCTTCAGGTAACAGTCAGAGGCTGTTCAAGCTCATTCGTGACAGCAGTGAATGGTGAACCCAGGTTGGTGAAACGATATGCGATAGAAACGGAGAGCCTAATAATGGCAAACCGCAGGAGCTTGACCGTTGGACCGAATACTTGAAGGAGCAGTTTAGCTGACTGTGCGTTAATGTAGTTACTCCGACGTCAACAACTGTGATTCATTGGGGAGTATCACTTGACCCCCCCATTGGAAGCGGAAGTAGATTTGAGCATTAGATATCTAAACCGTGGAAAGGCGGCTGCTCCCGACGAATTTCCCCGGTTCATTTCAAACTGGGTGGAGATGCCTTGATAGATTCACCACTTCTCCCTGACATTCGGGACGAGGAGCGTATTCCGTTATTAGGGGGGCGAGCCATTGATTGTACCCATCTTCAAGAGGGAAATACTCAGTACCAATCATCGTAGGATCAATTTAATTCCGATGGTCACCGAGGTGCTAGCTTTGATTCTGCTGCGCCGTCTAACACCGGACCGCTGGGGAAAAGCCCGCCAACAGTAGTCCGGCTTCCGCCCAGGTGGAAGTTGAATCAGACTTTTCGCCAATTCGAAACGACTAGCAGTGTTCGACAAGGATGTCCCATTTCGTCATTCCTGTTTGACTTGGTCATCGACGAGATATTGGAGAATGCCCCGCGAGACCTTCAGGATTTTGGGCGTCGAACTGACAAATGGGTGAAAGTTATGTGACCTGGGTTACACTGATGACTTTGTTTGCTTATTCGGGTGTACGGATCATGCAGAGCGTGTGCTGACAGGCTCACTGGAAATGCAACGCCATTCGTCATGTGCTTTGCCTCTTCACAATGTACAGCGATGTTACAAGACTGGAAGTCAACGGTTCCGAGCTTGTACTGGATTAGGAGACACTAACAATTGCCGACCGTTTCACGTACCGGAGCAGGAGTGTGCTGACGGACGGAAGCACGGTAGTAGAGATGAGCACGTGCATATTCAAGGCTCGAGCCGCGTGTATTGGACTCAAGCACTTGTGACGCCGACTTGGTATTTCACTGCGGTTGAGAGATCGAGTGTACTGTGCCTCGGTTTAGAGAATATTTTATCATCGCGTATCCATCTTAGTAGACTTCGTTGGTTGTGACATGTGTCCAGCTAGATTGTGTATTTCGTGTGTTGGCGACTAGGGCGTTCTTTCCTTCTCACACCTCTGTAGGTCCACGTGGGACATTCATTCTTTCTATTTCTGCATGCAACACGATGAGAATGGCAGTGGTCAGTGGGGCTCGCTCTGCTGTTTATCGCTGTTCGATGATGATGCAAGACACCAATCGTGAGACCTGTCCGTTTGCATTACCTATGCAACTACTGAACATGTGGGTCTAATGAAAACCTTGTTTTGCGATCTGAACCACTGGTGAAGTTTCCCACTCATCTTTGCTGCGTTGTCAGTTGATCATCCTCTCACAAACCCCGAGGCTATGTTGTACAACGAATATGCCGCGCTGGAGGTTCTCACGAAAGAACTTGTCCATGTCAGGGTATAATGCTCGGTGTTGTTTGAGTTGAAAATGGATGACTATATTACAAATGACAGCACACGTTTGCAGGGGAAGATCTGAATATGAAAGAATCATCTGAAACAAATAACGGAGATCGGATCGGGTGTGGAAACTTCGACATTTTCGGTCCAGTTCGTAATTTCGTGGTTTAGGTTTGCCCTTATAGTGTGTCAGAGCTTTATGGTAATCGGATACACTGCAGACCTTTGACACATTATATATATATATATATATATATATATATATATATATATATATATATATATATATAATGTTCGCTTGCTCCAAGTCTTAAATCTCCCGAGGTTCTTCTTCGATCTCTTTGAAATTTTGACAACGTTGCATTCGAATGCCCACGTGTTTTTATACCTGCTGTACAGACCGTGGTTGTCTGTTATGAACAATGCGGCGATAACCATTTCCTGCGATCCAGCTTCCTCACCAGGGCGTCAAGCACCAGTTCACACAGACGCATGATGGGTTGATCTCGCTCGCCGTCAAGTGCACACGCAAGATCATCTTTTTATGATCCGTGATCATTGACGCACGCACACATTGGTTCATTCCACGGACAGATTCTCCCGGGCGCTGACTTGCGTATGCAGCCAAGCTCATGTGCCAACATGCTTATTCTCTCGATACGAACCCACTACGGTGAGACCTGGCGTTTGTCCTATGATTACGCGTACGCAGTCCCAAGCGCAGGCACGCAGATCCGTAGACTATGTGACTATGCCAACCAATCAATTCCGCGTCTCCCGTTATGCCCTTATCTGCTCGTCATTCGCAGTATCACTTTGCAACCGCCCGCGGTTTGATCTGCACGTTAATCAGAGGCTTGAGGGCGTTTGGCTGTACGTTTTTTCTGCTTATTTATTAACGCTTACCAGTTGCAGTACCGCATTCCTACCAGCAAAGCCTATGAGCCGTGCGTCTTCTGTTATGTAGATGCCACACCTGTAACAGGTTAAAACATGCTTTTTTACGATTCCATTTCAATGTACCCAATGACATTGTTAAATTGAATTTTCATTTTGATTTAATTATTTCGTGTGACAATCCGTTGGAATTGAGCCGTGTTGCTTACCATAACCTTCATTTCTTTTTTTAACTGTTTTCCATATTTTTCAGTGCTGTCAGTCCAATCGATCTACTTAAGTTCATCTAAATAATGAATCACATAGGATCAAACTTAAGTCGTATTCGTGGAGCGGAAACAGTCCGACGAGTAACTGCAAATCAAAACTGAGGCAGAACATGCATCAGTGAACTAGCGAAAGAGAAAAAGAATGGCTCAAATATGTGCCGAGGAAACGGCAGAGCGACTTGCAGCCCGACTTGAGAATGCACGGATTAGAGCACGGTTGTCGCGTTCTGCAGCTTTAAATCTGCTTCGTTCTCAACAAAATGAACTTGACATACCGTGAGTGGATGATAGACGTCAAACACGACTCCGTGCTCAGAAATCAGTCGAATACAGTCGCCCTACATTCCGGTACAACCCAGCTGGTGATTATATTTTGAGCTGACATGTTCTCATCGCCACTAGGACTGAGATGTGTCCTTATTGCAAGGCTCTGAAACTTAATCGAGAAACGAAAGGAATGTGTAGCATCACCGGAAAAATTAAACTGCCCCAACATGAAGAACCGACAGAGCCATTACAAACTTTGCTTGCCGGATATACCGCCGAATCAAAGCATTTCCTATCTCATATCAAGAACCACAACTTCTACTCACTTACTTACTTTTACGCGATTATCTCCTGCGAGAGGAAAAGTGGGCTCCGTGGATATCACGGACCGTTGCTGACCACGCGCAGCAGTCGGAGGCGGGCTCGGTGCAGATCGTGATCCAGTCCTATTTCCACCGCCGGACCTCATAACCCGACGGAAGACCTAGAAGCTCTACGTCTTTTTCTATGGTATTGGTTCACGTTTTGAGCTGCTCACCAAGACGACAACTCCAACCGAGGCAAGGAGCAGAATGGAGTGTTTGGTTATCTCTGACTCCGGTCGCCGGAGGGTATGTCCGAACCACTGCAGTCGTCGACGTTGGAGGAGGTTGGAGAGTGCATTGACATCAGAGCATCATATCCTTACCTCTTTATTGGACATCCTGTCGTGCCAGTTGGCTTTGAGGACTTGTCACATGCAGTAGTGGTCGAAAACCCCTAGCCTTTTGGTGTCCTCAGCTCGTAGTGTCCAGGTTTCACACCCATAGATGAGTACGGGGTGGATGGCGGAACGGTAACGACGAATTTTGGTTCCTAAGCTGATTTCGCTGCGAGTTCCCAGCACTCGTCTTAGCCGGAGCAAGGATGTCCTGACACTGCCGACCCGTGATACCACTTCATCTTTTGCCTGGCTGTTTGGAAACGGAGTTGAGCCAAGGTGTTTGAATGAAGGAAAGTATTCAGCGGGTGGGTCATTGATGGACAGTTATTGATTCGTAGGGCCTAGATGGATTGTGAAGGCTCTTTTTGGTTGAACTCACTTCTTGTCCAATGGACTTCGCGAAAGAGCTGACTCGGTCGAGGATTGGTTGGAACGTAGCGGGTGTGTCTCCTAGCACGAAAGTATCATGCGCGAACTTCAGATCCGAGGTGTGCATTTTCTGGCCAAGTTGAACGCCAGGGTAGTCATGTGATGAATGACCCATTGTCCAATCAGTGACGTAGTTAAACAGCCCCGGTGAGAGGGAACAACCCCGTCTAACTTCGGTAGTGAGTGCGAACTCAGGATTCCTCGTTGTACATACGAACCATGGCACCAGTTGTCGAGTAGAACCCCCTAAACAGTCTTAAAAATTTATCGGGCATTCCATTGGATTGAATTATGGTCCAAGGGCAGTTGCGGGTAATACAGCTCATGTTTCCAAATGACGTCGTTCGGTGCAGAAATCCTGACAGTTCAAGTCATGCCAACTTTCAAAGTGAAGGACAAATTTATCATAAAGCCGGCTCCCTACTTCCGTTTTCAGATGTATTTCATCGGTGATGACGAAGATGAATTGAGTGCACGCTGTGGAATTTCTGTCGGCATAAACAGGTCCATCGTTTCTTGACTGCAAGAGCTTCTTCACGAAATAACAACAATTTAGTGCGTGTGTTCAAAGCAGTAATTGGCATGATGCCATCTGACACACATGATTGTTATTCGTGCTGACAAAACGCCTACTGGAGAGCATGTGCGAAGATTCAATGCTCCAACTATAGACGAATTGGGAATTGTTATAGTCGGACATCAGTTCCAACCTAGAGACATTGTTGTTCATCACACAAACGAGCAGAAGTCGCAGAAACCCATCGATGATAAGATGCCCGGAAATATCCAGTCATTTTTGGGATGGTGCCGATGGATAACACTTCAAAGTTAAGGTGACAAATCCAATGATTGGCGAAGAAACACATGTGAAATGCGGCGCAATCAACTATTGTTCATACCAATTATTAATTTAGAGAATGAAAGCAATCACAAATTGTGAAATGCCGTCAACTGTTTCACAAAAACATCGCAAATATGTATGCAAAAATCGAAGCCGAACGTTTGATATTCATCCGTTTGAATCAGACCAAGCTGCGCACTGGAAAATACGTTCATTTGCGAGATGCAGTTGTCAATGACGGCGATACAGCTAACGTTGGAAGACTAACGTTTTTGCCATCTTCGACGTCATATGCATGAGTACGCTGGAGATGCGATTGTGTACCTTCGTCACTGCGGGCGTCCAGACCTATTCATTACGTTCATATGCACTCGAGCTTGGGACGGTATACGACAGCTCTTACTTTCTGGACAATCGCCGGTGTATGGGCATGACATCACAGCACTTGTATTCAGGCAGAAGCTGAAATTGCTGATGGATTTCATGGTAAATCATGAAGTGTCTGGGTCTGTGCGCTGCTGGATGTACTCGGTGAAAGGGCATGAGAGAGGATCGCCACACGCACATATATTAACCTGGCTCTATAACAAAATCACTTCAAACGAAATAGACGATTTAGTATGCGCTCAAATATCCGACTCCGACGTCGATAAAGATTTTCATGAAGTTGTGACAAAAAATATGATACGCGAACCTTGCGGTACACTGAATCCTAATTCACCACGCATGATGGACGAAAAATTCCTTAACCGATATCCTCGAGCGTTAGTACCCAACACAGTAACAGGAAACGATGGATATCCTTTATACAGAATATCAGTAGAAGATGACTGTCAGTTAGCAACCACTCAAGTGCGGAACAGTGACATCGAAGCAGACAACCGGTGTGTTGTTCCATATTCGCCTTTGCTATCAAAAAGATACAAAACGCATATGAACGTATAATACTATAACTCCATTAAATCGATCAGATACATTTTTAAACACACGAGTAAAGGCAGCGGCATGATAGTTTTGGCGTGTAACCAGAAAGGAGTGATAGGAATGTGGTCATACATGTCGACGAAATTGCGCAGCATCAGGTTGGAAGATGCCTAAACAACAATGAAGTTGCTTTCCATATATAAACGAAGTCCGACTGTGGTTCACTTAGCAGTACATCTAGAAAATGGACAACACGTGCAAGAAATAGCCCAGAATCCACTGACTACAACGGTAACTGTTTTCTTCACGTTATGTCAAAATGATGCATGTACGAAAACACTGTGTATTCTGAAGTGCCTACTTACAACACACGGAATGCGAGTCAAAAGTTATTTGAACGACGCAAATGAGGACAGCGAGTGGACGGACAACCTGGTATATTCAAAGAAGCTACGATAGGCAGACAGTACACCATGCACCCAATCAAGATGAATGTTTCTCTCTTCGTATGCTGTTGATGAATGTGTCTGGTCCGACTTCATTCCGGCAACTGTGAACCGTCAAAGGCTCTACACATGCCACTTTCCGCGGTGCATGTTAAGCTCTGAATTTATTGAAGAACAACCGGCACTGGGATGTGTGCATTAATGAAGCATGCAACGCGTCGCATCTCAATCAAATTCGTGCACTGTTTACAATCATACTGACCGCCTGCTCTTCTTCATGTCCAACAGGGTAATGAGAGAAATATAAATCTCACATGGCTGAAGATATTTTCCATCGAGTACACAAGGAAAATCGAAATTTAAGTATAGATTTCACAGGAGAAATCGCCAACGAAACGTTGGTAGTGACTGAAAATTAGGGCTTAGAAACCGCGAACAAAGTTCTCAACCAATTGAGAATGCCATCACCAAATCGATCTGCTGTTGTTTTGTTCGATGTAGAGTTGCGCCGTAAACAAAACTACAACACGAGTGATCCTTTGTCAAGTGTGTGTGTAATCAAATATTCCTAAGCTAACGCTTGAGCAAAACGGCACTTACGAATAAATAATCCAAACTGTCAATAACGGGGTTGGAGAAATCCTAGATGAGCCAGGAAGAACCGGTAAAACGTTCCTAGTTAGATTTATTCTAGCAGCAGTTCAATCCCAAAATGACATAGCCTTAGCTCTTGCGTCGTCCGGAATAGCTGGGACATTGCTAACAGTTAGAAGAACTGTTCATTTCGCTTTGAAATTGCTATTGAACGTGCAATTCATTGAAACTCCTACGTTCAAAATTTCTAAAGTATTGCAGGAATGCATACTTATTGTTTGGGATGGATGCTCAATGGCGCACAAAACTCGCTGGAGGCTCTTGATCGATCAGTGCATAATTTGCGTGGGAACATCATACCATTTGATAATTCCTTATTATTGTTTGCACGGGATTTCAGGCAAACGTTACCCGTAAGTCCTCGATCGACACCAGTGGACAAAATAAATGCTTGTCTGAAATACTCTGCTTTGTGGCGACACGTGGAGAAGTTAAAATTAATTACAAATAGATAAAGTGGTCAATTATCCAACAGAATTTTTCAATTCACTCGATCTGCCGGGAATGCCACCACACCTACTGCAACTGAAAATCGGCGTGCCAATTATCATGTTGCGAAATATCAACCAGTAAAAGCTTTGCAACGGCACACGGCTGGCAGTAAAAAAAATTAATGAGCAACGTCGTACAGGCAAAAACCTTGACAGAACATTTCATAGGCGAAGATATCCTCATTGCTCGCATTCCTATGATTCCAACGAATATGCCATTTGAATTTAAGAAATTGCGATTCCCAATTGGATTGGCGTTTGCAATCACCATCAATAAAACTCAGGATCAATCTTCAGAATTGTGGTTTAAATCTAGACACTAATTGCTTCTCACATGGACAATTATATTTTGTGTGCCTTAGAGTTGGCAAATCAGACAATCACTATATCTGCACACAAAGTAGAGCAGTAAAAAGTATCGTTTTCCCACAAGAATTATGATATTAGAAAAGTATGCTTTCTCTTTTCTTTCTTTTACAGTCAACCAGATTCAGTCACATCAAAGCGTGGTCTGGTACAGAACTGAGACAGCAAAATCATTATTTTTGTCACAGCCCTGTTCAGAGCGTACCGAGAGGTATGTGGAAAGTATCTTTGAGACATCAGCTGTGGTTAGGATCGATCACCTACGATGTGGAGATTGGTTATTCAAGAAAACGGCGACGAATTGGGGTTGCCGCCAAAGGCGGTCCACGCTGTGGAGGAATCGGTTGGCTAGAATTAAGTAGCGAGGTCCCTCAATCGTATGACAGCACTGTGTATTGTAGCATTGCATACGCGCTTCTACACGCAGAGCGTGAGATGCTGTTGCAGAGACGAAGTTTGACAAAATACGTTCTGGATTTCGTTGTTTCCAATAAGATCTTTTTGACATCAGTAAGGGAGTGGCTGCCGGAATCGATCACATGATTTCTTTGGATATTCTTTTTTCTTACCATCAATAACATTTTCGGGTTGGTCGCCAGGGGACTTTTAGTTGGCACATCCTAAGTTTGACAATCTGATTGGTGCGAAAGGCCTCATGAACCATCGAGGAATTAGCAACGACTGAGACTTATGCCTTGCGCACTGCAGCAATAAACTGATTACTTTAACTGAAGAAATGACTTTTGACAGGACGGAAGCTCTGGGATCATAATATTGTAGAATTGGGATCTTTACGACAAGCTGGTTTGTGCGACTAAGTACTTATTGCTGTTCGCCTTCCATATGCATCTTTCTTCCTCGCACGGTAATTGGTGGATCTATGTCCTCAGTTCCACTAACTCTGGTAAGAATCTGCTCAGATAGTTTACCATTCCACTGAAAGGTGAGATACCTTTCGTATCCGTTGGCGTATCCATATCTACATTCGCACCTATCTTTGTCGGATCAGGTTTAATTCCATCTCTATCGAGAATGTAGCTGTGGAATTTGACTGCTATTTGACGAAATGTCAACTTGTGCAGTTTCGGCTTAATTTCATTTCGCATACAACACTGCAGAGAAAACCCAATCTTTCTTTTGTGCTCCTCGATATCTTTGCCGAAAATTGGAATATCATGTGCTACACTGGGAAGTCCTTGTTAGCCATCTACTGAAATATTTTGTTCCAAAATCTGAGGCCGCATCCAACGTCTATGGCCATATGTTGTGCCAGACGTTGTGAAATAACGTGAAGTTTCATCCGACGCTAAGTGCCAAAACGTTGAATCCATATCAACTTTCCTAAGGCACCGCCTGTTTGATAACTCGCTAGAATAGGGTTAAAAACAGGTAACGAAAGGTACTGTCGCCTGAATGTTTTGTTTAGTGATTTGGGATTAACGCAAATGCGAAGTTCCACGGATGTCCCCGTTTCAGTCGCTATTTGACTCATCCGGTCCGTAATTTCCTCAGCTTTGTAGCGTACTACTCCGTCTATATGGTACACTAAATGAATGTCAACAATATCTAAGACGACACTAGCAAACTAAGATGGGCGGAGGAGCGTGCGGTGATAAAAAGGCCAAAAGGGTATGTACATTAAGAATTAAAATGAAACAAAAGGTGTGACTCAAACTCACAGTTGTTCAGTGTTCTTGTGATCAGGAAATGAGCGTCGAAGAGCCAATATCCGCCAATGTCTTCAGTTCAGTTCGGTCTGACAGCCATCCGTTGGACAGAACAGGATGGTATTGAGCGAAGTGCCAAGAGACGCCGTTGAGGCTTTCTAAAATGTTTGTTTCACTCAGTTAGTTCCGACCGATATGATTCCAAGACACTCCAAACCAGAAGATGAGACCGTGCCAGAATTGAAGATTTATTTACAGCCTTTTTTTGTATTGCGCAGTGATGACGACCAAAAGGTGTGTGTTTTACATTAAAACGTCGGTACAACAAAGGAGTGTCGCACCAAGGGACGTTGAAAATCATGGAAAAAGTCGGAAATGTACAGGTACCTACAGATAACTAGCTAGAATAGGGTTAAAAACAGGTAACGAAAGGTACTGTCGCCTGAATGTTTTGTTTAGTGATTTGGGATTACCGCAAATGCGAAGTTCCACGGATGTCCCCGTTTCAGTCGATATTTGACTCATCCGGTCCGTAATTTCCTCAGCTTTAACCAAAACGTCTTTCGAGAGAAGAATGTCCAACTCGTGTTCATGTCATTCTCTAACCGCATATAGGACACGCCTTGTCGATAGCACCACAGGTTCGGCAGCTTAATTCACGTGTAATATCACTATTCCCGGAATCTTTCTCATCGGAAACGGAGACATTTTTCCGGATAATATTTGACATTATCCAACGCACGTTGAAGGTACGAATAAACGTTAAGTGACACTAGACTTAAGTTTTCGATCGACTTACACCCGAGGATGAGAAACTTGCCCTGCTGAATGTCGATCCTTGGGATTGACGACTTTCAGCAGTGCCTTAATGTTTGAATGAATTACCAATTCACGTACTTATTCTGGTTTATTTTGATATCGATGCAATACTAGGCAGTGCATTCATAGACATAATGTTCACCGATGAATCCGTGCCTAGCTGAAATTCCCCTTTTTCTTCCACAAACAGCTTGACTGAAATACCCTTTCAGTACCCCATTTACTCGGTCCATCCCCATCCGGTTCATCCCCGGACCAGATAGTTCAGTCTCTTCCCGTGAATTGTGTCCTGCCCTCAAACCGACACTCCGTCCTTGGTTCCGTTCGTTTCTCGTGTCATTTTGTACAGAATACAATATTCTGTCACCTTCAAAGTCTCCGGGCGTTTTTCGACTACTTTCTTGCCTTGGCAGATAACAATACAGTGTTGGAGTTTTAACTTCGAAATTTTCAACAGCGGGGTCGCGAAACCCATTCGGCGCCGCACGAGGCTCTATTCTAGGCAGGTGCAAAAGTTGTATGATCGTGCCAATGGTCTCAACGACAACACGAAGGAGTCAAAGGATTCAACGGGCTTCTGTGTTTGTTGGTTAGAAACAAATCGCTCGCATATTTTGTTTTACTTAACAAGACAACATCATTCGAGTCTAAACATAACCATCGTCCAGTGGCCACTGTTCTCATCGGAATCATTCGAAAAGTCATTGTTGATGCGAAGAGTTGCCGGTTCAATGATGTGACGCAACGGTGCAAACTCGATGACTTTTCAGTTGAGCTCCAGCATCGACAATGTACGGAAGTCTTCGTGCCAGGCTCGCCAAAGCCTCCATTTTCTGGCCAGTCGACTCCTGTCTTCCGTCACCAAGTGCGCCAGTGGGTGGATATGCATGCGATTATACGATCGAGTTTCCTACATTGATATTTCTACACCACTTTCCGCTGCCACCACGAGAACATTTGCCTAGTTTCCGCTCTCTGAGACATATTCACATCCAAACCGGTCTTCTATTTTAGTTACTTTGGTATGGAACTACCGGACTCATATCACATCGAAAACGTTCTTCCTTAAAGTGTGTTTGAATTGACAATACGACGTACGCTTAGATTCCGGTCGATCAGAAAAGTGGGCAAAACTGTTATTTATTTCGTTCATTTCAGAAGAATGGGTTGCATGTACCATATGGAGAAATAATCAGTTCTCAAGCGGTCGATTAAAATCTTTTCGGCCTAGAGCAAGAATATTGGACTAACTTGTAGGATTACCGACAAAGAAACACGATGACAATGTAAGATGAATGAGCGCATGGATACGGAGGTGTATCTATTACTGAGAATTTTAGCTCCAATGACAAATGAGAAGGTGCAAGGGGATAAATTCGCCGTAGATCACTATTTATTGACTCAGCAAGAGTGCGATCGCAAGGCGACGCTGAACTTTGGTTCGAGAACTTGATGAAATGTTCACTCGTTTCACTCCATGTGGCCACTCCTATTTAAACGGTACAGCAATTAATTCCAGTTGATGCGGAAGTGTTAGGACAAAAGACGGCCCATCATTGACAGCAGTGGAAAGAAAGTAGAAGGCCAAACCGGATTTCAGGTCAAACTATGGAATAATCAATATCAGGAAGGCAGAACGACAGAAATAAGTTAACGGAACGATTATACTTTGCAATAAATTCAACGGAAGGGCAACTAATTGTTTGATCGGCTCAAAAGTGGTTAGCTTGTTTCGCATCATCAATTTCCCGATGAATGAGTTGGCATATTGAAAGGCAGCCGAGTAATTATCGTTTGTTTTGGTATCTGGAAAATAGAATGAAAATAGGAGTCTATACTACAATAATATACGGTCAACGTTTGTACCACAAAGCTTTGGACAGGCCTCATAAATACCAACGATTTTGAAGAGTTCAAAAACAAAGTCACGTGTTACCACAGTACGGACAACTTGGTACAGAGTGTTCAAAATCCAGTAGATGATGACGCCATCAATCATCTGTACGAAGCAAAGTTGCTAAGGTCTTGCTGAAGTCACAGCAAAAAGTGCGTGAAAAAGATGAACTGTTTCGTTTACAAGGCTCATCATGTTTCCTCATGATTTTGCGCCGGCTTTCGTTGGAATTGCTCTTATCGGGCAATCCCGATTTGAGGAGACCTTGCATTGTAGCAACCATAGAGTGATAATAGATGGTTGCTCTATTTTGTCCAACACCATCTAGAGGGAGCAAACACTTTCGATTTATGTACAAAATGTTCGATTTCACCACAAGTATAATCTTCTGGTTGGCAAATTTTAGCACCGGGAATAGCACACTGATTGCTGCTGCTTCATTTGCCACAACTGTTTCGATTTTAAACTCGCAGGATGATAATCTTTTAAAAAAAAGATAAAACACATCCTTTGACCATTACCATGGCCCTGAATATTTCTTCGAGAAACTAGGATGTTTTTGTTTTTACTTTCAACACAACCTACCCGATATACTTTATATATATATATATATATATATATATATATATATATATATATATATATATATATATATATATATATATACGGTCCATCAATGCTACCGCATGCTGCTTTTCATATACAAACGATTACAGGGTAAAGTATACCACGCAACAATGTCTACTCGCAGCTCCTTGTTTGAGTAGTTCAAGGTACACGCTGCTTCAAGACGGATGGTATTCAGGGCTTAAATGTTCCTCTACATGAACGCGATGGTTTTGACCCGTTTCCTGCACAATTCGTGCCACAAGCTTGCATTATACACACCCTGGCAACGTCACTTTGTCTGACAATGAATCGTTCGAATTACCGCTGGTGAATTCAGCAGACAAACTAGGACGACCCTGACTACCACGAGCTATGAGATCTGCACACTCAATTTTTCTTCGCAGTTTCATCTGCTACAGACCAGAGTCAACAGTTGCAAAACGGAATCCAACTTAAGAAGTCCCGTTTACCGAATTTGACAGCTACATTATATCGGGAAGTTGAGTGAGAATCGTGTTACTTTATATGCAATGGCACCTGGATTTACAACGGATTTCCAGTGGTCACCCGTAGAACAGTGAACTGACATTTTGCAATAAGGTTTTCCGTAGGCTAAATGGAGAAGTACATCACAAAAAAGACTGGATCGTCTTATCAACACTTGAAACAATGAAAAAGGCGAGAACTGTTGATACCAGACATGTGATGATAATGCTGTTCCGTGATCTGACTGACTGTGTGATGTATGAGATCGTTCCTTCATTTTGCATCATGTTAGCAAGAGAAAGAGATGCAACAAGCAATGCTCTTCCCATATTTTCACAGACGTCCTCTTTTTTGCTCAGTGCTTGTCAGAAATCACAGTACAACGGGATAAAATATGTGCACTTTTCAGGTGTTCTCATTTCGTCTCAGCTTGCCAAGTGTACGGCAATTGAATGGATGACGAAATTCGAGTCCGCTCAAACATTTTTGTTGTTCTTGTTTCTCAAGGGTTGGTGGCCGGTAGTGAGCCCCACATCAGATAAACCGTAACCGCAACGTTGGTTTGTCGCACTTTCCACACCCCAAAAAGGGGCTCGTTGCAGGCATGGATGTGGGCTTGCACTAGGGTGACCTACGCCTGTCCGATAACCGCAGACACAGACAGCCGAGTGCATACATGCGAAGGTGCATACGCACATCACGTGAGCACTCGTCAGCATTGAACGGATCCTGTACGGGCAAATCAACGTGGGACACAGCTTACCAGCATGATTATCCGCAGTTCGCCATATTCAGTTGCTTACCTGCAACCCGGCTGCCTAGCCGCGGTCACAATACAATCTTTCCCCTCAAGCCTGAACCGAAACCCGCAGTTCTTTAGCCAGAATCCACACACCCTCAGCCACGACTTACAGTCCTTTAGCCTTGACACACAACATTTAGCCATACGTCTGCAAATCAGTCAGATTAGTAGTATCGGAATATTATGACATCAAGTTAGGTTGGAACAATTTATTATTTGCTCACAAACGTTGGTATATTGTAAAGCTGGCCGAACGAGTGAGAAGGTGTGACGATCGTATGCTGCACATTTTACTGTGGTAATGGTATCAAGTGCTGTGCGGCAAATTGATTGGAGAAAGTTGAAACGATGTGCCCGTATCGTCGAACCGCATGGCACAGCCCGTATGACCGTTGTAATTTACGTGATAGCGATGGTGTCAAATATTGCGACATAAATAAACCGGTGACACTGATGGGGATATGCTTAGGACAGCTATATGTATTATCCTCGGACTGTCAAAATGTCCACCTATCCAAATTCACTAGGTACCAGATCTTTATTTTTCATTATATCGAGTCTTGGTTTTTGTCAGCGACTTTAAACGCATAAAAAGTACCGCTTGTTACAATAAGGACTTCTACTTAAAGGACTGCTTGTTTGTGACATTTTACCCTTTCATGAGGATACTCGCAGTTGATTGGTTGGAGGCACTCGGGTGACATAACCATACTGCGACCATTTTTCGTTATGTTCGCCGTACTTGACATGGCACTGTATGTATCCCCTCTTGAAAATATGAAGAAAGTTAATACGGGTGCGACGAAGGATCGTATTGTTTCACCGGCGCAGAAGATCGACGGAAGGTAATCGATTGTGTACCAAGAAAATGATCAGTTCAAGGACGCTTCCAAACATCTTGACATCAAGCTCAAAACATGCGTGCAGCTACGGATCAGGAAAAAGCATTCACACCTGGATCCAAGACGACGTAGTTCAATTACCGTTTTGTCAAGTGTTCGTATGATATGGTGGCCAAAAACTCAACAAGCACGATGAGGCAGTTGAAGGGGAGGATGAAGAAAGATTTACCGAGCACAAAAGACAACAAGTCATCCAGTGATCGATTGCTGGATGGGCATCACTATTCGGTTAAGAAGCTGACTATTCAACCAGTGGAACAAAACTCAGATACAGCCAAATCTAAACGAGCAAAACGTGTCGGTTGTCTGCAACGATCAAATACTGCAGCTCTGAGGTTGTATATTGAAACCAACTACAACACATGGTATTGTCGTAGCTATTGGTGCTCAAAGGTAGGTAGTAAAGCTACACGAATTCTACTGTGAAGTAAAAGACCTAACTTGAACATATTGGTGTGTTATCTGTTACCGGTATCTTGGAGTATGAACGCTTCACAAAGAGTACATAGCAGTTTTCAGATGTTTCTTTCATGCTGTCCAGCGTCTATTGCACTAGAGTAAACGGATATCCCAGTAGATTTTACCTTTCACAGTGTGCCCGTTCACCAGAGGGTTGCGGGTTGCACAATTACATTTCAACCGTTAAATACGTTTTCTTCCAACTTATGGTCAATTTTTCAACCCGCTGGAAGAGACATCCACTAAATCCAAATCAGCGAGATTTTTTACTACTTTAATTCGTTTGGACTTTTAAGTACACCATAAACTGGCTCACTGAAAATATAATAATCATACAGGCTGTGCCACTCCGTTCGACGATACGAGCGCATCTTTTCAACTTTCTCCAATCAATTTGCCGCGCAGCATTTGATACCATTACCACAGTAAAATGCGCAGCATACGATCGTCACACCTTCTCACTCGTTCGGCCAGCTTTAAAATATACCAACGTTTGTGAGCAAATAATAAATTGTTCCAACCTAACTTGATGTCATAATATTCCGATACTACTAATCTGACTGATTTGCAGACGTATGGCTAAATGTTGTGTGTCAAGGCTAAAGGAATGCAGGCCGTGGGTAAATAATGGCGGGCTGTACCCCAAGGATATTGGGTCGTGGCTAAAGACTGATGGGTCGAGGCTGATTAATCGCGGGTTTTCTCTAGAGTTTGGTGCAATGAGATATAGTTGTGCTGTTGTTCTTTATTGTGTTGGACAGTGACTTGATCTTATTTTTGTTCCTTCTTCTTTAAGAAGATAAATCTGATTGTAAGTCTTGTTCAGTTTCGTTCACACTGACTAAGTACAGAATCATATTCCAACTAGCAAACGTCCATTGACTATGCGCGTCTGCCAGCGGTCAAGACTCCTAAGCGCGACTGTAAGAGGCGGCTACAGGCCGTCATGTTGATGTCTGGTTTAATGTTAGAAGCCATTTGATGTGCATACCTAGCCTCGGATCGAGATATTTTGTATCTCTTTGTCTTTGAAATCCATCTTGGAAGATCGTTGCAGCAGCCTACGACACAACCACGTAGACAAGCTAAACAACCTCTTGGTAAAAACATGTGGATGACCTGTACCGTCAAGTGTAGTCAGCAGTTCACAGGCTGGAAATCCCCTTGTATTTCACCTTGTTTTTCATGAATGAGAAGACGTGACAGCATCATCGGCAGAGCAACCAACATTCGTGAGGTCTGACTGGGGAACAAGACCAGGAGCTGGCACGCAAAACAGTTTACTCTGCAGCAGTAATGAATAGTTTTTCCGATTTGTTCAGGCACAGTCTGTCAGAATGTCCATTAAATTTTACATTTCCACGAGAGGCAGACTTTTGCGAAGCAGCTCACAGGGAATGTGGAAGGATGTGATCGGAAAAAATCCGTATTCGCCGGGCATCATCTGATTTAAAAAAAAAAAAAACTGAGCAGCATTGTGTCGCGCGATCCATTCCGAAGCATTGTGACTCGTTCTTGCTGGGGCGTACTCTACAGTCCAGGTGGCCCTTTTTGACTCCAAGAAACTAAAGCTTGTGTAACTTAAATAAACAAACTGAATCTGATAACAAAGAACACTGTGTAAAGCACACTAAAAAGAAGGAAAGTTTCGTTTTGAGTGATTTGAACTCAAATAGAAAAAAGACCTGTTCAAGTGAAAACCGCTCTACTTTTCACAAATACCTAGCTCAGCTAAACCATCAGTTTAAGTTTCCAAATTACTGATCATAACGAACCAAGTGTCATGTGATGTTAATTCACTCAAGTTCTATTCGGGTGCCAGGTCACGCTAAAATATATGTCCACAGTGGCAGAAGTATCGGTAAAAAGTTTTTTTCAATGACAGCGATACCATTATTGTTATCGATGCCATCAATAATATGCCTACCAACATTCATAACATAATGATAATGAAAAGAATGAGTGGTAGTAGTAGTAGTAGTGGAAGCGTGGTGTGGAGTGCACACTACTTACTGAGTAGGTAAGTAGTTGATTTCTAGATCATGACGGTAACAGTGGTTGTTGTCGTCGCCACATTTGGGGAGAAAGATACCCATCTTGCCCGAATAACAGATTGGGGTTCAAATGCGACGGCTAGGTACGAATCCTGCAAGGGTGGGGTCAATCAGTCCGTGTTCGACAAGGACTTAGTTATCGTGCTTGTCCATGTGCTCGCCGTTACGGTTCAATTCGATCAATGCGTCGCAGTCTGAAAGATCAGAAAGAAATTCGGTATGCAAATATTTGCGTTCATTTTAATATATAAGACACGTTATAATAAGACAACCGAATAATGAGCTCAGACAACTTTATTCTGTTAACATCCCAGATAAAGTTTAACTTTGTTTGTTAAGGTTATCATCAGATTGATGGTACTGCTATAGAAAGTCATCGGCGATCCACTCTCATAGACGAAAAATCATCTCCAATTGTATTGCCGTATTCTTATTTGAATCGCGAGCAGCGTGCATGGACAAAGAGTCCATTTCTAGGATCACAAGGTAATTCTCTCAAAGCTGTTTCGGTAGTCAACACGGCTAACCTTCAGAATGAGGGTGCATGGCCCCAAGTTTTGATTTTCCCTATAAATCAACTGCGGAGTGTTCATGTATAGGTATGACTGGGCAGCAGAGTACCAGGTACGCATACCCGATGAGCGCCAACAACAGCGAAGCCGATGGTGTATTTCCAGGGGAATTTTGTCCATTCATCCCGGCACAACTTCACGTGTACTTTATGTCGTCTCTATATGAAATACTTACACATCATCATGGTGATCAGAGCGGATAGCCTGAAATTTGCTTTATTTCATCGTCTAACTAGCCCGGGATGGGGGATAGAGCAAAGGATTACTCGAAAATCAGATGGATCAATCAGAACAATAGTCTATCGCGAGAATTCATAATCACTGCACGAATTGGATTTCATCATTTTCGATGAGTCAAAGTAAACAATCAAATCTGTACGAGCCCCGTTCCACATGTATGTGTAATTATACTCTGGACACTGAAAGAGTAGTGTATTCTTCTTCACAAAACATTGCTGACGGAGGGAGGCAGATCTACAATTGATGTCATCCAAGACCTACCAACAGGTTGCAAAAAGGAATGATTTCGCCGTTGTAACAGAATCTGCAGCTGACTTGCAAAGATGAAATTCCCAATTCGATCAGCGGATGCCTCACAACGCACTTTGATGAGCAACGAAAAACCGAATCAAGGTACGTTACTTTCAGTCGGCCAATACTGGCAGCAGCTGGCCGATAGGCTAAATAGGTGAGAAAATAATGTTACGGAAAATAGCAAGGAAGATCCGGAGTGTGCCGGATGCATTGGGGGTCTGGCAGCATGAGAGCATGTGGTTATGTCATTCGGAGGATCGAGTGGAGAAAGAACGGAGTGACGTCATGCTCAACTGTAATGGACGAACAAAGCTAAGGCTATCAATAACATTGAAACTGAGCCCGAAAATCTGACTGGATAGTTGTAGGGGTGTGTCAAACACCAGATCAACTGAAAGAAAAAATTCTTCCTTTAGAGTAGTGCGTATGCACGACATTGTTAGAGGAAGGATCTATTCACTTGACTGCATGAGAGGTGGATGTGAGAGAAGCACTTAATGGTCCACGAAAGCATTCCACTATTCCTTTGGATGGTGGGTGATATGCAGTTATGTGAACATGTGAAATACAAGGAAAGAAGTAAAATTACGGAAGAGCATGGACCGAAAACGTGCACTTCTAGGCGTGGTCTTTATAGAAGGAAAGCAATCCATAGAAATACAATGATGTAAGAAAGCTTTCGATTTTGTTGTGTCGGAGTTATCATCTATGAGGACAGCCAGGGGTCAACTCTTAGAACGACTTAAAAATATGAGGAGAAAAAGGCTTTCTTCGGCCGGTGTTAATGAACCACTGATGTATAAGTAAACATGAGAAAAAGGTGCTTTCCCCGTGGGTATTTGGACGGGAGAGACGGACACATGGAAGTCGACCGGGTACGTATGTTCTGGACCAAACACGAGCATTCTTATTCATCTTCGGCCAGACCCAGTGATCGGAAAGAAATCTGGAGGTGCGTCTTCCAGGATGGGAAATGGAACGTAAATGCCCAAAAATCAGGGGACAAAGCAAACGTGCTACGAACGTGTAAAGTTTGTTAGTGGAGACAACGCGAACAATTGCATCACTTCCGTGTTCAGTCTTACCAAAAAAAACTACCTTGAACAGTCTTCTCTCACTCGATTCAACTCACTGTTCTTTTTTATCACAAGTACTGTTTCATCTGATCAATTTCAGTATCACAACCGTCCCGTTGTTCATTGAACTTTAAGGCTGGCCCGATTTTATTTTTCGCAGTTCAACTTATTCATAATAATGGGACATATTTCTAACCAATATAAGTAAGCGGATTCGCTGAAAGACGAATATGCAGTTAGAAGCTAGAAGTAGCTAATCGTTCTCTTGTGTTTTTCCCTTACAGGCCGATGTCTAGAAGAAGAAACGATGAAGATCCATTGAGACAAGTTCATATCCAACCCAACAGCACTCGATTCATGAAGGAACACAAATTGATTCAATTGTGGGCGTTCTGTTAGTCTGCTGAGTTTTGTTCCCTTATTACAGACCATTACTAACCTGTCTGTATTAGTCAACCCTGGTCTAATTCAAAAAATGCGAATTGGTTGGGTTATTGCTGGAAAATGTGAAGCTAAGTGTACATTCGAATTCCAATCACATCATTCCCCCAGCTCACCTCAAGTTTCCATCATGTTTCCTGTACATTTGAGCTGTATGATTCATGTATGTGAGACATTCAATGCTGGCCCAGATTCGGTGTGCATAGCACACTCCTGGACGAGCTTAATGCGATCTCCACAAGACTATTTTCACAACCACAGTCGGTCAGACTAATAACAATTCTGCCCGAAGGACAAATGACTTTTTGGTTTCCTGATATATCAGTTGTTCTCCCTGTGCATATGTATAAAAACAGTGCATTACGTATTATTATGTTGACTTTGTTGGTGGTCCACTGCCGGATATGCGTTGTTGTTTCGTACCAGGGGGTTCCGATTAGGATGTGTATGGTTACGGATTGCTTACGATAGATCGAACTCTGGAGGTTTCCATTGCAGACTGCTTGCGTGTTACAAAGAGAAGAGAGAGAGATGCACACACGTTGGTCGCAGTTGTACCTGGGAATGCATTGCTAAATGATAGAAAGCAGCTGAAACATAAGGATATTCGGTTCCCTCCATTATGGCTCAAATTTCGAATGGGATGTGTATAATGGTTTGTTGGATTTCATTTCCACTGTGAGTGTGAGGTAACTCCCGGCCATTCGGTTAGAATGAACTGAAAATTATTTTGATGCATGTCTTCATTTTCCGTGACTTTGTTCACTAAATCGACTCGGTCGCCATGCTTCGACCTGGAAATTCAAACAATCAATCGGTCAGTTTGTGGATGGTATTCACTTTTCGTGTCACTTGGAATTAAATAATACAAAGATTGATGGACGAAAATTGATCGAAGCACACGATAGGTTTCACGTTCACGGCGGCTCATCAGGCACGTTTCACCGGAACTCTTCTGTCCACAGATCCTCATATGTGCACATTGCGTGGGTGTTTTCCTAAAATCTATCGCATTTTTCCACCAGGAATATCAGTGGATGTGGAATTAGCGTGGTTAGATGTGACTAGCCAACAAACAAATCATCAGTGATTATTGTCACTCATCAGGTATGTTCTGTCTATACTTCTCTGTCCACTTATCTTCACACGTGTGCAGTCCGTGGGTATTTGGTTCACGGTAATTGCATTCAAGACTGAAAGTAGATGCTCCACCCGGAAAAGTTCACCAGAGAAACACAACGGTCATTCACTGACAGTTCTTTGTGGGTTGGTTGCCAACTAACCTTGATAGTTTGCGGTTCTGAGGATAAATAGTTGATGCCCAATCGATCTATGACCTGTAAATTTTAAGCCACAGATTACCTAATTTATGGTTGAAAAATCTCAACAAATAGTTCCAAAATACGGTTCTCAGTCAACCTAGATGTTCGAGTTATCCTGTCATAGTTGGATTATCTGTGATGACTGATTATGGTGTTGATTACAAATGGAAACCATATTAGGCTGAAGCACAAAATACGTACTTCACGGGGATTCGTGATGTAATAATGATTTAGCACATAATCTATCTACCGGTAGTCGATATGCCGATCAATCTGAATACATCCCGAGTGTATTAGAATGATTTTTTGAAACGTTCTTGATAAATGTGTGTGTTTGAGACCTGTACTGAACGACAGATGTAGTGCAATGACGCATGGCATAACGTTCTACCTTATTCGAATATCCACTTCGGGGTAGACAGAAATCTCTTAGCCGAGAAACGTTGTGCATTTGCCGTTCGACATGTGAATTAGTTTTCCCTCTTCTAGCCTCTATTCCACCAGGATGGCATTTCAGTCCCTGATGCTCTTGAACAATCTCCCAACTAAATGAGTATGAGTTCATGTTTTACTGTGAAATTAGACAAGAAAATTTGTAAACAGATAATTTTCCCGTACCCACGAAGGACAATCACAACCAGATCAAGATAACAAGATGACGACCAAAAAGTACCGTGAAGTGTCCCCAGCGAACGGTTATTGTTAATATATTAAAATTGTTATTACTATTATCACTATTATTAATATGTACGATTGTCCATGAAAATAATTCCACTGAAAAGTGTTCAGCTATTTCTGGTGTAACTTGCAATCAATCCCAGTACGTATTATTAGGCACGAATTCGAACGTAAAAGAGTATGAATAGTGAATTCGCTTGTCGTACGATAAGTACTATTCAACTTCAACAAGCTTGTAACGTGAACATGTGTGCAAAGTCACTGTTGAAATACACCTCGGGAACAGAGTCGAATTTCGTCTACAAATGACAAATTAAACGGAAACGTCCGCCTCACTGAATTACGGTTATCATGACTACCCAATAATGCTAGCAAATGATAAACCCTCATGTGATGTGCCGTGCGGGTGACGGGTTTATTGAGGAAATTATTGATATAACACCCTTATCTCCTACTCAACCATTGAACTTCCTTTTGCACGTTAAACATTGTTAGAATGCCACCACAGTTTGAACGATAAACATGGATATACGTTATCGATATTCCTGAAAGGAGTTTCGTAAATACTTTTCTCTTTATCCCTTGTCCAATACACGGGCAACTTTGAAGGTATCATGCGGAATCAAAAAAGGTAATTTGCGGTGGGTAAGCAATCTATTGCCTCAGACATTTTCACATTGATTCCCGTCAACAAGATGAGTGTTGCTACGTCACCACTTGCGATCATCAGTCATAATTTCAATAATGGCAACGTTTCGGAGTGTGAAAAAATAAAGACTACGCAGCTGCGTAAACTATTCTTACACACTAAAGCGAAGATTGTAAACCCTTAGGCATTTTGTCATAAATGCTATCTATTTTCGGTACATTTCAGATTGAAAATAAATGTAAGCTCATGCTGCATCAATACTATTCTCGAAAATGCACCAAAGAAACTCCACCTTCTGTAAAACACGTGAGGACAAAACGGCTCTCATTTAAGCTAGACCATTACGATATCAATACATTTTCACATTTTGTGTAGTTCAAAATCACCTCTTTCAGAAGGGTTTTAAAAGAAATATAATTCTGTTTTTGGAAAAACCACTTGCATTCTTCACATAATATAATTCCACGAGCCTATGAAAGTCATAGGAATAAAATACTGTCCAAGAACGCTGGGTGTGAATAACATTGTATGAGCATATCCACCAAGCCTCCACTTGGACTCGAAAGCTCCTGCTACTTATATCCGTACATTAACCAAGAGCCTTCGTTGGACTCAGGCCCTCAACATCGATAGGGATAATCACAGTGGTCGATCGATTTGCGCGCAATGGGCTATTATCGTCCAAAGTCATTGATTGAAGGATGATGTATCATGTAGTGCAAATGTTTAAAAAACTGTTTAGAGTCAGCCCGGATAGACTGGTGGGTACGTGTTTGGTTCACAATCGTCAACCTCGGGTTTGAGCTCCAGTGGGATCTTGGTGGATGCGCACTGTTGACGATGTCTAACAAGGTGAAACAGATGGACAATGCTTTCATGATTTTAAATGGTGAACTGAAAGCTGATATTGCACGATAAATCATATGATATGAATATAATCCTCTACAACTTAAATTCAAGTGCGTGGTCACATGGTGGACTTCTGACTCATATATCCCAGGTTTATATCCCGGTGCAGCCGCCTCTTACTTTCGCAATTGGTAGCCTTTAGTTAGCCGTGAACCCCTTCTTCAAACACTGTACTGCTGTTATATGATAAGAAGGAAACGAATAAAACAAATATAGTACAGCGAATTTTGAATACAAAGGTGATTTTACTGAGGATGTTATGTACCATAGACTATCAGGATGATTGATAGAACGTGCTACAGCGCGTTTAAATCGGGTTTGTGTTTACGACTGATGGGTATTTCCAGGTTAGTTACCCTCGTATTTGTGCATATTCAACTAGCTTTCCCCGTCTGACTGTGTACATTGAATGTACAAGAGTATGGGCTTATCTGAAAGGATCCGGGCTGGATGAACACAGAAGAAACCATTCCTTCTTACCGCGAACTGAAAATGAAAATGTCCCCAATTGGTAATCATTACCGGTCAGATAAAATTTCCTTAAACGACACGTGTGATGCCTTTAAATTTACAACTCGAACACAGTTGGTGGTAGGCAGTTCGATTGAAAATCTAAGCCAGGCTGGCCCGTTGCTCTATTTTCGTTTGAATAATCCAGCCCAGAGACAGGCTTAAGCCATATAACCTAGTCTGAAATATCTAACCCACTCAACTGGACACAATACCGCCTTACCCATCAACGTTGTTCTAATATCATGCGCGGCTAGTCATAGTTGCAAGTCAATTAACGTGACATCGTTCTTCATTTGGTACTAATCCAAACGTGATCTTTCGGACGACATGAGATCACAGTATCATATCACTCCGATCTCATGTCACTTGAATGACCGATCGCTTGTACTTGGGTCCGCCATCTCTCCTCTTTGGAATAGTTAATATTCAGAGGAACAGTACGACATTATTCAACTTACAAGTTTGTCTGTAAATAACAAATACGAATTTTGTTGAAGGATGTTATTAGTTTGATCAATGGATGTTTTTGGTACAAAATCGTGACAACGTAGCGCGATTGACAGGGCGCACAAGATAGAAATGTTCTGTGTTCACTCGGTCATAGAGGTTGAGGGTTTCTTGCAATTAGGTTACCACAACCACTACAAACCTGCCAACCTCTTACATCACTAAATCTGAATCAGAACTTAGAATACCTCTATATCGTGCATGATTCTAAAAGAATTAGCCGAACACTGATTACAAGTAAAGTGAATTACAGCATAAAGGTTAAACCCCGTATTCGGAAGAAATACTGTAAAAGTGGGTTGTGGGGGGACATTCACGTAGGAACCAGTTTATTGATTTTGTTTTTGAAGAGAGAGAGACAGAGAGAGAGAGGTTGTAAGTGGGTGGGAGGACAGAATGAGGAAGAGCTTCCCATAGTTTCACAGTTCGGGGGAAAAAGAAGATTGAAAGATAGAAGTACGACATCTAGTTACAGAAAATTGCTAAGGATGACTAGTTGTTTGGGTACCTGATGTTTGGGAAAATGATTTTGGGAAGAGCAACTGCTGAAACAAGCTCAGAAGAACAAAATCCAAAGCAGTATCGGTAGAAGAGAGACAACGAAGCAACAGTACCACGATGGGCTAGTGACTGAAGATTCAAGGTTAAAGAAGGGTCGTCGATCAACCGGATTGCTTTTCGGTAAACTTGATCAGGAAATGAATGAGAGGTAGACGAAACTCCACCCCACGCGTGACTGCAGTATTCAAGTGTGGGGCACATTTGAGCTCTGTACATCAGAAGAAGATGATCTGGTGTGAAGAAACGTCTCGCGTGAAACAGAAAACCAAGTTTGCGCTCAGCATGAGAGGCGAGCTGAGGTGTGAAAGCAGATCAACACAGAGAAGAATTTATGGATGAGCCAAGAAGAGAGATGGAATCTATGGAATGCAGTACAGTTGAATCAAAGGATAAGTGTGGGGAAAATGAGTGATATTTCAAAGAAATTGATAGAAGAGAGGTTTTGGAAGCAATAACTGTAACATGATTGTGGGATCCCCAGGAGCAGACGTGTTTAAGGTGGGATCCTAACGATGCACCGATTGCACTGAGGTCACGATCGATGCTGGTGTTGGCATGCTGGGGAGTGCAGTAAGAAAGGGAAGAATGAAGGGTGGCTGTTGCATTCGTAATCAATGGAGAACACAGTACGCAGCAGATCCGTTTATCAGCGTATCAGTATGCACGTACGTAAGCGAGCAGGCAAACAAACGGATGCATCATCCATAGGCAAGCGAAAGCATTACAAGCGATCGAGCGCGTCCAAGCAGGGCCGCTGAGCAGCAACGAATCAGCAAGCACCTATGGCTCAGGCCAAGGTCTGATTGGTTAACACGAGCCGTCCGTGGCATGGATAAAGTCATAATGACATGCGTCCGTTCCTCCATTTGTGTCGGTGTGTGTGTGTGTGTGTGTGTGTGTGTGTGTGTGTGTGACTAGGCATGTCAGCGAGCAAGCATGAATCATTAGTCAATCACATCAGAGTAATCCTGTCATCGATCCAAACGCCAATCAAACCACACAACAGTGGCGTCATCTGCTAAGGAATGGATTGGGTTGGAAGTAGTCGATAGATGATTAATAAATAAAAGAAACAGGGCAAACACAAGTACTGAACCTCGGGAAACGTCAGTATTCATGGGAAATAGCTGGGACAGAACCCTATCAACTCGAACGGAGATGGTTCGCTTAGTGAGGGAACTTGATGTGCACGATGCGAGAGCGGAGGAGAACCCGAACGTGGGCAGTTTCGCCAGAAGACGTTTGCGCCAAACTTGGTCAAAGACCTTAGAGATGTCAAGCGAGACCATGTGTGTTTCTCCGTGGTTGCCGAGTGCAGCCGACCAGGAGAGTGAGACGAGAGCCAAGATGTCACCGGTGGAACAGTGAGGTCGGAATCTGGATTGGCGATCACTCAGTAATCCTTCGCGTCCGAGAGATGCAAGCAGCTGATCGGTGATGATAGTTTCGAATACTTTCGAAATAATAGTTGTGGGGAAAATAGATTGATGGTTATTGGGGTGAGAAAGATCACCGTATTTGGGGATAGGAAAAATTACAGCGTGTTTTCCAGTGGATCGGGAAAGTAGAAAGTTGAGGAGAGAAACAGAAAACACGACGCAAGAGAGGGGCCAATTTGGGGGCATACATTTTAAGGACGATGGGTGGCATGCCGTCCGGACCGGGTGGTTCGCATACGTCCAGAGAACGCAGCACTTGGTGGATCATCCTAATGCTAATGTGAGGTGGAAAATGGGAGACAGAGGGAAGAAAAGGAACCGGATGAGTTGGATAGGAGGGTAAGGTGGAGTTGGAGGCAAACCTGGAAGCAAAATCATCAGCTTTCTCGTGTGGCTCACAAACAAGTTCATCAGATGAATTACAAACGGGAAGGAAATTGGAGGGGCAAAATTGGTAGGTAAAATTTGTTGTTGTGGTAAGGGGCCAAAACGTTGGGCTAGCAGTGGCTGATGAGAGCAAGGCTTCGGTTTTCCAGTGGACGAAACGTTCTTGAGTTCTTTGTATGTTTAACGAGCATTTGTTCCTAGCTTTCCAGAAGCAGTGGTGACATTCGGGGTTAGGCGTGCGGTGCCACTTTTCTGAACATGCTTTTCCAATTGGAGAACGGCAAACAGTGATCAAACCGACTGTTAGAGAAGCTGTCTTGAAAAAACTAGGGAAAACTGAAAGACGTCGATAAGAGTAGATCTCTTAGATCATACTTCAACCGTCGACTAAAGCAGAGTAAATCCCGATATCAAGAAGTGGCGAACGCAGCACATTTTCACACACGGCCCGGCTCTGTACTAGGACTGATCGTAAGCAGTATTGGGAGGAAGTAGTTCAAAAAAGAGTATGCGGCAGGGATCTGTGGCTTCGGCAATCTACTCCGAGTTATTCGCAACGAGTCGAGTAGACGCTGCAAGCGTGAGTTGCTCCAGAGTGACACAGTCGGTCAGCTCACTTCTGGGCAGGAAAAGAAAAAGAGCGATTGGTAGAACATTTCGATCTGTTGCTCAACCGACCATCAGTCCATACGACGGCCCTACAACCCCCAGGTATTGCACAGGCGTATAATGCCAGTTCTTATTCACCGAGTACAAGTGAAATCGCCACAATCATCAAACAGCTGAAGAACAGAGAAGCTTCTGCTATGTTGTATACCGTCATTGATGGACAGATTACACAACCTATGTGGTTCCGTATAGTGCACAGAGTTCTTTTCGACTGACTTTGGCACGTCTAGTCTGCTGCCCTTTCCCAAGAAAGGGGACAAATCAGTGTGCTTTAGATTCCGGAATATGCTCATTGTGACATCAGAACACGTTTTCAGAGACAAACAATTGTTTTCAATGATTCATTCTCAAGTCTTTACAAATCATATAGGAGATGGTTGTGCTGAAATGGTCAAGGGTCATTCGGATTGGACGTAGTTTGTGGGGGAGACGGGTTGGGGTTAGATCGACGTGTCGATCTGCACGACTAGGTCGTGACGGTCACATGGTTCGGAGCTGAGTGACTGGAGTGGGGGTGGTCCACTTGCGGCCAGGGTAATTGGAGGGCTTGGACGAACTTCTTTTGTGTACACAGAGCAGGTGCGAAAAGGCGGAGGCTAATCGCCTCTGCGGTGGCCAGTGTGTGTAAGCGGATGTGTTTGTGGGGATTGGGGGGCACTCGATAGACGATTTTAAATACGGAATCCGTGCTTATTTTGTGGCCTGAGTCTACCAGATGTCCGAGAATGGCACTCCCTATGGTTCCTGTTCCTCCATGTTGTAGCCATCGTGGACAGTGTTCCTTAATTCCTTGGGATAGTTGCCTTGCCGTTCGGCCAATGTAGGTTGCATTACATTTGCACCTGAACAAATAGATTACCATTGAGTTGGCCAGCATTGGCAACACATCCTTATTGGAATTTCGGATAATGGGAGAGCTTGCAAATACACAGGCAACACGAGCTGAGTTGAATGTCCCACTCACCGCACGCGTTAAGCGTCTGTTGACATGGTCCGATATGGCGTCTCCTTTGAATGGCATACGGATAAACAGTTTCTTCTTGGGGACGTCATAACTTGGAGCAGAGGCGATTAGCCTCCGCCTTTTCGCACCTGCTCTGTGTACACAAAAGAAGTTCGTCCAAGCCCTCCAATTACCCTGGCCGCAAGTGGACCACCCCCACTCCAGTCACTCAGCTCCGAACCATGTGACCGTCACGACCTAGTCGTGCAGATCGACACGTCGATCTAACCCCAACCCGTCTCCCCCACAAACTACGTCCAATCCGAATGACCCTTGACCATTTCAGCACAACCATCTCCTATATGATTTGTAAAGACTTGAGAATGAATCATTGAAAACAATTGTTTGTCTCTGAAAACGTGTTCTGAAATCAGTGTGCGCCAACTATATGGGAATCAGCCTGATCGACGAGGCTGCAAAGATATTCTGCGTGCGGCAACTCAACCGCTTACCCGTGGCTAGAGACCATCACACCCTACCGTGATAGAGGCTGCGTGGACAAAACTTTCACACTAAGTCCAAAAATGGGGCACCTCTACAAATTCCAGTAGCCCACAGTAGCTTGTTTCATCGAATTTCGGGTCGCTTTCGATTAAAATAATCTGAAATGTCTCTCGACAATAATGAGATCCGACGGAATGCAGGATCAACTCGTAAGGTCCGTCAATTGCCAGAAAAACCATAGCATGATCAGAGTGCACATTTCCAAAACTTATTCATAGAGATTCACGGGAATGGGGTACGAGGCGGTTTCCACAGCCCTTCCAACCTTTACTTGCAAGTGCAACTTACAAGGCAGCAACGTTGTTCCAGATGGACCAATGGCCTGTTGTGCGGCTCATACTTCTCTTCCGGAATACTGGTTCGGACAGGTTTCCTTAGTGACCCTTGGATCAACAGATTTCGTCTACCCATTCAGCAGTATCTATCTTCGCATGCCGAAAACCGGTTCACCGAGGATTTTAGACCTCGGTTACCCTCAATCTGGTTTAGCTCGCCAGTCGAGCGATTCGAGCTCTTCGCCGGGGTGTAGCCGCTGACGAGTACTTCAGCTTCGTGGAGCCACATGTTAACACGGTGAACCGGTTTTCGGCATGCGAAGATAGATACTGCTGAATGGGTAGACGAAATCTGTTGATCCAAGGGTCACTAAGGAAACCTGTCCGAACCAGTATTCCGGAAGAGAAGTATGAGCCGCACAACAGGCCATTGGTCCATCTGGAACAACGTTGCTGCCTTGTAAGTTGCACTTGCAAGTAAAGGTTGGAAGGGCTGTGGAAACCGCCTCGTACCCCATTCCCGTGAATCTCTATGAATAAGTTTTGGAAATGTGCACTCTGATCATGCTATGGTTTTTCTGGCAATTGACGGACCTTACGAGTTGATCCTGCATTCCGTCGGATCTCATTATTGTCGAGAGACATTTCAGATTATTTTAATCGAAAGCGACCCGAAATTCGATGAAACAAGCTACTGTGGGCTACTGGAATTTGTAGAGGTGCCCCATTTTTGGACTTAGTGTGAAAGTTTTGTCCACGCAGCCTCTATCACGGTAGAGTGTGATGGTCTCTAGCCACGGGTAAGCGGTTGAGTTGCCGCACGCAGAATATCTTTGCAGCCTCGTCGATCAGGCTGATTCCCATATAGTTGGCGCACACTGATTTCAGAACACGTTTTCAGAGACAAACAATTGTTTTCAATGATTCATTCTCAAGTCTTTACAAATCATATAGGAGATGGTTGTGCTGAAATGGTCAAGGGTCATTCGGATTGGACGTAGTTTGTGGGGGAGACGGGTTGGGGTTAGATCGACGTGTCGATCTGCACGACTAGGTCGTGACGGTCACATGGTTCGGAGCTGAGTGACTGGAGTGGGGGTGGTCCACTTGCGGCCAGGGTAATTGGAGGGCTTGGACGAACTTCTTTTGTGTACACAGAGCAGGTGCGAAAAGGCGGAGGCTAATCGCCTCTGCTCCAAGTTATGACGTCCCCAAGAAGAAACTGTTTATCCGTATGCCATTCAAAGGAGACGCCATATCGGACCATGTCAACAGACGCTTAACGCGTGCGGTGAGTGGGACATTCAACTCAGCTCGTGTTGCCTGTGTATTTGCAAGCTCTCCCATTATCCGAAATTCCAATAAGGATGTGTTGCCAATGCTGGCCAACTCAATGGTAATCTATTTGTTCAGGTGCAAATGTAATGCAACCTACATTGGCCGAACGGCAAGGCAACTATCCCAAGGAATTAAGGAACACTGTCCACGATGGCTACAACATGGAGGAACAGGAACCATAGGGAGTGCCATTCTCGGACATCTGGTAGACTCAGGCCACAAAATAAGCACGGATTCCGTATTTAAAATCGTCTATCGAGTGCCCCCCAATCCCCACAAACACATCCGCTTACACACACTGGCCACCGCAGAGGCGATTAGCCTCCGCCTTTTCGCACCTGCTCTGTGTACACAAAAGAAGTTCGTCCAAGCCCTCCAATTACCCTGGCCGCAAGTGGACCACCCCCACTCCAGTCACTCAGCTCCGAACCATGTGACCGTCACGACCTAGTCGTGCAGATCGACACGTCGATCTAACCCCAACCCGTCTCCCCCACAAACTACGTCCAATCCGAATGACCCTTGACCATTTCAGCACAACCATCTCCTATATGATTTGTAAAGACTTGAGAATGAATCATTGAAAACAATTGTTTGTCTCTGAAAACGTGTTCTGATGTCACAATGAGCATATTCCGGAATCTAAAGCACACTGATTTGTCCCCTTTCTTGGGAAAGGGCAGCAGACTAGACGTGCCAAAGTCAGTCGAAAAGAACTCTGTGCACTATACGGAACCACATAGGTTGTGTAATCTGTCCATCAATGACGGTATACAACATAGCAGAAGCTTCTCTGTTCTTCAGCTGTTTGATGATTGTGGCGATTTCACTTGTACTCGGTGAATAAGAACTGGCATTATACGCCTGTGCAATACCTGGGGGTTGTAGGGCCGTCGTATGGACTGATGGTCGGTTGAGCAACAGATCGAAATGTTCTACCAATCGCTCTTTTTCTTTTCCTGCCCAGAAGTGAGCTGACCGACTGTGTCACTCTGGAGCAACTCACGCTTGCAGCGTCTACTCGACTCGTTGCGAATAACTCGGAGTAGATTGCCGAAGCCACAGATCCCTGCCGCATACTCTTTTTTGAACTACTTCCTCCCAATACTGCTTACGATCAGTCCTAGTACAGAGCCGGGCCGTGTGTGGAAATGTGCTGCGTTCGCCACTTCTTGATATCGGGATTTACTCTGCTTTAGTCGACGGTTGAAGTATGATCTAAGAGATCTACTCTTATCGACGTCTTTCAGTTTTCCCTAGTTTTTTCAAGACAGCTTCTCTAACAGTCGGTTTGATCACTGTTTGCCGTTCTCCAATTGGAAAAGCATGTTCAGAAAAGTGGCACCGCACGCCTAACCCCGAATGTCACCACTGCTTCTGGAAAGCTAGGAACAAATGCTCGTTAAACATACAAAGAACTCAAGAACGTTTCGTCCACTGGAAAACCGAAGCCTTGCTCTCATCAGCCACTGCTAGCCCAACGTTTTGGCCCCTTACCACAACAACAAATTTTACCTACCAATTTTGCCCCTCCAATTTCCTTCCCGTTTGTAATTCATCTGATGAACTTGTTTGTGAGCCACACGAGAAAGCTGATGATTTTGCTTCCAGGTTTGCCTCCAACTCCACCTTACCCTCCTATCCAACTCATCCGGTTCCTTTTCTTCCCTCTGTCTCCCATTTTCCACCTCACATTAGCATTAGGATGATCCACCAAGTGCTGCGTTCTCTGGACGTATGCGAACCACCCGGTCCGGACGGCATGCCACCCATCGTCCTTAAAATGTATGCCCCCAAATTGGCCCCTCTCTTGCGTCGTGTTTTCTGTTTCTCTCCTCAACTTTCTACTTTCCCGATCCACTGGAAAACACGCTGTAATTTTTCCTATCCCCAAATACGGTGATCTTTCTCACCCCAATAACCATCAATCTATTTTCCCCACAACTATTATTTCGAAAGTATTCGAAACTATCATCACCGATCAGCTGCTTGCATCTCTCGGACGCGAAGGATTACTGAGTGATCGCCAATCCAGATTCCGACCTCACTGTTCCACCGGTGACATCTTGGCTCTCGTCTCACTCTCCTGGTCGGCTGCACTCGGCAACCACGGAGAAACACACATGGTCTCGCTTGACATCTCTAAGGTCTTTGACCAAGTTTGGCGCAAACGTCTTCTGGCGAAACTGCCCACGTTCGGGTTCTCCTCCGCTCTCGCATCGTGCACATCAAGTTCCCTCACTAAGCGAACCATCTCCGTTCGAGTTGATAGGGTTCTGTCCCAGCTATTTCCCATGAATACTGACGTTTCCCGAGGTTCAGTACTTGTGTTTGCCCTGTTTCTTTTATTTATTAATCATCTATCGACTACTTCCAACCCAATCCATTCCTTAGCAGATGACGCCACTGTTGTGTGGTTTGATTGGCGTTTGGATCGATGACAGGATTACTCTGATGTGATTGACTAATGATTCATGCTTGCTCGCTGACATGCCTAGTCACACACACACACACACACACACACACACACACACACACACCGACACAAATGGAGGAACGGACGCATGTCATTATGACTTTATCCATGCCACGGACGGCTCGTGTTAACCAATCAGACCTTGGCCTGAGCCATAGGTGCTTGCTGATTCGTTGCTGCTCAGCGGCCCTGCTTGGACGCGCTCGATCGCTTGTAATGCTTTCGCTTGCCTATGGATGATGCATCCGTTTGTTTGCCTGCTCGCTTACGTACGTGCATACTGATACGCTGATAAACGGATCTGCTGCGTACTGTGTTCTCCATTGATTACGAATGCAACAGCCACCCTTCATTCTTCCCTTTCTTACTGCACTCCCCAGCATGCCAACACCAGCATCGATCGTGACCTCAGTGCAATCGGTGCATCGTTAGGATCCCACCTTAAACACGTCTGCTCCTGGGGATCCCACAATCATGTTACAGTTATTGCTTCCAAAACCTCTCTTCTATCAATTTCTTTGAAATATCACTCATTTTCCCCACACTTATCCTTTGATTCAACTGTACTGCATTCCATAGATTCCATCTCTCTTCTTGGCTCATCCATAAATTCTTCTCTGTGTTGATCTGCTTTCACACCTCAGCTCGCCTCTCATGCTGAGCGCAAACTTGGTTTTCTGTTTCACGCGAGACGTTTCTTCACACCAGATCATCTTCTTCTGATGTACAGAGCTCAAATGTGCCCCACACTTGAATACTGCAGTCACGCGTGGGGTGGAGTTTCGTCTACCTCTCATTCATTTCCTGATCAAGTTTACCGAAAAGCAATCCGGTTGATCGACGACCCTTCTTTAACCTTGAATCTTCAGTCACTAGCCCATCGTGGTACTGTTGCTTCGTTGTCTCTCTTCTACCGATACTGCTTTGGATTTTGTTCTTCTGAGCTTGTTTCAGCAGTTGCTCTTCCCAAAATCATTTTCCCAAATATCAGGTACCCAAACAACTAGTCATCCTTAGCAATTTTCTGTAACTAGATGTCGTACTTCTATCTTTCAATCTTCTTTTTCCCCCGAACTGTGAAACTATGGGAAGCTCTTCCTCATTCTGTCCTCCCACCCACTTACAACCTCTCTCTCTCTGTCTCTCTCTCTTCAAAAACAAAATCAATAAACTGGTTCCTACGTGAATGTCCCCCCACAACCCACTTTTACAGTATTTCTTCCGAATACGGGGTTTAACCTTTATGCTGTAATTCACTTTACTTGTAATCAGTGTTCGGCTAATTCTTTTAGAATCATGCACGATATAGAGGTATTCTAAGTTCTGATTCAGATTTAGTGATGTAAGAGGTTGGCAGGTTTGTAGTGGTTGTGGTAACCTAATTGCAAGAAACCCTCAACCTCTATGACCGAGTGAACACAGAACATTTCTATCTTGTGCGCCCTGTCAATCGCGCTACGTTGTCACGATTTTGTACCCAAAAACATCCATTGATCAAACTAATAACATCCTTCAACAAAATTCGTATTTGTTATTTACAGACAAACTTGTAAGTTGAATAATGTCGTACTGTTCCTCTGAATATTAACTATTCCAAAGAGGAGAGATGGCGGACCCAAGTACAAGCGATCGGTCATTCAAGTGACATGAGATCGGAGTGATATGATACTGTGATCTCATGTCGTCCGAAAGATCACGTTTGGATTAGTACCAAATGAAGAACGATGTCACGTTAATTGACTTGCAACTATGACTAGCCGCGCATGATATTAGAACAACGTTGATGGGTAAGGCGGTATTGTGTCCAGTTGAGTGGGTTAGATATTTCAGACTAGGTTATATGGCTTAAGCCTGTCTCTGGGCTGGATTATTCAAACGAAAATAGAGCAACGGGCCAGCCTGGCTTAGATTTTCAATCGAACTGCCTACCACCAACTGTGTTCGAGTTGTAAATTTAAAGGCATCACACGTGTCGTTTAAGGAAATTTTATCTGACCGGTAATGATTACCAATTGGGGACATTTTCATTTTCAGTTCGCGGTAAGAAGGAATGGTTTCTTCTGTGTTCATCCAGCCCGGATCCTTTCAGATAAGCCCATACTCTTGTACATTCAATGTACACAGTCAGACGGGGAAAGCTAGTTGAATATGCACAAATACGAGGGTAACTAACCTGGAAATACCCATCAGTCGTAAACACAAACCCGATTTAAACGCGCTGTAGCACGTTCTATCAATCATCCTGATAGTCTATGGTACATAACATCCTCAGTAAAATCACCTTTGTATTCAAAATTCGCTGTACTATATTTGTTTTATTCGTTTCCTTCTTATCATATAACAGCAGTACAGTGTTTGAAGAAGGGGTTCACGGCTAACTAAAGGCTACCAATTGCGAAAGTAAGAGGCGGCTGCACCGGGATATAAACCTGGGATATATGAGTCAGAAGTCCACCATGTGACCACGCACTTGAATTTAAGTTGTAGAGGATTATATTCATATCATATGATTTATCGTGCAATATCAGCTTTCAGTTCACCATTTAAAATCATGAAAGCATTGTCCATCTGTTTCACCTTGTTAGACATCGTCAACAGTGCGCATCCACCAAGATCCCACTGGAGCTCAAACCCGAGGTTGACGATTGTGAACCAAACACGTACCCACCAGTCTATCCGGGCTGACTCTAAACAGTTTTTTAAACATTTGCACTACATGATACATCATCCTTCAATCAATGACTTTGGACGATAATAGCCCATTGCGCGCAAATCGATCGACCACTGTGATTATCCCTATCGATGTTGAGGGCCTGAGTCCAACGAAGGCTCTTGGTTAATGTACGGATATAAGTAGCAGGAGCTTTCGAGTCCAAGTGGAGGCTTGGTGGATATGCTCATACAATGTTATTCACACCCAGCGTTCTTGGACAGTATTTTATTCCTATGACTTTCATAGGCTCGTGGAATTATATTATGTGAAGAATGCAAGTGGTTTTTCCAAAAACAGAATTATATTTCTTTTAAAACCCTTCTGAAAGAGGTGATTTTGAACTACACAAAATGTGAAAATGTATTGATATCGTAATGGTCTAGCTTAAATGAGAGCCGTTTTGTCCTCACGTGTTTTACAGAAGGTGGAGTTTCTTTGGTGCATTTTCGAGAATAGTATTGATGCAGCATGAGCTTACATTTATTTTCAATCTGAAATGTACCGAAAATAGATAGCATTTATGACAAAATGCCTAAGGGTTTACAATCTTCGCTTTAGTGTGTAAGAATAGTTTACGCAGCTGCGTAGTCTTTATTTTTTCACACTCCGAAACGTTGCCATTATTGAAATTATGACTGATGATCGCAAGTGGTGACGTAGCAACACTCATCTTGTTGACGGGAATCAATGTGAAAATGTCTGAGGCAATAGATTGCTTACCCACCGCAAATTACCTTTTTTGATTCCGCATGATACCTTCAAAGTTGCCCGTGTATTGGACAAGGGATAAAGAGAAAAGTATTTACGAAACTCCTTTCAGGAATATCGATAACGTATATCCATGTTTATCGTTCAAACTGTGGTGGCATTCTAACAATGTTTAACGTGCAAAAGGAAGTTCAATGGTTGAGTAGGAGATAAGGGTGTTATATCAATAATTTCCTCAATAAACCCGTCACCCGCACGGCACATCACATGAGGGTTTATCATTTGCTAGCATTATTGGGTAGTCATGATAACCGTAATTCAGTGAGGCGGACGTTTCCGTTTAATTTGTCATTTGTAGACGAAATTCGACTCTGTTCCCGAGGTGTATTTCAACAGTGACTTTGCACACATGTTCACGTTACAAGCTTGTTGAAGTTGAATAGTACTTATCGTACGACAAGCGAATTCACTATTCATACTCTTTTACGTTCGAATTCGTGCCTAATAATACGTACTGGGATTGATTGCAAGTTACACCAGAAATAGCTGAACACTTTTCAGTGGAATTATTTTCATGGACAATCGTACATATTAATAATAGTGATAATAGTAATAACAATTTTAATATATTAACAATAACCGTTCGCTGGGGACACTTCACGGTACTTTTTGGTCGTCATCTTGTTATCTTGATCTGGTTGTGATTGTCCTTCGTGGGTACGGGAAAATTATCTGTTTACAAATTTTCTTGTCTAATTTCACAGTAAAACATGAACTCATACTCATTTAGTTGGGAGATTGTTCAAGAGCATCAGGGACTGAAATGCCATCCTGGTGGAATAGAGGCTAGAAGAGGGAAAACTAATTCACATGTCGAACGGCAAATGCACAACGTTTCTCGGCTAAGAGATTTCTGTCTACCCCGAAGTGGATATTCGAATAAGGTAGAACGTTATGCCATGCGTCATTGCACTACATCTGTCGTTCAGTACAGGTCTCAAACACACACATTTATCAAGAACGTTTCAAAAAATCATTCTAATACACTCGGGATGTATTCAGATTGATCGGCATATCGACTACCGGTAGATAGATTATGTGCTAAATCATTATTACATCACGAATCCCCGTGAAGTACGTATTTTGTGCTTCAGCCTAATATGGTTTCCATTTGTAATCAACACCATAATCAGTCATCACAGATAATCCAACTATGACAGGATAACTCGAACATCTAGGTTGACTGAGAACCGTATTTTGGAACTATTTGTTGAGATTTTTCAACCATAAATTAGGTAATCTGTGGCTTAAAATTTACAGGTCATAGATCGATTGGGCATCAACTATTTATCCTCAGAACCGCAAACTATCAAGGTTAGTTGGCAACCAACCCACAAAGAACTGTCAGTGAATGACCGTTGTGTTTCTCTGGTGAACTTTTCCGGGTGGAGCATCTACTTTCAGTCTTGAATGCAATTACCGTGAACCAAATACCCACGGACTGCACACGTGTGAAGATAAGTGGACAGAGAAGTATAGACAGAACATACCTGATGAGTGACAATAATCACTGATGATTTGTTTGTTGGCTAGTCACATCTAACCACGCTAATTCCACATCCACTGATATTCCTGGTGGAAAAATGCGATAGATTTTAGGAAAACACCCACGCAATGTGCACATATGAGGATCTGTGGACAGAAGAGTTCCGGTGAAACGTGCCTGATGAGCCGCCGTGAACGTGAAACCTATCGTGTGCTTCGATCAATTTTCGTCCATCAATCTTTGTATTATTTAATTCCAAGTGACACGAAAAGTGAATACCATCCACAAACTGACCGATTGATTGTTTGAATTTCCAGGTCGAAGCATGGCGACCGAGTCGATTTAGTGAACAAAGTCACTGATTTCAGAACACGTTTTCAGAGACAAACAATTGTTTTCAATGATTCATTCTCAAGTCTTTACAAATCATATAGGAGATGGTTGTGCTGAAATGGTCAAGGGTCATTCGGATTGGACGTAGTTTGTGGGGGAGACGGGTTGGGGTTAGATCGACGTGTCGATCTGCACGACTAGGTCGTGACGGTCACATGGTTCGGAGCTGAGTGACTGGAGTGGGGGTGGTCCACTTGCGGCCAGGGTAATTGGAGGGCTTGGACGAACTTCTTTTGTGTACACAGAGCAGGTGCGAAAAGGCGGAGGCTAATCGCCTCTGCTCCAAGTTATGACGTCCCCAAGAAGAAACTGTTTATCCGTATGCCATTCAAAGGAGACGCCATATCGGACCATGTCAACAGACGCTTAACGCGTGCGGTGAGTGGGACATTCAACTCAGCTCGTGTTGCCTGTGTATTTGCAAGCTCTCCCATTATCCGAAATTCCAATAAGGATGTGTTGCCAATGCTGGCCAACTCAATGGTAATCTATTTGTTCAGGTGCAAATGTAATGCAACCTACATTGGCCGAACGGCAAGGCAACTATCCCAAGGAATTAAGGAACACTGTCCACGATGGCTACAACATGGAGGAACAGGAACCATAGGGAGTGCCATTCTCGGACATCTGGTAGACTCAGGCCACAAAATAAGCACGGATTCCGTATTTAAAATCGTCTATCGAGTGCCCCCCAATCCCCACAAACACATCCGCTTACACACACTGGCCACCGCAGAGGCGATTAGCCTCCGCCTTTTCGCACCTGCTCTGTGTACACAAAAGAAGTTCGTCCAAGCCCTCCAATTACCCTGGCCGCAAGTGGACCACCCCCACTCCAGTCACTCAGCTCCGAACCATGTGACCGTCACGACCTAGTCGTGCAGATCGACACGTCGATCTAACCCCAACCCGTCTCCCCCACAAACTACGTCCAATCCGAATGACCCTTGACCATTTCAGCACAACCATCTCCTATATGATTTGTAAAGACTTGAGAATGAATCATTGAAAACAATTGTTTGTCTCTGAAAACGTGTTCTGATGTCACAATGAGCATATTCCGGAATCTAAAGCACACTGATTTGTCCCCTTTCTTGGGAAAGGGCAGCAGACTAGACGTGCCAAAGTCAGTCGAAAAGAACTCTGTGCACTATACGGAACCACATAGGTTGTGTAATCTGTCCATCAATGACGGTATACAACATAGCAGAAGCTTCTCTGTTCTTCAGCTGTTTGATGATTGTGGCGATTTCACTTGTACTCGGTGAATAAGAACTGGCATTATACGCCTGTGCAATACCTGGGGGTTGTAGGGCCGTCGTATGGACTGATGGTCGGTTGAGCAACAGATCGAAATGTTCTACCAATCGCTCTTTTTCTTTTCCTGCCCAGAAGTGAGCTGACCGACTGTGTCACTCTGGAGCAACTCACGCTTGCAGCGTCTACTCGACTCGTTGCGAATAACTCGGAGTAGATTGCCGAAGCCACAGATCCCTGCCGCATACTCTTTTTTGAACTACTTCCTCCCAATACTGCTTACGATCAGTCCTAGTACAGAGCCGGGCCGTGTGTGGAAATGTGCTGCGTTCGCCACTTCTTGATATCGGGATTTACTCTGCTTTAGTCGACGGTTGAAGTATGACCTAAGAGATCTACTCTTATCGACGTCTTTCAGTTTTCCCTAGTTTTTTCAAGACAGCTTCTCTAACAGTCGGTTTGATCACTGTTTGCCGTTCTCCAATTGGAAAAGCATGTTCAGAAAAGTGGCACCGCACGCCTAACCCCGAATGTCACCACTGCTTCTGGAAAGCTAGGAACAAATGCTCGTTAAACATACAAAGAACTCAAGAACGTTTCGTCCACTGGAAAACCGAAGCCTTGCTCTCATCAGCCACTGCTAGCCCAACGTTTTGGCCCCTTACCACAACAACAAATTTTACCTACCAATTTTGCCCCTCCAATTTCCTTCCCGTTTGTAATTCATCTGATGAACTTGTTTGTGAGCCACACGAGAAAGCTGATGATTTTGCTTCCAGGTTTGCCTCCAACTCCACCTTACCCTCCTATCCAACTCATCCGGTTCCTTTTCTTCCCTCTGTCTCCCATTTTCCACCTCACATTAGCATTAGGATGATCCACCAAGTGCTGCGTTCTCTGGACGTATGCGAACCACCCGGTCCGGACGGCATGCCACCCATCGTCCTTAAAATGTATGCCCCCAAATTGGCCCCTCTCTTGCGTCGTGTTTTCTGTTTCTCTCCTCAACTTTCTACTTTCCCGATCCACTGGAAAACACGCTGTAATTTTTCCTATCCCCAAATACGGTGATCTTTCTCACCCCAATAACCATCAATCTATTTTCCCCACAACTATTATTTCGAAAGTATTCGAAACTATCATCACCGATCAGCTGCTTGCATCTCTCGGACGCGAAGGATTACTGAGTGATCGCCAATCCAGATTCCGACCTCACTGTTCCACCGGTGACATCTTGGCTCTCGTCTCACTCTCCTGGTCGGCTGCACTCGGCAACCACGGAGAAACACACATGGTCTCGCTTGACATCTCTAAGGTCTTTGACCAAGTTTGGCGCAAACGTCTTCTGGCGAAACTGCCCACGTTCGGGTTCTCCTCCGCTCTCGCATCGTGCACATCAAGTTCCCTCACTAAGCGAACCATCTCCGTTCGAGTTGATAGGGTTCTGTCCCAGCTATTTCCCATGAATACTGACGTTTCCCGAGGTTCAGTACTTGTGTTTGCCCTGTTTCTTTTATTTATTAATCATCTATCGACTACTTCCAACCCAATCCATTCCTTAGCAGATGACGCCACTGTTGTGTGGTTTGATTGGCGTTTGGATCGATGACAGGATTACTCTGATGTGATTGACTAATGATTCATGCTTGCTCGCTGACATGCCTAGTCACACACACACACACACACACACACACACACACACACACACCGACACAAATGGAGGAACGGACGCATGTCATTATGACTTTATCCATGCCACGGACGGCTCGTGTTAACCAATCAGACCTTGGCCTGAGCCATAGGTGCTTGCTGATTCGTTGCTGCTCAGCGGCCCTGCTTGGACGCGCTCGATCGCTTGTAATGCTTTCGCTTGCCTATGGATGATGCATCCGTTTGTTTGCCTGCTCGCTTACGTACGTGCATACTGATACGCTGATAAACGGATCTGCTGCGTACTGTGTTCTCCATTGATTACGAATGCAACAGCCACCCTTCATTCTTCCCTTTCTTACTGCACTCCCCAGCATGCCAACACCAGCATCGATCGTGACCTCAGTGCAATCGGTGCATCGTTAGGATCCCACCTTAAACACGTCTGCTCCTGGGGATCCCACAATCATGTTACAGTTATTGCTTCCAAAACCTCTCTTCTATCAATTTCTTTGAAATATCACTCATTTTCCCCACACTTATCCTTTGATTCAACTGTACTGCATTCCATAGATTCCATCTCTCTTCTTGGCTCATCCATAAATTCTTCTCTGTGTTGATCTGCTTTCACACCTCAGCTCGCCTCTCATGCTGAGCGCAAACTTGGTTTTCTGTTTCACGCGAGACGTTTCTTCACACCAGATCATCTTCTTCTGATGTACAGAGCTCAAATGTGCCCCACACTTGAATACTGCAGTCACGCGTGGGGTGGAGTTTCGTCTACCTCTCATTCATTTCCTGATCAAGTTTACCGAAAAGCAATCCGGTTGATCGACGACCCTTCTTTAACCTTGAATCTTCAGTCACTAGCCCATCGTGGTACTGTTGCTTCGTTGTCTCTCTTCTACCGATACTGCTTTGGATTTTGTTCTTCTGAGCTTGTTTCAGCAGTTGCTCTTCCCAAAATCATTTTCCCAAACATCAGGTACCCAAACAACTAGTCATCCTTAGCAATTTTCTGTAACTAGATGTCGTACTTCTATCTTTCAATCTTCTTTTTCCCCCGAACTGTGAAACTATGGGAAGCTCTTCCTCATTCTGTCCTCCCACCCACTTACAACCTCTCTCTCTCTGTCTCTCTCTCTTCAAAAACAAAATCAATAAACTGGTTCCTACGTGAATGTCCCCCCACAACCCACTTTTACAGTATTTCTTCCGAATACGGGGTTTAACCTTTATGCTGTAATTCACTTTACTTGTAATCAGTGTTCGGCTAATTCTTTTAGAATCATGCACGATATAGAGGTATTCTAAGTTCTGATTCAGATTTAGTGATGTAAGAGGTTGGCAGGTTTGTAGTGGTTGTGGTAACCTAATTGCAAGAAACCCTCAACCTCTATGACCGAGTGAACACAGAACATTTCTATCTTGTGCGCCCTGTCAATCGCGCTACGTTGTCACGATTTTGTACCCAAAAACATCCATTGATCAAACTAATAACATCCTTCAACAAAATTCGTATTTGTTATTTACAGACAAACTTGTAAGTTGAATAATGTCGTACTGTTCCTCTGAATATTAACTATTCCAAAGAGGAGAGATGGCGGACCCAAGTACAAGCGATCGGTCATTCAAGTGACATGAGATCGGAGTGATATGATACTGTGATCTCATGTCGTCCGAAAGATCACGTTTGGATTAGTACCAAATGAAGAACGATGTCACGTTAATTGACTTGCAACTATGACTAGCCGCGCATGATATTAGAACAACGTTGATGGGTAAGGCGGTATTGTGTCCAGTTGAGTGGGTTAGATATTTCAGACTAGGTTATATGGCTTAAGCCTGTCTCTGGGCTGGATTATTCAAACGAAAATAGAGCAACGGGCCAGCCTGGCTTAGATTTTCAATCGAACTGCCTACCACCAACTGTGTTCGAGTTGTAAATTTAAAGGCATCACACGTGTCGTTTAAGGAAATTTTATCTGACCGGTAATGATTACCAATTGGGGACATTTTCATTTTCAGTTCGCGGTAAGAAGGAATGGTTTCTTCTGTGTTCATCCAGCCCGGATCCTTTCAGATAAGCCCATACTCTTGTACATTCAATGTACACAGTCAGACGGGGAAAGCTAGTTGAATATGCACAAATACGAGGGTAACTAACCTGGAAATACCCATCAGTCGTAAACACAAACCCGATTTAAACGCGCTGTAGCACGTTCTATCAATCATCCTGATAGTCTATGGTACATAACATCCTCAGTAAAATCACCTTTGTATTCAAAATTCGCTGTACTATATTTGTTTTATTCGTTTCCTTCTTATCATATAACAGCAGTACAGTGTTTGAAGAAGGGGTTCACGGCTAACTAAAGGCTACCAATTGCGAAAGTAAGAGGCGGCTGCACCGGGATATAAACCTGGGATATATGAGTCAGAAGTCCACCATGTGACCACGCACTTGAATTTAAGTTGTAGAGGATTATATTCATATCATATGATTTATCGTGCAATATCAGCTTTCAGTTCACCATTTAAAATCATGAAAGCATTGTCCATCTGTTTCACCTTGTTAGACATCGTCAACAGTGCGCATCCACCAAGATCCCACTGGAGCTCAAACCCGAGGTTGACGATTGTGAACCAAACACGTACCCACCAGTCTATCCGGGCTGACTCTAAACAGTTTTTTAAACATTTGCACTACATGATACATCATCCTTCAATCAATGACTTTGGACGATAATAGCCCATTGCGCGCAAATCGATCGACCACTGTGATTATCCCTATCGATGTTGAGGGCCTGAGTCCAACGAAGGCTCTTGGTTAATGTACGGATATAAGTAGCAGGAGCTTTCGAGTCCAAGTGGAGGCTTGGTGGGTATGCTCATACAATGTTATTCACACCCAGCGTTCTTGGACAGTATTTTATTCCTATGACTTTCATAGGCTCTTGGAATTATATTATGTGAAGAATGCAAGTGGTTTTTCCAAAAACAGAATTATATTTCTTTTAAAACCCTTCTGAAAGAGGTGATTTTGAACTACACAAAATGTGAAAATGTATTGATATCGTAATGGTCTAGCTTAAATGAGAGCCGTTTTGTCCTCACGTGTTTTACAGAAGGTGGAGTTTCTTTGGTGCATTTTCGAGAATAGTATTGATGCAGCATGAGCTTACATTTATTTTCAATCTGAAATGTACCGAAAATAGATAGCATTTATGACAAAATGCCTAAGGGTTTACAATCTTCGCTTTAGTGTGTAAGAATAGTTTACGCAGCTGCGTAGTCTTTATTTTTTCACACTCCGAAACGTTGCCATTATTGAAATTATGACTGATGATCGCAAGTGGTGACGTAGCAACACTCATCTTGTTGACGGGAATCAATGTGAAAATGTCTGAGGCAATAGATTGCTTACCCACCGCAAATTACCTTTTTTGATTCCGCATGATACCTTCAAAGTTGCCCGTGTATTGGACAAGGGATAAAGAGAAAAGTATTTACGAAACTCCTTTCAGGAATATCGATAACGTATATCCATGTTTATCGTTCAAACTGTGGTGGCATTCTAACAATGTTTAACGTGCAAAAGGAAGTTCAATGGTTGAGTAGGAGATAAGGGTGTTATATCAATAATTTCCTCAATAAACCCGTCACCCGCACGGCACATCACATGAGGGTTTATCATTTGCTAGCATTATTGGGTAGTCATGATAACCGTAATTCAGTGAGGCGGACGTTTCCGTTTAATTTGTCATTTGTAGACGAAATTCGACTCTGTTCCCGAGGTGTATTTCAACAGTGACTTTGCACACATGTTCACGTTACAAGCTTGTTGAAGTTGAAAAGTACTTATCGTACGACAAGCGAATTCACTATTCATACTCTTTTACGTTCGAATTTGTGCCTAATAATACGTACTGGGATTGATTGCAAGTTACACCAGAAATAGCTGAACACTTTTCAGTGGAATTATTTTCATGGACAATCGTACATATTAATAATAGTGATAATAGTAATAACAATTTTAATATATTAACAATAACCGTTCGCTGGGGACACTTCACGGTACTTTTTGGTCGTCATCTTGTTATCTTGATCTGGTTGTGATTGTCCTTCGTGGGTACGGGAAAATTATCTGTTTACAAATTTTCTTGTCTAATTTCACAGTAAAACATGAACTCATACTCATTTAGTTGGGAGATTGTTCAAGAGCATCAGGGACTGAAATGCCATCCTGGTGGAATAGAGGCTAGAAGAGGGAAAACTAATTCACATGTCGAACGGCAAATGCACAACGTTTCTCGGCTAAGAGATTTCTGTCTACCCCGAAGTGGATATTCGAATAAGGTAGAACGTTATGCCATGCGTCATTGCACTACATCTGTCGTTCAGTACAGGTCTCAAACACACACATTTATCAAGAACGTTTCAAAAAATCATTCTAATACACTCGGGATGTATTCAGATTGATCGGCATATCGACTACCGGTAGATAGATCATGTGCTAAATCATTATTACATCATGAATCCCCGTGAAGTACGTATTTTGTGCTTCAGCCTAATATGGTTTCCATTTGTAATCAACACCATAATCAGTCATCACAGATAATCCAACTATGACAGGATAACTCGAACATCTAGGTTGACTGAGAACCGTATTTTGGAACTATTTGTTGAGATTTTTCAACCATAAATTAGGTAATCTGTGGCTTAAAATTTACAGGTCATAGATCGATTGGGCACCAACTATTTATCCTCAGAACCGCAAACTATCAAGGTTAGTTGGCAACTAATCCGCAAAGAACTGTCAGTGAATGACCGTAGTGTTTCTCTGGTGAACTTTTCCGGGTGGAGCATCTACTTACAGTTTTGAATGCAATTACCGTGAACCAAATACCCACGGACTGCACACGTGTGAAGATAAGTGGACAGAGAAGTATAGACAGAACATACCTGATGAGTTACAATAATCACTGATGATTTGTTTGTTGGCTAGTCACATCTAACCACGCTAATTCCACATCCACTCATATTCCTGGTGGAAAAATGCGATAGATTTTAGGAAAACACCCACGCAATGTGCACATATGAGGATCTGTGGACAAAAGAGTTCCGATGAAACGTTTCCTGCTAATCACTGGTTCTAAGTTAATACAACTTGGATGATGCTCCTCAGTGAGCTCCGACAATCTCATTTTACATTGTTTAACATACGTTTATTACTCAGCCGGACCAATTGAATTGGCACACGCAGTCCTGGTATAGGCTCACGTTCCGACTTGGAGATATTTGAATTGGCGCGGAATCCGGTATACTTGAAGGGCTAATTTTCAGAAGTGTGAAACTGATCTACTAACTTTATCGTTCAATAAGAAGCAGTTGCTGAGTTTTCAGTGACTTACCTGATAAAAATATTGGACGATTTTTCCCCAATGAGAATTTTCGTTCACTCATTTTGTTGTCGTTTATGTGTACGGGACTAATAAATTGAACGGCCAAGGCTATGCCTATCTTTTATTGGCTATGAATGTGTGAAATGATTAAGAACGATCGATTGTTTCTTAAATACTTTTTGGAAAGACAGTCCTGACTTCTGGTTGTTCCGAAGTCATAGTTTTGGTGAAAAACTGGCCACTGTGGATAAGGAGAATAATAGGATGGTCTAAACTTTGGGGCGTGTATAGAACATCTTTGAGCAACCTGTACAATCCCTTGATACAAGGATTTTACTATGGCAGCAGGTAGACGCTACAATGCTGATGATCTCATCCAGTGAAGTTCAGTGTGAAGAAATACTACTAGATCACGGCAAAATCCTGTTTTTCGGCTGGCACACAGTTGGCATATGCGGTTACGCAAGTTACCAGTGAAAAAGGAGCAGGTGTCTACAAGTTATGATAGAAGAAAGACTATATATATAATGTACCTTACACTATATACTATATTCGACCATAATTCCCACCGTATTGTGGCTATTAGACTGAAGTTCGCTAGATACTGTTTGTCTCACGTCTTCGATTATAACACCTTCCGCAATGGTTCCCGAACCCCTGCACAATGACAGTGAGTGCCTAAGCTTACTAGCCATAGTTATGTCCCATTCTGTTAGCTCTCATCGAAGTCTCTAGCAGCAAAGGGTTACTGAACCAACTGTAGTTAGGATCATTTATAACTGATCCCCTGTTCTGACCCTTTCTCTATATATTATTACTTTATCTTACGTTAAATGGTTAACGGAAGGAATCGAAAGCAGTTTTCTTCCCATCTTGTGAAGCTATCGAATTCCTCTAGATATTTAACAAGGCACGAAGTTTCCTACGTACTATACGCATCCAATTCGTTTCACTCGAAGGAATACTCACGCAAATGACAGCCCCTACATTAGGCTGGTATACCCACCGTTGTGCACGTGAAATAAGACGCACGTCCCAGAGAACTTGGGAGGCAACAACAAAATGGCTTCATGGAAGCAACACGGCAATCAAAATGTGGTAGCCCCATGGGGACCATGTTAGCAGTCACGTGGTCCTCCGCGTTCGTCATCGAGTCAGACAGTGTACGCGCTCTTCTCGAATCGGTGAAGTGGCTGGATCCATACGTCGACGTTTGCTTACCTTTCTGTATGGTACTATTTCCCTTGCTCGTGAATCATATGCTTTGCCTGGACGCCCCGAAAATCGGATATCAATGCAATCGAATCCGGGTGCATCTTCTTAACCGTTGCACAGAACTGGGCCGATCATCAGCGACTCCTCGTTGGATACGGAGAACCAGCTGGCGAGAGAAAAAAATGGCTAGTGAACATTGAACCTAGTGCAACGGATTATATGTGACCACTAACCCAATCAACAATCAGCAACGGCTAAACCAATAACTGAAGAGCTAATTACCGAGACTTGATCAGGAAAAACAAGATTCGCCAAAAAACGACATAGTGTTAGAAAATTCACTTCTATTACGTACACTTTTACCACGTTTCTATTCCTTTATAGTTTAAAGGTTTTTATGTCAGCCGTTTGAGGTCTGCTTTACCCCAAGCCAGGTCGGAATTTACTCCATTCTCCACTGTGCTAGGTAGAATCCGTCGGTATTTGTTTTTCACAATGGGACTGATTTTTAGTTTAACATAATGCCAAGCTCAGAAACAAAATACTCCGTCTTCATTGTCATTTGCAGTCGCGTTTTTAGCATATCTGCCATATCTGCAAAAAGAAGTATAGTTCTAGGACTTGTTCGGTGACTGCTTCGAGGCTGCTTTGCCACTGGTATTTTTCATCGCCTTAATTAATCTTTCTTTTTCTCATTTTGCATACATTATTTGGTCTGATATTATGTGTACGTAATGAAAAGAATTCCTCTGGCAGTGTCTGTTTTGCGAATGGCTTATTCAACGGTTCATTTTATTTGTTGCTGAAGTATTCCGTATGAGAATGCTTATTTTATGTTAGACAATGGTTATACTTCGACACTTCCATAAACATTTATTTGTAACAGTAGTTGCAACTGAAAGGTCTTCTTGCGATCCTCGGATTATGCTTTTAACGAAATTTAACTAGCGCTCAGAAAATAGTCCATAGATGGACTGCCGAAGCTGAAACCCGCAGTACCGGTTAGTTTTCGTGATAAATCACTCACTAGTATAAGAACGGAGCTTCTTCAATAACCTAGTAACCGAAATGGAGAAGGTCCCAGAGATTTCAAAATTGAACAGTGTGTGAAACTAATTTGCTAGTAAACTGAATTTAAATACAGACGTACAGAAGTGGACCTCGCAGGTCAGAGGTTCGAACACCCGCAGCCCACGCCGTTTACTTTGCAAGTAGACGGTAATGCCCACTGTTGTCCGGCCCGTTATCACCCCTGACCTATTAGGACATGGTAATTCTCCGTCATTCCAAATCTCAGGCTCTGGGAGCCGGTTATTCCTAATAGTGCAGTGGGCCTTTGTGGCTATGGGGTGTATGCCCCTTTCATTACACTCATGCACAATGATGCAATAAATAAAAACGTTAAGTAACTCTTGTGCGTAAGTCGACAACAGCACTGGTTACCGCCTGTAGTAAGACAGAGCAGGGCTACGGAAGAATGCCAACATTCTCCCTCTCGTTTATGGCACTGACCGTTCAGCCGAGAATCTTTGAGGAGAACCCTGATGAGGCCAACCTCATGATCTAATCAACCGAATCACTAACAGGAGATCCGTAGTAAGTCAACCATCAAGCACAAATGTGATTGACCGATACTTCACTTGGCTTGATGTGAATGTGCTCATCTGATTTAAAATTCCGCCTTGTACTAGTCATGATATGTTCCATCCCAGTATACCTCCAATTTACGTCGCCGGGAGCGGGGTGGCGCTGTGGTAACACACACGCCTTCGAGGTGAAAGGGCCCGGGTTCAAACCCTGGGTGTGGCTGAGGATGTGCACCACTGACGAGCTCTAACAATAGCGAAACTCGAGTCTGGTGCTTCCGAGGGCAGGTTGTTCGGATGATCTGAGGTTTGTGCGTGAAAGGTGGAGTCTGAAGGACAGTCAACTAAACAAAAATATGAAATGTTCGAAAATGGTCTCGAACAGAACTCTTGTCAGGAAACCTGTCTGAAATTCTGACAGAATTAGCTACATGGTGAATGGGGTTTTATTCTGAAAATAACTGCATTATCAGTTGGCTTCATGCGTGCTTGTCTTTTTTATGGGCATCCAAAAAACATCAAATGATTTCCTTTTTTGATCTGTTCAGATAACTAACAAGTACCATTCAATTCGGAATTTGTAAACGTCATACAAAAGTAAATGAATACCGCGAGAAAGTTGTTCCATCAGTGAAATCACTTTTCCACAATATGATTCACTATGCAGTGTGAATGTTTAACTCGTCACTGGAAAACACGTGCGGTTGTTTCAACCTAGCTAGGAATAGTTTTTAGTTGATCACACTGAAGTTTACTTTCTACCTGCATTTTTATGATTCCTCATTGATCACCACGGTTGACAGGCGTTAATGAGCTACTTACGCAGAAGGAATTCATCGATGTATTCTACCATGTTCTACTACTTTGTAACGTATAATTATAGTAATTTACTTGCACGTGCTTATTTCTGCCTGTGTTTCCACCCGCTGAGAGCAAAGTTTTAACACAACTTATGTAGGTGTCTGCAATTGGAGCGGTCCAAAATCTTAATCCACTTAAAGATCACTGGGTTACATAACATAGCACTTTGAATTGAGAAAGAAAGAAGAGAAAGAAAGATGCACCCCAGGGCTGACAGTCGAACTGTTGGGGGCACGTGGTCGTCTCGTCCATCACACACACACACACACACACACACACACACACACACACACACACACGGAGAGAGAGAGAGAGAGAGAAAGCACGCACATACAACATACATAAGTGAATGCATTATATATATACATGCATACGAAAACACACAAACAGATACAATCAATTCCAGTTATTAGTGACCGAGTAATCCTGGGTCATATCTTCTTTTAGCTTTTATCATTTTACAAATTTATTGTGTGCTCCAATTTCGACCTATCAATGGGTTGTAATCTGGGCAAAATAGGAAACAAAATCATGGCTTTGAATTTTCACAAGCTCATGTGCATGGTTGCCCAGGTTTGTGTATTCGGATTTAAAAACCAATGATTGTGAAAATATACACAAGTCAATAAAAAAATTATACTAACACTAATGTCATTATTATTATTAACGATAAATTTTACAAACCTTTGGGAACCGGCCCGGATAGTCTTTTGAGTAAGGTATCCGACTCTCAAACGTTCGCTCTGGGTTCGAGTCCCCGTGGAGGCTCTGTGGATGTGCGCTGAAGCTGATAATTCCTAAACAAGGACGAAACAGCTACAGAGTGCTTCCGTGATTTTCAATGGCGGGGTCGGCATTCTCACTGCATGATGGATCATATCACTCAATAATAATTGTTTTACTCTAATGTCTAGAAAGTGCGAAGGACGAAGAAAAAATCTGCTTTCTCCAGCTTTCTACCAGTCATCGTCTTTTGAACTGAGGAACACTGATCATCGCATACTATAGATGTAGTTAATCCGCATGGTGTTAAGATCAGAACCTGAGTAGATAGTACATTTCGCTGATTTAACTATCGATTTGAAGTAGCTGTTACGTAGCCAACCGAAGTGACCACGGTCGTACGATTATTCGCACCCTAGGTGGACACAAAACCAACTCGACTTTTTGTTGTTGTTTTCGGTTGGCTCTGGGTGATTTTGGGTCACGTTGAAGTTGGCAACGGTTTGCAGGTAACAAATTAGTTTATTCACTGAGCTTCCATTTGAATGGTTTTAACAAGTGCTAGAATGGTTTTCAGTCTCAGTGTGTTTCCAGCGGGTACACGGAGGCTGCCCACGCTTTTGTAAAGCTTGACGGTATTCACTGTCCTAAAAGGTCACACCACAGGGTGGGGTATGGTGTGAGAAGCGAAAATTCCGTTCTTGATGGCAGTACATTGTGCACAAGAGATTTTCGGTCGGAAAAAAGGCTGGTGAAAGTCAGCTTTGTCTCCCCCCCCCCCTTCAAGAAGTGAACATATGAGAACCAAACATTACTCATTTTAAGCAACAATTCATCTTGCCTTATCAACATTTCCGTCAAACACTGAAACACTACTCCATCGAGGTTGTTGGAAATCATCAGCAGTGCCAGTACACCTAGCTGCAGCCAGAATTTTTCTCTGATTTGTAGGATTAGGAGTCACACGTAAACGCCTACCACGGGACTCGATGACCATATGCTTGATAAATCGCTATCTTCCGGTGACAGCCCGAATAAAGTATTGGTTACAGAGTGACAATGACACCCCCATCACACTGGGTTAGTGTCTCAATTACGAATCAGAGGATATGCATGACTGATTGGTCCTCACAGGAATAGAGCAACAGAACAGAACAGAATCAGTCCCTTGGTTTTCTGTGGTGGTTTGACCTTTGCTGTTGTACTGAACAGTTCGAATCTCCTAGCGTGTATTTTCATGGGACTGTTAATTCCCCCCCCCTCCGAGCTAGTCCCATGGGTTTTGTGAATTTTGCAAACAAATCAATCAGATTTGTTTTGGCTTCGTAAAAGGAGAAATTCCGCCTTTCGGCTTTGAATCCAAGGATTGTGACACTTTTCGAATCTCACGACTAACCTAATCAGACACGCCTTTCGATTGGCTGCGCTACGTTTTTATTGCCGTCACTCTGGAATTCTTTGTTCTCCTCCTTGAATTAATCATGCTCATCCGTACTGCATGTTCCCGGCTGGAAATGTTAGATCGGAGAAATTATGTCGCATGTGTGCCTTATCAATCCCAAGTGCTTGCGGTTGATACCAATCAAATTCGGACCAAAAAATATAAACGGGCCGGTTGGCAAACTGCTCTTATCTGCACACCTCCGACCAGGAAAAATGTGCTTCTTGGGATCGGTGCTAACCTTTGACAACGCTTCTCAAAGATGTTGGATCAAACACACATTCTGAATAGATAAACTCCTATCCATTCCTTTGCGGTTCATGTTCAATATTCCTGACTGAAAGAGAACGTTCACAACTCTTTAGTAAGCACAGATGGATTTCAGTGATACCGGAAAGATAGGTTACTGAGAAAGAAGAAATACGGAGACCGGGAGGCGATCTGCTTCAACTCACCTTGGGCCACCAAGTCTGTTGTTATACTTAAATACTCTTTAAACGGTGTTTACTACTTAACTGTTTCGATTTTTCCTAAATTTGCTCGTTTCAGATGTGCAGTTATAACAAACATGTATATCACCCCTTTTACTCACAGAAGGGCTTCTGTTTTTTTTTGCACAAAGTGCACACCTTATTTCTGGTTTCTCATTTGGATGAAAATTCAGGTGTTATAATCGGTGGTTTCAGTCATAATGACATATACTCTACTTTCTCTCAGGCCAACAAATATTAGCAACCCTCCCTGGGGCAAATATGTGTTGGACAAAGTGGTCACCAATCATCCTTAACTTTTCACCTTATATCGAAAGTACATATTTCTACAAGTGTTCATAGCTTACTTCTTCTGAGGCCGAACATTTATCTAAACACTGCTCGCACATTTATCACAGAGACGAATCACGTAGAATTTTGCAATCATCACTTTTCATCCGGTATCATTTCTCTATTGCACTTAGCTATCGGTGCTGTTTTTTCTTGGCTTTTCTCCTGTTTACTGCACGGAACTACTGCACTGCTTAGTGATACATTCCGTGTCATCTCTTGCCTATGTTACCCAAATGAAACTCGGCGTTCTTTGGTAGGTTGGTCTCTCCACTACTAAGGTTTCTCAGAAGGCAAAAGGAAATCACATTCATGTCTCGCAGAGGTTTATACTTCAAATAATTCTTGAACCTAGTCGTGGTAGAGGTAAAACGTCTGGATGTGTTGCTGGCCACACAATTCCTGAGAACCGAGAATTCAGAGTCTCTATGTCACAACATAAAGCTTCTCTGGGGTCGGAAAAGTGAACCCTGAAGAGGTGATGTTCACTTAGATCACCTCAAAGTTGCTTTAACCCAACCTTCCCTGTTAGTATAGACTTAAAACCTTTCTCTACGCTCAACATACTTAACGTTATTCCTAAGAGTCTCTTAAGCTATTATTAGACATGGGTCTGCCCAGCTGGCAAAACTCACAGCAGCTTAGTTGAGTGAATCCCTTTCAAATTATTCAAACCCTGATTTGTGGTTACCAGTCATCGTTATTCCAATCGCCCAAGGGTCCCAGTGCAACTGACTCAGAGAAATCTTTCCCTTCGATAATTCTTATGCCAACACCACTCAGAATTGACGAGAACGATATTCTTAGTCGTCTTTAAACCCACCTGAAAGTACCTTTCAAACCTTGTACGACTAGTGACAAACCCAGAGGATCCACCAACTCTTGATGCTGTGGCTTCCTTACCCCATTCCATTATTTCGTCCCTGCTCAGATCCATCCTGTCTGTCAGCTGTGTATTTACTGATTGTTCCTCAGTGCTTGATTCAGTACCCTGCTCTCTTCTTCAAAAGCCAGAAGCTTTCGACTGTCCCTCACAAATTCTTGCCTGGTTCTCCATTTATTTTCACAATAAAAATACGGAAAACCAAGGTAGGAAAAAAAATTTCAGAATATCTTGTCAACAATTCCGAAGTACTCCTCAATGCTGTGTTCTAAGCAGTTCCATCAGAGAGAGGAAGAAGGCTTCTTTTCCCTCGAAAAATCTCGTTTCATTAGTGCAAACAACAATGGTTATCTAGGGCACTGATCTTTGTACCCAGTCATCTCACAAAACGTATTGGTCCGACTTGTGTGGATAACCAAGCATTCTAATGGGCTGTTGTTGAGGCTACTTGACAGGATTCATCTCTCATTCTACGGATCCACACTATCGATCGCCCATCCTGTCGCTCGTGATTCCGTTGTTTCAAGTCTTTGACACAGTGCTGGACAGATGCTGACGTGCTGACTGGCAAAGACGCTTAGAAGTCTACCAACGGCTAGTCAGCCCGTCCCTCACACTGAGTAGTCTCCCTTCCAGTTTTCTACTTATATCAGTGACTTATCAGTTTCCCACCCGTCCGAAGATGTTGTTCTTTGCCAGGCAATTCCAGACCCTTCTCGTGTTATGAACCTCAATGAAAGCGTACCTCAAATAAAACATTTTCCCACGTGATCTGGCTTAAAACCGAATCCCTCCAAGTGCACTGACAAGGCTTTTAGCAAATCCCGTTCCTCTTTCCCAACAAAGTGCGTTTTCACGTTACGTTGATCATTATCATGTAGTGTGACCTCCCAACACTCCACTGAACACCATGGAAGCACTGCATAGCTATTTCATCCTCATTATTATTCAGCACATCCACCTACTGCTAACAGTTATTTAGTAACCAATTTCGGTAGGTTACTCCTTTGTACTTAGGCTCCCGCAAAGAAGTCCCCCTTTATGGGAGTCCATCACTGTGCGAGAAATGCCCTCCTGACATTCTGATTCAGTGTCTAAAGGGCGTTATATCATGTGGTGAATAATTTCCATAGACCATTCAGATCCAGCCCGGATAACCTCACGGCTAAGGAGTTCGATTCGCAACCTTTCGCTGCTGGTGATTTATTGCCACAACGGACTAGATGTATAGTTCTTCCGTGGTTCCCAGTGGTGATCTGAGATTTTGCACTACATGATAAATCATGTTGTGTAAAATCTGATCGCCTACTATTAACACAGTCTGTTTTTTCAAATTCCAAATCAATATGTTGAAGGAGCTCTGTCAAGTACAGGGGAGTTAACTTTGAACACAACATTCGATGAATAACTCTCATTCAATACAACATTGGAAAACTGCAACATTTCAGACGGTTTCGAACACTGTAATCAATTCTTTCCGTCGTTTCATCTTCCAATGTCTTTTTCCTATCCTGCTTTATTGTTCCCTGCCATATTCCCCAGGCTTCTGAAACAGGACTCCACAGCCATGCACCGTAGCTTTGTAATTATAAATCGCGTCTCATCTATTCCAATTGGAGCCGTTTGATTGAACTAATTGATTAGCATATGGAGTTTCGTTTAATCCTAGCGCACAAGATACTCCAGAATCCTGTTTATCTGTCATACAAAGATCTATCTTTTTTTGCTTCCATTCAACCACTCGTTCTTCATTTGGGCAACATTCCTATGGAACAAATCTGTACAAAACTCCCCCGCACCCCCATCTCGCTCGGGTTCTGAACAGTGGAGAGAAGATAAAAGTTGACTCACTTACAAAACTGTATCATGAATTTTGTTTTTCCTGACTCTCTTACTTGTTCAAAAGCACTCCAGTTAAAACTTTCCTATGAATATTCCTTCAAATATTTTGCTGTTCACAAAATACCGTCCACTTTTCCTGCTTTATTTGACGGAAAATTCGGAATACTGTTAACTTTAATCCTCCATACAAATACAAATAGAAAGAAGTACAAAATGAGGCACATTTCTTATCTTCAGCTTCAGCAGTTGTATTACTATATGGTGGATTATGCCAGAGACAATGCTACTTAGTTGACATAAGTAGTCTGTGATTGATAAAATTCGAATGACAGTGGAATGACAGAGCAACAAGACTATTTTGGTATAACTGTAGCAGATCACCATGCGAAACACATAGTCCTAAATTGAGTAGCATTTATATCACTCTTTCAAATGGAATTCAAACACGTGCTGCAATTTATCTCTCCAAGTGCGCGTTGACGTGCCGTCTTGTGCTGCAGACAAGACTCACTTGTAAAGGAGCAGTCATTTAAAAGTCACCCGTCAGAATAGAAAGATTAGTTAAATTTGTCTAACGCTATCAACTCATCCCATTTTTACCGTGAGCAGATTTCTTATAAAACATATAGCTCATCTAACTTGTGCCCAACTTATCGACCGAATATTTCCGCCGCACCCATGAAATGTATCATGGCAACCCCTATGTGATCATGCCGTTGGGTCAGTAGGCATATCAACAGACTGTGTGAAATCACATGAGTCTCTAACTTCCACAATCGTTCGAGATAATTTCGGATTCATGTGTAATATTGATTGACAGAAAATGTCAGATTTTGATGAGCGTATTTCGTCCCATTGAAAAGTTTTTATTAGACCTGATTTCATCGAAGATGTTGAGAAAGGTATGTGCCTTTTCAGAGCATTGCTATCGAACGAAAATATGTATTAGTTGTCAAGCTATTCTCCTGCTGAACTTTTACTAGTCTCTGTGCTGACAGCTACCGTATCAATGAATGAGAAGTGAGCTGTCCCGGTTACAAATTCGAAAGCAGAAGTCAAAAAACAGAGATCGCACAAGGTATCCAGGATCACTTCATTTCAGTCGAAGTGATTGTTTTCACAGCAAAATAAATGAACGAATGAATACGGTAAAGTGAAGACACATTGAAAGCACATACGAGTTGGTATAGCAGAGACTCGTGGAAACTTTTCATGTACGAGTGCCAGAGCAACTGTCCGGCTAACCTCTCTGTCGAGATATCCTTAAACCTAACAAATCAGGAAGTTATTGGAAATAAATAATACGATTGAGGTCGAGGTTTGGATTAGTAGGTTTTCCAGCTTGTTCTGTGATTCCTGCGGCTTCTTTCCGGTTCGTGCACGGCTGTTTCGTTTTCTGTCCGTCAATGGACCGATCATTCTACAAGTTCACGGTGCAATTATGCTCAACGTCGACTTAATCGATCAACATATAAAAAGAAGGCTCTCAGGAGAAATTCCACACAAAGGATAAAAATGGATCACCATTGGTGTAGTTCACTAATCAACTAAACCAAATCAGCTGAAGTTCTAAGTTAGCACTGGCACTAGGTAATAGAGTCTTCAACATGAATGTTTCTTGAATTATTTTCTGCTTATCTGTTAGCCTCACGGACATCTAAGAAGAAAAATCGGATTGTCTACCGTTTTGGTACCTTTCAGTGTTAACTAATGTGTTACGTAAGTTTGATATTCGGTAGCAGCGTTGTCGGAGATGATGGTAGTCATTTGACTTTAGACTAGTCTTGAGAAAGGTTACACGCCTAGACCGAAAGTCGACCGACTATCATAATCAGCGATACGCTTCAAACCTATTTGGGCTCTGATACTGATACTGATGGGGTTAAAACAACGGACGATTCATTTCCAGATCTATCTGGTGTCTAAAATAGGAGAATATATTTTCTCAGATGTAAGTCGCAACGCAACACGAAGGTTCACCAAACTGATCTGCCTCTTGACCTAACTCAATAGCTCAGACTAATTGGGCCTGTGAAGCCGTATGTGAGCAATCCATTAAAATGGGCCAGTCGGCTAAGTTCACGAACCAGCACCTCAACCAACCGGAAGAGGAGGCTAACAGTTTAGACTTGCGCATGCTTCCCGGAAATTTGTATTTTCGTCTCATGTCGTGATGGCTATGATTGATAGACTCGTTTTTCCCTTCATTCGCTGACGTATTCTAGTTGCCTAAAGAGCTGACGTGATGGCAGTCGTGGAACTGAAGGCTAAGTAGCACCACAGTTTGCAACTCTGACAAATGATGGGCTTGTAATATGAAATGGAAACCTGAAACATGTTTACCCACAGTGCGCCTGCTTCGACCCTAGACAATCAGTGCTTACTTGAATGTCCTGAATCAATGATGGCGGTTCATCCTTACAGTTTTACCCCAAAAATCACAGGTACAAGCTGCGATATTGCGGTTTAAAACATTAGTAAAAGGTATCTTTTTGATGTAAATAGCATAAACAGATGAATGGAGAAGTTTTTCGGAAGCGCATGACGGGCTCCGCGGTCAAAACCGCTCATCAAGTACACACATCCGGTACTCACCTCTTCACTCTTACCTGTACCTAAACGTTCCGTATGTGTCCTTTCGATTCCTCATAGGACTCTTCTAAGGGGAGCATCTACTCAAATTCTCGATGCTCAAATCAGATTGTCACGATTTAAATGATACCTTCTATCGCTACTCGGTAATCTGGGCAGAAAGTGTGCACACCTAGTGGATGATGTTGAAAATCAATTTTTGTATCCCTCCTGAACTGCCATTCACCCGTGCGCATTCAAGCATGTGCCATTTCAGTCTAAGAACCAGGTACGTATTTGCTACAGACAACTGCCTCATTATCCTAACAGCAGGTTGAGTGACAAACAAATTCACAGGTCGTGGTTTACTATCCAGTCAATTTGGTTATAGTTCTGTCAGGTGATGAATTAGGATGAGAGAATATGAAGTGGAATAAGAAGGGCCCAGCTCATTCAGCATACGATATGCATGATTCAAACGGAATGTACACTGAGGGACCAGGTGTGTTGCCTAATTGAAATGGTGTGGTATCGAAGGTGTTTCAAGGGTGAATAAAGTATAAATAAACGGGAACGAAATGGTTACCATATTTATGTTGGTTCTGAACAATCAACACACGTTATCAAACTGATCTAGCTCTTGAGAAAGATCATCACTACCAACTTTCCATAGAATGATCACCTGGGATAAATCTCTTCACCATATAGAAAGTAGAACCAGATCACCAGATGCCAATTTTTCTTGAACTGATCGAAAACATTTTTCATTTGTGTGATGAAAACTGCGGAAAGTGACAATGCATTTTACACTAATTGTGCAAGGAAGGAGTAAGCTCGACAGGTGAACATAGAGGAAATCTTTCATCTCTTCTGAAATTTTCGTGCACATCAAGATTTTTTCGCCAAATTGAGAATTATTCCAGCCAAGCAGCATCCGCAGTTGAGCGAAGCTATGCTGAACAACTCAGAAGACCACATCTGTGAACACGGAAACACCTAAAGCAAACAATCTGCCTTTATTGGGATGAACCATACAATCCCGAGGGAATTTCTGACCAATCTATCATACGCGTTGTCATCGTTTATCCCATGTACAGCATTTTCCATAAATTGGCATGCTTTAATTTTGGCAAACAAAGAAAGGAGATCAAATGCTTGCATCTGGTAATTTTCGTCTTCTTTCTGTCCTTTACAACTAGAGCTGTTTTACTTTGCTCTGCCTGTTTCTATCAGGCTTGTGCTCAACTATTGCTGATTCACACAGGCTGAATAGTTGTTATTAGCCTTGAATAAACTGTGCTACACAATAACGTGGTATGTATTGTACAGGGATACCGCTCAAGAGTCTGTCAGAATTATTAGTTCTAGAGAGAGAGCATTCTCCATAAGTCAGAACACGTCCTGCTTAGCAACTGTTCGTTTTAACTATACTCGCAACGGATGGATGGTTACAATAATAGAATAATAACATCAATAATAATAATAATATTAACAATAACAGCATTAGAAATAGTAATAAGGCAACAACGAGAGTATCTTGTTTGTGCGTATTTAGTGTTAGTGGATGATCCTCTTAGAAGAGTTCTCCGGGGAATCACAACTGTGATTCACCCATAGTACTTGGCGGATTAGTTGCAACCGACCTCGAGAAAAACGACACCGCGTTGCCAAATGATATCTTGAAAGTAGTGGTAGTAGTAGCGTGATAGAGTAATTACTACTCGTCAAAAGTAGTCAGTAATTCAGTGCTCTAAAACAATTATGAACCTCGGAGCGCGATAAATCGGATTGTGTCATATTACCTGAGCACAATGAAGTGAAATAAGGCATACGAACCGCGTGATTGCTTCCTCTGATTGAATAAAAACCGGCTTAAATTTGACTAAGTGGCCTTGAGGCAAATGAGCATTTCCGTGGTGTTCGATTGATTTGATGATGGCCAAATAGGCTGACCTATCTATCGAACACGTCTTCTGAATTACGACATCTGGTGCAGTGACCGGGGTAGGATTTCTGTGGCGGAGGCCGTTCCAAGACGGGGCAGATAGGGGTTTCTGTCAGGATTCGATGCCGCACTTCAATGCTGCCCAGTTGGGGATAGTTGCGAACCAGCTGGTGCATACAGTAGTACTTCGTTCATTCCTAGAAAGTGTGTTGCCCACACTGGATGAGGATCTCACGGGTTGAACTATTGGTGTGCCAATTTGTGGACAGCCTGCCAGAACCTCTGCGAGGGAAGGTCAGCATTGACCCAAGTCTGCCTTTCCTGAGTTGTGTTCCTGCTCGCCTACGTGGCTCATGAACTGACCAGTGATGACGTACCTATGGTAACTATGGCCATTAGAGAGGTCTCAAGAACGGCCAGAGAGCACGTGGCGGAAATATCACATCCGAAGATTTAGTCAGTGGTGGATAGAGCGGTGGACGTTAGAATACAAAACCAGATAGACTGGGAAAAAGTGGAATATTTTTTCCACCAAGAAACTATTCCTCCGCAGGTCAGTGAGGGGAACAAAGACATGACGTCTCCGACAGTTTCTATTGGAGCCGTGGACTATGAGAAAATTCATATTAAAGTTCGGATTCAGTATCAGTATGAATCTAACCCCGAGGTAGCCGAAGCAGTTGTTCCCCTGCGCACAAAGTTGTTGAATGAGGAGGTCGACTTTGATTTTTTTTGGATGAAGACTATCGATTACCCTGTTTTGGATAATACTGAAACAGCTCAGCGCGAGGTTCCAATTAGAAATGACGTGATGTTGTATTGTATGACGGTGATCTCCCATATAGGTCAAACAGTCTGAAGTGTATTCAGTGCTGCAGTCAATCTTAAATGTCGTCTCAATACGAAGTTCTGTCCGATGCCTATTTCTGGTCTGATGAAGCACGTTACTGCAGGAGTTATCAACTTGATCACTACAGTACCATGAACCAGAATTAAGGAAAGGAACCTTATAGTGGAATTTCAGAGCGGAGAAGGAATTGAAATCGATCCATGAACACGGACCAACGATTTTCAAAGGGAGAAATATAATGAAGTATACATATATGTATGCCAATCACCAAAAGAACCTGGTAGTTTAGTGCCCGAAAACAATTGTAGACCACGGAGTGAAGATGAATTTCGTTACGTCACATGGACTGAAGGTAATGGGATAATGAAACAAGGCACACAAACCACATGAGGATACTTCGCAAATGAATAAGAAGCTTAAATTGGACCGAATACAACAGATGCACGAGAACACTTTTGTAGGGATTGGATGGTTTTACCGTTGTCCGAATTCGTGACTTCATTCTTCCGACCACATGAATTCGACCACCAATATAACAATAAAAACCAGCGGGGCCATTGTTGGTTAACTTTAAAACGTAATCCCATTTTGAATAACTCAGATGGAGACCTCGTTGTCTCTGCTAAGCCAAAGAACAACGAGGCTGCATGTGCAAGTGCTCATATTGATGGTAAGTAGCATGTAAGTAGATTGACAAACTCTCCCCGCAAGCTCACGACCTTTTCAGTGGTTTCTGCCACTCATCTGGTACGCGTACCTGGAACTCCTCTTCCTCGTGATCTTCATACTTGTACATTCCGTTACTATATCTTATCTAGGATCTAATTTGAAGCTTCAGGAGTGAGAAGGGATACTCTTCATTGAAGGGTCAGAAGCGACCTAAACACGAATAACTGACAGAAATTTAGTTGTGATTCATTTGTGGACTTTTCAGTGAAGAGTCTCTATCCTTAATACTGAAGCTTTATATTACATCCTAATAAAGATATACCAAAGGAGTGTATAACTATCAAGATTAGTAGACATAGGAATCAAAGGTGCTCATACTTGATGAGTGGTAGAAACCCCGAAACCAGTCACAGCCTTCCGGGGGAACTTTGTCCACCCATTCATATGCCACTTATTATCAACAAACATATGTTATACTCCAGCTTAAGAGCAAACATGGTGCCAAAGCAACAACTCCAGAAAAGGATTACAAAGTAGGGGGAAAATTAGGGTCAAAATAATGATCAGCCCAAGCGAAAGCAAATTTCTTTTATATTTTCACCTTACACATTTTGTAAATTTGTTCTGTCTATTTTTAATCATTTGCGAGTAGCAGGAAGTCAACAGACAGGCCATACAGCATTTGCGCAATTGGATTTGGTCGCTAGCCATGTCTCTCAGCATCTCTAGGCGAAGACGACAACCCCTTCTCTTGGTCCCCAACCAGGAATGGGGGAAGCACCAAACGAAGTCGAAGCCGAAGATTACTTCTTCAAGCCTCAGTGCAAAGTCGTAGACTGAAGGCCATCTGACTTATTCCAGCCTTGCCCAGCACGTGCAAAAAGAGTATGAAACGATGCACAATGGGCCGGCGTGAGTAAAACATGCTCGAGTCAACGAAGGCGGTGTAGAGCGATTATCTCTGTCAGAGAGAGACTATCAGCGTCAAGCACACGACGACGAACCTCGCCATTGCCCACCCGATGTTCCCACCAGACACGAACAATGCTTCGGAGACACCGGTGGTCGAATACAGAAAGTCACCGAGCATCTTCAGCTCGAAGAGACCAGGTCTCGCAAATCTAACGAAGACACTATGAACTGTAGCTAAGAGTGATAGACGCTAGCAGCTTAGAGACTGTGGGGAATAGGCTTATACTCCTATGGTTTGGGCAATCACGTGAGAGCCGTTCCTGAAGATGAGAACAACGATTGTTTCACCCAATGAGAAAGGGATATTCTCGGGGAGCCAGACCTTGAAAAACCCATACTGATCAAGAGAATTTCGAATATAAGAGTAAAAATACTACATTCATCTCGGTTTCCACCCAGTGACAGAAGTTCGGCAATCGCAGACTGCTCCATTTGGCTTGTACACAATTTTCTATTTCGAGACCTAGACGATTCTCCTGGAACGTTTTAAACACGGTCATTAAGAATTTCGGGCGATATACCTTCGCCGGTATATATATATATATATATATATATATATATATATATATATATATAATGTTGCACATCTTCCGTTTATAGTTGACTATCGAAGTTCGGGGTGGGTACAAAGCAAAAACCGTTATTTGGTCGCAGAAAGTGCAAGACTAAACAAAGGAACTGATTGCTGCCATCCCATTTCTACATCAGAAGTGTGACTGACTAAGTGCTCCAGTTTGAAGAGCTAACTAAAAAGTTAACAACATCTTTTCCCCGATGCAAGTTATTCGAGGCCCAGTCGTGGCTACGGCCAGAAACAGTGGTGGTCAAAAGGAACATCACGCTGGACTATAAGCACCCAAAAAGGGGCCGTCTCAAATGGGCTATGACCTGCTTCCTGAAATATTTTATAATTATTATTTGCCAAAAAGGAAGTAAAGAGAAGAAAATTAAAAAAAATCTATTGACGACAACGTAGTCCTGAGTTGGAATATTTGATATAACTAACATTCGTTGACCGGTTTGCTCTCGGAAAGATTTCTCCATCAGACTAAAGATACCACTTGAAAAAATCACGAAAAATTCTGGCGAAGTTTGAAATTAGTTACTTCAAACAGAGAAAGCCATTTCTTATCATTTGTGTGTATCTTATTTCACCGGTAACTGATCAGACTGTTCAGGTCTGTCTGATAAGACCCAACTTTCGTTGGTTGGGATTAACCCCTAGAAGATTTAATCAAGTGGAAACTTTCTGCGGCAGAAATAAATTCGTTTCTTGTCCTCTGTTACTCACCACTTATATCTTACTGAAATATTTTGGAACTCGATGTTGGTTTGTATATTTTGCGTTCCGGTCGAACAAATCGACTGGACTGTGTCAGTAGAACGAACATCGTTATACCTGTTAGTTATCTATTTTTCCACTTGTAATCCGCATTTGAACACTGAAAAAAAAACAAGCAAGCAAACAGGAGCAGTGTGATAAACGTGATACAATCCGTAGTTTACGAGTGATACGATCCAGTATAGCGAAATTCAAATCAACCAAACAAATTGACCTAATGCCGTTGCACTAGAGCAAAACATTGGAGATTTGAGGACATTCCTCACAGCTCAGAGTCACGAAAGGACTAGACGTGTGTACAATTCTGTGTTTATGCATACTCGAATAAATTTGTGCACCTGAGTTTTCGTAATTCCCTTAAATCGGAAAAATTAGCTCAGAAAGCGGGACTGGGAGCTTACGAACCAAACTAACGAAACCTTCATAAACAGATGAAAGAAATACAGCATAAGAACCGACTTCACATGCTTTCATAGAAGAACCAATCCCATTACGGTTATTCGGACTTCCGTTCTGTTTACTGACAAGACATATTCAATCACCTGGCCGAAAATATGGCCTTCGACTGTGATGCTTATCTACGCCACTGACTATGAGTATGAATGTTAACTTGCTCATAATAATAATAACAATGATAACAGCAATAATAATAATAATAATAATAACAATAATGATAATGATAATGATAATAATAATAATATTTAATCTACTTCGTCTTATTTCACTGAATAATCCCATTTCATTACATATAGAAAACACGAATGGCGAACAAGCTCGTTTTCGGTAACATCATCCTCGTGGCTAATACAGTTACATTTATAGGTTAGAAATGCATAAATTATGAACAATGTCTATGTGCTAAAGTGTGATTCGTCTTATTTATTTACCAACAATGGAAGGAAGAAGCTTTCCAAGTAGAAAACTAATAGGGCAGTGATTGGCGATGGCCGTGATCGAAGATTAGACACGGAAGTTCAAAGTTCAGCTTCAACCCTGTTTATCGACCGACGGGTCGGCCCATGAACTGACTGACAGATCGACAGTCTGACTGATTACCAAACTGATTACCAGGTTTTCTCCATGGAGCTCCATACACGTGGCGGCTTTTGGTTTCTGAACGAAATCTTCACAAAGTCAAGATTGTCTTGCTTTTTGCGTCTTGGCAGTTAATTCGGAATTTCCTCGAATCACTTCGTGAATCAAAGATTTAGATGCCCGACAAAGTAGGTTTTTGCGGGGAGGGATCCAAGCATCAGTGATCTTCCCTCTCTTATACTGTGCCATTGCCAGTGAAAATAATACATCATATACATATATATATATATATATATATATATATATATATATATATATAATGATACACACCATGTATAATTTCCTGCATAATTGTGCAATTATTTGAGACAAATGTAGAGCAGCTTGTCATCTTTTTTATAAATTTAACTTTTTGAAAAATTTCTTAAATTTCAAACAATTAAACACCTCAGGTGCAAGTAGCGTTTTTATCAACATCTTTGCCAGCAAGAAAGAAAATAAGAGAACTTAGAATGGAACTAAACACAACAAGTAGAATTATAAGTCGTCGATAAACGGATACAGCGCGAATAACTAGACTGCCCCAACAACTTGGATTTTGTATTTCAGTTACTCAATTAGAAGAAGAACAAAACCGCAGGAATAATCCATTTTGTGGATTATCTCATTGATTACTTATATCTCTCGGTTTTCAGTCACTGTAGTTTCCTACAGTCTGTCAAAATGGAACTTATATGTGCATTTTTTCTTTGACGATCAATCATGTTAGTTACTATGATTCCATGTTTTTTTCTCCCTAACCGTGAATCTAGCTCTATTGAATCCACGGCCCACGTGTTGGTTACGACACCCGGCACCGAAGATGCACTATTCGAGCAGCTTTCAATTCTGTTATGTTCATTCGAATTTTAGGCCCTGGCTCCTAAGATTAAACCTTTGTGAAGTGAACTCTGTTCGGTCGTAAATATGCAGTCTTATCTATGACTACTGTTAGAGGGAATCCGGTGCCCAAAACAAGTCAAAAGCATTCCAGCCACCCACGCAATGTTTACCATTTATAATATCAAATGTCATGCTAAACCCAAAAGTACGTTCTGCTTGATCTCGGTTTAACGAAGTGATCAAAACAGACGAAATAGAACGGGTATGAAGTCCTGGAAATAAAAGTATGGTAAAAAGGGATGGGATTCATTGCGATTGACTAGTTATTGTTACGGATCATTCGCTAAGAAATTTCGCTTTCTCACAAATAATGACCTAAAAAAGAAGGGCGAAAACGACTCAATTTAACCTAAATCTGTTGGGTTCGAAGGACTTGTCGATTATTTGTTCATAAGATTTCTCACAGTTTAGGTTTTTGAGGAACTGATTATTTTCAGAAGTATAGATGATACTCAGCCATGCATTTTGAGATATAAAACTTTCAGTTACTTCGACCTGGTGAACCTCGTTGTCAGCATGAAATGACTGCACGTCTAGCTGACGTTATTTCATTTGGTGGTACACGCGTTTTAGGTCACTCACTGTTCCGCTGCCGTCCATTAGCTCCAGTGAGAAGGCCACGAATCATCTTGGTTTAGTGATACACAACTTATCATTCATATAAGATACATGGCGATCATAACCAAAACTTGCGTAAAAGCCTAGTGGTCCACGGGTAATCCTAAAAGTTCCATTTCGATGGTGTGGTTTACTAGTTGGATTGGTTGATTTAGCTCTGGTCAGTGCAGACAAATGTTACCCATTGATTGGTTCATTGCTCCGCTTCACTGGTACCAGCCGTGTCTTCGATTGTTGGCAGCCGACCGGGGGCCAACTCCGACCTTGTTCTCGATTCTGAACACGAGATAGCATGCTGTCCACCGAATGAACCAGGCCATCTATAGGCAACGTCCCAACCAGTACCCTCTAACCTATTACCTTTGAAAAGTTGTTCAAAATCTGCAAAAGTTGGTACACAAACATCGATTCACCTTAAGCCTATACGAATACACTTCTATCGACACAGGAAACCACTTCCTGTCGGACGCGTGGCGAAACTTGTTAAATTCAAACTTAACTCTAACAACAGGCGCATCTTTGCGCAACTGTTTGTTATCAAGCTGAAAAATCTACATGTTCGAATTAGTGAGACTGAAGAATGAGTCGAAAGCTCTGAGTTACGGAGTACAATTCGGTAATAAGTCAAGCGAGATAAGCAAAAGGCATATTTTCTCTCTATGACTGACCGTGAGCTGTGTTCCTTGAAAAGTGGGATGTACAACGCTGCTGTGCGTGGTACGCTCTCTATAAGCTTGTGAGATCTGGCCTGTTCTAGCAGCCGATTTTGACCGGCTTTCCTTGTTCGATCATCGATGCCCGAGATGTATCCCACGAGTTCGGTAGCAACAGGGAATAAGAAATTCTGCAGTTCCACCTGGCACCTACGGAATCGGGATTGCCGCGAACCCAACTAGTGCTGCCATATCACTCCGACTTCGTTAGCTAGGGCATCAGCTACGTGTGCCACCTCAGTGACCTACACGTCGAGCTCCATTCGTTGAGCCTTCGGTTGGTTGGAAAAGGCGGAGTGGAGGCCAAGCCAATGACGTGGCACTGGTCTATCAATTTGCTGACGTTGGAAATCTCTCTCTCTCCCTCTCTCTCTGTTGCTCACGCTGAGGACCTCGAGTTCCATAAAACAGATGGTTCAAAACTTTGCCAAATATGGCTCGAAGTACTGCTCAGAGGCAGTTATTTTGTGACAACCTGTGTTTGAACTCCCGAGAAATTTCCCCCTTGATACTTCAATCATATTTTTTTGTTTCATGCGTTTGCATGGCACTTCACCTCTGTAAATAGTGAGGGATTACCGGATATATATATATATATATATATATATATATATATATATATATATATATATATATATATATACCGAATGTCACCACTGCTTCTGGAAAGCTAGGAACAAATGCTCGTTAAACATACAAAGAACTCAAGAACGTTTCGTCCACTGGAAAACCGAAGCCTTGCTCTCATCAGCCACTGCTAGCCCAACGTTTAGGTCCCTTACCACAACAACAAATTTTACCTACAAATTTTGCCCCTCCAATTTCCTTCCCGTTTGTAATTCATCTGATGAACTTGTTTGTGAGCCACACGAGAAAGCTGATGATTTTGCTTCCAGGTTTGCCTCCAACTCCACCTTACCCTCCTATCCAACTCATCCGGTTCCTTTTCTTCCCTCTGTCTTCCATTTTCCACCTCACATTAGCATTAGGATGATCCACCAAGTGCTGCGTTCTCTGGACGTATGCGAACCACCCGGTCCGGACGGCATACCACCCATCGTCCGTAAAATGTATGCCCCCAAAATGGCCCCTCTCTTGCGTCGTGTTTTCTGTTTCTCTCCCCAACTTTCTACTTTTCCGATCCACTGGAACACACGCTGTAATTTTTCCCATCCCCAAATACGGTGATCTTTCCCACCCCAATAACCATCAATCTATTTTCCCCACAACTATTATTTCGAAAGTATTCGAAACTATCATCTCCGATCAGCTGCTTGCATCTCTCGGACACGAAGGATTACTGAGTGATCGCCCATCCAGATTCCGACCTCACTGTTCCACCGGTGACATCTTGGCTCTCGTCTCACTCTCCTGGTCGGCTCTCCACTACCAATCCAATCCAGTCCTTTGCCCTTCATTCTTCCCTTTCTTAATGCACTCCCCACCATGCCAATGCCAGCATCGATCGTGGCCTCATTGCAATCAGTGCTTCGTTGGGATCCCACCTTGAACACGTCTGCTCCTGGGGATCCCACAATCATGTTACATTTATTGCTTCCAAAACCTCTCTTCTATCAATTTCTTTGAAACATCACTCATTCTCCCCACACTTATCCTTTGATTCAACTGTACTGCATTCCATAGATTCCATCTCTCTTCTTGGCTCATCCATAAATTCTTCTCTGTGTTGATCTGCTTTCACACCTCAGCTCGCCTCTCATGCTGAGCGCAAACTTGGTTTTCTGTTTCACGCGAGACGTTTCTTCACACCAGATCATCTTCTTCTGATGTACAGAGCTCACATGTGCCCCACACTTGAATACTGCAGTCACGCGTGAGGTGGAGTTTCGTCTACCTCCCATTCATTTCCTGATCAAGTTCCCCGAAAGACAGTCCGGTTGATCGACGACCCTTCTTTAACCTTGAATCTTCAATCACTAGCCCATCGTGGTACTGTTGCTTCGTTGTCTCTCTTCTACCGATACTACTTTGACTTTTGTTCTTCGCAGCTTGCTTCAGCAGTTGCTCTTCCCAAAATCATTTTCCCAAACATCAGGTACCCAAACAACTAGTCATCCTTAGCAATTTTCTGTAACTAGATGTCGTACTTCTATCTTCCAATCTTCTTTTTCCCCCGAACTGTGAAACTATGGGAAGCTCTTCCTCATTCTGTCCTCCCACCCACTTACAACCTCTCTCTCTCTCTTCAAAAACAAAATCAATAAACTGGTTCTTACGTGAATGTCCCCACACAACCCACTTTTACAGTATTTCTTCCGAATACGGGGTTTAACCTTTATGCTCTAATTCACTTCCAGATTTTGATCTATCGTAATCAATCCGCAACCACACACGTCCTAATCGGAACACTCTTGCTCGAAACAACAACGCATATCCGGCAGTAGACCACCAACGAAGTCGACATAATAATACGTTATGCACTGTTTTTATACATATGCACAGGGAGAAAAACTGATATATCAGGAAACCAAAAAGTCATTTATCCTTGGGGCAGAATTGTTATTAGTCTGACCGATTGTGGTTGGGAAAATAGTCTTGTGGAGATCGCGTTAAGCTCGTCCAGGAGTGTGCTATGCACACCGAATCTGGGCCGGCACTGAATGTCTCACATATATGAATCATACAGCTCAAATGTACAGGGAACATGATGGAAACTTGAGGTGAGCTGGGGGAATGATGTGATTGGAATTCGAATGTACACTTAGCTTCACATTTCCCGGCAATAACCCAACCAGTTCGCATTTTTTGAATTAGACCAGGGTTGACTAATACAAACAGGTTAGTAATGGTCTGTAATAAAAGGAAAAAATTCAGCAGACTAACAGAACGCCCACAATTGAATCAATTTGTGTTCCTTCATCGATCGAGCGCTGTTGGGTTGGATATGAACTTGTCTCATTGGATCTTCATGTTTTCTTCGGTGGCTGGTGACAGATGAAGGCAAGCGTTCTGCTTTCCAGTGGACTAAGAATTCTTTGGTTTTTTGTATGGTTAACGAGCATTTGTTCCTGGCTTGCACAAAGCTGCCGTGAGAGTCGGGAGTGGGCGAGCGGTGAAATGCTGTACGCTTCAAGCGTGCGACACGATCACATGCGTGGTTGAACCACTCGGGTGATTCGGGTTTGCCGGATATGGATAAGTGAGTAATAAAATGTTGCATACCTTGAAGACCAATGCCAGTGAAGTTAGAAATGGAAACGAAAACGTCTGAAGTAAAGCAGCAATCATTCCAGATATAGGAAGCTAGGACACTACGAAAGCCTTTCCAGTTGGCTGAACTGTAGCACCAAGCTATGTGTCTCGAAGTGGGTGGAGGATCGGGAAGACTAAAATTGATGGAATAGGATATGATACAGTGGCCAGATGAGCCAAGTGGATGAAGGGCAGAGATGCGCTAGAATAGAGAAGGAACAGAAGCGAGAATAGGATCAAGGGTACGGACACGATAGCCAGCTTGATCGGGAATACGTGTGAGGAGGTCAACAAGTAGGGACAGGTTGTTGACCACGGCGACATGTTCGGCTTCTCGTTCCAGAGCTGAAATATCCGATGAGTGAATCAATCAATCTCGATTGTGAACACTAAAATCTTCCAAGATGGTGATATTGTAGTTGGGCTCCTTAACAGTCGACTCTTATTTAATAAAAATCAATGAAATTCGTGTACTGGTTGGAGAAGGCACTCCCACAGGAGGTGGTATATGAAGGTGGTGGACAATGACTAGGTGTTTCTTAGAAGACCAGTGATACAATGGGGATTCCTGAAAATATACATGTCACTCCGAAGTCCATGTGCAATGAGGGAATGATTTTATCAGTGGAATCGTCTGCCTGGAATACTCCTACTGTGGTTGTCACCAACAGCGGTGGGATATAGTCAAGAATTTGTGATGATCTAAGACTGACTAATAATCCTAAACGTCGATGACGCGCAGCCACGACACCAGATCCTGAGAACTTAATTTAGTGTTTAGGAGAAAGTGGATTTTTCTTCAAGATAGATGTTGTTAGGGCGTATTTGCAGATCACATTAGATTTATTATATTTATTGCAGAAGAATTAGATACTTTGGTCTTGACTGCATCCACAGAAGGTCATGTGCCTTATTCAGAGTGCCTCAAACCATTATCGGATTCCCCTTCATGGAGAAACTTTTTCGATGTGAGATCCATTCTGGGAAGTATTTCATACTAATCATGATTTATCCTAATTTGGCTACGATTGCTTAACCACTTTTTGTATTACAATGTACAAAACGGTGGGAATGGAATGGCCAATATGAACAAGTGCTGAGAAATATGATTCGCCGAATTGTAGAATGACCTTAGTTGAAGCCATTCATCGTCACCTGTTCTGTGTCTGAGATTACTGATGCTTCATCCGCCGGGATCGGTTCTACCCTCGAACAAGTTGGTCGTCCGATTTTATGTAGTTCTCGACTGATCACCAAAAACTGACAGAGGATGTTCATACACTCAGAAAAAGCTCTGGCCATGTTTTGGGCAGTTCAAAGTCTGCATACGATTTCGCATTGAGTCACATTTTCAAGTTTGAGCCATCGCTATCTAAAACCATGGCAGCCCTGATGCAAAGAGAACATTAATTCTTAGTAGGTTTGACTATTATATCGATTAACGCCCATGTGTACAAATTCTACAGAACGATTTATTATCCCGTTTTTCTACTTTAGAACCAGAATCGAGTTATTGTATGATATGCCAGCCCAATTGCAATAGCAAGAAGTGGTCATAGCCGGAAAACCGGGACGTATTACTACAGGGGATTCTTCACATTCAGGCAAACACGAGATAGCGAAACAAGAAAACGGTTTCGGGTATTTTTTCGACGTAAGTACAAAATGTCCATCATTCCGGAAAGATATCTTAAAATAAAATGATAAGTTCGTCGTACCGTCGACTTTGACGCAGATAGTTTTATGGTAACCATACAAGGGTCCTTTGGGTGTGGATAAAAAGAGAGAGAGCTGGCCCAGAACATGCACTGGTGGCCAGGAATCGATGGTGACACACTATCCCCAGTGTTAACCAACCACAGTTGTGCGCACCAAGTAGGTTGTCAGCCTTGGCAAAGAGTAGGTGCTGATTTTTGTGGCTTTTCTCTTGTGAAATACTGTGCTGTTGTACTAACTGACTCACACACCCGATGATGTGGACTTTTCCTCAAAGATAATACCTTGAACTTTTCGTAAAAACACCCTAGATAAAATGTTTAATTCGAGAACGAATACCTCAAGATTTCGTAAATGACAAAGGATCTCAGTTTTGTTCGGACGAACTCAAAATGTGGCTACAACGAACTGGAAGTTGCCATATAAGAACTCCTCCCTGTGCCCTCTTGTTCAAACGGACTGGAAGAAAATTTCATCAGAACACTGAAAACAGCCGTGCGTACTATGATACCGAAATCGTTCTTTGATCCTGAAGTATTGGTGGATAATTTCTAATTGATGTATCGCTATCCAAAGTATTCTACGAGTGGAAATACTCAACGAGTGATATTCGAGGGACGAAATCCACGTTGTTCACTGCAACACCTTTATTCATCTGATGTGCCTTATTTTAGGCGAAATGATTTACGAACTCCAGCGTGTGTTGCAACGAGGCGGCTTGGTGCACAGACCTCGCCGGTAGGACAGTCCACAGAAGACGTCTAGATCATTTCTGATCGAGAGATACCGAAGTAGAGCCTGAAAAGAGCGGTGGACAGAAAAACAGAGGATGAGAAAATTCAACTCCGGAGATCTTTACGGCTCAGCTGAAAACAAGAAGACGATATTACTAGTAATACACCAGTTCCCTGAGGGAGGAGGAGATGTGATAAGTTCTCGTTCGACAAAACTATTTCGATCGATGAACGAACACAAATTGACTTAATTTCAGTGTCTAAAAAGTACCCATTGCATCATATAGAAGTGCGAATCGGAGAAACAATTGTTTCTCAGTAATTTATTCTCAAGCCATTAACAGATTATGTAGTAGACATCAGACAAAAGATCATGAACATAAACATGGAATAAACACCAATCACGGGTAAGGGTTTGTCAGCCAAGTTATCCTTACCATGTAATTGGTTTATCTAGCTGACACCCTCTAGGTAACTGGACGGTAGATCCATGTAACCTTGGTCAATCTTGAGCCATGGGAGTTGGAGTACCCGAACTAAACGCTTTTGGGCGCATAGGTCAGGGGTCAACTTCCTTATTCCGATTGCCTCGGCTATCGCTAGAGTGCGCAACTGAACACCTTTGCATTTGTTTGAGGGGACACGATAAAGAACTTTCATAGCACGGAGGGAAATTTGTTCTGCGGAGACTTTAGATGAGGAAATGATGCTAATAAGAAACACCCTACGTGAGAACCACTACCCGGATCGGTTTATCGGAAGAAATCTTATCGAAAGAGTGCCAAAAATCATCGTGGAAGCGGTAAGGAAGAAAGATCTTTATATTAACTTGCTGTTTAAGGGCCATATTGTTAGTGAAATCTTAAGTTGTCGAATGGGGAGAGAAATTCGAAGTATGTTCAATGCCGCCACACTACGTGTGTTTCGAGGTGCTCTTCTAATCCGGATTCAGAACATGGATAAACTGCCAATGCTGACCCCATCACTGGTCGTATACTCTTTCAGATGTGTTTGTGATGCATCTTATGTAGGTCGAACGGTAAGACAGTTATCAACTCGGATTAAAGAGCATCATCCGAGCTGGTTGAGTCAAGGACGAACTGGATCGATAAATAGCGCAATCTTAGAGCATTCTGTTGACACTGGACATCAGGTGAATCCGGACGCGGCTTTCAAAGTTCTTTATCATGTCCCCTCAAACAAAAGCAAAGGTTTTGAGGTGATCCAAATGTAGAAGGTCTTTGACCCCTGCGGGGTTCGAACCCACTCTTGGTCACCACCCTAGCATTAGTACCGCGAGTGCATAGATAGGCGTTCTTTATTCGGTGGAATAGGTATGCCCTTTGAGCGGTAAATGATTTATGGTTGAGCGGCTTAATGTGGGTATGGCGTCACTTACGTAGGTTGAACAGAAAGGCAACTACGTAATCGGATTTCGAAACGTATTCCCAATTGGGTTCAGTGTACCACTGATCTTAAGATGCCAAACCCCAGCGATCAAAGAACACAAGACACCGACATCATCAATAGCTCAACACTTACTGATGACGCAACACCAAGTTGAGAAAGAAAAAGCGTTTCGAGTGGTTTACAGAACAGAAAACACGAAATTGCTTAGATTGGCGTAAGCGATAGCAATTAAACGACGGAAACCAGCGCTGTGTAAACAGAAACAATTGTGTGAAGTTATATTTACCATGGTGAGATACACATCCGTGATTTCGTTGTCCTGCTTCCGATCATATATGAACTGTGGTATTACCTGTAGTCTGTAGTACGCACTGTGTAGAGGCGCAGCGAAATCGTCCTGGAAACTATTGTGTGAACAGTATCTTCGAACAGTTCATTGGTTTACACTCCTGACAGTGCATAAAAAAAGAACTTATTTTTATCACTTCGTGTAGTAGGTTATTTGAGTTGATCCCCAAATGGTTCGTCATGACAAAGGATGAAACAGCCAAACATAACTGCACCGTGTTTTCATGGTGTTCAGTGATGAGTTGAGAGTTGCTAATGCATGGTGAATCATTGGAAAATACGTTTATTTCCGTCTGATGACGGTTTTGCTCTGCGACAATTCGATGAACGATCCTATAGCATAACAACATTGCCAAATCAAGTCCCAGAGAAGGGTCCTGGAAACTATTCTTACGTTTCGCGCAGAAAATTCTATCGTTCATCATACATCTAGAATAATTAATTTTCCGTCTTCCAGCCCGAATGCGGAAACCCTATAAATGCTAGAGATATGATAATCGTGTTTGATTAAATCCACCAACAGCTCACCTTTAACTTGACTTGAAGGACCTTTTGGTGTTCTCATCGACGAATAGATTTCTCGGCCAGATCAAAAAGACCAAACCTGGATCGGCTGATAAAATTTGTAGGCAGCTAAACTTGCTGAGAGCCTAATGACAGCTGCCTTTCGGTATGACATTTGACTGACTAGAACCAGCTTTGACTGCAATGCTTCGTATTATGCCGGATAGGTCCATCAGTTTGCACTGTTGGACAGAAAACCTACCGATAGGTGTGCAAGAAAAATTGTTGGTTTCAAGCGATGCACTGATGGACGTTTGACAATTGACAACCCTCTAAGTGGAAAGTCCTTGTTACCGGACCAATTTACTGTTCACTGAAATACCTAAATAAAAAAAACTTGAACACGTTCGTCTAACCCTTATTTGAGGGCTATTTTGGTATGACACGGTATTTGAGTTGTGAATACATTTTTAGCATCAAAAGTCAATTGTTGAAGAATATTGTTTGATGATTGATCACCTGGGGTTTTTTTGCTTTATTATGGATTATTCTCGAACTATTTTTTTTTTCAATGGAATTCGAGGCTGTTTCAGGATTGTTCCCGTAGTCACCATTCACAGACCCTATTTTTGGCAGTCGTAAACCTGCTTTTCCGGTACTGCCCATAAGACCAACACAGTGAGCATTCAAAATTTTGGACGGTGATCACGAATATGGTTCACCATAGTAGCAGTGAAACAAGATTTGCAATTGAGTAGTAGGAGATTAGATTTGTATATAATATGATTCGTCATGCAGCTTGAACGCTCAACTCACCATTGAAAACCATGGAAGCACTGTACAGATGTTTCATCCTTGTTGGGAATCATCAGCAGTGCACATCCACCGAGCCCCCACGGGGACTCGAACCCGGGGTGAACGATTGAGAATCGAACACCACAAACAAGATTTATTATCATACCATTGGAAAAACTCTTATAATTTTAAATAAGTGTTTCATTGTCAATAGCGGATATCACATAGGGTTTGATAGGTAAATCAAAATGAAAATCAAAAGCTGGGCAAGTTCGTTACGCACGATCTCGGTGTAGTGGTAGACAAAGCTTTCGTATCGGCCACATTGAGTGTAGCAGCATTATATTAAGCCAGGACAGAAAATTCCAGAATCCAGCCCATGGTATCATGAAGGGAGCCGAAAGTATTCGTGCTTTGTATAAATCCGTAGTGAGACCGCAACTGGAACATTGAAAACAGACCTGTGTGCTGAATTTCTAGAAGGTAATGGATCTAAGGGGAAAAAATGGAGGATCATGATCACATAACGAAATAAACCATAAACAGAGAGCTTTCAACATCTGGAAATGTTTATCCGAAGATACGAATACTTTCGAGATACTAAACAGTCTCCCACTAATAAATCTCTGGCATTCCGTAACGCAATACAAGGGACACTGCCTAAGACTGCAGGTCTGGATGATTTTATTCACCAATGAAATAAAAGCTCTATAGAACACGTTGCCGTGATAGGCCATTAATAGAACAACACAGGACAGCTCCTCTGATCACCATACGTATTTTAATTTTGCCTAAATGGTTTACTGTTGAGGTCTTTCTGACAAACCTCAACACACGTGGCTGGAATCTGCTCCGAAGTTGAACTTGCTGCGGAAGAGGTAAATTATATTGTCCTCGCCTGTCACTCATCCCTTCTATGTTATCCACATGCTTTAGAACTGGATGCTGACATCTACAGTTCATGGGCCGATCGAACGACTCGGTTGCAATAAACCTGTCAGCAATCGATTGTTCCATTCACAATCAGTATTTGAACATGGAAAGAGCAAGCAAACACGAGCAATGTGATAAGCGTGACACGATCCATGGTTTACGAGTTTATGAGATCCAATATCACGAAATTCTGATCAACGAAACGAACTGACCTCATGTGCTTGCACTGAAACAAGCCAATTTAAAGTTGAGGACATCTTTCATAATTCGATATCACGAACTGACTAGACGTGTGTAGAATTCTATCATTTGTATGGACGTGTGTTTTTGTGCATCTGAGTTTTCATGATTCAGTTGCATCGGAAAAATTCGCACCGGGGGACGGAAGTGGGACCTCAAGTACCAAACAAACAAAAAAATAATCATCATCTGATGGATAATTACCGCACAGGAGACTAATTCACACGAACTCATGAGAGAATCAATCCCACCGCGATTGTTTCGGTCTGAGTTGTGTTCACAGGGAATATGTTCAAGCACTTGAGATCCCGTGGCTAAAATCCTAAAATGTGATCCTCGACTACGAGGCCAATCCATGCCATGAACTATAAACCTGAATGTTACCAAACTTACAACTTGGCAAACAAGTCATCTGGTACTGGCAGTGAACATCAATGTGTCTCGCCAAAAAAATCGGTGAAGATCCTGTTTGTGGCATTCCCATTTCTGACTAATACGATCGGTGCAGTCCATGATGAGTAGTTTACTGGGGTAATTACTCACAGCAGTTCCAGCTGCGCCAACTAGCGGTCCACAAGCTCTACTGATCTGTAAGGTACACGCCGTTTGGGACAAAATAAAGGTCTAGAGTAGGGACTTACACGAAAAAAAAGCATTTTGTATTACAGCAGATACCAAAACTGTCAGAAAAACACCAGGATAGTGTGTTTTAAAAACGTGAAATTTCAATGCTTAAGTCCTTAGCGGTCGCTGATATAACGTCGATCAAATGGTTCGACTGTGTGAGTGGCATCGAGTCCGAAGAATCAAAAATCTCTTTAAAAGGAAACGGAAGCAAATCTAATTTGTCTACACGAAGTATACCAATTAGATTTAGTTCTAAAAGTGGACTCTCCATCTACGCACGCTCCGTAATATTCAAATGACTTTATAGCTGTAAACTAGATGTGGAGTGCCCATGTATGGGGATGATTGGGCAGAGGAGTATCGGGCACACATACCTGATGAGCAGCTACAAACGCGGAACCCGTTGTCTGCTTCCAGGGAAATTTTGTCCTTTCATTCAGATAAAATGCCATACTACCGCGTGGACTACGGCCACAAAAAGAAAATTCACACAAAAATTCACCAAAAATGTCAATTTTCCACCTGAGGCTGCTTGGGCTATATGAGCAGTTTGCTGATTAGCTGGTCTGCCTCGTAAATTCCATTTGGCTTCAGAAATGGTAGCCGCAACAGACGCTGTAATCACTTGAGATTTCATTGATAGTTTATTATTGCAAATAGAAATGTACCTCCGACGGGACTTGAAATAGAGCATATTCGTGGCAAAAATGACATCTGAAACACTACTACACATGGTTCATACACCTCCTTATGTGTGTATAGGAAGGCATCGACAGATACTTTCTTTGTGACCCATTCCACTACAAATTCCACACTTGTGTGACCTGCACGTGCAAATCCGCAGTGACAGTACACGATACGTGGTCCCTTTCGGAAGTAAAGTTTAGGAAGTCACGGTCCTATAGACTTAGTTAAGTCATTGATTACGGGAGGTGGTTGCAAATCCGCCTCCTGAGTCATCTTGGCATCGCGTTTTCAATTAATCAGTGACCTGTTGCAGTAGTACTTCGGCCTCTGTTTCAATTTTGGACAAGAGCTGGATGTGAATGTGATCGTCAATAGGGGAAAGGAGACCACCACAGACAAAAATGAGAGTTCTGAGCTGATCATCTGTGAGATTTCGGAGTTTGAAGTGTTCACATTCACGACTGACGTGGCCTGCGTAGGAGACAAAATCATCGTCAGCACTCCTTGGAAGTTGCAAACATAGGTAAAGTGCATTAAACAAATAGGAGCGTTCACTAAAAATGAGGCTGAGGTATTTTACCGTCTGGGGTAAATTAAGGTTCCTTGGGTCATTCGGGAGGATGAAATTGTAGTGATTGTCGTGTTCAGCCGGACCCAGTTCACATAGCAAAAGTCGTACTCGATCAGTCTCATTCAGTGTGACCCCATCAACTTTGAGAACGTCTTCGTATCTGCGACACCACCTGTCAAGCGTTAAACCATAGGCAGGCTTATGATAAAATTTAACCATCCCTTGGAAAAGTCTTTTGACAGTTGTTCTCTTCGGGCTATCCACATTATGCTATACTGAACGCCGCTGGATTAGAATTTCAAACTGTTCTTGTTGTTGCTTGAGTAGGTGCTGCGTGGATTCTACCGGAAAGGCCGCTATCCAAAGTCGTCAGGAGTTCTTATAATCGACAGAAAAGTCAGAAAAGGAGCGCGAGTCACTGGAATAGAACGGCCTCCTGAAATTTCTTTGCGGAACGACTTTTCGAGGCAGGGCTATGTGCTTAAGAAGGTGACAGAAAGGCTAGCCGATCACGTGCGGCCCGGTGAGTTTGGGCCAACGTTAGCTTACCGTAACTGATTTTTTCTCTTGACGTCTTTTCAAATAGAACACCACGGCCTTGTGAGGGGCTAACGATCAGCATGATCAAGCCGTCAAGTGGAGCAATTGGGCCACCGGAACAGAAATAATGAGCGAAAGAAGTAACCTAATGACGGCGGGCTCTTGGCCAGAACCGAGCCGAAGTACTCAGACAGCCGTAGGATCGATGTTGCTACAGCGTGGTCTAGAAAGAGAACTACATGAGCTCAGGATGTAGGCGAACATGTTTTCGGTAATTTCGTTCTGAAGCCAATACAACCATATTTATAAGTTGACAAAAATTGTAGGAAGCTAGCCTGAAGAGTTCTAAGAATCGCATCCAGTGTTTGGAATGGGGAGAGGTGATGAGCCAGCGAAATCACCGGAAACATACGCTCGCCCACATCATGTGTTCTGATGACGTTATTGAGCTTGTTTTGCGAACTGCTTGGACGGTTGTACACGTTTTACCAATTTAGCTAGTCTGGTTTGTCGAATACAGGTGTGCCTCACCTTCCTCACTTTCTTCGTTCCATTGGTTCCGTGCTCCCCCCCCATAACATACGCGGAGAGAGAGAAACGCAGAATGAAGTTACCATGGCGTGTTCCATTTGCGGATGAAGATGCGGAGGGGATGGCGGCGTGCAACGGAGTGAAGGCGGTCAAATCTTTGTTGGCGGCACTCGGGGCATTGCTGACTGGTCGTGCCAAAAACGTGCACAACCTGAAAATGACAAAAAATCGGGACTCGCTTACCAGGACGAGCCTGCGGAGCTGGTGGACGATTTCACGCAGGATGATGATCACCAGAAAACCATGGATCAGTTCAACACGGCTCATTGTAGAAGCTCCGGGACCCTGTTGTTCATCTTCACTCACTGTTGCATCAACTATCCATCGGATGGCCTGGGTTCAAACTGAGTTCCACCTACAAGTCCGTGTGCCTCTTTTTGTCTGTTGCGCGATGCTTCCGACATATTCACCGTCTCTTCTTTGGTCTATGGCCGTCGACTGGTTGATACTCATCTGGTTTTGTTGCTACGGCGTTACCCGCTACAGTATGAGCACTGCGAACACACATGCGCACTGTATTTCTCGAAGGATATGGATCCTCGCGAAAAACTCCACAGGCCAGCTACTATGATCATGAATGCTCAATGGGATAATCCACACTCAAAAAGCTTCCAACAAATGGAAATTTTTCCTCAAAGAAATAGGTAGGAACTGGTGAATTTGATGGAAACATTCGATAAAGTAAACGGTCATTCGCTAACAAATCTCATTCCATAGAAATGTACGAGGGGGCACAATTCACGACTACAGATTAGGACTACATTATCCACCAGTTAAATGAAATCCTTGTAGAATACGTTGATATGGTCGAAAGTCAGTAGCACAACAGTAAATCATTCAAGCAAGTCTCTTACGGACTCTTGAGAGCAGTGTTCTCTAATACAGATTGGTAAATGCTAAGAATCATTATCTCTGTAATACTTGTCACACCTTGGATACGGCAGAGTGACGTTTGGATAGATCACCGTGTAAACCGGTGAGAGAAATTCGCAAGAATTTTATCTGCGAACTCGTCGCGTGCAGTAAAATGTCGTTCACACAATTAGGCAGAGTTTATTTACTGGTAAGAAAGATACCAGAACGACAACCTTGTAGAAAACATTTAAGCTCTTCATTAATCGTTAGACGGTAGAAGAGACCCGGAGAATTTCATGAACAGACAAAAAAGGGAAATAATACTCTGCCTAAAGCTGAAATGTCTCAGGTTTCGTAATCGATAAGACCGTTTTCGAAGTTTCATGACACAGTTTGAAATGTGAGATGATCAATTTAATTTCGTATCAAATTTGACTCGGAAATATTTGACTTAACATACTCCGGTTAAGTGACTGGTCATTATTAAAACACGGCTCACAAATATCAGCGAAACAAGAAAGGATAAATACGTTATCGAAATATTTGGGTGAATTTAGAGGAAGACGCACTCAACCAGAGAAACCATAAATACTTGACAGATTTCTGGAAAAATTATTGGAATTCCTCGTTGTCAGAAATAGTCTGACAGACAGCGATATAATCGGAGTAGTCGAATGAATGTGCCAGAGAATTGGTTGAAAGGTCACTAACGCAGGAGGAGAATGAACAGTGGTGAAGGACAAGTCCTTAAAGCCCTCGTGAATTATTCACCAAAGAATTGGGTGCTTTCGATACCGTTGGTACAATAATTAGACGGTCATGCCAACAAGAACGTGGGACAACCAAATACCTTCCACTTTGCGTATGAAGGACAGTGGAATGTGGCCGAAATGAAGGCTGATCGTATAAACTTCACCGATTCCTCCCAGGATTTGATTACATGCTGGACTCGAGAAGCGATAACACCTATGTTGAACCTCTTTGGTTTATGGGCAAACGGAAGGGAGTCATCGAGAGAATTTACAGAGGAATTCAAGCTGTTAGAGAAGCAAAAGTCCTAGCCTTTGAAGTGTTAAATAATAGGTGTAGCAACTATCCCGATTATTTGGGCTGTCATTCTAGCAGAAACTTAGTCTCACTAGCTTTACGCACGATATGGGCTGTACACGGCTACGGGCAGCAGAACAAATTCCAATTGAATGGCCGTGTTTACGTAAATTCCTTGCTTCTACGTAATGAAATACATGTAAATATATGAAGGCAAATGTCTTACAGCCACGTGAGCAACCGAGAACAACAGTACAAAAAGTTATCCGGTAAATCGGGACAGTGCAGTCATAAACGGTTCATTCAGCAAGGAGTCAAGCAAAACCGTAGAGCAACACAGCCACGGAACAGACAGTGAATCGAGAAGCATTCTAACTAACACGAACTCATAGATTCAGTAGCGGAATAAGAAAATACTCTATAGTTTGAATATACAAAGGAGTTACCAATGTCAAAGTACAAATAAAAGCAGTTAGAAAACGACAGAACAGACATATGTCTACGTAAACGAATGAGGCTGGCAGTACGTTTGGTAGTCTCACAGATGTGCTCCGTGCCCCAACCGTATAGTTTTGTGGCAGCCTGGCCGTGGTCGGGTGTCCGAGTCTCCAGTAGGCGGTTTTATGCATGGGCGAAAAGTTCAGCAAGCTTTTCTTACGATGCAAATGTACAGTCATAGGACCCCAGAGTCAGGAATACCAGCGTACAATGTTCATGTGACATACATCATAAACCGTAACTGTGAACTGCCCTAGTGCATTGTAAACGCAGACATCAGGTCACCAATGTTCGAGGTCCATGATACATGTGGATGCTACTCACGAGTAGGACAAGTGAGAATGCATTCAGAACACTAATTACAAAAAAGTAATTTTTAATAGGTATAAACGCGAACGGAATTCATGATATGGGTAAAAGATTGCCGCTGTGATTCTGTCACTTTTTTTCAATGACGCCAGGGAACATAATAGACGAAAGTTGGAGTTAGTAGGTCGTACCATGACATTGTACCGTCATCTCAAATAAAACTACGTCTACAGAGAATTTCATCACTAAAGCAAATATTCGCATTTTCTATTTGGCTATTCACAGTGTTGCCATGCCTTTTGATCAGTGAAAGCGTACAAACTCACTGTTTACAAATGCGAACTAAAATACTGTACAAGAGAAACCTGACGGAAAGGCCACAGCTGTATTCCTTCCAAGATAGTTCGCCCTTTGCTGGTGTGTACTTTCATGTAGAATTTACACCTGAGTTTGACCGAAGTCTACCCGACCTCAACGCTTAAAATGTCTGTCACGTGAGATTTTCATCTCGAAAGTCCAATTACTTTTCTGCCCTGAAATGAAGATGATCAGAAGTCAAAGTCTAAGTGTGCCACAGTAACACTTTAATCCCCTGTCTAATCTGATTAAAGGAACGAAAAAGCAAACCAGTTCACGCTGAACACATTTCGGAATGAAGGCAAATGACCTCGGGTATTGCCAACGACATTTATTCCTCGCTTGCTCTCATCAGCTTAAATGTTCGCTAAAAGTTCGTTCGAATCAGTGGATTTTTGTACTTTCAGACCACAAAGAGGCATTAGACAATTAGGAATAACTCACACAACTGCGCGTGGTGTGAAGGACCAAAGTATGACACCGGGCTTCCTTGCAGACGTTACAGGAAATGTTAAAATTATGAATACCATCCCTTTTGCTGTCTTTCCACTCAACTAAGACATTTTTCTTTTGGAAAAGAAAGAATGTTCTTCTGCTTTTGACAGGAAATTTCCGCCTAAATCTTACTCACACTGTGTCGTCCAGAAGTGGGGTTTATTACCTCCACTGCATTCCCCTTTATGTGCAATGAAAACAAAGTTTTGCGTACTCGGGATATTTACGATATCGGTAGTAGTTGTGTGATAACGCATTACAACACTGGTGTTGGGCAGCCTGTTCAACCGTGGTTATTAGGATCATGACACTGTCCATAAGGACATAATTGCATAATAAATGACACTATGACTCAAAAGATCTCAAACTGACTTCGCCCACAAAGACTAGCTGGAAATGTTGACTAATTTTCGATAAGAGAGGGCGTCGATAATTAAAACTTCAAGTCAGAAAGACAACTACATGTAGCTGGAGCTATAAAGGCAAAATGCCTAGAAATAGAAGGTTTATGACGTATCCACCACCCGCCCAACTCTCACCTGTGAATCCACGAAGCTGAGGCGTGCATCAGCCGCCACACTCCGGCAAACAGCTCGACAGGCGGGCCAAACCAAGTTGAGGGTAAGTGAGCCTAAAAACTTCCGTGAGACGGCACCAAGCATGGGAAGACGGATACTCCTGCATAGGTGGATGAGATCTGTTGGGATCCAACGACTAGCAAGAAAATGCGTCCAATCAACAGGGTAGCATAGACCCTTGGGTCTAGGTAACCTCTGCCGAATGGCGAACGAGCTCCTAGTGAGCCACCGGCAACCATGCACCGGGATCGCTTGGACGCGCTGGTCATCCGGGATTGTTAGACCACCACCCAAAAGGCGTGTGAGCCGCTCGATCGGCTACTGGCTCCCAAAACAAAAAACTTCCTGTTGCCCAACAGGCATTACTTGGTTGAACACGGGCCAGAATTGCTACCTCGAACGAAAACCCGAGTTACGCTGGACACGCCCCTTCGTACCAAATTCCCAAGACTCTTCAAGACGAATTCTCTTTCATTTGGGACATGCATGAAGCAGCTGCATAAAAGTAAGTTAGCTAGTTAAATCAGAATATGGGAAAAGGGAGTGACAAAAGCATATGGCCACCTCAGTTCGACTGCTTTGGTAGCTAAGTGGAATCTTACGAAATCACGATTCGGCTTGAGGACCACGATGTATCCTTTCACCATACTTCCTACAAGAACTGTGATTGTCCCTTGACCAACATTCACCCATTCTTATACAAGAGCGGCCAACATTTTACTTTTTGAACGATAAATCATGGGATCCTTGCACACTTGGCCAGCAAATACGCCCCATAGGTTCTCAGTCGGGTTCAGATCTGGACTGAAGGTTGACAACTGAAAGGCCTTGATACAACGGAACAAAAGCCAATATTTTGTAGTGCATGAACAATGGACAAAAGCATTGTCATGTTGAAATATGGCTTCATCATGTAATCTGCCGGTCAGTAGCTGGAGTAAAATTTGTTTTAGCGTATGAATATGCAGAACGGAATACTGTTTACCCGTAAGTCTAACTAGCTCACTTTTGCGGTTGGCTAATAACTCTAACTAAAACACCTCCGAAAGGTGGTCGTCGTTTCTTTAACGGAAAAATCTTTATTTGTTTCTCATATCATGCCAGTAATAATACCAGGCATCCGGTTTATTCAAATTACACTTACTTCGTCATTAAGGTAAACGTTTTTCTACTTGTTTGCTCATGCTGCATGTGTTCCAGCCCAGGATAAGTGTTATCTTTGCGTCGTTATTGCAGCAATGTGAGAGCAACGCAGCCTTTCATCTTTTATATTTCATCTACGACAGAGCTCTGAGCGTCCTCTGTAACGTTCGTTTCAAAACAATTACTCCGATGAAGGCTTTCAACGTAGGCACAAAGCATGTTATTGGGGGATAGGCAAATTGAACTGACTTCATCCTGTTTTATACGATTTTTGGGCGCACATTGCTTATTCTATTCCAGATACCACCATACAACGTTTCTCGATCTCTTGCATTGCTTGAAGATCTCATGCAAACTGGTTCCTATTTGGTAGAACGTGGATATTTCACCTCTATCAAATCTTGTTAGGTAATTTCCGTGTGGAATTGCGCAGACAAAATTCGACGTGAGTTATTTAGGATTTATAACTGCAACAAACACGAATGGAGTTTATCTAGGTCATCAGGGTGCATCATCTGGTCCAGTGCAGAAGAATCACGTGATTCTTGTTCCCGAGGCTTTGTCAGTCGCCATATCCGCACACCTGATCAGGTTTTTTGCCAGGCCCGATGGTCCGTAAGATTCTGGAAAATTTTCCATGGGACAGTGCATCGGAATAGGGGGTCTTACACTTTTGTCACCCTCATTTTTTACATTTTCTACACAAATGACCACACGGCATAGTTTCCTTCTGAAATTTGGAATGTCATATAGTATTGTGCACTCGGTCGGTCTGACCGGAGATGGTTTCTTTAGAGAATACGGAACCGGAATTATGCGCAATATATGGTTTCGATGATTGCCCTTGTTAGCCTGAAATGTATGGCCTTGAGTGAAGCCTAATCGGAACGCGATCAGGATGATGTCCTAAAATGTTCGTCTTCCATTGCGTAAGCAGTCAGTCTGTTCTCATGATTGCTACCATGCTTCCTAGATGTAAGGGTATGGTCTGACACATCGTTCGATGGACTGTTTAATCTCACTGGCAGACAGTGCGTCAGTGCCAGCCCCTACCGAGCCCACGAAATCATGACCGACAGGACAGCCAAACGATGACGTGAATCGATACATGAGATGCATCATGCCAGCTACATTCGAGCCCTAAGGTGTGGTCGCCCAAATCAGTCGGACCAATGCATTGTGTGGAACGCGTGGGCGATTGTGAGAGTAACCCATATATTCTCTGTTTTGTGCTAGTAAACTGCGAATGATTCTGAGGCGGAACGGGATTCGCCTTGGAGGTTAAGGGGCGGTACAAAACATTAGGTTTCATCTTACTCCAACCAGCACACACTTACCTAGCAGTGAATATAAATACTAAAATCCTGACGACACTTTTATTCCTTGGAAATCCATCACCCTAAATCGACTTCTTCAAATCCCGATAGGGTATAATTGACGTATGCTATGAAAATAATGTTGCAAACTCGACCCATAAGTATCTTCGTATTTGTGTTTCTTGGGAAATTTGTAGGCTCATGTGTACACGTTTAAATGGGTAATCGGTTGCCGGTGCGATAATCAGGTGATCGGTGTTCTCGACCAGCCTCAGTGACCCAGCTGCTTTGTGAAGCACGACGAAGTGTCCGTTTGCACGTCGGGTCACCTGACACCAACGGTAACAGTGCTTCGAGCTAACCGATTAGTCAGAATTACACAAACTATTGACTAGTTTTCCTGTGGCCACTCACTGATTCTGGAAAAAAGACTTTCCTGCTTCCGAACCATCTCGTTTTATCGACAGGCCATGAATAGTCTACATAGAATACCAAATGACCGCAGTCAAAGACATTGTGCGAAAAGCATTGGTCCAAAACGTTTCCCATCACCGGGTCTTCCGACTGATTCTTTTAGTTACAAACCTGACTGGCTGATTTCATCCCGTTCGGTTAGAACAACTGTTGCCAGTTGATTGGTTCATTCCGTTCTGTTTTATCACGAACTGATTGGGCCGTCGACGCGCTTCACTGACTGCAGCATCGGCATCGATTTTGGACGGGCTGTCCGCTTTTGGAGAGTTGGGCCGTTCACCGACGACGTGTCAGCCGAAATCCTTTCACTGGTTATTTCTGTCACATTTAAACTGTTCATTACCAAACGTACATGCCACCTTGACATCTGCGCAACTTGCGATAAGTGTAATGCGACCGGGATTTCAGAGTTTGTGCCTGGGCTTATCGGTAGAGTTCACGTCCACGGTTCAGATTACATGATCCTGCACGACTTGCCTGAGCTCCACTTAGGACTTCGTTGGTGGATATGACGATGACTTCTCCTGACAACTATAATGCGGATGGGCAGCCCTCCCAGGATTTTAAAAAGATAATGAGCTTCAAGACGGCATGATGAACCACTCATTTCAAACTGAAACCTGTGGGTGTCGTCTCCTTCAGAACCACTGATGGAGCTTTGCACTCGACCGGATGATCCTGACGACAATGAGTGGGGTGTTCATTCGACACTGAAAAGTAGCCGAAGCACCCATTCTTTGCTCACTGGTGCACTATTTGCCGACTTGCCTTTGAGAATCAGTCTTTGGCCCTTGAAACTAGCGGAAAGAGCGAAATATGAATATGGCAGCCTCCGCTGAACTTCAGGCTACCCGAATATGATGGCATCCTCCTAAGTTGTCAAGAGAAATCCAGGCAAGCGTGACTGCTTGTCTAGCACAAAACGCCATCTTTCGAAGCTCCTCAGGTCGTCTCAGCAAGCCAACTTCCAATCACTGTGATGGTGTAGTGTAACTATCCGATTAATCTGGTCTCCGCAACAACAAAAACGCAGGTCAGCATGGAGGTGACCGTCTAATGAGCTCGCACGAAGCCTACGACTACCGCTATACAGATATTTGCGATACCATCGAACAACCTAATAGACAGTTCCTATAAACCGCTTCGTCGGGGATCTTTGGGTTTGGTTACGAAATGAGAGTGGCCCAACCTATACAGGATATCACCTTTTATCAAGTCAATAGGTCATTTCGAATAACATTACCTCATATCCTGTTTGATAACAATGCGTGACTTCTAACGGCTATGTTTCACTGCCTCCACCTCCCCCCTTTTGGCCTGATTGCGTGACAGGCTCCTTCGAAAATCATGATCTGCTGTTACATCACTTTCAAACTGTGAAATAATTTCCCACCGTACCAGGAGCGGAAATCTAACGACTGTCCCAAATAACAAGTAGTTCATCGGGAAACTAGTCTTTGACGGAACTGTCCAGACGCCTCATCAACTCAACGTAATGACTTGAGAACGAAAGAACTGGAACGTGTCCGCCTACGCCTTTATTTTTGATGGTAATGAAGAGCTTTTTCCGTATAAAGACGACAATGTTGGAAAAATACTAATGGAGGTAGCGCCCATTAACATCAATGTGGGGATTTTGAAATATCACTTTCTTCATGGCTATCGTTGTTGTCGTCCGGGTCTTCAACTTCACCAATTTTAGAAACATCGCAAATTCATACGCTTCTCTATCTGTAGTCCAATACGTTTTATCTCAACAGTTTGACGACCAATTACACCGAGTGGTCAACGTGAATCAGTTATTGGTTAATCACGCTACTAATAGCTTCGCCTAGATGACTTTCAATTGGACTCCACCTTTCACGCACAACCCTCAGGCCATCTGACCAACCCTGCAATGGGGAGCATCAGACTAGAGTTTCGCTCGTTAGAGCTCATCAGTAGTGCATATCCAGGGTTCGAACCCGGGCCTTTTCGCCTCGGAGGCGCGCGCGTTACCACAGCGCCACCTCGTTCCCGTCCGGGCTGATAAGAATCACTAAGTTTCTTCAAATGTCACCCTCCACGGCAGCCAAAAATGTCTGCTTAACTGTATAATTTCTGTGTTATCAGGGTTGTTCGTGATCAACACTTACCAATACTTCAGAAGGGCGCACTGCACGAATCATTTTGTTGGTTGAAGAGAACGACTAAACTTGACCAGTGGCCCATCTTCGGTGTTGCGGCTGACGTCTGTTAAGGCTCATTACGTTGCGAACTGTTATGCGAACTAGTAAGGCACGAATCTAATGACGCTGTGAAGTGGTTATAGCACAGCCCTTCCAAAAATTCATAGTAAATAAATGACAACCAACAGGCGTAATAGGATTTATGGTACAGGAAGAGTGTTCCTTTTCGCCTGCCTGCAAATCTCCAGTTCACTAAAGCAACAGTTGTTCTGGTCTGTCAAACTGCAAGATTCGAATCTTGCTCGGTCGCTTTTTACAGTGGACATCGCTTCCTAATTGGTCTCTCTCAATTATCGGTTTTTCTACAATGAAGTAAAAACAAAAGGAGAGTGAAAGGAAACACTTCTGGATCCAACACTTTGACAACGAAAGAAACAAGAGAAGCAATACATCAGACAATGCAGAAAAAACTCCCTCAGAATTTTATCACTGAGAGAAGAGTTTGGACAAGTGTCGGTGAACGCCAACAAATTAGAACAATTGGTGGAATTGCTTGGATAGGACGATAGAAGAAGAAACACGGCCGAAGAAAATCGTCAAAATTAGGGTGGCACATGCGCTGTTGAAGGGTAGCCCCGTCTTGAATGTTGGAATAAATTTAGTGAACGGCGTGAAGGAAAATCAGGTGTATTTGTGTGTCAGTGTGTATCTGTGAAGGGAGGAGATGGAAACATCGTGGCGCGTGCACAGCATATATCAACAACTGTGACAATCACGTACGTCATGGAGGTTGCGCACAAAAAGACGAAAGAGAGAGAGGGAAATAGAGAATACACACGTGGGCGGAGAAAGACAAACTATCCGAGCAAATGGATACTGACTTGCACACAATACTAGTCATTCGCATAGCAGATATAGTGAGAGGGACAGAGACAGTAATCAGTGGAAACCACGAGAAAATTTCCGCAAACTAACAACGTGAATGTTCGGACTGATGCGATTCGATCGGCCGAATAAGCTAGAGTCATAGCAGTAGTGGTAGTAGCAGTAGCAGGTCGAGTACAAACACTAAAGAAGTCATAAAACACAAATACAAGTGCGCAAAAGATTCGCGAAGGAGACCATTAAGTGACCACGAGATGATAGTGATTGTCAGCGCTGTGGGATCGGTGGTATTTCACTTTGATCCACCGAGGCGGCACTGTTCTCGTCGGGGACATCGGTCGGAATACTGTCCGCGGGCGAATTCTGACAAAAAGTACAAGAAGTGAGAAAACTATTTGAAACTAGAGATGCAAGTAGGAACACCCTGCAGAAGGGAGAATCTCCAGAGTAGTGTACAAACACAGCATATTGCTGATATATATATATATATATATATATATATATATATATATATATATATGCGATTAAAGAAACGGAGAAATGTTACGTTACTGAGTCAGGATAAAACGCACCTCAGTTGGTTTGGTCACTGAATCCCATATATCATCAGGGACGTGCAGATCCGTATCGTCCACGACTACTGCGTCGGAGTCATTATCCGTGTCCAAACCCAAGGGAGGAGCCAACTGCGCGGTCTGTTAAACGTGTAGGAAACCGTGTGAGTACATGTTTGCGCAACTGACAGAGGTAAAAAAGCAACCATAAAACCGAACTAAAGTCATCACCAGGACGGCAAAACAACCGAGCAGTACACAATGTTTTGAGATGCATAAAACACTGTGTCAACGTACGCGTTCTGCATATGTCCCGTGTTTCAACCCATCTACGCGTCCTTTTTACAATGTTTGCGACCAGCTCAAATCTTCGAGCGAAAAAGAAGCCCGATTTGAACTGCAACAACAATTATTCGTGAAATGGTCATCACCGCTGTGATGGTACACAGTAGCAATTGTTCTCAATGATGGCGTTGGTCCTAGCTCATAGGTTGATGGTTTTCATACGCTCCAGAATGCTGAGCTTGTCGTTCGGGTTCAAAACGTTGTATCAACAGCCACAAGGTGACATGAACCTTTGCGCACTGATGATCTAACCCAGAGACGATGGTAAAACGCTCGCGAACTGAATGTCAATTTATCAGCGAACCGTGATCTTGTGCACAGGATTACGGTCAGTTTGACCTGTTTTTGGTCGTTCTCATTTCAACATGGTCGGATATGAGATGAGCGAACAAACACACATGACAAGGATCGAAGGAAGCCACGTGGAAGTTAACAGATGGCTTGAAGAAAACTTGTGGAAAAATGAACGCAGAGTTTAGTGATTCTCGTCCTCCTGTTTGGAGTCAAAGGACTCCGATACTGCTGGTTGGATACACAATAAGATTTGGTAGCAAATCGTGAACAAGGGCCATCTTGCCATTACTTCCCCCCGAGCCGAACAGCTTAGGATGCATTAATGCACACGCACACACACACATTCATTCACACATACATACAACATACATGCATACATACATACACACATACATGCATATATACACACATATATACAAATATACATACTTACACACACACACACATGAATGCATTGACACATACACACAGACCATTTACTCTGCGTGATTGTCATTCCGGCATCCCTTATCTTTGTATTCCCGATTTATAAGTCCATATCTTCTACCTAAAAATGTGATCCATTGTTCGTATCAAAGACGGACAAGGCAGTGCTTGTTGAAGTATGCATCACTGTCTCTCGTTGTAAAATGATCATTACGTTACTGAGAACAGAACAGAACATTCGGGTACTAAGAGCTACACATGTCTGGGCATCTTTTTGGACGACAAATTCTGCTCAAGCGGTAAATCATAGACAAACGTTTGTCAAACCACACAGATGAGAAAACTATTACGCAAACCTACATTATTAAAGTGATCACAAAACTGAATCGGAGAATCATAAAATAGACAACGACCAACATTAAAAAAATTGCAAACTTAATTCAGAAAAATAGTCATGAGCACACGTTGTGTTTTGCAATTCGGAGCACCGGTTAGCGCGGAATCAACGAACCGAATACATAAACAAACAAACAAACAGACACCGACCTCGATGTCTTGCACGGATGAAGTCCACCGGGCTCCAGATACAGGTCGGGCACTGACATACAACAGGTCATTCGAGGCTGGACATGGACCGTTGTCCCCGTCCAGTGCTAGGGACGGGGCTACAGCAATCCATGTGTCCTGTGCCACAGAAATAAAAAAACACGCGGTGTGAAGTTGTGTAACAGTAAAAGAAAGAGAGAGAGAGAGCGGTAGGATTCGCAAACGGCAAGTAGCTGGTTGAACAGATTGTGCCGGTATGAGTTCAGGGCAATAATGTCCACGGCTGACATGTGAATAACGAATAAACGAACTTGAAGATGTATCTATTCAAGGATCACCTGTCTATTAACCACCGTGCGTAACAGATGATGCACTTCAGAAAAATCTAACTGCATACTGCTTTCGACGAAATCCATGGTAGTACAGTGGCTCACCCACAATTTCACTTTAGCTAATTCTCCCCTATGACCAAATAAGTTGCGTTCAACGTGAAAAATTCAAACAACTGTTTTCTCAAAGCTGAAAAGTATCAGTGTGATTTCTCCGGGAGACAAGCCTTTAATCAATGATTTAGTCCAAGTAAAGGGGTCAGCGCGAAAAGCGATCAGATCAGAAGAATGCCACACTGGTGAGAACCGGCACGGTTGGTGCTCAAGTCACACGTGGAGCAACCCAATCAACCATGCCGAGTTGAAGCCTTCACTACCATGATATTTTGGACAGGCATCGCGGACAAACCCGAACCAGTGGGTTTCAGAAGCGGTTTATTTTGAGCAAAGGCGGGGACGTTGGAACAATGAAAATAATTAGTTTTGCGACTTCGCGACAATTAACCCAGATAGAGACTTTTTCTCTCGATAGTATGAAGTTCACGGGGGAATGATTCGGGTAAGTGTGAACAGCTTTTCGAAATAACATTAAACCCAACCAGTGTAACGGATAAAGACATCACGTGAATTTTAGAAGTTGACAAAGAGGGGAGCGGGGGAAAGCAATGAGGAGGGTCGCGTTCACTGGCGGGGGGGGGAGAGGGAATGTGCAAAAATGAACGAGTTCAAGGCGTGAAAACACCGGCCGATAGTCATGCACTACATAATTAATGAATAAGACCTCATGAAGGCGGAACACATGCATAGACAAACGATTAAACGAGCTAGTAAAGAAATGATTTGACGAACAAAACTCACATCAACTACGTCACATGTAGTCGGTAGATTTTTTGACAGTGTAGATGGGGTTTCTCCTATATGTGGTTTCTGAGCATTTCGGTGAACTGAATTCACATCTTTCGACGTACTCATCTGATTGAAAGAGCGAGAAAAAGGTAAAAATGTGATGCCCAAATCGGGAAGGGTTTATAAAATATTTTCCGCATCGAGCGGAGACATGACGCATTTTTTACTGCCTGCTTGCACATCAGTGGAGTGGAAAGGGCATACCCCATAGCCTAAAAGGCCCACTACATTGTCAAGGACAGTCGTCAATCGGATCCTGAAACTTGGAATGGAGAACCACATAAGGTCTCAATGGGTTAGGCGTAGTGACGAGCCGAATGACAGTAGATTACTGTCTACTCTCAGCATTCTGAAGAGTTACAATTAGACAAGACGTCCAAATTTTCAAACGACACTCCAACACAATGCAATAAACTTTCGTAAACATATATTACAAGCAAGCTTATGGTTGCCTCTTGCAACATCCAAATTTCAAATGACTGAAGACAAGAAGAAAGTTATGATCCTTAACCGCGACCACGCACAGAGGAGCAGGAAGAAAAACTATGGATGTCTGGTGCAAGTGATCGACCGTTTAGTCGATTCATGTCAGCCGGCGCCTCGGCGTTTCGAAACAACCTGTCGTTAATATTATGGTATAAAATTTCAAGTTTATTTTCAAAGCAACACAACAGACTGGCGTGCACGGGAAGGAAACTAGACGCGTTATCAGGCACAGCCCACTCAGGTAAAGAGAAAAGTTAGCATAACTGGGGTCCCGGGAGCCGGAGTGACGAACGATAGAAGGGATCAATTGGTCCGAGATACTAGTGAGCCTGAGAAAACAGCAAATTCGTCCGTATTGGTGTGCATAACAGTATGCACGAATGCGCGATGTGCACTAAGTACAGAAACACAACACACACACACACACACACACACACACACACACACACGTCCACACGAAAATAGAAGAGGCCGACATTGCGCTTCTCTTCAGTGACGATCAACTCGATGGTGGGCGCTTGAAATGAGACTGGTTCCGTAAATAGCTCTCATCCTCCGTTGCGGTACTGAAAAACGGTGAACGAAAAAACACCGGTATGGATTCATCCTCCTAACACGTTCGTGGACAGAGCTAGCAAGTGTGAGCTTTTGAATAAAAGTTGCAAAAAATTTGCACCTCAATCAACTGAATACAGATCTAAAGCGTGAGTTTTCAAGTGGGTCTGTCTATGTATGACAGCATGCATACTGATGTAAAAAAACAAAGCGACAAAAAGAAAAATCGATTATTTAGCGGAAACAACCCGAGTGAATTGGTAGTGAATCAAAAAGATCGTTGTCACAAAATTAATTTTCCAGACATTAATCCAAATTAACCGAGCCTGAATTCGTCGAGTTGAACTCTCAACAGAAACGCGAACAAAGCGAATGTCGAAGCCGAAAATGCACCAAAGACACGATCCGCTCACCATTTCGGGATCCCGATGATCATTTTCCGCAGTCACGGCCTCGATAAACGACGTTTCTACGTCATCCGCGCAAGTGGGAGAGGCAACCTGAATGGACGTGATTCCGTCCATCTGTAGTGTGTGAATTTCACCGGAGAGAGCGGGGGAATGGAATCAAATGCGCAAGCTGATTACCAATAATAACCGAATGACGCAAGTCGGGATTGATTTATACACAGACTCAAATCGTACTGTTCAGTCAAAAAGATGGGGTAACGGACAGCGGCAGCGGTAGTCACATTTGAAAACTTATCTGAGGAGTAACCATTGTGTCCAGAAGCCAGGAAGAGTAAGTTTATATATGAGTTGAGTAGTGAAAACCGATGAGAACACGAGCTAACAAGAGTCCATTAAGACGAATTTCAATTCGTTCTCCCTCGCCCCTGCTTTTTTCCATTCTCTTGTGAGCATACTTCATTAGGGATTTATTATCACAGACAGTATCAATCATTACTACGCGGTGAGACAATTCGAACACCAACGCCCTTCAAACGAAACTGGATTGATTGACCTCAAGTGATCACCCTGGTTGGTTTTGCTTAGGAATGTGTTGACACCCAACCAACTCTGACAATAAGCAGTATACTTTGTCTGTCTGTCAACCGAGGACCGTAATGCCGCCCACACATATCACTCGTGTGATGTTAACGTGCGAAAAATGATGATCCACTTCGTTCTACATGGTTACCCATATTACGATCAATGAATCTGCCAAACCGTATTTCATAAACAAGCATGCACGTAAATTCAACCGGTAGTGAAGCACGCTGGAAGATATGTCTGCGTGTCACGATCAGTGGCAATCATTTATTCACGTACTGATACTTTTATTCGTAGTTTTCCTCTTTCCTTTTCATATTTTTCACTGAGGTTCCTGCCGTAAGGTAGCAACTGGAACCGACGCACCCAGTGTAAGATTATTGGTTGTTCGAACTGAACTGATTCCCCAGGTGGACACTAGTTGATTCACAGGAGAATCCAGTTTCCGGCGGACAAATTAAAAAATGAGTACGGCAGATGCCATGGGGTGAGTAAACAGTAAGATGAGCTAGTGAAACTTCCGAAGCCTTATGACGTAGCCTAACAGCTAAGCTGCTAGGGCACATTTAGTATTAAAGCGTCCGTGGCATCCATGCGAGGGTGCGAATCTCTCCAGGGTTACTGGCCTTTAGCCTTTGGATCAATTTAATATCACAGAATGAGAGCGTATGGGCTGGCAAAACGCCAATAGAACGCTCAGTTCCCTTAGCAAACAGCCCGTCCTCAACTGGCCAAAATCGATGCCAATGCTGCAGTCAGTGAAGCGCATCGACGGCCCAATCAGTTCGTGATAAAACAGAACGGAATGAACCAATCAACTGGCAACAGTTGTTCTAACCGAGTGGGATGAAATCAGCCAGTCAGGTTTGTAACTAAAAGAATCAATCGGAAGACCCGGTTATGGGAAACGTTTTAGACCAATGCGTTTCGCACAATGTCTTTGACTGCAGTCATTTGGTATTCTATGTAGACTATTCACGGCATGTCGATAAAACGAGATGGTTCGGAAACAGAAAAGTCTTCTTTCCAGAATCAGTGAGTGGCCACAGGAAAACTAGTCAATAGTTTGTGTAATTTTGATCAGTCGGTTAGCTCAAAGCACTGTTACCGTCGGTGTCAGGTGGCCCGACGTGCAAACGGACACTTCGTCGCGCTTCACAAAGCAGTTGGGTCACTGAGGCTGGTCGAGAACACCGATCACCTGATTATCGCACCAGCAACCGATTACCCATTTAAACGTGTACACATGAGCCTACAAATTTCCTAAGAAACACAAATACGAAGATACTTACCATACCCTTACACCTAGGAAGCATGGTAGCAATCGAGAGCAGTACGACTGCTTACGTAATGGAAGAAGAGCATTTTAAGACATCATCTTGATCACGTCCCGATTAGGCTTCACTCAAGGCCATACATTTCAGGCTAACAAGGGCGTAGAAAATGTAAAAAACGAGGGTGACAAAAGTGTAAGACCCCCTATTCCGATGCACTGTCCCATGGAAAATTTTCCAGAATCATACGGACCATCGGGCCTGGCAAAAAAAAACTGATCAGGTGTGCGGATATGGCGACTGACAAAGCCTTGGGAACGAGAATCACATGATTCTTCTGCACTGGACCAGATGATGCACCCTGATGACCTAGGTAAACTCCATTCGTGTTTGTTGCAGTTATAAACCCTAAATAACTCACGTCGAATTTTGTCTGCGCAATTCTACACGGAAATTACCTAACAAGATTTGATAGAGGTGAAATATCCACGTTCTACCAAATAGGAACCAGTTTGCATGAGATCTTCAAGCAATGCAAGAGATCGAGAAACGTTGTATGGTGGTATCTGGAATAGAATAAGCAATGTGCGCCCAAAAATCTTACAAAACAGGATGAAGTCAGTTCAATTTGCCTACCCCCCAATAACATGCTTTGTGCCTACGTTGAAAGCCTTCATCGGAGTAATTGTTTTGAAACGAACGTTACAGAGGACGCGCAGAGCTCTGTCGTAGATGAAATATAAAAGATGAAAGGATACGTTGCTCTCACATTGCTGCAATAACGACGCAAAGATAACATCTATCCTGGGCTGAAACACATGTAGCATGAGCAAACAAGTAGAAAAACGTTTACCTTAATGACGAAGTAAGTGTAATTTGAATAAACTGGATGCTTGGTATTATTACTGGCATGATATGAGAAACAAATAAAGATTTTTCCGTCAAAGAAACAACGACCAGAGTTCAGCTGTGTTGATGAAACAAGATGATACGGAAGCACAGAAGCCTTCTCACTGGAGCTACTGGGACGGAGCGGAACGCAATAGATGCGAGAAAATATAAAATGGGGATTAAAAACGGAATATGCACAGCAAAAGAATGACGCGGGGCGGGGACAAACTCAGACGTACATGTGGTGCCACAACTTCAGAGCCGGTAAATTCCATCGTCCCAGATAACATGGGATCTTCGTGCGGAGCCAGTTGGGGTTTCGCTTTCTTTGAACGCTGTCCGCCTGTTTTCTGGATTAGGAATTAAGTAACCGTGGTGAATAGATAAACGATTTTTCTCATAAATGAGTAGAATGAAACATTAAAAGGTGCAGCTTTAAGCAACTGGAACGTCGTTCGTACAGATGAAAACCAAGAATCAAGTGGAACATTCGCATATAGACCAGTAGCTCACTCATGCATATTCCAATCACAAACAGAGAGATCTAAAAGGGTGAACTGTGCGGCAAGGCCTGAATGCGACAGACACGAGCGTCACCACCGTCGGCCGATCGACCAGAGGTTTTCTAACGACATACGTCACGTACAGTAGCATACTAACTTATGTCGGAGACTTCGGATATAGTGTATCTGAAGGCAACTCTGTTCGGATGGATTTTTTAACGGTCGATACGATTTAACCGTAGGTTTCAATGACCGTGGTGATAGAAATGCATGACTCGACACAATTTAGTTCCCAGCTTTGTATAAGCACCATCAGTTTCAGGGCACAGTTAAATTTCACATTCGCGAGAACTGCGTCCTTCAATTCAGTCTATTATTGTTATCACCATCATCATCGTACAGCGTTAAGCAGAAGGACAAGCCCCACTAACCACTGACTTTCTCACCATGTTGCACGTTGAATTAGAAAGTATGAATATAAAAGATGGAAAGGGAGTGGACCTACACAGGTGGGAAAAGGAAAGAATGCCCTAGCAGCCAATACCCGCAATACATAATCTGACTGTACAAACGCACATTGATCAATCATTCCGATTTCACAGAAAGTGACAACACGATGGCCACTGTTCACGGTTCGCAGCGATATCCTACAGTGTCTCCAGCCAGGGATCTTTTGGGCCCCAACCACGAAGGCGTGAAGCACCTACTTCTTCTAAGTTCGCTGTACATTTTCTCATTCCTTGTCGCCGCGTCATCTGTAGACCTCCACGTGGTTTCTTCCACTTTCTAGGAGGAACGGAAAACAGGGCACAGTACGGCAGACGCGTGTTCGCTACACGTAACACGTGCCCCAACCAACGAAATCTACTCAGCTGGATACGCTGTGATAGAACATTCTCTGAATTAGTACCCAATACCCAATTTCAATCTATGATACCATAATCACCGAAACTTTTGAAGTCGACTCTCGAATCATGGCCATTTTGTAACTTTGAGAAGACTTATTGTTCTAGATATTGAATCAGATCTGACCAATCTTCGGTCTTCACTTAAATATGTCAAACTAAAAACGTGACATATGACACAGCACCAGTAGGTCCCCCAGGTCACCGGGATCGGAAATTCCTAGCCAGATCCGGACCATGCACACGAACACACTCAAATACACAACCGGAACTTAAATCGTTCTTTTGAAATTACAATGGAAAATATAGAATAATTATAATACAACCAGGAAACCCGTTATGACCTTTAGCATCGTCAATCGAGATAAACAAACTGCACGTTTTCCGGACATCATAAGGTTTTCTACCGCGGAGCCCTGTTCTTCTAGCCCCGAGACAACCCATTCGGAAACGTCCTAGGCACACAACCATACCACGGACCTCGTTGCATCAACAAAAAGGAGACCGCACATTCCTCGTGGTTCTGCAATAATAACTTGAAAGCACAAGAGAGTAATTTAGCAATAACACGTTCACAGACACCCTTTCAAAGTTTCTCACAATGTCAAGATAATGGCTTAAGAAAACAAGTCTATTAAGTAGTCAGACCACTGGACAAGTCTAGTTGAACGTGATAAAAGGCATTCAATATAAGAGGAAATACTTTAGCAGAGGACGCATCGCATTTAGAAACGAAATGAACTGTATGTGTATGTGCATGAATTAATGGCTAAAGCTGTGGTAGGTTAAGTATGAAGGTCAAACATTTTTGCACGCAACGGACTTGGAATGAGTGATCGATAAAAGTATTAGGATTTTAAGGTGGTACGGGTTACGGTGACATAAGGCAGAAAAAACGCGTTTCCGGAATCCACCTTATGGCCGTTCTCGATCAAAATACAGGCGATTTCAGTCATTATTTTGGAATATCAAAGAAACACCGTGATGAATGGAAAATGGCTCTTCAGAGAAAGAAAATATCGTACATGCGGATACCCATTATTCTCAGTTCGAATGTGCGCTCATTCACTGGAAACATCGGTGATTTGAAAAATCGTCATCTCCATTGGGAACATGAACAGCTCGGAATTATGCTACTACAAGAATCGTGGCTCGACGACAAAATGGACGACGAAATTATTCATCTCAAAGACTTCATTTGCTACCATGCTGATCGATTCCCATCCTATGGGCTGGGTAATTACTTACCTTAAAAACGACCGGTGTAAGTCTGCTCATGTGTTAATTATGCACTCAAATCTTTACACTGATGCTTCCATGATCTTGTGCAAGCCTAAAGATGAGTGGGCCTACCGCTCAATAGTTACTGTGAACGCTTATATTTCTGCTATATGCCCCACCAGTGTTTCCGATAAGTTCTTCGAAACTTTGAACTACATTGATAGTTCTGCGTGTTTTCTCCGACGTGATTTCAACCATTCTCAGCTCGAATTAGAGACGCTTTTGGGTGTGAAAAAAGTCGTAGAACTCCCCACTAGGACTGATGCCCATCTTGATTTGTGTTACAAGAAAAACCCCGATTTAGTTCGGACCATACGTATATCTCCACTGGGGACGTTAGAGCAAACACTTATGTTGTTTTATCCAATGATATATAGCCCAAGCAACCACAGAATTTCCACTCACTGCCTTGACATTCAGTGCAAAAGCATCAATGCGATCCCGAAAATTTCAAGCCATGATCAGTAAGACTAACCTCGACCTCTTCAACCATCAAAACCCCATCGTGTTTTGTGAGCACCAAACTACGCTATTTTCCGTAGTTTAAAAGCCTTGTGCCACCGTTCAAGAGCTATTCATCAGCACCTTCTGGACTGACTGTCCCACACTCTATGTAAACAGTGGAATATGGGATATTTTGAATCGCACATTCAAGCAGATGCTTTATCGGGGAACTAAATTCCAGAAAGTGGTGCAAGCAGGATTTTCGGGGCCAACGACAACATGATAGCACCTTCAGGCCTGACAAGACTGTAAAGCCAAAGGTATCGCATGCGTGTACGGAAACATTCAATTGCTACGGCATGTGGTTGTTGCTTTTCGATGTCGGTGAGGCCCAGAAACGTGTTTCTACCCACTCAGATTACGGCGTGACCAAGCGAACCTGATGTGCACAAATGGCTTATCAGGTGATGCGATGTAAGCACCACAGTAAATGGCGGCATGAGGCAGTGACAAAAAACCATTGGTTTTGGGTGGCTCTTGGTCGTCCGGTCAGTTTCAACCTAGCATAATGGTGTGAGAATAGGTAACTGTCATTCGTAAAACGAACAAGGCAGAACGAAGATGTCCGCTGAGGAAGTGACAGAAGAGATGGAAACAATCGATTTGAACCCAGAGAACGAAAATCCTACACGCAGAAGAAAAACTGTCAACAATGAAGATCACAGGCGCATTGTAAAATGCGCCAGAAGCGGCGATGATTTGAAGATAATATCTCAGCATCTCGTGATAAGGATAAAAACACGCATGGAGATTGCAAGAGATTAAGAAACTGAGCTAAAAAGAGGCCTCGGGAAAATAAAATTCTCGGATGATATTATCACTAAGCTATGCAACATTGTGGACGAGAATTCTTCAATAACTATTGTTCGGATGAAAACAATGTTTGAGTCTGAAAGTGCTGGGTTGACCATTAGTGCGACCTCCATTGATAGACAGTTGGATAATCATGACTACAGCACAAAAATGCTCAAAATCTAACCTACTGAGGGCACTTAACAGTGTCGATAGACGGACACTTTTCGGCACATCCTCTTTAATAAAGAAATTCAAATCTGTCACTGGGCTATTAGCGGGTTATTTTTTCAATCGGCAGAGGTAGAACTAATTCCATTTCTGTTTCAACCCAAGGCATCCTACAAGGCGCAATACTCTTATCTTTTCTGTTCTCAGCCTACATGTCCTTCATGCTTGTCAGTGAGTGCTCTATTATAAAGTGTGCGGATGATGTTGCGGTTGGGTTGCCCCATCTGATGCATCAGATACACTTGGTTCAAAGCTCACAGCCTAACCTTTAATTCCAATAAATGCTTAAGTGTTGTTTCCTCTCTTCATAAAAACTCAAATTATGCGACCTTTTTGGAATCCTGTCCAGACAATCACGAGGGAAACATCACCATTGGTTCTCAACTACCTGTCAAATACTTCGGGGTTAAAATCTCACCTAGGCGAGAAGACTGACCTACTACATTCTGCGTTAGAGAGCAATGTCTGAATCCCTTTACCTCCTTGCTTACATTTTACCTTACTGGTTGTATTATCCTCCCATCTTCCTCTTCCCTGGAGTACAAGCTGAAAGCTTCGCCATAATCAAAATACCACTCTTATTAAAGTGACACACCATTTAGAAATAAAACAGATTTCATCATATCCCATTGCCGAAAAATGTGCTAAAGATTCTCCGTAAGAATTGTCAATGATCTACATCAGCATGGACATGTACTGCTGAATGTTCACTCATCAGAGTAAACAAAGCAGACAGTGACTCGAGTGCGGGAACAAGACGACTGTCGCTTTTAGTTACTCGTAGCGAAATGGCAGCTAAGCTTGAGTGTTCACCTACACTTGCAAAACGTTGGCTGCTAACGAAGAAGACAACCAAGTTCTATGGTCGAGGGTCGGACGCTGCCAACCAGCCACTTGCTATTGTAGACGTGATAGGATTCATCGTGCTGAAACACTGCATTGGTCTTATCGATTCGGTGTTATCCTACTTGCAAGATACAAGTAAAATGTTGAGCAAATGAAAAATATGGTAGAATTTTATTGTTTAATAACACAGCGCAGTCGAAATCGTTGGTAGGTTGTCGACGTTTCGGTCACCACTGGTAACCTTTTTTAAGACTGGTTTTACAACCGAATGAAACTGGAAATTGAACAATAAAATTCTACCATAACATTTCACATGGCGCGTCGGTTTTTCGATACACTCCGAACCGATCTCGATTCTGACACATTAAATGAAAAATAATCTGATTTCTGTCACCATGTTGAGCGGCATCAACCGCGAAACCGGCAGTGCGCTTCCGGGGAAATTTTGTCCTAACATCCGGATACAATGACGCACTACTTACATAAGAAAACCGTCACTACTAGTTGAAAACTGTAGGTACTCAAACAGCATAGGCGCTGAAACTAAACACTAGCAATGAGCTGACAGATCAATAGTGTGAAGTTCAATGTGAAAGTTGTCACTACTTGGTCTCACCTTGATTTTACCACACAAATTTCGGTTGGGTGGTTCTTTTCCCCCGGCCAATTTGCGTTCAGTTTCCTTCAATTTTTTAGTGACCTACATCAAAAAGAGGAGTTCCAATGTAGCATAGAGAATTATGGGGTTTATGGGGATTGGGATAGAACAAAGATATGATTCGTGACCACATATCTTTCACCTACTTCGTCGGACCATCAGTCAGTGAGTGTAGGCTGTGAACCCTGCATGGTAAGTGCCGGAGATGTACCCTTTTCTCCTACACGAATGGAAATTAGTCGAGAATGCAAATGACTAGTCACAACAACATCATTAGTAACCATTATTGGGCGAGCATTCTTCTAGATACCGTGGTTCAGTGGCAATACCATGTCCCGGAAATTCATCTTCCAAACGGTGACGGCAATTCATACTGGCCCATCGGATTTTTTTTGTATTCGGTGTATCAGCGATTACACAGGCAAGTGCATGAGCCCGTGCAAGTGGCTTACTCTATAGCCTCAAAGGCCGACCACATTACGAGCGAAAACTGGTAACTTTACCCTGAGAATCTGGGTGGAGAACCACATAAGGTCCCGACAGCCAATGAGCCGGGCAGGCCACAGCCAACGGTGGCGGAATCTGAAACTCACCTTTGAGATGGTAAACGCCCTCATCACTCACTTGATCACCCCGATGTCAGAATCGACACCTTAAATACTATCAACAGATGACATAGACACACATGACCCCCGACGTTCTGCAGTAGTGCTGCACGCTTGTGCGGTGGTGGTCGACTTATTGACTGATGAACCTTAGTAAATCGGTAGGAACCACGCTACCTTTGACGATAGGTAGCTCCGTTGCTCCCAAGAAGGTGATGACCAAGTCGCTTAGAGCGTTTTCTCTCTGTGTCGGATATGAGAGGCTCGAATCCCACCACCGTCGACCACTTTGATAACAGACAGAAATCAACTGCTTCCCAGCTCGTTATCTGCCTGACCTATTGGGACCTGATGTGATTCTCTAATCCAAGTGTCAAGGTCGCGTTTCCGGCTATCCCTAATAGTGCAATAGGCATTCGAGGTTATGGGGTACATACTCTTTTCACTGCACTGATGTGCAAGCAGAAAATAAAAAGACTACAAAACACGACTTTCTGTTCCATAAATAACGGTGTTTCTCAATAGTACAGTGGGTCTATGCAGCAATGGACTATCTTCTACTTCAGTGACGCTTATGTGCGGGTATATGATGACATTATAAAAACAGCAAAACGGTTATAATAACCCATTCTTTGTAGTACTTTGTGCATCTTGACCACTCAGCCGTTGGAGAACAGTTGATTGTTTTAGGGAAGATCGCACAGTCAATCTTATAGTAAACTAGAAAATATGTTTGTAAGATAGAGTGAAAACAAGTTGGGTGTTTCCATCTGATCTTCGAAGCACAGTTTTGTGAACTCAGAAAAAGTGAAAATGTGAGACAAACGAACAAACATGCAACACAGTGGTTACCTCTTGTGTTTTCTTATTTGATTCTCCCAGTCGTGCAGCTAACTGATTGCGCTCGTTCTCGGATTCGGTGAGCAGTTGACGCCATTTCCGTTCCGATTCTCCGACAAATTCTTGTAGCTTTGCCAACAAGTACTCGGTTTCCATCAAAGTGTTCTGAGGACAAATAAACTTGCCATGTTACAAAACTACAAGTTGGAAGCAACCTCAAATAGACAATAGTAAGTAAGTCATTATTTTTTGTTTAAGGTATTATCGTAGTCCATTCGTGAACCAGTCCGCTTTCTTGATTGTACATCAGCTTTGGCCAATCACGAAGCTTTTGATCATTAGATCCCTTGGACGCTTTGTAACTCGACTGTAAATACACGGGCAGATTTTCTGTTTCCCTAATACAGGACGATTTTGCTCGATCTCACCTGGTACCTATCACAGAATGGTACATGTAAATGGGTAAACGAATAAGGTCTAATATTACATGAAACACATTGGTGTTGAAAGAATCGCCACGGTAATCGCACTGTGACACGTGTGGCTGTCTGTGGTTATGACGGTGAATTCCAACGAATAACTGCAATTACTTCCACAAGGCCATTCACGTTGGAAGCAGGACCTTTGAATTCGGACGTGCTATTTGTGTATCAAGTTAATAAAGAAATTTCGTGAATGTCAGAGCATCACTGGTCGCGACATCGAGCCAGGTCCTCCAACGTATCTAACCACTGAATGGGAGGGACCTCTTGGACCCCACCCAGGTTGTCTAACACACCGTACACGGCAAAGTCCACCGGCCAAGGATTTCATGCCATTCTTCCATGTTATGAACTGATCACCTTTACTCAACTTCCAACCATTGCCCACCTCAGCGAACACTGCAAGCCGAATAATGCTATCCGGGGTCATGCGCAACACATGTACCAACCGCCTTAGTCTAGTGGCCTTTAGTGTTTTATCTAATGGTTCGCTCGTGTGCCCAGTACTCTGCGCCTAACCTCAGGACTGCTGATATGGTGTTCCCACCAGATTCGAGCAATACATCGAAGACATTGATGTTCGAATACCGACAATCTCCGTGTATCCTTCACCCACAATGGTCGTGTTTCCGACCCATGCAGGAGAACTGACCTGATTGCAGCAGCGTACACTAGATTCTTGATAGATGAGCGGATTGAAAAAATAACTTTCCCGGCAGAAATTTGAACACAGAAGTCAACAGCATTAGATTGCACGATGTACCCCGGACCATCTCGCTGCATCTTCACTAGTGCATACTGCAGTCAGGGTGATCATTTATAAATGAGAAATTGAACGTTCTCATGAGACCAAAGGCAAATATATATGTATATATATATATATATATATATATATATATATATATATATATATATATATATATATATATATATATATATATACAACTAGTGATAGCAAAGAAAAACACGTTACCAAGGAAAGGCTAACGTAATTTTCCATTCTCACTGTTCGCGCAGTTGACGCTGACGATGGTTAAATGCTAGTGCCTCCGCGTATCTCAATAGTGATTGATTATTTGTGACATAAGTGACGATGAACGCTGTGTTCAGATTACCAGTGTTTAGTCTCCCACAGGTGTTGCGTAATGGATGATTTGAGTGTTCTGTGTGCGCTCGATGATGTCACTGATTGTGTATGTTTGCTCATTGTTCTTTGCGACCAAACCGAAATATATTGTTGGCACGAGGAGCCTGAATCTTATGTGATGGAAAATCCACTTGGATTTCGCACATCGAAAAGTCGGACGCCGCGAGCCGTAATCGAACCGGTGACCCTTCGCATACCGGGCAGATGCTCTACCAGCTGAGCTATCGCGGTCCGGACAGCCAGTTCGATTCCGGCTCGCGGCGTCCGATTTCTCGATGTGAAAAATCCAAGTGGATTTTCCATTACAAACCGGAACGTGTTCAACCATTCTATTAAGCAGTTGTCTATCCGTTCTGCCAGTGTAATGGTTTTTATTTGCTGTCATTAGTTGGTCTCATGAGAACGTTCAATTTCCCGTTTATAAATGATCTCCTTGACTGCAGTATGCACTAGTGAAGATGCAGCGAAATGGTCCGGAATACATCGTGCAACCTAATGCTGTTGACTTCTGTGCTCAGAGGAGCGGATGTCAGGTCGACGCCACAGGTGACTCAGATTGGTAGATGCCAAGTGAGCCTCCTGTATTAAAGACATTTCATCCGATATCCGACCTGCGGCTGAAATGCAGCTGCCTAGATAACAGGACTTGTCTACTTCGTCTATTGTCTTCCCAGACAGTGAATGGTTTGGTGTTGGACCAACCCAATACGAAAAGAGCATTTCTGTGATGAGGTTCACGGGACCAGATTATTAATGGAGATATCGCTCAGTAAAGAAAAGTGGTTGTAGTAGACTTGTATCTGTATAGTGTATTTAGACTCAACATCACAGCCTTTCACTACAATTATTTTTCCAAAACGTAGCAATCGAAACCGTCGTAACATAACACATAAAAATAAGAGGTGAGAAGAGACAACCAGCTTTTCACTCAAGTACACTAGTGTGCACGCCTGGACACGAGTGAAAGAAAATCGAGAAAACACAAATCACAAATATACATTCTTTAGGATTATTCATAAACATTCCACAAAACCAAACACCATCGCGAAGCAATCTACAACTAGTTGTCAAACACTGCTTGTCGTGGTACCTCGTTTCTTCGGTTTATTCTGGACCACGTACGCTTAATTCAAAGTTGACGCTCTCTCTCTCTCTCTCTCACACACACACACACACACCCTCTCATTCTGTGAAATATTACAGATGTTGACAAGTTAGAGCAAAAGCCGATATAGATAAGCTTAAAGAACCAGGGTCATAAATTTAGTTCCAGTTTCAGTTTATTCGACCACTAACCTCGCAATTATTGGTGGGATTAACTGAAGCTCAATTAGAAATAAATTAGAAAGTAGCATTCTGATAACCACCCGTATGCAACAGCACACTCGATTAGACTAAAGAAAAACAGAGGTCAAAAAAACCTTGGTGTACTGAAAAAAGTAAAGCACTTTAAATACAGAACAAACTAACGGGCGCCGATAGCCTCATTCGTATTAGTTCTACCTGATACAAGTCATAAAAGATTGGACGAAAATGTTTCACGTCACCAGTATTACCAATTGAAGTTTGCGGAAACTGATACAAATTAATCGAGCACTTGTATCACAATACGTACTTTGTAACGCTGCAATTCTGCTACGCTAGCTTTCTGTTGTTTACGCGCCTCATTTCGTTCCCGGACAGTTTTTTTGTACCTGTCCTGAGTGGCACTGAGTTGCTCTCGTAACTGATCCAAGGCAACTTTGGACTCCAAATCAACCCAGACAGATGGTTGAACATGCGAAGACGGAGTTGACGATTTCACATCACCGGCACGTCGATCCAAAATAAGCACGAATTCTGTGCAGACACCTGCATCTGTACACTGTTTCAGACGGGGACTGGTGCTCGTGGTAGTCGTTGCTGTCGCTGTCGCTGTCGCTGTTGTTACGTCGTTCAGCGATTTTCCGAGCCGAGCCGCATCTAGTTCATTCTTCAGGTTATCCGCACGATGTTGAGCTTCTTGTAAGTCAGCGGTCACACGTGTTAGATCACTGGACAATTGAGCTACCTGAGCTCGAAGCTCATTCACGGTGCTCTCATTCAAAGACATGGACTGGGTAACTTCGTCGAACAGACGTTGTTTCTGCGCGTTCAGTTCCTGAGTGATGTTTCACCAGTGAGTAAATAAAAGGAAAAGTAAATCAGTGTGAATGCGTGAGGATTGTTGTGGTGCTAATTGAGATAGAACATCACAGTGCAACGACCCTTTACTGTTGAATTTCAAGTGCCCCATCAACGATAACTAAAGACAATGCAACTGTGGAAACCGATATTCCAAGCGAGACTCTAACCACAGTAGATCCGAACTTTCACTGGTATGCCTTTCGTATCGTCACAAGAGATTTCGGTTTCATTTTGCACATCAATAATGGTGTCGCGTACCAATGCATTATTCTGTACTCGCCGTTAGACCACCCTGTTTTTGTGTTCACTTACAACCCTATATATTTCCAGGCCTATAGATCGTCTTGAGTGGTATCTATGCGTTATATATATATATATATATATATATATATATATATATATATATATATATATATATATAAGTCAGTTGGAATTGTCTCCTAAAATGACTATACCGTGAAAATATTGCGCTACAGTTCCGCTTTGTTCTCTGCTGGATGGACTTTTTCCAACCCATGCTATCTCAATCCACTCGATCCCTTCTGCCATGCAATTCCTGGTTGCTCGCTTGGTTGCAAGTCATTTCCTTTTTTATGACTATTGCACTATTTAGAACCACGAATTACCGGTAAATATGAATTTTTAGTTAGAGATTGCTCTGTTGACCTCAGCTGTGCACTGTCCCTGCTAGGTCGACAGTTTAAGTAACCGGGATAGCGTCCAACCACCATCCATTTATCTGGGAAAATTCGGCCCGGTTAAGTTTTAGAGATATCCCTCATCCATTCCATGATATGTGCAAATAATGCACGCGAGTGGCGTGCCTCTTGCTGATTCTCAACAATAAAAACGTCAAAATACATTGAGCGCGAACAGAGCAGTTGAGAAAAAGAATGATTAACGGTCGGCCTTACTGCGAACTGGTATTCGAGACTTGAAATGACCTCGGACTGGTGCTTTTGGTGTTCCAAACAACGCGTCAGTTCGTTTTGTGATCCGTTCAGGCTCATCATGAGTTCCTTTCAGAAATAGTTAGGGCAATCGGGGGGGGGGGGGGTAGAATTATCAAAATGAGAGCTCAGTTTACAAACGATTCGATACGGTTCCCTTGGGTTCTAACACAATCAAATCCGCGCGTTTCGGTCGTTACTCGGATGGTTTTATAAACGGAAACTAGGTGAACTAAGCTCTCCAGTAGAACGGAGCAGATATGCTTATTTGATTAATGCGAGACTAGAAGCTGCGGATACATTGAAATCACAAGGTGAAAATATTGTCCCAAGTGGATCAACCGCATGCTTGAATCAGAATTTCCGCAATAATGTTATGAGATTACAAAAAGTGGAGCACAATTCAACGCACTATGCGATAATCACACGAACAAACGAAAATTTCGAGAAAAGCATATACGCACTTGTAAGTAGAACATTTCTGTGCCTATTCGATTTTGACTAGCGGTCTTCTTTTCATTGTCCGTTTCACTTTCCTGGTGATACGATCAATCCTAAGCTCCACTGGGTTGCGCTTAGAACGTTACGCTTAACTGTGAGGTTCATGTGTGAACAGATCGGAACTAAACGAAAAACTATCAGACAGCGTGATGACGACAGCGAGCTCCACGAGAATACTTTTAATATGCTTCCATAGCTAATTCAGAAAAATCCGGGATTGTAGAGGTTCAACCAGTTTCTTGGGTGTGGTCGAATAATTCGTTTTATCTAGAGCCCCTGTTGAGAAGACGCCCATCATGGGAGTCGATCGTCGTGCATGTGTGTGTGTGTGTGTGTGTGTGTGTACCGAAGTCGGTGATGAACAGCGCCCATGTGATTTGGCACTGATGCAGAGCAAGTCGGATAGCTTCACGGCCGCCGTGTGAGCGCATGTGACTTTTAATCACCCACGCAGGATCGCAGTGCCATAGAAAGAACTCGGCGAGCAAGCATTTCTGCTGATACCCAACAAGGGTTCTATCCTCAAAGGTTCGAACGAACTTGCTACAAAATGGTAACCCTAGTGCTATTCGGCCCTTCGAATCGAAAGCGCATATATCCAGTCTTTACAAAACACGAAAGCCAAAACTGCAACATAGTCGAATGTCCATTCAAACACCAGTACGGTAGGAATCCAAATATATCAAGGTCGACAGGGGGAAGCGGTATTCAAGATTAGGTATATACTTAGGTTTACCAGATCACCGGGTCATCGATGTGACAAACTTAGCTGAGTGTCATCCGAGCACTACACTGGTGATGAGAGATGCAATTTACTTTGGTGAAATGTGTGAAGCGACTTCATCTTGACCAAAAACATTATGCAACGTTTTTCGTGCAAACGGACATGCACCGAGGTAGACAGCCTCATTCTCATCCGGTTCAGTACCACAACTCACCTTAGGTGATTTATCACTCTCAGCCTTCGGGTCAAGTCCAACAGCCCTACTAAACAGTAGAATGGGTCATTTCGCTGTACTCGTTGCAAGAGTATGGTCCGACGTATTATTCGATGGACCGCTTAGCCTCACTGGCAGACAGTGCGTCCGTATCAGCCCCTACCGAGCCCACGAAATCACGAACGACAGGACAGCTGATGGATGGCGTGAATCGATACACGAGACGAATCCTGCCAGCGGAATTCAAGCCTCAAGGCGTGGCCATCCACACCAGTCAGACCAATGCACTGTGTCCAACGAGTGGGCGCATCTGAAGACAACCTATATATTTCTGTTTTCACCAATAAAACGACACCGATCTTGAAGAGGATCCGAGTTCTCGCTATAGTGGGGCGGGACAAAACACTCGTGCAGCCATAGAATACGAAATGACTGGTTACTAATTGGGGATGCCATCCGGGGTTCTGATTTATCAGCCGAAAATAGATCTGTAAAGTACAGCTACATTTCTCCAAAAATCCATGACCTTTTGACCTCTCGTGCTGTGTATGTTGACCAGATTGATGAACGCTTCTCCGGCCAAACACTTGACCTGATTAATAAATGGACTCATTCATCGGTGCGGTTTTGTCGGTATTTATTCTTTGACGTAATGACCTTATCTCAACTCACAGCACACACACACACAAACAGATGCACGGATTTGAATATTTTTCACGCTCACAGTTGTACACAACACAATCCATGCGGCCAACACACTCGACGGTTGTTACTCTGCTTCTTTCCGGGTCAACCGATTAGACGGCTGTGAACGCTTAAGTGTGCAATTCCGACGCAAATGAGTAGAATAAACTTCCAAAGATTGAGACCATATACATATAACTAGACTGTTATTATGACTGATAAAGGACCGTAGAACATGTTCGACTGGTGTAGTGAGAGCAATAAAACTGTGATTCGATTAGGAACAGTGGGAGACACTTACCTGAGAACGTTTTCGTTCAATTTCCAGTTCGTGATGCTGACGCTGAATTTGTGCCTCGTAGCCTGCTATACGGGATTTCGCGTCCGCTTGCCTGAAAGGGTCAGATGCGTGCCGAACATTTCACAATATCACTGGGCCTCAGTCATGTCACGAGTGTATTTAACGAGTAGCTGAGCCACAAAGCTTGATTGCATAAAGCGTGACCGGGCATGTGTATTTCCGCGTTCGGCTCACGATCGCCAGACCAGATCACATGCAATACTCGTATCGCACACGTTTCACTGAGAGATTCTTCACTAAGTGACAAAAACTTCTGCGTAGTGAAACCAATACAGTATAAACCCAAATTTCCTTTTCTCAGTGATGTCCGTGTTTCTACTCGTTGACAGGGAAAACGGTCAGACAAACCACAGGACATAAAAAATGGATGGGGGAAACAATTACCTGAAAACGTAGTGTACAAGTACTAATTTGGATACATGTTTCAACACCGGTTCAGCAAGGGATTAGAATAGATGATGGTGATGATGGAGAATCAGTTGTGTAACTCAATAAAGATTATAGCCCAGATACAGTAGTTATCTTTCAGAACTGACAGGTAATCCGAGCCGAAGATAATAAGAACAGGTTAACATTCTAGTGGAGCACCACATCAGGAGAAACGTACGGTCTCCGTTAACTCAGGGCGATCCATCCAATCCACAAATTTTTGATTATACACTCTTCACTTATGAAGTCCTAGTGTTAAGGTCCCTGATTCCAACTAAAGGTTGATCACGTGTCAGCTCTCAGCAACACTGGAGGCATGCTTGAGATTGCTCACAGCATGCATACTGAGGTGTATTTTTTATGATTACTCATTTCGCACTGCTCACTGTAACTTTCGCAGAACGGTGTTAACCTTGGGGAACGAGACTTTTGTTAAAATTAGACCCGTTGGGGTGAAAGTTTTACATATCATTGAGAAATCCGATAAATATTGGAAACAGATATTTTACACATTGGTGTGGTGGGAGCTTAGAATAGTACCGAACGGATAAACCAAAATGACCACGTCATGAGTGATGTTATTACTTTTGTGAATTTTACTGACTTACATTAGAATCATTACTCTCTTCAGTTCAGATTTTTCAACCATTATTTTCACACTGTTGTGCTCTGGCTTCGGTCGCTACCTCGCAGCCCCGTAGAATAATAAGTGAAACAAAATTTCTTCGCACGATCCCCGTGGAAATTATCAAAAAAGTGAACACCATCCCCGATTTGAATCACACCTATATTCAGGCACCGCATGCGATCCGTCAATTGAGATTCAGGGTCAGTTCGTGGCCATTGGAAAACCCACATATGTTTATCTTACGTTCATCCCAGTTCAACTTGCACGGGGGCATTTTGCATGTTGGGACCGTGTTCTAGCAGAATTCCTCCGGGGATCAACTGGAATTCCAAAAACGAGAACTTGACAGCAATGACACATGTGTGAACATGCACTACTCTCCTGCAGATAGTCTGTTTCGAATTAGACAATGCTAGTTGGAATCTGATTCCAATAGAAGAACCGAAACAAGCCAAAATCTAGTTTTTAGCAGGACTAAAACTGGACCACATCTAGTGTATAAATAACGATTTCAGTCATTCTATGCATCTAGACATCAAAACTGCCGAAAAGAACCACCAGTTTCGTTGTTTTGAAAAGTAAAAACTAGAACGAAGAGAACAGGGAAACAGAGAGGCAACAGATGAAGTGTCGCTTCAATTCGACCGTTTTACTATTGTGCTAATGCACACATTTGATTTGATGCGACCAACTCCCGTGTGAAAGTAAGTTAGTCCATGGGATGTCTGTTATGGCCGCTGTCCATGCAAGGCGCACACACACGCACGCACGCGCGCTCACACACACACACACACACACACACACACACACACTGAAATCCAGTTTTCGTGCCAATGACAACTACCAAAGGCTAAATGAAGATCCAGGCATTCGTGTCTGCTCACACCGTGCTAATCTATATCTGTTACAGACCACCTATACGACAGTTCCGAACTAAGCAAGATAGTAGGAGTAAGCTAATTTATATGAGCTCCATCCCGGAACACCAAAAGACCTATCTGCGTGGCTGTGGGCGGTGCCGGAGTAGCGATGAAGACAACTTTTCCGCAATCGAGTCTCGATGTCTGAGAGCGGCACGACACACGGTTTTTTTCACTGTAACTTGGAAAGACAAAGAACGCATCACTGATCGAAGACCTCTATTTGCTTCATATATCACAAGACGTACACGAATAGATACTTGATAGGAGCAAAGTGCGATGTGGAGGCCTAGTTCACTGTGGTTTCCGGAATTATAGGAGGAAAATTATTGCACCACCAAAATGAAGTTGGGGTTTCGTCTTTAGTCTGATTTTGTTTTCGGCGTGTGAAAGGGCCGAGACCGATTTCGCTGTTCCTTCACTGATACGCACAACGCAAGTCAGATCTGGTTTTTGATATATCAATGTAAAAACCTATAGTCTTGGCTTGACGATAAATACGGTTTAGCGTCGTTCGCAGAATACCCCGTATGTCTCCTACATCGAAAATATCGTCCGTCATCTCCCAGCGATCTTTGCCGATAATCAAAAAGGCACCGGCTCAAGAAGCATTATTGCGTCCGTCCCTGTTCTATAGCTCTGTGATGCAAGGAAACGACGCTACTGTGAAGCGCTGGTTGTTTCCAGTTCAGTATAATCGACAACACATCAGAAACACTATTTAGCAGACACCGTGCCGTACTCAGTGTGATCCGGTCTGCAGATCAAACTTAAGATAGACGTCCCTAACAAACAGTACTTAGGTACTAATTCGGACAACTTTCTGAGACGCTCTTTTCGTGGTTACACAGCTTCGAAATGTCCTTCTGACATCGACTTCCTGAACCTTTTTGACAGTGCTTTAATGTGCCACAAGCCTTTTGTGTAATTATCATGTCTGTGAATAGGATTCTGATAGACTCAGTCCAGATCAGTCCTATTTCGCAGACTGGCCGAATCTCGCTTGGTCGGAAACGTACTTGAAGCTTAACAAAATGAGTGCACCCATTATCTAGCGATACCAGCAGTGCGCGCGTAACGGGTTAGCACAGACCATCATTACCATTCTCTCTTGTGTAAATACTGGTACCTGCATATACACTTACTGGGATTTGGCTCATCGGGTTTTCATTCGTTCTGTCTTTGCAGATCGTGCACGTTCAACCCCGCCGGATGAGCGTTGCATCCAGCACATCCGGAGCCCCTGGTTGTCTGTGTTAGTGTCGAACCGTCGTCGCTGCCCTAGTCGTCGTTTTCGTAGTGTCGTGGGCGGGTTCTTCACTGTGTTGCACGCGTCAGATTTCCCAGTTTTGCCAGGGCAAATACTCTTGCATCCGAAGTACAAAACTGTGCGTTCTGAGCTCGAACACATGCCCAAACGTATGTATTATTCGTGCGTCAACCATCATCACCATCATCATCGAACAGCGTTGAACAGAAGGGTGAGCCCCACTGACCACTGACTTTCTCACCACGTTGTGCGTAGCAAAAAATTAAATGAATATACAAGATGGACAGAGAGTGGACTTACAGGAGTGGGAAAAGGAAAGAACGCCCCAGTAGCCAACACAAGGGAATACAGAGTCTAACTGTACAAACACGCGTTGATCAATCGTTCCGATTTCACAGAAAGTGACAACGCGATCGCCACTGATCACGGTTCGCAGCTATAACCCTCAGTGTCTCCAGCCAACTAGTTGAGGGATCTTTTGGACCCCAACCACGAAGACGTGGGACACCTACTTTTCCCAAGTTCGCTGTACATCTCATTCCTCGTTGCCACGCCATCTGTTGACCCCAACGTGGCATTTTCCACTCCCGATGAGGAACGGAAAACAGGGCACGGTACAGCGGAGGTGTGCTCGCCATAGGTAACACGTGTACCAACCAAAGAAGTCTACCGATATGCCCGTGCGCAACCTGGTGAAATTCCGCTGATGGATCGGATGGAGTGTGGCATAGTTGGATTGTTGCATTGTTCCCTAGAAAACTGATATCGCACGTTAGGTTGAAAGCGACCGGCACACATTTCTCCCAGACTAGATTGAACAGTCACTTGGGCAGTAGCCTCGTAAGAGACAGCCATTGCGGAAACCTAAAGGGGACTGAGCTAGGTTGTGTAAATTCATCATCGAGAACGAATTTAGCCAATAATCAGACCAAGCGTAACAGTCTCATTCAGTATTTTTTTGTTTGATGCCACAGGGTTGCGTTCGGTGTTTGTCTGCTTGCGCTTAAGGCAGGTGGTTCCAATAAACTGGGGTGCACGTTTTCGATTGCTCTGTTTGCGGAAGACTGGAACCTATCTCCTGTGGCTAGTTTGATTCATGGTGTCACTCCAGCTCTGGAACATGTTGGATACAGTGTGCTCTGACAAAAAAAAGATCCTAGTTCACGCTAGGTGATGACTTTTGGCAACCGCTGGAACATTTGGCTCCTTTGTCTTGCCATAGTCCATTAGGGGGATCTGGTTGGTACTAAACCGTTGAGACCAGCATGAGGTTGTATGTTTGCGTTTGTTAGGATTTTATCGATCAGGTCGTCCAGCTTCGTACTGTTTAGGATCGTCGAAAAGCGGCATTCAGCTGAGTCGGTGTCGAGTGTTTCTTTGACGTTGTTTGTTCGCTTTCCCGAATGAGTTGACTATGTGCTTCGACCGTTGGTTCATGCCTGATGCAGTGCGTATCAGTTGGAAGAGCTTCCAAAGTTGGCAAGGGCGGCAGCAGTTTCCATACTGTCGGCGATTTCGGACCAGTGCCGCTTGGGTCTGTATTTTGCTGAGTGTGTGGCTTCACGGCGAAGTTTAAAGAGTTCGGGAAGTTTACATGGAGTTCCGCGACCCCACCCTTGCGCAGAGCTGAATAGTGCTTCATCAAATCTACTACTTCTTACCGCGTCCCACTGACTAGTTTTATTGTTGTTTATCGTAAATTCACAGTCTCGTTATTGAGGAGTTTTACAGCTAAACTACAAAGAACAGCATTCGAAAGGGCCTGTACTCTAGGGGGAAGCTCAGAAGGGTTGGCATTTATGTTGCCCAGGAATGAAAATGTTGAGATGACAGATGGATGCTAAGACGGGTACTGGTTCCGTTTGGTACTTCCCGTCTTCCTGGTTGGGGCCCAGGGGATTGGGATTGTCGTTAATTAAAGAAGTTTAGGAATATGATTCAGAATAGAAGTTAATAGTCCGAACGTTTTAGGGTCTGCCTGTCAAAATCCCGTGCCCCGCAGACACACAAAACCACTTACAAACAAACAAAACACCAATAATTGTTCGGCAAAACGGTAGTAGTAATAGTAATAATAACAAAAATAATAACTGGCCCTATTTAGAAATCGCTGTGCAGTTGTGTTCAGCGCAACACCTTTCTATTGAAATATCCAGGTTGATCGAGACTTATACTACATAGAGTTTTCATAACATCATCTACGCATGACGACTGATCCCCATAGAGGATGAACGAAAAAACTACTCAGAAGTTCGTAGGTCTATGTTCGACCCCTTAGATGGGTGAAAAAGTCACGGGGACATGAACGAGATAAATACATTTGATCATGACACGATCGGCCGAGTCACGTGCTTCAGCGTGTCAAGGTTATCGCCGATCATTTGCGCAGCACGACGGAGAGCGATCTATGATTGATAAGATAATTAAGTACACAGAAAATCGAAGACCAGCGGTTAATCGATAACAGACCCTGGATTTCCGACCCCACTGGCGCAAGAGTAGTCTTAATGGCGTATCATGCGGCAGTATCACATTAGCGCAAGCAGACCGTTGAGCCGACCGTACGATGATAAGCATCCTCGTGGTATACGAATGTGCTGTCAAACAGGTACAATTGCGAACGGATGAATAACCAACACTGGAAGAGATAAGCATAAACGGAACCGAGGGTCAATTTTGTTCCTAAGACTTGAAGATGTGAACCACGTAGGGGTCACAGTAGGTCGGAAGTGGTACTGACAGTAGATTTATATGAATTCGGGGGGAGGGGGGGGGGACACTGGAATCAGTGATATCGGCTTCAGCGTAAATCAGCTCTGAATTTGTTCACGCGGGGTGATCGTATGCCCAGATAAATAATTGCAAGTGTGGAGAATTCCGGTTAACTCACTCGTTCTGACGTTTGGCTCGTAGTTCTTCCAGTGCGGTCTCTTTCTCCGACTGCAATTTGTGAGCTTCCACGCGAAAAGCCTAACACAACGAGCAAGAAACACGGAAGAAGAGAGGGGAAAACAGTTTTCGAAATTATTACAAGAGATTCCCTTAACATTCTAGAGATATGCACATTGTGACATCAAAACATGCTTTTCTGGAGCCAATCAATTAATTTCAATGGTTCATTCTCTAGCTTGTACAATTCATACTGGAAATGGGCGTGTTGAAAACAACTGTTTTTCATTACACGTTTGCGCACGAGTGCAGTGGAAGAAGTATACACCATAGTCACAAAGGCCCAAGGCACTATTAGTGATAGCCCGAAACCAGACTCATAGTGGAGAACCATATAAATTCCCAATAGGTCAGGTATGATAACGGACCGGAGAACAGTGGACAACTACCTCAAAAAACGGATCCGCCTAACTCCATCCACTGAAATACTGAAAATGTTGAGGGTAAAGTAGGAAGACTGATTACCCGTACCATTATCGTACACAAAACAGAAAGATAACAAACAAACCAGTCTCTTCACCGATCAAATCAAACGAACTATAAGATCAGATAAGAAACCACAACAGAACCACCACTGCTGGTGGTTATTCGCCACCAGCCTTCGGTAGGCGAGGCTCTTCCCCGGGACGATCGAACTTGAAGTGCCAGTGAACAACCTTAGTTCCGATAAAACATTAGATTAAACCTACTTGTGTATTCTGTCACCGAGTTAAAAGCAACCAGCGGTTAATTCTGAAATAGAAACAACCACTTTTGGGATGCGGAGGCACAGAGGTCAAACGCAACGGGATCGGTCAGATGCAGGTTGCGCCCAAATGATGCTGCCCCCCATCCTGAACACCGACAGCTGGAAGCTACTAAATAGCAATTCCCAATGTTTTCAGGAGAGATCATTTCAAGAAGACGATGCTGTTCACTGTGCACATTTACTCGATTAGCAACAAGTGGGTACAGTGCGACCATACGTACATGGGGTAAACCTTACTGCGTAAGAGAACTTTCATGTGGTATAGACATCTGACAGATTGAAAAACAAAATAAACGAGAGAAATGTCAAAACATAAGCACCATCCATGCTAAAAGGCTGGTGAAAAGTGTTCTTTATTTTTCGGAGAAAACAGATCAAAAATAGGTACTCTCTTGATTTTTAGAACCTCCTTGATAGGGGATCTGACAATCGTGAATTGATACTGAATGACAGAAAATGAATAAAATTTACTACCAAGTTTCAGAATCAAATAGAAAAAAACAAAGTACCTGTATTTCTTGTTGATGGATGACGTTTGCCTGACGTAATTGATTTACCTCTCCTTCAAGTTGTTCTAAACGTGACTTGAGTAGACAGTTCTCCTTAGATACGGCCTAACGGAGTCGGAGTGGAAGAGTAAATGATAGGGGGAAAATACAACAGAACAATTTTACCTCACGGTAAAAACAAATAACGAGGAATATTTAGCTGCACTAAAACCAAATGTACATTCGGCGGAATGGCGCGTACAGCAATCAATCAATCAATCAATCAATCAATATATATATATATATATATATATATATATATATATATATATATATATATATATATATCCCACAGACTCCAACATGTCAAATGTCATTTCTTCAGGAAAAGTAATCAGTTTATTGCTGCAGTGCGCAAAACATAAATCTCAGTCGTTGCCAATTCCTCGATGGTTCATGAGATCTTTCGCACTAATTACTGTCGGACTTCGAATGCGCCAAACAAGAGTCTCCTGCCAACCAATTCGAAAATGTCATTGCTGGTAAGAGGGCTGAGCGTGCACCGCTCGAATGGGTCACTGTCAGCAGTCGTCTGTGTGCAGTTCGGCTGAATGGTTTTATGCATGTCAACAGCATTAGATTGACGCACCAATACCTGTTTGTCATTCCTGTGTATGCCCCAAATGACTGTAGCTCTCCTCAGGCTAAAGACGAACTCTACCAGGATTTGTCTCAACTGCTCCGCAGCGTGAGCTCTACGGACATCATGGTAGTTGCTGGTGATTTCAATGCTCAAGTCGGAAGCTTACACGAGACGGAGAGGAATATGGGAGGCCGATATTTCATTCCAGCCAATCGAACTGATGACGGTGATCGACTCATTCAACTATGTTTCGACCATGGACTATTCCCAGTGAGTACAAATCTCTCGCACAAAAAGTAACACCGGCAAACCTGGTGTCCTCCTGAGCCTTCACAGCGTTGGACTCAGATCGACCGTATTGCTGTCGGCTTCCGCTGGCGCGGGTCAATTCAAGACAGTCAGTCATTTTGGTCCATGTCTGTAGACACTGATCACGCTCTTGTCCGCGCGCGCTTCAGCTTGTGCCTCATCGGTGGCCGAAGCAACGCCAAAGCCAACCGTCCCCCGCAGATGCTACCAGACGATAACTAACGACCTGCTTCCCGAACAGAATTATCCACCAGGTTATCGATGCAGCCAAATGCACAGGATCCAGAAGAGCGATGGACAGAAATCAAACAGGCTTTACGTGCGGCTGCTGATGCTACCTAAGGTCCAAGAACTAGAAGCACACAGAAACGATGGATATCGGCATCCTCAGTTGCACTGTTATATGTGCACAGGTCAATTCCTCCGGATTCCAGATACGATGAGCCACGGAGATGCCTCAAACGTCAACTGATTCGGAGCCTGAGAAATGACCGTGAGCATTGGTGGATTGTAAAGTGTAGGGAAATGGAAAAAGCTGCGGCGGCTGGCAATAGCCGCAAACTTTTCCGTTTGACTAGACAAACCGGTCTACGTAAACCGGGCGTTAGCTAGTTGATCAAACAGGCGAACCCCTCACTGATTCAAACTCATGAGCATCGTCTAATTATCTGGGCGGAGCATTTCGAAAAGCAGTTTAATTGGCCTTTATCCTCGTCAGGTTTGATCACTAGCGCAACGGGTACAGCTCTTGTTGCAGACACCAGTCCTCCGTCAGAAACGGAGGTTCTTCGTGAGATAAGCTATCTTAAACAACATAAGGCTGCCGGACCGGATGGGTTGCCTTCGTCTATTTTCAAAGACGGTGGCCCAGCACTTTTACTGGAGTTGACAAAACTCCTCGGTTTGATATGGGAGAAGAAACAAGTTCCAAAGAGTTGGTGTGAATCGGTGATCGTACCGATATATATATATATATATATATATATATATATATATATATATATATAGACTGCTGCCTTGGTAAATGAAGTCGTCGAAAACAGTTGGTTCCTCCCATCGAGTGCCAAACTCGAAACCGTTCACGTCCAGTCTTGTAAGATCACTTTACACTTCGAGAATGCAAAGCACATGCCGAATAAGGCTAGAGCCCTAGTGCACGTTGCGCATGTACCGCACACTCAAACAAGCAGATAAGGTCGTCCGCGTAATCTAGGTCACATAGCTTTTAAGCATCTGCAAGTTTGACTCCCAGATCTTGAAAGTCTCGCAAAGGTATTTTCCATTATCTCGTCGATAACGAAGTTAAACAGGCATGGGGAAATGGGAGACCCTTGTCGAACACCGTTGGTAGTTTAGAATGGACTATATAGTTCACTGTAAACCCTTACATGACCAGAAGTACGAGAATACAATGGTCTCAGTAAGTTCACAAACTTCTGGGGCATACCTTTTCGATGAAGAGCATTTACTAGCGCTGTTCGATCAACTAAATCAAAGGTGCTCTTCAAGTCGAGGAAAATCATTAATGTCGGTCGACGATGTGTATGTGAGGCGTGCCAAATAGTTGACGAACAGTAAAAATTTGGTCGATATATCCTTGAACTAAGAGGGATCCAGGCTGTTGTTCGCCGGTGTTAGACGGCGTAGAAAAATCGAGGCTAACACTTTGGTGACTATCAGAATTACGCTGATCCCACGATGGTTACTACAGTCATTAGATATTCCCTTCTTGAAGACGAGTACAATCAGTGACCCGCCCGATAACAACGGAATACGCTCCTCGTTCCAAATGTTACGGACAGAGGTGGTAAGTGATTTTATCAAGACATCTCCACCCGGAATGAAAAACGATTGGGGGAAGTTCGTCGGGACCAGCAGCCTTTCCATACTTTAGTAATCGAATATTCGACCTTACTTCTACTTCCGATAGGGGGTCAATTGATACTCCCTAAGGAATGGTAGTTGTATACACAGAAGTAACTACATTAGCACACGGCCAGCTAAACTGCTCTTTGAAGTATTCGGTCCAACGGTTGAGCTTCTGCTGTTCGCCATGAATGGGCACTCCATTTCCATTACCGCATATCGTTTCACTGACAGGGGTTCACCGTCCACCAGTGTCGCGAATAAGTTTGAACAGTCTTTGACTAGCGCTTAAAGCAGCTGCTATTTCCATTTATTCGACTACCTCGACCCACCGATTTTCGCAATCCTTCTTAAGGCTAGTTGTGAATTGCCTTTGTGGATGTCTTCGTTCTTGTTCATCGCCCTACAGTCCTACAGTTGACGTTTTTGCTTTATTAGACTTAGATTCCCCGGAGATATCCAGTGTCTCGGATGGACATCCGCACCAAGACCGTAGGCGAAACCTGCTGTCACATGCATCGCCGTTTGATATGGGCCCAGTGCTCGTCCACATTACTGTTCGTCGCAGCTCCTAACTCGTGTGGTAGTTTCTGTTCGTAATCGGTGCGAAATTCTGGATCAGACAAACGCTGTATGGCCAACTGGGTTTGTGGTTTGCGTCGAAGACCATGGAGCTGGAGGGCGAATCGCATGAAAGCTAATGCATGGTCTAACTCTGTGCTACCAGTAGCTTATCACATGATCAATCAGCCCCAGAGTACTTGCAGAGTTAGAGCGCCATGTCGCCGTGCGACGCGAGCTGTGTCGGACATTTGTACCAGACAGGAATAACCCGACTGTCTGCACAAAACTGGAGAATCCTATTCCCGTTATCTGTGCGCTGAGCGAATAAAGCACAACACCCACCTAAACAAGCTTCTGATGCACTGAGTTTGCCAACTTGTGCACTAAAATCACCAGATAGCACATCAATGTCAGAGCCTTTGCTCCTGCGAACGACAGAGGTGAGTTCATCGCAGAAATCATCTTTCTGCGTATCAGAGCTGAAGTCTGTGGAGCGTACGCCGACAGCGAAAACAAATTGCGCTTAACATAACTATCCTTTCAAACGCCAACTGACCCCTGAAATCTTGTGCCACATAAACGACTATTGCCGTCTGAAGGGACAGCTTCCTTGTCGGTCAAGACTATATCTACACCACGTTAACCCACAGCTCTAGCTACTTCGTCTCCTGAAGTGCGCAGAAAATACCTCAATGAGATACCAGGAGCAGTTAGTTGAATCACACTGCTCAAATCCTGGATACGCGTTTCACTTACGCAGCAGACACCAATCTTCAGAGAATCTATTGTGAGGGCAAGGCACGCCTGCTGACCAGTCTGCATGAGTGTACGCAAGTTAAAGGAGCTAAGATTCAGAGGCTGACGAGGCTTGAGTAAATGTGGGTTACAAGATAGAGGATTATTCCCGACACTATTTGACAATGAACCGTTGCGAGTATCGGCCGTGTTGCCAGTGGGCGCATTATGGGTGGATAAAGGGGGCAAAGAGGGGCGGTTGGAGATAGCAGACAAAGGTTGGATAGAAGAGAGAACTGCGAGCGGTAGCCTACTTATCACTACCCACCGAGCTCGATGCAATGGGAAACACGGTCCTGATTATCCAGCGCGACGACCGATGCAGCATGGAATTTTTTTTATTTCCCAACTAGGAGAAATGCTGTTTCAGACAAAATTATCACCAATCATCCGGAACTCTTTCACTTACAGATGAAAGCTCCTACTTCACTGAGTGATCGCGCTCTAATTACAGTCAGACCACAAATTTATTCACGTTCAGCACGCTGTTCACTTCTCAGGACAAAAGAAATACACGTAACCTCTAGGAACTTGTCATTCGAGCACATGGCCATTCCTCAAAGATCCCTTCCCATTATTTCTTCGCGGTGTTCTTTCGACTGCTTAATTTGCAAGCTAGACTTAAGAAAACGCTGTGTTGTCCTATGGAAATTGCATTGTTTACCAACGGCAGAACAGATTCTCTATTTCTAAAATCTCTGAGAAGCCCGAAAGAAAAATGCCTATAAACCACACTACCGAGCTGCTGTGAAAAGACGCTATCCTTATCAAACAAAGCATACAACGGCTGAATACAACATTAGCCCACCAGTCCTTCTGTACCCGAAATACCAAACATCTCTGGCACGGAATCTGGCCTCCATGTGGACGACGAGCCCGGTCAAAAAACTACAATATAAATACCGACAGCCTGAACGCCGCGTGCACTCATCATTCATCGGCTAACCTATCCCCCTATGTTCTTTCTGTTTCTCTAGATATAGAGCCATATTCCTCAGAAGTGTAGTGACCTCGATAGTCCATTTCGCGTGATTTCCCGTCACGATAAGACCTTTAAGTTTGATCGACACGGTCGCGTCGATACAGTTAGCATCGATCGTCTCAGAGCCGTGTACGTTGATGATAGCGTGTCGCCCTCTGACATGAGATTCGATGTTAACCCTGCTCTACCCGTGGACGACACTTCCGTGTCACGTCAAGGTCTGCAATTAGCGTTGTCTGCTACGACTTCAAATGAGGCTATCCTCTCACGTTCAGGCCAGCACCCAGCTCGTACTGCTACGGCTTCGAATGAGACTGTCGTTTCACGTTCAAGTCAGCAGCGCACGCCTATAAATCCGTCCGTGAATGAGGCTCTCGTCTCACGTTCCGGTCGGAAGATCGTTGGCCCAGCACGTTTTCGCGATTAGGTCAAACACGATCTTAATCATTGCACTTCGCAGTAATAACTTTCAAGTTTATCGATTCGACACGATTTACCATACCTCATTAGTTATTACTGTATTCTAGTCAAGTCCATTGCGGTTGCTACACCGGTTTTCTGTTTCTTTTCGTTCTATGGAACCTCGCCGTATGGTATGCTTCGCTGGTCCCACGAAATCTGGAGAAGTTTGGCACCAACGTTTGCATTTTGGTTTAGCCCTATCCTTGTAGTTCCTTGCCACCGGTGAACCTACCGATTTGGCTCCCGGATATCATATCGGTTAACGGTTACCCGACGCTGTACGTTATTGGTGTGGCATACCTGGATGACGATTCACGCAACCGACGCCACTGGCAACGAATCTGGTTTATGCTAGACCATCATTCTACGGTTCCTGCATATCACGGATTCTGTCCGTCAGCATCCTACAGCACAGTTACATTCACGTATTTTTCACGCATTTGTCCGCACGAATATCGTTTGGATTCCTTCACCTCCCTGACATTTTTCGAAAGCTTTCCACGCTTTCTAGCGGGGGCCTGCTGTAGTGACCTCGATAGCTGAGAAAATGACCGTTTTCTGGACGTCATTTTGGATCTATTTTCTCTACGATCTCTTCTGACGTTTGACATCAACCTCACTGTTTTTTTCGGTTGCGTACGTTTTACTGGACTGACTTTTCCGAGGTTTCTGTCGACCCCATTTTGAATCACTTTCACTTTCGGTCCTTCGCCGATTGTACGCGCTCGCGGTTCGCTTTCTGCCCAGCCGTTGCGTTTATTTTCGTTCGGTGTATTTCTCGTATCGGTACTGTTTTGGTGCCACGATATATAGAATACACCTTTGCATCTGTCAACCGACTTACGTATTCTCTATTCGTCCGATAGAGGGGATGAAGTTGGTATTTCGCTGTCAGACCGAATAGAAGACACGTTCTCTAGCCACCCTCGAACCTCCTCTATATTGGTGAGCCCGAAACCTCCAGAACCTTCCTGGATGATTCGCTCGCCCGGTGAGTCTGTGATTTTTTCGCTGTTTCACGTCCTCGTTTTGTTGCACGATATATATTTTTCACGATATGTTATCGCAACATAGTCATGTCTGAAGATAAGATGCAGCTCAACACATACATCACTTTATCTACGGTTGCTTTCAAACCTGTGGCGTTAATACCACATGACCCTGAGGTTTGGTTTGCAGCATTAGAACTGCGATTTGAGGCACGTAGGATTATCGCCTAACGCCAACGATTTTCCCATGCCTTAGAGGCAGTTCCTGATGTTATTGCCTCAGTGAGGGACTTGGTGTTAAACCGTACGATCGGCTCAAGGGGGCCATCCTCCAGCATTTCATACCCTCTCGGGAGGAACGCTTACCTCAGTTGCTTGCTCGGCATCCCATAAGGGATACACAACCCAGCCGCCACCTAGCTCGCCTCCGATCCCTGGCAGGGCCCGCCGATAGGGATTCGGAGATAGTTAAGGAATTGCGGTTGGACTCCTTCCCTTTTCATGTTCAGACCACCGTAACTGCACTCCTCGAGGACTCGTCCTTGGAACGAGCAGCCGTCATGGCTGAAAAGATTGTCGCTCGTGTCGGCGGTGGGGTTAACCCCCTCATCGCCACGACATCGAGCAATCGTCAGGGTGTTGATCTGGATGAATCGCCGGAGAGGCCTCGGCACTCTCGATCCATCCAGCGTCGACCATCTTTTAAAGACAGAGTTAAAGTACACACTCCTCGCGGTAGCCCACGTAAACAACGGCACGGACCGGCGCCTTCCACTGCCAACGTCCGCCATGAATCTGCCCCACCTGCCTCTTCCAAACCAGACCATCCTACCAGCGGCTTTTGTTGGTTCTACCACGTTTTCAGATCAGCCGCCCGTAGGTGCAGACAGCCGTGTTCATGCGCGGCGGGAAACGCCTCTGCCGGCGAGTAAAAGCGGCCGTACTCGCCGGCAATTAGTCACAGATTGGCCGTTTGTTTTACGTGCATGATTCGTACACTAACGCTAGTTTCCTAGTTAATACTGAGGCCCAAGTTCCTGTCTTGACGGTTGGTAAAGACAAGCCACAAGCTTCTTTGTTTTGGCTGTCCACAGCGAATGGTTCCTTGATTCCTACTTACGACACGAGACAGCTTGCGGTCAACCTGGGACCACGACGACCGTATCTGTGGACGTTCATACTTGCGGACGTCCCCACAGGCGTACTGGAAATCGATTTTCTGCAGCGTTATGAGTTACTTGTTGATTCACGTAGGCTGCAGCTTATCGATCCTTCTTCGGACACTTAATTTACGGATCTCGCAGCTCGGACAGATGCACACCGAATCACAGGTTTGTTTCTAACATTCCTCATGATTTTCAGTCATTATTTATTAAATTCCCCATTTTGACTAAACTATTTGATGAGATACAGTGGCCGATCGCGTGGCACACCACACTGTCACTAACGGACCACCAGTCACGGCACGACCCCGTCGACTGGCACCGGACACATTGGCTTTCGCCAAACGTGAGTTTGGCACTTTATTTTCTAAAGGCATCATTTGTCCTTCTCACAATCCATGGGCATCACCTCTACACATGATTCTTAAAAAGATGGCATTAGCTGGCGACCATGTGGCGACTATCGTGCACTTAACTCGGTTACCCGTTGTGATAGCTATCCGATAACCCACATACACGACATCACGGCATCACTTCACGGCACGACTGTATTTTCCAAGATCGATTTGGTGCGAGCCTATCACCAGATCCCAGTCGCTGCTGAAGATGTCGAGAAAACCGCTGTCACGACTCCTTTTGGTTTTTTTGAGTTCCTACGTATGCCTTTTGGTTTGCGAAATGCTGCTCAGACATTCCAGAGGTTTATCGATAGCATTACAAGAGACTTGGAATTTGTTCACGCCTATATCGATGACTTGCTAATCGCATCGTCGAGCGTAGATGAACATATCCAACATTTGACGCTACTATTTCAACGTTTGTCCGAACATCGAATAGTAGTCAATCCTGATAAATGTGAACTTGGCAAACCGGAAGTTGTGTTCCTCGGCCACAATATCACTCGAGAGGGTATTGAGCCTTGCGAGGATAAAGTGCGCGCTATTTTAGATTACACCGTACCGTCCCCAATCAAGGAGCTCAAGGCATTTTTGGGTTTGTTAACTTCTATCGTCGTTTCATACTCCATGCTGCTGAACGTTTGCTTCCATTAACCGACCTACTTCATGGCAATCCACGTAAGTTGTCGCTTACGGATGCCGCACGAGTAGCGTCCTCGGAGATAAAAGAGATATTGGCTCTGACCACGCTCCTAATGCACCCAGTTCCGTCCGCCACGCTAAGCATAGCGGTGAATGCATCCGATGGAAACGAAATATAAAGCTTTCGGTCGCGAGCTGCAGGCTGCATATGACGCCGTCAAACACTACCGTCATGCAGTCGAGGGTCGATACTTTATCCTCTATACCGACCATAAGCCTTTGACGTATGCATTGTATACTAAGTCTGACCGTTACTCCCCACGAGAAGTCAGTGTGTAGTATTGCTTATACTGAATGGAATGACCGAGTAAGCAATATTGAGGTGGCAAATGGAATTTTGAATACTAACTCAGAGAACGTTGTCACAGCGTATACAGCTTAGTAGACTTCTTTGGTAAGGGCACGTGTTACCTATGGCGAGCACACCTCTGCTGTACCGTGCCCTGTCTTCCGTTCCTTCTAGGGGGTGGAAGAAACCACGTGAACGACAACATATTTGGTTCCTCCTCTTTCAACAGCTAGCGTCTTCTGGCTGTCCCACTATTTCACCCCCATGGTTGGAAGACTACTTTTCCCACAGAACTAAACGCACCATCAAAAGCTTATCGAGTCCTTTAACTGACAACTCGGATGTTCTTCGGGGTAGTCTTTTTCCCTACATGTTCACCACATATATCAGTGAATTAACCACCTGCACGATTTTGTAAGCATGCCGATGACTTCGTGCTTTGCCAATCCATCTCTAATCAACCAGACTTGAACTCTTTTTCCGAGAGCTTATCCAATATTCGGAATTTTTCGTCCCATTCTAGACTACATCTTAACACCTCTAAATGATTTGAGTGTCCTTTCTCCCTCTCTCGTTCTTCTTACTCTAATAAGCAGTTGGTTATCAATAATGTCCTCGCTTCCGGAGCCGACTCGGCCAAACACTTAGACGTTACAATCAGCATCAATTTATAATGGTCTCATATTCTTGATTGCAAAAAACTACGTAGACTGACTTTTCGTACTCGTGGGCTAAGGTAGTTTGGTGTCACACAAGCTGTTATTTTTTCCATCAATGGATTCTCCCAGTCTTATTCTACTGCCCCCCTGTAATCTTTCCTTGCTTACTTGAGAAAGATTTTATCACACTACACTGCGAATTGACCATTATTAGTCGCATTACTTTGATTCCTATAGGCTATCCTACCTCTAAAGTTTGCAATTTACTCATTACTGCCAGTGGGAAATTCGCCATGAAGATTCTTGCGGACCGTGCCCATCCCCTGTGCCATGACTTATCTGCATGTCATTCGGATCCTTCCACAAGTTTCGCATTTAGACTTATTCCCTCGTATAAATATCTTTCGAAACTTTACAGTGGCTTATTTGGCAGGTGTTCTGGCTAACAATGTGAAAATCACGGGCGAACTTCGCATGAACCTTGGTGGCTGAACCAGCTTTTTCTGCAGTATGTATATCTTTATGCTTATTTCAAAGTTACAGTGGTCGGCTTCCTTACTTTTGGTTGAAATGTGAATTTGTTAACTTGCTGAAGTCCTCAATACGAAGCGGTACAATCATGGACCGAGTTTTCATTTATTTCAATTTGTTTTGTCAACTGGTAACTCCGAGTCTAATAGTTTTGGTTGCTATTTCTCAGTTCAGTCAAATCGGAAATTGCATACAATGAAGCACAAAGAATGGATGGAAAAAGCGAAGACAGTCACAGATGGAAATTTGAGCGTACGTAGTTATTTGAATGCAAATGTACCACTAATCATGACACTTGCTGTCACCCAGTGTCTCCAATCGTAACCTCATCATTGCGCATATGGTGTTCAACGTAATCGAGCAAACACTTCGAAGAATCTGATCCTCAAACACCGGTAGACTGCGTCACGGCCGCCAGTTTTCGAAATCTCGTAACAAAACTGACCAAACTAAAGCCGTATATACACATTCCATAGTTGACAAAGGGGTACTACGCCGACGTCACAAGTGACTGAGCTTGACAAAAGCCAAACACGTCTTCCATTTAGGTAATGACACATGATACCGTACCACCCGGTGACACGTGGCGCCTCAAGTAATAAAACCTATCGACTTCGACTAACTTTGCTCCTGAAACGGTCATATTTGGTACTGGTCTAACCCAGCCATGCAGCAGCATTTTGAACTTGGGAGGTGCGAAACGGGACACGGACATTGTAACGTTGTCATTCACAATACTTAGGAAAGTTTACAACTCGACTGGGTTTTAAATCCGACGCGCAACGTCATCACCGTATCGTAGTTGCTGAGCTAAAGAGACTGAATTCGAAGGAACAAGATCTGCCGACGACCTGGGAATCAGACTAGTCTACAACACAAGACTTGGGAGACCCCATCAACGAGAATCTTCGCCACTTGGAAGACAAATGTTAACAACCTTCTCTAGCTGACTTTTTCTGTTCCCTTATTTTATTTGAACCACATTGCTCGAATTTACGATACTTCATTTTATAGCACAAGCGTAACCAGTGGGTGAAGGTTGACATGAAGAAACGAACCGATACAACGGTCAATATCAAAACTATTCAAACTACCGTGTGGAATTATTCCAGCATAATACAAGAAATGTATCTGAATACACCAATTGATATTTGACGCGACTCACCTGTGTCATTTCTTGTGCTCGTACGAGCTCAGGACTCGGTCCCGGGGGTGGAGCAGAAGCCATTGCTGCGGCCATTGAGGCAAGTTTCGCTTTACCCTCAGTCAGCTGATCACGCAATTCCCGAATTTCACGGTCTGCCTCTGTTTGTAAACGACCGGACTCGGCCTTAGTTTGGTCCAGCCGGGCGCGAAGTGTGGTACGTTCGGTCTCCAAAGTCTGTGGGTATTTGTGAACACGAAGTTTTTTTAATGCGCTGGTAAGTATGACACCATAAAAAAGAGAAACTCCATGATCCAATAGTGGGGGATTCAAAGAACGAATAATTTGTTGGTTATGCACATGAAAGTATACAGAAAAGCGGAGGTTGATAAGGCGGTAGTGGAGACAGCTTTTGATCAAGCTAGCGGCGAACAGAAATACGGGAGGTTTCACTAAAATCCTGATAAATCAGACTCGATCAAAGGACCTGAAGCTGTCCAAAGAAATCCGGCGATAGATAACTATCATAAATCAGAGTTCGGATATGTATGACGACAGGTCACTTGCAGATCTTTGATAACGGGATACACTCTGGCAGTCGCTCAGGAAAACACAGGGTTGTAAATGTAAACAAAATCGCATCGTGATTACTGATTGCGTGGCTTTTGAAATAACTGATGCTAGTGAGACAGAAGGATCCCCTCTTTTGAGATTGGGAAGAACGTAAACGCACTTACGGTCGTAGAGAAGGAACCCGGGAGAAAAGGATGGGAGGAAAAGCAGAAAAAAGAACAATTAAGATGCGCCTTTTCATCACGACTGCTGGAACACCGTAGGAACCGGGGGGTGTAGGTGTGTCTGGCGGAAGCAGTGCATGGAGAATACTCCTGACCGTTTTATAAATTGGCAGTCGACGTGAATCAGAAGCAAAGAGGATCACAATCACTTCAGCTTTTGTGAAGGTTTTGAAATATATCATCTTCATCATCGCACAGCGTCAAACAGCAGGGTGAGCCCCACTGACCACTGACTTTCTCACCACGTTGTGCGTAGCAAAAAATTAAATGAATATACAAGATGGACAGAGAGTGGACTTACAGGGGTGGGGAAAAGAAAGAACGCCCTAGTAACCAACACAAGGGAATACAGAGTCTAACTGTACAAACACGCGTTGATCAATCGTTCCGATTTCACAGAAAGTGACAACACGATGGCCACTGTTCACGGTTCGCAGCTATAATCCTCAGTGTCTCCAGCCAACTAGTTGAGGGATCTTTTGGACGCCAACCACGAAGACGTGGGACACCTACTTTTCCCAAGTTCGCTGTACATCTCAATCCTCGTTGCCACGCCATCTGTTGACGTCCACGTGGTTTCTTCCCCTCCCGATGAGGAACGAGAAACAGGGCACAGTATGGTAGAAGTATATTCGCCATACACAACATGCGTACCAACCAAAGAAGTCTACTAAGCTGGATATGCTGTGATAGAATATTCTGAGTTGGTACTGAATACTCGATTTCTGACCTCCGCGGTTCTCAACCGATCATTCTGCCCAATCTTAGCGATGTTACACAAACAACGACCGTCGAAAACCTCAAGATAACAATATACATATATATATATATATATATATATATATATATATATATATATATATAATGTAATCGAAACCACGGAAGTGACAACATAAGACAGGTAACTCACTCACTGTTTATTCACGTATCATGAGGAAGTTTTGTGTCAAAAGAATGCAAACAGTCTTATTTAAAGTTTGGGGAAAGCACCCTTTTCCCTCAATGAGTGAGAACACTATTTCTTCTCAAAATGCGAATCTGTCGATTCATTCATTATTTTTACCTCTATTACTCAATTCAAAGTTTTCCCCTGCCACTGTACAATTTTGTATTTCGCTCCCCTGTAGTTGCACCTTTGCGTTCTACGGTCTCTGACTGATTCATTTGTGCGTTTCTGCAAGCTTACCCACGAACACTATATAAACAGAACAGCTGGAAGCCAACTCTCCTCGTACCGGTTGGTCGTCAGTAAATGTGCGATTGAGGTCCTATTTACCTTTTCTCTTCGGTAAGCGGGCGAGCTAGCCCTATCGAGTACCTCACTCTGTTTCCCAGTTATTGTCCGGCCGAGGGAAACTTCAGTGGGTGATAAGGGGTCTGGACGACGAGATTGAACCTTGACGTGGTGTGATGGCTTGCGCGCCTCTATGACCCAAAGAGCTATACAGGATGGCTTCCTTAACCCGGAGATGCAATCATACCTGACAGGTCAATGGGTAGAGGTCAGACAAAGTGCAGTCTCCTGGTCCTCCAGGTTGGGGGTTGATTTGAGCTGGCAACTCAGTCGGAAAAACCAGTGGAAGAATAATTGATGCAAGCAAATGGGCTTCCACTAAGCCATCCCGCTGCCTTGCGGATAGGTTCTTGTCAGAATTAAAGGCTTTGGATGAGGACCCTAATCGTTCTCCTACTTTGTGGCTGGACACCCTAGCAGTACCCGTCCAACATCTCCCATGAACTGCACGACTACAAAGAATTCCATACTGCATCGGTCGTCGCGCAGGATAATCAGGACCGCGCTGCCCATTGCATCGAGCGGGGTGGGTAGTGATAAGTGTGCTACTGCTCAGAGTTCCCTCTCTGTTATTCAACCTTTGTCTTCTGTCCCTAACCATCCCTCTTTACCCCATCTATCCACCCATAATGCTCCCACTGATAACACGGTCGATACTCGCAACGATTCACTGTCAAACAGTGTCGGGAATAATCCTCTGACTGGTAACTCACATTTTCTCAAGCCCCGTCAGCCTCTGAATCTCGGCTCCTTCAACGTGCGTACACTCATGCAGGCCGGTCAGCAGGCGTGCCTAGCCCTCACAATGAACTCTCTGAAGATTGATGTTTGCTGCTTAATCGAAACGCGTATCCAGGATTCGAGCAGTGTAATTCAACTAACTGCTCCTGGTATCTCATCGAGGTATATTCTGCGCACCTCAGGAGACGAAGCAGCTAGAGCTGTGGGTCAACGTGGTGTAGGAATTGTCTTGACTGACAAGTCTGAGGCTGCCCTATTAGGCTGGATCCCTGTTAACAGTCGTTTATGTGCTGTGAGACTCCAAGGGTCAGTCGGCGTTCGAAAGGACAGTTGTGTTAAACGCAATTTGTTCGTGATCTCGGCGTACGCCCCAGCGGACTGCAGCTCAGACTTGCAGAAAGATGAGTTCTATGATGCCCTCGCCACTCTCGTTCGCAGCAGTAAAAGTTCCGACATTGTAGTGCTAGCTGGTGACTTCAATGCACAAGTTGGCAAGCTTAGTGCGTCAGAAGCCTGTTTAGGTGGGCGTTGTGCTTTACCCGCTGAGCGCACAGATAACGGGGATAGGCTTCTCTAATTTTGTGCAGACAATCGATTGTTCTTGTCTAGCACAAATTTCCGACACAGCTCGCGTCGCACAGCGACATGGCGCTCTAACTCTACAGGTACTTTGAGTCAAATTGACCATATCGCCGTAAGCTACCGATGGCGCAGTTCTGTTCAGAACTGTGGATCTTACTGGTCCACGTACGTAGAGTCAGACCATGCCTTAGTTTTAATGCGATTATCTCTCCAGCTCCATGGCCATCGTCGCAAACCGCAAACCGGATTAGCTGTGCAACGTTTGTGATCCAGAAGTACGCACCCGGTATGAGCAGAAGTTAGAACATGAGCTAGGATCCACGGAGAACAGTAATGTAGATGAGCATTGGGCTCATATCAAACAAGCGATGCACTTTGCAGCAGGTTTCGCCTGTGGTCCTCGATCCGTTGTCCATCAGAGACACTGGATCTCGCAAGAGTCGCTGAGTATAATGGAGCAAAAGCGTCAGCTCTCGAACCGTAAGGAGATGAATAAGATGCGGAGAAACCTGCAAAGACAAGTTACGCGAAGCCTTAAGAAGGATCGCGAAAATTGGTGGGTCAATGTAGCCGAAGAAATGGAAGTGGCAGCTGCTTCAGGTAACAGTCAAAGACTGTTCAAACTTATTCGTGACACCGGTGGACGGCGAACTCAGGTCAGTGAAACGATTTGCAATAGGAATGGAGAACCCATCCATAACAAACAGCAAAGGCTTGACCGATGGGCCGAGTACTTCAAGGAACAGTTTAGCTGGCCGCACGCTAGTGTAGTTACTCCCGTGTCAACAACTGTGACTCCTTGGGTGGTATCACTTGAGCCCCCATCAGAAGTAGAAGTAGAGTCATGTATTCGATTGCTAAGGCGGGGGAAAGCGGCAGGTCCCGAAGAACTTCCTCCAGTTCTTTTCAAACTGGGTGGTGAGGCGTTGATAAAATCACTAACCGCCTTGCTCCGTGACATTTGGAAGGAGGAGCGTATTCCGGTGATATGGAGCGAGTCATTGATTGTTCCCATCTTCAAGAAGGGAATACGCAATGACTGCAGTAATCATCGTGGGATTAGCTTAATCCCGATAGTCACCAAAGTATTAGCTTCGACTTTGCTGCACCGTCTTACACCGGCTCGCGAGAGGAATGTCCGCGAACAGCAGGCTGGATTCCGCCCAGGTCGAGGATGCATCGACCAGATTTTTACTCTTCGCCGACTACTTGAAACGCGTCACACGCACCGCCGACCAACAATAATGCTTTTCTTAGACCTGAAAGGCGCCTTCGATTCAGTTGATCGAACATCGCTTTTCAGTACTCTTCATCGAAAAGGTATGCCCCAGAAGTTTGTGAACCTGCTGAGACCATTGTATTCTCACTTCTGGTCGTGCAAGGGTTTTCGACGAACTATCCGGTCGGTTCGAAACGACCAGCGGTGTTCGACAAGGATGTCCCATGTTTCCATTTTTGTTCAACTTTGTCATGGACGAGATAATGGAGAGTGCATTGCAAAATCTTCAGGATGTAGGTGTCAAATTAGAAAATCGTGAAAAGCTATGCGACCTAGATTACGCGGACAACCTTGTCTGCTTGTTCGAACGCACAGAACATGTTCAACGTGGACTAGATAGACTTGCGAGAGCTGTAGCTCCATTCGGCATGTGCTTTGCACCTTCAAAGTGTGAAATGATGTTGCAAGACTGGACAACAACGATTCTGAGCTTGGTGCTCAATAGGAAGGTGCTGACAACTGTCTACCGCCTTAGTTACGTCGGCAGCAGCCTGGAGACGGATGGGAGCACAGTAGTAGAGGTGAGTACGCGGATATCCAAAGCTCGAGCGGCGTACGCTGGACTGAAGCACTTGTGGCGCCGATCCGATATTTCACTGAAGTTGAAAGGTCGTGTATACTGTGCCACTGTGCGTTCAGTTTTGTTGTATGGTTGCGAAACTTGGAGTCTGCGTGATGAAGATATTCGTCGTCTTGAGGTTTCCGACCATCGATGTTTACATAGTATCGCTAGGATTGGGTGGAATAGCCGTGTAAGCAACGATGAGGTAAGAAAGCGAGTATTGGGTACTAATTCAGAGAACGTTCTGTCACAGCGTATCCAACTTAGTAGACTTCGTTGGTTGGGACACGTGTTACGTATGGCAAACACACGTCTACCGTACCGTGTCCTATTCTCCGCCCCTCCTAGGGAGTGGAAGAGACCACGTGGAGGTCAACAGATGACGTGGCAGTGAGGAATGAGAAAATGTACAGCAGACTTGGGAAAAGTAGGTGCTTCACGTCTTCGTGGTTGAGGTCCAAAAGATCCGTCTACCAGTTGGCTGGAGACACTGAAGGATATGGCTGCGAACCGCGAACAGTGGAGATCGTGTTGTCACTTTCTATCGAATCAGAATGTTTGATCGGTGTACGTTTGTACAGTTAGACTGTGTATTCCGTGTGTTGGCTACTAGGGCATTCTTTTCTTTTCCCACCCATATAGGTCCACTCCCTGTCCATCTTGTATATTCATACTTTTTAATTCAACGTGCAACATGGTGAGGAAGGCAGTGGTCAGTGGGGCTTGCCCTACTGTTTAACGCTGTACGATGATGATGATGATGATGATGAAGGGGTCTGGAAGATCTGACCCAAGTGCTATTCTGTCGTGTATACTGAGCAAGTGTGCTTTTGGCTTGCTAGGCCGCAAGTATTGCGCATATCTGTATTGTGTATCTATGGATCTCTGCGCTTTGTGTGTTGCGTATTGTCGCCAAGGACAATCCGTGTCCTCTCAGTCTCAGTAAATTGAGACTCCAGTGGGATATTTTGTGTTATAGAAATCGTAACACATTCATGTAAGAAAAATCGAACTGCTGAAAGTACTGTTAATGAGCCCTCATCTGTAACAACGTTGGGATGTAAATATGATCCACGATATATATATATATATATATATATATATATATATATATATATATATATATATATATATATATATAATATCGAAACACTGAAAAACAATGCATCCGACTATTTTTCTTTCCAAGGCTCAGAGATGAATTCTTTTTCGGTTTCTATCATAAACTAACATTGCTGAGATACAATTAGTGCTGTCATTTCGTCGGATCAAGCCGCGACTGGAAGTTAAATTGATGCAACTAGTAGTCGGGTTGGTAAGTTTTAATTCTGTGCGCAGTCAAATTTAAAGTCGACTGGGATGAATTTCATATGCTAATTTAATTTGGGCGGTTGAACAGTACGACCCATTTGCGAAATTTTCGAAGACCCCGGTGTGGCGCTGTAGCTCAGCTGGTACGGCACACACGCGGCATCTATGAATGGGTTTGAATCAAAGCAATAATGATGAGTTTCAACATTTGGATCGATTAAACAAAGTCTTTGCAGGTATTTACCGTTCATTTAACGAAAAAAGCATCGAAGGGTTCGTGGCAAAAATAAGCACAGCTGTGTCCGGGTGAAAATTAAATTTGCTTGATGACAACCCACTGTCGCCTGGCTCATTACCAAACTTGAATTAGTGGAACCTAAAGTGGTTCTCCACTCTAAGTCTCAAGGTCAGGTTACCAGTTATGCCTAATAGTTCAGCGAACTTTCGAGGCTACTGCGTATACTCCATCCATTTCACTCGCGTGCAATTATGTAGCGAAAAAAGAGAAAAGGGATTTTAAATAGTTTACACCAGTTTTGTGTCACGAAAAAAAAAACACGAAGGATCTTATTATCTCAAGTCGCGTCAAGTAAACGCTTGACTTGACTTGGGATAATGGGGTCCTTCTGATGCAAAACAGAGCGACCGAAGCCGATTGAAACCATTAATTGAAAGTCCTACATTTGGCAGCATTTGGTTGGTTAAGGTCCTCTTCCGGAAATATTGTACTTTGCCGTATAACAAATAAAAAAGTAAAAAGGTTAATTATGTATATGGAGTTTTCTATCTTTTTATGAATTTGAAGATCGGATACGTGCAACAACCCCTCCCCCTCCAGAAGAATGCTGCTCCAGCGTGCTACATATCAGAGCTCTGAAAAACAACGCTTGTCACCATCCAGATCTACGCACATTTCAAATTCGCATCCTACGAACAATGGGCGTAATTGAAAATAACAAGGCCGAGTCAATCCAGATTCGATCGCGGATCATGGGTGGTGGATTTTATGTTAAACGTGTAGCTGAAACGGATATACACTCATTGTATTCCAGGCCCGTTATATTTTGTGATCAACACGATGATGAGAATCAATCAAAGTTGAATCTTCCAGAGGTAGTTCAGAAAATGAGTTTTTTTGTATTGTTCCTAAAGTGGTTACATTCTAGAGGAAGGAAACGTATCTGAATGGTTCTCATTGATCACCACTGACGTTCTCATACAAAACATGATTGAGCTTCAGTGCTCACTCTTCAGTGAAAGATTACCTAGACTGTAGATCACCATAAAAAGGAGTAATTTCTGAGTTTTTGAAGAAAAATCAGCGGAAAAATCCTCTCGACATCTTTCACTGCCTAATGAAACCAAAATGCTAGTCTGTTGGTTCCTTCAGCAGTACAATACAGGTTCACACTGAGAACACAAACCACACCATGAAGAACAAAGCGACAAATTCTACCACGATGTCCTGCTAACAGGTAGCAGACTGGCTTATACTCGATGAACTCTACACCTCGATTGAGTCTCCGACTCGAAGCGATCAATCCAACATAGACATCTCGCTGAGTCATGTGGGGCATACAACCACTACACCAGGTCAAGGCGCGGTCACGTTGTGCTGGTTACGAGCCACGATGGAACTTTCGATTAAGGGATCAAACTGCAGATAATGGAAAATCCACTTGCAACTTTCTCATCTAAAAGTCCAACGCCGTGAGCCGGAAAAGAATCGGCGACCCTCCGCTGGCCGGGCAGATGCACTACCGGTTGAGCTACCGCGGTACGGTAAATCGGGTGTGAATTACGCAAGTGAATATCCAATGGTGCGCAAACCATTAATTCATGATGCACAGTAACTGCCCCGGCTTTCACGATTGAACGAGCCTCGTTGGTCACCTCCCAATGCGACAAATAGCATACGGTTGCACGTGGTTCAAAAGACTTTTGATAAATCTGTAAAATTTGTTATCGGCACGAGGAGCCTGAATCCCATAGATAATGGAAAATCCAGTTGCATTCCTCTTACTCACTCAATCATCAAATGGTATTGGACGAAAACTAAAATAAAAAATCAGGAGGAAAATACGTACTAAATGTGACGCACAATTAAGTGTGTCATACCTGCAACTTGACTTCCTTCAAATGCTTGTCATGTTCAATGCTTTTGTTCGTGCGTAGTAATTCCCGGTATTCATTCTGTAGAACGTGAAGTCCAAGAGTTTGTTCTTCTTCTTTCGCACGTAACCTTTCGTTCTCCTCTGAGAGTCGCGTAGCATGATGAGCAACCTCTTGAAGCTTTTGATCGCTAGCCTGTATGAACCGAATGGGGTCAGAAGAACATAGTGTATGAAATTTGATGGGGTTACACGCTCGTAGACGAGGATGCGCATTGAACGGAACGATTAGGACAGTCGAGAACAAGTAAACTTCGACGCGATTTACAACATTAAACTGGAAATTCTGTTGAATAGAACGAAATTATAGGCGATGAGAGCGTAATATCCAGCTGCTTTTCTACTTGCCATCATTTACTGCACATCAATCGTACAATACTTTCAAGAATAGATAAGAGCCCGGCAGTCAGCTTTCAAAGGGAAAACATTACCGACAGTGGCAATATTCGAACCCCCGGATTCCTGGATCCGTGGCTTGTTTGGGTGTTTGACCAACGCCGGTCAAAATGCAACTGAAGTACTAAAAAAATTGGCTAGGTGAAATCGATACGATTTAAGGTACATTTGATGTCCTTCTTACATATGAAATATTTATAGGATGAATTCTAACCCTAACCATGGTTAGGGTATTATTCGGTTTAAAAGAAAAGAAGTCTTCTTCCGAAAGGGCTCAAGGGCATCTGGGGTTACCTTACTTTACAAATCAGCAGAACAAAATTGGGTTCCCCTAGCGAACTAAACTGAACCGTTGATTCAAAATATTTGGCACACAAAGTAGCGGGTTGAATACCTAACAGAGGCGTTACCGTGATTTACCGTTAGCTACTGTGGATAAACAATGTGGATCTATAGGGGAAATAAGTATTCAATCCACTGTCGTCCAGCTCGTTATACACCTGACCTATCGGAGAATTATGTGGTTCCCATTCCAAGTCTTAGAGTCCGGTAGCCGGCTATCATCAGTAGTGCAGTGGGCTTTGAGGCTATGGGGTATACCCCTTTCACTGGACCCATAAGCAGGCCTGAAGGGAAAAAACATGGAAAACAAGAAGCTTAGGTGAGCTTGAGGAGGGAGTTGCAAGATAGCGAGAAAAATCAACACACTACTCATTGAGATTCCGCAAAAAATGGTATCCTCGCACCCTAAAAACTTAGATTTCTCAGGATTTCTTTGAACGATCAGGTGGAACTTTCGCGGACTTCACTCCCAACGTCAACCCAAGTCAATCGAACCCAAGCCAATAGGTAGACTTATATAAGGTAATACAGCTCATGACATCATGAAAACTATCATTATTATTATTATCCCTAATAATAATAATATTAATTTGCACAAAGTCTGGGGTCAGGCACGGTGTCAACATCACAAACATGAAAAACGCGGGAATAAGAATGGAACCCAATGAAAAAATCCTTCATATGACAAGAACTGGAATTTTCGGGAGCTTACCTCGATAATTATCGGGGTGAGAGTTTCCCAAGCAGGCCGCATAGCAGTCGCTCTATTGGCTTTAGTTCTCAACCAAATCCCTTGACGCCCCAAACCAACGACAATCCTCGTTCCTGTACTCTGGACAAGGACCCAGAACGCACTAACTGAGACTAGTATCAACGTCAACATCTTCATACACCTATGTCAAGTCATGATCTAGCTGCATGAAGCGCAAATAATTTTGGTAGGCGATGGGTCGACATGCGTGAAACGTGTCCAAGCCACCGGGAGCGGTGTAGAGTTTAGCACAGTTCATTCAAGCATTAGCCTCACACTCCTGTGCTTTGGGTTTGGTTGCAACCTCGCAACATCGTTAAGTCGAAGACAGAATGAGTAGAAGCACACAGTGAAAAGACATGGGAAACAGGTTGGCGAATAAGCTCAGTGATTCCTAATGATGCCAATACAACACAATATATATGACAAGATACAAAAAGAATACACATAGTCAAAGAACCGGAGTATTAGAAATCCGTGTTCACACCTGTTGTGGTATATTTTCATTCGGAGACCGGATGTAAGCGGATTATCACATGTTCAGCGTGAAAGCCATCGGACGGTCTAGCACCTGTCACTCATCATCATTATCATACATCGTTAAACAAAAGGACAAGTCCCACTGACCACTGTCTTTCTCACCATGCTGCACGTGGAAATGGAAAGAATGGGTATACAAGATGGACACGGAGTGGACCTGCAGGAGTGGGAAAAGGAAAGAACGCCCTAGTAGCCAACACACGGAATACACAGTCTAACTGTACAAACACGCGTTGATCAATCATTCTGATTCCACAGAAAGTGACAACACGATTACCACTGTTCACGGTTCACAGCTATAACCCTCAGTGTCTCCCGCCAACTAGTTGAGGGATCTTTTGGACCCCAACCCACCTGCCATTGGGTGGTGAGTGAGAAAGAGTAGACAGAGCACATAAACAACTTATTTCGAGCACACAGAGTTGGTTGTGGAGGCGACTCCCGACTGCTTCCGCTGTGGGGAAGACGCCACTTCCCACAGATTTAAACAGCCGATCCCGCATCCTATACAGGGGGCAAAAAGCTTGATCCACATTCTACGTATGATCAGTCTGAGCTAGGCGTGAAACGACTGCGCTAGTAATTGACCTAAGTGCTTCAGTTCTCAACCATGCTTGGTGATCCTCACGGATGCGTTCAGACGGGCCTCTGTTAGTGCGGCAGACATACGTTGTTCCACAGGAACAAATGAAGACTTATACAAAAAATGGAGCTATAGAATCAGGTACATTAGCTCTGGGTTGTATGGGGTGTCTTAGAGGAGTAGCACTTCCGGAGTGGTAGATTGTGGTGTCCTTTGGGAAATCCTCCACCTTCTTGGTCTCCATCATTCACCCAGCTCTCACCTGTGGTTCCACGAAGCTGAAGCATGAATCAGCGGCCACACCCCGGTAAACCGCTCAACAGCCGTGCTAAACTAGGTGGAGGGTTACCGAGGTCTAAGAAACTTCGGCGAGACGGTGTTCGGCATGCGACTACAGATACTCCTGAATAGGCGGACGGGATCTACTGATCAAACGGCTACAAAGGAAAAGTGTTCAACCTACCCGATCCGGTATTCCGTAAGAGGCAAATGAACCACAAAACAGGCCACCGGTTCATCTGGAACAACCCTTCTGCCTTGTAGGCTGTAACTGGCTGTGCAAAGGCTAGAGGTGCAAAAAGGCCGGATGAGGTACCGTCAATTTACTTCCTACTCCGAATTGGGTGACCGAGTAACACAACAGTCCCAAGCGGCGCTGGAGACACCGCCTCGTACCATATTCCCGTGAAGCTCTATGAATAGTTTTGTAAGCATGCACTCTGATCATGCTACGGCGTCCCCGGCAAGCAACGCGCCTCGTGCTCCAGCGTTCGAGGTGTCAAGACAACAAACTGGAATACTCAACTGTAGGAAACACGATTATATAGCTTATCGGAACGTACGGACACTGTTAGAGGTGGGTAACCCAAGCCTCACAATGAGGACACTACACAACTACAATATCGACATAGCCTGTCTCTCAGATGTATGCATAATTGACTCCGGTGCATAAAAGTCCCAGGAGAAGAGGCAGCTTACTGGATTTATCACAGTGGACCAACAGACAACTCCGGGCGGCACGGCGTCGCATTTGCCATTAACAATAAAACCAACAACGCAATGATCGCATGGGAGCCGATTTCAACAAGACTTGCTTCGGCACGTTTCAGAGGCTCCCCGCAGAACTTGGGGGTGATTATGGTCTATGCTTCGACCAACGCGGCGGACAGCGAGATAAAAAAATGAATTCTACGGTATTTTGCAAGAGTTAATCAATCGAGTTCAGAGGAGTGACTTTCTGCTCATCGCCGGAGACTGGAACGCTCACACGGGTCCGTCGGACTGGTCAACGCGGCACGTCCTGGGGAAATTTGGCCTTGGTCAACGACCTGCGAATGGTGACCGTCTGGTCAGTTTGGCCGACTCTAACAGGATGGTCGTTTGCAGCACGTTTTCAGCATCCCAAAAAGCACTTACTGACACGTACTTCAACGACGGTCGCACTTCGCATCAAATCGACTACATCCTAACAAGGTCTCGTTGGGCTCTAGCTGTAGAAGACTGTCGAGCGTACCGCGGCGCAGTGACGGGAAACACAAACGATACAGACCCCGTCCACACGTCTTAAGGCATCTCCACCGACCCGAATAAACGTCGCAGCCCTGGAACTTCCAGAGAAATCCCAGGCGCTTTTAGGCGCAATCGCCATCCGATTACCCACAGTAACCAACGTATCACCGGACTCAACTCCAGCAGAAGAACAGTGGACGATAATCAAATCAACGTTTAGAGAAGCTGTCTTAAAAAAACTAGGGAAAACTGAGGGGCGTCTAAAAGACTGGATCTCTGATGGCACACTTTAACTGTCCGCTAAAGCACACGAAGCCCGGATATCAGGAAGTGGTGAACTCCACAGATTGCAACGCGAGGCCTCGCGCTCCGCTAGAGCTGATCGTAAGCGGTACTGGATAGAAGTAGCTGAAGAAATGGAGATTGCAGCAGGGATCTGTTACTTCGGCAAGTTATTCCATCTCATTCTCAACGTGTCGGGTAGGCGCTGCAAGTAGGAGTCGATCGTACGCGACACAGCCGTTCAGCTCATACCTGAGCAGAAAAAAACAGAGCGGTGGGCAGGGGACTTCGATAGGCTGCTCAACCAACCATTAGCCCACACGACAGTCCTACAACTCCCAATTCTTTCAGAGCCGTACGATATCGATTGCGATCCACCGAGCACAACTGAAATCGCCACAGTTATCAATCGGTTGAAGAACAAAATAGATGAAGACGGCATTCCACCTGGAGTCTACGAGTGCTACCTGTCATCGTCGATCGACAGATTACACACTCTATTTGGCTCCAAATGTCGGGAAGAAGTCTTTCCGACTGATTAAGGCACATCCGTCCTGCTGCCCATCCCAAAGAAAGGGGACAAATCAGTGTGCAAGAACTATGGGGGGGGGATCAGCCTAATCGACGTGGCTGCGAAGATTTTCTGTACGCTGCTACTCAACTGCTTCTTAGTTTCGATTGGCCATCACACCCCACCGAACCAAGGGGATTTCCGCCATGGTAGAAACTGCGTGGACCAAATTTTCACACTATGTCGAACACTGGGGCACCGCTACAAGTCCCAGCATCGACTTTCAGGTCACTTTCGATTCAGTTAACCGGGAGTGTGTTCTGAGTGATAATGTAATCCGACGGGATGCCCGATAAACTCGCAAGGCTTCTGAGAGGATACTATTCGTCCACTAGGACACGGATCCGTATGTATGGTGAAGAGTCATCTGAGTTCACACTCACAACGGGCGTCCGACGGGGCTGCCCTCTTTCGCCGGCGGTGTTCAACTACTCGATCAACTGGACAATGAGACAGGCACTGACTGATTGTGCCGGTATCCAAATGAGTCAGGAGATGCACATCTCGGACCTAGAGCTCCGGGATGACACTGTTGTGCTAACGGACTGCCCCGTCACACTTAAACCAGTCCCTGACCAAATCGAATTCTTCTCAAAGTCCATCGGGCTAGAAGTAAATACTATGAAAACCGAAAGTATACTGACTTTTCTAGAGCCATCAGCTAACCAGCTGTCCATCAACGACCAACCGACCGAGTGCGTTAAATCATTCAAGTATTAAAGCACTGCACTGCTTCCGAATGACTCGAAGAAGGACGAAGTATTACTCCGGATAGACAACATCAGAAAAGCATTTTTCCAGCTTTGACGGGCTTTGTGGATCCACCGTGAAATCAGCCTTCGGACCAAGGTGTGTATCTACCGTGCCGCTATACGCTCCATACCCAGTTACGGCTGCGAAAAGTGTCACACATACGACCGACCGACAGTAATGATTTTCCTCAAACTGTGGGGCACCTTTGATTTAGTTGATCGAACAGCGCTATTAAATGCTCTTCATCTAAAAGGTATGCCCCAGAAGTTTGTGAACCTGCTGAGACCATTGTATTCTCACTTCTGGTCGTGCAAGGGTTTTCGACGAACTATCCGGTCGGTTCGAAACGACCAGTGGTGTTCGACAAGGATGTCCCATGTTTCCATTTTTGTTCAACTTTGTCATGGACGAGATAATGGAGAGTGCATTGCAAAATCTTCAGGATGTAGGTGTCGAATTAGAAAATCGTGAAAAGCTATGCGACCTAGATTACGCGGACGACCTTGTCTGCTTGTTCGAGCGCACAGAACATGTTCAACGTGGACTAGATAGACTTGCGAGAGCTGTAGCTCCATTCGGCATGTGCTTTGCACCTTCAAAGTGTGAAATGATGTTGCAAGACTGGACAACAACGATTCTGAGCTTGGTGCTCAATAGGAAGGTGCTGACAACTGTATACCGCCTTAGTTACGTCGGCAGCAGCCTGGCGATGGATGGAAGCACTGTAGTGGAGGTGAACACGCGTATATCAAAAGCTCGAGCGGCATACGGTGGACTGAAGCACTTGTGGCGGCGATCTGATATTTCACTGAAGTTGAAAGGTCGTGTATACTGTGCCACGGTGCGTTCAGTCTTGTTGTATAGTTGCGAGACTTGGGGTCTGTGTGCGGAAGAAATTCGTCGTCTTGAGGTTTTCGACCATCGATGTTTGCGTAGTATCGCTAAGATTGGATGGAATAGCCGCGTGAGCAATGCTAAGGTCAGAAGTCGAGCATTGGGTATCAGTTCAAGGAGTCTCTATCACAGCGTATCCAGATTAGTAAACTTCGTTGGTTGGGGCGCGTGTTACCTATGGCGAGCACACCTCTACCGTACCGTGCCCTGTTTTCCGTTCCTCCTCGGGAGTGGAAAAAACCACGTGGACGTCAACAGATGACGTGGCAACGAAGAATGAGAAGATGTACAACGAACTTGGGAAAAGTAGGTGTCCCACGTCTTCGTGGTTGGGGTCCAGAAGATCCCTCAACTAGTTGGCTGGAGACACGGAGAGTGATAGCTGCGAACCGTGAACAGTGGTCATCGTGTTGTCACTTTCTGTGGAATCAGAATGATTGGTCAATGTGCGTGTGTGTGTGTGTTGGCTACTAGGGCATTCTTTCCTTTTTCCTGTCCATCTTGCATATGCATACTTTCTAATTCAACGTGCTACATGGTGAGAAAGGCAAAGGTCAGTGGGGCTTGTCCTTCTGTTTAACGCTGTATGATGATGATGATGATGAGTCTTGCAGCGTACCATTTCCAGGTGACGACGCTTTACAATCATCTGTGTGCGATATCTGTAAATGTTGAACTTTTTATTAGCAGGAAGATTTAAACCACCTTCTTCTCAACTAACGTCTGGCTTTCAATCCAATTAAGACATTCGGTCGACTAAACGTTCACGAGTATCCGATTCGCAAAAATTCTATGCACTGTGAGAACCTCGTCTATAATGATATCTTCTGTGCGCATCTTTCACGCACTGATGGTTAGACATGCGATGAGCTTTATTTTAACTTAAATTGTACCGAAGAATCAGAACCTGAATACTACTACGCCACTGGCTGCGACACCTAGCTATATCACTTAAGGTCTCCAACAATCTGATAGGCAAGCCTCGTGGACCACCACCCGGAAGTCGAACATGTCTTACTCGGCCAAGTCCACCAGTCAGGGTTTTCATACCTTTTTGCCATGTCATCGACCGACCACCTCGAGCTACCTTCCAACCACTACCTGCCTCGGAGAACAGCGCATGCCGAGAAAGTTCATCTCCAGATAGGTATGCGTAACGCATGTCCTGACCAAATTAATCTGTTTAGATTCGGTACCTGGTCCACAGACTGATCTCTGGTTCCCAAAACCTTACGTCTAACCTCAGTATTGCTGATACGGTGTTCCCACCATATTCGTGCAATGCTACGGGGACAGCGATACTTGAACACCGACAGCCTTCGCCTATCTTCTGCTCTTACCGGCCATGCTTCCGAGCCGTACAGAAGAACGGACCTAACCACCGCATTGTTCAGTCGACCCTTGACAGACAACCGGATGTCACGCCGACACCACAAATGGCTGAGGTTGGCAAAAGCCAAACGAGCCTTCTGTATACGCAATGACACTTCATCCGATATCAGATCACTTGGTGAAATGTTACTGTCCAGGTAGCAAATTTATCTACTTCAGCTACAGCTCCCCTTGCTAAAACAAGATTTGGTGCAGCGCCAACCCAGACCTGCAGCGGCATTTCACACTTTGAAGGTGCTAAAATCCATTCCAAACATTGCAACAATGATGTTTAGGCTATTCAAAAGAATCTGCAACTTACCTGGATTTCCACTCAGAAGAACAATACCATCCACATATTCAAAGTCAAATAGTTTACCGCCCGAGCAAAGTTCGAAGCAGATATTCTCAAACGAGGATAGGACTATCTCAAGAACAAAACTGAAGAGAAAGGGAGATAGAGGGCAACCTTGACGAATATCACTTCCCTTGGTGAACTCGGGTGAAAGATCACCGTAAGCACGAACTCAGCTTCGGCTGTTCGTACACAAGCAATGGGAAAGAGTAGTAAACTTCTCTGGCACAATTTCAATGAGGCAGCGCCAGAGAACTGCGCGGTCGACTGAATCGAACATCACTTTCAGATCGAGAAAGGCACAGATTGTGGGTCTACGAAAGATGTGCCTGTGCTCTAAGGTTTGCCGAAGAGTAAACATGCGGTCGATACAACCATGACCGGGTCCCAAACCGCCTTGATTCTCACGCGTACACATTTCGCGCATGCTGAATAATCGGTGGAGAATAAGCCCGGTGAGCAGTTCGGACGCGATACTTACCAAGTTAATTCCTCTATGGTTTTCACAAGAGAACCTGTCACCTTTCTTGTAAATCGGCACAATCACCGGTTCACACTATTCCCTGGGAATCTGCTCACTACCTCAAGTAAATCGGAGGAGTTTTGTTAACTCCGAAACCAAAGCTCCGCCCAATCCGTGAAAAAAGATGAGGACAACTCATTCGGTCCAGCGGATTTGTACCTTTTCAAGTGACCTATTTCCCGCATAGCCTCCATTTCTGATGAATGAGTGACATCCATCTGCATCGTTTCTGTTGCAGGTGTATTTGGAGGTCCACTGTTAAAGTAGGCTAAATGAATTGTACCTTAAAGTGTTCCGCCCAATGGTCCAGACGCCGTCTCTGAGAGTGAATCAGTGAACCGTCGGATTCCTTGATTAACTCACTTACACCGGGCTTCCGTGAATCGGTACTTTTAATCAGACAAATGTCGTGGAGCGGGTTCGCAAAAGTCAGTACGGCTTTCGCTAATCGTAGCGTGATCTTCCCAACACCACGTCCATTTGTTATCACACTCCAGAGATACTTGCTGACCAGCACAAAATGTGAGTGTAAGCATAGACTTCTGCCAGTATTGTAAAAACCCTTTACACTGGAAAGGCGCAAAGTGCACACCGTATTTGAAAACCTCACTGACCCAGCCGTCGAAAATACGTTGCATCGCCTGTGCCTTATCACCCAACAAGACGATATTCGCGGCATATTGGAAGTCAAAAACTGCTCCCTGGGGGTAGTTCAACTTCACTGTTTATGAAAATAGACAAGGCATTCTGTAGAACACCCTCTACGGCGAATGTGAATAGAAATGTGGATAAGGGGCAATCTTGTCGTACTCCACTGGAAACGAGAAAGGTTGGCAAAAGACGGTCGTAGACCCTAACTCGACCTAAAATATGACGGTACACCTCTAATAATCGACATATACTTCTGGGGCACTCCATTTTTCAACAGACTACTTCACAGTGCTGCCCTGTTGATAGAAACGAAGGCCGCGCGAATGTGTACGGTCACGATTATTGGTCTCTGGAAGGTACAATAGCGCTCTAGCAGTTGTTAGAGGGCGAATAGTTGATCAATGTATCCTCGTTCGGTGCAAAACGCTGCCCGCTCCTCGTGAGTTTTTTCATCACGCGTTCGGTACAACCTGCGAAAGGTGACAGACGCTAGCAGCTTTGGCGCCATTAGAATCAGGATTATATCCCCTTGTTTGGCTCAGTCACTGTTCGAGTCCTTCTTGAAGATGGAGATAACAATCGATTCCTCGCACAAGGAGGGGGCCTGCTCTGAATTCCAAACCATTGAGAACAATACATTAAGTTTTATAACAAGCGGCACTCGGGACGTTTACAGAGAAGTAGTGCGTGGCAGAAGTCAGCGACGGGACCAGCTGATTTGGGCTTTAAAGTGCTCCATCAGTGTTCGAGGCACCGTTGCTGATCGTGAAGTAGCGAACCGTAAGTTTCGCGTGTCGTTTCATTTACACCTAACTCTTTCCTGCCGATGAACCGGATGAGATGGAACAGACTTTGGGAGTTGCCCGGAGCTGCTACATGTTCCATCTTAGAAGTACGTTGCGATCACCATATTTCGCGATCTCTACTTAAGCAGTAGGCAGTAATCCATTGTAGTCCCGCTCGTCGCTACGCCTGACCCATGTTGTATATGAGTAGTAGGAGATTAGATTGGTATGTGATTCATTATGCAGTTTCAACGCTTAACTCATCATTTAAAACCATGGAAGCACTGTACAGCTGTTTCATCCTTGTTAGGAATCAGCAGCAGCGCACATCCACTGAAGCCCCAGGGGGACTCGAACCCGGGGTGAACGATTGTGGGTCAAACACCTAAACCAGCCATCCCAGATAACCTTGTGGTTAAGGTGTTCGACTCAATCGTCCACCCCGGGTTCGAGTTCCCCTAAGGGCTCCGTGGATGTGCACTGCTGATGATTCCTAACAGAAATGAAACAGTCATACAGTGCTTCCATGGTTTTCAACGGCGAGTTGAGCGTTGAAACTGCATGATGAATCCTGTTGCACATTATGCAGTACTCCATTTCGAGTCTTAAAGTCTGGTTTCTGGCTATAACTAATTGTGCAGTGGGCTTTTGGGATATGAAGTATACTCCTCCCATCGCATTCATGCGCAAAAGTGCAGTAAATAAAAGCGTGCGCTGAGTTCACGTTTCAGGGTGAGGCGTGTATCGTTATGCTCGCTGTCAGCCTGGATTGACCGGTATGCGTTTTAAAGACGCACGGAGTCAGTGGAAATCCAGGATCTCACGATGTGACATGTCAAACCACAACTCGCAGAATTCATAATAAATGACCAGTTCTGATCAACGTTGTCGGGTGGGGCTTCTGCTAGCTTTTCAGCTGGCGTGTTTTGAAATTATAGAAAACGAGCTGGTTGGTTTAGGTTATCACAATCTAACCGACATTGCATTATGCATCTTGGGAGCCCACCAAAGCACATGGACAGCTTGGCGTACATTGAAGCATGATCGCAATGTACGCAGGAGTCCAGTATAATCTATGAGCTTGGTTACAACCCCACCATCAACAACTTATTGCGATGTGGCCAATCTGAGTCTACGGCTGATACGAAGAAGGAGCGCCAAGTCTCATACCGACAATTGGAGCGCCTGGAGTTCGTACTGGCAAAGAACAGGCTATAGTCAAAGCACAGGGCTAGCAACCTCTACGGGTTGTCCAGACAATCGGAATCCAGCCTAAAAGACCCCCACCCCTCAGGTGCAGCTTACTCGATAGTAATTGACCTACTCTAGCATTACTATCCCTTGCTAAAATCAAAATATCAGCCCGGTTTGCTTTACGCGGGAGATCATGCAGTTTCTGATAAAAATTGCCTTTGACTGATTCTGGGCTACAGCCGGTGGTGCGTAAGCCGACACAACAAACAAATTGTGTTCATCGGAACGGCGATTTCTCACCTTGCATGAACCTCCAAGTTTTACTGCACCCAACAGGATATCGGCTGGGATCCAGTCTAGCAGCGCGGTTTCGGCCATGGCACTCAGGGCTACACCAACGCCCGCCTGACTAGATGTTGCAGCCTTACAGTTCCCAGAAATATGCAAATAAAACCTAACAAAGGATCGGAAGTGAACGTCAATCGGATGATAGAGCTGGAGTTCTGAATGTGAGTATCATGGATACAACACACATCGGTAGCAAAGGTCTCGGGCGTACGGGTGAAACTTGTTTATTGTCTTATGTGCATCAGTGTTCGCACGTTTAGCGTGGCTAACTTGAACGGACATCGGCCGGCGCTTGCTGGTTGGGGGGTCTTCAGATAACATTCATGAAGCAGAGGACAATCGACCAGGACTCCTACTGGATCAGGATTACATTAAAGAGGAGGGGTACTATAAAGGGCGGATGAATGATAGGTTGCGTGCAGTGTGTTCGCATGGGTTTGTGAGGCATGCATCAGAAGGCACCATGTAGTGGTAATATGGGTCATTTGAGTTGTGAAAGCTATTCAAAAACCCTAACCCGATCTGAATTACCGGCGATAAATTTATTCCATGATTGGATCATACTTCTCTTGTAGAGTTAATAGATGGCACGCAGCCAGACGTTGAATGAAAACTGAAAAACAGACGCAAAAACGCAAAAAGACATAATAAGGGGAACAAAAAGGTCTGGAAATAAATTTAAGTTCAAACAAATTTGAGCTAGTATCGAAACACCGTAAACCGATGTGGAAACTTACTCTTAACTGGTCCGTCAGTTTTCTTAATTCTTCTTGTGCCTCAGTAAGTAGTGCGTCTGATGTTGGGTGTATGCGCTCTGCAAACGTTGCCTCAACAATAGTTGACTTAGTAATCACTTCTGAGGGTTGAACTGTACCTAGTGGATTCGATGCTAGCTTCGAGGGCTCGGTGGTGCGCTTTCCGGAACGTTTTTTGGTTCGTTTAGAAGAAACAGACGCCTTCTGAGTGAAGTCTGCGACCGGAAATGATTCCTCACACGAGTCAGTCACAGCGACTCCCGCAGGTTGTACAATGTCTACAACTTCGCTCAGTTTATCCAGCGGCACAGTGGATACAGGAGGGCATGACGACTGTTCAACTTCACACACCTGGATTGTTTTGATCTCCATATTTTTCAAAGTATCTGATGGGACTTGTATATGGTCGTTGTCTATCCGCTTTGATACTTTGTTATCCACAGCACCCTCATCTGTTTTAGTGGTAAAGGAGTTTAGATGGAGAACTTTTTTTTCAAGTTCATCAGTCGAAACGCTATCATCATCATCAACGGTTTCTTCTGATGTTTGAGCTCTCTCTTGTTCAAGCGGATCACCGGATTCACCTGCGTGTTTGTGTTTTTTTACTTTCTTGGCCTTTTTAATTTCCAGTTTCTTTGATCTTTTATTTGAGGAAACTGCGTCCAACAACGAAGTTACGGATCGGGCAGGAGTGAAAACAGCGCGCTTGAACATGAAATACAGAACAACAGATACCACACAAACAATTACCGCACTGCATAATCCGGTAAACATGCTATCCACTTCCAGATCCATGATAACCTGGAATGGAGAGTATTTAGATTAGTCGTAATCAGAGTTGCGATGGGGGAAAACCGAGTCTTATTCTTACCAATGATATTTGAGGTAACCTCCCGACTTCAATTCAGCTGTTTTCCAGTCCCTACTTTCAAACATAAAAGACTATAAGAAGTCTACGGAAAACTGCTGCCTAAATCAGACTACTAGATGCAAATGAATACTCCCATATGAGCGTGAGAACGATAAATTTAACCTATTTTCATGCATACAAACAGACATGTAAACCTAAGCTGCGAATAACACCAATATACAAAGTCATCAGTTTCAGTTTATGCAACCACTAAAATCGCATTTGTGATCTGGTTTTCGTTTCTACCTTTTAGCACCGTCCGGTAAAAGGCAGGAAGCACAGAAGCATCACGTGAAAAAGATCCAAAAACCAAAGTATTACGCGGAAATCACGAAGACTAAAACAGAGTTCAAACGTAACCACGCCACTGGCCACGACACCTAGCTATATCACTTAAGGTCTCCAACAATCTGATAGGCAAGCCTCGTGGACCACCACCCGGAAGTCGAACATGTCTTACTCGGCCAAGTCCACCAGTCAGGGTTTTCATACCTTTTTGCCATGTCATCGACCGACCACCTCGAGCTACCTTCCAACCACTACCTGCCTCGGAGAACAGCGCATGCCGAGAAAGTTCATCTCCAGATAGGTATGCGTAACGCATGTCCTGACCAAATTAATCTGTTTAGATTCGGTACCTGGTCCACAGACTGATCTCTGGTTCCCAAAACCTTACGTCTAACCTCAGTATTGCTGATACGGTGTTCCCACCATATTCGTGCAATGCTACGGGGACAGCGATACTCGAACACCGACAGCCTTCGCCTATCTTCTGCTCTTACCGGCCATGCTTCCGAGCCGTACAGAAGAACGGACCTAACCACCGCATTGTTCAGTCGACCCTTGACAGACAACCGGATGTCACGCCGACACCACAAATGGCTGAGGTTGGCAAAAGCCAAACGAGCCTTCTGTATACGCAATGACACTTCATCCGATATCAGATCACTTGGTGAAATGTTACTGTCCAGGTAGCAAATTTATCTACTTCAGCTACAGCTCCCCTTGCTAAAACAAGATTTGGTGCAGCGCCAACCCAGACCTGCAGCGGCATTTCACACTTTGAAGGTGCTAAAATCCATTCCAAACATTGCAACAATGATGTTTAGGCTATTCAAAAGAATCTGCAACTTACCTGGATTTCCACTCAGAAGAACAATACCATCCACATATTCAAAGTCAAATAGTTTACCGCCCGAGCAAAGTTCGAAGCAGATATTCTCAAACGAGGATAGGACTATCTCAAGAACAAAACTGAAGAGAAAGGGAGATAGAGGGCAACCTTGACGAATATCACTTCCCTTGGTGAACTCGGGTGAAAGATCACCGTAAGCACGAACTCAGCTTCGGCTGTTCGTACACAAGCAATGGGAAAGAGTAGTAAACTTCTCTGGCACAATTTCAATGAGGCAGCGCCAGAGAACTGCGCGGTCGACTGAATCGAACATCACTTTCAGATCGAGAAAGGCACAGATTGTGGGTCTACGAAAGATGTGCCTGTGCTCTAAGGTTTGCCGAAGAGTAAACATGCGGTCGATACAACCATGACCGGGTCCCAAACCGCCTTGATTCTCACGCGTACACATTTCGCGCATGCTGAATAATCGGTGGAGAATAAGCCCGGTGAGCAGTTCGGACGCGATACTTACCAAGTTAATTCCTCTATGGTTTTCACAAGAGAACCTGTCACCTTTCTTGTAAATCGGCACAATCACCGGTTCACACTATTCCCTGGGAATCTGCTCACTACCTCAAGTAAATCGGAGGAGTTTTGTTAACTCCGAAACCAAAGCTCCGCCCAATCCGTGAAAAAAGATGAGGACAACTCATTCGGTCCAGCGGATTTGTACCTTTTCAAGTGACCTATTTCCCGCATAGCCTCCATTTCTGATGAATGAGTGACATCCATCTGCATCGTTTCTGTTGCAGGTGTATTTGGAGGTCCACTGTTAAAGTAGGCTAAATGAATTGTACCTTAAAGTGTTCCGCCCAATGGTCCAGACGCCGTCTCTGAGAGTGAATCAGTGAACCGTCGGATTCCTTGATTAACTCACTTACACCGGGCTTCCGTGAATCGGTACTTTTAATCAGACGGTAAAGGTTGCGAGTATTGCCAATGGATACAGCCTTTTTCGTTTGCCTACAGTTCGCAATCTGCCACTGCTCACGGTCCTTTCTCAGATCCCATCTCAGTTGGCGTCTTAGGGATTTGCGCACTTCATTGAATGTGGTATCCGGAAGGATGGTCTGCGAGCAACCAACAAAGCAACTGATGTGAAAGATGTCGATCATTTCTGAGGCCTACTTGAACTACAGTTCTGTGTGGCATTAGACGACGCATACAAAGCTTTCTTGATCTGTTGCTAGCGTTCATCTGGGTCGCACATACTTGGCTGCATCGATAACCGTGTAGACAGCTACGCCTGAAAAGCATATCGTCAGTTATCGTTCGGAAGCAACTGCGTGAGACGGATGTTATTTACTTTGGTGCGACCACGGACGAGACTTAAAAAGAAGCGAGGAGGTACCTAGGCGTGGTCTAAGTACACATCCGTAGACCAAAAAGGATGACTATCTTCGATTGATTCACGCCACCGGTGGCCAATCCCAGTATGGTCAATCTGAGTCCAACATTGTGAAGACGAAGGAGGACGCCATGTCAGTCTGTGCCACTGCTTATGAAAGAAGTTGATATTCGCCCAAAACAAACTGTGGTCGGGGCACAGCTGAATGAGACGATCGCCGTCATCGGTACGATCGGCTGGGATAGCAAATGGGCCTCCAATGTGCCTATCGAAATCTCCCAATCATCATCATCATCGTCCAGCGTTAAACAGTAGGGCAAGCCCCACGGTCAACTTGGGCGTTGGAATCCCCAGTAATGACCATCGCGTCTGTTAAATGCACGCTTCAAAGCACCTGAGACAAATCCTGGTGGAATTCTTCCTTGGTCTCGGAGGAACTGCAGTCAGGCGGTGCATACACAGACACGACGAACTAGCATCGACGCTTCAGTTTGTTGTTGATATGCACAGAACCGTCCAACCGAATTGTACACAAATGACTGCTGACTGGAACCCAGCCTAGCAGTGCACGCTCAGCACTCATGCTCAAAGCAATCCCAACGCCGGCCTGACCACGAGCACTAGAAACCGGATCACCCGACATACGAAGAGCAAAGCAAGAGACTGATGGGCGCAAAGCGAGATCACGGAAGTGGGTTCTTATTTGTGCGTTCCGGAGACACGGCATATATTTGTCTCGAATGTCTCAAAAGTCCTAGTGAGGGCAGCCTGCTGCCCTGTCTGACATACTGTGCGGACGTTAAAGGCAGCCAGGTGAAGTGAACATTTAGGCCAAAAGATTGCTTTCGATTTACTCCCAACTCTTAAACTACTGTTTTCTTCAGAGCCGCCATTACCCATGGCGTTTTGTATCGATCTTGAATAATGGGAGGAAGGTTGGTACAGGTGTTGGCTACTAGGGTTTTCTTTCCTTTTCCCACCTGTGTAGGTTCACTACCCGTCCATATTGCATATTTATATTTTCTAATTCAACGTGCAACATGGTGAGAAAGGCAGTGGTCAGTGGGGCTCGCCCGGCTGTTAGACGCTGTACGCTGAGGTAACAATGGTCTTTCCTTGGCGCTACATGCATACTTCCCCTCGTCATCTACAACGTTCCCTACTGCTACGCGAGAATGTACATAGTTGATAAGTGTACAACTTTTTTTACATGCTTGAGCGTGAGTGCAGTAGAGGGAACATACCCCAATGCCACAAAAGCCCACTGCACTATTAGGGATAACCAGCAACCAAACTGAGACATGGAGTAAAGAACCACGTAAGGTCCCAATAGGTCAGGTGGGGTAGCAATCCGCTTGACAGTGGATTACTGTTTACTACCAAAGTAACCGGTGATGGCGGGTATTCGAACTTCGGACCTTACAGGTGGCAATCGAATATTGTAAACCACTCAACCCATGGAAGTCGTATCTCGCACAGTAGCTGGCAAGAATTCTGCATCTTTCGGGCACGTTTTCGGGCCCTCATCATCATCGAACGCCGTACAATGGAAGGGCAAGCACCACTGACCCCTGACTTTCTCACCATGCTGCACGTGGAAATGGAAAGAATGAATATACAAGATGGACAAGGAGTGGACCTACAAGGCTGGGAAAACGGAAGAATGCCCTAGCAGCCAACACACGGGAATACACAGTCTAATTGTACAAACGCACATTGATCAATCATTCTGATTCCACAGAAAGTAACAACACGATGGCCACTGTTCACCGTTCGCTGTCATATCCTTCAGTGTCCCCAGCCAACTGGCTCATGAATCATTTGGAACCAAACCACAAAGACGTGGGACACCTACTTTTCCCAAGTTCGTTGTACATCTTCTCATTCCTCGTTGCCACGTCATCTGTTGACGTCCACGTGGTTTTTTCCACTCCCGAGGAGGAACGGAAAACAGGGCACGGTACGGTAGAGGTGTGCTCGCCATAGGTAACACGCGCCCCAACCAACGAAGTTTACTAATCTGGATACGCTGTGATAGAGACTCCTTGAACTGATACCCAATGCTCGACTTCTGACCTTAGCATTGCTCACGCGGCTATTCCATCCAATCTTAGCGATACTACGCAAACATCGATGGTCGAAAACCTCAAGACGACGAATTTCTTCCGCACACAGACCCCAAGTCTCGCAACTATACAACAAGACTGAACGCACCGTGGCACAGTATACACGACCTTTCAACTTCAGTGAAATATCAGATCGCCGCCACAAGTGCTTCAGTCCACCGTATGCCGCTCGAGCTTTTGATATACGCGTGTTCACCTCCACTACAGTGCTTCCATCCATCGCCAGGCTGCTGCCGACGTAACTAAGGCGGTATACAGTTGTCAGCACCTTCCTATTGAGCACCAAGCTCAGAATCGTTGTTGTCCAGTCTTGCAACATCATTTCACACTTTGAAGGTGCAAAGCACATGCCGAATGGAGCTACAGCTCTCGCAAGTCTATCTAGTCCACGTTGAACATGTTCTGTGCGCTCGAACAAGCAGACAAGGTCGTCCGCGTAATCTAGGTCGCATAGCTTTTCACGATTTTCTAATTCGACACCTACATCCTGAAGATTTTGCAATGCACTCTCCATTATCTCGTCCATGACAAAGTTGAACAAAAATGGAAACATGGGACATCCTTGTCGAACACCGCTGGTCGTTTCGAACCGACCGGATAGTTCGTCGAAAACCCTTGCACGACCAGAAGTGAGAATACAATGGTCTCAGTAGGTTCACAAACTTCTGGGGCATACCTTTTCGATGAAGAGCATTTAATAGCGCTGTTCGATCAACTAAATTAAAGGTGCCCCACAGTTTGAGGAAAATCATTACTGTCGGTCGGTGGTATGTGTGACACGTTTCGGGTAATTGGCAAAGAGCGGAAACCTGGTCGATATATTCACTACCTAAGGAGGATCCAGCCTATTGTCTGCGGGCGGTCGTCTCACAAGCGGGTGTCAGACAACGCAGCAAAATCGAGGCTAATACCTTGGTGACTATCGAAACTAAACTGACCCTACGATGATTACTACAATCATTAAGTATTCCCTTCTTGAGGATGGATACGATCGATGGCTCGCCCCATAACAACGGAAAGCGCTCCTCGTTCGAAATATTACGGACAGAGGTGGTAAGTGATTTTATCAAGACAACTCCATCTAGTTATAATCTCATTTGAATCGAATGAAGCATGCATGGACGAGAAGTCCATTTTTAGAATCACACGATTATTCCAAAGCTCCAGTATAGGGATGATTGGGCGGAAGAATACCGGATACGCATACCTGATGAGCGGCAATAACCGCGAAACCGGTCGTGTGCTTCCGGGGAAATTTTGTCCTGTCATAAAGATACAATCCCATACTAATAACGGAAAACTCCACCCAGTTTGAAAAATAATTGGGAGAAGTTCGTTGGGACCGGTAGCCTTTCCACACTTTAGTGATCGATAGGGGGTCGAGTGATACTCCCTAAGGAATGGTAGTTGTTGACGTCTGAGTAACTACATTAGCACGCGGCCAGCTAAACTGCTCTTTGAAGTATTCGGCCCAACGGTCGAGTCCTTGTTCTTTACCATGAATGGGCCCTCCATTTCCATTACATTTTGTTTCACTGACAGGGGTTCGCCGTCCACTGGTGTCGGGAATGAGTTTGAACAGTCTTTGACCGTTACTTGAAGCAGCTGCTATTCCCATTTCTTCGGCTACCTTGACCTACCAATTTTCGCGATCCTCCCTAAGGCTTTTCGTAACTGGCCTTTGTAGTTTTCTTTGTATCTTATTCATCTCCTTACTGTTCGAGAGCTGACGTTTTTGCTCCATTAGACTCAGCGACTTTTGCGAAATCCAGTGCCTTTGATGGACATCGGATCTGGGACCACATGCGAGACCTGCTGCCAAGTGCACTGCCTGCTGGATATGGGCCCACCGCTCATCTACATTACTGTTTGTCGTAGATCCTAGCTCATGTGCTAATTTCTGCTCACAAATGATGTGAAATTCTGGATCACACAAACGTTGCACGGTTTGCGGTCTGCCACGATTACCATGGAGATGGAGAGATAATCACGTTAAAACTAATGCATGGTCTGACTCTACCTACATAGACCAGTAAGATCAGACCATTTCTGAACAGAACTGCGCCACCGGTAGCTTACCGCGATATGATCATTCTGGCCCAGAGTACCTGTAGAGATAGAGCACCATATCGCCGTGCGACGTGAGCTGTGTCGGAAATCGGTACTAGACAAAAATGACCGATTTTCTGCACAAAACTGGAAAAGCCTATCCCCGTTATCTTTGCGTTGAGCGGGAAAAATCCAACGCCTACCTAAACAAGCTTCTGATGCACTAAGTTTGCCAACTTGTGCATAAAAATCACCAGCTAGCACTACAATGTCAGAGCCTTTGCTCCTGCGAACGAGGGTGGCGAATTCATCGTAGAACTTATCCTTCTGCATGTCAGAGCTGCAGCCTGTTGGGGCATATGTCGAGTTCAAAAACAAATTGCGCTTAACAGCTATCTTTCGGACGCCGACTGGCCCCGAGTCTTACAGCACACAAACGACTTTTAACAGGAATCCAGCCTAAAAGGGCAGCTTCAGCCTTGTTGGTCAAGACTATTCCTAAACCACGTTGATCCACAGCTCCAGCTACTTCGTCTCCTGAAGTGTGCAGAAAATACCTCAATGAGGTACCAGGAGCAGTTAGCTGAATCACACTGTTCGAATCCGGGATACTTACGCAGCAGACATCAGTCTTCAGAGAGCCTATTGTGAGGGCTAGGTACGCCTGCTGACCAGCCTGCATGAGTGTATGCACGTTGAAGGAGCCGAGATTCAGAGGCTGACGAGGCTTGAGAAAATGTGGGTTACAAGATAGAGGATTATTCCCGACACTATTTGACAATGAACCATTGCGAGTATCGGCTGTGTTGTCAGTGGAAGCATTATGGGCGAATAAAAGGGGGCAAAGAGAGGTGGTTAGGGACAGAATACAAAGGTTGAATGAAAGAGAGGGAACTCTGGGCAGTAGCCCACTTATTACTACCTACTCCGTTCAATACAATGAGCAGCGTGGTCCTGATTATTCAGCGCGACGACCGATGCAGTATGGAATTCTTTCTATCCGTGCACTTCATGGGAGATGTTGGACGGGTATTGCTAGGGTGTCCAGGCGCAAGGCAAGAGAACGATAAGGGTTCTCAACCAAAGCCTTTAATTCTAACGAGAACCTATCCACAAGGCAGCGGGGTGACTGAGTGGGAGCCAATTCGCTTAAATCAATTATTCTTCCACTGATTTTACCGACTGAGTTTCCGGCTCAAATTGACACCCAACCTGGAGGACCAGGAGACTGGACTTTGTCTGGCCTCTACCCACTGGTTGCATCTCCGGCTTAGAGAAGCCATCCTGTGTAATTCTTTGGGTCATGAAGGCACGCAAGCCATCACACCACATCAAGGTGCAGTCTCGTCGTCGGACTCTCAGGTATTGCAGAAAGCGAAGGTGACCTCTCGCACCGCGGAAATATCTCCAGGCAGTTGGCTTACTTGTGTGCGCTTTTCTCACCCTCATTGAAGCACGTTCTTCAGCTGGTTGCATTGTGACTTTTGATGGACACCCACTTTTCCTCTGTTTCGACTTAAGTGGGTGTCTACTGTAGGTTTTCCACTGCGATTCTAAGGGCCTGATCACTAACCTTACGAATGTTCCTGTCTAGTATGTATGGGATCATTGTATAGGAACCATATCATACCATGGTTGTTTTTATCTGTCGCTGAGCAGTAAACTCTAATTGGATTACTTCACCTGGTAGTCTGGTGAGAGCGACATCAGAAGGCTAGGTGACTGACCCAACCTCCACCGTGTTGGTTAGCTAGTGTGTCGTACCAGCACGAATCTGCGAACCAGCTCTGTCAGCTTCCCACCAAAGCCACCTCGTGCCACGCGAAATATCTTCCACATACTTTTCGGTAAGTTGAAATAGCCGATAACTGCTATTCTTTTAGACCGTGTGGCTATCCCGGTCAAATCATTGTGCCTCTGTATCAGTGAAGTTATTGAAGTGGCACATGGGTTCAAGACCTGATCCCAAATGTTCCCGGATCTTCGGCAGCATCGTTTTTCATAAACTGCTGGCCAGCTTGGAAGGACGTTACTGAACAACAATAGGAAGCGCGCAGGCACTCATACACAATAAAAACCACAGGTGGTTTTACTTGCAGTTCAAACGACAGGATATTGTGGCCGGTGGTGGTCAGGTGGTTTAGAACGTTTGATTACCACCTCTAAGGTCCGAGGTTCGAATACCCGCCATCACCGGTTACTTTGGTAGTAGACAGTAATCCACTATTGTGCGGATTGTTACCACACCTGATCTATTGGGACCTTATGTGGTTCTTTGTCATTTCAAGTCTCAAGGTTCGGTTAACGGTTATCCCCAGTGGTGCAGTGCACCTTTGAGGTTATTGGTATATACCCCTTCCACTGCACTCATGTGCAAGCATGTAATAAAAAAATAATACACAAGGAAGAACGTGCAGCTATGGAAATCAGGAAGGATGGAGAGGGGGGGGGGAATCAGAATATTGAACCTGTTTCTTTTAGTTGTTTTTACATATATCTGGAGAAAATCTTTAATCTATATGTACTAGGACAGAGGGAATCATCTTCAGTGAGCCTCGTTACATAAATTCTGTGAACTCCCGCCCAAGATGCGTTCCTCCGTATTGCTTCCAAGTGTTCATCGAGACGTCGTTTGAAGAGAGCGCTATCCTTCTGATCTACCACGGCAACCGGAGAAGCATCCCAAGTGTTTATCGCCCATCGTGAAAGACGATACCACAATAGTAGACCATTTGACTGAAACCTCCGCAGCGTTAATGAATAACCTCGCATTCGGTTGTTCATCCGAAGAGGAAACTTCTTTTGCAGCTCCGGCCCCATGTCACCACAGATTCGCTGACAGTACTCAGGGAACAAATCCAGGAACGTTAGGCAACCTTCTTAGCTAGTCTCATGTAAGCCGCCGACGAGTCTCGCAGCGAAGTGCGGCACTCCCTCAAGGTCCCACCAAAAGTGCGGGGAAAGACAGCAGCACATCCATATCCGAGTCTCCTACGAAAGTTGGGAGCATGCAGCGACTAAAAGATACTATAATTCAGTTGGCCGAATGATCGACGGATTGACCCAATCATGTCCCCTACGGTAATACAAGCTCTGTCCAAGTGGGATCCGGTCTCGAAAGATAACAGATGCACATTCCCAAGGTCTTTATCATATTATGACGTCTGACGTGGTTCATCACCGATGAAATGGGTTACCCTGGAATCTCCTCGTCCGAAATACCTCCGCGCATTTGGACACGTCACTCGGGAATGATCGTCTCAACAGTTTATTCAGGTCTCGTTGTAGCAACTGCTTCAAGACATCGATCACAATGACACGCCATAGTTTCAGATCGTCAGCATAGAAGAGGCATGGCGACTGAAAAACTGATGGTAAGTCATCGATATAGCCTAGCAACGACAGCGAACCAAAGACCGAGCCCCGAAAAGAACTACCAGTGGTAGCAAACCAGCCTAACATCGATTGGACAACTCTTAGATAAGGTTCTTCCTTTCCGAAAATCTGCAACCCAGTGAAGTAAGTTTTTGGGAACCAAAAGCCTTGAGCTTCTTCATCAGTCAGTCATGTGGAATCTAATCATCATCATCATCGTACAGTGTTAAACAGTAGGGCAAGCCCCACTGACCACTGCCTTTCTCACCATGTTGCACGTTGAATTAAAAAATATGAATACACAAGATGGACAGGGAGTGGACCTATATGGGTGGGAAAAGGAAAGAATGCCCTAGTAGCCAACACACGGAATACACAGTCTAACTGTACAAACACCAACTGATCAAACATTCTGATTCGATAGAAAGTGACAACACGATCTCCACTGTTCGCGGTTCGCAGCCATATCCTTCAGTGTCTCCAGCCAACTGGTAGACGGATCTTTTGGACCCCAACCACGAAGACGTGAAGCACTTACTTTTCCTAAGTCTGCCGTACATTTTCTCATTCCTCGCTGCCACGTCATCTGTTGACCTCCACGTAGTCTCTTCCACTCCCTGGGAGGGGCGGAGAATAGGACACGGTACGGTAGACGTGTGTTTGCCATACGTAACACGTGTCCCAACCAACGAAGTCTACTAAGTTGGATACGCTGTGACAAAACGTTCTCTGAATTAGTACCCAATACTCGCTTTCTTACCTCATCGTTGCTTACTAGGCTATTCCACCCAATCCTAGCGATACTACGTAAACATCGATGGTCGAAAACCTCAAGACGACGAATATCTTCAGCACGCAGACTCCAAGTTTCGCAACCATACAACAAAACTGAACGCACAGTGGCACAGTATACACGACCTTTCAACTTCAGTGAAATATCGGATCGGCGCCACAAGTGCTTCAGTCAAGCGTACGCCGCTCGAGCTTTGGATATCCGCGTACTCACCTCTACTACTGTGCTCCCATCCGTCGTCACGCAGCTACCGAGGTAGGTGAAGTGATCGACAACTGACAGCACCTCCCCATCGAGCATCAAGCTCGGAATTGTTGACGTCCAGTCTTGTAACATCACCTTGCCCTTTGAAGGTGCAAAGCGCATGCCGAATGGAGCTACAGCTCTTGCGAGATTATCTAGTGCACGCTGAGCATGTTCCGTGCATTCGAACAAGCAGACAACGTCGTCTGCGTAATCTAAGTCACATAGGTTTTCACTATCTCCTAGTTCGACCCCTACATCCTGAAGATTTTGCAGCCCACTCTCCATTATTTCGTCCATGACGAAGTTAAAAAGGAATGGAGACAAAGGGCATCCCTGCCGAACACCACTGGTCGTTTCGAACCGACCGGATAGTTCGCCGTAAACCCTTACGCGGCCAGAAGTATGAGAATACAATGATCTCATTAGGTTCACGAACTTCTGGGGCATACCTTTTCGATGAAGAACACTGAAAAGCGATGTTCGATCAACTGAATCGAAGGCGCCTTTCAGGTCTAAGAAAAGCATTATTGTTGGTCGGCGGTGCGTGTGACGCGTTTCAAGAAGTCGGCGAAGAGTAAAAATCTGGTCGATGCATCCTCGACCTGGGCGGAATCCAGCCTGCTGTTCGCGGACATTCCTCTCGCGAGCCGGTGTAAGACGGTGCAGCAAAATCGAAGCTAATACTTTGGTGACCATCGGGATTAAGCTAATCCCACGATGATTACTGCAGTCATTGCGTATTCCCTTTTTGAAGATGGGAACAATCAATGACTCGCTCCATATTACCGGAATACGCTCCTCCTTCCAAATGTCACGTAGCAAGGCGGTTAGTGATTTTATCAACGCCTCACCACCCAGTTTGAAAAGAACTGGGGGAAGTTCGTCGGGACCTGCCGCTTTCCCCCGCCTTAGTAATCGAATACCTGACTCTACTTCTACTTCTGATGGGGGCTCAAGTGATACCACCCAAGGAGTCACAATTGTTGACACGGGAGTAACTACACTAGCGTGCGGCCAGCTAAACTGTTCCTTGAAGTACTCGGCCCATCGGTCAAGCCTTTGCTGTTTGTTATGGATGGGTTCTCCATTCCTATTGCAAATCGCTTCACTGACCTGAGTTCGCCGTCCACTGGTGTCACGAATAAGTTTGAACAGTCTTTGACTGTTACCTGAAGCAGCTGCCAATTCCATTTGTTCGGCTACATTGACCCACCAATTTTCGCGATCCTTCTTAAGGCTTCGCGTAACTTGTCTTTGCAGGTTTCTCCGCATCTTATTCATCTCCTTACGGTTCGAGAGCTGACGCTTTTGCTCCATTATACTCAGCGACTCCTGCGAGATCCAGTGTCTTTTATGGACAACGGATCCAGGACCACAGGCAAAACCTGCTGCAACGTGCATCGCCTGTTTGATATGAGACCAATGCTCATCTACATTACTGTTCTCCGTGGATCCTAGCTCATGTTCTAACTTCTACTCATAACGGGTGCAAACGTCTGGATCACACAAACGTTGCACGGCTAATCGGGTTTGCGGTTTGCGACGATGGCCATGGAGCTGGAGAGATAATCGCATTAAAACTAAGGCATGGTCCGACTCTACGTACGTGGACCAGTAAGATCTACAGTTCTGAACAGAACTGCGCCATCGGTAGCTTACGGCGATATGGTCAATTTGACTAAAAGTACCTGTAGAGTTAGAGCGCCATGTCGCTGTGCGACGCGAGCTGTGTCGGAAATTTGTGCTAGACAAGAACAATCGATTGTCTGCACAAAATTGGAGAAGCCTATCCCCGTTATCTGTGCGCTCAGCGGGTAAAGCACAACGCCCACCTAAACAGGCTTCTGACACACTGAGTTTGCCAACTTGTGCATTGAAGTCACCAGCTAGCACTACAATGTCGGAACCTTTACTGCTGCGAACGAGAGTGGCGAGGGCATCATAGAACTCATCTTTCTGCAAGTCTGAGCTGCAGTCCGTTGGGGCGTACGCCGAGATCACGAACAAATTGCGTTTAACACAACTATCCTTTCGAACGCCGACTGACCCTTGGAGTCTCACAGCACATAAACGACTGTTAACAGGGATCCAGTCTAATAGGGCAGCCTCAGCCTTGTCAGTCAAGACAATTCCTACATCACGTTGACCCACAGCCCTAGCTGCTTCGTCTCCTGAGGTGCGCAGAATATACCTCGATGAGATACCTGGAGCAGTTAGCTGAATTACATTGCTCGAATCCTGGATACGCGTTTCGCTTAAGCAGCAAACATCAATCTTCAGAGAGTTCATTGTGAGGGCTAGGCACGCCTGCTGACCGGCCTGCATGAGTGTACGCACGTTGAAGGAGCCGAGATTCAGAGGCTGACGGGGCTTGAGAAAATGTGAGTTACCAGTCAGAGGATTATTCCCGACACTATTTGACAGTGAATCGTTGCGGGTATCGACCGTGTTATAAATGGGAGCATTATGGGTGGATAGATGGGGCAAAGAGGGATGGTTAGGGACAGAAGACAAAGGTTGAATAACAGAGGGAACTCTGAGCAGTAGCACACTTATCACTACCCACCCCGCTCGATGCAATGGGCAGCGCGGTCCTGATTAGCCTGCGCGACGACCGATGCAGTATGGAATTCTTTGTAGTCGTGCAGTTCATGGGAATCTAATCAAAGGCCTCGTTTAATTATCCGACGATTACTACCGTGTTGTGGCTACTAGTCCTAGTATATGCCTAAAGTTCTCTTTCCAAGAGCAGGCTAGAAGAAGATACAACTGTACGATAGAGAGGGAAAGCAAACTATAGTTGACAGATGAACATTTCTTTCTAGGAAAAGCAATACTCAAGAAAAGGCACGCAACAGGATGCCTGTGAGTGGAGTATTTATGAATACCTATGAAGCATTTACCTGAGCTCTAGTAGCATGTTGTCCCAACATTTGGGGCAAACCCGGGGCTGTCACAAGGATGAGGCTAGCCCCAGGTTTGCCCCATAGGGCAAACTTGGAGCGTACCACTTGGGGTAGCACGTCCAGTCTTTGCTCAAATATGCAAACACTGAGAAACCGCTGGGCACCGCTACCTGATTCGTCCTGGGTCCTGAGTGGACACAGCCCTGTGCCCGATTTTTTTCCTGCAAATGAGTATACCCATTAGCAAATTAGAAAGAGGGTATACCCTCTTTCAAATTTGCAACTCCCCAGTTCGCGTCCCATAATGTCTCACTTTTTCTTGCACTAGTTGTGACCTCTTTCGGGACTAGCCTTATAAAAAGGCAATATAATCAGCCAAAAATAAATCATTTTTATTCCTCTTAACAGGGGTGGGCTGAATCCTCCTTCGTAGCGACGAGCAAAGTGCAGTAACTGAGGAAACCACCGTTTTCCCGGCGTACATAATAAGCTGTAAACCTGTATCGTAATTTCACACCTACAGTTAAAACTAATAATGAATATACCCATACGTAAATCTGTAATAATCAGGAATAAAATGTTTTCCACAAGAAATCCGTCCATGCGCTGGATTTTCGGGCTTATTTTGGGCACGCTCTAACATGTAACGATTATACCCGGATGAGAAGGGCGAAATTTAGACGGCGCATAGCCACCTGTGTTTCGTTATTATTATAATTATCATTACCAGCAGTATTCAATCCCACCGGGCGAGAAATACAGGGCAGCGTCCAAAACGTGGTCTCGGGTAAGTTCAGTTCAGTTCAGTTCAGTTTGCACAGAACTTAGTGTGGCTAGAACCAATCGTGTGTCCAGATAGTTGTGTTGTCGGCACGTTTCCGTAGCCCCCAACACTGCGTGATTTTCTTTTTCTGAAAGGCAGAAATTTTGTTCAGTATCAGCCCTGGCAGAGTAAGGTGGAAACAATAAGTAAATTGCATCTGACCCTAGAAGCTGATTAACATAACTCGGGTTATACTGCCACCCAACATAGGTCTACTGCTTTCTTAAAAGCCTTCACTGCTGTGGTACTCATGACCTCCTCCGGGAGCTTATTCCAATAGGGTACCACTCTATTAGACAAGTACTTCGCCCTAATTTGGAGCCTCGAATGCTTCCTTTGTAATCTTAGGCTATGCCCCCTTGTGCCTCTGCCGGGGATCAGAGGGGAATGGTCTTCTCGTCTTATTCCTGACGGTCCTTCCATTATCTTGAAGGTTTCTATCAAATCCCCGCGAATGCGCCGTCTTTCCACCGAGAACAGGTCTAGGGCAAGGAGACGCTCTGTGTAGCTAAACCCCCGTTGCTCAGCCACCATTCTAGTGGCTAGCCGTTGCACTTCCTCCAGACAGTCGATATCTTTCTGGTAGTACGGTGCCCAGTCCTGCACGCAGTACTCCATATGTGGCTTAACTATTATAGTGGCATTCAACCCTGATTACTTGTTTAACACACATCAGTGTTTATGTGAACTCGCGCCACCAAGCGCTGTGGCCACTTGAACGTTGCCCGTGCACGCTATACGCACGCTTCTCCAATGTACACTAACCACTCTCTCCCTACCTATAGTGTTCTCCCTCTCATGGATTTTGGGAAACAATGTCGTGGTGATTGTGATGGTTTATTGCAGAGTACCACTGTAACGAACAGGTGGTCCAGGCGTGATGGATTGGACTAGCGAACGTACGTAATAAGGAAACAGCATGTGAGGTCTAACCAACCTTACACTATGGCCTGATATATCGGAACGAAAATCTCCGGACCGCTACACGACATTACGGATCTAACTCGAAAGAGTTCTCTCCTGGCCATATTGGCTGCTGCTGTGCACTGCTTCGACTGCTTGAAGCTGTTGTCCATTATAACGCCCAAGTCTTTGACCTGCGAGACCACTTGCAACGAACCCACACCATTCTCACTGGCCCCTGTGTTTGTGGTCAAGCATTGACACTTGGTGAGGTTTATTGGAAGGTCCCATTTGCGTGCCCAGTTTTGTACTGCTAACACTTCAGATCAGGTCACAGGTCTTGTGGCTTTGGCTAGGGTACTTCCCGGTTCCTGCACCCGAGGGTTGAAATGTCCCCACTTTACTCCGACTGCCAAGTTGTCCGAATGTTGTGACTGTTTAGTGGTGGACTGCAAAGAAGAGAATGAAAAGCAGGTTCGCTCTCGAAGAACCGACAGCCGCTTTGGGTGTCTTGAAGCTTGAAGTCTTGAAGTACTACTCGGGTTCGAGGCTTTGAGCTCAATTGTCCCATTTCTCGAGGAAATCTTTGATCTTCTGTTGGATTCACCGAGCTGAAACGAGAGTAAAAAAAGCGGGGGGGGGGCTTTGGGGGGCGAGGGTGGCAGAGAAAACAAAATACACATATCATCATGCAAAGTCTCACTGTGGACAATGCCTTAAGCGGAGTAGGGGTGCGACATTCATGAACATATGTTCAATAAAAGACATCTACTCCGTTTTTTGGCAAGGAATTATTGGGAGAGACCCAGGTAGAGGTCTAGCTTTCTCTTGAAGATAGTTTTGTTCTGCGAGAGAACAATATCTTCCACAGAGTAATAACCCTATAGCTAAAAGAGTTAATTCTTAGTGAAGTGCGTGGCCTCGGTTTGAAAACTTTTCTGCTGTGACCACGGTGAGAAGAGGCTGGACAGACGAAGAAGAAGCAATCGCTTTGACCTGATTCAAAATTGTGGGACATCAAAAACAGATCACCTCTTACGCGTCTTAAGTCTAGGGGATAGAGGTTGAGGAGTGAGAGGCGGACGGGATAAGGTAGGTGGGATAGACCCCTTACTGTTTTGGTGGAGGTCCGCTGAGCTCTTTCTAGGATCTCACGGTTTCGGGCAGGACCAGAGTGCACTATCTGACTACCGTACGCCAGCAGAGGTCGGATATACGTGCCAAAAATTATGAGGAAAGATGTGCGCGGGAAGGACCTTCGAATCATATTGAGGTCACGAAAGGCGGTTTTTCCCGCAAGTTGGTGATGATGATAGAAGGACAAGTTACAATCTAACCAGAAACCGAGCACCTTGTGTTGGTCAACCCTAGACAGTGTGGTTGCTCCGTTAGTGGAAAACGTGTGGCCAGTCTCTCTGCCGAAAGACATGCTCACGCATTTATCATCATTACCTGGGAGGTTCCAATCCTCGGACCAGCGTTTTGTTTCATAAACTGCAATTTTCAGGTCTTTAACGCTTGAACTCCAGAGGGTTACATCGTCTGCGTACATACAATGTTCACAAATGGGCTGTCGGAAGATCGTTTACACAGATCAAGAAAAGAAGAGGACCTAGGACCGACCCTTGTGGAACACCAGTGGTTACTGGGGCGGGTTGAGACAAAACATTCTCGACTTTAACCACAAAGGTGCGGTCGGCATGGAAGCTACGTAGGATGGCCAACATGGAGCCTGTGATCCCGTATGTCTGCAGCTTATAAAGAAGAGGAGCATGGGGGACCTTATCGAGGGCCTTAGCAAAATCGATGAATACAGCATGTGAGAGCTGGCCATCATCATAGGCTTTCGTTAGACTATCCATGACAGTAGTCATATTGGTGATGCATAATCTGTCAGGAAGAAACCCATGTTGATAAAGGGAGAGGATCTTATTTCTATGCAGATGGGAAAGAACCTCACTCTTGAGAATTCCCTTAAAAAAGTTTCAGGTGATGATAGTGAGGCTTATGGGTTTGTAACGAGAAGCAATATGTCTACTACCCTTCTTATAGATGAGTGCGATAACTGCTTTTTCTGGCCACTGGGGAAAACTCCGTCGTCAACACATCGCCGGAAAAGCGGGGCATAAAGAGTAGCTGATGCGTCCTCGGCTTCTTTGAGAATACGGGGATGGATTAGGTCAGGACCAATGGAGCAATATTGGTTGAGCAGTCGAAAACCCCGTGCGACTGCACCAATGGGAATAGTGACGTGGTTAAGGGTAGTGGCTAGAGATATCGAGTGCATGATGGGGTGGGATGATATGGGTGTGGAGCTAAAACCTGTACGGAAGTAGGAGCTGAAGGCCTCCGCTACTTGGCTAGGGTAAGTGACTGGAGATCCAGCACTATCTTTGAGAGCTAGTGGCATCGGAGCTATGCCGCTTCGACGGCGCATGTACTGAAATAAAAATGCCTTATTGGTCCGTGCTCCATCAAGTGCAGATCGTTGGACTGCATTCTGATAGGACCCAATCTTGTCTTTGCATATGTTCCGTATGATCCTGAACTCTTCTGCATGACGGGCAAGGTCTGTGGCCTCATATCTAGCAAAGAGGCGTGCACGTCTAGAATGCGCCTAATGGGGCGAGAGAGGGGTCGCTTAGCCGTCTGTGGGCGGCAAATTCTGGGAGTACTCTCCGCCACGGGAGGTGGTGTGAGCAGGGAAGCGATGGATGGTGGGCACGCAGCTTTATCCTCAAGGCGAGTTACCTGGACGACTGGCAGCACCCTGAGCTTAGGATCGGCTTTTTGTGGAATTGCTGGCTTAGCCTTTTCACTGCGGAGCCTTAGATGAATTGGCTTATCTATGGATACTCCCTTGAGCCCTTTAGTTTCCTCCTTGAGCTTTGAGGCCGAGGAAACAATTCGTCTGGCTTCCTCCGTGGAGCCCACTTCAATGAGAATGCTGTGTACAGGGTTGGTGCTTTTGGTTACCAACCAAGCGGACCGACTTTTAAGTGGAGAAGGGAGCTTAAGGCGGTTAAAAACACCTGAGCGTAAGTGTCATGAGGGTGATCCGAGTTGGGGAAGCAACCCCAAAGGATGACAAGCTTGGAGCAATTCTCGGTATCTTGCAAAATCTTGGCGGCGTCAAGAATTTGCTGCTCAGAAACTCTACACGACTGATCGGCTGCCTGAGACACCGGGAGGGGTTTGATAACCAAACTCTTCAGGCTGGTCAACTCATCTTTAAGGGTGCGGACATTGGCCCTTAGCTGAGCTATCTCTGCAGCCTGACTTTGGACTGCACATTTTGGTGCATCTGTTGCCAGCACACTATGAAGGACCGTTTCGTCCGGATTGAGGAATGAGACATTCGCCACAGAGGGGGAATCGCATTGCCTCATGGGGAAAGTAGCCTCATCTGAGCAAGCGGTTATATCAATGGTGAGGGGCATTGACATTATTCAGGATCCAGTCAGCACAGATAAAGATCAACTTAAATGGAGGGGGACGAGCTGTGTGTTCTAAAAATTTCAAAAATAGCTACTCTCACCGAGGGAGACCACCGCACCGCTGGTGGATAAACGGGGTTCACTGTCTCAACTAGCTGCGGTGCTTGCCCTCGGGGATCCACCGTGAGGACAACGGAATAAATAAAAAAGGCCGCAGTTTGCTGTATTTTATTGCGTGACGGGGAAACATGTATTGTGTCTTAGAAAAGGAGGGAGTTGAAGAGAGAGGTGTAACCCCGGGGACATGCTCATTTGGCCAGACTAGTCCGGGAAAACCTCATCCCAGCAGTCATCCAGCCGTCTTTTAAATATGTTCAGTTTGCAAATGATGGATAATGGACAAGGCCAATCGAGCTTTCGGACTTCCTTCAATGGTATGCACACTAGATAGGCACGCATCACTGTGCAGTTCATTTCTCCGAACCGTTTCTAAAAATAGAAGAGAAATGTAAAACCCCTTCGCGAATCAACTGCAAGTCTTAATGTCTTGAAATGGTTCACGGGTGCGAAGCGTGAGTCCAAATGTTCCTGGTTCATGTATGTATCCTCTTTTCTCCGGTGCCACCCAGCTAGAATGGAATAAATTCGACAACAATGGGGCAACAGTTTTCGCACTTTCGACATTAGAATAAAAATTACGGTTTCCCACGTAGTTCATGGGTCCGACGGTATGCATATAGACGCATCAATATACCGCCAGTTTTGTTGCTTTAAAATTTACGCAGAAGAGTGATTTGTATATACGTTTGTAAGAAGGAGATGAATGGATCTATTTATAACAGCTTGCATGTACAGGTGTATAGGACTGAAGACAAAAAGTGAAAACCTGGGGGAGAATAACCTACGCGATGGGGAGCGGGGAATTTTCTCAACTTGGCGTTAGTCCCAACCAGTTTTCTAGCCTTGACTTAAATGCCTACTTTGAGGGGGCATTCACTGCCTCCTGTGGAAGGCCATTCCGTTGAGATATTATCCGGGACGAGAAGAAATGTCGTCGAAAGAAGGCACGTGGATGGTGTTTGAAGAGCTTCCCCGTGTGCCCTTTCAGGGTCTTCAAGTTCGGACTAGTGAAAAACTGGTCCTTTAGGCACGTAAAGAATAAATCATACATCAGGAATAGGTCTTCCCTAATATGGCTTGTGTCAAGAGGGTAGAGAATAAGTGGTATTAGACGAGTCTGGTAGGGGGCAAAATGTAAGCCGTGTAACATATTGGCCGCTTTTCGTTGAATCCGCCCCATGATGTCCAGATCTCTGACGCGGCCAGTGTGTACTATCTGGCTGTTGTATTTTAAAAGAGGTCCAATAAATATTCCATAAAGAACATGGAAGTCCTCCCAGGAGATCTTCGGAAAAGCTCGTCTAATAAGGTTTAGAACCCGGAAGGCGGTTTTACTAGCTTCTCCTGTTAGGAGGAGACCGAAAGATTGCCGCGCAACCAGAGGTCATGGGCCTCGTGCTTGCCCACCACTAAGATTTGTGTGTTCCCACTTATCTCGAAGAGATGAGCTGCAGCATTGTCAAATTACACGCTCGCACCTTCGCCACTATTTATTTGGACGCTGCAGTCAGTTGACCAACGTTTGACCGCGTCAGTGGCTGACTGCACAGCTTTTGCGTCCTTGTCTCCCTTTGTGAATTCATCCGCGTACGTAAATATGCTAACCTGAACCAAGTCAGGGAGGTCACTGGTGTAGATGAGGAATAGGAGAGGACCAAGGGCAGAGCCCTGGAGGAATCCTATGTCGTTGGGTGCGGGTTGAGACTGAGACATGTACACACGAACCGAGAAGGTTCGGTTTTTTAGGAAGCCGTCAGTCAGGGACAGCAGGCGACCGGAGGTACCGTACATCCTGAGTTTGTACAAAAGAGGAATATGCGGGGCTTTATCGAAGGCTCTGGCGAAATGAGTGAATGTGGCATGGGATATCTTGCCACCATCGTGGACCTGTGTCGGGCTATCCATAACTGTCAGCACGTTGGTCATGCTTGACCTGCCAGGGGAAGCCATGTTGTGCTGGGGATTGCAAACCACTGTCGCGCAAGTGTGTCAAGATTTCGCGTTTTGCGGTGTGCTGGAAGACTGCCAGGTACATTAGTGAGACCTGTTGGCCTATGACTTTCCTTTTTTGTAAATTGGGACAATTACAGCATGCTTTCATGAATAAGGAAACCTTCCGTTGCCCAAGCACTGTTGAAACAGCTGAGAGTATGTTGCTTTGAGGGTGAGGGCGGGTCCTTTACGAGTGCGAGGATGATCTTAGGTCGGCCCCATCGAGCTGGACGGATTGAGTTTTTAGGCCCCCTCTTCACTTCTACGTGAGACACCGTGAAGTGCTTCAATGGGGAGACTAACTGTTTTGACTGGAGAGATGGGTGTCCACAAGCAAACACTAAAGTTGTGCTGAAAACCGACATGAAATGAGACCTGAAATCTGCTACCTCAGAAGGAGAGGTGGCAGGAGAGCCATCAGAAAGAGACAGCACGAGAGCTGAGGACCATGATTCACGATTGCGGTGCAGGTGTTTATAGGGAAAATAGTTGTTCGGACGCACCCGGTCTAAGATTCATTCGTGTAGTTCCTCGAGATTTTCCCTAACCTTGAGTTTACAAAGATTCCGCATGCATCTGAAAGCTTATGCATCTGCCGGAAGGGATGTGGCTAGGTTCTTGGCTAACGACCGAGGGCTTTTGTCGAGAAGGCGAGGGTCAATATGTATCGTGAGCGTTCACTAAGTCATCACATAGAAAAAAGAAACGTTCAGTAATTAAACACATCACATCCGTCTTTCTGGTAACACGCTCAAAATCCACTTTATAAATGACCTCATTCCCCTCACGATCTAAGGCCCCCTCGAGTGCCTGGACGGTCCCCAGTTTTATTACCTCTTCCGGAGGTCTATTCTAGTAACTAACTACCCTATCGCTGAAGGAACGAGATCTAGCTATCAGCCTGGATAGAAATTTAGCCAGCTTCTTCTCTGACAGCTTGTTCTGGAGGCTGTTGCCATATGGAACAGATTCTCCGGTCCAAGCCCAGAAAAGCCTATGATTAGCTTAAACGTCTCCATAAAATCCCCTCGTAGTCCTCTCCTTCTCATAAAGAAAAGCCCGAGGTCCTGGAGTCTGTGACCATACCTCTTGCCTCCGCGAACTCAATCATACTCGTTGCAAGACTTTGTACGCTCTCCAAACAGGTGGCATCTGTTTGTGGAAGGATGACCATGCCTGAACACAATTTTCTTACAGAGTTCTAACTATAGCTATTTTCACTGACATGAAAACCCTTGGCTGTCTGCCCTAAAACGCTGATCTCAACCTGGAGAGCTCACCGCGTGGCCTTTTGCAGTTGCTACACACTGATCTGACCACTTAAGATCAGAGGTCACCAAAGTTCCACGGTCTTTTGCCCTGTTTACTGCCGCCATAGTAACTCGGCCTTGTCTTGTGCAACTCCCAGGCTTATTGCTGTATGTGATAACAGGTGGCTGTTTCCAGCACTGGGAGGTAAGTCCCAATTCTGTGCCTAGTTAAAAACGGTAAGTACGTCTCTGCTCCCTGATCTCCCACCAACTTTGTATCATTTGCGAAGAAGTTTGGTGACCGTAGGACTGAGGCTGAATCAATATTAAAATGAAGAAACAGAAGTGGGCCTAGTAAGGAACCCTGATGTACTCAGTGGTGGCTTTTTCTGACTTAGAGTTCTTCTCACCTACTCTAACGTAAAACTGTCTGCCGTTGAGGGAGCCTCTTAACCATTCCTGAACCTGCCCACTTATACCAAATGGCCTCCACCTGATTAGTAGAAGCCGAAGGCTTGCCGAGTCAAATGTCTTGGTGAGATCAAAGTAACGTACTTCTACCTGCTTACTTTCATCAACCATCCGAGTGGCTTATCCTAGGAAGCTCAAGAGATTGGCCGAGCACGACCTGCTTTTGGAAATCCATGCTGAGCTGGGCAAAGCATAGAATTCTCAAGTAGATGCTCGCAGACGAGCGCCCGGATGATCTTCTCTAAAGATTTGCGTAGAATATAGGTTAGGCTAACAGCTCTGTGGTTTTCCAATTCAGAGCGGGGCCTCTTTACGTATAGCTATCACTGCTGTGTTTTTCCAGTCTTGTGGCAACCTTCCATGGTCCATGGTGGCCTCATATAACTTATATACTGGGAGGGATAGGATATCAGCCAACGGCTCAATGATAGCAGGGTGCATGCCATCTGGCCCGGCTGACTTAAGGATATCTAAACATTCCAGGTTTTTGCGCGCGGTTTCCTCCTCGAGATTTAAGTTTGTTATGCCCACTGCAGGAGTCCCGGCCCAAAATCTCATCTGCACTTCATTATCTATTCTAAGCATACTACTGAAATACCACCCAGGGTATCAGCTTTGCTTTGGCTGTCTGCTACCACTCTATGATCCTGGGTCATCAGTGGTCCTATTGCATACTTCAAAGAGCCCTTAGACTGCGCCCATCTACAGTACTTTCCTGATGCTTTTTGACACACTACACCAAATCCATTTCATACGCGCACTTAGGAGATTGCAAGAGGTCCACCATCTCATTTTTATGCTTGGTACATCGGATCCAAGCCTGACGACCACCGGAAGACTTGAGGAGAGCACAACCATGGTTTCCACGCTTAACTGACCTGCCCACTGCATCCCTGCACCGTACCGGTTTTTCCTCACCCCTCGTACGCTTCAAAGGAGAAAAATCTTACTGCAGGTTATGTAGAGATCCCTAATTCACCGGCTAGTTTTCCTCCAAATCAGCATCGTCCTCGTTGTCCCATATTAGATCGACCGCTCTATTTCGAAGCATGGAAAGTCAACTGCGAGGCTACTTTGGGCTGAAGCTTGTAAAGAATGATTTTGAAACTCACATGGTCACTCTTGCCCAACGGAGAGTGAACCTGGAGTTCCGCTACGTCGTTCTCACGGTTAGTTATCACCGGATCCAACAAGGACGACGCACAACCAGTCCTACACCTGGTATTTTCCCTCATGTGTCGGAAAAGAGCATCCGAACGCAGCCATTGTAGATATCCCTTCTCTTGGGTTCCCGGGGTACGTGCCCAAACTACCCAGTCTGTGTGTGGTAGGTTTAAGTCTCCAAATATATGGGCCTTATTGGCTTCCTTAGCTAGCAAGGTAAGTACGCGGAGAAGATGAACGTCTTCACCTCGACTTTTACCCGGGGCCCTATACACAAAAGACCACATTTGTCCTTCTGTTCGAGAGTGTGAGCGTAACCTTGAACAGCTGTACATTTCGAGCAAGAACCACGGTCTGTGATTCCAGATGGTTTTCGCCTGCCCTAATGAGGACGGCCACTCCTCCTGTTACGAACTTTTGAGCAATGCGTAGCCAAATTCGCAACGGATCCCGAAATCAGAAGGCGATTATCCGTGATAATTCTACGGTACTAGATTATTAAAATAAACAATGACATAAACAATATACAAACCTCAATAATACGATCACAAAGACTCAACAACGAGAAACCGAATAGCGGCGTGTGAGCAGACAGCACGTGCGTCACGCAGGTCCTGAGCAAGGATGTGCCAAAATAGCGCTCTGGGCGCGAACAAACAACAATTGGTCCAGAAAAACAACCAGTTCGTAAAGACAAGTCAATAGTGTATGGAAATGAGTGATGTTGGGAAAAAACACTGAATCGCGAGGGAAAAAGGGGGATTTTCCACGACCGGCTGTTACACCGCCCACCAAAATCCTCCTGGATCCTTAGCAAAGTCAAAGGTTCGGTATAAAGGTACTGATTCTTCCTACCTGCCTAGGCCCTGCTGTCAGTGCGCGCGTCTAATGCTCGTCGTCGACGTTCTACTACTGGTCGCACCTAACCCATTGGCTACATAGACGTGAGGCTAGTCTACATCTTCCACAGGACCAAATGACCGATGGCGGGCGTGAATGGTCACATAGACGTTGTCCTCGTAAGGGCCGTCCGGTCCTGGATGTACGCGCTTGAGTGTGTGTGTGTGTGTGCGTGCGTGTGTGTGCGTGCGTGTGCGTGTGTGCCGGGGTTACAATGAAATCACAGTTATGACTACACATCAAAGGAGGACTTTCTGCAATGTCAACAAAAGACCGCGTGGCAAGAAAACGAGTAAATGTAGCATGCATGTGTGACCTGAGCTCCACTACTTCCACATGTGCAAGGGCATTCGGTAGCGTCAACAAAAGGCGAACAAAGAACACTGTCACATGTATGATGGGTTTACGGGATGTAGAGTGCGTCGTGCATGCGCGTATGTATCGGGATGTATAATGGAATCGCACTCATCACCACATATCGGAAAGAACCTTCTGTAATGTCAACGAAGGGACCGCGAGCACCTTAACGTGTTTGACGGAGATTGTGTGGTATATATGGTGTTTCTTTATCCACCTCGATTACTGGTGTGAAAAAGATTTACTAGGCCACAGGGTTATCAGCTCCTCCGTCTTCGCTCTCGAGTAGGTTAATACTGCGTATGTCACGAATGAGCACTCCGTTAGCTGTCTTCACCTTCACCGTTCTTATCATTTCGTCGGTGCTTTTGATGGTTTCCGTAACTACTCCCAAAGACCAAGCGCTGAAATGTGCGCGTTCGTCGGCGATCATAACCACGTCCCCAACTTTGAATGGTCTTGTTTTGGCCATCCACTTCTGTCGAGTCTGCAAAGCCGGTAGGTACTCCCGTAGCCATCGCCTCCAGAAGACCTTGGCCAGATAGTTCGCTTGCTTCCACCCATGGAGGTAGCTCCCACGAAGGTTTACCGGCCCTTGGAAACCCTCGTTCGACCTTAGCGTCAATAAGTCGTTTGGGGTGAGCGCCAGGTGGGTGGGGTCGCCGTTCAATACTGGAACCAGGGGGCGGTTGTTCAGGATTCGCTCCACCTCAGTCATGACGGTGTTCAGGGTCTCGTCGTCGGGCGGCTGCTGCTCCATGATTGACAGCAATATCCGTCTGGCGGACCGGATCATGCGTTCCCATATGCCGCCTCGGTGACTGGCCTGTGGGGGGTTGAAATGCCAGCGTATGCCGTAGGCCACGGTTCGATTCTGCAGTTCGTCCCTGTTTATGTTCTTGTGCCAACGCTGCAATTCCCGTTGAGCGCCCACAAAGTTCGATCCATTATCTGAGTATATGTCGGCCGGTACGCCTCTTCGGTTGATAAATCTTTGCAAGGCCCGTAGAAACGAATCGGTCGTCATCGAATGTGCGACTTCTAGGTGCACCGCACGTGATTTCATGCACGTCATGATACATCCGTATCGCTTTTCTAATCTTTTCCCGCACTTGATCCACAAGGGCCCGAAATAGTCCAACCCGGTGTCACTGAACGGCCACCAGCCCGTAGTTACCCTGCATTCTGGTAGCGGGGCCATGAGTTGTTTGCCTGCTGTGGCATTGCGTCTCCTGCATTGCACACACCGTCGGATCACGCGTTTTACAGTCTCTCGTCCTCTCAACAACCAAAGACGCTTTCGGATGACGCTCGTCACGTGACTTTCCCCGGCATGTCCCTCTACGGCGTGGACGTGTTGAATCATTAGCTCTACTACGGGTTGTCTCGCAGGCAGCAGTATAGGATACTTTGTGTCAAAGCTCAGGTGGGCGTTGGCCAGCCTACCATCCACCCGCAGCAGTCCGTTGATGATTTTGGGGTTTAAACGCTTCAGCTCGCCTCTTGGAGATGGCATGTCTTCATTGGTCAGCCCCACTTCTTCCGCCCTCTTGAGTTCTCGGGCGAAAGCCTCGCGTTGTATCATTCTGAAAATATCGTACTCTGCCGCTTGTAGCTCATCGGGACCTATCGGGCCGACCGGTATCCGACCTGAGGGCCGTAGCCCTTTCATGACTAGTAAACTTATCTTGAACCTGGTTAACCAAACTAGCGAACGAAGCGTCTTCATCCAGGAAGAAAACCTGACCAGTCGCGGTAAAATGGGCGACGCTTCGACGACGTTGGTTGCTATCACTACGCCTTTGATCTCCAGTTCCAATTCCGTAGGGGGTTTTAATTCGAACACGGGCCAGTCCTGTTTGGGCAATTGCAGGAAGTTCGGCCCTCTCGTCCACGTGTCCAGTTGCCTGAAGTTGTTCGCACCTCGAGAGCACAGGTCGGCCAGATTATCGCCAGACCTGACATGACTCCACTGGTGCGTGGCCGATTCATCGTGGATAATCGTGAGCCGGTTAGCAACGAAAGTACTAAACCGGCTCCGTACGTTGTTAATGTAGTAAAGTACTATCGTTGAATCCGTCCAGAAGCTCACCGACCAAATGTAGAGATCGAAACATCTCTTCACAGCTTGCACCACCCTGACTGCCAACACGGCTGCGCTGAGTTCGAGGCGTGGGATTGAGACCGACTTCAGTGGGGCAACGCGGGCTTTGGCGAACAGGATCCTCGTGGTATATTGTCCATCTCCTGCGCACCATCGTCCGTACACCACAGCTCCATAACCGACTTCGGATGCATCGGAAAAGGCATGTAGTTCTCCAGTCCGTGTCGTATGGCCAGGGGTCAAACATCGTGGTATTCTTATGTCCCCTAATTTCTTCAAGGTGTTCAAAAATTCCTCCCAGTCCAGCCGGTCCCCTCGGTCCAGTGACTGGTCCCAATCAACTTTCTTACGGCACAGCCGCTGCAGCAAGATCTTTCCGGGTAGCAGCCATGGTGAGACGAAACCGAGCGGGTCGAACAAACTTGAGACGGCAGATAGTATGCCACGACGGGTTATTGGCAGCTCGGGAACGTTCAGTTCGAAAACAAAATCGTCCGTTTCCGCGTCCCATTGTATCCCTAAAGTGCGCTCGATAGGAAGTGGGGAGCCGTCCAAATCTCTTACCCTTTCGACCTTTTCGTGATACGGGATGACCTTCAGCACTTCCGAAGCGTTCGACATCCATTTAGTTAGATGGAAGCCACCCTCTTCCAGCAATCTCGTCAGACCCCTGAACTGCTCTAGAGCTGATTCCACATCATCGAATGACCCAAGGTAGTCGTCGACGTAGAAGGTCCTGCTGACGCTTTCTACCACCGTCCGATGTACCAGATCGCCATGTTTGTTCGCTGATTCTCGGAGGGCGTAGTTGGCACAAAATGGTGACGATATGGCTCCGAAGGGGTGGACGGTCATTCTATAATTCACCACTGCGTTGTCCCGGTCGCTCCCTTCCCACCACAGGAAACGCAAAGCATCTCGTTCTCCTACCGGAATCTTCACCTGATGGAACATTTCCCTAATGTCGGCAGACAAAGCCACTTTACCCACTCTGAAACGGCACAAAACATCGATCAGTGGTGTGGTCCAGTCAGGCCCCTGTAGTAGGCGATCGTTTAACGACTTGCCCTGGAACTTGGCTGCACAGTCGAAAACCACGCGCAGTTTATTGGGTTTTTTGGGGTTGATAACCGGATGGTGAGGCAGATACCAGATACCCCTTTTGCTGTCGGTGTTAACAGGCACCCTTTCAACGAAACCGAGGTCCTCGTTTCGCTTCATCAAATCCGCGTATCGTTCCCACAGATTCTGGTCTCGAATGAAGCGTTCTTTTAGTCGTAGTAATCGTTGGAGAACATAATTTCTGTTGTCAGTCCACGGGTCGACCGGTGTGCGCCATGGGAGGGGAACCTCGAGCTGTTTTTTGAGGCCTCTAGAGCCTTGCCGCACCGTTTGTAGAGCGAAGTGATCCTCTTGAGACAACGTCGGTCTTTCGTCCCCAATGTCATGAAACTCCTTTTCATAAAGCCGTTGCAGATGATACTCTATGCGGTCCGTTTCGGCGGATAAGTAATTCACGGAACCGCGTACCCCTACTGGACCGTATAACATCCATCCCAGAGCCGTGCGTACGGCATAAGGTGCCTGGCGGTCGCCCACTCTTTGGTCAAGCACCCAATGCGCCTCTGGCACGTCGCATCCGATGAGGAGATCCACCTCATCATCTTCCCAGTCTACGACGGTTACATCCTGCAGGTGGGGCCATCGAGTCAAGATTGCGTTCACCGACCTTGGTGCTCGCATGGGAAGATCCGCTAACGTGAATGCCTCCGTTGGTTCAATTTCCTCGTTAGTGTCTAGAGAGATGAGTTGCAGCCTTAATCTACCGGCAGTCATTACCTGTGTTCCGCCCACCGTGCTCACTGCTAACGACGTCGCACCTTTAGCCAGTTGGTGTTTGTCGGCAAACCGCTCTTTCACTAAAGTGGTGTCGGATCCACTATCAACGAAAGCCAACGCCTTGACTATCCCAGTCGGAGTCACTACTCCCACGGCCACTACGCCTAAACGTACCGGTTTACTGGCAGATTGTGAAGTTGAACAGATCACGCTGGGCTTGGCACTCGCCTCGGATATGGTTATTCTCGCCTGATGCAGCAGCCGATGGTGTCTGCCCGTGCAGCCCTCGTAACCACATCGATTCCTTGTTCTACAGGCTGCTGCCCGGTGCGTGGTGTTGAGACAGATGAAACATGCTCCTGCCATCCTCGCCATTCCCCACCGTTCGTCTATTGTGGCATTGCCGAACTTGGGGCATTCTGGTAGGCCATGGCTAGTACCACAGGATCTGCAATTTGGTTTCGCCGTAGCATCTCGTGAAATGACGTGTGTGTTGGTCCAAGGCTGGTACTTTGGATGTTCCCTTACAGGGGTTTGGACTTGGCTAGTACCGGGCTTGTTTGCTCGGTTGCTGTCCCGGATGAGTCGGCCGAATCTGCTGTCAGCTATCTTCGTTTGCCTGTCTAAGTATTCAGTCAGGTCTTCGAAGTTGGCTTCTCTGTCGCCTCGGCTTATCCGTTCAGCTTCTTCCGCCCACCGACCCTGTAGTTCGGGAGAGAGGTGACGGACTATGCCTTCCAAAATGTGCATGGCGTCTAGATCAGCTCTGTAACCTAAATGGTCGAGGGCTATTGAACAGTTCTGCATCTTGATCACCAGGTCGGCCATGGTGTAGACGTCGCCCTTGGTTTTCTTTGCCTCTGCCATCACGCCCTCTATTAGGTTACGGGCTACTTTGAAAGGTTGGCCAAACAAGTCCCTCAGAATCTTTCTTGCCCTTGTGTAGCCTTGTTCTGGATCGAGCATGGTGCATCCGTCGATAGCTTCTCGCGCTCGGCCTCGGCAGTAGTGAGTAAGGTAAAGAAGCCTTTGCCCAGGGTCGGTCACCTTGTTTTCAACGAACGTCTCGAACTGTTTGACAAACTTGCAATATTGCTCAGCTCGCCCGTCGAAAACCGTTAACTCCACTCTAGGCAGATCGATCGATGGTGGTTTGTAGTCGGCGACCTGCGTGGGGTTCCCTACCTTATTGCACTCTAACCTATCGGAAGTGTCGAAGTCACTGGTCCTATACTCTCGCTGTTTCTGTGTACACTTCTCTGCTTCATGCGCCTGTAGTCTAGCCGAAAGTAACTGTTGCTCTAGTTCTATTATTCTCAGCTTATATAAATCAACGTCCTTACGATCAATATTGCTTTCAATAACACATGAGCTAGCACTGACAGGACTAGGCGATCTAGCGTTAACTAAAGAATCATAAGTACCCAAAACCTCCCCAGAGACTTGCCGTATTACTTCCTGTCCGGGTTCGACTGCCTTTGATCCTTTCCTTGGCATTTTGCGTGAATTTTCCTCGTTCCAAATAGATCTATTGAGTATTGTTACGAACGTTTGAGCAATGCGTAGCCAAATTCGCAACGGATCCCGAAATCAGAAGGCGATTATCCGTGATAATTCTACGGTACTAGATTATTAAAATAAACAATGACATAAACAATATACAAACCTCAATAATACGATCACAAAGACTCAACAACGAGAAACCGAATAGCGGCGTGTGAGCAGACAGCACGTGCGTCACGCAGGTCCTGAGCAAGGATGTGCCAAAATAGCGCTCTGGGCGCGAACAAACAACAATTGGTCCAGAAAAACAACCAGTTCGTAAAGACAAGTCAATAGTGTATGGAAATGAGTGATGTTGGGAAAAAACACTGAATCGCGGGGGAAAAAGGGGGATTTTCCACGACCGGCTGTTACACCTCCCCCTACACAGTCAGGCTCCCTGTCCTGCCTATAGACGGCAAAGCCATTTTGTATTATTACCAGCACGTGGTCATCTTTAGAGAGCCATGTTTCCGTAAAGGCTACGATGGAAAAGCTTTGCTCCTATACGGCTCTGAAGAGCTCCATTCACTTGTTTCTAATACTAGATGCGTTGGCGTATGGCTCCCCCGCATTCGACTCGACGCCTAGGGGTATTTATTGTTTAGCTTTGGCTGAGCCTTGCGAGCGGAGTCCAGGAGGGTAACAAGGTTTTGCGGTGGTGCCCACCACTTGGGTGCAGGAAGCCCGCTGGTCATCCAGGACCACCGAACACTCCCATTCCATCCTTACTGATGGCTAGTTTGACACCCAAGTTGACGACAGTCGTGTCTTCCTCCGCTGAACGGCACTGCCAATTTTCATCCTATAGAACATCTTCAATTAACAATTCTCATATTAGAGCTGCCGTTCCAAACTCTGCATCTCTCACAGCCACATTTATTATCCAATCACCACCATTCTATCTTCCTTGCCTGGCTCCGCGATTCCTCTGTGGATCCCTCCACTTGGCAGTGCTCCGACTAGTATCGCTTAGTAGCATACGTTTGTACAAGGATTTCCTCCGGAGGCGAAATCTTGACCTAAACAGGTAATTTAATAATTCTTGCAAAAGAAGTCTTCGAACCGCTTCCCAGGATATTAACTGAGGGAAACTTGTGTCTAAAATAAGAAAAAGTTGGCACCATCTTACGCGATTGGGTGGCAGTCCACCACCCAATTCAACATAATAATTCAGTTCCATAGTTCCATAGTTTTGAGTTTCTTTGATCCAGAGCCACAAAGTTACACGTTTTTATTTCAGTGAGCCTGTACATTGGGGAGCGTAAGACTACTCTGTGTATTTAGCTCTCTAGTGCTATCGCTGTCAGTGTTGCAATGCCCAAACTACCAGCTAAACAAACCGCATCCTCACCGGTTGGTCGTATCAACATCCGACCAAAAGTACTCGCCAAGTCGAAAGTCGCAAAACCCCCACGGAATCCTTGTTCCGTTAGCCTGACCAACGTTTTTGGCGGGGCAAACAAAACGGCGGAGACCATAGAACACAATCTCTTTAATCTCAGCAGCCACATTTCTTTGATTGATACGACCCTATTCAAGCTAAATCCGCTCACGTACATCTCTGACCCTCCATCGAATCCGTCAACCCTAGACCTAGTCACGGCTGGGCGCTTCATAGACGCCATTGCCTCGGAAATAGTTCGAAGAATCAGCAACTCGAAAAATGCTGTAGTATTTAGTATTCCCGACAGAATCCCTGTAGAGAAAGTAAAACACAACCTTCTAAGTTATATTATTATGGCACACCACCCCTGCCAGTGCTTTCGGCTACGAAAGAACATTCAGCGCAAATCCTGTCCAGTGTTGTTCAAATTTCGTGACGAGGAACCCGCTAAACAATTCATTAAGAGCCAATCCACCGTCGCTTTGAGATCCCCATTCAAGAACATTAAGATTGCTGCCGACAAAACCCCATTACATAGGGAATTCACCAGGTCCACCAGCACGCATTCAGCTTCGTCAAAAATTGTCCGCCCTCAACTATCCTTTTCTTCTCAGTCTGACGATGCGCAAAATGCATGCAATATCAATTCGACTTCATGTTCACCAGAACATCGATCCCATATGTTTGGCGTCGATTTAGATATATCCATTTCAACGTCAGCTCACCAGCCAGCGCCTAAGAAACCAAGAAGCATAGAGTTTATCCCTGGCAAGCTGTCCTCTCTTGGGCTGACTAACTCGATTCCACCATTACCTATCACCGAAATATCGGCCACGATCGATGACGATGCAAACCGCCTAACTGGCTTAACAGCCATACCCAGAAATCCTCAACCTATCAACGGAGTCACCCCAAATTCTTCTTTGCCATCGCTCCACTCGGCTCCAATAGCCACCCTGCAATCTACGGTGCCTAGGCCATCCCCCAAACCAGCGAAAATATCATTACTAGGTGGATTGCACATTGTTGACACTACGGTCAATCCTAACTCACTCACCAAGCCACACTTCCAAAGGCTAAGGACCCCAAGCGAGGCAACATTGAGTGCAACAATGGACGAGAAAACGTCATTCAAGACCTATCTCCCCAATCTAAACCACCAACTACTAGTTGCACCGTACATTCCACCCAGTATCGCGTTTTCTACACCTGGTTATCATCCTCATTAGGCTGGTATAACTAACCTCCGGGCCTCTTCAACAAAGCCAACATTCATACCAAACGATTACCTTAGTGTTCTCTATAATCTCTATCGTAGCCTAAGTGATATGTTTTCACATGAATCTCTTTCCTTTTATCATTCACATATCTCACCCACCCTGAATCCCTTTTCTGCCGCAGGCCACTTACAACAGTACCCACGACCTCCCAGTCTCTACGTCAACCAACACCCGTATATCCCACTTCCATTTCACATTCCCCCTCCGGGTTACAGCCCATCAAATTACCGGTGTCAAGAGGGCACCTGTGTTACCGCCCGTATTAAGGCAGGTGCCGAGATACCTGAGGCTGCTACACTTCCTTTTTCTTTCCCACTTAACAGCTACTTAACCCTCCCTCATATTTCCACGTCCCAGAGACCAGTATCTACCAGTAGTAAAGCACTCGATAGTGATCTTTCGCGGTGTTGTTCCGCACTAAGTAGACTTACCAACCGCCGACATCCTTCCAATCTAACGAATCTCATCAGTACTAGCCATACCCAGCTTAGCTTAACAACCAAGCTGACTGCCACGCCAGGTGTTTCTACTCAGCTTATTTCGCCATCCACATTACCGACTACTCCATCTCGAGGAATACTGATTGCGTTATCCGATCCGCCTTCAGCAAATGCAATTTCGGAATCCTATAAAGATCTTAACGTTAACCTTGACTCCACTAAACGGTTCTCATTGTTTATGCTGAATGCACGCTCAATAGTGAATAAGATGCGAATGCTGCGTATATCACTGCTCACGTCTGATTACGACCTTATTTTAATTACCGAAACCTGGTTGACAGACAACACTCCAAACGAGGATATCGCTATCACCGGATACCAAGCTTTCAGGAAAAATAGACTCACTCAGCGAAGGGGAGGCTGTATTATATATGTAAGACAAAACATGCAGGCGAAAGTATTTCAGCACCCCATACTCGATAACTTGCCGGATTCAGTTTGGCTACAGGTCACTACAGGATGTTCTGACTTCATTGTTAGTTGCATCTACCGCCCCCCGAATACTAGTCAAAACGACTTCCTGCCTATCATAGAGGCGTTAAACGTTGTTGCGGACATACCCGGCCCAAAACTGGTGGCCGGAGTCTTCAACGCTCCAGGCATACTTTGGTCTACTTTGAAAGCCCCACATCACTTACTACACTTCTTGACCAGCATTCATTTAGGAGGATGGACTCAACATGTGATGTGCCCAACTAGAGGCAGTAGCATCCTTGATCTAATTTTTACGGTAGGATTATCTCGCGCACACACATCTATCGTGAACAGCATCTCAGGTTGTGACCACTTGCAGGTAAAATGTGAGTTTTCAGTGCCAACACGAACCGTCTACAAACCAACCGTTAAAAGACCGTTCCACCAAGCTAGCTGGAATCAATTACCCTCACTCATTCGCTCGCAGAACTGGGTCACTTTCTTTTTATCTGATGACTTGCATACCGTTGTGGATCATCTTTACTCCACAATAAATGCATGTCTTGACGTAATCACCCCAGCCCAAGGTCTACATGGACGAGATAAACCAAACAGTTTTTGTCGATGAAAGCAGAAGCTTTCTATGCTACGGCACAAATTCCTTAGGTCGACAGACTTTTCGTTGTTCTTGCAAATGAACCGTTTATCTCATTCTATGAAATTGATTGGAATGTCCCTCAGTAAAAACAGAAATTAGGGGCGCTGAGTCACTCCAAGAGGTCCGAAGCTTTATCTGAGCTGATGAAGTTGAGAAACAGCCAGTGCAGTTCTCCTATCTCATCCATTATAAATAACAACAATTATATAACGAACTCCCAAGAGATCTCCGAGGCATTCAGTGCCTATTTTGCTTCGTCTCTAACGACCGATGACTCCCCATGCTTATATCACGTTGAGCCGCTGACATCTGCACAGTTCTCAGCGGTTACATTTCACCCAAACGACTAAACAGTACAGCTAACTAAAATTAAGCGGTCATACCACCCCGGGCCAGATGCCGTACCGCCGGCTACTTTTAGTCTAGGTGGCACTGATATCCCATTTTTGCTGTCAAAGGTTTTCAATTTATCTATGAGCAGTAGCGTTTTCCTCTCCCATTGGAAAAAAATCAGTTATTATCCCAATTCCTAAGAAAAGTTCACGCCAGGACCTAACCAACTATCGACCAGTGAACCACGCCCCTATAATTTCCCGAATTATGGAAAGACTGATAAAAAATAAGCTAACAACTCATTTACTGAACGATAACCTCATTAACACTGGACAGCATGGTTTTCTTCAAAAAAGATCGTGTGCCACCTGTATGAGTGACTTCCTTAACCTAATAACTACGGCCACTAACAGAGGTAAATCAGTGATCGTAATCCTCCTCGACATGACTAAAGCTTTCGATCGAGTATCCCACAATAGGCTAATGGCGAAGATGAAAACCTACGGAATTGTTGACCCGATCCTGAGTTGGTTTTCATCATATCTAACATCCCGAAAGCAGGTAGTGGACGTTGATGGCAGTTTACCACCACCTCGACCAGTTACTAGTGGAGTTATTCAGGGTAGTGTACTAGGTCCCTTACTTCTTCTTATATATGTTAATGACATTTTTAACGTCATCACGCACGGGGCTGCGTTCCTTTTTGCAGACGACATAAAAATTATGTACTCCTTTGAACCTGACGCCTTAGCTTCTACCATTGCTAGCATAACGAGCGATTTACTATCGCTAGACTCATGGAGCAACCAATGGTTGATGAAATTCTCCGCTGTCAAAAGTTGTATCCTTATGTATAAGTGTCAGGTTCCCGCAGGAATGTTTAAAATTAATGATCAGTTTATTCCCAACAGTCCGGAAGTAAGGGACCTGGGATTACAATATTCTTGTACATTGAATTTCTCCGAACATTCGGCCGTGCAGGTTGCTAAAGCTAGACGGCTAATTGGTCTGATTAATAGAACCTTCGGTCTTACAGAGAGCAAGCTAAGCATTTTTAAAACTCATGTCAGACCGCTTCTGGAATATTGCACTGTCGTCTTTTCTAACATGCGGCAGATTGACAGATTTGCAATTGAGAATGTACAACGTAGATTTACCAAACAACTACTAGGATATTCCTTGCCTTTAAATTATATGGAAAGGTGTGAAATATTGCACCTAGAGCCCCTGTGGCTGCGCCGTCTACGAATGAACCTGTCTTTCTTTTGCAATATTGTAACACATAAATCTTGCATTTCAGCCCCCCAGGTCAAAACTCCCTCCAACTATTCTTTACGACATAGGGACTCGATGGTCTTGATTCCAGTATCCAGGACTGCGATGCGGTCAAACTTCTTTATTGTTAAATATTCTTCCCTCTGGAACAAACTCCCGCCTCAACTTAGGTCAATGTCTTCGGCCTCTTTATTATTCAAAAAAGAAATAAATAAACATCTAACCGTCCAAAAACTCATCCGAATGCATGATCCCTTTATGTCTATTACCTGAGCCTACGAACTGGGCCTGGGATACTAACCAAAAGCTTAACAACTTTGTTAAGTAGACAGTTATTACCGACGGATGGTAAGGAGCATCCTGTATTATAGTTAGCAAATAAAAGCAGTCCAACCTATACTCCGATGACTGTCAACAGCTCACTCCATGTGTTTGTCTAGCCACTTCCTATTTTCAACGCCTCTAACCACGACCCCCTACTGGCCACCGTTACTCCGGTGATTCTTTTTTCATGCTGTCAGATTTTACCAAAGTCGGTTAGGTCCTTTTTTTATCAGCTGCAGCCAGGTATAAGAGCATTTATAATGCTAGAAAATACATAGCAGCATATATAATATTGTCCACAAGGTACCAGTCTCATCCACGCTTCAACTATTTACTCACTGAGACCCTATTTCAACACACGAGATTCCAGGCCCCAGTCTGATGAACGAACTGTCACAATCGATGTGGTCTTCCATAAACCATTCGTCGAACTACACACAAGTATTTGCCCTCAGTGTCACCTATTCTAGCCTCCTTGCTTTTTTGGTAGTTCTCACTGAGCCTCACAATAATTAGTCGATGGTACCGGTCTTCTTCGCTTTCCGGATGTTGTTTAATCCAAAAAAACAGACCTCAAAGTTGCGACCACCCATTTCTGTTACTGGCATGATTTTGGTGTTCTGTCTTTCTCCCCTAACCCACAGCTGGTAGAATTGCCAGACTGCAGCCTTCTCTGTTTTGTTTTCAGAACCTGCACCCTAAGGACGACTGTCGCCTTCTTCATCCCAGGAATAACTTGGAACCTCTCTAGCTGGACAGAACAAACGAGATTTACACACGACTTCATTTTCGCCCGTCTCACGATCGCTTTCCCCAAGATTCCCACCATCAGACTTCTTGAACCTGGACTGCTCGATCCCACTGCATTCATACAACTCATTTTAATCCCATATGTCATTATGCCCGTTCCGCGTTAGAACCCGCTAATACTGTTCAAACACTGGCACCTTTATTGTCACTGTTCATTACTTCATCAGTCACTGAAAAAAACGTCCGGCTCTGATATATCCTTCAGTAGTCCTCCAGTGGGCAGCGAAGTAATTAGTAACTACCTGCACTCTTCATTGGTCCATCCGATCGCATCCCCAATGCTGTTGCATCGAGTGTTCGGGCTCTGCAGATCAATGCGCTCCCTCCAAGATTGAACGTCTCCGACACACTTCCCATGCTGCATCGCCGCTCCGTTCCCATCATTTGTTACACCTGTCCAATTGGTCATTAGAAATGTGACCCTCACCATCTACTTACTATATCATCACCGTTATCGACACCTTCGATCTTCCAGATGTTGCATTCGTGTTATATTACCGAAACTGACCCCGTATCCAGCCTCTAAATCACACCACTATCTGCACCGGCTGATACATTTTATTTCTATATTCGTTGATCCACTGCCGCTTTCCGCGATATACCTGGGCAGTTTTATTGATCTGTCATTTTTGCATGGTACACTCCACACAGCGTTCATCTATTGACGTACACTTTCCTGTGAATTACTTTACCTTCCCTCCCGCAGAACTGAACACCTGTATAATGGATGTACCCACACGGTCAATATTGATTAGTCTTCCACTTCCGCTTTGACATTTCATGCCAACCCTACATAAAGTTAACAATTTGCACGCTCACCTGTTTTCCTCCGGCCGTTCCCAGCCACCATCACTCTGGTAGTCTCCCTCCCAAGAAATACGCAATTGTTTGCCACATATGATTCCTCCAGTATACAGCCACCACTTTATATACTACCATCTTTTCAGACTTATATATTTCCATGTTAATAATTCTTGACATACCTGTCGTAAAGTGAATAATTCACCCAACGCTTCGACGAGATTTCTATCCATATGCCTCTCATATTCTGTAGAGCACCAAAAACAAATCCTTTGAATATGTTCAAATTTCCACCAGTGGTAATTATTTCATATACCACTTATGCATGTACTCCAGACCAACTTACATCACTCGACCCTGACCTTCAAATTTGCCGGGCATTACCAGTTTTAGTTCAGTGTAACACTCTGTTTGATACTCTGCATGCACGTGTTGTACCCTTTTGTGAATTGTCATTCCAGCATCACTGTATCCATCTGATCATGCATTCTAGCATGCTTCGGGCGCATCCGAAATATACAATTATTATTATTATTATTATTATTAAAAAATCGTTTTGCAGGTTATGTAGAGATCCCTAATTCACCGGCTAGTTTTCCTCCAAATCAGCATCGTCCTCGTTGTCCCATATTAGATCGACCGCTCTATTTCGAAGCATGGAAAGTCAACTGCGAGGCTGCTTTGGGCTGAAGCTTGTAAAGAATGATTTTGACACTCACATGGTCACTCTTGCCCAACGGAGAGTGAACCTGGAGTTCCGCTACGTCGTTCTCACGGTTAGTTATCACCGGATCCAACAAGGACGACGCACAACCAGTCCTACACCTGGTATTTTCCCTCATGTGTCGGAAAAGAGCATCCGAACGCAGCCATTGTAGATATCCCTTCTCTTGGGTTCCCGGGGTACGTGCCCAAACTACCCAGTCTGTGTGTGGTAGGTTTAAGTCTCCAAATATATGGGCCTTATTGGCTTCCTTAGCTAGCAAGGTAAGTACGCGGAGAAGATGAACGTCTTCACCTCGACTTTTACCCGGGGCCCTATACACAAAAGACCACATTTGTCCTTCTGTTCGAGAGTGTGAGCGTAACCTTGAACAGCTGTACATTTCGAGCAAGAACCACGGTCTGTGATTCCAGATGGTTTTCGCCTGCCCTAATGAGGACGGCCACTCCTCCCCCTACACAGTCAGGCTCCCTGTCCTGCCTATAGACGGCAAAGCCATTTTGTATTATTACCAGCACGTGGTCATCTTTAGAGAGCCATGTTTCCGTAAAGGCTACGATGGAAAAGCTTTGCTCCTATACGGCTCTGAAGAGCTCCATTCACTTGTTTCTAATACTAGATGCGTTGGCGTATGGCTCCCCCGCATTCGACTCGACGCCTAGGGGTATTTATTGTTTAGCTTTGGCTGAGCCTTGCGAGCGGAGTCCAGGAGGGTAACAAGGTTTTGCGGTGGTGCCCACCACTTGGGTGCAGGAAGCCCGCTGGTCATCCAGGACCACCGAACACTCCCATTCCATCCTTACTGATGGCTAGTTTGACACCCAAGTTGACGACAGTCGTGTCTTCCCCCGCTGAACGGCACTGCCAATTTTCATCCTATAGAACATCAATTAACAATTCTCATATTAGAGCTGCCGTTCCAAACTCTGCATCTCTCACAGCCACATTTATTATCCAATCACCACCATTCTATCTTCCTTGCCTGGCTCCGCGATTCCTCTGTGGATCCCTCCACTTGGCAGTGCTCCGACTAGTATCGCCCAGTCGCATACGTTTGTAAAATTGCCTGCATGCACGCAGCTCCCATTTTCCATGTCTCCGACTCCAAAGCACATCCATTGTTCATGCGTTATGTTCGTCCGCCGGTTTACCTGTCTTGGTGCCTCGTTCTTCTCTGCCTTTTTCGTGTTCCACCTGCAATCAAATTATCTTACTGATTATGTCTCACGTGTCTTTTTAGGCCCGTGCTCCCATCTCCCGTTTCGTCTATTGACTGCCACAGGCATTTTAGGCGTGCCTTTTTGACCGTTCTGCTTTTTCACTTGCCACCTAATGTAAAATCACTGTCTCGTCATGGCCCTCACCCACAGTTTCAGTCCGTTTGATCTGCCGTTATCCGGCCCCTGTGGTACCGCTTTTGCTCATTCCTCTCCCAAGCTGTTTGCCGTCACAGCTGCCGCATCTTTTCACCACAGAAGGTTTCACCTCCCAGGTAAATTTCTGCCTTTTGTATGCACAACCCCTCTGCGCTGCTTAGCCATCTCCATCGCCACCACAATCAAGCTGAATAATGTAAGTCCATTTATTAATGCTTCTCCCATTCTTGACTGACACCACATGTCTCACATACATAAATCAGATTATTAGATCCATTCTTATCTGTTCTCTTCAATACCTTCGTTCATCCCCCTTTTGTGAACTGCTCATCAGTCGCCATTTTTTCTATGCTTCCGCATTCTCTACTTTCTCTGATGATCCGCCAAGTTCACCCGTTATGAAGAAATTTCTCCGAGATATTCCAAAGTTAACTCTACAACCATTCGAACTAACCTTATCTGCCCCTCGTAATAATTGATGGTTTCTATCTAGGACTATATATTTATTGCTCCGGCTCCTCTGATATATATATATATATATATATATATATATACATATATACATATACAAACATGCGCTATTTATTACCTTTATTTAGTTATATCGCGTCCGCGGCCCTTAAACCAACCTTAACAAGGCTATAAAAAAGGCATCAGTAACCTACCCCTGGTAGGCTATATATATATATATTTGTATACACTATATATATACATGTATATATGTATGTTCTCATTACTATCCTGTAATTATTAACACAAGCGTGGTAAGTAACTCAAAGCTCCTCGATACCTCTTAGCTTACAATGTCTCTTTTCCGCGCCAGGTCCCACCACATATACTTCCCTCACCACTTCTGCGATTTTGAACTGGAAAATCCAGTGTCATTTATCTCACTTAGCGTGGCTCACTAACTGAACTCAACACCCATTTATGATGTCAACATTTTTGCCCCCACCCTATCCCCCAGCCAAGCTTCTTCAGTAATTTCATGCAAAACTTAGTCTTTTCTTCTGCAGAATGACTAGTGTAGGCGAAATACTAACTTTCCCGTTGAAAGTTTTAGCCACACTCATGCGTTCCCTATTTTAGTCTCACTTTTCATGGCCTAAACCTGTCTTAGGGATCCGCTGCATCGATGAGCCCGTGCTTCACTTTTGTTCTTCTTTTCGTTAGCCGTTGATCCTCAGCTGGGCTATACCCAGAGTGCGTCTCTCCATCTCATTTCCCTTGCCGCAGTCTTTTGCGTCCCACCTCTTTCGCATGACCCGTCTGGTGATTGCACCCACGTATACTGCTACATATATATATATATATATACATATAAATATATATATATATGTATATTCGTATTTATATATATACATATATATATATTCATATTTATATATATATACTCATATATATATTCATATATATATATATATGAATATATATATATTTACTCTTATATGTACATATTTATATATATATATATTTATACACTCATATATATATATATGTATTTATATATATATATATATACCTTGGGTATGCTCCACTCACTTTTCTCCTCCCCTTTTGCTAGATCGTGCCATTTTACAACGTAATTTGCATACAGTTTATGTACATAGTAAAAATAACCTTTTTATCCTTTAGTGATAGGTGCTCGCCTTCACGTACTTCCTGTCTCAGGCTAGAACACAGCCGTCCCATCCTGCTTTTCTGGCGCCTTCATCGCATACTGGAGCCTTGCCACACAGACTACTGTTCCTCAGTAACTAGGCCTTACTTCGCTGCGCACACGCTCATGGTAAGTTAAGACTCCATTCCCACCGGAATCCGTATACCTCTGATTTCTCATGACCCCGCGGAATACCAGCAAGTTGGCTCTCACATGAAAAATCCTCACCTCAACACCCAGTGTTTTCCTTCCTTTTCCCTGTTTGCCGTCCTCGACCACAGCTGGTGAACCGACCAGACAGCTACCTGCCTATTTTCCCCTTCTTCTTCTTCTTCTTCCAGATTATGCCCTCTACTGTTGCTTTATTCCTGGTCTCTAAAAGGACACCCTCTCCTCATCCACCACCTATTTGATATCTCCCCAAATCTCTACTATCACCCAACTACCCTAGAAAGCTACCAGTCTCCGTCTAGGGATCCCTGGTAGACCGGCCCACTAGCCAAACGATAACTAATGGTTCGGATATCAAAATGTTCATTTTCTGGTTTTCATTATAACGGTAATTATAACACGCCTGGAACACTCTCCAGATTGCCGCACTCATGAGCTCCTTCAGAACGCATGCTTTACCTGGGTAGCCATAGGCCAATTCGACGTTTATCCCGGATTACCGTAAGGACTAGACGATTTGATCAATAGTTTAAACATATACTCTTGCCTGTTGACGTTATATGGGGCACCTTAAAGGGTATAACAAGGCCTCATGAAAGTCCAACCGGATCGCAGAGGTGATTCCTGAAGCCAACCGTCAACCCACATCCGCTCAACGTCTATTCCCAATAATCCATTCCAACAGTTCAATTCTTTCCGCTTTGCAGTACGAAAACAATGCCCGAGACCCAGCCCTCGCCGCCGTCCACTTCGTTAAACCACCCCTTTTTACCTGCTACCCTCAACATTCTACCTGCCATCACCTGTAATCAAGGTCTTTATGAAACAGAATGCCTGCCATCTGCAGCCATCCAGAATTTGGCTAAGAGTTTTTTATCACATACACAAAAACTGTTTTTTTCTTTACACTCTTCCCACTTCTGCCTAGCCGCACCAGTAGCGTTTGTCTCCACTAATCCGTTTCTTTGACGGCTCTTCTTCGAAAGTGCTTTATGCCTCCATACACCATTCATGCTCTTCAAAAGTTCACTTAAATCCTAGTGAAGCTTTTTGCCTTCATGTGAATTTCCATATGGCACTGAAATCACCAACACAAAAGGTCCGTTTCATTATCACATTTGACTCACTTGCATTTATTTCATATGCTTCCCCCCTAATTAGTTACCCAATGCTGGATCAGTGTTCTATATTTCGCCGGTATCTGTGACTGCACCTTGATAGTCCCATGCGTACTTTACATTTAACCATGTTTTTTGGCGTCTTTTCCGCCCGGTTACTTCTTAGTGACCGTCCAATTATCGCTTACATCAGCAATCTCACGTTTGTTCAGCTATCCACACCGCCTTCACCGAATTCGAAACCGATTTGCAGTCCCCGCTTCAGCCATTACCACTTTAGTTCACTCAAACACTACATGACCTTAATGGTGTATTTCGGTTGCTGTGATCCATAAATTTAGAAATTGTGAATACCCTACATTGACATTTACTGCCGTTTTCTCTGATCTTGTCTGGTGCATGTGTATTGACCACGGTCAAGAAATATACATTATCAATATCAATAACAATATATATATATGTATACATATATATATATATATATATATATATACAAACGTGCGCACATATATATGCGTTCGCTTTGTATCCTGCAGTTACTCACAGGCGATTTCTATTGCTATCATCCTGCTGACCGCCATGATATGCGTCCATACCCCGTACATCTGTGCCTCACATCTAATGTATCCAATTCGTATGAACTATTTTGTTTATCTGATCTACTCTTCAAGTCTTACGTTGCTCGCTCCATGTTTTGCAATGAGTTTTGTGCCCTGTTCGCCAACCGTCTATCGCAGATTGCCAAAGCTTCGTTGCTGTCTGACCCTTTGCAGCGCATCTCACTTTTTTCTCCACCGTCTTCAGCTAACACAGTACTTTATGCCGATTTCTAGCCTTTCTCATGTATATCAGTCAGCTTTCAGATGTCCCAAAATGGACCAGTCAGACCCTCCGCCTGGCCTCGACTTTTAAACCCACCGGGCGTCCATTTGAATCCACCCATGGGTTCACTTGAACTGGCTACATTTTCTATGGTGCGCATATATTTGCCATACTTTCATCCCACTCTGCTCTTCCTTCCAGGCCTCTTTTATCTTACTTCTGTCACGCAAATTTCTACATTCTCAAGAATTTTGTCTGTCCATTCCATCACCTGTAAAAAGTTGATCATGCACCTGGCATGCCCCGGGCGTCTCCGAAATAAACCATTATTATTGTTACTGTTACCACCAACCTTGGAGGCTATACGGCCTACTCATAGCTGTCGGCAATGTAACCCGACTGCTGGACAAGACATTCTGCTGCGCCGGGGGCCCTTCGTCGGCGCCTCCACGGGTTAAGCCACGTTCCAACCTATGAACAAACCAGCGGGCGTTATTCTATGCTCGTCAGACGTAACCTGGTATCCGGACCGCATGTGTGGAAATAGGTGATGCAGCTACTCCGCTACGCCAGGTCGTGTTGTTTACTGTTATCGGTATAGTTTTCATTTGGCTGTCTTAGGAAGTACTAGAAATTATACTTTCTTAGGGCATTCCGTTAACCCACAGAAATTCATGGAATTTTTTCTCAACGGCAAATTCTAACCCGGCTCTAGTTTGCCGTTACTTTTCCGCATCACTCACAGCTTCTTTTGACATTTCGAAATGCCTCGTGTAGAAAAGAAGACTTCCAATACTACCCCGTCCACTCACTCTCCGGTTACCGGGAAAAAATAGACTTACTAAAACCTCCGTGGCCTTAAAACAATGTTCGGTTGACCTCCGTGACTTTGTAGGCTTGGCGACGAAAAGAATAGCTGTTACTGACCGAAGCACCTCGGATATAAAGTCTCAGCTTCTGAAGTTGGAAGATACAGCATCTAAACCCACCCTCCTACTGTGCATCACTGAATGCATCGAACATTCTACCTTACACAACCTGACAGCGTCTGGCCGCTTGATCGACTCCGTTGCATCCGAAGTTCTCATAGGAGTGAGGAACTCTCGTAATGCAGTTGTGTGAGCATGTAAAGCATACACTGTTGAATGCATGTGGTATGGCCCGCCTTCCTCGTCAAATAACAAGGCTGAGTAGGCGCGTTCAGCGCTTCAACTGTCCAATCCTTATGCGATTTGCAGATGATCTATCTGCCGAAGAGTTCATTAGAATGTGTAACACCATAGCTTGTTATTCTCCCTATAATAAAATAAAAATAATTGAGGATAAAACCCCTCTTTAAAGGGAAATTACCAGATCTCCCTCGACTTTCCCCACTAGAAAGACGCCTGATAGTCCTGAGCCTTAGACACTGATGGCTGGTCACTCCATCGCTTCTTCTCAAGCCCCCATTGCTTTATGTTTACACGCGCCTCCTGCCTCTTCACAACCGCCCACTGCCTCCTCCTCTGCTCCCGTACCGAACTCTTTAAAATCTGATCCCATCACTAGTGACGTAGACATTTCCGCCTCTCCCCCTTACTGCCACCCAGTAAAAGACGCCAACTATTGCCTCGCCCTTCCACCTCTTCGCCTGCTGGGTACACCCCGAACTCTGACCCGCCCTCTGTTCCCTCCGGTGATAAACTACTCGTCGTCCAGAGAATAGGTCTAACAGTCTTCCCACCCTTCTCACAAACCCCTCCTCCATTCAACTGTCCCCTCTTAAACCAACTCGCCTTAACTCACCGAATAAGGTTTCGACCGTAGAAAATACCTCTTGCTCCAATGCATCAGTGATCCCTACAAATTCAAAGCTTTCACTGCCTGTCAATGCCAAAATACGGCCTCCACGCGCCGTCCACTCTGCCTCACGTTGTACTCCTCACCTGACAACTATCACTACTGCTCCCGCTAATAACTGCTCCATTTTTGATGTTCCACACAACTTGAGTTACCCTTCCGGCGAGGTGCAGCTTAATCTACCACCCTACACCCCTATTTCTCACACATTTTCAACCCTTCCCCCTGCTCCCCCCTTCAGCCAATAATCAATTCCGACTGGCTGGTATTTCTCAGCTGCTCCTAATAACCCCCGTCTGATATCGACCCGCCAAACCCCACAGGTTTTTTCCTTTGCTGCGACATTCCCCCCCGTTGATGCCCAGTTGTTTTACCCCTCAGCAGTCTCTCTCACTGCAACATTTACTCCAGCCTGGCCGGAAGCCACCCCATGTGAACCTCCACTAGCTTCAACATCAACATATTCCCCTTTGACCCCGATCTCCGCTGCCTCCACTCGCGATAGCCTGCCTCCTTTCAACGTACACTACTCCCCTTAATGTGCCTATGCCACCTCCTAAAAATGGCAAATCTTTGGCCTTATTCAACTCGCACTCTATTCTTGACGAACTCCCGCACATAAAAAAACTCGTCCTCAAAAATAATTACGGCATCCTCTTAGTAGCGGAATCCTGGCTGTCTGAGAGCACTCCCAGTGATCAAATGATTTGGAAGGGTACAGTCTCCTTAGGGCCAACAGGACGAACCGGCGTGGTGGTGTGTGCCTAGCCTACGTCAAGGAAGTCTACAACACGACCCCTCTTTTGCATACGGCACCTGATTCTACTCCCGATTCTCTCTGGTTCACAATCAACCTCGAAAGCACTATTCTTCACATTGGCTGCGTGTATCGCTCACCAAATTCCCCCAGTTCCTTGTTTCCACTTCTCATTAGGTCTTTCGAATACCTCTCTTTCCTTCCTTCTGGAGCCAGGCTTATTGCTGGCGACTTTATTCTCCCTCACATTTGTTGTCCTACCCTCTCGGCTCCTCTCAATCTTATGGACCTGATCACTTGCATTCATCTTGGTGGCTGGATACAACATGCTGTCGAACCTACCAGAAACGGGAACATACTAGATCTGGTATTTACTCATAACATGCCTCTCATCGACGTGTGTGCAACACAAAATTTCCACGGCAGTGACCACAGAATGGTTATCTGCCATCTGTCCCTTAGCGGCCTGCTTAATCCCGCACACCCCTCCAACAATACAGTCCTATGCAGAAATTGGGCCCTGCCAGTCACGCTTATTCGCCGAAAAGACTGGGGTGATTATTTCCTCATCCATGACCCTCAGCTTGCTGCGAATATTTTCTACTCCTTCTTTTCCGGCTATCTGAAAAAATTGTCTAATAATTCCCAGGCTGTGCCTAAAAAAGAGGTCTTTCGTCTCGCCACTACACAGGAAGCATCATGAACTCCTCAAACAACTACATAATTCCAACGAATTTTCAACTTTTATTCGTCTAAACCGCCCCTCCACACTTATTCAACGGCAGGATAATACGAGACTTTGTGACCAACAAGCCAAGAAACTGAGTTATCCCAACACGCACTACTTCTTTCTATGTTGCATAAGTCTAGAAACGCTGATGTTAGGACTGACTTCCAACTCCTGATTTTGGATACCGACTCATCTGTCACCTCCCCACCTTGTATAGCCGAAGCTATCAGTGCATTTTTTGCTTCAGCCATGGCTCCAGCTACTGTCGTTGCCCCTCTCCCATCTTCTCTACTTACCGACTCTGTCCTCCCTACGATATCCTTTGATGCCAGGAGTATCGCTAAGCTACTATCCGATAGCAAACCCTCCCCTCGATTAGGCCCCGATGGCCCACCACCAGGTGCTCTTGTCAGTAGCGGACCGAATCTCACCCCGTTGTTGCTCAACCTTTTCACTCTTCCACTTAATGGTAGCACCGTACCTGCTAATTGGAAGCGCCCGGTAATCGTTCCCACTCATAAAAAGGGACCTTTACATGAGGTATTAAATTATCGCCCTATAAACCGCACCCCCATCTTATCCAAAATAATGGAAAAAATAGTTAAAGATCACACTATTAATTATTTATTAGGCCTCAGTCATAATAATCACAACCAACATGGATTCCTCCGTTCACGGCCCTGCATGACTTGTCAGTATGATTTTCTGAGTCTCGTCACCAACTCCGCCGAAAGTGGGAAATATTTTGTTGCTTTTTATCTTGACTTATCTAAGAAATTTGATCGTTTATCTCACCCCCACCTTTTAACAAATCTACGGTCATTCAGCGTTGTCGATCCACTTCTTTCTTGGTTCTCATCTTACTTACCTCATCGTTCACAGGTTGTCTTAATTAACGGGCACACCTCTAATCCTAAGCCTATTACTAGCGACGTTATTCAGGGCAGCTTTTCAGGCCCCCTTCTTTTCCTCCTATATATAAATGATATGTTTCCGAAAATACTTGATGGCGCCCCCTTTTTGTTCGCGGACGACATTAAGATAGTCTACACATTTTCGCCTGGCAACCTCAGCACTACCGTCCCTGAAAGCTCTGCTGATTTAGCCGCTCGTGATGAATGGTGCTCAACCTGGGCGATGGAATTATCCGCCGATAAGTGTATTTTTCTTACTTACAAATGCCAGGTTCCTCCTGGTTCCTTTTGCATCGGCGGTTCACCCATTGACAGCCAGCCCTTAGTAAGGGACCTTAGTTTAAATTATTCTTGCTTTTTCAACTTCTTTGAACATGTTGTCCTCAAACGACAAGGGCTAAAGTGTGTCTTGGTCTTCTGTTCAGATCCTTTTCAGCTTGGGAAGAGCACTCTTTACGTGTAATATACACATGCCAGGCCCCTACTCCAATACTGTCCCTAAATCTTCTTCAGTACTCAAAAATCCGACAGAATTATTATCGAATGTATTCAGAGAATATTTACAAAGCAGCTTATTGGTTGGCCGTCTAACTTAAACTAAGAGAACGATGCTTATCTCTCAAAATCGAACAGTTGTGACTTCGTCGCATCAAGCTGAACTCGGTATTTCTGTATAAGCTATTGATTAGGCAGTATTACACCTCCAACCAGTTGTGCTTCTTCCCGGGTACTGGATATTCATTCCGTAATAGACAGCATACTAATACCGCACCCTCCGCGAGGACTGTTCTACGCCCTAAGTTCTTTCTCTTCATGTACTCCAGAATCTGGAATAAACTTCCTTTGCACATTAGATCTTCTCAGTGAAAGTATGCACTCGTGCATGACATTGATGAATTCCTTTCTGCCCCAACTTTTTTGCCCCTATCAAAGTTCCCATAACCGAAAGTCAAGCTTACGAGAGAGGCCTCGACTTTTAAGTCATTGCTCTGCTTTCTCGCTTTACCTTACCTGCCTAAATAAATTCGCCGCTTTTAAAATTCTGTTTTCCTTTGACCGCTTCTCCTAGATTTCGCCGTCGATATATGTAAATCATGTCTGCGTCCTCTAACTGTTTTTCCATACCTACTTGTAAGCTCCTGCCAGTTTAACTTTGAAATAAATCCTTCCAGATGCGTTCGCATTTAAAGAGACCACCGTAATACTCCCCATAGATTGTCAATATGCCTCATCCGCTCCACTATTTATTACCTTTATTTAGTTATATCGCGTCCGCGGCCCTTAAACCAACCTTAACAAGGCTATAAAAAAGGCATCAGTAACCTACCCCTGGTAGGCTATATATATATATATTTGTATACAGTATATATATATACATGTACGTATGTATGTTCTCATTACTATCCTGTAATTAATAACACAAGCGTGGTAAGTAACTCAAAGCTCCTCGATACCTCTTAGCTTACAATGTCTCTTTTCCGCGCCAGGTCCCACCACATATACTTCCCTCACCACTTCTGCGATTTTGAACTGGAAAATCCAGTGTCATTTATCTCACTTAGCGTGGCTCACTAACTGAACTCAACACCCATTTATGATGTCAACATTTTTGCCCCCACCCTATCCCCCAGCCAAGCTTCTTCAGTAATTTCATGCAAAACTTAGTCTTTTCTTCTGCAGAATGACTAGTGTAGGCGAAATACTAACTTTCCCGTTGAAAGTTTTAGCCACACTCATGCGTTCCCTATTTTAGTCTCACTTTTCATGGCCTAAACCTGTCTTAGGGATCCGCTGCATCGATGAGCCCGTGCTTCACTTTTGTTCTTCTTTTCGTTAGCCGTTGATCCTCAGCTGGGCTATACCCAGAGTGCGTCTCTCCATCTCATTTCCCTTGCCGCAGTCTTTTGCGTCCCACCTCTTTCGCATGACCCGTCTGGTGATTGCACCCACGTATACTGCTACATATATATATATATATATATATATATACATATAAATATATATATATATATATGTATATTCGTATTTATATATATACATATATATATATTCATATTTATATATATATACTCATATATATATTCATATATATATATATGAATATATATATATTTACTCTTATATATACATATTTATATATATATATATTTATACACTCATATATATATATGTATTTATATATATATATATATATATATATATATATATATACCTTGGGTATGCTCCACTCACTTTTCTCCTCCCCTTTTGCTAGATCGTGCCATTTTACAACGTAATCTGCATACAGTTTATGTACATAGTAAAAATAACCTTTTTATCCTTTAGTGATAGGTGCTCGCCTTCACGTACTTCCTGTCTCAGGCTAGAACACAGCCGTCCCATCCTGCTTTTCTGGCGCCTTCATCGCATACTGGAGCCTTGCCACACAGACTACTGTTCCTCAGTAACTAGGCCTTACTTCGCTGCGCACACGCTCATGGTAAGTTAAGACTCCATTCCCACCGGAATCCGTATACCCCTGATTTCTCATGACCCCGCGGAATACCAGCAAGTTGGCTCTCACATGAAAAATCCTCACCTCAACACCCAGTGTTTTCCTTCCTTTTCCCTGTTTGCCGTCCTAGACCACAGCTGGTGAACCGACCAGACAGCTACCTGCCTATTTTCCCCTTCTTCTTCTTCTTCTTCCAGATTATGCCCTCTACTGTTGCTTTATTCCTGGTCTCTAAAAGGACACCCTCTCCTCATCCACCACCTATTTGATATCTCCCCAAATCTCTACTATCACCCAACTACCCTAGAAAGCTACCAGTCTCCGTCTAGGGATCCCTGGTAGACCGGCCCACTAGCCAAACGATAACTAATGGTTCGGATATCAAAATGTTCATTTTCTGGTTTTCATTATAACGGTAATTATAACACGCCTGGAACACTCTCCAGATTGCCGCACTCATGAGCTCCTTCAGAACGCATGCTTTACCTGGGTAGCCATAGGCCAATTCGACGTTTATCCCGGATTACCGTAAGGACTAGACGATTTGATCAATAGTTTAAACATATACTCTTGCCTGTTGACGTTATATGGGGCACCTTAAAGGGTATAACAAGGCCTCATGAAAGTCCAACCGGATCGCAGAGGTGATTCCTGAAGCCAACCGTCAACCCACATCCGCTCAACGTCTATTCCCAATAATCCATTCCAACAGTTCAATTCTTTCCGCTTTGCAGTACGAAAACAATGCCCGAGACCCAGCCCTCGCCGCCGTCCACTTCGTTAAACCACCCCTTTTTACCTGCTACCCTCAACATTCTACCTGCCATCACCTGTAATCAAGGTCTTTATGAAACAGAATGCCTGCCATCTGCAGCCATCCAGAATTTGGCTAAGAGTTTTTTATCACATACACAAAAACTGTTTTTTTCTTTACACTCTTCCCACTTCTGCCTAGCCGCACCAGTAGCGTTTGTCTCCACTAATCCGTTTCTTTGACGGCTCTTCTTCGAAAGTGCTTTATGCCTCCATACACCATTCATGCTCTTCAAAAGTTCACTTAAATCCTAGTGAAGCTTTTTGCCTTCATGTGAATTTCCATATGGCACTGAAATCACCAACACAAAAGGTCCGTTTCATTATCACATTTGACTCACTTGCATTTATTTCATATGCTTCCCCCCTAATTAGTTACCCAATGCTGGATCAGTGTTCTATATTTCGCTGGTATCTGTGACTGCACCTTGATAGTCCCATGCGTACTTTACATTTAACCATGTTTTTTGGCGTCTTTTCCGCCCGGTTACTTCTTAGTGACCGTCCAATTATCGCTTACATCAGCAATCTCACGTTTGTTCAGCTATCCACACCGCCTTCACCGAATTCGAAACCGATTTGCAGTCCCCGCTTCAGCCATTACCACTTTAGTTCACTCAAACACTACATGACCTTAATGGTGTATTTCGGTTGCTGTGATCCATAAATTTAGAAATTGTGAATACCCTACATTGACATTTACTGCCGTTTTCTCTGATCTTGTCTGGTGCATGTGTATTGACCACGGTCAAGAAATATACATTATCAATATCAATAACAATATATATATATGTATACATATATATATATATATATATATATATATATATATACAAACGTGCGCACATATATATGCGTTCGCTTTGTATCCTGCAGTTACTCACAGGCGATTTCTATTGCTATCATCCTGCTGACCGCCATGATATGCGTCCATACCCCGTACATCTGTGCCTCACATCTAATGTATCCAATTCGTATGAACTATTTTGTTTATCTGATCTACTCTTCAAGTCTTACGTTGCTCGCTCCATGTTTTGCAATGAGTTTTGTGCCCTGTTCGCCAACCGTCTATCGCAGATTGCCAAAGCTTCGTTGCTGTCTGACCCTTTGCAGCGCATCTCACTTTTTTCTCCACCGTCTTCAGCTAACACAGTACTTTATGCCGATTTCTAGCCTTTCTCATGTATATCAGTCAGCTTTCAGATGTCCCAAAATGGACCAGTCAGACCCTCCGCCTGGCCTCGACTTTTAAACCCACCGGGCGTCCATTTGAATCCACCCATGGGTTCACTTGAACTGGCTACATTTTCTATGGTGCGCATATATTTGCCATACTTTCATCCCACTCTGCTCTTCCTTCCAGGCCTCTTTTATCTTACTTCTGTCACGCAAATTTCTACATTCTCAAGAATTTTGTCTGTCCATTCCATCACCTGTAAAAAGTTGATCATGCACCTGGCATGCCCCGGGCGTCTCCGAAATAAACCATTATTATTGTTACTGTTACCACCAACCTTGGAGGCTATACGGCCTACTCATAGCTGTCGGCAATGTAACCCGACTGCTGGACAAGACATTCTGCTGCGCCGGGGGCCCTTCGTCGGCGCCTCCACGGGTTAAGCCACGTTTCAACCTATGAACAAACCAGCGGGCGTTATTCTATGCTCGTCAGACGTAACCTGGTATCCGGACCGCGTGTGTGGAAATCCTCCCTAGCTGTTATCAAATACTTGTGTTGTTGAGACCATGCTCTTTATTTTGTTGACCCTCGAACAAGTACAGCGTGCACAAACCACTACACTTGAACATTTCTTTATATTTTGGTCCTGTGCAGTGGCATATTTTTGACTTGAACTCGGACTGCCTCGACCTTGGTACCTGACATTGGTCTTTTGTTGAACCCTGGCCCTCGCTGCTAATATTTTTTGCCCTACATTTCAGGTTTGTACGCATTTATATGCGCTTACGTCCTTAATCCAGTACCGTAGATTAAGCGAATCAATCTTGTTCTGACTTCGGGATTCTTTAATAGGACAATGTGTTACTCGCAATCGGAATAACCGTTAAAAGATCTGCCCTCATTGATGTGGGCTATCAGTGCCTCCTTGGCCAGCTACAATACTCTGCCGTGCTGTTCCGCAAATTTGGCCGTTATTGGTCGTGTGACATTCTTCCTCTTTTTCGGCAGCGGAGATTTCCACTTCCCCGCCCTGTGAACCCTTTTGAGAGACACAGGACCTGATGTACCTGCAACTCACAGCTTGTCATACACCTTTCTCCTATCTATATCCCTTCTTGCCATCGATTCCCGGATGAACGGTTCCTCTTGATTCGGTATCGGTAGCTTGCGGCTTGATGTCCATCCCAGCGACTGAATACTCCTCTGGAGGTCCATCAGCTGGATTTCCAAATCACGATACCCGGATTCGTCTGCCTCCACGACTTCGTCCTTCGCTTTTGTCGGACTGTCATTTTTCCTACCTTGTTTCTTCTAAGGTCTCTCATTCACCCACTCACTGGTTGTAGTTTGCTGCACAGGAGTTGACGCAGCTGGTATGAGGCAACCGTCTGCCTAGCCTTTTGTTGCCCCGAGGACCGTTCTATCAAGTTTTCATAGGGCTTCTACATATGGCCTTGCTGGCGCACCTCGCTGCGAAGACTTGCGCTCAGCTGGTCTACCATCTTCAGGATGGTGTTGGACCTCATCCAGTCTATACCGAACTAGATGGGCCAGCCTAGCAACCTCCTCACAGAGACCACTCACTCTCTGGACCCACCTGTTATAGAGTGAAGCGGGTAGGTATCCCTACTAATCCCAGAAAAGCCTTCAAAGGCCCAACTTCTGCATACGTCGCTCTCAATACCTTCATCAACTCGTTTCCCACACCAGGTGGCCAGACAGGGATGCGTATAACACGTCATGATATGCTTACAATACTAGCAAGACACTGACTCAAGAAAATCGGTGCTGGTTACGAAAACGCCTACGGTTTATAAACACACCCCATAAGCAGGTATGTATAGCACAGAAGTCTAAAAAATTAAGGGGGAGAGTAAAACAGAAGGATTCTCCGCGTAAAAAAAGTACCTCGAGGTTATCCGGGTACGTACGGTGGTGCGAATTAACATTTTCCATTCCGCAGTAGACTTCAAAACTGGGTTCAGTGCAGAGCACTTCAAAAACTCAACCAACACGGAACTTACAAGATCAGTCCAGTTGTCCTGGGGTCTTGAAGTAGTATACGGGAATGAGGCCAAAGCCCAAATGGTCCCGGATCTTGTGATTATCCTGTTACCCAAAAGTCACCGGTGAGCTGAAAGATAGGCCACTGGACAGTGGGAGAATGCATTCCGTTTAGCTTGGATAGAGCAAACGGTTCTGTCTTGCAAAATCCATAGGAAGCCAAACAGGGAGAATTTAGAGCCGCGCTCGACCTGCGCGCGGAGGTTAAATTGGCCGAGACAGATAGTGCTTTCAGAAAGCTGTGTTGTTGGCGAGTTTCCTTCGCCCCTGACTCTGTGCTCTGAACGTTTGACCCGGGCAGAATTTGCGAGACAATGGCTACTTCAAGGACAAAATTTTCTGAAAAATCCCACAGAACAAGCGAACAAGCTCGTTTTTAGTTGTTCGTTTTCATACCAATACATAACAATCTGTATATGTGTGCTAGACACCAATCTGGACACATACCTGCTTCTTAGCAATTTTAACGCTGCCCATCCAAATGTTCAATTTACTTTGGAAGAAGAAAAGGACAACAGTCTATCGTATTTAGATGTATGCATAAACCGTCGGAATGATTTTTCCGTCCAGTTATCAGTGCACAGAAAAGCTACATGGAACGGACAATACATCCATTTTTACAGCTTTGTGCCCCTCAAAATGAAGAGGAATCTTATACGTTGTTTAGTTAACAGAGCAAGAACAAATCTGCTCCGAAGACACAATGAGAAATGAACCTTTTTTTCTTCGGGGTGTTTTCTTAAGCAACGGCTATCCTGAACGGTTTATCGCCGTTCAAAGGCCGTTCAAAGGAAGCCGAAATTATTCAACGAAGATTATTGGGAGTAATCAACAGAACATTTCACGCTGCACAGTTACAAATCCTGTTCGTTTCCAAACCGATAGCGTGTTTTCGATTGGAGGACACAGTGCCGAATTCTGCAACCTCGTTTTGTGTGTATTCTTTTACCTGTTCCTGTGGAACTGGGTAAATTGGTCGCACGACTCGGCGCTTATCCGAACGCGTTCGTGAACACCACCCGGCCTGGCTGAACACGGGAGCAATTAAGACAATTACGAGTGCGGTGTGCTCACACCTTGTTGAGACAAACCATTCGGTGGAGGTGATAAACGCTTTTCGTACCATTTACAAAGTCCGAGGAAAGCAATCAAGACTTGTCAAGTGTCGCATCTTAGCCACAGCCGAAGCCGTGAGTATTCGTCTCTACAATTCCCTCCCTATGCGCTCAGAAACGATTTGTGCAAGCACTTAAGCTTCCGCGGCCCACGTCATGGTCCCGAATACATGTGCAACCACTTGAACGTTCCACAGTGTGATCAATTTCACATGCACACACGCGCGTGCGGAGACAGATTTGGATTGTCATTCTCCGTTCTTATTTTGTGAGACAAAATTTTGTTGAAAAAATACCCGGAGTTCACTACTTCAACTCTTTCGCTCAGGCAACCAGCCCTGGGAGTGCTATGTTACATCTTAAATACAGTTTAACCTTGAAAGTTGGCACATTGCTGGATCTACCTGCGTACTCTGACAGGAGAGGTTACGATGATCTAACGCTGGGTGTAACATTTCACCCTCTGACCGGCGATTTTTCGGGTCGCAGGTATTTACAAGCACTCCTTATCTTTGCGATAATACGGGTCCGATACCTGCACACGGTACTCCAGAAGAGGTTGCACCAAGACCTTGCAAATTGGGACGAAGACTTCTGGTTGTTCGCATGTAACAGTATTGCACACCCTACTTGCTACCGCTCTGACCGTGTCCATAGCTCTCTGGCGCCGTCTTGAAGGCCTAAAGTCTTGTGTGACTATTAGATCTAGGTCTTTTACCTCCGGCACTCTTTTAAATGGAATACTGCTTGTTTTTGTCTATGTCGCACTTGGCAGAATTCAAGAGTAAACCCCGTCTTTCTGCCCACCCGAACACAGCATTTGCATCCTGTGCTAAATTGCTTCCCCCTATCTTAACAACCTCTGCAAAGATGATACTCGAGTTGCTCAGTTATTTGCTAGGTGGTTTATGCACAGGAGGAACAACGAAGGCCCCAGTACTGAACCCTGTGGCGCACCCCTTGTTGCCTTCTCTGGCCTCGGTAGATAATCACCTACGTTGATACAGAAACTGTGATCACCAAGAAAGTGTATTACCTAATGGCTTGCTTTGCCAGTTATCCCAAAGGTCCGCCGTCTACAGTCCAGCAGGTGATGACTCACATGGTCAAGAACCTTATTAGGATCCGAATAACGAACCTCTACTGTCGTGCCTTCATCCATTCGTCTTTCGATCTCCTACAAAAACATCAGTAGGTTTGTCGGACACGACATTTTTCAACAAACCCGTATTGTGTAGGATTCTGTAGGTCGCTAACAACCAGAATCTGGCTTGGTTGTTCTCTGATTATACCTTCCAAGCACCTACACAACACTGATGCCAGGCCCACCGGTCTTTAACTCTCCCCCTTCTGCCTTGGTCCTGTCTTGTGTGTCGCCACAAAAACGGACCTATGCCAGTCCTCTGACACCCGGCGACGCTTCGTACGGCTGGGCACTGGCCCCTGATAAGACGTCGAGAAGAGGTCGAACAACTGCTGGATGGATTGTATAGAGTCCTGTTGTTTTGTGCTTGCATAAATCTAAGTTTTTGGAGCACCACGTCCTCGCTTACTGTAAGTTCCTGAAGCTTCAGAGTGGCTCCCACTTCTCAGCGAGCCGCTCTACGTATCTGGTCCTGAAGACACACTTAAGAAATGCTAATTGGGTTTCAGCCTTGTCTTTATTATGGGCAGCACTGCTTCCGTCGGCCACGTCTAAGGCGCCTAGGCTCTCAGGTGCGGTTCTCCCTGAACTGTACACAAGCGGAGGGTTCCTTAGTGTCTGCCCCCGCATTTTTAGCGACTTTATTACCAAGCTTGTGCTTTGCTTCTTTTTGCGGGGCTTGGGCCCCTTTTCTGGCTGTCTTGTGAGCAGCTGAATGACCATTTGACGTTGGCTTCACTCCCCACAGTGTCCAAATATTCATTAGCGGGAACCTCCCTGCGGTCCTTCGACATCGATCCTTCTCTCAATCAGCCCGTGCATCCACAGATTTCATTCTATACCCCCACTCTTTTTTGACCTCTCGAAGAACCATTGTTTAAACTATTCTTGTATATACTACATCTTCCCCACACTTCAGTAACTTTTTACCTGGAAGCTTTGCTTTTGACAACCTCCCCACAACACCCTGCTACCGAAACAGAAACAGCTTCGTAATTTCCTTGTAAACTATTCCAACTTTTCTTATTTGAAAACTGTCTAGTCCTGTCCTGCTATTACGGGGGTGTACAAAATCGACCTTTGAAATGTGTGGATATTGTACACCGCTGTGATAAGCAGTACAGCGTGATCGTGCCTTGTACGTGAGTCCTGCTCTCAGTCGAGAAATATACCATTATTATTACCGCCACCGGCCTAGGCGAATGCAGCTTGCAGCGGCTGGTATGTTGGGCGCTACAAGCGTAAGCAAGACATGGCACTGATAATAAACAGCTATCACGAGGAGGAGTACGCCAGCGCCAGGCCTACCTTCTATTCTATTTTGTCTGCAAACAGTGCAGCCACGAAGTTGTACGGCTTTCTGGTCAGACAGGCTAAACCAAATCAAATGAAATAAGAGCACAGGACTGGCGGCCAAAGCCAATTGTTCAGTTCAATTCAGTTCTCACAGCACAGGTGGCAGCCACGGCGAATCGAGCGTCCAGCGTTCCCTCGGCTGCCGGCGCACTAGTTAGGCATCCACCACTGAGCAGTGTGTCTCGTCGAATAAGGTCAGTTCGGGTCACAGGGCTAGCAGCCCTGGCCAGTGTATGCCCAGATTCTTGCCATCGAGGCTGCGGTTTTTTCACGAAGCTTTGGCTGCCGGCTGGTCCAAATGATATGGTTACTGAGTGTTGGACTGCAGGTAAATGATGGAAAGCCGGTTCACCCTCACAGAACCGGTAGTCGTGTTGGATACACGGGTTTACTGACCCAGCCAGCTGCCATTCTTACCGTCGGGAACCCTCGTGGGAAAAACTGAATGAAAAAAGAACTTGGCATGTTGTATTTTACCGTGTGACGGGGGAACACTTTTGTCATGTCTTACAAAGGAAGAAAGGAGCTTTGGGAGGGGTGTGGCCTGAGGGAGTGCTGCTTGGCCAATCATAGTCCGGGAAAACCTCATCTCAGCAGTCATCCGGCCGTCCTTTAAAAATGACGGTGCTTTTCGCTGCTACCACGGGGGACGGCAGTTTGTTCCATGGGTTAGTAAAGCGGTGAGAGAAGAAATGTGAGCCATGATATCTCGTGGTCCTGGCCTTCATCACTTCGTGCTTTTTCCCCTGAGCTTCGGGTTGTTACCTAGAACCAACAACAGCCTCCCGGTTTCAGGTAGCCCGTGGAGATGTCCGAAAGTCTCGATCGGATCCCTCCTTAGGCGCCGCTTGTTCAGCGGAAACAGTTCAAGTATTTTGAGTCACTATCAGCAAGTTCTGTCTCGCAGCCCGGTGATCACCTTACTGAATGTTCTTAAAGTCCTGAAGAAGTACATGGGCACGAGACCAGAGCCCGAATGTGCCCAGGTCTTGCCATTATCTTGTTATCTTAATGTCACTACTGAGCTGGATAATGGGGCAGTGGTGCAAGGGAAAAGGGTTCAAAATACGAATCTCGACAGTGTCTCGCTTCCGGCATTGCCGGCCAATTGGGAGACAGACCATTGAAAAATGCAAGTGGGTTCAGGACACTAGTCTTGACTGCATTTTGCATCTTAAATTGTGAGTGATCTGGAAGATAGACCGCTGGACAGTGGGTGAAAGTTAGGCTTTGCGACAGTCCGTTCAGCTTAGGTGGCAAGAAAGATCCCGCATCGGAAATTCTGCCAAACATCAACCTGCGAGCTTTTGAACCGCTCTTCGCGCTCCACCTTGGCGCGGGAAGGCTTCACATCTGAACAGTTTCCTGCCAATATTTGTCCCCGACCATTTTCAGAGCCCAAGCTTGAAAGCTGTATTCTAGGTGGGAACGTACACGCTTGTCGTAAGGTGGCAATATCGTTTTGGCATCTCGAGGCCTGGCAGTCGGACATGGTGGAAACATGGACCTGTCGCAGCTTTGCTGTTGCCCCAAGGTACGGCTTGTTGAGCCCAAAAGCTAAACGCACTAGGAGGTCAAGATCTTTTGTGACCTTGGTGGTCTGAATTACCCCGGTTGATTCTTCATTGAAGTGCAGAGCCCCTCCTTCTCCCTAGCTCTGCAGCGGCTGCCTGCGATAACCTCTGTTTAAAGGGAACTCCCATGCTTTGGTTGACTCGTATTCTCATCAAGTGCTCCAGTATCCAGTTCGAAGATGGTTCCCCGCCATCTTAAGACATTCCGCGAACAGGAGAGCCGGACACCTCAGGGTGTTCACCGGTTGATTATTGTGTCAGGAACAACAGGGGCTCTAGCACCGACCACTGTGGCACCCCACTGCGTACCCTTGCTGTGCTGGGAGTTGTATCCCCAAACCCAAAAACGAAAAGTCCTACTAGCGGGGTATGGCCCAATCCGGTGTGGCGCTCTGTGTGTAGTGCTAGTGCCTAGCATTTTGTGCACCAGCAGCCAGTGGTTTACCCAGTCGAAGGCCTTCTGGGAATCCAGATAACACACTAAGTCTCGCTCGTCTTCATCCGGCCTGCCGGTCACCTCGTCCAGAAATTACCAGATGTTCGTTAGACATGATTTCCCCTTCATAAATCCGTGCTGCTTTACTGTGATTATTCTGTGGCTTTCAGCATGCCTTGTGATCCTATCTTTGACAATACCCTCAATTACTTTTAGCACCATTCGGAGCAGGCTAACAAACCCGTGGTTTGATGCAACTTATCTATCGCTACACTTGCGGGTGGGCACTACTTCGGCTTTTAGCCAATCAGGAAATAGCTCGGTTGAGGCCAGTGACCTGGCGAACTGGTGCGTTAGCGCTCCGGAATCTGTGCTTGCCAGCCGACGCTGTATGGTGGGGTGAATACGGGCCAGCCTCGCAGCATCATTTCACTTTAACCGAATGATAGCCAGCTCCACTTCCCTGGGTTCTATGGGATTACGTCCGTTTGGGGGAAGCTATAGGGTTCTGGTAGTGGCGGATGATTCCGGGTATCTGCTGTATGTACAAGCTTGAAGAACTCTTTAGGCTCTTCGGCTTTTTAGCCGGCTTTTCATTCATGACCACCTCGCTCATCAGCAGCTTTTTCTACCGCCCCTAGTGACTGGGCCTTGGACGGTGAGTAATAGTAATAAGCCTTGGGGCAATTTTTGGCATTTTGTGCCAATCTCGCATTATACTGTACCCGACAGGATTTTTGTACTCTTGCAGCATTTTCTCTGGCCCTCGGAAACCGCAGAAAGTGGAGATGTTCCCCATACACCTCGGAAGGGTTTGCACGCAACCGGTTTGAGCGCCTGCCCTTTTTCGGCCTTGCCGACCCATCAAGGTGGTCAACCTTTCCTTCTTACCCTCCTTATTGAAGTGAACACATCAGTGCGTCGCATCAAGCTGCCTCCAATGTGAGACCACCCACCCTCTAATGTGTGGTTGTAGGCTGCCTACTGTGTACTGCCCGCAGGCATCCTCAGTGCCTGGTGGTCATCCTTCCGGAAAATCCCCCTTGTTTTTGAGGGCCTCCGGGGATTCCCTTTGAAAATGAACCTGATCACTCCGTAATCGCTGCTGCCTGAAGGAGCAGTATTCTCAAGCAGGTTGATATCCTCCGGCGATTTAGTGGGTGTGAGGTTCAGAAGGCTAGGTGTTTGGTCTATTCTCCACCAGGTAGGTTGGCTTGTGAGTTCTACCAGACCCAGTGTGCACCCCAGCTTTAATAATTGATGGCCATATCCGCCTCGCGGAGCCCACAACCCCTCCCATTCCACCTCTGGTGAGCTGAAGCAACCAACGGTCACCGATACCTCAGACAGAGTGTCTACCTCGGCCAAAGGCTCCAGTATCAGAGCATCTTTGCCAGGCGATGAGGATGGAGACCGGTAGACGCTCTTCAGAGTCGCCTTTGTTACTCAAGTTAGTTTTTCTGTGGACATCAGTTCACCTGCTATTTGCTCGTGCGCATCCGCAAGAGTGCACCTCGTTCATCCTTTCCGTCTTGCTTTTCCGCCCAGTAAGCACAGTGCCTCAATGGGGGAAATTTGTTGTTGCCACATCGCCACTGAGCCAAGTGCCCCCTGGTTAATCCGTCAATTCTGTCCATTTATTCCTCACACAACAAGCACTGACGTATGCTGCGGTTAATCTTCCGGCCGTAGCCACTGCTCTAGTTTCGGGTTGCTTAGGTGGCAACGGCTTTATTTGCTTGCACTCGGGAACCTTCCAAGTGCAGTTGGCATCTTATGCCAAGTTTACTTTTAGTGCCTCTGACTGGCTTGATTCATGAATTTTTCTGTTCACACAAGGTTGAGTTCCTTGCTGAGCCGCAGTTAGGTTAGAGCTGCATACATCAGGTTTATTGACGTTCACGCAGAGGGGGCCGATCTGAGTCGGCCCTTCCTAGAAAGTTACTGGTGTTCCCGGCAGCTGACACCGGGCGATGCCCACTCGCTGTGATGGACCCAGCACAGATGTAGGCTCCATGAATGAAGCTTTGGGGTGCCTTTGAGATTTTCTGCCCTTTGCCGAGTGGTCTGGTTCCTCGCACATCTTCCCTGCCGAAGCCTTCATTATCTCGTCAGCTGCGGCAAGTGAAGCTTCCCTACATCATAGGCATCCAAATTCAAACAGCACTGGCCGAGGGTGCGTATGACGAGTTTTTCGGTCCCAAGCAAGACTTACCCAGCCTGAAAATCCGTCTATTAGGGCAAGCCTTGGTAAGCCCACTAATCGGGGCGCCTTTGTTATATGGTGACGCATGTCGCTCTCAGCCGGGCTACGCGTAGGAACCTCTCAAGGATTCCCTAATCATTAAGACGCGACGTCTCCCAAGGACTTTCTTGTAGCCCTGGCCAAACTGGCCCAGCTGCCGGTTTCCTCCCTAAGCGATGTTAGTTCTATGTCACTAGCATCCATAAGATTCGAAGCTGGGAAGTTTTCCCATTCGCGGCTTTTTCAAACCCTTCAAGTCTGGCTTCCAGTGTACCCAGCCTTGGATTAATTTTTTCTGTGCTTACGTTTGTGCAAATAAATTTTCCATTGCAGATGTTGGTGGTTTCCTTAGATTGCTGAAGGCAAGTACACTGGCTCCTGACTTGATATTTTTTGCCCCCTGGACGAACTCAATGTTGTCCAGACAAAGTTTAAGAGCTCCAAAAGTGTATCAATTGCATTTATGATAAAACCAACGACACATACCTCAAGGCGTATTCCTTCCTCCACTCCCGATTTAACGCCATCTATCTCTTCCAATCACTGCCATCACCGTGTTCCGGCACTCCACTGCTCTTCGCTGTTTGAGCTGCAAATGTGACGCTGCGCTTCACGAAGTCGTTCTACTTTCCGTTTCCGGTTTGGATTCTACCAGAACATCTGGGGTAAGAATCAAAAGTAGCTTGTGGGAGTTTGCCCCAACCCAAAGTAATTCGGGTTCTCTGAACAATAAGTTGTGAGGCAACCTACTGGTCTACGGGTAGTTGCTAAAGTAGCTTTCGAACAGCCATTTTAAGACATTTTAACTGTTCCCATTACCCGCACATCTAACTCCATTCCTTTAAAAATTCTTTTGTCGTATCATGCCGAAGCGGCTGCCATCCGTCCTCACCACCGAGTGAATAATCGCCTTCAGTCCTTGGCCTCCCTCGTTGGCACCTCGCTCAGCACCGCCAGTTGATAAAAGCAGTGATGTTGGTGTCAAATTTAGGCCACTTAAACTAAATCTAGCGTCCTTGGAAAGACTGTTATGTAACATGGATGATACTCTGGCCGCGTAGTCATCGCATGCGTTTACCTTTGATCATTCGAAAAACCCAAGCACTAAAATTTTACCATCGACCAATCTCTTCCTGACCTCAGTTGCTTCTGAAGTCCACCAAGGGATTGGAAAGTCCAAAAATGCTGTAGTCTTCAACCTTCCGCATCGTCTTCCGCTTTCGCAGACTAAACAGTGGTTGCTTCTAGCCTCCGATATGTCACACATCGAATGCTGCTGTAAGAGTCCAAGAAAAAGTCATAGCTGTAAACAGGTCCGCTTCTGGTGCAGTTTCATGAGGGAAGCATTGCCATGGAATTCATCAGAAAGAGAGATGCTATCGCCGAGGCCACTTTACTTAAAAGCTCCAAAATTATCTCCGGCTAGACCACTCTGAGTAGTGATGTCCTTAGGGCATTGATGGGCAGTCCTGCGCAGTCAAAATCTTCCGGTCCAGCATCGTCCAGCCGCCCCCAACTGCCCACCGCGGCTGACACATTCGCGCCACACCTATCGACCAATGCACCACTGATGAGTGTGGACTTTAACTTATCTTGCTCTCCACAAATTCCTCGGAGCCCGCCTGAAGGGCTGCACACCGCAACCCAATCTCTACCATTATCTAATGGAGATGCCCATAGTAGGGTTATACAATCGTTCCCCACGGACAGCCACCGCTCAGGCTCTGGTTTGTCTTCCAAACAACCCGAGAAAGTGGCTGCTTCCAAATCGCCACTCCGCACCAACCAGCCAGCAAAAACGTCGTCCTCAACGACAATAAGCGCAACTTCTACTCCCCGTCCTGTTGCTTCCCGTGGCCTAGATCGACCAAGAATCGACAACACGAAGCCCACAGTTTGAGTCAAGAAGCATCTGGGAAACTCTCGTGTAAGCGCTAAACGAATTTTACCCATCATTCCTTCCCACCACCGGCTTACCCACCAAAGTCCGGTGCTTCTCCCGCCAGTAGTCTGCCTGTGCACCCAAGTAAACATTTGGAGACCCATGTAGCCAACCTCAATGTGGTGCGATAAACCAGCCATACGTCACCTTCGCTCTGTCTACCGATGTGTCACCGTATCGCAGATTTTTCCCTATGCCTACCACCACGATCTTCGGCACCACTATTCGAACCCTCTCAGTTTCCAGTATATCGAGTACAACGTTCGTTTTACTAGCTCAGTGACTCACTCGGTCGAGGCCAGCTGCCACACCTTCCTTCACGCCCTGCATCCCATAGCAGCTGTTCTCCGTGTCCCAGCAGTGTACCTACATCGACAACACGGCAGTATACCATCAACCACCCATTCGAAGCGGGCTCTTGCATTACTCAACCAACCTGGGATACAACCCACAGCTACTAAGTACCAACACAAAATACCCATTTCCCCCTTATCTGCCCTGGGCGAAAGATGGCCCCATACCACAGCCTGATCCCAGATGAATCGTCCCCACATGTTGCCCGATGGCGGTATAACCACCAATCCATCAACTCGTATTTCATGCACAAACCGAGGCCCCTCTGTAATTGCAGAAGAAATTTCTAACCTCCATCCACTCCACACTGGCTCTTCACTTCAGACTCCCCCACTCACCCCTACCGAGGCTCCCCGTGCCTTCGAAGTTGATCCAACTGCAACGGAAAGGTCTGTCGTGACGTTTAGGTCTGTTTTTTGGATTATACGGAAAATGAAAGTGAAATAGATTAGTACTAGCGACGTTTTGTCTTGGGGCTTAATGAGAACTACGAACAAGACAAAGAAGCGAGGATGGGCGACACCTCAGGGTAACACATGTGTGTTTTGATGGCTGGTGGATGGAAGACCACACGAGCTGTGGTGATTTGTTCACCTGAACGAGGCCTGAAATCTCGTGTAGTGGAAAGTGGTATGAACAACTAAATAGTTGGCGCGTGAATGAAGCCGGTACCTTGAGGACACAATACTATATATGATACCACGTATTTTCTGACATTGGCGATGTTCTTATACTTGCTAGTGGCTGATGAAAAAGGATCCTGCTGACTACGGTAAACATAGACCGTACGAATCGATGAATCATCAGAGTAGCATAGCCCGTAAGAGGTTGTTGTCAGGAGTGTTAAAAACAAGGAGTGTATAAGCTGACACACAGAAAGTGGTGTCGACATTCATAGAATATGGGTTTGGCTGCTTTCATGTGCATGCTATAAAACAAAATGCTCCTTAGAGTCCGTTGGTGATTACTGTCTACCGGATGAAAGTTGTTAAGTTACTTGTTAGTATTCCAGGCCAAGTTCATAGGTTTGAGTAAAAAAATGTGGGAATTGTGCATTAGGATGAGTCTTTGTACAGTCGAATATCTTTTTCCTTTTTTGAATGATAAAGAGGCTGAAGATAACGACCTAATCTGCCGTGAGAGCTAGCTCCCAAGTAAAGAATGATTAATGGAAACGAAGTCAAACCGAATCGCATTCCCAGATAATGAATCAAGACCACGGAGTCCCTATGTCGTAAAAAATAGTGAAAGAGAGTTTTGACCCGTGGGGCTGAATTGCAAGATGTACGCTTCACGATGGTGCAAAATATGACAGGTTCATTCGTAAACGGCATGACCACAGGGGCCTGATATGCAATATTTCACATTTTTCCATATAATTTAAGAGTGAGGAATATCCTAGTACTTACTGGCGAATCTGCTGTGTACATTTTCAATTGCTAACCTATCAGTCTGCAGCATGCAAGGAAAGAAAAAAGCACAGTCTTTCAAAAGTGGTCTGACATGAGTTCTAAAAATGCTTCGGAGAAGGACCTATTTATCGGCGCCAACTGGTGGCGGTCGGAGAAATAAGAATCCAACCAACGAAGGAACGCTTTCATGGTTCCATGAGACTTAGCTTGTGATGGGAGTCGTGGATGTGAGGCTCGGTCGGAAGCCTTCTTCATATCCAGCAGGATAATAATCATGGGCTTGCCTTTGTCGGCGGCTTCCGTGGCTGGGTTCACGAGGTTAACCTGAAAGTAAGGCGCGAACGGTTTTTCAGGAAACCGTGTTGACCCACAGTGAGCAAGTTACTTGGCAAGAGGTTTACCGTTATCTTATTTTCGATGAGCTTCGCCATGATTCGGGGGAGACAACCAGTGTATGATTGATGAGGCGATAATTTTCCAGAGCACCAACTGAGGCTCCTTCGTGCAAAAGGACAAATATCGAGGTTTTCCACTGAGTAACGTGCGAGCCAGAATTCATAGGTAGGTTGCATATATTGGATAGAAAGACAGTGGTATCCAGACTTCTCGGAAGCAAAAGCAGCCAGCGGAATACCGTTCGGACCCGGGTGGTTAGATGGTGTTATAGATGCCAGAAGTGGAGAAATATAATCGGGGTGAAATGAAACTGTGGATATAGTCTCACTGGGTATGCATGCATGGTGTACTCCAGGGGTGGGTACACTGGACGTTGAGGCTGAGGCGAAAAGTGTGTTGCAAGCTTCAGCTTTTTCTTCCGGTTTATCTAGATGGGAGTTTTTGGCAGTGAAAAAAGGTATAATATTGCGGGGTTATGGGTTTCTTGTTTTCATCATCTCACTCAGGGTTCTTATCTGCGCGGTGGGGAGGGGAGGGGGTGGATTGAGCTTTTGACTCCTGCCGAGTGAGCATGAGTTCACTTTGTGATTTGATTACCCTTGACAGCCTTTCCACTTGGATATAAGCCGATAGCTCCCGGGTTTCAAGTGCAAGTAAACCGAAGTTTGGAGAGTTTGCACTTCGTCCGAGCGAGTCCATTCGTTCTAGTCTGTCAGGGGTGCCGTATCTAGGGTTTTAGTGTTTAATCGCTGGTCGAGAATAGAAACATCTCGTCTGCTCCCACTCGAGGACTGTGTAAAAGAAACGATACATCCCAGTTTTGATATTTTATTATGTTGGGAAGGCTGCTCCAAAGAGCTAAGTGATATGGTCTGGCAGACGATTGGGAGAAAACGACGAAATTTGGCACAGAGAACGAGCACGAGCCTACTTTGCGGTCACATCTGGGCGAGCTATCTCCTACAGTGATGGTCACTTTAATGAGCTCTTAGGAAAACAAATGTTGAGTGTTCTTCCCTCTAATAGGTGATTGAACTTACTAGGTTTAATCTCGAAGTTGCATAAAGGTAACAAAACATCCGTTACACTGTGGGCCGGAGTGTGATAGTCAGTACACGTCTGGAGAGTTGAAATCACTTGCAATCAACGCACCGTCGGCGGGGTACGCGGAGGCGAAATGTAGAAGGCCACTAAAAGGTGCAATATTGCCCCTAGTTAATTCCGGCGAGCGACGAATGCACCCGAGCAAGAGTTCTTGTGACTACAGAGCAACTGTTGCCCAGACGGAGTGAACGACCGAGTCATAGACTGGATGTTGCACCAAAGAAACAGGGAAAGATTCTTTGCAGTACATCAGGCAACCCCTCCTCGACGATGTAACTTAGAATTACTGAGAGCCTTGTAACCAGATATGACGAAGTCTAAGTTTGGAGTGTTTGCTTTGGGCCACCTTTCCGTGATGAGAACGATCTGGGTTTACAGAGGATTGAGCCATACTGATGCAGGCCAGCAGAGCCGCGTACACTGGGTAGGCAACGGTGTAAATATTCCAGAGGCTCATTGGCTTGCACGCTGGTGTGACAATTCTCGGATGCTAAAAACCTGGGGCCTTACGGTTGGGAGGAATAAGGATTAATGACCGCCGATACAGCTTGCTTGTGCAGAATGAAGGTCAGCACTGAGGCTTTAGGATAGGCTTGAGAGAATCGTTTTTGAGTGAATGAGACTGGTACCTTGCTAGCGTGGCACTATATTTGTTACTATCGTTTCTGGCCTAGTGGTTGTCTTGTGCTGAATAAATTCGGAGAGTTAAACTGTAGAAGAAACTTTAAAGGGCCCCGGAGCAGTGCATTAGAAACAATTGGTCTCGTACAGAGAAAAGTAGACGTCAATTCTTATGTGTACCGATCCGATGGTGCTGGCAAGCTGAGATTATAATCGATTGTGGGCAAGGAAATCCCATGAGGTGGTGATTGCATGGTTACCGCGATATCTTTATTGCTATAATTATACTCTAAAGCAGAACAACACCAGTGTGAGGGTCTGTTCGGAAACGACGGGAGTTGGGAACAGGGTGTGGCAGAACGTGCGTCAGGGAGGCGCACTCTGGAGGTCTACATACGGTGCTCACGGTGGGCTGCACTATGGCCTGCTTCAGATAGGGAGACAACACGATACACATATACTGGCATCATGCCTATAGTGCTCCAAGGGCGGCCCCCGCAATTTTAGATGTTTTTGTTATTTGTTATAGATCTACCACGGTCAAATATCTGGACGTCGGAGGAGGCTGAGCTGTTCTTGGCGGGTGAACATAGCCCCGACGCACCGGCAGAAATGTGTACGCTACGCCCGTCACGACAGTGTACCATCAACCACCCATTCGAAGCGGGCTCTTGCATTACTCAACCAACCTGGGATACAACCCACAGCTACTAAGTACCAACACAAAATACCCATTTCCCCCTTATCTGCCCTGGGCGAAAGATGGCCCCATACCACAGCCTGATCCCAGATGAATCGTCCCCACATGTTGCCCGATGGCGGTATAACCACCAATCCATCAACTCGTATTTCATGCACAAACCGAGGCCCCTCTGTAATTGCAGAAGAAATTTCTAACCTCCATCCACTCCACACTGGCTCTTCACTTCAGACTCCCCCACTCACCCCTACCGAAGCTCCCCGTGCCTTCGAAGTTGTTACTACAGCAACGGGCAATTCAACATGTTCCTAGTCGAATTCAGAAATCAACACCTTCGGCCATACTACCTGTCCTACCAGCTCTACCCTAATCTTTACCGGCCATTCTGATACTGACCGAAGGTCCCTCTCCTGGTCCTAAGCCCACACACAGCAATGTACCCAGGACTGTCTGATCCACCTCGTCGGTATAAGGACTGGCAACTGCACCACCATCTCTATTTCCTCCAGCCTCGGCAGTCGTAGTACTATCCGTTGCCACAGTACAAACAAGCACAACAAGTATGTCCGTTTTCGTCATCAACATTCGTTCACTGCCGGCAAAAATTCACCTTTTGCGAGATCGGGTCCCCTTGTCTAACTACGACTTTATCCTCATCACGGGAATTTGCTTAATGCAAACACACTTAGGCTTCGCCATAATTGGTCACAAGACTTTCGGCGATTCTAGAATGCATCGACGAGCGGGGGTTGTCTAATTTACTGCAAAAACCTTCTCATGTTCCCTTGATGCAGCGCCCGGTCTTTGACCCGGTTGTTCACTCCGTCTGGGAAGCAATTACACTGCAGTTACAAGAAATCTTGCTTGGATGGATTTATCGATCGCCCAAATCAACCACGGACACTATAGTACCGATTAATGAAGCATTTCAATTTGCCTCCGCCTATCCCACCGACCACAAATTGATCGCAGGTGATTTCAACTCTCCAGGGGTGCGTCAGCCATCACATTCTGGCCCGCAAAGTCATGTGGACTTTTTTACTAGTGCGCAACTTGGTCGTTGGACTCAACACGTCCAATAGCCTATTAGGGTAAAAAAGTCTCGAGATCAGTTTTCTCAAGGGCTTAATTAGGTGACCATCTCTGCAGGAGATGGTTTCCCCAGATGTGACCAAGGGGCTGTCTTGTGCGCGTTCCCCGTAGCAAAAGTCATCACTTCCTGAAAACCGTCTGCCAGGCCATATCACTGAGATCACTGGAGCGGCCTCCCAAATATAATCAAGTCTCAAAATCGGGATACATCTTTCCTTTCGCTCGATCATCAGGCGGTAGCAGGCTAGCTTTATTCTATTTCCAATCAGTTTTAAACGCTATCAACTCAGCTATGCCAGCCTTGACGAACACTAGGATAAACAGGCTCACGCGGATGAAATGTAAACTCTCCAAACTTCAGTGCCTTGATCTCAAAACCCGGGAGCTATCAGTATATATCGAAATGGAGTGGCTGTCAGTGAAAATCAAATCACGAAATGAGCTCATAATCACTCGAAAAGAGCCAAAAGATCAACGCTACCCCAATAGGATAGAAATCCTGAGTAAACAGATGGAAGCAAAAAGCCCCCAACCCTGCAAGTTTATGCCCCCCATCATTGTCAACAACTCTTATCTGAATAAAACGAAAAAAAAAATTCCTGAAACTTGCAACAAACTTTTCGCTTCAGCCCTAGCGGCCAGTGTACTCACCCCTGGAGTACACCATGCATGCGTACCCAGTGAGACTATATCCACAGTTTCATTTCACCCCGATTATATTTCTCCACTTCTGGCATCTATAACACCATCTCACCACCCGGGCCCGAACCGTATTTCACCGGCTGATTTTACTCTGGCGGTCCGGACATCCCTTTCCTTCTTTTTAATTTATAACGCTTGTCCACGAACTCTAGCTCGCAATTTGCTCAGTGGAAATCACCGACAACTATCCCTTTGCACATAAAAGGCGCCGTTTATGTTCTGGAAAATTATCACCTTAACAATCATACACTGATAACCTCCTGAATCAGGGAAAGGCAGATCAAAAATGAGATGATGGCACAACTTTTGCCAAATAACTTTTTCAACACGGTTTCCTGAAAAATCTTTCGTATTCTATTTGTCAAGGTAGCTTCTTGAACTAAGCCAAGTAAGCGGCTGACGAAGGCATGCCCATGAATATTATCCTGCTGGATGTGAAGAAGGCTTTCGACCGAGTCTCACACACTCGGCTCCTTTCGCAGGCCAAATTTTAGGGCATCACGGACTCGTCGCTCGGTTGGTTAGATTCTTATTTCTCCGACCGTCACCAGTTGATGAAAGAAACAAAGGGTCCGTCACGAAGCCCAAATCTGACACCAGTGTTGTCATACAAGGCGGCGTTTTGGGCCCACTACACTGCCTCAGACACGTAAATTGTTTTCAGTGTCGTCCACCATATTATTCTACAGCTTTTCGCGGACGACGTCAAATCCTTGTATACTTTTGATCCCGGAATGCTTAGTCCAGTTATCAGTGATATACCACAAGATCTAACGGCTCCCAGCTCTTGATGCACTATTTCAATAATTAAATCTTCCGATGAGAAAAGCAATATTCTTACCTCCAAGTGCAATGTCCTCCAAAGCATATGCGGAATTGAGGGTCACCCGACTCCCACTAGCCCGTTGGTACGAGATTTAGGTTTCCAGCACTCAGCTGCTTCCATTTTCTCAGAACACACTACCACTCAAATTGCGAAGGCTGGAGGGCTTATGAGCCTGCTTCATAGAACGTTCTGCCGTCCGGGAAGCAAATTCGATACCTATGAGACCCACGTTGGACCACCTTTGTAATATGGTTCCATAACCTACCCCAACATGCGTCCGTGGGATAGAGTGGCTATTGAAATGCTCAACGGCTAATGACAAAAGAGTTAATTGACTCTTCCACTCAACTCAATCACAGCCAACGCCGTGAAATTCTGAAACCAGACCCGCTATGGCTTAGACGCGTAAAGCTGAACCTTGTTTTTTCCACGGCGTTGTTGTAAATCAAATCATCATATCAGCACCATAATTTAGAAGCTTCACGAATTGACAACGTTCCTTAAGAATGAAAGGCAACACAGTAACCGTTCCCATTTCTGGAGTTGCTCCGAGATCCTGATATTTTCTGGTCAATTATCCTGCTTCATCGTTCGCTTTGTAAGACCTTTTGGTATGAAGAATTCAAGCTGATCTTCCATTACGGTTGTGAAGTTCTTACCACTCTTGATAAGAAAAAATTAAAAAATAAATGAAAGGATTGTTTTGGTTAGAAACTGGGTTGTGTATTACAAGGAAACAACTTTTTGATCAGTTGCAAATTATTTTTGTCAAGAAATATAAAGCTTTTTGTGGGAAGCACACTAATGGTGATGGACCTTTTCAAAACCACGAGCCTCGTGCATATTAGTGAGTCAAGGTCAAGTAAAGTCTAACGGATCTGTTTTATTCTAACGGACCTTTTAGTCGGAATTTATCTGTGGGTACGTTATCCATAGGAAGATTAGTGCGCAATATGGCAAGGCCTGCTGAATGGAAGAAGAAAACTGAGTAGAGTTGAGTTCAGTAGATGAAGAACTCCGGGGAAATTTCCCCGACTGGGCTTGTAGGAATTTTCCGAGAGAAGGACAAAAGCGTAAGTGGTTGGATCGGATGGGGAGAGAAAAATTGAATGGGTGAATAACGAGAGAGCAGAAGGATCAAGCGCGCTGTAGCTATGGCGCAAAAGACAATGTAGTGTGAGTGTATTTGCTGGCGCTCCGACAGATGGCCTAGTTTCGTCCACAGGCTGCACGTATTCGTCTTTCCAAAATCAGTGGCACACCGCAGACCAGCGAATCGGGTTGATGTCCCAGTCAGTCCGTGACAAAACCGAGGGAAGCCATCCAATCAGCCGTGAACAGTCGCCCTTACCTAACCGAGCGGAGTCGAAAATTCAGCTGCCAGACGTTGTTATATCGGGAAGCATCGGGGTTAACCTACCAGAGACCAAGAGGTTTCTTACTCAAGCGGAAAGGGGAAGCAGCCAATCACCAGCCGGAGAATAATCTAACCAATCTCAAAGAAATCAGCCAGTCGGAGTCATAATGACAATAATACTTTAATACCGAGACCCTTGCGGCCTGCTTTACGCGTGATCAAAACTTTTACAGGCTACAAAACTGCCTGACAAAATTCATTACAAATTAGAAGTACGCAAGACTGATGAGAGGTAGGAGGAACTAGAAGGAGATAGTAAGGAGATAAATGCACACACACCAAAAAGTAATCGAGAGAGTTTAAGCTAACCCAGGAATGGATTCAGATACTTGCCCGGCAAATCAGAAGGTCAAGGCCAAATAGGGGGGGGGGCTGGCTGAGCCAAGCTGAATAGATCGGAGCCTGGGAGTTTTACATGGAGGGGGCTGGCTGAGCCAAGCTGCTTAAAAGATCGAAGCTTGGGAGTTTTGCATGGAGGGGACTGGAAATCTGCATGAGAAACTATCCTCACGGGAAACGATGGAGAAAAAAGGAGAAGAAAGGAAGAACAAAAACTGAGTTGTTCGGCCAGGGATTAGGTAGCCATGAGCTATTCCCATTGCAATAAATGGGCGGTGTCAGTTTGAAAACAGGAAGCGACCAATGCAAGCCGTAAGGAGTGCGTCAGATGGCAGCAATGGTGCGGAAGGATTGAGGTACAGCAAATGTGAGGCATGGACATATACAAAATAGAAGCATATCTCGGGGGGCTGCGATAAGGTGGCAAGAGAAATGGTCGGTACAGAACTGGAAGAGGCAGAGAAAATATGTAGATATGTATATACGTATACGTATATATATAAATATGTATATATATAGGAGCAAGAGCAAATATCAGTGAAGAGACGGAACACGGAAGCAGCAGTGTCTGGAAAAGACATTTAGGGTTGGGTCAAATGGTACGGAATTAACTTGGATAAACCCTGATGAATTTGTTTATGACAGGTGAACATTGGGGATCAACAGCAGAAAGGAACCAACTTTGGAGGCACAGAGGTGATGGTTGTGAGCAGAAGTTGATAAACGAGGAAGTATGAAGAAAAGAATCAGTGAAAGCAGTTAGGATTGAATCTAACAATCTGATTATTGCAGGTGTGACACGTGGTATCGGTCGAAAATGGGTGAAGCGCTAGTAAATGGACGTACACTGTGCAGCAAGAAGATGACCGTGAAAACGGCTATAAAAGGCAGAGCGAATGGAAGTTAAGGGTGGTTGGATGGGTGTAAAATATCACTTTGGAAGGGTGATTTAGAGGTTAGAGGAACTGTGGTGCAAAGAGGCATCAGTCGTTACAGCAAACAACATGAGAGAGAAATAAGGAAGTGGGGGATCAGAAAAATTAGGTAATGGCAGATCATATGGTTTGAAACCGTAGGAGGAAATGATGACGTTGCGATGAATTTACACTAAATGGAATGCGGAATAGCAACGCAGCCCAAAAGGCACACTGAAGATGCCTGTGGCAAGCAATATACGAAGCAGACGAGAGTGTTGACCAAAGAAACCCAGGTGAGAGATGGACAATCAGATCGTTTTACTGCAGATGACACAGGACGAAGACCGAGGAGAAGAAAAGTGCCCGAACGGGAAAGCCTGTAGTGAAGCAACAGGCACGAGAAGCTTTTGTGCGTCGGGGTTTGGAGAATGAAGCTGGAGAGCTGCGTGCTTGCAGGCGACTACACAAATGGATTGAGAAAGCGGTTGCTAACCAGGACTCTGCCATTCAAAAGACCCGGTTATAGGGAGAGCTCCATACCAAAAGGTGTCGCACACTGTCTTTGATTCAGATCAACTAGCGATTTACAAAAACTGTTTATTTTGCAAGAAAATATGAGCTGATTTGGAGGCAGAGGAGATTCTCACACGAGGTATTGAGACGGAACAAAATGCAAGGAAAATCCCAATCTGTCGGAAGCCTGATCCTATTTGAGAGCCCCTACTTCGCTTATGTAGGGAACCATAAAATGGACAATAGTTCGTGCTGTGAGGTATTTGCTCATGCAGGTGATAAACGATTCAGACTGCCTTATATTACGTATATTTTGGGGTAATTTGTTCCATAAGGCAGCATACTTGACCAGAAAATATCAGGATCTCGGAGCAACTCCAGAAATGGGAACGGTTACTGTGTTGCCTCTCATTCTTAAGGAACGTTGTCAATTCGTGAAGCTTCTAAATTATGGTGCTGATATGATGATTTGATTTACAACAACGCCGTGGAAAAAACAAGGTTCAGCTTTACGCGTCTAAGCCATAGCGGGTCTGGTTTCAGAATTTCACGGCGTTGGCTGTGATTGAGTTGAGTGGAAGAGTCAATTAACTCTTTTGTCATTAGCCGTTGAGCATTTCAATAGCCACTCTATCCCACGGACGCATGTTGGGGTAGGTTATGGAACCATATTACAAAGGTGGTCCAACGTGGGTCTCATAGGTATCGAATTTGCTTCCCGGACGGCAGAACGTTCTATGAAGCAGGCTCATAAGCCCTCCAGCCTTCGCAATTTGAGTGGTAGTGTGTTCTGAGAAAATGGAAGCAGCTGAGTGCTGGAAACCTAAATCTCGTACCAACGGGCTAGTGGGAGTCGGGTGACCCTCAATTCCGCATATGCTTTGGAGGACATTGCACTTGGAGGTAAGAATATTGCTTTTCTCATCGGAAGATTTAATTATTGAAATAGTGCATCAAGAGCTGGGAGCCGTTAGATCTTGTGGTATATCACTGATAACTGGACTAAGCATTCCGGGATCAAAAGTATACAAGGATTTGACGTCGTCCGCGAAAAGCTGTAGAATAATATGGTGGACGACACTGAAAACAATTTACGTGTCTGAGGCAGTGTAGTGGGCCCAAAACGCCGCCTTGTATGACAACACTGGTGTCAGATTTGGGCTTCGTGACGGACCCTTTGTTTCTTTCATCAACTGGTGACGGTCGGAGAAATAAGAATCCAACCAACCGAGCGACGAGTCCGTGATGCCCTAAAATTTGGCCTGCGAAAGGAGCCGAGTGTGTGAGACTCGGTCGAAAGCCTTCTTCACATCCAGCAGGATAATATTCATGGGCATGCCTTCGTCAGCCGCTTACTTGGCTTAGTTCAAGAAGCTACCTTGACAAATAGAATACGAAAGATTTTTCAGGAAACCGTGTTGAAAAAGTTATTTGGCAAAATTTCTGCCCATACCTGAGCAGTGGCCCTTTAAGGGGGTGTGCTTTTATAACCCGGTCGTGGGTGTGTCCTGTGGATTATACTGGAGATTGGTTTGTAATATTCAGCCGCTTATATGGGCGCTGAGGTGGTGGTGGTAAATGGGATGAGTCGACGTCTACTAGTGGACCTGAGAGTGCATCCGTCTGTAGTGCACTGGTCGATAGTGGTGGTGTGGATTTGTTGACTGTGACGGACTAAAGAAGGGGGTTTGGAGGAGCTGAATTGGAAGATTGTGACGATAAGATTACCGATTGCCGACCTCAGGACATCCATTCGTAATGGACTTTTGTGGGCAACCGTTTTTATGCTTTCGGAGGGTGGCGGCAGAAAATCTGAAAGGTCAAACTTACAGCATGTTTGGATCTTTTATTTCTCTGGGGGACCTCGGAAGCAGCTGAGTTCAGGAAGTGACCCGCCGATGGTAAACTTCGGGTGATTGTGTGTTTTGAAGGATCGACGATAAATGCAAGCGGACTGTTTGTTGTCCAGGGTGACTATCAGTCTTTTCAGAGACGCTGGACTTTGTCCTAGTGCCCTTATTTTGATACTAGCACCACTGTGCATGTCAACCGATGGTACCGAGCAAGATGCCAAAGCCGCGGGAAGTCGGAAACTTTTAGTGTTCGTGGATTGAAGACGGTTAGTCACTCTTTGGTGAGGGTGGAAGGAAGTCACTTTGGGTATGCTTTGGCGAAGAATTTTTATAGGAGTAAAATTAGGTGTATTGATAAAGAGAAACACTCAACTATCCCAGATTGGCAGTGCGGAAGCTATTTTACCAACGATTTGTAAGTAAGCTGGTGGCCTAACTGTTCACTGCTCGGAAAAAATCCCCCATTTATTTTCAGTAGGAGCGATAATCTTGTGAGCTACTTTTATTATAATCACAGCAGCACGCAAACCGAGGTGGTGTAGAGCAACACATTGGGACCCCAGCTTTTACTGGGGAAGACTAAGACAAAAAATTCCCCGCATTAACCACGAGGTGTGGTCGATAAGAAAGCTGCGTAAGATGTCCAACATGGAGCCTATTGTCCCTTATATTTGCAGCTTACAAAGATGAAATGCACGGACGACCTTGCCGAATACCTTGGCAAAATCGATGAGTACAGCGTGGGAGAGCTGGCCACCTTAGTAGGCTTCTGTCAGGTTATCCATTACAGTAGGCCAATTGGTGATGCATGATCTGCTAGGGTAAGCCCATATTTGGCCGGGGATAGGGTTCTGTTTGTATGCAGACGGGAAAGAACAGCACTCACGATAATTCGCCCAAAACTTTTGCTGGTGGTGCTAGACATGCCTATAGGTCTGTAATTGGAAGCAATATGTCTACTACCCTTGTATAGATGGGTGCAATGGTTGATTTCTTCAGCTGCCAAGGAAGAATCTATCTTCGACATCGCTGGAAAAGAGAAGCACGAGGAGTTGACAATTTGTCTGCAGTTTCCTTGAGAAAGCGGGGGTGGAATTAGTTACAACCCATGAAACAATTTTGGTTGAGCCAGCGGAAACCTTGTGCAACTGCACTAATAGAAATGGCGATATAGCTGAGGATAAATGCCAAAAGATATCGGGTGCATGGTGGAATGGGATGAAATCGGTGTTGAGCTAAAAGCCGTGCAAATTTGTTAGCTGAAGGCACGAGCTATTTGGCTGGGGAAGTAACTGAGGCTCAGGCATGATCCTTGAGGGCAAGTGGCGTCGGAGCTGTGCCCCTTAGACGACGCGTGTACTGAAAGGAAAATTCCTTACTGGTCCGTGCTCGAGCAAGTAAAGATCGCTGGACTGCACTTTGATATGACCTATTCTTGTGTTTGTCTTTGGTGTGGATAATTCTGAAGCCTTCTTCACTGCAGACAAGACCTGTGGCTTCGTATCTAGCGAAGAGGAGTGCACTTTTGTCTAGAATGCGCCTAGTGGGACGACGGAGGGGCCGCTCACCGGTCTGTGAAGATTAATTTTGAGCCAAGTAGCTTATCAGCCCAGGAGATCAACTTTCGGAGATTCGCTGCTATCTCATCAGCAGAGCTACCTAGGTTAGCTGAGTTTAGCAGAAAGCGAAGAAATGCATTGACTTGGTCAAAATTGGTCCGTCTGAAGGATCCTAAAATTTTGATTTCTGAGGGAAGAGGAGGCCACTTTACAATATAATCGAACCCGGTGATAACGTGTTTAATTTTATCGAGAGGTGGCAAGGGGTGCATTACATTTATTTAGAACCATTGGAGATGGTCCGGTCTGGTAGGGACGGGTCATGTCCTGCGCGATATCTGGTCTGATAATTACCTTCTGCGCCGATGGTTTCGGGAGTGCGAGTTCTAGAAGAGGTTTGCCAAAGATGACGTCATGGGCATCAGCTCTTTGCCAGTCGAACCTGGGTGAGTTGAAGTCACCAGCTACTGACAGATGAGTGAAGCCTGTGTAGCTTTTCAGGGAGCGTAATAAGTCTATGTGACCTGGGCTGTCGGTGCAGTTGCATGCGGGAGGGCGGTAGACATCACCAGTCGGTAGTGTGTCTGTCCTAGAGAGTGTAAAAACAACCCGAAGACAATCATTACATGAAAAGTTGGGGGCAGTTAATACGGTGGGAAGAAGGATAGAGGTATCGTAGTGTGTGATAACCCCGCCAGCATGGCCCCGGCCAGAGTCCCGCCCTTATATTAAGCATCCCCGAATAAGCTTATCGGTATCAAATATATGTCAGTGGTGAGCCGGGTTTCTGTGAGAGCTATGATCTGGGACCCCTTATCCACTGCAAACTGTCGAAGTTCCGGGATCTTATTCAGCACACTCAGGCAACTGCTGTAAAAAACACTTGAGCATACACTCCGGAGTGGTTACGGAATCGACGGAGACATCTGATTTTGGGCTTGAGGAGGGGAAACATGGGGGGGGGGTTGAGAGTGGAAGGGAGGTCCTGGGGGACTCGGGAGCTGAGGGTCTTTGGCTCCAGGGAGTCTATTAACTGTTGGGGGTTGGCTAGTTTTGACTTCTGGTAACCTGGGAAGTACCTGGCAGAAGGCCTACAATCCCTCAATCTCCGGAAAGGACTGGCTGTCTTTTGTGGCTTACCTTTGTGAGCACTGTGAGGTTATCTGCCCTCGGTCTTGTTCGTGATCATGCGTCGCATGACGGAGCCAGATATATTTCCTGGTGCGTTAACCTCCTCACTGCTGTGTTCAGCAAAAGCAGCTTAGTGGTTTGTATCTGGGCTCGAGGAAGGGGGAGTCTCGTCCGTTAATACGGTCTTATAACCAAATTTTGGGTCCAGGATACCTTGTGGGGGGTCAGGGGTTTAGTAGCACTAGTACTGCTACTCGGAGTACTTTCCGCCACGGGGAAAAGAGTGAGTAGGGAAGTATCTGATGGTGGACCAGAAGCCTGACCCTCAAGTCAGGCTACCCGGGCGACAGGCAGGGCTCTGAGCATAGAATCAGCTTTTGATTGAGTTACCGGCCTTGAAGCCTAATTGTAGAGTTTCGGGTGAAGTGGCTTATCCATGGATACCCCTTGACCCTTTTTACGTCCTCTTTCAGCATTAAGGCTCAGGGAACAATACTTTTAACAGCCTATGTCGAGCCCACTTCAAATAAAACGCTGTGCGCCCGGCTGGTGCGTTTCGGTACCAGCTGTAACACACGTATGAGAAATGCGTAGCCAAATTCGTAACGGATCCCGAAATCAAAAGGCGATTATCCGTGATATTCTACTATACTAGATTATTGAATGAACAATAACACCAAACAGGTACAAACCTCAACAATGAGGTCACAAGGACTCGACAAACGAGAGACCGAGTTGCGGCGTGCGGGCAAGGAGCGCGTGCGTCAAGCAGGTCCAGAACAACGATATGAGAAGCAGCGTTCTGGGCACGAACAAACAACAATTAGTCTATAAAAACAAACAGTGCGTAGTGAGTGATGTTAAGAAAAACACTGAGCCGCAAAGGTTTTGGGGGCATATTCCACGGCCGATCGTTACACCAACCAAGTGAACCGACGTTTAAATGAGAACGGGAGCTCAAGGCAAACACTTGGGCTTAGTTGTCACTAGGATGAGAAAGCGCCCCCAAAGGATGACCCACTTGGAGCATTTCCCGGTGCCTTGCAAAATCTTGATGAAATCAAGAACCTGATTCTCAGATACCCTACGCATGCGATAGGCTGCCTTGGATACTGGGGGGGGATTTGATAACTAATCTCCTCAAGCTGGTGAACTCGTCCTTAGTGGTGCGAACGCTGGCCTTTAGTTCAACTATTTCTGCGGCCTCACCTTAGGCTTCCCCTTCTCACGATTCCGTTAGTACAGCATTATGAAGAGCCTTCTCGTCCGGATTTAGGATTGAGACACAGACCACAGGGGGGGGAGAATGATGTTGCCATGGGGAAGGTAGTCTCGTCTTAGAAAGTGGTCAAATCCAAGGTGGGGGAAGATGACATTATAGAGGATCAAATCAAGACAGATAAAGATTGGCCTAATTGAGGGGGACGAGCTGTGTGTTCTAAATGTTACAATTGCAAAAACTGCTAGATTCGCCAAGAGGAACAACAGCTCCGCTGGTGTAACGCAGCTGTGTTCTCATTTTCGGCGGGGATTGGACGAGATACATTGTGCAATGGTAGGTGCATAACTGGCGTGCATACCACCGACAGAATTCTGGACGCTGGATTGGTGGTGGACATCACCTGTCCCGTCCAAACTGAACACCGGAACAAAAAGAAGCTGATCAAGAGGCGGAGCTGGAACCGAAGGTGAAAATATACACTGACACGCTGCAACTATGAGATGGGAGAAGGGCAAGCTAAATGAGTTTCTTGGCGGTTAGTAAGGATGCCGCACAAGTAAGCCGGTCATTTCTTGCCTCTTGCCGCGTACACGCCAATAGAAAAACCTTAAGGCTCTGAATCCTGCCGGTAGTTTGATATTAGCTAAACACAGAGTCCAGAGCTTTTGTCCAACTTTTCTCCGCTCATAAACAGTGTTTTCTACCTCCCCAGACAAGACACATCAAAAACGAACAGGAGGCAAAGTCATAAATCCGGGGAATCTCAAACATTCCTCTGCGGCACTGCTAGGTGTTCGAAGGAAGTTGAGACAGAAGTATGCTCTGACGCATGTGACAGTTGGTTCCGTCAGAAGCGCAGTAGGCTAGCCGTCAAAGATTTTGATCCCTATCTGGGCAATAGTGGGCCGGTCAGGGTATGCGAAGAATGTGTCAAGTTAGACGGGGGATCAGTGGACGTGTTTCCAACGATCTCAGAAAACCACTGTCACTCCTAATGAAACAGTTATTTGCACCGGCCCTGGGGCAAGAAATATTAGTCCAAAGCTAAAGACAGTGGAAGCTAGACTTGCAAAGTTTGAAAAAGCCGTGAATGGGGAAATCCCCCAGCTCCGATATCTAGTGGATGCTCGTGAGATAGAACTAGCATCTCTAAAGGGCGAGACCAAAAGCCTGGCGAAACAGCTAGGTAGCATGGACAAGGATACCGAGAATACTATGGGGAGATGTCGAAAAGTAGCGATTAGGAGAATCCCCGAACCTTTATGTCGACTAGCCCGGCTGAGAGAGAGGGACATGCGTCACCATATGGTGAAGGTGCTAAAAACAGTAAGCTTACCAAAACGTCCTTATAAAAAAGCCTGACTAAGACTGAGTAAGTGGTGCACTAGACCAGAAGCCCCGTCATAAGCCCCCTTCCAGAGCTAACTGGAATTGGAAACCTAAGATACAGGGACAAGCTAGTTGCTGCAAATGACGAAATATTCAAGGTTACTGTGGAGAAAATATGCATGGAACCAGATCCCTTGGCAAAATGTAGACGATTTCAGGGGAAACCCCAAGCGCCTTTTATGGCTTCTACGCCCGAGCTGGGTCCATCTTCGCGGGCAAGCATCGCCCAGCGCCGACACCCGGGAACACTAACAACCCACTGGGAACGATCAACTCAGTCCAGGTGGACTTCCATATATCTGAAGCTAGCCATTCCAACCTAGCTGCAGCGTAGCTAGAATCCTCACCCAGCGTGAATCCAGAGGCTGAAGACTTAGGCCAACCAGAGGCACCAAAAATCAACAAGGCACAAAACACCAGCGGCAATCGAGCAACTTTCCCGACAGAATAAACTAGCGGGATTGGTAGCTGAAACCGGGGACACGGATTGCATCGCATACACCGAAACTTGGCTCAGTGATGACGTTGCAACAACAGGTTTTCCTCTGGCAGGGTACTGCGCCTTCCGGACTGACAGACAAGACAGATGAGAAGGAGGAGTCACACTTTTGATTGTTGCGGACGTACACGAGCCTGTGGCAGGAGAGGTGATTTCCACACCAAACATGCTGGTGGCTTTGTGCCACCTGGGGTCATGGAACATAAAGGCAACCCCGACATGTGTCTGCAGGTCTTCATCCTCAACCCTTATTTAAGAAGCAGTGAGACTGAAGCTCTTGGAAGGATAATAATAATAGCGATAATAATAATAATAATAATAATAATAATAATAATAATTGTGTATTTCGGATGCGCCCGAAGCATGCTGGAGAGCATGATCAGGTAGCTCAAGTGGTGCCAGAAGTAGAATTGACAAAAGGGTACAATATGTGTATACAGAGTATCGAAGAGAGTGTCATAGTGGACTTAATCCTGATAACGCCCGGTAAACTTGAAGGTAGACGTCAAGTGGTCAAATCGGCTTGCGGTATTTGGGGTCGGTTAAAAAGGGGGATTATATGCGTAAATAGTACCGGAAATAACCACAGCAGCAACAGTTCCGACTGAATTAAAGACATCTGCCAAAAAACGAAGAGGAAAGAGGAAAAATGAAAAGTTTACCAAAGGGAATTCAGAGAGCCGTTTGCACTTAGCAGGCCGTGAAAATATATGGATAGGAAACTCGGGGGTGCACGAAAATGGATCTTCAGATATCAATGCGGCCCGACAAGCTCGAACTGAATAACGGTTAGTCTAAAATGCCGTGAATCAACGGCCAGTGTGGTGGTGGAATTTGATGGTGAGGTGCCGACATATTCAATCGCACGAAAAGAGGCCAACAAATCCGATGGAATGAGGAAAAGATTTCAAGAGTAGTGATGGAAGAAGTGGCCAGCTATGCGTCGGTAAGTGTTCAGCAATTTATTTTTTACTGATGTAGGTATGTTACGAAGTAACATCAGGGATATGAAATTATGGCAATAAATCAACTTGAAGTGCGTTACACGGCGATGGCAGGGGCGAATAGAGTATAGAGACGATAAAGGAGTGGAGATTAGACGAGTGACCTGATGACTGTCTTGATAGGCAGATTATACGGCAACGGTAGAGCAACAGCTACGGGACCAGTGAGTCTGTTAAGAGAAACCAGACTGGGACATCGGATTCAGAACAAAATGAAACAGCCGGCAGAGAAGGCAGTAGAAATCAAATTTGAACGTCAGGAGGTCGCATAGCTCGGTGACGAGAAAAGTCGGCTTCGTAGTTGAGATACGTAATTAGGTGCAGTAGGAATGGAAGCAAACGTGTGAGGAGATAAGGGTCAAATTGAGGTATATATCAGGTTGTCTAGTTTTTTCATTTTTTCCATCGTTTAGGCCTGTTTTTACTTAGCACCTAATAGTAATAGTTATCTACTCTGAAGCCTCAAGTTGTCCGTGGCAATAACCGCGACACACCACTGTGGGTCCATAAACTATTACCACGAAAATCAACACAACCCTTCACTAGGAAATCTAGATCTATGCCTGCCACAAATCACCCATTGTAAGCCCATCTATAAAATACTTAGCGATTGTTTCCTAAATCAACCCTTTCAGTTATCTTTTTGTAGCCGTGGCCATCTTCGTTCATACTTTTACCACGTTTATTGTTTAACTGAACGCTGACTGCCAAGCGCGGTTGCCATTTGACCGTTGCTCTTGCGCACGCTCTCACGCACGCTCCCAAATACACGCTAACCACTATCTCTCCCAATCGCCTGCTCATTCTCACGGGTCGTGGAGAATACTGTTCTGGCTAACATATTAGTGCAGTGCCGCACATTAGAGTAACGTGCAGGTGTTCCACGCAGTATAAAGGACCGAAGCACGCGTTTACTAAGGACACCACCAAGTGAGGTCTAATCAACCTTACACAGGCATCTGCGACACCACTGACGAGCCTAGGGCGCTTGAAGACTGGTGGATTTGGAGAAAGCTCAGGCGTTGCGTCCAGGTCTACGTCAGACAGTTGTTGGCTGATAGACGTTGGTTGCATAGAGTAGGTTAGGGGAATGACGGGGTTAGGTGTCTTTTGGGCGGATTCCTGCCTTGAATGTTTGCGAGAGTTCGACTTTCTCAGAACTTCTCTTTGTAGTGGCGTTTTGTCAGGTGCTATTCGGATGTTCTTGTATGGCGAATTAATAGCAATAACTGTTTGTTTATGAATAAACTCACTGGCTGTCAGTGAGTCCGGAAGTTGGAAAAGTAGGGGGCATTGGTGTAGTTGTGTTTGTTTGCGTAGTCTGCTGCTACGGCGTATCACACGTTCCATGTTAGCGGCCTTCAGCAAGGTACTGCTGAATATCTTGAGTGGGGCCCTATCGGAAATGTTAAATATAATAGCATGATTCCAGTTTCGTATTCGTTTCCTTAGTAAACGCGTGCTTCGGTCCTTTATACTGCGTGGAACACCTGCACGTTACTCTAATGTGCGGCACTGCACTAATATGTTAGCCAGAACAGTATTCTCCACGACCCGTGAGAATGAGCAGGCGATTGGGAGAGATAGTGGTTAGCGTGTATTTGGGAGCGTGCGTGAGAGCGTGCGCAAGAGCAACGGTCAAATGGCAACCGCGCTTGGCAGTCAGCGTTCAGTTAAACAATAAACGTGGTAAAAGTATGAACGAAGATGGCAACCGCTACACCTGGGACTCGAATCCATCGAGTCCTGCCAGAAAGCTTAGCTCTGTGCATCAGAAGCAGCTACCTAAGTCGCGTAGCCTCCCTGACCTAACAACTTTGCATCACTCTCCCAAGGCGACACATAAATTAACGTATGGTCGTTCTTGTCTACACCACATAGCCACGAATAAAACCTATCCGCCGGACCGCACCATACCATTGCTCGATCATTCTCGCACGAATCAAACCCGTCAGCGTTCAGGGCATGCTCCCGTAAGCAAGCTGCCAAGAAGTAGCGTACCTGAGGACAAAACCTCACTGTTGCAATCTAACTTATCACCCATGGGCCGAAAGTTGGTAACGATCTACACTCAGCCTCCAATGCAGAGTGTCGATACCAACGGTAACACATGACCGCAAATCCAGAATTCGGCAACCCACACTCCATACCTACTGAAGGCCTCAACATTTAGTTCACGAGACAACGACCACCTTACATCACCAGGCTACACCCCGAAGGTCATGCAAAGATTAGAAGCGAACAGATACCCTAGTAAGATGTCACTAATGCCGGGATCTACAATTTCCGTTCCAAAAACAGATAGTTTCTCAAACCGTAAATTCTCCCAGCGAAATACCAGCTCTACGCGCATTTATACGGACGGTGCTCGCAAACCACCTCACAGCTATTATTCAAAGCTGCATCTGCCTAGCTCATCAGTTCCTAACTCATCCTTGCCTCCGCCGTTCATCCCGTTAGTTCCTTTACCATACCAAAATTTTCGTTTTGCCCCACCACAGTCGTCTCACGCACAGGATACATCCATAAACCCCCTTCGAGTAAATTTTCCCCACCCTGTGGTACAAAATCCCACAATCTTCCATCTCTTCTAGCCCTAATGAACCACCTTCCAATACCGGCACCTTACCAGTCGTGCATAACTTCGGTAGCACACCGAACTCCGCAGGCGAACTACGCAACACCGCGTATTACCACTACCTTCATCCAAAATAACCTCCATATACCCCCTCTACCAACCGCCGACTCCTATCTTTCCCCATCCGGGCAAGCGGCATCGATGGGCGGCAAAGCCGCCCCAGACCCTTTTAGTCCTTACCCTCTGAGGCCTGCTATTACCACACAACACCAACCAATACCAAGGTTGTCACGCGGGGAAGCCAATACCTTCCATAACCCCGTATTCTGCCACTGCACTGGAGCATCGAACGATCCCAACGAATCAGGACAAGTGGCAGGATTACTTTGTCTAGGGTCTTCTTTTTCACCTCGTAATAACCCAACATTGATTATTTCCGGTTAGTCCGCGGGTGATTCTTCCGAAACCTTCGAGGAGGCATCCAACGCTCGCTTTCCCTTCTCTTCGGTAATAGCTCCAACTCACGCCCCTCACCGTGCACTTCCTCCGACCAACAACTCCCATACGTTACCTAACCCTGACACTCGCCTCCACAGGGGTGGTTTATCATTCATCTTATTTAACTCTCAGTCCATCTTCAATAAGCTTCATTACTTAAAAAATATGTCATAGCATTCAGTCCCGACGTCATCTTTATTACTGAAACCTGGCTCACCGAACGCACCAGCACAAGCGAAATTATGCTTGAAGGGTACAAGGTTTTTAGGGTAAATCGGATGGACAGACGCGGAGGTGGGTGCCTTGTGTACGTACAGCACGCCCTTTCGGTAGTCCCCATCAGACAGGCCACACTCAACTCAATTCCGGATTCTCTATGGCTCACAATTCGGTTCTCAACCGTAGTCATGCACTTTGGTTGTGTCTATCGCCCGCCCTCATCTACTATTGCAGAATTAACTTCTTTAATTGAAGTCCTTGACTACCTTTCACTACTACCTTCGGCAGCGAAAATCATAGCCGGTGATTTTAACTGGCCTAAAATATCCTAGAGAAACCTCACAGCACTTCCCAACTTAATAGACTTTGTGTCCAATACTGACATTGTGGGCTGGGTGCAACACGTTAAAACCCTTACTAGAAACACCAACATCCTAGATCTTATATTCACCCACAGCGTTTCTCACTTTTCGGTTTCCGTTCTGAATAAATTTCCGGGTAGCGACCACAAGATAGTGGCCGGTAATCTTTCATTCCATCCTTATCCATCAGACTATTTGATCCCAGTCAACAATCCCGTCCGTTTAAATTGGAACCCTCTGCCCAATCTTATCCGTAGCCGAGATTTGAGAAACTTTTTCTAACGGCTGACCCCCAACAAGCAGCTGATCACTTTTAAAATAACATGGAAAACCGCCTCCTGAAAACTAGCCCAGTATCCCAAAACTCCCCTAAGAATTCCAAACTTGCCTCCCTCCAACGAAAGTACCTCAAGATGCAAAGACTTTACCTACAAAACCACGACTTCTCTCTTCTCATAAAACTAACGCGTCTTACTGATATTATTCGGGACCTAAAGGAAAAACAGCCTCACTACGATGACGCCAGAGCCCTAAGGCATCCCGATAAAGCATTGAAACTCTAACTGCTGCACAAATCTGGGAATTCGGCAACCGATTATATGATCCAATACGTTGTGTCACCGAATAAAACTTCGGCCACCCCCCCCCTTCTGATATCGCTGAGGTCTTCAAAAACTGCTTTGTCAATTCCATGGCCCCACCTCATATACAGCACCCCAAAATCCTCTGGCTGTTACCGGCTCTTCCCTATCTACCCTAACCTTTGAAGTAAACGTTATTTTCAGGCTCATCTCCCGTTGTAAAGCATCTGCGCATCCTGGACCAGATGGGTTGCTCCCAGCTGCAATTATTAACGGTGGATCGGACCTTCCACTTTTATTACTGAACCTTGTCACTCAGATTCAGTTAAGTACCGTCGAACTGGAGGCTTTCAGTGATCATTCCATGACACAAAAAGGACCCATCCACGAACTCGCTAATTACCGTCCCATCAACCATACCACTATCATTTCCAGAGTAATGGAAACGATTATCAAAGATGGCATTACCACCCATCTTCTCGCTTCTAACCTTCTTAGCTATGGGCAGCACGGGTGTCTCAAATCGCGATCATGCACTACATGTCAGTATGACTTTCTCAACCTAGTCACTAAGGCTATTGATAGCGAGCGGGCATTAGTAATTGTCTACCTTGATCAGACGAAGGCTTTCGACCGTGTTCCACACCTGCATCTTATCTCAAATTGCGTTCATTCGGCATTGCTGACCCACTGCCCTCTTTGCTGCAATCTTACCTCACTCATCGTTCTCACCTGGTCCTCACCAATGGACATACTTCCAACCAGAAACCCGTTACAAGTGGCATTATACAGGGAAGCGTATTGAGTCCTCTCCTATTTCCGATGTACATTAATGACGCATTGGATCTAGTACACCACGGCGCGCCATTCTTGTTTTCAGACGATATAAAAATAGTTTACTCTTTCAATTCTAACGATGCTACCCCTACTCTTTGCAACATTTCCGCTGACGTCTCCGCACTTGACCGCTGGTGCCACACCTGGAGGATGAGCTTTTCCACTGATAAGTGCGAGGTCCTAACCTACAAGTTCCAATTGCCCCCTGGATCCCTAACTCTTGGTGGGTCCCCAATAGCCAGTCGCCCCACCATCCGCAATTTGGGCCTCAACTATTCCTGCTACCTCGACTTTTCTGAGCCCGCCGCCATCCAAGTGGCCAAGGCTAGAAGAAGTGTGGCCCTCCTCTTCCGCTCTTTTCGTCTCCGGGACAGCATCATCAGCATCTACAAATCCCACGTCAGGCCTTTGCTTCAATACTGCCCAATAACATTTTCTAACATGACAAAATTAGACAGAGTTGCCACTGAAAGCATACAAAGGCGTTTCACCAAACAACTACTCGGTTGGTCCGTCTTTAAGCTATAGAGAACGATGCCAAAATATGAATCTTGACCCACTCTGGCTCCGCCGCTGAAGACTTAACTTAGTCTTCTTGTATAACCTGCTCCATAACTGGTCTTCTTCCTTTGACCCAGTAAGCTTCTCCCGTGAAACTCTCCACTCACTTCGACACAGGCTTTTTACTGTCCCTTCTAGTATAGCTAAGTCGGCCATACGGTCACGTTTTTTTCCTTCTCGTCTACTCCAAAGTCTGGAACAAGTTGCCCATCACCCTTCGAGCTTCACAAACCAAGTTCCAATTTCTGTCGGCACTCATCCCATATCTCAGCATCACCCGTGCACTCCAGTTATCTAATATGAGCATGGCAGAAGAAATAGCTTACGAGAGGGGACTTGACTTCTAAGAAAAACTCCTTCGCCGACCCTGCCCCCCCCCCTAATTAGGGACGCAATCAACGATAGACAGTTTCATCTATCTGACTGGGTTCTCAACGTTAGACTACCTATGGCCACTTCCTTAATGAATCAAACAAATTGAAATGCCACTAATTTCAACCACTTTGCTTCCGCCTACCCACGTAGTTTCTGCCACTCTTACGCCTCGTCCTTTACTCGTTTTTGTATGCCTCCATTAACCATTGAACCACAGCAAGGGCACACCCTGACTGCTGTTTTTTATCTGCTCTCCTTTTTCAGTTCTCTCCTTACGTGTACTTCAGCCTCAACGTTGGTATACGGGCCTGGATAATGCAGCTGTTCGGTCAATTATTGGCTGCTGGCTCCGTCCTCTGGAACCCCTTGAAACCTGAACATCCGACCGCCGAACTTGTATCTCATACTTTCACGGATGAACTTTGCCCCACATTCACAACCGTCAATAAACATTGGTGCCGTTCCCAATAGTGCGGGGCGCGGTCAGATCCACCGCTTTGGCTGGCGCACACCGGGCGTGCAGTTCGTCTGCAATGATGTGCGAGCGCAATTAGGTTGGTGGATCACACCCCCTGTGTTCATCTCGAAGTGTTTTTCAGGTTGGATCTACAGCGCACGGCCAGTCCAACCAGCTTTCATCGGCTGCGGATTGCACGCTCTAATGCCGACAGCTGCAGATGGCATGCTCCAACCATCCTTGTTCGCCACTGTATGCCCACCTATCGCTCTTATTACATCCATTTTTTTCCTTCTTCTGTGGTGTGCACACCCACCTACTCTGTCCTTGCTCCTATCGACTCTCACTATGTTACCTCTCACTGCACGTCACTATCGTCCTAACCACTTTACTCTGCCGACGACCGCCAAAATTTTGTTTCTTCACCCATATCGGAGTTGCCGGCTTGAAGTACCTATTCATTTGGTATCATCCTAGGCCTATAAAGCTCATTGATCGCATGCTTACGCCTCACTGCCTACCGTTCCGTCAAACCCTCCCTCGTTCTCCCTTCTTAAGCCTAATACCATTACACACCAGCCCCACCTGCACCCATGATCAATTCTCATATTAGAACTGCCGTTCCAAACTCTGCATCTCTCACAGCCACATTTATTATCCAATCACGAACACTCTATTTTCCCTGCCTGGCTCCGCGATTCCTCTGTGGATCCTTCCAATTGGCAGTGCTTTGATTGGTTTCGTCCATTTGCATCCACTTGTACAATTGCCTGCATGCACGCAGCTCCCAATTTCCATGTCCCCGACTCCGACGCACATCCACTGTTCATGCGTTATGTTCCTCCTCCGGTTGACCTGTCCCGGTGCTTCTTTCCTATCTGCCTTTTGCACTTGCCACCTAATGTAAAATCACTGTCTCGTCATGGCCCTCACCCACAGTTTCAGTCCGTTTGATCTGCCGTTATCCGGCCCCTGTGGTACCGCTTTTGCTCATTCCTCTCCCAAGCTGTTTGCCGTCACAGCTGCCGCATCTTTTCACCACAGAAGGCTTCACCTCCCAGGTAAATTTCTGCCTTTTGTATGCACAACCCCTCTGCGCTGCTTAGCCATCCCCATCACCACCATCTTGCTGAATAATGTAAGCCCATTTATTAATGCTTCTCCCATTCTTGACAGACACCACATGTCTCACCTACATAAACCAGGTTATTTGATCAATTCTTACTGTTTTCTTCCATACTTTCCTTCATCTCCCCTTTTTTTGAACTGCATCTTAGTCGTCATCTTATCTGTTCTTTTGCATTCTCCACTCTCTCTGTTGATCCGCCAAGTTCATCTGTCCTAAGATAATTCACCACGACATTCCATGGTTAATTCTACAAACATTGGACTTAACCTAACCTGCCCCTCCTAATAACCGATTATTTCTTTCTAGGGCACCATTGTTATTTATCCGGCTTCTCTTATATGTATATACATACATATATATAAACAAGCGCACACATATATATATATGCATGCGCTCTGCATCCTGTGGTTCCTCACAGGCCATCTCTCTTGCTATCATTCAGCTGACCGCCATGATACGCATCCATTCCTTCCACATCTGTAACCCACATCTACTGTGTCCAATTCCTATGAACTATCATTTTACCCGATTCACCTTTCACGTCTTACTTTGCTCGCTCCCTGTTTAACAATGAGTTGTGTGCCCTGTTCGCCGACCATCTGTTGCAAAGTACCAAATCATTTAAACTCCGCGCAATCTCTATGGTGTGCATACGTTTATACTATTTTCATCCTACCTTATTCCCCCTTCTGAGCCTTTTTACCCAATATTTCCATGAGAGTCTCCATATTTCCATGAATTATATCTGTCCATTCCCTCACCTGTATCTACATGATCATGCACATGGCATGCTTCGGGCGCTTCCGAAATAAACCGTTATTATTATTATTATTAATGCTACGGGGCTACCTAATCCTTTGCAGTGAATCTCACTTTTTCCCTATCGTCACCCGCTATTACGGTTTCTTATGCCGATTTCTAGTCTTTCTCATGAATATCAGTCAGCTTTCAGACGTCCCTACACTGACCAGCCGGATCCGGTAGTGTCTTGTGGTCCAACCTTAATGATGGCCAAATTGGCGTTGTTCGTGAATACTGAAGAAAATGGTTCGAGCTGATGAAGTCTTTATTGCGGAAAATAAGAATGGTGTTCCTAATTTTGCGGCAACTTTTGTTTAGTTTAGCCTCTTGGTAGTATATAAGGGTTGTGCAGGGCTGTTACCATTCGGACCTGCTTACTGTTATGGCCGTTGCACGTGCTTTCGTTGATGATTCTGAGAGTTTCTGCAGACATGTAAACGATGCCTATAAATTGTACTCAAGGTTCGAGGAAGACTTTCGGTTATTTCAGCGGCAGACTTTCACCTCATTTCACGTGTGAGAGCGTTAGTGCTGAGAACTGGCTTCGTACGCATCCGGGTGCGCTGCTGAAACATTTCCCACACCACCGGGTTAAATTTTGCTGCGTGCACAAACGACATCGAAGTAGGGCAGCCATCAGGTATGCAAAGCACAGTAAATCTATCTTTACTTTTCAGATATGAGAATATGAAATTCCCGGCCTTCGTGAGAATCCGTGCCGTTGGAATGCAATACAAAGTCGTCGGTCAACGTCTGCAGCATAACCACGATTTACATCTAATCAGCGATAGGTCCTACCATCGTAATAGGCCTTTGACCTCCGAACAAGAGTCACACATATTAGAACTGATGGTCACTTTCTGTAGATCTGGCGAAATATGTGAATACGCTTGCCAAAAGTTCAACTGGTTGTTCACAGTAAAGGATGTTTACTACCTGAGGGCCAAGACGAATGCCGTAGATAGCCGGAGTGATGTTCTGAAGGTTCAGCAACTAATGACTGGCAAGGGTTATTTGCGAATCATATCGCGGGAAGGCGTAGTCAGGTTTGCGTTACACTTTCCGCAAACCGTGAAGTCTCTGGCGGATAAATATAGTGAGGTACTGCTAGCGTACGCCACCCATCAGCAGAACTGCGGTGGCTACCTTCTTTGGCACCGCATGTTGATAGACGATAGTGGCCTAGGTCGTTCAGTTTTCTACGCTCTGCTCCCTAACGAGAGCAGTGCAAGTTTTCTGCTTGCAATCACAGAAATAAGAGCCAGGTTACCGGGTACAGCGGAAGTGAAGACCATTATATTGGATCGAAGCTTAGCGCAGTGCAATGAATTTGCTGTCACGTATCCAGGGGCAGAATTCGTTTTTTGTCGGTTCCATGTTCTTACGGATATGAAGCATCATTGTTATAGAATGCATGGCTTGTCCTTAAATGACAAACAACGCGTCCATCAGTGGATGCGTAATTTGGTTTACGCTTTCAGCAAGGTGATATTTGATAGATTTAAGGCCGCCACTCTCGGCCGTAGTGCAGAAGCCACGAACTACTTGAACCGAACTTGGTTGTCATATGAAGCAATGTGGGCGGGCCATAGTGTAATGAATAAGGAAACCTTCGGTACGTCTACTACCAACAGGGTCGAGGTTGAGAATTGCCACCTAAAGGAAGGGCTATCTGCCAGATCGTCTCTAGTAGATGTTCTTACTAGAATTTTAATGCGAACGGGGGATTTAGATGAAGCTAGGCGCCGTAGACTCAGTAAGCAGTTAGTTGGTTCCTTCCGATTGTCCGCTGGAACAGATGAATACTCAGGGTTCTTGACCCGATTAAGTACCATCGCTCGTGTAGCACTTGAGAAACACGTGCGTTCGCATCAGGTTAGCAGCGTTGTTCCTAATGACGGCAGATGGTTTCTCCTGTGCCGTCGGTCATGTAAAGTGGTTGTTAGAATGGGTCTTTACCCTAGTTGCACTTGTTGCTTCTTCAAACCGTGGTCGATTTCATGCAGTCATATTTTGCATGTGACTGACAACTACGTTTGCGTCCACTGTCTGGCTGATGAGAAATAAGTGAGTTACAATTACGATTTTCATTTTGTTTTGTACAAAGTAAACGCAGAAAATAATTGTTTCCATTTCTACTTTACAGACGTAACACGGCAAAACATTACCACGTCTAGGGTGCTGGACTCTGTTCGATCCACCGTAATGACCGAAGTGTGCATGAAAGGATCATTTTGCACCATTGAACCACCATCTTTGAATACAATTCTTATTCTTCATTTTGCCCTCCATTTTGCATTCGCTACGGAATGGGTCCGTGCGTTAGGTGCAGCGTATTACGATGTGGGTGGTTTACGTGTAGACAGGTGCGCCTAATGGGCGTCGTGCTTCAGCTCGCGTAATGAGAGGTTGGCTTAGGTGCGTGCAATCTTACAATATTGCGGTCACGGAAACAAAATCGTTCAGGCAGGAGTTGTTGGACTAATTCTATGAAAGTATTCCCCATACATATGGGATCACCATTGTGGTTATATACGTATGCATATATATATATATACATATATATTTATTTATATAAATATATAAATGTGTGTATGCGGATCTACTCTCACGTAAGTACGTATATATATATATATATATATATATATATATATATATGTTTGTATATACACATGTATACATCTATATATATATTTGTATATATGTATGTACTTACGTGTGCATAGATCCGTACACACACATATATATATACCTATATAAATATATATACATGTAAATAGATAAATATACAAATAAGTACCCACGTGTGCATATATGCTTATAAACATATATATATATATACAAATATGTCTTTACTTGTGCACGTAAACATATATACATATATATGGCGAATAAACCATACCTAACTACGTTATTTAGGTATACAAATACAGTTGGAGCTTATTCCCTCTTACGATCAATTTAGGTTTGTAGTCCCCGGTTTTGCTGTACAATTCCCGGATTTGCGTATCGGTTACCGTGGCCTGTATTTTTGTACAAATTGCTGTACATTGACCAAAAATGGAAACAACGTTATCGCGCACTCATTCAAATCGACTTAAGGTTTTCAAATAACGTGCTGTTGGACCACAGAACGCTACCACCTGATCTTGGCCCTTCAAACTCACCGGGCGCCCATTTGAATCCATCCATGGGTCTATTTAAACCCAGTACATTTTCTTTGGTGTGCATACATTTGCCATACTTTCATCCCACGTGACTCCCCCTCCTAAGCCCCTTTTTCCAACTCCTGTCATGTAAATTTCTACATTTTCAAGGGTTTTGTCTGTTTATCCCATCACTTGTAAACAGTTGACTATGCACCTGACATGCCCCGGGCGCCTCCGAAATAAACCATTATTATTATTAATAAAATGTTCAGGAATTCGGATATGATCGACAAGGTTGCAAGGGAGAGTATGGTGATAAAGAACTATTGAAAAAATGTACACATGAAAAGCTGGAAACTTCAATTGCATGATGCCGGCGGAAGCAGCCACAAGAGCAGTGTACAACAGATTGCAATGAGAGCTGGTGCGACGATGGCAGAAATAGTGAGTGGGGAGCGGGTAAGCATCGGGTGGATTATGCACGGTAGTGAAGGCGTGTTACGAGGCAACAACAGGGAGATGCAGTAGCGGTTTGAACAAATGTGAAGCTCGATCGCAGAGGCGGATAGCGTGCGGAAGTGGAGACGGAGTGGGGAGTAGATAACTGTCCGGGGGACCGTTATAAATAATGGAGAGTACGACAATGGTGAAGAGAACTATGAAACCAATGGTTTCGACGGGTAAACGGGATCGGGCATAGGATTTGGAGTAAAATAGGAACAGCCAACGGACGTGGCAGTTGAAAGTAGAGGTTTCATACTGATGAACTCAGCTGCGCAGAGAACAAGCAAGAACTCCGAAGGGATTGTGGGAAAACTGAGTGTTGTTGATGGGAAGACCAGAAAATTACAGGTGATAGGAAGCGACTTGTTTGCGTAGGTTGTGTGGTCGAGGAATAATAGTGTGTCAATGGAAGATAAGACCATATGGAGTGCACAAAGGTACAGCGATTAAAAATATGTGTAGTCCACCGAGAAGATGATGGAATGGATGAAAGATAGGTTCTTATTCTTATCAAACATGGAAAAAGATGTGTCCTATCATAATCACGTGTAACCGAAGCTGCGTGACGCGTTAGTGAGAGGGTTGGAGTGTAACAATAAAGAATATGGATGCTAGTCACTTACGAAATAGTATATATATATATATATATATATATATATCATACCAAGATAAATGATTCAGAGGAATCGAACGATTGGCACATCTTTTGGGAGAAAGAAAATGTCACGGTTATGAAGGAAAGACCGACGGAGGACAGGTGAGTATTCAACGGGTGGATAATGATTTATCAGCATGAAGGTGATGATTAGGTAATGAACCAGTCGTGGATGCTTTGAGTGTAATTGCTTGGACGAATAGCACGGAATGGTGATGTCATTGCAGGTAGACGGTAGGTGTACAACGGGTTGACCATTTTGACTAGTACTTTGGGGTTAGACACCGACAAAGCTGCATGGTAAACATATTTAGGATGTACAAGTGTAAAGGGGCCAAGCGGCACACCGAGATCAGGATACAGAGACCGGTTGGCACTGCGAAAACCAGCGTTTGGACTGATGAAGGGGGCAGAGGGTTGATAACCCCAGGTTTGACTTCCGGAGGACTAAGAAACACAATTCTGCGACGTACAGCTTCTGTCGAATTTTGGTGAGGAAATGAAGTGACAGTAAACGTGCCAGAGAGTGGATAGTAACTGCAAGTTCTGACATGGTAAACGGGCAAATTCCCGGGAGGGACGGGATAGGATACATACGTGGGAAGCAGAGAATGTAGGTGGAGGGGTGTTTGCCAAAATCGACGGGTAATATATAAGCGATTATGGATTGCCAGTGTGAGGAGGGGGTCGTTTGTTGGAAATGAACGCTACACGCTATTTAGCACATAAGTGGGGTGATAAATTTGCCGGGCTTGAATATGTAGGTTGCGATTCCAATATTGAGATCGGGCTCGAATGAAGAACAGTCGTTGGCGATGATAGAGCAGATGGTATGTTTTCGGTAGCAGTACGAGCTGGAAGATCGGGTTCTGTAATCCGCAAACGATGTTAGTGGGCGAGACTGGCCTTAGGCTTGAAACTTAACCTGGAAACAGTTTTTGGTGACGAGAGGTGCAATCCACCAACCTAGTTGCGTCCTCACATCGCTGCAGACGTCCTGCAAGCCCAATGTGCACCGGCCAAAGCAGTGAATCTGACCGCGTCCCGCGCCTTTGGGATGAGGAAGAACTGCAGCAGTGCGTACAGTAGAGCAGTCAGAGGTCCGGTAGCTCGTTTCAGGAGTTTCATAGGTCAAAACCAGTAGGACAGCAATCGAGTGAGTTGCGAATATCATGCCGTGTCGACGGTCCAATTCTTATGTCCAGCGAAAACACGTGCCAAGTTGATGCTCGTGGAATAGGATGGGCAAAAGTACTTTGTCAGTAAATTCTGAAGTAAAAGCATAAAGAAGCTACAGTATAGCGTTTGTGCCGGTTGTGGAGTTGGAGAGAGATGTAGCAACAATGCCTGGCAGAACCTGGGGGGCGGATAGAATGAGTAACAGGAGAACCGGCCATTGAAATGATAAAGGCTAGATCTTAGGATCTAGTATCAGACTAACCTGAGCCTCAGCGTAAACTAGTGATGAGTCTAAAATTTCGAAATGAGCAAACCTGAGTGTGAAAAGATATGTGCAACTTACTTAGGGGTGCCTTGGCTCAGAGTCTAGGGGCGAAGGATAGTTGTAGGCCGAACGGTAGGGACAATGATTAGTGCCGGATGACGACTCTAACAGCTGATGGGGTTATCGCAAAAGCTTATATTAGGAGAGATTTGTGAGGTTCAGGACTTGCCAGGAAGTGAGAGGTTTCTCAGAAAACAAACTATATAGAAGGAGGTTTAAAGATTAGCCAGAAGTCAGGTCCTACTTCAAAAGCACGAGTCTCAGACATGATACTGTCACCTGACGTCAGGGCATTATCGACGATAGGGTTATGTGCTATGGGTGTTTTTAAGTAAGTGGGGGAAACACATCGACAAATTTCAACGGGGAGTTTATTCCAAAGTCTGGAATATTTTAACAGAAAGAAATTAAGTCCCTTGGATAGTCTAGCATTCAGAATAAAAGGAAGCAAATCGCTGTGGCTCACGTATTAGGGGGTAGGTGATTGGGCTGACGGAGTTTCAGTGGAAGAAAACGCCAGGCGATGAATAAGCCTTTTGCGGAAGCAAAGGTTAGGTCTAATTCGGCGTAGCCAAAAGGTTCAACGTAGGGAATGAAAAAGCGCTCAGTATACCTAAGTGTGGTAGAATAACCAAGGGCTGTTTCATGAATGGGCGTTGTACATTCTCTCAAGTTATTCTGTCGGTTTGGAGAGTGTTAGTGAAGATGATAGGGCAGCATTCCAGGCAGGGTCGGACATAGGACAGACGCGATGGGAGTTTTGTATAGAGCAGGACGAGAGATCTGCTTAGAAGTCCCATGGATTTGCTTGCCTTGGCAGCTAGGAGAGATAAGTGTTCCGAGAATTTTAGGGTGCACGAGTAACGCAGCTGAAGATCTCGTACTGATGGAGTCAAAGTAACCGACGAGTTATGTAGGGTCATAAAACTGCATTTCTGCTCACAGAAATCAATTTTCCAGGAGTGACACCAATGTTCAAGACGTTCTAGATCGTATTGTGTATTGGGAATTGCATCATTAAGGTTCTGGGGTGAGAAGTCATATAACCTTTTATGTCGTTCGCAGATTGTAACGGGGTATGGTGATGAACTGCAGAAGACGTCATTAACGTACATTATGAATAGAACTGGTCCCAGCACGCTTCCTTGAATGACAACACTGGTAACGAGGGCGGGTTGTGAGAGAGGGTTGCCGACCGAGACAACTTGGCTGTAATGGGAAGGATAGGAGAAGAACCAGTCGAGAATAGGGGAGTTTATTCCAGAGTCTTTGAGCATGGTCAGAAGCCGCAATTGAGAAGCACGGTCAAAGACCTTAGTCATGTCCAAGATGACAACAAAGCATTTCCCACTGTCTGCAGCAGCAGTGACCATGTTAAAAAAGTCAAATTGATGGGGGTTACGGGACTGGGTTTTAAGAAAGGCTAGCCGGCCTTAACCTACCAATTTATAAGATGTTTTTCAACTGAGCGCTCAATCCGCCTAGAAGCCGCGGGTGTGCGATTAATCAGTTGTTAATTCAATAGGTCAAAGCGAGGACCATTTTTGTGGTGGAGGAGAGTGGTGGACTTTTTCCACTGTGACGGGAAAACTCCAAGTTTCAGAGATAAGTTAAAGGTATTCAAAAATAGAATCACCACGTCGGTCCCCCAAATTGAAGGAGAGCTGGTGGAATTTTATCAAAGCCGGGGCCGGATAAGGGCTTTACTTTGCGGAATAAACCAGACACTTCACTGAGTGTAAGTTCCGTGTCGAACGGAGTGGATGTGGTAAAGGGATCCAGTGGATTATGAGCAGTTCCAGAGTCAGTGGTGATAAAAGAAGACCGAGTTGAAAGCCTCGGCAATCGCAGCGGAATTATGGACCTTTGTGCTGTCCGGTAAATGCAGGTATGAAACGCTTGGACCAAAGTGTGTGTTTCCGTTCTTGGCTATACATGAAATCCGGAGTATCTTGTCAGGCCGGCAAGGGGCAGAAGCTTCCTGTTTTATGTAGGGTTTTCCAGCGGTGACTTGAATACTATTAGAGAGCCTTCGCAGAAGGATGAAGGCAGAAAAGTCGTGAGAATGTCCGTAAGATGCTGGGACCTTTTATATTTTATTTGCAAAGATGCGAGGGCATCAGACCGGCTGCGGGGGTTTGATAAGTACTGATCGGACTTAAACCCCGAATAAAGATAGAATATAACAGCTTTGAGGCAAGCTGGAGTTCATGTGGCAAAAGTAGTCGCCCCACTCAGTGGCGCAAAATGACTCGGTTAGCCGCTGCCGTTCGTAATGAGAAAACGGAGAGTCGAGCGGGCCATGTGTATTGTCATAAATGGGGGCACTAAAATTACACGGAACCACCCTATGACCAATTACGGAGAAGTGGTTATGTTAGTTTCCAAGTTGGACAGGCCTAAAGTGATAACTAAATCTGGTATGTCATCCTTCCTGGTCGGGGTGAGAACATGCTGGGTCCAGAGCCCTACTCGCACGCAAGAGAGGGAATTAAATAGATAGTGCGGGGAAGTGAGCGTGTCCCAGTTGATATCCGGTGCACCAAAGTCACCCGAGATCAGCTTAGCTCCGAGGGGTATATCGGATAGGTGGTCAAATGCTTTACTGATGGGTATAAAGTCAGCAGCAGCTGTAGTAGGAGGTTCATAAGCGGCCAAAGTAAGGGCGCGTGTGAGCAGGTTGAACGTCAGCCTAAAAAATCTTGAACAGCATTCAGGATGAGGTGGTCGTAAGAGGCTGCAGTAAAGCTGCACCTGGCGTAGTGTAACGACCGGTCGTGGAATATACCCCCAAAATATTTGCGGTTCAGCGTTTTTCTTAACATCACTCAGGTGCTTACACTATTGGCGTGTCTTTACGCACTGTTTGTTTTTGTGGACCAATTAGTGTTTGTTCGTGTCCAGAACGCCACTTTGTCGTATCTTTGTTCTGGACCTGCTTGACGCACGTGCCCCCGGCTCGCACGCCGCAATTTGGTTTCTCGTTTGTTGAGTCCTTGTGATCTAATTATTGAGGTTTGTACCTGTTTGGTGTTATTGTTCATTCAATAATACAGTATCGTAGAATATCACGGATAATCGCTTTTTGATTTCGGGATCCGTTGTGAATTTGGCTACGGATTGCTCAAACGTGTGTTACAAATACTCAGTTGATCAATTTGGAACGAGGAAAACACGTAAAATGCCTAGAAAAGGATTGAAAACATTGGAATCTGGTCAGGAAGTAATACGGCAGGTCACTGGGGAGGTTTAGATACCTTTAATTCTTTAGATAATGTTAGGTCGCCTAGTCCTGTAAGTGCTAGTTCATGTGTTAATGAGAACTATGTGGGTCGTACGGATGTTGATTTATATAGGCTGAGAATACTAGACCCAGAACAACAGCTATTATCGGCTAGACTACAGGCACAGGAAGCAGAAAAGAAGTGTACACAGAAAGAGCGAGAGCATGAGACCAGCGACTACGACACTTCCGATAGATCAGGGTGCAATAAGATAGGGAACCCCAAGCCGGTCGCCGACTACAAACCACCATCGACGGATTTGCCTAGAGTGGAACTAACGGCTTTCGACGGGCAACCCGAACAATACTGCAAGTTTGTCAAGCAGTTCGAGACTTTTGTTGAAAATAAGGTAACCGACCCTGGGCAGAGGCTTCTCTACCTTACTCACTACTGTCGAGGCCGAGCAAGAGAAGCTATCGACGGGTGTACCATGCTCGACCCGGAACAAGGCTGCACCCAAGCAAGGAAGATTCTAAGGGATTTGTTTGTCCAACCGTTCAAAGTAGCCCGTAACCTAATAGAGGGCGTGATGGTGGAGGCAAAGAGAACCAAGGGCGACGTCTACACAATGGCCGACCTGGTGATCAAGATGCAGAACTGCTCAATAGCCCTCGGTCAGGGCTGACCTAGATGCAATGCACACCTTGGAAGGCGTAGTGTGTCACCTCTCTCCCAAACTACAGGGTCGGTGCGCGGCAGAAGCGGAACGGATAAACCGGAGAGACCGAAAGCTAACTTTGAATACCTGAACGAACACTTGGACAGGCAAACCAAGATAGCCGACATCCGATTTGACCGACTTATCAGGGACAGCAACCGAGCAAACAAGTCTAGTACTAACCAGGTCCAAACCACTGCTCGGGAACAGCCGAAATATCAGCCTTGGACCAAAGCACACGCCATTTCAAGCGATGCCACGGTGCAACCAAGTTGCAGGTCCCGTGATGCTAGCCATGGGCTACTAGAATGCCCCAAGTTCGGCAACGCCACAATAGACGAATGGTGGGGAATGGCGAGGATGGCAGGAGTGCGTTTTATTTGTCTCAACACCACCCACCGGGCAGCGGCTTGTAGAGCAAGGAACAGATATGATCACGAGGGCTGCACGGGCAGACACCATCGATTGTTACACCAGGCAAGAGTAACTTCACCCAAGGCGAGCACAAAGCCCAGTGTGATTTGTTCAACATCGCGGTCTGCCAGTAAACCAGTACGTTTAGGAGTAGTTGCCGAGGGAGTGGTGACCCCAACTGGGGTGGTCAAAGCGTTGGCTTTCGTTGACAGTGGATCGGACACTACCCTAGTGGGAGAGCGGTTTTCCGACAAACACCGGCCCGCTAAAGGTGCGTCGTCGTTAGCAGTGAGCACAGTGAGCGGAACACAAGTAATTACTGCCGGCCGGTTGAGGTTGCATCTCATCTCCTTAGACACCAACCAGCGAATCGAACCAACGAAGTCATTCACATTAGCTTATCTCCCCATGCGAGCACCAAAATCGGTGAACGCAATCTCGACTAGGTGGCCCCACCTGCAGGATGTAACCGTTGTAGACTGAGAAGACGCCGAAGTGGATCTCCTCATCGGCTGCGATGTGCCAGAGGCGCATTGGGTACTTGACCAGAGAGTGGGTGACCGCCGGGCACCTTATGCCGTACGCACGGCTCTGGGATGGATGCTATATGGTTCAGTAGGGGATCGTGGTTCCGTGAATTATTTATCCGCCGAAACGAACAGCATAGAGTATCAACTTCAGCGGCTGTATAAAAAAGAGTTTCATGACATCGGAGACGGAAAGCCATCGATGTCTCGAGAGGATCCTTTCGCTTTACAAAAGGTGCGGTAAGCCACTAAAGGCCTTAAAAAACAGCTCGAGGTTCCCCTCCCATGGCGCACATTTGCTGACCCGTGGACTGATAACGGAAACTATGCTCTCCAACGTCCACTACGACTGAAAGAAGGCTTCATTCGAGATCAGGATCTGTGGGAACGATAGGCAGAATTAATGAAGCGAAACGAAGCTCTCGGCTACGTTGAAAATTTGCCTGCCAACAACGACGGCCGAAATGGTATCTGGTATCTACCTCACCACCCGGTTATCAAACCAAAGAAACCCGAAAATCTGCGGGTGGTTTTCGACAGTGTGGTCAAGTTCCAGGGCAAGTCGTTAAACGATCGCTTACCACAAAGGCCTGACTGGACCACACCACTGATCGAAGTTTTGTGCCGTTTCAGAGTAGGTAGATTGGCATTGTCCGCCAACAGCCCGAGACCAGGTTGTAAGTGTAGGCGGAAATTTGTCCGAACCCCGTCCCGTAACTAGTGGTGTGATACAAGGTAGTGTACTCGGCCCACTACTGTTCCTGAAGTATGTTAACGATATATTTACCGTTTTCCAACGGGGAGTTCCCTTCCTGTTCGCAGATGATATCAAAATCGTATACACTTTTGAGCCCGCGGCGTTAGCCTCTACCGTAGATGATATTACAAGGGAACTGCTCGCTCTCAGCGAGTGATGATTGGAAAATGAGTTTCTCCGCCGAAAATGTAATATTATTACTCATAAATGTCACGTCCCCACCGGAAGATTTGCTATAAACGGCAAATTCATACCCAATAACTCTCAGGTACGTGACTTGGGTCTACACTATTCATGTACGTTTGACTTTTCGGAACACGCAGCCATCCAGGTGGCTGAAGCACACCGTACGATCGGGCTCATACATCAAACATTTACTTTGCCAGAAAGTAAACTATACATTTTTAAGTCCCATGTCAGACCTCTTCTGGAAAACGGCTCATTATTCTGTTCCAACATGTGACAGACAGACCGAATGGCGTTTGAGAATGTAAAACGGGCATCCACGAAACAGCTCCCAGGTTTTTCTTCGCCCTCAAATTACATGGAACTTTGTGATCTGCTGAAAATCGATCCCTTATGGCTACGCCGCATAAGAAATAACCTTCTTTTCTTTCACAATATTTTGAAGAATAGATCATGTAGTTCAGCACCGCAGATGAAAACCCTTTCTACTTATCTCTTACGTAACAATGAGTTCTTGGTTTCTGTCCCTTTGCCGAAGCTGGCATTTAGGCCAAACTTCTTTAATAACAAACACGCTTCATTGTGGAACAAGCTACCACAACGAATTCGGGCATTATCACCGAAATCGGTGGCTTTCAAACAGGAAATAAGCATAGCCCTAAAGGTGAACAGGCTGACCAGGATGTACAATCCCTATATTTCAAGGTCTCAGGCATTCGGGGTAGGTATAGGGTACTGATAAATCGAATAACCGCTTAAAGCAACCCAGTCTCCATCAGACCCGCATATGGTTGGCCCCATCTCTGCATCCATTATGGAACTCAGCGGTTCATTCACACGATCTAGGACGGAAAAACAATCTCAATTTTTTTACCATCAAATACCTTTTTGCGGCAAGCCAACATAGCGGCCCATGGCACACTCATGTATGAGGGCATCATGTTGTTAGGGCTGCAAGTAGTGCCCCACCCTTGTGCAAACTGGTGTTTCAGTGAGCTTGAACCCCATCAAATAATGGATGGCTGTAGATGACTCTACCTTCCCCCACATTATCTGTCCCATGTAAACCGCATTGGGGATCTGACTTCATGGATATGGCGAGTGGTACTGCGGCACATCTGTGAGCATTCCTGGCTGTGATTGTCTCCCCGCACAGAGCTAACCACCGAAGAGACGACAAAAACTTCAAGCAGTAAGAGATTGGCATAAAAAAGGGGAAAATACCCCACCGTTTGTCTTCCAGGCATACCAGCTTTGTCATATGCGAGCCATGTCTCCAGGCTGCCGCGTTGCTACTGATTGGCTGGTGTGGTTGACCTGTTCCCAGCGAGGCTTTTTACATACGGTCAATGTTTCGGCCGGGGAGTGAGAGCCGCGGTCACCCATCAAAATCAGCTCCGTCTTCTCTGACAGCCAGAAACCCGACTGTGATAAAACTTAAAAAAATAAAAATAATAACGTTTAAATATATGTGAATCACTGTTGAATTGGCGCGAGCTGGCTGCTGATGGATGTGTATCGTGCTACCTCCCTAACTGAAGCAGGCCCTAGTGCCGCCTACCGTGGGCACTGAATGTAGACCGTTAGAGTTCTCTGCCCTGACAAAAATTTGGTCCCATCCCGTTCCCACCTCTCACGGCTCTCCAAGCCAGTTCTCACATAGGTGTTTTCCTGCTTTGCAATATGCTAACGACGAGAAAGATATCACGGTAACCACGCCAACACTACTATATCGGATATCCTTGCTCCTAATCAAGTATAATCTCAGCGAACTAGCACCATCGAGTATGAGCATAGACAAACTTACGGCTATGTTTCTCGGCACGAAACCAATCTTCTTTAGTGCGTCATTACTGACACCATCATAGTTTCTTCCACTTTAGGGCCCCTCAGGAACCATTCAGTATGGAGTAACCACCATGCCGGAAGAGACCGTAACAAATATAGTGCTATGCTAGCAGGGTACCAGTTCCATTAACTCACATTGTTCCCTCAAACCCACCTCACCGCCTCGGTGCTGAACTGCAGACTGCGTAAGCAAACTAGATCGAGGGTTACCATTTCTAGATCCTCTTAACCGTAATGCTCTAGGTGTTTTTAGTATCCCGATACTGCCACACCAACTTGCGAGCCATTAGAATGCATACAAAAAGGCCCAACCGCTGGACGCAACTCTGCTAGCCTGCAGCATTATAGCTCAGTCCCCGGCGAGCCTACTCCACCCAGAACGTGGAGTAGGTGCTACTCATCGCTTAAATGAACTTTATCGTTGCCTCATTCACATAAACCTAACCAGTTCATTACTGTTTCGGCCATATATTACCATAACCCACAGCTGGAACCACGTCCAGACTGCAATCCCTATTTATTTCAGGTTCGTCGCCTTCCAATATCTCAGTCGCCAAACTGGATAACCAGAGATGCCACTTTGACTCGTACCGACAGGAACCCAGGTGGAACCTTTCATATCATCTGGGACTGCAAGCAAGCCACGCGGCAGAAAATACTCCCAACTGCCTTTCATATTAATTAGGGTTTTCCAACACAAAACCTCTCCGGCGGGTATCAACATTATAGCCAACACAAGTAACAGTTCAAGCGCAACCTGCTAATATACCAGTCGTCATTTACATCCGTCATATCTCGCCACACTCGACTGATTGACCGACACATATCCTTCACCCCGCCAGACGAACCATACCCATAGAATGTCTTTCATCACCAGTAATGACGCCGAATAACATTGAGGCTCAAAGCATCAATGTACATATATATATATATATATATATATATATATATCCAGTGAAACAGCATAATAACCCCCGAGTCAATGCGGAGATTTTCCACTTTAGTATCTGTTGCAACAGTCCGCTTTTCCCTCGATTCTTGTCCGGCCGGAAGTTAATCCTCCACCTTTCCAGGACCCTCCAGTTGTACTTTCTCATTTCTGAATGGTACAGGTTACTGATCCTGAAATTTAACTCACCCTCATATGGACCTTTTTCCTTCCACACTCACCAAAGTACAAAAACGTACATTCATAAGATTGGTTTTATGTCTCCTTGTTTCACAACTCATTCCTTTCATTGAACTCCGGTAGAACCGACATTCAGGGTCTGAATCAGCTTCATGGTTTGCTATTCTCTTCGCATGCATCGATTCCCCTGAGTGTACTTCCATACAATCTCTTTTTCTTCCTATTTGAAACTTCGCTTTTCGTAGATCCCCGGTAAACCGCCGTTTTTCATGGCTTGCATCATTTTCGTTGATAATGCACCTCTAGCAGTATGAATGAAAGACCTAATCGGTATCCTCGCGGTGCGCCATCGCCCGGCGCGAAATCGAAACCTGTTCAAAGTTGGCGCGCGAACCATTATTAGAGTGATCCATATAAACCATCACTGGCTATGTTTTTCTACCGCTGGCACTTTTGGATTTTATACCTGAAGTTTGTGGACATTTCATTTTACTGAGTAACGCTGTACACCATGATCATGCGCCTGCGCGTGCGTCTCGACAATAGCCGAGAAATATACAATTGTTTTTATGGACCAATTGTTGTTTGTTCGTGTCCAGAACGCCACTTTGTCGTATCTTTGTTCTGGACCTGCTTGACGCACGTGCCCCCGGCTCGCACGCCGCAATTTGGTTTCTCGTTTGTTGAGTCCTTGTGATCTAATTATTGAGGTTTGTACCTGTTTGGTGTTATTGTTCATTCAATAATACAGTATCGTAGAATATCACGGATAATCGCTTTTTGATTTCGGGATCCGTTGTGAATTTGGCTACGGATTGCTCAAACGTGTGTTGCACGTAGATTAAACACCCGCCACCTAGGCGACGCCTGCTCTTGTCAGACACCCGAGAGCCTACTAAAGAGATTTGGGCGGGTACGGTGGAATCGGTTAACCAAGTCTCAGTGGTGAGGACGAGATCAGGCTTGTGCAAGAGTAGGAGACTTTTCAGGGAGTCAAATTATTATTAAGGGGCCGAAAACTAATCAGAATTAGAGAAACTTTATCAGGTTTGTTCTTTGTCAGAGAGGAAATACAGTGCCATATGTGGCATGGAGCCCCTAGGGCGGTGTTAGATTGTGTGTCACGACTGGGATATTTGTGGGTTGAAGGAATTGTAGTAAGCGGATGTGAGGCTTGCAGGAAGGTTGGGGTGGATGAACTACTTTCACGGGACGACTTGAGGGAGGGTCAAAAACATATAGAGTATTTGATGGGGTGGGCTGGCCATATGACGCACCATGGATGGTGAAATCAGCCGAGCAGGCATATCTGGCAAGGGAGTCAACTTGGTTGCTAGGCTAGGCTGGGTATGGCTGGTGCTGACTGCGGCCGTTAGATTTGAATGTGATCGGCGGGTTTCAAGTCTACTTAGTGCGGAGCAACACCGTGAAAGTTTGCTATCGAGTGTCTTGATAATGGGACAGAGAAATGTGAGGAGAGAGGGATAAGTAGCCAAAACGTGAGAGGGAGAAAAGGGAAATGTGGTAGAGCCAAACACCTTGGCACCTGCCTTAGTATGGAGGTTAACACAGATGCCCCCTTTACACCAAAATGTTGGCGGGCTGTAACCTGGAGGAGGAACGTGAAATGGAAGTGCCGGTTGGCGCGGAGACCGGAAGGTCGCGGGCACTGTTTTAATTGGCCGGTGGTAGGAAAGGGACTCAGGGTAGACGAGATATGTGGATGATGGGAAGGGGGCTATTCATGCGGGAAAATATCCCTTAGGTTACCATAGAATCCATGCAAACACCGAAGTAATCATTTGGTATGAAGGGTGGCATTATAAGAGAGGCCTGGAGGTTAGTTGTAACGGCCTGATGAAGGTGATAACCAAATGGTGTAAAAATGCATGACTACGTGGTATGTACAGTGCAACTAGTGGACGGTGGTTTTGAGTGGAGGGACTGGTTCTTTTGTGCACTCTTTGTTGCTTCGCTTGGGGTGCCTAGCAGCTGGAAGTGTGGCCTGGTCGGTGTGTTAGAATTGACCTCAGTGTCAACAGATTGTTTTGCGTGCTATTATCGATATAGTCTTCATTCAGCTATTTTAGGAAATACTAGGAATTACAGCTACTCAGAGAATTCCAGCAATCCAGAGAAATTCAGAGAGTTTTTTCGCGGCAGCAAAATTCTGACCTGGCTTAAGTTTGCAGTTGCTGTTCCGCCTCACTCGAGGCGTCTTTTTGATACTTCAAAATGGCACTAGTAACAAGAAAGACTTCCATAATACCCCATCTACTCATACTCCGGTTACTAGGAAAAATAGACTTGTTCAAGCTCCTGTGGCCTTGAAACAATGCTCGGTTAACCTCTGTGAATTCGTAGGATTGGCGACGAAAAGAACAGCTGGTACTGACCGAAGCATCTCAGATATAAATCTCTCAGCTTCTGAAGTTGGAAGATACAGTATCTAAACTCACCCTCCTACTGTGCATCACTGAATGCATCGAACATTCTACCTTACACAACCTGACAGCGGCTGGCCGCTTGATCGACTCTGTTGCTTTCGAGGTTCTCGTAAAAGTGAGGAACTCTCGTAACGCAGTCGTGTTAAATGTCCCGAAGAGAACACCCAGTGAGCATGTCAAGCATATACTGCTGATTGCATGTGGTATGGTCCACCTTCCTTGTCAAATATCAAGGCTGAAAAAGCGCGTCTAGCTCTTCTGCTGTGCAATCCTTATGCGATTTGCAGATGATCTATCTGCCAAAGAGTTCATTAGAATGTGTAACACCATAGCTTGTTATTCTCCCTATAATAAAATAAAAATAATCGGGGACAAAACCCCTCTTCAAAGGGAAATTACTAGATCTCTCTCGACTTTCCCGTGAGAAAGACGCCTGATGGTCCTGAGCCTTCGATACAGACAGCTGTTCGCTCCATCACTCCTTCTCAGGCCCCCACCACATTAGCTTCACATGCGCCTTCAGCTCCCTCACTACCACCCGCCGCCTCCCTATCTGCTCCCGTACTAAACTCTTCAAAATCTGATCCCATTACTAATGAACTAGACATTTCCGCTTCTCCCCCTTACTGCCACCCAGTAAAAGACGCCAACTATTGCCTCGCTCTCCCACTTTATCGCCTGTTGTGTACACCCCCAAATCTAATTCGCTCTCTGCTTCCTTCGGTGATAAACTACTCGTCGTCCAGTGGAAGAGGTCTGCCAGTCTTACCACCCCTCTCACAAACCTCTCCTCCATTCAACTGTCTCCCCCAAAATCAACTCCCCTCAACTCACCGAATCCGGTTTCGACCTCAAAGAATATCCCTTGTTCCAATGCACTGGTGGTCCCTACAAGTTTAAAGCTTTCACTGCCTGCCAACACCAAAATACGGCCTCCACACGCCTTTCACTCTGCCTTAAGTCGTACTCCATATCTGACAACCATCTCTACGGATCCCGATGATAACCGTTCCACATTTGGTGTTCCACCCAACTTGCCTTGCCCTCCCCCCATAAAATGCTGTCTAATCTACCATCCTACACCCCTATCACTCGCACATTATCAGCCCTGCCCTCTGCACCCCCCCAGGTCAACACCCAATTCAAAATGGCCGGTATTTCTCAACTGATCCTAATCACCCCTGCCTGATATCGACCCGCCAAACCCCACAGGTCTTTACCCTTGCTCTGACTTTTCCCCCGCCGGTGATGCACCGTTGTTCCACCGCTCAGCAGTCTCTCTCACTGCAACATTTACTCCGGCTTGGCCTGAAACCACCCCATGTGAACCTCCACTAGCCTCAACATCAACATATTCCCCTTTGACCCTGATCTCTACACCTTCCAATGGCGACAGTCTGCCTCCTTCCAACCTACACTACCCCCCCCCCCCCGAGGTGCCTATACCACCTCCTAAAATGGCATATCTTTGGCCTTATTCAACTCGCACTCTATTCTTGACGAACTCCCGCACATAAAAAAACTCGTCCTCAAAAATAATTACGGCATCCTCTTAGTAGCGGAATCCTGGCTGTCTGAGAGCACTCCCAGCGATCAAATGTTTTGGTAGGGTACAGTCTCCTTAGGGTCAACAGGACGAACCGGCGTGGTGGTGTGTGCCTAGCCTACGTCAAGGAAGTCTACAACACGACCCCTCTTTTGCATACGGCACCTGATTCTACTCCCGATTCTCTCTGGTTCACAATCAACCTCGAAAGCACTGTTCTTCACATTGGCTGCGTGTATCGCTCACCAAATTCCCCCAGTTCCTTGTTTCCACTTCTCATTAGGTCTTTCGAATACCTCTCTTTCCTTCCTTCTAGAGCCAGGCTTATTGCTGGCGACTTTAATCTCCCTCACATTTGTTGGCCTACCCTCTCGGCTCCTCTCAATCTTGTGGACCTGATCACTTGCATTCATCTTGGTGGCTGGATACAACATGCTGTCGAACCTACCAGAAATGGGAACATACTAGATCTGGTATTTACTCATAACATGCCTCACATCGACGTGTGTGCAACACAAAATTTCCCCGGCAGTGACCACAGAATGGTTATCTGCCGTCTGTCCCTTAGCGGCCTGCTTAATCCCGCACACCCCTCCAACAATACAGTCCTATGCAGAAATTGGGCCCTGCCAGTCACGCTTATTCGCCGAAAAGACTGGGGTGATTATTTCCTCATCCATGACCCTCAGCTTGCTGCGAATATTTTCTACTCCTTCTTTTCCGGCTATCTGAAAAAATTGTCTAATAATTCCCAGGCTGTGCCTAAAAAAGAGGTCTTTTGTCTCGCCACTACACAGGAAACATCATGAACTCCTCAAACAACTACATAATTCCAACGAATTTTCAACTTTTATTCGTCTAAACCGCCTCTCCACACTTATTCAACGGTAGGATAATACGAGACTTTGTGACCAACAAGCCAAGAAACTGAGTTATCCCAACAAGGCACTACTTCTTTCTATGTTGCATAAGTCTAGAAACGCTGATGTTAGGACTGACTTCCAACTCCTGATTTTGAATACTGAATCATCTGTCACCTCCCCACCTTGTATAGCCGAAGCTCTCAGTGCATCCTTTGCTTCAACCATGGCTCCAGCTGCTGTCATCGCCCCTCCTTCATCTCTGCATCTTACTGACCTTGTTCTTTCTACGATACCCTTTGATGCCAGGAGTATCGCTAAGCTACTATCCAGTAGCAAACCCTCCCCTCGATTGGGCCCCGATGGCCCACCACCAGGTGCTCTTGTCAGTAGCGGACCGAATCTCACCCCGTTGTTGCTTAACCTTTTCACTCTTTCACTTAATGGTAGCACCGTATCTGCTAATTGGAAGCGCCTGGTAATCGTTCCCATTCATAAAAAGGGACCTTTACATGAGGTATTAAGTTATCGCCTTACAAACAAAACCCCCATTTTAACCAGAATAACAGAAATAATAGTTAAAGATCACATTATTAACTATTTATTAAGCCTCAATCTTGTTAGTGACAACCAACATGGATTCCTCCATTCACGGTCCTGCATGACTTGTCAGTATGATTTTCTGAATCTCGTAACCGACTCTTCTGGAATGGGAGACCTTTTGTTCTTTATCTTGACTTATCTAGGGAATTTGATCGTGTACCTCACCCCACCTTTTAACAAAGCTATGATCATTTGGCATTATCGATCTGCCTCTTTCTTGGTTCTCATCTTACTTATCTCGTCGTTCATGGGTTGTCTTGATTACCGGGCACAACTCTAACCCAAGGCCTGTTACTAGCGGTGTCATTCAGGGCAGTGTTTTAGACTCCCTTCTTTTACAAATGATATGTTTCAGACAATACTTGATGGCACGCCGTTCTTGCTCGCGGATGATCATAAAGTAGCCTACACTTTTTTGCCTGGCACTCTCAGTACTACCGTGACCGAAATCTCTGCTGATTTAGCCGCTCGGGATGAATAGTGCTCAACCTGGGCGATGGAATTATCCGCCGATAAGTGTATTTTTCTTACTTACAAATGCCAGGTTCCTCCTGGTTCCTTTTGCATCGGCGGTTCACCCATTGACAGCCAGCCCTTAGTAAGAGACCTTGGTTTAAATTATTCTTGCTTTTTTCAACTTCTTTGAACATGTTGTCCTCAAACGACAAGGGCTAAAGTGTGTCTTGGTCTTCTGTTCAGATCTTTTTCAGCTTCGGAAGAACACTCTTTACATGTAATATACACATGCCAGGCCTCTACTCCAATACTGTCCCTAAATCTTCTTCAGTACTCAAAAATCCGACAGGATTATTATCGAATAAATTCAAAGAATATTTACAAAGCAGCTTATTGGTTGGCCGTCTAACTTAAACTAAGGGAACGATGCTTATCTCTCAAAATCGAACAGTTGTGACTTCGTCGCATCAAGCTGAACTCGGTATTTCTGTATAAGCTATTGATTAGGCAGTAATATACCTCCAACCAGTTGTGCTTCTTCCCGGGTATTGGATATTCATTCCGTAATAGACAGCATACTAATACGCACCCTCCGCGAGGACTGTTCTACGCCCTAAGTTCTTTCTCCTCACGTACTCCAGAATCTGGAATAAACTTCCTTTGCACATCAGATCTTCTCAGTGAAAGTATGCACTCGTGCATGACATTGATGAATTCCTTTCTGTCCCAACTTTTTTGCCTCTATCAAAGTTCCCATAACCGAAAGTCAAGATTACGAGAAAGGCCTCAAATTTAAGCCATTGCTTTGCTTACTCGCTTCACCTTACCTTCCTGAATGACTTCACCGCCTTTGAATTCTGAATGCCGTGTTTGACCGCTTTTCCTTTGAGTCCGTCATCGACCTATTTAAAGCACGTCTGCTTCCACTAATTGCTTTTCCTAACCAACTTATGGGATCCCGCCTAATTCACTTTAAAATAAGTCCTTCCAGATGCGTTCGCATTTTTAGAGAGGCCACCGTATTATCCCTCACAATTTTCAATGTGCCTCATCGGCTCCATGATTTAGTACCTTCATTTCGCTATGCTACATCTGGGGCGCTGGAACCAACCTCAACAGATCTGTAGGAACAGCATCAGTTACTACTCCCTGGTCCGCTCTATATACATATACGCATATATATATAAATTTATATTTATATGTGTATGTGTACACATAATATATTGTAAAGAACGAATACCGAAAATCCTTCTAAATGTTCAACGTGCTTTGTGAGTTTGACTATATTCAACATTATCTTGGAAAGCTCGCTCATACGCCACACATTTTCACGTTTGTTTATCCATGTGACACATTTGAATTTGGCCTTGAACCGTTTCTGACTGTCGTGCTTGAGCCACGGGGCTTTGGACCTTTGGGTTTTACTGTGAAGCCTATTTGGCCGCATACTTGAGGTTCGAATATATTTGTATCCTTTGTGCATTTCAATTTAGTACCGTAGAAGCTACGAATCAATCTTGTTCTGGTTTTGGGATTCGTTTGAATTGGCTACGCGTTGCTCGATTTGCGAGATTTGACTTACAGTACTCAAGTGGAACCTGGACAAGAAAACTCATTGGAAATGCCCAGACGAGGAAGCAAGGACCTATTGGGACAACAGGAAATAACTCAGCAAGTCTCTGGGGATGGTTCGGGTGTTATTGATTCTCTAGATAATGCTAAGTTTACTAGCTCTGTCAGTGCCAGGTCATATATCTCTAACCGCGATGCGTTTGACGATATTAGTACTTATAGAATGAGAGTAATAGAATTAGAAAACGAGCTGCGGTTAGCCAGAAAGAGAGCAGAGCCCCTTACACAAGGAACTGGTCTCAGAGAGCCAGCAAAGAGTCCATGTAGTTCACAATGTCAACATCGAAAAGGCACTGTGATCGACGAATATAAACCCTTGAGACAGCCTGAAACTACCGAGGTTTTGGCTCTTGACCTGCCGAGAGTGGAGCTGTCCCACTTCGACGGGCACCCCAGGCAATACTGTATATTCATGAAACAATTCGAAAATTTTGTTGAGTGCAAAGTTGCGGATCCTGGTCAAAGGTTTTTGTATTTATTACATTACTGTCGTGGGAGAGCCGAAAGTGCTATCGAAGGCTGCGCGATGCTTGATCCACCGATGGGGTACATCAGGGCGCGCAGAATCCTGAAAGATTTGTTTGGACAACCATACAAGGTGGCTAGAAGCCTAATTGATAGTGTTTTATTGGAGGCGAAAAGGACTGAGGGCAAGGCTGAATTACTGTCGAGTTTGGTGATAAAAATGCAGAATTGCAGTATAGCACTGGAACACTTAGGATACCAGTCTGATCTGAATGCATTGCACACACAGGAATGCATTGTCCGATGTCTATCTATTGATTTACAGAGCCGATGGGCAGAGGAAGCTGGAGAAATAAATATGCTTGAGCGGGAATCTACGTTCAACGATTTGACGGAGTTCATAGGTCATCAATCCCGTATCGCCAACAGTCGATTTGGACAAATCGTACGCGAAAGTTGCAGACTGGCGCGAAGGGAACCAACATCTCAAATTGTGGAGAAGGACTGTAACCAAACCCAGTCTTTGGCTAACATGCACATGATAAGTCAAGAACCCGAGAGGTCAACTGAATGCAAGCTATGCAACTCCCGGCATCGGTTACCAGATTGTCCCACCTTTCATGGGATGAGTGTACCCGATCGGTGGTGCGCAGTAAAAGGGATTGGCTCATGCTTTATGTGTTTGAATAACTCTCATCGAGCCTCTGAATGTAGCTTGAGAGTGAAATGCAACCAAGACGGATGCTCGGGTAATCATCACTCGTTACTGCATGGCCTTCTCAACAATAGACCTATTCAGCCGGATGAACCCAAAATTGTCTGTTCAACGGGACATGATGATTTCAAACCTGGCAAGGTTAGGCATCGTACCTGTCGGTATCGTGACACCTAAAGGACTGAGGAGGGTCAATGCATTTTTGGACACGGGGTCGGATACCTCTCTGATTACTCGCGAGCTTGTAGAAAGCTGTGAACTAGTAGGCGAGCCTACCTCGCTCATTATCAGCACGATTGCAGGGGGTCATGTTAGCAATTCTAAGAGGCTGACCCTGCAGTTAACGTCTTTATCTGATGAGGGGACCGTAGTAATTCCGGAAGCTTTTGCAATAGACAGCTTGCCAATGAGACCAGTCGACTCTGTTAGATCGATCGCCAAGAGATGGTCTCATCTCAGGGACATAGAGTTCGAAGAAGTGTCTAGCCCCCACGTCGACATACTAATTGGATGCAATGTACCAGAGGCTCACTGGGTGCTTGAACAGAGCATAAGCAATCGAAAAGAACCATTCGCTACGCGAACGATACTAGGCTGGACACTTCTCGGACCCCTGACGAGCGAACTTCAACAATCGGCATCAATAAATTGCTCAAATGTTGCTGAGAAAAGTGCCTCTGTAGAACACAACCAGCCTTTCGATATTGAATCCAACGGTCCATCTCAGGAAAGCGAAGTTCACTCAAAGGATCAGTCGGTGCTTTCGATGGCGAATTCAAAGACGGGACGTCACAGTGGGCAACATGAAGTTGCTATACCCAAGAGACCACCGTCAAGTCATCTATCGAGAAAAGGAGAATTTGCCCGGAGGCTTTTGAAATATCTCAAAAAAGGACACCAGCAGGTCACCCAAAGCAGCTTGAAATTTGCCGACCCAGTGACAGTGTACGGTACCCGGGTGGAACTGCATGGCCGGCGGCAAAACAAAGTACCCTTTGCCAAAACAAAAATTGCTGAGCTGAAGTCAGCATCCCTAAACGAGCTCAAAACGACTGCACTGGTATTGGGTTTTAAGGTAGCACGAATGCTAAAAGAGAACTGCACCACCGCCGAACTGAACCTTGCCTATTGGACAGATCCTACAGTTGTGTTACATTACAGGAAACGGAAGAAACGAAGAACGTGTTCGAGACATCAGAGAGTTAATCCACTCGTAGCAGGAAACAGTGAGGTAAATGTTTATGATTCGAGCTCGAAACCACATACAAAAGACAAAGTAGCTCGCAGACCGCCTCGCTCCGAGTTACTCAGCACTTTATTGCATTTCATGCTCTACAACTAATCAACTGGACCCATTTTTTCTGAAAGGTTGCAACTGTACTTAGTTCTAGTTTCTATCTAGCGTGCACATAGGCGAAGAGGAGAAATTCACCAGTATTTCACTTAAACAGTTCAGGTGAGGCATACTAGCTGTGAGCACATTGTGAAACTATTATTATCTTTAAAGAAGAAAATTTATTTACATTTTATACAATATTGATTGTCACATATTTTGTGCACAGAAAAACTTTGAAATACTCTGATAGATGCCAGTATTTGATCAATCTCCGTGTTCATGTGTATTTCGATACTGTCCGCCGTAAACTTGTTTTCGAAGTTTATTCATAATCAGAAACCGGTTTTCATTTATTTCGGAAGATTTGGTGCGTTAATTTTATGTAGTTCCACTGGTTCGTGACCTGTCAATTTTACGCGATATCTCATTAGGCGTTGCACCTGCGTTCAACTTCTGCGCTCATGCTTGTAAACAAAATTAGTCTAACCAGTTGCTGCAATGGGTTACTGCTTGTGATGCTTAGACTTATTTCGTGCGGCGAAACACTTCACTCTGCGAAGCCCTCATCTTCATCGTGCGTCTGACTATATGCGCCGGTCTCCTGATGAATATGTCAATCTCAAGTTGTGCAGCGGGATTTGGAATTGATTCCTTATGGATTGTGCAATGATGACTACGGCAAAAACCTGTTTCACGTTCAGATAACACAGGAAGTTAGTAACCACAGGCACTAACAATATGTTAAAAGTAGATAGGGTGAGAATCATGACCCCTTCCTGAACCTTAGACAACCATTTTCGCGGAAAGATTTTGGCCGGCGGTGTAAAGAACGAATACTGAAAATCCTTCTAAATGTTCAACGTGCTTTGTGAATTTGACTATATTCAACATTATCTTGGAAAGCTCGCTCATACGCCACACATTTTCACGTTTGTTTATCCATGTGACACATTTGAATTTGGCCTTGAACCGTTTCTGACTGTCGTGCTTGAGCCACGGGGCTTTGGACCTTTGGGTTTTACTGTGAAGCCTATTTGGCCGCATACTTGAGGTTCGAATATATTTGTATCCTTTGTGCATTTCAATTTAGTACCGTAGAAGCTACGAATCAATCTTGTTCTGGTTTTGGGATTCGTTTGATTTGCGAGATTTGACTTACATATATACATATACGTATATGTACATATATATAAATATGTGCATGTGTATACATACTCATTACTGTCCTGCAATTAAGAGCACAAGAATGGTAATCAACCAAAGCTCCTCGATATCTCTTAGACTACTATGCCTCTTCTCCATATCAGGTCCCACCACACACGCTCACATCACCACCTAAGTGATTTTGAGCTGGAAACTTTAGTCCCATTTCTATCACTGAACGTGGCTCACTAACTGAATAAAACATCTGGTTATGACGTCACCAACTCTGGCCCCACCCTATCCCCCAGCTAAGCTTCCTCTATAATTTCACGCAGAATTTATTTTCCACCTCCTACCGATCAACTACTCCAGACCAAATCCCAACCTCGTTACTGAATCTCACGGTTCCAAATTATCCGTAGTTCACCGTTTCCTTTTTTAGTCTCACGTGTCACAGACCCGGCCTTGCCTTAATCCATCTACTGGTGGACCAATATTGAGGCCTATCTACCCCGACATTTTCTATAGTACTCCTTCTAGTCATTCTGGTTTTTCACGAATCCTCACCTCTTTACCGATCCGCGTATGTCTCGCTCCTTCAACGTCTCACCCTCTTTTCTTTCTCCCCTGTGTAGCAAAAGAATGGGCATTAGCTCGACGCTCCTTGATATCCTTTTGCCCACGTTGCCTCTTCTCCACACCGGGCCCCACCGCACGCATTTCCATCGCCACCTCTGACATTGTGAGCTGGAAAATATAGTCTCATTTCAATCACTTAAAATGGCTCAGTACCTGGTTTCAACATCCGGTTATGACGTCACCAACTCTGGCCCCATCCTATCCCCCAGCTAAGCTTCCTCCGTAATTTCATGCAGAACTTAGTCTTCTTTTTTGCCGAACGTCTGCTCTAGGTAAAATAATAACCTCCTCCCTGAATTTCTTAGCTCCTACCTGGGCTTTTTCTTTTTCAGTCCCACTTTCCATGGCCTCAATTTTTCTTAGGGATCCGCTGCATCCATCACTTCTGTTCTTCTTTCCATTAACCGTTGGGCCCCAGGTGAGCTATACCCATACTGCTTTTCTCTAGCTCATTTCCCTTTTTCATTGATCCTCAATGCCGGTCAACCGCCTCGGGCGTCATACCGGCCACCGCCCTGGCTGGCACCCCTGGATAATAAAGCCGTATGGTCGTCTGTCGACCTCCGTTCCCGTCGGCTCTGCTGTCCTAGTCCCCACAACCTGTCTTATTGGTCCTGGACCATAAACCCTTATCGTAGTGTCTCAGCCCTCTATGCAACCGTCAACGAGCACGGGGAGTGGCCGGATCCACCGCTTTGGCCGGCGCATATCCGGCTTGTAGGCCATCAGCAACGATGTGCGAGCGCGATCGGGCTGGTGTATCACACCCTCTGTGTTCACTTCACGAAGTGTTTTACAGGTTGGGTGTCCAGCGCACGGTCGGCCCCTTCCACTAGCTCCGGTTGCAGACTGCGTGCTCCAACCCTCCTCACCCTACCGCATTTCTCACGGTCCGTTGCAAACAGCATGCTCCTACCACTCTTCCGCCAATTTTCTCTCATCTGTCGTTCTTGTCAGCACTCTTATCACTTCCCTTCCGTGTCTTTCTACCTCTGTATGCACACCTATCCATTCTGTTTTAGTTCCTATCATTTTTTTAAATGACAAACCTCACTACATGACGTCAGTCCTGTCCCATCCATTTTACTCTTCCCAGACCCGAAATATGTTCTTTTCCACCCATTTCGTCTCTGTTGGCTCCTAATTGGTATTCACTTGGTACCTCCATATAATTATAGAGCTCACTGATGACATACCTCACCAGCTACCATTTTGCGGTATCCTTTTTTGCCCATCTTACACCTTCCACCATTGGGCATCAGACACATCCGTAACCATGACCAATCACCACATAAGAATTCGCCGTTCCAAACTTTGTATTTATACGACCAATTTTTTTTTTTTACCACCTCCATATTTTCCATGTCTGAGCCCGTAATTCTTCCGTGGATCTTTCGCTTGGGCAGTGTGCCGATTAGCAACTTCAGCTCAATCTATTTGTGTAATGACCTGCAAGCAAGCTACTCTCCAGTTCCATTCTCCCAACTTAGAAACACAACTATTTCTCGTGCCACCACAGGCTTTCCAGTTCGGGCACTTTTCTTCTCCTCGGTCTTCGTCCTGTGTCATCTGCAGTAAAACGTTCTGATTGTCCATCTCTCACCTGGGTTTCTTTGGTCAACACTCTCGTCTGCTTCGTATATTGCTTGCCACAGGCATCTTCAGTGTGCCTTTTGGGCTGCGTTGCTATTCCGCATTCCATTTAGTGTAAATTCATCGCAACGTCATCATTTCCTCCTACGGTTTCAAACCATATGATCTGCTATTACCTAATTTTTCTGATCCCCCACTTCCTTATTTCTCTCTCATGTTGTTTGCTGTAACGACTGATGCCTCTTTGCACCACAGTTCCTCTAACCTCTAAATCACCCTTCCAAAGTGATATTTTACACCCATCCAACCACCCTTAACTTCCATTCGCTCTGCCTTTTATAGCCGTTTTCACGGTCATCTTCTTGCTGCACAGTGTACGTCCATTTACTAGCGCTTCACTCATTTTCGACCGATACCACGTGTCACACCTGCAATAATCAGATTGTTAGATTCAATCCCAACTGCTTTCACTGATTCTTTTCTTCATATTTCCTCGTTTATCAACTTCTGCTCACAACCATCACCTCTGTGCCTCCAAAGTTGGTTCCTTTCTGCTGTTGATCCCCAATGTTCACCTGTCATAAACAAATTCATCAGGGTTTATCCAAGTTAATTCCGTACCATTTGACCCAACCCTAAATGTCTTTTCCAGACACTGCTGCTTCCGTGTTCCGTCTCTTCACTTCTATTTGCTCCTGCTCTGATATATATATATATATACATATATTCACATGCTTACATACTTACGTATCTATATATTTTCTCTGCCTTTTCTAGTTTTTTGCCGACCATTTCTCTTGCCACCAAGCCGTCGCCCCTCATGAAATGCACCTATTTGGTCTGTATCTGTGCCTCATATTTACCGTACCTCGATCCTTCCGCGGCTTTGTTGCCATATGTCACACTCTTTACGTCTTGCATTGCCAAATCTCTGTTTTCTAACTGACACGGTTCGTGTATAGCAATAAGCAGAGTTCATGGCCACCTCGTCCCCAGCTATACAACTCAATTTTTGTTTTTGGAATATCCACTTGCATTCTCCGCATCAAAAAGTCGGACGCCGCGAATCCTAACGATAGTCCCACATGCCGCTTTTCATTCCTCCTCATGTAAAACTCCCAGGTTGCGTTCTGCTCCACCTTGCCCAGCCGGTTGCTCCATCTGACCTTGACCTCCAAATTTGCGGGACCTATATTTGAATCCATTCCTGGGTTCACTTGAACTCCCCCTTTTGCTTGTTTGCCGCTTAGTCGCCGGCTACGGCCGGGTTTTGTGTTCACAATGGCATAAATAAATGCAAAGCCACCATTACGTGTTCTGCTACCGATTGTGGACACAACATTTGGCATCACGGGCATCGGCCCATTTTACTGGATTTATAAATACAGTTGACATGGAAATTAAGGGTGATTTACTATTTTCGGCGATTCAGCGAAATTATTTGTCGGATCTACGCAAGAATGCTCTGGCACTGTGGCCACAAGTCTATCTGCAGATGTGAGTGATTAAGACCAGAGTGTTACAGTTAACTTCCGAGAAGTATTTCGTTGATAATTTTTTTTATTGTTTCCATTGAATGCTTAGTCCACTTTTTTCAGTTTCGTCCTGTATACGTCCTTTATTCTAACGACGCCGTTTTGTGTTACATTACCTGCCTAATGCTAATACTACAATTGCTGCTACTACACTGTTATTATGATGAGTACCGCTACTCTGCTACTGCTACGACTACCAGTGTAACTCATGCTACTGATTTTGATAATAGCAATGCCACTACTACTACTGTCACTGCTACAGTGAACAATACTACATCTACTTCTGTTGGTACCGCATTTCATTTCCCAGCCATCATCTCGTTGATGAAGTTTTTGTTCTCGTTTAACGTTTTGCCCAATTTTCCACCATTCTTGCTCGAGTATGTCCTATGTGCTTCCTCAGTTATACTGGCGCTGGTTTATTCAGTGTTTTGTATCGTCGCATGCGTGCAACAACAATTGCTGCTGCTATTGTAACTAATGCTGTGACCAGAGTTTCTGTGAATTCTACTCCTTGATGGGCATATATTTATCTCCCTCTCATCTACCCTCGGTTTCTTCCTACCCCTCTTTGTCTTGCGTGTTTCCAAAATTTTCATGGATTTTGTCCCTCAGTTTTGTCGCTTGTAAAAATTTTGATCATGCGTAAAGCGTGCTCCGAGCCTCTCCGAAATAAACTATTATTAGTATGATTATGCGTATTCCACCTAGTGATGACGTCTTTGCTTATTTGAGAGATGGCCTAGGCACCCTAGGTTGCCGAACCGCTAGTTGGGCCGACTGACAGAGATGGAATGGAAGAACTTGGGGAGCCTTCCTTGATTGACTGATGATTTCTGGGTACGGTTGTTGAGCCGGTTGGGTGAGTCACACCGTCATCGGTTGTGGCCAATGTTCCGGCGGTAGGCAACGGCGGAATCGAGTTGGCAGGCTAAATTGGGGCAACTTGTCAGAAATGTACTCTATACCTCTTGGTTTCTTAGGCGTTGGCTGGCGAGGCGGGGTTGAAACGGATATATCTAAGTCAACGTCAAACATGTGGGGTCGATGTTCTGGCGGGTGTGAAGCTGAATTGATATTGCGTGCGCTCTAAGGGCGAACAATTTTTGACGTAGCTGAATACGTGCTGGCGGGCCTAGTGAACTCCCCATGCAGTGGAATTTCGTCGGCAACAAACTTACTATTCTTGAACTGGGTTCTCGAAGCAATGATGGATTGGATAGTAACTCAGTCAAATAGGTTAGTAACTGTAGGTGATTTCAACGCGCCCGACAAGGAGTGGGAGGGATCGTGGGCACCGCGAGGCGGATTTGGCGATCGACTGATGGAGCTGATGTGCAGACTCACACCGGCACAACATATCAGCCAGCCAAATCGATGGAATACAAGCCGGGCATCCAGCCCTCTGGACCTCGCACTCGCGAAAACACCGGAGGAAGCCAGCCAACTCAGAGTTATTGCTGCTATGGGCAGGGGCCATCACGGAGTGATCAGATCTCCCTCACAAGCTACGAAGGGACTTCCGGAAAGTTGACTGCCAGACGATGTAGATGGCTGCGAACAGTACACAGGGGGCAGCCCCCAACTTACGTTAGAAGAAGAGCGGTTGCACGTAAAAGACAGCTTGATGCGACTCACTGATGAGTTCGCTTCAATGAGGAGGGAAGGAAGGAAGGGCCGACCTCCTTAGTGGGTCCGCAGAGCCGAAAAGGGGCAGACCAGCAAGCGAGCTGCAGTAGAAAATTTCATGAATGGGCAAGGTGGGCAAGCAAGCAAAGCCGGCGAAAAGGCCTGAGTACTTAAAACATTCTTTGAGCTGGTACGTACTGCAGATTCCGGGAACCAGGCGCCGTAACAAGAACCCTTCAGTGTTCCCCAAATGAGCGAAGTTGTTGTAGAACCAGTGGAAGTGGAACCGGCTGTGGACCGGTTAAAGCTAGGTAAGGCGGCCGGCCCAGACGGGATTCACCCCGCCATCCAGCTTTCACTGGCAAGCAGAGATTCCAGCTTGTTAGCGCACTTGTTCACCAGGCCACAAGCCTCGGCCACGTTTCCTAGTGACCGGCCAAAAGCTGAAGTGGTGCCTATCTATAAGGGGGCAAGGGAGTAGGTGCATTTAACCACAAGCCTGTTAGCCTGCTGTCGACGGTACTAAAAGTACTCGGAGGCACCATTGGAGACAAGATCACAGGGCATGCTGAATACAGCAGGATGAGTACGACGAAGCAGCACGGATTTTTAAAGCAAAAATGGTGTCTCGCGGAACTCTCATCATTTCTGGATGAATTGACCGGCAGACTGGACAGAGGAGAGCGAGTTGAAGTATGCTATCTGGATTTCCAGAGGGATTTCGACTTGGTAAATCACAGACTTCTGGTGCACAAAATGCATGGCATGAGGAGTGCACAGGGGACGCTAAACTGGATCACAGCACACCTCACTGGTAGGACATTCAATGTTCGGGTTTGGGATGCAACATCCAGCGCAGCTAGGGCATGCAGTCTGACGCTGCATAGGTCGATGTTGGGGCCCCATTTGTTCTTGATCTATGTAAATGACCTGGTCGACACCCTGAGGTGTCCTGGTTTCCTATTAGAGGATGATCTCAAGATTGTGGGGAAACCGTCTTCGAACTGGATACAGTAATACACGATGAGAATACGGGAAGAAACCAAAACACGGAAGTCCCCTTTAAACCGAGGTGAGTGTTGTCAGCTCCAGGGCGGGAGAGTAGGAGAGAAGCTGCGTTTCGATGAAGGAGCATCCGAGATAATCGAGATGACTGACGTCACAAAAGATCTTGGCCTTTAAGTGCACGAAACCTTTGAGCCCACAAAGCAGTGCCTTGAGGCAGCAGCGGAGGGTAATACGTCCATGTTTCGATCGCTTCCGGCTGCCAGGTATCGGGAGGCCAAAACTATACTGTCACTTTACAAAACGCATTTATGCCCCCACCTGGAATACTGTGCCGAGGCCTGAAAACCGAAGCCAATCAGGGGCAAACGGCTTTTGGAAACCTTCCAAAGACGGCTTACTAAGATGATCAGTCGGCTGAGGGACAAGAAATACAACGAAAGCCTCAAAGTATTTGAAATGTTCTCGCTCAAAAGGCGACACCTAAGGAGGTGTCTCATAGAGAAGTTCAAACAGCTCCGTGGGTTATCCGAAACCGACAGGCCGTTATTAGTTCTAAGTAAAACCCAAAGCTCAGGGGACACGAACACAAACTGATGAAGTCCAGGGCCATTTCTCCTCCCACCGCGTCACGAACCGGTGGAACAAACTGCCACCCCATGTGGTAGCAGCGAATAGCGTCGTCATGTTAATTGACGGCTGGATTACTGCTGGGATGAGTTTTTCCCGGACTATGACTAGCCAAATGAGCATATCCCCAGGTTACACCTCTCTCCCACGCCCTCCTTTTCTAAGACACAACGCACGTCTCCCCGTCACGCAATAAAATACAGCAAACTGCGGCCTTTTTTATTTATTCAGTTGTCCTCACGGTAGATTCCCGAGGGTAAGCACGGCGGCTAGTTCAGACCGTGAACCCGTTTATCCAAAGCGACTGTCGGTTCTTCGAGAGCGGAACCTGTATTTCATTCTCTTCCTTGCAGTCCATCACTCGACAATCACAATATTTGGACCACTTGGCAGTCGAAGCACCGTGGGAACGTGGCAACCCTCGGGTGCAGGAAAATGGAGGCACACTGGCCAAAGCCGCATGTCCTGTGACCTGATCTGGTCTGATCTGGCAGTGTACTCCGAACCATGGTAAGCAGTTTATAGGTCAGAGGCAAATTAGTCATTGTTTCCACCTTTCTCTGCCAGGGCTGATAGTGCACAAAATGTCTGCCCTTCAGAGAAGAAAAATCACGCGGTGTTGGGAGCTACGGAAACGCGCCGAAAACACAACTATCTGGACACACGACGGGCTCTAGCCACGTCAAGTCCTGTGCAAACTGAACCGTCGATAGGCAGGGTCTCAAGCCACAAGCCCTCGATCCTAAACCAGGAAAAACCCTTTATAAGGGAATTGAAAGCCAGGAGGGACATAGACAGGAGAAGGATCTGTGACATACTGCGAATCGCAGGTGTTCCGCACCCTACTACTCTAAAAATGGTGCACAGAGTGGGGACATGGAAGTTACCACTGGGGAACAAGTGCGAACTTCGTGCGAGACCAATCCTAGTGGAGTTTGCTGATGAGGCCACCCGGGACAAACTGCTGTCGAGGGCAGCAATAGTGGTACGAATTACCAATGGTAGATACCAGATTTTGCCGGACGAGCATAGAGTAAGGCCTGGTGGTCTATCCCCGAGAGGTAACCTTGTCGACCAGCCAGGGCGCTGGTGAGAAACCTAAAAGTTCAACAGAATGCCGTACTCGGCTCCCAGGCCCCCACCCCGACGGTAGTAAAGAAGCCACGTGCGGGGTCGCAAATAGTTGTAATTGAAGATGCGCTGGAAGACGAAAAATGGCAGTACTGTCCGAAGACTGATGACCGTGCGACCCCTGCCAGCCTCGATGTTGTGGCAGCTCCTTTAGAGATGGATTGGGAGTCGTCGGAAATTCTGGATCGTCAGCCGGCTTCATGCACACCAGTGGGGACATCCGAAGCAAAACTTGTCATCATCTCAGGCGCTGCGCCTGAGAAACAGACAGGAGTGAATAGCAAGAGACACCTAGGCGACGGAGCAAACGCGGCGGTGTTATAGACTAACGCGTGTAGTATTAGAAACAAATGGGCGGAACTCGCCAAAACCGCTGACGAGCAGAAAGCGTCACATCGACTGGGTGGCCGAAGTCTGTGTGCCAGGATCGAAAGAGAAAACCAGCTTAGAACGGCTGCATGCCAACGCGATGCACCAGCATATTAGGGAAAATACCAGATATGGGACTAGATGCGTTCCATCCTTGCTGGATCTAGCTATAACAAACTTCCCCAACGATGTGTCTGGACTGCATTATTGTGCACCGCTGGGCAAGAGTGACCACGTGTGTCAAAATCGCCCTATGCATGCGGCAACCCAAGGTACCTTCAAGGCTGGTCAGACATTTCGGTAGTATGGAAATAGACAGGCTTCGTATTATGGCGATGGGTCTGACCTGGGACACGACAGAGGAGGCTACTGTCGAGGAGCGCTGGCAGACCATAAAGGGATCCCTGACTGCCATACAGGAAGAGTTCGCACCCTTAAAACGAGGGAGTGGGGAGGGCAAACCCATGTGGTGGAAGGCTTCAATGGCCAAGGCCATCAAAAGTAGAAACCGCAGATGGAACCAGTATAAAGCTTCCGGCAGTCAGCTAGCCTGGAACAGATATACAGAGCTGAGAAACGAGACTGTAAGCCTTTTGAGAACTTGCAAGCGAGAATTTGAGCTCAAATTGGCCCAGTCTGTAAGACAACAGCCGAAAAAATTCTATAGCTTTGTACAGTCTAAAGGCTCAACAAGAAATGCCGTAGGTCCGCTATCCACTAGAGACTATGGTATTGTCACTGATGACCAGGGCAAATCAGACGCCCTGGGGGAATACTTTGGTATTGTACGTAGAATGGATAGTGGGGTACGAGTAGATCTGGCTCTGGTACATCGTCCTCAGTTAAACGAGCTAGACCTCTCAGAGGAAAGCTTGCGTAGGTACCTACAAGAGTTAAACAGCCACAAGTCAGCGGACCCAGATGGCATTCATCCAGCTATCATCAAGCCGTTGGCGGATATCATGGCTCCATCGGTTTGCAGGCTGTACAGATCCACGTTGGACCAGGGTAAGCTGCCTCAGGACTGGAAAGTCGCGGCAGTCGTGGCAATACATAAGAGTGGACCTAAGTGGGCTGTGCAGAACTACAGGCCGGTAAGCCTAACTAGCATCCTATGTAAAGTCCTGGAGAAAATCATCCGTGCCCAAATCTGCCAGCACTTACTAAAGCACTCCATGTTAAGTCCGGCGCAGCATGGATTCTTGAAAAAGAAATCTTGTCTGACCAATCTCTTGTGCTTCTCAGATGAAGTAACTTGACGACTGGACGAAGGTAAGGAAGTTGAGGTATGCTACCTGGACTTTCGCAAGGCGTTCGACTCCGTTAATCATCGTCTTTTGCTATGCAAGATGGAGAAGTTCGGCATAGGTGAGCCAGTATTTAGGTGGCTGGAGGACTTCCTCTCCCACGGGACGTTTTACGTCAACTTGTGGGACAGGTGTTCCAGTTTGGTGAACGTCACTAGTGGTGTACCTCAGAGATCAGTCCTAGGCTCGGTCCTGTTCTTGTTGTTTGTTAACGACCTGACATCCGCTCTTCAATCAAACAGGTTCATTTTTGCAGATGATGTGATCATTCTTGGATCTGAGGGTAAAGCGGACTTGGGCAGGGAAATAGGTACCGTCCTGAACTGGGCATATAAATGGGACTTACCTCTGAACGCTCAAAATAGCCGTTTGTTGTCAAGGACAACAGACAGCCTAACTGTCGCTCATGATCAAGGACTGTTCACCATAGAGGCAGCCAGTAAGGTTAAAGACCTGGGGATCATCATGAAAAGTGACTTCAAATGGTCGGAGCAGTGCAACGCTGCTGCACATAAAGCTCGTGAGGAGCTCTTTAGGTTGCGATCAGCTTTGTCTTGCCGGCAGCCGAAGGTATTCGTACCTATTTACATGGCTATAGTACAACCTCGCCTAGAAGGTAGCGTGCAGGCTTCGTCGCCATTCTACAAAAAGGACGCCGCCTGCCTAGAGAAAGTCCAACGTCTCGCCACGCGAATGGTTGGAGGGCAGAGGGGTAGGACTTACGAGCAGAGACTCTGTGGCTTGAACCTTTTCTCGTTGGAAAGAAGGAGAAGTCGAGGGCATCTCATAGAAACGTTCAAAGTAATGAAGGGCTTTTCTGCCCTTAGACCAGTCAGCCTATTCCAAGTGGCCGTAGATTCCAGAACAAGGGGACATGAAAAGAAGTTGATAAAAGCCCGAGCTAGGTTGATGGCTAGATCGCAGTTCTTCAGCAACAGGGTTGTGAACAGTTGGAACGGTCTGGCTGGTGGAATAACAGAACTGAAGACAGTCCAATCCTTCAAAGGTGCCCTAGATCGCAAGTGGTACGAGATATTTCCTTGCAGTGAGCCTTGAGTAAATCAACTAGGTGGATGACGGGTAGCACTGTGATCCTTCTGGAGTATGTTCTGATAGAATTTTTCGCTCATTGCATACAGTCTCAGTGAAAGCTTATAGAAGACGTTCGGGAGCGGCTGGCGAACGTGTCTCCTATCGGGTCTAGCTGCGAATACCAACGATATCCCCTCTATCGGACGAATAGAGAAGACATAAGTCGGTTTACAGATGCGAGGTGTATTCTATATGTCGTGGCACCGAAACAGTACCGATACGAGAAATACACCGAACGGAAAACGGAACGAAACGCAACGGCTGTGCTGAGAGCGAACCGCGGGCGAACGACCGAAAGTGAAAGTTTATTTGAAACGAGGTCGACGGAAACCTCGGAAAAGTCAGTCCAGTAAAATGTAGGCAACCGGAGAACACTGAGGTCAATGTCAAACGTCAGAAAAGATCGTGGAGAAAATAGATCCAAAATGGTGTCCAGAAAATAGTCATTTTCTCAAAACGATCGAGGTCACTACAGCAGCCCCCCGCTAGAAAGCACGGAAAGCTTTCGAAAAAATGTCAAGGAAGGAAAAGCATACAAACGGTATTCGTGTGCGCGAATGCGTGCAAAATACGTGCATGTAGCTGTGCTGTAGGATGCTGACGGGCAAAATCCGTGGTATGCAGGAACCGTAGGATGATGGTCGAGCGTAAACCAGATTCGTTGCCAATGAAGTCGGTTGCGTAAATCGTCACCAAGTTGTGCCACACCAATAACGTCCAGCGTTGGGTAACCGTTAACCAATATGATATCCGGAAACCAAATCGATAGGTTCGTAAATGGCCAGGAACGAGAACGACAAGGCCGATCCAGAATGCAAACGTTGGTGCCGAAATTCTCCAGATTTCGTGGGACCAGCGAAGCACACCATACGGCGAGGTTCCATGGAACGAAAAGAAACGGAAAACCGGTGTAGCAACCGCAATGGACTTGACTAGAATACAGTAATAACTAATGAGGTATGTTAAATCGTGTCGAAACGATAAACACGAAAGTTATTACTGCGAAGTGCAATGGTTAAGATCGTGTTTGACCTAGTCGCGAAAACGTGCTGGGCAAACGATCTTCCGACCGGAACGTGAGACGGGAGCCTCATTCACGGACGGGTGCGTAGGCGTGCTCTGCTGACTTGAACGTGAGACAGTATTCTCATTCGAGGACGTAGCAGGGCCAACTGGCTGCTGACTTGAACGTGAGACGATAGCCTCATTCGAAGTCGTAGCAGGCAACGCTAACTGCAGACCTTGACGTGACACGGAAGTGTCGTCAACAGGCAGCGCAGGGTTAACATCGAATTTCATGTCAGCGGGCGACACGCTATCATCAACGTACGCGGCTTTGAGACGATCGATGCTAACGGTATCGACGCGACCGTGTCGATCAACCTCAAAGGTCTTATCGTGACGAGAAATCACGCGAAATGGACCTTCGTAAGGCTGTTGTAATGATTTCCGTACCGAATCAACACGAATGAATACATGCGAAAAAATTTTGAGTTCGGTCGAAACAATAACCTGTCGTCGCTGTATTCAAGTCTGCGCCGGAGCGAGATTTAGCATGTACGTAGACAAACGGTGAACGTAAGTCTGTACGGCAAGTGAATCTGTACTCCGTGGCGTAAAGAATTCCCCAGGCAGTCGTAATGTCGTGCCGTAGACAAGTTCTGCGGCGGAACATTGGATATCTGCCTTTATGCAAGTCCTGATACCAAGCAGAACTAGCGGTAACGTTTCGTACCAGTCGGGGCTCTCGTGTGCTCTAAGAGCCGCTTTGAGTTGGCGATGAAAACGTTTGACTAAACCATTCGATGCTGGATGGTACGCGGTCGTGCGAATGCGTTCCGTACCCAGCATGTGAGTTAATGAAGAGAATAGTTCGGACTCAAATTGTTGCCCTCGATCGGTAGTGATTGTGGAAGGACAACCATATGAAGCTATCCATCGTTCTATCAGATGTCGAGCCACTGATTTGGCCGTGACGACAGAGATGGGAATAGGCTCGGGCCACCTCGTAAATCTATCGATGCACGTTAGTAAATAGGTATACCCGTGTGATGGGGTCATTGGACCCACAATGTCTACGTGGATATGATCGAAGCGAGCATCAGGCGTAGCAAAAGTACCGATAAGCGAAGCTACGTGCCTATGCACTTTAGATCGTTGACATTGTAGACACTGTTTTGCCCACATACGAACATCTTTATTCATGGACGGCCAGACGTATCGTGCAGCTACTAATCGGAGACTGGCTGCGATGCCTGGATGTGAGAGACCATGTAGGGTATCGAACACGAAACGTCGATATGCAGAGGGTACGACTGGTCGAGGTATACCAGTAGACATGTCGCAGAGTATAGTCCCAGCACTGGTGGCTAGATGTACGCACTGACACTGTAGCGAAGATGACTGAGCTGCTTCCATACATGAAGAATCCTGTGCCTGTGCTGCAGCTATGACAGAAACCTCTAAAACCAGAGATTTATTGGTATTAAGCGGAATACGCGACAAAGCATCTGCAACGCAGTTCGACTCACCTTTAACGTGTCGTAGGTCAGTCGTGAACTGTGAAATATAGTCTAAATGTCTGACTTCTCGTGAAGAGTAACCATCAGACTTAGTATGCAATGCATACGTCAGAGGCTTATGGTCTGTAAAGAGGAAATATCGACCCTCGGCTGCATGGCGGAAGTGCTTAACGGCATTATATGCAGCCAGCAGTTCGCGACCAAAAGCACCATATTTCGTTTCCGTGGGATTGAGGCGTCGAGAGTAGAACTCTAATGGCTGCCATATCCCAGAAACAGACTGTTGCAGGACCGCTCCGATGGCAAAGTCAGATGCATTCACCACTATGCTTAGCGTGGCGGATGAAACTGGGTGCATGAGGAGCGTGGTCTGAGCTAATGTCGCTTTAATCTCCGAAAACGCTACTCGTGCGGCATCCGTAAGCGACAACTTACGTGGATTGCCATGAAGTAGGTCAGTTAATGGAAGCAAACGTTCAGCAGCATGGAGTATGAAACGACGATAGAAGTTAACAAACCCAAAAATGCCTTGAGCTCCTTGATTGGGGACGGTACGGTGTAATCTAAAATAGCGCGCACTTTATCCTCGCAAGGCTTAATACCCTCTCGAGTGATCTTGTGGCCGAGGAACACAAGTTCCGGTTTGCCAAGTTCACATTTATCAGGATTGACTACTATTCGATGTTCGGACAAACGTTGAAATAGTAGCGTCAAATGTTGGAAATGTTCATCTACGCTCGACGATGCGATTAGCAAGTCATCGATATAGACGTGAAAAAATTCCAAGTCTCGTGTAATGCTATCGATAAACCTCTGGAATATCTGAGCAGCATTTTGCAAACCGAAAGGCATACGTAGGAACTCAAACAAACCAAAAGGAGTCGTGACAGCGGTTTTCTCGACATCTTCAGCAGCGACTGGGATCTGGTGATAGGCTCGCACCAAATCGATCTTAGAAAATACAGTCGTGCCGTGAAGTGATGCCGTGATGTCGTGTATGTGGGGTATCGGATAACTATCGTAACGGGTAACCGAATTTAGTGCGCGATAGTCGCCATATGGTCGCCAGCTAACGCCATCTTTCTTAAGAACCATGTGCAGAGGTGAGGCCCATGGACTGTGAGAAAGACGAACAATACCTTTAGAAAGTAAAGTGTCAAACTCACGTTTGGCGAAAACCAATTTGTCCGGTGCCAGTCGGCGAGGTCGTGCCGTGACTGCTGGTCCGTTAGTGACAATTTGGTGTGCCACACGATCGGTCACTGCGTCTATCTCTTCAAATGGTTTAGTCAATATGGGGAATTTAATAAACAAAGACTGAAAATCGTGCGGAATGTTAGAAAACAATCCTGTGATTCGGTGTGCATCTGTTCGAGCTGCAATACCCGTAAATTTAATGTCCGACGAAGGATCGATAAGCTGCAGCCTACGTGAATCAACAAGTAATTCATAGTGCTGCAGAAAATCGATTCCCAGTATGCCTGTGGGAACATCCGCAAGAATGAACGTCCACAGATACGGTCGTCGTGGTCCCAGGTTGACCGCAAGCTGTCTCGTGCCGTAGGTAGGAATGGAGGAACCATTCGCCGCTGACAGCCGAAGCAAAGAAGCTCGTGGCTTGTCTTCACCAACCGGCAAGACAGAAACTTGGGCCCCAGTATCGACCAGGAACCTAGCGTTAGTGCACGAATCATGCACGTAAAATAAACGGCCAACCTGAGACTGATTGCCGGCGAGTACGGCCGCTTCTACTCGCCGGCAGTGGCGTTTCCTGCCGCGTATGAACACGGCTGTCTGCACCTACGGGCGGCTGGTCCGAAAACGCGGTGGAACCAACAAAAGCCGTTGGTAGGATGATCAGGTTTGGACTTTTAGTCTAGGTGGCACTGATATCCCATTCTTGCTATCAAAGGTTTTTAATTTATCTATGAGCAGTAGCGTTTTCCCCTCCCATTGGAAAACATCAGTTATTATCCCAATTCCTAAGAAAGGTTCACGCCAGGACCTAACCAACTATCGACCAGTGAACCACACCCCTATAGTTTCCCGAATTATGGAAAGACTGATAAAAAATAAGCTGACAACTCATTTACTAAACAATAACCTCATTAACACTGGACAGCACGGTTTTCTTCAAAAAAGATCCTGTGCCACCTGTATGTGTGACTTCCTTAACCTTATAACTACGGCCACTAACAGTGGTAAATCAGTGATTGTAATCCTCCTTGACATGACTAAAGCTTTCCATCGAGTATCCCACAATAGGCTCATGGCGAAGATGAAAACCTACGGAATTGTTGACCCGATCCTGAGTTGGTTTTCATCATATCTAACATCCCGAAAGCAGGTGGTGGACGTTGATGGCAGTTTATCATCACCTCGACCAGTTACTAGTGGAGTTATTCAGGGTAGTGTACTAGGTCCCTTACTTTTTCTTATATATGTTGATGACATTTTCAACGTCATCACACACGGGGCTGCGTTCCTTTTTGCAGATGACATAAAAATTATGTACTCCTTTGAACCTGACGCCTTAGCTTCTACCATTGCTAGCATAACGAGCGATTTACTATCGCTAGACGCATGGAGCAACCAATGGTTGATGAAATTCTCCGCTGTCAAAAGTTGTATCCTTATGTATAAGTGTCAGGTTCCCGCGGGAATGTTTAAAATTATTGATCAGTTCATCCCCAACAGTCCGGAAGTAAGGGACTTGGGATTACAATATTCTTGTACATTTAATTTCTCCGAACATTCGGCCGTGCAGGTTGCTAAAGCTAGACGGCTAATTGGTCTGATTAATAGAACCTTCAGTCTTACAGAGAGCAAGCTAAGCATTTTTAAAACTCATGTCAGACCACTTCTGGAATATTGCACTGCCGTCTTTTCTAACATGCGGCAGATTGACAGATTTGCAATTGAGAATGTACAACGTATATTTACCAAACAACTACTAGGATATTCCTCGCCTTTAAATTATATGGAAAGGTGTGAAATATTGCACCTAGAGCCCCTATGGCTGCGCCGTCTACGAATGAACCTGTCTTTCTTTTGCAATATTGTAAAACGTACATCTTGCAATTCAGCCCCCCAGGTCAAAACTCCCTCCAACTATTCTTTACGATATAGGGACTCTATGGTCTTGATTCCAGTATCCAGGACTGCGATGCGGTCAAACTTCTTTATTGTTAAATATTCTTCCCTCTGGAACAAACTCCCACCTCAACTTAGGTCAATGTCTTCGGCCTCTTTGTTATTCAAAAAAGAAATAAATAAACATCTAACTGTCCAAAAACTGATCCGAATGCATGATCCCTACATGTCTACTACCCGAGCCTACGAACTGGGCCTGGGATACTAACCAAAAGCTTAACAACTTTGTTCAGTAGACAGTTATTACCAACGGATGGTAAGGAGCATTCTGTATTATAGTTAGCAAATAAAAGCAGTCCAACCTATACTCCATGACTGTCAACAGCACACTCCACGTGTTTTTCTAGCCAATTCCTATTTTCAACGCTTCTGACCACGACCCCCTACTGGCCACCGTTACTCCGGTGTTTCTTTTTTCATGCTGTCAGATTTTACCATAGTCCGTTAGGTTCTTTTTTTATCAGCTGCCGCCAGGTATAAGAGCATTTATAATGCTAGAAAATACATAGCAGCATATACGATATGGTCCTCAAGGTACCAGTCTCATCCACGCTTCAGCTACTTACTCATTGAGACCCTATTTCAACACACAAGATTCCAGGCCTCGTTCTGATGAACGAATCACCACAATCGATGTGGTCTTCCATAAACCATTCGTCGAACTACACATAAGTATTTGCCCCCAGTGTCGCCTATTCTCGCTTCCTTGCTTTTTTGGTAACTCACTAAGCCTCACAAGAATTAGTCGCTAGTACCGGTCTTCTCCGCTTTCCGTATGTTGTTTAATCCAAAAAACAAGACCTCAACGTCGCGACCACCCATTTCTGTTACTGGCATGATATTGGTGTTCTGTCTTTCTCCCCTAACCCACAGCTGGTAGAATTGCCAGACTGCAGCCTTCTCTGTTTTGTTTTCAGAACCTGCACCCTAAGGACGATTGTAGCCTTCCACTTCCCAGGAATAACTTGGACCCTCTCTTGCTGGACAGGACAAACGAGATTTACACACAACTTCATTTTCGCCCGTCTCACGATTGCTTTCCCCAAGATTCCCGCCATCGGACTTCTTGAACCTGGACTACTCGATCTCACTGCATTCATACAACTCATTTTAATCCCATATGTCATTATGCCCGTTCCGTGTTAGAACCCGCTAATACTGTTCAAACACTGGCACCTTTATTGTCACTGTTCATTGCTTCATCGGTCACCAAAAAAAACGTCCGGCGCTGACATATCTTTCAGTAGTCCTCCAGTGGGCAGCAAAGTAATTAGTAACTACCTGCACTCTTTATCGGTCCATCCGATCGCATCCGCAATGCTGTTTCATCGAGTGTTCGGGCTCTGTAGATCACTGCGTTCCCTCCACGATCGAACGTCTTCGATACACTTCCCATGCTGCATCGCCGCTCCGTTCCCATCATTTGTTACACCTGTCAAATTGGTCATTAGAAATGTGGCACTCACCGTCTACTTACTATACCATCACCGTTATCGAGACCTTTGATTTCCCAGATGTTGCATTCGTGTTATATTACCGAAACTGACCCCGTATGCAGCCTCTAAATCACACCACTATCTGCACCGGCTGATACATTTTATTTCTATATTCGTTGATCCACTGCCGCTTCCCGCGATATACCTGTGCAGTTTTATTGATCTGTCATTTTTGCATGGTACATACCACACAGCATTCATCTATTGACGTACACTTAAGTGTACAAGATAATTATCTGTGGATTACTTTACCTTTCCTCTCGCAGAACTGAACACCTGTGTAATGGATGTAACCACACGGTCAATATTGATTAGTCTTCCGCTTTGACATTTCATACCAACCCTACATAAAGTTAACAACTTGCCGCACGCTCACTTGTTTTACTCCGGCCGTTCCCTGCCACCATCACTCTGGTAGTATCCCTCCCAAGAAATACGCAATTGTTTGCAACATATATGATTCCTCCAGTATACAGCCACCACTTTATATACTACCATCTTTGCAGACTGAAATATTTCCATGGTAATACTTCTTGACATACCTGTAGTAAAGAAAATAATTCACCGAACGCTTCGACGAGATTTCTATCCATATGCCTCTCATATTCTGTAGCGCACCAAAAACATTTCCTTTCAATATGTTCGAATTTCCATTAGTGGTAATTATTTCATATACCACTTATGCATGTACTCCAGACCAACTGACATCATTCGACCTTGACCTTCAAATTTGCCGGGCATTACTACAGTTTTAGTTCACTGTAACACTATCTCTGATACTCTGCATGCACTTGTTGTACCCTTTTGTGAATTGTCATTCCGGCATCACTATAATCATCTGATCATGCATTCTAGCATGCTTCGGGCGCATCCGAAATATACAATTATTAATTAATATTAATTAATTAATTAATTAATGAGGCAGGTGAGGCGGATTCACGGCGGACGTGGGCAGTGGAGGGCGCCCGTCCGTGCTGTTGTTTACGTGGGATACTGCGAGGAGTAGGTATTTTAACTCTGTCCTTGAAGGACAGGCGGCGCTGGATGGATCGAGAGTGCCGAGGCCTCTCCGGCGATTCATCCAGGTCGACACCCCTAGGATTGCGCGATGTCGTGGCAATGAGGGGATTAGCCCCACTGCCGACACGTGCGACAATCTTGTCAGCCACGGCGGCTGCTCGTTCCAAGGACGAGTCTTCGAGGAGAGCAGTAACGGTGGTCTGAACGTGGAAGGGTAGAGAGTCCAACCACAGTTCCTTAACTATCTCCGAATCCTTATCGGTGGACCCTGCCAAAGACCGGAGATGAGCTAGGTGGCGGCTGGGTTTAGTATCCCCTAGGGGGTGCCGTGCTAGTAGCTGACGTAACCGTTCCTCCCGAGAAGGAAGGAAATGTTGCAGTATAGCTTCCTTAAGCCGATCGTACGGCTGCACTTGAGGAGGATTTGATACCAAATCCCTCATCGAGGCGATAACATTACCTGGAATTGCCTCTAAGGCATAGGAAAATCGTTGGCGTTGGCCAAAAATCCTACGTGCCTCAAACTGCAGCTCTAACGCTGCAAACCAAACCTCTGGATCATGGGGGATAAACGCCACTGGTTTAAAGGCAACCGCAGACAGAGTGCGATCTGTGTCGAACTGCGCCTTAGCCTCTGACATGGTTACGTTGCGGTAATATATCGTAAAATATATATATCGTGCAACGAAAGGAGGACGTGAAACAGCGATAAATCACAGACTCACCGGGCGGGCGAATAATCCAGGAGGTTCTGGAAGTTCTTGGGCTCACCAATATAGAGGACGTTCGGGAGCGGCTGGCGAACGTGTCTCCTATCGGGTCTAGCTGCGAATACCAACGATATCCCCTCTATCGGACGAATAGAGAAGACGTAAGTCGGTTTACAGATGCGAGGTGTATTCTATGTGTCGTGGCACCGAAACAGTACCGATACGAGAAATACACCGAACGGAAAACGGAACGAAACGCGACGGCTGTGCTGAGAGCGAACCGCGGGCGAACGACCGAAAGTGAAAGTTTATTTGAAACGAGGTCGACGGAAACCTCGGAAAAGTCAGTCCAGTAAAATGTAGGCAACCGGAGAACACTGAGGTCAATGTCAAACGTCAGAAAAGATCGTGGAGAAAATAGATCCAAAATGGTGTCCAGAAAATAGTCATTTTCTCGAAACGATCGAGGTCACTACAAGATCACGATGCATAATGTCTCTCGCAGTTGATGTGCGATGAGGTTTTCCGTTTCCCTCTCATTTTTAGCGGGGATTCGACGAGATACACTAGGCGGTTGTGGGTGCATAACTGGTGTGCATACCATCGAAGGAATTCTGGAAGCTCGATTGGCCGTGGCCATTACTTGTCCTGTGCAAACTGAACTGAACTGAACTGAACTGAACTGCTCTAATTTTCAAGGTCGCTGCGGGGCGTGATTCCGAATGGCATGCGTATGCCATTAACTTTGTCTTATTTTAATTCGAAACTCTTTCTGTCATTTGTTTGAGGTCTTCATTATGACAAACCAGGCCGGAACTTACTCCAATCCCTTCTGCTTGTGGAGAGCGTGAGGTGTGAGTGTGTGAGTCTATAATTTTACTTGCGAACATGCGTCATTATCTGCTTCAGTAGAAGGGGGTTACTTCAATTCGTGGTTCGCCGGAAATGGAGTTTTGTGTGCAGACAAGGGCTACTTATTATCGTGAGGATAAGAGATGCTTAGAAGAAGTGCGGCGACCTGCAATTATAATCACCACCGTTCACAAAAGAAAATCTCCCCTTGTAAAAAAACCGCCCCGAAACCGACCGGTTTTCGATCGATTTTTACTATAACGCCTCTTGTAGCACCCAGCTCAATCGTGAAATTGGTTTTCGATCGAATCTCGATCGGTTTTTGATCGGTTCGTTTAGTAGCCATTTTATACAGATGATCAATGATTCGATACGAATGAAATTGAAGACCGAAGTAATGTGCAATACCTGGTTGGCGTTTTATTAAAATGTATCGGTTTAATTCATCGAAATGTCCTGAAAACCTCAGCATAGATCGCTCTATTTTACTCCCTCGAAATGTGTGAAATAAGGACAATTATAAGAGAATCGTAAATTAGGAAATAGAAATGAGCGTCGTTATACGTAATTTGGGTTGTTGAAAGAAATTAACGAAGCATATCACGTTTTTTAAACGATTCGCAAAAGCCGCTCGGAAGCCGGCCAGAACCGCTCCGAAACCGATCGGTTTTCGGCCGGTGCGATTGAACTGGGTAATTTGAGAATATATCTCTGCAGTTCCATCTCAGGTCAGGTCGGGTCACAGGACTTGGGGACTTCGGCCAAATGAGTAACCCGGGTTCTTGCAACAGTGGGCCGCAAAGTGTGTCCCTCTGAGGTGCCCGATGATATGGGGCAGCGGTCTGCGGATAGGTAGCTGCTTCCCCCTAGGGGTACTTGCAAGGCCATGTAAACTTTACTAAACTGTTTCCTTATTAAACGCGCGCGCTAGTTCCTACTACCCGTGGACCGCTCGTTCGTTACAGTGGTACTCCACTATACGCCACGGTGATCACCAGGCAATACTTCCCACAACCCATGAGGTGGCAAACGCTATCGGTGGGGAGAGATTGGTTAGCGTATATTAGAAAAGCGTGCGGTAGCGTGAACGAGCAACGGTTAAGTGGCTACCGCGCTTGGCAGCAAGAGTTCAGATAACCAATAATGGGTGGTAAGCAAATGAGCAAGGTGAGGTGTCGCTACATTCTGACCAGGTTCGCTTTCCGTAGAAAGTGACAGTATCACGGACTCATAGTCCACGTCTTACTTAGCCACCTACCTACGTGACAGCATCAGTGCAGTCAGAAAAAAGTAAGAAACGATTACACTCAAGTTCAAAAATAAGGGTCAGAAAGCAAAATCAAGTAACCAAACTGGGGTTTAGGAGAAAATTTTATCAAGGAAAAAGCGTTTTCCCCCTTCCATCTCTGCTCAGAGATTGTTATAGGGGCGGCTTAGGGACATTTTAAGGACAGAAATGCCCATTTCATTTCAAGGCGCGACTTGAAGTCTTTGACAATGTCTGCTGCTATTACTTCCCCCGGAAAGTGGTTCCAGGCGTTTACCACCCGAAGCGCAAAGTTGTCTTTGGTTTTGCCATATATGTGTGAGGCTTCACAAGCTTGTGCTCGTGCCCGGAGAGGACACTATTTTGACCGTATTTGAAAAATGATTTGCTTGTTATCAACAGACCTTTTACTTGCTTGGAGACTTCAGTGAGGTCACCCCTCTTTTGTCTCTTCGCTAGAAAAAATAGGTTCAGGAGCCAAAGCCTGTTTTCATATGGAAGACCCCTAGCCCCTGTCACTAGTCACGTGAACCTATTGTATACGGATATTTTTTAGGTTTCTTCACCATTTCAAAGAAGATAATGGAACCATATAACGTACCAAAGTAAGCATTTCTGTGGAATAATTTTCATTTTTCGAAATAGTGAGTCGTCTTGGCAGCTGACTCATATGGCTACATTTGCCGAAAGACATCTTCATCCTAGACTGCAAGAATTCGGCCCCCTTATTGAACGTTTGGATCAAAGATCGCTCAGTTTATCTCAGTGTTTCTTAACTCTGAATGAACGGGGACTTGAAATTTTCAATGTAAGATGTCTACGACCCTGCTCACCCTATTTAGGAAGCCTTTAGAACGAAATCATTATTCCATTGGGATAAGATAATCGAGTATGCGGATGTATCCACGCCAGGAGATCACAGTGAAGAGCTGTTCGTACTCAGAATCAAACATTCCGGAATTGACTTGCTGGGTTTTCGAAATGAGGTACTGGTCTTCAAACACAATGAAACAAGCAAAGCTGCTTCGCTTACGAAGACTTTGTTCGCGGAAGAGAAAAAACGGAAGTAGGTCCCCAATGAAAAAACAGTAAAATTTGTAGTACGCCTATTTTTATTTCAATAACCTATGCGTTTATATTAGGAATACTCGCTTTAATTTGTTCTCATACGTCATACGGATGACGTCACGCGGAAATTTACTTGGCAAAGTACTGGTTGCAATGTTATCTGAATAAAAGTTCGGATGGCATCTTCAGTATCTCCCACCTTCAAATATATGAGCAATGGGGCTGCATTTCTCATGAGCATTAACATTTAACCTCTTGGGAACTACTCAAACGGACATGTCCGGTCACTAACTGTTTCAACAGAATTCAACTGATGTGTTTCAAACGTCACTTGAATATACAGTAATTTTTCTCTTGCACCACTTTGGCTGATAGAGCGTTCATTATGTTTGCTACCGTTCGTGACAAGTGGTAGGGAGACACGTTGGAACTTAATAATGGTAAGAAAATCCAGTTTTCATTGGTAGAGTAACAGTATTGTTCTATGTAGTCGGATTAAAAGATTAACGTTCTTCAGCCTCTTTTATAAGATAAACAGCGGCATTCTTTATTTACGTGGCTCAGCTTCATTATTTTTCTTGATAATGATAGCGTCCTTTCTTAGTTATACTTTCAAGGTCTGGAATCTCCGGTTATTCTTACAAATGCTCCTTGCATGCATGACACCATATCTTCAACTTTATCCTGTCACTCCTAAATACTGAACTTGGCCCTTGTTTGGTTCGAGAATCTGTGAATGATAATGATAAGCGCTCCTGGTACTTAGTGGAAAGCTGTGAATTTTCCGAAAGTATCTAGATTTGAGAAAAACGTTTGTATGTATGTCTCGTAAAACCTCTAATAATTTTTTTCTCCCAAAAACACCAATCAACTCAATCAGTTTTTTATTCTCAAACAAAAATGTCGCGTTCGTCTGAAAATATTTCTACACCGGGTTTGCAAGTTTCAGTGAACACACATGATTCATTTTAAAACTTCCGTAATGCTCATTCGTTTCCCAAAACGAGAGAAAAATCAGAGCTATGATTTTGATCATCGTTACGAAACTTATGCTAGGAGACCATTTTTTATTCACGTAGGACCTCAAGTTTTCAAGGATTTGAATTCAGTAAATTGTGCCCTAAATAACTGCATAGCATACACTATCAAAACGTTTGAACTCTGCTTGATTCCGATTGAAAATATTTTTCAATTTAAAATTGTTCACTGTTATTTGTGCAACAAGTCGGTAGGGTACGTCTTCTACTATATCAGTTTGCAGAATAATGTTGATGGACATCATTGATCATGAGTTGTAAATATTGTGAAGTTTTTCTTTACTTTTTGTCCAATAATACACTTTATGATAATCAACCGTAAGTATGAGTAGAAGCAAGTTATGCATTATAATTTACTGGTGGAGATTTGCCAGACCTACTACAGTGAAACGTAGACTAGCAACGGAATCGGCAGAATCAGTATGATCGAGGAGACGGATTCAGAGTGAGAACGCTTTACTCGTCGAATAGTTAGAGTACATCAACTGAGACGTAAAAGGAGAACTGTTCATGAAATGCTATGTAAAACGAAACAACCAAGCGTACGAAAATTTAGACAACATTTGCCCCGGCTGGGAAAGAATCGTTCGTCATAATTGTTTTGTAAGAGAGGGGGGAGGGGGCTAGTAGTGGACCAGATGAAACTAACATTTTGTAGTGTTCATTCATGCTTCTCCATTACACAGGGAGTATGCACGTGTACACTGCTGTAGACTGAATAATTCGGATAGATTATCATCTCTGAGATCCGTGTGTACCTGCACATCAACAGTAACATGCACTGTACGACTATTGCTAACGTCGGGACTTGTTGACTGGTCTTGTAGTAGGTCGCTAGGTGGTGGTTTTAATGGGGATTCATTGGTGGATGGCGGATATGTATCGCTTTGAGGAGCAATCGGTGAATAGAAACGTTTTCTGTTCTTTCATCCACCAGTTTCACAAGGGTGTAATGGGGATTACAACGGATTAGATCTACTACCTCCACCAAGGGATCGTACTTCGAGGATCTATCCATGCGCATCAGTAACACGGGGCCAGGAATTGTCAACCACGTAGGTATCGAAGTCCCATTAGTTGAGCGTCGAACATAACAGAACAGTCGCTCATGTGAAATGGTGTTTGTGGCAGTGTATAGTAGTGAGAAAATTGAGTGCAGTGAGTCTGAAAACACTGATTTCCATTGCGAAATCGGGATATTTCTTGTTTTTAGAGTCAGAGTTCGCCTTCCATAGGGTTCCATTCAAATGCCCCACTTGACCATTAGCTCGAGGATTGTATGCCGTCATGTGACTGAGTGCCCCCCCCCCTTTAGCTGGTAGAAACTATATTAGCTCCGATGACACGGAAGCGGGTCCTCGATCAGAGTGTATGTAGGCGGGCATGCCGAATAAAACAAATAGTTGACACAGACACTTTATCACCGTAGTCGCCGATGTATCTGGGCAAGCTAATGCAAGGGGAAAACGGGAGTACTTATCTAATGCAGTCAGAAGGTATAAATTTTGGGTATTAGAAGGCAGTGGATGTCTAAAGTCAATACTCAGCCGCTCGATGGTTACATAGCTCTGATTAGGCGACCCTCGGTGAGTTTGTAAAACCGCGGTTTTATCTCTGCACAGACGGGGCACCGGGAGATAATGTTTCTGACTTCATCCACAGAGTAAGGCAAATTTTTGGTGCGCACAAAGTGAAGCATGCGAGTTATCCCAGGATGACAAAAGGAGTCATGTAAGTATTTCAACTGAGTTCCGTTTACATTAGAAGCACAGATGCTGCGAGAAATTGTATCGGCTACATGATTATCTTTACCGGGCCTGTAGATTATGTTACAATGGTAGGCTGATAGCTCAAGCCGCCAACTCTGGATCTTATCATTCTTGATTTTGCTTGATTGCTTTCCGTCATATATGAAGGTCACGGATCTTTGATCGGTAATTAGCTTGAAATGAGTACCCAGGAAATAATGGCGCCATTCTCGAATAGCTTCGACAATTGCACAAACTTCCTTCTCGATAGCCGAATGACGCTTTTCACAAGGAGTCAGGATGCGACAGAAGAAAGCCACCGGCTGGTTGTTTTGGCTCAATTAAGCACCGATCGCTGTATCTGGAGCGTCTGTCTCGACGGCTAGTGGAATACTATAATCCACTGTTACGACCATAGCACTCTCCAAGTTTAGTTTGAGACGTTCAAATGTCTCTTGCGCAGGTACAGGAATTGAAAATGCTGTATTCCGAACGAGCTGCCCGATTTTATCGGAAAATGAATGTATTCACCGAGAATAATGAGCAAACATGCCCACCACCCGTCGTTGAGATTTCAGGTCATTAGCAGGCGGGACCTCGCGCAGTGGTTTCATGCGATCAGAGTCGAGCTTGATGGTACCCTGGGTTACATAATAGCCAAGGAGTTTTATTTCCTCTTTAGCAGTTACAATTTTTGAAGCATTTAACGTTATTCCATATTTTGCTACGGCTTTTAGAAAACGTTGTAGGTTATAATTGTGACATTGTCAACATAAGCGAAGGTATCCTTCAGGTTCTCAACTTTCGAAATGCTATTGATAGTGCGTTGAAAGCAAGCTACCCCATTGGTAACCTCAAATGGTATCCGGCGAAGCTGGAAAAGGTTGCCACCAGCCTCGAAAGCAGTGTAAGGTTTTTCGTGTTCAGCAATAGGTATCTGATGGTACGCGCTTTGAAGATCAAGGGTACTGTAGACCGCGTATCGAGAGATATTCTCTATCGTTTGATCAATCCTTGGAAGTGGACAGGCATCCAGTTGCGTGAAACGATTGATTCTCTGGTTGTATTCAATAACCATTCTTTTATTATGATTGGAATTTTTAGTAATCAGAACTTGAGCCTTCCAAGGGGAGTTCGAAGGTTCAATAATACCATCATTCAGAAGTTGTTTTATCTCCGACTTGATGAATTCCTCATCTTCGATAGAATATCGGCAAAATTTCGTGGCGAATGGTTTACAATCTGGCGATAAATAGGCGAATAATGGGGGTGCTTGAATGTTAGCAGCTGTGAGCCCACATAACAGGAACGTGTCACGTAAGCCACCAAATGGTATTTCCACTTTGTGATGAGGTCCGAGGAAGTCATGCCCGAAAAGTACATATGCGCACAATGGTTTTACGTTATTATTCCGACAGCGAATTGATACATTGCAGTGGTCAGTAATATTGCAAGTCAATGATGTCGAGACCATAGCGATTTTTGAATCGCACGGATGAAGTTGCCGATGATACTTATTGACGGCTATCCGGGACACAGCTTTCGGAGCTACCGATATCTATCAGTGCTTGTAGTTCTGCTCCATTTAAAAGAATCTGGGTAGTCGCCCGAGACAAACAGACAGGAACAGCAGTGGTAATAACTGACGATAATATAGAACTGAGAGCCGAAGAGACCGAAGAACCAACTGGCTTAAACTTGCATACACTTTTGAAATGTCAAATTTTTCCGCAAGCTTTACAAATAGCTTCTCTAGCAGGGCATTTCGCACGGAGGTGTTTGGAATGACCACAGAAAAAACATGTTTCTTTGGGCATGGCAGACGTAATCGGTGCAGATTCAGATTTTTGGGCCAGTGGAAAGGTTACATGTGGAGTCATGGTGGGTGCTGCAGCACACGGAATACTGACAGCTCCGTAGGGCTTTGACTGCTTCTGAGCGGCTTTCAAAGATCTAGCCATATCATAAGCAGCCTGAAAATTCAGATTCGGATATCTAGAAGCCTCGTTCTTATGTTATTTGATTGCAATCCAGTTATCAGCGCATCGCGCATAGCATCCTTACGATACCCCTCAGTGGTAACCAGACGGAAATCGCAATCCTTTGCTAATGTCTTGATGTTCTGCACGAATTGGTTTATATTTTGTGCACTGTCCTGTTTACAAGTAGTGAGTAGGTATCGGGCAAGAACCACACTTTTGTGGCGCACATACTAAGACTGAAGGAGTTAAATGGCACTTTCAAAAGTTTAACAGTCAGATACATGCTCATCAACAGAAGGTTAAGGAAAGTTAGTAAGCATGTACAGGTTATCGGAGTCGTCTGATTGCACGCGTTTTGAGAAGGCGTTGAATGTCCGAAGCCAGCAGGTCCACTGCTTGGGAGCGTCCGGAGAGTTTAGATCTGTGTCAAATTTGTCAGGACGAAGGTAGCGGCCCATGATTTATTAGACGAGTAATTGGAACGTAGACTAGCAGCGGACTCGGCAGAATCAGCATGATCGATGAGACTGATTCAGAATGAGAACGCTTTACTCGTCGAATAGTTGGAGTACATCAACTGAAACGTAAAAGGAGAACTGTTCATGAAATGCTATGTAAAACGAAACAACCAAGCGTACGAAAACTTATGCAGCATACAGAAGCAACTGTTTTATATTAATTTGTAAGTTACTAAAATCAGGAATATGATTGTTGTTATCAACGTACAAGGTTACTGAGTCAAAGGCTCCAAATCATTGAATTGCTTATAAAGAGTGAATGAGTGTTTCAGAGGCCTATCTATATTGAGTTCGAATAACAATTATCCATTTTACGCGGTAACAATGTGAGAAACAAAGGAAATCACCAGTTGCTTGTGGTCTTTGATATTGGGACTGAAAACAAAACAAATGAAGCGAAATATTCAATCTTGATTTATAAAACGTCCATCATATATTACTGGAGTTCTTAGCCAGTTTCAAAAGTAATAACATCTTAGGAAAGCGGTCTTGCTTCTGCATTATCTGCTACACTTGTGATGCTTGTAAACGTCTTACTGCCCTTTATAAATACTTTCCTGAGTCCTAGAGATATTTTGAAGCATCGAAAGTATACTGGATAATGCTGAAGCATAGCCGCTTTCCTAAGCTTTTATCGCTTTTACCCACTGTTGGTTGCCATATTTACATTTTGCTCGGTACGCTGTCCGGAATCATCTAGACTAATGTCCACCAAGAACCGCAGAACAGTTATTGCTTCATAATCAATAAAAATTTAACAACTTACGATTGTTCATAACGTTTCTTAAAAGATTGACGGGATAAGTGAGACGGTTGAGTGTTCATACATAATCACCAAAGTGTTTCAGATACACTCAGGACGTCAGTGCGTTTGAAGAAGAAACGTTTAGGGTCTGTTTAAAATAAAATAAAGTGAATTTTATTGAGATAACTCTTGAAGTGTAAAATAATGAATTTTGAATTGAAGTTGAGGACAAAATATTCATCATTTCAAAGTTTGCTAACTTTTACTAAGCTGACCGCACGTGTATTTTAGAAAATTTGATGTTACTGAACAAAATGAAAATTTGGCGTATTCCCAAATGAAAAGCGAACTGCTGCTGTAGAATATGCGGAACATGTTTTAACGACGACTTATTAATTGTTTCATATCAAATAAGTATCTTTCGGATTCCTGACACAACATTGTTTTTCGGTACAGTAAGGATCAACAAAACTTCATTGCACTGATTGGCTTATTCTGGCAATAGTTTGCTTGAGTTACGGAGATAACTACCGGCGAAAAACACTTATTTGAAACTGTATGACTAATCATATACCCTCAGCAGGGTAAGTGCATGTTGTCTGACAGCTTCGTAATTTTCCCAGTTTTTACCACGGAAAGGTGCCAACAATTCAAAATCGGTAGGAGATGAATTATTCATTTTATTTGAAGAAATAAAGAATGTAGAATAGGTTCCAGTGGCTTTAAGCAGCACAAATGTCAGCGTTTTTGTTTCCCGACGTTTATAACCGTCCTAATCGGACTTGATGCCCCCTAAGTTATCAGTTCAATAGCACCAGAGAAGAACAGTCGATGGAATCGTTTGCACAAGAACAACACTGAATTTCGCGGAACGCTTGTTGCAGAAATTGGTTCCTAGGGACTTAACCAAACGAAACATAGACCACACAAATTAATACTTCCATATAACTTTCTAACGTTACCACCCATGGGTTCCTGACTGTAATGCCGTCACCGGAAAATTTCCAGCCCTGTTGATGTAAACGCTTAGTGAAAAATGTAAAAGGGTCTAGTTTGTTGTGTTAAAATTTGTTCGTGAATTTTACGTGGGTCAGGTACATTATTAAGGAGCTTTTTTAAAAAAATAGATCAAAGAAACGGTATTAATAAGAGATTGGGAACTGTTTCTTCCACCAATGGAATAGAACAGTCAATTTAGTTACTCTCAATGAACTTCGGTTGTATTTTCAATAACGGGTACAGTGACCTCAAAATAAACGGCCAGTTTGAAGCAAACAATCAACAGAACAGCCACCTGAATGGCACATTGAACCAGGGTTTATTACTATAGATGTATCATATACAGAAGTTCCAATTATTTCATTTGACAGGGTAATTTAATGGCAGAGGCGCGACACCCAATTACCAAGAACTTCGATTGTTTAATTTAAGCTGGCACTAAGTCAGATAAATTCGTTAATTTGTTCACCAACTGTTTCGAAGTTTCAGACAGACTACTTCGCAGGTTAACTGTTTGCTTATTTAAAGTAAGGTGATGCTTGATCAGATGAATAATCAATACCGAGTTAAAAATGCTAGTTCGACGAATATTTTTCGGAAATTACCTTTCTCGAACATTGTTCGCAATCAATAAAACCTGTTACTGACAATATTGGATCTTTTTATCGGCAATGTTCCCATGGTGAGCTTTGGTTAATCTGTTCATAGGGTTTTGGACCCATAATGGTTGATGACGAGAACTGCAAGCAAACGTTTCGAGGTCAGAATATCTATTTTTGTCACACCCACGTGAGAATACTTTGATCCTATTGAAAGATGCTGTATCGCGCAGGGAATTCTTGGCACGCAGTTCATAGTTGCTCAGTGAAACTAACCCTCAAGTCTCTTTCTTTGATTGTACGAACCTTGCTGAAAAGGTGATTGATTATATGTTCTCATGACCGTGTGTGGCAAATCATTTGGTTCGCAAATCAAAAAGATGCTTGTACCGGCGAGAGAGATTGGTTGCATCAATTTGATAACTGCAACACGAAACGCACACTCATCGAAAGGTTGCTTTTATCTTTGTGCTCCAAGCACGTATGTCATACACAGAAAACGTGCACTGCGATTTTACATCTTGCAAGTTTGCTTATAGTGCAAAATGTAAGTTTTTCCAAAATAAATGCACGTATGCTAAAAGATGAAGCCGAGTCAACTGTGTGATCCGAGTCTGACATACGCAACGACAGAAATCTGCTGCTTTTCTTCCAGGTTAAACTTGACGTGGACTTGTCTTTCGATGCGCCTAGGGAGATTTTTTGTCGCTCGATCTAAGTAAAAAAGTTTCACTGATTGATTGGAATTGATGGGTATTCATTGAAGAGGTCGACAGATACCGTTTACCCTTGTCCTTGCACTTAACGGTTGTTGATGTCGTGAACAGGCAACTGAGAATGACAGCGTTGAAACGGGCTTTGTATGTCACGGATGAAATTCTGCTAGTTCTCTCAGCTACAGCGTCTCATTTACAGGGTCCCACTGAATGAGCCAAATACAGTCAGATATGGGACACTAGCGACGACCGAGGAAATCAGCATCCAAGTAGTACGGCCAAAACCGTGTTCACGCCAAATTTGGTCTAAGCACTACAACTTCAGTGCCCGAAGGTCCACGACTTTATCCCGGAATTTGATGCCCATCCCGACCACTGACCGTGACACTTCATTTTACCCGGTCCCCTTGTTGATCAATTGAATGGCCGGATAATCTATTGACTGATCAACTGCCTGACTGATTGAGTAGCTGAGTGCACATGTTACTTCGTTCCCTAGATTTCCTCCTCTTATAAATGTGACTGCCAGGGTTCGAGAATAAAATCGGCGAAAACATGTTCGCCTACACCTTGTTCTCCGAAGCTTATCAAGGGCTGCTCCTGCATATTGAACTTTAGTTTCATTTTAATCCAGTAATAAATAACCTAACTGATTCACCGTTTTCCGACCCAACTCAGTTAAATGCACGAAAAACAAATGATGTTTAGCATTTTTATTTAAGATAGCCTACCTTACATCATTAAAATTGAAATCAGACGGCTTAGTACTCAAGGACCCAATCGTTGACCATCTATCAGCTTTATCCTTCTACCATCGGGAATTCGTTTATGACACTACGTGAATGCATGGCTGTCAGTCACGGTTTTCAAATTTCATTGGGGTATTTTTTGCCTATTTCAGTGAATCGAAAACACTCCCCCCAAAGCTGTATTTTAGCCGAAGTTATTCTTTGAATTAAAAACCTATCCATCCAGCGCTTTTAAATTTGAGCGTATATCCTTTTATAGCGATGTCTTTTTGGAGTTGTTAATCGTCACTATGGTTTGTCTTACTTACTAGCAAATACAACTTAAAGCGTACATAGAAATACTTCTGAGAAATCCTAAGCCAAAGACAACAAAAGGCGCGGCGCTTCGCCGTAGGTCCAAAAACAATTCTGTTCCCTGGTAGCTAACGTGAGGACTGAAGACTTTGTTTTATTGGTTCAGAATATTCTCTTGAAATGAATATCATTATTTTGTCGATAAAAACAAAGGCAAGTAATATGCTAAGACCATTTAGGGTTTTGGGCAGTCTTTCTTGGGAAATATTTATAATCTAATTTATAGTGCACCTCAGTAATTTTCTTCATTTCCATGCCAATTCAGAGGTACGTACAGACGCGGCTGTAGAAACGCTCATATAGTTGAGTCTTCCCACTTTGAACGTTCTTATGTTTTTGTGGCTTTCGGTCACTCCAGTTGGACGTAACTGACCGTAATTTATACTAAAGAAGAAGACACGTTCGTATTGTGTCGCTAGATTTGATGGCGTAGAAACAGTACATTGAACTGTAGCTATTGGACTGAATAATGTCGATCATATGTTGTCATGATACGTCGTGTAGTTTTGTCTACTACTTTCGAATAATGCGTTGGTTAGAAACAGCACCGGTTAGTCGACTAATGCAAAATATTTGAACACTCAGAAACTTTCATAATTGTTTTGTGTAATCTTCAATGTTCCTCTGACCTACGGAGCGCGATTTCAGTTACCCTCTACCCCCTATACAAGTTTGCCAAACTCATTCGGAATACTTTTGTCACGCGGTCCATTGCATTCTCACGTGATACGTGACTGTTGCGCGCATCGTACTCGCACAAAGTATGTACATGTAATGGAGTGCAAGCAGGTCAAAAAATGAAAAGTATGTGCCAAATAATTTACTTTGATCGTTGTGTGGACTATGGATTCAAGTTTGTCTCTTTTTGGTGCCAAAACAGACCTACTTTGTGTGTATGTGTGTGTGTGTGTGTGTGTGTGTGTGTGTTAGCAGCGGCCGAGTTATTCTGAGTTGTACCAAAAGTCGAGCTACTCTTCATGTTTGGCATCCAATCTGTTAAAACCAACTAGTTTCATCAGACGGTAAATAGGAGTCTCTTCATAGGCATGTAGGCAGTCTTATACATTGATTATTTTTCGAAGTGTTTTGAGTTACCTTCACCTCTTTTTTGTACACATTCTGATTGATGGCATCTCATCTGTTCCCTTCGTCTTGACAGTTAGATGCGATAGATTATTGGAGCGATAGTGAATCCAAATGTACATGCCTTATTCGTGTATGGTGCCTTAGTAAAATAAATATTCCAGTTAATCCTCATTTCCTAATCTAGAAAATCTCAAGTTAAATAAATTGCTTGTTGTAATTCATCAAAAGTTGCCCAATTGACATGATAACAGACATCTCTTTCGTTTACTTATATAATTGCACAATTGGGATTGTAAGTATTGGTGAATCATAGCGAAGATTTTATCGATATCTATAAGAATAATCAACGTGTATCACGTTCGGCAATGCACCGTATACGTGAACTTTATTACCCCGGGATGACAGACTAGCCAATTTCCAATCAACCACTCATTTCAAATCTTACTTCATCCTTAAGGCCTTGCAAAACGCGCTGGAAAACAACGAATTAGGACATTTATGGTTATATTTCAAATGGCATAGTGCTAGCGCTGAACTAACTCTTTGGGGCTTGGTAATTTTAAATAGTTCCAAACACCTATGACAGTTTGTGCTTTACAGGGATATTAAACTTTCCAAAAATTAAAACAAGTCACTCCCAACTCCAAAACCTAAGTTCCCTTAAACACCGTAGTTCAGTTTATGCGTTGTTGATCGCAAAACTTCCAGTTACCGTTTAATAACTTATGACGTAGACAGCAGTCCCCTGTCACCCGGATCGTTACCACACCTGACCTATTGGGATCTTATGTGGTTCTCCACTCCAAGTCTCAGGGTCTGGTTGCCGGTTATCCCCAATAGTGCAACGGGCCTTCGTAGCTATGGGATAAATGCCCCTTCCACTGCACTCATGCGCAGGTATGTAATGAAAGAAATCCAACTATTTATTTGATGACTCGTTAGGTTGAACCATTTTGTTTTACTAAACTCATTCAGTGTTTCTTGACATCATGAAATGATTGCTACCTTTCGACAAAAGAATCAATGCTCCACCAAATGGAATCACAGTATAAGAAGGTCAAAGTAATAGCATTCGTCAACTGTGAAAGCAAAACACAAGTGACCTACACTCAGATGGCGGACGACATTTATGGAGTTAATAGATCTTTCATTGTGAACGGATATGAAATTCTAGTAGGATTTCTTTTTGCAATGATAGGCCAGACAATACTTTGCTATTCTTTTGGACAATTGCCCGGTCATGTGCTTCAAGACGCAGGCACTCTCATTTCAGTCCATCGTACAGAACTTCAGGTTTACTTCCACATTGATTCCTTTCGCTTGTTCTTTTTTCCCCACACCCGACCCGCCAATAATTTTCCACGTTTCTCTAGACTTGGTAAATTCGTTCGATTAGTTTTCTCATCACTTCAGCAGAGGCGATGCGCTTACGATAACATGCCATCGGATAAGCTTTTTTCCGCCTCTTTGCTTACAAACCTATACATGTGAATGCCTGAAGAGATGCATCAAAAAGAAATATCTTGACCTTAGCAGCTGTTTCTATGCATTGAGGGGCTATTTTGTGATCAGTTATTTCAATGAGGAATGAAATGTTGCTTCAATTTAGATGAAAACCTCTCGAAAATGTTTACATGCAAACGAAGTTTATTACTCAAGGGTACATTGGTACAATGAACCAAAGAGCAATGCGGAGGGTCTGGCTGAAATCGTTTTGGCCACATAACTTGCTTATCGGTGCAAACCAAACACTGAGTAAACACCAAATATTTGACTGATGTATTTATGTACTAGAAGTGGATCAAACATTTAAATGACCAGATGCGACTCAATAACGTATCGCATAGTAACATTCCAAAAACCAGACTGTAACAGCAATTATTCTCTGGTCCGCTTCAATTCAATACTGTCTGCCTTTCCAACTATTCTGTTCATTATTTAAGACTAATGTGAAGGTAAATTGGCATCGTTATTCGATAATATCGCAAACCCAGCTGGTTAACGAAATTTTTCAAGCTGTATTCTTCAGAGTACCACATAGTTTATTGAGATTTCTAAATTGTTTAATGCGGTAAATTTTTGAAGTTATTTTTCTTTGGTTTTCGGTAAGAATATTTTCGTTATATTTACTTCAAAATTATGAAAAATTACCATCATTTGTTCTCGGAGAACCACCCCCAGTACATTAGGTTAACTGCCCGAAGGACTACTGAAGTGGGAGCGCCTTTAAGTTGTACACGGTCATGGATGCATTCTTATGTGAAAAACATTTCATTGGGACCTGTCTTTTGTCTCAGAGCTGTCCTTTTGAATTACGCTCAAGTAACATATGGTACAATTCAATTTTGACTGATGGAAGATGGAAAAATGACGCTATTTCTCGTGGCTCGGGTTCAACACGAACACTTCCTTTAACTCTACCTAATAATATGTGTTTCATGGTTCAGATTGACTTGGGCTGATTTCCAACCACGGATTCAGAATATCTTGTTTTGTTTTGCATTCGCACAAAAGGCGTTCACCTCGGTTCTCCACATTCAGCGAAAAATGCTAGAAAATAGATGACACGTTCTTTTATTGGATGAGAGCATGATGGTTTGTAGTGTGCATAAAATAGCTCAGGATTGACGCATCAGTTGGGCTTCACGGCCGAATATTCCAATTAACAATGTAAGCTAGTTCTAAATTGTTTGTTAAATGCACACAGATTGCGTCCGTTAAGAATGATGCAGTCAGAAATCTCATGAAGCGTGATTTCAGCATAAGCAACACATGTTACCCAAGAAATCGCAAACTGGACTGGCAGCTATTCGATTTAAAAATAAGAAATTTTTCACCCACTCTCAGGTCTGCTGGCAATTTGGTCGACGGTAGCAACGAAACAAGCAGTCGAAAGAAAACAGATTCAGTAAGTGTTCTTTTTTAATATAGATGTAAACGGATTATTAGATTCTCAGCGACCGATTCTTTTCCGTGTTTAATTGATTTTTGTTTTGTGAGCAAATTGGTGCACCACTGGCGTATTGCTTTTATCCAGCTATCATGTTGTGAAAAATGTGTTTGGTTTGGCGATCACTTTCTGTGATGGAAGAAGCACCGAGTAAAGAATGTTCTTGAATAACTAAGTGTATACCAATACATCTTTTGGATAATTACAAATCAAAAACGATTTATTTTGAGAGTGGAAAATAAGCAACGTTTTTTGAACCACTTTGTGCTCTAAACAAACAACTTTAAGTCGATTTCGCTGATAAATACCACGCACAAACTACCGAGACGATTATTTGTATTTTTCTAAATTCTCTATTTCACTGAAGTCTCCTTTGGACTGTCCTTATGGGGAGAGTCTGTATATGCTCAACCGATGTCTGGATGACATTGAGTTTTTGGCAAAGAAACTCAAGAAGTATATCAAGAAACAAGAAGATTCTTCCAGAAATAATTCAGGTAAGCAAAGATGAAACAAAATACAGTACTGAACTGGCAGACAGACAACAAACAAGGAATTGAATTGCGTCCTGTTTCTAAGGTAGCTAGTAATAATGAAATACGAGATTATGCACATAATCGCTTTTTGGAAATAAGTCAACTCGCTCTGTTTACGCTGTGTTCTTGTCCGACACTGAACTACGGCGAGGTCACTCGCCAGCTTCGGTGGTCTGCGTGCATTTTTCGGGATAATTTAAGCCATTGGTCGTCGAGTGGCCTAAAGCGTTTGCTTACGATCTTGGAAGTCGGAGGTTGGAATCCGGCTTCTGACTCCGGTCACTTTGGTGATCAGGAGTAATCCATTGTCGTCCGGCTCGTTACCACATCTGACCTATTGGGACCTTATCCACTTCATGTCTCCGGGTGTGGTTACAGATTATCCCTAATAGTGCAACGGGTCTTTGTGGCTGCAATCACGCACAATTATAAACAAAAATAATTCAGATTAAGTTCCATATTGCATGGGCTAATCACATTGCCACTGTTTGTTTGTTTATTTGTTTTACCAAATATTGGAATTCATCAAATTAATTGTTATTTTTTCTTCTTCCTCATGGCAAACTGAGCCTCACACAGCATAAAGAAAACGTGATTTTATTCCCCTCTTTGGAACTGTTTGCTGTCATTTATTCAGCAAGCTATACCTTCAAACAGTGGATCTCGCAGTTTTATTTCTGAACTTACCTTAGTGGTGTTTGCTTGACTCTTGCGTGATTATTATTTTTTTCATAAATTCAAATATAGACCACGCGCATTTGCTGCTCTCATTCGATTTTTCTCACCATCACCCACAGTAATTATCATCTTGATGGGCACTTTCTCGGTGAAGGCCTCAGTAACTACAGAATCACCGACGAGCATGCACTGAGCATTACCAATTGATTAGTTCAAGCAATGGTTCAATTAAAATCAATTTAGCGATGGCATTTTACATTTGGTTCTCAGGGCTACACACATTTATCATAAGGGCAGGTGTAAATAAATGCACCAGAAATCTGTCAGTCAAGCATTTTATTAAAATCACACGTTTACGTGGTTCAACAGCCACTGTCATCGTTTCAGCAGATGATTTCGATAATTAGGCTAGAGCGAAGTTTCTGAAATTGGATGGTCGGACAACAAGGATGTACGATCCTGTATGTGGGGAAATAATCAGGATGGCAAACAAGTCCCTTTCGATAATCGACAAATGCGACAATTTGAAGAAAGAACTACGAAGATAGGTGTCTGAAGGAGGTCAGTATATATAGATGTGCCGGGCGTTATAAATCACGTAGTACCAGCGCCAGTCGATAAAACACTTGATGCATCAAGGCTGCCAATTTTAGTCTTAACTGTGAAAAAAACGCAAGATGTCAGACACGGAGACCTCATTATATAGATAGTGCTTTATTATTTCTGTGAAACTGCGTGTATAGTTAGTCAGACCATGCGCTTATCCGAATGCGTCCGTAAGTATCTTCTGGCTTGGGTTGAACATTGGGCAATTAACATAATTAGGAATGTTGTTTGCTGCCGTTCTGTGAAGTCTAACTCAATGTGTGACTCAAGCGTCCCACTGTGTTTACAAGGTTTGAAGTAAGCCGTTATGGCTAATAATGCATCGCACCATACGTTCCTCCGTTATGCATTCAGAACTAGCTTGTGTTGACAGAAAATTCTTTGGCCCAACCTCCGCCAAACTTATCACAGGCCTACTGATCTGACTGTATACACCAAAACATCCAGTCTGGGCTCGCAGATAGATCTGAAGAATGCGTATACCCATTGTTCATACAACTCACCTTGCAATCTAACTTTCCGTTTCCGTCCAAAATCATTCATGTGCAATGTAATATACCATCCTGATTAAAATCACTGTACCCAAGCTTCCTCGTCACTTTCTGTTGTTCTCCATGTGTTCTTCCGCTCTATTTCAATGATCCTGCATAAATCAAAGAAGTGAATGCAACTTTTGGTAAACGCTGTGTGAAAGATAATTTTGTCTGCAAGAATTTATATGTTTTGAAGGCAGACATTAAAATCAGTACTGACAGCATTATCTAGAACATACCAGGATAGGTTACAACAATCAAATTTTTTTGTTCTCCTCAAAACGTTAGAAAAGTTTTAAGATATGAAGGGAGGCGGTAGCAAACAAGCTTGATTTTGGTGCTTCACAACTGCCTAAATACAGCACGTTTTATAAGTACTGGAGTTAGAAAAAACCGGGAGTACCGATAGTCACGGTGATTACAGCTGACATGTTCACATTGGCATGACGTCATCTGTATCAAGGGAGCTAATCTGGATTCATAATTACCTTGTTGGTTGCATTTGGTCGGTGCTTACGTCATGGTGTCGCAAATCAGTGATCGGGCAAAATTCATCGCTTTAACATGTTGTTTTGGTCTCGTCGGGTGATTAAACGGTCAACATACTGTGCTTCAGATCCTTTTGTCCCGAATTCAAATCCTCGCACCGCCACCGGCCACTTTCCCCAGTTAGCAGTTCTGAATTAGTCACAACCCACTTCCTGAAGTATTCTACTATTATCAAACAGGAAGAAAATAAATACAACGAGGAGAGAAGGAAAGAAGTTGTTCCAGAAAATCGCGATCGCCTCGACCGCCTCTTAGAATCAACTCTTAATGTTCCTCGTTAGTCTTTAATTACTGTTTCATAACACTTGTCTTGAACCAGCGCACGGAACAAACCAAGAATAAGACGATATAATACATGAATTTTCATGATCCATGAGAAAATTTGTACGTTTCGCTTTCACTTTGGCTTTCCAGATGCTAGTTTCACAATATCAGTGTGTATCCCTAAACAATAGTCCTTCAGCTCTTTTTAGAGATGTTCGTTACCTTGACCAGCTTCTGAATAACGGGAATCTACTTATCAGCCAAATATCTGACAAATGTATCAGATAGAGGAACCAAACGGATTTTCTTATAGTCGTCTATGAATTCACCTGGACTTAATTTGAGGTATTCACAGAAGACCAGAAGAATAGGATTTCCAAAACCGGAGACTTTTATTTGGGTCACCAGAAACCCTTATCTTGATAAATCCCCTGGTTAGCAGAGTTCATATCTGACTGTTTTGAAATATTTTTTCTTATTTGATATGTCAGATATTGGATCAGTATATTCGGAGAATGCATGAGTAATTTTACGATCGACATAAGTCCTCTGCTGAAGAAAACCAGTTGATGGCAGGCGAAACGGAACACACAGTATATGAGGCAGTCAACCAGTTGATTTTATTACCTTCAAGGTTTGGTATTTCACTGTCATGATGCACAGAGTTGATGCTGGTAAGTGTCACTGTTTACCAGTGGCACAAGCCTGCGTGTCTAAAACTTTAGTACAAACTTACAACAACTGTTTATTTCCCTTAAATGTAAACTATGCTAACAATGAGACCCGGTTCCTTTCTGGGTGTTTCTAGAGAAGCACGATTTCGTTTAGAAAGAGATAGCACATGTGTGCACACTTCAAATAAATGTTTACAGTTAATGTATGATCAACAGTTTTTTCCTGTCTGCTTGTAAAACTGCCCCAATGTAACAGCAAATACTCCCAATCTCAGATTTAAATCAGAATAATACTGCTGGTGATAAAGTTGTATTCCGAATACTCTTTTCTCCGTTTCCGAAGACAAGAATTATTTACGACAAGCGATTTTTAATCATCTGTAGGTGCAAAACAAATGGCAATGTTTCATTGAGGAGGGGTAGTCTTTCTCATTAGTTGTTCTACGTTGCGAAGATACCGGGATTAAGGTACCAAACATTTTCGCAGTTCGATTGCTTAACTGTATAGATGATCTTGTAGCTTAGGAATAGAATAGTTATATACCCTAAATCTTGATCAAAAGTGGTCAAACAGTTGTCATGATGAACTTTGGGCTGTATAGGTCCTGGTTTGAATAATGTCACCGTCGGTCGGTTTCACCATTCAACTGTCTCTAACTGACTGTTATCCCCTTCTTGAAATATTGTATCATTATTGTTTAGTTATTAAAGAAGAAAATGAGAGAATAAAAAGTGAAACTGGGTTATATTGCTTTTACTGTTACTGGAATGGGTATGGAAACATTCTGGCATGCGTTTGTGAACTTCGCTGGTTATCCGGCTCTGGTTTACAAAGGCTCGATTTAGGACAAAACTACATAACACTGTACGCACACTTCCCTCACTGGTTTTAAACGGTCACGGTGACCTACTTTGTGTTGTTGGATATGTACCCAGCAGGGACCTATGACAAACGCGAATGCAATCATTAACGATCTCCGAGCTTTGAGTTACTGAACTTATTTAATACGCTTCAAAGGTCAGCTCCGATGGCTTATGGTGTTTCAAAATTCATATATATATGGAGTATCTTGTTGCTCGGAACAATATGTATCTTTTATTTATTTCATCGGTGATGAAAAAAGATAAATCTTGAGTGATGTCAACATTTTGTTAACTCCATTGTATAGTGCCATTCCGTGAGTGAATTTGCAAGAGTGACAACCCACTGACCGCTGAGCAATCGACTCAGTTGGTTGTCACTTTTGAAAAGTCGGTGACAGAGAGAGGTGCTACTTCATGCAGTGATTGAGTTAAACAAACTATCGAGATCCAACCCGAATTGCCTGGTGGTTAGGTGTTTGACTCACAGTCGTTCACCTCGAGTTCGGGTATCAGTTGGGGACTCGGTGGATGTGCACCGCTGATGATTCCCAATAAGGATGAAACAGCTATATAAGTCTATCATGGTTTCCAATAGGGAGATGAGCATTGATACTGCATGATGAATCATTTTCCAGCCAAATCGAACCCCCTACTACTGAAATTGATTAATTCCCGTGCTAATCCACAACCGGATCCCTGAAAGTTTTCAAAGCATCGCCAACCAACTATAAATTGACCAAAGTTTAGATTTACGATATGACTAACACATTATTGTATCTGGATGACAGGACAAAATTTCCCCGAAAGCCCATGGCTGGCTTCGCGAATGTTGTCATTTATCAAATATCCGTAGCCGGTACTCTTCTGCCATATCATCTCCATACTTGAGCACACCACGGTTGGTTTCCAGCTGTAATCTCATTTGAATCGTGTAGAGTGTGTGGGGACGAGGAGCTCATTTTTAGAGCCATGCGGTAATGAACTCCTCGTCCGCGCACGCTCCATACAATTCAAGTGAGGTTACAACCGTAAACTGAAGATCTCTTTACCTGATTAGTTTTTCTAAGGTTCCTGAACGGCAAGTGATAGGTTGTCAAATAAATCAATGCAAATATTATCTTTCACTGATGGTATTGGTATGTTTTGGTCCTTTGAAGTAATTCATTACAAACTGCGATGTACGATACCCCTCTACTCGAATGCAGTTCGTCCCCCGTCACCAGAAGACGCAATTGAAGCTGTTCAAAAAGCTAAATTTGCCCTCAATCTAGCCGAATCAGTCAAACAATGTGCCCCGGAAGCGTTTACCAAAGTATTCATACGAATGATCACATTCGTCGATTGGATGGACGAATTGTGCGAAAAGTACAGTATCATTCCTAACTATCCACAAAATTTGGTACGCGATGTGGTTGAACCGCTGCTTCAGGAAAACACATTGGGAACAATCAGAGGGTTCATGGAATCAAAACTCCAACAGAAATGGAGCCAATTAGGACCTGCGTGGAATACATCGCCGTGAGTGAATCAGTTATTATTATTAAAAAAATAGGAACGTTTAGTCAGGAAAGAGAGTGTATTCGTTGAACACATGTACTACCTGTTGACTTATATAAATGCCCAGCATTACCCAAATACAAACAGGTGGAATGGAACATAGAACCGGAGTGAAATCGTCAACACAGTTCTTTGCTCTTTTCATATTGTTTTTCTTTAAGGGTAAACGTCAATTGGCAGTATTCACTAAATACGTTCTATAAAATCTCGATCATCGTCTTTGTTGCCGTTAGCCTGCAACGTCTTCATTTTATTTGTTTATCCTGGGAATGGTTTAAAGGCAAATCGGAATCAATTCTTCAATCAGTAAATTCGTAGTTCTGCACTGAAACACAATGAAAACGCCCTAACGCGTTATGCGCTCATACCACGTAGAACAGAGGACGCGCAGTGACAGACGTACACGTGACAAATCTACTACATGTAGTGTCGTTTCAAATCGATTTCTGGTGAGATAGCTGAACCTTACATGTGACCGTTGTTTTTTTACTGAATATTCACGTTACTTAAGAGTTGTACCAATTGTGTAAGAATTTCTAGATGAATGTCATAATTGTCTCCTGGAGAAAGCAACATTCGAAATTAAAATTTCCCGTTTAATTTAATAGGATGGTGCTTGTGCCTGGCCATTTAATCAAATGAGCTCTGCGAAGGGATTTGAATACTTTTTACGGTCCACGTGCATCACAAAATATTTGTTTGTCGAACGGAAATTTCCGGAAATTTACACTTTCAAAGGGTAACTCCAACAATGATTTAAGAGGATTGGTAGTGGTGATGTGAAGGTTCTGCATTTGACTATATTGGAGCACGAGACGCTCTCCAGGATATTGGTTGTACTAACGGAGAGTGCGGACAAAGCGTTATTTGCCGAATAGGTTTTATCAGAATCTTCGTTCAAGAACTGTTCACTGTAACCTGAATTCTTTTGTTCGCAAAAAAGTACAACGCAAGTGTTGCATCTTCCCCGAAATACTAATTAATGTCACCAGTTCGAGATCAACTAGCGTGATTCATTCGAGTGGCATCAGTGTGTTTGACACTGTCGTGAAACCTGACCTCGAAAAAAGTGTTTTCCTCCGTAGTGAGGCGGAGGGGTGGGGGGGGGAGTGTTACTCGTGCTCGATTTGCAAAATACCAGAAACAAAAAGATCTCCACGAGTTCAGAGCTGAGTAAGTGTCTCATCGGGAACCCACACTTACATTAATTGAACACCAGTCGGACTGCCAACAGCCTGCTCACTACACACTACTTAGATTATTTGTGTACTTTGAGCTTCTCGTTTGTTTCAGTCGGGTGCGCACTCGAAGGAGGAAGATCAGGCCAGAGCGCTTTCTTTTTTTTCAAGAGGAATGATGAACGGATGGGATGAATTACAATTGATAAGTACATGCCACAGATCCTTTAAACCACATGATAGCAACATGTCATAGCAGCCCTGTTGAACAGTTGTCCTGATATTGGGCTACATGAAAGAAAATTCGGTTCCGCTTGAAATTTAATTTCTCATCAGACTGACTGATACGTGTTTTCTATGAGTAAACATGATTATTAACTTTTATACTACAGAGTAATAAAAATGTCACAGATGGTTCAACAATCGTGTGAAACAAAATTCAAGTTAAGACCGAACTTATGAATAAATGGTAATTTTGGAGTAACCATAATGTTTTCGTCCACGCGAAGTTAACAGTCAAGTTCTAGCGTGGATAGCGTAGTAGTGATACTGCATGTGTGTGTGTGTGTGTGTGTATGACTCATAATCATACACTCCGTTTCCGACTTCCAGTTGGCACTCGGTGGATCTGCACAACAGCTGTGAATTTCTCACCATCGGGTTGAGTGTTTATAATGCCCAAGGATTCATTTTATACGTACGATATTGCGTTTGTGTTGTGTTCGAGATTGCAGTCGTCTGGAACATATCGAACAATCAGAGTTTCATCAAAGATATCTAGGTGTCCGGTGAAATACCACGCACGAAATACTCGCGAGTTTTTGATTCTGCTTAGACTGTCGTTTAGTCGACGGAGAGACACATTAGGTAGGGAGCTGATCAAGGAACCACAAGGGGCACCACGATTGTTCGTAGTGGTAGGAAAATGGCCGTGTGACCTATCCATAGTTTTTAATTGACATCCCGTACGCTTTGCACACATAATCTTCATGTGCACAGCACAGAATATTTGTCAGCGAAGGTCTGTTCCCACAACCGACAACAGTGTATTAGCATGATAACATAATACATAGTTGGTCCGATGCTTGAACGGAGTGGTATCCAAATGGTTGGACAAACTTTCTGGAAAGCAAACAACCGATTTCGCGATTGATTTGCGCTCACCAGTTATGCTTACTCCCGGAACAAAGGGAACATAGGAGCACCGAAGTGACCGCGAAATCGGCCGCGTGTATATGTGAGAAACCTTGTCCACCCATCAAAATACTAATTAATTCCACTATTTGAGCGGGCGACCTGAAAGTCCTCGTTCTCGAGGTGAGCTGTCACTAACCCACAAATAACTACCACTGAATTACAGCTGTGATTCTCCGGTGGAATCTTCGGCGAAAAGGCATTCACTCACGCTTGTGACATACAAAAAGAAGTCCTTGCTAACAAATTTTAAGTGTTCGGCGTTCTTCACATTACAGTGCTTATGTAGCTGCTGGATATCTACTCTCGAGTGGATAAGGTATGTACTTAACTTGAGTTTACTTGACATGGGGTCGTATTTGATGTTAAGAGACTCCTTATTCTGTGGTTACTTGATGCTATCAGCTCTCTCGGAATCAATAAGATGTTTTTACTTTTCAACCGTTTTCTGATACAAAGTTTGGTTAAAATCAGCAATCGAGGCTTCCACGACCCGTTGCACACTGTCCTCGTAGAGGCTCACATAATGTAAGTGTGAAACCCGCGCTTGGATTATAGGTAACCAAAGAGAACCTCAGTATGAAAATAGAACTCCAAATCTAATTTTCATAAAATCTACCGGAGTGTGTGTGAGTTTTAGGTCGGAAGTAGAGTAATGACTTCGGCAAATTGTCTTGGTCATTTTAACCGGCTTATAATACACAACGTGAATTACAATACATTTTCACCCAGAATCCATTTCCATTTTATGCAAATAAGGCCAGACTGTTTTTCTTCCTACTCCATTCAGTTGGGGACCGGCCGTGAATTGTCAAGTTATGTCCTCGACGGTATTCTGAATTTGTAATTCACTTTGTGAATAATTTGAAAACAATGCTCATGTGCAACAGAGTTGAGACTAGTCGGTAGATTGTGCTTTACTAAAATTACCTACCGGCGTTTTCTGTTTCCTTAAAATGTAAACAGGTAAAGTTGACAAGTGTAAAGTCTACGAAGTCACCAAATGAGTCTAGTCTGTCTTGTCTAAATGTGGCACGTTTGATGTGGTGTTCCAAAAACCATTGGCTACTGGGCGCTCAATACTGCCCCTAAACACCTTTCAACAACCCTGTTGAACAATTTTATCATGATAGGTATCTTGTATCTGATTAATGTGAATTAGTTGCCAGTGTTAATAGTGCAACTAAACGAATTTGGTGATTGTTCACAATTGTGGTTTGCAGACAAGATAGACGGAAGTAATCACTACTCGCACTGTAATTGACTGAAAGGGTGTTTCACTGCTTTAGTTTGCCACTTGAATGATATAGCATCATTACTGAAGTAAGTTCATCGGTTCTCCTGTTCGGTTACGCGATTTCAACACTTTCGAGCGTTGAACGTTTCTGCAAGACCCTCCTCAGACAACAATTATTGATCAGTACACCCAATACGATACAAAGTGTGACGTAGTGAATAATGAAATCATAAGACGCGTGTAAAGCTGATTTAAACTGATCGAGCAATTGTTCGCTTTTTATCGAGAAGTTTATTTTTGCGGCACTTGCATCAAGTATTTTCTTCGAGGTACAGAAGGCCTAACAGTGAGCTAAATGTGTGTATTTTATCAATAGCTGTCATTGCGTACTCCAAAAAAATCAATAATGCACGAAAGCCGGATGAGAATCCGTGTATGAATAGAACGTTTACATTCTTCGATTACTTCAAATTAACTGAGAGAAAAATCGTATTCAGGCCCTCAACAGATTATTAAAATAACTTGATCTTGGCGTGTCCGTTTAGATGAATGACTAAGTTGCGAACGTTGAATTGAGGCCGGTTTAGTTTTACCATTGTTGGCCTCTGAGAATAATTAATCAAAACGACCCAGATCGATTTATCCAAATTAGAACATTATGTTAAACAAGATGATAGTGTAAAGTATAATCCGCTAAAGCATGGAAACAATTTACCGCTCACAATTTTGCTCATTCCTTTGGGAACGTTCTGATCAATAGTGTATTACTCACCAATACATTGTTTGTCTTGGCAAACTGAATGTGCTCCACTTTAGCAAAAAAGCGAAGAGCCTGTAGTTATTATACCAAAAACAAACCAAATCTAATAAATCAGGATCCTGTTGAGGTGACTAACTAATTGCACACTGATGCTGCGACTGAGCAGTGTTATTAGTTAGTGTGATATATCGATATTGGTTTTATTCGAATAATTATTTGTTTAACAACTATCTTTTTCAGAGAGAATTGGTCTAGCCCGTTACCTGGTTACACACCTCATTTTCGGTCAATACCAAGATATGTGTCGACCGTTGAAAACGGATGGATTAACCAACATTTGGTATGTGAATATTCTGGTTTCCACTCAAACCTTGCTGAGCGTCAACTAAGAGCACACTTAGTTTTGCGATTAAAAAAAAACACGGGTAGCTGACAACCAGTGAATGTAATATCGGATGGTACATACGTGTTGAAAAACAGGCTAAGTTACCAAGTTTAGGGTCTAACAGTGCGTAACCCGTTTCTGTGACGGTGAATAGAACGTGAGTCATCACAATCTGATTCCTAATATTTTTTCCCGCTTCGAGTTGATTTGAGTTCTGATTTACAAAAAAAAACCCGAATTGTTTTCTGAAAGAGCTCTGGTGTTTAGACAGTAGTGAAGACGTTATTATACGTCACTGTTATTTTTGTATACCCGATATGCGTTCAGGTCTCAGTAAAGAAACAAAATTCAGATAAAACGGTATCCATTATCGGGGACAAATGATGCCGCTCCCCAAGGGTGCCAACCAAACGCAGGTTCTAAACAACTAAACTGTTAGAGAGACTCACAAACGTTGTGGTCTATGGAGATGATATCGTGATCTGCGGTGAAATGGTGAAAAACACATGTTTTGCATGTGAACAACCTGCTGAGACGCATGAATGAATTGGGATTGTATATAAACGGACCGAAAATTCCGTATATCAAGGCCGATGATAACACTCCAGTGCCACAAGGTCGGCAACTAAAATCTGCGGTCCCTTCACGCGAGAATTCTAAATTTGAAGGAATTTAGGTTACTAACCTTATTTAGACGGTTCCTGAGTTGCGCCACATATTACGGTTGTTTTGTGAGAAAGTCCACGCTTATTGTGAACCCTTGTGCGCCCCCTTCTTGAAGTTGCGAAAATGCGCATCAAACGTTTTACGAAATCAAACGTACAATCTCTGACGAACACTTCATACTACAGTTAATTGTCATTGAGGAGTGTTTCATGGTTAATAGAGCGATGTGGGTACAGTGCTAAAATAGATAAGCGGAATAGTGGAATGCGCCAACATACAGCTCCTTACAGCTGAGAGAAGATAGTCCCCGATTGCAAAGGAATGTTGGGCTATCATGTGGGCATTGGACAGGTGGAGGCCGTATTTACTAAGACTGATTACATACCATTGGAACGAATCAAGACGGCAAATGATCCTCGAGGTAAACTGGCCCGATGGACACTTTGTCCTCAAGAATTTGATCTTATGTTCTTTTAAAATCCAAAACTCGTGTCCCACAACGTCTAATACAGCCAATCCCGGCTTCGGAGATAGGTGAATTGTGGTTCAAAGTCACCGAGGGGACATGGGTACACAGTTGTTTTGACAGGTATTTTCTCGCGTTGAATTGAAGCTGCCGGCGTTCCTAGTCAACACGTTAATAGCGACAGTTCGGTGGTGATAAAATATATCATAGAAAATCATAAGGTTCTGAAATTGGTTATTACCGATCGAGGTTCGTTTTTCGAAAGCAATGAACTCAGGAGCTGCCCGGTGGAACTAAGAATTTAAAGGATACGCACAAGCTTGTACCATCCCTAAACCAATGGTTCTGCAGAAAAGAATCGCACTATCAAAGAATGGTTGGCGATAAAAGGTGAACGTTGGGAGCAGGGCTTACCGTTGTTGTTGGTGGTGTTAATGTTGTTACATTGCACCTGCAGGCAGTCCAGCACGAGGGATTCTCTATTTCAACTGATGTGTGGCAAAATAATGAGATTGCCTTCCGACCTTGAAGTGTGCCAGTGGACGACCTACGAGATAAAACCCTTGGGAATCCACAATGCAAGAAGAGCTGCAGATCATAACCTGAAAGAAACCTGGAAATACATGATTCGAGCCGCCACTATGCAGAATACACGCAAGCCAGAATTATTATCACTGGATACCCAGGTGAAGCATAAGCAGCGTCTTGGGGGACTAAATGGCAGCCTTGGATCACGGAAGCTTCTGCTGAAATGGTAGGGACGGTCACCCACTCAATAAAATAGGGCGATGTCAAGATGAACCATCTGCGCATCGGAGTTGCCTACAGCGGTGACTTGAGGACCCAAAACAACCACGTCATTGAAGTAGTCGCCTGCTTCGTGATTGCGCCCCAGATAACCGGGAACCAGGGAAGCCGACGATTGGACTAACACGACATAGGCGAAAAGACGTTCCTGGCGTGCAGTGAACTCCTTCTCATACGGGATAGGAGTGTAGTGGACTGTGCATATAGTACTTGAATAATTATTATTTTTGATTGAATGTGTTTATGGACTATGCGGCAACAAGGAACGTGGTGACGTCATACGAACAGAACACAGTGAGCTGAAACAAGGCACACAATCATGTGTTTACGTCCTCTGACCGAATGAGTACTGAATTAGCCTTTGCTGTTTGCTGGTGGTGGGATTGAGAAGTTCAGTTGTAGCCAAAGCTTAACTTCCATTAAGTAAACCATCCTCTGACACGTCTTATGGCTTATAAGATTAACAATAATATTAATATTAATATTAGTAATAATATAGTAGTGGTATTTTTGTTTATCCTTTTCTGTTGGTACTGCGGCTTCAGCGTGTTTTCACATTGTTTTTCAGTGGTCGAGAAAAAGATGAAGATCAGTTATACACGCCATAACGGGTTAACATTTCATATAAAACTTCATCCTGGCCTGTTAAGATACAAGCAAGCGACGGAACTACGGAATTTCTGTATTGCGATAATTTTGAAGGAAGTAGTCGAAACTTGGAACGGGTCAGCGGGTGAAATTGGCTAAGAAAACGGTGTCAATGCAGTTTGTGCGAACAGTCCGCAATGATCTTTCTGGCAACTGAAATGGACGCCATTGTGTATTCATCACACAAATCTGACACGAGGTCTGTCAAGGCTATGACAGGAACAAGATTGATGATTTGCAGATTTCTACAAGGTGTGATGTAGTTCTTTGTCAGCAGCCCTAGAAAAATTACGGGAGAACAATATTAACGAATGGAAAATATGCACTGGTGAAGGAAGGATGAAATAGCAAAATGCGCAGCACTGAACTATCAAATTTGAAAGGACATTCGATGGAATTTTAGAACATTAATTTCAGTATGTAAAAACCGGTGAAAGTTCTTCTGTAAAGTTACCGAAATATCTCATGTGGTTCACGCGTGCAGCAGTAGAGTTGATGGTGGTAGTGTCGTCCATAAAACATTGTTTAACAGAAGACCATGCTGGTCAGAGAAATTTTGGATGTGTGAAATATTTTCAATAAATTCATCCTAATCAGACTGCTGGGAGGCAGATTGAGGCAAAGCAACATCATCGATATACCTAAATAAATAAGCTGAATGGGTTACAGATAAGTCACTAATGTAAGTACCGAAGAAATATGGAAAAAGAACAGCTTCTTGAACAACACTGGTACTGCTTAAAAGTTGTCCAGAAACGTTTCTTCCAACTTTGGTATATTGTTTTTTTTTGAGAAGTAATTCAGCCAGTTAAGTAAGTGGGGCATTTCATTGAGAAACAAGAATTGTGGCACACTATCACACACATGTGTAATCGGGAACGGCTCACCTCATTGATTTAATCGAATCGTCCAGAGATTTAGCATTGAAATGAACTACGCATGCAATTGCATCATCGTGGAGCGCCCAGGTTTGTACGCGAATTGGTATTCGCCAGCAGTATTTTATGGATGTTGGATAAGGGAAAGAATAAATGGTTTTAATAGACGTGAATCCCTTTGACGACATACTTCATTTGCATCCAACCGATGATCGAACTTATGCCATGCTATCAACTCTCCCAACTCTTTGCACCTTAAATATGTTTTTCTTTTCGCCGGTAAACAGTAGGGTTTAAAAGGATATTTTGGAATTGATAAGTGAAATCTCCAAAAATGAACAGTATGTGAAGATCAAATATTTGCTAAGAAATGCTATTATTATGCAACTCGTCTTACATCTGCTCTTCGTAATACGATAAGTGCGAAAATACTGCGGTTCCTCGTCTTGTTTTTTTTAATTCGCAGTTCCATAGACACGGAAGTCGTCGACGACGAGCCCAGTCCGTCGGGCAAAATGAGTTGGATGATCCAGCGGATACGCGTATGTCTGTTTATACACTTACACGTTACTATTTTTCGGCTACATGTTACCGGTCTTATTCAAATTATTTACCTTAACTCATGCGTCTTTGTGTGATAATTCGTTGGACTTCATTTGGTTCGAGAAAGGTTTTTAAGCCCGCTATTACGTCTTGTACGTTGAAGACATATCCAGTCCCTAACTCTAAATTTCAGTGTTGTGCTTAAGCGTTATCCTCTGTGGTGCGTTCAGGACTTTCAGCAAATGGAGATTCTCCTTAACGTGGGCACATACACAGATTTTAAATAGAAAATAGGTAAATCATTTCAAGCTTTACAGACATCTCAAAGCGAGAAAAGCGGGTACAATTTTGGATTCCAATCAATCGTATTACCATTTGACATGACCCGAGGACAGGGGATCCGAACAACAGTCTGCCAGTCTACGATTTGCACTGGAATATAAACCAAACCCTCACTATTGAGTTGGAGTTTGTGTGCACTAACTTCAGGGTTCTAGAAATTCTTCAGTTACACAGTGTGAGCTTACAAATGACCTCTAACAGCCCAAAGGCCCGAAGTCTCTCTGTCTCTCTATCGGTAACTGAAATCTTGTCGAAGGTCATTGCCTCACACATCGATTACGCGTGGCGTCATTTTCTGTCTTTGAGTGTGCGTGTTGACGTTGCGTTTGGTTACTAAAGATGAAAAAGCACACTTTTTCTTTCGGAAACTACAAAGGTCACGTGCGTCACTTGTGAGGTCTAAAAGAAGTCATCATTAAAGGAGCTATGTTTATCCTATTGTTTTTCAAAATGGAACTATGTATGATCTGCTGGTCAAAGCGTTCAGATGTCTCTCTTGCTGACGATCTATGGATACTTGTGACCGGCATAGCAGTTGACCGAATTATGAAGTAACTTTCTAACTGGATTGGTACACTACTTTAACTAATACTGTTAGAAATCGGAAATGAAATGCTAATTCCCCTCGCTGATAGCTCCGTAATCTCAATCACTTGACTCAATCAGTGATCCGCACCAGTTTTGATAAGACGAAAACAATTTCAAGGATGAAGTGGCGTTGGAAAATAGACGAAAGTACTCAAGCAGTAGGTCAAGAAACTGGCCAACCATGTGATAAGTCAGTCCGAATAACATTTAGCATGCAGGTGATTCATGGCATATTATGACGAGGTCTTCTATTAGTGCACGGTTCTAATATGTCGCACCGAATTCCATCAGAACTGGGAAGTATGTACTACCTAGAAAACCTTAGCGTGCCCATATCATCGTCAAAGGGACATTGCGTTGCCAACTATTTGGTTTGCATTGATTTTTCCCAAGAACCTTAGTATTTCTATTGAATCAGAAGTGTGATGATCAGAGATAATTAATAAAAACATTTTAAAAATGTGGTTAGTCTGTTTATAACAGATATCGTGGCGTTTTTGAACCGTATGCGTACAAATAAGAGACATTTTGGCGAATATTATTTGAGCAGTCCGATTGCAAAACAAACTCAGCACACACTGACTGTCGGTACAACGATATTTCGCATGTGCTAACATTTTACGCCAGTTATAAAGATTGCCCATTGCTTGCACTATACAACGAAGTGGAAAATACTGCGAATTCGGCTCCAATGTGGACAGCATGACATCACCCCGCTTGACACCTGCTTTGTTACATACCGTAGACAAAGTGGTCGTCTGGCGTTATAAGACATCAGTTGACAGAAATCAAACACGCATGCACACGCGAACAGACAAAAATTCTTTGCTAAGATAATAATGTACTGGCTTTCTTGTGATTTCCTTGTGGTACTCAAAGCGAATCAACGCAAGTCATGTGCTAACAACAACCGGTTTTAGACAAAAAATCTAAACCCAGACGATATATTTACGTTGCACGAGACTTATAACGGATGATCAGTAGCAGAAAGGAGGTTAATCTTATGGCTACCTACAAATAATTATTTGATTTTCTAATAAACATTCGATTCGACAAGCTTGGCCTAAAGAACGAAACCTTGGAAATAATAAGCATGCATGTAAATGTTCAAAATATGTGTTGCAAACCTTTTGCAACGCTGTATTTGCATAAAAAAATGCTTGTCATGGGTCTAAAACCCCAGCAATGGCATGAAAATGATTGCTTTCTCCTTCAAGTTCCAAAATACTGACCGGAGTGAATGTGTGTTTATATTCGGTTTGGGGTTTGGAGAGTAAATTTAGATGAATTATTTACATTTCAATTCATGTAGCTACAGGCATTGAAAAGATTTAGACCCTCCGATAGTGATTCGAAAAAGAGTACACACATGGCAGGTTCTTTTGTTGTCGAACCAACAAGCGGGGTCTCTTGTTGATCTTTGAATTGGAACATACCGATTTTGGTTTTTCTCAGTTTGAGGCGTCCGGTTGTGGAACTCTAAGAGATGATAACAGACTATTTATTATGCCATGAATTTCTCGAGTTTCAGTTAGTGGCAGGCTAATTATAGCATCGCTTGAGTAATCTGTGTTATTTCCGCAGTATCCAAATTACCAAAGCTGAATGTTAGTTAGCCATTAGATCCTAGAAATTTTGGGCTTCTCCGTAGACAGAAATAGAAATACTGATTTTTAGAATAACACTTGAAGCTACGATCAACTCAGTCACCGAGCAAATTGCCCTCGCCTTTTTTACTTTGAAAATCAATGTAATCTGATGTCCCCACATGTACAGAAAAGGCTTCAGGTTTTCGTTTTAGCGTTTGCAGCATTTAGTGAAATCGGGAGTCCCGTAAGCAAGCTGCACAGCATTTTTGTTTCAACTGAGGCGAGCGCAGATTTCTGCTTCATGTTATCATCATTTCGTTTTTTCTAGTCAAACCAGAACGTACAAACCACCTATGGTTCAGAAAGCAAAGGATAGCCGTGTGTGAAATTGCCTGGGACAGTAGGTACCGACAGCGATCGAGTCAGTGGTTTAGGGCGTTTTGCTCACCACCTCGGAGGTCAGAGGTTCGAATCCTCGCCGCTGCCGCCGCCGGTAACTTCGGTGGTAACCAGTCATCTACCATATCATCTGGCTCGTTACCACAACTGACCCACTTTGATCTCATGCGGTTCACCATTCCAAGTCTCAGAGTCTGGTTGTCGGTTATTCTTGATCGTGCAGTGGGCATTTGAAGCTATGGGGCATATCCCTTCCGCGGCACTCTTGAGCAAGCATGTAATAAAAAGTACAGTGTAAATACGTTATATTATTATTATTATATTTCACACTCGCCTGATTTCCGGTTGTGTGCCAAACAAAACATTACAAGAGGGGAAGAATGGGTACACGGAGTCACATTCCGTGACTTGTTTTGTTTGTGGGTGCAATACTGCCAGGTTGCTCGTGCCAAAGCAGGTGGTTTCCGTGGGGGTCCACAACGGAAGCGTTTAGCTATCCAAAGCTCAAATCCTAAGGCTGCGAGACGAAGCGTGGGGTTTGTAACCCACTAAGGGCCAGTGACTGATTGCTCAGTTCATACGTCCTTCGGACAGGGCCAGACATCCTGGGTGCCCAGCACACCCCTCCGGTGAGCATACCATTGTACGCCTCATACGCCACCCATGGTTGGTTTGGGATCAGGCTTTAGACATCTCCCCTAGACTGACTATCAGTCAGTCAACCCGGTAGAGAGCGCCGGGCATTCATTTTTATGAAAACACCTCCGCCACGTGCAGGCTGTGAGTAGGACTTCCTCAGCAGAGGCCGTGTTAGGCGCACGGTCATTTGGGAGTATTTCGAGAGGCGTTCAGGACGAATAGCCATCTCAGAGCCTGGGATACCCACCCCCGACCATACTGAGGCATTTGGAGGCTGTAAGTACGTTGGTTAGAAGGCAACCATCCACACCTTCCACAATCGTTTATCGAATACAGTAATTCTTCTAGTACTTTTTGGGCCGAGTGTTTGTCTATCGCAAACGTGATATCACATATCCGTCCTTTCATCATGGAATGGCAACCTTGCTTACCGTAGGTTTGTTTGAGCCTTTTCAGAATCCTGATATTCATAAACAGTCACCTTATTCAATAATTTCAGCAGTTATAATACATAAATTACCAAGATTTCAAAGAATCATCCCTATGGGGGGGGCGGTGATCACAAGCAGAGGATTCTGTCAGTCATGTGAAAGTACTTTCTAAAGCGGTGGACCAGAGCACATACCATACTTCTCTACCTAAATACCTGAGCGGTCTGGAACATTTTAGGCTGCCATGCTCAATCAAAGTCCATCAGAACGATGTAATCGGTGTATATAAGGCCGACAACTGTGGTTCAAAAAAGTTCAACTCCGCCATTCGTTAGATCAGACGACGTGTGCTTTGATGCGTTGTTCACAGAAAAATAGACAAGCAGCGAGGATACAGGATAAGCTCGTCGTGTTCCGATGGAGACCGCCACTAACAGTGAACTTCTACTGTGTGACCTTAGCTAATCTTAGATTTATTGACACAACACATCCAGCGTCCAAGGTCACGTCTTAAGTACTCTGTTTCTGAATAATAAGCTCTGCACCGCAATCAGTCTGACAGCGCAGTTGTTCAAGGGTTCCGGATAAATTTGCAATATTCTAAAAACCACGTATTTTACTACTACCAGTTCATCCTAAATTATGGTTTTCTGGAGTAATTTCCGTGGTGCATCAACTCTCCAAAAAGAAGTACCAAGAGAACTAACGCGTTCGTTAGATTTTGGCATGAAGCTCTACAGTAATTCCTAAGAACCATTCATTGGTTCTGTGTAAAGTAATGTTGTTTTACGTGAAGTTGATCTTCTCAATTTCGGTCGACCCATGAACGCATATTTTGTTAACCCGGCTGACCGTTAGCCGTTTTGAACGAATTTCCAGAGTATAACCCGAAACAACCTGATTATTTGTCGCAAACCTTAACTTTTACTTTACCGCATACCATTATGTGTTTTTCGGTTCCCTAAACTAGTTCAAGTAAATCACATCCCCAGTTGTGTGTGTGTGTGTGTGTGTGTGTGTGTGTGTGTGTGTGTGTGTGTGTGTGTGTGTGTGGTCTTTATTGTGTATAATGGTTTCAAAAAGAAAGTGAACGTGTGCAAGATGTTTCTGACTATGCCTTAGGTACTTAGGCGATGACCCAGGTACTTGTTCAATGAAGGCAGGTGAAAAGGTTTCGAAAAATGTAAAAACACAGAGGACACATGCTCAGAATATCGTCTACCCAGTGCAGTAATTCACATTTGATTGCCATCTTCTGCCAGTGCACAGTGGGATAGAGTCGATCGTAGATGCATTCACTCATTCACATTGTGTGTGTGTGTGTGTGTGTGTGTGTGTGTATTTATGCATGTACAAATGTGTGTGTGTCGTGTGTGGTTTGACCGTTGCTTCTTAATGAGCTGTTCATTCCCATCGTTATAAAACATAATCACTTTGACTGCAGTACGCACTTCGTAAATATGCCCCAAAAATGGTGGCGCAATCTGTGTTTCTGATTTCTACGTTCATATTGTGCTACGTGATGCATTTGAGAGAGGGGGAAGGATCAAAAGGAATTTTAACATGGTAAATTTGTATGAGACATAAATCAGAAATGTATTTGTAATATTTTTATGTGATCACAAAAAGTTCAAATGAATACGGCGCATCGACTCTCATCATGCGAACAAATTCACTTTCATCGAGCAAAATACCTGAAGGCAGTTATGATTCATCGTGTATTCTTCCATAAAATAATTCAAATCCACAATATTACAGACTAATGCACCCCATTTCACCTAGTTTAACACCGTAGATTTTATTCACACTAAGAGCAAAACACTAGTTTCTATGTTTTGTGAAGACAGTCGATCGTATCCAAATTCGCCTATTCATTAAACATTCCCCGCCTCCTTAATAACTTGGCATTATTTCCTCCGTGTATAAATCTAAATGACCGTAAAATTTATTGAAAGACGTCAACGGTTTATGGATTGTTGGAGTCATGAAAAGATCACTGTCATAGTCATCGAGCAGTAAATTGTGGTCCTTAAATAAAAGCACATCGAAATTATCATCCTCATCAATGCCATCACCGCGCTGCTTACACGAAAGGAGAATAAATAAACTAAATAAAGACGGCTTGTGTTCACACTTGATAGAGGGAACATTAACATGGCTAAAATATGGTACACGCAGTTCGTGTGTGTGATCTCCCACATTCGTGCTGTCATCACTTCCTTATCAAATCCATCGTTTGTCCTCTTTGGCGGTGACATTCGTTGCCCTTTGAATTAGTGGTTCGTAGGGTAAGTTTACAAGAAATGCTATCCAAACCCAACGGTGCAAGCGTGCGATTAACTAGGTGGCATAGTGGTGAGCAGCTCCACCTGTTACTTGAGAGGCCCAGGTTAGATTCCGGTCGAAGAGCAACTTTGACTGGTGGTGGTCAAACAGTCAGCACCAAATTAAAGTGATGTGAGAAGGTCAGTCTTAAGGTTCATGGTTTTGGTAACACTCCTTGTTCGTTAATACTCGCCAAGCGACGAGTTTTCTTTTCAACGGCTAACTACAGGAAAGTGTTGGTTTGAGATTGACTAGCCGAGGGCCATTTGAGCAATAAGATTGTAAGGTTTAGTCAGAGATATATGTGAACTCCCTATTTCAAACCAATGCATAAGTATGGATGAATGGGTAAATTTAAGAGGCAAAATAGCCCACTGCAATGCAAGGATGACAATCCTGAACTTGTGACTCAGGATAGTCAGGTGTATTCTAACATAAAAGCTCATTCCTATTCGGGATACAAGGAAAAGCTTCTCTAGAGTTTCATATGTCATTTGAATGATCGATATCTGGGCTTTGATTTGCTTGGCATTTATTGCTTGTGCGAAAATTGGAGAAAATATATGTCATTTCCTTGAACAATGAGTCAGTACAATCTCCCAGCATCAAGCCATCGCTTGCTTAGCTTTCAAGCGACCTTTCTTCAAGCAAAGTTTAACGTAGTAACTTCAAAAAAAATGCACTATTATTCTCAAATATCGCGTTCTCGAATTCATCCAAGTTATACAACTAGGTATACCATATTTATTGCTGAGCCCTTAATCTGACTGAGAATGGCACAGTCCATAAAAACGTCATTGTAATTGAGTTGGAACGAATACATTCTTCCAGAAGCTCTGACCTTTCAATTAACCAGAGCGAATAAAAAATTGTTTTTTGTTACTTTATTTCACTCCGTGGTTTCCCACCTTGGATCAAACAGTACTTTTGGAAATTACCAAACCGGTAATCCCCACTCGTCAGTATGCAGAAGATTTTGAAGAAATTCAAAACCAAGGCAAACGGTAAGTGGGGCTCATATTTTGTAAGTTGTTTGCGCTTTTGAAGATAAACATTCATGTAGTTCTATACATGCAGACTCTTAAACAGCTACCAAATAACACAATTTCGTCCAGTGAGCTTGTAATTAATAACCTGGAGCAACCTTTCACATGGTATGTGTACAGTTGAGACCGTTTTTGTTTTACGGTTTTCACAAGTAGTTTGTATCAAATTAGAGTCAGATCATCAGGGCCACTCAGGAGCAGCTTCATGCACAGCATTTGGGCGGAGTTTGGTTTTCTCACAGCGTATGAGAATACATGATTCAACTATCAAAATATGTGGGTATAATATTACTTACAAGGTCGGTACTTATATTTGTTTATCAAATTATGATTCATCATGCAGTATCAATACTCAACTCATCGTTGGAAACAATGCAACGCTGTTTCATCCAAAGGTTTCCAAAGGTACGTTGGGTATTGATGCTGCATAACGAGTCATATGCACAATATAATCTCCTACTATCAGGTTTATATAAGGTAGTATTCACATAGTTCAATAGCCACCGTCATACGATCAACAAGCAATCATGGCAGGCAAAGTAACGGTAATATATAAGTGCGAGGTACCAGACGTTTGAATTGTGTACTTCGTTGGAGAATGTAGATGCGGCTTTCGAGGTACCTTATATACGTGATTAAGCGTGCCTCAAAATATTTAGGAAAATTTGCTACACAACTGTAAGTGTTCGGGATTCAATGTTGCATTCAAATATCTACTTTATGAATTTTACGAATTAGTTACCTTATTCCACGAGATTGTGAAAAAATGTGTAAGAAGCTGTATAGCCAGTAAGTAACGACCCACCGGATCGCAAATATGGAGGTGCAACCATGGCATAATCAGGGAATTCCTAATCTAGATATAAAAAATGATGTTTTTATTACCTTAAAAAACGTTCATCGAATGTGCATGAATCTCCCAAGGGTATGGGATAACAGCACTTTGATTGAATCGATTATTGACAATACTAATATGATTATTTGTTCGCAACAAGGGAAGTTCATCTACGAGTACGTTCATGTTACCATAACCTCTGTTGTCTAGGTTTCCGCGAGAAACATTTATGAGATGATTAAGATGCTACCGTTGACAAATCGATCTGAGTTGTATGAAATTTTCTCCGTAACCAGTGATGTGTGTTTCAGCACGGCTTACCGATCCTGCCTATCTACCCTGACGTGCGAGCTTCATTGGTGCCTGGATCATGCGGGTGATTTTAGTTTCGACATCGTATATGTCAGTAGGTTTTTTTGCTATACTAGGAGTCCATCAAGTTAAAACAACTCGCGACAAAAAACGCTGTTATTGTTTGGATGGAAACCGTTGGAAATAATGATACGGATGTGGCACTGCAGGATAATCCAAGTTGAATTATTTTGATATAAAGTTAGAAACCGACAATTGGTTATCGTCATTTGACTGAAATCGGCTTCGTTGGTCAAATCTCCATCTTCTATCCTTTTATTTGATCCCTAGAATAATTTAAGAAGAAAATGTAGCAGTGTTGTGTTGTAAAATTTATATCCAGAATAATTTCACTCTTTCTCGTCAGGGGCAAACTACAGTCAAAATGTAATGAAACATGAAATTACAAATACCGTTGTGAAGCTGTTGTCCGTGTTTGTACTGCGGCAAAGCAAGGGTGAGAAATATATCCTTTTGGGTCCAGTTGGAGCAGTCTTTGACAGTGGTTCAATTGCAACGATTTCATTTTATTTCAATCAGCAAAAGCCATTTGCAAAAAAGGAAAGCACGTGTGAAGAAACTTACTGAAGACAAAGGGGGATGCGAGCATCAAGTGTATGGACAAATAGTGCAAGCCCTAGTGCATCAATAACACTTTTTCACGTTATACCCGATAACTAATTAGCCATTCCTGTTCAATCACCCCGCAAGATTTTTACCTTGAACGACGTTAGCGACTGCACGATAGCTGATTCACAAGACATACTTCATTATCATGTGTTGCATTTTTGGCCCAACCAATAAACGCATATCTCACCTATTTGCTTATGAGTAGTCAAACGTTGTGTGTGTGTGAACGTTTTAGGCCCTTCAGGTAGTTCACCGGTCATTGAAATCATTTTATAAACATTTCCAGTGAATATTTAGGAATTCCGCGTATACTTTGAGTGTCGCTGGTCGCGCTCAGTTGTTTGCGACCGTTATTGACACCTGCTGTGATTCGAGGAACGTTTTTAAGTGTGGTGCCACTGGTTTTCATTTTAGAGCCGCTCCAACACTCAGTTGGGTTGCGAAAGGTGATTCATGCAGCAGCATTCGGAAATGCACGCTCATTCATTGGACCATTCTCAAATGCTTCAAAAACTGCGGTATTTATAGGGAACCAATCTCACATGTGATGTGTATGGACCGAGCAGACAGTCCGAAAAATGACAATGCACTGATGACGTTGCTTTGAGTTGGATCACTGGAGTCTTACGCGATCATAGGACTGTTATATTCCCCGCCATTCATGATTTTTTATGGGACAAAAACATCGTGGGTATGAAAGATGCAGAGACGTTAATCTCAGAAGGTGACTGATGGAGATATCTCACTGCGAAGAGGTTCCGGTGATAAGTGCGATTCAAGCCGCACAAGTACTGCAAACATTCGCACAAGAATCGTGTGCAGAATTTGTGCTCCATATAGTAAACAGAGAAGCTAGCCATACGCCGGTGACCACAAAGTTGAAAACAATTAACAATGGGTTTCCTTCTGGTGAAATAAGTTGCTACTGAAAATTTGTTTCGTGTCTTATTTTAAACGCGACAAGCATCAGTTATCTGATTTGAACCTTTCGGAAGTTAGGTGATTGCTCTCAACTTGGCTTCATGTTTTGACCATGTTTTCTGCAATTTTCTGGACGTCCCTCCCAAAAGCAAACACATCCGAGAAGCAAACAACTCTGGTCGGTCCGACTATGTTCATGAGAAATAGAAACAGTGTTACTGGAAAAATCAGCGAGTACACCAATATTCTAGACATGCTCAAGATTGGCAAACAAAAGACTTGTATGTAATAAGCTAGATAGCTTGCCGACGTAAATAGATACTATCCCACCGAGAAGGTATCCGTCTATGTGTTATTCTTATTTGTATCACTACGGTTGAGTTTGAACATCCATGAGCACTAGGTGCTGCAGTTATCGTTCCAATTTTCCAATAAAACTCAATCGGAACCAAAATGATCATTGGGATCGAAATGGCAGAACGGTAATCACGAATGACAAGTACCATTTGGCGGCGCACCAGCATATCACTCAATATCTATAAAAATTAAGCACGTAAATCTCGTGAGCTCCTCTCAGAAAGCCCAACAGGCCCCAGACAGCCTAATGCTGCAGCTTACACCAGATTCGTGTTGTGTAAACGGATGTCAAGTTTACATCACAGAAGACTGCAGTTGGGTAAAGCAAAAAACGCCTTCTGTGCACGCAGACACATTATTTATTAATATTCGACCTCCGCGTGTAATGAAACTGCGCACACAATTAAAATTATCTACCCGACCCATTAGCTTTCTCATTTGGAGATGACGTCACTTCAAGAAGTCTAATTACTGAAATGGATACCTTCACAATACACTTCGAGAACCGGTGGACAATAAAACGTGATGTCACCTAACCCAAAATTGGATTTGGGACTCAGAAAACCAAACGGTTTTCTACGGAAAGTGTTTTCTGTTTACCATATCGTCGAAACAACCTGCAGAAGGAGTAGTATTCATTTGATTTTCGTGCGAGCACTTTATGGTGAGCATCAGTTTGCCAACAGGAAATAATGCCAACGAGCTTCTTATATACCTCATTAACCAAGGCAATTATAATTCCCGCATACTAACCTCTCTTACTCCTTACAAATTGGTATGAATACCAAATGCGAAACTTTTCGGCTTACGTAAATCCACTTGAGGGGATTTGACAAATTCAGCACCAACTCTGGGCCTCTGATCTGACACAGACGGGACAATCTTACAATTTTATTTCACCTAAAATGTCCTATCTCTATACCAGTGTTCCTTCACTTCCAGCTAGGTTTTTTTCGAGGCAACACGTCATTCAAACCACGTGTAGTTAACTGTGCTGACCTAGTAATCACACAACAATTACTCGCCGTTGCTCACTTCGGATTCCGTAAGTGACCTAATTAAATCCACAATAAAGGATCTTTAGTTTAGTTAAATTTAACCAATAACAAACTTAGTAACCGAGCATTTAATGACTCGATTGTGGCCTCCAGTTTGATTCAGTCAGAAAAAAACAGAAGCACAAGTAGAATGAACAACGTTGCAAGTGAAATGCACAAATTTGTACGAGCATCCGGACTGCCAGTTCGTGACTCATCGTGATATGCGTCCCGGTCACATCACTTATTTATTTGAACCAAGTGAACCTGAAACAAGAAACCAGGAGTCCAAAAATAGATAACTTTACTTTGCACGATCCAGCTTTCAAAAATCTTTTTAACTCTATTTTCAAAGACTCTGCTTCGCGACCGTTCCGCACCTTGGAGCAAGACGTCAGGAATTGGGAGCGGACCAAGGTGAAATTTTTGAAGTAAGTTCATCAATAGCTAAAAATGCATAGTCATATGAAATACTTAGTCAGCTGGGTCATTGTAACTTGATTATAACCACGTGACCTTTACTTTTAGGTGCACGTATTGGTGTTCATTATGAAACCCACAAACGGGTACTCCATTTTCAGAAGCATAAAGTAAATAATCCACAAATTCGGTTTTAGAAATGGCAGCCTAATTATCTGACTCTTTAGCTTCAAAAAATATGACATCGATGTTCGTCGATGCGCAGGGTAGAATATACTGTGCCACGGTAAGTGATATTTTGCTCTGCGTTTGTGATACCTAGGTGATCCGCACTAAGGAGGCCCGAAGATCTCTCTTATTCGGTAGTCAGTTTGGCCAAAACACCGTACTGTATTGCATTAAAGACTTCGACAAGTTAACAAACTCACATTTCAGCTAAATGGAGGGAAACTGATCATTGACACTTTGAAATAAACATGAAAATAAATGCTGCAGAAATAAAGTTGGTTCAGCCACCGAGGTTTGCGTGAAGTTCCTCTGTGACTTTCAACTTATCAACCAGAACACATGCTAAGCCAGGCACTGTAGAGCTGTGACTTCGCCGTTTAGCCGCTTGTCATCTGAGACAAAGTGTTATTACTCACGGAAAGTTCTTGAGTACTCTAAAACTAAAGCTCAAAACTTAGGAATCGTTTTAAAGTGGTCTGTTAACTTTTGATCGTTGTTTTCACGTATCGCATTGTTCCCAAGCTACTGGACGATTCCGCACCATACTGGTGGCAAGTGCGCAACCACAGCGGTCACACTGGTCTCATTCCGGCATGGAAACTACGTTCAGTTCGGCTCACTGGAGACCTGATGGACTTACGCCCGCCCGGATCAATTCGTTCCGAGGCAACTTTACGGTCCAGAAGTAAAACGCTTCCTCCGTTTGAATATTGGTATCGGGAGTCCACAACCTTGTCACAACGAGACAGAATACGTGCACAATCATATGGACCAATAAATCGAGTGAGTATGCGTGATTCGGATTTGAACTCGACCAATGACTTTCAGCCAATGGTAGTCTACATACCAACAGAAACATTAGAAGAAAATAGACCACTTCCGATCTTACTGTTTCCCTATTGCAACCGACAGCACTCATCCACGATCAGTATGTCCACATCACCACGACGTCAGTTCGAGCAGACAATGGATTCTACGTTTGATTTGCAAAATCCAACATTCTCCACAATGACAAAAGAGAACACATTATACGGGCATCCCCGAGTACCCAGTGTGTACAGTCCAACAATCAAATTGGATCGTAGGAGTTCCTTCATTGCTGGAAAAGTTTAAATCCGGGAGTGTGATAAAACTGAAGTGTTGTTCTTCTCTCGATTTCCATCCTTATGCATGTATATCGTACGCGTCTACCCCAAATATCGACACAAACGCGAATTCGGCTTGTTTCAAACAGCTTCTCAATTTCGGCTTTTGCTTAAATGGATATCTAGTTTGGTGTCTCTGAGAAAAACGTTTACTTTCAGTCCTATTCGAAATGTCGACCGTGGCGACCGGACTATTAGTGCTCTTTTTCTATAACACGAGTTAAATATTTTGTCTTCTTCAATAATTATATTTTATTTTCCTCATGAACATTTAGGGTTATTACTAGGCGCTTGATTTACGGTATCATAGTTTCAGAATCATTTGAAAATTACCATGGCGGATGAAAAATGGGTTTTCGTTTTTTTCTTAACGAAACATCAATCCACAAAAAACGAAAAAATCTCGGTACCGACAAATCCGTTGTCCTGTAGGACCATATCGTTCAAGGCTAGTACAATCAAATCGGAGTATTTAAGGACAAAATAACAGCAAAAGAAATTCTGGTCAGTTTTACACAGGGGTGGTTAGTCATGGCTCCAAGCGTTTTGTTCTAGGGTGCAACGGATGGTTTTAGCTCGATAATTAGGCTGAAAAAATTCTTTTATTTGGATAAACGTTTCAGAGATTATCGAAGAAATGAAACGGGATAATTTGTACGAATTGGATAATCGGATGACATACCGTTACTGCGGCAATAGCCAACAGGTTGCGAAAGTTCTACTCAATAGAACAGGAACACTACGCAAAGTCCTGGTACTTTTAGATAATTCTGAAACGAAATTTCGGATACAACAAATCATATAATTTGCGCACTTAACTATAGTATATTCAGTCAATAACTCGGCGCTGGAAAAGATAACCCAACGTGTCTCGTTCCAGAGTATATTAATGGATATTCACTAACCTTAAAGCAACCTTTTGTGGAGAAAGTTCGCACAAGCCACGTTGTAACAACTCCCATAATTCGGGTTGTACAGTTACTTGTTATCCGATTGCGTGACTCACTCGACGCAGCGTTTTTTTTTATTCATCGTACAGACCGGTAGGTCAAAAAACTGTAAAATCACCAGTTTTTATCCTCAGGGTTTCCAATATTTTGCTTGCATTTGATTTCATAGTGAGTTGCGTATACCTGGTTTATCCACTGTTAACTCATCGGAATGTCAAAGAGGCTTTCGATGCAAGCTTAGTTCCCATCATCAATTACTGTGAAATTCATTTTAGTAGGCAAGTAACTTCATCACGTTCCGCCAGCTAGACAGTTTGAAAGTAGGCGAGGAATCGGTTGCGGTTAGCAGAGCTGTGTACTATCGGGCGCAACCCCCGGATGCGGATAGGGGGCCGCATTCACGGCCAGTCACGAATAAGATGTGATTACCAAATGAGCGGTCGTGAACAATCAACGGTAGTGCTCCAGGATGTGGCGGGATTCTCCGCTTGGCGGCACTGTGGTGTGGCGAGTGCCGCCCGCTATTAATTAAGGTCATAGCTCCTTGTCGTGTTCCACTTGCCAGACACGATTTCCCAGAAGAGGCAAATGAACCATACAGTTGGCCACCAACTCCTATGGACCAACTTTGCCTCCTTGTAAAACGCACATGGCTACGAAAAAGCTAGAGGTGCATCCTCGAATAAAAATGTCTACTCTGGACCGGGTAACCGAGTAGCGCAACAGCCTGCAATGCAAACAACCACTCATCCAATGATCGGTTGTTCTCTCAAGCGCACTCACGAAAATCCTACATCATAAACAAGGACTTGCTTTCCGATGTCCACTCCCTTTCCACATTCCCTTCCTTTATCACGAACCACGGGAACTTTGCTCGGCCATACCAGCTGTAAGACCACCGGTGGAAATCCGGGCTATGTTCTCTCTCACCATGCCTTGACTAGCTTTCAAGTCTTACCGAACCCGCTACCAACTGCCGATGCCCTCCTTCGTTCTCGATGCACATCCAAACTAGCCGCGTCCAATCTACGGACCCTGATGCGCATTGGACAAGAAGCTGATTTGGCTCGTACGCCTTAGTCCCTGGCCACCGGCGTGTGTTGCGTCCAAGAGATTTGCATTCAAGACTTCAGCTCCGTCATTCGACTAATGCTCCATCAAATCCCTTTGGGAAGTATCACACCTTTCTGGGTACTATGGGACCTCATCTTTGGTTTTGCTGGCAATGGCGCTACTGGGTAGATCCCAATCAACAGTCAGTTTTGCGAAGTGAAACTTAGAGTTTCGTGCAAAGTGAGCAGTCGCCCTTTGAATAGACGCAATCTGTTTGTCGTCTCGGTGTATGCATCTATCGACTGCAGCTCCGGTACAGTCAAAGGTAATTTCTGAAAAAACTACACGACCTCCCACGTAAAGCAAATCGGGCTGGTGTTGTGATTTGGGAAACAGGAGACAGGAATGCCAAAGTAGGTCGGTTATCATTGAAAGGGGCTTATTTAAGAGGCCCTCAGGCTAGTAACCTTCCGCTCGGAAAAGGGGAACGGTTTTTAGCCCTATGCTGTGACCATCATCTATTCCCCTCGAGTACGAACTTCAGAAACTCTAATCGCCGGTACGCCACGTAGCGTCCGCCCTCTCAGAGTCAACAGGGGACACAGATCAACCACATCGCTGTAAGCCGCAAATGGTGGAGTTGAATACAAGACTGTCGTCCGTACTGGAGCTTACTTACTTATTTTTTACTTTTATGCGACCGTCTCCTATCAGAGGATGAGTTTGCTCCATGAATATCTCGTATCACGGCTGACCATGTGCGGCCGTTGGAAGCGAGTTCGATGCAGATCGCGCCCCAGTTTTCCTTCCATTGGCGAGCACCATAGACTGACCGTAAGCCGAGGCACTCCACATCCTTCTCGACAGTGTTGACCCAAGTTTTGAGCTGGACACCACGGTGACAGCGCCATCCAGAGCGGGGTTCAGGACGGAGTGTTTGTTTGGTTAGTTCCGTCTCGGGATGCCGCAGGATTTGACCCAGTCACCGCAATCGACGACTCCGGAGGAAGTCGGAGATTTTGTCAATTTCACAGCACCGTTCCCTAACTTCGTCGTTGGATACTCTGTCTGGCCAATTTGTTTTCGAAATAAGTTGCAGGCACCAGTGATCTAACACCAACTTTCTAGTATCCTCAGCCATCAAGAGCCAGGTTTCACAGCCGTAGCTGAGTACAAGGCGTGTCGCGGAACGGCAGATACGAACCTTGGTCCGAAGACTGATTTCACTGCGGGTCCACAACGCTCGTCGTAGCTGGAGAAATGCTTTCCTGGTGTTGTCTATCCGGAGTATTACTTCATCCTTCACCTAACCGTTCGGAAGCAGTGTAGAGCCTAGATATTTGAATGATGGAATACATTCGATCAGTTTATCATTGATCTACTGCTGTTGAGCTCTTGGCCCTGGACAAATAGATATACCTTTGGTTTTCGAAGTTTTTATTCCTAGCCCGATGGACGTTGAGAAAAAGTCGATTCGGTCAAGGACTGTTTGGAGCGTGACGGGAGACTCCGCTAGCACAACAATGTCATCCGCGAACTCCAAGTCCGAGATGTGCATCCCCTGACCCAGTTGGATACCGGGATAGTCAGCCAGTGCCTGTCTCATTGTCCAGTCGATCGCGTATCTGAACAGCACTGCTGAAAGAGTGTAGCCCTGTCGGACGCTAGTAGTGAGTGTGAGCTCGGATGATTCTTCACCATACATACGGACCCGCGCCCTAGTGGACGAATAGTATCCTCTCAGAAGCCTTGCGAGTTTATCAGGGCATCCCGTTGGATTCTATTATCACCCAGAGACACCCACGGTTAGCTGAATCGAAAGCAACCTGAAAGTCGATGAAACAGGCTACTGTTGGCTGTTGGGACCTGTAGCGGTGCTCCAGTGTTCGACGTAGTGTAAAAATTTGGTCCACGCAGTCTCTACCAAGGCGGGAATCCCCTTGGTTCGGTCGTGTGCGGCGGTCTCTCGCAACTGTGAATCGGCTGAGCAGCAGCAAGCAGAAAATCTTCGCAGCCATGTCGATCAGGCTGATCCCCCTATATTTGTCGCACCATGCTCTGTCTTCTTTCTTTGGGATGGGCAGCAGAGCGGACGTGTCCCAATCAGTCGGAAAGACTTCTTTTCGCCATATGGAGCCAAATAGAGTGTGTAATCTTTTGATCAATGGCGACAGGCAGCACTTGTAGACTTCAGGTGAAATGCCATCTTCTCCAGTAGCTTTTTTGCTCTTCAGTTGATTGATCACTGTGGCGATTTCAGTTGTGCTCGGTGGATCGCAACTGACATCTTACGGCTCTGAAAGAACTGGGAGTTTTAGGGCCGTTGCGTGAACTGATGTTCGGTCGAGTAATCGATCGAAGTGCTCTAACCATCGCTCTATTTTTTTTTCTCAGGTATGAGCTGAACGGCTGAGTCGCGTAAGAGCGACTCCTGCTTACAGCGCCTACCCGACGCGTTAAGAATGAGGCGGAATAGCTTGCCAAAGTCACCGATCCCTGCTGCAATCTCCCCTTCTTCAGCTACTTCTATCCAGTACCGCTTACGATCAGCCCTAGCGGAGCGCGAGGCCTCGCGTTGCCATCTGGGGAGTTCGCCCCTTCCTGATATCCGGGCTTTGTGTGTTTTTGCGGACAGTTGAAGTGTGCCCTCCGCGGCCCAGTCTTTTAGACGCCTTTCAGTTTTCTCTAGTTCTTTTAAAGCAGCTTCTCCAACCGTCGATTTCATTACCATCCACTGCTCTTCTACTGGAGTTGAATCCGGTGATGAGTTGATTATCTTGTGTAATCGGGTGGCGATTGCGCTTAACAGCGCTTGGGGTTTCCAGGGCCGCGACATTTATGCGGGTCGGTGGGGAGGCCTTAGGGCATGTGGATAGATGGATTCTGAAGCGCGCACGAACAAGAACGTAGTCTGTATCGTTTGCGTTTCCCGTCACTGCGCCGCGGTACGCTCGACAGTCTTCTACAAATAAAGCCCAACGAGATTTTGTTAGGATATGGTCCATCTGATGCGAAGTGCGACCGTCTTTGGTGTGCCATGTCTGTAAGTGCCTTCTAGGGTGCTGCAAACAACCATTCTGTTAGAGTCGGCCAAACTGACCAGACGGTCACCATTCTCACGGCGTTGACCAAGGCCGAATTTTCCCACGACGTGTCACGTTGACCAGTCCGACGGACCTGTGTGAGCGTTCCAGTCTCCGGCGATGAACAGAATGTCACTCCTCTAAACTCGATTGATTACCTCTTGGAGGCTGCCATTGAATTCATCCTATCTCGCTGTCTGCTACGTTGGTCGGAGCATAGACCATAATCACCCCCAAGTTCTGCGGGGAGCCTTTGAAACGTGCCGAAGCAAGTGTTGTTGAAGTCGGCTCTCGTGCGATCATTTCGTTGTTGGTTTTATTGTTAATGGCAAATGCGACGCCGTGAAGTTGTTTGTCGGGCACCTATAATAAATCCAATGATTTGCCTCTTCTCCTGAAACTTTTATGCACCGAGTGCCGGAATTAAGTATGCGGACTTCTGAGAGACCGGCTATGTCGATTTTGTAGTTGTGTAGTGTCCTCATTGTGAGGCTTTGGTTGCCCACCTCTAACAGTGTCCAAACATTCTAACGAGCTATATAAGCCTGTTTCCTACAGTTGACTATTCCAGTTTGTTTTCGACACCTCGACCGCTGGAGCACGAGGTGCGTTGCTTGCCGGGGACGCCGTAACATGGTCATGATCAGAGTGCACTTTTTCAAAACCATTCATTGAGATTCACGGGGATATGGTACGAGGCGATGTCCCCATCACCACTCGGGACTGTTGCACTACTCGGTAGCCCAGTCCGGAGTAGGAATTAAATTGACGGTATCTCATTCGGCCGAGAATGCACCTCTGGCTTTCGCACACCCAAGTACAAACTGCAAGGCAGCAGGGTTGTTCCAGATAATCCGATGGCCTGATGTGCGGCTCATTCGCTTTTTCCGGAATACCAGGTCGGGTAGGTTGGACAGATTTCCTCTGTAATCGTTGGATCAGTAAATCTCGTCCGCCCATTCAGACGTATCCGTCATCGCATGCCGAACACTATATCGCCGAGGTTTTTAGACCTCAGTTACCCTCAACCTGGTTTAGCCCGCCTGCCGAGCGGTTTACCGGGGTGTGGCTGCTGATGCATGCTTCAGCTTCGTGGAGCCAGAGTTTGGAGCTGGGTGAATGATGGAGACCAAGGAGATGGAGGATGCCGCAAGGGACACGACGGCTGACCAACGCGGAGGTGCTACTTCTCTCAAACATCCCATTACCCCCGTACAGGAACACTTCTAGTCTTATCAGCCGGTCAGTCCTGTTGACTCCAATCACGAATTAGCTTGTATCAAGCTGTCCATGTGCTTCGGTGGACGCTACAACGACGATAAGTTTTCGATAAGCTTCTCCATCCATCTTGTTTATCCGCTTTATAAAATGCGCCAGCTGAATAGCTAGACTTGGCCGCACCTGATAACATTAACCAGAACCACTCGCTCATCAAGAACACTTTACAGTCCTCTGGTCTAGTGCGCTGTAACCTGTGCCGTTGCGCCGTAAGACAGGATTTCTGCGCCTTCTTGATGCACGTCAGTTCGTTCCGGCTGAAAGCTAGCAAACGGCTCGTCACGAGACGTGCACTTAACGCGTTTTCGTAGATACCACGAAATCTAGCGGTCGCGACGTGTATCAAAGATGTAGTGTGCTGTCGCCACGGGAAATTCATGCAACCTGTTCTGTCTCATCCGAGTCACCGGTAGGAAACAACTTGATGTGAGTGAAACGATTTGTAAAGCTGATGGCTTCCCGATTCACAATCAGCAGGGGAGTCTTGAACGTTGGCTGGGGCACTCTGAAACAGTTTAGCTGACCTTTGGTTTCATCCCTTCCAACAGCTATTCTGGCTTTTGTCCCGTGCTCTGTGCCGACAAATTCACCAACCGAGGTGTAGATCCGCAGGGAAATCCAATCTTTAGGACGTCACAAAGCACCGGCTCCGATGGACTTCTCCAGTCCTTTTAAATATGGTAGAGTACAGCTTGTTACACAACTTCAAGTTTTGTTGTCAAGTGATGGAATTCAGAACAGGTACCCTCCTCATCTTTAAGAAGGACTCGCACAGTGACTGCGCTAAACACAGGGATGTAAGCCTTATTTCAATAGCGTCGAAGCTGCAGGCGTCTGTCACACTCCGTAGGCTGTATCAAGCGCTTGAAGAGCAGACTTGTGAGCAGCAAGCTAGGTTTCGTGCCGGTCGTGGATGTGTCGATCGAATCTTCACCCTCCGACAGTTGCTAGAGCACCGTCATGCCTTCCGAAGACCAACAATCATCATGTTCTTAGATATCCGCACGGAATTCGACTTAGTCGACAGGACTTCACCGCAGAACTGCTCGTTGAGAGATGGAGTTTCAAAGAAGTATGCGCCTCTCTCCCAAGGTTTGTATCGTCACACCTTAGGTCTTCAAGGTCCTACGGCCAGCTTATGTCCCTTCTTTTGTCTCCAGTGGAGTGAGCCAAGGTGGTCGTACTTCCGCATTTCTCTTTCACTTTGCCGTACAGGACGTTATTCGGAATGCCTTGTCTGGTCTTTATACAGAGGAGTTAAACTTCTCCCGCGGAACAAAGTTTTTGATTTGGAATACCCTGATTATGTTGCCTTATTGAGTGACAATCCCCAGGCAGTGCAACACGTTTTGGACCACTTGGCGACTGAGGTATCCAGATGTGGTATACGTCTGGGCCTTCGAAGGGCAAAGTGTTTTCACAAGCCCGTGCCTGCACTCACCTTTTATGGTGGTCAGCGGGAGCCAGTCAATAGCTTTAAGTGGCGCTGGAGGTTGAATACAACTGGAGGTAATTTTGAGGAGGATATCACATCACGGATAGAGAAAGCGGCACCTGTGGCGCCGCCGTAACATTCAGCCCTGTCTTAACGGACGGGTTTACATCGCCTTGATTCGTAGCGTTTTACTTTAAGGTCGCGAGACCTAGCCACCTTGCGCTGAGGACGCTCGGCGTCTTTCTGTGTTTGACAACTGATGTCCTCAAAGCATTGGTCGCGCCTGGTGGGAACAATGAGTAAGTAATTACGAGGTGAGTAGTCGTGTGTTGTGCGCGGATGGCCGTCCTCTTACTGAAGTGATTATTCTGCACCGCTTCGTAAATACAAAAATGTCACCAAGACAAACACGGCCACGGAAAAGACATCAAAATTGTACGGTAAAAAAGACAAAAAGATCGTAGCATATCTTTTTACCATCTGCCTTTCATATTCTGTTGTACTTCCCTCCCCAGTTTTTAAGAGTTGTAACGCCGAAACAATGCGTGCTTCCAAGCCCATGTAAAATATAATATATATGGATGGTTTGTTGACACTTAAAACAGCAATAACGCGACGTGACTTGACTAAGACTGAAGTAGAGACAAGAAGGCTTTAAATTGACCTAGTCGAATTCTCATCAACTGCTCCATATTTGAATGACCCCTTCTCGTTTATGATTGCCCTAGGTTTTCGAGATGTAATAAATTTGTTTATTTGGTTGTGCTGACAAGTCAAAATCGAGCTCACGTACCTGAGCTAAACAGAGCCATATCTTTGTTATTCTTAGAAAGCCCACTACAGGAAATGCACAACACGAATGATGATTTGGTGAGTATCTGATGTACTTGGAGAAATCTCTTCTAGAAAGGAAAAAAGTTTTTTATTTGGCAAAAACGCTACACCATATCACTCCCCCAGGTATTCGCTCTTCCTCAGGTAGTGTGATTTTTACCCGATCACGAAGTCGCTTGTTTATGGATGCCAGTGGCTCCTAAAAATTCATAGTTAGACCCTTTGTTCATATAATTCGTTTTTTTAATGACGAACTCAAAATGAGCTTGAATAGTTTTAAATACCCAAGTAGTAGAAAACGAAGACTGATTCCATTCAATTTTTCAGACTTTAGTGTCTGGGTTTTTGTCGACAGTTCACAGAATCGTCCAGGTCAAGGCTAAGATCAATCGAAAGGAAGACTTCACAGTCAGGAACCTCATGAAGGTAAATCATCGTAACGAAAATAATGAGGGCAAATACACCACTGACTGCATTAATTCATGCCTGTTAGTGTCTCAGACCATACAGTAGGTGTCTCAAAGCAAGCCGGTGTTGAACAGCTGAGATCATTAATTACCGCTTCCATACATGTTTGCGACATCCTGAACTGATCGTCTCTCGCCGTCCTCCAACCACTACCTACCTCCGAGAACAATGGAGATCTATGGGATCGGTGTACTTAGCACCCGTTGCGCATGCCGCCGATACTGAACTCCGTTCCGCAACACTCTAACACCTAAACTCAACGTTACTGATCCGGCGTTCCCACCATATATGAGTTATGCTTTGAAGATAGCGACGCTGAAACACTGGTAGTCGTTCTTCATCTTCTATTCGAAGCAATCAGATTTCTGAGTTGCAACAGAAAACTGATCTAAGAGCTCCCTGACAGACAATCGGACGTCACTTCAACGCAACAGCTAACTGCGATTACCAAACGTTTTGTATTCGCAACGACACTATCCGACAGCCTACGACCAGATGAGATGTCGATTCCCAGGTGGCAGAATTCATCAACTTCGTTTAATGCCACGATATGGTGCCGCATAAATAAAGTCAACGCATTCCGTTGGAGCAAAACGCATCCCAACTAATGTTCAGATAATTCAGAAAAGCTTGCAACTCACCTGGGTCTTCGTTCGGAAGCACAATACTGTCCGCGTAATATGCATCAAAATTTTTTGTTCGATCTAAGATGTATACCATCATCTTCGCATGAGGATGGAGCCACTATCAGAATAATCCGTTTGACAAAAGTAATAAGACATGACGACGAGCAGTAAGCCCCGCCGAGTATCAATCACATCAAACAAGTAGACATAGATAAAGTTATTACCACAGTGCAAACATCTTCTGGTTCAATTTTTGCTTCTGCCACGTACCATACCGTTGTTTTGCTGCTTGATCTATTCCTTATACTTTCTTCTAGACCCGGATCTATACGGAAGAAAATCAAAAGTTGTGCAACGTTCTGAACATTTTATTTGAAAAAAAAAACATTTTATTATCGTTCTGCTGAGGTTCCAGAGGCAGTCATTCCATTGCCGAAGGGACTTCTTTACGACAAGCATTCATTTGACTTCTGTTCACTAATATCGGCAAACAGACGATCCCAGTCCCACGCTTCATCGGTCTGAAAATGAAAATTCAACGGACAGAACATAAAATTAATATGGATTATCGGACTAGAAACGGTGACCACCGATAGGGTTTGGAAGCCCGTTTTTTCCTTTACTGCTCTTAGTATACAAATTGGGGACAATTGAGTAATATAACTGGCTGTAGTAGTAGGGACATGAATACAATGCGAAACCTTCATCAAACAGTGTGAGAGATACATTATTAGACGGATTTTTAGGTTTACCGGAAACTAGGCCATAATCAAATATAGTGCACGAAATCCTAACAAACCCACCCTGTTTTTCTTTTATAACTTTTGAACCAAATCACTTAGGGTGATCAAATTCGGCAATCTGATTTGTCAACTCATCACAATGCCAAATACACATATATCCGAAGCATCAAACAGATAAATCGATTCATCCCGATAATTGTGCCTCAAGTGGTGCAAAATGCTATTAAACTCACCCCTGTAACAATGACAAAACTACCAGCTGGTCGCGAAACACAGTGACCTTTATTGATACCGACTGAAACACAACGTCCAAGCATGCTTCCGACGATGTTCCAGCTGATCTCATACTCTATGGTGTCCGTTCATCAAGGGTAGTGTGCGTCAAATCTCGCAAAGTGCTGAAGACTATCCAAGCCACAGACTCATCTCACTAACAGACTCCAAACATTTTCAATCGGGTCCAGATCTAAACAGTCAGCAGGCTTGTCCATCGTCTTTGACAGTCACATCTGGTTCCGTTGGCCGTACTTGCAGCAGCGTTGTGATCATGAAATGTTATGGTCCTCATTGACCTTCCAGAAGCTCCGGGAGCATAAATTCACTTGACGTTTTGATGTATGAGCCAGCCGTCTGCTTCCCTTCTAAGACTGTTTGCTAAGATTTTCGCTCTTCAAACTATCACAGAGCAATCACCGAAGGCTTGACAACCAAAGTTCAGCTTGCTATTCCCGAAGTCATGCCAGTAGCACATAATTGTATCAAGGCTGTAGAAACTAAACTGTTTTCATTGCTGAACATCACATTATTCCACTTGGCATTCTACATGATGCGATTTCTGGCCCATTCCTCTCGATTTTGAAAACGACGATCAGTCATCCGATTCGGTGATCTCTTTCTGTAGTGCAGATGTGGTGCAGACTGTAGGAGTTGTTCTACAAGCTTAACACCTAAATTTTGTTACACGAACCTCTGCGGATTTGATGCACTCGTAGGTTAGTTCGAATCACCATGAAAGTCTTCTCGTGCCCTGTTCGGAGATTTTTCTTCGCATTTCACGTTTTCTCTTAGCCATATAATGGTCTAAATCCTTTAGAAAGTCGCAAATAACTATTTTTCGATCTGAAAATTTTCTAGGAGATTCGGCGTATATTCATCCCTGATTCTTTATGTGCGAGTATTGTCCCTCGGAGAGCCTTGGACCTCGCACAAACTGTTTTGAAAAACTAGAGGTCTCTACTACAAAGCAGAATGTACAGCTTGAGTAGAATTTGGTAATGAATTACGTGTGACATGAACACTGAACAATACTAAATCCCCGAGCATCAAAAATGAGATATTATTGATCAAGATCGTTGCCTTTGCTCACCAGTTCGATGTTTTTAACATTTCTTCAAGGGCGGGCTTAATAGCAATTCGCACCATCTGAGGCACAATTTGCGGGATGAATCGATTTTTCTGATTATTGTCACAGATATGTGTGCGTTTAGTATAGTGATGGGTTGACAAGTCAAATTGCCAAATTTGGTCACCCTAAGTGATTGGGTCAAAAGTTATCGAATAAAAACAGAGAGGGTTTATCGACATTCTCTGCACTATATACCCAAAACGCCGGGACGTCACTCAGATAATTCTTTGAACTTCGAAGTGATTTTATCTCTCACCAAAGCCCTGTCACTGGGTTAGCATTCCTATGCTCTACGTTTCACAAAACGTTAGTTGTTTATGTAGTACAGTAGTAAAACATAACTGTAGATTAGGCAAATATCCTGTAAGACACTTTATTGTATCAGTCCACAAAGTTAACCTATCCCAGTCTTTCAGATTGATGTTGCACGAGCTATTGGCGTTCAGTGAAGCGGTGCTTACCATGATGCATCATTGAGCGCTCCGTAAACACAAATTTTCACCTAACTTGGCCCTAAGCCAACAGACCCCTTTCTCCTCCACTGAGCACACTGTGAGAGCCTTCAATCTAGCATACTCTACTGTTACGTGTTTTCTTATTGTACAACGTATATCGACATGTTTCACGTTCGCGGTCGCCAAGAGTAAAACAATGATTGCATCACGTAACCTACGTCTTATTTTTATTTATTGCTATCATCAGAATAATTATTACTATTACTATTTACTTCATTTTTTATTCAATAATCGCACACTATTTCAGGAAAAGAGTCGCGACCGATTAGAGGTTGTCAACTGGGCAGTGACCACAGGTGGTGGCAGGATTCCAACTTGGGTTACAAGGGTCTAAAGTCCTTCGTGATGACCATTTGACTACCGGCATCCTGATGAGTTGAGTAGAGGGGACTCAAGCAGAATTTGAGCTTGAAAACATTTAGCCTGTGGCAGTCAATCTAATACTCAACTTACCAGTTGAACCCAAGCAAATTAAAGTCACCTTGGTGTCTTGCTTTCCTCAGTATTTCAAATACATTCTGCCCAATCACGGACAATAGATTGGAATGCGTCTGGAAAAGCTAAAGAAGATTCAACTACGTAACGGTATTATAGTAAGCAGGCCTAGTGAGCTATCCTAGAGCTTAATTAGAGATAATCCAGACTACATTGTAAAATGTCCAAACTACACACAGATTAAGCTAGGTTCACGCACTATCCAAAAAAAGGAAGAATGCGCTTTCGCTGTTGAAACTGTGAAAATGTGTACCGTGGAAAGCTCCTAGCTTGATCTGGTACTAAAACATTCTACATCCTGGTTCACTGATCGTCACCCCAAAAATCAAGCTCCATTGGTTGTGACTTAGACGATTGCTTTCCACGACAGGTTTGTTTGTATACAACAAGTTGTATGGTTTGGACAGTAATCGAAGTTGGACTGTATCAAACAAGTGACGCTTTTAACAGCAACATTCGTTTGATTCGGCAGTTCGTCACATACCGCGGATATTTAAGGATCATCAGATCTAATCAGATGTTTAGTTCGTAAGCCGGATATCACCGAATAAAGAGCCCTAATTTGCCCGCGTTTAGATTAACCGGAGCTTCACTACATATGAAACTATCGAATCGGGTTATGCTTGCTGTCCTTCAATGACATGTTTCCTCAACACAGCTTTTGCCTGTCGACCAGGCAGTGCTGATTGATCCCCTCTTCTTAAACATGTTTTAATTAGTGCTTGAAATGTCGCGGTCGATTAAAGGCTGCGGAGCAAACTGTTCCGTTTGGTAAAAATGAGTAATAATGTTCACCAGAGATGTCCTTTCTCATACTATTTTCTTCAAATTCTTCACTGGAGAAAATATTAGATAATACCATCAAATGACAGCAAAATGTCAACGGCTAAGGGTGGTAAAAAACTCATCGTGGTGGACTGCAGACTCGTCTGTCCGTGAGTTCATATCCCACCGCGGCTGGTCACTTTCCCAAACTGGCAGCTTCCAGTTGGCCGCGAATCCCTTCCTGAAATGCTGTACTATTTTAAGGTAGTAAATATCAAGTAGATAGAGAATTAAAAAGGCAAACGACGGAAGTGTGAAACTAAAACAAATATCTCGGGCGATATTGTCTGGAGCATACATAGTGCATAACTGACACACGCAAGTTCAGTAGCAGTACTTGACATTCACGACACAAGTCTGCAAGTGCAAACTGTTTCTTCACGTTCGGATATCGGTTACGCCAGGATGAATTGTAGATTTGGTGAACCAGTCCGCAGATGTAAACCTATTGAACGAAGCAAGACAACTGTGTGACCAACGTCACCAGTACCTTGCAAGAGGCAAATTGTTGCACATCTTGGGCTCAAACAATTGACGCTGCGTTGATTTAATTGCGGCTGTGGTCGGCCTCTCCGAATCAGAAAAGTCAATTCCATTTCGTTGTAGTTTACTTCATTTGTTTCACGAATGAAAACATTGTGGATCCAAGTACGCAAAATTGCATGCCTCCCGGGCAAGTTCGAGCACTATTCTCGACGAAATTTAGCGGGTTTGCGATAGATCCATGGGGTGTGGTGGTGAACCTAGGTTTTCGCCTCATTACTAAGTAATTTACTATCTTACTGTGCCGAAACAATGCTGGTCTATTTAATGCGTGTTACCTATAGCAAGGAAGGGATATCCGTGGTATTTTGTACTGTTTGCAACTTCTGCGCCGTGATGGAGAAATTCCTGCCAGGAAATCAGTAGAAAAAGGATGGGAAGTGTGTCGAGAGAATATGAAGATTAATCACTCCTTGTCGTTCTGATGTGGTCCAAATAGATTCCGTTTCCAGTCGGTCGTAAACACTTCAAATGCTTCAGCAAACTGTGCATAGTACGACTTCAATGCACAAGTTGGCAAACTTAGTGTGTCAGAAGCCTGTTTAGGTGGCCGTTGTGCTTTACTTGCTGAGCGCACAGATAACGGGGATTGGCTTCTCAGGTTTTGTGCAGACAATCGATTGTTCTTGTCTAGCACAAATTTCCGACACAACTCGCATCGCACAGCGACATGGCGCTCTAACTCTACAGGTACTTTGAGTCAAATTGACCATATCGCCGTAAGCTACTGGTGGTGCAGTTCTGTTCAGAACTGTAGATCTTACTGGTCCACGTACGTAGAGTCGGACCATGCGTTAGTTTTAATGCGATTATCTCTCCAGCTCCATGGTTATCGTCGCAAACCGCAAACCCGGTTAGCCGTGCAACGTTTGTGTGATCCAGAAGTACGCACCCGGTATGAGCAGAAGTTAGAACATGAGCTAGGATCTACGACGAACAGTAATGTAGATGAGCATTGGGCTCATATCAAACAGGCGATGCACGTGGCAGCAGGTTTCGCCTGTGGTCCTAGATCCGTTGTCCATCAAAGACACTGGATCTCGCAAGAGTCGCTGAGTATAATGGAGCAAAAGCGTCAGCTTTCGAACCGTAAGGAGATGAATAAGATGCGGAGAAAGCTGCAAAGACAAGTTACGAAAAGCCTTAAGAATGATCGCGAAAACTGGTGGGTCAAGGTAGCCGAAGAAATGGAAATAGCAGCTACTTCAGGTAACAGTCAAAGACTGTTCAAACTTATCCGTGACACCGTTGAACGGCGAACTCAGGTCAGTGAAACGATTTGCGATAGAAATGGAGAACCCATCCATAGCAAACAGCAAAGGCTTGACCGATGGGCCGAGTACTTCAAGGAACAGTTTAGCTGGCCGCACGCTAGTGTAGTTACTCCTGTGTCAACAACTGCGACCGCTTGGCTGGTATCACTTGAGCCCCCATCGGAAGTGGAAGTGGAGTCATGTATTCGATTACTAAGGCGGGGGAAAGTGGCAGGTCCCGACGAACTTCCTCCAGTTCTTTTCAAACTGGGTGGTGAGACGTTGATAAAATCACTTACCGCCTTGCTCCGTAACATTTGGAACGAGGAGCGTATTCCGTTAATATGGAGTGAGTCATTGATTGTTCCCATCTTCAAGAAGGGAATACGCAATGACTGTAGTAATCATCGTGGGATTAGCTTAATCCCGATAGTCACCAAAGTATTAGCTTCAATTTTGCTGTATCGTCTTACACCGGCTCGCGAGAGGAATGTCCGCAAACAGCAGGCTGGATTCCGCCCAGGTCGAGGATGCATCGACCAGATTTTTACTCTTCGCCGACTACTTGAAACGCGTCATACGCACCGCCGACCAACAATAATGCTTTTCTTAGACCTGAAAGGCGCCTTTGATTCAATTGATCGAACAGCGCTTTTCAGTGTTCTTCATCGAAAAGGTATGCCCTAGAAGTTCGTGAACCTAATGAGATCATTGGATTCTCATACTTCTGGCCGCGTAAGGGTTTACGGTGAACTATGTGGTCGGTTCGAAACGACCAGTGGTGTTCGACAGGGATGTCCTTTGTCTCCATTCCTTTTTAACTTCGTCATGGACGAAATAATGGAGAGTGCTTTGCAAAATCTTCAGGATGTAGGCGTCGAACTAGGAAATAGTGAGAAGCTATGTGACTTAGACTACGCGGACGACGTTGTCTGCCAGTTCGAATGCACGGAACATGCTCAGCGTGCACTAGATAATCTCGCAAGAGCTGTAGCTCCATTCAGTATGCGCTTTGCACCTTCAAAGTGCAAGGTGATGTTACAAGACTGGACGTCAACAATTCCGAGCTTGATGGTCGATGGGGTGGTGCTGTCAGTTGTCAACCACTTCACCTACCTCGGTAGCTGCGTGACGACGGATGGGAGCACAGTAGTAGAGGTGAGTACGCGGATATCCAGGGCTCGAGCGGCGTATGCTGGACTGAAGCACTTGTGGCGGCTACATGATATTTCACTGAAGTTGAGAAGTCGTGTATACTGTGCCGCAGTGCGTTCAGTTTTGTTGTATGGTTGCGAAACTTGGAGTCTGCGTGTTGAAGATATTCGTCGTCTTGAGATTTTCGACCATCGATGTTTACGTAGTATCGCTAGGATTAGGTGGAATAGCCGAGTAAGCAACAATGAGGTCAGAAAGCGGGTATTGGGTACTAATTCAGAGAACGTTCTGTCACAGTGTATCAGGCTTAGTAGACTTCGTTGGTTGGGACACGTGTTACGTATGGCAAACACACGTCTACCATACCGTGTCCTATTCTCCGCCCCTCCTGGGGAGTGGAAGAGACCACGTGGAGGTCAACAGATGACGTGGCAGTGAGGAATGAAAAAATGTACAACAGACTTAGGAAAAGTAAATGCTTCACGTCTTCGTGGTTGGGGTCCAAAAGATCCGTCTACCAGTTGGCTGGAGACACTGAAGGATATGGCTGCGAACCGCGAACAGTGGCGATCGTGTTGTTACTTTCTGTAGAATCATAATGACTGATCTGTGTGCGTTTTTACAGTTAGACTGTGTATTCTGTGTGTTGGCTACTAGGGCATTCTCTCCTTTTCCCACCCATGTAGGTCCACTCCCTGTCCATCTTGTATATTCATACTTTCTAATTCAACGTGCAACATGGTGAGAGAGGCAGTGGCCAGTGGGGCTTGCCCTACTGCTTAACGCTGTACGATGATGATGATGATGCGTAGTCCGAATCTCATTGCTATTCCCCGTGAAAAATAACTGACTGACGTTGAATGCTTGCGCATGCACGGTTAGACCGTACATTTCACGTGATAGTCTATGCAAAAATGTACTGGCGATCGTTCCTACGTTTTTAGTCCATTCTATTTCTACCTAAAACATTCACTATTTGTTTGCATCAGCGACAAGTAACGCAGAATTCGGTTTTTAACGTATCAAATGTACCGTCGAGTGATGATCACGATGCTCAGAGGTCAGTAAACTACTGCTGTATTTCGACGGACAATTGTCAGGATCTATTTTCTCATAACCACGATGATCATCTTCACGACTTCCCAAGTAAAACAGATTCAGATACACAAGCAAAAGTGATGATTAAGAAACTTGTAAAAAAGCGGGCAATAAGTGCATTGACATAAGTTTGACCTGCTGAGCAGACAACATTGGTTGTTGCTGGTCGTCCGGTTACACTATGCAGTGAATGAAACCAAAATGCATGCCACTTACCTTTTTGCTCCATCTCAAATTATATCAAAACGTGATGTTTCCACTTACTTCTTGCACTTCAGATTCCGGAAGTAGATATCGAGTGAGCAATTTCAAATCTATATTACGATCCTATTTGCCAAATAAAATATGAACCACCAAACTTAAAAACTCACAAAACCAGCGAATGCGGCTCGTTTGGCCAAATCCTGATCCAATTCGCGATAGCTGACGATCCGGTTCATGATCACACTAAGAAAAATGGCAGTTCAGAAAAAAACCATATTTACATTCGCCTCTCTAAACACGTGAGTTTTGGTAGTTTATAAGCAAAATGTAAGAGCATGTTTGTTTGTCTGTGTGCAATTGCCTATTGTCTGAACATTATATATTCATATATAATGTGCGTCAGCAGCAGATTTAGAGGATGCAAAAGCGATGGTCAGTATCAATTCTGTCTATAATGTTTCTTGCCCTACTGAAATGGGTCAAGGAAAAAGGACGTTTCTCATGTCAAAAATAATGCTCCACAAAATATCCTTCTGGGCGTGTCATTTTCGAACGTCTTCGATTTGATTAAAACAGTATGTTCACGTGTAGGACTATCCGATTCCTTAGTGATATTTCTATAAAAGAGTGATCTGCTCTCAACTGGATCGTTACCACACCTGATCAACTGGGATCTTATGTGGCTCTGCGTCAATTCAGGTTGCCGACTATCCCTAATAGTTCTGTGAGCCTCTGAGGCTATGGAGTATACCCTTTCCACTGCATTCATGCGCAAGCATATAATAGAAAAAACAGCGAAAAGTGTTTCATGCGCTTTTCAGAGATGAAGAATAAAAACAACGTCTTGTTGATAATCAAATGCGTCTCGTGGAAATAACTGAGTAAATGAACACATGAAAATTGTTTGGAACTACGAATTTGTGCACCTAAATGGTGTAATATTCAGGATTTATTGATGTGTCATGTTTTCTGAACAGCTTTCGATCAAAGCACAGATGAAGTGCATACAAAATCGGCTGGAAATGGAGCGTTATTTGAAGATAACGGATTAAGTGAAGTCTCAGATATAGATAACAGCTTAGCTGGCAGAGGAAGGGAAATCTAAGCCGAATTTTCAAACGCATTATATGGGTACTTCTCTGAAATCTGCTTACGTATGGAGGCAGTTGTATTGATCCAATTGCGATACATCTCTCAAGTTATCAACATTATACTAATATATTCTTGCATGCTTTTTTCTACCTTTACCTTGTTCGATTGACAATAATACCACTGTTTTCCTTATGAAAGCAAACTGACGGTTTAACGAATGTGCTGATAATGATGATGGTGTTGACAAACCAAGTATTATCAATTCTGCGGGACGAGTTCACCGATAACAGTTTTGGACCTCAATAACAGCTTTGTCACCCATGATGTGCACCTTGATTCCCTTGAAAAGGTGGGCTTTACCATTTACTTCTCCCGAAAAACGTTTGATCAAGCGATATCACTAAATACTGACCACTAAGTTAAAATAAATGAGTAACGGCCAAACTGGTGTAACTCTACTAGTCGCCAAACCGCAACACTTAGTCTCGTTTAATTGTACAACCAGGGTACCCTTGGTTTCTAAATGAACCCAAAGATAAACTTGCATAACTCACGTCACACATTTCCCACACCAGCGGACACCAATTCAACGCCGAGTGGTGAGCGTAAGTTGGTATAAGGCTCTATGAACTCTGAAGTATGGCATTTTAACCACGCAATCGTCGGTCACGTCGCTGGACAATAATGATTCTCTGGAGCCTGACTCCTTACCACGACTGACGTGTTGGTAGCCTATGCTTTTTTCACTCCAGGAATCAATATTGTGGTTGTCTGATCCGACTAAACACATGTCCGCATCAGCTATTTGCTTTCAATGCAACTATCTGTTCAATCGGTTTGAATTTCAAAGACTCTCAGTCTCAATTTGGTATGGATATGGTTAAGAAAGAACATGCAAGCAAATACTTACAAATGCTTAAAATAATCATCAAAAATGAACGACTCATGTACTTTTTGATGTTTTCAGTTTTCTCAGATAAGTTATTTTTAATAACTGAATAAAAATGGAAGTATTGTCGTCATCGGTTGCCGCAATTCCGCTCATACGCGTGCACGAAGCTCATACCGATTCGCCGTAAACATTATCAAACCCCGTTTCGAAACGTATCGGACGTTAAGAACGTTCATTTTTAGTGGTATGGGAACCGCCAGGGGTTTCATATATTTAACAAGTTCATCAACCCCATGTAGCCTTCAATCAATGGTAACAAGGACTAATGCAGGGCTATTACCAATAGTATTTTGATTGCAGAGAATACCACCGGCCTTTTGCAGCCGGATTCCAAAGCTTCCAAAGTCACTCGGCATTGAAGACCAACTCTTGCTCTTCCTGAGTACATGGACTCGGTTGCTGTTGCTTTGTTGTTATTGCCACAACCATTTATGCAGTATTAGAAGTAGTAGCAGTAGGCAAGTAATGGTAGAAAGAAGGTGGCGTTCAGTTCTCTAATTTTGAATCACGCAACGTCATATTTATCGCAAAATAGACAATCTGAATCAGCATGTTTGCTGACGGCCCATTGTTCCATAATAAGCTCCTGATTTTAGAGAATCTCTTGCCCTCTAACCTTCTGTCTTCCTAAATTTCCGAAATTTAGGATCTACAAAAAAGAGTCGTCAATTTTCCTAAGCAGAAACTCGCTCCATGAAACTTCTTTTGTGCAGCAGAACAAGTGTATTCCAGCACAAGTCAGAATGTGTCCACATTTTTAAGATAATGTTTAAAACAAGATTGCAGATCGCCTAATCGTTAGTATACCGAGCACGAATCAAAATCTACCGGTGATAGGTGACTCGCTAACGACGTCGATTTTGCGTTTGACCTATACGGTAGATGTACCAAGCTGAAGCGCCACTGTCGGTGGTTATGATGGGCATGCAAAGTTGGTAAATGATCAAAGATTGCGGAAAATCAGTATTTAGAAGTGAAAAACATCGACAGAGCATTGGAATATGCACTAACTACTCTTACATTTCAATTTCCGAGGAAGAAGTCCTGTATTATCAAGCGGACGATTTGTTAATCTGTGACCCACAACACCTAAACCTTACCAACTGGCCAGTCGTTCTTCATGCCAATCGCTTCAAAACAGATTAGGATAAATAATATATATACTCCAGTATGTTTGTGGTTCTGGTTACGATGATGTTGGCGCGTCGCCCTTGAGACTTGCGTAACTGAAGTAAATACATCGCTTGTAAAATCATGCGAATAACTTAATTACCTCCGACACGACTATAAATAATATTGGTTTTTGTCCAGCACAGATTGGCAAACAAGCTCGCTTTCAGTAACTAATACTTATGCGATTACATAATATTTTACGACAAGCTAGGGAATGGAACCAATAAGACAAATAGATGGGAGTGATAGGGATCATTGATCACAAACAAGATGTTCCCGGCCTAACCAAAGACCGAGTGGGGATTGTTTCAAACATTTGTCAATTTTGCGCATTTTGTATATAAACCAGCTTGAGCATTCTTGTACGATGTTTCCCCATCCCAAAAATACCACCAAAGTTATAAAGCAAAATGGCATCTCATTTCAGGCAGAACAACATCCTTGCTTGTTAGGACACGTGCTAGAAATGGAACAACGGAATTCCTGTACTAAGACAACCTGCAGGGAAGCAATTCATAGCTAGACCGGGTCGATGCGTGGGACTGGCAAAGAGTAAGATCAAAATGCAATGGGTGCGAAGTATCAGAAAGGATTTTCTGTGCAAACGCAACGGATGTTGTTATGTGACTAGTGCATAGCTCTAAGGCTAGGTTATTTAAGGTTATACTAATGATGTGTAAGCCTCTGCGAAGAGTGACGAAATCCCTATTTAGTAATCCTGGGAAAATGACAGGGAAACAATAAAGAGTGAGAGGTGATATACACTGTTTTAGGAAAGTGGAAATAACACACTGTGGGGCACTAAATGGCCGTAATAACTTTATTTGACACGACAAGTGAAGCAGTTTCCCCACCGTGATTTCATTGTGCAAAGACCAATGCAGATTATGCTGCAGCATCACACCAAGATATTTCACCTGGTTTATACGTGCCAGGGGAACAGAACTAATGGCGGAAATGTCTTCAGTGAACTGGGAACGGGTGGTGGGAAAAATACACTGTTGACATTTGTAACTTCAACAGAAGACCAGATTGATTAGAATAGCTCTGAATATGTGAAAGATTTGCAATGAATTCGTCGAAGTCTGATCTATTTGAGACAGGCCTAACCAAAACAACATTATCAACGTATTTAAAGATGCGGGCTCGGTTGGAGACAAACAAATACGGAGAAGGAACAGCCGCCCAAAGTACACCTGCACTGGTTAAGGGATGTCCGGAGACTTTTCTGCTACTTTGGTGCATTGTGTTCTTCCAGTGAAATAGTCTTTCAACTAATGCAGTAAATATGCAGGGCAGCCAAATGATTCCAGTTTTTTTGTTGAGAAAAAGCGAGCGTTGTGCACTGTCAAAATCCGACGTATAGTCAAGCAAAGCACCTCTAGCTGACTTTCCTAAATCATTGAGGGATTTGGTGATAGGGTGCACTACGGGCATTACCACATCAACGGTAGAGCGCTTGGATTTGTACGCAAATTATAACTCCTCGGTTGAACCTCTCGCCGTCGCTTGAAGGCGACGCAGCACAACGCGTTCTGCAAGTTCCAATGTTGACGGGAATAAAGCTACTGGGTTCCGTCTGGCTATGTTATTGCTTTGGAATAGGAACAATTGTAACAGGACGCCAACAATCGAGAATGGAATGTGATTCCAATGAACTGTTAATTACAGAAGTCATCGAGCCACAGAGAATCCGCCCCGTACCTGAGCAGTTCCGTTGGAGGACCGTCTGGACTAATCAACCCCGTTACCTTCGTTGATTTGAGTAACTGTTATATTCCAGCAACTGTGCCTCGTTTAGAAGTTATGAAAACTAATCAGATGAAACAACAATGTTTTTTTGTATTCCAGTCATCCAAACCACTTGAATGCAGTTGTTTACTAGTAGCAAGACGCACTCTTGTGATTTACATATCTTCTTTTACCTTACTGCGCTTGTTTATCCGACAGTCGCGTTCGTTGTTAACCCACAACTGTCCACAGTTGCGTTTGGAGCAACCAGCTACTTGCTTATTCAGTGAGTAGTATGTACACTCCTTCTTGAGTCCTTGAAATTCAGACGAGACGGACAACGGGAAAGTGGGAGGAGGGCCGCCTGATTGTCGGAGAAATTGGACGGTTTACATCTATATTCACCTTCGGGGTTTTCTCCGTCTGACTGCAGAGAAGCTTCATTCCACGCCAACTATGTTTGATATTTCGGGAGTTTACGAACGGTTAAGAGAAATTATCATCAAGTCATGTAATCTCAAATCTTATCAAAAGTGACAGTCGACGAACTCCAGATTTGTTTTGCATCTTGTAGGATAGTTCCTCCCTCCTACTCAGCTGCTTCAGGTTTGGAGAAACAACTCTTCCAGATTGGAGGTAAACAGTTTCCATGGAACAACAAGTATTAAAAACCCGCCTAATCACTTCTGCTGTAAAATCTACAGAAAAATACAGAAGTGAGCAGTCTTTTATCCCCCATTAACGGTTGAGGATTAATTTACCTTCCGTGGAAATGGTTCTTTGTTTGAAGCATATCTGTTTGGAATGTGTTTGCCATAAATGACCTCGGTGAGAGCATATTTTAGGCCTAAGATGTAATATGCAGTGATCACTGGTGCTAATGGGTGCACTTAGCTTGACAGAGAAAAGTTCTGAGTGGTCGGTCAGAATGTGGTCTAACTGGGAGTTACCACGAGTCGGAGTATGACAGATATTAGGAAGATTGAAAGACGAAAAGGGAAGTGTTGGTACGTGATTAAAGTCTCCCACTACAATGTGAAGATCCTCATCAAGCATAGGCACAATAAAAGGGACAAACGAATTATAGAAAGTGTTAACTGAGGTTTGTGAGCATTGTGGTGCTATGTAGAAGTTGCTGACGATGACTTGACCGGAACGGGAGAATCTAGGGCGACATGATATAGCTAAACAATCGATGCCATCACATGAGTAGGAAAAAATTACGGAGGACTTGCCGTACCGTTTAGGATTGATGTGGATGGCAACGCCGCCACCTTTTTCATCTTGTAATGCATACGGCCTTGAGGTAAGCAGGTGAACTCTTCTATTTGCTTACGGCGTCATTTATTTTGTCGTTCAGCCAAGTTTGTCGTAAACACACAGCACAGGTATTTCTATAGCTGAGGGCCATGAGCATGTATGCAAGATCCGATAGCTTGTTCAGAAGAGAACGTGGATTACTACATATGACACTATGAACAGTCATACTGCTTGGCCTTGTGCGCTTAAGAGCAGCCTACCAACCGGCTCTTTTGTTTCTTTGCATGATGATTCCAGTTTCGAACTTCGGATAGTTGTTGTCCAAGAATGTCTTTTATCGATAGCATAAACTGCTTCGAACAATTACCAGTGCGCAACACGCCAATGATGGATTGAATAAAATAAGTAGTTCCGAAAAAAGTAATTCCAAAGGCGGACTAACGCGTACAGCAGCCGTTCCAAGGGTCCGCGACACACTCATACGGAGTGGTCTGGGGCGTTCTAGGTTGCAGGGCCGGCCAGGGGAGCTGAAAAACACATACAAGTTGTTTTTCAGCGCACACGGGGAATTGTGAAGACGGATGCCGACAGTCTCTACCGTGGCTAGTCTGCGACGTTTTACCGATCTTGATTGTCGAACCCAAAAATTATGCAGGGCACGGAACGCCTCAACCAAGTTCACTGTGTGATTAATCTGAGCAGCGTGTGAAATCACCGCACTAATGAGTAGCTTTACTGCTCCAGTGTTTATTCATTAAGGGTATTGTTCGCGGATGCTTTCAGACAAACGTCTGGTCGCGATGTATGCTGTCCACAGGAACAAGTGAATGAATATGCACTGAATGTGAAACAATTCACATCCGATCTCGAGTTAAGCAGGAAACGCATCTTGTTTAAAATCAAAAATCCCCATCACTCCCACCTATCTGTCTTATTGGTTCCATCCCCTAACTTGCCGTAAAATATCAAATGTAATGGCATAAGTATTAGTCACTGAAAACGAGCTTGTTCGTCAATCTGTGTTCTGCAAATTTGTTCATGGGGAAATTGCCTTCAATAATGGTTTGATTATCAACAGCCTCATTTCATCCTCCAGTGTGTGACTCAAGCTACGAAAACACCGACGGTTTGAATTCCGAAGTGAACGAGTGCCCTGTGTATGTGTTTTGCGATCCTTATTGACGTCGACCACGCACATTAGGAGAAAATGAATAATTTGTGTTGATTATTTCTCTAACAAAAATTCACTTGTGGAAACGGAATACATTTTTTTACGAAAACCACAAAAATTGCAACATGCCGGTTGCACAGATGCTAACTACCCATCATGAATGATGATTATGTCAAGCTGTTTGCAAATTTATGTATATAAATATATAGTGCCTTAGAAATGATGGGTGAATTTGTTTGAGTCCGGGCGCAAATAACTTTAAAGTTTAGGCAAAGAATTGATTAGTAACTTGGACACAGATTGTCAACATATGTAACAACTTCTAACTTCAAGGTAATTGAACCTAGGCACTGGGTGGAAAAATGAAGTTGGTTACCTGGGTGGCTCAGCAGTAGCCGCGATTGACATTGGTTCATCTGATCCCGCCAAATCAGGAATGACTGGTATGTCTTTTATCCGTTAGCAGGCTGGAAGTTGTTGAACTTACTTAGCTCGTCATCGGAATCTGAAGACATAAATAGTATCAGCACACTGCACTTGACTAACCTTTGGTTTCTAGAAGGTTCAGGGAATTCGACATTTGTGTCTGTGCTCTGTATAAATATATTTTTTTAAAGGTTCAGTCAACAAACCTCCTGTGATACACAGAAAACATTTTGCATAAAGCGTATGATAACAAGAGAATTTACCGTCCATACGCGGCTTGACCCGATGCTACACCGTCTTGGCCCCATCCTCCAAATTTTCGAGTGGGAGGTAGAGAGAGTGGATCTTGGAGTTCAAGGTCCTGATGGTACTCTTATTTAAAAAAGTATTTTTAAGACCTACGGAAAACGTATGCTTTGAATGCTTCGTCTGTGTGGGTGAGCCTGACAGAAATTCCTTTTGTTTTCGTTGAGATTCTCGACCATCGTCCTGCAGGATGTCCTTATTGGACGGCAATGCAAAGATGATAAATTACGTTCGAATCGAATATCGGCAAATCTTCCATTTGACTCCGATCAACGAAGAAAGCTAAAGAATAGCAAATATTTGATTTATCGACCACAACGTCAAGTGATACGAATCAAAGTTCATTTTATTTTCTAAAACCATAGCTTTTACAGTCAGTCTTTCCAAGTTAATTGTCATTAAAGATCAAAATCAATTTAGTGATCGTGAATATAAAAGAATCACGCCCATGATCACAGCAGTTGCATATATCCTGAAATTTCTATAAATATATCATATCAACGCTACCAGTGTCACGCATCTATGTGGATTTATTCCTCAGTAAACGTTTTAATGTTATTTCGTGATGCTACGGAGTGAACACTCCGACGCATCTCCTAGAACAACCGATGTCAGCCAGAAACTGACATTCACTATGACTAGTTGCCTTTGAATTTAACTGATCCTCCTCGACATTGGCTGTCACCGTTACAGAAAGGTTGTATTTATATTAGCAGTGATTGCGGTGACCTTATACGCGTTTATATGAAGCAAACTGCTGATAGTCTGACACCGAAATGTTAGTCAATAATTTAGGTAACACGATTTTACAAATTCTTTTCTATACCTGCATAAAGCAAATTGCCATCAAATGTGTTCACTTATGTATACAGTACTAACTCCGGTGAAAAATGAGAGAAGGAAAAAAGGAAAGGTGCTATAAGCAAAGTTTAACCGCATGTTTTTTTTTAAGCATCATGAGCTTCACTGATTTTGGATAGAGAGAACATTAGGGGGCACCACGCAGCATTCAAACGCTTATGAACCATGTCTGTTACGGTCATGTAACAAATGCGTATCACGATTGGGAACTCGGGGAGCAGCATTTGGGGCACCTTGTAAAGTGTGTTCCTTGGGAATGGTTACGTCTCTGGAGCTTCGAATTTCTAATATTACTACTGAAAATAATGTCAGTAGTTAAAGTTCGACGTTTTCTGAAATTTCGCGAGAAAAATTGCGCGACACTGTCAGCTTAAGAAATCGGTGAACGACGCCGGAATTTGCAAATTATACATCCGAAGGTGCTATTTCACCCCTAAGTGATTCATTTGCGAAAATGATATCCTTACAAAAAGTAGACTGGCCGAATTTGTGAGGACTATCATTAAGGTGTTCGAAGACATTCCGCTGTTAAGGGACATGTCGGCAGAATCCATTGTATTGGATCGCTACATAGGTTGAGCGAGAACACCATAGGACATCAAAGGTTAGCTAGCCGAAAAGATGTGGACGAATCTTGGCCTCCATCGAACCCGTTAATGAGCATCCAGCCCTCATTTTTGTTGTTTCTCCTGTTTTATCCTACCGATGCACTTTTGTTTATCGTGACCATGTTCATCCCAAAAGTACCGCTTATTTGTACCGAATTCGCCTTCATTCTTCACTGGATTATCCTTAGCCCGGTGCGAAACTTATTTAGCTAAGCACCCATTTGGTGAATTCAGTGAAATTAATAACAGGATGCTGTCTATTATTATCAACGCGCCAATATTAGTTTTATCACAGTATGCCGGTTATTATGCAGAGTGCCTCTGTGGGTGCATGTATGTGCACAGCACGTGTGCACCCACTGCAACATAGGCAGAATGGTGATATAATCTCAGTGTCCATTGCCGGGAAGGTTAGAGGTATTCCGTGCGGCAGGTGAAGAATTAACGATGCCAACACATTTGCAGTGGGTGTGTATGGGTGTTTGTCGGCGTATGCCTGTGCGTTGGATTGTGTGCGCACACTAAAACACACAGACAGTGGTGAGACAATCTGAGGGATTATTTCAGTGCCCCGGACACCGTGATTAAGTATGACCGGAAAAACGTTTCGGCGCTTAAACGTAAAGGTATGCATGCGCAGTGAACTAACATTGACAGAAGCGACTGCACCGCTGGGGCCGAATGGTGCACGGTGAATATAGGAGAAGTGCGTTGGGAGATTGATCCTTTTTGAGAAGTTCTGATATGGATTGAGGAAATAAAGGGATAGTTATGGGAGAGAATAAAAAACCAATCCATTCGTATCTAGCTAAGGATGGCGGTATGCTCTAACGCCCTTGGGGAATTAGGACGGTTATAAGTAGAGGACGATAAATGAATGATAATGTCTGAAGAAATTGTGATAAACACTCAACTAGAGCTTGGGCTGACCACTTAGAAACAGCTACAAGTCCATGAATAGGTACCGATGAACCAGATAGTTATTTCAATGACGACGCGAATATATTTGACGATCACACCTTAGCGATCGGTCTTGTTTCCCATACTGTTTAAGCAGTTTTACTTCTGACTGACTGAACAGTGCTTCTTTCCGCTATGTAGGTACGGTTGCTGATCATTCCCATGTTCATGCGGGGATAAATGTGTGTGAGCAGCAGTGTGTTTGGTATTCGCATCAATTATCACTATAACAGTATACAAATTGATGTCGTCAGTCAGAAATCTCGGCGACTGTACAATTCAATAGAAGTGCGTGATTTTATCACAACTTTATTTGAATTCATTTCAGTTTCGGAAAGTGAAGTGAAGTAAAATTTACCAACACTTCCGACATTTTCCCAAGTTACTCTGATTGACACGTAACGTCAACTATCAGATTTCCTCATTCACCAGGCAACACGAATTATGTCTAAGTTCGAGATAAGCACAGATGAGTGTGCACATGACAATAGCAGTTACAGTGCATTGTGCCCTAATTATCCGACGTGGTTATCATGCCTATATGACGGCTTGAGTAAAATAATGCCATGAAGCTGGTAATTCTTAAAAATATGAAAACATTAGTTTCATTACAGTACGCCGGGTACTGGACAAAAACAATAATCAGGTTCAACCCGTAGTCCGATTGTTGAGTTCGACGTTACTGAGTAAGCATATACCACGTTGGAAAGGTTACATAGGCCTTGATATGGTAAGCGTCGTTAAGTGGGCAGTTCATATGTTGAACGAAAGATATTGAAAGCCACACCATTGCACGGGAACCTTTTTGTGTATTGGGCTTCCACGAGATCCATATAACTTGTGGTCATAGGCAGGCAGGGAGATACAATTACATATCATGACAAGTGACGAATCTTAGCTCTCAGTTCGGTTTCTGTTGAGAGGTAGCAACCAGAACAGCCACAATCCAATAACCGTTATTGGTTATTACAATTTAATTAGATTCACCGAAGTCTTTCAAACTCAAGAGACCAGAGTGAATATACGAGATTAAATCACAAACGGGTTGGCGATAGACACTATCCCAATGGATGACATACCGTTGGTCTAATACTGCATAAGCTGCCATTCAACTCGGATTTTCTATTCAAGGCCATACTAAATTGACCAACATAGCCCGCTTATTCATGATGAACGATTTCATGTCCGTCTAATTACCACCAACGGTTCACTCGATTCGCATAGGCAGCTATATCAGACCACTTTGGAGTTAAAAAAGTACCTTCGGACGTATAATTTGCGAATTCTGGTGTCGTCCACCGATTTCTTAAGCTGACAGTGCTGCGCTATTTTTCCCGCGCGAATTCAGAAAAAGTCAAAATCTATCTACTGACATTGTCTTTAGTAGTGATATTAGAAATTCGAAGCTTCGGAGTCGAAACCGTTCCCAGAGCACACACTGAATATATTACACTTTTGTAAACGAAGGCACATTTCATAGTCAAATTTACATCAATATTGTTCGAACATAAATAGGGTGAATAACCTTTCTGCCAGCTTTCATATAAAAAGTCGATTAAATCAGAACTTCTTAATGAGCTAGTTCAAAATGGGATAAATATGGAAACCAATGGCATAGCGTGGCAACGGTGGCAGTATAAATATTCGGTGAACAAGTAATGCATGGTTTTCCTAAGAATACTGTGCAAGATTCTCACTGATGCACAGATTACTCGTTTTGAAGGTTTATTATAGTTTCAACGTGAGGGTGGTACTCGAGTCATGGTAGCTAAAAGCCTTTTTCACAATATCAGATTTAGGGAGTCAATGACGCTGTATCAATGAGCAAATGCAGCTAAAATTATTACCTATTTTTATTTGTCCTCGTTTTAGTTGTTGAATAATGTACACGATTCTCATGGATAAGAATCATGTAACTAATTGGTACGGTGTTCAGTAAGTGAGTAAAAACTGAAGAAGACAGAAAAAATGAATAACAGTGGGCTGATTGACCTAGTGCATGGCAATTCTACCCGGTTCAATAATGCATGCTTTGACTGTAGTGACACGTGCCACTATTCATAGTGGAAATCTTTCCACCGCATGGCATTCAGTTTGAAACGCCCTAGATAGGGTGGAAAACTACACAGATTATTTAGAAATATATGGGGGAAGCAGTGGTAAACTGGGATGTCTCTATTCCTCCAGGTCAAACCGCCGGTTTGTTGTAAACACTGATGAATCTAGCAGGGAGTGGGAAAATTTAGCAGACTTTGATTACTCACTGAATAAGTTTAATTTAGGTTGTTCTCTTATTTTTATCATGAAATAGTAGTTTAGCAAGAGATGCGGCCAGTCAAGAAATTCTGATGAATTCGGTTGGCAAGACTGCAATATGATGCATTTCCATATTTCGTACTTCCTGCAGTAGAAAGATCGTTACTTTGGGTCGCCTCTTCAGCGTGTATAACTCCTCAATCTTTACACTCAAAAATGTATCCTCTTCATTGTGTATACGGTGATCAGAACAAGGTTCATCGCACCACGTTTCACTGTCTCTCACGACAAGATGGTGAGGGTTGATGATGAGAACGACATTGTCATATTGTGTAAGACTCATACACAGTTGACACAGAAGGTCTCAGCTTACTGAGACTCGACAACACAAGGCAACTGGCGTAAATATGCTGCACACGATGAAAGCCCACGGCTAAGTAGATACACAACACAAATCACAACACGATACCAAATGAACGAGCAGTACGGAAAACGCAGGACTTGAGGCCACGTAGACTCACAACACAGAACACAGGACACAGGCCAAGTAGGCACACGAGACACAGGGTACAATCACGGATGATGAATGATACCGGCACACAATTGACCACTTAGGTCCAACCTCCAGGACCCGTAATTGTACAACGAAAATGGCCCTCGGCTGGCCCACAACTCGAACAAAAAACGCGAACTTCAATGGTGCTAGCCCACCCGCAGCTAGAGTGAGAAGCCAGACACAAACGGGGTACCGGGCGTTTTAAGGTGCCGACCAAACCAAATCAAACTGAAGAGTCAACTCTACCGTTTATATAGTCTGTATGAGTGACCTTGTAAAAATCATGCATGAACCAACCAACGAAGTCACGTGGGCAGCATAAGAACAACAACTAGAGGTAAACAATAAAATATCCAACTGGCAGGAAAAAAATCTAAATTGTTTACAAAAGTTGAAATGCGAATTATTCAAAAAGTAAACAGTTTTACCGAAAGGCAATGTCAAGATTGAATTCTGTGAGTCCGAATGTGTATGAAAAATACCTTTCCTAAATGGGATGTTGCCCTAACAGACATTCGATGAAAATTATGGTAAGTCCCATTATGACGTGAGCGATGAAAATGATGTTTACCATGAGGAAGATAGTATTCGAAACGTAAAATGATTAAAAATTGACGGGTGGCTCTAACTCAGAATATCGTCACCTAAGATCAATGGTTAAAATCCGAAGCGTTTCTCGACTAATAGATTTCTAAATATAACTGCGTTTTTTATTACAATCTAGCGAGTAAAAATGGAATACCATCACAAATCATATTTCGATTGCAAGTGTCCGGCTGTAGGTCATCATTTTGATATTCGATTGATTCAAATGTGAAAATCCGATGAGAAACCTACTGAGCTTTTGGCTCATGGAGTTTTCCGTTTTCGTGGTTTCAGATTAAGTAGATGCAATCCCCCGCGTAGGACCACTGACCCAGCATACTACTCTAGAAGCTGAAATCCCTCACTTTGATACTGCATGGATATCACGCCTTTGAAAAACACGCTGAATTTTGTTCCAAACATGCGACAAATATGGTGAAAACAGAGCAAGGACAATAATATTCTTCTCAATTTATTTACACTTGTATTTGTACGTGCATAGGAGGCTTCTGCAGGCAGTTTGCATACATTTTATGTCTGATACAAATTATTGAAAAAGAACATACATCAGCCGCCAAAATGACATAAATGTGCGTACATAAATAGGAAATGAGTAGCAAATAATGATAGGAATACGCGAGAGAACAAAAGAAGACTAGATCGATTGAAAAGTTTTGGAAGGCAATAGGCTCTCATCCTCTACTCACTACTCAAGACTGGAGTCAGAGTTACGGGAAAGATTTTTTCCACGTTCATTCGAGGTGAAAGGTGCCGGAATGAAAACTAGTCGGTGAATGGGAACGACAAAATGATCGTCTTCGTGTTATCAATGGTTTTACCGCTCATAAGTTGTATATGTTTAATTGAACAAAGCTTACAATGATGCTCACAAATCATACCGATGCTATGAAGCTCGCGTGTTGCAATGGAAGGGGTTCCGGAATTCTTCCGGCAGTTTACCAGTACCATTTCGCTGGAATGTCGGAACGAATCCGGTGAGCCACCATAGTGTTGGAGACTGCATGCAAAGTATGATTTTGAATCAATGTTTTTTTGTTTCCGCTGACTTAAAATGTGTTTGACCAGGAATTAAATTTTGCAAACTGTATACATATTACTGGCTGGAAGAGTCTGAATAAAACACGTGGACAAGGCAGATTATGAGTAAGCAACAAAAAGCTGTGGAACATGTCGTTTGTGAAGACGTCACAAACTGTGAACACCGTGAGCGTTCATCTGAAGCAGATTTTCCACGTAGGATTATTCCGTAGCATTGTTGCCGTCTCTTTAGGGCCTCCATTTCTTAGTGTTTCCGGCGAATGCAGCTCCATAATTCCTGAAAACGTCATTTTTAGAAACAGCAAGAGTCAAGCGTACAAGGTCATATTATTCTGAGGGCGTCTACATCGCAACCAACGGCTATGGGTGAATCAATCATCTGAATTATGGCATTGGGGGCACTTAAATGTCCATGTTTGAGGCAGTCAAAGAAATAGGTGCTATTCCCGAGAAATATTCGAGAAAGGCCGGCAAATTTTGTGGTTCTTGTGCATTGATGGCTATTACGGTTTCTCTTGGCCACATTTCAATCTGCGTCTCAATCTGGTAACTACGCAAGTACGCTATTGCATTCACATTTAAAGGAGGTTTCTTCGTTTTACGCTAACGTTGGTTCAACGCAGGATACTGGAGGGTTTAAGAAAACACATACCAAGTATACGGCGAGATCCAACGACAATTTTGCATAAACAAAGAGATTATCCCACATGTAGTTGAAAAACTAGATGAGCATTTCTACAGGACTTACCAACAGTCTCATAAGGCAGTTGAAAAACATTACGACAGTCTCGGACAGACTTAAATTCAGTTAAATTGCCATCAACCGCCAGGTATGCTGACACTACTTCTTATACACTGGAGCTCACGGCAGATTTCATTCATACAAGATTGCAACTTTCAATTTTAACGTGGACCATTTATTTCTTATATTAAACACTATGGTGTATAAGCCACGTATATTCTTGAAACATTTTACCAGAGATTTGAAAACTTATTTGATAAAAACGGAACCCATTTGAATTGAACAGCGGGAGATACTGAAAATACATACTATACATTTGATGGAGTTTAAAAGTGTTGTATATAGGAACCAAGTCGGTTCCCACGGTATCAAAACAAAGATGCACTTTGCAATATTAAATGCTTTATTGGTGGCCCAACGGCCTTGTCGTAAGTTTTTAATTAGCCGACATTTCACCTATCATGGGTAAACTTTTCCAGTTTATGTTCATTGTAAATTGACTGTGAAGTCCAGGCTTCATTCTAAATATTGATTTACACTGAGACCTTCTTCTTTTCTTGGTAGTTTCGAAGTGAAAGAAAGAAAACTAGACAACAAGGAGCCGAAAGATTGTTTTTTGTTATTGTATTTAGAGATAATTAGTCCTAATATAATATCCCTTTACGCCTTCACAATCACCTTTGCCCCTGTCTTTGTATTCATATATGCTGGCTCATTTGGGCGATGAACGCACTCTCAGTGAGGCATCCAGCATGTTGGCAACATTGTTTGACTACATAAGGTCTTATGACTTGGAAGAAATTTCGAAGAGTGATGACACCAGACACTGCGGCGTCCCCTCTCAAATCGCATCTGTTCTAGAATAAAAAGATGTAGAATAAAGAGGACAGACACATTGCATCTCAACTGTTTAAAAGATGCACAAAACCTACAATAGTTAAAATGTGACCATGGAAACTAAGCTACGATGGTTTCCGTTTACCAATAGTATGACCGAATAACCTAGTAATATTAAGTGGATTCATAGCGATAGTTGAATCGATTGGACCCGATAATTTCTTTGTGTAGAATGCGTTGTCTATTTTGGATCGATGTCGTACACACGAAATTGATTGTAAGTATGTTTATTTCACTGAGAACGATTGCTGTTGCGTCATTCCACTACCCCATGCCTTCACACCGTGGTGAGTCTGACTTACTCAACCGACATGACTTGTGAAGATATTATTTTGTCAAAAACAGGCTACGAGACTAACTTCTGTTTTCTATAAACCTTTCGCCATGAAATAAAACTTTGAGGTTTTAAATGACCAAAGATTACCACTTCTTTGTCGTCGTCATTCTTTTGGATGATGAGAACGATCAGTTATGTAAGTCTTGTTTAAACAAACTAAAAAAGCATCTCATGGTTCGTTACGATGAGGCCTGCAGAGTTTAAAAACAAGCTGCGGAAAAAAATTCCGTCCAGTGATGGCATGGTACCCACGAAATTACCGCCAAAACGGATAAATACTTGCTCATCTACTTTGCTCATTCAGAAAACGGAATCGTGACTTTTCATCTGATGACGAAACACACCCAAGGCGGTAACCCCGGGGGCTACAAGAAAAAAATGATGTGAAGTACAGTTCTAACCCATTGATTCTGTAAGAAAACTTGTCCTCTCAGGTCCAAAGAATAACTGCTCCAAGGAAGAAACTCACTTATTTTAATACGTGATATGATTGAACTAACGTGAAGTGTTCCTAGCTGCGCAACACACACACCGGCAGCCATTTACATTTCACGGTGTCTGACGTTCGTATCGCCAAGAATGTTCATTTTATTCGGGAAGTGCACTGTATAGTCACCCAAACGGGCTTGGAACACCTTGAGAAGTTGGTCGGTAGAGCACATTTGGAACTGCAAACGGAGTTATATGTCTTGTGGGAAAGTGCTGTAAATCCGGCGTCAACACCAACACAGTGAGTTTATCACAACAATCCTGTTGACCAGCACTGAGTGAATTTAGACATTTGGTGCGTCGGTTACAGAGAAACGCAACAAATGTAAATGTAAAACTATGTTTCTCACTACTAATTGCAAAACAAAATTCTGCTTTCACGAAATACGGTGAAATCGCTGCGTGTTATATGCCTCAGCTAACTCTGTGGCTAGTGCCAATAGAGATTACACTTGAGGTGAACCATTCCGAAACACATTAGAAGATGTATTTCCGCAAAATATCCGAAGGATCTCATCTTTGGTGGGTTGCATTATAGACAATTTACTACGTTTACTGCTTTGCCAGATGTTGCACTCCAAGATACCAGTTTCCGATTGGTGGATAAGCTGGCGGTCAAGTATGCCGTACGAAAGTGTATCCTGTTTACTCATTGTAATCTACGCAATTTGACCCATACAGTATTATTTGCTTCAAATAAACCCTCATATATTTATAGGGTTTTCTGAATGAAAGGTACATCACAAGAGACCGAGGGTAAAAGGGCGAATTATATCGTAGATTTGGATGCCCACTAATAATGCTACGAATATTTCGTTCATCTGTAGCAACGCCGCGCGCGACGCGCGGTCCGAAAATCTCACTGTTTGATGTCTGACAGATTTCCATGATGGAATATTTCGTGCCACTCAAGCTGAACGGAATTCAGCGAAGCTGAACTTCTCCCACGGTCCAAAGGTCCATCTTCCAGATCCCAGGAAGTTCACGACGCAAGATGCAGTCAAGACTAGTGTCCAGTGGTCTATCTTCCAGTTCGCCGGCAATACCAGAGGCAAGACACTGTCAAGATTTGTATTTTGAACCCTTTTCCGTTTTCCCATTTCCTCACTATCCAGTGAACTATCTTACAGCTCACTGGTGGCATTAAGATAAGATAATCACAAGATCCGGGAACATTTGGGCTTTAGCCTCTCACCCGCGTATTGCTTCATGACTTCAAGACTACATCAACTCCATAACAACAAACTGTAAAATATCTTTCACGACCTGGGTAACGCACTACTGCAGTTACAATACATGTATTGTAACTCGATGTATGAGCGTTAGGGTTCGAGTGTCAGAATCTTTGAAATTGGTAGTGCCGTATCGTTGAAAAATCAAATTACACCATTCCTGTTGGTCTTTATAGCAACACTCGTTATCGTAATAACTTGAAGGTCGCCAATGCTGTCGTAGACGTGAGCGTTTATGAGATGTTTAAGTGCTGTCGTGCATGATAAATATTTCGTAAATTGTGGTGAAGTTCGGAATAAAATCAAAAGGATTATCAAAAACCGGGATGGGAGAGTAAAGAAACACTTTGCAGGCTAGTAAGTTGGTCCTCGACAATACGGTGCTAGAAAAGCTTAGGTTTCCGTGACCTTAACGAGCAACATCTATTTTTACTGTAAAAAACCGAAGAGATGGCAGCAATCATGCAGGAGTACAAGAATGGAGAAAATTATGTTACAAGAATTCTGATTGCAAAAGGATAGGCCCAACAGAACTACACAGTTGGATGGTTTCAATTCGTACCGAGCCAATCATCCCACTGGTGTTCACGATCGTGGAGGGGCTGTTATCACTTACGTTAACAACAGCTGAAGTCTATCAGCAAATCTGGTCTTCATGTACTCAACTAAAAAGATTAGCTGTCACATCAGACTGTGAGCCACATCCTCTGAGCGGATTCCGATCAATACTCATCGGAAACACTTACTTAGCACCTAGTACATCACTTTCTGAGTTACACATGTTTTCTTTTCTTCTGTCTACCTCAGCAGTTTCACAACTGAGTGAATCTTCCTGCATATTTGTTAGTGACTTCAACAGCCATGACGTTGCCTTTCTCACTACGCTTGGCTTGATAAATTTGGTACTTTTTTCACAGACTTGACGCACAACTGGACTTGGTTTTACAAACAGGTCGTAGTTATTCAGTGTTCAGAAACATGCTCCTCTAAACAGCTCTAATCACTTTATCCCTAAAAAGTGTACGACAGTGTAAAGTAGGACCAACCGGTACACTACGTAAAGAAGCCCATCCAGAAAAATTAATCAAAAGAATTGCTCACCCGACAGCCTGGTCAAGTTAAGGGCTCTGGTTACTTCACTCGATTTTTTCTTGATTTCAAACCTCAATCATTCTTTCTTCCGTGAAAATGTTATCATTACCTTATTTTTCCTTTATTCATTGCTGGCCCTTCTAAACTTTCAACGGTCAAACTTATCGATATTCTTCACCAACACTTAATCAGCTGAGAAGAAAGAAGGAGCAGGCATACAAACAGGGACCGAGAACACAAGTCAAAAAGTCATCAACTTGATCAAATCCGAAGTTAAACGCCCGAACGAGTTGTATATAGATACTATTCTAGAAAATCTCAGTTGTCATGGCATGTGGAAAGCCATAAAACACCTTTGCGGCAGTAAATGGGGAAACAAAAGAGAAAACGTTGGTGCTTAAAAACCCACCGCTGGTTTTGGTTCAGTATCGCAGTCTACTTTCGTGTTAGTCTTCAACAGCTGATCTCAGCCAACAACTATCGAACCCACCATGGTCTTCCAACAGCTATGCAAAGTGAAAACAAACAAAGATCCTAATCTATACCAGCTATCGCCTGTTGTATTCAAGGAGTGTGCCGACGCCCTTTTGATTCAATTAGCCAATATCTTCAAAAACTGTCTAGCAAGCAGAAAAATCCCTGATATTTGGAGACTGGCCAAAATAAAGCCTGTTCCCAGGAAAAAAACAGGGAAATACCGCCCAATCACCTGCAATTTGAAAGGCTTTTAATATCGTGAACTAACTTGTGGTCTGTTGGAGAAGATACACACCAGTTTGCCAATTGGCCTTCGCGCTCCGTACTTGACGTTGTAGCCCACACAGTCTACTCAATAGCTTCGGCAATAAACATGAAAAGTAAGACTGTCAGAGCGATGTTTTTAGGTAACAAAAATGCATTCGGTTGCCTTGGTCATTCATTAAAGCTCAGCATGCTCCCTGTAAGTTGTGTTGAACCAAACATTTGTAGCCTGACTTCGGGCCAATTCACTGATCAAAGACATTTTACTTGTTTCCGCGGCCAAATGTCCTCTTTTCTCCCGGTTAACTCTGGTGTATTGCAAGATGCGGTTCTTCATCTTTTTTCTTTGTACTTTAAACAGCTTTCAATCCCGTCGACATTCACTGTCTGTATAAATGCCGACGATGAAGTTTAAGGAAATGTATTACCAACACCCGAAGGAACTTCCTAAACTCAGGTTAAATTAGATATAGTTAACTGGTTCTCATCCCGCTCCCTTGTATTGAATGTTTCTAAATGCCATTATGTATTAGTTCTCTTTAGTTTCAGTTTAGTTTATTCAACCATTAACTTCGCGCTTCTGTGCTTTGGTTTCGGCTGCTACCCTCCGGCACCGCCCAGAAAAGGGAAAAATGAATAGGAGCATAGTGATAAGGATCTCAAAAAGTCGAAGTATCGAGAAAAAATCAAGAGGACAAGGAAAGAGTCCGAATACAACTACGCCACTGACCCAACACCCAGTCGTATCACTTAATGTCTCCAACCACTTGGTAGGTGGTTCGCGTAGGCCCAAACCTGGAAGTCTAACACGTCCTATGTGGCTTAGTCCACTGGTCAAGGATTTCATATTTTCTCTCCATGTCAAGGACTGACCACCTCGACTTATCTTCCAATCACCACCTGCCTCAGAGAACAGTGTACGCTGAGGAAGTCTATCAGTGGGCATGCGTGACATATGTCCCAATCACCTTAACGTGTTTGGATTCAGTACTTGATTCAGAGACTGACCTCTGGATCTCAACATCTTACGCCTAACCTCAGCATTGCTGATACGGTGCTCCCACCATACTCGGGCAATGTTATGGAGACATCGGTGCTCGAACATCGACATCTTCTCTTATCTTCTACCCTCAACGGCCATGTTTCTGAACCGTGTAAAAGAACGGACCTAACCACCGCAGTGTACAGTCAACCTTTAATAGACAATGTCACGCTGACGCCCTATGTGATGGAGGTTGGAAAAAGCCTAACTTGTCACCACAGATCTATATAACTGCTTAATTGAATGAAAATTACCAAACTTTGCAGGTATTTCCCGATAAGGTATTTTTATATACACAGATATGGTGTAAATGCTGAAAACTCATCCGATCGGGTGCATAAAACTACTAATGACTTATTCCGAGTTAAAAGATCCTGTCCGGTATTTAGTATGAAAGGTTTAGTAGTAACTGAATAGAAACTGTTAGCATGAAAGGAGAATGAAAATTGCGCTCGAGTGGTGCGGCTGATTAGCTGCGCATATGCCAAAGCAGCACATGTAGATACTCGATCATAACCTGAGGGTCCTGAAGGGGGCGGTTGAATAAAACTTCTCCCATATACCCGAGAAGATAGTTATTAAATTAGAGGAATGTTTATTAAGTTATAAATTCAACAACTTTCAAAAAACTCCTTTTTCATGGGTCAAATCTGATATTTGGTTCAAATATGATGTCAGACAAACTACAAATTTTAGTTGCACTTGAAATTCAATAAATAAACAGATAAATAAATTTCTACTTCTAGTTATGGTAGTAAATATTTGGTACTTTGATGCACGCAAAAATTGCCCTTCTGGTTGTTTTAATTTACGACTGGCAGTCAACTGAGCATGCAGCACGCTACTGCAGCGCTTTTCTGTGGGGGTTGCCCGTGTACGACCTGACTGGATATAAAAAGAAAACTCTATGAGCGGGATTTCAGTAAGTTGTATTCAGGCACCGATACTTCCATCAGAGAATATCGAAAGACGATTTATATCTGAACGTTAAAACTGTACACTTCTTGTTTTAATGGCATATTGGAAAGTCCGAGGTAACCCGCTCTTTACCAGGCGTATTATTCACGGCGATCTTGGACCGGAATTACGTGCGCAGCTCACTTTTCGTGGACAGCCGCACTCAGGACCATCCACTCATATCAAAGAAGCAGCAGTCGGTAGACCCATTTTTGGTGTACTTTCTATCTCGGAGGGTGACTAATCTATGGAACTCGATGCCACCTGAAGTGGTGGACCAGCTTACCGATCAAGTATTCGACTACGTACTCGACGTCTAGTACAAGATATCTTTATGAAAAAGATAGTGCCTGGTGACTCACACCTGAATCCATTTCGCTGAGCTGCGGTGATCTCATCATCAATAAGGGTTATACGAGAGCTGAAAAAACATTGAAATATGTACGGTAAGAAGAAAGAAAACATCACAGCATTTTTTACTAACTGTTTCTGCTATTGTGCTCTACCCATGACTTTTTCTCGTTCATCTCGTAAATAGGCGACCAGTCACCCGAATCAGGTCTCTGTCCCTTGATGTCAAACTTCTTTATTTCAATCTTCCTTTATTCCCCGAACTGCTTCGTAACATTCTCCCGCCTTCCGTATTCGCAATCACTTACAATCATTTTGTCCTCAAAAAGAGAGTTAACAAAACTGGATCTCACGTAAATTTTCCCCACACGCATCCCCTTAACAGTGTTTTTGACAATGGGGTTTACCCCTTGAACGGTAAAGCACTTTTCGTGTGATAAAAATATCCATGCGTTGTAAAATGGATGAAAAGAATGGAGTCGATCGCTGTGCGGAACGCGGATTGTTACCGTTCAAAGCCAGTGACGGAACGGTGCTATATCATGTAGTGTAGATGTTCAACAAACCGTTGAGAGCCAGCCCGGATAGCCTTGTGGTTAAGATGCTCGATTCACAATCGTTCACCCCGGGTTCGAGTCCCCGTGGGGGCTCGGTGGATGTGCACTGCTGATGATTCCCAACAAGGATGAAACAGCTGTGCAGTGCTTCCGTGGTTTCCAACGGTGAGTTGAGCGTTAAAGCTGCATGATAAATCATATTATACAAATCTAATCTCTTACTACTCATTTGCAAAAAGAATAACTATTAGGGTTTCATCGTTTGGTAGATAACAGTGAGAAGAGGAAAATGTATTGGGAGGAAATAAAAAGAAACTACCCTTGTAGCACCCAGCCCGTCCGTAATGTAGCGACAGCGATCTTCGTTCATACCTTGAACACGTTTACTGTCTAACTGAATGCTGACTGCCAAGCGCGGTTGCCATTTGAACGTTACTCTTGCGCACGCTCCCACGCACGCTCCCAAATACGCACTAACCACTATCTCTCCCAATCGCCTTCTCGTTCTCATGGTTCGCAAAAAATACCGTTCTGATTAACATATTCGTACATTGCCGAGCATTGGAGTAACGTGCAAGTGTTCCACACAGTACAAAAGACCGAATAACGCGTTTAAAAAGGCAACTGCGATGTAAGGTTCAGCGACCTTAAGGTAAAATCGGCTTTCGGTCGCTTTGTTTAGTAGCCATTTTACACGGATAGACAATGAACTGATACGAAAGAAATCGACGACCGGAGTAATTTGCAATGCTTAGTTGGCGTTTTATTTAAATATATTGGTTTGTTTCATCGAAATGCCCTGAAATACCTCGGTATAGATTGCTCATTTCAGTCCCTCGAAGTGGGTAAAATAAGGACAATTATTGTGGAAATCATAACTTGGAGAAAGAAATGATCATAGTCAAACGTAATTTGGGGAAAAAAGAAACTAACGAAGTATCTGACGTATTTTAAGCGATTGGCACAAACCACTCGGAAACCGTTCGGAAACCGGCCAAAAACCGCCCCGAAACCGATCGGTTTTTGGTCGGTTTTCGAGCGGTTTTTACTATTACGCCGATCGGTTTTCGAGCGATTTCTGAGTAGTTTCTAACCAACTTCTAGATGGTTTCTGAACGGTTTCCGAGTGGTTTGTGCTAGTCGTTTGAAATACGATATATGCTTCGTCAATTTCTGTCACCTCCCCAAATGATATTTTACGATGCTCATTTTCTCTCCCAATTTATGATTTTCCGATTCAATTCAATTTCATTGAACTCTATTTGCACAGGACTTTGTGTGGCTGAAGCCGAGCATGTGTCCAGATAGTTGGCGCGTTCCCGTAGCTCCCAAAACACTGCGTGTTCGTTACGGCAGCAGGTGCTCACCTATCCAAATATAGACAGTGAAAGGGTTTTTTGAGAGCCTGCCACGTCAAGATTTCGTTCGACATTTCTGGCTAAAACGATTTTGTGTTAGAAATCACTCTTTAACAACGCACGCGGCCCGAAGGTCACGCGCGCTCCGCCGCGGCATTCGGGCCTTCCAGTTTGTCCTTATTCCCCCCTTTTCAAGATAATGTAAGTGGGCGATCTCAAGTATCACAATGCTTAACGCTGCTGGGCACAGCCCAACGAAGCGTTGGGGTGGGGCACATTATATATATATATATATATATATATATATATATATATATATATATATATATATATATATATATATATATATTAAACTAGATCGTGAGATATGATTTCGTTACATTTTGGTCTCCTTTTGTTTTACTGAGTACCCCCGTGACCAGGTGGTGCCATGTTGGCTTGCCGTGTTCCCTCGTGGTAGGTAGTTCCCTCTGTTGAGTAGAGTACTTAGTATCTTCATTGTCAGCGTTTATGTAGTAGTAGCTTTGTCTCCATTTTATTTCATCAGGAATTTGAGTGTTCGTATATACTTGACTTGTTATAGGAATATAGATATATTCTGTAACATGGTCAGTGAAGGTTAAAGCCATTTTAATGGCTGTAACAAATATCAAAGCAATGTATTACTTCGACATTCGTGGTATTTATCTATAGGTTGTGTATTCTCGGAGTTATCGGTTATCGTGTACTATTTCATCACCCTGTGGATTTCATTTCCAGGATATACTCAGTTATGCCGAAAGAGAGCAAGTATCAGAGGTACTGGAACAAGAAGAGACAGCTCACTGCCAAACAGTGTCCCGTTTGTAACGAGGCTACGCTGTGGGATCACAGAATTTTGTGTCCAAAAGAAAAGACTCAGGGTAGGTTATTTCAGTAGAAATCTACTACTTAGCTTCATGAATCATTAGCACTAGCTGCAACTTGCATGTCTGGTGCATCTGTTGAAGCGGTCCCACAATCCCCACGGATGGCAGTTGAGGAGGTCAGTGGAAACCTAGTGGGGAATGCCGTGCGACCGATTGCTTCCACATCCCTCGCTATCACCTAATCACGTTAGTTCGTTTAATAAAGATGTTATATGTTGATACTTTAGCAACGGAACAACAAGTGGAACTGGGATAAAACGTATCAGTTAACATAAACAAGAACTCAATGCTGCGATCTCTGTTTGATTTGTTTGTCACCTCTAATTTGTCACGCTCAAACGGTTCACTTGCGCAGATTTGTGTGAAACGGTGCAAAGTATGCTTACAGCATGCATTGGTGAAGAGGTTGCTATGACATGCTGTAGACTAGGGAGCCCGAAACGGAAGCCGGTTTACGATCGTACGTTGACCGCAGCCGTAATGGGTTAATCGATACAATGAATCTTAACAGAAGTTGTGCATGGGACGGAACGGTTCGCAGATGAACCGAGGTTCGTCATAGAAAGACACATTAGGCGCTGGTTTATCAACGCTCAGCATCGAGGAGAAGGAAGACGGCTACGCCGTTTAGCCGTTCTCGTTTTTTGCATTCATTCAGGTTTTATTCGTAACAACTTCTTCATTTTTAAGTTTAAATGCAAAACGTCATCAACTAATATGTGTGTTTAGCCATGAACTGGCCATACGGTTTTTCTATTATAAGTAAAGGCCGCTCTTTATAATGTTGAAAAACAGCACATGCATAATTTTGTGTGCAATATATACGTTTCATATCTTTCAATAAAGTATTACATTGATAGGTATGAAAAGCGTATAATACACAAACACCGATGTTTTCACGTTGACAAACGGCATATGCAGATCTGTATACGCCGTCTGTCGATATGAAAAAGCCGGTATAAATATATATATATATATATATATATATATATATATATATATATATAAGATTGACACCAAGGAATCCTTTCATAAAGTCTCGAATTCAGAAGTAAAATTGCAAGATTAATTTCTTTGATATTTTTTTAACAGTTATTGCATCACTCTTCACACGGTCATTTTACAGATCTCATGAACATCAAGAAAGACCAGAAAGACTCTAGGGAATACATGAATGAACAACAACCAATGGTGGAATTTTATGTACACTTTTACTGCTTTATATTCAGTAAATCTATTTTCATTTTTGTACAAATTGCCATTTCGCATATATATATATATATATCGGCACCTTAGTGGTAAGGCTGAAAACGTGGGAGAATATTGTAATAACCGATCAGGCAGTGAAATGAAATTCGGGTAGTTGTTGGAGAGGAGGGAACTATTTTCCGCGGTTTTTTTTAGAACTTCGGGAATGTCCAACCCTAGCCCAATTGGGAGCTGGTGGCGCTGCCCAAAGCAATTCGACAGAGTTAACCAACGTTGTAATGGCCAAACCCGACGTTTGCCCAACCTTAGCCCAATTGGGCAAACGCTTAGGAAAATGTTTGGGTCTCAGACCATTACGCTTGACAGCAAAAGCGAACCCCATGCTATGACCGCCCGGTGGTTCATCCAGGATGTGACAGAAGTACCTGGCACATCACCGGAACCCTGTTTACCGCAAGTGCAGGCCACTTAGAAAATTAAACTATTGTTGGTAAATTATGGCTAATTTTCACCTTTTCACAGTCCCTGGAGGAATCTTGCGAACATGGATTGCTCGACATGACATATCAGTAGAGGCGACCAACGATTTCTTGACACGATGGCAACACTTTCATCCGTATCTACTAAAGGACGCGCGAACACTCATGGGTACTCCGAGGACAACAGATTTATTCTATGTTTACCCAGGACAATATACTGCCCCATGGGACTACAGAGGGTAATTATGCAGATTCAACACCAGGCAATAAATACGAAGAGACAGAGACTATTAATTCAATTACATACCGACGGCATGCATCTCTTCTCTTCTTCCAAGCAGAAGGTCTGGACAATCTTGGGTAGACTAGCCCAACCTTTCGTGTCTACACCCTTCTTGATTGGCGTCTATTCCGGGGAGAAACAACCATATGACGTGAACAGGTTTTTGGAACACTTGTTAACTGAAACCAAAGAAATCCAAAGCCAACAATGTATTCTCCTTGGAGACAATGCTTACACGGGACTGGATGTTGAAGCAGTCATGTGACCACCCGGTACGGTCGTGTGTGAAACGTAAGACGTCACATTCCGGATACAGTAGTTGCGACAAGTGCACACAACAGGGTGTGTACCATCAACGCAAGGTCTGCTTCCCTTCTTTGAATGATGCATTAGTGGATGACCGTAGATTTCGGTCATCTCGTTCTGCTGTTACTCGGAAGTCACTATTTGAATTTTTGGAGACAGACATGGTTAAACAATTTTCGATAGAGTACATGCACTGTATTTGTCCAGGCGCAATGCGACGGTTGATTCGGTTGTGGGCCGATTCGCCGGAAGTGGAAGGAAAGCGGATTACAGGACAGCAAACAGATCTTGTAAATGAAAGACTGACACAGCTGAGAAAACAACTACCATATGAGTTCAGCAGGAACTGTCGAGGGTGGGACGAGTACCGCTCATGGAAAGCCACTGAGCTCAGACAATGCTTATTGTATTCAGGCGTTGTAGCATTAAAGGATAACATTCCGTGGCATGTTTACGTTCACTTTTTACACTTATCATGTGCTACCAACATTTTAGTTTGTAAAAACGACGAAAACGCCGTTACTTGCGCTGACGGTCTCTTAAATCATTTCGTTTATATGCATTACTAGTTATATGGATTAGAGGAAATGACGATGAATATACGTTCTCTTGTCCATGTTGCTGACAATGTTCGCTTTTTGGGTCCTTTAGATGCCTATAGCGCTTCTTTTGATTCCTTCTTATACCAGGTCAAACGAGCGCTGCACGGTACAACCAGAATCTGCTCACAACTATATCGCAGATTCTCAGAGGCACGATTATCCCCATCAGTTCTAGAAGACTGCACAAATCCGGTCTTGAGAAGGGTACCCGAGTGGGTGACACACAGACTACGATTCCTGTTGATTAATTATTAACCACTATTCCAACTGTTAAATTTTCCAGATGCTACCACAATCCATGTTCTCCACCGTCATCTTGGACGACGACAACGAAGATGTGTGTGTTATCAGTCGGACTTGGCTGAGTGCAGATGAGAAGTCTGCTGTCGTCCCCAATGTCATAGGGCAAAACTTTCACCGGATGGTGAAAGCACATCAAAGGCCTGATGAAAATGCCTCCATGAGAAGTGTTACCGTCATCGCCTACACATATAGGTTCTCTTCAGTTACATTAAACTGGTGCATACTATTGCTCTCAAGGGAACTGAAAAATCAGTTGCCATCCAACGACGCAACCATTCAAATGGGTCTACCAAAACGGGTTTCGTAATTTGTTAAAGCATTTCACAAGTAATCGAAACTCGAAGGAAACGACCGGCACAGTGGTCCACCTTGGACAAGGAACACACAAAGACCGATAGTGGTCCCATCAGAAGCACAGGGTAAGTCACGTTTCATTTCATTATAATACTTTGCGCCGCAGCTGCCAGTCGACTAACAACGGAACAATTGACAAACTGCCCACCAAAAACACGAATGCCACATTACGAGTTGCCAAGAGGTACCATTCAGTTTTCTCCAAACTATTCTTGCAGAGGAAATTCCTAAGGTTTTCCTACCACTCTTGCTATTCAGATCACTGAACACACCGTCAAGTGAGTATTTTGTCATATATGACTCTCGTAGCCTCCACTTCTCAAGCATCTCCAGTCAATGAATCATGTCACACTGTCAGGCCAATACTGGAAGAGATCAGATGTTTGTGCGTTGATTTGACAGCGATGATTGCAGGGATTGCACAACATACTGCCAAAGTACTTGCGTTCATGCCGCAGCTTTTGGCAAACGATGACAACGGTGTGACTTACATCTTTCGCATATCGACACTGAAAAAGCTGCGCGAGGTAGACGCAAGTACGTCCTTTGCCGGTAATCGCAATCAGTTGGTATGTCTACCACTTATATCTAAGTCACTTCCCTAGGAATCCATTTTCAGGTCCATAAACGCGGATTCTGTGAAGAAGTTTGTACGCAGTGTAATGCCCCGAAAATTGTACAACAGTTTGACAACTGGCACAAATTATTCCGGGGCTCACGGTAAGTTTGCTTACAAGCGAACTGTAATCCATGACCTCATGGTTGGTAAGCCACAAATCTTCCTAAAACTGCCTTAGACACCATATGCGATAGGAACATCGGTTTCACTGGCCCAGAAGTTGCGAACACGGCTGTGAGACAGTGGCTACACGATAACGCCAAGAATAACAAGCACAAGCCAGGTTTACCGGTAAGTTCATATTTCTAAACTTATTCTCTGTCAACTTAGAAACCTGAAGACGAGCGCAATGACGTATGGGTCGAGCAAACGGACTTGGACGACTAATGTGTACATTTCTGTAATATATAATCGTAAAAATGACTAAAACGCTTTTACGGCTTTATAATTTGTTCATCGGCGAAATGAGTTGAACGGAAATGAACTAGAACGGGGAGGTCAGATTTCAGAACTAATAGCAAGCCGAAGTCTAATAAGTGATCTATTAGGATACCAATTCAGCAATCGGTCGCGGATGCGACAAAGGATAGATTAACCAGTCAGGCGCCTAAACAGGCGAAGGGTCGCGCGAGGAAATAAAATAATCTACTTTCATTGACTGAAACGGAGTAGTCCAATTGGTTAAGGGGGTAGAAAATATTTTCTACCCCCTGCAGGAGCGTATTGCAACCCACCCACCCCCTTCGCGGTGATTGGTTCCCGAAAAAGAGGACAAGATTAAGGTCTCACATTCGACATTGACCCTAAATTTTTCCGAAAAGGGTCGACCCTTTTCGTGCTGGCTTGGGTTGAGCAGCGCTGCTTTGAACCTATGCCAAAGTATTTCAGGGCACTTCGATGAATTAAACGAATAAATTTAAATATAACGCCAACTAAACATTGCACATTACTCCGGTCGTCGATTTCCTTCGCATCAATTAACTGATGAACAATGAATTCACTGTTTATCCGTGTAAAATGGCTACTAAACAAACCATCCGAAAACCGGTCGGCGTGATAGTAAAAACCCCTCGAAAACTGGCCAAAAACTAATCGGTTTCGGAGAGGTTTTGCTGCAAGGGAAGGTTTGTCCATATGGTAAATGCATTTACCATGAGCAGACAAGAAATAAGCCATTGAAACGCGAGGAAAATCCAAAGTGTCAAACTTGATTTAAGTTCTTCCCTAGTTATGGCTTGTTTACCCCAAGTGAGGCAAAGAACTGGAAAGGTACAGTATCGTTTCACTTCAGCAAAAATGTTGACACACTAGTGTGAACGGACTAGCCTATTCTTTAAATATAAAATTAAACTTTAAGTTCACAATAATTAGTCAGGCTTTCTACATGATATAATGTAAGCACAGAAACCTCTCCCCGATTTAGTCCCCCGGAGAAGTTAACTTTCGCCCGAGTAAACAAACAATAACTGCAGTTACCGCGCTTTTCAAGGTTAACTCACGTCAGGTCAGTTCAGTTCAGTTCAGTTCAGTCTGCACGGGACAGGTAATGGCCACGGCCAATCGAGCGTCCAGAATTACTTCGATGGTATGCACACCAGTTATGCACCCACCAATGCCGAGTGTATTTCGTCGAATCCCCGCTAAAAATGAGAGGGAAACGGAAAACCTCATCGCACATCAACTGCGAGAAACATTATGCATCGTAAGCGTTCACTGAGACTGTATGCAATGAGCGAAAAAGTCTGCTAAAACATACTCCAGAAGGACCGCAGTGTTACCCATCATCCACCTAGTTGATATACTTAAGGCTCACTACAAGGAAAGATCTCGTACCACTTGCGATCAAGGGCACATTTGAAGGATTGGACTGTCTGCAGATCTACCATTCCACCAGGCAGACCGTTCCAACTGTTCACAACCCTGTTGCTGAAGAAGTGCGATCTAGCCATCAACCTAGATCGGGCTTTTATCAACTTCCTTTCATGTCCCCTTGTTCTGGAGTCTACGGCCACTTGGAATAGACTATCGGGTCTAAGGCAAGAAAAGCCCTTCACTACCTTGTGTAACAGCCGGTCGTGGAAAATCCCCCTTTTTTCCCTCGCGATTCAGTGTTTTTCCCAACATCACTCATTTCCATACACTATTGACTTTTCTTTACGAACTGGTTGTTTTTCTGGACCAATTGTTGTTTGTTCGCGCCCAGAGCGCTATTTTGGCACATCCTTGTTCAGGACCTGCGTGACGCACGTGCTGCCTGCTCACACGCTGCTATTCGGTTTCTCGTTGTTGAGACTTTGTGATCGTATTATTGAGGTTTGTATAATGTTTACGTCATTGTTTATTTTAATAATCTAGTATCGTAGAATTATCACGGATAATCGCCTTCTGATTTCGGGATCCGTTGCGAATTTGGCTACGCATTGCTAAAACGTTCGTAACAATACTCAATAGATCTATTTGGAACGAGGAAAATTCACGCAAAATGCCAAGGAAAGGATCAAAGGCAATCGAACCCGGACAGGAAGTAATACGGCAAGTCTCTGGGGAGGTTTTGGGTACTTATGATTCTTTAGCTAATGCTAGATCGCCTAGTCCTGTCAGTGCTAGCTCATGTGTTATTGAAAGCAATATTGATCGTAAGGACGTTGATTTATATAAGCTGAGAATAATAGAACTAGAGCAACAGTTACTTTCGGCTAGACTACAGGCGCATGAAGCAGAGAAGTGTACACAGAAACAGCGAGAGTATAGGACCAGTGACTTCGACACTTCCGATAGGTTGGAGTGCAATAAGGTAGGGAACCCCACGCAGGTCGCCGACTACAAACCACCATCGATCGATCTGCCTAGAGTGGAGTTAACGGTTTTCGACGGGCGAGCTGAGCAATATTGCAAGTTTGTCAAACAGTTCGAGACTTTCGTTGAAAACAAGGTAAATGACCCTGGGCAAAGGCTTCTTTACCTTACTCACTACTGCCGAGGCCGAGCGCGAGAAGCTATCGACGGATGCACCATGCTCGATCCAGAACAAGGCTACACAAGGGCAAGAAAGATTCTGAGGGACTTGTTTGGCCAACCTTTCAAAGTAGCCCGTAACCTAATAGAGGGCGTGATGGCAGAGGCAAAGAAAACCAAGGGCGACGTCTACACCATGGCCGACCTGGTGATCAAGATGCAGAACTGCTCAATAGCCCTCGACCATTTAGGTTACAGAGCTGACCTAGACGCCATGCACACTTTGGAAGGCATAGTCCGTCACCTCTCTCCCGAACTACAGGGTCGGTGGGCGGAAGAAGCTGAACGGATAAGCCGAGGCGACAGAGAAGCCAACTTCGAAGACCTGACTGAATACTTAGACAGGCAAACGAAGATAGCTGACAGCAGATTCGGCCGACTCATCCGGGACAGCAACCGAGCAAACAAGCCCGGTACTAGCCAGGCTCAAACCCCTGTACGGGAACATCCAAAGTACCAGCCTTGGACCAACACACACGTCATTTCACGAGATGCTACGGCGAAACCAAATTGCAGATCCTGTGGTACTAGCCATGGCCTACCAGAATGCCCCAAGTTCGGCAATGCCACAATAGACGAACGGTGGGGAATGGCAAGGATGGCAGGAGCATGTTTCATCTGTCTCAACACCACGCACCGGGCAGCAGCCTGTAGAACAAGGAATCGATGTGGTTACGAGGGCTGCACGGGCAGACACCATCGGCTGCTGCATCAGGCGAGAATAACCATATCCGAGGCGAGTGCCAAGCCCAGCGTGATTTGTTCAACTTCACAATCTGCCAGTAAACCGGTACGTTTAGGCGTAGTGGCCGTGGGAGTAGTGACTCCGACTGGGATAGCCAAGGCGTTGGCTTTCGTTGATAGTGGATCCGACACCACTTTAGTGAAAGAGCGGTTTGCCGACAAACACCAACTGGCTAAAGGTGCGACGTCGTTAGCAGTGAGCACGGTGGGCGGAACACAGGTAATGACTGCCGGTAGATTAAGGCTGCAACTCATCTCTCTAGACACTAACGAGGAAATTGAACCAACGGAGGCATTCACGTTAGCGGATCTCCCCATGCGAGCACCAAGGTCGGTGAACGCAATCTTGACTCGATGGCCCCACCTGCAGGATGTAACCGTTGTAGACTGGGAAGATGATGAGGTGGATCTCCTCATCGGATGCGACGTGCCAGAGGCGCATTGGGTGCTTGACCAAAGAGTGGGCGACCGCCAGGCACCTTATGCCGTACGCACGGCTCTGGGATGGATGTTATACAGTCCAGTAGGGGTACGCGGTTCCGTGAATTACTTATCCGCCGAAACGGACCGCATAGAGTATCATCTGCAACGGCTTTATGAAAAGGAGTTTCATGACATTGGGGACGAAAGACCGACGTTGTCTCAAGAGGATCACTTCGCTCTACGAACGGTGCGGCAAGGCACTAGAGGCCTCAAAAAACAGTTCGAGGTTCCCCTCCCATGGCGCACACCGGTCGACCCGTGGACTGACAACAGAAATTATGTTCTCCAACGATTACTACGACTAAAAGAACGCTTCATTCGAGACCAGAATCTGTGGGAACGATACGCGGATTTGATGAAGCGAAACGAGGACCTCGGTTACGTTGAAAGGGTGCCTGTTAACACCGACAGCAAAAGGGGTATCTGGTATCTGCCTCACCATCCGGTTATCAACCCCAAGAAACCCAATAAACTGCGCGTGGTTTTCGACTGTGCGGCCAAGTTCCAGGGCAAGTCGTTAAACGATCGCCTACTACAGGGGCCTGACTGGACCACACCACTGATCGATGTTCTGTGCCGTTTCAGAGTGGGTAAAGTAGCTTTGTCTGCTGACATTAGGGAAATGTTCCATCAGGTGAAGATTCCGGTAGGAGAACGAGATGCTTTGCGTTTCCTGTGGTGGGAAGGGAGCGACCGGGACAACGCAGTGGTGAATTATAGAATGACCGTCCACCCCTTCGGAGCCATATCGTCACCATTTTGTGCCAACTACGCCCTCCGAGAATCAGCGAACAAACATGGCGATCTGGTACATCGGACGGTGGTAGAAAGCGTCAGCAGGAACTTCTACGTCGACGACTACCTTGGGTCATTCGATGATGTGGAATCAGCTCTAGAGCAGTTCAGGGGTCTGACGAGATTGCTGGAAGAGGGTGGCTTCCATCTAACTAAATGGATGTCGAACGCTTCAGAAGTGCTGAAGGTCATCCCGTATCACGAAAAGGTCGAAAGGGTAAGAGATTTGGACTGCTCTCCACTTCCTATCGAGCGCACTTTAGGGATACAATGGGACGCGGAAACGGACGATTTTGTTTTCGAACTGAACGTTCCCGAGCTGCCAATAACCCGTCGTGGCATACTATCTGCCGTCTCAAGTTTGTTCGACCCGCTCGGTTTCGTCTCACCATGGCTGCTACCCGGAAAGATCTTGCTGCAGCGGCTGTGCCGTAAGAAAGTTGATTGGGACCAGTCACTGGACCGAGGGGACCGGCTGGACTGGGAGGAATTTTTGAACACCTTGAAGAAATTAGGGGACATACGAATACCACGATGTTTGACCCCTGGCCATACGACACGGACTGGAGAACTACATGCCTTTTCCGATGCATCCGAAGTCGGTTATGGAGCTGTGGTGTACGGACGATGGTGCGCAGGAGATGGACAATATACCACGAGGATCCTGTTCGCCAAGGCCCGCGTTGCTCCACTGAAGTCGGTCTCAATCCCACGCCTTGAACTCGGCGCAGCCGTGTTGGCAGTCAGGGTGGTGCAAGCTGTGAAGAGATGTTTCGATCTCTACATTTGGTCGGTGAGCTTCTGGACGGATTCAACGATAGTACTTTACTACATTAACAACGTACGGAGCCGGTTTAGTACTTTCGTTGCTAACCGGCTCACGATTATCCACGATGAATCGGCCACGCACCAGTGGAGTCATGTCAGGTCTGGCGATAATCCGGCCGACCTGTGCTCCCGAGGTGCGAACAATTTCAGGCAACTGGACACGTGGACGAGAGGGCCAAACTTCCTGCAATTGCCCAAACAGGACTGGCCCGTGTTCGAATTAAAAACCCCTACGGAATTGGAACTGGAGATCAAAGGCGTAGTGATAGCAACCAACGTCATCGAAGCGCCGCCCATTCTATCGCGACTGGTCAGGTTTTCTTCCTGGATGAAGACGCTTCGTTCGCTAGTTTGGTTAACCAGGTTCAAGATAAGTTTACTAGTCATGAAAGGGCTACGGCCCTCAGGCCGGATACGGGTCGGCCCGATAGGTCCCGATGAGCTACAAGCGGCAGAGTACGATATTTTCAGAATGATACAACGCGAGGCTTTCGCCCGAGAACTCAAGAGGGCGGAAGAAGTGGGGCCGACCAATGAAGACATGCCATCTCCAAGAGGCGAGCTGAAGCGTTTAAACCCCAAAATCATCAACGGACTGCTGCGGGTGGATGGTAGGCTGACCAACGCCCACCTGAACTTCGACACAAAGTATCCTATACTGCTGCCTGCGAGACAACCTGTAGTAGAGCTAATGATTCAACACGTCCACGCCGTGGAGGGACATGCCGGGGAAAGTCACGTGACGAGCGTCATCCGAAAGCGTCTTTGGTTGTTGAGAGGACGAGAGACTGTAAAACGCGTAATCCGACGGTGTGTGCAATGCAGGAGACGCAATGCCACAGCAGGCAAACAACTCATGGCCCCGCTACCAGAATGCAGGGTAACTACGGGCTGGTGGCCGTTCAGTGACACCGGGTTGGACTACTTCGGGCCCTTGTGGATCAAGTGCGGGAAAAGATTAGAAAAGCGATACGGATGTATCATGACGTGCATGAAATCACGTGCGGTACACCTAGAAGTCGCACATTCGATGACGACCGATTCGTTTCTACGGGCCTTGCAACGATTTATCAACCGAAGAGGCGTACCGGCCGATATATACTCAGATAATGGATCGAACTTTGTGGGCGCTCAACGGGAATTGCAGCGTTGGCACAAGAACATAAACAGGGACGAACTGCAGAATCGAACCGTGGCCTACGGCATACGATGGCATTTCAACCCCCCACAGGCCAGTCACCGAGGCGGCATATGGGAACGCATGATCCGGTCCGCCAGACGGATATTGCTGTCAATCATGGAGCAGCAGCCGCCCGACGACGAGACCCTGAACACCGTCATGACTGAGGTGGAGCGAATCCTGAACAACCGCCCCCTGGTTCCAGTATTGAACGGCGACCCCACCCACCTGGCGCTCACCCCAAACGACTTATTGACGCTAAGGTCGAACGAGGGTTTCCAAGGGCCGGTAAACCTTCGTGGGAGCTACCTCCACGGGTGGAAGCAGGCGAACTATCTGGCCAAGGTCTTCTGGAGGCGATGGCTACGGGAGTACCTACCGGCTTTGCAGACTCGACAGAAGTGGATGGCCAAAACAAGACCATTCAAAGTTGGGGACGTGGTTATGATCGCCGACGAACGCGCACATTTCAGCGCTTGGTCTTTGGGAGTAGTTACGGAAACCATCAAAAGCACCGACGAAATGATAAGAACGGTGAAGGTGAAGACAGCTAACGGAGTGCTCATTCGTGACATACGCAGTATTAACCTACTCGAGAGCGAAGATGGAGGAGCTGATAACCCTGTGGCCTAGTAAACCTTTTTCACACCAGTAATCGAGGTGGATAAAGAAACACCATATACACCACACAATCTCCGTCAAACACGCTAAGGTGCTCGCGGTCCCTTCGTTGACATTACAGAAGGTTCTTTCCGATATGTGGTGATGAGTGCGATTCCATTATACATCCCGATACATACACGCATGCACGACGCGCTCTACATCCCGTAAACCCATCATACATGTGACAGTGTTCTTTGTTCGCCTTTTGTTGACGCTACCGAATGCCCCTTGCACATGTGGAAGTAGTGGAGCTCAGGTCACACACACATGCTACATTTACTCGTTTTCTTGCCACGCGGTCTTCTGTTGACATTGCAGAAAGTCCTCCTTTGATGTGTAGTCATACCTGTGATTTCATTGTAACCCCGGCACACACACACGCACGCACACACACACACACACTCGAGCGCGTACATCCAGGACCGGACGGCCCCTTACGAGGACAACGTCTACGTGACCACTCACGCCCGCCATCGGTCATTTGGTCTTGTGGAAGATGTAGACTAGCCTCACGTCTATGTAGCCAATGGGTTAGGTGCGACCAGTAGTAGAACGTCGACGACGAACATTAGACGCGCGCACTGACAGCAGGGCCTAGGCAGGTAGGAAGAATCAGTACCTTTATACCGAACCTTTGACTCTGCTAAGGATCCAGGAGGATTTTGGTGGGCGGTGTAACAGCCGGTCGTGGAAAATCCCCCTTTTTTCCCTCGCGATTCAGTGTTTTTCCCAACATCACTCATTTCCATACACTATTGACTTTTCTTTACGAACTGGTTGTTTTTCTGGACCAATTGTTGTTTGTTCGCGCCCAGAGCGCTATTTTGGCACATCCTTGTTCAGGACCTGCGTGACGCACGTGCTGTCTGCTCACACGCTGCTATTCGGTTTCTCGTTGTTGAGACTTTGTGATCGTATTATTGAGGTTTGTATATTGTTTACGTCATTGTTTATTTTAATAATCTAGTATCGTAGAATTATCACGGATAATCGCCTTCTGATTTCGGGATCCGTTGCGAATTTGGCTACGCATTGCTCAAACGTTCGTAACACCTTGAACGTTCCTATGAGATCCCCTCGACGTCTCCTCCTTTCCAACGAGATAAGATTCAGGTCACAGAGTCTCTGCTTGTACTCCTTACCCCTCTGCCCTCCAACCATTCGCGTGGCGAGACTTTGGACTTTCTCCAGGCAGGCGGCATCCTTTTTGTAGAAAGGTGACCAAGCCTGCACGCTACCTTCTAGGTGAGGTCGTACTATAGCCATGTAAATAGGTACGAATACCTCAGGCTTCCGGCAAGACAAAGCTGATCGCAGCCTAAAGAGCTCCCTACGAGCCTTATGCGCAGCAGCGTTGCACTGCTCTGACCATTTGAAGTCACTTTTCATGATGATCCCCAGGTCTTTAACCCTACTGACTGCCTCTATGAAGAACAGCCCTTGATCATGAGCGACAGTTAGTCTCTCTGTTGCCCTTGACAACAAATGGCATTTTTAAGCGTTCAGGGGTAGGTCCCATTTGTATGTCCAGTTCAGGACGGTACCTATTTCCCTGCCCAAGTCCGCCCTACCCTTAGATCCAACAATCTTCACATCATCCGCAAAAATAAAGCTGGGCGATTGAAGAGTGGATGCTAGGTCATTAATAAATAACATGAATAGGACCGGGCCTGGGACGGATCCCTGAGGTACACCACTGGTGACGTTCACCAAACTGGAGCACCTGTCCCCCACTTTGACATAAAGCGTCCTGTGGGAGAGGAAGTCCTCCAGTCACCTATATACTGGCCCACCTACACCGAAAGTCTCCATCTTGCATAGCAAAAGACGATGATTAACGGAGTCGAACGCCTTGCTAAAGTCCAGGCAGCCTACCTCAACTTCGTTACCTTCGTCCAGCCGTCGAGTTACTTCATCTGAGAAGCACAGGAAATTGGTCAAGCAAGATCTATTTTTCAGGAATCCATGCTGCGCCGGACTTAACATGGAGTGCTGCAGTAAGTTCTGGCAGATGTGGGCACAGATGATGTTCTCCAGGACTTTACATAGAATGCTAGTTAGGCTTACCGGCCTGTAGTTCTGCACATCCGACTTAGGCCCACTCTTACGTGTTGCCACGACTGCCGCGACTTTCCAATCCTGAGGCAGCTTTCCCTGGTCCAACGTGGATCTATACAATCTGCATACCGATGGAGCTATGATATCCGCCAACGGCTTGATGATAGCTGGATGAATGCCATCTGGGCCCGCTGACTTGTGGCTGTTTAACTCCCGTAGGTACTTACGCACGCAGTCCTCTGAGAGATCTAGCTCGTTTAACTGAGGAGGATGCACCAGAGCCAGACCTACTCGTACCCCACTATCTATCCTATGTACACTGCCAAAGTATTCCCCCAAGGCGTCTGCTTTGCCCTGGTCATCAGTGACAATACCATAGTCTCTGGTGGATAGTGGGCCTACGACATTCTTTGTTGAGCCTTTAGACTGTACATAGCTGTAGAACTTCTTCGGCTGTTGTCTTACAGACTGGGCCAATTTCAGCCCAAATTCCCGCTTAGAAGTTCTCAAAAGGCTTACAGTCTCGTTTCTCAGCTTTATATAGCGGTTCCAAGCTAGCTGACTGCCGGAAGCTTTGTACTGGTTCCAAGAGCGGTTTCTACGTCTGATGGCCTTGGCTATTGCAGCCTTCCACCACATGGGTTTGCCCTCCCCACTCCTTCGTTTTAAGGATGCGAACTCTTCCTGTAGGGCAGTCAGGGATCCCTTTATTGCCTGCCAGCGCTCCTCCACAGTAGCCTCCTCTGGCGCGTCCCAGGTCAAACCCATCGCCCTATTACGAAGCCCATCTATGTCCATACTACCGAAATTCCTAACGAGCCTTGAGGGTACCTTCGGTTGCCGCATGCATAGGACTATTTTGACACACACGTGGTCACTTTTTCCCAGCGGTGCACAATAATGCAGTCCAGACACGTCGTTGGGGAAGTTCGTTATAGCTAGATCCAGCAAGGATGGAACGCATCCAGTCCTATATCTGGAATTCCCACTAATATGCTGATGCAACGCATTATCATGCAGCCGTTCTAAGTAGGTTTGCTCCTCCGATCTCGGCACGCAGACCTCAGCCAACCAGTCGATGTGCGGGAGATTGAAGTCACCCACTACGAGGGTCTTTTGTGTGTCCTTAACTAGTTCAGTCAAAGTCCGCAGCAAACAAACGTCCTCTTCGTGGTTATTGCTTGGTTCCCTGTAGACACACAACGTTAACCCCTCTGCCTGGAAGGATGATCGTAACGGCGCATAGCTGGATATTGCGAGTGCACATCTTGGTCTGAGGCTCAAGGTGGTTTTCACCTGACCTAACGAGGATGGCTACTCCACCATCAAGGCGATCCTATTCCCGATCCTGCCTGTAGACTGCAAAACCGTTACTTATTAGGCCTAGCACATGGTCTTCTTCAGAAAGCCACGTTTCCGTGACGGCAACTATTGACGCTTTCTGCTCGTCAGCGGTTTTGGCGAGTTCCGTCCATTTGTTTCTAATACTACACGCGTTAGTATGTAAACCATCGCGTTTGCTTCGTCGCCTAGGTGTCTCTTGTTGTTCACTCCTCTCTGTTTCTCGGGGGCAACGCCTGAGATGATGAAACGTTTTTTGCTTCGGATTTCCCCACTGGGATGCATGAAGCCGGCTGACGATCCGGAATTTCCGACGACTCCCAATCCATCTCTATAGGAGTTGCAACAACATCCAGACTGGCAGGGGTCGCGCTGTCATCTATCTTCGGACAGCACTGCCAATTCTCGTCTTCCAGCGCATCTTCAATTACAACTTTTAGCGGCCCCGCACGTGGCTTCTTTACTATTGTCGGGTTCGGGGCCTGAGAGCCGAGTACGGCAATTCACTGAACTTTTAGTTTTCTCACTAGCGCCCTGGCTGGTTGAGCAAGGATACTTCCCGCGGCTAGACCACCAGGCCTTACCCTATGCTCGTCCGGTACAATCTGGTATCTGCCCTTGGTAATCTGAGCCACTGTTGCTGCCCTCGTTAGTAGTCTATCCCGGGTAGCCTCATCGGCGAACTCCACTAGGATTGGTCTCGCACGGAGTTCGCCTTTGTTCCCCAGTGGTGACTTCCATGTCCCCACTCTGTGCACCCTTCTTAGAGTAGGAGGGTACGGAACACCTGCGATTCGCAGTATGTCACAGACCCTCCTTCTGTCTATGTCCCTCCTGGCTTTCGATCCCCTTATAAAGGGTTCTTCCTGGTTTGGGATCAGGAGCCTGTGGCTTGAGACCCTGCCCATCGACAAGACCTGCCTCTGCAGATCCTTCACCTTGTTTTCCAATGCCAGGAGAGCAGGGTCATCCACCCTAGCCAACCCATCTTTCGCTCTATTACAGTCACCCTCCTTTTTGACCTGCCTTGCCCTTCTCGGCTTCTGCTCCGTCCACTGGCTCTCGTCGGTCTGCTTCAAAGGAGTTGAGGCAACGACCGCCTGGCAAGCTCTCGGAACTGGTCCATTCGCTCTGATGATTGTCCTTCCGGGTGTTGATACTACTTCCGCAAACGACTTACTGCAACCTTCTTTCGGTGGTTTGGGGCTTACAACCGAGGTACTACTTGGTGGGAGCTGGTCCTGCCCTTGGGCCTGCAGTTTAAAGGCCAGACTGGCCGCCTCCTTGCAAGGGGCACAGACCCATTCAGCCCATGGGTTCTGTTTATAAAGGACACAGATGTCCTTTGCTATCATTGAACACCTTGGGTGAGCCCATCTCTTGCATATCTCGCACTCTATACCATTTACCACACGTTTTCCGCAATTGGGTGCTAGACACGGGTCGGAAACGCGTGTCATACCGAAAACTTCAAAAACGAGGGCGAAAGTAACTCAAGTGCTCTTTACCCAAACACAAAATACGCACTCTGACACTAGCATGTAAAGCCCGCTAACACACAAAAAAGAAAGACTAGTGGCGAGGAAAGATCGCCTAGAGAAAAACTGAACACTACTCGGCAATACTACAAGGAGAATAAAAATACTCTCCGGATAAAGCGCACCTTAAGTGCAATTACGATACGCTCAGTATTGTGAATTAAACCGGGTTGATTCAGAAAACCATTCAAAAACTCAAATCAAAGACGAGAGCACTATGAATTCAAACCGCGCGGCACTTACACGGGTTGCACAGGGCTGATAGTGGCCGAGGCCAATCAGGAGCCCAGAATTCTTCCTGTAGGACAGTCAGGGATCCCTTTATGGCCTACCAGCTCTCCTCTGTGGCCTAAGACTAGGTCCCCCGGAGCTGCACTCAGTGGCAGAAACGAGCAAATCACCCATGTCTATGCCCGACAGACCTCTTATGATCTTGAACGTCTCTCTCAGTTCACCTATCCCTCCGCTTTGCTCTAAAGAGAAGAAATTAAGCTCTTCCAGACCCTTTGCGAAAGGTTCCCCCTCTGACCAATGATCGTTCCAGTTGCTAGTCACTGCATCCCCTCCAAGTACTCCTTATCCTTGCGATAATAGGGAGCCCATGTCTGCACACAGTGCTCCATTATAGTTCTCACCGAAACCCTGTAAAACGGGATGAACACTTCTGGTTTCTTACATGTGATAGTATTGCACACCCTAATTATTACCCCTCTGGCCATACTGGCAGCTCTCTCGCACTGCCCCGAAGGCTTGAAGTCCCGTGTGACTGTCACACCCAGGTTTTTTGCCTCGGACGCTCTAATAAACGGAATACTGCCCGTTTCGTCTAAGTTAGTGGTCAGGACTTCACATGTGGCGAGAATCTGTGGTAAATCTCATCGTCTTGCCCATCCGAGCGCAGCATTCATATCCTGTACCTAATTGCTCCTCGCCGTCTTCACATCATCCTCAGAGATGGAACAAGGTTTACTCCATAATATTTACATACAAGAGGAAGAGCAAAGGCTTCGGTACTGAACCCTGCGGTACACCACTGGTAACACTCTCCGGTCTCGATGGATGATCGCCCACCTTGGCACAGAAGCTACGATTACTCAAAAATTGTGCTTCCCACCCTCTGGCCCTCCCGATTATCCCAAAGATCTGCCATTTATAGACCAGCAGACAATGACTCACGTTACTTTGTGCGGCCAAAGCTAATCTTGTGTCTAGACAGCGGAGCTTGTCCGCGCATTTCTGTGGCTCACAACATTGCGAGTCCGGGAAGGAAGCTTCTGTCAGCCTATCCAGATTTAGACACCGTTACGGTCCTCTCGGGGCATGTTACCACTAGATTTATTCTTCATTAATCAAAACGAGGCAAGGGGAATCCCTCCCGCGTAAGCCACCTCACCAAAGCCCGGCGACATGGACACAGGCGTGAGTCACAAGCCACCACCTTATCAGAAATGCTTCCCGTAATAGCTTGAGCAACACGTCATTAGGTCCTCCCACAACTCCGGCTGGCAGTGAGTCCCTCAGGTTGGTCTTCCTCCGAGATAACCGGTACACCAATGGCAGGCCCACCGACTGCTGCCCCCTTGGGGCAACCTGGTATCCTAGCATGTGGTCTTATTCGCGAAGAGAGGGCTCTCCGCGTAGCTGCAGTCCGAAGTCACCCTGGATGATGCGCCTGGTGAAGATCAAGTCCCCCGGGCCCTCCAAAATGCTACTGGAGGCAGTCCGACAATATTCGACTGACCTCCGTGTCCGGTCCCACGTAGTCCCCCAACTAGGTGAGTTGCACCCCCGCGCACCGTTTCCAACTTTCTCCCTTCTGCCGCAATACAGAGGAAACAGATTGTCCCCGCCCTCCAACCGGGGCAGCACACGTGACGCATACAATACCCTGAAATCTTCTAGTGAGTGATGACCAAATGATCGAGTAGTCCGCCCAAGGATACTCCGAGCGGAAGCTTCAAATTTTTTAGTGCTACACTTCATTTTAAGAGACAAGGCCACATCCATTCCCAGATCTTCGCAGGCAGAACGACAAAGAAGTACCTGTACGGAGTCAATGGGCCTTATCATCCTTCTAGCACTCTCGTGAAAGCAGCGAGTTTGTTGAGCACTGCTTACTTTTCCAAAAACCATGTTGCAGTCAGTACGGTATGTCTTTTGCACCTACAAGCTCCCGGAGTCGCTTAGCTGGCGGGACTTCCATAAATACGGTATTTAGGACAAATTTCTTCTCCCACCGAGTAGTAAATCGATGGAATGAAATTCCTTTCTCGGTGGTGGAGGCCGACAAGTTCGCTGATTTCAGGAGGAAGTTAGAAGCCTGTTATGGCAGCCTGGTTGAAGACCTAGCGCAGAAAAGCAGGCTACCTCATGACCCCCTGAGAAACAGGACAAGTAGCTCTTGGAGCTACAATAGAAAATGTTTTCACCGGGAAACAAAAGATGTGGGCATTTTAGCTGCCCTCGCATGGGGAAGATGCTGAAGTCCAATCTCTCTCGCTAATCAACCCCACCGCGGAGGCTGACAAAAAATATAGAACGATACCAGACAGCCGAAAATCAATGGTTTTGAAAAAGTCCGGGTGGATATTTTGGAAGCCTAAAAGCCTGAAAATCAAAGGTCGGAGAAAGAGAAAAGCGAGATGAGCTCCTGGGCAAAGGAGTGCGGGGATCTGCCCCGCTGTCATCACAAAGCGCGAAGCAACATATAATCCATCACCCAAAACACAGCTGGTCTCCAATCTGTTTTGGAACCACACTGAAAATGTGGCTGAGGCTTGCTCCTTTCGCTATGCAGGTGGGGTCCTATAAAGTGAGGTATCCTGTATCTGACATCTTAAATCAGCACGTTTTCAATCTCTATGAAGCTAGTATTGCTGCTATTTCTGGCCAGTTTTCAAGTCGACGAACTTCTCTTTCTCGTATTCCTGTTTCTCCACATGGCTGTATTATTTTATTCATTAACATCATTAATTTTCTTTCTTCCTTTTCCTTTCCCTTTTCTCTGGTCTTTCGAATTCACTGCCACACCACAAGTCGTGCTTGTAGACACAGTAGAAAGATATAAAGTCCTCGGCGTCATCTAAGCAAGCACCGCCAAGGCAGCCAGAGGAGAAAGAACCTAAGAATGTGTGCGTTCAGGTCTCAGTCGAAGAAGACTGCTTGTAGGGCTACCATGTCTCATAGCTCGGTGGGGCCAGAGGTCGCCTGTGCTTCTGTCAGGCTTCTCTTGTTTTTGGGAGGTGGAAGTGGATAGTCAGACAGGTAGGAACCTGCGGCATTGTCGTGACCACTGCAACTAATTTTGTTTCGTTTTTCTGTTGCAGCACATGAGGTCCTCTGGAGCTTCATCTGCAAGAAACTGGATGCAAGTTTGGCTGAGGCCCCCATATCCTATGATTCGACTTGATCTGATTTGAAACTTTCCCACTACCGATTTTGGGCTGACATGCTGATAAGTGGTGGCCTCGGTCTTCGCTCGGCCTTTGAACAACCACAACTTTCCTCCATTCCTGAGGAGTATACCCGCTGAGACCGACGCTTTGAACAATCGTGTGGCTCGCTGCGTTACCGCATCCACCTGCTACTCTACCACTAGAGTAAGCACATCATTAGATCCCAGAGATTGGTTGACTTTGGTGGCACATACGACTGTCTTTACTTCTTCCGCGGTAGCCTCCTGGCACGACTTAAATGGAGCTTCCATTGCGGTGTGTGTGAGGTGAATATTGTAACAAACGGTCGTGGAAAACCTCCTTTAATCCTCACGATTCAGTGTTATTCCTAACAGCACTCGTTTGCCTACACTATTGACTTGTCTTTACGAACTGGTTGTTTCTATGGACCAATTGTTGTTTGTTCGCGCCAAGAGCGCTACTTTGGCACATCCTTGTTCAGGACCTGCTTGACGCACGTGCTGTTTGCTCACACGCTGCTATTCGGTTTCTCGTTGTTGAGTCATTGTGATCGTACTATTGAGGTTTGCATATTTTTGATGTCATTGTTCATGTAATAATCTAGTGTCGTAGAATACCACGGATAATCGTCTTTTGACTTCGGGATCCGTTGCGAATTTGGCTACGCATTGCTCAAACTTTCGTTACAATACTCAATAGATCAATTTGGAACGAGGAAAAACAAGCAAGTTGCCAAGAAAAGGATTGAAAACATTGGAATCCGGACAGGAAGTAACACGGCAAGTCTCTTGGGAGGTTTTGGGTACATTTGATTCTTTAGGTAATGCTAGATCGCCTAGTCCTGTCAGTGCTGGTTCATGTGTTAATAAGAACTATATGGGTCGTAAGGATGTTGAGTTATATAGGCTGAGAACACTAGATCTAGAACAACAGCTATTATCGGCTAGACAACAGGCACAGGAAGCAGAAGTGTGCAGAGAAAGAGCGAGAGCATGAGACCAGCGACCCCGACACTTCCGATAGATCAATATGCAATAAAATAGGGAACCCCTAGCCGGTCGCCGACTACAAACCACCATCGACCGATTTGCCTAGAGTGGAACTAACGGTTTTCGACGGGCGACCCGAACACTACTGCAAGTTTGTCAAGCATTTCGAGACTTTCGTTGAAAATAAGGTAACCGACCCTGGGCAAAGGCTTCTCTACCTTACTCACTACTGTCGAGGCCGGGCAAGAGAAGCTATCGACGGGTGTACCATGCTCGACCCGGAACAAGGCTACACAAGAGCAAGGAAGATTCTAAGGGACATTTTTGTCCAACCGTTCAAAGTAGCCCGTAACCTGATTGACGGCGTGAAGGTAGAGGCGAAGAGAACCAAGGGCGACGTCTACACAATGGCCGACCTGGTGATCAAGATGCAAAACTGCTCAATAGCCCTTGACCATTTAGGTGACAGGGCTGACCTAGATGCAATGCACACTTTGGAAAACACAGTCCGTCACCTTTCTCCCGAACTACAGGGTCAGTGGGCGGAAGAAGCAGAACGGATAAGCCGAAGCGACAGGGTAGCTAACTTCTAAGACCCGACCGAATACTTGGACAGGCAAACCAAGATAGCTGACAGCAGATTCGGCCGACTCATCCGGGGCAGCAACCGGGCAAACAAGTTTAGTACTAGCCAGGCTCAAGCCCCTGCACGGGAACATCCAAAATACCAACCTTGGACCAATACACATGCCATTTAACGCGATGCTAAGGCGCAACCCAATTTCAGATCCTGTGGTATGTAGGTACCTGTACATTTCCGACTTTTTCCATGATTTTCAACGTCCCTTGGTGCGACACTCCTTTGTTGTACCGACGTTTTAATGTAAAGCACACACACCTTTTGGTCGTCACTACCGCGCAATACAAAAAGGCTGTAAATAAATCTTTCATTCTGGCACGGTCTCATCTTCTGGTTCGGAGTGTCTTGGAGTTATATCGGTCGGAACTAACTGAGTGAAACAAACATCTTAGAAGCTTCAACGGCGTCTCTTGGCACTTCGCTCAATACCATCCTGTTCTGTTCAAAGGATGGCTGTCAGACCGAACTGAACGGAAGACATTGGCGGATATTGACTCTTCGGCACTCATCTCCTGATCACAAGAACATTGAACAACTGTAAGTTTGGGTCACACCCTTTGTTCCATTTTAATTCTTAATGTACATACACTTTTGGCCTTTTTATCACCGCACGCTCCTCCGCCCATCTTAGTTTGCTAGTGTCGTCTCAAATATTGTTGACGTCCATTTAGCGTACCATATAGACAGATTAGTACGCTACATGTACAAGCCATGGCCTACCAGAATGCCCCAAGTTTGGCAACGCCACAATAGACGAACGGTGGGGAATGGCGAGGATTCCAGGAGCGTGTTTTATTTGTCTTAACACCACACACCGGGCGGCATCCTGTAGGACAAGGAACCGATGTGGTTACGAGGGCTGCACGAGCAGACACCGTCGGTTGCTGCCTCAGGCGAGAGTAACCTTACCCGAAACGAGTACCAAACCCAGTGTTATTTGTTCAACGTCACGATCTGCCAAAAACCAGTACGTTTAGGCGTAGTCGCCGCGGGAGTAGTGACCCCGACAGGACTGGCCAAAGCGTTGGCCTTCATAGATATTGGCTCGGATACCACGCTAGCAAGGAAAGAGTTTGCAGAGAGATATGGGATCAGAGGGAATCAATCCTCATTAGCAGTAAACACAGTGAGTGTCACCGGAGTCATCCAGTCGACCAAACTCACCTACAACTCGCTTCCTTGGTCAACAATGATAGAGCAGAAACTTTAGAAGCATTTATCACAAGGGACCTGCCGAAGACAGAACCTCAGTCAGTGCAATCGATTCTGACTCAGTGGCCGCATCTCGACGGGATTACGATCGAGGAGTGGCAGAGTAACGAAATTGATCTGCTGATTGGCTCTGATATGCCGGAAGCGCATTGGGTCCTGGATCAAAGGATAGGAAGCCGCAAAGCCCCCTATGCAGTACGCGCCATATTCGGTTGGACTTTATATGGTGGTACAGATGGCAGATAGTGCAAACAAATCAACTGCATTTTGGTGGAAATGACGAACATCGAACAGGCGTACCAACAATGGTATAACACCGAATATTCCGACCTGGCCATGGACATAGATGCCCCATCACGAGAACATAGGTTGGCTTTGGAAATGGTAGCCAAGACCGTCGAGTACGCAAAGAGTCGTTTCGAGATTCCTATCCCGCGGAGATCCAACATGAAACCCATGTTAAACAGCCGAGAAATGACTTTGAAAAGATTAGGCTTCCTCAAAACCAGGCTGCTCCGGGAACTACAATTAAAGATAGAATTCACGCGAGCCATGCAGCATAACATCGACTTGGGTTACATGGAAAAAGCAGATACAGCGGTTACCAACGCGAATTTGAGGTGGCACCTACCCCATCACCCGGTCGTGAACCCAAAGAAACCGGGGAAGGTCAGATTGGTTTTCGACTGTGCCGCGAAATGTCAGGGTGTGTCACTGAACGACCATATACTACAGGGCCCAGACTGGACAACACCACTGGTCGCGGTTTTATGTCGTTTTCGGCTAGGAAAATAGCCGTCTCTGTGGACATACGTGAAATGTTTCTACAAGTAAAGATGCCCGTTAAAGATAGGGGCGCCTTCCGTCTCCTCTGGTAGCCTGAGAACGACACAAATCGCGCACTTGACGAGTACAGGCTGACCGTGCACCCCTTTGGGACGGTTTCATCCCCCTTTTTGTGCTAATTTTGCCCTCCTTGAAACCCTCAAGCGTTTCGACGGCACCAGCGGCTTGTTAGGAAGAGCAATGGACCACTTCTACGTGGACGATTTTCTGTGTTCCTTTGACGATCCAAATGCTGCTATTCTTAAATGACCGAACTGATCGCCACTCTAAATGCCGGAGGATTCAACCTCACTAAATGGACTTCGAACAACCAAGAGGTGCTCAATGTTATACGAAAGTCCGAGAAAATGGAGTGTAAGGAAGAGCTTTTGGGATCCTCTTCACAAACGGAGTGCACGCTTGGGTTTCAGTGGAAACCCAGGGGGGACGAATTCATTTTCACTCTAGACCTACCCAAACGACCAGTCACACGGCGAGGAATCCTACCGTCAATCTCAAGACTCTATGACCCCCTAGGTTTCGTTTCGCCATGGTTGTTACCGGGAAAGTGCTTGCTGCAATCGCTGTGCCAAAGAGGGGCGGGTTGGGACGAACCTCTCCAGGATGATGACGATAAGCGAAAGCGCGACTGGCTGTACAGCCTGGAGCAACTTGAGGAGATAAAAATACAAAGACGCCTAACAGGTATCAAGTGCACAAAAGACTCCCAACTCCACTTATTTTCTGATGCATCAGAAATGGGCTACGGGGTAGTGGCTTGCGGCTGCTGGGTGGACGCAAACGGTTGGCGGCACAGCCAGATACTATTCACAAAGGCGAGGGTGGCTCCACTCAAAACGGTGTCCATTCCGAGGCTGGAACTGGTGGCAGCAGTACTGGCCGTGAAAGCCGCGACGCTGATTGGGAGATGCTCCGACCGGCTAGACTGGGAAACAAACTTTTGGACGGATTCAGCCACGGTACTTCATTATATAAACAGCAGTACCACTCGTTTTAACACTTTCGTGGCCAACAGACTCACTATAATCCACGAATCAACTAAAACCGATCAATGGCACTATGTAAAATCCGCCAGTAACCCAGCCGACTTCTGCTCAAGGGGCCTGAAAACACTAGAGAGGTTGCCGACGTGGACAATGGGACCGGGCCTCCTAACGGCAACTAAAGAAGTGTGGTCAACGCTATTAATACCTGAGGCTGGTGATGGTGATATCGAGACTAAAAGACTGACACTGGCTATAAACTTCATGGGAAGCGTAAGCCTGATAAAGAAACTGTGCCGACACCCCAACTGGACAAAAATGTTAAGAGCCGCAGTCTGGTGGTCACGGTACAAGGCACTCTTATTGATTATGAAAGGCGAAAGACCATAAAACACATTGAATGTGGGAACGATACTACCGTGCGGGCAAAATCAAGCCGAATTCGACGTTCTACACCTACTGCAACTAGACACTTTCCCGTCCGAGGCCCGCGAGCTAGCCAGGATAGATGACAACACCAAAGGAAGCAGACTGCTAAACAGTAGGATCCGAGCAATAAACTCCATGCAAATCAACGGACTACTGAGAGTTGGAGGGCGGCTGACGAATTCAAGCCTAGAGTACGAAACGAAACACCCCATAATAACCCCTGGTGACCACTATATAACGAGATGCCTGATAGATCGTGTACTTCGGGAAGAGGGGCACTCAGGCCTGAATCACTTATTGAACAATATACGTCGACGATTTTCGGTGACAAAGGGACCAGCAACAGTCAAGCGAGTCATAGGCAACTGCATTACCTGTAGTCGCAGGCCAACAAATGATGGCCCCCCTCCCAGCCGTAAAAGTCCAACCGGGATGGTGCCCGTTCGTGGAAATCGGCTTAGACTGCTTTGGCCCGTTACTTGTACAACAGCAAAGGAGCATGGAAAAGAGGTATGGCTGCCTGATAACATGCTTGCAATCCGGAGCAGTCCATCTTGAAGTAGTGCATAATATGACCACCGATCCATTCCTAATGGTCCTTCAAAGGTTCATCGTTAGGCGGGGCGTCCCCAAGAATATATACTCCGACAATGGCTCGAACTTCGTTGGGGCTCATAAGGAGTTGGAGAAATGGTGGAGCCGCTTGGACACCGCCAAAATACAAAACCAGACCGTGGCAAAGGGGACAGAATGACACTTCAACCCACCTTATGCCAGTCATCGTGGTGGCGTTTGGGAAAGGCTGATACGATCGACTAGGAAAATACTCACAGCCCTGACCTCACAACAGACCCTCGATGACGAGACGTTGATTACTTTACTAACAGAAGTAGGACGCATATTGAACAACAGACCCCTGGTGCCGATGGTCCCAGACCCGGAAGGCGAACCGGCACTCACCCCAACGACCTATTATTATTCCGGTCAAACGCACGAGTAACCACTCCGAAAACCCTGTGCGGAACGTACGTTGTTGGATGGAAACAAGTGAACCACCTAGCACAGACTTTCTGGAAACGATGGACGAGGGAGTATCTACCGACACTGCAGCTTCGGCAAAAGTGGATCTCCAAACAAAGGTCGTTCAGACGTGGCCATGTGGTCATCCTCGTGGAGAGCCACTTACATAAAGACGATAGGCCGGTTGGAGTGATCAAGGATTGTCGTACAGAAATCGATGGCCTCGTGCGTACGGTGGTGGAGACGTATTGCCAGATATACGTAAAATATGTCTACTTGAAGGTGACAGCGACGCGGGCAAGGCCGACGCTACCGACCAAGCTATACCGATATCTGCTGATACCAGAGGAAGCCGAGCTCACTTATTTATCCCTCAAGCATTCTCCTGTAGGACCCAAACCCCCACACCATGTTTGAAGTATATTTGTGTTTAATTTCACACAGCATTTACGACGTACAATGGAGCTAATTGTCCAAACCCTAGCTCACCACACGACACTACACTGCATGTAGTAGTAACGGGGCTTAGGTCACGCTCACATGCCTACATTTCACTTGTTTTTGCCACACAGCCCTTTGTTGACATTGCAGAAAGTCCTCCTTTGATGTGCAGTCATACCTGTGATTCCATTGTACACCCCGGCATGTACACACACACACACGCAATCAAGCACATACATCCAGGACAGGACGGCCTCTTACAAGGACAGCATCTACATGCCCCCTTCACGCCCGCCATAGGTCATTTCGTCTTGTGGAAAATATAGACTAGCTTTACGTCTATGTAGCCAATGGGTTAGGTGCGACCAGTAGTAGAACATTGACGACAAGCATTAGGCGCACGCACTGACAGCAGGACCTAGGTAGGTAGAAAGAATCAGCACCTTTATACCGAACCTTTGGCTCTGCTAAGGATCCAAGGGGATTTTGGTGGGCGGTGTAACTACCGGTCGTGGAAAACCTCCTTTAATCCTCGCGATTCAGTGTTATTCCTAACAGCACTCGTTTGCCTACACTATTGACTTGTCTTTACGAACTGGTTGTTTCTATGGACCAATTGTTGTTTGTTCGCGCCAAGAGCGCTACTTTGGCACATCCTTGTTCAGGACCTGCTTGACGCACGTGCTGTTTGCTCACACGCTGCTATTCGGTTTCTCGTTGTTGAGTCATTGTGATCGTACTATTGAGGTTTGCATATTTTTGATGTCATTGTTCATGTAATAATCTAGTGTCGTAGAATACCACGGATAATCGTCTTTTGACTTCGGGATCCGTTGCGAATTTGGCTACGCATTGCTCAAACTTTCGTTACAAATACGCCTTAGCTCAAGGGTGCAGGCTAGCAAGTACTGCCTCACCTATGTATCCGCCTCACATTCATCTGTAACTCCTAGCAAGTGCCCATTCTGTAGGGCTTGGACGGCAGCTTCACCTCTTGTTCATCGTCGTAGGTAAGCAAAGTGGCTCTTGGGTGCACGGACCGAGTCCATCGCCTACGTCTTATTAAGCATACGTCGCTTTTCCGGCTTCCGTTAGGTTCACTGATTATGTATGGAGCGGCATCCCCCGAACCCCGCTCCAGTTACGTTACATAGCATCCATGCGCGATTCTGGCTCTTCAAAAGATGTCTGGGTTGTAGGCCAAACCAACGTGGACGGCTTGCGTGAGGTCGCTGCCTGAGTGAGGGGGTTTCGTCCCAAATTACTTCAAAGGTTTGTCTGTCTCGTACTCACTATGTTGATACCACATCACTAAGGAGGCGGACTACCTCAACTGTCGGAATGTCATTCATCAAGTATTTAGTCCTCCCTGTGGCCTGGGAACAAACATCGCTCTCCTCTTCAAGGTGATGGTCAACTCCACGTGGTCACTGCTCCCTGGTGGAGGTGGGCACTCATTCTACTCCAAGTCGGAAAGTCTTCCAGACAGTACCAAGTCTAGAATGGACGTTTGAGGGTCTTGTGTTTGGGTTGATGTCCTGGCGCTCTGGTACAGTGGAAACTCCGGGGCCGTTGACGGGATCTCACGGGAAAGTTAATCCGCTCCCTTATTACAACGAACATTCTATCAGTTACATCCGGTGATAAAAAGGCACCCAAAGTTAGACAGTGGTCATTGTCAGCCCAACTTTTACGCCCGTCAGTATTTCCGGAGACTGCCGATGGGGACCAAAAAATTACGCAACACCAGAGAGATCCTCCAAAGCCCTCCGGGCCTACCTAGCTATTCAACTGTAACTAAGGGACGTCGGCTTGTATGTACGTCAATGCCTCTCCAGACCCCCCCCCCATAGCTTAGCTCCTGGCAGCCCCGTACAGCTGGTGTCCTGGGGGAGCTGACTTCGAGTCCATCACCTCACTGGCAAGACAAGTCTCCGTCAAGGCGACCAACGTTGGTGAGTGGAGAACTGCTCATTTCTCTACCTCATCTTTTCCACTCAATGGCATCCTGACATTGGACAACATGACTAGCTCTCGTCCACGTCCATCGTCCCTCTCCGTGTGAGTCCTCAGTGCATATCCACTACCAGAACCACCCGGTTGGTAAAACTGTTGTGAGTGAACGCCTTCCTCCGCAGTTGAACGCGACTCGGTTATACTTAAAATTCCCCGCTAAATAGGCCTGTTACCCGGCCGACCTGGAGCTCTTGGTAGCTCTTGCGAAGTCAAACCATCCTGCTTTCTGTCCCTCTGGGCAACATCTCGAAGGAGTTTCATTTCCTCTCCTTTTAGTCCGTAGGACCGCTGTATCGCCGAGCGGGATTCCTCTTCGGAACCCAAGACCGCCTTGAGCGGAGGCGGGTTGTAATTCTCACTTACTTACCCTAGGAGGAAAACGGTCGTGACCCTCACTTAATACACCAGGTTTTCTTCTTCTGTGGATAACATCTCGGCAAATATGTCCCTGAGGAGATACATGGCGAGATGTTACCGACCTTGTGACAAGGACTCAGTTTTTACGGCACTGTTGTCTCCCGAGCTGGTAGTTCATGCGACTTTATCGGGAACAAAGTTTTTCTTTCACTACTACCGCGGATTCGACTGCTTTGCTCTTACTGGCTGTGGCCCAGCCTGTGTACGGTATTTGCAGGGATGGAGAGCTGCAAGACTTCAGCCACTCATATTTATCCTTTTCGACTTTTGTATGTTGGGTGAATCCATCACTCACAACGATCGCACATCGGAGTAATGGCTCGAGGACCAAAACTTTTCGCGTGAACCGATCAAGCGCATTGTTCAACAGATGTATTTGAACTTATATTCCTAATGGATCAAGCGAGGCATCAGAAATATAACAAAACAATTTATCCGCGAAACAAGAGTAGGGGTCCAGTGCAGCGCAGCCCTGGTCTTGCCTCAAAATAGTGGAAGTCTTGCTGTATGAACGGCCCAAGCCGTCAGAAGTTCACGCGAGCACGGCCGCGAAGCGAGTTGTAACACTTTTCTCCCCCACTTACCATCCAGCATTCTTTTTTACTGTGGCACATCCTGTACATTGGCCACGTCTTTAATTAGTCCACTCTACATCACCACCACCGTACTGCTGGAAATTTCGCTCCCCAATTTAGTCCAAGGAATGGCTTCTACAATTTTGTGCTTTTTCCCCCTCGCTCGCTGGCTAGCGGCCGATTGAAATGTATCCCCAACACTTATTCCTCATAATTCCTTAGCGATTTACACCACAAAGTGAGGTCTCCTCTGACCCTATTTTTCCGAATGCTGAGAGTTTTTTATTCCGCAGTCCATCTCCCTGTAGTTTTCCTTGCTTTCTTCCAATCGTCCGAATGGCTAGTCGGTTAACCTTCTCCAGAAAGACTGCCTCCTTTTTTAGAATCTTGTCCAAACCCATACGCTTTATTACAAAAGCCGCCTCGCTGCTGCTCTGCACATGGGGATGAACACTCCCACCGCTCTTCAGGAAAATACTGGGCGCAGCCGAAAGGCCAACTTCTTGCTTTATGAGTAGTCGGTTTGCACTGTCCGGATCACCTAAAGCCTACCGTTATTTTGACACCCGAGTCCGTTGTTGACTGTGCCGCCTCAGCTTTGAAAGGCCCATTTTCTTCCATTGCCGTCACTTCCACCAATGCTCTGGTTGGTGCATGATTGTTTATTTCGTTTGATAACGTCTCCTAATCGCTTTCACGGCCTACCACATGCCTCATGTTCTTTGCTGAGCCACCACGATCTCCTAATCTCACACATTTTACGTCACCCGCAAAAAAACGTTGACAAGACAGCCTTTGCCAGGTCATTTATGAGAGGAAAAAAGCAGCTGGCCTAAACCGATGCTTGAGGCACGGCCTCACTTGTCTCTTCTGCTTTTGACCTGCAGGCTCTTACTCTAACGCGAAACTTCCTGGTAATCGGGAAAGCTGATAACCCTTTACGTATTCGTTTTCTAATCCCAAACGTCTTCCGTTTCTCCGTCAGTGGTGGATGGATGACTGAGTCAAAAGACCTGCTGAAGCATTAGTAACGCACTTCGACTCTCTTGCACTCATCCAGCTGGGGAGTTAATTCGTCTCAGGATATAGCAATATTTGAGGGGCACGATTTGTCTTTCAAAAACCAGTGTTGTGCCCTGCAGAGCTGCCTGTGGTTCAGAGAGTGTTTACCCGTGTCCCTTTAGGAATCGCTCTAACAGCTTGCAGAGGATGCATGGAAGCAACTATCACTAGCTCCCAGTCTATCTGTTATACCCTCTGACTGAGTGTAGCACAATGGAGACGACAGACAATTCAGCCGATCATGGCAACCAATGGCTGTATGACGACCGGGTGTGTGCCATCAGGGCCCACCGACTTATGTGTGTTTAGTCCTTCCGATAGTTCCCTTGTCTCCAATTCCCCATTTTGAAGGATAAAAAGAAGAAGTAGTAACCACCTGTGTTTCATTTGATGTTTGTAGTCCCCCGCCAGGTCTACTTGCACCCTGAAAGTTTAGGCCCAGGGCATCGGCCCTGCTTTGACCGCCGCCACGTATTTCAACTCGATGCCGCAAGACCAGGGGTCCTAATAAATTCCTGAGAGCAGCTTCTGCCTGAAAGCATCTATGGAGGATTTCTGAGCTCTATAACGACTCTTATCCCGGTGCCATTTTAAAGCTTTTTTGTCATGCTAGTTGGATTTTTGAAGCATGGTTACCGTCCTCCTTGTTCCTTGGCCAGGCTCGTTCTCTACCGGCGGCTTGAAGATCTGTCAGCCTTTTTCCGCCTTTTTAGCTTGCTTGCCGATCCTCCAGCATCCAACAAGCTGGCTAGCCTTTATGTTCACACTCCTGAAGCTGGGAAATACCGTCACACTGTTCCAGGTTCCCTTCGATCCTCTACCACACTTGCTGTGACTCAGCTTCTTTTTCCGATCCCAAGTCTAGTTCCTCAACCTTAGTTCTAAGTTCCTCTACGTTCAACCCCAAAAGGTTTTACGTGTCTTTCCCACGGTTTTCACGTGCCTGAAATAGTGGGAAAATCTGATGGTGATATGATAACTTTTTCCCAAAGGCCGGAGCAAGTCTAGCTAGTCCGTCGGTTTCGTACCTTGTGATCACCAGGTCGAATACAACCTCATCACTTACCCACGGTTTTCTGGGAGGAATCCAGAAGGAATATGGACCGCAGTTCTTCTCTTTTCATGGAGTCTCGAAGTCTGCTGAGGTTAGAGGTAAGACCCCCGCTACTGACTACTGATTTACCCTGTCTAGGTCATGCCGAACAGCCGTGTCATCTGGTGTTTCTACCACCTTGACGTTGTCTCATAACGAGAATCCCAGGCTTTCAAACGCGTCTTTACGGTTGGCAATTTATATAATGAATAACAGAAGACCCAGGACTGATTCCTGCGGGAACCACTGAGCATTCTCCCATTATCCGAAAAGCGGTCTTCTATTCCCAGGCGGAAAACTCCGTCTCGGCTTTGTACAGTCCATTTATGCATTCTTGCCGTGAGTGTAAATAACCCCAACTCTGCTTCGAGCTTTTGGTGGCAACCAAACAAAAGGCTTTCTGAAAACACAGACAACGGACTTGCACTTGTCCTCTTCGTCTACTCGCCAAGTCACCCCAAAGAATAAACATATTAACTCCCACTCTTGCTGCTCCTATCAGCTGGACTTCCCCAATATCCCACCGTTCGCTATTTGCATCTGTACCTCCACACCTTTCCGGTACCTCGGCCAGCCTAAAGATTCTGACCATGTTCTCCATATGCTCCTGATAGCCAAAATCCGACCTCTTGGCATTACGGATCCTTTTCCCTCCTGGCTATCCTCCTATCCTTCTCATAGGCGGCAAGCTGTGTTAGTTGACGATTAGTTATCTTCTGCCGAAGCCATTACTAGTAGCGTCATCAAAGGCAGTGTTTGTGACGTACGCGTGGAAATCCTCCCTAGCCGTCGTTATATACTTGTATTGTTGAGACTATGCTCCTTATTTTATTGACCCTGGAACAATTACAATAGGAATCAATCACTACACTTCAACATTCGTTTATATTTTGCGCTCTCGAAGTGACATACTTTTGATTCGAACTTGGACTGCCGTGACGGTGGTACCTGACATTGGCACTTGTTGAACTCTGGTCCTCGTTGTTAGACGTTGTGGCCGTACAGTTGAGGTTTGTACATATTTATATGCGTACAACTTGGTAATCCAGTACTGTAGAAACTGCGAACCAACCTTGTTCTGGTTTTGGGATTCGTTTTGAATCGGCCACGCGTTGCTCGGAACAACCGTTACAGTGTCTCAGGCCCGTATCCATTCCTTGTTTATATAAACGACGTTTCCACCTCCATTTGCCATCGCACTCCACTCCTCTTTGCCGACACTAAAAATAGTGCACTCTTCCCACCTTAAAGACCTATTTACAACCCCGCGCAACATATCACGCGGCCTATTTTCTCTCTAAATCTGAAGCTTCTTGTGGTTCATGAAATTCTCAGCGTAGAAAAGCTTTCTGTTACCTTGCAAATGCCTCGTACAGCCCCACCAAGGTAATTCGGGCAGCCATCCCATCCCCATGCACCCCAAGGTCACTGACCTTGGAACGTGGTACTCCCGTTCCTTCAATTTCCCGGAACGGGCATCATTCCAAGTCCCCTAAGCTAACTGAAGCCTAGGCTTGATAAATCGATGTCTGCTGCTGTGAGCCACTTGCCTCCCCACGTATCTCTCAGACGTAAGGCCACTCCTAGAATACTGCCCGACTGCCTCCACCTACCGGCAACTTCCATCTATTATATCTCCTGAGAAAGTTCGGCGCGCCCGTACCAAAATGCTGTTGGAAGTATCCTTAACCCCAACATACTGCCGATGCTACTGGCTCCCACATATTGGTCCTTCGTGGATTCGTCGCATGAGCTCCAACCCAGTCTTTCACTCTACAACTACCAAAACTCGTACCATATCAAACCGAGTACGTAGTTCAGTCCTGGCCTGAATGCAAAACAAATATCTAAAGCTCCGGAAGGCATATCACACCAACAGTGACTCATCGTCATTCTTGCGGCTCCAAAGTCTCTCGGCTGCAATCAGAATCAAGACGGAAGATATGCTCAAAAAAGAGGTATCTGCCCAGCAATGCCGTGATACTGACTCAAAGTTGGCACGCCCACTAAGAAACAGAAATCAGGACAAGCCTGCTGGTATTCCCCCTCTAATTCTGGCAACAAACGATCACTTTACCTCACCTGTAGCGATAGCCGAGGCGCTTTATTCCTACTTTGCTGCATCCATGGCTACGGACCCCATCACTTTACCCCCATGCACAGAACTTGACTCCGAGCAAGTATTTTCTGATTAGTAATTTACTCTAAATGAGGTAACCAACTAGCTTACCCGTGTCCGGAAGTCTTCTTACCTTGGCCATGATAGTGTTCCACCAACACTCCTACGTCCTGGAGAAAATGATGTCAAGGCCCTACTATTGAAGGTCTACAATCTATCCATCAGGACTGGTATAGTTCCCTCACAATTGAAAACTGCGATCACCGTCCCGATTCATAGGAAGGGACCAATACATGATCCCTCAAACTACCGCCTCATCAACCACACTCCAACTGCCTCCAGGTTGATGGAGTGCCTCATCAAACAGCGGATTTCTGACTCCCTATTGCCCCATGACATCATCCATAGTGGGCAGCACGGCTTCTTAAAGTCACGTTCATGCACCACTTGCCAGTGCCACCTATTTAACCTCATAAAGGCGGCAGCCGACAATAGCAAATTCACGATCATTATATGCCTTGATATAACAAAAGCTTTTGATCGCGTCCCTAACTCTTTAGTTATAACCGAGCTCAAAGATCATGGCTTTTCCGGCCCTATTTTTTCGTGGCTAATATCAGGTCTATCGAACCTCTCACGAAAGGTTTCAATTGATGGGTGTTTCTCACAACCTGTTCCAGTCACCAGTTGGGTTATACAGGGCAGTGTACTAGGTCCTTTGCTTTTTCTCGTTTATGTAATTGATATATTTCCCATCTTGCCCTATGGTACCCCATTCCCTTTCCCTGATGACATTAAGATTGTCCATGAGTTTCCCCTTCAGAACCTCAACGCTATGCTGGAAGAAATTTCTAGTGGCCTAAAGCGACTCGGGGACTGGTGCAATTCATGGAGTATGGACTTCTCAACCTCGAAGAGCTGCTACAAAACCTTCAGATGTCAAGTGGCCCCCGGAATTCTGCCTATCCACGACCTACCCATTTCGTGCAACCCTTTAGTTCGAGACCTTGGTCTTCATTATTCTTGTAGCCTTAGGTTTTCTGAGTATGTTCCATTCCAGAGTGCAAAGACGAGGAGAACCACTTGTCTCATCTCAGAACTTTTCGGCCGAATAATTGCAAACCGCTCACTTATAAGTCTCACGCCAGGCCTCTCCTTGAATACTGTCCCATTATCTTCACCAACATGACGAAATCTGACCGCATTTCTCTGGAGTCCGTGCAACGCCAAGTCACTAAACAATTAGTGGAATTTTTCTCCAGTTTGCGTAACAAGGATAGATGCATCCTTCCCAGTCCTGACACTCTATGGCTGCTTCGCATGAAGCTCAATCTGTGCTTCCTGCTTAAGCCGTACCACGGTATGGCTTTCTCGTGTACTGGAAGCATTCGTCTCACTCTCTCCGCGAATTATGCTCTACGCCACGGGCCACCGCAGCTCTCTATTCCTAGATCAAACTTGATATCTAACTTTTTCCCCACAAAATGGTCAAAGTTATGGAATAAACTCCCGCTAACCATCCTCGAGAGTCTCTCTGTTTCTCAGTCTGGAGGCTCGCTGGATCACTTCTTGACCGTTCCCAATGTGATCCCTCTAGTCGGCCAGAACGCCGCCAAATAACTGGCCCACGTAAACGGGTTTGATTACCAGGATCATGGCACTAAAACTTCCATTTCTCGCCTAATGACAAACGCCAGGGCGACTATTTTCTTTTGAGTTATGCTGCACACAATCTACACTACGGTGGCTACAGTGAGCTGACTTTTGTAACTATACCCAGTTTATTGCCTGCCGGTTCTCCCAATTCTAGACAATGTTCATGTTCTACTTCCAACCAGTCTAAGGTTCTTGGCCTCAGGTGTTTCTTCAGCAAATAAAAGTGTGGCCTTTTGCCCTGGGACACTGAGTTCCGCCTTCCACCACCCCACTTCATACTTTCACTCCTTTCCCGTTCATTTTGGCTACCTCCACCCACATGGGTTTTTAGTCCGGCCTCATTTCGTTGTTCCTAAGTATCTCATTCCAGAATCTCTTCTCTCAAAGCCCATCTTCTAATATTTTCTTGTTGGCCTGTCCTCTCGTCTCAGCTCTGTATCTACCATCCACAATCTATTATCGTCTCCCCTCCTGTGCACCATACTGTTTCCCATCAGCAGAGATAAACTCACTTACACCAGCTAGCCCGGAATGATCTCTGATGGTCCTGGGCATGGTCAGGCGTTGTATGACACTGCAACAAGTAAGCCAGCCTGTGCTCTACAACATTCGTTGTCCCACTCCGCGGGTTTGTATGGACCCACTCTGCGTTTTTCAAGCCCTTGCTAACTGGACTCCTGAAGTCAGCGGCACCCATGCCATAGCGTCGTACTAAAGTGGGAGAAACAGATTACCTCCATCAGCTGGGAAGAAAGACAGATACTCATGAAATTACGATTTGGCGGAGGGGCTATGGAAAGTTCCTATATGGGCCCAACCCCCTTCTGATGGGAAACAAAAAAGACCTGGTGGGATCGATCCGATCTTCAAGTAACACATATCGGGCTGTGGGGGCATGTCTCCCATCAGCTCAGACCTGGTCCTGTGGAAGGGTGAAACACCCCCGCCCTTGTTTACTCGACAAGCTTTTGGTTTTGACGCCTGGGAACGACCGGGGTGACAGCGCACTGGAATCTCCACATATGCCTATCCACCTCCCGCTCTAAGTTTCAACCATCCCCTACCCTACTTGAGCGTACCTAGCATGCATGTCGACGCCAAATACAATAGCTACCATAGGCCCGACTTTCAACCAGTTGATCCGGACAGTACGTAGACGTATTTGACGAATAACATTAACCTCGGAGAAGCCCGAAAAAGGAAAAAAGCGAAAAAGAACATAGTGAAAACCGGTCGCCTTTTCCATCCATACCCCTCCATCTTCCGTCGTGTTTCTTAAAAAGTGGCCTTCTCGTTTCCCTAGCATCCAAGCCACGCTTAGATCCACAACCCTACCAAAAAGCCACCACATCCGACGAGAGCGAGTAGCATTAGGCCCGTAAATACCCCACGGCTGCACTTGTCAAACATCCCTGAGACCAGTTATACAAACTGCTATCTGGGTTCTTAGCACCTCGGATTCCCCCCTTCCAACTACAGTCACTACCGCAGCCTGGACTTTAAGCCCACTGACATGGATAGCATGTCGTGGCAACAGAAGGCCAACACCCGTCTCACTTAAGTTCACAAAAGTGAACACGGAGAACCCTTCATATTTTCCATCCCCAAATAACTATTTTTCCTCACTTTTATAATAAATGATATTCGTGCAATCACCACTTCATGAGATTTCCTCGCTCACATTCAGGTTTAATCTCAGTATGCCAGCGCCATCCAGTAGGAGCATAGACGAACTTACGTCTACTTTTCTCTGCACAATACGAGTTTTCTCCAATGCCTCACCGCTGATGCCCTAGTAGTTCCTTCTTCAATCTTACTTAACTGTTCCTCAGAACATTTCAGTACACAATAACAACTATACCTGGAGAGAAGGCAACAATTATAGTGTTATGCTAGCAGGGCACCAACCCCATTCACGCGCATACTGTTTTCTCAAACCCGCTGCAACCCTACTTTACTTAAACTCTTGAATTAAAACACAGGTCAGAATATGGAAAGTGCCACGGACGGTTCACATAAACCTTACTAGCTCATTGTTATTTGTCGCCATTTATTGTCATAATCCACAGCTGGAACAGTGTCCAGACTGCAAACACCGTTTAATTCAGGTTCGTCGCCGCCCACTCTATCGGGCTCCACATTTTATGACCAAGGCCCAAACTCTGACCCGTACTGGAAGACGGCTAAATGGAATCTTTCATACCCACGGGAATTTTAATCGAGCCACACAGCCTAAAACACCCCCAACTGCTTACCAGTAGATTTATTGGCGTCTTCCAACTCAGCACCTCTCCCACTGATGTCACTGTTGGAGCCTACACAAATATCGCCTCACGCACAACCTGCCACCGATTGATCGACACGTCTTTTACCCCGCCAGATAAACCATACCCACGGGATGATGCACATCATTTTGGCCTTAGGTAGAAAGACCCGATAACAGAGACAGAATACGCAACACAGGAACTTGCTATACAGTAAATTTCGATCCGTCATCCGAACGCGAAACCACATCCTACTCATCCGTGGTTCCCAACGATGACGCTGAACAACAGTGAAAATAAATAAGTCAAGATATATTTCCGTCCGCGTAACAGAACAATAAAGCGCTAGCCTATGCGGAGGTTTTCCATTCTGATATCTGTTGCACGGTTTCACTTTTCTTCCGAAAGATATTAGGCTTGGAGTTGATTCAATACTTATCCAAGGCCCCCAGGTTGCACTCTCTTTTTTCTGTATGATACAGATTAATTATCGTGAACCTAAACTCATCTTTTATAAGGATTGCTGCCTCCCCCACATTCATCAACGTTTCCGAGTGCACTTCCACATAGTTTGGTTCATGGCTCCCTGTTTCATATTGTACTCCGTTTATTGAGCCCGGCAATATCCATCATTCCGGGCTCACATCGTCTTCATGGAGAGCTGTTCTCTTCATATTCATAAAAGTTTACGAGTGTACTCCCATACATTTCTCCCTGTTCAAAACTTATTCCGTTCATGAAACCATAATAAGCCTCCGTTATGCACGAATTGCCTCATTTTGGTCTATGGTACATCCTTAGCACTATATATTCACGAGGTTTTCGGTATCCCCACGGGCCACCACCAACCAGCCCGAGTTTGAAATCAAATCGCATTTGCCGCGCAAACCGTTTTCATTTTGAGCCATTCAAACTATTTCCAGTTGTTGTTTTGTTTCCGACAGTTTTGACTCCCATTCTTGTAATTCGCGTATACTTCATTATTTTGGGTAAAGTTGTACACCACGAACATGCGCTTGCGCGTGCGTCTCGACCATGGTCAAGAAATACACCATTATTATTAATATTAACCTCACCCGAATTACTAGAGGGTCGGGTTGGAGATCGACTAAGTGAACGTCTATGAATTACCAGCTGATTGCTAACCAGCAACAAGGGTCTGTAAAGAGATCTTGTCTCACTGACCTTATATCTCTTGTCAATGAGTTTACCCACGGGTTAGACCAAGGGAGACGACTGGAGGCATGCCACTTGGACTTTCAAGAGGCCAGTGACTCAGTGAACCACCGTTTCTTGCTGGGCAGACCGCAGGCTCTTGGGCGGCCCTACAGATTGTCAGGTGAATCGGGGATTACCCAAGTAACGGAGCTTTCTTCGCACAGGTCAGGGACATCAGGTTCACGATGGCCCAAGCATGCAATGGCGTGCGGCGAGGTTCAGAGCGGCGACCAGTTTTGTTCCTAGAAAATGTGAATGATCCAGTGACCATAATGGACAGCCCAGGGCTTCTATTTACAGACGATGCCAAGCTAGAGGATGAACTGGCCTCAAGTCAACTGCAGGCCGACTCGAGTAGGGTTGGTGCGTGGGCCGAAAAGTGGGAGTTACCACTGAATGTATCCAGGCGCAAACAATCGCTGCCAGGTAGGAGAAACAACGAAGAAAAGTACGTAGAGCCGTCCGTTGAACAGTGCACGTCAGCAGCGGCCGAGGCGAACAGGGGGCTTTTCAACTTAGGAAGAATGTTGGTGTCTGCAGAGGCCGGAGGAATTTTTCCGGTACATAGGGTGACTATAAGACAACACTTGGAGACTTTTGTACAAGCTTTTCCACCAAGCCTAGTGAGGGACAAAAAGTATTGGAAGATGTTCGAAGGAAGTTCCCTAGAAAGATACACGGGATGCAAGCGAAGCCCTACCGGGAGAGTCTAAAGGCCTTAAACCCGCTCCCCCTTGAACGTCGTGGGCTCAGGGGAGACCGGATAGAGCACTACCGGTAGTATAGTGAAATCACTACGACTGACGGACCATTACCTACCTGTTTTCACAATCTTACACTTAGGGGACACGAATGTAAATTGGACAAACCAAGGACAAACAAGAGCGTAAAGGAATGTTTCTTTTCTCACCGTGTCATAAATAAGTGTATATAGAATGGATAGTGGGGTACGAGTGGATCTGACTCTGGTGCATCCTTCTCCGCAATTAAACGAGATAAACGTCTCAGAGGAAAGCTTACGTAAGTACTTACAGGAGTTAAACGGCCACAAGTCAACGGGCCCAGATGGCATTCATCCAGCTATCATCAAGCCATTGGCGGATATCATAGCTCCATCAGTATGCAGGCCACACAGATCCACGTTGGACCAGAGTAAGCTGCCTCAGGGCTGAAAAGTCGCGTCAGTCGTGGAAATACATAAGAGTGGGCCTAAGTAGGCTATGCAGAACTACAGGCCGGTATGCCTAACTAGCATCCTATATAAAGTCCTGGAGAAAATCATCCGTGCCCACATCTGCCAGCACTTACTGCAGCACTCCATATTAAGTCCGGCGCAGCATGGATTCTTGAAAAACATATCTTGTCTGACCAATCTCCTGTGCCTCTCAGATGAAGTAACTCGACGGCTGGACGAAGGTAACGAAGTTGAGGTAGGCTGCCTGGACTTTAGCAAGGCGTTCGACTCCGTTAATCGTCGTCTTTTGCTATGCGAGTTGGAGACGTTTGGCATGGATGGGACAGTACTTAGGTGGCCGGAGGACTTCCTCTCCCACAGGACGCTTTATGTCAAAGTGGGAGACAGGTGCTCCAGCTTGGTGAACGTCACCAGTGGTGTACCTCAGGGATCCGTCCCAGGCCCGGTCCTATTCATGTTATTTATTATTGACCTAGCATCCACTCTTCAATCGCCCAGCTTTATTTTTGCGGATGATGTGAAGATTGTTGGATCTAAGGGTAGGGCGGACTTGGGCAGGGAAATAGGTACCGTCCTGAACTGGACATACAAATGGGACCTACCCCTGAACGCTTAAAAATGCCATTTGTTGTCAAGGGCAACAGAGAGACTAACTGTCGCTCATGATCAAGGGCTGTTCTTCATAGAGGCAGTCAGTAGGGTTAAAGACCTGGGGATCATCATGAAAAGTGACTTCAAATGGTCAGAGCAGTGCAACGCTGCTGCGCATAAGGCTCGTGGGGAGCTCTTTAGGCTGCGATCAGCTTTGTCTTGCCGGAAGCCTGAGGTATTCGTACCTATTTACATGGCTATAGTACGACCTCACCTAGAAGGTAGCGTGCAGGCTTGGTCACCCTTCTACAAAAAGGATGCCGCCTGCCTGGAGAAAGTCCAAAGTCTCGCCACGCGAATGGTTGGAGGGCAGAGGGGTAAGGAGTACGAGCAGAGACTCTGTGACCTGAATCTTATCTCGTTGGAAAGGAGGAGACGTCGAGGGGATCTCATAGGAACGTTCAAGGTAGTGAAGGACTTTTCTGGCCTTAGACCCGATAGTCTATTCCAAGTGGCCGTAGACTCCAGAACAAGGGGACATGAAAGGAAGTTGATAAAAGCCCGATCTAGGTTGATGGCTAGATCGCACTTCTTCAGCAACAGGGTTGTGAACAGTTGGAACGGTCTGCCTGGTGGAATGGTAGATCTGCAGACAGTCCAATCCTTCAAATGTGCCCTTGATCGCAAGTGGTACGAGATCTTTCCTTGTAGTGAGCCTTAAGTATATCAACTAGGTGGATGATGGGTAACACTGCGGTCCTTCTGGAGTATGTTTTACCAGACTTTTTCGCTCATTGCATACAGTCTCAGTGAACGCTTACGATGCATAATGTTTCTCGCAAGTTGATGTGCGATGATGTTTTCCGTTTCCCTCTCATTTTTAGCGGGGATTCGACGAAATACACTCGGCATTGGTGGGTGCATAACTGGTGTGCATACCATCGAAGTAATTCTGGACGCTCGATTGGCCGTGGCCATTACCTGTCCCGTGCAGACTGAACTGAGCTGAACTGAAGTTGCCTCCACAGATGATGACGACAACGTACATCGTTTCTTTTAAGCGAGAGCTGGATGCGCGATGGGAAGAGGTTTTTGCAGATTATGATTAATTAACCTAGTAGGTGTATTTTATTAGAGTCTTTTCGTCCATTTCTCCCCTCCCGACTCAAAACGATATACAGCATCTCGTCAGTCCAGCTTTCAGTACTATACCTCTCTCCGTCACAGTCGCCGTACCTCCCTACTCAACATAATTCCATACCAATATCTTCAAATTATTCGAAGACTCAAGGTATATCTCACTCGGGGACAGCGGTGAGTAGTGGTTCTGAGCCGACAATATCTTGAAGTAGTTGTATCCGGGGACGAGCCTGTTCCTTTCCTTACACATGAGCTGCCACAAGTACCGAATCACTTTAGATACCTGGAATTCACAGCACGGCTGTAACTCTTTGAGCTCGCAGAAACGGGATGTATATTGGCTCAAGCCGCAAGTCCCTTGACCTGACCTGAGCTGACCCGACCTGAAATCTACTGCGACGTTGTGACCACTGGAACGATTGCGCTTCGTTTTTCCGTTACATTATAGCTGAGCCTCTCAAGCTTCGAGTGCAATGGGCCGGACAGAAATTAGGTTCAAGGTTTTGTGCCCTTTATTTCGCCTTGACCAATTTGTTTAAATGCGTCAATCACAAATTTGCACCATAACGACGCTTTGCTTCGCAGTTTCAAACAGTTTGGGATGATTACTATTTTCTAGCAGCAAGAAAAATGGTGAGTTGTGGTCAGATGGTTAATTGTCATCAAGAATTCTCGACCTCGGACCCGCACAAAAACTGGAAATGCTGCGCATCTTGTCCTTCCTGTATTTGATGACCTGCGGCACCAACCGGAATGGAAGATCGCATCACCGAATTTCGCCCCTAATACTCGAATAGTTCTTGGGAACGAACCAAAAGTAGACATCATAAAGGAACTGAATACACGTAAGCTGTTCTGTTTTTGATTATAACAAACTAAGGGAATGATTCCATTCAACGATCACATCCTCATAAGCACGTTGAGTCCTGGAAAAATTTGAAAACGAAAGAAAATTTTCGGCGAGGCTTAGTGGAACTTGCGCTGTAAGAAAATAAACTCACAAATTAAAGGGTTTAGTCGTGGTGAAGATGCTCCTGTATTTGAAGTGCTTCCGCCAAGTTATGGACAGGAGGATAAAGAAATAAGTTCTGGAATTGCTTCCAGAGAGAAAGACATCCTGGTAAGCGTTTTCTATCTAATTGATAAAAAAGAGATATTACTATTACATTTATAATGGAATTGATATGGATCACATTGCCCCGATGGAAGAAACATGGATGGAGCATATGCAGTCTATGATACGTCAGAACGTCAGGGTAAGATAATCCACCCTGAATGCAACCATACGCCATCCCCCAGTATCTGAAGACTTGTGAATTTTCCCTTCCATTTCATAATCCAGTAGTTTCATGCTATCACTTTCAAATTACCCAAACAGTGAGTGCATTTGTGCGCATGCCTGTGTACTTGGTTGTGCATAGGCCGACTTGGCCCACAAAGTAAACAACTCAGATTGGAAGAATGTTATTCGCCGTCTGCCAGTAGGTTAATGACCTCACACTTGGCATACTCAAGTAACTAATAAGTAAAAATAATCCACAGCCCACGTGAAGCTTGATCAGCTGATAATCCGAATGTCAATTGTAACCCATTCAGCAAAATAGTCCCAGGTTAGTCCCGTTTGAAACACTCGAGGGACTAATTTGGGACAATTTTAGAAACAACCAGTAAATTGCATTTCTTGCATTTCTTATATTTTTACCGTTTTTACCGCAGTTGGCTGAGTTCTTCATCACGAAATATCTGATGACAAAGGTTTGAAGTCTCACGCGAATAATTCCCACATTCCCATAAGCCAAACTGCAATGTGAGTTAAAACTTCTCCAGTTCCAGTCATCTACCGCACAAATAGAACCCCAAAATTTATAAGCGCTTAAAATTCACGCCGATAAGTCTTACAATTTACTTTAAGCAAATCGTCCTACACGCGAATATCACGAAAAACCACCCGACTGCTAGCACGTGACGAGACAATACTGATTGCGAAATGACGCGAAAACGTATTTTCTTTTTTGTGTAAAAAAGTAAATAACTGCAAAAAACTCGTTGTCAATCATAATCTGATGCTTGGAATCATCGAAAAGATTTCGTTACCTGAAATACAAATGAAGAATATAAAACCTCAATGGTAATCTACGCAAATAATTATGGTACCACACTGACATTGAAGTGTCTATTATATTTTCTCAAATGAATTAAATGAGGAAAATGGCAAGCATGGCTTACGGGAATTAAAGTCTCGACTGTGATACCACTGGTACTGTCAGCAGATCCTCCGGACCGATTCAATTTGCTTTTTTGCAAGCAATAGTCGATAATGAGACCAACCTCCTGTGTTGTCGCATTGGGATACCTTTGACGACAAACAACGTCTAAAGATCAATAATGAAACAACGACTAGTCTTACACCCAACCAAGTTTCAGAGTTTTGTACCAATGGGAACTGTTTTCCCGTGCGCATCTTTAGAGTTCAACTACGCCAGAAAATCGGTCGTCATTAGTTGTCAAGTATCTTCTCTGGTGCAGTCTCCCACGGTTGCTCCTCGGGCGTAGTGAAGATAATTCAACTGGGTTTAGTCATTTTCAAACGTTTCATACTTAAAAGTAAACCATAAAAATTGTCGTCGTTCAATTGCTCGTTAATATGTGCAAATTGCGCTGAATTAATGATGGGAATACCCCACGTGGGAAAGTTTTGAGCAGTTGTCCGAAGCATACCTTGCTTTATGAGGGAAACATCCCTTTGTAATCCGTCTGAAGTTTCCTCCGTTTTCAAGGATGGTACCGGAGTCGACATTTATCAAAAGGAGATTCTCTCGAGTTAAATTATAACAAACCTTCTTTGTGGAGCTGCTGTCTTTATGTCTTTTGCATATATCATGGCTTTTACTTGTTGTTCTAACCCGAGATTAATGTTTATTTGATAGGTAATCAAAATTTCACCCTGGGACGCATCTCTGTAGACTGATGGATGGAGTGGATATCCATGGTGCTGGTCAATTAACGTGACTACCCAATTTTATGATGAGGACAAACATAAATTTACCTGGTCGAAGGTAGCACCGCTGCGTTTGTTTGTAATGCACCTAGCGATGACAGCTGGAGGCTTGTGGACACATCCAACGCTAGGGGTTCTGGAGACCAAGCATCCGTTTTTAAACGGATCCTTAGTGGAACTTCGTCGTTTTAACTGCTTGATGGCGCAAAGGGTTTTCTGCGTAATTTTGATAGTATTTTATTTGTATATAATATGATTCATCATGCAGCTTGAACGCTCAACTCACCATTGAAAACCATGGAAGCACTGTACAGCTGTTTCATCCTTGTTGGGAATCATCAGCAGTGCACATCCACCGAGCCCCCACGGGGACTCGAACCCGGGGTGAACGATTATGAATCGAACACCTTAACCGCAAGGCTATCCGGGCTGGCTCTCAACGGTTTGTTGAACATGTCCCCGTGGGGGCTCGGTGGATGTGCACTGCTGATGATTCCCAACAAGGATGAAACAGCTGTACAGTGCTTCCATGGTTTTCAATGGTGAGTTGAGCGTTCAAGCTGCATGATGAATCATATTATATACAAATCTAATCTCCTACTACTCACTTGCAAATAGTATTTTATTTATCAAAACTTACGGGGTTCGTTTTCCGTAACGATCCATTGCAAGAGTTGTTTCCAATGAGGGCAGCTCAAACAGTTCCTCCAATATCCGTTGCCATTTTGTAGCTTCGTGGTAATCGTTTAACAATAAGGATAACCATAATAAATGGTGGGTTGCAAACTGCTTTATCTACCCTAACTGAGTACACTCGACATCCGCAAATATATTTTCTTTTCGTACCAGTTTTGGGTTCACTGGACTGTTCGATGTAGCTGCTTTCTATAGAGAGGTCATCCTTCTACATCTCCAAATTGAAGTCTTAGAGTGTCGTTGGTCGTGAAAAGTTCATCAACACCAAGAATAAGCCGTGACGGTATGTAAATTTAAATCACAAACAGCATCGCTACGCAGGAGTTTGGATGCAGGATAATTCCCACAGCAATTTACATTAGTCTACGAAAATTGCCGTGTATATCAAAAAATACTTCATAACACCAGAAAAAATATTTTGAGATCATGAAGTGCGTTTTGAAGATCTATAGGGTTTTAAAATAACGAAAACACCAGAATACTCTTCAGTCACGTACCTTCCGGGTACGACCACGGTAAATCACGTGAAAAGGGAAGCAGCCTTCAGGGAGTTCATTGAAGCCAAGTGTGCTTTAAAACTTTAAAAGCATGAGGCAAATGACTAACAACAAACACCCGTCGATAAAAAGAAGAATATTTTTACTTGTAAAGGTACTCCTGGACTTTTCTGACCAGTTTGTCCCGATTTCTACCGTATTAGAGCATTACTAGATGACGAGATAGCAGCCGTAGATCACAAAAAAGAGTTTTTTTCTTAAGGTAAAGCCATTTTTCCATTACTCTAGGCACTATAAAACTAAAGATGAAAAAGTTCCAACTTAAGACGTAAAATAAAAATGAGTCTCAATGAGACTATTTCGGGACTATTTTAAGTCTTCTTGTGTAAATTGAGATGATGGATTGTTTAGCATCATTAGACAAACATCAGGGCTAGGGTTTCTCACTTCCTGAATTTGAACGATGCAAACATGGAACACGGGGCGTTGTCTAGTCTTTAGATCAATTTGCGAATGCCAAACAAAGGAAAGATCGAATAACTGGATAATATTAACAACCAGGCAGTTTTGAAACAACTTTCACATGTTACGTAGCTACTTAGTATTACACTAGCTTGTTACATACTTGAATGGTAAAAGGGGTCGCTTTCTTTCTCGTTTGATCGTTTGCTGCGTTTTTGCTTCGTTGTTTTCTCTCTTCCAATTAGGATACTTCATGCCATAAAAAGTTCACTTTGATTATGCCGCTTCTGCCCAAGATTTTGTAAATTTTATGAAGAATTACACTACAATACTCTACGTCACAAAACAGGGAAAACTGTGACCGAAATATTTTATTTTAGGCTAACGAGGAGTGCTTATTGAAATATAAAAGCAACCTACTCATAACCACTTACTTTACAGGATGATTCAGTGGGCTTGAAAAGTCAGCCGGTCGTCACGATTTACCATTGATTTATTAAGGCAAGATACTTCAGAACAAGATTTTATACTGAACAATTTTTCCATCAAATATATAACCTAAGTGGTATGCGTAGGTGATAGAACAAATTGCGGTAGTTATATAATACAACGGATAAAGTTGATACTGTTCCTTCATTTCCACTGAAACATTGATATGGCGCTAAATCATGACTGTATCATAAATATGTCACTGAAACAAGAGTACTGATGTGATTACGTGCACACAACGCACCCTTTACAAAACCAATTAAAGTAAACCAACGAGTTCCGAGTGTTATTTTCAAATATATGTGCAATTATGTTGGAAAATAATTTGATTCTATTTAATCATGATTGCAGTACTGTTTAGGGAGGTTTTGTCGGATCGTGAACTAAAAAAATACAAAAGTAAACATATTGCACGATTTTAACAAGAAAATGGTTCTTTCGGGGGAGAAAAATAGTTATCGACCTTGATATAGGAACGAAATGTTAAGAACAATTTAAAAACACATTTTATGAGAGTTTCTATCTTGAGTTGAATAACAATGAGGGCTTTTTATTTAGTTAGTTCCGCCTAACGTCTCTGATTTGCTTATGTGCTAAGAATTGTGTATATTTTCTCAAGCTACTTTATGATTTTCGCCAACAATGTGAAGTATTTGTTCTGGCAAACTAGCCTATATGTTTGGTCCGTATTTACATTTTGGCGCACTATATTCGTATTTCTGTTGCCTTCTGTTCAGAGTCCAAAAAACTTCAAATCAGCTTGTTCAATAAAACATCACACTACAGAACGTTTTTAAGTTACTGTATATCATAGTTTTATTACAGAGAATAAATTCGTGGTCTTTCCTTTCCAATAATTGTTGTCCTAACGCCCAGACGGATAACTGCACGGCTGCATGTAACACTGAGCTTTTTTTGTGTAACGTCACCACCTGTTTTGATGCAATCATCAGGTCGTAGTGGTTTCTAAATACTCGTTTTGCCTCTTTCAAATTCTGAAGAAGTAAGAAGAAGAAACACCGAGTGGACTGGATAAAGTTACCGGTTAGTGAGTTGGTCCATTCCCGACTAATCAAGAAGGGTTCACTCTCTGCGGTAAAAGAGGATATCAATGGAGCAATGTTTATTTGTTGATCATGTTCATTCTGCGCTACGCGTTAATATCACATCTTTTCACCGGAAAAAGTCACAAACGGAACGCAGTATGGGTTCTAAGTGGCTCGTTACACTCCTTAGCAAACTTCGGCAAATCTATTCACCTCTGCATCAAACTGTAACTTACATCAGTGATAAAACCATAGGGACAAGTGAACCTTTCACGATATATTTATTCGCCATATACATATAATATTGGCGAGTTTTACTGCAGTTTACCAAAAACTCTTGTCCAAAATAACAGGCAATAAAACTACAAAGTAATAGCGACCTCGTTTTAAGAAGATCAATAAAAATCCCCCAAGCTTCACAAAATAAGGCAAAGCCATGCATACACATTTGTATATACAGAAGTCCTCCGGCAAGAAACACCAGCCGGGATCGTCCAAATTGTTTCTTTCTGAGAGGCAATGCATTGGGAGCAAGAGATGGTCAAAATAGGTAGTCGTATGAGTGGTATCATTTATAGAGTGCATTTTTCAAAAATATGCTTTTTTAACCGTTCTACAAAGTAAATCTACCCAGAAGAACCTAATATCAAGTTGATAACCCTAGGAAAAAATAGGTGTGATTCATGAGCAATAAACATGATGTTGCCGACCGTCATCTCAGAGTTCGTGAAAATCTCACAAAAAGGTGACTTAATATAATCAGGATTACTGTTCACCTCATCAGTTTCTGGGTCACGTTGACCGACAAAATATATTGCGTCTTAACATGAGAAGGAAACCTACCTACCTCCAAGCAACTAAAGCCAATAAAATTATTGCTGTTTGGCCCAGATAAGACTGGATTAACAAGATTAGAATTCACCAAACTCAGTAAACTAGTGATTCCAACTCATTATGTCGCATGACTGTGCATGAATACAATAGAGGGGGCATACTACATGGTCTTAAAGGCCAATTTCTCGTAATTAGGAATGGTCGGCAGCCAGACCCTGAGATTTGAAGTGGAGAACCATTCAACAAGTCAGAAGTGGTAACGAGCTCAAAAGATGATATCATATCCCTAAACTAAAGTACACGACCAATTTTATTCGGATAAAAAAAATTAATAAATACATTTTTTGTGGGTGTAACTTCTTGATGAGAGTCATTCTTTTCCAGTTTGGGGAGATTTGTTGCATGATGAAAGGTCTTCTACAGAGAATATTTTCCTGCATGGCGAAGTGGTTTTTTGCACACAGGTTATTGCGCAGAAGAGGTCTGCAATCTGGAGAAAACGCTCCATTACGACGGCAAAGTTATTGTTTTGAGTATGCAAAGTGAAATTTTTGTTCTCTTCCTGATAAAGTACCGCGGTAAACACACTGGCCGTGCACATCCCATCACCTAATATTTTTAAAATTCATCACTTTTTGTAAGATTACTACCATAATTGTTTGTGTTCTGAAAGGTGGCTTAAAAAACTAATCAGGTGAAATAATCCTTACCACAGAGATAACATGGATAGACCTGAGAACCAGTCTAACAATTAGCAATAATCGTGCTTCGACGTATGATTCTTTTGCCTCTTAAATTAATATTCCGGATATTAGACATTACTTACCCAGTGCGCTTTTGATTTTGTTGTTCTTTTTTTAGGAATCGGCTGATGCGTCACTCATGGAAAAACTTGAGGACGAAATTCGTGAAGATTACATGTTTAGTGTGAAGAAAGCTATTGTCGACTTTGTACTCCGCGAATCCGCTGACAAGTTACCATCACCGGCCGAAAAACAAAAAATCTGTGACATGACTGACGATGAGTGCAAACCACCCGAACATCGAAAGGAATTAGAAATTGTTCCGAAGCCATGGCATTCTTCCTTTGTTGCAGCGCACAGATTTTGTCAGCGACATCTGTTTGTAACAAATGCATGCATGTTACAAGTGTTGGATTTGTGGCACACAAGTTTTGCGTAAGTCCTATTCAAACCCTGGCCCAATATGCATGAGGTCATGTAGTTTGTTTAATGTAGCAACCTGATTGTAAAATGCCCGACAATACTATGGAAATGATTTTGCCGCAGAGATAGAAATGAAAATAAATATCGAAAGTGAAAAACCAAGTTGATGCTCGGATTTTATTACTAGTTTAATTGTTCTGTTTTGTATTCCTGACTTTTTGCCTGTGCTGGTTGAAGTGATTTCTTTTGTAGATTCTTTTTATTATGTGTGTGGTATTCAGTTAACGATGAGTTGATATTTCGATGGTCAACCTTTCAAACACAAGACCTTCGGATTTATTATCCACATTTAATTGTGTGCCAAACTTCTTGAGTAGAGCAAAACAGATCCACTAACTTAGTGGTCAGATACATTGAAAGATATAGCTAGTTGTCGCAACCATCAGGGCTCTCGTATTTGCATACTTTTGTTATCCGACCTATACCATTACCGTGTTGGTGCTAGGCGGACAATCGATCAGTATCCTTCTCATGGTTAGACATGAGTGTGCTTCGTGTTGATATACAGTCATACTTCAGCTCCGACATGACTGACTGATCGATCTTGCTACGTATCAACCGATCTTACTTGCTAGCTCATGAAAGCAACCCCGCTGACTCGCTTACTTACTTACATACGTATCTGTTTGTTCACTGGTTATGGATAAGTTGTATTTACATTCTTCGGAATGAGCTCAGTAAAGTTATCACGTGTTCTACTAGTACTAATTAGAAACGAAACAACTACTATTTGTTCCGCTGAGAGGGAGGAACTCTAACCAACCCACCCAGTGTACGTTTGTTAGATTTTGAACTGAGCTTAACTAGAAGATAATCATCATATGAATAAACATTAGTACAGTTATTCGATGGCCTAAATTATGATAGCTTAAACAGGCTTTATTGAATAGCTAACAACTTAAAAGGCAAATATATCACACATTTAATAATTATTTGAAATGGAAAGACTATATCTGGCTAGATAAAACATAAGATGCGGCGATTTTTTACGACAAGCTTATATTTGAGTTCACACAACGGATGAAAATTCATGGACCCAAGGGCTTGCTTATAAGCCAGATAAAGTCGACGATCTTAAACCTGAGACATAGAATACTGAATCAGATAAATTCAAAGTATTTTAAGAACCAAGTGAGCCCAGTGAAATCATAGTTGCCTGTTAACAGCACCCATCAGAGAGGGATCAGTGTGTTTCTTGATGGTGATAACAGTATACAAATGAATCCATGATAACTTACTGTGAGGTTTAGTATGAAACAATTTCTTGGAATGTCGTTCAATGATCAGTTCATGAAATAAACGTTTTGATCACACTCCCATGTTTTTATCAGTCAAAAAGATCGGGCTAGGTTTGGCTGATTACCAACAGAAAAATGTGGGACAGAAAACCATCATCAGTAGAAAGCCTTCTTCTCCACCCCACTCCCCTCCCTCTCCCTATTTCACGTTAGCTCTAACCTATTGGAAACGCACACCTACGTAAGGTTTTAATTAATAGTTCACGTGGTGATCATATTCACCTTTTTATCTGCTTCTTGGTATTGCTTGCGTCTACATTAACCATATCTTAGACATGCATTATTCACTGTTTATAATCAAATCGTGGTATCCGGCAAATGGTTAGAGGGTTGTTTGATACCAAAAAAATCGACACGATTTCAGTTTAGATGTTTACTGATGGACTTATTTCACGATTTAATTGGCAGAGGCAAGTTGGATAAGCCTCTGTCATCACCTCTAAGATGCTTCAGGTTTGAACCCCGGAAAAGACGGTCCCTGTGACCAGCGGTAGTAATCAAATGGTCAACACGCTCACGGTTCACCTCAACGCCGTTCCTGAAATACTGCACCACTATTGTCCAGATAAAAACGGAGTAAACAATTTGATAGGAATATTTTTTCATTTACTGTTGGTGGTCATTAACTTGCTGATGTCTCACTCGTGACCGTGTTTGACCTATTGGAACCTTAAGTGTTTCTCCAATCCAGTTCTCATAGTCATGTTTGCTGGTTATTTATAGTAATGCAGTAGGCCCCTGAGATCATGTTGTTTGTTACTTTCAGTGCACTTATGTGAAAGCATTAAACAGAACAAGAAAATACTCAGCGCCATTTTCAGCTATATCTATCGTTTTGTCGAATTTCCGGTGAGAACATTTGCATTCTTTAGGGATTTTGCCTGATACTCATATTTTTCTGTACCAATATTTAACTCAATATCTAGGAATCTGAGGTTGGTCGATATTGAAGAACTCTACTCCAAATCATCGGCCATTGAATTAACAGGATTTCAACAGATTTGTACAAAACACATCGAGGCGGCAAAAGAACGACTTTTAAAGAAGTAAGATCCATTTGAATCTCTCCCTTTCAAATTATGTTTGAAAGAAAACACAAACTTTGGAAACTATACCAATGGAATAGGCACGGGAAAACTGAACATTGAGAAACCAGCACAGTCACCAAGGTTCACCAGCGGCCCCTCCATGGGCTTCAATTTACCAACTAACACAAGCTTTTTATTGCAATTGAGGGTTTGAATAAAAATGTATTTGAAAAAATTGAGTTCAAAGTGGAATCATTTCGACCAATGCAAATCACATTCAAATAGACGATCAGGTTGCAAAAACGTTGTTGAGGATGCAAGAATTCTGTTGACAAAATTCCACATATATCAATGTATCGTTCTACTCAGGTTCATAATAGAAAAGATACTGCGAATGAGAAAAGCTTCTCCAACTACAGTCAAACTGCAGTCTACGGTGCCGGGGTTTTTCCTAAATAACCCATCAAATTTACAAATGAAACTTAAACAAAGATTGTGAGAGAATTTTGATGGAGAGTATGGCAAAGTGGTCAGTCCATGGCCTAATGGTTATATATATATATATATATATATATATATATATATATATATATATATATACCTCTTGACCAGTAAAATTGGCTTAGAGTGATTCGCTAGGCTCCCTAGGTGAGATTCGTGAAATCCGCCCATCGGATGTTTGGACACGTCAGGTGACATTTCTGGATGCCATAGTTAGTGATACCGTTGAATTTAAACTCTGTCCGTGTTGTTTTGCCCCTTCGTTCGTTTTATTCTTGACCAAATGATGCTGCGAGGTGCAAACCGAAACCAGAGCACAGTGCTGTCAGGTTCTTGGTTGAAATAATTGTAACCAACTGATAAACAAGTCACGGTACTTTTTAATGAAGCCTCAATTTTGTTCCACCATCACTCAACTCACGGCTCTTGGGATTAATTAATCATCATTCATATTTCTTCAGGTGGTTAAATGAAGTACAAAACATCTTCTATCAGGGAAACAAAAAGAAACTGATACCAAGTAATGATGGTTCTGGAAAACTGGAGGCATACTATCGATGCGCGGCCACACTGATGACCGAAAATTTGCAAAACCTCGGTCTGGCCTCAATGCTTGATTACAAAAATCTAGTATGCCGTCCACCGGTAAGTTGCAATTCCTCGCAAATTGTCATGTTTTCTGAACAGTTGTGAAAAGTTCGAAAAACTTCAACCTCTTCCAGTCTTATCATGACCAACTGGTCCCTGCGGTCTAAGTCGTTTAAGAAATGACTACGATTTTGACCCCCTTCGTTGCTAGTGAGATGCTTCTCCTTCAATGCGTGATTTCTTAAGGCATTTAGACATGGAATGATATGCAAATTGCTGACGGCAGGACCTCAAACGAGTAAAGCTTGGTTTTTATTTTCAATAAACTGGTCAAATATGGAAGCCTACACATTTGTCATAGATAACAGAATTGGATGCATCTTCTTTGACGTAAGTACTCAAATTGCATAGCCTTGTTGGCAACCATTTGTAACTAATATGAACTCATGAACGCCTTAAGTGATATCGGAATTTCACTTAAATAGAACGGTTTTTGAAAACTTTTGAACTGCTAATTGTAAATACTATTTTTCTGAGCACTGAGGTTGCCGGGCTTTTTAAACTTTTCGAGGTAATCATAGAATAGTTTACCCAGACCACATTCTTCCCCATAATGTAACAGCCCCTTGTGTCTAGAAAAAAAGGAAAAATTTCCTATTAGTAATAGTCTTCTTTAGCTGAAAGTATGGTTCGAATTAATTAGGAAGATTTTATTAATAATAGAGGCAAGTGAGTGGGAACGCGTTCTGTATTTTTGTTGCTGCTATGGCTGTCCAGAATGGATAATGGAATAGGTGTAATTGATACCGGTGATTTACTAGCTGAGTTTGCTTCGATAGTTGTTGTCGTCTCTGATTCATGACCTCTGTTTTCAAACGGTTGATTCATCTACGAGACTGAGGCATGCACCAGTAGGAATGAAGTTCACGCAAATTCTGAGTACAGTTGGTTGGAAAATTCTGTTGAGGCTAATAAAATGAAACCAAAAAGATAAATAGATGGATGAGAAATATATTTATTAAAAGCACGGTAGTAGTTGTTTGGGCAGCATGAATTAAATGTCGAAAGTATATACTACTACTGTTCTGGGATTAGAGTGGGGCAGATTAAGTATTCACTTTTTTTATTCTAGCGATGTACGGATGTTGTGCCACGAGACCACACCAAGTTTTCACAAAGGCAAAGATAACAAAATATTTCATGATCTCCTGTAAACCCTAGTAAAAAATGTTTTCCAAAACATATTCCCAAGAAAAGAGACTATCCAATAAAATGATTTAGAACATCACCTTCGTACTCATCATCATCATCGTCATCAACATTGTGCTTCCAGTGGCAGTGATGTGTGTCTCACCGATACAAACGGTACAAGAATATTATAGAGAGAAAGGCTATGGACCCAAATCAACGACGACGAATCAGTCATTTTTGAGAGAACAAGAAACCACATGATTAAGTTACGTCATTTTTTACTTTTATGACTCACGCTTGATAGACAAAAGATAGCCGCTGGAAAACCCGCTCGTACACATCGTTTAAATTTGATTCCGGAATACTGGCATTGAATGTTTACCAGACAGACCTTGGGTACGACAACTATCTAATGCTTCTAAGCAGCGGACAACGTGATTAAGTGCACAACAAGGCCCGAGGTGTGTGTTTTGTACCCACACAGTGCAAAAAGCTGCTCCCAGACTAGTTTAGTTCAATGCAAATCTCAAGGCTGAAATTGATCGGACAATCATGTTCTGCTACCTAGGCAGCATCACTTCACCCTGAAACCGGATAAGGTGTCATTACGTCTACTGGGAGTTCTTTTGTTTATTAACTAGCCCAGTTATTTGTTAAATTAACGCTACAAAGATTTGTCTATCAGGCATCCCGTGTGCGTTTTAGTAATTGGACCAGATGTTTTTTAGGGTTCAGGAACTCGATCATTGTGTTTGAAAGACTTGCGAAATAGTCGGTATGAGATTGCTCTTGTCCTTGAAGTACAGCTGATTTCATTGGGAACACTGCATTAGCACTGGCACAGCTTTAGCTGGGCGATGTGACTCAATAGATCGAATACCAGATCACGATACATAACACACATAACGGTGGCTAGAATTCTTCAACATTAAACGTTCTCCAAGGTGAGTAGTAGTTAAAAGGCGGCTAAAGATGGCCAATCCAATGACAAGGTGGGAAGACCTGAAAACCGTAATCGGTGAACCTGATCACACTGACCTTTTCATTAAGTGTCATCTATGGGCAACTATTACCACAGAAAATCAGAAGACCGGCTAAACCTTGCTTTTTATACTTTCACAAAAACCACTGACAACCAAGCAGAACAGCGACAACAGTTACGTGGACGATAATCATCTTCAAGCCAGATAAGTATCATTTTTAGTGGGCTATCAGTAGTATCTGCGGTGCAAATCCAGATAATTATCAACACTTCACAGCATTTTTATGTCGTGAAGTTTATGTCACGCGTAGTGCTGCGATGGAATATTTTGGCGGCTTGAGTATTAGTAGTTTAAGAAAGCTTTGCTTCAACAGCACCCAGTTTTACTATATGACTTTTCTACCCACAATGCAGGTATTCGTGCAGCTCGCCCGTTTAAAATTTGATTGATTTTCCTGTGACGGCAATCATACAATGGACACATCGACCGATTAAATGAGACTGGCGCTCAGTAAGAAAAGCATGATTCATTAGTCAAGCAACAAGCACGAATTCCTGCATCTATAAAAGTGTGCAAAAATCGCTTATTGGCTAGCATGTGGCGCTATCCTCAAATGATCTTGATCCAACCCAGTCTTCCAAATCTTCTGCACAAAGGAGGACTTTCTGACATAACTCAGTTCATTCAGCCAATAACCTTGCACTTCAGTGCTCTGGTTTTGGTTGCTAGTTTCCAGCATCATCGAGTCAAGGGCAAAAAGAATAGAATCAAAAAGTGAAAAAGAGTCGGAGGCAAGGTGAGTAGCGGAACTCACGAAGACAAAGAAAGAGCTCGAATGCGACTACATCACTAGCCGCGACACCAAGCCGTATGGCCTAATTTCTCCAACAATCTGGTAGGTGGGTCCAGTGAATCCCGACCTGGAAGTCTAACACGCCGTACTTGGCCAAGTCCATTGGTCAACGTCTTCATACCTTTCTACCATGTCATGGACTGACCATCTCGATCTACCTTCCAGCTACTATCTGCCTCGGAGAACAGCGTACGACTAGAAAGTCTATCGATGGGCATGCGTAACACATGTCCTAACCACCTTAACCTGTTCGGATTTAGTACTTGATCCAGATACAGACACAGGTGCATAACAGTGGTCATTCATGGAATCCAATTACTTGAACATTCAATTCACAGAAGATAAGCTTGGCTTACTAGGACAATTACGTACCATTCTGAAGAACCACTGTATTCGGCGGTTTATTCGAGCAAAAATGCAAACCAAAGGGAGATAGTGCTAAGGGGCATGAAAATTAAATGATGTTAATATAAAATAGCTAAATCTCTCATTAGTAAGCAAGAAGGAGAACCAAAAATAAATGGTTCATTGTGTGGTTCATGAAACAGTATCAATATTCAGCTCATCACTGACAACCATGGAAATACAGTATATCTAGTTCATCCTTGTCATAACTAGTCACCGATGTTTGCCCTAACGAACAACAACTAGGACTCGAACCAAGAGTGCATTATCGGGAGTTACACATGCGTTGCTTTCCGGGCCGGTTCTGAGAGATTGGTTTTTGCCAACGGCACACGAAACAGTGCACTTCCATCATTGGATCTGAAGACTGGCAAGCCATCATTCACACCGCGATCTATTCTTGTGATGAAAGTTTTATACTTAGGCACCTAAGTGCAACGAAAGCGGTGAAAAAACCCTGAATAATTTGAATACTTGAACGATTCCAGTAATACGATGTTTAGTGGAAAGTCAACCTGGTATACGTTCTGTCTCCCACCGAACAATTCCATGTGAAGGTAAAACACGCTAAACCTGAACTAGTTGAATGTCTAAAACTTTCGATGATACAAGTCCGTTGAACTGCAAAACAAATCCTGTCGCAGGTTATGAAACAAGTTTAGTTATGAATGTCATGTGCTACTTCAAATTGGGTGGTTAAATAGGGCTTGAAACCCCCAGTGTAACTTTTTGGCTCATCTGGTAAGGCGTATGTGGTACTATAGATCATTGGTTTTACCCATAGGCGAATTCAAATCCGATCGACACCGACGAATTGCTACTGGAATCGCCTAGAAACTTTCAAAACCTAAAAACCCACTTTAAACTACTGTCCATCTGTTGTTGTGTTACTATCATCCAGCGGCTTATTGAACGCATTCATCCGGAGAAGCAATATCAAGGTCACATTATGTTCAACAAACGATTTGTAGGTTTATTCCAAAACATTTTTGTCCAGTTATGTACACGTTTCCTGTTTAGCTGTTTGTTTCCCTTGACATTCCTTTTTGCTTTCCGATACCTATTGTTATAGGCTTTTATTCACATTTTCATTTTGGTTTCCCTAGGACACGTCTTTTTCCTACGAACTCCCGGGCTTCATTCTCCGTCTTATTCTGGATGAATCATCTATCAAATTTGACCCTTCGATTGAAGAGTTCGAAAATGTATTACTCAGCATGTTTGACAACATGCTGAAAGTGATCCAAAGCATTCCACGAATTGAAACTCGTTTATATTCGGAATGGGTGAGTTTTTCGATTAGTCTGTCTGCTTCAACTAGAAGACCTTGTGTGAGATGATGCAGTCAATAGCACATGAAGACAAAATGAGGCCACTGGTAGTGATTCGAATCATTGTCAATCGGGATTTAATCTAATTATTAAATCCGGAAAATTATGTACCAGAACCGTTGCGCTCACTTGTGATTGTGAAGACCCTTTCATTGTGTACAGTGTTCAAAAGTTGGAAAGTACCCCAGGAATATCAAATTGTCAAAATGCTACCAAATACCAAATAAGTACAGAAAAACCTAAATCGTACGGTATGGTCAAAATATTGTGGGCAACCCAGGGAGGTGGAAATTCGTAAGCCTCTACTCAAATGCTTGTCAGTAGGCCAAATAGCGCGAGCAAATACCACGAAGTAAATATTAAAGTAAAAAAATATACCCTCACACTACTCGCCAGTGAAGACTGTCAGCAGAAGTGAATTATTGAACTCAACTGATATGCCACTCAGATGAAGATCTCTTTGCTCGACATTGAAGTTGGGAGGAAAACAACATGTGTGATAAATTTCTTTGAAGTCCATGTGGAGCTATTCAGGATAAAATGTTGTCTAGACACGTTGCTATCAAAGGTGCTGAGTGGATTTGCTTTCATTTCATTCATATCGTCAAAATTTACTTAACCAACTTTTCTTCCGTAAAAAACCCTGAATTTTACGAGTATGAAGTCCATCATTATCCAAGTAGGATATTGTTGTTTTTATATATTACCTCTTGTTACAACACCTTTTCTACAAGAAGAACCAGAAGGAGCATGCAGTCATTCACAAGAAGAATATGAAATAATTTTTCCGTTGGGAAGGGTGTTCCACGGGCTTGTACAAGGTCGTCCCTCTCCTTTTTATTAAATTAGCGGAATTTTTCCAGCTTCCAGCAAAACTTTTCTTTAACGTAGAGCAAAAAGACTGATATTTAACGGACAGCAGTCCTGCAACCTTGAAATCCAAGTGAACTGTTTGAGTAACGATGTCCAAGCTGACCGGAAACATAAATTCAAATATCACTGGACGCTCGAGGCAATAAAATCCTTCACCACAGAAGTTCAGAGCATTATATTACGCCGTTTATTCGGGAGCTTTTAATTCAATCTTGACTAGTGCACAATGTAGCCACGGTGATCTGCTTCAGAGTCCTTCAGCTATCTTAAACGTAGTTACCGTGGGCCACATGTATTACAATTTGGATATTCCCTTCTTTGTAACCAGCGCGATGAGTGTCATACTCGTAAGATTCAGGGTTTTTTACGGAAGAAAAGTTGGTTAAGTAAATTTTGACGATATGAATGAAATGAAAGCAAATCCACTCAGCACCTTTGATAGCAACGTGTCTAGACAACATTTTATCCTGAATAGCTCCACATGGACTTCAAAGAAATTTATCACACATGTTGTTTTCCTCCCAACTTCAATGTCGAGCAAAGAGATCTTCATCTGAGTGGCATATCAGTTGAGTTCAATAATTCACTTCTGCTGACAGTCTTCACTGGCGAGTAGTGTGAGGGTATATTTTTTACTTTAATATTTACTTCGTGGTATTTGCTCGCGCTATTTGGCCTACTGACAAGCATTTGAGTAGAGGCTTACGAATTTCCACCTCCCTGGAGTGTTCGCAGTATTTTTGACTACTCTGTTCTGGTGTGTAGGTGGTCTGTTTTGTCGACACTTGTTGGTCTTTTGACCCGCTCCTGTCACTTACCGTGTGGAATGAAGCTTAAGCCTTAGAGCGTAATACATTGTTCCGTTTAATGCCTTGTGGAATCGAGCCAGAAGTTATTGAATTACAGTAAGAATACTGCAATGTTTTTAACAGTAGATCCTAAATGCCATAATGTACATCGTATTTAACTTTATGCTTTATCATTACGGGTTAGTGGATAAAAGTTGGAGTGGGAAAAATGATGATATAATTACGGGGCAACCTAGTGAAGTCTGTTCTTGTATTTCTTGTGCTTCCATCATCATATATACACAAATTTTCCCACGCATTTCAGCAAACCACATCTGCAGATAACGCTGCTCTGCATCCGGTCATTTTGGACGAAATTCTGCAAGATTATAAAAACAGTGTGCGAGAAATGCTACGCATCGAAGCCAAAGGTCCTGAATCACATACAAGAGAGTATGACAAATATCAGTTTCTAGTAAGCCGACAGGTAAGTATGAATGTGTGAAACAAACAAAAAGCGACTTTTCGTAGAGCGCGTACCCCAGATTATTCAGCTAGGAGAATTTGTGAGAGTTCACCGGGAAAATATGAAGAGAGTATCACAAAGAGTATCATTTATTCTCCTCGGTCATAAAGGTAACGAAGTAAAGGCCCGCAGGCTCCGCGGCTGTGGTAATCTACTGATTACTGGTTTCTTATTAAATGCTTGTGTATGAGCGCAGTAGAAGCCTCAGAGGATCACTGTGCTATTACTAATTACCGGTAACCTGGCCTTGAGACAGGTATCAGACAAGAATTCCTGCTCATCATTGCATTCTAATTAGTCTCTGGGATGATTTTGGGACTTACCATTGTCCTGCTTTTGTCACTGAGCCACAGACCAGAAAATGTGGGCAAATGCTGCTGGAGAACTGTTTTGACTTTATACCAGAACTTATACCAATACAGGAAGTACTAAACGAAGCATATATGTTTTTTAACCTTGGAATCTACAATTTCTCGCGTCGCCAGTTATTGGCGGAAGAGTCTTCGCATATGCAAACGGCTCTTTTGGGGTTTGACGAATTGTTGTCTATCAGGGGTCGCGCGAAAACTGCAGAAGTTAGTCCAGTCATTATATAATGCTCGGAAACCTGACAGTCAGAAGTAAATGGCACCCAACTGCAATCAGTAATTGCGCATCCATGGTTTCACAGCATGGCTCGAATTCGATGGTAACCCCACATCAGAAATGCTGGGGACATGCATAGGATATTACGTACGAACTGCTTAACCGGAACGGTTTGTGGTAGCTGTTATGGGCTGCACCTAACCAAGGGTAGACTCCGTCGGTTTACGTTGTTCTCTTAGACTTGTAGCTACTGGAGTATAGATAGAGGTGGAGGAGCCAATAACACGCCATAGAGTTGCGAAAACCTCACTCAAAAATCAGGGCCGTTTACCACGCGTTATCATTCCCGTTAAGGATCCACGAGGTTGCCTAACGCTAGGTCGGAGAAGCTGATTGATTTGGTCAAGTGCTACGGTCAGTGGAGTATCTGCATTCTTGCTATTTTTACGTGTATATGGTATTTTCACATTCGGTTCGGTTCAGTTTTTTTAACCAATAACCTCACACTTCTGTGCTCTGGTTTCTTTTTTGCTACCTCGCAATATCCTTGAGTTGAGGGAAAAATGAATAGTATTACAAAGTGAAAAAGAACCTAAAATAAAGTAATAAGCAGAAGTCACGAAGACAAAGAAAGCGTTCAAATACGATTACGTCTAACGTAGCCATATCACTTGATTTCTTCAACAATCTGGTAGGTGGGTCCCTTGGATCCCTACCCGGAAGTCTCACACGTCCTACTTGGTCGAGCACACTGGTCAAGGTTTTCATACCTTTTGTCATCACGGACTGATCATCTCGACTTATCTTCCAACCACGGCGTGCCTCGGGTAACAGCGCACACCTGGGAAGTCTCTTAGTGGGCACGCATATTACATATATTATCCACCTTCACTTGTTTAGATTCAGTACTTGTTCTGGTCACTGACCTCTGGATCCCAGTACACAGGCCCAAAGAAAGCTGCCCCGTCCACGTTCCACTTGCTCCATTGGGCGCATGGGGCTGATAAATGAATTCGAAAGGCAGATTGATACTAAAGCATCAGCGAAGACGAGGAAAAATACATACAGTAATCAGGTCTCAAGTGACTGACAAGAAGTTCCCGTCCTGGATTAACGCCCCACTGCTTCGTGGGTCGGGCTTTTGAGTCAAAAGCTCCGGTTAGGGTCCCCAAAAAGAAAAATCCCTTCTGTGGTGGGGGTAGCCGCGAAGTATGATGTGCCCAGAAATCAAGTGATGGGTATCTGCATCCTTAGTTACACCGTTAGAAGCTCTCAGATCGATTCCTCCGGATTGTAGATATCATGAGACACGGAGATGCCCTAAATGCCAACTGACTCGTAGCTGAGAAACGACCGTAAGCAGTGGCGGAAGTAGAGAAACCCATAGCGAGTGGCAACAGCCGACACCTTTTCCGTCTAATCAGAAATACCGGTCCCCGAAAGCCAGGCGTTAGTGAACAGACCGAAGAGGCAAACGGCTCACTTATTCAAACTCAGGAGCGTCATCTAGTTCGCTGGGCGGAGCTTTTCGAGAAGCAATTTAATTTGCCTTAATCCACAATGACCTTGTTAAGTATCATCATAGCTCCAGCTCTGGTTGTAGATACCGTCAGAAGCGCAGGTTCTCCGCGAGAAAGACTACCTTGAACGACATAAGACTGCTAGACCAGACGTGATGTCTCCGTCTATTATCAAAGACGGTGGCTCAACATTGTTAGTCGAGTTGACCAAATTCCCCGGTTTGGTATGGGTGAAGAAACAAATCTAATGGAGCTGGTGTGAATCGGCGGTCGTACCGGTTTATATGTAAGACGTAAACCACAAGGAAATAAGTCTATTTTGCAGCGCATCCAAAATGCTCGCTGGTATTATTATCCAACACTTATCTAATACTCGCGAACAGTGCTCGTGCGAGAATCAAACTGGACTCAGACCTCGTCGAGGTTGTTTTGGTCACACTTGCACGCTTCAGCAGGTTTTAGAACATAAGCTCACTTTCCGTAGGCTCGCCATCTTCGTTTCTTTTGATCTTATAGGGGCCTTTGATCGCAAAGTTCTCTGGCGCTACGTCTTGGTGGAGGGTGTACCAGAGAAATTCATTTCCATCATAAAGTCCGTTTACATGAACAGCCGAGGCCTAGTTCGGGCTTACGGTGCTCTTTTACCGGAGTTCACCACGAGAAGTGGTGCACGTCAGGATTGTCCTCTTCCTCCTTTTCTTTAATTTGGGGTTGATATGGTTCTAGAGACCACACTTTTGTCGGGTGATGATAGTGGCGTTGGATATTCCCACGTGGATAAGTGTCAAACATTGAATATGAAGACGACATAGTTCCTCGAAGTGAAGATCCAGGTAAGTTGCAAGCTTTTCTAGATAGCCTAAAAAACAGTTTACCAGTGTTCAATTTGCGTGTTGCACCTTCAAAGTGCAAGATGTTGTTGCAAGATTGGGTTGGTCCAACGCCAAACCTCCCAGTGTGTGGAGAAACTATAGACCTGGTAGATAAGTTCTGGTATCTAAGCAGGTGCATTTCACTTGGAGATCAGATATCGGATGAGGTGTTTTTGTGTATACAGAACGCTTGTTTGGCTTCTACTAACCTCAGTCATCTGTGGCGCCGACGTGTCATCCGTTTGTTAATCAGGGATCGAGCGTGCGCTGCAGCATTCATGCCAGTTTCTGCATGGCTTGGAGACATGGTCATTGCGGGTGGAGGATATGCGAAAATTGTCAGTATTTGAACACCGATATCTTCGTAGCATTGCTCGAATCTGGTGGGAACACCGTATGAGAAATGCTGAAGTTCGATGGAGAGTCTTGGGTTCATGAATCAAATCATGAGATGAAACACTTAAGCCCACCAGGCTACGATGGTTGGGACATGTGTTACGCATGTCACCTGACAGGATTCCTCGGAGCGCAATGCTCGCTTAGGCGGGTACCGACTGGAAGATGAGTAAGGGTGGTCAGTCCATGACATGGAAGATAGCTATGAAAAATTTAACCAGTGGAATTAGCCATGCAGGGCGTGTTAGACTTCCTGGTTGGGGTTCTAGAGACCCTTCCATTCAGTGGTTATGTACTTTAGTAAATGGTTAGGTGTCGTGATCAAGGGTGCTCTTTTATTCGCAAACTTTCTTCATCGACTTAATACCAATATTTCTAGTTATTTTACTGCTCCTTTAATATTCCTGTCCCTTCTCATTGTTTCCAATTGAGGATGTCTCCAGGAAATAGCAGTCAATGCCACCGCACCTAGCGTATGGTTAATGGTTATCTGAACTGAACGCCTAACCTCAGCATTGTTGATCTGGTGGTCCCACTTTATTCGAGTAATACTACTGAGATATCGATGCTCCAACATAGACAGTTTTCGCGTACTTTCTATCGTTAACGGTCATGTTTCTGATCCTTTACTGAAGCAGTATACCCTGACAGAGAATCGGATGTCATACCGGCGCCACAGGTGGCGCAAATTAGCAAAAGCTAATCACGCCTTCTGAATTCGTGATGACACCTCACCCGATACCTGTCCACCTGGTGAGATGTAACTGCCTACTCAAGTTTGGGCTCCCTCTATCAAAATCAGGTTGGGTGTAGAGCCAGCTCAGTCCTTCAACAGTACTTTACATTTTGAAGGTACAAAACGCACCCTAAACATTGCTACAATATTACTCAGACTACCGAGGAAAAATTGCAACTGGCCTGGATCTTCACTCAGAAGAACAATATTTTCAGCCTGTTCTAAGTCCTACAGTTTACTGCCTGAACAAAAACCGATGCCGCTTTTCTCACGCGGGGATATGGATAGCTCAATAACCATTATCATTACAAAGCTGAAGAGGAAAGGAGATAGAACACAACCCTAACGAACACCATTTCTCGTGGTAATCTCACATTTTCAAATAAATGACTGGAGTGCCATAAGTACAGTAGAAGCATGGAACCATAGAGGAAATATCAAATGAACTTAGGGTTTGGATGACGAGGATGACAACAGCATTCTCTGGTACAGTAGTCGGCAAAAGTGGAACGAAATTAAATGTGGATGAGGTGTGAAGTTTCCCATAGGACGCGGCAGTTGACTCCCATGTCGAATGTAGTTCGTAACAAGTGCACAAACACCATAAGCCACCACGACGTTATGGGCGTTTGAGCACACTTGTTTGTTCATGTCGAAGACATTTATGACAGTAAAGAGTGGTGTCCTCGATCCACCAATCACATGCACCCTCCATAGGATTTCCCCTCCAGTTCTTGGTATTTTGAAGTCCGGCTACTGATAATTGTTCCAGTAGTAAAAATTGGAATTCGACCGGTATGAGGTCTCCGTGAAATTATGGGACACCACTTTTTGATCCCAGTGCATCGATTTATTTTACTTCCAAGTGAATGGTACTGCGAGATAGCAACTAAAAACCAGGACACGAACGCGCAGTGTCAATAGCCGAATCACCTAATTGATAAGATTCAACGGAAAAAAGAAATTTGATAACCTCCTAGTCTGTCTAATGCCTGTCTACACAGTTTTCTTGCGCTACGACTCAATCATGTTTCTGAAGGGTCTCTGGAGATTTATGGGTGATAAAGTCGGTGGTTCACACAACCTGCTACTATGGGGGCTAACTATATTTAACTTGCTTTCATCCTTATTGATACGTTTAGTTATGCCTACGTACAAGGATGAAAAGTCACCACCTCATCAGCCATGGGATGACCCCGATCTACGGTCAAGCAATCAAAGCTTTCCATTAAGGTGAACATGACACCGCTGGTTGACCGTACTCATTTTTGTTTCTGAATTCAGTGTCGTTGGTAGTGAACATACTAACGTACTTCATGACGTCACGCAACTCATTAACTCAATTAGCTATCCAAATTTGAGTTACATAGCGTGCTTTCGTTTGTGCTTGGTTAACATCGGTTTCCGCACTGGATTAACTGCCCAAATTTATGACATGAAGTGTGTGCGTGTAATGACCTAATGAACCTAAGCAAGTGCGATCAAACAGTGATAAAAATGCATAACTTGATTACTAACAAGTACTGAGGCAGCAAGTTACGAATTTCGACCACCTCATGGTGAGTTCAGACTTTTGAAAACAAATTTCCATCACCACGAAACAACCGTGTTTCTGAAGGATTGCTGGAGATTTATGAGTGAATGAGGGTATATATTTGGCCATAACGACAAGAAAAGAATGTCACTAAGAGATGGTCAGGAATGAGAAAATCTTTGGTTTCGTTTAAAAACCAAACATTTATATATGACCGTTAGCATGTGCTCACGAATTCCTGATTCTCCCAGCCCTCATGGAATTGTAGACCTGGTAATATACTGTTCACCTGAAGACATTAACTTTAGGTCAGAAATGTTGTGGAAGCCTATAGAATCACCTCAAAAAAAGACTGCTTTTTGATAAGCCAGATATTATTTGCTTCGGTCATGACCAATTGTCAAAGCCGCATTGTTTTGACACCATTAGAGAGAGCCTGCATATAATTTTAAACGCCTCTCATTCTCTCAGTATGTGCTCGTTGTAGGTGAAATATTCAGGTACAGGTCGTTTTCTAGTTTTTATTGCCCAGGAAATCCTTCTTCTTCTTCTTTCATCTACATAACTTGGCAAACATGAGCAAACAAAAGAACCAATCTTACACGATAACAGGTTATACGAATACCACCGAAATAAAGGGAAATCGCTCATCATAAGCAATCTACAAGCTACTTTTTGGATAATGCAGCTAAACCCACACAGCTTCCCTTTTAAAAACGCCACAGAGATTGACCGCTCTCTTGCAGACTTCAGTTATTTCACTGTCTCATTTGTATTTATGAGGAGTATTGCTGGGTATGGTGCTTGCACAATGTAAGAATTTCGCTTGAGATGCATAATCAAGCGCAATCAGCATCTTATATGAGCACTAGAAGGGTAAACAGTGCTCGAAAATTGAGCAAGATTGCAAAGATGTACAGCGTTTCAGTTGTTCAATTAGAGAGGTTGTTCGTTTGCGGTGAAACTGATTTGATTTGCACGGATTCAGTAACAGCTTTGGAATGTAGATTCATGCGAGAATGTCTACACTACCTTATTCGTATAGGCGGAAAGGGATATTGAAGAACTGCTTAATCCCAAAGAGCCAGAAAATGTCCCAGAAAAGCCAAAACGTACTTCATCTGAAGGTTCGGAAACGGAAACCAATGAACCAGAAGACGAGGAGGAAGATGCAGGCCAGCATAAGAAAACACCTGAGGTTTCAAAGGGTCCCAATTTCGAGGATTTGGCTCGAGAATTGATCAAATATATTCGCTTGTCTAAACGTATTCAATACGAGTCAAGGCGAACGATTAAACTGGGTCTGTTTGAAATTCACTGTGACGATCTGATTCGAGCGTTGGCCAAACGCGTGGAAGGTATTGTGGATCGGCTCCTGGATCGAATACTTGAAGATCACCGAACCACAAACAGAGCGTGAGTATTGTATTACTTTTTCTGTTGCTAATGGACTGTCCCATGTGGTCCCACTGATCTTCTCTCGCTAGCGGCGAAGAGTTAGACGGAGCTGTTGAAGTTTTTTGCTGATATATGTTGAAGATACCCAACTAGGTCGCTCCATAGACAGCTTTCGGTAGTGTCTGGAAAGGATGTTCACACGTATATTATTTCGTGCATCGAAAGTGAAACATAATGATGACTCTGACCTGGTTTTGTGAAATTCCTGACTTGAAAGAATATTCGAGATCATCAGAAATACTTACCAGCAGAAAATTTCAAAGAAACAAGTTATCAAAAGGTTTTTCTGTCAGAGAGACCGTTGTATAAGCACCACGGTTTGCCACTGCTCACCACCTACCGCTTATGATGCACTAAAATTTGTCCTTTTTTGTGCCAAGTATGAACGATTGCTGATTGTGTTTGTCTGATTTTATTCTCGTATTGATGCATAAACCGGATTGATCGGAAGGAATCTGTTGCAAGTTTCCCGTTCAGCAGATATTCTTTTCCAGCAGAATACTATGGTATTCCGGGAAAATGTTGAAAAAATAAATTCAGTTCCATGAAGAACAATTCTTTTCTGTCACACTTCGCCCTAAACCATGTGATTTTTTTTTACAAGTACTTACTATGTTCATAACGTTTCGGTGGTCAGAATGGACCGGCTTGGAAAGGTTATCATCATGCCTACATCGAGCTCCACATTATGGGTTTAGTCAAGGAACTATACGCGAAAAGTCAAAAGGCCATTGTTGAGTCCCGAATTCGGTGGGTAAAACGACATAGTACATGCACGAACAAACGTGTATTTTGAATCAGAGCATGGCAAGCACAGGTACAAGAATGTCTCAAGCGAACAAATGCTGGTAATTCATAAGACACGAAGTAGATCGCACGTGATTGGTGGAGTAGGACAGTGCAAATTGTGGTACAGACATATATCAGATACGCCAGAGCAAGGTGGACGAGAAATGCATGAATCATATGCAGATGTGCATGGCACATGGATAAGCCTCAGAACACCATGTGACGGAGTGAATCGAACACAACAATGCTGTTTCCATAATTTGTAGCTTTATTCGCTCGTTATCTGAGGGGTCCAGCTCTTTATTTGGGGTAAAGCTCACGTGAACATAGTTGATCATAGCTCCCTTAACCTGAGCACGGATGATACTACTTTAGCTGGTCACTACAATTTTGTAACGCATGAACCACGGACAGCTGTAGCAAATCTATAAAAAGTAACAGAAATATTGGTTTTCGATATGGTACCAAGTTCATAACCCATCTCTTTGAACAGTATAGATTGGGATCGTCATTGTTAGTGCCTGGAGTCTCTTCGTTGTCAAACTTTTAGGATGGTTAATCTTGAGAGAGTGGATTTGAATGATATGATTGAGGTTCTTTATAAACTTCGGTTCTATGATAGCAAAAGTCTTAGACTTAGCCCTTTTTCTGATGATGCCAGTATTGCGAGCTTGTTTTCCGCAGAAGATTTTTGTGAATGTGGAGTGAAATCATGTTATTTGTCTGCAATTCTCCATGTGACTTTCAGTAATATGATTGAAGTATGTCATCAGTTAGGAATGGCTGCTAATTAGGACATTGGGATACAAAATGATTGTGCCCAAAACAAAATTTCCTCAAAACTCTGCAACGAGACGTTTGGCACAGCCTTCAAACAAGCAAAGAAAATTCCTGTGGCTTGTCACAAACTGCTATCCTAACCAGCTCATTCACCAAACAGAAAAAAAAAACAAAGAGCTGAAGAGTACAGTGAACGTGTACCGGAACAAACAAAGAAGAGGAGGAAGCATAGTAAAAACAACAACAACAACTACTGCCACTTATACGAATAATCATAAATCAGTACAGTTCAATCTATTCGACCGTAAACCATGCACTTCTGGCTCTGGTTTTTGTTGCTACCTCGCAACATCTTCGATTCGAGGGCAGAATGAATAGAAGCACAGAGTGAAAAAATTTGGGGAAGAGGTTGGCAAAAAGCTCGTTTCTTGTGATTCCTAATGATCTCAATACAACACTATAGATACATATATAATAAGATATATGAGGGATACATACAGTCAAAGAACCGGAGTGTCAGGGATCCATGTTCACACCTCTTGTGGCACAGGTTTATCCGGAGACCAGGAGTAAACGGATTATCACATGCTCAGTGCGTAAGCCGTCGAACGATTCAGTACCTGTCATTGAGTGGTGAGTGGGTAGGGATAGATAGGGTGCGTGCACAACTTGATTCTGTGCATGAAAATGGGGTTGTGGAGGCCAATTCCAACTGCTACCTCTGTGGCCAAGATGCTACTTCTCACAGATTCAAACAGACGATCTCGGACCGTTTACAGGGGGCGTAAAGCTTGATCTATATTCCCCGCATGATGAGCCTCAGCTAGATGTAAAACGACTGCGCTACCAATTGACTTAATTGGTCCAGTCATCAACCAAGCTGGGTGATGTTCACGGATGCATTCAAACAGGCATCTAGTCGTGCGGCCGATATACGTTGTTCCACAGGAAAAAGTAAAGAAACAAACACAATGTGAGGCTGCCGACTCAAGCACATTACCTCTTATTAGCAAACACACTGCTGACCTAGATATGAACAAAGCACGCAGTCTAATAGCGTAGAATGTTTTGCTGATGACGCTTGATAATCCTCCGTGTGCGACATCCGCCAGTGTCACCTTTAAATGGGAGAGATGTACACCGGCTTCTTCTCAACTAACACCTTCCTTGGAGTTTCTATGTCCATTTGAATCATCCGGTTGATTAAATATTCAGGGTATCCGTTTTGAATAAACGTTATGCACCGAAAAAAGTCCTCCTTTCATGGTACCTTCGGTGGGTATCTCCTTCGCGATGTTCGTTAGACATTTATTCGGTTTCATTGGACTGAAGCGGTACAAAGTGAAAACAGCCAAAAATAAATTACCGAGCTAAAAACACGAAGACAAAGAAAGAGCCCGCATACAACTATGCCAATTATTGCAACACCTAGCCATATCACCTAATGTCTCCAACAATCTGGTAGGTGGATCTCGTGGATCCCAACTCGGAAGTCTAACACCTTTTACTTATTCAAGTCCACTATTCGAGGTTTCCTACCTTTTTGTCATTTCTTGGACTGACCACCTCGACTTACCTTCCAAGCACTACCGGCCTCAGAGAACAGCATAAGCTGGGGAAGTCTATCGATGGGCATGTGTGACTGTGGTGATTCAACAGCTGTCACACGTGATACGGCTAGGTACAGCTTCGCAACTACGCACACGGATGAACCTCAGCCAATCAGGATCACCGCGGTCAATTCCGATAAAAGCTCGCTGTAATTGGTCACCTTTGGTCTTCTTGCTACTTCCGTTCGCGTAGTTTTGGATGGGGGCAATTTCAAAACGGACTATCAATTCAGTTCATTACGATTATTACAGTGGCACATGTCCCAACCACCTTAACATGTTTAGATTCAGTACTTGCTCCAGAGACTGACCTCTGGTTCCCAAAATCCTACGTGTAACTTCAGCATTGCTGATACAGGGTTCCCATCATATTCGGACAATGCTACGGATACATCGATGCTCGAACACTGACAGTCTTCGTCTATCTTCTACCCTTAAAAGTCATATTTCCGAGCAGCAAAAAGGGCTCTAACCGCCGCAGTGTAAACTTGACCCTTGATAGATAGCCGGATGTTTCGCCGGCGCCATAGATAACTGAGGTTGGCAAAAGCCAAACGCGCCTTCTGTATGCGCAATGACATCTCACCGTTATCTGACCAATTGGTGATATGTAACTGCCTAAGTAACAAAACGTATCTACTTCAGCTACCACCTCCCCTAACAAGAAAAGCTTTGGTGTAACCGCAACCCTTATGCAACAGAAATAGTACCCAAAATAAAGTTCATAAGTTGCATTGTCTCCAACATCAGTTGAGCTTTTTTCAATATAACATCTGGAATCAATATATAGTAGCTTGTTCGAGACAAACTGTATCCGTGTGCGTTGTTCGCCGATGTGAGTAGCGGACGGAAGAAAGAATAAAGTGTCCACTCAGTGACGTATCAGCAATGCATACAAACCATGACGATGTAGAACACATCAAACTTCCCTGCTGGGTTCATATGATCCTTTCACCTGTTCGTTGGAGAAACTGGGCTATATCGTGTCCGGACATTTAGTCGAGTGGACATTTGGTTGAACGGACATTTGGATGATTGAATTACGCTATGTTCACTTAAGTCTGCCAGATGTCACCCTCAGAAAGTGGATTAGGTGTAGCCCGGCACTTTGGCCATTCTCGGGATTTACAGTTAACACATGGTCACACATTGATCACGAATCGATAAGCGAAAAGGCTTGCGCTATGCTGTTATGTAAATGCATCACAATCAAATACTTTTGACTATTGTGACCTCACAACAGCTTTACATCGGAATTCCAAAAGTCGAAGACTTGAAATTAAGGTCAGCTGAAGTGATAGTGCAGTCTGCCACAACAGTGCCCGGTGAATCTGGAATTCAAGCCTTTGTGCTTTTTGAGGTGATAGATACTTGATCCACTTAACTACCTCAGTACGTGAACAAAATGACTCACCTTAACAATTACATGCAGACAAAACAGGATTCATCACTGGTGTCGTCTTAACCAATCGGGCGCTTTTTTGAGAGACTGAGGTTGGTTTGGGCGATGATGGGAACATTATACAGACTGAGACATTTTGGAAGTACTATATTTCAAGGTTGAAAACCAATGAAAAAAGGTTAGGGACTGGGTTTCTCCTACTTTGAGAGTGTGACATTTGACAGATTTGAGTGAATATAGCGTAATTCAATCATACAAATGTCCGGCGACCAAATGTCTGGCGACGAAAAGCCCGGGAGCCAGGACACAAAGCCAAGTCTCTCGGTGACAGGCGCGTCTGTGTTTTGACGCTTTTTTTGTTTACGTCATTTTATACACATGACTTTCTTCATTTGCTTCGTTTGACTGAGAAAACTAGACCGAACTGTAGGAGTAATATAAATAATCCGAGTATCATCCAAACAAAACTTCACCATTTATCTTCTTTTGATCACTTCATACTGTTTATTATAGATTAATTAAAGAATACGAATCCATTGCATCCAAAGCGTTGACAGTCCCGACAGATATTGCCCACCTAATGCAGCTGACCGAATTCGTCAATCAGACGGAAAAAGTAACTATGCACGATCTGGAACGGAAACTGGACAAATCAAAAGATCGTTTGCTATTCCTTATGGATCATGCCCAACTGAATCCATCCGATATGCGGATTAATAGCCAAGTATTTGAGTGGCACATGCGTATGACTGATGTATTCGAGGAGAATCGACGCACAGCTGTTGTGAAGCGAGAAGAATTTGAGATCGGGCTTCGATACCGACGGGAAAGATTCCTCGAGGAGCTGGAGGCCTATCGTCGACAAGTGGATGAATTCCAGGGTCTGGGCGATCTGAATGAGATTAATCGATATTTGAAAAAAGCACAAGCGTTGGATAACAAACTGGAATTAGCTGTAGCCAAAATTGAACAATTCAATTCTGAAGAGGAGGCTCTCAAATGGGATACGACCGTCTACCCCCTTAGAGGTGAGGTACAAAACACTCTACGTCCATTCCTAAAACTGTACGAAACCACGGTCGAGTTCAACAACAAATATCGTGAATGGATGGATGGACCTATGGAAAAAGTGGATCCAGAACAAGTGGATAATGAAGTCTCCAATCAGTACCGCACTTTGTACAGATTGGAAAAATCTTTCGATTCGCTTCCAGCACCACGGAAAATCGCTTCCAAAGTCCGAGTCAAGGTGGAAGAGTTCAAGGAACACCTACCCCTCATCCGCACACTGTTCAATCCGGGTCTGCGCGATCGTCATTGGGTCCAAATATCTGAAGTGGTGGGCTATACACTTCGTAATGAGGAAGGAATGTGTTTGGCAAAATTGGTCGACATGAATCTTGAACCTCATATTGCTAAATTCGACATGATTTCTGAAGCGGCTACCAAAGAGCACAGTCTGGAGAAGGCTTTGGATAAAATGCGAAAAGAATGGGCGCCGGTAAGTCTACTATCACCTTACTACTTCCCTTATTTTCTAGTTGACTATCTCAGCAGATACTCCTGATGTTTTGCATTTCCCTAGGAAAGCAGTTACTTCCAATGTTTACACCGAATGATGCTGTTGTGTTATTGGAAAAGATGGCCTCTAAACCCCTTAAATGAGCTTGGTGTGACCTACTGACCTCATAACTAGTAGCTAAGTAATAAAAGCCACTTTCGGAGGGGAGCGCTCCTATGTTCCCCAAAAAATAAGACCTCGTCTTACATTTATTTTTGCCTCGGAAATTGCACTTGGGCTGATTTTAGGGGGATTGTCTTATCTCTTTCAGAGATAAAAGTCTACATTTGTTCATGTACAAAAATTCTACGTTTATTTTATTATAGTCACACCATGTTCTGCTGGAATATCGTAATCAACCTCCAAATCCAGTATTCGGACCTGACTTCCGTGTGACTCCATTGCTTGTTGAACCATCGATTCCAGTCTCTCGTGTCCAACGATAAAGCCCTCATTAGAAAAGCATTCTTTGGTCACGGAGCCCGTTCTCAGTGCATTGGTCACACAGCTGTCAGTGATTTTGTGCCATAAATTCTTTACCAAAACTAGGCTTCACGAACCTTCAATGCTGATTTCTCTCCGCTCCATTTTCAAATGAATCGTTGATTTCTATGCGCAAATAGCCCTTGAAAGGTTTTTCTATTTCAGTATGGAAAGTCTGGGGATTTGAAGTCATTCCTGCCAGGATCATTATTTGATCCACTCTTCTCTCTGCAATGAAGTTCGTCAGAGATCTTAAGCGCTGTGGGTGCTGCCTGAATCCCAGACTACCAGACCTCGTCAATTACCTCAGCTGAAGAAGAAGCCGAATTAAATCGACCCACTTCCTTACCACTACTTGAGCACCCCAGTGTTTTTCAGTGGCAAGAACAGAAAAACCTATAATACACTCAATATTACCTTTCTTGCCCTTAGTGATGAAAAAAGCCAGGGCTTTTCTTCCGTCCAGATTAGCCACCAAGTTTCAGGTAACACATATTTTCGCAGTCAGTAGAAGAAATGTAGATTGACGAGGCACCCGTCTGGTCAATTATCGTTCGAGATCTCAGGCCCATAAACACCGCAGTTTTATCCGTGGAAATCATTTTCTAGAGCTGGTATCTGGAACCGTCTGTACCATCGAAAAAGTAATTGAATACAAATACACGTTTAATGATTTCCGTATCTTCTAACATGAACAGTGTAGTCGACTTTCTTAGGGGTATTTCATACCATTGAAGGAAGCCACTTAACCAGTGTTGTGATGTTTTGATTTCTCTTTCGTGTATCCTATAAACAAGTAATCTATTCTGTTACATAACCACAGTTGCGCTACACAGGGTATTACCCCGGAACCGGAAGGTGTTCATCACTTGATTTTCCTTTTCATTTCCGTCTCATCGCGAGTTCAGATCGAATTCAACCTCATTCCGTATCGAGACAGTGGGACGCTTATCCTTTCCTCGGTGGATGATATCCAAGTTTTGTTGGATGACCATATTGTTAAAACACAAACAATGCGTGGTTCTCCGTTTATCAAGCCTTTTGAAGCGGATATACGGTACGTAAGCGGTCAAGATAGTTTCATGTAAACAGTGTATTAGTTTGTGACACGTCCATCACAACGCTCTACCGCCTTGAATTTCATGGACAGAACTTTACATGGCTTTTCCGTGTTTGTTTTCAATGGATTTCCATAATATCCTTGCGTGCAAAATGAACCGTTTTGATACCATATAACCAGTTACGGTCATCAACTTTGAGCTATTTCAATCAGTTTCGATGGTTAATTGTTTCACATGTACAGGCGGGGTAGTCATTTATTACGCTGCAATCCACCCCACCCCCTAACCCTCTGTGTATCCACATTATACATTTCGCGTCATTTTTATTGCACAGCGACTGGGAACAAAAACTCATTCTGACACAGGATATTTTGGACGAATGGATGAAAGTTCAAGCCACGTGGCTTTATTTGGAACCAATTTTCAGCTCACCCGATATTATGGCTCAAATGCCAGATGAGAGCAGAAAGTTTACCACAGTAGACAAGACGTGGAAAGAATTGATGAAAAATGCCAATGTAGATCGCAAAGTCATGGCTGTGATCACAATTGATAAGATGTTGGACAAGTTTAAAAAATCAAATGATTTGTTAGAGGCCATACTAAAGGGACTGAACGCTTATTTGGAAAAGAAACGTCTGTTCTTCCCACGTTTCTTCTTCTTGTCGAATGATGAACTGTTGGAAATCTTGTCCGAAACCAAAGATCCGACACGTGTACAACCGCATTTGAAAAAATGTTTCGAGGGGATTGCCTCGCTTACATTTACGAAAAATTTGGATATTACTCATATGAAGAGCAGCGAGAATGAAATAGTCGAACTGAAAGAGGTGATTTCCACTTCGAAAGCTCGTGGAGCTGTGGAAAAATGGTTGTTGGAACTGGAGGACAATATGACTACCTCAGTTCATCTGGCGATCAGTAATGCGTTAGAAGATTATTTGCAATCACCTCGACGTGAATGGGTGAAAACATGGTGCGGTCAAGCTGTACTTGCTGGTTCCATGTTTTTCTGGACTTTGGAGACAGAAAAAGCCATTTCATCCGGAGCGTCAGCAATGGGTGATTACCTTAAAGTGAGTACATAATGATGTTCCACTTGTTCTGCGTCATATTGGCTCTGTTTTCGCATGCCTGGATTGCACCCCGTCTTTTGAATTTACTTTGTCGATTTCATTTACTGCAAAGTCAGTCCTAGCAACCAGACAGTGTGTGTTCCATTGGAGTGGGCACGCCCTTGGATGTTGGAATTTCTATTTTTGCTACTGTGAACAACGGCAGTAGCTAGATTTTGACCGTTTCTGATATCAGGCGAGAAAATTTGCGCTACACTGCCCGCTTCAGAAGACGACCAACCACACTGGAATTTGTGTACCACAACTTCGAAAATGTTTTATTTAACCTCAGAGTATTACCATACAGCTAACGACGTCATCATCTGACCTGGTTAGTGGTGTATCAACCAATTTGGACTCGTTTATTGAGAATAAACTGGTCACGTTGGTCGCATTTTCAATCGCTTTCATAGGACAATCAAAATTTATGCAGCTTGTGCTCAGTAGTTTGTCAGCCTATTTTATTCAACCTCGCAGGTCTTGTAAGAAAACTTTTCTGCCCTCGAACTATCTTGATTCATTGGTACAAAACAGATTACTTGTATGAGATCTGTGGTGTCCATAATCAGATTATTCCCTGCAAACTTATTGTCTCAACTGGTATTGAGAAGCGTCTATTAGGGTTTGCTGGTCTGGTTGCAACCCGATTGGCTAATTCGGCTTTGGTCTATTCAGACAAGTGTTGGTCATTGGTCGGTCCACAATTCTGCTTCGTTTGCCCTAATCTTGTCCTCGATTCTGGACAAGTGACGACGTAAACTTTGACCACCGAAGCAGGGCATCGTTGATCGCGCATGCTACCACACCCAAACATCTATTTACCCATTTTTTCTGTAACTCACGTGACTTTCAATCTTGAACATTCACATTGGCCTCCTGAATGCAAGAGACTTCAATAAGTCTGATTCCGTTGGAACAACAATTAACGGCTCACTCATTGTTGTGGTTCTTTCATTGCTACCTCTCAGTAGCAACTTTACTCGGAAATCAAAACAGTCACTCGCAGGATGGGATGAAGTGAAGAGAGAATTACAAATAGTACTATCAACTCGATGATTAGGTTGTGTGAATACAAGAGCCTCACTGGTCATGACACATTGTCGTATCTTCCCGTCAATAATCAATTACCGATTGGATGAATCTCGTGTACCCCACCGTGGAAGCTCGATACGACCGAAATGACCAAGTGCACTGGTCCGACTTGTAATACTATTCTTCCATTTTATGTACTAGCCACTGAATAGCGCTTTTCCGAACAAGGTTGATCTGTGTGTGCACATAGACAATGATCGATCAGAATACAACAAAATGCCATATGCCTTTGCCACTTCAGTGTTATAGAGCGGTGTTTGGAGAGCACCAGGTGCGTCTCATGTTAGCCGAACACCACGTCAATTGTTATGTGTTTTGGAAATCGTTGTTCATTTAATTTACAGACAGTCTTATTTCTGTATTCATGACAGATGTGTTTTTAAATATTAGTCATCTTTTTCTGAGCAAACATTCATCATGCTACATGGTGATTGAAGAATAATGGTCTGTCTAACCCTAGACGTAACTAAAAGCAGCTGATGATACTCTCTGAAATTCTTTTCATCTCAAACAGGTGAATAATCAACAAATTGAGGAGATTGTGGCCATGGTTCGTGGAAAGTTGTCCAAACAGAACCGCACCACCTTGCAAGCTCTGATTGTCTTGGACGTACATGCACGGGACGTGCTAGCCGAATTGATCTCAGTCAAATGCGGTTCGAAAAATGATTTCTCCTGGTTGTCCCAGTTGCGGTACTATTGGGAAGAGAAGCAGCTGGTGACCAGAATGATCAATTCACAACTGAAGTAAGTTGCCCAACTTGGTCAATTCAAATAGTTTTGAGAAATGGGTCCGCACAAATGGTATTGAGTAGCACGCGCCGAAGAAGGAGCTCGCTAGGAAACTAGTTTCAGACTAAGCAACCCTTAAGGGGACACAAATCAAATTGGGTCGAGGTAATTTCGATGACCGAATAATTGGATAACGCAATAGTGAACCCCCCAAATAGGACCGTTGTGAAAATGACCACATGTGCCGTAGTCAATAGGATAAGGTTTGTCCTACTCTTCCATTTGGATTCTCCTTACTACTGGTCTGGACAGTGATCAGTTTCCCGTACGCAATCAGATCTCCTTTTTTCGTGCCCAACAATCCACAGTGGTGACGGGAGGGATACAAGAGACTCTGGTCACTGTCCAACCAATATGGTGGATCTTAAGCGTCGACATCACCGGTGTTTGTGTCTGTTTTCGGCTAACGCTGTGCCAGACACTGGAATTGTCATTCTCATTCACGAATCTCAGGTTTCATTTACGTATTCCCTTTTTTGTCTCTTGATTCAACTCACCAAACCGGATGATATAACGTGACTTTCCAATGAGATATCTAATAATGTGAGGATGAATAATTTGTGATGATTTTTTTGTAATATATCAGTTCGTTTTGCCTTTCGCTGGAAAAGTGATTCAGAATTATGGCATATACATGGAAGTACGCTAGTATCGTTCGATGGGACAACACAAAGTGGACCATCTTTTCCAACCCATCTTGTCATCATTTCATCAGTTTGTGACACCAAAGCATTTCTCCTGGGTATCCATTCTAAGTAAGTTATTTGCTACCCCAAAATAAACCGAAGTGTTCGAACACAGAATCACTGAAGAATCGGTACTAATGATTCGATATTTACCCGTTATCAAGTGAATTTGATATAAGCCCGCGACTGGTACATCAGGCAGGTGCAATATTTGTACGCTCTACTTAGGATTCTAGCCTTCTGCTCCGTAGCCCTTGTCCGCTGGCTCACGATTTCATTTGTCATGAATTCACTGGGTCGGTAAAGATTTCGACCGCCCAGACCATTACTTAGTCTGTTTCGACCGTACGGATGCGTCATGAGAGATTAGTAAAAGCACTAAGTCAACACTGCACCCACTACATTGTTTCGTGTGAAGATTAATTAGTTATAACCGTTATGAACCGAATTGATTGTTACCGTTTCCACCTGCCAAACGGTTATTCAGTGACAGGTATTGTTACTATCACCAAACAGAAGATACAACTGCATATCCCATCTAACTTATTTACTAGTCTTTCAGTTAGTAGGTTCAACAATACCCAACAGTATTTTAAGATAATCGGGAATCTAATGTACAAACAGCCGACGCAAACCCCAACTTCTTTCACTGCTTATGATTCCTAACAAGGATGAAACAGCCACCATGGTTTCCGATGTTGAGTTTAGCGTTGATATTGCACGATGAATCACATTCCACAAATCTAAGACCACTCCAATATTAGCGAGTGCCCCCCCCCCCCCTCCCCTCCCCCACACACACACTTTTCGCACTATGATCTGGTCTTTATCGTTCACCGTTCACCAGACTACCCCGTTCGCCTTGGCGATGCAGCCAAGTCGGCCGATGCTAAACCACTTCATATTTTCCCGTGGTGTGGTCGCTCTCGCACTGTGCGGCAAATTCAAGTTTTCCACGGACGGTCACACGTTGGCTTGGTTTACTCGACTACTCTTAGAATTTTGGATGGATCCACCCGGTAAACATTGTTGAACGTGGCGCAATTGGGACCCACGCATAGATATCAACCACGCTTAGTTCCACGTGTGCTCTCCCAGCCAAGCTACAAGGCCACACAAAGGGCTTCAGACATTTTTCATATAGATTACACGGTTTACTCACCCACATTACAGTAGCAAATGGCATCTACCATGGTGAACTGATTTATAATTTGATTGCCGATAGCAGAGTTCTCCCCACGAATCAATCGCATTTCACAAACGGGTATGCCCATGTGTCCAATTGAACGAACCTGGTTGATTCATAGGAAAATCCTGGATTTTCAAATACCTAATTTAATTTCCATTATCTATGACTTATTGGACAAATGAGGACAATTATCAACTTATTTGTTCTTGAACAGTTACGGTTATGAATATTTGGGTAATACTGGTCGTCTGGTAATCACACCACTAACCGATCGATGCTACCGCACTCTGTTCGGTGCGTTACATCTACATTTGGGCGGGGCACCAGAAGGACCGGCCGGAACGGGCAAAACGGAGACGACCAAAGATTTGGCAAAAGCGGTTGCCAAACAGTGTGTCGTGTTCAACTGTTCGGACGGCTTGGATTATATTGCACTGGGTAAATTTTTCAAAGTGAGTAAAATGATGTATTTTATCAAGTTGATTCGGACAACTAAAAACCTCCCGTTTGAATGATGTGTCTACGGTTATTTGTTGCTTTAGAACAGCTGTTGTGGGACCTATTCAAGGCAAATTCGGAGTGTAAACAACAAGAAGACAGATTGAACAGTGAAAAGTTTGCAAAAGAGTGATTATTCGTAGGGATCTGAAGGCAAGAGTGATCGTATCCTGAAGGGTTCATTTTTGAGATCCTAACGGGTATTGTACAGCTACGTTCCTGGGACGTATTTATCACTCAGCGGAATATGGAAACAACAAATTATGTACCTGAATAGGCAGGTCAATCAATGGTTGGATGCAGTTGACAGTTGACGTCATTTCCCCAGTCGGAAATGAATCATGTTTGAAACCGATTAGTAGCTCACGACGAAGTGCTTCGTGAAGCATTCGATGACAATCACAGCTTCGGTGTGTGTGCTTAACTTAACCCGAGCGCTATTCACTATTTCCCATTAACGGCCTGTGTACATAATCTGCGTTTGTAACTGCAGTCCCACTAGTACGAGCCAGAACCCGTTGGTACAGACCGCGGGAAGATTCTCGAATTCGCAGTTAGGCCACAGGGTACGTAGGTTCCAATGCAGAAAAGCTCACACGTTTGTCCAGCAGTAGTGCGTCCTCTCCAGTCGGATTTGATTGGTATCCGCTTCATGTATGCCAGAGCGTGAGTTGGACTTCGGACAGCATGTGTTGCGCATCGGTTGGACTGCCCAGTAGAACACGTTCCCTGTGAACTATTAAACAGTTTTCTACTTTACTTGAGGATTATGCCAAAAAGTATTTGGAAGCGTCATCCGATCGGCTGTTGGAGATGCTGTTTTGATTGGCCTGGAGTACTGTGCTTCGACCACCCTGCCGATTTTGCAAAAATAAACGGTAATTCAGTTTTGAGTTTATTCAACCATAAACCTCGAACTTCGGTGCTCTGGAATCAGGTGGTACCATTAAGCATTGCAGCAACGCAAGAAGAACAGAAGCGTAACGTGAAAAAATATCCATAAATCAAACTATCAAGCGGAAATCATGAAGACGAAGAGTTCGAATGCAACTACGCCACTGACCGCGGCACCTAGCCGTATCACTTAATGTCGCCAACCATTTAGTAGGCGAATCACGTGGACCCCAACTTGAAAATCTAACACGTCCTACTGGTTAAAGTTTTCATACCTTTTTGTCATGTCTTGGACTAACCACCTCGACTTACCTTCCAATCACTACCGGCCTCAGTAAACAGCGTACGCTGAAGAAGTCTATCAGTGAGCATGCGTGACACATGTCCCAAACACCTTAACGTGTTTGGATTCAGTACTTGATCCAGAGACTGACCTCTGGTTCTCAACATCTTATGCCTAACTTCAGCATTAGTGATACGGTGCTTCCACCATATTCGGACCATGCTACGGAGACATCTGTGCTCGAATACCGACATTCCTAGCCTATCTTCTAATCTTAACGATAAAGTCTCTGAACTGTATAAAAGAACGGACCTAACCGTCGCATTGTACACTCTACCCTTAACAGACAATCGGATGTCAAGCAGGTGCCAAAGATGACGGAGGTTGGCAAAAGCCAAACGCGCCTTCTGTATACGCGATGACACTTCATCCGATATCTGACCACTTGGTGAAATGTAACTGTCTATGTAACAAAATTTATCCACTTCAGCTACAGCTTCCCCCTGCCAAGAAGAGGTTTGATATTTAGCCAACAAAAAGGTCCTCTGGAGTACAGTCGAAAAATTGATGGTTGAATAAATTGAAACTGAAACTGACCTCTTTTCTGAATAACACATTAACGTGTGGACTGTAAAACTGAAAAGTACATCTGATGATTTCCGCTCATGCAATAGCGGACTCTGTCACGGAAAGATGTAAGTGTACTAGGCTTGTTTGAAATATTCCGTACTAACGGTGTGTATCCTCAGAACCATAGGCTATTAGGGGTGGGTAGGAGTGTGTTTTGGCGAAGTGTATCTGCGACCATGAACGTGATGACAACCGACAGTCTGGCAAGCTGATTTCCTCTGCCGTGCCGACATGACGACAATCAATGGGACGAAGTTTACTAACCAGTCTTTAGGGTCAATGTTAAAACAATCCAGGATGATACTAGCAACATGAAGTAGGTGAAGAACTGTGATCAGATGAATAGACAGAACCAGTATGGACAATAGAAATTTAAAAAAAAATAAAAAATGGTATCAAACGCACTCACATTTATTCGCAGTTCTCGTTGAAGAAACCTGGGCACCAATTGTCCAATATCGACCGACGGCTTCAGTGCAACTTAGTTCAGCTGCTAGAACTTGCGGCGATCGTTGAATTGATCAAGATGACGTGGGGACGAGTGTGGAAATGTTTCCATGAAAGCTTTTAAAATGTTTATTGATCACAGTTACAACACTGGCTGGTATAATTCCAGGACACTCCAAATCATAACGAGCTTGCACCAGAACGAGTGATTTAGTGTGAGATTTCGTTTTATGGGGCATTGGATGAGGTCAAAACGTGTTTCCATTGTATGCATCGAAACGTCGGTACAACAAAGGAGTGCTGCAGCAAAGGGCATTGTAGATAATGGGAAAAGTCAGAAATGTACAGGAACCTACGGGGGCCATGGTGGTCGATAACCAGCCCCGACGAACTGCGCACACAGACGTGTTCACTCGGCATTCAATCAGCACGTGACGCAGCAAGAATGCATTTTTGTCCGTTCGATTGTGCTAGTGATCGCTTGTGTGTTTGTCCCATTGCGGTCTCATTTTCCAGTTGAGCACATGTGTATGGAGTGTGGCCCTTCATTTCACAAGGGGTACGGTTTTTTCCTTCGCCGACAAGCCTAATGATGGTAGTTCGGTTACTTCGGCCTCAGTCCGAGTAATCCATGGCCACATTTAGTGGTCGCGCAGCGATCGAAAATAGCCCATAGACCGAGGTAGGCCTATTACGTCATGTGGTCACGTGACCAAAGCGAGTGAAGTGGCATTGTGGTTACGATGGTGCAACTTTTTATCCGAATTTCAATCATTGTGGCGATCAGACTTGTCGGGCCTTGGGAATGGCAGGCTGCAATACAGTTAGGCCTTTTTGTGACAGCTAAGCAACTTATAAGATACCAATATTTGTTGGCCTTTTCTGCTAGCCTTACGAAAAGTAGGGCAGTTCTGAATCACGCATAAACTGTTCATGATACAGGCCTAGCAATGTGGTCCTCGAGATGAAGATCAGAAGTGCTAGAGTTGACAACGCAACAGTTTCATTTGCGAAAAACTCGGTCGTTAGACCCTTTGGCCACCTCGACTGTAGATGGCTTAAGTGTTGTGTAGTTGTCACTCAAAGATCCAGCCGAATGACAGCCTACTATTCGTATGGCCCGATTGTTTTTTATATCCACAAGGCAACCGTGGACTGATTGAAATTTCGATCCAATCGGGTTGCACTTCCTTATACCCACAGATTATGCCCATCGGTTCAGGAAAAGCTTGTAACACGAAAAAATCTCTTTCCCATATATCTCCGCAGGCATTTACATAAGTATCACTGAGTAAATGCCCAGCTATGGAAGTCAGTGAATAGTTAGTGTGCAAAACATCCGGCAAAGTGACATTCTGGAACTACGTGATCCTTGACCGTGGTGAGCAAACAACCTTAGGCGTGAAATGTTCGACCGCATGGCAGGAAAAGACAGATGTGAAAAACGAAAGTGTGAGAAAACTAAGGAAGCGGGGAGAGTTTGAACATGGGAACTGTGGAAGGATCACCTGTTACAACCACGGTAACCACAACTGATGCACGAAGTTGGGTTGCTTGCACAGTTCCGGCTTCAATAATCGAATTCCTGTGGCTTCTGATGACATGACCAACCGACTGCGTAATCCTTTGGTGTTCAGTTTGGGAGTTGCCAAGACTGGTACCAAGGTTACCACTGAATTAATTTGATACACACAATATGATTGAGCTATTGATAGTCCACACTGTGAGGGCACGGTCCGAGACGTCATTCGATTGACGGTTTAGTCTCACTGGCAGACAGTACGCCAGCGCCGGCCCCTACCGAGCCCACGAAACCACGATCGGCAGGACAGCCGATTAATGGCATGAATCGATAGGCGAGGCGGATCCTGCCAGCGGCGTTCAAGCCTCAAGGCGAGGTCGCCCACACCAGTCGGACCAATGCGTGCGTGTAACGAATGAGCGCATGTGACGGCAACCCATACATTCTTTTTTCACTATTAAAACCACATGATTTTGAGGCCGATCCGACTTCTAGCTAGGGTCGGTGGGATGGCGCAAAACGCTTCCTCGTGCAGTAAAGCGGGGGCGTGTTCTGATATCTTAGACGTGTCTCGCCATATGCCCAATACATTGTGCACTACAACAGCATTCAAACTGATATGGAATGAAAGACAGACTACTTATGAGGCAGCCTGTCCTTCGACTGTTGAACAATTAATTGCTTAATACTTATTGGGATTCGTACATGCGCAGCGAGAAAGAAACTCCCTAAATTCTTAGACCCAACCCTAGTATTTCCAAGGTTTTCTCATAAAAGGTCCAGAATCCTGACTGTCAATCACCCCGAGTCTCATGAAGACTGTTAGAGTTTGTTCATTGATGCTTTTTGAACAATGCTTCGATCCGGTTCGATAACCGAAAGGAAGATAATACACTGAGCATAGGATATTGGGCAGTTAAAAACTCTGTCAGTTGACTTTAGGCACGAAATGAACTGATCGGAAGCCAATTTTATGTGATATGTTCGTACTGACTTGGTGCAAACGAAAATGCGTGCATTAAATAATACTTCACCTGTTTTCTCAATATACTTCTTGTTTTCTGGGTCAATTTCATTAATAACGGGTTTAGTCTTCCCTCGTGCAACTGGTGAAGAAAGACCCTCAGTGCTGTGATAGTTCTTGTTGCCACGTGGATTACGATGTCAATAATTTTGTTGGCTGATTTATCCCACATCCTAACGGGGTGGGTGCAATCTAACAGGGATCAGAATACAGTACCTAGGATTTGTTTCTTTCCTCCACGAGTAGCTGTGTGTTCTGATATCTTTTGATGCTCTCTATTGTCCTCGTGTCCCAATCTGATTGAACTGATTACACCAACCAAGGGATTAGCCTCTTGTGGTGCGTGGTCTTGTTTTGATGAATTCAATCGAATTGATCTTGAGGTGTTGTCTGTGGTCGCTCAACAAATCCTCACAATTCAACGGGCAATCAATGCGAAACAAGCTCGATTGGTGTTTGAAGGCACCGACATTAAACTGGACCCCACATGTGCTGTATTCATCACAATGAATCCAGGTTACGCCGGACGATCCGAATTGCCAGACAATTTGAAGGTTAGAATTTTGTCTCTGATGAATGATTTTTTATGCATGCGCATCCAAACTTTGTCTTATTGTACCTAATTGCTCTGATACTACTAGATTTCTCACTCACTTGTTACCTTATGCTCACACACTGTGTCCACGAGGTCCTAATGTAACATGCCAGCAGCAGTGATCTTCCGAAGAGGAGGTTGGGCGTGTTCGATCTGTAAAACACAAGGGAATGAAAACTCCACGAGCCCAAGGCACAGTAAGTGTATCAACAGGCGCCAAACACGTTATTCGAACAACAATATGGCGGCTTATAGCTTGGCGATTACACTGCTTCCCCTCAACGAAAGAACACTGTCCTCAGTGTTACGTACTCCCCCATCACACAGCACAGGAGTACTCAATTCTCTGGGTCCAGGCCTCGGGCAGGCCATTTTACAAGACCACTGCCGACCACGCAGTGCCTTAAAACTACACAACCAATTAGGCGTCCCATTCTATTACTTTATGCCGGCCAATTCAAAAGACCTCTACTGGGCCGCATCAAAACTGCACCACAATTCAAAGAACACAATTATCTGTACGGCCATCGTCAGGTCAATCATCAAGGCCTTCCGTAACATTCGGTCCCGGGTCACGGCACCAAATTTGTAACATGCCAGCAGCAGTGATTTTCCGAATTGGAGGTTGGGCGTGTTCGATCTGCAAAACACAAGGGAATGAAAACTGCATGAGCCGAAGCTCAGCAAGTGTACCGGCAGGCACCAACACTTACATTACTCGAACAACAATATAGCGACTTACAGCCTGGCCATTACACTATTAAACTAGTTCTACCCAGCAGATTAGTTCCTCATACAAATGAAAATTATGTACAATGTTATCACACGATTTTAACTATCTTGACTCAGGAAGTACTAACTGCGCCCGAGGAGGCGGTGGTTTCTCAGTATTCGCATCACGTGTCCAAACGTGGAAAATAAGCACAGTTTCATCCGTTGAGATAACGACAGTGTATTCGATAATGAATCCAACACATTGCCCATCATCCTACAGATACTAATCCTATCACAGCGATGCCACAACTTGTCGGTATTTCTCAAAACTCTGTGGGTAAAAATTTGGAAAGATTCTCTACGCGGATTCCACGTCCATATTTCACTTTGCAGCACGTTCAATAAGACCAAATTCATTGTAACAGTCACGTACAGTTATCGTATGACATGAAAAACCAGTAACCGATCATTTGTTCGCATACTGAACCGGAAATAACTTCATCACTTAGTCATTATTCTGAGTATTTCTAATTTGCATGAAAGAATTATTTCTGGTGCAAAAGATGGATGCCATTTTAGAAGAAATGTATGATTGTTATTTATTTGGCAGGCTCTTTTCCGTGCAGTCGCTATGATGGTCCCAGACTACGCAATGATTGCCGAGATCTCGCTCTACTCGTGTGGCTTTGTCAACGCACGTCCGTTGGCCGTGAAAATTGTTGCCACGTATCGATTGTGCTCAGAACAGCTGTCCAGTCAGGCGCATTACGATTACGGAATGCGTGCGGTGAAATCCGTGCTCACGGCGGCCGGAAACCTGAAGGTAAGCATATCTACTCAACTGGGCAGCAAAGATCATATTTATTAAACGGTAACGAACAAAACGTTAAATCCGAAGGCAGACACATTTGGGAAATGTCCAAATCCCTCAGTTTGGCTTGGCAACCCGGATTTTGGTCATGGCCTTTGTATCCATTATATTCCCCACGGCTTACCCGAGGTCACCAGTAAAAAGTTTGAGTCATTACGTCACGTGTGCTGTCCAGAGCATACAGGCGGTATATATAGTAAATTCTTTTGGGGATTTCTTTTTTCCTACTGATAACGGTAACAGTACAGTATATTTTGACTTTGATTAATGTCAACCCGGACGGGATAGATTTATTGCTACCTTGAAAAGGAGGTCAACGACCTGTGGGGTTTACCGATTAAAGATTCAAAAGTGCTTTATCTGATTGTAGAGTGATCACATAAAGCTACGGACGTCATCCTCTGACCGAGATAGTGATATGTCAACTAATGTGGACTGGTTTATTGTGAATAAACTGGTCACGTCGGTCCAGTTTGCAACCGCTTGCATGGAACTCTTGAGACAAATCACAATTCATGAAGTTTGTGCTCAGTAATGTTTCATCCATTACCATACGATTTATCTGTAACCTGCTTGACGTTTAACCTCGTATATTCACATTGGTCTCCTGAATGCAAGAGACTTCAGTAAGTCTGATTCCGTTGGAACAACAATTAACGGCTCACTCATTGTTGTGGTTCTCTCATTCCTACTTCTCAGTAGCAACTTTACTCGGAAATCAAAACAGACACTCGTAGGATAGGATAAAGTGAAGAGAGAATTACAAATAGTACTATCAACTCGATGATTAGGTTGTGTGAATACAAGAGCCTCACTGGTCATGACACATTGTCGTATCTTCCCGTCGATAATCAATTACCGATTGGATGAATCTCGTGTACTTCCACTGAACACACTGTACAGTCGATCACCGCGGGAATTCCTATCGCACCAACTCGCTGGCTTTAATCAGAAGACAAGACCACGGGACGTCTGACGACAGTGTATTTGTGTAAAAGAGCGACATGCTAGGTAAAGAGAAAATAGAATAGCCCCCAAACTGCTCGTCCAGTACGATAATTACCTCTGGCTGAGTTTTTTCTCTGTGTGGTTAAATCGGATCGTTTTTCTTCATGGTTCACACCACTGGTCCAGTCACATGCGTGGGTGGAGGTGGACTGGTTGATTGATCCGGCTTGGCCCGTTCAACTCGATTAGTATCTTGACCTCATGGAGGTTTTCGCGCTCACTGACACTGTCTTATCACTTTATTCATTTCCTAAGAATGTATCCCTCATGAATGTTGATTATAACCCTGCATACCAGGTGTGCATAAAATGAGATTTTTGGTTTACGATACACCAAGGGCTCCGTCTTGTCTAGTTTAGAAAAGGCGTATCAGACTGGTCCGCTGCTCAAAATTGAAGCGTTAACCTCTCTGGTTGCGTGAACATATTGTTTTATTCACTATAAGCTAGTTGGTTATACACAGCTACTTGGAAATAGTCCAGGTTTAGGCATAGTGAGGTCAGGCCCGGAAGGTACTTGTGTGTCAGTCTCGACCGGAACCTGGCACTGTTTTACCAGTTAGATCGAAAACCTTTTTGATTTTGCACCTTAATGCATTTTCTACACCATACCACTTAATCAGGCATTTTTTTGTTGCACTTATCCTGCGATACCGGGTGTACAGATCTGTCACTCAAGGCAGCTTGCTTGGAAAAACTATTTTCAATTCACTAAAAGAGTCTATACCGCGGCAGTCTAAAATATCCCCGGTAGCTTTCCACGTTTGGTTTCCTGTGACATTTTGGTTAATTTTCGTTCCAGAAACCCTTACCCGTGCACTGGGTGTCGCGACTCCAGTTGCTATCTCTCAGAGGAAGTTCAATCAGAAATATAAAAGGAAAATAAAACGTGAAAAAGGGAAGACTAAAACCACGAATAGTATCATCAAGTCGACAAAGTTTTTGAGCTCAAGAGTGTCACTGGTCGCGATATCTAGCCATATCCTCCAATGCATGCAACCGCTGTGTGGGGAGATCTTTCCAACCCCAGTTAGGAAGTGCAACACACTACATGACTAAGATAACAAGTTAGGTTCTTCATACCCTTCTTCCATTTCATGGACTGACCACCCCAACTGATCTTCCATCCACTACGAACATTCCCCCCACTCCCCGCCCCCGGGGAATCCTATCCGGGGACATGCGTCACGCATCCCAACCACCTTAACCTGGTGAGCCCTGTGCACCTCCCTGTTGTGACCTAAGCAAGGGCACTTCTACCCCACCCCCCGCTCTAACTATAAACGTACACGATCGTGTTCTCCGGTGCAGTAAGCCTCTTGTCATCGATCATTTTAACTTCAAACGAATCCAACAATCGCACTGCACTCCCAACACATTGGAAGCCAGTACTCGTCACCACGCCATCCCTTCGTGATGCTGATTTTAAAAACGGATAATTACAACGGTCTATGTGAGAGCCTGCAGGAGAATCGTGGTGTCGATTGCTCGCTTCGAACGATGTTGTGATCATGGCGGGTACGACCGATGAAGTAATTGTTCAATAGTTAACTTTTCTAGGGTGCAAAGTGTTCACCGGATTGGCTGAAAAACATTCTACAACTATGACCAAGCGGATATATTTGCAATATATACTGCGAGACGGAAGAACAGACCGTGAAGAGCAGGAAAGTAGCAATACTGGCTGACCTCGTACGCTGAAGCACTACGACGACCACCGTTCCTTGCAAGTAGCAGCCAACGTACTGTGTCTGACGGAGGGAAAAAATGCAAAGATAACTTCGGTCTGTCAGTATTTTGTTCTGTCCCACAAAATAGTTAGAAGACTTTTCTGTCTACGAATCGCCTCAGCTTATAGGTACAGAACACATTGTCTATATAGGGGGAAACCCACCGTCCCCAATCGCTGCAGCACAAACTAACTTGCATCAAGTAGGTTGTCTTCTGATTCGTCGACTGGTGATATGACCAGCTACCACGCAGCGGGGATCCGTTCAAGTATTATCGATCCGCTACCTTGTCACCTGCACATCCTCTGGCTCTGGCACTGACACAGATTCTGGACAGTCAATTGCATGCTGATTACAAAGGGTACTTGGCTGACTATCGACCATGAGTCAGCGCATACCCTCACTTTGCCACCGATACCGCACCCTGACGTGGTGTGACGGCTTGCGCGCCTCAGCGACCCAACGAGCTACACAGGTTGGCTTACCTCAAGCCGAAGATTCAGCCATACTTGCAAGGTCAATGGATAGAGGACTGACGAAGCACTCTACTGCTCCTGTAGGTTAAGGGTCGATTTGAGCTCGCAACTCAGTCGGTAAAATCAATGGAGAAATAATCAATTCAAGCAAATGGGCTTCCACTCAGCCAATCCGCTGCCTTGTGGGGTGCTTTTCGTTGGACCTAAACGCTTTGGTTGAGAAAACTAATCGTATTCCTGCGCTGCGGCTGGATACCCTAGCAGAACCCGTCCAACAAATCCTATGAACTGTCCCAATACAAAAAATTCCATGCTGTATCTGTCATCACGCAAGATAATCAGGACAGCGCTCCCCATTGCATCGAGCGGGATGGGTAGTGATAAGTGGGATACTGCTCAGAATTCTCTCTCTTGTATTCACCCTTTGTCTTCTGTCCCTAACCGCCTCTCCGTACTTCCTCTACCCACCCAAAATGCTCCCAATACACGCAAAGGTTCACTGCCAAGTAGTGTTGTAAATAATCACTTGTCTTGTAAATCATTTTCTCAAGCCTCGTCAGTCGAAAAATCTCGGCTCCTTTAACGTGCGTACACTCATGCAGATCGGTCAACAGGCGTGTCTAGCAATCACAACGAACTCTGTGAAGATTGATGTCTGTTGCGTGAGTGAAACACCTACACAAGATTCGACCAATGTGACTCAACCAACTGCTCCTAGAATCTCATCGAGGTATTTCCTACCCAATTCAAGAGACGATGCGGCTACAGCTGTGGATCAACGTGATGTAGGAATAGTCTCGACTGACAAGACTGGGACTGCCCTTTTAGACTAGACTCCGGTTAACAGTCGTTTATGTGCTGTAAGACCTTAGGGATTCGCTGGTGTTCGGAAGGATAGCTGTGTTAGGCGCAGTTTGTTTGTGATCTCGGTATACGCTTCAACAGACTACAGCTCTGACAAGCAGAAGGATGATTTCTACGATGAAGTCACCACTCTCGTTCTCATCAGCAAAGGTTCCGACATTGTAGTGCTAGCTGGTGATTTCAATGCACAAGTTGACAAAATTAGTGCATCAGAAGCTTGTTCAGATAGGCGTTATGTCCCACTCGCTCAGCACACAGATAACAAGGATAAGCTTCTCCAGTCTTGTGCAGACAATCGGTTATTCCTGTCTATTACAAATTTCCGACACGGCTAGCATCGCAAAGCAACATGGCGACCTTATGCTACAGGTACTCAAAGCCAGATCAATCATATCGCAATAAGCTACTGGTTGTGCAGTTTCGTCCATAACTAAAGATCCTATTGGTCCACGTAGGTAGAGTAGGACCATGCATTAGTTTCAATGCAATTATCGCTCCAAATCCTTGCTCATCTACCCAAACCACAAGCCCGGTTAGCCGTACAACATTTCTCTAATCCAGAAGTTCGCAACATTTGTTTGAAAGGAAATAATCACATGAGCTAGGATCCACGACGAACGGTAATGTAGATGCTCAATGGGTCCATATCCAGCAGACAATGCAAGTGGCAGAAAGTTTCCCTTGTGTTCTTACATCCGACGTCCATCGAACACACTGGATTTATCAAGAGTCGATCAGTCTAATGGAGCTAAAGCGTCAGCTCTCCAACTGTAAGGAAATAAATAAGATACGGAGATATATTCAATAGTAAGTTACAAAAATCCCTGTGAAGAATCACGAAAAATGGTGGGTGAAGGTAGCCGAAGAAATGACAGTGACAGCTGCTTCATGTGACAGTCAAAGACTATTCAAACTTATTCGCGATACCGGTGAACAGCGAACCCCAGTCACTGAAACGATATGCGATAGAAATGGAGATCCGATTCATGACAAACACCAAAGGCTCAACCGTTGGTAGGATAGTGTTCCTGCACTCGTATTTTGTTCTAAGCAATAGGAATTCGTCGACGACTTCAAGTATTTCGGGAGATGCGTTGTAGGTGTAGATGGTGTTGGGAAGGAGATCATATCACGAATAACGAAAACTGGACTGGCCTTCGTAGACCTGCGTCACTTGCGGCAAGGCAACGACATCCGTGTGGCTCGTTGAATAAGTGGATTTACAATGCCACAGTGTAGTGTTTTGCTCTACGGTTTAGAATTCTGGCCGCTCCGCACTGAGGATGCTGAGTGACTTACCATAATCAATCATCGATTTCTCCGAAGCATTGTTCTCGTTTGGTGGAAACACCGTGTGAGAAAAATCGACGTTCGTCGTCGTGTTTCGGGTGTGAATAGCCGCCCCGTGACAGAAGTACTCATCTTACCCCTCCGCCGGTGGTGGGGACGCACTTTAGGCGTGCCTACTCGTCGTCTACCGTTCCGTGAGCTATTTGTGCTTCGTGGCTATGGCTGGAAGAAACGACGTGGTGGTCAGACCATGACTTGGCGCAGTGATATGAAGAAGTTGACGTCATCACTGGACTCAGTTGGTGTGTCCCGACCCCTTGGTTGGGGTTGGTTAGAAACGATGGGGGTGGGGGTATGGCTCGGAACCGAAGCCAGTAGAGCGAATGCTATAAGGCGTGCATACCTTGCTGGCACCATGGAAGTGAGAAACTGAAAAATATCTAGAATTTCCAATACAGAAATTCGCAGGACTATCAGACATGTCGTTCGTGAGACATCGGGAACTTAGCTGAAATTTACACACCAATCAGCGTACAGCTTCAAAAGCCAACGACGGTAAGGTTGTTGAGGCACTCGCTACCATCTTAACCAATAAGATGCTAGATGCGCGAACGCTTTGTGCCTCGTTCGCATTTGGGTAGCCCCACCATCCCTTCCTTGGGTAACGATGCCTATCGGGGTTGACTCCGGATTGAATACGACCTAATATCCGGTATCAAAGCCAACTCTAATTGCTGCACTTCCACCCAATATTGAACCACGTAGTTTATTGTCATTTGCGGTTTACCCCACTTATATCAACACAGTAAATATTGTACAAATTCATTTGTTGTTATCCAGGTTCATTGTGAAATCCGGTCTATCCGAATCCTATCAAATTAAACATGGACATAAACGTATGAAATGTCTTACATTTGTGGGGAACTTTTTATGATGACTAAATAAACCTTGGGCCTTTGGATCGAGTCAAATGTCTCTTGTCGAAAAACCCAATCGATTGAATTAAGGATGAACACCAAATGCAAGTCATCCCAACAATAAGGTCGTGTAGTGTAGTTGCCTTGGAGAGTGAAGTAAGTTCCGACTTGGGTTGGGGTAAAGTAGGCGGTAAATAACTGTCAGGAAATTTTTTGCATTAAAACGGAAGAAAAAAAATTCCTCAAACTATGCGTAATTGAGGTAAAACTTGTAAAATGATGTCGCAAATTTTATGGTAATTATTGTTTGTCTTGCGAAATTTTGATATTTACCTTTGCATTCATTAGCCGGACCGATGCTGAATGTTGATTGGGCAATTCGTCATATATAAACCGGCGTGCATGCCATAGGTCTCACTCGCTTGTGCGGTCCGGCGCTGGGTTGGTGACGCGACGTCTTGTCCACAGTAGTTCGCAGGATATACCGATCGAATTCCGTTGAGATTAGCGGATCGAATTTCAGTGCTCGGGATCCATCACAAATGCCAAATACGTGTGATTGTACTGTGTTTTTCGGTGATGCTGGAAAATCTGAACGGCAAACCGGTCCCTTTGGGACTAGCACATTCTGATAATGAGCACCGTTGCTCCGGTTCTTCTGTCGTTAATCAACGAATCACTATCTCAGTTCGTTGTCGCGTGTTCTGTTTCACGTGCACGACCATCTGCAAATCAGTTTAACTTGGGGGCTATCGTTTGCGTGAGTCTTCATTCACGTGAAATGAAGTGGGTGAGTATAGTAGAGAGGAGTATGCTTTATGAGCGTTGAAGACGAACTCGAGCTATATGACGTAACTAACAGTAAGCATACGTACGCACTTTCATCTACATAAGCTTTTGGATACGAAACGCATTGCTAGCAAGAATTCGTCAATTATAATTGACAGATACAATACAGAGATGTATGCAATACTGGCTTCGACGATTATAATAACTTCGCCACAAAAAAGAAATTGTTTCTAAGTTGAGATCGACTCACGTTCTGCTGCCTCACCACATCTAAATGTAAGCCATTTAAAGTTAGCTACAAAGGGTATAGGAATCCCGGTATGTATTCATATGGAAATCAGGATAAACTCTGTGCCAAAGCTCTCCCAAACATGATAGAAATACTAAGTGATCACCGTCAAACTATGGGTGAACAGCTGATGGACATACTTCTCACGCCATCGTTGCGGTTGTTTATAGTGATTCATCGAAGTAGTCCACTTCTTTCTGGAAGGAAGTATTTAAGGTAGAATAATACACAAAGGAAGACTGGTGACTAGTGCCATATATATATATATATATATATATATATATATATATATATGCTTATATATATATATATATTATATGTATGCAGTAGAATATTCAATTTTACCTATGAGCTTCGCCATGCAGTGTGAATGTTCAAACTATTGGAAAAAACCACCGTACAGCTGCCTCATTCTTGTTGGGAACCATCAGCAGCGCACATCCAACGAGCCCCAACCGGGACTCGAACCCATGGTGAACGATTTTCAGTCAGACACCTCAACCGCAGGGCTATCCGAGTTGGCTCCCAACGATTTATTGAACTTATACACTACATGATATAACGCCCTATCGATAATGGCTTCGAACGTTAGCAGAGCATTTCCCGCACGGCAGGTATGTATGTACCATGGTATATATATATATATATATATATATATATATATATATATATATATATATATATATATATATATATACGATAAATGATGCTTCTGCTCCCAACCCAGGATAAAACCAGCCTTAGAAGTTAGGAATGCGGGCGATCAAGACACTGCCGTCGATCGGCAAAACTGAGCTAGCTGTAGAAACTGGAGCTAAGGTTCCAGAACCATGTGTGGAAAGCTACAATAGAAGACGTGAGACTACGTGTCTGTCAGGTGCCAGTCTATTTTCCACAATACCGTGGAAACTATGGTCGAATTTATGAACACGTGTAGCATTTGTTGAGTCCTAAAATCGATAAAGGGGACGGTAGGCACGTCTGTACGAATGAACGTGTATTCTGTAATACACGGCAACCACTACTCCAAGCACGCATGCAAGCGCGTGAGTCAGTGATGTATTCAATCGAAAGTGTGAGATAACTGTACAGTTGTACAATCGGATTAGGGTCGTGCAACACGTGATACAATCTGATTGGTCAGTGCTGGCCGGGACGAAGCACGGCATACGTCACATAAGTACGGGCGTATACAACTACAGGCGTGTGTCCATGATTGCACGGAATTCAGGTCAAGCATATGTGCGTATGTGCAGATGACCGTTCAAGACGAACGCAACAATATTGCGCAATGGAAACATGAAACAGACTCATCGTGCCGCACATGCCCGATATCGGTCGTGGAGCTAGTTTAATGGGCGGCTGCAGCCTTCGTTCTGTTATAACATGTGGACGTACTCAGCTGGTCCATTTTCACCAATGATGTGTGTAACCACATACGCCAACTGTGTATCAGCGGGTAGAAAACCAGACTGTAACCGTGTTCCCAGCACTAATCCTTTACATTGAATTTCACCGGATGAGATCGTGTGCATTGTTGCGTCTAGCTCTTGCCACGGTAAAATCCATACATCATGGGATGTTATACGTTTGTTTCAGAATTCCGATACCTTCCTGGATGTTTCAATCATCGAATTATCCTCCTGAATGCTTACCACTACCGGTTGCCGGTTGTTCACTAGAATCACGTTATTGGGACATTGAAGAGTGACAACCGTCTTCCCGAAAATGATTGGGGAACATTCGAATTTTCCTCAATCATTTCACAAATTTTTGGCAAATAACAGATAAGAATTGCCTCTATGGTTTATTTGTATAGTGCCGTGCGTACAAATGATAACAATTTGGTTTATCAAAACATCTTCACAAGGGGGAAATTGTCTGGTTTTTTTTCGCACTATGAGCATCATGGGTAAAACACTTAAAAACTCAGCAAGTACTTCATGTTTTACAATAACGTCGGCAAGTCAATTTCACACTTCAAAATCGGCGCCCCAGTAATCTAGGCTCCAGCGCCAATTTGAATATCCTCAGGTCGGAACTTACCCATGTACCGTTTTCCTGGGCGCATGTTTGTTTTGGGCGCCTGTGTAATTTACATCCAATGTCAATGTTTTCCTCAAGACGTCGCACCGGAAATCGGATGTGCCGACGTAAGTTATTCCCCATTGAGGAACCCAGAATGGCATCTTGCTATTCGAAAAGTAATTTCGAGAGAGAGAAACGGGCCAAGCTATTCCCGTCTTTTTTCGTAATATTTTTTGTTGTTGAAATACTCTTACTGGTTAAGGTTTCCAGTGGACACAATCCGATGGACCCAGTGCGGCTCTATTTTCAAGTGCCTTCAGCCTTTGGTCTAAATTTTCAAACCAACGTTTATGAGGTCGATGTAAATATACAATCGCATTCATCATTCGTTTTATGTCATCTGAAATGTAATGAAATGTAACGAAGACCGTTGTACATTCGATGGCGTTTTCTAGCCGTTCCACGGTAGTTGTTTTAAGAACAGCTGCCATACTGTCATTTGACCGGCTTGCAATTGTATAGCGTTGGGATAATGTTTTAAAAAAATTACCGAATAGTGCTGGTGGTGGTACTGTACCATATGGATGTGTTCAGGTTTTCTCGGAAATCCGAGAATCGGGGTCCATGTAATGAAGAATATAATTTCTAATTCAACGGTTTACACAACGGAGAACAGTTTCTGTTCACCAACCCGGAACGCAGTCGTCCTTGTAATTTTGTACGTAACATTACCATACCAAGAACTTACTCCAAGTTTGTACTGGTGTACTTATGGCTGCCAGTGGCCTATCTGCACCGGTTGGCGTAACGGGCGTAAGAGGAGTGGCTGATTCGTGGCCAACACGCAATCTTTCCTCCCTAGCAGACCAGCAGCATCAGAGTAAGTCACGGGATGCACAAGCAGAGCCTGTTCAATACTGAGCCCAAGGCTTGGGACAACAGAATCATGAGCGACAAGATAAACGATCGATGGCGTGGGTCGGTAGATTAGGAGAGAACCCTATCAAGCGGGGTCTAATTTCAACACTAGCTCAGTAGAAAGCTTGGTTTGCCGCACCAATCTGACCAATAAGTTTTGTGCGATAACTAGGTACAAGGATCAACACCCCATGTAATCAGCGTGTTTACTCTAATAAAACGAAATAGTTCACGAGTCAAGAAGGGTTCTTCTTCGCCTTAGAGAGACAGTCTAAAGCAAGGGACGAATTGACACCTGTCAAATATAACCGTTACGAAGAACGTGAACTTGCTTATGGGTGGATGACACTTTTTGGACCGTTTAGGTGGTGTGTCCTCCCCGGTAAAATCTGAATTGGTCATTTTGGCAAGCAGATTCATCACCGCGGTGACATCGCTGGATGGAAACTGATCATTTTTACTCTACTTTTGGATAAACTGTGTATTGACCAGTGTGGATAAGTATAACTACCGGTCTTCTAGATGTTTCCATTGGCAAAGTGTCGCGGCTTTTCACCAAAAGGTGGAATTATCCACGATCCACGTTTGGTATGTTTGCATGGGTTTCGCCAAAAACCACCCCCCCCCTCGCTCAGAATGCACTGTACATTAGTGAAAAATGCATGGTTATTGGTTGTTCAAACTCAAATGAACTGAATCACAATCAGGGTGACGATATATATGGCCAAAAAGGATTATGTACCGTCTCGAAGAAAAAATCGATTAAGATTGTAGGAGACAAGCGTCAAATTAACTTGTGACCAGTGCACATTGGAGAAGCATAGAAAAACTGGACGAAATAAGCAATCACATACATACATGTAAGCCACTGATGTTCGATCACTTAGTGCTGTCCCAAAAGATGGTTGTCAGTGGACGTTCCTGTTGCCACGGGTAAACTTTCTCATGACCGATTTCCATTCACATGGTGCATCTTTTTTTCGGTAAACTCCGAATCGATTTTGGCTCCGATACAATAATCATATAAAACTTAGTATGATGAGAACAGAGGAGAGCACGTGAGGTGTCATTCTATGTACCAATGGATTAAAAAAATAAGGATAAAACACACTTCTTAATTTTACTAGTGATTTAACTTAATGATAAACCAAACCAGGCGGATAAGTCAAAAAAGGAAGGGAGAAAAGGGTCTAAGACAAATCGAACATGAGACAAAAAAGGTTGATTTTAGCGCGCAGTTTCTTGGCCACAAACACCACAGGGAATTTGATTGTATTCGATACGCATAGATCTCCCTCATGTTCCACATCGATCACCCTCACTATCTTAGTTTATAACAAACTGACTGACTTTCCTCTTTCGTTCTCCTTGTTCCAATCACGTGTCCTTCTCAGTTAAAATATCCAAACGAAGATGAGGATGTACTAATGCTACGCTCCATCATTGATGTTAATTTGCCGAAGTTTCTCAATCACGATTTGCCCTTGTTCAACGGAATCACGTCAGATCTATTTCCCGGAGTGGAACGACCCTCACCAGACTACGAGGTGTTGAACAGTGCGATCAAGAACGCATGCGACCGTACCAATTTGCAAAATACCGATTTCTTTGTAGAAAAAATTCAACAGATCTATGAAATGATGATTGTGCGTCATGGATTCATGATTGTTGGTGATCCATTTGGCGGAAAGACTAAAGCATATCAGACACTGGCGTTGGCATTAGCTGAAATTTGTGAGAAGGTAAGTGATATTCATGACTTTTTCGCTTCCTTTTCTAACCCATTAGCATACGAATTTGTTTGTATATTCTAGGATGTTTATCACGTGCCCTACTGTTTAGAATTAAGCAGTAGTGGGACGTGAACCAAACAAAAATGTGACGCGTGACTGATTCACGTCAACGATCTGCTTAGAACGGCAACAGCTGAGCATACACAAACGCAAAGTACGCCGAAAACATAGGATATTGTAGCATTCTTCGTACGCGCCTGAGTGAGTGATATACTGAAGTCGGACGTGCGGAAATGCATGTCCTAAATCTCGAGCAAAAGGGTTACGAGAGCGGAACAAGAAACCTAAATGACATGTGTGTGTGTGTGCGTGTGTATGTGTGTTAAAAAGCATGGATACGGGATTCCCCGGGCCTAAGTGTTCGCAAATGTTTCAGGCCGATAGGCTGCTATGGCTTCTGACGCCATCAGCAACCGCGTCAGAAGCCATAGCAATTCGGCTATTGAAGCCGGATTTGTGTAAGCAACGTAACCACGTGCAACAGTTGTTGTTGCCGTGGCCGTAACAAGTGATTCTCTTATGGTTCCATTGTACCAATTCTCCCCAGCCCCACACCTCTTTTTTCACACCTTTGTTTTTCACACCTGTCTTTTCACGCCATTTGGTTACACATTTCACACTTATTGTCGTTCACACAACGAACAAGATTCATCAAGTTGAAGCATGTTGTCGAGTTACCGGATTTGTTGCACATTTACTCACTCTCTGCTATCTTTAGCTGCACATATACCCTCTTTTACCCAGTACTATATATGTCAATGCCTGAAGTGATATATCGAAAAGAAATTTCTTCGTGTTACACGTTTTTTTCATGAATCGATGGGCGTATTCTATGATATATATATATATATATATATATATATATATATATATATATACTCACTAGGATCTATTTTGAATCGTCTGGAGTGTGAATGGATACTCTTCATTGAAGAGCCCACAAATGAATCACAACTGTGATTTCTCATAGTTATTCGTGTCTGGGTCACTGCTAACCCAACGAACAACGAGGCTGCTTGTGCAAGAGCTCAAACTGATAGTAAGTAGTATATATATATATATATATATATATATATATATATATATATATATATATATATATATATATAATGTTCATGTTCATTTCAAGGAGACAACCCTACTTTTTTAATTCCCGTGGTGGATCTGGCATTGCTGTACATTTCATTCCTTTATTTAATACACGACAATGATCTGAGGAAATGTCAAAACTGAAGATGGGTTCCTGTGACCTCAATGGAGCTTCCTCCATATGCATTGTATATCTAAACCGGTCTCGTAAGTCAGTTGAACATTGGGAAAACTGACTGATGGACTTGGTATTTTACAATGTATAAGGTAAATTATTAGGGGGTCTACGAGATCTACTCACCATTGAAATGACAACACTAGAACGCAGGATTAAACGTTCAGATCAGTGGCACACTTGTACTTGTGCCGTTTTTTTTATCGGGCTTGCCTAATATTTATTCCATCTTTTGGCTTTCATTCATATTATTTCCGACTGTGGTTAACTGCAAGACAGAAACTAAAGACAAAATACACCGGTGATGTGTTGCTGAATAACCGAATCAAACAGCACTTTCCTAAACACACTACCATCGGTTCAAACTCTGTGAAAATAGTTGTTGATTGTAGTCTCTTTACAATTCATTACTTTCAGGGGCTCATGGAAGAGAACAAGGTACAGTACACGGTGATCAATCCAAAAGCAATTACCATGGGTCAACTTTACGGTCAGTTTGATCCGGTGTCACATGAGTGGTCTGATGGAATTTTGGCCGTCTCCTATCGAGCATTTGCCACCTCGACCACACCCGATCGCAAATGGTTAATTTTTGACGGACCAGTTGATGCCGTGTGGATTGAGAATATGAACACAGTGCTTGATGACAACAAAAAGCTATGTTTGATGTCCGGTGAAATTATCCAATTGGCTCCTACGACCAATTTGATTTTCGAACCGATGGATCTAGAAGCTGCCTCGCCGGCCACTGTGTCCCGGTGCGGAATGATCTATTTGGAACCGGCTAGTTTGGGATGGAGACCGTTATTCCGAAGTTGGTTGAACACTTTGCCAGCAGGGATCAAGACTCAACACAAAGATGTTTGGGAGGATATGTTCGAACGATTTGTAGATGCCGGCATTGCTATGGTTCGTAAGGGAGGGGGCAAAGTGAGTAACCAAGGGTTACACAATAATTTTATTTATTTCAAGTAAAATCCAACCCATCACAAGATGAGAAGAAGGGAGAACGGATGACTGACTGACCGACGGATAATCAGTTAGCCTGAATCAAACTGTCTCAAAGACACTGTGCACATACCACTCGATTTTCCGGAGAACGTGTTTTTGCGATAAACCATATATCCACTTTTCCACTCGAAAAAGAATTTGATTTTTTGAGGCAAAACGGAAAACTTGCATTCGACGTTTTTCTTTTCATAAATTTCCCTGACTGTAATTCGATCATTCTCCACTGCCCCTCTAAATCTCTGCAGGAATTATCACCGACCGGGAATATCAATCTGGTAAAATCGTTGATGAATCTTATCGACTGCCATGTATCCGATTTTAAAGAGGAAAATATTTTAGATCAATTTGATCCCCAAGTTGCGAATACAATAGTTGAGGTAGGTATTCATCTCATCTATTGAATCTCGCTTCTCGTCTACTGTCCCAATCCACCGAAAATGATTCACAGTTTTTAGTCTGCTGTTCACTAAATGTGAATGCCTCGATTGATTTTAAGCTTCAAAAATGATGTGGCTTGTTGTTAAATATCATTCGATCCCCAGTTCCTAAATATTTTTCAAGTTAGGACCCGATCCCAATAATAACGTTTGGGTTTTGCCTTTTTTTTGGATTTTCCCACAGTGCATCTTTTTCTTCTCCTACGTGTGGTCTATCGGTGCGACCACTGACGAAAACGGACGTCGTTTGTTCGATAAACTGACTCGGGAACTGATGAATGGCGGTATGATGGAAGATACACGACAACGTCTGGCACTTGTTGAATTAGTTCCACCACCGTTACAGGATTACGGCAAACCATTTCCAATCAAACGATCGGTATTTGATTACCAACTTGTAGTTAATGTGAGTAACGCATACACACAAAGGTGGATAGACGTTCGAACAATTTGATGACCATTTTGTGCATGGTCGTTTACTTACTATATATCCCCTGTGTTGTATCAGCGAAGAAATGTCTTTTTTGAAGTTTTGTTGGTGAGCCGAACGTGCCAAATATTTACGATTAGCAGTATTCAGTTCTTTTGAGTTCGGCTAACCACTAACCACGCGCAGGGTGTGTGTGTGTGTGTGTGGCGGTTCTGATCAAAATCCCCCGTCAATCATCTAAGGCGGAAGTCGAAACAATCAGTTGGACAATAAACAGACAGAAAAGGTAGGGGCTGTCGCATACTACTTCTCGTGATGTAATCTGATGAAAGATCACCGTAAGACGGAAGTCAGCTTCCGTACTAATGTGATACTATGAGTAAACTGTATGTTCTTTTCGAGATTAAGCACTAACCGAGGTACGAGTGTGCTTTGCAAGCAAGAATGAGAGTGCACGTGGACTTGGATTTAATCGCCTCATTCCCTTTGTTCCTTTTTGTACGACTGTGACCTGATAGAGGATGATATGACTTTTTGGATGTTGAAAATCATCGCTGGTTATATGCGATAGGTGTTGCGAATTTCGGCACATATGAAGATTCCAGTATCATCTTCAGTGTTGTTGGCATTGGTAACACGACCGAGCACCTAGAACTCATCCGGTCGTAAATGGGCTCTGTTTTGAACTGATTCTGCGTGCAGCAGTAGGGCGTTTGCTGTTGTCTTGGGGAACGTTTCACTTTTAGACAAAACCATTCTTGTTACGGTCGGTTTCGACGGGAAGCGACAAACGAGTTGCACGCAGTTCATAACATCCGAATCGATCAGATTTTCTTCTAAGTAGTTTCCGTTTGTCGTCTTTCTTTGGAAAAGAGAGAAAATCAACGATTCTTTGTGTCTAATATGTATAACACATGACGTGACAACAGTTGTCTGTCAGGAAAACGAGAGTGTCACTCATTTGACATGGTCAATTCTTTCAGAGCTTTATTAACGCTGAAATATAAGTTTGTTAGTGTATCAAGCATCTGAATGTCTAACTTCGTTTCCTTTGGTTGGTTTTATCTCAGTCATGATTTGATATACTTAAGTAGTACATTTTTTAACCTAAAGAAAAACATATTGTTAGAAAGGAATATTATGAACTGAGAAGCTGTCTATCCTAATGTTCTGTTACTGTTTGGAATGATGACGAGTTGCGAGCGGCTCCAGTCAATAACGACTGGTGTGTGCTCCATCGTGCTGTGTCGACGTGAGGTAAGCTATAAGAAGTCAGTCCGTGGAATCTGCGGTGGTTACATTCGACATTCACAAAGGTATATTAGGGTCTCAATATATTAGTTATATTACCCATGGATAGTGTGTTTATCTTTCAAGAATGCGATGTTATTTTTTGTTCGAAATCATTGAACAACATCATGTAAACAATTGCGAGAAGCCATTGACATCCCAAGAAAATTCGCATGCGAAGCTTATTATTGTGTCTAGGTAGTAGGCAAATTAGTGTTGAAAAATCGGGTCACCATGTGACCCGGTGGAAATTGTGGTTTACGTACGCCGCCTCCTTTTGGTTTGCATTTAGAAATCCGTCATTTGGTTGTACCTCAGGAACATGACCGGTGGTGTTCGAGCAGTATAAGCCCATAACGCCTTCGAAGTGTGGGATTTGAAACCCACCGTCCAAGGTTTCATTGTGTTCCCGGTCGTTACCACGCCTGACTTTAGGTGGTTGACCACTTCGTTTCGTACTCACTCACTTCTGTTTTGGATTGTTCAGTGGGCCTTTGAGGCCATGAGGTGTTCTTCTTCACTTCACTCGTGCGAAAGCATGGCCAAACCAGCAAATCAGACTTTTATGACCAGCTCATTTGTGGAATAACTCTAGAACTGCTATGGGCTGTGATTGGCGGTACTCAATGTGTGTGTGTGTATGTGTGTGTGAGTGTGTTGTACGGTACGGTTGTACGGTGTGCTTCATTACAAGTCATTACAGCACACAAATCTAACGGAGTGTATATAGATGCGGCTAGATCCTTGTTAGTGACTCACACCATATTAATGACCGCAGCGCTGTAGACTGACCTGAATGGGTACTGGCCACGTTTCTGCTACTTAATCAGTGCATAGCCTAACGCAACAACATGTGCACAAACAGCGCCCTCTACCGGATCACTCTGAACGGACTGATTTTAATTGCTAGCTTTCGAGCTCAATAACACTGTAGTAGTGAGCTTCAGTACATGGATGGCCGGAAATGAGCGCTCCTAAGTGGTGCACCGCACATCCACGCATTGATATGCACGCACAAGTGCATTTGGACGCGCGTGATCCATGCGCGCAGAGTGACATCTGTAAAGATTGACAGGTCAACGGGACGTTAAGCGTGGCAGTGACCATGACTCGTTTACCTGTCGATAACGCAGCTCATATGGCACTCGGGCGAACAAGACGATTATTTACGTGCCAGTAACTATATTCAGTATCTAAAACACGGCTGAAAGGTGTCTACTAGCGTCACACCGAAATTATTCTAGCAATAGGTTGACAACTTAGGGTGGCTGAAATGGAGAAGTGCCACTTACTACGACAGTGACCGGTGCATCTGGAATTCAAACGTTTTTTTCTGTAAAGGCGATATACGCCAAAACTACTTGACTACCTCAGCGTGTGAACAAAATGACACCTTCTCGATGATATGCTGCAGGTAAAAAAGGATTTATTAATGGTTCCACATCAACCACCCACTGATTTCCGCATGTTCCGTGCATTTGAACAAGCAGACAACGTCGTCCACGCAATCCAGGTCACAGCTGCTCACCATTTGCCAGTGTGACGCCCACATCCTGTAGATTTCAAAAGACATTCTCCATTATCTCATTCATGACGAAGTTGAACAAGGATGAGGAAATTGGACATCCCAGTCGAACACCGCTCGTCGTTTCCAATGGACTGGATAGCTCTCCATAAACCCTTACACGGCCAGAAGTATGAGAGTACAATAACCTCAGTAGGCTCACGAACCTCTATGGCATACCTTTCAGGGGAATAACACTGAACTGTGCTGTTCGATCAACCAATATTGTCGGTCAATGGTGTGTGTGGGACGCGCTTCAAGTAATTGGTGAAGAGTAGAAATCTGGTCGATCTATCCCCGACCTGGTGGGGATCCGGCCTGTTGTTTGCTGACGTTCCTCTCGTGAGCCGATGTCAGACGGTGTAGCAAAATCGGGGCTAATACGTTGGTGACCATCGGAATTAAACTGATGCCACGATGAATACCACAATCACTGCGTGTTCTGTACTTGAAGATTGGTACAATCAATGACTCACTCCATAATAACGGAATACGGTCCTCGTTCCAAATGTCCTTGGGCAAGGTGTTAGGTGATTCTATCAACGCATCAACACCCACTTTGAAAAGAACTGGAGGAAGTTCGTCAGGACTGGCCACTTTTTCACGCTTCAGTACCCGAAAGCTTAATTCTACTTCAATTTCCGATGGGGGCTAAAGTGATTCTCCCCAATGGATCGCATTTGTTGTCGTCGGAGTAACTAGATTAGCGCGTGGCCAGGTAAACTGCTGCTTGAAGTATTCGGCCCAACGGTTGAGCCTTTGGCTCTCCATTTCTATCGCATATCGTTTCGGTGACTGGGGTTCGCTGTCCACCGGTGTCGCGAATAAGTTTGAATAGTCTTTGACTGTCACATGAAGCAGCTGTCACTGTCATTTCTTCGGCTACCTTCACCCACCATTTTTCGTGATTCTTCACAGGGTTTTTGTAACTTACTATTGAACATATCCCCGTATCTTATTTATTTCCTTCCAGTTAGAGAGCTGACGCTTTAGCTCCATTAGACTGATCGACTCTTGATAAATCCAGTGTGTTCGATGGACGTCGGATGTAAGAACACAAGGGAAACTTTCTGCCACGTGCATTGTCTGCTGGATATGGACCCATTGAACAACTACATTACCGTTCGTCGTGGATCCTAGCTCATGTGATTATTTCCTTTCACACAACTGATGCGAACTTCTGGATTAGAGAAACGTTGTACGGCTAACCGGGCTTGTGGTTTGGGTAGATGAGCAAGGATTTGGAGCGATAATTGCACTGAAACTAATGCATGGTCCTACTCTACCTACGTGGGCCAGTAGGGTCTTTAGTTATGGACGAAACCGCACAACCAGTAGCTTACTGCGATATGATTGATCTGGCTTTGAGTACCTGTAGCATAAGGTCGCCATGTTGCTGTGCGATGCTAGCCGTGTCGGAAATTTGTAATAGACAGGAATAACCGATTGTCTGCACAAGACTGGATAAGCTTATCCTTGTTATCTGTGTGCTGAGCGAGTGGGACATAACACCCATCTAAACAAGCTTCTGATGCACTAATTTTGTCAACTTGTGCATTGAAATCACCAGCTAGCACTACAATGTCGGAACCTTTGCTGATGAGAACGAGAGTGGTGAGTTCATCGTGGAAATCATCCTTCTGCGTGTCAGAGCTGTAGTCTGTTGGAGCGTATGCCGAGATCACAAACAAACTGCGCCTAACACAGCTATCCTTTCGAACACCAGCGAATCCCTAAGGTCTTACAGCACATCAATGACTGTTAACCGGAGTCTAGTCTAAAAGGGCGGTCCCAGTCTTGTCAGTCGAGACTATTCCTACATCACGTTGATCCACAGCTGTAGCTGCATCGTCTCTTGAATTGGGTAGGAAATACCTCGATGTGATTCTAGGAGCAATTGGTTGAATCACATTGGTCGAATATTGTATAGGTGTTTCACTCACGCAGTAGACATCAATCTTCAGACAATCTATTTTGCTTGCTAGTCACGTCTGTTGACCGATCTGCACGAGTGTACGCACGTTAAAGGAGCCGAGATTTTTTGGCTGACGAGGCTTGAGAAAATGTGAGTTACAATGCAGGTGATTATTTACGACACCATTTGACAATGAACCGTTGAGTGTATCGGACGTGTCATTAGTGGGAGCAATTATGGATAGAAATGGCGAAGAGATTTGGTTGGGGACAGAAGACAAAGGTTGAATAGAGGAGGGGAGACTCTGAACAGTGACACACTTATCACTACCCAACTCTTTCTCTCTCAGTCTCATTATAAATCATTAGGAAACCATGATCACAATGATCATATCTAAGTTTTTCTGAAATCTCTTGTGATATTTCTGACATGCAACATCATAATAACTCACTAGCTTGTATGGAAGATCACCTCTGTCCTTCTGGCTAAAAGGACTGTAGTGTTTTTCTCATCTGAACACCATCAATATCAGTTGGTACAAAATTTCGCGATTGTTGTTTTGTGGCCTGTGGAGCAGAAGTTTTATCGTGTGTGCATTCTCTTCAGCCTCAGCAACAACGTCACCATCATAATCATCGTTCAGCGAGAGCCAGTGAATTGTGCTCCACTGAAGGCCACGTTGCCTGCTGTTCATACAAACACGACGAATTTTGGGATGAAGATCGTATGTGTGTAAGAGCGAGAGCGCGTTCCATGAAGCACTGAAAATTGTTCTTTCACTATGTGGACTGTGCTGACTCCCATAGACGTCCATAACTTTGGGTTAACTGCAACAATCCACCATCAGATTTAGTCATGGTAGTAGGTCGTATTATTATTATTTTTTTGTGTGTATGAATTAGCACTTTCTCGACCTTGTTTACACCCGTTCACTGTGAACGACATAATTACTGAATTAGAATCTAGTGAATTTCTGCTCATACACTGAACCATCATCATTCATGTGTTTGTAAAGATAAAAACAACCACTTGTTGATGTCAACCATAATTTCTCTGGTTTTCTAACAGATACCCAAACCAGGAGCACCAGTAAGTCAACTTGGGATGCTTTTCTGTTTCTGTCTGTCTGTCTGTCTGTCTCCCTCCCTCCCTCTCACACATTGTTGGCTTTAAATGTACACAATGATCTACAGTTCTCCCCGTAGCTCTCTAGACTAGACATCAGCGATCAGATTTTCTATTTTATTATCTTTTGCTGACCATTGTACCATTAAGGAAGAAACTGTGACGAGCAGGCTTGAATTCGATAGTCTCATCTGCGGGCTGATTCAGATACACATGTAGAGTAAGCATGTACATTAAAGAATAATTGGCAGAGGAGAGACTGTGAACAGAAAGTATTTGGGAATGGTACCAAGTTCCTATTGCAGCTTGGAACAAGTAACGAAAACGCAGGTGATTTAGCGTGTGTAGCGGAATCATGCCTATTGCCTCAAACAGATTTAATCACTTCCATTTGTAATCAAGTCACATGAATTCAGGCAATAATGCTAGACCAGAGTAATTGGAGTTACCTAGCCCATCGCTATGAGAAAAAAACTATTAACTGTGATACCTAATTACAAACGTCTCAGTCGTAGTTGATTGTCACAGCCTTTACGCGTCTGGCGTGAACCAGTCTGTGGTGTTCGGCCTGAACAAAAAAGCGCGCAGACAAACAATCTAGAACGCACACGTACACGCACACGCACACGCACACGCACACGCACACGCACACGCACACGCACACGCACACGCACACGACATGCACATGCACACGCACACGCACACACTGCGGACAATTGATCCCTATTCCTCGCAAGCACGGACATACACCTGCAATCGTGTACACACATGGAAAGTTGATGCTGATCATGTTCAACCCCGGACTGCGTTGACCGGTCAGATCTTGCCACTTGCCGAATGGCCTTGTGTGGTCTGATCCGACTGTATGCTTGGCTTGCACCTTTATCTGCAGGTGAATTGGACTCAAACACTCACTCTCTGCATGCTTGCATCTTGTTTGCTTGCTTATCGATCGGCGTAGAGTCCGGTGTTGTGCCTACCTGCATACGAATAACGGAGTATCACCGTTACTCGTGCTACAGCTAATTTAGAACACAAAACTGTAATTCCCCTGGATGTATCCCCCTCTTTCACCATGTGTTCTCTGTCGGCGAGATACTCAACAATCATGGCGATTTTGTTTCCGTTAGCCGACCAAGTCCGTTTATGTTCGTTGATGCGCTAGGATAACTGTTATCGTTTGTCAAACGTGAGCTAGTGAATGAATGTGTACTCAGAGATGAGACTAGAACAGACAATTTTCCTTCAAGGTTTAGATATGTATCGCGCGTAATGTGGCTGGCGGAATCTCACGTTCTTCACTTCACAAAGTTGCACGGTTACTTCATACTACAGCACTTATCTCTGATTTCTGGCCTGATGGTGAAACACATTTGACCCGACGTATGACGCGGTTCGGTCGTTACTCTTAATTGACTTGATGTATCTTAAACTGTTCGCCAAAAGAGCCCCACTCCCCCCCCCCCCCCTAAAAAAAAAGAAACTAATAAACTATGCCATTGAGGTTGCATAAGGTCAATTCGGAATATTTTAAACAAGCCCCAGTACTGTTGTACTTTTACGTTGCACAAGTTTCATCATGAAGGTCAAGCACACTTGGTGTACTTTCCAGTCGGGTAGCCCACACGTCTACCCGTTTTTTTGGGGCGGAATCAGGTAAGTCATGCTACAAGACTACCAGGTATTTTGGTCTTTTAAGATGGACAGTGTACAGATGGATCGATCAGTTCGACAACGGAGATCCATCGCCTGAACCGATGAGTCAGTGTTTTCGTTATTCAAGCACGATAGTCGAAGGTGCGTTTGAAAACAAATCTCTGAAACTAATAGAAGTGGTATGATGACAGCAACAATGCTGCGCAATGCGGATTGAGCTATCTGGTAGAAAGGCCGGAGCGAGCTGGCATTTCTGAACGACACTGTCAATGGTCAAGTTTACCTAGAAGTCCCGGTCCGACACGTCTTGCCACTGTTAAGCACAACTACTAAAGCGATTTTTCAGGACGACAGCGTGCCTGTATATCGTTCTCGAGTTTAATGCGCATCGCGGTACAAAAATGATCCCTAGGGGCACCTCTATCAACCAATCTCAGTGAAGTCAAACATTTATGGGATCAACCTGAGAGGGAATAGGATCAGAGGTGGCAGTACAAATCTCTTGGGTGCCACAGGATACTATCAGACGGTTGATAGTGATCATGAATCGTCGCGCAAATACTGCGATGTAATCCAAAGGTGGCTCAACCGTATACTAATGAGTGACCTTTGGGGAATGATCAAGCTATTTAATTCACAAAACACTAATTTCAGCATAGAATTTCACTAATGTACAACGTTCTGATTATTTCGGAAGGGAGAGGCATTTTGTGGAATAGTGTAGTCCTATCGTTCCATTGATTGGCGTATATTTTTCCCGACTAGAACATAGTTTACGATAGTCTCGGTAGATGTCGTGTAGTTGGGCAACAAGTCCCATCACAGGCGAGATTCGTTTCTCTTTTGTGGTAGTCACCAATCTGGCATCCACAATTGAGCCAACGCTAAAAGTCGAAATATTTCATCTCATCTATGATATTTCCTGCAAATAAAGTGAAGATTGAACATAAGAATCTGTGCTTTGACTCAGCGAAATGCTTTTAACCGCTGCTTTTGTCGTATGTGTCAATAACAGAAATGCTATGCTACTTGCCATACGTTTTCACAATCCTGCTCGAATGGGACGGAAAGAGCGACGGGTGTAGTACATTCGAGCAGACCAGTGTCGGTAGTGAGCAAATACAGTATTATTTAACTGATCAAAAACACTGCATCAAAAGGTCCGAAGCAGAGATACTGTATCACTCGGAATGTAAATATTGTCCCGTTGCTCACTAGAAGTACAAAGAAACAATAACGGCTGGTTTTCACGTACTGTTTGTTCTCACTCCACCATCGCCCCTCCCCATCCCCTCGAACGAATTCAGCCTCCACCACCATCAGAGGACAATGAAGAAGATAATGTAAGTGAACTTTTTTGCTCATCAATCTCTTGAAGTTTGTCAGTCACCAAATACCGTCGGTCTCATTTGTTCCTATTTTAATAACATTCTATATTATCCTAATGGTGGTACTCTGTGTACGATGAGCATAATCAGTGAATTCAGAGTGAAATGACAGAATTTCGACTCACCGCACTCGGTGAAGACATTAGGGGTTTGAATTTGGGGCTTTTGACTCTTAGTATTAATTTCTTTTGTAATTGATAAAATTTGCTCTTCGGTTCATTTCTAACTACAAGCGTTGGGGAAATTCAATAGGAAGTATAATTTTCTGAGGCACTCAGTTGAGTATCAGAGTCAACGCCTGAAACTCCTCGCATTCATTCGGGTACAATATCAAGAAGTGTTTCTACTGAGGTGACTGGACATTGCACAACAAGAAAACCTACTCAAGGCTTGTGCAAGTGATTGACCACAGCTGAACACTGACCAAAGACAAGCGATCAAAAAGTTGAGGTGCAGTAGTCAGATGATTTCACTAGCCGACTACCAATCAATACACTTACTCCAGGAAAGATAAATTATGGAACAGCAATCCCGGTGCCCCTAAGCAGTGGACGGGATCCAGTGTGACTATGATTTAAGAGAGAACACAAAAAGCGTTCCTTTTTGTTTGTATTTCCAAATTTTTAAGCTTCAATTAAACGTGTATGGTTATTGTTATCAAGACTGTGGTTAGTGTCATTATTACCACTATCATCATTATCATCACTTTGCATTATATCAGTCTCCTGTCAAATGGGCCTTGTGGAAAGATACAATACGGTTGGCACCGCCCATTCCCAAAGATACCACATTCCATGAGATTATCGTGCCTACTGTGGAGACAGTACGATGCTATCATCTATTGGAATTATTTATTCTTCATTGTAAACCGTGCCTATTCGTTGGTCCGACCGGGACAGGTAAATCATGCTACATTCTGGTACGTTCATATTTTGTCTTACGGCATCCGATTTCGGTGGAGTTCGCAGTCATTTGCCATGTATGATTTTGTTTTCGAACATTTTGCGTTAATTTTGAGTTGACGAATCATAAGTATTTTCATCGCGTCGTAAATGTATCCCACCGAAGTGCTGATTCTATCATCCAGTCCCCGACCGATGAGGTAATATTGACTAAGTTGCCCGGAGAAACTGAGAATCTGGCCGAACTGCTTTATCTAATCCAAATTGAAAGCTACGTCTGAATAGAAACAGATGATGACCAATGGAGGCTGATTTGAGTAGTGTGCAATGGTGGTCCGATCATGGGATCCGTCGAGATGTCGTTTATTTACTCAGAGGACAATTGTGTGAAATAGTTGTGCACCTACAAACCGCTTCAACTAAATCTCAATTCTGCAGGCCCCTGAAAGGAGACATCAATTTTCGTTGAAAACCCTGGCAATAAACAAAAAATAGTGTTTTTTAAAACCTTTTGACACTGGTGGCGTTGACACAACGTCCAACTGTCTTTGAAGTAATTGGTGTACAATACCACGATGAGCAGTGTTTTTTCTCTACGGTAACGATATTTAGCCACACAGTGCAGAATATATTAGGCGTCTTTCCGTATTCGACCTGGAAAGTCTTAGGCATTTCTCACGTGATTAGACCATCGAATGAGAAATTGTTTTTTGGTCGAACGCACGACTTGTGGACTCAATTCCCGTCCAGCGAATAAAGACGCAGAACGACAGTGATTGAAGATTTTTGTACTTGTATTGATTGCCCTGTATGCAGTACAGGAGAAGGGAGGCTGATCTAGCTAATCACCAGAGCTGATGAGCTGGAGCGCGCCTTGCCGTTTTGACGTAGTGTGACGAAGGTTCTTGTTCTTTTTCACGTGTTCTTATTTTCACACCGGTGGACTTAAACAAAGCGCGCCTAAGCTCTAAGCTCGCAATTGTATTTTATTGAATTTGGTGTCTGCGAAGCCGCTACATCAGTCCCCCTCCAGAAGGACGACCGAGTAGGAGAACTTCGACCTAAGAGAGCGTCGTGAGTTGAGCCAAAAACCAGCTGAATAGTTCCAGCTGGAAAAGGTTTGTGCTCAGCACCTCTAAGGTGATCTAAGGACCTCGGCCATATATAGCCGCAGAGAAGGTTACTCACGCGTGAACTGGTGGGGTATCCTCTCCCCGTGCTCTCTATCTAGAAACCTTAGGTGGGGACAGGGACGTGCCAAACCATGTACAAGGCACGTAGGCAACAACAACAACAACAAAAAATGGTAATGTTCATATAGTGACACATGTCCATTGTTAGTGGTGTGCCAGATCCTTCCTAGGTAAACAACGACTGACCCTAGAAGAGATAAGAAAAACTGGATACAGTATGCAATCAAAAGGGGAAATCTATGTAAGAACAATAAAGTCAACGAATCGTGCAGGGAAACGAACATGCCTACCAGACCTGGTGGAACGTGATGGGGGGTCGACCTGTGACTCACGCGTGCTGGAGCTAGATGTTGTTGGGGTCGGGCAAACGTCTGTGTTTTTACCATCGACGGGCAACGGCGTAGGCTGGGTTTCCGAGTCGACGAACGCTGGCTTAAGGCGGTCGATGCTGACGGTTTCTTGCCGACCATTGAGATCGATGATGAACGTTTTTTCTAAAAGCCGAATGACTTTGTGCGGGCCAGAATAAGCTGGAGTCAACGGGCGGCGGCTCGGCGTACGCAGAAAAACGTGCGTGCACGTATGTAGGTGACTGGGAATAAACGACGGCCGATCTGTCGAACGGACAGGAATACCAATCTTCTGACGCATGTAGATCATGAGACGTTGAGTGTAGTCTCCAAGGTTGGGGAAAGGTGCGCTCACCTTGGGTGCGACAAATTCACCAGGGAGACGAGCGGTGGTGCCGAATGTCATGGACGCAGGTGTGCAGGGAGTGTCGCTGCGCAACGTATTGCGAATGCCCAATAAAACCAGTGGCAAGACGTCCGTCCACTGAGGATTGTTGTGAGCACTGAGCGAAGTTTTGAGGTGCCGGTGAAAACGTTCGACCAAGCCATTTGCCTGGGGATGATAAGCTGTGGTGCGAATACGCTTAGTGCCAGTCAGTTGGAGGAGATTGTCGAAAGTGGCAGATTCAAACTGAGCTCCTCGATTGGTGGTTACTGTGGTAGGACAACCAAAGCGGGAAATCCAGTGTTCCATGAACGCACGGGCGACAGTTTCACTGGATACATCCGGAATGGGTATGGCCTCGGGCCAACGAGTGAAACGATCAATACAAGTGAGTAGATAGATCATACCTCGGGATGGTGGCAAAGGTCCCACAATGTCGACGTGCACGTGAGCGAAACGGGCGTCTGGAGTCTCAAAATTTCCGACTGGACTGGTGGTATGTCGCTGTATTTTGGCTCGCTGACAAGCAATGCAGTTACGTGCCCATTGACGAACGTCGCGATCCATGTTTGGCCAAACAAATCGGGCACGGACTAGTTTGCATGTGGCCTTGATACCCGGATGGGATAGACCGTGCAACACATCGAAAATTGGACGGCGATGTGAAAGTGGTACGATTGGCCTTGGGTGATCCAAGGTGGTGTCGCAGAGGATAGTGCCAGCAGATGACGGAAGAGGCAAAGCCCGCACTCGGAGACTTGTATCGCGAATGGTTTGTTGAAACTCAGGATCCTGCTGGCTTTGTGCCAGGTCCTCGAGATTGATACCGAGAGCAGCGGGCGACCCGAGACTGTGGATCCTGGAAAGAGTATCTGCAGCCACATTAGCTGACCCGGAGATATGACGAATGTCGGTAGAAAATTGCGATATGAAATCCAGCTGGCGAATTTCTCGTGGAGAATGACGATCAGACGCGTTGCGGAAAGCATACAGTAGTGGCTTGTGATCTGTGAAAATGATGAATTCCCGTCCTTCCAGAGCGTGGCGAAAGTGACGTATGGCGGTGTAGACGGCAAGTAACTCACGACCAAACGCACTGTATTTGGATTCTGCGGAAGACAGGCGGCGTGAGTGAAAAGCCAGAGGCTCCCAGGCGCCCTCCACGGCCTGCTGGAGAACGCAGCCAAGTGCGACATCGGAAGCATCAACAGCGATACTGACGGGAGCATGGGGATCCGGATGACGGAGAAGAACCGCAGACGACAAGGCCTGTTTGAGCTGAGAAAAGGCCTCCTGGGCTTGATCGGTCCAGATGAGGGTTCGTTGTTTGCCCCGCAAAAGATCAGTGAGCGGTTGCATCAGGGTGGCGCAGTGTGGGATGAACCGGCGGTAATAATTGACAAAGCCGTTAAAACGTTTAAGCTGTTTGAAGGACTGTGGAAGTGGAAATTCAGCAATATCACTGACCTTGGTTTCAGCCGGACGAATGCCGTTGGCGTCGATGATGTGACCGAGGAAGAGCAATGACGGCTTCCCTAATTCAGTCTTGGCGGCATTGATGGTAACACCGTGCTCTGTTAACCGCTGGAAGAGCTGTCGAAGATGAAGCTGATGTTCGTCAACGCTGGGGCTAGCGACAAGAATATCATCGATGTAAGCGTGAACGAAAGGCAGTCCGCGGGTAACACCGTCAATAAACCGCTGGAAAGTTTGGGACGCGTTGCGCAAGCCAAATGGCATACGGAGAAACTCAAATAGACCAAACGGAGTGGTAACGGCGGTTTTTGCAACGTCCTCGTCGGCGACCGGAATTTGATGATAGGCCCGGACCAGGTCGATTTTGCTGAAGATGGTGGATCCAGCCAGAGCAGACGTGATATCATGAATGTGAGGCACAGGATATCGATCTGGCGTTGTGACCTGATTGAGGCGACGATAGTCACCACACGGACGCCAGTCGCCCGAAGTTCTCTTCGGCACCATGTGCAATGGAGAGGCCCACGGGCTGTTCGAAGGACGGATGATGCCTAGGTCCAGCATTTTCTGGAATTCAAGACGAGCGACGGCCAGTTTGTCTGGGGCTAGGCGATGCGGACGGGCAAAAACAGGAGGTCCAGCGGTACTGATGTGATGTACAACAGCCGAGCGCACCATGGGTAAGTGGTTTGCCGGTCCGGTTAGAGACGGAAACTCTGCTAAAATTTTGGCGAAGGTATCGTTGGCGATAGGAGCTACGGACGGTCGAACAACGTTGACCAAGCAGACAGATCCAACAACAGCACGATGAGTCACAGGGTCAGTTAACTTACGAGAAGCGGGATGTAACGAAAGGTTGAAATGATGCAGAAAATCAACTCCTAAGATGGGCTGGGAAACGTCAGCAATGACAAAAGTCCACTGAAAAAAACGACGCAACCCCAGATCTAACTTGAGACGCCTAGTACCAAAAGTGGATATACGAGACCCATTGGCGGCCTGAAGCTCTAAAGTTTGCCGGTGCTGACGATCAGAAGGGTTAGGGGGAACGACACTGATCTGTGCGCCAGTGTCAACCAAAAACTGACGGTGGGAGATGAGGTCCTTGATAAATAGAAGACGGCAGGGTGTAGGGAGGCCAACGAGCGCTGCCGTACCTACACGTTGGCCGACGAGTTTCCCTGGTTGTCGTGGAACGTGCACGGGGGTGTACACTTCCTGGCGCTGGCACGATACTGGCGGTGATACCAACACCATGTCCAAGTGTGTGCATCGGGAGAGGATGGCCTAGGAGGACTGCGAGCGGCAATAGGCCGACGGGTGCGAGTTGGCGAGCGGCTACGACGTGCCGAACGTGAAGACTGAATAGCGGTCACGTCCGCCCGAAGGGCACTGAGTTGTGCAGCTAAATCTGTGAGAGTCGCCTCCGTAGTGGTTGTGGACGAACGAACACACTGACTAATTTGGGCGGAGGCGGTTTCCATAAAGCGGTCCGCCGCCAAAGCCAGTCTGTCTAGTGAGACTTCATCTACGAGAAGGGCCAGAGTGCATTGCGCTTGTTGGGGTAGCTGCTGCATCCACAATTCTCGCAACATCATGTCACCAACTTGGATGCCCTTGGCCAGCTGTCGCATACGACGCAGAAGCTGTGAAGGCTTCTGGTCACCGAGGGAAATGCCACTAAGCAGCTGACGAAGACGGTTTGAGTCGGAGACCCCGGTGCGATCTAAGATAGCCTGGCGAAGCATATCATAAGGCTTGTCCGTGGGTGGGTTGGAGATGATATCCTCGACAGCTTCAAGAATATTTAAAGGAAGTTCGGCAGTGAGATGCACATACTTCTGTTGCTGGGAGGTGATTCTGGAGGCAGCAAACTGTGCTTCCAGATGAGTCAGCCAAAGAGAGGGATTACCCGGAATGAAAGGTAACGCTTTCACTGGGCGCGCAATAGAGAGCGTTTCAGGCACCGCAGGGTCAGACATAGTTAACTTAGCGTCATCCATATCAAATAGACAGCAAAATAAATATACGATGGCTGATCGAAATTAACACCAAAAAAGGCTCAATACGTATGTGCACAACGAAAACAAAAGGAACGCTGAAGGGCACGGACGATATAATAAATAAATAAAAATTAATAATAACTTGGAACGGGCTCACCAATTTGGTCGAACGCACGACTTGTGGACTCAATTCCCGTCCAGCGAATAAAGACGCAGAACGACAGTGATTGAAGATTTTTGTACTTGTATTGATTGCCCTGTATGCAGTACAGGAGAAGGGAGGCTGATCTAGCTAATCACCAGAGCTGATGAGCTGGAGCGCGCCTTGCCGTTTTGACGTAGTGTGACGAAGGTTCTTGTTCTTTTTCACGTGTTCTTATTTTCACACCGGTGGACTTAAACAAAGCGCGCCTAAGCTCTAAGCTCGCAATTGTATTTTATTGAATTTGGTGTCTGCGAAGCCGCTACAGTTTGGTTTGCCATAGTGTGTTTGGTGTTGTTAGTCAGTCTTCATCGCATCGGGTGACTTGGACATTACTTACGTGATTGTCGACCCACTACATTATCATGGATCATTTAAATATTCTGGGCGCTTTAGGAAGAGCGATTCAGCGGTCACACAATGACCTGGCTTCATGTTGGGACCCAGTGAACAAAGATCTTCGTTCGGTAGACCTTGAAGGAAATGACCCGGCATCAGAGCCAGTAGAGCGAATACCTTAAAGTGTGCTCCAGAAACTCCCCAGTTCCATAAGTAGCCAACAATGCCTCGGCAAATACAGTAACAACAATTTTCAAGATGTGACGAATATAACTAAAGCACCTCAACCATAACATTTCTTTTCTTTTCTATAACCCCGTTTTTCGACATTTTGTGTTGGTGATACAAAGCCGGACTCCTAGCTGGTTTATGTGTTTTAAACGACTTTGCCACGATTCCGACGCTACCGCAAAGCTGCTACCCTTTGTTGATTTTTTGTTGATTTACGTGTATAGAAACACGAATGCGAGCGGTGAACGCTTGTTCAATGGAATTGGCCGAGCCTTCTTCTTTATATTTCATTCTGGATTCATTACTTGCTTTGGACAATCACTGCTTGCAGCATTTAGTCAGTCGAGTTCATACTTGATCGGTAACTTGTCACATTCCGTCTGTGGATTCCTATATCATTTACACGGAAAGGTTGTGAGGATAATTGTGTGCATGCTATGATTCTTGACCGTATCAATGTAATACATTAAATTTAACTATTCTCATAGAGAGTTGAGGCAACTGGATTAATTCGGCCGAAAAATAAAGAGAGACGCACATGACCCAGTTGAAACGGAATTAAATGTGAATGTGATCAGTAATGTGACCAACCAACCGTTAACGTGTCCTAGGATGGAAATTTGCCCAAGGGAGATCAATTACTCGCATAAATTCTGTGTTGGGAGCATATAGGTGGATTACAAAAGCAGATGCTCATTGCTCTCTGTGTTACTGAAACACGACGTTTTGCCCATCTTATTGCAGATTGAAATTCCTGTCGATTTAGCCAGTCGCTTCGGTCCTATTTGTGTATACACATTATGATGTGGTGTATTTTCTTTATTGAGAATCACCAAGAAAGCGAGCTAGTTCACCACTTCGTTTCGTTCTCCATGTGTTCCACAGGCTGTTTGGACAAACAAAGTATTACATAATGAACATGGACACTTCGCATGATGAGAACACTTGGAACAAGAGATGGAAATACATCCCCTAGTTTAGTGTGTTTTCTGATCGTTGGCTTAACGTTCTCCATTTAAATCACACCCAGATGACATTTATCGGCTTGATTCCTGATTACCCTACCATCAGACCAATGAGTGTATAGAAACCACACAGGCGTAAGCAGCCCGGCTGCGCAACTTCTGCGGTAAAAATTACAACGAGTCGGTTGGACATGGTAGGCAGCCCTTTGGTGTCCTTCGAATCTAAGACACATTCTCATGTTGGCTAATGAAAGCCTTTTCATTGGTTGGGTTTCAGCTCCCCAACTGTCGGCTACTTGTAGCGATCTCCTAGTGTGAAACCATTAGTTAGATTGAAAAACGCCAAATACGGAACGTGTGGTTGATATCGTATTATTGTCAGGCACCGATGCAATGCACAACACATCTGGGCTAACTTGGAGACGTGAGAAGGGGCCCAAGTGTGGGAAAAACAAGTCAGACGATTAAAATGATAGCAGATGTGCTGCTTTTTGATCAGTTTGTTTGAATTCCACCAAGATCAATCCTCATACTATTCGCGTATTCTAGCCAGTTTCTTGCCACGTGCCCACAGTGTCGATTTTGTTCTTCTACATGGCGCCCCCACTGTATTAGTCCGACAAGCTCGATAGACGTCTTGTTACGGAACTCTTAATTTTGGTCTTCTTTCCGCCTTGGCTGTAGGATTTGCTTTTTATTCGAGCTTGGGCCACCCTGACAGTGGTCACGTCTTCTTCCCGCAGCCCTTGGTTAGTTGGTGCGGTCGACCCCATAGTCAATTCGTCTTGCTTCTACGGTAGTCTCCGTTATATTGCGACACATTGAGATCCAAAGCACCGGAATCAAGGTTGACGGATTTCCGAAATGTGGGGTTGCTCTTCAAGGTCATGAGGTATGCCCCTCCCACTTCATTCAAGCACAAACATTGAATACACAGATGTAGGATGTAGAATATTCCCTACCCAAAGTTGCGCTGCATACCTTGTCCAGGTAATTCAGAAGAGGCACATGAATTATCACTGGTTAGCGCCTCGTTTGAAACATCCCTGCTGCCTTGCAGCTCAGATTCAGTTGTGCAAAGGCTAGAGGTGCATCCAGGGACAAAAAAGTCGGATGAGGTGTCGTCAATCATCCTTCTGCTCTGGGCTAGGCAACCGAGTAGTACTACAGCCAGAAACATCACAAATAATCCACGTGGATTCCAATTCGTTTGCGAACATTATTCGCATTTTTCTCTGTTGTGTTCGGGAGTGACGGAGACCAGTGCGCAGCAGAACCATTCATTAGCGCATCAGAGAACACGCGCGTAAACGTGCGAGCAAGCAAAAGTGAGTCATTTATAGGCAAGCGCGAGCGGTACTTGCGATCGACTGCGGCCGCGCAGGGCCGCTCACCTCAACGAATCAAGAAGCATGTATCGCTCAGAGCCAAAGTCGGATTGGTTACAACAAGCCATCCGTGGCGTGGGTAAAGTCACAATGAAGCGCGTACGTGCGTGCATGCGGGTGTGTGACCTGTCGTGCCGGGGAACAAGTATGAATCAATAGTCAGTCAGATTATTCATACTGTTATCGATCCAAACGCCAATGAAGCCACAGAACACTCCATGCTACCTACTTCTGTATCTGTGGTGTTTGTACAAGGTCTAACTCCACATCCGATATATAGTAATAACATCAGTCGTATTATTATTATTATTGGTAGTAATATATTGTGCCAGATCATGCGAACAATTTATTGACTTAAACAAACGTAATCATTGTAAAATAGACAGTAACACTAGTGGTGTTTTATCACCATAACTCCACGACAAAGCCCCATGATTCTTCCAATATTTTACAGGATTTCTTGTTGAACAAGCTGCCCAAAGATGTGTACAAACCGAACAACCTGAACTTTTCCGCACAAACCAGTGCAAATCAGACACAGAATATCATCTTTTCCAAATTGGATCGACGTCGTAAGGGTGTATTTGGTCCACCAATGGGCAAGAAAATGATCGTGTTCGTGGATGATCTGAACATGCCCATTCGAGAAACTTACGGAGCACAACCTCCGATAGAATTGCTCCGACAGTGGTTGGATCATTGGAACTGGTAATAAACTGACTGATGCAATATATTTTATAATTTACGTAGGACAAGAATGTCACCGTGTCTGTTAGCCCATTCATATCATCAATACAGCTGAGTGCACTTACACACACGCACACACACACACACCTATGTCCAAACGTACGACTGAGCACAACTGTTTGTGTCCATGTTTTCCAACCCCTCACATCACTGTTGACCATAAGATGTATGTGAATCTGTATGGGGACTGCGTGTGGGCGATTTCTTTGCCGCGGTGTTTGTGAGCTTAACTGCACATGCCTGTACGAATTTCTTCATCGAAATGAAGTAGTAGGGCATTTTACCTGCCTACGTAATAATTCAACATCACCATCACTATCAACGATTTGCCCACCAATGACAAACAGTGTTCTTTCCAACTAGTTAGAACTCAACGGTAGTGCACATCAGCCCAATCCAAACTGAGACTGTTTTGAACTGTACCACTAACTCTAATGAGAATACTTTTCTGCCCTCGAATCATCTCAGTCTATTAAGGCATAACACATTCTTTATACGCGAAAAAACAGTCGCTGTTACCAATCGTTGCAACACAAACTAACTGGTTCATACTTGCATCCAATGGGGTGTTTGATTAGTTGATTGGTGATGCGGCCAGCAACCACTTGACGGGAATCCGTTCGCGTCGTATTCATCCTCTCGCGAATCCGCTGGCTCATGCACTGACGTTAATTCTGGACAGGAGCTGACGTGCTGTTTGCTAACGGGACTAGGCCGACTACCGACCACGTGTCAGCAGACACCCTAAAAGGGACCCAGTACTCCTAACCGGACCACTGACCTCATCACATTTCACCTTCATTAATACCCCATATACTGAGAAGGAGTATATAACCTATGAAATCTTCGTTTGGGGTTAATGTGGAGCCATTATTCAACAATAGGTACCGGTCAAGTTCCTTAATTTGCTTCTGTGATCCAATTTTGCGTACTCTTGTGTGACTAACCATTACTTACTTCGTAGTATTTGCTTCATTTTGCCTACTACTAGGGCTTTGAGTAGTAAGTTACGAAATTCGACCTCCCCGGGTGTATATACATTCTTTGTCCACACCGTACACCAGTCAGAAGAAAAATGGGGGCAAGAAAATCAAGCTGTTCTAGACACGACGCTTTGAGGGAGGGAGAATTTAAGTGGAGTGTCATTGTTATTGTCAGTATAAAATGGAGACAAAACAGCAATACAGTGCACGGATGAAAGAATGTTTTCAAAAACTGGGTGATTTGATTTGGTTTATAAGTGATTCATCATGCAGTAACAAAGCTTAGCTTCCCATTGAAAACCGCGGAAGCCAAGCACAACTGTTTCATTGTTGTTAGAAGTCGTCACCAGTGCGCATCCACCAGGCCCCCAGTGGGACTTGAACAGCAGTGAGTCGAATATCTAGCCATCAGGCTATCCGGGTTGACTCTCAAAGGTTTGTTTAACTTCATCACTACATTATAAAGCGCTCTTCTACCACTGACTTTTCAAGGGTAACGACCTAACAAGGATGAAACAGGCGCACAGTACTTCCATGATTTTCAATGTTAAGTTAAGTTTCTTCACTGAATGATGAATCATTTGTTTATCCAATAAAAGGATGTAGTGCTCTTTTTTGGTTGTTTCACTAAGCGCATTTCACAGCTTGTTAGTCTTGTTTTAACGAAAAGGATGAGACGGGAGAGACACACCTGTATCTGAACAGCCAGACAATTCAAATTGGGAAAGCATTTACAGCCATTTTCAATTTTGTTCGAGCATTTCGGCTCTATTTTGGTAATGTAACTGGGGCCATTTGGCAGGTTCTCTTGCAAACCATTCCAGTTTCGTTAGTCCAATTACTCACATTGGCGGGTTGATTGGTACATCCTCACATGGATTATCTTGCAGGCTTCCCAAGATTCTTCTGAGTCCTCAGGGCTCTTTTTGTCTGTTTCGGGAAGCTTCCGATATATTCACTGTTTCTTCTTTTGGTCTATGACTCTCGTAGGGTTCATCCGATCGGTTCGATACTCTCCTCGTTCTTTTGATACAGTATACCACTACTAGATTATAGGTGATGATTGTGTACAGAAGAGCAGCTGAACAGACAGTTCGGAACAACTATCTACTCCTTGACGACTTCTCACGAGCGGCTTACCACGAACCGTCCCAAGTTATCGATGACCTACTGAACTAGTAGTAGCGGATGCGCGGACACAGTTGATTCTAAACATGCTAACCGCAACATTTACGAGCTGATTCTAAGGCTTTACCCTGGTGCTCAGTAGAGTAATTCACTACATACTGCAACCTGAAAAATGATTTGGAAATTTTAAAAACTCATCAATTATTGATCTCATTTCTCCCTCGCGGATAGACAATGATCACACAACTTTGTCCAGAATCTACTGCCAACGGACCGTCATTTTCAGATTCTAATATCTCATACAGTTTGTTCCGATTCAGAGCCGTGCTTATTCGTGCATTATCATCATCCAGCAGGTTCACCACTCAGCCATGAAAATTTCCGTCTTTGAGGCAAATTACTGGCCAGTACAATGCGTTATAGTGTGTTGGCAAACAGCCCTACTATTTCACTGATAACGCAGGTTGCTTCTGGGCTTTGTCTCGACATATTTTTGTAGTGATTCGTAATCGTGATCTCCAATCAACGAATCAACGCACTGACTAACGGTGAAGTTGAAGCAGTTCAATTGTGTAAATCATTTAACATTAATTTTTTCAGGTCAGAGCTGTCAAAAACCGAATCTGTCGAAATTCATTTTGTCCCGTTTCAGGTATGATCTCAAGACGAATGAATCGATCAAGCTGATTGATTTAATTTTCATCGGAGCAATGGGTCCCCCAGGCGGTGGTCGAAATCCCGTCACGCCGAGATTTTTACGCCACTTGAATACGGTGACCATTAATGAATTTGAAGATGATACAATGCGGACTATATTCACTCGAATAATGGAGTGGCATATTACTACGCGGTAAGTTGTCCATATTGATTCGCGAATTAATTTTTTAATTGATTGATATTTTTTCCTAGTAATCACCAAATGATTGCAACTTCTGCATTATTATACCCAAACACGTAATTTCTAAACTAGGCGATGCAGGGAAACTGATAGCTGAGTGGTTGTCAAGTGACTCATTGCTTTGCTCAAACCACAAGGATGATACATGTGGGAATGATCATCGGATTGCTTATGAATAACCCATGCGACTGTCGCATGGTTATTGACTACTTATAAAGCTAGTACTCAGTTTCCAGTTTGTTCATTTTTCCACAGCTTGCAGATTTTGTGAGAGTATTGCGGTCTGTTTGTGATGAGGATTTTCGAATTACGTCAATCATTCGTTTCAAGGCTATAGTAGTGTTTTATTCTGTTCCACTGACTTTAATTAGCAGACTTTTCTCTCCTCGAACCATCTGAGTTTGTTAGCTCACAAGGCATCGTTTATATAAGAAACAGTCACAGTTACCAATCATTGCAACACAAACTAATTAGTTCAGACTTTTATCGGATAACCTCTCTTCTGATTGGTTGATTTGTGATTCGACCAGCTACCACTTGACGGGAAACTGTTTTTTGTCTTATCGACCCACTGCCTTATCGTTCACGAATCCGCTGGATCAAGCACTGACTTGGATTCTGGACAGGCACTGACGTGCTGAATGCTAACGCGTTTTGGCTGCCAATCGACAATACGGCAGCCCACGCTCACACAAGTTGCACCTGGACCATTGATTGACAACTTTTTTCTCTATACTAAGAATTTCTATAGATTTGATGATTTCATCTACTTTCTTCATTTGAAAACAAATTCCAGCGGTTTCGGACCAGATTTCAATAAGGTTCCCGCTCAGTTTGTCGCAGCTACTTTGGCCGTGTACAAAGGTGCAATGCAAAATTTGCTTCCAACTCCGGCCAAATCCCACTATTTGTTCAATCTGCGTGATTTCAGTCGAGTAATCCAAGGTGTGTTACTGTCTACCCCGGAAAATATCGACTCGGTAGCTGCTCGACGATTGTGGGTGCACGAAGTGTTTCGTGTGTACTACGACCGATTGGTGGACTCCAACGATCGTAAATGGTTCTTCGAATTCGTCGCACAATGTGTCCAATCCCAGTTGGACACGAGCTTTGAAGTTCTGTTCGCCCATTTGACCGGAAATGATGATAAGGTAAGGAGTGGAAGACAAAAAAAGAAAAGCAACAGTTGTGGCTCCAATCAGTGTAACTGTTTGTTGGGAGAATGATACAAAATTAATGATAATGGTGATGATTAGTCCCATTTATATTCCATTGGTAAAGTAAAATCCACCAAGAAAAGTCTCATTCCATTGGACGTTATCTGCTTACCCTCCAGGTTATTGCTGAGAGTTGCGATGTAATCATATTGTTCATACTCGATGTTAAGTCCGCGCATGGAATTTTGACGACTGCGCTTTCATCGTTAGCCGGCCAGTTCAGTTACGCGTAAAGTCCTGATTGAAAACCAATGAGAACGGAGATTGTCTTTACGTACGGTACTCAGTCCGGTTCACTTTAGACCATCATTAACCGTTCACAGTACGGTGGCAGTCAGTGGTTAGCGAAATAAATAATAGTAAAAAATAATGTCTTGGGGTATCTGTGTTAGAAGCAGTCGTCCGTGGCGTCTTTCGAATAGAGAAATATTAGGTGATGAGGAATCTAACTACATTTTTCGCATCCAAATGTTCAACAACGTGAACAGCGCTGTGTTGCAAATTAGAACACGGGGCTCTCGTAGCGCACATAAACAAGCACGAATGTAATGTGCCAGACACAGAATACACGAGCATTCTGGACAAATTAACCAATCAGCCTACGGTGACCTTGTGAGCGGACGTTAAAAAATTATTCATAACATCGTATGTAAGCAAAAGGGGAAAGTCAGACAGATCACATGGGGCGTTCGATCGAACGCATGGATGCACATAATGAAAACAAGACAAGCCGGAATCTAAAAGACGACCTTCCGCCTGCCGTATAGGTGCTCTACCAGATGAGCTATCGCGGTACGGACGGTCGGGTGTGAACAGCGCAAGAGAAATAGTACATAGGAACGAACAACGAATCAGAGAATAATAAGGCAATTCTCGGCTGTGTCAAACAGGGACGATGGAGTGAAAATGCCGGTGAGCAACAATGGGTCAAAAGCAGAATCAAACATACGCCCAAACACATGCATGCGGCCGAATCACAGAATCAGTTCTTTGATCAGTAAAGAGCTAATCGGCTGAAGGAACTCGGGAGGCACAAAGAATGAACTGAGTCAAACAAGGAGCTGTGTGCGTGTGTGTTTGTGTTGTGTTGTGTTGTGTCCGTTCACCCGAACACTGTATGAACGTCAGCAGGTCGGGGACTAAACGAATATCAACGGGGAGCCAAAATCTGACCCATGGAGAAAGTAAACATGAAAATTGGTTTCAAAAATCGTAATTCTGAAGAAAACAATAAGTACTCAGTCCATAATCTAAATTGCAGTAATGATAGCAGTATCATGGGCTCTGCTTCTGTTCAGGAAATTAGCTCCTGAACTTTATGATCGCGCAGTCACTTGAAACGTCCGCTGCCGTGAACTCTTTGCAACTTTTCCCTGATCCGGATCATCGCTGCAGCTTTCGAACTAAACAACGGGCTCACGCTTATCAACGAGAATTCAGCTCATCCGTGATGGAAGCGAGCATTGCGAATATGGATCTTGACGGGACAGAGATTTCGTAGGCAGGTGACGAATGATCGCTACCAAGTCGATCAGGGATATGTGTGTTCGGAGAACGATGAGATTGGTAGGTTCACTTGAAGTTACAACAGCATCACTTCAAGTTAAATTGACATACGTAATCACTCAAAGCTTCTGGATTCAGTTCATTTCTAACAACCGTTACAAATGCACTAGTTACGGTGGTTCTGGTTGGAACTTCTCAGAAAAAAACATAAATAAGGAACTAAAGATGGAAAGTATGAAAAGAATAAGAATAGAACTACGAATTACAGTATTCGGCAAGAGAAGAAAGGCTGAAAAAAAGAAAGTTACTGCTGACGACATACCGCCAAACAACTCGATTTTTCTAACCAGTAGGTGGGGGAATTTCGTAGACCCAACTGGGGGTGACGTAATATGCCATACACGGCCAACTGCATTGGTCAAGGTTGTTATATTGTCCAATGCAATGGACTGGTAAAGCTTTCTCAACTTCCGAAGGCTCAGTGGTCCATATGGGGGAATGCGTCTCAAACATCGTGGTCTTGTGCGAGTTATTGTTTGGTCTTATGATTCCCATCATGTACCCAATACTCTGCGCTTAAGGTCAGCATTACTAACCCGGTTCTCTCACCAACGGCGAGCGACGCTTTCAAAAAAATCAACGTTAAAATACCGAATTCGGACACCAATCAAAGTACTGAAAAACCGAACATGTAGCAAATATCACGATTTTTACTAACAAAAAGCATTAGGTGAGAAACAGGCAAAATGGAGCTACTCATTTTGAGTGATATGAATTGGCTATGAACTCATTGAGATTGGGCCCAGAATTTTTCTGTTCACGATATCACGAAGTTGACTATTTTTGCAGTCTACTTGTTTCATTTACTCGCCATCAGGCTTTATATAGTCATTCGGCTATCCTTCCCTACCGCTCTGATTCTTGACAGGTCACCGAGGATCATTTGCGCTCGCTCATGTTTTGTGATTTCTCGGACCCACAAAAAGGCAAACAGTATGTGGAAGTTCGTGATGTGGAACGGCTGCGTAATGTGACGGAAAGTTATCTGGACGAATACAATCAGCTGAGCAAGAAACCAATGAATTTGGTCCTCTTTCGATTCGCCATTGAACACGTCTGTCGTATTGCTCGAATTCTCAAGCAACCCCGATCTCACGCTTTGTTGGTTGGAATCGGAGGTTCTGGACGTCAATCACTCACGCGTCTGGCCGCCCACATGAGCGACTTCGATTTGTTCCAGGTAGGCACACTTTTTTTTTCTCTCTCTCTCTCATTGTATGGGAAATGAGTACTCACAAACATTGAGATTACAGTTAAATTCTGTTCATTTAAGGAAGCTGTTAACCGTGATCAGATTTTTAGTATGTAATAGAAAATCTTCGAAGATTTCACAACCCTATTTCCAAAGGGACATTCAGACAAACGAGAAGAATGGGGTTAAATGGATTTAAAGAGAGGTGCGCAGTCGAAATTATCACAAGTGGATAATGAAGTAACGTCAATATAACAACGGTTCTCATTAAGATACATGATCATTTGGTCTGCGTGAGCTTCTGTACCCTCATGTCTAACTAAATAGGCCCTTTTTGAACTTTGGATTCCAGTTTCTGGCTTGTTCCGTCTCAATAGCTCTAGTATGGAGACTTGACTGCCTTCGAACCATCTGAGTTTGTTAGCTCACAAGGCATCGTTTATATAAGAAACAGTCACAGTTACCAGTCGTTGCAACACAAACTGATTAGTTCAGACTTTTATCGGATAATCTCTCTTCTGATTGGTTGATTTGTGATTCGACCAGCTACCACTTGACGGGAAGCTGTTTTTGTGTTATCGATCCACTGCCTCATCATTCTCGAATCCACTGGCTCAAGTGTTGACTTAGATCCTAGACAGGCGCTGACTACTATCAGCTTAGGAGACTTGGCTGTACATCATATCCCCATGAACAAGATTTCGGTTCTCGTTCACCCGTGTTGTATCAAACGCGGACGTTTTTCCTTAATTCTTTGGGATTGCTGCCTCACCTTTTAGCTGATTCTGGGTTGCGCTGCATGTGCACCTGGACGAATTGACTATCACTGAGGTGGCCAGCTTTTACAACACATCCTTACTAGAATTTCAAATCATTCAAGCAATGAACCTTTGCCTGGAAATTGACGAAACTGTTCGTTTGCCTACTATAACCATGCAAGATTTCGGGTTCAATTACTACAAAGCACATCCACAGCGCGGAAGACTCGGACAATAGGCGGGCGTTCAGAAGGGAAACTCTGATCTGGAGTTAGTGACAAAACTGTTGGCAAATACCTGTATTCACCTTCTAAGGGGTTGGATCTTGACGGTGTGTTTCAAAATCACACTACATGACATAGCTTGCGGATAGCTTGGTGGTACTGTAAGTAACTTGGGGTTCGAGTCCCCGCTTGAAGCTCGATGGGTACGCATTGCTGATGAGTCCTGAAGAGCTTAATGAAACAGGTGTACACTGTTTCGATGGATTTTATTGGTGTGATGAACGTCTGAGCTATATGATGAATCATTTAATAAATATTTGGCTCTGTTCACAACAATCCAATTTGTGCATCAGGAGTGTGAGTGGATGCTCCTCTCAGAAAAGTTCATTAGGGAACCACAATGGTGATTCGCTTGTGCTTCTGTGTGAGTTAGTCACAGCTGACCTCGAGAATGAAGACACTACGTTCACGAAACTGATCGTGTGCTTCTAAGAAACTTTATCCATCCACCTGCAGATACTACTTACAACAAAACATTTAGCCTATTGGAATAACCTTTTGCCGATATGAATGTAAAAAAGAGCACAGTAGAGTTACTTTGCACAATCCATATCCGGATAGATTTCGCCGTATCTCATCTGGTGCATTCTACAGATAATATAATAATAAACTTTACAATAGTAAAATAACATTATCGGTGACAGGTCCATAAACGTCATGTTTCTACCAAGGCAACACCAGGGAAACGAAGAAATCATTTGCTTGGGCAAACTAGGTTTCTATCTTTGGATCGCAATCGCTTCGGCAAACTATAGTAGACGTGAATTAGTGGCAGAGAAGATCACAGAGAACGCAGTTGTGCGGTCGATCCGATGCCTTCTGTTTGATAAAGGACGTTATTATTTCATGTAAAATCACACCTCCTATACATGTTCACGTGTGGGTACTCGACCACCTATCTAGGCCGAACTGAACGGCAACTTCGACTGAGAGTGACCGAACATGTCCTGCGGTGAGTGGACACCTATGTTAACCAGTGGGACGCACATGGCCAAAATTCACCGGCCGGGCAGCTGCTAGCCTCTTCCATCACACGCCGTTTGCTAGACACAAGGCACCGAATAGACCGCACAACTGCGTTCTCTGTGATCTTCTCTGCCACTAATTCACTTCTACTATAGTTTGCCGAAGCGATTGCGATCCAAAAATAGAAACCTAGTTTGCCCAAGCAAATGATTTCTTCGTTTCCTTGGTGTTGCCTTGGTAGAAACATGACGTTTATGGACCTGTCACCGATAATGTTATTTTACTATTGTAAAGTTTATTATTATTATATTATCTGTAGTATGCATCAGATTAGATACGGCGAAATCTATCCGGATATGGATTGTGCAAGGTAACTATGTTGTGTTCTGTTTTCATATCTGTCTCTGTCTGGACGTTTGCATCGTCGACGCTCGATGGCTCCCTGTATTCGGCGGTCTATATCCCCGAAGCATTGCTCATTTCTGGGCGAGCAACAATCAGGTGACGAATATCCGCCTTCCGACAGTGGTAATCACATTGCATCGCCTCCTGTGGCTCGGATGCCTTTCGCGTATGTCTGTTAACTTCTGACCTTTTTACGAATTGTTCGAATGTTCTAGAAAAAGTGGAATGTCAGTCGGTCTGTGGTATAGTGCATAGGTATCAGTAGGTTAATATCGGCCCTAGCCTAGACAAGGGCTTAAGGGAAGAAGGTGCTTGTCGTTGGTTAATAAAGTGACAGAAGGCAACTTACGTTCAGCAAAGTGACATGGTCTTCGATTTCCCAGACACTGAAATAGCATATAAGAGTACCAAAAAGCATACAGTGAAAAAGTCATAGTCCTTTACCAGCGTGTTTGTCATCGTTTTCGGATATGGGCACCATACCTGTTTTCTAGAAGGTCTAGTATAATTGTAACGAACACGCAGCAGTTGTTTGAGATTCGTGTACCATAAACAGATCAAACATTCGATAGTGTTTCAATCATTAGTGATGCATGTCCACTGAGACCCAGCTAGGATTCGGACCGGCAATTCGAGGTCGTAAATCCCACACGGTAAATTTGAAACCATCCATACGGGGTCTCAACAGTTTGTCTCACATGAACACACTGGTTTAATCACGTATTGTTGTACTAGTTACGCAATCTAAAGATTTGTTACAATGACGCATTCGGAGTTTGACTTCATCGGCTCTTCTATTAGGTTTGTATTCCTGGTAAGAGCACTTGAAATGATATAGTTCACATGCAAAATCTTCCTGATTTGTATATCGAAGCACCACAGAAAGTCTGTGCTAGTAAATTTTTGACGAAATTGGTTTGGGTTCATTTGTTTTATAATGAAAGGAAAATAGTATAGTCACATGGCAAGCAACTAGCACCCATCATAGCAAGCACGTACCAGAATTTTCGCATTGATGTTTAGTATCGAAAGTGTTAACACGATTTGTATCAAAGCTAAGCTCTGTTGCATTATAGCACCTGTGAACGTGTAATCTCGTACCGCAACAACAAATTTGAACTGCTAGTTTGTTCGACATGTGCACGGACCAGACTTGCAAGGAAGATTGGAGAGCCCAGTAATGGGCGTAATCAACAAATCAAAAAGCGTTCACCACAGAATCCGAAGGGGTACTGTGGCCGCAACCAAATGGTTGAACGGAACTATTCCACTGAGCTCGATCAGACCAAAGGGACCGAAGGTGTGACCCCGACGAAATCCGGCCTTAACTCTAATTTCTATATTCTTGGTGGAACCATAAGGTGCACATATTATACCTTCCATCCCAGACCGGAGACCTTTGGATATCTGGAGGTGGTTATCATGGGCTTATGGCGAAGGATTCTAACATCCGTGTAGCGGTGGAGGGATAAATGAATGCACTGTATGAGAGGGAGGTATCCCTGGGCATCTACCGTTGTATGAGGCAATAAGGGTCAGACTACGAAATAGTGGTCTTTTTGTGCGATCAGAAAAGTTAGTCAAGCAAACAGCCAAAATGTGGCCTTCAGTTCATAATTGTTTTGTATTACGCTGTATTCGGTGATTCTTATGCAGAAGCGACTACATTCCATTATTAATGAGTAATGCTGCCTCTATACGCTATGCGTATGGCAATCACCCTAGCCAGCCTACCAGTTACTTGTGCAGCCAGTGAGCACGTATTGCTTTACAGAACACTACCCCCCAGCTCGGCTTTTTTCAGTGTGGGTCACTTAAGGAGTCGACGTGATATCCACTTGCTCTTCAAGAGTCCTTGTACAGCCTGACTAAGAATCACTTCATTTCCGTCGAATTTAAGTTTTCACTTCTGAAACTGCTTCCATTAGTCTGAAATTCATAGTAGACAACATCGTTTGGAGGGAGAATTTCAGTATAGGTTAACACCGACCAGAGAACCAGTGACAGCATTGTTTTACATTGCACCAGTTAGACCGGTGCTACCAAATGGCTCGGAAATGTGGCCGTTACTGATAAAGACGCCTAATGACTATCGATATTTGAGCATCGATAGAGGAATACGATGGGTACGCCTCATCAGAAATGCTGATGTTAGGAGTAGAGTGGTAGGAACTGGAGGTTGACCCCTAAATGAGACGCTTGATCTAAAGAGGTTACGGTGATTGAGCCGTATTGCGTCTGCTCGCAGGTGGTTTATCTAGGTGTTCATTGGTCCTGGAGTTGGGCGGCAGCTGAACGATAAGCTGAGTAGGTCAGTCCATGACTTGTCCAAGAGGTCACTCCATGACCCTAATCAATGTTCATGATCAGGTGATGCACATCAGGCTTCCGGGCTGAAGTTCACGAAAATCAAATAGGAGGCTCCAGGAAATGCACACAAATGCTCCGGTCAGTGTTGTACTTAGTCCAAACTTTTCTTTGTGCAATTTTCACTCATAACTTTATTTGGTGCAAATAATTCATCATGCTTTGCAATATTTCTCTCCGAAGTTGTTGATTGTATGAGGTGCTAACTAGGTTCAGGGTCATTAGTGAATGAACTGCACCAAACAGAGTATTACTATGGCGGAAAGAGTAGGTAGCGCTTTTTTATATATTTATAGTATAGCATTTATGAAACCTGTAATAGAGAGACATTGTTACCACCCACCAACTAGTTGGATGTATCCTCCATAGGACATACCTCCTTCATTTATGTCAAACAACTAACTATTACTAATAAAATTTAGTTAACACAATCACATGACTTTCGAGATGAAACTAATTTTATAGACCACTATGCTATTTGTACGCTTCTGAGCATGACATGGAACAGAATGGTTCATATTTCTGACCTATTCTTGCTTAGTGCAATGAAGAACAACGATAACTTCTAACTTTCAGGTGGAGATCTCCAAAAGTTATGGAACAAATGAATGGAAAGAAGATCTGAAGCGAATTTTACGTAAATCCAGTGAAACGGAAAATCATGCAGTTTTCCTGTTCACGGATACACAGATTAAACAAGAAAGCTTTTTGGAAGATATCAATAATCTGCTGAACGCTGGAGAAGTGCCAAATCTGTACCCTCCGGACGAGAAAATGGAAGTTTGCGAAAAAATGCGCCAACTGGATCGATCACGTGAGCGGAGTAAACAAACGGACGGTTCACCGGTTGCACTATTCAATTATTTCGTTCAACGTGTTCGTGAACAGCTGCACATTGTGCTAGCGCTCAGTCCAATCGGTGACTCTTTCCGTAATCGTTTGAGGAAATTCCCTTCGTTGGTTAACTGTTGCACAATCGATTGGTTCCAGGTGAGCGAAAAGAGCAGTGGTTGTTTTTTAAATATCTCTGACAGTCTACTCATGAATAGTATAAAAAGGAACGTAACAAAAGTTCGGTTACCATGGCTCACGTTCTTCGGGCAGTTTTTACAATCACCTCATGAGAAAGTCACGAGAAAGGTTACTCGTGGTAACCGGAACGTCGGCTAATTATAATTTTCACTGACAATACCGTGTTAATGACACTATAAAGCTTACGAAAAATCAATAAATGAGGAGCAGATTTTTCGGTACACTTCAAACTCAGTTCGGTTCTGATACACTTCATAACAAATGAACTTCATTTCTCTTGAATACGCTTGAATATCAGCCATGTTTCGCTGTTGCCTTCGAACCTCGAGTAGTCGCTTGACATTCAACAGCAATGATAAGGAGTAGGACTTATGAATTTTTTTGACCGGACGTGGAAGATGTTCAGCGACCAGAGTACTTCGATGGTGGTTTGCAAACCTAACAAAGACAGAATGAAAAAAAACTGGCCCGGTAAAAATGAAGTCCCTTGTCGGTTTTGTGGCCCCACATCCACCAGGAATGTTCTGGGGCAGATAATTTCGGTTTTGAAAAATTTCGCTGGATATGGCTGGCGTTTCGATCGGCCACTAATGATGAACGGTTGACGGGGAGGCGACTCATGCTCAAACGTATGGAGATATATCTGTGACTAAATGTCTTTTATCTTCATGAATAAAACTCGAAAAATTCCGTCGCGTTGTGACTGAAGATAACAAAATGCACCCTCAGCAATTTTTTGTGGTCTCTTATTAAGTAAAACACACGGTAACAGACAAACTCATTTTCAGTGGTCCTTGATCATGCCGATAAATCATATTTTATATAAGCATTGACAAATTAATAAATTAAACTAATGATTGTAGGATGAGTAGAAAAAAGGGGGAGACCAAGGTTTGCAGATGTGATCCAGATCTATCAACTACGGTACGGAAACATGTTTTCACCTATTTTCGCCCCTGTCTTGTCGTTCCTTGAGAGACTGCGCATATCTTTTGTTTCTGCTTGCCAATTTTCCGATTATTTCAAATGTAGGCTTGGCCAGAGGATGCCCTGACTGCTGTTGCTACACGTTCACTGAAAGAGGTCGAAATGACAGATGACGTACGCGAAGGTTGTATCAATTTGTGTAAATATTTCCACACAAGCACACGGGAACTGTCTCAACGGTATTTGATTGAACTGGAGCGACATAATTATGTAACACCTACTTCCTATTTGGAACTGATCACCACTTTCATGACCCTGCTGGAGAAGAAGCGCACGTGAGCGAGAATGCATTTTCCTTTTTGATGTGTATGTGCTATAACTGTTATTACTACTGCCGGGAGAAAATTATAAATATGTATAATGTTAACTCCGCTAACGAATTTAGAGTGAGGCTACCCTTCTGTGAGCTACCGAATGATTGAGATACGGGTGAAGCCCCGGATCAAGCATAATGAACACCGAGACTGTCTAGATATACGGATCTATTCAACAATAATGGATCATTAAATTGTTGAATAATACAAACCTCAAATCGTGAGGTAGTTCGTATATGGTAGTCGTTCAATGCACCTTCCGAAATAATGTACGTCTTTCGATAGAAGAGTAGTGAGTGAAATTGTGCAACATACCAGGTGGGAATAAGACAGTACGTAACTGTGTCCAAAGGGTTTGTTCACCATGGCAGAAGGCACTGTCAACTGCGGTTCGTCAAAGACAGCCGCGGGTGTGTCAAGGAGCATACAAGAACCGGGTCACCTGGATTCAAAGAAAATCTGTTCAAGGTTAACACGGGGTACGCGTGAATAGGGCAGAGATTACAGTGACACGTCGTTTAAAACGGGATCCATCAACTGAGAGAAGTTAGGTGCACGCAAATAAACCGGGGCGGAGAACAGAGGGACCTTGGATTGTCAAGTAGGTTGTGTGTGTGTGTGTGTGTGTCTGTGTGTGTCAACGAGTGTGCGGCAAGCCAGACAGGGGAGAACTGCCTGTCGGGTCAGGCTAAAGACAGCGTGTGATTCGTCACTAGTGCGAATGTCAAAGGCATCGAAATCTGACCAGTGAGGATAATGAACACTACCTATAGTCACAAAGGTCCTTATCCCATCAAGCTTTAGCCAAAACCCGCAATTCTTTAGCCTTGACGCACAACCTTTAGCCATGTCGCTGCAAGCCAGTCAGGTCAAAAGTATCGGAATATCATGACATCAAGAGATATTGGAACAATTTATTTCTTATTACAAAGATTGGTGTTCCAAAGCTAACGGAATAAATGAGAAAGTGTGATGATCATATGCTGCGCAGTTGACCGTGGTAGTGGTATCAAATGCTACACCGCAAAATTGAGGTTTGAACAATGTGCCCGTATCGTTGAACCATGTCGCACAGCCCCTATTACTGTTGTATTTTCAGTGAACCAGTTCCTAATGTACTAAAAAATAAAAAAATTAAAGCGGCAAACATTTTACCTGTTTGAATTCACTGAATGCCTCTTCCAGCGGATTGATAATGGACTATACGGTGGGAGACAACGTATTTGGTGATTGGTGTGTAATTGTGCGTCCACAGCCCTCCGATGAACGGGCGCATTGTCAAAGATAAATACTACTGGAACACCAGATTGCTCAGTAGCAATAGACGCTGAGCAGCATGAGAGAAACTCATTAAAAATATGCCATGCCATCTTTGTATGACATTCATACTTCAAGATACCGCCTATAGATGAACAAGGTAGTACGTTCAAGTAAAAACTTTACTTAATGATAGAATTCGGAGGGAAGTACTGCCTACTTTTGAGCGTCCGTAGCTAGGACAACACCATATGTTGTAGTTGGTTTCATCAATGTACAACCTCAAAGTCGCAGCACCTGATCATTGCAGCCATTAGGCATATTCTGCTCGTTTAGATTTGCTACATCTGAGTTTCGTTCCATTGATTGAATAGTCAGCTTATTAATAGAATAGTGCTGCCCATCCAGCAGTCGATCAGTGGATGACTTGCTGACTGTTGTGCTTGGGAAATCCTTCTCCATCCCTTCCTTTAACTGCCTCAATGTGCTTGTGGGGTTTTCGTCCACCACTTCACACAAATGCCTGACAAACTGGTCGTTGAACTTCGTCTTGTAGGACCCAGGTGTGAATTCCGTTTCCCTACCTGTAGCTGCAATAACACGGCAGGTTTTGATCTTGATGTTGAGGTGTTTGGCAATGTCCTGTAGATCATCTCAACTTCGTGCGCATTCGATTATCCTGCGTCGACCTTCAGCGCCGGTGAAACGGTACGGCCTTTTCTTCTCATCCATATTAATGCTGTCCATATTGTCAAGAGGTGATGCGTACTGTGCTAGGTAAAGTATGGCGAATACTATAACAAACGTTCAAGGTGTGATTATATCGCCTGACCGCCTCCGAACGGGATATCAACCAGTCGAAAACGAGTCTTCCCATGCAAGATTAAAATGTCACAAACAAGCAGTCCTGTAAGTAAAATCTGTAATGTAACAAACGGCACTCTGTTTTGCACTTCAAGTCATAGACAAATATCAGAACTGAATATGATGAAACAAAATAAAGGTTTGGTTCATTGAGCCTTTAGATAAGTGGATGCATTAAAATTCTGAGAGCATGCTCTCAGAATTTTAATGCAATACAAACAGTTATCGTAAGTACACCCTCATTATTGTAATCAGTCTGTATATGCCGCAACATTAGACACCAATATTGTCACCGTAATTGCAACATAATCCGACTATACGGGCACATCGTTCAAACATTCTCCAATCAATTTTTGGTGCAGCATTTGATACCACTACCACGGTCAACTGCGCAGCATATGATCATCACACTTTCTCATTTATTCCGTTAGCTTTGGAACACCAATCTTTGTAATAAGAAATAAATTGTTCCAATATCTCTTGATGTCATGATATTCCGATACTTTTGACCTGACTGGCTTGCAGCGACATGGCTAAAGGTTGTGCGTCAATGTTAAAGAATGATAGGTCGTGGTTAAAGAATGATGGGTCGTGGCTAAAGAATGATGGATTGTGGTTAAAGAATGGTGGGTCGTGGCTAAAGAATTTTGGGTTTTGGCTAAGATAGGGTGCCCAAAATGCCAAATAAGCAACGGCGAGGAGGGTCACCTTTTCACCGGAACACCTGGTCCGCAGGCACCATGGGCAATTCACAATTAACCTGGTTAGACGCCCAACCAGATTTAACAACATATATTTATGCCGGCTTGAAATCAATCATGGTGCCAAAGCAGCAACAACTATTATAAAAGTAGGAGAGAGAGAGTGGCGCACAATGAAAGAAACGGTTGGTAAAAAATAAAATGCTGTGACTTGTTTCTTTATTCACTGTACACTTTTCCCATTCTTCGTCATTTTGTTTGTCGGAATGACATTTTTGTGACTAATGGACACAAGAGTTCGACAGGCAGACCGCACAGCATTCGCGCCACTGACTCCTATTCTGAGTCATGTCCTTTAACGTCTCTAATGTAATATGCAAGGACCAGTGTTCCTCCGGAAGGGAGTGCATGCGTTCGACCTGCAAAATACAGGAAATAAAACTCTATGAGCATTTGGACTCAATGAGTGCATCAAAAAGATCCTACATTTAGATTAATCGAACACCAAAATGGCTCTCAGCAGCTTGCTCATTACATTAACTAACGACTATTCCTGTCTCTTGGGACCCAACAAAGCAAGCGGGAAGCACCGACCGAAGCCACTGCTGATGCTCATACCTCCAAGGCAGTTTATGGTCTGACCGCCACGTAGCTTCTTCCAGCCTCGCCTAGCACGCGCGAATAAAGCACGGAACAGTAGACGATAGGCCAGTACGCGCAAAACATGGCCGAGACACCGGAGACGGTGTAGAGCGACCACTTGGGTGAGAAAGTGGCTATCCGTGACTAACACACGACGGCACACTTCATCATTACTCACTCGATGTTCTCACCGGACGCGAGCAATGCTTCGGTGACATCGGCTATCGAACACAGAAAGATGCACAGTTAAATTGCTTTATTTCTTCAATCTAACCGGTCAAGAACCTAACATATATCGGGTAGTCAGTTCGAAAGTAAGCGAAGTGTTTTGCCCAGATAAATAAATGTGCAGGTGCAACTGAATCCATTTATCTTAGGTAATCTTGTACTACCAACGTGTGCCTAAAATATGGGATATTAGCTTTCTGATAACTTGTGGTAGTGGATACATTTTCTCTACGATTTACTCTGATGCATGATTCTTATAATGCCACATTTATTTAGCTGGTTGCATTTGAGTGAACTTAAAGAGCGTGCAGTTTTCGATGACTTCACTTTTGAATACCCCTGACTTGTCGCTTTCTGTGAGCAATCAGCTCACTTTTTCCTCTTCTGATACACCACACATTTTGTTTATCAACGAAACACGTTTCTTGGGATTTCCTAATCAGTCTGCTTGCAATTCGCCTGAAAAGCTTTGTAGTTAAAATTCAGTCTTCCATGATTGAAAGTCAAGAGACTGAAGGAACACACCTGATTATGGATCGGTTATTCGCTCATCCTAGAGCACAACAAATGATGGCCGTGTGAGTTCGCTCCAAAAATCTCTGACTCATTTCGTCCCGTCATTTATCAATTCGAGGAACAACAATTTGGCGAACAAGCGTGCGTTCAGTGCTTCATCTACTGGCCATTTACAGCACAATTTATAACTCAGGGGAGAATGTAGGAAGATAGGAGCATTCGTTATTTATGTTAAAGAAACAGCCTGTTTAAAAGAGGGTGGGCTGGGGTGGGGATTCGAAATGTGAATATTCCTAAACTGACCGCGTAACTGGTGATAATTAACTGAGGAATGAGGGATCCGATCGGCACTTTAAGTAGGGACAGTTCGAATACGCCTCCACGGGAGGATGACATCTTACAGACTGTTTTTGTGCACATAGTGGGGGTTTGTTTAATCGGATTGCTATCGCTTCTGCTGTAGGTAGCAGTTTAGCCTTGACTTCGCTAGACCGTACCCTGGTTATTGAATAAATCGGACGAAATGACCTACGTACATTCACTGTTTGATTCCTTTCAGCGAGAAGGATAGTAATCGAGCTTGCACCTGCTCTTATCGGTCCCCCAAGCTGGGCGCTGTTATCTCATTCGATCAGTCAGGACCGATGTAGCTTCCCCTACGGGAGCAAGTGAACTGGCAAACACAGAAGGAGGTCATTCCCATCGGTAGCCTGTTCTTTATCTGAAATGAGAGAACAGGCTTGCAAAAATAGAAAACGAGCAACTTCGTTGGGAAATATGTTTTCCGCTACGTACCCGAGACGTCTACTCATTTAAAGATTCACTTGTGGCTTCGGTGACACCTACATAGACAGAACGGATCGGTGTCTCAGTCAGAGAATGGAGGACCACGTACCGAAGTTGCTAGTGTAATGGATGAGTCATCCCCCACTCGGGCAGCAGACAATCACCAGAAACCCGAGTTCATCGATCGCGAAATACCTTGTGACTTTTCGTCATCAGACTGGTCTGGGTCGAGCGTTCCCAGTGACTGCTTGAAATCGGAACTGAAAGCACTCGGTCTTTTGTGAGGCTGTATTGATGAGTAAATTTAGCACTCAACTCTACTAGCAGAAACAGTGTTTGCCTTGGCGTTAGCCGATCATTCTTACCGGAAAGTTTCCTCAAGCGTTCTACATTGTCTATTTTTATTGTGAGCAAATTAAAAGAAATCCTTGCATCTTGCAATTTGTCTTCTATCTGTTCTGATAAACAACCAAACATCCGACTTTCCTAAAGAGTGCAACTCCTTCGGAAGTTAAACAAGGTGTCACGTGAAATAAACGAACTGTTTGCTCATCAGTCCTAGTCGGACGGATCCATCTGACTGGGTGTACAAGGCAATCAAAATTGATGCTGGAAAGATTGTAACAATCGTCAAGTACTTCGGCGAAGCTGCACGAGAGCTGCTGGGAACTTTTAGTATCCATTGTTGCATGCCATATCTTATGAAAGGTTTTGATGACGGTTTCCGGGTACAGCTCTGTCCAAACGCACTCGTTTAAGCGCGTTGCTTTTAAAATGTCAAAACTGCCCATCAGTTTTTCTTTGTTTGGCCTTCTACGCTATCTACCAGGTAGTCAATGTAAAGTTTTTGGAGAGCGCATTTGAACGACCAGATGACACCTTGGTCAGTAGAACGAATGGCTGACGTGCAGCTGGGAAATAGAAACTCTAAATCTACATCAGACAATAGCAGCCTTTGGAAGCTTTGAAGTCAGGCTTGCCTAAAGTGGCGGCAAAGTTCATGGCCTCTCAAATACCACTTTCCACTTTATGAATTCCATCGCATTTTTCGCGCACCCTCAAGAACCACTGGAAAACGTCATGATTCATTTCGTCAGATTTTTGCTCCATTATCAAATGAGGCCTTTGTAGACTATGGCCTACACGGATACGATCTTGAAACCGAGTCCTGTTTGCGATCACATTCTGCGCGGTTTCCCGCGAACCACCAAAAATGTTTCACCACAGAGATTTGTATTGCCCTTGGTTCAGAAACCGTCTCCAGAATCTTTCTTCTCATTTATTGACCATCTTCTGTTCATGTTCTGACACTGAAAATCTGCACTGACTTCCTGATGAATAAACTCACAAACTTTTCCCTTCTCGAGTGATGGACGATAGATTGTGAGAGGAGGGGGTGTTGATTGATCTACCACCAACTCGCAGCCTGCCTTTGATGGTAGACCAGAACATCGACTAATAAACTTAATTGGTCGGTCCAATAGATGAACTGTTTTGGCCAGTCACGTCTGATAACCACCTTAGCCAGTCAGGTTCTACTTTTAGTGGACTTATCCCAAAACTGACTCAATTAGGCTCGTTTAGGTGATATTAAGAATAATTTGTAGACTGAGACATTTGGGGGTGCTACTTTTCAAGGTTGGAAATCAATGTGAAATATTTTTTAGGGATTGGGTATCCAAAACACTGGGAGCATGTGCAAAAAATTTCTGAGAGTGCAAAATTTATCAGACCGGATTGTACTCGATGAGTTCCATAAGCGACGCTCAAGCGCGGGTCGCTCACAGATCGAAACATGTCAGGCGAAATGCACAGCAGCGTGAGTGACTGAGGCAAACCAAAGACAACGTGTTAAACTTCCTGGGTGGAACACTTTGCAAAACTTGCCCGAGCCACCGGAGGGGATGTAAAGTTATCATTTCAGTCAGAGGGTGACTATCCATACCCAACACAGGACGAAGAACCTTGTCATTGCTCACAGGGTCCGGTTTTACCGCCAGACCAAAAGCAGATGGAGTACCATTGGATTTTAATGAGAGTGGGAAAAAGGGAGACCGAAATGAAGAGGATAATTTGGATGAAGGTTTAGGAATACTATTGGCTCTAGCCACTTGAGTGTGTGAATACGCTCACCAAGTTACTGATCATTATCTCTCTCCGTTTTCGAACACTGGTTGATATACATTGAATCATAATATTCTGTCAAGACTCACGGGGTGACACAATTGTAAATCTTTAGGACTTTGGGTCTAATTTTTTGGTCAAAAACACTAACGACACTCTGGGGAGGTCGAAATTTGTAACTCACTACTCATATGTTCGCTAGTGGGCCGAATAGTGTAAAAACCACAGAGTAAATAATGAAGCCAGTTTTGCTCGCACACAATTCGCCAGTAAGGATGGTTGAGAAAAGTGAATTGTACTACAGTGAAAATGATCGGTTCTAGAATCTTTCCAATAACTTCAAGGTAGTTGCCGTGCATCACGTGCACCGTGATTTTGTTATTCCTTTCTTCGGCACTAGCGTGATAGATGCCATGCTCGTATAGTCCAGGTTATTTTACAAAAGAAAAATTTATTAAATAAATGTTGACGATGTGGATGAAATGAGAGCAAATCCAGTTAGCACTATCAACAGCAAAGCGCCTGTTCCACATTTAATCTTGACTAGCTCCCTGTATAGTTCGAAGGAAGTTATAGCACATATCATTTTCTTTCTCAAAATTATTGCTGAACATAGAACTCTTCATCTGAGTGACATATCAGTTGAGTTCGATAACTGGATTCTCCCGATAACCTTCACTGACGGGTAGTTTGCGAACATGTTTGACTTTATTATTTACTTCGCGTTATTTGTTCACACTGTTTGGCCTGCTGACACGCATTTGAACGGAAACTTCCGAATTTTAACCTCCCCAGGGTGCCTACAGTATCTTCGACCACACTGTACAGTCCATTCAGAAGGCCTCAATGATGATTTTGGTTAGGGAAAACATGATTGTTAAGTGCTTCAGAGGCTTTTAAGTGTTAAATGAGATATTGATATTGCTGGGTGAATCAAACCTCCCATTACTCTGGCAAGATGCAACCCAACCATTAACCAGTGGATTCAGCGTATGACCGCATCCACATACACACACACGCCTCCGTTTTTCAGACGTGTATTTATTCTTGCTATTTATGTATACGCAGCGAGTTGAGCGTTGATTCTGCATGATGAATCGTCTTGCGTAAAATTTAATTTCCTACTACTTATACTTCGGAGATATGTCAGAAATCCACTTTCTCACGGTTTATTACCACACATGATCTATCAGGATCTTATGTGACCCCCATTCCAAGACTCAGGGTACGGTCAGATTGCCGGTTATCCCTAGTAGTGCGGTAGGCTTAAGAGACCATTGGGTAAGCGCTTTCCACTTTACTCGTGCGACAACACAGTGCAAAATATCATGGTTTCCGGTTCTACCTAATAGTGCCACAGACTTGAGTGATGATAGATTTGCGTATTGCACTGTACTCGTGTAGGGATATGGAATAGAAAAAATAGTCATGCCAATTTTCTCTAATACAAAGCCAATCCTAATAGATGTAAGATGCACTTCTCACGTCTTATCTATTGTGATACTTGGTAATTTCACATGAAACCTAGTGGAACTGACGGCACACTTGTTTGGATTGTTACACCACTACTCGGATTCATTTCCAATTTCACGATTACATCAATTCTAGTGAAGTATTATTGCAAAAAAGTCGCTACGAGGTCGGTTTGGAGAAACTGAGCAGTGCGGCTGAGGAAATCTCGGTCATGTCCAAAGAATTACAATCCTTACAACCGAAACTGGTTCAGGCCAGCAAAGAAGTAGACGCTGTCATGGTTGTGGTGGAACAACAAAGCGCGGAAGCCGCGAAGCAAGAGAAAGTCGTCCGAGTCGACGAGGCTGTCGCCGGCGAACAGGCGCGTAACGCCGAGGCGATCAAAGAAGAATGTGATGCAGACTTGGCTGAAGCTATCCCGATCTTGGAGATGGCACTGAAAGCTTTGGAAACACTAACACCTGCGGTAATTTATTTATTCAGTTGTTATGTGGCTATTCTGTGAGCAGATACGATTTGTTTCCTGTGATTATTTGAAAAGAGTAATCAAATAAGTGATGAAACACGACAGCTGTTCAGAGTTACTATGCGTCCTTGTTCGGAATACAAAATAGGACAATGAAATTAGGTGATACGGCTAGTTGTCGTGATCAACGGTGTACTTGCATTCATGCTCTCTCTTCGCATTTATGATTTCCACATTTCATTTTTCTTTCTGTTTGTTTGCTGCTTATGCTTCTATTTGTTTTTGTTCTCGACTGGACGATGCTGTGAAATAGTAACCAAAATCGGAGCACAGCGATGCGAAGTTGTTGGTTTTAAGAACTGAATGGTGTCCATGTTGATAGTATTCACACAATTGGTACTTTATTTGGAGATACTTGAAGCTGGTCAGACATCATCATGCTTGTCATCCGCCTGGGTGGTTCAGAGTCATAAATTAACTTACGAGACATTTTCTTCTCTTGGGACTGAAATTTCTAAACATTCTTAGTTTCAGATGCCTATCTCCAATGTGATCCTCTCAATAGCGTAAACAGACCAACTAAAAAATTATAACCAGTTAAATAAATCAATTTAAGGGGTCATTTTTGTGAGACTGTTCTACTAGACTTCACCGAAGTATTACTCGTGCTCGGTAGCACTACTAAGTGGGTAGTAGTAAGTTTTTTGGGCATCTTCTTGTTGGGAATAAGTGCCACCTCAATCTCATCAGGACCGTCCCAGTCCAGTCTAAACGACCGTTCAGTGTGACTTCGGTTGTGGCCCCATGACAAACGGTATAATGGTGACGGTGCCTGATTCAAGGGTCTAGTAGATTTGCTGTGATCATCATTAAACGGCTCACTCGAAGGGCTTGCGATCACTCAAATATACGAATGCTGGCAAATCGTATGCATGAACGTTCATTATCAACTTCCTTCAGTGAAATGAAACGCTTCTTTTGGTTGCGCAACGTTTTTTCGAGTATTTCCTCAGAAATTTGACTTTCTTGATGTAGACAATTTCACATTCGGAAAATGACAGTTCATTCACGGTGGACTAGCACAGTTTTAGACTAAAATAAAAGCACCAGTATTTTTCATCTCGTCTGGGATCAGCTTTGTGGTTGTAGGGTTCTTGTAAAATGCATTCACACAGCCATATCCACGAGGGAAGTTGTTGAATCGCCATTCATTTTTTATTTCTTTTTGTTTGAATCATCTATTAGGATATCACCATTGTGAAAACCATGAAATCTCCCCCGGCTGGTGTGCGACTGGTCATGGAAGCAGTCTGTGTTCTCAAAGGAATCAAACCCGATCGAGTGAACGATCCGGGTGGCTCGGGCAAAAAAGTCGAGGATTATTGGGGTCCATCCAAGCGACTTTTAGGTGATATGAAATTTTTGGAGAATCTAAAAGGGTTTGACAAAGACAATATCCCTAATTCGATTATGAAAACCATTCGAGAACGATACATCCCCAATCCGGATTTCAAACCCGAACGTGTGGCCGTAGCGTCAACGGCTTGTGAAGGTTTATGTAAATGGGTGATTGCCATTGATCGCTACGATGCCGTAGCCAAAATTGTGGCCCCGAAAAAAGAGGCATTGGCTCGTGCTATGAACGAGTATACCACGGCCATGAATGCGTTGAATTTGAAACGAGCCGCTCTGAAAGAAGTACAAGACCGATTACGTCTACTTACTGATGATTTGGAAATGAACAAGCGGAAAAAGATCGACTTGGAAAACAAAGTGGACATATGTACAAAGAAATTAGAACGTGCCGAACAACTGATTGGTGGTCTGGGTGGGGAGAAATCACGATGGACCGAGGCGGCCCAGAATTTGGGCGAACAGTACATCAATCTGACCGGGGATGTCCTAATCTCCAGTGGTGTTGTGGCCTATTTGGGCGCGTTTACATCATCGTTCCGACAAGATCAAACAAAACAGTGGCTAATCGAAGTCATGGAGAGTGCCATCCCATGCTCAGAAGATTTCAGTTTGGTCAGTACGTTAGGCAATCCGGTGGAAATTCGTGCATGGAATATAGCCGGTTTGCCGACGGATGACTTTTCTGTTGAAAATGGAATTATCATTGCGTAAGAGTTATTGTCCGACTAATTCATCTGGTCGAATTGATAAAATTTATTGATAAATCTGTATAGATCCTTGTTAAAACTATTGTGGATGGGAATAAATCAACTGATGGTATCATGCCACAGTTCAGTTCAGTTTATTCAACCATCAACCTCGCACTTCTGTGCTCTGGTTTCGGTTGCCACCTTCCGGCATCGTCCAGTAAAAGGCGAGAAGAATAGAAGCGTAGTGATAAAGATACAAAAAGTTAAAGTATTAAGCGAAAATCAAGAGGACAAAAATTAGAGTCCGAAAACAACTTCACCACTGACCGCGACACCTAGCCACGTCATTTAATGTCTCCAGCCATTTAGTGGGCGGATTACGTGAACCTCAATCTGGAAGTCTAACACGTCCTATTCGGTCAAGTCCACTGGTCAAGGTTTTCATACCTTTTTGCCATGTCTTGGACTGATCACTTCGAGCTAACTTCCAATCACCACTTGCCTCAGAGAAGAGCGTACGCTATAGAAGTCTATCACTGGGCATACGTAACACATGTCTCAACCACCTGGCATAGTGGGTAAAGAAATATGCGGTCCATGGTAATTTGAAACATCCTGTAGCAGATATTCAGCATTCCGCATATCAGATGTCACAGGAAAAATGTAGAATGTGTCTTTGGTTTTTGTCAGCCTCACTGGTCTTTGGCGTTGATGTGACATTGGTTTTCACACCGATGGTCGATTGTAATTTGGCCAGATCTTCCATACGGGTCAGAGTAACGGTACCTGAACATCAATGTATCTTACCGTTACGAAAGTAGATCCATTGAACCCCATCCAGGATGCCTGACACATCCTAATTTTGGGCAGTTTGCGTCCGTTGCACACCGGATTACCTTCATACTACACCCAGCCGAAAACGCGTTCTAATTTCTGACATATCCTCTCTTCCATCAAGATTTTTAGGAAGTCCCCTATTCCGTACTTGAACCGCGTGTTGACGAACAAAGAGATAGTAATAACTTCGGTTCGCACTAATCCTGGTAAATTGACGTCACTACTATTTATTCTGTTTTATATATTCTGTGCTGCCCGAATAAGATAATTTTTGAGCCAATGTTTGTGACTGACTGACATTCACCTATTATATATATATATATATATATATATATATATATATATATATACAATGATTACTCATTGTTAGTCGAAATTCTCCAACTCCTTTGAAAGACGAACTCACCAGATCTTATGAATCGCATTGAAATTATTGAGGATGGTTGTCACACCAGATTACTCACGTAACTTCTATACTATTCAGCAAGACCAGAGTGAATTCACCACGGATGATGAAGTCCTATCTACCTCCCTCTTACTTTTTGTTCGCTTGGATGCACATTTGATAGTTCACTAACCTATCTTAGATTTTGCTATATTTTCTCGCCAACTTTAGCAACGCTCGCCGTTGGCCGCTGATGATCGATCCAACGAGTCAAGCAAACAAATGGGTTAAAAATATGGAGAAGAAAAACAATTTGCAAGTGATCAAATTGACAAACACCGATTTTGTACGTACCCTGGAAAATTGTATTCAATTTGGAACTCCCGTACTATTGGAAGGAATTGGAGAAGAACTAGATCCGATGCTTGAACCTCTGTTACTGAAACAGACATTCAAACAGGGCGGAGCATTGTGCATCAAATTGGGAGATTCTGTGATTGAGTATTCACCGGAATTCCGATTCTATATGACCACGAAGGTAGGTGGCCAGCTTTGGTTAAACAGATTGTGTTTTATCGTCTTATGAATATTTTAACACACTTCCGGCTCAAATAAACCGTCCCATGTGGCTCGTTAAATCAATGAGGCATAAAATGCACTATTCCATATCAATCTGCGCTCTGTTTCACTGGCGATTCTTTTTCCCGATAGTTTTGTGTACTCCTGATAGTTGATTTCTGGCTTTCGGTTTTTTGCTACGAGGTGGCACCTAGAACCACTGCATCTAATCCGTGCTTATCAGTTGTTTGAATTGATCTGAAATGATGTCCACCCATCGTCAGACTGAGATTTGACCGAGGCATTCCTTTGTTGGATAGAGTTAAGCAAAGCTGATGCCAATCTCAATGCTCTTACTGGCTTAGGATAGCGTGACACGTCCGTGTAAAGAACCTTCGATACATAAAGGCTACGGTGCATGGAGCAATCCTATTGATATTTCATGTACATTATAGGTTCTTTCTTCTGGTAGACCGACCTGGGCCATCGTCATTATTGTGGAACAAGAACTGGTGAAATGAACAAGGTTAATTACTTCCCCAGATAAAATCATATAAAATTATAATCCATACAAATGATGTGGTGAGTATCAACTGACGCTTATTAAGGGGTGGGGGTGGGGTTCAAGTGAATACAACTGTGGTCCGTGCACAGAATACATGACGCAAACCATATTCGAGTGAATCCACAATTGTAGTGACTCAACAGATAGGAATAACAAGTATTTTCATGAAGTTCAGTTTTACGAATTTTTGCATATGTTCCATTGACACGAATGTTAATAGTTGACCAAAAGATGTTTTGCTTTCGCTTCCATTGGTCGTCAGTAGATTATTGGGGAATATTTTGGTGACCGTTTATCTGTAAAACTGTCATAAGCACCGATTTACGGTCAGGATGTTAGCACTGTCCTATTTTTGTAAAGATCTTTTCAAAATCAGCGCTTAAAAATGTATGGTTACCCCAAAGGCAGAAACTGGCACTTGGTGAAAATTAATTGTGCGGGATAAGATTCGCCCCGCCCCCTACCAATTACCAATGGCCAAACAGTGCGTTGACGATTTGTGCAGTTCGCAAAAGATGGGCTACGGAGTGTGGGGAAATACTAAAACCTAACTAGTATCTGATCAATGCCAAATGAAATACGTAGGATTGCCACTTCTCACAAGAATTCCGTCTCATATGATCAAGCCAGATGGGGGATTTTAAAAAGGAACACTTTTGCATTGTCACGATGCCGTTTTTTTAGATCCAACACACACTCACACAGTCTATTGCATATTGCCAGATGAGTCACTAGTATTTCAGACCTGCTACCCCAGGTCCAAGAACCAGAAACACACGAAAGCGATGGATGTCTGGATAGCCTCCGTGGCATTGTTAGATGCGCACAGATCGAATCCTCGGGATTCCAGATATGATGAGGCACGGAGAAGCCTTAAACACTCATTGATTGGGAGCTCAAGAAAAGACCGTGAGCGGTGGATTATGGAGTGCAAAATGATGGAAAAAGCTGCGGAGACCAACAACAGCCATACACCTTTCCGTCTAATTAGAAATACTGATCTTCGAAAGTTAGGTGTTAACGAACTGGTCAAAGGAGCAAACAATTTTCTGATTCAGATTCAGGAGCATCGTCTAGATCGACAAATTTAGGAACAAAGGCACATCTTCCGCAGACCCACCATCTTCGCTTTTCTTGATTTGAAAGCGTCCGCCCATTCAGTTGATCGTGTAACATGCAAGTAGCAGTGATCTTCCGCGGGAAAGTGGGGGGGGGGGGAGGTGAGCGTGTTCGATCTGCAAAGCACAAGGGGGAAAACAAACTCCATGAGCCGAAGCTCAGTAAGTGTATCAACGGCACCAACACTTACATTACTCGAACAACAATATGGCGGCTTACAGTCTGGCCATTAAAATTGTAAATGAATAGCCGAAGTCAAGTCTCGGCTTGCGGTAAAATTCCAGCCGAGTTAACCACTAGAAGTGGCGTGCATCAGGGTGGTCCGTCTCTTCTTCTTTCTAGTTTTTTGATTGATATGGCCTTGTTATGACTCAACCGCTAGTAGACACAGAACAACCGACACTGCGTGGGTCTTATGAATGAACATAAACGCGACTTACAGGCACGTCTAACAAAATAGATCGATAAAAGGAAATTGATACGAAAATGAGCGATTGCGACTTGGCAAATAACCGGACAGTACAAACACTGTTTCCTGTGCGCGCACGCGTACGCGGGCTTGTGTGTGGGTGTGTAGGTGTGCATGCATGGGCATAGTGTCAGCTGACAGTCCGTTCACCTCTCCCCACAAATAGAGATCGACTCGTATCCCATTTTATAGGGATCGGTGGTTGACATGTTGTTTGGCTGTGCCATTGCCTAACCGGATACCATATACCACATTACCCAAGCGGCTAACAATTACTTTTGGAATCCACTGTCTCGAATGGTGACGAAAATCGAAGAACATAAACACAATCCTTTTTGCTGAAGTCTTGCACCGTGATATCTTTTGAAGCGGCTTTCCATGTTTTTTTTTACGAACGGTTGGTGTGACCGTAGGGTACATAGCATCTAACTGTATTCGCATGCGTCTTCCAAGGAAGGTTTCTGCTGGTGAGGCATTGTTTGGGACTGATGTATTAGGAGTTGAGCGGTATGTCATCAGAAAGTAGTCAGTTATCTTTAGTATGCTTCTTTCCTCTTGCAACTTTTTGAAATCCCGTTTCAGTGTGTCTTCAAAGCGTTCCGCTTGACCGTTTGATTGAGGGCGATAAACTGGACTCCGTAAGTGCTCAATTGCCACGGACTGGCAGAGGTTAATGAACTCAATGGAGGTAAACTGGGTCCCGTTATCCGTAACTAGGGTTTCGGGGATCCCAAATTGAGCGAAAAGACGTCTCAAGATGGCAATGGTGCTTGAAAAAGAGATTGTTTTCATAGGAAATATTTCTGACCACTTTGAATAAGCAGCAACTATTACTATGAAATACTGTTGATTCATTGGACCTGCAAAGTTGATGTGAACCCGTTTCTAGGGTCCTGTGGGTAATGGCCAAGGATGCAGTGGAACCTTGATGGGCGCCTTGGCAGCAATTGAACATACTTCAGAACATCTAACGCACTCTTCAATCTGCCTGTCAATGTTGGGCCAATAAGCATAACTTCGAGCTAGTGCTTTCGTACGTGTGGTACCCGGATGACCACTAGCAATTGCCGCACCACTCTGGTTTTCAGTGCCTTAGGAATCGCTATGCATTCAGACAACATTAGATATCCGTCTACTATCGGGAGTGCATCTTTCCGACAATAAAATTGCACGATGTAATGGTCGGTGATATTTTGGGACCAGCCAGTGTGCAGAAAATGAATTGTTCGCTGGGAATCACGGTCTAATTTAGTTTCGCTTTGTATCATAGTGAACGTGACAGGCAGACTACGGATCGACTCACGAAATACCTGTTTGACTCCAGGATCAACTTCAACTGAGGATATTACCAAGTCATCACCAGGCTAACTAGCTGAATTCCTTTGTATTAGGCGAGATAATGGGTCAGCATGTCTGAAACTGTCTGTGCGGATGTACTTAATCACACAGTCATAATCTAGTTGTACCGTTGCCCCATCGTTGTAGTTGGTTTGCGGTATGAAGGGGAATACCTTTTTTGTACCAAAGATGGCTAATAGTGGCTTGAGATCAGTACACAAGGTAAAACATCTACCATGAAGAAATTTATGGAACCTGTGAACTGAGAGTACCAACGTCAGGCCTTCTTTCCCTATCTGACTGTAATTTCGTTCGGCGTTTGCGAGCGCCCGAGAGGCGTGGGACACTGCCTTCTCTGAACCGTCTGGAAACTTATGGAGAAGCACTGCTCCAGTGCCGCATTCAGAGGCGTCTGCGACGATTGTGAGTAATCGGGGATCATAGTAAGTCAGTATCAGGGTAGATGTCAACAGCCACTTCAATTCGTCAAAGAATGATTGACAGTCTTTTGACCATCGCCACTGGGAATCCCGTTTCAATAAGGCTTTCAATGTGGCTCTAATATTGTGCATGTTTGAAATGAAATTATTGTAATAGTTTACAAGATCGAGTAGGGATTGCACTTCCATTTTGTTTTTGAGTGCAGGCATTTGACTAATAGGTGCTACCTTGCAGGGGTCCAGGCGTCGTCCGTTTTTATCAATGACAACACTGAGAAACTATGCTTGGGAGAAAAAATTAGCATTTCGCGATACGTAACTTGAACCCAAAGAGCAGGGTCTTATCTAATACTTCGTTCAAATGTTGCACATGACCAGCTCCAGACTCGCTAACAATAACAACATCGTCCACGAAGGCCAGTGCGAATGAAAGGTCAGTCAGCATTGCGTCAATGATCTGCTGGAAAATGGCCGGAGCGCACTTTATTCCGAATGGCAATCTACTGTATTGATACAAACCGCGGTGGGTATTGATAGTCATCAACTCTGCATACACTATCCACTGCAACCTGAAGAAAGGCGTCAAATAAATCGATTTTCGAGAAGATTTTACCTCCGTTAAGTTTAAAAAACAAATTTTTCGGGGTCGGTAGTGAATACTGATGCGTTTCTAGTCAATCATTATGTCCAGTGTAGAGGTTGGCACATATGCGAACCGAACCATCTGCCCTCTTTACCACCACAATTGGTGCAGCCCAAGCGGAATAATTAACTTGTGTAAGTATTCCCGCTGTCTGCAGTCTTTCGAGTTCCCCATGTGTTGATTTCAAGACGGCGTATGGAACAGGCCGTTTTGGGCGAAAGACTGGTTTAGATCTCAGTTTTTAGATAAAGGATCGCTCTAGCCTTAGTGCAAAGCTCTAAGTCTGGTTGGAATATTTCAGCATACTTCTCCTGAATATTCTCAATTGTTAGAGTGTTAGTAATGTTTGCAACGCCATATGCGTGGGGTGAGTGTGAGCTTGACAGTGAAGTTGGGGTGTTTGAGTCGCAAATGAAACTGAAAGGTACATCCCATAACTGAAGCTTATTTATCCAATCAATACTGAGAAGATTTAAATTATCAGCCAGTGATATATAACAAATGCCATTACCGTAGTGGTCACGAAAATGAAACTCACATTCTAGATCTCCCAGGAATGGTATTCACTAACCAGTGGCATTTCGAGCAACCCGGTTTGTGGCATTGTATGGGGGCTTACCAAGAGCAACCCAAGTTGAGCGTGAAATGATTGTTATGTCCGATGCCGTGTCCAGTTGGAGAGTTACTGGATGGCTATTCACAGTTAATGTCACGTATTTCCGCATTTGGTTGAGTGAAGGGTTCGTGGTTGCGAATACGGCGCTCAACTGGTGCCTGATGCGACGAAATGCGCCGAAGTTATTTACAGGTCTTCTGTTTTGTAAGTGCCCACAAAACCCTTCTCTATGCCCCATATGTCCACATTCATTACAAAATTGTGTCCGGTCCCGACAAAACCGAACAACATGCCATTCCCCACAGTTTCAACAGGCAGAGAGTGGTCGTTGGAATGGTGTTGTTGCACGCATTTCACGAGATTTTGAGATTGTGTTTCCAGTTATTTTTTCTACGATGGTATTTTTATTAGACGATGATGCGTGCTGGATCATTGTGGAATCTTGTCTTGAGTTCATGAGTCTGATATATTCAGCAGTTGGGTCTTGCACGGACTGTTTTTCTGAAGAGTCTAGCTTTGCCGGCAGCGTCGAGCGAAGTTCGGCATCATCTGGAGATGTTAACCCAGCGACGAAAATCAGTGATTTGAATTGGTCGTCTGTGATTTCTTTAAGTTTAAAACGTTCGTATTCTTAGTTGACCCGACCAGCGAAAGTGACTATTTCTTCAGCTGAGTTTCTGGCTGTTTTGATACAGTTGCATCGTACATTGAACAATGACGAGCTTGACTGAGCTTAGCTTAGACACTGTTTCATTTAGCGGATATCTCGAGGATGCTGTGTCAGTATGTAACTGAAATACTGAGTGTGTTCTGTAGATCCCAACTTCTGCATGAGTAAATGCACTTTCGGTTGTTCGTCCAACGATGTACGGTCAACCAAAAAACATCTTCATATCGTCTGTACCATGAAGTGAGAGTAATCCCATGACATCTATTTACCTGTCAAAGGCTGAGAGTACGCTGCAGCAGTCAGGCCAGTGCTTCTGTATGGTTCAGAGACATGGCCACTGCGGGTGGAGGAAAGACGAAGATTATCGGTATTTGAACACCGATTTCTTCGTAGTATTGTTCGAATCTGGTGGGAACATCGCATCAATAATGCCGAGGTTAGGCGCGGAGTATTAGACACATCAATCAAATCATTAGATGAAGCACTTAAATTTACCAGGTTAGAGTGGTTTGCACGTGTGTTGCACATGTGTCCGGATAGGATTCCACAGTGCACGATATTCACTGTGACAGATAGTGGTTGGAAGATGAGTCCAGTCCGTTACATGGACTTGGCTATACACAGGGTGTTAGGCTTCTTGGGTGGGGTCCAAGAAGCTCTCACACTCAACTGTCAGGTACGTGGAGGGCTTTGACTCGGTGTCACCATCACTTGTGCTCTTGCTTTAAAAAACTTCTCCCGCCTGGTTTGATAGTATTTTTTTTTTACTTCTTTTCTTATCTTTTTCATAATATTATTTTTACTTCTTCGTTTACGATCGATATTGCCGCTGAGAGATAACAACCGAATCCACCGCAAACGGTGCATGGCCAATAGTTCCTGGAACTGACCTGATTCCGAATTTGTTCGGTACGAAATTATAAAATGATGACCTGATGAATAGGAATGTTTGTATCACATGGTTTTGCATCGCAAATGGCTTGTAAAAGCATAGGCATGGAGGAGGAGTGAGTATGGCGAATATGTCAATGGCCGTCTATCCGTAAAACTGCCATTAGTACCGGTTTACGGTCTAAATGTCAGCATTGTTCCATTATTATTGAGATCTTTTCAAAACCAGAACTTGTTAAAAATTAATTTTACAGTGCAAGATTCGTCTCCTAAAATATCAACGGCCGAACAATGTGTTCATGATTTGTGAAGCCCACAAAAGATTTGCTACGAAGTATGAGGAAATACTGAAAATTCATTAATATCTGACTGATAACAGCACTAAAGTATGTAGGATTGGGACTTCTCACAGAAAAACGTGGTCTCCTACGATCAAGCAAAATGGTGGGTTCTAAAAAAGAACATTTACTACACGGTCACGAGGCAGTGTTTTTCTATAGCTCTAACACGCACACACAGAGGGAGAATGCACTGTGTATTGCCAGATAAGCCACTGGTATTACAAATTTGTTCAGTGCATAAGTGCATTAGGATGAGATAATGAATAGGAATGTTTGTATCACATGGTTTTCCATCGACAAATTTTGTATTCCCGCAAATGGCTTGTGAAACCGTAGGCACGGAGGAAGAGAGGATTTACCAATGATGCTTGTCATCGGTTCTGTAGAGGAAAATATCCAAAATTTTGCTCCTCTTCAAAATACAGCTGAGATCGTGCAGGTGATGTACAAAATTTTAGCCACAAGTACTCTGATTCAATAACGCACACCGTCTTGGTCATCGATTAGATTTTGGGTCAACTCGAATTGGGCTAGTTCAGCTATGGGATAGTTGTACCATAGATTGCTTTTTGTAACTTACTCTTGAATAGAAGATAACCAGTTGCATGGAAAATGATGTCCTTCATCGGTCATCACCTCAAGCGGACAAACCAACGCATTTTTTTCGCGGGACGCGAATGCCTAATTACTGCTATCGTTTTCAGTAGCACAAACAGAAATTCAACCCCCATGGTTGAATACGGTACCGCTGAACGCATTGTACTGTACTGTATTGTATTGAAGACTTTAGCAAGTTAACAAAAGCTCACATTTCAGCCAAACTGAGGGAAAACTAATCATTGACACTTTGAAATACGCATAAAAATAGGTACTTTAGAAATAAAACTGGTTCAGCCATTGAGGTAAGTCCGAAGTTCCTCTTATTTTGTCAACCGGAATACGTGCTAAAAAAGGCACTGTAGAGTTACGATAGACATTTATGCGGGATGGGGTAAGCCTTAATTCGGAACGTGTGGAGGGATGCGACCGGCATGCAGGGGATGGGCGGGGTCAGCGAGAATCTTCGCGAATTTTTCACAGGCTATAATGTGCAGATGGCAAACTTTGGAGAGAAGACAGCTCATGGAAATCAAAGAGACACAACTGATAACGGCTAGGCCGCGGCGTAGAATGATAAAATTTCTTAAATAGACCAGGAAAGATTACGGCAGAGCAGTAGAGTAAGATTGATTGAATACATTGATGGACAAAAGAAAGAATGACAGCTTGTGTTGCGACAAACTGCCTCAGCCTACTAATTTGAAAAGACAGTCTACGTAGTTTTTTAACAGGATCAAGAATGTAAGAAGACCACTGTAAATTGACGCTGATTGTGACGCCTAAGTGTTTGACCGAGTCGGCTTTGGAAATTGGGACACTGTTGATGATTGATTGCTCATTAGGATAAGAGGAACTAGAAAGGGAGAAAGTACACTCAGAGCATTTGGAGATGTTGAGATGTAGTCCAGAATGAGACGAAAAGTCCTAAATATTGTATAAGTTCTCGGAAAAAGAGGTAAAGTCTTGTTGGTTGTAGATAGGTTGACAGAGCATGACGTCATCAGCGTACCTAAAAATTTGTACTGATGGTGCAGTGGTCAAGTCGCTAATATATGCGGTGAAGAGAAAGGGGAAAAAACGGTGCCCTAGAGAACACTTGAGTTGAGGACTCGATAAACTTGTACCAACTCTAATACGTTGAGTTCTGGTGGAAAAGTAGTCTTCCAACAACGACAGTAAAGAAGTGGGACAGCCAAAGAACTCTAACTTTTGAAGAATTAGAGAACGGGGAACTGAATGGAATGCGGAAGAATAGTCGAGGAAAACACATCGAACGGAATTCATGGAACGATTCAAATTGTTGGAAAGGAAATGGCAAACTGAAGCAATTGCACCCAGAGTGCATCTAGTGGGTTTGTACGCAAACTGATGTAGGTCATTTGGAACAACAAGAAAAGAACGCAATCGACTAAGGATAGCACGCTGGGTCAACTTGAGCGTGGAAGAAGTGATGGCGATAGGACGAAAGCGTTTTGACAAAATGTTAGACTTGAAGTGCTCGGAAATAAGCACTACTGCTGCGGGTTTCCAGGAGGCAGGAATGGCACCAGCATCAACGGTTTTGTTGATGAGAGAAGTCATGGTTCCGGATAGCTGACGTGCTACAAATTTGAGAACTGTGGAGGGTGAACCGTCCAGAAGCATAGCAGAAGCTGTTTTTGAGGTTCGAAGAAGCTTGAAGACTTCTTCTGAGAGAAATGGCTCTATACCTAAGGGAAGGGAAGGAAAATAAGATGGTAAGGTGTCCGACGAAGGATGAATGAACGCGGCGTTTAGGCTGTCAGCATCTATGTCGTAGTTCTTTGATCGGGCCCGTTGTCCACATAGAAGCCGGATTCCATGCCGGAAAAGTTTGCTATTGGTGGTTCAAAAGAACTGGTGGGCAAATGTCTTGTTCAGCCGTCGAATCTCTTGTTTGATCAGGATGGAGTGTCGTTTCACCGAAGCCTGGTCGTGTATTTTATAGGCACTTTCTTTTTTCCTTCTCAGAGATTTCAGCAATGGAGAAGCTATCCTACCGTTGTTAAAAAATGCAGTCTCTATAGGACAACACAGATCAAATGCCTCACTTAGTGTCTTCGTAAAATGGTCTAGCGGGCAAAGAGAGCAATCGAAGGAAAGCCACGAAGTAAGGGATCTCTGAAGACTAGTGTTGGTGGATGACAGATTTCTATAGGTTATTTTTAGTTGTTTCGTACTGATGAGTGAACAGTGTGCTGAACGTGAGTAGACTTTGGGTCTGGTGATAATGAGAGCATGATCACTCGTTGAAACAGGAGCTTTCAGTTGTAAGTGAAAAAGATCGGAGTGATTTGTGATGATTCTGTCTAAAACAGCATTCCCTCTAGCTAGGATAAAGCAGAGGTCACTTAAACCAAAAGCAAGTAAGGGATACGTAGGCGCATGATTAAAATCACCAACAAAAATCATAAACAGTCAGACAGTAATGGAACCAGGACGGTTATGAAAGCGTCAAAGAGCAGGTCTATGTCCATTTGGGTGCAGAAAGAAGCTATATACAAGTTACTGATCACAGTGCCTCCAAAAGGCGAGAATTTAGGGTGACATCTAAAAACCACGCAGTAAAAGCCATTACAGGATAAAGTAAAAATAACTTCATACTTGCCAGACCACTCGGAACTGATGTAAGTAATCATTTCACCACCTCTCTTCTTCTGGCACTGTTTTCTTTCTTGGTGAAAGCATTCAAAGTTCTCAAGGAGAACGAGTTCATCATCTATACTTTCATTTAACCAAGATTATTAGAAACAGGTCACACTGGTGCTCGTGTTTATCCAATAGTTCAGGACGTTGATTAGGAAAGACATGGTTCCAAACAGGGACCGAATGTTAGTACTGACCAGTGCGGGAACTGTCATCTTCCTTGATGATGTGCGACTGAGGACAGTCTGCCAACCGGCTTGCTTGCTTTTCCCAGTCCAACTTGATCTTTGCAAACCTTCATAAAAACGAGTAGTGGATAGTGATGCAGACCATATTGTGTCTATAATCCAAGTGAATGATTCTTTAGAGTAGCGAATTCTGAGTGACATGAGTTGATGTTGAGAATAATTCCTAAGTGACATTGATCAAGTTCACGACAAAATGTAGCGCAGCCAATCGTGGGGCGCGCTACATACATATGAATGAAAGATTTGCACACATGCCAACTATAGAGATCACTTTTAACTCGGGGGAATATTGAACCCATCCTGACTGTCGTTAGCCAAATCAGGGACACAAGTTCCGCATCCTCTTTTTCCATAATAGTTATTCACTTCTCACGTCCTCGTCTCATATGGTTGTAGCTGGCCAAACGCTGTTTGCTTTGTTGCTGTCTTGTACAATTCCAAGCTATGATTTGACGAACTCTCTTTTTCTTTTTTACTTTTAATTTTCTTCTAGCTTCGTAATCCACATTATCTTCCCGAGACTGCGGTTAAAGTCACTCTGATGAATTTCATGATTACTGAAGAGGGCTTGCAAGACCAGCTGTTGGGTATTGTTGTCGCTCGAGAGCGTCCCGAATTGGAGGACGAGAAAAACAAACTGATCCTTCAAGGTGCGGCCAATAAGAAAAAACTCAAAGAGCTGGAAGACCAAATTCTCGGTGTTTTGTCCAGTTCTGAGGGTAATATTCTGGAAGATGAAAGTGCTATTCAAGTGTTGAATTCTTCCAAGGAATTGTCCAACGAGATCGCCGAGAAACAAGCTTATTTCGAAGAAACGGAACAAAAGATAGACGCAGCTCGTTTGGGTTATGTGCCTATCGCGGTGCATTCAACCATTCTTTTCTTTTCCATTGCTGATTTGGCCAATATCGACCCGATGTATCAGTACTCGCTTACGTGGTTCATCAACCTATTCAACATGGGTATCGATAATTCGGAAAAATCGGATGATTTGAATCAGAGACTGGAGAATCTGAGAAGTTATTTAACCTACTCTTTATATTGCAATGTGTGTCGATCATTATTTGAAAAAGACAAGCTACTTTTTTCATTCCTGCTGGCCATAAATATGACCCGTCATGAAGGACAACTGAACGAGCAAGAGTGGCGTTTCTTACTGACCGGTGGTGTAGGTCTTGATAATCCACATACGAATCCAACCGATTGGTTCCCGGCCAAAAGTTGGGACGAATTGTGCAGACTGGATGACGTCACTGTATTTCCCGGGATCAGAGAACATTTCTGTTCGAAAACCGGAGCTTGGAAAAATATTTATGACAGTGGAAATCCACATGAACAACCATTACCGGTCGAGTTGAAGCATTTACGCACACGTATTCAACAAATGTGTGTTCTTCGGGTTTTGAGACCAGATAAAATTGTCCCTGCCATACAGAACTACGTTCTGGAACAGATGGGCAAAGAATACATAGAACCACCTCCGTTTGATTTGCCAGGCACTTTTGCCGATTCATCGTGTACTGTCCCCCTACTGTTTGTCCTGTCACCAGGTGCTGATCCCATGGTCGCTTTGCTCAAATTTGCTGAAGATATGGGATTTGGTGGAAGCAAATTCGAATCTCTCTCACTCGGTCAAGGTCAAGGCCCAATTGCTCTGAGAATGATAGAACGAGGTGTAAAAGAAGGCACATGGGTTCTGCTACAAAACTGTCATTTGGCTCCCAGTTGGATGGGCATGCTTGAGAAGACTGTCGAAGAACTGAATCCGGACACAACACATCCCGATTTTCGACTTTGGTTGACCAGTTATCCGAGCAGAGACTTCCCCGTGGCAATACTTCAGAATGGAGTAAAAATGACGAATGAACCACCAAAAGGTTTGAGATTCAATCTGTGGCGATCCTATCTGAGTGATCCGATCTCGGATCAGGAATTTTTCCAATCTTGCCCAAACGAACATGCGTGGAAAAAGTTATTGTTCGGATTGGTCTTCTTCCATGCGATTGTACAAGAACGGCGCAAATTCGGTCCACTCGGATGGAATACGCCCTACGAATTCAACGAGACCGATTTACGAATCTCGGTGCAACAGTTGCACATATTTCTAGAACAATATTCTGTAAGTGTTTCGTTTTTCATTTCTTCCTAAGCTAATAGGTTTATGATTCTGAATTGAAGACGTTGGCGGCAGCACTGGCCCTGGTTGGTGTATCCCGACTCCGTGGTTGCAGCTCAAGAGATAGCGATTGTCATTGGTGACAGATGTTGAAGGATAGGCTTAGAACGGAATCCAGTGGTGTGAATGCCGTGCGACGTACTTAGGAAACTTTCGGACTCCATAAATACTGAATACGTCTCCAAATACCTCAAAAAATAGTTTATTTTTACCAACTATCCTCTCATCATTCCCCGTTTCTGCATTTGTGGTGTTGGTACCATGGTTGACTCCAGGTTCGATGTAGTGATAATATATAGTACTAAAGTGAATTTAAGTAGCCAGTCACTAACCGCTAGGGTTTAGAAGTTTCATCGACTGTTCCTCAGCAAAAAGTCGTTTGAGGAAACAAGGTGATTGGGAAACATTATTAAGAAGGTTCGGCCTAAAGCCTTTGCAATATGTGGTCAAAAATTTGGAATTTTCAGGAGTATGGGGATGAAAGCAGATTGTGATACTCAAGCAAGGTTGCCGGATAACAGCTTTGGAGATCACTTATCAGTATTCAACTTACAACCTGTAACAGAGGGAAAGTTGGCCGAGAACCTCTAGGCCCCATATGTTTCGAGCACTTTACGACTGGTTTAAAAAGAAAATAATTGTGGATTTATTCGGCGAATCGTTTGATTCCTACTTTGCGTTTCTGGCACAGGTTGAAGCTGTCTACCTAATCACAAGCTAATGAAGTGACATTGCTCTAGCCGATAAACTTAGGTGCAAAATATTAGATACACGAAAAATCACTGAATGAAAGTTGAACCAACCTCTCACCAACATGCACTTCGAATGAGAACACAATAGAGTAACTTTGGATAATTTATATCGGGATAGATTTGGCTATATCACATCAGGTGCACACTTCAAATTACATGCTATTATGGACCTGCCAGTGGTAATTTTATCTGCTCAATTGTGACCACTAATATTACGCATTCTGTAGTGTGTACCTGATGGTATACAAGTTGTCCAAAGTTATTCCTCTGTGCTTGCTTTTCCCAAAAAATAAAACGGCAAAGTTATTTGGGCAAGTATGGTTACAGTTTATGTTGCCCTTGTCCAAGGTTAAAGTACCTCAGCGTGCGATGTTCGCTAAGGTGGGTATTGGTTAAAGATCAGTAAAGTGACCAGTTCAGGATATGGAAGGTACGAAAAACCTAACCAGCAGACATAACCATGTGGGGCTTGCTAGGCTTCCCGGGTGGAGTTCAAGGGATTCGCTCATTGACAGTTTAGAGGGGTTTACAGATATGGCATGACGTAAGCCAGTGACGCTCAGGTATTCACACACTTGCTTTGTATGTTTGGTACTGTTATTTGCAGTCCTCTCCTCACTTTTTCCTACTCATGGTTGGCTTGGTATCCGAATGATGATTATGATGAGAGTTAGCAGACATAACTGCCACACTCAGAACACGGTGACTGATTGTTCGAAATGGTCCTATTTCTGATTCCACTGCGAACAGAGGAATCGAAATCGACTGCGAAATTGTCTAACCACTGTTCTTGGTTATCGGAAAGTTGCACTCAAAGAAGTTCAGGAATAAAATTTATCTCATATGGTGGTTTCGCCAAAAAGGAATAGGCAACTGAATCCACGTTAAATGTGCTTGATATAGTGCTCATGCATTTTAGAGGGTGATAGGATTGCCGATGATGCATGATGAATCATTTAATAGACTATTTAAACACGTAACTACCGAAGTTGTACAGATATATGGCGGATTTTGATTATTTCGTCCAACAATCCTTACCAGGAACAGACTTCGTTTCTTTCACTTATCAGGATGCCGGCCTAATGTAAACGGCCCTGTCCACTCATGCTTGCATACCGAAACATTGCTAACTTGGAATAAGGTATCATTACTTCCAAATCTGTTATTTCTGAGCAGGTTCTTATTCCCCCGTATTATGGAACCTGGCTGTATCATTTTACTGTTATGATCAACAGTCATTCTTCAATTTCCACGGCTAAATCATTCGCACGATTTTGTTGTGTGGCAGAAGCATATCTGTTCAAAGTTCACAAAAACATTGTTTAAGTCCAGCGTCTAGTCTACTGTAGAGTTATGGGCAAAGTCAGACAACGAAGTCAAAACCGGTGAAGTTCCTAATTGCGGCAATACACGTCAACTTCAATGAAAATAAAATGACAATGCACAACTCATTTGTGGCTTTCTCTATGGAGTTCATCTTATACTCAGTGTGCCAGAGGTGACAAGCAGTGAAAAGCAATTAGCCAAAGCAATAGGTTTAAAATGTGAGATCTTCAGCCCTAAAGATCATTAGACAACCAAGAGATGTATACGAAAAATGAGGTGTAATGGACCGCTAGTTCACAAACGAGTGTTACGGAAGAGAAATGTGCTAGCAATCAGAACGCAAGACGGATTAACAAGAAACAAGAAGTGTCCGGCAAGTAGTGGCATGCTCCATCAGGATGCACGATCAACGTTCACCGACGTCAACGAGGAAGGACGTGGGGTTCCAGTGGTGTGGATCTGATGGAGCCTACGTACAAAGACCGTACACTAGTTTGCAGAGTGGAAGTATGTCGGAAATAGGGCTCGTGGTTGCCGCATGCGCGAAATCTACATTCACACATAAGATAGAAGGTGATCAGAAGATCAATAAAGTGGGAAAAGGGTATAACAGATTCGGAAATCCTAATTATTTCCTGGATTAGCTATGAGTCTTCGCCAGCGATGTTCAGTGAAGTGCATTTTCGGACTTTAACTTCATCCATATCATCATAAAATTTTAGAGAAAATGCCATGATCTAGTTCACCTTGCGAGTAATCAGAAAAGGATTCCAACCAATTTGTGCCCAAATTTTAGAACATCAACGTTCGAAATCTGTTCTGAGTTCGATTTGCGTGGGTATGAAGAAAAATGTAAATGCACAAGGAGGGAACATCAATTTAAGAGTACAGACCGATTCATGAAGTCGGATTTGGAGTTACTTCAGATTTAACTGCCACCATCCACGCTCAGGAGAGTTCCGGTTACTGTTGCTGCCCTTCCGACTTATTCCAGTTGGTGGGAAAGAAAATAAAAATTATTGTACTGGCGGTTTCAGCAGTGGGTGGTTCAAATTAATAATCATACAGTATCGATGTCGCGCTCCCTATCTTGATACGAGCCAATGGCAAGACGTATTGAGCCAACGATGTGTTGTACCTCAGTCAAGTTATCACGTGCAAATGCCGGTTCCGTGTCCCAGCTGGGATTGGTGAATGCACACCGCACGCGCTGAATTCTAGCGAAGCTAGGACAGCTGTTCCAATGGAACCCTAAATGCCCGGAGGAACTTGAAGTCTGAAACTCACTACTGTGATGTTTGTTAGTAGACAATGTTGTGTAAAAATCTAAGAGGTCACAAAATTGCAACGGAATCACTGGCCTAGTCCCACATTTACTCGCATAATTCTCGCTAGTAAAAACAGTCGTGAAGCTTGAAAGTTAGCCAGGCAACTAACAGCAACGATGAACGGTGGAGGAGGAATTTAAATTCACATGGTTCACTCCATCCAACCGTTTCTGTCAAATCCATACATTATCTTGAATTCAAGCACGGTGGCAAAGCAACAGCAACAATAACAAAAACAACGGGAAGGAATAAAGTATAACGAGATGGGATAAACGGCAAGCAAAATGGCATGATATGATTTGATATTTTCACTCTCCTACCGCACAGTTTCTTTGTTTTTCTGGCAACGCAACTCTTGAAATATCGAACGACTAGTCACTCGGTGGTCAGTCTCAATTGTGTGATCGCCTTGATACTGATATTTGTAGTTCTCCTAATATTCCCTCCATATTTCTGTTTCTCCCTCCATTATTTGCAGCCAAGGTTGCCTCTGGGAGATAGAAACCAAATTCACCCCAATCAATGCTTGATTGATAGTTGTCTGAACTGAATGCTGATCGCAGAAGGGCAATTAGGATGCGTCGATAGTGATCCAAGCTAACTATATTTAGTTATACCATTGTTTCACAACGTGGTTACGTGATTTGATGCGTAAGTTGACCTTATTCTCTCCATTATTTTCCACCATTACCCCACCACCAGGATGTTCAGTACGAAGCTTTGCGTTATCTGACTGGGGAATGCAACTACGGTGGCCGTGTGACCGACGAATGGGATCGCCGAACACTAAAAACGGTGCTGATGCGATTCTATTGTCCACCGGTTGTGGAAGAGGCAACATACATGTTGGATGAGAGTGGTACTTACTATGTCCCGGAAGATACACATGTGAGTTTCATACTTGACTGAGATTAGATTGCATGAAACGCTTAAGCTCACCAGGCTAAGATGAGTTGGACAAGTGTTACGCATGTCCCCTGACAGGATCCCTCGGCGCGCTATGTTTACTGAGGTGAGTACCGGTTGGAACATGAGTAAGGGTAGTCAGTCCATGACATAGAAGATAGGTAGGAAAAGCCTAATTAATGGACTTGGCCATATAGGGCGTGTTAGGCTTCCTGGGTGGGGTCCAAGAGACCCTCTCACTCAATGGTTAGATACGTTGGGTGATATGGCTAGATGCCGCCATCAGTGACGCTCTCGCATTCACAAACTTTTTTCAGCGATTTAATTCCAGTAATGTGATTCTCCTCTTACTCCTCACTACTCTTTCTCCTTCATTATTTCTTTTTGAGATTTTCGCTAGGAGATAGCAACCAAAACCACCATGCGCCGCGCATGATTAGTGGTTGTCTGAATAGAATGGAATAGAATAGAACGAACTGCATAAATTATGTAACAAGAATATGATGTAATACATATCCATGCACGTTAAAGTATTTCTAGATCGCGTATGATACGCCGTAGAAATTCTACGATGCGTTTCGCACCTTCGAAGTGTAAAATGCTGCTTCAGGAATGGGCTATCCCTACACTAGATCTCCTTTTGGCAAGAGAGGCCTTGGCAGTGTAAGATAACTTTTGTTGCCTGGACAGCTGTATCTCACTAGGCGGTTGGATATCAGATGAAGTGTCACCGCGTACACAGAAGGCCGGTTTGAATTACCCTTGTTCAAACCATCTGTGGCACCCGTGTGATATCCGATCATCCCTCACGGGTCGAGTATAGATCCATCCTCCTACACTGCTCAGAAACATAGCCATAACAGGTGGAAGGTAAGCAAGGACTGTCGGTGTTTGAACATCAGTGCATTCGTATTATTGCTCGAGTATGGTGGGAACACCGTATCGACAATGCGGAGATTTGGCATAGGGTTTTGTGAACCAGAGGTTAGTCACTGGAAGAACTACTGATTCTGAACAGGCTAAGATAGCTGGGACATTGCCACGCATGCTGACCAATAGACTTCCTCGGCGTGCGCTGTCCTCCAAGGCAAGTAGTGGTTAGAAGATAGGTCGAGATGGTCAGTCCATGACGCGGCAAAAAGTATGAAAAATGTAAACAGTGGACTTGACCAAGTGGACCACGTGAAATTTTCGGACTGGGGTCCATGAGACCCGCCTCTCAGATGGCTGGAGACATCAAGTGTCATGGCTAGGTGTGGCAGCCAGTGGCGTGGTTGCATCCAAACTCCTTCTTTGTCTCCATGATTTCCGCTTGTTGCTTTGATTATTTTGGGATCATTTTCACTTTATGCTCCTATTCTTTTTTGCCCTTTTCTCGACGATGCTGGAGGGTAGCAACCGAAGCCAGAGCACAGAAGTGCAATGCTTATGGCTGAAAGAACTGGACTGAGCTGACGACCAACTACCTAACCGGAAGTGTCAGGGCTCGAACCTTGTACCTCGTGGTTGATAGAAGCTTATGCCAGTTCAACACCGTTGTGTGGGCAAAACAGTAAGGGGGACGAAAACACACATGCGCGAGAAACGTGTATTCTGAATCCTCAAACGTCAAGCACGAGCATCAGGACATGAACAGTAATGTCTAAGGCGAACTTAAGCTGTCAATCAATATCAGTCTTGGACGAAGTAAGCCACATGTGATTGGTGGAGTAGGGGTGTTCAAAATGTGAAACATACAGGTGTTGGATGTTTTTGTGTATGGTGAACCAGACGGGAATGAATCATGAGCAGATGTTCATGGTGAATGGATAAACCTCACAGCATCGTGTGATTGAATAAACCACACAACAAACACAAACGGTGCAGTGTAGGCAATCGCGAGTTCCTTTCGTGGGCGAAGTCCGAAACGGGATAAGATTTGCAAAATGCACTAATCACTGTCTGGCTAAGAGGACATGTGGTGTCATACCACTTGATCATCTTCATTTTGGACCGGATGTTAAATAGCTGAGTTATGTTTGATGATCTGTTCCATTTTGAACATAGCGACGGCAACTTCTACCGCTGCTATTCGGAAAAGGAATGGTCAAAATAAGAGGGGGTGAAAAAGATGTAGTATTTCAAGGATGAGTGTAGGTGCAAGTATGCTACTGGTTGCGGCACTTGACCGTATCATTAAATATCTCCACAACTTTTATCAGTATGCTTCTTGAACCGGGCTCAAGGATTTTGACAAATCGAACGCAACCATGTTCGTCCATCCGGTCTTTGACAGCTTCCTGCCGTATCATGAACTGACTGTTGATGAGCACCAAAAGCAGCACAGATGCTGCGTGAACAATAAAAGTGGTGACACTCCGGGGAGGTCGAATTGCTCAACTTACTACTCAAAAGCTTGTTAGTAGAAAGAATGAAACAAATCAGCGGTTGTAAAACCAGTCTTGAAAAGGATTACCCGTGGTGACCGAAACGTCGACAACCTACCAACGATTTCGACTACGCTGTGTTATTAAACAATAAAATCTTACCATGACTTGAACAATATTTAAAATCGAATGATGGTTCCAGGCCCCACATTAACTTTGAACGAAGAGTTCCTTCTAAGTATATGGAATATTCGTGGCCATCGTCACTTGAGTGTCCCACTGAATATATTGGGAAATTTTACTCTCATTACAAAATTGAACGTATCATCATAGTCGCGACCACAAAAACTAACGGCTCTACATGTCCTTTTGGCCGAAGAACAAAGTAGTGTATGGTATATGATGGCATTCAATGGGTCACTCAAATGACGATGATCAAACTGACCGGACGGGTAATTCTTTTATCCTAGGACCTTTGAATGAAGATGAATTGGAGCAAGGCCAGTGGTCTAGACGAGTTGCCGCCAAGGGTGCGAACTGAATTTGCTGTCATTCCATTCTCAGCGTTAATATGTTTATGCAATCGTATTTTGTCCCGTGAAAATACCCCGGATTATGCTAGAGTGGCATCCATGACGCGAGTGCATGTTTACTGCGTGGAAGATATATCGCTCAGTCTAATACTCTGGACTTGTGTGTTCAAAGACCTCCATTGCATTGAATGTCCTAGGCGATAAGAATGACTTGCCCGGTCAGCTAGACCATCGTCATTTGAGTGTCCCATTGAATGTCATCATGTACCATACACTATTCTGTTCTTCGACCTAAAGGGTACGTAGGGCCGCTAGTGTTTTTGGTCGCGACTATGATGATACATTTAATTTTGTAATGAGAGCAAAATTTCCCAATATATTCAATGGGACACTCAAGTGACGATAGCCACTAATACCTCATATACTTAGAATGAATATACTAACTGTGAACTCTTCGTTTGAGGTTAGTGTGGGGCCTGGAGCCATCATTCGATTTTAAATATTGGCCAGGTCGGCTAATTTGCTTCTCTATCATCCAATTTATCGCGTACACTTTTCCAGCTGACTTTATTATTCACTTTGTGGCATTTGTTTCATGTTGTCTACTAACAAGCTTTTGAGTAGTAAGTTGAGCAATTCGACCTCCCCGGAGTGTCTCTACATTTATTGTGCACACTGTAGGTAAAGTTAATCCTAGAACATATGTAACGAACCCGAGAAAATCAGGTATTTGATCTAACGAAGGACTCCTAGTACAAAGTGGTTCTTGCTAAACCTCGGGATTTTGAGTTCGCTCACTTCAACAGACTCAAACAAGGCTGCGAAAACATCGGCGCTCGGGTGCTGATCAAAATGGTCTGTGTCGGAAACTTCATAAATTTTTTTCAGAGGCGAATGTTATGCTTTTGAAGTCATAGCCAGTGACTACTGGCTTTGTTGGACAGCTTCTGAGATGAACTGCTCCGATGGTTTTTAAAGTACATTCTGAAAAACTAGCAACTATAGATATTTTCAGCAGGCAAAATCGGAATTCCAAAGTTCCGAAGCAGCATAATAATTAGTCAACATCATCCGATGTATTTGTTTACGCTGGAACTGTTTTGTGTGTTTCTCTTAGAATAATCGTGATATTTCCATTTTAAGTGTTTTTCATTATCTTTTAGCAGAGTGTTCTTCATATACAGCCTGTCCCACATTTCACACGGTAATTTTGTTAACAAAAAATCCTGCTTGCTTATCCTTTGTTCCACTTATCAGTTTGTATAAATGGGAAGGACTGTGGACCAGCACCGTACAGTGTGCCAGGATCGAACGAGATTCGCAACGTATCGGCAAAGCGATGCGCCATGTGGCGAGTACGCAGAGAAAAATGTAATCTTAAAAACGGCGTCGTCGGTGTAGTCATTTGATGATAAAAATTGTCTTGTGAAAGGTTACCCGTGATAACCGAAATGTTGACCGATTATATTTTTCCCCCAGCAATGCTGTATTATTGACATTGCACTTTTTCTCGTGTATTACCACCAAGCCTACCTTTTCCTTCTTTGACAAATGACTTGATTGACTAGACTCTCAGTTTTTTTTTTATAATTTTTCCCTTCTGTTTGAAACCAGTATGAGGGATACATTGATTACATCAAATCCTTGCCGCTCAATCCGGCCCCAAGTGTGTTTGGGATGCACGAAAATGCGGATATTACCAAGGACCAACAGGAGACAAACCTAATGTTCACAAATATTCTGCTCACACAAGTAAGCAATTTTTTTTATCGTCATCCCCGATCTCATTTCTAGTAATGTTATCGAAAGTGAGACTATTTCTTCCCATAATAGCTTGCATACTACCGATCAATAAATGAGACGGAGTTCAACTAAGGAGTTTGGTGGTAACAAGTGATACATAAGCGACCATTCATTGATATGTCCGTTTGATAGAGTACTACCCATGACCTAGGCACGGTGGTTTCAATGGCTATTTCTTAGCAAAATGCAGTCTGACAAAAGTGATGAGTGGTATAAATTTTAACAAAAAGCAGAAAGTATATTTATGAAAGCGCCAAGCAGGAGAAGACGTACTGCGAAAACAACAATGCTGTTGTTGCTCACGATCATGTCTCTGGTAAATTAGTAGGTTAATTAAAGGCAAGATATCTATACTTGTCTTTCAACAACTGCTCACCTCACCGTGAGGAAGTCTTTGTGAAGGCAACCGAAACGTAATAGCCTTACGAAGCCGGTCTTTGCATCACCCGTAATAAATAATATCGCACTATGAACATCGGCATGTTTAAAGCTCCTACTGAACTATGCTAAACTGTTCAACTTGTAATCCAACCCTTACGTTTCAATGAAATCCGCAAAATGCATTTATACTGCAATCGCTTCCTGCACTTTGTTTTGTCGCTTTGAAAATCCCATGGAGTATACATTTTTGTCTGCGTGTGGAAACTTTGGTGAGGGTGAAATGGAGTGCTACAGCGTAGTTCTGAGTGTTCAGTGGCAACTTCGAAAAAGCTTTCTCATGGTTCAATTAAGTCGGTAACACTGCTTCGGATACGTGTTGATTATGGTAAACAAACGATTGTTTCCTCGGGATGGATATCACCGTGCAATGGCCAGCCAAGCAGCACAGAAACAAGACGGAATAGTGTACTGAATGTACGGGAAGTAGATATCTCATAGTTTCCATTTTTTATCCCATGCCTGCATATGACTGGAATGAATGGAGCAGGCCACGTAGGCACAAAAGACCACCGTGATGTCAAGACGGTTCCATAACGTAGACGTACTGAACCAAATGGCAAAGTCGACCACCATCAAAGTGGATCGGTGGCAGATGAATTACGAAAAATCCTGTCACTGATAAGCAGCATATCATTATTTTATACCGAGTCAAGTTGTTTGCAATGACTAATAAACGGTTTTCGTGGCGAGTCTTTATCCGGAATCAGAACATTTCTCTAATGTGAAGAACTAGTGTATGAGAAAACAAGGTGTAGGTGTACATATTTTTTCAGTGATTTCGTTTGCAAGTCAGTGTGGTCATGTCCATACGAGCAAAATGAGAGGATCCAAGGGACACATGCAGTTAGCTACTCATTCAGTCAATCGACCGGTCGTTTGATCCTGCCAGCCAATAGAGAAATAGAGTGACAGGGTAAATGGAATTCACAGCTATGAACCATTAGACGTGGAGGTTCAAGTCGATGACGGAAGGTCGAAGACTTCACCCCCGTAAGTGATGCCGATCCAGGTCGGCTAACCGGTCGACTGACTAACTGTTTGTCTAACGAACTACACTGGCACTCCGTCCCCCTAATTTTGTTAGCATATAAATGTGAGTGTAATGGCTTGAGAACGTAATCATCGAGAAAAATATATTCTCCTAAGCTGTTAAATGTTTTTTTCTTCTGATATTTGACCAATCCGAAAACGGCTGGTGTTTCACTGTAACAGGACTGGAAAAACTGACGCAACAAACCTTAACTAGGGGAGACGGTATCAAAGGGTTTTGTATCAGTTCAGCGGTTTATAATCATGCCATTACATTGCTATATTACGACAAATTATGAGATTGAACCAACAAGGTAGATAGGAGGAAGTGATGAGGAGTAATTATCACTGAAAACGAGCTTGTTTGCCTATCTGTGCTTCCTAAATGTGCTCATTGAGAATTTACGGGCAATTTAACGATGATTCTGACGAGAAAACTGTGAGACTCGAATGAGATTATTCACTTTAAAACGCAATTACCAGTTACAACAGACCGTGGTAAGCTGAACAGACCACCATTCAACCCATCGGAAGCTTGGCTTAAGAGAATCACACTCCAGACTTTCAGACGTGGAAAAACTGTTTTCTTAACTTGAGTAGAAAGTCCTACTATTTTTAAAGTGCACGGAGTGAATCAAATTGAAGTGTATGTGCATGTTGCATCATTGATTAAACTTCCATCTTCCGGCTGCAAAAACTGAATTTTTAAGCTTCGCAAAAATGTAAACAGATATTATCATAGTCTACTTACGGTTTGCTGAATCATAACGACAGAATACAACATATCTGTGTTATGAAATGATTCTTCATCTAAATGGGTAACTCCGAACAGAGAGATTTGCGCCGGGTTGATTGATGCCTATTTTGGAATTCATCTTCAAAAGTGTTTCGCTCTTCTGTAACTGTGCTTGCTCAGTCCAAAGGCACTTCGTCCGCGGGGAAATCAGTCGACGAAACAGTGGATGAAGTCGCAGCGGATGTCCTCAGCCGACTGCCACAGAATTACAACACCGAACTTGTACTGCGCAAATATCCCACACGATATGAACAAAGTATGAACACGGTGCTTGTTCAAGAAATGGTTCGATTCAACGTGTTGCTGAGTGTGATTCGATCTAGTCTTTCGGATATTCGTTTGGCAATCAAGGGTTTGGTGGTTATGTCTGCAGACCTTGAGGCTGTGGTGGCTGCAATTTTGGCCTCCAAAATCCCCGGCATGTGGATGTCCAAATCCTATCCTTCTCTCAAGCCGTTAGGCTCATACGTGAATGACTTTTTGGCGCGATTGAAATTTTTGCAGGTAAGTTGTACCGAGAGTTGACAAGTAAACGAGGAAACAAACAAATCTTATGAACTGTTATGTGGTCTTTAAATTCGAGCCACGTGGTTCATCCTATCAGTATTTTTCATTCACCAAATTATTGAGATCTATACTATCTGTATTACATACCATACTGAAGCTGGCTGCTTCCTTCGTTCGATTGATCGGTTCATTCAACCACTGTTCGCTTGATCGGGCAATGTCTGTGCATGTGAAAGACCTTAAAACCGAACCACACAGTAGTGTGAAGGTGTTGGCTGACTCATTGACAGACGGCCTAGTTCCGTTAGCAGACAGCACGTGATTGTCTGCCCGAAACCGACGGCCCAATCAGGTCACCACGAAACGGAACGGAGTCATCGAGTCAGCTACCGACAGTCGTTCTCACCGAACCGAGCGGACTAATTTTAATCAGCGGCCGAACGTTGTGTTAACTGAACACAACGAAATCAACCAATCAGATGCCAAAAGTTGTTTCAACCGAACGGGACGAAAATCAACTAATCAGCTGGCAGAACGATACAGGATCAACCAATGAGCTGCCAAGAACTGTTTTAGTCGACCAGGCCGAAATCAATCAATCGGGAACGTAATCAAAAGAGCTAGTTAGGGGAAGCGTTCTGGACCAACGCGCTTCGTGCCATATTTTTAACTGCGTTCACCTACTACCCTGAATAAAAAAGGAGACGATTCGAGGGCAGAATAGTCTTCTCACTAGAGCTAGTGGGACGGATCAGAACAACTATAGAGTGAAGTGATCAACAAAACCATGTCTTGGAGAATTCCAACGGTCATGTGGGATTTGCCACAAACCGCCAGACCGGACCAAACAGTTCATGGAACCTGTATGTTTAGACTATCCCATCAAGTCATTGGCTACGGTCGAACTTTTTGTCTGAATACCCTGCCGTGATGCTGTGATATATTTAAACCATTATTTAGTCAAACGAATCCATTACACATTCTGAGCTGGCTTTCAGTAGTTTTTTGCTCCCGAGTGTTAGTCAGTGTACAGAAAAGTTGGTTATTTGAATCTGATTTTGGCGGAAATAAATAATATATCATAAGGTGAATTTTGTCTCGGTGTCCTGACTGCAAATGACCTCTCTCTTGCTCCGTTTACCGCATATTTTTCAAAGGATTGGTACGACCAAGAAGCTCCGCCAGTGTTTTGGATGTCTGGATTCTTTTTCACCCAAGCATTTCTTACGGGAGTACAGCAAAACTATGCAAGAAAGCACACTATACCGATCGATCTGCTCTCGTTTGAATTCGAGGTATTAGAAGATCAGAAGTACACAGCACCACCGGAGGAGGGTAAGGCTATTGTACAATGCATTTCTGTGCGCTTCTTTACATTCTCAATTCCGGCAAGCCTTTTACAGTCTTTTTGAGGGAAGTATTGGAACAGTAAGTTTCAGGGAGTTTGTCAGTTTGTCAGTAAAAAGATAAGATGAATACCACAAGACGATAACACTTTTACTCTATTTAATGAGATATGAAAATCGTGCCAATAACTACAAAGAATGGACACAATTCGTGATTTTTGTACAGTAAAAAGACAAGCAATTCTATCGTAAAACCAAATCATTGCTTCACTAATTTCTGGGCCCAGTGAACTGGGTTACTTAACCTGATCAGCACTGATTAGCGAAATGCTAACAGCTTCATATTATAGTTACATAACTACGGATTGAATGACAAAATGGTGTCAACTGTGGGCTTGTTTGACATCAGATGATCCTGGATTTCGGACAAGATTTCAAGCTTGTGAACGTTGACTTCCGTTTACGACGCATATCATCGTAGAGTATACCAGTTTTTATTTATAAAACTGTCTTCGGAGCTACATGGATTGGATTGTCCCTTGGTCTTTGTTAACTGTGAGCATCAATGGATTTTGCTGGATAACTATTAAACAGGAGAGTTTTCCGAAGATTCCTTTAGCAGTAAAATAAATAGGTCTAGCACGGTAAAAAGGAGGTTCTACTGGCCCATGTTCTTGCGCCGTGAGAGCGAAGCCGGTGAAATGCACGTTTTGGTCATATCCGGTAGCTTTTCCGTAGATGAAACGTCGTTTGCCCCATTTGGTCGCCTCGTAATTTTGTTGTCTAAAAAATTGAAACAGTCGTTAGTCTGTTTTAAAACAAGAGCATAGAGGTGAATTGAGTTAGAAAGAGGTGTTCACATATACAGGATCAGTGAAAATCAATGTATTGTTTACGTGAAGTTTGCATAAAATCACTTCAGGCAGGTCATTATGTTAATATTGGGCCCAACGACATGCGGTGATTCATAATCAAGATGTGTTCGTGTTTTGAGATGGTTGATAGGGGAATTCAGTCAGAGGCAGTCACATTGCAAATTTACTTAGGTGGACGACGTCCTAGAAACAAATCACGCTCAGAATGAATGCAAATTGGTAAAACGTGGTCAACTTATTATGGCGCGTCCTCCAATAGCCCTCTCCTCTTCGCTCATGTAATTTGCACGCGTACAACCTACTTGCAATTAACTAATTTTCTCAGCTGATGTGTGGGTTTTTGATAATGGCATGATATCTTTGTAAATTTGGGCCGGCGACTGGTATGATACACCAGTGAAATGTCCGAAATCCTCGGTGTGATCACGTAGCTCGTATTATACAGTTCCCTTCAAACAACCACTAACCATGCGCCGGGTGCGGTGATTTTGGTTGTTATCTTTTGGTAGCAACCCCAATCGCAAACAGTGGGAAAAAACGAGGGATAAAAGAGCTATAAACAATGGTATCAAGTCGACAAAGAGATTTTTTGAATACGACAGCGCCACTGATCGCGACACAAACACTAGGAATAGTTAATGAGCGAGTCCGAATAGTATCGACGTTAACGACCTCTCAGCATCTGAACTGCTTCAACTAGTTGATTTAGATCTGTGAAGAGTTACTTCAAAATCATACTGAATATTAACTTTAAACAAACAGGACAGAAGACAAATACGGCATACTCTCATTGGTCGTGAAAGCATAACACTACGCGGAAAATATAAAACGAGTTGCTTGAAATTGTGGCATTATTTGGTACAAGTGTATGTGGTTTACTCGTGCATGATTGACCAAAGGTCCAGGGTTTAGTTCGAACGTTTTTGAACGCACAATCTAGGGTGAAGCTGGCTGATCGATACCGTCTCTAGTATTCCTAGGCGGTGTGGATCACGGTGACGTACGACGGTAGAGAGTGCGATGGTTGGAATGGCCTTGAGCACACTATCGATCAAGTGCCGAGCGATAGCCCAAGTCGGTTTACGTGTCACAACCAACGCTTAAGGACTGGGGTAACTCATCACTTCCTGTACATACAGCCGACGACTTCTCAACATTTGGATTGATTGAACTAGTCATTTTTCGTCTGTGAAAAGTTGCTCCACACTCAAACTGAATATTCAGTGTACAAAAGATCATGAGTTTATTAAATCGGTCAATAGGGGGTTACGAAGAGAAATGTGACGGACAGACATGACCATAGGTATTTCCACTGTGAAAATCAATGTCGCCTGTTACTAAAAAAATAATGTCACATAATATTTATCTCCTGTCGGTGGACTTTGTATTTTACCAGTTCACCAAATACAACATAATAATTTAAACTTGACTGGTCTCCGAACCACAAATTCAGCACTTTTTTAGTCAGCAGCTTCTAGCAACTTGGTGTGATTGATTAATCAAACATTATGCGAAACCTAGGATTGGTTTGATCCAAGTCTGTTTTCGGTAACTTCATCTTCCCGCTAATACATTTACATTTGTAAGGTGCTCATGAATATTTGCAAGTAATATTGATGAAATGACTGTTTCAAAGGGGTGTTATCTACAGTGTGATTAGGAAATCGAAAAGGTTTGTGTTTTTGAAAATTTAACAAAGGAAAGGATTATCATGCTTTGGGTTCAACCAATTGCGGTCGAATCTGACCATTTCCGTTAAAGTCATATCGTCACGCAGTAAGTCGCATCCTACTTGCCGGTCGACATCTGTTCTAAGGCAAGGCGGTTAGAGTGACCTAGCAAATCCCTTTCGAGAACAAAGCCAAATAACAACTGCTTCAATGGTCACCAAGTGTCGAAGGCTAATCGCTTTTGACGTATTGATGATCTCTGTAAATCACTTTGGAAGCGTCTCCTTCGTTCACCGGTTGCCCTGGGATCGCACTAAAGTTGATCTTCGTGGTCCCAGTGCCCAACCAGGCTGGTCTGTGATGTGATTCTATGAAGAAAAAAAAACCGCCCTCCCGTTTGACTGACATAGCTCTCTGAACATCAGAAAACAAAAGTATGTACCACCAAGATGTTACTGGAAAAACCTGCTCGCTACTTTTTTTTATTGCCAAACTCTCTACAATAGCGATGGAGAACAAATGTGCAACAGGGATGCCAAAAATGGCTAAAACTGATAAAAACGGACCGATTTCTTTGTATTTCTGAGGACAACAATAACATTTGACAACTAAGCAACGGGGCTGATAATCTTACAAAACTTGTCCACTTGGTCTATCACTCTATCAAAGATGCTTATTTTGAAGTGTAGGTAAGTTTACAATTTAGCGAAATTTCCGCTCACTTGCGAAATCATGATCAAACGCGTTTTGTGTTGTTTTTTCCACACTAATAGTTTTTGAGCGGGGACTGTAGTTCAAACAACCCCATCAGATACGAAGTTCACCAGAGAGGGGTTGCCGCATCGCTCGAGTTTTTCGGAACAGCTGTGTTGTTTATAGAATGTAATCGAGGGCAGATTTCAAACTCCACGGCTAATGTAGGGTAAATGTTGACACGTTCAATAGGACAATAATGGCGAAACAAGTCCCACAATGGAGGGGCAAAAACCCGATTCTGGTGTCCTCTCAAAAAATGTTCAATCAGTTAAACATTCAACTCTGTCGGACTGGCAAGCAGCCCGTACAAATTCCTTGTTTCGTCTTGGTGTCCGAATCGGGCATCAAAACCTGCCGACCTAAGCATGGTGCCTGTTGAGTACATACTCTGAAGCGAAAATGGATATTTATTTGGTTTCAGAACATGCATCAATGCGAAGAACCGCATACCGTACAATCCGTTATCTAGCAGGACCCATTACAAAAGCATATAATCAGTACTGGCATTTGAGGTGATTCCGACAATTATTCGACGCCGGTTCAGTAAACCTGCGCTGAATGAAAAAATGTGGTCTGCGCAACGGGGGGGAGAGTGAACTGCTACTGGTTCATGGAATGATTGACTTAAAACACGCTGATCCCGCAAGGCAAACACGACTACCAACTGCATGTAGACGATATTCTGTTGAAGTTGTGCTAGAACCTTCATTTATAAAAATGATAACTAACCCATGGTTTGGGGTTTCGATTCAACGCAGGTGCTTACATATCCGGACTGTTTTTGGACGGAGCACGGTGGGACCGAAAAACGAAACAATTGGCCGAATCGATGCCCAAAGTGCTTCAAGATCCTATGCCACCAGTAAGTGTATGGTAAAAATTGTGTCTAGAAGCAAAACGCTATTTCTATTCTCGTAAACGGGCAATGTCTCAACTCTGGTGCGGTTCAATGTACACTATTTTGCTATATACAGAGGGATGTGCAACGTTTGTGCAGATGCGTTACTGTGCTGTTGAGGACTGTGTGATATCCCATTGTGAGATTCCGACCACACACTGTGGTTCATAAGCTTTGCTGAACAACATGAGTAAGTGTGCGGCATTGTTTGAGATGCGTTCTGCGCTGTTCCAATACCGGGTCTTACCATGTCATGGGAAACGACAAGCTAAGTAGATCAGTTTTGCACCTAAGCAGCTGAATTTATCCGGAGATCGGATATCAGAAGCTTCATTGGGTATACAGGAGACCCGGTTGGCTGCTGCAAACTTCAATCGTGTCCCCGCCAACGGTCGAGTGTGCATTGCAGGAGTTAGGTCAGTTATGCCGTACGGCTCGGAACAGTGACAACCGTGGGTGGAGGATAAACCAAGACTGTCGGCATTCGAGTACCGACTTATTCGCACCATTGAATGGATTACTCTATCAGCAATGTCGAGGTCAGACGGAGAGTATTAGGAACAACAGACAACATCAATTGTTGTGCATGTCCCGGATAGGTTTGCGTGTGTGGTGTGTCATTTACACTGAGGCTGGTAAGGACGTCCAGTCCATGACATGGGAGAAAAGTAAGAAAACAAGTAACCGATCTTATATACTCTGAGTCTTTTCTTAATTTGAATGCAAACCATTTGTTAAAATTCACTCGTATTTTCGCTGAAGCGGAGATTACCAAGTCAAAGACATGGTTGACAACGTTTCTACTCACCAAACACAAACTGTTTTGTCACACGCCAGCGCACAGAACCGCTGGATCGAAGACTTATTGAACTTTTATCCGCCACATTGAAACCATAACGAGAAATTCATGTCATACCTTTCATTCACAGATCTGGTTACAACCAATCAGAAAATCGGACATCAAGCCCAGGCCTAGTTACACTGCTCCTGTGTACAAAACTAGTGAACGACGTGGTGTGTTGTCAACAACCGGCCATTCCACAAATTTTGTACTACCCATGTTACTGACTTCGGACAAACCCGAAAGTCACTGGATTATGCGTGGAGTTGCCTTGCTGTGTCAGCTGGATGACTAAGCAAACCCGCATATTGTATTTCCCAAGACCACGAGAGGCTGAAACGGACCAGATCTATTCCTGTCACCTGAATCCGTCCCATTCATTCAGGTCATCAAACTATTCCTATTTGTTCCCTTCCGATATGTTCCAGAGTCTAATTCACTCCCGTAATTATACGGGTTCACAAATCTTAAAACGGATCATAAACTTGCTTCATTCACAATGACGTGACGGGATTTTATCAGCATTCCTATAAGTTCCTCTGATACTAAACTGGTAGTCACTGAGAAAAGAAACAATTCGTCAAAATAGATCTGATTCCACCCATGTCATACAGATTTTTCCGTTGTTTCTGAACAAGCGACTGTACAGTGGTTGCAAAACAAGTAAACAATGTACATAAGAATGCAGAATATAGTTCCAGAAAAGATGCAACCATGAGAAATGATAAGTTGGATAAAACAGGTGAAGACCCGATAAAAGTATCAAGAGAGTACCGAAGGCGGTTGGCACAGTAAAGTCTAACTCGATCGCACATTTAGACGGTCTAAACCATTGAAAGCACGTGCTGGAATGGGTTCTTCATTTAGTTTAATATTCGGATCGGGAAACAGTTGAGAAAGAGATATACGCTCTGCGTCAGTCAGCTGACGGTCTGTTGGATACTCCACAAGTATGGTCACATAAAGCGATCCGAATTTGGTCGGACGATCATGGTTTGGCATTCCTTCTCCGGGTTTATGAACTATTGTGAACGGTGCTGTTACTTTGCTGCTCTTTAAAACGACCTGAAAAAGACGAGGAAAATAGGAATGATTAGAACGACGCAACGGGAGAAGCCTAGAAACTAGTGAGAGCAAAATGTGGGACCTGTGATATCCAGGCATACATAGCAAATAAATTTACTGAATGACTAACATACCGGTGGGAGGAAAATACTGAGGGTTTTTGAAAACATTCAGCGTGTATCCTAGTCATGTAGTCAGTATTTTGCGAGTTGTTCAAATACGGCAGTTAATTGTAGAAAAAGGGTTCTGTCGTAATATGACGATAAAAGACGAAAATGCAGAGAATCAATTCTAACTGATCCGGAAAAGATGACTCCCCAATCTCTTCAGAGAAACCTATCTGAATTTACCAGATGATTCAGTCTTTTATTTACACGGGCTTATTTCTATCTCACAACCTGATATTCTTGTTCGGATAGATGATCATTGTAATAGTTCGGTGAGTCCATAACCCGGGTGACAGACAGCGATAGGCATACGGTTCAGATGTGATAAAATATATCTTACCTGATGTCCATCCAAGTGAGTCAAAGCAATATGATATCCGACCAATGACTCCAACAAACTAATAGTCACGTTGGTGTACAGATCGTCCCCTCGACGATGGAACAATTTGTGTCTGAAAAGAGTAATGGATTTCTTAGTTCAACTATTTGACTGCGGTTTCAAGATCCTGGGCACCAATACACAATATGAAGAGTAAGAAAAAGGCATAAGGGTTCTTCTGCGGGTAGACTGGACAGGTGTCCCATCCTGCCTTTAGACCATCATAGATTTTCCTCGTGAACTTTAAAGGAGCAATCGAGTGGCGCGTAAAATCCCAAAACCAGCGACGACAGGAATAACGAGACTGTCTGATAATATGGTATTATTGGATAAGTGTACGATAAGAAAGCAAGAAGTATATACCTCGAATAATGTGGAGCCCAAATACAGTTGTACACGCTGTCAATTAGATTTTGCGTCCCTCAGAGACTGCACCCTGACGTAGTGTCATGGCTTGCGTGCCTCCATGACCCAAAGAACTATGCAGGATGGCTTCCTTAAGCCGGAGATGCAATCATGCTTGACAGGTCGATGGGTAGCGGCCAGACGAAGTCCAGTCTCACGACCAGTTGATGAGCAACACCCGGTTCTGACCACTATGCCCCTGGAGAGGACACTCTAAGGAATAAACACGAAGAGAAACAGTTTACCGGTCTAAAAACCTCCACTAGATAGATGTAGGAGTGGAGTACTTGAGGTTTCTCTCGACGGTGAGAGAAGTCATCACACTTCATTGGGCAGCTATCGCCCGCCTAACCTGGGCAGTCCCCAGCCCAAAAGATACTGCCCCGTCCATGCCCGGCTTGCTCCACTGGGTGCATTGGGCTAAAACTCAATCCGAAAAGTAGATCGACAACAAAGCACCAACGAACACAAGACAAAATGAATGCAGTAATCAGGTCTCACGTAAAAGACCAAAAGAAGTTCCTTCCTGGGTGCTTCAGTCAAGTTTCCGTGCTGGGTAAACGCCCCACGGCCTTTAGGGTCAGACTTTTGAGTCAAAGGCCCCTTCCTGCGGTGTGGGCGCCGTAAAGTATGATGTACCCGGAAACCTCCAATGGTCTCTCGAGAAACATTTCTTCTCTCTGCTCTTCATCCTTTACGTTCCAATTCTAAATGCGTACAAGTAGCCACCATGAGTCATGACTGTTAACTTGTAGCTCTCGGAAAGGGTAGCAAATTAAAGACAGGGAAAGAAAGGAAACCCATTCTCTGACGAAGCATTCTGTTCACTTGGCTGCTTTCAACGTCCGCATACTTTTCTAAACGGGGCAACAGGGTGCCCTAGCTAGAATTCTTCAAACCTTTACCATAGACGTGTGCTGTCTCCGAAACACGCATACAAGACCCAACTTCAGTGTCAACACTTTGATCACCAGATACAAGCCCGGTTTCTCGTTTCACTCTTCGCTTGTCGGTCGACTCCGTGTCTAGTGCTGGTAGTCAGGCTGCCGTTGGCATCGCTCTGAACATGTAAGCCGAATGTGCACTGCTCGACTGGATTCCAGTCAGCAGTCTTCTGTATGCAGTTCGGTTGAGTGGTTCCGTGCATGTCAACAGCACTAGACTGACGCACCAATACCTGTTTATCGTTTCTGTGTATGCCCCAACTGACTGTAGCTCTCTTGAGGCTAGAGACGAATTATACCAGGATTTGTCTCAACTGCTCCGCAGCGTGCACTCTACGGACATCATGATTATTGATAGTGATTGCAATGCTCAAGTCGGAAGCTTAGACGAGACGGAGAGGAATATGGGAGGCCGATATTGCGTTACAGCCAATGGAACTGATAACGGTGATCGACTCATTCAACTATGTTTCGACCATGGACTATTCCTAGAGAGTACGAATTTCTCGCACAAGAAAGCGACACCGGCTAACCGGGTGTCTTTGTGTGCCTTCATAGCGTTGGACTCAGATCGACCATATTGTTGTCGGTTACCGCTTGTGCGGATCAATTCAAGACTGTCAGTCATTTTGGTCCACGTCTGTAGACACTGATCACACTCTTGTCCGCGCGCGCTTCAGCTTGTGCCTCATCGGTGGCCGAAGCAACGTCAAAGCCAACCGTCCCCCGCAGATGCTACCAGACGATAACTAACGACCTGCTTCCCGAACAGAATTATCCACCAGGTTATCGATGCAACAAAATGTCCAGGATCCAGAAGAGCGATAGACAGAGATCAAACAGGCTCTACGTGCGGCTGCTGATGCTACCTAAGGTCCAAGAACTAGAAGCACACAGAAACGATGGATATCGGCATCCTCAGTTGCACTGTTAGATGTGCGCAAAAAGATTCTTCCGGATTCCAGATACGATAAGGCACGGAGATGCCTTAAACGCCAAATGATTCGGAGCCTGAGAAATGGCCGTGAGCAGTGGTGGATTGCGAAGTGTAGGGAGGTGGAAAAAGCTGCGGCGATTGGCAATAGCCGCAACCTTTTCCGTCTGACTAGACAAACCGGTCCACGTAAACCAGGCGTTAGCGAATCGATCAAAGAAGCGAACGGCTCACTGATTCAAACTCAGGAGCGTCATCTAATTCTCTGGGCAGAACATTTCGAGATGCAGTTTAATATGCCTTTATCCTCGTCAGGTTGGATCACTATTGCAATGGGTATAGCCCTTGTTGTAGACACCAGTCCTCCGTCAGAAACGGGGCTTCGCAAGATAAGCCATCTTAAACAACATAAGGCTGCTGGACCGGATGGGTTGCCTCCGTCCCATTTTCAAAGACGGTGGCCCAGCACCTCAACTGGAGTTGACAAAACTCCTCAGTTTGATATGGGAGAAGGAACAAGTTCCAAAGAGTTGGTGTGAATCGGTGATCATACCGACTTATAAGAAAGGCGACAGTTCCTCCTGTGAAAACTACAGGAGAATAAATCTGGTTAGCATCACATCCAAACTGCTCGCTGGTATTATTCTCCACCGCTTATCTGACGCTCGCGAACAAGGCTCGCGCGAGAATAGAGCGGGGTTTAGACCTGACCGAGGTTGTGCTGATCATATCTTTACTTTTCGGTAAATTTTAGAACATAGACACACCTTCCGTAGGCTCACTATCTCCGTTTTTCTTGATCCTAAAGTGGCCTCAGACTCAGTTGACCGCACAGTTCTCTGGCGCTGCCTCTTGCTGAAGGGCGTACCAGAGAAATTCATTTCCATCATAAAATCCCCTTACATTAATAGCCGAAGCCTAGTTCAGGCATACGGCGATCTTTCACCCGAGTTCACCACGAGAAGTGGTGTACGTCAGGGTTTCCTTCTCTCTCCTTTTCTCTTCAACTTTGTGTAGAGACTGCGATTTTGTCAGGTGTAGATAGTGGCATTGAACTTTTCCCGGGTAGGAAGGTATCAGACCTTGAGTATGCTGACGACATAGTTCTTCTAAGTGAAGATCCAGGTAAGTTGCAAGCTTTTCTAGACAGCTTGCGTAGCGATGTTCGGTATGCGTTTTGCCCCTTTAAAGTGCAACATGCTGTTGCAGCACTGGGTTGGTCCAACGCCAAACCTTCCAGTGTCTACGGAGACTATAAACGTGGTAGACAAGTTATGTTATCTGGGTAGCTGCATCTCACTTGGAGGTGGGATATCGGATGAAGTGTCTCTGCGTATACACAAGGCTCGTTTGGCATTTACCAACCTAAGTCACTTGTGGCATCGACATGACATCCGTTTAACTATCAAGGACCGAGTGTACGCTGCAGCATCCACATCCGTGCTTCTGTATGGCTCGGAGCATTGTCATTGCGGGTGGAGGACACGCGAAAATTGTCGGTATTTGAACAGCGGTCTTCGTAGTGTTGCTCGAATCTGGTGGAGACTACATGTGAGCAATGCTGAGATTCGGGGGAAAGTCTTAGGTTAAATGATCAAATGATGGGATGAAACACTTAAGCTCACCAGGCTAATAGGGTTGGGACATGTGTTACGCTTGTCCCCTGACAGGATCCCTCGGCGCGCTATGTTTACTGAGGTGGGTACAGGTTGGAACATGAGTAAGGGTAATCAGTTCATGATACGGAAGATAGATATGAAAAGCCTAACTAGTGAACTTGGCCATGTAGGGCGTGTTTCGCTTCCTGGGTGAGGTCCAAGAGACCCTCCCACTCAATGGTTAGATACGTTGGGTGATATGGCTAGATGCCGCGATCGGTGACGCTCTTGCACTCACAAACTTTCTTCGCCGACTTAATTCCATTGATGTAGTTCTCCTCCTACTCCTTTCATACTCTTTTCTCCTTCATTATTTCTTTGGGATTTTCGCTAGGAGATAGCAACCAAAGCCACCGCACACAGTGCAGGGTAATGGTTACCTGAAAAGAACAACACAGCGTCCATTAGTAAGTAATTAACAAGGAACAATCATTATATACCAAGGGCGAAACTAAACAGCGTATGGCTGTGTCCACAATGAAAGCGAACCTGATCACCGGCAGTCAAAATGCATGTTGCTCAAGAAGGGAATCAGTCCATATGGGTTCTCGATCTCTGATCTTGGCATTTAGTTTCTTACTTTCACGAGACTTTCTCCTGCTGGAGAATGAGTCGGATCCATGAGTATCTCGTATCGTAGCTGATCATGAGCGACTGTTAGAAGCGAGTTCGGTGCAAATCGCGATCCAGTTTTTCCTCCATTGACGGGCACCACAGACCGACCGTAAGCCTAGGCGCTCTACATCCTTCTCGACAGTGTTGATCCAACTTTTGAGCTGGCCACCAAGGCGACAGCACCATTCAGTGCAGGGTTCAGAGCGGAGTGTTTGTTTGGTTAGTTCCGTCTCTGGTCGCCGTAGGATATGACCCAGCCACCGCAGTCGATGACATTGGAGGGAGCTTGAGAGTTCGTCGATTTTGCGGCACCGTTCCCAAACGTTATCGTTGGACAACCCTGCAGCGCCAATTTGTTTTCGAAATACGTCGCAGGCACCAGTGATCAAACACCTCCAACTTTCTAGTATCCTCAGCCATTAAGGGCCAGGTTTCGCAGCCGTGGCTGAGTACAAGGCGTATCGCGGAACGGTAGATACGCACCTTGGTCCGAAGACTGATTTCACTGCGGGTCCACAACGCTCGTCGTAGCTGGAGAAATGCTTTCCTGGTGTTGTCTATCCGGAGTATTACTTCATCCTTCACCTAACCGTTCGGAAGCAGTGTACAGCCTAGATATTTGAATGATGGAACGCACTCGATCAGTTTATCATTGATGGACTGCTGTTGACCTGATGGCCTTGGACAAGTTGACACACTTCTGGTTTTCGAAGTTTTTATTCCTAGCCCGATGGACTTTGAGAAGAAATCGATTCGGTCAAGGACTGTTTGGAGCGTGACGGGAGACTCCGCTAGCACAACAATGTCATCCGCGAACTCCAAGTCCGAGATGTGCATCCCCTGACCCAGTTGGATACCGGGATAGTCAGCCAGTGCCTGTCTCATTGTCCAGTCGATCGCGTATCTGAACAGCACTGCTGAAAGAGGGTAACCCTGTCGGACGCTAGTAGTGAGTGTGAGCTCGGATGATTCTTCACCATACATACGGACCCGTGCCCTAGTGGACGAATAGTATCCTCTCAGAAGCCTTGCGAGTCTATCAGGGCATCCCGTCGGATTCCATTATCACCCAGACACTCCCGGTTAGCTGAATCGAAAGCAACCTGAAAGCCGATGAAACAGGCTACTGTTGGCTGCTGGGACCTGTAGCGGTGCTCTAGTGTTCGACGTAGTGTGAAAATTTGGTCCACGCAGTCTCTACCAAGGCGGGAACCCCCTTGGTTCGGTCGTGTGCGGCGGTCTCTCGCAGCTGCGAATCGACTGAGCAGCAGCAAGCAGAAAATCTTCGCAGCCATGTTGATCAGGCTGATCCCCCTATATTTGTCGCACCATGCTCTATCTTCTTTCTTTGGGATGGGCAGCAGAGCGGACGTGTCCCAATCAGTCGGAAAGACTTCTTTTCGCCATATGGAGCCAAATAGAGTGTGTAATCTTTTGATCAATGGCGACAGGCAGCACTTGTAGACTTCAGGTGAAATGCCATCTTCTCCAGTAGCTTTTTTGCTCTTCAGCTGATTGATCACTGTGACGATTTCAGTTGTGCTCGATGGATCGCAACTGACATCATACGGTTCTGAAAGAACTGGGAGTTGTAGGGCCGTCGCGTGAACTGATGTCCGGTTGAGCAGTCGATCGAAGTGCTCTACCCATCGCTCTATTTTTTCCTGCTCAGGTATGAGCGGACCGGCTGTGTCGCGTAAGAGAGACTCCTGCTTGCAGCGCCTACCGGACGCGTTAAGAATGAGGCGGAATAGCTTACCAAAGTCACCGATCCCCGCTGTATTCTCCATTTTTTCAACTACTCCTATCCAGTACCTGTTACGATCGGCCCTAGCAGAGCGCGAGGCCTCGCGTTGCAATCTGCGGCGTTTGCCACTTCCTGATATCCGGGATTCGTATGCTTTAGCCGACGGTTGGTATTTAGGTCGTAAACGTTTCATTACCATTCGAGGTAATATCATCAGTGCGCAAGTGGCGATACTTGTACTCGTCGGTATTTATAGGAATGTTGCCTTCAGACTTGACCCTGGATTTCCAGATTACTAACTATGGCTAACTGACCCTTTGACCGTCCGTAAGTAGTAAATTTTGGATGTACAGAGGTTCCCAGTTGGTCTTTGCCAATATCGGCTAAGTACTTCTCTGGGTGGCACTTCTCAGGTTGAAGTTCAGTCCCGTCTGAGGATATTCTGTTCTTCTAACAGTGTTCGAGATAACCGGATACAAGCACATACGGGAAAAATATTGAGCTTCTACAACAATCATTCAAACAACCCCAATAGGTTTTGCTTAACACAGCTAAAACACTGTAGTGCTGCGGAGCTGAGAACACAAGAGAACTATCTTTTCATGATATTTCAACGAAACAGATACCCAAGTAACTTCACACAGAGAACTATATACGGTATCAAAAAGACTAGTCAAAGAGCACAGTCTAACAGGAAGACGGAACTGCCGTACATCACAAACAAATCTGAGATGGTCACGGGACTCCTCCGACCACAAGGCATTACAGTCGCTTACAAACCTACCAAAGCCGTAAAAAGATTCACCTCAAAACGGAGAGAAAAACTTAAAACCAAAGATAGAAGAAACGTCATACACACGGTAAATTACAACGGTTATCACAAATTCTACGGTAATCAAACTGACAGAACGGTTTCCGCGCGAATGTACGAACACAAACTAGCTGTCTGGAACACTCGCACACTTTATATATCCTAAATAATGATCTATCAAAAGATGCAGCTACGTTTTCTACATGAGACAAACCATTATTTTTCAGCTCCATCATCTTACACTGACTATCGCTTTTGCTCGCTGGTCTAATGAAATTCACAGATGAGCTTCACAAGAGTTTGCACCGGTCGAAAGTTCCCATTTGCAGTTTTGAAATGCGTTGGTGTATACGTATGTCCTGGTTTAGTTTACCTGTGCAAAACTCATTCACCCATGTTCACAGAGCTGCTGCAAATGTTTAGTCGGTCTATAAACAACGCTTCTAGCAAGCCAATTCTGATCCAGACAACTGAATTTACAACGAACAGCATGGCGGATGAAATGAGTTTTCTTCCAGCGTATGCGATATTTCACGCTGATAAACAATGTGGTTTTGCTTTGATTTTGTTATCGCTCGAAATTCACTACTTTTCTTTTTTTATGCGCGACAGCTAACTAATGCTTTAATGGTCGTGATGCATCAAAATCGTCTGGCAATCACCTAACACCCAAGTAAAACTGGCAAACACAACCGTGATTGTCGACTATTAGCTACCAGAAATGTGGATTGCAGGAGCTATTGTTTCGTCTTAGAAAAAGTTGTAACATTGCACCAAAAGCAACAAGTTTATTCTTGTTTAAACTTTCTCCCATATGCATACAAAACGACTACAAGTTTCCATGTGATTGTTGGAAGTTTTATCCCCGTTAGTAAAGCTCGTTTATTTATTCGTGAAGATTCGACAGTCTAAGAAAATACCAAGTTGTGCAAGCTACGGTTAAGCCCGCAGCACTAATGAAATCTAACAGGGAAACCTCCCTACGGTATCATCAGATGTTCACACCAAAACGCACTTTAATGCCAAACAGGCAGATATCAAAACTAAGATTGAAGTACCACATATAGGGGAGAATGATGACAGATTATTCTTCTTCTCCTAGACCCGGTCTGCTCAAAGCTGACAGTGCTTATTTGACTACTGTTGTTTTATTCACGAGTGTTCCACAAGCAGGGTTTATGACGGCCGGAAGGTTACTGCAGGTCAGGTCGTCACTGGTTCCTACATTATGAAGCAAGTATTCGAGACAAGTTTGACGCAATACACAACGAACGAGATGTTGAATGATCTCAAGTAAAAAAGTAATTGAATGTCAAAAAGTCGTTTCCAACAACCAAACGGAAAAGCATTTGCGTGTAACACAATACTTACTTCTGCAGTCTGATGCGGAAAGTAAGATCACCATGATCACCGTCAACATGCACTTCCCCTTCGGACGGGAAGGGATATGATTGTCCGTCAGCCATGCCCTTTTCCACTTCCACTTCTAATGTACGTTCCACAGGTTCGAATCTACAAACAATGGAGTTGGTACGAAGCCACGTGAGCAATGGTTCCTCACAAGAGTAATTGAGGAAGCTGATCCAAAGCAACCGTACGAACTAAAGGGCGATAAGCACGATAAACAAATTAGCTGAGGCCATATTGGATTCCCCTAGTTCACTTTCCCGGACCGGTTGCCAGGCAGAGTGGAAGATCGAGCGAAACCCGCAGGCTACGGAACGTTCTCTTAGGCCTCGATCGGAGGTATCTGAGTAGTATAAATATAACAGCCGTTCGAATTTAGCAATCGACAGCCACAATGCCACTTAGACTTGTATCGTTTTGATTCAAATCGCAGGACCATGGCTTCCGGTTTTCCTTGATAATGAAGTGAACCCCCATTGTTAGGTGTGCAATTTTTATTCCTTTCGTGCACAGTCACGAAATAAAAACCATATTGCCACGTTATCAAAAAACTGAATCGGCAAAAATAAATCTGAGGGAAATCATTACTCATTAGAACAGAAAAGACATGAACCTTTGGCGATTTATGTTCTCTTTTGGTTCTGATGAATTGGACGAAGAAGACCCAGTGCTTTGTATTTCTCAAATGAGGAAACCATTGTTGTTGACTTATCTGTGGTAGTCACTTGATGCATAACATGTAAGTACCTCGAAGTGCCCGAAACAAAAAAAAACAGACAAAGTAGTCATACTACGAGAATGCAATGTGGAAAATTTGAATGAAATATTACGACCATCAAGTAATTTAGACCAGAAAATTATCTCAAGACTGCAGATATAAGTGGGAACTATATCAATTAAGCGGAGTGCCGAACACTTTTGACCAACTCTAGAATGGAAGAAAAGCGATTGGCGGTACCTTCCCGACTTTTATCCTCTTGAGCTATTTACAGCCTAAAGCGAAGTGATGAACACATAGGTAGTCAAGCGAATGAGAATGACCACAAACAGCTCACCCAACGAATCCAGGATTCAATGCATTCATTTTCACTCACAGGGCAGTTTTCTTATTCACAAAAAAGCCTGTACATAACGAAAGGGAATGAAACAACGACTGCAAAGAACCACTGTACCGTTCAATCAGAAACCTTGATCTTAAGACGTGGAATGTTAAACTGCATTACTCTGCAGTAGATAAGACGTCATAATGACCATAATGACATAGATCAGTTTCTAGCACAGACGATCGGGTACTGCGAAAAACGATAGATTTCGTTCGACTGTCGTTAGGATCCAGTTTCGTTACTCAACTAGTAACCTAGTACTTCAGTACTCTGCTCTCGGTTGCTGCCTCGCAGTATTACTCAGTTTTAATATTGACTGGTGTGTTTCGAGATCAGCGACAATAAGTTACGTGAGAAGTGGAACATATGTTATTGGTGTCAGAAACATTCTTTTCACCTCTTTATTAATCGACTGAAGTGAACACGAATAGGATATTGACTTACGTCACATTCGGACAGTCATCGCAGACATCAACCTGATGCATCTGGAATTGACCAGGTCCCAACATTGTGGTACGCATTTCTCTTCGACATCGACACTTCCGTGTGCCTGGGGCACTTTTCTTGTCTACCTTTTGACGAGTTAATTCGATGAATTCGCCGTTGTACAACTCTTCCAGTGTCACCCATAAATCTGCGATGACATTTTCGCCGCGAGGAGTTTCGTCGGACTGAGGACCACGTGAAAATCCGAAGAAACTTCCGAACAGGTCTTCGAAGTGAGTTTCCTGTCCACCACCGGATTCGAATCGTTTCAACCCTTCGAAGCCATGCTGATCATAAACACTTCGCTTTTCCTTATCCGACAAGACCTAAGAGAATCATAAAGACAGAACGCAATTACCATTTTGGATTGCTGGATTTACGACAGGTAAAAACAACTAGCCAATCGGTTTACAGAACCATTACCAGTGCAATAAGTGCAACGGTTTCTCAGTATAAAAACAACGACAACAGAGTTGGAGAGTTCGTCGTGTTCTCATGGAACATTTCTTCCGTTACTGTCTTCACCTTGCACTTAGTTTTCATTTGTGGGTCCCAGTGGCTTCGCTAAGCAGTGATCATATCCCGACAATTTTTTTATTACATGCTTGCACATGAGTGCAGTGGAAGGGGTGTATGCCCCATATCCACGAAAGCCCACCGCACTGTTAGAGATAACCGACAACCAAATCCTGAGACTTGGAGTGGAGAGCCACATAAGGTCCCAGTAGTTCAGATGTGGTAACAGCCCGACCACAGTGGATTACTGTCTGCCACCAAAAAAGCCGCCAAACCAGGCAGACTTAATTCTTTTCAAGACAATACTCCTACAGTATATGAATCTGACTCTGGCGTAATGTGTGGGCATCAAGATGTAAAGACCATAAAGATACTGTCAACAAATCCCGAAGTACCTGAAATCCATCCAATGATATGACACATCGTCGTACTCCAAGGAACCCTGTTTTGGTACAAGTTACACCTGGTTGAGAAATGATAGAGATGCATCCTTGGAAAAGAAGTCCGAGTAAGTTCTCGTGGGTCGCCTGCCCTGGAATGGGCGATCGAGTGGTACAAAAAACCCACAGTACCCACGAAGATCCCTTTGAGATTATTTTTTCGAGGCAAATCACTAAGATTTCCATTGTTATTTTTTAAAAGGGGTGACCGGTGGTGGCTCAGTGGTTTAGAGTGTTAGATTACCACCTTAGAGGTTCGAATCCTCGCCCTCACCGGTTACTTCGGTGGTAGACAGTGATCCACTGTTGTCCGGATCGTTACCACACCCGACCTACTGGGGCCTTATGTGGTTTTCCACTCCAAATCTCAGGGTTTGGTTGCCGGTTATCCCTAACAGTGCAGTGAGCCCTCGTGGATATGGCGTATATACCCTTCTCATTGCACTTATGCGCAAGCATGAAATTAAAAAAAGAAAAATTACGAAACAAGAAATAGGTAGGTGACTTTATTCTCAAGCAGTTGCAATCGCATTTATATGAAAAAATGACGGTAATCTTTTAATCGGCTAAAACGAAGGGATGGAAGAGGCAGACAGTTCAACTTGAGTCAAGCAACGCATGCGCAATTAGTGACGATTAGCCTACATCGGTGATACGCTCATGCACGACGTCATCGGCTTTCAGACATGAAAGTCTGAGTGGTTGGGGTAGCTTTCGTCGTGCGCTTCGTTCTGGAGTTGAGATGGACGTTTGCCAGTATCTGGAACTTCATTGCTACCAATGTGATACAGGACCTGGTAGACAATTTTAAAGACCGACTGGACGTTGATCGACTTCCTGGTTTGTACCAACTGTGCAACAGTCGAACTTATTACACACTTCTATACTTTGGTGACTAAATCTAGCGTGAGGATAAGTTGGTCTATTGAATGTCTTTCATGGCGGCTTTCCACGCGTCGCGGTCGGCTGCCAAGTTGGTACAAAATGAAAACCAGTTCTTGCGCCAAACACGAAGTCCGAATGAAGGCTTAGATGTTTTCCGTTCACTTTGAATGATCCGGGCCCCAGATCAGACAAAAACTGGCAAAAGGTGTGAAACACTTCACATCCGGTCTAGAGATAGATCTGGACCACAATTTTTGTGATAATTAATCCCTATTCCTTCCACCTATTTCTCTAATTGATCCAATCCCCTAACTTACTGTAATCTGCTGCGATGTGATGGTATGATTATGAATCACCGAAAACGAACTTACTCGTCAATCTACATAATACATATGTGCACCATTTTAACTCCTCTGTAATTATTAATACTAACTTATTAATTTTCCCCATCCTTATTTTACACGACAATGATTGTCTGAGGTCCCAATCGGGAAATATTTCAATTAAATAATGAATGTCTTTATAATAAACTTAAGATATGTCCCACAATCAGTTGTTTTATTTCCTCTTTATTGTACGTAGGCAGTGCTTATAATCAGTTAATTTTGTCGAGATAAGAATAACCACTACAATGGGTGTTTATGGAAGAGATGGTAGCTTCATTGGCTTAGTTGCTAAGAAGACTATCATGAATGAACACAATATAAAAGCAAACTGTAACGTGACGACCATTAGGGGACAAATTCTTTCAATGGTTAACGTCGCACTGGTTTTGGCTGCTATCTCTCAACATCTAATTAAGAGCAAAGTGAACAGAAGTATGAGGAAAAAGCGAACAGAAAAGTGACAGGTAAAAGTCTACTTATAATAAGACAAAGTAAGTAGGTCGAAGAAAGAGTGCAAACGAAACAACGCCACCAACTACAACAGCTAGTCATGTCACTTCATGTATCCAACCATCCGGTAAGCGGATCTTTTGGACCCCAACCCGGAATTCGATTACGTCCTACTGGACCTAGTTCACCGGCTAAGGCTTTTATACCTTTTTACCATGTCATAAACTGACCGCACCGACCTATCTTCCAACCACAAGCTGCCTCAAAGAACAATGTAAACCAAGGAAGTATATCGATGAGCATACATAACATATGTCTAAACCATCTCAACCTGTTCAGATTGAGTGCTAGCTCCGGAGATTAACCTGATTCCCGAAATCCTACACCCAGACGCACAATAGCTGATACGATTTTTCGATTCTATTCGGAGAACACAGCAAAGATATCGACGAAAATCCACTGTCATCCTGTTTGTTCCCACATCTGGCTTATTGGAGGTCTTATGTGGTTCTCCACTCCAAGTGTCAAGGTCTGGTTACCGGTTACCCTAATGGTGCAATGGGTCTTTGTGGTTATGAATTGTACCCATTCCATTGCACTTATCCACAACCATGCAATAAAAAGAGTCCTCGTGAATCTCCCACCTGATACGACCATGTTTCTGAGCAACGTAGGACGGGTCTAACTGCAGCAGCATACAGGAGACACTTGGTAGATAATCAGATGTCAAAAAAGCACCACAGGTGGTTCGAATTGGCCAAAGCCAAACAAGCCTTCTGTATACGCGATGAGACTTCATCCGATATCCAACCACCTGGTGAGATACAACTGTCCAGGTAAAAAAACTTATTTATCACCTACGACTTCCCCTGCCAAAACAAGGTTTTGATGTAGGGTTCACCCATTTCGGTAGCAGCATTTTACACTTCAAAGGTGAAAAACGCATTCCAACCATTGCTACACTGTTGCTTAGACTACCTAGGAAAACTAACTTGTCTGGATCTTCACTCATAAGCGCAACATCGTTCGCGTATTGTAAATCAGACAGTCCAATGCCCGTACAAAAAGTCGACGCCGCTATTCTCACACGAGGGTAACGCTATCGCCGCGGTACAAAACTGAAAAAGAAGCGCGATAGAAGGAAACGCTGACGAACACCAATTCTTGTTCTGAACTCGGGTGAAAGACCACTTTAGGCACGAATCCAGCTCCGACTATTCGTACACAATGATTGAAAAAGAAATTCTCTGGCACACCCTTTATTAAAAGGTAGTGACAGAGAACCGTGCGGTCAGATGAGTCGAATACAGCCTTCAAATCCAGGAAGACGCAGATTGCACGCCTGCGTAAAAGGTGCCTATGCTCTCAAATCTGTTGAAGGGCTAATATGTGAACGATATAAACTTGACTGGGTCTTAAACAGGCTTGATTCTCACGTGTGCACCTTTCGGTGGAGAATAATACCAGCCAACAGTCTGGATGCGATACGTAACAATCTAATTCATATTTCCGAGTGTCAGACTTTTGAAACGGCCATTTCAATTCACCTATATGCCCGCCTTAAGAACGCGGTTTTCGCGTGTGAACAGGACATTGGGCAAAGTATTGACCATTTCAGTCAGAGCATCAAAACGTTCGCAAAGGATTGTGATTTTCGTCCTGCTGAAGAATATCGTGACAATGCAACGCGTGATGTATATATTACTGGTTTTCAGTTTAAATCTATTCGAACAAGATCTCTAGAACAGCCCACCTTCAAACTGCCCATGATATGGCTATATCGTTAGAGGCTGTTCAGAAACAGTCAGTCCTACGTAATTATTAATGTTTTCCGTTCTCTTCCTACCTCAATGAGTTTTTCTCCGGTCATACAACTCGCCATTTCATTGACCGAGACTGAACCAAATGTGCCTACTATACACAAAGACGTTAGTTATTTTTGTGGTTATCCTGAGCACCCTCATACAAAGTGCCCTACTAAAGATGCTATTTGCAAAGCTTGGGGGGGGGGGGGGGACAGGTTATTTGAAGCGCGTATGTCGGCTGAAACCGGATAACTTATCTGTCGCCTCTGCTATCAGTCCACAACTATCTTGTTTTGACAGCTGCCGCTCCCCCCCCCCCCCCACCTTTCTGTGTCTCGCGCGACCACTCGGGTTTTCGTGAATAATGTCGAACTACAAGTACTCATAGACACCGGTGGTTTTGACAGCTACATTCCACAAACTGTTGTGGAATAACACCACTGGAATGTTCGACCGTGCGACTCTCGAATGACTACGGCGTCTACGTCTCTGTCATGTGCCATTACGAAACATTGCATGCTAAACATTCGCTATCAGAATGTTTCATATGACAATATTAAACTTTCCGTCATGAATAATCTTTCCAATGATTTTTTACTTGGCCACGACTTCCTCGGGTTACATGACAAGGTAGAAATACCTTTCGGCGGTAAACATGTCACGTTTTTACTGTGCGGTCTGGATGCCACCAAACTAGTCTCCTTTATTTGCTCACCTATCGCCCAATTACAAACCCATTGTTACCAAGTCACGCAGGCATTCTACTGAGGATGAACACTACATACGTGCCGAAATCCAGGATTTCCTGAATGATGGCATTGATGGACCGTCTAACTCTCCCTGTACAGTGCAAGTTCTGGAAACTAAGAGTGCAACCCACAATAGCAGAATGGTTATGGATTACAGCCAAACAATCAACAGTTTCACGCCGTTGGATGCCTGCCTACTACCTTACATTGACAAAATGGTCGAGGCCGTAACTTGTTGTGCAATACACAGTACCCTAGATTTGAAGAGTGCATACCACCAGGCTCCTGTCGCCGAGCACGAGAAGCCATATACTGCTTTCGAAGCATGTGCGACTATATTATTTTCGACGTACACCATTCAGGGCTACCAGTGGCGTTGCCACTCTTCGCTTGTCGGTCGACTCCGTGTCTAGTGCTGGTAGTCAGGCTGCCGTTGGCATCGCTCTGAACATGTAAGCTGAATGTGCACTGCTCGACTGGATTCCAGTCAGCAGTCTTCTGTATGCAGTTCGGTTGAGTGGTTCCGTGCATGTCAACAGCACTAGACTGACGCACCAATACCTGTTTATCGTTTCTGTGTATGCCCCAACTGACTGTAGCTCTCTTGAGGCTAGAGACGAATTATACCAGGATTTGTCTCAACTGCTCCGCAGCGTGCACTCTACGGACATCATGATTATTGATAGTGATTGCAATGCTCAAGTCGGAAGCTTAGACGAGACGGAGAGGAATATGGGAGGCCGATATTGCGTTACAGCCAATGGAACTGATAACGGTGATCGACTCATTCAACTATGTTTCGACCATGGACTATTCCTAGAGAGTACGAATTTCTCGCACAAGAAAGCGACACCGGCTAACCGGGTGTCTTTGTGTGCCTTCATAGCGTTGGACTCAGATCGACCATATTGTTGTCGGTTACCGCTTGTGCGGATCAATTCAAGACTGTCAGTCATTTTGGTCCACGTCTGTAGACACTGATCACACTCTTGTCCGCGCGCGCTTCAGCTTGTGCCTCATCGGTGGCCGAAGCAACGTCAAAGCCAACCGTCCCCCGCAGATGCTACCAGACGATAACTAACGACCTGCTTCCCGAACAGAATTATCCACCAGGTTATCGATGCAACAAAATGTCCAGGATCCAGAAGAGCGATAGACAGAGATCAAACAGGCTCTACGTGCGGCTGCTGATGCTACCTAAGGTCCAAGAACTAGAAGCACACAGAAACGATGGATATCGGCATCCTCAGTTGCACTGTTAGATGTGCGCAAAAAGATTCTTCCGGATTCCAGATACGATAAGGCACGGAGATGCCTTAAACGCCAAATGATTCGGAGCCTGAGAAATGGCCGTGAGCAGTGGTGGATTGCGAAGTGTAGGGAGGTGGAAAAAGCTGCGGCGATTGGCAATAGCCGCAACCTTTTCCGTCTGACTAGACAAACCGGTCCACGTAAACCAGGCGTTAGCGAATCGATCAAAGAAGCGAACGGCTCACTGATTCAAACTCAGGAGCGTCATCTAATTCTCTGGGCAGAACATTTCGAGATGCAGTTTAATATGCCTTTATCCTCGTCAGGTTGGATCACTATTGCAATGGGTATAGCCCTTGTTGTAGACACCAGTCCTCCGTCAGAAACGGGGCTTCGCAAGATAAGCCATCTTAAACAACATAAGGCTGCTGGACCGGATGGGTTGCCTCCGTCCCATTTTCAAAGACGGTGGCCCAGCACCTCAACTGGAGTTGACAAAACTCCTCAGTTTGATATGGGAGAAGGAACAAGTTCCAAAGAGTTGGTGTGAATCGGTGATCATACCGACTTATAAGAAAGGCGACAGTTCCTCCTGTGAAAACTACAGGAGAATAAATCTGGTTAGCATCACATCCAAACTGCTCGCTGGTATTATTCTCCACCGCTTATCTAACGCTCGCGAACAAGGCTCGCGCGAGAATAGAGCGGGGTTTAGACCTGACCGAGGTTGTGCTGATCATTTCTGTTATCTGGGTAGCTGCATCTCACTTGGAGGTGGGATATCGGATGAAGTGTCTCTGCGTATACACAAGGCTCGTTTGGCATTTGTCAACCTAAGTCATTTGTGGCATCGACATGACATCCGTTTAACTATCAAGGACCGAGTGTACGCTGCAGCATTCACACCCGTGCTTCTGTGTGGTTCGGAGACATGGCCACTGCTGGTGGAGGATATACGAAGGTTGTCGGTATTTGAACACCCATCTCTTCGTAGTATTGATCGAATCTGGTCGGTCACGGAGGCACGGAAGCCATCGCACTACGTCCGGATGCAGTCTCGTTGTGATGGTCACCTTTTCTTAGTTCCTTCTGACAAAATGCTCCGATTAACACAATTGTTGACCCCTGATACTGACACTGGTGACATCGGATCGTTCATCGGCAGCTTTTACTGACTACCTCGTCACGTCTTGATCAGTCTTTTTGAACGTGTGCACTCAGTATTAGATAACTAAATATTTCCGCTGTATATAAACACGCCCGCAATTAGCATTTCTGTTCGTAGTGCTGTAGTTCTTCATCCTAAAGTTTATGGTAAAAGCACTTTTTTCAGTAACTACTTGCAGCTCTTGTGCACTCTGTAAACGTGCTTGCAACCTCCAAAATCTAAATGAGCGTAGATCACTTGTTGGTTAATCGGTTGTAAATCTGCTTTGAGAAAGGTTACTTGCGGTAACAGAAATTTCGCATGAGCACATACATTTCAGGCTAGGTTATTTTATTTACCATCTGAAATTTACGTATAACTGCACAACCTTATTTTTCTGATTGTAAGTGTTGTAAAACGAATATCCACGCACTTTTGTGCCTTTTGAAAACATAGTGGAACACATCCGTTTCACACCATGCTACTTAAACTGTTATATAACTGAAAAAAACGTATACAAAATTGTTATGCTATTTATTATCGACTACAAGGAATCACTGTATCTGAATCGTAGTTGAAAAGGCCGAAGGTGATTAATCAGGTTGTTTAGGCCCTGAAAAGAATCAGTCAACTCAGTGGCGCACCAGGACAAGGCAACAACTAAATATACAGTAAAAAGATTACCATTTATCGACGTGGTGATACTAGCGTCAGTTTAATGACTCACGCTATTTATGGATCTGTCGTACACCTGAGCATAGAAGTCTAGACTGTGTATGGCTCAGCCGGGTCTACGAATCCAAATTCTGCATGCATATCACATTCTAGGCTTATGTGCGCTGGTGTATATCTGAAGCATGTCAGATAAGCCGAGCCAGAATCACTGCATGAACTAGCTAGATCAACAGACAGCATGAAATGAAATCCTTAACTTATTGAATTTGACCAGAATTCTAAAAACGGATCGTTTGGATGGCTAGTCACGAGTTCGAACATTTATAATACACCTAAAACCCTTAGAAGGATTGGGAAAAAGTTGAAACGGATAAAAGTTCGGCGTTTACCGGGCTAATGTTAAGACCTCATAATCATTTTGTGCGAATTTATTTAAGCTAATGGAAATAAAGTTGCTTTTTACTGGCAATGATATATATATATATATACATTATATATATATATATATATAATGTATATATATATATATATATATAATTATTATCAATAATTGAAGTAAGTAGATTTACATCATGTTACGGTCTACCGGTTAACGGCTTCGACATGTTGATTAACTGGAGAGTATCGTCATATTATGGCTATAGCCGGGTCGGGCGCAAGATGGATTCCGGTCCGGGGCCCGCCGAAGGCGAGCGGGCATTGTGACCAGCCACCAGCTCAGAGTGAAACTGGCACGACCATAACATGAAGTTATGCGTATTTCTTAAGTTCATTATTTACTATTATGGCTAGGTTATAGTAATTGTTTTCCTCCGTGTATTGAAAAACTGACAGTAACAACGAAAGAATTGGCAACAGTGTAGGGTGCAAAACCAATATTTACTGGTTAGTTCTAGATGAAAAATGGGAAACAATGAATAAATACAGAAGCTAACGATAAAAACACTTAATGAGTAGTGTTAAATTATCATAAAATACAAAGGAAACATTGAACCTAAGAAGTGTAGCTATTTTCACATTACTCGACCTAAATTGGCCTTAGCCAAGCGCGGGACGGGATATAGCAAGGCTTTACGCTGTTTATCCGTTCAACAAAGATTTTATTTGACTTAATGGCAACTAGCAAGTGCGATTGTTTTTGACCGCTTTTCTTGCAAACTCCCATTTAAAATACATACTAAACGTTGTCGCTCCCGGTCGCCTTCTCATTGTCACCGGTCGTGGGGAATTCCTTTCTGGTTGTTGCGTTCTCATGACGATGAGCATTAGTTACGGACAGGTGGCTCAACCTAATAGAAAAAACTGGCAAACGCGTTCACTAATGAAACAACGTTGTGAGGCTTTATAAGTATGCGCTACATGACTCCATTCATCTCCATCATTCGTTAAAAACCAGTGCCTGGTTCAGAGAACCAGAGAGCCAGTGAGTGTTGCAACACTGTAAAATATATTACACGACGTGGTACTTTCGCAATAATTTTGTAACCCAACTGTTTTTCAGCATCTTATGGGACAGCCAGTAGTGTGAACGGGATATAGACTGATAACTACTGCTAGTGCGAACAAGGAATGAAGATTCCGTCAGGTGGTTTGGCCTGTTATGAACAGTTACGGTTCACGAACATTGTTTCAACTTGTTTGCATCTTATAGATCATCTGACATATATTCTTTTTTGCGCTTCAGTGTGTGCTACATCTTCGGATGAACAAACCTGACTTACACGGCAATTCTTTCTCAGTTATTATCGCGTCTGCTGAATCTGTAAACGTCCTCCTACTAGCATCACAATTTATTCACCTGAAAATAAAACGGACCGTTTCCTCCGACCTGATCGATTCTCTGAAGATCCGAATTCACCGAACGCAGCCGACACATTGGATACGTACGTTTATCAACTTCATTGATTCCATTTCCCCACACAACCCAGATAAGTTGAAAACTCTAACCAACTGTCTCCCCACCAGTGTACAAATTTATATCAAACTGTTCTGATTGCGACACAGCAGTAACTACCCCTCGGTCCACATAAATACAATCCAAGAATGAAGTATTCGCTTATCGCCCATTGGCCACTTGCAAGCAAGAGATTTGGGAAAGCTCAGACCAGTTCCTACAGAGGCTTAAACTATTGGCTATAGACTTCAGTCTTAAATCTGTAACTGGCTAAGAATACCTGAATGACTGTAAGGGACGGTTTTATCGCTGAAATGATATCCAACCCCATTCGACGTCTTTTGGATCAGAAAGCTCTCAACCCCAAATCCGCACATGAACCAGCAAAGGCTCTTGAAATGGTAAAAAAGCAAGCAATCATATCACTTGACATTCGTCTCCAGTCCATGTGCATCCACTGCTGGCTAACCACTACACAGCTACTCTGACACTACCCAAGACAAAGAGAATACCGTAGCGTCAACCAAAAGTACGTACTTTTGTGGCTCACATTGGCATTCTCGGCACACCTGCCCGGCACAAGAGGCTATCTCCAAATCTTGTGGAAAAAGGACACAATTAACAGGTTTGCCGACCGACTGACAATTCTAAATAATTAGCATCTGCGGTCGATGCTCTACTTTCGTCTGTCATTTCAACAGCTGCACCTTAATGCGTATTGAGAGCGATCACCGATGTCTGGTAATGGATCGCTGCTCAAAGCGTTGACTGATACCGCGAGTTCTGAAAGCTTCATATCAGAATCCACTATCATTCATAACTGGTGGAATATTGAAGCTTCTCACAGCGAAATAGTGCGAGCGTCTACAAGTGCCAGGAGCAGTACTCGTGGACACTGTTTTGTGTCTCTCGGACATAAGAACACATCTTAACCTCGAATATATGTAATTTTTTCCTGATTTATGTGCAGTTTTACTTAGCCATGACTTTCTAAACCTTCACAAGAGCGGGAAAATACCCTTTGAAGGGAATAAACCGCCTTTTTCCTTGTGTAGGCTTACTGCTTCCACAATACGGGCTCCGCCTTTGTTTGAGCATTTGGCATATGACATCAGACTGAGTGCTACGAAGCCCAAACGACAATCTGTCGAAAACGTAATTTTTATTCAAGAGGAAGTTCAGAAACTCTTAAAGGAACACACAATCCAACCCTCGATATGTCCGTGGAGGGCCCTGTTCTGATCACCATCAATGAGAGACACAAGAAGCGAATGCTGAAGAATTACAGCCAAATAATCAATCGTTTTACCAATCTAAACCTTTATCTGATACCGATAATCGATAAAATGAGGATACCGGCTGTATAGCACGGTGGATCTGGAAACACGTACCATCAGTTTCCGACTCATGGCAAGGAGAAGATTTACACCGCTTTTGGAGCCTGTGGTAATATTTATTATTTCAGGCACATCCCGTTTGATGTTGCTAACGGGGTTGCCTGCTTTCAATGTGTAGTCGACGGGCTCATCCATGATGAGAAATTTGAAGGAACTTTTGCATACGTTGATAAAATAACCGTCCGCGGCAAGCATACGGGAGAATACGATCGAAATCTGAAGCGATTCTTTGAGATTGCGAAGAAGTGTGCACTAACAATGAATCGGAGCAAGTGCACTCTTGCTACTAGGACGGTGAAACTACACAGCTTCGAAATATCCCTCGGGAAAGTAAAACCGGATTCAGATCGATCTAAACCTTCCATCGAAATGCCACCATCCGCTGACCTCAAAACGCAACAATGGGTTTTTGGAATGTTCGCCCATTATTCCCGCTGGGTTTCACATTTTCGGGCAATATTCACCCCTTCATTATCAAACACACATTCCCAACGCCAGACGATATCACCAATGCGTTCGAAAACCTTAAGTTGGAATTAGTCCAAGTCGCCGTTGCCACCAAAGACCCACATGTTCCATTGACACAAGCAACTGACGCCTCCGATATAGCCATTGCGGCAACATTGAATCAGAATGGGTGATCTGTAGCATTCTTTTCCAGAACCCTCTCACCTAATGAACTTCACCATTCTGCAACCGAGAATTAAGCATGTGCCGCGATAGAGGCAGTTCGAAAATGGAAACATTACCCCCTCGGTAACCATTTCAGATTTGTGGCCGATCAAAGTTTGGTTGCATTGATGTATAACACCAAATAAAGAGGGAAGTTTAAGAATGATAAAATACAACACTGGCGGATAGAACTATCTCTATTTCCTTGCGACACTATCTATCGGCATGGCACGAAGAGATAAATTTGTCGATATGCATTCCCGGCGCTACTGTTCATCAACTTTCAGCGCGGACCATGTAAGACAATTTCACGACACCCAATGCCACCCTGGTACTGTATGTGTGAGTCATTTTGTTCGCGCAAAGAATTTACCTTTTCCGGTTGAGCAGGTGAAGACTGTAACGCAACAGTGCTGCACATGTCCGCAACTGAAGTCGCACTTCCTTGGGCCACTTGGAATCAATTTGATGAAGGCTACGCAACCTTTTGAGACTCGACACAAAACAAATATCTGCTGGTCACTATCGGTGAATATTCACGCTTTCCCTTTGCTTACTCCTGTTCTTGTATGAACTCTGCGACAACCATTTCTTGTCTAACAAACCTATTCTCATTTTTTGTTTTGCCCTGTATATACACTCTGACTGCGGCTCCGCAATCATTTCTGAAGAACTAAAGCGACTTCTTCATGAAAAAGGTGTGGCCACAAGTAGAACTACAGCACACAAACCGCAGTGTAACGGTCACGTCGAACGTTTAAATAGAACACGATAAAAATTATTAGACTGGCCTTACAGTCCAGGGGTTTGGCAGTCACTAAAAGGGAACGCGTTCTTCCTGACGCATTGCATTAACTAAGGTCCCTTTGTACGGCAACGAATGCCACCCCACACGAACGAATGTTTGCCCGTAATAGAAAATCGTCTTCGGGGATTTCACTTCCAAAATGGCTTACAACTCTTGGTCCCGTACTATTGCGTGAACACGTTCACCAAACAAAGTACGACCCCTTAGTTGAGAAAGTTGATCTCACTGATCGCAATCAATACGCGCATATCCAGCATCGAGACGAGCGTGAAGATACGGTTTCACTGCGACACTTGAGACCGTTGAATACCTGTCCAAAAGAATGCGTAGAGGACAATACTAACTTGTCCACTGAGGAACCTCGAGAAATACTAAACACTGATATTTCTACTGACAACACAGAACCTGGCACACTATCTACTGCTGACGAAATCACTACCAAACAACGACTCGTCCCTATTATTTGCGAAACAGAGAATCGTAGTATAGTGTCCTAGTCGTTTATACTCCCAAATGGTCGACATTCTCCAGGCTGCGGAGAATGCTATGAACATTTCCGGTTCACAAACATTGTTTCAACTTGTTTGCATCTTATAGATCATCTGACATATATTCTTTTTTGCGCTTCAGTGTGTGCTACATCTTCGGATGAACAAACCTGACTTACACGGCAATTCTTTCTCAGTCATTATCGTGTCTCCTGAATCCTTGAACTTCTTCCTGTTAGCATTACGCGGCCAACTAGCTGTGCATGTGCCTGGTTTTACCAAACCGAACAATGAAATAGGAAATAGAAAACTCCCGTACGTAGGGGGAGGGTGGCAGATAACGTTTACCGGTCGTTAAAATACTGAGACCCACTCTGTTTTTGTGTGATTTATTTTGAACCAAACTACTTAGGTTAACCAAATTAGACACGCTAATGCGTAAACTCAGTTCAGTTCATTCAACCGTCACACTTCTGGTCGCTGGTTCTGGTTGCTGCCATGCAGCATTGTTCAGTTGGGGGTAAAATGAATAGAAGCACAAAGTGAAAAAGTCAAAACCGAAGTAAAAAAACGGAAATCATGAAGACAATGGAAGAGTCCGAATACAAGTACGTCATTGGCGGCGACACCTATACACTTTATTTAATGTCTCCGACCATCGACAAGTACATCAAATATGCACAGACTCAAATCATGAAACAGATAAGCCGATTTTTCCTGGATGTGTGCCTGAGAGGATGCGAATCGCTATTAACCCCACTTTTGGAAGGCTGGTAAAAACAGCAAACTGGCTTGCGAATGCAACGACCCCGGCTATTAATGGCTAATTTTCGATACTCAGTGATGGGTTCTTGAACATTGTTTGCGTCACATATGTTTCGTGAACAAATTTCACTGAAACTGTGCATTCTGATTAGAAGTTGAGACTTATAGTCTGTAAAAACAGAGGGATAGCGCGAAGTTCAATGCTCCCTGAACTTACTTACTTACTTTTACGCGACTATCTCCTGTGAGAGGATAAGTCGGCTCCATGGATATCACGGACCATTGCTGACGACGCGCGGCGGTCGGAGGCGAGCTCCGTTCAGATACTGACCCTGTCCTTTTCCATCGCCGGGTTCCACAGACTGACCGAGGGCCTAGAAGCTCTACGTCTTTCTCTATTGTACTGGTCCACCTTTTGAGCTGCCCACCAAGGCGACAACGCCAACCAGGGCAGGGAGTGAAGCAGTGTTTGCTTGGTTATCTCTGATTCGGGTGGCCGAAACGTATGGCCGAACCACTGAAGTCGTCGACGTTGGAGGAGGACGGAGAGCACATCGATATAAGAGCATCGTCTCCCTACCTCGTCGTTGGACACCCTGTCGCGCCAATTGACTTTGAGGATTTGCCGCAGGCACCAGTGGTCGAAAACCTCCAGCCTTCTGGTATCCTCAGCTCGTAGTGGCCAGGTTTCGCAGCCGTAGATGAGTACGGGCCGGATGGCAGCACGGTAAACACGAACTTTGGTTCTTAAGCTGATTTCACTGCGAGTCCACAGCGTTCGTCTTAGCTGAAGAAAGGCTCTCCTGGCGCTTTCGATCCGTAATACCACTTCATCTTTTGCCTGGCCGTTCGGAAGCAGAGTTAAGCCTAGGTATTTGAATGAAGGGACGTATTCGACTGGTTGGTCATTGATCGACAGTTGTTGAATTGTCGGGCCCAGATGGGTTGTGAAAGCTTTTGTTTTGGTCGAGTTTATTTCAAGTCCGATGGACCTCGCGAAGAAATTGATTCGGTCGAGGATTGGTTGTAGCGTAGCGGCGGAGTCTCCAAGCACGACAATATCATCCGCGAACTCCAGGTCCGAGATGTATATTTCCTGGCTAAGCTGAACGCCAGGGTAGTTATGTAATGCCTGTCGCATTGTCCAATCGATGGCGTAGTTGAACAGCACCGGTGAGAGGGGACAGCCCTGCCTAACTCCGGTAGTGAGTGTGAACTCGCGGAACTCTTCACCGTACATACGAACCCTAGCACCGGTTGTCGAGTAGTATCCTCTTAACAGCCTTAAAAGCTTATCGGGCATTCCATCGGATTGGATTATGGTCCAAAAAGACTCGCGGTTCACCGAATCGAAAGCTGCCCGAAAGTCGATGAAACAAGCTACCGTCGGCTGCTGAAACTTATAGCGGTGCTCCAGTATTCGGCGCAGTGTGAAGATTTGATCTACACAGCCTCTGCCACGGCGGAAACCCCCTTGGTTCGGGCGAGTGCGCTGGTCTCTTGCCTCGGAGAAACGGGTTAGTAACAACGCACCAAAGATCTTCGAGGCCACATCGATCAGGCTGATCCCTCGGTAGTTCTCGCATGCCGATTTATCACCTTTCTTCGGAATGGGCAGCAGTATGGACATTCCTCAGTCGGGTGGAAATGCTTCCGCTCTCCAAATGGAACCAAAAAGTGTACACAACCTGTCAATCAATGACGATGAACATGCTTTATACACTTCTGGAGGGATGCCATCTTCCCCAGCAGCCTTTCTGTCTTTCAGTTTGTTTATCATCTCCGTGATTTCCGCGGTGTTGAGCGGGTCACAGTTGCTTTCGTACTGGACTGGAGGGGTTGATATTGGTTGGTCCGTCCGGTGGTCCGTAGGCCGGTTGAGCAGCTGACCAAAGTATTCCACCCATCGGTCTATTTTCTTACTCTGTTCGGGTATTAAGTTTCCTGCCGTGTCACGAAGAAGGGAATTTCGCTTACAAAACCTATTAGAGGCGTTGCGAATAAGGCGGAACAGTTTACCGAAGTCACCAATTCCGGACGCGGTCTCCATTTTTTCAGCTATTTCTACCCAGTATCTTTGCGATCAGCCTTGGGGGAGCGTGTGGCCTCTCGTTGCAGTCTGCGGCGTTCGTCACTACCTGCCAGTCGGGCTTCGTGTGCTTTGGTTGACAACTGGAGCGTGTTCTCGAGGATCCAATCTTTTGTCCGCATTTTTGTTCTCCCGAGTACTGTCCAAGTAGCTTCCTTGATTATCGTCTTCATTCGAGCCCACTGCCCCTTCACAGAAACTTCGTCTGCTTGTGCGGTGGTTGCGTTGGTAAGTCGGGTTGTGATTGCTCGTGACAACGCTTCTCGCTCCTCTAGATTTTCTAGGGCAGCAACGTTTATCCGGGGGAAGGGGAGGGTGAGGGAGGGTGCAGACACTCTAGCACGTGTAGACAGATGAACTTTGAAACACGCGCGCGGGAGGACATGGTCGGTGCCGTTTGTATTGACCATTTTTGCACTTTTGTACGCTCGACAATCCTCCACAGATGAAGCCCAACGGGCTCTCATTAGGATATGATCGAGTTGGTGCAGTGTGACCGTCACTAGAGTACCATGTGAGTAGGTGCTTCTTGGGGTGTTGAAATCGAGTGCTGCAGACAACCATTCTGCTGATGTCGGCTAAACCAATCAGTCGGCCACCGTTCTCGCAGCCCTGACCAAGACCGAATTTCCCGAGAATATGACGAGTGGATTCATCGGCCGTACCTGTGCGAGCGTCCCAATCTCCTGCGATGAAAAGTACGTCGCGCCTCGAAACCCGGTTAATTACCTCCTGCAAGTTATTGTAGAGTTTGTCTTTGGTTTCGTCATCAGCCGAATTGGTTGCAGCATAGGTCACAATCACCGTCAAGTCGTGCAGGGGGCCTTTAAAACGTGTCAAGACGAGTTTGGATGAGACTGATTTCCAAGAGATCATTGCATCATTAGCTGCTTTGTTCAGAGCAAACGCGACACCGTAGAGACCGGAGTTGTCTTTCGGGCCACTGCGATAGAGCCAATAAGATGTATCCACTCCCGGGGCCTTTATTTGTCGGCTACCTGAGTTGGGCAGGTGGACTTTCGAAAGGCAAGCAATATCTACGTCGTAGTCATGTAGAGTCCACATGACGTCTAGAAACGTCCTGACATTCAAACAGGATGTGTTCTTTTCTTGCAGCGAATAATTCCAGCTTATTGTCTTATCACCTCGACTGCTGGGACTTGAGGCGCGTCGCTTACCGGGGACGCTGTAGCTTGACGAGCGTTTGAGGTCCCGTGAATAGTCATAGACAGTCGCGGGAGTAGGGTACGAAGCGGTGTCCCCAGCACCGTTCGGCCCTTTTGTTCGAGGTTGCACCTCTAGCCCTGGCAAACCCAGGTGCAGACTACAAGGCGGCAGAGTATTTCCAGAGGAGCCGGTGACGGTTTGTTCGCCTCCTCTGGAATACCGGATCAGCTCCCTGAACTGGAACAAGGAAACATTCTCGCTTAGGAAGACCCGGGGATAAACAAGCCAGATATTTAGGAAATTTTCCGGATTGACAGTGGTTATCCGTGACTTCTGAAGGACCCCAATCATCATTATATCGTCAGAAAACGTGGAACTCGAAGAAAAATCCCCAAACACACCACGAAAATACTCTCGCGTGGTGCTACGAACCAATTCACGGGTGCATTAAAGCTGCAGAGATCCTTACAACCGAATGTAGGTGTTCAGCGTGTACAGCAACTCCTACAGTTTGCCCCACATCTGCAGTACAGAAAGACTAGTGCCTACGACGACTGACCGTTGCTTTAGAAATAGAGAGGAATGAGCCAGAAGCCACATTACTTGAAACGCCGAATGTGATATTCGGCGATAAGAAAGTTTGATTTAAACGGCCTGATAGAATCATGTACAACTGGCGCAGCTTCAGGAAAAGCAAGCTGGACCTCGACCGTCGAACCTTTGATGCTGGCTGTATGATGACTTGAGGCACGATTTTTTGAGAGGGAAAATCTCAGCTAGTAGTTCTAAAAGAGAAGCAGATGGCTGATTCCCATATTATAACGATGGAAATTTCCCCTATGTGGCTTCGGAAAATGTAATAAGAACTAAAATATTTCAACATGACAACGCGGTCACATACTACCAACATCACCACAATTTGGCTATTGTGTTGGAACATCAAGACTGGTCGTCTCACAGTTCAAACTTAAATCCGATTAGAAATGGCAGGCGTCTGTCAGCGAGGTGAATGTATGCGGATGGAAGCCCTCCACACCTCGCACCAGTCAACGTTTATCGTCCTCGACGGTTAAAACAAAAACGTCACGTCATCTTTTCTACTATTTCTTATTGTTTGCCGTACTTTTCTCCCTTCTTTATTGTTTTCTTGTTGTCGTCGCGTTGGCACCTTGCTTGATTGCAAGCCGATGTGAAATACATATCCTAGATGAATACGACCGCATGGAACTTGAGACCATCCGGAAAATAGTTGGAAGCATGCTCTGAAGTTGTTTCAGTCATTAACAATTAATATCACTGTATTTTGTAGCCAGCCGGTTATTGTTCACTCGTCCGGGGGTGGGTTTAACTGCATCTCGCATCTTTTTAGCCCCATTTTCCGGATTAAATCAGTTTACCTGTTTTATGCTTTAGATCCGTGTGCATATCTGGTATTAAAGCGGTGGGGGAAGGGAGGGGGAGACATCCAGAGGACGAAGGAGGGGATACTCTTGTCTTCGAAAACCACGTGAGTTGTCCCAGTTGGATACATGAAAGACTGCCATAAAACCTAAACTAACAAAAAGGTCCTAAATTTGGAGTGAGAATCTCCCGATTGTCCTCTAACTGTACCACTGAGTGCCCCCTGAAGACACACTTAAAGGACGGCCAGCGCTGACCGTTCCCTATGAGACACTCCACTTTGCTGTCATTCTGCCTCTTGAACATGTGAAACACTGTCGTAATACGCAAAATAACAAAAAGGTTCTGAATACGAAGTTTCAGTTTATCGACTTGTGCTTGTTTAGGAAATACACATTCAGCCACCTTTCAGCTTACATCGATACAATAACGTACCTGTGATTTATTCCTTTAGCTCGACAGTTCATAAACTATTCGGCAAGTAATAGTTTATATTTTGTGACTGCAAAAAGTACACTCCGGAGATGGTCGGCGATGAACCCGGAAAACATGCACGTAAAATTTAACAATGGATTTGAAGTATTTTATGCGATTATGAAACTGAGGTATGGTCAAGCAACATGTACTGCTTGAAGACATACTACAGCACTAAATCTAGTTTCCCGAAGTGGACTGTTCCAAAATTAATCGTAGGGAAAACAGGGTGGGTTTCATAGCACTTGATGAGCTATATGCCCGTGGCGGTAAAACGAAAAAATGGTACACGCTGTGCGAGAACATAATATGTTAGCGGGGTGAGCATCCCAAAGCAGTACAAGAGACCCCAAAAACATCGCTAAGTTGATTTTTTTCTACAAGTTTCAAGCTCACACCTTTCCTCAAAATGGGTCACAAAAGCGCAAGAAATACGATTTAGGATTCGAGCGATCATTATAAATCACTTCTTTTCTATATGCTGAAAGCGTGAATGGTCGAAACTGTCATTCACTGATTTAAATATATTATGTATGTCAAGGAAAAAATCAACCCACCTAAGTTCATACACTATGGTGTGCACACTGCTAAAGCAGTAAAGCCTTTTTTTAGGTCGTTTGTAGCACACAAACTGTTCGTAACGTCGGTTTACGACCGGTTTATTTAGTGGACCTTTTCCACGGGTCAAAAGTGAATTGGTACGAAGGAAATTGATGACCGGAGTACAGTACATTGTTTATAAACACTGTAATGAGCACTTTATTTTAATATACTCATTTGAATAGACTGAAGTACTCTTTGATACCAGTTGACATATCGTTCCATTTAATGCGCCATAAAATGGGCAAAATAAGGATAATTAGGAATTCACAGCTTGGGAGATAAAAGTAATCACCGGAGAACGTAATTTTGGAAGGGTGACAGAAACTAGTGAAGCACATCACTTATTACACACGAGTGGCATAAACCACTCAGAAACCGCTCGAAAACCGATCAGTGCAACAGCGCAAATCGCTCGAAAACTACCCTTGTAGCAAAACCGGTTCAAAACCGTTCCGAAACCGACCGGTTTTCAGCCGGTTTTCGATCGATTTTTACTATTACGCCCGTCGGTTTTTGGTCGGTTTGTTTAGTAACCATTCTACACAGATCAGCAATCAACTGATACGAAGGAAATCGACGACCGGAGTAACGTACAATGCTTGGTTGGCGCTTTATTTAAATGTATTGGTTTGATTCATCGAAATGCCCTGAAAAATTCGGTATAGATCGCTCTATTTTATTCCCTCGAAATGGACAAAACAAGGACAATTATTCAGAAAATCATAAGGTAGAAGATAGAAATGAGCATCGTAATACGTAATTTGGGTTAGTGAGAGAAATTAACGAAACATATCACTTACTTCAAACAATTGGTACAAACCGTCCCGGAAACCGATCAGAAACCACACAGAGACCGATCAAAAACCAATCGGCTTTATAGTAAAAACCGATCAAAAACCGGCCGAAAACCGATCGGTTTCGGAGCGGTTTTCAGCTGGTTTTCGAGCGATCTTAGCGAATCGTTTGAGATGTGTGATATGCTTCGTTAATTTCTCTCACTAACCCAAATTGCGTAATACGATGCTCATTTCTATCACCTAATTGATGATTTTCTGAATAATTGTCCTTGCTTTACCCATTTCGAGGGAATAAAATAGAGCGATCTATACTGAGGTTTTCAGGGTATTTCGATGAATTAAACCAATACATTTAAATAAACCGTCAACTAAGCATCGCACATTACTTCTGTCGTCAACTTCCTGTGCATAAATTTCAATTTTCATCCGTGTAAAATGGCTACTAAACAACCCGACCGAAAACCGATCGTAAACCGATGTTACGAACGGGCTGGGTAGGGTAGGGTAGCCAAAAACCGATCGGTTTCGGAGCGTGTCAAGTTCAAACTCAAAACTTACTTCGTAGGCTTCGGCAATCTGGTTGAAACGCTCTGATGCTTTTGGTCCTTTATTTTTGTCTGGGTGATTTTCAGCTGCAAGTTTTCTGAATTGTCTCTTGATTTCATTCAGAGTCGCTCCTCTTTTAACATTCAGAACACGGTAATAATCCTCCCTGAACATCAAAATACGTGTTATTTGGTAAGTTCTACTCACTTCTCACAGAGAGCACAAACAAAAAACAACACAAACAAAACAAACACGGATCGCATCGCGCATCAAATACACCAGCGCTGTTGCTTTCTGATTGGACGATTGCGTGACGTTGGTCGGGAAAATTGATGCAGCAAAACTAGACCGTGGTCAGTTCAGTTCAATTCAGTTCCGTGCACATGGCCAGTACGGCAACGCACCAGACAGAGACGGGGACGGAGCTTCATCCAATTTTGCTCTGTATATGATGGATTAATGACCCTCAGGGAATACGTCCTACCAGCAAGAGCTCAGTTCAGTTCAGTTCAGTTCAGTTCAGTCTGCACAGGACAGGTAATGGCTACGGCCAATCGAGCGTCCAGAATTCCTTCGATGGTATGCACACCAGTTATGCACCCACCACTGCCGAGTGTATTCCGTCGAATCCCCGCTAAAAATGAGAGGGAAACGGAAAACCTCATCGCACATCAACTGCGTGTACGATCTGCAAAGACAGAACGAAAGCTCGGTAAGCCGGAGCTCAATAAGTGCATTATCAAGTTCAGTTCAGTTTTCAAGTGACAGGTTCAGGTTGAGTCTAAAACTTCACGACAGACAGCCAGAACGTCCAGCTTCTTGCACGAGTGGGCTGCAGGGACATCCTGGTGCTGCGACAATGGGCCACTGCCAATCGGGCCCCCAGAAATCCTTCGGCTGTAAGCTGTACATGTTCTACACCCACTACCGCTAAGTTTATTTGGTCCAACCCACGCCAAAAATAAGAATGAGAACCAAAACCTCATTAGGCAACCACTTCGAGAGGTATTATACACTATGTGCTTTCTGTGAGGCAGTATGCAATAAATGGAAACCACAGTTGCAATGCAACTCGGACCTTAGGCTGAGTGGAGGACAGAGAGAAGAAAAAAGCATAGCAAATCGGCAGGAACATAGAAAACAAACTACTGTAGTGATCAGCCGATCACATCCGGTCTATGGCTTGTTTAACTGTGCTTTTCGCGCTCGCCGCAACGGCAAGCTCTACTTCTGACACACCTCCTCGGCACACACCAGTGTGTTGTCTCTGTGCTCAGGCTTCGTAAGAATACGCGCGGTTGGCACTCCACGGTCTTTTCTCGTTTACTCACTCGACGAACATGATCGAAGAAGCTGAGGGAGCGTGCCCTCCAATAATTGGTGAGCCCGTTCCATTTATAGTTCTTGACCTATCCCACTTAAGCAAGCCAACCAGGTCAAGTTGTAAAGGAGTTCAGGATACCCCGTTCCATGCATTAGCATCCATGTGACAAACGACATTTTGCGTTCGTATGAACTATCATTGCCGGAATCCGATTGTTTGTTTTATTGATTTAAATCTTTGTCTCAAATCGGACTCCCACCGTTGCTTCGAGCGTGAGTCGCTCAGCTTGAACTTTGTTGTGATTGTATTCGGTAGTCTCATCTTCTGCATCTTTTGCTGTAATTCAGCTGCAGCTGTTGATTTGATGTCCAGTTTGGAGAGTAAGGGCCAGAAGGAACACTATTGAGGTCCGATTTTTGTAAAATTATTTATTTTGTTGTATATAGCATTGTAGCTATTTGAAATCGACTTTGTTTTGAATTGTGTCGAAACTGGTTGCTACGCGTCGCTCGAACCTTCAGGTGGTTGGACTTTACACACGTGTTCGGTAGTTTTCCTTCCTTTCGTCGGCCATATATTCAGCCTAACTATAATAAGATTTTTTAATCGCGCTTTCGTATCCTAATTGGGCATTATTTTAACTACGTACGTTTTTTGTTTTCATCGTCATTATTGTATCGGTCGGTTTTTTCGTTCCCATTGATTCCGAGATTTTGTAGATCAGGCGTTTCCAGCAAATTTTTGAAATTCTAGGCTAGTTCCTTTCCACAGAGTACCGATTTCACAATGAATAGAGGGCCTACGCCCAGGTATAAACCGTAGTGCCATACAGCGCACATGAATATACCGGATTTAATAGCGGAAGATCCGAAGGTGTTCATCTCCATCCTCGAGCCTCGTTTCCAGGAGGATCGCATATCTAGTCAACAGTCCAAATGCAGTAAACTGCTCTCAGACATCCCTGCTGGTAAGATCCCACTAATCCGGGATATCGTTATGAACCCACCGGATCACAACCCGTACGACACATTCCGTGGAGCTCCGACTAGGCGCGTGGCAGCTTCGAAAGAGAAAGGTATCCAACACTTTCTCCCCGAAATCCAGCCGGGAGATATGACCCCATCGCAGTCGCCACGGAAAGTGCCTTTATTGGCGGGTGCTACGCCCATGGATGACGCCGTCTCCCGCCAACTGTGGATGCAGTGGCTTCCACCAAATGCTAAAGCGTAGATGCCGTTCTAATTTAAGGTCAAACCCTGGATAAGTGCTCAGGGGTTGCGGACGAAGTCCTCAAGCAGGCACGTTCTTTTGCCCTACAGTCCCGAGCATTTGCCAGCACCTCCAGATAAAGCTGTTAACTCTGCTTCGACAACCACCCAGCACAACGCACCCGGTAGCGACTCTGACACTCAGATATCATGCCAGGAGGTCCGCCCTTTAACGCAGGTGGTCGAACAACGCAAGATCACCATCAATAGTCTTATTTCATGGAGCCAAAGCCGCGGCCGTTCTACCCCGAAGGCCCCGACAGCAAAAGCTCAATCCGGTGAGTGTTGCCATCACCGCCGTCTCGGATCCCATGCGCGTAAATGCGAACAGCCTTGTACTTACCATGTCCTCCAGGGAAACTGCTGGGCCCGGAGGTGGTGGCGACGACCTCCTCGGACGCCCCTGTTCCTAGTCGCCTCATTTATGTGAAAGACAAGAGTATCGGTATGCGTTTCTTAATCGACACGGGAGAGCACGTCAGTATAATAGTTTCAAAACGGTCCACCGTCTCCCCTACAGCGACAACACTGCGAGCAATCAACGGCACTCCACTCCCAACATACGGCAGTCGATTTCCCGCCCTAGACCTTGGCTTGCGTCTTCCCTTCCCGTGGTTTTTTGTCGTCGCCGAAGTACATCAGGCTATTCCAGGCTTAGATGTTTTAGAAAGTCACAGTCCAGTAGTCGATCCCCGTAGGCGACAGCTCGTGGATCGGGTCACATCAGCTTTTGTTGTTGGTTCCTTGACTGAAGCTCAGCCGCTGGCGATTCTCACGCCAATTCCCACCCCCGAACCAGAATTTGGTAGTTTATTGAGCAAGCACCCTAATCTTGTCCGCCCAAACAACAACCTGCCTCCAACCATCACCGATGTGCCTCATCACATCGTTACACAAGAGCCTGCGGTCTACTCTTGGTCCAGCAGGTTGGCTACAGACAAGCTCCGTGTAGCCCACTCCGAGTTCCAACACATGCTCAACTTGAGAATTATCCGGCCCTCCAGCAGCCCATGGACATCACTCCTACACACGGTCCCAAAGAAGTCGCCCGACGATTGGGGACCGTGCGGGGATTGCCGCTCACGCAATCAAGTGACTACCCCCAACCGATATCCTATTCAGCACATCACAGAACTCACAGCTGGTTTGGGGGAGGGGGTAAGACAATTTTCTGTCGGATAGATTTGGTGCGGGCATATAACCAGATACCAGAAGCTGAGACCGATATCCCCAAAACAGCCGTAGCAACTACTTTCAGTCCTTTTGAGTTTCTACGAATGCCGTTTGGACTCAGCAACGCCGCGAAAACTTTCCAGCGCGGTACACAGTGGTTTGGATTTCGCTTTCTTTTACCTGGACGATATACTGACTGCTAGCTCGTCTAAGACAGAACATCTAGCACTCCTTCGCACTCTTTGCGACCGCCTATCTAAACACGGGGTCACGATCAAAGCAAATAAGTGAGTAATGGTCGCCGATACTGAATTCCTAGGCCGCGAGGATACTCTCAAAAGAATCATACCTTTGTAGGACAAGGTGCAGGCCATCCTGGAGTACCAAGAACCTACGTCATTCAGGCAACCGCGGCTCTTCGATGGGTTTGTCAACTTCCATAGTCGTTTCATCGCACAATGCACTCAGCTAACGCAGCCGGCCTATTAACAGGAAAGGCGAAGCGTCTGGCTTTCACAGAAACCGCACGAGACGCTTTTGTTGTGCCGGCTGTCAGCAACATAGCCTCGCCATCACACCATATATCAAATTCCCCAACTGCGTTAGTCACCGACGCATCAGACAAAGCCGTGGGGCAGCTTTGCGACAATACTTAGCCGACACATGGCAACCGTTGCCTCCTCCAGAAAACTACAACCGGCTGAATCAAAGTATAGCACCTTTGGCTTTCGTCAGTTAAGACACATCTTAGAGGGACGCGAATTCACCGTCTCAACCGACCACAATCCCATCGTCCACGCATTGCGCCCCACTACGGGCTGATACTCTCCCAGAGAGACTGGACGTCTGGATTACATCACTCAGTACATGAGTGATGTACTTCATATCTCAGGCGTCGGTAATCCTGTCGCAGACGCAATATCTCACGTTCACAACCTGGACCTCAGCACCCCCGGCTCATTCAACCTCGAAGCTATCGCATCCGCCCAAACAGACGATCCTGATGTTGAACAGTCCCGTAGCACCTCAAATCTGAGGCCGCAGCCGGTTTCAATTCCTTCAGCCGAAAGCCACTTACTGTGAGATACGTTCAAAGGCCACCCGAGGCCAGTAATGCGGTCGGCTTTCAGGCGACAGGCTTTCGAAACCTTACACCGTTTGTACCACCCGGGTATGAAAGTCTCTACTAAGATCGTCGGTGATCTTTTATGGGATTCACACGTGAAATCTAGTGGGATCACTCGAGTGACGCGTAAAATCCCAAACCATCGGCGACAAAGAACGAGATTGTCTGATGATTCGGTACTGTTAAATGAATGACGATAACGTGCAACTAACACAAACCTCAAATTGTGAGGTGTCTGGGTGTAGCTGTATACACCGTCAAGGCACGATCGGTGTGATTGTACTTCCTGGCGAGTAAATTACAGGAAAATCATCATGTACCAAGAAGAGATGTAAGACAGCGTTCAAATATGTCCCAAGTGTACTAAACAGCACGCGGCTGTGTCAAAAAGTGTCAGGGAAACTGGCCACCGGCGGTCGAGAAGCGGAATATACTAAGGGTTGGCACGTGATGCATGTGAAGAGGACAGAGGCATAATGGCCCGCCACTCTGAAAGAGAGCCGATCAGACGAAGGAAGTCGGGGCGTACACAAAGCGAGTGGGACCGGGAGCGGTATTTTTGGGCCAACGAGCTAGCTGTGTGTGTGTGCGTGCCTGAGTGTACGCGTGCATAGCAAGTGACTTAAAAAGGAGACCGATTCGATGGATGATTCAGAATGCACACGAAATGAACTGGGTCAAACGAAGAACTGCGCGTGTCTGTCGGATTAGGCGAACGAGCAAGCGGTTCTAGGACAGGATGAACGACGTAATTAGTTAACGTCGATAATGGGGGGGAGGGGGGGGGTAGAAAACGCATGTCAACGAGCACGGCATGTGACCAATGAGGAATATAGTGACAGGGGAAGATAAGAAGAATTTGTGCATCTGGGAACAGATTAAGAACCAATATGTTTGGCACAACAGGAAACGTGATGTCACTGTATGGGCTCGTACTCGCATCCGACGTCATTAGTCGAAAATGCATAGGCACACAAATAGCTCATTAGCAAAATCTCCGGCCGTCGACTTACGTTTGCAACGAGTGCACGTCGACCTAGTAGGGCCGCTGCCACGGTCAAAGGATAGTATATATCTGCTTACTTGTGAAGATCGTTTCACCAGATGGCCGTTAGCTGTGCCTTTGCACAACGCAGCCGGCGAAACAGACACCGAAGCTTTCTAAGAACACTGGGCGGCAGCGTTTGGCTGTCCAGTCGTGGTTACCACAGGCCGCGGCTCGCATTTCGGAGGGGCCTTCGGTAGTCTCCTACAACGTTTATGCACCCATCACATTCATACCACTGCCTACCACTCGTCAGCAAACGGAATGGTGGAAAGTTTTCATCGGCAAATAAAGGCGGCCTCGGCAGCTCACAAACATTCAGACTGGCCGGAATCACTACCGCTAGTACTTTTAGGCTGTCGCAATGCCCTCAAGGCCGACCATCAAGCCATATCAACTGGACTGACGGCTTGCGAACAAAACACGACGATTTACGTAGCCCACACCTCCAGGACTGTACGCACATTTTCCTTAGAACAGAGGCACGCGCTCCACTACAACCCGCCCACCCCGGCCCCCACAGAGTCCTACGCCGCCTGGGAAGAACATCCGTCATTGATCACAACTGCAGGAAGGATACGGTTGCCGTGGATTGACCTAAACCAGCTTTTCCGGCTGAATCCATTCCGTCCGATGTCAGCCCACGGAATTCCTCAGGACCATCGCCCATGTCTCCGGCACCCCATGCGCCGACCGTATCAACGCCGATGACCCAGTTGCTTGGCCGTCCTGGCACGGCCCTCAAAACACAGCCACCTCCATTGATTTCTAATCGCGGACGGGTGAGCAAGAATCCCGTTCGCTTCGCAGATACAGTGTGTGGATCCCATGAAGAAAAACAAAAAGACAAAAGAATCTCTGTTGTGGCTGCCTATCCGAGGTTTGTCTTCTACATTGAGGTCATTTACCATCTCCTTTTTCGCCGCTAAACAACATTTTCGATATTCTGCTCATGCATCACCCCAGGACACCATTACGAAAGGCGTTCAGCCTTAAAGGAACTCGCACCGTTTTTCAGAAATGCCCGTTGGCTAACGACGGGATACCGACTGCCCTCCGGTAAGTTTTCGCATCAATCATCCACTGCGCCCGCACCAGAGACCCATACTCAGGATGTGCGCATTTCTGAAACGACTAACCACAACATCCCTTTACCAAGCCGAACCCGTACTAAGTCATTCACTGAGGTGAGCGGAGATAAAACTCCGCCGGCACCTTCCCCGAAAGCACCGGAAAATCCTACTTCCCCCGTTGAACCTACGAGGATTTTCGGGTTGGGTAGCCAGCTACGGCGGCTCTTCCCAGGGTCTCGCTTTAAGTGCCAACTACCACATTCCACCGCTTGTAACCTTCTCGCTTCCAGTCTGTTATGGCTCATTCAGCTACCATTCTACTGACAGGCCGGGAATTCTCTTGCGGAAGCATAACATCTGCAAAGTGACATTCAGCCTGCGCCGTTCTAGAGGGAACTCACCGACGATTAGTTACTTGACCTTGGTTTTCCGGAAAGCCGTTTTTCTTTGTGCTCCCGAGAGGACTCCTCGTTGGTGATCTCCTTTGTTGTCAGCCGAGGCACCAGCTGAAGGATACAACTTTGCAGCGGTTTCGCCACACATTGATGTGGAAGCGGAATCCTGTGAAAATTGCGGTCAATCAAAGAAATAACTACCCACTTCCTTCTGCCGTTCTCCTCCAGCACTGAAGCATCAAAATCGACAGGTCACCATGTTGGTGACGCCACTTGATCCGCTTTATTCGTTCTTCTAAGTAACGAACCTCTCTCTTTAGAGAAACCATTTGTCCGCGCAACATTTTGAACCCAGATTGCATAGCTGAAAGGGCAAGTAACTGCACTGCACGTTTACCGTCGAACTGAGTGGGTAAAGGAGTCCCTGCCGCAGGTGTTCAAACATTCACAGGAGTTCTGGATGTCGACGGCGTCATGTCCGTCTCGTGACCTGGGGCGTCCAAGACTAATATCGTTAGAGAGGGTACTTAAAGATTTACATTCGCCCCTGTTAGCCGAATACTGCTTGCTCCCGACGGAGGAAGTCGGCAAGCCGTGGTTTTCAGATGTAATGGTAGTAGGTTACGGAATTATTGTACTGTATATTACTTTTCTCTTGCAGCTATCTAGTGCGACGCTTTGGCGGCACCTTTTTTACCCGACGAAAGGCTCATCTTGGGCTTACCGTGCAGGGGAGAATAATATTCAACTAAACCATAACTCACGATATCTTTTTTGGCGGTAGACTCTTGGAAACTGTCCCATCGCTTGATCGAAAGTTGACCTCCTTGCTCTGCTTTTGCAGGCTTCATCATACCAAGCTGTGGCACCAGGAAATGATTTATTTAGCCGAAACGTACTGGTGTGCACTAGCTTTCTGATCGGTCTGTTGGGGGGTTTCCGCTGGAAGAGCTGTGTGTTCACTGCAGGCGGTAGAAACGAGCTCCGTCCGCTTTGGGCACGTAAGCGTGCTCTTCATAGGGCGTCAACCACTGGTGGCTGATCACTCGTGCACTTTCGTTTTCATCACCCAGAAGGAAGACGCCAGCAAAGAACTGTAATCCAGTAGTCATCCAAAAACCTCAACTTTTAGCTCACGATGAAACCGGTTTTGTTCAGAAGAGAAGTTTGTCCATTAGCTTTATTCAAGAAAGGCAGTGTTTACAAATTGCATGGAGAGCATGGAAAAAGCCTTTCGAGCCTTAGAGTTATGAGGAATTGGAATTACACAATAGCCTAGGTCAGCATTGAAATAAACACCCCTGCACTCATTTTCAGACAGCGGATACTGAATCAGAGTGGAAGTTAAATTCTGGACGAAGGAGATACGTCGCTCTGCTAGTGGAACCTGGTATACGAAAAATGTTATCTGTGTGAATGAAACGACCAAAGATGACCACTGAACCTCCATGGTTATCTTATTCAGTGAACTTTATCCGTGCCGGTAATCTATTAACTAGAACCAAGTTATCCTGTCCTGTCGTGGTTAGTGTGTAAACATCCAACATAAGCTTGCTTTTCTCCATATCCAACTTAGAATTGTCTCCAGGAACTATTCTGTTGGTTGAGGTCTTTGCTTCTGAACATCTTTTGAATAGTTGTGATGCGAGACTTTTGTTCTCTTTGACCATGGTCTTAATTTGGTATAAATGTGATTCCGATTTGCTTGAACAGTCCCATGGTCGCATTAAAAGAACAACATTGTAGAGCAAACAATTGTTTTCAGTGATCCTTAATCTTGCTCTTACACGTCTTATAGGTGACAGTTGTGCATTTGATTGGCCGTTGACTGGGTTGAAGGACATGTTTACGGTAGGCGTGTTGTGTGGTAGGGGGGGGGATGTTGTGGTGTTTGTAAGTTAGTGTGATGGTGTTGAATCTGTTAGTAGGTTTTCAGAGGTCATTTATCGTTTCGGATGCTCTGTCTTTGGCCGAGGCAACTGAAGCACCTGAAATAGTCGCTTTTGCGCGCACAGATCCGGGCTTAGTAGACTTATGGCGGTGGCTTCAGCCGTGGCCAGGGTCCGCAATCGGGCTGCCCTTGATCGGTTGGGGGATCACTGAATGAGTCATCGGGTCTATCCTATGACCACCATCGATTAGATGACCAAGAATGGAACCGCTGATTGTGCCCGTCTTCCCGTGACTCAGCCACTTTGAATGATGCTCTTTGATGTTTTAAGACAGGCGCCTGGCCGTGCTACTTATGCAAGATGCGCCACATGCGCACTTGAACGAATAGATAATCATGGATGAGGTCAGCTCAGGTAACCGGTCTTACACTTGCATTCGGCTCATCGGCGAAGTGGAAAACACACGATTCACTTTTGCAGCTGGGAATGTTGAGTTCACAATTGCTTCAAGTGACCTTGCTAATCGTTCTGTATGCGTACCTCATTTGAATGGTACTTTCACGAAAATTTCGTGAAAGTTGTTGGTTCAGTATTCTTCAAAATAAACCTCACTGGATACCCGTTCTCCTGCAGTACTTGTTTTAGTAGTTTTAGTTCCTCTTCCAGAGTATCTTGAGAGCATACGCTACGGGCCTTGAAGGCTAGACATCGGACTAGGTTCCTCTTACAGCGCAATGGCACAAAACTATGAATGTTTGTGTACTGGCCGTTCCACGTTTTCTTTCAGTAGACTCGTCTTTCAATGGTTCCATTTTCCCGTCTGGTAATCAACACTTCGAGAAAAGCTAGTTTGTTTTCGGCTTCTTTTTCCATGATGAAATCAAGAGAGCTATGAGCACGCTTGAAGTCTACCAGAATAGCTGAAACATTACGATCCTCGTTCACCATACAGAAAATATCATCCATGCATCGAACTTAATAATCCAAAGTTCCTGTTGTCGTCTCAGTTTTACCACTTTCTAATTTTGCCATAAATACGTTCGCTAGCACGGAACCCAGTGGGGAACCCATGGCCATGCCGTCTCGCTGGCGGTAGAAGCAGCCATTAAACCAAAATTGAACATCGAGAGTGCAACGTAGTAGCAGTCCCTTCAATCCTTCTGCCGGGATGCTTATTTGTGTGTTGGATGTTCGAATGTATTCACATAAAAAGCCAACGGTTTCTAGTAATGGCACATTTGTAAATAACAACACCACATTAAGCGACATCATGGTTTTCCTGTGTAAGCTTACACTCTGTATGATGGACACAAACTAAAAACTACCTTGCAGACTTTTAGCGAATCTTATGCTCTTGGGTTCCAGGATTTCTACCAGCTATTTTGTTATTGCTTGGCATGGAAAATTCGTCATCGATGCAATCGGTCGGATTGGAATACCATCTTTGTAATTTTTGGAAGTCCATAAGGGCGCGGAATGGTCGATCCATTTGGTTTTAGTTTTTCCTATGTAGCTTTGTTTATACAGCCTTGATCTTTGAGTCGTCTTAGGCTTCCGGCTAGTTCTCTCTATCTTTTCGGTTTCTTCCTTTCCTTTGTGGCAGACAGAAAACTCTGTCTAGTCTTCCACAAATCTGGAAGGTTTTTCGTTGTATTCTCGCTTGTCCATGAGGGCAACACCGGAACCCTTATCTGGCCTCAATAATACTACGTCCTTGTTCTTAGACATCTCTTTCAGCGCATCCAGATGTTGTCTGCTGATCAGCCCACGACTTTGTCGGAATTTTACAATGGATGTAGCAGCTCGCCACAAGCACAATTTTGAATCGTTCTAAGTCGATATCCGTTCTGGGTGTCAGGCCCTCAGTTGGACTCAGTGAATTTTCAAATCGTGCCTACAAATTAATTCTATCATCTCTTCTAACAGGACAGCAAAACTTCCATCCCAAAGAAAGAGCCTTCATCAAAGTTGGACTTACAGCAATACTGGAGTAATTGCTTACAAGCCTATCTAGATTGCTCGGAAAGGCGACTAGTGGTTTTAGGGGATTAATACCACTAATCAAGCGATCACGAGTAGTTTGAGCTCGGAGTGCAGAGATTCGACCTAAAAATTCAATAAATTTGGAAATTTCCCCCTCCGGCAGATTGTCCACATAATGTTGTCGTTGTGAAACATTCCCCTCGACTTCAGCTTTCTGGGATTTCACTGAGTCACAAACACTCAAAGCTTGTCATCGAAGGGTTTTACTATTAGGGTAAATCCGGTTCGGCGCAGTTGTCTCCAAAATCCTTTGGGGTATTCATTGATTCTAACACAACTTTTAAGGAACTTCACGTGTGTCGTAGCCTCCGAAAGTCGCGTGGAAAACTTCAAGAACGCATTAAATTTCTTTACCACAGAGGGTGACTTGGTGGATCTGAATTGCTTGGACAGTCCCATGTCACATTCTAAAGGGAGAGCTATGAACCCATCTAGCCCGCCGTGGCGTCTTACGTGGCTGGCAATATGAGCTAGACAAGGACATTCACTGGCATTTCTTCTAATCCATAAAGTACCCTGAGCGTACTAACAAACTCCAGCAGCACACCGCGTGCTCCACCAAGAACGCATCCTGTGCAAGACTGTGCCTGCATGCGTGTGGACAGACTCAAGAACAAAAGTGGTCATGAATGTGTGTTGGGATGGTCTGTTCGAGGCGAACTATGCCCAAGTACATCAGGAACTGTCGGAATTCCGTTGTTTTCCAAGATCGGTATTCCATCCACCCACGACATTTGCGACAAAATTCCACCGGTAATTCCAATTGTATTTGTTCTGTTCTGCCGTCAATTATGTTTATTTTTTGTCGGTGAAGACGAATACCTCTGGTGATTGGCGAGTCTGTCTATAGCGTGACAAGCCTTCTTACAACTCGTGAGCATAAAAAATGCACATGATGTATTGGAAAACGGACAGCCTCACCTACATTCAGGTTTTTGAAAGTTGATGCTACTTAGTGGCCACGATGAAAAATGGCTTCGGTTAATAAAAAATCGCTGGATGACGGGAGATTTACCTTATTTTGATGGTATACCCTTCGTTGGTTACACATGTCACAACTGTAGTAACCAGCATGCGGCTTTTCCATTTTGACAAAAGACCGCGCAGGATGATCACAAATGACAGATTTGGATGTATCTACTTGACACAAAGGGTGTTTTTGGATTGAAAAGCCGTAGTTCTACATTTGCTTCAACTCAGAAATCGTGTCACGGAGAAATTCTCGCACATCATCAGGCGGTTTCTTCCTGCATAAACATCAACCAGGAAAAGCGCTGACCTCATGGGTCCAACAGCTAAACGTAGAAAGGTCCATTAGCGCATTCTAGAGTAGCCAAAAGGATGCAGCCAATCGACTTGCAGCTGAACTTGAATCGATGTTGTTTTGTCCATTGCAGCTTTTCCTGGAATTTTATTTAACGCCTTTTCAAGTCCAGTGAAACAGTAGTAGCCCTGTTTCACTAGAAGCGCTTTAGTCGCTTTTGGAGTTTGCGTCAGTTCGCGAAAGTCACTTGATATGTGAGGATGCAGGGGCCTCATGGAGCGTAGAACTTCATTTTAAAGTGACGCCTATAAGTGATGTTTTTTGATTTACCCGGGCAAAATCGAAATGAATCGCTTTTGAAGATCCTAAATTGCAGACAAAGTGGTTTGTTCCTCTGTATTCGTTGCGCTAACCAACTAGTCAACAGACGGGGAGGTAAAATCTGATTGGTTACCTGTGTCAGAGTTGAAAGAGTATCCGGTTTTTTCTCATTTATCAAAGGCTTTCATGTGAGTGGTGCCCAGTGCCTCCGTGCTATCCGATTCAGGTGACCACGAAACCATCCGATTGGGTTTGATTCTAGGCTTTCATATATTTTTGTAGTGTAATGCTCATGCTGACCCAATGGTGCAAAAATCACCATACATAAACAAGACAGCCAAATGACTCGTTCATGCTTCTGATCGTTTATCAACCTGTAGTCTCAGTATCTATGGCACAGAGGGGTCTCGGTAGGTTTCAATCAGCCAGACTCATTAAAAAGGTTAATTAAACCACCGACCACCTGATGTACGTGTGGGACTGTAGCTTACTTCGAGCTGTCCTGCCTCGGTTTTCCGTTCGTTCCCGATGTATCTTCGGAAAACGGTCAGCAGGCGTGTATCAACTTGCATTTATCGGCACCGGGATTTAACAAAAGTTGCATGGATTTTTCTGTGAAACCCGAAGCAGCTGGACTGGAGTGCTCATAGATCTGCTAATGAGCGTACTAGTTTGTGCTCTCCCCGTGCCCCCGTACCTTACTTATGTGGATAAAGAATGCGTTGTAAAACATAAGCTTGTGTGAAAGAGAGAAGAGATCCAGTTTACTGTAACAATTTGGTTTTGGCCGAATATGTACTGCGTAAACTTATAACGGCCCTAAATGCAGATTATCTTTGTTGTCTCTGTTAGTTTAATGAAGTTATACATCGAAATAAGTCAACCATAAGGAAAGAACTGGATCCCTTTTTTCGGACCTGCTATCCACATTAGCAAACTACCGAAGCTTCTAGACTGAAACCTGCTGTTCCGTGATATTTGCGAAGAAACCTGAACACTTCAAGGCTTTTAGGTAGGTGAGCTATAACAACCAATAACTTATTTACATACATATATATGGTGGGTGGGCAGAGGTGTACAGGGTAGGCATACCTGATGGGCGGCAACAACCGCGAAACCGGCTGTGTGCTTCCGAGGGAATTTGTCCACACCTCATATACTAACTACTGTCAACATATATATATATATATGTTTTTACCGAGGTCTACTGCCCAATGCACAAATAAGGAAGAAGCTGTCATGGACTTTACAGACTGACAAAGTTGTGGGGTTCTACCATGTCATACACAGGATAATGTTAAATGTTGACCTGTTTGGGTTAGCACTTTTCGCAAAACCATAACTTCCGGAACAATTGTAAAGTACCCCCTCAACTGCAATGAATCGAACCGTAACAAGAAGATGCGAAAGGGCTTGCAGTGGATGGAACAAAATGAGTAACCGACGATTACAACAAGCGTCTATTTCATTATCGGGGAAATGTATGGGCAATACCTTCATGGAGCCTACACTGACTCGTCGGCTCTCGTTTTGTCTGTACGACAAAGTTTTAAAACTAATGTGTCTGCATGCTTATACTACGATTGACACAAGGGAAACGGATGATTGAACGCGATTATAAAGGTACCGTAATGAGCGTAAACCTATAGGGCATACGGCAATTGGAGCGCATTTTGTTACCCATGAACGAAAGTCACAAAGAAATACCAAGGGCAATTTTGAAAAGTGAACTGTTAACCTCGTTTCTCCCACACGGGAATAACGTCGCCCATTGATTCTATTGCTTTCTTATCGAATATTTTAATATCGTGTGGGTGATCAGAAAGCAGCCAGGTGGAGTTTAGTCAGCTGTACAGAGATTGCATGGTTTTGCGTGGATTGAACGCTGAAATTTCACACTGAACCATATTATGTAAATGTGATAATATTAATAATCGTAATGATGATAATCGTAATAATAATAATATTGCTTTATTTTGGAGACGCCCGAAGTATGCCAAGTGCATGATCATGTTTAAACAGGTGATAGAATTGATATGCATTATTCATGAAAGTGTGGAAATTTGCATGAAAAAGTAGGATAAAAGGCTCAGAAAGGGGAACAAAGTGGGATGAAAGTATGGTAAGTGTGTGACACAATAAAAAATGTAGGGAATTTAAATGACCTCAAGGGCGGATTTAAATGGACGCCCGTCAAGGTCAGATAAGGGGCAGCGGCGTAAGTTCCAATCTGCAGATATTTGGATTGGCGCGGAATCCTGAAGTCCTGGGGCTCGAATTTCGAAAAAAGCGAAATTAATCTGCTAGGGTTGTTTTGAAGTACAAGTTACCTGCTGAGTTTTAAGTGACTTACCTGTTATATTTATTATAAAAAAATTGGACGATTTTTTCTTGGTGAAGATATTCTGATTGATCAAATTGTACTCATTTAAGTATACGGGACTATAAAATTGCAATGCTGTTGCAGTTCATATCTGTTAGTGGCGGAAAATGTGCGAAATGTTTTGCAAACGTTGGGCTGTTTCTTAAATATTATTCAGAAGGACGGTCTTTACTTCCAATTGTCTCAAAAGCCCTATTTTGCGTGAAAAAAGTGCCGCTGGTGGTGGTGCGCTTTGAGGAGGATAACTGGGTGACGTAAACCTTAAGACAAGGATTTTACCGTGGCCTGACTGGGACGCAACAACGCAGATGGTCTCATCCAGTGAAGTTCAGTGTAAACAATTACAGCTAGTACGCTGTACAGTCTCGTTTTCTGCCGGTACACAGTTAGCATATGTGGTTACTCAAGTTATCAGTGAAAACGGAGCAGGTTTCTACTAGTTATCACAGAATAACTTCCGGTTACATGACCGAGGGAGTATGACTGGTCCGGGTAGAGACATCTGGAGGCCGACTGATATACATGAAAGAGGCTAGAAATCGGTATAAGAAACTGCAGTAGCTGGGGACTACGGAGAAAAAAGCGAAGTGCACTGCATTGGATTAGATATCAATGAAGCATTCGTACTCTGCAGTGGATGGTCAGCGGACGGGGCACAAAACTCATCGTAGAATAGGGAGCGAGCAATACAAAACGTAGAAGGTGGATCGGATGAAAAGTGACTCAGGAGGATTGAGTACGGTAGACGTGAGGCACAGATGTAGGAGGTATGGAAGAATATCATGAAGGTCGGCGGGGTGATAGCAGGAGAAATGGCCGGTGACGAACTGCAAAATGCATAGCGAGTGCAAGTATACGTATATGCTCAAGTATATATGTATTATATATGTATAGATATAAGAGGAGCAGGAGCAATAACAGTGGTGTCCTAGAAAGAAATTCAGTCATTGGGTGGGTTAGGTTAGGTTAAATCAAACGGTTGTAGAATTAACTTTGAAATATCACGGTGAATTATCTCCATGACAGGTGGACATGGCAGCCCAACAGAGGGAGAGTAAAAGGGAATGCGGAAGCACAGAAGTGATGACAGCTGTGAGGAGCAGTACATGGACGAGTGAAGATGAAGAATAGGATCGAAGAGAACAGGTAAGAATGAGTCTAACTATTTGATCAATGCAAGTGCGACAAGTGGTGACGGACCAGAGGAATCGAGTAGTGGCAGATCAAACGATTTGGAACTGTGAAGGAACAGCAGGAAACGCCTGCGGTCCAAGTGGAGATATCCGAAAACTGACAGGTACTCATGGAAAGGGCTAGAAATCGATGTAAGAAACGGTGGTGGCGGAAGACAGTGGGAAAAAAGAGGGATCCACTGCTACTGATCAGGTAGCAGTTAAGCCTTGCTTCACTGCAGTAGATGATCAGCGGACAGGGCACAGAACTCATCGTAGAGCAGGCAGCATACTTTGAAAGAAGTAAAGAATGGTACAGATGGCAAGAATAATCGGTAGGGATTGGCTATGGTAAGTGTGTCGCGCAGATGTACGAAGGGTGGTCGCATATCATGAGGGTCAGCTGGATGGTAGCAAGAGAAATGGTCGGCTAAATAGTGCAGGATGCAGTGCAAATGTATGTATATATATATATAATATATATATATAAGTACATAAATAGATATGCGAGGAGCGGGAGCCAAGAGCAGTGGAGTACTAGGAGAAAAAAGTATCAGTGATTGGAAGAGGGCGATAGGATAGGATCAAAGTGTGTAGGATTGACTTGAGAGAATTCAGGCAAAGTTTTTTATGACGGAATAACATGGTGGATCAACAGATAGGGAGGAATAGAGAAGCATAGGATTGACGCCGGCCATGAAGAGCAGATCATAACCGAGGGTAGATGGAGGATAGGATCGAAGAAAACAGGTAAAAATGGGTCTAATCATTTGGTCAGTGCAGGTGCTACATGTGGTGACTAACGGGAGGAATCGAGTAGTAACCGATCAAACAATTTGGAACTGTAAAAGAATATCATGACGTTATGTTGTCTATACTATCGGTGGAACATGGAAAAGCAGACCACACTGAAAGGCACACAGAAAATGCCCTTGGCGGGCAATATACGGAACAGTAGATGAAAGCAACGATCGAAGAGATACAGGCAAAACATGACGAACCAGATCATTTTACTGCTGATGAAACACCAAGGAGGCAAAGAAGAAAGAAGGAGGAAGCCCAGAAGTAAGTGAACCAGTAACAGAATAAAAGGCCCAAGGAATGAGTGCTCGACGGATTTTGGGGCAGTGGAACTGGAGAGCAGCTTGCCAGCGAGCAATCGAACAGGTGGATTAGGCAGGAGGATGCTGATGGAAAGAACTACAGAGGAATTGCGGAGCCAGGAAAGGAAGATACGGTGGTGGTGATTGGATAATAAATGTGACTGTAAAAGATGCAAAGTTTGGAGCGTGGGGCTTTAATATGCGGATTGGTCATGGGTTCGGGTGTGACTGGAGCTTAATGGCTTTGGGAATGAGGAGGGAGAACAAGGAAGGATTTGAAAAACAACAAGCAGTGGGCTATAAAAATGCTATCAATGGGCATTCTGAGCAAAGAGTAATACCAATTGAATGTGGAATAGACGCCAGCAATGACGGCAAGTGGAAAAAAGATATTGGCGAGCTTTGGCAGAGAAGAGTGGTTGGGACGATAGTGACTCAATGCAGTGAGAGCTGATGTAGAGAAAAGAAACAGCAGGACGAACAGAATGGGTACGTGTGCATACCTTGGTAAAGCGACAAAAATGGGGAGTGGTAACAGATGATAATGATTATAGGTGGAGGTACCGTGTCGGAAGAAGGATGGGGAGCATGCAAATTTCAACCGACAATATTGGATGCGGTAGTCCGAGAAAAGTTGGAGCTTTCGTGTCGATGGAACCACGGCCTTAACTCGATAACGTTTTTTTCATCTATGTGTGAGACAGTGAGTTTTTCGTGCCAGGGAGGGAAGAGTTTATTCCTTGATGGAATTAGTCCGTGGGCTATAAAAACGGTAGACTTCAAATTTCACCGGCGAAATAATGGTTTACTACGGATTAACTTTTTAGTAAAACGTCGGAATTCTTGTGTTCCTGAGACATGACATTCAAGGTAGAACCAACTAGGAGATAGCGATAGCTAAACATTTTCGTGAAGAAGGAAGGTCAGTGTGGTGTAACTGCGGTTGCATTGATGTCGCAAACAATGTTTTCGCAATACGAAGGAGAAAATAGCTCGGGCATTGGGACAAGTAGCCCTCTTAATTGTTCAGTCCTATCAACGAAATCCATTGTTATTTATAAACGCATCTTTCTGTCCAGTCATATTGGCTTATTGGATGGTCCATTTATTACAGCTTAGCCTGAGAAAGCTTCGATTACGTTGTAATATCATGAAATAGCTTCAGAAATTAACTGGTTCTTAGCTGCAGAATTATTTATAGCTGTAGAACTCTTCTCGTGGGCCACGATGTTCTGGTAGCCCAAGCACTTGTACTTACTAGTCGCGAACTACTTACAAGGTTCCCAGAATACGGTGTTGCCCTTATTATTTTATTTGTAGCCTTTTCTTACTTGTCAGTGCTACGAGTTGTTACTGAATTCGACTTCTCAGTTGGCATAAATAATAACTGTCCTCAATAATCACATTTCACTGCAACCCCGTGAGTAATATCCATTTATTGCTTGCCAAGTAGAGCTAATTTGGACTGATTTGATACCACTTCTATCTGATTTGAGCATGCTAGAAGATACTAATGGGCGGTATTCTAATAAAGGCCTGGCATAAGATTTGTAGAGAAAGTCAATGCAGTCTCGAAGTCGGAAGGAGCGCAATATTAACCCCAAGTGCTTTCTGGCCCTAGCGACTTGGGGGGCAGAATATTCGGAGAAACAATGTTCAGAAGTAGCTTAAGCCAACGTCCCGAACAACATGTTTGCTAGGAATGGATGAACCACAAATGGCTGAAGGTCCTTGAGTTAAATGGCATTTATATGTAGGTACCCCATATTTGTCAGCAAAAATGTTCATCTGCCATGTTGAGCTCTATCTATTGAGCACAAATATGTTTTTGGAGATGTTTATGATAGCCGAGGCGAGGCAATCAGGCTTGGATGAGTGGACAACCTTAATGTCATCAGCAAAAGGAAATGGAATGCCGTTGCTCACTGAGAGGAAGGTGTCCTTTCTAAAATGAGGAATAGCTGTGGGCCAAGGACGCTGACCTGTATAACGCCGCTTGTAACTGGTTCAGGCCTGGAACAGTGTCTATTTATTGAGACAAACTGAAAGCGATTAGACAGGTAGGAATTTATCCAAGATAGTAAAGGGTCAGTAATTCCAAAGGATGGGATTATGGCTAGAAGATGAGGGTGTGACACGCGGTTAAGTGCCCTTGACATATCCAAATAAAGTACTATAGGGACCTTTCCACTTTCTGCTGTTTCAGTATTGGGAGGTAAAAATCCAGTTGGCAGGTTGCTCAAGATCTTGGCCGAAGGGAACCATGTCGCCGAGGATTAATATTGTCCAGCTGGAATAAGAGCTTCACAATGTGTTCCTTAACAGTTTCTTCCATTAGCTAAGAGAGAATAGGTGTATGGTCATTGGGACAGCAGTATTTTACCTCATGCAGTGGGCATTTCATGTGGTGCTGGGTTACGACTGAGCATTTCCAGTTTGTCGGCTCCAGACCGGAGTTCATTGATAGGGTGAATAGACTGAGTAGTAAGATAAGCCAAGTCCGCGTTCACCTATTGCAATGGAGGGTGAACCTTCAGACTTCAGGTAAGATGATGGCTTGAAACTGGTCAATAACTGGGAGATGATTGAAGCTTCAAGTTGCACTGTGGACGGAGTTGTAACGGTATTGGGGGAGGAGGTGAAGGGTCAACAGTAGTAATAGGGGCTATAGTTGAGGCGAAGACTGAGTTGAAGGCCTCGGTAATAGAAAGGGGAGTAGAGGAGGATACATTGTCCGTTGAAACCGTGTGCAGGATATCTCATTGAGTATTAGAGCTTCTGACCCTGCACAGCTATGGCGGTGAAAGAGGTCTATTTGGATGTTTCAGAGCCTCCAGTCCCTGGTTACGCAGTATAGTTTCTGAAAGCTCTTGAATAGTAGAAGTGAGGCGAAAACGTTGAATAAAAATGGCAAAGTGGTGTTTACTTCTTCGACTATTTTGAGGTTTGGTATACTTTGTTTGCAGAGAGGTGATGTAGGGTTTCCTGTTATTCCGCTGCTGGGGGAGATAGGTTATCCTTCCGAGACGTCTGGATAAGTGTGCATGGCGCCTTGTGGATGACGAGAGAGAAAAAACGCTCTTCAATGGGCCTATCGAATGGCCGTAGGGCATATCTTTCACTCAGGGAGAGGAGAGGGTTTGATGCAGTGTGACTTCAGGGTAGGCTGTGGGCGAGTTGGAACGCGGCAGTTAACCGTAATTTGATCGCTACCGGGAAGTCTTAGGAGATTGAGACATCGTTGTGAGGGACGCCATGGGTGGAAATGGACTTAAAATGCTGTTTTCTTCGTAGGAGAGCGGAAATGCTGTACCAACCCTCCTAGGGTAATACTTTTACCAAATGGTAAAAGTTTGGTGGGTGCACATAAAGATGGTCAGGCTATCTTAGGTTGGTCGAAGTTGCCAGCAATAACCTTTACACTTGGGGGCAGTAAGGATAGGTATTCAAATGCATCAATTAGGTGTAGAAGTCCGGGGAAATTTTCGCCTGGTGCACGGTAAACACATCCAGCTGGGAATGTGGACAGTTGGCCTGAGTGAGTCGGGATTAGAGTCGAGTAGAGGGCGATGCAGTGCTGTGGTATCAAAGGTCCGCTTTACAGATGCCAAACAACCTCCTCCGCGCCGAGTTTTCCTATTTACTCTGAAGACATTGCAGCCTACAAGAAAAATCCGGTCCGTTGGGTGGTTATTGACTAACCAAGTTTCACTATCCAAAATTATATCATAATTAGAACTAGTGGCCGGGTACCCTAAGTGCCGAAATTCTTTTATGATGGGTCGGCTATGAAAAGGAGCCAGCGAGATGCTGTTGTTGGCATTTAGTTTTGGGGAATTCGGTTAGCCAAGAAGGTTTTGTAGTGCGGAATGGTCTAGTTTTGTGGCCTGATTAGAAGGTCCATATGCGGGTGGCAAATCAGCACCGAGAGTTGGAAGGTTTGGTCTGTACGCCTTTTTGTAGTACGGTGCGCTATGGGAAAAAGAAGGGCTGGTGACGCTATGGCGTCTGGCTGTGCTAAGGTGCTTTGTAGATGAACCCTTTAGGATGTGAGGGACAGCTGGAGTGTCTGAGTTGGTGACATTTCCATTTGTCCAAGGTGGGTTAAGGATGAGAGACCCCTTAGCAACGTAGTCCCGTAGCAGCCCCAGCTTGGGACACAGATTTCCACGCGAGGGTAGAGATAATGTTTGGGCAATCGGCAAATTTGCCACGCGGAACCGTCATAGATAGGCCACAGACGGTGGAGGAATGTGCCTGAGGAAACGATGGCCATTCTTTGGAGCATTATTATCATAGGCACTAAGAGGACTTATCCATGGGGGAGGAGGTCTAAGGGATGGTGGGGACAAGCCAAAAGTTGTCCTGGGTTGGTTGTCGCCAGTGAATTTGATGGAGCCTCTAACGTGAAATGGGTTTATAGGCTCATAATGGTCACAGTCTGGTTATTCGGAGGGAGTTGAGGCGAGGTGCCCTTGTTGTGGCTGGGGGGCCCGATACCCTCCTGAACTCCAGAGCTGGCATCTGAATAGAGAGGTTTCTGAATTGGGGTGATAACTTGGTAGCAGGTTTTGGTAAGGGGCGGTGGCTGTTTATAGTGGCTAGAGGAGTTAGTTGGTTGCATGCCTGTTTATCAGTGCTTAATGGGCCTGGCCACCGTGGTTCCAGATAAATGCAACGGCTCTATCTTCTCAGTCACAACACGAGGCTTCTAGGTGGAAGTAATAGGCTGTGGGAAGGATGTTACTAATGGATCAGTTGTCTTGTGACCAAACGGGGATGGAGAACCACCGAGTAGATTTGTGGAAGACCCTTGAAATACGGGATTGCGGGTTTGATGGGGTTGATTTTTGTTACTTGTTCTAGCGGACGTAGTACATGGGGAAGCAAGGAGCTGACGGTTTCCTTGTGGTTGGGTCGGTGACACGTAGGGCAATATGTGTAAGTCTACAGTCCCTGTTGGCGTCATATGTACCGACGGTAATGCCGATGCATTTTTTACTACAGACATACTGCTGTGGGTTTTCGCTACAGTTAACCTGTGCCTGATGAGTTTTACAGGATTATTTTGTGACGGCCTTTCCAGCACGTTGAAAGGAGACTGTGCCACACCCTGGTGTAAATTGCACGAAAATTGCATGGGATCATGGGGCTAGACTGATGGAGGTCCACCGATTCCAAAGGGGCCATTAGGGTAGTAGGTGTCCTGGCTGAAGTCCTGTTCATAGGAGTAAGCAGTGATGCTTCTAAGGGTCCTATTGGATTGGGGCAAGTGGAAGGCGCTGGCTCTCCTCTCTGCATGCGGAACGTCTCTCTTTGTAGAGGTTTATCGGCGTGTATGCTGATGTTTTTAAATAAAGTAGCCGCAGAAATCCCTCGACAGTTACCGATGAGCTCAGCGGTTGTTAATCGGTTGGAAAGCTGAGACTGCAGAGGGCAGGAATATGGTGGTGACCGTTTCCGCAGCCTAGCACAACGGCTCGTGTGCCGAGCCATGTTGCTTGCGCTTAGTATTGTGGTTTTGACATACTGTGCTGGTAATCTGTCCGGGATAAATAACTCTATAGCATCGTTAGTGTTTTTAATCCTTCTGTGAGTTTCCGAGGTGATTGCATCCGCGTAACGACCGGCTTTGGATAAGATTTAGGATCAGCTTGACCTATTTGTCCAGCAATGATTGGCAGTGGAGAAATCTTTGATAAAGCACACTCAGTCGGTTGACATTTATTATATAAGTCGTTTATCTTCTGTTCTAAATGACTGACTTTATTTTTGGTCCCGCTGTACGTGTCGACCAGTGTTACAGAACATATATTGGCCTCTACTGTCATGTCGGCGTTCGTGATTCTATTCACTCTGGAGGCCCGAATGTTTCGTTTTGGACCAGGCGATAAAAACGGTTAAATGCAGACTTAGACATACTTTTAAATTTAAAACAGGGACAGCCGTGTTTGTAGAGGGCGTGGAGGTAATATCTCATCAGTTCAGATGTTTCATCGGGCTGCTACACTTTAGAAAGAAGGGTACGTAGAGGGCTCACCAATTCGCTCCGTCAGTAGATACATTTGCCCTGGTCGATCAAGGCTGATGAGCTTGATATGCTACCGTGTGTGAGGAGGGTGTCTGGGAGCTGGGGGGGGAGGCTCGAATTCCATAGTTGACCGGAATATCAATCATAGCTTCAGCAGAAGTCTCATGTCAGAAAAAAGTTATTGGATTTTTCTGAGTATCCGGGCTAAGCTTTAGCATAGAAACTCCAAACCAAACACTGAAAAACCTATGAGGCCAAGGGGCCAACGAATCCCAGCGAGGTACGGGTATTTATCTAAATGAAGTGATCCGGCCGAGAATCAGTATATGCTTTATAGACAGGGTGGCTAAGGGCAATTTCGTGTAGGTTTGAACCGAAAGTTCTTGGAAAAGGCTTATACTGATACTTCGCGATAACATCTCATGAATTCACAGGGGGTAGTGCTCCTAAGAGCTCTGAAAACACAGTGCTCTAGAGTGGATACAAATTCGTGCTAGAAATGGCACAAAATCAGGCCTCATTGAGGTGAAAACCAAAAAAACGGGACGGCCTGATTTTGTACGTCTACATAGCGTTGGTACCTTCGGTGATGCCTCATGATAAAGCAACTATATCCAGTCGAGGAAAAGTGAGTAGAATCTGAACTCCGGGCTTTAACGAGACCTTCGTAAAGTCTCCGAGAATGAATGCGGGCAAAATAAAAGAGTTTAGCTTCACGGAGTCCATGGTCGGGGTAGAGGAAGTAGGCCCAGCTCCTTTACTGAAGGACCAAACTGTCGCTACTCCGAGAGAGGGGAACTAAGAGAGCTAGCCCTCATCGAGGCCCTAAGGACGGTGATGTGCAAAGCAGCTCAGGCGGTGGAAAGAGTTTTATTCGACAGGTGGCACCAGGCACCCAACAGTAATACAAAAAACGACCTGGATACTCGGGTTGAAGATCCAAACACCCGTCGTCTGTATTCAGAAAATGCGGGAAAGTAGAGGAGAGGGTTATGATGCTCGTGGCCTACAACTGAGCTGCAAGCGCGGGTAATAAAAAGGCCAGAGCTTATGGCCAGGACACTAGAAGCACATGTGATGGCAGTCTCTGAAAGATGGTCAAGGCTAGGCGAAATCTACTATGGATCCATCCTGAACCTCTGCGCAATCTTTGGGGTGGATGGGCTGGACGGTCGATTTGGGGGTGGTATGATAGTCATCCCGGCGGAATATTGTGCTGGCTTTGGGGGAGATCGACTTGCTACCCCGAGCATACAGGCTGCAGAGGTGGTAGTGGCTACGGGAGGACCGGAAGTGCCAGTAATTTGCACGTGTCGAAACTCAGAAGCGGAAGAAGCTGAGGACAGCGATCTGTTGGCGTTCATCACTGTGGTCTTCTTCGCGGGGGGAAATTCCTTATCATGGATGATCTAAACGCGCTGGAACTATACTGGACCTCAGGGACCGCTCCGGGAGGCGCATTTAGGGAGTAATTGATCCACCCATTCCACAGGAGGGCTCTTGTCCAACGAGTTAATCAAGTGACAAGATGGTGATTTGGTCAGTCCCCGCCTATCCTTGATCCTTTAATGACCAAAGCCCAAGTGGCCTAGAAAGTCTCCAAGTTGGGGATCCGTAGGTAAAAGTGATCATGGCGTAATCTTGTCTGGGCTAAACCCGATAAATTTGGAAGAGCCTTCTCAAAGATAGACAAGAATAACTTGGTGGAGCCGGGCCTCCGGATAAATTGGGAGACGATGAGCCATTACTACAAAGTGGAACTCCAGTGGAGTTGTATCAACGACAAACTTGGAAATAACATAAGCAGTCGCAACACTTGTAAGAGCCAGACGGCAGCAAAAATTAAATCATCTCAGTTAAAAAGCCTGTGCAGGAACAAATACGAGGAAAGAATCGCGCGAAACTTCAGAAGCATACTACAATTACTTTTAGTCCAAGCAGGCATTAGGACAAGCCTAAAGAGTGGTCAGGGACCCATAGGGATTGTGGACAATAAGCCGTCAGGAAATCGCAGCAAACTCGTTGAAAATATTTGGGCACGTCTACGGACAGAACCGAGGTGCCCAAGGGCAGACTATGGCTAGTAGCAGTGGAGTCTGGGAAAGGCAGGACGGAGGAATTAACGCAAGAGTGGTAATAAATAGCCTGAAGTAGCTAGACATATCCAGTGTGACAGTCTGTTGTAATAAACCTTTTGAAAGCATTGTTATACCAAGATCTCGCGGAAATACTCACTTACATGCATTAATGGAGTGTTAAGTACAACTCACTTTTCTGTGAACTTAAATTTGTCTACTCGCATCCAACTTGCTGCTTTGTCATGTCCCTTCTTGGACTTGTGTGACCGGCGTACTTGTCTGCCGCCCGCCTTGAGTTTTTTCCTCGTATTTTGAGTCTTTGTGGTCGTATGTTTGAGGTTACCATATATTTTGTGGTGTTGTTCGTTATATAATCCAGTATGTAGAAGTAAAGGACCCATCTTGTTTTGGTTTCGGGGTTCGTATGAATTTGGCTACTTATTGCCCGATGCTCGTAAAATCCAGGGCAATGGGGCCGTATGACATCCGTCAAACAATACTAAAGCCACTGACGTCAATCTTGGCTGAGTCAACAGGTGTGCTGTTCAATGCATCATTAGACAAGAGCATACTGCCCAAAATCGGACTTTCACCGATCACAACACCGGTTTATAAAAATGGAGGCAAAGAAATGTGCCAACTACAGTCCTAATAACTTAGCTTCAGAGGTGCTTAAAACTCTCGAAGGAATACTACGAGATGGCGCAGTGGGTCATTTAGAGGGGAGCAGGCCAGCAACTATCAGCCGGCGCTGGTTCTAGCACAGGCTCTTTTGTCTCTTCAACCTTATAAATTTCTTGGGGGAGGCAACCAACTGAGCGGCTAGGGGAGAATGGGTTGAAGTCCGCGATCTGGATTTCCAAAAGGCATTTGATTCGGTCCATCATAGACTGCTTGAAGCTAATGGAATTGTTTCAGCTTCCGCTAAAATACAGAAGTGGATGGTACAAAGCCTTAACAGGGGGGTTGCCCGAGTGAGAATAGAAGGCTGCTTGTCAAACAGAGGGGGACTCCGTAGTGGATTTCCGCAAGAGTCAGTCCTGGGACCCCTGTTATTCCTGAATCATATTACCTATCAGGCAGACGGTTTGGAAAACCTTTCCTTCTAGTTCACAGACCAAGTTAGGGCCGTTGGAGCACCAGAAGGGGTGGCTGTTCAGCGCGATGTAGGCAAGTTATACCAGTGGCCACTGGCTTGGGACCTTCCCTCAGCCTGGGCAAATGTCAACATCTCATTAAAGGGAGAGGGCCGTGGACCATCCACTTTGTGGGTCCGCCGGACAATCTGGGTCACTGACTCAGACCACAGAAGCCCGGGATCTAGGGTTGTTGGCATGAGCTGATCCTAAGCCAAGTCGTCAGTGACAAAAATAATGCGGAAAGTATGTGTAGCCTTGCTTCAGCCAAGGATGTTGGTCAGCTCTAGCAGACCTAGGGTCTTGTTGTCACTGTACCAGGCTTTTTGACATCTCATCCGGAAAACTTTGCCCAATCATGGAAGCCATATCTGGCGAGGAACGTCAAGGCCCCCGGGGAGCTACAACGGCTAGTCACGCCGTGGTTCGCAGGATGCAGACAGTTGTGCTACGAACGGAGGTCGGAGGAACCAGGGCTATTTTCCTAAGAGAGGAGAAAAAGAGGTGAACTCATAAAGGCCTTCAAAATACTGAATGGTTTCACAGATGCTCGAGGCCACAGAGAGGTCGTATTGGAGCCGTGAGGAAAAGAACGCCTAAGAGGGCTGCTTTGCCAGGAGGAGAGAACTTTGGTCCGAATCACAAATCATTCCTTTGCAGATAAGGCTGCTAACGACTGGAATAAGCTGCCAGGAAATGTGATAATTGCGGACTCAGTGGCCGAGTTCAAAGGAGAACTAGATAAGGTGTGGATGACTGTATTTGCAGACATAATCGCAAGCCCGTTTTGCCCCTATTTTGCCGGGCAACTTACCAGCTGCTTTCACTAAAGCCCTCGTGAAGCTCATATCCACTACCAACCACGCCTTACAATATCATCGCTGTTATCGTGGAGGATGACACTGAGGTGTTTGTGACTAGCGGCTGTGATCCGAAAAGTTGTTGAGGAAGAAAGGGTTCGAAAGTCCAACATGAACCTCCATTGAATATAGCCAAGTATTGAAGGACGACAGTCTCTTTCAATTGTCGAAGCCCCGGGGGATCCAAGGAGCTCACCAGCGCACAAATCTGGACATTCAGGCGTCCTGCAGCCTGAGTTCTGGAACCAAAATGAATAAAGATCAAATTGGACCATAGTGTTTTACCTCACCTACCTAGTGAACAGGCTTAAAGTAACTGTCAGAGGTTTTCACGTCCCACCGATGACGTAGGGTCCCCCTCAGGAATGGATGGTCCGATTGTCTACCAATTCACCAGTCAGGCTTTTCCAAAGCCCGGTACCCTTTCCTAAGCAAGTACGATCTGACCATCAAAGTGGCTCTAACTTTTGTCAATTTTTCTCGTGTACCTCCATTCAGGATCTGAAACTATCTGCAATAAACTGTGACTGTGCTACGTGCCAGATTTCACTACGCGGCCACGATTCTTCTGATGCACGTCGTCAATGAAGTACGGGGTATGTTGAAGTCAAAACCCGACCACTACAAATGCATAAAAGCGGCGATGGATGGCCTTATTTGAATCTTTGATAAGCAGTGACTTACTCGTTTGTTGGCAGACGCTGAACTCGGAGATCTGAATCCTTTCCGGTTTCTTCGGCACATACGCACTGTTTTAGGAACTGCTAACATTGATGACAGCCCCCCGAAATAGATACTGCTTTACCGCCCTTCTAGCAGCACGGCGTGCTAACAAAGAACGTCTCAAAAGCTTGCGGGGACCGCTGAAAAAAAGGAAAAATACACGAGCCGGAGGTTATTTAGGCGACTTTTTCAGTAACTGAGTAGGTCATCTCCTCTTTGACAGCCGGTGTGTAGAACCTTGTCAGAAAGGCCGAGGCTCTCATTGCGTCGTCAGTTGAAAGCACACGGCTGGAAAAATGAGGAAACCTGTGACATCGATGTTGATTGAAAAATTCCTCCTCTGCTTACATTCGTATAATTTATGAACAATATCCGGCCACTTTCTCCAACATAATTCGTGCTGATTCTATTTTGTGGCCGACAATTTTTCTATGCTTGGTACAGTTTCTTTTTCATTTTATGGTGGTGCTTTCTTACTGAGATTATTTTGCAGATAGTTGGTACAGTGGTGGTCGCACTGATTAAACGCAGTTTTGTTTTGTTAAGGCTCGGTTTTACTTCCCGGCCAAAGTCGACTCATCGTAGACGCTGGGCTCGTTTACACTGATTTTTGGCTGCCACTCTCAGGAAGGTGTCCCTTGGGCCTAATTAAGCGCATGGAACTTGTTCTTTTTGTTTATACTTCAGGACAAGTACTTACTGTTTACTCTTTTTGGCCAAATGTTCCCTTCATTACGGAATTTCGTCCTATTTCCGGCCAGCTTTTTGGCTGGAGAGTGGTTGAGCCTCATTGTCAAGAGTGTGGTCCTGTTCGTACTTATGTTTTTACTCGCTATCAGCACCGCAGAATTTGCAGAACAATCGTGTTCTTGATTTGGGCTCGGCACTGGTTTGTGCTACGCGTTGCTTTGAGGCTCCAAGGTGCTATCCGGTACGAGTGAAGCCTATTAGTCGGTGAGTCGAGCAATAAACCGTTGGTCAGGTTACCCCCGGACCAGGACTTGGGCATTTTGGTCGTTACAAAACCCATGAGCAGGAGGTTATTAGGGCGACTTTTTCATCAACTGAGTGGATCATTGCCTGTTTAACACCAAAGGTAATAATGATGATGGTATATTTTCTGACCGTGATGAAGGCACATGCGCAGGGCCTAGTCAGTGGGTACAAGATTACAAAACGGCTCGAAATATTCACAGAGTTTGAAGGCATGGTTTACATGTTAGTAACAATACAATAAAGCCGGGCCTTGTGTGAATGAGAAAAATGGTACCTGGTCAAGGGGTTATTAGAAATAAGTTTTGATTTCGGGAACGGGGCGTTGCGCAGGGTAAGCCATGCTTGAAACTGATGAAGAAGCTTTATTAAAGTGTGTGGAACATGCAGTATTCGTGGTTGTGCTATGAACAATTGTATATGGAGAAATCAAATGAAGCTGGAGATGTACGGATGAAAAATGCTTGAAGGCACCCACTGGCTATTTGAAGGGGCTCTTGTTGAGAACTTGAGGGATTTACCGACTACTGGCCATTTATGTCAGAGAATAGAACCAGGATGGGGTTTTCAAAGCACAACAGTGGTGTCAGCGGAGCATAGATGAGTTTATCTCCACAGATGTCATTTGGAAAAATCACTAGGCCGGGAAAGCGGCCGATAAAAATACATCATGAAAGAGTGAACCCGTAGAATAAGTGCTAGTGAGTCAGAAATTTTATGATAATTGTTATTTTTAGGTAGTTGCACGGCGATATGGAAGGAAAGGATTTTCATCTGAAGGTGACAGGTAGACAGATGATTCACATGGAATGTAAAGTACTGTTTGGGAAGTGTGAATGGTAGCTTGAAGCTCAGCTGGGGAATTCAAAATGGAATCGATGAAGTGAGGGACATCCAGAGTTAGAAGACGGAGCTGGTGAATCAGAACAAATATGGAGGTATCGTATGGTGGGATGAGTTAGAAAGCAAAGGACCGTTGCTGTGGTTTGCAGAAAGCCAGACCCGAGGAGGCTACGGATGATTTGTGTGTAAGGAGAAAGGTTTTCAGGATTACAAGTAAAAAATATACGACCATACTTCGGCCAACTGCAAGAGCCTGGTATTTTGTTCCATGATGATTACGGTTGCTACCGACTGCTGGTCACGATTTGGGGTCAGAGCAGGAATGAGCCCACCAGACACGACGGACCGTTTACGGTAGAAGTGTTCAGGGAGGCAGACAAAATGAACTGTGAAGGCACTGTTTGACGAAGTGGGAGGTGGCAGGTTGAGAATGGAACATCATTAGATGGAACCCAGTCATTGTTTGAGTACAACGATGCAGTATGATCGGGACCATCTGGAGGGTATATAGGGAGCAACTGTTCAGGCAGTGCAATAAAACATTTGGTGTCGGTTCGGTGGTAGCTTTATGGTGGCTTTTACCCCGGGTAGTAGGGTTTTGCTCACAGTAACTATCGATGTAAGAAGTTTCATATAGCGAAGGTCAGCGAGGGTATATTTTCAAACCATGGCCGCCTAGCACGAGATATAGTCCAATCCGATCAATAAGTTCTTCAGATCTGTGGGTTAACCCGGGAGTAACTTTCAGTGTACCAATGGCTACCCTAGTAACCAGCATGATCTGAAAGAGATCAGGGATGTGGCTGTCTGGAGGACGTTTTGCTGGGAGTTGTGATCAAGGCTTTATTATAAACCAAACACCTGCAGTAAAGGGACGTATAAATCGGGGCCCAGAATGAATGTGGGGATCATCAGACTAGAAGTGGTTCCGGCTGTGGGAGACATAGATGAGGTGGGAGAAAACTTTCACATGTACGGAATTAGAGTAGTGGGGAAATAGACAAGCTAGCCCCAGACCGTAGAGACAGACGGGCCATATTTTGTAGGTTGAATAGTGGCATATTCTGTACGGAGTGAACCCTGTCATAGGGCAATTTCGACTCGTACACCTTGCCGAAATCTTTACTTCTTCTCTAAAAAGTTTAAGTCATTGGCCCGTCATACACCCGTGTAGGTAGGGGAGTAGACTTATTGTTAATTGCAACGATGGCTAGGTTAGGAGATGATGTGGTGCGGGGTTTGTGAGGACTGTGTCTGGCACTGTGGTTATCTGGACTCCTGCTTTCAGATATGTAATGTCATTAGATATGCTTTTGGTGTCGCTCCGATCGTAGGAAGCTAGATTCAGCTGTGAGTGTTTTATATTCTCAATGTCAGAGGTAAGAACTTGTTACTCCTTGTGCGTTTTGAAGATGTTTGGGGATGAAGTCTGAAGCCACCGCGCATGATGCTCACGTTCAAATTTACAGCAATAATAATAATGCTAATAGTAATGGAGATAATACTAATAATCTATTTCGTAGACGCCCGAAGCATGCCAGGAGCATGATCAAATTTTTACGAGATAGAATGGACAGACAAAACTCGTGAAAAAGTAGAAATATGCATGGAAAAAGTGGGATAGGTAGACTCAGAAGTGAGAATAAAGGTGGATAAAGGTATGATAAGTGTATGCCTAGCAAATAAAAATGTAAGGGACTTAGATGGAACCAAAGGCGGATTCGAATGGATGCCTGATGAGGATGAAAGTCAAGGTCTAATAGAGAATCCGATCGGTCCAGGTAGAGACATCAGAAATCCGAGAGGGGATAGAAATCGGTATAAGAAACTGTGGTGGAGGGAGACAGTGGAGAAAAACTTGACATGGACTACAACTTATTAAATAGCAACGAAGCATTGATACTCTGCAGTGGATGGTCGGAGGACAGGGCACAAAGCTGATTGTGAGACAGGGGTCGAGCAATGCAAGACGTTAAGGGTGGATCAAATGACAAAAATGATTCAGAAGTATTGGATACGGTAGATGTGGGGCACAGATGTGGAAAGAAATGGATGCATATCCTGACGGTCAGCGGGATGATAGCATGGGAAATGGCCCGTGAGGAACGGCGGGATACAGAGCGAATGCAAACAAACACATATATGTGCGTATAGGTATGTATATGTAAGAGAAGCACGAAAAATAACAATGGAGTCCTAGAAAAATATCACCGATTGGAAGAGGGAGGTCGGATTACATTGAACAGTATAGGGTTAACTTAGGACCAACCTGGTGAATTTTCTTCGTGACACGTGAACAGGGAGGATCAGCAGAGGAAAAGAGAGAAGACTTTGGGGAAAAGAAGTGATGACGGCTGTGAGGAGCAATTCATAAAGGGGGAGTTTGAAAGAAGGGATCGAAGAGAACAGGTAAGAACGGATCTAATAATCTGATTAATATAGGTGGGACATGTGGTGACCGTCGTGAATGGGAGAAGGGTTAATAAATGGGCTTACATTATTCGGCGAGATGATGATGGCGGTGGAGATGGCTAGGCAGCGCAGAGCAAACAAAATTACAAAGTATAGAAATGAACTTGGGAGGTGAGACTGTCTGCGGTGCGAAGATGCAGCAGCTGTGGCGGTGAACAGTAAGGGAGAGAAGTAAGCAAAAGGAGTACCAGGGAATCGAGTAAAGGCAGATCAAGCGGATTGAAACTGTAGGTTAAAACCATGGAGTAACGGTGATTTTACATTAGGTGGAAAGTAAAAGCAGAACAGCCTGAAAGAAACACAGAAAAAGCCTTCGGCGAGCACTATGCGAAACAGGAGATGAGAGTACAGACCGAAGAGACAGATGAAACATAACCGGCAAGATCGTCTTACTACAGGTGAAAAGCGAAGAAGGCTGAAAAGAAAGAAGCACTTGGACAGGTAAACCGGTGGATGAACATAAGGTACAAGAGGTGAATGCGCGTCGGAGCTGGGGCAATAGAACTTGAGAGCTGCGTGCCCGCAGGCCATTGTACAAGTGGATGCGGCTGGAGGATGCTAACCGGGGCATCGCCCAAAGGAAAGATCCACATAGGAATCACGGAGTCAGGCAAGGAAAATATAGTGATGGTGATTAGATAATAAATGCGGCTGAGGGGTGAAAGTTTGGAATGGCGAGTTTTAACATGGATGTTGGTCATTGGTGATGGTGGGACTGGCGCAAAATGGCGTTAAGCTAGAAAAGGGAGAACTAGGTAGGATTTGACGGAACGGTAGGCAGTGACTTGCAGTCAGAGATGACACTGTTGAAGTCGACGGGAGAAGGGAGAGAATGGATGAGTGTGCATATCGTGGAAGAACGACACAAACGGAAGTGATAGGAGTGATGAGAGTAGTGATGGGTTGGCGTACCGTGGCAAGACAAGGATTGTCGGAGAAAGCCATCTGCAACCGACAGCACTGGACGCTCTGGGGCTGGGAAAGTTAAAGCGTGCTATCCGCAACTTTGCATATGCGTCAGGCTGGCCGCGCACTAAACACCCGACCTGAAAACACTTCGAAGTGAACACAGGAGGTGTGATCCACCAGCCTCACTCTGCTCGCGCATTGTTGCCGGCGGCCTGCATGCCCGATGTGCAACGGCCAAGGCTGTGGAAGTGACTGCTCCCCGCACCGTTAGAAATGGCACTAATATTCACTGATGGTTATGTTTGTGGGGCGCAGCTCAACTATGAAAGTATATGATCCACGATCAGATGGCCAGACTGCGAGGGGTCTCAGAGGGTGGAGACAGTGTTTATTAAATGACCATGCAGCAGCGGTATCCGGGCGCGTGTACCAAAGTTGAGGTTGAAATGCACATGGAAAGAGAACTGGAAACGGAAAAGAGATAAGGAAAGGCACTCTGGGTGTGCCCCTGCTGTGGATTAACAGTTTGTATTGGCAAGTGAAAACCAATAAAGGACGGAGCCTAAGGGCTACTGGGACTAAGGGAGAAGGGGGGAAAATGTCATTTGAATTCCGTTTACTCATTTCGGGAACGGCCACAGCTAGTCGAGCTTTGAGAATTCATCCACGTTGTTGAAACTGTCTATCGTTGATGGTGTCCGCAACTGGAGAGAGCAGGGTCTATGAGGGAGTTGGCCCTGGAAATCGAGGTCCCTCTCGTTTGCCATATACTCAGCTACGCACGTATCAGATAACTGAAGTGCACGTGTAATTTTGCTATATGGAATGAGTGCTCCAAGGTGCTATCCAGAACGAGGGAAGCTTATCAGTCGGTGAATAGAGCATTAAGTCGTTGGTCAGGTTTCACCCAGACAAGGACTTGGGCTTTTCGTTTTTTACAGCATTTCGAAATTGTCTCTGGAACGATGCGAACAAAAAGAAGCAATAAGGCGACCACCAGACTTAACCGGCTTGAAGATAGGGTTGGATCGGATCAAGTCAGTGCTGGAACCCGGCAAGTCCGTCCCAACGGTTTTTCTGTACGTGGCTCCAGGGTTACAGGCTCTAGTCGGCATAGCCGTTGTTTTAAGTCGAATATGTCGCTTTTCGAACTCAAGAAACTTCACCTCAAAAAGAAAAATGCTCAGGATTCGAAGGCTTTTAAAGAAAACCAGAATAAGGGGTTTCTAAGGGATAAGAAAAAGCTGGAGATTGCCAAGCCCTCGAAGGGGTTAGAAGGAACTGTATCTGTGCGATCCTCGGTCTCAAAAGACTGTAATAAAAGGGTGCGTGAGTATGTTCAGGTTCACACGAGGCCGACATGTGAAGGTTTCATAAATACTACTGACCAGGGAGATGAAAAGGCTGGCAGGCAGGACCCTAATCATAAACCATGGAATGCGTCTTCCCATTTTGTGGGTGGGATAGACTCACCGAGGGTAGAATTGTTTTCGTTCGATGGTCGGCTATCAATGTACCGGAATTTCGTTCGACAGTTTCACGTGTATGTAACATCGAAGATCATGGTTGGCCACCAAAGCTTGGTGTATTTGCTTCATTACTGTAAGTGTGCGGCATTGGAAGCAGTTGAGGCATGCCTGATGCTGCCTCCCAGCGAGGAATATCGTAGACCTTGTGAGATATCGAAGGGATTATCTGGCCGCCCGCACGAGGTAATGTGATCACTCTCAGAGGGCCTGATGAGAGGGCTCAACACCAGAAGCTTGGACTCAGAAGCGATGTCAGTGCTGGCCGTTAGAATGGAGAGCAGCACGATTGCCTTCAAGCGGATGAATTACACGTCAGATCTCAGCTCGCTGGCTACCTTTGAATGTGTAGACAGTGGTCTTCCGTACACCCTACAGAATAAATTGGCTGGGAGAGAGTTGATTGGTTAACTCAAAACGGTTGGGAACCAACGTTTAGCGAACTAACGGAACTAGTGTCCTCCACTGCCAAGATCGCTCGCAGTCTCTCCGGACGACTTGCAAGCCGAACCAAAATCGCTGGCCTGTTGAACCAAGCCATTCGCAGCCCAGGTCCACGTCAACCTGGATCCAGTTGGCCCATAGGCACGATGCAGCAGGACTGAGAGCGACCTCAGACCTGCCTGATGTATGATGGGCACCACTCGATAGCGCTACCCAGAAAGGTTTTGTTGTTGGACATATTTGCGAGATAAGCCGAAGCCCGAAAAAGGGGGTTGTTCCTCTTGTGTCTGTAAGGAAGCCATGGAGCGGGTGACTGTGGGTCAAAAACCGTTTGTGCTATTGGAGGCTGTGGCGGTAAGTGTCATCAGCTAATCCATAAGGCTGTACCAAGGAGCCCGGTCCCACCCATGGCAGAGAGTGAGAACCACTGCGGAGTAATCAAGATGCAGCATGTTGGCATATACCTTGGACTACTGCCCGCGAGAATTAGGGCCGGCGAGAGGGAGGTTGTCGGATATGCTTTTCTCGACAATAGATCCGACACTTCTCTTATTCGGACCGAGGTCATACAACTTCTAAGTTTGGGTTTTCGAAACAGCCAGTTGACATTTAAGACTGTGGAAGGGACCTTAAACAGCTACCACGGTCACTGACGAATTCGAACTGATCGCACTGAATGACACCGATTCACTCAGTGTAGAGCAAGCCATTGTTGTTGAGTCATCGCCCGTGCCCAGGCGTAGTTCCGGTAGTGAGTATGGGAAGTGGCCTCACTTGAGGGAGCTACGTATGGAAACCATGAATGGGGATGTGAAATTGCTTGTCGGATATGATGCACCCGAGGCTGATTGGGTTTCAGATCAGAGACCAGAGAGTCGTAAGCATCCGCATTTAGTTCGTACACTGTTAAGCTGGGTGTAATTTTGGTCCGACCACCTTCAAAAGCATCAGTCCCTGTCGGTGAACTGGGCGACTTAAGGTGATTCATTACACACTGAAGACTTACAAAGGATGTATGGCGCGGATTTCGGGGGCTTGCAGCCACTGGACAGGTGTTTCGATAGAGGACGCACAAGTCATAAAATTTGTTGAGTCTGGGACGCGGCATATACAGGGACACTTCATGGTTCCTCTACCATGGAGGAAAGATGTGGCAACAGTGTCCGGGTACCCAGAGTCTGCGCGAACGAGATGGCGCAGCTTGGAAAGCCGCCTGAAAACGACAACAACCTGTGGACGAAATATATTAAAGTGATGGATCAGACCATAGCCAAATAATGCGCGATAAGAGTGTCGTTGCATCAAGTGAGTCATGACTACAAACCTGAGTAATACTAACCACACTACAAGGTCTTAAACCCAAAGAAGCAAGAGAAGTTGAGCGTCGTCCCGCATTGTGCAGCTGAACCTTTGGGACGGTGGCTGAAAGATTTGCTTTATTAAGGCCTTGACACTACAGTTGATCATGTTGGCCTAATTTTGCAGTTCCGCGAGGAAAAGGTGGCTGTTTCAGCGAACATAGAGGGGATTTTCATGCAAGTGAAGGTGTCCGAAAGTGACAGGAGCGCCTTGAGGTTCGTGTCGTGGCCACAAGAAGACCTGTCGCTGGCGCCAGAAGGTTGCTAGATGACGGCCTATCCCTTTGGGGCTACTTCCTCACCTTATCGCGCCTACTTCGCTTTACGCAGAGCTGCGAAGGGTTTCGGGGTAGGTTATGGACTTTTGTATTGCATGCCTTGGAACAAACTTTTTGTTTCGATGGCTGCCTTGAATCATTTAAACCAAGCGCTGAGGCTACTTCTTTTGTGGCAGGGATAACTGAGTTATTGGTGCCCGCTGGTTTCCAGCTAAGAAAACGGGTATCCAACTCACAGAAGTTTATGGTCCTATCATCAGACCCCGATTTAAATGCCAGTTCCGTTCGGCTTCCTCAGCAGAACGGCGCCAGTGAGAGAGCACTGAACTTTCAGCGGGGCATGGTCGCGGATTAATTTACCTTCCAATTCCAGTTGATCGATAGGCCTTTGACAAGGAGAGGCATGCTGTCGAACGTCAGCTCCCTGTTTGACGCACTTGGGCTAGTGACCCCATCGTATTCCGGCCAAGCAGCTGTTGCAGAGGTTATGCTTGTCGAAATTAGTTTCGAATAGCCCACTCAGTCCAGCAGATACCGTGTTGTGGAATAATTGAGCAGCATTTATGAACCACGTCGGTAAAATAAGAGTATTGTCCGAATATTCTCACAGGGCACATGGAGAACAACACAAGGTGGCGAACAAGCTCATTTTTAGTGATTCATAATCACCCCATTACATCACATTTTATACGAACAGTTTTAGGTGAACAGAACAGAAATCAAGATAAGGCGATGGGTGAAAATGTAAGTGGGGGAGAGGGGATCAGTTATCACATGCGTGACCTCGATCCGTCGCTGGGCCGTGAATGGGTGTCTGCCGTGCCATTAGTCGGATCAACGGATCTGTGGTTAATTTGTGGGTAGGGGGTGAGCCAAGGAAGCCCTAGCGCTTGCACGAATTGTTTTTGGGCGCACAACGGGGGATTATAGGGACGAATGCATACCGCTTCCGCTGTGGCCAGAACACGGCTCTTCACCAGTACCGAGGAGCGTAATTAAGGGGACCTAACAGGGAATGGGATGCATTGAGTTGCCTATATACGGTGATGCTTTGGAGACCGGATACTGTGCAGCCGTATGCTCGACGCAAATTTCAGAGGGGCTGAACCCCATACTATGTGTTTCTATGTAGCAAGTCACGAGTAGCACTAATCGAAACCGTTATTATACCGAGACTTGAGTTGGCGCAGCTGTCTTAGGCCTTCGAATGAGTGAAATGTTAAAGCGAAGCTAGCCAGATGGTTTTGACGGAGCTTATTTTTGGACAGACTCAATGATCGTCAGGTACTAAATGGCGAACACCGGTAGGCCTTATAGTACCTTCGTGGCTAACTGACTAGCAATTATTCGTCACTACACCCAGGTTTACCAGTGGTGGCACTTGCGATCAGAAGATTACATTGCTGATCTCGCTCCAGGAGGAATTTCAACCGAACAGGAACTGAAGGTTTAATTCAGAGGATCCTCACCTTTGAATGATCATAATCTGCCAGCAGTTGTGTTGCCGGTCCCACCAGATGGTCTGAAGACTCAGAACGGGCTGGCTTTGGTGAACACGGCTAACCTGCACACATGCATCACCCTCAGGTTTTCTCGGTATCCTGATTGGTCTAAGCTCCCGAAAGCCGTCGTATGGCTCATCCGGTTCACCTCCTATATTCACGTTGTGTTCTCAAGAAGCAAGGAGCTACTTGAAGTGGGCAACCTGTCCGCCGAAGAAATGGAGAGGGCCAGGTTCAAGATGCTAACAGTAGTTCAAAAGGAGTCATTTGGATAGTCTCTACGTCGAGGACTCTTTACAGCAGCAAGGGAGCCTTGGGTTCCTTAAAAAGGCTTTGCCAGATTATACTGCGAAACCATTTGTGTGTTAGTGGACAACCAAATTAAGCTGAATATCCAGGTGCCTTTAAACACTCAGCTATTTTGCCAAACAGACGCTCGGTGGCAGAAATTATTATCCTTCACATTTTAGCCGGCAGTTATGGCACTCAGGAACAAGTTCTGAGTGTTGGCCACGATTCTTGTGACTATCAGAAGGCTGTCTGTTTTACCGTTTTTTGCACCTTTAGATGTTCGCGCTACCGTCCTCTGGATGGTAAATTTGTTCGAATGACGTCAACGGTGATGATTTCTTCCAAACGCTGTGGACATCACCGACTGCTCTTCGATAGTCCCATACTGGTTTTGTCCTCCAGAGTTTCTCTTTATTCTATAGACAGCCTAGTGGGATGCTGATCCTTTTGACACGCGTGACAATGCATCCAAGTATGTGCTACACGCCTCAGTTTTTCTTTCCTCGAAAGGATCCTGGAAGAGCGGCCCTGGTAACATTCAGCAATTTAAAACACGTGTCTTTTACTTTGATGCAAAACGTCCCCAAGGAAATTAAGTCAACCAGCCACTAATGTACCAACCGACCTATAATACTGTCCCCGTTTACCTCGGCAACAGCTAATCGTCAGCAAAGTCAAACTCCTTGCTCAAGCAAAGATAAAAGACTTCAGCTCGTTGTCCTTCTTTTAGTTGTCAAAAGACCTTGTCTATAGAGAAAAGGACATTGGTTTGACGGGATCTATCTTTGAAGGATCCTTACTCGGTCGAGCTGGGCTTAGCATGGAGCAACTCAATCGATGCCGACAGATACGAGCGTGGATGGTCCTCTCAAGAACTTTGCACAAGGTTCTAGTTAGACTTACTGGAACACAGTTCTCCATGGCCGAAATCGGACCACTCTTACATATAGACATCGGCCACGTTTTTTAGAGTCATGGGGCAACCTACTCTGGTACTCTGGAACTGTACATCTTACATATCAATGGAGCTATGATGTCTATCAACTGCCTGATGATGGCTGCGCGGACGTCATCTGGACCGGCTGACCTTCCAACACTGTATTCCTGTGTGTAAACATGAAGAATAAAAGGATGTGACGAGAATGCTCATATTTAGTGATTCACATCCATGCCACAGATCCATCTTTTATACGAACAGTGGTAAGTGAACACTACCATATGTCAAAAGAGGGCGATGGATCGGAATTAAAGGCGGGGTGGGGATCAAATTTTACCAGCTTAACTGGTTATTGGAACCTGTGAGAGCTTCCGCCTCAAAACAGTTTACGGGAAACTTTTGATTTCTTCGACAGCCTCCTCGTCATAAGTCTGATAGAAAGAGGCTTTCTAATTTTGTCGCCCCACTGTTTACTAAAGCACAAATAGGCGGAACTGTTTGCTATCTGGATGGCTATATCCAAGAATACAAAGTTGATTTCGGTCTTCCAGTGAATACACTGAAAAAAGTCTTTTTAGTGTCCACATTTAAATTCCGGTTTTAATTCGGTGCGATGTGTGTTGTCGAAAGAAAGGAGTAGCAATGGGTCAACTCTGGGACCAGTATTGGCCGACGTTTTCATGGCGAAAGTTGAGGATGATCGACTGCAGCTGTCTACCTGGCAATATATGCCATACAGAAGCTACGTAAATTCTAAAGAATGTGTGACTCAAGAAGGTCGGCGGAAAAACGCTACTCCGGGCGCGTCAAACGGAGCCCACTAGATGGTTCATTTTACAAAGGGAAAGGGAATGACGGCAGAACAACTTTCCTAGACGTATGGTCAATCCAGCCGGATGATGGCTGTATTCAAAAGTCAATGTGCTGAAAAGGAAGAGAGAATGGGCAGTACGCACACTTCTCAAATTTTGTGCTACTTAAAGTGGAGCGTAACATAATTTTTTGCCTGGCCAGCGGAAGGCGCAAAATCTGTGGAGCGGACACCCGGGACAACGATTTCAGATCCCTTTTCAATGTGCCCCTGCAAAATTGATACTTGGATCTTCTCACTGACAGGACGGTGCTACAAGTGGAAGAAAGAACTAGGACAAGAACTGCCTCCAAAAGATTAGTGTAAATCCGTCCGGCTTCTAAAGGTGGTGTTCCGGCGCGTATTATACATTAGAGATCATCAGGAGCCAATGATAAAACATTTTGTGCCGCAGAGCTCGTTATTTTATTCTAGTTGAAGCCAACTGTGTATTCGAGAATAAAGGGACAAGGTGTTAAATTTTTGTATGACCCTGTGTATATTCTTTACCTGTTCCTGTAGGAATACGTACTTTGGCCTTTCAACCAGGGGCTTTTCGGAACTTGGCAGTGATTCCCATCCCGCCTGGCTAAACACCAGAGCAATGAGAGAACTACGTGTGCACTGTGTTCACATCTTGTCGAGCCTAAGCAGTTGATGAACTTTGCAGGAGCACTCCGGCCAATTCACGAACTTTATAGAGAGTAACCAAGGCTTGCAAAGTTCCGTGTCGTGGTCACAGCGGAAAAAGTATACATTCATCTCCGCATCCAGAGCCATGCCTCCAAAAACGGTTTCTGCAAGCTCCGAAACTTCCTTGACCCACCTGCTACCACCAAAAAAGGCACAGATTTAATAACGAAAGCAGTAACACCGATGACACACTCGTGGTCCACAGAGGGATCAAGGTGACACACGTAAATTGGACCTCTCTCCTTCATTTTCACCCTAAAGCCCTATCTTGACACATACGTTATCCACAACTACCAACGCTGATATGAAATATGATGTACTGGCGTCAATACAAATCAAATAGTGAGGGCAACTTTAGGTGGGGCACAAATGACAAGACATTCGGCCTCTGTACATGATGGCTAGATTGCGTCTTTTGTCGCAGTTCAGCTGTTTCCAGCTGAGCAGTTTGAGGCACAGGGCGGCGTCCATGTTGATGGGCGACGGAAATATTGGAGCACTATCGTTGAGCACTGCTTCCCTTCTCAGGCAATCGTCAAGATGCGCAACCTTGGGATGGCCAATAGTTACGGTTTCTTGATCGACGCTCCAATCGATGAAGTAAACTCCACCATGTAGCTCCAGCCTCCCGAAATGGCCCTCTTTAGGGCCCCTGCGGGGACTATTCAGCGTATAAAGGCGCATACATGAGTGAGCAGCTCTGATGAAATGCAAAACGACCGAGACTGGGGTGGCCGTGAGTGCAATTGCATAAGGCGCCTGGGTGCAGCTAGTTTCTGAAGGCGTGGAACAGCCATCGTCACTCGCGCGAACTACCACAATGTAACCCTAGGGTGGTTGAAATGATTGTCTGGGTGCCAACTGCATGGCTTACGCGTTTTCATCAAACTTGTAAGCAGAGCATTAAACTGGGATAACTATGAGAAGCATCTGTGTCCTATCAGAGTTGTCAGAATCTTTGAGCGGAGCCTCAACCTGACAATGAAAGTGCTCATCCTCACCACCATGTACCCATGACAGACCGTCGTAAGAGAACGTTGAAAACCTAACATGCGCAATATATCATCAGACAGGTGCTACCTGAAAAGTATCTACCCATCGGTAGTTACCGCAGCAGGGCGATCATACAACGAAGCCCGATGTTCCACGAAAGCAGCTATTACGGTTTCTGTTTTTACAGTAAGTATGAGAACAGCCTTTTTTCAACGGATGAAGGGAGTGACCATAAAAGGTATGTAACGAAGCCTTCACGGGAGCCTCGGAGACCACCGATGCCCAAGTTGATGTGATAATACAGTGAGAGTACATTTGTAAATTGGCTTAAAGGAGCCATCGTACGTCTGTATTCCCTCGATCGTATCAGTGAGCTCATAACCCAGTGGAATTGCGGGTTTGCAGTACAACCGTGTTTGGGGTGGCCGCTTGGGCACCTGTAAGCGGCGCATCAGTGCAGCAATTTTTCGGGAATATTTCTATGGTTTGGTGACGACGGAATCGTTTTCTTTGGGAACCTGGAAGCATCGTTGTATGCACGGTAAAATGATAAGCGAGCAAATGTTGTTTTTATAAACACTAACTCGGCGGTGTGCTCGCCAGGGGGATATATAGGGAGCTTTTAATTGTGAATTTGATGGAAGCAGCACCACTGCGCGGCAAGCATGAGCCCTAAGGCCATGTGTCTATGTCATCCGAGATCGAGCTATCATGGCCAGAATGAGTAAACAATACTCAAATGGGGAAAAATCGATCGTGTCAACCGGAAAAATAGAATCAAGTCACTCTCTGTATTTTAGGGGTTTCGGAAAATGCAATGCGGTAGTGGTATGCCGTGGAGGACGATCAGGATAAAAGGAAAAAAGCGAGGGAAGTCGCGGTGGCAACGAAAATATGAAGTGGAGTAGATTGATTACTGAAAATGGAAGGATAATTCGGTAAATCTAAGCTTCCTGCTGAAAAGGATAGTTAATTCTAAAATGGGCGTAACAAGAGAAGACTACGGCTTAAATGGGACTGGAGGCCAAAGTCATATGAAAAATGAACAAGGAAAGTATTTCAAACAAGCTTCCTTTTCTGATGAGTTGATCGTGTTGCACTGAGGAATAGCAGCGGGCAGGTATAACGGTGGTGGATATGAAGCTGGTATTAGTGCCAATAGCGGAAAGGACTGGTGAAAATAGGTAAGGGCAGGTCGTTTGTGCACCTTTTTTGTGGGTGGTCTTTGTAGCGACGACCGAAGGAAAGGCAGGAAAAGGCAAATCAAGTGTACCTGGGGCACGTAGGCAGGCGAAAGACAGCGCTTGACAAGATCAAAAGGGTGCGACTAGAGTGCTCCGTATCTTTCAGCTGTCGACGGGAAGCTAAAGGATCATGGCCGAGACGGAAACTGGGTGATAGTAAGCTAAGAAGCGATTGTCCAGGATGCTGATACCAGAGGAACAGCGGAAAAGACTGGCATCAAAAAAACCGTAGTAGACGTAAGCCAGTCCTCGTAAATAGAGCAACGAGTAGCCAATTCAAAAGAATCCCATAACCAGGCCTAGGTTGGTTCGTAGTTCCTACGGCACTAAATTGAAATCCACAAAAGTACAAATATATACAAACTTCAAGTATGCAGCCAAACATACCCGCACAAATAAACAAACTTGCAAAGCTGTGGTGTGTAGGTGAGCTTACCAGGGTAATGTCAGTTATAGCCACACTCACAAAGCACGCAGAAAGTTTGGATGGATTTTCAATATTTTTGCTTTACAGTAGATGGTGACTGGTAAGATTGACGTGTTCTTATTTCGGGAACCGACAAGCCTACAATTTGCAATGTTCAGCCGTAATGCCTGAAATAGTTGTCCAGCGGATAAAACGAGCTGGATAGAAGACGTCGATAAGTGGTGTGGCAGACGATTCGACAATGAAACTTTGAGTCCCGAAGTTGAAAATCTATATATCTACAGATTGAACTGGCAAGAAGAAGTGGGTAAGCGGTTGAAGTAGTAGTCGATGGAGGACCTGCTGGGGGGAGGAGAGCAGTGGTAAATGAGGATGCAGTTGACACGAGTTACTAGAGCCGGCAGATAGCAGCAGGTAAGACCTACTCAATGAATGTGTGATACATATACGGGGAGATGAGCTGTGCCGGGCATAGGAGCTATCAGTGGATGTAATAATCATAACAGCTTGTGTCGAATTCGGGCAGGAAGGGACTCTTTTAGCTGGTATGGTGGCGGGGAAGGTGGACACACGGAAGCAGGAAGGGGAAGATAAGGAATGTCCAATCCGTAACGTGTTAGTGGGTAGGACAGACGTTGCACTGGACACACAAACTAAAAAACCCTCTGTAGGATGAACACATAGGGCGCGACCCGCAGCCTAATCGTGACCGCACGTCACTGCGTCGGTTGGAGCCGTGGACTTGACAGCTCTCCTCACCTTCAGGATAAGCCAAGGTGACTTCTATTGACCAAAGATGGGGAACAGCGTGGCTGTCGATATCATGTATTCTACATTCCGGCTGCAGGCTTACAAGGGATATTGGAAGGTAAGCCCCTGGTGCCGAGGGTGGAGTAACGAGCACTTATGCAATCGCGGGAAAGAGGCCTCCGTCGAGATAGAACTCAATAAGGTCCCCAGAGGCCCAACTGCGAAAGACAAAAGGAGACAAGAAGTAGCACCTCACCCATGACCTTCCATTGTTTTACGCTCGCAAGGCTGCTGCAGTCTCGCCATTCACGCTGTCTTATCTTATTATCATTGGTTTCTTCCCGGGCACTTTGTAAGCTTCACCATTATCACCCCAATTTCTAGGTCCGATGAAAATCACCACCCCTTTATTCAAGCTACTAGTGCATACCTCTTGCCCCTGGCTATCCCCGCCTTTTCTTGGCGCATACTGATCGCTTATATAGACAGTCCATTTTTTGGCGTATTCCCTTTTGCCCGCGCTCCGGGAATGCGCGTTTAACTGTTCGCCAATCCCCTGCTTGTTCGTATCTATTCCCAATGACTTGCAGCTACTGTCGCTATAAACATTCATGTGCGCATTTATTGTTGCCGTCCATTTTTTAATCACAATAACCAATCGACTTTCTACCCTGAAGAGTCATCCGTAGTTCTTCAGCAGTTGTTTGTAAGTTGATTAGACCTTGCTTCGCGGTTTTCTTTGTAAACGCGTGCTTAGGTCCTTTGTACTGCATGGACTACCTGCATGTTACTCTAATGTGCGGCACTGCACGAATATGTTAACCAGAACAGTAGTCTCCACGATCCGTGAGAACGAGAAGGCGACTGGAAGAGATAGTGGTTAGCATGTATTTGGGAGCGTGCTTGAGAGCGTGCGCAAGAGCAACGGTCAAATGGCAACCGCGCTTGGCAGTCAGCGTTCAGTTAAACAATAAACGTGGTAAAAGTATGAATGAAGATGGCAACCGCTACACAGTGATTTAACCTCCATCGACCCACTCGTTTCTCCATACCGTGCTCTTCCATTGTTTCATCCTTATCTTAAAGAGCATCGCATCCCCTTCGTATTTGTACACCACGAGTATAACCACCCTGAAACTTCACCTCTCTGTTGCTGTCGTGATTAACAAAGTAACAACCAACCGTTTCGCACTCACCCTCTATATTCTTCACCTCCACCTTCTCATGATAGAGGACTCTGTATTCGTCAAAGCTGCGCATCCCAGATCGTTTCATTATCCGGTTGCCATTTTCTTGCCGGCACACCACCATCCAAGTATTATACATTGGTCCGTTTGCTTAAAGCTTACCAGCTTACCTCCGGCAACCCCCTTCGTCGTCACTCTTACAGCTGCAGCCCATTTCAGGACCTGTCATTTGTTTTCTACGTAAATGATTCTGTCTGCATCCAGCGGTCTGTCCTTGCCGCTGTCCTAGTACAATGATTTACCTTATTCTGTGTCTGAGGCTCTAACTCCGTTTTTCCCACTAGATTCAATCCTACTGCTTCCTATCTTTCTGTTGCCGTTGCGTGCTCCACCAAAATGCGATCACCAGAGGATATTCAGTAACCTTCTTGTTGCTCCATCGCCACATTTGACAGTCGTCGACCCTGCAGTGTCAGTAGCTCTGCATCTCAAATCGATTCATCGCCAATTTACCTGTTTTCATGTTGGTATATCAGGGTTCGCCAAATATACTGTAATCTTTTACCCACTGATTTTCCTACGGCATTTTCTCTCCATCACTCTGGTGGCCTATCTTTGTCTCCAGAAATGCTATTCTTCCAATATAAATATCTCATTCTGTAAAGATATGTACCAACATATCCAATGCAGCTGTCTTCACCTACTGCGTCATTTCGCCTTTACTCTGCATGGGACGCCCCATCTACGTTCTAAGTCTGGGTCAGTCTCACGCAGCTTTGTTTTTGGTCGTCGTTGCATGACCAGTCCATTAAAATGGTCATTACCAGACGTGCACCTGCCCTCCGTGTGCTCTACGTGCTCCACTATCGCAAGCTGTTGATCTCCATAATGACGTTGGCTTCACGCCAAAGATTGATTTATCAATATATTCCTGTTAACCTGTTTGTACTCCGTGATTCCTGCATTGAAGTTATCTATTCTCCGATTAAATACCCGCCTTCCTTTGAGCACTTTGTCACTACCATGGCACTCTCTCTCCACTGAATGCGTCGGCTACCTTTGGCGTGACTAAAGTCGCCAGTAAATTGCCACTAAATTTTACCAACATGTTCTCTCACCGTCCTGTTATATTATATTTCTGATACTCCAACCCTGTGTATTGTTAAATTTATCACGCATAACCCTATCACTCCTTGCAGTTTGCCACTGACCTTTTATATCTCTCCTGGGCGGCAATCTTCGTTTTAATATTATCTAGATAATCAAGAAATACTTCAATTGTTATGAAATTCCCGCATGCTTTGATCGTTTCCGATGGCCTTTATGGTAATAACAAGAGTTTACAAGCGAATTCATGCGTCACCACTGGAGTTTCTCTTCCAACCTGGAGTTTTACCTCTTCCAGGCGTTATATCTTCTTAGGCTACTCAAAATTCCCACCTTCTCTTTCTTGTGCACATAGCCTTAATAAACTTATGGAACCTCTGATTTTATCATTACTTTTATCACCCGATCGTGCAAAACAGCAAGTCTCGTACTTTGAAAAAATAAACCTTTATCAGGGCAGTCGAAAGTGTTTTTGAGTCATCGGTAATCAATTGTTACCAAAGAAAGCGGAAAAAACGAAGAATAGTCCTGTTTCTTCGAAAAACGTTTAAATCGCTAACAATTATTTATTAACTAGTCAGGGTGAACTTCAATAATTTTTCATGAATACTCACACACAAACTTAGCCTGCACTAGGTTGCCAGATGCTGATTTGAAGTCATCGTATTCAGGGGCTCAAGACCTTGAACCATTTTGTCCTAGAGCGCAGAAGGCTCGAGGGTGGAAGCCTTATGGACACTGCAGGTTATGGACATGTTTTGCCTGCAGATACTTCCGTACGGCTTGCTCTGAAAGTCTTAGCTACTTTGGCCCGGGTGGACGGTGTGCCGGCGTCAAGTTGACTAACAACTCACAGTCTACTCTGTGCGCACTGCCTATCGTTCGCCCAGGGTGACGGCTTCGCTCCGACTGTTAGGGGCGATTCGGTGATCCTCGTTAAAGAGCGGCCCATCTCGTCATTGAAGTAATAACGGCACGAAGCTCGAGTCCAAGTTTCCCCGGATCTCGCGCTCTCTTTACTATCTGAGAGAGATGGTTCACCTGATAATAGAACAATGAGACAGTGGAGAATATCTGGGATACCAGCCCCTGCTGTATCTCACCTCTTGTATTGACGGAGAGCTGGAATGTAGGTCACTAGATCAGAGGAGCGTGTTTAATCTTGCGGTGTCCCCCTTGGACTGCACTGGAAGGTCGGTTTTGTCCCGGTTAAATTAAGTTTTTTCCCGTGGCGAGCTTCCGAGCTGTGCCGAGGAGGTTGACAATGCAGGAGGGTAATTCTGACCACCGTATTTCAATCTCAATGGTGTACTTTTCCTTGTTGCTAGCTATCTACGGCGTGAGGAATGAGGCCATGAGTTAAAAAAGGCTGCGAAAGCGGTCAGCTGCAAAGTGCGACACCGAAGGGGAGTGGAACGGACGGCGGTTTAAATAAAGGTAGGACTGTGAGCTGGAGGAATGACGGGAAAAACGAACAAAGGGAAGCGAAAGAAACGGGCGCACAAAAGGGAAATAAGGTGATTGTACATGGTCCTGTTTCCAGATGCTCTTCCCTTTTATTCCCAGCCTCGCTTTGAATGCAACCACTGACACGGCACCTACGGCGTCGCTGGGCTGTTCGTTCCAGTCACCAGGTTTCGTGAATGAAAAAGAGTTGGCCTTCTTTCCATTCCTTACTCCCTCCTATAGCAACGTCATACCGTATCACGAAAAGCTGAATTACCATCTGGCCTCAGAAGGGAGTTGAGACCACCACTTGTTTGATCTTGCATTGCAGCATGCTTCGGGGATATCCGAAATAAACTATTATTATTAAATCGACAAAGCCCTTCGAAACTCTGGAGGTTTCTGTTGGGTCAGCCCTAAGTCTTTCACACTCCGAGGAGAACAGCTTCGGTCGTTCTGGAAGCTGGACTCAGCTAGGCCTAGCGGTATGCCGACCACCTAACGAAACGATACTGGACCCGGTCTCAAGCCTTAATGTTCTTAATCACGTAAGGCCGCTGCCCTTAAAAGCAGTGCTCTGGGTGTAGGCGGAAGAACATCTTATAGAGCCATAGGATAGCCTCAGACTTCTTCATGGAAACCTTTGGCTTAAGCTGCCAGAAAGCTGCAGAGGTTTTATGGATGGCTGTACGACACCTCTTGCTTAGCCTGAAGTTTGTCATGACCTCGGCTCCAAGGTTCTTAAAACTGTCCACCTGAGAGATGAAAGCTTCTTGTCCTGGTGACCCCACCTACCTTACTGGCGTGGGAACTCCATCGTTCAGTAGTTGCACACACTTTCTCACATTTAGGTTCAGTCTTCAATCTGTGGCTCGCCGATAAACCCTGCCCAGGCTCCTCTTGATGAGACCATCCGATGCGGACACAGCCAGCATCGCACCATCTGCAAAGGCCAAGAGGGCCTTTCCCAACCTCAATGAAATATCATTGATAAGTGTAAGAAATAGAAGAGACTTCAACACCAATCGCTTTGTTGCTCCACTGTGCACGAAACTCACCCCCAAAACACTCCCACTTAGCCTGCAAGCTCTTCCGCTTGCAGGGTTTTGGACCTACTCCATAATTTTTGATGCCAAGCAAAAAAACTGTAGCCTAGCGAGTAGTTAACAGAGGCGAATACCTTACGGAAGCCGAGGCCGCTGTGATGATTCGGCAGGCATCATAAGCTATAATCCGGGTTTAGTTCCGTAGCTGGGAAAGCTGAGAATCCCAGAGGACAGGCGCAGCAGAAGCTTACTTTGGCCGATCCAATTCTAACTCATCAACTGCTTGATTCAGTCCATGTATGCAAATCAGTGCTGCCATAAAATTATCTTGCATTTTCACGGTCTTGAAATATTTGCTATTTCATTTGTGTAGCTATACGCTGGAGCGATTTCAGCACGTCCTTCTACTCGGGGTGTTGCAAGTACTATAGTAGCATACTTCCACTCCGCTCCCCACGGTCAAGCCTCCAGTTTACCTCGTTAAGCCAGCAGGCTGATCAAACACAAAATTCTTTTAAAAAACCTGCGGCGACCAGTCATACCCAAGTTACCCGTTGCCCTATAAGAGGCCAAGCTTCCTCTTTAGCTGCTAACTGCCTTCAAGATCACGGAAGTTAGGCTGCCTAGGTGGTAGCGGAGCTGTTTCCCTGTCTCCATTCTAACTGATTTCACACAAAATAGACTTCAGCCAGTCCTCTGGGCTGACACCCTTGGGAAGAGACGCGCCTAGGAGAGCGGACATGGGACCCGCAATAGGGAAAACCAGTGGTTTGGGATGTTGGAGCGGTTGTCGGTGGGCCTTGTGTTTGTGTAACATAAACTTGTCCACACCTTCTGCTGCCTAAAACAGTTCAAACCGCGGCCTCATCAGAGCTGGTAAACTTATCCAGCTCTCTAATGACTGATAAAATGCATGACTATTTTCTCAGAAGAACTGCCAGGAGAAAAGTATCATCTCTCTCGGCTCCGCCTTTTTGGTTGCAGTGTGCCTGCCTTCGTCCTAACTTTTCCGATTGCCGTCCCTCAAGCTGTCCCAGACTGCACTTCGTCAAGATAAGCTTTTTGGTTGGCTTCGGCACTTCGCGCCAGCTCGGCCCCAAACTGCTGCCGGTCTTTGGTTGGTTTTGCCGCAGTTCTGACATTTGCGGCTTTGTACTGCAGGAATGTTGGTGGCTTTTGCTGTCGCTGCATTACAATCATGCTCTCTTCCTCATATTCAGTGCTCCGCGGACCCGGCTAGTCCTCCAAGTCTGGACCGTGAGCATACCTATCCTCTTTGGTGGAGCAGCCCGCTTTATCGGTTCTTGTGCACCGCTACCTCGGCAACAAAGGTGTCTTTTAACGTAGTTACTTCCCCTCCCAACCCACCAGTCCGTGCCCTCTTCCCGCAATCGCTTTTTCGCAGCGGATCCTCAAGCAACAGGTCCCTATATCTCCCGGGTATCGGGCCATTACAAAATCCAGAATAGATGTCCTCGGTCACCACCCACAATGTGTTTCTTGCTGAAAGCGCAGCACCCGTGCTTCCCCATGCAGGACACCTGGGAAAGCTTCAGAGGATCTTCCAGTCAATGACTCATTCAACTTATCCACCTCTAAGCGCACTGGTGTGCCCTAAAACTGACACTCTGGAGCATAAGTTTATCGCGGTTTCTGGGTAACGGATTAAGGGTGCTTCCGCCTCCCCAGATGAAAAGCTGAGATATATGAGAGCCGAAGTTAAGTCCGCGGTGCTATTTCCTATCTTAGTCGTTACAGCCCGTATATTTTGCAGGCAGAGATGGGCCTGAACTCGCTGAGTGTAGCGACTTTTGTGCTGAATAGCGGGCTTCACCCTTGAGCAGTTTCTCCTCCCATGGCATTCCTTGTGTGTCCGTACTGAGGTATCTCCTGATTTCTCCTAGGGGGCGGTCCTTCTTTCAGTTATTGCGACTACATCAGCTCCGAATGTCCGGTACCTCAACGCGGACCAGTGGTTACTTTCTCCGGCGGAGGTCCTACACTCTTCGCAAGACCGATGAATTCTTGGGACGTTTTCAAGTTATCAGGAGTCCCAGTCTGCTCGGCACACTTCCCCGAGCGACTCACCAGCCTTCTGACGTGTGCTTCGAAGTGGTGCATGCACCACTGGATATGCAAGCCCCTGAACTTCCACTTTTTGTGAAGGATCGGTAGCTGTCTTGACTGGGGTGATAGGTTTGTAGACAGCCCGACTTCTCTGCTACCCTGATTCACGTCAGAACTCTCTGCTTGGGATGTATCATGGTCCACGGCCCCAACGTTTATGGGTGTTTAGGACAAGCAAGCCACCCTCACTATCACTTAGACCGCTCTGGCTGTGGCGGAGGATAGTGAGTGAAGCGGACATGGCCTGTTGGTCCAGTGTGTCCACCCCCTTGTCCTCGGTTGCCAAACTCGACAGTATCTAGACCATAATCGATGGTCCCGTGAGACCGGCTGCCTTGGAGAATCGGTCCCCATGTCTGGGGTTCACAAAACTTGAACGGGTTCTGTCTTGGTCCATCTTTTTCGTTGTCTGCTGCCAGGGTTCATTCTTCTTGTTGGAGCCCTAGTGTGATGGCTACTCGCAATAACTGCTGCTTTTCCGTAGGAGGCCCGGTAGGTAAAACGTCATTGCCCATTGTATCAGCCCCACATCACTATTGACGGGTTCCGGGAAGCCTTTTACAACAATGTATTTATTTCTTCCCAAAGCCGACTGATCTTTCTCTTGAAAGAGATTTATTTTCAGTGAAGACCCTGGTCTTCGTTTACTTGGGGCCTAAACATTTTTAAATAACTATCGAAATTCGCTTGAGAGAATAACGACCTCGTCCGTTTCTGTACCCACTGTGGAAGAGGTACGTTGAAAATTCTCATTGGGTTTCAGCGTGCTTTGTGAATTCAGCTCTATTTGACGTTATTTGGCCACGCGCTTGTAGACACTACACATTTACATGTGTGCTTGTGTAAAAATTTGCGAGCATTATGGCCGCCCTCTTTAGATTCCCAGGAATTGAACCTCTGGGTTTTGCCTTGAAGTTGTTTCAGCAGCGCCATCGAGGATGATGTGTGACTATACATTTCCTGATTTTAAACTTTATACCGTAGAACTATGCGAACCAATCTCGCTTGGCTTTTGGGTTTTGTATGAATTCTCTACGTTTTGCACGAGCTGCTTTTACTGTGACTAAAAGCACTCAGGTGGAACTCGCTGACCCCCTCCGGGTCGAAACTGGCAGCTCCGGGCTAACTCAGCATCAGTAGATATCCATTGCCCCCACATGGAGCTGCAGTACACCCGAAGCCCAAAAATGCAGTCGGGATTTCCCCTCTACCACTTCGCTGTCGAACAAAATTAGGGACCTGAAGAAAAAATGCTCGCTTTCAGCCTGGACACTGTTTTATCCAAAAAACATGGTTTGCTGAGAGCTCATCAATCAAACCCCTCCCTCTTGTGATCAACAACCCTTCCAAATAAACCAAATGAACAGCCGAGGCGGAGAAAGTCCCTAGTACTTTTAAAGTGAATTTTCCACTAGCCTCCCCTACCATCCAGTGCTCGACTCATTCTCTGGCTCCCCTTGGCTCTGTGTCTAAAGCCCTAGAATCATGTTGCATGTTCGCTGCATTCATCTAGCACCTAACTCTAGCAATCCCTAACACCATCATATCAGTGGATCCCCCGGTACTTTTCTACCTTATTTCCAGGCCCAGATGTTATAGCAAGATACCTCTACACTCATTATTTGTGGGAGATTTATAAACGTTATCATCCCATCTATGAGATTTCGTCCTCGACACCAATGCTGCTGGATGGACACGGCCTGTCTCCGCTCCAACAGGATATACCGATATCCTGAGCCCCGCATACACTAGTGGCTTTCTTGCTGTGATTCCCTCTGAAGCGCAAAACTTCCCGGTAGTGACAACTAGGCAGTCACTGGCGATTACGCATGCATTATGCCTTCATGAAGTAGCCAAAATCCGGAATCATATGCATAGATAATGAAAAGCTAGGATCCTCAACCTTCCATCTCCAGACATGCGCTGGTTCGACTTTTTCTTAACATCATTATGTAAAGAGTAGCTTGTGCTTTTTATACCCAGTAACCTCTTCTCCTTAGCCGCTTTACTGCAACTGATAGCTAGACTAGGGGCAAAAGCCAGTGAAAGCTGACGGACCGCGCCCAAAAGATTTTGGGCTTCACAGCTCCTTCCTCGGGACTAGCGGATTCTTCCTGAAGCCCAGAATAAATCGGCCTCGTCGTGGTCTGTGCGGAGCAACAAAAGGTCATCTTTAAAAACAAAAGAATACTGCTGCAAGCAGTCTTATGTGGTGAAGCCTCTTTCAAGATTGCCAAACCTTGCAGCTCACTCGGCACAAAAAACACTATCTCGCCGCAAAGAACATCCACCCCGATTTGCAAAAGGCTGAGGCCTCGAAATTCATTTAACCTCAGCTCGTTTTACGGACCTCAATTCCTTCTCACTATGCCATCCAAAGCTTACACAAGAAAAAATATCAACCTTCACAGTTACCGCGGAGAAAGTCAAAGAGTTCTTTGCCAACGCCAAGCCTCCCTACCATCCTGGGCTCGATGACCTCCTACCTGTCCTACTTCGGTTTGCGAGACCTGACCTGTGCTTCTCTTTGCGGAACCTGTTTATTTTATCCTATTCGTTTGGGATCTTCCAGGCTCAATGGAAAGCACCCCTTATAATCGCGAAAAACAAAACAGGTCCACCGAATGGCCCCGAAAAATATCGCCCTGTAAATCACGCCTCGGTTATCTTGAAGACAACTGGGGTGATTGTGGAATGTCTGCTCTTCAGTGTCTCGAACGTTAGAAATCACATCAACGCAACCAAAAACGGGTTCCCAACTTCCCGTTCGTGCTCACCTGTCACATAGTCTTACTCAGCCTGGTCAGGTCAAAAGCCGACAACAGCAACTCGGTTGCCGCCATATTCCCTGATATAGCTAAAACATCTGCCCGTGTATCTCACACAGAAATATAACTAGAGGTTAAATCCTGTGGAACGACCAACTCTCTTTTTTCCTGACCATCATCCCAACGATCCGAAAGTGCCCAAACCTTTATACTCAACAGAGGTGTCTTCCTCACCCGAGCTGATTACCAGAGCAGTAGCAGAGTGGTACCTTTTAGGTGTCCCAATATCTCTCGTGCATGTGGAGAGCGTCCCCCAAATAGTAACAATAATAAAGGTTTCTTTCCGCGAGGCGCGAGGCATGCCAGATAAAGGATACAATGTCATAAGTGATAATACGGTGAAATATTTCAGTACACTGTGGTCAAGTGCGTGGCACAGGTAAAGTAGACAAATTTAGGGGGAAAAGTTCACAATTCAGGGGATAACTGAGAGAGTCCAAATGGAAGCCAGGCAAAACTGAACGTCAAGGTCAAATGATGGACTCTGCCCGGATCAAGTGCGGATGTTTGAAAACTAGGAGTAATACATGGGGGCGAATAAAAATGATTTGAAACAGCCGAGTCGGCTAAACGCGACGAGAAATGAATTGGTTTGCGTTAAAAAGGAATGGCAATCGACAAAGATGACATAAAGTACTGCTAAACTGCAATGAAAGATTGTTGCCAGGGTGTAAAACCCGATGTGAAACAAGGAGAGAATTAGGCTGGTTGTGGGAAGTGAATCAACTAGCATGAACGTATGAGGAGGTTGCCGTATGGTAACCATGAGGTAGAAGTGCTTTAGGAATAGATGCACAATGAGAGAAACAGCATAATGATGGCAAGGGAACTGGCTGGCAGAGAACTGGCGAAAGCAGTTCTAATATATGTTTTATAGAGACGACAAAAGGTGGAATACCAGCAGAGCGGAAAAGCTGGATTGTAGAACAGTGGAGAGCAAGATCATGGAAACAACAATGGGAAGTGATGTCAGAACGAGCCAAAAGTGTTATTCACCGGCAGGGGCAAGTTAGGAGAGATCGGATAGTTTGGAATTACTTAGAAGGGCCATGGACTACCGTGTTCTTCATGACAAGTGAAATGTGGCTTGTCATCGGACAAGTCCGGGGAAAGGAAACTCGGAACCACGGGGGTGATGACGGCTGTTTTGAATGTTTCTCAAAGAAGGGAAGATAAAGGAAGTGCTCAGAGAAAACAGGTTACAGTAGATCGAACAAGTTATCCAAAAGTAGATGAATCATGTAATGACGGCCGAAAAACAGAGAAGAAATGGGAAATGGAAACGCATCATGGGAGAGGCATTATGACAATGGCGATGGAAAAGTCAGGGAAATTCCGGGCGAATATACTCTCACCGTAGCCGGTGTTGTGTAGACTATCAGCAGAAATAGAGAGTCGGGAAGTAAAATAGGTTGTGGTGCAAAGAAAGGGCGGCTGCAACTGCTAATAACGTAGTGAAGAAATGAGGGTATGAAAGGTCAGAGAAGTCACTCAGGGACAGACCACATGATTTGGAATGGTGCGTGATACTCACGGCGTACCGTTTTTTATGACGGATACAATAAGATGATTCAGCAGAGAAAAGCCAGAAAATAGAATCTGGGAAGAACAGAGGCAATGAAGATTGCGGCAAGTTGTAATTAAAGGGGGTAAGTGAGGGAAATGATCGAGGAAAACAGGTAAGTGTAGGCCGGTCAAGGGGTTCAAATGCCGGTGTGTCTTGATGACGGCTGAGAAAAAGTGAAGCCTAAGGAAGTGGCCGTAAACCATGGAAGGGGCCCCAAGATAACGGCGATGGGAATGTCTGGAGAACTTACAGTGAAAATCCCTTCAAAATAGTTTGTGACGTGAAGACTATCAGTGAGAAAGGAAACATGGAGAGGAAACGGCTTGGGATACAAAACTACAGCAATGGTTAAGGCAAATGTCGTAAGAAAGAAAGGAGCATGTGGGGGCTTATGAAAATCGGGCAAAGGTAGATTGTACGACTTTTAATTGCACAGGATGGTCATGGTGTACCAAATAGTTCCCATAACATAATGAAAGTGGAGAAACCGGGGAAGAAGCAGAGGAGCAAAGTAACCTGGGAAGCTTAGAAAGGATGCCTAAGGCCAAGAGCATACAAAAGAGGTGAAGGACTTGATGGAGGGGAAACATGTAAGGGGCAACCGATTAGATCATTCTGCCACAGGTGAGACATAGTTGAGGCCCAAAAAGTAGGAGGTAGCAGGACAAGTAAACCTGTGATGGAACAGTTGGCAAAGAAAACATACTTGTGGAGGAGTTTGGATGAAGAAGCTGGCGAACTGCATTACTACAGACAGTTGCACGAATGAAGTGAGACAGAAGACGCCAGTAAAAGCCCGGGCCAATAAAACAGGCCGGAAGAATTCGCGGAGCCAATTAAGGAACTCATCGATGATTAGTGTCGTTGCAAGGGATGAAAAAGTAGGAACGACGAGCTCTAAAGCAGGGGTTTGGCATAGGTACAGATGGAGCTGGTGTATTTTGGCGGGAGCCATGAGAAGGGGGGTTGGGGAAAGATATGACGAAAGATAGACGGTGGAGGCCTAGGAATGCGACTAAAATGTTGTATAGGCGGAGGAGGGTAGTAGCGAATCAGAGATATAGAGTCTATAAGAGGGACCTGTCGAAAAGTGCATATTTTCCGGCGTGGTCAGAGTAAGTGAAAGGGGTGTTGGTGGCATTACGTGGTGAGATATATGAAGATGGAAAACGATAAGAACAATAAAGCACTGGGTGGAAGTGTATGCAGCTGCAGAGCAAAGACAATGTGAAGCCATGGGAGTGATCACAAGAAAGATGCGTGAGCATATTGTGGCAGGAAGAAAACGGTAGCTGAATGCAGGACGGAACCGGCTTTGCTGATTGCAGCAGTCCTTCAAGATGCGCCAGTGGCGGTTCCAGATAAGTCACCCAATACGTTGCATAGGGTCGTGGTTAGGCCGTCAAGTTTTAAGAAACGTACTCTTTCATGTCGTCGGAGAAGAGGAACGAAGTTCCTAAGCAAGTAGACGAGAATATAACGTTGATATAAATGAGCAATAGTAATGGGCCTTAGACACTGCTCCGGATGGCACCCCCGGTGGTAGGTTTGCAGAATATGGATGGCTATTGACCAACAAAGCCTGTGATTTGTGGGAGATATGAGTTTAGCCAGGATAGAAGTGGGTCGGATACATCCGAAGATCGGATTTTGCCAATAAATTGCGTATAGACATGGTAGGGCGCCCCAGAGGCATCTAAATACACGACAGCTGCAGAGGTGCTGACAACAGTTGTAGATAATAGGTCTTTAAGGAAGTCCTGCCGGCAGCAGGAGCGAGGATGGGAATCCAGAAAACTACGCTGACCACGGTTCGAAGGAGTGCTAGAAAGAGGCTACCCCGGTGTGGCTGGCGGCCTTAGTTATCCGGGTTGTCTTGCGGTCCCCTTTAGAAGGGCGGCGTGGGGCGAGAAGTCTTTATTTGAGGAGGGACGAAGCTGTGAATGGTGGAGATCTTGTATACACTAGTTGAAAGCGAAGATAAGTCGGGACTACCTAATCGGAGAAGGACCAGTAATTGGCCCCCGGGGCCCGGTTCAGCAGGATGTTTATTGGGAAGGAGTAATTAACCAATATCAAGATTGGGGAAGGGAATGAATGAAAGAGGGCTGTGGTTCTAGAATGCGTGGGAGGTGGAGGAACACCAGAGCAGGTGATTAGCCAGGAAAAGTTGTCCTTGAATGCCTCAGGAGTAGCCTCTTGGGTACTGGCGGTAGGTGGTCGAGCTACTTTCCTTTGTGGATGTGTTTTAACGAGGAGCATCTTGCTACCCCATAGAGTGAACAGGCAGCAACTGGCAGTTTATTATCTAAAAATTCCCCAATAAGTAGGTCGTCCGAGGGCTAAAATATTTGTTTAGGGGGAAGAACTGTTATTACGCTAAAAAAATCTACTCGGCCCGATGCGATGGCATCTGTAGTGAGCCTTATAGCATGGAAGGATGTTATTTTCAACTAGTGATGAGGGTAAGCAGTCGAAAACATTGAGAGCCACGGTACTTTGGAGGTCGGCACTGAGGCGGTAGATTTTTGATGTAGTGGAGTTGAGAAAGTACTCCTCTGGCACTTGTTGGTGAGAGGACACGGCTACGGCGAGTTAAAATGAATACTGCTATAAAGCATTTCGGATGGGCCCGGGGCAAGCAGCCGTGCCTGTTCAGACGACACGAGTGATGGCGGAATCAGAGTTAGCAGGAGGGTATAATAAGCGGGCAAGAAGCATTAAAGGAGAAAACTGAAATAAACTAAAACGATAACTACGCTTGGCAGATTCAAAAACTAAGCCCAGCTTGTCGGTTCGGCTGATCCCTAGTGAGCTCGTTGAAAGTTTGGGGTACATACATAAATGGTACCGGAAATAGTGACAGCTGTTGGAAGTTCGAATTTACTCAAAGGATATTTTGTTGGCCTTTATAAGAAGAGGGTTTTATTGAGTGGAGTAAAAAGAATCGCTAATACACTGCAGAGTGTGAAGGGCTTACGGATAGAAAACTCGGAGATGAACTAAAAAGGAACTTCACAGAATTGTTCGGCGAATTATACATTTAATTCTAGATATACCAACCAAAGTGGTGGCAACGGATAAAGGTGATTGGTAATAATTTTATTCACATTTAGATTGATCTACGGAACCGAGAGAAATCAGTGCACTCACAACCTGTGTGACAAAAATACTCCCGGAAAAAGAAAGTTCTCGGGGCTGCAAAATACCCTATAAGTGACGTTGCCAGTTTCTGGGAACACCGTGACAGATGTCCAGAAGCAAAGTGTAAGTAGTCTTGCTCCCCCTTCATAAAGTGCTTTATGCTTTTGCCTTTAGATCTCTTACAAATTGACGAAGGAGCTCTGCAGGCGGAATATATAACAGTCGAGGAGCCAAGTTCATCGGAAGAACTAATAGAAGTTCTTAAGCCCACTGTAGTACCGTCCAGTGCCTTAACGTTATTTCATGCGATAACAGAGTGGTCTACGATACAGGATTGGTGAGGACGGGAAAGTGGGTTTTAACGGATGAATAACGGGAACGCTTCTCAAGTCATAGTCTGACAAAGGAGCAGTGTTATGAAGTATTGCAGGTGTTACCTAGCCAATTGCCCAACACTCCAAAGGACTCAAGAACGCTGTGTGAAACCCAAAAACCGTGTGGGACCGCGCAGTTGGACGGAGGAGACCATCCCATCAGGGCTAGATGATTGACCAAATGTAAATCCTAATTGGGATGATATCTCACCATTTCGAGTTGGCGTACAATTACTCTTGGACGGCTCATATATCTATGGATCATCAACAGTTCGGTTGTGGCCATTTTTGGCAGGAACAAATTTGCCCGTATCGGACGAGATTTTCGTGATCGGATTGTATTGCGGAGGGGCTAAACCGAGACCAGTGTATTTATGTATATGCAGCGGTGCATCTTTGAAAAGAAACAATTATTGGAAAAAGGTACGTTATACAAATGGGTTACAGTTCGGTGTTTCCTGACCTCTGTGGTGTATGACAGGTGGTGGCAGGTGCTTTCATTCGCCAGTTGAGTAGGCGCAATGCTTACTCACTCCTTCACGGTTTCCTCATCTATCGTTCTTCTCATCACTCAAATAACTTTCTTGTCGTGTCGTTCTACCTTTGTACGCACACCCGCCCTTTCTGCCCTTGCTACTATTGTTTTTTTCACCACGATAGCCCCCACAGCATGATATCATTATCACCCTACCTACTTTACTCTGCATAAACCAGCAATATTTCCTTTTCCACTCATGATTGTCCTGCTGGTTCCTAATTTTATTTCATTTGGTACCTCACCAGCTATCATTTCGTCGTATCCTCTTTTATCCTTCTGTCTCATACCTCCCGTCATTACGCACCAGACCCACCCGTACCCATAACCAACCACCATAAAAGTACTCTTTGTTCCAACCTTCGCGTTTTTACAGCCACATTTATTATCTTCTCACCGCCACCATATTTCCCCTGCCTGACTCCGCAGTTCTTTCGTGGATCACCCCTTAAAGCAGTGCCTTGACAAACACCTTCTGGCTCAATCTAGTTGTGGTGTTGCCTGCAAGCAGTCAGCTCTCCATTTCCATTCTCCAAACTCCAAAGCGCACATACTCTTTGTGCCTTTTGTTCCAGCACAGGTTTACCAGTCTGGAAAATCTTCTCTTTTTTTCTTTTTTCTCGGTCTTCGCCCTGTTTCATCAGCAGTAAAACGATACAATTGGTCATCTCCTACCCGCTTCTCTTCGGTCAGTACTGTCATACGTCTCGTATACTTCTCACTGCAGGCATCTTCAGCTTGCGCTTCAGGCTGCAAAGCTTACCACATTCCACCTCATGTAAAGTTTTAGTAGAGCCATTATTGTTACGTACGATTTCAAACTATATGATCTGCTTCTACCTGATCCTTCTGATCCCCCGCTTCTTTCTCTCTGTTCTACGTTATTCGCTGTTGCAACTGCTGCTTTTTTGCTTTACGGAGTGTGCTCTTCCGCTGTCAGGCTACTAATCTTCCAGCTTGTCGGCAGTACAAGATGCAAAATGCATTCAAGACTAGTATTGCCAACACTTTCGCGCTGAGCAGAGGTCTATGTTCCAGCTCCCCGGGGAAGCCAGATGCTGAACACTGTCAAGGTGTGTATTTTGAACCTCCTGTCCTTCCCGTTGCCCCACTATCCGGTGAACCATGATCAAACTCACCGCTGACAGTCAGGCAACAAAAAGATTACAAATTCCGGGATTATTTAGGCTTGAGATTCGTACCCGTGTTTCACTTCAATAATTCAAGAACACCACATTACGTCGTTTCATGCTCTGCACTTGGCATTGCTTCATTAATCTTTCTGGGGAAATAGTGAATAATACAACTTCTTAGTGTACTTCCATAACTCATACAACTGAGAAGCTTTCTCTGGACATAAAATTCTGATGCCACCCATAGATTTAAAAGTCGTTGCAAATAGAATCTTCAAACCAGTTCTTAGAACAAGGGCAGAGCGAAACATCTGTCTAGGACAAAGTACTACACCACCGCGCCGTGTTGTAGATTTTGTCTACCGTCAAATTCAACATTATTCCAGCGATTCGTTTCACTTTTCATATTGCAATATCAGTGTCTGCTCCAGAACCAACAAGAAGCCACAGTTTAGTTCCTCTCTATCGGCAATTCCGGCGTCACATTTCTTTGATCCGAAACCGCAAAACTCCACATTTTTTCTTAAGAAAACCTGCTTATTTTGGAAAGCAGCGCTATCCTCTTTTTGATTAGCAAAATCGAAACTACCAGTCAGACAATCTTCACTCTCTCTGAATGGTCATGCCTAAACGTGACCAAAGGCAATCGCCAAGTCAAAAATTTCATTGAATCCGTGCTCTGTCAGCCTGTTGACGTTTTTGGTGGGCCAAGTAAAAAGGCTGAGGCAACCGAAAATAATCTTGCTCCCGCCAGCCGGCTGTCATCAGCTGATAAAAATTTGTCCGAGTTGATTCCTCTTGGGCACGACTCCGGCCCTCCTACAAATCTGTCAGTCCAAGAACCGGCCTCGTCTAGGCTGTTTAATAATATTATAGATAATAATAATAATAATAGTGATAATAATAATATTAATACTATTTATGGTTTACTTCGAGGACATCCGTAGCAGGCTTGATTGCATGATCATATGGTAAAAGCGAGGTCACAAAAGGGATCCCTCGCTATTCAATAGAGTATACGCGGCACAAAATGTTGTAAAGGTTAGAAGGGTCGCATGAATGAGTGCCCGGCTAAATTGAACTTCTAGGTCAGATGGACACACTGCTCAGTAGCGAGTGACATGGGTTCCACGGTCAGAAGAATTGAAGCAGGGATGGGAGAAAAACGCGTTTCAATTCCCATAGCACGGATGAGAAGCCGCAAAGGAGAGTATACTGACGGAGAAATCCTCGACAAAGCACTGATGAAAATTGGAAAAATTATTGGTAATAACTGATGTACAATTAAACCAATAGTTCAAATGACCAAGAAAGTGGCAGAAATAGAATACCGAAGGAGTCGCGACGTATCCTTTGAGGAGAGGAACCGCTTAAATGAAACAAGGTCTGATTTGCCACAGCATTAGTGCTTACTATCTTGCAACATTTTGTGGAGGACTCACCCATAAGGGATGTGTGTGGATACCCGAACCTGGAGACTCCGTGGAGCGGAGTGACGAAGGTTGACAAGTGAGTAAAATACGATTCAAAAAAGATTTTGTTTTGAGCTAATTAGTGGACAAAAGTTGACAGCAGAGTGGAATGAGGGGTTGGTATAAGGTGATCTTATGAGGTCATGTAGGGATGGGCCATAAGTGATACTTTCAAAACAAGCAGACGATTGCATAACGGGATATGCTAATTAGAGTCTGACATGAAGCTTCAGGGCAACAACTGGATGGTCAATAACGGAGCAAACATATATTTCATTTCCAGCATAGGATTGTAGAAACTGTCTTCGAAGTGGTATTCTGCGTAGATACCCGGTCGCGGAAAATTGACAGAAAAATTTGCGATAGGTAAAAAGTGAGTGACCTGGTATCCAACGTTTGGTTCATCTGAGGTGACTCCGAGAATGATATATGAGGAGTGCAGGTTTACAAAGAAGTATGCATAAGAATGGCATATATGTTAGATATCCGACTGAATCAATTGTAAGATGCACTTCCGAAATCGCCAGAAAGCGCAGATAATTGTGTGACTGAGTGCGTTGAGGAAAGTCCAGTCTGATACTTCGGGGATACAAACAGAATTAAGGTAGCCTGGGTAACGGGTAGTTGATTTCTATCCAAAGATATAGAAAAAGCCCTCAACTGATTGTGGCGCAGGTGGCCGACCATGATAATTTGGTAGAGTAGCGACAGGGGTTCATAGATGAGTGACGTGTGATACAATTATGGATTTGTCTGGGTTCATTGGTTTATAGCACGCAAGCATCAAAAGTTGATGCCGGAGGCGGACTTATAGTGGACTGATACAGTGGCTTAAAAGTAGTTCATATAAAACTATCAGAAAGTGCAGGTGGCTGCATTGCTGGATATGCTGGTGAAAGTCTAACACGGTACACTCAGGGAACAATCAAACCACCGGCAGCCTGGATGGTGGATAATTCATTACCAGTGTGACCGTTAGGAAATGCGAATGACCGAATGACCGGTGATGCTGGGAGAGAATACATTGGAACACAGAGCTGGTGCCTCGCAGATGAAGTGCTGGAAGGAGGACCACTCCGGTCCTTGTGATATTATATATAGAAAACACGAATAGCGAACAAGCTCGTTTTCGGTAACATCATCCTAGTTGCTGATACAGTTACATTTATGGGTTAGAAATGCATAGATTCTGAACAACTGTGTGCTAAAGTTTGATTGGATGGTCATCAAAGTTGGTGTTACGTAGTTAGGAAGGATAGGAGGGGAAATGTTGTTGTTTTGTGGTTGGAAAAAGAGGCCGGTGAAACAATGAACAAGGGTTTCGGGGATTATCCACTTCCGGTTTCAACCAAAGGGTCAACGTATGGGTCACATTGAGCTCCAGGGTCGGTCTCAGATCGCGGCCAGGGTAGTCTGAGTGCCTTAACAAAACGTTTCTGAGAAGAAAGCGATGGATTGAATTATCTGATCGCCACAGCCTCTGCCGTTGCTGGATGTTGTTTTTGAGCGACTTTTGGCGCCTTCGTAGGGGCTCTGTAGACTATTTTGAACGCGTCGTCGTTTACGTGATGTCCAGTGCCCGCAAGTGGGCCACAATCGCGCTGGTGATGGATTTTCTGTCTCCCATCGACAGCCAAGTTGGTTTGTGCTCTTTGATCCTTTGTGATAGTTTCCTTGTCGTTCTACCTATATAGCTTGCCGAACATGAGCAAACAAATGAATAGGTTAGCATGGATGAGGTGGGGACAGGTAACTTGTTTTTTAGGTTCGTCGAGATCACTTGTCTACTGGTGAAGTGGGCGCGCAGTGTGGCAGCTAGGAAGGCGCAAGGGATTGCCTTTTCCAAACGTCTTATTAGTAACTCGCTTTTGTCATCTCCTCTGAAAGGGAGATGAATGTATAAATCGTTCTTCTTTACGGTCACTAAAGCTTGTCTCGTTGCCCTTTCTGCTATATTATTCTGAATGAAGCGCTCGGGATATCAGTTATCCAATAGCGTTTGCTTCAAAATGTCTAATTCTTCAGTCACTGTCTCACTGGAGCAAATCATTCGCACACTGGCTGCGAGTGAGCAAATAAGGTTACGTTTACGTCCGATAGGAACAAAGCTGGCGAAATTGGTGTATTGGCCTGTCCACTTTGGTTTGCGATATACGCGACGGAGCAGTTTGCCATCGCTACCTCTTAAAAGAAGCACATCTAGAAAGTGGAAAGTGTTCCTTTCTTCTACTTCCGACGTAAAATAAACTGCATTATGTGCCTGGTTGAACTCCTCCACCAATGACTCCAGCCGTGTATGACTGTCAGTTAGGAGAAAAATATCATCTACGTATCGGCTGTAGATGGGTAGACTTTCTATCGTATCGCTAAGTTTCCCGTTTTCTAGGTTAGCCATGAATATATCAGCAAGTAAGGGGCCTAGAGGTGACCCCATAGCTACTCCATCGGTCTGGCAGTACGATTCTCCGTTGAAGGTAAACTTTATATAAAAAGTGCATCTCAACAGTAATTCCTTCAGATTGATTACTGGAATACCGATATTGAAATCGTTTTCTACGATGAAATCGCTGATGACCATCCAGTCAAACTTTAACACACAGACGTTGTTCATAATTTATGCATTTCTAACCTATAAATGTTACTGTATTAGCATGGAGGATGATGTTACCGAAAACGAGCTCTGTGATATTCTTGGCAGGTGAGAGAAGCAATAACTAAACGATAGTTTTGTTTAGGTAAATGGAGTGGTGACTTACAAATTGCCCAGTAGATGACTGTTCTTTTCAAAAGTTTATCAGGAATTGTGACGTTCATAATAAAGATATCTGGAAGTGGAACAGTTTCACTTTTCCGGGCACAGAAGCCGGTAACGGAAAGAGGTGGAATGAGGGCAAAAATAGAACTAAATTAGAAAGAATGAGGGCAAGTCAATGGAGATAAATGTAGGTGGGAGCAATTAGTAGGGTACATTTTTGAGCAGGGTCAAAATGTGCACATATATCGATTTGTAACTTAACCGCAGGTGCGGTAGATCTTGTTTAGGAAAGCTGGAGATGATGGTTGGCAGCAATACAAAGCAAAAGACGCTGTTTTCCAGGCCACAACTGCTGCTAGTGGGTGGTGCTGGCCACGAGCTGCACACCCAACCTATGAACCACCTCTGGTGACGGGAGGTGCGATCTGCCAGCTTAGCTGCGCCCTCGCATTTTTGCAGACTACCTGATCGTCCTGTGTGCGTCAGGCCACAGAGGTGGATTCGACCGCAACCCTCACCGTTGGGATTGATGTGAGTTCTCGTGGCGAGGCCAAGATGCCGTAAATATCGGTTAGCCCACGACCAGGAGACCAGGCATCAAATGACCCCGGGAAGTAGCCACGGGAGCATGGGCTGGGTGGCGTGCGGATAGCCAGTGGACAAGTAAACTCATGGGCCAGGCTAGAGGCCAATGAGGTCTGCAAAGTGGTAAAAGTTATTGAGAGAAAGATATGCTCGAAGAAAGGTCGAAAATGAAGGAAAAGTAGAGAAAAGCAGTTTGGGATGGTTCCAGCTGAGGATAGCCAGGAATCGGGGCAGAAAGATAGGGACTCTCTGGGACTAGCTTTCAATTTTGAAATGCGGAAGGACCAACATTTTCCACTCAATTTCATCTGCCAAGCCACCAGTGTTTGCACGATTCAAAGGTCTGGGCCTCTCTCATGGGCTGGGTCATCTGGTGTATCTACTTTGAGGGGCTATAAGGTTGTGGTAACCTAGAGGAATTTATCCTACGCACCTCTAAACCGATGGCTGGAAGTCGAACTGCTTACATCTAACGGTAGTTTATTCCATAAGTTAGGGTACACTGCGGTGAGGAAGTGTGAACGTGAGCTATTGTTGATAATAAGAATTGAAAAGGGCAAGAATCCTAGAACTTAGGGGAAATCCAGAAACAGAAGCAAAGTGCAAAGGACTGGAAGTGACTGGATTTGAAAGACGTTATTCGTAAAGATAAGGTTCAATCCCATACGGGGTAGCAATATTGTGTCTAGTTTAAAAGTAAGTAGCCTTCTTCATAAGTGAAGAGTGGCTTCATCCAGTAAGCCACTAAGCAGAACTAATTTGGACTGATTCGATACCGTTTATGCCCGATTTGTGCATACTAGAAAAGATCAAAGGGCAGCAACTTAATGGGGGCCTGGCATGAGATTTATAGGGGAAGAGCGAGCAACCTCAAAATCGGGAGAAGCGAAATATTAGGCCTAAGCCATTTCTGGCCTTAACGACCTGAAGGAGCAAATATTCGGAGAAATCAAATGTGCGTGAATAGCTTGAGCCAAGACGTCGAACAAGTGTTCGCTAGCAAAGGACGAACAGCAAGTGGTTAGAGACCCTGGAGGTAGGTTGCGCTTATGTGTAAGTACCTCATATTTGTTGGCAAAATATTCATCCGTCAAGCTGAGCGCCATCTATTGAGTGCAGACGTTTTCAGAGACGCTTATGATAGTCGAGGCGAGATAACCTGGCTTGAAAGAGTAGACAACCTTCATGTCATCGGCAAAAGGAAATGGGATGACGTTGCTCGCTGAGAGAAATGTGTCCTTTATATACATGAGGAATAGCTGTGGGCCAAGGACGCTGCCCTGTATAACGCCGCTTGTAACTGGTTTAGTTCTGGAACATTGTCTATTTATTGAGACAAACTGAAAGCGATTAGACAGGTAGGAATTTATCCAGGATAGTAAAGGGTCAGTAGTTCCAAAGGATGGGATTATGGCTAGAAGATGAGGGTGTGACACGCGGTTAAGTGCCCTTGACATATCCAAATAAAGTGCTATAGGGACCTTTCCACTTTCTGCTGTTTCAGTATTGGGATTCAAAAATCCAGTTGGCAGGTTGCTTAAGATCTTGGCCGAAGGAAACCGTGTTGTCGAGGATTAATAACGTCCAGTTGTAATAGGTACTTCACAATGTGTTCCTTAACAATTTCTTCCATTAGCCAAGAGAGAATAAGTGTATGGTTAACGGGACGGAAGTTTGCTACCACATGCAAAAGACCTTTTTTGTGGTGCGGGATTATAAGCTGAGCTTTTCTAGCTCGTCAGCACCAGAATGGAAGTCGTTGATAGGGTAAATAGACTGCGTAGTAATTAGGGTGAGTCAGGTCCGCTTTTGACCCTCGCAGTGGGGGTTAAACTGTCAGGTCATGAGCAAGACGATGGCTCTAATGTTGTCAGTAAGGAGGAGATAATTGAATCTTCAGACCCTACTGTGAAAGGATCCGGAGCGTTGACTGTGGGAGGAGGAGGAGGGTCAACAATACTAATAATAAGGGCTATGGTTGAGGCACAAAATGAGTTTAAAACCTCGGAAGTAGTTAAGGAAGTGGAGACGGATACATTGTCCAGTAAAACTATGTGCGAGATACCCCTGTGGGTATTAGAGTTTCTGGCCCAGTGTAGTAACGAAAGTCGAAAAGATCTATTTGATGTAGCAGTGCCTTCATTTCCTGGTCACGGAATGTAGTTTCTTCAAGCTCTTGAATAGTAGAGTGAAGCGAATAAGTTGAGCAATAATTGCAAAGCCGCTTTTGGATTCATTAGTTTTATGGAGTCTGGCATACTTTGTTTGCAGAGGAGTGATGAAGGACTACCTGTTATTCCGTTGCTGGGGGAGGCAGGTAACCTTCTCAAGACATCTGGAGAGCTGTGCGTAGAGGTTATCGATAACGTGCTGTGGATCACCAGAAAGAAAAACTCACTCTTGTGGGCTTGTAGAATGGCCGGTAGGAGAAGCTTCCTGCCAGGAAGAGGAGAGGGTTCGATGCAGTGTGACTTCAGGGTAGGCTGTGGACAGAGTTGGAATGCGGCAGTTAACCGTATTTTGATCGCTACCGGTAAGTCTTAGGAGATTGAGACATCGTTGTGAGGGACGCCATGGGTGGAAATGGACTTAAAATGCTGTTTTCTTCGTAGGAGAGTGGAAATGCTGTACCAACTCTCCTAGGGTAATACTTTTACCAAATGGTAAAAGTTTAGTGGGTGCACGTAAAGATGGTCAAGCTATCTTAGGTTGGTCGAAGTTGCCAGCAATAACCTTTACACTTGGGGGCAGTAAGGATAGGTATTCAAATGCATCAATTAGGTGTAGAAGTCCGGGGAAATTTTCGCCTGGTGCACGGTAAACACATCCAGCTGGGAATGTGGACAGTTGGCCTGAGTGAGTCGGGATTAGAGTCGAGTAGAGGGCGATGCAGTGCTGTGGTATCAAAGGTCTGCTTTACAGATGCCAAACAACCTCCGCCGCGCCGAGTTTTCCTATTTACTCTGAAGACATTGCAGCCTACAAGAAAAATCCGGTCCGTTGGGTGGTTATTGACTAACCAAGTTTCACTATCCAAAATTATATCATAATTAGAACTAGTGGCCGGGTACCCTAAGTGCTGAATTTCTTTTATGATGGGTCGGCTATGAAAAGGAACCAGCGAGATGCTGTTGTTGGCATTTAGTTTTGAGGAATTTGGTTGGCCAAGTAGGTTGTGTAGTGCGGAATATTCTGGATTCTTGGTCAGACTAAGATTCATATACGGGTGGCAAATCAGCATCGAGGATTGGAGGGTTCGATCTGTGAGCCGTTTGGTAGTACGGTGCGCTGTGGGGGACAGAAGGGAAGGTGCTGTCGGGCTGTGATAGTGCGATGTAGATGAACCCTTGGAGATTTTTGGAATAGTTGAATGCGTGGGTTACTGACATTTCTACTTGTTCAAGGTGGGTTAAACTTGCAAACTTCAGTAGCAGTATAGTCCTTTACCAGCTTCCGTTTCGGATACAGATTTCCACACAAAGGCTAAGGCAAGGCATGGGTGCTCGGCAATATTGACGTGCAGAGTTATCAAAGGTGGGGCGTAAACGGTGGTGGTATGCGCTTAAGGAAAGAATGACTATAATTTGACGCGCTTTTATCATGAGGATTTAAGGGAGTTGCCCATGGGAAAGGGGTCTATGGAATGATGTGGCTTGAAATTCATTGTTTGGAGTCGATTCGACCTTGATGGTTTTGACAGGTACTCTAACATGAAGGGGGTTTGTAGGATTATAAAGGTTACCGTCTTGTCCGTCAGAGGGTGCTGAGGTGAGGCTCCTGTGTTGGGGCTGCGGGACACGAGGTCCTGTTCATAGGATTATTCGATGATGCATTTACGGGTGGTGCTGGCTCGGGGCTACTGGAAGGCGCTGGCTTTCCTTTCTGCATGCGGAACATCTCTCTTTGCAGAAGAGGTTCATCGGGATGCATTCTGAAGTTTTCAAATGGCATAGCTCTTGCAGTCCTTAGACCGTTGTTTCTGAAATCGACGGTTGGTAATTGGTTCGAGAAATGAAAGGATAGAGGGTGGGGGTATCGTGGTTGCCTTATTCGCAGCCTGGTGCCATGGCACATGTGACGAATCATGTTGCATGTGCCCAGTATAGTGGCCCTAACAGATAGTGCTGGTAGTCTGGCCGCGAAATTTGACACTATGGACCCCATCGCCTTGGAAATGATAAGAAAGATTAGCAATCCCGAAGGCGATATGTTATCAAACAAGGCCTACGGAAATACCTTTGAATAAGTAAAACTGACTTCTAGGTGTTAATAACGAGACAACACCCCTGCCAGTGCTTTTGGTCGCGAAAGAGCATTGAAAACAAGTCATGCCTAGTTTTTTACTTCCCTGACAAACAATCTACCAAAATATTCACTGGGATTCAATCTACCATCCTCTTGAAAATCCTGTCCCAGGATATAACAATTCGCAGAATATGTTGTTCGCACTAGGAACCTAATCTCATGTAATGGAAAATCCGATTGCATTTCTCACTTCGAAGGGTTGGACGCCGCGACCCGAATTTGAATCGGCGATCCTCCGCATACCGGGCAGATTCTCTACCAGCTGAGCTTTTGCCGTCCAGACAGCCGAGCGTTAATGGCTGCCCATTGGGTAGTGATAGACGAGGCTGGTCCAACGATTAAAACCGGGAAGGTTACCGAGTATCATTGGCTTATTGGTTCGCGCATCACCGTATATTCACTTGATCTATTCACACATAACTGTCCGGACCGCGAGGGCTCAGGTGGCAGAGCGTTTGCCCGGACATCGATCCCAGGCCTTTGACGGTAACGTACGCATATCCTTTTTTACTTCGCCTTGCCTACTAGTACCCAAGAAACCAGTAAACACAGAGATTGGACCTGGAAAGCTGTCTCCTCTTAGGCCTGATGACTGAAATGTGCCATAACCTATTACCGAAACATAAGCCAGGCAAGTGACGGCAGGACTCGACCAAGCAGCTTTCAACCATATCCAGAAACCCTCAATCCCATAGTGAAGGTCCCTCATTTAGTTCCAGTACATCTCGTCACCGGGCTCCAATCGCCATTTGACAGTCTAGTGTGCGAAAGTTAGCCGAGCCTAGACCATTTGACAGACCAGCAAAACTTTCAGCACTAGATCGGACGCGCATTGTGTACCCCACCATCAGGCCCAATTCACTCAGCAAGCCATGCCTCTCACTGCCACTTATCCAAAGTGAAGCACTACAGAGTGCAACGATGGAAAGAAGAAAGTTATTCAAGCCCCCTCTTCCAACCCAAGACCACCGTACACTGGCTGCACCATTTTTTTGCCAAACTTTCTTGCTTTCGGTACACTTTCAGGATATCCTATTCAATAAATTGCCAGGATCGGCCCCCATGCTTTTAAGTCCTAACAAATTCTGTGCCGGAAGATCACTTTAGTGTCTTGCATAACCTCTATCGTATCCTGAGTAGTACCCTGTGGTGCTACAGATAGGGCACACGTTTACTAAAACCAACAAACCCGTTTGTCCGATTATTAACAGAATTTGGTGGCTCCACTAGCTTCACCTGTGCACTCCGTCTGCACACAGCTGCGTTCCTCAACTACACACGTTGTCCCGCTCCAGCTTTATGAGTTAAGCCCTTCTGCGCGCTGCAGCATGTATTCGTTATCGTGTCACGAACCGAGTACCAGGGGCTAAAGACTCTACGCGGGACCAGGTCCTGAATTTACTCAGGGGAATCCCAAACTAGTGAGCCCGAACAACAAATTCATTCCACAAAGGACCCTCGTTAGTCCTTGAACCACATTTGTTTATTTATACATATATACTTCTTCCACCAAATAGACGGTAGATCCCGATTTCTGCTTTAAAACGCGTTTTGTGTTTTTCTCATATCGATATTATTAGTGCCGTTTCACGGTTGCTCAACGGGCCTTTATATATCTTTTTACATTTTATAAACAGTTGCACTCATGGCTAGCAAAGCTTGTCAGCCGGATCCAGGACAGTCAATTTTGACAGCCTCCCTTGCCGTCTTTGAGTTTTTTTATTGAAGATCCCCAACTCTGTATTCATATGTTACAGGCAGAGTTTAAAACACAGAATCACACGCGAGCGCAGCCCTTACTCGTGAACTATTGGTCGTCCTCCCATTGACTTCGCTATTCAGATACACGAATTAACATTGAATAACTACTCCTACGCAGCCGTGACAGAAGCTGCAATCTCCTGTATGTTACCATCAAAGTCGTCAACACTAAAGCGGCTTATTCAAAAAACATAATTAGGTAGAAAGGAGCCCTTTGCATCACTGAGAGGAATGCTGCTACTGGCGGGGCAAAGTTTGGGGGGGGGGAACCCCTAAAGAGTTGTGGATACGGCGATTACCAGCGAATATTCAAGTAGTACTTGAGGTTTCTAGCCATCTTTACCTCACAGGAGCGGCAAAACTGGCGGACGGTATTACGGAACGGTGCCACCCGTAAATTACCGCCGTTACAAATTCAAATAGCCCCCAGGTCACCACTCTCACCGCGGGAACACATTCCGAGGACACTGTGACAGCTGCTTCCTAGCGGACTTCTAGATGTTTTCCGTTCTCTAGTTGTTCTCACTGTGGAGACCATGAAACTTACTGCAACTCTGACCGACGTGAACATCTCAGAGGCCCTTCTCCTGACGGCCCCTTGGCCCGTATCGATCAAACTACTGTCGATATCGCAAACGGCTCGCTGAGAGGACCGGCTCTGCAGAGCCGGTTGCACCTTCCCAGGTGCCAAACAGGGAAGCTGATATCCCGACGAGTTCCGAAGAATACCTCGATCAGCAGCCATAACAGCGGTCTTCTTTTGCACTTTCGAGATTTAGTTTCAGTAGCCTGTTTCTGATTGACACTGATGCAGCAGTTATTGCCATTTCAAAGGAAGCAGGTGACACTTCGGTTCCACCGGTCTTATAACTTCGTGCAGCCAACGGCACTCCTCTCCTACTTAAGGCCGAAAGTCACTCAAGCCCAACATGGGCCTAAGTTGCATTTTCCGCTGGGCTTTTATGGAGGCAGACACCACCTTCTCCATACCAGGCATCGATTTCAGCGACCATTTCGAACTCCTGGTGGATGCGCAATGCCTGAGGGTTGTCGATCTATAGATATCTCTTCACGTGATCGGTTCGTATTCCTCCGTGAATCACATAAAGCCGCTATGCATCGAACCCCAGGCCGAACAGCCCTACACAGAATTTCACTTAGATTACTCTGCCCTGCTCAGCATTCTAGACCCCTCTTAGCAGTGACCACCAGCGTCACCCACAACGTAGTGTTCGGCTGCAGAAAATCCTTCAAATGCACTAAGATTTCCCGATGTCGTGACATTACTCTCCCAAGTACTCTATCCGCGTCCTTTCGTACGCTCTGAATTTCTATGAACCACCCTTTGTTTGTTGGCATCCAACGCGCTACCTTGTCATATCGTGTCTTTGGACCTGAGTGGTGCACGTGCTTGCCTGTCGCATGCAGTAAACCTGGTTCTCATTTTTTGAGCTTATTTGATCGCATAATAGAGGTTGGTATACTTTTTGCGTTATTGTTCATTTAGTAATCCAGTATCGTAAAATTTACTGATCAGTCGTGTTTTAGTTTTTGGGTTCGTTTTTATTCGGCTTTGCATTGCTGAAAAGAGTGTTACTCGTTTTTATTAACGTGGAACCAAAAAACACAGAGCACGCCCAGAAAAGGATCAAAACAATCAGAACCTGGGCAGAAAGAAAAGCTGCAAGTCGCTGAGGATAGTTCGGGTAACGCTCATTCTATAGTTAATGTTAGATCTGTTAGCGCTGTCGGAGCTAGATCATGTATTAACAGGGGTACTACTGATTGCAAGAATGTTGAGTTGTTTAGGGTGGGGATATCAGATCTAGAACAGCCGTTGTATTCTGCTAGGCGACAGGCCCAGGAGGCCGAGGAACAAAGTGGACGGAAAGAGCGTGAGCATAAAGCTAGTGGCAATGTGCCCTTCTTCAGACCATGGCAAACAGAAATAGGAAGCTCTATCATGGTCGTCAAACACTGAAAACCAGTACAACCAACAATCGATTTACCAAGGATAGAGTCGGAGGTTTTTCCGCAGACGACCTGAGCAGTACAGAAAGCATAAACGGAAGTGTCCTTGAGACCGACTTCAAGGACCTGACCGAACATTTGGGCAGGCAAGCCGGAATAGCCGACAGCCGACTTGGTCGACTCACTCGTAGTAACAACAGAGCTAACAGGCCTAACACTAACCAAGCTCAAAAAGCTGCAAGGAAACACTGGAAACATCAGCCTTGGATAAACACGCACTCCATTCCACTCGAGGTAATGGTAATGGCAATTTTTACTTCACGCAAATGGGTAAGAAGCATGCAGTAAGCATGATCGGAGTTTGCAGGTCATGAAAATTTACAGAATTAGGCAAATGTGTGTAAATAATGTACAGGGCAAAGTAAAATGAAAAGTCAAACTAGATTTTCCACTGGTTGGGGTAAAACCCAGAGGTTTCACCCTGCGCGAACTGAACTGAACTGAACACCCGGCAAAACTGAGGGACAAGGTCATTGTAAGGGGTTCCACTGGGTACAAACCAAACATACAAGCGCTCGAAAATGCTACTTTAGGCGCATCTTCCAAATATGCGCGATAACTGATACTCATTTTTATGAGTTATGCAGCCAAAGGTGACTAAACTATCATAAAAATATAAGAAAGTTGAAGTTTTGCTTTGAAAACCCGAAAATCATTCTCAAAATCTGAAAATTTTCCCTAACTCTCGCTACCCAAGCGAGGAAACCGCAGAACCATCTACCAGAGCCGCTCCTGTAGCACCAACAGCCATTGCGGTCAATGACGATGCTAACCTTGATCACAACGCTTATATACCCTTGTGGCACGCATTCAAAAAAAGTCGCACCATAACATTCCACGTCAATCTCATTTTCTACGGGCGCCGATTCATCTGTTCCAACCGTTCCACACATAACAGTCCCACACCTTCAGCTGGGCTATATTTAAATCCGTATGTTTAGACACTATCAAACGCTTTGGGTGGAGGTCAGCTGGCTTAAACATAGAATAATGCGGAAAATTGGCGTGGAAAACGGTAGAATTGACCCCGTAATGAGATGGAGCCAAACAAATTAGGACCACTACATGATTTTTGGATGACTGCAGTCAAAAGCCTATCGAATCCAAAACTGGTAAGAGAAATGATGTACAGCAACACGAGTTTGCTATTTTCCACTCTCAGGGTTACCGATTTTTGTTCTGCAGAAAGTGCAAAGAAATGGCCATTTAGAAAAGTCACGCTGGGCTTCGTGGAAAGATTCAAGAAAAATCCCGATGGATTCTATGAAGCCGAAGTGAGGATCGAACTTCAACGCTTGTTTGTGGTGGACACGCTGAAATGCGTTAATAAACATGGATTTTCGTGCATTTCGGAAAATGCTTGTCATGGTTTGTCAGCAGAGTGTCAATAAAAAGCAAATTTTATTTTGCCTGGTTTTGCACGGCATTTCCTCCATCTAATTGCACGGAGGGTTGAATGCCAGTATGCACTAGTTAAGTGGAGTTCGAGGGGTGATGAGGAGAATACCAAGGTTACATCCCGTAGAGGCTTTGGGTATTGATTCGGGAAATGATACTGGCTATCAGTCTATGGAGTCCGTCTGTATTTCGTCATTTTTCGCGGTCATATGATTCAAGATGCCAGCAACTTGGTAAAAACCAATGAAGCCTGATCGAAAGATCTTTGCAGCGTATTAGGCAGCCGGATAATTTGAAAATTCCTTTGATGGTCGACGTTTATGAAAATCCAAAGGATAGAACCAACCTGGTAGAAAATCGAAGGAAAGGTGACAGTCTGGACGAGTTCCAGCCGTGGTTTATTGGTTAGCTGTGTGAAGTTCTTCAAAAGCCTAGGCCAATTACACAAGCCTAATCCTCCGTGATGTGAGGGTCGACAGTGTGGATTACTTTAGGCACTACAAAGAATTCATCTACCTTCTTCCTAAACGCTGATGGGTAGCCGGGTGAACGAACTTCTAGTGGCATCTTATTTCAAAATGAAGGGCATTTTACTATAAAATAGCTAAACAGCATATTTTTCTTAGAAATTGGGACAGCCACAGAGAAACGTCTTTGCCGTAACGTGTACCGAAGATCAATGGGTAATCTGAGTTGTGGTGATGAACCACAAAGCTGGCTTTTAGTGAAAATATGGAAGAAAGACATGCATCTTTTTGGTCTTCGTATGCATAGCAAATCTAGATGTAGACGATTGCAGCGTTGCTTGTAGTTTGGTGTTGTAGAAAAAAACTAGCGATTTTTTTGAAAGTTCTCTGTATATTCCCAGTGGATTTGCGGTCACCCTGTCGCATACTGGAATAGACTATTGATCCATACTCCAAATGCTGTCTGACATAAGTCTTATAGGCATTGAGTTTGCTTTTCTGTGATAGAAATGCTCTATGAAGTGATCCAACCAGCCTTTGAGCACTCAGAAGTTGAATAGCTGTGTGTTACGACAAGTAAAAAAGAGCAAGATTACTGGAGACCAGAACTCGTTTCGATGAATTGTGTGCAATTATTTGACCATCTGTGATAAACAGCTTTGTTTGTACGGTACTTTTGTGAGTTAGAATTATACCTTTCTCAGCAGAAAATTTCATTAGCCGAAGGCTGGCTACCGCGAATACGATCTAGCCACCGGGTTTCACCCACAGGAAGTCCTGGTATTTCTGCATATGCCCCTCTGAGGCTTACTGAGGAATTCTCACCACAAGACCCTCCCTAAGTAGAAGCCACCGTGCCAGGACTCCTGGTTAAATAGTGATCGGTTCAGATTTGGCGATTCCCTCCTCCTTCCCATGATGAAGCAGCGAACAAAAACCTCAGCCAACCCTTGCCCAAAAAGCCCAACACGGACACAGAAAAGTCACAAGAAACTCAACAAAATAATGTATTCGCCAATTTACCAGCATAACCTGGCCTATGGCGAAGGTTTTCAGTCTTGTCTTGCCTTATTTTGTTCCTTGTGGACACGGAATTCCGATTGCTGATTATTCCTTCCCGGAACTCCATCCATATTCCACCAGCGGCGAACTGCCAACACCAAATGACACACAATATTTCTCATGGAAATTGTCTCACCTTTCAAGGGGTACTATTCCTTTTCATATCAATAAATCTATGAAAATTAGTATTCCTCTGCGAACCTCCATGAAATTCTTCCCTGCTTCCTCTGTCTCAACGCCAATTACCTTTTTAAGTGAACATGAATATGCATTACCGACCATTTTCTTGCATCATTCCTGTGAATATTGTATTTCCTGCATCCTAAGACAATGTCCGTCCGAACAATCCTACACCCGGCCGATTCATTACTGTTGCCTTAGTTGACTCGAAATCAGTTCGTATTCACCGTGTATTCCTTGGCATTTTGATTCATTTAAACTCTCCTCAGCCTTATTCTATTGTTGCTGTGATGTCAGAACCTCTCTTTGAAATTTGTGAATCTTCCATCTCATTCAGTAATGTTGTAAACTGTGATCATGCTAACATGCTTGCCTATCGACCGTGGTCCGGAAATATACCACTATTATTATTATTATTAAGTATTCCATCAGGCGCTCGGTAGGGCGAGGTCCTGCAGTATGTCATTTCTTGTTAGTGTTAAAAGGATGGGGGTCATAGGTATACAAAATTTTCGAGTCATCAGCAAAGAGAAGAGGAATTCCGTGGTGGATTACGCCGGAGGTACTGGTCCTAGAACGGTACCTTGGACGACTCTATGTGTCACAGCTTTCAGTAGTGACGCTGTGCTACTTAGTTTTACCACCTGATAGCGTGAAGACAGGAGACAGACAGAAGATGACAGCCAAGAATATAAGGGGCCAATGATTCTACAATCTTTTAATTTCATTGAAAGTTAGGAGTGAGAAACTCGGCCAAAAGCTTTATTCATATCGGGAAAAATCATAATCATTCACTTGCCGTTATTGGCGGCCATCTTTGTGAAATTCAAAACATCAGTCATACAAGTGGAACGTGGGCGGTTTCTAAGAAAACCATGCTGGGCCTTATTTATGGGGTTATTTCTGAGAAGGTGCTTTCGTAAGCTTAGCTTTGATCAGCCTTTCAATGGTCCTTGGGACAACTGGGGTGTGATAAACAGGTCTATGGCTAGCTGGATCTTATTTTGATCCCTTTTCATAAATTGAAGTAATAACTGAGGTTTTCCACTGGCTGGAATAAAAACTATACTGCATAGATAAGTTATATATGTTTAGAAGAAAAACTGGAATATCGGGTCCGCCCAACCTGAAAATGGCCTTAGGTAACGCATCAGGCCCAGGGTGGTAGGACAGTCTAACACTTGTCAACAGAGGTGATATATCTGTTGGGTGAAAAGAAACCGTAGACAGAATTTCCGAGGAATTAAGTGTCAGAATCGGAATAACTGCAAGAAAATCATTTGTCAACGTGGATGCAAAAACACTGAAATCCTCCGATACGTCTTGTGCTTTGTTTACACGAGTATTATTGTAGAAAAGAGAAAGAATAGCTGGAGTGGACTGAGCGTTTCTACGTTTCCTTAATTTAGCTAAGACCTCAACGCTTTTCAGGTTGCGCAAAGCATTTTGTTCTTGGTTTTTTATCCACTCGGAACAAGAAATGATATCCTGAGATAGGTGGACTGATTGTATGTATAATGAGAAACTTCTTGTTTTGAGAAAGGTAGGTTGTAGTTTCGAGAGTCACTGTTTCATTCGGGATACTTTACTTGGTTGGCTCGTCTGACGCAGTCTTTTTTGTGCGTGATCTAGTCGAGATAGCAATTTAAAATAGAATGAAGCTTGTCTGTTACCTTTTGTGGTTCGCAAAATGGGAAAAAATCATCCCAATTCGGTGTGCGTATAAGCAAAGTTGATTAATCCCATTTGAAATGATGGAACCATCTAGTAAGCCGTGGACTTTTGTGGATTATTTTTGGGACAGAGAACCTAAAAGAGACTATGCGGTGATCACTTCCGGGAGATTCCTCTTATACCAGAGTAAACACCTGAGTCACAGGGTTGAGATCAAGTCTAGAGGGTTGCTTAATCTTGTTGGTGAAAACACTTGTTGAACCCATCCCCCAAAGTGGATAATGGTCACAAAATCGGGGGAGTTTTGTGGAGAGGGTAGTTTTCACCAACAAACCTCTGGTGCTATAAAGTCACCGGCTATGAGCTTACGTCCACTAAGGACGTCTGCGAAGAAGTTGAGAACATCAGTAATAGTTTTGAAGCCACAAATATTTTGGCCAGGCGGACGATAAACACAACCAACCAAGATCTCAATATGCTGAGTTTCGATGTTGAGCCACACTGAATTTTCCATACTGCCCAGGATTGGATGCTCAAGCCAAAATTCGACGAGACCTTCCCTTACATAGATTGGACAGCCTCCCCCAAGCTGGTTTGATTTACTTTGTCCGAGGGCTATGTAACCTTCCACAGCAGGGCCTTCGGTGGGAGTAGTGTAGTGACCTCGATCGTTTTGAGAAAATGACTGTTTTCTGGACACCATTTTGGATCCCTTCTTTCTACGATCTTTTATGACGTTTGACGTCGACCTTATAGTGTTCTCCAGTTGCGTACGTCTCACTGGACTGACTTTCCCGAGGTTTCCGTCGACCTCGTTTTAAATCACTTTCACTTTCGGTCGTTTGCCGATTGTACACACTCGCGGTTCGCTTTCTGCACGGCCGTTGCGTTTCGTTTCGTTTTCCGTTCGGTGTATCTCTCGTATCGGTACTGGTTCGGTGCCACGATATATAGAATACACCTTGCATCTGTAAACCAACTTGCGTCTTCTCTATTCGTCCGATAGAGGGGATATCGTTGGTATTTCGCTGTTAGACCCAATAGGAGACACATTCACCAGCCGCTCTTAAACGTCTTCTATAGTAGTATGAGAAAACCAGGTTTCAGTTATTAAAATGAAATTGTAATCTCTTGTGCGGGTCACCAAAAGCACTGGGTGCATTTTGTTTATTAACGATCGAGCAATGATCATTATCAAAGATAGAAGCCCGGTTTGGAGCTCACTATTGTGAACACTAACAGAAGCTTCATTAAACTTATGATCACCGCTAAATTGCAGCCCAGGAGACAGAGGCCGATCCGGTGGTGTAGATGAATTTTGTGAGGAGAGGGTAAAGGCGATAGAATGTCAAATTGGGAGGCATCCACCAAAATGCAGAAGACATTTTTATTTGCAAAGTTTGAAGCTATAGACTGTCGCAAAGGAGGTAGGTTTTTCCTGCGAAACATGATGCAACCGCCTTTCCGAGCAAGCACGTGATCGTGTATGTAGTTCGCCCGTTTAAGGTACCTATAAACTGGATTGGTAATGACGAAAGGGAGACGAACCCGGGAGTATTACCGGGTTTGATAGAGAACGGGGAAAACAAGATTGCCGCTCTAGACTGCGGAAGACTTGGTCCCCACAAGGAAAGCAATTTTGAGGGGGAGCAGGACAAGAAGATGGAGAAAAGTATAGAGATGAGTGTGTGGAAATGGTAAATGGGGAAGGCTGGGGCCGTGGGATAATTAAATGTCCCCCAGGCACTTGAAGAAGGGCGCCTAGGTAGTTATGCCTCTGCGCGAGAGTAGAAAGTATGGGTGGAAGCGGCTGGATTAGTTGAAAGTAGCACGCTGAATATTGACTACTGTCAAAGCTACTAAAGAGGTCATCCCTGGTTAGCAAATTTCATTTTTAACAAAAGAGCTTTTTCACCCGGGCCCGTTTGGGACCCGTAGCGAATAACGGTAATGATAAAGTTGTTTTCTCAGCAGCTATTTTGTTGCCGTTATTATTCTAAGGAGATGACTCCGTGTGTCTTGTTGGCGATACTCTAGAGTTTAGATGCGGATTATTGGGCGTGGTAGGAGCACCGACTTCTCAGTTTGCTGGCCTGACTGGTGAGCCCTGAGGAAGGGAATTTCCGAGAATAGGGGATATTACAATGATCCGGCCTAGAGGGAAGGTGGTGGCAGTTCGACCTATTTGAAATGGCTTGCTAGATGGCTGCGCAAGCTATGGTGATATAGATTCATCTAAGTCAGCCGATACCAGCCGAGAGTTATAAGATAACGTTGGTGGGGAAACAGGAACCTCAATGCGCGGCTGCGGTTCTGACGATGATATTTGGGGACCCAAGAGAGTAGCTGACATTTTGGCGCTATTTAACCATCCAGCAACCTCCATCTGCAAAAGTGTTCTGTCAACGGTTATTTTGATGATCTTGAACGAAGTATTTCTCGCTACGACTCGCTGCTTACTGGTAAATTCTGTTGCCAAATATTCACCTAAGATCTGGAAAGGTATAGGACAGTTAAAGCTTTGTGTCCGCCTACCTAGGTTAGTGCAACGACATCAGTGGCGTGCCGAGTCGCAAGCACTGAGGATAATATTCTTAAGTGTCGGCAGGGGTAAACAGTTCAAAATATTGAAAACGACCACCCCTTTAGAATTTCTTATGCGCAGATGTATTTCCGCAGCAGGTGTACCAATAAGTTTTCCAGTCTCAAGTCTGGATTTGTGGCCGGATCAGTAATATATGTGAGAAATACAAGCTCGGATAGAAGGTGGTCAATTGATGACACCTGTTGGTCCATTTGAGTTAGTTAGTTCCAATATACTAGTATATTAGAACGCTTGGAAAATGAGAGCTACTATGAGCAAGTGGTGAGAAATGGTTCATTATATTTTCTACCATTCGGGCCACATTTGTGCAGCAAGTTTCCGGTACAACTTTGGAGACTGCACAAGAGATATGATGCGTCAGCTAATGACGATAAAAGTTCTCGTGCAGGTAAATATGAAGGGTGTGCAAGGAGGACCTGCCCTCGCGGGAACAAAATTTGTTTTCTTGTGAGAGGTGAGCATCAGATTTTGAATTCATATAGCTGTAGAAGCTGTGTGCCGGAAAAACTACCCCGGAGCTACGATGCAGCTCATCCGAGAAAAAAATGCGTTGTTGCTTGTAAAGGAGTAGAGCTAGCTCGGCAAATTCGAAGGTCAGGGTCGAGTGATGTCAGTTGAAGGTCTGGAGTACATGCATAAATGGTATATGAAATAATTACCACTAATGGAAAATCGAACATGTTCGAAGGATATGTTTTTGGTGCGCTACAGAATATGAGGCATATAGATAGAAATCTCGTCGAAGCGTTCGGTGAATTATTCACTTTACGACAGGTGTGTCAAGAAGTATTAACATGGAAATATATAAGTCTGAAAAGATGGTAGTATATAAAGTGGTGGCTGTATACTGGAGGAATCATATATGTGGCAAACAATTTCGTATTTCTTGGGAGGGAGACTACCAGAGTGATGGTGGCAGGGAACGGCCGGAGGAAAACAGGTGAGCGTGCGGCTAATCGTTAACTTTATGTAGGGTTGGTATGAAATGTCAAAGCGGAAGTGGAAGACTAATCAATGTTGACCGTGTGGTTACATCCATTTAACAGGTGTTCAGTTCTGCGGGAGGGAAGGTAGAGTAATTCACAGGTAAGTGTACGTCAATAGATGAACGCTCTGTGGAGTGTACCTTGCAAAAATGACAAATCAATATAGAAATAAAATGTATCAGCCGGTGCAGATAGTGGTGTGATTTAGAGGCTAGATACGGGGTCAGTTTCGGTAATATAACACGAATGCAACATCTGGAAGATCAAAGGTGTCGACAACGGTGATGGTATAGTAAGTAGACGGTGAGTGTCACATTTCTAATGACCAGTTTGACAGGTGTAACAAATGATGGGAACGGAGCGGCGATGCAGCATGGGAAGTGTATCGAAGACGTTCAATCGTGGAGGGAACGCAGTGATTTGCAGAGCCCGAACACTTGATGCAACAGCATTGCGGATGCGATCGGATGGACCGATGAAGAATGCAGGTAGTAAATAATTACTTCGCTGACCACTGGAGGACTACTGAAAGATATGTCAGCGCCGGACGTTTTGTTCGTTCATAAAGATGTAAAATTTTAATATTTTGCTAACAGACCAAGAAGTGGAACTTGGAGAAATGATATTAGTTTCCGTAAACAAGGACTCAATGCTGCGATCCATATCTGATTTATTTGTAAACTACAATTTGACTTTAGAACAGCAATGCGAAGTGCTGTCATTCACAGGTCGATATGTTTCCGGCATCTCGTGCAATCCACGCACCATCTGTCATGCACCAAGTTTGTGTCAAAAGATCCAGCTTGACGACGGTGTGTATATCCATCTTGGATTGAAAGGCGGTTTGAATATGTGCATAAGAGGCATGGCTGCCGGTTCGAATTATGTGGATATTCAGCTGAATATAGATGGAATGTCCATTTATCGGTCATCTGCTATCCAGCTGTGGCCAATTTTGGCACGGGTAATGTGGTCAGAAGGTACGCCCATCGAGACTGCGGGGGCTTATTGCGGCTCGAAAAACCCACAAAGCCTGTATGAATACATGCATCGTACTGTAGAAGAATCGAAGGAAATATTACAAAATGGCCTCAGCTATAGTACTGCCCCTATACGATGTCACCTTCTAGCCATTGTCTTTGATACACCTGCTAGGGCTTTTGTTCATCAAGTCAAAGGTCCTGCTGATTATTTTGGCTGTGATAAATGTAACCAACGCGGAGCGTATATTGATGGAAGGATGACGTTTCCCGTCATTGAAGCCAGAGCACGCACGGATGGAAACTTTCGCGCTCGAAAGTATCGTCGCCACCATATCGGTGGCAGTCCATTTCTGTCCGTACCCATAGATATGGTACATACGTTCCCGTTGGACTACATGCATTTAGTATGTCTCGCGGTTGCCCAACGACTGCTTACCGCCTGGCTGAAGGATAGCCGTTCATCATGCTACCGTCTAAGTCGCGCGGCCGCGGAAGAACTAGGCGATCGAATCTTACGAACACATACTTCTCTTTCGTGTGACTTTCAGCGTAAATGCCGTCACACACGTGACACTGAGCGCTGAAAGGCAACGGAATTCCGCCAGTTCCTCCTATATCTTGGCCCCCTATGTCTACGTGATTTATTGCCTTCTGATTTATATAATCATCTTTTACTTTTATTTATTTCAGTACATATCTTTTTGCATCCCGTCTTATATAACCGCATGTTGGATTTTGCTCAAGGTGTTTTGCGTGTTTTTGTGCAAGAAATGGCGACATTGTATGGCCCCGAGCATATTGTTTACAACGTACATTGTTTGACCCACCTAGCTGAGGATGTTAGAATGCACGGAACGCTAGACACCCTCTCCAGCTTCCCATATGAATCTCATTTGGACAAACTGAAGCACTTGATTAAGGGGTCTGCAAAACCAGACGAACAGTTGTACACGAGTTGAGTACCTTCTGTTCTCAGCAGGAAGAAACGCTCCCCGTGGATGACACTTTCATACCAATACCCCGTATGTGCGAAACGCCTTGTTCCCATTTGATAAACGGGATATTTTTTTCCAATGTGCGTCCGGACAACGTCATGATAATAAATGGCAAACCGGCAATGATCTTAAATATTCTGAACGATGAGATTTACTTTCAGTACTTTAATGCCCTGGGGGACTTTTTCACACACGCGTTACATACAACATATTTATGCATTTTTTCGGTGAACGGCTTAGAGCCTGCTGTTTTGCACGCACCCGTTCACACTGTTGCATGTAAGTGCTTGCTTCTATCTGTTAGTTTGTTACACGTATGTATCCCTGTCTTGCATAAATTTTTGTATTCGTTTTATCACACGCACGTTAGTGCTTTCTGTAATCTGTTTACTTTTACCATTCGTGTTTTTATGTTGCACGTTTCATAAATGAATTATCGTCGGCCCAACTCCTCTGTGGTAGCATGCGTGTTGTGCATCACTCTGTTGAGTCTGGAGACTGAAAACCCAGGAGAACTTGTTTCTTCCTTTTCTAATATGCTCCTTTTTCAATGTACATGGTCGTGAAAGTTTTGGCGGAAAATTCTTGTTGTAGTTCACAGCAACTGAGAGGTCGGCGGCAACCGCGTAAGGCGGCCTCGGGTTGCAACTTTTACGCAATACCTAGAGATGCTTCTGTCTGAGGCACTAAATTCGGACTCCGTCCAGGCGTACGCACTTGTGGAGTTGTTTCACGTAGGTGAATCGTTTAACATGTGACATATTCAGATGATTTTGGAGACTCTTCCTTTTCTGAAAGTCGGTTACCCCAAGACACTTCCACTTGTAGCACAGACGACACCGTGCCACAAACGCATTTTGGCCAAAGGTATTCAGTTCGGAGGAGGTACGGAGGTTTATCAGTTGACTTTATGTAGGGGTGCCGACTCAACTAACCTTCGACGAATGTTTTCAAGGGGAGCACACGGCCTTATCGTGTGCATTGCAAGAGCATTCTGAACTAACTTCCAGTCCGCCGCCGGTGCCGCAAAGGGTTATAGAAGCTGTTTCGGACGTTCACTTTTCCTATCAGTACATTAAGTACGGCTCGTTGCACGACATAATCAGTCGTGCTACTCCGTGAGCAGCATCTGACGGGCGATGACCGTAGTCCCTTACCAGGGTTCCTTAGAAAGTGGTCACACTCAAAGCTGATGGTTGGCCTTTTTCGATAGCGACGAAAAACTTGAGAGTGAAGTCCTAATGAACCGAATTTTGAAGAAATCGAGTTAGCTCATCCGTAAGTGGCTTTTTCGATTTATTATATACCGAAATAGTGACCACGCAACATATGGAGAACCGTTTGGGAAAGGTGGAACGGGCGCTAGACGCGCTTACTGTTGTATTAGGAGCCACCCATGCATCAGCCGTTCCACCCAAGGCGCGGTGAGCAGAAACTTTGGGGGACTTGGAAGCCCTAAACGACACTCTTGCTTCGACAAGTGCATATGCTGACATGGTATTCTTTTACATTTGAAACTTAAACTTTCAGGTTGCCACGCTCAAACGGTTCACCTGTACAGGTCTGTGTGAAACGGTGCGGGGTATGCTGGCAGCAAGCATTGGGGAAGAGGTTGCTATGACTTGCTGTTGGCTGGGGAGCCCGCAACAGAAACCGGTTTACGATCATATGTTGATCGCGGCCGTAATGGGTGAGTCTATACAATTATTAACACGAAACCCCAAACGCAGTGCTTGGGACGGAACGGTTCGCAGATGGACCGAGGTCTGTCATAGAAAGACACATTAGGCGTTAGATTATCAACGCTCGGGATCGAGGCGAAGGAAGACGGCTACGCCGGTACGTCGTTTTTTTCATTTTCTTCGTGTTCATTCGTTCAGGGTTTCTGCGTAACCACTGCTTTATTTTAAACTTATGATGCAGAATGTCATCCACCAATATGCGTATTTAACTATGAATTGGTGGCACGGTTTACCTATTACAAGAAGACATCGCCTCGTGTAATGTTGAAGAACAGAACACGCATAATTTTGTGTGCAGTATACACGTTTCTTAAGTAAACTTACAAAATTAGGTTATTCCATATTTTTCGAACAGTTAATACATCATTTTCTATACCTTTGTTTTACAGATCCCGTGAACAGCAAGGAGACCCAGCAAGATTCTGTGGAATACAAGAATGACCAACAAGGTGTGGTGGAATTATATGTAGACTCTCACCGCATTTTATACAAGACATCTATACCTAGTATTCTTCAAGTGGCAGTTTTACTTGTATATATATAGGCAGCTTAGTGAATGAACTGAAAACGTGGGAGAATATTGTGATAGCCAATTCAGCAGTGAAACAAACTTTGGGTGATTCTTGGAAAGGAGGGGACTATTTTCCGCGATTTTCCTAGAACGTTGGGCATGCCCAACCCTAGCCCAATTGGGCAGACGTTGGGCAGTACTGCTTGTGTAGCAGTCGTTAGCACATGAATGTTAGTTAGATAAAAATACTGAGGTTCACCCGGAATTTCAGAGACAAGCAAACGGCTTCCTTGGAGAAAACAGCTATTTCAGTAAGGGACCACTGTAGTGCCACCAGTAAAGCACTCGATGACAAAGGCTAACAAATTTGTTTATTTGAACAATTACCGTTTTTGGTGGCGCCACTTGCTCCGCCTGTGTACGTCGTCTGCACGCCGTTGCGCTCCTCCAATACACACGTTGTCCCGCTCCAGCGTTTCGAGTCTTGCTTTGCGCGCTGCCGAGTATATTCGCTATCGTTTCACAAACCGAGGACCAGGGGATTTAGACTCTATACGGGAGCAGGTTCTGACTTAACTGAGATAAATCCTAAAATGGTGAGCCCGAACAACAAATTAATTCTCGAAGGACACTCGTAAGTCACTCATTCACATTTCTTCGTTTACGTTTACACTTTTGCCGGCATATAAACGGTAAATTCCTGATTTCTGTTACCATATCCCTTTTATATTTTTCTCCTGTCGATATTATGAGTGTTTCTCGGTTGCTGCACTGACCTCTTTATATCGTTTGACATTTGATATACCATTGCAATTACGGCTAGCAACGACCGTCAACCTGATCCGGAACCGTCCGTTTCGACAGTCTCCCTAGCCGTCCCTCAGTTTTTCATTGATGACCCTCAACTCTGGTTTCATACGTTAGAGACAGAGTTTGAATCATACAGAATCACAAGCCGACGAACCCGTTACTTGTGGACTATTGGTCGCCCTCACCGTGACATTGCTACTCAGATACGCGACGTAATATTCAATAACAGTCCTTACACAGCCGTGAAAGATGCGGTGATCTCTTGTTTGTTACGGTCAGAATCGTCCAGACTGGGACGGCTGACCCAAGGGACAGAGTTAGGTAGCAAGAAGCCCTCTGAGAGAAATGCAGCAGCTGACAGGGCAACTTTTAGAGGAAAACGTCCTTGAAGATTTGTGGGTACAGCGATTACTACCCAATATTCAAGCACTGTTCGAGGTTTCTAGCCACCTCAAGCTCACAGAAGCGGCTAAACTAGCGGACGGTATTATGGAACGGTACCGTCTACAAATCGCTGCCGTGACAAACTCGAGCAGCTCCCAGACCACCCCTCCCACGGTAGGAACACACTTCGGGGACACTCTGATAGCTGCTTTCAGGTAGGCTTTCAGACGTTTTTCTTCTCCTGGTTGTTCTCACTGTAGAAACCATAAATTTTATCACAACTCTGACCGACGCGGACGTCTCAGAAGCCCTTCCCCTGACCGCCTGGTTACCCCATCTCGATCGACGTACTGTCGATACCACAAAGGGTTTGGGGAAAAGGCCCGGCGCTGCGAAGCCGGTTGCACCTTCCCAGGTGCCAAACAGGGAAACTAATATCCCGACGCGTTCCGACGACTAACGCGGTCGCAGCCATAATAGCAGTCATCTGTTGCATGTCCGAGATTTAGTTTCCAATAACCTGTTCCTAATTGACACAGGTGCAGCAGTAAGTGTCATTCCAGAGGAGGCAGGTGATGCAACGAACCCGTCAGTCCAACAACTCCGTGCTGCCAATGGCACTCCTATTGCTACTTACGGCCGTAAGTCACTCACACTCAACTTAGGACTACGTCGCACCTTCCGCTGGGTGTTCATAGTAGCAGACGTCCCTTATCCCGTACTAGGCATCGATTTCCTAGACCATTTTGACCTCCTGATCGATGCACGAGGCCGGAGAGTTGTCGACCGGCAGACTTCTCTTTCCGTAACCGGTTCGTATTCCTCCGTGAATCACATCACGCCCCTATACGTCGAACCTCAGGCCGAACACCCGTACGCAGACCTACTTCCAGCTTACCCGGTAACGCTAAGACAATCTGGCCCCCCTCCCGCAGCGACCACTAACGTTACCCAACAGACTGTCACTAAAGGACCTCCAGCATTTAGCCGACCACTTTGCTTGACCCTAGACAAGCTCCGCGTAGCACAGGCTGAGTTTGAACACATGCTAGAATTAGGCATAATGCGACCGTCCAGTAGCCCTTGGGCCTCACCCCTTCACATGGTTCCTAAACCTAATGGCGATTGGCTCCCCTGCCGTGACTATAGGGCCCTCAACCAGGCTACTATCCCAGACAGGTACCCCATTCCATATATTCAAGATCATACCTCTACCCTGTCTGGTTGTTCTGTTTTCAGCCGAATCGACCTCGTTAGAGCCTACCACCAAATCCCAGTAGCAGAGTTTGACATCCCTAAAACCGCTGTCACAACTCCATTCGGACTATTCGAGTTTTTGCGCGTGCCCTTTGGGCTCAGCAGTGCTGCTCAAACATTTCAAAGGTTTATGCATGAAGCAACACGCGGTTTGAAGAATGTCTACATGTACCTGGACGATATTTTGGTGGCAAATTCTTCAAAAGAAGAGCATATGACATACCTGCGTGCTCTTCATGAGCGCCTTAGCCAACACGATGTAACCATTAACCCTGCCAAGTGCGAATTGGGTAGGACGACCATCACATTTCCAGGTCACGAAATCTCAGCCTCAGGCAAACAGCCACTGTCTGACAAGGTGGCTGTAATTTGCGACTATCCTGAGCCTCACTCTTACCGACAATTGCGCCAATTGTCAGGCTTGGTTAACTTTTATCGCCGCTTTATCCCACACTACGCAGAAATAATGCAGCCTCTAACAGATTTTTTACGTGAGGGTAAGCGGAGATTCATTTTTCCCGACACGGCACAGGCAAAGTTTACTTTGATCAAGGGAGCTATCGCCAACATAGCTCTCCTTGCACATCCCGATCCTTCTGCCCCCCTGGAATTAGGAACAGATGCTTCCGACACGGCTGTTGGAGCAGTGTTTCAGCAATTCGTCAACAATTCATGGCAACCAATAGCTTTCTTCTCCAAGTATCTCCAGCCTGCGGAATCCCGATATAGTAGGTTCAGCAGAGAAATACTGGCAATCTATTTGGGTATCCGACACTCCCGGCACACACTCGCGGGCCAAACGTTCACAGTGTTCACAGATCATAAACCACTGGTTTACGCCCTCCAGTCAGCTTCTGACCGATATTCGCCACGCGAGATTCGCCTCGCGAGATTCGCCACTTAGACTATGTTTCGCAGTTTACTACGGACATTCGACATGTCTCTGGGGCACACAATCCCGTAGCAGACGCACTCTCACGCGTCCACAATATCGACTACCCACTACCCATGGGCATAGACCTAGAAGCAATCGCCGCAGCTCAAACAGCAGATCCTGAGGCAGAGCAACTCAGACACGACAGCTCCCTGCACATAGTGCCAGTGGCCCTTCCAACTTCGGAAGTAACTATCGTTTGCGATGTGTCACAAGGTCGACCCCGACCACTAGTTCCTGCCAGTTTCCGCCGACAAGTTTTTATCAACCTCCACAACTTATCGCACCCTGGTGTAACTGTCTCAGTGAAACTAGTTACCGAGCGATTCTTCTGGCCTTGCGTCAAACGTGACGTACGTCTTTGGGCTCGTGCTTGTCTCCAGTGCCAACGAGTTAAGATACATCGTCACACCAAATCTACGTTGGGCACATTCTGCAAACCGGACGCACGCTTTCATCATGTGAATGTGGATCCCGTGGGGCCAATTCCGCCATCCAATGGCTGCGTCTTCATCCTCACTTGCGTAGATCGTTTCACTCGCTGGCCACAGGCCATACCTATTCCTCGCCCAACCTCAGAGGAAGCTGCAAAAGCACTTCTAACTGGTTGGGTGAGTCAGTTCGGTTGCCCTGCTATCGTGGACACTGACCGCGGTTCTCATTTCGACGGCGCCTTCCACGAGCTACTGAACGCATTCGGTTGCCGACACAACAAGACGACGGCCTATCATCCTCAGGCCAATGGCGTGGTACAGCGATTCCCTCGGCAGCTGAAAGCTGCCCTTCGTGCTCGTGATAACCCATTATGGCGTGAAGTTTTTCCGATCGTTCTCTTAGGACTGCGTACCACCGTTAAAGCCGATATGGGTGTTACGGCGGCTGAACTGGTTTATGGTTGCACACTACGACCTCCAGGTGAGTTGGTTTCTCCATTACCACCTATGAGTTTTAATTACGGGGATTACGCAAAACGGGTGTCGCACCAAATGCGGGTGATAAAGCCCACCCCATCACGAGAACAAAGCCTCAGCTACTACATACCTACCACTGTAGCTACCGCCAGCCATGTGTTTATTCGAGTAGATGCCGTGCGGTCACCACTACAGGCGGATTACTCTGGCCCGGTCCGCGTCATCCAGCGAAAGGAAAAGAAATACTTGGTGGACGTCGAGGGCAGGAAAGAGGCCATCAGCATAGACCGCCTCAAACCAGGCCTCATCGAGAGAGAACCCACCTCGAACAACCCTCTCAGTGTCTCCACCAGCTCACATCCTTCGGTTAGTCGCCCCGAGTTGGCCCCTGTTACTCCCACTAACGACTCCTCGTTACCTGTTGCAACACCAAACTCCACGGAGGACACAGCTGCACCCGTCAACAGGAGAAATCGACGCGGCCGCGAGCTGCGACAGCCAACGAGGTTTTCTGAATATGTAACAGTTGTATATATTTGAGTTTACTCTTCATATTCAACTTGTACACAGTCCTATTATGCATGAATGCACGACCACGTGGTTATCACGACAAGGGTGGATGCAGCCTGTATTGCGCCGGTATGTCCCCCTCAGTGGGGTATCCGATCGCGCTTCGAGGCGCAGCTTTCTTGTGTTTCTTGCCTCGCAGCTCGTCCCGTCGGACAGAACCATATGGAATTCCAGGATCTCGCATGGCTCCAACACAACGCTTATTGGATCGCGACTGGACTCGTTTGACGCCGTAGGCTGGCTCGCTTACGAAGGCAATAACAACTACAGGGACACGGAACTTTGGGATATGCCGACAACGACAAACCCTTCAACACAACCACCACTGCCAGGTCACAAACAGGATCTACCCCGGTCGGATAACATTTTGAGGAGGACGCAATTCTGCGATCGACGCACAGCGACCAGTGTGAGTAGTGGAGAAGGGCTTGTGCTGGGCTCGCTGTTGTGTTTGACCGTGGCAGGAGGCATGGTAAAAGTCTCTCGCCACCGAATCCGACGTACCCATTACTGGTCGAAGCCCTACTGCGTCGGCCTTCCAGGGGGAGACCCTGTAGTGCCATCAATAAGGCACTCGATGACAAAGGCTAACAAATTTGTTTATTTGAACAATTACCGTTTTTGGTGGCGCCACTTGCTCCGCCTGTGTACGTCGTCTGCACGCCGTTGCGCTCCTCCAATACACACGTTGTCCCGCTCCAGCGTTTCGAGTCTTGCTTTGCGCGCTGCCGAGTATATTCGCTATCGTTTCACAAACCGAGGACCAGGGGATTTAGACTCTATACGGGAGCAGGTTCTGACTTAACTGAGATAAATCCTAAATCACTTCCAAGAATGCACCTAGATTTTTAGGTTAGGGAGGGGTCTCCGGAATACGGGATGGAGTAAACCACCAATAGAACGTGGTAAGTCCAGTGATCTCGTAAGGTTTTCTCAGTGAGGTCGTACAAGAGTAATTTCGAGAGGCTTTGAGCTTCGAATTTCCTGATAGTACCAGCGTAACCATTTTGCGGTAATGGATTACGGCCGTCCTACGGCGTGGCGCAACTACTGGGGACGCTGAATACCCAATTCACCCTATTTAACGAAAAAGCTGAAAATTTTGCCATACCAAGCCTAAAAGGGGAAAAGAGCGAGAAGAACAAGGCAACTTCGTTTCAACGTCGATGTGAACCTGTCCGAAGTTGATCAACGCCCTGTGTTTTATCTGTCTTAACACCTCACACCTGGCAGCAGCTTGCGGCCCAAGAACCAGATATGGCCACAAAGATTTTCCAGGCAGGCATCACCGATGTTTTCACCAGGTGGAAGTAGCTGCAACAGATGTGAAACCAAAGCCCAGTGTAGTCTGCTCAGTGTCATGGTCTGCCAATAAACCCGTACTTCTAGGGGCAGTTGCCAAAGGAGCGGTAGCCCCAAATAAGGTGGCCAAAGCATGGGCCTCTGTCGACAGCGGATCGGACACCTCCCCGGTGAGGGATTTGTTTGCCCATAAACACCGGCTAGCTAAAAGCACGAAGTCGTTAGTGGTGAGCAGGAAGGGTGGAAGGCAGGCAATAACCGCAGACCGGCCGAGATCTAGGCTCATCTCTCTAGGCACCAGCTAGCAAATCGAATCAACGTAGGCTTTTTTCTTGGCCAATCTCCCCATGCTGGCATTAACGTCGGTGAGCTCAATTTTAACCAGGCGGCCCCACTTGCAAATGCCCCCTCTAAGACTGGGAGGGTGAAGTGGAGCTCCTCATCTGCTGCAACACTCCAGGAGCACATTGGCTGCTAGACAAGAGAGTAGGCGGCCGCCGGGCACTCTGTGCAGTACGCACGACGCCGATGGATACTACACGGCTCAACCGGAGGAAGTGGCTCCATGAATTACTCTCCCGTGGAAACGAACCATACAGACTATCAGTTGCGGCGCCTGCACGAAAAGAGATTTCATAACCTCGGAGAACAGCGCCTAAAGCTATCTCGAGGGAGCTATCTTGCGCAGCAAACGACACGACAACAAGCAAGGTGCCTTAAAAACCAGTTCCAGGTTCCCTTTCTATGGTGTACTCTAGCCGATCCTTCGGTTGACAAGAGAGTTTATTCTCTTCATAGACTACTGCGCTCAAAAGAGGGTTTCGGCCGGGACCAGGGCCTCCGGGAAAGGTGAACGGAGGTAATTCTGCGAAGGGAAGCACTTAGCTACGTTTTAAACGCGCCTGCAACCACCAACGGCCGAGAAAGATTATAGTACGTGCCTTATGACTCGCTCATTCATCCCGTTTACCATTCCGGTATGGAACTTACGGATCGATTATGTCTTGGTTTGGGGATTTGTTTGAGTTCAGCTAGGTATTGCTCGATAGAGTGTTTCACACTGTATCATCTCTGGAGGACCACGAGCATTCAGATGACCCCGTCGCTGGCAGTAGACGAGCTCCAAATAGCACAGGATGAGCTCGAACACGTGCCAGAATCATGCATATTACTCCCGTCCAGTAGCCCCCGAGCCTCGCCACTTTATGTGGTTCCCGCATCTAATGGCGACCCGCGCCCCGCGACGACTATGGGGCCCTCAACCAAACAACCATCCCAGACAGTACCTCATCCCACCCATTTAAGATCTAGCTTCTACCTCATGGCATTAGCTGGCGACCACGTGGCGAATATCGCGCACTAAATTCGGTTACCCGTTACGATAGCTATCCGATGCCCCACGTACACGACATCACGACAACGCTTAACGGCACGACCGTATTTTCTAAGATCGATTTAGTGCGAGCCTATCACTAGATCCCAGTCGTCGCCGAAGATGTCGAGAAAACCACTGTCACGACTCCTTTTCGATTGTCTGAGTTCCTCCGTATGCCTTTTGGTTTGCGAAATGCTGCTCAGACATTCCAGAGGTTTATCGATAGCATCAGGCGAGACTCGAAATTTGTTCACGCCGATATCGATGACTTGCTAACCGAATCGTCGTGCGTAGATGAACATTTCCAACATTTGACGCTACTATTTCAACGTTTGTCCGAACATCGAATAGTAGTCAATCCTGATGAATGTGAACTTGGCAAACCGGAACTTGTGTTCCTCGGCCACAAGATCACTCGAGAGGGTATTAGGCCTTGCGAGGATAAGGTGCGAGCTATTCTAGATTACGCCGTACCGTCCTCAATCAAGGAGCTTAAGGCATTTTTGGGGTTTGTTAACTTCTATCGTCGTTTCATACCCCATGCTGCTGAAAGCTTGCTTTCATTAACTGACCTACTTCGTGGCAATCCACCTAAATTGTCGCTTACGGATGCCGCACGAGTAGCGTTTTCGGAGATTAAAGCGACGTTAGCCCAGACCACTCTCCTAATGCACCCAGTTCCGTCCGCCACGCTAAGCATAGCGATGGATGCATCCGACTTCGCCATCGGAGCGGTCCTGCAACAGTCTGTTTCTGGGATATGGCAGCCATTAGAGTTATTTTCTCGACGCCTCAATCCCACGGAAACCAAATATAGTGCTTCTGGTCGCGAACTGCTGGCAGCATATAATGCCGTTAAGCAATTCCGCCATGCAGTCAAGAGTCGATATTTCATCCTCTATACCGACCATAAGCCTTTGACGTATGCACTGTATACTAAGTCTGGCCATTTCTCCCCACGAGAAGTCAGACATTTAGACTATATTCCTTAGTTCACGACTGACCTATGACACGTTAAAGGTGAGTCGAACTGCTTTGCAGATGCATTGCGGCGTATTCCATTTAATGCCATTAAATCTCCGGTTTTAGAGGTTTCTGTCATAGCTGCAGCACAGGCACAAGATTCCTCATGTATGGAAGCAGCTCAGTCATCGTCACTACAGTGTCAGCCCGTACCTCTGGCCACAAGTGCTGGGACTGTACTCTGCGACATGTCTACTGGACTAACTCGACCAGTCGTACCCTCTACATATCGACGTCTCGTGTTCGATACCCTACATGGTCTCTCACATCCAGGCATCGCAGCCAGTCTCTGATTAGTAGCTGCACGATACGTCTGGCCGTCCGTGAGTAAAGATGTCCGTATATGGACAAAACTGTCTACAGTTTCAACGATCTAAAGTGCGTAGGCACGTAGCCTCGCCTATCGGTACTTTTGCTACGCCTGATGCTCGCTTCGATCATATCCACGTAGACATGGTGGGTCCACTGACCCCATCACACTGGTATTCCTATTTACTAAAGTGCTTCGAAAGATTCACGAGGTGGCCCGAGGCTATTCCCATCTCTGTCGTCACAGCCGAATCGGTGGCGTGAAGTCTGATAGAACGATGGATAGCTTCATGCGGTTATCCTTCCACAATCACTACCAATCGAGGGAAACAATTTGAGTCCGAACTATTCTCTTAATTAACTCATATAGTGGGAAGGCATTCGCACGACGGCGCACCATCCGGCATCGATTGGTTTAGTCTAACGTCTTCATCGCCAACTCAAAGCGGCTCTTAGAGCACACGAGAGCCCCGACTGGTACGAAACGTTACCGATAGTTCTGCACGGTATGAGGACTTGCATAAAGGCAGATATCCAATGTTTCGCCGCACAACTTGTCTACGGCACGACATTACGACTGCCTGGAAAATTCTTTATGCCACGGAGTACAGAATCACTTGACGTACAGACTTACGTTCACCGTTTATCTGCATATATGCAAAGTCTCGCTCCGGCGCAGACTTGAATGTAGCCATGACAGGTTTTTGTTCCGACCGAACTCGAAACCTGTTCGCATGTATTCATTCGCGTTGATTCGGTACGGAAACAATTACAACAGCCTTAGGAAGGTCCATTTCGCGTGGTTTCTCATCACAATTAGACCTTTAAGGTTGATCGATAAGGTCGCGTCGATACAGTTAGCATCGATCGTCTCAAAGCCGCGTACCTCGATTTAGCGTGTCGCCCGCTGACATAAGATTCGATGTTAACCCTGCATTACCTGTTGACGACACTTTCGTGTCACGTCAAGGTCTGCAGTTAGCGTTGCCTGCTACGACTTCGAATGAGGCTATCGCCTCACGTTCAAGTCAGCAGTCCTTTGGCCCTGCTACGTCCTCGAATGAGAATACTGTCTGACGTTCATGTCAGCAGAGCACGCCTACGCAGCCGTCCGTGAATGAGGCTCCCGCCTCACGTTTTGGTCGGAAGATCGTTGGCCCAGCACGTTTTCGCGACTAGGTCAAACACGATCTTAACCATTGCACTTCGCAGCAACGACCTTCGTGTTTATCGTTTCAACACGATTTAACATACCTGATTAGTTCTTACTGTAGTTTAGTCAAGTCCATTGTGGCTGCTACACCATTTTTCCTTTTCTTTTTGTTTCATGGAAACTCGCCAAATGGTACGCTTAGCTGGTCCCACGAAATCTGCAGAGTTTTGGCACCAACGTTTGCATTCTGGATCGGCCCTATCGCTCTCGTTTTTCGTCATTGACGAACTTACCAATTTGGCTTCCGGATATCATATTGGTTAACGGTTACCCGACGCTGGACCTTACTGGTGTGGCACACCTGGATGACGATTCACGCAACCGATGTCATTGGCAACGAATCTGGTTTACGCTCGACCATCATTCTACAGTTCCTGCACACCACGGATTTTGCCCGTCAGCATCCTACAGCACAGCTACATTCACGTATTTTGCACGTATTCACGCGCACGAATATCGTTTGTATGCCTTCTTTTCCTTGACATTTTTTGAAAGTTTTCCGTGTTTTCTAGCGGGGGCTGCTTTAGTGCCCTCGATCGGTTTGAGAAAATGACTGTTTTCTGGACACCATTTTGGATCCATTCTTTCTACGATCTTTTTTGACGTTTGACGTCGACCTTATAGTGTTCTCCAGTTGCGTACGTCTCACTGGACTGACTTTCCCGAGGTTTCCGTCGACCTCGTTTTAAATCACTTTCACTTTCGGTCGTCTGCCGATTGTACACACTCGCGGTTCGCTTCCTGCACGGCCGTTGCGTTTCGTTTCGTTTTCCGTTCGGTGTATCTCTCGTATCGGTACTGGTTCGGTGCCACGATATATAGAATACACCTTGCATCTGTAAACCAACTTGCGTCTTCTCTATTCGTCCGATAGAGGGGATATCGTTGGTATTTCGCTGTTAGACCCAATAGGAGACACGTTCATCCGCCGTTCTCGAACGTTTTCTATAACCCGGTGACTGAGGCTGACACCCCCTAAACCGCTGTCACAACTTTCTTCGGACTATTCGAGTTTTTGCGCGTGCTGGCTGGGCTCGGCAATGCAGCCCAAGCCTTTCAGAGGTCTAAGCATGAAGCAACTCGCAATTTGAAGAGTGTCTACGTGTACTCGGATGACATTTTGTGGCAAGTCCTTCAGAAAAAGAGCATATAGCACACCTATGCGCTCTTTTCGAGATTCTTAGCCAACTCAGTGTAACCAATAATCCTCCTAGTTCGAGCTGAGGTTGGACAACAATCACATTCCTCGGTCACGAAATCTTAGCCTCGGGCACTCAGCCCCTGCTTGACAGGGTGGTGGCAATTCGCGACTATCCTGAGCCCCATTCTTACCAGCAGTTGTGCATATTTTCTGGCTTTGTTAACTTTTATCGCCAGTTTGTCCCCACTGAGCCGAAATAATGCAGCCTCTGACAGACCTTTCAGGTGGAGGTAAGCAGGAATTCATTTTTCCCGACACGAGGCAGGCAGCGTCCACTTCTATCAGGGAAGCCATCACCAATATAGCACTCTTTTGACATCCCGATCGTTCTGCTCCCCTGGCATTAGGGGCAGATGCTTCGGACACGGCTGATGGAGCAGTGTTGCAACAATTCAAAGGCAGCTCATGGCAGCCAACAATCTTCCTTTCCAAGCGCCTTTAACCTATGGAATCCCAGAAAAGAACGTTCAGCGGGGAATTACTGACAATTTAACTGGGTATCCTCCACTTCCTGCACACCTCCGGAGGGCGAAACCACCACTGTGTTCACAGATTATAAACCTCTATTGTACTATCTCCAGTAAGCCCTTGGTTGATATTCGCCACTCAAGACTCGCCACTTTAGACTGTGTTTCACACTTTAATACGGACATTAGACGCTTCTCTGGGGCACACAATCTCGTAGCTGAAGCACTCTCACGCGCCCACAACATTGACGATCCGTTGACGGTGGGCGTAGACCTAGAAGCAACCGTCGCGGCCCAAACAACAGATCCTGAGATCAAACAGCTTAGAAAGAACTGCCTCCTGCATCTAGTGACAGTGAATCTTCCAACTCCGGAAGCAATTGCTATTGGCGATATGTCACAGGGTCAGCCCCAACCACTAGTTCTTTCAAGTTTTCACCGACAAGTTTACATCACCCTCCACAATATATCGCACCCTGGTTTAGCCGTCTCGGTGAGACCAGTCACTGATCAAATCTTTTGGCCTTGCGTCAAACGTGATATCTCGTCTTCAATGCCAACTCGTTAAAATATATCGTCACTCCAGATCTGCGTGAGCCTATTCTCTGAGCTGAAAGAGCTTTTTCGTTACGTGCATGTGGATCCCCTGGGGTCCCTTCCATCATCCAACAACTGCTTACACATCCTTACATGTGTGGGTTTTTTCAATCGCTGGCCGCAGGCTATATCTATTCCTCGCCTTACCTCAGACGAAGCTGAAAAAGCCTTTCTAAGTAGTTGGGTAAGTCATTTCAGTTTCCTGTTGAACCGTGACCACTGACCGCGGTTCTTATTTTGACAGTGTCGTCCACAAGCTACTGAAAGCATTCCGTTGCAGACAAAACGGGAAGACGGCTTATCTACCTCATGCTAATTGTATAGTGGAGAGATTCCCTCGCCAACTGGAAGCTGCCCTTCGTGCCCGTGATAGCCCTCCATAGAGTGAAATTTTATCGAAGGTTTACTCAGGACTGTTTACCACTGCTAGGGCCGAAATAGGTGTTGAGTCGGCCGAATAGGTTTACGGTTGCACATTACGACTCTCATGTGAGTTGGTTACTCCATTACTGCCTATGAATTTTAATTTCGGGGATCACGCAAAACGGCTGTCACACAAAATGCGGGTGCTAAAACCACCCCGCCACGGAGAAAGCTTTCTGCGCATACATAACTAACACTCTGACAACCGCCGGCAATATTTGCCTTCCAGCTGATGCAGTGCGATCACCACTACAAGCAGCTTACTCCGGCTTGCTTTGCATCGTCCTGTGAAAAGGAGAAAAATGATTGGTACATGCCGAAGGCAGGAAAGAGAATATCAGCATGGGCCGCCTCGAACCAGCCTTCTTCGAGGTAGAACCCATTCCGGACAACCAGCCCAAAGCCTCCACCTGCCCACGACCTTCGGTTAGTCTTCCTGAGTCGGCACATGTTGCTCCCACTAACAACTCCCCATTACCTGTTGCAACATCAAACCCCACGGAAGATACAGCCACCCTCTTCAACAGGAGAATTCGAGGCAGCCGTGAGCTGGGACAGTCAAAGTGGTTTTCCGAATTTTGTAACAGTTGTACGTATTTGAGTTTGCCCCTATTATTAAACCAGTAAATAACTTAGTAATGCATCAATGCGGGACCACGTAGTTTTCAAGACAGAGTTGGCGACAGCCTGCATTGCTCCTGCATGGCCCCTCAGCCGAACATCCGTCCGCTCCCCGAGGTGCAGCTTTCTCCAGTTTATTGCCTTGTAGCTCGTCCCGTCGGATAGAATTACATGGACCTCGAGGATTTCGCACGAACCGGAACCAACCCTTAGTTGATCCTGACTGGACTCATTTGACGCCTGAAGCTGACTCATTTACGGAGGCAATAACGAACACAAGCGGAAATTTTGGTCACGCCGACAGCGGCAATTTCTACAACACAGTCACAGCTGCCTAGTCACAAGCAGGATTTACCCAAGTCGGATTCAAGGTTAGGGAGGAAGCAACTCTTCGATCGAAGCACAGCCACCACTGGGAGTCATTGGGAACGGCTTGCAGGGGCTCCGTTGTTGTGTTCTATGGCCGCTGGAGGAATGGGAAACGTTTATCGACACCGAAGCCTACATACCCATCACGGACTGGAGCCGAACCGAATCGGCCTTCTGGGAGACCCTTGTGGTGCTGCCGATATGACAAGAATACAAAGACCAACAAACTTGTTTATCAGAATAATCACAGAATTACGTGGCCCACTTGCTTCGCCTGTGTGCGCCGTCTGCGCATTGTCTCGCTCAAGCTTTCTGAGCTCTACCCCCTTGCACGCTGCCGAGCACATTCGTTGTCTTGTCACGAACCGAGCACTAGGGGCTAAAGATTTTGTACGGAAGCAGGCCCTGACTTAACCTACGAGAATTCTGATACTCGTCATGATGAACCTTTCGCTTTTTATCAATCATATATCTCCCCTACTCTGAATCCCTTTCCTACCGCAGGCCACACACAGCAGCACCATAGACCCTCCCACCTCTACTGCAAAGTGAACAAACACATCGCACTTCCAGTCTACATTCCCCCTCCAGGATACAGCCAGTCATCATAGTCGTATGAAGAGGGGACCCACTTTACCATCATTGTTAAAGCACATGTGAATGTATCTTATATCACTCACTTTCTTCTCTCCCGTATCATTGTTATACATCCCACTCATACTCGCACGTTGCAACCCCCACGGGGTACCTACCAGAAGCAGGGCCCTCATCGGTGACCTCTCATGGCTTTGCGCTGCACGAATTGGGCTTTCAGACCGCCGATCTCCCCCCCCCCAAATTGACGGCCCTGCACAGTACTAACCAGATTCAGTCCGACTCAGAAGCTCAGCGAAACGCCCGCCAGGTGTGACTACTCAGGTTACTCCACCGTCCGTGATGTATCAACTTCCCCCATTTACATTGCCGACGATTCCTTTTCAAGCAACGCCGGCTGCATTCTACTACCCTCCCTCAGCGAACCTCACGCCTGAAAACTATGCCGTTTCTAACGCTAATCCTGAGTGCCCTGAAGGCCTCTCAATTTTCATGATGAATACGTGGTCAATAGTGAACAAGATGCAATACTGCTTCTACCACTGTTCACGCATGACTACGACCCTATTTTGGTAACTGGAACCTCGTTGGCCGATGACACTCTAAACGGTGATATTTCTACCGCCGGGTTCCAAGCCCCCAGGAACTTCAGGCTAACTCAGCTTGGGGGCAGCTTACTGGCGTAAGCAACCCTAACCATACGAGAGAAAGCTTATCAGCATCACACTGAATAAATAAATGTTTTCAGTTTGAGTACGAGGAGAAATGTAATTTTCTGGATTTATTATTTTTTACGTCTTCCGCTTCTAGATACAAATTAAAACGAACTCTTGCCTATCACTGACGCGTTAAAAGTTAACAATGATATATCCGGACGCAAACCGGTGGCTGGCGACTTCAACGCACCAAGTACCCGCCGGTCCATTTTGGATGCCCAGCTATACCCACTCTACTTCTTGACTAGCATCCGTTTGGGGGGATGGAATCTTTACGTAATGTGCCCAACTAGAGGCAGTAACATTCTTGACCTCATTTCTATAGTGGGCCTATCGTGTGTGCATACACTGGTCAAGAACAACATCCCGGGATGCGATTGTTTGCCGTTGAAGCTTTAGTCTCCAATGCCAACACGAATCGTTCACACTCCAACCGTCAAAAGACCTTTCCACAGAGCTAGTTTGAACCACTTACACTTATTAATTTGTGCTCGGAACTGGGATACTGTTCTATCTGATGATTAGCATACTGTGATGGATCAGCTTTACTCCACAGCAAACCCATGTCTTCATTTATTAGCCCCAATCCAAGGACTGCCTGGATGCGATAAACCAAACGCTGCTTGCGGGCTAAAATGGAAGCCCTCTAAAGCTCAACACAAATTCCATAAGTCCAGAAGTTTTACGTTGTTCTAGCAAATGAGTCGTTCATCTCACTTGCTACCTAATACGTCCTCCAAAAGGACAGGAACTAGGGGCGCTGAGTCACCCCAAGAGGACAGTAGCCTCGTCCAAGTTGATGAAACTAAGTAACAGTCAGGGCCAATCTTCCATCTTATCCATTATATACATTTAAGTTTGTGTAACGAGTCCTCAAGAGATCTTGGGGGCATCCAGTACTTATTTCACCTCGTCTTCAACGATCGATGGCTTCCCTTGCCAGCATCACTTTGAGCCACAGAACATTTATCAGCAGCTTTATTTCACTCAAACGACCTAACGGCACAGCTAACTAAGGTTAAGCGGTCCCACCACACCGGACCAGATGCCGTATCAGCGACTACTCTCAGTTCTGGGCGGAACTGACACCTCAGTTTTGCTGTCAAGTCCGTTAAATTTATCTACGAGTATTAGGACCTTCCCCTCTCATTGAAAAACAATTTTCAATCCACGTTTTGAAGAAAGGTTCGCGACTGGACTTTACCAACTGTCGACCGGTGAATCATACTCTGTAGTTTCCCGAATTACGGAAAGACTTTATAAAAACAAGTTGACAACTCATGCTGAACAAAATGCTTAATAACTCCTGTGAGAATAATTTTATTCGAGAAGGTCACGTGCCATTTGTATGAGTGACTTCCTTAACCCGAAAATTGTGGCTACCAACAGCGGGGAATCGGTGATCGTAATTCTTTTCGATATAGCTAGGGCCTTTGATCGAGAATCTTATAAATGCTACTGGCTAAGATGATGGCCCATAGAATTATAATATTAGTATATTTCTCGGCCATGGTCGAGAGGCACGCGCTAACGCATGATCATGGTTTAACACGTTACTCAATAAGATGAAATATTCACAAAACTCTAAGTTTGAAAGTCGAGAGTATCAGAGATGGAAAAACATAGACAGCAACAGTTTGAATGGATCATTCTGATAATGGTTTGCGCGGCAGTTTTGAACCAGTTTCGAATCCGGGATAGGCAGTGGTGCGCGGTGGAGATGTCGAAGAAATCGTTACGCAGTGCTAAGGAGGCATTATGAACAAGAATGATGCAGGCCAAGGAAACCGGAGGCCAACTAAGGTTCTGCAGATGGAGTAAATTTTTAACAAGAGGAAGAGGGGGAAAAATCGACGCATGCGAAGAGGATAGCGATCCATGAAGACAATGCAGACCCTGAATGACGGATTTACCGGAGTTCGAAAAACGGAGTGAGCTTTGAATCAAGAGGAAATGAGGCCAATTTCGTGAAAGTGAACTGGTGGATGTGGGAGAAACAGCAGTCCATAAAAAGGTAAGTTTAGATTCAAGGCCAATAACATGTACTATTCAGAAATAAGAAGGCGCAACTGGAAGGTTCTCGAGAAGTGGAGAGTCAATTTCCAGCCGGCTACGGTTCGGAGGAAGGATAACCTGTGGTAACGGATAATAAAGTGGGAAAATCTCCGCATGGACTTCAGCGTTATTATGCTGTTTTACTGACAAATATATGTATGTGTTGATGCATTTGCCTTCAGTGTTATTCAGCGTCATTTCTGGCAATGTACGGCTTCGAATGCGTAAGTTTCGTCTGGCAGGGCACAGTATGTGTCGGTCGATCAGCCGAGTGTGGCTGTATATTAGCGGCATGCGCGTAAACTGGAATTCGTGTTCGTTGCGTTAGAAAACGCTGTACGATCTGATAAGCAATTAGGGGTATCTCCTGTTGTGTGGTTTGATTTCAGTCTCAGTTGCTATGGTAGGTTCCACTTGAGTCTCTATCCGTGCGAGTCAAAGCGGCATCCTTGGTTAGCCAATTTGGCGACTGAGATGGTGAGAGACAACGAACCTGAAATAAAGGGAGATTTCAGTCTGGACGTGGTTCCAGCTGTGGGTTATGATAATATATGAAGACAATGACCAATGGATTGGTTAGGTCTATGTGAGTGGGGCATGGGTAAAATAGACTCGCAGTGGATTTCAGCTATACTGCTGCAGACTGACGAAGTTGTTTACACTGACTTGGTAACTGTGTATGCATTTCAAAGGATTTGTGATTTGCCCTTGAGCATGGCATCGCTGGGATACTAATAAAAGACCTAGGGCTTCACGGTTAAGAGTGGTTAGTAATGATAACCCTCGATACCGTTTGCTTACGCAGAACGTGGTTGGGCAACGAGGCGATAGGATAGGTTTGAAGTGACAGACTGAGCGAGTAGGACTAACATACTGTTTGCGTGGCGCTACGCTGTTACTGTCTCTTTCTGTATAGTGGTTATTTTATACTGAGGAGTTAAAGTAGAAGGAACTATTGGGGTGACAGTAGTGAAACATTAGAGGTAATTGGTCACTTGTCTTGGAACATTGACGCGAGTTCGTCTATGCTCTTCCTCGATAGTGCTATCGTACTGAGATTAAGCTCCAATGTGAGCAAGGAAATCTGATGCGGATATGATTGCATGGTTACCGTGGTATCTTTTTCGCTGTTATCGTACTGCAAAGCAGGAGTACACCGATGTGAGGACTGGTTTGGGGAACCGTAAGAGGTGGGTCCGAATTTTCGTCAGGGAAGCAAACTCTAACGGTCTACATTTGGTGCTGATGGTAGGCGGCACAAGGGCCAGCTTCAGATAGGGAGGTAGCACGATACACAACTACTGGCATCCAGCACGTGGCTCTCCAAGAATGATCCACACTTTTTTAGAAGTTCTTATTATTTTTTTAATGGTTTTATCACAGTCAGGTATCTGGCTGTCAGAGAAGGCGGAGCTGCTTTTGGTGGGCGACCACAGCTCCCACGCCCCGGCCGAAACATGGACCGCATGTAACAAGCCGCGTTGGGAATAGGTCAACCACACCAGTCAATCCGTAGCGACACTACAACCAAGAGACATGGGTCACATGTGACAAGGCTGGTGTGCCTGGAAGACAAAACATTGGGGTATATTTTTTCTCTCACGTTTTTGTGCAAATATCTTAATTTTTGGTGTTTATGTGTTATTAGTGGTCAACTCTGTGCAGGGAGACCATCACGGCCAGGAATGTTTGCAGAAGTGCCGCGCTAACACTCGCCTTATTCGTGAAGTCAGAACACCCAGGCCGTTTACATGGGACAAAAATTGCAGGGGGAGGTAGGGTCAACCACAGCCTGCGATTATTCGATGGGGTTTGTGTTCAACAAAATGCCAGTCTGCACAAAGATGGGGTACAACTTGCAGCAATAACAACGTGATTCGTCGGTACGATCCACAGATGGTTAGTAGTTTTGCAGGCTAAGTATCAAATGTTGTATAGACCTATCGTGGAGGATGCTAGAGTTCTGTGATAGGGACAGAATTTGAGCTGTGTATGTCTAATGGTGACTACTGGATGGAGGTTGAGGAGTGTGACAGGTGCTGCGTCTTGGGTTAGAGCCAGAGGCAAAAACCTAATAATAATCAGCACAGGAAATGTTCAAAGACTATCTTTCATGCTTCCAGTGGTATTTCATATATTCAAATACGACTTCTGAAGCACTGGCCTCAGTCGTGAGAGTTATTATGTTTAGGCATTGTAAACTGGTAGGTTTACGCTTAGGTGATGGCAATTGCGTCGTATGGTGTGGCACATCCTAGATTATCAAGGGTTCGGGTTAGTATCCAACGCTTTCCTCATAAGCTCTATCAAAAGACATATAAGGATTCGTAAGAGCTATCAGTTTTTGGATGTCCAGAGCTACGTGTAGTCTAGACTTAAACATATTTAGGGAATCTACGGAACGTACATCAGCTGGGAGTTTATTCCACAGAGTTGCATATTTCAGCAGGAAGAAGTTTTGCCTTAAGGATTTCCGAGTAGTAGGGATCGTTATACGGTGTTCCCTATTACGCAGCTGATGTGTCGAGTTTATACTGAACTGAACTTGGCTGGAGGATACAGCTTGTTTGTGGAGCAAAGTAAACAGAAATGCGAGGTTGAGTTTTATTCTCCTAAGCCATAGGGGATCAAGCCGCAGGAGTGTACACCGCTGTCTGTAGGTCAGGGTCGTAGAAGGCCCAAACAGTTTTTTGGTAAATCGACGCTGTACATTCTCAATGTCGATAATGTCACGTTTATGCATATTTGAGAACACAAGTGTACAGTACTCTAGGGTTGGGCGAATATGAGTTTTGTATATCTCCAGCTTACTGTTCGTGAGAAGAAAATTTCTCTGCAACAAGCCAAGGGACTTATTTGCCCGTGCAGTTATGTAGGAAGTGTGTTCAGAGAAATTGAAAGTGTAAGAATATTGCAGTCCAAGGTCTCTAATTGTTGGGGAATATGGGAGTGAGACACCGCCAATCTTAAGCGTATCATAAGGAATATTGCAGTTTAGCGAGAGATAACTGCTTTTGTTCACTGAAAATTCCATTTTCCAGTGATCACACCAGGAGGATAAGGACTGTACGTCGACCATGATGTTATTCAGTGCTACAGGTAGGTCTCCTCGTTTGAATTCATAGACTATCTTCATATCATCGGCAAACAAGAAAATTTCGCCATAAGTGATGACAATGCAAATATCGTTTATATATAGTAAGAACAGCAGTGGTCCTAGAACACTACCTTGGATAACCCCGCTGTTTACTGGGTGGGGGTCTGATATCTGACCGTTGATGCAGGTAACTTGGTGACGGTCTTGTAGATAGGATTTAAACCAACTGAGTAGGGGGTTTTCAATACCGTATCCCCTGATATTGTTGAGTAACTGCAGATGTGGCACTCTGTCGAAGGCTTTTGTCATATCAAGATAGATGATGACGAGTGCTCTGTCTTTGTCGGCAGCTGTTGTTACCAAATTTAGAAAGTCAAATTGGCAGGTTGAACACGACCGCGATTTGAGAAATCCGTGCTGTCTTGGGCTGATGAGCTTATGTGCAGAAAGGTAGTCGGTCAGGTAGTGTTTTACGACTTTTTCTAGCAGCCTCGAGATGATTGGCGTGTGATTAATCGGGCGGTAATTGGCAATGTCATGCACTGCGCCTTTCTTGTGCCTGGGGATAATAATGGATTTCTTCTATTGGGTGGGGAAGGTCCCGGTTTGCGGAGATAAATTGTATAGATTTAGTAGCAGTAGGGGAATATCCGGGCCGCCTAGAGCGAATATTGCTGACGGTAGGCCGTCAGGACCGGGGTAGTAGGTCGGTTTAAAGTTATGAATGTATCTATTTATATCCGTAGTGGTAACCGTGATAGAACTGAGTGAGGATTTCGTGACAGACGGGGTGACAAACTGGGTACACGATGGATTGAGAGACACGGTGGTTGTGAAGAAAGTATTAAACGTGTCAGCTATCTTTCGAGGTGAGGTTATGAGGTTATACAAATGGATGATCTGTTTTATGCATCGAGTTGATTGTGGGGCACGAGCCCTGTGTAGCCGGGCTAGCTCTTGAGCTTTGTTTGGTTGGCGTAACGCTTTGGTTTCTTTCTTTAGTTGTAGGTCACGGGCCTTGCGGTGGATTTCGTGATAGAGGCGTTCCAGTCTGAAGACTGTAGAAAAGTCTCTATTTCGTTGGTACTGCCGTCGTAGCTCGTCGTGTTTCTGCTTTAGCCTGGCTATATGGTTACCTGCTCGTCTGGATGGATTGTAGGGGCGTGATATGTTTTCGATGCATGAGTGTAAACTTGAGTAGAGGAGGTCAGCGGCGAACTGGGGATTTGCTGTTAGGAAGAACTCGTCCCAGTTTCTGGAGCGAATTTGAGAGGGAATATGGTCCCATTTAAAGTGACGGAAGGATGGACCGTCACATGGTAGGCTAACAGTACGTGGCTTGACTTGAAATCTGCAACTGACGATTTTATGGTCGCTGCCTGTGTAGTCGTTTAGTACGGAGGCAGAGACGTTCGTGAGACCCAGGGTAAATATCAGATCAAGGATGTTATTCTTTCTGGTAGGTTGTTTTACATGTTGGGCCCACTGGCCCAGGCGAATGCATGAGGCAAATTGCAGATACTTGTAGGGGGCAGAAAAGGAGGACCAGTTTACGCCCGGGGCATTGAAGTCGCCTGCTATAAATTTACCTCCAAATGGCAGGTCAGCGATGTAATTAAATGCATCAATGATGGGATTAAATGTGGAAGTGTCATTTCTGGGGGGTCGATATATACAACCGACAACTATGTTCATCTGGGATAAAGAAATTGTAAACCATATAGAATCTTCAACATTTGCGAGCACGGTATTTTCCAGTAGGGTGGCAGATAGGCTGCTCTTGACATACCCCACGCAACCTCCACCGCGGCGGTAGATTCGTTGAGTCCTGAAGGTTTAATAACCGATCAGTGATATTTGGTCAGAAGGTATGTTCTCGGTGAGCCAAGTCTCAGTAATCAGGATTATGTCGAAGATGTGGACGATAGCCAGTCTTTTTATAGCGGAAAGCTTGTTCAAGATGGAACGGGAGTTGAATAGTGATATGGTAAGCATTTCTGTAGGAGGCTTCGAAGCGTCAGTGGATTTGGTAGCCAGGGTGTGCGTGGCAGGGCGGTGAGCAATGGGCGGGTCACCCATGCAGGAAGACAGGATGTGAGTTGCTACTTCCTTTTGGACAGCTCTATCCTTATCGCCGCACATTGTACATTGGGCCGAACACTCATGATGTTCAGTAGAGATTAACACTGGATGCTGAGGTGTTATTGTAACGCGGGCTAATAGATCTGGAGGGGAGTATGGTGACTCTAGGTGGGACCTTTGAGGCAAAACAGGTATGAATCGGGGGAGAGTTAGTAAGGATGCCAGGGGGTCAGCAAGGGGGCGGGGAGCAGTAGAGGAAGGGCAGCCATGGTTTTGATGGAGGCCTTGTGAGGAGAAGGACGAAAGGCAGGGTAAGTGGGATTTTAATGGAACAGGTATGATGTTTTGGATAGAGTTTGTTGAGGTGGGAGGCATCTCACAAGGCTCCATGGAAAGAGTGTGAGGGGGTGGAGTAGTAGCGGAAGGGCTGTTGATGAAAGGGGCCTTGGTGTGAAGGGTCAGTTGGCATAGCGTGCAGTGGTGTCGGAGTAGAATACGGCGATGTTTGGTGGTAGGGGAGCAGAGGATGTTGAAGCTGCGGAGGGTTAAGATGGGGCACACCATGAGGCGGAAAATGGTCGGGCGCGGGCCACATGTTGTGGTACCGGTTGGCAACGATGCTGGTAACTCGTCCTGCATGGTTCGAGTTTAGAGGTGGTACATTAGGTGGAAAATTTGGGATATGGTACTGCATCTGGGGACGTGAAGACGGCGGGGTCTGGGTTTGTGGGTGTGGGATGTAGCAGTGGGGTACGCTGATCTCCGGGGGACCAAATAAATGCGCTGGTGGACTAGCGCTAGGGTGAGCGACGAGATTTCGTGTGTATGGCCGAGGTGGGGGTCGTGAATGGGTAGTAGGCCGGTTAGCTGGAGCGCGAGAGGTCCTATGTCGACTGTCGATTAAAGATGGGAGCGTGACAATGTCAGCGCAGACGAGGTTTTGGCCTCTGGGAGCAACAGGTGACGAGGGTGACGTTGTGGCCGAAGCGCTGGGAGACAACGTTGCAGTTGGCTGGTCGGTGCGGGGTGGCGTGTTTGAAGCTGGCGGTTTATTTGCTCGTTTGGCAGACAGACCAGAGCGTGGATGGCTGCTTGCAGAGAGGGGGGGGTTGTATTGCTCGGCTGTGGGTAAACAGTGGTGTTCATGCAATTCTGTACTGGTTTCCGTCATATCTAACACGTGGAAACAGGTTGTGGGCTTTGGTGACAAACTGTTATCACTGCGGTCACTACCCAGCGGAGTTGTTCAGGGCAGTTGTCCAGGTCTTCTACTCAACCTTCTGTGCGTAAACGAAGTTTTTACCGTCGTCGAACACGGCGCCGCCTTCCTTTTTGCGGAAGACACTTAAGTTATGTACTTCTCTGAACCCAGCGCCTTGGTTGCTACCAATGCTGACATAACACGCAATTTGCTGTCGCCAGTTTTGTTGGGTAACCAGTAGTTGAGAAAACCTTGCTGGTTGGGCGAGTATTGTAATGTCCCGAGAAGGGTTGAATGGTTCCTTTGAAAAACGGACAACAAAAATGTGTTTACCTCATAACAACTTAGAATGTCCTCTGTTCTTTACTCTGCAATAGGGTTGTGAGGGCTGGAACCCCTTACAGAGAAAACACAGGAGCCCGAGTGCTGTGCGGACCTGCCGTACTTATGGAGAATCGTTTTCAAACAGCCCAGTAATGGTTCATCAGCTCTGCTCTTGGTTCTCTCTCTGAGTCTAATAGGGATGTTGGTGCCTCGAGCGTTCCGCTTGACTCGTTTACTCCGCCTTGGTGAACCTAACAACCCTCCCAATATCCCCATCCTGGCTTTTGCATGCAATCCAATAACTACCTACAATGGTCGACATGTTTATAAAGTCATCAATATACCGGCCACTGTTTTTCTGTCGATTATAGATTCGTGCTGTCTGGTTACAATGTATTCAGCAAAACCTCCTCTCAGACAATATATACCCTTCTGTTCGTACCTTTTCTTGTAAACCTTTGCTCTGAGCCTATCGGACTGTGGCTGCGCTACATCAAGTCGTGTTTCGTGCTGTTACCGAACAGTTTTCATTCATCTACCTTAGAAGATACTAAAAATTGCAGCCTCCGAGAAATTCAGGAAACTTTTTCTCAGCGGTAAATTGTAACCTGACTTTAGTTTGTCGTCACTTTTCCGCCTCACTCACAGCTTCGTTTTGATATTTCAAAATGCCACGTGTAGTAAAGAAGGCTTCCAATAATACCCCATTCACTCATACTCCGGTTACTGGGAAAAAGCTTATTCAAACTCCCATGGGCCTAAAACAATGCTCGGTCGACCTCTGCGACTTTGTAGGCTTGGCGACGGAAAGAACAGCTGTTGTAGACCGAAGCTTCTCAGATATAAAGCCTCAGCTTCTGAGTTTGGAAGATACGGTATCTGAACTCGCCCTCATACCGTGCATCACTGAAAGCATTGAACACTCTACCTTACAAAACCTGACGGGGGCTGGCCGCTTTATCGACTCGGTCGCTTCCGAAGTTCCCATGAGAGTGAGGAACTCTCGTAATGCAGTCGTGATTCATGTCCCAGAGAGAGTGCCCCTCGAGCATATCAGGCATACACTGTTGAATGCTTGTGGTATGGCTTACCTTCCTTATCAAATAACGAGGCTGAGTGAGCGCGTTCAGCGCTTCAACTGTCCAATCCTTATGCAATTTGCAGATGATCTATCTGCCAAAGAATTCATTAAAATGCGTTACACTATAGCTTCTAATTCCCCCTATAAAAATCAAAAGTTGCCAAAAATAAAACCCCTCTTCAAAGTGAAATTACTAGATCTGCCTCGAATTTCCCCACCAAGAGGTTGCCTGTTAGTCCTGAGCCTTCGATACGGACGGCTGGTAGCACCATCGCTTCTTCTCAAGTCCCCACTGTTTCATCTTTACACGCGCATCCTGCTTCCTCACAACCGCCCACTGCCTCCTCATCTGCTCCCGCACTGAACTCTTTAAAATTTGATCAAGTCGCTATTGATCTGGACTCTTCTGCTTCTGCCCTCTCATTGCCACTTAGTAGAAGAAGCCAACTATTGCCTCGCTCTCCCACTCCACCGCCTGTTGGGTGCACCCCGAACTCTAATTCGCCCTCTTCCCTCCGGTGATAAACCACTCGCAGTCCAGGGGAAAAGGTCTAGCAGCCTTCCCACCCCTCTCACAAAACCCTCCTTTATTCAACTCTCTCTCCTTAAATCAACTCGCCTTAACTCACCGAATAAGGTTTCGACCTTAAAAAATACCCCTTGCTGCAATGCATCGATGGTCTTTACAAATTCAACGAGCTCACTGCCTGTCAATATCAAAATATGGCCCCCACACGCCGTCCACTCTGTTTCATGCCGTACTCCTCACCTGACAGCTATCTCTGATGCTCCCGTTACTAACTGCTCCATATTTGGTGTTCCATTCAACTTGATTTGCCCCTCTTATAACGTGCAGCTTAATCTATCACAGTACACCACTATTCTTCACACATTTTCAACCCTGCCCTCTGCTTCCCTCTTTTGTCAACACTCATTTCCGACTGGCCGGTATTTCTCAACTGATCCTAATCACCCCTTCCTGAAATCGACCCGCCAAACCCCACTGGTTTTTCCCTTTTCTCCTACGCTTCCCTCTTCGTTGATGCTCGGTTTTATACCTTGCAGCAGTCCCTCTCACTGCAACATTTACTCCAGTTTGGCTGGAAGCCACTCCATCTGAACCTCCACTAGCCTCAACATCAACATATTCTACTTTGACCCTGATATCCACTTCTTCCAATCGAGAAAGTCTGCCTGCTTCCAACTTACACTACCCCCTTAATGTGCCTATACCACCTCTGCAATTGGTGTATCTCTAGTCTTATTCAACTCTCGTTCTACTCCTGGCGAACTCCCACACCTAAAAAAACTCGTCCTCAAAAATGATTACGATATTATCTTAATAACGGAATCCTGGCTGTGTGAGAGCACTCACAATGATCAAATATCTTTGGTAAGATACAGTCTTTTAAGGACCTACAGATCGAACCGGCGTGGTGGTGTGTGCCCAGCCTACGTCAACGAAGTCTACACTACAATCCCCCATTTACATACCGCGCTCGGTTCTATTCCCGATTCTCTCTGGTTCACTATCAACCTCGAAAGCACTGTTCTTCACATTGGCTGCGTGTATCGCTAACCAAATTCCCCCAGCTCCTTGTTTCCACTTCTCATTAGGTCTTTCGAATATCTCTCTTTCCTTCCTTCTGGAACCAAGCTTATTGCGGGTGACTTTAATCTCCGTCACATTTTTGGCCTACCCCCTTGGCTCCTCTCAGTTTTATGGAGCTGATCACTGGCGTTCATCTTGGTGGCTGGACACAATATGTTGTCGAACCCACCAGAAATGGGGACATACTAGATCTGGTATTTACTCATAACATGCCTCTCATCGACGTGTCCGTAACACAAAATTTCCCCGGCAGTGACCACGGAATGGTTATCTGCCATCTGCTCCTTGGTGGCCCACCTAATCCTGCCCACTCCTCCAACAATACATTCCTATGCAGAAATCGGGCCTTGCCAGTCACTCTTATTCGCCAGAAGGACTGTGGCGAGCACTTACTCACCCATGACCCTCAGCTTGCTGCGGGTATCTTCTACTCCTTCTTTTCCGACCGTCTGAAAAAATTGTCCAATAGTTCCCAGGCTGTACCTAAAAAGGGGTCGCCTGTCTCACCCCTCCATAAGAAGTATCATAAACTTTTCAAACAACTACATAACTCAAAAGACCCTTCAATTTTTATTCGTCCAAACCGCCTCTCCACACGTATTCGACGACAAGATAATACACGACTTCGTGACCAAGAAGCTAAGGCATTGAGCCATCCCAACAAGTCGCAACTTCCTTCTATGTTGCATAAGTCTAGAAACGCTGATATTAAGGCCGACTTTCAACCTCTGATTCTGGATAATAACTCGTATATCACCTCTCCACCTTGTATAGCCGAAGCTTCCAGTGCTTTCTTTGCTTCAGCCATGGCTCCAGCTAATATCATTGCCCCTCTCCCAACTTAACTACTTACTGACTCTGCTCCTTCTACGATACATTTTGATGCCAGGAGTATTTCTAAGCTACCATCCATTATCAAACTTTCCCTTCGATTAGGCCTCGATGGCTTACACCAGTTGCTCTTGTCAAAGGTGGATCGGATCTCCCCCTGTGGCTGCTCAACATTTTCACTCTTTCACTTAATGGTAGTACCGTAACTGCTAATTGGAAGCGCTCGGTAATCGTTCCCATTCATAAAAAAGGACCTTTACATGAGTATCCAATTATCGCCCTATAAGCCACACCCCTATTTCATCCAGTATAATGGAAAAATTGTTGAAGTTCACATTATTAACTATTTATTAGACCTCAAACTTATTATTGACAACCAACATGGGTTCCTCCGTTCACGATCGTGCATGAATTGTCAGCATGATTTCCCGAATCTTGTCACCGACTCTGCTGAGGGTGGGAAATCCTTCTGTGTTCTTTATCTTGACTTATCCAAGGTATTTGATCGTGCACCCCACCTCGACCTCTTACCAAAGCTACTGTCATCTGGAGTTGTCGATCCACTTTTTTCTTGGTTCTCATCTTACTTACCTCAACGTTCACAGGTTGTCTTTATTAACAGGCTCTCCTGTAATCCTAAGCCTGTTACCACCGGTGTTATTCAGGACAGTGTTTCAGGCCCCCTGCCTTTCTTCCTATAAATAAATGATATGTTTCCGATAACACTTAATGGCACGCCGTTTTTGTTCGCGGACGACACTAAGACAGTCTACACTTTTTCGCCTGGCAACCTCAGTACTACTATCCCTAAAATATCTGCTTATTAAGCCGACCTTGGTGAATGGTGCTCAACCTGGGCGATGAAATTCTCCGCCGATAAGTGTATTTTCCTCACTTACAAATGCCAGGTTCCTCCTTGTTCTTTATGCATCGGCGGTTCACCCATCGACAGCCAGCCCTTAGTAAGAGACCTTGGCTTAAGTTATTCTTGCTCTTTCAACTTCTCGGAACATGCTGTCCTCCAAATTGCGTAGGCTAAAAAGCGTCTTGTTCTTCTGTTCAAATCCTCTCAGCTTGGGGTGAGCATTATTTACATGTACAAAGTACGTGCAAGGCCCCTACTCGAATATTGCCCCCTAATCTTCACTAGTATGAGAAAATCCTACATGATCATCGTCGAATGTATTCAGAGAAGATTCACAAGGTGGCCTAATGGTTGGTCGTCAAACTTAGACTACAGGGAACGATGCCTTTCCCTCAAAATCGAATCATTGTGGCTTCGCCGCATCAAGCTGAACCTGGTATTTCTGTATAAGCTATTGACTAAGCAATCCTATTCCTCCAATCAGTTGTGCTTCTCCCCGGGGACTGGATATTTACTCCATAATAGACAGTACACTGATACCATACCCTCCGCGAGGACTGTTCTACACTCAAAGTTCTTCCTCTTCACGTACTCCAGAATCTGGAATAAACTCCCTCTGCACATCGGATCTCCTCAGTCATAGTATGCATTCGTGCATGCTATCGATAAATTTTTTTCTGTCCCAACTGTTTTACGCCCATTCAAAGTTCATATAGCCGAACGTCAAGCTTACGAGAAAGGCCTCGACTTTTGGGCCATTGCTCTGCTCTCCTGCTTTACCTTACCTCTTAAATAATTTCACCGCCTTTAAAATTCTGAATGATTTGTTTGACCGTTTCTCTTTAAACTTCGCCGTCGACCTATGAAAAGCATGTCTGCATCCAATAATTGTTTTTCCTTACCAGCTTATAGGGTTCTGCCAATTTCACTTTGAAATAAGTCCCCCCAGATGCTTTAGAATTTATAGGGGGGCCACCGTAAACCTCCCCACGGATTGTCAACATGCCTCATCCGCTCCACTATTTATTACCTTTATTTAGTTACGTCACGTCTGCTGCCCTGAAACCATCCTCAACAACGCTATGGAAAATGCATCAGTAACCACCTCCTGGTCCGCTATATATACATATGCATATATGTATATATATATGCACATACATATATACCCACTACTGTCTTGTAAATTACCGCGGGCGGAATAATCCACTGAGGCCGTTTGCAGAGAAACAAACACCGAGAACAAGAGATACATTTCCTCATATGAAGTAAATTAGAAAACAGCATTAAGTATCAGACCCGTTCAGAGTACAGTAATCCAAGAATTATTGAGTATCCTCATTGGGGACACTCAAGGGACGGCCGAGTGTCCCACTGTGCTGCCTGGGTTTCCGTAGCCCCCAACACTGACAATTCAAGAATTGAGCAGGAGCCCGCGTATCCAGATGGAGACGTTGGTGGGGTTTTGCGCGCACGTTACTCCAAGATTTTGTTCAGCTTTTCTAGACAAAACGGTCTTGTATTGGAATTTTTGCTCAAGCAGCGCACGCGGCTTGAAGGTCACAAGCTCCACAGCAGCGTTCTGTTCGGCTCAGCCCAAATCAAACCAAGTCAGAGCGACGGACTGGGATTCGATGCCAATGGTAGCCCAGTTTTTTACCCGTGACTCTCCGTGTCTCACCATGCTTCGACTTGATGATAGTGATGGTAATGGAATCCTTTCTTGTCTGTCGGTGGATGGCATGACATTCATCGGGTCGCTGTCAGGGTGGGCAGCAAAATCAATAATTTCCACAGGGCAAAGCCTCCACAACCAGCACATTCATTCGTCAAGCAAAGGCACAGCCACCCTGAAGTCAGCTGTCTCGTAAAGAAGGAAATGTGAAGGGTCTAAGAAGCTTCAAGAATATAAAGGTCAGGTTGGTTTGCTTCGGTCCAGTTCAGTTTGGTTCACGTGAAACTTATGGTGGAGAGCCAGAATTGTCCAATTCTTTGCACTGTGAGGTCCTTGGATCTCCCGCGGCTGCGAAAAGCTGAACAGCCAAGACATAGGCCAACATATCAGTCCAGAACCCTGTACCAGCTAGCATCTGTTGATCCTCACCGGGCTGCTACTTCCGTGCTCTATGTTTGCTTTGTTTTCGTTTATTTTAAGTCTCCGACCTGTGGGGGAACAGTGTAAGGATTAGGCTCACTGTCAGGAGCGTAGCAACCCCATGGGTGCAAGTGGTTCTTTGCCTAAGCCTATCCCTAATCAAGAGAGCCATTCGTACAGCAGCTTTTGGCATAGGGACCAAAAGGACAACCTCAGGTGTGGCAAAAATACGGAGGGCCTTAGAGGGAGGTAGAGAGCATAGGTGAAAGCACAAAACGACAGGCATGAGAGAAGCGATAGAGAAAAAAAACGAGAAGGTCCCTCTCTCCAATTCTGACCTGGTACATTAGAATCTCTGCCCTCAGGGAATGAGTCTGACTAGCTACTGCCCAGGCGGGCGGTAAACCGAACCACGGAGTCCGCAGCCACTACCTCAGCCGGTTGACCGTTCCAGGTATCGATGATCCAACACCCAAATAAGTACTATAACTGTCGTCAATGTTATTGGTTTTATCAGTTTTACTCGCGGCCCCCAAGCCGAAGTTCCATAGCTATCACTGCAATCGGCTTTGTTGGGTTGGATAGCCCCTGACCTCTTTTGCTAATTCTATGAGTCCACCTCTAGGTTTGCTAAGTTTTAGGGAGAACAGGTTCAGCGTCAAGGATCCCTCTGCGTATGGATTGTTCTTCGGCCGTCTACTTTCCTCGTGAAATGAAGCTGAACTTTTTTCATACTGTAGCCCCCTGCCCCAGAGCGAGAGCCCTTGCTTGGACACCAGGTTCAAGGTGTGGCCTGATTATTGTTCTGTGATCCGGTAGTAGTGAATGAGCCCCTCTTGATGCAAACGTGCACAGTAGTTGGTAGAGCGCCTGTTTTACCTTGGCCGCGGTGGCTAACCATTCCCGGGGAGGGTTGGAGACTAGTAGGAAGCAGTTAGTCGGCCGAACCCCAAGGTCCGTGCTATCTGTGGTTCACGTTACGATCTGTGGGCCATTCGGGCCTATACATTTTAAGCCCTTATCGGTATTCCGGGTCAGGTGTCTGCATCCCCCCAAAGTGAGCAGTAACTGTCACCGGGTGGTCCAAGAGTGAACCCTATTTAGGCCACCTTGAAGACGAGTGACCTGTTTCACCTATCCGTTTGAGGTCGTCTGCAAAGAGGCAGCCTGGATTTTGTACAAAATCCATCATGTCATTCACGTACAGTAAGAACAGAAGCGGACCCTGCACCGCTCCTTGCTGGGCCCTACCTTTGGCCCTTACCCTCATGGATCTGCCCTCCCTACCCTCAACTATTCCCGTGGCTGGGGCTAGCCGGGGTTTGCCCAGGGCTCCATTTTGCCTGGCAGCGGCTGGTGGTTCACGAGGTCAGGGGCCCTTCGGAAGTCCAGGTAGCAGACTTCGGTCTTTTCTGTATACTTTCTGGCCGTCCCGTGCCTAGGGACGAGAGCAAGTTGGATGAAAAGGATCTGTTTTTGACAATTACCTGATTTCTGTTTAGGGTGACCTTATACTCAGCCAAGTGACTGGTCGCTCCGTCCCTGGTCAGCCCTTCCAGTATTTTTAGAGGCTTCCGTATTAAGCTGACCGGCCGGTAACTTTGCATCCTTTCCTTCTTAAAATCTCCGTTTATAGTAACGACTCTGGTGGTCAACCAGCCTCCCGGTGGTTGTGCATCAAACAGCGACCTAGTGTACAGGTGGGCCAAGAGTGCCGCAAAGATGTGAGTAACAGGCTTAGAACCACTGCGTGGATGCTACCTGGCCCGGCTGCCTCGCGTAGGTTCAGTCTCCTTAGGGCATTTTCGGCATCATCAGGAGAAGTTAAAACCAGCTGCGTCCTCAGCTGTCGGGTGTGAAGCCCAGAAACAGGGCTCAGCCCCTGGTCAATTCGATGCGCCATTTCGAAGTGCTCCATCAACTCTTCACCCTTAGTCTAATTATCTAAAGGGTGACTGCAGTCTCCGTCCTTGATGCGACCCACATCAACACCCAGGGCTGCTTTGACCGAATGTATGTGTATTAGGCCTTTGGCGTCGTTTGACCTTACTGGCTGGAGTGAAATTGTACGGTAGTCAACTCCACTTTGGGCCGTAGTGCCCGATCCTCACGTCATTTTGTACCAGAGGAGTCACCCATAGCCTCCTGTCTGCCAACAGAGTCCATGCTCAGTGCTTCTAGATTTGGATTCCGATGGCTGTGTGAATTTACCACGGTTCTCATCCTTTCCTGTTTATTCAGCTTGTGGTGACGACGATCATGCCGGGAAAACTGCCGTTGTCCAGACAACGTTTAGGATTTTTTTCTCAGCCATCCCTTCTGACGCTTGGTTCCAACTTTGCTGTATTTTTTGGTTGCTCAAGTTTACTAAAGTGCCTTTTTCGATGTTTCCGTCGACCTCGTTTTTGAACCACTTTTACTTTCTGTTTGTCGCCGACGTTCTACTATCACATTTCGTTTTCTGTTTCACCTTTACTATTTTTCCCATTTCGTGTATTTCTCATATCCGTATTGTTTCGGTACCGCTATAAGTAGGATACAAATCTGCCTCTCTCAAATTTGAGTCTTTTCACTCGTTTTATAGAGGGGATTTCGCTGGTCATTCGCAGTGAGATCGAATGAAAGACACGTTTTTAAGTGGCACTCGAAGGTAATCCACAGGCGGAGAAAGCAAATTGATCAGTGAGCGGCTTCAGGCTGTCCCCGAGTGCCGTTCATTCTTTCAATACATTTTCATGCTGGGCGTCCCATCTGGGCGGACCACCCCGTAGTCCATTCAAACTAAGGGCACAAAGACCTGCAGCTCCCCAGCTTCACTGGAATGCCTCCTTATGACCGGATCCAGTAGCTCCGATGTCCGTCTTTCCCTCCGTCTAACTGGTTGATGTACAGGTTGAAATAATTGTTCTCCCGGTACAAAATCAGAACGCCGTTCAGAGGATCCACCTGCAGGAGGCTAAAAATTCACCCAGTCCGTTTTAGGAGGAATGAGGTCCCAAAATTCGTTATTTCACGCAATACGGCTGCAGAAAAACGAGGGTAGGTCGGCGGTACCTGATCCCCCGGGAGAGGGGCGTAGACGCAGGCTTTGGCAGACGCGCATCACCCTGATTTCCCAGTGGCTTGGTTTCGAATCACGGCAGAGGGCCTGCGTGTTGGCTATTCTCACTCTCTCCCTAGCTACCTGCTTGATTCGGTCCGGGGCTGAGGATCGAGTTGCCACCGTCCTTGCCATCCACTCTGCCAGCCTCGATGTGTGCAGTACCCGGCAGGAAAAAGGGCACCGATTTTGTGACTTTCTTTTGGCAATGTTTCGGTGACAGCGACGCAGTCTGATTTGGCAGTTACCGCCGTCATTCCATGTAACTTGTTTCAGTGCTATATACTTTAGTGCAGACCAAGACAAGACCACCTGCCCTCCTAGTTGCACTTTACGTTACGACAGGTAGGTAAGAAGCTTGAAAACTAGCTTCGAGCGCTTGCTACATTTTTTGCGGTTATTTCGGTAGTTGGTTAGTGCCATTTTTCTGGCTACCTCGTGCTGGTACTTTGCGAGGATTTAGAGGGATGGGAGTGCCATACCCTTTGGATGAGGTGTAATAGTCATCAGCGTTGACAAGCGGTCGACGGTGTTTTATAGATTCGACAGTCAGTCTCATGCCTTGCGTGCACCGACTGGCCGATTTATCCGGCTGCGCTATGAGCTTTCCCTGGGTTTTGGTCTCCAGTGGCTCAAAAGAGGCTAAGAAAGTGGCCCTCTCTGGGATTAGAGAACTCCATCAGTGCTGGCTCGGGGGTCGCTGCTCACCCCGTATAAGGTTTCACCGATCTATTACAAGAACCCTCTTGAACGCTGTTTGCTCATGAAGCTTTGCTGCCCACGTGGTGCCTGACTTCTCTAACCCGCCGATGGCGGCTTGTTAAATGGATTCAGACATCCCTTTCACCACTGGGTCGTGATTATAACCCAGGACTAACTCCGTATTTTTCACCAGTCATCTCAGATTGGTAGTTACGACATCCAGCCTATTCCTAACCGCTTACAACTCCTCATATTGTGCTTACGACCTTTTGGTGTATCTGCACCATCTTTTTGCCTCAGTTTCTTACCAGCACAACCGTTGCAGTTTGCCGGAGTTTTCCCGTTTTTGGGGTTCCCTGGAATAATGTGTCCATCCCTGCGGAGCCAGTGCGGCTACTCCTCCCTACTTTGTCGGAAATCTTACCTACTGATATCCTAAGATTCCACAGTTTATTGCATTTCCAACACACCTGTTTCAGACACTTGTATTTGTCGTAGAGGCCAAAAGCCCTCAGAAGTAGCTGGCTGCATCGTTGGCGGTACCAGTTAAGGTAGAAACCACACTGAAATTTTTCTTTTAAAACAATAAAAGTTGTGTTTCATTTTGGATGACCCAGAAGCATGCTGCAGAGCAAGATCGAATGGTAGAACTGAGAGCGGAATCCGAGTTTCAAGATGATTGTGCAAGTGTGGGCAGGCGATATAGTTTAGGAGGGAGTATTTAAGTTGCTTTTTGTGTTAGCGCCTGGCAAATTCGAACCAAAGGTCAGGTACTCCAGCAGGTTGAATCGAGGTGGAAATAATCGGAAATTGTAAAAATATGTACAAATTTTAAGAAAAACAGACCGTTCTACCGGCGAACCAGACTGGAATGACGGATATTCGGTTACCGTGAAAGAATCCCCGGAGGAGACAAAAGCAAGCACCAGCGCCTTGCAATGTATGAAAGGGTTGAGGATTGAAAATGAGACGATGGAAAGGGGTGACAATACGGATATAGAACAAGAAAAATCAGCCGAAGCTTACAGTGGTAACTCTCAGTGGCCGTATGCCTTTTGGTCATTTATTGACCAAGTGGGCGACACACCTGAAGGGAGGTATCAAAAGTGATGATGAAAGGAGCGGCCGGATAGAAGCAGGTAAACGATGAGCAGATTGTTCACCTTCAGAGGAGTGGAATATAATGCTTCAACATGAAACTGAGAGCTGGCGATAAGCCGACTTGTAGTGCGTAGCTATCATAGCAGCAGAGACACAACCTCCAAGTGAGATCACAGTTAGATAACAGGTGGGAATTTGCATACTGATATTCCTTAAAAAAAGGGCTACACGTGGTGACAAGAGTGGTACAAGGATCGGAAGTGCCCGAGAGGACCTGTCGGAAAAGAGCACCGGATAAAAAATAAAAAAATCAGCCGGTGGGACATTTTGGGCTTCCGCACCGAGAAGTGCCATTCATGGCCTTGTTGGGAGTAATTTTGGGGAATTTTAGTCGTTGGCTCATTTAAGTAGCAAGTAGTGACACTTGACCAAAAAGAGCTAAATTTGGAGAGTCAGTCCCGGGAATGAACCAGAAAAAGCACTGCTAATATGCTAACCCAAATGGAGGGAGTATCAACAAGGGTCGTAGGACACTCACCAGCATTTTGTTTGTCACCGATCGCCTTAAGCCCGAACGGCAGAACCTTATCGTCACAAAGTCCGGCAGCATGCACTTGGATCTTCAGATAGCAACCGATTCTCTCGAGTGGAATCTTCGGTAAATTGAGTTTATCTGGTGATTCTTCAGTCAATCCTATTAGATTCCTGACTTTTTCCCCAAACTATCCTTTGTGGCCTTCCAAGCAGCGGCAAGTCGTTGCGTAAAGCTGTTCAGTTCAGATGAAAGATCAACGGGAATACATGCATGCGTATATTATAATAATAATACTGCAGAAGAAAACTGAATAAGGTAAGTCCAGATAGAAGTCCCGCAGAGTGCCATCCACTGCCTTAAAAGGTGCTCCGGGAATGTGTCCACGCTAAGTCCAGCTTCTTTTAAAAACGACGACAGTATCTGTCACTGATAGGTCGGAAGGGAGCTCATTCCAGTCATTTATTACTCTGCACGGGAAAAACATTTGCTGTGACGTTCTTGTTGGCCCTTGGCTTCACGAGCTTCATTTCACGCTCTCGAAGGATAGAGTTTACGTCATGGACGGGCAATGGCTTTTTCGTTATCGACGGACTTTCTAGTTCCTTTGTTGTTTATATCAAGTCTCACCTTGCACATCTGCGCTTGAGCGAGAAAAAACTAGAGAAACCAGCCTGTCCTCCTACCTTAGTCCCCTTGGACTGGCAATCGTTCTTGTGAGCCCCCTTTGGACGCCGTCCAATGTTCCTAACTACCTGGGGGCCCAGGCCCTCGTGAAAGTCTCATCGGATCGCAGAGTGGATTCCTGACACCAATTATCACTCTACGCCCGCTCAACATTTGCTTCCAGTACTCTACACCAACAGTTTAATCCGTTCTGCTTTGCAGTACAAAATCAATGACCATAATTTAGCCCTTGCCGCTGCCTTCCCAATCTTCTCTTCCCAGTTCGCCAACCCAGCCCGTTTTTTGCCTGCTACCCTCACCATTCTACCTGCCATCAGCTGCAACCAAGGCTTTTATGGAACAAAATACCAGCCATCTGTAGCCAACCAGAATTTGATCATCAATTCTTCTATCACGTTCACAGAAAATTTTATCCTTACTCTCTTCACCTTCTGCTTGGCTACATCAGTGGCGTCTGTCTCCGGCGGATTGTTTCTTCAGCGGCTCCTTCAAACATCATTCATGCTCCTCGATAATTCACTGCATTCCTCGCTAAGCTTTTCGCCTTCATGTGAATTCCCATATGATACCGAAATCACCTATACAAAAAGGTCTATCTGACTTACTTGCATCTATTTCACAGGCTCCCTTAACAATTAGTTGTCCAGTGTTGGGTCAATCTTCTACATTCTGATGGCATCTCTGACTAGACTTTGATACCCTCATGTGGACTTTATCTTCACCGTGTCACTTGATAACTCTCTCACCCGGCTACTCGTCAGTGATCATCCAGATACTCAATTGGTACACTTTCACATCCTCCTCCGGACGCCCCGACACGTGGCAGTCAGTTTTTGGCACCCATATGTAAGTGTATCACTGCTGCCTCAACTTGCTCTCCATGTTGTGCTGTCCGACGCCTGTTGCTTTGATGGTCCTTGCGATCGCTGCACTTTTTACCATTTTTTGGTATCTTTTATACCAGAATTATCACTTGCGTCGAGCTATACACGACGCCCTCCCCCCCGAACTTGAAACTGTTTTACAATTCGCGCGTTAACCATCTCTACTCTAGTCCACTGAAACACAACTCAGGTGTACTGTTTTAGTTCTGCCACCGTGTGATTCCTGAATTTCAAAACTGTGAATATCCCACATAGTTATGTACTGCTGTATTCTCTGATTTTGCCTTGTGCATGTGTCCTGACCACGGTCAAGAAATATACCATTGTCATCATTAAGCACCCTAGGTAGCGTTGCACAAATGTGGCGCAAAGTTGTAGCATGACCCTGAAGTCACCCGAAGTCCTTGTTATTCGCAGCTTGTACGTGACACTGATTTCGTTGTTGGCCGTTGACAGACACTGTGCCGACGGCTTGAAGTTGCTCGGTACGGCTATCATCAAGTCCCGGATTTCCGTCTCCTGTGCAGCCAATTCCGGGTTGCCCGGGTTAAAGAAGCGGTTCTTCCGGGTCCATCTGTCAACTGCGGAGCACACTTCCCTAGGTTCAAGAGTGGACCTCAGCTGTGGATAGCATCTGGGTCCTCCTGAGTTTGAGTGGATTCAGGGGATCCCACAGTTTTCACGATATACGCAAGCGGAAAACATAGTGACCGAAGGGCACTCAGTAGGTCATTCACGTACACCAAAAAAGTACTGACCCTTGAGGTACCCTACTGGTTGCCGTCGCAGTTATGGACTTGGCGCCGCTAACTTTGACGAATAACCGAGGGTCCCACAAAAAGGCTTGTACTCGGATCATTAGTCCTGTGGCCACTTTCAGTTCGCCTCGTTTTTGCAACAGCAACCCCTGGTTCACGCCATAGAGGGCTCTGAGTAACTTGATGTAGCTCAATTCGGCCTTCCAACCATCGGTCACTCTTTTGGTTGCCTCACCAATGAAGTTAAGGGGTTTGCTGTGGCAGAACTTTCCTTTGGTGAAGCAGCTCCGTTCGCCTACAACCGGGTTGTTCACCTCCGGGCGCCCCATCCAGTGCAGCTTAATGAATCTCCAATACTTTGAGTGGTACCGAAAGCAAACTAACAGCCTGACAGCCAGCCACGACGTCGACTTCACCATCCTTGTGAACTGGTAAAACTTCCGACACCTTCCATTCAGCCGGCCGTTGCACCTATTTGAGGGATTTGTTGAACGGCTTAGCCAAGGGCCACACGAGTGTCCCAATCAGCTGTTCTAGGATTGCGGGGAGTATACATTCTTGTTTCTCGGGTTCCTAGGACGGAGTGGTTCTTTGGTCAGTAAAGCATCTTCTGATGGTAATGCAGACTCCTTTATCGGATTAGGCGCAGACCACCCTAAAGAAGGCGGTGGCTCCTATTTGGGCCAACCTGTGGACCTCCCTAGTAATTCTGCCCTTCCCGTATTGTTCCCAGTTCGGTTCTGATTCCCGATCCTCTCCCATCTACTGCAGCCCTTACGGCTGCTTTCGCCTGGACATAGTTGTGGAACTCTTTTTTGGCGTATTTTTGTCGATTCCGCGGGGCCTAACCATATAATTATTTCTCGGGCCTCTGTTGTTCCACTACGTACCTGTTTATTTTCTTGCACCGGATGATGCTCCCATGTCCACCATTTTCCTGAAGTATCCATGCTTGGTGTTTACGCTTCAATGACCTGGTTTTATTGCGTTTGTACCACTTTGGTATGCCTCTTATTCGAACTGTGTGTAGTGAAGTCACTTGCTCTGTGAGACTTGGTAGACTGCTTGTTATTCCCTCCCCCCTACATCCCTTCCATACCACCCCGCGTACCCCAAACTAATGTCTCTTCCATCGTTATCAGAGGCCCTCTATCCAGCCTCACAGAGCAGCCTCGCTACTTACCTGGTAGATCCTCCCCCTGGCCGAAAAACTGGGACCTGGGGATCAAGAGATCACTTTTCGCCAGAGAAGCATAAGTGAAAGCTTAATCTACTTCTGAGGAAAAAAGGAAATTGCTTGATCCAACAGCTCTGGTGTCTGACTGTTCCTACACCTATTACACAGGTGGATGTACTGTATTAGTGCACTTTCCTTAATGCCGTTAGGCAACTTATGGCCGGAAGATCCCGCCGGTGCCCAACGTTATTGCTAGCCTATTTCTGGAGAGGCCAAATTACCTAACACTAAACATTTCCCGTCTTTCTGAATGATACTGCCAAATACTCTGGAAGACCCTCATCTTCCTCCGCGTCAGAGAGCAGGCTTCTATAAACACACTCCAGCGCCACACAATTTTGACCTTTATTTGTGCTTCCACCTCCTGTGTACTGGAAGCCACGTGGTTAATACTCCTTTTTCGGTTGTGTTGGACTACTGACAATAGTATCTCCCCTATTCTTCCATTCTCAAGGTCGGTTCTGTGCACGCTCAATTCCTCTGGACAGGCTGGACATAGCCTGTCAATCTCACGCAGCCATGATTCGGTGACCGCCGTGCAGTCCATCCTATTGGCCCCGACCGCAAGCTCTCCCCCCATTTGGTGCTGATGCCACAAACACAAGGCTGACTCGCTGTTGTAACCACATTGTCTCCGTTGTTTCTGGTCAGCGAAGCACCTATTTTGCACTCGAGCTCAGTGCACAATTGCTCCCTCCGCTTGTGCCTCTCTCGGGCTCGTGTTTTACTGCTAGTCCTACTCACCACCGCTTTAACTGGGGCACATACCAACACCGGACCGCCTTGTGGGAGCTGAGGCCTATGTGGGGCCACTGGTTTGACGCGCATTACTGGAGATGACCAGTGGGCTGGCCGTTCTCCTTCAGTGGTTGGGATGATGTGGGTGCTTCTTTTCCCCGAGAGCCGGTTATAACCTAAGTTGCAGTATCCGGTTTCATTCTGATACCTCCACTGGAAGTCACACTGATTCTAGCAGCTGCGGCGAGGAAAGTATCGCGGCGAATGAGGCTCCTGAACTCTGCCGGGGTTGGCTTCCCCGGCTTTTGTCCTCCCGTATTCGGCCTGTATCACCTTGTTTGGAGTACTCCCCTCACAGGCGTTTGCTAGAGCCCCCAACTTGTCTTAGTGGGTTGGTGACCCGTTGTTGCAGATGTTGGATTCTTTGGCGTCTCTGCAAGATGGTTCTCTGAATCCCCTTGTGATTACTTTCCCGTTGCGCCCCAGTGCTTTCCCCTTGCTAACCTGTGTTGCCCATATTGTACCTGTCAAAGAAGCCGCCTGAGATCTCGAGATTTTGGTTCTGGTAGCCTGGCACCGAACCGGGTCAGACAAGCTTTTCGCTCTTACTTCAACCCCATTTTCGAGTGTTTCACATGACCCCATAAATGGTAGACCTTTCCCTCCCCCTTCGAAAGGAATGACGGTTACATCACTTACCAGCAACAACGGTGAGGCTCCATTCGTGCTGGCCTGGGGAACCGAGCTAGCTCCGCCGTAATGTGCCCCTAACTGTGGGGTGTTTTTCTGTCCTTTTTTATCAGCTTTTCAGCTAGCTTAGTGTGAGGCCCTCTGGACAACTTTCTTCCCCTTACTGCTCACGCTGAACATGCGCAAGTCAGTTCATCATGACTCCCATGCAGCACTATGGCCATTTTTGTATTCTGCAGCATTTCCAGCGGAACCAGACCAAGCCAGTGGCGCGGCAGTCGCCATCCTGGAAGTCTAATAAACATCACCTTTCACCTTTCGGGAATTCCACTTTGACTTCAGGCCTTGTAGCTCTTGAAAACCCTACTAGTTATTAGCTGGCGCCGGGCTTGTGTATAATCATGCCTCCAGAAGTGCCGTTCGACTGGCGCAGCAAAGCTGCAAGGTCCACGGGCTATCTGGACGGGAAATTAGAGAAAACGTGGGACGGCAGTAGGTAAGACTCCAAGTAGACACAAATGAAAACATCTAACGGTAGGCTCAACAATTACAACACGGTAAACTAGTAAGCACTCCGGCTCACCCCTCTCTAGTGCCACCGATCACTATCCCAATAGCAATGCTGGGCGCCGATATGCCGCTTTCTTCGGCTTCTTTAGTCGAACGGAATAAGGTTTTAGTTGTATGAACTGCCCAATTTTCTGTTTTCAGTACTAACTTCCCCATTTTTAGTCCTAGCGACGATTCATGGGGTGCGGACTGGCCGGGGTCTGAAGCTGTAGCGAAGTCTTAGGTACGGCTGAACCTTGTAGCTTCCAAACCATTATTTGTTTTTTCCTCATTTATTATTCTCTTTTTCTTCTCCTGTGGTATTTTTTCTCACTTATTTTACAGTTCGGTTTGCATAGAGCCAGTAATGGCCGAGGCTAATCGACCCTGCAGACCTCTTTTGGCGGCATGCAACTGAGTTAGCACCCATCACTGAGGGACTACTAGGATGTTCCTGTATATTCAGCTCGGCAGAACCTCCCACTGCTGTGGTTTTGCTGAAAGGAAAAAGAATGGGAACATCTAACCTTCTAAATGAGAAGCAAACGTCATGTGAGCGCTCCCTAACAAGCAGCAAGCCTCGCTTTTGTGCGCGGACAACCTGCACTACTTAAATTCCAGTTAGCTCTTCTGTCTTTAAAAATCTGCCTCCGGGAATATAAAACACCAAATGTCTAGCGTTTTATGAAAAATTCCAAGCCTTTCAAACTAATCAGCGCGTCAGTCAGCTAGTTCCACAACCCAGCCACCCTATTGCAGAAGCTGACTCGCACATTTTGCATTGAGCGCACCCTTCATAGTTTTACGTCGCTCTCCCCGGTCCGTTCGTTGAGTGCCATCAAGAACTTATCTGCGGCCTTTATTTCCGTTGAACTTTCCAGGATTTTAAAGGATTTACTAAGGTCCTAGTCTCTGTTTTAGAAGTGCTCACATATTCTGCTGTCTCTGGCTGTATTTCCTCCCTTGCCGACCCTCATCCTTTCCGTCGGTTAGCCGTTACACTCTCAGACTCACTCTTTACGCTTCGCATTGCCCACTCCTTGCTTCCAAATGGACAACGTCCATTTATTGCAATGTAACGTGCTTCCTGGCTGTCCGGTCATTCACCATGCAACTTGAATTTTCTTTCCTATTTTGGTTCATCGCCTGTCATCACCGTGGTTTTTCATGCCGATACTTAGCCTTTCTCACATAAAAATCTCAGGTTCCAGTCACCTTCTTCTGGCTCAGCCAGTTCCTCCATTTGACGTTGACGCTCAAAATCACCGGGTATCCATTTCATTCCGTCCTTGAGTTCACCTAAACTCCCCTCATTATTCTTCGGTGTGCATACACTTATCCTCCTCTCATCCCCCTCCAAAGTCAACCTACCCTACTTTTGTCACGCATGTTTCTGAACTTTTCACGACTTTCGTCCGTCCATTTTGTTGCTTGTAAAGATTTAACCATGCATCATGATTCGGGGGTCTTCGAAATGAAACATTATTATTGATAATAAAACAGGCTCCACCTTTTATGAGGAAAGACGTCGGAGGCTGTACGCGGTACCCTAAATGAAGCCCCACTATTGAACTGTACGGGGGTAGGAAAGCACCTTCTCTTTCGCAGGAAATTGTCGACCTAATCCCTAAGGGATCCTTACGAGTTCCATGGGCAGCCGGCTTCCTCAGCCTCAATGATGTGAAGTGCTTAATCATCATGGCACAAGTCATTTATCTATTGCACCGAGCCAAGGATGAACGGTTCATTAGCCTCCATTACGGTTTGACCCACTGACGCTCTGGCCAGCAGAGGCATTTACCCTAATTTACCGGCGTACCTCAGGCTTTTGCCCAATTTACTGCCTCAGTATCACCGCGTAATCCGTTGTCATTACTTCACTCAAACTCTGCTCTCGGTAAAATGTGCGATTCCTTCTTCTAAAATTTGTGGACATTTCGTCCTACGGAGTAATGATGTACACTCTAACCCTGCACTCACGCTGGCTTCTCGACTACCTTCCAGAAATATGCCATTTTTGTCGTCATTATTATCACAAGGAACTCCCGCTAACCTGATCCGACAACCTCCGACTGGTCTGCAGGTATACGGCACGGAAGCTTTAATGCTTTAACCAAGTCGTTTGTATCAAAGACAACTAGTCCCAGAGATGCTCCCCGAGGGACACCACTAGTGGCACATACTGGCTCCAATTTTGCATCTGTAGCCATACCAAGAAAACGTCCTGTTAGTCAGCCATTTAACTGTGTCCCTCCGTCCATCCACCGGTCTTCATTTTTTTCAGCAGTAGCCAGCGGTTTGCCGAGCCAAGGGCCTTGCTGAAGTCCAGATGGCAAACTTCCACCGTTTCTCCACCATCCAACTGTGTTGTGACCTTGTCCAAGGGCCAGAAAAGGTTTGAGGGACGTGGTCTACCATTTCAAACCCCATGCAACTCTTTACTTAGCAGTTTTTGTTCCGTCAAATGATTGAAGAAGTGTCCCCTTATTAGTTTCTCCAAGTGTCTGCAAAGAATACGAACAAGGCTCACTGGTCTTCAGCTTTGATTCTGCGAGCGTGGTCCAACTTTGTGGGCAGCCACCACCGCTGCCGCCCTTCAGCCGATTGGTGGTACACCTTAGATAAAAGCGGCACGAAACAGCCAGCAGACACTTATACTTACCTCAGCTGCCTGCGGTTCTGTGACAGCTGGATATGTCATCTGACCAGCTGATATTCTGCACTCAGTGCTTCCAGTTTCATTGTCATTGCCCCGACTGTCCTTTGCATGTAGCGTGTCGGGGTCTTCTGGTGGCCCCTGAAACCACTTGTGCTTTAGAATCGCACTTTTGAAGCATAAATTCAGCAACCCCGCCTTGCCCTAATCTTCACATACTTCCCTCTCATCGCCTGTAATAATAACAATAATAACAATGGTATATTTCTCGGCCGTTGTCGAGACGCACGCGCAGACGCATGATCATGGTGTAACACGTTACTCAACAAGATGAAAGATTCACTAACTTTGAGAATGAAAGCCACAAGTGCCAGCGGCGGAAAAACATAGCCAGCGATAGTCTGAATGGATTAGTCTAATATCGGTTTGCGCGGTAGTTTCAGGCCTGTTTCGAATTCAAGTTGGGCGGTGTTGCTCTGTGGGGATATCGAGAAGATCGGCAGTGCATGGTGCGAAAGATGCTTTCTAAAGAAGAGCGACGCGAGTCATGAATGACGGAGGCTTACTGAGGATCTGCGAACAGAGTAAGTTCTGAATAGGAAGAAGAGGAAGAAAAGTAAAAAACGTATGGATAATCGATGCACGCGAGGAGAATATCGATCCGTGAAGATGGTGCGAACCGTGAATGACGGATCTACCGGGGTTCAGTAAACGGAATGAGTTACAAAACAGGAAGACATGAAACCCTTTTTATGAAATGCACTAAGGAACATTGATGAGGACGGAAGGAACGGCAATCCATAAAAAGGTGAGCTTAATTCCAGGATCAGTAACCTGTACCAATCAGAAATGAGAAAGCGCAACTGGAGGGTCCTGGAAGAGCGGAGGATCGATTTCTCGCCGACTACGGTTTAAGGAAAAAATGATCTGTGACAGCGGATACTGCAGTGGGAAACCTCCGAATGGACTTGAGCGTCATTATGCTGCTTCACCGACATATATATATATATATATATATATATATATATATATATACATATATATGTTTACGCATTTGGCCTCAGCGTTATTCAGCGTCGGTATTGGTAATGTACAACTTCTCAGGGGTATGGTTCGTCTGGCAGGGTTAAGGGTGTGCCGGCTAATCAGCCTGGTGTGGCGAGGTATGACGGATTAAACTGAAGACCGATAATTACCGGTTTATCAGCAGGTTGCGCGTGAACTTTTATTTGTGTTGGCTGCAATGGTGATATCTGCAGGAAAGACTTTGCGGTAGAAGACGCTAAGCGACCTGGTGAGCAGTTGGGGGTCTTTTCTGTCGAGTGGCTTGATTGTAGTCCCAGTTGCTACGAAAGGTTCCACTTGGGCCTCTATCGGTGCGAGTCAAGGAGGCATCCTTTGTTATCCAGTGTGGCGACCGAGATAGAGGGTAACAACGAACCCGAAATAAATGGGGATTTCAGTCTGGGTGTGGTTCAGGCTGTGAGTTATGGTAATGTATGATGACAATAATAATGAACTGGTTGGATTTATATGAATGGGATAAGATGAAGTTTTGCCGGAGCGGTCAGTGGTGCCCCCACGTTCTGGGTAAAGTAGGCTCGCAGGGGATTGCGCCACACTGCTGCAGGCTAGCAAAGTAGCTTACACCGTTTGGGCAACTGTGTATGAATTTCAAGGGATTATTGGTTTGCAAGTTGGTGCGGCAGTACTCGGGTACTGCTAAAACCCTGGGGCCTCACGGTAAGGAGGAATAAGAAGTAGTAACCCTCAATGCCGCTTGCTTACGCAGAATGTGGTTTAGCACCGAGGTGGTAAGGTAGGTTTGAAGGAACAGAAGGTGAGTGGATGGGACTGGTACACTGCTGGCGTAGCACTATATTTGTTATTGTCTCTTCTGGTATAGTGGTTATTCTATGCTGAATAGCTTCTGAGGGGACTTAAAGCAGAGGAGTCTATTAGGGTGTCGGTGGTGATGCATCAGAAGAAGTTGGTCGTGCCGAGGAACATAGATGTAAGTTAGTCTATGCTCCTACTCGATGGTGCTAGCGTACTGAGATTATAATCGAGTGAGAGCGAAGAAATCTGATGTGGTGGTGACTGCAAGGTCACCGTGGTATCTTTCTCGTCGTTTGCATATTGCAAAGCAGGACAACACCAATGTGAGAACTGTTTTGGGAACCGTGAGAGGTGGGAACGGGATGGAGCCGAATTTTCGTCAGGGAAGCGAACTCTAAAGGTCTACACCCAGTGCTCATGGAAGGCAGCACTAAGGTCTGCTTTACTTAGGGAGGCAGCACGATATACATCCGTTTGCATTCAGCTCGTGGCGCTGCAAGAGTGGTCCACACATTTTTTAGACGTTTTTATTATTTTTTATAGTTTTACCACAGTCAGATATCTGGCTGTCAGAGAAGGCGGAGCTGCTTTTGGCGAGCGACCAAAGCTCTCAAACCTTGGCCGAAACATGCACCACATGTAACGGGCCACGTTGGGACTAGGTCAACCGCACCAGTCAATCCGTAGCGACACTGCAGCCCGGAGGCATGGGTCACATGTGACAAGGCTGGTGTGCCTGCAAGACAAAACGGTGGGGTATTTTCCCCCTCCTTCATGCCAACCTCTTACTTTTTAATGTTTATATCGTCTCTCTGGTGGTCAACTCTGTACAGGGAGACAATCACAGCCAGGAATGTTTACAGATGTGCCGTGATAACACTCGCCATATTTGTGAAGTCAGATGCGCAAGACGGTTTACATGGGACAGAAAATGCGGGGGAAGGTCGAGTCATCTACAGCCTGCGATTATTCGATGAAGTTCATGTTCACGGAGACACCAGTTTGCACAGGGGTGGGGCATTATTTGCAGCACTAACAAAGTAAAAAACGGCTGAATTTGGTGGATTTGTTAAGGACCTTAAGTTGATTTGGACCGGACATCTAGGTTTATGGACTCCAGTGTTTGATGCCTTATATCTGAATCAGCGATAGGCCACTGTGCTGGCTGGCCCCGAAGATGATGCTTAATGGTAAAGAATTGAGATTGATTTGCAGTCTGAGACCGTGGGCATGAACCGCTGAGTTCCCCAACTGCTGTCGGGAGGAGGCCAAACATATATGAGTCTAATTGAGACTAGGATGGGTTTTCCAACTTATTAGTAACGTATTCCTATCTCAAAGGCCTGGGCCCTTGAAATACAAGGATTGCACATTCTGGTCAGCTTGTTCACCGTTGGACCTATGCATATTTCTTGTATGAAGGCTATCGACTCCGGGGATTATGCCCGAATAAGTTGCGGTAGCTTATTCCAAGTTTTAGCCTTCCTGTTGATGAAGTGTGACCTAAGTGCTAGCTTAGGCAAAGGGACAGAAGCCAATAACTCCATTGTTATTAAGGAACAATTGGGAGCGTTTTTTACCTGTGGTGCTGAACTACATGATCTGGTTTTTGAGATAATGTGAAAAAATATTGGTCGATTAGTAAGCGGACTAGGGCAAGGCCGGGTCAATCGCCGGCGAGACTATAAAAGGAAACGGTGAACTTTGGATAACTGAGAGCCATAAGGTTTCGTAACCAGATTGGGATATGATCTAGAGTAATCAATCAGTGGAAGAGAAATAATAAATTCCGCATAAAATTGTAGAAGAAACTGAGCTGGAGGCTAAAGTGGAGGCAAAATCGTTGACGCCATAACTAGATGTTGAGTTCACTTAGTGCGCCACGCCGAATGAGAGAAATGAGACCGGATTTCCCACCTTGAAATCGCTGAGATAGTGATGGAAGTGTGTGTGGTGAAACCTTATGTGGAAAAGAGGCAACGTAAGAAAAAGAGAATCAAGCGGTGTCAAGCTAATGCCCATTCTGTTGCAAAATTCGGTGATGCACCGGGACGATCCGCAGACAGTTTGTTGTTCTGTTGACTAGGTATCAAATGTTATATAGGCGAGTCGTGGGAGGATGCTAGAGTAATGTGATAGGGAGGGGAGTTTATAGATGAGTGCCTGATGATTCGATTTAGGGTAACCGTTGGATGGAGGTTGAGAAGCCTGACAGGTGCTGCGTCATGGGTCAGAGACAAGGGCGAAGACTAAATGAAAATTAGCACCGGGAACGTTTAAAGATCATCTTGCATGCAACCAGTGGTATTTCATGTATTCAGATACGATTTCGGAGGCACTGACCTCATTCATGAAAGCAACTAAGTTTAGGCTTTGCAGCCTGGTAGGTTTACGCCAAGGTAGTGGCAGTGACCGTTAATCGTATGGCACATCCTACAGATCGTCGAGGGTTCCTCGTAAGATCTACCAACAGCCATACATGGATTTATAAGAGCGATCAGTTTTTAGGTGTCCAGCGCTACGTGTAGCCTAGAATTGAATATGGTTTAGAAATCTATGGAAGGGATATTAGCTGGCAGTTTATTCCACAAAGTTGCATATTTAACGAGGAAAAAGTTTTTTCCTAAGGATTTTCGAGAAGAATGAACCATTATACGGTGTTTTCCATTGCGCAGCTGACGTGCCGAATTTACACTGAACTGAACTTTGCTAGAGGATACAGTTTGCTTGTGGAGTAAATTAAACAAAAATGCAAGGTTGAGTTTTATTCTCCTGAGCCACAGAGGGCCAAGCCGCGGAGTGAAACACCGTCAATCCTAAGCGCTTCAAGAGGAACATTGCAGTTTGGTGTGGGATAACTTCTTTTGTTCGCTAAAGATTCCTTTTTTAAGTGGTCATACCAGGAGAATAAGGGCTGTGTGCCGACCTTGATGGCATTTGGTGCTACAGGTAGGTTTCCTCGTTCGACTTCATAGACTTTCTTCATACCATCGGCAAATAAGAAAAGCTCATTATAAGTGATGACATTGCAAGTGTCATTTATATATGGCTAAAACAGCAGTGGTCCCAGAACACTCCCATGGATAACCCAGCTTTTTACCGGGTGGGGGTCTGACATCCGGCCGCTGATGCAGGTAACTTGGTGGCCGGTTGTAGGAAGGATTTAAGCCAGCTGAGTAGGGGGTTTTCAAACTCGTGTCCATTGATCTTTTTCAGTAAATTCAGATACGGGAGTCCGTTGAAGGCTTTTGGTATATCATGATGGATGATGACGAGTGCTCTGTCTTTGTCGGCAGCTGCTGGTACTAAGTTCAGAAAGTTTAATTGGCGGGTGGAACACGAGCGCCATCTGAGCAATCCGTGCTGTTTCAGGCAGATGAGTTTATGGGCAGGAAGCAAGTCGGTCAGATGGCATTTCACGACTTTTTATCCATTTATATCCGTAGTGATGGCCGTGATAGAACTCAGTGAGGAATTTGTGATAGACGGTCGGCAAACTGGGTATAAACCAAACTGAGAGATACAGTGGTTGTGAAAAATGTGGTAAACGTATCATCTATCTTCCGAGGGTAGTCTGGGAAAGCATCCAAATGAACGATCTGTTTTATGCATTGAGTTGATTGAAGGGCACGAGCCCCCTGCAGCCGGGCTAGCTATCGAGCTTTGTTTGGGTGGCGTAGTACTTTGGTTTTTTGCCTTAGTTGCAGGTCACGGGTCTTGAGGTGAATTTCGCGGGAGAGGCGTTCCAGTCGTAGGGCTGTGGAAAAGTCTGTGTTTCGTTGGTACTTCCGTCGAAGCCTATAGTGCTTCTGCTTTGACCTGGCTATATGGTAGCTTGCTGTTCTGGATGGATAGTAGAGACGTAATATTTCTTCTATACGTGAGTGCAAATTTGAGTGGAGGTCAGCGGCGTACTGAGGACTTGCTGTTAGGAAGAACTCGTCCCAGTTTCTGGAGCGAATTTGCGAGAGGATGTGGTCCTCCTTAAGGTGACGGGTGGAGGGATCGTTACATAGTAGGCTATCAGAGGGTGGCTTGGCTCAAAACCCGCAACTGACGACTTTATGGTCGCTATCTGTTTAGTCGTTTAGTACGAGGGCAGGAATGTTTGGTAGACCCAATTTAAATAACAGATCAAGAATGTTATTCTTTCTGGAAGGCTCTTTTACCTGTTGGGCCCATTGGCCTGGGCGAATGCATGAAGCGAATTGTAAATATGTGATGGGGCAGCAGAGAAAGACCCGTTCATGCCTGGGAAGAAGATGTAAGTAAATGCATCACTGATGAGATTAAATGTGTAAGTTTCGTTGCTGGGGGGGGGTCGATATATACAACCTAAAACAATGATCATCTGGGATAAACAAATTGTAAACGACATAGAATTTTCGACTTTTTTCAGCACGGAATTTTCCAATGGGGTTGAAGATAGGCTGCACTTGGCATACCACATGCAACCTCCACCCCGACGGTTGGAAGTTGGAGTCCTGAAGGTTAGACAACCCATCAGTGATATTTTGTCAAAAGGTGTATACTCGGTGAGCCAAGTCTCAGTGATCAGGATAATGTTGAATTTGTGGACGACAGTCAATCTTTTCATAGCGGAAAGCTTGTTCAAGGTGGAATGAAAGTTGAATGGTGATATGGAAAGCACTTCTGCGGGAGGCTTCGAGTCGTCAGTGATCTTGGTAGCGAAAATGTGCGTAGGAGGGTGGTGATCAATAGGCGGGTCACCCATAAAGGAAGACTGCATGTGAGGTGCTGCTTCCATTAGGATTGCCGTGCCTTTATTGCCGCAGACTGTATACTGGACTAAGCACCCATGAAGTCTAGTAGAGGTTACCGCTGGATGCTGAGGTGACTTGATGGCGCTGGATAATTGATCTAGTGGGGGGCACGGTGACTCTAATTAGGACCTTTGGGGCAAATCACGTATGAGTCGGAGGAGAGCTAATAAGAATGCTGGGGGCTAGTATTGGGGGTGGAGGGCAGTATTAAAGGAGCGGCCATGGTTTTGATAGCGGCCTTGTGAGGGGAGTGACAAATGGCGGGATAAGTGGGATTGGAAAGAGGCGGGTATTATGCTATGGATAGAGATTTTTGAAGCGGCAGGCACTTCACAGGGCTCCAAGGAATGAGTGTGAGGGGGTGGAATAGTTGCGTAGGAGCGGCTGATGAAAGAGGCTTTGATACGAAGGATCAGTTAGCATGGTGTGCAGTTAGGTCAAAGTAGAATACGGCGATTTTGGGCGATGAAAGGGCAGAGAATATCAAAGTTGCGGAGGGGTAAAACGTGGTGTACCATGGGGCGGAGAAGGGTCAGGCGCGGGTCAAATGTTGTGGTATCGGTTGGCAACCATACTGGTAACTCCCTCTGAGTGATTTGGGTTTGGCTTAAAGTTGACATTCCAACTTAAAGGGCTCTTATTGTCTAATATGCCTAAAATATCCCCTAAGGTTTTGTTTAGCTGCTTTTGCTGGCTGTATCTCAAACGTCCTTTTTGTGCTCCTTTGCATCTCGAAAGCCATGTTCGGTATTCGAGGTTTTTCAGCCACTCTGCCTCACAGCCGACTGCTTTAAACTTTTGTCTACTTCTGTCTCATTTCCGAGTGAATTTTCTAAACAATGCCGTGCATTACTTGGGCTTGGTTTTGCTTCTTTCCTTCCAGTCGGGAGAACGAGTCTAACAGGGCCAGCAGATGTCGCCTAATTATCTTTCACTTGGGGGACGGTTGGTCTCCCATTCTCTACCTGATGTTTTCCTTCACGTGCTGAAATAGGTTTCTTCAGTGGTGCAACTCGGTTAAGTTCTCCTCCACCCTACTGCGATCACAGCATACCATGTCCCATTTCACTCCAGGTAGGTTAAAATCCCCCTCCATCAGTATCGCCCTTGCTCCTGCCCTCTACAGTTCTAGTGCCTGTGTCAATTTTAGGTCTTCTTCCGTTTCCGAGTTTGAACTTCTGTGTACACGTCCAATTTCAGTTTTCTCAAGGGCTTTTTGACGAAGACGGTACATGGCTGCGTGTTCATTATACATAACCTGACTTCCGATCTTATGTGAAACAAACCCTTCCCTATAATGGGAGATCACTCCATCGCCCACCGTGTCATTGCGTCTGTCTTGTCGATGCATCAAGCAAAGATTTTAGACTTCCTGCGGAAGTCCATCACTTTGCAAAAACCACGTCCCGGATACCGCAACTAACTCAAAGCTAAAGCCTTTCGGCCTTTGCTGTCAACTCCGCCAATCTTTTCCTAATGTCACAGGCGTCGGAGTACCCTTCCAAGGCGGACTTACCTAGAGGAACCTCCCAGCTGCGCTTAAATTTGTGTCGTGCATCGGACGGGGCACTCGATTAACTGCCAACTGCTTAAATCCGACGTACCAGGCGACATAGTGTTCCGGTTTGCTTGAATGACTTTTCGGTCCACCAAGGAACTTTACTTCTACGCCTCATCAGCGTCGAAGCTTCGTTTTCCCCTGTCTTCTTTTTGAGTGACCTTACAGTGAGCAACCTAGGACCTTTCTCTCTGGCGGACGGATTTTTCATGCCTCATCTTCCCCGATATCCCTGAGCACAATCACTAACTGAAGGTACATTCCCCGAGGCAGTGGCCTCCCGATAAGCAGTTTGTTTGCGCCCCAACCTCAGGCTTCAATGCTTGCTTGCACTGGTCCGACATTTTGTTCCTAACCCACCTGCTATATTGCTCTCTCCCTCGGGACATCTGGTACAATGCAGTCTTTTCTCCTCGCGCGATGTATGACAACACCTGTTCGTGCTAGAAGTTGATTCCCAATGTTACTGTCTACAAACTCTACGACAGTCGGTCGAGCCGGGCCACTCGATGCACGACAAATCGAAGAACAGTCTTCTTCGGTAATCCGTTAGGAATAAACGAAGGAGGGTCATCTCAACGCTGAGCTCCGGTCAAGAAAGCCTTGCGGCACCACTTCCCCTTGGCGAGTTTAAGCTGACTCTCCATCTACCTCAGGAACAGAGGTATTGGGGATGAAAACTTTAGAGCTAGCGAAGGAAAATTTGAGATGGTATTGACGGGAAGGTAGCAGACCGACAAGGGAAAAAGTGGAGGTAGTGACGAATTCGAGAGGCGCAAAGGTGAGAAATAAGGGAGAAAGGTCCGAAGACAAAGGTTGACCGGGGACTTTCCAAAGTAACAATGATACAAAGAACAAGAGAAGTAAGACTACCAGCAGGCACGGAGGCTACCTATCTGCCGGTTTCGGCAGACGCACTGGCCAGTCACCTGTCCATCAGATGTTTAAGCTTAAAGACGGTGCCAAGAGTTATCACTCTCTTTGAGACAGGGGTCCAATCAACTAAAACCTTAACGGTGGGGAAATGTCTTCCCAGAAAACAAGGAGTCTATCCTTTGTAAACTTCAGTAAGTGCTCTCTGGTGACTGCACGGTGGCTGAGGTTCAATAGCAGCATAGTCAACCCCCGGGGAGCAACATCCTCCTTGAAGATTTTGAAAGCTTCTATGAAGTCTTCTCTACGTCTGCTGCGCTCCGGCGAGAACAGGTTCAATGCTTCATGTCTCCGTCCGTAGGCAAGGCCCTTCAGGCTAGAGAACCATCTGATGAAACGTCGCTGAGTCTGCTCCAGAAGCTTCACATCCTATACCAAGGGACTCTATGGTCTTGATTCCAGTATTTAGAACTGCGATGCGGTCTGACTTCTTAACCATTAAATATTCTTCTCTTTGTAACAAGCTCTCACGAAAATTGGGTCGATATCTCCAGCCTCGTCGACATTCAAAAAAAAGAAATAAATAAACTTCCGACCGCGTGAAACCTCATTCTGATGCATGATCCATACATATCTACTACTCGAGTCTACGAACTTGGCCTGGGGTACTAACGAGTAACCTAAAAACTTCTGTCCGGCAGACATCAACCACTGGTCAATTCTCAAGAGCAAATGGATCCATTCTGTATTGTGGTAGGCAAATAGAAGCAGCCAAACCCGTGTCTTACGATTGGGAATAGCAATTACCGTGTTTCCCTTAATCCACTCCGTATTTCCAACACTCTTGACCTCGACACCCTAATAGCCACTGTAGCTCTGTTTATTCGTTCATTCTTGCCGTCCGTTTTCTACCATAGTCGGCAAGATCCTTTATCATCAGCTATTATTGGGTGTAAGAATATTGGTTATGCTAGAAAATGGGTAGTAAAATATTTAGTATTATGTCATCAAGTTGCTAGCCTCATTCAAGCGCAAGCTACTCACTTGTTGATACCCAATTTCACAGCACAAATTATCACCCTCTATGCACCGGACAGTGAGCAGCGTTGACCTCTATCTATCATCCATCTTTTTCTTTGCATGCTGTAGTTGCTTAAAGAAGTACTCATCAAACTTGGCAGGTATTTCATTGCCTACTTTTCCTGAGTTGCGCGTCCACCTACTCTCCTGCCCCGTTTGTGACCATGTCCGCTTTCCATGCTGGAACTCCCAATACTGTTCACTCATTGGCACACTTTTTGTTACTGTATTTTCCCTCACCAATCATCAAACAAACTCCCGCACTGAAATACCCCTCCGTAGTCCTCCAGTAGTCAGTAAGATGACTAGTGTTTACCTGCACCGTTCATCAGTCCATACGATCGCCCCCACAGTACTATTCCATGGTTTATCCCTATTTTGCAGATCACCAAGCTTTATCCATGCTTGCACGTCTCCTACGTATATTTCCCATGCAGCTTCACCACTCAGTCACCATCTTATTTCGCATCTGTGAAAATGGTCGTCAAAAGTTGTAAACTCACCGTCCACCCACCATAGCATCGCTTCTCTTACATCCTCAATGTGACAGTTCCCTTCCCCTTTCGGATGTTCCATTCTTCGGTCATGTTAAAGAAACTGACACTGTGTCCGGCTTCTACGTTTTGCCGCTATCTTCCTCGGCTGACGTATTTTATTCTGCAGCCGTTGATCTATTGCCGCTTTTCGCGATACACGTTTTGCGGCTCCACTCAGCTGTCATTTTCTCATGGTACATATTAAACAGCATTCGTCTAGCGGCGTACACTTATCTGTCAACTACATCAAAATATCTCCCACAAAAACTGAACACCCTTGTAATCACTGCGGTCACGCAGCCCCTTTCTGTCTACCTCCCATTTACGCCTCTACATTTATCGACAAACCCTACGTAAGGTTACCAATTCGCTGTACGCATACCTGTTCTTCTCGCTACTTTTACTTTATTCCCCATTCTAGTAGTCACCATTTTCCTCGAAATGAGTCATTTGCTTGCCATATATCTCAATCCAACTAGATTCAGCCACCACCTTGTACCGTCACCTTTGACGGCCGACACATTTCCACGCTGATACCTCTTGACATACTCATAATAAAGTGTATAATTCGCCGAAAGCCTTTCTGTAACTCCCCATTTTGGTACATTACCGGGCTTCCTACTCATATGCCTTTCACATTCTTCAACTTATAAGTAACTCCTCATATTTCAGTTGATTAACTCCTCCGTTTACAAATATCAACAACATATCCTTTGGATATGTTCGACTTTCCAACAGTTGTAATTAGTTCCGCTATTATTTATGTATGCACTCCAGACATTCAACCGAACTCACTCAAATATAGCCGAACCGGCCACGTGACCCTGAGTTTTCAGTTTGCCGGACGTTATTGTCATTTTATTTCGATTTCGACGTCCTCCTATGATCCTCAGTGTGCACTTACTTTAACCTTTTGCAAACTTTGATTCTGTCATCACTTGTACCACTCAAACATGCATTGCAGCAAGCGTCAGGCCCACCCGAAGTAAACTTTTGTTGACAACAACCTAAACATGCCCTCTACTTGAATCCTGTTTAAATCACCTGTCAACTTTTGTAACCCTGCTCTATCAGATTTTTATAATCGGGCATCCACTTCACACCCCAATATGAGGGGTTTGCTCACAATCTCTCACCGGATATCAGGTATTCATGTCGGGGTTAAGCGAACACTGTTTCTTTTGCGCTTTTCCCCTCCCCAAGGAACACCTTGAGACTCCATGGGAATTACATTCCCGCATTTTCAGGGTTCATTATGGGTATTGGCTCCAACGAAAATCTGTCATCATCAGTAAGCTTTCCAGGCTTTCGTCAGTGCTTTTTTGAAAGTATTTTATCAGCGCACTCTCCTTCACGACTTCAAATCAATACGGCCTGAATTCCTGGATGTCCTGTTTCCGATTCTGCTTGTTACTTAGTGATGTCAACGTCTCATCTCCAAATAACTTTTGCCGGGCATTTCTCCGCGAACACTATTACCTCTGCACTCTTTAGTACTGTGTTTACCCCACTGAGTATCCAAGACCCCTCACTGTGACCCCACTTGGACCATGTGATCATGCAGCCAGGCGGGCTTTAAGTGTCCCCGAAGTAAATGGTTGCTATCATGAGGGGGCCGCCAAGCCTGGACACAGTATCCCAGGTGGGGCCAAAAGAACGCCTAGTATTACCGCAGTGGGACCCGAGTCTTCCCGGGCGCAAAGGTTTTCTTAAGCCGATGGAGTTCTTTAGAGGCTTTCTTAGCGGCCGCGCACCACTGCGCTCCAGATCACAAGTATTCCGATGCGATTACCTAAGGGTCCGTTGCTTTGATCACTTTCGTGATCTTTTGCCCTCCCAAGGTACCTGGCCGTCTGAGGTTCCTCACAATCTACCAAGCGGGTGCACTTGTTGGCACGTGATGGAAAGTCCCGGGCCACTCACCAGCAGTGTAACGTATCTAGATCCCACAGCATGAAATCGGTTGCTACCGAGCCAACTAACTAGAAATCGCAAAGCATAGGTCTCCCGAGCCCATAACCAAGTTATTCATGGAGAAGGTGAACAACACGGGTCCAAGGAAGAAGCTTCGAAGCACTCCGCTAAGGAAGTTCCATCCTGGGACGTATTATCCTCTACATTGACTTGGAAAGCCCTGTACACCGTTGGTATAGGAACCTGCTCAATAGTTTCCGAACACTGGCAGAAAGCACAACCACATCTCCAGCGAGCGATGGTTGACTGGGTCAGAAAACTTCTGAAAGTCGGGGTACCTGACTTCTATTCTTCCCCCTGACCAGCCCTTAGAAAGATCTCGTCCATGAGCCAAGTAAGATTTTTTACGCAGCATTGCGTTTTCTTAAGGAAAAATGTGGCAATTTTGGCTATAGAACGAGATACACCGGGACAATGAGTCCTGCGGAAGACAGGTTAGAAAACGGACGGGTTTGAATACGCTGTTTCGATGTAGACATCACAGAGCTCACTTGAATTGGCGAAATACTTTTTATGAACTGACGGTTTTCAGGTCTCCATCCTGAATGGTGGAAAATATCCGGTAAAGTAGGATGCGACAAGAGCCAAATTTTGCATACCTAATCCCATCGTGAGTCACGACGCTTACATGGGACAAAAGAAGAACGGAGCTCATCTCAGGCGTTCATCCACATGGTAAGTGCATAGATAGGACGCATGAGCACTTAGGAAATGTACAAAGGCAACAAGAGTCTATCGGTTACGTAAGTTCGTGCTGATGACCAACTTGTAAAAAATGTCCTTCTTTGCCTACTAGTTTACGAGAACGGTGCCAAGTGATGATAGTCTGATCGAAGTTTGTGTACTTTATTGATCTTCAAATTGTGTGTGTGTACGACGAGTAGGGGCGTGCGGGCAATGACATTAGTAAGCGGCAGGTAGGTTGTACGGACGTTGGCAATAGGAGGAGCTGATTACAGATGCGAAAAATACATCGCATTGTGTCGTACACCGGCTGTCAGAGATTCCGTAGCACAATAGTTCTGTAAGGGATGAAGGTGTTTAGAGTAGAACTATCATACAACGGTGGCAACCGTCGCAGTATTTGTATATGTGCGTATAAAAAAGTAACTAACAGGAAGTTAAAAGGACAGTGAGCGTGAGCGGTTGATAGAAACGGAACAAAGACAAAAACAATTGAACGGGATAATTAGCAATGACTTTTTTCTTCTCTCGAGTGAACGAGCTGTTACCTATAAGTAGGTATGTGGAACGGGGATGCACAGAGGCAGAAAATATCAAACTAAAGTGAAAACAGGAAAGACAAAAATAAATGCAACACAGGTGAATAAGCGTATTTGTACATCCGAATTTCGGGCCGTGACAAACAATCCCGCGTGGCAATGAACAACGTTTCCAAACCGAACAAACACTGGTCAATCAGAAGGCGCGCCAGAATAACCAATGCAAAAAAGAAGGGAACAGTCAGAAGAGGCGTAGTCTGGAGTGTAGAGGTAGACCGGTAACTAATCAACGGTCGAAGAAATGTGTACTAAGAACTAACTGCAGTGGGGAATGAGAGGAAATAATCAACTGAACAGAGACGATCTTGTTATCCGGTTCTGTGAGTTCGTATTCAGTCAATAACGAAGTATGTACTACAACTGATGTACACAGAATAACGAGACAGAATTTGTTATGATGATGAACTGATTACAGATGACAGATTGCGATTCTTTTACACAAGAAATACAATGCCAGAGGAGAACAAGAATCATGAGAGTGGAATTGACATTTGTCAGAGAAATGCGGCAAATTTGGCATGATGGATTATTACTCCCTTTTCGGTCCACAACTGCATCAGCTATACATATTCGGTCTTTGACTTCAAGAGACCCGATGAGTTATTCATTTCAGGGGGGACATGTATGTGTCTGACCCACAAAAGTTTGATAGAACTGTGTTGTGTTTTGGGCGACCGGGTGTTGCACCGCGATGGACCACAGACAAGTGGGCATTCCACTCAAAAACGCTCCACCGTTTACACCGGAGAAAATTGCGACGGTTCCCGGTTGTATGGACGGGCCATTCAAAGGGAAAATAGCCGGAGGACTGATCAACATATTTGGCTGATAGAACTGATGGGTTTGAGCATTTAGGAAAGGATTGACATTCCTGTACTGGGTAGTAGTTGGAACATTCGGTGAAGTGCTCATATTCTTGGGATCAACAGAAGGGATGATTGCAGTTGCACGGGCCCCGAGAGCCGAATGGGATAAAGGCCGGAGAGATATTTAATCCAGATGGGTTGGTGAATGTGAGGAGCATGGTAGACACGACGAGGGCATTTGGACCAGCGGCCCGGACAGCTTGGGGTTGGGGGTGTGATAACAACGAGGGCGTTGAATGGGGTACAACGGTGGGGATGTGGGTTTGAATGGGTTGTCCTAGGCCGGAAGACGCAGTTTGAGTAGCCACGTAATGCTGAGGGATGAATGTAGCCGCAGGGATACATGAATATTAGGGAACTGTGGTGGTAACGGCGGCCGGAGATAAAGTAGCAACTGGAGTCATCATGGGGGAGGTTACGCCTGGTAAAGTACACATACCAGATTGAGGTTGCTGACTAGATAACACAGACCCTGCAGCCTCTGCGCTACTGTCCTCGGTACCGAAATAAATGACAACACGGGCACGTTTTGTCGATCCCGATGCGACCGCTATGCGAGACCAAGTTGGGTCACTGTATACGGTGAAACGGGAAGCGATTCGGTAGATTGAACAGCGGAAGATGCGGAGACAGACAGTTCACCAAGTTCGTGCTGCCTAAGGACTTCAGCAGCAGTAGCCACTAGACCACGCGCTCCGACTATATCACCGCTAGCACGCTTGACGAATGCAGGACTGGCCGCCCCACGAGCCGTCATAAGGTGTAGTGGTGGACCACTTGAGTAGTTTTGGTGGGCTCTGGATTCAGTTGTAGGTGTGCCAGAATGCACGACTGCATGACGTTTTCGTCCTTGTTTCGGTAGAGTGCTCATTCCTCGACTGCCGATCGAGGCCCCGGAATCGGCAGAATCGTCGGTTGAATAGACCATATGAGCATGGTATCGGGTGGGCGAACTCAGACTGCCCTCATTGCTATCGCTGGTAAATTCGTCCACATCCAAATCATCCTCCTCATCATCTTCAACAAAGCCTAGCTCATCTGGCGGAAGACCCTCAGGAGCAAACACCATTCGTCGCGCGGCCGTGCGTAGTTCGGCTTTCTTTTGTTCTTCTTCTACATCACTATCGAAGACCGGTTCATCAGTTTGATGCAAAGCAGTTTATGGGACTAACCCTTCAACCAGAGCGCTGATTGTCTCAAGGCTGGAACCCATGATAACGAGGCGGCCGGTGGAGAACAGTTTGGGCGAGGTGCCCGAGTTGGGTTCTGTCTTGAAAGTCATTCCAGGAGCTAATTCGGGTTCATAGCTCATCATCATGGACCTTTCTCTGACCAACTGTTCCAGGCGCACACGGAACGGCAAACGACATATGGCCATGATATTCACAACTTTGTGTTTTCTAACTCGGCAAGGAAGTCCGCATTTCGCAATCCGACGTGCGATACGCCGAGCAACAATTTTGGCTTTGGCCAAAGAGTTGGCTCGGGTGCACCAGACCTCCCCACTCGACCAAACTGTGACCAGCGTGTAAGAGGACCGCAATCGCATGATCACATGACTTTGCAATGCCTTGAACTCAAAACCAACACTGGATCGGGCAAGCTCCTTCAATCGCAAATGGCACCGAATGCTAGCCATGACAACAACATTGGTGATGGATAGGGTCAGTGAAGGAGCATCCTTATTCACCGACTCATCTTTTGAGGTTTTTTCTATGATCGAATTTTCCAGTTCTTTCGGAGGACCTGTCAGCTCTTTTTCATTGTCCGAACTGTCGAGAAAATCAGACACATCTGCTGGATTGTCCGTAACTAGCGAGTCCAAAAGGCCAAATCCACTGAACACATCATCCAATGACATGCCACAACTCACACCAGCTGGCTGCGCAGCTGGGTCAAAAAGGCGGGATCTCTGACCACCTAACTCGAGGTGGCTTGTCACGAATAATTGATGGGAAGTCACGTGGTTGACAACTCTGTCCTACAAAACCGCTCCATCACCTAGGGCAATACCGTAGTTAACCCAGCGAGCTTGCAATACTGACCCATTTTTTATCCCTGGCTCTGTGGATTAAGGCGACCGTCGAATTGAGCCCATGCCGGGGCAACGTACTTTCGTTAGGAGATACCCTGAGTAGCATAGCCAGAGACTGGGTCGAAATCTCTACCAGCGTCCGCGCGGTTCTCGGATGGATGTCATCGGGCTCCGTTGCCACAGTCCATGTTAAGCCAGCTAGAATCATAGGTACCCTAGACACTAAGGTGGTTTCCACCAGTTTTTGGATAGCGGTCGCGGTGGCAATCAGCAGACGGCCAAGGGTCCCGTTATTTTGTCTACACACTTGTTGAAATTGTTGCACAAGGTATTTGGCCTTCTCAAGATTGCTGGTGGCTGCTCGACCCCGGGAATCCCTTACGTTTCTAGCGGCCACTCTTGCAGCCACCTCCGATAGCAGATGACTGTGTTGCCACTTTGGCTTTATTTTGGCTGTTTTGGCTGGACGCTCCTCGTACTTCCTTCTGCATTCTTTCTGAACCTTGTCCGACCCTGCTTTTTCTGATAAACACTGCAGGCAACGTCCTGGGCCACTACTGCTTCGGTTTGTGGCCCAATCAGATTTCTTCCTCTGGATTGTCTTCCAGACATGACTGGTCCGCCATGGTCGGACAGCACTCCGACAGACCTTCCTATGGGCAGCTGCTTCGTCGGTCGGTGGTGGGGGCTACCGGGCTAGGTCTCCGCATTCTACCTACTAACGTGCATTCTCCGCTCAGCAAGATTCCGGATTCGATTTAACTGCTTACGATCCACCTAGTTGGAAATAAGTGTTATATTGCAAGAGGCCTAGCTGGATGCCTACGCCGGGGGTTTTGAGGTCCAAATAAAAAATCAGTCATGCCTCCCTCAGGACAGACCAAGTCTCAAGAAGAAAAATGTTGGCTTCTGCTTCATATATCAACTCCAGGCAATCCAGCTACACCAGCATCAGTCTTATTTGTTACTCTACTTGGATTGACCGCGTATCAGCCTCGTGTTATCATTTTGATAATGTTATTATGGCGCACATTTACGTATCACCAGAAACCTTACAAGGCCAGGTTAGCTGCTCCTATGATTCATTTCTACCTTCCATTGTCTATCTGATAGATGAAAATCTTGGTGTAGTTATGGCCCGCTGTCCTTATGCAGCTAACCATCCACCCACATCTTTTATTCTCAGCGATATTTTAGACGCACGCACGATTTTCGGACTCGATTCCCGCCCAGCGAATAGAAACGCAGAACGATGGCAATTGATGGGTTTTAGTAATTTTGTTGGTTACTGTGTATAAATGACGGGAGATGGGAGGCTGACCGAGCTAGTGGCCAGAGTTGACGAGCTGGAGCGCGCCTTGCCGCCTGCGTAGCGTGACGTAATTTGGAGATGCTGTCTACTTTGCCTGCACCAGGTGGACTTAAACGAAACGTACTTTAGGCAACCAGTCGATTGAAGGGACCGAAGCCGAACGGAATTCCTGACCTATCGAAAAACCTGGTCAACGTTTGCCAAGCCAGTTGCGTACCTCAATGAATTACTGATGAGGATCACCCAAGTATCCTACAGGACTTCTAAGATAGGCTCACGCGTCTGGCCGACGTAACAAGCTGAATTTCTCTGTATTGAGGCCTGGAGTTCATTTACCTTCGAGTCACTCAATTACCGGACAAAAATCGTGTACGGTCCGACATTTCCCGAATAGGCATGAAGAGCCCTGAGTTCTCAATCACGAACCTGCAGTTGTGGCCGGCGCAAGCAGGAGCGAAGCTTCCAATGGCTGGCATAAACAGCCGATCTACCAAGTTTGCATATCCGGTGGGAAACTTGCCACGGGCTCTTGCTCCGGCAGTCAGGGATATGGTATGCAACCCACCAGAGAAAAGCCGATACGATAGATTGCGGGCAGCCTCACTGGAGAGAACTGGTATATCTAAAAACTGGTATCCGGTATCAGGCTCGATGACCCGGGGAACCAAACATGGGCGCATCTTCTCCGTTTTACGCGGGAACAGGTCTCTAATCCCAAAGTGGAATATACAACGTTACGCTTACTTTGAAAGCAAGTTCCTCCCAATCACATTCACGCTATCGTGGCTGCTTGGGGAAGTGAATCAACGTTAAGTGAATGGGCGGAAGCCACTGATTGAGTAAAAAACACATGCCTCACGCTGTGTGCAATATAGCTGAGGACCCCGAAGTGGACTATGTCAACAACATAGAGTCTTTGGCTAGACAGATAGCTTTATCCCCCCCCCCCCGCCTCGGGTTAGCGCCAGGAGCATCTTGATCAAGTTCCGTATCTACCAGCAGCGCGGCCCTTAAACGGCGGCACATGCGAGATAACCGAAACTGCAGCGGTGAAATAAGCTTCATACTTGAGTTGGCAATAAACGTGGTGATTGCCAGAAATGAATGCGGTGGCACCACAAAGCGTCCCTCTGAGAAGACTGAGGGGGACGTCTTTCGAATGGTAGCCCGTGGCGATGTCGCTCCTCCTGAAGAAAGTATCACGGGTGAAAATAATAACCGAAAAAACAAAAGCGATAAAAAGGATGAGGCAACCAACAATTTTTCATGTGTTGGAGATGGGGGGAAGGGCTCAGAGTGGAACATTTGCCTACCTTGCTTTCACCCTATTCCTAGATCTGTCAAAAGCCCTCAACCGGCACCCTGCAAGCACCGTCAATCAAACTCGTATTTCTGAGTCTAGTCACCCCACTCCTGCTGTGGTCTTCTTCTTACCCAACAAACGGCCTGTCGTCTGTGCTAAATATCGTTCGACGCGATCTCAACTCCTTCGTGTTTGGAGCACGTTGTGGCAAATGAAGCTCTCTGCTTCGTCCATGCGCCGTTTATCTCGGTGGATAATCCGTTTTCATCGACCCATCAGTTTCTGACTTTGAATTTCACAGCCATTGTTCTCTTGACTTTCACAACACACCACAGTCCAAGTAAGCAGAGGCAAACGATGAGTTTGATTCATTTTCCGCTGGTTCAAGCTGCATCACGTTCGACAGTGAGTCCACGCCTTTGACGTCCTACCCCCGCTTGAATACCGTTCTGTTATCTCCACTTATCCTCCCACATCTGCCACAGATATCTTGTAGAACGGCAACCGCATCTTCACCGTATTCCAACTGGCTTAGCAGAAAGAAGGAATTAGCCTACAAACTGAGCGAACCGCCCGAGTTCAATAGAATATCAGGCCTAATCAGGAAATAAACCAAAATTCTGAACTTTCCACTCCCTCAAACGTTTCTGCACTGCAGGATCAAGAACAGATGGTATAGAAGCAAACCACCATGCAATAAGAAAAGAAGCCCCCAATGAAACGCCAGCCAGATGGCTGTCAGAGTTTCGGCCAATTCGTTGCACGGACAACCCACACCTAATGGTCTATCGTGCTGATGAATCAGAAATCGAAAACTTAACAGCAGGGGCATTTTGGGGCTTCTCAAGTCCGCCGATTTGGCGAAAGCTTCTAGACTCAAAGGCCCGCGTCCGGCCGTACTCAGACACATGACTGGACCTCTTTCCAAGCTAACTTCTACTGTTGTCATTCGTTTACCCAAATCGTTCTTTGTTCTCAACCACTGTAGTCTTGTCGCAGTCAGTCCCACGTGAAAAGGGCCGAGCAACCGATGGATTCAGTGGCTAGAACAGCCAGTTGGCTGAGAAAATCCCCCAATGGTCTGTGCAAATCGGTATGGCGTTCCTTTCTTAATTACACGTCAGCATTTGAGGGCTGACTATCCTTGCTTCTAAAAGAATTGGGACCTTTTACTTCCCCGTATACTCACATAACTGGCCGTTAGGCCATTTTTCGAGAGATCAAAAAATGCCAAATCTGGAAAAAGTTTACGGAGGTCTCTGAAGCAGTGCCGGCTTTCTTTAAGGAGCTGTCGTCATATGTATTCACGACTTACATTGTCGATCTAAATGTAACTCACCCAGCCCACCTAGTTGAGAATGCTGACGACGTAGTTTTGGCTCTGTCTGTCTCTCGATACTCCGACTAATATGAGTTTCGTAGGAATATTTTACATATTCAAAACTTTTCTAAACAATCCGTTCTTCTGGTAAACAATGCCGCATATGTAGAATGCACATTATGCACTTTTTGATCGCATTCTACGAAGACGGCACCGCCGTTAACTCTACTGAAGCGCCTGTAAACCATATGAAGTAACCATGGGTAGGTTTACAGAGACACTTGCGTTGATCCTTACATGTAGAAAATACCGTTGAGAAATTGTTTATATTGTCATTTCAAACCCATCAAATTCGACGGTTCAGTGCTCCAAAGGCTGTCGTTCCTTCCTTCAAATACTAGGGTGTATTTTCCATCGTTTTATTTGGTTCTTCCTTAAAAGTTTTCAGTCTCGTGAAAAGGACTACATCACTCTTTGTGGAGGCCTGTGAATCATCAGTCTCGTTTCTGTTATAGACCTAAGAGACCGCACATCGGAAAAATGTGTTAAGCACATAGTGGCATCTGTTCCATCCGGTAGGTTGACATCTCGTTTCTGGCCGTGCTCCGTTATGCCCACAACCGGACTGGGTAGACTAACGTGCCCCGAGAAAACGCGGAGACCCAACAGAAATCTAGGGTGTACCAACACAACGAGTCAGCCTACGACTCAATTTGCCAGCAGAATACTGGGCAACCGATGCTGGTTGGTGTTGTCCGGTGGCGCTGGGCCTAGCTTTTCAGCTAGAACCCTTCGAAAAGTTGAGAGGCAAGATAGGTCAGGCAACGTATCGCAGTCTGACCGCTGCCGCATCGTACGTTTGGCAAGCCCACCAGAGTACACGGGCAGCTTAGCACAGACACGCGTGGTCGGATTCAAGGGAAGCGCTCCCTTAGGAGAGGCAGTCTTTTATGCGGCCCCGCAACTTGCAGCTGATTGCGAAGTGGTCTGTCTGGGTCCATTACGGACTCGATGAGGCCATAGCCACGTGGCGTATCAGCGAAAAGATCGTCTGAATTTCGTACTGGTGAGAAACGGGCGGTTATCTGGACACAGAAGACAACCTTCCTCCGCTTTCTAAACGACAGGAGTCAAGGCTCAAAGGGTCTCCCACCGACTCTAGCATCCATACCTGCAGCCAAAATAACGACAACACCGAGTTTTGCTTTGTGTAGGAGGTCGTGCAACGTTTGGTAGAAGACACCTCTGGTTGCATCTGGGCTGCTATCTGTAGGGGGATGATCCGAGATGACAAACGAATAGCGTCTATCGGGACGGCGTTTGCTTACTTTGAACGCACATTCAAGTCCCCCTGGGCACAACTGACTGCCAACTGGGGTTCAATCAAGTAGCGCAGCCCCAGCTCTCCCGCTAAGAGCTACACCAACACCAGTAAGACCGACAGCCGCAGCCCCCGGGTCCCCAGAATATCGCGAGTGAAACTTCGGAGGAACCTTGATATGACATTTGTGGCCGCAAAGTGTTTGCTATTTACCTAGGCATTCACCTTTTTAGGCACATTTTAGAGGAACGCAGGCCCACGGTCCATACCAACCACTCACCAATCACCCACTTATTGCGTAATACTGTGGAAAGATTCTCTCATGGAAAGCCTAGATATCCGGAGTCCGGTACCCAGCCCCTAAGTGATGTTAGTCATTCATAATGTTTATAGCCCTGCCACGGAAGCGCTCTCCCGCAATCACAGCCGGACCCTCATGCCCCTGGCCCAACCGACGCCGAAACTGTAACACCCGCACAGGCAGACAAACAGGAGGTAAAGCAACTTCGTAGCACTTCATTCCCACGGATTCGGCCCGTTCCTGTTCCTTCAGCCAAAGACCACTTTGTTTGACATGTCCAAAGAGGATTTGATGAAATAAACGGTGAGGTGGAGGGTGCATAACTGGTGTGCTAACCATCGGAAAATCTCCGGACGCTCGATTGGCCGTGGCCATTACCTGTCCCGTGCAAACTGAACTGAGCCGAACTGAACTAAAAGGAGCCGATCGTACTAACGGCTCAAAGGCTGCAGGCTTTCGAAACATGCGGGTTTTTCCCAATCAGGTATAGAAGCTTCCACAAAACACAGCGGAGACCGTAATTTTTGGCGTACCACGAGTTTTGGCGTCGCTGCAGGCGCTCGTATTTACATCTATTGCCAGCAGCCATAAGAGCACGAACATAAAGTTTCGAATCGTCGACTCACATTTTTAGAAGTACATGTTGGCCTAATAGGGCCGTTGTCCCCGGTCAGAGGGAAATGTTTATCTTCTCATCCGTGTAGCTCGTTTCAACAGGCGGCTGGCAATAGTTCCTTTACATTACACAGCTAAAAAATAATCATTCAAGCCTTCTTAGAGCACTGTGCCGCAGCGGTAACTAAGATTTTAGTGGAGCCTCCGTTAGCCTTATGCAAAGCTTGGGCATCTCTCGCATTCATACCATAGTCTGCCATCCATCAAAAGATTGTTGGGTAGAGAATATTTATCAGGGATTGAGGGCAGCCTTACCAGCTCACAGAACCTCAGGATGGCAAGAACCACCACAGCTTGTACTCTCAAATCGTAACAGCGCCCTACTGGCCGGTACGCGAGCCACATCAGCTGTAATGACGTTAGGTTTTGCGCTTTACCTTCTTGGCGACATGGCAGTCTCAAAGTTCGTTTTCAATCTCAATTATGTTATTAACGTCAACGGGCTGACTCATTAGAAGCGTGAGTAACTCCTTCTCACGGCGTGCAGATACGAACCAACTATGTATTGAGCCCATAATGTCAAGATAGCACGCACGTTTTCAGTAGACAGAGGCAGGCGCTCCTCTACAACCTGCCTACTCAGAACCCAACGTGGTACCACACCGCCTAAACAAAATTCTCGTCGTCTACCACAGTGGCAGAAAAATGCCGTCCTCATTGGCCGGCTTAGGCTAGCTTTTTTCGCCGAATCTAGTCCTTTCGATTCCATCTCATCGATTTCTTTCAGGACAAGCACCCACAATGCCGGCGTCCCATATGTCATCCACGCCAACGCTGGTGACCAAATTGGTTGACCGTCCCGATGCAATCGTTAAACAGGGCCGCCCTTGCTAACCTCAAATGGGGCCAAGCTTCCAGAAAACCCGTTCGTTTTGCGGATACAGTGTTGTTTATTATGTAGTTTAACGAAATAGCCTCGTACATATAAAGCACTCTTCTTGACTCGTTACTTACGCCCTACCTTTTGCTTCTTACGTGAAGGTGTTTTCCACACTGCTGCAATCTACCATTTGTCACTAATATACATCGTTTGACTTATGTTCCGCCCATCCGTCCTCTTTTGACATCATCGCTAAAAGCTTGCAGTTTAGGAGAACACGTGCATTATTATCAAAATGCACGTTCGCCAAGGACGCAAATCCGTCTGCTAGGCAGTATGATTAGATCTTCAGAATCCATCGCGCTTGCGTTAGGTATCCATGCGCGGGATACTTAAGTTATCAGGACTACCAGCCAACCCACTTCTCTGCGCAGCAGAACCTGTTGCAGGCCATCCGCTGGAACAAGCGGAGAGAAAACTCCGAAGTCCCCACCGTAAGCGCTAGTGAATCTCAACTCCCGCGTCAAACCTTCGAGGATTTCCAAATAAGGTACCCGGTTACGGTGGCCCTCCCCATTGCTTCGCTTCGAGTGCAAACCCCAACATCTTTGGGCACGTAACCATACGTTCTCTCCTCTGCATTTCTACCTTCTACCTTAAAAAACGATATGATCAACTCATTTGTACTACGAATGAGGTGGTTCCGAACGACTATTTACCCGTAAAACGTTTCGGAGTAACCCTGTCCGTCTTTATATTTGTCGTCCTTTTCGTCCGTCGGATGGTCAACAAAAGATACCATCGAAGACCCGGGAACTTTGGATCAGGGACCCAAATCCACGGAGGACTTTAAGGTTACAAAGAACCGCTACAAGTACTCATTTCTCTAGCCTTGTCATGTTTGACTTTCTCATTCTCTCGCTGGGCTCGTAAATCGAGGCCCTTCGTGAGGACAGTCTTCCGGGAGGAGGCTACTATTGTGATCAGGCTACAACCCTCACCACATTTTAAGCTGCACGTTTCCCACATGCTACAACCCCGAAGGGAACTGATACGTTAAGAAATACGTTCTCACCAACTCCCTTCGCAGATACAAAGAGAGCGTACAAGACGTAAATACACCACCGGCCAGGAAAACAAACAAGAGTGAACAAATTACATTTACTCGTGGGATTAACTCGGCAATTTTCCTAGTTTACGCGCATTTTCGATAACTTATGTTCTCTTCGAACACAGTGTTTTGTGAAAGAAAAATGGGGAGATTTTAACAGGCTTATTTTGGTAAATCAATGGAAATTAACGACTGAAGTCCGTGAACAGTTCACTAATTTAGCCTGCGTCCCTCTTTCGAAGTGTGGACATGCCCATATGGGCCCCGGCGACGCTGCCCAAACGTCGTGATCATGAAGCTCACGGCTGTCCCCGGTTTCCCCTCATGGGACACACATAGGTCCCATCAGGTTGTTGCCCGGAGTTACTCAGTCATTCTCGCTATACACCTATGGGTGTATCTTCGGAAGTCCTGTCTAAGGACACCCTAAGCGACTTCCTACAGAAAACCTTTGTTTCATACCTGAGTCATACATAGTAAGTGATCATTCACTTCATTTTCTATACAGTGTACCATCAGGCGGCTGCTTGCTACTAAGTGAACCTCTTCTCATCGTAATCCCAGTGTTTTTCGCCTGTCTGTTGCCTCAGGTGAGCCCTTTTCCTGCGCTCTTCCAACACATGACGCACCACTGTTTTGGTCGTTCTGTACTCGACTTGATTGCAGAATTCGCACACGGACACCACTGTACAGTCCTCGGTGCAGCCATTCTGCACAACACAAAGAGCAGCGAGGATCGAAGTTATGCCAAGAAACCGCAGGACGTCGAACAGCTGAACTTTGCCCAAACCCACCATCCATACACAATTCCCTGACTTATCGGTCCGGTTGATGCTTTCGGTGATACAAATGGAAGAGTTGGTGCCACGGAACTACTCCCGACATTCGGTTGTCATCGGCAGATAAAACCATCCAATCTAAAGAATCTGACTTTAATCCGTTGAATGCACGAACATTGTCCTTCTCAAGCTTTGAGAAGCCCGCGGACTCGGAAATGTCTGCCATCCTCACAGTCTAGACAGAATTAGATGGCCAGGGGAAGGTCCTTCAGGCTTTAAGGGTTGGCGATCCTGGTTCAAGCACGATTTCAATGCCAGGGATGGCCCGTTGAAGTTATCAAGGAGCGCGTGCCGGCTGCGTACAAATTGATGGAAGGTACCTCCAAGTCACCAGAGCCGACTGAAATGAAGTTTACATCGTTTGTCCTTCAGGTACCTCATCAAGAGCTTTGTTTTCATACGAAATCTCCAAATTACTTGGATGTGTGATATTCAGTGTGGCTATCAGGGGCAATGGAGAGGAAACTTGTGGAAGCTTCAGGCGAGTCCACGACTTGAAACTGACCTCTAAATCAGCTCACACATTAGGACAATCATTTATTGACGGTTCGTGTGAATACATTTTATTTGAAGCCTCCACATTTACATTGGTACCAAATTGACACTTGTGTTGCTAAATGCACCGTTACGCATTCTTTTTTTATGTGACTCTTTCACTAGAATCTAAACTCCTGGCTATCCGAGCTTCTTGCAATTTTTTCTTTCCTCTCCGAGATATAACTTCCTACTTTAGCCGTTTTACTCACATAAAGAACTCTTCCATTCACTTTGACTTCAGTGCCGCCTACACGTTTAAAATATAAGTCTAAGCTTGCTTTTCTACGTACCGATAGAAATTTATTGGCAGCCATAGCTTCGCCACAGGACTTTTGGAGTAGACCGGCAAGAAACTGTGGCGAGAGTGCGCACGATAAAACAGTGACAAAGATGGACGTGGGTTAGGCAGGAAAACTGCGGGCACGAAAGCTAAGGCTGAGTAGGTAGGACGGAAAGCATGAAATCTTCTCGGAACTCGTGCGGCAAAAACCACGAGGAAGTTTGGTGGGCCGTGTATCGCACTGTGTAATTCGCAGAGAAGATTCCTACTGAATGCTCTTCATGCCTGCACGTTCTCCAACAACTCCGGCCCGTCGCTTGAAGTCACATATTCAGAGACACACAGTATTAGCCGCATTAGAACACGGTTGTTTAGATCGAGACTTCTCCCTGACTGTACCTCTGGTTGACTCGTCTTTGAGCTCTGTCGAATTGGTCGCCCCTAGTCTTCAACATTGCTCAACTTCGCTTCTCGCCTGTAAGTCGTTTTGGCCGCATTATGGGGGCTTTGAGGTTTTTGCATTTATACTCTTCTGATCTAGTACCTCAGAATTTTCGGAGCAATCTCGTTTTGCCTTAAACTCCGTCTATTCAGACACGCGTTACTCGAACTCGGAATAAACACTCACAGAAGATTACAAAAACTTCAGTAGGCGTACAGGTGCTGAATGTGATAGACTTGTGATGGTTTGAGTGGATGGTGATTTGAATGAAATTGGGGCCGAGTGCCAAAGTATTTTCTAAAAAATCAAGATGAAATATAGAATGGAAATTAGGAAACGCGGCCTTAAATTACGCCCCTTCCATAAACGTTGTCCAGTTTCCTGCACAGATTCCCGTCAAAATCCACCACTGACCGTACACTTCAACCAGTGCTATGGAGAAACTTCTTGTCCTCAGTCGTGTCCTTACTCCCCTAAACTGCAAGCTTACATCATATCCTGGAACGTTTGTGTCCCTGTCAGCCCTAGAAATGGTGTGGGACTTTACCTTACATCGACAACGCCTTACGATACCCGGAAGGTTTTGGGTAAGGCACCTTTCAAAATTCGGGCTCAAGAGAGCCCAAGTGCAGACATTCCAGAAGCTGAATATAGCCAGGTCCCTATAAATGTGCAGACCACCTCATGAGACGACGCTTGGCCTGTTCCATCTCCCTAACATCCCCTGTGGTATATGGCCGCCATTTTTGCAGACAAAAATACAGTCAGGGTGACACGGAAGCGTTAAAGGTCGTCTAAAGTATCTCAAACTTCTTGTAGTTCTGGCTAGCTTCAGCCCCTAGGAAATGACTGATGCTTTCTGGGCAGCTACACGACATTGCTCACTCGTCACCAAATCCCTTGGAACTGTGGCTACGTCAGCCCGCGTGACCGCGGTCTCTTGTGTTACATGCAAGTACCGGTGTTCCTCCGCTTGGATTTTGTTCTTGTTCAAACTGAAATCAGTAGATCAAAAGCTTCACGAGCCCCAGGCTCAAGAGGGGTCTCGTCGGGAGAGCACAGTCACAATTTTCGAACAATAACATGGCTGTCAGCAGCTTTCCCACTTCACTTACCTCCATATTACTGGCTGCACTCAGTTCCTGATTGTCCAGTAAGTGTAGACACTGGCCGTTAGGTACAGCCAATCGGATGTTCGAGCGATGCTTGACGAACAAGTTTGACACAAAAAACAGAGTCAATTCCAAATAACTACGATATTATGTACAACAAATTAGGCAATTTCACGTTAACCAAACCTAATAGTTTTCCTTTCCGAGCTCTCACGCTCCTTAGGTGACCAATAAATCAATAACTCCTGCTGAATCACAGCAAGAGATTAGAAGCGGATGAGGTTGCCGATCAGCCATGGAAAAATTCAAGCTCAGCTACCCACGCTCAAGGCAACGGTGAGGGTCCGATTTTTGACGAATACTTACTGATATAGAACGGAACTCTGGAGCTCCCGTAAAGACAGTTTGTACTAGTGAAATATTGTTGTTTGTAATATGAATGTTGATGAATGGGACAGGGTTTCTCTAAATCCTTTCCACTGATATTCATTGTTTAGTCTCACTTGAAGGCCAACCTTATCTATCCCTTCAGGACCCCGTTGGATGGAGCAGCCAGACAAAGAAGCAACCAGCTTACGCCCCCGTAGGGTTGGATACGGAGTTTTCCGACCCCTGGACTAGGTCTTCCGTAGATTTTATGTAGTGAAAAGATACCGGTACCGAGTCTTGAGATGGGCCGCTTGTGAGAAATCCACATATGAAACACTCTACTGGATTTACTTGAAAACCTATCAGTTCTTCTGATTCGGGTCCACATCGTGACCTCAGAGCGTGTCCAAGATGCTTCAACTTCAGTAGGATAAAGAACATGGTGTACGAGCTGGAATGTCTTACGGAAGTCTGCGTAACTTTCGTGTTCACTACGTGTTACTCATGTGTACTCGGTGAACGTACATGGTCATCTTATCGATCCAGTTACGAGCGCTAACGTACCATCGTCAGGCACCAATAAAAGTCACACCGGAAACCTAACAGTCATGTCTGCTCGGAAGCTTGTCCGGTGTACTGGTTCTGCACTTTCTCTCCAATACTTTGGTGCGGACTTTCTCGCATCCATACAGTTGATGTGTACCACATTCGGTACAAGCTCTACTCTACTTCCAGCCTGCTTACTCCTGAATACAGCAGTAGAGTAAGATACACCTGGAAAGATGATTTCTATGGTTAGGAATTGGTAGAACCTTAACTTCAACGGTGCTAGGCTGGAGACCACAAAAATGCAATCATGTACAAACCTCAAGTGTGCGGTCCAAACAAGACCATCGAAACAACTCAAATGTCTCACGCAAACAGGCAGGCAAATGTGTTGTGTATTTGATCTCTCAGCGAAGTAACTTTGAAAGTAGTCACATTTACAGAGCATGTAAAACTCTCGAAGGATCTACAGCATATATTTTTCACGCCGCCGGCATAACTTCCTCCGCAAATTTTGCGTTCTCACTTTCAGGGTGAGGTCGTGGCCTTCACTTAATCCATCTATGACCTACTTTCACCGCCTAAAGGTACTCACTTCGTGCGCCAGCTCAGTCTATCATACGTTGCAAGGTCGCTGATGTCATCGCTCCCACAACTTAGAGCGACTGGACTCCCGTTTTCGTTGCAGAAACCACGATCAGATATTTATCAAAAGTAGGACACCCAAATTTGGGCGCATGATATGAATGTGAAGATAACTTAGAGTAGTGTTTTGTCGCATGATTTTTCTTTACATATCTGAAGCGAAAAAACAGTTAATTCAGTGATGAGCTATAGTAACATTGACTTGAATTTGTGAAGGGAGATTGGATGGAAGCGGAACATTAGGGCAAAAATGAGGCCACGCAAAATTAGGAGATCAAAAAACAGTAGAGCTTTACGACGATAGAAGAGCAAGTATTTTGAAACCAACGGAAAATAGGCTCTAATTGTAACTCAGCTTCCAAAACGAGTGCGGTGCTCTGCTTTGGTGAATAAAAAACAACAAATAGCAGTAAAACACTGATATAAAAGTGAGTATTCCATAGCTTTTGTGTGCAGATGGTCTGACAAGGAATACCCTAAAAGCTGTAAACAAATGTTTTTTCTTCTAGGGCAGGGGCAGTTGGACAATATGGTCTTGAATACTAGGTCCCCTTTCAAACGTATGATATACCTTTCGATGAACTCATATTTTTTCATAGTTGTACGACTAGCACAGAAAATTAAAAGTGGGTACAGTTCCGCGGTTGTTTAGTAAAGATGGAGGAACGTTGAGGTGTGAAGGACAAAATGTGATAAAGGGCAAAGTGCTTGAGACTCCACGATCTGTAAAATTTATTCCGTCTGTTTGCAAGGTCAGGGTCTCAACTTACCCAAAAGACCAGCTACATGAGGGCGAATTAACCACCTATCTCAAGTCTCCATTACCCTTTGGGTTTTTGGGCCAATGATTCTTTCTGGAAGGAACTTGCTCCAATCACTGCCAAAAAGAGACCGGATAAGTTAAACCTCTCAAAGATGACGACAAAAGGCGGTAGTGTGACTAGTTACTCAGACACTACCTACTCGGTGAGAATAAGGCAACACCGGCCTGACAAAAAACCAAAAGACCACGCGATGCCCAACTTCACTTGTTTTCAGAAGCACCAGAAGTGGTCTGTGGGGTAACGACCAATGGCTGCTGGAAGGGTGAAAATAGTGAGCTGAACAGTCAGACAGTATTTGTAAAGGCGAATATAGCCTCACTCAAGGTTGGGTCCATTCCGGGATTGGAAATGGTCGTAGCAGTACTGGCCGCCAGAGTATGCACGTTAGCCTATAATATTTTGGTAAAATGGGCCAGAAGTTTAGCTTTTGTATGGACTTACCCATCGCTGTGCATCGCACAAAGACAGCCACTGGTTTTAACTCCTTCGTAGCCAACGGACTCACAGCGACTCATGAGCTTATCAGGACCGACCAGTTGCACGACGTCCAATCTGCCGGTAACCCGACATCCTTCTGCTCGGGAGTTGAGAAAGCCAGAAAAATCTGAGATATGAACAACGGGACCGGCGTTCGTAGGTGAAACCGAATAGAAATGGCCAGCATTACGAAGGCCCTTGCCTGCAGATGGTGGTACTAAAACAAAACGATTAATACTGGTCTCTGATGCCCCAGGAACCGGAAGTCCAATAGGGAAACTGTGTTGTTTCTAAGGCAGTACGAAAACGTTACCAGCCTTAGTCTGGTCGGCAAAATACAAAGCTCTGTTGACGATTTTGAAAAGGGCATGACCAAAATCCAGGTTAAGTGTAAAACCATTACTGCCAGATGAGTGAAGCCCAGATAAAGTGGATGTCCTGCGCCCACCCCAACTACATGTTTTCCCATTTGAGATCCACGAGGAGCCTAAGACCGACAATGACGCGAAAAGAAGTAAGCTCCTACTTAATGGTATCCGAAAATTGAACCCTCAACTAGCTTCCGGGCTAGTGAAAACCAGGTCCTGTTGGCGAATTTGAAGAGAGCACTGAGTGGATAATCCACAATGGCCTCCGGCAACCGCCAAACAGATAGATGGCTGACAGATCATTCAATTCGGGGAGAAGGGTATGCCGGTTGTAACCAACTAAAGAATAGCATTCCCGCATGATTTAAGGGGTCGGAAGGGCTAGCGACAATCAAGTGAGTAATTGGTATTTGTTTGATGTTTAGTCACCAAAATGCGGCATCAGGCAAACATATGACGGCCTTCCTCCAGTAGTGGGCGTTCAACTAGTGCGGTGTCCCTTCGTAAGAGCCGGAGTCAAAAATCCTGGCCCGTCATCCAAGCGAGAGCAGAGGAGCGTACAGAGAAAAATGCGGCTGAATGAAAACATGTCTACGTTCCAGGGCAGTTGCACAATGTGTGACCACCAATTCATTCCTAGTGGCCTTTTAAGGATTCATCGCTTGACAGGGCCTTTCCAAAGACATAAACCTGGGAAATGGTCCGAATTTCGTTGGAGCGCAAGAGGGGCTGGAGAGACGGCGGAGTCCCCTGGACCATGAGAAAAAACGAGAAAAACCGCGGTTCGAAAAATGGAGTGTCACCTGAATCCACCCCATGCCAGTCAAAGCTGCAGCATTTGGGAAATTATAAAAATAAGATCGGTCAAGAAAATGCTCACAAATTTGATCACCCAAAAAAACGATGATGGGGCGCTAACTACCCTGATAAATGAACAAGAAAGCATAATAAACGAAGGATATCTGCGGCTTCATCACCCGGATCCCGAACGTGAATTGGCTCCTACCCCAATAGTTTGCCGATTCGGCGCTCAAATGAGGGGGTCAACGTTGAACAAATTCGGTGCAAAACACGCATCAGTGGTCGAAGCCAAGTCGACCAAGGGGCGAAGGAGTTTTGAAAATATTGGATGAGGGAGTATATGCCGACGCAAGCGAAAAAGTTCCGGTTACCATCAGACCATATACGATAATTTGCAAGGTAAAACAAAACTAATTTTATTGAGCAAACATACTGACCATGGTGTGTAAGATTTGTGAGCTTCACGGTTGACTTTGAACATTTTGCCAGGGTTTTGCACGTAGACGTAGGCCACTCTCCTTAGGGTATTATAAGACATGTACGTGGCAGGTATGAAGTGATAAAGAGGGCGACAATTGCATGGGAAGCAAGGATCAATAGTTATGTAGAAACTGGATAGGAAACAGGAATGGTTCGATAAAGTCGGTTGCTCCTGATGTGTTCCAGTACAGTCGGGGCCGCAAACTTCTAAGATAGAGTGTGACAACACCTGCCGGTTTTGGGCGGAGCCCCCTCCATGGCGTAATGCACTTGTTCACAATAGTAGGTCTTTGTTTCGAGTTGGACGGCAGCTTTTACCATAGAAATCTTAATACTGTATCTAAACGACGGAAAACACCAGAAACGAAACAACCTGACTTGAAAGCCCTGCAAAGTAGCTCACTGCTTGTCGGAGTGCCCCAGTTTGCTGAACTCGAGCGTTGTTGATTATTGGAACGTGGCCAAAATATCGGCGCTTGCTTCATTTGCCTGAACGTATCAGACCGCGCGGCCGACTGTCGGAATCAAACTGACCGTCGCTATGAAGGCTGCAAAGGCGCACCAATCAACTTTTCTGGGGCTTCATATTCCATGGGGTTCGGGAGCGAGCTATTAAGATGGACCATTGAGACCATTTCTCGTCTCCGTAGGAGTCACGATGCTCGAAGGACCGGTGAGAGCTGTAGCATTCTTCGATGCCGGATCGGAAACAACGCTAGTGACTCGCGAATTTGTTAAGCAAATTAGCCTAGAGAGCAAAACCTCATCGTTACGGATAAGCACCCTCAGAGGTATGTACACTGCTGATTCGAGAAAGAGGGAATTACTGCTGGTGTCTATACTGGATCCAAAAGCAATTGACTTGCCACAGGCGTTCACCACGAATAGTCTATCACTGCGACCAGAAAACTCCGTTACGGCGTTGGCTAGTCAGTTGGTTACAACCGGCATACCCTTCTCCCCGAATTGAATGATCTGTCAGCCATCTATCTGTTTGGCGGTTGCCGGAGGCCATTGTGGATTATCCACTCAGTGCTCTCTTCAAATTCGCCAACAGGACCTGGTTTTCACTAGCCCGGAAGCTAGTTGAGGGTTCAATTTTCGGATACCATTAAGTAGGAGCTTACTTCTTTTTGCGTCATTGTCGGTCTTAGGCTCCTCGTGGATCTCAAATGGGAAAACATGTAGTTGGGGTGGGCGCAGGACATCCACTTTATCTGGGCTTCACTCATCTGGCAGTAATGGTTTTACACTTAACCTGGATTTTGGTCATGCCCTTTTCAAAATCGTCAACAGAGCTTTGTATTTTGCCGACCAGACTAAGGCTGGTAACGTTTTCGTACTGCCTTAGAAACAACACAGTTTCCCTATTGGACTTCCGGTTCCTGGGGCATCAGAGACCAGTATTAATCGTTTTGTTTTAGTACCACCATCTGCAGGCAAGGGCCTTCGTAATGCTGGCCATTTCTATTCGGTTTCACCTACGAACGCCGGTCCCGTTGTTCATATCTCAGATTTTTCTGGCTTTCTCAACTCCCGAGCAGAAGGATGTCGGGTTACCGGCAGATTGGACGTCGTGCAACTGGTCGGTCCTGATAAGCTCATGAGTCGCTGTGAGTCCGTTGGCTACGAAGGAGTTAAAACCAGTGGCTGTCTTTGTGCGATGCACAGCGATGGGTAAGTCCATACAAAAGCTAAACTTCTGGCCCATTTTACCAAAATATTATAGGCTAACGTGCATACTCTGGCGGCCAGTACTGCTACGACCATTTCCAATCCCGGAATGGACCCAACCTTGAGTGAGGCTATATTCGCCTTTACAAATACTGTCTGACTGTTCAGCTCACTATTTTCACCCTTCCAGCAGCCATTGGTCGTTACCCCACAGACCACTTCTGGTGCTTCTGAAAACAAGTGAAGTTGGGCATCGCGTGGTCTTTTGGTTTTTTGTCAGGCCGGTGTTGCCTTATTCTCACCGAGTAGGTAGTGTCTGAGTAACTAGTCACACTACCGCCTTTTGTCGTCATCTTTGAGAGGTTTAACTTATCCGGTCTCTTTTTGGCAGTGATTGGAGCAAGTTCCTTCCAGAAAGAATCATTGGCCCAAAAACCCAAAGGGTAATGGAGACTTGAGATAGGTGGTTAATTCGCCCTCATGTAGCTGGTCTTTTGGGTAAGTTGAGACCCTGACCTTGCAAACAGACGGAATAAATTTTACAGATCGTGGAGTCTCAAGCACTTTGCCCTTTATCACATTTTGTCCTTCACACCTCAACATTCCTCCATCTTTACTAAACAACCGCGGAACTGTACCCACTTTTAATTTTCTGTGCTAGTCGTACAACTATGAAAAAATATGAGTTCATCGAAAGGTATATCATACGTTTGAAAGGGGACCTAGTATTCAAGACCATATTGTCCAACTGCCCCTGCCCTAGAAGAAAAAAACATTTGTTTACAGCTTTTAGGGTATTCCTTGTCAGACCATCTGCACACAAAAGCTATGGAATACTCACTTTTATATCAGTGTTTTACTGCTATTTGTTGTTTTTTATTCACCAAAGCAGAGCACCGCACTCGTTTTGGAAGCTGAGTTACAATTAGAGCCTATTTTCCGTTGGTTTCAAAATACTTGCTCTTCTATCGTCGTAAAGCTCTACTGTTTTTTGATCTCCTAATTTTGCGTGGCCTCATTTTTGCCCTAATGTTCCGCTTCCATCCAATCTCCCTTCACAAATTCAAGTCAATGTTACTATAGCTCATCACTGAATTAACTGTTTTTTCGCTTCAGATATGTAAAGAAAAATCATGCGACAAAACACTACTCTAAGTTATCTTCACATTCATATCATGCGCCCAAATTTGGGTGTCCTACTTTTGATAAATATCTGATCGTGGTTTCTGCAACGAAAACGGGAGTCCAGTCGCTCTAAGTTGTGGGAGCGATGACATCAGCGACCTTGCAACGTATGATAGACTGAGCTGGCGCACGAAGTGAGTACCTTTAGGCGGTGAAAGTAGGTCATAGATGGATTAAGTGAAGGCCACGACCTCACCCTGAAAGTGAGAACGCAAAATTTGCGGAGGAAGTTATGCCGGCGGCGTAAAAAATATATGCTGTAGATCCTTCGAGAGTTTTACATGCTCTGTAAATGTGACTACTTTCAAAGTTACTTCGCTGAGAGATCAAATACACAACACATTTGCCTGCCTGTTTGCGTGAGACATTTGAGTTGTTTCGATGGTCTTGTTTGGACCGCACACTTGAGGTTTGTACATGATTGCATTTTTGTGGTCTCCAGCCTAGCACCGTTGAAGTTAAGGTTCTACCAATTCCTAACCATAGAAATCATCTTTCCAGGTGTATCTTACTCTACTGCTGTATTCAGGAGTAAGCAGGCTGGAAGTAGAGTAGAGCTTGTACCGAATGTGGTACACATCAACTGTATGGATGCGAGAAAGTCCGCACCAAAGTATTGGAGAGAAAGTGCAGAACCAGTACACCGGACAAGCTTCCGAGCAGACATGACTGTTAGGTTTCCGGTGTGACTTTTATTGGTGCCTGACGATGGTACGTTAGCGCTCGTAACTGGATCGATAAGATGACCATGTACGTTCACCGAGTACACATGAGTAACACGTAGTGAACACGAAAGTTACGCAGACTTCCGTAAGACATTCCAGCTCGTACACCATGTTCTTTATCCTACTGAAGTTGAAGCATCTTGGACACGCTCTGAGGTCACGATGTGGACCCGAATCAGAAGAACTGATAGGTTTTCAAGTAAATCCAGTAGAGTGTTTCATATGTGGATTTCTCACAAGCGGCCCATCTCAAGACTCGGTACCGGTATCTTTTCACTACATAAAATCTACGGAAGACCTAGTCCAGGGGTCGGAAAACTCCGTATCCAACCCTACGGGGGCGTAAGCTGGTTGCTTCTTTGTCTGGCTGCTCCATCCAACGGGGTCCTGAAGGGATAGATAAGGTTGGCCTTCAAGTGAGACTAAACAATGAATATCAGTGGAAAGGATTTAGAGAAACCCTGTCCCATTCATCAACATTCATATTACAAACAACAATATTTCACTAGTACAAACTGTCTTTACGGGAGCTCCAGAGTTCCGTTCTATATCAGTAAGTATTCGTCAAAAATCGGACCCTCACCGTTGCCTTGAGCGTGGGTAGCTGAGCTTGAATTTTTCCATGGCTGATCGGCAACCTCATCCGCTTCTAATCTCTTGCTGTGATTCAGCAGGAGTTATTGATTTATTGGTCACCTAAGGAGCGTGAGAGCTCGGAAAGGAAAACTATTAGGTTTGGTTAACGTGAAATTGCCTAATTTGTTGTACATAATATCGTAGTTATTTGGAATTGACTCTGTTTTTTGTGTCAAACTTGTTCGTCAAGCATCGCTCGAACATCCGATTGGCTGTACCTAACGGCCAGTGTCTACACTTACTGGACAATCAGGAACTGAGTGCAGCCAGTAATATGGAGGTAAGTGAAGTGGGAAAGCTGCTGACAGCCATGTTATTGTTCGAAAATTGTGACTGTGCTCTCCCGACGAGACCCCTCTTGAGCCTGGGGCTCGTGAAGCTTTTGATCTACTGATTTCAGTTTGAACAAGAACAAAATCCAAGCGGAGGAACACCGGTACTTGCATGTAACACAAGAGACCGCGGTCACGCGGGCTGACGTAGCCACAGTTCCAAGGGATTTGGTGACGAGTGAGCAATGTCGTGTAGCTGCCCAGAAAGCATCAGTCATTTCCTAGGGGCTGAAGCTAGCCAGAACTACAAGAAGTTTGAGATACTTTAGACGACCTTTAACGCTTCCGTGTCACCCTGACTGTATTTTTGTCTGCAAAAATGGCGGCCATATACCACAGGGGATGTTAGGGAGATGGAACAGGCCAAGCGTCGTCTCATGAGGTGGTCTGCACATTTATAGGGACCTGGCTATATTCAGCTTCTGGAATGTCTGCACTTGGGCTCTCTTGAGCCCGAATTTTGAAAGGTGCCTTACCCAAAACCTTCCGGGTATCGTAAGGCGTTGTCGATGTAAGGTAAAGTCCCACACCATTTCTAGGGCTGACAGGGACACAAACGTTCCAGGATATGATGTAAGCTTGCAGTTTAGGGGAGTAAGGACACGACTGAGGACAAGAAGTTTCTCCATAGCACTGGTTGAAGTGTACGGTCAGTGGTGGATTTTGACGGGAATCTGTGCAGGAAACTGGACAACGTTTATGGAAGGGGCGTAATTTAAGGCCGCGTTTCCTAATTTCCATTCTATATTTCATCTTGATTTTTTAGAAAATACTTTGGCACTCGGCCCCAATTTCATTCAAATCACCATCCACTCAAACCATCACAAGTCTATCACATTCAGCACCTGTACGCCTACTGAAGTTTTTGTAATCTTCTGTGAGTGTTTATTCCGAGTTCGAGTAACGCGTGTCTGAATAGACGGAGTTTAAGGCAAAACGAGATTGCTCCGAAAATTCTGAGGTACTAGATCAGAAGAGTATAAATGCAAAAACCTCAAAGCCCCCATAATGCGGCCAAAACGACTTACAGGCGAGAAGCGAAGTTGAGCAATGTTGAAGACTAGGGGCGACCAATTCGACAGAGCTCAAAGACGAGTCAACCAGAGGTACAGTCAGGGAGAAGTCTCGATCTAAACAACCGTGTTCTAATGCGGCTAATACTGTGTGTCTCTGAATATGTGACTTCAAGCGACGGGCCGGAGTTGTTGGAGAACGTGCAGGCATGAAGAGCATTCAGTAGGAATCTTCTCTGCGAATTACACAGTGCGATACACGGCCCACCAAACTTCCTCGTGGTTTTTGCCGCACGAGTTCCGAGAAGATTTCATGCTTTCCGTCCTACCTACTCAGCCTTAGCTTTCGTGCCCGCAGTTTTCCTGCCTAACCCACGTCCATCTTTGTCACTGTTTTATCGTGCGCACTCTCGCCACAGTTTCTTGCCGGTCTACTCCAAAAGTCCTGTGGCGAAGCTATGGCTGCCAATAAATTTCTATCGGTACGTAGAAAAGCAAGCTTAGACTTATATTTTAAACGTGTAGGCGGCACTGAAGTCAAAGTGAATGGAAGAGTTCTTTATGTGAGTAAAACGGCTAAAGTAGGAAGTTATATCTCGGAGAGGAAAGAAAAAATTGCAAGAAGCTCGGATAGCCAGGAGTTTAGATTCTAGTGAAAGAGTCACATAAAAAAAGAATGCGTAACGGTGCATTTAGCAACACAAGTGTCAATTTGGTACCAATGTAAATGTGGAGGCTTCAAATAAAATGTATTCACACGAACCGTCAATAAATGATTGTCCTAATGTGTGAGCTGATTTAGAGGTCAGTTTCAAGTCGTGGACTCGCCTGAAGCTTCCACAAGTTTCCTCTCCATTGCCCCTGATAGCCACACTGAATATCACACATCCAAGTAATTTGGAGATTTCGTATGAAAACAAAGCTCTTGATGAGGTACCTGAAGGACAAACGATGTAAACTTCATTTCAGTCGGCTCTGGTGACTTGGAGGTACCTTCCATCAATTTGTACGCAGCCGGCACGCGCTCCTTGATAACTTCAACGGGCCATCCCTGGCATTGAAATCGTGCTTGAACCAGGATCGCCAACCCTTAAAGCCTGAAGGACCTTCCCCTGGCCATCTAATTCTGTCTAGACTGTGAGGATGGCAGACATTTCCGAGTCCGCGGGCTTCTCAAAGCTTGAGCAGGACAATGTTCGTGCATTCAACGGATTAAAGTCAGATTCTTTAGATTGGATGGTTTTATCTGCCGATGACAACCGAATGTCGGGAGTAGTTCCGTGGCACCAACTCTTCCATTTGTATCACCGAAAGCATCAACCGGACCGATAAGTCAGGGAATTGTGTATGGATGGTGGGTTTGGGCAAAGTTCAGCTGTTCGACGTCCTGCGGTTTCTTGGCATAACTTCGATCCTCGCTGCTCTTTGTGTTGTGCAGAATGGCTGCACCGAGGACTGTACAGTGGTGTCCGTGTGCGAATTCTGCAATCAAGTCGAGTACAGAACGACCAAAACAGTGGTGCGTCATGTGTTGGAAGAGCGCAGGAAAAGGGCTCACCTGAGGCAACAGACAGGCGAAAAACACTGGGATTACGATGAGAAGAGGTTCACTTAGTAGCAAGCAGCCGCCTGATGGTACACTGTATAGAAAATGAAGTGAATGATCACTTACTATGTATGACTCAGGTATGAAACAAAGGTTTTCTGTAGGAAGTCGCTTAGGGTGTCCTTAGACAGGACTTCCGAAGATACACCCATAGGTGTATAGCGAGAATGACTGAGTAACTCCGGGCAACAACCTGATGGGACCTATGTGTGTCCCATGAGGGGAAACCGGGGACAGCCGTGAGCTTCATGATCACGACGTTTGGGCAGCGTCGCCGGGGCCCATATGGGCATGTCCACACTTCGAAAGAGGGACGCAGGCTAAATTAGTGAACTGTTCACGGACTTCAGTCGTTAATTTCCATTGATTTACCAAAATAAGCCTGTTAAAATCTCCCCATTTTTCTTTCACAAAACACTGTGTTCGAAGAGAACATAAGTTATCGAAAATGCGCGTAAACTAGGAAAATTGCCGAGTTAATCCCACGAGTAAATGTAATTTGTTCACTCTTGTTTGTTTTCCTGGCCGGTGGTGTATTTACGTCTTGTACGCTCTCTTTGTATCTGCGAAGGGAGTTGGTGAGAACGTATTTCTTAACGTATCAGTTCCCTTCGGGGTTGTAGCATGTGGGAAACGTGCAGCTTAAAATGTGGTGAGGGTTGTAGCCTGATCACAATAGTAGCCTCCTCCCGGAAGACTGTCCTCACGAAGGGCCTCGATTTACGAGCCCAGCGAGAGAATGAGAAAGTCAAACATGACAAGGCTAGAGAAATGAGTACTTGTAGCGGTTCTTTGTAACCTTAAAGTCCTCCGTGGATTTGGGTCCCTGATCCAAAGTTCCCGGGTCTTCGATGGTATCTTTTGTTGACCATCCGACGGACGAAAAGGACGACAAATATAAAGACGGACAGGGTTACTCCGAAACGTTTTACGGGTAAATAGTCGTTCGGAACCACCTCATTCGTAGTACAAATGAGTTGATCATATCGTTTTTTAAGGTAGAAGGTAGAAATGCAGAGGAGAGAACGTATGGTTACGTGCCCAAAGATGTTGGGGTTTGCACTCGAAGCGAAGCAATGGGGAGGGCCACCGTAACCGGGTACCTTATTTGGAAATCCTCGAAGGTTTGACGCGGGAGTTGAGATTCACTAGCGCTTACGGTGGGGACTTCGGAGTTTTCTCTCCGCTTGTTCCAGCGGATGGCCTGCAACAGGTTCTGCTGCGCAGAGAAGTGGGTTGGCTGGTAGTCCTGATAACTTAAGTATCCCGCGCATGGATACCTAACGCAAGCGCGATGGATTCTGAAGATCTAATCATACTGCCTAGCAGACGGATTTGCGTCCTTGGCGAACGTGCATTTTGATAATAATGCACGTGTTCTCCTAAACTGCAAGCTTTTAGCGATGATGTCAAAAGAGGACGGATGGGCGGAACATAAGTCAAACGATGTATATTAGTGACAAATGGTAGATTGCAGCAGTGTGGAAAACACCTTCACGTAAGAAGCAAAAGGTAGGGCGTAAGTAACGAGTCAAGAAGAGTGCTTTATATGTACGAGGCTATTTCGTTAAACTACATAATAAACAACACTGTATCCGCAAAACGAACGGGTTTTCTGGAAGCTTGGCCCCATTTGAGGTTAGCAAGGGCGGCCCTGTTTAACGATTGCATCGGGACGGTCAACCAATTTGGTCACCAGCGTTGGCGTGGATGACATATGGGACGCCGGCATTGTGGGTGCTTGTCCTGAAAGAAATCGATGAGATGGAATCGAAAGGACTAGATTCGGCGAAAAAAGCTAGCCTAAGCCGGCCAATGAGGACGGCATTTTTCTGCCACTGTGGTAGACGACGAGAATTTTGTTTAGGCGGTGTGGTACCACGTTGGGTTCTGAGTAGGCAGGTTGTAGAGGAGCGCCTGCCTCTGTCTACTGAAAACGTGCGTGCTATCTTGACATTATGGGCTCAATACATAGTTGGTTCGTATCTGCACGCCGTGAGAAGGAGTTACTCACGCTTCTAATGAGTCAGCCCGTTGACGTTAATAACATAATTGAGATTGAAAACGAACTTTGAGACTGCCATGTCGCCAAGAAGGTAAAGCGCAAAACCTAACGTCATTACAGCTGATGTGGCTCGCGTACCGGCCAGTAGGGCGCTGTTACGATTTGAGAGTACAAGCTGTGGTGGTTCTTGCCATCCTGAGGTTCTGTGAGCTGGTAAGGCTGCCCTCAATCCCTGATAAATATTCTCTACCCAACAATCTTTTGATGGATGGCAGACTATGGTATGAATGCGAGAGATGCCCAAGCTTTGCATAAGGCTAACGGAGGCTCCACTAAAATCTTAGTTACCGCTGCGGCACAGTGCTCTAAGAAGGCTTGAATGATTATTTTTTAGCTGTGTAATGTAAAGGAACTATTGCCAGCCGCCTGTTGAAACGAGCTACACGGATGAGAAGATAAACATTTCCCTCTGACCGGGGACAACGGCCCTATTAGGCCAACATGTACTTCTAAAAATGTGAGTCGACGATTCGAAACTTTATGTTCGTGCTCTTATGGCTGCTGGCAATAGATGTAAATACGAGCGCCTGCAGCGACGCCAAAACTCGTGGTACGCCAAAAATTACGGTCTCCGCTGTGTTTTGTGGAAGCTTCTATACCTGATTGGGAAAAACCCGCATGTTTCGAAAGCCTGCAGCCTTTGAGCCGTTAGTACGATCGGCTCCTTTTAGTTCAGTTCGGCTCAGTTCAGTTTGCACGGGACAGGTAATGGCCACGGCCAATCGAGCGTCCGGAGATTTTCCGATGGTTAGCACACCAGTTATGCACCCTCCACCTCACCGTTTATTTCATCAAATCCTCTTTGGACATGTCAAACAAAGTGGTCTTTGGCTGAAGGAACAGGAACGGGCCGAATCCGTGGGAATGAAGTGCTACGAAGTTGCTTTACCTCCTGTTTGTCTGCCTGTGCGGGTGTTACAGTTTCGGCGTCGGTTGGGCCAGGGGCATGAGGGTCCGGCTGTGATTGCGGGAGAGCGCTTCCGTGGCAGGGCTATAAACATTATGAATGACTAACATCACTTAGGGGCTGGGTACCGGACTCCGGATATCTAGGCTTTCCATGAGAGAATCTTTCCACAGTATTACGCAATAAGTGGGTGATTGGTGAGTGGTTGGTATGGACCGTGGGCCTGCGTTCCTCTAAAATGTGCCTAAAAAGGTGAATGCCTAGGTAAATAGCAAACACTTTGCGGCCACAAATGTCATATCAAGGTTCCTCCGAAGTTTCACTCGCGATATTCTGGGGACCCGGGGGCTGCGGCTGTCGGTCTTACTGGTGTTGGTGTAGCTCTTAGCGGGAGAGCTGGGGCTGCGCTACTTGATTGAACCCCAGTTGGCAGTCAGTTGTGCCCAGGGGGACTTGAATGTGCGTTCAAAGTAAGCAAACGCCGTCCCGATAGACGCTATTCGTTTGTCATCTCGGATTATCCCCCTACAGATAGCAGCCCAGATGCAACCAGAGGTGTCTTCTACCAAACGTTGCACGACCTCCTACACAAAGCAAAACTCGGTGTTGTCGTTATTTTGGCTGCAGGTATGGATGCTAGAGTCGGTGGGAGACCCTTTGAGCCTTGACTCCTGTCGTTTAGAAAGCGGAGGAAGGTTGTCTTCTGTGTCCAGATAACCGCCCGTTTCTCACCAGTACGAAATTCAGACGATCTTTTCGCTGATACGCCACGTGGCTATGGCCTCATCGAGTCCGTAATGGACCCAGACAGACCACTTCGCAATCAGCTGCAAGTTGCGGGGCCGCATAAAAGACTGCCTCTCCTAAGGGAGCGCTTCCCTTGAATCCGACCACGCGTGTCTGTGCTAAGCTGCCCGTGTACTCTGGTGGGCTTGCCAAACGTACGATGCGGCAGCGGTCAGACTGCGATACGTTGCCTGACCTATCTTGCCTCTCAACTTTTCGAAGGGTTCTAGCTGAAAAGCTAGGCCCAGCGCCACCGGACAACACCAACCAGCATCGGTTGCCCAGTATTCTGCTGGCAAATTGAGTCGTAGGCTGACTCGTTGTGTTGGTACACCCTAGATTTCTGTTGGGTCTCCGCGTTTTCTCGGGGCACGTTAGTCTACCCAGTCCGGTTGTGGGCATAACGGAGCACGGCCAGAAACGAGATGTCAACCTACCGGATGGAACAGATGCCACTATGTGCTTAACACATTTTTCCGATGTGCGGTCTCTTAGGTCTATAACAGAAACGAGACTGATGATTCACAGGCCTCCACAAAGAGTGATGTAGTCCTTTTCACGAGACTGAAAACTTTTAAGGAAGAACCAAATAAAACGATGGAAAATACACCCTAGTATTTGAAGGAAGGAACGACAGCCTTTGGAGCACTGAACCGTCGAATTTGATGGGTTTGAAATGACAATATAAACAATTTCTCAACGGTATTTTCTACATGTAAGGATCAACGCAAGTGTCTCTGTAAACCTACCCATGGTTACTTCATATGGTTTACAGGCGCTTCAGTAGAGTTAACGGCGGTGCCGTCTTCGTAGAATGCGATCAAAAAGTGCATAATGTGCATTCTACATATGCGGCATTGTTTACCAGAAGAACGGATTGTTTAGAAAAGTTTTGAATATGTAAAATATTCCTACGAAACTCATATTAGTCGGAGTATCGAGAGACAGACAGAGCCAAAACTACGTCGTCAGCATTCTCAACTAGGTGGGCTGGGTGAGTTACATTTAGATCGACAATGTAAGTCGTGAATACATATGACGACAGCTCCTTAAAGAAAGCCGGCACTGCTTCAGAGACCTCCGTAAACTTTTTCCAGATTTGGCATTTTTTGATCTCTCGAAAAATGGCCTAACGGCCAGTTATGTGAGTATACGGGGAAGTAAAAGGTCCCAATTCTTTTAGAAGCAAGGATAGTCAGCCCTCAAATGCTGACGTGTAATTAAGAAAGGAACGCCATACCGATTTGCACAGACCATTGGGGGATTTTCTCAGTCAACTGGCTGTTCTAGCCACTGAATCCATCGGTTGCTCGGCCCTTTTCACGTGGGACTGACTGCGACAAGACTACAGTGGTTGAGAACAAAGAACGATTTGGGTAAACGAATGACAACAGTAGAAGTTAGCTTGGAAAGAGGTCCAGTCATGTGTCTGAGTACGGCCGGACGCGGGCCTTTGAGTCTAGAAGCTTTCGCCAAATCGGCGGACTTGAGAAGCCCCAAAATGCCCCTGCTGTTAAGTTTTCGATTTCTGATTCATCAGCACGATAGACCATTAGGTGTGGGTTGTCCGTGCAACGAATTGGCCGAAACTCTGACAGCCATCTGGCTGGCGTTTCATTGGGGGCTTCTTTTCTTATTGCATGGTGGTTTGCTTCTATACCATCTGTTCTTGATCCTGCAGTGCAGAAACGTTTGAGGGAGTGGAAAGTTCAGAATTTTGGTTTATTTCCTGATTAGGCCTGATATTCTATTGAACTCGGGCGGTTCGCTCAGTTTGTAGGCTAATTCCTTCTTTCTGCTAAGCCAGTTGGAATACGGTGAAGATGCGGTTGCCGTTCTACAAGATATCTGTGGCAGATGTGGGAGGATAAGTGGAGATAACAGAACGGTATTCAAGCGGGGGTAGGACGTCAAAGGCGTGGACTCACTGTCGAACGTGATGCAGCTTGAACCAGCGGAAAATGAATCAAACTCATCGTTTGCCTCTGCTTACTTGGACTGTGGTGTGTTGTGAAAGTCAAGAGAACAATGGCTGTGAAATTCAAAGTCAGAAACTGATGGGTCGATGAAAACGGATTATCCACCGAGATAAACGGCGCATGGACGAAGCAGAGAGCTTCATTTGCCACAACGTGCTCCAAACACGAAGGAGTTGAGATCGCGTCGAACGATATTTAGCACAGACGACAGGCCGTTTGTTGGGTAAGAAGAAGACCACAGCAGGAGTGGGGTGACTAGACTCAGAAATACGAGTTTGATTGACGGTGCTTGCAGGGTGCCGGTTGAGGGCTTTTGACAGATCTAGGAATAGGGTGAAAGCAAGGTAGGCAAATGTTCCACTCTGAGCCCTTCCCCCCATCTCCAACACATGAAAAATTGTTGGTTGCCTCATCCTTTTTATCGCTTTTGTTTTTTCGGTTATTATTTTCACCCGTGATACTTTCTTCAGGAGGAGCGACATCGCCACGGGCTACCATTCGAAAGACGTCCCCCTCAGTCTTCTCAGAGGGACGCTTTGTGGTGCCACCGCATTCATTTCTGGCAATCACCACGTTTATTGCCAACTCAAGTATGAAGCTTATTTCACCGCTGCAGTTTCGGTTATCTCGCATGTGCCGCCGTTTAAGGGCCGCGCTGCTGGTAGATACGGAACTTGATCAAGATGCTCCTGGCTCTAACCCGAGGCGGGGGGGGGGATAAAGCTATCTGTCTAGCCAAAGACTCTATGTTGTTGACATAGTCCACTTCGGGGTCCTCAGCTATATTGCACACAGCGTGAGGCATGTGTTTTTTACTCAATCAGTGGCTTCCGCCCATTCACTTAACGTTGATTCACTTTCCCAAGCAGCTACGATAGCGTGAATGTGATTGGGAGGAACTTGCTTTCAAAGTAAGCGTAACGTTGTATATTCCACTTTGGGATTAGAGACCTGTTCCTGCGTAAAACGGAGAAGTTGCGCCCATGTTTGGTTCCCCGGTCATCGAGCCTGATGCCGGATACCAGTTTTTAAATATACCAGTTCTCTCCAGTGAGGCTGCTTGCAATCTATCGTATCGGCTTTTCTCTGGTGGGTTGCATACCATATCCCTGACTGCCGGAGCAAGAGCCCGTGGCAAGTTTCCCACCGGATATGCAAACTTGGTAGATCGGCTGTTTATGCCAGCCATTGGAAGCTTCGCTCCTGCTTGCGCCGGCCACAACTGCAGGTTCGTGATTGAGAACTCAGGGCTCTTCATGCCTATTCGGGAAATGTCGGACCGTACACGATTTTTGTCCGGTAATTGAGTGACTCGAAGGTAAATGAACTCCAGGCCTCAATACAGAGAAATTCAGCTTGTTACGTCGGCCAGACGCGTGAGCCTATCTTAGAAGTCCTGTAGGATACTTGGGTGATCCTCATCAGTAATTCATTGAGGTACGCAACTGGCTTGGCAAACGTTGACCAGGTTTTTCGCCAGGTCAGGAATTCCGTTCGGCTTCGGTCCCTTCAATCGACTGGTTGCCTAAAGTACGTTTCGTTTAAGTCCACCTGGTGCAGGCAAAGTAGACAGCATCTCCAAATTACGTCACGCTACGCAGGCGGCAAGGCGCGCTCCAGCTCGTCAACTCTGGCCACTAGCTCGGTCAGCCTCCCATCTCCCGTCATTTATACACAGTAACCAACAAAATTACTAAAACCCATCAATTGCCATCGTTCTGCGTTTCTATTCGCTGGGCGGGAATCGAGTCCGAAAATCGTGCGTGCGTCTAAAATATCGCTGAGAATAAAAGATGTGGGTGGATGGTTAGCTGCATAAGGACAGCGGGCCATAACTACACCAAGATTTTCATCTATCAGATAGACAATGGAAGGTAGAAATGAATCATAGGAGCAGCTAACCTGGCCTTGTAAGGTTTCTGGTGATACGTAAATGTGCGCCATAATAACATTATCAAAATGATAACACGAGGCTGATACGCGGTCAATCCAAATAGAGTAACAAATAAGACTGATGCTGGTGTAGCTGGATTGCCTGGAGTTGATATATGAAGCAGAAGCCAACATTTTTCTTCTTGAGACTTGGTCTGTCCTGAGGGAGGCATGACTGATTTTTTATTTGGACCTCAAAACCCCCGGCGTAGGCATCCAGCTAGGCCTCTTGCAATATAACACTTATTTCCAACTAGGTGGATCGTAAGCAGTTAAATCGAATCCGGAATCTTGCTGAGCGGAGAATGCACGTTAGTAGGTAGAATGCGGAGACCTAGCCCGGTAGCCCCCACCACCGACCGACGAAGCAGATGCCCATAGGAAGGTCTGTCGGAGTGCTGTCCGACCATGGCGGACCAGTCATGTCTGGAAGACAATCCAGAGGAAGAAATCTGATTGGGCCACAAACCGAAGCAGTAGTGGCCCAGGACGTTGCCTGCAGTGTTTGTCAGAAAAAGCAGGGTCGGACAAGGTTCAGAAAGAATGCAGAAGGAAGTACGAGGAGCGTCCAGCCAAAACAGCCAAAATAAAGCCAAAGTGGCAACACAGTCATCTGCTATCGGAGGCGGCTGCAAGAGTGGCCGCTAGAAACGTAAGGGATTCCCGGGGTCGAGCAGCCACCAGCAATCTTGAGAAGGCCAAATACCTTGTGCAACAATTTCAACAAGTGTGTAGACAAAATAACGGGACCCTTGGCCGTCTGCTGATTGCCACCGCGACCGCTATCCAAAAACTGGTGGAAACCACCTTAGTGTCTGGGGTACCTATGATTCTAGCTGGCTTAACATGGACTGTGGCAACGGAGCCCGATGACATCCATCCGAGAACCGCGCGGACGCTGGTAGAGATTTCGACCCAGTCTCTGGCTATGCTACTCAGGGTATCTCCTAACGAAAGTACGTTGCCCCGGCATGGGCTCAATTCGACGGTCGCCTTAATCCACAGAGCCAGGGATAAAAAATGGGTCAGTATTGCAAGCTCGCTGGGTTAACTACGGTATTGCCCTAGGTGATGGAGCGGTTTTGTAGGACAGAGTTGTCAACCACGTGACTTCCCATCAATTATTCGTGACAAGCCACCTCGAGTTAGGTGGTCAGAGATCCCGCCTTTTTGACCCAGCTGCGCAGCCAGCTGGTGTGAGTTGTGGCATGTCATTGGATGATGTGTTCAGTGGATTTGGCCTTTTGGACTCGCTAGTTACGGACAATCCAGCAGATGTGTCTGATTTTCTCGACAGTTCGGACAATGAAAAAGAGCTGACAGGTCCTCCGAAAGAACTGGAAAATTCGATCACAGAAAAAACCTCAAAAGATGAGTCGGTGAATGAGGATGCTCCTTCACTGACCCTATCCATCACCAATGTTGTTGTCATGGCTAGCATTCGGTGCCATTTGCGATTGAAGGAGCTTGCCCGATCCAGTGTTGGTTTTGAGTTCAAGGCATTGCAAAGTCATGTGATCATGCGATTGCGGTCCTCTTACACGCTGGTCACAGTTTGGTCGAGTGGGGAGGTCTGGTGCACCCCAGCCAACTCTTTGGCCAAAGCCAAAATTGTTGCTCGGCGTATCGCACGTCGGATTGCGAAATGCGGACTTCCTTGCCGAGTTAGAAAATACAAAGTTGTGAATATCATGGCCATATGTCGTTTGCCGTTCCGTGTGCGCCTGGAACAGTTGGTCAGAGAAAGGTCCATGATGATGAGCTATGAACCCGAATTAGCTCCTGGAATGACTTTCAAGACAGAACCCAACTCGGGCACCTCGCCCAAACTGTTCTCCACCGGCCGCCTCGTTATCATGGGTTCCAGCCTTGAGACAATCAGCGCTCTGGTTGAAGGGTTAGTCCCATAAACTGCTTTGCATCAAACTGATGAACCGGTCTTCGATAGTGATGTAGAAGAAGAACAAAAGAAAGCCGAACTACGCACGGCCGCGCGACGAATGGTGTTTGTTCCTGAGGGTCTTCCGCCAGATGAGCTAGGCTTTGTTGAAGATGATGAGGAGGATGATTTGGATGTGGACGAATTTACCAGCGATAGCAATGAGGGCAGTCTGAGTTCGCCCACCCGATACCATGCTCATATGGTCTATTCAACCGACGATTCTGCCGATTCCGGGGCCTCGATCGGCAGTCGAGGAATGAGCACTCTACCGAAACAAGGACGAAAACGTCATGCAGTCGTGCATTCTGGCACACCTACAACTGAATCCAGAGCCCACCAAAACTACTCAAGTGGTCCACCACTACACCTTATGACGGCTCGTGGGGCGGCCAGTCCTGCATTCGTCAAGCGTGCTAGCGGTGATATAGTCGGAGCGCGTGGTCTAGTGGCTGCTGCTGCTGAAGTCCTTAGGCAACACGAACTTGGTGAACTGTCTCTCTCCGCATCTTCCGCTGTTCAATCTACCGAATCGCTTCCCGTTTCACCGTATACAGTGACCCAACTTGGTCTCGCATAGCGGTCGCATCGGAATCGACAAAACGTGCCCGTGTTGTCATTTATTCCGGTACCGAGGACAGTAGCGCAGAGGCTGCAGGGTCTGTGTTATCTAGTCAGCAACCTCAATCTGGTATGTGTACTTTACCAGGCGTAACCTCCCCCATGATGACTCCAGTTGCTACTTTATCTCCGGCCGCCGTTACCACCACAGTTCCCTAATATTCATGTATCCCTGCGGCTACATTCATCCCTCAGCATTACGTGGCTACTCAAACTGCGTCTTCCGGCCTAGGACAACCCATTCAAACCCACATCCCCACCGTTGTACCCCATTCAACGCCCTCGTTGTTATCACACCCCCAACCCCAAACTGTCCGGGCCGCTGGTCCAAATGCCCTCGTCGTGTCTACCATGCTCCTCACATTCACCAACCCATCTGGATTAAATATCTCTCCGGCCTTTATCCCATTCGGCTCTCGGGGCCCGTGCAACTGCAATCATCCCTTCTGTTGATCCCAAGAATATGAGCGCTTCACCGAATGTTCCAACTACTACCCAGTACATGAATGTCAATCCTTTCCTAAATGCTCAAACCCATCAGTTCTATCAGCCAAATATGTTGATCAGTCCTCCGGCTATTTTCCCTTTGAATGGCCCGTCTATACAACCGGGAACCGTCGCAATTTTCTCCGGTGTAAACGGTGGAGCGTTTTTGAGTGGAATGCCCACTTGTCTGTGGTCCATCGCGGTGCAACACCCGGTCGCCCAAAACACAACACAGTTCTATCAAACTTTTGTGGGTCAGACACATACATGTCCCCCCTGAAATGAATAACTCATCGGGTCTCTTGAAGTCAAAGACCGAATATGTATAGCTGATGCAGTTGTGGACCGAAAAGGGAGTAATAATCCATCATGCCAAATTTGCCGCATTTCTCTGACAAATGTCAATTCCACTCTCATGATTCTTGTTCTCCTCTGGCATTGTATTTCTTGTGTAAAAGAATCGCAATCTGTCATCTGTAATCAGTTCATCATCATAACAAATTCTGTCTCGTTATTCTGTGTACATCAGTTGTAGTACATACTTCGTTATTGACTGAATACGAACTCACAGAACCGGATAACAAGATCGTCTCTGTTCAGTTGATTATTTCCTCTCATTCCCCACTGCAGTTAGTTCTTAGTACACATTTCTTCGACCGTTGATTAGTTACCGGTCTACCTCTACACTCCAGACTACGCCTCTTCTGACTGTTCCCTTCTTTTTTGCATTGGTTATTCTGGCGCGCCTTCTGATTGACCAGTGTTTGTTCGGTTTGGAAACGTTGTTCATTGCCACGCGGGATTGTTTGTCACGGCCCGAAATTCGGATGTACAAATACGCTTATTCACCTGTGTTGCATTTATTTTTGTCTTTCCTGTTTTCACTTTAGTTTGATATTTTCTGCCTCTGTGCATCCCCGTTCCACATACCTACTTATAGGTAACAGCTCGTTCACTCGAGAGAAGAAAAAAGTCATTGCTAATTATCCCGTTCAATTGTTTTTGTCTTTGTTCCGTTTCTATCAACCGCTCACGCTCACTGTCCTTTTAACTTCCTGTTAGTTACTTTTTTATACGCACATATACAAATACTGCGACGGTTGCCACCGTTGTATGATAGTTCTACTCTAAACACCTTCATCCCTTACAGAACTATTGTGCTACGGAATCTCTGACAGCCGGTGTACGACACAATGCGATGTATTTTTCGCATCTGTAATCAGCTCCTCCTATTGCCAACGTCCGTACAACCTACCTGCCGCTTACTAATGTCATTGCCCGCACGCCCCTACTCGTCGTACACACACACAATTTGAAGATCAATAAAGTACACAAACTTCGATCAGACTATCATCACTTGGCACCGTTCTCGTAAACTAGTAGGCAAAGAAGGACATTTTTTACAAGTTGGTCATCAGCACGAACTTACGTAACCGATAGACTCTTGTTGCCTTTGTACATTTCCTAAGTGCTCATGCGTCCTATCTATGCACTTACCATGTGGATGAACGCCTGAGATGAGCTCCGTTCTTCTTTTGTCCCATGTAAGCGTCGTGACTCACGATGGGATTAGGTATGCAAAATTTGGCTCTTGTCGCATCCTACTTTACCGGATATTTTCCACCATTCAGGATGGAGACCTGAAAACCGTCAGTTCATAAAAAGTATTTCGCCAATTCAAGTGAGCTCTGTGATGTCTACATCGAAACAGCGTATTCAAACCCGTCCGTTTTCTAACCTGTCTTCCGCAGGACTCATTGTCCCGGTGTATCTCGTTCTATAGCCAAAATTGCCACATTTTTCCTTAAGAAAACGCAATGCTGCGTAAAAAATCTTACTTGGCTCATGGACGAGATCTTTCTAAGGGCTGGTCAGGGGGAAGAATAGAAGTCAGGTACCCCGACTTTCAGAAGTTTTCTGACCCAGTCAACCATCGCTCGCTGGAGATGTGGTTGTGCTTTCTGCCAGTGTTCGGAAACTATTGAGCAGGTTCCTATACCAACGGTGTACAGGGCTTTCCAAGTCAATGTAGAGGATAATACGTCCCAGGATGGAACTTCCTTAGCGGAGTGCTTCGAAGCTTCTTCCTTGGACCCGTGTTGTTCACCTTCTCCATGAATAACTTGGTTATGGGCTCGGGAGACCTATGCTTTGTGATTTCTAGTTAGTTGGCTCGGTAGCAACCGATTTCATGCTGTGGGATCTAGATACGTTACACTGCTGGTGAGTGGCCCGGGACTTTCCATCACGTGCCAACAAGTGCACCCGCTTGGTAGATTGTGAGGAACCTCAGACGGCCAGGTACCTTGGGAGGGCAAAAGATCACGAAAGTGATCAAAGCAACGGACCCTTAGGTAATCGCATCGGAATACTTGTGATCTGGAGCGCAGTGGTGCGCGGCCGCTAAGAAAGCCTCTAAGGAACTCCATCGGCTTAAGAAAACCTTTGCGCCCGGGAAGACTCGGGTCCCACTGCGGTAATACTAGGCGTTCTTTTGGCCCCACCTGGGATACTGTGTCCAGGCTTGGCGGCCCCCTCATGATAGCAACCATTTACTTCGGGGACACTTAAAGCCCGCCTGGCTGCATGATCACATGGTCCAAGTGGGGTCACAGTGAGGGGTCTTGGATACTCAGTGGGGTAAACACAGTACTAAAGAGTGCAGAGGTAATAGTGTTCGCGGAGAAATGCCCGGCAAAAGTTATTTGGAGATGAGACGTTGACATCACTAAGTAACAAGCAGAATCGGAAACAGGACATCCAGGAATTCAGGCCGTATTGATTTGAAGTCGTGAAGGAGAGTGCGCTGATAAAATACTTTCAAAAAAGCACTGACGAAAGCCTGGAAAGCTTACTGATGATGACAGATTTTCGTTGGAGCCAATACCCATAATGAACCCTGAAAATGCGGGAATGTAATTCCCATGGAGTCTCAAGGTGTTCCTTGGGGAGGGGAAAAGCGCAAAAGAAACAGTGTTCGCTTAACCCCGACATGAATACCTGATATCCGGTGAGAGATTGTGAGCAAACCCCTCATATTGGGGTGTGAAGTGGATGCCCGATTATAAAAATCTGATAGAGCAGGGTTACGAAAGTTGACAGGTGATTTAAACAGGATTCAAGTAGAGGGCATGTTTAGGTTGTTGTCAACAAAAGTTTACTTCGGGTGGGCCTGACGCTTGCTGCAATGCATGTTTGAGTGGTACAAGTGATGACAGAATCAAAGTTTGCAAAAGGTTAAAGTAAGTGCACACTGAGGATCATAGGAGGACGTCGAAATCGAAATAAAATGACAATAACGTCCGGCAAACTGAAAACTCAGGGTCACGTGGCCGGTTCGGCTATATTTGAGTGAGTTCGGTTGAATGTCTGGAGTGCATACATAAATAATAGCGGAACTAATTACAACTGTTGGAAAGTCGAACATATCCAAAGGATATGTTGTTGATATTTGTAAACGGAGGAGTTAATCAACTGAAATATGAGGAGTTACTTATAAGTTGAAGAATGTGAAAGGCATATGAGTAGGAAGCCCGGTAATGTACCAAAATGGGGAGTTACAGAAAGGCTTTCGGCGAATTATACACTTTATTATGAGTATGTCAAGAGGTATCAGCGTGGAAATGTGTCGGCCGTCAAAGGTGACGGTACAAGGTGGTGGCTGAATCTAGTTGGATTGAGATATATGGCAAGCAAATGACTCATTTCGAGGAAAATGGTGACTACTAGAATGGGGAATAAAGTAAAAGTAGCGAGAAGAACAGGTATGCGTACAGCGAATTGGTAACCTTACGTAGGGTTTGTCGATAAATGTAGAGGCGTAAATGGGAGGTAGACAGAAAGGGGCTGCGTGACCGCAGTGATTACAAGGGTGTTCAGTTTTTGTGGGAGATATTTTGATGTAGTTGACAGATAAGTGTACGCCGCTAGACGAATGCTGTTTAATATGTACCATGAGAAAATGACAGCTGAGTGGAGCCGCAAAACGTGTATCGCGAAAGGCGGCAATAGATCAACGGCTGCAGAATAAAATACGTCAGCCGAGGAAGATAGCGGCAAAACGTAGAAGCCGGACACAGTGTCAGTTTCTTTAACATGACCGAAGAATGGAACATCCGAAAGGGGAAGGGAACTGTCACATTGAGGATGTAAGAGAAGCGATGCTATGGTGGGTGGACGGTGAGTTTACAACTTTTGACGACCATTTTCACAGATGCGAAATAAGATGGTGACTGAGTGGTGAAGCTGCATGGGAAATATACGTAGGAGACGTGCAAGCATGGATAAAGCTTGGTGATCTGCAAAATAGGGATAAACCATGGAATAGTACTGTGGGGGCGATCGTATGGACTGATGAACGGTGCAGGTAAACACTAGTCATCTTACTGACTACTGGAGGACTACGGAGGGGTATTTCAGTGCGGGAGTTTGTTTGATGATTGGTGAGGGAAAATACAGTAACAAAAGGTGTGCCAACGAGTGAACAGTATTGGGAGTTCCAGCATGGAAAGCGGACATGGTCACAAACGGGGCAGGAGAGTAGGTGGACGCGCAACTCAGGAAAAGTAGGCAATGAAATACCTGCCAAGCTTGATGAGTACTTCTTTAAGCAACTACAGCATGCAAAGAAAAAGATGGATGATAGATAGAGGTCAACGCTGCTCACTGTCCGGTGTATAGATGGTGATAATTTGTGCTGTGCATGAAAAGGGTAAAATATAACGTCGATATGAAGAGCAAGCTCAGAGGGGAACCGGTGATAACTGGAGAGGAATGGGACGGGTATCATGATTTTACCGGCGGTGCAAGCATTAAAATGAAATTTTGTAATCTATATGCTCTGTTGGCGAAAAGGACTGACTGCGCGCTGAAGGCCCAACCTGAAGGCCATTTCTGGAGGCGGGAGGTGCGGCCTACCAATCTAGCTGCGCCCACAAATTGTTGCAGACTTTCCGCACGCCCGATGTGTGCCGGCCAAAGCGATGGATCTGACCACGTCCTGCTCCGTGGGGATTAAAATGAGTGGCGGCAATTCGGTGAGATCAAGTAGTCCAGGTTCTGATGACAGAGCTTCGGGAATCCTGGTGAAAGTGATCCCGTCACGGAGGAAGGTCAAGTCATATGGAGAACTCAGTTTTTTATCCAGCGAGAAAGATTTCAAGTTATTATCCATGGGATGAAGCAGGTATAGGTTCTGGAAGCAAAAATGGAAAGGCTGCGGTGTGACACTTCCACCAGCAGTGGGTTTATGGAGGAGCACAGAAGAACAATATCACGCCAAGAAGTTAGCCACAACGGAAAAGACTAGCGGAAATTAAAATGGAACTGTTCTAACGACAGACCACAATGGGGCTTGGTGTGAATTACCAATTAGACAAAAAGACGAGAACGAATAAAATCTGGGTCGAGTGCTTAAGTGTAGTTTGATGCATGGTGATTAGAAAACCACATGAATTATGGCGGTTCGTTAGCCAGAACGAGGCCTGTAAACTGGTATGGTGAAATTGGGTATCAACAAGTGAGTAGCTTGCGCTTGAATGAGGCTAGCAACTTGATGACATAATACTAAATATTTTACTACCCATTTTCTAGCATAACCAATATTCTTACACTCAATAATAGCTGATGATAAAGGATCTTGCCGACTATGGTGGAAAACGGACGGCAAGAATGAACGAATAAACAGAGCTACAGTGGCTATTAGGGTGTCGAGGTCAAGAGTGTTGGAAATACGGAGTGGATTAAGGGAAACACGGTAATTGCTATTCCCAATCGTAAGACACGGGTTTGGCTGCTTCTATTTGCCTACCACAATACAGAATGGATCCATTTGCTCTTGAGAATTGACCAGTGGTTGATGTCTGCCGGACAGAAGTTTTTAGGTTACTCGTTAGTACCCCAGGCCAAGTTCGTAGACTCGAGTAGTAGATATGTATGGATCATGCATCAGAATGAGGTTTCACGCGGTCGGAAGTTTATTTATTTCTTTTTTTTGAATGTCGACGAGGCTGGAGATATCGACCCAATTTTCGTGAGAGCTTGTTACAAAGAGAAGAATATTTAATGGTTAAGAAGTCAGACCGCATCGCAGTTCTAAATACTGGAATCAAGACCATAGAGTCCCTTGGTATAGGATGTGAAGCTTCTGGAGCAGACTCAGCGACGTTTCATCAGATGGTTCTCTAGCCTGAAGGGCCTTGCCTACGGACGGAGACATGAAGCATTGAACCTGTTCTCGCCGGAGCGCAGCAGACGTAGAGAAGACTTCATAGAAGCTTTCAAAATCTTCAAGGAGGATGTTGCTCCCCGGGGGTTGACTATGCTGCTATTGAACCTCAGCCACCGTGCAGTCACCAGAGAGCACTTACTGAAGTTTACAAAGGATAGACTCCTTGTTTTCTGGGAAGACATTTCCCCACCGTTAAGGTTTTAGTTGATTGGACCCCTGTCTCAAAGAGAGTGATAACTCTTGGCACCGTCTTTAAGCTTAAACATCTGATGGACAGGTGACTGGCCAGTGCGTCTGCCGAAACCGGCAGATAGGTAGCCTCCGTGCCTGCTGGTAGTCTTACTTCTCTTGTTCTTTGTATCATTGTTACTTTGGAAAGTCCCCGGTCAACCTTTGTCTTCGGACCTTTCTCCCTTATTTCTCACCTTTACGCCTCTCGAATTCGTCACTACGTCCACCTCGGTCTGCTACCTTCCCGTCAATACCATCTCACATTTTCCTTCGCTAGCTCTAAAGTTTTCATCCCCAATACCTCTGTTCCTGAGGTAGATGGAGAGTCAGCTTAAACTCGCCAAGGGGAAGTGGTGCCGCAAGGCTTTCTTGACCGGAGCTCAGCGTTGAGATGACCCTCCTTCGTTTATTCCTAACGGATTACCGAAGAAGGCTGTTCTTCGATTTGTCGTGCATCGAGTGGCCCGGCTCGACCGACTGTCGTAGAGTTTGTAGACAGTAACATTGGGAATCAACTTCTAGCACGAACAGGTGTTGTCATACATCGCGCGAGGAGAAAAGACTGCATTGTACCAGATGTCCCGAGGGAGAGAGCAATATAGCAGGTGGGTTAGGAACAAAATGTCGGACCAGTGCAAGCAAGCATTGAAGCCTGAGGTTGGGGCGCAAACAAACTGCTTATCGGGAGGCCACTGCCTCGGGGAATGTACCTTCAGTTAGTGATTGTGCTCAGGGATATCGGGGAAGATGAGGCATGAAAAATCCGTCCGCCAGAGAGAAAGGTCCTAGGTTGCTCACTGTAAGGTCACTCAAAAAGAAGACAGGGGAAAACGAAGCTTCGACGCCGACGAGGCGTAGAAGTAAAGTTCCTTGGTGGACCGAAAAGTCATTCAAGCAAACCGGAACACTATGTCGCCTGGTACGTCGGATTTAAGCAGTTGGCAGTTAATCGAGTGCCCCGTCCGATGCACGACACAAATTTAGGCGCAGCTGGGAGGTTCCTCTAGGTAAGTCCGCCTTGGAAGGGTACTCCGACGCCTGTGACATTAGGAAAAGATTGACGGAGTTGACAGCAAAGGCCGAAAGGCTTTAGCTTTGAGTTAGTTGCGGTATCCGGGACGTGGTTTTTGCAAAGTGATGGACTTCCGCAGGAAGTCTAAAATCTGTGCTTGATGTATCGACAAGACAGACGCAATGACACGGTGGGCGATGGAGTGATCTCCCATTATAGGGAAGGGTTTGTTTCACATAAGATCGGAAGTCAGGTTATGTATAATGAACACGCAGCCATGTACCGTCTTCGTCAAAAAGCCCTTGAGAAAACTGAAATTGGACGTGTACACAGAAGTTCAAACTCGGAAACGGAAGAAGACCTAAAATTGACACAGGCACTAGAACTGTAGAGGGCAGGAGCAAGGGCGATACTGATGGAGGGGGATTTTACCCTACCTGGAGTGAAATGGGACATGGTATGCTGTGATCGCAGTAGGGTGGAGGAGAACTTAACCGAGTTGCACCACTGGAGAAACCTATTTCAGCACGTGAAAGAAAACATCAGGTAGAGAATGGGAGACCAACCGTCCCCTCTTGGCCTAGTGATCACGAAATATGAAAGCGACGTAGATTTGCTGGGCGTTCACCCACATTTTGGTGAATACGGTTACATGATGATCAAATTTAACTCCGTCCCAGGCATTCAAAGATTAAAGAGGAACTGTGTAGGAAGTTCAGATAACTGAATTCTGCCGAATTTAATGCAAAGGTAGCTAAACCAGACCTGGGAGTAGATGATAAGTGCGCCCTGGTGGGAGACAAATGAAAGATAATTAGGCGACATCTGCTGGCCCTGTTAGACTCGTTCTCCCGACTGGAAGGAAAGAAGCAAAACCAAGCCCAAGTAATGCACGGCATTGTTTAGAAAATTCACTCGGAAATGAGACAGAAGTAGACAAAAGTTTAAAGCAGTCGGCTGTGAGGCAGAGTGGCTGAAAAACCTCGAATACCGAACATGGCTTTCGAGATGCAAAGGAGCACAAAAAGGACGTTTGAGATACAGCCAGCAAAAGCAGCTAAACAAAACCTTAGGGGATATTTTAGGCATATTAGACAATGAGAGCCCTTTGAGTTGGAATGTCAACTTTAAGCCAAACCCAAATCACTCAGAGGGAGTTACCAGTATGGTTGCCAACCGATACCACAACATTTGGCCCGCGCCTGACCCTTCTCCGCCCCATGGTACACCACGTTTTACCCCTCCGCAACTTTGATATTCTCTGCCCTTTCATCGCCCAAAATCGCCGTATTCTACTTTGACCTAACTGCACACCATGCTAACTGATCCTTCGTATCAAAGCCTCTTTCATCAGCAGCTCTTTCGCAACTATTCCACCCCCTCACACTCATTCCTTGGAGCCCTGTGAAGTGCCTGCCGCTTCAAAAATCTCTATCCATAACATAATACCCGCCTCTTTCCAATCCCACTTATCCCGCCATTTGTCACTCCCCTCACAAGGCCGCTATCAAAACCATGGCCGCTCCTCTAATACTGCCCTCCACCCCCAATACTAGCCCCCAGCATTCTTATTAGCTCTCCTCCGACTTATACGTGATTTGCCCCAAAGGTCCTAATAAGAGTCACCGTGCCCCCCACTAGATCAATTATCCAGCGCCATCAAGTCACCTCAGCATCCAGCGGTAACCTCTACTAGACTTCATGGGTGCTTAGTCCAGTATACAGTCTGCGGCAATAAAGGCACGGCAATCCTAATGGAAGCAGCACCTCACATGCAGTCTTCCTTTATGGGTGACCCGCCTATTGATCACCACCCTCCTACGCACATTTTCGCTACCAAGATCACTGACGACTCGAAGCCTCCCGCAGAAGTGCTTTCCATATCACCATTCAACTTTCATTCCACCTTGAACAAGCTTTCCGCTATGAAAAGATTGACTGTCGTCCACAAATTCAACATTATCCTGATCACTGAGACTTGGCTCACCGAGTATACACCTTTTGACAAAATATCACTGATGGGTTGTCTAACCTTCAGGACTCCAACTTCCAACCGTCGGGGTGGAGGTTGCATGTGGTATGCCAAGTGCAGCCTATCTTCAACCCCACTGGAAAATTCCGTGCTGAAAAACGTCGAAAATTCTATGTCGTTTACAATTTGTTTATCCCAGATGATCATTGTTTTAGGTTGTATATATCGACCCCTTCCCAGCAACGAAACTTACACATTTAATCTCATCAGTGATGCATTTACTTACATCTTCTTCCCAGGCATAAACGGGTCTTTCTCTGCTGCCCCATCACATATTTACAATTCGCTTCATGCATTCGCCCAGGCCAATGGGCCCAACAGGTAAAAGAGCCTTCCAGTAAGAATAACATTCTTGATCCGTTATTTAAATTGGGTCTACCAAACATTCCTGCCCTCGTACTAAACGACTAAACAGATAGCGACCATAAAGTCGTCAGTTGCGGATTTTGAGCCAAGCCACCCTCTGATAGCCTACTATGTAACGATCCCTCCACCCGTCACCTTAAGGAGGACCACATCCTCTCGCAAATTCGCTCCAGAAACTGGGACGAGTTCTTCCTAACAGCAAGTCCTCAGTACGCCGCTGACCTCCACTCAAATTTGCACTCACGTATAGAAGAAATATTACGTCTCTACTATCCATCCAGAACAGCAAGCTACCATATAGCCAGGTCAAAGCAGAAGCACTATAGGCTTCGACGGAAGTACCAACGAAACACAGACTTTTCTACAGCCCTACGACTGGAACGCCTCTTCCGCGAAATTCACCTCAAGACCCGTGACCTACAACTAAGGCAAAAAACCAAAGTACTACGCCACCCAAACAAAGCTCGACAGCTAGCCCGGCTGCAGGGGGCTCGTGCCCCACAATCAATTCAATGCATAAAACAGATCGTCCATTTGGATGCTTTCCCAGACTACCCTCGGAAGATAGATGATACGTGTACCACATTTTTCACAACCACTGTATCTCTCAGTTTGGCTTATACCCAGTTTGCCGACCGTCTATCACAAATTCCTCACTGAGCTCTATCACGGCCATCACTACGGATATAAATGGATAAATCCACAATTTCAAACGGCCCCACCACCCCGAATCTGATGGCCTACCATCAGCAATATTCGCTCTTAGTGGCCTGGATGTTCTCCTCCTACTATCACACCTATACAATATATCTGTCCGAACCGGAACATTTTTCAGCCTGCGGGAGAAATCCATTATCATCCCTAGACATAAGAAAGGTGCGGTGCATGACATCACCAGTTGTTGCCCGAATAATCATGCGCCAGTGATCTCGAGGCTGTCAGAAAAAGTCGTGAAATGCCACCTGACCGACTTGCTTCCTGCCCATAAACTCATTTGCCCGAAACAGCACGGATTGCTCAGATCGCGCTCGTGTTCCACCCGCCAATTAAACTTTCTGAACTTGGTAACAGCAGCTGCCGACAAAGACAGAGCACTCGTCATCATCCATCATGATATACCAAAAGCCTTCAACGGACTCCCGTATCTGAATTTACTGAAAAAGATCAATGGACACGAGTTTGAAAACCCCCTACTCAGCTGGCTTAAATCCTTCCTACAACCGGCCACCAAGTTACCTGCATCAGCGGCCGGATGTCAGACCCCCACCCGGTAAAAAGCTGGGTTATCCATGGGAGTGTTCTGGGACCACTGCTGTTTTAGCCATATATAAATGACACTTGCAATGTCATCACTTATAATGAGCTTTTCTTATTTGCCGATGGTATGAAGAAAGTCTATGAAGTCGAACGAGGAAACCTACCTGTAGCACCAAATGCCATCAAGGTCGGCACACAGCCCTTATTCTCCTGGTATGACCACTTAAAAAAGGAATCTTTAGCGAACAAAAGAAGTTATCCCACACCAAACTGCAATGTTCCTCTTGAAGCGCTTAGGATTGACGGTGTTTCACTCCGCGGCTTGGCCCTCTGTGGCTCAGGAGAATAAAACTCAACCTTGCATTTTTGTTTAATTTACTCCACAAGCAAACTGTATCCTCTAGCAAAGTTCAGTTCAGTGTAAATTCGGCACGTCAGCTGCGCAATGGAAAACACCGTATAATGGTTCATTCTTCTCGAAAATCCTTAGGAAAAAACTTTTTCCTCGTTAAATATGCAACTTTGTGGAATAAACTGCCAGCTAATATCCCTTCCATAGATTTCTAAACCATATTCAATTCTAGGCTACACGTAGCGCTGGACACCTAAAAACTGATCGCTCTTATAAATCCATGTATGGCTGTTGGTAGATCTTACGAGGAACCCTCGACGATCTGTAGGATGTGCCATACGATTAACGGTCACTGCCACTACCTTGGCGTAAACCTACCAGGCTGCAAAGCCTAAACTTAGTTGCTTTCATGAATGAGGTCAGTGCCTCCGAAATCGTATCTGAATACATGAAATACCACTGGTTGCATGCAAGATGATCTTTAAACGTTCCCGGTGCTAATTTTCATTTAGTCTTCGCCCTTGTCTCTGACCCATGACGCAGCACCTGTCAGGCTTCTCAACCTCCATCCAACGGTTACCCTAAATCGAATCATCAGGCACTCATCTATAAACTCCCCTCCCTATCACATTACTCTAGCATCCTCCCACGACTCGCCTATATAACATTTGATACCTAGTCAACAGAACAACAAACTGTCTGCGGATCGTCCCGGTGCATCACCGAATTTTGCAACAGAATGGGCATTAGCTTGACACCGCTTGATTCTCTTTTTCTTACGTTGCCTCTTTTCCACATAAGGTTTTACCACACACACTTCCATCACTATCTCAGCGATTTCAAGGTGGGAAATCCGGTCTCATTTCTCTCATTCGGCGTGGCGCACTAAGTGAACTCAACATCTAGTTATGGCGTCAACGATTTTGCCTCCACTTTAGCCTCCAGCTCAGTTTCTTCTACAATTTCATGCGGAATTTATTATTTCTCTTCCACTGATTGATTACTCTAGATCATATCCCAATCTGGTTACGAAACCTTATGGCTCTCAGTTATCCAAAGTTCACCGTTTCCTTTTATAGTCTCGCCGGCGATTGACCCGGCCTTGCCCTAGTCCGCTTACTAATCGACCAATATTTTTTCACATTATCTCAAAAACCAGATCATGTAGTTCAGCACCACAGGTAAAAAACCCTCCCAATTGTTCCTTAAATAACAATGGAGTTATTGGCTTCTGTCCCTTTGCCTAAGCTAGCACTTAGGTCACACTTCATCAACAGGAAGGCTAAAACTTGGAATAAGCTACCGCAACTTATTCGGGCATAATCCCCGGAGTCGATAGCCTTCATACAAGAAATATGCATAGGTCCAACGGTGAACAAGCTGACCAGAATGTGCAATCCTTGTATTTCAAGGGCCCAGGCCTTTGAGATAGGAATACGTTACTAATAAGTTGGAAAACCCATCCTAGTCTCAATTAGACTCATATATGTTTGGCCTCCTCCCGACAGCAGTTGGGGAACTCAGCGGTTCATGCCCACGGTCTCAGACTGCAAATCAATCTCAATTCTTTACCATTAAGCATCATCTTCGGGGCCAGCCAGCACAGTGGCCTATCGCTGATTCAGATATAAGGCATCAAACACTGGAGTCCATAAACCTAGATGTCCGGTCCAAATCAACTTAAGGTCCTTAACAAATCCACCAAATTCAGCCGTTTTTTACTTTGTTAGTGCTGCAAATAGTGCCCCACCCCTGTGCAAACTGGTGTCTCCGTGAACATGAACTTCATCGAATAATCGCAGGCTGTAGATGACTCGACCTTCCCCCGCATTTTCTGTCCAATGTAAACCGTCTTGCGCATCTGACTTCACAAATATGGCGAGTGTTATCGCGGCACATCTGTAAACATTCCTGGCTGTGATAGTCTCCCTGTACAGAGTTGACCACCAGAGAGACGATATAAACATTAAAAAGTAAGAGGTTGGCATGAAGGAGGGGGAAAATACCCCACCGTTTTGTCTTGCAGGCACACCAGCCTTGTCACATGTGACCCATGCCTCCGGGCTGCAGTGTCGCTACGGATTGACTGGTGCGGTTGACCTAGTCCCAACGTGGCCCGTTACATGTGGTGCATGTTTCGGCCAAGGTTTGAGAGCTTTGGTCGCTCGCCAAAAGCAGCTCCGCCTTCTCTGACAGCCAGATATCTGACTGTGGTAAAACTATAAAAAATAATAAAAACGTCTAAAAAATGTGTGGACCACTCTTGCAGCGCCACGAGCTGAATGCAAACGGATGTATATCGTGCTGCCTCCCTAAGTAAAGCAGACCTTAGTGCTGCCTTCCATGAGCACTGGGTGTAGACCTTTAGAGTTCGCTTCCCTGACGAAAATTCGGCTCCATCCCGTTCCCACCTCTCACGGTTCCCATAACAGTTCTCACATTGGTGTTGTCCTGCTTTGCAGTATGCAAACGACGAGAAAGATACCACGGTAACCTTGCAGTCACCACCACATCAGATTTCTTCGCTCTCACTCGATTATAATCTCAGTACGCTAGCACAATCGAGTAGGAGCATAGACTAACTTACATCTATGTTCCTCGGCACGACCAACTTCTTCTGATGCATCACCACCGACACCCTAATAGACTCCTCTGCTTTAAGTCCCCTCAGAAGCTATTCAGCATAGAATAACCACTATACCAGAAGAGACAATAACAAATATAGTGCTACGCCAGGAGTGTACCAGTCCCATCCACTCACCTTCTGTTCCTTCAAACCTACCTTACCACCTCGGTGCTAAACCACATTCTGCGTAGGCAAGCGGCATTGAGGGTTACTACTTCTTATTCCTCTTTACCGTGAGGCCCCAGGGTTTTAGCAGTACCCGAGTACTGCCGCACCAACTTGCAAACCAATAATCCCTTGAAATTCATACACAGTTGCCCAAACGGTGTAAGCTACTTTGCTAGCCTGCAGCAGTGTGGCGCAATCCCCTGCGAGCCTACTTTACCCAGAACGTGGGGGCACCACTGACCGCTCCGGCAAAACTTCATCTTATCCCATTCATATAAATCCAACCAGTTCATTATTATTGTCATCATACATTACCATAACTCACAGCCTGAACCACACCCAGACTGAAATCCCCATTTATTTCGGGTTCGTTGTCTCCCTCTATCTCGGTCGCCACACTGGATAACAAAGGATGCCTCCTTGACTCGCACCGATAGAGGCCCAAGTGGAACCTTTCGTAGCAATTGGGACTACAATCAAGCCACTCGACAGAAAAGACCCCCAACTGCTCACCAGGTCGCTTAGCGTCTTCTACCGCAAAGTCTTTCCTGCAGATATCACCATTGCAGCCAACACAAATAAAAGTTCACGCGCAACCTGCTGATAAACCGGTAATTATCGGTCTTCAGTTTAATCCGTCATACCTCGCCACACCAGGCTGATTAGCCGGCACACCCTTAACCCTGCCAGACGAACCATACCCCTGAGAAGTTGTACATTACCAATACCGACGCTGAATAACGCTGAGGCCAAATGCGTAAACATATATATATATATATATATATATATATATATATATATATATATATATATCGGTGAAGCAGCATAATGACGCTCAAGTCCATTCGGAGGTTGCCCACTGCAGTATCCGCTGTCACAGATCATTTTTTCCTTAAACCGTAGTCGGCGAGAAATCGATCCTCCGCTCTTCCAGGACCCTCCAGTTGCGCTTTCTCATTTCTGATTGGTACAGGTTACTGATCCTGGAATTAAGCTCACCTTTTTATGGATTGCCGTTCCTTCCGTCCTCATCAATGTTCCTTAGTGCATTTCATAAAAAGGGTTTCATGTCTTCCTGTTTTGTAACTCATTCCGTTTACTGAACCCCGGTAGATCCGTCATTCACGGTTCGCACCATCTTCACGGATCGATATTCTCCTCGCGTGCATCGATTATCCATACGTTTTTTATTTTTCTTCCTCTTCTTCCTATTCAGAACTTACTCTGTTCGCAGATCCCCAGTAAGCCTCCGTTATTCATGACTCGCGTCGCTCTTCTTTAGAAAGCATCTTTCGCACCATGCACTGCCGATCTTCTCGATATCCCCACAGAGCACCACCGCCCAACTTGAATTCGAAACAGGCCTGAAACTACCGCGCAAACCGATATTAGACTAATCCATTCAGACTATCGCTGGCTATGTTTTTCCGCCGCTGGCACTTGTGGCTTTTATTCTCAAAGTTAGTGAATCTTTCATCTTGTTGAGTAACGTGTTACACCATGATCATGCGTCTGCGCGTGCGTCTCGACAACGGCCGAGAAATATACCATTTTTATTATTGTTATTATTACAGGCGATGAGAGGGAAGTATGTGAAGATTAGGGCAAAGCGGGGTTGCTGAATTTATGCTTCAAAAGTGCGATTCTAAAGCACAAGTGGTTTCAGGGGCCACCAGAAGACCCCGACACGCTACATGCAAAGGACAGTCGGGGCAATGACAATGAAGCTGGAAGCATTGAGTGCAGAATATCAGCTGGTCAGATGACATATCCAGCTGTCACAGAACCGCAGGCAGCTGAGGTAAGTGTAAGTGTCTGCTGGCTGTTTCGTGCCGCTTTTATCTAAGGTGTACCACCAATCGGCTGAAGGGCGGCAGCGGTGGTGGCTGCCCACAAAGTTAGGCCACGCTCGCAGAATCAAAGCTGAAGACCAGTGAGCCTTGTTCGTATTCTTTGCAGACACTTAGAGAAACTAATAAGGGGACACTTCTTCAATCAGTTGACGGAACAAAAACTGCTAAGTAAAGAGTTGCATGGGGTTTAAAATGGTAGACCACGTCCCTTAAACCTTTTCTGGCCCTTGGACAAGGTCACAACACAGTTGGATGGTGGAGAAACGGTGGAAGTTTGCCATCTGGACTTCAGCAAGGCCCTTGGATCGGCAAACCGCTGGCTACTGCTGAGAAAACTGAAGACCGGTGGATGGACGGAGGGACACAGTTAAATGGCTGACTAACAGGACGTTTTCTTGTTATGGCTACAGATGCAAAATTGGAGCCAGTATGTGCCACTAGTGGTGTCCCTCGGGGAGCATCTCTGGGACTAGTTGTCTTTGGTACAAACGACTTGGTTAAAGCATTAAAGCTTCCATGCCGTATATCTGCAGACCAGTCGGAGGTTGTCGGATCAGGTTAGCGGGAGTTCCTTGTGATAATAATGACGACAAAAATGGCATATTTCTGGAAGGTAGTCGAGAAGCCAGCGTGAGTGCAGGGTTAGAGTGTACATCATTACTCCGTAGGACGAAATGTCCACAAATTTTAGAAGAAGGAATCGCACATTTTACCGAGAGCAGAGTTTGAGTGACGTAATGACAACGGATTACGCGGTGATACTGAGGCAGTAAATTGGGCAAAAGCCTGAGGTACGCCGGTAAATTAGGGTAAATGCCTCTGCTGGCCAGAGCGTCAGTGGGTCAAACCGTAATGGAGGCTAATGAACCGTTCATCCTTGGCTCGGTGCAATAGATAAATGACTTGTGCCATGATGATTAAGCACTTCACATCATTGAGGCTGAGGAAGCCGGCTGCCCATGGAACTTGTAAGGATCCCTTAGGGATTAGGTCGACAATTTCCTGCGAAAGAGAAGGTGCTTTCCTACCCCCGTACAGTTCAATAGTGGGGCTTCATTTAGGGTACCGCGTACAGCCTCCGACGTCTTTCCACATAAAAGGTGGAGCCTGTTTTATTATCAGTAATAATGTTTCATTTCGAAGACCCCCGAATCATGATGCATGGTTAAATCTTTACAAGCAACAAAATGGACGGACGAAAGTCGTGAAAAGTTCAGAAACATGCGTGACAAAAGTAGGGTAGGTTGACTTTGGAGGGGGATGAGAGGAGGATAAGTGTATGCACACCGAAGAATAATGAGGGGAGTTTAGGTGAACTCAAGGACGGAATGAAATGGATACCCGGTGATTTTGAGCGTCAACGTCAAATGGAGGAACTGGCTGAGCCAGAAGAAGGTGACTGGAACCTGAGATTTTTATGTGAGAAAGGCTAAGTATCGGCATGAAAAACCACGGTGATGACAGGCGATGAACCAAAATAGGAAAGAAAATTCAAGTTGCATGGTGAATGACCGGACAGCCAGGAAGCACGTTACATTGCAATAAATGGACGTTGTCCATTTGGAAGCAAGGAGTGGGCAATGCGAAGCGTAAAGAGTGAGTCTGAGAGTGTAACGGCTAACCGACGGAAAGGATGAGGGTCGGCAAGGGAGGAAATACAGCCAGAGACAGCAGAATATGTGAGCACTTCTAAAACAGAGACTAGGACCTTAGTAAATCCTTTAAAATCCTGGAAAGTTCAACGGAAATAAAGGCCGCAGATAAGTTCTTGATGGCACTCAACGAACGGACCGGGGAGAGCGACGTAAAACTATGAAGGGTGCGCTCAATGCAAAATGTGCGAGTCAGCTTCTGCAATAGGGTGGCTGGGTTGTGGAACTAGCTGACTGACGCGCTGATTAGTTTGAAAGGCTTGGAATTTTTCATAAAACGCTAGACATTTGGTGTTTTATATTCCCGGAGGCAGATTTTTAAAGACAGAAGAGCTAACTGGAATTTAAGTAGTGCAGGTTGTCCGCGCACAAAAGCGAGGCTTGCTGCTTGTTAGGGAGCGCTCACATGACGTTTGCTTCTCATTTAGAAGGTTAGATGTTCCCATTCTTTTTCCTTTCAGCAAAACCACAGCAGTGGGAGGTTCTGCCGAGCTGAATATACAGGAACATCCTACTAGTCCCTCAGTGATGGGTGCTAACTCAGTTGCATGCCGCCAAAAGAGGTCTGCAGGGTCGATTAGCCTCGGCCATTACTGGCTCTATGCAAACCGAACTGTAAAATAAGTGAGAAAAAATACCACAGGAGAAGAAAAAGAGAATAATAAATGAGGAAAAAACAAATAATGGTTTGGAAGCTACAAGGTTCAGCCGTACCTAAGACTTCGCTACAGCTTCAGACCCCGGCCAGTCCGCACCCCATGAATCGTCGCTAGGACTAAAAATGGGGAAGTTAGTACTGAAAACAGAAAATTGGGCAGTTCATACAACTAAAACCTTATTCCGTTCGACTAAAGAAGCCGAAGAAAGCGGCATATCGGCGCCCAGCATTGCTATTGGGATAGTGATCGGTGGCACTAGAGAGGGGTGAGCCGGAGTGCTTACTAGTTTACCGTGTTGTAATTGTTGAGCCTACCGTTAGATGTTTTCATTTGTGTCTACTTGGAGTCTTACCTACTGCCGTCCCACGTTTTCTCTAATTTCCCGTCCAGATAGCCCGTGGACCTTGCAGCTTTGCTGCGCCAGTCGAACGGCACTTCTGGAGGCATGATTATACACAAGCCCGGCGCCAGCTAATCACTAGTAGGGTTTTCGAGAGCTACAAGGCCTGAAGTCAAAGTGGAGTTTCCGAAAGGTGAAAGGTGATGTTTATTAGACTTCCAGGATGGCGACTGCCGCGCCACTGGCTTGGTCTGGTTCCGCTGGAAATGCTGCAGAATACAAAAATGGCCATAGTGCTGCATGGGAGTCATGATGAACTGACTTGCGCATGTTCAGCGTGAGCAGTAAGGGGAAGAAAGTTGTCCAGAGGGCCTCACACTAAGCTAGCTGAAAAGCTGATAAAAAAGGACAGAAAAACACCCCACAGTTAGGGGAACATTACGGCAGAGCTAGCTCGGTTCCCCGGGCCAGCACGAATGGAGCCTCACCGTTGTTGCTGGTAAGTGATGTAACCGTCATTCTTTTCGAAGGGGGAGGGAAAGGTCTACCATTTATGGGGTCATGTGAAACACTCGAAGATGATGTTGAAGTAAGAGCGAAAAGCTTGTCTGACCCGGTTCGGTGCCAGGCTACCAGAACCAAAATCTCGAGATCTCAGGCAGCTTCTTTGACAGGTACAATATGGGCAACACAGGTTAGCAAGGGGAAAGCACTGGGGCGCAACGGGAAAGTAATCACAAGGGGATTCAGAGAACCATCTTGCAGAGACGCCAAAGAATCCAACATCTGCAACAACGGGTCACCAACCCACTAAGACAAGTTGGGGGCTCTAGCAAACGCCTGTGAGGGGAGTACTCCAAACAAGGTGATACAGGCCGAATACGGGAGGGCAAACGCCGGGGAAGCCAACCCCGGCAGAGTTCAGGAGCCTCATTCGCCGCGATACTTTCCTCGCCGCAGCTGCTAGAATCAGTGTGACTTCCAGTGGAGGTATCAGAATGAAACCGGATACTGCAACTTAGGTTATAACCGGCTCTCGGGGAAAAGAAGCACCCACATCATCCCAACCACTGAAGGAGAACGGCCAGCCCACTGGTCATCTCCAGTAATGCGCGTCAAACCAGTGGCCCCACATAGGCCTCAGCTCCCACAAGGCGGTCCGGTGTTGGTATGTGCCCCATTTAAAGCGGTGGTGAGTAGGACTAGCAGTAAAACACGAGCCCGAGAGAGGCACAAGCGGAGGGAGCAATTGTGCACTGAGCTCGAGTGCAAAATAGGTGCTTCGCTGACCAGAAACAACGGAGACAATGTGGTTACAACAGCGAGTCAGCCTTGTGTTTGTGGCATCAGCACCAAATGGGGGGAGAGCTTGCGGTCGGGGCCAATAGGATGAACTGCACGGCGGTCACCGAATCATGGCTGCGTGAGATTGACAGGCTATGTCCAGCCTGTCCAGAGGAATTGAGTGTGCACACAACCGAACTTGAGAATGGAAGAATAGGGGAGATACTATTGTCAGTAGCCCAACACAACCGAAAAAAGAGTATTAACCACGTGGCTCCTAGTACACAGGAGATGGAAGCACAAATAAAGGTCAAAATTGTGTGCCGCTGGAGTTTTGAATTTCAGGAATCACACGGTGGCAGAACTAAAACAGTACACCTGAGTTGTGTTTCAGTGGACTAGAGTAGAGATGGTTAACGCGCGAATTGTAAAACAGTTTCAAATTCGGGGGGGAGGGCGTCGTGTATAGCTGGACGCGTGATAATTCTGGTATAAAAGATACCGAAAAATGGTAAAAGGTGCAGCGATCGCAAGGACCAACAAAGCAACAGGCGTCGGACAGCACAACATGGGGAGCAAGTTGAGGCAGCAGTGATACACTTACATATGGGTGCCAAAAACTGACTGCCACGTGTCGGGGCGTCCGGAGGAGGATGTGAAAGTGTACCAATTGAGTATCTGGATGATCACTGACGAGTAGCCGGGTGAGAGAGTTATCAAGTGACACGGTGAAGATAAAGTCCACATGAGGGTATCAAAGTCTAGTCAGAGATGCCATCAGAATGTAGAAGATTGACCCAACACTGGACAACTAATTGTTAAGGGAGCCTGTGAAATAGATGCAAGTAAGTCAGATAGACCTTTTTGTATAGGTGATTTCGGTATCATATGGGAATTCACATGAAGGCGAAAAGCTTAGCGAGGAATGCAGTGAATTATCGAGGAGCATGAATGATGTTTGAAGGAGCCGCTGAAGAAACAATCCGCCGGAGACAGACGCCACTGATGTAGCCAAGCAGAAGGTGAAGAGAGTAAGGATAAAATTTTCTGTGAACGTGATAGAAGAATTGATGATCAAATTCTGGTTGGCTACAGATGGCTGGTATTTTGTTCCATAAAAGCCTTGGTTGCAGCTGATGGCAGGTAGAATGGTGAGGGTAGCAGGCAAAAAACGGGCTGGGTTGGCGAACTGGGAAGAGAAGATTGGGAAGGCAGCGGCAAGGGCTAAATTATGGTCATTGATTTTGTACTGCAAAGCAGAACGGATTAAACTGTTGGTGTAGAGTACTGGAAGCAAATGTTGAGCGGGCGTAGAGTGATAATTGGTGTCAGGAATCCACTCTGCGATCCGATGAGACTTTCACGAGGGCCTGGGCCCCCAGGTAGTTAGGAACATTGGACGGCGTCCAAAGGGGGCTCACAAGAACGATTGCCAGTCCAAGGGGACTAAGGTAGGAGGACAGGCTGGTTTCTCTAGTTTTTTCTCGCTCAAGCGCAGATGTGCAAGGTGAGACTTGATATAAACAACAAAGGAACTAGAAAGTCCGTCGATAACGAAAAAGCCATTGCCCGTCCATGACGTAAACTCTATCCTTCGAGAGCGTGAAATGAAGCTCGTGAAGCCAAGGGCCAACAAGAACGTCACAGCAAATGTTTTTCCCGTGCAGAGTAATAAATGACTGGAATGAGCTCCCTTCCGACCTATCAGTGACAGATACTGTCGTCGTTTTTAAAAGAAGCTGGACTTAGCGTGGACACATTCCCGGAGCACCTTTTAAGGCAGTGGATGGCACTCTGCGGGACTTCTATCTGGACTTACCTTATTCAGTTTTCTTCTGCAGTATTATTATTATAATATACGCATGCATGTATTCCCGTTGATCTTTCATCTGAACTGAACAGCTTTACGCAACGACTTGCCGCTGCTTGGAAGGCCACAAAGGATAGTTTGGGGAAAAAGTCAGGAATCTAATAGGATTGACTGAAGAATCACCAGATAAACTCAATTTACCGAAGATTCCACTCGAGAGAATCGGTTGCTATCTGAAGATCCAAGTGCATGCTGCCGGACTTTGTGACGATAAGGTTCTGCCGTTCGGGCTTAAGGCGATCGGTGACAAACAAAATGCTGGTGAGTGTCCTACGACCCTTGTTGATACTCCCTCCATTTGGGTTAGCATATTAGCAGTGCTTTTTCTGGTTCATTCCCGGGACTGACTCTCCAAATTTAGCTCTTTTTGGTCAAGTGTCACTACTTGCTACTTAAATGAGCCAACGACTAAAATTCCCCAAAATTACTCCCAACAAGGCCATGAATGGCACTTCTCGGTGCGGAAGCCCAAAATGTCCCACCGGCTGATTTTTTTATTTTTTATCCGGTGCTCTTTTCCGACAGGTCCTCTCGGGCACTTCCGATCCTTGTACCACTCTTGTCACCACGTGTAGCCCTTTTTTTAAGGAATATCAGTATGCAAATTCCCACCTGTTATCTAACTGTGATCTCACTTGGAGGTTGTGTCTCTGCTGCTATGATAGCTACGCACTACAAGTCGGCTTATCGCCAGCTCTCAGTTTCATGTTGAAGCATTATATTCCACTCCTCTGAAGGTGAACAATCTGCTCATCGTTTACCTGCTTCTATCCGGCCGCTCCTTTCATCATCACTTTTGATACCTCCCTTCAGGTGTGTCGCCCACTTGGTCAATAAATGACCAAAAGGCATACGGCCACTGAGAGTTACCACTGTAAGCTTCGGCTGATTTTTCTTGTTCTATATCCGTATTGTCACCCCTTTCCATCGTCTCATTTTCAATCCTCAACCCTTTCATACATTGCAAGGCGCTGGTGCTTGCTTTTGTCTCCTCCGGGGATTCTTTCACGGTAACCGAATATCCGTCATTCCAGTCTGGTTCGCCGGTAGAACGGTCTGTTTTTCTTAAAATTTGTACATATTTTTACAATTTCCGATTAGTTCCACCTCGATTCAACCTGCTGGAGTACCTGACCTTTGGTTCGAATTTGCCAGGCGCTAACACAAAAAGCAACTTAAATACTCCCTCCTAAACTATATCGCCTGCCCACACTTGCACAATCATCTTGAAACTCGGATTCCGCTCTCAGTTCTACCATTCGATCTTGCTCTGCAGCATGCTTCTGGGTCATCCAAAATGAAACACAACTTTTATTGTTTTAAAAGAAAAATTTCAGTGTGGTTTCTACCTTAACTGGTACCGCCAACGATGCAGCCAGCTACTTCTGAGGGCTTTTGGCCTCTACGACAAATACAAGTGTCTGAAACAGGTGTGTTGGAAATGCAATAAACTGTGGAATCTTAGGATATCAGTAGGTAAGATTTCCGACAAAGTAGGGAGGAGTAGCCGCACTGGCTCCGCAGGGATGGACACATTATTCCAGGGAACCCCAAAAACGGGAAAACTCCGGCAAACTGCAACGGTTGTGCTGGTAAGAAACTGAGGCAAAAAGATGGTGCAGATACACCAAAAGGTCGTAAGCACAATATGAGGAGTTGTAAGCGGTTAGGAATAGGCTGGATGTCGTAACTACCAATCTGAGATGACTGGTGAAAAATACGGAGTTAGTCCTGGGTTATAATCACGACCCAGTGGTGAAAGGGATGTCTGAATCCATTTAACAAGCCGCCATCGGCGGGTTAGAGAAGTCAGGCACCACGTGGGCAGCAAAGCTTTATGAGCAAACAGCGTTCAAGAGGGTTCTTGTAATAGATCGGTGAAACCTTATACGGGGTGAGCAGCGACCCCCGAGCCAGCACTGATGGAGTTCTCTAATCCCAGAGAGGGCCACTTTCTTAGCCTCTTTGGAGCCACTGGAGACCAAAACCCAGGGAAAGCTCATGGCGCAGCCGGATAAATCGGCCAGTCGGTGCACGCAAGGCATGAGACTGCCTGTCGAATCTATAAAACACCGTCGACCGCTTGTCAACGCTGATGACTGTTACACCTCATCCAAAGGGTATGGCACTCCCATCCCTCTAAATCCTCGCAAAGTACCAGCACGAGGTAGCCAGAAAAATGGCACTAACCAACTACCGAAATAACCGCAAAAAATTTAGCAAGCGCTCGGAGCTAGTTTTCAAGCTTCTTACCTACCTGTCGTAAGGTAAAGCGCAACTAGGGGGGCAGGTGGTCTTGTCTTGGTCTGCACTAAAGTATATAGCACTGAAACAAGTTACATGGAATGACGGCGGTAACTGCCAAATCAGACTGCGTCGCTGTCACCGAAACATTGCCAAAAGAAAGTCACAAAATCGGTGCCCTTTTTCCTGCTGGGTACTGCACACATCGAGGCTGGCAGAGTGGATGGCAAGGACGGTGGCAACTCGATCCTCAGCCCCGGACCGAATCAAGCAGGTAGCTAGGGAGAGAGTGAGAATAGCCAACACGCAGGCCCTCTGCCGTGATTCGAAACCAAGCCACTGGGAAATCAGGGTGATGCGCGTCTGCCAAAGCCTGCGTCTACGCCCCTCTCCCGGGGGATCAGGTACCGCCGACCTACCCTCGTTTTTCTGCAGCCGTATTGCGTGAAATAACGAATTTTGGGACCTCATTCCTCCTAAAACGGACTGGGTGAATTTTTAGCCTCCTGCAGGTGGATCCTCTGAACGGCGTTCTGATTTCGTACCGGGAGAACAATTTTTTCAACCTGTCCATCAACCAGTTAGACGGAGGGAAAGACGGACATCGGAGCTACTGGATCTGGTCATAAAGAGGCATTCCAGTGAAGCTGAGGAGCTGCAGGTCTTTGTGCTCTTAGTTTGAAGTGACTGCGGGGTGGTCCGCCCAGATGGGACGCCCAGCATGAAAATGTATTGAAAGAATGAACGGCACTCGGGGACAGCCTGAAGCCGCTCACTGATCAATTTGCTTTCTCCGCCTGTGGATTACCTTCGAGTGCCACTTAAAAACGTGTCTTTCATCCGATCTCACTGCGAACGACCAGCGAAATCCCCTCTATAAAACGAGTGGAAATACTCAAATTTGAGAGAGGCAGATTTGTATCCTACTTATAGCGGTACCGAAACAATACGGATATGAGAAATACACGAAATGGGAAAAATAGTAAAGGTGGAACAGAAAACGAAATGTGATAGTAGAACGTCGGCGACAAACAGAAAGTAAAAGTGGTTCAAAAACGAGGTCGACGGAAACATCGAAAAAGGCACTTTAGTAAACTTGAGCAACCAAAAAATACAGCAAAGTTGGAACCAAGCGTCAGAAGGGATGGCTGAGAAAAAAATCCTAAACGTTGTCTGGACAACGGCAGTTTTCCCGGCATGATCGTCGTCACCACAAGCTGAATAAACAGGAAAGGATGAGAACCGTGGTGAATTCACACAGCCATCGGAATCCAAGTCTAGAAGCACTGAGCATGGACTCTGTTGGCAGACAGGAGGCTATAGGCGACTCCTCTGGTACAAAATGACGTGAGGATCGGGCACTACGGCCCAAAGTGGAGTTGACTACCGTACAATTTCACTCCAGCCAGTAAGGTCAAACGACGCCAAAGGCCTAATACACATACGTTCGGTCAAAGCAGCCCTGGGTGTTGATGTGGGTCGCATCAAGGACGGAGACTGCAGTCACCCTTTAGATAATTAGACTAAGGGTGAAGAGTTGATGGAGCACTTCGAAATGGCGCATCGAATTGACCAGGGGCTGAGCCCTGTTTCTGGGCTTCACACCCGACAGCTGAGGACGCAGCTGGTTTTAACTTCTCCTGATGATGCCGAAAATGCCCTAAGGAGACTGAACCTACGCGAGGCAGCCGGGCCAGGTAGCATCCACGCAGTGGTTCTAAGCCTGTTACTCACATCTTTGCGGCACTCTTGGCCCACCTGTACACTAGGTCGCTGTTTGGTGCACAACCACCGGGAGGCTGGTTGACCACCAGAGTCGTTACTATAAACGGAGATTTTAAGAAGGAAAGGATGCAAAGTTACCGGCCGGTCAGCTTAATACGGAAGCCTCTAAAAATACTGGAAGGGCTGACCAGGGACGGAGCGACCAGTCACTTGGCTGAGTATAAGGTCACCCTAAACAGAAATCAGGTAATTGTCAAAAACAGATCCTTTTCATTCAACTTGCTCTCGTCCCTAGGCACCTGACGGCCAGAAAGTATACAGAAAAGACCGAAGTCTGCTACCTGGACTTCCGAAGGGCCCCTGACCTCGTGAACCACCAGCCGCTGCCAGGCAAAATGGAGCCCTGGGCAAACCCCGGCTAGCCCCAGCCACGGGAATAGTTGAGGGTAGGGAGGGCAGATCCATGAGGGTAAGGGCCAAAGGTAGGGCCCAGCAAGGAGCGGTGCAGGGTCCGCTTCTGTTCTTACTGTACGTGAATGACATGATGGATTTTGTACAAAATCCAGGCTGCCTCTTTGCAGATGACCTCAAACGGATAGGTGAAACAGGTCACTCGTCTTCAAGGTGGCCTAAATAGGGTTCACTCTTGGACCACCCGGTGACAGTTACTGCTCACTTTGGGGGGATGCGGACACCTGACCCGGAATACCGATAAGGGCTTAAAATGTATAGGCCCGAATGGCCCACAGATCGTAAAGTGAACCACAGATAGCACGGACCTTGGGGTTCGGCCGACTAACTGCTTCCTACTAGTCTCCAGCCCTCCCGGGAATGGTTAGCCACCGCGGCCAAGGTAAAACAGGCGCTCTACCAACTACTGTGCACGTTTGCATCAAGAGGGGCTCATGCACTACTACCGGATCACAGAACAATAATCAGGCCACACCTTGAACCTGGTGTCCAAGCAAGGTCTCTTGCTCTGTGGCAGGGGGCTACAGTATGAAAAAAGTTCAGCTTCATTTCACGAGGAAAGTAGACGGCCGAAGAACAATCCATACGCAGAGGGATCCTTGACGCTGAACCTGTTCTCCCTAAAACTTAGCAAACCTAGAGGTGGACTCATAGAATTAGCAAAAGAGGTCAGGGGCTATCCAACTCAACAAAGCCCATTGCAGTGATAGCTATGGAACTTCGGCTTAGGGGCCGCGAGTAAAACTGATAAAACCAATAACATTGACGACAGTTATAGTACTTATTTGGGTGTCGGATCATCGATACCTGGAACGGTCAACCGGCTGAGGTAGTGGCTGCGGACTCCGTGGTTCGGTTTACCGCCCGCCTGGGCAGTAGCTGGTCCGACTCATTCCCTGAGGGCAGAGATTCTAATATACCAGGTCAGAATTGGAGAAAGGGCCCTTCTCGTTTTTTTCTCTACCGCTTTTCTCATGCCTGTTGTTTTGTGCTTTCACCTATGCTCTCTACCTCCCTCTAAGGCCCTCCGTATTCCCGCCACACCCGAGGTTGTCCTTTTGGTCCCTATGCCAAAAGCTGCTGTACGAATGGCTCTCTTGATTAGGGATAGGCTTAGGCAAAGAACCACTTGCACCCATGGGGTTGCTACGCTCCTGACAGTGAGCCTAATCCTTACACTGTTCCCCCACAGGTCGGAGACTTAAAATAAACGAAAACAAAGCAAACATAGAGCACGGAAGTAGCAGCCCGGTGAGGATCAACAGATGCTAGCTGGTACAGGGTTCTGGACTGATATGTTGGCCTATGTCTTGGCTGTTCAGCTTTTCGCAGCCGCGGGAGATCCAAGGACCTCACAGTGCAAAGAATTGGACAATTCTGGCTCTCCACCATAAGTTTCACGTGAACCAAACTGAACTGGACCGAAGCAAACCAACCTGACCTTTATATTCTTGAAGCTTCTTAGACCCTTCACATTTCCTTCTTTACGAGACAGCTGACTTCAGGGTGGCTGTGCCTTTGCTTGACGAATGAATGTGCTGGTTGTGGAGGCTTTGCCCTGTGGAAATTATTGATTTTGCTGCCCACCCTGACAGCGACCCGATGAATGTCATGCCATCCACCGACAGACAAGAAAGGATTCCATTACCATCACTATCATCAAGTCGAAGCATGGTGAGACACGGAGAGTCACGGGTAAAAAACTGGGCTACCATTGGCATCGAATCCCAGTCCGTCGCTCTGACTTGGTTTGATTTGGGCTGAGCCGAACAGAACGCTGCTGTGGAGCTTGTGACCTTCAAGCCGCGTGCGCTGCTTGAGCAAAAATTCCAATACAAGACCGTTTTGTCTAGAAAAGCTGAACAAAATCTTGGAGTAACGTGCGCGCAAAACCCCACCAACGTCTCCATCTGGATACGCGGGCTCCTGCTCAATTCTTGAATTGTCAGTGTTGGGGGCTACGGAAACCCAGGCAGCACAGTGGGACACTCGGCCGTCCCTTGAGTGTCCCCAATGAGGATACTCAATAATTCTTGGATTACTGTACTCTGAACGGATCTGAGGCTTGGTGCTACTTTCTGCCTTACTTAATATAAGGAAACGAATCACTTGTTCTCGGTGTCTATCTCTCTGTAGACGGTCACAGTGAATTCTTCCGCCAGCGGTAAATTTCTCCTTTTCCACATGTGTACATCAGCATAGACAATATTCATTCTGATAGCACCTAAATGTACCGCCAGTGACAACTACAACGACTCATCCGGCCAATTTACCTCTGTTTTCTAATCTTAACCGCAAATCTTTGAGTGTGTTGAAAATAAATTGGCGTGAAATATGGTGAGCTGCATAATCATGGCTGCACTCGCAGCTTGTACCCATACGCCGCCTTTAAACCGGTAGAACAAGGTCACATTGTCACACTTTCTACACACTCTGAGCTGCTATATCTTTATGTATACTTTATTTTGCCTTTCATCCAGAAATTTAATTCATTCAGTTGACTTCAATGGTAAATTCCAAAAAGTTAAAACCACGTGGATTTTCTGGGACTACCAAATGGAAACTTATGAAAGATTCTCGTAGACAGATATTTGGGGATGTCAGTTCTACGGAGGCAAGTTCCGAGAACTCAGAAGGCAGTGATAAATTTAGAAACTTTTCAATATCCATTTTCTGTAGGATATTTCACAACACCTAAACTGATTCCACAAACATCCAACGCAGATTTTGCTGTAAAACCTGAAGATACCTGCCCTGAATCAGTTGATCTCGATGATTTTGATTCGTCTATTGAATAAGGTGTTATGTCAAAAAACGGAAGTAATATAATCTACATCTTCATGTGCCTTTTTCAGATGGTAAGTTCAAAGATGAGCTAGATATTAAACCGTTGCTGGTGCCGCTGGTGACCACAAGATCCAAAGCTCGTCAACTTTTAACCCCAAGCTATTTTAATTTCAACGGAGTGTCGGCCATTTTGCCCGGTCTCCTAAAGTTGGGGAGTGGCTTACCCAAACACCCGGGGACAATATCTAGAACACCTACGGTGACACAAACAAAAAGGTTCGTGGAGGGAAGCGTTTTGCGCTTTGAATTCGGGTAGTTCATGCAGAGAGTCTTGAAGGAAGTTACAACAGTGTACAGTACTGTGATACAACGGCAACTGCATGTGGATGACCTATCACTCTTCAGAGGATCTTCTTATCAACCGCGGCCAGTTTTGGGCTGTATATTCACACCTAGGTCACCGGTGTTCTTGGTAGGACTGTGTTGTGGTGAGTTAAAGCCAGTATGCAAGCACACTTGCTTGGAAGTTACCGTTTCTGAACTGAAAACTGCTAAACCAAGGAATTCGTTTGAGGCCGAAATGTCAACTCACCAAAACTGTGCTCCACAGTGTTACTGCTGATGCCGGAGCAAAATCACTGATTAAAAACAAAACTCCACATGGGATTCTTAGGCTGTTTCCAATGTATTCAAAGTGGTGCAAGTGCCAGTCCTCGTCTCATACTTCCAGTTACTAATAGAAGACCTAGGAATAATGAGGACTCTCTTTCCAGGAAGGCCATCATGCTGGATGGTCTTCATTCGAAATTCTTCGTATCGATATGGTAAACAACTTTTCGGTCGATTATAAGCATGCAGTGTGTCTCGGTCTAATAAAGCCTCCTGGGCATTTGGAGAAGGGGCGGAATATGAAAGAATGTCCATATTACTGTAATTCATTTGTGAATAGTTAATTTACAACTGTTAGCCATGCAATGCCGAATTCCCTGTGATTTTTCCCGCGTGTGTAGAACCCTGAGGGAAGCTGATTTATCGAAGGCTTCCAAGTATCAGCAATCTCTGCCGTATTTGGAGTCTGAGGGGCTAAAAGGAGTCCTATCCAGGGAAATGTGCGAAAACTTCATTTGCTTCTCTGTTCATACCTACCTCAAGACCTGCCACAAATGGTTAGCTTATTGTTTACCCTCTGTACAAAAGAATTCGCAGACCGTAGTCCGACAGTTTGTGGGACTGTATAGTAAGAAAGAAGCTGTGTCCAATGTAGGCTGATGGATCCACCTCCCAGAAGACGTAACAACCTTTGGACCACTGGACAACTTTTCGGTTTTCCTCCTTGAGTGTCTATGCAGATGATTCGGTGAAATAAAACATCAAGAATTTTGCTTGCGGAGCAGATATTTCGTCGGACAAAAGAAGGAACTTGAATAGCTTTCTCATATTCAAAGGCGAAGTTGATAAATGACTCGAAGTCACAATCATTTGCTCGCGTATCGCCCCGAATGCCAGAAGTCTACCTTTGGGAAACCGTTGTCATTTTAGTCTGTCCTGACAACGCAGGTTCGGCAAACAACCGACCATCCGTAGTTGTTAGCGCGGACGGTGATCATTTGGTGATAAGGCCATACAGCAAGATGTCAAACTTCTTCGAGAAGCTTCATCGTACTTACGAATACTTCTGTGCGGAGAATTGGATACAGCTATCCACGTGATATCCACCGGCGAAGCTCAGTGCAAAGGAATAGTACTGCCGCACTGAGACGGCCATGTGTTTCGCCCCTATCCTGCACAGTTCATGATGATGATTGTTAAGGGGGTACTTCTTTCATTTTCTTGTCATTACTTCTCTGATTTATTCATTTCAGGTGTTTGTGGTCATCGAGTTCACAGTCGATAGCACTTCGTCTGTTGTCCCCCATCCCTGGGTTGAGGGTGGCAACAGAGGTGCGACTGTCATCCACAAAATTGGAGATGACGAAACAAGGCTTGCCTCTACCACCCGGTTGCAGCACCTATGACGTAAGGGTGCGGAAAACTGTGGGTTGATGGAAAGGTCTCATCTTGTGAATTTTAGAAAAATGCGAAGCAATAAGGTATTCAGAAGTACTAGACGAGAAGTCCGAGCATCCAACTACGGATGCAACCGGAATCATGGATCGTTACGGGAAAGGAGAACAGTATTTCCGGCTCTTGCTGTTAACTTTTGAGAACAAAATCCGCTAAGGTTTTTCTGTTCAGTGAATAAGACGAACCAATGAGGAAAATAATCAGAGGCCATGTCAATTTGTATATAACCCCACCGCCACCAGATATAGACGACAGGCCTAGGATTGGGCGGATGACCATTCACAGCCACATCGATCCAGGGGAGGGAAAGTATTCAGTCCTGTAAAGGGTAGGCAAACCAGGGGTATTCGTTCAGGATTTCGTTTAAATAACGTTGCCAGATAATATCAAGACCCATTCATATGTCACTCTCCACGTACAAATAAGGTTAACGTCCTAAGAAGCTTACTTTTTTAAGGCAGCGGACCTTCCACTAGCTGCGGCCGTCGAGTGAACGCCTCCGACGTGAGAAGCATATGCAGAAAAGTGGATGACGTAATATATTCGTTTCTAAATGTTTTTCTTCATTCATTTTAGCTTCAGTGGAAAATTATGCGGCAAAGTTTTCCAGATGGTAGATCCAAACCACTGAAGGAATGACAATGTTCCGTAGGCAGAAAATGTAAGCTTGAACCGTTCAAATTTCGCCTGCCAATCTTCCAGCGAGAAATGCAACTCAGCAAGAAGCTGCGCTGGAAAAATGGAGGATAAGAGTGCCTGCGGAAACACGATAATTTGGACAACACTGCAGTTACAATTCATGATTTGGTATTGGAGGTGTGTAAGTTGGCCAATGCACTCGGACTATTTTGCAGACCTTTTTGTCCAAAGAGATTCTGATGAATCTCAGTGGGCAAAGAGTCATTGGCAAGCACTCCCTTAGTAACAGAAAGCTGTGTCGCTTCATATGAGGCGGTATGTTTTGACGTACAAGCTTTATTTGTAAGGTGCTCTATCAAAGCATAGCATGAAAGATGCCGTGGTTCATACAATCTCTTCGAAAATGCAAAAATAAATTCAACGGAGGAGGCCATAGCCGGTCGAGCCTGCAACTGATAACAGCTGGAACCTTGGACGGAGCGCGTACGAACAGCTCCTTTCTCTGTAAACACCTGCGCCGCATTCATGAATCAAAGTCCCCAGCGCTCGCGCAGTCGCTTTCTGATGGCTCTCCTGCCACCTCCCTTCTGAGATAGCAGAAGTACCCAGATCTCATTCCATGTTCGTTTTCAGCACAAAAGTGGTGCTTGCGTGCAAGCACTCATCTCTTCGGCCAAAATGCACGCCGATGACGTCTCAACCTGAGACACTAGCCCAAATGCTGTGCAGTTAACCACGGACTCGGTCAAACGTTGGTTAGCTGACTGGAGCCCCCTATAAGTGACAAATGTGCAAGCATGTCATTTGGCAGTGCTTCGGACCACTCTCCAATATAAATGGGAACGCTAAAATGCAAATAGTGGGTCAATAAAAAGCCCTTGGTTTCTTGCTACTCAGTGATCTCCCATTCTCCCCCCACCGGGAGAAAGCTAGTAAAAGCGCCCTCGGTGCCCTAAAACTTATGGGACGAGCTTTTCCGGTGATCTCTAAGGAGGACTCCCATCTTTCTATATGGGACCTATATTCGACCAGTTTTAGAGTACGGTAACCGGATAGTACACACCGGTCTCGCCAGAGACCGGAACACCTTAGAGCTGATTCAACAAAAAGCATCCAAAATGGTACGCGGCTTACGGTTTATTTCCTGCGTTGTTCGTTTATTATCAGTTATTCTCTACCCTCTTGAGACACGCCGTATTAAGGGAGACCTAGTAGTGATGTATGATCTATTTTTCACGGGCCTAGTCGATCAAATTTTCACTCGTCCGAACTTGGAGAACTTGCGGGGATGCCCGGGGAAACTCGGCAAAACCCCTTCCACGTACCTTCATTAGACAGCCCCTCTTCCCGTCCCGGATAATATCCTCACAGAACAACTCCCTCAAACGGAGAATTTATAGCCAGGCCAGTCAACTGGTTAAGACTGTAGCAACGCCAGCGAATTTTCCGGGCTCTCTCACATGGATTATTTTCCCCATGTCTTCACTTCTCGCATTCAATCCTGTATACTTGTACATGCATGCAGTTATAAAGAGGTCCATCTTCTTTCCTCTTGCAAATGTATAAGCAAACCACCCTTCTGTGTTAGTTTTAAAACAACAAAGCTAATGATATATTGACGCATCCATATCCATATAGTCGGAATCAGGTACTACACGGGAAAGAATCTTTTATTCTAATGTGGCTTTTGTGAAAGTGGTTGCCTCCTTGTTGTCGAATTTTGCCATTCCAGCTCAGTTGCACCGTAGAAAAGACGATACACTCAGGAACCGGGAACATTTGGGCCCAAGCCTCGCGCCCGCAAACTACATAAAGACTTCAAGACTGCTGTGGTAAGGCCGCGTGCGGATCTCGGTGCAAAAATCTCGAGAGTTAACGGCTATTTTGGAAGGAAATCTTTGGAGCAACTCAAGCTGAGAAAACTGCTGCAAAGTTGAACTTTCTCCCACTGTCCAGCGGTAAATCTTCCAGATCACCGGCAATTCAAGATGCAAGATGCGGTCAAGACTGATATCCTGAACTCTTTTGCGTTGTCCAGTGGTCTGTTCCCCACTCTTCTGGCAATACAGGATACAAGACACTGTCAAGCTTTGTATTTTGAACCATTCCCTTTTTTCGTCTGCTCTATTATTGAGTGAACTGTCTTCCAACTCACTGGGTACATTCAGAAAACAAAATAATCACGAGATCCGGGGCATTTTGGCTTCAGCTTCGTACCAGTGTACTACTTCAGAGCTTTAAGACTACCGAAATTGTAACTCATTCCTCGGTTTAATTTTGGAAGTTCCCAGCGCTGAGGAAAGCCTTAAGTGTGTGGCGAGCTTTCACTAAATATCCCTCCCCTAAGTTTTGCCTTCACGCCCGCCATCGATTGACCGTTCTCATGGACGATGCAGAGTAACCTCGCGTCGGCGTGGCCACCGGATCAAGTGCGAGCGTGAGTAGAATTTTGACAACCAGGTATTAAGTACGCCGTGGTTTACGGACGATGGGGCACCGTTGACGGACAATATGCTTCGAGGATCCTGTTCACCAAAGCCCGCTTTGCCCCACTGAAGTCGGTTTCGATCTCGCACCCTGAACCCACAGCAGCCGTGTTACCAGTCAGGGCGGTACAAGTGGTAAAGAGATGCTTCTACTTCTACATTTGGTCGTCTAGTTTTCAGACGGACTCAACGATAGTACTGTGCTACATTACCAACGTCAGGAGCCTGTTTAATACTTTCGTTGTTAACCGGCTCACGATCATCTACGACGAATTGGTCATAAACCAGTGGAAGCATGTCGGGTCTGGCGATAACCCAGCCAATCTGTGCTCCCAAAATGCGACCAACTTCAGGCAAATTGACGCGTGGACGGGAGGACCGAAATTCCTGCAAATGCCTAAACATGACTGGCCTGTGTACAAACTAAAACCTTCTCTAGAATTGGAGCTGGAGATCAAAGACGTAATGATGACCGTGACATTCGTCGAAGCATCATTTACTTTGTCACGACTGGCCAGGTTTTTTCCTGGACGAGGGCACTTCGTTCATTTGTTTGTTTGGTCAGGTTCAAGAGACACTTGCTAGCCATGAAAGGGGTCCGCCCCTCCGGCCGGATACCTGTGAGCCCGATAAATCTGGATGAACTACTAGCCACGGAGCACGACACATTCAAGATGGTACAACGGGAGGCTTTCACCGGAGAATTCGGGAGGCCTGGGGAAGCGGGAGCAATCGATAAAGGAATATCGTCTCCCAGAGGCGACTTGAAGCATTCAAGCCCCGGACTCGTTAACGGAACACTACTAGTAGATTGCAAGCCGACCAACTCTCACCTGAGTTTTGACACGAAATACCCCATATTGTTGCCGGCCCGACAACCTGTGATAAATCTAACGATCCTACTCGTCCGCACCGTGGAGGGACCTGCCGGGGACAGTCAAGTGACGAAAGCCATCCGAAGGCGCCTTTGGTTGCTGAGAGGAAGAGCGACTGCAAAACGCCCAGTCCGACGTTGTGTGCATTGTAGGAGACGCAATGCCGCAGCGGGCAAACAACACGTCCCGACTGCCCGAATGCAAAGTGACTCCGGGCTGGTGGCCGTTCAGCGACACCGGGTTGGACTATTTCGGGCTCTTCTGTATCAAGCCTGGGAAGAGGCTGGAAAAAAAGAAGCGGGTGTATCGTGACGTGCATGAAGTCACGTGCGGTACACTTAGAAGTTGCGTACTCGATGAAAACCGACTCTTTCCTACGGGTCTTGCAACACCTTATCAGCCGAAGAGGCGCACAGGCAGATATACCCTCCGACAATGGGTCGAAATTCGTGGGGGCTCAAAGGAAACCACGGTGCTAGCACAGAAACATGAACAGAAACGAACTGCAGAATCGAACCGTGGCCTATTTCATATGATTGCTCTTCAACTCCCGCAGGCCAGTCATCGTGGTGGCATATGGAACGCCTGACCTGGTCCACCAGGCGAATATTGCCGTCGATCATTGAGCAACAGCAGCCGGACGACAAGACGTTGATCACAGTCATCACTGAGGTCGAGAGAATTCTGAACAACCGCCCACTGATTCCAGTAACCAACGGCGACCCCACCCATCTGGTACTCACCCCGAACGACTTATTGACCTTAAGACCAAGCGGGGGTTTCTAAAGGCTGATAAACCTTCATAAGGGCTACCTCTACGGACGGAGGCAGGCAAACTTTCTTGCCAAGGTTTTCTGGAGGCGATGGCCGCGGGGGTACCTACCAGCTCTGCAAGCTCGACGGAAGTGGCTGATCAAAACAAGACCATTCAAGGTTGAGGATGTATTGATGATCGCAGATTAACAAGCACATTTCAGCACCTGGCCTTTGGGCGTGGTTATGGAAACCATCGAAAAAGCCGGCTAAATTATAAGGACTGTGAACTTGAAGACCGTCCACGGAACGCTAATCCGCGACGTACGCAGTATCAGCCTCTTCGAGAGTGAAGGCGGAGAAGCCGATAACAAGGAACCTCAGTAGACTATCCCTCATTCGTCTTCGGGGTGGATAAAAGAACCCCCATGTGTGGAGCAGTTATGACACACTGAGGTACTGATCTATCATACCCCCTGACACATACACCCTTACATGATGCGCGTTGATACTCCATGACCCCTTTCAAGCTCGTTGCAGTGCTCACCGTTTTTCGTTGACCTTACAGGGGGCCTTCGGCATTTGTAGTGGTAGCTGTGATTCTATCATATTCTCAGACACACACCAAACACACTTACATAATACACGTTTATACTTCGTGATCTCCATCAAGGCAAGCCGTTTATCACTGACGTTAGGGAAAATATCTCCAGTAAGTGATGGTTGCTACTATTTGCCCACGTACCAGAGTGCCACCTCGCTCATGACACCCACACCCACCCACACGAACACAATCACACTCGGCCGGGGGATAGGGGCTCGCCCGTAGACTGCACCTGCGTTTCGCCTTCACGCCCGCCATCGATTGACCGTTCTCATGGACGATGCAGAGTAACCTCGCGTCGGCGTGGCCACCGGATCAAGTGCGAGCGTGAGTAGAATTTTGACAACCAGGTATTAGGTACGCGCACTGACAGCAGGGTCTGAGTAGGTAGGAAGAATCAGTACCCTCATGCCAAACCTTAGACCCTGCTAAGATTCGGGAGGATTTTGGTGGGCGGTGTAACGACCGGTCGTTGAAAATCCCCCAAAATCACTGCAGTTCCACCTTTCCTTAACATCATTCACTTAGGTAGACTATTGACTTGTTTAATGCACTGTTTGTTTTTACGGACCAACGCTTGTTTGTTGGCGTCCATCGCGCTGATCTGTCATATCCTTGTCCCGGACTTGCGTGACGCACGTGCTCCTTTCTTGCACGCCGCAATTCGGTTCTCGTCCTTCAGGTCCTTGCGATTGCGCAATTGAGGTTTGTATCTGTTTCTTATCATTGTTCATTTGATAACCTAGTATCGTAGAATCTCACGGATAATCGCTACCTGAATTCGGGATCCGTTGCGGGTTTGGGTACGCATTTCTCAATGGCTTCTTACAAAGTGTATTTCCGAACAACTGAAGTTATCCCGCACCATCGTGCTTACTAGGGTAACCCCGAGGTACTCTTTTTATCCTGAGAATCTTTCCGTTTTATTCTCCCCGAAACGTTTTGCAGTTATCGGTGTTATACTTACCGACGTATAGTAGTGTGTTTTTAAGCCCCAAGCTTTTTCGTAACGAGTACCGTTTTTCCCTGGTCAGCGTCTTGCCAATATTGTGCGCATATCATGACTCGTGAGATGTATCCCTGTCTGGCCGCCGGATGTAGGAAGCGAGTGAATGAGGTGCTGAGTGCGACGCATGCAGTGGGTGGGCCCTTGACGGTTTTTCTGGGATTAGTAGGGATCCTCTCCCGCTTTACTGTGTAACAGCTGGGTCCAGTGGGCGGTTTGTCTGTGTAAGGAGGTTGCTAGGCTAGCCCATCTAGAGCAGTATAACTTGGAAGAGGTCCCGCACCATCCTGAAGATGGCAGAGGCGCTGAGTGCAAGTTGTCGCCGCGAGGTGCTTTAGCAAGGTCATATGTAGAAGCCCTAGGAACTCCTAGGAAAACCTTCCTTGTGATAGTAAAAGGCTAGACTGGTGAGAGCATCATACCAGCTGCGTGAACTCCTGTGCAGCAAACTACTACTAATGAGTGGGTGAAGCAGAAACCTAAGAAGCAAAAAGCTGAGAAATGGAACAATACGACAACGGCAGCGGACTACATCTCGAAGGCAGATGGTTCCGGATATCGTGATTTGGAATTGCAGATGATGGTCCTGCAGAAGCGTATCCAGTTGCTGGGACGGACATCGAACGGCAAGCTACTGATACTGAATCAGGAGGAACCATTTATCCGGGGGTCGAAGGCAAGAAGAGACATGGATAGGGGACTGGCGTATGACACTGCGACTCGCGGTTGTACCAGACTCTGTGTCCCTCAGAAGAATTCACAGACAAGGGAAGTGGAAACCTCCGTCAACGAAGGTGGGGAAGAATGTCGCACGACCAATACTGGTCAAATTTGGGGAAGAACTCTGCAGAGATATGTTGCTGGCCAAGGCGGCACAGCTGACCCAAGTCACTAGAGGCAGATATTAGGTTACACCCGACGAACATAGAGTAATAACGGGTGGTTTGCCCGTAGGTGGAAACATGGCTAAACCCGAGGAAAGCAGAATGCCTATCCAGCGGTCGGGTTACTTCCCCTACATCTTTAAGTAAGCCATATAAGCCATCAGGGTTTGTGATAATTGAGGAAGTACCAGAAGATGAGAACTGGCATTGCTGTCCAGTGGAGGCGCCAAGATAGCACCCGTGGCGATAGATTGGGAGTGTTCGGCAGTCCTGGATAACCACGGACTCCGTGCACTCCGGTGGTGGCTCCACCGCAAAAACTTGCCACCACCTCGAGCGTTGCGCCCGAGGCCCAGCAAAAACTAACCAAAAAAAACCCGAAGGCGTGGAATCAAATGCGGTGGTTCTATACACTAAACCATGTAGTATTAGAAACAAATGGGTGGGGCTCTTCGGGGTCGAAGAAGAGCAAAATGCGCCTACCTTTGCCGTTACTGAAAAATGGCTCTCTGAATATCACTACCTGCCGGCAATAGTACAAAATGGTTTTGCCGTCTATAGGCAGGACAGTTAGGGTGACTGTGTAAGGGGATGAATGGCCGTCCTTTTTGGGGCAGGCAAAACCATCTGGAATCACAGACTGTGGTTCGTACCCGAAATTCACAACTGTGCAAGGTTAAGCCCACTCTCCGGAACAGAAGGGTAAATGTGGTTTCGTGTACGGGGCCCCGGGCAAAAGCCGAGATGAGGATATTCAACTTCTCCACGTACTTACCATGCCAGTTAAGGAAGCTAATATGACCGCCATAGTTGGAGACTTCAACCTGCCTCACATAGACCGGGTGGTAGAGGCACATTCACCGGGAACCCAAGAGGAAGGATATCTACAATAGCTACATTTAAATGCTCTGGTCCAAAACATGAGGGAAATTACCAGGTACAGGACTAGTTGTGTGCCGTCCTTGTCGGATCTAGCGATGACGAACCATGATAACGAGGGAATGGAACTCCAGGTTTACTCTCCTTTGGGCACGGGCAGCCTTGTTAGCGTCAAAATCGCTCTTTGCATGTTTCAACCCAAAGTAGCCTTGAAGTTGGTCAGAAGCTTCGCAAATATGGACATTCCTGGGCTTCGAAATAGATTGGTCGACCTAACATGGGAGATAGCGAAGGATGCTAATGTGGAGGAAAGCTGACAGGTGAGTTGGCTCTTTTGAAGCGTAGGAGGGGTGATGGCAAGTCGAGGCTGTGGGGGCTGCAATGGGCAGGTCAGCCAAGAGTAGAAACCGTGGTTGGGCTCTCTTCAAGACTTCCGGGAGTTGCCAGGCTTGGATCCGATACGCGAAGCACAGAAATGAGAAGGTGGACCTCTCGCGATCTGCTAAGTTAGTGTATGAAATGAAGTTGGCACGATGTGTCAAAATGCACCCAAAGAAATACTATAGCTACGTGCAATCTAAGGGTTCTTTGAGAGATGCAGTGGAACCACAGACGACCCATGATCACGAAGTGGCTATAGACAACCAGAGTAAAGCCGATGCTGCTTGTGGGTATTTTAGTAGGGTGCGCAGAATAGATGATGGTGTGCAGATGAGTTTTGAGGGGGCGGCTCTTCCAACAGGCATAACACTTTTAAATCTTACGGAGGAAGTCGTACGTAAATACATGGAAGTGTTAGATATCCAAGAGTCTGCCGGCCCAGATGATGTCTACCCTGCTATCATTGAGCCGTTTGCTGATGTCCTATCCCTCCCAGTATATAAGTTATAAGGGGCCACCCCGGACCATGGAAGGTTACTTCGGGACTGAAAAAAGCAGCAATGAAAGCTATACACAAAGGGGACCCGGCTCTGAAATGGAAAACTGCAGAACTGTTAGCCTAACCCATATCCTACGCAAATTGTTAGAGAAGATCATCAGGGTGCAGGTCTGCGAGCACTTAATAGGAGATTCTGTGCTCTGCCCAGCTCAGCATGGATTTCTCAAAAGCGGGTCGTACTTCACCAATCTTTTGAGCTTCCTACACAAGGTCAATCAAAGAATGGATGGAGGTAAACAGGAAGAAGCATGTTACCTTGATCTCAGCAGGACATTTCACTTGGCAAACTTTTGGCTTCTACTATTGAAGTTGAGGTCATTTGGTATAAATAGGCAGATTCAGGAATGGTTAACGGACTTACTTATAGGTAGAACGTTCTACGTTAGAGTAAGTGAAAATAACTCTAGACTAGAAAACATCGCCAATGGAGTAACGCAGGGTTCCATACTAGGCCCACTTCTGTTTCTTTTGTTTTTTAGTGATTTAACCTCAGTCCTACGGTCAACAAGCTCCTTCTTCGCAGGTTATGTGAAGTGAGTGGGAGCTCAGGGGAGAGAGGGGCTCAGCAGAGACGTACTTGCCATTCTTAACTGGGCACAGAAGTGGGACCTATCCATCAAAGCTGGGAAGAGCCACTTGTTGCCATTGGCAGCTACAAGCCCGACGGTTGCTCGCGACCAAGGCCCATTTACCATAGAGGCAGTAAACAGGGTGAAAGACCTCTGAACTCTGGTGGTTTCTGTCCTTAAGTGGTCGGATCGGTGTGTAGCAGCTGCAAACGTGGCACGCAGTGAGCTCTTCAGGTTGAGATCAGAGTTTTCGTGCAGGCAGCCAGGTGTTTTCATGCCAGTATACACGTACATAGTTAGGCCTGTCTAAGAAAACTGTGTTCAGGCATGGTTACCCTTCTACAAAAAAGACGCCACCTATTTGGAAGACGTACCACATCTTGCTGCTCGCATTGTTGAGGGTCAGAGGAGAAAGACATATGAGGAGAGAAGCCAAGACCTCAGACTTTTCTCTATGGAAAGGAGGAGACTACAAGGGGATCTCATGGAGACCTTTAAGATAATCGAATGCTTTTCTGGGCTTAGATCGGGAGGTCTATTTTATGTGGCAACAGACACCAGAACAGGAGGTCACGGGAAGAAGCTGGTGGGAGTTCAATCTAGGCCGATAGCTAGATCTCACTTCATTATCATTGGGGTAGTCAACTACTGGAATCGACTGCCGGAAGAAGTAATAGAACTGGGGACTGTCCAGACGTTCAAGGGCCCTAGATCGTAAGTGGAGTGAGATCATTTTTGACCGTTAATTTTGAGTGTGTTACTAGATAGACGGATGTGGTTAATTACTGAGCATTTCCGCTTACTACGTAAAGACTTAGTGAGCTCTCATGATGCGTAGTGGCCCCAAAAAATGATGGGCGATGGGGTTTTACCTTTTCCTTCTATTTTTAGTGGGGATTTGAAGGAATAAACTGCGCAGTGGTGGGTGTCTACCTAGTGTGCATACCGCCGAAGGAATTCTGGACGCTTGAATGGCAGTGGCCACTATCTGTCCTGTGCAAACTGAACTGCGATACACCAGCGGTGCTGTCGTCTCCCTCGGTGAGTGTAGCTGTTTTTGAAGTTTTCAGAACACACAGCGCGTCCCCCCCATTTAAGTTGATCTTTATCTGTATTGCCTGGATCCTGAATAATGTCAATGTCCCCCACCACTGACATAACCACCCGCTCAGACGAGGCTACTTTACCCATGAGGCAGTGTGATTCCCCCTCTGTGGCGAATGTCTCATTCCTCAGTCCGGACGAGACGGTTCTTCATTATGCCATGGCAACGGATGCACTAAGATGTGCAGCCCGAAGTCAGGTTGCAGAGATAGCTGAGCTAAAGGCCACTGTCCGCACCCTTAAGGATGAGTTGACCAACCTGAGGAGCTTGGTTATCAAATCCCCCCAGGTGTCCCGGGCAGCCGACCAGGTGTGTGGAGTTTCTGAGCAGCAAATTCTTGATTCCGCAAAGATTTAACAAGACACCGAGAATTGCTCCAAGCGTGTCATCCTTTGGGGTTGCTTCCCCAACTCGGATCACCCTCACGACACCTATGCTCAGGTGTCTAACCGCCTTAGGCTCTCTTTTCCACTTAAAGTTCGGTCCACTTGGTTGGTTACCAAAGGCACAACCGGGTACACGGCATTTCCATTGAAATGGGCTCCACAGAGGCAGTCGAACGAATTGTTTCCTCGGCTGCAAAGCTCGAGGAGAAAGTTAAAGGGCTGAAGGGAATATCCACTGAAAAGCACTTCACCTAAGGCTCCGCAGTGAGAAGGCTAAGCCAACAATTCCAAAAAAGCCGATCCTAAGCTCAGAGTGCTGCCAATCATCCAGGTAACTAGCCTTGAGGATCGAGCTGCGTGCCCACCATCCATCGCTTCCCTGATCACTCCATCTCCCGTCGCGGAGAGTACTCCCAGTAGCAGGCCTAGTGCCGCTAAACATGTGACGCCTACAAAAGTTTCCCAGACCCCAACATAGCTAATAAGAATATATGAACGGACGAGACTCACCCATCCATGAGCCCAGACATAAACCTGCAACCTGTTTCTGCTGAAAGCCGCAGTGAGGAGGTCAAAGCACCAGGAAATGTATCTGGTGATGTCAAGCAAAACAAAATCACCAACAAGAAAACTCTGAACAGGGCATTACGCAGTGAGCAGAAAGGCCAACCACAAAAAGCAGCCCACCCTTTTCGGAGACCGAAGGATGTAGACCGTCCACCCGGTATGATACCCCTCATGTTACTAGACGTCAAAACCTACCGGTCCCCCCAGCAGTCTGCTTACTCCCTAGCCCCAATATCTTCAGCCCCCGAATCCCCTAGGACCTCCTTTCCACCCCCAAATCCCCCTCTTTCCCACTCCTCAAACCCAAAATCAGTTGTCTCTGGCGATTCTACAGCAACTTCTGAGCATGTGCTCAAGTGTTTTTACAGCAATTGCCTGAGTGTGTTGAATATGATCCCAGAGCTTCGGAAGCTTGCAGTGGATAAGGAGCCCAAGATCTTAGCCCTAACATAAATCTGGCCCACCCCTGACATACTTGACGCAGAAATATCCATTCCGGGATATTTCACAGTAAGACAGGACTCCAGTAGAGGTCGTGCCGGCGGGGTCATCATATACTATGATATTTCGATCCCTCCCCCCACTATACTGACAACCCCTTCCTTTACTTGTATTGATTGTTTGTGGGCTGTGTTTACCCTCTCTAGGACAGACACCCTAATGCTTGGCGTTGTCTATCGTCCTCCCGCATGCAATTCAACTAATAGCCTAGGTCTCATAGACTTATTAGGCTCCCTGAAAAGCAACACAGACTTCACCCATCTGTTAGTCTCTGGTGACTTCGACTCACCCAGTACCGACTGGCAAAGAGCTGATGCTTCTGACATCGCCTTTGGTAAACCCCTCCTAGATCTCGCACTGAAGGACTCATGGCTGCAGAACGTAAGAGATCCGACCAGATATAGCACGGGACACGCCCCGTCCCTACTAGACCTGGTCGTCGCCAATGACTGGTTCCAAGAAGATGTGGTTCACTACTTGCCGCCCCTCGGAAAAAGTAATCACATTCGCATTTGATTCGATTGCATCGTGAAATGGCCTCCTCTTCCCCCAGAAACCAAATTTTGAGATCCTTCAAAAGGGCCGATTTTGGCCAAGTATGGGCATTTATTCGCTCCCAGCTAAATTCATCTAAGCTAGGTAACTCTGCTGACGAAAGGGCACAGAATCTCAGGGAGTTTATCTCCTTAGCTGACGGGCTACTTGTCCTCAGAATTCGTCGTCCACAGACTGCTAAGCGACTCCTCCCTCGCCCCATTAGGCGCATTCTAGACGAACGCGCACGCCTCTTTGCTAGATATAAAGCCACAGGCCTTGCCCGTGATGCAGAAGATTTCAGGGTCATACGGAACATATGCCAAAACAAGATTAGGTCCTATCAGAATGCAGTCCGACGATCTGTACTTGATCGAGCACGGATCAATAAGGCATTTTTCTTTCAGTACATGCGCCGTCTAAGGGGATCAGCTCCGACGCCACTAGCTCTCACAGATAGTGCTGGATCTCCAGTCACTTACCCTAGCCAAGTAGCGGAGGCCTTCAGCTCCTACTTCCGTACAGGTTTTAGCTCCACACCCATATCATCCCACCCCATCATGCACTCGATATCTCTAGCCACTACCCTTAACCAAGTCACTATTCCCATTGGTGCAGTCGCACGGGGTTTTCGACTGCTCAACCAATATTGCTCCATTGTTCCTGACCTAATCCATCCCCGTATTCTCAAAGAAGCCGAGGGCACGTCAGCTAATCTTTATGCCTCGCTTTTCCGGCGATGTGTTGACGATGGGGTTTTCCCCAGTGGCTGAAAAAAGCAGTTATCGCACCCATCTATAAGAAGGGTGGTATACATCTTGCTTCTAGTTACAGACCCACAAGTCTCACTAGCGTCACCAGCAAAATTTTCCAGGGAGTTCTTAAGAGTGAGGTTCTTTCCCATCTTCATAGAAATACGATCCTCTCCCCGTCCCAACATGGGTTTTTTCCTGGCAGGTCATGCATCACCAATATGCTTACTGTCATGGATAGTCTAACGGAGGCCTATGATGATGGCCAGCTCTCGCAAGCTGTATTCATCTATTTTGCTAAGGCCTTCTATAAGGTCCTCCATGCCCCTCTTCTTTATAAGCTGCAGACATACGGGATCACAGGCTCCATGTTGGCCATCCTACGCAGCTTCCTCATCGACCGCACCTTCGTGGTTAAAGTCGGGAATATTTGGTCTCAACCCTCCCCAGTAACAACTGCAGTCCCCCAAGGGTCGGTCTTAGGTCCTCTCCTTTTATTGATCTACATAAGCGATCTTTCGACAGCCCTTCCTGCGAACATTGCCATGTACGCAGACGATGCAACCCTATGGAGTTCAAGCGTTAAAGACCTGCAAATTGCAGTTTATGAAACAAAACACTGGTCCGAGGATTGGAACCTCCCAGTTAATGATGACAAATGCGTGAGCATGTCTTTCTGCAGAGAGACTGGTCACACGTTTTCCATTAACGGAGCAACCACATCGTGAAGTTTGACCAACACAAGGTGCTCGGTTTCTGGTTAGACTGTAACTTGTTCTTCTCCCATCATCACCAACTTGCGGGCAAGTCTGCCTTTTGAGTCCTAAATATGATTCGAAGGCCCATCCCGCGCATGTCTATGGATGATTTCTCCGTAATTTTCGGCACGAATATCCGACCCGTGCTGGTGTACGGTAGTCTGATAGTGCACTCTGATCTTGTCCGGGACTGTGAGATCCTAGAAGGGATTCAGCGGGCCTCCAACAAAGCAGTAAGGGGTCTATCCCACCTACCTGTCCCGTCTGCCTCTCACTCCTCAATCTCTAGCCCCTAGACTTGCGACGTGTAAGGGGTGATCTGTTTTTGATGTTCCACCTTTTTGAATCAGGTCAAAGGGATTGCTTCTTCTCCGTCTGTCCAGCCTCTTCTCACCGTGGTCACAGCAGAAAGGTTTTCAAACCGAGGCCACGCACTTCACTTAGAATTAGCTCTTTTAGCTATAGGGTTATTACTCTGTGGAATGCACTTCCGGAAGATATTGTTCTCTCGCAGAACAAAACTATCTTCAAGAAAAAGCTAGACCTCTACCTGGGTCTCCCAATAATTCCTTATCAAATAAAGAAATACATGTGATTTATTGCATACATGTTCATGAATGTCGCACCCCCACTCCGCTTAAGGCACTGTCCACAGTGAGACACTGTATGATGTTACGTGAATTCCGTTTTCGCTGCCACCCCGCCCCCTCCTCGCTTCGTTTTACCCTCGTTTCAGCACGGTGAATCCGACAGAAGATCAGAGATTTCCTCAAGAGCCGGGACAATTGGGCTCAAAGCGTCGAATTCGGGTGGTACTTCAAGACTTCAAGACATGTAAGTGGGTCCAGTTACGTGCACTTACGCAGCATGTGACGCAGGCCGCTAGACACAGAGGTGGACAGCACCCGTCTCTCTTTGACTTAATCATAACGCGGCACCATCAGGACTTTAAGGAAATTAAGTGAGAAGAGTCACCTGGAAAAAGTGATCATGTAGTCCTAAGAGTCACACTAAGACTAAGCAAGGCGCCGAAGGAAATCGTGTTACGTCGGAGCTATGGGAGAATGAATATTGGTGAACTGAAGAGTGCGGCTGAGGAGGTTCAGTGGACACAGAGACACACGAACGTCTCCGTAGCGGAACGTTGGGAGGCCATCAAGATGGGCTACTAGAACTTACAGCGGAGTTTGCGCCCCTGAGGGTGGCCAGCAGCAGAAATCAACCCCCGTGGTGGAAGTCAAAAGTCCGCAAGGCTATAGTTATTCGTAGGCTACGACGGGCGGCTTACGTACTGTACAAAACTGGGGGGGGGGGCATGGAACAGAGCTCAAGAGACCCAAAGAGTGGAGAAATATGCCTTCGAGCGTCGGTTAGCTGCGTCGGTCCGCACAAACCCAAAGCGATTCTACGCCTACGTGCAATCTCACAAACGTATGAGGGAAAGTGTAGCAACTTTGGAAGGAGCACAGAAACGACTAGTTCTAAACGACGAAGACAAGGTTGACATGCTCTTGGCATTCTTCAAGAGCATATATCGACCAAAAAATAGTTTGGAGGAAAGAATGGTGGGCCCACAGGTGCCCCCAATACCCGAACTTACTGCAGGAGAAGAAGAAGTGTACGCGGAGTTGCAAGCGTTGAATAGAAATAAAGCAGCTGGTCCAGACGGGATTAATCCAGCAATCGTTCAGCCTCTGGTCGAGGCCCTGGAAGCTCCGGTGACGAGGCTGTATGAAAAGTTACTTAGGGAGGGAATTGTGCCGGGAGACTGGAGGAGAGCAGCAGTGGTAGGAATTTACAAGAGTGGACCCCGGCAAAAGGCCGAAAATTAACGGCCGGTTAGATTGACTTCGGTAATGTGTAAGTGCCTGGAGCGAATACTCAGGAAATAGATCTCTAGTTATTTGGTTCAACACAACCTCATATAAAATGCTCACCATGGGTTTGTGGCAGGACAATCCTGTCTGACGAATCTCCTGCTGTTCCTCGATGAGGTAACCAAGCGTCTGGACGAAGGGCAATCGATTGCGGTCTGCTGCTTGGACTTCAGCAAGGCGTTTGATTCTGTGGACCACAGATTCCTGGACGTCAAACTGCAGTCTATGGGAATTGTTGGAAAGGCAAGACAATGGATAAATAGTTTTTCAGCAGGGCGAACCTTTAGTGTTAGGGTGGGGAGTCATGTTTCACAACCGCAAGGTGTAACAAGTGGTGTGCCACACTGCTCGGTGCTCGGCCCCCTGCTTTTCCTCATCTTCATCAATGACCTAGCACGTGGGCTTACAAACCCCACCTTTATGTTTGCCGATTACGTCAAGATAGCTGGAGTAGATATAGAACCTGACGTGTTAGCAGTACAAAACTGGGCACGCAAATGGGACCTTCCAACAAACATCACCAAGTGTCAGTGTTTGACCACAAATACAGGGGCTAGTGGGAATGGTGTGGGTTCGTTGCAAGTGGTCTCGCAGGTCAAAGACTTAGGAGTTATAATGGACAACAGCTTTAAACTGTCGAAGCGGTGCACCTCAGCAGCCAATATGGCCAGGAGAGAACTCTTTCGAGTTAGATCCATTATGTCGTGTAGAGAGCCGGAGATTTTCGTTCCGATATGTCAGGCCATAGTTAGGCCGCATATGGAGTATTGCTTGCAGGCCGGGGCACCGTACTACCAGAAGGATATAGACTGTCTTTAGAAAGTGCAAGGGCTAGCCATTAGAATGGTGGCTGAGCAAGGGGGTTTAACTACACAGAGCGTCTCCATGCCCTCGACCTGTTCCCGATGGAAAGACGGCGCGTTCGCGGGGATTTGATAGAAACCTTCAAGGTGATGAGGAGATTGTCAGGAATAAGCCGAGAGGACCCTTCCTCCCTGATCCCCGAGAGAGGCACAAGGGGGCATAGCCTTAGATTACAAAGGAAGCATTCGAGGCTCTAAATTAGGGCGAAGTACTTCTCGAATAGAGTGGTACCCTATTGGAATAAGCTCCCGGAGGAGGTTATAAATACCACAACAGTGAAGGCTTTTAGGAAAGCAGTAGACCTATGTTGGATGGCAGCATACCCCGAGTTGTGTTATGCAACTTTTATGGTCAGACGCAATTTACTTATTGTTTCCACCTTACTCTGCCAGGGCTGATACTGCACAAAATTTCTGCCTTTCAGAAAAAGAAAATCACGCAGTGTTGGGAGCTACGGAAACGCGACGACAACACAACTATCTGGACACACGATTGGCTCTAGCCACACCGAGTCCTGTGCAAACTGAACTGAACTGAACTGTACAAAACTTGGTAATCGCACGAGAACGCACGAGTGCCGCGCGGTTTGAATTCATAGTGCTCTCGTCTTTGAGTTGAGTTTTTGAATAGTTTTGTGAATTAACCCAGTTTAATTCACAATACTGAGCGTATCATAATTGCATTTAAGGTGCGCTTTATCCGGAGAATATTTTTATTCTCCTTGTAGCACTGCCGAGTAGTGTTCGGTGTTTTTTTTGAGGCGATCTTTTCTCGCTTCTAGTCTTTCTTTTTGTTTTTGCTTTTTGTGTTAGCGGGATTTACCTGCTATTGTCAGAGTGCGTATTTTGTGTTTGGGTAAAGAGCACTTGAGTTGTATTTTCCCTCGTTTTTGCGGTTTTCGGTATGACACGCGTTTCCGACCCGTGTCTAGCACCCAAGTGCGGAAAACGAGTGGTTAACGGTATAGAATGCGAGATATGCAAGAGATGGGCCCACCCAAGGTGTTCAGGGATAGCAAAGGACATTTATGTCCTTTATAAACAGAACCCATGGGCTGAATGGGTCTGTGCCCCCTGCAAGGAGGCAGCCAGTCTGGCCTTTAAACTGCAGGACCAACGTCCATCAAGTAGTACCTCGATTGTAAGCCCCAAACCACCGCAAGCAGGTTGTAGTAAGTCGTTTGCGGAAGTAGTATCAACACCCGAGAGGACGATCATCCGAGCGAATGAACCAGTTCCGAAGGCTTGCCAGGCGGTCGTTGCCTCCACTCCTTTGAAGCAGACCGACGAGGGCCAGTGGACGGAGCAGAAGCCGAGAAGGGAGAGGCAGGTCAAAAAGAAGGGAGACTGTAATAGAGCGAAAGATGGGTTGGCTAGGGTGGATGACCCTGCTCTTCTGGTATTAGAAAACAAGGTGAAGGACCTGCAGAGGCAGGTCTTGTCGATGGGCAGGGTCTCAAGCCACAGGCTTCTGATCCTAAACCAGGAAGAACCCTTTATAAGGGAATCGAAGGCCAGGAGGGACATTGACAGGAGGAGGGTCTGCGACATACTGCGAATCGCAGGTGTTCCGTACCCTCCTACTCTAAGAAGGGTGCACAGAGTGGGGACATGGAAGTCACCACTGGGGAACAAAGGCGAACTTCGTGCGAGACCAATACTGGTGGAGTTCGCTGATGAGGCTACCCGGGATAGACTGCTGGCGAGGGCAGCGGTAGTAGCTCAGATTACAATGGGCAGATACCAGATAGTGCCGGACGAACATAGGGTAAGGCCTGGTGGTCTAGCCCCAAGAGGTATCCTTGCTCGACCAGCCAGGGCGCTGGTGAGAAATATAAAAGTTCAGCGGAATGCCGTACTCGGCTCTCAGGCCCCGACCCCGGCAATAGTAAAGAAGCCACGTGCGGGGTCGCTAATAGTTGTAATCGAAGATGCGCTGGAAGACGAAAATTGGCAGTGCTGCCCGAAGATAGATGACAGCCTGATCCCTGCCAGGCTGGATGTTGTGGCCACTCCTATAGAGATGGATTGGGAGTCGTCAGAAATTCTGGACCATCAGCCGGCTTCATGCACCCTAGTGGGGACATCGGAAGCAAAAAACGTGCCATCATCTCAGGCGTTGCGCCTGAGAAACAGTCAGGAATGAATGAAAATAGACACCTAGGCGACGGAGCAAACGCGGTGGTGTTATATACTAACGCGTGTAGTATTAGAAACAAATGGGCGGAACTTGCCAAAACCGCTGACGAACAGAAAGCATCAATAGTTGCCGTCACGGAAACGTGGCTTTCTGAAGAAGACCATGTGCCAGGCCTAATAAGTAACAGTTTTGCAGCCTACAGGCAGGATCGGGAACAAGATTGCCTTGGTGGTGGAGTAGCCATCCTCGTTAGGTCAGGTGCAAACCACCTTGAGTCCCAGACCAAGATGTGCACTCGCAATATCCAGCTATGCGCCGTTACGATCATCCTTCCAGGCAGAAGGGTTAACGTCGTCTGTGTCTACAGGGCACCAAGCACAAACCACGAAGAGGACGTTTGCTTGCTGCGGACTTTGACTGAACTAGTTAAGGACGCACAAAAGACCCTCATAGTGGGTGACTTCAATCTTCCGCACATCGACTGGGTGGCTGAGGTCTGCGTGCCGGGATCGGAGGAGCAAAGCTACTTAGAATGGCTGCATGACAATGCGTTGCATCAGCATATTAGGGAGAATACCAGATATAGGACTGGATGCGTTCCATCCCTGCTGGATCTAGCTATAACGAACTTCCCCAACGATGTGGCTGGACTGCATTATTATGCACCGCTGGGAAAGAGTGACCACGTGTGTGTCAAAATAGTTCTATGCATGCGGCAACCGAAGGTACCCTCAAGGCTGATTAGGAATTTCGGTAGTATGGACATAGATAGGCTTCGTAATAGGGCGATGGGTTTGACCTGGGACGCACCAGAGGAGGCTACTGTGGAGGAGCGCTGGCAGGCCATAAAAGGATCCCTGACTGCCCTACAGGAAGAGTTCGCACCCCTAAAACGAAGGAGTGGGGAGGGCAAGCCCATGTGGTGGAAGACTGCAATAGCCAAGGCCATCAGACGTAGAAACCGCTATTGGAACCAGTACAAAGCTTCCGGCAGCCAGCTAGCCTGGAATCGCTATACGAAGCTGAGAAACGAGACTGTAAGCCTTTTGAGAACTTCTAAACGGGAATTTGAGCTGAAATTGGCCCAGTCTGTAAGACAACAGCCGAAGAAGTTCTACAGCTATGTACAATCTAAAGGCTCAACAAGAAATGCCGTAGGTCCGCTATCCACTAGAGAATATGGTATTGTCACTGACGACCAGGGCAAAGCAGACGCCCTGGGGGAATACTTTGGTAGTGTACATAGGATAGATAGTGGGGTACTAGTAGATCTGGCGCTGATACATCCTCCTCAGTTAAACGAGCTAGATCTTTCAGAGGAATGCGTGCGTAAGTACCTACAGGAGTTAAACAGCCACAAGTCAGCGGGCCCAGATGGCATTCATCCAGCTATCATCAAGCCGTTGGCGGATATCATAGCTCCATCGGTATGCAGATTGTATAGATCCACGTTGGACCAGGGAAAGCTGCCTCAGGACTGGAAAGTCGCGGCAGTCGTGGCAATACATAAGAGTGGGCCTAAGTCGGATGTGCAGAACTACAGGCCGGTAAGCCTAACTAGCATTCTCTGTAAAGTTCTCGAGAAGATCATCCGTGCCCATATCTGCCAGCACTTACTGCAGCACTCCATGCTAAGCCCGGCGCAGCATGGATTCCTGAAAAATAGATCTTGCCTGACCAATCTCCTGTGCTTCTTAGATGAAGTAACTCGACGACTGGACGAAGGTAAGCATGTTGAGGTATGTTACCTCGACTTTAGCAAGGCGTTCGACTCCGTTAATCATCGTCTTTTGCTATGCAAGATGGAGACTTTCGGGATAGGTGGGCCAGTATATAGGTGGCTGGAGGACTTCCTCTCCCACAGGACGCTTTATGTCAAAGTGGGGGACAGGTGCTCCAGTTTGGTGAACGTCACCAGTGGTGTACCTCAGGGATCCGTCCTAGGCCCGGTCCTATTCTTGTTATTTATTAATGACCTAGCATCCACTCTTCAATCGCCCAGCTTTATTTTTGCGGATGATGTGAAGATTGTTGGATCTAAGGGTAGGGCGGACTTGGGCAGGGAAATAGGCACCGTCCTAAACTGGGCATACAAATGGGACTTACCTCTAAACGCTCAAAAAAGCCATTTGTTGTCAAGGGCAACAGAGAGCCTAACTGTCGCTCATGATCAAGGGCTGTTCACCGTAGAGGCAGCCAGTAGGGTTAAAGACCTGGGGATCATCATGAAAAGTGACTTCAAATGGTCGGAGCAGTGCAACGCGGCTGCGCATAAGGCTCGTGGGGAGCTCTTTAGACTGCGATCGGCTTTGTCTTGCCGGAAGCCGGAGGTATTCGTACCTATTTACATGGCTATAGTACGACCTCACTTAGAAGGCAGTGTGCAGGCTTGGTCACCCTTCTACAAAAAGGATGCCGCCTGCCTAGAGAAAGTCCAACGTCTCGCCACGCGGATGGTTGAAGGGCAAAGGGGTAAGACTTACGAGCAGAGACTCTGTGACCTGAATCTCTTCTCGTTGGAAAGGAGGAGAAGTCGAGGAGATCTCATAGAAACGTTCAAGGTAATGAAGGGCTTTTCTGGCCTCAGACCAGATAGTCTATTCCAATTGGCCGTAGACTCCAGAACAAGGGGACACGAAAAGAAGTTGATAAAAGCCAGATCTAGGTTGATGGCAAGATCGCACTTCTTCAGCAACAGGGTTGTGAACAGTTGGAACGGTCTGCCTGGTGAAATGGTAGATCTGCAGACAGTCCAATCCTTCAAATGTGCCCTTGATCGCAAGTGGTACGAGATCTTTCCTTGTAGTGAGCCTTGAGAATATCAACTAGATGGATGACGGGAAGCACTGTGGTCCTTCTGAAGTATGTTTTAGCAGACTTTTTCCCTCATTGCATACTGTCTCAGTGAACGCTCACGATGCATAATGTCTCTCGCAGTTGATGTGCGATGAGGTTTTCCGTTTCCCTCTCATTTTTAGCGGGGATTCGACGAAATACACTCGGCAGTGGTGGGTGCATAACTGGTGTGCATACCATCGAAGGAATTCTGGACGCTCGATTGGCCGTGGCCATTACCTGTCCTGTGCAGACTGAACTGAACTGAACTGAACTGAAACTGAACTGATCTGGTGTGCGGTTAAGGTCTGCCGGTTATCCGGCGTTTTCTGTTTCCTCATTTGGTGGTTCTGATTCACGCAGTGGTTATGCGGTAGTAGGTCATTGGAGATTTTTCGATACGTCTTTATTCGATAAGATAAATTGTTTTGAATATTTCCGCAGGGAGAACACTACGGTAAAGGTCTGTGTTAACATAGTAATTCAACGAAAACGGTCAAGAATTGTAGTGCTGATAATTACCGTCGTGGAAAACGTGTCTCAACAAACAATAACGAACGGGAGACAGGTGTATTCATGGATCTTGATTAAAAATATGATATGCGCGCATCAAGGCAAAGGTCTTTTGAAGTCGATACCCAACCACGAGAAGGTTGCGTTGACTTGGTTAATGGTCCTTCCGGAGGTTTGCGAAATTTACGTTTGACATCCGTGCACACATTGCACTTCGAAATCACTCGCCGCACCCCTTCGGGAGCATGCGGCAAGTTCCAAGGACGGTCGACGTGAAATGTGCGAGTTACCCCCGAACGGGAGTACTTCGTGTAAATCTCTCAGAATGAGGGGATCTGGTAGTCGCGCTAAGGCAAACCAGCCGCTTCATTATCACACCTTAAACGGTAGACAAAGTCATACCCAAAACAGGATAGTTCAGCTTCTTTTTTTTCTATTTTGGCTCATCGCCGAACAGGTAAACCAGCCGCTGGTCGACGATCAATTCGTAATGACCTCTCAATAGGTATGTCTACTTCTTCAGTGACTCCGTAGGGTCGCTAAGCCCTACCTTGCAGTCTCCTCAGCGAACGCGTTGTTCGGGTTATGTACTACGTGAACCACCTGCACGTTACTCTAATGCTTGGTGCTGTACAAACATGCTAACCAGAGTAGTATCCTCCACGGCCCGTAAACCAGACGATTAGGTGAGACAGCTGGGGTGTGCATTAACAGCGGGCGTGACGAGCGCGTAAGAGCATCGTGTAGGGTCGGTTAAACCCTACCATACTGTTTCCTTAGTTGAACGCATTCGTTGGTCTACTCTGCCATGCATGGGCCACCTGTCTGTCACTGTGATGCTTCACATAACGCAGACACGAAAACCAAAGCCTCGCCTCCCACGGCCCATGAGATGGATAACACGGTAAATAGAGCGGAAGCCATAAGTGTGCATTGAGGGCGTGTGTAGCGGTCAAATGGCCGCCTTGCTTCGCAGAAAGAGTTCGAATAAACAATAATGTGTGTTAAACAAATGAGCAAAGTTGAATGTCGCTACAATCGGTCAAATGGCAATCCCCCTTGGCAGTCAGCGTTCCGTTAGACAATAACGTGTGCTAAACGAATGAACGAAGATGGACCGTACTACAGAGGCCTCATAGAAGTCTGACGAAACTAGGCTTCGAACGTGGCTGCACGCCGGATGCATTGATAGCCCAGGAACTCCTTGTATTGCTGGTATGATGCGGAATGACTGCCAATGAGAGCTCGACGGTATCTGCATTCGAGGTCCGATCTGCATCGGTTCAATGGCATTTCAGCACCCACGGGTCTCACGGGCCAGAAAATGCCGCGTTACGTCCATGCAAAAAGACATCAGGTCGTCGTCTCCAGCGCCGCACTGACCAATCATCTCGTCGTCCAGTGGGCTATTATCTCCGTGCTCGTACACGGGCGTCAGCGAGGAAACAGATGTAGCCAATGTGACCGAATCCGTCTGAGATAGGATAAGGCAAACTGAACGGAAGTAATGCCTGAGGGCTGTGGTGGATGTTGGACCAAGATAACAAGCACGCAAACGACGTTCGGTTCTGCTTTAGTTGCTAGGAAACCGGAGGAAAATAGGATTATAATAACTGATCGTAATTTATCTAGCCTCCTTATCGATAAATCTACGGTGACTTTCACAACCAGCAGTTGGTTATAAAAATTGTTACGAAATCAGCAAAATGAACGGGGTTTCGTGGTTGGTGCCTACGACGGCTATTCCGCGTTGCGGGTACGGTTTGCGAACAGCTATAGCCGAGTTCATGCTTACGGCGACTTTTCACCCCACGTTCATCATGGACAGTAGTGTTCGTCAAGGCTGTCCCCTTTTATTCTTCCTCTTAAATTCCGGGATTGAATTGACCCTTGAGATAGCCGTATCCTCGTGTGAGAATAGCAGCATGGATCTTTGTTCAGGCGGTAGACTGTGTGACTTGGAATACGCGGACGATATTGTTGTTCTGTGTGAAGGTTCAGGTAAGTTGCAAGCTCTCTCAGGTAGCCTGAACAACAACGTAGCAATGTTTGGGATGCGTTTTGCACCTTCAAACTGTGAAATACTGCTACAAGACTGGGTTGGCTCAACACCAAACCTCTTCTTGGCAGGGGAAGCTCGAGCTGAAGTAGACAAGTTTTGTCATTTGTGTAGTTACATCTCACCAGGTGGACAGATATCTGATAATGTGTCATATACAGAAGGCGCCTTTGACTTTTGCCAGCCTCAGTCATTTGTGGCGTCAGCGTGACAACTAGTTGTCTGTCAGGGGTCGAGTGTACAATGCAGCAGTTAGGTTCGTTCTTCTATGCGGCTCAGAAACATGGCCGTTAAGAGTAAAATATATATAAAGATGGTCGTTGTTCGAGCATATGGAAATAGCGGCTGCTTCAGGTAACAGTCAGAGACTGTTCGAACTTATTCGTGACACCGGTGGACGGCGCATCCAGGTCAGCGAAACGATTTGCGATAGGAATAGATAACCTATCCATAGCAAACAGCAGTTTAATTGGGCGCGCGCTGATGTAGTTTCTCCGACCTCAACAACTGTGAATCCTTGGGGAGTATAACTCGAACCTCCACCGGAAATAGAAATAGAGTTGAACACTAGATTACCAAAGCGTAGGAAAGCGGCCGATCCTGACGAACTCCCTCCAGTTCTTTTCAAAATGGGTGGTGGTGTATTGATAAAATCACTTATCGCCTTGAACCCTGACGTTTAGGAAGAGGAACGTATTCCGTTGTTATGGAGCGAGCCATTGGTTATGCCCATCTTCAAGAAGGGATTACGCAATGACTGTAGTAATCATCGTGGGATTAGCCTTGTTCCTATAGTCACTAAGGTATTTACCTTGATTTTGCTGCGTCGTCTTACACCGGCTTGCGAGAAAAACGCCGGCGATCAACAGGCCGGCTTCCGCCCAGGTCGAGGATGCATCGACAAGATTTTTGCTCTTCGTCAATTACTGGAGGTGCGTCACACACACACACACACCGCCGACCGACAATAATGGTTTTCCTCTACTTGGAGGGCACCTTCGATTCAGTTGATCGAACAGCGCTATTCAATGTTCTTCACCGGAAAGGTATGCCTCAGAAGTTCGTGAATCTACTGAAGTCATTGTACTCTCATACATCTGGCCGCGTAAGGGCTTATGGTGAGCTATCTAGTCCATTCTAAATGACCATCGATGTTGGACAGGGATGTCCCATGTCTCCATTCCTGTTTAACTTCGTCATGGACGAGATAGTGGGGGATGGCTTGCGAAACCTTCAGGATGTGGGCGTCGAACTAGGAAATGGTGGAAAGCTGTATGATCTAGATTAAGCAGACGACCCTGTCTGCTTGTTCGAATGCACGGAACACGCACAACGTGCACTAAATAGACTCGCAAGAGCTGTAGCTCCATTCAGCATGTGCTTTGCACCTTCAAAGTGTAAAGTGATTTTGCAAGACTGGACGTCAACGATTTCGAGCTTGATGCTCGATGAGGAAAAACTAACAACTGTAGACCGCTTTAGTTACCTCGGCAGCAGCTTGACGACGGATGAGAGCACGTTAGTGGAGGTGAACACGCGTATATCCAAGGCTCGAGGGACGTACACTGGACTGAAGCGTTTGTGGCGCCGACCTGATATTTCACTAAAGTTGAAAGGTCGTGTGTACTGTGCCGCAGTGCGTTCAGTTTTGCTGCATAGTTGCGAGACTTGGGGTCTGCGTGCGGAAGGGATTCGTCATTTCGAGTTTTTCGACCACCGATGTTTGCGTGGTATCGGTAAGCTTGAGTGGGATGAACGAATGAGCGGTACTGAGGTTACAAATCGAGTGTTGAGTATTAATTCAGAGAACGTTCTGTCACAGCGTACTCAGCTTGGTAGGCTTCGTTGGTTAGGGCACGTGTTACATATGGCAAACACACGTCTGCCGTACCATACCTTGTTCCCCGTTCCTCCTCGGGAGTGGAAGAAACCATGTGGAGGTCAACAGATGACTTGGCAACAAGGAGTGAGAGAATGTACAGCGTACTTAGGAAAATTAGGTGCCTCACGCCTTCGTGGTTGGGGTCCAGAAGATCCGTCTACCAGTTGGCTGGAGTCACTGAGGGATATGGCGATCGTTGTCACTTTCTGTCGAACCATAATGACTAATCTATGTGCGTTTGTACAGTTAGACTGTGTATTCTGTATGTTGGCTACTAGATCGTTCTTTCCTTTACCCACCAGTGTAGGTCCACTCCCTTTCCATTTTGTATATTCATACTTCCTAATTCAACGTGCAACATGGTGAGAAAGGCAGTGGTCAGTGGGGCTAGCCCTACTGTACAACTCCGTACGATGGTGATGATGAGTCGAAAGTCACGGTTGGCAAGGGGCTACCAACTCCCAAGGCAGATGAAGTGTACAGTCATACACCAACACTGCCGGTGATGTTTGCATCTCTTCCTCAGTGTTACTGCGCAGGTTTGAGAGTGCTAATGTTAGTGTTCCACTCCAAATTGGATTATCGTTCGTGCGAGGGGCAGCTTTCAACTTCCGGTGGAAACGCCCAACCATACCGTTGGCTTGAGGATGGTAGGTTGTCGTCTTATGTGTGGCGACTAGGTGGGGTGTTTGAGGGGAGTAGCACCTCTGAGATGGTAGAGTGTTGTCCTTTGGGGCATCCTCTATCTTGTTGGTTTCCACCATTTACCCAGCCCTCGCTGGTGGCTCTGTGAATTCGAGGCACACATTAGCGGCCACACCTCTGCGAACCGCTCGTCGGGTGGGCTAAATCGGGTTGGGGGTAACCAGGGTCTAAAACCTCAGTAAAACGGTGTTCGGCACGCGAAAACACTCCTGGATGGGTGCACAAGTTCTCTGATCTAGCGGCTACAAGGGAAAACTGTCCAACCTACCCGACCCGCTATTTCGGAAGTGGTGAATGAGCTACACAACAGGTCACCGGCTCTTCTGGATGTGGTACCTCTTACTCCCTACTCCGAACTGGTCGACCGAGTAGTACAACAGTCTCGAACGGTACTGCGGTCACCATCTCGTACGGTATTACCGAGAATCTCCATGAATAATTTTCGCGTTATTCGTGGAGTCCACTTGTCCTCTAACGGGAGATAGCCACGTAAAGGAGAAAGGAGTAGGTTACCAAAAGCTCCGTCCAATTATGGACCGCGACCGATCGTCACCATCGTCCGGCAACCGAACTGACTTACCCTACCGGTCAGAAAAGCTTCCGCGGTTTTTTCTGACGTGGGACGAGGAATGGGAATGGCCTGTGGCCAGCGGGTGAAACGGTCCACAGATGTGTGTGGACGCCCCTAAGTGAAAGTGAAACTAGACTTACGAGGTTGACGTGTACAAGATGAAAACACGTTTCGGGTTCCGGAAGCCTGGCTATTGTCGTCCAGGTATATCTATGAGGCTTAACACGTTGGCACTGAAGACAAGCACGGACCCACTGACGGACGTCTCGCTCGGCATTGTGCCAGTCGAAACGCTCGGTTACCAGTCTGACCGAGGCAGTCACGCTGGGATGAACCAGATTATAGAGGGCTAGGAACGTAGGATAACGGTGGGCAGCAGGAACCACCGGCCCAGGGCAGCCTTGTGATATTGACAAGTAGGACGTGTGGGACTTTCGGGTTGGGGTCCATAAGACCCGCCTGCCAGATGGTGAGAGGCATTGAGTGGCATGGCTAGGTGTCGCGGCGAATGGCGTGGTTGTACTCGGGTTCTTTACTTATCTCCATTATTTCTGCCTATTACTTTGTGTCCCATTCTTTTTCACTCTGTGGTTCCACTCATTCTGCCTTCAACTGAACAATGCTGCGAGGTAGCAATCAACAACAGAATGTAGAAGTGCCAGGTTGATAGGTGAAGTGATTGAATTGAAGTTAGTGTTTTAGCCGTGGAAGGATTTTATTGTTGTACCCCGACCATTCATAAGTCCTCATTCGTTTACCCTGAAATTTTCATCCATGCAGTACATCGGTGATGACTGCTGCGATGCTCAGTGAAATACGTTTCAACCTACGACGATTTTGGTGATGACTGATTAAGGGCATTTTTGTCCATAGTATTTTAAATGCTGAGAATTTGTTTGTTGAACTCCATGAGCGCACTCAGTTAACACAAGAACAATCCTGTGCTTTGGGTGGAGCGACTACGTTTGCGATTGTGGTTTGTATTCCGTATAAATAGTAAGGATGCACCGAAATTGGTGAACCACATAGTCAAATGGGCGAGCAAGTTGGGCCGTTTATTCATCTTAATTTTTCTCACTTCAGTCCTGTTTCACCAATCGATTTCAGCTTAAGCATGGATAGAATGTTTGAACACATTCAGCGCGCTTTTGACGAGTTTGTCTTTTCGGGATTTTTCGATGCACAGAGGAATAGAGGTAGACTTGAAAGTTTGTTGAGTCTCATTCTTGTACCAGGAAAACCGTCGACTCCACGGGATGAAATGCTTCGCGAGAGGGTAACAAAGTGTTTTGTGTTACTAAGATCACAATTTTAGGAGGATGATGAAGGGCAACTTCATGGTGAGCACGTGCTTCCCGTCCCGGAACCATGGACCCCATTTCCATTCTTCGGAGATTTAGTTAAACCCGATGTAATGGACAGAGACTTTTTCCGGGAGTCGCAAGTGAGCAATTGCATATCTTGATATTTTATCATGTTTCCCCCCATCCTACTAGTAAATAATAGCGTTTAGAAAGAGCTAACTTATTTGTTTCTTCTTTTGGTGTAGCACGAACGTCTACTCCGATGGTTGCACACAAATATAATTGTCAGACGTAACCAGCTCTTCGCAACATCGTAGGTTTCCTCAACCTTCTACCGGCAATCCACCTTACTCCATCACAAGATGTATTGCTCATAATTTGTGATATGCGGCATAACGAACGGTTTTGATCCGTCCCAGTAGCTCCAGGGAGGAGACTTTTCTGATTTCGATTCGTTTTGCTTTTTTGATACAAAATAGATCATTTATATACGGCTTGCGGTGACCACAACCAAATCCTTGCCTGCAAACTTATTGGCTTAATTGTTTTTGATGAGCGACTCTTCTGCGTGGTTGAACCCGATTAGGTGTTTCGGCTCCGGTCTGTTCTGGCAGCTGTTAATCACTGATTGGCTCATCATTCGGCTTCGCTGACCCAAGTCTTGTCCTCAGCTCTGGACAAGCAATAATGTATCGTCTGCCTGCAGAATCATAGACCTGCTTCACTGAGTCCAACTTTACCCTTGCTTCCAGATGGGCGAGGGTGTGCTGCCCTGCCGCCGAACCAGGGTTTTTTGTTCGCATTTGTCATTACCTTCACAGATATGGTCTATGAAACGTTATTACACTTTGCCCTCGTCACACTCACGCGGAGAAAACGCTGTTTTGATGCTTTGATATAGTTCTTTTCACGGTGCCTCGCGTGTTCCGACCCCGTGGAGGCAGTTTTCATCTATTCTACCCCCGAAGCTATCCCACGAATTCACCGCTCGTCTGACATTTTATTAGTATGGTCGTATTATTATATTATACTAGCTTAAACTGCCACGGTTTTCGGGGGTGCTTGTACGACCAAATATGTGTTGTTACTGACTGTTTTTCCCGATCCTTTCCTGGCTCTGACCACGGGACTTGATACCGTTACACATTCAGTTTTTATCCCGCCCATTTTCTCTTTCATTCGACTTCCTTTTCATCGCTCGGGCGATATCGCAAACCAGTGGCAGAGAAAACAGGACGATTCTGCACGTAAGGACATCATTTTAGACGATGACGCACCTATTGGAGATATACTACGGTCGCAACCGTCGGTCCGAGTCCGCAAATGGTCCCAGTCTTTCAGTCGGAAAACAATAATCGGACCAAACGGAGTGAGTTGTCAGGTTGTTGAGTGAACCAAACTGGCACTATCGCCAGCCTTGAATCACTTTCCGGGTCAACTCCTTAGTTAATTCGTATCAAGAACAGTATAAACAAAATATTTCCGGTTCACATCATTCACTACAATGTCTGTTGCCCAAGTTGTGTTGGTTGCTCAACCGCACACACGACCTTCGTGTTGAAGAGAAATCTAAACGCAATTATGTTGTCAGACACGGTATTTATTTCGTTTTTCTGGACCAACCTCACTGTTGTGATCTTCGAACTGTAACACTACGGACTTGAAGAATCCCCCTAAGTGGCGAACATTGAATCTCACCTGTATATTTTAAAGTCTTATGATGTAGGTCTCGTCTTTTTGTTGTAGCTGCTCGTTTTGTGTCTTTATCTACCCCAGTAAATGGTCGTCACAACGTTATCATTCGTTCTCAATTCACGTTTTTACGTTTAGCCGATCAACTTTTTGAGTCGTGATCCCGCTGCTCCAACGAAGTGCAAGCAGACGTGTTAGACAGTTCTCTCGTCTTCGGTGTGTAAGACAGAATCATGGTTTCATTCTACTGGTCTGTCTGGGTAGTGTACTTGTTTGGCGACAGTCACAGTCGAAATAGGACTGGATTATATGATTGTGTCCAACATTAGACGGTTAATTAAAAGAGGGACCTCTGAGAAACACTGGAGTAGGTAAACAACGATGTTAATCTGAAGGGTATATCATGAACTTACGACTGAAACAGTTCTTCATTAATTTACATGAGTAGTGCTAGCGCATCTGACCAGCACTGTAATGCTTTCAAAACCAAGCACAGACCTACCGCGATAGTTCCGCTGCCAGAGAAAATGCCCGATGAGCGGAAGTTCGCCGGTTCGCGGCGTGGACTCCGCTACTTTTCGGCTCGTTACCGTACTTGACCTATTGGGAGCTTGTGTGGTTCTCCACCCCAACTCTCAGTTATCTGTATTAGTGCAGCGGGCGTTCGAGCCTATGTGGTATACTTCTTCAACTGCACTCATGCACACAAATGTAATGAAAAACTTGATAAACCTGCAAAATTGTATTTCGCCCGTGTTTGTTCATTTTACTTCCCGTGCTAGTACTTAGCCTGGCTCACTGTTACACACTCCACATACCACGTGTAGGAACGTATTGAGACGGAAACGAAAGTGACGCACGAACCAGACGGGACCCAGATACACACCACCGTGGAGAAGTCACCTCGTGGCGAACGCAAGCGCACTACGCGTCGTAATCCAGACGGACGGGAAGAAGTTGAAGAAAGCGATACAATGTGTAAGATAACCAACTGTTTATCATTGTCTTATTCTGGAACCGAGATATTGCATTAGTAGTTTTACCTCTGACAGTCTAATTCCAGCGAACGCGTACCATCTCTATATGCAAACATTCTGATTTTATAGCAATTACTGGGGGTCGTCGTACTCAACTCTTCGGAATCTCCCCTTTCGAGGTGACTGAATTTAATTGTTTTGGATGCTAATGCTTTCTAGGTGTGTTTATTGGTCGGTAACACAGCGTTACCGAAAAGGATGGTAGTCAGTCGGCGTTTCGGTCACCGCGGGTAACCTTCCTCAAGACCGGTTTGCAATCGAATGATCTTTGGGATAATAATCTTAGCCATTGGGTGTCAGACGTTTTGTGTGTTGGTGTTTGCTGAAAGTGGGTCCCTGTTCTCTCAGTGTCAGCGTGGTCATTTGAGGTCAATGAGATGTTGACCGTGATGTTAGTGCCGTCCAAATGCCTGGAATCTGCCCCATCGTTTCGGTTAAGGTGCGGTAACCGAAACGTCGACTGACTATCATCTTTTCCAGTAACGCTGTTATCGAACAATAAACCTATAACATATCACATGGCGCGTCGTTTTTTCGATACGCTCCGAACGGATCTGGGATCTGATACATTAATGCTAATGCTTTCTGTTTGTGTTAGTATTTAGCTTCTTGTAGTTTGACCTATATTTATGCGAAGGGTTTATGGAGACGTAATTTTACCTGTACACACAGCTAGCTTTGCACAATGCAATTGGTACCTGACACGAATTATTCATTTGCCTGTGCCGTCAGAATGTTAGTTCAGCATAGGGATATTAGAAGTACGCAAGCTTGTTTTCAGTGCTTTACTGGCTGGTTAATTACGGTGCATTGTTTAATCATTGATAAAATCGACAGAGAGTTAGAAGTGGTCATTGTGGAAGTAGGAGGGTTGAGGGGTCTATTAATGTGCACGCACTGTATGTAGCTTCTATAATAGGTTTAAGTGAGAGCGGTTGGCACACACGGTCATAGCAGGTCAAGCACTTGAACAAAACATGCTCGTGAGGATCCTCAACCTGCCGTGACCTTGTATGGAACTGCCACCTTTAAGCAAGGGTACACTCCACGGATAACTGTCAGTAAACATGAAGACAGTCCTAGACACCCCCACCCACTTACACATGAATCTATGTAATTTGAACAATGAGTGTTTTGGTCGTCTTGACGTTGCTCTTCAGTTACATAATATACTGTAATTAAAAAGACTGCAGCATCGAAACAAACTTGTTCGCGACCTTTGTGCTTCAATGAAACTCAAGATGTCGCCACTGTTCAGCAGTTCCGGGAGCTTCGGTATTGTCGTCCATGGACGAGTCTCAGTATTCATTGGGATAGACGCGTTATCTTTTGGCATCTGACAGTTCCGTTCACACTTCGCCGATGCTTATTTTTCAGTTTTACGCCTCTAACCAAACAGCGAGCGGTCTCTGCAGCGTTATTCAAATATATTTTCTACCTTTTTGTTGCAGTCTCTGCCATCGAGAACTCCACAACGAACCCTGCTGCGTCATCTGCTCCCAGTGACTCGCGTGCCCAGGTGCACCACTCAGATACAGAGGTACAACCTGGCGGGATTTTCGACTCTATTCGGCGATGGTTTCGGGGAGAGGGTTAGTCGTTCGTGTAACCAAAGGATAAGCTTTGTTGTCAGCGTGCTTTCTTTCGAATATTTTTAGAATGACCCTCCCTACCGACTTCGCAGATAATTCATCTCTATTGTCCATCATTTTGTTCGTGCAATGTAGCACAGATGCAGGCAATAAAGCACCATTGTTATTTTCTTTCATAAGGTTTTATTTGGCTTTCAGTGAGCGGTCAACCAATTATTGCATTATCGTTGCAGAGGCGAGTAGTTTAGCAACTTCTCAATCAGATCCACATGTGACAACAACATTCGTCGGCAACAGTAGCGTCTCAGTCCAAGCGTATCCAATGCATCACCTTCGGAATATTCCGCCTGTAGTAGACCAATGTAGCTTTCCCACTTATCTCCAATTACTTTTCCGCATGTAAAACAGCGAATTGGAATGATCATGCTGTCAGTGGCTGAAAAAGTACATAAATAATTAGTGAGTGCATAACATGATTTAGACAAAAAAGAACTACCGATATTTTTTATCACAACCATCAATACATAGAATGAGCTTCTAGACATCCACGATGACAAGGTGGACACGCTGAGCACGCAACCGTCGGCGTGTCTCATGAGCCAATTTATCAGTTACAGAGTTTAGCCGAAAGTTTTCTACCGACAAATTATTCCGACCTAAGGCCCACTTCACTGGCCACCTTGCTGTCATTGTAGATCCTGTCAGAGTGCGGCCCTTTCATTCCTAACTCTCTCCGGTGGTCTTGAGTAGTGTTAGTCACAGGCTCTATGCGAAGATTAAAATCTTCGCAACCGCCAGTACACGGTACTCACTTGCATCCTATTACAAAGTCAGAACCAATGCGGCCGTATGTGGGTTCAAATTCAAATCACATGACTGAAAGTGCAGCGTCTATCTTAGTCTCATGCATAGGGCTACAAAAATGCACGCCATAACAACAGCGAACGGGCAAGCCGGAAAGCAGTGTACCTTTTTCGTGTTAAATGACATATCCATTTGTCATGTTAATGCACACTGACGGCATAAGGTTTTTGCGTACCTGTGTATCCTTAAAACAACTTAGGTAGCTATCCGGTTTGCCACCAAGCCACAATTTTTGGGGCCTTGTATGACTCACCATCCTCAGTCACGGTTGGTGAATATACCTGTGTTTCTGACTTTTACCTCGCTCGCTGGATAGGGAAATAAGCAGATAATAAGATTGTTCGAACGTAACTGCAGAACTCGCCCCAAAACAACGTCATCATTAACACCGCGCAACAGAGTGAAATAAAAATAACAGCATAACAAGGATCTTATGTATTTATACCTCCGAATAAATAGTTTGAGCAAGGCATATTTCAAATTAAAATAAGTTTTCACGGACTTGTGTGATGTGAGTGAAAGGTTATCGGTTGATAAATGCGACGGAGGTCCTCCTACATGGGACTGGTTCACTTATATGCCTAAAGATGACTGATCAGATAGGTTGGGTGAAAAGGGTACCGGATTAGGCACCGCTCACCAACAAAGTGAACAGTAAGCAAAAAATAATTCGGCAAGAGCTGGACAAAAAATGAAATCCAAATGAATCACTGATTTTCTTGCGCTGGAGGCTGCAGTCTAGGATTTTGTATTGCATCTTGGGATTCAAAAATCGTTGTCGGCTCTCCCGTGGCCAATACTCCGTTTGTGTCGGTCGGACAGCCAGATTCTTCACCAGCTATGAGTGAATAAGGTGGTGGACCAAATGCATCCTCCGGCATGGCCAACGCGTCCTCATATTTCGGGGGCATATACCGTTCGTTTGACGCTAGCACAGAGGATGGCATTGTCAGGGTGGCACCGTCAGATGGGCTGTGTAGAAGCACGATGATATGACTCTCGTCTACCAGAGAATGACAACGGGATGGTGATAAGATGAAGATTTGCGTATTAGGATAGTGAATTCACCAAAGCCATTTACATTATTCCTTGAAACTTGAACAATTATCCATGAACGCTACCTAATAAAGGCGTAAAAAGCAGCATTTTCTGAAAAGAGTATATCTGATCAGTGTGAAGTCCTTCGGTACTTTCAACTGACTGTTAAGAGAACACAGTGTGAAACATTAACGAGTGATTCTGAAGCTATCAGCTGATTAAAATTTCAGGATCGACCCCACGATTTTCTACTGAATTTGAGCTGCAGTGTATGGCTCATTCATGGAGCCAAGAAATGTTGAGAACCTCCATGAATAACTGCTTTTGTACCAGTGTCAGATAAATAAATATACAGAAGTGGGACCAAATTTTTACTGACGATACAATTCTAGGAGACGATTTTTAACCAACTCGTTTTCCAAGAGATAGTGCGATGAAGCTTTCGGAAGGTTAACTGATTCGACTATCTTCATCCAAATTTGTGTGAGTTGGTTTCTTACTCTATTTGGCCCATCCATTTCGTACTAGTAAATAGATAATTTTTATTATAAATTTTAATGTTCGACAACGTTGTTTCCAAGCGAACCAGGCATAAGACGGACATTATGCTCCTGTGGACAATAGAGACTGAGAATAAACAACGTGGCGAAGAAGCTCGTTTTTCAGTTATTCGTACTCATACCAATACATGACAATATATATGACTCGCAAAATAAGAACGGAGAATGACAATCCAAATCTGTCTGTGCACGTGCGTGTGTGCATGTGAAATTGATCACAGTGTCGAAATAATGTTGTCAAAACCAGATAAAGGTGCGGGTATCGTAATTCTCAATAAATCGGATTATATAGAGAAGATGAAGGCGACGGTGAGTGATGACTCCAAGTTCACGAAGACCCCATCTGAGAAGGATGAGACGCCTCAGGTAGAAAAATCAATTTCAACGAGAATAAGATCCTTGAAGCAGAAAGGAATAATCGACGCGCTGACCTTCGAAAGGATACGACCGTCAGGGACGGTAATTCCCAGATTGTACGGTCTACCGAAGGTACACAAAGAAGGCGTCCCACTGAGACCGATTCTGGATATGTGTAACCCTCCATATCACGCAGCAACGAAGTGGTTGACTGGATTATTGGAACCAGTAAGATTGGCAATTTCTAGACAGTCTACAAGACACCTTCCATTTTGTAGAAACTGTGAGGAACCTGGATCTAGAAGGAAAGCGAATGATATCACTTGATGTTACTTCACTGTTCACAAATGTCCCGATCAGTGAAACAATCAACTATCTGTGCGATTACATTCAGAGCAACGGAATCGATTTGGGTATCCCGTTGGATGAACTGAAACAGTTACTATATGTCTGCACACAATATCCAATTTCAGTTCACTGGTGAAATCTATCGTCAGAAGGACGGAGTTGCAATGGGATCACCTTTGGGGCCTCTATTTGCTGATATTTTCATGTCAAAACTTGAAAATAATCAACTTGAACCCATAATCCGAAATTTTACCTTGTACAAACGATACGTGGACGACGTCATATGTGTGCTAGACACCCATCTGGACACAAACCTGCTTCATAACAATTTCAACGCTGCCCATCCAAATGTTCAATTTACTTTGGAAGAAGAAAAGGACAACAGTCTATCGTATTTAGACGTATGCATAAGCCGTCGGAATGATTTTTCCGTCCAGTTATCAGTGCACAGAAAAGCTACATGGAACGGACAATACATCCATTTTCACAGCTTTGTGCTCCTCAAAATGAAGAGGAATCTTATACGTTGTTTAGTTAACCGAGCAAGAAAAATCTGCTCCGAAGACACAATAAGAAATGCACTCTTTTTTTGCGGAGTGTTTTCTTAAGTAACGGCTATCCTGAACGGTTTATCGACAAGACAATGCAAGAAAATGAAGGGAAATCAAAGGAGATAGGAGCCGCTAAGAAGGTACTATATGTGCGTTTGCCGTTCAAAGGCGACACGGAAGCCGAAATTATTCAACGAAGATTATCGGGAGTAATCAACAGAACAGTTTACGCTGCACAGTTACAAATCCTGTTCGTTTCCAAACCGATAGTGTGTTTTCGACTGAAGGACACAGTGCCGAATTCTGCAACCTCGTTTTGTGTGTATTCTTTCACCTGTTCCTGTGGAACTAGGTACATTGGTCGCACGACTGGGCGCTTATCCGAACGCGTTCGTGAACACCACCCGGCCTGGCTGAACACGGGAGCAATTAAGACAATTACGAGTGCGGTGTGCTCACACTTTGTTGAGTCAAACCATTCAGTGGAGGTGATAAACGCTTTTCGTACCATTTACAAAGTCCGAAGAAAGCAATCAAGACTTGTCAAGTGTCGCATCTTAGCCACAGCCGAAGCCGTGAGTATTCGTCTTTACAATCCTCCCCTGTGCGCTCAGAAACAATTTGTGCAAGCACTTAAGCTTCCGTGGCCCACGTCATGGTCCAGAACACATGTGCAGCCACTTGAACGTTCCACACTGTGATCAATTTCACATGCACACACGCACGTGCACAGACAGATTTGGATTGTCACTCTCCGTTCTTATTTTGCGAGTCATATATATTGTTATGTATTGGTATGAGTACGAATAACTGAAAACGCCACGTTGTTTATTCTCAATGTGTTCTGTGGGATTTTTCAGACGACAATAGAGATCATTACTGCTCATGACCTCAGAGTTTGAGTTTCCGCCTAGCTAATTCGTATGGCAAAATCCTCCCTTCTTGCAGCAAACAAAAAAGTGGGACGAAGTGGAGGAAAAATTCGGCTCATCGAACCGGAAGGGTGTACGAAATAAATAACAGCAAAACTCCATTGTGCACAGAGTGAAACGTACTCGCCGATGATGCTGAGTTGGTGATACGCAGCGCCGTCGATCCGAGACCCGGTAGTAAGATGTTTGTAACCGGCGTGACCGGTACGCACGCGCAGCAGCCGCATTTACGGCAAAGTTTGAGTGGAATAACGCATGAATCTGCGGCCACAGAAAATCCGGAGTTGGTTTCCGACCCGGCTCGATAGCGGATCAGAAATTTGTAGCACAGCCAAACCATGGATAACAAGTACGCTTTCATTCCCAAAAGAACAATACCGCCTATCACGTTTATAAGACTGAGCCACAGCTTAGAGAAAAAATCGGTATATGGGTAGGGAATAAAAGAAGATGGAATATAAAGTGAAAACTTGATGTGCTTGAAGAGCTCAGAGTCACGTTTCCTGCAAGTTGGTTTCAACAGGCTGATTGTTTTGTTCACTTAAGAATAAAGACCGTATGCAAGGTATATTACCAGTCGGTAAAAAAGAAAACCCTAATATCGCGCGCTACGAGTTCGTAACATAGGAATCACAATTAGGACATCAGGATGCATCAGTTGACTTCGTACGTCTTCAAGACTTCGCCAGGTAAATGAAATGTGTACATATGTGAACAGTAATCAGAAAGCTACCAATTCCTGATTTGCAACTGTCCATTTTATTTAGGTAACAGCTTTTAAAAATTCCGCTACACATTGCGTTAGACGTTTATGAAATCCAGTGGTACGATCGATCTTAGGGGCTCTGTAAGTCAACCGCGTTTTGTGCCAGACGGGATTCACTTACTGGAAAAAGCGATAGCGCGTTGCATGCTTTTCTTATAAGATATTGGTGGTGAACAATAACTTGTAGGGACCAATGTATAACCTACTGAAACAACGTCTTCCGTCGAAACGTCATCCACAGTTAGGCTGTTTTGCCGAATCCGTAACAGGCAGAAACTATACGGTAGTCTTCACAAACCCCTCCGAGAATAATAATTGTGTGCTATGGCTACACACAAAGTCATCTAATCTTGATTTAACCCCACTGAAGATGACTAAATTTTGTTTTGTAGTAGTTTCACAGAAAACGACCTCCGTAACAAAGCAGTAAATTAAACGGATTATCGCTGGCGGCATTTAATCGACGGTTTTGCTGTAGGAAATTAATGAAACACAGCCCATAAATGAGATAAAGCAGCTAGCTTAGATTCAGGGAACATGAGACACGACGGGTTCCGTTGGGAAATGATTACAGTTAGAGACTGATGAAATTTTACGACAAATCCTCAGCAACCCAACGATCATACTGATGGGAGTGTAAGATAAACTTTTGTAAGAATATAGTGAACGAGTATGCGCACAGATTGTAAAGCGGATATATAAATGGACAGCTGATGACAAACAGGGTCTCCTACACCAAGCTCGTTACCACACCTGACCCGTTGGGACCTTACGTGGTTCTCCACTCCAAGCCTCAGGGTTTGGATGTTGGTCATCCCTAATAGTGCAGTGGGTCTTTGAGGCTATGGGGTGGTTCCCTTCCACTGCACTCATGCGCAAGCATGCAACAGAAAAATTGCGTGATGCACAGAAGTGACGGTCGATTGTAGTGCGATTTGTAAGCACAAGTGTAAGTTTACGCATCCTACTGAGTGTTACACGGAACAGGGCTAGGAAGTACTAAGCACTTTGTGTACCTCTTTCGTAATTATTTCATGCTTACGCATAAGTGCGATGGGTTCGACTGTTGAGTCCAAGGCTCTGGTCATGGTTCCCAAAGGAAATCCATAATTCAGATTAACGTATCTTCAGGGTTAAGGTGCTTGATCGAATGGCATTGGTCAGGGCTTTATACCGTCTCCCCTGATCCGATGTGGGCAGTCACGAAGTGTCGTTGGCCCTAAAACCTCAAGCGTTTACTTTCCTGACTCCATCCTTCCTCTAACCAAAATGGATGCAAGGAGACCTGCGTAATCGTCACAGGAAAAACTTGGCTTAAAATAAGAACGATGAATTGAAAAGAGCAAAATATACGTTCGATTCACAAATCCGGGTATACTCTTCAACTTGCAACTTTAAATGCATATAAGATTCAACTTTGACGACATTGCCCCAGACACAACTTCATTTACAATTTTTACTCTTCCAGTTTCCGAGACCACTGCTCGTTGTCAGGCTGGCATTGGGATCGATTTTAGCGTCAGTTGAGTGTGGACTGCTGAACGGGATTCCTTTAAGCAGCTGTTCTTGTGCACGTTAACTACAATAGACTGAAGCGGTCAAGCTTTTTCGTCATTTCTATGCAAGCTTCGAGTGACAGTAGCTTTTCTGGTGCAAAAGACGAAGTCTACTGAGATTTGTTTCAACTGTTTACCAGTGTGCATCCCATGAATATTATGGTTGTTGGTTGCGACTGGCGGACTGGATAAGGTACATGTGACGATCCAGCCGGTCGACTCATTCAACGGTGTTCTGATCACTGTTCCTATCGAGCATAAACTTGGTGCACTAAAAACGGCATCGCTTCACACGTTCTCTTGCGACTTCACAGCGTTGGAATTAAATCGACCATATTACTATCGGTCTTAGCTAGCGCGGACCAAGTCAAGATCGTCACTCGTTTTACTACCCGTCTGCCGACTCTTGTCACGTTCCTGTCCGCGAGCGTTTCCGCTTATATCTTGCTGGCTCGTTACAACGCCTGACCTATTGGGATCTATGAAGTTCTCCCTCCAAGTCTCGGGGTCAAGTCATAGGTACGAAATAGAAAACAGATTAAAGGAAAACATACGTTGTCCAACAAATGACGATAGATCGATGCATGAAAACGGCACTACCGAACTCACCCTCGAACGCGCCAAAGCTCCACTTTCCGGTAGATATGTGTAGTAGCCGACCACTGACAGGCACGTTACGAATAAATCAAGGAACTAAAGCAAATATCCGCCATAAATGCAATCTGTATCTGTTTACCTGGATGCAACAGTATGGTAACAAATAGTAGGGACGGGTGTAAATTGTGCCGACTAGCATCATTATGCTGAACAGTAATGAGAACAAAGTCACTGCTATGGCCACATATTCTTCACCTGCATTAAGAAAGAACTTAGACGGCCGAAGATATGAGCTGGTCCTGGATCTGTCCGCCGAAATGCGCGTAGACACTAGGTTAACAGCAAACTGAAAAATACCATTTTTCAACTTACTCGTCTTTTCGGGTTCAGTTGTTAATTCAATATGTTGTGGTATGGGTGCCAAAAACTCTGGTTGAGTGTGTCCTGGCGCATGGTTTACTTCAGCAACAAATCGCTCCCATTGAATGAAAGACATGACACTTATACTCAGAGCCACATATTCGACGTCGTTTCGAAAGCGCGTGGATCGACCCAGAGCTGCAGTTAGAACGGCTATGACAATGAAGTGGACAACAATTTGAAGTGCCGCCAAAAGTGCAGTGCCCGCTCGGACATGTAGGCAGCCAAAATACTTCAATTTTGACGGAATAATCTCCACGCGAAGAGAGAATGCCATGGGTGTACGTATAGCCCGACGGAAAAGTGAATCAAGCTCAACAATATTTTGGACCGTTGGCTTGTGGTTCTTGAACCCCGATATCAACGTCCATCAGATACTATTCTTACTGCGGAAATTCATTCGCAAGATGATCGATGAACTCAACGCTCAGGGAATTTTCCAGTAACGAAGTGCACTAAAAAAACATGGGTACACCAACTAATAAAACAACAATCAAGTGTAAAGGTCTAGCAATTTTTTTATTCTATGCTTGTGCGCGAGTGACGTGGAAATATATACCGTGTTGGACTGCCGAGCAGTGTATCACTGTCACTGATTGATTATTCGTATGGCACACATGCAGTTTTCCTATGGATGTGGTCGAAAAAAGCAACGCATCTGGTACGGTGAGGCAACTTTTTTCAATCGAGATGCCTTTCTCGTCGCAAACTGAGGGAAACAAAAGTGCGAATGTGGCCGTCACCATGAACAGTTCGTTAAGTTTTCGTGATTTCGTAGGCGTCTATTCTCGATGAGGGATCAATTCCGCCTTTGTCAATTTCGCTTTAAGATACTGGTATTGTGATCAGTAATTTCCCGACGGAAATCCGTTTTTTCCTCTTCAAGGACAATGCGACACCAGAGAAAGACTTTGATATGTCCAGCGAGACGAAATTCAGTTCGCTCAACCATTATCCCCGCACTTTTGTGTTTTGGTTTCGGTTGCTACCTTCCAGCATCGAGTAAAAAGCAAAAAGAATAGAAGCATGGAATAAAAAAGCATCGAAGGCAAGGTTAAGAGGCGGGAATTACGGAGATAAGGAAAGAGTTTGAATGCAACTATGCCACTGACCGCGATACCTAGCTATATCACTTAATGTCTCCAGTCAACTGGTAGGCAGATCGCGTGAACCCCAACCTGGAGGTCCAACGCTTGCTACGTGGTTAAATCTATTGGTCAAGGTTTTCATACCTTTCTGCACTGTCATGGACTGGCCCTCTCGACCTACTTTCCAGTCAATATATATATATATATATATATATATATATATATATATATATATATATATATATATATATATATATAATATATATTGACTGGAAAGTAGGTCGAGAGGGCCAGTCCATGACAATGCAAAAAGGTATGAAAACCTTGACCAATAGACTTCACCGGCTCGAAATCAAGCTAGATGCCGACGCAATAAAGTTAGAAGAAACACAACAGCAAGAGAAGGGTTAAGGTAAAATGGGATGGGAGGGAACATTTGATTAATAAAAGAAATCCGAATGTTTTTTAATCTTACGTTTTCGTCTCTTTTTCTTGTTTACGGGAAACGGAAGTGCAACAAACAGGCCTTACAACATCCACGTCACTGAAAGCTATTGAGTCAGGCCCCTCAACGTCTCTAACCAACAGAAATCCTAATTCCATGGTTCATGTCTGTTGCGTAAGTGAAACGCATATTCAGGATTCGAGCAACGTGACTCAACTATATGCCCCTGGTATCTCATCGAGTTATTTTCTGTGCACTTGAGGAGACGAAGTATCTATAGCTGAGGGTCAGCGTGGTGGTTTGTTTGCAATCTCGGCCTACGTTCCAACGGACTGCAGCTCTGACATGCAGAAAGATGGGTTCTATGATGAACTCGCCACCCTCGTTTGCAGCAGCAAAGGCTCTGACATTGTGGTGCTAGCTGGTGATTTTAATGCACAAGTTGCCAAACTTGGTGTACCAGAAGCTTGTTTAGGTGGGCGTTGTGCTTTACCCGCTCAACGCACAGATAACGGGAATGGGCTTCTCCAGTTTTGTGCAGACAATCGGCTATCCCTTTCTAGTACAAATTTCCGACACAGCTCGCGTCGCATGGCGACATGGCGCTCTAACTCTGAAGGCACTCTGAGTCAGATTGATCATATCGCAGTAAGCTACCGGTGAGGCAGTTCTGTCCCGAACTGTAGATATTACTGGTCGACGTACGTAGAGTCGGACCATGCATTAGTTTTGATGCGATCATCGCTCCATCTTTATGGCAATCGTCGCAAACCACAAACCCGGTTAGCCGCGCAACGTATGTGTGATCCAGAAGTCCACACCCGTTATGAACGGAGGTTAGCACATAAGCTAGGAACTACAACGAACAGTAATGTAGATAAGCATTGGGTCCAAATCCAGCAGGCTGTGCACGTGGCAGCAGGTCTCACCTGTGGTCCTAGATCCGATGTCCATCAAAAACACTGGTTTTCTCAAGAGTCGATTACTCTTATATAGAAAAGTCGTCGACTCTCGAACAGTAAGGAGTAAAGTGAGATACGGGGAAAGCTACAGAGGCAAGTTACAAAAAGCCTTAAGAAGGATCGCGAAAATCGTTGGGTCAAGGTAGCCAAAGAAATGGAAATAGCAGCTGCTTCACGTAATAGTCAAAGACTGTTCAAACTTATTTGCGAAACTGGTGGACGGCGAGCGCCAGTCAGTAAAACGATATGAGATAGAAACGGAGTGCCTATTCACGGCGAAGAGCAAAGGCTGGGCCATTGGGCCGAAGACTTCAAGGAACAGCTTAGTTGGGGGCGCGCTGATGTAGTTTCTCCGACCTCAACAACTGTGAATCCTTGGGGAGTATAACTCGAACCTCCACTGGAAGTAGAAACAGAGTTGAACACTAGATTACCAAAGCGTAGGAAAGCGGCCGATCCTGACGAACTCCCTCCAGTTCTTTTCAAAATGGGTGGTGGTGTATTGATAAAATCACTTATCGCCTTGAACCCTGACGTTTAGGAAGAGGAACGTATTCCGTTGTTATGGAGTGAGCCATTGGTTATGCCCATCTTCAAGAAGGGATTACGCAATGACTGTAGTAATCATCGTGGGATTAGCCTTGTTCCTATAGTCACTAAGGTATTTACCTTGATTTTGCTGCGTCGTCTTACACCGGCTTGCGAGAAAAACGCCGGCGATCAACAGGCCGGCTTCCGCCCAGGTCGAGGATGCATCGACAAGATTTTTGCTCTTCGTCAATTACTGGAGGTGCGTCACACACACACACACACACACACCGCCGACCGACAATAATGGTTTTCCTCTACTTGGAGGGCACCTTCGATTCAGTTGATCGAACAGCGCTATTCAATGTTCTTCACCGGAAAGGTATGCCTCAGAAGTTCGTGAATCTACTGAAGTCATTGTACTCTCATACATCTGGCCGCGTAAGGGCTTATGGTGAGCTATCTAGTCCATTCTAAATGACCATCGATGTTGGACAGGGATGTCCCATGTCTCCATTCCTGTTTAACTTCGTCATGGACGAGATAGTGGGGGATGGCTTGCGAAACCTTCAGGATGTGGGCGTCGAACTAGGAAATGGTGGAAAGCTGTATGATCTAGATTAAGCAGACGACCCTGTCTGCTTGTTCGAATGCACGGAACACGCACAACGTGCACTAAATAGACTCGCAAGAGCTGTAGCTCCATTCAGCATGTGCTTTGCACCTTCAAAGTGTAAAGTGATTTTGCAAGACTGGACGTCAACGATTTCGAGCTTGATGCTCGATGAGGAAAAACTAACAACTGTAGACCGCTTTAGTTACCTCGGCAGCAGCTTGACGACGGATGAGAGCACGTTAGTGGAGGTGAACACGCGTATATCCAAGGCTCGAGGGACGTACACTGGACTGAAGCGTTTGTGGCGCCGACCTGATATTTCACTAAAGTTGAAAGGTCGTGTGTACTGTGCCGCAGTGCGTTCAGTTTTGCTGCATAGTTGCGAGACTTGGGGTCTGCGTGCGGAAGGGATTCGTCATTTCGAGTTTTTCGACCACCGATGTTTGCGTGGTATCGGTAAGCTTGAGTGGGATGAACGAATGAGCGGTACTGAGGTTACAAATCGAGTGTTGAGTATTAATTCAGAGAACGTTCTGTCACAGCGTACTCAGCTTGGTAGGCTTCGTTGGTTAGGGCACGTGTTACATATGGCAAACACACGTCTGCCGTACCATACCTTGTTCCCCGTTCCTCCTCGGGAGTGGAAGAAACCATGTGGAGGTCAACAGATGACTTGGCAACAAGGAGTGAGAGAATGTACAGCGTACTTAGGAAAATTAGGTGCCTCACGCCTTCGTGGTTGGGGCCCAGAAGATCCGTCCACCGGTTGGATCGAGACACTGAAGGATATGGCAGCGAACCATGAACAGTGGCGACCGTTGTCACTTTCTGTCAAATCAGAGTGGTCGGTCGATGTGCGTTTGTACAGTTAGACTGTGTATTCTGTATGTTGGCTACTAGATCGTTCTTTCCTTTACCCACCAGTGTAGGTCCACTCCCTTTCCATTTTGTATATTCATACTTCCTAATTCAACGTGCAACATGGTGAGAAAGACAGTGATCAGTGGGGCTTGCCGTATTGTTTAACGCTGTAGTATGATGATCAGGGTCATCGGAGGCGGTGTAGAGTGATCATTTCAGTCAGAGAGCTATAGTCCGTATATAAGACCTCCAAATTCCTCAGCATGGTCGGGGTGTGTTTCTCAGGCTCTGAGATGGCCGTTTGTCCTAAACGCCTCTCGAATGGCTCTCAAATTTCTGAGCGTCTGTTACAGCCTCTGTTGATGAAGTCCTACTCAGTGCCGTCTCATGGCTGTGTTTTCACAAAAGTGAGAGGAAGAAAGTGAATGCCTAGCACCCTCCACCGGGTTGAATGACTGCAGTCATGTGGATATTCAGCTGAATATAGATGGAATGTCCATTTATCGGTCATCTGCTATCCAGCTGTGGCCAATTTTGGCACGGGTAGTGTGGCCAGCAAGTACGCCCATCGTGACTGCGGGGATTTATTGCGGCTCGAAAAACCCACAAAACCTGTATGAATACATGCATCGTACTGTAGAAGAATCGAAGGAAATATTACAAAATGGCCTCAGCTATAGTACTGCCCCTATACGATGTCACCTTCTAGCCATTGTCTTTGATACACCTGCTAGGGCTTTTGTTCATCAAGTCAAAGGTCCTGCTGATTATTTTGGCTGTGATAAATGTAACCAACGCGGAGCGTATATTGATGGAAGGATGACGTTTCCCGTCATTGAAGCCAGAGCACGCACGGATGGAAACTTTCGCGCTCGAAAGTATCGTCGCCACCATATCGGTGGCAGTCCATTTCTGTCCGTACCCATAGATATGGTACATACGTTCCCGTTGGACTACATGCATTTAGTATGTCTCGGGGTTGCCCAACGACTGCTTACCGCCTGGCTGAAGGGTAGCCGTTCATCATGCTACCGTCTAAGTCGCGCGGCCGCGGAAGAACTAGGCGATCGAATCTTACGAACACATAATTCTCTTTCGTGTGACTTTCAGCGTAAATGCCGTCACACACGTGACACTGAGCGCTGAAAGGCAACGGAATTCCGCCAGTTCCTCCTATATCTTGGCCCCCTATGTCTACGTGATTTATTGCCTTCTGATTTATATAATCATCTTTTACTTTTATTTATTTCAGTACATATCTTTTTGCATCCCGTCTTATATAACCGCATGTTGGATTTTGCTCAAGGTGTTTTGCGTGTTTTTGTGCAAGAAATGGCGACATTGTATGACCCCGAGCATATTGTTTACAACGTACATTGTTTGACCCACCTAGCTGAGGATGTTAGAATACACGGAACGCTGGACAACTTCTCCAGCTTCCCATATGAGTCTCATTTGGACAAGCTGAAGCACTTGATTAAGGGGCCTGCAAAACCAGCCGAACAGTTGTACAAGCGTTTACACGAGTTGAGTACCTTCTGTTCTCAGCAGGAAGAAACGCTCCCCGTGGACGACACTTTCATACCAATACCCCGTATGTGTAAAACGCCGTTCCCGTTTGATAAACGGGATATTTTTTTCCAATGTGCGTCCGGACAACGTCATGATAATAAATGGCAAACCGGCAATGATCTTAAATATTCTGAACGATGAGATTTACTTTCAGTACTTTAATGTCCTGGGGGATTTTTTCACACACGCGTTACGTTCAACATATTTGTACATTTTTTCAGTGAACGGCTTAGAGCCTGCTGTTTTGCACGCACCCGTTCACACTGTTGCATGTAAGTACTTGCTTCTATCTGTCAATTTGTTACACGTATGTATCCCTGTCTTGCATACATTTTTGTAATTATTTTATCACACGCATGTAAGTGCTTTCTGTAATCTCTCCACTCTTACCATTCGTGTTTCTGTTTCACGTTTCATAAATGATATATCGTCAGCCTAACTCTTCTGTGGTAGCGTGTATGTTGTGCATTACGCTGTTGAGTCTGGAGACTGGAAACCCAGGAGAACTTGTTTCTTTCTTTTCTAATGTGCTTCCTTTTAGATGTACTTGGTCGTGAAATTTTCGGCGGAAAATTCTTATGCTGTGGGTCACAGCAACTGGGTGGTCAGCGGCAACCGCGTAAGGTGGCCTCGGGTTGCAACTTTTATGCAACACCGTCAAATACTTCTGCCTGGCGCACCACAGTCGGACTCTGTTGTAGTGGCATTCAACCCTGATTATTTGTTTAACACACATCAGTGTTTATGTGAACTCGCGCCACTAAGCGCGGTGGCCACTTGAACGTTGCCCGTGCACGCTACACGCACGCTTCTCCAATATACACTAACCACTCTCTACCTACCTATAGTCTTCTTCTCATGGGTTGTGGGAAACAATGTCGTGGTGATCGTGATGGTATATTGCAGAGTACCACTGTAACGAACAGGTGGTCTAAGCGTGTTGGGAAGGACTAGCGGACGTACGTAATAAGGAAACAGCATGTAAGGTCTAACCAACCTTACAACTGGTGAGCCCGACGTGATGTCAAGGTCACGCCAGTTTTATTTTTGTTCGCCTGTGGTCGTCCTGTTTATCTCGGTATGTTGATTTTTCATAGAATGGTATTGGTTCTCTTGATTTTAGTACATGTACTATTGTTTTTTTCTTCGTCCAATTAGCATCTTTTGTCCTTATTCGCTGGATCCTTCCTAAACCTCGGCTTCTGGTAGTTTTCTCTTTTAATTGCCTACAGTCTTCCAAATTCCGATACAGCACGTTTGGTGGGGAACTATAGCTTGTCTGCTTGTCTGGCGTTCATAGATCACAAGCCTTTAATACGCACTAAAGTTCGCTTTCGATCGACACTCATCTCGCAAGATTCGCCGTTCAGACTTTGTCTCAGTTTATTGTGGACATGCGATAAGTCTCTGTGACACAATCTCGTCACCGACGCTTTATCACGCGTACGCCGCTTACGTCTGCCACCTTCTGACAACGACTCAGACACAATGGCACATGCCTAAAAGGTGAGCGTGATATCAAGGGACTTCCATTAAATGATTCACTACGCCTAATGCCGTTACTAGCGCTCACCGCCCGTGATTGAGCCTAAACAAACTTAGTTTGTCAGTATGTTTTTTCTACTTTTCAGCGACTGCACCTAACGTCGTTTTTGTCTGTTATCTTGGTCGAACATCTGCTGGCGCCCCAGGCGCACTTTCCTTCCGTTTTGCCTTCTCTTCTGTAACGAACAGGTGGTCCAAGCGTGTTGGGAAGGACTAGCGAACGTACGTAATAAGGAAACAGCATGTAAGGTTTAACCAACCTTACACTGTCCAGGCGTAGTCATTTGTGGAGTTGTTTCACACAGGTAAATCGTTTTACGTGTGACATTCTCTCAGACGATTTTGGAGACGCTTTCATTTTTGAAAGTCGGTTACTTCAAGACACTTCCACCTGTAGCACAGACGACACCGTGCCACGGACGCATTTTGGCCAACGGTATTCAGTTCGGAGAAAGCACGAAAGTTTATCAGTTAACTTTATGTAAGGGCACCGACGCAGCTAACCTCCGACGAAAGTTCTCAAGAGGAGCACACGGCACTATCGCGTGCACCGCAAAAGCATTTTGAACTGCCTTCCTGTCCGCCGCCGGTGCTACAAAGGGTTATGGAAGCTGCTTCGTACGTTTACTTTTCCTATCAGTACATCAAATACGGCTCGCTGCGAGACATCATCGCCCGTGCTATTCCGTGAGTCGTATCCGACCAGCGATGACCGCAGTCCTTTACCAGAGTTCCGTAGAAGGTGGTCACCCTAAAAGCTGATGGTTAGCCTTTTTTGATAGCGACGAAAAACTTGAGGGTGAAGTCATACTGAACCAAATTCTGAAAAAATCGAGTGAGCTAATCCGTAAGTGGCTTTTTTGATTTATTATATACCGAAATAGTGACCACGCAACATATGGAGAACCGTTTGGGCAAGGTGGAACGGGCGCTAGATGCGCTTACTGTTGCATTAGGGGCCACCCATGCATCAGCCGTTCCACCCAAGGCGCGGTGAGCAGAAACGTTGGGGGACTTGGAGGCCCTAAACGACACTCTTGCTTCACCAAGTGCATATGCTAGCATGGTAATCTTTTACATTTGAAACTAAAACTTTCAGGTTGCCACGCTCAAACGGTTTACATGTACAGATCTGTTTGAAACGGTGCGGGGTATGCTGGCAGCAAGCATTGGGGAAGAGGTTGCTATGACTTGTTGTTGGCTAGGGAGCCCGCAACAGAAACCGCCTTACGATCATAGGTTGGTCGCGGCCGTAATGGGTGAGTCTATACAATTATTAACACGAAACAACAGACGCAGTGCGTGGAACGGAACGGTTCGCAGATGGACCGAGGTCTGTCATAGAAAGACACATTAAGCGTTGGTTTATCAACGCTCGGGATCGAGGCGAAGGAATACGGCTACGCCGGTACGTCGTTTTTTTCATTTTTTTTTCGTGTTCATTCATTCAGGGTTTCTGCGTAACCACTGCTTTATTTTAAACTTAGGGTGCAGAATGTCATCCACCAATATGCGTATTTAACTATGAAGTGGTGACACGGTTTACCTATTACAAGTAGACACCGCCTCGTATAATGTTGAAGAACAGCACACGCATAATTTTGTGTGCAGTATATACGTTTCTGAAGTAAACTTACAAAATTAAGTTATTCCATATTTTTCGAACAGTTAATACACCACGTTCCACAGTTTTATTTTACAGATCCCGTGAACAGCAAGAAGACCCAGCAAGATTCTGTGGAATACAAGAATGACCAACAACGAGTGGCGGAATTATATGTAGACTTCTACCGCTTTTTATACAATACATCTATTCTTACTCTTACCCGTTTATATATATATATATATATATATATATATATATATATATATATATATATATATATATATATATATATATATATGGGTAACTTAGTGGTTGAACTGAAAACGTGGGAGAATATTGTAATAGCCGATTCAACAGTGAAACAAAATTTGGGTGATTTTTGGTAAGGAGGAAACTATTTTCCGCAATTTTCCTAGAACGCTGGGCATGCCCAACCCTAGCCCAATTGGGCAGTGCTGCTTGGGTGATAGTCTGTGTAGGGGGGATGGCTAAACCTTGAATCCAAACCAACCATGGGTGATGTATTAGACGTATATCACTGTTCACCGGCATCAGTGCCGGAAGGGTGTCTGCTCCATCTCAGGGGAATATGAACTGAGTAATCAGTCACCAGCACCCAGTGGGGTACGGCCCCCGCCCTTTGATCTGTTGCCTTGCGGGCTAAGCTTTGGATAGCTAAAGGCTCCGGTTGTGAACTCCTAATAAAACCACTTGATTTGGTCTGGACAACCTGGCAGTATTGCACTCACAAACAAAAGAAATCATGAAATCTCACACTATATACCCCCAAGTAACACGTCTCAAGTTTGCCCCATAGAGCAAACCTGAGGCAGTCCCAAGCATACTACTGAAAAACTCGGGGCAGCGCTACCGTTGCCCCATGGGGTGAACTTGGGGCTGGCCCAAACTTTGGGGCATGCACCAAAAGGTTCGGGCAACGTGCTACCTGGGCCCTTTGTTCCCGCTTTGTGCCGTTTCGTTTGACACACAACCTGGAACCAGGCCAGTGACGAATTAATGCAAAAAACCTGACGACAAACCTTGTTATTGCTCACTTGATGTTCCCACCAGACTCGAGGAATCCTTTGGAGATTTCGCTGTTCAAACATAAAAAGCCGCCGAGCATCCTCAACGCGAAATGGTGTTATATCGCAAGACACGCACCCACCTGACACAGGTCTTAACTCATTGAGACTCGATAACACAAATCATCTGGCGTTAAGATGCCACGCAAGATGATACCTCAGTTAGACACAACACAATCACAACACGATGCCAAATGAACAAGCCGTACGGATTCAGTTCAGTTCAGTTCAGTTTGCACAGGACTTGGTGTGGCTAGAGCCAATCGTGTGTCCAGATAGTTGTGTTGTCGGCGCGTTTCCGTAGCTCCCAACACTGCGTGATTTTCTTTTTCTGAAAGGCAGAAATTTTGTGCAGTATCAGCCCTGGCAGAGTAAGGTGGAAACAATAAGTAAATTGCATCTGACCCTAAAAGCTGCTTAACACAACTCGGGGTATACTGCCACCCAACATAGGCCTACTGCTTTCCTATAAGCCTTCACTGTTTTGGTATTTATGACCTCTTCCGGGAGCTTATTCCAATAGAGTACCACTCTATTTGAGAAGTACTTCGCCCTAATTTGGAGCCTCGAATGTTTCCTTTGTAATCTAAGGCTATGCCCCCTTGTGCCTCTCTCGGGGATCAGCGAAAAAAGGTCTTCTCGACTTATTCCTGACAGTCCTTTCATTACCTTGAAGGTTTCTATCAAATCCCCGCGAATGCGCCGTCTTTCCATCGAGAATAGGTCTAGGGCACGGAGACGCTCTGTGTAGTTAAACCCCCTTTGCCCAGCCACCATTCTAGTGGCTAGCCCTTGCACTTTCTCCAGACAGTCGATATCTTTCTGGTAGTACGGTGCCCAGGCCTGCACGCAGTACTCCATATGCGGCCTAACTATGGCCTGATATATCGGAACGAATATCTCCGGATCTCTACACGACATAATGGATCTAACTCGAAAGAGTTCCCTCCTGGCCGTATTGGCTGCTGAGGTGCACTGCTTTGACGGCTTAAAGCTGTTGTCCATTATAACGCCCAAGTCTTTGACCTGAGAGACCACTTGCAACGAACCCACACTATTCTCACTAGCCCCTGTATTTGTGGTCAAGCATTGACACTTGGTGAGGTTTAGTGGAAGGTCCCATTTCCGTGTCCAGTTTTGTACTGCTAACACGTCAAGTTCTATATCTACTCCAGCTATCTTGACGTCATCGACAAACATAAAGGTGGGGTTTGCAAGCCCACAGGTGGATAACACAGGGCACGGAGCCACGTAGACTAACGAAACAGAATACGAGGCACAGAACCCAGTGGGCACACGAGACACAAAACACAATCGCGAGAGATGTGAGATGCCTTCGGCCTCGCAGAACTGAAGACAAACCTGCCAGACTTGTAGTCGCACAACCGTTCAGTTCAGTTCAGTTTAGTTCAGTTTGCACAGTCAGTCTTCAGTCTTCAGGTAAAGGGCAGTGGGAAGTCATCCCGTATGAGCCCCATCACATCGTACTCTATTGATTCGGCTGGATGTCGGTGCTCCGCCAATAAACCTTCAGGGTCTGGTCCAATTTCCTCTTGAATATTGTCTCGGTTTCATCTTCCACCACTTCGGTCGGTAGAGCGTTCCAGAGATTGGTCACCCTCCTTGACAATCGATGGATGGCCGGTAAGCCGGTGGAATGCACCTTACGATGCGTCAGGGTGTGTCCTTTGGTGCGATCATTATTCCTGAGCGGGAATTCCGCCTGTAGTTCCCGGCCCAACTCACCGCGGATTATTAGCCTGGCATAGATGAGGTCGCCTCGAAGCCGTCGATAGGCAATGGGAAACAACTCGGTGACTTTTAGGCTTTCCTCATAGCTGGACCCACGCAGTCCGGCCACGAGGCGTGTGGCAGCACGTTGCACCCGTTCCAGTTTGGCTACTTCCGCCGTCGTGACGGGTGAAGCAGGTCAAAGCGATTGCTTCTTCTCCGTCTGTCCAGCCTCCTCTCTCCGTGGTCACAGCAGAAAAGTTTTCAAACCGAGGCCACGCATTTCATTAAGGATTAACTTTTTTAGCTATAGGGTTATTACTATGTGGAATGCACTTCCGGAAGATATTGTTCTCTCGCAGAACAAAACTATCTTCAAGAAAAAGCTAGGCCTCTACCTGGGTCTCTCCCAATAATTCCCTTTGTCAAAAAAACTAACAAAATAGATATCTTTTATCGCATATATGTTCATGAATGCCGCACCCCCACTCAGCTTAAGGCACTGTCCACAGTGTGACACTGCATGAGGTTATGTGTATCTTGTTTTCGCTGCCACCCCCGCCCCCCCCGCTTCGTTTTACTCTCGTTTCAGCTCGATGAATCCGACAGAAGATCAAAGATTTCCTAAAGAACCGGGACAATTGGGCTCAAAGCCTCGAACCCGTGTAGTACTTCAAGACTTCAAGACTAGACAGCTGGACCGCCATTTTCCAAACGAGGACGTACATGTAGGACATAAAGCAGTCGGAAAGTGCCCCGGGGCAGAGGCCCAAATGAATGGCGGATGGGACCAGGTATCTTCCACGCTGAGGCGCACGCCCTCTCAGTGTGTGCTCTTGTCTTCAGATTGTTGGTGACAACAACTCCGAGGTCCTTTTCCTCCTTCGTGTGACGGAGTACGATACTCCCAAGGCAGTAGCCGGAAGTATCGTTGGGGCCACCAATCCTCATGCTCGCGCTGGTCCACGTTTATCGGTAGACCCCAGGTGGTCGACCAACTGACGAGGGCCTGCAGATCCTCCTGTAGTATCTCGCGATCTTCTGCTGATCGAATGGTGCGCCAGATCTTTAGATCCTCGGCGTAGATAAGGCATTGGGATCGAATGGTCTGTGGTAGATCGTTTACAAACATTAGAAACAACAGGGGTCCTAGCACGGAGCCTTGCGGCACGCCACTGCCAACTGGATACCACGCGGACTGGGACTGTGCAACTCTCACGGTAAAGGTTCTCCCGACCAAGAAATCCTCAATCCAGTGGAGCATGGGCCCTGAGATGCCGATGGCCCGGAGTTTCAGCAACAGCCCATTGTGAGGAACTTTGTCAAACGCCTTACCAAAGTCCACGAAGATGACGTCCGTGACATATCCCTCGGCCGTGGAGTTCGACCAACCTTCACGGGCGGTCAACAGGTTTGACAGACATGATCTGTTCCGTCGAAAACCGTGCTGCTTTGCGTATAGCAGTTGACAGCGCTCCAGATGTTCACGTATACGAACAGCCACCAGCCTTTCCATGACCTTTCCAGCTACGGAAGTGAGGCTAACTGGGCGGTAGTTGGCCGAGGTGGATTTTGTCCCACCCTTGCACAGCAGAAAAACGACTGCTTTTTTCCACTCCTGAGGTAGACTTTCAGTGGCCAACGACAAAATTGAACAACCGCGTTAGTGGTGTAGTTAGCTGGTCCGCCAACTCCTTCAACATCAACGGATGCACGTCGTCCGGTCCCGGTGACTTCTGGGTTTTGATGGATTTGAGCATCTCAATCACTTCCGGCTCCCCAAAATCATACATAATGAACAGCGGCAAGCTATCCACCGTCGGGATCGGCGCACCTTCCTCCACAGAATAAACTGACAGATAATGTTTGGCTAATGTCTCAGCCTTTCCGTCATCCGTAGCAACCGTTTCGTCGTTGTTCATCAGCGCCGGGATACCCACCTTCGCTCTGGTGCGGCTCTTTAAGTATGCAAACAGGCACTTGGGTGCTCGCACCGCATGGACCGCAAGGGCTTCCTCGAATGCCATCCGCTTTATCCTTTTTTGTTCTGTACACTGGTTACGAATCCTGCGATAGAGATCATAACCCTAACCTGTGGATCGGAACCGCTGCCAGGCCTGATTTCGTCGTTTGAGCAGGCGTCTGAGCTCCAGATCAAACCACGGCGGTCCCTTAACCCGGAATCTACGCCGGTTGAGGGGGCAGTAGGTATTCATAGGGTACACGATTCCGTCACGAATAAACGCCCAAGCTTCGTTCACATCGTGGTGGACATCTGAATCCGTGGGAAACCAGTTGACGTCTAACGCCGCTCTCCGGACATCTTCGAAGGGAGTGCGCCAAACATTACGACCGATGTGGGTGTTACGAACGTTTGAGCAATGCGTAGCCAAATTCGCAACGGATCCCGAAATCAGAAGGCGATTATCCGTGATAATTCTACGATACTAGATTATTAAAATAAACAATGACATAAACAATATACAAACCTGAATAATACGATCACAAAGACTCAACAACGAGAAACCGAATGGCAGCGTGTGAGCAGACAGCACGTGCGTCACGCAGGTCCTGAGCAAGGATGTGCCAAAATAGCGCTCTGGGCGCGAACAAACAACAATTGGTCCAGAAAAACAACCAGTTCGTAAAGACAAGTCAATAGTGTATGGAAATGAGTGATGTTGGGAAAAACACCGAATCGCGAGGGAAAAAGGGGGATTTTCCACGACCGGCTGTTACACCGCCCACCAAAATCCTCCTGGATCCTTAGCAAAGTCAAAGGTTCGGTATAAAGGTACTGATTCTTCCTACCTGCCTAGGCCCTGCTGTCAGTGCGCGCGTCGAGTGCTCGTCGTCGACGTTCTACTACTGGTCGCACCTAATCCACTGGATACATAGACGTGAGGCTAGTCTACATCTTCCACAAGACCAAATGACCGATGGCGGGCGTGAATGGTCACATAGACGTTGTCCTCGTAAGGGGCCGTCCGGTCCTGGATGTACGTGCTTGAGTGTGTGTGTGTGTGCGTGTGTGTGTGTGTGCGTGTGTGTGTGTGTGCCGGGGTTACAATGAAATCACAGGTATGACTACACATCAAAGGAGGACTTTCTGCAATGTCAACAAAAGACCGCGTGGCAAGAAAACGAGTAAATGTAGCATGTATGTGTGACCTGAGCTCCGCTACTTCCACATATGCAAGGGGCATTCGGTAGCGTCAACAAAAGGCAAACAAAGAACACTGTCACATGTATGATGGGTTTACGGGATGTAGAGTGCGTCGTGCATGCGTGTATGTATCGGGATGTATAATGGGATCGCACTCATCACCACATATCGGAAAGAACCTTCTGTAATGTCAACGAAAGGACCGCGAGCACCTTAACGTGTTTGACGGAGATTGTGTGGTATATATGGTGGTTCTTTATCCACCTCGATTACTGGTGTGAAAAAGGTTTACTGGGCCTCAGGGTTATCAGCTTCTCCGTCTTCGCTCTCGAGTAGGTTAATACTGCGTATGTCACGAATGAGCACTCCGTTAGCTGTCTTCACCTTCACCGTTCTTATCATTTCGTCAGTGCTTTTGATGGTTTCCGTAACTACTCCCAAAGACCAAGCGCCGAAATGTGCGCGTTCGTCGGCGATCATAACCACGTCCCCAACTTTGAATGGTCTTGTTTTGGCCAGCCACTTCTGTCGAGTCTGCAAAGCCGGTAGGTACTCCCGTAGCCATCGCCTCCAGAAGACCTTGGTCAGATAGTTCGCTTGCTTCCACCCGTGGAGGTAGCTCCCACGAAGGTTTACCGGCCCTTGGAAACCCTCGTTCGACCTTAGCGTCAATAAGTCGTTTGGGGTGAGCGCCAGGTGGGTGGGGTCGCCGTTCAATACTGGAACCAGGGGGCGGTTGTTCAGGATTCGCTCCACCTCAGTCATGACGGTGTTCAGCGTCTCGTCGTCGGGCGGCTGCTGCTCCATGATTGACAGCAATATCCGTCTGGCGGACCGGATCATGCGTTCCCATATGCCGCCTCGGTGACTGGCCTGTGGGGGGTTGAAATGCCATCGTATGCCGTAGGCCACGGTTCGATTCTGCAGTTCGTCCCTGTTTATGTTCTTGTGCCAACGCTGCAATTCCCGTTGAGCGCCCACAAAGTTCGATCCATTATCTGAGTATATATCGGCCGGTACGCCTCTTCGGTTGATAAATCTTTGCAAGGCCCGTAGAAACGAATCGGTCGTCATCGAATGTGCGACTTCTAGGTGTACCGCACGTGATTTCATGCACGTCATGATACATCCGTATCGCTTTTTTAATCTTTTCCCGCACTTGATCCACAAGGGCCCGAAATAATCCAACCCGGTGTCACTGAACGGCCACCAGCCCGTAGTCACCCTGCGTTCTGGTAGTGGGGCCATGAGTTGTTTGCCTGCTGTGGCATTGCGTCTCCTGCATTGCATACACCGTCGGATTACGCGTTTTACAGTCTCTCGTCCTCTCAACAACCAAAGACGCTTTCCGATGACGCTCGTCAAGTGACTTTCCCCGGCATGTCCCTCCATGGCGTGGACGTGTTGAATCATTAGCTCTACTACAGGTTGTCTCGCAGGCAGCAGTATAGGATACTTTGTGTCGAAGTTCAGGTGGGCGTTGGTCAGCCTACCATCCACCCGCAGCAGTCCGTTGATGAGTTTGGGGTTTAAACGCTTCAGCTCGCCTCTTGGAGATGGCATGTCTTCATTGGTCGGCCCCACTTCTTCCGCCCTCTTGAGTTCTTGGGCGAAAGCCTCGCGTTGTATCATTCTGAAAATATCATACTCTGCCGCTTGTAGCTCATCGGGACTTATCGGGCCGACCGGTATCCGACCTGAGGGCCGTAGCCCTTTCATGACTAGTAAATTTATCTTGAACCTGGTTAACCAAACTAGCGAACGAAGCGTCTTCATCCAGGAAGAAAACCTGACCAGTCGCGATAGAATGGACGACGCTTCGACGACGTTGGTTGCTATCACTACGCCTTTGATCTCCAGTTCCAATTCCGTAGGGTTTTTTAATTCGAACACGGGCCAGTCCTGTTTGGGCAATTGCAGGAAGTTTGGCCCTCTCGTCCACGTGTCCAGTTGCCTGAAGTTGTTCGCACCTCGGGAGCACAAGTCGGCCGGATTATCGCCAGACCTGACATGACTCCACTGGTGCGTGGCTGACTCATCGTGGATAATCGTGAGCCGGTTAGCAACGAAAGTACTAAACCGGCTCCGGACGTTGTTGATATAGTAAAGTACTATCGTTGAATCCGTCCAGAAGCTCACCGACCAAATGTAGAGATCGAAACATCTCTTCCCAGCTTGCACCACCCTGACTGCTAACACGGCTGCGCTGAGTTCAAGGCGTGGGATTGAGACCGACTTCAGTGGAGCAACGCGGGCTTTGGCGAACAGGATCCTCGTGGTATATTGTCCATCTGCGCACCATCGTCCGTACACCATAGCTCCATAACCGACTTCGGATGCATCGGAAAAGGCATGTAGTTCTCCAGTCCGTGTCGTAAGGCCAGGGGTCAAACATCGTGGGATTCTTATGTCCCCTAATTTCTTCAAGGTGTTCAGAAATTCTTCCCGGTCCAGCCGGTCCCCTTGGTCCAGTGCCTGGTCCCAATCAACTTTCTTACGGCACAGCCGCTGCAGCAAGATCTTTCCGGGTAGCAGCCACGGTGAGACGAAACCGAGCGGGTCGAACAAACTTGAGACGGCAGATAGTATGCCACGATGGGTTATTGGCAGCTCGGGAACGTTCAGTTCGAAAACAAAATCGTCCGTTTCCGCGTCCCATTGTATCCCTAAAGTGCGCTCGATAGGAAGTAAAGAGCCGTCCAAATCTCTTACCCTTTCGGCCTTTTCGTGATACGGAATGACCTTCAGCACTTCTGAAGCGTTCGACATCCATTTAGTTAGATGGAAGCCGCCCTCTTCCAGCAATCTCGTCAGACCCCTGAACTGCTCTAGAGCTGATTCCACATCATCGAATGACCCAAGGTAGTCGTCGACGTAGAAGTTCCTGCTGATGCTTTCTACCACCGTCCGAGGTACTAGATCGCCATGTTTGTTCGCTGATTCTCGGAGGGCGTAGTTTGCACAAAATGGTGACGATATGGCTCCGAAGGGGTGGACGGCCATCCTATAATTCACCACTGCGTTGTCCCGGTCGCTCCCTTCCCACCACAGGAAACGCAAAGCATCTCGTTCTCCTACCGGAATCTTCACCTGATGGAACATTTCCCTAATGTCAGCAGACAAAGCCACTTTACCCACTCTGAAACGGCACAGAACATCGATCAGTGGTGTGGTCCAGTCAGGCCCCTGTAGTAGGCGATCGTTTAACGACTTGCCCTGGAACTTGGCCGCACAGTCGAAAACCACCCGCAGTTTATTGGGTTTCTTGGGGTTGATAACCGGATGGTGAGGCAGATACCAGATACCCCTTTTGCTGTCGGTGTTAACAGGCACCTTTTCAACCTAACCGAGGGCCTCGTTTCGCTTCATCAAATCCGCGTATCGTTCCCACAGATTCTGGTCTCGAATGAAGCGTTCTTTTAGTCGTAGTAATCGTTGGAGAACATAATTTCTGTTGTCAGTCCACGGGTCGACCGGTGTGCGCCATGGGAGGGGAACCTCGAACTGTTTTTTTGAGGCCTCTAGAGCCTTGCCGCACCGTTTGTAGAGCGAAGTGATCCTCTTGAGACAACGTCAGTCTTTCGTCTCCAATGTCATGAAACTCCCTTTCATACAGCCGTTGCAGATGATACTCTATGCGGTCCGTTTCGGCGGATAAGTAATTCACGGAGCCGCGTACCCCTACTGGACCGTATAACATCCATCCCAGAGCCGTGCGTACGGCATAAGGTGCCTGGCGGTCGCCCACTCTTTGGTCAAGCACCCAATGCGCCTCTGGCACGTCGCATCCGATGAGGAGATCCACTTCATCATCTTCCCAGTCTACGACGGTTACATCCTGCAGGTGGGGCCACCGAGTCAAGATTGCGTCCACCGACCTTGGTGCTCGCATGGGGAGATCCGCTATCGTGAATGCCTCCGTTGGTTCAATTTCCTCGTTAGTGTCTAGAGATGAGTTGCAGCCTTAATCTACCGGCAGTCATTACCTGTGTTCCACCCACCGTGCTCACTGCTAACGACGTCGCACATTTAGCCAGTTGGTGTTTGTCGGCAAACCGCTCTTTCACTAAAGTGGTATCGGATCCACTATCAACGAAAGCCAACGCCTTGACTATCCCAGTCGGAGTCACTACTCCCACGGCCACTACGCCTAAACGTACCGGTTTACTGGCAGATTGTGAAGTTGAACAAATCACGCCGGGCTTGGCACTCGCCTCGGATATGGTTACTCTCGCCTGATGCAGCAGCCGATGGTGTCTGCCCGTGCAGCCCTCGTAACCACATCGATTCCTTGTTCTACAGGCTGCTGTCAGGTGCGTGGTGTTGAGACAGATAAAACATGCTCCTGCCATCCTTGCCATTCCCCACCGTTCGTCTATCGTGGCGTTGCCGAACTTGGGGCATTCTGGTAGGCCATGGCTAGTACCACAGGACCTGCAATTTGGTTTCGCCGTAGCATCTCGTGAAATGACGTGTGTGTTGGTCCAAGGCTGGTACTTTGGATATTCCCGTACAGGGGTTTGGGCTTGGCTAGTACCGGGCTTGTTTGCTCGGTTGCTGTCCCGGATGAGTCGGCCAAATCTGCTGTCAGCTATCTTCGTTTGCCTGTCTAAGTATTCAGTCAGGTCTTCGAAGTTGGCTTCTCTGTCGCCTCGGCTTATCCGTTCAGCTTCTTCCGCCCACCGACCCTGTAGTTTTGGAGAGAAGTGACGGACTATGCCTTCCAAAGTGTGCATGGCGTCTAGGTCAGCCCTGTAACCTAAATGGTCGAGGACTATTGAGCAGTTCTGCATCCTAATCACCAGGTCGGCCATGGTGTAGACGTCGCCCTTGGTTCTCTTTGCCTCTACCATCACGCTCTCTATTAGGTTACGGGCTACTTTGAAAGGTTGGCCAAACAAGTCCCTTAGAATCTTCCTTGCCCTTGTGTAGCCTTGTTCTGGGTCGAGAATGGTGCACCTTCGATAGCTTCTCTTGCTCGGCCTCGGCAGTAGTGAGTAAGGTAGAGAAACCTTTGCCCAGGGTCGGTTACCTTGTTTTCAACGAACGTCTCGAACTGTTTGACAAACTTGCAGTATTGCTCAGCTCGCCCGTCGAAAACCGTTAACTCCACTCTAGGCAGATCGATCGATGGTGGTTTGTAGTCGGCGACCGGCGTGGGGTTCCCTACCTTATTGCACTCTAACCTATCGGAAGTGTCGAAGTCACTGGTCTCATGCTCTCGCTGTTTCTGTGTACACTTCTCTGCTTCATGCGCCTGTAGTCTAGCCGAAAGTAACTGTTGCTCTAGTTCTAGTATTCTCAGCTTATATAAATCGACATCCTTACGATCAATATTGCTTTCAGTAACACATGAGCTAGCACTGACAGGACTAGGCGATCTAGCATTAACTAAAGAATCATATGTACCCAAAACCTCCCCAGAGACTTGCCGTATTACTTCCTGTCCGGATTCGACTGCTTTTGATCCTTTTCTTGGCATTTTGCGTGATTTTTCCTCGTTCCAAATAGATCTATTGAGTATTGTTACGAACGTTTGAGCAATGCGTAGCCAAATTCGCAACGGATCCCGAAATCAGAAGGCGATTATCCGTGATAATTCTACGATACTAGATTATTAAAATAAACAATGACATAAACAATATACAAACCTGAATAATACGATCACAAAGACTCAACAACGAGAAACCGAATGGCAGCGTGTGAGCAGACAGCACGTGCGTCACGCAGGTCCTGAGCAAGGATGTGCCAAAATAGCGCTCTGGGCGCGAACAAACAACAATTGGTCCAGAAAAACAACCAGTTCGTAAAGACAAGTCAATAGTGTATGGAAATGAGTGATGTTGGGAAAAAAACACTGAATCGCGAGGGAAAAAGGGGGATTTTCCACGACCGGCTGTTACAATGGGATCTAGGGGGTGGACAAGAACCAGTGCGCCAGTGAATTTCTAGCACCATATGGTCACTGCCTCCAAGTGGAGGGAGATGTTCAACCTCATCGACTTCCGAGCTCCTGGGAGAAGTCATCAGATCCAGAATGAAACCGTGACCGGATTGCCTTCGGGTCGATTCCTGAACATGTTGGTGTAGTGCCAGTTCTTGGACCGTTGCCAGTAATTCCCGGGAGGAAGGATCTGCCCCGGCCGCTGTCCTGCCTGATATCCAATCAATATGCGGAGCATTGAAGTCGCCCAGGATGAGGCAGTGGCCGTCACACGCCCATCTCAATAAATTCATCATATCTGGGGGAGTGACCGCAGGTGTCCGATAGATGACTCCAACTGTCCTAAAGCCCCCGGCGGTAAGCTTGACGCGGCACCAGATAGCGGGTCTCCGAATGCCTCTAACTGCGCGGTTGGGATGTCTGATCGTACGAAAAACGCTACGCCTCCACCAGCTCTGATAGAGTTCCTATCGACTCGGAATAGGTTGTAGCCAGGGAGCGACACCTCAGAGTCTAGAACATTGTTACTCAGCCACGTCTCCGTCAGTGCTATCATAGTAGGTGATCTGGACTGCAGGAGGTGTTCCAGGTCATCCCTCTTGTTCAGTAGACCACGGACGTTAGACAACAGGATGACGACGCTGTCTCGGCCTGCTACGACATCCGTTTGTTCAGGGCGTCCTAGCTTGGGGGGACTGACAGGGACACTAGCGTCAGCGGCCTCCGCCGGAAGTGAGGGCGCCGTTTCTGCACCCGAAAATCCCGAATGAGGAAGTCCCTTCTTCCTTGTTCCATTCGTTCACGTCGTTCAACCAAGGCATTTCTATACTTCTCACGATCCGCAGGGTCTAGATCTCGGTGCAGCCGCACTCGCTCTCCTTTTAGCCGGTGCGATCTTCCTAACACGGAAGTCGCGGATTCCTCAGAGTCCAGTACTACTTTCAGTCGACGGGGGCGTTCAGCGTCACTAGCTTTGCCAATTCGGGATGCTGATTTTATCCGCAACTTCTCCGCGGTCTCCTCCTCCCCGGGGACAAAAAGTTTCGTTAGTATGCTCCGGAGACTCGCAATATCGTGGTCCAGACGTGCCTGTGCCGCAAGTTCACTATTAGGTAACACTGTTTCCTCGACGGTGGGGCTCTTCGTGGACGATCCGCAGTTGTTATCCAGGCCGGTCTACTTTCATCCGCGGTGGTGCTCTGTTGGCTGGGTTTTGTTCCTATAATACCGTCTTGTGCCTGCGTGGCCACATCAGTACCAACTGGGTCCGCATTGTGGCAGGCAGACTTAGGTAGCTTCTGGCGTTGGCGGCGCCTTGTTCCGGTTGGCTAAGTGACCGACTTTGAAGCCACCTCTGCATACGTAGCACAGTCAGAAATAGATACCTCGGCGGAACTTTCCCCTTCTGACGGCAATGATGACGATGAGAGTGATGATGTTGGCGGAGAAAAAGACGATGACGACGCCGCTGATTCTGCTGCTATTGATGGCGATGAACTGATTGACGGTGCTAATGATGATGACGACGACGAAGTTGATGACGCTGCTGTATCTGTGACAGGAAGAGCCATTTACGCCGACTGCTTTGCGGGCCACACAGGTGTCGATAGCTCGGTGCATTTGATGCACAGCACCTTGAGCAACTCTGAACGGCATTTGTTCAGGGCTTCGTAAAGATCAATACTTATTTCAGAACACTCAAGATAGACCCAACCATCACAACCATCACACTGAAGAGATTTGTCGCGTGAGCGAACAACTTTTGAACAAACTGGGCACTTGGATGCAATATTTTTGACTCTTTTTGGAGGCATTGTGGGCAAATTGTAGTCCACAGAATGACACAACCACAGAAAATATAATTCCACGTATCACGTCGGAAGACTTGCCGGTGTAGCGCAGTCAGGCAGTCAGTCAGGACAGGTAATGGCCACGGCCAATCGAGCTTCCGGAATTCCTTCGATGGTATGCGCACCAGTTATGCGTCCGCCACTGCCGAGTGTATTTCGTCCAATCCCCGCTAAAACTGAGAGGGAAACTGGAAACCTCATCGCACATCAATTGCGAGAGACATTATGCATCGTGAGCGTTCACTGAGACTGTATGCAATGAGTGAAAAAGTCTGCTAAAACATACTCCGGAAAGACCACAGTGCTACCCGTCATCCATCTAGTTGATATACTCAAGGCTCACTACAAGGAAATATCTCGTACAACTTGCCATCTAGGGCACCTTCGAAGGATTGGACTGTCCGCAGATCTACCATTCCACCAGGCAGACCGTTCCAACTGTTCACAACCCTGTTGCTGACGAAGTGCGATCTAGCCATCAACCTAGATCGTGCTTTTATCAACTTCTTTTCATGTCTCCTTGTTCTGGAGTCTACGGCCAATTGGAATAGACTATCTGGTCTAAGGCCAGAAAAGCCCTTCATTACCTTGAAGATTTCAATGAGATCCCCTCGACGTCTCCTCCTTTCCAACGAGAAAAGATTCAGGTCACAGAGTCTCTGCTCGTACTCCTTACCCCTCTGCCCTTCAACCATTCGTGTAGCGAGACGTTGGACTTTATCTAGGCAGGCGGCGTCCTTTTTGTAGAAGGGTGACCAAGCCTGCACGCTACCTTCTAAGTGAGGTCGTACTATAGCCATGTAAATAGGTACGAATACCTTCGGCTTCCGGCAAGACAAAGCTGACCGCAGCCTAAAGAGCTCCCCACGAGCCTAACGCGCAGCAGCTTTGCACTGCTCCGACCATTTGAAGTCACTGATCATGATGACTTCAAGGTCTTTAACCCTACTGACTGCCTCTACGGTGAACAGCCCTTGATCATGAGCGACAGCTAGGCTCTCTGTTGCCCTGGACAACAAATGGCTTTTTTGAGCGTTCAGAGGTAAGTCCCATTTGTGTGCCCAGTTCAGGACGGTACCTATTTCCCTGCCCAAGTCCGACCTACCCTTAGATCCAACAATCTTCACATCATCCGCAAAAATGAAGCTGGGCGATTGAAGAGAGGATGCCAGGCCATTAATAAATAACAAGAATAGAACCAGGCCTAGGACGGATCCCTGAGGTACACCACTGGTGACATTCACCAAGCTGGAGCACCTGTCCCCCACTTTGACGTAAAGCGTTCTGCGGGAGATGAAGTCCTCCAGCCATCTGATTACCTGTGCCGAACGTCTCCATCTTGCATAGCAAGAGACGATGATTAACGGAGTCGAACGCCTTGCTAAAGTCGAGGTAGCATACCCCAACTTCCTTACCTTCGTCCAGTCGTCGAGTTACTTCACCTAAGAAGCACAGGAGATTGGTCAAGCAAGATCTATTTTTCAGGAATCCATGCTGCGCCGGACTTAGCATGGAGTGCTGCAGTGAGTGCTGGCAGATATGGGCACGGATGATCTTCTCCGGGACTTTACATAGAATGCTAGTTAGGCTTACCGGCCTGTAGTTCTGCACATCCGACTTAGGCCCACTCTTATGTATTGCCACGACTGCCGCGATTTTCCAGTCCTGAGGCGGCTTACCCTGGTCCAACGGGGATCTGTACAATCTGCATACCGATGGGGCCATGATATCCGCCAACGGCTTGATGATAGCTGGATGAATGTCATCTGGGCCCGCTGACTTGTGGCTGTTTAACTCCTGTAGGTACTTACGCACGCTTTCCTCTGAGAGATCTAGCTCGTTTAACTGAGAAGGATGCACCAGAGCCAGATCTACTCATACCCCACTATCTATCCTATGTACACTACCAAAGTATTCCCCCAGGGCGTCTGCTTTGTCCTGGACTTCAGTGACAATACCATAGTCTCTAGTGGATAGTGGACCTACGGCATTTCTTGTTGAGCCTTTAGACTGTACATAGCTGTAGGACTTCTTCGGCTGTTGTCTCACAGACTGGGCCAATTTGAGCTCAAATTCCCGCTTGGAAGTTCTCGAAAGACTTACAGTCTCGTTTCTCAGCCTTATGTAGTGGTTCCAGGCTAGCTGACTGCCGGGAGCTTTGTACTGGTTCCATCTGCGGTTTCTACTTTTGATGGCCCTGGCTATTGCAGCCTTCCACCACACGGGTTTGCCCTCCCCACTCCTTCGTTTTAAAGGTGCGAACTCTTCCTGTAGGGCAGTCAGACATCCCTTTATGGTCTACCGGCGCTCCTCGACAGTAGCCTCCCCTGTAGTGCCCCAGTTCAAGCCCATCACCCTATTACGAAGCCTATATATGTCCATACTACCGAAATGTCTGACCAGCCTTGAAGGTACCTTGGGTTGCCGCATGCATAGGGCGATTTTGACACACGTGGTCACTCTTGCCTAGCGGTGCACAATAATGCAGTCCAGACACATCGTTGGGGAAGTTCGTTATAGCTAGATCCAGCAAGGATGGAACGCATCCAGTTCTATATCTGGCATTTCCCCTAACATGCTGGTGCAACGCATTGGCATGCAGCCATTCTAAGTAGGTTTGCTCTTCAGATCCCGGCACACAGACTTCAGCCACCCAGTCGATGTGCGGGAGATTGAAGTCACCCACTATGAGGGTCTTTTGTGTGTCCTTAACTAGTTCAGTCAAAGTCCGCAGTTAACAAACGTGCTCTTCGTGGGTTGGGCTTGGTGCCCTGTAGACACAGACAACGTTAACCCTTCTGCCTGGAAGGATGATCGTAACGGCGCATAACTGGATTTCACGAGTGCACATCTTGGTCTGAGACCCAGGGTGGTTTGTACCTGAACTAACGAGGATGGCTACTACACCACCGAGGCGATCCTGTTCTCCATCCTGCCTATAGACTGCAAAACCTTTACTTATTAGTCCTGGCACATGGTCTTCTTCAGAAAGCCAAGTTTCCGTGACGGCAACTATTGGCGCTTTCTGCTCGTCAGCGGTTTTGGCGAGTTCCGCCCACTTGTTTCTAATACTACACGCGTTAGTATGTAAACCATCGCGTTTGCTTCGTCGCCTAGGTGTCTCTTGTTGTTCACTCCTCTCTGTTTCTCGGGGGCAACGCCTGAGATGATGAGACGTTTTTTGCTTCGGATTTCCCCACTGGGATGCATGAAGCCGGCTGACGATCCAGAATTTCCGACGACTCCCAATCCATCTCTATAGGAGTTGCAACAACATCCAGACTGGCACGGGTTGCGCTGTCATCTATCTGCGGACGGTACTGCCAATTCTCGTCTTCCAGCGCATCTTCAATTACAACTATTTGGGACCCCGCACGTGGCTTTTTTACTATTGTCGGGGTCGGGGCCTGAGAGCCGAGTACGGCATTCCGCTGACCTTTTAGGTTTCTCACCAGCGCCTTGGCTGGTCGAGAAAGGTAACCTCCCGGGACTAGACCACCAGGCCTTACTCTATGCTCGTCCGGCACAATCTGGTATCTACCTTTGGTAATGTGAGCCACTATTTCCGCCCTCGCCAGCAGTTTATCTCGGGTAGCCTCATCAGCGAACTCCACTAGGATTGGTCTCGCACGAAGTTCGCATTTGTTCCTCAGTGGTGACTTCCATGTCCCCACTCTGTGCACCCTTCTTAGAGTAGGAGGGTACGGAACACCTGCGATTAGCAGTATGTCGCAGACCCTCCTCCTGTCTATGTCCCTCCTGGCTTTCGATTCCCTTATAAAGGGTTCTTCCTGATTTAGGATCAGGAGCCTGTGGCTTGAGACCCTGCCCACCGACTAGATCTGCCTTTGCAGATCCTTCACCTTGTTTTCCAATACCAGAAGAGCAGGGTCATCCACCCTAGCCAACCCATCCTTCGCGATATTACAGTCACCCTTCTTTTTGACCTGCCCTGCTCTTCTGGGATTCTGCTCAGTCCACTGGCCCTCGTCGGTCCGCTTCAAAGGAGTTGGGGCAACGACCGCCTGGCAAGCTCTCGGAACTGGTCCATTCGCTCTGATGATTGTCGTCTCGGGTGTTGATACTGCTTCCGCAAACGACTTCCTGCAACCCGCTTGAGGTGGTTTGGGGCTTACGACTGGGGTACTACTTGGTGGGCGTTGGTCCTGCCCTTGGGCCTGCAGTTTAAAAGCCAGACTGGCCGCCTCCTCGCAGGGGGCACAGACCCATTCAGCCCATGGGTTCTGTTTATAAAGGACATAGATGTCCTTTGCTATCCCTGAACACCTTGGGTGAGCCCATCTCTTGCACACCTCGCACTCTATACCATTTACCACACGTTGTCCACACTTGGGTGCTAGACACGGGTCGGAAACGCGAGTCATATCGAAAACCCCAAAAACGAGGGCGGAAACAACTCAAGTGCCCCTTAACCAAACACAAAATACGCACTCTGACACTAGCAGGTAAAGCCCGCTGACACGAAAAACAAAAACAAAAAAAAGACTAGAAGCGAGGAAGGATCGCTTCAAAAAACACCGAACGCTGCTCGGCAATCCTACTCGGAATAAAAATATTCTCCGGATAAAGCGCACCTTAAATGCAATTATGGTACGCTAAGTATTGTGAATTAAACTAGGTTAGTTCACAAAACTAACAAAAACTCAATCTAAGGACGAGAGCACTATGAATTCAAGCCGCTAGGCACTCACCAGGATCAGTTCGGTTCAGGTTACAAGGACTCGGTGTGGCTAGAGCCAATCGTGTGTCCAGATAGTTGTGTTGTCGGCGCGTTTCCGTAGCTCCCAACACTGCGTGATTTTCTTTTTCTGAAAGGCAGAAATTTTGTGCAGTATCAGCCCTGGCAGAGTAAGGTGGAAACAATAAGTAAATTGCATCTGACCCTAAAAGCTGCTTAACACAACTCGGGGTATACTGCCACCCAACATAGGCCTACTGCTTTCCTATAAGCCTTCACTGTTGTGGTATTTATGACCTCTTCCGGGAGCTTATTCCAATAGTGTACCACTCTATTTGAGAAGTACTTCGCCCTAATTTGGAGCCTCGAATGTTTCCTTTGTAATCTAAGGCTATGCCCCCTTGTGCCTCTCTCGGGGATCAGAGAGAAAAGGTCCTCTCGGCTTATTTCTGACAATCTCCTCATCACCTTGAAGGTTTCTATCAAATCCCCGCGAATGCGCCGTCTTTCCATTGAGAATAGGTCTAGGGCACGGAGACGCTCTGTGTAGTTAAACCCCCTTTGCCCAGCCACCATTCTAGTGGCTAGCCCTTGCACTTTCTCCAGACTGTCGATATCTTTCTGGTAGTACGGTGCCCAGGCCTGCACGCAATACTCCATATGCGGCCTAACTATGGCCTGACATATCGGAACGAATATCTCCGAATCTCTACACGACATAATGGATCTAACTCGAAAGAGTTCTCTCCTGGCCATATTGGCTGCTGAGGTGCACTGCTTTGACGGCTTAAAGCTGTTGTCCATTATAACGCCCAAGTCTTTGACCTGAGAGACCACTTGCAACGAACCCACACTATTCTCACTAGCCCCTGTATTTGTGGTCAAGCATTGACACTTGGTGAGGTTTAGTGGAAGGTCCCATTTCCGTGTCCAGTTTTGTACTGCTAACACGTCAAGTTCTATATCTACTCCAGCTATCTTGACGCAATCGGCAAACATAAAGGTGGGGTTTGTAAGCCCACGTGCTAGGTCATTGATGAAGATGAGGAAGAGCAGAGAGCCGAGCACCGAGCCCTGTGACACCCCACTTGTTACACCTTGCGGTTGTGAAACATGAATCCCCACCTTAACACTAAAGGTTCGCCCTGCTGAAAAACTATTTATCCATTGTCTTGCCTTTCCAACAATTCCCATAGACTGCAGTTTGACGCCCAGGAATCTGTGGTCCACAGAATCAAACGCCTTGCTGAAGTCCAAGCAGCAGACCGCAATCGATTGCCCTTCGTCCAGACGCTGGGTTACCTCATCGAGGAACAGCAGGAGATTCGTCAGACAGGATTGTCCTGCCACAAACCCATGGTGAGTATTTTATACGAGGTTGTGTTGAACCAAATGCCTAGAGATCTATTTCCTGAGTATTCGCTCCAGGCACTTACACATTACCGAAGTCAATCTAACCGGCCGGTAATTTTCGGCCTTTTGCCGGGGTTCACTCTTGTAAATTCCTACCACTGCTGCTCTCCTCCAGTCTCCCGGCACGGAGTGACTCGAACACGAGCCGTGAACTTCAATGATAACATCTGTAATGGCATTAGCTTTCTTAAGGCCAATGTGTGAATATGACAATATCATTTCCATTGTTTGATCCACAAGCTATCTCTGTTTAACTTTCAGGCCTATATTTCAACCGGTCCGGTCTACAAGAACCTCCCAACGAGACTGAACTCCAGTGAATCTTTTCTTACCCTTCGTGTTATCCCTGTCCCTGGGACTCCCGGCGCCCAGGATGCTAATACGCTTTTTGTCTAATATACGTTTTCTGCTGGTGTCTGTGTTCTTCCTGCGTGTGAGCTGCCTGAGAATGGTGTGTTGGAAGTCGGCCCAGTGTTTGTCTACCAAAAACTAACACCGAGTCTAACTCGGGTTCATTTTAGACCGATCGCCATCTAGCCTACTCACCCAGATCCGCCTTGCCCGTTACACATCCCACTCGCTAGCCAGAATAAGAGGCCAGACCCAAGGAGGTACCACGAGTACATTGGGGATGGCCAATACCAGCCTGACTGAGGAGTCGACCATACCGTGCATAGTAACTGTCAGCCAACGGCTAGAAGACAGAAAAATGTGGCACATTATTATCCAAGTTAAAAAACAAATATAAGCACATTACCAAACAGCCCTTCTTGATTGTTTAATTGTCTTCCACACTGGTTGTTTCTCCAGCTTCTTCCAGTTTTCCGCTTGCTTGCGCAAGGTTGACATGACCAGCCGAAATGGGAGAGAAAATCCGTTGTTCCAATTCGCCATACTTGTACGACCTTCCCCAAGTTTCTATTCACAGCTCTTCCTTTCAAAGGAATTTATCCCCGGAGCCACAGCTGTTCCTCCTTCTACCGGCAACTCTAGCTCTAACTGTGCTGGAGGCACTGCGTCCTGGCCTTCTGGGGGTGAAATCTCATTGGTTGGATCCATTCCTTGGGCTAAGCTTATTGAAATAAACAACGAATGATGGCCTACCGGTATTCACTGACTCGTTTCTTATGACACAGGTTGCATCTGACGAGACCCTTCCAAAGGAGAGAGCCCCTTCCAACACCCGGCAAGTTCAGTAGGCACTCCCCCGGTGGGTACTGACGCATAAAATCACACAAAATCTTCAGATTGTTACTGGACTCCAAAGGCCTTCCTGTCACAATATTCTTTTAGCTGCCTTTATGCTGTCCGGAGGTGGGCTGGAGCAAGGTCTTCACCCCTCCTTATTGTGTCCCGTAGCTCGCTGACGTACTCCACCACAGTAGTGTTCCGGTTGTGAATAACAGGCAAAAGCAAGTTTCAAGAAGGCCGGATCTCCCTCCCTGTCCAAGGGAAGCTTGGAGTCTGATTTGTTGACGAGCACACCGAACCGCGGTACGCCTGCTGGCAGAATTGTATTTTCGTGTACCAATCCATGCAGTACTCGACGGAGGCCTTGATGTGGTTGATAATTGTCCGATCAGTGAGCTCTTCGTATCCATTACCTTGCGGGTGGGAGGAGGTAGTTCGTGTTTTGTCAATACCAAGAGGCCTATAAATTTCCTGTTTGGGACAGCCTTCAAAACTCCCACCCTTATCAGGGTGCAGCTGGTCCGGTGCACCCCAGTGACCAACACAGTGCTTAGGGATCTCTTCTGCACCCCTGGAGCTCAGGGGTAAAGCTTCCCAACATTTAGTGCAGCAGTCAGCCAAAAGGAGTAGGTATTTATTTCCACTTTGCTCAAGTGGCAGTGGTCTGATAAAATCTATACCAACTGTTTCACTGGGAAACTCCACCACTGTGGGCTGTCACGGAGCACATGATGCGGTTCTGGGATTCCTAAAGTTGTCACGAAGTTAGCAAGTTCTGCGGAAACATAACACGTATCTTCGCCGGTTGGGCCACCAGAACCGAGTCCTTGCCGCAAGCTGTAGTTTATTGGCACCAGCATGGCCTAGCTCAATGAGTAAGATGGTGAGAACCTTTCGTACCACGGAACGAGAGAGGCTGGCTTTGGTTGGATAATTAGGACCAAACTGGAAGACGAAAACATTATCCTCAATGCCCACATGATCCCAGAGGTTCCATAGATTCATGGTCCATAAACAGCTCCCCGCCATCTCTCGCTGAGTAGGTGTAGTGATTCAGCAGCTGTCACGCGTGGTACAGCCAAGACAGCTTCGTAACCACGTACACGGATGATCCTCAACCAGTTAGGATCACTGCAGACAATTCCGACAAAAGCTCCCTGTGATTGGCCATCTTTGAGTATTCCAGTTATATTCCCCTATTAAACATATTTATACAAGCCCATTCTGCAATGTGACTAAATTGATATTTTGTGGCCTCAGTCTTCTTGCTACGTCTATTACCGTAGTTCTGGGTGGGAGCAATTTCCAGAAGGACCATCGCTTTCGTTCTTTACGATTATTACAGTTGGCATCGCCTCAGGGAGCTGCCCATTGTTGAACAGCTGGATCTGCATGAAAGTGCATCTGTAACTGAAGACTGGATTGAACGTTTCGAATTACTGTGTGGCATACGAAAAGATGTGAAGAAGGAGAACCAGACTGCACTCGTCCTGACCGTTGGCTGCCGTTCATTGTACTCGTTGACGAAAAACCTTGCGTATCCGAGAGCCCCTGCTACAGTTCCGTTCGACGAGTCGAAGGCTCTACCGCTAGACCACGCGGTTCCGGCCAATTTCCAGGCTGCCGAACATGGCAAGTTTCATTCCCTGGTTTGTGGTCCCTGCCTGAAGCTCCATGAATCCATCCTGATGCTTCAGACACAGGCTTCTAGGTGTAATTTTGGCGACCAGTTGGAGGCCCAATTGAGTGACCGCTCCATTGCCGGCATAAATCATCTGGAGTTGCAAAAGAAGCTATTTCTGAAGCCCGATCTTACTTTCTCCGAGGCCCGGTTCACTTGCGAAAAGTTCGATGACGTAGCCGATGCGACGGCCGTACATTACGTAGAGCACTACCAACACCCTTCCCCCCCGTAAATCCGTCTGTACAAGGAAGACGCCTCAACCGAAGCCTGCTAACAAAATGATTCTTGAACGCAAAACGGTACAGCCGAATCGTTGCTTCTCGTGCGGCGGGTTTCGCCTACTTTCCACCTACCGCCTTCGTAATGCGGTATGCCATTCCTGTGGAAAGCTTGGTAACAATCGCAAGACTTGTCGTCAATCCAAGTGCAATGTTACGAGTAAAACCCACTAAAATTTGAAAATTGATGATGGTCCGGTGTACACTCTGAAGACTTCGGGTGAATCAAACCAAAACCTGCACAGATCGGTCCAATTCCAGGGCGGCTTGAGATATCAGTTCGTTGTGGGTACCGGTAGCCGAGTCCACTATTCCGAATTCAGTGGTGAACATGATTCAGCCCAGTGTGTCCATACATCCCACTACTGTGTGCAGTCACCGTGTCACTGGACATCAACTTTCACCGTTGGGCGAGACTTCAGCAATGGTTCGATTGGAGGGCGACTATACTCCGGCGTGACTCCTGATTTCCTTGGACAGTCCATTGCTTATGGGCCTAAAGTCCCTGCACGCCGTGGAGCAATCGGTAGCACTCAAAATAACGTCCAATAATCCAGTGGATCAGGTCGTTCTTCAGCAAGTGACTGCAAAAGGCAAGAGAAACGAGGTTGGCATGGGGTCGAGCACGCAGTAACGACCGGCTGTAGAAAATTGGATTGAACTGAATTGAACTGAATTGTGTATTTTATGACCGTGGTCAATACGGAAAAACACTGCAATTTCGTGCTTCGTTGATACCGCTCACCCAAGTCCACCATTTGCTTGTTTTTATGCGCTGTATGTTTTCATGAACCAACGTTTGGTCGTTCGCGTCCAATGTGCTACTGTGTCATATCCCGTTTTGGACCTGTGTGACGCACATGCTCCTTTCTCGCATGCCGCAACCTGATTCTCGTTTGCTTAGTCCCTGTGATCGCATCATTGACGTTCGTATCCATTTTCTGTCATTGTTCACTTGATAATCTACGACCTTCGAATTTACGTATAATCGCGTTCTGATTTCGAGATCTATTTCAAATTTAGCCACGTATTTCTCAAAGGCGTCTTACAATATTCAATTGATCAATTTGGAACGAGAAACTACGCAACTTGCCGGGAAAGGGATTGATGCAACTGGAAATTGGACTGGAAGCAATGCATCAAGTCACTGGGGGAGGTCTTGGGTAGTTTTGATTCTTTAGTTATCGCCAGGTCACCTAGTCCTGTCAGTGCTAGCTCTTGTATTACCGAGGGTAATATGGGTTGCAAGAATGTCGACCTATTTAAGTTAGGTATATTAGACCTAGAACAACGACTGTTATCGGCTAGGCCGCGGGCCCAGGAAGCAGAAAGGAAGCATAGACAGAACGAGCGCGAGCAAAAGGTTAACAACTATGACCTGCCCGACAGATAAGGACAAAATCAAATAGAGAACTCTGCGCCGGTCGTCGAATATAAAACATCGACGCAACCAACGATCGATCTACCAAGATTAGAACTGACAGTTCCTGACGGACGATCTGAACACAACCGCAAGTTCATCAAGCAGTTCGAAATTTTCGTAGAAAATGAGGTAACTGACCTCGGGCAAAGGCTGCTCTACCTAACTCATCACTGTCGAGGACAAGCAGAAAAGCTATCGATGGGTGTACCATACTCGACCCGGAACAAGACTAAACACGGTAGGGAAGATTTTGAGGGACCTGTTCCGCCGGCCATTCAGGAAAGCTCGTATTCCAATATAAGGCATGATGTCAGAAGCCAGAAGGACAAAGGGCGACGTCTATGCAACGGCTGACCTAGTGGCCAAGATGCAGGACTGTTCAGTAGCCCTCGACCATTTACGTTACAGGGCTGATCTCGATGTAATGCGTACCCTGGGGAGCATAGTCCGTTACCTTTCTCCCGAACAACAGGGGTGGTAGGTGGAAGTGGCAGAACGTATAAACCAAGGCGATGGTGAGGCCGAATTCGAGAATTTGACCGAATACTTAGATAGGCAAGCCAAGAAAGCCGGAAGTATATTTGGTCGACTCATCCGGGATAGCAACCGGGTAAACAGGCTTAGCACTAGCCAGGCCTAAAACACCGCACGGGAACATCCGAAATATCAGCCTCGGACAAATTCACACGCCATTGCACGCGAGGCTATAGCTCATCCAAGCTTTAGGCCCTGCGACGCCAACCATGGGCCACTAGAATGCCCGAAATTCATCAAAGCCACAATAGGCGAACGTTGGGGAATGGCGAGGACGGCAGGAGCATGCTTCATCTGTCTTAACACCACGCACCGGGCGGCAGCTTGTCGAACGAGGGCTAGATGTGGTCACGAAGGTTGTGCGGGCAGACATCAACGATTTTTACACCAGAAAGAAACTACACCAGAGGCGAACACCAAGCTCAGTGCGAGTTGTTCAAAGTCGCGGTCGGCCAGTAAACCAATAAGTTTAGGAGCAGTCGCCGTGGGAGTGATGACCCCAACTGGGGTGGCCGAAGCGTTGGCTCCCGTCGAGGGCGAATCAGACACAACCCTAATGAAGGGGCGGTTTGCCGATGAACAGCGGCTCGCTAAAAGCATGGCACTGTTAGCAGTGAGCACGGTAGATGGGACACAAGTAATGGCCGCAGGCCGGTTGAGGCTAGAGCTCATCCCTTTAGACATTGACAAGCAAATCAAATCAGCGGAGGCATTTACACTAGCTGATCTCCCCATGCGAGCACCAAAGTCGGTGAGCGCCATATTAACTAGGTGGCCCCACCTGCGAGGTGTAACCGTCGTGGGCTGGGAGGACGACGAAGGGGGCCTCCTAATCGGCTGCGACGTACCACAGGCACATTGGGTACTAGACCAGACAGTAGACAACCAGCAGGCACCTTATGCCGTACGCACAGCTCTGGGATGGATATTACATGGTGCAGCGGTGAGACGTGGCTCCGTAATTTACGCATCAGCGGAAACGAGCCACATAGAGTACCAGTTGCGAAAAATGTATGAAAAGGAGTTTCACGAAATTGAAGGCGAAAGGCTTTTTTCGTCTCGAGAGGACCGCTTCGCCCTGCAGACAGTGTGCCGAGGAACTAGGGGCCTTAAAAACGGTTCGAGGTTCCCCTCCCACGGCTCACACTAGCTGACTCTCGGGATGATGGCAGAAACTATGCTCTGCAAAGACCACTACGATCGAAAGAACGCTTCGTTCGAGACCGGGATCCGTAAGAACAACACGCAAAGTGATGAAGCGAAACGGAGCTCTTGGTTGCGCTTAAAAGGTGCCTGCAACCACGGACGGCCGGTAGGGGACCTGGTATCTGCCTCACCACCCTGTTGCCAACCCCCAAGAAACCCGAAGATCTGCGGGTGGTTTTTGACTGTACGGCCAAGTTCCAGGGCAAAGCAATAAACGATCGCCTGCTACAGTGGCCTGGCTGGACCACGCCGTTGATTGAAGTTTCGTGCCATTTCAGGGTGGGTAGAGTGGCCTTGTCCGCCGACATTGGGGGAATATTTCTGCGGGTGAAAATGACGGGAGAAGAGCGAGATGCACTGCGATTCCTATGGTGGGAAGATAACAACCGAAACGAAGCGGTGATAAATTATAGAGTAGCTGTCCACCCCTTCGGAGCGGTATCCTCGTTTTGTGCGAACTACGCCCTTCGAGAAACAGCGAACAAACATGAGCTCTTGCCCACCGGTCGGTGGTGGACAGCGTTATCAGAAACTTCCACGTCGACCACTATTTTGGGTCATTCGATTATGTTGACTCGGCCCTAGCGCATTTCGTGGGACTAAAACGATTGCTAGAAGAGGGCGGCTTCCGTCTCGCGAAATGGATGCCGAGCGCTTCGAGAGTGCTCGAAGAAGTTCCGTACCACGGGAGGGCTAAAAGGGTTCGAGATCGGGACGGCCCTGCGCTCCCTACCAAACGCACGCTGGAAATAAGATAAAGTGCGGGAACGGACGAATTTGTCTTCGAACCAAACGTTCCCGAGCAATCAGTTACTCGTCGTGGTATACTGTCCACTGTCTCCAGTTTGTTCGATCCGCTTGGGTTTGCCTCTCCCTGGCTGCGACCCGGAAATTTCCTGTTGAAGCGGCCCTGCCGTAAGCAAATCCATTGGGACTAGCCACTGGACCGAGAAGATCGGCTGGACTGGAAAGAATTTCTGAACACCTTAAAAGAAATAGGAGGCAAATGGATTCCGCGATGCTTGCCACCTGATCATACAACACGGACGAAAGAACAACACGCTTTTTCTGACGCGTCTGAGGTCGGTTACGGAGCCGTGGTATAAGGTCGATGTTGCAGGGAGATGGACACTACGGTACGGAGATCATGTTCGCCGAGGCGCCCGTTGTCCTACTGAAATCGGTTTCTATCCCGCGCCTCGAGCTCAGTGCAGCCGTGTTGGCAGTAAGGGCGGTACAAGCGGTGAAGAGATGTTTCGACTTCTGTATTTGGTCAGCTAGTTTTTCGACGGGCTCGAAGATGGTGCTGTACTACGTTAACAACGTCAGGAGCCGTTTTAGCACTTTAATCGCTAACCGGCTCACGATCGTCCGCGACGAAATTGCCATAAACCGGTGGAAGCATGTCGAGTCTGGCGACAACCCAGCCGGTCCGTGCTTCCGAAGTGTGAATAGCTTTCGGCACCTGGACACGTGGACAGGAGGACCGAAATTCCTGCAAATGCCCAAGCAAGACTGGCCCGTTTACGAACAAGAGCCCCCCTTGAAGTTGGAACTATAGATCAGAGGCGCGGTGAATACGGCGACATTTGTCAAAGCGACGTCCATTTCGTCACGATTGGTCAGGTTTTCCTCCTGGATGAAGACTCTTCGGTCATTAGTTTGGTTGATCAGGCTCAAGAGACCTTTGCCAGTTACGAAGGGGATCCGTCTCTCCCGCCGTGCCCGGGTGGGTCCGATAAGCTCCGATGAATTACGAGCCGCAGAGTGCGATTTATTCAGAATGATACAACGAAAGGCGTTCACCCAAGAACTCGAGAGGTCTGGGAAAGTGGGACTAATCGACAAAAGAATATCACCCCCGCAAGGCAACTTGCAGCATTTAAACCCCGAACTCAATAATGGATTGCCACGGATAGATGGTAGGCTGACCAACTCCCACCTGAGTTTTGACGCGAAATATCTCATTGCCACCGGCTCAACAGAATGCGATAGAAATGATGATTCATCACACACATACCGTAGAGGGACATGCCGGGAAAATTCACGTGACAAGCTTTATCCGAAGGCGCTTTTGGTTACTGAGATGAAGACCGACTGTGAAGCGCGTAACCCAACGTTGTGTAAGTTGCAGAAGGAGCAACGCCACAGCCAGCAAACAATATATGGATTCGCTGCCAGAACGTAGAAGGACTCCAGGTTAGTGGCCGTTTATTGATACCGGACCTTTGTAGACCAAGCGTGGAAAAAGTTTGGGAAAAACGATACGGGTGTATCATGACGGGCACGAAGTCACGCGCGTTACGCTTAGAAGTTACGCATTTGATGAGGACTGACTCCTTCCTCCGGGACTCCCAACGCCTTATCAACCGAAGAGGAATACCAGAAGATATACGCTCCGACAATGAGTCAAACTTTGTGGGCGCCCAACGAGAACTGCAGCTTTGGCACCAAAACATGAACAAGGGCGAGCTGCAAAATCGAACCGTGGCCTATGGCATATGATGGCACTTCAGCCCCCGCAGGCCAGTCATCGCGGTGGCATATGCAACGCCTGACCAGGTCCACTAGGCGAATATTGCTGTCAGTCAGTGAGCAACAGCCGCCCGACAACTAAGCGTTGAGCACCGTCATGACCAAGGTCGAAAGAATTCTGAACAACCGCCCCCTGGTTCCAGTGGCCAACGGCGACCCCATCAATCTGGCGCTCACCCCGAACGATTTTTTGACGCTACGGTCGGGCGTGGGTTTCCAAGTGCCGACAAACCTTCGTGGTAGTTACCTTCAAGGATGGAGACAGGTAAACTATCTTGCCAAGGTTTTTGGGGGCGAAAGCTGCGGGGGTACCTACCAGCCCTGCGAGCTTGAGAGAAGTGGCTAACCAAAACGAGACCATTCAAGTTTGGGGTTGTAAAGATAATCGCCGACGGACACGCTCATTTGATCACCTGGCCTTTGGGCATTGTCATGAAAATTATCAAAAGCTATGACGAACTGATATGAACTGTCAGGGCGAAGACCACCAAAGGAATGCTGACTCGCGACGTGCGCAGTATCAGCCTATTTGAGAGTGAAGACGGAGCACCGAAAGCCACAGAATCCCGGTAGACTCTTCATCAAGGTTGCCGCGATGATGAAATCACGTTGTTTCAGTTTTAGCTTTTCGCATCTTTCAGACCTAGTTTTGTGACATTCCTAACATTACTATCTATTTGTACTCAAGCGGTGATTGTCAGAGTAATTAATTGCGCCACCCCACAGTGTGATCGTGAGCCATTACCGTAAAATATCAGCACAATATTTTCGGAGAAAATTAGGGGTTAAGCCAACTGAAAGTATTCCTTGCGACTCCATCTATAAAACTGTTGCCGATTCTCCGAAAATTCACGTCAGTAAGTAAATTATCACACCACGTCGCCAAACGGTCTAAATTGGTATAGTTTTTACTTAGCTATCCAGAGTAATACTTAAAATTGAATATTCATGGTGTATTCCCGTAATTCAAAAATATTAAGCCTTCGTATGGCTTCAAAGTCCCATTATCAGCATTTCCACAGTGTTACGCTTCTTTGATCCAAATTCACGGAGCTCCAAGTCATCACTTTAGAAGGCCTGTATATTGCGGAACGCAACACTATTCCACCATTGCCTATCACCGGAGCATTGGCCAAAACCGACGACGGGGTAAAATGCCCAACTGGCTCAACGACCATACCAGAAATCATCAACCAATCAACGGAGACACCCTTAATTATTCTATTTCATCTCGCCCCTCGGCTGTGATGGCCGTCGGGCAACCTACGGTGCCTAAGCCATCTCCCAAACCAGCAGAAACGTCGTTACCAGGTGGCATACACACCATTGACATTGCGGTCAATTCTAACTCACTCACCAAGCCACACTCCCAACCTCTAAGCATCCCAAGCAAAGCAACAGAGTGAAACAGTGGACAAAAGAACGTTATTCAAGACCTATCACCCCACTCAAAACCATCTTCCACTAGTTGCACCGTACGTACCACCCAGTCATGCTTTTTCTCCATCTTCTGGTTGTTGCCCTCATCAGCTGTTGCCACTAACCTCCGAGCCTCTCCAATAGTGCCACTCTTTATACTACATTATTACTTCAGTGTCTTACACAACCCCTATAGTAACCTAAGTAATACTTTCCAACATGGATCGCCTTCTTTCTATCATCCACATATCTCGCCTACCCTGAATACCTTTCCTGCCGCAGACGACTTACAACAGTACCCGCGACCTCCCAGTCTCTGCGCCATCCAGCACCCCTATGTCCCACTTCATTTCACGTTCCCCCTCCAGGTTACAGCCCACCAACTTATTGATGTAAAGAGGGCACCTTTGTTACCGCCCGTATAAGAACAGGTGCCAAGCTATTTGATAACACTACGTTTATCTTTTCTTTCCCACTTAATGGCTACCTAGCCCTCTCTTCTCATTTTTCTATGTCCAAGCCACCAGTATCTACCAGTAGCAAGGCACTCGATAGCGATTTTTCACGGTGTTGTTCCGCACTAGGTAGACTTACAAGCCACCAATCTCCTCCAAATCTAACGGACTCAATCAGCACTAGCCATACCTGACCCAGCCTAGCAACCAAGCTGACTCCCTCGCCAGATATGCCCACTCGGCTTATTTCGCCATCCATGGTATGTCATCCCCTTGTCCACCTAACCGACTACTCCACGTGTCCCTGACTCCCCCCCCCCAAGCTAGCCCGTGAAAGTAGTTCATCCACCCCAGCTTTCCTGCTCAACCGCACATCAACTTACTACAATTCCTCCGACCCACAAACAGCATGGTCGTGACACACAAGCTAGCTTCGCCCTAGGCGCTCTATCCCATATACCGCACCATCGTTCCTCTCTGACCAAGAACAAACCTGCTAGACTTTCTCTACTTTTCATGAACTTTCAGCCTCTTATTATTAAATCTGACTCACTACAAAGTCCTACGCTCCTGCGCAGCCCTGATCTTGTCTCCGTCACTGAGACTTGGCTAACTAATACCACCCCACTTACCCAAATTTCTTCGATGGGCTGTCAGATGTTCATTTAAAGCAGGAGTCGCCGAGGTGGTGGATGTTTGTTCCACATCAAGTGCAGCTTTACTGCAACCACTTGCGACCACCTTATCCTGGATGCAGTTTAGGACTCTTTATGTGTTGACGTTCAACTTGCTTACACACGCCCTTACATTGGCTATGTTTATAGACCTCCTAATACATCTGCTCTCGACTTCATACCCATCACCAATGTATTTAACTACCTATCCGATAAACCTATAGGATCTAAGCTGGTCGTTAGTGACTTTAGCGCACCCGATATCAACTGGGATACGCTCACCTCCCCACACTATCTGTTTAATTTCTTCCCCTGCATTCGAGTAGGACTCTGAACCCAGCATGTTCTCACCCCGACCAAGAAGAATGACATACTAGAATTAGCCTTCACCTTAGGCCTATCCAACGTGGAAACTAACATACTTAACCACTTCCCCGGAAGTGATTATAGAGTAGTTTCGTGTAACTTTAGGGCCCCCATTTATAACAGCATACATGGACCGCTTGACCCTCCGTTTCCCTATTACAAGTGACAGCGACTCACCGAATTAATTCGTTCCACGGAGTGAGGCGACTAATTTTTGACTCAAGGACCCAAGCTTGCGGCAAATCTGTTATATTCTAAACTTATTCACGGTTTAAGTCAGATTACTACTTATCGAACCCCCCCTCCTCTCCGTAGCCAGTCTTATGCCCCCACACCTTTGAAAATAAAATACAAAAATTTCCTGGCTTCTACAGAAATTCCCATGACTTTTCTTTCTCCATCCTCCTGCGTGGGCTCTCTAGAAGTATTCGCGTCACCACTAAAATACTCTGCATAAAACAGGAAATTTCTGCCCCTTGCCGGCCGGATAAGATATTCCGGATTTCACGTATATTCAAGAACAGAAACACACAATCCAGTTCAAGTATTTTGTACGTGCAGTTACCGAACGGAACACAGGTCAATGATCCCGCTGCGATCGCCCAGGCTTTCCCCTTGGTTTTCCAGGCTTCTATTACTATTGACTCTAGATCTCCTCACACTCCACTAGCTCCCTTCACCGCATCCCTTCTGTCCGACGTAGGACTTACGCCCGGTAAAGTGTCTGATATAGCCAGTAATGTAGAGCCCTCATCCCGCATCAGCTTTGACAAAACTCCAACAGCACTGTTTTGCTTTGGCGGGTCTGACGTAGGAATTCCACTTCTGAATATAATAAACTTATCTCTGAAATTTTGGATTTTCCAGTTGGAGCTGTGGACATCCACCATTATTCCTCTCCACAAAAGGGTACTTTCTTTGACCCCTTGAATTCGACCGATTAATTACAAACCCGTGGCTTCTAGACCATTTGTGGGCCTTGTTAAAAAGCTCCCCTCCGAATACTTATTGTCTAGTGAATCGGTACATAAAGGCCAACATGGCTTTCTAAAATCTCGGTCTTGTAATACCAGCCAATTTAACTTTTTCAATATGGCTACCGCAGCTGAGAACAGTAAAGAATGCCTAATTGTCACCTCCTTGGACGTGACTAAGGCATTTGATCGCGCTTCTCACTCGCGGCCCCTGACCAAGCTCAAAGCCTGTGAACTAAACTCCCCTATTCCCAAATGGTTTCTCCCCTATCTCTCCCACCGCAGCCAAGTTGTCTTAATTGACAAACATTTCTCACAACCCTCCCCCGTTAACAGTGGTGTCAACAAAAGAAGCGTGCTAGGACCACTTCTATCCCTGAGGTGCAATAAGGGCGTGTTCCCTACAATTCATCTCGGTACCCCGTTCCATTTTGCCGACGGCTTAAAAATTGTGCATCAATTCTCACCTCTGGACCTTCTTGACGAAATTCTCAGCATACAGTACGATGTAGAACGCCTTGAACAATGGTTTCATTCCTGGAAAGTTGAATTCTCTGTTCAGAAGTGCAGTTTTATGACCCTTCGCTATCACGTCCCTCCGAACTCTTTTCTTTTAAATTACTCCCCCATTACCCACAACCCTCCAGTACGAGATCTTGGGTTGTATTAATCGTGCACCCCAAACTTATAGGAACACTTGTTTTCCCAGCTGCCGAGACAAACAAATCCTTGGGATTTCTAAGCAGATCTCTCGTCCTGCGCGATACAGAACTCCTACAGTATCTCTCCCATGTCCGACCCTTTCTAGAGTACTAACCTATTACCCTAGCTAGCACTCTTCAAACCGAGAGACTAACCTTAGAGAATGCACGACTCTCCTTCACCAAACAGCTGCTTGGTTATTCCATCACACTTAGTTATAAAGAGCTCTGTGCCGTCCTCTATATTTAACCTCTTTGGCTACGCCGTATGGGACTTAACCTTTGCTTCCTCCATAGGCTTATTCATCGCCTGGCGTTTACTTTCACTGACACTCCATGTGTCCAAACACCTACCCCCTACTCCCTCCGTCACATAGACCTGCGTCTTTTTATTCCGAATGTTAGGCTACCCATGAGGTTTAAATTCTTTCTGCTAAAATATGTCATACTTTGGAATAAACTCTCCATTGAAATATGTCGGTTTCCACACTCACTTCAAAACATCAACGGCAAATTACCTCACCGTCGATAATGGTGTGATGTTCACTGACATTAACATGTTTAAGACTAGTGCTTCTGAAGTAGGACCTGACGTCTAGCCAATAATTAAACCCCATTCGATTTGCTTTTATTTTCCCAGAAACCTCTCACACCCTGGCAAGTCTTGAACCTCAAAATGCCCTCCTTATACTTGCTTTCTCAATAACCTCAACAGCTGCTGCCTGTCGTCTTCCCGCTGCAATCATTGTCCTTGCCCCTTGGACTATAACTGTACCTCGTCCTCACAATCTGCTCCATGGCATCCATAATTAATTAGTGCATATCTGTTTAAACTCAGGTTTTCTAATTTCTGATATTTTAGACTAAATACTGGTTCACGCTGAGGCTCAGGTCAGTCTGATACTAGATCCTAAGACCTAGCCTCTTTCGTTGAAATGATGCAGTTCTCTTTTTGCTTATTCTCTCCTGCACCCAGGTTCTACCATGCATTGTTGCCACATCTCTCTCCTCTCCACAGCTCGCACAAATGCCAGACTGCAGCCTTTTTCTACTTTTATTTCGGGGTTAACCGACTAAGTACTATTTTGCCCATCCTACCCCACAAGCTACAACTTGGCACATTGTCTCTCTGGGTATAAAAAGTGAACCGTCGACACGGTGTGATTTTTGCATCTCATTCGATTTCTGTCGGACTGGCTTTGATCTTTGGAACTCCCCAACCTGGCTACCGGAACTCTGTCTACTCTATTTTACGAGCTGCTACAACCTATCATAATCCCAATGGTGCGGGATGTGACAAGATCCACTGCTTTTGCCGGTGCACATCGGGCGTGCCGGACGTCTGCAATGATGTGCTGGGGCAACTAGAATGGTGGATTGCACCTCCTGTCCCCGAAAACGGTTTCAGGTTGGGTGTCTAGCTTACGGTCGGTCCCACCCACTAGCACCGCTTGCGGGCTGCGGAACCTACTCGTCAAGCTCGTACTGCTGCCTCAAATGTCATCTGCTCTGTCATCTCCAACGACAGTTCTTCCATCGAGCCCGCTCTCAATATTGGGATCGCAACTTACCTATGCTAGCCTGGCAGGTTTATCACCTCACTTATGTGCTAAGTAGCCTGTGGAGTTCGTTCCCACCCACCAACCCTCTCCTCGCAATGGCAACTCACAATCGCTTATACAATAACCATAGAATTTGGCAAGCACCTATTCGCCTACATTCTTTGCGTCCCACGTATGTTTGTCCTCCAGTCCCTCCCGTAAAGTTGCCCAGTTACCATGTCAGGACTCATGGCTATTATCAGCTCGCTGGCACTTTTACTGTCACTTTTTCATTTCCTCACCAAAATTCGACAGACGTATAATTTCGCGGAAACGTATTTCTTGTTTCTCTAGAAGCCAAGCCTGTGATTTTCAATCCTTTGCCCTCTCCAAATTCTCGCCTCCACAGTGCCAATCGATCTCTGTATGCTAATCTCGGTGTGCCGCTTGACTCCTTTACATTTGTACGTCTTGAATGTGTTTGCCATGTAGCTTTGACGGTGTCGAACATCGAGGAACCCGTCAGAATGGTCAACCCGTTTTACACCTACTGTCCATCTGCGAAAACGTCACCATTCTGTGCTATTCATTCGTGCAATTTCTTTCAACGCATCCAAGATTGGTTCATTACCCAATTATCACCCTCACGCTAGTCAATCATCATCCACCCGTTGGATGCTCACCTGTCCTCCGTCGGCTTTTCTTTCATAATTTTAGCATTTGCTGCCTCCTACAAGATGAAATACTCGTTCTACTTCTATGAATCATTTCTCCTGATATGATATATATATAATTATACAACTCAGTAAGTGTCTAGATTCCATATTCTTTATTGTTGCACCCCAACCCTCTTAGTAGAGTGTCATGCGGCTCCAGTTACGCGTCATAATGACAAGGCACACCTATTACAATGCTCAATAAAAAAGAGTACCTGCCATTCATCCATCCCAATATCATCTTGGCGAACCATACACCTTTGTAATCGCCCTATGCTTGCGCTCTCCACATCGACTTGTCTTTAATTTTCACGTTGTTTTTTCCCGACCACACAACCTACGCACACGGTTCGCGTCCTATCGCCTGTAATGCCCTAAACTTCCCATTAACAACACTCGATTATCCCGCAGTCCCTCTGGCATCCTTGTTCGTTCGCTATACCACTGAGTTCACCGATACGGAACCCCCAACTGCAACTGCCATATCCGCCGACTGCTCTTATTTTACAACATATCCCATGTCACAATCCCGTTTTACTGTCGAGACCACTGGTTTTACAGTTATTAATAATAATAGTAATAATAACAATAATATTGGTATATTTCTCGGCCGTGGTCGAGAAGCACGAGCTAGCGCATGATCACGGTGTAACACGTTACTCAATAAGGTGGAATATTCACAAATTTAAAGTATGAAAGTCAAGAGTATCAGCGATAGGTAAACATAGCTAGCAGCAGTTTGAATGCATCGTTTTATTAATGATTTGCGCTGCAGTTTCAAACCGGTTTCGAATCCGGGCTGGGCGGTGGTGCGCGGTGGAGATATCGAAAATTCGTTAACCCAGTGCCAAGGACGCATTGTGAACGAGAATGATGCAAGCTGAGGAAAAAGGATTTCTACTGAGGTTCTGCAGATGTAGTAACTTTTGAACAAGAAGAAAAAGAAGAAAAAAACTGTAAAGAAGTGTTCTCGGGAAAGTCGATGCATGCGAACAGGATAGCGATCCATGAAGACGATGCAGACTCTGAATGACAGATTTACCGGAGTACAGTAAACGGAATGAGTTTCGAAACGGTGCCGAGAACAATTTCGTGAAAGTAAACACTTGCGGATGTGGGAGAAACAGCAGTCCATAAGAAGGTGAGCTTAGATTCAGGATCAGTAGCATGTACCATTCAGAAATGAGAAAGCGCAACTGGAGGGCCCTCGAGAAGTGGAGAGCCACTTTCAAACCGGCTAATGTTCGGGGGAAAGGTGAACTGTGGTAACGGATAATAAAGTGGGAAATCTCCTCATGGACTTTAACTTTAATATGCCGTTTCACTAACAAACATATATGTATATTTCGCCGCTTTTGCCTTCAGTGTTATTCAGCGTCATTTCTGGTAACGTACGACATCGTTTGGGTATGGTCCTTCTGGCAGGGCAAAGTATGTGTTGGTCAATCAGCCGAGTTTGACGGCATATTAGCAGCATGCGCGTGAACTGGAGTTCGTGTTGGTTGCGTTTGAAAACGCTGAACGATCTGATAAGCAATTAGAAGTATTTCCTGTCGGGTGGCTTGATTTCGATCCCAGTTGCTATGGTAGGTTCCACCTGAGTCTCTGTCCGTACGAGTCAAAGTGACATCCTTGGTTATCCGGTTTGGCGACTGCGATAGTGGGAGACAACGAACCTGAAACAAAGGGGTATTGCAGTCTGGACGTGGTTCCAGCTGTGGGTTATGATGATATATAAAGACAATAAATAATGCACTGGTTAGGTCTGTGTGAGTGGGGCATGGATGAAGTTTCACTTGAGCAGTCAGTGGCACCTACTCCACATTCCAAGTAAAATAGGCTCACAGTGGATTTGTGCTATACTGCTGCAGGCTAACGAAGTTGCGTACGCTGGTTTGGTAACTGTATGCATTCCAAAGAATTTGTAATTTTGCACTTTGGCACGGCATCACTCGGATACTAATAAAAGACCTAGGGTCTCACGGTTTAGGGCAGTTAGAAATGATAACCCCCAATACCGTTTGCTTACGCAGAAGGCAGTTTGGCAACGAGGCGATAAGGTAGGTTTGAAATAATAGACTGTGAGCGAATGGTACTTGCACACTGTTAGCGTAACCCTATGCTGTTACAGTCTCTTCCGGTATAGTGGTTATTCTATACTGAGTAGTTTCTGAGGAGCCTTAAAGTAGAAGAAACTATTGGGGTGACAGAGGTGATACATTAGAGGCAATCGGTCACGTGCCTTGGAACTTTAACGTGAGTTCATCTATGCTCTTACTCGATGGTGCTATTGTACTGAGATTATGCCCAAGTGTCAGCAAAGAAATCTGATGTAGACATGAATGCATGGCTATCGCGCTGTCTTTTTTGTTGTTATCGTATTGCAAAGCAGGAAAATACCGACATGAGGACTGCTTTTGGAGAGTGGTGAGGAATGGGAATGAGGTGGATCCGAATTTTCGTCAGGGAAGCAAACTCTAACGACCTACATTCGGTGCTCTTGGTAGGCGGCACAAGATCCTGCTTTAGGTAGGGAGGTAGCACGATACACAACCACTGGCATCCAGCACCTGGCGCTCCAAGAATGATCCACGATGTTTAGACGTTTTTATTGTTTGTGGTTTTATCACAGTCAGGTATCTGGCTGTCAGAGAAGGCGGAGCTGCTTTTGGTGGGCGGCCACAGCTCCCAGGCCCCGGCCGAAACATGGACCGCATGTAACAAGCCGCTTTGGGAATGGGTCAACCGCGCCAGTCAATCCGTAGCAACACTGCAACCCGGAGACATGAGTCACATGTGACAAGGCTGGTGTGCCTGGAAGACAAAACAGTTGGGTATTTTTTCTCGCTTTTTAAGCCAATCTCTACCTTTTGGTGGACATGTCTTAGTGGTGGTCAATTCTGTGCAGGGAGACCATAACGGCCAGGAATGTTTGCAGAAGTGCCGCGCTAACACTCGCCTTATCCGTGAAGTTAGAACCCTCATGCCGTTTACATGGGACAAAACATGCAGGGGGAGGTAGAGTCAACCACAGTCTGCGATTATTCAATGGGGTTTATGTTCAACAAAACGCCAGTCTGCACAAAGGTGGGGTACAACTTGCAGCACTAACAACGTGATTCGTCGGGACGATCCATGGATGGTTTGTGGTTTTGCTGGCTAAGTATCAAATGTTGTATAGGCCAATCATGGAAGATGCTAGACTTCTGTGATAGGGACGGAAGTTGAGCTGTGAGTGACTAATGGTGGCTCCTAGATAGAGTTTGAGGAGTCTGACAGGCGCTACGTCTTGGTCTAGAGACAAAGGCGAAATCTAAATAAAAACAGCACTGGGGATGTCCAAAGACTACCTTTCATGCTTCCAGTGGTATTTCATATAATCAAATACGACTTCTGATGCACTGGCCTCAGACATGAGAGTTACTATGTTTAGGCATTGTAACCTGGTAGGTTTATGCTTAGGTGATGGCAACTACGGAGTATGGTGTGGCACATCCTAGATTATCAAGGGTTCTGATTAGCATCCAAAGCTTTCATCATAAGCTCTATCAAAAGTCACGTAAGGATTCATAAGAGCAATCAGTTTTTGGATGTCCAGCGCTACTTGTAGTCTAGACTTAAACATAATTAGGTAATCTAGGAAACGGATATCAGCTGTAAGTTTATTCCACAAAGTTGCATATAACAGGAGGAAGAAGTTTTTCCTTAGGGATTTCCAAGAAGTAGGGATCATTATACGGTGTTGCCTATTGCGCAGCTGATGTGCCGAGTTTATACTGAACTGAACTTGGCTGGAGGATACAGCTTGTTTGTGAAGCAAACTAAACAAAAATGCAAGGCTAAGCTTTATTCTCCTAAGCCATAGGGGATCAAGCCGCAGGAGTGTACACCGCTGTCTGTAGGTCAGGGTCGTAGAAGGCCCAAACAGTTTTTTGGTAAATGGAGGCCGTACATTCTCATTGTCAATAATGTCACGTTTATGCATATTTGAGAACACAAGTGTACAGTACTCTAGGGTTGGACGAACGTGAGTTTTGTATATCTCTAACTTGCTGTTCGTGAAAAGAAAATTTCTCTGCAACAAGCCAAGGGACCTGTCTGCCCATGCAGTTATGTAGGAAGTGTGTTCAGAGAAATCGAAAGTGTAAGAATATTGCAGTCCAAGGTCTCTTATTGTAGGGGAATATGGGGGTGGGACACCGCCAATCTTAAGCGTATCATAAGGAACATTGCAGTTTAGCGTGAGATAACTGCTTTTGTTCACTGAAAATTTCATTTTCCAGTGATCACACCAGGAGGATAAGGACTCTTCGTCGACAGTGATGTTATTCAGTGCTACAGGTACGTTTCCTCATTCGAATTCGTGGACTATCTTCATATCGTCGGCAAACAAGAAAATTTCGTCATAAGTGATGACATTGCAAATATCATTTATATATAGTAAAAAAGCAGTGGTCCTAGAACACTACCTTGGATAACCCCGCTGTTTACTGGGTGGGGGTCTGACATCTGGCCGCTGATGCAGGTAACTCGGTGACGGTCTTGTAGGTAGGATTTAAACCAACTGAGTAGGGGTTTTCAATCCCGTATCCTGTAATCCTGTTGAGCAACCGCAGATGTTGCACTCTGTCGAAGGCTTTTGTCATATCAAGATAGATGATGACGAGTGCTCTGTCTTTGCCGGCAGCTGTTGTTGCCAAATTCATAAAGTCAAATTGGCAGGCTGAACACGACCGTGATCTGAGAAATCCGTGCTGTTTCGGGCAGATGAGTTTATGGGCAGGAGGGTAGTCGGTCAGGTAGTGCTTCACAACTTTTTCTAGCAGCCTCGAGATCATTGGCGTATTATTAATCCGGCGGTTATCTGCAATGTCACGCTCTTGGCATTTCTTGTGCCCGGGGATGGTAATGGATTTCTTCCATTGGCTAGAGAAGGCCCGGGTTTGCACAGATAGATGTTATAGGTTCAGTAGTAGGAGGGGAATATCTGGGCTGCCAAGAGCGAATATTGCTGATGGTAGGCCGTCAGGTCCGGGATATTAGGTTGATACCTATTTATATCCGTAGTGGTAACCTTGATAGAACTCAGTGGGGAATTTTGTGATAGACGGGCTGGCAAGCTAGGTACACGCTTGACTGAGAGACACGGTGGTTGTGAAGAAAGTATTAAGTGTGTCAGCTATCTTTTGAGGTGAGGTTATGGGGTTATTCAAATGGATGATCTGTTTGATGCATCGAGTTGATTGTGGGGCACGAGCCCCGTGCAGCCGGGCTAGCTCTTGAGCTTTGTTTGGGTGGCGTAACTCCTTGATTTCTTTCCTTAGTTGTAGGTCACGGGCTTGCTGTGGATTTCGTGGTAGAGGTGTTTCAGTCTGAAGACTGTAGAAAAGTCTCTATTTCGTTGGTACTGCCGTCGAAGCTCGTCGTGTTTCCGCTTTAGCCTGGTTATATGGTAACCTGCTGGTCTGGATGGATAGTAGGGGCGTGATATGTTTTCGATGCGTGAGTGTAAACTTGAGTAGAGGAGGTCAGCGGCGTACTGGGGATTTGCTGTTAAGAAGGGCTCGTCCCAGTTTATGGAGCGAACTTGAGTGGGGATATGGTCCCATTTAAGTTGACGGAAGGAGGGACCGTTGCATGGTAGGCTATCAGTACGTGGCCTGACCTGAAATCTGCAATTGACAATTTTATGGTCACTGCCTGTGCAGTCGTTTAGTACGGAGGCAGAGACGTTTGTGAGACCCAGGGTAAATATCAGATCAAGGATATTATTCTTTCCGGTAGGCTGTTTTACATGTTGGGCCCACTGGCCCAGGCAAATGCCTGAGGCGAAAGGCAAATATTTGTAGGGGGCAGTAAAGGAGGACCAGTTTACGCCCGGGGCACTAAAGTCGCCTGCTATGAATTTACCCCCAAATGGCAGGTCAGCAATATAATTAAGGGCATCAATGGTGGGATTAAATGCTGAAGTGTCGTTTCTGGGGGGTCGATATATACAACTCAAAACTATGGTCATCTGGGATAAAGAAATTGTAAACCATATAGAATCTTCAACATTTGCCAGCACGGTATTTTCCAGCAGGGTGGCAGATAGGCTGCTCTTGACATACCCAATGCAACCTCCACTGCGGCGGTAGATTCGTTGAGTCCTGAAGGTTTGATAACTGATCAGTGATATTTGGTCAAAAGGTGTATACTCGGTGAGCCAAGTCCCAGTGATCAGGATAACGTCAAAGATGTGGACGACAGCCAGTCTTTTTATAGCGGAAAGCTTGTTCAAGGTGGAACGGGAGTTGAATAGTGCTATGGAAAGCACTTCTGTGGGAGGCTTCGAGTCTTCAGTGGATTTGATAGCCAGGGTGTGCGTGGCAGCGCTGTGATCAATAGGCAGGTCACCCATGCAGGAAGACAGGATGTGAGTTATTGCTTCCATTTGGACCGCTCTATCCTTATCGCCGCAGATTGTACATTGGGCCGAACACTCATGATGTTCAGTGGAGATTAACACTGGATGCTGAGGTGTTATTGTAACGCGGGCTAATAGATCTGGAGGGGAGTATGGTGACTCTAGGTGGGACTTTTGGGGCGAAGCACGTATAATTCGGGGCAGAGTTAACGAAGATGCTAGGGGATCAGTATGAGGGTGAAGAGCAGTAAGGGAGGGGCAGCCGTGGTTTTTATAGAGGCCTTGTGAGGCGAAAGATGAAAGGCAGAGTAAATGGGATTTGAATGAGACAAGTATGATGTTTTGGATAGAGTTTATTGAGGTGGGAGGCATCTCACAAGGCTCCACGGAGAGAGTGTGACGGGGTGGAGTAGTAGCGAAAGGGCTGCTGATGAAAGAGGCTTTGGTATGAAGGGTCAATTGATATAGTTTGCAGTGGGGTCATAATAGAATACGACGATATTGGGTGGTGAGGGAGCAGAGGATGTTCAAGTTGCGGAGGGGTCAGATGGGGCACACTACGAGGCGGAAAATGGTCGGGCGCGGGCCACATGTTTGGTACCGGTTGTCAACCATGCTGGTAACTGCATGGCTCCAGTTTGGTAGAGCTAACACTGGAGGGGGTTCATGAAGTGGAAAATTTGTGATGTGGTACTGCGTCTGTGGAAGTGATGACGGCGGCTTTTGAGTTTGTGGGTGTGGGACGTAGCAGTTGGGTACGCGGATCTTCGGGAGACCAAAGAAATGCGCTGTTGGGCTCAAGCTAGGGTGAGCGACGAGATTTCGTATGTACGGCCGTGGTGGAGGATGTGGGCGGGTAATAGGCCGGTCAGCTGGAGCGCGGGAGGTTATACGTCGACTGTCGATTAAAGATGGGAGCGAGACGATGTCAGTGCAGAGGAGGTCTTGGCCATTGGGAGCAACAGGTGACGGGGATGACTTTGTGGCCGAGGCATTAGGAGACAACGATGCAGTCGGCTAGTCGGTGCGAGGTGGCGCTTTGGAATCTGGTGGTTTGTTGGCTCGTTTGGCAGACAGACCAGAGCGTGAATGGCTGCTGGCAGAGAGAGGGGGTTGTATTGCTCGGCTGCGGGTAGACAGTAGTGGAGACTGGAGTGCAACATGGAGCCATTTTGAGGGACTTTGAGGTGTTGGAGGTGAACGGGACGAATCTAGGTCCACCTTTTGCGCTGGGGCACTGGTCAACGGGAGTGGTGACGAGTTGTTTGCGGTGGGAAAGATCTCAGGGGGGTTTGGTGGCACTGGGTCAGAGGGTGGTGGGAGTACTTGATTGCCGGCGTTCGATCTAAGGACCTCCCTCTGCAAAAGGGGTTTTGTCAGGAGCAATTCTTATATTTTTAAATGAAATGGACTTTGCGATGGACTCTCTCTTTCTAACGATGTCCACGCCAGTGCTCCCCTCTGGAAACTGAAACAATAGCGGGCACATGTTCCGATGTGACAGTTTTCTGAGTCTTTTGCAGCAGCACTCGTGGAGTGACATACCACAAGTGACTGTTTGACCGAGGAAAGGGGCAAACGATCTGGTGCATTAAAAACTACGGCATTTTTAGAATTTTTTATCCATCTATGGACTTTAGATGCAACTGAGTCCAGAAAATGGCTGGCTGATAGGAGACTTTCAGTGTTTGGATGTTTTAAGGGATCACCAGTATATGCTAGTGGCAGCAGCATGGTCAGTGCATCATTCATGGATCGTAACTGTTTCTCTAAGGACAATAAGTTTTGCTGAAGCGCATTATATTTGTTACTGGCTTTACTATATATATCGACCAGTGGTACTGAACAAGTCACTGACGAGGCAGAAATTCGGGGGCGTTTAGTGCTTGTAGGTAGAGTTCGATTTGCCACTTGGTGAACGAGGCGATTAGAAGTCTATCTAGGCATGATATCTGAAGGAATTTTGATAGGAGTGGATTAGTAAGTCAAATGCTAACCTCAGATTTTATTGTTCAGAAAAAAGCCGATTTATTTTAGCTAATGGAAAGGTCTTGCGAAGCTGCTTGTGAGCTATTTCCCTAGATACCTCAGTGGAAACCATACCAATAACAGCACGCTTAGTGAAGTGGCTTATTTCGGAGACGCCCGAGGCATGCCAGGTGCATGATCAACTGTTTGCAAGTGATAGAGTTGACAGACAAAACCCTTGAAAATGTATAAATTTACGTGACAGAAGTTGGATAAAAGAGGATTAGGAGGGGGAGTAACGTTAGATGGAAATATGGCAAATGTATGCACACCAAAGAAAACCTGCTGAGTTTAAATGGACCCATGGACGGATTCAAATGAACGCCCGGTGAGTTTGAAAAGTCAAGGTCAGGTAGGGGATCCGGCTGGTCTGTATGGAGACATCTGAAATCTGACTGATATACATGAGGAAGGCTAGAAATCGGCATAAGAAACTATAGAGAATAAGTGAGACTCACTGCAAAGGATTGGATATAAACGAAGCTCTAGCACTGTGCAAGAGATGGTCGGCGAACAGGGCACAAAACTCATCGTAAAACAAGGAGCGAGCAAAGTACGACGTAAAGGGTGGATCAGGTAAAAAAAATAGTTCATAAGAATTGGACACAGCTGATGTGAGACACAGATGTAGAAGAAATGGATGCAAATCGTAGCGGTCATCAGGATGATAGTAAGAGAGAAGGCCTGTGAGGAACTACAGGATACAGAGCGAATGCACATGTGCGTATGTTTATATATATATATATATATATATATATATATATATATATATGTATATATATATATTTAAGAGAAGCCGGAGCAATAACAATGGAGTCCTAGAAAGAAACTATCAGTTATTAGGAGGAACAGGTTAGGTTAGGTCGAATGTTTGTAGAATTAACTTTGGAACATCGTGGTGAATTACTTTGGTGACAGGTGAACTCGGCGGATCAACGGAGAGAGTGCGGAATGCGGAAGCACAGAAAAGATGACGACTGAGGAGCAGTTCAAAAAAGGGGGAGATGAAGAGAAGAGAGGGAACAGGTAAGACTGGATCTAATAATCTGATTGATGTAGGTGAGACCTGATGCCGGTCAAGAATGGGAGAAGCATCGTTAAATGGGCCTACATTATTCAGCGGGAAGATGGTGGCAATGGAGATGGCTAAGGGACGCGGAGCAATTTTGCATACTAAATGAAGGAAGCGGCCTGGGATGTGAAACTGTCCGTGGTACAAGATGCAACAGCTGTGACTGCAAACGGCGTGGGAGAGGAATGAGCAAAAGGGGTGCCAGAGGGTAGTAGCAGATCAAACGGCTTGAAGTTGTGAGTGAAAACCATAACGGAGCAGGGATTTTACATTAGGTGTCAAGTGAAAGGGCGGAACGGTCTGAAAGGCACGCATAAAATGCCTGCGGCAGTCAATGGATGAAACGGGAGATGGAAGCACTGGCCGAAAAAGAAGGGTGAGACATAGCAAGCAGATCATCTCATTGCAGGTGGAACACGAAAAAGGCAGAGAGGAAGAAAGCACCGGGGCAGGTCAACCGGTGGAGGAACATAAAGCATGATAAATGGATGCGCGTGGGAGTCGGGGACATGGAATTTGGGAGCTGCGTGTATGCAGGCTATTGTAAAAGTGGATGCAACCGGAGGATATTAATCGGATCACGGCCAAGTGGAAGGATCCACAGGGGAATTGCGGAGCCAGGCAAAGAAAATGGAGTGACGGTGATTGGATAATAAATGTGACTGTCAGAGGTGCAGAGCTTGGAACGGCAGTTCTCTTCACCATTGTCGTATTCACCATTATTGATAGCAGTCACCTGGACAGTTACCTACTCCCCACTCCACCTCCACTTCTGCAGGTTATCCGCCTCTGGGATCGTGCTTCACATCGGTTCACAACCAATAATCTATCTCCTTGTTGTTACTTATTATTATACCCGCATTATCGCGGAAAATCTGCCCGATTCCTATCTGCTCTCCTCCCGCAATTTCTACCGACATCGCACTAACAAACGCATCCGCTGCCATTCCGATCCGTTGTACACTGCTCTTGTGATGTCCTACTCTGACATCATGCAATCAAGGTTTCCTACGTTTCATCTGTGCTTTTATTCAGTAGTTTTTGTCAGTATACCCTTCTTTGTGATCCTACTAAACATAACTGAATTCCTGGGCGCTTAGCTCCATTCCAACGGCGCTTGGAAAATTATCTCAAAAACAAGGCCGACCTCGCTCATCACTGAGCAATGCGACCTCCTGAAGTTTAAATTCATTTCCACTGCTTAGTCTGCCCACCGTTTTATTCTGTTCTGAATACGTATTTATTTCGTTTCTCTTACCAGGCTAATTGGTCCCGTGGCTGCTGCCCTACCGTTGCCGCGTGATCTGCCTATCAAAGCAGCCATCAGGTCATTTATCTACCCTCCACCCCATTATCGCTTCTGCACACTATTCTACCCTCTAATCGCTGCATAACATACGCCGCTTTTAGTTACCGCCATAGTTCCATATCCTCGTTGTTACTTCGTGACGTACCCATATCGATCAAAATAAACCACTGAACACTTACCGGCTCACAGCTGGCTAGTTCTTTCATCACCGCTCTTGAACTCCTTCTCTCTATCCATCGGATTCGTTGGTCTCTTTCCGTGCCACTGACCATGTCGGCATCTCACCATCAAGGCCTGCCACCACGCTGACCAATGATCCATGGCATTCTGATATCTGAACATCCATTCTTGTACATCCCCGAGTTTTCTATCCATATATTTTCACACCCTGCTACATGCAAACGACTTTTTAATTCCCCTTGATGAACTTTCTTATTTTCTCTTCGAATTTTGAGAGACATCCCTGATTCGGCTGGAATTTTTAATGTTTTAATTATTCCCAATACTGCTTATGCATAAACTACCCCTTTCTAACCGACTCCAAAAGCCGCCAGCCGATATGATCATTCAACCCTGACCTTCAAATTTTTTCAGGTATTATTACAGTTTCAGTCCACCTCAACATTCCCTTCAATATTCCGTGCACATATATCGTACCGTTTCGTAAATTTTGATTCTGACATAACTTGAATCATCTGATCATGCACCTAGCATGCTTCGGATGCATCCGAAATGTACCATTATTATTATCATTGTTCGTCGTTGAAGTGGCCAAAAGCTCTTCCCGTATGTGGTGGCACTTATGACATAATTACGTACTCAAAAGCACTCGCACCCAATCACGCATGCATGAGAATCGTTCCTGCTCCACAGTTTCTCCAACAAAAATGTCACGGTGCTCACCGTTCCTCGTTTACTGTTGACTTTATGGAAGACGTTTCCCGTATGTGGCAGTAGTTATGATTTACTCACGCACCCGAACACACTCGCACTCAATCATACGCAAAAGCATCAAACAAATCCCTACTCCATAACTTCCACCAAGATGCCATAGCGCTCGCTGTTCTTCGTTTACCATTGACAGTATAGACGACGTTTCCCGTATGTGCTAGTAGCCGTAATTCGATCGTACACCCTGAACCACACACACGTGCATGATACACGTTTACGCTTCATGACCCCCATCAAACACGCCGCAGTGCCCGCCGTTCCTCGCTTGTCGTTGACACTACGGAAGATATCTCCCGTGGGTAGTGGTTTTCACTATTTTCCCATACACCGGAGTAGGACCTCACCCATGACACCCACACGCACACACGCTTACACAGGCACACACGGCCAATTCACGACGGCTCTCCCGAAGACAGCGCTTACGTTTCCGAACCTACACGACCCCCTTCAAGCCTGCCATCGATCAGCTGCTCTCACGGACGATGCAGAGTAACAGCACCTCGGTGTGACCACCGGATCGAGCGCGATCATGAGTAGAATGTTGACGTCAGAAGCACTAGGTACGCGCGCTGGAAGCAGGGTCTAAGCAGTACCCTTATTCCAAACCTTCGACTCCACTAAGATTCGGGAGGACTTTGTTGGGCGGTGTAACAACTGATTGTGGAAAATCCCCTCAGAAAAACTGCGATTTCATGCTTCATTGATACCGCTCACCCATGTCCACCATTTGCTTGTTTTTATGCGCTGTATGTTTTCATGAACCAACGTTTTGTCGTTCGCGTCCAATGTGCTACTGTGTCATATCCCGTTTTGGACCTGTGTGACGCACATGCTCCTTTCTCGCATGCCGCAACCTGATTCTCGTTTGCTTAGTCCCTGTGATCGCATAATTGACGTTCGTATCCATTTTCTGCCATTGTTCACTTGATAATCTACGACCGTCGAATTTACGTATAATCGCGTTCTGATTTCGAGATCTGTTTCAAATTTGGCTACGTATTGCTGAAAATCTTTTTACGCACGCTACGGCAGAAGTCGAGGAATGCCTGGAACGGACGGCCGCAGGAATGCCAGCTGGACGTGATTTATGCAGTCCATGCTATTGGCGCCTTGAGACTCAAATGCTGGCCCGCGATCCCGGTAGTTGGAGAGGGAGCCGTTATCGGGGCAGTTGCACTAGGACGCCTGGCCCGTCTTATGGAAGAGTTCAAGGCCCAGGCGCCAATAGGCGGTATGCGGGTCTCCGCAGCAGCCCTCCCGGACTATCTTATTCGCAACCAACCCGGGGTAGCCCAGCCCCTGTAAGGAACGAGGCCGCAAACACAGAAACAAGGTGGGCTTTTAGTTCATGTCCTTTCGGTATGCTCCACATGTGCCAAACCAATATATGTTCGAATAAAAGTCCATGGAGCCTTTTTGCGCAGGCTAGTTCATACGGGAGCCACGTGTAGTTTAAATAGTGCAAAGTTCATGGCAGTAGCTGAAGAAGACGCTGAATGTGCACCTTGTAGTATAACTCTAACAGCGATAAAAGGAGAGAAGTTAACCCACAGAGGTATCATAATTTCGAATATGGAACTTGGCGGATTCATCACCAGGCAGCCTCAAACAGTAGTCAAAGGGATTTTTTACGAATCGGCTGTTGGAAATGACGTCTTTGTGGATTTCGGATGCTTTATCGATATCCCATAGAGGAGGTTATATCTAGGGAACGGGAAAATAGTAGCCTTCAGCCTGAACAAGATAAGCGTACACATTTGTGCAACGATACCGGCTATTGAGGGTCACGTGGCACAGTTCGGTGCCCCTCTAGATGATAGTGACAGGGCCAAGCGTATTACACCCTTCTTGGACCCCCTTGAGGATTTTACATACACTTTCCTATGTGGAAGGGAGAGTCTGGGCCAAACAGCTTAATTTAAACATCGAACTGACACCGGAGGCGCAAAACCCAATAAAATGACCCGTAGAAGGATACCAATTATTATTAATAATAATGTTACTCTTATTGTTATTAATAAAAGTGGTGCATTTTGGGTGAGCACGAAGCATGCTGAAAGCATGAACAGACGATCCTGGTGACGTCAAAACAGAAGTTTTCGAGGTATTAGAACTTATGTGCACAGATGGTTAAAGGAGATTATTTACGTGGACCAAAGTGGGGATGACGCCCGGAAGATTTGAACATCAAGGTGAAATGGTCAGTTCGGCTTCTGGCTGTTGAAATTGGTTGAAAAGGCGGAGGTGCTGCACACAATCGGGGAAACGCCGAGGGACGATGTTATCCAGCCACCACATTCCTCTTGGCCTTCCTCTGTAGTTTTCGTTGAGAAGGGTAGAAAACGTAGCTTTTGCGTGGACTACGGGGAGAAGTAATGCTGCCAGAATGCGGAACTGAGTTCCATTGCCTGTCTTGGAGGGCTTACTCGATACCCTAGGAGATAGTCAGCACTTCTGTATCCTAAACTTGGCATCCGGATACCGGCAACTTGAACTCGCAGCAGAAGATTGAGGGAAGTCGGCGTTCACGATTTAAACGAGGATTTTTGAAACCCAGACTATGCACTTTGGGCTAACCAAAGCACCTGCCGCCCTCCAACGTCTGAAGAATCGTATCTTGGATGGGCTGACCCCCCCCCCCTAAACGCGCTGTACACACTGCTAATGTGCTCTTTCATAGGAGGGCGAAAATGGAACATTTAGGAAGTTGCAGCCAGTTCTGGGAAGAGTTAGATATGCGGGACCTAGGCTGAAACCGTACAAGTGGACATCTTTTTCCAAGGTGGAGAATTTTCTGCGTCACATTGTCTCGGATCGGAGAATAATAACTGGCCCAGGAAAAGTCGAAGAAGTCTTAGATTAGCCAACTCCTAACGAAGTCGCGGAAGAGAAAGGCCTCTTAGGGCTGGTTTCATATTATCGTCTTTTCATCAAGGATTTTGCAGAGCGGGTGGCACCGCTGGATGCTCTTCCGCACAAAGACGACAGCTTCGACTGAGGTGGAAGATGTGAGCAGCTTTTTGCAGTTCGGCTCGGCTCCCATACCAACAATGCCTGATCTGTCCGAAGGAGCTGATGAGTTCATTGTAGACGCCGACGCGAGTGACAGGGTCCTAGGGGCCGTATTTTCCAGGTCAGACGACACGGAGTAGAGCGTATCATCACCCGCGGGAGTAAAATTTTACTTAAGTGAGAGGAAAATTGTTGCATAACACGGAAAAAATGCTAGCTTCGGTCACCTTAGCCGGAAAGTTTTGATAGTACCTAATCGAGAGACGATCCCGAATTCGCACCGATTGTACGCTCCGTAGTTATCTGCGATTAGTATTGCGAATAGAACAACTTTCCCGGTCCAGTTTCGCCACCTGGTTTAGCCACAGCCTGTGTCGGACACAAACGCATCAAGCGCACAGACCTCGTCGGATCACTTTCACCCGTTCATACACTCAAGCTCATACACAGAATATTGTTCCCATCACATGTTGCCCTCGCACTCCGTCACACCCTCGATGATGGATTTATGCTCCATGATCTTTGACTCAAGCACTCTCACATGACCACATGTCTTTTATCTCGGTGTTGTCATGTAGTGGCGTGCACACACACGTGTCCGCTTTTTGCATCGGACACAAGGACTGACGCTCATTCGTCATGGTTTCCCTAGTACCACTTTGACCCAGAGGATCACACACACCTGAGCTTCCAACAGTGATCACTGCCCACCCTGGACTGCTGGAACAGGCACATATACACAAGCGCACGCACATACGCATCTGAACTATTTGCTTTATGACCATTTCACTGCATGCACACACCTGATACGCATCCAATTAGCTTCCTTCATGCCACATGTCGATTCATTCAACCCGAACTACCTGGCATTCTGTCACGCTGTTTGACACAAAAGGCACTTACAAGTTTGTCTTAGGCTTGGAGGTGTTCAGTTGTACGTCCGTTTATCTTTATTTGCTAATTTTTGTGGACTATAAAACCGAGTCCCTTACAACCAACGTCTATTGACTGTAGGCCTAATAGACGGTTGGGAAGCAAAGTAGACTGACCCAAACGAAAGTATCTTAGAAAGGCTGCAAAGCTATTAGGAACAAAGAAAAAATGAAGAGAAAAACCGGAAAAGCTTTAAGGAAGGCTGCTGGATAATTCCTTTACCCAGACCGCCAGGCCCTTCTGTGGTTACAAAACTCAGAGCAAACAGCCCTGTGACAGGAGCGGTTGCGGGAGTCTTATTACGTGACTGCATACGTGGCTGATAGTCGACCTCCGAACGCGAGCGCACTATCAAGCAGACCAGTTCGAAACAATGGAGGATGCCCCTCAAGCCCTGTCAGCTATTTGGCAAAGATGGGTCATGGCAGGGCACTGGGGAACAGTGAGGCTCAATCTGGTGTAGCGATAGCGACGCAAGTTTCATCCGCGAAAAGGTGAAGGCAAGAATTCAGAAGCCTTCAGAAATAATTGTAATGAACTGAAATGCTGGTTCTTATTGAAATTGTCCCCACTAAGAACTACTCGAACGGAAGTAGCAAGAAGGCTAAGGCCATGAAATAGCACTTTTGTCGCATTGCGGAATGGGTTTGTATAAATATGTTTAATAAGAGAATATAATTGGTAGACTCAAAGGTGACCTATCACAAGGAGTTTTTGTCCGAATTTTCAGCTGTGATCCTGATTGGTTGAGGCTCGTTTGCTTATGTGGCTATGAAGCTGTACCTGGCCGTATCAGGTGTGACAGCTGCTGAATCACCATAACCCTCCTCCCTCAAGAGTTCCCCGCCAACTTGGCTCGCCTGTCATACTTATCTTCGGACTCAAGCTAGTGGCTGTGATTCGGCGGCTGCAGCAGTCGTTTCAGGAGGCGGAATAATAATAATAATAATAATACTGGTATATTTCTCGGCCATTGTCGAGATGCACTCTGTAGCGCATGATCATGGTGTAACACGTTACTCAATAGGATGAAATGTTCACGAATTCTAAATATGAAAGTCAAGAGTATCAGAGGTGGAAAAACAAAGCCAGCAACAGCTTGAATGAATCATTCTGATATTGGTTCGCTCAGCAGTTTTGAACCGGTTTCGAATCCGGTCTGGGCACTGGTGCGCGGTGAAGATATCGAAAATTCGTTAACGCAGTGCCAAGGACGCATTGTGAACGAGAATGATCCAAGCTGAGGAAAAAGGATTCCTACTGAGGTTCTGCAGATGGAGTATATTTTTGAGCAAGAGTAAAAGGGGAAAAACTGTAAAGTGTGTTCGGGAAAATCAACGTATGCGAACAGGATAGCGATCATGAAGACAATGCAAACCCTGAATGACGGATTTACCGGAGTTCAATAAACGGAATGAGTTTTGAAGCAGGGGGTCATGAGACCAATTTTGTGAGCGTGAACACTTGTGGATGTGGGAGAAACAGCAGTCCATAAGATGATGAGTTTAGATTGAGGATCAGTAACATGTACAATTCTGAAGTAAGAAAGCGCAACTGGAGGGTCTTCGAGAAGTGGAGAGTCAATTTCCAGCCGGCTACGGGTCGTAGAAAAGATAAACAGTGGTAACGGATGATAAAGTGGGAAATCTCAGCATGGACTTCGGAGTTATTATGCTGTTTCACTGACAGATATATATTTATGTGTTGACACATTTGCCTTCAGTGTTATTCAGCGTCATTTCTGGTAACGTACGACATCGAGTGCGTAAGGTTCGTCTAGCAGGGCAAAGTATGTGTCGGTCGATCAGTCGAGTGTGGCTGTATATTAGCAAGATGCGCGTGAACTGGAATTCGTGTTGGTTGCGTTTGAAAACGCTGAACGATCTGATGAGCAATTAGAAGTATTTGCTGTTGTGTGGTTTGATTTCGATCCCAATTGCTATGGTAGGTTCTACTTGAGTCTCTGTCCGTACGAGTCAAAGTGGAATCCTTGGTTAGCCAGGTTTGCGACCGCGATAGTGGGAGACAACGAACCTAAAATAAAGGGGGATTGCAGTCTGGGCGTAGTTCCAGCTGTAGGTTATGATAATGTAATAATGAATAATAATAACGGTTTATTTCGGAGACATCCGAGGCATGCCAGGTGCATAATCATCTGCTTACAAGTGATGGAATAAACAGACAAAACCCTTGAAAATGTGGAAATTAACATGACAGGAGTTGAAAAGAGGGCTAAGAAGGGCGAGTTACTTGGGAAAGGAGAGCAGATAAAAAGCAGCAGTCAGGATGTGCCTCTGTTGCGTATCAACGGTTAATGGAGGCATATAAAAACCAGTAAAGGACGAGGCATAAGAGTGACAGAAACTACTGGGTTAGGTGGAAGCAAAGTGGTTGAAATTAGTGGCATTTCCATTTGTTTGGTTCATTAAGGAAATGGCCGTAGGTAGTCTAACGTTGAGAACTCAGTCAGATAGATGAAACTGTCTATCGTTGATTGTGCCCTTAATTGAAGCGAGCTGGGTCGGAAAAGGGGTTGGTCTTAGAAGTCGAGGCCCCTCTCGTAAGCTATTTATTCTGCCATGCACATATAAGATAACAGTAGTGCACGGGTGACGCTGAGATATGAAATGAGTGCCGATAGAACTTGGGACTTGGTTTGTGAAGCTCGGAGGGTGACGGGCAACTTGTTCCAGACTTTGGAGTAGACAAGAAGGAAGAAACGTGACCGTATGGCCGACTTAGCTATACTAGAAGGGACAGTAAAAGGCCTGTGCCGAAGTGAGTAGGGGGTTTCACGGGAGGAGCTTACTGGATCAAAGGAAAAAGACCGGTTATGGAGCAGGTTATACAAAAAGACTAAGTTTAGTCCTAAGCGGCGGAGCCAGAGTGGGTCAAGATTCAGATTTTGACATCGTTCTCTATAGCTTCGAGACGTGGACCAACCGAGTAGTTGTTTGGTGAAGCGCCTTTGCATGCTTTCAATCGCAACTCTGTCGAATTTCCTCATGTTAGAAAATATTATTGGGCGGTATTCGAGCAAAGGCCTGATGTGTGATTTGTAGATGCTGATGATGCTGTCCCGGAGACGAAAGGAGCGGAAGAGAAGAGCCACACTTCTTCTAGCCTTGGCCGCTTGGATGGCGGCGTGCTCAGAAAAGTTGAGGGAGCAGGGATAGTTGAGGCCCAAATCGTGGATGGTAGGTCGACTGGCTATTGGGGACCCACCAAGAGTTAAGGACCAGGGGGCAATTGGAACTTGCAGGTTAGGACCTCGCACTTATCAGTGGAAAAGCTCATCCTGGGGTGGCACCGATGCATCGACGCATCATCCAAGCCAGTGGTCTGGGCACTAGATAGACCATGTTATCCTGCGATAACTCCACGAGTTGGTCGAAGCTCGTTGCCATGGAAGTATGTGACATCACTGGAGTCTGGTTATGTCAGCAATGACAGTAGTCTTCTGGAATTTAAGGGAAGGGCTGGAATATCCTTAATGTTTGTGTGCACTTCGTTTCTGTACTGCAAGAAGAAACTTTCGAGGAACGCTTCCAAGTCAGGCAATCTCTCCCGGTTGGCCGATGCTATCGCACTTTTCACAGAAAGTACCAAGTTTTCCTCTGCGCTGGTAAAACGTGGGTGGCGTGGTGCCTCGCGTAGATGTCGACACCCGACTCTATTAAGCCAGCATTTCAGCTCCTCCGCACAGAATTTCGATCAATTATCGGTGACTTGTGCCTGTTGGATTTCTTCTCGGCTGGGGCATTCCCTAAACGCCTAAATTACAAAGGAGGTGGTTGGCAAACTCATCGGGAACACTTCCGGCCATTTAGAGTAGGGGTCGATCAGCACAAGGGCTTGATACCGGTTCAAGAATGGACCTCAGTAGTCCACATGAACTCTGCCATGGAGTGTAGCTTTTGGGCCATGTATTCCAGTTGTTGGGCCTCGAGTGAACTTTGTGCAGACACGCATCACAGTTCTTCGCCTTAGGGCAAACATCCGTATCCAGTTCCGGCCACTAACACATCTGTCGAGCCAGTGACTTCATTTAGTCCGCGCCCAAGTGGCCTCTGTGTAGTTCATCCAAAACCGACTTGCGCAATATAGACTGAGTGATAAGCCGGTCACCTCGGCAAAGGATGCCGTCGGGTTGGATGCTGAATTATTCTCGCAATGCGAAGAACAGGGGAAAATCGCGTTTCCCCTCGGGCTGCCATCCCTTTCTGATCGCCGAAGTCACGGACCAGTAGTCTCCTTCTGTCTGCTTGCCCAATTCTTCCTTGGACACAGGCTCGGCCAGCGAAAAGAAGTGGTATCGGTCCGCCGCAGCTGGCTGGGAGTAACGGCGCAGGAAGTCCGCCTCCGAGTTGTCTTGCAGAGTCGATGCAGAATGTCATAGTTATGGGCTGCAAGAGCAATGCTCTAACGTTATATCGTAGCAGCCGTGGATTTGGGGAAGGGTGTACCCGGGTTGCACAAGAACTGAAGGGCCTGGTGCCGGTGACAATCGTGAACTTCACTCAAAAATAGGTACTTGTGTAGTCGGCTTACTGCCCAGAAAACGGCCAAAGCTTCCTTCTGCGTGTAAGAATAAACATTCTCGGCCGTGATAAGAAGACGAGAGATGCAGATGATTGAACATCCATCTTGTTCCAGAACTGCTACTATAGCCACTTCGGGGGCGTCAGTGATCAGCATGGTAGGCTTAGATGGTGCAAATGGCGCCAGTATCGGTCGACCAATGACATTTTGAATAAAACCGCGTAGTATCTGTTCAAGCTGTTCGTTCCACCGCTGCACATCGGGCTACTGAGCTAGAAACAATGGTTTGGCTCTTTCTGCAAAGTTCAGGAAGAACCTGAGGCAGCATTGTAGGCGCCCAAGAATTGGGCGAAAGAGCGCCTGATTTTTCGGTGGTCCGACTTCAATCAGGGGTTTGAAACGACAGGGATCGGGTCGGTATCCGTTTGCATTGAGAGTGGAACCAAAGAAACCTAATTTGGCGGCACCGACTTTGCACTTAGAAGCTTTGATCGAGACTTTTCTCTCCACAAGCCTCTCCAGCAACCTTTGTGATCTGTGGTAACGTTCACACTTAGTCGATCCGAAAATGAGCACATCATCTTGAAATGCCGCGACCCGCTCGATACCACGGATCACCTTGTCCACTGCAGCCTTTGGAAAGCCCTCTATCTGGCCTCTACGAAAAAGCTCGACTTTCCGAAAAAACCAGGAAACCATACACTTCCAACTTCGAAGGTATTAGGCGCCTCTGAGCAATACGTAGCCAAACTTGAAACAGATCTCGAAATCAGAACGCGATTATACGTAAATTCGACGGTCGTAGATTATCAAGTGAACAATGGCAGAAAATGGATACGAACGTCAATTATGCGATCACAGGGACTAAGCAAACGAGAATCAGGTTGCGGCATGCGAGAAAGGAGCATGTGCGTCACACAGGTCCAAAACGGGATATGACACAGTAGCACATTGGACGCGAACGACCAAACGTTGGTTCATGAAAACATACAGCGCATAAAAACAAGCAAACAGTGTACATGAGCGAGTGATGTCAAGGAAACATGAATTTCAGTTTTTCTGGGGGAGGGACGTTTTACATCCCGTCCTTACAGATGGTGCTTGCGGTATATTCTCAAACTTTCCCCGTGAAAGAGCACGCTTTGTTGCTTGATTCGAGACCCCGTCGACCAACTGTTCTAAAGCACGGCTTTGTAGGCCCTTTATGGGTCTTGTCCGGATGCGTATGCACCTGCCGGGCGGTGGTGCTTGTCCGCCAAATGGGCTGAATGTGTCCGCCACCCATCTTCCCGAAGGGCTGTCAAGTTAGACTACCTCCAGCCCTTCCGCTAATTCTGGCAGAGGTATGAATCAATAGCAAGGTAATGATAAATGGGAGCATTCCTTAGTGAATGGTAAAGCAATGAGTGATACCGGAGGTGAGTTATTTCGGACTGTAAATTTTCGTCCTTAGCCGTTTGTTCCAAATTACTGCAATTGTTCACTAGACCGCTACGCTACAAAAAGATTTGCTTGTCACAAGCAGTTATATACACCATGATGTATCATGCAAATCTAGTCTTCTATCAATATATATATATAATGTATCTCATTGGAGGGAGGTACTACGAAACCACACCTGTGAAGATTGGTAGACCTGACCTCAAGCATTCCAATGTGGAGTCATATAAGTTGCAATGGGTCATGCTTGTTGACGATTAGGGTGCTATATATCACTGAAGTTGACCGATAAGTACAAGGTTCAAGTCCCGTATCTCACAAAGCCTCGAATCTCGGCTGAGCGGGCTTCATGTTAAGTTGCTCGATTGATTTGAAATACGAGACTCTAAATTTGGTTATCGATATTGCGAGACTCCTGTTGTGCACTGATTTGTAATCTATTTTACAGCATGCCTGCCCCAAGTGTGGTTTAAGAAGTACACCATATAGTCACGAAGGCCCATAGCACTATCAGAGATACCTGACAAACAAATCAGAGACTCCGCTGTTGTACAGCTCGGCCAAAATCCCCACGCTTTCACTCAGCGGCTGCTTTCTCTCGTGAAATTCCCGTCGATATTGTGAGGGATGCCCTGGGGGCGTTCGGTAGCCCCCGGATCTGTTTGAAAGTGGAATCCAAGTCGTTACCTTAAAAATGTTTAATTCATCGATAATATTTTAAGATTTTCCAACCGGCAATCCCATGATGGCATCCTCTCTCTGCCCTCCAGCAAGCCATCTGAGGTACCGCCGACCCTGACTCACCCAAGGTTTACAACTTCTACCAATACGAAATTTCTCGGGCGCATTCGAAGTAGGGACCTGATGAGGCCTTACCGCCTTGCGTTCTCTAAATGCGCGTGAAAGTTTGTGAATCGATGAAATCCCCGTGCAGTACGTCTGTGGCTAGCGGGTCGTCGCGTCTTCCTGACTGTCAGATTTGACTTGCTTTTTCGGTGTCTTTTAATCCTGGTTCGCTGTGTTAAATTCGAAACAGTCAGCCAACTGCGAGAAGACAGAATTCAGAGGTGTAAAGATTTAACTAAAAAGCCTGGCACATTGGTATTCGAGTAAAGAATTAAATATAAACGCATTGAGATTCAGCCCTCTTTGCCTGTTGCATTCTCTTCCGCACTGTTTGTTTCTCCAACTTCTTCCAGCTTTCTGCTTGCTTGCTCAAGGTTGATACGACCAGCCAAAATGGGGAAGAAAATCCATAACTTCAGTTTGCCACACTCGTAAGACCTTCCCGAAATTTCTGTCGCATTTTATAGTCTGTACAAGCCACCTTGTGAAAACCATATATGAACTAATCAAGGAAGCCAGGCGAGTGGTAGAAAAACCACAGCTAGCGATTATCATAATCAAACTCCCACTGGCGGGGAAAAAGGTTAACCTGACACGAAAATAGAAACTGGAATTTTTCAAAAAACTGCTTTATGGAGAAGCAAAGTCAGGGTTGAACCCCGTGGGCTCAAATGCACATGAAAAGTGCGTTTTTTGAATGGAAAGTCGACCAAACAAATGGTGAGGTCTTACAACCAAAAAATGAAGCACGACGAACAGCTGCCTCACACACCAGTCCCTTAAGAGAGCCGGATGTCACCGTAGCACCACCAGAGTTGCAGGTTGGTGAAAGCTGCTCCAGCTCTCGCTACTTATAATGTGACCTCCTTCCCAACGTCAACGCTGGTTGTAACCAAGCCTTTGAGGTTCTTGAATTTAAAGACTAACCGAGGCTGAACACAATAAAAAACGAGAGGAGACACAAGCATCTGAGAGTCTTGTAGAAGCTGTCTGGAACAGCAGGGCGCAAATAGCAAATCTTACCTGGGCACATCAATCGCAAAGCGGTTCAAAACATGCAGCATTGCCTGTGCATTGTCAGCAGGGCTGTTACGTAATAAAAACTCGGTGAGCAATATGATAGTAATCTGTCATGAATCCAGCGAATTTCGTTGCATCGGTTTCTTTTACATTTTAGCCCACGGAAGAGCTTCAGACGAATAAAGCTCAAATAATCCCGCATCTTTCGTGCCTGACTTCTTGTGCCTGTTGCAATACCATGATAGCACCTGGTCATTATGCGTTTGCTCTAGTTGGATCCACACATTTGTTAATTTCGTGTATTCGATCTCGGCGCTTGGTCCCAATAATATGAAAACACTAATCAACTATACCTTACCTTCGGTTTAAAAACTCATTTCAGTTCGCCCTGATAAAGATTCAGCCACTGCAACCTCTGTGTTCAGCCTAATGATGGGGTCTGTGCTGTTCATCTACGGGTCATTTGTAAATAATATCCTAGAGGAAGCTTTGCTCAGTCTTTGAGAAGGCTTCTGTTACTGGCCAAGGACTAAAACAGTGCCAGCCACAGTTCAGTCCAGACAGCATTTACCAGTGCTCTAGGCTCGGAGGTTATGGCCACTATCTCCTAGGAGCCACGTAGAAAGAAATAATCAAGAAGTATATGAAAAGAGTAACGGAACCAAAAATATTCCTGTGAAGTGAATGAAGAAAGTTTATGGATACAGGAGCGCCACCGACCGTGGGATCCAGCAATATCCTCCAATGTACAAAACCAAAGAGTGAGAATTTCTCTCTGACCCCAGCCGGGAAGCATGACAAGCAATACATGGCCAAGTCCGAGGGTTGGGCTTTTTTATATTTTACGAGTCATGGATCGACCACCGTCACTGATCTTCTAACCCTTACCTCAGCAAACACTACTCGCCGAGGACTCCTGTCAGGGGACATACGCTACTTATTTCCTAACCATCTTGGCCTAGCGAGTTTAACCATCTAACTTATTGATTCGTTTCGTGAACCCAAAGGACCCTACAGCATCTCAACATTGTTCGCAAAAAGTTCCACCAGATTCGAGCCATCCTACAAAGACATCGGTGTTGAAATTCCAAAGGTCTAAGTATTTCCTCCCTCTTCATGGCCATGGCCCCGAGCCGTAAGGAAGTACTGACCTGACTGCTGCAGAGTACACTCGGCGGATATCACGTCGAAGCCACATATGACTTGGGCTGGTAAAGGCCAAAAATGCCTCCTGTATACTGAAAGACTACTTAACCGGAATCCGATTTTTGAGTAAAAATGGGGCTGTCTAAAATACAGAACTTGTCAACCTGGTCTGTAGTCTCCCCAGACACAGAAACGTTGGGCCCCGGACCAACCTAATCCTGCGGCAGCATCTTGCTTTATGAAGGTGATAAAAGTACACTGAGCACCGCTGCGCAGTCCACTAAGCCGTCAAGAAAGGCTTACAACTTACCTGGATCTCTTCTCAGAGGGGATACATCATCTGTACGTTCCAGGCCTAACAACCTCCCACCTGGGATAAGTTCAACAACACCATCCTCACCTGACGAAATCACGATTTCTAGGACCACGTAAGTTTTGGTAGCGGCTAGTAATCCACTGTCGTCCGGACCGTTACCAAGCCATACCTACTGGGTCCTTATTCGGTCCTTCCCTCCAAACCTCGCGGTTCGGTTGCCCGTTGTTCCATATAGCGCAGAGGGCCTTCGTGACCATGGGGTACATAACCAACCAACTGAACTCACGCACAAGCATGTATTAAAGAGTCATAAGCAAGTAAGTGGACAGCCCTGACGCTCACTGCCTTTTGAAGTGACCTAGGATGAGAAGTTACTCCAAGCTTGAACAGGGCTTTGGCTATCCAAGCACGAAGACTTAACGACGGAAATGAATTTGTCCGGTACATCCCCCAACAAGAGGCAGCACCAGAGGACTGCACGGTCGACTGAGTAGAAGGCTACCTAACGACTGAGAAAAACAGAGACGATGAGCTTGCTGAAGGTTTGCCCATATCCTAAAGCTTGTCGAAAGATGAAGATGCGACTAACAAACCTAGGTGAGGTCTTAGCCCAGCTGGATTCCCACACAAGCACCGTTTGTGACCCTCAGATAAGCCGTGGAGAGCAATTACCTTTGGTGTTCACCGGAGGGCCGGTTGCCTTTCCTGTAAATTGGTTGGATCAGAGATTCGCATAAACTCATTGGAACTTGCTCCATCCTCTAAATCAAAAAGAGGAGATCTGTCAACCCCAGTAGCAATGCTCAGCCACCGTCACTGGAAACCGGGGGTCATCTATCCGGTTCAGCAGCGTACGTCAATTAAAATAGCTTATCTTGCGGGCAACCTCAGCTACTGAAGAAGGATTGAATCTACTTTCATAACGTCACCTATCGTGCTACTCAGCCAACCTGTCGCGGATAAAAGCCAGTTGAAATGCTCCTGAAAATGCTCCTTCCAATGATCTGGGCTACGCTCTCGAATCTGAACCAGTGAGCTGTCGACCCATGTGATCACTTCGCCCACGCCCACCTTTCATGGATCGGTATTCCTAATTAGACGGAAAAGGTTGCGGCTTCTGCTGATTGCCGCTGCCTCCTCACCTCCCTACAAAATGCGAATAACACCTGCTCGAGGTCGATTCCCGGACTCCGGAATGGTTGCCGTTAACGGTATCTGCGGGTCTCATCATGTCCAAGATCCGGAAAATAGGACCCACCGGAACTTAACAGCGCAAATGAGAATGCAGATGCCCGTCCTACTTACCTCGAATTTCCAGGCATCCTTTTCGCTTCTCTCTGGTTGAGGAGGTGTTCTCACTAGAGCGACAGCAAGAGAGCGAATATCCGGCGCTATCCATTGGGCTGACTGGCTGATAGTGAGCCTAAGGGATATGGCTAAACCTTGATCCTAAACCAACCATTGGTGGCGTATGAGACCTACATCGGTATGCTTACCGGTATTAGAGACTCAGGGGTGTACTGGACACCAAGGATGTCTAGCCTCATCTGAAGGGCGTAGGAAATGCGCAATCCTACTCCGGCCATAGGAGGTTTTGCATAAGAGGAGAATGAACATATTGAGCATCTGCTCAATACAACCAGCATTGCTGCCTTGGGGCCTGGCTTGACTGCTCAAAGGTTAGAGGTGCATCCTCGAATGCCGATCCACTTTCGGGGCCAGGCGACAGAGTAGTACAATAGCTCATCAAGCAAACAACCATGGATGGTTTTGCTAAGGCAGTGGTTGACTGTGATTTCAAGAGCACACATGAAAGCCCTCTTACACAGTACAAGATAACCTACTTCTCATTTCCCCTTTCTTCCTCCTTTTCTTCCTCTATCAGACCCCACGGGATCCTCGGTCAGCTGTACCGGCTGAGGGGCCACTGGTGGATGTCTTGGCCATGTTCTCACTTGTCCTTCTTCGGCCAGCTTCCGAGCCTCACTGAACCCTGTAAAGCCGGCTGAGTCCATCCTTCGTCGTTGATGCCCATGCAAAATAACCAGTTTCAAAGTGTGAGCACTGATACCTATGGGACAACGGGCGGGATTTAAATCGTACGCTTGGGTCCTTTTGTCGTGCAACCCCCTTGTTCTTTTTCGTGGTCTTACTTGCGCATCTTACATTCTATCAACTTAAATTCCAGCTCATCTGCCTTCAGCATTAGCAAGGCTGAATGCCACGTTCTTATCGCTGAAGCTCCTTTTTCTGACAAAGCCATCACCTGTTGCAACCGGAACAAATCAATTTATCTGACCAAAAAGTCATGCTTCCTGATCCACGGCAAGGCGAACGCGACGATGATGTTAAACTCCGGAAGCTTTCAAGCAGTAGACATACTGGCTCCGTATTTTCAGAGCCCTTTCCGAAGGAACTCAATCAGATGATCCTCAGAACTTTGGTGTGCTTATAGTTACCCTTCGAGGTCGGTTTACAAGTGTATTTCGGATTGCGAAACCCTGCGGAGTGCTGTTTCAGTTCCTCAGTCCTCATAAGTTTGCACAAATGAGTCGTTTTCCCCCGACATCTCGCTACGTATAAACAAGACGGTCATCAAAACACAGGTCAGCACACTCAGGTCATCGAGTCACTAGCGAAGGGTTGCGACGGTGCCTGGTGTCCGTCAAAGAGTACGGAAACGACACCACGGGCGGAGCATTTACCAGTGGACTGCAGTCAGAGAGCTTTCGGACAAGATTAATGGAATGGCTGACCCTGAGATACACGTCTACTTACCGCAGCTAAGCCACTGGGGGTGGTTCAAAAACCATTAGTCTTTTGGTATCGAGAAAGCTCTTGTGCATCGGCGACCTATGTGACCACGAACTCCGACGTATAACCCGCATCCACCCCAGGAAATGGACCCAAGTTGACCGTTTTGGCTTAACCTAAAGTCACACGTTGCTTTCGTGGTTACGGTTGGTATCCCCGCCACAAACGCCCCGCCCGAGAAAAGGCCTGCGGAGACTGTGGGAAAAACAAGTTGTTTTCAGCGTGCGCAGATTAAAACCGACCCTGCCCTCTTTTCCCTCTACTGTTATCCCCCTGTCGTCCTCAGAATTATCAGCAGCGGTCCCAGTTTTGTTTGCCCCCTCGCAGCAACCAAACTCTGGTAACATCGAACTCCAAGCTATGATTGATAAGGTTAGCTTTGAAAGCCACTTATTTCGAAGGGTTGTCGATTCGTTTAGTAGCTCGGTTCATCCTTGCGACCCGATAATCACGGCGATGACGACGTCATTGTTCAGTGCTATTCATGGCTACTGCGGTGTACCAAACAGCTATCAAGATGAAGTCCACAAAGAAATTGAACTTCCAGTCATGCTCAATGTATGCGTTGAGGATGTACTCGGTCGCAATTTACTCTGGATGCACGAAAAGATCTTAAAACCATTCAAGGGAGCACGTGGCACTTTCTTACTACAGAGGCTATCTGTCGCTATAACCCAGTCTCCTCCTTGTTCGCTCAAGCTTCCCGATTGTGAGTCCGCTGCTACTAAATACCGCAGATAATCCTTGGAGGACGAAAGCTTCACCAAAGAGGCTAGCTCTTATTGAGCGCTGGTGTAATCCAGCTCCCGAACCCTCTATACAGAGCCCAAGGTTTGGTTTTCAAGATTGCAAGCAAAAGCTGAGAATGGTCTTTGGGTACAGTTAGATGATCAGCCATTTTATGAAGATAAATGAGTATCTACTACCTCGTATGGACAGTAAGACGCAGTAAGTTGCCCGTTAAGCTGCTCACAGAACCGTAGGTATCGAAGGTGCTTATCATCATACCCCAACAGTGGAAAGTCAGAGGCCCTATATGGTTTTCGAAGTGGCAGGCAATCTTTTTAAACTCCCTCAAACACATTTTAGGTTTACCATTGGCGCGGCCTGTTTCGACGCACCATCAACCAAGTCCGGGGAACAAAAAATCTGAAATATGTTTTCGCCTACGTTGACATCGTGACTGCGTGTGGTATGACGGGCTTTGACCAAGACCGGAACCGTGACTGCTTCCTGGAAGCTATTGCCAAATACGGAGTAACTGGAAATGATTCTAAATCAGCAACCGGAGCCACAAAGTCAGACTCCTTTGTTATTACACAACACAAGAAGTAGTCAAACAGGATCCTGAAAGAAAAAAACTTCGCATGGTACCCCGCCTCCGACCGATATGAAGCCCTTGCGAAGTGTGGTAGGTATGTTTGCCTATTACTTTCAGTGGATATCAAACTCTCCTGAAAAAATTGGCTCCCCCACCGGAAACTTAGTCCTCTCCTCACCATCGCACGTGGAGAAGGCTTTTGAGGACTTTGAAGTAGCTTTGGAAACCGCACTGGTTGTGGCTGTGTACCCTAATGTCCCACTTATTGTCGAGACTGAAGCAACCGACATAGCTCCAGCCGACTCTCTTCCGTAAGTCGAATGCTAGCAAAAGACACCATCCCGCTGTCGAGAAAGAGACTTTCCTGATCGTCGAAGCCATTAGGAGGTGGCTGCACTTTCTCCTCGGTACTCATTTCAAACTAGCTCCGATCAGCGATCCGTCACCCTTATGTACGGTGGCAAACAAAGCATCAAGTTCAAAAATAAGATATAGAAAAGGCGGCTGAGGTGGTCCGCACATCACTGCGACGTAATACGCACAGTCAGAAGGGACAATCGGGTTTCCGACTTTTTTCATGCTGCTTGTACTCCTCCACTATCGATTGGTGAGTTTTGAGAACCTGACAGGCTCAGTAGAGGTCAAAAACGTAACTTTAAGAATTGAAGCCTGAAATTGAATGAGATCCTATCATTACAAACGGTCAGCATGTCTAGTCGGGGCCACTCAACCATTTGAACGTCTCAGTAGTGGCTCCGAAGGGCACTAAATTTATCGATATCTGCTGGTCATCACCGATGCGTACTCCAAGTTTCCACTCCCGTTCATCCTCCTGGACACGTCTTTGCCACAACCATCGGCTGCCAGTGTCAACCGTTTGAAGCATTAGAAATATTGGCCTACATTCATTCTGACCGGGGATCCCCATTTATCTTACCTGAAATGTTTCCATTTTTAGGGACAAAGGAGCAGCGATCGGTCATACGGCTGCCTACAGCCCACAAGCCGACGGTAAAGCGGAACGTACGAATGGCACCTTTACGCAGAGCCATTCCCTGGTCCTATGAAAGAAAGGTCTTTAAATTTCGCTTTGGGAATCAGTTCTTCTGTATCCACTCAACCCCATCCGTTTACTAGTGTGTGCTGCAAAGCACGTCTCTTCTGCTTTACCCGCCGCTCATTCAGTGGCCACGCCATACCTATTTGGCCGACGACTCCTGACCCTGTACAGCTCAGATGCGTGGACTGATCTTTCTAGTATGACCCTTTGGGGAACGAAGTAGACCTGATAGCTCCAATTCATACCACTGCTTGAAGGCAGGGAAGAACATGTTTCCGGTCGTCGTCTGGCCCCCAGGGGCGACACACTTGCATGAAAACCTGAGTCGCACTCACCCATTGCAGTCAACCAAGACAAGCTACACATGGATCATTCTGTAACACTAGAGCCTGTCAAAACTGTCACACATAATACATAGTCCGATCATCCATAGCCCATTTGCCGGGTATTCCAACGGTGAAGACTTATCAAATTCGGACAGAGAAATTCGGTTCACCATACCAAGAACCTGCGGTAGACTGGTTCCGTCCAGGTACCTTGTTCCTTATCCTGAATTTTTCTTGTGATAACCAAACTGTTTGCTCGTCTTTCATGCTCTGCCGCCACTAAATTCCGTGTTGAGCATACTCTTGGTTTTCTCAACGGCGTAACAGGTGTTGTTGAGTTACACCGCGTCGTGCAGTTCTTTCCAGCCTTGTCTCTATGACAAGTGTTCAATGACCTCGGTTCTCATGATTCCAATAGTTATTCTTATTCGTTTGCATTTATCTCTTACGTGACCTTCCTCCCGGTTCTGGAATCATCCATGTCATAAATGCCCGGATTACGTGACCAGACGCGAGCTTCTGGAAGTAATTATTCTTTCCCCTCAGTCTACATTATTCGTTTGAACGACTGGACTTGACCATCTCTCTGTGATCTCGCCCTCTCTCATAATCACGCTATTCCGCTTGTTCTTTACCAGCGCTTGTGTGTGTGCCCTAGATCTATTTCTCATTTGTTCCTTGATTGGCCAAAATCCTTCGCAAATAAGGACCTACCTCTTAAGCTACTTGACTCGTTCCTGGGCTGCAGTCTCGAAAGTTTCCTGTCTATTGTTGCCTGGGCTTCTCAAAGCCTTTCTTGACTGTATCGGTTCTGTGGACGGTTTGTTCACAATTTGAGGCACGTTATTATGAGTGCTTGACAATCTTATCTCTAGTGCACATAATAAAGCAAAACAGTTTTCTCTGTCTTGGGACTTGGAGTTTATTTACCTGCGAGTCACTCAATTGCCGGACGAAAATCCTGTACAGCACCCAAATTCACCGAAGCACTCAAGCTGACTACAGTGCTCAGTTTGGCTACGCTCACACCGGAGAGTATCCGGCTGGTATATTTCCATTTCTGGAGTAGGGACATTTAGACCGATACTCACACTGGCGAAAATCCAAAGGACAAACTCCGGTTGCCGAGGGCTTCCATTTGGCGTGTAGAGCGCTGATTTTGGTTACCAGCTCTTATTTGAAAATTTCCACTATGGGGAGTCAAACCGCGCGTCACATCACAGACAAAACACATGGGCAAGTCATCAAAAGCTGTTTCATGCCATGGTCCTGGTAGTACCGTAGGGAGTGGGAGTAGTGCTGCTCGTATCCCGCATCCACAAATTCAGTTAGAGGAAAAGCCTCTTCGAAAGGTATTTGAGTCAGAACAGCAGACAACTCGCAGGAGCCTTGAACAGTTGAAGGCTCGATATGACACGGAAGTAACCTATCTTCACACCTCATTTAAAGGAAAAGGGAGGTCCTCCAAGGTAAATGATCAAAGGTCCGGCAAATCCCACCCACCCACCCGGGGAACTGCTTTTCCTATTCCAGTGAATGATGACCCTTATAGGTTTACAAAACCTGTGATAGCTCCAGTCATCAATGGTCACAGTCAACCGATGAGGCAACTGACAGCGAGAAGCTCGCTGCTTGATCCGGCGAGCGAACAGGTTGGCATCCCTGATACCGCACTCGCAATGACGACATCGGCAAATCCAAGCCGGTTGAGGTTTCTGGATGGGCGGTGGTGTCCCAAGGGAATACTGAAAAGAGCCATAATATACAATACTCAAGATGCATTATGTAAAAAAATGGTGCGCGCAGTGAATGACAGATTCGAAGGAAACCAATAAACATAGTAATTTGGAAAACAGGGAGATAAGAAACTAAGTGCACGAAAGTGCCCTCGAGAAAAAAGGTGAATATGAAAAGTAGAACAATCACACAGAAAGGTGGATTTGGTTCCAGGATCGGTAACCTGTATCGTGCAGTTAAGAGGAGGCTCAAATGGAGGATCCTGGATAAGTGAAGAATCATATCCAAGTAAGATGTAGATCGAGGGAAGAAAAACGTCTTGCAACAGGCGCCAGTGAGAAAAATCTCCGCATAGCCTCTAGTCTCATTATGTTGATGTGCTAACAACCATATTGTCACTGAACCTCGGAGTTGTTCGGCGTCTTCATTGGGAACCACGGATGGGGGGGGGAAGCGGTCTCGCATTCGAAAGAAGCATTAACGTTTTAGGAATAGCAAACTCCTGTGCCACATGTTCCTGCTGTGACTTCGGGTCGTTCCAGGTACGATCCGGGAATGATCAGGGAGCGATTGGCATTGGTTATGTGCAGCTTTCGCTAGGTATGGGTTATCTGATTGTGCATAAAGCGTGCGCCTGTGAACCAGCCGGAAGTGGCGAGGTATGACAGATGAAACCGACAAATGAAAGTGGCTGGTGTAGTGGCACGTAGCGCGGGAATCGAGGGCTAAGTGGGCTCCGACGTTGTTGTCGGTAGTTGAGAAGTTGCCTTAGGAGACCCTACCAATTTACTGAGAAGTGAATGGGAGTGCTTAAAGCCAAGTGACTTGATAGCTCTCCCGGGAGCCATGACAGGCTCAGTCAGGTATCACGAAGCGCATCTTCAAGCATCCAGTATGTTGAGTTCCAAGAGCAAACTACACTTTTTTCAGACGTCTTCCTGATAGCTTTATAAAAGTCAGGTACCTGGCCGTTAGATAAGGCGGAGCAGCTCTTGGAGAGCGACCACAGCTCCCATGCCCTAGCTGAAACATGGATAGTATGTGATAAGCCGCTCTGGGGACAGGTGAACCACACCGGTCACCCAGTAGCAACACTGTAGCCGGCGGATATGGGTCACGAGGGAGGGATAATGTGCCTGGAAGACAAGAGAGTAGGGTAATTTTTCTTGCTCTTTATGTCATTCTCTTATTTTGTGATGTTAGAAACAGGTTTGCAAAGGAAGAGGACTATGTGATCCAATGAGAGGAACACTGTTCACCTGGTAGAGGTATCATGAGAGCGGTTCAGTTGAGTGCCGCCTTTGGATGAGTCGTATACGGACACGTATTCACTTGTCAGGCTGATCGCGCTAGGAACATTGGGATACGCCTTCGGTGCTCTCTTAATAAGGGGGAGACTGGGAAGAACGCGTGTCTCAGCAGGGAATTTATTACGTACTTTATTATAATGGATTAGGAAGAAGTTAGATCTGAAGGTTAGGCACCATAGCAGCACAGGTAAGAATGAAATACGGTTCCGCAGCGGGCATACACTGCAAAAAACGAAATTTGTACAAAGGGCGGAAAAGGCTTGCCTGCCCACAAGTTTGTATAACAGAATGACTTTCAGGTCCAGGAGTCGTAATGAAAGAAGCCTGAGTTCAAGTTAGTCACATTGTTCACGATATGATAAAAGTGAGCCTAGTCCAATCAAGCTTTTGGTGAAGGAGCTTTGGACGTTTCCAACGGTAGTGGAGGTGGTTTTTGTTCTGTTTGGGCTAATGAGAGAGCAATATTTGAGATGTGGCGTGACTTAGGGTCGGTGTACTGTAAGGCGGCTGCCTGCCAGATCAAAGCAGCAAAAGATCAGACCAGTTAGTAGCCTTGCCTTGGCTGTTTGACAGGAAGCCAGTCTGGAGAAGCTGAAGGTGGACGGCTAACGTGGGTCAAGGTTTCCTATCAAGGGAGAAACGGGGATTGGGTGGCCACTATGCAGGACGGATCCAGGGCTTATGGTGCATTTATCAGTAAGTAGTGAACTTTCGGAAGCTGAGAACTGAATTTGCCACATGTGGCACCAGTGGTCAAGGGAGGTTAAGTCAGCAGAAGTGTACGCTTGTGTAGCTGACAGACCATATGGGTCAAATGTACGTACTATATTTATGTCGTCGGCAAATAGATACGGAGCCACATTGTGGGCTGCGGCTAAGATGCCGTTTAAGTAAATCGGGGAAATAAGTGGGCCCAGGGTGCTTCCCTGAGTTACTTCGCTCGCTATGGGCTTGGATGATGACAGATGGTCATCGTTCAAAACTGCTTGGGAGTGGGAAGACAAATAAGATCACCAGGATGGAAGAGGTTCAGTAGCACCAAACGGGAAAATTCCTGATCGTAGGTGAGTATGTGAGACCCTGTCAAAAGCCGTAGTCCTATCCAGAATGAGATTTATGACTGCTCTCTTCATGTTCATTGCAACGGTAGCAGTATTGCGAAATTGAAACCGACTGGTGGTGCATGATCCGGTTTTAACGAAGACGTACTGGGACGGGTTCAGCAAATTATTGCTCAGCAGATAATCGAGGATTTGCCCTTTACCTATCCGTTCCGTCGTCTTACGCGTAACGGGAGTGTGGTTGATAGGGCCGTAGTTGTCAAAGTCAAATGGGGACCGTTTCTTGAAACGAGGATCGGTGGAGATTTTCCTCCGCTTTGGCTATTATTCTGAACAACGCTCACGGGTTCAGGAGGAAAAGAGCGAGATCAGGCTTACTTAAACGGAGCGGAGCAGGGGGAAGTCCATCATAACCAGGTCGAGAAGATGGCTTATTCAAGGCGGCTATCCTATGGATACCTTTAGCGTCAAAAATTATTCGGGACATGGTGTTGTCAGTTACCAGTGACAGAGGATGGGCAAGGCGGCTACCTTGCGCGTTTAGAGAGGAAGCAAAACGAGCAGTTATTGCTTCTGATGCAGTTACAGGTTAGTTTGCGGGTTCGTAGCCGTAGAATGTATTTTTTGGGCTAGTGCTTGCGTTGATTTTGTGAACTGAGGAACCGAATGTTAAGGGCAGTGGTCGCGGAGCTGCCGTATTTCTGAAGGCGGCCTTGTTGAGGAGGGTGACGAAGGGCAGGGTAAGTGTGATAGGGAGCACACGGATATAATTTTATGGATAGAATTGGTTGAAGAGGCAGGCACCCCAAGGGGCTCCGCGGAATGAGTGCGAAAGGATGGAATTTTGGCGAAAGGGCTAATGGTGGAAGAGGCTTTGGTATGAAGGGTCTAATGGCATGGAGTGCGGTCGGATCGGAGTAGAATACCGCAATTTTGGGTGGTGAGGAAGTAAAGAGGGGTGAAGTTGGGGGATGTAACATGGGCATGCCTTGAGGCAGAAAAGGACCAGCTGCGGTCAAAATGTTGGGGCTCCGGGTGGCAAATATGCTGGTAACGCGTGCGAAGTGATTCGGGTATGGCGGAGCTAAAGGTGGGGGCGGCACACCTGATGGAAAACTTGTGATGTGGTGTTGCATTTGTAGACGTGATGATAGAGGAGCCTGGGTTGATGGGAGTGACATGTAGCAGTGAGGTACGCGGACCTTCAGGGGTGCGACTAGACGCGCTGGTGGACCAACTTCAGAGTGGGCGACAGTATCCCGGTAATTGGAGTCCTCGTTACTAATTACTCAAGTAGCTTTGGGTTTTCTTAGTAAGCTCCAATCCAGATAGCCAAGACAAGGAAAACCGTCAGTCGCACCACCTGGACCTTTCGGGCAAATGGTTGAAAATTGCCCATCTACAAGTCCAACGCCGGGCCACCCTCTGAACGCTGTCACATTATCTTTGCCAACGTGGCGAAGTCCGATCGCATTACTTTGTAGTCCTTGCAGCGCCAAATCACTAAACAGTTAGTTGGAGATTCCTTTAGTTCTAGCTACAACGATCGGTGCATCCTGTTTAATCTTGACCCTCTATGGCCGCGCCGCATGGAGCTCAGGTTATGCTTTCTGTCTAAGCTATATCTTCGCGAGGCCCTACCATGTACTGAAACCATTGGCTTCAATCCCTTCGTGACGTATGCCCTACGACATGGCTCACCGCAGCTCTCTATTCCTGGAGCGAAATTAGCCCGAAGACGGGAATTTCTGTCCATAAAAATTTCAAAGTTATGAGGTAAACCCTCGGTGAACTTCCGTGAGAGTCTCTATCTCTCAGTGTAGAGGCTCTCTGAAACACTTCCTGGCTGTTTCCGACATAGTCCTTCTTACCGGTCAGGGTATCGCCGAAGAACTGGCTCACAAAACGGGTTTGACCACTGGGATTATAGCCACATATTCTAGAGCTTTCATTATTCATCTAATGACAAACACCAGGCCAAAAGGTTTCTGTTGCGTTGTACTGCACGTAACCTACATTGCGACAGTATACTGTTTGTTGCTTTTTTGAGCTATTTATTTTCTCCTACTGCCGGCTAGTCACCACTGTACCCTGCCTAAAGTAATTCCGCAGTCGTTCTTCATGGTTGCAACCGGACGATTGCTGCCCCCTCCTCACATAATTCCAGATCAGCAATTTATAAAACTTCCATCCGGCCTAGATATTTTATCCTTCTATGTGCCACTCCAACGTCAGATAAATATGTGGAGCTGGTCCCTAGGACACTAAGTTCCACCGTTCACTAATTTACTTCACCTTTTGACTCTTTTTCCATTCTCCTTGGTTTCCCCCTCCCCAGTGGTTCTTTGTCCAGCCCCATTTTGCTTTCCTAAATTATTCCGCTCGAGAATCACTTAGCCCAAACGTCTACATTCCAATAACTGCTTGCTGGCCTTAGTTCTCTCTCCTCGTATTTCCGAATTTACCACCCCAAAACGACTACTATCTTTTCTCCATGTGTAATACACCATCTTTAGTGCAGCTAACCTCATTCATTCCATCTAACTTAGATTGGACCCCAGCTGTCTTAGGCATGATCCGGCGTTGCACGAGACTGATAAACATGCGCAGGCCTGCGCTTTACAACATACGTTATCCTGCCTCACTTGTTTGCTTGGCCCATTCTGCACTTTTCCGGCCCAAGTCAGCAAAACCCCTGATGAAAACGACACCTATACCATGGCTTTGTCTGGGCATGAAGAGAACAGACCCATCCCAGCAGTCACAAGGAAAAGATAAGTACACGGAAAGTTACGGTTGGGGGGAGGAGCAAAGGAAATCATCTATATGGGCTCAACCACTCTTCTGTTAGGGAGGAGCGAAAAAAGATCCAGTTGGATCGAGTTTTATGGATAGTACCAATGTTACTGGGGGTGGATTTCGGAAAATCCCGAGAAGTGTTGTGGAGCATAGGCTGACGGTACAGTTAAGTTGAGTCCATGCCTCAGCGGGATGCTAATCTGAACAAATGGAAGGTTAAGGGTAAGTATTTGGTAACCGGAAGCAATAATAACCACGACAAAGCCCGGCAAGTTCAAAAACCAAGGTCAGATGATCAGGGCAGGTATGAGCGTAAAGGATCACTCAGAAAGTAGGACACATGCACGAAAAATATCGGAAATGAATATATTAGCAGAGAAGTAATAAATAATCTAAATGTTTTGATTATGCCACTGTTCTTGTAAAAGAGGAGACTGACATATAATAGGAGGTTGGAAGAGTCTATATCAGTCCGAAAGGAGAGAAAAGTATGGGTAAGTAACTCAGAGGTAAACGGTGAATCAGTATCAGCAACAGGGTGAAGTGGGAAAGGTGGGGCATCACATCAATAAGGGGCTAAATACGGTGAGAGTTTAGAAGTCTGTGTGCCGATGACATTGGTCACATGGAAGTTGGCCCACACATCCGATGAGGAAGATTGCCAGAGCAGGGTCAATGGAAAGGCTCAAAGAAAGATACTCGAACCGTGAACGGATTACTGCATGATAGGACAGTACTGAAGAGCCAACATGTAGTCGGGAATATGGTGAAAGACCAATCACGGGCACTCAGACAGAGCGAGTTATGGGGATCGAGAGCGACTTGATGGTGGCAGTAGAGCTAATGTTGCACAAAGAGGGTAAGGGTACATCGGTGAATCAGCAGCTCGACGAGGAGAAGTTTCAGTGAGGAGATACCGTGACAAGAACCAGTAGCAAGGCTGTATGAGGCTGATGTAGAGGAATGAACGGGGGTGAAACCCTCATGTAAATTTGACCTTCAAATACGATTGATACCGGGCTGTGAGGGAAATTCGCAGCCTTCATTTATTGGCACGCCCCCCATCAGCTCAGACGTGATCCTGTGAAATAGGAGACCCCACATTGCCCTCGTTCACCCGACATGCTTTTGTTTCTTTGCGCACGAGAATGGCTGGGGTGATAGCACACTGGACCCTCCACATATGCTTATCCACCTCCCGCTCTCAGCTTCACCTACCCCATACCCCCACCATGCAAGCCTGGAATGTGTCAACGTCAAATACAAAGGCCACCGTAGCCTTGACTTTCAACTTACTGACGTGGACAGCACATCGATGCACCTGACGACAAACACCTACCTCAGTGAAGCCCAAAATATAAAAAAGAACGCAGGGCGAGCAGCTCATCTTTTCCATTCACACTTTTCTGCTTTTTCTCGTGCTTGCAAAAGAGCTTTTTTTTCCGCGCCCCATCTCCAACCCACGATTTAGGTTTCAATCCAGCCTAGCGGCAGCCAAAATCCGCCACCAACCAGTAGCATCAGACCAGTAAAAAACTCAGGGCTGCAAGTACCATACACCACTTAGGCCAGTCATACTATTTTTCCACTTGCTTTCTTAGTGCATCCTATTTGCCACCTTGTCAGCTACAATCACCAACGCAGCTTCAGCTATTAGCCCACTGACCTGGATAGCATAATGACGCGTTAGACAACGATTACCTACCCCAATAAGGTTCACAAATAGTAAAAGGACTTGGGAAAACCTCTCTCATATTTTCCGTTCCTATCTACCCACCTCTCTTCATTTTTGTGGAAAGATGACGTTGCCTTTGTCCTAGCACCCAACTTACTCTTAAAAAGGCAGAGCAGATTATCAGCAACTTTCCGCAAACAAGTACGCGATGCCAGCCAGTAGCATCTGACCAGTAAATTTCTCACAGCTACCATATCTGTTCGCCAGTTGTTCCGCTAGGTCTTCTGCTTGAGGTGGGGTGATAGCTAACTGAGCTTTCCGAGTACGAATGCCACCAAGCACTTTACTCTTTGTTGTCCTAGTTCACTTACGCCAATCGATCTTTAAAATGATTGTCATAGTCCCCAGCCTAAACCTCTCTCAGACTGCCGAGCTTTTTATCTACTTCAGATCCAGCTGGCCGCTATTTTAACCTATATGGTCCGCCGGATTTTGCTCTCTACTCCGCACTGTGGTACATAAACCCAATGCTTTGGCAACACATCCCTTAAGCCGTCAGAGGACTATACTCACGAGATAATATGCTTTATCAACGACGGTCAACGTCCGATATGTTACATCTGGTCGAAACTTCACTTCGACAATTTCGAGTGATTGACAGCCGTGCTCGGAATCCATCTCAATAATGGTTCCGTTATGCCTTTTCTCCCAAAGAGCCTCAACTTGGTGGGCAAGCAGACCTAAAGTACTGTAAGCCATTCTCAACTATATTGTCCATTGTGAAGGCAGAAAAACGTCAGGAGACTCGATAAAATAACATTTATCATTCTGACCGGGTAGTCTGGCCCAGTCCTGGCCATCACCCCTACCACATTCTGTTTCAGTATTTTTCCGTCCTTCATCGTATTCCATCTGGTAGTTCATTCTTCGTATTTTGGGACTCCATCCTTTTTCCGCCGGCTGCAGATTCTTCAAACTGGAGGATACCTATTAGTTCTTGTGATCACTGAACCCTGTCTTCTGAGCCTTGGTTTCTCCCATTCTCATAAATGTTCTTTTGTGTTCTTCATGGAGCTGTCCCGTGTTGTCTTCGTTCAGTGAGCTGAAAGAAGCATCGTTCTTGTGTATATGACGTCTTCTGCATTCGAAGACAAAATTCGGTCCAACAATTTCATACTTTGCTGATTCTTTATCATCGACCGTGATTAATTCAAAACCGACTCGGGTTTACGGCATGAGCCGTTGTCACTATGGCTCACTTAAACTCGGCCCAGTTTTGGGCTCTTGCAGGCAGAGTGGCTGACTCCCTTTGGAGATTCGTAAGACCTTACCTCGTTCAGCGACGTCGTACACCCTAATCATACTCATGAGCCTGTTTCTCGGAGGAGGTCTAGAAGTTTACCTTTTATATCAATAGAAAAGAGTCAGGTAGCGTGGAACAAACTCAGAACAGTCCACCGATCTCATTCAGGTCTTCGGGCAAACAAGTTCCAAAACTATCCTAAGTCAGAAAACAAAGGTGCTTTGAAGAGAGATTATATTCCAAGGCTAGCACTGACCCATATCGAGGTCTCGCATGCATATGTTTGTAAAATTGCCTACTGGTTATTTACCATAATAATAATAATAATGGTTTATTTCGAAAACGCCCGAAGCATGCCATGTGCATGATCTTGTTGATACCGGTGATGGAATGGACAGATATAATTCATGGAAATATAGAGACTCTCATGAAAATATTGGATGAAAAGACTCAGAAGGGGGAATAAGATAGGATGAAAATAGGATAAACGTATGCACACCATAGAGATTATGTGGAGTTTAGATGAGCTCAAGAGCGGATTTGAATGGACGCCCGGTGAGTTTAAAAGTCAAGGTCAGATGGACTGAATGACTGGTCCGGGCAATTACATATGGAGGCCGACTGGTAAACATGAGAAATCAGTATGAGGAACTGCAGTAGCGAGAAACGATGGAGAAAAAAGTGAGGTGCACTGCAGTGGATTAGGTGTCAATGAAGCACTTGTGCTATGCAGTGGATTGCCGGCGGACAGGACACAAAACTCACAGTAAAACAGGCAGCGAGCAATTCGAGAAGTAGAGGGAGGATCAGATGACAAAAACGATTTAGAAGGATTGAATACGTTAGATGTGAGGCACAGATGTAGAGTTGATGGATGCCTATGATGACGGTCGTTGGGATGATAGCAAGAGAAATGGCCGATGAGGAACTGCAAGATGCAGAACGCGTGCACATAGATATATATGCGTAAGTTTATATATATATATACATATGTAGATTTATTATGTATATATAGGTATAAGAGAAGCAGGAGCAATAACAATGGGGTCCGAGAAAGAAGTTATCAGTCATTAGGAGGAGTAGGTAATGTTAGATCAATTGGTTGTAGAACTAACTTTGGAATATCGTGGTGGACTAACTTCATGACAAGTGCACATGGCAGCCCAACGGAGAGAAAAATAGAATGCGGAAGCACAGAAGTGATGGAGACTGTGAGGAGCAGTTCATGGAAGAGTGAAGATGAAGGACAGGATCAAGGAAAACAGGTAAGAATGGGTCTAATTATTTGATCAACGCAGGTGCGAGATGTAGTGACGGACCAGAGGAATCGGGTAGTGACAGGTCAAACAATTTCGATCTGTAAAAGAACGTCACGACGTAACGTTGTCATTACAATGGTGGAACATTGAAAAACGGACCACACTGGAAGGTACAGAAAAATGCCTGTGGCGAGCAATAAGCGGATCAAGGGATGAAAGCAATGACCGAGGAGACACAGGCAAGAAATCACCAATCAGATCATTTTACTGCAGATGAAACACGAAGGAGGCGAACAAGGAAGCGGGACGTCCCGAGATAAGTGAACCAGTAATAGAACAAAAAGGCCACAAAAAATGAACGCGCATCAGAGTTGGGGCAATGGGGCTAGAGAGCTGTGTGCCGGCAGACAATTGCACATGTGGATACTAGTCAGGACACTGGAAAGAACCAAAGAGGAATCGCGGAGCCAAGTGAGGAAGATATGGTGGTGGTGATTAGATAATAAATACGACTGTAAAAGATGCGAAGTTTGCAGCGGCAAGTTCTAATATGCGGATTGGTCATGAGTGCGGGTGCGAATGGTGCATCATGGCATTGGGCATGAGGAGGGATTTAACAGAACGACAGGTTTGGGGAAGCTATCAATAGGCGTTCTGAGCAGAGGGTAACACAGCAATGACGGCGGGTGGGAAAAGAGTTATTGGTGAGCGTCGACAGAGAAGAGCGGTTAGGACGATAGTGACTCAGTGCAGTGAAAGTTGATGTAGAGAGGCGATAGGAGGAAGGACGGAACGGGTAGGTGTGCATACCGTGGTAGGGCGACAAAAATGAGAAGTGGAAACAGATGATAAGAGCTATAGGCGAACAAGCTGTGGCGGAAAAAGGATGAGGAGCATGCAATTTTTAACCGACAGCATTGGATTCGGTAGTCCAAGAAAAGTTAGAGCGTGCCATCCGCAACGGGTGCTAGTGGGTGGACTGGCCGTGCGCTGGGCACCCAACCCGAAAAACGCTTCGTGAAGTGAACACAGGAGGTGTGATCCACCAGTCTATTTGCGCTCGCACATCGTTGCAGACGGCCTGCACGCCCGATGTGCGCCGGCCATAGCGGTGGATCTGACCGCGCCCCGCACTGTTGGGAGTGGCACGGGTGTTCATGGATAATTATACAGGGGACAAAACGACCGCGATGGGGTTGCGTGAGCCAGGAACAATTGACCAAGACGTGAGACCATGGACAGGGGAGCCAACGGAAACAGCGAGTAGTAGACGACCGGGTAGCTATATTATCCAGGTGCACCTGCCAGAGTGATGGTAAGCGCAGTGCCCGAAGTGGTTGGCCGTCACTGAGGATCACTGGAAAGGGAAAAGGGATAGAGAAGCGCAGTCTGGGTGTGCCCCAGCTGAGAATCAACGGATACTGAGGAGAAAAAAGTGAATATGATGTATAAGAGATGAACTTAGGTGAGCAGTAGGGTTATCTTATGATGGCAGGAGGTAGGTTCGCTATGGATCAGTGAAGGCAATGGCCTTAGTTCGCGGGGTGTACCTAGTAGCCTGTGGCGCGGAGGTAGTAGAGTTGCAGTGTGAGGCCTCTTCCAAAGGCCAGGTCGGCGGAGACGAGCGCATCGGTGAGCAATATAGCATTGGGGACTGTTAAATATAACACAAGTGCGCGCCTAAAAGCGAACATTGAGGAGGCACTGCGTAAGCTAAGGGGCAGCTTATTCCAGATTTTGGAATAGGCTGACAGAAAGAAGCGGGACTTCAGACAGAGATTAGAATGAGGGACAGTGAGAGAGAAGGCACGGTGCCGGATCGGGTAGGAGCAGGGCGCAGCGAATGAAGTGGGATAAGATGTGTAGGCCAGGTTATGGATTAGCTTAAAGAGGAAAATCAGGTTGAGCCTCATGCGACGAATCCATAGAGGCTCAATTTGAAGGGGCTCACAGCGCCGGCGGTATGTTAGGGCTAGGGATACGCCCAACAGCCTTTTGGTGAAAGTATGCTGAACGTTCTCGAGAGATACAATAGAGAAACGTGGCCAGAGGCTGGAGGTAATGGGACAATATTCTAGGAGCGGTCTCACATGTGAGAGATACATGGAGAGGCGACTGGCCGGTATTAATAAACACCGAATGATCAGGCCTAGGGTTCGCTTAGCCTTAGCAATTTGGAACGATGCCTGTTCTGAGAAGTTAAAGAAACAAGAGTAACGTACGCCAAGATCGGTAACCATGAGGTGTATGGGGATGGGCAGGCCGTCCAGACAAATTTGGCCGGGTGGTACGGTGCACTTGTATGGTAGGAGGAAGCTTTTCTCCGCAGGGAATTTCATGAACCACGAGACGCACCAAGTTTGGAGAACGAGTAAGTCATGCGATATGTTGCACAGAGTCACGGATAGGTGACTAGGGAGGAAGAAGTACACTATGTTTATATCGTCCGCAAAGAGGAAAGGAGTGCCGTGTCGAATAGAAGAGAAAATGTCATTGATATAAATAAGGAATAGTAATGGGCCTAGGACACTGCCTTGGATGATGCCGCTAGTAATTGGTTTGGCGGAAGATAGGTGGCCGTCGACGAGCACGGCTTGTGATCTGTGAGAGAGATAGGAGGAAAGCCAGGCGAGGAGAGGGTCAGTAATACCGAGAGATCGGATTTCGGCCAACAGATGAATATGGGGAACACGGTCAAAAGCCTTAGACATGTCGAGGTACAGGACAATTACAGAGTTGCCGGCGTCGGCAGCAGACGAAAGGACATTGAGAAAGTCAAGCCGGCGGTAGGAGCAGGAACGGGAGTTCAAGAAACCAAGCTAACCAGGGTTCAGCAGGTTGTTAGATAAGAGGTACTGGGCAATGTGTTTTTTGATAATTCTCTCCATAATTTTGCAGACTACTAGGGTGTGATTAATGGGCCGATAGTTAGCTGAGTCGTGTAATACGCCTTTTTTGAAGCGCGGAACTATAACAGAGGATTTCCATTGAGGTGGTACGAAGCTGTGAAGAATGGAGGTGGTGTATATTTTAAGTAACAATAAAGGGAGATTAGGACCACCAAAACGGAGGAGGGCCGGTGGGAGATCATTTGATCCCGGCTTCGGGGAAGGTTTAATGGAGGAAACTGATTTTTCAATGTTTGGATGGGTGAAAGGAATCGATGAAAGAGAGGCATAGGTGCAGGGGTGGATTGTAGGAGGGAGAATACCGGGACAACTTATAAGGGAGGAAGAAAAATGCTCATCGAAGGCCTCAGAAATGGATGCTGGAGTGTTAGCGGTAGATGAACCGCAGATGAGGAACTTGGGCGAGGTATGACTGGATTGACTGGACCTTTTACTAAGCAGGTTGGACAGGTAGCCAGTTTTGTTTGGGTGTGCTAGGGCGATGGCCTCTTGCCTTCTCAGATGCGACGCAGCCTCAGGATTAGCTGGTTTGTGCGCAGGAGAATTGTAAAGTCGTGTGATCTAGCGAACATAAGTTGCAGCTTAGACAGCTTACGCTCTAAAAGTAACAGGCGTAAGCTGCTGGACTTGGGGCGTGGATCAACACATGGTTTGGTGGTATTTAGGCGTTGTAGGAGGTTGGAGTAGAGAGAGTTCATAACAGTGAGGGGATTGGATGAAAGAAAAAATGTGTCCCAGTTAAGGGAGCGGATTATCATTGGCACTAGGGGCCAGTTGCAGGAACGGTAGGAAGTCAGAACAGGGGGAGAGGATTGCATCGGATGAGAACAGCTGAAGCAGCTGAACCTGCACCTGACAATACGGTGGTCACTACCCGGGAAGCGATCAGTAGTCTGGGTGATCATATCAGGAACATCAATGGAGAATACTAGGTCCAAGATGTTGTTCCCCTTAGTAGGGCAGGAGACATGTTGGGTCCATCCACCAAGACGGACACAAGAAAGGAAGGTGGAGAGGGCGGGAGGGCTAGTATGTGAGGACCAGCAAATTGAAGGAAGGTTAAAGTCACCCGCAATAATTTTTGCACTGGCAAGGTAGTCAAGCGCAGCCTTAAAGACATCCACGGCAGAGTCAATTTTTGCAGGCCCCAGACCCGGGGGGACGGAAAAGCAGCCAAGGAGGAGGTTCTGGCCGGAGGCGTGAATGGATAGCCATAACGAATCCTCAATAAGGAGAAGAGGGGAGTGGTCGATAACACTAGCGTGGATAGTGCATTTGACAAAGGCTAAACATCCCCCTCCACGCCTGGACTGGCGGGTGTTCGAGAAGCATTGATGTCCAGCTATGCGAACAAGATCAAGCGAAGCATCATCTGACAGCCAGGATTCAGTTACTAGTATAATGTCAGCGTCTGAGGTAAATGCCAGAGATGGCAGGTGCGATATTTTTCTAATAATTAATCGAGCGTTAATAAGAACTAGTGGGAATGAGTTCAGTGCCGTTGTGCGCAAAGCATGGATGCCAGGTGCAAGACTATTGGGATCGCTGTGGCGATAGGAGTTGGGTCTCAGTGGGGATAGAGCGTCAGTAGAAGGGGGAGGGCAGGCAGTGTTGGGTGGGGGACGGAAAGTAGGAGAAGCGTTAGCATTAGGCGCAGCCGATCGCTGTGGGTGATCAATACGGTGGGTGTGCAGCACACCGCTGATGTGGGCCGGAGGGGTGTCACACGATGCAGAGGGAGGGGCACCATATGGCAAAGTGAGAGGTTAAGAATATCTGTCGAAGCAGGGTGGACAGAGGGGAGTGCGTGGTGTAAGGTGCTAAGTGGCATGACATCGAGTGGGGAGCGATCAGTGATATGAGTCTGTGAAAGTTTATCGATATGGTCCAAAGGGCGACTAGCAATATGGCCACGGGTGCGGAGGACACAGGTCAGGAAAAAAACGAGATCTTGACTGCAGGTAACCTACCTGTTGGGCAGAGTCAGTATAAGGCCGGTAGGTCGGTATGGGGGTGAAGGCATGTGGGAGAGTAACTGAGACGTAGTGTGGGGTGGGGGGCGGGAAGAGAGTGGCGAAATTCGGAAAGGTTTGGAGGCTCATGTGGGGCAGGGGAGCCGGTAAGTGGGGAGGTGGGGCGAGGAGGCGGGATACAGGTACGAACCTAGAGTATCTGCTAGGGTATGTACGTGGTACTTCAGGGTTGGATGAGGGTTGGTGGAGGTGAGCAGGGGGGAACAGCGGAGGCATGCTGGGGCTATAGTATGGAGGGTTGGTGTCTGGGGGCAGGGAGGGATATACGGTAGCGACGGAGATGAAGGGTTGGGGTGACCCATGCGATCAGAGACAGGGAAAGATAGTGGAAGGGGGTGCGAGGCAGTGGAAGGGTGAATGGCGCTGGCAAGGCCCTGAAGGTCACTCCTACTCAAAGGGACGATGGCGTTAGACGAATCCGGATGGTGGCCTAGTTGGTTATCACCTGGAGGACCCGAGAGTTCGCTATAAGCAGAAGCCGATGGAGAGTGAGGGGTAATGTGTGGGGTGATTAGTTGGGCAAGTGCGGACCTGGTAGGAGTACCAGGTAGGCTTATGGGGGGATTAGAGCGGCACTTAGGAGGATAGAAACGAAGTGTCGCGGCTGAGCTAGCAGCTGGTGGGTAGTTGGTAGAGTCGTTAGAGCGAGAGCGGCGGGTGACAATACTTGTCAACGGCTCGGAGGACGGATTGGAAGTAGTACGGCGGAAGCTGATGGTTGTACCAGGGTCTTGTCTTGGCTCAGAGACTATGACGGGGGAGCGCGGCTTTAATACTGAAATGGAGTGCCGCTTGGGGCCTGTGGTCGGGGAGCGAGAGCTGTTGCTAGTAGGGGCTACTAGGGGAGATGGTAAAAAAGGGCGTTTGAGTGGAAGCGGAACCGGGGGTGGGGAGTTAGACACATCGAAGTCGACAGTTTTCAGGCAGGCAGGGTGAGGCTCTGGGCTCGCCTTTGACTTCTTGACAGAGAGGCATTGGTTAACCTTCAGTCGGTTACAGTGGGGTCAGCCTGCATGGGCAAGGCGGAGTTACTTCTCAGCCAGCGAAGTATTTCCCGTTGGAGGGGGGTTTTATCAGGGAATATCTCGATGTCCTTATACGGCGAAAGGGCAGCAATTGTCGACTTGTTGCTAATGAACTCTGTAGCTGTTAGGTCATCCATGAATTGGAATAGCAGGGAGCAACTATGTCGCTGGGCCTTTTTACGTAGCCCCCTGCAATGGCATCTATAGTGAGCCATATTGCACGAACTTAGTATGTTGTGTTTCGCTAAGGAAAGTGGTGAGCGGTCTGGAACATTAAAAACAACTGCGTTCTTGGAGTTGGCAATGCGGTGGTATATTTCAGTAGACACGGAGTCGAGGAGGTGTCCCGCCGAAACCAAGTTCTTGGGCGATGTAATGGCTACAGGATCTTGGAGAGTAGCCATGGGTGAAACCTTTGAAAGGATTTCACCAATCAGCTCGACCTTGTTACTAAGTTCGACGAAACTCTGCTTAAGGCCATTAGGACTATTAGAAGCTTCACCGTCGACGTTAACGAAGGTGACAGAGCACGGCCTGGTTTTTGGGAGGGGTTGGGTGTGTTTGGATTTGCCAGCTTTAGCGATACGGATTTTTCGAGTACTGGTTGGGGACTGGGATAGCATGATAAGTAGGAATATATGACGGAGGTAAAAAGGTAGCAGGAAATCGGTCAAGTAGACAGAGACAAGCCAAAGGTCTGAGCAGACCAGGAGTGTGCCTGGGTGCCATGTGCGCAAAGGTCTAGATGAGACCTATGCGGCAATGTGGTACGGGCAGTGATCTATATGACCCGCTATATATACAATTGGGATTAAGAGACTTGGGACGATGAGGAATAGTGAGATAGAAGAAATTTTGCCGTGTGGTGTGCACAGGTTGAACACCACAGCATACCGCAGGTACTTAGCTGTTGCTTGGATCACAACAGCAGGTTTAGCGGGAGAGTATATTGTAAGTATGGGGTCGGTGGACCGGGTGGAACGAAAGTGCGCTCTTATGGCAAAAAAACAACTGAATGGAGGCACAGTGGGACAGAAACTTCAGAAGGTGCATCGGTGGATGCGTAGCGAAAACAAGGTAGGAGTTGGGTTATAGCAATGGGATGTAAAAACGCCAGATAGATCTTAATGTGGCGAGAATCAGGGGAGATTTGCTAGATAAGCCAGGTAGAATGTAATTAAATGGAATTAGAGCAGTGAATAATCAATATAGTCCATAATTCTAACTCGCGATAAGTACTAGCGTCTGCACGGTGGTGTGCGGCGGTTGTTTACACAACTAGGTCACGGTTTCAGGTTATTAGGTGGTATATACCAGAGTGGACACAGCTACAAGTCTAACCAGTGGTATAAGCAAAAAAAGAAAACGAGACAACCTGAATTTCACGCAGGGGTGGCCTTGACCTTGACCTTCGAAAGTCGGTAGAGCAGAGGGGTGTAGTATCAAGAAACATAACAAACATGAGAACGTGTGTGTTGCGCGGGTACCTACATGGCATCCGGTCAGTCCATTTCACAAAATACCCTTGTCCTGGGCTTTTGAGTTTGGGTTGAATCTTGCACCTTTAAGTTAATTCGTTTCTAATGCTTGCCGGCTGGATGCCTGAATCTCTGAATTCTGGTGTTGATAAATTCCACGGATCCTCTGCCGGTAAACTGCCTTAATTGGTAAAGCAGGGGCACTGACTGCTTTTGAGCCAACTAAATACTTTGTAGCAATTTACTTTTGAAGTGTCAGTGTTGGAGCTGTACTTTTTTCTTTAAACTGCAGGGAAAATGTCCTAAGCTTGCCTGTATGGAGCCTGTTTACAGTCAGTACGTAAATGAATAGCACTTTAAGTGTGCCAACCGTGGGTAAATGCAAAGTGCTCAGGAGTCCTGTGGGAGCAATACGTGACATGCTGAAGTAGTAAGTGGATTGAACTGGTGCGTCAAATCGAATCAAGCTGGATTACTGGGGGTAAACGACAGAGTGCCAAGATTATCCAGGTCCTTTTAAGGTGAGCTCCTCCGACCACTAGTTACTGAGAGAAATGGAAGAACAGGATATCCTTAAGTGTTCCGCTAGAGATAAGATGAAGGTGGGAACTTTCACCTCTGTGCATCAACTTGAAGAGCTCCACGGGATCATTGTCCCTTAGAGAGTCACAGCTGGCTTCTCATCTACTTCAGCATGAAAGTTTAGAGGTGGCAAAAGTAGATTTTAGATGGTGTTGGTAGAAGTGTATCAGCCAACCAGAAGTGGAGGGAGTAATGACAAAGTTTGAGGGCGGAAAGGAAAGAAAGAAAGGAGGAAAAGTCTGAGACAAAAGTGGACTGGGGAATTACAACTGAGAAAATGGCCTTAGGAACAGGTGGAATGAGAGATAATGACCGGTATTTTGGCCACCTATCAGCTGGTTTTAGCAAACACCACCCTGGCAGTGGGCCATCCGAAGTTTAAACCCCACAACCTTTTCAGTCGCCAGCGATTCCACCGTGAGCCGGCTTTAGTCATTTACAGCAGCAGTGATACTGCATTCCGTTCTGCTTATCATCGTCTCTAATGCCACCTTCTGTTTAAGAGCGGTTTCATGCCTCCAAACCCAGTTTTTCCTGGTTCGACGACCAATATGACGAGCTCTTGTGAGTCCTCCTAGATCATCTCTCGATCAGTGATCTTTGCTTTGCAGGCTTGCATAAGCACCTCTGCTGCTCAACTTGGGTTTTCTGGCTGCTAACAAGGCGCCGTTTGATGCTCGACGTTAGTTGTCTACCGCATCCGTTTGCCACTTGCCTCGTCAGCCCTGCGCGCAAAACAACTTTAACTTCGAGGGCATCTCTCAGACGAATTAGAACCTTTTTTTTCGTCCACCTCACTGGATGCCTTCTGGTGGCCGTAGGATACCTAAGGCTCGGCAGCGGAGCAGGTAACCGTGGAAACATAAATCCTTCTTAGGGGGCCGGAAAGATTCTATCAAATCTCCCCTACATCTTCTGCACTCCGGCGGGAACAAGTTAAACTCCTGAAGCTTCCTCTCGTGGGGGGCCCTGGGTGGAGAACCACTTAGTAAGATATCTTCCAACCCATTCGAGAAGCCTGATACCCATTACCAAGGATGGCCGCCGTGCTGGACAGGGTACCCCAGGTGCGGGAGAGAAGGAGACCGCTGCGTCGATCAGAAAACATTGGAAGATCCACGGGAATCACTTTGGACATAGTCTCCGTGAAGTAGCAGCCGTCCACATTAAAACATACCGTCTATTCAACCCTCTTTCTGACCTGCAAAATGAATCTGAATGCACTGCAGCAAAGCAACCCGCAGAGACTGCCAGCAGTTTGGCTGAAAAATTAGTACGAAATGAACTCCGCGGATATTGACCTCCCGTGAGGAGAACCCTCCCCCTAAGGCTTACGTACATTGGCCTTATCCTACACTTATCCACTGCTCCTGTATTGTTTGTCTACCAGTTCATATTGCTGCATCTTGTCCAATTGACCACCCATATATTTACCCCCATAGGTTTCCCTACGTATCCTACGAGTGGACCCAAAACCACAGTCAGCAACCACCACGGCAAGACAGCTGAACTCCAAAAATTACCCGATAATTCTTTGGCTTCTTTGGTGGATATAACTGGAGATGCCAACACAAGAAATGCAAAAGCCAGCAAAAATCTCATTAGCCTTTTCTCTCGAATGAACTCCGTCGATCTGGCTATCGGTCAGCTAATGCCTTCAGCTTTCTTGCTTGATCCAGCCACATACGATACCCCAACCGACTTGTTGTTGGCTAAGAAAACTGTGGACACAGTTGCCTCTGAACCTTCAGACGCGTAAAATCGCAAACAAAGCAGCAGTGGTCAATATTCCAGACCGAATACCTCTTTCAACAGCTGAAAAGTTTACTGAAGTGCTTGTAACCTTGACTCACAACCCCTTGTGGCACACTGCACACCGCTACACTCCAGTAGCACTTCCGTAACAATTTTGCGGGACGACATTGGTTATTCTAGGAGAAAAGTCACGTAGTTCGTCTCAAAACAAACTTGGGAATAATGCTATGCAATTTTCTACCTGCATTCATGTCCGCGAACTGCTTAAAATCATAGCGACATTTATTTTACCGAAGTTGAAGTCCGATTTGAAAGCCGCGGTGCTTTTAATTTTGTAGCTCTCTCGGATAGATCCTCGCCCGCATCTTTATCGGTATAAGTATTGATACTTGCTCGCGTTTTCACTGCGCTCTCGATCGCTGAGTTTTCATCAAGTCTTTTTAGGTCAAGCACGTGCAAACCCGTGGAAGACAAGGCACCAAGCATACGACTCTCACTTGGCCTTGGCATGTGCTTCGCTTCCTGCCTTTATTGTCACTCTCAGTGACAGCCAGTATTTAGTTGTTAATAACTTCTACGGTGATGAAAAGGTTTGTGTTTTGTGGTGGAGGAAAATATATTCCGGGGTTGAGTGGTCCAAATTAGTAAATGGTAACCGGAAGGATGGCTACCGCAGGTCTTACCCTTCGTTAACTCAAGTGGGCCGTTATCATAAGGAACAATGTACTGTGCATGAACTGACGCAAAATAACGTTATCCCTGTTGTGAAGTAAAAGTGTGCTTACTTTTGGCATTACACAGGGTGTTCTGGAATGCTCCCAGTAGCTTTCCGGTGAAATGCTGGGACGATTCCGATGTCTCCTAATGATGCGATGCAGGGTGCATGAAGTGGGGTTTGGGATCATGCTGCTCTCCATTCATTCCGCAGGCGTTTTAGGATGCTGATTCATATCATTCGTTTGCAATGACTGAAGTAAACGAGTGCTTGTGTTCTTAGAGAGGCTGCACTACGGGACCACCGCTGGCGTCGCTCCAAGCTGGATTTGCTAGGTGAGGCTGACCGGTAGTCTGGGCGTTTCTATTTTGGAGTCTTTGTTCATAAATATGACCGCTGAGTGTAGCGCTATGATTCCAAGCAAAGCGCCGTCTAACCGACAGCTTGAGACAAGCGTGAGGGAGGCACTATTCCGATGGCTTGCGCAACATAGCCAGTGGTTACGAGTGAATCAATCACTTGAATACAAATGTTGACTCCTTTAGTATCCACTGGTGAGGCTCCCATCAAAAAAGCCGTTATGTCCTATAGACGGCCACAAAGACGGGCTTCCGCTTCGCTCCTGACGCACTAACTTCCATCCATAGTCATTCCTTTGAGCTGCCTGTGATAAGCTTCACAGTCTGCTGGCAAAGGAAGTTCAATTTTGAACTCACTAAGAAAGGTTTTGTGTGATTTCGGTTGTCTTCGGTTCAACAGGGGGGGTCCAGGAGGCACTGGGTGAACATGTGTTAAATCCTTGCCGGGATCCAATAACCCTGCTAGGTACACCGAGAGAGAGTGCCTATCACAAATTTGGATAACGGGTTTTAAATCCACTGGGGGCTGACTAACTTTCTGGTGAGACAGCGAACGGATATTACTGCAGTCCCTCAAGAAGTTAACATTCAGCTAAATTGTAGAGGTATTCCCATTTACCGTTCCATGAATACGCGGCTGGGCCCAGTACTAGTGAGAATAATCACGCCCGTCAGCCGCTCAGTAGTTACCTCGGTTATTACTACAGTTTGAGCAAGATGTCTACTTATCAACTTTGACGGGTGAATGCATGATGCAGATGAGCAAATTTCTAGCCGAATGAATACCTTTTCGTAGCAGGCGCAATAAATACCGAATGTCGCCAGTGACCTGCGACCATCCGGCTGGGGGTTTCACCGGAAAAGTCCAATGCTCAACCGGCTACTTTGGCTATGACACTTGTATCCAACGTGGCTTGCACTATAAAAAAGGCACAGCATTTCCCAATGTCAAATGCAAACTCCGTGACAATGAGGAGTTTCGTGCCACATAGCATCGGAAACATCGTATCGCTATGAGTCCTTTTGTTTCCTTTCCTGCTAACATGGTTCAGGAGTTCCCGTTAGACCACGTGCATCTTGTCTGTTGTGGAGTTATATATAAACCTCTGAACCTCCGATTAAAGGGTCCTCTTAATTCACTTGGTTGCTCGGACAAAACTGCCTGTATGGGCCTTGATAATCTGATACTCCATTCACATGTCACCACCCTGTGTGATTTCCAGCTGCTTTGTCACCATGTTCATAGTACTGACCGGTGGGAAGCCACGGAACTTCGTACATCCTGTTGTACTTGGGACCTGGTTGTTCGAAGGGTTTGCGGAGTGAAGATGTGTACAAAGATATCATGCAGCTTTCGGTGTCCATTATTATTTTGTGCCTTCCAGTCTTGTACCTATCATGCCCCAACTTGAAATTTAGCATTCACGGGCCGAGAAATCCCGTCCAGCAGTTGTATTATTTTTTGTGCGGGCTTAATAATTCGGCTAACTCGGATTCCACTGCCGACACACAAGATGGAGCCGGTCAGCTGATCCACCTTTTCCGTGAATACGGAACCCCGTCCTAGTCAACAGCTTCACCTCGTACCCCAACCCGCCGAACAAAATCCCCGCGGCTGGTGGTAAACCGGATGAAAATGTAGACGTATGTGAGGCGTCAGATGGTGTCAAATATTAAAAAACGCGCTTTCCAGCAAACCGGTGCAGTCAAACAACCAGCTTTTATGTGTATTCCGCTGATGGTTTACAGGGTACCATTGTGAAATTTTCTGTAGGGAGGGTTGCTGTGAATGCTTCCCTATATCAGCTGGTAGTCTTTTTGTGATCATACTGATATTACATACTTTCAACTATTGATATTTCACCTATTGATAAGCATTTGGTGTTTGAAACTTATAATGAATATTACCGCCGCACACCACCAACGGCTGACTTTTCAGACGTGCCTAACGGTTGTTCTGCCTTGTGTTTACTCTGTAACCGTGGTCCACAGTATCTGGTCGGTGGACGACAAAAAGGCACGTTTGCTCAAGTAGCCCACCGCCCGGGTTTACCAGTAAATGCTGCTGGAAGTTCCGCGATTGGTGGATTGTTTTCCCGAATATGAATCGCGTGAGAAATGTAACTTAGGCCAAGTTGAAGTTTCATCCTGTACTGTAAAGAACCCAATGGATGTGATGTATTCCGAGGAGAGGTTTGTGGGTGAAACTGGCAAGTCAGCTTCGTCGGATGATACATTAAAGGGGAGGCCCCTTGATGAGCGCCATTCGGTTCCCCGCGGGTAGGTTATCACTTCGTTCCTTTTTCTCAAAGAAAACCCGCCACCTTCACATCGGAAGAGAGTTCTGGGGAAATCCCCTGACTCAACGAATCCGCACGGAATCTCCCATACCATCACTAATGTCTCCAGGGTCAGTTTTGTACTCAGATCAATACTCACAAAGAGAAATTAAAAGCAGGTTTGCTTATCACTCCTTTATTTAGCCCGCCAAAATTGACAAATGAAGGGAACCGCTGGAATGTGGTATCAGAAGCCACATATGTCCCTCCAAGGTTAGTGGTTTTATAGTTCAAACTGTAAGATCATTTCATGTAGCTAGCCCCACCCAATAACCAAGAGTCAATCGGCTAACCAGATGCAGGATTTTCCTCAGAAACAGCACGGTGATGGCTTTAATAACCCCGCTTAAGGCATTCAGGCTACATGGCGCATTCTCCCCTGAGTGAGTAGCCCGTATGTCAGCCATTCCTTGTTGATGTGGAAAACTGTTAACTTCAATAGCCGTGAGGAGGGAGGGAAGTATATTGAACAAAACGTACAAGTCCCGGTCAGGGTGAAGTCCTTCCGAATATTCGCTGATAGGTTTACCGAATAGTTAACTTCACGCGCTTCGGATAGAGCCTAGAAACCTTAGGGCAATGCGTAGCTCGAGCCTACGAGGAACCCAAAACAGAAAATGTTCCGTGAAGTCTACGGTACTGTTTGTGAGTTAAAGTGCATACCAATCATATATTTAAGAATGAACCTTAGTCAGCATACAGCAAACAGGCAGTTAAAATCGGAATAAAGCCTGCAAGAAGGGAACAGCTTACCAAAAAGGATATGTAGAAAGTACCTGTCCTGTGGCCCAAAGAGACAGAACAGACTCTGTGCGCCTAATCAGTCCCAATAAACAACTTCCTGGGCGTAGAGCCAAAATATCTATGTAAAGGAGCTGAACTTCTACGGTCCGTCTACGTGAACGAAGAGGTGAAACCGAACAGCAATAAAACAAACTGCCTTAGGTAACCGCGACTTTACACTCTGAATGGCCAAAACGTTATCTCATCTAGAAATCACGATCGAGAAAGAAAAAAGCAAATGCCTTGGTTGTGGAAAAGATGTTAAAAACAAAACAGTATCAACAAAAGGTAAAGTGGGAGAAAGAGGTTCAAAATCAATAAAGAAAATATATATATAGAATTACCATATGGGGAATTTTCAGTCACTCACGATGCTACTGGGTGGCCTCAAGGTACGAGCCTTTCCAGACGAGCGATGGAGTCCAGCCGAATAAGCCGGAAAGGACCTGGAAACGAACAGTAGCTTTATCTGCATTGAAGGCTGGGCCATAGTTTCAACTTAAGAATGAAGGTAGACGCCCCAAGTCGCCACCCCGGTATAGGTCGAGGATCGACTGTCCGAAGAATTTCGACGTCGTTAACTGGAGAAAATCTGAAGCTCCGATGTCTGCGGACCGAAATACCGGGAAGGTTGACAAATGGTAATTACCGATTTTCATATGCCATAATGAACGAAGCTTTTTCATTATTACCGCTACAAATTTAATGGAAGCCGTGGCAGGGTACAGGGCTACTGAGTAAGACCCCCTCGAAACTTCGCAGCCCGTCACTTGTCAGCTACTTTCCCCGTCCACAAGTGAAGCTATCACCAGGGCCTTTTTAGCCGACAATCTTTAGTCTTAGACAAAACCAGCTTCGAGTATTACCAGGATGCTTCCTGAGAAAACCGAGCCGCAAAGAGATGTTCACAAGACCGAAGCCCCCAATAACAAACCTGGTATAAAGGCAAACATCAAAGCCACCATAGTGAAATACCTATCACTGGCCATCACGCGACTTCTCCCTCAGTTACAATTCACGATGTTACTGTAGGTTTCCCCGACAAGAGAGCCACCGAGCAAACGCACCGAAATTCAAAATAGTCTAAGCAAACCATAAGACCGGAACAAGCTCCCAGGCATCAAAAAAAGGATGAGGGCTCCTCCGATCGTACCCCCGCGAGTGCATGTTCCCCATTATCGCAGATGACGCTACTCCCTCTACTAGCTTCCCTCCCGGTTGGTCAACCACAACTATCACTCATCACACCATTAGCACTCCTTCCGCCACACATATCCATCTAAATACCCCAGGCACTTGGAAAGGCTGGCAGGTTTCTGAGTTCACCCGTTGGAAAGTTCATCTCTGCCACCCGAGTGTTCTGGATATCACCCAAGCCACCAGTACAAGTTTGTCCTCAAAAGCTGACACTTTACTACTCAGAGGACAGGGCATGTTAACTCAAAGCACATGCAAACAATGAGGAAATGATATAATCAAGCGAAGTCTTGCCGGCCTCCTGAGTAGCTGTGAATCCTGTTACTGTACCTTGACCAACTTCCTTTTTGTTTTAACCCTACTTCGGTCCACTTTATCCTCCTTCATTCACAGCTCCATTACACTTCAGTCTGCCACACTAACTACTCTATCCCTAACAGTCACCCAGTCACCCCCCTGGAATAGCCTCTGCGTCTGGCATAACCTCTCCCCTCTACAAGAAGCACCCAATTATTCTGGCCCATTATTACTATCCAACGTTGGGCTTTTTTTCTTGTTGGGCCCATCCAGGATTACCCACCTGCACTGTGACTGGAGTTCCACCTTGCCAATTCCCACTCCTCCTTCCGTACAATACTCTTTCCAGGCTTCAACTCATCAAACCTTTGGAACAGCAGAGGTCCCTTCCCCATCCTCGCCACATTCATCACTGAAGCTACCACCTTAGTCATGACTAGCGACCACCTTATCATCTCCACCGCCAACATCATCCTAACCCTAACCAGAATCACCCTTCACCCTGGTAATCGTAAAAGTCAGTTCAATAACGAGCAGAACAAACATCACCCAGAGCATTGCTCATACGTCTGGTTATGATATTGTCATCGGAACTGCAAACTAGCTAACGGACTCCGTTAGTCAGATCGAATCTCTCTGGTTGGTTATCGGATATTCCGAAGGAACAGGCCTTGTCTAGAGGGAGGTTGTTTCATTCATTTCAAAACCCCTACCGGCTTTTCTAAGCTCCCGCACAACCTCGGAGGCCTCCTAGCTTTCTCTGCGGTCAGGAAGTCCCTTGTCCAACTCTCCCCTCCGTATTATTTGCATCTTTCGGCCACCCGATTTCTAGGCTATGGATCTTGTCAAGACTATTGTTGCATTTAACTAACTTTGATCACTGCTTCTTGCCTCCAAGCTCATTGCCAGGGACTTCGATGCTCCGGGCATTTGTCTGAATACTCTATCAACCCAAAAGAACTTACTGAATTACATATCACGCATCTGCTTAGGGCTTTGAATCCACTACGTAGCTTTTTCAACCAAGAGGAACAACATCCATGATCTGTTCACTACTGTTTTATCCAGGGTTTTAGCTACAAGGCTGGACCTCTCCCCAAGGAATTATCACAGAATGTTGTCCCGCACCTTCTCAGTCCCGAAAGCTTTTGAAGAGTTCCATCTACCCAATCATCTCTCTTTAACAACCAATTGAGATAATCTTGTCCTAACGCCTCGATCTTCAAACGGGAACGGCTCCTTCTCGCAAACTGACCCTCTTTTGGCCACCGGTTTTTTGTGCTCTGGCTCCTTCAACCTGCGGTTCGCAACCCCCAGCACTCGTATCCTGTCATACATAATCCGTGGTTCAGCCCAGATCCAAATATAAAACAAGCACCTAAAGCTTCAGGGGGCACATCACAACAAAGGTGACTTATCGTCATTCTCGGATCTCCAACTCCTCCCAGCTGCAATCCGAACCAGGACCGACGACATGCTCAAAAGCAAGAGACATCCGCCCTGCAATGTCATGATACTTCGCCACAGTTGGAAAGCCTGCTAAGGGACTAAACTCAGCGCAAGTCCTCAGATTTCCTCCCTCTAGTTTTAGATAACTGCTGGTGGTTAACGATCTTTTTCCGCAAGACACGTCCCGTCACCTGCAAAATACGGTAATTGTACTAACGGGTCGGTATTTGAGACAGGTTCCTCTCTCCCGGCTTCATAGACTGAGGCCATCGTTGCCTTGAGCCAGTCCTGGGGTAGACCACCTCCGTCGAAGAATGATTTGAGCCGCGTACTCAGCGGCCGGGCTGGGAGTTCCTTTAGAGGCTGGAGGATCCCGAGATGGATACTTCCGGGCCCCGTTGCCCTGGTCCTTACCAAACCACAGAATCCCGTGCACTTCACTTGCTGTGACTGCTTCCTCCGACAATTTTGGAGCAACCAGGGTGGAGATCAGCGAAGGGCCTAAGGTTTCTTCTTTTTTCCGCACATCTGCCCGAAGTGATATCGAGGGGATTCTGCCTCCTCCAGATTGACGGTGGCTGTTTGACCCTGGGGACTTCTTACGTTTACAGAGACCACTGTTAGATTCACACTGGACTGCATGTAATAGTAATGCCTCTTCTGGGTTTACTACGGCTGTTTTGGCCCAACTCTCTCCATATTTCCTTCAGCATTAGCTCGAAATCTTGCCCTACTTAGCTCACCCTGCCAACTAATGCAAGTAGCTTCTGTGACCACCACCTTCCGGTATGTGTCTCAGGCAGACTTCCTTCCCCGAATAGCCCTCCAGACCCGACTAGTCCCCCAATGACTGGACATCCCTTCAGCGAACCTTCCCAAGAGGAGCTAACTTGTCAGTAAGTAAGTGGGAGTTGTCCCTAGAGCTCCTTCGAAGCTGCTGAGCAAAATCCTTACGCTGTCTGACTTCTCATCCGACATCAGCTCTCGGTTCCTTCAACAACATCCGGCCTACCAGGTGCTGCCTGCTTATCTCTTTATCTAAGGGATTTAGTCTGCCTGGATTCAGTGTAATTCAGAGTGCTTCGGGGTCACTATCTCCTAGCGGGACCCAAATCCGAAAATCTGAAACGTCCTGTGGGCATTCTGTGATCACAAGCTCCACGGTAGATGAAAGGTCTCTTCCGTAACAATATACGTAACTTAGCAGACTGCGACCTCCTGGAGGCTGTTTCATAATCCAGTCGGCCTGTGATGCTTTGGGGTCCCTACTATAGGGACTGCCCCAAAGCCCGTGAGAAACCGTGAGTATTAGTATAGTATAGTATATTTCTTGACCGTGGTCAATACACATGCACAAGGCAAGATCAGAGTATACAGCAGTATGTGTCAATGTGAGGTTTTCACAAATTCTAAATTTATAAATCACACAGCAACCGAAATACACCGGTAAAGTCATGTAGTGTTTGGGTGAACAAAAGTGGTAATGGTTGAGGCGGGAATTCCGAATCGGTTTCGAAATCGCTGGGGGCGGTGTGGATAGCTGGACAGTCGTGGGATTGCTGATGTAAGCGATAACTGGACGGTCACTAACGAGTAACCGGGCGGAAGAGATGCCAAAGAACATTGTTAGAAGTAAAGCAAGCGTGGGGCTTTCAAAGTGCAGTCAGAGATACCAGCGGAATATTGGACACTGATCCAGCATTGGGTAACTAATTGTGGAGGAAGCATGTGAAATAAAGGCAAGTGAGTCAAAGGTGATAATAAAACGGACCTTTTGTGCAGGTGATTACAGTGTCATATGGAAATTCAAATGAAGGCGAAAAGCTTCGCAGGGATTTCAGTGAACTTTTGAAGAGCATGAATGGTGTATGGACACATAACGGACTTTTAAAGAAAAGAAAAGCCGTCAATGAAACGGATTAGCGGAGACAAACGTCAATGGTTCGGCTAGGCAGGATTTGGAAGAGTGTAAAATGTTTTTTGCATGCGATAGAAAATTGTTAACCAAATTATGGTTGGCTGCAGATGGCTGATATTCTGTTCCATAAAGACCTTGGTTGCAGGTGGTGGCAGGTAGAATGTTGAGGGAAGCAGGTAAAATAGGGCTGGTTTGACGAAGTTGACAGCTGCGAAGGCTGGGTTCCGGCCATTGGTTTCGTACTGCAACGCGGGAAGAATTGAACTGTTGGGTTGGATTATTTGGGAATAGACGTTGAGCGGATGTGTTGATGGTTGCTGTCAGGAATCACCTCTGCGATCCGGTGAGACTTTCATGAGGTTTTGTTAATCCATGTAACGTCAGCAGGCGAGAGTATAGGTTTAAACCGTTGATCGAATCGTCCAGTCCTTGCGGTATTCCGGAATAAACGTCGATTCGGCCGATGGCTACCCAAGCAATCTGGAAGAGATCAGGAGTGCGGCAGTCTGGAGAGTGTTCCAGCTGTGGGTTATAATTATCGTTATAATGAAAACCGGAAAATGAACATTTTGATATCTGAACAATTAGTTATCGTTCGGCTAGTGGGCCGGTCTATTAGGGATCCCTAGACGGAGACTGGTAGCTTTCTGGGGTAGTGGGGTGATAGTAGAGATTTGGGGAGATATCAGGTAGGCAGTGGATAAGGAGAGGGTGTCCGTTTGGGAACCAGGAATAAAACAATAGTAGATGATATGGTCTGGAAGAAGAATAAGAAAATAGGAAGATAACAGTCTGGTCAGTTCACCAGCTGTGGTCGAGGACGGCAAACAGTAAAAAGGGAGAAAAACACTGAGTGTTAAAATGAGGATTTTTCATGTGGGGGCAAACGTGCTGGTATTCGGCAGGGGCATACGGATTCCGGTTGGGATGGTGTCTTAACTTACTATGAGCATATGCGCAGAGAAGTGAAGCTTAGTTACTAAGGGATGGTAATCCGTGTGGCAAGGCTTCAGTGTACGAGAAAGGCGCAAAAAACGGGATGGGACGGCTGAGTTCTAGCCTGAGCCAGGAATTAAGTGAGAGCGAGCACTCATCGCTAAAGGACGGAACGGTTTCATTTATATATATGCAAATTGTGTTGTAAAATGGCACAATCTAGTTAGGAAGAGGGGACAAGTGAGTGGAGCATACCCAAGGTATATATATATATACATTGATGTATATGTGTTCTCTAATGGTGTCCTCTTCGTGGTTTCCAATTGTAACAGCAGCAGCCAAGCTACCCAGACTTTGAGCTGGGAGGGAATGGCTGTGATGAAGCCCGTGAAAGGACAGTGTGAAGTGGTCGGCCATTTTTTGGCTCGAAAAGAAGAGCCACTGGGTTTGACTACGATTTGCAACGTTCCTGGCACTCCTGCCGCCGTATGCTAGCGGTAAAACTAGACCTGTATCTTGGATTACCAAACTCCACAGCAACCGGCCTAGGTCTACTATCTTGACCATCCTGGAGACCCTTCCGTTTTTTAAACCGGAGGATGAGTTCTATAGCCACTTGGCAATGCACACCGATCACCTTCCGTAAATCAACTACGTGTAACCTCACTGCATGTTACTCTTGTATTCCGCCCCTAATGACCGGTTCGTGGAAGCCTGCAACAACAACCTCTCTCCACCCCAGAGCGAGTCCTCATTCTCGACTTGCAGTTTGGCCAGAGAATAATCAAAGATTTCCTTGTTCTCCGTCAGTGCACAAAACCTAGAAAAGAAAAAGTTGTAAAGAAGAAGACCTGGCGAGATCCGTTTGGCCTACAGAGGCCACTGATAAATGACAGTGAAGGAGAAGGGCAGCCTTCATTTATTGGCACGCTCCCCATCAGCTCAGACGTGATCCTGCGAAATAGGATACCCCACATTGCCCTCGTTCACCCGACATGCTTTTGTTTCTTTGCGCACGAGAATGGCTGGGGTGATGGCACACTGGACCCTCCACATATGCTTATCCACCTCTCGCTCTCAGCTTCACCTACCCCATACCCCCACCATGCAAGCCTGGAATGTGTCAACGTCAAATACAAAGGCCACCGTAGCCTTGACTTTCAACTTACTGACGTGGACAGCACATCGATGCACCTGACGACAAACACCTACCTCAGTGAAGCCCAAAATATAAAAAGAACGCAGGGCGAGCAGCTCACCTTTTCCATTCATACTTTTTTTTCTCTGGTAAAACTCGGCCTTCTTGATGTCCCCGCAGTGAACCCACGCCTAAGGTTTTAACCCTACCTAGCAGAAACCAAAATCCGACAACAGCCAGCAGCTTCAGATCCGCAGATACCGCAGGGCTGCACGAGTCATGTATCCTTCAGTCTAGTTAGAGAGACTGTTATTTGGGTTCTTAGTGCATCCTAATTGCCTCTTACCAACTACAATCACTAACCAAGCCTCGACTTTTATTCCAAAGACCCGGATGGCATGTCAAGGCGACAGACAACCAACACCAGCCTTAGTAAGGTTCGCAAAGTATTATCATAGTGAAAACCGCTCGCTTTTTTCAATCCTACCCAACCATCTTGCCTCATTTTCGCAAAAAAGCGAAGTTTTTAGAGTACTAGAACCTGACCTACTGTTCAGGTTATAGCTTAACTTACTAGCAACCTCTTGCGGACAAACATCGGACACCAGCCAATAGCACTCGACCATTAGTACCCCGTGTAAGAAGCCTTTGAGCAATACCTGGCCAAATTGCGATACGGATCCCGAAATCAGAATGCTATCATCTGTGAAATTCTGCAACACTAGGTTATCAAAGAAAAAGTAACCCAAAGCAGATACGAACCCTATTTATGCGATCACAAGGACCCAGAGGACGAGAACAAAATTGAGGCGTGCGGGAAAGGGGCACGTACTTCATGCAGTTCCAGAATAGAACACGACAGGGAAGCTCGTTGGACGCGAACAAACGTTGGTTAATGAAAACACACAGTGCATAAAAAAGCGAATAGTGAATATGAGTGAGTGATGTCAAGGAAACATGAAATTGCAGTTCTTCTGGGGGGATTTTCTACGACCGGTCGTTAAACAACGTAGCTGCTCTTTATGTACTCCAAATATACCTCTCATTCCTCTGTTTGTGCCCAAGTCTGGCGTTGGAGTACTACCCTTCTACACACTGATGCCGACCGAGCTCTTTCCTCTTCATTTTCATATCCCAGCTAAGCTAATCGACCGTTTCATTGTTTATCATAATTTTCAGCCGAAGCCTATTCCAAGCAGCTCTGCTTTCTCTTTCTCCGTCTATTTCAGATCCTGGTGGATACCGTCATATCTATCACAACGTCCTGATACGAGCGCCCTGTATCAGCATGGACTCGTGAGATGGCTGATTCTACCATGCCACTCTTTGTGCCTAATAGCCGAGGAGTACTGACTGACTAGTGTCAGTCCAGCCCCTACTGGAAGGCTTCGTATGCCAGCTCACTTCATCGCAATCTAGCGGAAAGGCACAAAACTTCCGACAGCTTCCTATTGAACTGACTGGAGTCTCTGTTAGATCTTCTTTCATCGAAGTCTCAACCTTAACCTATGCAACTCCAGACCACAAGCCAATTACTACCAAACCAGCAACCAATGCCGACAGCGTCCAACAGAAGTGGCTTGTTAGCTTCCGCTGTTTACTTCGCCCAATGATTGATAATCCTTCTGCTATGACAACTCATCCGTTACGACGACAGGGAGCCACACTCACAAGATAATTTACATTACCTATGGCGGTCACCCGCTGATATTTTATATCTGGCCGAGACCCACCTTGCCACTCTCGAGTGCTCAACAACCACGCGAGGGAAACTCTCCCAATAAAGGGCGCACCCAGAATACTGTATACCATTCTCACCGATATTGCCCATTACGGATGCAGAAAACCCCCAAGAAGTTCGAAATCCTAATATATCTGTCATTTCAACAGTAGCCAGGTCTAATTCAGGTGAGCACCTCTGCCTTCTTCTCCGACTCTATATTTTGTTCCTCCTTGACGGCATTACGCTTTATGGTTCAGTCTTGAGCCTTTTATTCCATTTTTTCCGCCAGCTACTTAGTCTCATCACTGGATAATGCCCGTTATTCCTGGTAATCATCTCACCTAGTTCACAGTATCCTGGCTCTTTACATGTTTGTCTATGTCATTTTGCGGTTTTCCCTTGGTTACTTCTTTCAATGAACCTGAAAAAGCATCCCTCACAACCTTTGAGTCGTCCTTGCATGTACCGTACCTTGTGCATTCTGAGACTACGTTTGTTCCAAACATTTCGTATCCTGCCGGTTCTCCACTACTGCCGATGGCAAAATCGAAACTGGCTCGCATTTACCGCGTGAACCTTTTTCACTACAACTTAGTTGAATTCAGTTCAATCTCATTCCCTTGCCCGCTAAAGTGACCGACTCGTCCTTTTAAAGCTTTTAATTTTCTGTTTTTCTGAGTAAAACTTCATACTTTGGTCAAGCTTTCCGAAGTGCTTCTCGGCTGTGGCCGAGAAACATACCGTTAGTATTATTATTATTATTATTACTATTATTATTATTATTGCTAACTTAGGAGGTTCTGTTGCCGAAGCTTGCCAGTTCATCTCTTTGAACCGTATTCACACGGGTGCCAGGGGGTGGCAAAGCGGCTTCACATTCCGTATTGGCATTTTTCCGCTTTTTGATTCTGGAGCTTAATTTGGGTTTGGCGCCAATCTCCAGGGTGGACCGAAGTGGGCCATCATCGTCCGCTCCCGTTTCAGCCTCTGGACTAGCGTTGATTGACCGGAACTTTTCAATGGATTGATGGCATTTAAGCTGCACCAAATGGACCACTTTTGAGAGGGACGGTGTGACTGAGCAACATTGTTGGTAGACTTGATGCTTGAGGTGTCCTTCCTAGGAACCTTACCCCGAGTGAAGGTAGACGGTTCCAGCAGGGCGGAGGTTCTGCCTTATTCAGCGGCTGAATTCACCTGCGTGGGCCGAACGAGCGGCACCCTGCGACGGTTTGGACAGATCCAGCCCAACCCCTCTTGTCTGCGGTGAATGCCAAGTAGGGTCACAGTTAGGCGCCCACAATTGACATGGAACCAATGGCTACAAGAGTCACACCGGAAGGCTGATTCTAACCCTTTCTTTTCACAATTCGGATTACCGTAGTGATCACTAGCCGAAGAAGTTCTTAAAGGCTTGCCACTACTTCCACCACTTCGGATCGCCATATAGGCAAGTGAGCAGGAAAGCGGAAAATGGGTCCATATATTATGAGGTACTGAGATATAAGGGAAAGACCACGAGCAACTCCGTTCAGCTAAGTTGATGGTATACTACTGGACCGTAGGAAGTTTAGCATACCCGTAATTTTTTGTCTTCACTATGGAGCAAAGAGCTTCTGGTCTCCCTGATTCCGAAGTTTCGTCCCGAAAACTAATAGCCGGGTTTCCGGCCACTCTCGCTTTCTGGACTGGGATTTGTTCAGTTCAGAATTAACTGTCCGTTTGTTCGAATAATGTACTGGCTAAAAGTTGGCATGGAGCCCAACATCTATGTTGAAATAGTGATTTTGTTCCCACCTCGGCTTGCCCAGCAGAGTCACGTCACTGTGCGGCCTGGCGCAGATTAGCTTCAAGTCCCTGTTAGACCGCTACCAAGCAAGCTTTTCGGTCAGCTCTTTTACGAGTGCTAAGTTCGCTGACGGAATTGGATTGTCTGACGATTACTATTCCTGGTCCTGATCAAATAGTAGACTTGTGTTTCAAGTCTCCATTCCGATCGAAAGAAAACCGAAACCGTCTCATGGTACTCCTCTGCTATGGACGTGAATGATCAACTTTATAAATTGCGCAAACCTTGAATTCTAAGGTTCCTGGTCCTCAACATTATTGGAAGGCCCTGGAATGTATTGCGAACTTCAGAAGCTAGAAAAGTATGAAACCGTATTTCACAGGGGATAGCAAGAAAGTAGTAGCTGTGTCTGAATTCAAAAAGACAGCAATTCAATATGTCTGGCAGGGAAGCGATAGAAAAACGATCGCACATGGGGGGATCACGCGTTGGCCCAACGAGGCTGGTTAACCGTCCGTGGGAAGCAACCAACCAGAGGAGAGTTTTGAGCGCACACTTGATGAAGCCGAGCGCAATCTGGGCCTGGCTTCCTTTGGGCCAGGACTGAGGCAAGTAATAATAATAATAATAATAATAATAATAATAATAATAATAATAATAATGGTATATTTCTGGACCGTGGTCGAGAGGCACGCATGTAAGCATGATCAGAGTTTACAATATTGCCGAATGAGATGGAAAATTCACAAATTTCAAAGAGAGATTCGGACATCACAGGTACAATGGAACAGGGCTAAAAAGAGTTTAAATGAATCAAGTTTACCAAAGAATACACGGAAAACAGGAACTTAATTCGAGTCAACTACGGCAATAGTAATGAATCAGCCGGATGTAGGAATGTTCGGACGGACATTGTCTAAGGACGCAGGAAATACAATTTTCTCAAGAATGATGCAAGAAGATGGTCGGTAATGCATATTCATGTTCACATAAAAAGGTAATTGGCGTCGAGACAAAGGAGGCAGGGAAGAATTTCATGAGGGTTTGCAGGGAAATACTAAGTTTCATCCCCTTGTGGATATGAAAAGGAATAGTACCCCTCGAAAAGGTGAAACAACTTCCATGAGAAATAGTGCGTGTCATCTGGTGTCGGCAGTTCGCACGTGGTGAAAGATGGATGAAGTTTCAGGAAGGAATAATCAGCAATCGAAATGCAGTGTCCACAAGGAACAAAACAAGGCAAGACAGGGGGAAAACCTTCGCAATGGGCCAGGTTATGCTGGTAAATTGGCAAATACATCAATTTGTTGAGTTTCTCGTGGCTTTTCCATGTCCGTGTTGGGCTTTTTGGGCAAGGGATGGCCTCGGTTTTTGTTCGCTGTTTCATCATGGAAAGGAGGCGGGCACCGCCGAATCTGGACCGATCACTACTTAATCAGGAGTCTTGGCACGGTGGCTTCGACATCAAGAGGGTCTTGTAGTGAGAATTCCTCGGTAAGCCTCAATGGGGTATGTGCAGCAATACCAGGACTTCTTGTGGGCGAAACCCGGTGGCTAGATCGTATTCGTGGTAGCCGGCCTATTGGTGCGGTTGTAGACTAGCAGAGAAAAAGGCAAGCTGTCTGTACGATATATTACAGCCTGACAAAGTGATGACTGGGGGGTTCTGAGATTGAAAAAGGGAGGAAAGCAGTCTGGGAGATGTTCCAGCCGAGGGTTAGCGTGAGCAAAATAACAAATATGAGTACTGAGGTCGGAGATGAGGCACAGTGGTCCTAGTGAAATGAGGGGTCGTTGGAATTGTGATTCGGTGTTCGTGAGGGCTAACTGGGCGCTCGAGTGCTTGCTTGTGGTAAGTGGATAAAAAGGAAAGCCAGTCGGCAGGTAGATCAAGACCCACACGAAGTAGCTTGAATCGAAGCAGCGGCTGAATTCGTGCGTTTGTAACGTCGTAATTATTTGTGGAACAAGATTTTTAGGTGCAAAAGTTCGCCTAGGATAGAAAGCGGGTCAAATAAGGCTAAAGATATACCACTTGTAGGGGGTGTTATAGACACTTCAAGGGGATAGTGTAGGTTTGAGGGAGGCAGGCTATCGCAATTGGAAAGAGCGGAGATCAGTGTCAAAGGAGAATATGTTTATGTCGAGGCTAGTGGGGATTCAGACGGAGTGGCTTCCAGCCAAGCTGGAGTCGATGTGGCGGTGAGAGGGACTGCTGAGGGATAGAACTACTGGGCATCAAAGGAGAGGGAAATGTCGGAGCAAAGGGCAAAACCTGCGGAGTTTGGCGGGTCGATATCAGACAGGGGTGATTAGGAGCTGTCGATAAATGCCAGCAAGTCGGAATTGAGTATTGGCTGAAAAGGGGAGCAGAGGGCAGCGTTGAAAATGTGCGAGGAATAGGAGTGAAGGGTGGTAGGTTGAGCTGCACGTTGTGGGAGGGGTAACTCTAGTTGGGTGGAACACCAAATATGGAGCAGTTTGTAGTGGGAGGCAGTAGAGATAGTTTTCAGGTGAGGAGTACGGCGTGAAACAGAGTGGACGGCGTGTGGAGGTCGTATTTTCATACTGGCAGGCGGTCGACGTAGTGAATTTGTAAGGCTCACCGATGCATATGAGCAAGGGACACTTTTTATGGTCGAAACCGGATTCCATGAGTTAAGGCGAGTTGATTTAAGTGGAGACAGTTGAATGAAGGAGAGGGTTGTGAGAAGGGTGGGACGACTGGTAGACCTATTCCCCTGGACAGCGAGTAGTTTATAACCGGAGAGAACAGAGAGCAAATTAGAGTAAGGGGTGCACCCGGCAGGCGATGAAGTGGGACAGCGAGATAATAGTTGGCGTCTTTCACTAGGTGGCAATAAGAGGGTAGAAGCGGAAATGTCCAGATCAAAGGTAATAGGATCGGAATTTAAAGGGTTCAATGCGGGAGCAGATGAGGAGGCAGTGGGCAGTTGTGAGGAAGCAGGATGCGCGTGTAAAGACAGAGCAGTGGGGACTTGAGAAGAGGCGATGGAGCGACCAGCTGTCTGCGTCGAGGGCTCAGGACTATCAAGCGTCTTGATCGTGGGGCAAGTCGAGAGAGATCTAGGAATTTAACTTTGAAAAGGGGGGTTTTATCTCTGGCAACTTTTGATTTTTATAGAGGGAATTAAAAGCTATAGTGTTACGCACTCTAATGAACTCTTTGGCAGATGGATCATCTACGAATCGCATAAGGACTGGACAGTTGGAGCGCTGAACGCGCTTACTCAGCCTTGTTATTTGACAAGGAAGGTAAGCCATACCACGTGCATTGAACAATTTATGCTTGACATGCTCGAGGAGTGGTCTCTTTGGGACATAAAACCCGACTGCACTACGAGAGTTCCTCACTCTTATGAGAACCTCGGAAGCAACAGAGTCGATAAAGCGGCCAGCCCCCGTCAGGTTTTGTAAGGTAGTGTGTTCGATGCTTTCGGTGATGCACGGTATGGGGGCGAGTTCAGATACCGTATCTTCCAAATTCAGAAGCTGAGGTTTTATATCTGAGAAGCTTCGGTCTAAAACAGCTGTTCTTTTCGTTGCCAAGTCTACAAAGTCACAGAGGTCAGCCGAGCATTGTTTTAAATCCATGGAAGTTTGAATAAGCCTATATTTCCTAGTAACCGGAGTATGATTGGATGGGGTATATTGGAAGTTTTCTTTACTACACGTGGCATTCTGAAGTATCAAAAAGACGCTTTGAGTGAGGTGGAGCAGTAAAGGCAAACTTAAGCCAGGTTGAAATTTACCTCTGAGGAAATAAGTCTCTAAGTTTCTCTGGGTTACTAGATTGCCCTAGGGAGCTGTAATTTTTAGTATTTCCTGAGATAGCTGAATGAAAAGTTTATCGATAACAGAGCACAACACGACCTGGTGCAGCGCACTCGAGACAGGTAGAAGAGCTACAGTCCCGTAAGCACTGTGTGCTCTCTCAGCTAGTGTTCAGGGAGACCGATGAGGAAACACATATATGTAAATCCCTAAGTAACCGTAAGCTGCTCTGTTAGGCCTATCATGAGTTTTTGGAAGGCAAATCCCATCTCTCGAATCTCATATTATTCTTAGGCAAAGTCACTTCCCAGCCAGGCGGGGGCAAGAAGGACAAACGTTTCTCTCCTAGGCTTCAGGGGGGTCTTGACTCAGTCAGCCATTGCCTATTGGTTGAGAAACTGAAGACGTTTGAAATAGGACAAATACACCAGTAGGTGTCAACCTTTCTGACTGACAGGACATCTCATGATTGTCAATAGAGGAAAAGTTAACCAGCGGAGTACCTCAGGGGTCATTTTTTGCCCACTGCTATTTTCCTTTGTAACAACGATATGACAAAAGGTTTTTCACTAACACCCCCACATTTGCAAACGACGTAAAACTTGTAGGATCAAGGGACCGTGATGAATTAGCAAGGGACCTGACGTAGGTAGATGGCTCGACAAACAGACGGGACATATCCTTAGACGGAAGCTAGAGTCACATGCTAACCACAGCTCTACTGGGAGTGACAATGATGGAAGAAAAAAGGACCATTCACGTTTGTTACGACACACTCACCGAGCTGCTCCGGTGTCAAATCCGCTGCAGACTTCTTGTGCGCTAAACAGTGCAAACTGGCCGCTCACAAGGCATGATGAGAACACTTTTGGTCGCGCTACGGTTTTACCGCAAAGCGTGGAAAGTTTTCCTATTTTCGTACGAGCCAATAGTGAGGCCGTCTTTACGAGGCTGCTCATAGGTTTGGGCAAATTATTGAAAAAGCACTCAGTCTGCCTGAAAAAGCTTCGGCAACCACACACTTGGATGGCTAAAGCAGAACAAAGAAAACCACGTGAATAGAGACTGCAGGGTATGGGACTGTTCTAGCTCAGGAAACGAAGACTCGAAGAAAGCCTCACTGGGGCGTTCGAAGACCCGAAGGGTCTAACGGACACATGGGTCGAGTGTATATTTGAACGGTCCGGTCAGGGAATGAGGTAATAGCAAAATGTTGTGAAATCTACGCTCCAGGCCGAAATCTCACCCGGGCTTCTTCAAAAATGGAGTGGTGGCAATGCGGAATGGATTAACTGAGGAAACATCCAGTGTACAAGGTTCGCGGCATCTTAAAAGGATGCTGGAAGTGAAGTGGGATGAGTTACTCATAGAAGAGGCCTTCTGGGGATTAGGGAGAAATTGTTATTTTCTCAAGGCTTCCTGGTTGTCCCATGCCTGTGTTTATGAACCAAGGTCCTCTGATTGACGAAACGCTAGCGTCACGTTAGCCCCTAGCCTGAATGGTGGGAAAAATGTTCTTTCTCCTTCCTTTTCAGCCAGGCTGAAGAAGCGAATTACTGAGTGTAACAAAACTGGAAGGCTCTATCAAAGTCGCGGTTGTGAGTGCCAATCTTCGTGCATACCAGTGACTCACTTCTGAACGCCCGATTGGCTCCAGCCACTACCAATCCTGTGCAATCTGACCTCGCCTGATCTGAACCCTATTTGTAAAAGCAGCTGATATGTCCTTCCTCCAGTGTGCCATATGTAGCCTTGCCTGTGTTCCCCGGTGCCTCACTCGGGACAGAAAAGAACAAGTCGCCCGTATCCATGACTAACAGGCCCTTTATAGTCCTGAGCGCTCCCATCAACGTACCTCGGCCCTACAACGATTTATAGAGGAGAGGTTGGAATTTTCGGAGCACTGGGCGTTGGATTTCTCTCTCTTACCACTGATCATTGTAGTTTCAATTCCCTGCGCTCCTTCCAAGCATCCCTTAGCCCAGGCCCATGCCTACACTCAATACTCCAGAACAGATCGCACCAAAATCTTGTGGAATGCGAAGAGACTTCTGCTTTTGGCATGCTTCAGTGTGAGACGCCCTAAATAATACCACTCTGGCAGCGTTTACAACTGTTTGGCCCTGCCTTGAAGGCCGAAGTTCCCGTGTAACTGTCACGTCTAGGTCCTCCGCCTCCGACTCTCTTGGAAACGGAACACCGCTCATTCGGTTTAAGTCGGTAGTCCGAATTGGGCATTTGACGAGGTTCAGGAATAAATTACATCGATCCGCCCATCTGAGGACAGCATCCACATCCCGTACTCAATTTTTTCCGGCCAACCTAACATCATGTGCAATGACGAAACACGTTCGCTCAATTCCATCTCTGGGCCATTTATGTGGGGAAAGAAGCAAAGGGCTCAGTACCGAACCTTGTGGCATAATACTGACAACAATTATAACAATAGTAACAACATATTTCCCGGCCCTTGTTGAAATGCCCGCATAAAAGCATGATCAGACTGAACAATAATGCCCGTCAGGATAAAACACTCATAAACGTTGAAGGGTTGGTTCTAAATTTCATCAGCAACACAGTAAAGTTTCATGGGGCTTGAATGAAGCAAAATGGAAAGCGACTACCGCGGCAAATGCGGATCGCTCTCAGATTAAGCGACAACAGTGTAAGAATCGGCCAGGCATGAAAAAGCCGAAACAAAAATTACGATCAAAACCGAAAAATCGTCATAAGCAAAGGTGGTGCGAAGCCATAACAGCGTGGGCTGAGTCGACATCACCAGAAGAGGAAATTTGTTAAGAATCACGCAAACCGATGAAAATTGTACAAAAGTAACCAAGTAAACAAACACTGCTCCATAAAAAATTTGAGGCAATTACCAGAGTGACTGTCAAGGTTCCTTCAAAAGTGGGACTCGGCGGATGGTGGAAGAATGACAAAATCACAAAACTTGAAGAAGGAATGATCAAGTATAATAAAGTGCCAAGGGGAGGGAAAATGTAGAAGACGAGGGATGAAATTATTTGCTTGGGCTCAAGCTTGGCAATTCTGTTAAATTTACAACCATATTATGTCCCACTGAGTCTTTGACAGATTTTCCGCAAAAGTAACGGGCACTACAGATAAGGGTAATAAGCAAAGCCCCATTTCGAAGGAGCTTCTGTGCATACATACATTTGGGGTATGCTCTGGAGAACAATAAGTTCAATGTCATTGTGTGTGCCTGTTACAACGATGGGAAGCTTTGGAGAAGAGGATGGTACCATCGATCCTGGGCTGTTTGCCATTGTAATAAGTGCCCTTGTACGGTGGTTGACCAACGGAATACGGAAGGATAGGTTCTCTGCCAACAACGAATAACTACTCGTGCAGCTTTCAGCTTTTCACCTGCACCATCCAGTAGTCCAAAGAAGGAACCAGGAATGGTCGTCGACCGACTTCTGTTAAAAAAGCTCACGTGAGTATCTTTCTTCCTGTGGGGTGAAGAATATTCCGACGAAACACCAGGAAGGGAATGAAAAGGGAGGAAGACAAAAGTACGGTAGTCGTACCAGCTGTGAGCAAGGACGACAAATGTGGTGAATATAAAAACGCTTCTAGTGGTGACGGAGCTTTCTAGAATCGTGATTTTTCGTAGCGACCGCCAGGAAGCATAAGCATGCTGTAGATAATTGTAATGGGATCCTGCAACTATTAGCGTTTGAGCAGATCGATAGGTGACGAATACCAAAGAATAGTAACCACTGTAGCAGCGCTCTGTTTTACGAATAAAAGCAGGAAAAGAGCGATGAAGCCAAAGAGTTATAGTCCGAGTCAAAAAAAGCAGGAGCTGTTCTGAGGGAGGGCTCGTGTTACGAAGCTCTTCGGCTGAGCAGCTGGACCAGCACCGTTGCAGAAAATTTACAACTGACTTTGAACAACACATAATCGGTACTTGGGCCCAAGAGAAAAGCAGAGAAGGTAGAGCTTTGGATGGTTAATTATAAGTGTGCGATGTTTGTGCTACTGTTTCGATCAGTAAAAAGCAGGTGCAGTTTAGGTCGTGGTTTTAAACCGTAGGTGTATCAACGTCGGGATATCTTCGAAACAGAGGTCTAACGATTCAGTTTTCCAAGCTATGTATCGACTATTGCGTCGGATACCGCAGGCCGGTCAAAGATGGTGTAGGGAACCCGAAGGGGCCGAAATTAAGAGAGCTAGGGCCAGCAAGCACAAGTGGAGAGATCGAACGGCACGCAGTCACTCCACACGGATTCAGACAACAGAAGAGGAGGCCAGTTCAAATGCCTAAATGCTTGGGATTTCCTACATGCAGGTTAGAGTCTAGACTGTTACCAGAAATTCATGTAATCGGAAGGAGGTGGAGAGCATTGGCCTTAGAACTCAGCCGGAAGTGTATTTTCGTTCTTTTTATTACAGAGAAGCAAGACGGCATGTCACTTCATGAGGTGCACCTCCCGTTTCTCCTCAGCCTGCCCTTAGGTGAAACATCCAACAGGGTCAGCAGCTGCTAGGAGTGGCAGCTTCCCCTTTCTAAGGAACTGCCAGGGATTAGATGCCGTTGCCTTCGGGAGTGTCGTGGCCTCAAGCTTTGAGAGAGGAAGACTGGGGGTAAAAGGAGTACTCGAAAAACGGCGGTAACCCTGAGGCTCCCATGCGACCGCCTGACCCTGCCAACAAAAAGGTCCGCCCTTTCCTAGTATGTATATGGACCATCTGGCAAAGGCACCACTGGTTTTGACATGCAGAGCAGCTCCATAGACAGGCAGACTTTGGTGGGAAAATATTACCACATGCCTGGGAGAGGTTGACCGCTACCCGGCGCCAAAGCAGAGAGTAATTAATGCTGATATATAATAAAGCGGCAGCCTAAAACCACAGGCTGAAGGAGGGAACCGATGAACGGCAAAGAGTAACTGAACCGAAAACTGGAAGCCTAAAGGGGGGTTTGAATCGGCGGAAACTCGGTTAGAGTTCACGATGAAATGATTTCCTGAGCAGTAGTGGAAGAACGGTGTATAGAAAAAAGCTCACTGTAATAATGACAGACGGATGATTAGGGACTATTCGAAGAGCAAGAGCCCCCCCCAGGGTAGGAATATGAGTCCGAGTCAGCGGATTTCCAAGGGTCTGGCTTTGAGCCGGAATATCATACCCGGGTTAGGTTATCCATTAAAAGAATAAAACCCTAGACGAATTCTAACGGCCCCAGCTCCACTGAGGTATAGGTTAACAAGGTTGGATAAAGTTTTGCACAGTACAGCACTTACCTATTTGGGTCAGAGATCCCGTTGCAGACCAACCGGACCTGAGATTCCGTGGCGGTTTGTATCAAAAAGCAGAGTATTTTACAAGGTGCAGCTTTGATCTTGAAGTCCCTTTACATAGAGGAATAATCGCCTTGTTGTCCGTAAACCCTGATGGATAAAGCGAGTGTTTTGGGCTTCTGGACTGCAGCTCTGACCCCAAAATCGTATTTCTTACTAGATCATGGAAAAAGGTAAATTCGACCCAAATTTTCCCGATCGAAACGGTTTTACTTTCAACAGGATTCGTCGTTTACCATAGTTAAACTGATTCGAGTAGCCAACTGGCTCCTTTGTCGGCGATCTTTGAACATTCTCGGTATGTGTCCTTTCACTGTCGCACATTTGTATATGTCACACGACAGTATTCTGGCGCGGGCCTGATACCTTTCCTTAAGAAGCCTATCTGACTTCCTGGATGCCAAGAGGTTCGACTAATAAGGCCGATCAGCTGTGTGGCCCTAACAACTTAGTTGATGGTGTGCCCCAAAAAAGCAAAAGGATGGAATATCGCAACCCTAAGCCCTGCACTAAAGGTCAATCGGGAAGCGGGTACAAGTCCACATGGGAAGCATCTGGGGGGGAAAATATTTTTAAATGTTAAGATGCCGCTTTTCCCGTGAACTTCACCAAGGCACAGGTGCATCAGGAGCTGAGGAAGTTTACACTCTCAGAGATGTTTCTCATAAAAAAGTTGAGATAACCAAGATCAAATGTGTATAATCCTCTGATATCTCCCGCAACCGGGTATGGACAGCCTGGCCGAACAGCTTTAAGAACTTCATTACTAAGGATTATCAGGGGCAGGGGGCCTGAAGTGCCCCACGAATGGCTGCACTAGCGAGAGGTCGCCTTATCTAATCTGATCTCTTCGCGATGATTATAATATTAATATTATGATTAAGAATAAAAACAGCAACAACGATAATAAAAATAATAATAATAATAATAATAATAATAATAATAATAATAATAATAATGACAATGGCTTATTTCGGATAACCCAGAGGCATGTTGCAACGCAAGATCAAACGGTAAAATTGGAAGCTGAATCCAAATTTCAAAAGGGTGATTTAGGCACGTGCACTCGATACCCTATAGGAGAAGGTATTTAAGTTACTCTTTATGGTGGTTCCCGGCAAACTTGAATGAAAGGTCGGGTGGCCAAGCCGGGCGAGTTCAGTTGGAGCTGGTTAGAAGTTGGGTGCTCAACGACAGAATCAAAAAGAACTGTCGGAACTTTTGTTTATCTTGAGGAAGGCGAAGTTGCCAAGGGGGAGGTAAACAAGCCATAGCACTCCGAGGTGCATGAAAAGGCTTAGAATTGAGTATTAGAGGGTGAAAGGAGTGAAATTGCGGGCGGACAACAAGAAAAGTCCTTCGAAGGTTACCTTTATGACGTTTGGCAACCAAATATCGGCTGAGTTAGGTAAATACCTAGGGAAGAACTCATCTGTAGAGAGAGATTGCCCATTCGGTGGTGAAAGAAGTGGGCGAATGCAAACAGGTAGTCGCTGAGCAGATTGTTTACTTCCAGAAAAGTGGAATATGATGCACCGGTATGGAAGTATGACTTGAGCGACAGATCAGTGCGTGATGGGTAGCCACGATAGTCACGGAGACAAGGTTTGCGAAGGAGATGAGTATTTAAATGACAAGTAGGTATTTAGGTAATAATTGGCATTATCTAGGGGCTGAGCATGATGATCAGAGGGTTGCAGGCATAAAAACAGAGAGGATTTACCGAGATAGAATACTGGATATGAATAAAACACCGAATAACCGAAGAACACAGTTACAAAGCTGGGCGGTGAAGTACGTGACAGATAACAATGCTGTCTATTGATTTTCCTTGTAAAAGGTGGATCACTTGATGACGGCAAATCAAAATGCTACGCTACAGGTGTCCCTCAGATGTGAATATATGGGAGAGGTGTGACTCTTTGCGAGGTGAGGATTTTGCAATTCTACAGCCATGCACGGGCAAACAGCAGGATCGATGGAAGGAGGGAGCAAACTGTCTCAATACGGCTGACTTTTGGGATGCTCTGGAGACAGATATTCTTCAGCGAATTACGCTGTCTGGAAATTGTGAAAAGGAAGTGTATGGCAATTTTAAGTATGACCTTTTGCACACAACAGTAATAAAAAATATATCGGTTAGGGAAATATGATGGTAACCAGCTCGGTAGTTTGCCAAGAATGCCATAAGATTTAAACCATAAAAGCATGCGGCAATGTGTGACCCGAATGAAAGACTTGCATACCAAGTAACACAATAACCCTTGCTTTTCTGCTACCCACCGCCTCCGTGACTGAGTTTAAGTAATCAGCTTAGCAGATTAGGCATGAACGATTTTCCAGGAAAGTATTTCGCTGGCCATTTAGGAGTTTCTTATTTGTCAATGGGCAATGATCTTATTTTCAAAGGTCCTCTCCACGGTTCTGGGGGTAATATAGATGTGGTTTACAGGGCGACCGTTTTTTGGTCCATTCCGGGAACCTTTCTTGTTCAAGGGGATGACTGTGAAAGTCCTTCATTGATTGGGAAACGGGATAGGTTGAACGAGTTCGTTAGAGTGGCAGAAAAATTGGGGTCCTATGAATTAAAAAATGCCGATGGGATACTCTCCGGGCTAGGGTAAGAAGATGTTTTGGCAGAAGTCAGTAGACGATGGACATCATCAGTGTGAAACAACACGGCAACCAAAACATCATCGGATGAAGAGGTCATACTTTTATCGGATAACGATTTGTCCTCCGTTAATTTAGAGTCGTAGAAGGCACTAAACACATCCGCTATATCCGAATATTTTTCCAGATGCCCCTTGTTGAAGATGATTAAATATATTCTGCCAATATTCCGTTTTTCCACCTGTCATCAGTTTACTCAGATGTTCCGTTCTTTCCCTATGAGGCAAGGCGTTATTTTTCTGCTGAATGAGCTTTCGATTCGTTTCTGCCTAATTAGCCGCGATACCAAGTCCGGCTGTAGAAATGTTGACAGACCCTCCGGTATTGCGCGCAATTCGGCCTAGCTTGGAAAGCAGCCTGAAGAGTACGGAATCCTGTTGTCTTAGTCTTTGTCCGAAGTAGTGCAGTTGGAGTGATGGCACCCGGATAAATACTGGGGTTGATACGGACCACATCAGTTACCAATTAAGGTTCATCCGATAGGAAATACGTACCCCAATTTCTGGACCAAAACATTTGTTGTGCGGCTTTCCAGCAGACTGGGTGAAATGGTACTTGAACTGGGTCTGGTGAGCCCGTGGTTATTGACAATGGGAACCGGCAACAAACGTCCACGTGATTTCACAGACTGAAGCCCCCTCCCCCCCTTGGTGGAGTGGAAGCCTGGGTAAAGCCCTGAGTAAACAAAAGACCCAGAGTGTTATCACCTGTATTGGAGTGATTCACGCGCTGGATTCACCCGCCAAGACTATTGCTGGCAACGGATAACTGGTAACTTCTTGGGCCTTTGCTTGCTAACCAACGTGCCCTTGGAGCATAGAAACCACCAGCTGGTGGCTAACAGGTGTGGTGAAGAGAGGTTGAAAGCATTGATATTGCGCATAATTTTTTCGCTGTAGGCTGTGGAGGGTGATAGATAAATCCTAGGCGGATGTCCTGCGACTGCAATTTAAAATTGACCAGGCCGAGTCCCCGAAAGAATCCAGGACTTCGTGGTGCACTGGTGAGTCTGACAAGAATTTTACTGAGATTAACAATACCTCCGCCTCCTCGTCGGTTTATCTTACTGTCCGGGAAGACTTTATAGGCAGTTATAGACAGTTTGCTCGCGGAGATCCTAGAAAAGGGCCGGGCTTCCGTGGCAAACGTTATGTCGTAGGTACCAATGAGAACAGTGGTACAACGTGTGTGTATTTTTGCCAGTGGTGACCTTAAGTCGAACAACAAAATGATCTTACACGTCTCGTTCGCATGGGTGAATAAAAGGGAAGGTGGAGCCACCTCGAACTCAAGCAGAGACAGGGAGAATGAAGTAGAACTACGGACACAAACAGGGACAACCTAATCATCGAAACCAGGGGTCAGTCAGAAGATGACTTTCCCAGGTGTGCTAGGCGAGAAAATTGTGCTGGCTTCCATAGCGGTGGCCTCTTAACAGCCCCACTTTGAAATTGCTAAAAAGGATGTCAATTTAGGCGCTGGTGTAAGGGCAGGGCATACCGGGGGGTTGGCCGAGGGGGGTGGAAAATAATAGATGGCTCCAGAAGAGGGCTTGGTATTGCAAGCTCCACATAGGATAGAGGTTGCTGCACGAAAGCTAGAGTGAGGATTTGGTAACCCTCACAGTTGAAGTGCAGAGTTTTCAAAGCTCGCGGGAGGGCGCGGAATATGGTGGAGTGTGTCCAGGGGAAGGTGGCCGTCACTTGGGACGCTATTGTCATTGGGGTTTGCGCGAGGAGTCATTGTTTGAGGTGGTCTAACGAATGGTGGTAGGGTGTGATACATGGCCTGGAGTTGATGTGGAGTTAGCGGATTCGACGTGTACGGCAACGGTAAACGGGTTTGTAGGCTCGCAAGGGATGCAGGCTTGCAGTTAGACGAGGCTCAGGCGGAGAGCTTGTGTTTTGACTGTAAGACCCGATGATCGCCCTCACTCTACTCCAGCATCGAAATGAAGGTGTTTTTTAGGTGATGTGAAGACTTGGTGGCTGGACCGATGGAGGGAGGGTTTGCTTTGGCATTTGCCATTCAAGGCCTTATGGATTTCTTACATGATGAACATAGCTGGTCTGGCACTGCAACACAGGTCCACATACACACGGCGGTTGCCTTATCTCAGGCATTTCATGTGGCCCCTAGGTGAGCGGGGCAGTTTGTAGAAGTGGTGCCTTTGGTGAACCAACTAAACGGTGACTAAAAGGGAAAAGAAGAATTGGGGGCGAATTTGTAGGTGACTCTCAAATTGTGGGATTACGGATCCTGTCAAGTTAATTTTGCCATTTACTTTGACAGACGTAATAGATAGAGATGAAAGTTGCCAACGTCTTCCTGGAGGTTGCGTTGTTGACACATAAAGCAATACGTCCAAGTCTGCAGTAGTGCACGGCGTCATCTGCAACGATAGTGACGTCGGGGCATTTCTTACTGCAGATAAGCAGTTTTGGGTCTTTTTACTACTATCAACCTGCGTTAAATTAGTTGTACAGGATCATTTGGTCAAGGCCTCCCAGAAGTGTCGGTAGAAGAATGCGACTGAACCTGGGATCGATAGCCAGAAGATCGCGTTGGATCAAAAGGGCTGAACTGGTCAATGTCCAATGACGCCGAAGAACCATAGAGGTGGTAGATGTCCTGGGTGAGGCCCTGTTCATAGGAATACGAGCTAAAACATCTACAGGTTCTGTGGGTTCAAAGTCAACTGAGGGCGCGGATATGTATTTCGCAAGCTGAACATGCCTCTCTATAGAGGAGGTTTATAAGTATGCGCCTGGACAATCTTAAACGACTAGAGTCGGAGATGATTGCAATGATATATTGGCCGGGGTTAAATAGTTTTTCAGAGTCAATTTGACTAGTTGGCTCAGCAATGATTGTCAATGAGGAAGTCTCTGTAAGGCATCCTCAATCGATTTTCACTTAGCATGAGTCCATTTCATATGGCTGAGTATATTTTTGGCCCCACTGTACGTATCGACGAGAGATACGGGACATATATTCAAAGCTGTTGTCTTGTCGGCTCTTGTGATATTCATTTTGGAATCCCGAGTGGCTCGCCTCGCAGCAGATAAACGGTGACTTTTAGACAAAGAAAGACAGGACGATAAAGTCATGAAGGTAAAAGAACAAAATGGAAATTTAATCATCTATGCATGAAATCAGGAGCAGCTGCAGAATATTCTACAGCGAAGCAACAAAACCATAAAAGCCAAGCAGGACTTCAACAGGCAAGCCATTACCATTGCCATAAAGGAAGCTCTTAACCCTGCCACCAATTACCCCTTCCGCTCTTAAACTACCGCAGGGGACTTGGATTTCCAGGGCTCTGCTGGTCGTCACAAGGTGGCCTACCGCATTCTGTGCACCTCATCTCTTGCATAAGCCTGAGAACACGGTCATGAGAAGTAAACCCCCACCAGAGGCAACAACAAAGTTGACCAAATTTTCACTCGTGGCCCCACCGAAACAGAAACCCAGGTACTGCATCATTCGCCTGAGAGTGACGATAAAGGGTCTTGCTTACCTCTTTGCTCTAGCGGCGTTAAGCCACTGTCAGTGCGCTCTGTTTAGCCCCAAATTACAGGTTGGCTTCCAGTTCCTTCACTTGTCCATTCCTCTAACTGAGACATTTTTTCTCGTACCACTGACCCCCAGTTCGTCTCTCGTTGTCTACGTCCCATTATTACCGAGAGCATGGCTAAACTCGCCCAAATCGCTGTGCGTTACCACCGACTATCACCAAGAAGTTCTAAAAGAACTCTGAAACATACCCCTGTAGGGCAGAAGCTTGAGATTCAGGGGCTGCTTTTAAATTTATTCTTTCGAAATCTCTGTCTGAGAAGCTCAGTCACCCTGACAAACGATATCTTATACAGGAAAAATGCTGCTTCAAACCTCGCGCTAAGGACCGAAAGAGTATCAGGATTGATAAACTTGCGCTCAGGACATAATCTGTACTTCAGATCAAAACTGGTAGTATGTGACTCAAAACCTGCTGACTCCTCTGAATCTGTACCCGGAAAATTTAACGCTCATTTCGCCTCTCCCTCCTACCTCACGGTATTCTCTTCACTCCTTCTATGCCTATCATTACTGACACCACACTGTCCAGCATCTGCTTTGAATCTATGCGTAAGCATGGAGTGGCTACCTTGAATAGATAATCTCCTAGACCTGATCCTGAGAGGTTTCCCTCAGGCTTTATTCCACTTGAGTAGATCTGATCTCTCTTTCCGGCTTCTAAACCTCCGTATGTTGTCCAAGAGCAGCGGCTCGGTGCCAACGTTGTTGAATACCTCTATTTTGAAACCGGGTTATAAAAAAGGATCTCCACCCGATCCTGACAAATGTCACCCTATGAATCGTGCTGCTGCAAAGTGCAAGACCACGGAGCTGGAAGTAAAAGGCAAATTGTTAATCACCAGCAAAACAGCATCTCGGTGAACTTCGCCCGAAATGGCTTCGTCAATACCAGATCCTGCTCTTCTTGGTCAAACTATAACAAGACCCTCCGCGTGCTGAAACCACGCCCTGGGTTTTGGGGCTTGCCGGGTGCTAATTGCCTGGCAAGCCAATAAACGGCTGGATCAACCGTGGCAATATGGTCCAATACGTTGGTCGATACTTGTGGTAGCTCTTCATTAGGTTGAAGTGGTCCAAGATACTGCTGCCGAAGCTCTTGGTGGCCGTCTGTAAAGTCAGGAGAGACGAGAGATGGAGTAGCACGGCTAAGTTGGTGATGTGCCCTTGGTTGCGATGTTGGTAATCTTATCCAAGGGGAGAAAGCAGGACGGATCAGCCATGATGTCGAAGTATTGCATGAAGTGAAAGCTCACCATAGGGTGAGGGAGCTCAGCAATAATGAATATCAACATAAGAGCAATATCAATAACGATAACGGCATATTTCGGATGAGCCCAAAGCATGCTACAATGCATGATCAGATGATCCGGGAGATGTCAGAACAGAAGTCTTACAATGTAGTGAAACATATGCACACAAATGGTTTGGGGAGATTTTTACGTGGATCACAACAAGGATAAAGCCAGGCAGATTTAAAAGTCAAGGTCAACTGGTCTTTTCGGCTTATGGCTGTTATAACTGACTGACAAAAAGGAGTATCTACGTAAATAATGTCGGGGGTGAACACCACAATAAGAAATTTGAATGAAATCGAGAGGTTTTCGCCAAGCGTTTTCTGAAAAGAACAATTCGTCAAAGGAGGTTCGAAGAGCCACTTGCACGCTGCAAAGTGTAAAAAACCATTTAGAAAGGAAACCGGAAGGGGTACAAGAGCGGATCTTCGGAGATAAATTGCAGAGATTCAGTCGGCCTTGCAGAGGGTAAAGTCTTTGTGGCCAGATACCATCAGAGGCAATCACAAGAATAGTGCACAAAAGATCAGAATGAGAGAGAGAGGGACTTCAAGAGCAGCGATGGAAAAACAGCCAGAGGCGAGTAAGTGAGCTCTGGGTGAATTATTTACATTATTGCAGGTATGCCACGAAGTAACAAAGAAGAGGTGGAATGTTGGTTATGAATCGATGTGAAGGGCGATTGCGGAGGCGGAAAGCGTGCAGATGCGGTCATGGAGTGAAAAATAGACGAGTGTCCGGATGACGGTCCTGAATAATGGAGCATACGATGACAGTGGTTAGATCTACAGAATTATTGGGTTCGACACGAAAGACGGGATCGGAACAGGGTTTGGTGTAATAATGTCCGCGGGCATGGCTGAAGAAGATGGCAGTTTGACACTGGAGGGATGGAAGGGCAACAGAAGTGATCTTTAAGGGAAAGCCGGAGAATTACAGGTGGTGAATGGGAATTGTTAGCGTATGTTGTGTTGGTTGAGAAACAACAATGTGAAAATAAATGACAACTCAGTATGGGTTGCGGGGGTACAGCGATTGCAAAGATGTATAGTTTGCCGAGAGAGTGATGGAATGGATGAATGGCAGGTACTCATCTTTTAGCGAACACTACACGGCGTAAGCCAAGGTTCGGTGCAAGTAAACGAACACTGCAATCTTACCTGTAGAATTGCCTTGAGGAAGGTTACCCACGTTAACCAAAAGTTGGGTTATTGCATGTGCCAACAACCTTGTGCTATTACCACCATAACTTTCACAGCTCGAACACCGTAAGCATTTGTAGGTTTCTGATTAGCCGCGACCAACCCGATGTTTTACGGAACGGGGCGATCTGTGGAGTACTGTTAAATACGGCTTATGTGTGCTTCGGTGTCTACTAAGAATGACGCTCCAGTTATTCTTTCACCCACAAAGAACAGTTGACTGTTAGCTAAAGGGACTGAAATGGTTGTCACATGCACCCGTCAGCTTACGCGCTTCCGTAGTGCTCAGATTGATATGTGCAAGGCCTAATGCATTTTCCAGCCTCATTATCGTGTTTGCGGAGGTACCAACAAATACCGAAGATTTTAGGGCCAGGCTTACTTGGGCGGTTCTGTCCGCTCACTCTGCTGGAAGCGGAATGTGATCGCGGCTCTTTTACCGCGTGAACCTGAGAGGATAGTAACTCCATCCGCCTAGCTAAGCCCTGTGTGATGTCAGCATGGTCCGGCTCGAGGTACCCACCTACGTGATAGACAGAGAGTGAGGAAAGTTTTCACTCGACCGGAGGTCTCCGCTGGTTCGTTTACCGCTTATTTATTCCCGAAGGAGTCCCAGATACCTGGCATAATATCCAAAGGAGCTTGCATGTAAAGCACGTGTAACACTGTATCACCCACTTTGAGAGTCAAGACCTACCCTGGCATAAGACGGAGAAGTTGGTTTGGTGTTTTGGCCCGATAGGCACTGAGCTTAAAGCCGGACAACAGTTGCCCTAGTCGACGATCTGCTTGTATACCAAGTCCTCCCGGTGTGGCGTGCAGCAATCAATAGCACGGGCTCTCATCGGTTGAGTTGCACAAAATATCCCCAACTACTGGAGACAGGGCCGGCGAAAAAAAGCTCCACCAGATATGTAAACTCAGTATATTGGCTGGTTATGTAAGCCATTTGAATCAGCAAAACCTCCGGGTCCGCGGGCAAAACTCGGGCATCCTCAAGTGTAGTGAGGATACTCCGGGCTTCCGTAAGTCCCTCATATGCCCAATAACCAATTGTGGTGTCTCCTGCAAATTAGTTATCTTCAGAAATAAACCAAGCTCAACTAGATATGGGGTTTCATAAACACTCAGGTTATTCAGTGACACTTTGAAATACTGCCGCTAAAGAAAACGGTATACAAGCACATGTGGGTGGGACAATGGAACCAACTCACATCAGTGATGAAAATTCTCCGAAAAATACGAAAATCTCGCCCGCTTGTTAATATTTCGTCGGTCTGATCAACTGAAAGCGCCGAGCTAACGAGATGAATGGTGTATGGACGCGGTTGATGGCTACAGTCTTGAATTAAATGATGCTTCGCCGGTGGTCAAAAAGCCACAGTCACAGGTTGCTGGCAGTTTTATACAAATCCGCAGAGCAGAAATTTCAGAAAGGTAAAAGATCAGGGAGGAGTTACGAGAGCGAGCGTTGTATCGGCGGTGGAGCGAAGAGCAGCTGGGTTCGCAGTGACAAAACAAGCTTTAGACTACGGTTGTAAATCAAGAAGATTGCCAGAAACGAAAGCAGTGTCATTACACCAGCAGCCACACAGATGGGATGGGGATACCGTGGCACACGACCACCCTACAATCCAGGAGGTGAAGCAGAAAGCGGAACAGGAGCCAAGCGTGGCCCACAATATAGTTCTGCTGCAACGGGGGCATCCTATGTAGCGTACCTATAACCAGACCTGTTGGCTCCAGGGTACCTTAGGTGTCTGGTGCCTGTCTATAAAGCGACCGTCCGTCCAAACTCCGAGAACTGTGTTCAAGCTTGATCATACCCACTCGCGTGTGACAAGCAGGTAACAGAAGATGTAAAGAGGCCTTTCGCATGGTTCACAAGAGGCCAACGGAACTGTCATATCCAGCCAGACTGGAACAACCTAACTTTTACATGCTGGAAAAGAGAAGTTCGAGAGGAGACTCCATCTACGCCGTAAAGCAGATCAAAAGACTATCGGAACCGGACCGCTCTCTCCTGACGCATAGTTGCAACACAGCTCTCGGGAGACACGGGCTGAGTCTGGCCAAACCAAGAGCATATGGTGCCCACTTGGCACAGCCCCTGAACTTCGTGTGGGGGACCTGTAGTGAGGGGCCAATCACCCCCATATTTCACTTGTTTGAATGTACGTTTAGCGCATGCAACAACCGCTAGCACTACTTCCGTCATATTTCCTCGGTAAAAACCAGCGCTTGGTCTCTGCACCCTGGCCTTGTGAGAATATGTGTGATTGGTACTCCACCGTCTTTTTTCAGTGACCTCCCCGACGAAGGCAAGAGCAGAAGCTAGAAGATTGTCACTCTGAAAGTGTTCAGCCGGTTACACTCATTGTTTCCTATTTACAGCACTAGGGTCATTCAACAGGGTCATGTCTACAGTGGATTATTTTCTGTCGTTCATATATCGAATTATTAGATTCTTCGTCTCGTTGGCGTCGAATAAAAACCATCAACTGCGTAAAAATGTTTTGATGGCAGAACCATGTCCTTTCCGTTTTGGGGTCCTCGCTATAGCTGCGGTCAGCTAAAGCTTGCATTCCGCCCTTTTTTCGCATATCTGGCACAGATAAAAGTGAGCTATCCCAAACTGGTTGTTTTTCAGGTCAAACCACCTTCTTTGATGGGTACAGAGCATAAACCTGACTACAAACCAAAGAGCCACGCAAGTTATTAGAAAATCCCGGATTTGCCCCAGGAATATCCGAAGGTTTGCGTCGCCGTTCTCAAGCCTTGTTTCTAGGAAGCTCGTACGCCTAGCCAACGGTCCTGTTTCTACCAGCTGCTCCCGGCAACACCAGTCTAAATGATTCCACCAATTGGGGATGTCGCTATGAACTCGTGGGGGCAGAACCCGTGAGACACATCCCGAAAAACTTTCCTTAAGCGCTTGGCGGCATCAAAAAAGAAAATCATCCAGCACTTACTCTCCGAAATCCAAAACAGGGATGTGATACCCTCGTGGTTGTTCGGGAAAACGCCTTGACTTTCAGGCACGACGTCCACGAACGATACAGTTCTGCATCAACCATCGATGGAGCCACTCCCAGTGCATGCTGCAAGCACGGTAGCCATTCTAACACAAATCGAGGGCTTAGATAATTGCGCCGGGGCTGCAGGCAAAATCTTCGAGCATGCAAGCACATATTTCTCACAATCCCATGCGGTCGCCACCGCCACTGTCACTCCGTCAGATCCCATCGTCAAACTCGCGTCGACAACTACCCAACACAACCCACCCAGTTGCAACTCTGACATTCGGGTGTATTCTTAGGAGATTCGTCGTTTAATGCGTGTGAATGGACAGCAGGAGTATGCCCCAAAACACCTTCACAAAGGGAGCCCAACCAACCACTGTTTCACAACCTGTACTCCTAAGCCAAATTCCCGATCGGGCAAACGTTACCTTCGTCGCCGTTTCTGACTCGAAGCTAGCAAGTGCGAAAACCCTGTAGTTTCTATTCCAACCACGTGATGGCGACAAGCTATGCCGGCTACACTGCTCCCGGTCGCTCCACCTACGTGGGAGACAGGTTTACAGGTATGCGCTTCTTAATCGATACGGGAGCGCAGGTCAGCATAATACCAGTTCCAGGACGGTCTACCGCCTCCTCTACAGCTCTGATATTGGAAACCACCAGTGACATCCCCATTCCAGCACACGGCTGTCAACGTCTCACCCTACATCGTTATTCGCGTCTTCCTTCCCTGAGGAATTTTGGTCACCCTGATACATCAGACATCTTATGCTCGGATATTTTGAAATTCTTGGCTAGATAAGCGATCCCGGTGGGCAGCAGTTGGTAGATTAGGCTACATCGAAATTGTGGTTGGTTACCTTTTTCAAGCTCACTCACCAAAAATCCCCACGTCGGTTCCCATGCTCAAGCAATAACCTGCATCCATTCACCACTGGAGTAGCCCAACACCGTCACACATGGACCTCCTGTCTACTCCGCCTCGCAGGTCAGCCCCAGACAAGCTTCTTGTAGCCCGCTCCGAGTTGCAACATACGCCAGGCTCAGAAATCATCCGGCCTTCCAGCAGTCCGTGGGCAACACCCCACAAGTGGCTCCAAAGCATTCACCTGTCGACTAAAGGCCGCGCAGAGATTATCGCTCAATCAATCAAGTGACCACGACCGACCCATTCCACATATCATGGACCTCGCATCTGGATTGGTTGGTAAGATAATTTTTGGTCGAATACTTTTGGTGCATGCATAATACCCACTTCTATTGGCTGAGGCGGCACTCCCAAATCGACCGCGGAAAACCTTTTCGGTTTTCAGGAGTTTCTCCGAAAGCCGTTTGGACCTGACGATGCTGCGCAAACATCCCAGTGTTTGACCAATATAAGTAGCTCTAGTCTGAATGTAGCCTTTGCTTGTCTGGAGGACGTCCTGGCTGCCAACTCTTCCGATACAGAACATCTAGAACATCTTCACATAATTTGTGACCTCCTGTCCCAACACGAGGTCAAGGTCGGCACGAAAGTAGGTGTGGTGGATGCCGGAGCATTAGATGTTCAGGCCACAATGCAACCTCCACATGGACCATGCCAATGCATAGCAAAGCTCAAGTTATACAAGACTAACCAGAAACCACGTCATTCAAACCACTACGGCGTCTCAATGAGTTGGTCATTTTTTTATCAGCTTTTCATCCCAGAGAGCGCTCAGTTATTGCAAACACTGATAGGCTTCCATGAGGCAAAGCGAAAGAACTACTTTTTACAAAAAACCCTCGATAGGTGCCGGCTATGTGGAACCGGGCTACGAGCAACACGGGCACTCTGTCGCATCTAAAACAGGCTGTGTCAAATGCCCTAGCCACTCGTGCATCATAAATAGCCGTAGCAGTGTACTGCAACAACCATAAGCCGACAACGGGCAACCAGTTTCACTTTTCTCCAGGAAACTAAAATCTGCCGAATCCAGGACTAGCGCCAATGACTGCAAGGTCCTTGCTACTCCTATAGGCGTCTCTAGCTTTGGCTCAAATTAGAGGCCAGCGAACTCACTGCCTGCACCAAGTATAAACCAGTCGTCCCTGCACTATGAGCCACCTTCGACAGATACTCTCCAGGAAAACCTTGATATCTGGATTTCATAACTCGTTAAGCAAGTGTTGTAGGCCATATCACAGGTGTCGATAATCTTGTCACGGAAGCTCTGTATTGCATCCGAAACCTGAGCCCGACACTTCCGATCAGATCAAACTCGAAGCTGTTACAATCGCACAGGTCAGCGATTCCAGTTTAGAGAAATTGGAGTATCCACTCAACTTGAAATGATGCGGCACATAGAAGATGATCCCGCCCAGAACTAAGCTAGAGAAGGCAGCAAGGAAGATAATACTGCGGAATGGCTGTTATAATATTATTATTCGTTTACCTCAGAGACTCCTGAAGCATGCCTGACATGTGATCAAATTTTTACCAGCGACAAGTAGGACGGATAAAAGTGCAAAATTTAGAAATGTGCATTACAACAGCACAGTAGGCAGACCTAGAAGTGGGATGAGAGGGAGATAAATGGGTGCACACCAAATTACAATGGGTGGAGTTTAAGTGAACTCAAGGTTGGATTCTAAGACTTTTCATTAACTGAAATCGCGCTCATGGAATAATAGTACAATGATCGTAAGTAAGCATAAAATCGATGAAATGCAATGCGGATGAGTTGAACTGGGGAGGTGAAACCGGTCACATGTTGACTACGTAGTGGAAAAAGTGAGGATAAAGTTCGAAACGAAAAAAACATGATCATTCTCACGTCAGCGACATCGTCGGGAGGAGGCAAACTGCGAAATTAATACATGAAATCCGGTCAAAGGCAATACAAAATATCAGTCGTGAATTACGGATGCAAGTGCGTGAGTACTGAATTATAAGTAAAAGTCACCAAGTGGCCAGTGATCTCTATACAGCATTGTAGTGAAAGGGGGAGGGAAAAATAAAAGCAATTTGCCTGAAGCGATTTCAACGGGGACGGGCAAATGAGGTGACGTCGTAGTGATCAGCAAGTTCAAGCGCTATATTGAGTGTGACGCGCTTCTGGAGACAGAGGATCACATAAATGATAAAATCAAACAGCATATACGTAGTTCACTGCATAAATCAAAATTAGAGGATCGATCATCTGTGCACACAACGTGCCCTGGGATGGAAAGAGATGAGCAGAATGAAGTACACCGGACAAAAAGTTCGACATGGACAACAGCTGCCAACAAGGGCACTGAGAAAGGAGAGTCACAGGCCGAGAGATCAAACTAAAATGAGCACAGCACCTTGAATCATTAACTCTTACAAGATACATCAGTACCGGGAGTACGTCAAATTGTGCTGCAAAAGATGGGGAGGAGAGTGACTGTCTTTGTGGAACTGTAGAACGCGACTGAAGTAAAGAAATGAACTGATACAGGTGCCCGTTGATCATTTTGCGAGGATTGGGAATCGTTATTCAGCTTTGCGGAGTATCACTACTGCTACTACAACTGCCAGTTGCAGCAGCAGCCATGACCTTCTCATGTAGTCTGAACCGGTCGACTATGAGAGGACAAACGTCATCCACTTTAGAGACTTCCGTCAAAAACGGCAACAGATTGAGCAATTCCCAGTCATTTGCATCAACGAACCAACCTCCAATGGGAACACCATTGTCCAATTGATAACCAAAAGCTTGTGGTGAGTTGTCAGTGATGACCGTTTTGCGCAGAGCTCGGCCTAACACTCGAAGGTCCTTTACATAATAACCATTTACTCAAAAGCAGTGTTCACGAAACAGTCGGTGCAAAGAAAAACACAGAGTGGTGAAAGCACGGAGCCAAATCGACAACTGAGTCAGTGAATCACAATGCCCAAGCACAGAGGCAGCGTTGCTGCATACGAATATACTCACTGCACCAGAAGTATTTGATCCATTTTTTCTTCGGGTCAATAAGATTAACCAAACGGTCAGCATATACCCTGGTGCTAGCCGTGAACAAAACCACCTCAAAGACCTCAGAAACACGGGAGAGAAACTCGTATAAGTGGGGTCGAATTCGGACATAGACCATGTAGACAACACCTTGGAAAGCGACCTGGAAAATAAACTGGGCATAAGCCAATGGATTGAGGCTGCAATGTACTAGAGTTTCGTCCAAATCCAAAACCAGACAAAACTCCGGAGAAGATCTTGTACGCTTTGGAAGGGCAGGGGGCTGGAGAGCTAATTCCGGGGAGAGTTGCGGTGGATTGTGAATAAAAGCATACGCGTCGGATTCATCAAAGTCCTCTGTATCATCATCCCCCTCAATGGCAGATATTTCTGATGCAAGCTCCAGTGGGACGCTACTATAGGGCGACTCGCTTGGTTCGCATTCACCGTCAGGATTTAATGAATGCTCGAGAGCAGCACGCACTTCTCCAGGCCCGTGGTCCTTTGAAGAATCCCCGGTCAAATGAGGTTCACCTATATTTGACAACTGCCCAGTTTGCACAGGAATGCCAATCGGAAGATTGCTTTCATTTGGCAATATTTTCGTTAAGTTGAAATCTATTCCGGCACCTACGAACGTTTCATACACTTGTGCACCAGCATCGCTGCTGGCTGCCGATGGTGCAAGAACAGTTTGAGGATGGCCAACCGTTGGTTCGCTGGTAATAGTGAAGGCCACATAGGTTAAAGATTCCGCATTAGTCGCTTGACTGTTTGTGTGAGATCCCCCATATCCTACTTGATTACTGTGAGACGGGTCCGGTGGTTTTGATTATCGGAAAAGCGGATGAAGGTCAGGCTTTGTTTGTGGCACGGTCGTGGAATCTCCACATCGGAAAGAAAGCTCTTCGCCAAAACGCGACTTTCTTTGACCGTTGTATTTTCTAGTCACTGCGCTGTAATGTGGGCGAACAGATGACGAAAATTCAGGAAGTCGTACAGAAGAATCGCGGGGCTTTTTCATAGACAGCATTTCTGATTGCTTGCACTTCTCGCTGCCAAAGAAAATTCTCTGTTCGCGCTCACTCGGAGAACGGACGTACAGTTTCTGTTGCTTGCGTATATGCACAGCCGGTAATCCGCGACTGACAGCCATAAAGGGAGACCGGTGAATTTGAGAGTCAACGTCAAATGGAAGACTTGGCTGGGCCAACTGGAGATGACTGGAGCCTAAGAGTTTTATAAGAGGAATGTTAAACATTGGCTTGGGAAACTACGGTAACATGAGACGATGAAGCAAAAACGGCAAGAATGTTTAGGTTGCATAGCAAGGGTTTAGACAGCCGTGAAGTGTGCTACATCGCAATGAATGGACGGTGTCAGGGTGCGAAGCTCAGTTTGCAAACAGGAAGCGAATAATTGAAGACTTAAAGAGTGGGTCGGACAACAACAATGGTTTGGAGGGATCGATATATTGTAGATGCGGGGGCATAAATATATAAAGTGGACGCTTAACAAGAGGGGCTGCAGGATGGTGGCAACGGAACTGGTTGGCAAAGATCTGGAGGATACAGAAGAAATATATGAATAAATACACACATATATGTAAATATATATATAAATACGTTTAAGTATGCAAGAATAGCAGTAGCAACGAGCAATGAGGTGATGGAACGCGAGAGTAGCGGCTTTGAAACGGACAGGTAGTGTTAGATCGAATGGTACAGGCCTCCCCTGAGTGAATCGTGATGAACGAGTTTATGAAAGATGAGCGTGGTTGATCAACAAAGACATAAACGACTTTGAAATTGCAGAAGCGACAACGGCTGTGAGCAGATGACAGACGGGGGAATATGAAGGAAAGGATCGAAGAGGACACGTAATATTGAATCTAACAATCTGACTGATGCAGGAGTGACATGTGATGACGGTAGAAAATGAGTGAAACTGTGAGTGGGCGTATATTATGCTGAAAGAATAAGATGGCTGTAAAAACGGCTGGAGAAAGCAGAGCAGATAAAAATGCAGAATGGTCGGCACATTGTAAAACAACGGCAGGAGAAGGTAACTTGGAAGTAAGATGAATTCTTGTGCAAAGATGTGGCAGATGCAGCAGCGAATAACGTGGGAGATAAATAAGGAAGTAGAGCACCAGGAAGATCATGTTACGCCAGATCACAAGGTTTGAAGCTTTAAGTGCAAATTATGAGGTAATTGTGACTTTACATTGGATGAAAAGCGAAAAAGCGGAACAACCAGAAAGCCACAAGGAAGATGACTGTGACGAGCAATTTACGATACATGAGAAAGTACTGACCGAAGGTAAACAAAAAGGACAAGGTCAATCAGATCCTTTTAGTGCAGATGAAACAGGTTGAAAACCGAGAGAAAAGTACCCAGACAGGTGAATCTGTAGTGGAATAAAACTCACGAGAAACGAATGCTTGCTGGTGTTGGGAGAATGAAACTGGAGAGCTGCTTGCCTACAGGCGACTGCGCAAGTGGAGTGGGCCAGGAGTTGCTGGTTGGAGCACTGCCTAATGGAAAGGCCCACAGAAGAGGTGCGTGGTCAAACAAGAAAAGTATGGTGGTGGTGGAACGATAAAAAAAATGTGAATGTAGAAGATGCAAAGGTTGGAACGGCGAGTTCTTGTATAGTGGTTGGTCATGAGTAGGGGTGGGTCTGATGCGTAGTGACTGGAGGTACGTTTTGGGGGGACAAAAAATGCATGACAATGTGGTAGCTGATGAGGTATGAGGATGCGACCAAAGAACATTATGAGCATAGGTAGTAGCCAAGAGGATAAATATTGAGCATCGTCAAGAGCGACGTAGGTGGAAAGGGAAATGTTGATGGGCTTGGACAGAGTGAAATGGATGGGGCTACAGTGGCTCCATACGCTGGGAGCTGTCTTGGAGAAAAACGAAAGGAACAGTGACAGAATGGGTGGGTGTGTATACGAAGATAGAAAGACAAAAGGGAAACTATAAAAGCGCCGACAAGAAAGATAGATGAGCGGACCTCGGTGGAACTAGGATTGCGAGTGCATGCAATTTGCAACCCGTAAATATGGGTGCGGTAGGGCGATAAGAGTTAGAGCATGCAAGCCATAACTCGCGTTAACGAGCGAAGCTGACCGTGCGCTGGACACAACCTGATAAACACGTCGCAAGATGGACACAGGAGGTGTGATCCACAGGCCTAATTACTCTTGCCCATCCTCGCAGACGGCATGTACGCCCGAAGTGGGCCGTCTTAATCAGGGGATCTGGCCTCACCCTGCACCGTTGGAATCGTGTGAGTGATCAATCAGGATTGTACGGGGAGCAGGAATACCACTGTAAGCGTGTGTGATTCAGGATCAATAACCTGGGTTTTAGGACCTTAGACAGCAGAACCAACGGAAATAGCGATTGACAGACAGCCATAGAACACTATTGTCCAGGATTGCCATCCAGGGAGGTAATCAGTACGGTGCCGAAGGTGGTTGACCGTCAGTGAGGGTCACTAAAAGGAGAAATGTGGTGGGGCAACGCAGTTCGGGCAAGCTTGAGCTGAAGGCCAACGGTTAACGGAAAGAGGAACAAAAATGAAGCACGGGCTCATCGACGCAGTGGGCCCCTAAGACAAATGAGGCCATGGGATGTAAGGCCAAATAGAGGAAACGGTGAATTTTGGATAAGTGCGAGCTTGAAGACTGAGCAACCAAGTTAAGACATGACCTAGAGTAATCAATCGGTAGAAGGGAAAGAGGAATTCTGCATGGAATAATGGAAGGGAATAAGCTGGGGATAGGATGTGGGCAGGATGAGTGACGTCAAAGCTGGGTATTGAGTTCAGTTAATGAGCTGCGCCAACTGAGGGCAATGAGGCTGAGTTTTCCAGTCCGAAGTTGCTGGGTGATGGAAGCCTATTGGTGGGACGTGAGGCGGGAAAGATTCAAGGTAGATAAGATGATATCAAGGAGCTTTGGGCTGCCTACCATGGTCTCGCTATTGATTAGGGACATTATTGTGTAAACAGTAGACCAAGGTGTAGTCACTGATCCAGTTCCTACAGCTTCTTTGAGGTTAGTCTCAGGGCCGCAAACGTGATATAGCTAAATGACGGTAATTATTGTGAAACAAATGAGGCAAATTGTCAGTATTTGCGAAGCAAAATAGTGGCCTTCCTTAAAATGTGAACCCACCTGGGGGACTTATTTTAACGTGGGATTGACAGGATTTGATAAGTCGGTGGGGCAAAGTAATTGGTGAAAGCAGGCATGTTTTAAATGAGCCAACGATGAATTCTGGAGAACGGCCAAACAGAGCGTTTATAATTCTAAAACTCCAGCATTTAGAAGGGAAAAATCAAATGATCTTGGAAGGCAAGGTGGTTCAAAAATGCAGAGCAGTGGCTTAAAAGTCGAGGCTTCCTTCGTGAGCTTGATTTCCAACCATGTGAACGTTGAATGAGTGCACACTAGTTTGGACAGAAAGGAATTTATCGATTGCATGCCCCAGTGCAATCTTTGACTGAGATGCACTGCAGAAAGGAAGCTTATTCCAGATTCTGCAGTGCGTAAAGAGAAAGAACTCTGAGCGTAGAACATTCCTCATAAGGGGCGTGGTTATACTATACTTTCTATTACGGAGTAAGTATCCAGTATCTGGGGGGAAGAATAACTGGCCAGGGGAATGAGATTGCTTGGTCGATAGTTTATACAGAAGTACCAGGTTCAGCTTGACGCGATGAAGCCATAATTGGTTCAATTTTGAGGTATAAAAGTTGTTCTCCGTAGTTTACTTATAACGACCACCCTATAGATCACTGTGCGAACATTCTCCGAGTACATTTATTAGTGGTCTTTCCCAAATTTTTGGCATACCAAAGAAGATTAAGGGACAGTACTCGGAAAGTGACCTGGCATGTACAGTGTACATGTAACTAATGCTCGCCCTAGGATGAAAAGATCTGAACAGTAGACCGAGACACATTTTAGCCTTCTCTGTTTGGGGGACAACATGTTCGGAGGAGTTAGAAGAGCTAGCATAGCTAAAGTCAAGGCCGGTTACTAAGGTCTGGCCGTCGATGAATTAAATAAAGATTTATAAGGAACCTAGAGGAACCTGGCATTTGTAAGAATTTCATTGGAGAATTTCATCTCTCAGGCTGAGCACCATACATTGAGCGGCTGGGCCAGCGGAGATTTTGAGGATTGTAGTACTGAGGTTGCAAGACGAAAAGGTTTAAACTGCCTTGATGTCGTCCGCAAACATGAGCAGCGTGCCAATAAGTACTGTCGGAAACATATCATTTATATACAGATGGAAAAGAAGGGGGCTTGAGACACTGCCCTGAATGATACCGCAAGTAACAGGCCCGGAGCTAGGGGTTTGTTCGTTAACCAAAACACCCCGTGAATGATGAGGTTAGTAGGATGAAAACCAAGAAAGTAGTTGGTTGATAATACCAATGATCGTAGCTTTTTTAAAAGGTGGGGGTGAGGTACACGGCCAAGTGCCCTAGATAAGTCTAGATAGAGAACAACAAAAATTTCCCTCTTTCAGCTGAGCCTGTGACGAGGTCTAGAAAGTCTCACCGACAAGTCATGTAAGACTGTGAACTGAGGAATCTATGCTGGTTTCCATCAATAATGTTGAGGCTCAATAAGTAGCCGATAGTACGATCCTTCAATATTTTTCATCGTTCTGGACAGAATCGGGGTATACTTTATGGGGCGATAATTAGATATCTCATGTTTAGGTCACTTATATAAATGGGAACGACCACCAAGCGCTTCCAATTAGCAGGTTCATTGCTACCATTAGGCGGAAGAGTGAATAAGTTAAGCAGCAAAGCGGGGAAATCCGGCCCGCCATTCAAATGAGCAACCGGCGGTAGACAATCGGGGCCCAATGGAGAGGTGGGTTTGCTACCGTGTAATAGCTTAGCAATACTCCTGACATCGAAGGGTAAAGTAGAAAGGACAGGGTCAGTAATGGGCAAAGATGTGGGAGGGGCAATGACGGTAGCTGGAGCCACGGCTGAAGCAAAGAATACTCTGTGGGCCTCGGCTATGCAAGTTGGGGAGGTGATAGACGGGTTTTATCCAGAATCAGGAGTTGCAAGCCAGCCTTGATATCAGCTTTTCTGGATTTATGCAACAGGGGATGTAGTTGCGATTGATTTGGATGACTCGATATCCTAGCTTCTTGGTCACGAAATCGGGTATTATCTTGTCGTTGAATAAGTGAGTAGAGGCTGTTTAAATGAATAAAAATTTGAAAATCGTTGGGATCATGCAGTTGCAGGAGACCTTTAAGGTACTTCTTGCGGAGTGGCGAGACAGGGGACCTTTTTTAGATACAGCCCGGGAAAAATAAGACAGTTTGTTCAGGCAGCCGGGAAAGAAGGGATGGAAAATATCCGCATCAACGTGAGGATCATGTGCGAGAAAATAGTCACCCTAGTCATTTTGGTGAATATGTTTCTAGCGAAGTCGAAGTTTTGCATAGGACTATATCGTCGGAGAGGTGTGCGGGATTGGGAGGGCCACTAAGTGACTGATGGCAGATAGTTATTTTATGGTCACCGCCAGGGAAATTTTGTGTTACTGACAAGTCGATGGGAGGCATGTTGTGAGTAAATACCAGATCTGGCATGTTCCCATTTTTGATAGGTTCGGAATTTTGTTGTTTCCAGTCACCAAGATGAACAGTGGTAATTAGGTTCACAAGATTGGGAGCAGCCCAGAAGTTAAGCAAACAAACTTGAGAAAGAATAAGGTCGTCCGAAATAGGCTTGTTTACGGAAGAGAGGAAAGAGAGGTATTTGAGTATCTAGTAGGAAATGGATAAGGTAGCTAGGGGAATTTTGACGAGCGATATACGCAACCAATGTAAAAAACAGTGCTTTGGTGGCTGATAGTGAACCTAAGAGGATCGAGAACAGAATCGAGCCTAGCCTTTAAGAGAGGGGTCGTGGTGTAGACTCCCTCGATAAAGGCTGCGCACTCACCACCACGCCGGTTCATCTTATTGGTCCCTAAAAGGTTGTACCCTACAGAGGATATTTGATCATTGGGAGTGCTCTCAGGCAGCCGGGATTCCGTTATCAAGATAACGTCGTAATCATATTTGGGGACAAGTTTTTAGGTGCAGCATTTCACCGAAAATAGAAAGAGTTGAATATGGCTCAACACACGCCATCCGTGGGAAGTGGTACGGGAAAATCAGGAGGAAATTGTAGGTTGGAAAAAGGCAAGCATATACTGTTGAGGGGAGTGAAACTCAGAGTCAAAAGGGAACATATGAAAGTGGATGTCAGCGGAGGCTCAGGTGGGGTGGCTTTCAGCCGGCTGGAGTAGCTGGTGCGGTGAGGGGAGGTGATGTGGAGTAGAACAACGGAGCATCAAGTGAAGGGGAAATGACGGAACAGGGAGAAAAGCCTGTGGAATTTGGCGGGTGAATAGAAGGCAAGGGTGATTAGGAGCAGTTGAGAAGTACTGGCCAGTCCAAACTGAGTGTTGATTGAGGGGAAGCGCAGAGGGTAGGTTTGGAAACTTTTGAGGAACAGGAGTACAGAGGGGTAGCTTAGTCTGTGCGGTGTGGGAGGATGGAGCACGTTGGGCGGAATACCAAACACGGAGCATTTAGAACCAGCAGCACTGGAGGTAGCTGTTAGGTGGGGAGTACATCGTGAGGCGGAGGGGGTGGGGTGTGAAGGCCGTAGTCCAGTGTTGGCTTGCAGCAAAAGCGGTGAATTTATAGGGACCATCGCTGCATAGGAACAAGGGATGTTCTTTGAGGCCGAAACCAGATTCGGTGAGCTGAGGCGAGTTGATTTAGGAGGAGATAGTTGGATGAAAGAGGGGTCTGAGAGAGGTGGGAAGACTGGAGGACCTAGTCCTCTGGCTGACGAGTGGGTTATCATCGGAGGAAACAGAGAGCGAATTAGAGTTGGAAATGTGCACAACAGGCGGAGGTGCGGGAGAGCGAGGTGGTAGTTACCGTCTTTCAGTGGGTGGCAGTAAAGGGGGGTAAATTGACGTGCCTAGATCAGCAGTAATGAGATCCGATTTCAAAGGGTCCAGGGTGAGAGCAGATGAAGGGGCGACGGGTGGTTGTGGAAGCAGTGGAAGGCACGCCTGAAGATAAAGCGGTGAGGATGTGAGAATAAGTGGTATAGTGGTCAGCCGTCTGCGTCGAGGGCTCAGGATTATCAAACGTCATCCTCGTGGGGCAAGTCGAGAAAGATCTAGTAATTCCTCTTTAAATAAGGGCTTCACCTTTGGCAACATTAGATTTCTATAATGGGAGTAAGGAGCTATGGAGGTACACATTTTAATGAACTCTTTGTTGGATAGGTCATCTACGAATTGCATGAGGATTGCACGGCTAGAGCGCTGAAAGCTCCTAAGCGGTCTTGGTATTTGACAGGGAAGATAGGCCACATCGCATGCATTCAGCAAAATATGCTTGACATTCTCAAGGGTTTTTCTCTCTGTGACATTGGAAGCAACTGCTTCACGGGTATTTCTCACTCTCATGAGAACTTCAGGCGAAACAGAGTAAACAAAACTGCCGGCCGCCGTTAGGCTGTGTGAGAAAGAATGTTCGATGCTTTCGGTGAAGCACAGCAGGGTTGAGAGTTTAGATACAGTGTCCCTTAACTTCGGAAGCTGGGTACTTATATCTGGAAAGCCTTGGTCTAAAAGTGTTGTTCCTCCCGTCATCAAGCCCAAGAAGTTACAGAGGTCAACTGAGCATTGTTTTAAGGCCGCAGGAGTTTGAATTGGCCTACTTTGCTAGTAACCGAAGAGTGAGAGCATGGGGTATCATTGGAAGACTCCTTCGTCACACGTGGCATTTTGAGGTATCAAGAAGACGTTGTGAGTGAGGCAAAATAGTAAAGACCAACTAAATCCAGGTTTTAATTTACTGTTCAGAAAAATCTCCCGAATCTCCCTGTAGTACAGCACAATCATCAAACTTGCCCAAAACCTGGCTAACCAGCTACTGGACTTGAAGAATCTCTTTGTCGCGTGAGCCACCCCAACTGCCAATACCACTGCACTTTTTTCGAGGAGTGGGACGGAAACCGACTTTGGAGGGGTGACGCGGTCCTTAGTGAACAGGAGTCCTATTGAGTAGAGCCCGTCACCCAAAAAACAAATCTGGAAAACCACGGTCTCATAGCCAACTTTAGACGCATCGGAAAGGGTGTGCGGCTCTCCCTTTTGGTTGGTACTATTGGAAGGCAAACAACGGGGGACTCTTACTTTTCCTAGTCTCTTCGTTGTGACCATAAATTCTTCCCATTTTAGCCCGTCTTCTGGGTCAAGCGGCCGGTCACACTCAAACTTGTTCCGGCAAAGCTGCTACAGTAAATCTTTTGCGGGCAGTTACCACAAGGAAACAAGACCGGGTGGATCAAACAGATTGGAGAGATTAGACAGCTTTTCCTGGCTCGCAGTTGGCCGGTCCAGGATGTTCAGCTCGAAGATGAGTTTATCCGTTTTAGCTTCCCACTGTATTCCCAGAGTGCCTTCCACTGGAAGTGGTCAAACAGGTAAGCCCTGAACTCGTTTCCTCTGGACAGTTGTCCAAAGTAACATTCAGCTCTCCCGGAGTGTTTGATACCCATTTGGTAGGCTGAAACCCACCCTCCTTTAGCAACTCCGTCATTCCCTCCAGATGAATTACCGTGGTGTCGACTTCGTCAAACGAACTGAGATGGCTGTCAACGTAGAAGTTGTGACTTACAATATTCATCATCTCCTAGCTAAATGGTGCCCAGTACTTGGTGGCGGTCCCCAGCAGGGCATAGTTGTCACACAAGGGTGACTATCTCGTCTTGGGTGGATGAAAAGCCATTGTGTATTCCACCAAGGATTTGTCCATGTTGTTCACGTCCCACCACAAGAACCGTAGAGCATGTCTACCCCCCTCTGGTACCTTCACTTGCAGAAACATTTCCAGTATGCCGGCCGACACCGCTACTTTACCTAGTTGGGCTCGGCACGGGACCTCAATCAGGGGGGTTGTCCATTTCGATCCTTGCAACGAAAAGTCACTCAGTGACCTTTCCTGGAATTTGGTTGCTCTTTCAAAGGAACCATGGAGATCTTAGGGCTTTCTGGGGTTGGAAACGGAGTAGTGCAGCTAGTACTACGCGATTTAGCCGATTCTAGATGCGGCAGTCACGTTTTAATTGTAGCAAAGGTTTCGATGCCTATTACTGCATCTGAGTATTGCTTTTAAAGTCGGTTCCTGCGTCAAAACCTAGGCTTTGACAGCAGTATTCTACGAACAACGTAGTTCCCGTTGTCCACGAGGCGATCCGTCTGTGCGCACAGTGGAAGGGCCACCTCGAAATCTTCTGGCAGGTCCCTCTCCCCCTTCAGTGCTATCTCCACCTCGAGTCTATACTCTCGCGATAACCACAGGCAATCATCTCTAAGGCTGTGGAACTCGTGATCATAGAAGCGGTGAAACTGCTGTTCTGTATCCTTCTCCGCGCGCACACAATTCACTGAGCAGTGCTATCCCGTAGATTTTATAATACCCAATCCAATACAGTGCGTACTGCATAGGATGGCCGTCGGTTTCCTACCCTCTGAAGCAGCACCCAGTGTGCTCCAGGTACTTCGCAACCAAGCAGGAGATCCACCTCATCCAACCTGATTTTTACGATCGTTGTGCCTTGGAAATGAGACCATGTGGACAAAATCGGATCCACTGACTTTGAAACTCGCATCAGCAACTCGTTCAGAGTGAAAACCTCCGTAGTCTCGATGTGTTCATTGTAGTACAGAAGAAAGAGTTGCATTCATACTCAACCCGCAGTCATGACCCGACTGCCATCCACCGTGATCCTAGCCAGTGACGCGGAGGTTCTCTAAAGCTAGTACCTTCTCGCAAAACTCTCTTTCACCAAAGTAGTGTCAGACCAGCTATTCACCAGAACTAGAGCCCTGGTCGCCCTACTAAGGGCTACCATCCCTACGGCAACCACACCAAAAAGAACTGGTTTTCGAGTAGACTAGGATGCTGAAAAAATCAAACCCGGTTTCAGAACTCTGTTTCATACGGCTGCCTTCTCCCGGCGTAGTAATCGGTTGTGTACGCCCTTGCAATCCTCCCGGCCGCATCTAGCCCTCACTCGGCAAGCTGATGCCCGGTGCTGGCTGTTGAAAAGTATTAGACAAGCCCCCACGGACTCTTCCATTTCCCGTCGTCCTTTTACTGTGGCCTTGAGGAATTTCGGGAGGTCCATCAACCAACAGTTGAAGTTGTAGTCCTTGCAGCCCAGGGAAAATACACCTTCGTTCGAGATGGCACGCTTTCTTGTCCGTTGCCGTGGTTCCGAGTAATCCCGTACAGCATTTTGAGCTTCACCGATATTAGCGCTGTTCGTTCTGTCGCTATCGCGAATGATCCGACTGAGTCTGCGACCGGCTACTCTTGTCTGTCCTTCTAAGTAATCCACCAGGCCCTCGAAATTGGCCTTGCGATCACCCCGGCTTGTACCATCTGCTTCCTTGGCCCAGCCACCCTGTAGATCGACCTACAGACAACAAAAAATTCTCTCTGTGAAGTGTGTTGTGTCGGGATCAAATCTGTGACCCAATTGATCGGGGGCTATCAAACTGTTTTGCTTATTACTGACAAGGTCAGACAGTGTAGACGTCGCTCTTCGTCAGCTTGGCCTCTGACGACACTCTTCCTTTAAATTGCGAGGGACTTTACGCGGACGACCAGACAAATCCTTCAAAATTTTTCTCGCTCGAGCATAGTCATGAACTTGGCCGGGCAGGGCACAGACAGCAGTACCTCCCCTGGCTCATCCTCCACAATAATCGTTTGGATACAGCGGCTTCTGCCTCAGGTCAGTCACCTTAGTATCGACAAAATTTTCAAATTGTTTGATAAAATTGTAATATTGTTATGATCTTCAGCCAAGGACGGTCAGCTCCATTTCCGTCAGGTCGATTGGCTTTTGCGTTTGTACAAATTTCATGACGGCTGACTGGCTACCTTTTATAGCTGACCTGGTCTATATTAGGTGTCTTTTTTAGTAGCTCTAGGCTGCAGCTAGCTCTGTCCAATTCTTTCCCCTGCATTCTTGGCCTGCTACCTAGCAGACACTAACAATTGTTCTAGAGCTAAAATTCATATCCTCAAAAACTCGATATTTTTGTGATCAACCACACCCTCAGTAATAGATGGGCTTGCACTGACACAGTTGATAGGTCTAGCACGAATCTACCAACCAAGTATGCTCAGACTCTCCTCATTGACATGCTGAGTTGTTTCCGGTTTGAGCTCCAGTTGTTTTGTTCCTCTTCTGGGCACACAATACGTGTTTTCTCGTTCAAAAATAGTGAATCTAAGACCCGAAACAAGCTTTTGAGCAATAAGTAGTCCAATTAGCATTAACCCTAAGATCACAACATGAGTGATTAGCACTTCCCAGGGTGTTGAATCATTAAGTGAACAACATTGTTAAATATAAACAAACCTCATATACGCAACATAAATACTGATGGCAGGAGCCAAGTTCACGATGCGAGACAGATTACCACGTGAGTCGCGTGGGTCCAATCAGAACACCAAAAACTCGCCTTGGAGAGGAATAAGCAGGCGCAAGTTTGAAAAGGGCAAACAGCACCAAGCACAAAAATACTGTATACATCGAGCATTTTCAAGAAATCAGGGCGTAAGGTCCAGCCACCGGACCGTTCGTGCTAAGCACAGCAGCTAATTTCGACAGAATTCAAAACAAAGCCGATTCAAGTAGCTACGGTGCTATATACAACAAATTGGGTTGTTTTACAATAGTCAAACCTCATTTGTAATCCTTCTGGACTCTTACACTCAAAATTGAACAAAAAGTAAATAAATGCAGCCGAAATGCAGCAAAAGGTTGGATGCAAAAGATGAGATTACCGAATACAGTCACAAAGAAGTTTAAGCTGAGCGAATCACACTGGAGGCAAAGGTGAGAGTCCGGTTTGCGACAAGGACTTATAGCAATAAAACAAACAATCGGAATGCCGGAGAAGATAGTTCATACAAAATGAAAACTTTTGTTTGTAACATGGACGCTAATGCATGGAACGGGGTATCCCGAACTACGTTACACAGGATAAGAATGAGCTCCGGAATGCTTTTCTACGGCAAGTTGTTACGACAGATAGCTGATTTCGTGAAACCAGATCCTGGGCCGCGTCGCACGAAATGGTGATCACTATCGATGTCTGGTACCTAAGAGATACTTTCCCGGATGAATCACTAACGTTACACCCGGAGTACGAACAAAGTGGTTTGCGAACTAGTCAGAAATATTTCCAAGTATTTGGAGTAGGAGTCCACCAGAACAAGAGCTTGGTACTGGTGTAAAACGGGCCGCAGAAGTCGGCACGTACCACCTGCAATGGAATGTGTCTTTCAAGCCGCGGGTTCCAGTTGCTTGGTCTTGACTGAGCCCTATGCGGACACGCATCCCAGCACTTGGTCATAGTGCAAATATCCGCGTCTAATTCCGACTACCAAAGCGCCTGTTGAGCCAGCAACTTCATTGTGTCTGCGCCCGAGTGGACTTTGTGCAGTCCATCCAAAATCGACCTGCGCAATGGAGGTGGAATTACAAGCCGGTCACCTCGACGACTGAAGCCGTTGGGTTAGATACAGAATCATCCTCACAGTATGAGGAACTGGGGAACCTTACGTTCCAATTCGGGCCACTACCCTTTCCTGATAGCCAAAGTCACAGATGCGTAGGATCTTTTTGTCCGCCTGCCCTATCCTTTCCTTGACACACGAGCAGAGGATGAAATGAAATAGCATTGGTCCGCCGCTGCGAATTTTCAGTGTTCATCTGTCTACCTGTTGAAGTGTCTTGTCGGATTCATGCAAGACATCGTACTTATGGGCGGCCAAGGTAAAAATCTATCGCTGAATCAGCGCGGCCGCGGACGTGGCGAAGACTTCACCCAGGTCATATAGGAACTGAGGGACCTGCTGGTCGGCGATAATCGTGAGCCTAAGTCCAATTAGGTGCGTGTGTAGTCAACTTACCTCCCCAAAATTGGTCAAAGCTTCCTTGTGCGTCTAGGAATGACTCTTCTCTGCATTACCGAGAAGATGTGAATTGAAGATGATTCGACAACCATAGTGTTCAAGAAATGATGGCGTCTCGACGCGGGAGCATCGACGAAATGCAAGGCTGATTTGGACGACGCTAGTGAAGCAAGTAGCGGTCGGTCAAGGATATCTTAATCAGTTTGCGTCGCCTTAACACACTGTCCGCTCTAGCACCGCGCTTCGACCAACGGAGCTGTTGTTGCAAAGTTTGGAATGAATCTGGAGTAGTATTACGGGATTCAAGAATAAATCGTAAGTGCGCCTAATTTTTCGGTGACTCGACGCCAATCAGGCGCCTAAAAGGTCTGGATAGGGTTGGTATCCGTTTGCATCGACAGTGCAACCAAGGAGATTTAATTCGGTGACGCTCAGTTTGCACTTGAGGGCTTTGATCGATATATTTCCTTTCACGAAACCCTCCAACAGCTTTTTCAATACTAGGTCGTGTTCTTCCTCCGCGGATCCCAAAATAGGCACAACATCATGACATACCACCGCCCCGGTGATGTGATGGATCGCCTCGTATATTGCTGCCCGGAGTATCCTGGATAACTCGTGCAGACCGAACGGTAAGAAACTGTTTTCGGACATGCCCCATGGATTGCTGAAGGTAGTTGGTTGTTGAAATTCCGTGTGTAGCGGAATTTGTAAGTAGGCATCAGCCAGATGAAAATTTTGAGATAAACTAACCGCCCGGCACGCATTTCATGAAGTCTTCCGGTTCCAACGTAGTTTCCGAGCACTTCCGTAGCCGGGGCTTAAAGGTTAGCCGGTAGTCACCGCAGATCCGGGGTGTCCGCCCACTGCTCTTCATCGCCATCACAATCGGATTCGCCCAAGTGGAAGTCTTGCATGCAATGACACCGTCTTGTTCCACTCTGGTGAGCACCTTGAGAACACTCTCTCTCTGGCCGTACGGCGACACTTGGCGCTTAAGAAACACCGGACCACCATGCACTTCCAACTTCGCGGTCTCAACCGTCCTGTCATCTTTGTTGTTGAGGCATCGTACGATCAACTGCTGAAGAACAAGCTGATTCACCGGATGGTCGAACGTCGTTTCCAGGGTTAGCGATCGCACAAAGGCACGCAGGGCTTCAAGCCCATAATCGATGGACTGCCTACGGAGATCAGGAATTTTACCGGGATGCAGTCGCTCCCCAACCAAACCATTAGTGCAGTCCCACCCAGCAGTGATAATCGATGGCCAGTGACACCGTGAATGCGCAAGTCAGTGAGTTGCATCGGCACACTGGGATGGATCAATTGGAGTACCAATTTCAGAATGATGAACTCGCAGCTCTCGGTATCTACAGTGGATTGATGTCTCAAGCCACACTGGAACTGGACGGATTCGTACGGGAATTGGCTGGGTTTACTCGAAATTTCCAGCTTGTATACCGGATTGTCATTTTTCGATCCTCAGTGGCTGCACTTGCCACACCACACTTGGATTGGTGACACACCTCGCGAATGTGACTAGGCTTTCCGTGAGAACCGTACATCGCATTACGAAAGCAGCAAGCAGAATATGGGTGAAATTTGCCGTACGAGGAACAAAGATTCAGTTTTGCTGGTTTGCGTTCAGGAATCACTTTGTCGGCCAGCTCCGGTTGAGGCGTCTGACTCGAACGTGTTGATAGGGCGTTACGGAACGTTCATGCGTCGCATCGGACACGTCATCAAATTGTTCACACGTTGGCCGGGCCTCGCAGAAAGTAATATAGGGCTTAATCAATAGCTTTTTCTGCAGTCCCGGTTGATTCATGCCAGCAATGAGGTGGTCACATAAATAGGTCCTCAACTGGTCACCAAAATCGCAATTCGCAGCTGTGTTTGTAGTGTTAGGGTAAATTCACGGAATTTCACTTTGGAGCCACAAAGCAACAAATGAAACTTGGCATGTTCAGCCGCCCGCAAACTGACCGGAAACATATGGCCCAGCAGCGGAACCTTCAACTCGTCGAACGGAACCGTAGTGGGGCTCCCGGGCGTGCACGTTTTCCACCAACGAGTGTAATCAAAGGTCACCAGTCGTCAAAAGAATGAAGTCTGGTTCCACTTCCTCTCATTCTTTCGCATGTTGCACAATAACCAGAACCATTCAACCCAGTCGTCAGTCTCAGAAGCACCAGTGTTTAGGATGACCTGTCCAATATTGGGCAGCTCAATAACGCGTAGCCAGTTGTAGTAGCCACAATGAACTGAATCCATATGGCGTGTTGAAATTACTCCCAACTAAAACTACGCTGACGAGGGCAACAAGAAGACCAATGTTGCAGAATGGCAGGCTACTTGTATCGCTGAACTGGTTTGTTCAAGTGTGCTTAGCTGGAGAAAATAATTGGTAGACGTGGAGTTAACCAAACACGGGGAGCTTATGTCGTGCCCGTTCTCGTTCATCCTGATTGGCTGAGGTCCGTCGGCATGAGTGGTTGCGAAGACGCACCTGGCCTTATCACTTGCGAACTCCGCTGAGTCGCCACAGAACCCCCGTAGCTTCACCTCGTTGCGGCTCCGGTTGCTCTTTGTTGCTCCACCCGAAGGCCACATGTTGCTCTACATGCCCAAGTGAAATCCAAAGCCAATCATGCCGTCATCCCTTATGCAGCAAGTCTTCGGAACCTTGCTCGGGTTATGATATGATGGTATATTTCTCGATCGTGGTCGAGACGCACGCGCGAGCGCATGATCATGGTGTACAACGTTACTCAGAACAATGAATTATACAGTTATTTTAAGAAGGCGAGTCGAAAACGTGAGAAGCAAAACAATATAGCTACAGATAGTTTGAATCGACCGAGTTGATAATGGTGTGCGCGGCAAATACGGTTTAGTTTCGAATTCGAGTCGGTTGGTGGTGGCCCGGGGAAATACAAAATATGTCGTGGAAATATATCGCTAAGGATGCATTATAAACCAGAGTAGTGCAAGCTGTGGATAACGGAGGCCTATTGGGGTTCTGTGCACGGAATAAGTTATGAACATGGAGAGATGAAAGAAATGGGAGTATACTCGTGAACTTTGTTGAGTATGAAGAGAACGGCTCTGTATGAAGACAATGGTGGATAATCCCGGTTGTAAGAAACGGAGTGCGTCATGAAACGGGGAGACATGAGCAAACTTTGTGGGAGTGGCCTAGGAGACGATGATTGTGGAGGAAACAGCAATCCATATAAAAGGTGAGTTTAGGATCAGGACCAATAACCCGTATCATTCAGAAAGAAGGGAGCGCAACCTGAAGGCCTTGAATTGGTGAGGAGTCAATTTTAAGCGGGATGCCAATCGAAAGTAAAATGGAATTTCGCAAGTGAAAACTGAGTGAAAAACCTCCGCGCAGGCTCGCGCCTTATTGTTCTGTTACGCTGGCAAAAAATATATTGTCTTGTGGATTCTCAGTGATATCGGTGTCATAATTGGGAACCACGGATGGGGGATAAGTGGACTCGCGTTCGGATGGCGTATCGAATTTTAATGAATAAAGGATTCCAGTCTTGCTTATTCTGGCTCTGTTATTGGATTGTTTCACGTGATACCAAGGTGACGTGTAGCATCCCGTGGGTATGGTTCATCAGGCGGGGTATGGGACGTGTCAATCAATCAGTAGGAGTTGGCCTGTGAACAGTTATTTGTGAAGACTCCAGCAGTGACATCAGTAGTGGAGGTGTTGCGCCAGAAGACGCCTATCAATCTACTGGTAAGCAGTTGGGAGTGGTCAGGTCGTGTGGCTCGATTGCAATCCCGTTCCGTATAAAAAGTGCCATTTAGGCTTCTGTCGGTACAGGTCAAAGTGTGGGCATTGGTCACCGAAAGCGGAGCCCGGAAGTGGGCGACGTCAAATCTGAAATAAATGATGTTAGCAGTCTGGACGTGGTTCCAGCTGTTAGTTATTATTATAAATAGCGACAGTTAGTAATGAGCTGGTTGGCTTTATGTGATCCCTGAGTGGCACATTTTATACTCCGATCTGGGTTTTAGTTCGAGAGCTGAAGTAACGTCGGGTTGCAGGGGGTTGATAAGTACTACTACAGGCTAGCAAGATAGGTTGAAGCGGGTGGGCTACTGCGTCTGCATTTCAAAGGGTAAATGGCTTGCACGCAATTAGAGGTTGTGAAGAGCATTAAGTAAGTCTTCGGGAAGAACCACTAGGGCATCGGTGGTAATGTGTTAGGGAAAGTTGTTATCATGCAGAGAAACGTGGACGTGAGTTCATCTGTGCTCCTACTCGGTAGTGCCAACCTACTGAGATTAAACTTGAAAGTGAGAAGGAAAATCTCATGACGTGGTGGATGCATGAATACCATATTTGTTATAAGGTTGAGGAGGGATAGTCAGAGGGGGAATGGAAAATATAGACGGTTCTCCGTGTTCATTTTTTGTAGACTTAAGTGAGGCAGGTGTTGGTCATCTGTTGCCCCTGTAGTGTTACCAATATGCTACCGTATGTTATCCATGTCAGTGGGCTTGGAGTCCAGGCTGCAGTAGTGATTGTAGTTGGCAGGGGACTGTGGTCACTGTTAGGTATGGTTGTAAACCTAAGCGTGGCTTGGATGCTAGGACATCGGGAAGGCCGCTTTCTAAGAGAGATGTCGGAAGGTGGAGGGGCATAGTTGGAATAGGTGACCGGCCTTCACTGTGCTCTTATCTTTCTCCTTCTTATTTACTTATTATTATTATTGTTTTCCTTTTCCGGGCTTCACCGCGGTTGTAGTTATTCGTCAGGTATGTCGGTACGCTGTCCAGGTCAACGAGTTGAAAGTCAGGGCTATGGTAGCGATTGTATTTGACGTCGACATGCAAGCTAGGTGTGCTTATGGGGGGTATGGGGTGGCTGAAACTTAGAGCGGGGGTTGGGTAGGCGTAAGTGGAAAGTCCAGTGCGTTTTCACCCCAGTCAGTCTCGTGCGTGAAAACCAAAAGCTTGTCGAGCGGACAAGGGCGATGTGGGGTTTCCCCTTTCGCAGGATCAGGTCTGAGCTGATGGGAGACATACCCATAGATGAAGGTTGCCCAGGGTTGCCCAAGGTTGTCCCGTCCGGGTTTAAAAGCTACCACCAAACTCACCGGCCACGGTTATTTTTGGCACAGCATAAACCGTGATGTTACTGCATGAGCTCGTACCTGCAACCAGTACCATTATCCAAAATCGTACGAAAAGAAAGCCCACCATCTTAATTTCCAGCTGTGGACTCACGTTTACAACACATGTGTGTGGTGACCAAGCAGGGCCGTCTCCTCCCCGGAAAAGTAGCGTATATCGCCTTTCACAAGCCGATCGCTTCATCAGGTAGCCATCGGCTGTACCCTTGCACAACACAGTTTGCGAAACAGTCGTTCAAGTGTCTTAGAACACTGATTCACAGCATTTGGTTGCCCAGTCGTGGTTACCACATATCGCGGCTTGCACTTCGAGGGAGCCTTCAGTGGTCTTCTGAAACCTTTGCGCTCCCGTCGCATTCATACCGCAATCTATCACCCGTTAGCGAAGGGAACGGTAGAACGTTTCTGTCGGCAGCTCAAGGCAGCCTCGGCATCACACGCGAAACTAGAGTGTCAAGAATCACTACCGCTGGTAATCCCAGGTTGGCGTTACGCTTTTAGGGTCAATCTACAGACCACCTCGGCTGAACTCACGTTGGGTTGCGCGCTTTAGCCTCCTGATGACACGGTAGATCCGCATTTTATCGTCACTTTTGACTACGGTAATTGCGCCAACAGGGTAACGCATCAAGGGCGAAAGGCATGTTTTCCCGCGGCTCGCGAAAACTACGGTTTATGCACACCCATACACCCAAGACCGTATGCAGGTTTTTCTTAGGATAGAGGCGCGTTCCTTCACTGCCGGCCTCCACCGGCCCCAAGTGTTCTTATGTAGCGTGGGGAAAATATTACTCATTGGCTACAGCGGCAGAAAAATATGGTTACCGTGGGCCGACCTAAACCAGACTGTCTGCCTGAATCCATTCCGTCCGACTTCACCCCCTCGAATTATTTACGAACAGCACTTCCGACAACGGCGTTCCATGTGCCAACCATACTGAAACCTTCGGCCCAGTTGACTGACCGTCTCGACACAACCCTCGAAACGGAGCCTCCTCCAGTGTAACGAACGTTTGAGCAATGCGTAGCCAAATTCGCAACGGATCCCGAAATCAAAAGACGATTATCCGTGATATTCTACGATACTAGATTATTACAATAAACAATGACATAAACAATATACAAACCTCAATAATACGATCACAAGGACTCAACAACGAGAAACCGAATAGCAGCGTGTGAGCAAACAGCACGTGCGTCACGCAGGTCCTGAACAAGGATGTGCCAAAGTAGCGCTCTGGGCGCGAACAAACAACAATTGGTCCAGAAAAAAACAACCAGTTCGTAAAGACAAGTCAATAGTGTATGGAAATGAGTGATGTTGGGAAAAACACCGAATCGCGAGGGAAAAAGGAGGATTTTCCACGACCGGCTGTTACACCGCCCACCAAAATCCTCCTGGATCCTTAGCAGAGTCAAAGGTTCGGTATAAAGGTACTGATTCTTCCTACCTGCCTAGGCCCTGCTGTCAGTGCGCGCGTCTAATGCTCGTCGTCGACGTTCTACTACTGGTCGCACCTAATCCATTGGATACATAGACGTGAGGCTAGTCTACATCTTCCACAAGACCAAATGACCGATGGCGGGCGTGAATGGTCACATAGACGTTGTCCTCGTAAGGGGCCGTCCGGTCCTGAATGTACGTGCTTGAGTGTGTGTGTGAGTGCGTGTGTGTGTGTGCCGGGTGTACAATGAAATCACAGGTATGACTACACATCAAAGGAGGACTTTCTGCAATGTCAACAAAAGACCGCGTGGCAAGAAAACGAGTAAAATGTAGCATGTGTGTGTGACCTGAGTTCCGCTACTTCCACATATGCAAAGGGCATTCGGTAGCGTCAACAAAAAGCAAAACAACGAACACTGTCACATGTTTGATGGGTTAACGGGATGCAGAGTGCGTCGTGCATGCGTGTATGTATCGGGATGTATAATGGGATCGCACTCATCACCACATATCGTAAAGAACCTCCTGTAATGTCAACGAAAGGACCGCGAGCACCTTAACGCGTTTGACGGAGACCGCGTGGTATATATGGTGTTTCTTAATCCACCTCGATTACTGGTGTGAAAAAGGTTTACTGGGCCTCAGGGTTATCAGCTTCTCCGTCTTCGCTCTCGAGTAGGTTAATACTGCGTATGTCACGAATGAGCACTCCGTTAGCTGTCTTCACCTTCACCGTTCTTATCATTCCGTCAGTGCTTTTGATAGTTTCCGTAACTACTCTCAAAGACCAAGCGCTGAAATGTGCGCGTTCGTCGGCGATCATAACCACGTCCCCAACTTTGAATGGTCTTGTTTTGGCCGGCCACTTCTGTCGAGTTTGCAAAGCCGGTAGGTACTCCCGCAGCCAACGCCTCCAGAAGACCTTGGCCAGATAGTTCGCTTGCTTCCACCCGTGGAGGTAGCTCCCACGAAGATTTACCGGCCCTTGGAAACCCTCGCTCGACCTTAACGTCAATAAGTCGTTTGGGGTGAGCGCCAGGTGGGTGGGGTCGCAGTTCAATACTGGAACCAGGGGGTGGTTGTTCAGGATTCGCTCCACCTCAGTCATGACGGTGTTCAGCGTCTCGTCGTCGAGCGGCTGCTGCTCCATGATTGACAGCAATATCCGTCTGGCGGACCGGATCATGCGTTCCCATATGCCGCCTCGGTGGCTGGCCTGTAGGGGGTTGAAATGCCATCGTATGCCGTAGGCCACGGTTCGATCCTGCAGTTCGTCCCTGTTTACGTTCTTGTGCCAACGCTGCAATTCCCGGTGAGCGCCCACAAAGTTCGACCCATTATCTGAGTATGTCGGCCGGTACGCCTCTTCGGTTGATAAATCTTTGCAGGGCCCGTAGAAATGAATCGGTCGTCATCGAATGTGCGACTTCTAGGTGTACCGCACGTGACTTCATGCACGTCATGATACATCCGTATCGCTTTTCTAATCTTTTCCCGCACTTGATCCACAAGGGCCCGAAATAGTTCAACCCGGTGTCACTGAACGGCCACCAGCCCGTAGTCACCCTGCATTCTGGTAGTGGGGCCATGAGTTGTTTGCCTGCTGTGGCATTGCGCCTCCTGCATTGCACACACCGTCGGATTACGCGTTTTACAGCCTCTCGTCCTCTCAACAACCAAAGGCGCTTTCGGATGACGCTCGTCACGTGACTTTCCCCGGCATGTCCCTCCACGGCGTGGACGTGTTGAATCATTAGCTCTACTACAGGTTGTCTCGCAGGCAGCAGTATAGGATACTTTGTGTCGAAGTTCAGGTGGGCGTTGGTCAGCCTACCATCCACCTGCAGCAGTCCGTCGATGAGTTTTAGGTTCAAACGCTTCAGCTCGCCTCTTGGAGATGGCATGTCTTTATTGGTCGGCCCCACTTCTTCCGCCCTCTTGAGTTCTCGGGCGAAAGCCTCGCGTTGTATCATTCTGAAAATATCGTACTCTGCCGCTTGTAGCTCATCGGGACCTATCGGGCCGACCGGTATCCGGCCTGAGGGCCGTAGCCCTTTTATGACTAGTAAATTTCTCTTGAACCTGGTTAACCAAACTAGCGAACGAAGCGTCTTCATCCAGGAAGAAAACCTGACCAGTCGCGATAGAATGGATGACGCTTCGACGACGTTGGTTGCTATCACTACGCCTTTGATCTCCAGTTCCAATTCCGTAGGGTTTTTTAATTCGAACACGGGCCAGTCCTGTTTGGGCAATTGCAGGAAGTTTGGCCCTCTCGTCTACGTGTCCAGTTGTCTGAAGTTGTTCGCACCTCGGGAGCACAAGTCGGCCGGATTATCGCCAGACCTGACATGACTCCACTGGTGCGTGGCTGACTCATCGTGGATAATCGTGAGCCGGTTAGCAACGAAAGTACTAAACCGGCTCCGGACGTTGTTGATATAGTAAAGTACTATCGTTGAATCCGTCCAGAAGCTCACCGACCAAATGTAGAGATCGAAACATCTCTTCCCAGCTTGCACCACCCTGACTGCTAACACGGCTGCGCTGAGTTCAAGGCGTGGGATTGAGACCGACTTCAGTGGAGCAACGCGGGCTTTGGCGAACAGGATCCTCGTGGTATATTGTCCATCTCCTGTGCACCATCGTCCGTACACCACAGCTCCATAACCGACTCCAGATGCATCGGAAAAGGCATGTAGTTCTCCAGTCCGTGTCGTATGGCCAGGAGTCAAACATCGTGGGATCCTTATGTCCCCTAATTTCTTCAAGGTGTTCAAAAATTCTTCCCAGTCCAGCCGGCCCTCTCGGTCCAGTGACTGGTCCCAATCGACTTTCTTACGGCACAGCCGCTGCAGCAAGTTCTTTCTGGGTAGCAGCCATGGTGAGACGAAACCGAGCGGATCGAGCAAACTAGAGACAGGAGATAGTATGCCACGACGGGTTACTGGCAGCTCGGGAACGTTCAGTTCGAAAACAAAGTCGTCCGTTTCCGCGTCCCGTTGTATTCCCAAGTGCGCTCGATAGGAAGTAAAGAGCCGTCCAAATCTCTTACCCTTTCGGCCTTTTCGTGATACGGAATGACCTTCAGCACTTCTGAAGCGTTCGACATCCATTTAGTTAGATGGAAGCCGCCCTCTTCCAGCAATCTCGTCAGACCCCTGAACTGCTCTAGAGCTGATTCCACATCATCGAATGACCCAAGGTAGTCGTCGACGTAGAAGTTCCTGCTGATGCTTTCTACCACCGTCCGAGGTACTAGATCGCCATGTTTGTTCGCTGATTCTCGGAGGGCGTAGTTTGCACAAAATGGTGACGATATGGCTCCGAAGGGGTGGACGGTCATCCTATAATTCACCACTGCGTTGTCCCGGTTGCTCCCTTCCCACCACAGGAAACGCAAAGCATCTCGTTCTCCTACCGGAATCTTCACCTGATGGAACATTTCCCTAATGTCAGCAGACAAAGCCACTTTACCCACTCTGAAACGGCACAGAACATCGATCAGTGGTGTGGTCCAGTCAGGCCCCTGTAGTAGGCGATCGTTTAACGACTTGCCCTGGAACTTGGCCGCACAGTCGAAAACCACCCGCAGTTTATTGGGTTTCTTGGGGTTGATAACCGGATGGTGAGGCAGATACCAGATACCCCTTTTGCTGTCGGTGTTGACACGCACCTTTTCAACGTAACCGAGGGCCTCGTTTCGCTTCATCAAATCCGCGGATCGTTCCCACAGATTCTGGTCTCGAATGAAGCGTTCTTTTAGTCGTAGTAATCGTTGGAGAACATAATTTCTGTTGTCAGTCCACGGGTCGACCGGTGTGCGCCATGGGAGGGGAACCTCGAACTGTTTTTTGAGGCCTCTAGTGCCTTGCCGTACCGTTTGTAGAACGGAGTGATCCTCTTGAGACAACGATGGTCTTTCGTCTCCAATGTCGTGAAACTTCTTTTCATACAGCCGTTGCAGATGATACTCTATGCGGTCCGTTTCGGCGGATAAGTAATTCACGGAACCACGTACCCCTACTGGACCGTATAACATCCATCCCAGAGCCGTGCGTACGGCATAAGGTGCCTGGCGGTCGCCCACCCTCTGGTCAAGCACCCAATGCGCCTCTGGCACGTCGCTGCCGATGAGGAGATCCACTTCATCATCTTCCCAGTCTACAACGGTCACATCCTGCAGGTGGGGCCACCGAGTCAAGATTGCGTTTACCGACCTTGGTGCTCACATGGGGAGATCAGCTAACGTGAATGCCCGCTTGGTTCAATTTCCTCGTTAGTGTCTAGAGAGATGAGTTGCAGCCTTAATCTACCGGCAGTCATTACCTGTGTTCCACCCACCGTGCTCACTGCTAACGACGTCGCACCTTTAGCCAGTTGGTGTTTGTCGGCAAACCGCTCTTTCACTAAAGTGGTGTCGGATCCACTATCAACGAAAGCCAACGCCTTGACTATCCCAGTCGGAGTCACTACTCCCACGGCCACTACGCCTAAACGTACCGGTTTACTGGCAGATTGTGAAGTTGAACAAATCACGCTGGGCTTGGTACTCGCCCCGGATAAGGTTACTCTCGCCTGATGCAGCAGCCGATGGTGTCTGCCCGTGCAGCCCTCGTAACCACATCGATTCCTTGTCCTACAGGCTGCTGCCCGGTGCGTGGTGTTGAGACAGATAAAGCATGCTCCTGCCATCCTTGCCATTCCCCACCGTTCGTCTATTGTGGCGTTGCCGAACTTGGGGCATTCTGGTAGGCCATGGCTAGTACCACAGGATCTGCAATTTGGTTTCGCCGTAGCATCTCGTGAAATGACGTGTGTATTGGTCCAAGGCTGATACTTCGGATGTTCCCGTACAGGGGTTTGGACTTGGCTAGTACTGGGCTTGCTTTCCCGGTTGCTGCCCCGGATGAGTCTGCCGAATCTGCTGTCAGATATCTTCGTTTGCCTGTCCGAGTATTCGGTCAGGTCTTCGAAGTTGGCTTCTCTGTCGCTTCGGCTTATCCGTTCTGCTTCTTTCGCCCACCGACCCTGTAGTTTTGGAGAGAAGTGACGGACTATGCCTTCCAAAGTGTGCATGGCGTCTAGGTCAGCCCTGTAACCTAAATGGTCGAGGACTATTGAGCAGTTCTGCATCCTAATCACCAGGTCGGCCATGGTGTAGACGTCGCCCTTGGTTCTCTTTGCCTCTACCATCACGCTCTCTATTAGGTTACGGGCTACTTTGAAAGGTTGGCCAAACAAGTCCCTTAGAATCTTCCTTGCCCTTGTGTAGCCTTGTTCTGGGTCGAGAATGGTGCACCTTCGATAGCTTCTCTTGCTCGGCCTCGGCAGTAGTGAGTAAGGTAGAGAAACCTTTGCCCAGGGTCGGTTACCTTATTTTCAACGAACGTCTCGAACTGCTTGACAAACTTGCAGTATTGCTCAGCTCGCCCGTCGAAAACCGTTAGCTCCACTCTAGGCAGATCGATCGATGGTGGTTTGTAGTCGGCGACCGGCGTGGGGTTCCCTACCTTATTGCACCCTAATCTATCGGAAGTGTCGAAGTCACTGGTCTCATGCTCTCGATGTTTCTGTGTACACTTCTCTGCTTCCTGCGCCTGTAGTCTAGCCGATAGTAATTGTTGCTCTAGTTCTTGTATTCTCAGCCTATACAAATCGACATCCTTACGATCAATATTGTTCTCAATAACACATGAACTAGCACTGACAGGACTAGGCGATCTAGCATTAACTAAGGAACCATGTGTACCCAAAACCTCCCCAGAAACTTGCCGTATTAATTCCTGTCCAGATTCGACTGCTTTTGATCCTTTTCTTGGCATTTTGCGGATTTTTCCTCGTTCCAAATTTATCTATTGAGTATTGTAACGAACGTTTGAGCAATGCGTAGCCAAATTCGCAACGGATCCCGAAATCAAAAGACGATTATCCGTGATATTCTACGATACTAGATTATTACAATAAACAATGACATAAACAATATACAAACCTCAATAATACGATCACAAGGACTCAACAACGAGAAACCGAATAGCAGCGTGTGAGCAAACAGCACGTGCGTCACGCAGGTCCTGAACAAGGATGTGCCAAAGTAGCGCTCTGGGCGCGAACAAACAACAATTGGTCCAGAAAAAAACAACCAGTTCGTAAAGACAAGTCAATAGTGTATGCAAATGAGTGATGTTGGGAAAAACACTGAATCGCGAGGGAAAAAGGGGGATTTTCCACGACCGGCTGTTACATCCAGTGACCTTCGATTGCAACCGAGTTATCGAGAAATCCGTTCGTTTTGTGAACACCGTGCATTTTACTACATAACAAAATGAAATAGCCTTACACGTACAAAATAATTTTTTCGGTACGGTATTTCCGCCCCATATTATTGCTCCTCACACAAAGCTTGTTTCCACACTGCAGCCATCTGACATTCTTTTACCGATACATCACTCTTGGTTTGTGTTCTGCTCATCCGTTCTCTCGACACCACTGTAAAGGTCCAAATTTCAGTGATTTCAAAACACCCGTTTGCTAGCGGCACAGGTGTTACAGCCACTGACGCGTCTTAGTGGAAGGCATACGGAAAAAGCCCACCAAGTGCATTTAGTTCCATCGGGAGCGGCTATTTATTCTTCATCTCCAACCTACGTTTAGCCGCCTAAATTTTCTCTTTCATTGGGAGATGCTCTCCGGCAGGTTTTCGCATTCGTTTCCGCTGTGCTTGCCTTAGATACGCGTAGGCAGAGTACGTATATCACCGAAAAACTGACGATGACGCCCCTTCACCAAGCAGAACATGTACTAGAAAATTCATCGGGTCGAGTGGGATGAAAACTCTGCTGACTTCGTCTTCGTGAGCTCAAGTAAGCCCTGCTTTTTGAGATGAATCCCCAAGGATTTTTGGGGTCTGGTAGCCAGCTACTCCGGCCCTCTTCAGCTTCTCGATTCGAGTAACACCTGCCACCTTCTATATCACGTAACTGCGTCCTCTTCCTCTCGTGCTTCTACCGTCTTCATTGAGGGTCCACGTGAGCAATTCCTTTTTAATGCGAATGAAATGACTTTATTCTTTGTTTATTTTTCAAAAGAAATTAATTCTTTTTGGGCTAACTTACACCCTCCTCTGTAGCTATGGCTTCTATCCGCCAGGTAGCGGGGCGTCATCTCCAGAAGATATTATCGGAGACCCGGAAACTTGAAAGCAGCAGCCCTCACCGACGAGCAGTATCACAATCACAAAGAACTACAATATTTATTCGTTTCTCAGCATTCCTACGGGTGACAATTCCTGTCACCAGACTGAGAGATGAAAGCCCTTCTTGCGGGAGATCTTTTAGGAGGAGCATCTATGGTAACCAGCCGATGGCCAGTACTCATCACCTGTTTGACTGTACGTTCGTTGGGGTTTACGTGAGACTGATAGATGCAATATCAGGGCTGTAGAGGAGGCGGTAGACCGTCCTGGAACTGGTATTATGCTGACCTGCGCTCCCGTATGGATTAAGAAGCGCATACCTGTAAACCTGTCTCCCACGTAGGTGGAGCGACCGGGAGCAGTGTAGCCGGCATAGCTTGTCGCCATCACGTGGTTGGAATAGAAACTACAGGGTTTTCGCACTTGCTAGCTTCGAGTCAGAAACGGCGACGAAGGTAACGTTTGCCCGATCGGGAATTTGGCTTAGGAGTACAGGTTGTGAAACAGTGGTTGGTTGGGCTCCCTTTGTGAAGGTGTTTTGGGGCATGCTCCTGCTGTCCATTCACACGCATTAAACGACGAACCTCCTAAGAATACACCCGAATGTCAGAGTTGCAACTGGGTGGGTTGTGTTGGGTAGTTGTCGACGCGAGTTTGACGATGGGATCTGACGGAGTGACAGTGGCGGTGGCGACCGCATGGGATTGTGAGAAATATGTGCTTGCATGCTCGAAGACTTTGCCTGCAGCCTTGGAGCACTTACCTGGGCTCTCGATTTGCGTCAGAATGGCTACCGTGCTTGCATCATGCACTGGGAGTGGCTCCATCGATTGCTGATGCAGAACCGCATCGCTCGTGGACGTTGTGCCTGAAAGTGAAGGCCGATATACCACAGCCAATCAGGATGAACGAGAACGGGCACGACATAAGCTCCCCGTGTTTGGTTAACTCCACGTCTACCAATTATTTTCTCCAGCTAAGCACACTTGAACAAACCAGTTCAGCGATACAAGTAGCCTGCCATTCTGCAACATTGGTCTTCTTGTTGCCCTCGTCAGCGTAGTTTTAGTTGGGAGTAATTTCAACACGCCATATGGATTCAGTTCATTGTGGCTACTACAACTGGCTACGCGTTATTGAGCTGCCCAATATTGGACAGGTCATCCTAAACACTGGTGCTTCTGAGACTGACGACTGGGTTGAATGGTTCTGGTTATTGTGCAACATGCGAAAGAATGAGAGGAAGTGGAACCAGACTTCATTCTTTTGACGACTGGTGACCTTTGATTACACTCGTTGGTGGAAAACGTGCACGCCCGGGAGCCCCACTACGGTTCCGTTCGACGAGTTGAAGGTTCCGCTGCTGGGCCATATGTTTCCGGTCAGTTTGCGGGCGGCTGAACATGCCAAGTTTCATTTGTTGCTTTGTGGCTCCAAAGTGAAATTCCGTGAATTTACCCTAACACTACAAACACAGCTGCGAATTGCGATTTTGGTGACCAGTTGAGGACCTATTTATGTGACCACCTCATTGCTGGCATGAATCAACCGGGACTGCAGAAAAAGCTATTGATTAAGCCCTATATTACTTTCTGCGAGGCCCGGCCAACGTGTGAACAATTTGATGACGTGTCCGATGCGACGCATGAACGTTCCGTAACGCCCTATCAACACGTTCGAGTCAGACGCCTCAACCGGAGCTGGCCGACAAAGTGATTCCTGAACGCAAACCAGCAAAACTGAATCTTTGTTCCTCGTACGGCAAATTTCACCCATATTCTGCTTGCTGCTTTCGTAATGCGATGTACGGTTCTCACGGAAAGCCTAGTCACATTCGCGAGGTGTGTCACCAATCCAAGTGTGGTGTGGCAAGTGCAGCCACTGAGGATCGAAAAATGACAATCCGGTATACAAGCTGGAAATTTCGAGTAAACCCAGCCAATTCCCGTACGAATCCGTCCAGTTCCAGTGTGGCTTGAGACATCAATCCACTGTAGATACCGAGAGCTGCGAGTTCATCATTCTGAAATTGGTACTCCAATTGATCCATCCCAGTGTGCCGATGCAACTCACTGACTTGCGCATTCACGGTGTCACTGGCCATCGATTATCACTGCTGGGTGGGACTGCACTAATGGTTTGGTTGGGGAGCGACTGCATCCCGGTAAAATTCCTGATCTCCGTAGGCAGTCCATCGATTATGGGCTTGAAGCCCTGCGTGCCTTTGTGCGATCGCTAACCCTGGAAACGACGTTCGACCATCCGGTGAATCAGCTTGTTCTTCAGCAGTTGATCGTACGATGCCTCAACAACAAAGATGACAGGACGGTTGAGACCGCGAAGTTGGAAGTGCATGGTGGTCCGGTGTTTCTTAAGCGCCAAGTGTCGCCGTACGGCCAGAGAGAGAGTGTTCTCAAGGTGCTCACCAGAGTGGAACAAGACGGTGTCATTGCATGCAAGACTTCCACTTGGGCGAATCCGATTGTGATGGCGATGAAGAGCAGTGGGCGGACACCCCGGATCTGCGGTGACTACCGGCTAACCTTTAAGCCCCGGCTACGGAAGTGCTCGGAAACTACGTTGGAACCGGAAGACTTCATGAAATGCGTGCCGGGCGGTTAGTTTATCTCAAAATTTTCATCTGGCTGATGCCTACTTACAAATTCCGCTACACACGGAATTTCAACAACCAACTACCTTCAGCAATCCATGGGGCATGTCCGAAAACAGTTTCTTACCGTTCGGTCTGCACGAGTTATCCAGGATACTCCGGGCAGCAATATACGAGGCGATCCATCACATCACCGGGGCGGTGGTATGTCATGATGTTGTGCCTATTTTGGGATCCGCGGAGGAAGAACACGACCTAGTATTGAAAAAGCTGTTGGAGGGTTTCGTGAAAGGAAATATATCGATCAAAGCCCTCAAGTGCAAACTGAGCGTCACCGAATTAAATCTCCTTGGTTGCACTGTCGATGCAAACGGATACCAACCCTATCCAGACCTTTTAGGCGCCTGATTGGCGTCGAGTCACCGAAAAATTAGGCGCACTTACGATTTATTCTTGAATCCCGTAATACTACTCCAGATTCATTCCAAACTTTGCAACAACAGCTCCGTTGGTCGAAGCGCGGTGCTAGAGCGGACAGTGTGTTAAGGCGACGCAAACTGATTAAGATATCCTTGACCGACCGCTACTTGCTTCACTAGCGTCGTCCAAATCAGCCTTGCATTTCGTCGATGCTCCCGCGTCGAGACGCCATCATTTCTTGAACACTATGGTTGTCGAATCATCTTCAATTCACATCTTCTCGGTAATGCAGAGAAGAGTCATTCCTAGACGCACAAGGAAGCTTTGACCAATTTTGGGGAGGTAAGTTGACTACACACGCACCTAATTGGACTTAGGCTCACGATTATCGCCGACCAGCAGGTCCCTCAGTTCCTATATGACCTGGGTGAAGTCTTCGCCACGTCCGCGGCCGCGCTGATTCAGCGATAGATTTTTACCTTGGCCGCCCATAAGTACGATGTCTTGCATGAATCCGACAAGACACTTCAACAGGTAGACAGATGAACACTGAAAATTCGCAGCGGCGGACCAATGCTATTTCATTTCATCCTCTGCTCGTGTGTCAAGGAAAGGATAGGGCAGGCGGACAAAAAGATCCTACGCATCTGTGACTTTGGCTATCAGGAAAGGGTAGTGGCCCGAATTGGAACGTAAGGTTCCCCAGTTCCTCATACTGTGAGGATGATTCTGTATCTAACCCAACGGCTTCAGTCGTCGAGGTGACCGGCTTGTAATTCCACCTCCATTGCGCAGGTCGATTTTGGATGGACTGCACAAAGTCCACTCGGGCGCAGACACAATGAAGTTGCTGGCTCAACAGGCGCTTTGGTGGTCGGAATTAGACGCGGATATTTGCACTATGACCAAGTGCTGGGATGCGTGTCCGCATAGGGCTCAGTCAAGACCAAGCAACTGGAACCCGTGGCTTGAAAGACACATACCATTGCAGGTGGTACGTGCTGACCTCTGTGGCCCATTTTCGCGCCCATTATTTCGCGGCTGTTGAGGTATCTCCATGTCTGTGACTTTTGTTCCGATGAACGTGGGAGATCCAGATCACAGGGGACGACTATTGGGGCATGTGCGGCACGTGTCTACGCAGATAGTGGCTCAGGGTTCCCCGCGAGTCATCATGGATATCGCACTCAAAAGCAAGCATGGATGCGTAGAACAAGGAGGCGCAAATTACGGGCAACTCTTATACATCGTGCCATACGGAAAGTAACGGCCATTTTTTGTTCTGTCTCTTTTATTCTTATTATTTTTCACTATTTTCGTCCCTTTATTTATTCATATATTTCGAGGGATCAATGCATAGAAAGACAGGCCGGTCCGGTAAAGCTTCACAAGGAGGAGACGTGGGTTGAAGTGGTAAAAAGTAAAGTCGAGACTTTGGCTTTAGGAACATGTCCAACCGCCTTTAAAACGTTCCCTTTCTCGTAGCATCGGTAGTCCTCTGCGGTAAGTTATTGCAAAGCGAAAATTTTCTGTGAGTAAAAAATTCCTTCGGACGTTTTTCCAGGTCGACTTTTAAATACTTTTTTGGCTTGCGGCCTGAAGGCATGAAAAAGTGTCCTACTGGCCCTGAAAAAGTCGCACTTCACTAAAAGATCTCCTCTAACTCGGTGAGTTTCTAAAGGGTACAGTGTTGGGCGGTCAGCCATTGAGAATGAGAGGTGCTCGGAAACCCGGAGAACTGCTCCCGTGGCTTTTCTTTGTGCACGTTTTAAGACGTTCCGGCCCCAGAAAAGGCCGGGGTGTACAATCTGATGGTCGTATTCTTGGAGAGGTCTAACGTAAGTCCTATAAGTGGTCCGAAACCCTTTCTTTATAATCAGAGGGATGTTTTGCCTCTCCATGTTCAGAAAGCAGAAGGCGGCCCCTTTGGCTAGATGATGATGGTTGAAGAAAGAAAGCGACTAGTTTATTCATTAGCCCCAGACGTTGTGTTGTTCCACATCCCGGATCGGAGTGGCTTTAACCCCCGGAAAAGTCCAGCCGGAGAGTTACTAAATGACACTCACATATTTTTCGTCCTCAACCGGCAGGCTCCAGTCGGCGGACCATTGCTTGGCGTGGTCCGTCGACGACCGCAATTCTGCGGCGTAGTTGTCCCTAATGATAACATCGTCAGCGCATATTGCAATGTTCTCTGATACGTTGTCTGGCAGGTCTTCTATTTATATAAGAAAAAATAAGGGACCTACCACTAATCCTTGGGGGACTTCAGAGGGTATTGCGGCAGGGACGCAGTCCGGCTCTGGATGAGCCATCGGCGAGAAAGCTGTGAAGAGAGAACACTTCACCGGAAATTCCGCAAGATTCCGGCTTTGGTATAAGAGGGATATGCTGCATCCTGCTAAAAGCTTCTGCCGAATCTTGCCTTCGTCGTAGGCCCGAGCAAGTCTGTCCGTGACACAAAATGCATTGGTAAAGCTTGACCTTCCCGGCAGGAAGTCGTGCTCAGCGGGAGGTGGAGTGTATCCGCTCTTGGGCGAGTGTGTCAGTATAAAACGCCCCGGCTTGTGTTCGTAGATCTTGCTGGAAATGCCACTTGGACTAAGGTCCTTAGCTCCCTGGTTGATGGCGACCGCCCTTTTTGAATATCGGGCTGATTGTTTTCCTCTTACGAGAGGTTGGGGACACATCCGAGTCTAAGCTTCTCTGGGAGAAATCCGCAAACAATTAAACCAATATGGTGGGCTTTTCTTTAGGAATCTGAAGGTGGATCTCGTCCAGGCCCATCGAACAAAATGGGCTAAACTAAGGGGCTCCCTATCTCCTGTCTTGTAAAGAGTGTAGTGCACAAAAGTTGCTCAACTGACAGGCCCAGGAGTTGGAGATAAGCAGAAATAGATAATGAAGTATAAAACGGTCTGATGATGCGACCTAAAAATATTGCCGCTTGGGGAAGTGTTTTATCTGAAGGGCCATCTCCAAGGCGCAGCGCAAGTGGGATGGTGCTTGGCTCCCTGGTTTTGGGGGTAAACCTGAAAATAGTGGATCCGCTGGACTTCGCTCTCGCGAGGATAGCCCTCTACTGTTTGACGAAGAACTCACCTATTTTGATCCTGCAAACTTAGACAGCTCTCTTAAATTCTGCCGCCTTCGTTCCTATTCCTGTGGATTAAAGACCGGCAGACCTACTAGAGCATTCGCCCAACAAACTTCTGATGGATCGCGACAGCGAAGGTTTACAGCTGGCAGAGGATTGCCTCCCAGGGACAATGGTAGCCGGCCTGGCAGACACAATATTCAGTGCAGTTGTTGAGAGCTTCTGCATCCGTTAGTTGGTCAAAATGCTAATTTTTTTGTTCCGAAGAGGACCTTAGATCATCAAAGTTGGTTTTATCGAATGCGCGGGTTAATATGCACTGGAAAGCTCTAGCTAGCCAATGAATTTTAACCAAATTGGAGGACCGCGAGGTCGCTCCTGCCTAAAGTAGGAAGAACGCTGATCGTATCTACCTGACGGTTCTCTCTGGAGACCTGCAGATCGGGCAGTAAAAGAGCGTGCCCTTTACGGAATCTGGTTATTCCATCGGCATGCCCTGACGGGGAGAGTTCGGCCACTGTGTCCGTTAGTGCCTAGCCTAGAGGGCTACCAGCAGCTTTTCTCGTCCAGCCAACACTTGGAGCTTCTACAACTCCTAATAGTTAGGGATGAGTGAAGCGGCAGCTGGCTTTCAGACCTAGCAGTTGGTCTACGAGATGAGGGGACTCGCCTGGACTAGGGTGCGGAAGACCATAAATCACACCCACTGGGGAAATTTCTGAGGAAAAAATTCTACTTCTCACCCATAAAGGGTCACTAGGATGTGTTCGGGGAAGGGGACAAATGAAGTAAGAGGGAAGACTGTTGCTGAGGCGCAGAACCACTCCACCGGATTTGCCTTAAGGAATCTTCACTGACTGAGGTATGTCCGGTGATAGGAATTTCGCCGTCCAGGTTATCCGGGGTGGGCCAAGTTTCTGTGACTGCCAGGATGTGAGGTTATCTATCGGCCACCAGCTGCCTTAGTTCCAGTACTCTACTGGAGATACAAAGACATTTGGTAGAGGTGCATCTCGGAGCATGCTTAGTAAAGTTTGGAGAAGGCGGAAGACTATGGTTGGGGGAGGAAGAGCTGAGTGGGGATCTTTCGGGTGCTCCTCCTTGACGTTGCACGCCCATGGAGCCTTTTGCTGAAGCTCCGCCGTTTTTGAGACCACCTTCTTCAAGGTCCTTCCCGGAGGACGGGCCTGTCTTGAGGATGAGAGAAAAGGAATTCGAGAGGAGAACGAACGTCGGGGTTGTCGTAGGGGATACGGAAGGGAGACCTGCTTCTGAGGTTCCCCCGGGGGTTAGGTCGGTTTAGGGGATAGTGAGGCCCGAGGGGTTGCTAGTGGCCGGACGTGTGGAGAGATTAACCGATAGTCCTACCTTGTTCCGCTTGAACCACAAGAGCTTACGTTTCCCGAAAGTGGAGCCAGGAATGGCTGGGCCTAGAGTGACGCCTTCCTTCCCGCCGGCCTGTTTTCTTAATCGATCCTGTAGCGTCGAAGACCTCTATTTTCTGCCTTTTGCCAGATTCCTCTAGGTCCGCGTTTGGGGTGCTGAATACCAGAGGCCCCTCTGCTGCCCGAACCGTAGGGGAATGGGAAGAAGAAACTCCTAGGGGGCGCCGGAGGATGCAAGTTCAGAGCATTTGCCTGCTAACTTCGGTTTCGGTTTGCCTTTCATTGTTGTTGGGACAATACGGAGGGAGCAAGAAAGCCTGGAGTTTCCGTTCTTCTCTGGAGATTTCTTTTTTCCTGAGTGGCTATCTTTGCCCAGTTTTCTTTCAGAGCGGGCTTGAAGAGGTTTGTCTTGCGAGACCCCCCTGACATGCTCGAAAGTCCTTCTTAGCGTACTTGTCTGTGTGAGCAGATCTAGGACGGCATTCTCAGAGATGAATTCTGAGGCTAGTCCCAATGCCTTTTTCTTAGGCTCTGGAAGCAGCCAAGATACCCTAGCTGGGTTGGGAATTGTGGTGGGTAGGCCACTAAGCTGGGTTTTGCCTGTTCCATTGCACTTTGAGTTTTCAAAAAGGACCACAAATAACGGCCCTCTATGCTGCTTTCACCGATTAGCAAGGCCGTACCTGGAAATGTCTACCGGGATTCCATGACTGCTTGAGTTGCTGCAGCATTTTTCGGGAGCAAATTCATGATCACATCTTCAAAGTGGATGGTCTCCGGCTCTAGAAAGGACACCGGAGCTACAAGTTCTCTCACCTCGGTCGCTGGTCGGTCAGAACGAGGAAGGCTCAGGCTCTGGCCAGCTTGAGAGCCATTTGGCTCTGGGTTTAGGCGCATGGGAAGGGTAGACTCGTCCAAGTTCGCGAGGAAGTTCATACTAACCAATCAGTGGAAGATGAAGTAAAAATGTGGCACACCAAACTGAGTGAGAGATACCAGAAAAATAGGTACCAACTCACGGATAAGAAGCAATATCACAAACAGTAGGGAAGCATAGCATCAGCCTTCCGTATTCAAGCGTACCGCTGAGGTATTCCGATGGGCGGCGGAGGAACAAACAGTGTAAAAGGACACCAAGCATCCCCAATTAAAATACCCTTGACCGACCGACACCAGCCCCACTGACATCTTCTAAGGCAAATTTGCTGATCATCGATCCCTCCAATGTCGACATATCACGAGTTCCGCAATAATGTGCGGACGCAACTAGGCTGGCTTATCAAACCTCCCGTCATCGGAAGTGATTTTTAGGTCGGGTGTCCAGCCCACAGCCAGCCTCGCCCACTAGCACCAGCTGCGGATTGGAAATCTCCGTCCACTGCACAGTGTTGCTGCCACAGTTTGCCTCCTTCAAAGTTCCTGAACAAGATCTGTCATACGCCCGGTCATGTTCCAAATCGATATAAGTACACATTTTTCCCTGGCTCAGAGTAGTGCGCTACTAATTGCCATTACCGACATTTATCTGCACCGACTTGCCTTCCACCTATCTGAACTGATCCCATTTTCGCCTTCATCCCACGTAGTCCAGGTACCGGCTCATGAACCCCAAAACATGGAGCGGTCTCACTGCTCAGATCCGTCTATTATAAACGTCACAATTCCTGATTAACTCTTGAGAAGTTCATTCACCCATCAGGCAATTCGTTTGTCACCAATTTATTTATCTAGAAAGACCATCATTTAGGTGTCGCTTCTCTCAACGGTCGACAACATCACAACTCACGAAGTGGTCCTCCTTCCAGAGCTTCATCTGCGTTGCACCAGCTCTGTGTTCCATCGTATCCTTCTCCAGCATTTCCGGCCATTTAGTCCTTCGTATTTCCTGACAGTCACATTGGCGAAGAATAATCCTCAATCCAGGATATCAATGTTTCGATTGCCTTCCCAATATCCCATGTCAGGCTTCTCCAGCACATCTGGGTATGCAACCACCTGCACTTTCCGACAGATTCTCATATGAACTACTCTTATACGACTCTAACAGTCCACCACATTTCCACCTCCAACGTCCTTCTTGTTTTTCAACTTTTAACGCGCCTGTGCTATTCATCAATGACCCCAGACAAATCCACTTCTCTATTAACCTCTTACGCTGTTCCGCCAAATTATCATAGTAGAACACTTGCGCACGATCCAGTAAGTGCTTTCTCTACGTCTTCGGCTGGAGCTCAACCACCCATGATCCAGGTCATCATCAGTCTGTTTGTTTTCCCAATGTCTCAGGCTGGACTTCTTCCGGCGTAACCAGTCACTACGCTCTCTGACAGTTTCAGTAATCGGCGACTCTTGGTTGATTTCGTTTGATATTCAACACATATGCCGTTATTATCCTCACTACGTTATACACCTCTACTCCTTATGTGCCAGTCTCGGAGTCACCTCAGATAAGCCGAAAAATGGACACCAGCTCACTCACATTTTTACTGTTCCCACTTTTCCATCAATTTCTCACGAATGCTCATCGACGCCGGTTAATGGTATCGCTGAACTGGCTTGTTTGAATACTTTGGGTTTGATCAAACAATTGGTGGACTAAAAGTTGACCAATCACAGGGAGCTTATGTCGTACCTGTCCTCGTCGATCCTGATCGGTCGAGGCTCATCGGTGTACGTTGTTACGGAAATGCACCTGGCCGTATCACGTGTGATGGCGGCAAAACGCCACAACCTTCCTCCGCCAAGAGCTATTCATCAGTCTAGCTCACTTGTCATATTGACCTTCGTACTGGATCCGGTTGCTATGGCTTAGCCGCTGCGGAAGTCATTCCAGCTGTCGGAATAGATGGATCACTGTCATCAACAAGGTCCGCGTCTTCAGCCTCGGTAGCCTCAGCCGTGCGATCTGGTACATCGCCGGTTGCCACCCTGAAGTGAATCTGGCTGCGGCGGCGCCAATGCACCGATGCATCATCCAGGTCCTTGATCTCGACCATAGACTGGTCATGTCGCACGGTGATGTTTCCGCGAGTTGCCAGGGAAGCGTGATGCCGATGGAATCGAGACACATTAGCGATGACCATGGTCCTCTGGGCCTGAACAGAAGGGCTAGACTCTCCTCAGTGATCATATGCTCTGGTTTTCGGTAATGCAGCAGAATACTGTCTAGTCAAGCTTCCACGTAGAGCAAAGTTCTTTGGTTGACTGATGCTGACATGCTTTTTGCAGAACTCAGTAAGTTCTCGCTGTGCCATTAGAGGGCAGATGGCGTGGGGCCGTACGCAGATGCAGATGTCTGACTCTGTTAAATCAGATCTCAAGCTGCTTCGCACGGAATAGTGATTTATTATCAATGTCTAGTACCTGATGCACACTGATGCACTGTATTCGGAGAATCAAGCAGCTTACAGATTTCTCCACAGAATCCGCGTTCATCGACCTGAAAGTAGATTCCTATGGAAATGATTTAGAAATAAGTGCTTGACATTCCAACCGATTGTGATTACCGGCATACTTGCGTCTATTTCGCGCAACTTCTCCAGTGTCGATATGGAAGACAGGTGGGCAAAGGCTTTTTTATCGTTTACCAAAAGCTGTGGTACAAGAGCATGCATTTTGGCAGTATCTTATGCGACATCTAAAGTCATCGCTCTTATTTCAACGCGCAGGCATCTGATCTCTCCCTGTAATGGTCTATCAGTGTGACAGAATGCGTTGACTGGGGTATTTGAGAAGTGGAGGCTGCGAGGGTCATATATGACAATATATTCACTTGGAGACCTGTTCGGTGGTCGGAACAGCATATGTGGTGGGGAAGTCACAAGAAATTCCACAGCCAGGATAGTTGAAAGAAAACCAAACGGTATCCCTTGGTTACCCTAGGTGTGGCCTTTGTGTTTTGGCTGACCTTTTGCCAGTTGTTCCGTTTTTGGTCGATCAATTGGTGCGGCTCAAAGCACCGTAACGAAACGAAAGGCGAATTACCTTGTGCTTTTGATGGGATTACCATCGATCTTTGTGTATCCGATTCCCCGCCCGAGGTAGACCACCGTCCCCCTCTTTTCCTTCAAATTTTGATTACTTGTGAAATGCTGTAAGAACTTACGTAACCACTTTCGAGAGACCCATTGGAATGGTCGCATCGCAGGCTGGCAGCTGATTATTCAGTTCCGTCGTTTCTATGGTACCAAATCGAAGTTCATAAAAAGTACAAATATTTACAAAGCCCAACTACGCGGCCAACTAGACTCAACAGTAAAAGCCAAAGGTTCAAAGCCCGGTGGCTCAAGCTCGACAGACAGAAACGGCTCAGGGTCAAATTCGAAAGTCCCAAACAAATAAAAGACGGTGCAAACGTGTGGCTTACGGGCAAGCCTATCAAAATAAGGCCTAATACAGTCACATCCACAGAGTTCATAGAACAATTAGAGGGATTTTCGATATTTGTTCTTTACTGTCGGACCGGCTGAAGATACGGATTGGGAGATGTCTGTTTGGCGGGACCCTTCGAGTAAGAATACGGGAAGGCCTGCCTCCAGCGGGACTCAGGCACAGTGGGGTACCCCAAGGGTCGGTTGCTGGATCCCTGCTATTCCTCGTGTTTCTAATTTGCCGACGATATGCAAATAGTAGGATTAGTAGACGAAGAATCAGTCCAGAGGGACCTGGGCAGAGTCCAAGAATGGGCTTCAAGGTGGGACATACCACTGAACATGCAGGAGTGTGTGCACCTAGTTGACGGGGGTTACCTCACAGATTAGGCGTACTGGAAACGGAGGGAGTGACAGTACCGGTGCCGATGTAAGGAGTGTTGCGGGGCCTGGGAGCATGGTTAGGGCTGATTTCCAACCCAAACCCCAGTTTGAAAAACCCTCAAGGACGGCTTCCAGGGGGCTGTACCAGCTTCGTCGAACAGTCAGCTCCAGGAGACCATCGGTGCTTGTTCCACTGTATAAGACTCTAGTGTGGCCTTACTTGGAGAACTGTGTCCAGGCCTGAGGTCCATATCTGGTCCGGGACAAGTAAGTACTAGAAGTGATCCAGAAGGGATTTATCACACTCTTTCCCATGTTAAGTAGAAAAGCCCATGAGGAAAGCCCGGAGTACCTCAACTTCTTCTCCATGGAAGGGAAGAGGAAATGAGGGGACCTCGTAGTAGTGTACGAGATCCTCACAGGCTGGATCGATTTGGGGACTCGTATGTATGTCCTCCCGCCACCGGTAGAAAAATGCAACGTGAGAGGTCATGCCATTAGGCCGAACAGGTCACGGACAAGACCTTGGGCCAAGTTCTTCAAATAACCTATAGTTAACGACTGGAACAAACTGCCACAGGAAGTGGTCGAGGCCACCACTGTGGCTGAGCTGGAGCATCCGTTGGACTGGGCATGGACCCGCGTATTCCTCGATGGTTTACAAAGACCGACAACATATCACCGCGTGGATGGGCGATAGTTGGTTAGGCCCTGATTATACTAGATTTCCATTCTGTCCACTCTTTAAGCTTCTGCCCTTAAGTTGCTGTTTGCTTCCCCTCTACCTGTTCATTCGTTATTCCCCGTCTGCAGCCAGTTCTGTCTGCGAGCGCTATTGTCCTTTCACCCTCCACGTCTCCATGCACTACCTTCCATCATTACTTTGGGCTTCACCTTTTTTCTCCATCACCTGCTCTACCATCTCTGCTTCCTTTCTCCTAAACCTTACTGGCGGGTCTGTCCACTGTCACCAACAGGGAACCGTACGTGAGTGAATACAGGAACAGAAACTCGAGGAACTCGTAGCCCCCATTGTAGCAGCACCGGGGGATCCGTGGAGTCCACCTGTGCAAGAAACTGGACGTCTTGGCAATCTGCCGTGCTGTCCCGGAATCAACCTGAACCTGAGTAGTTTAATTCGGGCGAAAACTGTCATTTATTTTTCGTAATTTTCCCAAAGGACGGCATACAAAACGTTTCGTTCGAATCCCATAAAGGTCAACAAGGTGGTATTTGAAGTTCGATATTTTTATATCAGTTACTGCCAACACATGCATCTACCAAGTAAACTAATCTTTCAGGTTAAGATAAAGCCCACTTCTAGATTTGTAATCTTGGTATTCCCCTTTTCCCTCGATTTACCATGGGTTATCGGCCGTTGCCGCGCTTTTGCCCGTTCTTCTGTGGTAGTGACTGGGTTGTTGTTGGGGTTTGATTTTTTCCGTCTTCCTCTCGTAGTTAGTGTACGATCCTTGATTGCTAGGCACTCACAGAGTCCAAATGTATTTTTGTCATTACTTATCACACTAGCGCTATCGTTTAAGTTATATTATGAGCTATCTTGGAAAAACTCTTTTTTTAGGACTGAATAATGCTGTTGTTCCTGAATTCTTTGATACCTGTTATTGATGTCCAAACTCGGCGTCAGTCCGACTAGGTTGCGTATCAAAGTGGCTGGTGAGGTGTTTGAAAAGCAGTTGCCATACCGTCAGCGTCCAGGTGAGCACGACGAGGTTTTATCTGCTACCTCACTCACAGGTAACCAAGAGAGGTAACTTGAATAACAAAGTGAAGTATTATGTTCCTTGATTGGTTTGCAGGTATAACATGCCTGAAGAGACCGAAAAGGATCCAAATGCATACGGCCCACCGCTTTCGGTTTCCTTGAACTCCTCAGTTTTCAGTGAACCCGTTTGTGTGTTCTGCGGTACTGGGAGCAGAGTAAAATTTGGCCAAGGTGATCTTGGACGCTTTCATACTCCAGACGAATCTTCGGACCCACCTCTCTGGTATCATAGTTTGAGAAAATCGTTAATCGAAAGACAGGAGCGGGCCCAATTAACTCTTCAGGGCTCCAAGCCATTGCATGGCTCGCGTCGCGCCCAACATGGGAGTGCATTAATTGCTTCATGGTCCCCATTACTTACGGACTGCTCCGATCTGTTCGTTGGACCTCATATGTCACTAGATGGAGCCCGGCGCCTCAAAGAACAAAAATGCACGAGGTAAATCCGTTACCACTAATCATAACAATTCAGTTTGGATGGGAAGCCCTGTTTACCTGGGATACCAAACGCATTTTTTGACGGGGAAGGGCGTCCATTCGGCTTCATCGAAGAACTAACCTATATTGGTTGGCCAGCACCTCCTCCCAGTGAAATGGCACTATCACTCAGTCATCTTGTTTTCAAATGTACTCCTCGGGAAGGCGGCGAAGGAGGCTGGATTTACGCACACCATTGTTGTGCTTCGTGGTCTAATGGAGTACACTTCAATGACGAAGTGAGTTTCATTCGAAGGGAGTTGTAGGTTTGAATTCCGCGCAACATATTCTCGGTGCTAGCGTTTGTATTTCTGCAATAATTAGCGGGCTCGTTTATTTCGCTAGCGTAGACATAACGGAATTCATTTGTGTGATCCGTGAATTGCGATCTGTTGACACAAAACATTGCCACTGTTCTGTGACAATAAACAACTTCGTGGATAAAATGAATACTAAAACCCACAAACTATTCAACGGGGATCTCGCAAAAAATAAAATACTAGCATAAAGAAGTAGTGAAAGAAATTTTTATTGCATGATAAACATGAGTTACAGTAGAAGGGCCAATTCCAATAGTCTAATAGGGAATAAGTTTGAAGAGGTTTGTAAAAATCGGTTTGTTTATTCTGTGCGTAAACCCGTGGAGACCATAAAGAGAAAATACAGAGAGGTAGGGTGTTCCACAATTGTGAAATTCTTGGGAAGGACGGAGAGTTAAAGCTAACAATGCGGCAGGTTAGGACAGACACTTTATATGGATGACTTCTTGCCTGCGCACGAGAGAGACGATAGAAAACAAAAGGAGCATAGACCACAGAAGAACGTTCGTGAGAACAGAACTCATGATAGTATCGGTAGAAGGGAAATTAAGCAACTACCGGGCGATGGGGTAGCTTCTGCAAAGTTGAGGTTATTGTGGGGTCGCCAATGAGGTGCATGGCTCTTTGTTGGACACTGTCGAAGGGGGAGAATAAAAAAGACCAATTCTAACCCCCCAGAGCATGACCGCGGCGGTCAAGCATGGGACCAATTTGGGTCTGGTATAAAGACATTGGATGGTGTAAAAGAACATCTGAAACGATAACCTACCTTTTTGATGTTCGAGACTAGAAGAATTACATATGGGCGCCAAGATAGCGAACTAGAGAATAAAAGACTGAGGAAAACCGATGAAAATGTAGAATTCAAAGTAGTGAAGTTGAAAGTTAGGGCTGGGCAGTATAAGTCTCAATATGAGTAGTGTGACACTGTATGTGGATGACAGGACAAAATTTCCCCTGAAGCGCACGACCGGTTTCGCGGTTATTGCCGCTCATATTGAAATTCCATACTTGGGACCATGTGTCCTCGTTCTGAACGTTAGCTGTGTTGACCGACGAATAAAGTTAAGAAGAATCACCGTGTGATTTTAGGAATTGGACCAACTAGCAGTTTTTGCAGCATTTAAGGATGCACGATTGTCTGAGCCCCAAGCATATATATATATATATATATATATATATATATATATATATATATATATATATATATATATAACTGTGTCAGACAAAAAATGATACAATTGGGGAAGAAAGAATAGATGGTTCCAGTCCATGATTAATTTGTGGACTCAACACTGTCAGGTTGCCCAAGCCAAAACAGGTGGTCTTCTTAGAGGTCCACAACCGGAGCGTTTAGCTATCCGAAGCTTAACTCGCAGGGCAGCGGTAGAAAGCGTGGGCTCCGTAACCCACTAGGGGCCGGTGACTTATAACTCAGTTCATACGCCCTTCGGATGAGACAGAACATCCTGGGTGCCCAGTGCACCTCTCCGTCACAACTGCTGATGAGCATACCGTGATAATAACGTGGTAATGAGGAATGTGAATATAAATACCTTATCCACTTATATCTAATCGCTGAGTTGTTGGGTCTGTCGGACCCCACCTAGCCGATGAAGGTCAGGTTTTACATTCCATTCTTCCACGCTGTATTAAAACCACTACCCGCTTCAACGTGTATAACGTTCTGTCTAGAAGCATACTCAACACGCCCGAACCGCCGTAGCCTGAAAATTTTTGGTAGCGAATTATTTAGTGTATCCAGTACTTCGCCTTACCTCATAACTTCTGATGCCGTGTTCCCAGCAAATTCGAGCAAAGATGTGAAGACATCGACGTTTAATGCTAACGATTCTCGTGTTTCCTCTGGTCGCATTAGTCACGTTTCCGAAATGCGGACTAACGCCTAACTTCTTGATGGACAAACAAATGCCACTTGGATGTCACATTTGAAGTTGGCAATAGCCAAACGCGCCTTCGACCGATATCTGACCTTCAGATAAAATACCGCTGCATAAATAGCAGAATCTATCTACCTGGTTTATTGCTTCCTCTCGTTTATTCAACCTTTGTCTTGTCCCCAATTACATATCTTTGCCCCCTCTACCCACCCATAATGCTCCCACTGACAACACGCCCTATACTCGCAACGGTTCATTGTTAAATGGTGTGAATAATCCTGTATCTTGTAACTCACATTTTCTCAAGCCTCATCAGCCTCTGAACCTCGGCTCCTTCTACGTGCGTACGCTCATGCAGGTTAGTCAGCAGGCGTGCCTAGCCCTCACGATGGATTCTCTGAAGATTGGTGTCTGCTGCGTAAGTAAGACGCGTACTCAGGATTCGAGCAGTGTTATTTAACTAACTATTCCTGGTATCTCAACGAGGCATTCCCTGTGCATTTCAGGAGACAAAGCAGCTAGAGCTGTGGGTCAACGTGATGTAGGAATAGTCTTGACTGGCAAGGCTGAGACTGCCCTCGTAGATTGGATCCCTGTTAACAGTCGTTTGTGTACTGTAAGACTCCGGAGATCAATCGGCGTTCGAAAGGATAGTTGTGTTGAGCGCAATTTGTCTTGTGATTTCGACCTACGTCCCAAAAGACTGCAGCTCCGACATGCAGAAAGATGAGTTCTACGATGGAATCGCCACCCTCATTCGCAGCAGCAAAGGCTCTGACATCGTTGTACTGGCAGGTGATTTAAATGCACAAGTTGGTAAACTTAGTGCGTCAGAAGCTTGTTTAGGCGGGCCTTGTGCTTTGCCCGCTCAGCGCACAGATAACGAAGATAGTGCAGACAATCCTCTGACACCGACTCGCGAGAGGAACGCTCAGGAACAACAGGCCCTATTTCGCCCAGGTCGACTATGCATCGACCAGATTTTTACTTTTCGCCAACTAGTTGAGACGCGTCGCAGGCACTGTCGACCGACGATAATGGTTTTCTTAGACTTGAAAGGTGACTTCGATTCAGTTGATCGAACAGCGCTTTCCAGTGCTCTTCTCCGAAATGGTATGCCCAGAAGTTCGTGAATCCACTGAGGTCGTTGTGCTCTCATACTTCTGGCCGCGTAAGGGTTTACGGTGGTCTATCCGGTCGGTTCGAAACGACCAGTGGTGTTCGACAAGGATGTTCCATGTCTCCATACCTGTCCAACTTCGTCATGGACGAAATAATGGAGAGCGCGTTGCAAAATCTTCAGGATGTGGGCATCGAACTAGGAAATAATGAAAAGCTATTTGACTTAAATTACGCGGACGACCTTGTCTGCTTGCTCGGATCCACAGAACATGCTCAACGTGCACTAGATAGACTCTAGAGCTGCAGCTCAATTTGGCATGTGCTTTGCACATTTACAGTGTAAAGTGGTGTTGCAAGACTGGACGTCAACGATTCCGAGCCTGATGCTTGATGGGGAGATGCTGGCAATTGTCGACCGCTTCACTTGCCTCGGCAGAATCTCGACGACGGACGGGAGCGCGTTAGTGGAGGGGAGCACGCGGATATCAAAGGCTCGAGCGGCGTACGCCGGACTGAAGCACTTGTGGCGCTGACCTGATATTTCATTGAAGTTGAAAGGTTGTGTATACTGTGCCGCAGTGCGTTCACTTTTGTTGTGTAGTTGCGAGACTTGGGGTTTGCTTGTGGAAGGCATTGGTCGCCTTGAGGTTTTCGACCACCGATGTTTGCATAGCATCACTAGGATTGGGTGGAATAGCCGAGTAAGTAATGCTGAGGTCAGAAATCCAGTATTGGATACTAATTCAGAGAACGTTTTGTCACAGCGTATCCAGCTTAGTAGATTTCGTTGGTTGGGGCACGTGTTACATTTGACAAACGCGTCTACCGTACCATGCCCTGTTTTCCGTTCCTCCTATGGAGTGGGAGAAACCATGTGGAGGTTAACGGATGACGTGGCAACCAGGAATGAGAAGGTGTACAGCAGACTTAGGAAATGTAGGTGCTTCACGTCTTCGTGGTTGGGGTCTAAAAGATCCCTCAACCAGTTGGCTGGAGACACTGAAGGATATGGCAGGGAACCGTGAACAGTGGCGATCGTGTTGTCACTTTCTGTCAAATCAGAATGATTGATCAATGTGTGTTTGCACAGTAATACTGTGTATTCCGTGTGTTGGCTGCTGGGGTGTTCTTTCCTTTTTCCACCCGTGTAGGTCCACTCCCTGTCCATCTTTTATATTCATACTTTCTAATTCAACGTGTAGCATGGTGAGAAAGGCAGTGGTCAGTGGGGCTTGCCCTGCTGTTTGACGCTGTACGATGATGATGATGGTGACTCAATAAACCTCGCTAATGGACCAACCCAGTCCTGCAGTAGCATTTTGAACTTTGGTGGTTCAATCCGAATACCGTACCTACCATTTATGGTTGCTTCAGACATCAAGTTGAGAGCGGGCATATGGCTCAAGCGGCGTTCTGCCGTATTCGTCACCTTCGGAGACTGAGACGGCTCTCTCCCGCTAAAAGGCAATATACAACTCTGTTGTTCGCAGTGTGCTTCTTCACGGTTGCGAGAACTGGCCTGTTAGAGTGGTCGATTTTGATTTTTTATCTTCGATCACAGTTGTCTGAGGAGTCTATCGCAAGTTTGGTGGCAACATCGAATCGGAATCTTGGTCAGCGGCTGGTTATGTTGTAAATGTTTGTGTTCCGGTTTGACAGATCAACGACCAGTCGGGTGCTTTGAGTATGAAAGAAGTAGGCCGAAACAAAGGCTTTTATTCAACTGATAAATGGATTAGAGTTCTTCAGCAAAAGAGAAGATAGATGTGAGTACACATGTTACGTAAATTGGCGAGTAATGCGAAAACTAACAGATCAGTTGAAGTTCCGATTCATAACGTTCATCCTTACTAATAGACTGGGTTTGTAAAAAAACGCGTAACGAGTGTAGGATTCGAATGGGTGATAAAAGTGACTCATTTTGGAAATTCGGTACGTGTGCGCATGCGAATGTTTGTGAGTGAGGATGGCCGAGTATTGTTATAACGCGCGATTGAGCCGGAGCGTCCGAGAGGAAGCGAGAAGACAGGAGGCCTAGATATTAGGCTTTATTCGACGGATACGTGCGGCATGAGAGCCGAAGTTCATAGAGAGCATGTGAATTTATGGAGCAGAAGGGGCTTAATAACTGCAGAACTAACGAGACAAGGATTAATATACCACAAGTATAGAGGATGGTAATGCGAGTGCATACAGTATTACACTTAGTTTCTCGACGAGTATGGGTGGACTCATTGCTGTTTCTGTATTAGAGTCCGGTGTGACATTTGCGTCATGTAGAACTGAGGGATCAAATTCTGGTGAATGAATAAATGTTTTCATGGGTGATTGTGGATCGGGTGTAATTTCGCAGTGTGGAATGCGATTTAACTGTGGAGCACTGTCTGGCATGGGAGCAAGATGACGAACTGATACTGTCTCTTTTTGCGCGCCGAGGACAATTACGATAGCATAATTCGTATTACATTCGACCAACTGAACTTCATCAACCAAGGGATCATGATTGAGTGGTCGATTGTGTCGTCTGTACCATACGCGATCGAAATGCATCAACCAGCTAAATAACGAAATACCTGATACTGCTTTCCTGTTATGCCGTAACGTTCTTTCGTGAAGTGTCTCATTGGTTCCCGTAGATAGCAAAGACCGTGAGGAATGAGGAGCATCAATGAGGACCTCTTCCCAGCGGCGGCCGTCCAGCCCTCGATTCTAATGCCAGTGATGGCTTGCCATAACGAACCGTTTAAGCGTTCAACTTGGCTGTTGGCTAGTGGACTTTAGGCCGTAGTTCGACTGGTCGCGAAGCACTTGTTGTGCAAGAAATTTCTGAGTTCCGGCATAAAAGATGGGCCACGGCCGGAGTGGATGTAGACTGATAATCTAAGAATAAGGAAGTTGTCATAAGCATTTGAACACCGTCGTGGAGGACATATCCTGACAAGCGAACGCAAACGAAAATCGGGTGTTATTCATCAATGAAAGTGAGAAGACATTTGTTATGCATGCATGAGGGCAGCGGTCCTTTGAAATCAGTGTTCAGCCTTTCGGAAGGTTGTGTTGATTTGACTACTGGTTTGTAAGATATAGGTTTGACCTCGGCGCACACCTAGCACTCGGAAATAACGCCGCACTTAATCAAGAGAATATGGCAGGTTTCGAGAATGGTCAAGATAAAACATGCGAGTTACCCCCGGATGGCAGGGTGATTCGTGTAAATCTCTCAGGATAGTGGGATCCAGAACAGCTGTACAATAGCCGCGTGAGAGCGCATCAGCCACTTGGTTATCACACCCTGGACGGTAGATAATGTCATATCAAAAACAGGATAGTTCAGCTGGTCATCGTTGGTTTTTTCATTTTTTATTTTACCCTTTGGCTCGTTGTTGAACATATGGGCAACCGACCGCCGATGTGATTAGTTTGAAGTGATTCCCTGTTGGGTAGTGTCTCCGCTTCCTCAGTGCCTCAGCTATAGCTTAAGCTTCTTTTTGACGGCAAAATGGTATCTTTCGGTTGGTGTCAATGTTCTAAAGAAAAACGCCGGCAGTCTACTATCTTGTTCGAGTGTAGCAGCACAGGCAACGTCTAAGGCATCCTTTTCCACAACCATAGGCACACCGGCCTCCACGGTAATTAATATAGCGTTTTCAGATTCGTTTTTTAGTTTTTTGAAGCACTGTACGGCGGGTGCAGGCATTGGGAATGTGCGGTTTCGGACCAGTGGGTTTATCTTGTTTAAGAAGTGTGATATCCACCGCGAATATGCGAACATTCCTAATGCGCGTTCTTGTTCTTTGATATTTCAAGGAGGGGCCAAGTCCCTTAGAGGTTTGAGTCTCTCCGGCTCAGGTCTTACAGTTCCCTGTGAAATTTCGAAGCCTAAGATGTTTATTTGTCTACAAATGTAACACTCTTAGTTTCGTTAAGTGTGAGACCGTATTTTTTGGCCACGTCTAGCAAACCCTCCAGGTATTGGTCGTGCTCTTTCGACTTTGTACCGCAGATTATGACGTTGTCCACGTAGGCATAAGTACCAGATAATTTTGTTGTTGATAATGTTATCGAGAGTCCGCTGGAAGCACGCCACGTCATTGATGACTCCAAACGAAATACGACAAAACCGAAATAGCTTTCCACAAGCCTCGAAAGCGGTATATTTCTTCTCTTCAGACTTGATAGGAATTTGGTAGCAAGCAATTTTTAGATCAAGTGTGCTGAATATCTCGAAACACGCAGTCTGCTCAATTTTCTGGTCCAAACGAGGAAACGGATATGCGTCAAGATACGTGAATCGATTTATAATTTGACTATAGTCCAGGATCATGCGTTTTTTGTCTACCATTAGAGGTTACCAGGACCCGTGCTCGACGAATCGATAATGCATGTATCTAGTAGGCCCTGGACTTCTGCCCGTATAATCTCCATCCGACATTGAATGCGTCGAGACCTTGTCGCTATTGGCCGGAATCCCGGTGATAGGTTGTAAAATAGATTTTGGCTCTATCGAAGCTGCAAGAAGCCCGCACACGGGGAAGATAGGCCTGTCATCAGAAAAAAGAAGTTCTACTCGTTCATGCAGTCGGAGGAAGTCGTGGCCTAGTGGTACGTCTGCACAGGCTTGTCACCACGGATAGTTTGACATGTTCATAGTTCGAGCCTTTTATTCTGTAGAAACAACGCAATGTCCCGTGGCGCTTGACAAAGCCATCGATATCATTGTGATTCGGTGGTGTGAATTTATTACATTCCGATGGTACTTTTGAACAACAGTCTTAGAGGCAACTTTCAGAGCTTCATGTATCGATGAGTGTCTGCAGCGCGATGCCGTTGATTGACAATCGTGTAACTGCTTTTGACAAACAATAAGGAGCAGCGGCAAATGGTACTGAAGACAGAATAGGCCCAACGGCAGGCGAAACTCGTTTCGTGGACTGTGAAGCTCGACAAACTCTTTGATAATACTTCCTCTTTCCACAAGCTACAGACAGCATCTCGAGCAGGGCATTATGGTCGTGGATGGCGATCAAAGCCACAAAATCAACAGTGAGAGTTGCCAACAGCTGTCATCGGTTCCGTCACGCCTTCTTGGCTGCATGTTTCTGTTGCCGGTGGAACGGACTTGCTGGATAAAAAAAACCTAAAAGACTGGCACTTGAATTTTGGTACGATACAGCTTGTTTCTGTGCCGTGTCCAGCTGTTTGGCCAGGTCGATGGTTTTTTGGAAATCGGGAGTTTGTTCCTCAAGTAGTCGTTGGCGTATGTGACTAGACTGTATACCGCGAATAAACGCGTCTCAAACCAGTTTATCGCTATACTCTTCCGTTGAAACAGGTCTACATCCACAGTTTTTGACAAGATGTGCCAACAGTCCCAGAAACTCGTCCAGCACCTGCCCGTTTTGTTGGAAAGTCGTAGACAGGACGTGCCGTGCAAAGGTCGCTTTTTTGTTTGAGGTATCGTTTTTCCAGGGTTCCTGTGGCATCATCGAAGGGATTGCAATCCCTAATATATTTATAAACAGAAGGAGCAATATAGCTTCCGAATGTATCCAGTTTATCGGGATTGAGTGCTTCGACGCTGGCGAGAAATGTGAAAGTGCGATCCCAATGAATCCAGTGGCCTCCTGCATCAAATGAATAAGGATCGATGTCGAATCTCTCGGGTCGGAAGTATTTATCCATTGTGGAGAAATCAGTTGATTAGATTGTGATAGATCAACAATCAGTCGGATGCTTTGAGTATGAAAGGAGTAGGCCGAAACAAAGGCTTTTATCCAACTGCTAAATGGATTAGAGTTCTTCAGCAAAAGAGAAGATAGATGTGAATACACGTGATACATGAATTGGTGATTAATGCGAAAACTAACAGATCAACCAAAGTCCCAGGTCATAATATCCAACTTCTGTGAAGCTTCTTTATTTTTTATGCTCCACATGGCACCACTTCTCTGCACTGTGTACTGTGATATAAAAACAGGGTTTAGATATTTTATAAGTGGAAGACATGAGGGACTACCACCCAGCCAATAACTAATCTGTATAGTTGGAGAGTTGCGATTGGTAACTTCACTTAAAGTCACGTAGGATTCAATTGAGTTTAAAATGGTGTGGTTCCTTATATGAATATATATGTATCGTTGAGGCTATATATGTGCTGAAAATTAACATTTTTATTGACTACATTATAGGTTGGTTTGACGGGGGTCGAAAAGGCTGCGAGGGCGGCGTTGAACCAAACTTGCGCATTTTGCCGACACAAGGGTGCGAGCATCAGTTGTCGCTATCCCGGATGTGATCGGTTCTTCCACTTTCCATGTGCTGCTGGCGCTGGATGTTTGCAAGAAGTCGAAACGTTGGAATTGTTGTGCCCGATGCACTTAAATGAAACCCAATTATTCGGTAAATCTGCTGCCACACTTGACAGTTGTTAATGTCATGTAAACGTTCTCCTTTTTCGTTATGTCACTTGCGTTACTGTCATAGATACGCGTTCTTCTGATTAATTTGTTTGGGGTAAAGTACATGAAACATTCTACAGTCTTCGCGGTGATATTTCTGGTCAGTCAGGTTACTTGCTCCCGACACAATTTACAAGGCCATTTGAAGTAATTGGTTGGAAGTAGCTGTATGTTTCACCTGTATTCTCAACGATCAGGTAGTCATTTTCCGCGGTATCGGTTTTCATTGGTCGTTCGCACACCCGCCCAGTTCGCGCAAACAGGGCAGTAGGTCGACGATAGATAAGTATACGCACGTTATATCTGAGCCACAGGAATCGGTGCAAAGTGATTACGTTGCTAAGATAGTGATGATTCGCATCCAGCACATGACGACAAACGTTATCACTGCTCATACAGTGTTGCCACCGGACACAAAAAACCCCTCGGAGACCGATGACCGAATGTGGAAAGCCGCTGAGCATCGTCAGTTCGGGCCGCCCAGGTCAACCATAAAACAAAATACTGTGCACAGTGGTGTTTTACATCAGTCTCTTCAGAATGACTCAAATATCGCAGCGGCTCCTGGAGTATCGTAGACTAACTTTACTACGTCTGTCTCATTGGAGAGGATAGGCTGGCTTCATGAATGTCTTTGATCGTGGCTGCCTATGCTGGACATGTTGGTTGATGCCGTTGCATGAGTAACAAAGCGTGTAGATGACATGAATAACGAAAGCTAGTTGTCTATATAGGATATATATTTTACACGGACTTGAAATCAAGCATGGTGCTAACGCAGCAACAACAATTACAAAAATAGGAGGACGGAGTGGGGCTCAGTAAAAAAATAAAATACTGTGATTTTTCTCTTTTCACCGTACACTCTGATTTTTTTGTCATTTTGTTTGTCGGAATAACACCTTTGTGGTTACGGGGCGCCAAAGTTCGACAGGCAGACCACACAGCATTTGCGCCGCTGACTTCTGCTCTGAGCCATGCCCCTCAACGTCTCTAACTAACGACAATCTTCGTCCCTTGGGCCCCAACCAGGGGGATGAAAAACACCAACCAAAGCCAATGCTTGTGCTAACTTCTTCATGCCTCTATGCCAGCCTAGTCGTTAACACAGCTTTTTAGGTGCAGGATTTATATGATTGTCTTACTTCTAATCATTATACTTGCGTTATTAACGGTACTACTTTCACACTGGAAGATTGTCATTTGTATTGTCTGTGAACAAAATCGTTAGTACGTTATATTACCCTGTAGTACGCACTGTATCTTCTATTCTTCCCAGGTTTTAACTCCACTCAGTGTGCCTTGTGCGAATGTCTGGGAGATGCCTCTGAACTACTGTTTTGTACTGGATGTGGCAGTCATTATCATTCCTCCTGTCTAGAGCCACCCATTCAACCGAACCCTACGATTCGTATCGGATGGCAATGTGCTGAGTGCAAGACGTGTCTGTTTTGCAAGTAAGTCCTTCTGTACGCGCCTCCACAGTTCGAGTACTTTACACTTTATATATATATATATATATATATATATATATATATATATATATATATATATATATATATATGCAAATTGGTGTTGATTGTAGCTCAGGTTGGTGTTGTTCAACGTTAAACACATAAATAAACGTATGCTTATGAATATATAATGTATATGCATCCTCGTTTTGTACTGTCGGCTTCTAATGCTTTTATATGTTGTGATATTCAAGGGATACTCTTCGTAATTAAATTTTTGTGCCTAGGCAGCCTCAGAAGAGTTTTTTGCCTATGAAATGATTTCCCGGAGTTTTCCTTGCGAAGTTGAAATTCTCTACTGTCATTGTCCAAATGGTGTTGAAAGGTTCGGTGTCCTTGTGCGAGAGAAGCAATTTTGATTTTCCTGTGGTTTACTCAGTGTGATCTAGCATATGCAAACTGAGTTCTTCTATGTGATGATTCAAGTAGGTTGTAATTCTTTGAACAAGTCATGAGATGCTATTTACGCACTCGGTGTTGAACTGCTAGCACCGAACCTCACCTTAAAATTGGAAGCAAAGACAACTTTACAAGATTCTCTTACTAATGAACTGTCTCACTAACTAATCAAATATCACATGCAGAAAATGCAAATGTCTTGCCAGCGTTAATCGTTACTTGCATCAGTTTGCTTGTTCGTGAAACGCTAAGTGTTCGATTGTGGTGTACTCGACGTGGTCATCGTAGTTTAGCCGCTGATGTACTAGAAACTACTCAAATCGAATAGAAATATTGAAGCAATAAAACAGGTTAGGTGTGGTACACGAAGCAAGTCGCTAGATAAAATAACATCCTAATGGACTACTCTGACTAAGCCTCGTTTAGCGCATCCTCTTGGTTTGTGTTCGCTGAGATGGATAGTGGTTAGGTAGTAGGTTCGAGTTTATACTACTCAACCCTGAAGGAAGGTGTCAAAAATTTGATCAAGGGTTTTGGCCATGTCGAGAGTTTTACGGTTCGGGTTGTCGGCCTACATGGTCCCCACAAAATCCTAGTGGATTCCGTCCCTACAATGGGGGCTTTCCAGGAAGCTAATCGATCCTTTCACCGAAGACAGTCACTTAGAGTAGGGTAAAGCTACACTACAGGATTATTCGACTGCATAGTTGAGATTTATGAGGGACGTGGCTAGATGTTGCGTTCCTTCGCTCACGTACTATGAGACTTAAACAGCACCTATTTTTATCGTTTCTGCACTCCAGTGCTCTTTAATCCATACTGAGTTCTGTGCGCCAAAAACCGAACTTGCTTTCTAGACCGAGCTGGACTGGTTTTTAGAGTTACTAAAACCACTGAGCGATGGCTACATCAGCGTAACTGAATCCTTTCTTGCAATCGATTGTTTATCCCTACTCGATCGGATATCTCAGGTGTTGTTGTTGATATCTCAGGCGCCACCTGAAGACTCGCCCTCTATCATAAGCCTATTCAAGCGGGGATAAGTGTGGATAAATAAAAAAAACCAATCAGGTCTTTCCAGTTCCAACCTCGTGGAGGTGCACTCACATACTTGTCGGTGGTAATCGAACGGTATAAGTGTTTGTCACCTCGGAGGAATGAGGTTGGAACCTCGACTAGTAGACAACAACCGTCTTTCGTCCGGCTCGTTATCACTCCCGGCCTATTGGGACCTTATGTGGTTTTGCATTTGAAGTCGTGATGATGCTGTCAGTTATCCTTAATATTGAAGTGGACCTTTGAGGCTGTGTTGTATGTCTCTTACACTGCGCTCATGTGCAGTTACTTAATAAAACAAAGCACAGTTCAAGCTGGAGCTAGTTACACAATCCCAGAAGACTTGACTCAGTGACTGCAGTATGTCGATCCGGCCTACGAAGCGTCGACCTACGAGATGCTTGTGACAAGTTGTTTTGCATCACAAACTGGGATTTTCGTTAGTTTGACCGACTAATTGGTTTTTAAAAGCGTACTAGAAACAGTTTCATGTACCAAGGTTTTTCAAAATGATAGACTGCGATCCGCCGCCCGCAGGTTTGTTGCTGCGCTTGGATTATTGGTGCCTTATGTTTTTCTCCATTCCAGATCTTGGGGTCACAGTTGTCGAGTTTTTTGTGCTTACGCATGTGTGCAGTAAAGGGGATATATTGCATAGTCACAAAACCCACTGCACTATTAAGGATAGCCGGCAACTTGACCGAGACTTGGGATGATAGAGAGCCACGCAAGCCCCAATAGCTCAGGTGTGTTAACGAGCCGGACGACAGTGGATTACTGTCTACCAGTAGGCAGTAGGCATTTCAGGCCATGCGGTGTGCACCTACCACTCTCTTGTACTTGCATAAAAAGCATCCACGAGTTTCTGTTTTACACTTTCCCTTAACTTTTGCTAGGCAAGTACTGTCCCATTAGTGTTTACCGATCTGGACAGTATTTAGCGCCATTTGGCTTGTTGCACAAATACACTAATGTCAAGCAGTGCTGCTAATCCACATACTAGAAAATTATGCAGTACGCTGCAACTCGTCCATGCTACTTGCATTCACGCTTGTTATAGATTCGGAGGGCACCAACTACTACTTTCTGTGCTTGAGAAGTGTTCGTACTTAACGGCAATGTCCTATTAAACTGTCCTCGATTCCACTTCCACTGTGATCGGAAAATTTTAAATTTATTTTTCAGCGAAAGCAAGGATGAAAACAAGATGTTGGTGTGTGACGTTTGTGACAAGGGCTTCCATACCTATTGTCTACGACCTCCAGTATCCAGTATTCCGCGGAACGGATTTAAGTGTGAGCGCTGTCGTGTCTGTTTAGATTGTGGAGCCGGTCGAGCGGCGTTTCTCAGTGGTCTAGACTCACCAGTCGAACTTACTAACCTGCAGGTAAATAAACTTGTGTTAGCGGTCTTCTAAGTGCAGTTTCCGCTTGAATAAGTGTCCTTATTTATTTATTTTGCTTCTTTAAATGTCACCAGTTGATTTCACATTCTCTTTGAAATCCCCACAAACTCGGATGATTTCCACTGTAGCTTTGATGGTTAAGTCAGTTATTCATCCGCTGAGTGTAGCCACTCTGCCTCTTCAATCACCAGGGATACGGGCCCCATGCAGAGTACCGACCACGAGGCAGTAAACAACAACGAAAAAAAAATGAACCAATAATCTTTGTCTGTTGGATTCTGCCATATCGAGTCCTCCAACTGATAGGTACAGCGAATAAGCGTATTAACCGGGGAAAACAGCCTTTTCCTTGCATGAGACGGTGCACTTTCAAGCATCAGTTTATTCCATAGCGGAGAATAGGCTATTTGTATTTTGTACAGAGAAGACAAAATCACAGTATTGTACGATTTGTGTCTAGGTCTATTTCGCTGTATTTCTACGCACAGCAAAGACATTTTCTGGCTATTTAAAGGAAATAGAAAGGATTCTACAAACTGGCACAACCTTCGATTTTGATCTTTGACACAAAAGTGCTTCGTTTTAACTTTACGTATAGGAACGTAGCTAGAGTTGAAGGAGTATAACCCATGACCACAGACTTACCACAGTCATGAATAGTTGGAAACTTTGATCTTCGAGTTGGAGTGCCGACAAATCATACCAATACGTGTGACATTTGTAGGTGATTTCGGCCCCAACGAAATGCAGAAGACTTCGTAACTCCGATTCAGAATATAATGCATTATTTTACCAGTAAAAAACCTACATGGGCTTAAATGCAAAAACAGTACTGTAAATACAACGTATAACAAAATCACAGAGTGAGTGAATTACCAAGACATTCACTTCTGTTGAGGAAAAGTAATCAGTTTTGATGTGTGGTGAGCTTTGAAAAGTGATGTAGGAAAATAACTGACTCGGACTTCTCCATTGCGCAGATTGTGTGGGTGAGTTGTCCGTCATTGAGTGAGTATATCGGAAACTCTGCCGGGTGTAAAAATGGTGTGGGTATGGGTGCATCTCTATCATCGTGTTCCGTCGCATCACTTACGGAATGTGGGTTTCTCTGCGAGGTATTAGAGGTAATATCTTCCATGGTCTTTCCGTGTTCGACAACCGATGTGTGCGAAGTATTTCTTTTACTTGTTTTAATCTTTATGCTGACTCAATCCCCCACCCCTCGACTTTGTAATTTTCCTCTTTTGTTGTTGCGTTGGCGCCATGCTTGTTCCGAAGCCAGTGCTATATATATATATATATATATATATATATATATATATATATATATATATATATATATATATATATATATATATATATATATATATATATAAAGCACTGCCGGCGTCTGGTAGGAACATTGAGTGAGTAATGACGAGGTACGTCGTCGTGCGTTAGACACGGATAACCGCCCTCTAACCGAAGTGGTCGCTCTGCATCGCCTCGGCGGCTTGGACATGTTTTGCTTATGCCTGCCTATCGTCTATCTTTCCGTGCTGTATTCGCATTTGCTGGTTAGGGCTGGAAGAACCTACGCGGCAGCCAGACCATGACTTGGCGTAGAGGTATGTAGAAGCTAGCATTAACATTGGTTTTCGGTGGCGCTTCCCGCCTTCCTGATTGGTTCCCAAGAGGTGTGGATTGTCGTTGGTTAGAGACGTTGAAGGACGTGGCTCAGAATATGAGTCAATGACGTGAATGCTGCACGGTCTGCCTGTTGAGTTGGTTCCATAAATACAAAATGTCATTCAGACAAACAAAACTTCGAAATAAACATCAAAAATTATACGATGGAAAAGCAAAAATAACATCTTTTCACTAACTGCTTCTTATAATCCCCATTCTGTAGTTGTTGTTGCATTGCCGTCATGCTTGATTTCAAGTCGTTCCAAAATGTGTATGGGAGTGAGTTTCCGATATATGAAACACTTCCGATCCTATCGCTGTGAGGTCGTGTGCCGGAGTCTGCCGGCGTACCGAGGATCGCAATTGACAAGCTCAACTTCTTCAATCAGTAGATCAAACTTTGAGGAGCGGTTCACCCGTTTGGCTAGTGCGGGTCTAGGAACTGTGGGCCAAATTGGTAATCAAACATCGTTAGTTGATTACCGGGAAAAGGTAAAAAAAACTTTCTTGCGGAGCGCAATTTGTAGCCATTCACAGAAGCGAATGAGAAGAAGGACATCTGGGGGAACGGCTTCTTGCTGTGAAACTGTAAGACTGCTGGGTTTTAGGCCTACAGAGATAACTTTCCAAAGGATACCAAAGCGTATTGTATGCAGTGGTGTGACTGAAAGATACCCTTATTCTGTGGTCGACTGATCGTCCCTCGATCCGTGTGTATGTATGCCGGCGTGCCGAATGTGGTGAAAAGCTGACGCAGCCGATGACAGTGGAGGAATGCATGTCTGCAAAAGCAAACGCTTAGGGGAAACGCTAGTATTCATCAACAATTGTCAGGGTGTATCGATTACGAGTCGTTAAAGGCATGGTGCGTTTAAAGTCAGTATTCAGTCTCTCAAATGGTTATATTGCTTTGAAAAGACAACCGGTGGGCGGTTTGTAGAGTTGCATAAAGGCCATAGATTAGGGCGATGCCCCACGAAGACACTCACTCTGAGGCGTTACTCCTATATTTCACCCTACATATACCTCTGAGACCATAGCTGATCAAATTATGTAGTCGAGACATATATGCGAGAAGCCGATTTGTCTGTGTTGCTTTGTTGAGTTTTGTTCCGGGTTTTTGTTTACTTAGTTCTTCAGCTTTTAACTCAATGCCATCGGTGAGTCGAATCAGAACTATTTAAATGCATGCCTTGTAAATCAAAAGCAGTGATTAATAGCGGGTATGTCAAGCAGTTGTCTCTTTTATGTCACAATACCGTATGTGCATTCTATTGTCAGCAGTATTTTTTGGTTCCTTATCAAATGCTTCTCGTTCAATATCCATTATTTATAGCTCCCCATCATTAAATGGCACGGCAATTACACGCTTTGTGATCGGTGTTTCAATTCACGCAAACGTCCAACAGCTATTTGCCCGGTTTGTGAACGAGCTTGGCGTTGCTCACTCCCTGTAAGTGAACTGCACATTTTCCCTGTTTTAGCCATTAGCTGTTAGTTGATGCTTTTGATTTTTGGGCCAGGTTCGCCCATATTACTTGTAATAATTTATTGACCACATTAAGCTGAACGAACTGAATCGCTCGAGTTCAGTTGAAAACTTCACTAATCGCAACAGGCAGTTCACCTACAAAATGACTTCTCTTGCGACGCTCGTTTAGCTTGCACATTCATCCGTCAAGCTTATTTACTTCTCTGATTTATTTTAAATGTAATGGTAGCGGTAAAACTTGTTGCTATTTCACGACTACTTTAAGATGTATCCGCTCCCAGTGTAACTGCCAGCTCATGGATGTGCACTAGTTTCATGTCGCTTCTATGCAGCTCATTTTTGGGATTAAAATGGTCAAGATGGAACTTTTCAAACCATCATTAACCACACTCACTGAACACCTCGTTGATGTCCGCGCTGCATTGGTTTCATAATAATACTAATACAACCAATTAAGCACGAATGATCTGCCCATTCGTGGAGTCACACAGGAATTGCTCCAGGATGAAAATTCGGAAGATAGTCATAACGCATCTTTCAGTTGGAAAAGTCGGATTTTAGTTATCAGCTCTCAAACGTGATGACGAGAAATTGACAGTCTAATACTCGGTGTACTCATGTTAATAAATTCGTTGATAGAACACTTCTTTCGCAAGACCATTTCACGTCATGCGAATTGGTTGAGTCCTCCAAATGAATTGTTTCTGCTGGTTCCGTGGTGTTGGATTTTCATTCTGGTGGTGTCTTGTGATACTAACCCTTCTGTAATTATTTATTTACCGGAAGTTTTGTTACTTATGCATACTTTTTGGTTTCGTTCTTTAGGTAAGTGGCTTCTTCCGTTGCTCAATCTTTCGCGCTTTACCATATAACCGTGGGATCTTCCATTAGCTTGAATTTGCTCTTCTTCGTGGTCAGCCGAGAGTGCCTTATAGAAGGACGCTGGGGTTATGCCTCTTACAGTTAGCACTTTTTCCTTTCTCCCTCCCCCTTCTGTCTCTCTCTCACTTTCTCACACAAACACTAAGGTGCCTAATTATCTGTCCCACTCGTCGTCCAATCCGGCATCCGCACTTACTTGGTCGGGAAAGCGATGTACTAAATGCCGTCGGATGGTCCATGCCGATTGTGACCCGGCCCAGTCAGTTGGCCCGTCAACTGGTTCACCATCTTCAACTCCCAGTGAGGATGCGAATTCTTCAAACAGTTCCGGATACACTTGCGTTGTTTGTCGTGTGCGAGGGTCTGCGACACCAAGCGAGGTACTGCTGGGTTCCGATTGATTCCCTGTCCATCATGTGATCACTTCTGTGCTAAGGCCTTTCTAGATGATTGATCTAGGTAGTCAGTATTGGTTCGTTTTGAGCGACGTTTGTCAGTACTGAACCGTAGTCTGCCCCGCCCTAGTGTGCTACCTGATTATTAATAAGCTGTTTTACTGACTTTCCGTGCGATGTTGCATGATATTTAGCAATCAAAGACTTTATGCTCGTACAAAAAAAGTAAAGGCATACAATAGGTGTTGGATTTCGTGCAATATATATATTCATCATCCAGTAACAAAGCTTAGCCCACTATTGAAAACCATAGAAGCACTGCACGGCTGTTTCATTCTTGTTGGGAATTATCATCAGTGCACATCCACCGAACCCTAATTGGGATTCGAACCCCGAGGCGGTCGATCGTGAGTAGAACACCTAGGAGCGAGGCTATCCGGACTGACTCTCAGTGGTTTGTTTGATCTCATCACTGCATGAAATAGCGTCCTTCTGTCACTAGCTTTTCAAGGGTGACAACCCATTGATCACATAGCGATTGACTCCTATGGTGAATGACTTTGCGGTAGGAAGCTCAAGTGACAACAAGGATATTACGTTCAAAACAAACTACAGAGCTTAATTACTCTATCATTTCTAATGTTAGGAGGTTAGATTTGATTAACAGATGATTCACGATGCAGTAACATTATATTATATTCACATTTTCCGAATACGAGAGTTATGTTCCCTTAAGAGATGGATTTGTTTTTCACCGTTCTGTTTTGCTTGTTACTTTTAATCTGGTCAAGACTACCCGGTATGTAAATCGTTTTTCATTTTTGTTGAATTCGCAACCAACGGCATGACCTGCGGTCCGGATACATCTGGACGTCTAATTCTCTGCAGCTGATTTATTTCTCGTTTACGTCAGATGTTCACTCGATCCTGCACAGTCGTCTGCGTTCATGAATTTATGTTCCATTCAGGTGGATGCTGACTTTTGTTAGCCACTCTTTACGGTTTGCCTAACTGTTTTAGATTGCTTCTGCTACGGCGTCCTTTCGGGCCAGTCCACTTCCCGGCTGTGGGAACAGTAGCAACAGTGGCGGAGATTTAACCGAAGAACCGTTTCCCCCCGTCTCGGCCACAACGCCTAACATGCGTGAGATGATACTGGACGAAGTCGCCTCTCGTACAGGCCTGTCGGCTCCCGTTTCTGTGGGCGCAGGGATGACGGGAACATCATGGGCTAACACACCGTCAAGTTGCACCTCAAATTCGACCACACCGAACACAGAACCGGGTAAGCAGCAGGTTATGACTTTGGCGACTCCACAAGAACCGTCGACTCCAACTTCGACCACCGCTCAGACACTAACAACAACCGCAACCGGTGGGTTTCGAGGTTCTTCTTCATCACCTAGACTATATGCTAAATCCGGTGCTCTTGCAACGCGAGCGCTTAGCACCAGTTCGCTACCATCGCGTTCGATGGAAATAGTTGGCAGCGGCTACGCTCCCTCATCTGGTCGTAAGCGCGGTAGTAGCGTGGTAAGTACCGGTTATGCTGACTCATTGGGGCACAAGTCCACTCATAATAGGGTGAGTTTGACATTTGACTGTGATGTATTTGTTGCATTGCTAGATCATATTCTTCACTACATAGTTTATTACCAGTATAAAGTATTCGGGGTTATGGTTTCTCGCCTCGGTCTCACAACGTTCACTGTTCTGATTAATCCCACCAATTATAACCGTCATATCGTGTCCCCCGGGTTCATCATTACTTTTACGGACCTCCGTCATCGCAGCTTTATTTGTACCAGATTGGTCAACAAAACGTTCGAGTTTCCCCATGAACACTTCCATAATTGCAAGGACGATCGTCTGAAATCTGTCACACTATCTTAGTGTTTTCTAGATGTACCAACTTCGTAATACTATAATCTGTTTTTGACGTAAGCAGTTCGTCATTCTAAAAGCGATCAAGATTCTCATGCTGTTTTTGATAGTCCTGTTTTCAACGGTCACTAGTGCGTACAATTATGCCTGCCAACAAATTGACCGTGACATGACTAACTCAGTTGTATTTAAACAATCTTACGCTAACTCTCTCTCCTTCTTCTCTCGGTTGTATCCAACTCTATGAAAACCCATTTAATTTAATATTATAGTAGAAAACTATCTAATCGCTTTTGACAGGAAACTTGCCGTAGGTTTAGTAAAATCATCGTCATGTGTGTATTTCGGTAACGTGAAGTGTCATTGTGGTCATATTGTTAGATGTCTGATGAGAAAAGCATTTATGAGAATAATCAAGACAGTTGATAATGCTATTAAAAACACTCCCTCGATCTAATAACGTCGTTCAATTGCCTTTCTCTAGGCTTCTAATCTGAACAACGGCTCCGCTGGCGTGACTAAGACGGGTGCGCTGAAACGTACTGCCGGAGCGACTGGGACTATCGGAATGTCGAATCGATCGCGACGGACAAAGACGCGGAAAGCGTCCATGGTGTGTGACTCAACAACTTCAACCTCGTTATTGGAACGATGTACCTGGGAATGCCATTACTTTGCGTATATCATTTAGCACTCGTTTCTGTGTATATCCCAATTGACTGTAGCTCCCCTAAGGCCAAGGGCAATTTCTACAACGATTTGTCTCAACTGCTGCGTAGCGTGTACTCTACAGACATATTGGTTGTTGCTGACGACTCCCATGCTCAATTTTTTACCTATATGCTTGAGCATGGGTGCATTAAAAGGGGTACACCCCATAGCCAAAAAGACCCACTGTAATATTAGGGATAGCCGATAACTTGATCCTAAGTGACGATGTTGGAGAACCACATAAGGTCTCAGTAGACCAGGTGTTGTAACGAGCCGGAAGGCAACGAATTACTGTCTACCACCAAAGTCACCGGTGGTGGCGGGAATTCGAGCCTCCAAGGTGATAATCAAACTCTAAATCACTCGACCCCACCGGTCAATCGGAAACTTGGATGAGGCAGAGAAGCGTATGGAATGCCCGTTTGTCATTCCAGCCGACCGAACCGATAGCGATGATCGATTCATCCAACCACGGACCATTCCTAGCGACTATGAATTTCTCGCACAAAAAGCGGCACTGACTCACCTGGCATCCTTCTGCTCCTTCACAGCGTTGAACTCGGATCGACCACATTAATATCGGCTACCGCTGACCCTCATTAATTCAGAATTGTCGCTGGTTTTCGTTCACGTTTGTAGACATTGGTCACGTTCTTGCCGGCGTGCGTTTTAGCCTACATCTTGCCGGTGACCGAACCAACGCCAAAGGCAACCGTTACCCGTAACTGTTATTGGACGATAACCATCGACCTGCTTTCCAAACAAAATTATCCAACAAGTTATCAATGCAGTCAAGTGCCCAGGATCCACATGAACGACATTATAAGAGGCCTGGTCGTGTAGTTTATAGGCATGTTTTTGCCTTCTCAGAGATTCCAACGATGGAGGGGCTATTCTGTCGTTAAAAAATACGGTCTTCATAGGACAACACGAATCAAATACCTCACTCAGTTTCTTCGTAAATAAGTCTAGCTAGCAAAGAGAGAAATCGAAAGAAAGCTACGAAGAAACAATGGAAAGGAATCGTTGAAGAAGGGTGATGTTGGTGGGTTACAGGTTCCTAGAGGTGACCTTCACTTGTTTTGTCCTGACGAGTGAACAGTGCGCTGAACGTGAATAAATTTAGAATCTGATGATGAGAGCGTGATCACCCGTTAAAACGGGCTTTCAGTTGTAAATGGAAAAGACCGGGATGGTTGGTGATAATTCTGCTAAAACAGCACTCCCTCTAGTTGGGATAAAACAGGTCACTTAAACCAAAAGCAAGTAAGGGATACGTAGGCCCATGGTTGAAATCACCGACAACAGTGCACAAAGAGCCAGATAGTAACGGAATCAGAACGGGAGCAAAAAGGATCTATGTATAGGTTACTGATCTTAGTACTTCGAAAGGTGAGGATTTGGGATGAAATTCAACAATCACGCAGTCAACACCGTTAAAACAGAAAGTAAAAACAACTTCAGACTTGCCGGACCACTCGGAACTGATGTAAGGAATCACATTATCATCTATCCTCTTCTTGCACTGCTTTCTATCTTGACGAAAGCACTGGAAATTCTCAAGGAGAACAAGTTCGTCGTCAATGCTTTTATTGAACCAAGACTCTGGGATACGGGTCACAGGTGCGTGTGCTTATCCAAGAGTTCAGTACATTGGTTGGGAAAGACATCTTTCCAATACGGGAACTGTCATTTTCATTGGCGTTGTGTGACTAAGAGCAGTCTGCCGACTGGCTCGCTTGCATTTCCTAGTTCAACTTGGTTTCGGCGAGCTTTCATAAAATCGAGTAGTGGATGGTGAAGCGGAACGTATTGTGTCTCTAATCCCAGTGAATGATTCTTTCGAGTAGCGGATTCTGGGTGACAAGTGTTGATGTTGAGAATAATCCCAAAGTAACATTGATCAGGTTCACAAGAAAATGTAGCGCTGCCAATCGTGGGGCTCACTCTCGGGTGCGTTCCGTTACCACAGCTGCGAATAATTTTTGAATTACTTTCCTTTTTAGCCGTTGTAATGACATCGACCGCGTGCGCACGCGATTCCGAGTTGTTGCATGTGCTTGGAATTAGTGGTCTCGTTGCAACCCCTGTGTAGGACTGGGGCTATAGACAGCAATTCGTTGTCGCCTGAATTGTTGCTATGCCTCGTCTACCGAGTTCTCATTTAGTTCTCCGTTTTGATTACCAACGTCATGATTAACAATTCTCCTTAGCAGTTTGATGAGTCACTGTTGTTGTGGGTATACCTTCCCTACACTCATAATATAGGGAAGATAAATTTGGTCGTCTCGTGCGGTCATTGACGCTTGGTCGATTATTCTACACTCAGACGGGATTCCCTTTTCACTATATATTTATCCCCTTTCCTGCTTAGCGATGGTTTTCTTTCTCATTATCAATGTTACGATCTTCACCATTAGGTCATTGTAAATTTGATGGAAACCAGATCTGCCGGAGATAAACCGATGCCTCCACCGTTGCCACCGACTCCTTTTTCACATTCAGTCAATCAAAGTTCTTTGGGTCGGATTCCCACTCGTTCCCGTAAACAGTTTGTTAAATTACCTACGACCGCCACACTTATACCAAATGTGATAACCTTTGCTTCATCTAATATTCAAACCCACTCGTGGCCAATTGCGAGCTGCACTCGGGCGGCCTTGGCCGCCCACTCAAGTCGCGCGCCTACCGGTGGGCTGACACATACGAGTTCCGTCGTAAGTGCACCACCTCGTCGCCGCACGCGGGTTCGCCGTGTGGCTTCAGCCTCGATGCGAGTCACTCGTTGGCATAAAATGGGATTGCTCGACTGTTTGCGAACGGAACAAGAGGCAAACATTTCGGAGTCTGCGTCCTCTCATTCGGAGCAGGTTAACGACGTTTCCATCTTGTTTTTGTGTTGCGCGCGCCCAATCAGTTCACGTTTCAGTTGTTCTTTTTCGTTTGTCGCTCTTCGGTTGCTTTTTTACGCTTTGTTCATCATCTGATCTTAGCGAAGTTTTGCTCTTTCAGTGTTTTGATTCACTTCGTTTCCTCCTCCTTCCTGGAACTTACAGTACGAATCGAAAAATGCGGACGATAAGGACGATCATCCGAGTACGGTTGTCCTCTGTCGAGCAGATGACAAATTTGTCCTCGAACAGGACATGTGTGTAGCCTGTGGTTCATTCGGGCTGGATATGATGTTACTTGCCTGCGCGCAATGTGGCCAATGTTACCATCCCTTCTGTGCCGACGTGCCCAAAATCACGCGGACCATGGTTGAGCGAGGCTGGCGTTGTTTGGACTGCACCGTTTGTGAAGGTTGTGGTTGCACGACGAACGAAGGCCTGTTGCTCTTGTGCGACGATTGTGATATCAGCTATCATACGTACTGCTTGGACCCGCCACTTCAAGAGGTGCCCAAGGTTTGTTCAGCATACATCCTGTTATCTTGACAGTGAACTTCCTACTCATTTTTTTACCCGTGCTCTACGGCGTTTTGAGTTACGTCAGTCAGATTATTCGATTTCGTAATAAATGTGATGTTTGGATTGGGGAGTAGTAAGGATGAGGGGAAAAAGTAACTTCGCTAAGCATTGGCTGATGAACGCATGTATTTTTTAGCATGTAGAAACGAAATCCACGGCTTATCAGGCTTCTCATTCACATATGTGCAATGAGCCGCGCAAAACACAGATCACATTCAATCAGTTAAAAGAAATGAACGTACCTATAGTTTTCTTGTTTGGGTCAGTTACCTCTATACTATTGTCCCCTTTGCTTCACGTCAATTTCCAGGGTGGCTGGAAATGTTCTGAGTGCGTTGTATGTAACAATTGCGGTCAGCGTGACCCTGGACTGCATGGCAAATGGCATGCAAATTATTCCCTGTGCTCTCCCTGTGCATCGTTGGCCACCTGCCCCGTTTGTACACTGGCCTATCGCGAGGGCGAGCTACTGATTCGATGTGCTCTATGTTCCCGTTGGTCGCACGCTGGCTGTGATCAACTGCGCACGGAAGAAGAACTCGAGCTAGCCTCAGATTTGGGCTACAACTGCCTACTCTGTCGTGAAGCCGGTGCAACTATGGGAGCAGGCCATATACAGGTTCGCCGACATTCTCTTTGACTTTTACACGTCACGTATATCTATCTCTGGTCTTTTATAGAGTTTTTTATTCCACTGTTTCATCCAAACAAGAGTGCCTTTGATTGGTCTTCATTTAGCACTATTCCGATTTTGTCACATTGTTCTGGTGATCATTTCCACTGGCATCAGACGAACTGGACGTTCGATAATTGTAGGCCACTGGTAATTTTTTTCGTCAGATGTTAGCTATCGGTTGACTTGCCTCTGTCTCCCTTTCGCAACTCCCCGATTTATACGGTCTTGGAGTTGGAACCTTGGTATTTTTTATGCTCGAAGTAAGCATGCTGAGAAGAATATCTCATGTATTGTCATTCGTAGTGACAGACACACGGGCCGCACAGCCAAATCAAAGTGAAAAATCTGCCAACCATGTTCATAGGGTGCAATAAGGGGTTAAGTAAGCTGAGATGGCCTTCCATTGAGCATGGCGGTGGTGCGTGTGCATTCGTGACACAGGTGATGAGGCGGCGACGTGCATGGAACGAGGACGACGTGGCGCCGTGTAAAAGAGCAGTTTTTGTGAACTGGAGCACGACAGTTTTATTTTGTCGACATGATTCCGAATCTAGATCGTACAGATTGCCTGTCACATCCGAGAGAATTCTAGTAAGTTGCAATCGTGTGCGCTTGTACGGCTTCCAAGATTCACATCATACTCGCAGAGCTTCATGCTGTTACGGAATTGTCCTTTTGATTCGCGTTTGGTATTCGGGACACTACAGAAAAAAGAACAAACTGATGCTGAAATAGACACATTAAAACCCTGTTCTCATGCGAACCACGGATACCGGAAACAGACTGAAAACCTCGGATAAACTTGTAGTGTTGCGAAAATGCCAGTATGTGCTTCAAAACCTATCGTCGCTGTCAGAACCCTAATGTCACTCTAACCTCTTTCTTTTTGAAAGTTATATGCTCTGTTTATTTGAAAAGAAGGATCCTGTCACATGTTTATAGGTTACAAGAACCATATATATATATATATATATATATATATATATATATATATATATATATATATATATATATATATATATATATATATATATATATATATATATATATATATATGTCAGTGCCAAGCACTCAGTAGATCTTCCATGGGCGCCTTATTTTGTTATTTCAACCGGAATGCTTTCGGAGATGTCACGTAGCTGGAGTTTTTACCCCATGGAACGACAACGGATTCATGTTCCTGTGCTCCACTGTTATTACTGTGACCCATCTTTCGTTATCCCGCCTGAAGGTCTTGAATTATCGCCGCTCGTTTTCCGGAAACGCCGATACCGTGGATGCAATCAAATGGATGGAAGGTGCAGAGAGTCTGTTCGCCGATAAAACGGTATGTTCTTTTGCGGCTTTCATTCAGGCATCATCTGTCGTTTATTGTTAAACCAAGCTACTCCAGTCACAGTTGTGAATTATCGCAAGCAGCCCAAGGTCATTGTTCTCCGTAAATGAAATCGGTGGATGTACCCCAAATACTTTTTTCGGTTGTTTGTTTCTACTGCGCGTACGCCGTCCGTTGACTGTTGATGACAATTAGAGTATTTTCTGTGATTTAAGAACTGTGGGCCATTGTTTAAGATCCTCATACGGCTCTTGAACTACGAGAAATACTGCAGTTTCACTTTGCAATTTGCCCAGATGCATCCTATAAGTCAAACTGACTGCATTGTTTCTCGACGAACGACGGACCGGCATTTTGCACATATCATTACATGATGATTCACCCCGGTGCAATAATGCGTCGCGTTGGAATTTTGTACCACTCAAGCCTAGTTGGGACCGAGACACCCAGTGTAATGTTGATAGTTGTTCAAATCGTAGAGCACATCGAACTGACCACTAAATAACCAACCTCTTCTACCATTTCACAAAATATGTCGTATGCATGCATATACGGTACATAACGCCCCTCCCTTTTATGCGCCGTACACTGTTCCCCTTAATAGTTGACTTACGTCGAACAAACGAGTGATCTTATTTCTAAGGTAGATGAAATTTTTAGATGAGAGAACACAGTGAAGACATTCTGTAGTTTGATATTTCTGGGAAAGAAAGATGAGTGAAAGACTTAAGTCTGACACGTGGGAACCAGTTCAACCACAAATACACCTCAGGTCTGGCAATTAAAGTTTTCGTTGAGAACCGCCTGATGAAAAGGATCAATTCGATCCGCTTCGCTTGAGACTTCAGTTCTTCTTGTCTCTTGTGTTGCATAAACAGTTCTTGCTTTTCACAACCCGGCTGCATACCAGATTACGTTGTGCGCATCTTTGACGGTCATTTCTAACTTTCTGGTTACCAAGTGACTTTATGGTCTTTTGGAATATTTTATACGTAAGTTTGTCCTTTCGATGTGCACTCGGTGTATCGCCGTACCCATCGAATGGTTGGACAGAGATGTTGATAATATCCGGAGGCTGTGGTCGTTAGTGTTTTCTTTTGACCGGTGGTGGTCGAGTGGTTTATAGTGTTGGCTTACCGTCCCGGAGGTCCGAGGTTCGGACCCCACCATCACCGGTTACTTTGGTGGTAGACAGTAATCGACTATCGTCCGGATTGTTACCACACCTGACCTATCGAGATCTTATGTGGTTCTTCGCCATTCCAAATTTCAGGGCCTCGTTGCCGGCTTTCCCCAATAGTGCAGCGGACCTTCGTGGCTAAGGGGTGAATGCCCCTTCCACCGCGCTCGTGCGCGAGCATGTAATAAAAATACGCCATAACTGCGCAATATTTTGGTTCCTGGTACTAGTTGTACTTTTTCGTGAACAAGAAACTTCAAATTTGTGGCATCGAAACCTATTTTCAAAACTTTTCTCTAAAATTTCACTCCCTATTCGGACAGTCTCCTTCCATGTTTTCAAACACTTCGGGTCATTGCTTCGGCCCGTTCCGCGGACGGGGGGATGAAGAAACACCGTCACTTACTGAAACACGGTGAGCTCATTGAAAGCTTCATATACAACTGATAAGGAAAGATTATCTATTACTTTATGTACGGGCGCCGTTTCTGTCATCACATTTTCCTCTCATTCCGCTGTTTCTTCAATCCTTATCCAGACAATTTTTCATGGATGGTGTGGTTTTAAGCGAAACCGGGTTAAACACGATTCGTCAGGCAATGCTTAAAGCCCAACCAAAACGTCCTCCAACCTCGCAACGGCGTTCGTCATTGCAACAGGGAAGTCACTCTTCTGGAGGAGTAGAAACATGTGAGCCTGTTTATCAATAATTCATTGTGGTTTTACTACAGCCCACCTGCTATTGAGTACCAATTATTTTTTCACAACAATAAGCTCTCGCACCAATTCAGGGATTGCGCTTGCTCGTTGTAGTGCACGCTTTCGTTGTCCATCGTTGTGACAGTATCACCTTGTGTTCTTTTGAACCTAGTAGCTTCTCTTATGTGTTTTTTCAAGGTAATAAAAGTACTAAAGCCAAATTAAAGACAGGAAGTTCTCTTGGTAGTGACGCTGGAGATTTCTAAATGAGTCATGCTTCCCAAGGGCCTCATCGCATAAGTGAGGACCTAAACCAGCACCTTCGCTCTAATAGTCTGGCCCAAACGCCGGTATTTGACCGTGAAAAACTGTGGTCGAAATAGCGGTGGAAATTTCATTTCGGCAGATCTAAGCGGTTGAAGGTGGAAAACGAGATACTAAGACAACTTCTGATCGGCTGTTTTCGTCTTTTTTGAATATTTAATATCCTCAACGTGAAATCAGGTGTCAGTTTTTTGCCAAATTGACCTTAGCTTTGCTCTTCTGTTCAATGATACTGTTGTTTTTGATTGAATCGCCTGTCACCGTTGATTATAACTATGAGTTCACTCAGTAGAAAATATATTGAGTTTTTGTTCTGATTGCAAACTTGTTTTATTTATCCTTATTTCTTTTCCCCAGCTTCTCGTCAGAGTGAGACTCCAGAACTGACGCCTATTGGTTCTCATGGTCAGGTATGTTGCGCTCATGAGAGCATAATTAAAAAAGTAAAACTCGGTTTGTATTTTATTTTGTACGCTTAGCTTTTCTTCCCCGTAATTGTCTGCATGACCGTTTGCGGAGATGCACTTCAAACCTGTTCGTTTTTTGGATCAGCTTGGACTAGCACGTCGACCACGATTGCTTTCCTCACAGTAGCTCTAGCTTACCGTTGTCTAGATTGAAAATGAACACACGCAAAATCTCCTGCTTGCAAGGTGTACTCAGGTTTACCACCCGCAAGTTCGCAAGTGTACTGGTACTGAATAACTGTTGCATATGGTAGTGTTAGCAGATAAACGAGGATGGAAGAAAGGTACAGAAATTGCAACCCGTCGACTTGACTCTGTCGGACGGATCAATGCGATCCGCTCGATAAACTATTGGAGATATGGGGATATTTAGTGTGTCTTGAGTAGTGGCGTTCTTAAATTCTCCGTAGTTCTTCACTTACGTGGTACCATTGAAAGTTCCCTTACTACTCTTATTTCCTATCGTTTATTTTCCGATCTCCTATTGAGGTAATACAACGGAAAGTTTCGCATACGATGCATGAATAATTCTTGATGCTTGTTCGAACGAAGATTGTAGCTTGTTAGCCATTCATTGTATGTCGTTGTTGCAACTTCATTCTGACTCTTGCTAAACTGATTACGATTCTCGGTTGCCACTACGTCAGCCCATGACTAGTGTTAGTCAGTCAGATGTAATGTGAAACCCTCTCACCACGAGAAAATCTGACTTGCTTTTCCTCAGGTCGATAGTGTATAGAGATGTGTAGAGATGTACCTCATCACGGGGCGGGGGACCACTATGTATATACATTTATGTGATCTGTGATTCCAGGCACCTTTCCACCAGAACAAGTTTTTCACGGCCAGTTGCTTTCTCATTGGTTTCAGCCGGACGAAGAAGCCTCCTCGCAATCCGCGCTGGATGCCGATGTCGATTCCACCTCCTATCCAGACTGGAAATCCCCGAGTTTGCAATCCGAAGATGATGCCAGCTCAATCGTAGCCAATGGTGCTAACACACCGCACGAATTGCAGGTGACCAGTGCTTACGGTGTCTCTCTCCAGTTGCTTAGCGTCTTTTGATCCCAATATTCCGCTGAATTTCACAATTCTCTCGTCCTCGTTCAGATTCTCCTTCGTTTACCCCTCTAGACTTGTTCTCACTGCATAGTCTTCTCATTTGTTTCAACTATATGGAATTTTAATTCATTACAACGAGCTCGTGTTTTTATACAACGCTGAATATTGATGTTCGTCACAGTTATTTCTTCCGACTTCCTGATTTCAACTCAGGCGACGCGTTACTACTACAAGAGTACAATGATTGTATTGCATTTTCAAAGTTCTGGTGTCTCCATTTGTGTGGGATATCGTTCGCTCTAATGTAACGATGCCACTTTCGCTACAGGATTCACAACTGTTAGATTTCTCAAATAAAGGTCAGTGTTATAGAAGCGTGGGAAGCCAGGAGTTATCAAACACAAACTGAGTTGGTTGCGTTTAGAGTGCACTCTCAGGATTGTCAACACAAGTAAGATGTCCCCATTGGAGGATGAGGATAGGAGGCGATGAAACAGGCTCTGCCACCTGTTCATTGTCTGTACAAAGGGTAGATATGCAAGATACAAAATATAAATTTTCGACAGATAATAATAATAATAATAGTAATCGTAGAGAGTTTTAGGTCTGACCGTACATATACACGGATTCAAACATTTTGTCTCTGTAGAAAATAACACTTGACCGGTAAATGTCATATCTTTCTCTCTTTAAACAAAATCGAAACATTCATTAACTTTTCTGAGGAAAACTTCTTGAGGAAAAAGCTGCCTGGAGGGATGTTCACCCTGTTCGACTAATGTCGAGATTGTAGTGTTGTCAAAAAGAATTTCTTACTTCAATGTCACTTTCCGATCCATCTCGCTCTGCGAAATTCGGTAGACTCGTTACCACCGTCGATCTATCGGGGTCTTATGTGGCTCTCCACTCCAGGTCGCATGGTCATGGTTTCCATTGATCACTGTCAGTTTAGGGGGCCTTCATCGCCATAGGGGTATGTCTCTTCCATCGCATTCATGCATAGGTAAGAGAAAACAGAAAAACTATTCTGTTTTTTACTCTTAGATTTATTGTCTCCGTTCCTAGACGAAACACAAGGTATTTATATTTCAGTTCATATGAATGGTTTTGGTGAGATAAATTCGATCACCCGGTCGAAAGTCATGGCATTAATTAATTCTTTCCTTCCGCTCAAAACAACAATTGTTAGCGCTGCACGGCTGTCTCACGAACGAATCTCACCAGTCTAATCACTGGTGTGAATGGAAAGACGAACGGTGCCGCTACGGGCTCAAAGAGCCGTCGACTGGGCAACCTGGGCATTGGAGGGTTTCGCGTCAAAACTGGCCGTGGTTCTCAAGTGAGTTTAGCACTCAGCTTCTGTTTCGATTTATGGTGACTCAGTTTCAGTAATAAATCGCTTTCACGTATGAAATAAAAATAATACATCGGCTTTAGCCTTAGTCGGGATTCATATGCAAAGGATATCTTTGTTTAATAGTGATACTGGGTGATATAGATCTGGATCTTAATCTGGCGTAAATGCGACCTACGCGCACCAGATAACTAAAATGTGGGGAATACAAATCAGATTCGGTTCCTACGTTTTTCCTTCATTTTTTATTCCATAATACTGTCACTGTGTTCGTCAACGTCTTATGGTATTGGCACCAGTCCTCTCCTCGGGCTGGTGTAAGTTTACCCGTAGCGGCTCCATGTCAAGATAGATTTCTATCAAATAGGCATAGATTAGCGAAGTGATCGCCACCGTTAACGCGCTACATTCGCGGGACCTGGCCACAAGCGCAGTTAGCCGCGTGGTAATAAAGTGACTAATGATATCAGTACAAGTTATTCCGCCAAGCGCCCGAAGCCAGATATACCAGTGCATGTGAGTGTATGGGGTGTCTGAGAGGAGTAGCACTTCTGAGTTGGTTGACTGTCGTGTCCCTTGGGGCATCCTCCATCTCTTTGGTCTCCATCATTCACCCAACTCTCACCTGTGGCTCCACGAAGCTGAAGCATGCATCAGCGGCCACACCCCGGTAAACCGCTCGACAGGCGGGCTAAACCAGGTTGAGGGTTACCGAGGTCTAAAAAACTTCGGCGAGACGGTGTTCGGCATGTAAAGACAGATCCTTCTGAATGGGCGGACGAGATCTACTGATCCAACGGCCACAAAGGAGACCTGTTCAACTGCCTGATCCGGCATTCCAGAGGAGGCGAACGAACCGTACAGCAGGTCACCGGCTCCTCTGGGAACACCCTGCTGCCTTGCAGTCTGCACTTGGGTGTGCAAGGGATAGAGGTGCAACCTCGAACAAAAAGGCCGAACGGTGCTGGGGACACCGCTTCGTACCCTACTCCCGCGACTCTCTATGATTGTTCACGAAACCTCAAGCGCTCATCATGCTACGGCGTCCCCGGTAAGCGACGCGCCTCGTGTCCCGGCGGTCGAGGTGATAAGACAACAAGCTGGGATTATTCGCTGCAGGAAAAGAACACACATAGCCTGTTGGAATGTCAGGACGTTTCTAGATGTCGGCAGTCAGTGCATCACAATGCGAACTCTACACGACTATGACGTAGATATTGCTTGCCTCTCGGAGGTCCGCCTGCCCAACTCAGGTAGCCGACAAATAAAGGTCCCGGGTGTGGATACATCCTACTGGCTCTATCACAGTGGCCCGAAAGACAACTCCGGTCTCTACGGTGTCGCGTTTGCTCTGAACAAAGCAGCTAATGATGCAATGATCTCTTGGGAATCCGTCTCATCCAGACTGGCCTTGGCACGTTTTAAAGGCTCCCCGCACGACTTGACGGTGATCGCGATCTATGCTCCAACCAATTCAGCTGATGACGAAACCAAAGACGAATTTTATACTAATTTGCAGGAGGTAATCAACCGGGTTTCGAGGCGCGATGTACTTTTCATCGCAGGAGATTGGAACGCTCGCACAGGTACGGTCGACGAATCTACTCGCCATATTCTCGGGAGATTCGGCCTTGGCCAACGCTGCGAGAACGGTGGCCGACTGATTGGTTTAGCCGACATCAACAGAATGGTTGTCTGCAGCACTCGATTTCAACACCCCAAGAAGCATCTACTCACATGGTACTCCAATGATGGTCGCACTGCACACCAACTCGACCACATCCTGGTGAGAGCCCGTTGGGCCTCGTCTGTGGAGGATTGCCGAGCGTACCGAGGTGCAAAAACGGGCAACACAAACGGCACCGACCATGTCCTCCTACGCTCATGCTTCAAAGTTCATCTGTCCACACGTGCTAAAGTGTCTGCACCCTCTCGGATAAACGTTGCTGCCCTAGGAAATCCAGAGAAGCGAGAAGCGTTGTCACGAGCAATCACAACCCGACTAACCAGCGCAACCAATGCACAGGCAGATGAAGTTTCTGTGGGAGGGCAGTGGACTCGAATGATGACGACAATCAAGGAAGCTTCTTGGACAGTACTCGGGAGAACGAAAAGGCGGACAAAGGATTGGATCTCGGAGAGCACGCTCCAGCTGTCAACCAGAGCACACGAAGCGCGACTGGTAGGTAGTAACGAACGCCGCAGACTGCAACGAGAGGCCACACGCTCCGCCTAGGCTGATCGCATAAGATACTGGATAGAAATAGCCGAAAAAATGGAGACCGCGTCCGGAATTGGTGACTTCGGTAAACTGTTCCGCCTTATTCGCAGCGCCTCTAATAGGTTTTGTAAGCAAGATTCCCTTCTTCGTGACACGGCAGGAAACTTAATACCTGAACAGAGCAAGAAAATGGACCGATGGGTGGAATACTTTAGTCAGCTGCTCAACCGGCCTACGGACCACCGGACGGACCAACCAATATCAACCCCTCCAGCCCAGTACGAAAGCAACTGTGACCCGCCAAACACCGCGGAAATCACGGAGATGATAAACAAACTGAAAGACAGAAAGGCTGCTGGGGAAGATGGTATCCCTCCAGAAGTGTATAAAGCATGTTCATCGTCATTGATTGACAGGTTGTGTACACTTTTTGGTTCCATTTGGAGAGCGGAAGCATTTCCACCGGACTGGGGAGTGTCCATACTGCTGCCCATTCCGAAGAAAGGTGATAAATCGGCATGCGAGAACTACCGAGGGATCAGCCTGATCGATGTGGCCGCAAAGATCTTTGGTTCGTTGTTACTAACCCGTTTTTCCGATGCAAGAGACCAGCGCACTCGCCCGAACCAAGGGGGTTTCCGCCGTGGCAGAGGCTGTGTGGATCAAATCTTCACACTGCGCCGAATACTGGAGCACCGCTATAAGTTCCAGCAGCCGACGGTAGCTTGTTTCATCGACTTCCGGGCAGCTTTTGATTCGGTGAACCGCGAGTCTCTTTGGACCATAATCCAATCCGATGGAATGCCCGATAAACTTTTAAGGCTGTTAAGGGGATACTACTCGACAACCGGTGCTAGGGTTCGTATGTACGGTGAAGAGTCCCGCGAGTTCACACTCACTACCGGAGTTAGGCAGGGTTGTCCCCTCTCACCGGTGGTGTTCAACTACGCCATCGATTGGACAATGCGACAGGCATTACACAACTACCCTGGCGTTCAGCTTAGCCAGGAAATATACATCTCGGACCTGGAGTTCGCGGATGATATTGTCGTGCTTGGAGACTCTCCCGTTACGCTACAACCAATCCTCGACCGAATCAATTCCTTCGCGAGGTCCATCGGACTTGAAGTAAACTCGACCAAAACAAAGGCTTTCACAACCCATCTGGGCCCGACAATTCAACAACTGTCCATCAATGACCAACCAGTCGAATACGTCCCTTCATTCAAATACCTAGGCTCAACTCTGCTTCCGAACGGCCAGGCAAAAGATGAAGTGGTATTACGGATCGACAGCGCCAGGAGAGCCTTTCTTCAGCTAAGACGAACGCTGTGGACTCGCAGTGAAATCAGCTTAAGAACCAAAGTTCGTGTTTACCGTGCTGCCATCCGGCCCGTACTCATCTATGGCTGCGAAACCTGGCCACTACGAGCTGAGGATACCAGAAGGCTGGAGGTTTTCGACTACTGGTGCCTGCGGCAAATCCTCAAAGTCAAGTGGCGCGACAGGGTGTCCAACGACGAGGTAAGGAGACGATGCTGTGATACCGATGCTCTCCCCGTCCTCCTCCAACGTCGACGACTTCAGTGGTTCGGCCATACGCTTCGGCGACCCGAGTCGGAGCTAACCAAGCAAACACTCTGCCCCACTCCCTGCCCTGGTTGGCGTTGTCGCCTTGGTGGGCAGCTCAAAAGGTGGACCAGTACAATCGAGAAAGACGTAGAGCTTCTAGGCCTTCGGTCAGTCTATGGAGCCCGGCAATGGAAAAAGGACTGGATCAAGATCTGTACGGAGCTCGCCTCCGACCGCCGCGCGTGGTCAGCAATGGTTCGTGATATCCATGGAGCCGACTTATCCTCTCGCAGGAGATAGTCGCGTAAAAGTAAAAGTAAGTATGTGAGTCGATAGAGTGGAAGTATCTGAATAATAAGGGGATCCAGTGGGCTTACTGTCTATTTGAGTCGATCACGTTCGAAATCCTGACGGTTGGGTCTGAGCTCCTATGGTTATTATAATAAGTGGTCAAGTTTACGTGTAGCGCATCTATCCGAAATAATGACAATGGGAACCGGGTTCGATTAAAAATCTGCCGAAGCTAATGCATTTTTCCCCTCATGGAAAGTGCAAGTGTTTGTATCTAGAAATCCGATTGCACCGATTAGTGGGTTGACCCATACGTCGTTGGCCATGGTTTAGCTCCGGTTTTTTCGTTTTTTATCCAGTGTATTGATCATATGGTTAATGGGTCACTCAAAGGTCAACTATGAGATGCACATCTATCACTCACTGTCTGAAATGTGGGTCAAACAGGTTCAAGAGTACCAAAAGGAAAATACTAGTCTTCGTCTCCGAGACCCAGTAAAAACAGACTGGGCACTCACACTGATTTGAAGAGGTTAAGATTGCCTTGACCCACCTTAAAGTAATTATTGGTAAATTCAATAAAACAGTCAGAATGCATTGTACAAAATAATGTAACCGTTGAACCCAATGATTAGACGAGCGACAATTGGTACATTCATTCTCACTTTCGGGAACAGTTGACCGATTGGGGCTATTCAGTTCAAAACCTAATAGCAATGAGCGTCTGCACCATCATCACTCGTATGTTCTCAATCCCGTCCCTTGCTAGCGTGCGTGTTTGGATTGATCATGACTACCGCGTTATTGCTCTTCCAGAAGGGAGATACCAACCAGTTCATGCATACGCTGACTAGTTTGGTCGCGAAAAGTGAGTCGTGTTTGTATCGTGACCACGAATCTGCTTCTGTTCGGTGCAAGTTTCCTAAGCTACGGAAACAATGCAGGCATATCAATTACATGAGGTAACTATGACTCCGGTCCCACTGTTTATTCAGGAAGGTAAGTTGCAAGCTTTTCTCAACTACTACCGCACCTTATGGACTAACCGTACGCCAAATTCCTGCCCACCGGATCTCATCGTGATCTTTTGAATCGCTAGATAGCCGTCGGGATATACCTTCTGGTAGCGAAAATCACAGAATTTGTACTCAACTACAGACAAAACTAGCAAGAAGCGGGCATAGAAACCGTGAGCTTCGGGCGCGCGGCAGAGATGGAACAAGTTGCTACCACCGAGAACTTTTCCAACTCATCCGATCCACGGGCAAGAAGTTCAGTACAGTTCGTTCAGCCGTTAACCTCGCATTTCAGTTCTCTGATTCTGGTTGCTACCTCTTAGCACCGCCGAGTCAAAAGCAAAAAGAATAGAAGCATAAAGTTAAAAGGAGCCGAAAACAAAGTAACAAACGGAAATCACCATCAAATATAAACTCTCAAGAGCTAACTACTGCCAATGTTGTCGGTAGCCAAAGTGCAAATACGAAAATTCCGGGGATGTTGCCTACGCGTTTTCCACCTTCAGGAAAAATATACGAAGATTGTCGGTATTTGAGCGCCAGTGTCTTTGTAGCATCGCTGAAATCTAGCAGTAGCCATATCAGATATGATCAAGTGTAAAGGCCAGGTGCTTCCTTGCACTAATACACTCTTGTGTGTGGACTTGATACTACTATTTGTATTTTGCGTCCTAATCTTTTCATACCGTTGACTTTTTTTAACTTGCTGATTGATATTTCTGCTGAGAAATAATAACCGGAACCACAAAATTCCGGTTAATGATTGTTCGAACTGTTTTTAAGGAGCCGGTAAACACGATGAAGTGTAAATACCACCCTATCAAATAGAAATAAGTAGGCAACGACTGGTTGCGTTTAAAACACCAGATCGCAAAAATCCGCAGGACTTGATCGATCAAGATAGCCGTAAAAATGAAAGTAGCTACCACTTCGAAAATACCCAACGATTGTTTGGAAAAGCATACAACACCAACAGTCCAAGAATCATGATAATGAACAAAAATGCGATGATAGGGCAGGGATAGTCCACAATGGTACCAGTCGAATTAATCGATGTGTAAGGTGATTTCAAAGGCTTTTTGGTCGATCACTATGTCTAATTGAAGGTTCTCAAAGCACGATTTAAACAAAACAAATGGAGTCATAAATTCAAGCGCTTAGGTACGTTAATACAACACTGAAGTTAGTCGAGTTCACTCAGTTTGTGCATTTTATGGAATACAGGAGATTGGCGCGCGTTCTCCCCGTCGTGTGTTTTTGTCGCATATTTCTATCCCAAATTTTCATGTTATATCAAACGAATTTTAATTATAGAACAGTTGTAGTTAATAAACAGGATTCAAAGAATTTATTAAGAATGGGTTCCGGCTTTTTTGCCGAACCATTATTTCTCGACAGTCGGATTTAGAATTTCCCCACTATCTCTGTTTTCCGCTCGCACAAAAATCTAAGCGCACCAAGAAGCGGCGAGAGACGTCCTAAAAATGGTAAGACACAGAAAGATCCCAAAAATGCCACTTGCTGTTGCTGTATTATTTATCAATTTTTGATTTGTTACCCCACTTCTGGCGAGTTTGAGATTTACTGACCACATCATAACTTTCGAGATATTGCACTTATGCCTCCCCGAACCTGTACAATCTGGATTGTCTCCAGCCTTGGAGTTTCGACCCCCCCCCCACGACAGTCCTTTTCGATTTTACAGTGGTTTTTTTTCTACACATAATGTACTAGACAAAGAAAGCCCAACTCGCTGTGACTTCCGATCTATTCAATCAGTCATCCATTCACGGGACCATCAACAGTCATGTGGACAGTGCACCCGCAGGCAAACGGCGCAAGGGTGTGAAACGAAAGCCGGATTTGGAAGACAGTTATCCGGACTACTTGATGGAAGCGTTTTATGGGGCCAGTTTGTTCGCTGCTAAAAAGAGGCAGTATAACCGTAAAAAGTTGGCACTCGACCATGCAAACAAACCGGTCGATTCGACCAGCTGTTCTCAGATTCAGTCTCAGTTGCATCTCTCCAAATCGAGCTCCGGAGCTCGCGGTGCTCATAACTCTAAGGTAAGCTTGATGCGCATACACATGTTCTTGTCGTTTGTTGGTATGCAGATTAGTAACACAGTTTTGCACGACTTATTTCCTTTCCTTTTCTTGTTTGTGCTGAGATGCCCTTCAAAGGAAGCCGATGTGATATATCAGTAGTTTAATTATCTCTTGTTTTACAGTGTCATCCTTTTGGTGGTCGCGGTATACCCGTTCCACGGGGCTCTCGTGCCATGGATATTCGGACTCCCGGCGATTCCGAACACGGAGAGGGTTGGATGGAACGCATGTCTGAGGGCCATGAAGCAACCGGCGAAGAGGACTACGACCTGGATGGAGGCGATGAATTCGATGACGTGGACGATGTTGGTGAGGTGGGTGAAATCGAAGACGAAGAGGAATTCGATGAACTACGTGAGTTGGATAACGAGTTGGATGATACGGAGCCGCTGGGTACGGGTGGCGATCATAACCAAGAGGAAGAGCAAGATGGTTTGCACGTAGCTAATACTACTTCTTTGGCGGAATCGTCTTCAGAGATAAATATAAATGGATCAGCTTTAGTTCAAAATGTTGTGGTGATTGGACAGAACCAGTCACGCACTTTGTCTCGTTCTGTTTCCTTGAACGAAGTTACGAACGACGCTTTACTGTTCCAAGATACGCATTCATCACATTTGAATACAAAACCTGTTCATTCAATAACAACGACCACTCCTATTATGATATCGTATCCGGATCACGTTCAATCCATTCAATCTCGTCCTTTGACGTCGCAACCGTCGATCCCGATCCAATTAGACCTTTCATCGGAACTAGTACCCCGTGATTCGCCAAATCTGGCCACACGCTACGTAATTTCCAAGCCCGAATTTCACCCTATAGCCCTCGGTTCGGAGCAGCTTACTAAGCAAGGCACTGTCACCACCGCCGGCAACGCTAGCACTGCCACTGCCAAATTACCCTGTCCAACACCTACTCAACTTCCGAGCCGACAAACCACACAACCGTGCATCGAGACAGCATCAAGTAAGTTATCTAGTGATCACAAACTTGCTGTCATCTGTTTATGCGATATGTTTAGTCAAAGTTGTTGGTCGTTGCTCATAGTTGATTTTAACTTGGTCATCCAGTCTGGTGGAGACCCTACTAAGACTGACTTCATGATATCCTTTAAACCAATATCGTACCAACGAAGACTGGTTGTAATCATCCACTGTTGAAAAAACCCACCTAACAGCCGCCAGCCAAGCCCTACTGCTTTGGGATTTGTGGGTCGTGTCAGGTGATCTGATGAAGTCCTGTCACAGTGCGCTTGCATTTTGGGCTAGACATATAAAGTGTGAATTACCGGCATCTTGGTTATTAATCCTTTCATCTTTTCTATCATTCGAGCGGATTGTATCTGTCCAGTTGTGAAGCACTGCAAACAAGCTATTTTGTTACCGTATGTTTTAATGACACGACTCGGCATATTCAAGTATATGACGTAAAATAATTAGAGGTATGACATCCTGTCCACCGGCGATGATCAAACGGTCATCATGGTAAATTCAGATCCTTGTATGCTGGTTTCACGTCCCTGACTTCCTTATGCTCTCAAAAACTATCGCGACCTGGACCTTCCTGACCACTTCTCAACCCAGCGTAGGTCCTAGATTGGCTGTGAATCAAGCACTCTTTATCGGGTTCTTTCATCCACATATATATATATATATATATATATATATATATATATATATATGCAACCGACGATTTTAGGTATTTATTAAATGTTGAACCACATGAGACAGATCCCTTATAGTCCGGTGGTGATGGAGTGGTTCAGAGTGTTTGGTTATCACCTCAGAGGTCAGAAGTTTGAGTCCCCGCCTTCACTAGTTACTTTGATGGTAAACAGTAATCCACAATCATCCGGCTCGTTACCACACCTAATCTGTTGGGACGTCATGTGGTTCTCCGTCACTGCAAATTTCAGGGTCTGATTGTCGGTTATTTCAAACTTTACAGTGGGCCTTTGTGACTATGGGTTATACTCCTTCCATTACACTCATGCGCAGGCATTTAAAAGAAAAAATTGAATAATGTTTCTGTTTTCATTGGTTTTCACCTGCAGGTCTCGATGAGGTCACGGACTTAATGTTCATGGAGGACTATCTGTTGGATATTGCTTTAGGACCGACCGATGAGACTGAATCAAGTAATAACCCGCCACAATTGAGCAACATACCAACATCAATCTCGGGGCAACTTATTCTATCACAATCCAGTGAAGTTGGATCTTCCGGAATGCATATCCCTCAGCATCGACATCATCTTCAACAACAAGCACATGCACAACAGCAGAGACAGATGTCCGCTCAGCTTTCACAAAGACTGCGTCAGCAACATCCCCAGCAGTCGCAACATGCACTCGTCGTTCCACAGTCCCCGGGACAACCGGCGATTTCTCCAACGAACAGACCACCCTCACAGCTGGTTAGGACCACACAATACCCGGGGGCATCGACTGTCAGTTTGGAGTCCACATCGTCGCATGATACTTCTCGTGCGGTTGTGGGGTCGGAAATACCTCACGCAATACAGTCCGAGTTAACTATTTATAGAGAATTGGAACAACAACAGCAGCAACAACAACCTCGTATGTCACCCCACATCGATCGGCGGCTTCATCCGTCCATGGAGCCTGTGCACTCGGTGCACGCGGAGAATCGTATGTTAGATTCTGTTGACGCTGATTCCTTATCAGTGCAAATGAAATCGCGGGAAATTAGGAATGTGGGAAATACTAGACCTCAAGAATCCCAGGTAATTTCCCATCAACTGTCATCGCTATTGTGTTACAATACTTTCCACGGTTCAAGAGCCAGATGCCGCAGTTTAAGAGCCTTGCAAGGTTTTTCCAAGGCCATCGTCTTGCCTTAGTAGTTCAGTTGGCAAAGCATGAGTGGTACCTATAGTGTGGAAGAAGTCCATACGCGGGTTCAAATCCCACCTGGCCCAACGACTTGAAGTCAGTTTATCATCTTGGATCGGAGTCATTATATATATATATATATATATATATATATATATATATATATATATATATATTTCATCTGATCATTTGAATGGAATGAAGCAAACAGACAGTGAAATAAACGTCATTTCGTACTTCCACAATATTTTGAGTAGTTTAAGAGACTTGCAAGATTGTTGAACCGTGTCTTAGGTCTCCCAAAAATATGACTAGCGAATTTCGTATGGCCTAACGTTTTGTGTGATCAAGTCCGTTGATGAGATGTTTTAAGACTGTTTGCTCTTATATGAAAGCCATTCAGATCTGTCATTCGACGGCGCTCACATATATCATGCATCTAGTATCGCTGTATTTTTGGTTCACTGACAAATCCACAATCCACATAGATGATCCAGCTTCAGTTCACACGCACTCTCGCAGTTAATATTAGTTCACATATATTTCGGCTTGTCACATTTTTTCGATCTATATTTCTCTTCCGCAGTTACAACGCGCCGTATCCTATCCTGGATCGGGTCAAGCGCTGTTGGCTCCCACTCGTCTGGTTGACTTGGTTGATTCACCGCTGTCGTATTCCAGTTCGGGTGTAAAAGTTTCGTCGGTCACTATCAGTGCAGCTACTGCTCTGGGCATGCGTTCCTGTTCCCCTGTTCTAGAATCGAATGTTTCACGTCACTCAGCTACTCCAACTGGTCACGGTAGATCCTCTGTTTGCGCGGCTACGGCGGGTCAACTTCCGGAGCTTTCGGTTAGCGATATTGAGACTCAGCTTGGACCCACCCTGGGTTTTGAATTGAACGATGTATTTAAGGGCTTAGCTCAAACAGATGGAGCTAGTGCTTCGGTATCCGAAGAAAGTCCGAAAGAAGTAGGAGTCTCAACATTCAGTGCAGATCTGGTGGCCTCGCCATCGGAAATGACAGGGCAACGAATAGTACAACCGCAACAGCAACCAACATCCCTAACCCAACAGCAGCAGCCACAACAACCAGCACAACAGACACAAGGCCCATCTCGTTACAACTCGTCCAAACTTCCTGTCCATCTAATATCAGCCACGCCGGAACAGGTACGAATATTGCATTCCCAATCATGTCAGCTCGATCCTTCAGCGCAGGAAATGGATTCAGTGCTAGTCACTCAAAATACTTCTGCTCCACCTTTGCAAAGAGTTTCGCCACTTGTTAGCTCGCAGCAGCATATGCAACCGCAGCAACATTCTCAGAATGTACAACAGCAGCAACAGCAGCAGACAGTTCAACAACAGCAATCCTTTGATCACCAAGGTTGGTCCCACAGCTAATCATTTTTTATATGAAGAAAGTGGGACCAGGCTTTTTATAAATCCGTCACTTAGTGCTATTAAGTTATCGGGAAAAAACAGTCACGAAATGATCAGTTTGCGGGAATGAGTCCTTTTGATATTCGTTGTTGTATGACTTTTCGACTAGCAATATTTTTTCCCGAGGATAATAGTTTTGCTTAAATGACACTTGACTGTTCACTCGGGTCAGCTGGTGAGCCAAAACAATGATTGTCCAGAGTTGGTGGCTGCTGTTTCATCCGTTCGTGTCGTTTAACAGATTTAAGGTCCATGGATGATAGCGAGTTTATGGTTTCGATACCCACTGTGGTTGATCAATTACTGTTGACGAGCTGGATAGCAACCTTAGGATGCCTGCGTTAAGTTTCACATGTTCGAACTGGATGCGCTACTCCGAGTCGATTCTTTTAGTTTCGAACATGATACTCAAGCTTGTTGATCTAGTAAGATACGTATGTCTCCTTCCTTATGCAATGATTCACCATTCAGTTTGGACGCTCAACTTACCACTGTAAACCATGGAAATGTTGTACGGATGTTTTATCCAGTGGTGATCGAGTAGTGTAGAGCCTATACTTCCCACCTCGCAGGTCGGGGGTTCGAACCCCGCCATCGCCGGTCACTTTGATAGCAGACAATAATCCACTGTCGCCCGACATGTTTCCACACCAAACCTATTGGGATCTTATTTCGTTCGGTACCACTCCAAGTTCTAGGGTCTGGTTTTCGGTTATCCCTAATACTGAATTGGGCCTTTGAAGTTATGGAACATATACCCCCTCCACTGCACTTATGCTCAAACATGAAAAAAGTCATGAGCAGTGCACATCTACTTTGCCTCCACTGGAACTCAAACTCAAGGTGAACGATTGTGAGTCAAACACCCAACCACCACGCTATTCAGGCTGATTCTCTACGGTTTATTTTCAACGTCAGTACCACGCGATATCGCGCCCTTCCCTTAAGGGCTTTGAACGATAGTAACCCATTATCCACACAGGATAGACTCCACTGATGGATGTCTTTTCCTTTACGAACAGAACTTGGCTACTTGATCAGTATAAGTAGCAGGAGTTTTGCCAAATAGTAGCAGACTATTTTAAGATGCAATGCATCTGGCTGTATGTTGTCTAAACAAATACTGGCTGACCGTGGTAGTTTTGAACCTTGAGCCGTTAAAATATCGGCTCATGTTGATATCTGTTCAAATGTTAGCAGTCCACAAACTCAACGGTCCGTCATCAAATCCAGTGTTTTCAAGTACGCAGATAGCGCAGCCATAGAGCCCACTAAGCTTTTTTTTAATTTTTCTTAGTCGCTGTTGCCAGTTTCACTGAATATTTGTCACCGGTTCTAAGTGCTTCAGTTCCCTGAAGGGGACAGCTAACATCAGATGATCTACTATTTAGTCCTAGTTGTTTTGTATAATATTAGCACCTCGAAAAACGACCTAAAACCTACTTAGCTGATAGATGCCACAAATTGTTGTTAGTCTGTTCGGTAACGGTTTTTTTCCTGTCAAACCAGTTCACGAGAAGCACATCGCCCCATAGCTTATATCCAAAAGAGACCTAGGATAGAATTGGATCATCACAACCAAGTAATGTAAATTTCTCCACCATTCTTTTTATAACGCAATCGGGCCTGAACAAAAGTCGGTGCTCAGCTCACTGTATTCAAATTTCGAGATTTTTAGTTTCCGGCTACATTGTCTAGAGAGGCGACTGGAAATGGTATATAAAACCAAAGAAGTTACAACACTTGCACAACTCCGTCTGTTTTGGTTTCAGTCTCCTTTTGAGTCCTCCTTTTGTTATGACTCATACCTTCCTTTTTTGTTTTATGTAATCTATTCAGAGTTGATGTTGGTAATTTGAGTATTTCGTCTCATTGGAATCTCCTCTCCGTGTGAACTACAGGCACCCGTGTTCAGATTCGTGGACCACAGCCATCCTACCTATACGCACACGTGGTTTCCGCTCCGAGTCGTGTAATACCTCAGTCACCAAAACCTCGACCCACCCAACCCTGTGTGGTCAGTTCACCCGGTCTGCCCGTGCACTCAGCTTCTGTTGTGGGACAGCAGCCAGTTCAAATGTTCGTTGGTGGGCAGCATCCTCCTGCTGGGTATATGGCTCAAGCGCTCCAGTCCAAACCACCTCAGGAACGCACCCCACCCCCGCCGCCTCCATATCCGTCGCAAGCAATGAGACCTGCTTCCGCAGTGTGGCAACAACAGCAACAGAAACAACAAAATCCCCAGCAGACGCGTGTATTCACCCAAGCTGGAGCTGCACAAGGGGGAACTATTGTGCTGTCTACTCCCGGGCAAACTCTATCTCACCAACCATCGAGCACGAACCAGCTATTCATGTCACCACCGTCCACTCCCGTATCGTTTCAAACATCTCATGTTATCCCTGTTAGTACCGCTACACAAGGCCTAAATCAAGTGGAACAGGTACAGCGTGTCTCCACGCAGCCCAGTCCCCATTCACGTCCTGGCACTGCAGAACCAACTCATCACGTGGTCATGCATGGTCAGACTGTACTATCACCACACCCAGGGCAATATCAGCATCACCCTGGTTTGGGGGATCAATCCGGCACTCACCCAGGGCGACCAATGCCGCAATATGCCACAGTACCTCAGCTACTCCAAGGTCATGCAGGTAATCAACAGATGTCCCCCGGAGTGCTTCGATTCACTACCGGCCCAGAGGAAGTGGCGATTCGAGGTACAAGCGATACACATTTGGTTTCAATGCTCAGTCCAGGTTAGTCAGTCAGTTTCCCTTACGTCTTCCCCAAATAACCCTTTTCGTTTCTGTTTTATTATCTCTCTCTCTCTCTCTCTCTCTCTCTCTCTCTCTCTCTCTCTCTCTCTCCAGATATACACCTACAATCATACTTCTTGATGTTTATTCATGAGCAACACCATGGGAGAAGCATATCCCATAGTCATGAGGATAATTGCACTGCTTCAATGAATCAGCAGTAATGGCCCGTAGACTTGAGTTGTAAAACCACATGAGACGGACCCCTTATAGGCACAGTGTAATAGCAAGCAGGGTGAAAACGGTGCTGTTTATCATAAAAAATTAACCGGTGGCGATGAACTTGAACCTTGTGTCTCGTGACTCGGTTACCGCTGATGAGTGCGCAGTGCAACTATCCTCTTCCGTTGTACTCATAGTTTGGCAGGAAGTCGATAACATCGATAAAGCGCACTCATGAAACTCTTCTCTTTCTTTTTACTTTCTTTTTATTAATTGATTACAGTACAACAACATTTCAGGATGCGGGTCGCGGACAACCTGCGTCTGCCAATTGGGGTGACTGGCGGCAGTGCGGAGATTCGAACCCGGGACTGACATTCACTCCGTTCAGTTAATGCCAGGAAATCGCAAAATTCCCCGCCGAAGCAAGTTGCTAATCGGTTCGAGCGTGCCAGCCCGAGTCGACTGGTGAAGCCGCCAGTCCGTGTAATATTTAACTCCCTTCGTTAGTCGAGTAGCTGTCATCAGTTCGACATAATCGGCATCAAAGATGAATAAGTCAAACTGGTCGGCATTTTATCAATCTAATCGAGCCGTCCGAGTCCAGGAATATTCTGTTTTTGCTTTGATATCATGTTGTTTATACACGTAAATGCACAGTCATTTGGTGCGTTGTGCTGTCGTCTTCTGGTTTACAGTTGCGGGCTGAAGCGATTGGAGCTGCAATCAGAAGTCAAGTGCACAGATCGTTCGTAGAAATTACGTAGTAGAACGCGAACGTCACGGTAGTAAATTTCCCCAGTTCAGCCTATGGTCAAAAGATTAGGCTGTATACACCAGTGAATACATATAGCAAGCTGAGCTTATTGGCAAATGCGAACGATTTTCATTAGAATAAATATAATTGCTGCCAAGATATTTATCAAAGATCAAGGGGTTTCGATCTAAGATTCTATCTCTAGTGCCCTTGTTGGAGGCTGCGCCTCTAGCCGGCGATGACCGAGTCGTTTAGAGCGTTTGGTTACCACCTCAGGGGTTAGAGGTTCGAATCTCCGCCATCACTAGTTACTTTGGTGGTAGACGGTAATCCACTCTCTTCCGGCTCGTGACCACACCTCATCTTTCAGGACTTGATTTGGTCCTCCGTCATTGCAAATCTCAGAGTGTGATTGTCAGTTATTTCAAACGATACAATGGACCTTTGTGACTATGGGTTATACTCCTTCCGTTGCCCTTATGCACAACCATGTAATAAAAAACTACTACTCAAACTCAATGCAACATGTATGTCAGTATAGTTCCCACGCATGAAGATCAATACCACTACAGGTAGTATAAAGCAAACACCCTCACGTCCTCAAATAACGTGGCATCCGAAGATATCCCTATGGTAATTTAAGAACGGCTCATTGCATAGGAGAGCAGGTTTGTCCAATTGTTGAGAAACTAACTTCTGCATGATACAAACGGGATGGGCACCGAAAGTTGTAAATATTAATTTATGATCCTCATGCTACTTCTGGTACGAATGGATTTTTCAAATCATTCATTTTAATACCCAATCGTGATCAGACTTAGATTCACGAATGTTCTCCGTTTTTACTGTTACTTTTTCTCTCTCTCTCTCTCTCTCTCTCTCTCACACACACACACACACACACATACGTTCTTATTGCGTAGTTCCCAAAGTTACTCCCCTTCAACGTTCCATGCGACATATCTAGTACGAATTTCTCAATAACACCAATATGTTTTATCTCATAATAGAGATTTCACTTATTTTCAATTCCCTTATATTTTCCTCCCACTCATCAAATCCACACCGACATATACGCCTGAGTTGTTCAGGTTCCCCGATATTATCTTCTAATCACCCGGGCCTAGCTCAGGTCGGTACACCGCATCGTTCGCCGCAGATGAATGCGACGCCACCTGCAGTGGGCATTATCGGGAGTCAAAGTCCTGTACCGTTACCTCCCTCGGCCGCAATATCCTCATCCAGTCGGCGTATTAATTACAACAAATGGGAGGAGGATGAGCGTCTGGGTGTTCATTCCACAATCGCACCTGTGTTACACGCCAATGTCTCTCATCCAACGCTACGTGAACACGTACCACAATTCGCGGCTCGTGCCAAAGAAATGAACAAACTGTGGCGTCGCTTGTCCAGCGAGGAACGCGGAACTTGGGTGGTACGTGCGCTTAGGTTCCCGAATGTCTCTAACTTTTACTATGAATTCCTGTTGGTGTGTTCATGTGGTCTATCGTTCACTCATGGATAATTTGGCAAGACGTTTTCAAGTAAATTCGGACGGACATTAGGCCTTCCAAATCCGCCTTCTATTTCTACGGTCGATACCGGTTAATTTGTGTTAGTCTTAAAATGCGCTAAATACAGTTTATATATTTTATTAGCCATGGCCTTGGTGTCAACATTTATGGTACTTTCCATGATCACAGGTTATACCCGGTTGTGCATTGTTTTCTCATTCAGACTAAGGCTCGGAACAACCGAACCAGTCTTAAGGGTAACCAGACACCACAGATGACATCCGGTGGCCCTTTGCATATACCTACTACTCCAACCGGGCCATTCACCACGGAACAAATGATCGTGGAAGATCCCGGTTTGATGTCCGTGGCACAGCGTCGTTCTCAGACTCTATCTGCTGGGTCAGTGACCACCATGTCCGCAATCGGTCAAGGCTACTCATTAGATTCGGCGAACCAGGGCCCAGTGGATCAGTTGGAAAATAACACCATTCCTTGTTCCCCGGCTCCACCTACGGCTTCATACCCACCAATGCAAAGAGCGGCCAGCAATGAGGTGAGCAGTTAACCGCTAATTTGTTTTTCTCCTAGTTTTTTTCAACAAGGAAAGAGCTGATACTGTCTTTATCTCTACACAAGTGTTTCTGATTTTCAAAATTTTGAAGGTTTGATGACAGTTTACTTTTTAACTACCTCAGAGGTCCGAGGTTCGAGTCCCCGCCATCACCGGTTGCTTTGGTGGTTGACAGTAGTCGACTATCGTCCGGATCGTTACCACACCTAACCTATTCAGATCTTATGTGGTTCTTCGCCACTCCAAGTCTTAGAGTCTGGCTTCTGCTTATCCCCAATAGTGTAGTGGACCTTCGTGGCCATGGGGTAAAAGCCCCTTCTACTGCGTAAGCATGTGATAAAAAAATTAAAATCAAACAAGGAACTATGGAATGAGTGGGTGCCAGTTAGACTATATGCGTAGCCTAAAATTGCTCTCTACTCATGAAACTTGGGGCTGGTTAAGGACAGCTCAATTCTGAGTCGACCTTTGATTGCCCCACGACCCTGCAGTACGAATAATCAGTTACTCCTGGGTTGGTAATCTACACCTTTTCCCATCAAGCTTTAGCCGAAACCCGCAATTATTTAGCCACGACCCACCATTCTTCAGCCCTGTCGCACAACTTTTAGCCATGCCGCTGCAAACCAGTCAGGTTAAATGTGTCGGAATATAATGTTATCAAGAGATATTGGAACAATTTGTTTCTTTGGCAACGATTGGTGTTCCAAAGCTAACGGAACAAATGAGAAAGTGTGATGATCATATGCTGTTCACTTGACCGTGGTAATGGTATCAAATGCTGCACCACAAATTGATTCGAGAAGGTTTAAACGATGTGCCCGTAACGTCGAACCATGTGGCGCAACCCTTATTACCGTTGTATTTTCAGTGAACCAGTTCTGAATGTACTAAAAATATAAACAAATGAAAATAGAAAACATTTTACCCGTTTGAATTCACTGAAGACCTCTTCCAGCGTATTGAAAAATGGACTGTACGGTGGGAGAAAACGTATTTGGTGATTGGTGTGTAAATGTGCGTCCATAGCCCTACGATGAACGGGCGCATTGTCAAAGATAAATACTACTGGAACATCAGGTTGCCAAGTAGCAATAGACGCTGAGCAGCATGAGAGAAACTCATTAAAATATGCCATGTAATCTTTGTAAGACATTCATACTTCAATATACCGGTTATAGATGAACAAGCTAATACGTTCAAGTAAACCTTCACTTGACGGTAGGATTCGGATGGCCCTACTGCATACTTTTGAGCGCCCATAGCTACGACAACACCATATGTTGTTGTTGGTCTCATCAATACACAACCTCAAGGTTGCATTACCTGATCGTTGCAGCCAATCGGCATATTCTGCTCGTTAAGCTTTGACTGCATCTGAGTTTCGTTCCACTGGTTGAATGGTCAACTTCTTAACTGAATAGAGATACCCATCCAGCAATCGATCAGTGGATGACTTGCTAACTGTTGTGCTTGGGAAATTCTTCTCCATCCTTTCCTTCAATTGACTCTAAGTGCCTGTGGGGTTTTCGTCCACCACTTCACTTAAATGCCTGACACGTCGTTGAACTTTGTCTTGTAGGACCCAGGTGTGAATGCCGTTTCCCTACCTGTAGCTGCAATAGCACGGCATGTTTTGATCTTGATGTTGAGGTGTTTGGCAATGTCCTTTAAATCATCTCCCCTTCGTGCGCATTCGATTATCCTGCGTCGATCTTCAAAGCTGGTGAAACGGTACGACCTTTTCTGTTCACTCATATTATTGCTCTCCATATTGTCAAGAGATGATGCGTGCGGTGCCAGGTAAAGCACGGTGAATACTATCACAAACGGCTCCGGTGTGGTTATATTGCCTGACTACCTTCGAACGAAATACAAACCAATCGACAGCGAGTCTCTCCGTGCAAGGGTAAAATATGTAATGTAACGAACAGTACTCTGTTTTGTATTCCGAGTCACAGGCAAATATCAGAACAAGATATGATGAAACAAAGCAAAGGTTTGGTTCCTCAAACATTTAGATAAGTGAATATATTGAAATTCCGAGAGCAATACACACAGTTATCGTAAGTACACCCCCCATCAATGTCATCAATTTAATAATGCTGCAACATTTGACACCATTACTATCACCGAAGTTGCAACAGTAATAAGGGTCGTGTCACATGGTTCGACGTTACGGGCAAATCGTTTAAACCTTCTCGAATCGCTTTGCGGTGCAGTATTTGATAACATTTTGGTGGTTGACAGTAATCGACTGTCGTCCGGATCGTTACCACACCTAACCTATTCAGATCTTATGTGGTTCTTCGCCATTCCAAGTCTTAGAGTCTGGCTTCTGCTTATCCCCAATAGTGTAGGGGACCTTCGTGGCCATGGGGTAAAAGCCCCTTCTACTGCGTAAGCATGTGATAAAAAATTACCACGGTCAGCTGCGCAGCATATGATCGTCACACCTCATTTGATCGGTTAGCTTTGGAACATCAATCTTTGCACACACAAAAACAAATTTTTCCAATATCTCTTGATATCGATATACTTCAACACATTTGACCTGACTGGATTGCAGCGACATGGCTAAAGGGTGTGCAACAAGTCTGAAGAATGGTGGGTCGTGGCTGAAGTATTGTGGGCCGTCGCTAGAAAATTGCGGGTGTTGGCTAAAGCTTGATGGGAAAAGGTGTAGGTAACGGACCTTATGGAAAGGAATGGGGCATACCATTCTAAGTTTTCATAGTATTGAAGCCCGATAAAATTGGTGACATTCTTCAGTAATTCTTTACACGGGTTAATTAGACTTCCCTGATTTTCCGCAGCACCTTTCTCAGCCTCCTGTCTGGAACCGGTTCATTGCATCCCCATTTAACCCACTAGGTAAATACTGAAACATATATAGAACAGCGGGTCCATAGTTCTGTAATGCTATCATAGGTTACTGTTCTATTAGCATTCTGTGACTTCTTAGACGTTGAGTAGTAAGGTAAACTAGTCTCTAAGCCGGCATAAATTTCTGTTTGAATTTCATAACAGAATCAGTATGCATGTTCATTTCTTAATTATATGAAGAACACACAAATACAAGATTGCTCAGATATTCCGAAGATTTAACCATTCTTAATTATGAACTCGTAATTGTGCAAATGGCTTGAATGACCGGTCAGTCTGGCCTCACCAAACATTTTTCCTTGCCCATTATTGCTCGCTTATATCACATGATTCGTCTTTCAAGGGTCATTTTACTAATCATATAGACCTTCACATTGAATGCGATGTGCGCGTGTACAGATGCTGCAAAATGGCGCAGGATACGTTGTGCAAACCTACTTTTCTGACTTCGCTTTTCAAATTTGTGAGGGGAACTATGATTTCAAAAATTTGGTTAGCTTTCTCCGAGATGGGAGCATGGATGCTCTATGACAAGCGGGAGATGACCGGTGGCAATACGGATATAAAGCTATCTGCAATGTGGACCAGCTAGAATCAATCTTATATTGCGCCTCTTCGAAAGTAAGATCTACTCAAATAGTAAGCCTTGGCACAATTTTTCGGGTGGTTTCAGTATAAGCCGTGCCCCAAAAATAAGCACCAGTTGAGACCGTCAGCTACAGGGTGATTCGATAAAGTGGAAGCACGTTGGTGAGTATTGTGAGGTCACAATGGTCAAAACGATTCGACTGTAAAACGTTCTCAGTTTGGTTCGCCAAAACCTAATCAACTGGCAAGTATACTAACAAAGTGCAAGCCTTTTCGCTTTTCCGATTCGTCCGTGCAGCAAGTGCCGTAGGGCTCGACGCACTTGTTTTGACCGTTTTGTTGCAACCGGAAGAGCTTGGTGCACACAAGCAGTCATAAGGAAGTGGGTTGATTTTAAGTTGCCTCTTGTTTTGTGAGTTGGTCGAGGTCTGATAGACTGGGATTCACGCAGCACCCACCGAGCTAAAGACATGAAAGATTTCCTTGCAGTGAGAACAATAGATCAGATAATGATTTCCGCAGGAATGACTTTGCATCTCCAGACTCCCGATATTGCAATAAAAAAACTTACCAGCGGCCATTTGTGAATAAAAATCCAAGGCTACGTTGTAAATAGAATGGGAAAAAATGGCTTGGGGATTTTTGAAGTCCGGTTTGGGTGAATAATTCATGGGTAGTTGTGTCACGAATGCACTACGGTCAACTACATGAATAATGAATGCTCATTTAAGGAACGTTTTATTGCTGGACACAAAAACCTCGGGCCAATGGTTGTACAGAAAATGGAGTCGCAAGAACATCAGATCCGAATTTTGGGATTTAGGGTTTTATGACGATATTCCAGAAGGTAACATGAATGTATTTAAGAAAACCTAAAGTTTTGTGGATAAATAAATGCAGTTTTTATGTCTGAAAAAATATAATACCTCCCAGAAATCAGCCATTGTGCAATGTTTGAAGCAAAAATAATAATGAGAATGAGTCTTTTTTCAGAGCAACACGGTATTCTCATTGTTGATCGTTTTTCATAGTCGTTTTATTTCCTGCTTGTAGCGTATTGTACGTGGCAGATTTTCTTCTGGTAATCCAGTCTCTGAAATTAAGCAGCTGACATATGGAGCTAAAAATAAGAGCAGACGAAATGGAGCAAGATTGAAATTAGTGCTGTTAATCTAGTGGTGTAGTTTATAATATTAACGGGAATAACTGTTCATATAGAAAGTATGATCACGCTAGTCTTGACCCTCTATATAATCGTATGCAATTGATGTTTCGATGCTTTTTTCGCAGCGGATTCCCATGATCAGTTCACAACTGGCATCCGACGAAATGATACATTCCAACGAACCAGGTTCTACTCGAACTTGGCGTTCCCCAGCTGGTCCATGCTCCGGTCCACCATCGGTTCTAACTAGCTCCGGGGTTATGAATTATGAACCTGTTCATGGTGCTGCGACCGCTCCTAGCACCCCCGCTTCCGCTGTACCGGGGGATTCCTGTGCACGCCTCTCTCCATCCAGTGTGCTTAGTGGACCGCCGTCTCAAATACTTATGTCCACCCAGCGAACTCCTCCCATATCACTCACTTCCTCCCCAAATGGTACATCTATGTCCCAGCCACCTAGTTCAGGTTCCCTCATATACGCGGCCTTGAATCCACAGCAGCAGCAACAACAACAACAACTTGTCCGAAACCCGCCGACACCGTCAACGCAGCAGCAGGTACTGCATCAACAGCAGATGCAACAGCAATTGTGCCAGTCGCAAGCAACCACAGGTTGTGCCTCTCCATCATTACTAAAACGTCAGCCTTCTGTAAGTAGTCTTTTATTTTACTTCTTTCGGTGCATATTCGTAAAAGGCTAATAGTCTATCTGGTTTTCTATTACATGCGCATGGGTGTCATAGGAGGGGTATACCTCATAGCCACAAGGGCCCACTATTAGGGATAACCGCGAATCAGACTCTAAGACTTGGAGTGACGGAAAACTACACGAGTTCCCACCGGGTCAGGTGTGGTAACTAGCCGGAAAAAAGTGGATTGCTGTCTGTGATTAATGTTCACAAACTCCATTCCTATCTTATTTTGATGCAACGTCCAGTGTGATAAAACATTAGTTACTGCACATGCCTGGTTCGGACACAATTTCTTATTGGCGGATCCATGTTTTTGTAAGTATCGATAAATTTGTTGCACATTTTTGTGTTTACCGGATAACCACCAGAAATGTAATTTACTAATATGGTATAAATTAGTTTCCCGAAATTAATATGTTCTCCACTGATTATGTATTTTTGGGTTTTGACAGACACCTTGCATTTCCAATGCAAATAGCCCGGCTCCAGGACCACCATCTCGAGGTTCCGACTCCGCTTCGCCCGGTTATCCTCAACAACAGCAACAATTAGCTCCTCATTCACTGACGACAGCTATGGGCTCGGCTTCGCCAGTCAATACGTGTTTGGCATCACCTAGCAATTCCCGGCCTCCATCACGTCACCAACCGAATATGAATCCCACTTTACCACCTCCACCGCCAATTTGGCCTCCGTCATGCTCGGTCGCATCCGCTCCCATACCTGGTCCTCCTCTCTCCTCTGGTGGCATGCTTGTCTCCCCGGTAGGACAACCTCTAAAACCTCAACAAAGTCCCTCGCCCCAAGGTGGTCGTCCGTCATCCATCTCTCCAGCACCAATGCGATCTCCGATTGCTGCACATAGTATGACTGGAGCAACTACATTCCATCCACCAGCCCCACATTTGTACCAGAATAACCCGAGTGGTTCAGTAGGCCAACTAGCTAGTCCTTCTCTGTCTCCAGCGCCGTCTCCATCTCACAACTCCTCGGGATTGCACCGTGGTAGCCATTCAGGCGCAGCCACTCCACTCGCATCTCCGCATCCATCACCTGCATCGCATGTTTCTTATGTCCTACCTGGAAGTGTAACCCAATATGTGCCTGTGGTGAGTAATGATTGTTATATTACAATATGAGTAGTATGGTATTGTATCCGAAAATGGTAGGTTGGTCACCCTTTTAATCCTCAGTATAGAAAAAACAAGTATGCTAGCAGTTTAGTATATAGTGTTATGTGAGCTCAGTGACTAGATATTGACTTTCGGAGTGTTTCCTTACCGGCCGATCATGGTCGCTTGCTGACTATCGCTATTGTCTCAGTTTTTTGCCCAACATATTTGAAAAATAATGTTTTACTTGCTTTTCTCATTCATTACACATAAATGACACACCATTTCAGGAACGGATTCGAGACTAGTTAAGGGCCACAGAAGGAGAGGTGACGGTCGGCGGTGGTGAGATTTGAACTCCGGACCTCCAAGTTTGAGGTTCCTCATAATGCTGTCTACCGCCAAAGTGACGATCGGTGATGGCGAGGTTCGAATCTCCGACCTCCGAGGTGATAAACGCCTATGCCACTGGATTACGATCGGCCTTAGTATGGAAACATGTCCACTTTCTCCAAAATGGATTTTGTTAGTCCTAGTTCGTATACTACCATCTGCCTTATTTTTTGAATCGCACTTTCTGTAACAATTTGTTGGTCATCTTTTCAGTCTTCGACAAACACAGAGGTTCAGTTTGTGAAGAGTCACGGACCAACCCAGTCAGGCTTACACCCAGGGAACCCACCAACTCCTACTGGATCTGCGAGTAGTACACAAATTGATAACTTGTCCGCTCCGGCGACCCCTGTACCACAAGGATCTCCAGTCACACTGGGTATAAATTCGCAAGCATGTGCTGTTCAGTCTGGTAATATATACGTGGTAGGTGGCTCTGGCGTGTATGCCGCTAACATATCTGAGTCAGAAATGAATTACCCCACTCATGTGATGCATGGTCCCCAATTGGTATCTATACCAGAAACTCAAGCTCATTTGGGCGGGATTTCTGCGATTCCCATAGAGGACAGACGGTCGGAACACCCAAACTCATTCCAGCCACATACTCCAGCTTCGAGTCAGCCGGTTTATCCGAATTCAGAGGTCGAGAGACAACGTTTGAGGGAGATCCTTGCAAAACAAGTACACAGACGGCAGTTTCAACAACAGCATCAACAACAACAACAGCAAAATTTGCACCATCAACAGTCACAGCCTCAGCATCACCCACATTTGCATCAACAACAACAACTATCTGCTCAAATCCACGAGCAGGTTATTGTAAGGCGTCAACAGGTGCAATCACATACTCCTACTTACTTAGCAACAGATCAACAAGGCACAATTTACGTCCAACAGCAGCACCAGCAACAGACTTTCTCCGACGCCCAGGGAAACACTTATTTAAGCTATCCGAACAACGTCAGCTGGCAGCACCGACAGACCCCATCGCACGATCCGTATCATGTGATTCACGTACAACAACAACAAAGACAACAGCAGCAGCTGTCACAACAACATCCACAGACGAGACAGATTTACTATGCCCAACCACAATCTCATCCTGGCACGCCCATTCAGTCAGGCCAAATAGTCTATCAACAGCCGCAACATCATCAATCACAACAGTTGCCCCAACAACAAACGCAACAGCAACATCCGGGACTAAGTCAAATTTCCACCCATCAGCAGCAGCAGCAGCAACAACAACAACAACAACAACAACAAGCTCAAAATCAACCACAGCAGCAAATGCAAGTACAACTACAGCCGCAAGTTCCCACTGGCCGTGCGCCGTCAGTTTCCCAAAGCACTCCAGCCTCCGGTCCTCGACCACATCTCGCATCACTCGGATCGGTTTCAACTTCAGGATCGCAGTACACTGCCCAGTATGTGGCGAAAACCACGCCGCCAGTGACTGCTCCTTCTGCTTCATCCATTAACACAAAGTCAGTGCAGCTGCCGGCGCAGTCGGTGAACGAACTGATACAGATGCCCGGAGTTTACACAGCAGTTCCAGACCCCAAAGATCTGTTTGCATCACAGATGCATCCATCAGCGAGTATGACCTCTGTAAACACGTCGGCACCGGATTCGGTAAGTTAATTTGCCTCGGTTGATCGAGTGTTTTTTTCGTGGTGTATTCTCAGTGTAGATGAAAAATAAACAAGGAGATAGAACACAGTTCGAATTTTCCGGTATTGGGCCATGCGCCCAATTTTGCCTGCTCACTGTGAATCAAGCTTTTAGCTAAAAGCTGGTCAAACACCTTCCCTATGATAAGACGTCTTTTACTATTCTAATCCAATCAATCTTCTGAAATAAACTGCAGGTTACGATGAATCAGAGTCCTATGACATGCGTCTCTACATCTGCTCCTTCCACGGGGCTAGAAGAAATCGGATTCGAACCGCCTGTGATTCTGAGTCGCGTAGTGGCAGTTAAAGAAAAGCGCTATCCACAACCGGTCAATGTGCTCACAACTGGTGGTAGTGGTATTGGTTCTGTACAGGCCAACATATCGGCTCGGGTGATCCCACAGTCATCTTATTCATTATCACAACAGCAGTCCCAACAATCTCCGGTACAAACGATATCACAAACATCAACCCAACTACCGCCACCAACACAATCACAACAACAGCAGCAACAAGCGCAAACGCAGCTGTCGTCCGCAGCATATGCAGGTGTACCTCAAGATCGTCCGGCTGTGAATCCAAGTTCATCACTGCCATCCGCAGACTCATCTGGTCAGTCAGTGTTTTTTTCATTATTTCGGTGTGGTCAGTATGTACGTGGTTTTTTATGATTACGGCTCTTCCGCAGAACTTTCGAATTTGGATTTTGGCTACTGAGAAACACTCAAATGCCTATTGTTCATCATAACTACAAGCGTTGTCGATATGGTAATGGAATGGTTGTTTATGAAATTAATCTACCGCCCAGATAGAACGTTGCACACAGGCATAAACGTTTATACTACATGCACTTACCACTTGGTGACTAATGATAGATACAAAGGCATTCCGACATCTTTCCTCTCCCTGAGAGACATGACACGATAAATTCAGTAAATTTGTCATTTCTTATATGGTATTGATTCACAGACGTGAGAATGTGAACCGCAAATTAATAATAGGGGGTACTAAGTTATGTACGAGCTTCTACCATAATCAGCAGCTAACGAGCTTGTCTTCGGCGCTTAACAACTGGTTGAATACAGCATATTTTATAGGTATTGAAATTAAGATAATAGAAAAAGCAATAAGAAAATTGGTGTTCATTGTGACAGCATAGTTACAATACTATCGGTTTCAAGGGAGATAGTGTGTTGGTAATTGTCACGTGGGTTGCATACGGTTTGTGATTTCTTCCCGTTATCTTGCGTTGATGTCCAACGTAGAATACAACATCTCACATATTGTATCTGGCCACAGTGGAGGGTTGTTCAGGCGGATTGCGATCGCCTCGGTGCTGGCTGAGATCTGGTCTCTGATATTCCTTGTTGCCCTTCCCTTGACACCGATAGTACCGTAATTATGTGCACACGACATTGTCATTTGTTGTCACTATGATTATCACTTTTCGTTTCTTCTATTGTCTTAATTTCAGTAACCTTAAAATGTGCTGCATCTAGCCCGTTGTGAAGTACAGAAAACAAGCTTGTTCGCTACCGAGTGTTCTGGTGTCTCAACCGGATACTTTCAATTATACTCCACCATAGTGTCTAGAAAATACCCGTCGTACCATATAGAAGTTCATTTTGGAGAAATGATTATTTCTCACCAACTCATTCCGATTGCGTTGGAGATACTAGACTTAACCATCATACTGATAGACAGGGACTAAACACCAATCACGGGCAGGGGTTTGTCACAGTTGAATTGTCCTTGGTCGCTCTAGCTTTCACTCTCAGTGCTGAAGTTGCGCTGTTTATCGATTCGGTCTGTCCTTGACTTCACCAGCGTGCGTGATGAGCTTTCAGTAAACCGATCGAGATAGCTATTGTCACGTAGAATGCTTATGAGCAACTCGTTCTCTACGATCTCCTTAAGACAAGTGTTCCTCGCTGTGAAGGTCAAACATTTCGCTGAGTTTCGCTTCTGTTGGATACCGACGAAGCTGTTGGCCGCTCCGTGTTTGTTTTCGGCACATCTTTCGTTGGGTCCAACCATCTTCTATTCTTTTAAGAGTCACATCGAGGAACGATAGTTAATTGTTAGCGTCGTGTTCGATTGCGAAGCGTAGTGTTGCGTATGTCTTGTTAAATGTTGTTTGCACGGGATCTAGGTTAAAAGTGGTGTCAGAAACACAGAATGTATCGTCCATATATTGATGTTAATGTTCGGAACTAGTAACTTAAGACTTCAACTTAGTTCTTTCTAGTTTTCCGAGGAATGCATCGGCAAGGACCTAGTGGGGATTCCATAGCAAAATGAATCTATCGCCATATCGTCAGAAGGCGTAACTTAAATAAACCAACCACATGGCAAATACAATTTGAGTGTGCTAATCTCTGCCCATGGTTGATGTTTATTCCATGTCTATCCGCATGATCGTTTTGTCTAGTGTCTCCCATGTAATCTGCAAGCAGCTTGAGAATGAATTACTGAAAAAACGATTGTTTCTACCAACGTGTTTGGTGTGCATATCACTATCCGGTCAATAGTATGTTGACTTCTCTTTCTTATCAGTCAATTAGTTAAGCATTTTAGGTCTACAGTTTCCCAACGGAGCCACGATACCACTAGTTATCCTGTACTGTTATACGTGCAATATTTCCACCTTCGTGGTCCAATTTAAAGAGAATGCCTTAACTTATTTCTCCAACATTTGAAGTGAATTCTTCATCATAATCAAATCAGGGCTGTTTGGGTGAAATTGTGATAATAGCACCTTCAAGAAGTTCATTGTTTCGCTACTGTAATTTCCTACAAGAGTGATTAGATATGCCCACGGCCATAAGATGAACATCTTCACGCGAGACATAATCTGACGCATTACCAACGGCAAAGTATATATATGAATATCGATAGGACTTTTTTCTACCCACATTATTTTCTCTCTCTGGATAATTGGGTAATACGTACAGTTGCAACAGCTACATTTATAATACAAACGTTTTAGAGTGGCACCAAAACCCAAAGCTCTCCGGGGACTACTGAAATGCAGGAATGTAGTACCTCGTTTTTCTTCCGTAGAAGTGTGTATCTCAAATTAGTAACTATTATCGTAACGTCGTCCTGAATATTATCAATCACCGACGCCTCACTGCTCCGCATTTTGATTCCCTGGATCAACGCGGAAGTAACATTGAATAGAGAATAAAGTTCGCCTGGACAGCATGGATAATGCCACAAGGGAAAAGTTCATCGGACAAATAAATCCAAAAATTTGCGATACTAACCGGGGCACCTGTTGTTGTCAATAAGTTGGTGGGTCTCACAAACCTGATGGACCGAAAAGCTCAACACATCCAATTCAACCAAATGCACTGTTTGTACTGGATTATGTAATGCCCACGAAGGGTCGAAAGAGCTTTGCCTGCATCGTCTCCCGTACTTTTTTCGCCGCAAATGTGCAGATTAGAGTTACCGTGTGTATTATTAATGAACATGAAATAAAAGTCACCTTTACGGGATTATGATCGTAACAGAAATATGAACTCAATTCGTGCAGTATATCCAAAGTCTTAGTTTAGAAGTACGATGGCAGACCCGCGTTTCCTCCCAGTGTACTATTGATGCTGGTGATATATTTTTTTAATCAAAAATTACTGTTTGTAGATTGTGGCAAGTTTTGGTGGTCTTGTGCGTAGATTGAGTCTCAACATATGTTCGATCTGAGCATCTCAACACACAACTTTGTTTCTGTTTCTCTTTCAGAACGCTCGTGATTACAGTTGGAAATAATGTAAGCTGTACAGTTTTTTCTCGCGCGTAACTTTTCCCCCTCACAAATCTGTCGTTTCCCGTACCGTCCATCCTTTTTCAGACAGCCTTGTGGTGTGTTTAGGTCTTTGATTCTTTTTTCCCACTAGTGAATTTGCTAGTTACGTTCATTTACAATGGTGTTTTACAGCTCGCCGATCGTTTATCGTAAGATTGTGCTCAGCTATCAGTACCGCCACTCTTACTACCGTTGCGAGGCTCTAAACGCGTCTTGCCTGCATCATCATTCAGTTTTCCGCAGTTGTCACTTAACTCTTGACCGTGATTGACATCCTTTTGGACGAGTGCCTTGCGCTCCCTCACTGATTCCGGATGATGAATGCTCATCCACTCACCCCCACAAGTCAATTACCCGTTTCCCACTGGCTGTAGATCCATTGAACCCCAAAGAGGATCTTATCTGTCCCCGTGTATTCCTCTCCCCGTTCCTCTTGTTACTCAGTGAGTTTTTTCTTCGCATTTGCCAACCGTTTCTGGATTTTCCTAAACGTCTTTATTGTAGGCGTTGATTCCACCCAGTACATTTTGCAACGCATCCTTTCTTTTTCTTGTCCTCTCACACGCGCTGTTCCTTTTCTAATTATCTAATGGAGCAGAATCCCCGGATACAGTTTGTGCGCCCAAATCTTGTTCACTTCCCTCCCTACCGATCGTTCATGCACACAAACGTGTTCGACCATGCTCTCGTGTCACACACTATTTCCTCCCACTCCGTGACATGTAACTTCGTACTTTGAACTGGTTTGGGCACATGGTATTTTCTGGTTAATATGATAAACAATCGAACTTTCGTTATTTGGTCACCTTCATATATTTGAATGCATGCGAATCTGTCGGTCATCGCTTTTGTGACCATAGTCAGCATGAAAAATGTCCTTGTACTGCCGAAACCAAGGGTGGGAGTTAAAAACGGAAATCCCGATTCTAGTCTTATTGTGCATACAGTTCCGCAACACCGCAAAGAAATTAACGCTCAACTGTCGACAGTTTCCACGTATATTCGACCCGTAAATGACTGCCTCTGAGCTATATAAAAGATAGATCTGACTACTGCAGTACTCACTCAATTATTGATAGACAACCGGATGTCACGCCGATGCCACAGATGATTTGATTTGGCAAAAAGTGCGGCTTCTGTGTGCATTGGTCCCTGTGGATGTCACATTCAGTAAGGTCGGCAGATCCTTGGGATACGAATACAAGCCATCAACCTGAGCTACAAACAATACCAATATTTAAAATCATTGAAAAATCCTTGGGACGTGAACTGACTGACAGTTTGAGAAATGACCACGAACACTGGTGAGTTACGAAATGTAGCGAAATGCAGAAGGTCGCGATTATTGGCGCTAGTCGCAGCCTTTACCGGTTGAGACGAAGCATCGGTTCACAGAAGTCAGGTGTGAATGAAGTCGTGTCCAATAGACAAGTGAGGACGGCTAACTAGAAACGTTGTGTGAAATTAAAAAAGCGCCAATCAATGAGTCCGTCTTTCTAAGATCTGCTAGCACTAGTAAGGCTCGTTTAGTTGATAGTTTTCAACGCTCAATGTCCTGACCAGTCATGCGGACTAGTCCACTAACTTTAGGGAAACATTCATGCAAACTCTTTCAGTATCCATTTGCAGCAATTGAGAAACAGCTAGTTGCTGATGATGGTGATGCATCGTTTTCCTGTTGAGAACTACAATGACCTGAGAACATCTTTTGTTTGTGAAGAAATAGGAATGAGTCAGATTGCTCTGTTAATGGCTGCCTTATTTTTCTACGACAACAACTACCTCTAGCAAAAGAATTTATACTTCGGAATATGCACATTGAGACATCAAAACGTTTTCGGTGACTCATTCTCTGGCCTGTACAAATCATATTGGAAATGTGTGTGTGTGTGTTGAGGGGGGAAACTGGGATTAGATCAATGCAATAATCTGCGCGACCAGGTCAGCGAGTCATGAAACATGTTTGAATGCGATCGCGGTCGCGTGCGACGAACAAAACCAATTCCACTGAAAAATAAGCGGATTGCAGTAGAATCCAAGGAGGATAAGATGTCATTACCATCGTACAGCGTTAAACAGTAGAGCAAGCCCCACTGATCACTGCCTTTCTCACCATGCTGCACGTGGAAATACAAAGAATGAACGGGCAAGATGGACAAGGACTGGACCTACACGGGTTGGAAAACGAAACAACGCCCTAGTACCCAACACACGGAATACACAGTCTACTTGTCCCAACGCACATTGATCAATCATTCTGATTACACAGAAAGTAACAACACGATCGCCACTTCTCACGGTTCGTTGCCATAATCTTCACTGTTTCCAGTCAACTGGTTGAGGGACCTTTTGAACCCCAACCACAAAGGCGTGAGTTATCTACTTTTCCTAAGTTTGCTGTATGCTTCCTCATCCCTGGTTGCCCTTGTTATCTGTTGACCACCACGTGATTTCTTTCAGTCCCTAGGATGAACGAAAATTAGAGCACGGTATGGAGGACGTGTTTGCCATGCGTAACACGTGCCCAAACCAAAGAAGCCTACCAAGCTGGATACGCTGTGATAGAGAACTCCCTGGAGTGGTACCCAATACTCGATTTCTGACCTCAATATTGCTTACTCGATCATTCCATCCAATCTTAACGGTACCACGCAAACATCGGTGGTCGGAAACCTGAAGACGACGAATATCTTCTGCACGCAGACCCCAAGTCTCACAACTACACAACAAAAGTGAACGCACTGCTGCACAGTATACACGACCTTTCAACTTCAGTGAAATACCAGGTCGCTGCCACAAGTGCTTCAGTCCAGCGTACGCCACTCGAGCCTTTGATATACGCGTGCTCACCTCTACTATAGTGCTCCCATCCGTCGTCACACGGCAACCGAAGTAGGTGAAGCGGTCGACAATTGTCAGCATCAGGCTCGGAACCGTTGACGTCCAGTTTCGCAACATCACTGTACACTTTGAAGATGCAAAGCGCATGCCGAATGGAGCTACAGCTCTAGAGAGTCTATCTAGTGCACGTTGAACATGTTCTGTGGATCCGAACAAGCAGATAACGTCATCTGCGTAATCTGGGTCACACAGCTTCTCACTATTTCCTAGTTCAATGCCCACATCCTGAAGATTTTGCAACACGCTCTCCATTATTTCGTCCATGACGAAGTTGGACAGGAATGGAGACATGGGACATCCTTGTCGAACACCACTGGTCATTTCGAACCGACCGGATAGACCACCGTAGACCCTTACACGGCCGGACGTATGAGAGTACAACTTCTGGGGCATACCTTTCCGGCGAAGAATGTTGAATAGCGCCATCCGGTCAGCTGAATCGAAGGCACCTAGGAAAACCATGATTGTCGGTCGACAGTGCGTGTAACCCGTCTCAACTAGTTGGCGGAGAGTAAAAATCTGGTTGATGCATCCTCGACCTGGGCGGAATCCGGCGTGTTGTTCGTGGGCGTTTCTCTCGCGAGTTGGTGTGAGGCAACGCAGTTAACTGAAGACTTATACCTTAGTGACTTTCGGAATCAAGCTAATTTCACGATGATTGCCACAGTCATTGCGTTTTTTTTTCTTGAAGATGGGTGTAATCCATAACTCACTCCATAACGGAATACGTTCCTCCTGCCAAACGTCATGGTGGTAAGTGATTTTAGCAATGTACCACCACCCATTTTGAAAAGAACTGGGGGAAGTTCGTCGGGACCGGTCGCTTCCCCTCGCTTTAGTAATCGAATGCACGACGCTACTTCTACTTCCGATGGGGGTTCAAGTGGTACTCCTCAAGGAATCGCAGTTGTTAACGTCGGAGTAATTACATTAGCGCGTGGCCAGCTAAACTGCTCCCTGAAACATTCGGCCTTGCGGTCCAGCCTTCGCTCTTTCCCATAAATAGGCTCTCTATTTCTATCGCAGATCGTTTCATCGACAAGGGTTCGCCGTCCACCGATGTCGCCAGTAAGTTTGAACAGTCTCTGACTGTTGCCTGAAGCAGCTGCCACTTCCTTTTCTACGGCTACCTTGACCCACCAATTTTCGCGATCATTATTAGGGCTTTTTGTAACTAGCCTTTTTAGCTTTCTACGTATCTTATTCATCTCTTTAGTGTTCAAGAGCTGACGTTTTTGCTCTGATAGCCCGGCCGACTCTTGAAAAATCCAGTGTCTTTGATGGACATCGGATCTGAGATCAAAGACGAAACCTGCTGCCACGTGCATTGCCTGCTTGATATGGGCCCAACACTCATCTACATTACTGTTCGTCGTGGATCCTAGCTCATGTGCTAACTTCTGTTATATAACGGGTGCGTACTTTTGGATCAAGCGAACGTTGCACGGCTAACCAGGTTTGTGGTTTGCGTCGATTACCATGGAGCTGGAGAGATAATCGCATTAAAACTAACGTATGGTCCGACTCAACGTACATGGACCAGTAAGATCTAGTTCTGAACAGAACTGCGTCACCTGTAGCTTACGACGATATGACCAATCTGACTCAAGGTACTTGTAGAGTTAGGGCGCCATGTCGCTGTGCGACGCGATCAGTGTCGAAAATTCGTATTAGACAGTAATAACCGATTGTCTGCACAAAACTGGATTATCCTGCGCGACGACCGATGCAGTGTGGAGTTCTTTCTTTCTATTCGTGCATTTCATGGGAGATGTTGGACGGGTACTGCTAGGCTGTCCAGCTGCAAAGCAGGAGGACGATTAGGGTTCTCAACCAAAGCCATTAGTTCTAACATGAACCTGTCCGCAATATGAGATTTAGGTCGTGACGTCAGTCGGAATAATCGGATAAACAACGCTTTAATGATGCGCAGAACAATAGACCAAGTGGTGCGCAAAGCATCGCAGTTGATTTTGGTGGGGGTGTGAACCTTGAAAACTAAGTGCGTAGATGGCTGCGCACATCTTGACGGTTGGAATCGCTCGGTCCCGTGTATGGGGCTTTCTCTCAAGCCTCGCATTCACATTACGGTAGGATCTTGTTAAATGTTGGTGACGTCAATCCGTTGTTGCGGTGTACTTGGCAATAAAGAGTGGGTGAGGTCCCTGTCTTTGTGTCTGATCCAGAATAAATATTAAGGAAATGAACGTGGCATCAGCTCAACAGCAGGATAACGTTAACTACAGTAGGATTAGCAGGTAATGTTGATTAATTTACGATGCAGTTTGCAGCACTCCAGTGGCCACCGTGCACCCGTGTCTAAAAATCCTTTTCGGAAATTTCAGTCATGGAGGTTCAAACAGAACAACCAATAGCTATCTACGGGAAGTTTTGTGAGCTCGCTTAGAATATAATATGAATTGACTCGTCTCTCTTCAGATTCATCGAACAGTTTAGTTTTCCGATGTATTTCAAAGTTGGAGGACTGTGCAATGATTAGCTGACTTTGGCTATATTTTATTGGAAGACTTTTTACCGAGCTTTCTGTTTGCTTATCACAAGTTAAAAACGAAATCTTTCGGAGATGACTCATGCAGTAGTCATACTAGCGGACATTCCAGAAGTTGTCGGAAAATTCTAATTAAACACATTTGGTTATCACAGATGGGCGAACAAGCTCGTTTCAGTGATTCATATACATGACATTGCATCACTGTTACGAAGAGTTAGATCATTGGACCACTTAGGTAAACTGGTGGGGAAGATAAGGATTAAAGATCACAAACAATGGTGTGGGTCAGGCTTAACTCGAGACCGGATGTGGGTTGTTTCACACGTTTGTCAGTTTTCCTCTCGTCTGAGGTTTGTCCCAGGGAAGAGTGGGCCAAAGGGGTGTGGATCACACAGATTGTTTTTCAGCATACAGGGAGGGGATTCTGATAGCCTCCGCTGTGGCTGCTATGTGACTTTATATATTCGCATGACTACATTTACACGTGCCTATTAGATACTTTAAATATCTCAGTCTTTTATACACAGAAGATATTCGTTTTACTTTTGAAGGGGAAGCCGACAAATAACCTGATGTGGCCACAGATCCGACTTTGGGAGATGTATTTTCAGGGATGGTAGGAAAACAACTTTGTGGTAGTAATTTCCACTTTCCTGTTTATAGACGATGTGTGGATGGTAATTTTATTTTTTTCGGCGGGATCGTTTCATTCCTTTCTAAATACCTCAATTCTGTTCACCCTAGCCTCCGTTCTTCTCGAAGAACATAATAACAGTTTACCTTTTTAGATATTTCATTGACCAGGTGTCCTTCTGGAACCTAACTGCATAGAATCCATCGAAAAGCAACTTGGGCGAGCGTTATCTGCAATGCTCTAGCTTCGCACCAGTGGCTCACACTCAGATTAGTCAGAACTCTCTTCAACAGAGCGCGGAAGATTTGCTGCAAAGTGAAGAGCTGTTCGTAAAAAGAACGCTGTTGGTTAACGTTTATCCCGAAAATATTGTCTGTACAGTTCTTTCGTGTTTTTAGTGGTGAGTTGAGCGTCGAAACTGCGTCATGAGTCATATTATATTGTCAAACGGCGCCATAAGCCGAGACTTATTTGCAAAAAGAATAATGACGGTCAAGAAAAAACAAGCTTTTTATCACCAACCTTCAAAGATGGTCATTTATGCAATCAACTAGATCGAAATTTCAAATCAGCCCTAAGACAACGGGGCCGTTGCATTTGCTGCACACGACCAAAGGGTTGGGTTATCAACATCACTCAAACAGTTTTGCCGATCCTAATGTCTCATGTTATCTATCAGTTCACTTGCAGTGAATTGAGTGGACTTGCTGATGCTGAAGATTAAATGAGAGCAAAATCAGTTGGCGTCTTTGGTGACAATTCATTTGGACCACTGGCTTTATCACATTCACCCTTGAATAGCTCCTCATAAAGTTCCAGGGAATAAATGACTTTTAAGCGTGTCCTTATGCAGTCCTTGCTGAACGCCTTATCCGTTCACAATCGATGCAATGATTATTATTCTTTCTCTGCATTTCCGAACGCCCACATATCATGCACCTTATGACCTTGCCGACGATTGGTTCTTATGTCCCAGTTAAATCACGTCACGTTTGACCTTGTTCTTTATTGGTTGTCACTCGTCTGTACCCATCTTAGACACGTACGCTCAGAATACAGAATGGCGCTTACGTTACGGTCATTCTACCTTCCTGCTTGCTTGTGCATTCGATTACATGTACGACGGTCTTCGTTTTTTCTAAGTATATGCTTTATGCACCCGAAGGTGAATATTCAGCAGCTACATAATCATTTCCAGTTACAAAGTTACACAAAGAATGAAATAAAATGTCAACTCAGCACTGAGTTCAGTTCTGCCATAATGACATTAGCGTTAGCAGAGAAACGGGTGAGATATGGTATTATGGAGGACTTGTAGATCGTGGTACGGGCATATAGATGTTTATAGTAGAATCGTATAGATGATGTAGAAATACATTTACTAAGATCGAGATAGAGGGGATACGATTCATCAGCCAATTCCCTGCGGGAGAACGTTGTAAATTAATTGATGTGCTGACACATTATAAAATGGGTTAGTTGATTTCCAGGTATACCACTACATCTAGGTAAGTGCTTCAGGGAACATGCCATTGGTTTAAAGTCTTCAACAAACAATTCTAGGAATATTACAGGTGAAGCATAGAGCCAGTTTGGCAGAATGCAAGAGTACACAAATTTTCGGGTGAGATGAAGTGAGTACCAATAGGGTATGCGTCCTAAAACATAAAACGAAAGCCGTCTTGTCTTCAGAAAGACTGCGGCGACATGTTCAGACCAAGAAAGGTCACGGGTAATGATAACAACGAGGTACTTCACTGATGAAATGCTCCCGATGCATTCACCGTTAATGAACAAAAAGGGAATGGATTCCAAAAGATTAGAATACCTGATCCCTTTATGGAGAAAAGAACAATATACCGGAGGGTTTCGATGGGTTCATCCGCAAATTGTGTATGGAAGACCAATTAGTAAGCTCAGTTATGCTGTCCTGTAGAAGAGGTTGTCTAGACTGATTAGGATATGGCATGCCAGGAATCCCGTCATCGGCATGTTTTATACGCACACAATCGTTTTGGATAGGCATAGAGGAGATGTACATGGAAAGCAAACACGGAGATAGGATTGCTCCTTGTAAGACACTTTGTGTGGATAATAGCATGGAGGAGGTTTTACCACGAGATTGCCGACCACAAAAGTGATTGGACAGCAAGTGTACATCATTTGGCTGAATCCAACTACCCGTCAGGATCTATAGTATCTTCGATCTTTCGACTCAGTTAAGTGCATCACTGTGATTGAAGAAACAGACCCTAACCGCCATTTATTTTCAATGCTGTTCCGATGAGACAGAATGTGTGAGGGAAGCGAGGGTTGAACGTGGATGAATCTAGGTGAATTGGTTAGGGTCAGACAATAAATCCTGTGCTAAGCATATAGCCCTTAATCTGGGCGACATACTGGTTGAGTCCGCTAATTTGCTCCACCAGTTACCAACTATCACGGCCGTTTTTACTGGCGAGTAGTGTTTAGGATCGCACCTCACTTCATCTCGCTTTATGTATTTTTCCTACTAACAAGCATTTGAGTAGTATGTTGCGAACTTCGGCCACATGAGTGTGATCATGGATTATTTTGAAAACAGTACAAAAGCGCTTGACACGAAATGTTCAGTCGCCTTGGCGTTGACTCAACACATTTCACTGTTCCCCACCATACGCACTGTAAGAGTTTTCATACCAGCCTACTTTACTGTTATATTACCCCCGTCTACTGTGCCGTATATATACCGACATGTTCTACGTTCCCGTTGCCAAGAATAAACGAAATTCTTGCATCTCAAAGTCTGTTTGATTTTCATTCCCATTAATAGGATAAAGTGCACAAGCCATAAATCCATGGATCCTATTGACAATCTTTGTTGGAACATCGGGTCCCCTTTATCCAATTCATGAGAACAGAGAGAAGACACAAGTCGCGAGATACAAGCATTTCGTTTGCTCTTGTCAACCGTGGACGTAAAATGTGCGGGTATAAATACATGGTGCCGTAGGGGGGTAAGTGCAACAGTAAAGTAGACATGATCGAAAGCTCTTACAGTACATACGTTGGGGAGAGTAAAGTCTGTCGTGTTAAAGCCAGGGTAAACAAACATTTTGGGTCAATCGTTGTTGTGCCCAGAGTGTTGGCTGATGCATCATGATTAGAATAGCTTCACTGAACGCTAATAGTTTAGGTGTTGGATTGCGAAACAATGCTTTGAAACACTGGGTCAGGTCAACTTTGTGATCTGATGCAATCAAATGTCTTGCAATCGAAGAAGATGGCGGTTTTACGTCGTTGTCTGTTGCCCCAGCAGGTTGCGTCATCAAGTTTGACAGCCAGGCGTCAAGATGGGACTCTACAGCGCAGAATCCACCGAAAAACAACGTGGGGTGGACGTTATTTACAATTCCCCAGCTTCGCCCCGTGGCTTACAAACGTGGATTGGTCAGAACTCTCTTCAACAGAGCCCAGAAAATCTGTACAGAAGATCAAATGCAAAACGAAGAGGAGTTCATAAAAAGAACGCTACTGGCCGAGACTTGTGCGCGAGAAAACAATGAACGTGGAAAAAACAGGTTTTTATCACTTTGCCTTTTGAAGATCATTTATTCAATCAAGTAAATTGTAATCTTGAGTCAGCTCTGAGGCACATACACAGCGGCGCAGTTGCGTTTGCTGCAGACGACCAAAAGGTTATGTTTTCAAAATCACTCAAACAGTCTTGCTGATCCCAATGTCTCACATATTGTCTATCAGTTCACTTGTAGTTACGGTGACGTATATATTGGTAGGACGGATCGTTGCTTGACTCAACGAGTGTCAGAACACATACCCAAATGGCTGTCAAACTTGATGACGCAACCTGCTGGGGCAACAGACAACGACGTAAAACCGCCATCTTCTTCGATTGCAAGACATTTGATTGCATCAGATCACAAAGTTGACCTGACCCAGTGTTTCAAAGCATTGTTTCGCAATCCAACACCCAAACTATTAGCGTTCAGTGAAGCTATTCTAATCATGATGCATCAGCCAACACTCTGGGCACAACAACGATTGACCCAAAATGTTTGTTTACCCTGGCTTTAACACGACAGACTTTACTCTCCCCAACGTATGTACTGTAAGAGCTTTCGATCATGTCTACTTTACTGTTGCACTTACCCCCCTACGGCACCATGTATTTATACCCGCACATTTTACGTCCACGGTTGACAAGAGCAAACGAAATGCTTGTATCTCGCGACTTGTGTCTTCTCTCTGTTCTCGTGTAATGTATTCTGCCGGAACCAGCTGAAGTGACTTCCATCCATTTTTATCTGAGAGCTCCATAAATTCTTTTGAATGAAGTTATTGGAATCACGAGATCAAACGCTATAGAGATTTACCCAGTAGTCGGATTTGTGGTTGGTCTTACGAATTAATGGTATACCACTTGTCTAGGACTATTTTACACGTCTTTAAGTGATCAGTCTGTGGCACGGAAGGAAGGTATGAAAAACCAAGTCAGAGCTCTAGGCCAATTAGAGTGTATCGAGTTTCCACGAGATCCATCCCATCAGTGATCATGCTTAAGAAGATATAACTATGTGACCTGGGGAGTGACACGTAGTTCCACAACCTAACAGCATAAATGATACTGTTATTCATAGGTCCCCCACCCCACCCCCTCCCCCCCCCCCCCCTAAATTTTCAATCCTGATTATTGTTTTGATGAAATGTTGCTGGCTGTTACAAGGGAATAAGATTCACTAAATACTCTCAAATTCAGAAGGTCAATGTGAGTCCACAATACTGAACCAAGAACAGGTTAGTGATAAATACTGCGTCAATGGATGATTTACTGTCCAGCGAATATAACTTGAATCGTTATTTTACTCAGATTTTTCATACATGAGCTTCAAAATTGACCAACACGACCAGTTTAACAGCAAAAGATGCGTCCATGTTAGTTAATATATCACCGAAATTGCGGTAGGAGTGCGTCGATAGCTTTGTGAAATCACTACTCACTAAAATGAACCATTTTTGAAGTTTTCATTAGCAAATCTCGGTACTGGTCACCAACAACTCCAGAGAACAATCTAGAGCGTTTTTTCGTCGGCTGTCAAAATCTAATTACTGCTATTGTTTTCAGTAACATATATAGAAATTCTAGTCTCCGGGGGGGGGGGCACTTCGATTGAACACACTGCACGTGATTATTTTCAACGTCGTGAGTGCATGCATGTGCGTCCACTGCAATATTCAACTCAGACGACTCAGTAGCAGACCAAGCCACTTCAGCGCAGAAATGTAGCTACGGGTTGATTGAAGTTGGTTTTTATTTACCATTTCAACCGACTTTGGACTGTCTCGCACACACACAGTCCAGATTCACATCCCTCGCACATATGGATACACGATAGAAGTGTTCCATCTCGGATTGCGCTGAATAATTATTTCGTGTCACATAGTAGACGAGTGAAAATGTGCTGACGTACTGCAGTAAGTTTTGCATAACCCGATGTTCTGGGTGAATTTGTAGATAGGGTGAGATCATCAAAGAACGTAAGAGGCTGCAAATGGCCGAAAAGAAGTGGATGTAAACTTTCTAGCAAGAAGTGAGAAGAACTCAAAGTCTCAATACTGCTACTACTTTCAGTAGAAAGGTTGGAAGTTCGAGGCTACAGAGGTGTACCAGCTCCCGAAGAGCACACTGTAAACTTGACAGGATTCTAGGAGGTAGGTACATAATATTTTGCAGAATACTTTCAGCAGTGGACCCAAGATACCTGTCATGGAACAAGGTAACAACATGGGTAGCTCTTACTTTCTTGCCTTTTTTATACTGTTTCAAATTTTGACCCTCTGGTCACTTGTTGATACCGTCTACATAACCCCAAATTTTGTATAAATCTATGTTTCTCAGTTAACTTTACATGCGTAGAAGTAGAAAGACGTTTTTTATAACCACTGCATATAAATAAAAATGAACGTGGATAGAAGACTCAAGTGAAGCTTTCTATAAATCTGAAAAATTCTGTAGGCTAGCGCCTGAATAAATGGCATGTGAATACGATCATGGGAAACGCTAGATTTCATGTCCATTGGTTAAGCTATAAAAAGGCCCAGTAGTAGTTGATATTATTCACCGAATTTATACCTTGGATCCCATGATAGAGCTCACTACTTTGATTTGTGACTCAACCATACTTAAACATTTTTAACCTGCTGTGAATACTGAAGAATTACATCTTTATTCCCTAGTAAGCCATGTTCCGTCTTACCGAGATAGTGTAGCAGACCCTTCATGGTACCATTTTGTCCTCATACCCATGTGAGTTCTACCCATAGACCGATCCATAGGCACCATAAATCCCACTCCGCTGATCAAATGGTTGATTAAGAAAAATCCCTGCCTCGCTCATACACACACGGGTTACTTCACCCTTCGGAAGAGTTTCGGAAAATTAGTTTTGCCTGGTTCCAATGAACAAACCTAATTACGATGCATGGATAGGATCTAGCTGTTTTAATTCCGCCATTTCTAGCCAACTGAATCCAACCAGGTTTTTCTCAATGGAGTTAGAAGATCAGTCACATCAGGCGTTAGCTTCGTTCGCACAATTTACTAGATAAGACCAGTACCCTCTACATGCTGTGTAACCGAATTAGTTGAAAACTAACTCAGCTTTGGATTTCTGTGTTTAATTTCGGAGTCGAATCAAGCTGAGCCATACTCCAATAAAGTGACTATGTTATTTTTGCGACTGTTCCGAAAAGTGAAGTGCCTCGTGTGTGAAAAAGATAAATTTCCAAGTCAAACATTTAGTCAGCGGACCGATATTTCTGGAGCCTATTGATCGGCTTGTGGGTAAAACGCACGTGGGTTTGGGACACAGTGGTACCATGAAGCATTTCCGCCCTGGACTGACGAATCCTGATTCTCTAAGATGATATTTTTAGCAGTCTTTTGATCATAGAGAAGTCTCCGAAGTTTGACAAAAGTGATGAAGTAAGTCCTCGTTGCAAAGGAAATACCATGCCACGGCCTAAAGTTGCCCGGAGTTTTCGATGTTTTTGTATGGCGTGAGACTGGTATAGCTGAATAGTCACTGTATTCCTGCGTTTGTCTAACTGAACAGAGAAGATACTGAATCCCGCTCACCAATGCTCCAACGCTCATTTGTCTACTGAATAGACATGAAGTAGTGAATTTGACAATGAGGTTTTTCAGTGGTATCAGTATGTGTGACGAGCACTGAGCATTGTGCGCTTTTGAATTATCCACTACATATTGTATCAACGCTCAGTTCATCACAACCAGTCTATGAAGGAAGAAAAAACACCCGATATTTGTTGATCTTCATCAGCAGTACATGTTCAAAATTGATGAAAAGTCAAGCATGGTGTGGATCACAGTGTGGATGACTGGATCTCAAAGTCCAAATCCAGTGGCAGATGGTTCACCACGCGGGGTTTTAATCAAGTGAGTCAATGGTAGCTAGTCTGCTTGGCCTAAAGGCTGAGGTATTGGGTTCACAATTTACGAGCCGTTTTCTAGAAGTTTCAATTTAGGAATCAGTGCTGTCATTTGATCTCTGACAACTGCTTCCATGAATTTTCAGTGGTAAATTTTACGCGGATAGAAGTCCGTGCATTTGCTTAAATCCAGTATCCAGCCCCGTACATTTATTATTTTGACCTGGAATAATCTTGCTCATTAAAAGGATGAGACCTGTTTATTAATTAATAGATTGTCCGCTTGTACTCGCACCGAAACATGCATGAACACCCGCGCTATGGAGACATGATCAAACGCGATTATCTTACGTTGCAAGCAACTGACCTGGTAACTCGTTTTCCTTCTGGATGCCATAATTGGGCCCAGGTCAGTTCCAACATCAGTTCAGACTTCCAGTCCACAATGAAGCTAGCTAAATCTTAAACTTATTCTTTGGTTTTTATATGTGTCTATCACGGCTGAACTGCATCTTGGCATCGTGTGATGGCTTGCGCGCCTCTGCAAGACTGGAATCGAAAAGGTCCTGCCAAATATTCCCTGATTAGGTTAGTAGCTTTGCTGATTTCTCCACACAGAGCAGCCTTGTTGCATCCGAAAAAAGACTTCATCCGATAGCTAGTACCAAGAAACCGATAGGACTGATCGTCCGTGGTCAAAAGATCATCACGGTGAACATTAAGCCTTTCCCACAAGTTGCCACCGGTCACTTCCCAAACGGCAGCTTTAAATTGACCGCGACCTTATTCCTGAAAAATTATACTATTGTCGTGTATTAGTAAGGAAGTATATAGAAAAATGAGTACGAATCCAATTGTTACATTGGTCTCTCCAAATGCGCTGAATTTCCAAGCATCCACTTACAAAGATTCCCTGTGGTAACTGTAGTTGCGACTCAGTAGCCGTGATGCAATCAAGCCAAGGAAACCTAGAGCAACGTACTATAAGTTACGCGGGAGCGACCATAGGTTGTAAACATCTTTCAGAAGTTAGAACAACAAGGACGAAAATGGAACCAGACAAAATATTAGCACAGTGTCACTCACCTGATTTTGTTACCCAATCTTGACAGTCGGCTCTCCTTCGTCCTTCACAATCCTATTTTTCAAGCCTACCTGACTGAATTCTACCGTGGGAATGTCTATAGGCTGATACAGTATTAAGAGGACACTACGTGTTATCCGTTCTTGTGTAGCATACCAGCTGACGTAACATGTTTTTTCTCTGCCCCATTCGGTTTACTAACGTGCAGGCGACTCATGAAACTACCAAAATGGTATATAGCCATTGATAGCTGTCACGCTTTGTTACGATTCGCGAAAACCACGAAAAATATGATTCGCTTGTGGAGAAATCAATAGTTGTACTCGTTTGGGCGTTCGGAACTATTCCACTTTATTTGCTGACTGTATAATACACCATTGTCCGTCGAAATTGCTCTCATGGTGCCACAAAGCCACAGTGCTCATGAGTTCACCTCATGCTGTTTGTATCGTTCACTGCGTTTCAGTAGAATAAAATCCTATTTTAAACGCTACGAAATGTGACAACAACTCGTGGGAATGTTTTACTAGTGAAAATAATGGAATGGATCGATGCGGGATAATCTAACTTAATTTCGAATGCACACTGTGCTCATAACCTTTCCTCGTTTTTCGAAAACTGTCTGTTTAGCTCTCATCACTTATCTCACTACATCACATATCGAACAAGAACGACGCGTAGGCTTTGATCAGCTGGTTTGTCCCCATTAGCTGTTGACTCCCTCCGTAGACGTTCTCATTGATAACGATCACACGGACTGAAAGTGCTATTCACTTGCGTCCCATCACGGCAGAGGTTAGTGTTTAGGTATGTTTCACTTTAATCTGATAAAAGCTGTCATCAAAAAGCTATTTGATTACACAGTCTGACGTTTATTTTCAATCGTTTCCGGATCAAGCTCACTGAATTCATAAGCATAACCAAAATGAACCCAATCAAAATCGAAGATAGATTCGGAGAATTATGTGCCCTACCAATATCGCAAACATTGAGCCGTACTGTCCGTCCCATTGCAGAGTGACTGAGGAGGTTGCTCAAATGAATAAAACTGGGACAGTCACTGTGTACCATTCGAATAAGGTTGTTCATCATTGAATAATCTCTTATGAAATTCGTATCCGGTAACCTTAACGCGACAGCTCAGTTGGTAGATCATCTGTCTTGTAAGCGGAAGGTTGCCGATTCGACTCCGGATAGCAGCGTGGACTCCAGCAAGGACCCTCAGCAATCGTTCAGGTTCAACGATCGCAGAATCGAAAATGCACCACGAAAAGTATTAAGTGGGTGAGGTCTTGTTAAAGTGACAAAATACTCAACCACTAAGATGTGTTTTGTAGTATCCAAGATATGAGTATACCGAGTTATGGGTAGGGGATCGTTAAAGAGTGGACAACCTAGCGTGAAGAAACAAAAGACTCTAAAATGCTTTATGATTGCCGTGTATCTTTCCAGCCGACTGTTAGGTATTTGCTATCAGCAGTAACAGAGGGCATGATCGAAGTACGACTGGAAGCGGTGATAAAAAGAACGGTTCTTTACAGAAGATATGTAGACGATATAATCATTGCGGTGAATCATGGAGGAGATATCGGAGAATTGCTAAAACAATTCAATGGAGCACATCCGAACTTGAAGTTCACATGTCAGTTGGAGCTGAAAGGGTCGCTACCCTTCCTCGATGTTTTACTAACTCGATGAGGGGAAGGATCTATTCAGCGATCCATTTTTCGGTAGAAGACTTTGTCTGGACAGTATCTCCATTTCAAAAGCTCAACAATGGAACATAAGAGAACTTTGGTCCGAACTTCATTCTTCAGGGAAAGACAAATCTGTACAGAAGACACTCTACCAAACGGGGAGGCAGTTGTATACGCCACATCACGTGACAATGGGTATTCCGACGCATTCACTCGTTTTCATAGTCAGACAAAAAACTGCTTATATTAATCATTTCACCTCATATCATAGTTATTTTTCCCGCTGGATTTTTACGTCCGCCACCGAACACAGTATAGGAAAAGAATTGCTCTCGCAATGTTTGTCTTTTGAACTGTTTATTGAAATTCATCACGGGATCCAAATGTTTCAAAAATGCAAAAGCCAGCTACGAGTAGGGAACAAACAATGTCTAGGAGCAAATTCAAGGATTGCGTAGAGTGGAATGAATCTTCGGTACTGTGCATCCCTCCGAAAAACTACTACATGAAACTGCAACCAGAGACAAAACACTATTAGTTTGAGTGAAAACTTTGTGCGAATCTACAGACTTTACACTCACTTGTTGGCAACGGAGTTCCCACGAAAGTCAAGGGCACGTAGCTTCTCTCACTTGGACAGATTGAGTGTAGTACGGATACTAGGGACATAGTCCTCAGAAGATTACGGCTGGAAAGCATTTTTACAATTTTCCTTCGTTTGTCCCGTTTTTATATCCGTACACTGATCGTCATATACCGTCTTGTGCTCACTAGAGTACGAGTAGGCAGTAGTATTTATCCTCGCACATGTCACTGATATAAAATTCCATCATATAATAGTACGTTTGTAGACATGGAAGACTTTAATTACAACATATGCACCGAACGAAGTGGAGTAGAATCGAGTTACCAAGACTAAAACAAGCTATCACGTGGTCGTTTGCATTTTTTGTTCCGAACCTTCAGTTCTATTCCTCAGTTTTTCTACTAACTGGCTGGGTATCCGATGGGTTGCAACTCCAGTCACCTCAGCTCCACCCACATAAACCAGAAGGCGTCATCCCCGCATGCGAATTGGACACGTGCAACCCCTTTCGAAAGAATATGCATGCGGTAACAATCACGCTTCAGTTGGTACCGCCATCCTTCTGCCAACGCATCACTTCAATAACCACTCACTTAGTAGGGATTACGCTGGTCATGTTGGCAATCGTAGCCATGAGGAGCCTGTTTGTATTGCACTTTATGAAAAACTTCGGTCCAACTGAAAATTGTAATCCGTGATCAGACATGCCCATTCAATTACTTAACGATCATCCGGCCGCGTAGATCGAAATGCTTGGTATGCTGTCACAGCCTGGATTATGATATTCAAAGAAGAGAGAGATCATGATCCATCGCCAAAGGTTAAATTACCTGATGCTCATTGACAGAGCAGCATTTAGTCTAATCAGTCAAAATATCAATAACCTACGGATCTATTCCAAATCTCCGGTGACAATTTGTTTCAGCCATTGAACTGAAGGCTCCCATAAATTTCTTGTTGTGTCTTCAAAAATAGAAAATAATCGATTAAAGGGTTTATCCAGCAAGCAGCGCGCTTAAGCGTGGACAACAGTAAAGTTCGGCCAGAGTGGCACGCATGCGCAAGCGTAAACGAGGCATGCATGCAGCTTAGGCCCACCTGGGCTGATCGATACGAAAGGTGATCTTACTGGGCAACTCACTCCGGACCAAGGCGTGACTAACAAGGAAACCGTATATGTGTATGCGTGTACGTACTGGCAGGTGCGTCTCTGTACTTGAAAAAGGTTTCTCAACTGTCCCGTGACTGGTTAGATCGGAACAACACTCCTGATCGTTATGCCTGGCGAAGGTACATTCAGTTGTCACATTAGGTCACATTATCATTCAAGTCACTCAAAAACAACAAGCAAAATGTGAGAGCAATGAGAACATTACAAATTTAAAATGTCAATTTCTAGTTTGCATTCCTCGGAGAAGATTAATCTGCTTGATAACGTCAGCGGTAAATCAAATGAGGAACACATGTACACAATGACGGTGGATTGAAGTGCGACCTCAAATACTGACTGCGGGTGCACATTGGAAACGGTCAGTTTTTCAACTGGTTCTTCTTAATCTCTTCGAACAAAGTAGCTCGTATACCGCTGTAATCTAACTTGAATGGAATGGAGCGTGCATGAACGGGGAGTCCATTCTTAGAATCACACGGTGAGAATACAGCTGTAAAGCAACTGTGGATCGCTCATGTAAAAGGATGATTGGGCGGAAGAGTACCGGGTACGCATACTTGATGAGCGGCAATAACCGCGAAACCGGTCGTGTGCTTCCGGGGAAGTTTTGTCCTATCATCTAGAAACGTCCAGATACTACTGATATCAAAAAGCAGCTCGTACGTCGGGAAATAAACAAATAACCCAGTAAAAGGCTGATGAAGAACTGCTGACTGTAGGATACGAAAAACGAGCCAACAATAGGAAATCTGCGTCGATTGGCTAGAAGGTTTTCAAAAATCAAATCCATTTAATATTTTAAACTTCTTCCGCCCTATACTGACGCTGTCTTCTTGGCGAATTTGCTTTCGAATGCATTGTTATAGTAGTCAACTCATTGAGGTTCTCATCATTCCTTTTTTGAACATGACGTGGTGACTTCAACGCTATCCTACACAAAAATGAACTGCAAATGATCCGGTATGGAAGCTGTTCGACTCTTTGGTCGCATACCTCTTGACCTTTATTCTGATCTGTGAACTTTGTTGTCTATGTCATGAGTGGTCCTTGAAAGTTCTCTCTGTTCTTATTGTCGTAGTCACCTTTTCATTCGGGAAATTTCACTAATCGTATTTACCTTTCTACGATCGCACCAATAAACATGAATCGAGCCAAAGCGTAGCTGACATCTATGCTTCACAAAAAGTTCTCAGTTGCCGAAGTATCCACCTCTAGTTCAGCTTTCACACTTTCTTCATTTCAGACTGTTTTTAACTACGAAGTGGTTTGCACCATGAAACAAGGTGCATTAACTTTCGAACCAGTGAATCTGTGACAATCTCATTCGGCGTCATTTACTGAATATCACAGAACAAATGACGAAAAAACAAGCGAAGGTCCAACTTACTTCTAGTAGTCATTCTGATACGGGTAACACAATCTAAATGAAATGCCACATGTCCAGTGGTGGTTTTCAGTACGGTTCTTTATTTAAAAAAGTCATAAACTTGACATAAAAACAATGCAAATCTCAAAGGTAATTGCTCCGAGAATCCCAGTCTACCAAAAGCAAGCAAATTTAGAATATTTGTTTAGCTGTCTGTCCTCCGAACTCCACATTTCACGCACAAACCTCAGGTCATCCGACCAACCTGCACTCGGAAGCACCAGACTCGAGTTTCGCTCTTGTTAGATCTCATCAGTGGTGCATATCCTCTTCCACACCCAGGGTTTGGACCCGGGCCTATCCACCTCGAAGGCGTGTGTTACCACTGCTCCACCCGGCTCCATTCCAGGCTCAACCGAATCGCTAAGGTAAGCTTGTACAGATGTCGACCTCTAGGACAACCAGAGATGCCCGACAGCTTCGAATGGAGACACGGTACCTGCCTTGTTGACTCCAAGCGAATGCCTCCCACCAAGGCAAGTCTTCTCCACAGGATAGGGTGCGCATCCCCCCCCATTTTAAATTTGCATCGCATCTTTGACATATATATCACGCAACTACTTGCGAGTAATGTGTGGGATTGATGAATATTTGCTTAGGTCTACATCTGAGCAAGTTTACCTTAGCGATTCGGTTGAGTCTGGAAGGGAGCCGGGTGGAGCAGTGGTTACACACACGCCTTCGAGGTCAGAGGACCCCGGTTCGAACCCTGGGTGAGGCAGAGGACGCGCACGACTGATGAGCTTTAACAAGAGCAAAACTTGAGTCTGGTGCTTCCGAGTGCAGGTTGGTCGGATGACCTGAGGTTTGTGCGTGAAAGGTGGGGTCCAAAGGACAGTCAGCTAAATAAGTATTCATCAATCCCACACACTACCCGCAAGTAATTGGGAGATATATATGCCGAAAATACGATGCAAATTTAAAATCCCTTGAAGTTCAATTGGTCAAATCAACTGAACGTTCTTGGATAATGTAGGTCAATAGTCACGGAACCAAATCAATTCGCGCGCCAGTCAAAGCTCACGCAAGGTCAGTACCCGACTTCGGGCTCACCATCGTGCAGGTGTGGCGCCGAACGTTAATGGGAAACAAATTTGGGATGAGGGTAGAGGGTCGAGTTCAGCTGTTTTGTCTACTGTAGAAGGAATACACATAGTTGACCTCACCGACAGATACTTGTGCTGCGAAAGCCAGGGTTTCCGTAACTGGTGTTCCTGAATTCATGGAACCCGAAACAAACAAAAACGGGTACCGAAGATAACCATGATCGTATTTTGAACTTCACTGTTAAGCTGTTATTTCTCATCACGTCAGCTCTAATATCTATTGCAGAACTGTTCAGTCTTCTTTCGCACAGCCATAGCAACAGCTGTATAAAATGTGCTTTTATGAATGAAATAAAATACCCAGTTTTCATTCCGAAAGCAAGAAACATCTTTATACAATTTTATAAAAATAGTGCTAATCGAAAGACGATAGATACTAACGAATTCGGGCAGGTATGACAGATCGCGAATCCATCACAATAGTTCAGAAAACTTATAGATAATGAAGCTGCATAGAGAATTTTAGCATAGAACACTTTTCAAAAAGAAAGCAATTTGTAAAAATGCACAAAATATGAATCAGTACTGATCGGTTCGCAGTTTGATGGATCTCATACATAGCCTGAACAGTCCCGTGCTCATGGTTATGATAAGAACAAGGCAACGGAAAGCGAACAATTGTCCTTTGTGAGTCCCATACTTTCTCATACGATTCATATTGGTGAAGTGACAGCGGACTGGTCACCTTTGTGCACATAGTTCTGGGCTTAGTGGATGAATGGCAGTCACGTCTGTCGAAGGTAGAGCCCGAATTCGGACTGGTTTTGATCGATGGGGTGGAACTCGGTACACGGCTCTGAATGTATTTTTTGGGTTGGTCATGTGACCACTATTCACCAAATGACTTAGGATCGTGCTGGTAATAAGTTACGACCAGCTTCCTTAGTAACACTAACGGTTCAAAAAGAATACAGGATCGACAGAAAAGATCTTGGGAGACTTTTTGTGGTCAATATTTTGCTGACATTTGCATAAATGCAGTGAAAAATCGGACCCATAGCTACGAAGACAAGGAGGCTTGGAGTGGAGAATGCTCCAGTTACGGAGATACCATAATTCCATATAATATCGAAAGAATGATTCTTTAATTTACGACTTACTATATGTGTCATTTAAGAAATCATATAGAACAATATATAAGCAAGGCATAAAACAACGATTTTTCGCCCAGAGGTCACAATTCTCTTGCGTTTCCTTTCTGAATCAGTTGCATTATATGAACAACATTATAACCTTTGGAATCAGTATCACACTTGGCTTGTTGTACTTCATAAATCGGAGCGGCCATCATCAAGTGATGATCATCTCACTGTATCAGTGAGATTTGGAATAACTTTCACACGAGTTTCATTCAGTGTTCATCACGGAAGCAGAAGGCATTTCTCCATGTAAGCCTCATTATCACAGCTTAGCGACATGGACTCAGGAGCAAGTCTCTGGCCGCTACCTCTTCAGAAGGAGGTTGTTTGAACGCTTGTTCGTTTGGTACTTCCAATAATTCAGCTACCAGAGAGTTTGACAGATTGGTCACCCTCCGAGGCAGACGGTACACGAAAGGTAGACCCACCGACTGATACATCTTTCAAGTGAGTGGATGACCCTGCCTGTGGTCATGATAGCGGGGGGGGGGGGGGGGGAAGCTCAGCGAGTTCTTCGGGTCCAAAATGGCCCTGAATAAACGTCTGGTGAAGATTAGGTCGTATTGGGTATTTCGATATGCCACTGGAAACATCCTGGTATTCTGCAGACGACCTTCGTAGTGGATCCTGCATTAAAACCAACCAGATGGGTTGCTCCCCTCTGCTTTCTTTCCAGCTTTGGCACTTTTATGGCCACACGTGGAAACACTGCGGGTCCTCCGTATTCTGGCCCAGGTACTACGCCGGAGGCGTACGTCACTTGGAAAGCGTCGAGTGAGAGTTGACGAGAAGACCTGCCAATGGGTTCTAGGATACTCCACGAGGAAATATGAAGATTTACGTGTTGGTTTGGTTTTAAGCGAAGAAGCCACTTTCACCCCAAGGTCATTTTCGCAAACAGAATGGAGAAGGGGATATCACAAACGCGGGCTATTTACCTACGCGCATGAGTGCACTCTTGTCGGTGTTGAATGGTAGGCACCGTAGATTGGACCATCGTTCAAGACCCCGGACGTCCTCCTGAAGAACGATTGCAACCGCATTTGATGTGACCTCACGCCAGATCGTCGGCAAAAATGAGACACTATGGTTGGAAAATTGCCAGTAGATCATTTATATAAGTCAGGAAGAGCAGTGGGCCTAGAACCGATTCTTGTGTCGCTCCGCTGGTAGCCACCTGCCACGTCGACATTGATTGTGCTACTCTTACTGCTAATTTCCTCATTTTAAAAAATCCCCAACCCATAAAATCAACAGTTCCACAGCACCGCGGATCCTGTGCTCACCTATTAGCCGATCTTGCACAGCTCTGCCGAAGCTTTGCTAAAGTTTACAAGGATTACTTCCGTAGAGTGTCCCTCAGCCTAAGTGTTCCTGTGCTAGCAGCAAGTTTGATAGGAACAAACTGTTTTTTCAGAAACCACTTTGCTGGCGTAGTAAGTTATTTCCACTGATATGATTTCGGAGTCCAGCAGCCAAGAGGCGTTCCATAACCTTTCCGAACACAAAGGTTAAGCTAACAGTCCAATAGTTGACAGCTTCGGCCTTCACCTCATTCTTGGGGGTGCTTAGCCGCTGATGAAGACGCATCGGACACTCTTGTGACTGACTTAGTCGGTGCATCAACCAGCCTCTTTACCATTGAACAAGGCACACCATCTGGTCCTAGTCGACTCTGATGGTACGCAGAGCTGCAGCCACCTCTTTCTCAGTAATCTGCTCGTACAACATACAGGGAGCGTCCACTGCCATCTGTGGGGGATGATGTATCAGTTTAAGAACATAGACTGACAAGTAATGTCTCTCCAATATATCCGCCGTGTATTCATCTTTAGCACCCAGTGAGTTATCATCCTGCATGGCTGGAATGACAGTTGCAGCTCTTATCCTCCGCCTCGGATATCCGAACAAACATTGGGATGTGCTAGCTGAGTCCACTGCTAGAGTCAGCTTGAACACGGGTCGCTTCTCTCACTTCAATTGGAAGTAGTGATAACAGATGTCGTGTTAACGGTCGTGTATCTCTCCGGCTGTGTCGCATAGTCTCTGTTTGCAATTTCGATGCATTGAAAGATGTCTAAGTTGAGAATGAAACCAAGGAGGACGTATTGCATGCTGTCTCTGTCCGGACGGTGGTGGAAAGGTTTGGAGTAGTTGAAGGATTCCATTCCGAATTACTCCCTACGCTTTGCCTATGTCATACGGACCTTATAGATCCCAAGACGCTGAAGATGCGACCTCTCTGACTTGTTGGAACGGCACTTGGCAAAAGCTGGGTCTGCCCTGTGGTCTGGGTAGGATCATTGCTCCTCTCTTCTAGCGTGGTCATTTCTGCCTGGTAAAGGTAAGTACTCAATGTCCTCCACATCGGAATGCCTGGTGGATACTTCCAAATCTAGAATAGACTTTCGAAGATATCAGATTCTGGTAGGAATCCTACTGTGTTGGCACAGGGGCGGCTCCAGTACTGTTGAAAGGAGCTCACGGTAAACCAACTCCAGGTCTGCGTGGCATAGTAGTTCTTCTCAGTGGACGTTGGATGAGTTGAAGTCACCCAAAATTAGACAAGGAACTTCACCGGATCGTCGAAGCAAGCCAGTCAGTCTTTCCAACGGATACATTGCTGGATAGGGATAAGTAACAACAGAGCATTCAAATCTACCGGCAGTTAGTTTTATCTAACGCCAAAGAGACTCCCCAAAAGCCTTCCGGGGCTATCTGGAGATCGAACTGTAGCAAAGCGACGTTGGCTCGGACACGCATAGCCAGGCCATCCTCTTCTCGCTTGGCTTACTCCGGCACGGTTAGGCGTGCACCCTGGAATGGAAGCCTCCTGGACCACCACCTCCCCAGTAAGCCACATCTCCGTCAGTACAACCAGCGTTGGGGAGTGAAAAAACACCCAAACCTTGAGCTCATCCTGCTTACTCAATAGACCCCTCACAATAGACGAAATAATGTGAACATGTCCTCGCCTGTCCTCCACCTCTACAAGATCTTTTAGTGAATCTCCACTGCAGGTATGGCCTGTTTTGGTAAGACTGGTGAGATTAAACGGATTCCACTGAAGTTGGAGACTCCTTCTTTATACCCGAAAGTCCCGGATGAATAGATCCGTTTCCCTGTTGGTTCGGCTTTTTAGTAACACTTCTGATGTCAACTATTACTTTTCTGTGTCTTAGGGGTCCAAATCTCGATGGAGATGCACCCTTTCCTCCTTCAGTCATTATGATCACCGTGGCACAAAATGCACTTCATCGGAACCAAGGACCACTATGTGCTGACCGGGAGTACCACTCTTATTTATTTCCCCTATGCGGAAAACGGCTCCGAACTTCACAATATTTGCTGAATTTTCCTCTTCCAGGGAGAGAATATTAGCAAATAAGTCCATTAGGAAAGCTACATCATGGTCCAGTCGATTCTTGATAAGAGACTCAGATGATTTTGGAAAACTGACTTCTTGGAAGCTGTGGGTCCTGGTTGGCAGCGTAGTCCGTTGGAGTGGCTTTATGGATTTTCACGAATCTGTTTTTTCCAGCCACCCTGAACTGGAGACTGTATTTCCGCCGACCATACTAGTTACTTTCGCAATAGTATCTCTGTGACAGGCGTCTTTTGTTTCCCGAACTAATGGCTACTGAAGTGTGTTCTGAAACCATTATTTTCTTCCGACGATATTTATTTGCGGTTGAAAATTAACTACTTATGACGGCTGAAGAGAAATTCCGCTTGGGGCATGGTGCTTGTTGAACTTGGAAAGGTGGGTATATGGTTCTCTGCTGCCTCAGATTCGACTGCTTTGCTTTTCATTTCGGTAGTTCAGTTGGTGTATACAGTTGGTGTAGCAATGGAGAATCGAAAGAACTCTGCCACTCATACTTGACTTTATCAATTTTTGTACACTTAAGGTGAATTCATCCCCAACGGCGGAGGTCCGGTGTAAAGCAGAGCTACGGATCACATTATAAAGAAATCCCCTGATAATACGTTTTATTCTTTGTACTAGAGGTTACGTATAAATTAATGGTCAGAATAGCTCACAGTCAATGGACAACCACAACCAAATGGTAAAGGTGCTGTTAAGCTCTCTCATGAGAGTTGTTCAAATTGAAGTCCGGCAAAATCAACAGAATTACTGTATCTGCCTTTATTCAATGATCCCAGATGTATATTCCCGGTAGCGATTCATCGTAAAATCAAAGGGCGTGAAATGGATACGGATTGTCATGGAAATTGACCTGTAGGTCGACACTTGCAGTTATCCGGTTTGTCTTCCTGAACCGTAGTTGAAAATCGCGCACTCCAAGCAGACATAACGTAGAATACCACTTGACAATGACGATGATGTGAAGTGCGATAAATCTCCACGATATTTTTAGGAAATAGCTAGACAGTTTACGTTTGAGAGCAAAGCGCAATTGAAACGACAGACAGTGAGCAACATCCAGATCATTCAAATCTGTTCTTTCCTCGGAGATGTTCGCTCTTGGGAGAAAAGTTCAGAAAAAAGCTTGAAACGTGGTTGAAACGCTACGACCAATTTTTAGCACCCATCAAATCTTCGAATGGGTCAGATGAGGTTATTGTGGCCACCGCGTTTGAAATAATACATGAAACGAACCTTCAGCGACATTTTATTTTACTCGTAATGAATCCATTGTTTACTGTGTCCTGTTTTGTTGTTTCCGGTTTACGGCTAACTTTATTTGTGTCCTCTGTCTCGGACACACATTCCACGTAAGATTCTAGTGCATATTTTTTTGCAATAGTTGTGAGGCTTGAATCGAACTACTCGTAGGGACCTATCCACACTCGGCCGTCTCTTCTTCTTCTTCATTGTCTGCACAGTCTGAGATTAACGTTTCTGCATCTTCCCTACAAGTGGTGTTTCTGTCTGGTAGAGAAATCATCGATGGCTGCATGGAACCCATTTCAAAACCGAGCTGGGTGTTTGGGCTGCTCTGAAATAAGGACCAATTGCGTTAAAGTTAAAAATGCCCTTTGATTCCTAATTTTTACAAACTTCAGGAATGCTTTTCAGCAAATCTGATTGCTTTTCACTTGAAACTAATGAAGTCTCACCGTCCAATATTCTTAGGCTAATATTATGGCATTGTTGGAATTTGTACAACTAGCCTGTGTCTGACTCTGGTCCAGTGGTTAAGTGACTTGTAAAAAAACAAACCCGAGATCCTTCGTCAGAGAACGCGAAGTCGGTAAACTACATTCAATCAGTTTGTAGGCAATCCGGCACAGTCAATAAAGATCACACTTCCAGTCAAAAGGGGTATCAAATGCACGGAAGCAGGATCGAGAACAAAGTCAAACTTTGAACAAGTGAACGGGCAATTATATAAGACAGATGGGAAAGAATGACTAGTCCCGATCAGGGGCCGATGACAGCGTGTGGAACGGCTCTTCAAGTCACGGGGCACGTAAAGGTGGAGGAAGAAAGCGAGGATAGCCCTGACAAACGAACAACACGCGGGTTCACTGAACAGAGGACAGGGGCCATGATTAATGATTACGAATGTATTACCAAAACACCAGAATGAAAACGACATGAAAAACAGTGAGCTTAGTAATGAACACGATAAGAAAAGGCCCACGAATGGGGCAAACACGATACGAGTAAAGGTACCTAGATCTCAGTAGGTCACGCGAATAAGTGAGTTTGTTTAGACGGACGTGGAACAGCGGGGGACACTACGGGGAAAAAGGTTGCGTAAGAGATAATCGCAGTTAGAAGCCAGCGTTTCCTGATAAGCGAGACGATCGGATATGGTCAACATATGGACAAAGAGCAGATACGGGCTGAAAGAATGGGTGACGTGACAACTAGGGTTAGTGAAAGTGCCACACAGAAGGTGGACGAATGAACTGGTGCAGAGATAGATAACATCTACCAACTCTGCCCCGACAACCAGATTAGAAAAGGTGCGGCACGGTGGAAGTGGACAAAAAGATAAGCGCACGGGAGGTGTCCATCTGATCAAGTTTACTGAGTCAAAGGGAAATACAAATTCGGTGGTGGCAACATTGAAGATGGCCTTCAGGAATAGGCAGAAGGTATATGGTGAAAGCCCAGGCAGTCGAATCTAGCTTGGTTTGGAGCGGGAATTTCAGCCAGTTAAATGGAATTCCGTGAACAGCTCTTGCCCTCACGAAAGTCAATATGCTGCGTATTATGAGCTACCTCCACTGGCTTTTCTTGCCGTATCACTCCTTTTACCCGCAGATGATTCTGATGAGTAGTTAGAAACCATTCGTGCACAGCGCTGTTGAAGATGCCGAGAAGTAAAGGCAAGATTTTTCGCTGACCTGGATTTCCTTGGTCCCAGGTAGTTTCCACGCAGATCACATTTCTCATAATTATGTGGACGTGCGTTCTACCCACAACGAATCGGGATGCCAACATCGTCACGGAAACTCTATTACTGTTCAGATTATTAATGTTTACTTTATCACTAAAGGTCAAGAATGACCTCCTCGTTGAGTAGTTGCTAGGCTGTAAAGAGCCATATTGGGGTTCGACTGACGTAAGTATGGTTTCCCGATGATACACGTACTGAGCTTTGAGTTCGTGGAGTTTTCTCTGTTTTTATTGTTTCAGATCGAACACCAGCGACCGCCTTGGAGGAACTCCAGACCTTAGCTACTACATTCGACCATCACGGGTTATAGGCATTTGCTAGTTCTGCCGTGGTAGGAAAGTGGCAGTGGTTATATTTAATGAACCTAGAAAGCTCGAAGACTGTGAGACCAGACGCTAAAAGTACATTTGCAAGATCCACCACCGCATGATTCAATGGCTTACGAAAACAACATAGTGCGCAGCAACACAGACAGTGTTTGCGGAACTTCTGGATATTCTCTAGAACCGTTTGACAAATGATTTCAATGATCTTCCAGGAACTACCTGAAGGGCATACGATGTTCACATGTACGTACCCAAGTGCAGCATTTGACGCTTGTCACGACAGAAAGGCCTTCAGACTTTCGTCAGCATATAATCAGGTGGTGTTTTTTATCGGTGTTTAGGTGTGCTACCCGATTGTCGTGTTCGCTCGAAAGAGCTGTTCGCTCTTGAGAGGTTTCAATGGTAAAACCAGTCGAGACCGGGGTAATGTGTTGCTGGAGAGGGGGGAGCACTGTATACGACGTAATGCCAAACGAATTCACGTATACGATAGTAAGTAGTACATAAAAGTGTGGACAAAATTTCCGAGGAGTACACGACCGGTTTCGCGGTTATGGCCGTTCATCAGTGTTGTGTCCACAATCGGTAGCAGAACACGTAATGGTGGCGTTGCATTTCTTTATGCCATTGTGAACACAAAACCCGGCCGTAGCCGGCGACTAAGCGACAAACAAGCAAGTGAGTTGGCGTAAAGAAATAAACTACTTGTGCCGTCACGCGCAGCAGAGGAAGACCAATCACTACACAGCAAAATCGATAGGTCAATACTGCTGGCGCTAAAGCATGAATAAAGATCAAGGCAAATTGGGAGTATGTCCATTCATGAGAGGAATATTGATCTGTTGTCCGCGTAGTGTGCGAGACCCTAACCAGACACAACATCACCTCTCCTTCCCCCAAGGAAAAAGATCCAAGGCTTGCAACGGATCAAAGTATTTGTAGTATTACCAGCGACGGTTGTATCAGTAGTACCTTCATTAGAAGCAGTTGTCGTGATAGTATCCAAAGAAGTAGTATCATCAACAACTATGTTCGAAGTCGTAGTAACAGGAACTATGTTCACAGCAGTAGCAGTATCCGCAGTAGAAGTAGTAGAATTTGTAACAGAAGTTCTTCATAGCAGCATTCGTAGTAGTAATTGTATCAGTAGCAGTAGTAGTAACAGGAACCGTATTCGCAGTAGAATTCACAGAAAATCTGGCCACAGCATTAGTTACAATAGCAGCAGCAGTTGTTGTTGTACGCATGTGACGATATAAAACACTGAATAAACCAGCGCCAGTATAACTGAGAAAGCACATAGGACATACTCGAGCAAGAATGGTGGAAAATTTGGCAAAACGTTAAACGAGAACAAAAACTTCATCGACGAGATGATGGCTGGGAAATGAAATGCGGTACCAACAGAAGTAGATGTAGTATTGTTCACTGTAGCAGTGGCAGTAGTAGTAGTGGCATTGCTATTATCAAAAGCAGTAGCATGAGTTACACTGGTAGTCACTGCAGTAGCAGAGTAGCGGTAATCATCATAATAACAGGTCATAACGGCAATCGCGGTAGTTCCAGCAAGGGTAGTAGTAGCAACAACAACAGTAACAGTAGTCGTATAACAGACACAGTAACCATAGTAGTAGCAGTAGCAGTATCGGTAGTTGTACAGTCAGAACCAATAACCAGAATAGCAGCATCAGTAGTAGTGACGGTAATCGTAGTAGAAATTGTAGTAGCAGTTTCAGGACACAATACTCGGCAGTAGTAACGGGCCAGCAGTCGCAGTAGTGGTAACTGGAACAGTAACTGCAGCGGTACTCATGTTCGCGGTGGTAGCAGTCATGGCAGTATCAGTAGCAACAGTAATAGTACGCACGGAAGGGCACAAAGCACGGTAATTATCCAGGTCCGATTGTAACAAAGGATGCATACAGGACACGCGAGCGAAAAAGATAAAACACTTGTTAAGCAATCAACAACAAAAACGAAAAAACGTCAATAATGAGAAAACTCGCCGGAAGCGAAAATGTAGTAAACTGTTTCAAATAGTTCACGTATGTGTGTGTCAACAAATGTTCCGGTCCTTTGAATTTCACCATTTAAATCCGTAAACTCGATACCGTCCACCTGACTCCGGAGATAACCTTGCCAGCCGGTCTTCAAAGCACTCCCTCAAAGTTCCGAAGCGTAATTCCGAAGGGTTTTCTGTGAATGGGGAATCCTTCATAGTTATTTCTCTGGCACTATGTACAAATCCACGACACGGGTTCAATCCTGCCCGCGACGCCAAATGTTGTGTCCACAATCGGTAGCAGAACACGTAATGGTGGCGTTGCATTTCTTTACGCCATTGTGAACACAAAACCCGGCCGTAGCCGGCGACTAAGCGACAAACAAGCAAGTGAGTTGGCGTAAAGAAATAAACTACTTGTGCCGTCACGCGCAGCAGAGGAAGACCAATCAGTACACAGCAAAATCGATAGGTCAATACTGCTGGCGCTAAAGCATGAATAAAGATCAAGGCAAATTGGGAGTATGTCCATTCATGAGAGGAATATTGATCTGTTGTCCGCGTAGTGTGCGAGACCCTAACCAGACACAACAATCAGGTATGCGTACCCGGTACTCATCTGCTAGCCTGTCTTCACACTTGTACACTCCGGTGTTATATCTTTACTAGGATCTAACTTGAATAATCTGGAGTGTGAACGGATACTCTTACTATCAACATGAGCACTTGCACATGAAGTCTTGCTGTTCGTTGGATTAGCAGTGACCCAGACACGAATAACTATGAGAAATCACAGTTGTGATTCATTTGTGGACTCTTCAATGAGGAGTATCCGTTCACATTCCAGACGAATCAAATTAGATCCTAGCGAAGATACGTACGTTTGTGGTTGGGTTTGGTCCAGAAAACACCTACTTTCAGTTACGATCAAAATGTTACACCTTCGGGGGCACACTGGATTCGATTTCCGTCTTCAGGTCGTGATCAGGGTAGCTGGAGTTGCAACTACTACTGACATTGATAAATGTGAATCCAAGTGGATTTTGTAAGAGGTAGGTTGGTGTTTTTCATTCGATAGTATGACCGGATGCGTGTCACAGTCTGTGTCAGTGTTCCATCTGAAAATAAAAGTCAAGCGAGTACATTTAACTAGGAAATGCAAACGGGTCGAGGAATGTGAGCTTGTCAGACTGGTCTGGGAATAAAACTGAAATAGCTGTTTGGAAGAGAAACCCAGACTTTACAAATGGAGATTGTTCTGCTAACAAGCAAGTTAACGATTTCCCTAATATTCAGATGAATGAAAGGTTTGTTATTCCGTCGGAGATATAAAATTTATGTAAAAATAAAACTGTACCCCAACTGTAGTATGAAAGGGTCAGTGTCTTCCATCGAGATTGCTCGTGTTCGATCTGGAAGCTATATAAAGGCAGGAAACTCCTTTAGCACTAAAGGCTTGGCAAGAGTATCAACAGGATCCTACACTGACATCAGTCAGACATTAATACGGCTGCTGACAGCCTACTCTCTACACAATAGATTACTCAGGGAGTAGAGCATTATTCCGCAGCTGGGGCATTTCATCAATTCATGAGCAACACAAAAGGTGGTATCAAAAGTTTCCATTGGAAATAAAACTACAGGTAAATAAAATGTTAAAAAGGGAAATTTTCAAAAAAAACCATAATGAGAGCAAAGGATAAAGTTAGATGATTTGCCAGTCCGTCCTCAATGGTCCCATGGGATCTGTCCTGTTGTACCGTAGAAATAGGCGTATCTTTTTCAACCACCCTTCTGAACGAAATTAAGTACAAAGAATTGGCTTATCTTTCTTGCATCACTGTGTTCCCACATACAGAACATTCTGTTTTCTGCGCCTCATACTGCTATGATACTGAATGATAATTCATATTGTTTAAATTTAAATCTCCTGATACTTATACTGATATACCAACCAGGCCCTGCAGATGGTCTATACCAGAATGCCTTCCTTGTACTTGTGCCTCTTCATAGAAATCGTCCATCAAAAAAGTCGATCGCTGGGCAGAAAATGGGTTATTGCCTTTTGAAGCCAGAGGTAGACCAATGTTACATCATTTAGCGTATATGTTCAGCCGTCCGTCTAGATTCAACCCTGATAGACTGGTCATCAGATGTTCGACTCATAGCCTTGAGCCCAGTGCTCGAGACTCAACGAGAGTTCGGTAGATGAGCAAGGATCTGTACCGCGGTGATAGTTTTGGAGGAACTAGTCGAAACTTAAAAGGGGTCAGCTGGTAGGATTGGGTCAGATCAGCGGATGTGAACGGTCAGTAATGATATTTTCGGGAAGTATGATGGATGCTATAATGTGCTTATTACATAAATATGGTACCAGGTCTTTCAAAGCTACACCAGAAACAAGAATGATGGTGGGAAAACCTCTGCGAAGTGTGCTGTAGTTCTTTCTCATCAGACCAGGGAAAATTAAGGGAGAACAAAAAATAGAATAACTAGAAATGTACACTAGTGAAAGAAGGAAGGAATAAGGGACTGCGCAGCATTGAACTAACGAAGTTCACGTTTTTGAAAGGAGAGTCGACGCAGTTTTGGAATAGTAATTTAAAGACGTGAATACCAGTACAAATTCTCTCGTAGTCTTACAGTGAAATATTTCACTTGGTGGTAGTGCCTTCTATAAAACACGATCGCACGGTGGAGAAAATGCACTTTTGACTTTTGGCATTGTCTTTCAGAAAACTGAACTACTTTGAAAAGTTTCAGGCACGTAAAAGATTTTCAGTAAATCCATCTAAATCAGACTTGTGGAAGACAGACCGAGACAAAACGACGTCATCGGCTTACTCGAATAGACGAGATGAGTGGGTCACAGTTAATTCGCTAATGTAAGCGGCGAATAAAAGTGGAGAAAGAACAGACCCATTAAGAACACCGGTACTATTTGGGAAATGTCTGGAAAGGCTCCTTCTAACTCCGGTAAATTGTGTTCATCCCAAGAAGTGGTCTTTCTGTCAATGAAGTAAGTGGGCGGGGCAAGCAGAGTTCAATTTTTGAGAATCAAAGATGGCAGCGAACCATCAAACGGCGATGCGTAATCGAGAAGGTCACTTTTAGCCTATTTGCAAGAATAGTTCAGAGACTACGTAAGCTACAGTGTCAGTCGTGGAATGCCGGGGTTCATAATCAAATTGGTTTTCGTCAGTGGGACTTCTTACTGTATTTTGAAGACGCTGAAGTGCAACACGTTCAATTAGTTTCAGTGTCGACGAGGAAAGTGTTATTGGGCGGAATTTCTTGATCCTCGTTATGTTCCTCGATCCGTGATCTATGGAAATGAATGTGACAGGAAGCCAAGCTGCCTGGAATGGGGAAAAATATAAGTGAGTAGTTGATAGTAGAAGTCAATATGCTGCAGAGAGATCCAGCTTCGTGAGTGAGTCTTGCATACTCAGTTGTACGCTGTTTCCATGGTTTTTAACTGTGATTTGAGTGTTAATACTGAGTGATGAACTGTATCATGTGCCATATATATATATATATATATATATATATATATATATATATATATATATATATATATCATTTCAAAGGAGGTATGGCACCTTCTCATTCCTACCAAACAAGTCGTCCAGTCACGTGTGATAGCCGCAGAACCTGCAAAACCGTTATCAAAGTGAAGCGTATGTTCGTTTGCACTGGAAATGGAAACCAGGAACGAGGTGAACTATTTGTTAAACGCAGAATATTTTTCAATATTCTTCAAGCAACTATCGATTTCATATCTTTTTTACAACCGCGATAGCCACAGGCATTTTCCAGTTCTCACTCAACTTCGTAGCTGTGGTCTAGGACGAACTCTTCTTAGTGACCATCTTTCGAGATTCCGGTGCGGATCTGTGGGCGGTCATCCCGCGTTGTTCGAGGGGACGTATGCCGTTCAATTTCTGAAGTCGGAGCGATAAAATTCTGTTCAAAAATGCAATTTGTTCGGCAACTTCAATTTCAGCCTGTGGACAATCAGATCACAACCACCGACCAGTCTTATGCTCTCAAAACCGTTCGTCATGGCTCCGCAGTTCTCTTGGTCAAAGGTCAACAATGTGATGGGACAGACAGGCGGGATTGGTGAACCGGGTAGTTGGCTGGTTCATAGCAAAATCTAATGTAACAAGATCAGCACTCGTTTTTTCTTTTCTTTTTGGTAATCCCATGGGTCTGAGATTTTGGAGCACGGCCAAATATCTGCATGCTCACCCTATCGGCCTGATTAGATGCATCAAAAAGACAGATCGGTTTTTGTCAGTCTAAGTCTTCTAAACTCCGACTGTGACGATGTCTCAAAAAATAACTATTATCGAAAGGGCTTGTACGATAAATAAATTCAGTTCTAATAACTCACAACCGCGGGAGAAAGTGTTTTGCCGTTGCGAATACACAACCCAGAACAACATCAAGATCTCTGTCCGTGGATCCAGTCTGGGCGAATTAATCTTGCGATGCAACCGGAATGTTCTTTTTCTGCACACGAGGAAGTTCGATGGACGGAAGGACGGAGCCACACTGGCTTCATCTCTCGGAGTAATTTTTGTTGCCATATTCTAGGCAAAGCTTCAAAGCGCACTAGTAAATGACATCATTTGCCTAAAATTATGCACACGAAGCAAGAATGATGCTTTTAGACCTGGTAACTCAAAGACAACAATTCAGAATTTGCTGACTACGTTGGACAATACCTATTCATCAGTAAGGTTTACTGTGGAGATGGAAAAGGTCAAAGTTCTTCTGTTTTTGACTAGAAATAAGGATAAACGATAAAGGGATCATCGGAAACATGTATTCCGGAATTGCACGTGAGATGGACGGTAAACACTCTTTCTGAGCTTTGGTTCACAGTGCAGTACTCGGAATCCAACGGATTGTTTATCCTGAAGAATTAGGAACATCCGTAGTTCAAAAAGCCCTGAACAAGGAGCTGGAGTACATGAAGGAGGTTTTGAAAAAAGGATATCTGAACACATTTGGTCGTCAGTCCATCGCTAACCATTGCGACCGGATCAGCCTTTACATGGCTAGCCAATTTCCCTCACAGTTGCTTTCAGAGGTAATAAGCCTTTGGAAATGCTGAAAAGGTAAATGCCAGCAGCAGTGGACGAGTTCTAACTGGTGACACTCCTCAAAGTTGTATCTCGAAATGACGCTGTTGTTTGTCCACGAAAAGCCAAGAGAAACTTAACTTTTTGGTCCCGATCTTTCGTTTTGTTTTAGTCTGCGTGCTCCTGTAGTGCTCAACATATTAAACACACAACATAGCTGCTGTTTGTTGCTTTCGCAACTGGTGGCAGTACAATGAATTATATCCTTACTCCATTTATTTACAAGACCACAAACACACCCGGGTCCTGTCCGGTGAACATGCAGGAAAATGCCTAAGCAAGTGAGTAAGTTAGCGGGATCACATGTGCGCGCACGAATAAGCAAGTAAGATCACTGGATGTGTAGCATGACCGGGTCGAAGCATGACTAAATATCGACACTGAACAGAAGTATGTCCAAGCACGAGAGGAGTATTGACTGATTGTTCGCGTAGTATGTGGGACCGACTAAACTGGACAAGACACTGCCCCAAGAGAATTGCCAAATGCTGTCCGATCTCATTTCTCACAAATATATTCCGAAAAGTGGAAGAATGAGCAAAGAAATTCTCATCTCGTCTGAAGCCGTCATGATGAAAATCATGAGGCCAAAATTTTGAAAGCAGCATAACTTTGCGCAATCGTCAATATGGCCTTGTCGAGAAAAGACGAACGCCCACCCCTCAGTCCATTGCCAAGGGCCTTCTCCGTATTTCCACAGATGATCTCCCACTTGTTCGTTTTATTACCTACTCCGTTAATGAGTTTTTACACATTCACCATGACTTTGTCGGTTCACAAGTTTCCTTTGTGTTTTTAAATTCATTCGATTGATTTGCTGTCACGGAAAAGGATGTGATATCCTCACGGATACAAACCAGTGGCTAAGTTGCCTATTTATCTGTTTGCTTATGAACCAATCTTTAATTAAACCTCTGAAGCGAGATGTCGAGAAGATATATCAGCCCGATGGGGATATTTTGCAAGAGTAGTTTTTGTGCACAAAGTCTGTCATGTTCGCTTAATTTTATAATATATCAACTTATGCCATTTCAGAAAAGTAAAATAACACCAAGAAAACTTATTGAATGGCTTCATATTGCCAAGATTGGGTTTGCTGAGAGAGAAAATCAAAAGTAAAATTTATAAATAATTTCTATCTATATGTATCAGGATAATACTCTGACGCAAAACTGCAAAAGCTTGCTGAGATCCGGTGCCGATCCCGTTAGGGATTCCCGTGTCGATCAGAATCCATTTATTCAACTTGCCAATCGTGAGTTATGGTTTTGTTTCTTCAAGCGTAAAAAACGATTTGCAGAACTGACTTGCTGAGATAACAACAAAACTCGAAATTGCTCTGGAATTAAAAAATTGGAACAGGTACCAAATAGGTATTTTTGGCAATTTCTTCGTGGTTCGATCAGTTTGAAGTGTGCTGGGTTGAAAACAGTTTTGTTACGGTGTACCTGTTTCGGGCTAAGTGTTTTTAACCGTTCTGTTTCGGTTTATGACGGTTGCAATATGCCTGATTACCAGTCTTGATAAATACTTGAAAAAAGATCGTTTTCAATAACGATTATTCCAACTGTTTATTCTCTTTTTTAGGCAACGCGCACCTCGTTCGAAAATAAAGCTGATGCCATCTTGAGAAGGAGAATCACTTACGGAATTCATTCAGTAATTTATGCATTATTTATTGTGTATGTCCCCAATAGGAGAGTGAACTGAGCTTCACTTCGGATTGCTAACCGGAAATGTAATCTTACCTTGTTCGATTGTCATATGACACGGTTAATAACCATAGCGTAAGTTTGGATTGGAAGACGATATCACTGCTACGTATTGAAAAGACAGCTGTTCTGCCTGACTGATACAGCTGAGGCCGCATTTTGAATACCTCCAATTTTTGGAGTCTAACTCTTTATTATGCATTGTATTTCGCTTCGACATGATGTTATTCTATGCCATCTGTCTATCTGTGAAAACGTCGTTCGACTCCAATGTCTATTATAATAAACATTGTTTACGAAATGAAATCTTCCTAGAAAGTAAACAGAAATTCGTGGCCATGGCTTAGAACCAAGGGAAAATTATTTTTTCAACTCTGAAAAGACGGATTGTCAAGCAAACTGAGCAGACCGAAAGTAACGTTGGTCATAGGATATAGAAAAACTGTCTACGGATGAGAAATATCATATTCGCTCACGAGGTGGAATAATGGAATTCCTCAAAATAAGACCGCAACAATATGCCATGTTCAGAAGCTACATTGCTGGCATAGTTTTTTTGTAGCAAGCTAAACCCGAGTGCGATACGTGTGCGTCACATCTATTTGACATAAAGCGTGACTGAAGAGTGCACTTTTTTGGTGCGTCACACCAAACTAGAATGTGCACTGAAAATAAGAGTAGAATTGACGGTTTGCGATAGTCTGAAAACCAAAAGTATCCAATCCGCTCCGTGAACATTATAGCAAAATGCAATTTAAATAATAGTTACTCGGAGAGCGGGATTTGATTGAAACAGTTCTACAAGAAATTTGACCAAGAGTTTTAAGATGCTTCATCTATCAAAAGTTCTCAAGTCGAGCACTAGAATTCAAAACCATTGAGATGACAAGTTATCCAAAACAATACACGTCCGTCCATCCATTTGATGTAATTGCATATTGAAAATTAGACCGGATTGGACAGGTGAGTGTGAGAGCTGCTGGGAGAGTGGGATATTTTGATAAGCACATGAAAGCAGAAAACCAGCTAATGATGAAATCATACTTTTGGCCTAGTTCACAGTAACTCTGCATTCTATTCGGTTCACAATTAACGAACCCTATGAATTTTACGTATTTCTGAACGGTGATTATCAACATATGAAACATGCATACTGGTAGAATAAACAAATGGATCATAATCCGTTCCCCATTTAGGTGCTTTGTTTCATACCATGGTCACCGTGATCTGCTATTCGGATATAATTTTGAAACAGCATAAATTTGAAAGAAGCCAACAGCTCATATGCGTAATTCTGGCAGAGTGTGCTTGGGACGTAGCCAGCTAATGGAGTTTCTTCTGCGGTTGATTTGGTACTTTTTGAAAGGGTTATATAATTGTACGCGTCTATGCATGTGTGTACGTATACGTATGCATGTAAATAAACGTGCATGTATGTATGTGCCTACGAATGTGCGTATGTGGGTTTGTATGCTTGTATGCAAGCTTGTTTGTTTGTATGTATTTATTCATCCCACTATATGCAGTTGGCCGGGTATATTAAATTTTCCCGTTTGGTATCGAGTCATCGACGCTCTCACCATCGATTATTTGAACGCGCATCGCAGTCCATCCATTACCGAAGACAGAGCTGAACGTTATGTGCCCTGAAATTTGTGGAAAGGCTTCAAGCAAGAACAATCGGCTTTGTTTTTACCTTCCGGAGGACACGATATATATATATTCTCTATCAAAGAATTTGACGTCATCAGAAGCACATGCACAATTACCTTTGGAGTAGCTGAAGGAAATTTTGCTAAGCCATATTCTTCCAGTCAAACTTCTGTCAAATGAACCTGCGGAATTCGTCTCACCTGCGCCAGGACAGAATGCATTTTGTCGCGAGTTAATACTGCGTTTACTTCAATAAGAGGTAAGTGACCTATACCCAACACACCAGGATAAACCTTGTTATTATGCACTCGATGTGCTCACCAGATGTGATCTATACTTTGGAGATATCGGGTATCAAGAACAGAAAATAGCTGAGAATCCTCAGCACAGAGTTGTCAGGTCTGACAATCTTGAGGCAAAAAGCTATGAACCGCTACCTTGTGCTCTCGTCCTTTAAATGAAAGTCAGATGTCACGGGATCACACGTGTCGTAGGTTGGCGAAAGCTGCGCTGGCTTTTGTTGTCCATTGTCTGATCTATCCAGCATCACTTCCAGCTGTAATCAGTCTCCCGAGGTATATGAGGTTATCGAGTACTTCCGGCCAGCCACCTTGGAAAGCGAATACGGGCACAGTCTTGCGAAATGACATTGCATTTGGAATTGGAAATGTACACTCCGCATATGGATATATCTATCGCCAAGTGGTTCAATTCGCGTTGGATTACCCGTTCATTGTCACTCAGCAAGGCTGAGTCATCGGAATATTTCAAGTAACAATCCTGTTCCATAGGTGGGTTTTTGCAGACCAGACGGGTAGTTCTGTGTTATACCCCTTATGCCAAAGGTGGAAAGAATTGGGATGTAAGGCTATTTTGTTGAACTCGGCTCGAGACGAGGAAAGTTGACGAAAGTTGACCGCAGGCCTAACCTCAGGTTTGGTGATGCAATTCTTTGAGAACAGACACAAACTTTTCACATACTCCATTCTCCTACAAACAGTCTTACAGGGCAGTCGTACCGACAGAGTCAAAAACCGTGCGAAATTCTAGAAACAAAATGATCGCTGGTCTCTGGAAGGCATAAAGGTGTTCTAGTCGCTGTCAGTGGGTGAGGATTTGATCGATATACCCATGACCAATGATAAATGCTGCCCGCTTTTTGCCAGTCGGCTCTTCACGTTGCTTTTCACCTGCGAGGAGTGTTCGATGCTAACTGCTTCGATGCTTTCGAGTTAAGGCTAGTATTTCTAGGGTTAGCGCCGTTATTACTCAAACTGTTTGTGAAAATAAGGTAAACAGTCGATTAGCCCACAAGGAGAGGAATGAGTTTCTATGTGAACTTTGTGTACCCTCTATGTTTTATCATAGACTGCACAAACTAAACCGAGAAAAAGTACGATCGGAAAAACGATTTTAAATGTATTCGTGGCAGAAATACTTGACCAGTTTTGATGAGTGCATACTGCTGACTTCAGACCAGCCGAAAGCTGACAAAACTTCCTTTACTTCATCTTTCTGGAAGACTTACTGAAAATTTATCAAGCTATCTCCCTAGACGAAAGGCATTTGTCGTTGAAAGTTCTTTTTATCAGAATGCAGAAAACTTCAACGTCGAGTCCAGAAGTATTGGTCTTTTACCAGTCTCATTTTGCTGTGCTCCGTACTTCACATGAGTATAAAATGAATAGAAAAGTCTTCTCATGCAGTGCAAGATTCCGAGTAATTCTACCTTAAGAAACTTCTTACCTATTGGCCTGAAGAATGATGTTCATTTTCTGTTTCGGGGTTTAACAAATGGTTTTTTATGGAGAGAGAGAGAGAGAACGAAATGGATATTTAACAAACTACGGAGCTCATCAGAAAATTTAATCTTAATAAAGCGGTTTTGTCGGTGGAAAAATTATGATGAACCGACTCTTTGGTCACCGTGGTTAACTATTCTCAAGAAATTATATTTTCTCGTTTACCACACCACATGGTGCATTTTTTGATACACTTCGAACTTCGTTCGGTTCTGACTTACTGCACTAACATGACTTCAATTTCTACGTCATGTTATAGAAATAATCCGACCGTTTTATTTCCGGCGAGCCCACAATTACCCACAAATTTTCTGCTACATCACGACACAATACAATATAATGGTATTGTGTGAATGAGCTTTATGTTAAGTCAAGTCGCCCGATTGGGTGGATTTTCAGCTTTTGCTGTGTAGAAGTTTTGAATCGGAAAATGTGCACAAATTCTGATATTTCTTATCTGAGCAAACACCTCCACGAGTCTGTGGTGGCTTTCGTCAGAACGGCAAGCAGCAGTGCAAGATATAGGAAAACAAAATTCACGAGCGCAGAGTTTTGAGTAAATAGAAATTTGAACTTTCCGCATGTGCACTATGTAAAAGCAGTTTTTGAAAGTTTGCTTTGTGAAGAGGAGGACGAAAGAATGAAATTATTTTGAAAGTGAACGGGCTACAAACACTGATGTGTTTATCCGTTATAGTACCAACAATTGTATTTCTGAATAGGCCACTGCATTTAATGATACCTTGTGGATTTTATTATCCGGCTGAACTATTTTTTAAAATATCAGGGTGAATAACCAGAGAACAGTGCAGCCAAAGGAAGAGAATAAAAGCAGTCGGAAATTTGAAAGTTAGCAGTTAGGGGACCGAAAGTTATTTTACACGGAGTGAAAAAAGATAACTCGTTAACTTTATAAAAAGTCTTTTGAAAGTGCTTGCTCCATGACAGATTATGGGACAGTGTAACACCGAGATGTTTAAAAGTCTTTGACACCGGTATGGGTTCATTATTTGCACATAATGGGGGAAATCTTTGATTAAGGGCCTCATATGGTTCGTCCAAAATCAAGGAAATTAATACGTCCTGGTATTTAGAGGCTTACAGTACAAGGAGGCAGGTTGGGAGCCCGTTTAAAACTTCATTTAGTTTGTTTTGAATTTGTAATGTTCCCCTGGTATGGGTAATTTACAGCCCAAATTACTTCGTCGGCATATTTGTAGCCCGTGTATATCAAAGAGACAGGAAGTTGTTAAGCGTGCGAGAAAAAGAAAAAAGGCGGAAAAAATGCTCATTTTAAGACGCAAGACTGACCTGGAATGGGAGAGAATTTTGGCCCCTGAAACAAATAAAATATCTTCTACCGGTGAGGTAGCCGGAAATCAGCGTGCAGACGTTTGAGTCTACATTAAGCACGGAGAACATTCTAAACAGCACTGATTGAATAACTCTAATAAAGTATTTTGCAAAACAGAAACGTCATTCTGACAGTCTTACACTTTCTCTCTGAGGCCGAGCCTATCAGGTGGGCTAGCCAAGCTACAACGTCAAGGCTATAGCGCGAAGACCGATAAGCGAACGTATGCATCTTCAGTAGACCCCACGCCAATGCGTGATAACAAAAGCCTCTCGAACAATTTAGACATCACAAAAAGTAATGAGGCGGTAATTCCCAGGTTCCTTCTTGGGGACAGGCTTTATCTTCCCCGATCTCCAAATGTTAGTTATTGTTCTAATTGCTAGATAATCATCGAAAATATTGACTAATGGAACCTAAAGGGTGATAGTGCACTACTTAAGTACAACAGATGATAGCTGATCTGCACAGTTGCCGAAAGACCATAGACAGTTCGCTAGTTGATAGCTGGGGAAAGTTGTGAGAGATTAGCAACGAAGTATACTGCGATACTAAGCTAAAATCAACTTTGAGCCTTTCAATATCAACGATTCCAGCTTTGTTTCTCTAGCTTCCTGCACATAACTTTCCACGTAACTGATTTTTCCCAAGATGGTATCCGTATAAAACTCATTCAGGCGCTTCACTTCAAAGTTGGTCCTGTCGGTCAGTTCTATGACGTACATTTCTGTTCAGTTTTTTAGGCCTGTGCTTTCTATTCTTGAAGTTGTCTAAGTAATGGTGGAGAATACTGATGAGTTTGAAGGTAAACAGTTTCAATAGGACAGCAGTAACTAAACCAAATCCCGAGAGACTGAGTGACTTTTACGCAGGACATTTAATATATGTGGCTTGAAAACTCGGAAAACTTGGTTCAAGTAACTAGGAACCTTAACTTTACCAAGTTTTCGGGTAAATAATTTCGCTGTCCCCACCGGAAAGCGTGACAAGTTTGATTATTAAGTGCATTTTGAGACTCTTTACTCCCAGACTCGTGGATTAATACCAGCGTCTAACGAAGCCTTAGAAGAACTGAAGTCAAAACTGGTGGACACATGCCACTCATACCGAGAAAGTAAACCCAGACTTCAAAGGTAAGTCGAAAAGGAACATTCGAATGCGTTGAAGGAATTAAGGAATAAAAAGATATCATACAGAGCAGACCTGACAAGAGAAGCGGATTAGTGGTGATGGACAAACGGGACTACATCGAAAAACTCAAAGCAATTCTGAACGATGAAACCAAATTCACTAATAGTCCTGGCGAGAAACATTCACCTCAGCAAGCTGAACGCCAAATAACCAATACGTTGAAACAAACGAGGGATAACGGTTTTATCACGAACCTAGTGTATGAGCAGCTAAGGACCACAGGATCCACGATCCCCAGGTTGTACTTACTTCTTAAGATCCACAAACCTGGAGCACCGACTCTTCCCATACTGTCAACGACAAATTCACCTTATCATACTGTCGCTCGTTTGTTATCTGATCAACTTGAACCAATAAGAAAACATATGGCTATGCATAGCCTTAAGGACACACTTGATTTCATAGGGCGAATAAAGGATGTCAGTATAGTGGAGAAAATAATGTTCTCCTTAGAAGTGGAATCTCTATTCACCAATGTACCATTATTAGAAACCATTGATTTCATTGTGAATTACTTAAAAGAAAACAACATGAACATCGGTCTACCACTGGAACGTCTGCTGGTGCACTTGTTTCGTTGCACATTTAACATTCAGTTCCTATTTCATGGAACTTTGTACAGACAACAATATGGTGTGGCTATGGGATCACCACTAAATCCACTCCTTGCCGATGCACTCCTAGCAAAATTAGAGCGAGCAATGCTGAAGTCTACAATTACCAGTTTCAAACATTATTATGGATATGGGGATGGCACGCTCTGCATAGCTGACGATACCTGCAACCTAGATTCCGTGCAAACAGAATTTAACAACACATACAAAGAGGTATGCCTTACCATTGAAAGCAAAGTTATTAATCATCTACTTTTCCTCAATATGACCCTTACGAGAACGGAAGATGGTCGGATCCAGCGAAAGGTACACCGAAAACAAACATGGAGCTTTCAGTATATCAATTTTACCAGTTTCGTCAGTATCCAAGAGAAGCAGAACTTAGTGAAATGCTTGGCCTTCAGAACGAGAAAAATCTGTTCTGAGGAGACTCTAGAGAACGATCTGAGGCATATAAGAAACATTTTACGTGAGAATAGTTATTCGGATCGGTTTATTGAAAGAAACATCATTCAAAAAGTGCCTGAAATCACCGAAAAACCGTAAAGAAGAAAGACCTATTTATTAGTTTACCGTCTAAAGGCTATACGTTGAGCGAAATCTTAAACCGACGACTGAAGAGAGAAATTAAAAACACGTTCAATGCTGCCATTTTACGTTGTGTTTTTCTAGGTGCTCCTCTGATCCACATTCAGAACAAAGATAAACTGCGGATGCTGACCTCATCAATGGTTGTGTTCTGTTTTAGATGTGCTGTGACGCATTGTATGTAGGTCGAACGGAACGACAGCTGTCAACTCGGATCAAAGAGCATCACCCACACTGGTTAAGCCAAGGACAGACTGGATCGATAAACAGCGCAATCTTAACACACCTAGTTGACACCAGACATCAGGCGAATCCAAACACGGCTTTCAAAGTTGTGTATCGTGTCCTCCCAAACGAATGCAAGGGTGTGCATTTGCGCACTCCAGCGATAGCCGAGGCAGTTGGAATCGGGGAGCTGACCCCCGACCTTTGCGCCCAAAAGCGTTTGGTCCAGGCACTTCAAATTCCATGGCCTGGGATCGATCGAGGCCGAGTGAAGCTGTCGTCCTGTCACCCAGAGGGCGTGAGTTAGATAAACCAATCAAATGACAAGGACAAATTGACTGTCTACAAACCACTGCCCATGATTGGCGTTTATTCCATGTCGATCCTCATGATTTTTGTTTAATGTCTCCCATGTAATTTCTAAACGGCTTGAGACTGAATTACTGGAAAACAGTTGTTTCGCCAAAGTGGACTTCTAAATAAACTATGATTTATTGCTATGGATGTTCTTCTCCACTTAAGGTACCGAATAGTATTACTACAAACTGTTGGAAATACTTTAAAAATACAGTGATCAGAGCTGGCCAGGGGTGCATATATATTTACGCAGTAAACAGTAGTAGTCAAGTCTGATGGAAAAAGTAGCAAATGTACCAAAACAAACGTGGTGAGGAAAGTACCATCATGCCCGTGAAAGTTATGGAATAGTGTGCTGAAGGAATCGCCCAATCTTGTAGTCACTTGATTAGACCAAAGATCAACAAGCCTCTCTCTCTCGTCAGTTCTTCTGATCATCCATTTGAATTTACTTCGAACAAATGCTAATAGTCAGAGAAGATTTCACAGAAATTGGTATATTCTGACGTTCCAGAAACACCGTACGATGGAATTTCAAAAGCCAAGCACGCGCTCGTATTGTTTTTCTTCTTACTGCAGGGTAGGCATATTGCGGAAGCTTCCGAGAAATGAACTGCTTCTGTACCAATCAATATTGGTTTATTAGTTATGCAATCCATCCGTAGTGAATTCACCCTCCATAATTTCATTGCCTTTTCATAATGGACAATAAACTAGTTTCGAACTTCCAAACATCGGGCCGATTGTTGTATCACGGTAACCAAAATCATTTAAATTACACTGTTTATCGATAACTGTGGAAATAAAATTAACAACAATAAGTTGCACAGAATTTTTATACTTTTAGGCAATGTTCAATAAACTATAGGAAATTTCACAAAACAAAATCTACTGAAGCACACAGGACCCCGACGAAAATTAAAACAGAAAAGACGGAAGGCTAAACCCTACGGGGAGGAATTCCATTTGCATACTTTCATCGGTCGTAAACCTATAACCTTGAGCAGAAAATATGGATTGGGTAGTTTGGAAAAGTGACTTTTTATTGGTTGAGGAGTATCGGTGACTGAATGAGTACTGCCTTGACAGATTGGCTAAAACCGTGGAATTTCAGGGTTAAATTCAAACGATTTTAAACGGAGAAGGTTGGGCTAAGTTTGGTGACTGATAATTCGTCTAGTATGCCCAAATGATGGGGCCCACTGTGACGTAGGACGACGAAGAACACGTTGACTGAGCTGACCTCATGGCCATGGTCAATCAAGTGGCAAACCACAGTCCAGGTGGGTCTACGTATCGTGATCAACGCTCATGATTTCGGCAATTCTTTGCGTTTACCACGTATTTGGCTGTGTGCAACGGTTTTAGGCCTAGAATTCTGTCATTTCTGCCGATGTATGCATTTTTACAATCGGTAGTAAAAACGGCAAAGCCAAGACCGTTATAGTCAACAGTCAGTAGGCCCTTGAGATTAGGTATGGGAAGGCTATGATTGATATGAAGGCGGTATTCGATTCTTTCGATCAAACAGTTCTGTTGTGCTGCTTCTTAATACAGGGCGCGCCAAAGAAACTTATTTCACTTTTATCATCCGTATTTGCAAAACAGCCGAAGGTGAGTTTGTGTTTAGGGCTATCTTTCACCTGAGTTCACTACGAAATGATTCCTGAGATAGGCCTATCGGATGTAATCTACTCCCTGGCAGTGAATCTTCTGACGAGATACTGACAATATTGTTCTTCTGCGCTAGGACCCAAGAAAGTCACAGGACTGAGTTAACTCAGCACCAAACCTTATCTCGTTGGGGGAATCCCAGGGAAAGTGTATGAATTTTGTTGTCTGGGCAGTTGCGTCTCACCGAGTGGTTAGATAAGGGATGAAATGTTATCGTGTCTACAAAAGGCGCTTCTGACTTTTGCCAACCTCAGTCACTTTTGACGTGGACAAAATACCCGGTTGTCTATCAGGGGTCTGGTATACACTGCGGCCGTTTGGTATCAGGCTCTGGAACATGACCGTTAGGGTCAGGAGATAGTCGAAAACCGTTGGTGTTTGAAAATTGATATCTTCTTAGTAATACTCGAATACAGAGTGAACACCGCGTCAGCAGTGCTGAGCTTAAGCGCAGGGTGTTGGTATTCTAGTTCGGCTCATTGGCTTTGGTGAGAAAACTTTTCCTCCTTCGAACCTTCTCTTTCTGGTATCACGAAAAATAGTTTATATAAGACGGGTGGTGATCATAGCCAATACTTTGCGTTAAAAAGTATTCGTTTTGAAGGCGTACTGTCTGATTACCAAAAATCGACCTTCTTCGCTCATTCTAATCTTGCCCTTTATTCTGAATAAGCGAATAGATGCTGTCTGCTAGACGAATCAGGCCGTCTACAGGCGATGTGTCTGTCCATACCCTCTTAGTTGGAGACTTGAGGTCAGTTACCGGAACAAGAACCGTATTCAAACGGGATAAGATGGCTGGGACATGTGTTTCGCATGCTCATCGACAGACTTCCTCGACACACGCTATTCTTCGAGGTAGGTAGTCGTTAAAAGGTACGTCGAGGTGGTAAGCCCGTGACAGGACAAAAGGTAGGAATGCCTTGACCACTGGACTTGGCCAAGTAGGATGTAAGACTTCCGGACACACGAGACTTATCTATAGGACAGTTGAAGATATTGAGTTATACAGTTAAAAGTGGCGGTCAAAGACGCAGTTGAATTCGGACACTTTTTCTTTCCGCTTGTTACTTTGTTTCCGGGTCCTTTTCACCTTACTCTTCTACTTATTTTGCCCTCGACTCGAAGGTGTTGTGAGGTAGCAGCCAAAACAAAGGCATGAAACTGCATGGTTGGTGATTCAAAAAATGAACTGAACGAACTGACTCATCACAGCAGCATCTCCACAGCGCAAGTGTTTCGCTGTAACGCGCTTCTAATCTGCAATTCGAAGAGTAGCTTCACTTTATCTCTCTAATGCGGTAGTGGCAAGTAAATTCATATGGTTGTCACCTTATCATACCATGCCGAAGCTGTAATATTTTGTCTACGGTTAAAACGCATGAACTAGTCCCGGTACCCATTAGCGGGTAACTTAGTGAAAAGATTCCTTATCTCTGTTGAAGGGTTTAACTAGGCACATTTCTTTATAGCCCTGAAGAATAAGGTTCTGACTGGTGCGCTCTTGTGCTCAATGGGTGAGTATCTATCAAGGTGGAAATACAGTCAAGATCATGTTAATTTCTGCAATACCAGTGGCTAGATGGAAGCGACCTGCTTCAGCTTTATTTGAACATCTAAGAAAGCTAGCTAGTTGTCGATTTCAGCTTTTCAAATGAATTAAGGTTGGATGAGTTGCGCTGAACTTCCTCAAAGGTAGTTGAGGATTGTGGCGCTTGTTTAAACAACGGTCTCTTTTGGCTACCAACAGTTAACCGTGCTCTGATTATTTCCATGAAATTTTTTGTTCCGATGTGACCAAGGGAACTACCCACAATCACTCCACCAATCTGCAAAAAAATCTTGTATTGGAAGAAAAATCAATGTTGTCGTTGCAAAAGCGAATGGGAGTTTCAGAATAATGGACGATAAAGTGAATCAGATGTTCGCTTTTCCAATAAACTCGGAAATGATACCCACCATTTCTCGAGGGGAAATTTCTTAAGCCTTTGGAAGGGTCTTCACGTAAATGCTTTATCGACGGTGATTTCCCCGCCGAATGGGACAAATTTGTACACAAACTAAGTACTACAAACTTTACGACCGCGATCGGTGAGAATACAACAGGGATTTCTGTTACAGAAATTGGCTTTTGTCTGGAAAATCGCACAAATTACTTTGAGAAAACAAACAGCAAAATGCTTGTTATGGTACTCTTAGCAATAAGAAATAGTAAATATAAACCACAACAAAAGAGGAGCGAATTACGGGTTACAATCTCGATGATGAAAATCTGTTTCAAACAGTTTGTACAGGCTGCTAGGCTCAGTTGATTCACTTCTAGATACTGAAAACCTGAGTAGCCACTTGAACATTCTATGCGCTGTGATCAACTTCACACATACAGACACACGTGCGTAAATAGATTCTGTTCATCTGGATACGGTCATTCCCCTTGTAAAGAATTATCAAATACCCGCAAGAAAATGCACCTCCCTTTACTTACAAACGTTTGCTCTTTTGCCCAGCTAAAATGTAGTGCAAGAAATGCTAATAAACCCTCCCCATTTCTTCATCGGTAACTTTTGGTCCTAACCAATTCGGGTGACCAATTTTGGCCTATTATATGAACCCTCTACTACACCGAATATACACGTGGATTTGAGGCAATAAACAGGTAAATCGAATTACCCCGAAAAAATGCTTCAAAAGGGGCGAAGCGATACGAAATCCACGCTTGCAGGAACGAAAAATCCACCAGCTGGTAAAGAAATACAATGACTTTTATTGGTGCTCACTGGAACACTATGTTCGGGCATGCTTTCGATGATGCGCCGGACAGTCGTTTGTTCCATGTTGTCGATTCATCGATGGTGATGGGCGTCAAATCACGCAAGAAGCCGAAGACTCTTCCATCCACACAGACCAGTCTCGCTAACAGAACTCATACATTTCAATAGATGTTTCTTCAAATTGCACACTTTCTCCAAGTCACATAGTGTTAAAGATACTACAAAATGTTGCAGATGATTACTGCCGATCTGGAAATTTTCTTCGAAACATGGGATACCTCCTTTCTTGATTGTTCATGTACGAGAATTTTTCTTTGTTTTGGGCTCAAAGAGCCTTGGACCTTATACCACTTCTCTTTTTTATAAATGAGATGACTCTACTTCTAAACAGAAAGTACAGCTCCAGTAAAACTCGTTCGTTCACAAATCACAGGCGACGTGAACAATGTTCAATAAAACATCACTGAGCACCAGTTTGGTGGTTTGCAGTTTATCCGGGGGTGGGTTCAATAGCGTTTCGTACTCTCTGCGGAATATTCTCCGGGATAGATCAATTTTTCTGCTCCGTACTTCAAGTCTATGTACATATTTGACATAACAGTGGGATGACACAACAGTGTGCCAAATTTGGTCACTCCGAATGATTTAGACCAGAAGTTACGGCAGAACAGACGGGCGGGTCTGATACCAATTCGCGCACCATATAGTTATTCAGGTGTCACCGTTGCCTGTAATTATCTCTGGTCTGTTTCTGTGACTTCTTTGTGTACCCGTCAAGTCACACCGTTGAAAATTCTCTCTCGTCTAGACAATCCTATAGGTGTGCTTGTCCTACTTCAGTCTGTTGCTGTTGTTTCGTCACAATTATTAGCTTTACTTGATTGGGCCCCCGCAGCTCGGGTGTACTAACCTTCCCTCTTAATGCTTTGTCCATGGAAATGGCTGATATTTGGAGTTGGCCTTCCCGATTGACCACAATGTCCTCGTGATTACACCGCTACGTTGATCCTTCATCGCTTGTGCGTATGCTCCCTCAGGCAAATAGGTCTGTTCTGATCGTTATAATCGTACACCATGACAGACGCAACATATGGCGCATAAAGTTTGAGTAAATGCAAAAAGCAGCATCAGTGGTGTGGACTGCTGCAGCTCCAGCTGGTGTGGAACCCACCTGGTCCATGGTACTGCTCGTTCTCTAAAGCACACCGAAGTTTATTCGTGGTTTGATCTTGGGCCTCGGCAGGCTGTCCGCCGTATGAACCCGGCATGGCAGCGTTTTTGACACACCGGAGATGAATACGAGAGGCGTAAAACCATTCGAAATATTTGTCTGTTCATGAAAATGAACAGGCAAAAGCGTTTTGAAAATATGCTTGCTAAAGACCCCGGTACTGCACCTGAAAGGCTTTCTGCATATTTGAGACGTGGACTCCGAGTGAACACTGTGATTCCACCGTTAGTTGAATGGGGAACTGTTGCAGAGGCGAAAGCACAGAAGGCAGGGGTCATTGTATGCCGTTAATAGCCTGTGTACGTGGACGGTCGTCTCCATCGCTATCACTGATTCGCATGGAAACCATCGTCTTCTTATTTTATTTCATCCAGACGAGGTTTCTCAGAAGTTGTGCGAGCTAAAAGTGCATCAGTTTGCGGAGCCAGATAGGCTACTCCCTTCGGTTTCGAAACACTAGTCGATGTACTCGCCTCACCAATAGCAGGCTTATTTAGTACATCTCTACCGTCTGGAGGTTAGCCCACGGAATGGAAGACTAGTCTTCTGCCCGTTATACAAAAGAGGTTCCCAAAAAGAGCCTGTGAACTATCTTTCGGTGAACCGGATTCGAATTACGAGGACGATGATGGAATGATTAGTATCGTTGTGAATTTTGGACAATTTCGAAACTCTCTTGCTTCAGTTTCCTGTCCAACCCGGATCTCGTCAAAGTGGTCGAGCAACTCACAACCTACTGTTGGCAAAAGAAAAATGGATAGGTGCTATGGCAAAAGATCACAACACGCACACGATTTGTATGGGTTTTAGCTAGGCCTTTGATAGGATTCTACATGAATAGCTGTTAGAAAAGCTCAGGACTTCTGATCTCCAAAGTCCGTTACTTCACTGAATTGTGGATTTTCTGAAAGCAAGAACTTTCTTTGTGAGTGTTACCTGGTCGAAGTCAAGCTGGTTTGCAACCACTACAGGTATTGCTCAGAGCTCCGTCCTTGGTCGGCTGCTGTTTCTGGCTTACACGGATGATTAGTCATCAGTTTCTCAGGCACCTTGTTTCTTCTGTGTCGACATCCTGAAACTATGTTGTGTTGTGAGAGCCGAGGTCGAAAAGTATTTGTCACAAACAAGATTTAAGTGAACTGTAGAGATGGATTACTGTTTGGTCTTTTCCGATTAATATCTCCAAGAGAGCACAAATACACGTCGGAATAAAAGATTCCAGCGTGGCACATCTTAAACTTGTTGAGCCACTTCCGACACCATCTTGTGAGAGAGACCTTGGGATTGTGCATCTACCGTCTTTCAAGACCCTAGCCCATATTGAAAAGATTCGTGCCACTACAAGAGCTATGACTGAGTCAATCTGTCAGTCATTCAGCAGGCTCTGTTTAGATGCCTTTCAATTGCTTCAAGCTCCCAACTTTCGTCCGAGACTCGCATATGGATGTGCTACTACCTTCCTCTGTACTATTGATGAAATGGTGTGACTTCAAGGAGTGCAACGGCTTTCTGCCAGTCTCGTCGAATGACTATGTGGGACTGACCACAAAGGTTGACCAAAGTTTCCTGGATTCTTTATCTGAGCACTACTGGAGAATCCATCGAGACATAATCTGCTTGAGGGAGATCCTTCGTTATAGATAAACGGAGTTTCCTCTTCGGATGAATGACCGGATTAGAGGCCATCCCTAAAGCTTCGGAGGCATTAGTTGTCTGGTCTACTATTGTGGCATCCTCTTTAACGAAGAGCGACGAATACTTGGAACGCCTTACTGGTGGCCGTGGTGGAGGAAGAGAGTGATGGTCGATTCAAACGATGTCTTAATAAGCACTTGGAGGCACTGTGGAGGAAAGCTTCTTGAGCGGGGGCCCACAGAGTTCATGTGATGAGGATCACACGGGCTGATTCCCTCTGCCTTTGTACTTGGAGATTGGCTGTTCAAAAGCTTCTTACAAATAACAGTTGCCGTTTCGGATCATTTGATTTGATCCCGTAACACTGTTGTGTTCGCTTGCTGGCCTTTTTTGCATGGGTCTTTTAACGCCCTATTTGACTGCTTTCATAGTATGATCAGTTTTTCCACAATTTGTGGCACGTAACTGTCGTTGTTTGATCACTTTGTCCCATGGTACACGCGGCAAAACGAGTTTGTGTTCCCTGACTTGGGACCTGAAATTCGTTTCTCCATGAGTCACTGAATGACGGGAAAACGCGTTTCACCCCTTCCTGCGATGTTAGTCATACCTATAGTTCTGCTTTATGAGCACGAATAACTGAAAGGAGCTTGCGCATATACGTATCCATTCATATGTACATACTTAAAAATCATACTTACGTACACCCATACATACATACATACATACATACATACATACATACATACATACATACATACATACATACATACATACATACATACATACATACATACATACATATATACATTACACACCTAAGTAGATGCAAAAAACACAAGAAAATAAATGCTTACATACACAACACCGTTCATATATATATGCAAATATACTTGCATACTTGTACGTGTAATTATCCATGTATATCTTCAGTAACAAGGAGAGTAGCAATGAATAACTATTGGGCAATAATGTAACGAACTTTTATCTATTTAAGCTCACATCTGTTTTTTTACTTCTATTGAATTCAGGAATTCACATGAAGATCCCACAAAGATTTTTCCCATTGGGAAAGAAAAGAGAAAAAACATTTAGCAAAACATGTGCTTCGTGTCTACACGATATCGAAACGAATGAGAAGATTAGTATTATCCTGTGATTAATTTGGGCTAATCAATCGCGGATACGCTTTGAAAGGGTACCAAGGCAACATCACGTGCAACTTGCCCGAAAAGGGCCCGCTATACTGAAGAATGCAGACTAGGAAAAAAGTACCAATTTCCTCAAAAACCTAGCACAGAAATTTGCATAAGTCAACGAACATTATCGGCGAACAAGCGGGTTTTGACACTACCTCTTATTGGAAATAGTTCTAAATTTCACAGAAAGAAATTAGACATCGCATCGGTCGCAGAGTGGATATGAGAGTTCTTATGAACTGTTAATTTTTTCGTTGTTGAAATTTTTACTTTTTTTGTAATATGATTCAATTCAATGCAAGGTTCGGGACACATGCGAACTTCTATGAACAAAACCTTGGGTTGCCCATTCGTATCACATTTAATTCTGCTGTTGTTGATTGAACTAGTTAGTCCGGTTTTGACGGATATGTGACATGAGATCATCATTTAGGCTTATCCTAAAAACCCCAAGCGGTTCTCTACCGCAAGATCACCGGAGCGGTTGGCTGTACGTAAAGGTTTATAAACTCACCTAAATGCTCAGACAGCTTCATTGGCTAAGTGACAGGAACGAATCTGTTCTCAGTTTTCTCTGGATTCTGCTCTGATCGATGGCAATATTGCGCTTCACCACATTTGGCCGAAAGTCTAACCCCTTTCTTTCAACATTTGAATGGATTTTCTGCTTCCTCTGCCTAAACCTCGGAGTATTCTCTCCCATATTGGGTGTTTTAAGTTCCAAGGTAACCGTCAACTGGGGCGGGGGGGAGGGCTTTGAGCACTCGCACATTCGGAACTACTTCACGAAACAAAGTCATTTATTAGCACTAGAAACTGTCGAGGTCGACCGACAGGGTTTCCCAATTCTACCGGTGGTGGTGTACGTACTCATGACTTTCTGTCATAAAACCTCTTCTTGTACTCCTTCTCCTTGCATGGACGTCATCCAGATGAACCTGATGGGTCACCTCTTCTGCCCCCATGAAACTCACTAGTAGCGTTCTAGTCTCATCTTTTGGGTGCATTTACTCGGGAGAATGTTTGGATCTCTTGTAATTCACATTTAACCCACTTACCTCTGCATCAAGTTTTACAAAACTACCATCCAAGGTACGTATATGTTTTCGAACGAAAAAACCGACTGGTGGCACAGGTTCACCCACCCGTGAACTCGCACACGCGGAAGAAAGTATCGATAGCATGCAATGATGGCAAATTCATATCCAAAACTCACACGACTGTTACTTGCAACCACGTGACCATCGACTTGCTGTGGTACAATATTTAGAGAGGAACAGGATGACCAAAATGCTCTGGAGTTTGTATCCTACCAGTCTGGAAGCCTTTGCTTCTGATCTCTCAAAGAACACAGTAATATTATGGTCATTCCCTCTACTTTCAGTTGTTTCAGAAGCACGTGCATTCTGACAGTCCTTATAAGATGACGTTTTGAAAACGTGTTTGTCTAATTCACCTTTCAGCCACACAACGTTTCCTTTTCTCAACCATCACTCCATCTATGTCTTTAATGGACCAAGCTTCGTGGCGAAATCATCTGCGGAGCTATGCTGTCAGTTCAGATTTTAGGGACTGTAGTCCGAACGGAATTCACCCATCATATTAGAGACCTGGTTAAAAAACCTTGCATTTATTCTTCCTCGCTTGTCTGACCTTATCAAACAACAAATTTAACAGATCTTGGAAAACTGTAAATATATAGCAGACGCCACCACTGATTTGGCGCACACTAATGAATGTTGACTCTCATCCATAAGGCCTCTTTTGTTCAACTTATGAATATCACGGCTGTGACGCAGTTTCTTTCTCATCTGAAACCTACGCACGCACAGCAACATAGACTTCCCAACAGTTAATCATTCGTTGGTACAGGCAGCAAGAGTCTAATCATCTGCGTTGAACAATGACGGCGAATCACATTTGGTTAGGTATATGTGAACCTTTCCGTAGAGTGCGTTACCAAGGTTCATTACTACTACTGCTACTACTACTACCACTACTATTACTACTACCACTACTACTACTACTACTACTACTACTACTACTACTACTAATATTAATGATATTAATAATAATAACGATAATAACATTCATAATATTAATACTAATACTACTACTACTACTACTACTACTACTACTACTACTACTACTACTACTACTACTACTACTACTACTACTACTACTACTACTACTACTACTCAGTTCGCAATTATGGACAGCTGTGGATTACTAACGAGCGCGGCTTCTTAAAAGAGACCAAAAGCAATAAGGCAAACGAGAGTATGTGAACCACAGTACTGCTCCTCTGTTTGGATAATAACTGTCTTTAAGTGGACCTGACAGCCGGTATGCCAATAAGCATTGTTCTTTCATTTGATTAGTGCTGATGACTTCTGAAAGTGTGATTTGCAATAAACAACCTACTTCCCAGGAAGGTCTTGTAGATTATAACAGTAGTAATACAACTGTGGGATAATCTTTGAACTAGTTTTTAAGCTCATATTTTTCTTTAACGATGCTACTGTCAGAAGTCACTTGTTGAAGCTTTTTTAAATATGAACATAGTTACTGCTGGTTCATTTCTCCCCTCCACTTCGTTTCTGCTCTTCATTAGTCTGCTTCAATACATTACCTTCAGCGCCATTCCTCCTTTCGCTGATTACACCGACTGATACTGCTTTCAGTCCCGCTCATTTCCTTGAAAAACACTAGTTATCAAGCGTTGTGGTCTTGATTAGCACAAATGTATTCGAAGACATTGTTAAACATACAAAGAAATGCACAGTAAGGAAGTTCCAGAGATTCAGTGTTTTTAGACAGTTTTCTTTTGAATTTATTCACTGCTGATCTGAAAATTGATTAGTATCGCGACGCAATGAAACAAACTAGTTGTACAGTAGTGATTTCACCCGTCTTTGAACTTTATATGAAAACCAACTGTCTTACTGAGACTTCAGCACCAGTAATGCTGCCCCTAAACTCCAATGATGATTAAACAGTAAATCGAAGTAGTCCGCTACAGTGATTGGATTTTGGTCACGTGCTTCAGCTGAGAGAGGAAGTGGAGTAGAGGCAGGCATACGGAGTAAACTGACCAATCCAAGGATGATTAGCTAGACTCAAGTCAGCAATCCATGTTGACAGATTTACAGTGTGGTAATCAGTTTGTCAATATTTACTACGAACAAACAGTTTACTGAAGGACAGAGAGAACACATGCGTTTTGTTGGTAGAACTAACTAATTGATAATTTCTGCATTAGCTGTTTTAATTTTTGTTCAGAAAAGACGTACACCCAGCTAGGAAGATTCAGAAAGCTCACCAAACAGAAGATTTTCTAATGTGGTGATGAGAACTTTCGTGGACAATAACTAGATGTAAATCCAAGGACTTCTGTACGAGGAATCTGTTTGCTGAAATTCCCAAAATGTGAAGATCGGATTTCACAAATCATTTGTTTGATTTTACTTAGGCTTTTTATGGAGAAACTCCTTGTTTGGTCAGACGTTTGTCCGTAAGACCAGGTGCGAAACTGTTTTGTGAATAAAGTTAAAGTTACGACGTGAGCAGATGATTTTATAAGCTATCTTTCATAAAATTTTGCATAATGATACTAGGGTAGGGTACAGGTTAGGCAGAGTAGAGAATGAGTAACAAGCCCCAACAAAAACACCACGATTCCGTGTACAAATCATGTTCCTGGACAGAGTTGAGAGCTCAAGTCGAAAATCGATTAGTTCAACCGATGATTCCACACACGAACAACGCATTCTGTTTGAAGGGTGACGTGTTGCTTGAGAATGATAAACTGTTTAGTTTACAGCAGATGAAATGCCCTTGCCAAAAACGGTTGGCAAAGTTGGTGAAACAAGTCCCATTTTACATACTATCAATTTTGCTTCGTGTGTACGCAACCGTCTGGTCAATATTTAGCTAATAAATATCTATCTTCTGTTCAGCCTCTGTCTCATCAAACCACAAACTTTCACGAATATGTGGGTAAACTAAATGCACATACCCTATGGATTCTTTAATAAAGGTCACTTTTAAATAGATTTAACTAGCATATGCATACCTTTGATCAGCTGTAAAGGCATGTGTAATTTTTATAGTTCTGGGAAAATTGCCACTGCTTAATGCTCGGAAAGGGGGGGGGGGGGAGAGACTCAGATACACGAAAAAGGTCACCGCAAAGAGATGGTTAGGAGGTTAGTCAGGGAAAATGAGTTTTAAGTAACATAGTGATACAAATTTGGATGAACCCAATGTGTAAGCTAACGACGTGTGTTCCCCATGTGGGCTGATTTGATCTAAATATTATGGAGACAGGGACGACGATAGGTTGAACCCCCGTCGTTGTGGAGATCGATTTTCGTTTCTAGTCCGGTGTTTATGGAAGAAAGGGCTTTGGACGATTCCAAATATCATTCCAATGGAAACGGTCTTTCACATGATGTATTATTAGATAAGAGGGCTATGGTATTTCTATAGGTCAACTGTTCAGACAACAAAAAGCATCAAAAACGAGAGTGAACAAATTGGTGCTAAGTAGAAATAACTTTTCTCCAAGGTCAGCCGGTTTTATTGTGCTATCGTCTTATGCCGTGTTTGTCTTTTAAGTAAGATGAAGCTATCCAGGTGACAGAATATGGTTCTCTGGTTATATGGTTATCCTGGATGAACGAAGTTTGAAATTCGTTCACAAAATTCTCATGCCGAGTTCTATACCTTCAAATTGTGTATCTTAGCGTAAACGATGCTATCACGTGGCCCAATCTACCTAGTTAACCGTGTTACCTATCTTTTACAGATCCACTGTAGAAGGTCTGTTAATCAGGATAAGCCAGTCAAATAAGAGGTCTTTGTTTTGATTACATCAGTGAAAAATAAGGTTCAACAATGTGTTATAATCCACAAGGCGTGCCTGGGTGAATGGGGTATTTATTGGCACCAACGTGTTCGGACATTGACAAAACAACACAAACGTTACAAACATCCTCATTTGCCAAATGGCTGTCCTGTTCACTTGAAAACAGTCACCGTCCAACGGAGGAGCGGTCAGATGGTTTGCAGATCGTCGCTTACCTTATTGCGCCTGAATTGCTGAACTTAGCTGTGTTCGTTAATCCACAATTGTCCATAGTTCTGTCTTCAGCAATCAACTACTTAATAAGTAGTATATACACTCACAACAAATGGACTATGTGAAACTTCTAGGCAAGCGTATCATGTTTTGAGGAGAAAAACAGCAATGTGTTTCCTCTATCACAGTATGGTACAAACCCACGATCCATATCGGAGCTCAAAGTATGAACGGACATATGCTTTTATTAGAAAATGTTTGATCCGGTACAATCAGCTCCGTAGGGAAAATCCTACGGAGCACATTTAGAGAACATAATGATCCCTGAACCAGACAAAAAATGGAGATCAAAAGTGCAAACAAATCGACGTCAGGTCTACAGCTGAGCCTGAACCACAACGGCGATGTACATTATTCCTCGTGACCTCCATCTATTTGTCTAATTGATTCTACATTCGACCGGTTAGCCAGTCAACCTTTCGACCGGGAAAGGAGAGCAGGGAGGTTATGGTGGGTTTTACCACGTGATAACCAGCGATCTTGATCGACAGCTCACTCGTGGATCATAGGTCAGGGAAGCTTGCAAATACTCTCTATAGAAGACGTTCGAAATATAACGAACGTTACGGAGAACTGCGAAGCAAACCGAGAGCGCTTACAGTCAGCGAGAAACCGAAAATGAAAAAGATTCAAAAACAAGGTCGACGGAAACCTAGGAAACTTCATTTTAGTTAAAGGTACGCAACCGACTAAAACGGTGAGGTCGAAACCAAGCATCACAGAAAAGATCGTAGCTAAAATGAATCCGAAGTGGTGCTTAAAAAACGGTCATTTTCTCAGCACGATCGAGGACACTACAACTTGAGCTTCCATTCTGAGCATAGCACCCAAGTTTGAGGATAGGTGCGCAAACCGCTCAAGTTATCGCCACTGTTTTGACCCCTATCCATACTTTGTGATGAAATTCAAGGGGTGAAATGTCTTCTACAGTTGAAATCTCCGCTTTTAATCACTATGCCTTTATAAAGGTGTGAAATACATTTTTCTCCGTTGTTTTACCTAAGGTGACGGGAATACTGTGCTGCGCTTAGCCGAATATATGGTCCTCTTTTAGACGCAAGCACGATTTTCGGACTCGATTCTCGTCCAGTAAATAGATTCACAGGACGATAGCAATTCATGGGTTTTAGTAATTATATTGGTTACCCTGTAAAAATGACAGGAGATGGGAGACTGAACGAGCTAGTGGCCAGAGCTGACGAGCTGCAGCGCGCCTTGCAGCCTGCGTAGCGTGACGTAAGTTGGCGATGAGACTTTTCCGGTACCAGGTGGACTTAAACAAAACAGCCTTCAAGCAACCAGTCGATTGAAGGAACCGATGCTAAACCGAATTCCTGACTTATCAAAAAGCCTGGTCAGCGTTTGCTAAGCCGGTTGCGTACCTCAATAAATGACTGATGAGGATCACGCAAATGTCCTACTGGACTTCTAAGATAGGCTCAAGTGTCCGACCGAAGGAGATTATAATACTGCTCTGGTCGAATCGGGTCTGGATGAATGAAAGTAGTTTGAAGTACTTTTGTCCTGACTATAAGCCGCTTTATGTGACTGAGACGAGAATTTCGAAATGGAAGATGGCCTATAGCTAGAGGAGGATCTGGCCCCGGAATTGGCCGCTCCTGGGGAGCGGTTGTCATTCGCAAGTAAACGTAAGTGAAAATACCTATCCATAAACAAGACGTGCCTAAGCTCTAAGCTCGCAATTGCATTTTAATGGGTTTGGAGTCTGCGAAGCCGCTAAACTCTGACCAAGCCACACCTCAGTCGCAGTGGAAGCGATACGTCGTGAGTGGATAGGTCAACAAAGTTAGTTCACTCGGCCGCAGAAAGATATGACACTGAAGCTTAGCAAACCATGTAACTGGTGGACACATACAAACCAAAGCGACTGTAAAACCCTAAATATTTCGTTACCTTCCCATCTAGGTCTGTTTTATCGTTTCTAGATAAAGGATATGATACTGGAACCTAAAATGAAAGGTAACAACATATTTTGAGGAAAACAGCATGGAATAAATGATTCAAAACGTACTTAACAGTTTCCTGCATGGGTTGACTAGGTGGCTAGTTTCAAGTCAGATCAAGGCAAATTTAGAGTATAATTCAGTGCACCTAGAGAGGTGAAGTTCAGTTGCTACTTAATCCCTTTTACTCAAGGTCTTGGGTAATATATAATGCACAAAAACAGAACATTGTGAAAAAATGTTCGACAGAGTAAAAAGTTTAATTCATGTAATTTGATCACGCTTGCCAAGATATTGGATAGGTTTCAGCACAGGAGATTTGTAGCAAGCTATTCGAGCATATATATATATATATATATATATATATATATATATATATATATATATATATATATATATATAGGAGGACGAGGCTGTCGAAATAATGACAAGGATATCAAGGGTTTGACTGTATCATACAGAAAAGATGTTTCATGCCTTATAACGTTATAATGAACTGGGAGAGATGCTCCTGGCGCATTTTACCTTCACAAGAGTGAAGGCCGGAAGACACTTTAGGGAATTTTAACTGTTTGCTGAATAAGCCAGTATAAAAACAGAAGAGGTGCATTCACTATATATCGCAAAACTCGAGCAAAACACGGGGCGCTTGATCGGGTGTCGTGTAAAGGATAGTGCCCCTGGGCCTAATGCGTACAAAGCATGACCATATGGATTTGGGGATAAAACCAACTGGATTGTAATCTGTCCGCGTAGATTCTCCGTTGAAAATGATGCTTTAGTCATTTGAGGATGCTGACCGATCAATATATTGCCCGCTTATGAAAAAGCATCGACCATTTGTGCTGTGTGATTAACTTGTGACTTGGTGAATAACTTACAGACGGGGAAAAATGTCTAAAAATTCGAACGAGCTAACATTCAGGTTTTCTACAACGAACCGGTCGGATATATCAGAGTTATCATTTCGTAGTCTAAGCTTCGTGGCTTTATGGATCATCGAAAACGATATCGTTCACATGCTTTATAAGTACCCATAAGGGACAGGTATGGAAGATATAATACCTGAGGACTGCTGGTGATAGACTTACAAATCGAAGAAATTCCATAGTTGAAACCACTCACTTCAACCATTGGCAGGACCATCATTGTATAATCGGATGGTTCGAAAGAAAAGTCTTCAGACGCAACCAGATTATTGTCTCCTAGTACGTTTAAGCGAGTGGGGAGAAATAGGAGATGTGAAGTTAGTTGATCTTGATCCTTGAGCACGTTATTTTATCCTGACAATGCACTGATGACGTCTAGTGATATGTTATACACGCTGTTGAAATGTTGTCTGACTGTAAAACACAGAGTGTGTTCTCTCAAAGAGTCTGTTACAGGAAACCAGTGCGGAGAAAGCTGCCAACCATCGTCTCTAGTTTGTACACTCATTTTAAGATGAAAATTACATGATGCGTAAAACAAACAGAATTTGGTGACTTCCACGATTTTTACTTGACCATTTTGTCGTTTGCCCTCATAGTCAACATCATTAGTGTGGAAACTAGATTAGATTTGGGAGGATAAAATGTACAAAAGTCACGGCAAACAGACAATTTTTACCCGGTCTATAGGTAGATGTTTTTAACTATCCTAACCGTTATACTCCCCACAGTGTTACTTACGTCGTATTCAAGTCTCTTTCTGATTTCTGACTGGTATGTAAGAGGTGACGGATCAACAAGTTGATCCAGTAGAAAGGTTATTAAACTCTCCGGGAGATTTCTACTCAATACTCGACGGGTAGTTGCACATTCAAAAAGGTAGACATAAATTATGTCCTCCTCAGTGCGAGCCTAATGAGGTGTAGCCAGATGAGAAATGAGAGAGGGTTTCAATTAAAAAAACCCCCTGAAGGCATATTTTCAATCACCTCGGTAGGTGGAGAACATGGACGAAACGGCGGCCTCGAGGATTGACGTGGTTTGAGTTCATTAAGTGTTGAATTCAGGCGAAGCACAAACGGTCCGGGAGACTGTCAAAGCTTTTTGACTGACCCGGATCGATTAACAGATTGTTTGATTCATTTGTCACGTGGCTACTTAGCTATCTACTGACTCGGTTAATTTCAGGAACGAGAGTAGTTTGGACCATACTGAGAACAGAATGCAGTAATATCGATCAAAATGTATTTTAGCCACCTCTGGTAGAAAACGTGTGTTGTATCCGGTTTGAACAGGCACATCCACTACACGGATAGTGGATCAATAACCTTCTCTCGCCTGGACATATGCCTTTGGATATGTAATCAAGCTTCAATCTCTGCACTGTTTGTTGACTGATGAATCTCGATACCTACGGATTGACCTTTATTGACCAGAGGTGAAAGTACGCCAAAGCGTACTTGTAACTCAGCTTACAGGCACTGCTTACGCGCTTCCCTGTTTGCATGGTGCTTGCCTGCCAGCCACTTTCGTACGAATTCAGGAAGTGTCACTATGCGGTGTTCTACTAATAACCACGGACCCAACAGCTAGTTCAGGTGGTGTAGCTATATCCATAAATATAGTGGTCGTAGCATACGATTTGAAAACGCTTTGGCCGAATTATGTGTTTGAGAGTGGGAACATTTTGTTGCGATTGATTTTTCTACTTTTGATTTTTTTGTTTGGCTCCAATTCAGCATTCGGATTTGCAAGACGCCACTTCTGGTCTTTGTCAGAGATGAAACTGATGAAGCTAGTATGAGTGCGGAAATTGCAAAAATTGGGGAGGACGATAAAGTTTTGTCACGTAATTTATAGGACGCCTAATCTGTTCTTCTTATTGATTGCACATTTCCGTCGAACGGTTTCTGGTTGTTGGAATTCATGAAATGAAATCACCTACAGTTGGGACAAATTCCCATATCTTTAGGTGCCGACTCGCTTTTAACAAAAACGGAAACCCAAAAATCCTTCTTACTGGGGTTCCTAACTACTTTTCTCCAGAATATAGACAGGAAAAAGAGTAAAATCACACATGCACAATATGAATACTACTTTTGTTCACGTATGTGCACTATACAGGTAATGTCGTGATTTTATTAAGAAGAAAATGTTTTTCTACATGAGCTTTATGTTTGTAATTTTTTTAAAGGTTGAAAATATAAAAATTTTTGATAACTGAATGTTGTTCAAGTTAACTGTGTCTTATTCTGTGCGAAGTTAAAATCGCGTGACTTTGGTTAACATGCTTAGTTTGAGAGGTACTTGGCGGATGAAATTTAACGAGACGCCAAACAAGAATAATTTGTAATGTCACGAAAGCTGAATTCACCGTAAGTGGCTTCCACCGTGGGAGAATACATACCGTTCCTGTTAGAAGCAACTTTATTTGTGTATGTATCGATCATACTTCTGCTTACTCGACAGAAGCCATCCAAGCTAAACACATTTAGAAAAGTCTGTGGCTTCTGATAAATTACTAGAAATCTCGCGGTTGATGGTAGAATCACGAGAAAAAAGCTGTTGACAATTTTGAATACACGACCTTGAAATCAAGAACACTGGTCCATTAAACGTCCAGTTTGTTTTCGCGATAATTGAGAAACGCACATTCATCTTAGGAAACTTTTACTACTGTAGAAAATAACACACTGATGAAGTCGTGATACCGCATTGAGCTGGTTTTTCTGTAGAAGATTTTGTTCAGAAAGATCCCGCACAATTATCGGCGATTTTTACTTGCAGCTATATTCTTGTTTGAATCGTACGGGGAGTGCATGGACGAAGAGTCTATTTTAAAATCACAGGGTGGCTCTTGAAAAATTATTCCGTCGGTTAACACGACTGACCTTCAGAATGTGGACACATGGTCCCAAGTATGGACTCTTAGTCCGTGCACACTCCTCACGATTCAGGTGAGATTACAGCTGTAAACCAACTGTGGAGTGCTCAAGAATGGGAATAATTGGGCGGGAGAATACTGGGTATGCATACCTGATGATCGGCAGCAACCGTGAAACCGGTTGGGCGTTTCCGGGGAAAATTTAGTCCAGTCATTCAGATACAAGATAACACTCGTTTTATTTATTTGTTTAATAAATTGTGTAACTGCAAGATGAGATGGGAAAAAACCTACACGGTAGACTTAGATAATGTTGTTATATGAGTTTTTATAGAACAATGAAGGTTAACGAGCACTACATATTTTTAGAGAGAGTATTTCTGTGTAGATTCTTACACGTCATTACGAAGAAGGACGAGGCAAAGTGAGCTACTCATTCTGTTGGCCAATCAACCGCCAGGACTTAACGCCCAATGCGGGTTGCAACTGTTGCAACTGTGGAGGCATTCAAATTTCCGTGTGATTTGTTCTGGATTTTGATATGCTTTCGATACACTACGGTAAGACTAAGGGATTCATGGAAACGTCAACCATGATAAGGTATTCGGAAAGAAATTCCGTCCGATGACCTTTCATTTACGATGCTCATTGCGCCGACTGATTCAGGGTGAAAAAAATATGGCCATCCAAGTTGGGATAGTATTACCTACGACAGTATGACCAAAAATTAATTCAACGGGCCGAAAGGATACATTTTTCCGGTCTGTCAGATTGGAAGTTTTTCAGAAAGAACTACTTTGTCGCTAGCTGAAGCGTCAAGTTATGCCCCACATAGGAAAGTCAATTGTATTATCATGGAAATATCCACTTTCTTGCCGTTATATTTTACAGTAGTTAAACCGTGAAAATTTTCAGTAACGATGGTTACATCACACAAGCCCTCATTTGATTACACGGGTTTATTTTTGAAATGCTGCCAAAATAAATTAACACTCATTATTCAAACTGACATCACAGTTTGTGCCGGGCTGTAAAGTCTTAAGTACGGGGCATGTTAACTCCAAAAACTACACTTTCATTCGAACTTCGATAATAAATGTCTGATCCGAAAAACACAGGCAACTCATTCACTCGTTCGTCTCTGCGGCTTCGTCGACTGAGCAACTGAATTCAGAGTGGATACGATGCCTCAACAAGGGTTCTTACAGCATCACCTAATTTTGCAATCAGTGAACATAGTTTTAATGGAAACCAATCGAATAGAACTTTTGTGTACTTTCACACAACCTGCCTTTCTATCCAGTGTTATCAAACGAACAAGTTGCAATCAAAAAACAACCAATCTGTTATTGACACTTTTGTTTACTCGTCAAACGTAAAAACGTTCAGGAGTGATCATTTCTGAAGTCTCACAATGATGAGCAAACTTTGTTCTAACTTGAAATTATTGTGTTATTTAGTTTGTCCGCTTCTTTTTACCTCGAAAACAAAAACCTACGAAAAATACCTGGCAGAGCATTTTCTCTTTCTATCTTGATATCGTAAAAAGAAATTCGGAAGTGAATAAGTGCAAATGAGAGTTTTTGAATCTTTTTTTTTCTGTGGGTTTTTACTCTAAGAAAAAACCTTATATCATATTTTGATGGTATCGGTTAGGTCACGTGTTTGGTCGAAGGTTGTTTTTACTGCAAGCTTACTCATGAGCGCACTAGACGGAGTATACCCTCAATGTCTCGAAGGTCAACTACACTTTTGGGTATAACCGGCAACCTGAGCCTCAAACTTGGAGTGGAGAACCTCGAGAGAAGCTCGTGCGTGGTAACGAGCCGGGTGACAGCAGACTGCTCTCTATCACCATTGTGACGCGCGGTAGCTGGTTTTGAATTTCTGACCTCCTATGTGGTAAAACAACGCTATAAACCACTCGCACACCACCGGTCATAGCTCATTCAAAATTAAACGTAATGATACTTGTAGCTCACTAACTTTGGACAAATGGCAAAGTCCGGCTGCAGTCTCTCAAAAAGGCAGGAGTTAATACACCATTCTATCTTATTGCTATGGATGAACATTTTTCTATTCTGACCGGTTTTTTCTCCTTCTTCTTACTATCATAAAGCAGCGCATTCAGTTTTTGCTAGGGATTTTATTGGATGAAAAATTACGATGCTTCCAACTTATGACAAATATACATGCTCTTCCTAAAGTCACCTAGTCAGTCTACCCCCCCCCCCCCTCTCTTTAGATGGCGCTGTTATCCCCACAGAGATAATTACGTCAAACGTTGATGAGAACCAGTCACCGTGTTTGATTTCAACTTCGGCAATTTGTTGTGTAAGGATGGTACCGGATCTGGAATTTTCAACTTATAATTTCAAATCGAGATGTCCAGGTTCACCTCGGGGACAACGTAACTTCAATCCCAGAAGTAACCTCTCGAAATTAGCATTATCTAAGCTCATAGCAGGGAAGTCATGAATATATCGTTCGTGTTTGGCTGAAATTATCTCCTTTCGGAAGCAAATGTTGATTCGAAAACATAAGCTGGCCCTCTCGGTAGTCGCAGCTTTATCTTTTGTGTACGTCAGAACCCTCACTTTGGCTTCCGTCAAAAAAAGTGAGGAATATCGGAAGTAAATTCGAGTCTCATCATCATAATCTCATCTGAACCATAAGGAGCTTGCGTGAATGAAAAGTCATTTTTAGAATCACAAGGTGGGTCTTCGAAACTCATTCCGTCGGTCAGTCAAGGACAACCTTCAGAACGAGGACAGATTGTCCCAAGTTCCAATTTTTGATTTAAGTAGTATGTCATCGTGTCTGGATGACAGGATAAAATATTCTCGGAAGTGCACGACTGGTTTCGCGGCTGCTGCCGCTCGTCAGATAAGTGTACCCAGTACTCGCCTGCCCGGTCACTCCTGTACTTCCATAGCATACTACTTACAACAAAAACCAAAACTTGGGACGATGGGTCTCCGTTCTGTAGGTCATCCTTGACTAGCCGATGAAATAACTTTCGAAGAACCACCTCGTGATTCCACAAATGGACTCTTCGCTCATGCAAGCTCCATACTATTCAAATGAGATTGAAGTGTTGGACCTAAAATAGGGTGCTCAAGTATAGGAGTACGGGATGCGCATACTTGATGAGCGGCAACAATCATGAAATCGGTCGTATGCTTCTGCGGAAGTTTTCCCCGTCTTCTAGATACAATAAAATACTACTTAAGTCACGAATACGTGTCTCCTTTCTAGGCCTTCGATAAGGGTATTACGCCCATTCGAAACATTCAATCAGAGTCTTACACATACCTTGAGCGTCTGTCATCTGATTGGTGACGTGACACTTTACGAGTCAATTTACACATCGGCTTACCTGATCAAACACCATTCAACGGAATTAAATGTGTGTGTATCCCACTTTCCTTTCATAGTAAAGTACCTTATTTCGAGTCCTTTTTGTACCTTTGCTTTGTTCGATTTGAACTATATAAAGATGCTAAATTTGGCTACTTGAAGAAGCACCAAAAACAGGAATATCTTCAAACCTTACCAAATTTATTGTACTATATTGTCTTCCAGTAATTGAGTGACTCACAGATAAACGAACCCTAATTCCCGAGTCACAGAACACGTTTGCTTTACTACGTGTACCGACCACGGAACCAAAACAGTCAAATAAAGCTTTCAAACGCTCAGGCAACAGTGGACAGGAAAAGCTCGAGACGGCAATGCACCAGCTAATTAAGTGATTCATAGAGATAGGCCTTCCTTATGGAGAGCATTTTGACCGATCAACGGGCAGAAAAGAAATAGTTGCCTGAGGGAACACATATAAGCGTTGTGAAGAACAAACGGAATAGCTATGGCTATGAGAAAAAATGGTGCTATCATGACGGAATGACCAGGAAAATGAATCAAGTAATCTACCAAACATTAGGGATTTGATAACAAAAGCGAACTGTGCGACAGAGAACCTGCTTACAACTGTCTTCTGAATCACGTGACTAATGTGGTTGGGAAGAACATAGAAATCTTTTAGAGTTCGTGATCTGAATACTATATCCACTAATTATTTTGAACTTCAAGTAAGCCGTAAAATTTATTTATTTTATTTATTAGGGTAAGCCAATAATCTCATCCATAACTAGTGATGATATTGGATAATACGTGGAACTGTTCAGCTGGCATAATCCAAACTGTAAGCTTTTTTATTCGTTGACAGAATACCAATTGCACCGGTAATCTCACTTTAAAAAATTGGTCGCGACATCCCTGTGGTATGACGTCTGGAATGGAGTTCTCGGGTATACAGTGTGACGTGATGGGGATGATTAGTTGTCGGGACAACATGGATTGTCCCAAGGTTAACAGCACTTGTGGTAGGTTGTTAGAAAGGAGTACTAGATGTCGAAAACGAGCAGTAGAAAAATTTTCAACACCCTTAGTGAATAGTAACCATCTTGTTTCACCCTACAACATCTTGGCATGTCCAAAGTTTGAGAATTAATATGTTGTCAGAGGGATGGATGATCAAACCACATTTCATCTAGTGGAATAATAGCCTAATCTAATTAAGTATGCCGAACATACACCCTGAAGTCATATGCCTATGTTCCTAAAAGCTAGCACGCAGGTGGCCGAGTCACATGGCTCATTGAGAGACCACGTATATTACTATTAATATTATTCAAAGAACACGGAGAATAGCCTGTTCTGTTTCCCGCATCATCCTTTATCTGTTACAATACTCTTTTCTCACCCGCATCCAGTGGAGGTTTACTAAAGAAACTGTGAAATACAGGGATATTTGTAATTTTAACAGAATAAATTACAGAGCAAATAGATTCCACGAGGAACTCGAACAGGCACCTCAGAAGACAAACATTGCGAGGAGAATCCCTTTCGCATACTCTCATCCACCGCGTATTTTGAATATCGGACAACAGATTACACATTGTGAAGTGGATTAAAAAATAAAGTAGCCTCATGGGACTTGAAGTTGTGCCTGACTGCGTGTGATTGGCTAAATACGTGGAGTGCTTAGGATGACGGTAATATGCTTTAGGATACATGGCGAGTTTGGAGTGACCGATCGATAAAGTCTTAAGGTTCCCGTATATTTCCGATTTTTTCCGTAATTCGCAACGACCCTCGATACAGCGTAAAATGAAAACCATCTACTTGAACGAAACGATGGGAGCCATAATGATGAAATGATATCGGTGTGACACACTTTTACGTAATCGGCTACTAACGAAGGGAACAGGTGCTGGCAGGGTTGTGGGATGTATGCTGGATACAGTGTCCTCACGTTGAGGGTTGCATGTGCACGGTCTAAAAAAGCATACAAAGAATGAAAACCCAACGGATTGTGGTCCAGTAAGTACAAAAACAGACACCAACACTTGTATCAGAGAGTATGGAAATGGCGCTGTATACCAATGCTTTACAATAGCACTCCTCCGTCGTACCAACATTTTAACGTACACAATGAAATCACACGTCTTTGAACTCAAACAAAATACCGCTTAACGAGAAATCTCCCAATAAACCACTCTTTATGGCGCCACCTTTCTTTCTGCCTTGAAGTGTCCAGGAATTAATTCAGTCAGTGTAATCTGTGATCAATAAACATTTCAGAAGCCTTCAAAATGACGGGTCGGTTCTCATCTCTGGGTCGTCTCGATCGATCCAACAATCTGAGATTAGATCCTGATTGCTGAACTGATTTGGATTGAAGCAGTTGGTAGACAACGCACGTTTGTTACTTAGATTCCTAAAACGAGAATTGTGAATAATCACGAGTTCGTTTTACACCATGTTTCATTTTCAATTCTATTGTATGTACTTTTTCCGTCAATTGACCTGACCATGCTTCGCCGCCTATCTCATTTTTCTAGTGTCATTCCAGATTGTTTTGACATTGACTTAGTGCGCCATAAAGGCTGGTTAGTACACTACAAGCCCCTCGTATCCCTAGTTGAACTTTGTCGCGATTACGCAACAAGACTGGGAACACGACCGCCGATTCCCTCTAGTGACCCCTGTCGGTCCAGTTGCGACCGTTAGCCGTGGTTGGCCTGTATGATGCGTTTGAGGTGTATGGGCTAGGTTGAACTATCGCATCGTGTGTGTGCTTTTGCCATTCCAATCCGCGGCGACTGGTCGGGCCTATAGATGAACACTAGACGTAAGCGCAGAGGTGGGTAGATTAGACCAGGCGAAAATCTTTGAAAGGAGACATGAGAAGGCATCTAGGACGAAAAAGTGTAGTGCAACGGAGCATCCTATTCTACAGTATTTTTTACGCATTGTGCAGTGAATAGCCTTATTTTCTCTCCTTCGCAAGGAAGATATATGTAGGTATTATTCTTGGCCAACAAAGAGACGTATCATTGGGTCTGATTTCCTCTCTAACTGTACAACTGAATAACTGAGTGAGAATACCTGTTACTTCTTAATGTGGTTAATAGGTTTGCCTTCTCTTGTGCAAGAGTATTATACGTGCCCGTTTTTCTTACACCGAAGAACGGAATTCGTACCAGATCCTTCTGGTGTTAGTGAGACAAGAAGCCACAGAAATGGAAGTTTTTTCCGAAATAAATCTTCTTAAAGATGAATCACTGAAAAGACCCGCTATCTTTCCGAGTTATTACAACATCAAGGAAGGTCGCAGATGAAGTTCAAGTTAGAAAGTATTTGTATTCGTTGAGGAACTTTCCCATTCTTTCCACTCCAGTGTACTGTATTAAAGACCTCAGTAGATCAACAAACCCGCGTTTTAGCCAGTGATGAAGCCGAAATTTATGTGTGGTGAGAACTAGCAGTACGACGAAATGATTTTAGACGCTAACCCGGGGAACACGAAACGGTTGTTATTGATAGATGTATTCAATTTTCTTATTGCCATAACTTTATCAGTTATAAACTGCCCCTTTCTACTTCTGTGCCCAATAAGAATAAGCGAACTTCTTGCACTTCAGTGTTTATCATTTTCCTGTTAACGTATCTTCGGTACTTACAGCGAGTAACAGCAAATGCAAAACGTCTAATGACTAGATTACAAACCAATCATGATAATTCAGAAAAATGGAGAAAATATGTGTAAAATTATTGAAAAGAAAAGAGCAAAAAGGGTACGGGTTTGAGGATTGCTAACGAGAGCAAAAACCACGGATCAGTTTAGTTCAGTTTGAGCGATAAATAATCATGCACTGGGTGTGTCGGTTCTGGCCGCTACCTCTTGGGGAAAACATCTATCAAAAATTAATACGATCTAGAACACGGACAAGATAGGAAAAATAAAACAGGGCGAACTCTGTGCATGGGATTTTGGTGGCAAGGTTGACTTTATATGGCCATTGCAACAAAAAAATTCGATTGTAAGCTGGTCTCGACTGCCATGATCTCCGACAGAGCTCTTTTATGGAACAGTGGACACCTATCTAGATCATTATTGCATTATTCAAATGGTATGCACGTGGATATGATAAGTCACGTGAAGCAAGACTGGTCCAAGGGCGCAGACCGACGGGTGTTCCTCATGGGAGTAGAAACTTAGAGTTGGAGGAATGCTGTACCCTAGAGGTTTCTTCTATCTCTTTGGCCTCCATTAGATGCTTATCCCCCAACTGTGGCTCAGCGAAGCTGAGGCACACATCAGCAGCCAGAACCCTGCAAACCACCCGACAGGAGAGCCGAAACTGCATGAGAGTAACCGAGGTACAAAATCTCGGTGAAACGGTGTTAGCATGCGAGAAAAGTTACCTCTGAACGGGCGGACTAGATTTACTGTATAATTTAGCAGCTGTGAAGGAAATTTGTCGAATAGGGTCGCATGGACCCCGCGGACGGATTTAGTTCAAGTGAATGGCAAACAATCCCTTAGGGAGCAACCTGCAGCCATGCTTGAACACTCTACTGCCTTACAGCCGACACTCGGTTGTGCAATGGCTAAAACTGTGCTCTCGAAAAAAGGCCCAGTGATACTGGGGACGTCTGTTTTATCAAACACCCAGGAAACTTCATGAAGATATCATCATAAGGTCGGCTTTTCCTCTCCGAGGAGCCACCTGCAGTAAGGGAAAGCAAGTGAATAAGTGAAATCATGGTAGCCTCATCATATTATAAATGCAGGTGTGTATGCATTGCTGTGTACGTACATGCGCACGTATATACTTAGGTTTTTACACCAGTACGTCTGCATGTAAGTGTGCGATCGAGTGTCCATGTAAGTATGAAGTTATATTTACATGCACGTATGATGTGTGTCTTACTTATAACGCACATGTTATTTCAAATTCCAGTTACATCCAGCACCACCCATACCGGCTTGAAAGTGAGGAAGCGTACCTCAGTAGTACTTTAAGCTACCCATTGACAAATCTGTGATTTGCTATTCAACTTCCGGTCGAAAAATCTTTACGGGACTCATTTTGAGTTTATAGTTGATAGAGAAAAGTGGAAACTGTACTCAAGCTGTGCTTGACTGTGAACGTGAGGATGATAGGAAAGTGAATGAAAAAAAACAGACGTCAGGTATTCTTTGGTTAGGTAGGAGCGAAATGAAATTTCTGAATAAATTTCTGATCAGCATCATAAAGTACGAGAAAACGTCAAGCTTCTCCGACATGTGACACATTTCGCATCTACGCCCAAACAGAGTGGCAGTTAAGATGCCTTTAAACCCTCTTTTCGTAAGAAGTGAACGTGCTGTCATTCCTCCTGATGTCAGAGAGGCGTGACACGTTGGTGAGGGGGGATATAGAGAACGTCAAAATTTTGTCAGAACTGCCTTGCGTCAAAAATAGCTATTTTTTAATGACATCAGTTGGAATGAAAGAGAACAGAAGTAAGCAATGTCGTGTCGGAAATAGTCTCCAACCAACAAAAAAGAAGTCGGTGACATTTTTCCATTGTAGCTGAAAGTCTGTGTAGTCTATGAGACTGACATTCGGATGGAAGACGATGGTTTTCAGTAATTTAATCTAGTGTTCTGAAGTGAGAGTAACAAGGTAGTACCGATCATTACAGAAATATGGAGTACATGTTAGTAACAGTGGACTATTTTGAAAATAAGGGAAGTTGGATTCGATGCAGAATCATTTGGCCAGATTTACCAAAGCATTGAGCTAGTCACTATTCAGTAGTGCTGAATCTCTGTTTCTTCTTCAATAAACAACTTTACGAAATGGCCAGTTAACTTCGCCATTAATCAAAATCGACAATTGGAACAGAATACCTGGATAATTGGCATTCCAGTTACGTTTTACGTAAACAATACCGAATATTTGGCATTTAGGCTAAATACACAGTTTTCTCGTGCACACAACAATTTGTTGGATATGTGAAAACGACTGAAGCCTTGAAAAAATGCCAAGTCACAATCTGGGCAAAGCAGAAATTGCGCGTAAACCATAACAACAAAGTTGTAACTGACTCCTGGCATTCGTTGAGATACGCGTAACACAATCCAAAAACCGCCAAGTGTCCATTTGCGGTTTCCAATACTGTTCTTAACAAAACAACCATGAATACAACACAAAAACTGCACAAACCTCAACGGTAAAGGCTCCGTGAACCAGAGTCAACCAAATGCGAGCAAATTCAGGATCGCTTGAGGTTCAAGCGGTCAAATCAACGAAAGGTCCAAAGGGAATGTGGGTCAAGGGTCACTGAACAAATCAATGCACCCACCAGTCAGCGGTCACTTAAGGTCAATTTCCGTTGAGTGGTTCGGCGAATGAGCAAGTGTGGTGCTAAACGGTGGTGGAAAACATAAATTTGGAGTGAGGGTAGGGGGAGGGGGGGGGGTGCAGATCAATCCTGAGTTAGAGCCCCGAGTTTGGTTGTTTTGTCGATTACAAGAGTTTCTGAGAATTTCTGTTTCAACAGCATTCAGCTATGAGAAATTTCTCTATCCAAATGCCCTCCTTTATTCAAGAAAAATGTTTCACCTGAAATTAAAAATGAGAAACAAATCACTGACATTTTTTACCTAATAGATATAAATCATGTTGTTTATTGAGAAAATAACTTTTTTCATTTTCAGTGAGAATACGTCTGACAGCAAAGGCTTGTGCTTAGCAAAAAATCTTTAGAAAACCCGAACAATTAGTTAGCATGTGATTCGTCATGAAACCACAATACTACGGAAACCCTTCAAGTAGTGAACGTTATTTCCATACTTGGAAGGCATCCGTTCCTTTTTGACTTTTCAATACTGTTGCCACAAATAACTAGACTACAGTTGTGTCTCAAGTTGGCTGCGTAAGCGAAACTCTCTAGCTAACACGCTGAGCCTCGCCCACACGCTTCCATGTCTAAATCCTTGATCCACTGTTAACTCGTCACGTCACGTCAGTTTGAACGCATCGGAAAAACCTATTATATTCTGTTTATGGGATTTGTATTATAATCTGTTAGAGTTTCTTTTCTGATTATTTTTAGACTATGAGAACTCGAATTCTGCCTTTGTCTCACTGAGGCTACTCAGGACAGGACTGCGTGGTAGGCACGGTGGCACTCAGACCCTTAGAAACGTCGTAATTTGTTTGCAAGCCAACCCGGATAAGCTAGGAGTGTACTTGTGGAAAAGATCAAAATCCTGCCCACTGGGTCTGAGTTCCATCCGAGACTTCGTGGATTTGCGATGTGGATGGTTTATAACAGGCCTGTTGAGGCAGCTATGGCACAGCTACACTTCCATGAATTTCCAATGGTGAGTTGACTACCGCCACTGGGGCATAAATTCACAAGCCACTCAGCTTTCCCGTCTTTACATAACTTCATTCTAAAGTTTGTCACCGGTGCCGTCATAAACAAGTTGTTTTGGATTGATTTGTTCCCACCACCTTGTGATGGTGGGCATGCATTCCCGTTACATGGAATCCAACCACAACAGAATAGGTGGTGTTAGAGAACAGAAGCGTAGAACGACTGTAATGCTTCCCTGTTGTGTAGACGGGTTTGTATCCAGACGAACATGAGGGTTGATAAGGATGGATTTTGTACGGAAACAAAATAAAACTAAGATCCTTTAAAACATTGGGTTATTGAAACCCAATGACATCTTAGAATCCGTTCGGTGAAGGACAGGTTTTCGGTTCTGTTTGGGACCGCGATGTAAGCTTTCGATGTGCTTTCATTAGCCAAAACAAATCAGGCTTTTGTACCTAATCCAACCTTTTGTGGATTACGTTGAGTAGTAGCGTATTTCATTTATGAAGATCATGTTAACTATATTCCTTTGATTTCACATGTTTAGTGTTATAAAGTTTTACGGTACACATCTCGGAGGTATACGGGAAAATAAGGTGCTAAATTTGTGCTTTGCGTAGGTAATATAAAACACAACAAAGGTCTCGAACACAGGTAATAGTTTGCGATTGAATTAGCACATACGCCAGTACATTGTGCTTGTGTTGAAAGTAAGAAGGTATAAACAACCCATATCATAAAGGAAAGAAATAATTTTACTGACTATAGAATTTTTGCCTACATTATGAAACGGTGCTTGTTAGTCAGTCATGGGATCGAGGATATTTTTCCCGCTAATGTTCCATGCAACTTGGCTGAATACAACCAAACAAACTTAGATGAACCTTTGCTAACCGGAGCGTGCAGATATCAGACACGCACGGAAGTGGAAAGAGGCTCATTTCGGGAGACGCAATTGTTAGGAAAAGATTGAAATAGGCAAACGTTTGCGTAAAAGCCAGAGAGGAATTCTTTTGTAAGAAATCCTCTTACTTCAAGAATGTTAGTGTTTACCAACAGATCAGTGTGCACGACAGCGCAATTATTCATCAATCTGTATTTCCTTAATAATTGTTTATCTAACGTAATATGAGATTGCAAAGTGGTTTAGGTACTGAGTTTTTTTTGACGATTCACTGACTTCAAATGGGTACTTATCCGGTAGAAAGAACAGAAAAGTGAATAATATATACCGTGATAGCAACCAAGAGAACGGCTGTCTCCGAAGTACGAGTGTGAAACCTCTTAAAACTCGTCAAAATAATGGGCAATTTTGAAGCCGTGGTTAGCGCATCCAAGAGATTTCGAGGTTCCACTTTTGAAAGTTTCCTCGACCGAGTATATCTGTGAATCAGCAATATTAAATAGTTTGCCTCACTCTCTAGAAACTTTGTATCATTTACCACTTTCACAAATATTGTGCGCGTGTAACTAAGTGAAATTCTTAGGAGTTCAACTTATGCTCTCTGCTAAAGTAGAGCTTGGTGTAAACCCTAATGGTGAGCTCATTCTCGCTGTAAAGGGGATACGTCGATAGCAGTACGCTTTTAACAGAAGCATTTTGTACAAGAACAGCTGAGGACAATTAGGAGGGGGGTGGCTCAACCCAAAGAAATGATTACTTCGTCCCACACTGTCTACTACTCGTCAAACCCCGATCACTGTGGAACTTTTCCCACTGAAATGTTTTTTCATGTGGTGTTAAAGCTGAAGCCACTACTGAAAACGAATGGAAGATCTACACAGTCGTAACATCCGAATTGTTAGGAATTGTGATCAGTGTCAATCTAACGATTCGCGTCGGTGCAGAGCAACGAATCGTTCACGTTTACCGATCAAACTTCCCCAAGTGAATATTCTTCATATGGTACGCATGCTTTTGCAGCTGAGAGTGATATATGATTGACTTTATGTGACGCAAGCATTGTAAAATATTCCCCAGGGAAGGGTATATTGTACACTGAAGATGTGTTGCTATTTGCTTGATATGGGCAGAAAACCACGAGTCAGGCTACCAAATTCCACGCCACAATGTCTGACGAGAGAGAAGGATAGATACAAAGACATACTGACATGCTTGCGAAAAGTTTTGATCGAATGGAACGGTTGAATTTTGTCGTGAAAATTAGACAACCGACAAGAACACGGCAGGAACAGAAAAAGTGATTACGTAAAATCGGTAGCAGATAAGACAACGATTGAAACCAGGTGACAAAATAGTTGGACTGGAAAGCCTGGTTTCTTGAATAAAAACTATCTGATAAACAACTGTATAAACTTTCATCAATATTTTTATCCCTTGTGTTGATAGTTAGAAAAGTAGGAAGGATTCACTTGGCCGGATTCCTTAAGCAAAAGAAAGTTGAAAAAGATGAACAGTGTTTTCTAGCTAGTCTGTCAGTGATAAAAATGCTCCATTCATAACACGGGGAAAATGCTTCCAGGAAAATTGTATATCTGATATAAAATAAATTTATTGCGCCTCTTGAGCTTCACAAAATTGACAGATTGTAGAGACCAAGTTTTAGGTAGCCATATTCGTGTTCAATTATAGTGAGGGTGGGACCCGATGATACACCTACTGCGCTGGGCTTTTGAAATTTACTGTGATTTTGTGATTTTAGATCGAACCATGACTTGTTGGAGAATTGTACAACTTTTTGGTTTTCTCATCCTCGTTTTCGGTTCTCAAGGGGCCGGTATATTCAAATTCCAATCAGTGTTTCATGCCAATGGCCACGTAACTAACATAGTCCGTGACTGACACTTGAGCACAACATTTACTTAAACAGATATTCATGAGAAACACGGGAAAGCTTTCGTGTGAGGTAAATTGAAGTGCTGCTTTCAGTGAATGCTTGGTGGAGATCAGTCCTTTGCCATTGTAGCGAGGAGAGTGAACGCTGATGGGATTCAGAGCCACTTCTATCTACCATACCTAGTTCAATGCTACTTGCAATATGTCAACGGCTAAACGCTGTCCCGCGAGACAGGATAATTTTCAACATGCTGAACTGTATTTCAGAACCCAGATTCTAGAACGGATTGTTTGATCTGAGTAGTTTTATTGTCAGTGATCCGTTGTTCACCGATGATACCGAAGCTAATAGGAGAGAGAGAGAGAGAGAAAGAGAGAGAGAGAGAGAGAGAGAGAGAGAGAGAGAGACAGACAGACAGACAGACAGATAAATTCATAGGGTGTGATAGTTGCTGCTTTGGGATCTAGTTTTTTTCTTTGCTACACTTATTAGGATTTGTGTTGCAACGACTTTCGACCTTTAAAGCCACCTAATGGATGCATTTTATTATCTTGGAATTGGGTTAACGTTTTTTTACTTAAGGCCCCGAATCATAACCTCCCAAATGAACAGAATCAATTTGAGCTTTTTGAACAACATGGTGAATTGTCTTCTATGAAATGGTTATTGCGGTGAAAACGGTGAACTCAAGACAGACGCAAATGGTCGTAAGAACACTTTCTACGAAGAATCATTTTGTACTTTACATCACGCGTTTCGCAGGGCTCGTAAATCGGTCATATTTTATCAGCTAATCAATAACATTCAAGAATATTTCAGACAAGTATTCCTTGATGTTCTGACTGTTGAGCTTGGTTTTCAGATTGCAAACTTTTTATCATCAGTTAGGATGACACCGTGGCCTGACGATCGGAGCATCAAGGCAACCAAAAACCTGAGCTACGACCAACACAACTATTTAAAACTTTCGAGATCAAACAAATAACTTGAGTATTCAGAAAATATGGTTCAAGATGCTTTCGTTTTCTTGCGGAGGAAATGGGAACTTTACACTGCAATGGGATTTTAAAAAGCAGTTATCACATATGGCTGCTTACTATCAATACAAAAATAAATACTGGCACCGTTTCTCTGTGATGGCATTTATTTGTACCCTAAACCAAATATGGGAACCATGCATTTTCATTCTGACGGAAGACTTTTTACTTAGTAAAACATTCACAATTATAAGTAATATCTCTTTACTTCACTGGGTTTGTTTTTGTAAAACTGATTTAAACGTTGGAAGCACTCCTGAATTTGTTTACCAACCGAATTTATTCAAATCAGTTTATCTTCAGTATTCCAAATCTAAACTGTTATAGTGTTTTTTGTGGATCAAAACTTATCAGTTTTGTTACAATTGGGTCCATTATTATTCTCCAAAACAATCTGCACGTCATCATACGCAGTGTTTTCTCGCAAGGCTGCAAAATCCAAAATTTCGTCATGAATGCCATCACTATTGAAAAGCATCGATGAGGGTGAATGTGCGGGTAAAAAGATTGATTCAGAGAATTGAGAGTGGGTGACTTCGATTGTAATTTATCACACATTGTTGAATGAAAGTTCAAGAGGCCCGAGGAAAATGTTTACGGAGTGGGATTTTGGCTACGATGAACGATCGTGTTTTTGGGAATCACTTGTGAAACCACGGCTGATTGACTGGGCAAGCTAGAAAACAGTCATCCCAAGAAAGTAACACGAGAAAAACAAATCACTCAAATTTAGTCAGGTAACCAGTGTGATCCTTTCCCCAGATGTGCAAATCCTCTGGTATAGTTGATTAGCTCAGCTGTTGAAGTGCGAACGAAAGTTGTACCTACGTTGAGTCCAATTTCGCGCGTCTTAATCATTCTGATGTTGTAGAAATCGATCATTTGAACAGTAGTGAAATTGAGTTTAATTCTACGGGAATCCGCCGAAGTTTCGATTACCAAAGAGGCAAGAACAGAAAAAATGACCATGGAATCGGTCTTTTTCTAGAAAACAAATTAGTTTTGATTAAACTCACGAACAATAATTTCAGGAAACTTAGTCATTCACTACAAATTAAACCAATGGTCAGACAATATGCAACAATTTTCAAAAATGTTAGGTTCTGCAGTTCAGGATGACAGTTTTCTGCATCAGTCGATGATCGAACAGGTTGTTGTTGTGGCTCGAAAAAGTTCGGCTGCCAGCTGAGGTCACCGTATCAGTGTATAGGAATCATGCTCCATAGATTTGTCTTACATCACTCCGATTACGACAATTTGATATTTTGACCTTCATGCCATCAATATAAACTAAACAAAAATTGACTTTGACACTTCCCAATTACGTGCAGATTGAAAAATTGGAATTGCCATAAATGTGCCACGTTTTTTTTTATTAGAAGTTTGTATCTGACATTTTCACCTAATCCACTTCCTTAAATGGCTTCATGTCGTGAACTGGGCTGTTTGTATGTAGGTAAGTAAGATTTGTACCTATTTAATGGAATGCAGATTCCGGAAAAAAGTAGCATTTCTGAACTAAACTGACAGGAAGTACAGACAAGGGCAAACCAAAGACAGCAGTTTGTCGAGAGAAACATACACGGACCAGGTAAAAGGGTTTCACAACAAATATCCAGACAACCAACGAAGAACTTGTATCCCAAAAGCACATACGAGAGCACAAGAAGAAAACTAGCTTTGCAAGATGTTTCTACAAAACCGAAACCCAAGAAACACCACGCAGATTCAAATACGGAAGCAAGTTAGATGGCATAAGCCAACAAGAATTGCATTGCGCTACACCATGAATATATCCGACATGACCTCTCGACCTACCAAGTCTCCAAGGCTTCACAGTCAATTATCAGCCAAACAAAACGGTGAAATTACTCAAATCTAAAGTACCATAGCAACTAGGACCCGAAAATAAAAGAAACGTCATATATACGGTAAAAAGCAAGATGAGCCAAATACCACGTTTCTCTAACGGGGTGTAAAACTGTTACGTGTTTGTACATACACAAGAGTACACGGCTCACTCAGAATAATAGAGGTCCACGAAGATAAAGAGGGGCGTTCAGTTTTGATTAGGCCAGTCAAGTGAGCCACACTCAGGAGTGTTCTCGAAATCAAAAAATAAAGTTTGTGACATAGTATATATATATATATATATATATATATATATATATATATCACTCTTGTCTGGTTTCAGACTAAGTGCCAAACAAAACATGGTACTATCGAGGACAAAGGGGTGGACAGTTCGAGTCCATGATTTATTTGGGCAAGCAATGCTGCCAGGTCACTTGGGAGCGTAGCGAGAGGCGTTCAGGACGAGTAGCCACCTCGGAGCCTGAGATGCCCACCCCCGACCAAGCTGAGGCATTTGGAACCTCGTGACATAGTACGTCAGTGTGTACACATCAAAAAGTCAAGTTTCCGCACTTGATACCCGTGACCTTTCCGTTTAATCAGAGAGCTTATGCCTCACTCTAAAGGGCAAGTTTTCCGTAAATCCATAGGCATACGGGGAATAGCACGTTTGAACTGACGATGTCAACATTTGTGACCCTAACTCTAGCACTAACCAGGGAACTACACAAAATAAAGAAGTTGCCTCGACCTCATCAAATAGTAGTGGTTTAGTTCAGAAACGCGCGGGCAAGAACCAACGCATTTCATTAAAGAAAACACTACTTTCTGGCATGAAGAAGAGTGAGAGTGCGGAATAAAACGTAGCGAGATAAAAGTACCACTCACACACCGAGACCAGTGTTCCGTCCATTCGTCTATCGGAATCTCTGTGTCTTGAAGCTACACGTAAAAATTATTTTGGTACGAATATTTTCAGTGAAAATGTTCCCGAAAAGTGATATGCACAGCAAAACTAGGTCAGTGACCAGCTTACGACATCTCAAACCGTTCGAAAAGAGCAAACCATTCTGCGGAGGTTTTGTGAACTTTAATATGGTCAATCAAAAAACCCATTGTTTGCCTAAAAATTGTACACCGCAAGAGGTTTTCTTTTTTAAGGTCGATTAGGTCCCTGTGAACAGAAGCGTGCAAATTGGTGATTTAACTAAAACTGGTTTTCCATGGTGTTGCTCCCACGGTCCCATAAAAGCTGGTAGCAGAATTCATTGCGCAGGCTTCCGCGGTGTATAAAACCATTTGCCCAATAGAAACCTGCATAGGTAGGACATTTCTTTTATCATTACTATTGAACTTTTAAACTCTGATAGTGACGTAAACATAAAAGCAGAGTGATTCTAAAATCCTTAACATACAGTTTGAGTAGAATATTGTTTCGAACACTAGGTGCCGATCTGACCATCTATGGTGCACTCAGGACACATCCGAATAAAACGAGGGAGTTCAACAATCATCAAATTCATGTATCGGTAAGACTTATCAACGAAGTGGACCAATTATCAGTAGGAGGAGCTTTTTTTGAACTCCAAAGGTATAAATTGTAAACAGTGATTTTGAGAACACGCCGCTGAGTAACATTGCAAAATGTATACTTGGATAGAATTTGGCTTCAGTCAATTAATATTGACAGTATTGTAGGAGTCTCCACGACGGAAAGAAAACCCTGCAGGTGATAAGTTGGAGAAGGCGTGAATTTACCAAGGTAGAGCCAGAGAGATAGACAAATTCTCTTGCTTTCACAAACTAGGCTTCTAGCTTTGGATCGGAATCGCTTCGGCGAACTGCAGCAAATGTAAGTTAGTGGCAGGAAAAATCGCAGAGAAAGTAGTTGTTTGGTAGATCCAACGGTTTATATTCAGCAAACGACATTCACTGATTGTTAACGATGGCTGCCTGGGTAAAATAGGTGTCCACCCACCGAGGGACATGTTCAGTCAGTCACAGTCATACTTGCCTTTCAGTTTGGCTTAGGTAAGTGGTCGACCACCTAAAATGAACATATCTAGAAAATGTAATTTGACATGAACTGAGAACTGTTTCTGACTAGGGGTGGGAACGCATATCTATCTGCTTGTGTAGAATAGGACAAGTTCAACAACAGCTAATGACTGCCAGATTGCCAATTTGAGGCTACGTGCGAACAACCTTGAGGGGTAGGTGCCAGTAAAATCTATTGGAATATAATTTGTTTAGCTTTACTCTGCCCTGTTCACCTTTCTATTTCTTACTAGGAAAAGTTGCTTCGTAACACAAATCCGTCTGTTTGTTGCCTCTGTTCAAACCCTTGCAGAGCAAATGCTGAATCTAACAGTGACCACGACATGAATCCAGTTGCAGCTGAATTTTGTGCACAGTTTTGCGAATCAGTAGACCAGTCCCGAGTATCTGTCCAAGTACATCTCTAAACTTCAGTTTTCATTTTATTTTTAATCTTATAGAAACGACACAGATTTCAATTCCCCGGTGAAAACGTGTCTCTTTCAGCCCTGCTGATGAGAGTTAGGTACCGCAACTTACAATAAGTCCCAACCTGTCTCAGACTTGCAAAAAACGGGTCTGTTGTATAAATAAACGAATTTGAAAACCTCAGTTTTTCGCACGTGAAAGCTAAACGCGGGTAAATGACAACCCTTCCAGTCTAAATTTTACAGACAAAAAATACTGAATATCACTAAACAAGAGACGAACATCACAAAGAAAGAAAGAAAGCATTCCATCGGTGTCAACAGCGGACCCTTTCAAGCACTGATTACTCCGGGAGATTTTCTATGAAATCCTCCACCAAGCACTGGGTGGTGGAGTAGCTCACCAATTTGGGAATAAACTTTAATAGTTTATCAGAAGACATACTTAAGTAGAAACAGCTCAAGGCACCGCAATTATTTACACCTGTGCATGAATTCAAAAACCAAGATTCATCAAGGTGCCTTTTGGTAAGTATATTTGTTTACAATGATTTTACGTGAATTTTCTATAGTTTCTTTACTTCAAAGTCTATATTACCAGTCATAGATTAAATCTTAGAAGGAATAGGGACAAGGCAACACGGCTGACCCGGAGGGAGGGAGGTTAACTGGTCTTCCTGATGCTCACGTTTGACTTTTCCGACCCGGATTCGTGTCCTGCAGCCGCGGCCACGGCCTTTGGTCACTTTACCCAAATGGAAGCATCCAGATGTTCGTGACACTCTTTCTGAAGCCACTTGCCACCACAGTGTAATCAAAAGAAGAACTATATTGGAGAACGTAAGTTATGCACAATGAGATAAAACTTTGTGTTGCCAAAATGTACAGTGACTCAAATGTGTGGAAGAACAAGAGAGAAGACAAATGCTGTTAGAGGAATTCCTTTCGTATAATATCATCGATAGCTAACCTATAACAATACACAAAAAACGGGAACGATTTGCTGTAAAATGCGGCAGTAACTGATACAAGTGGGTTTGTCTCTGGGTGTGTCAAATTGTGTGTGGTTTTCTCAAATGTGATTACCTAAAGTCATGGTAGGTTAACGGTGAAATTTGAACATTTATGGATCACTTCGACTGCAGTATGATCTTTGTAAAGATGCAGCGAAATGATCTAAGATGCACATCGTGAAACCTGTGTTTTTGACTTCTGTTTCCAAAGTTGTAAATGGAAAAGATTTTTTCTCATTTATGAACACACAATGTGGGGCTAATGTGGCTTATCAGCGATGTCCCTAATATCCTCAAGCGGTGTAGATCACGGGTTGGTAGATGTGCAGAAGCAAGCAATAACACTTACGCTGATAAGGACGGGCCTGGTGGTCTGTGTCTGAGCACTTTGGAGAATGATCGCTATTCCGCTGGATTATTATTTCTCCAGTGAAAACTGCTCATCTGAATCTCCCTTGCTGTTAATATTCTCAATGGATGTATTTTTTCAAACGTACCAAATTCTTTCATAATATAAAGCAGAATACGCATATTTATACGTATTCTAGATAGGATATGATCAAATTTTCCAAAATCCATGGAATCGGAAATAGTTTGACAAAGAACAACGTTGTTAGTACGTTAAAGTATACGGACTGGAGAGAGAATTGAAAGATCCCTGATCCAGGTCAAAAACTGAAAAGAGGATAGTGCTGCACCATGGAGTACACGGGAATCAATTCGCTCTCATTCGGAGAAATTTATCCTACGGCCAGTAAAGTTGTTCCTAACAGATTCCTGCTGTATTTTTCACCCTTTTCACCTTCGGCAATTCACCCCAATTTATAACACTGTAAAGCACTAATTACATTCAAAAATGAAGTATTTCATCAAATCAGTGGTTGTCACTCACGGCCTACTGTCCTAGTTGATTGGGCTGGTCAGTTACGATGTTGGACTGTGAGTCCCCTTGGGTAACACACACGCACACACACACACACACACAAAACATGCCTATTTTCCAACCCTGACAGACGGAAAAATCTGACAGCCCACTGAATATATACACTTTTTGCAATCTGAGTTATGTGGCAAACCATTTCCACGCACAACTGAAGAGGAGAAACATTCTAATTTTCCAGAGCACTCCGTCAGAATGCGGACTAGCAAATGCACTTAAGCTGAACCTGCGGTAGTTTTCGGAGCCACAATTAACACAAAAATGAACGATAAACCTTAAAAACATCGTTGGGAGCTCAACAAATTAGCACCCGGAATCTGACTTCTGATGCAGTAAGGATTATATTAGTTATCCACAAATGTTTCGGATAACTCAACTCGAGATGCTGTAAGATATTTTTGCAAAGGCCCCTTGTCACAAAGGAAAGGGAATCAAGCACATGGGAAGCTGCGTTTCACCCGGAGCTCGGATATCGGATGAGGTATCTCCGCGTATACAGAAGGCTCCTTTGGCATTTTCCAACATGAGTTATCTGTGGCGCTGACATGACATCCGTTTACCTATCAAAGCCCGACCGTACGTTACAGCAGTCAGACCCGTGCCTCTGTATGGTTCGGATAAATGACAACTGCAGGTGGAGGACATACGAAGATTGTCGTTATGTGAACAGCAATACCTTCGTAGTACTGTTCAAATTTGGAGGGAACACCGTGTGAGCAATGCTGAGATTCGGAGGAAAGTCTTAGGTTCAAGGACTAAATCCTTAGATGATGCACTTAAGCTCACTAGGCTTAGGTGTTTGGGGCATGCTTTACACATGTTCCCGGACAGAATTACTCGGTGTGCTATGGTTTCTGAGGCGGATGACCATTGAAAGATGAGTAAGCGGGGTCATCCTATGACATGGAAGATAGGTATGAAGAGCCTAACTAGTAGAATTGGTCATTTAGGGCTTGTTAGACTTCCTGTTTCGGGTCCAAGAGACCCTTCCATTCAATGGTTAAATACGTTGGGGAATATGGCTAGATGCCGCGACCAGCCGTGCTCTTGTATCCATAAACTTTTTTCATCAACTTAATCCCATCAATGTAGTTCTCCTCTTACTGCTTTCATACTCTTTTCTCCTTCATTATTTCCTTTTGAGATTGCCGTTAGGAGATAGCAATCAAAGCCATCGCACCCAGTGCATGGTTAGTGGTTGCCTGAACAGAACAAATATACCAATCAATACATACAAAACGATCCACTTAGAACGGACCATATCACTCTTCAAGCTGCACGTAACTACTACGGCGTGTCCAATCGAACTGGATCTCGACTGTCTGTGTACCATGGGAACCTTCTCATGAACCAGCAGGTGAATTAGTATCTTTGGGTTTTTTAAAACATGAAATTCATTCAACTTGAAAAAAATGAGAGAGGCTACCAGAGGTAACCGAATAGTCGACGGACTACCGTTATTCCAAATAACGCTGTCATCGAACAATAAACAGCAAAAAATAATTAGAATATACATGAAGTGACAGAAATACAAACTTGATGCTTAATTCTGAGGAAAAAACACTAATGTATTTACCGAATAAATCAGAGGCTTTTTTTTACCCGTTCCTAATGCCCACGCGTTTCTACCCAAGTAACACCATGTGCAAGCTCAGTTGCTCGGGAGCTTTTTCACACTTGTTGCACTGTTCTCGTCAGCCCTTGTGTCAGGCTAGAAAGCTTTTACTATTGCAAACTCTCCTAGTTTAGAAGTCGTGGTATCGTCATGCTTGAAAAGCTATGTACGTGAGCGACTACAGTAAATTTATCGATAGAAAATCACTTGGAGCTCTTCTTTACGAGAGAGACTTGCGTTTGTCAATGCAGGTGACGTTTTACAAAGCGCACGCTGTCATCAACTAACGTTTGTTCCATTTGAACGCTCGGAGATGTAAAGAAGGCTTACTCGTACGACCTAGTATGCTAAAGATATTCTGATTCCCTAGAAAAAACTTTTCTAGATTTCATTAGCGTAGGGAAAAATGAACGGCACCTCTTCCTAACAAAAGCAAACATTTTACGAGTTATTCTCGGTTTCGATGTTGACTTTCTGACAAATACTGGCTCTCAATCGAGAAAGTAGATCCGGTAATTTTTAGCGGAATACAGGTTGCTCGACAAAGTAAACGACAAACAGTTACATACACACAAACACACAGTTCAGTCTTCCGATAATCATTCGAACGGAAATCTGACCAAAGAATATCGAAAGAATATTACAATAAAACTACAAGCTTCTATCAACCGTGTTTGAAAGCTATTGTAACGAACATAATAGTGGAACAAAGATCTCGTAGATTCCTCAAGTTATTGCCCGTATTTAGGGTTTGTTTTGAAAACAGTGTCCAGGAAAAAGGGCGAAAGATCTGTTGGTCGTAGCTTGACCATTGATGAGCTGTTGTGCTTAGACTAGTGTGTTCGAGCATTGCTGTTAGGACTCTGCTTGATACGATCGGATTTTCGCAGCTTTGTTCATTCGCCTGTGAGTTTATTCGAATGGACGAGTGCTCGGACTGACGGATTAACGTAAGATTAACTACGTGACTTTCTGTTTCACTACACATGTCCATGACTATAACTGTTCTGCAAACCCTTAGATTAATTTCTCAAACGTGTAGTGATTTTGAGAAAGAGTGATCTGACACCACACATATGATAATGAGTTTATTCGTGATCAGCAGCATGTCCGTAATTATTTCGAAAATCGGTTGCAAAAACCGAACTCTTCGGTTTTGTCGACGCAAATCACTCATCTCTCCATAAACTGGCTTCACAGACAACATACATATTCTTCAAATCACGGGGGTATATATATAAACTACAGTTACCAATCAGAATGTGCTTCCTTAATGGTAGTATAATTTAGGTAGGTAACTGAATAATCTTGAGCTAGATTGGAATAGAAATAGGTTTGTTTCACTCCAAAAAACTGCCATTATTACTTGAAAGTCTGTATTAGAGTTAGTGGCTCAGTGAAGGTATGTTTTTTGCTTAATTCACTCATCCACTTTAATCGAAACTTAGGCTTCAGGAAAGTTTTAGTCTGTTGAACACTTCTGTTGTTATCTGATCGGCGAAATTGAACGTGTAAATAGATCATTTGAAATCGATGCTACCAATGGATAAATATGGATCAAAACGTTTGAAACAGGACCAATAATGAACGGACAGATGTCACTCCAAAGATTAAAAAGCCGCCAGTGGTAGATGGCCTGGAAATCTCCTCCAAACTTCATGTCTGTTTAGCTATGAACAGAGAGCACTGGAGTTTCAGATGAATAGTCAGTCAGTCCCTCTGTATTGTCTTTAGCTGTCACAACCTACAGAAACTGAAGGCCCGAAAATCAAACTTCCGGTTTTATTATGGTGACAAGGCATCTAATGTTTACCGGTGATCGTCAAGTGAAAATCAAAATAAAATCCACTAAACGGATGCAATACCCTGAATATCTTGACAAACTGAGAATCATCCCTGTATTTGTTGTTGAGCACACATTTTTGCTAACCCTGCATTGGGTTATTGTATCTTGATACAATTGAGAGATTGACCATAGGTCCGATTTTTATCGATCACTCAAAAGTTGGAATGATTGGTGGGATATGCAATTGCAAGCAGAGTTCAGTTTATGAGAACAGACTTTGGTAAATGCACTATACTGCAGCTGTATACGGGAAACAATATGAAAGACGGTAGCTGTAAACTGCCGTATCTCTGTTTTATAAAACAGACTCGCTTGTTTGGGAAATTTATGAAGTCCACAGTAGGGAGATCGTTATCGGTTTTACAAAGTGCAAGGTTCCATGAGATGAAACAGCGTTGAGAAGGAAGTGAGAAATCCCACTTTATATTCTGTGTAGTAAAACTTTGTCCTCCCCACCCGGACTAAAATGCCACTGTTTGACGAGAACATTTTGAAAGCATATGTAAACTTGGGTTCGATTTTCGGGTTACCCTTAGCCAATTAGGAGCATTTCACCAAACGGTTTCCTAACCAAACATAAGAAAATAGAAGAAATTTTAATAATCAAAATACCAAGCCAGAATGTGCTGGGGAACTCAGCAATGCTCTAAGTTGGAGCTTCATATCGCTTCTTTGAAGAAATAGTGCCAAGCATCGTAGCTGGTAAATATGTTTGTATATTTTTTGGCGGATGTCGCGTGATACTATGTTTTCGGTTCTTCCGTGCGGGTAGACAAAAAAAGATGGAGACAATAGATGATCTTGATGCAATTTTCGACTGATTTGTGGTCTCAGAAATACAATGTCCCGTGAGACTGTTTATAGTTTATTGCTTCAAAAATGTATTCTCTGACCTAGGTCTAACTAACTATGGTAACTGAGGTCAGACCAACATGTAAACAACTCAACACATTGTGAACGGGATCTCCAAATACATAATCGTGTTGATTACAACTAGATAGCTACGTCACGGTCAATCTTGGAACAAACGGTTACCTCAGAATGAGACTAACAAGACTAGTCACATGTAACTGCATCATGACGGTTGACATAAAAAGCCAAGTTTGGAGTGTCTGACTGCCAATGAAAACCGTTTTGTAGGTATTCAAAGGAAAAAACTGGAAAGAGATATAACATTGCTAAAGCACCAGTTAGAACATTAATTTTGCCTAAAAAGCTTTCAGCTAAACTATCGGGTTATCAGAGTACAGCAAGCAACTTTTAGTGAGCAAAAGACTTGATCGACTGAAGTGCAAAAAGCTGATGTAGCAGCCCTCAGAGTTTTGGGTTCCGTGTGTTCGAGGTACTACACCTATTCGGATTGATTTCCCTCTGAAAAAAACTGATGATAACATGAACTATTTCATGGTTTTCAAACAGTGCACTGACGAACATATACTATGCTTAATCTAATTACCCGCAGTGGATTTTACGGTTCTCTTACTGCAGAGATGAATGTGCTTTCAAAGCTGGACATTTAAAAACGTTCTGCTGAAGAAGCTGATAATAACAACGGCGTGCTTAACAAAGAGATGCAAGAAAAGTATATGGCAGGAAAATTTGAGGCAGTTGTTTTTCTTCCTTAATTTGGATTTTGAAAGAATTGACACTGGGATAGAATACGGTATTCAGACTAATAAACTGAACTGAAATTCTTTTAAAATAAATAATTCCAGTGATTTGATACCTGCTCAAGTGATCCCATATGCTATTGCTTCGTTTTCAATATCTAGCCAATCAGACGAAGTCGGACCGTAACAGTCGCATAGTGCAGATACGGCGGAATCTCCATATGACTACTCAGGGCATCATTTTCCAATAAGTGCACAACTGCTTTTTTATATGAAAGAGTTTGTACCAACCAAATCGGAGGGAATACTTTCTCGCCATTCTTTTCTGACCTTATTGTTTCTTAGAGCGTGTAGTCCGGGTACAAGCTATTAAATCACGTACGACTGGTCGGGTAGATGCACTGCTCACAGCTTCCTTAGTTAGAGCAACAGATCAAAGATACATATAGTAGGAAGAGTTATTCAACCTGTGCTAGAAAAATCAAAAGTAAACGTTTATTCAATGCTACAAAGATGCATTATTTTACTCGGGCTTAACGGAACAGTTTGGTAAAAAGATACGAATGGGTTGAAACAGAAGCCAGAATAACCACTTAGGTCAGAATAACCACAGTTGTTTCGGAATTGATCCTGGATAAGGAGGATGCGAGCTAAAGGAAGGAGGACTTGAAAAGAGCTTTGAGTGCTCTGAAGCTAAATGTGTGAACTGTTTGTTAGCCGGTTCAGAAGAGGACTGAGAAGTGACGAAGAAATGCACGGAATTACTGACGGCTCGTTCCGGTTAGGAAGAACAGTGAATCAGAGAAACGTGATAAACAAGCAATAAACGGTAGGACTAAAGGCATCTTTGTACTGAAGGCCACGAATACATAAAAGTCAGTTTAAATGACTTCCATCAAGAGTTCCAACCAGTCCTTTTCATTCAAGAATCCAACTTGGTAAACTTCCTTCCTGTTGAAGAAAAATCATTTCGTACTTTGTGAAGCAAAAAAATAAGAATGAAGTAAGAGTTATTTATTGCACTAAAAACTCATTTAGCTGAAATTTCAGTGAACTTCAAGGGCACTTCGAGGAGGAGAGAACATTCCGGGTAATCTCGTATATTAGAGGTAGCTAGATGGGACGGTGATATCTCTCACCGATACTGTTTTAAAAGTTGCGGCTTTTCTAGAAAAGTGGGTAGTGTCACAATTGTGATGCTATCCAAAGGGCGATATGTATTCTGGCAAAATACAAAAACTCAGTATGAAAACCCTAAAACCGACTTTTCGTGATGCATTTCCTCCATCTACGGCCAGTATACCAACGGAGTTCAAATGAGAATACACTGGAAATAGAAGGGTTATTTGAGCTCAAACACTTGCCTTTGAAATTCTGTGGTGCAGGGAAAATTTCGTAGCAAAGTCTGTGTAGGGTTATAAGGAGTCTACCCTTGCTGGCATGCAGTTGTGCGAGCAATACGAAGTCAACTTTCCGTGGAAGTTACGGAACGAATACGGGAAAATTTGCTGAGTTGTACTAACCAGAACAACCATGCCTAGGATTTTGCTTCTAATACGTAGTTCAACCAAAAAAGGTGTGGTGAACACTTTAACTTAAAACACAGTATGAAGCCAAAAATACTTTGTGAAGGGTCTCTTTGAACAACAAACTATTCGTTTTGGGAATGTGGAGGAAGTTTGTAACCTCCACCAAACCAGGAAAGTCGACACAAGAAGCGAAAATAAAAGGAAATATTAATGGTCATAAAAGCAATTCCGATACTTTTATTTGACTACCAATGACGGGGAGATTTACTGAAATGAAATACAGATCACTTACCTACCAGCAGTTGAGATCGGGGCATAACGAACGGTTTGAGTGTAGTCGAATAACAATACATTCAGCGAGGAAAATATTGTTGAAATTATGAGACATACTTGATAATTAGAAGTTTGGAAGAGCAGAGCTGTATTCTATTAGGCTCGTCCACAGGTCACGGATAGAGGAAAGTCCGCGTGTTCGCAGCTATCCATGCACACGCCGAACTTCGGCTCACTGCGTAAGCGGCCAAGGACTATCAGCGATAGTACCCGAGGATGGGGTGGAATTTTTCCGATTGGTTAGGGTTCTCCGCTCTTAAATGTCCCATGAATCCATAGGCAGCAATGTGATGCGGTGAGTATGGCACACTGCAAAATACGGCCATAGATTCCTGCTGAGTTCCATTTACTCAACTTACACGGCACTGGATCGCCTTGACACCGGGCTGAGGATGGCCTCTGCTATCTGGTGGATTGAAGCCTGTGTCTATCCCTAATCGGGCTAGATCGCGTGCGTATATTCTGCCAGAGGAGGTTTTAGAACCACCTTTGGCCAGCAGTGGTAAAACGGTTCATCGTCGTGCAGTTCGGACCGCAAAGTAGTGGGTTTAGTTCAAGCCAATGCTGATCACTTTCCCATTAGGCACTCTCTATTTTGGCTGAGACCTTCTTCCAAAAGTATTGCACATTTTTGTTCCAAGAAGAAAGCAGAAGAATGAGATTAGTTTGTCCAGAGGGAGTGAATGAAAAGTACAGTTGATCAATGGTTCATCTGGACCAACGTGGATGCCTTACAGGGCAGACTTGTTTGAGCAAAGGCTAGAGGTGTACCCTCAAACACAAAAAGGCCTATTGATAAGGCAGTGGTTGACAGTTCTCTCAGGCACACCACTCCCTTACGCCTATAATCTCCACTTTATTTCTAATTTTTTTCCTATTTACACCTAACTAGAACTTCGGATTGCAAAATCTAGATTATGGAACTTGTAGGAGATTGTTTTATGACAAAACAAATCCCAAAGTTTTAATCCGGAGCAATAAATGTACTTGTTCATTGTTTGCTCAGTGGACATTCTTTTATCAGTCGCGTACGTAAAACGTGCGATTTCGTGTTCAAATGGAGCACAGAGCAAAACAATGGAATAGATAGTGTCAAGCGAAATAAGGAAACCGTTCGGTAAACCTGATTGGTTACCGCCACGACAGGCACACATTGTGGGTCAAACGTTTCTGTGCACATAGTGAGGGCCTAAGTCTGCTTATCAACACAGACTCACAAAAAGCTAGAAGCTTTGGGTTCCGATTCCATGCAATCACTCTGTGCTCCATTTGAACACAAAATCGTATGTTCCACGTACGCGACTGAAAAGATTAAAAGAAATGCTTGCATCTCGCAATTTATGTCTTCTATCTGTTTTGATGAACTGGATCAAGGGGACCCAATGTTTCAAAATCCTTTTATCACTCTGAAGATTAAAAAATGTTTCTTTGTTGTTTGCGCTAAGTAGATTTTTTCCAAAACAGTAAACACAGGCATTTTTTGCAGTAAATCATTTTTCAGACAAAGCAGTTGGAAATCACATTAGAATGGTTCCCACAAAATGAACATTTATTTTAGGCATTTCCTAAGAAAAGATTTTTCACTTGATAACTGACACAGTGTATAGTTATGACAACTAACTATATATACATGTATATATATATATATATATTCATTTCCTTTTTATTGTGTAATATCGGTATACCATTTCAAGAGGGGTTCCACGGCAAATTTGGGGGCAGTCAGTTGGGGAACGGGACCGGCATTGTTGCCGGGATTCGATCCGGGAACAGAAGAGTTGAAAGTTAACCACGAGGATAACAGTTTGACCACAGCCGGCGAATTAGATGATTGCATTTTGTCTAACGACTAGAAATTTAGTCTATCAAAGACCGATTAGGCGAGATAGACGTCTGTTTACATTTTCAGCTGGGTTATCCGAGGTACTTTCATTGAATAAGGTCTCTCGCTGTCATTTCCTTTTACGGCATAAAATTACATATTCAGTTATCTATTTTGGGGTACGTGAGGGATCAGTTGTGGAATTTTGGGCCGAATGACGAAGTATCCGGATTTCAAGCAATGGCCTCTCCTTCTGTTTGTCATGGAAAGTGCTGATTCTGTTGACCCAACCAGTTCTTTCTGATTTGCTAACGGGTTTTCACCCAAACTATTCTCAAGTTGTCTGAACAGGCTATAATTAAATGAACATCCTTTCATCACTCGGCAGTGAAATAAACTCCCTTAGCCAGTCCGTTTTTCGTAAGACACTTACGTTGAGGTTTTTACTTCTCCTTCAGTGTACTCAGAAAATTTAAAATGGTAGGGTACAAAAGCTGCAAGCCATAGCGAAAATGCAAAGGTGATTTACTGCGTCAAGATGAAACATCTTGTCCAAACATCTGATTTAGAAACAAACCACCCAGCATCAGTTCCGGACAAAAAAACCCCTCGGCTTTGTTCGAACTGTTTGCCTTCGCTAATGGAAGATGTACACTCCATCTATCTAAGTCGCCGCACAGCATCTCAGCTCGGCCACGTGGATTCGGGCGCTGGCCTTACATATGTGTTATATTTGACAGTGAGTTGTAGATTATCTGTTTTCGAACGGTCAAGAGAATGTCTGGTTTCCCAGACAGTATGTTCTGTTTGAGTGACATTTGTGCTTGAGGTATGCGGGCATAGTATTTAAGTGATTTTTCCTATACCTAGTTGGAACAGACGTCAGTCACACTTATGAGTTGCTAACATTTCAGAAACATCAGCCGATGCCTGTACAGTAGTTTTTGTCAAAAACGTTCCGGTTGAAATAACTAGAATTGTTTCGATCTGTAAAATATCTCATTTTACTTCGTTAAAAATTAAAGCAGTAATTCGCGTAAAAATACCCACCTATGAAAAAATGAGACTCGGAGAAATATTTGATAGGTGCAAACTGAGACCGAAAGCATTTCACATACAAACGGAATTTCTACAGCCACCACTATTACTACTACTAATTTTGCCTCAAAATTACCGCTAACGTCAGTCCCTGGTCGCACTCCTATATCTCCATTCAAGGAAAGCATCTCTGATAGTTCTATATTTCATTGCATTTACGCCTTATCTTGCAGTTGCACGAAGGCTTATATCGGCAGAACCCACAGAATGCTAGGCAGTGGGACGACCAAGCACACCCAAGTTCATACGGGAAGCAAAGAGTCGCCCGAATTCCGAAGCTTTGTCCGCGACACGTAGACCCACACTGGCTGTCGCTCGACACTTGATCGGCAGTGGGTACAAGGTTATTCCAATGAACGCGTTCTCCGTCGTCTTACGCACATACATACACACGCAAATACACTCACAAAAAACTGAGTTGTATCAGTTATTCCCACGTTTTCGAGCAAATCATTCATATTTTCTGTGTAATGTTACACTTTCGCGATCGACAAGAGCATAGGAAAGGACTTCCACTCACAGCATTTGTCTTCTGTCATGTTTGTTCAAATTCACTACGGGATCTAACTGCTTTTAAGTAAACCATATTCTTTTGCGTATCGTGAACATTGAGTGATACATTTTTCCGTGACACTTTTCACTGACGTGCAGCACAAAGGACAAACGACCTCGGGTTATGTGAACCGTACATCACTAAAAGCTAGGAATTAAAAGTCAATAGAACAATAGCCGGTTGTTCAAACTAACTTTCACCTGCTGTTTTCTTCTTTATGATGATTCGATAATTAAAAATAATTTCATTGGAAAATAGAGGTTACGGCCAACTCTTTGTGTTCATTCGTGTTATCTGTTAAACATAAATGAACTTGTTCGACAGTGAAAAATTATTCAAAAATATGCAATACTGAGGAATTACGACATGCGTTCGAAATCCTGTAGTCAACGAGCATTTACCAAATATACGTGCGCTCCGAAATCATTCCCCGTCAGTTCAGTCTTGGATTGACTTCAACGAAGCTAACGAAGGAAACGGAGCTGAAATAAATAGTTTTCGATTAAAAATCCTGGGTAAGGTGCATTCCTAGTCCTTATCGATTTTCACTTTAGTCAGCTTTGACGTGTTCAGCCAAGATGGAGCCAGGAGTTGAATGGAATTTCGATCAATAAGTTATGAATAGAGTAAAGCGAGACCCTCTTGATCATTATCGAATAGTATTCCATTAATTTGGACAGATGCACTCATTTACGCTCCTACTTTTCGGGGAAGGAGAATTTTCGTGCCAATGGGAAAGCTGCTTACTTTAAAAGTGACCCAGCATTGTCTTCTCGCCGTATCTAGTCAAGTACCGAATTGGAAAGCTATCTTGAATTTCGATTGACCGTTAATAAGTTATTCAAGCTGGAAATGATCAAATTCCCGTGAAAAAAAGTCTTCCTAGTTGCGCCTAATTTCGTTACTCTGTGAATAATGCATCTGCATGCTAGAAAAGTGAGGAGTTTTGAATAAAGAAAATGCTTCGAATCATTCGCGTCAAGTTCCTTTTACATCTTTGGTCTAACACGTGGTGAACAAAGGCTGATGCAACTGGATGAAAATTTGGTAATTATTGATCTTGAATGTCCGGTATTGACCCATAGATGTATTCCATAGCTGAGGTAGGGAAGTATTCGGTAATAACAAGTGATGTACGCTATCTGCGTGATTTAATCCTTGTGAGCAACTTTCTTCATTCGTGTTCCTAATAGTTCTTGCTTGCTAATTTGTTACTTGGTGGTGTAAGAAAGATGGTTTGGACACCTTTGGTCTCAATATATATATATATATATATATATATATATATATATATATATATGTCGTGGATCTATTTCCTATTTTACAATGGTTTGATTATTGCACCTAATTTCAAGCTTTACACACCAACCGGTTCAAAACTGCGCTCTACAGTAGTGTGGTTTTATAAATATCTTCTTAGAACTATTGAAACGTATCAAAGTCTTTTATTACAATCTCGTTAAATCATTAAGATGGTGAACATGATTTTTATTTTTTTTTTTTTTTGTTTAATCGCTCTTGTTCGCTATCAGTATTTAAGACACTTCTCTTGGCTAAGAGAATATTGTGGCCTTACTTGCACACAGTAAATTAAACTACTAAGTTTTCTCAATTTTACAAGGACGTTCTTCCCAGATTCTCTTTTTACATGAACCGTACTCTTAGTATTACGCATCAATCAACTGGGGCTTACATTTTGACAAGGGCCTGTATGATCCAGATAACAAATTTGTTGACCCCGTCAGGAGAGTGCTCAATGAGACCAGTGGTTTCTTTTTAGGGGAAATGCAGTGAATGAGTTATCATGCTTGTGCTTCGCTTTCATTCTGGTCCATACTGAAGTTGACCAGTAGGAAGAATTACATCTCTTCCAATCCAGGAATGAGTGTTCATTTGCTTCCCAACCAATCCCGAACATCAGTGGAACCTAGCTGTTATATCATCAAGCGGTCAACTAGCTCGATTCGGTCGAACATGCTACGAAGCTCGTTGCATAGAACATCGAATTTGCTCATTCTCTATTCATTTATCAACTTCTTTTTATATGACAATAACACAACATTTCAAGAAGGGGCTCGCGACCACTTCACGGTTGTTGATTGTGAAAAGTGACTGGTGGCGACTTAAAGTTCTGAATCCCGGACTGAAGGGTCCCCATTTCATGATGTTGATATTTTGACTATCTTTGATCATTTCTACTCAATGACTTGCCATTTTTGTTATACGGCCCCTGTGTAGGTGTTGGTTGGGACCAATCGCGTACTTCGGTTCCAAGCTTCTTTACTTTGGAGGAAATATCATGCCCGAATTTTGTCTTGTAGCAAGAACCGGTGAAAAATATTCAGAGGCATAACGAGCAGATATGGCACACACACACACACACACACACACACACACACACACACTAATTCCCCATGCTTATTGAGATGTTCTAATCTGAATGAAAATCGAGTGTATTTCATGGGAATTAATTCATCTTTCTACCCATCCCGGCATGAATGGTGAATGACTAGTTGGTGACACTCTTTCAGCTTACGGAAAATGTTTACATTTATCAACAGATACCGACCATGGTGAAAAACCTCATTGATCACAACGAGACTGTCTTTGCAATACATGCAGGTAGGCGAATAATAATATTCATCATGCTTCTGTTTTACCCAGTGTGACCCTGAGCATGGAAATGCTTGAAGAAAGTAACTCATGCAAGGTACAACTGCTTTTCAACAAACGCAGCCTGAAAAAAAGTTGACAACTTACAGAAATTTTCGACTACACGGTGGTATCAAACAATAAAGCAAACTCAGTTTATCTATGAAGTAAAATTAACAACGACAGCTAATTACTGTTCGGAAATTTAGGATTAATTACGTGAATAATTGTGTCAACGATATTTGAGCCAGTGAGCTTGTATTCAAGGATTTGATTACGGTAACCTCGCTTCTTTTATAAACCATATATTTTGTACCAATGAACCCGGATGGTGCGAAGACAGAAGATTACTCATATTATAGCTAGTGAGAGGGATCAGAATACGGTGTGAGAGGAATGAAAAGAACCCCACAACCGTCTACCGATGAATCTGCCCAGAACAAGTCCAGCACCCCCAGTGGAACAGTTAGATACAAGGAACCCGAATCGTTTACTTGAAGTATATCGGCTAGGGAAGCAAACATATCCGAACTTTGCAGTACTTACGGGTTTATTGTCGAAGCCAGAAAAATTCAATATTGTCAGGCTTTATTTCTCTCTAGGAAATAACGAAAGACGAGCGCTGAGTATCTTTTTTCTGATATGTTAGATGACCCAGAGGGCCAGACTTCTGTGTTACAGAAGGTGGACGAATATCATTTTAATCAAACGAATGAACTATTTGAGCGGTTCCAGAGAACGAATGAAGAATGAAACCGTGGATGATTGTGTTATACCTCCGAGGAATCTGACTATCACATGCAGTTTTTACAAAAGCTTGAAGGACAGCCCGACACGAGATAAACTAGAGTTTGGAGTTCAGAAGGAGGCTATCACCAAAAAGTTGTTGCTCATGCCATAGCTTGATTTGAAAACTTGAATTGATATTTTCAAAAGCAAGGAGGTTGGCATAAGTCAGATTGATCACCTCGCTGAACGCGTAGCAAAGACTGATTGGAATGCGGTAACGAGATTCAATCTCACCGTGTATACGTTTTGTGGAAGTGGACACCAGAATCGAAGAGAAGACTATCCGGCTTGAGGTAAAATACGCCCTAGTTGCAGCCGGCCAAAATCACTTTGCTCGTGTGAGTCATTCAGTCTTACGCACAGCCAGCCAATCGATCAGCACAGTCAAAACAAACTGTCAGCTGCCTCGATGACGGCACGGTGTGCAAGAGACTATTCATGAACATTCTAGTGAATGGGAAAAGCTGCCGGATCCAGATGGATTTGGTTACTTCGACGAATACAATTCCTGAGTTCTATGCTGATCAAACGCAGATCAGTAGTCCCAACGACAGCTTAAGAATTGGGATTAAAACTGAAACTTAAGTCCTGGGAAAAACTGACTTGGAAATCAAAACCCTAAGAACAGTGTTGAAAGAAGAGTCAAGTTCGTAGTGACAGAGACCAAAATGCAGTTAACACAGGGATAGGAAGCAGTTCCTCAGCCGGAATTTAACACTATAATCCGTGAATATGTAGTCAATTTTTTGGAGAAAGCGGACATTTTTCTCGGTAAACTTCGGTTTTCCATTCGCAGCTGGGCGGTTTTTCTGGAGAGATACGTTTGTCAGTGATTAACAGTTCCGTGCTGATTGCTTTGCCAGCCCGTGGCGCTCATAACGGAGTAATACCGACTGCCGGTATCTGACGATATTCTTGTGAATGAAAGTGGTTAAGAACATGCGTGCAGATCTACCAAGAATGAGTACAACCTCATTTTATTATTTGTTTTTACTTGCCTCACTTGTCAACCTGAACTATGTTTACTTTGGACATGCAGGGTAGGGAAAATTAGTTTTTACTTTCGGGTGTGAAAATGTTCACCAAAGGAAAGAAACCAAACTGAAAGCATTTGGCCCACACAAAAACACACAGTACTACTAGTCCGACTCTCTTATGTTCATCAGAGGGTGTCGCTTATCCAAACTGTACGAAAATTTCGGCCTAAAGTGATTCAGTCAAATGCGAACGCCGAGCCGAGGAAAAAACGAGAACTGGCCTTCACTACTGGAAAATCTCGTCCACTGTTGCGGTGCTACTCATATTTATGGCTACTTCGCGTTTTAACCCCAGCTTTGGTCACGGTTGCAGAACTGGTTTTTTGAAATCCGTTTTATGCACCGTGGAAACTCCCTTGGTCAAATTTTAGGACTCTGAAGGATTATTTGTACGCATTTCGTGAACAGGCAAAGTGATAAAAAGTGGAAAGTGCTTTTGATGCAAGGCTAACGAGCGGGACAAAACACGTTAACACCAAAAATCTTTATTTCATTCCGTGTAGTTTCAAGATACTTGCCCATTAGCTCGATTTTGGCGTTGCAACATTTACAAGGAAGACGCTAGTTTATTTGGTTGCAAGAATTTTTTGCATTAGGGTACAGAGCATCTGTGAAAGCATCTTTTTCGCCAAGAAAAGTTCAATTTCCCATATTCTCGTTTGAATATTTCACATTTGAGCATGCAAGTTTAGAGCAAGGCTCCTGTGGGAGCTATCTTTGAGGATCGGCTTGTCTACGGATAGGGCCAGCTAGCTATACTCTGTTATATTGCCATAAAAACGTAATCTTCTATTTTTATGTTTTATAATGCAAAGTATAATGATCCCGGAAGTAGGCTGCCTTCAAACGAAGGCTGCCGAACAAAAATTGACCGGCAGGGGTAAGAACAGAGTCAAAACAAAAGACAAAAGTCATTTAAATCCACATTTTTTAAATTGCGCCGAAGCGTACACAATCCAAGCAAAATGATTATTCTTTAAAAGACATGATAGCACTCTACTTGGGATGATTTCCCGTTTCTAACAGACCTGCACACTATGAGCACACCCCTTGTTTAAACTGCTTTCTTCATAAAAGCACTGTCTGCATTCAGCTGATCTCTTAAGTTCTGCTCGATTCAACTGAAAAGCATCTGAAGAACCCGCGAAAGATGAATGGAAAATCCGACTGGGGCAGCTGAACCACTGAGTCGTGAAAAGCATTTTAAAAACTTAGTTGCCTTAGCCAACTGATCGATAAGACAGGATTTGTGGAGAACTACTACCGTCAGTTACAAGATGTAATTAAACCAACATGTGAGTATTTTCCCGATCACTCCTTATCATGTAGAATATTTACGAGATAAAATGGACTTTTGTCACTGAAAATATACCCGTAGCAACCAAACATGTGAGCAGTCCAATAAATCTAACAGTTTACAATTGAGAACGTGTTTGCAAGGAACTAAGGTCCTCGCCTATCAATAAAGCTACCGGAAGCTATAGCTCCAATTTGCTTAGTTAAAAAATGCTTATCGGATTTACTTTCAGTGTTCTTTTCTTGGAGCTTGTTGGGAGGACGATTAACTGATTATTTCAGCTGTCGTCTGGAAAAAATTCTTTGCCAAATAGAAGAAAGTGTATATGCTGCTCCGCTGGTTCTCTGTCGGTTCTGCTGGGGACACTCGGGTGTTTCATTGAAGATGGGCTTCTTCCCCGTCGTCAGTCTTGCGGATGCTGACACTTTTGCATACTGTTAGCAGCAAATCACGCTTTTTTCAGAGTCAAATCAAGAACACAAAAGGTTTCAAAACTATCACATTCACGCAGAGGATAACGGTATAAAGAGGAATAAAACCAAAATAAATCCCGGTAAATATTTCCGCTGAACTTCTTAAGGGGGTCCAAAGTATATGGGAAATATTTTCAGGCAATAGAAGTGGGCACTGAGGGTGCTGGAAATAAGGTTTTCTAACCTTAGTCATCTGAATGTCATCAAGATTTTGGGTTTTAAAATAAATCTGTGCTTTCTAATTATTCGCCTCTTGGAGACCTCGTACATTTCTGGCGTCTTCTCCTAATTTCATTCCTAAGTCCCCTAGCGTTACCGTGGAATTCCAAATTCGAGACACGCCTCCGAATTCGTGATGCGCAGCAAATTCAAATTGCCATACACTGCGAACAAACACGAAGCTTCATAATTCGTTTCTTCTTGATATTGCCACAATCGTAGTTTCCAAGCACCAATGAGCAGAGTGTCTTGAACATTTATGAATTTAAAGATAGTTACATTGGGTCCTACACCAAACCTGATTTGATGTTCAATGCAATTAAATACATCGGAGCCGAAATCATTACCGACTCTATCGAAAAACCGAATCCAACGGTGGCCTGCTGTGGGTAAAGTTTTATTGTTTCAAAAATTAGTAAGTCACATGTATCTAATGATTTTATTCACCGCAAACAGAATGATTTGAATATAACCGTGGGTCCAATACAGAACCAATCGTATACGCAAAACATTCACGTAGAGAAGATAGATTTTATGTAAACAATCCTGGCCAATTAGTCGAACTCTAACAATCATTTCTGTCACCATCTCATATGCTTCAGAGAGGTTGACAGTATAATATTTCCAGAGATAGTTTGATTGTTCAGGTGGAAGACAAAATGTTTCAAACCAACGGAAACTGACTGATCAGATAAGGTTAAAACAAAATATCATATTGAAATGATTCACAAAGTAGCCTTGAGGAGGAATTTAGCTTTTGTGAACAACAGACCACCCACACGCAAAAGTGAGCTCATACCAAATGATTTGCACCATGATAAACTGTTAAGACCAAAGAAACAATGTTGCGAATGAAACCCGTTTGCGGTTGAAGGGATACTTCGTGTACGAGTTAAAAATCTATGAAGCAGTACAAAGAAAGACAAATTGTGAAACCAAAACCTGACTGAATGCATACGTGATAATGAATTAGTTTGGCTAATGAGTTTCATAAAAACGTGTTCCTGAGGTCATTTTTACTAGTTAGTGGAATGTTTCTCAAAAAATGCAGAAATTTATCTTCGATAAAAAAAGGTGATAGATGGAAGAATAGTCATATCCACATGAATTACTCGCTGTCTCGAAATATAGGATTTTAATATTGGAAAACCAAAGGGCTTTGAGAAAAAATGTTCAGAAAAGTTACCTAAATCTCCTCAGGTTTCAATTCTCCTAATAATGAAAGAATAATTCCTGACAAAATTCAATCGATATTTTCGTTAGATTGTATTTAGAAGAAGGAATGGAGAGCGGATTTTAAGGCCATTTACGAGCATAATCGTAATGCTAGAAAGCACTAGAGCCCTATAATTTTCTGAGTCCTACGAAAATTACACGATACGTCTGAGTGACTGGGACGTTATTATAAAAATGATTAACAACTTGTAACTCAAAGAAGAATCTTTCACAACAATCGAATCATCATTTTTTCAGTAAAACAAAAGAAAATCGAGTTGCGTTTTACATTTTTACTAAAGCTCAACATGCTCTGCTCACATTAGAAAGTCCCTAATGAGCACAGATATATTATGCATCCGCGGCCGTTTATTGCTCAGTATTACAACATTGTCGGTGAAGATGGCTGTCATCGATTTTTCACTTGCTATGGGTAGCGTTTCTTAGAGCCGGATCACCGCCAAACTGGTTTTGAGAACGTTTATCCACGGCCACCGAAAATTCAACGGACCACCTTCATTTCTGACAACCCTGGGTCATCGAACGATTAACACTCACTTATGACAGAACACAAGGAAATTCGTTTTTATGGATATTCTCTGTGCTGATTTCCACTTCGATGCATACTATTCACAGCTCCATACGTTTGAGTTACTCGATGCGCTATTATGCTCATATAAGGTGACATTAACTTAAAACGCACAGTGAATGACTGAAATAAGAAAACGTCCCTACCCACTCAGCTCTCCATGGTGACCTCGGACATAAATTACCAGCTCGTGCGCAGTTAGACGGCCATCTGTTCACAGACAAAATATATATACCTCAGACGAAACCAGTTCAGAGCTGAGAACAACTGACAGGCTTGCCAACGGTGACCACTTCGAACAAGTCTACCGGAGTGCATCAGAGACTTCCTTCACATCCCCCCATACTTAGTCTATCTAACTAAACCCAAATTGTGAAGATGGTTAGAAAGCCTGCCATGGAAACAAGGAATAACATTTGGCAAAACCTTTTCAATATAAGTTTGTTTCCGTACGCTCGACTGGACTATTCCCTGGAGTGCTGGCTTATATTGATAATAATTCGACCAATCACTACTCGAGCAATATTGTTGATCGGCCTTTTTGTGGCAGTATTTACGACTTTATTCCTATCCACTTATCGGTTCCGTTTGAAAAGCAATTTGACTGTCAGCTTCATTTACTACTAGGGTTGACCTAGTTGGCGCAGATCACAAAGTCGAAGCTCACGCGTTTCAAAACCTTTCATTTATATTTCAATGCTCTCTGAGAGGCTTCCTCTACTTATATTTTAAACACGTCATACATCTTTTTGTAGTAGGATGAAATGTGTTCTAAAAGTTCTGACGAAGTACTCTAATGTTGCACATCATTTTTATGTATATATGTATATGTGTTGTAAGGTACTGCACCTGTGTGCTAGCACTTTCGTCCACATAACTGGGGTAGAAGATGGCTTGTTAAGGAAGGACTTGATAAACCATGTCGTGGCTGTGGGCGAGAAAATGGGACTTACTACTTCCTCTGTGTGTCATTTACAAAAATATGAACATGTTCTGTTCTGACCATCTGCATAAATTGGTCACACAAGAGAGCACACCTGTACAGCTGTTTTATCCACCTTAGTAGGTATCATAAGTTGCTTTGCTCATCCACCGAGCCCCCAAACTGGGACTCCAACTTAAGACGGACGATTGTCAGCCGAACACCTAGCGCAGAGGCCACCCAAGAAAGCTCTTAAAATATTTATCGAACCTACGCACTGAACGATACAAATCCGTTTTTGCTTAAAGGAGTGATTTTGTTGTACTTTTGTCTCTACGGAGAAATCCTCCATCTGAGGGGCCGATCTCTGTGGAGGACACGGGAATTTACCGTCAAAATCCAGTGGCGAAAATGTACTATATGGTGCTGCACGTATGAGTTTGACAATCTGTTGAGTCAGCCCGAATCGCCTTATGGTTGGGCGTTCAATTCACAATCGTCCAGTCTTTCGTTAGAGTTCCGTGAGAGCTCGATGAAAGTGTAGTACTGACGATTTCTAACAGGGATGAAACAGCCGCACAGCTTTTCCGTGATTGTCATTGATGAGCTAAGCGTTCACACTGCATGATAAATCATGCCGTGTAATCCACTATCAACACTTAAATAGGTGAACCGATGCTTAAAACCAACGAGAAAGGGGTCTAAACATCATAGAAATCTCGGAAGCAAAATAATGGATGATTATTTTTACGAAGTGCAATTTTTATCAGACCACTTGGTGCAATATAGCCTTTAGGTTTATTGTTATAGACGAATAAATCTGACCGACTGTCACATGATAAAGTTTCTTCGCCATTTGATACAACAATAAAAAACCTAGAAACAAAAAAATGGGACTCTGTATCAACTAAGAGACAAAAGCCAATGCTCCTGTGTTTATTGCAAATAATTGAGTAAAATATTCATCAATCGTAGCTCAGTTTTCCTCCCAGTGAGAAGTGCAACATGAATATTCCCAAGAATAAACCAGAAATTATTTGTGATTACATAAGCCTACAGAAAGACTTGCAGTCTGAATGAGTTATGAAAAATAGTTATTTTATTGTTGGTAAATCTATTACACTGTCTTCCGAATAGGATGCGTAGATCAAATTAAAATTTGGGCTTCCCTTTATTTTCCGTTCTCAAAAAATATCAGATGGACCAGATGCTTATTTTTCCGTCCCGAGAGAAAAAAGAAGTATCCAGGATGTTTCATCAAACCTCCCCTACAAAAGCGGAAGAGAAATCACTTTTAAGCTATCGCAAATACTTCAGACAATCAGAGTAAGTCTCCGCAGCATCCAAATAAAGGTTTAAAGGTGCGTGAGCGCCAGTCATTCTACTCACGTAACTTCATATGGACGAGATGCCTTCTTGTTGAGATGAAAAATGAACACATTTAAGCCATTTTTTATTCACTTTCATGTTAGTACATAACAGAATATTTCAGGAAGAAGGTTGCAGCCCATTCAAGGCTACCATTTGAGTAGTATCCGACTACAGTGCAACAATTCGAACCCGGAACGGAAGGGTCTAAAGTCCACGGTGTTGGCCTTTCGACAGCCAGAAGTCATCTATCACCTTTCACAACAAAAGTCACAGAGTACAAATGGCATACGAAGAACAAAAATTCAACAAAAGTTTAACTCAAACGAAAGGTAAACCAATAAAACTGTGTACTGACTCTGTATAAAGAACGCCATCCACGACAAGTTGCCTTTGAAAAGCAGTGGACGGAGTTGGATATCCATGTACACAATGCGGTCTCGGTGCGATGACTTATATTTAACTACGTCCAAGGTTGTTAGATTGTAGTTTTCAGTTTTTTATTGTGAATGTTGTGAAATGAATAACTCCTAAACAAACTTTCGTTGTTTAGACTACTCCTGTCTACGAATAAACCTGTCTTGGGTTGAAAGTTTACAACGCGTAACGAACACAAACTTAGTCGAAATGATCTTGGCTCTATCATTCAGTGGTCAGACAATTTATGGCTGTTTTTGTGACACTTCATAAATCAAACACAATAATTTTGTATTCACTGAGCGAAGCTTCTAAGAATGGAAATAGCAGTATGGATAGAAGAAAAGAACCAGCTTTTAAATGGATAATACACATTCACGTCTTTTACATTTCATGCCAGATCACAATAAGCTATAAAATGAAAGTAACAGCGAAGTCCCCAAAAGTAGCTTCTATTCAAGGATCCAAGCATAGGTATCAGCTCTAACTAGGCGCCTGTTTTCATGAAGTATCTGCCAGGTCTTTTTCCGTTGACTAGAGCCCGGCTTTAACGAAGATCTTAAGAACCAAAATCCCAATGCGGAGGTCACACTCCTCAACTGGTGGATCAAATAAGGAAGGGAATGGAAGGGTGGCTCTATCCGTGAACTCAATTTAAATATCTCTCCTGATTCTGATTTCAGAACGAACTAAAGTCCTTATGTGATCAATGATGTTTGATTACATAGTAGAACTAATCCCACTGAAAAGGTACACACTCATCGACGCAATCAAGATAGTTCGTGGTAATCAGTGCAGTATTGGATATCTCAGAGGTCTCGAATTGCTTGTCATAAGGACTTTAGGTTTGTGTTTTGATGGAGATGCTGCCACTCCCAACATTCAAACTGTTCTTCTATGTGAACCCCGTGACTGTAGCTTTTTGTCATGCCGGTGGTAGCGTGAAGTTTAGTGTTCATAGCCGAAGTTTATTTGCCGAATAGAATCATTGCTGTTTAGTGAAACTTGAAGAATCAGGCAAGTTATGCTTTAGTTCTTTCAAAACATTCGTTGTACTGATCTTATCGTAAAAAGCTTCGAAACCTTGGAGCTGCTGAAGGTAACGTTTACGAGGAGATACATATTCTAGCCCATGGTAGCAACTGAGCTGGTGTTGTGATTTTTTGCCCAGGAAATTTGAGTATACTCTTGTTCACTGTGACCCACCGAAGAGGTCGTCATAGATTTGATTCCCTCCATGTGGACAGCGTCAACAGCCTTGCTGATCCCCACCCTTTCAGTTCCTTCGCTTGCAGATTAGCGTAACTTCTAGAAAAACTGATATTATGGGTGCTCAGCAACACACATATATATATATATATATATGAAATGAAAGGATCATTCCTCTCGATCGCGTATGACAACCGGAATTTGTCTGAGGTGCTGCGCTGTAGAATACCGCTCCCTATTTTTTACAAAATGCGGAAGTTACATTCAAACAAAAAGTAAGACTGAGAGAACACTGATATAGAAAGGTGAAAAAGATTTATTCTGGAACCTGGAGTAATCCGAACTTACGACTGTTAGAGGGCAAACACCGCGGTTTCCTAATTCGAGAGGTACATGACCGGGGTGATCAATTAGTTATCATGATGAATTTTATACCCCTTTACTACGAGTCCGAATCTCGCTGTCCTTGGGTCACTTACCCCATCTGGCTGTGTTGAACTGGCCTCTTCCACCCTCCTGTGATATTGTATCAACAATATATACTGGGAAAAAGGTGATAAAATGTCTTCTTAGGTTAACACTTACGGTAATTTCTAGACAGTCGATAGAGTCCACTCTAGAGAGAGGTCTTGGGGAAAGTTGATCATGAAAGAGAAGCCATGCACTCCGAATATGATCGAGGAACCGAAATACAAGCTACAAACTATTCGATTTGTTGTTCAGCTATTTTCTAATGAGGTAAATCCGGAAGACTGCCGTGTCCCAAGTACACTTATTTGATTTTTGCCTGTCAGAGAGGGGTACAGGCACTGTCCATGGGGCGGTTGGTACGTAGCGGTTGCTACTTTGTGAGCCTAGATAGAAAGCCAGGTTCAGTAATTCTACTAGAAACTTTCGAATGTTGTGCTGAAGCACGAGGATGCACTCTCCTGAATTGTCTTATCATATAGTTGGTTGCATGGCAATTGGTTCTGGCTGTCAGCGAGCAGCTTGAAACAGTTGTTGCCCGGACATTGCTGTAAAACTCAGTTCTAGATAATTGTTGAAAATTAGGTCACTTGATATGCGCTTTCGGAATGAAATTTGAAAGTGTCATTTGAAAATCTCTTAAAATACGTTTTCGTTTACCTGCAGCCAGTAAGAAATATAAACAGCTGAAACCATCTGCAAATAATGCACTAATCTCAGCCAAACCCAAGATAACGTCCAAAACACAAGTCGGTGGACTTATGTACTCTTTTTTGATTCAAATGTACCATTAAAATACTTTGAAGAATGACATAACGAGGCAGAGGTTCACGTGAATATCCAGGGCTCTTCAGGTCACACAGCACACACAGATTTGATGGTTCAATATCAGCTCTGGTCGAAAACCAAGAACTTTCCTCAGGCAAAGTGCTTTAACTACACACATCATGCTCTTTGGACGAGTAAGTTGTTGTACTCGTCTTCAGAAGTGGTTCGCACTACATCGTCATTGCAAGACAAAAAGAGAAGTTTAACAGTGGTAGCTACACTTGTTTACCATATTCAGTTGAATGTGTTACGCAACGGAATAATACTCTTGGAAGAAATAGGAAGGGTTTCATGCAGGTTACGGATCAGTCGATCAACATCTCCTCTCCGGGTTTTTAATTTAAATCTTCTGACATTCCTAGTGCCGAAAACCGCCGCGCTTTCAGGCTTTCTTGTTGACTGTCGATTGTGAGATGTAAGGACTGAAAGGTGAGAATCTGTTGGTAAACATTTGCAACCTAATATCTTCTGTTGTTTAGAGGGCAGGATAAGCTTTAATCCCTCTTAGTGACCTCAAATCTAGTGAACATTTTGAGTCTCACGATCTTGTTCAATGTCGCTACGAAGATCATCGAGGTGCATCTTGTGGGGGCTGGCTGATAGTTATGTTAACCTGCACCAAAGGAACAGTGTTTTCAACACATAACAAGCAATAAAACTGTCTTGTAGATTACTTGCGTCTCGATTTTGAAAAAAGATTTTGACAGCCTGCTTATTAGGATATCCAGATACCTCATTTACTTTGCTTCATTCAAGGGACAATATAGAGACTCGCAGGAAATTGTATATGAAGTCACCATTTTCAGGGGTCCGTCAAATATGCAGTAACACAGAGCTGTAGGAAATTATGGTAACCAGTGGACGATTCGGTGACCATGGTTATCCTTCCTCAGGATTATTCTATAATCAAACGATCTTTGGTGTCAGAAGGCACTTGTGGGTGTGTGTGTGTATGTAGACAATTTCTACAACTGTGGCTACATCAGTGTGTGCGTCACGGCCGTGTAACTCGAAACCACACGTTACGGTATTGGCACAGAGTCAGTATCCACAAATATTTGTACATTTACACACGAAAGACCTCATATGTTCTGAATAGATGACCCGGTACTCAAAACTGCAGGAAACTCGTGAGATTTCTGTTTACTCAAAAGAACCAGAGACATCGATGTGTATGTGGTAGGATGTGTCAACTTCTTTCTAACAATAAGATAGGTGCTACACTCTGAGCCTTGAAGAAATGTTTACAATTAATGTTTACATGAATAACATTCCCCGACTTTCTCAAATTTTGAATTGAAGATAACTTAAACCGAAAGGATAAATGGTTCTGAAATTTGACGGGTTTTTAGGTGAATGCATTCGTTGATTTTTCCGCAACACAGTTTCAGCTAAGAATCTATTATTGGCTCTTTTCCTTGGTAAGATGATTGTGTTGTTTTGACGATTCTTGCTACGCTCGTGTAAAATTTTTGAGGGGAAGATAGTTCTACGTCTTCGAAGACAAAATAAGCCATCCCATGTGATTCATCTCCAAGTAAGGCAAATAGAAACAAAGCTCTGTAGGTTGTTCATGACGGAATACCTTCGTTGTACTTAGGCCCCTACAGAGAAGTCATCCATCGTAGGTGTCGTTCGCTGTGCGGGAAGCGGGTTGTTACCGCTCAAAGCCAGTGACGGAAGGGTGCTATATCATGTAGTGTAGATATTCAACAAACCGTTAAGAGCCACCCCGGATAGACTTGTGGTTAAGATGTTCGATTCACAATCTTTCACACCGGGTTTGAGTCCCCGTGAGGGCTCGGTGGGTGTGCATTGCTGATGATTCCCAACAAGGATGAAACAGCTGTACAGTGCTTCCATGGTTTTCAATGGGGAGTTGAGCTTTGAAGCTGCATAATGAATCATATTATAGAAATAAATAATGTGTTTACATCAACCTAAAAATCGTCATTATACCCAAAGTGTATTTTGTAGTGGAGAGTGACCATAAGTACTGGTTTGATCCCGATCTCTTTTTTATCCCAAAAAGAGCATCAAAAGTCCTGAAATAACCTTCTTGGAGATAAAAAATTACAAGCCTTTTATTCTGTCAAATAGGTGGTAAAAGGATGATAGTTTTAAGAAAGCAAACGCAAAACAACTTGACGTCATATTTTGCTTAATAACTGAATTGGGTTTTGAGGCGGTTTCATTACTTACTTGAATAAATCGGCCATTATTTTACAAGTCAATTAACCTGCTACCATTCCAGCAGTTTATTATGAGCTACAATATGATTTGACGTTCATTCCTGAAGGATGCAGTTAATCATTCACTAAAAAACTGACTGGGGCGATCGGTTCGAAACGATCGTAAATTTGTCCTTGATTGCTGCTTTAAACAGGATACTTTCTCGCCCCATGTTGAAAATCAGTCAAATATGAATACCTGTGGTTTTTAAGGTCTATTAGAATGTAAAATGTTTCCTTTTATTCCATGCCTAACGAATCTATCCACCTACACCACCTTATCCAATTATTGAGATAGCCATGTTGATGAACTCTCATAATCAGTTACACGGTCTTTCCTGGATACAATTTTTCCTCTAGCGTGTGTGTTATCGTTTTTCTAGTGACAAATTCGGGGTGTTACTTTAAGTTAATTGAAATAGACAATTTGCTGCACTGTTATGAACTGCAGAGAGACGAATCATACGTTGCTTATCATCCTATCTCCGTTACCTGTACTGTATATTTCGCCACAGGACAAAGAAAAACTGCCTCATTCTATTCTGTTGTAAAACATTTCTAACAAGGTTTGTAATAAGCGAGAGTCTTTTTAAGAGATGGAGAAAAATCCCCTATACAGGAACTCAAAGTACTTCGCCGTTCAACCATATGGGAAAACACCGAATGAAAACGAACCGTTATCAGATTCCGGAATATGCTTACTGTGACATCAGAACATGTTTTCAGAGACAAACAATTGTTCTCAATGACTCGTTCTCAAGTCTTTAAAATCATAGGAAATGGCTGTGCTGAAATGGTCAAGGGTCATTTGGATTTGACATAGTTTTTGAGGGGTGGGGATGAGGGAAAACTGTTACCCTGAGTGTTTTACTGAGCAAAACCTGAGAGATAGACCCAAATGTGCTCCAAGTTATGACTTTCCCAAGAAGAAACTGTTTATCCGTATGCCATTCAAAGGAGACGCCATATCGGACCTTGTCAACAGACGTTTAACACGGCGGTGAGCGGAACATTCAACTCAGCTCGTGTTTCCTGTGTATTCGCAAGTTCTTCGATTAACCGAAATTCTAATAGGGATGTGTTGCCAATGCTGGCCACCTCAATGTTAATCTATTTGTTCAGGTGCGAATGTAACGCAACCTACATTGGCCGAACGGAAAGGCAACTATCCCAAAGGATTTAAGGAACATTGTCCACAGTGGCTACAACATGGAGGAATAGGAATCATAGGAAGTACCGTCCTCGGGCATCTGGTAGACTCAGGTCATCAAATAAGCACAGATCCGGGATTCAAAATCGTCTATCGAGTGACCCCAATCTCCACAAACATCCGCTTACACACTGGCTAGTGCAGTGGGGATTAGCATCCGTCTTTTCGCACCTGCTCTGTGTACACAGAAGAAATTCGTCCAAGCCCCACAATCACCCTCGCCGCAAGTGGACCACCCCCTCCCTAGTCACCCAGCTTCGAACCATGTGACTGTCACGACCTAGTAGTGCGGATCGACTTATCGATCTAACCCCAACCCAACCCCCCCCCCACAAACCCTGTCCAATCCGAATGACCCTTGACCATGTCAGCACGCAAGCAATTGCGTGATATATATACGAAAACGCGAAGCAGATATAAAAATGTGGGTACTTTGGCCCCATCCTGTGGAGAAGACCTGATTTGGTGGAAGGCATTCGTTTGGAGTTAACTGGTCAGGTACCGTGTCTCCATTTGAAGCTGTCGGGCATTTCTGGCTGTCATAGAGAACGAAATCTGAACAAGCTCAACTTGGTGATTCGGATCAGCTCGGATGGGAGTGGGGTGGCGCTGTGGTAACACGCACGCCTTCGAGATGGAAGGGCCCGGGTTCAAACCCAGGGTGTGGCGGAGGATATGCACCACACTGATGAGCTCTAGCGAGAGCGAAACTCGAGTCTGGTGCTTCCGAGTGCAGGTTGGTTGGATGACCTGAGGTTTGTGCGTGAAATGTGGAGTATAAAGTGCAGTCAGCCAAAAACGTTTTGTAAAGACTTGAGAAGGAATCACTGAGACCAATTGTTTGTCTCTGAAAACGTGTTCTGACGTTATCTGATCCACCAACCTGTTTTCCAAATGTGCTCTGGGGGATTTTTCGGACCAATCAAGACTTGTCAAATGTCGCATCTTAGCCACAGCCAAGCCCGTGAGTGTTCGACTCCGCAATCCTCCCCTATGTAGTCAGAAACAATTTGTGCAAGCACTTAAACTTCCACGGTCCACTTCTTGTTCCCGAACATGTATGCAACCACTTGAACATTCATCACTGCGATCAATTTCACACACACACACACACACACACACACACACACACACACACACATACATACATACATACATACATACATACATACATACATACATACATACATACATACATACATACATACATACATACATACATACATACATACATACATACATACATACATACGTACACACACGTGCACAGACGGATTTGGATGATCATCGTTACCGTTTGTTGTTTTGTGTCATTTCATGTTATCTAATGGTATGAGTACGAATAACTGAAAACGAACTTGTTCCCCGAGCGGTTTTGTTCTTAAAAAAGAACTAAGTAATGTTTTGAGTAGCGAGTATACCATGAAAACCATCCGAAAAATTGCAATAGTGTACATGTTGCCGTGGTTGCTTAAATTAGGACCAGCAACTCCTCATTTATTCACATTTCGGGATTCGCAAACTAAGGGATTCTTGAAAAAATCTAACCAGTTCGCATTCACCATATTTTTACAAATATGCTAAACCAGCGAAATTCTCGACAATCCTGTAGACTCGTTGAGGTTATAAACCGTGAGACTCATCGAATATTCGCAAATTATCTCGACCCAAAGCGTTTGTGGAACCTAACCTGGAGAATGCTGGTGATATTACCGTTCCCAAACTGCGAAAAGTGGCTGGAAAAATTGAGGAAATTTCCAGATAGTAGAACTTGATGTTTTTCCTGGAAATCCTCTATCTTTGGACGAATGAAAGTCCTCAGTATTATTCATTTAACTATTCCGTCATACGGAGAAAACACGAATTTCGAACAAGCTCGTTTTTGGTAACAAGATCTTCATGGCTGATACTTTATTTCATTCGACTATGTATTTGGCTACAATGTCTTTTATTGCCCTCTAGGTATTTTGAGCTCAGGTCGGCATTCACGGGACAACAACGCGCGTATGAACTTACAAAATCTGTGCCATACAGCTTGGCAACGTATCAGTCTCCAAACTACCTTACAAAACACTACCGGTGCATAGTTTGTATCCCTTATCGGCATTTGTGAGGTAGGCAGTGCAGAGGAATTCACCTAAACTTTCTTCTCTGATATTACTAGCAATTTAAAAGCTACCTGGATGCTGTTATTTGCAAAACATGTAGTCTGAAAAAAAGAGGTGGATACCAATCGAACTTTGTTTCTATCCACAAGAGCAACGTTGCGGTCTTGCGATGACGATTCATATATATATATATATATATATATATATATATATATATATATATATATATATATATATATATATATATATATATATATATATATATATATATATATATATATATATATATATATATATATATATATTGATAGTGAGTAGTATGTTAACGTGTGGACAAAATTGCCCCGAAAGCACACGACTGGTTTCGCGGTTGATGCCGCTCATCAGGTATGCGTACCCGGTACTTCTCTGCCCACTCGTCTTCATACTTGTACACTCCGATGTTATATGTTCACTAGAATCTAATTTGAATCGTCTGAAGTGTGAGTAGATACTCTTCATTGAAGAGCCCATATATATATATATATATATATATATATATATATATATATATATATATATATATATATATATATATATATATATATATATATATATATATATACATCACTTCATGTCATCAAAAATTCCATAAACATAAAAACAAGCATTATGAGAGTGAAAATTTTAGGGGATGAGATTCTGCTTTTCGTATGGAAGGAAACTGCTCGCGGAAAAGCTTCTCAGCAGATGAGTTCGAAAATATTGCATAAGTCTTCGAAATATAACTGAATTAGGAAAAAAACTGAAGGATCACCTATTTTGAGCTCCGCTTCCTCTCTCGCTCTCTCTGGACTAGCGGTTGATCTTAGAAAAAAGCAAAATGCGCGGCCATACCAGGCCCTGGGTGATCTAAATTAACCTGTTTATGTAGTAGCAAGGACGTAATTACTGGTTAAAAGCAGCCGCGTTTTTCTGAATACAAAAGGAGCTTATGACGCAAAACTTTTGCCATGGTAACCCTCAGACAGCCTCATGCCTTGTCTCATGCTTCTCTCGGGCAACATAGTGCACAAACACACACTATTTAACATTGCGTCACAAATACGTTCCACTCTCATTTTCTTTATCAGTGGATCAGTTACACCGTATTTGTTTTACTCGCTATTTGCCTCCCTCTTGCGACCTTTCCGAAGTTTCCAAGTTTCACAGATACTTCGTACATACGATCTATTCACTGACTGGAACAAGAGACGTATGAACTCTCGTTTGCCAACAAGTGGTTAGGAGCATAAAATTGACGGCCAAAATTTGTTTTGATCAAGTGCATTTTTCTACTTTGTTCCGAAGTAGCAATAGTAATAGATATTTCACAGATTAGCGCAGATTTCCATGTGCATTTGTAAAACCAGAAAATAAAAATTGTCGACGATTTCTGGGGTCAAGCTGTCAGGGAAACTCAGATTAGAAAACCAGATGATAGATAGCAAAACTTTAACAAGAACAGAATCAATATAATCCTAAAATTGCTCACCACACAGTGAATTTGCCTAGCTCACCAATGAAAACCATGGAAAGCTTTTTCATCTGACTTCGTGGGATTGACGAGCAGTGCATATCCACCGAGACCGCAGTGGGACTCGACTCCGGGGTGAAAGACGGTGAGTCAAACGCTTAACCCTCGAGCTATCTAAGATGGTTCTCGACGGCTTGATAAACATCATCGCTGTTAGCAGCACAGTTTTACTTGTTCCTTTGTTTATTCCGGTTGATCGTTCTTATTTTCTTCTAGTCTTAATAGTAAGTGAGGTTATAATTACAGTCCTTTATTGTTCAGATTAGGCTGTACTTTCAACTTGCCTATTTGACGAAATTGTGGAAACTAAATATTCCAGTAGGACCTGATCAGCTGACCTGGAACATACAGAGATCTAATTAAGGTGACAGAGTTCCACGATAAACTAGATCTTAGCCGCTTTCAAAAAATAAGGTGTCGTGAAGTAATTTTGGCCGTAAATAAGGCTACGCGATGTTCTTATTCCCAGTAATAATGATCTCAAAAAAGTTCTTAATTAGCAATTCTTGATTTTTCATTTGAAGTTTAGCAAATAGTAGTAAACAGATAGTATTGGTTAGCAAATGAAGATAAACAAGACCTGATGAATTTATAATGGGTTCCACGCGGACATTCGCCCATGCAAGCAGATGTACAGTGCTAGCAGGTCAAGTAATCAAACGTTTCTCTTCCATGATGGGTACACCTCAGATGAGACCGTCACAGGTTGTGCTTGTCATTTGTATCCCGAAAACATAGCAGTTCCGAATTTGTCCAATCTCCCTGATTAGTGAGGAAGGCAACAGAAAGACAAGAGATTATCGAGACTCAAAATTACAGCGAAAGACAGATGTTGTTTACATTTGCTTTGTTGCAATGAATCTTTGGACAGATTTAGCAATCCTCGTTATCAAAGTACGGATTGTTGTTCCTGTTTGTACATCAACTCATTTCCTGGTGACTCAGGACAATCGAGAGTGGAGCGATGCATACAGTTGTAGCATATCGCATTGTGGAGACAGTATTTCTCTCTCGATAATAAAACATTTGTCTGTGCAAAACAGTTCGTGCATAGGACAATAGAATGATGAATAAAACAGGTGTGAAAGTGACGCAACCAACTAACATTCGGAACAAGGTTAGCAAGTTTAACATGCACGGAAAACCGAACAAATCCCGAACACTTCGTTTTTGTCAAATTTGCGCAAACTGCTAAGGGAACTGATAACGCTACTTTAGATTCGCAATTCATCATTCCACGGGATGGTCGAACAGTGAACATCGAGGGACACAGAACTGAGTATCCGGTTTCCAAACCTGATGCTGCTAACCACTTCCTCACATCGGAGTCAAGAATATTGTACATTTTGTGTATTGATGGAGGAAGGGAACAAAATATGATTTGTCTATTTTGAGTACAGAAAACCTGACGGATAGGACGCGTCAGTAACACAGCCCGGAATTCGTCAAACAGGAAAAATTGTCTTTTCCTAATGGTAAAATACACTCCTCCGTCACAAAGCTTTGCTATTCGGTCCGATCCGTATCTTGTTGGATATTTTCAAAAACCTTCCTTAGATATATACTGAAATGGAAATTCTTACATCGAACGTGTTCTCATTTCTAGTGACCCGTTGATAGAAATGCCCGTTACTGAACAGAGGACACTATCACCGCTCAGAACAAAATCATTCGCATGCTAAATTTCGAAAGTGAATCATTTCACACGTTTCTCTTGCCTTCATCAGAAACCCTAACTGCTTATTTCAAGAGAATTACCAAGTGCATATGAAATCACTCTACGAGAAGACACTGGCCTTTTCGATGACTGCCAAAGCTCGCCATGAAGGATGACAATAGTGAGGAAAAACGATTGCTATAAAAATGAAGAAAACTAAAGTCGGAGGCCGTATTTCGGCCACTGACCAACGGTAGCTCTGAGATGATCGGAAGCCCTGTTTGTGTATGAATCAGACTCCGTTTGGCTGAATCAATGTTGCGACGATTTTCGCGTGTTAAAAATGATCTTTTAATTTTCTCCCACTGGCAGCTCCATCGACACTTCTGAGTCGTCTTTTGATTACATTTTCGACCGTTGAAACTCTTCTTTCGTATTAGCAATTGGGTTTGGACAAAAAATGCAGCCAATCTACAAAAAAGTGAAGAAAAATAATCAAATTGTTCATTGATTGAAACGTCATGCAGTCTGTAGGTAGTTATGGGCAGACTGCCTTTGGCAAACGATAATTTGCAGCAATTTTATTTTGCATTGTAATAAAGGCAATAAAGATTACGGTTTTTCTTTGGTACGGATTCAGATAGTGTTCAACATTTTCAAAGTAGACTCTGCCTAAATGATGTACATCGGGCAAAATGAACGATAGCCATGACCTAGGCTAACGCGTTGTTGGTTTTAACGGCCTAACACATTTTCTGCAAAAAAAATTGTAAAATGTTTTTCACATTCTGCTGTCATTTTATGAAAACAAAACTTCCTTTGATTTGGGTTCATTTTTATGCACACCCCTGTAAGTCACCGAGTGGCACTATTCCAAAATAAAACTATACGTGGAATTCGGCAGATTGAACTGACAAATCTGGATACTTATCTCCGATTTCATTCATTTCGTAACCAGTCGAGTACACTGCCACGGTTTGTTCTCTAATCTGACATTTCATGTGTTATCAATAAAGATCATGTCGCAGTCGATAGGTGTGAAATAAGTAGACCCGAAGAACACGCTGAAAGTCCCTCTGGATGCCTTCATTTTTCACTTCAGTATGACATCACGACCATAAGCTTTTGCTAAAAATCATTTCCTGGAAGACTGATTAGAAATCCTGTCATACACTTCTGGCATTCAATCGTTTTCTGGAGAAACTGGATTTCTGTAGTGGTTTGGCGTTAAATATACATGCGTGCACTGTGTTGTACCACCCAACCGTCTGTTAATCTGTCATTTTTCAGAAGTCCTGCTAAAGTAGCGTAACGTTTACCAACCTCTAAGTGTCGACGAAAAGATTTGTTAGAGTGATGGGCATCAACGATCGGGCTGTTTCTCTACGTGTAATCTTGGACGGCTAACTCTCTACTGTTTATCTTAACGTTTCCAACTGTTTCCGCACTGTGCTCCTGTATCTTCAAGCATCAGTCTACATTCTTGCTATTTAGTGCGTAGTTATTTGTCATTCTGACCTATTTCCCAAATTCCTCCCAAGAAACATATAATCCATGTAGAACATTCTGCTGTGATCTATGGGCAGGTGGAAACGTGTGACCTTAGTTAGTATGACTAATTTGTACGAGGCTTAGAAGTTCAAAGTCGATTACGTGTCAGAAATTATTGCAGTAGTCCCTCCATCAGAGAACACTAGCTGAGACGGCTCAAGTTATTTCTAGCTGAGATATACTGCACTGTTTCCTGGGGGGTGGGGAGATAGCCAAACAGAGTGTACTTCCTTGAGCGACAACAGGGTTTCTTGCAAAGAAGATACCACAATCAAATAGGTTGCAATCTGAAGGGAACCAGTGCAATTTCTAAAACAGTAAACCTACTATTCATAACAGGTGGTTTTCATCACAAAGGAATAAATATTGATTCTGTGGGTAGCAGTTCCTTGTGTCGAAGTGTCAACCATATTGATGTTCGGCGGAAAAAATATTTACCAGAACACACAAAATTTGGAAATTAGTATACTCTCGCGATTCCGCATCATATTTGCCGTGGATAAAAGTTTATCCAGAGAAAAATCCTGGTTTATGCCAAATAAGTAGACTTTACATCAAGATCGTGTGTAAGAGAAGTCCGTTGAGTATCACTCTTCCGCCGTGAATGAAAGAAAGGGGGAGATAGTAACGTGAAACGCACGAGGGCAGATAGTTTTTCAGTGACAGAGTTTTCTGTCAGCAATTGCATGTTTTTGTGCATTATTCATCCGGAAAACGTCATAGAATGCATAGATGCATGAAGCGAAACCCAACGCATTCGGCCCATGTAACTATGCTGTCTGCTTTGAGACAACTAGAATGTCCAAAGAGTATTTCATGCATCCAATAAGAAAGATTAAGTAAAGCAAGCCGCCTCAGCATCGCTCTGATCCAAAGTTCGTTTTTTTGCGTAAAACAAAGCTGCCATCGTGTTTAGGAAGCGGAGGCATCCATCCCCACACTGAATCATTCCGGCCCCAGCGTTATGATCCACAAGACGTGCCCGAGTATAGATAACCCACCCAGAATAAGATCGTTTGAATATCCACAAAATTAACTAAATGTTTCAAACATGCTTTTTTGCAAATAGCTTATCCCGTGTACTTGAAGATAGTCACCATCCAGACCGAGGAGCAGTCACTGGGTTTACACGCCGTTTTCCCCCTTATTGCGCTGGGTATTTTGGACAAAGGCTTTTCTTAATCTGCAACTGTCCATGGTTTCTTAGCGATCAACTGCTTAGTAAGTAGTATATACACTCCGCCACAATAATAGTACTTTGTGTAATCAGCGTTGAGGCTAAGAGGGCTCCAAAGATGAAAAGAAATTACTGGGTAAACTGATTTCAAAGAAGTCTGCTTAGAAAAATTCAATAAGCTGCATGATGTGCTCTGCAACAAACTATGATCAACATTTTTTGGACTATTTTATCAATACAATTACAAGCACGGCGGAGTTCCTTGAACTTGGAAAATAAACGTTTTTAGTCTTTCAGATCGAGCGTTTTTTCGGGAGTGGGCACTACAGCTCCAAAAGGTTTTTGGGGCTTGCGTATTTTTGCGAACGTTTTGTCTGGGTAACCATGGCAAAGTAGCAGTTGCATCATTCAGTATGCTACTTGTCTTGTTTGGTTGATAACTCACTGTTTTTCGACTACCTAACCAGAAGTGCTGATGGTTCACGTGGGTATACGTTGCAAGAAGTCAGCATTTTGTCTGATCTTTCCGAGTGTAAAAGTTGATTATATCAGTTATTATATCTGGTGCATTTAGAGGAAAAAATATAACAGCAGACTAGGCCAATCTGAAAGCTCTCACTGTGAATTCGGTGAAGGGAGATGGATCTGTTTTCTTTTCGCCACAGTAAACCAGCATTTTTATGTCATTTCGGGCCCAATAACAACGAAATTCTGATTAGGATTACAAATGTTCACGGTAAAGCAGCGCGTGAAGATGTGAAATTTTATCCAAAAATAACAACTTTTGATATTTGTCCCTAACACGCTATCTCAAATGTGTTGAATCAATTTCTAAGTATTTTCCAGGGGAATAGTGCGAAAAATCAGGATGAACACAGCAAAAGGTTTGAAAACATGCCTGTGCACACGGCCGGAATGGCCACCATTTCCGACGGATACGACGGCAAATGGATCACGCATTTTAATCGCCCAAATTGCACTAGCACGTGGCATCCACCACAGTGAACTGATTCATAATTTTCCTGCCCTCAGCAGGATTCCCCTACGTTCCAACCCACTACAATCGGTTGAACACACGGGAAAGCTTGCTTGGAAAATACGGTTTGGGAAATTTGAGAGTTTTAAATTGATGCAATCATTCCATTGGCAAAATTTCAAAGCATCTGTTGTGACTTTGTCTCTCAGCTGAAAAAGCATACACCATCCTAAAGCTTTATTTGATTTTCATGCCTGGGTTTTAACTCCGCTGGGGTTACCTAATTTAACGTATGGATTCACTCAAAAAAAGGTTTCCCTAGTCAGACAACGGAAGTTGAGTTGCGATTATGAATAAACCAAAATAATACCCTATGCTAAATTATTCAAATCGAAAAGCAACAAGTCTATAGAGAAACCAGCAACGAGGTAACTCCAGCTTAGCCATTTTGTGGGCTCACTTCCAAAAGCATAAAGGAAGGTAAATCTAATTAGTTCAAAAATACCATGGTGAGGAAGATCACCGAATATTCATAAGTATGAAATCTCGAGGCCGGTAATTTGAAGGGAAGTTCTGCTCGACTTAAAGTCGAACATCGTGTTTTTCAGCTGACAGTATAACTGGGAAATGTATGACATTATTTTGCTATAGAACTTAGAGAAATTCCCAAACCTACCAGACAGCCTTTCAATGAGTCCTCACAAAGTACGCTCAGTTGGCGTTAACTCACCTTTCACTGGAGAAACTGTTCGCGAAAGAACGAGTTTACTTCATAACCAAACCTTTATTCAACTACTCCTGTTGAAAGCTTCCGGAAAATACTACGTATTACATAAAGAAATAATCGTTTAACTTTTGAAGAGAAATCCCACACAAATGGGTGGTGGGAGCATGGGAAGTACTCTGGGTTTAATCTTGTCAGTTGTATATTTGGAAATGACAGGTTAGCAACCCTAGGATAATAACCTCCCAATTTTTCCCGCTAATTATGATGCTAAAAACTTTTTTCAAATAAGGGACGTTTAATTTCTTCTGCTGACTTACTGATTCTTAATTAATAATACTTCTCTCACGAAGAACAACCTGGTAACATATTACCTTTCCAAGACATTTTATTGATCAGACTTCCGAATGGAACATTTCGCGATCTAGTGTGCGTAAAAAATAGTTACGGTCGAAAAGGAGCAATTGTGCGATAGTTTGCCGTACATAAGTTACCATCTATTTATTGCAATAAATCAAAACATTGAGTTGGCTAGTAGTCACACACACACACACATTTGAGCTTCTTGCAGACGACCAAAGCATAGGGTTTGCTTCATGGGCATCAAATCAACCAGGGAATTGAGGAAAGACAACAGACTAGCCTTCATGAACGTACTGTTGAGATGACCTAGCAAAGGACATCTAGTGACGTTCTAAAATCGAACGTAAACACACAAGAACCGAATATTGTTCTTACTCAGCAATCGGCTAAGCAGCCACAAGACGTCTTGGTTACAAACTCTGTCTAACAAGGCCAAACACATGACAAAACCGCAGAGCTGAGAAAACAGAAAGAGATCTATTTTTCAAGATGTTCCAAAACAGATACCCAAGGAATAATTTAACAAAATCGAAGTTTGCCACTCGAATACTCTAACACAAACTGGTTGCTATTAGACACGACCTCCATTACATCTAGCATGAGCTTCAACGAGAACAATTTTAATTTCGATGAAGTTCATATTCTGAATCAAGGGAAAACGACATACTCGGGGGAATTTTTGGAATCCCAACACTTATCGAAAAATTCTATCAATAAACGCATTGAACTGGATCACATATACAGTCGTCTGAGGCGCATAAAATACAGCTAACTCAGAAACCGGACCAAAACCCAATCAGATCCACGGGACTACGACCAAGAACCCTAAATGCTTACGCCAATATATTCACAGAAAAATTGCCGAGGATTATCGGAGTCAAAAGCTTGAAAAGACCAGCAGCGACATAAATGTTAAACGATTAAGTTGCTAAATTTATAAGTGTCAAACAGTTTATAGGTCACTTGTCCGTTTTTAGTGGCGCGGATGCTCAAGGTCATCGGTGGGGTCAAGTTCAAACCCGAAGACGAGATTCCCATGGATATCGAGGAGAACAAGCATTGCCACCTGTTCACTGATGATGTCCACTGAGCTGCAGACGAAACCTTTGTGGCCTTAAAGCTAAGCTCAGTGATCAGCTACCCATACCGATCGTCATCCTGAGCTAATAATAATATTGGTGTTCAAACCTTAAAACCTTTGCACTTTTCGAAGAATTTCCTAAATTGCTTCCTCGTTATAGTAGTAATACTAAGGACATTCTAGTTGTCTTCGTCTATGGCAAGAGGTTCCACGCTTAAGAAATATTTACCCATAGGTTGTTATCTAGTCATTTCTTCCACACCATAGGCACTAAGGCCGTATCGTAAACTTCCACCTGTGGTAAATTCATAACCTATTCTTCGTGCTCTTTTATATTATCAAGTTTACCTCATCCGTCATCTTGTTAGCTTCCGTATAGACGGAGCTCAACATGCCATTGATTGTGTTGATCACGTTTGTCTTTAATCCGAAACCCTGATACTCCTTATTTTAGATTGATTTGAACGTCATTCACAAGCTGAAAATTTATGCTTTATTGGGTACATGAAAATCTTCGTTGACTTACAAACATTAAAATAGTTCGTTGTCGTAACTACGCGCACGGAGAAGTCACAAGACCAGAATAGCACGTACCCATTATATTTGATTTACTTGCCCCATGTGAGAACATACGCAACGTATCTTTTTCTTATTTGCGTACAATTTACTTCCCAATTATAAAGACATGTTTGTATACAAGGGGTATGATTACCAAATTTCGGTTAACTTTAATTGGCTACATCCTGGAAATAATGTAAAGTGCACTGCACGGCGTGCATGAGTGTTCAAAGAGTTAGGACTTTCATCCCTTAGCAGTTATTGGTCGAATGAGCCTGCATAGTAAAAAGACTTACGAACTGCAGGAAATGACTCTAGCTTCAACTTCCTGACAGTTATGGTATCGGGAGTTTGTTTCCGGCGTGGAACCCGTGTGTGAATACATCACTGGGGTCCGCAATCCAGACAATCCATGGACCAGGTTTTTATTCATGATCCCATGAGCTGATCACCAATGAAATCAAGTCATCTCATTGAAAGTTTGCAAAATCCTCGATTTAAATAGCATAGTTGTGTTTCCTCTCGAGTTCGAATGCACTACTTTTTGATTTTGGTACCGGAAGTTTTCTAGGTAGCGTTTTAAACTGATTGAGGGGAAAGCTCTCTCCAGGGAAAGTTCGAAGCTTTCCGCAGCCACCTTAGAACATGTTTGACTCGGTGAAGTCCGAAAGTTTCGACATCCAAAGTTATCCAACCAGCACTTTAATTTGGCTGCTCCATAATGTGAATAATTATCAGTGACTTCTGGCTAAAGCTTTTTCTTCTACATTTAGATTACAGAAAAAGTGGTAGGAGTGCAATCTACTAACAAGACTGACCACTCGCAGTAGAAATAAATCAATGCAGGGGAATGTTATCGGTTCGAACCGATCGCGAAAATTGGTTCGTAACTGTTTCTACGGTAAGCAGATTTTCAATTCGTGGGTTTTCATTCGTTGTATGCCAGGAAGCATTGTAATTCTGGAATGCTACATAAGCCATCTCATCGAACTAAATTCACCAAAGCATTTATCCAGTTAATCTTTTCGACCTTACCGTGGCCTTAATGCAGATCCTCTAGAAAAGTCTTACTCACAGAAGAAGATATGACCAAACGGTTGTCACGGCACTGGACTCCATCTGGTTGTGCAGTCCTCCATTTGACACAGAAGCAGTTCGTGTAATTACATTACCCTGATCATCTGACGAAAATCACGATTAATTTGACAGAAAATAGATTTGCCAGGGCTATCTAAAATGCCGTAGATGCGGCCAGGTTAATATTTGATCATTGTCAAAAGTTACTTGGGAAATAGATGTTACGAGATCTAATAGGATTGCACTGTTAGACACACATGCCAAATGCAGGTATCCTAGAGAGTGAAGGAGCTACACTGAACCCTGTGGGAACCAGAAGCGGCAGCTTTCATGAAAGATGAGGGAAAGTGAAGGTAATAAGTGACAAGTTGCAAGCACACAACCCCCATTAGTCAGCGGATCAGTTCCATCACCGTGAATGATATGATGCGCAATCACCGTTTGCTCATAACTGGTCTTTCATACCTTTCTTCCACGTCATTGACTGAACACTCTTAGTCATTTTCCAACCATCACCCGCCTCAGAAAACATAGCGCTCCGAGGCATCCTGTGAAGGGACATGCGTTAAACATGCCCCAACCATCTTAGTCTGGTGGGCTTGTGTTTCATCCAATGATTTGATCCTTGAACCTAAGACTTTCCGCCGAACCTCAGCATTGCTCACACGGTGTTCTCACCATATTCGAGCAATATTGCGAATATATCAATGTTCAGATACCGACAGTCTTCGTATGTCCCCCACCGGAAGTGGTCATTCTTCCAAATTATATAGAATCACGGGCCTGACTGCTGCAGATTACAATCAACCCTTAATAGGTAAACGGATGTCATGTCGACGCTACAGAAGACCCGGATTGGCAAAAGCCTACAGATCCTTTAGTGTACGTGAGGACACCTCGTCACATATCCTACCTCCGGGTGAAAAGCAGCTGCACAGCTAGCATGACTTATCTATTTGGTCTCCCATCTCCCCAGACACAGGAAAGTTTGGAGTTGGACCAACCCAGTCCAGCCGCAGCATCTTATACTTCAAAGGAGCAAATATTGTACCGAACATTACCACGCAGTCAGTCAATCTGTGTAGGAAAGCTTGCAACCTATCTGGATCTTTACTTGGAAGGACTACATCTCAATATTGAAGGTCTAATAATCTTTCACCTGGGAAAAGTTCGATATCACTATCCTCATCTGACGGAAGTGAGGTCTCTAGGACCATATCAGTCACGATGATAAACAGAAAAAGAGAAAAAGGTCAACCTTGTTTTACACCACTTATCGTGGTGAACTCGGGCGAAAGATCACAGTAAGCCCGAACTCCGCTTCGGCTACTCGTGTCAGGGACTTCACGATGGAAAAGACTATAATTGGTACACCCTTCAACAAGAGGCAGCGCCACAGCACTGTGCGGTCGACTGAGCCGAAGGCCGCTTTAAGGTCAGGGTAAACGGAGATAGCGGGCCTGTGGAAGGTGTATCCATGTTCTAAAATTTGTCAAAGAGTGAAAATGTGATCAATTCCACCTCGACTAGGTCTAGACCCAGGTCGATTCTCGCGCGAGCACTGTTCGCGAGCGTTAGATAAGCGGCGGAGAATAATACCAGCAAGCAATTTAGGAGAGATGTTAACCAAACTTATTCCACTGTGATTTTCACAGGAGGACCTGTCGCTTTTCTTATAAGTCGGTATGATTACCGATTCACATCAACTCTTTGGAACCTGTTTGCCTTCCTATATCAAACCGAGTTCTGCAAGCATCACTTAAAGTGCTGATCTACCATCTTTGAAAATCGACTGGGGTAACCAATTCTTTCCAGCAACCGTAAGTCGTTTAGGATAGATTATCTCACGGAGAAACTCCGCTTCTGACGGAGGACTGGAGTCTAACAGATTGGTGATGATAAAAACACGACACAGCTTACTTCTCTCAAGTTGAAACCGGCGTGGTTTGTGCTCAATGGTAGATACCTTATCTTTCGATCCATATACACCACTCGCCAAAAGAAGCCCCTTTCCCCCTTAAAAAAGTAAACAATGGTCCTGAGGATACATACCCTCAGTTCGAAATATTTTACACAAGAATTAGATTGTTTTACTCTCAGGTCAGACAGTCTACCAATGCATGATACTTTACATGAAGACCAGACGTACATACATACTTTCTAGTCTGACATCCCACGCATATGTCTGATCTTTTGACTGCATTTAATGCTCACAACGTGAAGCTTCTTCTGGATGAAATCAGAGTGTGGGAATCAGGGAACAATACCACGAGATCACGAAATATTTTACTACAAGACGTACAGTGATCAGACGGATCGATCAGTCTTGACGGAGGAGACCCCTGATTTGAACGGACGAGTGAGTATTTCTGTTATTCAAACGTGATTGTCGGAGGCGTTTGCGGGGACAAATATTTGAAATTGATAAAAATTGTATAATGATGTCAACAATGGAGGTTCAGTATACGTGTAGGGGGCCATCTCGTGGGAAGGTCAGAGTGAACCAATATTTCTTGACGACACTGCCAGCGGCCCAGTTTACTTGGCAAACCTGAACCGACGCGTTTGGCCCCTTTTAACACAACTACTAAAGCGAATTTATAGGATGAGAACGAGCCTGCATACAGTTCCCTTGGGGTACTCGATCTCAATGCACATCACAGTTCAAAGAGGATTCTGTGACCAACTCGATCTATCGATTTCAATTCATTTGGGCATTTTGAGATCAGCTTGGGATGAAGGCTGTCGGAAGGGGCAGTACGAGTCTCTTGGGTAGTTGGAGGCTGCTTTCAAGGGGCAATGAAATCGTGTGCTTCAAGACTCCATTAGACTGTTGATGGCGAGCACGAATCAACAGGTATATGCAGTTAGACCAAACAAAGGAGACTTAAACACACATTAACGAGTGACAGTTCAAGAAAGATCTCACTTCTGATAATAACAAAAAGATTTTAATTCCAATAAATGATTTCACCAATGTACAGTGGTTCTCAGGGGGGGGAGGATTCAGTAAACAGTGTATATGGCACCACGGATACAAGTGATCGCAGTCAGAAGAGGCAATTCATCTTTGTTCTTGCATTTTATGATGATCGATTTCGAGAATAGGCGTCTGAGCTTGACAGCAATAAAAGTGCCGTGGCTTGTGACTGACCAAACCCTGACAACTCTGCCGCATCTCACATGCACAAAATTTTGAGGAGCAGAGTTTTCTTATCCACTTGTGGTATCCTTCCTGGTTCTACTCTGTAATATTTGGCATTCTACGAGAAAGACCAGTTAGACATCTTTCGAGAAGGTCCTACGGATTGTTTTTAATTACCGATGAGGCATATCATCTGAACAGGTACGTGTAGCTCTGAATATTATATGTTGTTAGATTTCATTTTCGGCCTACTGGAAGAAAAAAATGCATGTTGTTTTCCTGTGAACCCAACTTTGGATGAGACCGTCAAAACGTATAAACACTAAAAAATGGGATTATGTTTGCCATCTTCGGTCGCAACCGAAAACCGTATGGCTGGATTTCATCTTTTGTCTCGCAATCGACTGCTGATTTCTAGTACAAAAACATATCAACAGCACACAAAATATGGTCATTTAGGTAGTTTATAACCACATTCACTTTACCTATGAACAGTTCCTTTCGCATCAGATTATTCGTCGTTATTAACTCACCTGGTAAATTTAGCGTCCAGTACTAAACAGGTCCCAAACAGATAAAACGCGTTCAATTTCGGAACAACATTTTGTCGATTCGACAAGAAGCGCAATTAAAACACGTCAGATTTCTCATGAACAAACTTACAAACATGATGACAGTTACATTTTCGGCAGAAAGTTTCCATCCGGAACATATTAACGTTTGCTAAAGAACGTAATGTTTCAAGCAAATGAGGTTGATGGAGCTCAGAAAACACTGCCCTTATGAGGTGTAATTTTTCCTGACACAAGAGCTGTCTCTGAACATTTAAAATGGAAGTTAGGTACATAGAAAACACGAATAGCGAAAAAGCTCATTTTCGGTAACATCATCCCCGAGGCTAATACAGATACGAAAAAAGAGTTTTCATCAGTGCTTCGACGATATTTATTCAGAAGCTTTGTTAGACTGTGAACAGAATTTGTTTGGTATAGTGTTCGTAACTGCTGTTTCGTAAGCACAGTACTGCATGGAATAACTACGTCGTATACTAATGACCAATGCAAAATACGGTAGAAAATCTAACCCCAATAGAATGTGGTTATCACGGCGCGATTTTTGCTGCTCAACACAGAAGTGACATTCCATCGTTGCTTTCAGTCAGCGACAGTTTTCACTGTTGTATGGCTTTCTCCATGGGATTCCAGTATTTCTTGTTCACCGTCAAAACTCCCTGGTGATAAATCTCTGGTGGAGTGATAATTAAGTTTCTTGCGGAACATTTTTTGCTCTGAGTTATCCAACCCTCAATATCGTGACAGTCTACAGAAAGCAGAATTTTGAGTAATAAATCCCACTCACTGTCTCCACATTCTCCGAAGAATTAGGAGTTAATTGAGGGCCTTTATTCATGAGTCCGATGCCACAAGCGTGCTGGCTGACAAACGGGACAAAAAAAGTTACAAATGGCGAAAAAGCACGTCTATATAGCCAAAAAGTCTCAAAAGAATTCTGACTGTACCAAAACTCATCAGTAAACAAACAAGTTTACCCCGAAAATTTTTGTATTGTATCGATTTCATGTTCCAGCGGGTGAGTCAGAAACGAAACTCTTAGTTCGATCAACTACGATGAAGATGGACAATAATAGAGCTTTTGTTCTTTATCTAGATCTAGCTTACTTCTCATAATTGGCGGTTTTATTCATTAGTGAACGTGTATCTTTTTCCCCCTAACCTTCCGCACAATTCCGAGAGATAACACAAAACTGAATCACGATCATTTACGCCGTATTGGCCCGTATACATCATCTGGTTAGAAAAAACCTTAGGAATTTAGAATCTAACCAAAAGCCGTCTTCAAACCCTCGTTTATTTTCATCAATCGAACAAAATCCAAGAAACCAATCAGCCTTTAGTAGAAAATCCTCTCCGTGTTTGTTAATTTTTACTTGCAACTTAAATTTCAAACACATCAGCCGAAAGTATACACAAGTTTTTCTCGAGCATTCCCACAGGGCAAATCTTGGTAAATCCGACCGACAAACACAGGTGGTGAAATGAATTGATAACTTAGAAATAGTGAATGTACTCTAGATTGTCTACAGTCTGTTTTAGAAAAGAAACAAATAAATATCCCACTCGATGGGACCGCGTGTGATTTTCCGCTCCAATTATCCAGTTAATCACATGCAGTTTCTGGTCTGTTGGTTTCTTTGTAAGAAAGTGGCACATTTTTCTCATGCAGTCACGTGTAGCCTTGAAAATAAGGGGTTGTCTGATACTAACTCATTCGCAGGTTTGGAAGATTTCATCAGAATGTTTTTCCGTGAAATTATTCGTTCGTATCTGCAACAGTCAAAGATAGTGTAAAATATTCGCATAAGATTTTGCGAAACCTTTGAGTTAATCACAATGTTCCACTTTTTGTGAAATCAATCTCTGTTCTACTGTAAAAACACGGAATTTTTCACTGATCCAAAGGTCACTCATAAGATATACATTTGGAATTCAGAAAGCTGGACATAGAAAGACTTCCGTACCGGTACTCAATGAAGTAAGTTGCCCTATTCTTTTCGGAGATAAAAAACCGAATGGTTAGCGTATTATTCCGGACTTATTTCTCATTTCACCTTGATAAACTAAAGGCAAATTACGTTTATATTATGAGTTCAAACTTATATATGATGCAATGTGCCACATTATTAGAAAACGCATATTCTTTCCTTTCTGTGACCATCTCAGCATGCAGCCTTATCAGTTCCACCTGTTCACAAGCCATGTGCCGCGGAGGCTGACTGGCATTTCATCAATGCCACTTTGAAGCTGCTGTTTAACTGAAGATAACGAACACGGTGACATATGTTCTCCATATCGTGTACGGCTACTAATCCCTAATATAATGCAGGCAGGCGAAAAATGAACTCGCGATTTTTCATCAGTGAAATGGGTCGAAAACCTCTTTTTCCGGTTGGCTCGGCTTTTCTAAAATACTGGAAGTTAATCACAACTCTCACTACACAATGAGTAGCCAGAATGACAGTTGTTTGGTTAACAATACTATGTTAACTATTCTATAGATTACCAATTTAGGATTTTCTGAAGAGCATTTTCAACATTCCTTACAAAAAAAGCCTCGAATCTTGTAACTCGAAAACCTAAATAACGGAAGAGTGACAAATGGGGTTTATGGGATAATGAATCATGAAAACTCTGATTATCCGTTGGTCACGCTTATTAGATAATGTCGATAATCGATGCTATAAATTTCCAAAATTGCTTCGTTCCACGATCACACAGTTCATTACAATCCCCTTAGAGCATTGCTTTTCTTCTTCTGTGTCACGTGCCTGTCAGCTTACCAACCATGCACATTCATTTCACTTTATGCTACCAGCATTAGTGGATGATCCGTTGAGCTTTGTATTTGACACTACCCCAGATTTGTACGAGTGTCCTCTGCCTGTGTTCGCTTGATGTGACTGTTTAACCTGGTTTCTAATTGGATGACTCTTCTTGGTTGTCACATTGTATACTACACCAATGCTCAATATGTTCTCGCTCTGACTGGCCGGTCTGCCATCTTCCGCAGTCTGAGTATGACCATTCGGCCCCCGTTCGTGTCTACCTGGTATTTTAATCCACTCAATTGTACTATCGATGTTTACTTCACCCATTAAGTTTCACGCATCGGTATCGCAACCATATTCTAGTCTTCGAAGTTAAATTTCCAAACTGTATTGACATGGAAACAGAAAGTATACCTACGGCTTCCCAAATGTGATGTTCTTTCTTACTCATATTTTACACTGCAAAAAAAAACAAGGCTTTAAATCAGCAATAATACCAGTAAGTGATCAAATAGATAAGAAAATACGCTCTTTCTCTCCCTATTGGAAATAAAAATGAACGCTGCGAACGGAATGAACAAGACAAGATGGACGAAAAAGAAAAGGAATTGTTGGACGTTGCTGATGACAACAGCTACTTAGGAACGACAAAAACACGTTTTCCTCAGACAGTCGCGAAAATGTCGATTTAGGGCAGTATAGAGGAAAAAGTGTGACATGGAGGTAGACAGACATAACAACTGACTCAAATGCTTGTACAGACTGCTATACACAGGACAAGAATTGCAAAGCTTTTTCGTAATCAAATCCAATATGTGCACGTATGCGAAAGCCTGAGGTATTTGGCCAATGAGAAATAAAAAAATCACGGCCACCAAGAGGACTGACAACTTATTATTAGCCTGTTGGGAACGTTCCAGTCGGAGGTTCCCAGTCACCGGTTTGGTCACAGTAGCTCTTGATTCTCGCCAAGAATCACTGTCTAAACAGACTTGTCGTGACATAGAAGTTCGACTGAAGAGCAGTCGAATTGGTGACGCGTCACCCACATTACCGTTTCCATTAAAAGGACACATCAAGGCAGATTGACGTTCCGCTTCGATTCGATGCTTGATCATACTTGAGAGCATTATATCCTTTTGTTGGCATTTCATTTGAAACTGTGTTTTCATATACTCTCTTTGGTTTCGGTAACTGGTCCATATGAGAGATAATAATAGGGAATTCATCACACACAGTGTTACTAGTGGAATAAACTGAACAAGAATGAATCGTATCCATGTGTATGAGTAATAATAGACCGATGATCCGAACTGTGTAAGACTGGTTGTTTGGAATCGACGTGTCTGATTGTTGTCAATTGCTCGGGTCACATGACGAACTTCGAGGACGAAAAACAGAGGCAGGTGAAAGGTCACCGCGGCAATCGCAATCCACACAACTTGACGTTTGGCTTGTCCTCGAGAAAACTTCAGCTTACTCAAGTGCGGCCATCGTATAGTTATATAGCGCTCGGTTGATATGAATACGGTAATCCATGCAGACAATGCTTCCAACATATTGCCCAACTCGAATCCGACGTAAGTGACATAATAAGACAGATACGGCCGCAGCCATTTGAATACGTAAGTGGTACAGAGATAAATTCGTCGATCACATCTGAAAAGGAAGAAGCACAATTATCAAATGGACGGACCACGGATTTAGTTGAACTTATACATTAGGAAGCAAGAAATATGCTTTTAAAATCTTACTATCCGAAATAAAATGTCCGTGTTATAAACATTCCGCTTCTCAACAAGACTTGTAGTAAATCACTGCTACGAATTAGGTTTTCGGATTATTCAACGGAAAGATAGTTTTCCTAGGACTGAAAACTCATATTCTGAGCCCTCTGTATTTTGAAGGGAATCACAAAACAGTCACTCGTAAGGAGCTCATCTTGGAAGATATTCTTCCCAATAATTTTGAGGTCGCAAGCCTCAGCCCGCCAGTTGATATTGTCTACAATAAATCACAATTACCTGTGTTGATAGAGCTTTGTCAAAGTGATCATTAACAACGCATAATTCATCGAGTTCAAAGTTCCCAGTCTATCGGATCAGAAGCTATTCAGATGAAACTATCCCGCAGTAGAATAGTGCACCAGACCATGTTTCTCATGTGAGAAGGTAACCAAACCACTTAAAAATTCAATGACTCAGTTTTCACAAGCTTCTGCTAACAACCACGATATGAACATGATCATAAATTTTAACTGTATGAGCGATGGTGGAAGATATCATAGTTTTCACGCATAAATTAGAAGTTGAAAACGCACAAGTTGTACGTCAGAGATCGATTAATCCAAAGAACCTTTATACCAAGATAATTTCTACCCCACTTGCACTAAACTGGTATTTCATTGAATACCCATACAGTGTTCGAGGTGTTACGCATGTTTTATATCCTATCCGTCTGAATCTCAGAATACAGCAGTGTTCCCAAAAGTCGAAAGTAATATGTGGCATAATTGTTGACTATTTGATGTGACAACTGATTTCCCACACACCATCGGGGGAGTATCGATTCGGTTTCTAACATAAACCGTGCACAGTGGGTTGATTATATATCCTGTTCCTGGTGGGAAAAAGCAGCCAGTAAACTATAAATAACAAGTTGATCGGAAATCCCGACTAGGGGATCTAGATTGACTATTCTACCATGGTAGCAGTTATGAGGCTTTTTGTAATTACTGAAAGGTCATGGCTCTCACCAGTGTCAGACAGGTGTATGAATACTATGGGTCATTTTTCACGATGGATTCCAGCTTGTACTGTGTGTATCAGTTCACGAAACAATACGGGGTTAGCTAAATAAGTCTAACCACGCACAAGACCGCATGAATAGATAAAGAAAGATCAACCATACTGGTGAGTGAAAAGTGGTCTGGTGAAAAGTACGACCGATTTGGCTTAGCTGGACCATAGGATGGGCGAGAAGCCGAAACGTTTTTGTCGGACGTGCGCTGTCGAAGAGATGATTAATGGGGAAAAGTGAGGTTAACATTTTGTTCACTAAGGAAGAGATTGAAACGTACTTGAATATGCATCATTTATAACTAATCAGATCGCGAAACCTGAACCAGATTGGGTTTTAGTGGTTTCCCTGCACTACCCAATGGAATGTGAACTAATTGCCCCTCTCCGTGAAAAATCCCAACATCAACCTGCTGAACGCAGACTAACAGAAAGAAAATCATTGTCGGCCGTTCGACTGAACATCTTTCATTCACGTTTTGATTTTCGACTGGCGTAAGAATGAAACCTTTCATTGAGTCATTCACTTTCAGCTTTCGTTGCTCATCGAAGAAGCTATAGCACCCGACACGTCGACATTCCATCAAATTCATCGCAGGTTTCGAAAAAGGTGAAAAACTGATTCTGGGCTACCTTGATCGGTGTTTTCATTTCTTCTCCGTCAACACTCTGATACGTTTTTATACAGCTATTGGGGTTTTTTCAACAACTAACCTAGACATCTTCATTCTGATATAAAAACATTAACGGGCATCAAGCACTACTATTCCAGGTCATCAAGAGTACCTACTAGATACACCTTTCATGTTTCGTATATACTTCGAAGTTATTTTGGAGAAAGAAACTCTTACCCGAACCCGAAAAAAATCGATGAGGAAGCTTCCCTGAATAGTTTACTGTACGCGTCTATTTAATAAGTTTGATTTCTACTTGTAGCTTTTAATGTGATCCTATTTCGGCGCATGGACTGAGACGCGGCTGAACAGTGGTGACCATCAGCCAACGTGATGGATACTAACGCGAGCAGAATTGTTCCCGGATTTTGTCTGGGTTCCCAGTCAGTAGGCGACCGACTGGACTCACGAGGTAAAAGAGTTCATTGGAAAGCTTAGAGTTTGATCATCCACGGGGAAAGACGTACCCGTGAGTGCTGTCTAAGTGCAACTTCGTGTAGTGTGATCATTTTTTGCTCACAATATTTCCAGGTCTCTGGTTCTGTGTTTCTTCTTCTTCTTCTTCTTCTTCTTCTTAGTGTTACGTAATTCACCTTTTTAAGAAACTAAACTTAGCGTAAATATCTCAAACACCTATCTACCACAGTTTAGCTAAAGTGAAAAAACCATTGTGTCTCTGAATTTTAACAGTGCTACTTTCATTTATTTTGGCATTGCAAAGATAGTTACGTTTTTGAGAGCCCCGTTTCCGCAACAAATGCAAAGCTTGAGCTAGTGTAAGCTAGTTTTACAGGACTATTTATTATTTATTTTTTTCATTAAGACTAAATTCCATATATCAGAAAGTATCCCCGTCGGAGATAACGTTGCCACAAAATGACAAACTCCTAGAAACTTCAGCCAGATTTCTGATACAGTTGTGCTTTTTTCCGTATGCAACAAACATCGGGTAGTTTTGTCGTCACTCTCACAATTCAGATCGTCAGTGGATTGCCAAAGTTGCCTTACTATGGCTGTTTATGGTACTCTGCGATATGCTTTCTCAGACCATTTTACGTACAACGACGCTATTTGTTCTAGGAAGCATAGAAATGTTTTCAGCAGTTCTCGAAGAATGCACACTCGGTTCACCAAATGGCATTTTACCAACTGTCAACATAGATGAGAAAAACATTCTTCATGACTTGTAACAGAAATGTTTAACGAAATAGGCTGAAATGAATGAATAGTCAACTAATGTTGTAAGGATATAATTTATCAAGGAGAACACTATGACCGTGTACTGAATGTATTATTTGCTTTGATTTTGAAGCATCAACGCTTCTCATCTTCCTAGGTTTAGGAAAAAATGGTGACATTTCCCCCAACGGAAGCTGTGTACTCCGATATGCATTTATGATACTGTAAAACATGTACACAAGATGGTCTTAAAAAAGCGTTTCCTGTAAGTGAAACCCAGTCTCATTTTATTCTAGTATTACGACTATCATTAATTAATAATTACCCTAACAGGTATGATCAATCCACACAGTAGAGTTTTCTTCGTGTATCTAAACTCATGGGGAGAAAGTAGCTGATTTCAAAGCAACTGTGTGTCTAGAAGTCGACAAGACATTTGGGATTTATCAAGATTTCAGGTGGAAATCTCAGGTTGGTTGCTTTTTCCCTTATAAGAACGTCAAATGTTTATAAGTCATTCAATTAATGGGTTGTTTTCAAAACCACCGGTTTTCCTAAGTTGTAAAAAGCAGTCTCATTTCGTTAGTTAAGTGAAAATGCTCCCAAAATTTTATCAATCAAGATATCAAACAAACGATAAGACACGAAAAACTGCAATCCAGTTGAATCTGAATTGTTAGTAGCCACGGTTCAACTAAGGATAACCGGCCTGCAGGACTAAGATGCTGTACCAATGGAAGTCACTTAGAGAGAAACATGTTTATCCAATACTGGTTGCACTTTTACTTTCGAATATGTGGAGTTGGAATCAAGGCTACGTATACTGTTTCCACCTTAGGCGTTGTTTGAATACAACGTTTGAAGTATTCACCCCGTACAGTCTGGAGATAAAATACGCTAGTGAGACGTTATTTGCCGCTTTATTTGTCCGTCTAAGCCACTTGACGGAGGCTTTACTACTTGACGATCAGATCAGACGTTTTTGAATGTGTGACTACAAAGGCCTTCTCTCCGTAATAGGGATATAATTCCCAAGGGTTTCGTTCTATCCCATCACGGTACTTACTTCTGGTAATTCACTGAGAAACTATTGTATTAAAGGATACTTGCCTTTAGAGTAACAAAAGCAAGCCTTCTATTTGATAATATTTTAAATCAGACAGTCACTTTATCTTGTTGGACAGTTGAAACGGCCAAAGTATGTATGATGAAATAGTCCTACAAGGGTTTAAAAATGCCTTAGAGATAAACAGAAGTCACTTTGCTATCCGCTCAAATCTGTTTTTCCTATCAGTTGTTCGATACTAATGAAAAACTCCACCAAACGAACTATCTTCCGATTTTTTCTAAACGAACGGCCTGAACAAAAGCAGTTGCACACACGTGAAAAAAGTAGGGGCATCCGAGCGAGATAATGAATACTATAATCTCGATTTGTTACTCACTAGTCGGTTTGCTGATTCTGATTTAGGAAAATGTGGCGTAATTCTGAATGCTGTTGAAGCGTAATCATGATTACAGTCATCGCCTGATTGCGATTTGATTCGAAACTCCTATCGTTGTCCAATGCATGAGTCGTTTTCCACACTTCCAGTAACGAAGTTAGTGTAAACATATATGAAAACATTAGCTAAGACGGTGTGAGATGTATACTTGGACTGACATATTTTGTGGAACCATGAAAGTTGATTTATGAGAAGCATACGGTTCTTGTTGACGAAGTTAACTGACAAATTGGCAAGCTGCCTGTGTTGGAGAAATCTATTCCCTAGCTTACTTGGTGTATTGCGTGTTTCCTCCAACATTCTCAGCATTCGTTTTTATCATGTCGAGTAAACGGTGTGACCAACCGACTTACGACGAAAACGTTACGTGGGCCGACAGATGTCTCACGATTTTATCACCTGACATTGTCAATCATACCCCGTGTTTAAGTTTCGTCATTTCATGTTCGTGTTGGACAGTTTAGGAACCATTTTTCACACAAAAGTGAAGTGTTGTAAACACGTCTTTTCTGATAACGGATTTTGAATGCATTGCCAGAAAATCCTGGAGACCTTCTGTCAGGTTTCTCAGGAAAGATAGCAGGCAACATCGTTTCCACCGAAGCAGTTATGCTTCTTTTCTGAATTGATTTCGGAGTGGCATAAAAAACCAGTACGGTTTTATCACAAGCCTGCTATTTGGGATATACGTTTATTCCAAAGCGGAAACTGGACAGATACCAAGTTGACCTCAAAAAGTTGCTTTTTCATAGAAAACCTCAATATCCTGTGATTGTTCACGGAGGATTCGAAATGAAATAAGCCGCTTTCGGAAATGTGTTACATGTGACCAAAACTACCTTCGTTTATGAAAAAAAACAGCTGAAATCGACTACGAGATCAAACTCATCGCATCGTTTACTTGACGTTGTCTTGATTATGTCAATCATTTCAAAAGATATGCTTTCTAGAGCAACAGCTAGATTTGCAGAAACTGTTTACACTGGCGAGGAATGCGAGCTGTCCTGGTGTTCACTTTAAAGACCGCTTAGTTTCTCGGATAAGAGTTAGTCAACACTGGAATTGGTATTGGTGTTGCCCTTAGCGAGTTTAGGTTCACGTTTTTCGGATGGAAATCCTGCAAAAGTTCGAATTCGTCACGGTTCATACAAAGATATATCTTGAAAAGTTTCAGAATACCTCTCAAAAATCTCGGTTTATGCCATAGATATAGTGTTGTCAAGTAAGCACACCGTTTCTGACCGAGATGGCTGAAATATACTCCATTGTTCTAAGATGAACGAAACAAACGGAATTCATCCGGGTATTTGCAAAGCAGTAAGCCTTGTGAGCAATGCCCTTCGATCCCCCAATACCGAATACGGACACAGTCTATAACCATGACCACAAGGAAAATAATATCACTCGTGCAATTCTCAGCAAAAACCACCCGGTAACTTTTCAAACGTGTTTTGCACAAATAATTAGTTCGCAGTTGTATGACTCATTGCGATTTCATTTTTTCCGTAAAAAGTTGCTATGTGATACACGTGTTCAACTTCGAATTAAATTGTGTGAAAGCGCTATCTGAAGGAAAAAGCTGTGCATGCCTAACGATTTCCAGTTAAGACTGGCACTGAGAGAGTGTGGTTTTGTAGTTAAACAGTTGAACTACGAGGTAATCGCAGCTGGTTTCCAACAGTTCTCCTCATATCAAAATTATATACGATATTTCACACTATTACCTTGTGATATAATGTAGATAATTTTCCTGGGACAAATTTCCCAAAGTGTTGACATTTTAGGCTGAAAATATGAATTTTCAACCTAGCGCACAAAATATTTCTAAAAAGAATTTTAATATTTCATCAAATCGACATTTCTGAGGTAGCACTGAATTATTAGAACTTGTACACCGAATGAAAACTAGTTCGTTTCTGTAGACTACATTAGGAAGTATACTGAAATATCTCCGGCTATTATTGAATTCGACCAAAGAAACCGGGTTGGCTGAAGTAGTATTTGATTAAAAACTGAAACCCGAATCGAGCCTGATTAGCTAGGGAAACTGCATCCACTGACTGAAGTACACACGTGTTTTCTATCAACCATTCCACGGTTAACTTGTTTCCAGTTGGATTCCCTGTTGTATCTCTTGCCAGGCCGGCGTTGGTCAAATAGCTAACGTCGTAGACTTTGAACTACAACGAACCGGGTTCGATTCCCGCCACTGCCGGCCACTTTCCTATCTGGCAGTCATCGACTGGCTGCTGCCCTCTTCCTGAATTGTTGTACACTGTTTTATAACAGATAAAAAGTAGTTTTTTGTTATTATGTAGTTTTTTGTCAGTAACACGAAAAAGGAGCCTGTTTAATAATATCTACTACGGAAGCCCTTGATTCTTTATTGAACAGACAATGTATCAGGAAGAGGTTTATCAACACCAAACAACCACAGGTTTTCTCCTCAGCAATAAGTTATCAAAACTCACTGCCTCTACTTGCGCAATTAACTGTCTACAGGGAATAGTATACAACTGAAAGCTTGCAGTCTAAATACACTTTGAACGAGGTTTTTAATTACTTTCAGCTTAGAAAAAAGGAATGGTACCTTTGTTAAGTGGAATGAAATCACGAAGCTTTTTCGGACGTGCTCTCAGTGCCCCTGGTCTATACCTTGTTTCCAGGTTAACGGTAAATTAATTCTGATAGACTAAATCACATTTTTTTAATTTTAATCAACGACAAATCATAGTCATATAATCGATTACGCTTCATCGAACTTAATTGGGTGGTATAATGATTTCAATGGATCTTTTTTCGGATTATTACTATGACAACACCAATTTTTTTAACCAGGTAGGAACCAGACAATCAGCAAGAACGATTTTACTGATCCATGTTGAGTGCACTTGGTAATATTTCAGCTCACATGCGAATGGATATTTCATCGCAATCAGTTGGAATATTCGAGGATTTCTTGGGGGTTGTGATCTCCGGACTGATTGCAACAATAAGACGAATTATTCAGGTTCGGAAGTTGTGAGTGGCTTTATCCAAACCATGTCAAGAACATCTGAGCTATTCGCTGGCTTTGATCAAACGTATTATGACATGATAGCTGAAAGCTAATTAGAAGCACGGAAAAAGGAACGAAGTAACAAATTCTGCACATCTTATTTCAAGTTCGCTGGAATGAAGCATGTGAGCTTGATATTTCAAGGTAAACAGGCTTCGAATTACGCTATGATATCGTACAATTTTGCGTGTCTTTCACCTCAAAGTATTTTGTTAATCACTAGGACACCAAACAGTGATGATCTTACGGTAATAATTTACTGCTTCTCCTTACCGTGACACAAGTCACAAGTGGCAATGGTAGTACGGGAATAGTCTTGCTCATAGGATTAAAACATGGGAAATTGGAAGAAAACTTCTGCAAACTTGCCTAAAATCCAAAGTTTTACCCGGATTAGACGATCTGTTATTGCTATGGTAAGAAGCTTTTCGATTTTCGGGTTTCACATGAAAGAGAGTGGGATTCAGCAAGCCTAGCGAAATTCTGCACTGAGTATTGTCGGATAGAAAAGCCCCTTCCCTTTCTGTGGTACGAAAATGGAATCAGCGTGGACGTAGCAGTTGGACTTATTGTCAGAAATAACCATTGTATGTTCTTGTGGATGAGTGAAAGTCGCTCACCCCAATCCTACCTAATGTCAACAGGTACCGTTTTACCTCATCGATACGGCCGAGTTACTCACGGTTGGGGCCTTCTTTGCTTTCGCTCAAACATTTTCCTAAAATTTAACTTTTTGATGCACTTCATATATGCAGTTCGGTCAGTGTCAATGCTTCCAGGTGTATTATTTCCAGTCCTTCATTATTTCTTTCCATCAAAAATTCTCCTGTCAGTTTAAAACTGAATTTAGGAATTCTTAATTTTCAACAGATAATAGTAGCATTTTTTGTTATGAAAATAAAAGGTGCTCCTTCTAAGCTTATTTTCAACCACCCTGACCATTTTTTGTCTCACGTCTCATGTAACATGTTGATAATATGGTGGTCATATAAATAACACTATGTTTGTAACACCAATCGTACTCATTTTTTAGGACCATGATTTTATATATTTCCCCAAGTGACAAAATCCTATACTGACCATATAGTCCGGTGGTTATAAACGGCCAGCAACGCGGGCGCCCGGCCTGGAGGTTCCGGGCTTGAAGCCTATCAGCATCAGCCACTTCCTCATTGGGCAACTTTTTACTGGCTGTAGATTTATCCCAGAAGTACTGTAAAGTGGTTTTATGGCAAGTGAAGAAGAGGAAAGTCCAAAAACAGTGATGACATGTGAACCTTTGTGAATTTTTGCACGGAAATCGAGAAATTACAGTTTACCCTACAAATACTGATGATTGCTCATGCGATTGTATTTATCTATTTTTCAATGGTGATAGGAGAAAGTGAGTTATGGGTTTTGTTTTGAGTTATTGAGGGTTTTCGGAAATTAAGTTACACAGCAACTGGAGATTTTCATTTATGTTCTTTGAGTCGCGCCACCTGTTACCGCTATTGCAAACGAGCAACTCGCACGAGGACATGATGACCGAGGAAGACGTGATTAGAACGTTGAACATTCCAAGTTCCGGTCAACAATCCCGGGTGAGAGAACAGTCCTAGATCTATACGTATGGTCTTTGGTAACTTTTCAGCTAGTTATACTGTGGTTGGCATCCGTGACTCGCGAAAGTTTTGCACGCTCACGTATTTTGCGAACCATATTAGATTTACTTCATCCCGGTTTGTAAGATAGATGTGAAAAATTTTGGTGCAGTTATAACAGAAGAAAGGATACCTGTATATCTTATCGTTTCGGCATATAGTTTTAAACGTAGTGTTTTATCAGTTATACTCTATTTAACATGAAACGGACAAATATGAAGCTACACGTTCCTGTGCTACTTGTTTTAAATTGATCACAGGCATCCACGAAACTTTTAGGTGAAATATGGGAGTAGCCTGGGATTCAGAATCGCAGGCAAGAAGGTTCAATTCACCAGTTGTCACTTACCCTGGGTAGGTGGAATTATATCAGACCTGCCTACATGAGATTTTTGTTGATTGTTACTACTAAAAATATTGAATTCCTTGGTTGCAAATAGGTTATAAGTTACGAGATTGTCTTCTGTCAATTTTTAAAATAAAAGTTTTGGTTATCATTTCTTCCGTGTTTGGAGTTCCTGGAAGTAACTCTTTGTTGCTGATAAGTCTATAGTTTACCTCGGGATTATAACTTCTGTAACATGGTGGAGTATCCTCCAAGTAACGAAGATCCTTCAGCTCACTTACCTCAGAAGACCAAACGGAAGATGAACCAGGAGAATTCCGGCATCGGCTACAGCCAATGCAGTCATAAAAATGTACGGCGAAGCTGTGAACTGGCGATGACTGAACACAACCACATTGAGTATATTCAAACTTGCACCAACAAGACAGACTACAGTTTGTACTACCAGCGCGCTCCATACTTCCGCAATGTGCACTCCGTATACCGGTTGGATTAAGGCAGTCTGATTCGGTTGTACATCGATCACAGAGTACGTTTTGTTCATGGTGTTTTGTTCCCCAGAGATAGCGTCAATTCCATTTAAAGCCAAACATGGGCGATCTATTCGAATACCGCTTGTGAATGTTTAAAATCGGTTTCATTTCTGTGCTGTTTTCTAGTTTTGAAATCACTCGATCAAGTCTGCTCCTGATTGGCTAGTAAGAGGGGAAATTTTATTGGAACATAATCTACTGGTGACACCATTGGTTAGACCAACTGTATGAGAAGAAAAGTACTAACACTTTAGTTGAATAGACTGACTAACTACCCAAAAACTGCACCACAAAGATAAGAAAACATAATGATTTAGCATTCAGTAATTATTCTCAGTGAAATGTTTTGATAAGTAAACCCGAAAGTATGCATCAGACAGAAATACTACGTCAGCTTAATATTTTTGATTAAAATAGATTTTTTCAAACCATCAGTAGACCAAGTGCTGAACGGAAATCAACGGAAAAACGCAGATGTTTCTATGTTCCACATTCACCCAGAATCACTCTTACTCCAATGTTACGTCTAAGCCTTTTTTCTGGAATTCGCACTGTTTTGAAGAACAAATAGATTGGTCGCAAACAGTTTGAAAACATCATGTTTGTCCTTCCTTTTGGAATAAAGTTTTATTTTAACATAACAATAACATGAAAGGTGATGCATGAAAAATGACGGAAAGGAATCCAGAAAGTCTACGGCTTTCCCGTCAAGTTCTGTTCAAACATGGGGAAACCTATTGCATTTTGGGATTCGCACTGAATTATTACTTGAGATACAAATGTACCAATGACCGCGTTGAAAGGCAAATTTTATTGTTGCTCTTGATTATATAGAATCCCTAGTTTTTAACTTACCCCGTATGGTTATAGTTCACAAATTCTTCAAAAATGTTTCCCATATAAACGCTTCTCCTATGGAAAAGAGGTAGTTGAATTTGACGAACAAGAGTTTCCAACGGTTTCTTCAGATGGCTATGCACTATACTTTCTCTGTTTTTTTACCCTTTGAAAGGTAGTTACAATTTTGTACACATTCGAGGATTAATAATAAGTCTCAAAAAATCAATGCATTTTGTCCCCATCATCGAATTTAAAAGAAAAACAGAATGAAGTTGTAAGCCGCAACATGCATGCACTTCGCTTAATCCTGTCTACTGCGTACTGAAAACATTTCAGTTTATATATCATGTAGCGAGAGAAAAATATTACAGTGAAATGGACTGGGTTGAAAGCTTTAACTGTGCTTCCGGTAGAGGGGGAAGAGTTCCTTGCGGTTCATACAAAGGTAACCGAACATTTTGTTTCAACCGTTTTTGTGCACATGAGGTTGGTTAATGCATCTTGTTAGGCATTACCTCGCTAAATGCCAAAAGCGTTGATTTGGGATTGCACAACATCAGGCTGAAGGATCGGGGCAAGTCAAATTTGTGACAAAGAAATTGTTTCGTACTTGAAACAGACGGAGGCTGGACAACATTTCTTGCAGCCTCACTGGGTTTCGCCACAGATTTTGACAATCTTCTGAGTGGGGCGGGACGTTCACAATCAGTCACATTTTCCGTTCCGTCTATGCATTTTCACGCTACATAATAACTTCCACACTGGTTTCAATATTGGCTTCAGTTTTTCCTCGTTTGCATAGTAATTGTTGTGCGACTAAAGTTACGCAGACTTTGTGCTCTAAAAATAATGCCTAGTTTTGTGTCATACACGAGGAGCTTTATGAAGTTTTGCAAATTCACTGGCCCTGTCAGAAAAAATCCATCTAATGGATCTATATGAAACAGAGTATAGAGAATCTCTGAGATATCTGAAGGCCACTTGAAAGAGCACCACGCCTGTTGGAGGGTCTTTTCACCAAGATAAAACGTCACTAACGCAAGTATACTCACTATTATGAGCTGCAGCACACACTGGCTGCTGAGAAATTTGTTTCATTTACACTACACTGTTAGTAGCCCAAAAATACGAACCACTGGGTGCATTTTTTCATCCCAGAAACTTGGCCAAGCAATGACAGCGAGGATGAAGTCGTCAACATTGATGGTTTCTACCTTTCCCGGTAGACTGTCCAGTTTCCAACGAAAATCGCGGAGGTGAAGTCATCACCCAAGCCGATGATCAGTGGTGTAAATTATCCAGAAATTTGGTTTCTCATTCCTGAGCACATCACTGCCTCCGTTCTTCTATGTAAACCTAGACGTCTGAGTTAGTACAGGTCGCCTGATATCTCCAACGTAAATAATATATATATATATATATAATATATATATATATATATATATATATATATATATATATATACATCCTATACGTACAGCAGGTGAACTTGATGAATCCTACGATACCTTTCCGTGTTCCTTCTTAATTATCTTGATTTCCTGTTTTGTATAACCTGTGGAGGATTCAACAGGTCGGATGTTGGGTTCCTTACAACACTTAGGCTGAACACCATCGCTACCTTCTTAACAAGACTAGAAGCTCATTTAGATCTCTGTTTTGTGAACAATCCTCGTGTTCCATGATGATTATCGTTCACCGGTGGGAACTTCGGATCACACGGCCATTAAATTTTCTCGTACTATTTACGGAGGGAATAACTGTTGGCGGTTTGCTGAATGAGGCAACCGGAAGATTCGTAAAAGCCAATGCATCCCGGACAACCTCACTAGATTAGCAGGGACTGATCCTAATATATTGTCTCACTCATATTTATCTTTTCTTTGTTCTGCCATCACCTAACAAAATACCTTAAATTTTCTTTTCGTTACTTGCTACCCAATTGAAACCGTATACTTTCGTGCAGATGAATTTTCATCCCCTCATTTGGAATAACTGCATCGTAGAAAAGAACAAGGTCAATCAAATTCGAGCTACACAAACTAAATGCCAAGTTTGTTCGAACACTAACAACAAATAAAAATTATTCGCGATACTTGAAAAGTTCTCACAAAATTGGGTGGCAAAACTAGGAAAAACTGCCGTCAGTGTTAGATGTTGACGAACTCAATCAGAACTTCATCGATGACACAGACGGAGCTCCAGACTCTAGTTTCCATGTCAACCACTGTTTGGTGTCTATCAGTCATTTCTTCAATTTCCTGGAGGTATACAAAGAACTATCCTAACTTCAACCCGATAAACCTTGAGGCCCAGATGGACTATCGCCAGTTGTGCTGGAAGAATATGTGGCCGTATTATCCCCTATCATATCCGACCTCTTCAGCCAAAGCTTAACCCATATAAAAATCCCTGACGGATGGAAAGCAGCCTCCATTAGACCCGCACACAAGAGAGGAACTAATAAGTTTCACTTAGTAGCATCCACTTCCGCTACCCTCAAGGTGTTTGAACGATTACCACTACAGCGAATATCTCCACAGCCTAATGTGTTTGAACCTAACCAAGTCACCTACCATATTTTACGTCCAATCCTCGAGGTTCTCGCTTCCCTCAGATATTCTGTGTTGTCGGCACTGGATCATAAGTGTACGGCGGTTAGCATCTGTTTCTTCGAATACAGTGAAGCACTTGTGCCAGTTTACATCCATACAAAAAATCGAAATATTTACTCACAGGAACTGCGACAGAGCGGAAAGCTTCTAATGCTTGGCTCATTTTCTGTATTTGGAGAGGCAGAATAAGTTCTTTTTAGGATAATAACCTCGATTATTCCGAAAGTTTTGAGTTAAGTAGAACCATACTGATAATAAACATTGAACCAAAGACTGTTGTAGTTAATCACAACAGCAAACTACTTTAGAACCGAATCATTAACCGCATCAATTGGTCAACGATGTTTGCCATGTCAAATACACCAAATACAAGTAATCCAGGACGTATTTTTGGGACACAAAACAAACCGGCTTTTCGCCTTTCCGGTGGGCTCTGAAAATTTTTCTCCACGGCGGAGCACACGAAATAGAGGGAATAAGCCAGGACATCGTTTTTCATTGAACATGCTCAGCCCAAACGGACACATTACCATAGGACGAGAAAATCTGTCAATGCTTCCGCTCTTACATCATGACATCAGCCTGAAAAACACTAACATTACGCTACAGAATAAAAAAGAAGCAAGCTTCTCTTGCCACACCTTGTTCAAATGGACGCGTAGATTTCAGCGGTAAAATATGTTTGTATACGTAAAGGAAAATCCACTTGGATTTCTCACCATACAAAAGTTCAACTCTGCGAGCCGTAATTGAGCCGGCAATCTTTCACCTACCAAGCAGATGCTGTATCAGCTAAGCTATCGCGGCTCCGGTTCCAATTAATAAACCAGCCTTGTCAATTACTTCCAAATAGGACGGGAAACACACAGCTGAACGTGAACTAATGAAAACTGGTATATATTCCCTGAATGTATTTATTGACTTGAAGAGCTAAATTGTAATCCTCTTTTCACTTTATCCCCAGAAGTTTCGCGATATCAATGAACAGCATAACTGGCTAAGCTTGCACCTCGCTCCTTGTTTATAAAGCTAATCATTACGCGGTGGAAAGGACTCCGAGAGCAAGAAGACGCAACACGATGAAGTGCCAGAAAACAAGGTAAGGGCCAACTTGTGTGTTTGGTGGTTTTTTCCTCGAAACCGCTACAATCACATTTGTATGCCATCATACGAGGAATAAGGGAATACGTTTAACCGGACGATCAACCCAGGACTCTCACCGTGAGGTCATTTCAACTGGTCCGGTGTTCTTTATCTGGTTGCCTTACAGATTGATTGGCTAACTAATTACACGTGTTCCTTCGTTTCTATCTTCTCATGCACAGATGTGATTGTTTTGGCTCTGGAATAAATTCACCGAAACCACAAGTCGGCCTACGCGTTGCTTTATGTTTATCATGGGCTACTTCGGTATGCACTTAAATACGTCTTGTTTACACGCAAACCAAATCCTTTTTGAGTGGGTAATTTTACTGCGATTATTAGGATGCCATGTTGGGATTCTAATTAACTAGATGAAATATATTGCAGCTTCCGAAAAGGGGAAACCTTGGGCATGCAATGATGATAACATTAATGACATGTACGTGTGTAGCATGCGATAGAGATTAATTAAAATAGGCATACGGCCACATCCTGGTAATCAGATCACGTGATTCAGTTTTTAAGAAAATTATTTTATCTGGTACGGCATGTGTAACGCGTCTTCGAAGTCAATCAAATCCCTTTAGCATAAATATGAATTTTTCCCTGAGTAGCACAAGATGAATGACCAGAAGGGTCCGCTCTTATAGCCGTAGTGATTCGAAAATTACGGTTAAAATGTTATAATGGACACAATACTATAGAATAACTCGCGGTTAACTACTAATAATTTTAGAAAAAACAAGTCACTTGCACGTCTGTAATTTCGTTATCGTTATATAAAAGAACCATCAGTCAGCTCATAAATGAACACATTAATAAAACCTCAAAACAATACAGTCCCTTTTTTAATTTCTCACGGATATTGACCAGAGCCTTCTTGTTTGAGCTGAACTATCTTTGGTTCCTAGAACTATGGTCCGCAAAGACTTTCGGATGACATCAGACGGAGTAAGTAAAACACAAATAATGGCATTTTCTGGTCCTATCACGATGTGAATCATAACGAAAACAAACAAAACACAAAAAATAGCACCAGATCCGCAAATGTAACTATGGTAGGGCAATTATCGTAATAACCGTTAGTGGACAATTCATTCTGCCGAAATGAAGCTTGATTCACCACTGAAAACTTGGCAAGCACTGTATGAACTTAGCATCTGACTGGTACTCTCCAAGATTGCCTGAGCAGCAATTTGTTGTGTCCCGTGTCATTATCAATCGATGCCACTTTGAATTTGTTACTCAAAGGAGGCCTTCACTCAAATAAGAGACACATCGTTTTCAATTTCATCCGCCACAGGTTGACTTCATGCCAGTTGGCCAAAATTTCGCTGGACATAGAATCACAGGCGTAATGGTTGAAGGACTGTATTTAGTCGTACAACACCAAAGATGGTCGTTCTTGCCCTAGTCAGCACTAACATTCAGCCCCTTTTTTGGAAGATACCACTCGTGAACAATGTTCCAAACTCTCAAACAAGCAAGAGTACTTGTGTAACCTGAAGCTGTAGTCTCAGTTGAATGAAAGTATTGAAGATGAGCTTGTTCTGCTTGTGGAATTTGAGTAATTTTGGTCAGGACAGGAAACGGTGCGGAAAAAGAGCAGGTTGCAATGTGATCCGGCAAGTCTGAATGTACCGTTATTTCCTCCTGTATTGGCTGCGTCATTTTTAAGTGTCATCTATTTTTTTTTGGCACGATGATGAACAACCTGTGTATAGCTCCCTTTTCCTTTCATATAGATGCAAAGCAATGTTTTGACGCTTTTATATCCTTTGTTGTCCCATTACTCTCTGGCTGTTTATGCATTGTTTTTGGAGACTATAACCATAAAACTAAATATCCCCTATTCGCTTTTGGTTTCAGAACCTATGTCCTATGCCAACCAGGGGAAACGCTGTTTTGGGCAAAATTATCATAAGACAACCCAAATTTTTCCAAATACAAATGAAAGCTTGTCTCTTAACGCGTGGCAGTGCTCTTACTACACAGAATTAACCCACATTCTGCTTACTTTTCATTCATCAAGACAAAACAAGTGAAGCAGACTACCAGCAATTTGCTAGCCTTTAGAACTAATCTTCGTAAAATAGCCCTTTTTACGCCGTGTGTATTCATGTTCATTTGTGTACTCTCTTTACTTCACTGAGTGATTTACAATAAGACTAAATGCTGGATTCGAATTTTCTTGTCACAAAAGGCAATTCTAATTGTGGTGATGTATCTTCTCCGCTGTTAAATCTCTGAGGAGGCAGAATGAAGTAGCCTACTAGCTACTTTACTAGGCTTCTGTGAAATCGCACTCTGTTCTGATCAACCAAGACGAAGTGGCTTCAGTTTGCCATTCAACTTTTAGGAGCCTGAAACGTTCTGCTGGATCTCTGCTCCGTTTCTTTCTGGATTAATCATACGCTGTTTAGTCGGTTCTTCACTCCTTCCTTCTCCAAAAGCTGCAGCTTTTGACTATCTGATTTCTCCGCCTTCTTGATTAAACGACTACTTTCCAACAGGAATCAGAGTACGAAAGTTGGCAACATATTGTCCTGTCTCTTTGAAAACACTTGTAGTGTTCTTCACAGGGATGTTCTTTCCCTATTTTTTCACTACATATATTAGCCATCTATCCGCGGCTCATCCGGCACGACGGGTTCAGTATGCCGATGATGTGGAGTTTTGTCATGCCATCCCAGTTTAGCTATTGTCAGTCTTGTTTCACGACTCTCTTGAACAGTTTTATCCCCGAAATATGTTATCCACACTTTTTTACCTTTGAAAAGTCAATAATGAGATTCGTGCGGGCCCCATTCATCCACTTAGTCATGAATTGTTTTTCTGTCGTTGGTATACTTCAACACATTCCAAGTTTAAGCTCATCTTATCCCATAGAGATATTCATCTCAAATCTATAGGGCCTTAACTAGCCCTTGTTCATATAAGAAAAGAGAAGTTTTGCATCAACCTCGGCGGTTGAACCTGACTTCAGATGGACCGTTTTCTGCTCGTTTTTGAGATATTTTCGAATTGATGGTCATTATTTTCGCTTCTTTTGTGAATAAAATATGAGTTGTCGACTTACACAAGTCACGAATACAGTACAATACGATACAATACATCTATACTCTTCAATAGGGTACATTTATCTAGACGTGACTGTGGCCGATTTTCAGTTACTTGCTGTCCTCGCTTGGCTGTGCAAAAGCCAGAGGTGCGCCCTCAAAAAAAGGCCGAGTGATGCTGGGGACGTCTCTTGTAGAAAACGCCCTCGGAAAATCGTGATTATATCTCCTACACGCTCTATCATCCATGCTACGGTGTCCCAGAAAAAAGACAAGCCCTGTGCTCATCTAGTGGCTGGGATGTCAAGAATGCGAATTGGGCTCTTTTACCTCCGATAGACTCTGATGCTGGGACGTGACAAGTCTCATGGATATTGAAAGGCAGGAAATGACTATGTGCACACCACACGACTACTTAGGGGATATTGCCCGCCTATCCAAAGCCAGACCAGGCGGTACCTTCTCTCGTAACATCAAGGTCCCCGGCGCAAGTGGCCATTATTGGATTTGTCACTGTGGCCCAGAAATTCCAGGCCCTCAAAGGGAGGGGACAGTGGCTTTAGTTCACCGCGCTTATTCTGCGCTGCTCCCTTGGGAATGGATATCATCGTGAATCACAGTACAGTGTTCAAAAGGTTAACGCTTAAATCCTACCGTGGCTGAGATCTACGCCACAAACCTGACATCAGATTCTAGTGCAAAGGGTAAATTCTACTACAGTCCTCAGACAGTCCTGCGTAACATTCCGAAAAAGGGATTTGCTTATCATATCGGGTAATTAGAAAGCCTGAAAAGACGAGAAAGTTGTTTCGACAAGGCATATTTTCGAGAAGTTCGGCTAGAGCTAGCTGTGTAAAAACGGCGATAGGCTAATCAGTTCCTCCGATTTTAGCTGGATGCGCGTGACCAACACACGGTTCCAACACCCTTGAAAATACCTTTTCACATAATATTCCAGTGACATCAGAACAGCTCACCAAATTGACTTCGTGCTAATCCCGTTGCGATGGATCTCGTCAACAGAAGTCTGCAGATAGTACCGCAATGAGGGGGCAGGCAGCAAAGTAGGATCGGACCACGGGCTGGTAGGCGCTGAGCTTTGCCTTTGGCTGACGACCCGATTAAATACGACTCCCACGAAGAGTCTCAGGGTGTAATAGTTAAAGTCTCGGGAGAAAACGGAAGCTTCAAAGAAGGAAATTGAATTGCGGTTATCAACTGATAGATCCACCTCATTGCACACGACAGACCCGGTCGACCTGCTGTGGGCTAAACTGAAAGCAGCAGCATATCAAGACGCAATAGGCAAATCAGGCATCACGAAATACCGCTATAAAGTCTGTTTATCTGAGGATACGGTTCGTCTGTCCACCTTGGCTAAGCATGCCCGTTTATCCATATGTCCGGAAAGTCAAGGCTTCAGACGCGAAGCAACCTGGTCCGCAAACAAAGATCGATGCAACTACTGGCACGAAGTGGCAAAGAAGATAGAAACTGCAACCAGTGCTTGTCACTTTAAATACCTCTTCCGTCTCGTACAATCAGTGTTAGGCAAAGGACAGACCATTCAGCCTATTTTGTGCAATTCTGCCGGTGTGTTTATCGCTGGTATGGATGGCGAGATAACTAGATGAGTAGAACATTCCAGCCAGCTCCTCAACTGCTCATTAGATAGAACAATAGATATCGATCCGACTTCAGCTCCCCAATATAGCATTAACTACGGCCCTTTTGTCGTTAGAGGAGATAGCGAACGCGATCGACCGTTTAAACTCTGGCAATTCCTTTGACGAAGACGGAATCTCTGCAGAAATCTACAAGACATCTTCCGGTGGCGACTCAGTCACCTCAAACCCTAATCAGCTTTATTTAGGAAACCGGAAAATGTCCATTTGATTGGAACAACTCGGTTCTGCTTCCATTCCCCAAAAGAGGTGGCAAAAAGGTGTGCCGAAACTACCGTGTTATCAACCTGCTAGAAGTGGTTCAAGAAGCGCTTGCCCCGCTCCGGAGGATTCTGGAATGCCGTTACAAACTCTAACACCCTTCAACCATATGTTCATAAACTTTCGAGCAGCCTTCCATTCCATAGACCGCGAGCCACTGTGGAGGATTAATCTTGCAGACGGCGTACCATTCAAAATGGTAAGTCTGATAATGTCGTATTATGCTGGAACAAAAAAACGTGTGTTCGAGTTTACTGCGAAGATCCTTGCCCATTGGAACTGAAGTCGGGAGTACAACGAGAGTGACGGTTATCTCCAGTGTTGTGGACTGGGTAATGCAAGGCGCAATGGACGTTTATCAAAGCGTCTATGTTTCCACAGGATACAGTATTACCGACCTTGAATTTGCAGACGACAAACTGGTTCTCGGGGGAGGGGCTGGGTATGTTGCGAACGGCCCTTGATCGAATAGATAATTATGTTTCGGAGATTGGTCTTGAGATCAATACCACTAAAGCAAATATGTTTGTAATATCTATTAGTCATCCATACTGATCCCTACTATAAGGTGGCCAGCCAATACAAATTGTCTTGGGTCTTAAATATCTTGGCTCCACCATCCTCCCAAATGGACAAGCCTCAGATGATGTCAGACGGCGTAATGAAGCAGCCCGAATAAAGTTTCTACTGCTCCAAAACACTCTCTGGTGACGGAACTAGATTAGTCCTAAGATCGAGTTCATGGTGCCTAATGCAGCAGTCCTAATACGTGGTTGAGAAGCCTTGTCATTAACAGTGTTGGATATCAGGCGACTAGATGTATTCGATCATTGAAGCCTCAGTTCTATTTTAAAAGTATGATAGCAGGACACAATCTCGAATGAAAACACTACATCGCCACAACAACTTCCGTCTTTCATCGCGCATACAATTCCGCCGACTGTAGTAGTTTGGGCATGTCCTCCGTAAACCTGACTACACCCAAACCAGCATGGTCTTGACAACGTTTCCGTGCCAAGATTTGCGTGCTGACGAGGGGGACAATTAAAAACCTGGGTGGGTACCGCTTTATAGGACATAAGACAATCTGGCCTTCGTATGGTGTACAGCACTCGTCAATGGAAACTGAACTGGCTCGAAATCTGCAAGGACCTTGCCGTTAACCACCAAAAATAGACAACAGAGATCACAGTCAATAAAGAAGCCGGCTTATCCACTCCAAAAAGCCAGCCACAGTAAAACAAAATAAGTAAAGTAGTCGCACACCTAACCACAATGGATTCCAGGTTGGTCAGATTAACCACTGCGTCCTTCTAACCCTGGATTTTTAAAGGTGGATACCCGATGAACGCACAGAGTTCGACTCCTATGACGAAGGAATCCTCCGTACGAAACCCAACTGAGGAAAAAGGATTTACTTGGGGAGCCATCATGTGATTAGATCTTCAAATAGCAATCATTCACCCCGGGGTTCAGGTCCCGGTGGTAGCTCGTTGAATGTGCATTGCTAGTGATTTCGAAAACAAGTCAAAAGAAACAGATGTACAGGGTTTTTATTATTTTCAATGATGTGAGCTCAAATGCAGTATGGGGAGTCATTTAGTAATCAGTTTAAATCCTCCACCATTATTAACAAACATAGTTACTCCTTTGTTGCTTTTCTTTTATGCATCAACAACTTTTTGGTCAAAAGTAACACCTTTAAAAATACAAAACCATATTGTGTGGACAGACTGACAGCACACGTGCGTTTAATCACAAAAGGAGGACTCGATTGTGCAATAAGAGAATTCGGATTTGCTCTGACCAACAAGAGAAAGCTTGCAATGGGAATAAGCTGTCTATGTTTTCTTACATTTCATGTCCAAAAATATGATCTACTCGGAAAAAACATAGTTTGTATTTCTCGTGTTTCTGACTGTTCACTGTTTGAAACGTACTAACCAGTAGTAGATGTTAACAAACACGATACAACTGGTTTCCAACGGCTACTGAATAGATTGTGTTGGGCAAAAACCGAATAACATTCCCCAATCAGCTCAAAATATTACAAAGCAGACATAGATCCCATAGATCCCAGAGTGGCTAATTTGCTCACATTTTTTCCACTTTATCCCTTTTTCGATGCTTTCAGCCTTAGCTACGTGAACAGGACAAAGGGGTTGCCGAACCAACACAAGAATTCCGCGTGCAAAATTTGTCTTTAAATAAGGGAAATTATTTTCCTGAGGGAAATATCTAAAATGATTGCAGTTGAAAAAGGTTGTATTCGCTGCGAAGCTTGCGATATTCCAATGAAACATCAAAGTCTACCATTGCCGAGTGTAAAGGAATACCGACATGAAACACAATAAATATTCTGCGTCTGAATCTTGTCCTATAACCAGTGCACATAGCTCTGTCCTCAATGGATACACAAAGCGTCGCACACTGCACCGTTAGTCCTAGCTTGTTCAAACGCGAAAATGCTGATCGAGTATGCAGAGCGTTTATGGTATCATTCTTCCCCGTCCTTCTTTGAACCCGTCTAATTTTGCTCTGGAATCCCAGTGACTTGTACAAAAACTTTCCCGGAGTTCCACTAAAATACGGCATCCATTGAGGGAACAAAGAACCGTCAATTTTAGATGACACCATGAATGACTGAAATATTTTATCCGGACCAGTTCGCTCGTAAGTGCTCTGAGTAAGTTAAAACCTGCGGTACAGAATACCAAATGATTCATGTGAGTACGACTAGAACAACTCATTCACTGTTTTCAAGTCGGTAGAACCGCGATGACTGTAGAAAACTATCTCTTCCTAATGAAGTACTAGGTGCCCCCCGGTTCTTGGAAATTTTACGAGTCAAAAACGAACGTTTTCATCGGTTTCGTCCGCCTCTAAGCCCGTCGTAGTAAAGTACAAGGTTACTGAAACTGTTTGTCCGCCTCAAGTTTGTGTGCCGTCAACATTTCCGCATTTAACTATCCGAAACCATGAGTCGCTGAAAGAAAAATCCACTCGGCTTGGATCTTCGTGAGATTGAAAAGCAGTTCTGCTCAGCTTGAAAAGTATGCGGTAACTCATCTGTTTTTGAACTGAACTTCGGAGGCAGAAAAGTGTTACGCGACAGTGAGCCTGGCTACGAACAAACAGATCGCTTAAAAGGTTGGCTTACTGCTAAATGGACTGCCGTACGTTCTGCCTATGAAAATAGCTCTCTCAAGTTAGTCAGTTATAATTGACAGATATCAAGCCAAGGGGTTCTCGTAACAGTTTGACTTGTGAAATATCTTTTATTCAGGTTTATCATGAAGCTGGCATTGGTTGTTAATAGACCACCTGGACAGATAATTACTAAACTCGATGAGTTATTTTCAGGCGAGAGACCAACCACACCGATTGATAAATCAACTAAACGCATGCGCAACCAAGAAGTGAATTCGGTGTGAATGAGCAGTGATGTGACCCACCCCTTTTTGCCTTGCTTCAGAGCAGATGTTCTCTGTGCTGGTTGCGTGGAACGTTATTTGTTTGGACTTCACCATGTGTTAGAAGAGGTTACATTCCGCTTCGGAAGTGATTCATAATTCCTCCGTTTGAACCGTCACGTCTTCTGAAACTTCCAACGAGATTTCAATAGGCAGACGTTGACTCCTATCAAGGATTCCACACGGAAGCTACCAAGACCAACTGATTAACTTAAGATTTTTCGATGGAAGCCTTGCATGTGTTAATTTTCAACTTGCACTATCAACGTGCAAATTTGACTGACTTGCCAAATGGAAGTCAAACACTGTGTTTGACGAGTTTTTGTCTTCTAGATCCACTGATAGAAAAGCACTATGACACTTCTTGTTGGAAAGGGATGCATACAACTGGAAACCAGTCCAGTTAGACTAGCATCAGAGTGTGCGAGCCATACTGGTACGTCCTGAGTCAATGTATCCAATAGGACTAGGCAGGTATTTGTTGCTATTGTATTCTCATGAGAATGAATCATTCTTACATCGCCATGCAAATACCTCCCATCTAACCACAGTGCTACTAAACATGATAAAGTACTTCCGGGTTCTCCGTCTAAATGACGGGCGCAATAAAAAAATGTACAGAATTACTGGCGGACAGGCAAGCAACATTTCGACCGTTGGTCATCTACATTCTTTGACTTCGTAAGTTCATGTTGTTTTTTTTCATTTTTGGCTCGATCATGGTAGAATCTAATTTGGGTGAACTTTCTTGTTGAGATACCATTTTTTCAAACAGAAAGCTTTGTGTTACAGTTTGACTTAATCGTGGTGAGTGTCAACGATCACAAAGTAGAATCTCGGTTTTATCTCTGTCAAAAACGTCACCAGTCACTAATTGGTCTGATCTTAAACCATTTTGCAACAAGGAAGAAAGGCTGTGTTTTCTTTTAATATGGATGGTCAGAGAACAACTGGGCCTCTGGATGCTTCCAATGATAACTTCGAAAATCGTCATCCACTTGCAAATATTCGGACATTAGGCCGTCAAAAAAAGTACGTTTGTTCTTCATGATCGCATATGGTAATTTTTTACAGGATGGCAAATGGAAAATAAACCGCTACTTCATTGGAGCCAAGCAGTAACACGTTTTTCGGGCCTTCTAATCACCACCACATATAGAAAAAATATGAAATACCCTTTTCCCTTGACTCGTTTCAGTAAAGAAAAATCATTGTGGGCAGAATGGATATTGGTCATCAATTTGAAGTGTTCTCAATCACCTGTCAATAAACATTACTTGTCACAACATGGTCCAAAGAAAATCCTTACGGTACAGTCTTCCCGGAGGAAGAACACAAACACGAGGAATGTTTCCGGTAGTATGGAACCATCATTGTGATAAATTTACCGTTTGGACGGAGTCCGTGTGGTGCAGATGAACACAAAGTAGGCGATGCAAACCGAATAAAGCTGATGTGAATAGGCAAGGGGGGAGTTGATGAGAGGAGAGCGAAGTCGAGATCCGAAATCCCCGCTAAAGTAAGAACCGTTTCGTACCTAATGTCTTTTAAATACAAACAGCAATGTATCACTGACGAAAGATCACCGCTTCTGTGCACCTTAATAGATTCGGATATGGCAGTTATGCAATGACCACTCATGCAGAAGCTGGGTGGAATGTGTGACCGGAATCCAAAAAGTCTCAACGGAGCGGCTGCAGGGAACAGTTATTTGCCACCAAAGATACTCAAACTTTTCCACATGTGTTCATAAATTGTGGTAGAAAAACGACATGGTCTTTTGGAAGTACAATAAACCACAGGCACATTGAATTTGACGAAAACGATCATGGGTGGCATGAATATTTGGCCAACTTATAGAGAGAAATATTGACTCATTGTGACTTTTGAAAGAGTACAACCAGGAATCAGTGGTGTTAAACTACTTTGCTATAATCTACTCAAACATCTGCAAGCAATATCCCTGTGTTTAGAAATTCCAGATGCAATTATATCGATGGGAGACTCAGAATGAATCGAAGTGGCGATTAGCAGGCAAACAACGTGCCCGGCTACACCAAAATTTCGAATTCGGGTAAATATATTCACCACGAAGTTTAGTCACGCCATTCTACTTTAGACGAGGTGTGGTGTGAAGGATATTTGGCTGATATACCACAACCACTGGGGAACGGGAATTTTATCCGGAGTCCAAGTTACTCTACGCGATACTGTGTAGGATCTGCATCATTTTTTGGCCAGATTCACGGGCGATAAAAGGCATACGACAAGCGATTTTACGCACTTGCTTTGGACCGCCAGATTGCTTTATCGACGATTAGTGTACAAAACCCATGTGGATCGAGTGGAAACATGCACTCACTCTCGCACACAAGTACACACCAGAGGATACTGTGCTGATCACGTATCTGACGCTGAAATCAATGGAAGTATATTTGCTTCAATAGGTGAATTTGCAAATAAATATTCATCTCAACCTGGGTTCTTAGCAATAAACTGCTTTGTTGTCAAACTTGAGAACTCCCTTCCTGAAACAAAGTCAAAATGATCGCATCAAAAACCCTGTCATTTTCAAGCAATAGACGAAAACATTCTTGGGGACTAGAAGAGAACTGCACAGAGATTAACCAATAACATATACAAACCCACTTATGGTGCACTTTCTCCTGCGATCGTATCTTTCTTACATCGTGTTTTAAAGGGCAGTTTGTGCTTTTGGGCAAGCGCAGATGATTTACGCCACTGTCTTATTCTACCACTGCGAAGTATTTCATTCAGTGAATGAATATCCCACTTTTTTCGGTCGGAATCTACCAAAAGATAAATTGGTCGCACTTACCGTACCGAAATTCTTTACTTCTGTCATTTTTTTATTCACTTCTCTTTACAATGGAATAATGGTACACAATTCCAGGAAGGGGGCCCCTTTCAAGTCAAAGGTTGGGAATGGGGTTGACCGTCGGTGAAAGTAGGATCCAAACCCGAGATCCAAGGGTTGGGGGCCAACGAAGTTGACCGTTTGACCATTGCCAATCACTGTCATCTTCTGAGGTGACGTTCGAATAGGATGTATTCTTTTGCACAGATAAAATTATTATTCTGTTCACAAGTGCCATGCTAAAAGTCTGCTTGACGGAATAATCCACATCAACAATGTGTATCAGTAGTGAATGGATTTTGCGAATGATTCTCAATGTGGTATGAATGCACAGCCATCTAATGAGGTGCCGCAAAGCTGTTTCATTTTTACGGAGAAAGAAGGACAGCCGCTGGAACACGCGCTCAACCTAGACGAGAGAATGTTCTTGGGATGTGTTACACATCTGAGAAGTTATATACTTAAACGGTGCTCACTGCCTCCCGAGGTGGGTACTGGCTGCAGATTGAGTCGAGGTGGTCAGTCCACTTATTGACAATCATGTGAGAGAAAACCCTGACTTGTAACTGTGTTCGCCTTGGGCATATTATGTTCACGATTCACGAGATTTTCCCACCGCTTCCATCATTCCGGTTGGAAACATTAGGTGGCACACTCGATTGCCGGAATCAGAAGTGAACTCGAACTTGCGCTTGGTCTTTGCCTTTCTAATTTGACTTGTGACTGCATTTTCTGTGAGTTTGTCCCCTCCCCCCGACGTGGCTCCATTCGTTTTGCTCTGGACCAGACCGAACCGAAAGTAAAGCTTCATGACCAGGGTATGAAAAACCGCCGTATTTTGGGCGTACGTAGAGTAGATTTTGAGGCGAGCTTTAAGTCCATTTTGGAGAAGTGAACCTAACTGGTGAATATATTCACGTATGAGCACATACTAGTTCAGTGTGTCAGAACTGGTGCGGACTGCGATGATTTACCGATACTGATGTTCAATTCCATCGTATTGGCAGCAGACATCCTTGCAGCATCATCGCTGATCTCAACTTTGAATACCATGTGGTAATGCTATATTAAATAAAACACACTGCCAGAAATCTTATTTGAACCTTCCACAATTCGAGCAGATTAATTTGTGCCCCCATCAGAATCATTTAATATGAGAGACAGCCAACGGTATTGGGTGTATCTATCACACTTTGCAACTGACTGTGCCCATATGCTTTCTTGGTGGACCCATTTGCTTACCACCTCTGCACAAGGTGACGGCTTTGAAACCATCACATAGTCCATTACTCTTCTACCTCTTGCACGTTCTTCTGTGAATATCGTCTAGCAGTTAGTTCCTTTTCACCGGTAATAGAGCATGACAGACACTATCAGGTTCGAGTTCATTCTAATTTCATGCCAGGGTATTCGGTCATTGAATAAGCGATGTGAAGTTGGTTCTTTAGGCTCTCTAATAGTTTTCAGCAGCAAGAGTCCATTGGAATTCAACGGTTTCGAACCTGGGTGGTATAATGTTGATCGTACATGTAACCAACGAAATCTCCGACCCCGTCCTCAACAGTCTGCTTTGCGTCACACGATTTCCCGGAACGATGACCACAAATGCTCTTCTACGTATTTTTAACTTTTCTCTTCCACTTGGTATTTTTTTGTTTACACGCTTGTGTGTGCTTTCATAGGGCCTTCCTAGTTTACAACTGTTTTTTCTGGAATCCAAACCCGTATACGTTTTTTCTAACAAACGACATCTATTCTGGCAATTTAGTCAGAGCAAAAGCATGCAATACCACAGGAATTGAAAACCACTTGATATTTTGATCCCTGTTTGCCAACGAGCGACAAACACAGTTCGCAACCAGTATACCAGTGTTATGAGGCCGTTGATTTTGCAGATAGTCAATTCGTTATAATTGAATTAAACGAATAAATTTGGTTATTAACCTAGTGAACTCACCATTCAAACATAGTTTGACGTAGTGAGCAATATGAATAAAACATATTACACGCGTAATACTTCAACTAATGCTACATTCCTATTCTGGTTAGTGTTTTGTCATTTCAGAATGATGTGGTTGCGGAAGCAAGTATATGTTTGGTTCGATCCTGAATAAGCATGTACACAAAAGTGTATATGTGCATTCAAATTATGTGGCACTGAAGCTTTGATCATCCAGTCGCTGTGAACATCTATTTATTCGGGAGTAAGTAATATAGCGATGGTTAGATAAATTCTCTCGGAAGCACGTGAGAGTTTTCACAGTTATCGTCGCTCAACAGTAATGAGCATGAAATTTTCCTTTGCGGAAGTATCTTCCTAAAGGTACGAGCCGTGAGTGCACCGCACATAAAATAATCCCAATTTTCCACTACACAGTGTGAATGGAAGACCCACATACTAAAGATTCCACTGAACTGTCGTAGTAACTGTTCGCTTGCCGTTCTTTCTCAAATGAGTTACGGCTAGCCGAAAGGACGAAAACACTGCTTTCGCTAGTTAGAATATAAACATCAAGTAGCATACTGATTAGTAGACAAATTTTCCCCGAACCACACGCCTCCGTTTTGGCGGAGTACGGTTACTAAAGAGGTTTTCACACACCCGGAGCTACTCGCATCAATCTGGGAGTGTCATCGATAACCTCGAATAATCTTTGAGCACTCGTCAAACAAGTACTCACCATTTTTAATGGTTTTAGGGAAATACAATAACCGGAAAGTTACATCTGCATTTCTGATTATTTTTCCCGTCCTTATCAAACTACTTAATTTTGTCTTTTTCAATATGGGGAGTCGAAAGGAGATAGATGTTCTCAATGAAACGGAGACTAATCAGAAAACACGCCAGTAGATGCATCTCGCTTGTATTTGAACAAATCCTCCTAGCCTTTGACTTAGTGGGCTAGGAGGAATTAGAGTTGAACTGAGTCTTTAAGACCGTTTTTCCATTCACAAACGGATTGCAGTTCCTAGTGACTGTACTCAACCGGAAGTGCATGGGGAAAAAGAATGCAGAATAGAAGGAAATCCGATTTGTGGTATCAGAGATGGTCGCTTCCGGAAGTTTTGCCGATCGGAATAAAATTCACTTTTTACGAAAATCCAATTCCAGAATAACACAGACACTGATTCTACGTTTTGCTCCGAGGTAAAATGTACGCAGATACACAGTTTTGTTTATTTATCGGACCACGAGATCCTAGGAAGACTTTATAATAAAAATAAGAATGAAACTATAGAAATGCACAGCAATACCTAAACATGATGAGCAGTAACACAGAAGCAATACGATACAAAAATTTGGTCTGCATAAACACTTGACCGCAGTACACGGAACTAAACATATGTCACTCGTGATTCACAGTATTATTTGTGTGAAAACCTGTACCTAAATTAGTAAAAATCCCTGTGAATGAGATCAAGAAGAATAAAATCCGGGAAAAATGATACTAATTGCATCAAACAGTCGACTTCAATAAAATGACGGTTTCAAAAATGAAGTTATCTGTAAATTTATCAAGCCTTCTTGCGCAATAATAGGTTACAGATTATCGGGTCCCCCAAATCTGGCATCTCTGTTTTTTCTACATAGTCATTTCATAAGCAGTACTTGTAAATAAACTTTCACTGGCTGACATCGAAGCTTTCAGTCATTAGCGAAAAGCTCAACATTGTACCATATTCTCATTAACTGATCGGATCTCCGAAGCGCCAGAACTTCATACTCAAATGTAGTTCAGAAAAATTAGTAGGACCTAAAGCGAGGAGATTTTCCGGAAAGTAGAGCGATCATCACTGTATACATCGCGCTGGGTGGGGAATCATGCTAAGGAAACAAGATTCGTGAACAGAGCCTACTGATTACTGAAAACTACAACTTTCCATCACTGCTTGGAAAAAATGATAGAACTGACTAGTGTTTTCCACAACCTGGAATTACTTTCAACTGGGTGTCATTCATGTACAAGAAATCTGGTTCAATACAGATAATGATAAAACAATTATCCACTGAATTGATTCGCTGCCTTTCACATCAACCGACCGGATTCGCGCTACTATCATGGCGGAGGTGCGAATAACTTCATGATTAAACTTCGGTCTAGAAAGTACCGAAATATTAATACATATTCTACAACTCACATCAATGCTTCTGACAGTGGGTACAAATCTAAACACTTAGGAGCAATAAGCAGACCGTTAGCAGCCATATTGGTGTTCGAATAATGTAAGTGTAGGATCCTATTGATGCACTTTCTGAGCCTTTGTGCTCATGGAAATTTCTGTGTTTTTGTATTTTAAAGATCGAAAACGAACAACCCTAACGGAAGACAATGATCCTTGTATACTACATTAGTCTTCAAACGTCTGCCTTTCTTGTTAACATGCCCACTTGCCCAACCTGTAGTCTTTCAGAGCTTGATGAATTCTCTTATCTTGGCTTCACAAATCTACTGATCTGTGTAGACCCTCCTCCATGTGATGTCTCCGCTGAGGGTAACAAGTTCGACCGGAGATTCCTTACATCAGCTGATTCGACAAATATTGCCACCATCCCCCTTTGGGATTGACTTCAACCAAGCTCGACCCTTGTCTAGCAAATATTCCAATTTCGTCTCAGATTGCTCTAGGTTCTCCACTTATTTTTTCAGGGTATTTCGCTGTACAGGTTTTAGGGACGATTTAATCCAAGGGAGACCCCCACGTTTTTCTTACAGCCGCGACGATAAGATACAAAAGCAAAAATATCACAAGGAAAACCTTGTGTATTGTTGATTATTCTGACTTGGGCATATTCTTTTAATTCACACCCCGATAGGTAAGTGTGTATTCAATCGAGTATCCTACCTTTTGTCTCAATGTATGCTGTATCACGTAATCTTCGTGCTTCTGACCCAGTTTTTCGATTGCCTTAATAATATCTATCAACCGATCCCAATAAAATTATGTCCATACGCGTTATATAGTATACGAATCCTTTGTAATTCCTTGCCTTTTTCACATTTAGCACCACCAATTTCATCAAATCCCTGCGTTAAATGCGCGTTTTTTCTATTGCCAGCCTTGGCAATACGAGGGTTCTTTAGCAGCTGAATTTTCACCTTCGGTTGAACAGAGCATACAACTGGCTATATTTTGCAGTTTGTGTAAGTGTGGATTGTTTCGTACGAAAACAGTGCAGCACAGAGAATGTACAAATCACATTCTGGTATCTATCATCTGGCTTGCATGTGAAGAAGTACACGTATATTTTCAAATACTGTACCATTTATCTGATCTAAATCGCTAAAGAAACCTATTTGGGTGACATGAAGTCAATTTAGTAGGAAGCATGCTGAACCGGTTACAGTTCATTTAGAATGATGTTTACCCTGAGAACCAACTGCCAGATGTTCCGGGGCGATACGTGTCCGCATCACGGCATACATTTATGCAAAACACTCTCCAAGTCCTTCTTACCAATGTGAAAATGACCTCCAGCCCAGCAAATGTGTGTTCAACTGAAACACCTTCATATGTATGATCTGTGATATCAGTATTGAAGAAAACTGAAATCAATTGCTTGTTCTAAGGTGTTGTTCTCACAGTGATCATGGAATGCCATGTTTAGAAAAATTAATGAAAGTCTTTGCACGGAGGTGTACAAATCGAAGCACTTACGTACTTTCCTTTCGATCTATCATACTACTTTCCGTTTTCCTTGCAGAATATCAAAGATCACGGAGGACAAGAGAAAAGGCAGCAACAATTAAGATGAAAGGTATCAACATGCTGTAGTATTTAGCAGCTGTTGAGGTGCTGTTCGCTTTTCAATAAACCGAAGTGAAGTCATCTTCGTTTTGATACTTGACACCCAAAGAGGCTTCAATTCGCGTAAAATTACAGTGGATTGAAGAAACTCTAAAACGCGTTCCTAAATGTCCATTGTTTTCAACTAACATAGCCATTTCAAAGTCAAGTTATTCAAAAACACAGACATCTCCGTCAGGAAGGCCTGTATTATAGTTAAAAGATACTTAGTTTAAGTCCAAATCGGCGAAACAATTGTTTTTCAGTAATTCATTCTCAAGCCATTTACAGATTACATAGTAGACATTAGACAAAAGATCATGAACATAGACATGGAATAAACACCAATCATGGGCAGGGGTTTGTCAGTCAAGTTATCCTTGTCATGTGATTGGTTTATCTAGCTGACGCCTTCTAGGTAACCGGACGGTAGATTCATGCGGTCTTGTTCAATCTTGGGCCAGGGGAGTTGGAGTGCCCGGACCAAACTTACTTTGTATATTTTTTTTACTTTTTTGTGGAAGATAGAATAAACCCAACAAAATATTCCATCATAATTGATATGACCTGAAGAGCAGTGATTCTAATTTACCTCAACACAATTTCACTTTCCGTGTTAATGAAGAAGGACGATGCACTTTCTGTGAACGACCTTTTGTGACCGAGTTTGTGTGGAATGCGATTAGGCAGAAATACATTAGTTAATTGTATTCCCATAGAAACTGGCCGTAATAATCAACACAACTTTCACTTACATTACTTTGGTTTATTTGTTAACGCTAGCTCCCTCTATCTACATAAAGATACACGCTTTTGAATGCAATCCCGTCCGAAGTGATTCATTTCCGATCTAACATAAATCTCAGGAAGCTTCTCTTTAGATGACTGCTACAATTCCACAGAGTATCAATAAAAGTAACCAGTAAATATGTAGAAGCATTGAGTATTATATATGAAATCATCTTCACGATTTCCATTACACTCTTAAGAGAGTAAAACGGACTGCAAAAGACGTTTGTGATCTTTGGATTATTCAACTCTATTGAAGACCGTAATATCCCTGTAGGCTTTCGACAACTCAAAATCAGTTTTTGCTCTAAAGTGACTCAAACATGTTCCTTTTGTAAGGTCTTTATCTAACCAGATATGTTCCGTATTAACCAAGTACTGGATGCTGTTATGTACACCCAAAAACCATTGCACGTAAAAGATGTTCATTCGATCACTCGGTCGTTGTACACAGCGTATCATTTTATTTTTGACAGGAATAGTAGATTCCGTAATGACCAAGTACATGATCACCGAGAATCACCTCACCTCTGTCGAGCCCATCTGACTTCAATATTCATCGTCTTATGAAATAGTTGGGCATTCTTTTGAAGGCTCGAAGCAAAATAGAAGAAGAACACGAACGTGTTGTGGGGCTTTCCATCTGGCTTTCCAGGAAATTTCGGCTTCGCATGTCTACCAGACCCACATTTGGAATCAAACCAGGGTTGGATGAGTATGAGTTCAGCATCTTACAATCGAGCTGGATCTCCGGTGGCAAGAGGTTTAACTCCAAAGGATTTGCCTCGGTTTCGAGTGTCATAGTTGGAGCTCGGTGGTTCTGAACCAGGTAGAAGAAACTGTAAAATTCTTCCAACTATTTCACCGGTGACTTACATGTTGGTCCAGCACAATAAACCATAATCTGTTTTTAGATCATTTTCTGACTTTGAACGATAGCCAAAGGCACACCGATTGCCTGCTTGTGTTTTATTCTGATCGTCGAATAGCCTCACATTTGATGGTAAATATGCCGGTCAAGTTAGTATGTGGTTAATAGTGTTCCGGTTAACAATATGTCGCCTAATCAGTTAAGCTAATTTTTGAGGCTATTTGGAAATGGTACACGAAAACTGTTTTGCATGTATTGGTAAACACACCAGTTAACGTCAGCAATAAAAACAACACCCTGGAAAAGTTAGGATGTGTTTTTGCTGATCATGTCCAGCCTTTGTATACCTGTCAACGGTACTACTTCAAATGAATCGATTTGGAGAAGCATGTCTTTTTTGTAACGTGCGTGCAAGGCCCCCCAAATAAGTAGTACTGTTCCCCGGTTTTATATCCTCGGGATTTATACCACCTAGCTTGTATCACGATTATGTGAAAACTGACTATCCACCCCCAAGAGGGGGGGGGTCTTGTCAGTAGCACTGTTTCATGTTATTCCAATCCTGTTTGTCATAGGAATCATTGTTCCTTTAAGAGATGTTAAAGCGTTCCGGACTAGATTATGGAACTGAATAAGTTCCTAATTTCACCAAGAGAATGTATGAGCAATTCAGTCAAAAATAGAATGATGAAGGTTTATGCGAAAGAATTTGAAATATCAAACAGACATCATCCTATTGGAAATGTGGCTCCCTGGAGGCATACAATATCACACATATGCATACCCATTATTCCCTGATTAAATTTGTCCTCGCTAATGGGTAACTTCAGTGATTTGACAAGACCTTGTTCAAGTTGGGAATGTGATCAACTCCGAATCGTATTACTTCAGGAATTCTGGCTTAACGACAACACTGAGAACACAATTATACATCTCCGAAGTGTTACCTGATAAGGAACTGATCTATTCTCACCTCATACAAAACACGATAAGGCTATTGGCCACCCTGATGACAACAGGAGTCAGTCTGTTCAGGTGATAACTATATACCGAAATTATTATAGTAATGCTTTCAAAATAGTACGCAGGGGCAAACATGTGACCAGCTATCCATCAGTGTTCTCTCCGAACGACTGCATTTATCCCCTCTTCCCTATCAGTTATCGGGAGAATTTCTCCGAGGTTATTTCTTTCAAACATTTACACCAAAATTGGCAATTCTTCGTGCTTTAATTTCTATGTCTGATTTCATCCACTCAGAGCGAGAATCACTGAAGATGTTAGGTTTGAAATGGGCCTTGAAGTTGATGTTCACTTTGAATTGTTTCCTCAACAACCCTGGTCTAGTTCGGGTCACAAGTGGATCTCTACTGAAGATGTCGGATTACAGTACCATATAGTATAATACAATGATATATAGCTCAAACAACCAGAAAATCTTCACCCACTGTCGTGAAGTGAAACACCAGGAGCTTCAACGAGATCCCGAAAACCTACGAGGACATTCGGCTGTGATCTATCAGACTAACTTCGACCTTCTCAACCATCAACGAACCCCGGTGTATTTCTTGAGCATCTAACTATTTAATAAATTTCCGCTGCAAAGTAGGATGTCCATGGGAGTATTTTTAGATTCAAAGTGATCGAATTTCCTCCCCAAATCTTAAAAATTAAGCCATTGGGAGGAAACTACTTATTACAGAAGAGTGAAAACCCTTGTCAATCAAATCACAAATTCGCTGACTAAAAGTCATATACAGACAAGTGCTTCTACCCAACAATAATTGTCGGGAACTTTGGATTTCTATCAAAAGGTTTAGAGATACCCACCCTTGGCACTCATTCCCGCGGGCCAGATGATGTTCCCTCAATAGTACTCAAGCTATGCGCTTTCCGTTTATTTTTGCTGAAAAATGGGACACATCGTTACTGTCGGTGTAGAATTTATCATATGCTATATCTATCGGAATTTTCACATAATTCAGGTTTCGGATGATTCCATATTTACCAGTACTCGGCAAATCACGCAAACTGCCAGCAAGTTTCATTTGCTGCCATTCTCCAGCTGTTCACGAACCAGAATTGTACCATTTTCCCCTTCAAATGCTCCAAGAGAATGCACGCGCGTTTTCATGATTGTGTGTACCCCTGTGAATTTGTACAATGCACAAAATGCTAACACACGTACCCCGGTTTTCTTCCGTCTTCCTGTGAACACGTTTGATACAAACTGCTTAGAGTGACTGAATATGCTATGCACGTGTGTGAACTCACCTCAATACCAAACTTGTACACGTGTTTTGAGCATGAAACAGATAATTGGTTTTTTTTCTGGAGGATGCAAAAAGCAGTTAGACCCACCCCTAGAAAAATGGCAAAAATAGTCAGCTGGTTAAGAAACATGGTGACCGTTATTAGTACTGACTGAAATACAAAGTCCTGACATGCTTACAGTTGTGTTCCTGATGGTCTTAAGTTGAATTCTTTCCCATTCGTCGAGGATGGCGGACCTTGGCTCGTACAAGGTGACGAATACTCATCCGCTCACACAGATCGGTCTTTTTAATAGACCCCTAATATTTTTAATTAGGTTCAAGTCTGAACTGTCAGTGGGCTAGCCCCCGATCTTGATGCTCCGGCAAAGTAGCCACGTTCTGGTGAGGTAGGTTGTATGCATAGAGGAGTTGTCATATTGATATTTTGTGGCACTTAGTCAATTTTCCGGAATACTCGGGAGTAAAATTTCATTCATTGTTTTGGTTCACAGGTAGTTGTAATTGTGGGGCATGTGAAATTTCCCCCGATTTACAGTTCGGAATACGAGAATTTATTGATGTAGAGCAGGCCATTGCGTAAGGCTACTAATTCATTCAAAGGTTTCTCTTCTTTACGTTGATTCTTCGCTGAGCAATCGGTAGCAGACTGTGACCTGGGTTGCCGAAGTAAAAAGCACTGAACAAAGCTGGTAGAAAATATGGGAATATAAATAAACTAATAGACAGGAGTGCATAAATTATTCTAGGTTATTATTCTGGGTTACTGACAAAATATTTCTTGGCTGAATTCGTTTCTTCGACTTATATGGTTTTCACATTTGTGCCTGTGTTAGAAAGTCAAGAGAAATCGTTTTAAAATTTGGAAATTTCACGTTATATGTGCTTTAAACTTGCCCCTTAACGATGATTGTCAAACATTCCAAAAAATGGGTATTCCAGTTCACACTAATGTGAGCGTCGTCTTAAGGCTCGTTTAAGTACACCTCGTTAATCGCTTGTATATTTTTAGCGCAGTAGCGACGAAAAGACCCTTTAAAACTTAATTTTCTCGGCATCTCCGTAACGTTGACCTAAGCAGAACTGAATAGACTCATGAGTTTGAATCCTCCGTCACATATATTGCCCAGCGTTTTACTGCAAACATGAGCACCAACTATCGGATAAATCACAGAAAAATCACCGAAAGTGCGCATTTCAGAGATAGAAGACCTAGAAAATCGGAAGCATGGGACGATCTCATGTGCATTACGCTGAAAAACCGTGCCCAAGGTCCCTATCCTAATCCAATGCGATAATTTGCCCAAGCAATTTCACTCCCCGTTGGACATAAGGTAGCGGCAGTTTTCAATGCCGTTTATATCACGTTATATAAAGGCAGCTTTGCAAGCTCAATAAATGAGGGCACGTACTGATCCGATCGTTGCGCTCAAATAACGAGGCCTGTCGGTTTGATGATGGGTGTGTTTCTCACGAGTGATGGATAATCCATAGTAGGCTCAGAAAAGACTCATTTGGCGCAGAAATTTCAGCGAAAAATTATCTCATCGGATGCTGAAGCATGACACAAACGAACATTATTGACTTGGATCGAAATAAAGTGTTCAGATTTGCTGGCGTATTTCAGTAACAGGCACCCTGTACGGTGGGAAGTCTTCACCACTGTGACTGGAAAATTTGCCGAATTCAACAAAAAGAAGTCACATGGGTGGGCAGCTGTCTTTCAAGATAACTATCCATGCCATATTTCTCGATGGTTTTTGAGTGAAGTCAAGCAAAACGATTCCGTTGTTCATTTTGCAATGTAAGATCAGTGAGCGTAAGCGCAACTTCAAGTTTCAGTCCAAACGAATACCCTCTGCTATTTCATTTAAATTTTATTCGTGAAAATCTCTGTGTTCTGAAAAGAGTAGTCAAAGAGCTACGTACGTACTGGTCAGTGGGGTCAAAAGTGTAGCACATGAGGGAGCACAAGATAGAAAATTATTTCACTAGCAACATGGTGGACTCCAATTCGATGGAACTTTGATCAGTCCTACATAATGAAATGAGACAAATTACTTCATACTGTGTGTAAACATTACGTTCTGAATGAAGTTTGGGTTATTTCAGTGCGAAAAATCTTGTTTTTTTCTATCAAAGGCTCATATATCGTCATGGTTACGGCCAACCGGTATTGGGGAAAATATGGTTTTGTCTTCACTTTGAGCATATCTACTCACATCGAGTAAGCAGAGTAGCATGACTTTTTGTCCTAAAACCTCACCACTACTTGCTAGCCACGATACTTGCGAAATTCTGTAGTTCTTTGTCATTGCTGTCGAGTACGAACACTAAATGTGCCTATCCGAAACCCGTATGCATCACTTTTGACTGTATACGTATAAATCAGCGTTTTGCTTCTCTTCTAGGACTACAAGCTGCTTTTTTCCGTGTTCAAAAACCAAAACCCAAACCATCACAGAGCTATAACCGAAGGCTCCGCAAATGAGGTCCAGTGTAGAATCAAGAGCGTCGAAATCGTAATTTTCTTATTGATGGACATATCATCAATCCATTCAGTACTCTAAGTGATGTGATTCGTGACACATTCACCTGGATCGTGAAAACTGCATTTACTAATCCAAGGCATGGATTTCATCTTTCTGTGCCACAGATGTGCTACAGAGTTTGGGGTTGTATAGTTTGAATCTACCTTATACACGAATCATGTGTGGTGAAAACGATGTTCAATAACATACCTCCGAGTATCAGAAATGAATCACTATCGATCAAGCTCAATGCTTTTCAAGCCCCTTCCACCTTTATGCCATTTGTCTAAGAGCGAGTTTAATTACGTTTTGCATCCGCTCAGAAACTTTTCCCCGAATAAATCAAATTATCTGTTTCATGCTCAAAACACGTGTACAAGTTTGGTACTGAAGTGAGTTGACACACGAGCATAGCATATTCAGTCACTCTAAGCAGTTTGTATCAAATGCGTTCACAGGAAAACGGAGGAGAACGGCGTGGGCTTAAAGGCTTTCCATGCCCTATACCCATCCCCGCTTCTGGAAACATGTAACAAGCGACGGAAAAACGCAATGTACGTCAGTTGGTAAACTGTGACAACGCTTCAGCTTCAGCTTCACCAGCCCCACCACCCCTAACGTACCCTCACTAGTTGTTTATAATTAGCTGTCAAACCTCATTGGCAACAAATCCCTCAACATGACAATCTCCATCCAGTTGTGTTTGGGCATTTTGCTCATGAACTCAGAGTGGTAACTGCATAGTTATTCTACCGAAGTTGGGATGGTCAAAAGATTTTGACTGTAGAATATTAACTTTCAATACACCCAGGCTCAAAGAAAGAATAGCAAAACTCCGTTTTATTGTCCGTATCTCTATTGTATTGCAGATGTACAAAATGCTATTACTCCGAGGGTTTTAAAGTGAATTAGCGGTGCGAGACTTGAAACAGTTTGTCCACAGACGCAGCCGCTCCCTCTCTAGTTTTTGTGCTAGTACTTCTTTGACTCACATTGTTTGGTATCAGCAATACAGGAAATAAAAAGTTTTGCGTACTGGATTTCTAGTTTACTGTGATACATTTATCAGCGGTGTTAAATGAAAACTTCCGGACATCCTCTCAAATAACGGAATAAAACCCTGAGGGGTTCAGTTATTATCCAATTGTTATTTTTATCTAGCAACAGTTTACGTGACAAAAAGGCAGAAGTTCTTCCATCTCTGCTCCGAACCAAGCAGTTCTTCAAGGCACAATTCTATTACGTTTTCTATTCTCAGCCTGTCAGTGAAGGTCCTTTCATTAAAAAATGTATGTGATATCGTTGTTGGGTCTCCCATGCACCTATGCAAAGTGATATACCTTGTAAAATCGTACATGCCTCAATACATCTTATCATCACCAGAAGTGGAAAATATTTCCTCATAACATTTTGAAAGAATTATATCACCCGGTTTGCTTAGGTCTCGGTAGGTTGGCTTCCTCTTCATTCACCACGTATCACCTTATTTTTTACCCACTCGAGAGCAAGTTCGGTGGTGTAGTGCCGATGAATCGTTGAAATATGTGCGAGGTTTCACTGTTTCAATGTGGCCACGGAAGTGACCTGTTCTCTCTGTAAATGAAGTAGAACATGGCTGACAGTAACGATCGCCAAGTATTAATACAAAGGATTCGAAAGGTGTAAAATATGGGTGTTTTCTTAGCTTCTGCTTTCAGAAATTTCAATAAAATACTGACCCTCATTCTTGTTTCTCATCTTTGAGTTTCGTTTTTCGAAACTTTTGTACCATACCTGGTCTTTCCAGTGAGTTGTTTGACTGAAATAGGCTTCCAGTTCCCCTAGGAGAAACCTTCTCATTCATTTTATCAAAGAGTTGAGGATTCCCTTATTAGTAACATGAAATCCGTCCTAAGACATCTAAATGGTTATAAGCTTGCCATAGTTCCCCAGGAAATAAACAAAGTCAAGCCCACGATGATTTGTATCTATTTGAGTAAATCAGCTGCAAAACAAATTGGTACTTGATAACTGGTCAATGACCAGTGCTAATCTGTACCTTTCACTCGTGTCTTATTTGGAGAAAAGTAAATCTAATCGTCATTTCATTGACTGTTCAAAATAGGATGTTGACCCTTTCCTCTGAGATGTCGAATATTCTTAAGATAGATTACTCGCTTTGGTCCTAACAATGGTGCTCGTGGCCACTGGAATTAGGCTAGTCAATTACAGACCATGTGTATCAGGGATGCGAGACACTGGCAATGTGACAAAGGAAACCAATCACATATCACACGCATGCAAGGTTCTTCTCGTCAGGAACAAACATGTCCTTGTGATCACCGGTAGACTGTCTTCCGTATATTGATGACACGGTTAAACTAAGCATTCCCACCTTAACTTCCATAAACCCATTGTTGCGCTTGGTGGGTCAAAAACAGCGTTTTTTTGGTAGGATTCATGAGTCAGGTTAAATCTGCTCCACTTCTCGGTAGCATGACGCAAAGTTAACAATTACGTTTTGATCCAACAGAAATGTATCAGAAATAATCCGGAAGGGTCCTCCTCCCTGTCTGTCTGAAACTGTTATGTATACAAATTTCCTCTCCTCCCTCATTTTCAGTCTCTCACTCATTGGTTTCACCTCCTACGTGAGTAGTGATGCCCACGACCATTTTACCTTGTTTCTTCGTGGATTGTAAAAGACTGATTGTATTCCTCCGATAAGTTCGTTGTGACCGCGCGATGAAATCTGCCAACTGCGCCACTTTTCTATCGCTCTGCTACTGCCTTACGCGTGGTTTCTAAAATACATCATCAAGGAGAACAAATATCAATACAATAGTTTAATTTATTTCACATTTTTGATCCGTTGGACCTTCAAGCGGTTTACAGCCAGCTCCGCTCTTGAGCTTAGTTACTGGCAACAAGTGAGATACCAATAGGCCGGTTATGGCTTTTCGCTCTAAAGCTTGCATTGCACTCATTTGTAGGGATAAGCTAAAATAATACACAACAAACGTTTTGCTTTTGAATAAAATTTAGTTCTCATTATCTTATTTTCCTTTGAGATACAGTTAAGGATCAACCCATACATAGTCATATAACTTACTGATATGATTAACGTGAATGATAGGTCAGGGGGAAGAAAATCAGTGAATTCACGTCAAAGTTGGAATTTATACAACTGAGCCCCGTATTTCTGTGGTCGTATCCGTGTTACACAGTTTAAACAACATCGTCTCCCGTGTTTGAAGATTGTATGTGATAGAGTGGCACGGCGCCTCGATCATCTGATATTCATAGATCGACATTTTGGTAAAAAAGCACAGTAACCACCAACTTACGATATTTCGAAAATCTTTGAAATCAATGCAACCTTGAAAATTCAAAGCGTTTATGAATCTTATCCGTGAAATATTCTTTGAACTATCAAATAAAGTGGTCAAACTCCAATGTTCCATACTCCGCTCTCTGAGCATCCATTCGCTGAGCTCCTTATTTGGGGCGACTTCGGCTGCTGAGTGGGTTTAAAAATAAAGCTATGTGCTTACGAAAAGCAACGCTGGTGAACGGCAACAAAAAATCCTCACAATGAATGGCGGGTTACGTAGTAAGACTTACCTTTGGTATTTATATATATATATATATATATATATATATATATCATAAAACGTTTATGAGAACAAACAGTGAAGTTTTCTTCTCAGAATAAAAGTACATTTTCACTTACTATTATTTATTTATTTATTTATTTTATTGAATACGTAAATGAAACTTGTTGACTCCTGTTGTACGAAGTTGAACTGAAGCATACTGTAACATGTGTAATCTGAATAAAGAACAGGGGTTATTGTTAATTTACCGTAAAAGATGTCTGCATTTCCTGTTGATCAAATTATCTAGTTATAGTTCCTGCGGTCTTACATTTCCATCGCAGTACTGTATTCTTTTTTAATGGGCCAATCGAATGAGCGCATTGATCTTACAGTGAGAAACATTTGTCTATGGAACACTTTTTTTCTATGTGAACGATCCAGCGGGATAAGGAGAGTAGTGGAAATTATGTGGAACTGGTCATCCATTTTCCTGTTTTGTGTACACAGGCCTTGACAAGTACAAAGCCAAAAGTCGTTCCCTTCTGTATTATGCATGCAAAAACGTTCAATAGTACTGACATTTTCACGAGGCTAAATATATGCGTTTTCAAATTCCAATGTTATGAACAAACAACGATTGTCTTCCACTAAATCCATGAATATACATAGCACAAAGTAATCTTTACCAAAACAGAATCGGGTAGACTGACCGCGTGTTGGTCGTCTGTAGCCTTCTTCCTCCAGAAAGGAGAACGTTTTTCTAGTCGTGCAGCAGGATCTCCTTGGTCGAAGAAATTTAGTTGTTTGGAATCACGGAAATGGTTGAAGAAATTCTGCAAACTTCATTTCTTGTTCCAGTTACTTTTTGTTTAAGTGGGATTATTCATGCCCTGGATTCAGCCTTTCTTATTCTTCCGTATCCCAAAAACCCTAAACAACGTGAGAGTCTAAACACATCCTCAATGCTAAGAAAAGATGAATTATAACATCAAGATAAGGTTTTTAAAAAATAAAAGCTCATGATACTATGGAAGACTTCATAGAATGCCTCCCATATCCAAAGAATTTTACTTCTAATTGTGATCATTTCTTCAGTGGTGAACTGGACATAGAAACCCATAGCAAACGAATGCGATCCGTAATGGTTTTTCCGGGGACTGAACTGATAATAGCACAAGAGTATTGCTCAAATGAGGTACAAAGCAGCTAGTCATTCTTCCTACCGAAGATCAGTTATCAATCACATCAACTTCGCTTTCAAAGTCAATGTGATCACTTGCTGGAAGGAGGATCGATATAGGATTACGGACGGTAATAATGATGGATAAAATCAGCAGAACTCGGCTAGCAAGACTCAGTGATTTTTATCAAGTCAGTGAGACGTTCAGTTTCTTTCCTCTCCAGATTTATCGACGACAGTGGTGTAAAGCCGAACATTTCCCGTAAGTATTCCTGCTAATAGCGCATGTGTGGCACCCGGGGTTTAAAGTTGCAACAATTCACCGGATCAGTATCTTTGTCAGAGTTCAATGGATAACATGTGAGGCTGATTCCTTTCCATCGAGACTTAAAAATTCAGAAGGGAAATCATGCATTCTCAACAGAGTTGAAAGCTAAAAGGGAAAGGCCGCTTTGTTGCATTTGGGAAATCTGAAAAACGAATTAAAAATGGTCTTCATTAGTAGGTAACCAATTAAAGCTTCATCGGTTGCACAGATCAATTCACACTGTGCAGTGTAACTGGGCCAATCTCCAAAGCGTCTCACTTTTTTAAATATTTTGAGAGTAGATTTCAGTCTTCCTCTTCCATATTCCCCTAAGAAAGAAGCAACCGGTGGCAGTAGACTACCCGCGAGTGCGTGCTTCCCGTTAGGAGAATAAAGTTATCACCTTGTGAAACACTCTGTGGGTAATATTTTCACTGACGTAGACAAAAAGGTCAACAGCGGTTCTTTCATCATTGTTCGAACACGTCTTACGAGCACAAGATATTTTGTTAAAACCCACATACGAGCCTGAGGCTGAGCAGTAATTTGGCTACAAATAGTCTTTTCTGGAACGTTTTTATCCATCTACGATTGGGAACTCGGGTTTATGCTTCAGCCATCATACGTGCTCAACTTCTTGTTGCTGCTGACATCACGAGAGGTAAAACACTACCTCGTGAAATATGATATGTTAACTGACTATAAACTTTTGATCCAAATGCATATATTGGCTTGCGATACTACTCCGTCAAGTTCATGGTTTGCTCATTTTGTAAACTGTAAGTTCGACCGTGTTTCTGTGGATCACCGAATAGGAGCGTCAGTCAAAATGAACAGTGTCGCATTCAGCAGTGGAAGAAACAAAGCTACAAATTGGCAAGGTCATGTATATACCACAGAATCATCAAAATTTCTCATCTTGGAAACCAAGAATAGCATCAAATTTTGCCTGAGTGTAAACAAAGTCGCACCATCTTGTGTCGTTGGTGGAAACTTCCTACAAGACATAAAGTAACCCAGAAAATGAGAAGGGTTGTTCCCTAGCAATTTTATCTGTTTGTCTAATTGGTCCCATTCCCCAACATCTTTCAATATACTGCGACGTAACACTAAGAGTACGAATCACTGGAAACGAGCTCGTTCGCTATTCCAAGTTTTTCAACTGTTTCCACGGGGGATTCTCCAGCAAACAGATGGAAACATGGGCAAAGGATTACGTTTCCTTGAGAATGTCTTTCTCTCTGATTTATTATCTGATCTATACTGCAACATTACCCCTGGAAGGTGGAAGTGGCGATCAAATTGTCCAAAAATGTTTCTCCGTTAGCCAATATGGAAGCTGTTAGCTACTTTGGGATATCACAGATGACCTCGAACAAAAAACAAATGTTACCACCTAAGTATTGTTCAGTCTTAATAGTTGAGAGGGAATAAGATATTGTTCTAAACTGTCTAGATTACGTGTCCGGGTGATCAAGATATCGACCAGGTGTGAGCCATTTGAGTTTGATGTTAGGTCAGAATGGTAAGCGATACGTATAATCGCCCATTTATTTGTTATCATTTCAAATGTAAAGTGACGGCTTCTTTTGGACCGTTTTCATTTTCCCAGTGATAAAACGAATAGTTCCGAATTCCGACAGATTGTGGTGTGAACGGATCATTTTGCATATACATTCTTGTTGATAGCTCACGATTTGCATGCGATGGTTCGAAGTTGCAATAATACAAAATAAGTACACGGTTAGAGATAGACGCTGAGTTTTACGCTCAATTACGTCACTATACATGGGCACACGGGTGTTTAACTATGTAATATAAAAAACGCTCTTGCATGTTTCACGCCCTGCATAATTTGCCAACCCTCTTGTTTAATCGGCAAAGTGCTCGGGTATCTGTGACTAGGCAAGTTAGTGACGAAAATTAGCACAAGCTATCGTGATAGTGCATTTCATTACATAGCCAGTATGTTTTATGTAGAAAGGTGAATAACCCCGGGGCAACAGTTTCCACCGCAATAAATTGCAGATTCGCCTCACGTGTTTCGATGCATAAATAGTGTTGTGTGTAATACTAAGTACAAAGCGTAAATCTGAGTACTGGTAACGGAAAAGGCCAACATTCGATCCATTAGTGTGATTTACCGATACTGGATAAGTTATGGGACATTGAATGGAGCTTATTTGTATCAGAGTGTGTGTTAAATGTAGATGCGGCAAAAAACACCGGTATCGCTGGTAATGCAAAATGATCCGACTTGGTGAACAACTTGGTCAGCTACATCTGCCGTGATTGTTAGGATGCATTTCAGGAATACCGATCAATTGGTTTTGCCCTTCATACTGCATGACGACCCATACTGCTTATAAATAGTTTTTTCTAATAACAAGAATAAAATTGTACATTTATTTGTGTCCGATTTCAAGAGATTATGTAAATAGTCCTTTTTCACCCCGTTTGTGGGAACATGGCTTTACGCTACTTCGCTGCCAGTTCGTGAGCTTTTGTCCTTATTCATTGAAAGTGCAATAAAAATTTGAGCCAACATGAACTTTCACATCATCCGCGTTTTTCTTATTATCCCTCTAAACATGTTTGTAATTGAACATATGGCTATTACTCTCAGAGTGATGCCCCAACACGGGGCAATGGTTTTAGACCATTTTCAAAAACTCCTTGGTTTTGTAACAGGTGCACTTTCATAATATTCACTTTGAAGTTAACGAATCTGGCCTTTTGGTTTGCCTGTGCGAGGATAACTCATACACTGGCTTATGTTGCAAACAAAACCCCTGTCTGTAAACTTGACCCGGCACATCGTACTGTTTTGCTGGCTTCAAGTAGAACTTTATAACGCGTATACTGCAATTTGCGCTTGTTGTACTTTGTCGCTACGTGTTGTGCCTGTCCATTCTAAGCCATGCGTCGCGGGTTGGGAATATCTGCCTTCTCCATCCGTGTGAGACGAACTTTGACAGAATTGCTTCTGATGCATATGCCTTTTCTGATATTTCCATATTGACAAGCAATATGCCCATTTATGTTTTGATCAAAGTAACCCCTGATAAAGAGGTTTTAGCAACTTGTCTTCGATAGGGTAATCTCACTAATACGGTTGAAGATACAGGTAGCTTATAAACAGTTTTACATTCAAATTCAGCAATTTGTTGTTCTGGTAAATTTTTTAGGGTTCCACATCGAGAAGGTACATCCAATGTCCAAGAGAGCAGTCGTATAAGCTGGACACCTTGAAAATGTGTTGACGTAGTTATCTCATTGTCGTATGATATTTACAAGCATTTGCCATTTGTTTTACATTGTTTTTCTTGTTATTGTTGTTTCAAGTACCATGTTCGTAATTGTTTGTGAATTAATTAACAACGGAATCAGCATCCTTATGGGTTGACCGATTGGACCAAGCGGAAGGAATCGCCACTGTTTCGTCACATTCCACTTCGCGTTCTACAGCCCAACCATTCCCGGTTATATGCGCTAAGCTGAACAAAAAGTTCAATTAAGAGAGATTCATACTAAGTTGCCTTAACATTTCGATAGAGGAAACAGTGTTTTTAACACGACAGTTTCATTGTGATTATTTTAGCGACACTCGTGGACGGATGAACTGTCGATAGTTTGTTTGTCAGAAACGATTTGGAAATTCATTCCAAGTCTACGGGTCGATAACGGTTCTCGGTCAAGCAATAGTAAATGACTCATCTCAAAAAGACTGGAAGTGAACACAAATTACTAAAAGTGCAACGCACAAGTTTACCGTTACTTGGTGTGGAATAGCTACGCATGAGTTACACAGTGCCAACAGAGCGAAAGACTGTTTTTTACCACACTCTGTATTGGGCCGTCTTTGTTGGCATTCGAATCAAATATTCGTATGCATTTTAGCAAATACTAGTTTGCACCTACCTCTAAAAAAGGTTTTCGGAAATCCAAATAAAATACGGCACGGATTCCGTTAGTAAAGCTTCCTTCTAAACAAAGAGGCAAAGCACAAGAAAATACTCAAACCAGACACTATATAACATAGGTTAATAATGAGATGTGCAGAGAATTCACCCACTGACGTGAGGTAATAAAGGTTTCAAACAAAACAATTCAAGATACTTTACAAAATAACCGAAAATAGTGATTGAGTCGGCTTTCCCGTAGACACAGTTATATTTCATTATCGGCTTGGAAAATGATGAAAATTTACCACTAACGGCTACCAGACTTAAAACGATTTCAAACAAAAAGGTTGTACCTCCAAAACCACTGTCATTTTTAAAGATACTTGATGAGACCCACGAGCTGGTTGTCGGTGTACCTGAGCATCTTAAATGGTAGATGTCAGGCAAATCTAGAGCACAGGAAGCATCAATCTTGTCTTCTTATCTTTAACAGACAGAAACCTTTGAAAATCTAGTTCACCGGAAAATCTGTGGAAACTTGTAAAAACTGACTTTATTTGTTCATGAAGAGATATTTGCTATCATCGCTCCAGTTTTCTGAAGGTAAAGTATATCATGCATGGAAATCAAGCTCAGTGATCTATGGTTTGCGGCACATGGTTGAAAGGTGAAGCATTCTTTGGTTGTTGAATTTACGGCTGCTAAATTCAAAATGTAAAATTGAAAGTTTCTTATTTAAACAGGTGGCTTCACAGGCTATGACCGAGAATCGGTGACTGTCAATTATCATCTGTAAATGTATCACCAGCGGTACCAAGGTTTTACTTGGGCCTTTTTAGTCAGAAATCACAGTCGAAAGAGCGTCAACACAAACCTTTATTGTGAAAAATATCAAAACCATTTTCATATTCGACAACTGATAATACTTTAGTCGCTGCAAAATTTGAAACTCTCTTTCGAATCCGTTCACTGTGTTCATCGTTTTACATTCGGGTAAGGAGCACACTTACTAGGACCGTCTTCAGTTTCACTGGAATCGAACAGAGGGCGGAAGAACCCCAAAACACCTGATGTTTGAAAGCATGTCTCACAGCATTTGAAAAATAGTACCTAAATACAATTCTCTGAAGCTGTATTGAAATGTTTATTGACAAATTGAATTTTACAAATTGAATTCCCCTCAGTGATTACTCGAATATTCCCAGATTATTTTCACCTCATAAAGTAGAACGTACAAGGTATGTTCTACTAGCGCTTACCAAAACACAACCAAGTTTCCAACCCATAGGTGAGAACAAAGAATTCGAATGAATGCATGTTTTCTTTCATAGAGAAAATGTTTCCTTGGAGGGGGTTACCGTGTTTTAAATCTGTTAAAGACCCCAAACGGTTTGTAAAATGCCACAGAGATGTGTCTTTTCTTTGTCATCTGGAATCGGATGGGCAGCGTTGAACGGAATGTCAGCCGGGAATGATTGAAAACGCAAAGGACTGAATATTGGGATCACGGGTTTTCCAGTTTTTGACGTTGATATTATGGACGGTTTCACTGGCTACCGGGCCAAAATGTGGATCCTCCTTTTATTGGGTGAAATACCGTGAACGTAAAGTGGAACTTCCCCGGGAATATTTTGTGCAAGCTTTTTTAATTTCATGTTCAATACGCATATGTAAATAAACATGAACGGTCTGCATAAGTCACAGATACTAACACGCAATAAATTGAATCGTCCTTGCTTTTGATGCGATTCCCCTGTGCGATGAATTAAAGAACAAGTTCTGTCATATCTGGTCACGTGGCTTCCTTGAATGTCATCCTACTATCGGCAAAAAGCGCGCATACAAAATAATCATTTCTTCTGAAGACGTTCAACACTGGAAGGTTCTTTATATTCAGTCACTCGAATCATCGATTTTATTTTTACGGATATGAAAGTGAACATACCCTAAATAATCAAAAGAAGAAACATGATGTTAGTATGAACTTTTGTATTCGACGTGTTTAGTGCAGCTGTTAGCAGTTCTCGTTTTCATACGGAAATAGAATTGGGTGAAATGTGTTCACCAAACCTCTATTCAGTAAATGTTTCCGCAATCTAACAAATTCATCTTTGCAAGCCAATTTTGGTAACGTTCTGCAAGATATTGCTTGCTCCATTATTCCAGTGATAATAAACGATCAAAGCTTTCAGCCGAGAAAACATACTTGAACGGTTTTCTGGATCCGTTGTTAGAATTCATTTTGTAATGTGTTCTGTTTTGATGGCTGACTATAATGTGATTCATGGTAAGGTATTTCCTAACGAATCCGCGTCTTCACTGTAAAACTCATAAGATTTGCCACGTTTTCCTTTTGACCTCTACGGAACGTTCGGTATCCTTTTATCCAGCATAATGTGTCTTATCGGTTTTCTCTCAAATGTTCTATGAAAAACAAATCAGTTCTATTCTTATCAATCAGTCAAAGCTGGAAAGTTTCGGTTGGTCAGAGGACTATAATTTGACTGATTTTGGTTTTGTTCATTAAAAATTCTAATTTATTTATTAGGATTCTCGAAACAGCATAAAAATATATTCATTAAAAATGTGTTTCAATCTTGAGGATTCAGTTATCCTGAGATCCTAGTTTTTACACTGATAATCAGCGAGACTGGAACCTACCTTATTTCATTCCGGACTAAATTGGTTTGGGTACTTTCTTTTGAGAGATGCAGGATGTCTCCATAATAAGTTTATCTTAGAATAACAATGTTCGTAGTGATTACCAAATATACCTGGAGGACGTAGGTGCCATCTGAGGACTCAGTCTGCTACACATACTTTGTATTATTCGTCCAAAATTACAAACCCCTCCAAACTCACTCTCTGGTCACCAGGAAACGGACAGCATTCTCAAAAGCACTTCAATGAATCTTAAAGTGTGTTTGGTATTTCGGTATATGGAGAACAACAAAAGATGGCTAACAAGCTGGTTTCAGAAATTCGCAGTTACGTCATTACATCACATTTCACATTAACACTGTTAAGCGAACAGAACGGAAATCAAAATAAGGCAAAGAATCAACATTAAGTGGGGGGAGAGGAGTGCAAACCTCACACGCGTGACCTAGATCCGTCTCTGGACTGTGAGTGGGTTTCTTCGACGTCATTAGTCTGATCAATGGATCTGTGGTTTTTTGGGGGGTAGAAGGTGGGCCAGGGAAGCTTTACCGCCTGCACGAACTGTTTCTGGGCCCATAACGGGAAATTGTAGAGACGAATGCATACGGCTTCGGCTGTGGCTAAGAAACGGCACTTCACCAGTCCTGGTTTTCCACTCTAGACCTAGTAAATTGGCCGGAACGTTTCGGCCACATTCACTGAGTGGTTAGACTGGAAAAGCTGTGTAGACACAGCGCTCGTAATTACTTTGATTGCTTTAGTGTCAAACCGAGCCGGGTGGTGCTCACAGACAGGTTCTTTATGTGTTCATTATAATACTCATATTTTGGAGGAACCTGTTAAAAAGGCCACAGCACGCCAACATTGTTCTGGCAGACCCGTGGTAGCATATTTTGTTCAGTGATCACTTCCGCACTTCATAGTTTGCTCTCAAAATACATCCACCTGTATTTCGCAAACATGACCCCATTCAATTTATTTTCCTTTTTATGCTCATTGACCGGAAAAATCCTCCGCCTGCCGAAACACGATAGCGTACAGTTGAATGCAAAGTGTTTCACGCAAACATACACACACGAACATGACAACGTGCGTTGGACACGAAACCATTTTCCATTGACATTTCTGATAATCCATTCAACAAAATGTCTTGTCAAATGTGAACCTGGCTTCTAGTTTCCCAATTCATATGAGTGAACTGTGAATTCAGTTGAACGTTTTTTCAATACAAATTGTTAAGAATTAACTCAACACCTAGTGAATATTCTGCAAAACGCCCGGTGCTAGTGTAGAATCTTTTGTTGCCGATTGTACGTGATACTGGTGATCGACTGAGTGGTCAGTCTGTGACCAAGACTGTTAGGGAGATGGAATTCTGTCCATCGTTCCGCTTGTGCACCGCAGGCGTTCGTAGCTTGGTGCTCATCACTTTGGTGCAACCGAAAGGCTGAAAGAGCACTGAATTGTCAAATGATTTAAACCGCCAGGTAACGTGTGGTTCCTCTAACAACAGAATTTTGAACTTCAAAGTGTTTTCCCACTATATCTAACATATTCTTTCAAAATCGACTAGAATATCAAGTATTTTCGAACTGTCAAGAGGTTGTTTGAAAAATTGCTGGTACTTCAGCTAGATCAAAAATGTAGAAAGTAGACAAGTATTCAAGTGGCATTCTGAACAGCAGGCTCGCATCACCACTAAACTGACTTCACTACTCAGAGATTTGGAAAAAATAAAACGGTTCGCATACCAATCTGCTAGCCGTCATTTATATCTCATTGTGATAACATCACACGGAATTCTATAACTGCTGTTTGTCTTTAAATTCCCGGCACGTGTACCTTTAGACAGATGTTGTTGGACAAAGGTTGCCCGTTACACTCTGTCCGATTTAAAATAATTACAATCTATTTTATTTCATTTTACGAACAGAAAAGTGTTTTTTTAATACAAGGCTTCATCCGTGCTAATCCCGAAGTTTAAAGCCAGACAAAAGTTCAGACACAGATATTCCAAAGGTCTTTGTAACTCCTTTCGGTTCTGTATAATTTTTGTACGATTTTTACTTTTCTATTACCCGACTGTCCAACTATTAAATCAATAATGACCTTTGGTTTAGCAGTTTTGGTGATTGTTTAAGTGGTCCAATTCTCAAGAGTTCATGGTCTTGTCGATAGTGGAAACAGCACAATAAGGCTATTCACTACCAGATACCTCGAGACCAGATTGATCACGACTTCACAGCAGCGGCTTTGGGTATTTCGCAAATGGATTGTAGCAATCACAATCTGAGAATTACCCTATCGCTTAGCACCAGCCGCAGCCCATTGCAACCTGACTGTCACCTGCAGGACTTCCATAGGCCTCAACGGATGTTCACAAGCTGAATTTGCAAGTACAGCTTCGACCGAAACCCAGCATGAGAAGGTACACAAAAGTTGGACTGGTCCAACTGAACCATATATCTCGTGGCCATTTTTGAAGCATTTATGGGAACAAATGTTCAGAGGGGATGTTTTATTCAGAAAAACTGCAGCCATTGACATAACAGGTCGATTATTATTCTTTTTTAGTACGGCACTGCTAATAAAAACTACTTTTGCTTGAATTATTCATACATTTTATGGTTCTCTGGCTTCGTTTGAAGAATATTGCAACGAATCTATCAGAACAAGTGTTTGATGAGTCGTTTCAACTTTCAGCTATGACCATTATTTCGGGTTACCTGGCCTCAAATTTGCCCCATATTTCAACTTATTTGGCAATGCCATCTTTGAGATTTTACATGAGCAAACTGGATTCGGGATGACACTGAGTAAAATGCTCTTGTCTTTTTGCCTTGGGAATATAAACACTTGAAACAAATCATCATTCGTCATATTTGTGGCTTACGTTTTCCCGGTCTTAACAATCAGAGTGTCACTCTGCAGTGCAGTCAATAAATTTAAGTCCTGGGAAATAGATTGCCGTTTTCTGAAATATACAGTATACTTCTGCAGACGTGCGATTCATCATTCTCCCATTTCAAGCGAAAAAACCAAAATCCGAATAAAAGATATCAAGATGGTGCCACTGTGAAAAAATCCCTATACTCTCGGTTACATGATAAAAGCACCGTATGCGTTGTATTGTATGTACCGTATTTTATTGTATCCTGTTAACACAGTTTACTCCATCAAGTGTGAGAACGTTTGCATATTTGAGGCACGCATTCATAACCTGTATTGCGATATGACCATAAGAATATTTGTTTTCACAAATATAAGACCCTGTTACGGATAAATATTTATTCGGAACGGAGTTCGTGTAATTTGTTCACAATCAATCAAAGAAACGAAATGGTCAAAAGAAAACTAGCTGTTTGAAGACTGATCAACAACAAGAAATGAGAAAACGATTTTCTCCAAGTTAATGAGAAAACGTGCCCGTCTGTCTTTTTCTCTACAAGTGGATAAACATTTTGAGTGACTGAACTGTGTACCTCAGCACAACGGCTCCAGTGTGTTAGATGTAGAACACCTGGTTTTTAAACACAGCCATTTCGAAAGTTCGGGGGGCATATCCAAAAGTAACGCCACCGATAAAAGGCACAAAATATCGATCATATCAGATGACAGAGTGATGTGGCTTTGCCTCGTGGGTGATTTAAAAAGGATGGAGAAAAACAGTTTCTAGCAGCATCAAGTGGAAAAGAACAATGTAAACATACAAGCAGGTAAATGATCACAGTAGTAGTGGATCTTTTCGTTAGCCGCTTTCCTGAAAGATACGCAGTAAAAGACGAGTCTTCATTTAAAGCGGATTTCAGGTTCACGTAGCAAGCAACGATATATAGCTGTCAATATTATTTTCACCGGGAATAGTTCGCTGAGCACGGCATAATTGTTGTTGGATAAACCGATATTCGGCACTACAGTGTACAATAAACAAGGTATATGAAAAAAACGTACGGGGTTTTTCATTTGTCAGCTTTTTGACCAAAATACTTAAGTTTCATAAACTGACAAAGAAACACACAAGATAAACGTCAGTTCTTAGAGAAATATCACGTGGTAGCTACTCAGTTGTGTTTGGAAAATCTTCAAGATGCTCACGTGAAGATAATGTTTGGACATGGTTTATATCAGTCTGTAAAACGAAGGTTTCGAGCAAAGCAACTCGGGGTACCGGGAAGAAATAGTAAAAATCTGCAACAAAAATGTCATCCAAAACAGTTGCCGCTCATTCATCACAAGGAACAGGCCATACATTCAACGGATACCAATTGGAACCCGGATTGAACTGACAACTTCTGAAACGAGTCAGCCATTGCACTGATTGATATTATAGGTCGCTGTTAATGTAACAAGGACGACAATACGGGATAGGATATTTGTATTCCAACGACCAAACGAGTCAATTCATGAAACACACAATAGTTTATATAGGCCCTTTTCCAGACTGCATGGCAACGACATTGCTTTTGCGGCTGCTTCAGCTCTTTGGCCGCTTGGTTGCTCGTGGCTGATAGCTTGCTCCTCTTAGGCATCATTTCTATTCGGTTGGTCCGACTGTCTCAGTTAACGACTTGGTCGGCAGCCCCTTACTTGGGCTATCTTGCTGGATTCCGGATATCCCGCATCTCCCTCTCTGGTAGTCCGTATGCCTCCTTTTGCCTGCTTCGGGAAGCCTCGGACATATTCGCCGTCTGTTCTTTTGTCTGTGGCCCTCGTTTGGTTCGTTCGTTTGCATTGATAGTCACGTCGTTCCCTTGCCCCAGCATTCCCCGTTACATTGCGTTTTTGAGCACTGATGGAATCTGAACGCTTATTCAAGCGGTCATCACTCGAACCTTGAGGGGGACTGAATATTTTAGTGTAACATAGGCTACTGTTATCACAGCATGGTAAGAAAGAAAACTATGAAGTAGCTCAGTAAGTTGGATATAAAAATGAAGAACCAACGGTAGAAAGCCCATGAAGGTGGGGGATAAAAACAAGTACTTTGAGACCAAGCAGTCATCCTCAATCAGGTGTCAGTTACAGAATTTCGGAACTGCAATCCGATAATTGGCCGAAGTCTTATTTCAAGATGGGCTTTGCCCATAGTTAATTCCTCTGAAAGAAGAATTTTGATAAGTTTGTAAATAAGGGACCATGCAATAAGTCCAGGTATACCATCTCTGCCTATGGTGACACATCTGTTTCAGATTTGGGGAACTTATGAAAATCCTGTTTTGAGAGGAAAAGTTTACGACTGGTATAGCCCGTATTCCTTTCCGTCTGCTTTGTATTCTGTGATATCCTGATGACAAGCTACTGTTTTGTAATGACCTGGAGTTCACACGTGTTCGTCACCATAGATTGGATCAAAGGAGCAACCCAATACTACAGCCCACTACTCCCATAAAACACGAAAGGCCTCGCAGTATTTTATCCTGCAGAAATAAGAATCTCTTAAAACTTATTCTTGCGGAATTCAAAGACGTTTTGCATTTTCCTGCAGTTCACTTAAAGCCGCAATAACATGGAGGCTACGGATTTAATTTTCCTAAATAATGGAGCTTATACCTACTTAAACAGCTTTAACATGCGAAACTCACCATTTCCGAATGTGCTCTTTACAATATGATGAAGATGAACACGCAATAATGAGTGTGAGAATAAAATAGGAAACATTTTTTGTGAGAAAAACTTAGAGAAATTAAAAAGGTTATGTGTCTTCCTTAGTAGTATTAGTATTGATCAAACTTATACTTCCGATTGTATGAAACCACTTACCAATTTGCATTCATTCCGTTTCAGTTTGATGCTACAAAATCTATGGGACACAGACGACGCAAGTGTACACCGGCAGAACCCTCCGTTATCACTATTTTGTTTCAGTTTGCACGCCGTGTTTTTTGTGAGACTTTTAAATAAGGAGAATCAACGACGAGGTTTCTTCAAGCCGAAAAAAGCGGTGGCACCGAGTAATCACTCACTACTAAAGACCTTGTGTCTACAAGATGCTAAAAACCATAAGAACCGCAAGATATGTTGATTTGGGACGAAGCCGATTCAAGAATAGTTTTAAACTTTGTTCGAACCTGTTTTTACACTTACCAAAAAATTTGCAGGTGTGCACACATGCTTTGGTACTCCGTGATAATGGACCGCAATACCAACACAAGTGAGTGAAGATAAACGAGAGCTGCTCAAAGTTTTGTTCATAAGGGAAGATTCCGATTTTTTTGGTTCACCATAAGACCCAATCAGTGGGCCCCCTGAATCCCGTCGTACGTCACGTAGTTCTCACTGCACTTGTTCCAACCTATATAAACTGAATACACGCAAATGTAAACTTGTCACTCTGGATGAAATGGGAAAATTCCTGATGTACACCAGATAGTAGACACCGTTAACACTCCTAAACAGTGAAAAAACCGGATGAATGTCTTCTTCCGCATTGCGAGTATGCATGTCATCTGTTTTGTGAACTGCATGTTCAAACTGCAATCTATTTGGCATTTGCTTCCTCGAATTCTTGGCAATGAAAACGTTGAACCGGAACTATCAGTTTGAAAAACTATGAAGCCAATTCATTCTTGTCCTCGTGTCAGACAAAAGTCGAAGTTCCCGCGCAGTATGGTACACTATTTCCTTCTTGCTTGAAGGGAACCGTGATAGATTCCTTATGTGTCCCAAGCCACATCACACATCCAAATGGAACGCTTTATATTATTATTTTATGAGCAAAATTCACTTCCATCGTGCGATTCAGGGAAGATCCATCAAAGTTTATTCGTAACAGTTCTTAGAATAATGTGTGTTTCTATCAAGCTTTGCAAAAGTGGCATTTGAATTTTTCCATTTTTCTTAACCTTGCTTGAAGCAAACTCTTGGTGAGCATGTGAGATACTCGTTGTGTGACCTTCTGAGCACAAAATGGATCACTGAGGTGGAACCAAAATAGATAAGTATACACGTCAATTATCCTAATGACGCACTCAAATGGTACAACGCGAAATGTTCGTATTCAATGTTACTATGTTAACCTAAATCAAAAAGAAAGCTTTCTATTCCAAATAAGTCTGGGGCATACTGAACAGAAACATTTAGTCCTCAAGCGTAAAACGAGAGTTTTAAGCACAAGAACATGTGACCTGTACCATAGCAATCGGCTGTAAACGTTGGTTGGGTGAACACGAAAGACTTTATACTTCATCATCATCATCGTACAGCGTTAAACAGTAGGGCAAGCCCCACTGACCACTGCCTTTCTCACCATGTTGCACGTTGATTTAGAAAGTATGAATATACAAGATGGACAGGGAGTGGACCTACATGGGTGGGAAAAGGAAAGAATGCCCTAGTAGCCAACACACGGACTTGGATTAGAATAAATGCCTGCCACTCCTTGTTTTTAAATCAAATGTAGAGGGAACGAGAGATATTAATTTTGTATGGACTTGCCAGTTTATCCGTGTCCCTAAGTCTAGATTGTTCATTCACAAACCTTTCAAGGCTGATCTAGACTCTCCTAATTCTTATTTCAAGCTGATGAAAATGAACAGTCGATCAACCCACAAACATTTTCAGTGGTTGTGTATCAAATCAACTCCCGATTGGATTGGTTCATCCATTATTTCTTTGTATTTTTGCCCTAGGGATAAAAGAACATCAATTTATAGAACACTTTCCGGAATTACAGTGTTTCTACATGAGGCATTGTGGTCTAGCATACGTGAACACTCTAGATCTGTCATCGCTTTGACCGCCGTGGATTATCCTACATGTGCATTTACCTACGGATCTTGTTGTGTCCGTCGAACGAAGCACTACATCTTTGAAATTGCAAAGGAATAACAGCTCAATTTAACTGATACATCTGTGAATAGAACAATAACGTCAGCTTTGCGGCTTTAGCCTGTACAGGTTGTTCAGTGATTCGTCAGCATGCTGGTGGAGAAACTGAATATGTTCTCAGTGAGCGAGCGTGTAATTCCAACTGTTTTGTTGCCATCTACTGTTTGATTTAGTAAAAACAATCAGCAGCTATCCGAGCTTGAATTTCATAGCCAAATGATAGCAACTGAGAAGGGTAGCAACGAACATTAGTGATCCATGCGCGTTGTGGTTAGGCAATCATACTCGTCGTAGCCCAAATTATGTGAAAAAAACACTTCATTAATAAGTTCACCGCGGTTTTATACTGCGAGATAACTAATTCAAACTGAATGCAATTGTTCTCCCACCAATTACATTGCATTCACTTACAATGTAGAGTAATTATCACTCAAGCGGGATTCACACAAAATTATTGGAACACTGATGCAACTACAAGCTCTCAGGAAAAGTCACCAGCAGGGTGCACTATATTAGTTTGCGCACTTCTTTTTATACAAAATACTACTCCAAAATTAAGGGCATCTACTTGTATTAGCTTTGTACTCGTCAACGTGAAACCCTCGTAGGAGCATTTGGTTTGATGATTGGGGATGTAAAGTCCAAAAGCCGTTCTCAAATAAACAGCGTCTTCCAACTCGATGACGACTCAAAATGCGTGACCACTCTAAATTAGTCTGAAGTTCAAAGGGCCGAAATTAGTCAAAAATGAAATATGGTTTGTTGTCAAACTGTGGGGTGAAATTCTGCGGGGGGGGATTTTTACCTTCTAGAAATAAATGCTTGCCCTGATTAAAACGTTTCTTCTTTAAATTATCTGTCATGTTCCTCCCTAACCAAAAGAAGCAGAAAGAAGCGTGCATTGGCGTAGAATACTGTGTTGTCTAACAGCTGAACAGCCGATTCTTGGTGAATGGAAGCCTCACCGAAGGAAAACGTTTGGTTTCTTTCGAAAATGTGACCTGCATTTCAAGGTCGTGTGAGCGCGGCACGTTCAATAATCATATTGTTATCGGTTATTTGGAGAAAAGTCTGATGAAAACCTGAAAGTTTATCTACTCTATGAAAGAGGAAGGCAACGACTTTGTGCGAGATTATTTGAGACCTGATCCTGCGCCAAATGTATTTCCTATTCGTCATGCGAATGAGAAAACCTGTGCTTTCTTATTGTTCATATAGACTTCTGTGTCATGAAGAGATGTGGTGTGCAAAAAGCCGAAAGTATCCGACTCGGATAATTATGTTAACTGCCAGGGGATAAAAATAACAGCAAGAGAACAATAAGTTTTTAATCTGAGCGGAGATTTGGTAGAAAATTCCCATTCGCTTTTGCAAACAAGTGTGAAGCGAAGTTAGTTGCTATAGCCTTCAGCCTATCGAAATCCAGTAATATAATAACTGTAGAGTTGGTAGAATATTATAACCACAAAATCATCAGCATGGCAAGTCGTGTTGACCGCCGATTTACTCTGAAAGAACCGTGGTGAAAATACGAGGGCTAATGAATGCGTCCTTTTTAAGAGGGAATCTCTGAGGAAACTCACATTTGTGTTGCAAAGCTCACCACCCCGGTTGACATGAGGTGCAGAAATGGCAGGTATTCTCTCAAATGGGTGCTTTATGGGAGGTAACGTCAACAACATGGAATTCTCTGTGCTCAGAAGACGAAAGTTCCCTGTGTGTCAAACCAAAAGTTATTCTCAAAAACCGGTCTTATTGTAGAATGAAGCACCGAGTCATGCCTCACACAAGGCTATTCATATTATGGAAGTAGACAAAGCTAACATATGTTATCAGGTGAAAAGTTATTGATTCAGCTTTTCACAGCTTCCTGCTGAAGGTCACCATTTGAATAAGAATAAGAATTGATCTCTTGTTTGTAAGAAATCTGTTATCGTAAGTTCCTCATGTAACTAGGTCAATTTGACGAGGGTGAAACCTTGTAAGTCGCATATTTATTATCTCAAAAAACCGTAATGTCTGGTGAATTTCATTAACACTTGTATTCTCTAGTCTGAAAAATATTAGGAGTAGAAGCTAATCATGAAGCAATGCGTGTAACAATTTAAATATTGTTATCCTTCGTTTAAGGAAAAGATAGAGAAATCGCAACTTTGAAAGTGAACGCGAATTCTGAGCAAGTTATCAGATAACCCGTTCGAAAGAATACTACGATCGGGGCACATGTACCCAGACCTTTTGGCTTTCCCAACCCACAGGCCCTGTTATTTACAAACGAGTAGAGCGCAAATATCTTGCTTATATTTGTTCCTATTAGGGGTACTGAGTTTAAGCGAACATTCGACCGATTTTCTGAGAGTGCATATTATTGATTATTCTGTATTTTCATCATCTCTACATGTGTCATATCGGTTCAGACAGTTCACCCGGGGTTGTTGGAGCCAATCTTGGTCTACGTGTACGTGGAGTTGTTTATTTCTAGCTGATTACGTAATTTTTATTGCAAACAAATCAGTTATCCAATTCGAGTTGTCAGTCCTCCTAGAAAATATTATCTTCTTGTGAGATAGGTTAGTGTTTTACGCAGTAACGAAGTTTTACTTGTTTTTTTAACGGACAGTTTATGTCTTTCGTGTTTTGCCGAAAACCTTAAAGTATCCCTGAAGGAAACTTTTTTGCTGAGGAAAGCCGCAGCCTCTTTCGCCTAATAACAAATTTAAACACCAGATCTAATTTTCGACGGACGTTTTCCAGTTCACACTTGCTGTGAAACTGCAAGGAAGTAAAACTGAAATAACGTTAAGAAGGCCGTATTCCGAAAAGAATAGTCAACTTTAAAAACAAACAAATAACGCTAAGTCAAAGTGTTCCACACACAGGCTTCACGACAGCTGATTGCATTACGCTCCTGCCGGGAAAAAAAGGACATCTAAGGATTATAGTGAGACACAAAACGTTTTTCATGTGAGGTTTTGTTCGAATTTGAGATACCTTATCATACAAGACTAATCGAGTGAACCAATGGGTTTGGAAGCTTCGTGCACCTCAATGTGTTGAGTGTCGTCCATTTTTTTGTTGCTCATCGTGCTTGTAGCTTGTAACCTGTGCACTGTAATTCGATTTCGAAGTGTTCTGTGGAAGATTTCATCCAGATGAACGTCTCGAGGCGTTCAACTCTTAAGTTCAACTCATTGTGTTGTTTATCATGACCTCGTTGTTCATTAGTACACAGTAGTTCTATAATCGAGAGTGTGAAATAGTGAGTTGTAGGACTTATCGGGCTGCTTGATGGCAGGTACATGATTCTTTATTTGTGTCATGTAAAAGCTCTTTTTCGTAATTAGTGAGTGGGATAGTGCAGAACGCTCCCGCTCGAAGGTATTAAACAAAGCGTTCTCTACTAAAATCTGAAGGGGAACTCATGCAAAAAGGTGCATTTTGGGTACTTTTGTTGTGCATAGGCTGCTTGGGATATGCGGTTCGGAGTGTATCGAGAAGTCAGTGAGCCAGTCTTGAGAAAGGTTACCCGTGGTGACCGAAACGTCGACATACTACCAACGATTTCGACTACGCTGTGTTACTAAACCGTAAGATTCCACCACAGTACAGCTGTTTCATCCTCGTTAGGAGCCATCAGCAGAGCCCCCATAAGGACTCGAACTCGTGATGAGCAGCTGTGAATCAAACTTCCTGACCACAAGGCGATCCGGGCTGGCTCTCTGAGGTTTATGGAACTCATACACCTTATGGTGTTGCGCCTTTCCCAAAACTAATTGAAAACGATGAATCGGCAGTACCTCACTCTCATGGATTTCAGTGGTGAGTTAAGTGTTCACAGTGCATGACGAATTGTCACATTATGTAAAATCCGATCTCCTACTATTCATATATATATATATATATATAAGTCTATATGTATAAATGTTTATACATTATATATATATATATATATATATATATATATATATATATACATTTCACAAAAAACGTTTACTGAAATGCAATGCACTCATTGTTATGTTTCGGAACAAACTACAACTCATACTCAGAATCGTGACTGGCAACTTACGCACGATTTCTCATTTCTTCTTAAGTAATAAAAACAAGGAATAACTGTTCTCATAACTCATCACTGCTAACATCTTATGCTATAATAAACCCATAATCCTGTGGAGAAGACCTGATTTGGTGGGAGGCATTCGTTTGGAGTTAACTGGTCAGGTACCGTGTCTCCATTTGAAGCTGTCGGGCATTTCTGGCTGTCATAGAGAACGACATCTGAACAAGCTTAACTTGATGATTCGGGTCAGCTCTGACGGGAGCGGAGTGGCGTAGTGGTGACACGCACGCCTTCGAGATGGGAGGGCCCGGGTTCAAACCCTGAGTGTGGCGGAGGATATGCACCACTGATGAGCTCTAACAAGAGCGAAACTCGTGTCTGGTGCTTCTGAGTGCAGGTTGGTCGGATGACCTGAGGTTTGTGCGTGAAACGTGGAGTCCAAAGGACATTCAACCAAACAAAAACCCATAATCCTTTGTTAACATTTCATGCATTTTACTTATCCATTATGTCGGCTGTCGAAATTCATCAGACAATGTTTATTGTTAGATGCATTTCGACACTCTAAAACAAGCTGTGTATACTAACAGGATCGAACACTTCGTGACCAGTAAACAAAAAGACATTCCGGGTTTTCATCTCCCCTAATGAAAAAAAAATGGGATGATATATTCAACCCACATTGCCATTTTGTCTAAGCCATAGATATACATTAGTGACAGAAAGTGGACTCAAAACGTCAAATAAAGGTATTTTCAAGTGTGAACGAATACCTTAACATTCAAGGTTTATATTAGTTTTTCGTAGTCAAGATGTTGGCTCGCATCCGTTCCCAGTGATTTATTTCAGCCTTTTAGGTCAAGAGTTCGCAAAACAAGTCATGAAACCACTGGTTACTTTGTGAGCAATTGCATACAACCCTATAATCCATCCCCTAGGAAAATAGAAATTTACAATGACACATTAGGAAAAATATGGAAAAATTCACGGAGAAGTAAAGCATTCGTCCCACACGTTTCGCCAAAACCTGTCTTTCCGGGCTCAACAATTGTAGCTGATCGGTTAAAATTTGCTCTACCTTCTTAGAGCCTTAACAGATTTTGCTCCTATCGGTTTGGTGTAGACACGAAAATCCTGACGTAGTTGTTACAGCAATTTTGAAATCTAGCCGTACAGTTTTTATAAGATTATTTTCAAAAACTTATTTTGACAGATTCGATAATGTTCAGTACTGTAAGTGGTAGCAACGGGTAACTTCGCTGAGATTTGAAGAGACGCACGGATGCTGTACATACTGCTGTATTCAGAAATTAGCAGATCAGCGACAGAACAGAATTGTATTGTAGAAAGCATATCTTAAACCGTACAGGAACAAGCTAACGTAAAACGTTGAATAGGAAGCTAGTGACGTTCAGCATCGATCTCAAACTTATAAGGCGTTGAATATATACACAATAAATTCGCGAGCTTTCCACAAGATAAGCAAGTGAACCACAGTGGGGCTCCCAGTCTTCTTCTGATAGAGCTGCGTTTAACTCCACAAACATCAATGGCAATTAAAATCATTTTGCACTATAGCTTTCATTCAGTCTTGCACTTTAAACTTTTTGTTACACGAAATTATCACCCTTCGAATCTAATATAGGTAGGCCATTATCTACTTACGTTCTTCTAATAGTCCTCGTGTAAACATTTATACAGTCACAGCAAAGGCCTGAGCATAATTCTAACTCCTTATGTGGTTTACAGCCGGGTAATTTCTTTCACGTTTCACTGTTTCCTGTGTTCGTAGTCCTATTTCAGTCCCCGGGACACAGTTCAAATTGCAAGGTACAGCCCTCTCTCATCAAACATGGGCTTTTTTCACAGGCTATTGAACACAATCGTTTAACTTCTCCGAATGAACCAAATAAAATTTCCTTTGACTCTCTATATCATACATTCCAAGTACAATCAGTGATTCATTTTCAGTTATTTTCCAAGTCACATTTTGAACTTCTCGGACGGAATTAAATTCCCTAACAGATTTGCTTGTGTAATGCTTCCAAAGTTTATTTTGTGGAGGTTGTGCTCGAATATTTAATCGTCATCTTGGTCAGAGCAAGATGTTGAAAGCATCAACAAAATTGAAAATGTCATCAATTATCAACAAATTTGTTTTCCTATTCGGAAAAGTACACTTTATTCAAATTACAAGATTTCACTTGGGGAAAGAAGTTGCTAGTTTATTCTGGAGTTTCAAGAACTATACGGGATACAAACATTGATGTGGAACGTAAATACTACAGGACAGATTGTTCCAGTACTGTACGGATGGTATTTCTCACAGGACATAGGACGGAAATAAATCACGACCTTTTGTACAGGCTGCGATTGACATGTTCTCTTTTCCCGTTCGATATTACTAATGATTCTCATGAAGTTAAAGATCCTGTAACTTTTGCTATGAACTAGTACGATCTGGTGTACTTTATGTAACTTGGTGGGCCAGTTGGCGACCATATTTTTTCAACTTGTATTTGGAAATCACAATTACCGAAATACTGTTCTTCACGTAGGAAGATATAAGTCATGAGACGGAAATCTTTTTTCCATGTAGTACATTTGAACAGTGAATCTTTTGTCATCCCAGTTTTGGTTCAGCTGAGAATACAAATAGGTAATTTCACCAATGGCAGCGCGTACTCTCCCGTGAATTTTGTTCTATTCAACATTATCAACAACCTTTCTGAGTATTTGCACGTGGACTGTCATTGCACACGTTTTTTCCTATAAAAAAACTATAGAAATCGACTCTGAGTATATTGAATAGTCCTCGGTGGTGGACTGGGAAGTATAAGGGCAATGCTTTTTGCGCAGCCCATTTTATATAAAAAAAAGTAATATCTTGGTAAGAGAGTGGACGGTAATTTGTTGTGATTTTACCGACACCCAGATCAAACTGAATTCATCCGAAGAAATATGCGAGCCACTTTCTCTTCTATTAGACACGTCCGCTCCTTAGTTTACTTAATATTTTACGTAAATAGGTAGTCAGAAATGTAATTTTCATCCGGTTTTTTATTCCTGACAGAAAGCAACCGCATAAGAAACAGATTTTGGCTCTCACTGTGGAAAGTTTTTCTGCATAATCACATCGTTTTTTATTGAGCAGAAAGCCATTTGGTTTTGGTGCGTAACGAAGATGTGTAGGGATAGGCCCGAAGTCATTAATAGGTAGGACAAGGAGGTTCTGTTAGGATTACAAACCCCAACAGATCCGCGCAAGATGGATTTCTCTCTTATTATTCCGTCCATTTCCAACTCAAATTGTTTGGCACTTTCGAAAAGCACTTCATTTGTTACAAGTGATATGTGTGCGAGTTAGTCAGAACGTGTGATTCCTCGCTAATATCAAATTATTTCTAGCTTAATCGATATGGTTTATCAAACTGTTAGTCAAAACCACGGTTGAGTCTCATTTATCTCCCTAATACTGATCATGAGGACGAAATTCATTTGCTGGAGCTTCACGCGCAGGTTCCCCTTCAGAATCTTGTAGGTAATAGGACCTACTCCATTGGTTTTATTTCCAAAAATAGCGTAAAACAGTCTCCCTTATTTTCGAAAATATTGACAAGATGTAGTTTCAAATTTTCAGCGCTGGCTTTACTCTCTCTCTCTCCCTCACTCTCTTTCTCTCTCTCTCTCTCTCTCTCTCTCTCTCTCTCTCTCTCTCTATATATATATATATATATATATATATATATATATATATATATATATATATATATATATATATATATATAATCTGGGAAACTGCAGAGTGGTAACCCTATTCTGATCTCTCATACATTTTAGGCAATACAGGATTTTCAATGATGAGTAGTATTACGATACTTCTGCGTGGCATGAAAAAATACCCCGGGGCACCTGACCGGTTTTACCGTTGTTGCCGATCATCAGGTTTGCGTATCTGGTACTCTTCTGTCTAATCATTCCCATACTTGAGTACTCCAGATACAGTGTCATACCATGCACTACCGAAAATCCATACATGGGACCATGTGCAGTCTTTGGGAAGGCTAGCCCTGGTAACCAACGAAATCATTTTGGAAAAATCGACGTTTGATTGTAAAAATGGCCTGTCCGTTCGTGTACGCTCCATACGATTCAAATGAGACTACAGCTTAATAGTTTTAAATATTTGTGTTGGCTGTAGCTCAGGTTGTTGGTTGTCATGATGTTCTGATCGCCAAGCTTGGCGTTTAGATCGCAAACGTTTCATCACCAGTCGAGGTGACATCGTCAGTGTATGTGCGCTGTTGGCAGTGATCTCTTATATTTATTGGTTTGTCATCAGTCCTGACCTTGAGCTTCGTAGACGACGTTGTGCCCAAGACTCGAAGTTTGTTTTTCGGCTTCGCCTCTAAGAACTTCGTCAAGAACTTGGTCAATTTCTTAGAGGCGAAGCCGAAAAACAAACGTCGACTCTTGGGCACAACGTCGTCTACGAAGCTCAAGGTCAGGACTAATGACAAACCCATAAATATAAGAGATCACTGCCAACAGCGCACATACCCTGACGATGTCACCTCGACTGGTGATGAAATGTTTGCGATCTAAGCGTCAAGCTCAGCGACCAGAGACTACAGCTGTAATATTGGGTTTTTTATATCTCGTAGTCCTTTTACGGAAGCTGCTTTGACACATGCCATATACATACATTCTCTTTTGAGCAATGACAAATATTCTTGGTAAAACAGACAGCAGCTCTGAAGTGGTCGTGGATTCGATAAATGATACGTGAATGGAAAATCACACAAAGGAATATGTCAGAAGCAGGGAAAACACAGACCACTCAAAAAGTGCTGAAGAGGCATTTCATCAGATTCGAACGAAACAACACACATCTCGTTCAAGGTTAACATCCACTTCACTCACGATTCAGAATGGCTCTTCTATTTTAAGTGAAAATGTGTTATCTGATAAAAGTACGGTTTTTGCCGAAGCAAACTACGAATTTGGCATGAAACTAGATGAACGACACGAAATAGTTTTGTTTCAGTATCCTAAAAAGTTCTCAGGGGACTCTGTGCCATTGTATTGTAAAGTGATTTTACAGAGTATTATCGGATGAAATCTACTTTGTTTGTTAGCGGTTTTGCAACCGGCTTACCCCAGTATATTGGATTAAGTTCTAATTACGGATTCGTGGACAAAGCTCCCAGGAACACACGACCGGTTCGGCAGTTATTTCCACCCATTGAATATGCGTATCGGATACTCCTCTATCCACCCGTTAGTTTCGATACTTGTAAATGTTGTAGATGTTTCTTAACAACAATCTAGATGATCCTTCACGGTTGGGGCTGAATTTCTCTCAGGACAGCCCAAAGCGTAACCACAACGCGTGGATAGAGGAGTACCGGATACGAATACCTGATGAGTGACCGCAATAACGAAACCTTTCGCGTACTTCCGAAGCACTTTGTCCACCCACGGTAGATACTACTTACGTCAAAACTTCAAAATCACAGCCACCGTTTCATCGCTATTGGGCTTAACGGGGTCAGTGAATCTCCGTTGTGGTTCTTGAATGGACTCTCATAAGAAAAGGATTTACGCACACTCTTACTGCACAAATTAGATTGTTGTGAAAAAAACAAGTGCAAAGTTTACTTACATTCTGGTTACAATGTAGGGTCGGCCTGTATGCGTTGAACTGTGAGTCAGATAAACTGTAACTGGCAGATTTGCGACACCAAATTATCTCAGCCCCCCAACACAAGTCAAATAACTCTGGTTGAGTGACGTGTGATGGGAAGAATTGGCGATTTTGAGTAGTAGCCTGTTGTGTCTTCCGGATACATCCCTATTATATTTATCGTTACCTGCCAAGCGTTTCCCACCTCTAGCCTAAGATTCTGCCACTCGATAGGCGGCCGAACTAAATAGAGAGTAACCGACACACCGTCACATCTGGCCCCGATAATACAGCTCAAGCCCATCTTCAGCTTTGAACGAGACGGAAGGAAGAGTTAATATACGAATTCACGTTTATGGGGGTAATCATGTCTTCAAATTCCACACCCAAGCCCCGTGATCTAAGACGCAATTATACTCCAGCATCGTGAAACTTATCAGTTTATCCTGGAAAAAAGTCAGTAAGAAGCAGTTTTCAGCTGCTTGATCACTCTAAACTTGTTGAACGAGTAGATCCACGGCCTGTAAACTCAAACGCAAGCTCCGTCAAAGCCATCCACGCTAATTGAAAAAGACTCGGTATAAATAGATTTGTCACGCGACAAGTTTTTTGACTTCAGGGCCAGAAAAATTGTAGCGTGATTAGTTTAGTTAGGTAAAGTCGACACAAGCAACAGAAATCCATGCTCAGTAATGCAGAGGTTTTTCCTCATTATCGGACAAACTAATAAATCTGTAAAACCGAGCAAATTAAGAATAAGTAAGCATCAGTGTTGCCACTGGAGCAAGAAAATTATTTGAAAAGCCTCAACACGTTAGAGACTTGATCGAATTTGTTCCATTTAAAATAACCCCTTTCTTTTTGTGAGCATTACTGCCTTTGAAAAATGAACCAAAATGAGTGAGCTGAACGCGGTCCAGTATGCCTTGGAGTTGTTACGTGCAACGGAGACAATCTAGATGGTGAGAAAATCTCTGGTAGATCAGAACTATTTTTGTTGCGTGCGAATACGCACTCTTGCTAGATGACTCAAATTCATCGAACCGCTTATATGAAGAAATTATTGCTTTCAGGTGAATCCTCTGGTAGTTCCATTTTCAATGAATGAACTGTGATATTTCTTACAGTATGATGACCAGAATGATGAATGAATATCATCTGCCATAGGATTTTTACTTGAGTATTTTACTGTTCCTGAACCAAAGGGCACTGCGTCATTGCCACTGAGGAATTTAAAATGTGCAACTACTGTTGAAGTTTTCTTGTTTAGATACCCAGGGGAATTTGTAGCTACCAATAGTTGACAGACCACACATACTGCCACCAAGCTTCACTTGATATCACTGTTCCGCCTTTCACGGCCCACAAAATGTCCCCATTCCTTCCTCGAGAGTGAAACTGGGACGCACGCGAGTTCCTCGAAGATACTGTGAAGTCCCGGGCTCAAATATCCATGCCTTCTGCCGCAGAACTGTCTCATACAACAGCGTAACCGGCAAACGATGCTTTGCTTTCCTGAGGGATATTTCCATCTACTTCCTTACAGGTAGATTTTAGGTCTTCCCCTGGTGGATAACTCCGTTACAATTTATCATCTATTTGCACAGTCACATAAAATAATAGGTACTGTTGTAAATTTATTTTGAAAAATACATGACGTATTTATTCGAAAACGAGTATAAAATAAATTAAACGAACAGAATAAAACGCGCAATAGCTGAAATGTCACGCGATAGCTCTATCGTCATTATTTTAATATTCATACCCACTAGTAATTATTACTCAGAATGGGATCCCACATTAGGTGCTAATTCGATTACGATGACACTCGTGCTGACAAAACTGTTAAACAGTAATATGCATATGAAAAACCTTGGAGTTGATTGCTTATATCGATAACGCAAGAAGCAGAGAACATTTTGACATAAATACAAAGCTGATCCAATTTCCCGACATTGAGTGAAGGCAGTCAACATTAAAAGGTGAGGTGCCAGTAACGTGTCTCAGTAGCAGTAAACCCTGGAGCATTCGGAGACAAGAGCTCTGTGTCCGATCATTTTCGTTAACAAATCAGGCTTGCAGAAATGTCATAGTGTTTTTCGTACTTGACTTTGGAAGATGAACAAAATCCACAAATCTTGTAGTACTTGTCTTCTTTTTGAGTTCATCACTAAAAATTTTCATTTCTCTCAGTATTTAGGCCTACAATATAATTTTTTCGAAATTGATTTTACGAATTGAGAATGAAATCACTGGAAATTGTTCGTTTAATGCTTTTGTTTTGCTTACAACAATATTTCTATAATTAATAAACCATTAGGATTCCCAGCAAAATAGACACCTCTAAATTTCATTTAATCAACGGGCCACCAGCGAGCATGACCTAGCCCTTACCGATCAAACCGGGAGTGCAAAAGCTCTCACGGACCTGATAATTTTACTCCAGTTGTACTCAGTCAATATATACGCAATGTTTGTATCACAAAATGATTCTTGAAAGTTAGAGATGAGCTTCCATCACATCCGTGCAGGATAAAATAACGGTAAAATTCCGTCCCGATGCCTACCTCTCCATCGCACTAAAGCTGCTTGAAACGTTGTTACCCCAAGGATGGTCAAATTATTTACCGGAGCGAGACCTGAACCAGTTTATCTACCGCTGCCTTTGCTCTATCTCGGATGCTTTCGCTTGTTCGACTCACGGTGAATAATGAGAATACCTCGGACGTTCCTATAGGGGACAATCCCCTTGGTCGTCAACTGTCTGTCAAATATCTTAGTGGTACAATCACTCGTGGTCTTTGTTAGTCTGAACATGTCACATGTGTATTCACCGAAATGAGAACACTTGCCAACTACTTTCTAAGCCGGAACGCAATGTCTCTTCACCTTTGCTTCATTCAAAGTTTTTTCGTTGCTTGAATTTTACCAAACTGTTTGTATACCTCTCCGATCTTTTACACTGAAGTACAGGCTAAAGACCTGACCACTATAAGTATATCTCTTAAGCCCCCGTCTAGTGAAAATAGTACGACTGGTAGAAATCTTGCGGATTTTCACATTTCCCATCAACGAAAAATGTATCAAAGATTATTCGAGATAATTATGAGGGGCTTGAATCGCCTCCCGTCCCAATGACCTCAGTAGATGTGCATCCTCGATGCAAGTACGGCCAACTGTCGATCCACTGTTGTTTCTTGCCTCGCTCGCTTCTCATGTAACCCTGCTAATGTTGGTGCTGAACTTGAACATGTTTTCCTTTATGTTTTCTAAACCGCATCTTTTCATTTCACATGTCCGTGAGAGCCTAATTTTTGTGTATCTGATGTGAATATAGCCACTCAATACTGAACATTTGCCTACCGAATTGCATAAAAGAAATATCTGACTTCATCTGACACCCACCGAGCCCCACTGGGACTCAAACTGGAAATGAACGGCCATTGATGGAACACCTAAACGGCCGACTGTCCCACCTAGGTCTCAGCGGGTCATTTAAAATCAACACTATTGTATATAACGTCCATCGATCACTGAGTTTCGTTAGGGAACAACCCGCTTCCCCACGGCGATCTGCCCAGGTAAGTGTTGATTCTTCTTGATGAATTATATATATATATATATATATATATATATATATATATATATATATATGTGTGTTTGACATGCGAAAACCTGCTGTATTTTTGAGTTTGACTAAATTCACCATTAAACCAAGAGTAGTTATTTTGTTGAACGATGTCGTCCACAATTATCCTACACAAATATGCAAGAAATCCGATGGAGGAATCCAAAATGACTCCATCACGTGATCTCAAGCAAAGAATTGTCAACACAGGAGTAGTTATTCGGAGCTTACTTATGTTCACGCTAGCGTCTTCGAATGTCCTACCAAACAACAAAACAATGATACACAGCCGGCTACCGAAAAGCAACAATGTACGTGTGACAGAACATGTGTTCAGCAGGGGACTATATGTTAACAACGGTGTAGCATCTTACGTCAAGCTTCCTGGGCGTAACAGTGAACATGACAATCTCAAAGGGATAGAGAGCACCAAGAAGACTTGAACAACCACTGCACCCTTTTTTATACACTCTTTTTACCGGCACGCTAGTGTCTCTTAGACCAACAAAGTAGCCAGCGTAAGCATGACTTCACCAGTTATCAGTAACATAACTATCTAACATTCTTTCGGATGGAATAGCCGCGATTTGCTTAGTTGTATATCAGATAAAATACAGTGAATGTGGCAAAATATTCCTACTCTTTATGTTAGCATTATCCAGACAAATGTATCAGTAAAGCTAAGATCATTCAATGCCATTTCCCTATACCTTACAGTAGAAGTAACATCAGCAATTAAGATCCTTCATAAGTTTTATATTTCAACCCTGCTTTACTTTACGATCAAAACAACTGAGAGAATCAAAAAATTTGTTACCAAGTTATTTATTGCAAAACGTTAACCGGGGCTTTTTTGTTCAATCCTTCTGAACTATATTCGCCGTGAAAATTCGAAGCTATGACCTTCCCCAAACACAAATGGATGTGGCCTGCTGTGGTACCCGGGTTCGAAAACATTCACCGTCCGTGACTTTCACCACTGGGCAACCTATGCATAAATTCCAAGCTTTCTGAGTAAAGGTGTACCATTCATGCATAATAATAAAAAGGTAAAGCATCGTCGTTTATTTACTGACCGCTGTATCATTGGCTTATTCTGTTTGAAGTGAAATTCGGTTAGCCGTGGATCAGGCCGGCAGTTATTCTTTTGAGTTCCAGTCTGGAAAGTTCTTGGTTAACTGGAAACAAACAAACTGATTGGCATGGCATAGGTAACGTGAACGACCGCACTTAAAGTGCTTCTATCATCTATTATAACGTATGCTTATCTGAAAGATGGGATACTGGATATATTCACATCCGTTGCTTATCACTACTATAAGACATGGATCAATCTGTTCTCCTTTGTTCACGCTGTTTTGCTCATCAAAGCTTCCCTCAAACTAGCAAAGCTCGTGCTTATATTTGGTACTCATATCGCGGCATACAATAACAACCGAAGTTCTGGACCTACTACACAAGTCCAGTCAAAAAGGACACGAAAGTTAGCTTGCAACTGACAAATTGACAAAAAAGGGTGACACTAAACAGTCACGGAAACTGCTGTTCGGGTAAAAAAATCGCAGATTTGAGCAAGCGTGTTTCATCTTTATTAGGTGCATGCTTTTGTTTTCAGGCAGTACTCAATAACAACAGAAAACAAGTTTCACTTTCAGCCAAGTGACAATATAAATTAAATTACAGGTAAACACTTGTTTGGAACCCGGTGTCGTTCCAATCCACCGAAATGGCAACCTATAATCAGTTCATTTTATTTGGAATTCTTACTCGCGAAAAAAATTCGATGACAAAGTCGTTTGTGTGATTTTATTTGTGAAAAACGTTGTGATAGGGCGAGATATATTTATTGCATCGGATCCATACTTTACCACCAGTTAACTGTTCAAGTGTATTACTCTATCTGAGGTGGTTTGCAGTTCAGTTTCCATGGGAATGAGACCTCCGTTGCTTACTCAAACGAATAGGGGTGATAATAAATGTAACTTATCTTGAAAGCATAATACGTTCACTTACTGGTGCTGCGTGATGGCGAATGTATCCTTCACTTTCTTATTTAGTTCAGTGATGGGATATCTATGAAGCTTTAACCGTTTACTTTCACGAGACAAAATCAGGGTCACTTAGTCGAGCTGATCACAGATGAGAAAACAAGCTATACGAAGTAAAAAAAGGAAATAATTTTAAATTATTAGCTTGTGGGATGATTTGATATGAGAGAGACACAAAGTGAGGGTTCCTCATCAATTCATTCTCCGTAGACCGTCGGGATTTGGAAGCTCCCCATTGTGGACCTTGGGATCCACTAGCACCGGGTTCGAATCCCGCCACCGCTGTGGATCACTTCACAAAAAATTGGCAGCCTCCTACTGGTCACTATCTCTTTCGTGATTCACTATAATCCCTACTAGTATTAAAGTTTTAAAATTCAAAAGAAAAAAATGAAGGAGGAATAAACAGAAATTAATCACTAATTGAAATTTAGCATAGTCTTTCATACGGTGTACTATCCGCCTTGTTAAATTTGTAATGAAACTTTAACTGAACAGATGATCATCACTTAGAATACAGCGTGGTATGTGAGTAATATTTAGGCAAATAATTACAAGGATTAGGCTTTACAAGGTTAGTCCAAGTGAGTCAGTAGTGTTATACAAAGCTTCCGCCAGAGTAGTGGGATAAATATGAGCCACCCTATTTCTTGCAATTTGTAATACATTTCAGCGCGAAGTCATGAAGCTTCATTTCGGTTCCATGGAAATGTTTCATCCAATGGCGAACTGTCAAGCAAGAAGTAGAATAACTGTTAGTCATTTGTTAGCAGAAAGTGGGGTATACTGGGTATACAAGCGTACAAGTAATGAAATACGTTTTTCGAGAGTAAAGTTCGACAGGAGTCAGAGCTGCCATGTTGCACGAATTCTGGACAATTTTGCCACTTCCCAACGTGTTGTATGCTGAAGAACAATATATTTCCAAGTGAGGCAACAAGAGATAAATCTTGTCCAGACGTAATGAAAAACAAAAGGGGGAAAAGTGAAGTTACGGTATCATGAAATGGACAGACTAAAAATGTTTCTTTCTGTGGACATCAGAGAGTTTTCCGTTGACGTAACGCGAATGTTCCAGTGAGTTTTAGGAAGATAACTCTCAAAGTTTCAGCCAACCGGAACTTTCTTTATAATATGAACAGAACGAACTACGTTTGATGACGGGACCGTCTGGGTTTCAGGGTTGTTTTCATGCGTTTCGCCTCACAAGTCAAGATGAGTCAAATAAATGCTTTATGGGTCCCGAGAGGTGAATATTGACAGTTTACAAATAGATCAAGCCCAGTTCAAGTTCTCTCGAACTATTTTGGCATTTTTTGTTGTGGAGCGTGCACCAATGAGGCACCATGAAGTTGTTTATGGTATGTATCGCACACTCCTAAAACCTTTTCTCCTAAATTCATAAAGTCTAAATAATATGTTACACAGTGGTGTTTGCCTATCATCTTTATGCCACGTGCCGTACCGTACTAAAGGAGGGGCAAGTGGACCAAGGCAGACCAACTCCTGTTCATCGGTAATACAGACCACTTAAAAGGAATTTCACCCTCCAAGTTTAGGGGTGGGGGGTGTAATATACTATTCATGAGTAGACGCAAGATGGACTGAGTTTATGGATTCCGGAGAAATTCGGAATGTGTCAAAGTCACATGAACAGAGCCGGAAAACGCCAAAAAAGGTCGAAAAGACGCATACGATATAGATGATTAGTTTGCAAAGACCATCATGCACGTCTGATCTAAGTTGCCTTTTCAGTGTTATTAGGTTGGTTGTAGTAATGTTCATTTACTCAATTTACAGCACAGAACCATCACCTGACAAATCTTTTGGATCAAAACAAGTTTAGTGATTGCTATGATCCGTAATTTGTTATCTTGTTTCTATTGAAATTTTCCACGACAACCAAGACAACCCAATTTCACTACGGAACTAATCTTGGCAATGAAAACTGCATTTCAAACCTACGTTGTGATAAGTTCTAAAGAAAAAAATAGATAATATTATCGGAGATCTTCCAATATATTTGCGAGGAACCCTGCAGTTCCAGTTCTATTTTGTGGCATGCAGGACCTTGGCAACAAGTGCACTTTCTAAGCAGCCTGTGTAAAACTTTTAGCCAATAAATACCAAGGCAAACGTGATATGAGGAATGACCATTATCTATTATATTATGCCTACAGCAACATATACGAGGATCGTCGGTTTTCTGTTTCAATAATTCACCCAAAACAAAATCCAGAACGTAGGTTCCATGTGTCCCTGAAAAACTAGAATAAACCGAGGGCATTCAGAGGTGGTTAAGTAATGCCAAAGCTTATTATTAGCAAACTAATGGGCCCAACATAAACTGAAACTGTGGAAATTGAAGAATTCACGGAAAAAACCATACCAGAGGATTACACAGGGATGGGCTTGTGATATTAACAAAGGCCCACAGTAGCAGTGGGTTTTCAGCAAACGCGTCTCATAGAGAAGTCTTAGAAAACAAGATATCGAAGGCGATCCAAAGGAGCATGCTTGAACTGGGACACTTATCGATATCACCGCTTCACCTATTCTCTAGGTTAAGAAACACTTTTATGGCGTAGAACCAGCTATGAAAATGATTGGCTCTTCATCGAGATTCGTAACTTTTTAGGCACCGTGCGACTGACATGAACACTATTTTATCTTTAAAGCTACATAGTCTATTATTGAAATTCAACCCGCAAATGGGGGGTTTCAGTTTTATTGCTTTTCAGAGCCCTCCCATGACGACTCGTTTCTCAATGAGTTGGCCGAAAATACTCAAATACCTAAGCTTTTTAGGCTTTGTAGTGGCTCTCCTTCATTCCGCATAAGACATCCATCATAGGAACCAATCATTGTGCAAAAGAACTGATGGAGTGACGTCATTTAGCACTCACTGGACACGAAAAAACCCGAACTGTCTAATGGTGAAGTGCTCTTGGCCATCGTATATCCCAGGATTGAGTCCGATAAATGACCCTCTGAATAGATATTGAAGTCTCGGAAATTTTCCAGTGAACACATTTTAGAGAACACAGTTTGGCGAACAACCTCGTTTTCAGTGATTCATAATCATGGGATAGAAATGGGCTCCCCACTCGGACCACCAATTTCTGATTATTTTATGGCAAAGAAAGAAAACGGCCCACTGGAATCTTTAACCTGAAACTGCGTTGTGAAAAACGCTACGCAGATGACATTTTCTGTGTGATCAATTCATCAGACCACATAAGCCAACTGTTAGACAGCTTTCACTCAGCTCATACAAACTTACATTTCACAATAGAAACAGAATCAAACAATACAATCGCCTTCCTTGACGTTCGGATGAATCGCCTTGAAGACGGCTCAATCAGCTGGTCGGCACACAGAAAGGCAACGTGGAATGGGCAGTACATTCACTTCCACAGCTCTGTGCCTCTAACGATTAAAAAGAACTTAATTCGATGCCTCACAAACAGGACAAGAAGAATATGTTCGGAGGACACCGCTGAAGAAGAACTGCAAACGGTGCGAACAACCTTCATCCAAACGGCTACCGGGACCGGCGAGTTAAAGTGGAAACCCCAAGGAAGTTTGGGGTGGGAAGAAAGCCGATACACATCTCTTTGCCATTCAAGGAGGATACGTTGGCAGAGATCGTGCGTAGAACATTGTCAGGGGTCATCAGCAGAAAGTTATACGCAGCTAAGCTCCGGGTTTCTCTCGAATCCCGGCCGAGAGAGCTTTTGCAGTTGGAAGGCAAAGTGCCTGATTCTGCAGCCTCATTTTGTGTTTATTTATTCACTTGTTCCTGCTGAACAACGTATATCGTCCGCACGACTAGGTGTTTGTCTGAACGTATCCGCGAACTCCACTCTGCAGGGTTGAACACTGGAGCAGTTTAGTCACTCACTAGGGCTGTCGTTTCACACCTTGCCCAGACTAATCACACAGTAAACGTGACTGAGGCCCTCCGTGCGCTGTTTAAGGTTCAAGGTCGGCAATCAAGACCGGCAAAATGTCGCCACGGCCAAGGCTGTCAGCATCCGCCTGCACAACTCCCCTCTACGTGCTCAAAAACAATTTGTGTGCTCTTTAACAGCCCTGGCCCTTCCTCCACCCTATAGCAGGCCATAAGCCAGATGTAAACTAACAAAACACGAGAAAAACAATACACATCCGGTTTTGATTTGAGCCCGGATTGCAACTGTTTTCTTCCCCCGCTCCTCTCCTACCCCCTTGCGCTAATAATTTCTATCACTTCCCAATTATCTAGTTGGTTCAACCCTTTAACTGGTCGTATTATATTGTGATGTAATGGCATAATTATAAATCACTGAAAACGAGCTTGTTCGCCAAACTGTATTCTCCAGATATTGAAGAGTGGTCCCAACAACGGAGCTTTCATGTTTTCTGACGGTACAGTGAGCCCCAATACCGTTTCAGAAGTCAATCAAAGAGGGATTAAGTAAAAAAACGAATCCACAAGAGATGGGACCTATCGTTACAATAATGAAAGCGTAACTTCCAAATGATGATTTCTGATACTTATATTTTGTACATCATTTTGAGCCTGTGGCCAAGGTTTAGGCTTTTGTAAGTACTACCCTTTAAACTTACTGTTGTATATAAACTGAGGGCCTTAGTAAACGAGCAGGTCTATTCATTTTATGAAATTTAGAAGTACATCTTTGTTATCAGATGTGACTGAGCTTAGCTGATGTCAGCGACTCCCCCGTATATGTATGAAACATATCAAAGCATTTATAAAAATATTTCGGAGAAAAATTTTAATTAGATTTGACCACAATTTATCTTACGTTTAATACTAAGCGTCCACGCATCATCATCAGTAGGTATCAAAAGGAAAATGGAAGATTTCATCTGAATGAATCTTCATGGTACAGTTTGAAGCGACCAAGCTCGAAATTCAGATTGCCAACTTTCCCTTGTCAGTTTAGACGGGACCATCTATGAGAGATTTCCGCTGAGTTTACTGAACCACAAGAATTTTGTAAACTGCCATAAAAGACCTTCATCGGAGTGATTTTAGTTTGACTTCTTCGCCAAAGAAAGTTTTAGTAATGAATCCCTCATTGGTTGGGAAAATGTTAAAGATCTGTTTTGTCAATAAGTTGCTGCCTAGACGGAAATTTAAGGAGCATTTGCTACGCTCTAATTATGAAAAGTAAGCCCTTTAGCAGAAAGTACAAGCCCATATTGTTGCTTCAGTAAACTTTCGGTAAAACCACCTGCCCTTCGATCACAAATTCTCACGTTTTGAAACTCTCCAAATTGCAACGACTACAATGAAGCTTGAACTCACTTGAGACGAGTAATTATCAAAGATCATAGCAGTGGACCCTCCGGACTTGCATTAAAAATTCCCTTCCTACTTTTTTTCAATTGTTGTACAAAAATGGACAACAATCCAGGATCAGAGCCGTGAATAATGAAGAGCTGCTAAATGACCTTAGTAAATAGCTTTCGAGATGTATATTACCCATACCATTTTACATTCATGTCATGTCTTCCACGGGAACTTTCAAAATATGACACCACAATGTACAAACAAAAAGCTGATCATTTAAAATCGTAAGCGATCTTGGACCCAAATAAAAATTGCTGGGACGGAATTAACTTTAAATGCATACGTTTAACTTAGAAAGTGCTAGAAATCGCATCGGTTCTGTACTGTGTTCATCAAATACCCACGCAAATGACAAGAGTCGCCCGACTCCATCCGCGGATTCCATAAAATAATTTGGCTTTATCCATTAGAAAATTTAAAAATATTCAAGATGTCAAATATCACAAAATGATGCACATTCAACACATATCAGAACGTGGCAAGCCACGATTAATCTTGAATTCTTTCAATAAGTAAGAATACGATTCTCCCTGAGACAATATGCGGGTCCTTAAATTACGGGATACATCACGAATATTGCGGAGGCAGGATTTTTTCAGTCACCCTCCTCCAAGGGTGCGGGAACATTTTCCTGAGTGAAATTGTCTCGAAATCAAATTACTGCCTAAAGGAAATGGAAATAAGTGTTCTCATGTGGCACAGTGGTTAGCACTTAAAACCTATGCCTGAGATTTTCAATTAAAAAAATAGTTTTTTCTCGCAGCATGGTGGATTACACGAAACGCAATGGAACTAGTTTCCAGTTAGTTCACTCTCATTACCTAGTGCGACAAGGTCATCGATGAGAATGCAATTTGTGGTGACACGAGATCCATTTGGCAAATAGTAGGTAAACAAATCTGTACAAGTGCAAACTAGTGATCGTGTAACTGGCGTCAATATCAACGAAATAGTTTGATTCTTGGAGTAAGGCGTACGAACACAATCAGTATTTTAACCTGTACACACATATGGCAAGAAGACGAAAGCAAAGCGACACGTTTCATTCTCCTGCACTATGATCCGAATCTTTCTACGTATTTTCACTTAACACTGGACTTTTGTCATGAGATGCTTTAGGGTGTGCGTTATTCTATGTATGTTATTTTATATAATTGCGTACGCTGATTAGGGACGGCAACTAATGTTCATCACTAGTAAAGTGGATTCATTTTTATTTCTGAACTCAAATACAACCCGAAGTAGACGGTTTCGGATAATTTTCTATAGGGCATCGAGCCGCTGTAACAGAAGTGACGGTCGAAGCCAATAAGAAGTAAATAATGAGCTGGATAATGAATTGTTCAAAACTTTTCATTTTCCGCCGTTGTATCTTTCCTTTTCAGTTCCTACTAGAAACTGTTACACAAATCAACATCTGACCAGTGAAACAAATGTTTGGTCTGTTTTCAACTCAGAAGCTGTATTTCTATAAAGTTTCAGTTTTGTGCCAAGTTTCACAAGAAAACATCTACTGGGAATATACAACTTTCTTTGAACTAGCAATGCCAAAACATGTCCACCCCTGTTAGAAACATGACGGGTCCTTGAGTGATTTTGCTTTGTTGTTTTTCTATTCTCTCACTTTTTGGGCACTTCAAATAACCCGAGCCTCCATAAAAATGATGACAAACACAACATTGTTCTGCTTCACTTTATGGTTTTTTGTCATCATTCTAAGCCGATGTTCGCCCACCCTGGACTACTTGCTCAGTTCTGTCGTCCCACTTTCACAAAGAGCATGTGTGCTTACCGTTTTCAAAATAAAACGTAATTTATGAAGTTTTTTTTGCTTTTATTGCTCTGTGTAATTCGTCAGATTGAAGCAAAACAATTCACTGATATTACCTCAAAATATATGTAGAAGCACAATTAATACGCACGTTATGCTGCACAACAAGGTTATCGACAACGAGAGCCTTTAGAAAACAAATCCAAATAAATAACAATCAAAAATGAATCTCGAAAAGATGGAACAGAACATCAGGACCATTTTTTATCATTTATTTACAGTAATGAACTGGTCGACATGAAGAACCATACACCTAAGAGAGTTCCTGACTTCGAACCTCGCTGCCACTGGTCACTTTCCTTTTCTGTAGCTTCAAATTGGTTGAGCCACTCTTCCTGAAGTACTCTATCATTGATACGTAATAGAACACAAAACGTACACCGTATGTATTACTATCATCATAACAATGTTCCTTTCTAAAATAGTTTACCGATATTAAACCAGGTAGATGAACTTCGTCATAACACACATATCAACGTTATACTGTCAAAAACCCCGATTTTACTGAACAATTCCGCAGTCAAAAACAGATTAATATCTTTCTTTTATTTCTCCCAATGAAAACAAAAGAATCATTTCACATTCGATTTCCGCTTCATTTTTGGTTCACTGACCAATTTTCCTCAAATGGGTTTTTCCCAATGACACTGTATTCATAGGTTAGCAACACTGGTTTTAGAATAGTTAAGAATATGATAATTTCGGTAATGAGCAGTGATATGCAACAGATCAAACAATGCATGCTGCTTTGTTGCGTGACAGTCGTCTTCTTGTGTGGCTCCTATTATTGTGATCAGATTTTAGTAGAAAGAAATAGAATCTGATTAAGTTGTACGGTTTGAGGTGTAAATGGACCCTGGATTTTCTTACAGCCCTGAGATAATCCTCATTTCAATTACGCATGAACAGTTGCACGAGTGGCTAGTGTATGAGGTAGGATAGAAAGTAGATCGAAGCTAGATTATCGGTACAATCACTCATAAGAATCCATCCTCTTGTGACGCTCATTTCAAGCGAAGCTACAGCCTCAACACTGTTTGAAGCATTTAGTGGTAATACTATGCTCAGATGAGATGAAGGCTAATCCGTATACGAAAATGAACAAGAACCTTTCAGACTAGTGAATTTCTTTGACAGGCTGATGTCAGTTCCTGCGACGAAAACCTTTTCCGGCTTTACGTCTTCCTGGTCCGTTTGGGTATCTCCTAATTGGTACACCGGTATAAAAGTGACCGAAAAAGATTTTCCTAGGCACGACAACTATGTATGAACTTTGTGGTTGATCACGATCCCTGATCTATATTCAACTTGTTTCATACGTGAATTCTCTAATGGAACCAAAGATTTTTCCGAAGCACCGGCAAAACCTTCCAACCTTTGAGTAGAAGTTTTATTTCAGTACGCGAAAAATACTTCTTATAACTGAAACACTAACTCAGGTTCTCCGGTTCCATATACAGGTGGTCTACCTCGATTTGTTATCAGCTAAGCGGGAAGTAGGGGCATTTCGCTGGCCTGAACGTTCCGGGTATCTGATCTAAACTGCTTAGCGATACTTTGGCATGAGAATAGAAATGAGTTTTATAGACTAAGTCAAAGTTACTCACGAAACGAATACTCGTACAAGACCATTTTGGACTCAAAAACGCTCCTGGTGTCACAATGAGCTTAAAGACTACGAAAATGAGGAACGTTTTAAAGTATGAGGTCCCATTATTGAAATTTGTAAAGTTGGCAAGATCAAAATGTGACTATTTCCGATGTGGTCGTAGTGTGATGTTTCTGTGATTTCAAGTTACATCACGTCAGCGAAACACCTGAGTCATATTCAGAGGTTGAGTTGTATGTGCAACACGTGAAAAAACACAGTCGTAACAACCTTTCACGTGACTTGGAAGTTGAGAGTATTTTTAAGAAAAAAGTTGGACTTCACTGCACGAACCATCACTATCAAATGTTTGCATGCTGTCTAATAATATATTCCCTTTGAGGGACAAAAGTCGTCCAGTTTCATCCGCCTTTCGCAGTATCTCGAACTTCTATCAGCGAATCATTCAGAATAACTATCTACTGAATATATAAGGCCCGAGAAAATAAAACCACCTAGTTTTCAATTTTATTTAGACGTACTTGACTAAAAACTTCCCCGAATATTTAGCCTACTCACTTGTAATCACGATAATTTCAGTAAGACCGTACGATGTCTGGTAAATAAGTCTTTGTCCATCCTAATAAACTGAAAGGACGTACCGAGGTCTTTGTTATGGGAAAGACTTTTGGTGTCACAATGTGAGTTCTGAACCAATGCACAGACGCAACTGATGCTCTGACACAGTGTGCTCTATCAGCGGAGCCGCAAGACCATATCTTGGGGGCTAGGACATATCGCGAACCGGTCAGCAGTACATCTGCAAACGAGATTGTCAGTTGATCGCAGCGGGCAGAATTACTTTATGAGAAAACCAAAATCATTCCTCAGACTAGTCAAAACTGAAGAATATGATCGGTTCCGTGGCCTGCCCAGATTGCTCATTTAGATAGTCCGCTCGCATTTTTTCACATCCGTACGTTCATGCCACGAGTCGACATCAAGCCGACTTTATTCCTTGGATCTTACGCAATCGTGGGCTGTTTGCCTCAATGAAAAGTGAATGACGGAGCATGTCCAAGACAGTTGCTGTGTATCGCTAGAATAGTTGTTGCGTATCTCTCGATATTCCCTTGCGTTATTTGCATCCGATGGACCGTACCGCGATATCTCAGCTCCTAGGGCGATTGTCCGGCAGCTGCTTGGTCGCCCGTTCAACTTCTACTAGCGGTTTGATTTTTGGGTATGAAAAATACAAGTGGATTTCTTACTATCTACACAATTCCTGACTCTCACAACATTAGTAAATTTGACGTAAATCACTTAGTGAGAGAGAGTAGTGCGTCATAATTCAGGGGATACTCTTCTGGCTGAAAACGGGTGAGTAATTTATCATCGTTATAAACACTTGTATTCTTACCCTCGCTGAGAAGGAATCATGCTTCATGGTTCTCATACTCATGAATTGAATAGTTTACTAAACTGGGTGTTCAGATTGAAAGTGTAGTGAATAAGCGAAAATATCAAATTTGTATTCAGTCACAGAAAATCTGAACGTATTCACTTTGATTTCGGTTGCCATAACCACGTCAGCGGTCACCGTTCTAAAACTAATAATTTCTTGCCATCTAGAAGGCTCATAAGACTTTTTCTCCTAATATCTGTTGCCAAAGCAGTTAAAAACCGGTAAACCCACGTCTTATCTATAAATATAAAAGGAGAAACTTAAAAAGCCATTTTCGCTTCATAACTGTTAGCAAATACGAAAGCTGTCGTTCATATTGTTAAAAAACGAGGCAAAACTTTAAGCGTCACTGGGTAAATCACAAACTGAAAGTGATAATGGAGCAGCTTTGTTTGTTTAGCTCCTTATCAGCTGAATCGCCACTCTCAGTGCGCGGAGATCTTTTTATCTGCGATCCTCTGTGTTGTATTTCTTACGCACTGATCGTACATACTGGTTACAAATAGCTTTTGTGAGCAATAACTCATTGCTTACCCCTTTCGACAATCCTGGTGGTCATAAGCCTCCAGTCTGCTTATGGTACAACAGCCCCGATTCACAATAGCTGAAAAATGTTCTTAACTAGTCAGACAAAGAAGTTATATTTAGTTGGATAGTCAGAGTTTATTTAGTCATAATGATTTGTTTCTATTTTATTGGTTCAATAGTGTCCTAGTTTGTGTATGAAACATTAGAGAAACGCGGCTTGCCATATATGATAGACTGTGAAGCGAATCAAATGTTGAACAAAGTCCTTATTTTGTCTCACATATTCGTGAAACCTCACCGCAGCACAGCGAGGACAAAAATCCGGCTTCATCCGTGCGCTTCATCAATCGACCAGTGATCTCAACGAACCTAAGAAACAAGTTACTTGTCCTCATCTAATCCATGTTGACTTGCTCGTTTGTTTGCTCCGGTTCGGCAAGCCATATAGGTAGAACGACACAACAACCAGCATAAAGAATCAAAGAGCACAAACCAACTTGGCTGATGAAGGGGAAACAGGAAATCCACTACCGGTGCTATTGTGGCTCACCTAGCGGACACCGGATATCAAGCGAAAGAACACGCTTTCAAAATAGTCTACGGAGTCCCTACAAGCCTGCCGAAATTTACTCAAAAGACAAAATCTAGCAACATAAGAGGCCGTAGTGATCACATCATTCAATTCATCGCTTTGTTCTCAAAAACTCTCCGTTGAAGCACTCACACTGCCAAGACGACGATCGGGGACTGACCCCGGAAACCAGCGTGACCCAAAAGTTAACCCTTTGGCTGAAACCGAAAAGGATAATCCTCGAAATTCATGTTCATTGTCTCACTGGTCTTTCCTCAACAATGGAACGATAACATTTCCCTTCTCATCTTTCCTATTTAAGGAACACCAATTTTCGATGACTACCAAATCACTTTTTACCACACCGACACTGTAAATAATGCATGCGTTTTTAACCTACAAAAGTAACTGTATTAGTCACGAGGATAATGTCGCCGAAAACGAGCTTGTTCGCTATTCGTGTTTTTCATATATATAGTGAAATGGGATCATTCAATGACCCTCAAGATTAACCAATTCAAACTTTGAATTTGAACTTTGACTTCTCACTTGTATTTTACGGGTAACCTGTGTGGTACACTGGGTCAGTGAACTCCCGCGAAGGGTTGCAGATGATAGCTTGGAAACTACAAAAACGGAAAAACTCCATGAACACCAATCTCAGCAAGTATCTCATCGGGTTTCCACACTTACATTATTTTGACACTTATATGGCTCTCAACAAGCTGCTCATCACACTGCCCCCGTTCACCAAAAAACAGCGCTGTCCACAGTGTCATTTACTCTTCAATACGTGAAAAATCAAGAGTATATGGTTCACCGGGACAGCTCATTAGGCAGACTACTGTCGGTCATGCAAAGCATCAAAATCACTCCGTTGCAAGGCCTCCCATTCTACCTGGATCAGTTTGCAGGGTCACCAAACCGTAGTATACAAGGACCAGCCATCTTCTGTAAAAGGTTGTTGGTGTTCGAATTACAAAATAAAAGAACAGGAAAAAACTGCCTAAGCTCAACGCCCAGTAACTGTATCATCGGAAACCCATACATGCACTTTTTGAACACTAATATGTCTGCCAACAGTCTGCTTACTACAATACAACCAGTTCTTCCAGCGGCCCAAGGTCAGTTGAAATTACGTCACCTTGATCACTGCGATAAATTATTCTGAAACTCAGACGGATTGTTAAACTAGTGAGGTCAAAATTCATCGGAAGAGATTTTCATTGCTGATAAATAAATTCCAGGTTAGAAGGAAACATCTCCCTCCTAGTTTTTCATCACCAGTTTGCCTAACAAAAACACTGCTTACACATCTGGAGAAAACCACAGTGCTTCTTGGTTCAACAAGTAATTAATAGTGGTTAACAGCCTCACTTGAGGCTGACGTTTCGTCCATTTTGAATATATGACCTAGACTTCAAGGTCACGTGAGTGGGACCAGTTAAACAACCTCTTTTCGCTGGGATGAGGAGTGCCTTACGAAAAACCGAAAAAAACCGCTACTCCAATGAGGAAGAGAAGGATCGTATTGTGTGAGCCCATCGAGCACTTGTTCCTGTGAAGAACATATGTCGGGGTCTTCGTGTGAATGGCAACATGTGTTTTCGCGTTATTAATGTAAAATATGTTGTCACATCAAGATGTGGTGTGCAAAACCCAAAACATCTGGCTTGGACTGTTGGATAAAAAGTAACATTTAAAAGTCAACACATAAATAAAGAAGGTTTCATAACATATTCCCATTTGCAATGGTAAACAAGCGTGGAGAAATATAAGTTTCATTAGCTCTTGGCAGCTCGGAATCTATGATTACACGCACAACAAGGGTAACTACCAGCTGCAAAAGCGAACAAATTCAAATCATATCAACATTCGTTCTTATCACCATTTTCCATTGCACGTTCAGTGGCCGGACTGTGGGAGCTCACGAACACTTCTCGCGTATGATGAAATTTCAGAAAAATCACCTTATGATGTCTTTGAGATAGCAAAACTCATCACACCGGGGGACGTAGGTTTCAGTAAATCACAATCTAACTTGTTGGTACAATGCAGTCAATGATGCCCTGAACGACGCAGAAGTACAGACAAAATTGCTTAGTCCCTTACCGTAGCATACTGCGCCAGGTAGGGTCCCACATGACGGTGTACATAGTATAGCCGTAGACAAATCTATCTTTTAATATAAATTGGAACAACAACAAACTACGGAACAGTTGTCGACCTAATGTTTGTAACTTCCTGCTAACAATTCCGAGGTGAATAAGACTGAGACATTATTCTTAGTCGTAAAGACATTACACATTTCTCAGGTAACAAAAACTATACCGCGGCTCAAGGTCGAAAGAATTTCGACAACTTTTTCATTATTTTCTATGCTAATAGGTATTGTACAGTTTTAAAATATCCTCCGGCAGCAAACCAAATAGTTGCATCAAAGTACACGTGAATATTTTTTCTAGGATGCACTTGTTCGCAAATTATTTACATCCTACAGGGTTCTTAATAGTTATAAATATTTTCCTTCAAACCGCTTTATTCTGATTTAGTGCAAAAGAGACCCATCAATTTGTTGTTCCGTAAGGCCAATTAACTTTGAATGGTTCCTATATTGCAATGATTCGAAATTTTTCCGGATAGCATTTCTCTTTGGAAAGTCGATTCCGCTGCTTTGATCCATGTAGCACAAGCTTCATTTTGTTTCTGAAGAGCACGAATTTTCACTTCCTTCATTGCCCCCGCACCCCTGCCTGCTACGCTCGAAATTTTTTGTATTCTTTTCTATTGCTTATTCATTACTATGCTTTGCACTGGAATCTCAGACAGAGAGGCCTACTAGTCAATGAGAACACCCGGTTAGCATGAAATTAACGGACTCCTGGAGTTTTAAATAGCATGAGGCTACGACAGATCAGGTATAACGGTGATCCGGGTATGACCGGAGGGCATCCTATCACCAAAACTGGCCGATAATGGACAAGCTCAAATCTCTTTTCTATCAAACTTCATGGCCAGACGATTAAATTGCTCCGTACCGAACAATCAAGAGACGAATTGAGCGATGCCCACTAAGGTGGTTTTTTCTTGGCATGTTTTCGGTCAGTAGTCGATGTGACTTCCGTCAGCTGACCAAATGGCCTCTCAAATAAAGCCCCTAGTACGAATTTGTTTTCTTCTTGTCCGGTTGAATTCTAAAGTTGATTTCAAGTGAAAGGTTATTTTTCCACTTTGTTTTTACTTGTGAATAGTTGAAATTGTGTTCTTGCTTCCAATGAGCTGGAGGGAATTTCAGCCGAGGGCTACTGATACACATTTCTGACAGTCTTGTGGTGGGAAGAGATATTTCATTTTTCAATAGCATGTGAGCTCTGGTACATATTTCCTAGGATGGGAATGATCCCGTATCCATCATAAGTGAATGAAAGTTGTGAATTCACTCCAACTAAATTAGGTCCCGATTCACTACAAAATAATTCATATTCTTCTGAGTTAATTCTCTGTGATAGCGTAGCACAGTAATGAATAGGAGCAGCTAACTCAAATTAGGATGAAGTTCAGAACTCGACGCAATTTAAACTACCAATCACAAATATGTTTCTATGCACAATTCAAGGTCAGAATCGCGCGGTGGTATAAAAGCATGATAATGAATAACTAGGTTATGAAAAATCATCAAACCCATCACACCCAAATAAAGTAGGGAGTTTATGTATCCCCTAAAAGGTTAGGTGGACAAGCGTTCAGAACGTCTTGACCAGATTCACTGGGATTATGAGAATCAGAATCAAGATGTGCGGAGCTTGGAACAACAGCTATGATGGCGGTAATTTCAGGAGCATGGTAATGGATTCGATTAACATGTATCCGGTGCATCGGTCCATCAATCCTGTCCAAAATTCATACCATACGATTTGTAACTTATTCCAACACAGTTCCAGGCTCTAGTCGTAAGTCGTTTCCACTTTGGGAGAAAATATCAGCGGACTCAATTCCTCCTTAATTCGTACGGTGTAAAGGAAACTTGAACAAAGTGGCTGGGCTGGAAAGAGTGGTTCTATGAGCGGCATTCCTTTGTTGAAGCGGTAAATCACCCGCAACTTGTCAAGATCTTTGATATCTGACAAGTTGGCCACCTTTACAGCAACGTTCAACGTACGAACGAAGTTTTGGACCACCGCATTCGACTGTGGATATCGGAAGCAGGTAGGTTTTCTAGTCACCTAAGTCAGTTATCAATTTTTTCCGCGGTAAAATGTCTCCAGAGCGTGGGTCAGTCCATCTCGGCTGAATGTCTTCCTTAAAGCGGTCAGTGTGAAATTCGCTCCAGCTCATTTTGTGAAGTACAGTCCTGAGCAACCCTAATAAAAATCCGTGATCACCAGACCCCAATATTTATTCAAGAAGGGACCACAGTAAGTGGCATGAGTTCTTCACCATGCTTCACACAACAAGGGCTATGAAGTCCATCTCTAAGGAACAGAATAAGTTTTGTGCACGCAGTGGTCACAACTTTCGACGAATTGTGGAATATCACAATCTCTCCCGGGCCACCTACAAGGTGGACGAGTCAATGCTTTCATTTTTTCATTTCTGAAAAGATCAGAATGCCAATCGGATAACATTATTCCGCGGAGTGATAAGGGAATTACAGTGTGACAATTTTGACGCAGAATTCCACCTGGTGTCACTGCTAACTCCTCTCTCAAACAAATTCAGAAGAACGATTTTTGATATTGGCATTCCGCCAGCCTTTATTCTTTAATCAAATAGATCCGAAGTATCAACGTGAATCGCAAACTAGATCTTTTCAGCCCATATGGAGGGGTAGCACCAATAAACAATCAGAATCACACTTATCATATCTGTTTGTGTTTTGAATATTAATCCGCTTGTGGAGTTTGCTTAACCCTACAACGTTCAGCGAGCTTTGAGGCTCACCTAAGATTTGCGAGAAGCAGATCAGAGATCGGATGACTTTATCGATGGATCATAACAGGACTGAAGCAGTAGCCGACGTGAGGTTACTGACATATTCCTGTTTTTCACAGAGTTTTTTAAAACGCTGAGGATTAGGACTGGGTAGCCAAGCAGATTTTGTTGCAGCCGTTCACAAAGAGCAGCTAGGTCTTGAAGTAGAAGAATAAACTCGCAAATATCCTATAAATCTTCCCGTTGCAGCTGATGAAACTTGACCCGTTAGACAATTTCTAAATTAATCGGTTGGGTATGTCAAAGCAAAAAATTCTTGATTTCTTTGTACCTCGGAAAAACCGTATAATCCGTTCACGTAATATACCGATTTTCCAACAACATTCAAAACACGACAGTTCTTATTTCATCTCAATTTTCTCATGGACAGTATACCAAAATTGGCATCTAATAAAATAATCCTCGATCTCATACATAAGAGCATCTAAACCTAGAAATTCCAAACTTTACGGTTGCACAATTTCGAAACAGAAACTCAAAGAGCTTGATTATCCCGACCGAGAAACAGGTTAAATTCAAACTGCAAATACCGAGCCAAGGTAACGGAGGCAGTCTAAAGTTCCATCACTGACTAACCTTGGTCGTTGGTTTAGTCACTCACAAAATAATCACTCATTTCGATAACGAGCTTGTGTGTGAGAAAGTGTGCGCCTGTGTGAGTGTGTGTGTAACCAAATTTGTGACCTCAAGATAATTGCAAAAATGTCTCAGGTGATTAACATATGTCAAGCGCGCTTTATTTCGGCATTTTGGAGGATAAATTTTGATTTTGAAACTGTTCAGAGTTCAATGCTACTTAGGTAAGACGAGCTTCTAAAGCGCTTTCTTGCAGTAGCTCATAAATTTCAATTAGATCTACTCAGAGCTGAGGAAACAGATACATTTCCGAACTGTTGGCAATGAGCAGTATATTCTATTGGAAGGTTTTTATGCCGGTCCCCTGTGTTGCCTTGGAATTAGTTACCATAAGGTTGGACAATCAACTCCGCTGACTTGATTGTTTCATTTCATCTCACAGCCTTGAGGAACTCTAGTTGGATTCGAAAAAAAATCGGGGAAGATGTTCATGTGGTTTCATAAATATAATTCACCGAACCTCCATTGTTCGTCAAGCATAGATTGGCAAAGCGAATAATCAGACAACAGTTCGTCTCTTCCCTTTTATCGGTATGCCTACCGAATCGTACATGCTAACTAGTGCTATTTGCATGCCCACTGACTTCACGGTCTGGGAAAACAATTTGTTAACAGTATACATTTACGGTAATCGATACAGCAAAAAACAGCACTCTTGAATGTCGGGAGACACTCCGGAACAAGGAAAATCGGGCATTAGCCAGTCCCAAGCACAACGAAGCACTTGATATTTCTTGAAATTCTAAGACAACTTCTCTGACTCCTAATTGCCTTTCCTCCTTGGGAGTGAAAGAAATCCAGTGAAGATCAACAGATGACGTGGCAACGGGGAATGAGCAAATGTACCGCAAAACTTAGGCAAACTAGGTGCCTCACGTCTTCGTGGTTGGGGTCCAAAAGATTCCTCAACCAGTTGGATGGGGACACTGAAGGATATGGCAGCAAACCGTGAACGGTGGCGATTGTGTTGTCACCTTCTGTTGAATCAGAATGATCGATCAATGTGTGTTTGTACAATTAGATTGTGTATTCCATGTGTAGGCTACTAAACCACTCCTTCTTCATTCCACTGCAGCGTTGCTTCTTTTCCCCACTCCTGTAAGTCCACTCTCTGTCGATCCGGTATATAAATATTTTATACTTCTACGTGTAACATGGTGAGAAAGGCAGTGGTCAGAGGGGATTGCCCTACTGTGCAGTCGTGATGATGATGATCGGGATGACGATGCTAATGATGATCACACTGGTGATGATCATGATGATATTGATGATGTTGATGATGATGACAATGATGATGATGATGATGAAAATGATTCGGGTGATTATCGTAATGATGACGATGATGAATCGGATGAAGATGATCAAGATGATGATAATAATGTTTACGATGATTGGGATGATGATAATGAAGAAGATGATGAGGATGATGATGATTCGGAAGATGATGTTGATGACGAGAATGTTGATGATGATGATGAAAAGGATGATGATAATGATTATGATGATGATGATGATGATGATGTTGATGAAGATGATGATGATGATGAAGATGATTCTCATGTTTAGGATGATGCTGATGATGTTGATCATTCGGATGACGATCATGATAATCATGATGAGTCGGATGATGTTGAAGACGATGATGAATCGGATGATGATAACGACGATGATGACAATGATGTTAATTAGGATGAACATGATGAAGCTCATGATGGTGATGATGAAGATGATGACACGGATGGTGATCAAAATGATGGTGACATTGATGATGACGATGATGATCATTATGATGTTAATGATGATGATTTGGATGATGACAACAATTCGGATGATGATGATGATGATGATGATGATGATGATGATGATGATGATGGTGTTGATGGATCGGACGTTTATGATGAGGATGACGTTGATTCGGATGACGATGATGATGATGAAGATGATGATGATGAAGATGATGATGCTCATGATGAGGATGATGCTGATGATGATGATCATTCGGCTGATGATCATGATGATGATGATGATGATACGGTTGATGATGCTGACGATGACATTGATGATGATGGTGATGATGATGATGATGATGATGATGATGATGATGATGATGATGATGATGACGATGATGATGATGTTATTGTTGTTGATGATGTTGATGATGTTGACGTTGATTCTGATGATGAAGATGACGATGATGTCGCATGCGTAATCATGACTTACATTTAATGGACCAAACCTCTAAATTACAGTCTGAATTATCCCATAGTCATGGCCACAGTAAGGTTCTCAAGTCATCACGTCTCCGATGTTAAAACATTTCACTTACACTTCGCATTGCATATTTCAATTACGGGTTCTGACACCCCCGACTAACAATAAAAGTGTTTAAAACTGAAATTTTCCCCGAGATTATAGAAAGACTTTCATTTCGATGGAATCAATACTCAACACATATAACCAGGTGTCGGCCTACATATTTTTGATGAAAATCGATCCCTTGGTCTGTCGTGGACGTTTTTCTTCGCATTTTCCATCATTTTTTGAGAAATACGGAACAGGACCGAGAGAAGTAAGATATTCCGACGGTTCCATTTATTCAGTTCCTACAGGATACTGGAAATTCCCCAGAGGGGGCATATTGTATGCAGTCAACTGGAGGAGGTAGTGATTTTCAGTACGGAAAATGTCCACGCTCACCAAATTTTGTTGAAAAGCTTACACTAGAACGTCTTCAATTACCCATCGTATGTAGAATGTGCTATAACCACCCGGAATCGGAATCACACGGAAAAAGTAAAATCCACCTGCAGTTTTTTATCGCTGTGCATTTCTGCCTTCTTTCACCCTTCCTCTTCAGTTTTGTAGTTGAACTGATTCCTAAGATAACCCTATCCTCGTTTGATAATAGTGGTGTCGATCTCTGCTCAGGCAATAAAATGTCTGACTTGGAGCACGCGGACGATACTGCTCTTCTGAGTGAAATTCCAGATGAGTTGTAAGCTTTCTTAGGTAGCCTAAACAACAGCGTAGCCATATTCGGGATGCTTTTTGCACTTTCAAAAGCGGCTGCAGAATCGGGTTGGCTCAACACTAAATCTTGTCTCGGCAGGGGAAGCTGTAGCTGAAGTAGATAAGCTATTGTTACCTAGGCAGTTACTTATCACCGGGCGGGCAAATATCGGATGAAGTGCCATCGCGTGTACAGAAGGCGAGTTTGGCTTATTCCAACCTCAGTCATCTGTATCGCTGGTGTGACATCTGGTTGTCTAGAAAGGATCGATTGTACAAAGACCTGGTTGGACTGGTTCTTTTTATTGCTCAAAAACATTGTCTTTGAATGTAGAAGATGGGCGAAGACTGTAGCTGTTCGAGCTTCGATATCTCCGTGGCATTGCTTGAATATGGTGGGTACACCGCATGAGTAATACTGAGGTTAGACGTAGGGTGTTGAGAACAAGAGGTCAGTCTCCGGATCAAGTACTGAATCTAATGAGATCAAGGAGATAGGGACATGTGTTACTCATGCCCACCGATAGACTTCCCCGGCTGACGCCGTTTTTCAAGACAGTTAGTGGCTGGAAGAGAGGGTGAGGAGGTCAGTCCACGACATGGCAAAAAGACATGAAAGCCTTGACCAGTGGACCTGGTGAATAGGATGTGCTAGACTTCGCAATTGAGGTCCCTTTGATCCGCTTATCAAGTGGTTGGAAACAATAAGCGATATGGCTAGGGGTCGCGGCCAGTGGCGTAGTTGCATTCAGACTCTTTCTTTGTCTCCGTGGTTTCCGCCTATTACTTTGATTTCTGGATCTTTTCCACTTGAAGCTTCTATTCTTTCTTCCCTTTACTGGGTGATGCTAGAGGATAGCAGTCGAAACCAGAGCACAGAAGTGCGAGGTTACTGGTTGTATAAATTGAACTCAACTGCATCTTTGAGTGAATAGCCAATGACTTTGATGCGATAGATTAGGTGGTAGACGAAATACCCGGCTGAGCGAGAAGTCTTCCTTTTGATTCCTGCCTGGTACGTTAACCTTTGGGAAGTAAAAATATAAGTGAATTTTTTATTGTTTACTTATTGATAATACTGAGAATCACTCATCCATTCAAGACCCCTATGGTAGTTAGAAGATCTTATTCCAATCAGAACACATTTAATCTCAAAATTTACTTGAATTGATTTCGTTCATCAAAACAGATAGAAGACGTAAATTGCGAGATGCAAGCATTTCTTTTAATCTTCTCAGTCGCGTGCGTAAAACATGCGATTTCGTGTTCAAATAGAGCACAGAGAAAAACAATGGGATAGATAGTGTCAAGCGAAATTAGGAAACCATTCGGTAAACCTGATTGGTTACCGCCACGGCAAGCACACATTGTGGGTCAAAAGTTTCTGTGCACACAATGGGGGCCTGATTTCGATGTTCTCATTTTTTTTCATACCAGGTATAGAGTTAGTTCAAGAAAATACCTTCTGCGCGTCGAAGTGGCGAACATTCAACTGCATGCAAATAACTTGCAAGAGACGCCTAACCGAGCGTAAACGAAAATAGTGAAGTATTTGTTCGGATTGCTTGATATTTGAAAAAACGAATGACAAATTTAGCTTTCTTTTTCGAAAGAAACAGTCCCCTTAGACCATAATGGAACTACAAAAACAACAGGATCATATTGATTAAAATTTAACCCCCATGTAGCAGCCGCAAAACTCAGCAATCCTATGACGAAGATGGAAAGCAGACTACCGACGATCGCCATGAATCTGCTCGTTATAGAAGCTTCTGCGCGAAAGGTCACCAACGGACAAGCTATGGTTTACATGTTTCTCATCTGGCTAAATACAGCACGTTGCTCAGGTTTTATGGTTAGAAATATTGAAACGACAAAAAATAACGACAACGATGACGCCTCCAGAAGTTTGTAGCTTCATAGATATTATAGAAGATAACGTGTACTTAAGGTTGTCGTATTGAGTGAATGTGCCCAGTGATTACGTCACCGATCCTAGCGTCGGCTGTCAATATAGACTCAGACATCTTACATGCCCCTTCTGAATAGGATTCGTCAGGTAAACCGTTTTTGCTCGAGTTTTGTTGACGGTACCATTGAGATATAAGGCCTCAGTTATGACGATTTCATGATCCGATCTTATCAAGTAGGTGCGAATACGCGTTTGTCGGATCTTCACCGGTCCCTGGTGAGCTTAACATCGTCCTTTTCTGAGGTTGTCTTGGCGGCCAAAATCACTGCCAGAAACGGTGTGCAAGTTCTACACCTTCAAACCTCCTGAATCAGATGGCAGCCCATTTATTTTGCTGAATAATAAGCGCCAGAACTTGCTTCTCTTTTCCGCAGATCATCAAAACCTGCCCCTAGAAAATATTGTTCCCGTCATCTCAGTCTAATACATATGTTTACCTCAAACTGAGGATGAATCCTGACAGCCTACTAACTACCGATCCACTGGGAATCTGTTGAAATAGGTCTCGTATGTCTGAAAAATCCAGGCGAGTTGAATTCAATTTTGTTACATAGCTACAAAGATTTCGGTCAAGTTTTAGATTTTCACCTGACCTCATTTCTTCGACTCAAAGTTACCTTAGCGGATCCTCCTTTACGGACCTATTTAAAGGAGCACGAGACGAATGCTAAAATCTATCCGATTCAACAAAACATCACATGGGAAATCGTAAATCTTGTGTAATCTACTAATTCACGATGACCCGAAAGGTGCAACGCCACGGGCCCCGGTAGCATTTGCATCCATTCATGTAGGCTACTCATTTTTTATCAAGGCGGACTCACCACTATACAAGCCTGGATGCAACATCTGGGTTCTTGGACATGTCAACACTAAGGTACAGTTAGCTCCCACACAGGTTTATAATCGCGACGTTTTTTAAAAACGGAATCAGTTCAACTCTAGTTGAAGTCGAACCAGTCAAATTATACTGCGTAATCAGATTCTCAGTTATCCCGTGCTTTTGACTAGGTGAGTCGCAATAATGAGTGTTTCATCTGCAAATCCCATTCTTTGTAAACTTCACTTCACTTCACTTCGTGGCTGCATATTTGTGGGTAGCACTTACTCCAGGATGAACGGTAACATTTTACACTGCTGTCTGATAATTTCAGTTTGCATGTATCAACGAAAACAAAACCGGTCACCCTGGTGATCTTCCCAGCGGAAAGTAAGAATCGATTAAGAATTACACTCACATCAAATGGTTCTTCTAATATGAATAGATGGTTCCGTGATTCATTCAGGTATTCAGCAGTGCGATGGAATATCTTGGGTCTGTCAACCCTCATTTAGATTGCATGTTACACGGCAGGGATAATAGAGACACCACGCATAGACAAGATAGAAGACTGTAGCTACTAGAGGAATTGCTTTTGTGTGTACTCGTGGGTCGTGAATTTTAACATTATGCATAAAGCAGGATGTGAGTAGCATGCAACTGTGGCATCCGTAAGTTGTGTCTTTGTGTTTGTGTGTATATGTGTGCGTGTTGGTCTGGTGATGCTGATCAACCAAACACATGGTAAGTTGAGGGGGAAGTGTAAGTGGTTTTTAATGCACTTGACTGGGCTAAGATATCTGATCCATAACGCCTCGAGCATTATTAGGTAGTGTGGATCATGGCGACGTAGGATGATGGTGAACGCGCTGGTTGGATTGACCATGTGCCCACTACCGATCAAATGGCTAGCGAAAGTCGACGGTGCTCTACGAGTCACAATCAGTGCTTGTTGATTAAGGTAACTCATTACTTCAGATGCGAACTTGACTGCGTTCTGTCATTCTAGACCTCAGCAATCTGTCGGGTGTGCCGGTGCTTTTTTGTAACACATACTCTCAATCACACGTTTGTTTTCTGTCTATTTTGTTCAAATGCGCCAATGGAGCCAATTGCTTCACAAGCAGACCGTTTCAGATTTTAGCATACAAAGATTAGAGTTTGAATCGCACCGATCGCGGTCGAACTCAAATTATGCTTAGCATGCTGAAGTTACAATTTTTAACCTGCTTCGTTCACTCAAAGCATCAGGTACTGGGGGTCCTTGTTTCCGTGAACGAAAACTGACTGACAGTCGATGACAGCCTGGTGATTCGGGCGGTAGGTCGGTCGGTCGGTCGGTCGGACGAAACGAAACTACCGATATGGTTTTCCGGCCCAGTAAACTGATCAATAGAGCATCGACGTAATGACGGCTAAACCCATTACGTATTTAAATAAATTACCGGTTAACAGCGTTTCTCACATTCTCCATGTTCTTCAGAACTGAAATAATTTGAAATGTGTTCGCTTGGAACACGACAGTAGTTGTAATGTGATTGGCTGAACTGGACACAATCGTACCCAGAGTGAACGGACATTTCAGTAAAAATGAGTAAGTTCAAATAATTCCATGCAGTCAGCTCCTTGGTAATTGGACTGATTATATCAGTATCTTCTGTGTGCTCAAAACTACGTCGCGTAATTTAAGTAGCAATGTTTCACTCCTTGCCCATAGCATACGATCCCAACTGCGTACCAAAGGTTTGTGTAAATGATGCGGGATGAACTTTGTATTTGGTCACCACGATTTGCACCTTGCAGTAGGTGTCTTCTTTTTGTGACCATTTATTGGGCGAATAGGCCCACAGTGTTGTAAACAAACAAATGTTGAAACTGTATCACCCTGAATTCTTTTCTACGTTTTCAAAAACAGCAATTCCGCCTCATTTTCTCTGAAAATGTATCAGAGCATACACTAAGTTGTACAGCAGGTGATCTATTTGCATACTATGGAGGAAATCATAGTATTTCAAATAGCTGAACACGAGCTTTGTAAGTACTACAACCTCGTAGAAATCTCCCTGTTCCTTTCACTGTAGCAAGTGTGCAGTTCGCCTTGCGTAGAGTCTACTCGCTTTCTCGTAACATCGTTTTTGCACACTCATCTTCCATTCTCTGTAATCACCCAATTCACTCATATTGTCGTTCATATTTGTGTTTGAAAAAATATTCCGTTCCATTGTGCTGACAAAACGGGATTGGTCAGTCACTTCCTCACACACTGTTATCCACAGTTACATTGTTTTATTCTCAGTTAACCACTATTACACTTAGCCACGTGTGAAATGATGTATATATAGCGACACAAAACTTAATCTTGTTAGAAAGACTGAAGGAGATATTTTGAGATTTAGTGAACTGAAATTTTTCGAATCACACCACAGCGAAACATGGACACAACACCAATTATGCTCTCCAATGCTCATGAGAATTGTGTCATTTTTCCCACCAATTGCATGTTCCGCCACGGATGCTGAGGTAAACCAACGATTAAGATTCGTCTAGCCATTGGCTATCAACTGAAACCTGCAATTTCATTTGTTATTTTGAGAACGAACAGAGCATCCGGCGAAAAATATATCGAGACAAGTTAGTCTGACTTTTGGTTACAAACAGAGTAAATTTGAAGAAACTTTCTTTTCGTTTCTTGACTGAACTCACAAACAGGGCAGACCGTGAAGGCCTGAATTTTCCATTTCATTTGGCTTACGCTGACAAACGAGAAGAAAGAGAAGAACGCGTCGGATTGTCCACCATATCACACGAATAGACATAATGAACACTATGGCATGCACTAACTATCGACAAGAAAGAGATCAATGTTTCACAGTCACCGATTGACTAATTTATTCACTTTTACACTTATATAGGTATTTTCTCTGCCAGTGTGACAGAGTAAGATTTGATCAAAAGATACGCGGTCCCAGTGTCAAGTTCAAGGGAGCAATCTCATGCGCACTTCGACGGCTGTTCTGCGACCAAATGTTAGTACGACTCCCAGAGAGGTCCGCCTTTTGATTACCAGCGAATAAACATATTTGCAGAGTGCGACCATAAATCAAAGCTTCGGAGAATCAGCTGTATCACTTAGCAAGTCAGTCAATACAAAATAAAATGTATCCTCATTCAAGTAGATCTTTTTCAAGCCCGTCCTTCAGTAGGATGAACTTTCATACGATATGCATGTTCCGGCTGTTTTTTGACCATGTGCATGTGCGCGTTGATCCGATTCTGCCAGGCGACATTTTTGTCTCGTTTTTTCAATTGTCCTCATTAAAGTCGTTTACAAAGAACTGCCCTCAGAAAATCATCTTTATCGGATGGTCTCAGGCCCAACTGTGTGCTCGAGGAACGCTCGTCCACCCCCGGTTCGAATTATCCCGATATTTTAACCAATGCCTAATGGATAGAAGAGTTTCAGCGATGGGGGATTGCGGAACTAACTCCCATTCCCCAAAAAGGCTAATGAAAATTTCGTCCGTTTACATGCACTACAGTCATTCCTAATGTTTGGACGGATTACTTTCCAAACGAATGAGTGTTGCTTACACCCTCACCACCTCACCTCCCTGACACCTAATTTCGTTTGCCTAACTACCCTTTGGACTCCACCTTTCACACACAAACCTCAGGTCATCCAATCAGTCCTTCAATCAGAAGCTCTGGACTTGAGTTTTGATCTTGTTACGGTTCATCAAAAAGTACCAACCAACATGAAGCAAGAAGATGAGACACCTATCTGTTGGGCTCAAGTTACACCTTTGATCCGACAGCGTCATCCAGCATCCTATCCAAGGTCTCACCGAATGAGTCGAAGTCAGTCAGATACACTGTTCTCCAAAAAAACGCCCATCTTCCTACAGAGCTGTACTTCAGTGAAATCCCTAACTGAAATCGAAATGTTTCGTTGTGAACAGAATAGTGTGACCGCCCTTAAAAGGTCACTCATTATTATATGGTTAAGCTACCTTAGGTTAACACAACAGCATTTACCTGTCGGATCATGATAGCTATCAGTCTTCTTATAGTATCTTGTAACACACGGTACCATTCCTCCTTCATGGCAGTCTTCAACTCCCCTAGAGATTTGCATTGTCATTTCTAATCCACTTTCCCCCTGAGCTGATCCCATAAAATTCGCTTGGATTGAAATCGGGGAGTCAAGGTGACCACGGCAGCGTCTTTGTACGGTGATGTGCAGTAAAATAGCTTGCGACAAGGGAACGATATGAAGGCTCGTTGTCGTCCAGGAAAAGCACTTTAGTAGTTGTGCTCAACAGTGACAAGATGAGTTGGATCAGGATTCCTAAATAAACTTGACCAATAACAGGGTAGTCCAGAAATGCCAGTTTACTCTGACCTTCCCATTAGATTGTTCTCCCAAAGGCACTGAACCTCCATTGTGTGACATTGCTGCTGTCAACATATCACCAGCTACAGAGATCTGTTTCCAAGCACGCCTTTAACGATTATATTTGAATAACGAAACTACTTCCTCACCGGTCTAAATGATAGATTTTCATCGCTGAACAGATCGATCCTTTTTCCTACTGTTCGTCTTGAAATAACGAAATATTTGGTAGTCTCGCGATGCGATTCCCTGATTCCCACATTCTGATTTCATGTCGGACGACCTTCACCTTGTGAGTATGACGTGGAGTCAAAAGTGCAGACAAGTACGTGGGTTGTCAGACTGGAAAGTGCACATAAGTATGTGTCTGTCTTCACGCGGTAGACTGTGTGACGTAAAAGTACAGCTGTGCCTAGCTTGTTTGAAATACACCGAACTGACAGTGTAGCCTCAGGTCCATAGTTTATTTGGTGAGGGGGTCGTTTAGGGCGATCAAGACATAAGCATTGGTCGAGGCAGTCAGCATCCGATTTCTACGTTCAAAGCCTTTTCCCAAAAGAAGTCGGTTCAAGCACTGGAACCTCCGTGACCAAATGTCAATGACGTCATTCCCGGAGGTGATGTCCATAGGATCATCTGATGGTGACACGTAATGTTGATCTATTATCTATTGCGTGAGCTGATTTATGAATACGTGTTCCGTCGTTCCCGTATTTTGGCTGTGAATGACTGACTGTAATGGCTTCAGAATGAAACTACCGAAATCGTGTTTGCCTACACCTTATTGTGAGGGTATGGTCTGACACACCGTTCGATAGACGATTTAGTCTTACTGGCAGACAATGCGTCAGCACAGGCCCCTACCGAGACCACGAAATCACGAACGGCAGGACAGCCGATCGACGGCGTGAATCGATAAACGAGAGACGAATTCCGCCAGTAGCACTTAAGCCTCGAGGCGTAATGGTCCACACCAGTCGGACCAATGCGCGGTGTGCAACGAGTAGGTACACGGACTGACTACCTGCGTATTCTTTGTTCTTTCACAGATAAAAACAGAGTTTGTCGGCAGAACTGAGTTCCTATTAGAGTTATTGGGACTTTCCGATTTTCATCGCTGGCTTCTTCCGCATGCCAAAACTGAGTTTTATCCACTGACCCAAGCCGACTAAGTGGATCATGTTTGTACGAATGGCTGTCCCCGACCCGATTCTATTCAAATAGTTTGTCCACTGGTATTTTGCCATTCGGTTTCAAGAAAATAGTCCCTTGTGAATTTCTCCCAATATATTCCTTTTTTATGAATTTGCCAGTCACTTCAACTACAGCTGCAGACCCTGTAATTAAATTTAAATGAACATAAGTACTACCCACAGCTTTGTTCGTAGTTCAGAGGTTCGAGGGAAACAAGTCTAGATCTCGTCATCTCATGATTAGCGGAATTAGGAACAACAATGGCAGCCAACGAGAAAGAAGTGACGAGACATTGCATTGAGTTCGACAGAATAAAGCAGACATGTGGGAATTCACTATGCTAGACCAAACTCCAAATTCTTTCCCACATATCATCTACCCTATGCTCACCTCCGTCATAGGGGAATTGTGTCTGTGCCTCTGTGTGTGTGTGTGCGTGCGTGTGTGTTTGCGTGTGTGTGTGTGTGCGGTTCATTTGTCGTCGGGACATTCTGGCTCCAAAAGTCCGATTACGGGAGAAAATGAACAATGGGTAAATACAGACTGCTTCCTTCAGCTGATAAAAATTGGTCACTCAGCAACGGGAAGATTTTGGATGGGAACTGAACCACATGGTCGTTTTGGAGTTGAAATATGATTAATATCTTTCTCACTGTTATAATCTTTATCACCAAAATGATAATGGGAAATCTAAACTAGGTGGCACGAAAGTCTATTCAGTTGATAATTCACAACGTGTAAGTCAAGTTATTAAAACGCTCTGCGCACCCCGACGGGTGCACATCAGCCTTCACAAAACCAAACGCGCATCCACAAAAAGGCCAATAATGAATGTACGAAAGGAAAAATAAAGTACTAAGGTAATGGTTAATAAGTATGTACGTTGTTCCAAAGGTTGTGTGAGAAGTGTTGTTGAATAAACTGATTTTTGCAAAATGTTTGCTAATCAAGAAATAGAGAAGGCACTGTTCGCCCGACTGTGTGCATAAAGGAGTTGGTATTAAGAGCTTATGGACGAAGTGACTATACGTTTAGATTCAGAAATATGCACAATCTGATATCAGAACACGTTTTCAGAGACAAACAACCGTTTTCTATGAGTTTTTCTCTAGTCTTTACAAATCAGAAAGGTAATGGTTGTGCTGACATGGTCATGGATCATTCGGATTGGACACAGTTTGTGGTGGAGGATTGGGATTAGATCGACGCGTCGATCCGCACGACTAGGTCGTAACAGTCACATGGTTCGGAGCTGAATCACTGGGGTGGGGATGGTCCACGTGCGGCTGGATTAATTGGGGGGAGAGGGTGCTTGGACGAATTTCTTCTGTGTACACAGAGCAGGTGCGAAAAGATGGATACTTGTCGCCTTTACATTTCATAAGATCATTGTGCACAGAGTGACCATAGTTACTAAGACTCTTTGTAAAACAGATTTTGGCAAGCTATGCTATGTTAAAACTTTATAAAGTGAGTGAAATGCCGTCTGCGTATACCGCTAGCAGATGATAGAAGCTTAAGTTATCTGGTAATAAACTTGAAACTTCTCAACAATAGGCCTAGAGTGATGACAGGTGAGGCATACAGCCAGTGACGTAGGACACAAAAAGACAGCTCATGTTGTAGGAGCACTGAGTAGAATTCAAGGCGTGAAACACACAAAGCCAAACGTCTAGTTTTCAGAGAAGTGACACCAACAAGTTTGTGTCAAGTAAGGCTCCCGTTGAGTAACACTTCAAGATACTTAACTGAATCAAGATGATCCAGATGTTCCCCAGTGTCACAGAATGGAAGTGCAGTCATATTTTAGATTGAACTGCTTTTATTGATTACTTTTTCTAGCCCCCCTGTAAAATGTGACAAAAGAATAACTTGTGATGCTCACGGTGGTGAAAACCGGGTTCGATTCCCACACAAAACTTGAGGAATACGCACTGGTAATTATTCTCCATAAAGAGATGTAATGTCTGCTTCTGCGCACAACTTTCGAGGTTTACGACAGTGAGTCGAATGTAGCTGCTGTAGGCTGAAACATTCTGAAACCAATTTGCCAGTCTGAGAAGTTATACGGTTGATCTGTAATCATACTGAGGAGAACCGGTTGCCGAAACACCTACTTACGCCCATCCTTGAACGTCTGTTACGGATACGCACTACAACTGTCTCCTTCTCGTTCCAAGGAAAAGCACACAGACAGATCGATGGAGTCACAATGGAAAGTCCCTTGGGACCCGTGCTGGCTGATTTGTTTATGGCATATTCAGAAAAGAAATGTCACAAAACCCATGCCAAAGCCGAACTCTATAGAAGATACGTCGACGACACTTTGATCATAACCGACAAAAAAGAACAGCACAAGTTATCGTAGAAGAACTAAACAAACTATATCTTAACATCCATTTCACTACGGAAACGGAGGCGAATAGAACCTTAAACTTCCTAGGTATCAAACTAACACGAAGACCCAATGGATCTGTCCCCAGGTCAGTTAACCACAAGAAAACTTGGACAGGCCAATATTTACACTTTGCAAGCTATGCGCTCAAATCCTACAAGCGCAGTCTAGTTCGCAATCTTTTCAGTAGAATCAGACGGATACGTACTGATGATACAGTCGCTGATGAACACAGTCTAATCCGAACGGCACTGCAAGACACCAGACGTCCTGATGCATTCATCGACAGACAGCATCACAAAGCCTACGAAATCGAACGTTGCATCAGTACCACGAATGAAGGTCACAATTTGTCTCCCATTCAGGGGTGATGACGTCAGCCAAGTGCTGGAAAGACGATTGAGGTCAGCTGTTACACGAACGTATTATGACGCCCAACCAAAAATCATTTGAATAGTAGGAGATTAGGTTTGTATATTATGGTTCATCATGCAGCTTTAACGCTCAACTCACCATTGAAAACCATGGAAGCACTGTACAGCTGTTTCATCCTTGTTAGGAATCATCAGCAATGCACACCCACCGAGCCCTCACGGGGACTCAAACCCGGTGTGAAAGATTGTGAATCGAACATCTTAACCACAAGTCTATCCGGGGTGGCTCTTAACGGTTTGTTGAACATCTACACTACATGATATAGCACCCTTCCGTCACTGGCTTTGAGCGGCAACAACCCCCTTCCCGCACAGCGACCGACTCCTGTGATGGGTGACTTCTCTGTAGGGGCCTAAGTACAACGAAGGCATTCCTTTATAAACAACTTGTGGAGCTTGGTTACTAAGTGCACTTGAGTAGTAGGAAAGTAGATTTGTTTAATATGATCATTCCTAACAAGAATAAAGCAGCTGTACAGTGCTTCCATGGTTTTCAATGGAGAGTTGAGCGTTGAAACTGCATGATGAATCATAGTATATAAAAGTCATTTATCGCACGAAAAGCATACCAATTCCACAGACTAAAGAAAGTTTATCTCTGTACACCACATCACACACCCTTTCGAATGTGAGTGTAGAACAGAAAGAAAGTTAAGTGATCGGATTTCGACATGCAGCTGACCTTAAAATACCAAACACTAATGATCGATCAACAGAGGAGACATCGATGTCATCAACGGCTCAACACTTACTGATGATGCAACACCAAATTGGCGAAGAAAAAGTGTTTTAGGTGATTTACAGAACAAAAATCACGAAACTGCTTAGGTTGGCCGAAGCGATAGAAATTAATTGATGGAAGCCAAAGCCATGTAAACAGAAAGAACTGTATCCAACATTGTTTTCACCATGGTGAGATACACATTTTCGTAATTTTTGCTGTCATGCTTTCGATCATATATAAACAGTAGTAATAACTGTTGTCTGCAGTATGCTCTGCGTTGAGATAGTCCGGGACAAGTGGTGCATTACTGGGATTCTGACTTCACTTTTCAAATTCATCACGGGCGAAGTCAAGCCAATACTGACAACAAGGTAACGATAAAGTCAGTTGCGCATATTAACAATGTGTTTGTATAAAGAAACCATAATCCATGTGTTATTGCTTGATGTTTGCAAATGACTCGTGAACTCTTTTGTCTGGCAGCATAAGCTACTGGTTGAACTTTTAATTTCTCCTGCGCACCGTCTGGGTCCGTGTTGCAGTGCTACCGTTAGACCTGCTTCTGGTTTGCAGTATTCCCGTGTGTATTCTCATCGTAGTAAAACTCAGTACCACCAAGTTTATTCTCTTCTCAAATAGGCGCATTATTTTGAAGTCCAATAACTTTTCACGTCTCCGTTGGTTGTATTTTGGAGATCAGACTGTATGCCTCTTTCTTCAGACATTCGTACAGATTTTGTGTTTCATTCAACTTATATTATGGAAAAAGTTTCATAATTAGCCAAATACCACTACCCGCTTCGGTAAACTGTTCACGAGGAAACTCGCTAGAAGAGAACAGTCATCACGTGAGCTGTTCCCACACGTAGAAGACACAGTCGACCGAAGATTCTGTCGAAGGCAAATGGAGCGACTTTAAAATGAGTACACTATGTGTATTTCATAAATCCCGTATGGTTAACTGAAGGTAATACCATATTGTCTGTTGGTCAGTCTAGAAAAAATAGTGAATTTTATTGTGAATTCAATTGTCAGTATTTTTATCTAGTCATATAAAATCAAGTGGGGAAAATCAATACAAACAGTCATAATTTCTTTCGTCCCCACAAGAAAGACATCTCAAAGGAGTTCAGTTGCTATCTGGTGTTGACCAGAGTTCAGATGAGAGGGTATCAATGGTTCACATGTTCTGTTGAAGCTGGTATGATAAGACAATAGTCCAGTGAGAGTAGGGTAGTTTTGATGGATCCCGCAAGTTCTAGCAAGAAGACTGCTCTACTTTTGAATCACCTCTATCTAATAATACAAAACAGACGGTTTATAGAATATGCCTGGTGATCGTAGCCCAAACATCTTCCACAGCCTGGTCTTCTGACTGGCTTCTTTAGCTACAATCCCGCTTGGTTGATTTCGCCCCGTTCGATTCAAGTAAAAGTTGGCAGGTGATTGGTGGATTTTGCTCCGTTTCACCACAAACTTGCTGAACCATCAATCCGCTTCACTGGTTCCAGTCTTGCCATCGATTCGGAACAGATTATGACGACCTGTCTTCTAGCCAAACTACGCCATTCATCGACGAACTGTTGTCCAGTATTCTCAGGGGTGTGATAACAGATCGATAGTGTCGTAGAGTAAAGCGATAAATGTCACCATATAGGCCTTACGGTTGCATACTGAGGAAAACTATTTTGCGTGATGAATATGTAGCTGAAGAAAGCCGGAAATAGTTACAGATGTAGGCTGTAAAATTTGTTTAGGTTAGCTGTGATCTAAGATCGTATACTCTCCGCTCTACCGACTGACCTGGCTGTTTCCGTTTACGCTGTTACAGTGGCTGGAACAATGTTTGATGGCCCCGATATTTTCCCCTGTCTGATTCGTGATACGTACAAGTCTTTTTTTAAATGTCTCGAGAAAGATTTTCGTCTTTTTCAAAGAAGAACTTTGAAGTAATTTTACTTTTATAAGAAATTTAATTCCTCCGGTGGCCGTCAGACAACACTACAGGATTGCTTTTTCGTTTTGCCAACCACAGTCACAATTTTCTTCCTCTTAGATATAAGTTTTAATTTTAGGAACAGGCACGTGACTCGGGAATAGGAGTCTCGTCTTGGTGAGTTGATGGACATATTGACGAAAAGGCCATATCACTATTTCAGGCCAAAGTGTGCCCGAAGCAACGTAATTCCCGACTGTCGCAATAAGAAAAGTCATTTTTAACAGCGATTTTTCCGGGACTTTCGGCAAACGTTAGGACTCTTGGTTCGCTGCCCAATCCATAGGCAACCGGATGGTGGTAGATCCGTTATCGTCTCATTGTCGTTCGTAACAGCTCATGGAGGGACTGGTTTATCGGTAAATGCGTATTACAAGATTCAATCGATGTCCACCAGATTTAGTTAGCCATTTGTTATTCGGTTTTAGTACTGTAGCCGATAGCTGAAATTTTGTGATCAATTATCACAAGTGGAATAAAAGTTTACAGGCAAGTAACTTTTCTCTTCATAATTTTGCAACGCGGTTACATTTCATCAGAGATTAGGATGGCATTGGGGCTGTATACAATAATTAGCTAAACCCTTCCAACGTAAGTCTTCACGGGTTTTTGTAGGTTGCGCAATTCGCCCAAAAGCTTATTCAAATAGCCAGGAAATGTTTTACTTTTCCGCCGTTGTATGTTAAATTTATGCCTAAAAATCCCAAATGTGGAATCGAAAGCTTGCGAATCAATAACTTTTCAAAAGCAGTCTACGACAAAAAAGTCGGGTCCCACCGAAGAACGGGCAGATTTCAACAGAACCTCGGTGTTGTGTTCACAATTCGGTAAAAGAAGGAAGGCGCACGTGTATGGATAAACGTATATTCCCGCAGCAACGTACAGTAAGCGCCAGTACAAGCAAGCACGTGAAAACGCAAACGAGTATGCCAGTGCGTGAGTCAGTCGTGTATGTAATCGGAAACGTAAGACAGCGGTACAATCGGACCACGTCGTGCAAGGTCGCGCAACACGTGATACAATCTGATTGGTCAATGCCGTCCGGGACGAAGCACGGCGAACGTCAGCTATGTACGTGCGTGTGTGTGTGCATGCAAGATCGTCTGTCTGAGCACATGCCTGTTCAGGCCAAACACAACACCACCTCCCCTTCCCCCAAGGAAAAAGATCCAAGGCTTGTAACGGATGAAAGTGTTCCTAGTATTACCAGCGACGGTTGTATCAGTAGTACCTTCATTAGAAGCAGTTGTCGTGGTAGTATCCAAAGCAGTAGTATCATCAACAACATTGTTCGAAGTCGTAGTAACAGGAACTATGTTCACAGCAGTAGCAGTATCCGCAGTAGAAGTAGTAGTATTTGTAACAGTAGTTCTTCATAGCAGCATTCGTAGTAGTAATTGTATCAGTAGCAGTAGTAGTAACAGGAACCGTATTCGCAGTAGAATTCACAGAAATTCTGGCCACAGCATTAGTTACAAAAGCAGCAGCAGTTGTTGTTGTACGCATGTGACGATGCAAAACACTGAATAAACCAGCGCCAGTATAACTGAGAAAGCACATAGGACATACTCGAGCAAGAATGGTGGAAAATTGGGCAAAACGTTAAACGAGAACAAAAACTTCATCAACGAGATGATGGCTGGGAAATGAAATGCGGTACCAACAGAAGTAGATGTAGTGTTGTTCACCGCAGCAGTGGCAGTAGTAGTAGTGGCATTGGTATTATCAAAAGCAGTAGCATGAGTTACACTGGTAGTCACTGCAGTAGCAGAGTAGCGGTAATCATCATAATAACAGGTCATAACGGCAATCGCGGTAGTTCCAGCAAGGGTAGTAGTAGCAACAACAACAACAGTAACAGTAGTCGTATAACAGACACAGTAACCATAGTAGTAGCAGTAGCAGTAACGGTAGTTGTACAGTCAGAACCAGTAACCAGAATAGCAGCATCAGTAGTAGTGACGGTAATCGTAGCAGTATTTGTAGTAGCAGTTTCAGGACACAATACTCGGCAGTAGTAACGGGCACAGCAGTCGCAGTAGTAGTAACTGGAACAGTAACTGCAGCGGTACTCATGTTCGCGGTGGTAGCAGTCATGGCAGTATCAGTAGCAACAGTAATAGTACGCACGGAAGGGCACAAAGCACGGTAATTATCCAGGTCCGATTGTAACGAAGGATGCATACAGGACACATGCGAGCGAAAAAGATAAAACATTTGTTAAGCAATCAACAACAAAAACGAAAAACCGTCAATAACGAGAAAACTCGCCGGAAGCGAAAATGTAGTAAACTGTTTCAAATAGTTCACGTATGTAAGTGTCAACAAATGTTCCGGTCCTTTGAATTTCACCATTTAAATCCGTAAACTCGATACCATCCACCTGACTCCGGAGATAACCTTGCCAGACGGTCTTCAAAGCACTCCCGCAAAGTTCCGAAGCGTAAATCCGAAGGGTTTTCTGTGAATGGTGAATCCCTCATAATTATTTCTCTGGCACTATGCACAAATCCACGACACGGGTTCAATGCCCGCGACGCCAAATGTTGTGTTCACAATTCGGTAAAAGAAGGAAGGCGCACGTGTATGGATAAACGTATATTCCCGCAGCAACGTACAGTAAGCGCCAGTACAAGCAAGCACGTGAAAACGCAAACGAGTATGCCAGTGCGTGAGTCAGTCGTGTATGTAATCGGAAACGTAAGACAGCGGTACAATCGGACCACGTCGTGCAAGGTCGCGCAACACGTGATACAATCTGATTGGTCAATGCCGTCCGGGACGAAGCACGGCGAACGTCAGCTATGTACGTGCGTGTGTGTGTGCATGCAAGATCGTCTGTCTGAGCACATGCCTGTTCAGGCCAAACACAACACTCGGGGACTAGTGGCCGAAAATGGAGCCACAATGCGCAATTAGTCGACGGATCGACGCAGATTTGGACACCGAGTCGGAAAAAGACCAGTGAAACAAAAAAACACTCCTTTCCCAGCTCATCACAAATATGCCTTTCCTCTGCCTTTCCTTTTCTCTACAAAATAAACAGATAATTATGCAACAGTCACCCTCGATGTCCGGCCGACATGACGTAAAAATGACGCCTTCTGTAAAACCAAAACCCTTAAAGAATTTGTTCGCGATCCACGAAACTTGGCACTGACCACCAATAATAACGTAAGAAGTCTTTTCTCTATCCGTCTTACCAGGCTCCAGTTTATTTGGAGTAGACAGATTAAAATAAGGATTTTTCATCGGGAATTTTAATGTAGAGATCAGAAATGTGCACGATTTATCCTGGGCGAATTCACAGCTACTCCCTTAAATCAACCAATTGTTCCTTGAGTCTATTAGCTGTCTTTATTTACCGGTTATGGAACATTAATGCAGAACCACTAACACAAAACCAAATACTCTGATAACTAACGAACACGCTAGTACACCTAAGCAGCTAAATTAAAATCCAAAAACAGTAGTGCCCACAAATTGCAACCACTCCGGTTGCAGTATCTTCCCTAAAAGAAATACTCGCCGTGCAAGAAAATTCGGTTTCTGTGGTTATTTCTCTCCCTGAATGTGGTGCCTCTCGGCAAGAAATAATTCGAGTAATCTGGAATAGCATTTATTGGTAGGAGGGACTGCCGAATATCAACTTGAGTTTCTATAATCGATCCACGGTATCGTGTTTGTGTGTAAATATGACCAACTCCGAAAATAATCCTGTTCTGAGGTGACGTGCTAGTGAGAAAAGTCTTCCGGTTCCAGAAAATCTCATTTACTGGTGCCAAAACCACAGTATACATATTTGTGTATATCTCACAATTACTTGCCAGTAATGCATGGGATTGATGATACTTAGTTTGTCCGATTGTCTTTTTGGGAGGAATTCCCTTGGAGTGAACACGACAGATACCGTGTCTCCCTTCGAAGCTGTCCAGCAAAGCTGCCTATCGTAGAGGACGACATCTGAACAAAAACTGAACTCGGTGATCCTGATCAGTATGGACTGGAGTGGGGTGGTGCAGTGATAGGACACACGCCTTCGAGGCGAAAAGACCCAGACTTAAACCCTGAGCGTGGCGGCGGATGAGCACCTTTGGTGAGCTGTAACAAGAACAAAACCCGAGTGGGGTGCTTCTGAGTACAGAGTTGATCGGATGACCTGAGGTTTGTGCGCGAAAGGTGGAGTTCAAAGGACAGTCAGCCAAGCAAGTGGTCGTAACCAAAGCTTGACCCGGAAACTTATTGGCTCACTTATTATTCACAACCAGCTTTTCTGACTGGTTTGTCTGGTTATAATCCAAAATGGTTTATGTGGTTTAAACAATAAATGGTACTTCATTGGTCTCTCGGTCCCTTTCGTTGACTCCGATCGTGTCCTCGACTCAGGACCAGCAAAGACATGCTGGATGGTCACCTGAACATCGTGCGGTCTATTAAACGAACCGGACCGTCTATTGGTAATGTGCCCTCACAGATCCCTGTCATGATTTCTCAGGAAATTTATAATATGAGCCTTACCCCGAAAATAGTAACAAGTAGAAAATGTATCTGCTGAATGTGCTCAAGGGATGTCTCCGAACTCTGGAGTAATGAGAACTATATTTATCACACATACCGAACCACCAAACACGTTTCAGATTCGGCAGCCTTAAAGTTCTGTGCCATAGCAGCAAACACATGATATCAGCATAGTAATCACTCTTGTGCGGCCCGGATTTAATCACACTGGATTGCTGCGGCATGAACTCGATAGTTCGTATTCGGTACTGCTCAGAAACATCGTATTCAAAGTCCGAAGTTGCCGTGACCGAATGACTTCTTTCTCACAGGTGGTGCGGTGGTAACAAAGGCTCGTTAGCATAAAAGTGTCATGTTTACAAAAGAAGATAAACCCACTGAAGCAGCCTAGATGAAGTCATCTTGCTCCTCTGGGTAGAATAGGACGACTGTTTGCGACTAAGCAGAAATATCAAAACTGCAATTACTAAAACATGGATTTCTATTTGGAATTATTTTTTTTTTGCTTAACGACACGAGATTTTGTTATGTCTCTGAAGTTTTCCCCATAAAAATATAGAAGTAGTATCCCAAAATTGAGCCCCAGTGTATTTTTCAATACAAAATCAATATAAGGCAGGGTCTTATATTAGGAGAAACACAATAGTGTTGTGGGGAAGTCTATATACTACTAATGAGTGGCTGCATGATCTGTAAGAATTTGGATATCGAAAACGAAATGCGATGGAGTCACGTTCAGCTCAATTCAATTCATTTAACCATAAACCACTCACCTCTGTACTCTCGTTTTGGTCACTATCTCACATTATATCCCCACTGAGGGCAGAGTGAATAGAAGCACAAAGTGCAAAAGACGTCACCCGAACATTAAAAAATGGTCTAGAAGAGAGATACAGGAGTGCATGCTATGTAAAGTCCCGCAATTATGACTGGGTATGTTTGGGGCAGACAAGGTTTGCCGTTGTGCCTGGTTGATTTTAGTGTTGTTTCCGAAGCTCTGTTCCTAATAAGTGGTCTATCATCCTGCATGTTTTCTTCTAGAGCACGGCAGTGTCAAGGGACATGTCGTCCTATGTAGAGGAGAAGCTACCTAGTCTGATGGTTGCCACGAAGTTCAGGTTAGACTCATCTCCATACGAACCAGAGAGAAAGATGCGCACCGAAATGAACACGTTAACACAGACAGATCTGATTTGGGAATCAACAGATAAACGCTTAACGCCAATAAAAGCCCAAACAACACAAACGTATGGTTGTCCGAAATTACAATGCGATCAGTGGTCAGTTCAACCCAGTCGAAACCCATCAAAGATACTGCCACATATTATAACGTGAAAGATACCTCCGAAATGTGCCAAAACTCAAAGATTGGAACATTAGAAGCAAAGGTGTTTTTATCTTGGATATGAGTTCCTTGAACCACTTATATTATGTTTTATGAAAATACTTACAAGAATAGTCAAACTATAGAAACAAAACAACTGAATATCAGATTATCCGCTGACTAACTTGCATAGCTTCGATTCCTTTGAACGTCGAGAGCTCACTTCTTTTTCCTTAGTAAGTGATTCTGGCAGATAGACGGGGTGGCTGTGGGAAGCCTTCTTTGGCATATTTCGGTAGATATTTTGTCGGCCTCTTGGGAAGTAAATTGCAACAAGATATTTAGAGGCTTGATCTCAGCAGCCACTACACAGGTGGCGAATCCATTATCGATGACAATGACAGCGATACAGATGGGTTAGTTGATTAGATTGACTCGTCTTGCGACGGAAAGCAATCGCGTCTCTTTCCTGTACTTAAACATGTCTCGAAGACCAGAAAAATCGGTTAGATCAGTTAACCGGAAAATGCATAATCTGGACGACATCTACATCTCACGAGCGTTGGGCATATGAAATATACGAATGGACTCATCCGAACGTTGTTTTACAGGGCACGTGAAATATCTACAGAAAACTCGTTAGCTGATGAGTATAAAATACTAACCACAAAGCTACAGATCAAAGCTTGTCCAAGTGGTGTGCTACGAAGCACTCCATAGAAATGCCATCTACTCAGAGGCAAAAGTGTACACAGACGTTGAAAGAGTTGTTGCAACTGCCATCCAAAGGCAGCAAAACCAGCCCTCGTATGAGTAAGCATATGAATTCAACCACAAAATGTACTTACTATGCAACAGATCGGGTCGTCGTTTCCACAACCATCGGGATATCAGCAACATCGAGGAATGAGCCGCTACCTCAGTGCGCCAAATCAATAAATTCACACGTGGATGCACAGCCGCATACATAGGCGGAACAGAAGGACAACTGCGTCACCGAATCAGTGAACATACTCCGACATGCAGTATATCAGGACCGAATGAGGTTCAGAGTGCATCGAAAAGCCGATGCCTCTTGTTATGTGTTACACGAGAAAATATCATGTCAATAACTCGGTCGAAAAATTATGACCAGTCGACGTTTCGATTACCGCGGGTAATCTTTTTCAAAGCAGTTTCACAGTCGAAAATGGTGACAAACAATCAGTTCACAGTGAAGACGTCATCAACGAAACCGAAAACTATCAAATCCTCAGTTAAGCAACATCCGATTGAGCCAGTCTGTGTAGCTCCAGGCAAATCGTTTATGGTCATATACAACAATAAAAACACAAACTTGCTCACACATTCGCAGGGAATCTTGCCATTGTCAATTTTAAATCCAAACCGGGCAAACACCGGCTGTGGTCAAACAATTATCATTGTGAACTTTGGACAACAACAACCCGAGTTCGATCCCCACCACCGTCGGTCTCTTTCCTATATGGCAGCATTTCAACGGTCTCGGCCCTCTTACGGACTTATTGTACTTTGTTGTATACTGAATAAAAACGGAAGTTAAAATATTGCTAATGGTAAAGGCACCGTGAACAGTTTATCCGTTTGATCTTACCCTGTTGACCAAATGCTCACCCCTCCCCTCCCCTCCCTCACCCCTGATTGTTATTCCTTTTTTATCACTCGTTATTCACTTCAGTCTTGTCTCCTTTCACGGTGCCTATTTTGCTGTCTAAATAAAAGATCACACTCACTGTAGTATGCACGTGCAGAAGCTGTACAGTAGATCGGAGAATAAACATTTGTCCATAGAATGTAATATTGGCATGAGGAGCCTGAATCTGACATAAATGCAAACGGATTGTCCATAGCAAAACAATTATTCGATCGAAAAACTTCGATTCTTCTTGTATAGATTATCTGCATTCTACACGGTGTCCAACTTTTTGGGGTATAGGAACAATTTTGTTCGTGCGTTTTGTGCATTGAGAACTCGCAACTGATACCACGTTGGTACATTTTACTCGGCTGAGCTAGAAGCGTATAAACAAAAGAAATTGATGGCTCTGTGAAGCTTGTTCCTGAAAACGTTTTTTTTTTGCCTAAGGACAATAAGGAACTCGGATTGTGTTTCTGATGGTTCACGTTTTTAACTCATTGACTTTTTAGTGTTTATGGCTGCTTTTTATGTGGTAAACCAACACAGATGAAGCTTTTTGGGTACAAAGAATACTGTTTAGAATTTAAGTTACTTACATTCAGATCCCTGAACCACACCATGAATAAGGCTGCGAAAGTGGTGAAACTTTAATCGTGAAATGTTAGTAGGAGTTGGTACTTCCAAACCAGAGGTAGGTCCTAGAGAAACCAAATGCTAGGGCTGCTTATTCAGTCCTACGTCCATTGTGGGATGAGAATTAATGAGAAAGGAAGTATCACTTCTAGAGTGTAGCGGGATTCTAAAAAACAGTCCGTCACTTTCTTTGTGCGACCAGAATTCACACATCTGTTTTGAGTTAAGCAGGTGGGAAGAGTTAATGATAGAACTGCTATTGGGTTCTGTAAGCTGCCGCATAACTATGATATAACTGTTTGAATCAATGGTTTCTAGTGACCCAAAACATGAAGGAAGTCATCCACTTGGACACCTTGGCAGCGCATCACAGTTATAAATCATATCGTACTGCCAGGTTCTTAAACGTCCTCAAAAGTGACTACCCAACAGCTTATCTCAGGATGCGCGTCACCCATAGTCTGTTTTGGCTTAATTTGTCTGGCTTAACTTTCTAGCTTCCACCTACCCTCACTCACAATTGGAATAGTTGAGAGCTTCTGAACACGTCTCACCAACGAAACCGTTTTATCATCACTTTGTTTCACTACGTACTTCTTTCTCGTCACTTATTCTTGATTCCGTCATTATTCTTTAGCTCCAAAAAGAAAGTGTTGATGAATAACGATACCAACAGATAATTATTTCCCAATTTCCTGCAGGCGATAGTTACGGCTATTAAATCTAAACTCAAGACTGATCGCACAGACAATAGCAGTTGCTTCAATTCATTCAGAATTAGCCCCGCCTACTCTCAGCTCCACGGAATGTACTCGAATAACTAACGGCACTTTTACTCTCATTCCCATCGAGCAAATATCAGGCTGTTACCGATGGTAACATTAGACGCCTATCTCAGTTTGATGGGAAAAACGTTTGCACTGCATGAAAGATTGGTTTTGGATAGGAGTAGTGACTATTTTATCTTAACAGAGTATTCAGCCTAGTTGTAATTAAGAAGTATGAAAATATTCACATATACCAGATGGTGTTTGAGCTATTCTAGCTATCTGCACTATTTTAAGTTGCTGTAGTTTGGTTTGACTGACCTTGCTCGTTTTGTAACTGAATCCCCGACTATGTATCCTTTCTCCAAGTATTTTCCATGACTGACTTTTTTCTCGGATTGTTTGTTCTCTGTTATTTCAGTTTTAAACAAATTAACAAAACTATTCCGTTGGTATCTCCCTCACGTAGTCCTTATACTGCATGTAAATGTTATAAATGTGTTCATCTTTGGTAAGTTCTATGCAGAAATCAGCAACCCCATTTTGATGATGGATCCAGCCTAATAGCGAAACGAAACACTCCCCCCGCCCCCGTCCTTATATGGTCGTAGTCTGTTAGCAGACGATGTATGGTGGTATACAACCGCGCCTCGAAGACAAGAGCAAAATAAATTATTAGTGCACATCAAGTGTCAAACAGAACAAGCTTATTCAGCCTAAAATGTTAATCTTTCGTATTGGGGGCATTCCATTCCAACTTATCGGGAAACAAGTGAAGGAGAAAGTAAGCTGCGTGTATCTAGATCAAGAAGCATGCAGGTTCGGTTCTGTGAGAAGTCAAGGAGACGAAATGAAATCCTGAACTCTTCTGATCACTCCGCAGCTACGCCATCCAGCAGTACTAAGCAAGTACCAGATGAGATCTGTTTCATGTTGTGACAGATTTCCGCTGGCTAACACCATCATACTTGAATAAGGACATGCTCAATTTGTGATCCAGTTGTTTGTAATCGTCCGGAGTCATCAGGCATTGTAGTGAATCTGGTTTGGCATAGCCAACTGTCTTAGTGGTCGAGTGAGTGAGGGAGCGATCGAATGAATCAGCAATTGAGTGAATGAATGACTGACGGAATGATTGCTTGCTTGCTTGTTTGACTGATTGACTGCTTGACAGACTGACTGATTTATTCATTTGTTCATTTATTGAGTGGGTGAGCGAGTGAGTGAGTGAGTGAGTGAGTGAGTGTGTGTGAGTGAGTGATCCAGTGAGTCAGTGAGCTAGCGAGAGGGTCAGTGAGTAGGTAAAATGTGTCTGTGGAAACTACCCAAAAAGGGACTTTTCAACAGTTCCTTTTATTTACAGATTGCTAGTTTGAACCTATGGAGTGAGATGTTTAGCTGCCACAAAGAATTTTATGTCAGTGAGTATCAGCCGTTGGCAGTAAAGAGCATAGTTTAACAAGCGTCCAGTAGCCATGTGGTTTCAAACTCCAAGTTACAGGTAGTTTTGGAGAAGCCGGTTCATTATCACTAACGATTATCGACAGTGAATCAATATCAACCAGTTTGGTCTTTCGGGGTGCACAAAACAGAGTTAGTGCATGTCCTGGAATGTAATTTTCTTGTATAAAATAAATGACAACTTCAGAGAGACAGACGATTGGAAAAACACGAATGTAGTATTAGTGACTTGAGCACGCCATCCAGTGCAACATAGCATCAAGGTTGGTCAAAAGTAATCACGCGCCTCAGCAAGTCGTTATTTTTATTCTCCCGACCGATTTTATTCATAGGTGTGAACAGTGAACTTTAATTTTTTAGATTTGTGTACCAACATAGTAGTCTAATTGATGACTTCACTTGTGAACACAGTATTTCCATCTCTTGTACACACATTGCATCAGTTCACAAAGTTGACCTGACAAAGTCCTTCAGAATGATGCTGAACAATCCGGAATTCTTATCTGTAGGTTCACAAATAAAGACTAGTCCAATACTTCAACGAGCCACTGGCCAGGCTGACCGAGACCGGATAATACATTGTTTACTTTGATCTAGTCGAAACTCTTCAATAAAACCTGGATCTGTGACATCCTACGGTGGTCCTATAACCTTATTTGGGATAAGCGACACCACGTGCTTTTGTAGTTTTATTTTACAATATGCGGACGGTATTAAAGGTTATTCGGTTGCCAGCTGCACTGTTACGCATCCTTACGAATGAAAGTGCCTATTCAACTAAACGATAGAAACTAACTGAAAACCACAGAAAGTCATACCAGTATTCGCGTTTGCAGCGCATCCTTCTATTATGCAAAAACCTGTTTCATTTACCTTGAAGATAGCTGATTTTCGAGGTCACCTTAACAAACTTGACTGTTTCTCTTCTCGTTCACATAACTATTCGAACACACGCATCATTATCGCCTTTCATGGTTAGTACGGATCGTACTCGAAAGATACACGAAAGTGTCATTCATCCTGTTCACTTAAGAACAAGCATGCAGAAATCTCGCCATCCCGTCAGTGAAGCCAATTGCCTCTACTAACTCTCAGCATAACCACTTTCCATCTTCTGACTGTCAGACCACTATGAACACTCTCACTGACACAAAAGCCCAGGTTTGCTTTACTTCACTTTAATCTGGCACATACCAAAAGTGCACCGTCATCTCTGAATATGCTCGCTAACACCTAAGCCTCATTTCAAATAAGTAGTCAGAAACAGTTCACTATGAATCTTGAGCTACGACACTTTCTCTCTTAGTTATTCTTAGGCACGAATATAAGCCACCTGACAAGTAACTCTGAGCCTCCCTCAGCATTCACCCTGGTCGTAAAATGAGTTAGAACAGACGGTGAGATTCCTGTATCTCATTGGCAACCTATGATAGCGGTAAATTTATCAAATGGTTTGGTCCTTGACTGACATCTTCTCATTCATCGTGATACTTAGGGATTTTGTCTCAAAATGCGACATCATGGATTGCGAATAATGCGCCCTTTTCAAGTCCAAAGGGACTAAATATACGTAGACCCCAGGATTCAAACGTGAGGAAATCCACAGAATACACGTGTTGTCCCGGATATTCAGCCAGTTTTTCGGTTATTGTTCTATTTTTTACTGAATTCACAAGAAAGTCATGATGCTGTACATCATTTTGTAATAATATTGTTGATTAGGTGGGGAAATCTGAGCAAAGCGACTTTACATGAACAATTCACTTCGTCGTGCTGTAGTTATAACATCCATGAAACTTTTTCAACACAGAGAAGTCCTTTAAACCTAAAAAAGCTCATCCTAATCACTCTGTGCTTCACCGTGAAACTTGGAACAGTGACCTAACATGCCTTTCTAAGAATTTATTCTGAAAATATCCAAATAGTTATTTTTCTACGTGTTTAGTCGTAGTTGCAGCGTGACACTGATTCGACTGCCGAGATAGCCACCTTCAGGCTCCAGCCGGTATCAAAGCACGTCAGTAAGCCAATTGTCAATCCCAAAACGCAAATGTTTGCGCTTTTTAAATAGGGAACTAGATAACTCTGTGGTGTGCCATGTGTTGTCACTTTACTCGTTCACGTGCCTATCCTTCGGATATTCAAGCTTTATTGATGAATTCATCAGCGTTCCTCAATTACCAGCATCTCTTCCGGTGCCGTAGGTTGCACTTTGGTTATTCCACTTATTCCGAAGCGTTTAGAGTCACACACACAATGAAAAAGCTTCTTAATTAGCTTCGCTCTCACTCTGCAGTGGTGTACTCCCAATGCGTGTAGCATAACGGCATATTCCGTAATTATTTCGATTGCAAAGTTATTATCTAGTGACTATTTTGCCTACTCAAACTGCTCTTAGTAGTCCAGTATTGAAAGTGAATAATGAGCAAGGAAAGAACATCCTGTGCAGAGTACCCATGACTAAACGGATAACGAAATCAAGGTTTACAAACTTTACTTTCCAGAAATGCAATATTTAGTCTCGAACGGGATAATCTAAAAGTGGGGACGTTTTAAACTGTCATTTTCAGTACTCACTTTGAAAATCCGACGCATTTCGTTCTTGTGGTTTATAAAAGCTGTTTGTTCGTTAACTATTTACAAAGAGCTCGCCACTCCCGTACTCCTGGTTCGTTCAAAGGCACAGAAGGCCAAATGAAAAGGGCTTCCTTGGCAAGTACTCATTCAGAAAGCTCCAAGAAACGTATCAGGAAACCACAGTTCAAATCAGAGCCCATGCAAACAGTTGAATGAAACGTGGTCAGATTTGTAGTCATGGCCAGTATTACCTAAGATCCCCTCTGGACTAAACATGTAATTGGCAGCCCAGATAAATTTAGTTTAAAAGGCAAAAAAAACGAAGGTCTTATAACCCATTTGAAAGCCCTGCTGACTTGAATAGCTCACTCGGAAACTGCTTAACCACTTTAATGCGGGCTCTAAAAGGAAAAGTACAAATGCAAATGAAGAAAACGTTCGACAAAGAGCGTTATTTGGCCCATTCGGAGCAAGTGTGTGATTTATAAGGAACTTAAGAAGATGCGAACTTGCGGTGAATTCACGAATACTAGTGTGTAAAAACAATTAACTGTAGTAAGACCTAACAGATGATGTTAAAAGAACTTTATGGATATCTGGATGAAGTGGATGGGCGTCGAATAGCAACTTCATGCAAGTCTTGCGGTTTTCGGGTTTGATAAACTGACAGGATTGACCATATGGTGTTTCACGTAACTCAGAAACATATTTGATAGATCTTACGATAGGTTTGAATTATTTTACAGAAAAGCAGGGAACATAACTGAGGAATCATGGAGCCATTGCAGTAAAACGTATTGGAAAATGAAAAACGTCTAATTCAGTCAAGCGAAGTGGAAAAAGATATCAGTCATTGTCCATCGAGAACAAGACGTGAAAGCTGTATGTAAACTGCAACAGTCTGGTCAGACCGGGTGAGATTCCGACTGATATAGATACTCCGAGGCACTAAACAGATGACATCCAAGCTACGTGCTAACCATTTATTACTAAGCCTAAACTGGTTACACCAGTAGATTCGAGAACTAACCACTTCTGTGAAAGGATAATTAAGTACTAAAGCACCTGCTGGAACTCAGTTTTAGTTTAAGACAGGGACATGAGTCAGTGACCTACATTACTGGCTGTTCAAGGAGAAGTTGAATGAAGTTGCTTGAATGGGGTGTATCGAAAAATCACACTATCAACATGTTTAATGAGCAGGTCGTTATTGCGTCCAGGTAAGGAAGGAACCGGGGTGGAAAACGCAAAAGATGACTAGGTGGTACCCTGAAAAATACATTATTATGAAGGGATCCCCAAAGATATTGGCCCATGGTAATGTATTGCAAAACTGTACTACTTACAAAAGGGAATACTCACTGGTAAAACTGAAAGTTGTTGGAAAAAGATTCTCATCAAAGTGAGTAAAGCCCCAAATGGTCAATGAATAACACGGATACTATCGAGCAGAATTTGGTAAGTTATGTTTCCAAGGGTGCGTTTTGAAGTGCAGTATTACTGTGGTGTTTCATTTGTGCAAAAAGTATTTCAAGAACAATATAGTGTGTAAAATCGACATCGTTACTTAATTAACTGATAGTACTTTTCTTAGTTTTTTATTTACTCACGTGTCATATCAAAGAATTTGACACCAAAATGACTCCATTAAACTGATTTATTTTTGGAATTTCTTGCATACTAATCGAATAGACCGTACAGAACCTCTCAGTAAGCGCTATTTCATGTCCACTGACATCCAGTTGATGCACGATACTGGAAAATGGAAACAATTCAAGATGTCTCTCATTATTAGGTCCCAAGTGAACAGCAAAATGCATGGCATTACTATCATTTATCTGCAAGTCTTGGCATTGCTAGCTAAGGAAGCATTGTGAAGAGAGTTTCCAAAGGCCGTGTCATGCCATCATAGATGATCATGCTTCTAATCACTGTTTAGGCGGATCTAGAGGATGGCACCAAGAAAGCTTAAAACGCTCTAATTAGCTGAGTCCAAAGACCAAGGTACTCATACCTTTCTGTGTCATGAACTAACCACAAGCTTCAGAAAATATTGCGCACCGAGGATATCTACCAGAATCACATGCCCGAAAAACACGGTTGACCGAGCAACCGACCTGGTGTGCCTAGAGTGAGAGTGTAGGCTGACTCACTATTGATAGGCATCCAAGTCGGGTTAGCAGTCAGAACCTCAGCGCCTGTCCAAAATCTGGGTTTATGTTTGAGCTCACAGAATCATGAATGACTACAGAACCAATCAATATGACGGGAACGGATTCACGTCAAATATCGGCTAGCCTCTTCACTAATCGACCAATCAGAACAGACTTTATCCAATATCAGTTTGGACCAATTAGTTTGTGGAGCAACGATTGGTGACGATGACTTTTGCATCTCATATAAACTGCCTGTTTTCTGGTAGTCAACTGAGATTGCTGGAAGGTAGAAGAGTCTTCTTATCAGAGCTAGTGGGCGGCCACAGATCACCCAGTAAAAACCTTATTGTTACCAGATTCGGATAATGGCGCAAAGGCAGCGGTGGCTAAATATCGACAAGATTCGTGTTTCTTTCACACTGCAGATTCGGCACAGGTCTCAAAAGCTAACAGAACAGGTGACTCATGGCAGATGAAAAGACTTCATGTCAAAGCCACGAATGAGTGGTGGTGGTCAAAAGAGCATCTTTGTGGGCTGTAAACCCTTCTGCCAGTCGTATGAACCCTGCTCCCGCCACCAGCCACTCCCCAACTGGCAGCCTTTAGTTGACTGCTTCTCCTTTCCTAGAATATGGTACTGTCATCTGTATGAATAAAAATGTAAATGGTCGTTTGTTCCTAATCTAAAACCCCCGAAAGTTCTTCCCCGATTGCTTTGGAATTTGGACAGTATTGCATTCGAATACGTGTTTTTATGTACCTTCTGTGCGTTTTTTGGTTATCTGTTACCAACCGTGTTCCGATAATCCGATCCAGCTTCCTCACCTGGCTTTGTAGCAACGCAGGTGCGTGCGAGCACGCGTGCGCACGTGCATCTCGAACCCAGATATGACCGGGTTGTGGCAAGAGTTAACACACACACACACACACATTCATACAGGACACTGCTCCAGGGATGTTTTGTCCTCACACGCTTGATCACTGATTTCCGCTCCGTGAACATAAGGCGCACGCACGCTCACATCCACAAGCATCCACTGGTTCATCCCGTTGACAGATTCTCCTGGGAGCTGGCTTACACATGCACACACGCGTATCTGTCCACATGTTTGTTCTCACGACAAGAACGCACTACGGGGCGACCAGGCATCTGTCCCATGATTACAGATACACCGTCCCAAGCACAGATACACAGATCCTTGGACCTTGAACTGTGACTATACCAACCAATCAGCTTCGCACATCCCGTTGTATGCTCATCCGTTCACGATTTGCACTATCACATTACAAGCAGTTCTATGCAGACGGTTTGATCTGTACGTTAACCAGAAACTTGGAGACATTTGGTTGTACTTTTTTCTATTTATTTAACTCTAATCAAGCACAGTACAGTTTTGATAATGGTTGGAGATTTGGGCTTAGAAATCGCGAACAAAGTTCTCACTCAATTGGGAATGACATCATCAAATCGATCTGTTGCTGCTTCGTTCGTAGTAGAATTGCGTCGTGAACGAAATTACAACGCGGGTGATCTTTTGTGGTACGCCCAAACAAATATTCGCAAGCTAACGCTCGAGAAAATAGCATTTAGGACCAAATAATGCAAACTGGCCATAACAGGGTTGGGGAAATCTTATTTTAAGGTAAGTTACGAGGAACTGGTAAAACGTTCCTAATTAGATTGTGTCTGTCAGAAATTCGATCTCAAAATGACACAGCCTCAGCTCTTACGCCGTCCGGAATAGCTGCTTCAATGCTTCCAGGTGGGGAAACCACTCATTCTGTTTTGAAATGTAATCCATGGGAGCCCCCCATGTGGGACTTTTCCAGAGCATCCTGCACGGGAAATGTATTGCAGAAATGCAAACTTATTGTTTAGGGCGAATGCCCCAGTGCACACAAAATGTCGCTCGAGGCTGTTGATCGATCATTGCAGGCTTTGCGCGGAAACATCAGACAATTTGGGAACGCATTATTATTGCATGCAAGAGATTTCAGCACACACTCTCCGTAATTGCTCGATCTACACCAGCGGACGAAATAAATGCCCACCTGAAATACTCTACATTGTGGCGACACACGGAGGTTAAAGTTAATTACAAATATGCGTGTCCTGCTGAAAGACGATCGACCCGGTGAAATCATCATATATGAATGGTTGGAAATTGGGGACGGAAAGGTGCCAGTTGACTTGACCTCAGGACAAATATCACGGCCTGATAACATCTGCAGTTTAGCAACGGATAAAGAAGAACGGGTCAAAAAAGCATTTCCTAATATTCAAAACCATTATAAGAATCCTGAATGGTTGAAACGACGAGCTATTCTCGTGGTCAAGAATGAAAACATCTGCGAACTTTCCAATATTATTCAGTCTATCATTCTAAGCCAGGCAGTCACATACAAGTCCATCGACACTGTTGTGGAAGCAGATAAGGCGGTCAATTATCCAACGGAATTTTTCAATTCACTCGATCTGCCAGGAATGCCACCACACGCACTGCAATTGAAAATCGGCGTGCCAACTATCGTGTTGCAAAATATCAACCAGTAAAAGCTTTGCAATGGTACACGGCTGGCAGTAAAAGAAAATTAATGAGCAACGTCGTACAAGCAACAACCTTGACAGGACATTTTATAGGTGATGTCCTCATTCCACGAATTCCTATGATTCCAACGGATATGCCATTTCAATTTAAGAGATTGCGATTCCCAATTGAATTGGCGTTTGCAGTCACCATCAACAAAGCTAAGGGCCAATCTTCAGAATTGTATGGTTTAGATCTAGACACGGATTGCTTCTCACATGGACAATTATATATATATATATATATATATATATATATATATATATGTATATATATATATGTATATATATATATATATATATAATGAGTTGGGGAATCGCCACTTGTGTGCTGATGATGTTACCTCCACTGGTGACAAAACGGTAGCAACCTAAACACCACGCTCGGTTATCAGAAGCCACGGAAATCTGCCAACCTGAGCTACTAACAACACCAATATGTCTCTCCACACTGGTGGTGGTGGCGTTATGTCTATATCAGATTGGCCGGCGATTCTTTTTCCTAATGGTTGGTTATTGTCACTGGAGTCGGGGGCTTTGACAGGTATTTTCTAAAAATCAGTTTTAATTGTAAGAGCCTTATATATTGTTTTTTTTGTGCCCAACCAGTCCATCATCAAGGTGGCATTTGCAGACGGCAGTTCCAAAAATCCGAGTAATTTTACACACTTTACAGCGCCTTCGTATGTATGAAACGTATAAATACGTTATGTAAACTAGCCAACAATATTGTACGCTTTAGCATCATAAGTGCGGCAACTGGGTGGTAGAGGCATGCCTTTTTTTGTGAGCTTCTCCAATTTTTCCGAAGCAGACGCACCCATTTCGCTTCTTTACTACCTTCGACCCAGAAGTGGCGCAAAATAGCCAGAGTACGGTCCACGGTAAGCTCAGTAACAACAAACACCTGAAATAAAAATGTGGATGCACAGAATTTATAACCAAAAGTGAAGTTACAGTTTAGAGACGAGAGCTAATTAACTTCCTCACATCCATGGATACCAACTTTGTAAGACGAGGTAGAACACGTAGTTACCTCCGTGTTGTGATAAAGTTCCTTTGCACTGAACTTCACTGGTGGAGACCGTTTGGGACGTGATATCCAGTTCGTTGCGTAGGATTATTCGCAAGTCCGATAATGCCAACGGCCTGTCAAAAAAGTTAATCACCTTGATGGATGACCTTTTCACTAATTAATCAACCTTTATACTCAACTAGGAATGGTCGGTCGTTTACCAAAACTGCTTTGTCAGGGCAGTTCGAAGCGATGACAGTTGTCCCAGGGGCAAGTTTTGACACATGTGGTGATATGTGTGCGATGGGTTGTGACTACGTCTTCCATCAATGGTGCATTTGTACACGGGCTGGCTCCCAAAGTTCGTTCTTTTATTCGACGGAATACCTGCTCCTTAACCAAATTTTCTGACGTAATAGTTTGCCGTATCACTGGCATGAGCGATTCGTACGGAAAATACCGAAAGGTCGTCCAAAGGAACAAAGTTTATCACATCCTCTGGAAGATGTATTCAACTCAGAATCTATCGACAATTCAACTTCATTCGAAGTCTACTCCTGCGAAAAATGACGTGGAATTTGATCTCGCGTTGCTAACAGTCGTCCATTTATGATTCGCAAATGACTTGCACCAATGGGGATCTTTGATAAGCCACTCCTGTGCCAAGTACCTGGGAGGCGCTTCATGAGCCCGGGACAAACTGCATGCATGTTTATCATATTAGGTCGAAAAATCTCAAATGGTAACGTCCCAGTGTGTGGTTCCCCCCGCTTTCTGAAACGAAAATCTTCATTTTTTCTAGGTCTTTCGTTGTTGATTGAAAAAATCAGACGTTTACCGACACTTACTCACCGTTGGTTGCATAAAAAGCAGCTAAAGAAACCGTTGTGTAGAGTTGTTTGTTTAATTAATGATTTCCCCGGGGCATCCGCAACCACGCTGATCAGTACAGTTATGAATATTTTATCTTTTGCTCCTAAATGAATTCCACGGTCCAGCAAATTATTCAATTCATACCTCCAAATATGTGTGCAAGCACAATGATTTAGATACACAACAATACAATCCCACTTAGAACACAGGTGACTTCAGCGTAAACGTACGACTCAAACTTTGCCATAGTTGATCAGAAGATCCCATGAAGAGTGACAGACTATCAACATGCAGTTGCAGCTCTATTACACACACCCCACTGACGAAACATCCTCCGATACTCTCTTCATACACTCCTCCAATCAAAAGCTTATATACTTTCCACCAGAAGTCCTTTTTGTGGGCGTATTTCCAGGTGTCCCAAGTATTGTTCTTGGGTCTTTGGGTACTTCATGTCCTGACAGCCGAAGACCGCGCAGAACAACAGAGACCCCTTTCACATTCAGATTGCCTTGAGTACATCATACCGTTTCCATAATGCCGATGCCTTCGATCTAATCTTCATACGTTCCCCAAGCAACGCACCCAACTATTTTTCAATTAAGATAGGGTCCGGATGCCGTTGGGTTGTCCCATCGGAACATTGGAGGTCTCATTAGAAAACCTTGAGGAGCGCTACCGGCCCCCACTGGAATGGGGTTGGATGACCCCAAAGTGGGGAGAAAAACACACAGAATGGGTTCACTCCTTCCGTCATTTTTTTCTTAATTCGTTTTCATTGCGCATTACACTCTCATCATATATTCCATGCTTTTGAACCACTGGTTTACACATATTTGCTAAGACTAACAGACATTTTAGGACACGAAATTAAATTTAATATATGAGAATGTCATGGTTATATGTACAAAATATGTTTTTTCCCAATATTTCGGCCACCCTCTCCCTTGAGGAAAAGTTCCTGGTCCTTCTTTGCTGTATTCACGAGGTGTTTAGCTCTTCGAACAGCCTACTACGATCAACTTACCTTTGAATGTGGTGATGAACTTGCACCGTACCGACTGAACATAGGATTATCAAGATGGATTCAAAAACTTATTCAGTTGGCTTACACACTATTCATAGTTGAAGACACAAGCTTCTTTTCGTTGAGGGTACTCAGTCCTATCCCAACATGTGTCAATGGATTCACCCAAAACATCGATGGCTCGTCTCAGTTCTATTCCAATACCACTTACGCTTTGACAAATCTTAAAGAACAGGCACACTTTCCGTCAGCGCATTGTTTGTCTTCGTTGATCTGAAAGCTGCATTCGGCTCAGTCGACCGCACACTTCTCGGGCGCCGCCTCTCATTTAGGGGTGTACCAAAGAAGTTTATTTCTCTTTTCCAGTGCCTGAATGCAAACAGCCGAAGCCGAGTTCGTGCTTATGGCGATCATTCACCCGAGTTCACGACGGAAAGTGATGTTCTTCAGGGTTGCCCTCCTTCACCTTTCCTCTTCAGTTTTGTAGTTGAATTGAGTCTTGAAGTAGACGTTTCTTGCTCTGTAGGTCAGACAGCTCACTAGGTTTCTTTTGTATCGTAGAAGGACAAAACTTAGGAAACGCGAGTACTGCCCTAACCATGTGCTTTTCCAATACACCCTCATTTCTATAGGTCCGTCTTCCATTCTACCTGATCCCACATCAAGAAAAACGAGAAAATTGTCCGTCTCCATCTCCACTGTAAATGTGGGCATTGTTGTCCGAATCTTAACAAATATCAAGCTTTTCATTTTACAACAATCCAAGGACAGGTTGCCTCATTAGTCTTAATCGGTTCACGTGCTCCTGTAGTGTACAGTATATTGGACATACGACGAGACCTGTCGAACAGGATATCAGAAAACGTTCCGGCTTTTTTATGCAAACGAACAATTCGGACTATCAATAGCGAAATCCCACATCTGGTGGATAGCGGACATCAAATCGACACAGTGACAGCTTTCAGACCAGTTCTGACAATTCCCAGAGTTCACGCAAAAGGGTTACCCAGGAGGTTTCTGATGACGTCAGAAGCTAAGGCAATTCAACTACTGAAGCCGGAATTGCGTAAGCAACGTAACCTCACGCAACAGTTGTTGTTGCCGTGGCCGTAACAAGTGATTCTCTTATGGTTCCCAAGTGCGAATTCTCGCCAGCCAAACACCTCTTTTTTCACACCTGTCTTTTCACGCCATTTGGTTACACATTTCACACTTATTGTAGTTCACACAACGGACAAGGTTCATCAAGTTGAAGCATGTTGTCAAGTTACTGGATTTGTCACACACTCACTCACTCTCTGCTATCTATAGCTGCACATACTCTCCTTTACCCAGTACTATATATGTAAATGCCTGAAGTGATATAGTGAAAAAGAAATTTCTTCGTGTTACAAGCTTTTTCAAAAGTCATTTACCGCACGAAATGCATACCATTTCCGCCGATTAAAGAACGCCTACTACGTACGCCATTTCACACGTGATATACCAGTTTGAACGTGAGTGTGGAGTCACCTACGTCGGTCGAACAGAAAGACAGTTACCTAATGGGATTTCCGAACGTATTCCCAATTTAAACATGCTTTTCCCGAAATAATCTTGAAAAGAAAAGCCAGAGCTGCAACATAGCACGATTTATGTCCCGGACGATTTCGCTGCATTTCAACATGGTGCATACTGCAGAACGATACTGTTTATATAAGTTCCTGTAAAACCATTATGTTCGACAAATATAGGGAAAATTACAATAGTCAAGTTACCTCACCATGGTAAAGACACATTAACAAAGAGCTGTTTCTGCTGACACAAGATAGGTTTCCATCGATGTATGGCAATAGCTTCAGCAAACCTCAATTGGATTCAACACGCAACTGACCCGAAGATGTCAAACACCAACAATCGACGAACTGATAAGACATCTTCGTCATCAATAGCTCAACAGTTACTGATGACGCAACACTAAGCTGAAAGAGTAAAAGCGTCTCGGGTGGTTTGCAGAACAGAAAACACGGAATTGCTTAGATTGGCGGAAGAGATAGCAATTAAATGATGGAAAATAACGCTGTGCAAACAGAAAGAACTGTATGTTACATAATGTTTACCGTGGTGAGACACAAATTCATAATTTTGTTGTCCTGCTTTCGATCATATATAAACTGTCAAACTAACTGTTGTCTGCAGTATGCACTGTGCAGAGATGCAGCGAAATCCTCCTGGACATAAGTCGTACAATACTGTGATTTTGACTTCCCTTTTCAAATTCATTACGGGAAATGGTTGTTTCAACTTGGAGTATGCCGATGATATCGCCTTGCTGAGTGATAATGCACAGGCAATGTAAAGTGCTTCGGATCGCTCGGCAACTGATATATCCAGATATAAAATGCAATTTACGCCTTTCAAACGCAAAGTGCTTTTAGCAAGATTGGCAGGAGCCTGTGCCTCGACTCACTCACCCTTTGTGATGACCAGTTTGAGTTACCTTAGGTGCTAGATAACAACTGGAGGTGGTGTTGGGGAGAAGATCAGATCACGCATAGCTAGAGTTGGAGTAGCTTTTGCAAACCTGCGACACCTGTGTTATCGTCGTGACATCCGGCTGTCTCTTAAGGGACGGGTATGCGTCGCCGTGGTTCGAAGTGTTTTACTCTACGGTTTCGAGACCTGGCCACTTCCTGTTGAGGATGCTCGGAGTCTTTCCAAGTTCAACAACTGATTTCTCCGAAGCATTGCTCGCATCCGGTGGGAACATCGAGTGAGTAGTGACGAAATGCGCCGTCGTGTGTAAGGCACGAATAGCGGCACTCTTAACGAAGTGATCGCTTTACATAGCCTCCGGTGGCTCAGTTATATTTCACGACTGCTTGCCCATCGTCTTCCTTTCCGTGTTCTATTCACGAGTGCTAGGAAAGGCTGGAAGAAGCGACTCGGCCCGTCAGGTCGTGACTCATCGTAGAGGTATAAGGAAGCTAGCATCAACATTGGCTTCGGTTGGCTTTTGCCGCCTCCGTTGTTTGGGCCCAAGGGATGAGGACTGTCGTTGGTTAGAGAGGTACAGGAACATGGCTGAGAATAGAAGTCAGTGGTGCGAATGCTGTGTGGTCTGTCTCTCGATCTCTTGTGTCCCCTAACCACAAAATTGTCATTCCGACAAAAATATTGGCAAAAAACAACAAAAGTGTACGGTGAAAGTTTCAAAAAAATCAGCACCTTTTTTCTGTCACTCAAGGTCTGTTTACTGCATTGCACTCCCTTTACCCCATTTTGTAATTGTCGTTGTTGCGCTGGCACTTTGCTTGATATCAAGCTGGTGTATTTGAACGTGCCCCCATTAGCACTTCCGATCACTGCACTTTACTTCTTCATCCTAAAATTTATTGTCAAAGTAAACGGTTGACTAACTCTTTGCACCCATTGCACACTGTCCGCAAACGAGCTTGCACCCCTGAGAATCCCGATGAGTTCAGGGCGTTTGCCGGCTCCACTGATATTTCTACTTCTTTTCTCTACACGACCGGTCTTCATACTGCAAACGCTTAACTCACTGCCTCAACTTTCGTCGTGACCTGTGTTGTCCCATGGAAACCAATATTCGACCCGATAGGTTCGCCTCCCCTCACCTGAAGAGGTTCCGTAGACCTAAAGAAAGGACATACGAAGCAAGCTGGCATCATGCTGTAAAAAAGCTATCCACAGTGGCAACGTATGAAGTACGAAATTTGAATAATCAGTGTATGAATACAGCTTTGGGTAATGAGAACTGCCGTGAGGTGTGGATCGCTCTGAAACAGTAGCGCCATGACAGGCCTACTCTGAAGTTAAAGGTCAAATATGTGAATCACCTATTCACCATTAACGGATCCTCACTCACCCCTCCACATCCTGAATCCTACGAACCCAACCGCTGAACACCTAGCTCTTCCGTTAGAGTTCTAGAACAAGTCCAGTGCAATACGTCTGCTGGTCCCTACTTGCTATCACCAATGTTACTAAAAGCCTGCCCTTTCGAACTCACATCCATTTGACTGATCTACTTAATCGTTGTAATGATTCTGCGGTGATTCCCGATTGGTGAAGATCTGTTTTACACCTGCATCCAAGAGGGAATCCAATAAATATCTCCCGATAGCCAGCACCTCTGCTTTGCTGAAAGTATTTGAGAATGTACTCCTCCCCCGCATAATTCTTCGACTCCCCCCCCCTCCCCCGACTCAACACAGTCTTCCTACAAAACACTAGTCAACCCTTGACTATATTGTTGGCTACTTTTCTTCTGCTATTCTTCATGGTGGACGTGAGGTCAGGCTGATTCCCTTTGACTATGAGAATGCACTTGGTTTTCTTCATCGCGGTGCGCTTCCGAATATTCTACATGATAATGGGTTGACAATCATACTTTGGACACCCTTCGCGAGTATCTTCTAACCGCACGAAGTTTACTTCTTATGGTTGTCGACATTCGCCTTATCTTCAAGTCAACTCGGTGTTTTTCAGGGTACCATTCTATCCCCCTTTCTTCTCTCCCTTGATATTAGTAAGCTCCCTCTTCCACCTAGTCCCATTGGCTGCAAAATATGTCGACGATATTGTACTTGGATGTCCTTGTAAAGGAAATGGGAGTTTTAATTTCGTTCGAAACAGTTTGAATGGAATTTGCTACTGGTTTACTTCCTATTCTCTTTCCCTCAACGTCCTAATGTTCAATGTGGATCTCACTACCAAACTGTTTTCTGTAACATCCCATATATTTCCAATAATAACCAAGATCTACCTAAAGCTTCTTCCGTCCGTTTCTTGGGATTTACTCTAACTCACCACCATTGATGGACTAGCCACGTTGAAGCTGTCCTCACTAGAGTCCGAAAGCTTTCTTTTCTGTCATTCAGACTAAGAAAATATAAAGTACCTTGCAACCTTGTACTTCAGTTTGTAAACTCGGTGGTTTTACAGCTTTCCTATAATTTTCTTGGTTTGAAAGGAAGAGATTTTGATCTTATCGCCCAATCTCTGAAACTGTTTTCTAGTTGTGACAACATTAAAAGAGAAATTCCAACCCACTGTGTCTGTAGAAAGTATTTTGATCCAGTGACGAAATCACAAATTGGTTACTTTCCAACACAAATCGGTTTCTTTAACTCATACTCTCTAAGGCCGTCTCTACCTCTTCCACAGCTCAAAATTCAAAATACTTCACTCACGCCCATCTACATATATAGAAATAGCCTCATTTCTTACCTTGTCCGCTTGCTCGTAGACCACGACCAAGTAATCGACGATCTCGTAATTCACCTTCGTCGTTAATCAAAATGTGCGTACTGCTTCTTTTCACTTCCACGTATTCCTCTGCATCCTCCAATAATCCCTTACACTCTCTCATATAGATCACGTACGTTGTTAAAACTCACCCCACATACGGTGCATGAAAGCATTTTTGACTTGACCTGATGTACTCCTACAAGGTTTTGCATGTAACTAGGTCCGTGATTCGTTATTTCTGTTGTCTTAGTCGGTACTCCCGAAAAGGCACTAAAAACGGGTTCCTTGATCAATACCTCTAATAAAAACTGGCTCCCGACAACACTCCTTTTTCACAGTCGATCCTTATATATCCACCTAGATCACCGGTAATGTTGCTATTATATGCCTCTAACGCTGTCCTAACAACGAAGTCTCATTGCACAAACTCAGATGACGGCAGTTCTTTGGGTTATATTTCTCAATTCTTTTGTTCGCAAGCAAACTGGTGCATCTTTCTCGCAATCAGTGCGTCATAATAACATTTCGTTTCGATACATATATGCTTCTACACATTTTAACGACAATCAACACAAACATATCGGGCTATCTGTTCGCCATTCCTTCTGCACTGATGCCATCACGACGAGATTGCACCTTGACGTAGTGTGATGGCTTGCACGCCTCAATGACCGAAAGAGCTATACAGGATGGCTTCCTTAAGCCGGAGATGCAATCATGCCTAAAAGGCCAATGGGCAGAGGCTAGACGAAGTCTACCTTCCTGGTCTAGGTTGAGGGTCGATTTGAGAGGGCAACTAAGTCGGTAAAATCAGTGGAAGAATAAATGATCCAAACAAATGGGTTTCTACAAAGCCATCCCGCTGCCTTGTGGATAGATTCTCGTTAAAACTGAAGGCTTTGGCGGAGAATCCTAGTCATTCTCCTGCTTTGTGGCTGGACACCCTAGCAGTACCCGTCCAATGTCTCGTATGAACTGCACGACCACAAAGAATCTCATACTGCATTGGTCGTCGCACAGGGTTATCAGGACCGCACTGCCCATTGCATCGAGCAGGGTGGGTAGTGATAAGTGGGCTACTGCTCAGAGTTCCTTTTCTTTTATTCAACTGTTGTCTTCTGTCCCCATCCACCTCTCTTTGACCCCTCTATCCACCCATAGTTCTCTCACTCATTGCACGCCCGATACTCGTAACGGATCATTGACAAATAGTGCCCTGAATAACCCTCGATCTTGTTACTCACATTTTCTCAAGCCTCGTCAGAAACTCGCCGTATCACGCAGTAGCGAAGAGGTTGGCTACATTGTTAGAACCAGTAAGATTCAAGCTTTCCAGACACAGCCTACGAAACACATTTCATTTTGTAGAGACTATGGGAAATCTAGACTTAGAAGGCAACCAAATGATCTCGCTAGACGTTACCTCACTGTTCACCAATGTCCCGATCGCTGACACAATCAAATATCTATGTGAATACATGCAGGAGAACAGTATCGATCCGGGCATCTCGTTGGATGAACTGAAACAGTTACTATTCGTCTGCACTTATAATATCCTGTTTCAGTTTAACGGTGAAATATATCGTCAGAAGGACGGGGTCGCAATGGAGTCACCTTTGGGACCCTTATTTTCTGATAATTTTATGGCAAAACTTGAAAATAACCAAATCAAGTCAACAATCGAAGGGCGCGCCTTATACAAACGGTACATGGACGATATCGTATGTGTGGTAGATATCAAAGTTGATCCAAATGTACTACTTAACAGATTTGGCATAGCCCATCCAAATGTTCAATTCATTTTGGAACAAGAAAAGGTAAACAGCCTACCTTACTTAGATGTTTGAGTAAGCCGTCGAAGTGATAGTTCTATTCAGTTGTCAGAGCACAGTAAAGCAACTTGGAACGGTTAATACATTCATTTTCACAGTTTCATAGCACTCAAAATGAAGAGAAATGTAGTGCGTTGCTTGGTTGATAGAGCAAAGAAAATCCGCACGGAAGACACAATAGAAAAAGAACTTCGTTTTCTGAGGAGTGTTTTCCTAGAAAACGGCTATCCTGAACGGTTCATTGACAAGACGATGCAACGACATGCAGATAGGCCAAGACAGACAGTAGTCAAAAAGGAGCACGTATATGTCATTTTACCATTCAAAGGAGATACGGAAACTGAAGTTATTCAACGAAGACTAACAGGAGCAGTCAGTAGAACATTCTACGCTCCCCAATTACAAATTATGCTCGAGTCCAAATCGATCGTGCCTTTTCGACTGAAGGATAAAATGTCAGATTCTGCAGCATCTTTTTGTGTATATTCATTCACCTGTTCCTGTGGAACCAGGCACGTTGGCCGCGCGACCAGGCGCTTATCCGAACTTGTTCATGAACACCACCTGACTTGGTTGAACACTGGAGCGATTAGGACAATTACGAGTGCTGTGTCCACACCTTCTTGAGTCAAACCATTCCGTAGAGGTGATAAACGCTTTTCGCACCATTTACAAAGTCCGGGGCAAGAGATCAAGACTTGTCAAGTGTCGCATCTTAGCCACAGCCGAAGCCGTGAGTATTCGACTCCACAATCCTCCCCTGTGCGCTCAGAAACAATTTGTGCAAGCACATAAACTTCCATGGCCCAGTTCTTGTTCCCGAACACATGTGCCACCACTCAAACATTCTTCATTTTTATCAATTCCACATGTATACACACACACACACACACACGAGCACAGACAGATTTGCATGATCATCCCCTTTGTTGGTTTGGGTCATATTTAATGTTATGTATTGGTATGTGTAGGAATAACTGAAAACGAGCTTGTTCACCCCGCTGATTTATTCTCAGTGTGATTCAACTAACTATTCCTGGTGTCTCATCAAGGTATTTTCCGCGCACCTCAGGAGACGAAGCACCTAGAGCTGTGGGTCAATGTCGTGTAGGAATAGTCTTGACTGATAAGGTTGAGACTCACCTTTTCAACTGGGCACCAGTTAATAGTCATTTGTGTTGTGAGACTTCAGTGGTCAGTCGGCGTTCGAAAGGACAGTGATCTCGGCATACGCCCCACCAGACTGCAGCTCTGACATGCAGAAGAATGAGTTCCATGATGAACTCATCACTCTCGTTCGAAGCAGCAAACGCTCTGACACTATAGTGCTAGCTGGTGTTTTTGTGTAAAAGTTGGCAGACAGTGCATCAGAAGCTTGTTTAGGTGGGCGTTTTGCTTTACCCGCTCAGCGTACAGATAAGGCAGACAGGCTTCTCCAGTTTTCTACAGATACTCAGTTATTCCTGATTAGCAAAAATTTCCTAAACGGCTCGCGTTGCACGCCGACATGGCGCTATAACGACCCAGATACTTTGAGTCAGACTGTCCATATCGCAGTGAGCTACTGGTGGCGCAGTTCAGTTCAGAACTGTAGATCTGACAGGTCCATGTACGTCGAGTCGGACCATGTATTAGTTTTAATGCGATTATCTTTCCAGCATCATGATAATCGTCGCAAACCGCCTCGATTTTGCTGCGCCGTCTCTCACCCACTCACGGTAGGACTGCCGACGAACGACTGACCGGACTACGTCCTTGTCGAGGATACATGGACCAGATTTTTTACTCTTCGTCAATTACTTGATGCGCGTCACACACACACACACCGTTGACCAACAACAATGGTTTTTCTTCGATTTGAAAGGTGCCTTCGATTCAGTTGTTTGAACAGCGCTATTCAGTGCATTTCACCGAAAAGGTATGCCACAGATGTTCATGAATCTACTGAAGTCATCGAGCCCTCATATTTCTCGCCGCCTAAGAGTTTACGGTGAACTATCTAGTCCATTCGAAACAACCAGCCGTGTTCGACAGGGACGCCCCATTTTTCCATTCCTGTTCAACTTCGTCATGGACGAATTAATGGAGAGTGCGCTGTAAAATCTTCAGGATGTGGGCGTCAATCTAAGAAGTCGTGAAAAGCTATGTGACCTAGATTACGCGGACGACCTTGGCTGTTTGTTCGGATGCACAGAGCATGCGCAACGTGCACCAGATAGACTCGCAAGAACTACAGCTCCATTCGGCATGTGCTTCGCACCTTCAAAGTATAATGTGACGTTGCAAGACTGAATATCAACGGTTCTAAGCTTGATGAGGTGGCAACGGGGAATGAGAACATGTACAGCGAACTTCGGAAAAGTAGGTATCTCACTTCTTCGTGGTTGGGGTCGAAAAGGTCCGTCAACCAGTTGGCTGGAGACGCTGAAGGATACGGCAGCGAACCGTGAACAGTGGCGATCGTGTTGTCAGTTTTTGTTGAATTAGAATGATTAATCAATGCGTGTTTGTACTGGTGGATTGTGTATTCCGTGTGTTGGCTATTATGGCGTTGTTTCCTTTTCCAACTCGTGTAGGTCCAGTTCTTGTCCATCTTGTATATTCATTCTTTGTATTTCCCGTGCAGCATGGTGAGAAAGGCGGTGGTCAGTGGCGCTTGTCCTACTGTTTAACGTTTACGATGACGATTACTGTACGGATGCGCTACATGGTCATGATTTTCTCCAATTACACAAAAGTGTCAAAATCCTCGTTTCCGAGACAAAACCATCTTTTTCGTTGCGGGCTTCTTGCAACCCACGCTGACCTTTCTCCTTTTTGGACACTTAAGTCCTGATTACAAGCCCACTACAGTCAAATCGGGGTGCTACTCTCTACAGGAGATTCTGTTAATGTAGGCAGATATCGAAAAGTTGCAACAATCTGGGTCACTGAATAACGAAATTATCCGTGGACAGTTCAAATGTTGGAAAATTGCGACTAACGCCACAAACAGCAGATGGTTATCGACTACAATCAAACAACCGACCGCCGTACCTTACCATTTGCCCATCCCTTTCAGCAACTTGACTACCAAAATGTCCCCACACGAAATTCATAGAACAGTCGATTCGGACTCCGATAATAAAACATGAAAAGTATGCAACGTCCGACGCCTATGCCCAACTAACAATCTCACCGAATTCCGTTTACTGTTAGCAATCGCGTTGCTTGTTGCCAGAGCCCAATGAACAAGCATATCGAAAACGTCAAGCTTTCCGGCACCTATAGGCTATGTAGAGCACCAGTGTGTGCGGATGAAAAACCGACCGGAAGTTGTCAGAGTTTATGACAGTTGCTTAGAAATGTCTTCGCGTCTAATGAAAACAAGAGCATTATTAGAGCCCGGTGTCTACGACTTCTTCGCTCTGAAGTATCCAAAGGTGTCATCAAACTTGACCCCAAGAGGAGAAAGCCACCAGGGAATTTCCTCCCATCAGTCAACTGAAAATCCCAAGAATGTCATTGGTATGCTCGCTTACTATTTTCAATGGATTACACATTTATTGGATGCAATTAACTCAGTCACTGACAATCCCATTTTTCCTCCCCAAAAGGACACGCTGACAGAGTTTGAACGATTACAAAAACGTTTGGAATCTACTCTTTGAGTTACCATCGAACAGGGTGCCTCCTGAAGATAGAAACGAATGCGTCCAACATCACAACTGCAGCCGCTGTCGATGAAAACGGTCAACCGGTTGCATTCTTTTCCAGAACTTTTTCAATCTAGGAAAGCAGACACTACGTAGTCACAAGGGGAACCTGTATCATCGTAAACACATCGAAAAGCTGGGGGCATTTCCTAACCGGCAGACATTTCAAGCTGGTAGTAGACCGACGGTCCGTTGATTTCGTGTATAGCCATAAGCGGAAGGGGAAAATTAGGAACGAAAAATACAAATGATGCAAAAAGAGCTCTTGTAATTTTGCGTCCATGTCATTTACTGTCTTGTTGCAAAAAACCACGTTGCCGAAACTCTCTCTCGAATATTTTTTGGATGCATTACACATCTCGACCTTCAGGCTTCGTCTGAGTCGTTGCGCCACACTGGAGTCACACTAATGGTCAAATTCATTCAGTCTCCAAAAACTAAGCCCTCGGTGTTGAACGCGTGCCGAAGTCAAACCACGATTTCATCGCCATTCACATAAATCTTCGATCAAAGATGCCGAACCATTCGAACACATCGGAGCCGATTGCGAAGGACAGCCTCCAACAAGCAAAAAACCACCTCCTACTTACTATTATCTACGAATCGTTCCGTGTTCATCCGGCTGATGCACATCTTACTGTATCTGGCTTAGCAGTAGTCGAGTGCTTGTCCAACCTGGTTTCTGTCTTCGGTAGGTTTAGTTACACACATTCTGATCGTGGGTACTCATTCCTATTTGGGGCTTCACAAAGTTTCTTTGGCTCCAAAATTGTTGCTACTAGTCGCACCACCGCGTACAGTCCACAGTGTGAATGGAACAAATGGAACACCTCAACAGAATGTTTCGCAGAGCCATATGGATATCGCTCAAAATCGCGAAAATGCAATTCAGTTCGGTTCATACAACCAATTGGCCATGCGCTAGGTGTGCTGGCTTTGGTTCCTATCCCAAAGCAGCTAATTCAATCGGAAATAATGAAAAAACGAGAATACAAAAAGAATGACAGGAACAAAAAACGGTAACAAGTCAACAAAGGAAAATTGTGAACACTAGAACGCCACTGACCGCGAAACCCAGTCATGTCCTCCAACGTATCTAACCCCCACAGTGGAGGGATCTTTCGGTCACAACCCAGCGTTTCATCCAATGATTTGGTTCATGTGTCTAATACACTGCGCCTAATCTCAACCCCAGATTTAAGCAATATTACGAAGTTTATAATGTTAATAACACATTGTTGTTGTCAGATTTAATTAGTCAACATTTCGGTTACCGTGGCTAACCTTTCTCATGGCAATTTTGCAATCAAATAACACCTTCCGAGTCATTTGATTGTAAAATTGCCTTGAGAAAGGTTACCCACGGTAACCGGAACGTTGGCGAATTACGTTCAACAACAAAGCTGTATTATTAACATTAAACGTTCACAAAAAAAAACACATGGCGAATCGAATTTTCAATACACTCCTTACACCGTTTGGTCCGGATATTTACATTGGTGCTCGAATACTGAAAATCTTGGTATATTGTCCACCCGCAGTGGTCATGTTTCTGAATCACAAAAACGACTGCTGCAGTATACTCTCGACTCTAATGGATGGACAGACGTCATTTTGACGTCACAGGTGGCCAGGGTTGGCACATAACACACGAGTGTTCTGTATTCGCTCAGACACTTCAGCCGGTATCCGACCCCCGGGTGGAATGCAGCTGCCTTTTGGTGGTAGACATTATTTAACTGTCGTCTGGCTCGTTACCGCACCTGACTTACTGGGACCTTATGTGGTTCTCCGTCATTCTAAGTCTCAGGGTCTGATTGCCGGTTATTTGAGATAGTGCACTGGGCCTTTGCATCTATAGAGTATACTCCTTCTGTTGCACTCAAGAAATATTAAAAAAATGTAACACAACGTGATGTTGTTCTACTGGATGCGATTCATTTCATCCGTTCCCTCGCTTGCACAACCACTGATGTCACACCTCATGAACGCCCACTGCCATATAATTGCAAAGCAACGACGGGTACATCACTGCCAAGCTAGTTGCATACCTCGAGTCAAATCCTAATTCACAAGACTATTTGTGCGTCTAAATTCGAACCCCTGGTAAAAAAATTTGGACTCCTAATGTGCAACCAGAACCGCCCTCATGTTCGAGCCTCTGATGGTCACGAAGTAGCAGTGTGCCCTTTCATTCTTCTGTGAACCGGGACTGACAGGCTAAGCAGAACCCCTAACCACTAGCTGAAAAATATTTAACCAATGCTGGGGACTCAAGCCATTTCCCGTCGACCAAAGAAAAGGTAGTGGAAACACCGACGCTCTTGAAAGCGATGTGAAAACTCCAGTAACCCCGTACTGTTTGAGGAACAGAGACATGCATTGGCATCACATGCATTGTGCGGTCTTCGATCTAACTGCCACCCCGTATCCACTTCAGGTGAATATGTGAATTGGTTCTCCGAACTTCCCAGTAGGAGAGAATGTGATATACGACTTTAGACCATACGTCGAACAGAAAACGATACCCATTCTCTGTTTGTATTTTACCTGTATGGTACAACTGCGAGCTGATTAAATCTTGACTGAGACTATATCCATCTTTTCATCCTATTTCTTTTGGTTTATCTGACTGGTTGTCTTCAACAGCACAAGAGATCAGTTGCTGGAGCTAATACTGAAGTTGCCCGGACCAAACCGGTTTGCGCGTATCCTCTCAAAAGATATGACTAAGTGTGGTTACTCCATGGAAGAAAAAATGTATCTTAGAAACCTGTCAAGTTGAGTTCAACAGATCTGCACAACCAATGATTAGAAATATTTAAATACATGAAAGTATGGTGATTGTTTGGGCTTTAATTCATAACAAAATACGCCTTTTACTTCCTTTTTATTTATTATACAACAGTTCAGAAGGAGGATCTCGGCCAGTGAACGGTTGCCAAATGGGAAAGTGACCGGTGGTTACGGGATCGATCTCGGGTCGTTATTGACCAAAGTCCACGATGATAACCACTTGGCCATCACTGGTCGTATTTCGCAATATTTGACTATTTAGCTGACGTTTGGGCTTGCGATTCCCCGAATTCATGTCTACATATTTTTCAAGTAGGTTTTCCCACTAAATAGTGACCAAAAATTGTCAAAACTGGTACTGATCTAAGGATTGTGTAAACTCAGGTTCCTGATTGCTGGGCTTGGTCTCACATGGTTCGCCGCTCCAAGTTGCTTGATCATGGTTGACGGATCTCATGAAAAGTAAAAATTGCGTTAATTTGCAATCACACAAACTCTCCTCTAATTCCAAAGCAAATCAAGCATTCATTTACCTCAGTAACATTCGTGGATTGAAGAGTAACAGTGATCATGCACACTAAGTTTTCCACTCTACTCCTCCCGTCCTACTTTTGACTGAAGCCCAACCCCCCCCCCCCCCTCCTTAGACACCAATTACCATCAATTCCCCAATGACATATTGCATTTTTCCATTGCACCCGAAGCCGACATCTGTGCTTTTCTCTACCAATCAGCCTTCACCTCTCGAATGCTCTATTTTGACTTTTCCAGTCACAATTTCCAACTAATGCGGCTGAAACTCCGTGTTTCCTCCTGCGTTCATCACCTTTGTGTTGTTTATCGCTCTCCCAAAGTTGGTGACTCTTCTGTCTCCGACTAACAGTATTCTAACATTTCGAACTTATTTTTTTGCGGACCCCAAATGTCACTTGACATCCCAGGAGATTTCAATGGCCCTATCGAGAATCATTATTGTACCCTTCTGCCACTTCGCCTTTGGGACGTGAAGCCGAAACATGTACTGCGGTCAAACCCATGAGTCAAGCAACTGACCTCCACAAACGCAGATCCAACAGATCTGATGATCGTGTTCATAATCTTGGTGTTATTTACACGTCCAACCTTTCTCACTTCTTGGATATCACAACTCTTAGCCCACTTGGTGCATCGGACCATTGTTATTTCATGCTCGATCATCATCATCACCGCACAGCGTTGAAAAGAAAAGCAAGCGCCATCGACCACTACCTTCTTCACCATGTTGCACGTGGAAATACAAAGAATGAATATACAATATGGACAAGAACTGGACCTACACGAGTTGGAAAAGGAAACAACGCCATAATAGCCAACACACGGAATACACAATCCACCAGTACAAACACGCATTGATCAATCATTCTAATTCAACAAAAACTGACAACACGATCGCCACTGTTCACGGTTCGCTGCCGTATCCTTCAGCGTCTCCAGCCAACTGGTTGACGGACCTTTTCGACCCCAACCACGAAGAAGTGAGATACCTACTTTTCCGAAGTTCGCTGTACATTTTCTCATTCCTCGCCTCGCTGCCACGTTATCTGTTGACCTCCACGTGACTTCTTCCACCCACTAAGACCAGCAGAAAACAGGGCACAGTAGGGTAGACGTGTTCGCCATACGTAACACGTGCCCCAACCAACGAAGTCTACTAGGCTGAATACGCTGTGATAGAACATTCTCTGATTCAGCACCCAATACTCGATTTCTGACCTCATTATTGCTCACTCGGTCATTCCACTCAATCTTAGCGATACTACGCAAACATCGATGGTCAAAAACCTCAAGACGACGAGCATCTTCCGCACACAGACCTCAAGTCTGTCGTCGTTTCGAACCGACCGGATAGTTCACCCTAAACCCTTGCACGGCAAGAACTATGAGAGTACAATGAAGTCAGCTAATTCACAAACATCTGTGGCATACCTTTTCGGTGAAATGCACTGAATAGCGCTGTTCAAACAACTGAATCGAAGGCACCTTTCAAATCGAAGAAAAACCATTGTTGTTGGTCAACGGTGTGTGTGTGTGTGACGCGCATCAAGTAGTTGACGAAGAGTATCCTCGACAAGGACGTAGTCCGGTCTGTCGTTCGCCGGCAGTCCTACCGTGAGTGGGTGAGAGACGGCGCAGCAAAATCGAGGCTAATACCTTGGTGACTATCGGGATTAAGGTAATCCTACGATGATTACTACAACCGTTGCGTATTCCGTTCTTGAAGATGGATACAATGATTTCACCCATAATAACGGAATACGCTCCTTGTTCCAAATGTCACAGAGCGAGGTGGTAAGTGGTTTTATCGAAGCATCTTCACACGATTTGAAAAGAACTGAAGGAAGTTCGTTGAGACCGGTCGCTTTCCCGCACTTTAATAATCGAACGCATGACTCCACTTCCACGCCTTGGTTGTGGAATGATCAACTCTACTCCCACTGTTAATGGGATGCCAAGCTATACTCCCCAAGGAACCGCACATGCTGACGTCGGAGTAGCTGCATTAGAGTGCGGTCAGCTAAACGGCTCATTGGGTTATTCGGCCCAACAGTCAAGCCTTTGCTCTTTGCCACAAATAGACTGTCCATTTCTATTGCATGTTTCGCTGACCGGGGTTCGCCGTAAATCGGTGTCATGAATTAGTTTGAACAGTCTTTGACTATTACCTGAAGCAGCTGCTCTTTTCATTTCTTCGATTACCTTGACGCAACAGTTTGTACGATCTTCCTTAATGCTTGTTGTAACTCACCTTTTTAAATGTCTTCGTATCTCACTTATCTCCTCACAGTTCGAGAGCTGACGTTTTTGCTCCACTACACTCGGCGACTCTTGAACAACCCAGCGTCTTTGATGGACATCATCATACAAGATGATACTCACATCGACGGTAAACAGAAATCGGCTATTGCCTGACTCATTTTCATGTGCAATACATTGCAGTCGGTTCGCATCTGTGGTATAACCCTAACGGAGCACTCATTCGTAATCATGTGTAATGGCCAGGCTGTAAGCCGCCATATTGTTGTTCGAGTAATGTAAGTGTTGGTGCCGTTGATACACTTACTGAGGTTCGGCTCACGGAGTTTTTTTTCTTCTCTTGTGATTTTGCAGATCAAACACGCTCAACCCCCCGGCGGAAGATCACTGCTGCTTGCGCGTTACACATGGCATATAAATAAAGCCCTAACCATTCTCAGAAAGAAAGTAATTCATTTGGATTATCTTCATTACGCTGTCGTTTCATTTGTATTCGTGTTTCAAATAGAGTACCTGTTTCATTACGTCTCATTGCAGCGGTTGACAAGATATGTTTGAGAACTCAAAACTCCAGGAAAAACGCAACTTCCAGAAGGAAACAGCATTTCCATTATAATTTATGCACCAAATAAACCAATATAATTAATATGAACACCCAAAAGTCTCTCAGCTGTGAGAAAAACTAGAGTATTGTCAAGTGTACGATTTATCATTGTCCCGTAAACTACCATGGCAGATTATTTCAATCATCAAAGTAACTGTAACGGGAAACCCACAGTAAGCAAACACGTAAAAGTAGAGGCAACAAATAGGAGTCACATTTTTGTTCAATTAACGTGAGTGTATGATCCTGTTGACGCATTGTGATCAGATACTGAATGATTGGTTAAGCCGAATGATTTTCCCGCATTATTCGATGATTGAAAAATAGTGGAAATGGGGTACGAAGTGATGAATGGATGTTGCACGATATCATCATATGCAATGGCGGTGGATGTTACGAGGGCTGTAAACCAATAGATGCCGTGCTGTGTGGTGAATGAAATGGCTGAGCTATTCATTCTTTGTCGGGGGGGGGAAGGGTGATACCATTTAAGATGGGCATATGAAAGGGTTTTCCCAGTGGTGTTTGTGCTTGGTGGGATGTCCGCGGAGAACTACGAGATGGTGAAGGTTGTGACTGTCTAGGTACTGCAAGATCCATTCGCTTTGTTAAAACCTAGGATGGATGTTCGACGCTCAGAGTTAATTGAAAATTTGATGGTCTTTCGGCCGCTTGCACAGTGATACAGTAAGATAAGTCAATAACCCTAGTAATTGACATGCAAAGATCATCCTTAGCATTTTGATTGAAACTCTCCAGTCCCGATAAAGAGTTGGTCAATCTGGCACACAGTTTAACTAGTGTCTCTATTTCATTCGGAAACCTGGTCATCTCATGACGCCTTTGGCGAAATCTCTCCAAAGATGTTTGATGAGCTACATCGCTTAGCAGAAGAAAGGCGTAGCATACCATATCAGCGATAGATTTTGTCTCTAGCTTTTCCAGTATACACAATATACGGACTTACCACTGCATCTGCCATCATTTCAAGACATTTTAATCCTTGTCGTTGCCATTCAGGATTGTTTGTTTTTAGAGGGCAAATCGCACGGTATGCCCTCAATACCATATCTCTCTCTGTTTCCAACGGGGCATCGCTGTTCGTGAATTGACCGAGTTTAAAATCTAACAGGGAATTCGGCAATATACAGCAGTTACAATCAAGACAATCGATGTCAAACCCAAGTATGGCATTCTCTTGGAAAAGACAGACATCCAGATTGATCTCATTGAATCACCAATAAACTGAGCTCGGAATGAGATCAATTTTGCTTCATCTCTATTCTTAAGAATTTCTTTACATCCTATCCGCACAAATTCTGCAGCTTCATCATTGAGCATGAGGGCTGCGGATCCAAATTTCAGATCACACATAATACGCTTTGCCAAGGTTATTAATCTCGCCCGTCTCACACGACCTGCCAAGGTCAAGAATACCTGGACAGAATTCATTGGTACTCGTTCCCACCACAATCCATCCAGCAGTTAGAAGCGAGTCGATGAAAAGTTCAGGTTCTGCAACTTGTGTGTTAATGGTTGAGTTTGACCCTTGAGTAGCAGATACTACTAATTCACCCGCACCTGTGGTCCGATCAATGCACACGGGTTTCCAAACAATTACATTCATGTCAGAGTAAAAGCATATTGTCTAAACAGTTCACCGAGGTTGCATCGGTTCAAGGTAGTAATGCAGTTCCGTTAGAAGTGCGGGTCGTGTCGCCCATTTTTCTTCAGGAACACGGGTCTTGTGTAATTGGATAAAAGCCGTCCAATTTCTGTGAGCATTGAGGTCGATCACAAGCTTTGTCGGATCAACAATCGTTCGGTTTATAGTGGGACCAGTCCACATCTGTAGGCCCTCCAAAAGTGTGATTATAAGATCATTTTTTTGTTGGAAATAGTTTACTTAGAGTGTATAATGGCCATGCGTGGAAGGACTCTGCGACATAATGAGACAGTTGGATCATTCCTCCGTCCTGGTATTGCACACAGCCGACCAGACATCCAAACACAGTTTTGGCATCGTATGATGTTGGAATTAGTTGCTTCCTCTTGCTCGTATCCCTGAGTTCCATCATTCCTTTATACTGTGACGCTTTCCTCGGTTGTCCTATACTAGGTCGGACAAGAGTCCGAAAATTCTCGTCCATTTGGAGTGGCGATCCCATCCGTGATACAGCTTTAAGAATCTGAGAGTAAAAAGCTCGGCAATTTGATGAAGAACCAACAACTTCAAACATGCTTTGGATTAGTCAGAAATCCCCGGGTAATCATGTACTGCACAGTAGCCGTCATGGAGAACTTCGTGATCTTCCGCGAGGAGTTGCACGTGTCTGATATGAAACAGAAGCCAAACAAAAAACAACAAGACATTACCCTCCTCCCACCATTCACAGCCAAACCTAGTGTTACCAAGCTGTGTATGCATTTTACACCCGTCTGGTTTCAGACTGTGCCAAACAAAACATGGTACAATCGGGGAGGAAGAGGCGGATAGTCCAAGTCCACGAATTTTTTTGTGGGTGTGATACTGTCAGGCTAAAAGGAATGACATCTTGCCTGCCGTTTTTTTGTTGTAGTCCTTTGCTCCCTTTTCAGCGCTCATACACTCATCGCATGATGAATAAAGCCTGGACTGTGAATCTCGTCCGTTTTGCTTTCACTTTCGAATCTTGCAGTTAATCGGATCTGTTAAATTAAAGATCTTCGTGACCGTATACCTTAAAGGCCATATCAATGTGTAGCGGATGTGCAAAGAGCTCGAGGTGAACTCTTTAGGAAGAGGTCAGCGTTATCGTATCGGAAACACGTGACGTTCGTACCGATGCATAAAGCTGTAGTTGGACCACACTCAGAATACATGCTTCGTCCAGTTTACCCGCTCCATTTCGAGACGGACCTGTTGGCACTATAAGTCAGCGAAACGGGGCGGTTTTCGTGACCTTCTGGCTTCCTATTCTTGGAATAATCGTTGATTCACTTCCGCCTCCTACTTCACCGATGCTATTCTACAAGGTATGTATGTTTTCAGTTCCACTTCCCTAAGCCTGCTACACTTAAACCTACCGAATGGTTTAACCACGCACGAGATCGTGTTGCTTGAATGAGCCTCCCAGCATTCCGTTGCCGGCGCCGTTCACCCATTCTCACCATCGCTTCCTGCAAGCTGGGCATAAGCGCTCGTTTACTCCCACACAGAGCCAAAGAACGCCTCGACCACTACGAAGAGGATCGATTGGTCTCATCTGTCACCGATCCCTAGGGAAAACAGTGTGCCGAAATTCCTTCCCGTCTGATTTCTTTCTTATCTGTAATCCCCCTGGTGATCTTGTATGCGAACCACATGAGGAAGCTGATTTTGCTTCTTGGTTTGCCTCTAATTTCATCTTATCCAATTACTCCACTCTTCTGGCTTCTTCCTCTTCCTATAATCACTCTTTTTTGCCTCACATCACAACGAGGAAGATCCCACAAACAATGGGTCCCCTAATCGCAGATAGACCATCCGGCCCGGATGGTATTCCACCCATCGACCTTAAAATGTGTGCTTCGGAGTTGGCTCCTGTTATGCGCCTTCTTATCCGCCTCTCGCCCCATCTTGATAGTTTTCCAATGCCTCAGAAACGCCATGATTTATCCTATTTCCGAACGCAGGGGCTCTCCAACCGCAACAACCTTCGCCCAATATCCCTCATATCTGTTATTTAGAAGGTTTGCAAACCATTATTTCCGAACAATTACGCACGTTCCTCGAACGAGGACTATTGAGCGACCATCAATACATCTTCCGCTTCGATCGTTCCAAGGGAGACCTGATAGCTTTCGTCTCATGCTCTCCGCCGGCCCCAATTGGTCTCAATCAATATTTCAAAGTCACCAATAGCTACTGGTGAAAGTGACAATATTCGGGTTCCTTCCAGCTCTCGTATCGCGGACACTAAGTTTATTCACTAAACGAACCATTTTTGTCCGAGTCGATGGGTTTCTATTCTAACCGTTCCTCAAGGTCCCACACTCACACGCACCCACTTCCTTCTATTCATGAATGATCTTCTGTCCAAGACCTCCAACCCGATCCACGCTTTTGCCAATGATGCCACACCACAATGTTCCATTTCATACACCATCTCTCGCCCTACCACCACCGATATTGATCGTGACCGCGATCTTACCAGTGTAGCAATGGATTTAGACTTCGAACTCATCTCCTCATAGGGCTCGCATAATCATGCTGACTTCAATGCTTCTAAACTTCCTCTCTTCCAATTTCCCTTAAACATCACTCGTTCTCCCCGCATATATCCTCTGACTCAATGCGTTTGCATTATGTAGACTCCATGTTCCCTTTTGGTTTATCCATAACTTCTTTATTGTGTTGGTCCCCTTTCATATCCCAAGTTACCTCACGTGCAGTGCGCAAAGTTGGTTTTCTATTCCGCACTAGACGTTTCTTTACCCCAGCTCACCTCCTACCATTGTACAAAGTTCAAATCCGTCCCACACCTGAATACTGTATTCTTTGGTGCGATGGGCTTTGCCTCTTGCCCTACCCCTTCTTGATCGAGTTCAACAAAATGTCATCCAGCCGGCCGACAATGATTCCCTGGCTTCAAATTTGCAGTCACTGCCCCACGTCGAGAGGTTGCCTTGTCATCACTTTTCAACCGCTACTATTTTGGCTATTATTCTTCGGATCTTGCCCTGGCTGTTCCCCTTCTTTGAAAATTTACCGGTCATTCTCGTATACGAACGGCCAGCTATCCTTTTTAGGTTCCTGTACCCAAATGTTGTACCCCTATCTTCCGTTATTCCTTTTTTCCGTGGAGTGTCAAAATGTGGAACACTCTACCTCTTTTAACCTTCCGAACCAAATACAATATGTATTACTTCAAAAGTGGTATCAACAACCTCCTCATGACATGAATGCTTCCGCAAAGTCCCTCTTACAGTACCACTCATGATTAGGCGACGGATCTCCGTGTGTAATGGAGAAACGTTTCGACAATCAAAGCGACATAATCGGTGCGCAGTTTGTGTAAACTACATTGCAATGCGTTGAATAAATAATTGCAAGAACGAAGACCTTTTGGCTACTTAAAGATAATATGAACCTCAGACAGAAACATAACCTTTCAGGCACTAGCACAAGTCGAAGTTCTAGTGTCATCATAATCATCATCATCTTACAGCGTTGAACAGTAGGGCAAGCCCCACTGACCACTGCCTTTCTCACCATGTTGCACGTTGAATTAGAAAGTATGAATATAAAAGATGGACAGGGAGTGGACCTACACAGGTGGGAAAAGGAAAGAATGCCCTAGTAGCCAACACACGGAATACACAGTCTAACTGTACAAACGCACAATAATCAATCATTCTGATTCGACAGAAAGTTACAACACAATCGCCACTGTTCACGGTTCGCTGCCATATCCTTCAGTGTCTCCAGCAGCTACCTTTCCTAAGTTCGCTGTACATTTTCTCATTCCTCACTGCCACGTCATCTGTTGACCTCCACGTGGTCTCTTCCACTCCTAAGGAGCAACGGAGAATAGGTCACGGTATGGTAGACGAGTGTTTGAGATACGTAACACGTGTCCCAATCAACGAAGTCTGCTAAGTTGGATACGCTGTAACAAGACGTTCTCCGAATTAGTACCCAATACTCGCTTTCTCACCTCATTATTGCTCACTTGGTCATAACACCCAATCTCAGCTATAATCCGCAAGCATTGATGGTCAAAAAACTCAAGACGACGAATTTCTTCTGCACACAGACTCCAAATCTCGCAAGCATACAACAAAAATGAACGCACTGCAGCACAGTATACACGACCTTTCAACTTCAGTGAAATATCAGGTCGGCTCCACAAGTGTTTCAGTCCAGCGTACGCCCCTCGAGCCTTAGATATCCGCGTGCTCACCTCTAATATTGAGCTCCAATCCATCGGCACGCTGCTGCCGAGGTAGGTGAAGTGGTCGACAACTGCCAGCATCTCCCCATCGAGCATCAAACTCGGAATCGCTGACGTCCAGTCTTGTAACATCACCTTGCACTTTGAAGGTGCAAAGCGCATGCCGAATGGAGCTACAGCTCTTGCAAGATTATCTAGTGCACGTTGAGCATGTTCCGTGAATTCGAACTAGCAGACAACGTCGTCTGCGTAATCTAGGTCACATAGCTTTTCACTATTTCCTAGTTCGACGCCTACATTCTGAAGATTTTGCAGCGCACTCTCCATTATTTCGTCCATGACGAAGTTGAACAGGAATGGAGACAAAGGGCATCCCTGTCGAACACCACTGGTCGTTTCGAACTGACCGGATAGTTCACCGTAAACCCTTACGCGGCCAGAAGTATGAAAAAACAATGATCTCATTAGGTTCACAAACTTCTGGGGCATACCTTTTCGATGAAGAAAACTGAAAATCGCTGCTCGATCAACTGAATCAAAAGCGCATTTCAGGTCTAAGAAAATCATTATTGTCAGTTGGCGGTGCGTGTGACGCGTTTCAAGTAGTCGGTGAAGAGTAAAAGTCTGGTCGATGCATCCTCGACCTGGACGGAATCTAGCCTACTTTTCGCGATTGTTCCTCTCGCGAGTGGGTGTAAGATGGTGCAGCAAAATCGAAGCTAATACTTTGGTGACTATCGGAATTAGGCTAATCCCACGATGATTACTGCAGTCATTGCGTATTCCCTTCTTAAAGATGGGAACAATCAACGACTCCCTCCATATTAACGGAATACGCTCCTCGTTCCAAATGTCACAGAGCAAGGCGATAAGTGTTTTTATCAAAACATTCCCACCCAGTTTGAAAGGAACTGGAGGAAGTTCGTCGGGACCTGCCACTTTCCCCCGCCTTAGTAATCGAATACATGACTCTACTTCTACTTCTGATGGGGGCTCAAGTGATACCACCCAAGGAGTCACAGTTGTTCACACGGGAGTAACTACACTAGCGTGCGGCCAGCTAAACTGTTCCTTGAAGTACTCGGCCCATCGGTCAAGCCTTTGCTGTTTGCTATGGATGGGTTCTCCATTCCTATTCCAAAACGTTTCACTGACCTGAGTTCGCCGTCCACCGGTATCACGAATAAGTTTGAACAGTCTTTGACTGTTACATGAAGTAGCTGCCATTTCCATTTCTTCAGCTACCATGACCCACCAATTTTCGCGACCCTTCTTAAGGCTTTCCGTAACTTGCCTTTGCAGCTTTCTCCGCATCTTATTCATCTCCTTACGGTTCGAAAGCTGACGCTTTTGCTCCATTATACTCAGCGACTCTTGCGAGATCCAGTGTCTTTGATGGACAACGAATCGAGGACCACAGGCAAAACCTGCTGCCACGTGCATCGTCTGTTTGATATGAGACCAATGCTCATCTATATTACTGTTCTCCTTCTGGATCACACAAACGTTGCACGGCTTACCGCGTTTGCGGTTTGCGACGATGACCATGGAGCCAGTGAGATAATCGCATTAAAACTAAGGCATGGTCCAAGTGGACGTACGTGGACCAGTAAGATTTACAGTTCTGAACAGAACTGCGCCACCGGTAGCTTATTGCAATATGATCAATTTGACTCAAAATACCTGTAAAGTTAAAGAGCCATGTCGCTGTGCGCAAGAGCTGTGTCGGAAATTGGTGCCAAACAAGAACAATCGATTATCTGCACAAAACTGGAGAAGCCTATCCCCGTTATCTGTACCCTCAGTAGGTAAAGCACAGCGCCCACCTAAACAGGCTTCTGACACACTAAGTTTGCCAACTTGTGCATTGAAGTCATCAGCTAGTACTGCAATATCAGAACCTTTACTAATGCAAACGAGGGTGGCGAGAGCATCATAGAACTCATCTTTCTGCAAGTCTGAGCTGCAGTCCGTTGGGGCGTATGCCGAGATCACAAACAAATTGCGCTCAACACAACTATCCTTTCGAACGCCAACTGACCACTGAAGTCTCACAACACATAAACGACTGTTAACAGAAATCCAGTCTAAAAGGGCAGCCTCAGCCTTGTCAGTCAAGACTATTCCTACACCACGTTGACCCGCAGCTCGAGCTGCTTCGTCTCTTGAGGTGCGCAGAATATACCTCGATGAGATACCAGGAGCAGTTAGCTGAATTACACTGCTCGAATCCTGGATACGCGTTTCACTTAAGCAGCAAACATCAATCTTCAGAGAGTTCATTGTGAGGGCTAGGCACGCCTGCTGACTGGCCTGCATGAGTGTACGCACGTTGAAGGAGCCGAGATTCAGAGGCTGACGAGGCTTGAGAAAATGTGAGTTACCAGACAGAGGATTATTCCCGATACTATTTGACAGTGAATCGTTGAGAGTATCGACCGTGTTATCAGTGGGAGAATTATGGGTCGATAGATGGGGTAAAGGGGGATGGTTAGGGACAGAAGACAAAGGTTGAATAAAAGAGAGGGAACTCTGAGCAGTAACCCACTTATCACTATCCACCTCGCTCGATGCAATGAGCAGCGCGGTCCTGATTATCCTGTGCGACGACCGATGCAGTGTGAGATTCTTTGTATTCGTGCAGTTCATGGGAGATGTTGGACGGGTACTGCTAGGGTGTCCAGCCACAAAGCAGGAGAACGATTAGGATCCTCATCCAAAGCCTTTAGTTCTAACAAGAACCTATCCGCAAGGCAGCGGGATGGCTTAGTGGAAGCCCATTTGTTTGGATCAATTATTCTTCCACTGATTTTGCCGATTGAGTTGCCAGCTCAAATCAACCCCCAACCTAGAGGACTAGGAGACTGGACTTTGTCTGACCTCTACCCATTGACCTGTCAGGTATGATTGCATCTCCGGCTTAAGGAAGCCATCCTGTATAGCTCTTTGGGTCATAGAGGCGTGCAAGCCATCACACCACGTCAAGGTGCAGTCTCGTCGTGTGGAGATACATGATAGTGGGCTTCTGAAGTATGCTCCTGAATATTTAGCATCAAGGAGCCAGATCTGTATTATTTACTAAATGCTACACACACAATCACTAGACTAACGCATGATCCGTCTAGGGCAACAGAAAAATCAAAAACGCAAAACCAGTGGTTTGAGATCAAACTCTCCTCTTCTCGTGGTTATCGTACACAAACGGACAGGTAATAAGAATTAACTTCATTCCAACAAAATTAACGATGTATTAGATTCACAAGTTATGGTAATGCCCAATAAGCTGGTATTAAATAATATCGATGAGAATTTAAAACGTACAACTATAAATTGTGAACAGTTGGAATATGAGGAACGCATAGATAAATGTGCACACTAAGAAGGAAAGGCGGAGACGGTAGTACACGTCGTGTTGAGTAGACAAGTGATAAAAGAACCAATAAACACAATCACATTCTTTCACTGTTTCATAAGGGATAGTGTAAATCATTGGTGTTGGCAGCACAGCAAACGATTCTTGTCCTCAACTGTCACGAACGCCTGAATGAAAATAAGAAATCCTCGTTAGTGAATGTGAATCAGGATAAGATTAAATGTGAAGTGAATTACAGTAAAAAGTGTCAACCCCAATGGTTCCAGAACATATTGAAGGTGCTTGATGGGGGAAGCTCACATCAAAATCAATTTCTTATTCCTGCTATTGAAAAGAAAGAATGTGCTTGGGTGAACGATAAAGAGGAAGAGTGTTCCATAATTTAGCAGTCTGAAGGAAGAGTGAAGATTGAAAGGTCGATATTCGGCACAAGGAACCGTAAACCTGATGCTAATTACTGCCTCTCTGTCGAAAAGTGATCGGAATGAGGACGGCTAGAACAGGCACAGAGGAACAAAAAACAGAATAACAAGGGCACGATAAGGGCAGTGAGACAACTCTCAGCGATGGTTCAGCGACCGAACATTGGATGCTCCAGCCGGGTCTTCGACCAGGAGAATGTCCTTGCACAGAACACACACGTGTCCGGTACAAAGTAATTGATATATATGTATGGGGTGTCTGAGAGGAGTAGCACCTCTGAGTTGGTTGACTGTCGTGTCCCTTGGGGCATCCTCCATCTCTTTGGTCTCCATCATTCACCTAGCTCTCACCTGTGGCTCCACGAAGCTGAAGCATGCATCAGCGGCCACATCCCGGTAAACCGCTCGACAGGCGGGCTAAACCAAGTTGAGGGTTACCGAGGTCTAAAAAACTTCGGCGAGACGGTGTTCGGCATGTGAAGACAGATCCTTCTGAATGGGCGGACGAGATCTACTGATCCAACGGCCACAAAGAAGACCTGTTCAACTGCCTGATCCGGCATTCTAGAGGAAGCGAACGAACCGTACAGCAGGTCACCGGCTCCTCTGGAAACACCTTGCTGTCTTGCAGTCTGCACTTGGGTGTGCAAGGGCTAGAGGTGCAACCTCGAACAAAAAGGCCGAACGGTGCTGGGGACACCATTTCGTACCCTACTTCCGCGACTGTCTATGACTATTCACGGAATTTCAAGCGCTCATCATGCTACGGCGTCCCCGGTAAGCGACGCGCCTCGTGTCCCGGCGGTCGAGGTGGTAAAACAACAAGCTGGGATTATTCGCTGCAGGAAAAGAACATACATAGCCCGTTGGAATGTCAAGACGTTTCTAGACGTCGGCAGTCAGTGCATCACAATGTGAACTCTACATGACTATGACGTAGATATTGCTTGCCTCTCGGAAGTCCGCCTGCCCAACTCAGGTAGCCGACAAATAAAGGTCCCGGGGGTGGATACATCCTATTGGCTCTATCACAGTGGCCCGAAAGACAACTCCGGTCTCTACGGTGTCGCGTTTGCTCTAAACAAAGCAGCTAACGATGAAATGATCTCTTGGGAACCAGTCTCATCCAGACTCGCCTCGGCACGTTTTAAAGGCTTCTCGCACGAATTGACGGTGATCGCGATCTATGCTCCAACCAATTCAGCTAATGACGAAACCAAAGACGAATTCTACACTAATTTGCAGGAGGTAATCAACCGGTTTTCGAGGCGCGATGTACTTTTTATCGCAGGAGATTGGAACGCTCGCACAGGTACGGCCGACGAATCTACTCGCCATATTCTCGGAAGATTTGGCCTTAGTCAACGCTGCGAGAACGGTGGCCGACTGATTGGTTTAGCCGACATCAACAGAATGGTTGTCTGCAGCACTCGATTTCAACACCCCAAGAAGCACCTACTCACATGGTACTCCAATGACGGTTACACTGCACACCAACTCGACCACATCCTGGTGAGAGCCCGTTGGGCCTCGTCTGTGGAGGATTGCCGAGCGTACCGAGGTGCAATAAAGGGCAACACAAACGGCACCGACCATGTCCTCCTACGCGCATGTTTCAAAGTTCATCTGTCTACACGTGCTAGTGTCTGCATCCTCTCGGATAAGCGTTGCTGCCCTAGAAAATTCAGAGAAGCGAGAAGCGTTGTCACGAGAAATCACAACCCGACTAACCAACGCAACCAATGCACAAGCAGATGAAGTTTCTGTGGGAGGGCAGTGGACTCGAATGAAGGCGACAACCAAGGAAGCTACTTGGACAGTACTCGGGAGAAAAAAAAGGCGGACATAAGATTGGATCTCGGAGAGCACGCTCCAGCTGTCAACCAGAGCACACGAAGCGCGACTGGCAGGTAGTGACGAACGCCGCAGACTGCAACGAGAGGCCACAAGCTTCGCCAAGGCTGATCGTAAAAGATACTGGGTAGAAATTGCCGAAAAAATGGAGACCGCGTCCGGAACTGATGGCTTCGGCAAACTGTTCCGCCTTATTTGCAACGCCTCTAATGGGTTTTGTAAGCAAAATCCCCTTCTTCGTGACACGGCAGGAAACCTAATACCCGAACAGAGCAAGAAAATAGACCGATGGGTGGAATACTTTGGTCAGCTGCTCAACCGGCCTACGGAACACCGGACGGACCAACCAATATCAACCCCTCCAGTCCAGTACGAAAGCAACTGTGACCCGCCCAACACCGCGGAAATCACGGAAATGATAAACAAACTGAAAGACAGAAAGGCTGCTGGGGAAGATGGCATCTCTCCGGAAGTGTATAAAGCATGTTCATCGTCACTGACTGACAGGTTGTGTACACTTTTTGGTTCCATTTGGAGAGCAGAAGCATTTCCACCCGACTAGGGAATGTCCATACTGCTGCCCATTCCGAAGAAAGGTGATAAATCGGCATGTGAGAACTGCCGAGGGATCAGCCTGATCGATGTGACCGCAAAGATCTTTGGTGCGTTGTTAGTAACCCGCTTCTCCGAGGCAAGAGACCAGCGCACTCGCCCGAACCACGGAGGTTTCCGCCGTGGCAGAGGCTATGTGGATCAAATCTTCACACTGCGGAATACTGGAACACCGCTATAAGTTTCAGCAGCCGACGGTAGCTTGTTTCATCGACTTACGGGCAGCTTTTGATTCGGTGAACCGCGAGTCTCTTTGGACCATAATCCAATCCGATGGGATGCCCGATAAGCTTTTAAGGCTGTTAAGGGGATACTACTCGACAACCGGTGCTAGGGTTCGCATGTACGGTGAAGAGTCCCGCGAGTCATCATCATCATCATCGTCGTACAGCGTTGAACAGTAGGGCAAGCCCCACTGACCACTGCCTTTCTCACCATATTGCACGTTGAATTAGAAAGTATGAATATAAAAGATGGACAGGGAGTGGACCTACACAGGTGGGAAAAGGAACGAATGCCCTAGTAGCCAACACACGGAATACACAGTCTAACTGTACAAACGCACATCGATCAGTCGTTCTGATTCGACAGAAAGTGACAACACAATCGCCACTGTTCACGGTTCGCTGCCATATCCTTCAGTGTCTCGATCCAACTGGTTGAGGGATCTTTTGGACCTCAACCACGAAGACGTGAAGCACCTACTTTTCCTAAGTTCGCTGTACATTTTCTCATTCCTCACTGCCACGTCATCTGTTGACCTCCACGTGGTCTCTTCCACTCCTAAGGAGGAACGGAGAATAGGACACGGTATGGTAGACGTGTGTTTGACATACGTAACACGTGTCCCAACCAACGAAGTCTACTAATCTTTATACGCTGTGGCAAAACGTTCTCTGAATTAGTACCCAATACTCGCTTTCTCACCTCATCGTTGCTTACTCGGCTATTCCACCCAATCCTAGCGATACTACGTAAACATCGATGGTCAAAAAACTCAAGACGACGAATTTCTTCTGCACACAGACTCCAAATCTCGCAAGCATACAACAAAAATGAACGCACTGCAGTACAGTATACACGACCTTTCAACTTCAGTGAAATATCAGGTCGGTCCAGCGTACGACCCTCGAGCCTTGGATATCCGCGTGCTCACCTCTACTACAGTGCTCCCATCTGTCGTCACGCAGCTACCGAGGTAGGTGAAGTGGTCGACAACTGCCAGCACCTCGCCATCGAGCATCAAACTCGGAATCGCTGACGTCCAGTCTTGTAACATCACCTTGCACTTTGAAGGTGCAAAGCGCATGCCGAATGGAGCTACAGCTCTTGCGAGATTATCTAGTGCACGTTGAGCATGTTCCGTGAATTCGAACTAGCAGACAACGTCGTCTGCGTAATCTAGGTCACATAGCTTTTCACTATTTCCTAGTTCGACGCCTACATTCTGAAGATTTTGCAGCGCACTCTCCATTATTTCGTCCATGACGAAGTTGAACAGGAATGGAGACAAAGGGCATCCCTGTCGAACACCACTGGTTGTTTCGAACCGACCGGATAGTTCACCGTAAACCCTTACGCGGCCAGAAGTATGAGAATACAATGATCTCATTAGGTTCACGAACTTCTGGGGCATACCTTTTCGATGAAGAGTACTGAAAAGCGATGTTCGATCAACTGAATCAAAAGCGCCTTTCAGGTCTAAGAAAATCATTATTGTCGGTCGGCGGTGCGTGTGACGCGTTTCAAGTAGTCGGTGAAGAGTAAAAGTCTGGTCGATGCATCCTCGACCTGGACGGAATCTAGCCTACTTTTCGCGATTGTTCCTCTCGCGAGTGGGTGTAAGATGGTGCAGCAAAATCGAAGCTAATACTTTGGTGACTATCGGAATTAGGCTAATCCCACGATGATTACTGCAGTCATTGCGTATTCCCTTCTTAAAGATGGGAACAATCAACGACTCCCTCCATATTAACGGAATACGCTCCTCGTTCCAAATGTCACAGAGCAAGGCGATAAGTGTTTTTATCAAAACATTCCCACCCAGTTTGAAAGGAACTGGAGGAAGTTCGTCGGGACCTGCCGCTTTCCCCCGCCTTAGTAATCGAATACATGACTCTACTTCTACTTCTGATGGGGGCTCAAGTGATACCACCCAAGGAGTCACAGTTGTTGATACAGGAGTAACTACACTAGCGTGCGGCCAGCTAAACTGTTCCTTGAAGTACTCGGCCCATCGGTCAAGCCTTTGCTGTTTGCTATGGATGGGTTCTCCATTTCTATCCCAAATCGTTTCACTGACCTGAGTTCGCCGTCCACCGGTGTCACGAATAAGTTTGAACAGTCTTTGACTGTTACATGAAGTAGCTGCTATTTCCATTTCTTCGGCTACCTTGACCCACCAGTTTTCGCGATCATTCTTGAGGCTTTTCGCAACTTGTCTTTGCAGCTTTCTCCGCATCTTATTCATCTCCTTACGGTTCGAAAGCTGACGCTTTTGCTCCATTATACTCAGCGACTCTTGCGAGATCCAGTGTCTTTGATGGACAACGGATCGAGGACCACAGGCAAAACCTGCTGCCACGTGCATCGTCTGTTTGATATGAGACCAATGCTCATCTACATTACTGTTCGTCGTAGCTTCTAGCTCATGTGCTAACTTCTGCTCATAACGGGTGCAAACTTCTGGATCACACAAACGTTGCACGGCTTACCGCGTTTGCGGTTTGCGACGATGACCATGGAGCTGGTGAGATAATCGCAATAAAACTAAGGCATGGTCTAAGTCGACGTACGTGGACCAATAAGATTTACAGTTCTGAACAGAACTGCGCCACCGGTAGCTTACTGCGATATGATAAATTTTACTCACAATACCTGTAAAGTTAGAGTGCCATGTCGCTGTGCGACGAAAAATCGATTGTCTGCACAAAACTGGAGAAGTCTGTCATTGTTATCCGTGTGCTGAGTGGGTAAGGCACAACACCGACCTAAACAAGCTTCTGACACACTAAGTTTGCCAACTTGTGCATTGAAGTCATCAGGTAGCACTACAATATCAGAACCTTTACTAATGCGAGCGAGAGTAGTGAGGGCATCATAGAACTCATCTTTCTGCAAGTCTGAGCTGCAGTCCGTTGGGGTGTACGCCGAGATCACAAACAAATTGCGCTCAACACAACTATCCTTTCGAACGCCGACTGGCACTTGGAGTTTCACAGCACATAAACGACTGTTAACAGAAATCCAGTCTAAAAGGGCAGCCTCAGCCTTGTCAGTCAAGACTATTCCTACACCACGTTGACCCGCAGCTCTAGCTGCTTCGTCTCTTGAGGTGCGCAGAATATACCTCGATGAGATACCAGGAGCAGTTAGCTGAATTACACTGCTCGAATCCTGGATACGCGTTTCACTTAAGCAGCAAACATCAATCTTCAGAGAGTTCATTGTGAGGGCTAGGCACGCCTGCTGACTGGCCTGCATGAGTGTACGCACGTTGAAGGAGCCGAGATTCAGAGGCTGACGAGGCTTGAGAAAATGTGAGTTACCAGACAGAGGATTATTCTCGATACTATTTGACAGTGAATCGTTGAGAGTATCGACCGTGTTATCAGTGGGAGCATTATGGGTCGATAGATGGGGTAAAGGGGGATGGTTAGGGACAGAAGACAAAGGTTGAATAAAAGAGAGGGAACTCTGAGCAGTAACCCACTTATCACTATCCACCTCGCTCGATGCAATGAGCAGCGCGGTCCTGATTATCCTGTGCGACGACCGATGCAGTATGAAATTCTTTGTATTCGTGCAGTTCATGGGAGATGTTGGACGGGTACTGCTAGGGTGTCCAGCCACAAAGCAGGAGAACGATTAAGGTCCTCATCCAAAGCCTTTAGTTCTAACAAGAACCTATCCGCACGGCAGCGGGATGGCTTAGTGGAAGCCCATTTGTTTGGATCAATTATTCTTCCACTGATTTTGCCGATTGAGTTGCCAGCTCAAATCGACCCCCAACCTGGAGGACCAGATCATTGTGGTCTCGTAACGAAACAAGCCTCAATATCAAGCTCCGCACATACCGAGCTGCCCTCCGCCCAGTTATTACATGTGTGCGAAAATTGGCTGTCGAGAGTAGACCGTACAAACTCCGCTGAAGAGTACTGAAAAGCGATGTTCGATCAACTGAATCAAAAGCGCCTTTCAGGTCTAAGAAAATCATTATTGTCGGTCGGCGGTGCGTGTGACGCGTTTCAAGTAGTCGGTGAAGAGTAAAAGTCTGGTCGATGCATCCTCGACCTGGACGGAATCTAGCCTACTTTTCGCGATTGTTCCTCTCGCGAGTGGGTGTAAGATGGTGCAGCAAAATCGAAGCTAATACTTTGGTGACTATCGGAATTAGGCTAATCCCACGATGATTACTGCAGTCATTGCGTATTCCCTTCTTAAAGATGGGAACAATCAACGACTCCCTCCATATTAACGGAATACGCTCCTCGTTCCAAATGTCACAGAGCAAGGCGATAAGTGTTTTTATCAAAACATTCCCACCCAGTTTGAAAGGAACTGGAGGAAGTTCGTCGGGACCTGCCGCTTTCCCCCGCCTTAGTAATCGAATACATGACTCTACTTCTACTTCTGATGGGGGCTCAAGTGATACCACCCAAGGAGTCACAGTTGTTGATACAGGAGTAACTACACTAGCGTGCGGCCAGCTAAACTGTTCCTTGAAGTACTCGGCCCATCGGTCAAGCCTTTGCTGTTTGCTATGGATGGGTTCTCCATTTCTATCCCAAATCGTTTCACTGACCTGAGTTCGCCGTCCACCGGTGTCACGAATAAGTTTGAACAGTCTTTGACTGTTACATGAAGTAGCTGCTATTTCCATTTCTTCGGCTACCTTGACCCACCAGTTTTCGCGATCATTCTTGAGGCTTTTCGCAACTTGTCTTTGCAGCTTTCTCCGCATCTTATTCATCTCCTTACGGTTCGAAAGCTGACGCTTTTGCTCCATTATACTCAGCGACTCTTGCGAGATCCAGTGTCTTTGATGGACAACGGATCGAGGACCACAGGCAAAACCTGCTGCCACGTGCATCGTCTGTTTGATATGAGACCAATGCTCATCTACATTACTGTTCGTCGTAGCTTCTAGCTCATGTGCTAACTTCTGCTCATAACGGGTGCAAACTTCTGGATCACACAAACGTTGCACGGCTTACCGCGTTTGCGGTTTGCGACGATGACCATGGAGCTGGTGAGATAATCGCAATAAAACTAAGGCATGGTCTAAGTCGACGTACGTGGACCAATAAGATTTACAGTTCTGAACAGAACTGCGCCACCGGTAGCTTACTGCGATATGATAAATTTTACTCACAATACCTGTAAAGTTAGAGTGCCATGTCGCTGTGCGACGAAAAATCGATTGTCTGCACAAAACTGGAGAAGTCTGTCATTGTTATCCGTGTGCTGAGTGGGTAAGGCACAACACCGACCTAAACAAGCTTCTGACACACTAAGTTTGCCAACTTGTGCATTGAAGTCATCAGGTAGCACTACAATATCAGAACCTTTACTAATGCGAGCGAGAGTAGTGAGGGCATCATAGAACTCATCTTTCTGCAAGTCTGAGCTGCAGTCCGTTGGGGTGTACGCCGAGATCACAAACAAATTGCGCTCAACACAACTATCCTTTCGAACGCCGACTGGCACTTGGAGTTTCACAGCACATAAACGACTGTTAACAGAAATCCAGTCTAAAAGGGCAGCCTCAGCCTTGTCAGTCAAGACTATTCCTACACCACGTTGACCCGCAGCTCTAGCTGCTTCGTCTCTTGAGGTGCGCAGAATATACCTCGATGAGATACCAGGAGCAGTTAGCTGAATTACACTGCTCGAATCCTGGATACGCGTTTCACTTAAGCAGCAAACATCAATCTTCAGAGAGTTCATTGTGAGGGCTAGGCACGCCTGCTGACTGGCCTGCATGAGTGTACGCACGTTGAAGGAGCCGAGATTCAGAGGCTGACGAGGCTTGAGAAAATGTGAGTTACCAGACAGAGGATTATTCTCGATACTATTTGACAGTGAATCGTTGAGAGTATCGACCGTGTTATCAGTGGGAGCATTATGGGTCGATAGATGGGGTAAAGGGGGATGGTTAGGGACAGAAGACAAAGGTTGAATAAAAGAGAGGGAACTCTGAGCAGTAACCCACTTATCACTATCCACCTCGCTCGATGCAATGAGCAGCGCGGTCCTGATTATCCTGTGCGACGACCGATGCAGTATGAAATTCTTTGTATTCGTGCAGTTCATGGGAGATGTTGGACGGGTACTGCTAGGGTGTCCAGCCACAAAGCAGGAGAACGATTAAGGTCCTCATCCAAAGCCTTTAGTTCTAACAAGAACCTATCCGCACGGCAGCGGGATGGCTTAGTGGAAGCCCATTTGTTTGGATCAATTATTCTTCCACTGATTTTGCCGATTGAGTTGCCAGCTCAAATCGACCCCCAACCTGGAGGACCAGATCATTGTGGTCTCGTAACGAAACAAGCCTCAATATCAAGCTCCGCACATACCGAGCTGCCCTCCGCCCAGTTATTACATGTGTGCGAAAATTGGCTGTCGAGAGTAGACCGTACAAACTCCGCTGCGCACCAACTCTGCGAATACAGAACGACTTTCTTTTTCCCTCCTACAAAGTCGCCTACATTGGTTTGGTCATGTCTTTCGATGGCCCGAAACGGAACCTACAAAGAGGAGCCTACTCCCATCACCCTGCTCAGACTGGAAATGTCGCCTTAGTGGGTTAGCACTACCAAGGCAGACAAGGATCGCCTCGGCCTTCAGTCAGTCTTCGAAGTACGCAACTGACGCAACAACTGGGTATTACGGTGTGTAAATCTCGTCACAGACCGGAAAGCGTGGTCAGCTACCATCAGAAACAGGAGACCGACTTATCCTCTTGCAGGGAATAGTCACATAAAGGCAGCAGAAAGTAGCTTTATTATTTGGAATCTCAATGTCCCTGGCGGACAAAAGATATTGTCACAAACAAAATTTACACAGGAATACATAGTAAGCTTGTTTCTGACCCGTCGTTTATTTGCTTAACTGATTACAAGCCATAAGGTAGTCCTTCACATTGACAGATACACATTTGAATTAGATACGCGGAGGTCTGTTGCCGTGGCAAAAAGCAAGATAAAACCAACGTGCAGTGGAACTACGCATAGGCAGACCAGTCAAAATCACGAACCAGACTGGAACTGCATCCATGACAGTACGTACCATATTTCATAAACCGGTCAAGTGGATGTTCTTTCCCAATACACATATCATCAAAGAATAGCTCCATGGGGTGTGTGTTAATAACGGAGCCTCACAGGTGCGGTAGATGAGAGACCAGGGTTTGAGAACAGCAGCAGACATGGAGAATGGATGATTTGAAAGTAAACGCGTCTACAGTTTCCATGCTCGTTAACTGACGAAGGTGGACAGAACAAAACCTTAAGCAAAAAATCTGCCACAGAACTTCTGGTCAACGAGCTACAGCGAATTACTTTAGTTTACTGCAGTTGGCTTCTTGGAGGATAAGCCGGCTTCATGAATGTTTCTGATCACGGCCGCCCATGTTGGCCATGTTTGTTGACGCCATAGCATGAATAACAGCGTGTAGATTACATGATCATGAAGTTTCATGGGTGTTTGGTACGAGGGACGTCCTTGAGGAGTTATGGAGAGTAGGTGGGTTAAGGAACAATAAATTTCTGGAAATAATAGAATTGTTTATCAACCATGAAGATGGCATAGATGATAAAGTGCGTATTCTTACCCGTTTATGAGGAAATCACACATTTTTCAGCGAGAGCGATCCTGTTTTAACCTTGAAAAACTATTAAGATCACAAAATTGTTCATCTTACAATTCACAGTGATCGTAAACCAGTGATGGTTTCGGGTGGACATAGTCGGAAAGAGGCAGCGGTAGAAATGGTAAATCAATGGCACAAGGTCCCAACTCGAAGCTATGTGATATTATATGGCACTGGTGGGTGGTAATACGACAACTTACATTTCAGGCTGGAGCTGTTCGTTGGGGTTTACTTCGGCAACTGGGAAGGCATTGTGTAGATCACAGCGAATTGAACAAGGCTTCACAATGAAGCGGGCGTCCCTGACAGGGATAGACTGAAGAGGTTCCACCGCAACAAAGCATGAAGCAACACGCACCCTTAAACATCCCGGCTTCTTCATCTCCCCGATACAACGTCTGGCGAGCTTCACCCGAATTTTACTCATTTTGTGACGCATATAATAATTTCTTATAACTTTCATGAAACGCTGAGAGAAGTGATGGGCCGAAGTTGCACTCTCGTAAGGATGTGGTTTTGATGGTGCAACCTCAATAGGAATATTTATTGAATTCAGGGAAGATAAACTCATTTCTCCACGCTTTTCTCCACTACTAATCAGGTCACTGCGGATTGAAATAGTTCAAACGATTTTCCAGTGGCTTACTTGCGATTTAAAAAAACCCAACAGGGCTTGGTGTTAGGACAGGTAAACGACACCATAACTCGAACGGGTGAGAGAGATTCCGGCTTCTAGACGAGGTGAACGTTGGCCTTCTGAAGTGGACATAAGGCAAGCTCAATATGAGTGCTAGATAGACAAATACTGAATCGTCATTGGTCGCTAGCAGAAAAAAATGAAAGTAGGCCGAGGATAGCGGTGCATTCGGCAAAAAGCAACAATCAGACTGCATGTAGGGAGTCTCAGGAACAATTATTCTTTAGTGGGCATACACTATGAGCATTCTCAGATACTGTTAGGACTTTCTCATTGCCAGGATTACAGCTTACAGGGATATCCAATTTTGGTTAGGGTACATCCATATTGCTGCACATCTGAGCTGCGAAGTTCTCAGTGCTCCGACCTCTAGATGATCCAGGAGAGATGTGGTGTTCCAGCTTCATTGCTTACTCGCATGGTCATACGCACACTATCGCATAATCGCCTGCAGCAAGTTCTGTGTTCCATTCTGTTCAGACAGCCATTAACCATGCATTGAGTGCGGTGGCTTTGATTGCTATCTCCTAGCGGAAACCTCAAAAGGAAATAATGAAGGGGAAAAGAGTATGAAAGGAGTAAGAGGAGAACTACATTAATGGAATTAAGTTGATGAAGAAAGTTTGTGGATGCAAGAGCACCACTGATCGCGGCATCTATCCATATCCCCAACGTATCTAACCATTGAGTGGGAGGGTCTTTTGGACCCCACCCAGGAAGTCCAACAGGCCCTACATGACCAATTCCACTAGTTAGGCTTTTCGTACCCTTCTTCCACGTTATGGATTGACCACCTTTACTCATCTTCCAACCGTCACCCGCCTCGGCAAACATAGCAAACCGAGGAATCCTGTAAGGGGACACGCGTAACACATGCCCCAGCCATCTTAGCCTGGGGAGCTTAAGTGTTTCATCTAATGATTTTATCCTTGAACCTAAGACTTTCCACCGAACCTGAGCATTGCTCGCATGGTGTTCCCACTGGATTCGAGCAATACTACGAAGGCATCGGTGTTCAAATACCGACAATCTTCGCGTGTTTTCCACCCGCAGTGGCCATGTCTCCGAACCATACAGAAGCACGGGTCTGACGGCTGCAACCTACACTCGACCCTTGATAGGTAGACGGATGTCATGTCGATGCCACAGATGGCTCAGGTTGGCAAATGTCAAGCGATCCTTCGGTATACGCAGAGACACTTCATCCGATAACCGACCCTCAAGTGAGATGCAGCTCCCCAGATAGCAGAACTTGTCTACCATGTTTATAGTCTCCCCGGACACTGAAAGTTTTGGCGTTGGAACAACGCAGTCCCGCAACAGCATCTTGCACTTTGAAGGTGCAAAACGCATACCAAACATCGCTACGCAATCCGTCAAGCTGTCTAGAAAAACTTGCAACTTACCTTTTTTTATTACATGCTTGTGTATGAGTGCAGTGGAAGGGGTATATACCCCATAGGCACGAAGGTCCACTGCATTATCAGGTATAAACGGCAACTAGACTCTGAGACTTGGAGTGGAGAACCACATAAGGCCCCAATAGGTCTGGTGTGGTAACGATCCGGACGACAGTGAAATGTTGCCCACCAACAAGGTAACCGGTGGTGGCGGCGATTCGGACCTCGAACCTACGAGATGGAAATCAAACGCTCCAACCCACTCGACCACCACCGGTCTGGACCTTCGCCTAGAAGAACTATGTCGTCCGCATACTCAAGAACTGATACCTTTCCACCCTGGGGAAAGTTCAATGCAGCTATTCTTACCTGACAAAAGTGCGGTCGCTAGGACCATATAAATCACAAAGTTAAAGAGAAAAGAGGAAAGGGGGCAACCCTGACGTACGCCACTTTTCGTGGTGAACTCAAGTGAAAGATTACCGTTACCCCGAACCCGTCTTCGGCTATTAATGTAAAGGGATTTTACGATGAAAATGAATTTCTCTGGTACACCCTTCAGCAAGAAGCAGCGCCAGAGAACTGTGCGGTCGACTGAGTCGAAGGCCACTTTAAGATCAAGGAAAACGGAGATAGTGGGCCTGCGGAAGGTGTCTTGTTCTAAAATTTGTCGAAGAGTGAAGATATGATCAATACAACCTCGACCAGGTCTAAACCCAACCTGATTCTCACGCGAGCGCTGTTCGCGGGCGTTAGATAAGCGGCGGAGAATAATACCAGCAAGCAGTTTGGATGCGATGCTAACTAAACTTATTCCCCTGTGGTTTTCATAGGAGGACCTGTCGCCTTTCTCTTAAATCGGTACGATCACCTATTCACATCAACTATTTGGAACTCGTTCCTTCTCCCATATCAAACCGAGGAGTTTTGTCAACTCCAAAAAAAGTGCTGGGCCACCGTTTTTGAAAATAGACGGAGGCAACCCATCCGGTCCGGTAGCCCTAGGTCGTTTAAGATAGCTTATCTCACGAAGAACCTCGGTTTCTCGCGGAGGACTGGTATCTATACCAAGAGACGTACCCACTGCGCTAGTGATCAGACCTGAAGAGGATTAATGCCAATTAAACTGCTTCTCGAAATGTTCCGCCCACCGAATAAGACAAATCACCTGAGTTTGAATCGGTGAGCCGTCCGCCTCTTTGATCAGTTCGCTAATGCCTGGTTCACGTGGACCGGTTTGTCTAGTCAGACGGAAAAGGTTGCGGCTGTTTCCGATTGACGCAGCTTTTTCCATCTTCCTACACTTCGCAATTCAATACTGCTCACGATCATTTCTCAGACTTCAAATCAGTTGGCGTTTAAGGCATCTTAGTGCCTCGTCGTACCTGGAATCCGGATGAATCTATCTCCGCGCATCTAACAGTGCAACTGAGGATGCAGATATCCATCGTTCCTGTGTGTGTCTAGTCGTTGGACCTTGGGTAGCATCAGCAGCCGCACGTAGAGCCTGTTTGACCTCTGTCCATCGCTCTGCTAAATCCTGGGTATTTGGCCGCATCAATAACCTGGTGGATAATTCTGTTTGCAAAGCAGATCGCTGGTTATCGTTCAGTAGCAGCTACGGGGGACGAATAGCTTTGGCGTTTTTTCGGCCACCAACGAGGCGCGTGCGGACAAGAGTGTGGCCAGTGTCTACAGACGTGGATCAGCGGTAATCGACAGCAATACGGCTGGTCTGAGGCCAACGCTGTGAAGGCGCAGGAGGACGTCAGGTTAGCCAGTGTCGCTTTTTGTGCGATAAATTTGTACTCGCTAGGAAAATAGTCCATGGTCGGAACATAACTGAATGAGTCGATCACCGTTATCAGTTCGATCGGCTAGAACGCAATATCGGCCTTCCATATTCCTCTCCGTCTCGTCTATGCTTCTGATTTGAGTATTGAAATCACCAGCAACAACCATGATGTTTGTAGAGCGCACGCTGCGGAACACTTGAGACAAATCATGGTAGAATTCGACCTTACTGTCGGGAATAATCCTCTGTCTAGTAACTCACATTTTATCAAGCCTCGTCAGCCTCTGAATCTCGGCTCCTTCAACGTGCGTACACTCATGCAGGCCAGTCAGCAGGCGTGCCTAGCCCTCACAATGAACTCTCTGAAGATTGATGTTTGCTGCTTAAGTGAAACGCGTATCCAGGATTCGAGCAGTGTAATTCAGCTAACTGCTCCTGGTATCTCATCGAGGTATATTCTGCGCACCTCAAGAGACGAAGCAGCTCGAGCTGCGGGTCAACGTGGTGTAGGAATAGTCTTGACTGACAAGGCTGAGGCTGCCCTTTTAGACTGGATTTCTGTTAACAGTCGTTTATGTGCTGTGAAACTCCAAGTGCCAGTCGGCGTTCGAAAGGATAGTTGTGTTGAGCGCAATTTGTTTGTGATCTCGGCGTACACCCCAACGGACTGCAGCTCAGACTTGCAGAAAGATGAGTTCTATGATGCCCTCACTACTCTCGCTCGCATTAGTAAAGGTTCTGATATTGTAGTGCTACCTGATGACTTCAATGCACAAGTTGGCAAACTTAGTGTGTCAGAAGCTTGTTTAGGTCGGTGTTGTGCCTTACCCACTCAGCACACGGATAACAATGACAGACTTCTCCAGTTTTGTGCAGACAATCGATTTTTCGTCGCACAGCGACATGGCACTCTAACTTTACAGGTATTGTGAGTAAAATTTATCATATCGCAGTAAGCTACCGGTGGCGCAGTTCTGTTCAGAACTGTAAATCTTATTGGTCCACGTACGTCGACTTAGACCATGCCTTAGTTTTATTGCGATTATCTCACCAGCTCCATGGTCATCGTCGCAAACCGCAAACGCGGTAAGCCGTGCAACGTTTGTGTGATCCAGAAGTTTGCACCCGTTATGAGCAGAAGTTAGCACATGAGCTAGAAGCTACGACGAACAGTAATGTAGATGAGCATTGGTCTCATATCAAACAGACGATGCACGTGGCAGCAGGTTTTGCCTGTGGTCCTCGATCCGTTGTCCATCAAAGACACTGGATCTCGCAAGAGTCGCTGAGTATAATGGAGCAAAAGCGTCAGCTTTCGAACCGTAAGGAGATGAATAAGATGCGGAGAAAGCTGCAAAGACAAGTTGCGAAAAGCCTCAAGAATGATCGCGAAAACTGGTGGGTCAAGGTAGCCGAAGAAATGGAAATAGCAGCTACTTCATGTAACAGTCAAAGACTGTTCAAACTTATTCGTGACACCGGTGGACGGCGAACTCAGGTCAGTGAAACGATTTGGGATAGAAATGGAGAACCCATCCATAGCAAACAGCAAAGGCTTGACCGATGGGCCGAGTACTTCAAGGAACAGTTTAGCTGGCCGCACGCTAGTGTAGTTACTCCTGTATCAACAACTGTGACTCCTTGGGTGGTATCACTTGAGCCCCCATCAGAAGTAGAAGTAGAGTCATGTATTCGATTACTAAGGCGGGGGAAAGTGGCAGGTCCCGACGAACTTCCTCCAGTTCTTTTCAAACTGGGTGGTGAGACGTTAATAAAATCACTTACCACCTTGCTCCGTGACATTTGGAATGAGGAGCGTATTCCGTTAATATGGAGTGAGTCATTGATTGTTCCCATCTTCAAGAAGGGAATACGCAATGACTGCAGTAATCATCGTGGGATTAGCTTAATTCCGATAGTCACTAAAGTATTAGCTTCGATTTTGTTGCATCGTCTTACACCGACTCGCGAGAGGAATGTCCGCGAACAGCAGGCTGGATTCCGCCCAGGTCGAGGATGCATCGACCAGATTTTTACTCTTCACCGACTACTTGCAACGCGTCACACGCACCGCCGACCGACAATAATGGTTTTCTTAGACCTGAAAGGCGCCTTCGATACAGTTGATCGAACATTGCTTTTCAGTGTTCTTCATAGAAAAGGTATGCCCCAGAAGTTCGTGAACCTAATGAGATCATTGTATTCTCATACTTCTGGCCGCGTTAGGGTTCACGGCGAACTATCCGGTCAGTCCGAAACGACCAGTGGTGTTCAACAGGAATGCCCTTTGTCTCCATTCCTGTTCAACTTCGTCATGGACGAAATAATGGACAGTGCGCTGCAAAATCTTCAGGATGTAGGCGTCGAACTAGGAAATAGTGAAAAGCAATGTGACCTAGATTACGCAGACGACGTTGTCTGCCAGTTCGAATTCACGGAACATGCTCAACGTGCACTAGATAATCTCGCAAGAGCTGTAGCTCCATTCGGCATGCGCTTTGCACCTTCAAAGTGCAAGACTGGACGTCAACAATTCCGAGCTTGATGCTCGATGGCGAGGTGCTGGCAGTTGTCGACCACTTCACCTACCTCGGCAGCAGCATGCCGATGGATGGGAGCTCAATAGTAGAGGTGAGCACGCGGATATCCAAGGCTCGAGGGGCGTACGCTGGACTGAAACACTTGTGGAGCCGACCTGATATTTCACTGAAGTTGAAAGGTCGTGTATACTGTACTGCAGTGCCTTCAGTTTTGTTGTATGGTTGCGAAACTTGGAGTCTGCGTGCTGACAATATTCGTCGTCTTGAAGTTTACGACCATCGATGTTTACGTAGTATCGCTAGGATTGGGTGGAATAGCCGAGTAAGCAACGATGAGGTGAGAAAGCGAGTATTGGGTACTAATTCAGAGAACGTTTTGCCACAGCGTATAAAGATTAGTAGACTTCGTTGGTTGAGACACTTGTTACGTATGTCAAACACACGTCTACCATACCGTGTCCTATTCTCCGTTCCTCCTTAGGAGTGGAAAAGACCACGTGGAGGTCAACAGATGACGTGGCAGTGAGGAATGAGAAAATGTACAGCGAACTTAGGAAAAGTAGGTGCTTCACGTCTTCGTGGTTGAGGTTCAAAAGATCCCTCAACCAGTTGGATCGATACACTGAAGGATATGGCAGCGAACCGTGAACAGTGGCGATTGTGTTGTCACTTTCTGTCGAATCAGAACGACTGATCGATGTGCGTTTGTACAGTTAGACTGTGTATTCCGTGTGTTGGCTACTAGGGCATTCGTTCCTTTTCCCACCTGTGTAGGTCCACTCCCTGTCCATCTTTTATATTCATACTTTATAATTCAACGTGCAACATGGTGAGAAAGGCAGTGGTCAGTGGGGCTTGCCCTGCCGTTTGATACTGTACGAAGATGATTATGATGAACTGAATAATACCTTATGTCATCCGGGAACCACGCGTATTGCTCACTTTGTCCGATCTCGAAATTTGCCTTTTTTGAGGATGTACGAAAAATGACTGTTAGTTGTGAGACCTGCTCATAAATAAATCGTCCCACCACCGACTAATCGATCAAAGCGACAGACGTTTGAAAAGATATCCATCGACTTCGAAGATCCACTCCAATGTTCGATCCGTAACCGATATTTACTGAGTTATTGACGAATACCCTAGATTTCCATTCATTTTTTCGCCCCCAGACTTGAGCAGTCAAACCATGATTAAGTGACTTTGCCAGCGGTTCTCCATTTTCGGAACTCCGAGGTACATTCATTCGGATCGAGCTCATCTTTTATGTCCGTGGAGGTTCATCATCATCATCACCATACAGAGGTAAACAGAAGAGCAAGACCCGCTGACCACTGCCTTTCTCACCATGTTGCACGTTGAATTATAAAGTATGAATATAAAAGATGGACAGGGAGTGGACTTACACAGGTGGGAAAAGGAAAGAATGCCCTAGTAGCCAACACACGGAATACACAGTCTAACTGTACAAACGCACATTATTCAATCATTCTGACTCGACAGAAAGTGACAACACGATTCGTGGAGGTTAGACGTTTTCTTTTTTGACAGAGGAGTTGCCTCGAGTTTTACTTAACCGTATGACCCGGAAGAAGACGGCCAAGTAACGTGTGTGAATGAAACTCTAGTAAACTATTCTGCTCGGCCTGAAATCGAAGAAACTCCCCATCGATAACTGGGAACTTGTTTTTCTTGACGCTTTGCACTCGGTTCGTTCGTTGTTGTGCATTGCAACCAACGCCACGGTCCATGAACGGTTATTCTGCTGTAGGCAGAGGTCCATTATAGGCTCAACACTTCCTACCCCGCTGTCGACACCTGGGACAGTTCTCCTCAGAAATAACCATAGAATGACAAAGTATGACACGCCAACTGACTCCTAAGACAACTGACGATCATAATGAAAACATGGCGACTGAATGTGAAATAACAGTTTGAGTTGCCACCAAGAATCGAATCGAACACAATTTTGAAGCACCTGGCATTCAGCCTACCCCCAACCACTGCTCTGACAAACGAAAAAGAACGCAATCTGACACCCTCATTCCACAGCAGAACCGCGTTTACCCTTATTGCCTAACAAACAGAGAGGTTTAACGAAACGCTGCTTTTATTCTATTTGTTACATATCTCACGCCCCAACATAAAGCCTAAAATCACAGCGGGAATGACGTATTATTTATCGTTTCGGAGAATGTATTGTTGGCACGGGGAGCCTGAATCGTGCCAACAATACATTTTCTGAATATATTTTAATATCCGGTGGATCACGTTCATTTGTGTGCTGTTCGTCCCATTGGGAAGTGACCGACGAGACCAGCCCAATGATTAAAACCAGGACAGATACTGTATATCATTGGAACAGTGGTTCGCGCCTTATCGATTATTCACTTGCGTTATTTACACCCGACTTTCCGGACCGCGATATCTCAGCTGGTAGAGCATTTGCCCGGCGTGCGGAGGGTCGCCGGTTCGATTCCGGCTCGCAGCGTCCGACTTTTCGATGTGAAAAATGTAAGTGGATTTTCCACTACATATTTATCGTTTCCTTTACACAACTTTTTCCCCTTTTCCGCTCTTATACATGCATATTATGTTGTGTAGAGCCTGAATTGTGGAGCCTCTTTCGTTCTCCGTCTACTCACGAATCTGGCTGTAGATTACGCACATAACATATTTCGCGTTCGCATGTGACCGTGCCGTTTGTGTCTTCTGAGGATAAAACACGTACCATTTTGTTTACTTCTGAATGCAAAATATTGTGGCTTTGAGCTATGGGATCAGTGAGGGAAATAATAAGAATCGTATTCACTCTCAGGGTACTAGTAGCTTCGCTAAACTGAACAGGTTTGGTGCCTCAGTTTATTGTCACACTACCGGAGGCAAACCTAAGGGTAAAAGTGGATTGGGAATATAAGAAAAGTACGAATGTGAGGATGAGTTGTGATCACGGACCTATGCTGGCGAAACGGACGTGTTGTGATAAAAAGTGAGGAAAGGAAGACAGAAGAGAGAGGACGGGAAAGTTAACTAAAGTAACTCTTCTCTTAGACGTTCCATATGTTCTGTCTTTAATGGCCCACTTGTTGGTGGCTTAGCTGTATTGATAGCATGTATTCGGCCCCAATCACTTAACGAGCAGGGTAATGTGTGTAAACATACTGTGAAATTACAACGGACATTTGTGTTATCTCGTGTTCTTGATCAGTTAAAATTGGAAGTGCAATCCTTTGAGAAGTATGTTCAGTCAATTGTGCAAAAGCAAGCGAATCGGAAACGTCAAATGTCAAGACGGACAGAAGAATTGAAACCAGTGAACGAGTTCCCCCGAGCCCTGAAAGTTCTGTGCACAATTCATCTAACGTCCAACTAGACAAAAGTTGTTTGAGGTGTTATCCTTGGGACCCAAATTCTGCTGCCCAAGCAACCAGATTAAACAACTAGATTTGGAGGTGGAACTTGAGAATCTTTACGCTCAGTTACCCAGCTTACTTCCTTCATCACAGTTAGGGCTACAGAATCTCAAGTCTACCTTACTGGATACGTGCTATCAATATCGTACACCAAGGCCATCAACAAGGTACGGTCACGAGCCGGAAAACACTGGATTACTGTCTACCACCGAAGTAACTGGTGATGGTGGGGAATCGAACTTCTGATCTCTGAGGAAGTAATCAAACGCTTTAAACCATTTGACCACCACCGGTGGTCTAGATGATTAACTGGGAGAGTGCACGCCTTGGCATCACGATGGGCGGTAGTCCATTTATCTCGTTCATTTTACGGTGCGAGAAGCAATGTCCACTAGAGCACTCGAGCTGACGTTATTTTTAGTCCGCGGATTCAACGGCTTTGGTTCGTGCCATTTGAGGGCTCGGCTCTTCCTGTGGATGAGGTGTGCGTCGGTTTTAGGCAGCACACTGTTCGATGAACGTCGCAACCGTCCCAACGTGACTGGATCTTGACGTGGTGCGACGGCTTGGGCGCCTTAGCGACCCGACGAGCTATACAGGCCGGCTAATCTCAAGCCGAAGATTCAGTCACACTTGGAAGGTCAATAGGCGGGAGACTGATGAAGCGGTTTTCTGGTGCTTCAGGTTAGGGGCCGATTTGAGATGGCAACTCAGTCGGTAAATTGGTGGAAGATTAATTGATCCAAGCAAATGGGCTTCCACTCAGCCACTCCACTACCTTGTGGACAAGCCCTTATTAGGACTAATGGCTTTGGTTGAGAACCTTAATCGTACTCCTCCTTTGCGGCTGCACTCCCTAGCAGTACCCACCTAACATCTCCCATGAACTGAGCTTACTTACTTTTATGCAGCTGTCTCCTAAAAAAGGATGATCCGGCTTCACGGATGTCGCGCATTGCGCCCGCCAACGATCGACGGTCAGAGGCTAGATCGATTGTGCACTGCTGCAGCAAAATCCACCAACAGTCCTGGGAATAGTGAACAAAGTGGCGTCCTTAGCGTCACTCTGCTTTTTGTTGGAGGTTGCACCTCTAGTCCGTGCATAGCCAGGTGCTACCTGTCGAGCGACAGGAAGTTCGTGTTTTGGGAGCCGGTGACCGATCGAGCGGATGGTTGCCTACAAATCCGGGACACCCTACGCATCCACTGTGCATGGTTGCCGGTGGCTCTCAGGAGCTTCTTCGTCATTCGGTAGAAGTGACCATGACCCAGGGGTCCATACAATCCTGTACAGTGAACAGTTTGCCCTTTTGGCTGTTGGATCAAGCAGTAGACTTCGTCTGCCCATTAAGGAGCAGTTGCCTCCGCGTCCTCGGCGCTGCCTCACCGAGGGTTTTAGACCCCAGCTACCCGACACAATCGCTTAGGCTTAAGCTACCGATGAAGCAGTTCTGTCCAGAACTGTAGATCCTACTGGTCTACGTACGTGAAGTCGGACCATACATTAGTTTTAATGCGATTATCGCTCCAGCTCCATGGTCATCGACGCAAACCGCAAACCCAGCTAGCCGTACAACATTTGTCTGACCCAGAAGTTCAGGTTCAATTTCAGGTTGATTCTAGGACTGCGCGGCAGATGGCCGAAAACGTCCAGTTTCTTAAACAAGTGGGCTTCACGAATCTCCCGGTGCCGCAACAATAGGAGAGAAGTTCCTCGAGCTTCAGATCCTGTACCCACCCGTTATACGCTTCATAGTTGGTGACAGTGGACCATCACGCAGACAGACTTCTCAGTTATGTTTATGAGGAAGGAAGCGGAGATGGTAGATCAGATGACGGAGCAAAAGAAATAAGAGATAAGTAATGATGAAAGGGTTGTGAATGAAGACGAGTAGGGTGAAGAGAAAGCCGCGTATGTATAGAGAACTGGCTAGAGATGGGGAATAAATAATGAGGAAATAGAAAGGCAAACAAACAGCAATGTAAGGACAGAGGGAAGTGGTATAGGGAAGCTTAAAAGGTGGACAAAATGGAAACCTAGTAAACGCAAGGTCTAACGAACTATCACCAATCCACGCAGTGCTATGTTGTCGGTCATTGTAGCTCATCATGGAGCACTTGGGTCCATACCCTGTCCAGTCGATGCTTGAACTCAGTCACTGTAGTTGCCTCGATCACTTCCTCCGGGAGTTTATTCCAGTCGTTAACTATGTGTTGCGTGAAGAACTGGGCCCGAAGTCGTGTCCGTGGTGTGTTCTTCTTCAGCCTGGAGGCATGGCCTCTCAGGTTGCGGTTTTCTCCCAGCGGCAGGGAAGCATACATGCGAGTGCCCAAGTCCATCCGGCCCATTAGGATCTTGTGCACTACTATGAGGTCCCCTCATTTCCTTCTCCTTTTCATGGAGAGTAAGTTGAGGTACTCTAAGCGTTCCTCATAAGCTTTTCCTCTTAACATGGGAAAAAATCTGGTAAATCATCTCTGGATCACCTCCAGTACTTGCCTATCTCGAACCAGATTTGGACTCTAGGCCTGGACACCGTTTTTCAAGTGAGGCCGTACGAGTCGTGTTCAGTGGGAGAAGCACCGATGGTCTCCTAGAGCTGACTGTTCGACGGAGCTGGTAAAGCACCCTGGAGGCGCTTTTACTGCTTTTTCACACTGGGTTTTGGGTTGGGAATCAGTCATAACCATGACCCCCAAGTCCTGAACCACACCTTTTACCGGTATCGTTAATGTTACATCCTCCGTTTCCAGTACCCTTAATCTGTGAAGTAACTCCTCATCAATTAGATGCACACACGTGCATGTTCCGTGGCAAGTCCCACTTCGCAGCTCATTCTTAGACTCTGCCCAGGTCCCTTGATTCACGGTCGACTGCTGCTAATATTTTCACATCGTCGGCAAACTTGAAACGAGAGTTTTCTAGACCATTTTCTGAGTCATTTACATACAGGAGGAATAGCAGGGGTCTCAGGACCGACCCTTGAGGTATTCCACTCTCTATATGTCCAACCGCAGATAAGCTTTCCCCTATTTTTACTTGAAAGATCCTGTCAAATAGACATCCCCTAATCCATGTTATCACCTGGTCCGACAGTGTAAACCCTCGTAATTTCTCCATAAGCAGACGGTGGTTTACCGAGTCAAAAGCGTTCCAGGAATCCAGGTACAAAACCTCAACTCGCTACCCACGGTCTATTCTCCTAATCACTTCTTCCAAACAGCGCAAGAGATTGGACAGACACGAACGTTTCTGCACGAATCCATGCTGGGATTCCTGGACAAGACTACGTTGTTTTACGTGCAACATTATCCGCTCCCGAACGAACCTCTCCATGACCTTCGGCACAGTGGGGGTTAGGTTCACCGGACAGTAGTCTTCACAACTACTTCTACTATCCCCTTTGTGTATGGGAGTGGTTGTCGAAGTCAACCACTCGTCAGGCAGGACCCCGGTTTCAAGTGAGGTATTGAATAGTTTCGTCAGTGGTCCTACCACTGCTGGTGCTAGCGGTTTCAGGATAGCGGGTGGATATCATCCGGGCCCGCTGCCTTGACCTTGACTAGCCGTTTGATGCTGCATGTGACCTCATTTTCCCCTATCGGGTAGCTCTCCATCACGACCGTGACCAGGGAAGAAATCTCTAGACACGCTTACCCTTGGTCTTCCCTCTTGACCTTTTGGAAGAATCTACACAGGTTGTCCACTTTTTTTTAGTCTGTCACGGTGCGTCCCCGCTCGTCCATGACTCCCCCTACTTCACTTCGCAGGCCGCACTTCGACTGCACACGTCCACAGTATGTCTTAGGGTTCGTTTTCGCGTTCCTAGCCAGTGTCTCTTTATAGTCCCTCTTAAACTCATTCTGAACGCGCGTGACTCGTTTCCTAGCAGCTAAATACTGAAGGAAGCTGCGGTGCTCTTCCCTCACCCAGCATCTTTACCACGCCGCTTGCTTTCTGCGGTCTGTTTTCCGTGCCCGACTTCTCCATCAGGTCCAGTGTGGAAAAGATTACCAGTGGAGTACCACAAGGGTCGGTGTTTGGGCCACTGCTTTTTCTGTTATATATAAACGGCATAGCTCATGAGCTGGATTGCCCATACTTTATGTTTGCCGACGATATTAAAATAGTGGGAGACCCTAGGGAAAGCGCCATGCAAGGTGATCTCGATAAGATGTGCCGATGGTGCACAAAGTGGGAGCTCCCTATTAACACCACCAAATGCATGCAACTCGCCGAGGACAACCCTCGGGTCAGCCCGAGGGAACTTGGGGATGGAGATGCCAGGGTGGCTTTGGAAAGGGTCGATACTGTCAAAGATCTGGGGGTCTTTATGACTGCTGATTTCAAAACCCAGAGGCAATGTTTGGAAGCCGCAGAGGTAATAGTGCCCTCTCACAGTTAATGAGAACCGTTGCCTCGTGTAAACCATGGGTACTGTTGCCGTTCCGCACAACCCAGGTAAGGCCCCTTCTGGAGTATGCCGTTCAAGCTCAGCATCTTAATCTTATTAGGAAAATGAAACTAAAATTTACTGAACTCCGAACTCCTCCCTATGAACACGGGCTTGGAGAACTGCTAGGATGTTAAAACGAAAAAAACTTGTTTAGACAAGCCATTAATCAATTCGAGTGTGTCAGGCCGCATTGAACAATCAACAGTCAATAAATTATCGGACGACTCATTACATAACCCTTTTCGCTAATCGAGCATTCACCTACAGTCCGACGCGAATTGGGTCAACGGATCAATAGTCAACCCGGCAAAATATTTTCATAAACCTAATCGGCTCCACATGGCTTGAATCTAACTGGACGCCCGAGTTCGAGAAGACTCGATTTTCGCTTTATATAAGGCACAGTAATTTCTGTTAAACACATTTTTTGGCGAGTCGGGTTTCGTCTTCTGATTTTCCGTAGCCGGCTGGAGCGATCGGAATCGCAAGCTGAGATTGAGTGCGCGGGTTTCACGACAGACATAACGTATTAAGAACTAAAGCTTTTCTCTCTGGAACGGAAGTTAAGGAAGGATCTCATTGAGGTATCTAGTATTATAAGGGGCCTCTCGGAGTTGGAGGGACTTCCGTTTCCCCCAAGAAACAGGTAAAAGGCTCAGCGGACACGAGCTGAAGCTTGTGAAACGCTGTTACAATACGGTAGTTAGGGCAAGTTTCTTCTCCCAACGAGTAGTCAATCGATGGGATAAACTTCCGTCCCCGGTGGTGAAGGCCCGGATGACCGTTGGTTTCAAGAGAAAGTTAGATCCACATTGGGACAGCTTGCTTGAAGATCTAGTGGAGAATGGCATACTACCCCCGGCTCACTGAGTAACCAGACACGTAGTGCTTGAAACTACGACAAGATGGTTTCTCCAGTGAATAAAGGATCTGAGCCGTGCAGTGATGCTCGAGTATGGATGATGCTGAAGTCCAACTTCTCTCGCTAACCTACAAAAGTAAATTTAAATCCAGTTTCATAGGCTAGCCAGGCAAATTGAGTATACTCATCGTCACACCTGTTTCCCACACTTTTGCACGACGCCACTACGGACTAAAATGCCTATGGCCCCGCACACAGCCCAATCGCAGCGACATGTGAGGCACGACCATGCGGGAAGAGACTGGTATAAATCGAAACACAAGGCAGCTGAACACTACTCCCATTGCCCTCCTCAAAAAGGTCATTATAATGGAGCAGTAATCCTCGGCCTGGCGGAAGGTTCCTAAAAAACCCAAAAAACAAAGACTGATGTATTGTACTCTCCGGTTGGCCCCTATCTTAGTGAATTGCGGTAAGAATAAGATGTGATAAAGGGAGTCACCGAGCCCCCACTGCGGAAGCCGACAAAGAAAGCGAGGTACTAGAATGCCCAAAAATTTATGGTTTTAAAAGTCCTGTAGGACATTGAGGAACCCTAAGCACCTGAAAAGCAAAGGTCAGAAAAATAGTGAGGTGAGCTCCTGGGCAAAGAGGTGCAGGGATCTGCCTCCCCGCTATCACAAAACACGACGCAACATAAACCCATCACACAACGCACAACTGGTCCTCAACCTGTTCTGGAATCAAAATGGATACGTAGAATAGATTGACTTGTGTCGCGTTGCACGTGGGGTCTTCGTACGGTGAAGTGTCCTATCTGACGTCTTAAGTCAGCACAATGCCATTCCCACTGAAGACAGCATCGTTGCTACTTTTAACTAATTCCCGAGTCCTTGAACTTCTCTTCCTCGTATTCCTCTGTTTCTATGTTATTATTTTATTCTTCATCATAATTACTAATTTTCTCTCTTTCTTTTCTTTCTCTTCTTTCTGGTTTTTCAAATTCACTACCACGATTCAAGTTGTGTTTGTAAATGCAGTAGAAATATAGAAAGCATTCAGTATTATCCACGCAAGCACCACCACGGCAGTCTAGAGAGAGAACCGAAGAATGCGAGCGTCAAAGTCTCACCTTCGACAAAGACTGCTTGTCGTGTTACCATGTCACATAGTTCAGTGGGGTCTGAGGCCGCTTGTACTTCGACGGGGTTCTTTTGTTTTTCGGAAGAGGAAATGGATGGTCAAACAACTAAAAACCTGACGCATTGTCGTGACCACTGAAACGAATGCTGTTTCGTTTTTCTGTTGCAGCACATGAGGATCTCCGGAGCCTCGGGTGTAAGAAACTGGATGCGGATTTGGCTTAAGCCTCCGTATCCTGTGATCTGATCTGATCTGACCACGGTGGTACCCCCGCCCAGCAGGCTCCAAATTGGGGCGTCATCGTTCTTTACCCTCAGAATACTACTCTTTACTTTCTCCCACTGTGCTTGGTCCGTGCATTTTCTTGACTCCACTTTCCAGTTTAGCAGCACAGTTTTCGTCAGGAGATTGTTTTCATTTATCTTGGAAAACTTTCCCCCCGTTTCTACCAGAACCGGTACACCTACATGGCTGTGCTTCTTCGCACCAGTTACGAGCAGAAATGAGCGTGTAAGCTAGAATCTATATTGAACGGTAATGCAGATGAGCAATGGGCCCGGTGCATAACTTGTGCGCAGTACCGGCTAGCAGTGCCTAGTTTATTTCGTCGAATCCATCCTTAAAATAAGGGAATCGTAAAACTTCATCGTACATCAACGGCACGCGCACGATCTGCAGAGGGAGAGAATAAAAGAAGGTTCAACGAGCCAAAGCTCAGCAAGAGCATCAACTGGCACTAACATTCACAGTAAAACACAGGGATGGCGCACAACGTCAGTGCGCTGGAGACGAACGGCCGGGTCGCCCTGCCCTTAACCGCACAACGGCGGAGCTCTCAGCTCAGTCAGTCAGTCTTCAGTCTTCAGGTAAAGGGTAGTGGGAGGTCATCCCGTATGAGCCCCATCACAACGTGCTCTATTGACTCTGGTAGATGTAGGTGCTCTGCCAATAATCCTTCAGGGTCTGGTCCAATTTCCCCATGAATAGTGTCTCGGTTTCCTCTTCCACCACTTCGCTCGGTAGAGAGTTCCAGAGATTGGTTACTCCCCTTGACAATCGATAGATGGCCGGCAAGCCGATGGAATGCACCTTACGAAGCGTCAGGGTGTGTCCTCTGGTACGATCATTATTCCTGAGCGAGAATTCCGACTGTAGTTCCCGGCCCAACTCACCACGGATTATTCGCCTGGCATACATGAGGTCGCCTCGAAGACGTCGATAGACAATGGGAAACAACTCGGTGACTTCTAGGCGTTCCCCATAGCTGAACCCACGCAGTCCGGCCACGAGGCATGTGGCAGCATGTTGCACTCGATCCAGTTTGGCTACCTAGTCCGCCGTGCACGGGTAGACAGCCGGACCGCCATATTCCGAGAGAAGGGGTGCATGCGAAGTATACGAATATCGGAAAGTGCCCAGGAGTAGAGGCCCGTGGGAACGGCGAACTAGACCAAGTATCATCCGCGCTTAGGCGCGCGCCCACTTGGTGTGTGCTCTTGTCTTCAGATTGTTAGTGACTACATATCTTAGGTCCCTTTCCTCCTGTATGTGACGGAGTACGATACTCCTGTAGTGTTTTCCATCTTTCTGAGAAAATGACTGCTTTCTGGACACCATCTTGGATTTATTTTCTCTGCGATCTTTTTCGACGTTTGACATTGACCTCATAGTGTTGTCCGGTTGCGTACTTTTTACTGGACTGACTTTTCCGACATCGTTTTGAATCACTTTCGCTTTCGGTCGTCCGCCGATTGTACGCGCTCGCAGTTCGCCTTCTGCACGGCCGTTGCGTTTCGTTTTCCGCTCAATGTATCTCTCGTATCGATACTGTTTCGGTGCCACGATATATAGAATACACCTTGCATCTATAAACCGACTTGTGTCTTCTCTATTCGTCCGATAGAGGGGATAACGTTGGCACTTCGCTGCTAGACCCAACAGGAGACACGTTCACCAGCCGCTCTCGAAAGTCTTCTATACTGGTGAGCCCCAAACCCCCAGAACCTTCCTGAATTATTCGACCGCCCGGTGAGTCTGTGATTTTTCATTGTTTCACGTCTTCTTTTTGTTGCACTATATATATTTTTTACGATGTAATATTGCAACCTAACCATGTCAGAGGATAAGATGCAGCTCGACACAGACCTCACTTTGTCTGATGTTGCTTTTAAGCCCGTGGCTTTTATCCCACGTGGTCCCTAGGTTTGGTTTGCATCCTCAGAACTGCAATTTAGGGCACGTAGGAATATCGGCCAGCGCCAACGATTTTCCTATTCCTTAGAGGCAATCCCGGGCGATGTTATCGCCTCAGTGAGGGATTTAGTATTAGATCCTCCTTAAGAGCAGCCGTACTATCGGCTTAAGGAGGCCATACTGTAACTACTTCTTCCTTCTCGGGAGGCACGCTTACGTCAGCTACCTGCCGGCCCCCCATAAGGGATACAATACCCAGCCGCCACCTAGCTCATCTCCGGTCTCTGGCAGAGTCCGCCGATAAGGATTCGGAGATAGTTAGGAAACTGTGGTTGAACTCTTTAACCTTTCATGTTCAGACCACCGTGACTGCTCTCCTCAAGGACTAGTCCTTAGAACGAGCAGCCGCCGTGGCTGACAAGATGGTCGCAAGTTCCGGCAGCGGGGTTAATCCCACTGTAACACACGTTTGAGTAATGCGCAGCCCAATTCGCAATGGATCCCAAAATCAAAAGGCCATTGTCCGTGATACTCTACGCTACTAGATTATTGAATGAACAATGACACCAAAAAGATACAAACCTCAATAATGAGGTCACAAGGACTCAACAAACGAGAAACCGAATTTCAGAGTGCGAGCAAGGAGCACATGCGTCACGCAGGTCCAGAACAAGGATATGACAAAGTAGCTCCCTGGGCGCGAAGAAACAACAATTGGTCCATAAAAACAAACGGTTCGTAAAGACACGTCAATAGTGTAAGCAAGTGAGTGATGTTAGGGAAAACACTGAATAGCGAATGTTTTAGGGGGATTTTCCACGACCAGTCGTTACACCGCCCACCAAAATCCTCCCGAATCCTTGGCGGAGTCGAAGGTTTGGTATAAAGGTACTGATTCTTCCTACCTACCTATGCCCTGCTGTCAGTGAGCGCGCCTAAAGCTTGTCGTCAACGTTCTACTCATGATCGCACCTAATCCGTTGACAACATAGACTCGGGGCTATTCTACATCTTCCACGAGAACAACTGACCGATGGCAGGCTTGGAGGGGAAACATAGATGCTGTCCTTGGAAAGGCCACCCTGCCCCAGCCGTATGTGCTTGTGTGAGTGTGTGTGTGTGTGTATGTATGACGTAATCGCCGCTACCTCCAAGTATGCAAAAGACATTTCGGTAAAATGAACAAAGGCAAACTGCGAACCCCATCACAGGTTTGATAGGGGTTGCGTGACATAGCGTGCATCGGGTATGTGCGTAAGTGTCCGGATGTATAATGGAATCACAGGTATCACCACACGTCAAAAATGGGTTTTCTGCAACGTCAACGAAAGACTATGAGCACTGTAACGTGTTTGACGGGGACTGTGTGGCGTAAACGAGTAAAATGTAGGCGTGTGTGTGCGTGGCCTAAGCTCCGCTACTTCGACATATGCAAAAGGCATTCGGTAACGTCAACAAAAAACAAATGACAAACAGTGTCACATGTTTGACAGCAGTTGCGGGGTACAGCGTGCATCGGGTATGTGTGTATGTGTCTGGATGTACAATGGAATCGCATTTATCACCACGTACCGGAAAAAACCTTCTGTAATGTCAACGAAAGACTGTGAGCACTGTGACGCGTTTGACGGAGACTATGTGGTGTGACGAGTACAATGTAGATGAGTGTGCGTCGGGGTGTATGATGGTTCGATACGTCAGTGTGTCGGGATTGCTTCCATATATGGTGTGTCTTTACCCACCTCGATGACTAGTGCGAAAAAGTCTGCTGGGCCTCAGCCTTATCAGCTTCTCCGCCTTCACTCTGGAGTAGGTTAGTACTGCGTATATCACGAATGAGCACTCCGTTAGCTGTCTTCACCTTCACCGTTCTTATCATTCCGTCAGTGCTTTCGATGGCTTCCATAACCACTCACAAGGACCAGGTGGTGAAGTGTGCGCGTTCGTCTGCGATCATCACCACATCCCCAACCTTGAATGGTCTTGTTTTCACCAGCCACTTCTGTCGAGTCTGCAGAGCAGGTAGGTACTCCCGCAGCCATCGCCTCCAGAAGACCTTGGCCAGGTAGTTCGCTTGCTTCCATCCGTGGAGGTAGCTACCACGAAGGTTTACCGGCCCTTGGAAACCCTCGTTCGACCTTAACGTCAATAAGTCTTTCGGGGTGAGCGCCAGGTGGGTGGGGTCGCCGTTCATTACTGGAACCAGGGGGCGGTTGTTCAGAATTCCCCCTACCTCAGTCATGATCGTGTTCAGCGTCTCGTCGTCGGGCGGCTGCTGCTCTATGATTGACAGCAATATCCGCCCGACGGACCGGATCATGCTTTCCCATAGGCTGCCTCGGTGGCTGGCCTGTGGGGGGTGAAATGCCAGCGTAAGCCTTAGGCCACAGTTCGATCCTGCAGTTCGTCCCTGTTCATGTTCTTGTGCCAACGCTGCAATTCCCGGTGAGCGCCCACAAAGTTCGATCCATTATCTGAGTACATGTAGGCCGGTATGCCTCTTCGGTTGATAAATCTCTGCAAGGCCCGTAGGAAAGAATCGGTCGTCATCGAACGTGCTACCTCTAGGTGTACCGCGCGTGACTTCATGCACGTCATGATACATCCGTATCGCTTTTCTAATCTTCTCCCGCACTTGATCCACATAGGCCCGAAATAGTCCAACCCGATGTCACTGAACGGCCACCAGCCCGTAGTCACCCTGCATTCTGGTAGTGGGGCCATGAGTTGTTTGCCCGCCGTGGCATTGCCTCTCCCACATTGCACACAACGTCCGATTATGCGTTTTATGGTCTCTTGTCCTCCAAGTAACCAAAGGCGCTTTCGGACGACGCTCGTCACGTGACTTTCCACGGCATGTCCCTCCACGGCGTAGACGTGTTGGACCACTAGCTCTACCACAGGTTGTCTCGCAGGTAGCAGTATAGGATACTTTGTGCCAAAGCTCAGGTTGGCGTTGGTCAGCCTCCCATCCACTCGCAGCAGTCCATCAATGAGTTTGGGGTTAAAACGCTTCAATTCGCCTGTTGGAGATGATATTTCTTTGTTGATTTGTCCCACTTCTTCCGCCCTCTCGGGTTCTCGGGCGGAAGGCTCGCGTTGTATCATTCTGAAAATATCATGTTCTGCAGCTTGTAACTCACCGGGACTTATCGGGCCGACCCGTATCCGACCTGAGGGGCGTAGCCCTTTCATGACTAGTAAGTTTCTATTGAGCCTGGTTAGCCAAACTAGCAAAACGAAGTGCCTTCATCCAGGAAGAAAACCTGACGAATCGCGATAGAACGGATGTCGCTTCGACGACGTTGGCCGCTATCACTGCGCTTTTGATCCCCAGTTCTACTTCAGTAAGAGGTTTTAGTTCGAACACGGGCCAGTCCTGTTTAGGCACTCGCAAGAAGTTTGGCCCTCTCGTTTACGTGTCTAGTTGCCTGAAGTTGGTCGCACCTCGGGAGCACAGATCGGCTGGATTATCGCCAGACCTGACATGATTCCACTGGTTCGTGGCTGATTCATCGTGGATAATCGTGAGTCGGTTAGCGGCCAAAGTACCAAACCGGCTCCGGACGTTGTTAATGTAGTAAAGTACTATCGTTGAGTTCTTCCAAAAGCTAACCGACCAAATGTAGAGATCGAAACATCTCTTCACAGCTTGCACCGCCCTGACTGCCAACACGGCTGCGCTGAGTTCAAGGCGTGGGATCGAGACCGACTTCAGTGGAGCAACGCGGGCTTTAGCAAACAGGATCCTCGTAGTATATTGTCCATCTCCTGCGCACCATCGTCCGTACACCACAGCTCCATAACCGACTCCAGATGCATCGGAAAAGGCATGTAGTTCTCCAGTCCGTGTCGTATGGCCAGGGGTCAAACATCGTGGAATCCTTATGTCCCCTAATTTCTTCAAGGTGTTCAAGAATTCTTCCCAGTCTAACCGGCCCTCTCGGTCCAGTGACTGGTCCCAATCAACTTTCTTACGGCACAGCCGCTGCAGCAAGTTCTTTCTGGGTAGCAGCCATGGTGAGACGAAACCGAGCGGATCGAGCAAACTAGAGACAGCAGATAGTATGCCACGACGGGTTATTGGCAGCTCGGGAAGGTTTAGTTCGAAAACAAAGTCGTCCGTTTCCGCGTCCCGTTGTATTCCCAAGTGCGCTCGATAGGAAGTGGAGAGCCGTCCAAATCTCTAACCCTTTCGGCCCTTTCGTGACACAGGATGACCTTCAGCACTTCTGAAGCGTCCGACATCCATTCTGTCAGATGGAAGCCGCCCTCTGCCAGCAATCTCGTCAGGCCTCTGAACTGCTCTAGAGCTGATTCCACATCATCGAATGACCCAAAATAGTCGTCGACGTAGAAGTTTCTGCTGACGCTATCTACCACCGTCCGATGGACTAGATCGCCATGTTTGTTCGCTGATTCTCGGAGGGCGTAGTTGGCACAAAATGGTGACGATATGGCTCCGAAGGGGTGGACGGTCATCCTATAATTCACCACTGAGTTGTCCCGGTCGCTCCCTTCCCACCACATGAAACGCAATGCATCCCGTTCTCCTACCGGAGTCTTCACCTGATGAAACATTTCCCTAATGTCGGCAGACAAAGCCACTTTACCCACTCTGAAACGGCACAAAACTTCGATTAGTGGTGTGGTCCAGTCAGGCCTTTGTAGTAAGCGATCGTTTAACGACTTGCCCTGGAACTTGGCCGCTCAGTCGAAAACCACCCTCAGAGTTTTGGGTTTCTTGGGGTTGATGGCCGGGTGGCGATGCAGATAACAGATACTCTTTTTGCCGTCGGTGTTGGCAGGCATCTTTTTAACGTAGCCGAGAGCTTCGTTTCGCTTCATTAATTCCGCGCGTCGTTCCCGCTGATTCTGGTCTTGAATGAAGCGTTCTTTCAGTGGTAGTAATCGATGGAGAACATAATTTCTGTTGTCGGTCCACAGGTCGGCAGACATGCTCGATGGGAGGGGAACGTCGAACTGTTTTTGGGGCCTATGGTGCCTTGCCGCCCCGTTTGTAAAGCTAAGTGATCCTCTTGAGACAACGATGGCCTTTCTTCTCCAAAGTCATGAAACTCCTTTTGATACAGCCGCTGCAGATGGTGCTCCATGCAGTCCGTTTCGGCTGATAGGTAATTCACGGAACCACGTCCCCCTGGTGGACCGTACAACATTCGTCCCAGAGCCGTAGGTAAGGCATAAGGTGCCTGACGGCCACCCACTCTCTGGTCAAGCACCCAATGCGCCTCTGGCACGTCGCAGCCGATGACGAGATCCACTCCACCATCTTCCCAGTCTACAACAGGTACATCCTGCAGGTGGGGCCACCTAGCCAAGATTGCGTTGACCGACCTTGGCGTTTGCATGGGGAGATCCGCTAACGTGGATGCCTCCGTTGGTCCAATTTCCTCGTTAGTGTCTAGAGATGAGTTGCAGCCTCAACCTGCCGGCAGTCCTTACCTGCGTTCCTCCCACCGTGCCCACTGCCAACGATGTCGCAACTATAGAGAGTCGGTGTTTGTGGCAAACCGCTCTTTCACTAGAGTAGTGTCGGATCCACTATCGAAGAAAGCCAACTCTTCGACCACCTGAGTTGAGGTCACTACTCCCACGGCGACTACTTCTAAACACACCGGTTTACTGGCAGACTGCGACGTTGAACAAATAACACTGGGCTTGGTACTCGCTTCGGATAAGGTTACTCTAGCCTGGTGCAGCAATCGATGGTGTCTGCCCCTGCAGCCCTCGTAACCACATCGGTTCCTTGTCCTGCAGGCTGCCGCTCGGTGAGTGGTGTCGAGACAAATAAAACACGCTCCTGCCATCCTCGCCATTCCCCACCATTCGTCTATTGTGGCGTTGCCAAACTTGGAACATTCTGGTAGTCCGTGGCTAGTACCACATGATCTGCAGTTTGGTTGCGCCGTGGCATCGCGTGAAATGGCGTGAGCATTGGTCCAAGGTTGGTATTGTGGATGTTCCCGTGCAAGGGTTTGAGCCTGGCTAGTACTGGGCTTGTTTGCCTGGTTGCTGTCCCGGATAAGTCGGCCGAACCTGCTGTCGGCTATCTTGGTTTGCCTGTCCAAGTATTCGGTCAGGTCTTCAAAGTTAGCTTCCCTGTCGCTTCAGCTTATCCGTTCCGCTTCCTCCTCCCACCGACCCTGTGGTTCGGGAGAAAGGTGACGGACTATGTTTTCCAAAGTGTGCATGGCGTCTAGGTCAGCCCTGTAACCTAAATGGTCGAGGGCTATTGAGCAGTTCTGCATCCTAATCACCAGGTCGGTCATTGAGTAGACGTCACCCTTGGTTCTCTTTGCCTCTACCATCACGCCCTCTATTAGGTTACGGGCTACTTTGAACGGTTGGCTAAACAAGTCCCTAAGAATCTTCCTTGCTCGGATGTAGCCCTGTTCTGGGTCGAGCATCGTACATTCGTCGATAGCTTCCCTTGCTCGGCCTCGACAGTAGTGAGTGAGGTAGAGAAGTCTTTGCCCAGGGTCGGTTACCTTATTTTCGACGAACGTCTCGAACTGCTTGAGAAATTTGCAGTAGTGTTCTGATCGCCCATCGAAAACAGTTGGTTCCACTCTAGGCAAATCGATCGATGGTGTTTTGTAGTCGGCGACCGGCTTGGGGCTCCCTATCTTATTGCACCCTGATAATAATAATGGTTTGCTCCGGGGACACCCGAAGCACGCTTGATTGCATGATCATATGATGCAAGTGAGGTCATAAAACGATTCCTTGGATATTCATTCGGATAAATGCAGCGCAAAATTGTACAGGTTTCAGTGGTATCACGAATGAATGCCCGGCGAAGTTGAGTTTGAAGGTCAGGTGTACGCACCTCCCCGAAGTGAGTGAAATGAGCTCCACGGTAGAGATACGTGATAGAAAAAGGCGTGGATGAAGTAAAAACGCACAGTGTTTCGGATAGCATCAATGTAAAGTCGCAGGGATGAGTAAACTGACAAAAAAACCTTCGAAAGAACGCCAACGAAAAATTGGAGAATTTTTGGTGATGAAGGACATGGAATCGAACCAGCAGCCCAGATGACCCGGAAGATAGCAGAGATATAATACCGAAGGATTTGTGGTGTCCTCTGACGAGGGGAATTTCATAAGTGAAACAGTCCGTTTCACCACTGCATTAGCGCTTACTATTCATTAAGAGACTGTGGAGGAAGCCCTCATTAAGAAGTGGATATAGATGCCCGAGCCTGGAAATCTTAATGGAGCAGAGTGGCAAAGGTTGACAGGTGAGTGAAACACGATTCTAATAAAGGGTTCGTTTCAGGTCAATCATTGGACACAAGTTGACAAAAGGGTGGATAGAGGAGTTGATATACGATGATCTTATGAAGTCGTATGGGAATGGTGCATAAACGATACCGTCAGAACATGTGAAGAATCGCTTAACGGGATGCGCCGGTAAGAGTCTGACATGGGGCATCTGGGAAACAACCGGAAAGTCAGTAACTTGGCATGCGTATAGTTCATTTCCAGCAAAGATATGGAGAAATTGCTTTCGCAGGGTTCTTTGGCGTAGAAGCCCAATTGTGGAGGACTGATGAAAAAATGGCAATAGGTAATAAGTGGGTGAAACGGTGCTCAACTATTGGTTTATATGGGGCTACTACAAGACTGACAGATGAGGAATACAAATTTACAACGAATTGGGCATAATAGTGGTTTATACGTTTAATATCTGATGGAATAAACTGAGTGCAGTACGTCACTGGAGCCTTCAGAAAGAGCAGATAATTGTGTGATGGGCACGTTGAGGAAAGTCCAACCTGAGACTCAAAAGTGGGGGGAAGGACAAACAGAATAACGGCAGCCTAAATTACAGGTAGTTGATTTTCAGCCAAAGATGTAGAAAAGGCACTCTATGGATTGTGGTGCAGGTGACTGACCAAGATATCTTAGCGGAGCAGTGGCAGTGGTTCATAGATGAGTGAAAAGTGGTACAATTGTGGATTAGTCTGAGTTCGTTGATGAGTAGCATGAGAGCATCTGAAGTTGGTAACAAAATGGATGCCGGAGGTAGATATATAGTGGACTGATACAGTCGTACAAAATTAGTAAATATGAGCAGCTCTCAGGAAGTGCAGGTGATTGCGTAGCTGGATATGCTGAAGTCTGACGTGAAAAGCTAAGGAGGCAATCGAACTATTTATATCCTGGGTTGTGGATACTTCATTGCCATTGCAACTGTCATGAAATGCAAATGGCTGAATGAGAGAAGATGCAACGGCAGGATACAATGAACATAGAGCTGGTGTCACGCAGATGGAGCGTTGGGAGGAAGACCATTTCGTTTTGCGAGGAATTGTTGGCAGGTGAGAAACAAATCTTTAAATGATGGTTTTGTTTAGATAAATGTAGCGGTGACATACAAATTACCAAGTTGATGGACGGTCTCTTCAAGAGTATATCAGGAATTGTGATATTCATAATAAATATCTGAACAGTAAAACCTTGTAATGTTTCGGGGTACAGAGTCCGGTAACTGGACATAATAGGATGAGGGTAAACATGGCATCAGTTCAGACAAATAAAAGATAAGTCGATGGATATAAATATCGGTAGTCGCAAGTAGTGGGGTACATTTCTGAGCCGATTGAGTGTATGTGCATAGGTGATTTGGAACTTGACCGGGTGTATGGAAAACCTTGTTCAGGACCGTTAGAAGAGGCAATGGGTGGCAGCAGTAAGACGCAGGGGACGTTGTTTTTCAATCCGCAACTGGTGCTAATGGGTGTGGCTGGCCGTGAGCTGGACACCTAACCTGAAAACCAATTCTGGTAGCAGGAGGTGCGATCCGCCAGCCTAGTTGCGCCGGCACATCGTTGCAGCCGGCCTGCAAGCCCGATGTGCGCCGGCCAAGGTGGTTGATCTGACCGCGCCTCGCACCGTTGGGATTGGCATGAGTTTTCTTGGCGGGGCCAAACGACCGTAGGTATCAGGTAGTCCGCGATCAGGAGATCAGCCACCAGGGGATCCCGGAACGTAACCAAGGAAGCATCAGTCGGGTAGCGTACGAATAGCCGACGGTCAGGTAGATGCATAGGCCAGGTTAGTGACCGGTGTGGTCTCCAGAGTATTAAGAGTCATCGAGAGAAAGGTACTCACGAATGAAGGTCTGGAAATAGAAAAAAAGTAGAGGAGCGCAGTCTGGGATGCTCCCAGTTGAGGATAAATGAGAGTCGATACAAAGAGACAACATTAATAGACAGTGACTCTCTGGGACTAGTTTTTCGACTGCGGAAGGCAGAAAATCTAAGGACGTTTATTTGATTCCATCTGTCATAGACCGCCAGTGTTTGCGCGATTCAAAAGTCTAGACCCTTCTCATAGGCTAGGTCATCCCCAAATCCCCCTCTTTCCCACTCCTCAAACCCAAAACCAGCTCCCCCTGGCGATTCTGCAACAACTCCTGAGCATGTGCTCAAGTGTTTTTACAGCAATTGCCTGAGTGTGTTGAATAAGATCCCGGAGCTTCGGCAGCTTGCAGTGGATAAGGAGCCTCAGATCATAGCCTTCACAAAAACCTGGCTCACCCCTGACACACTTGATGCCGAAATATCCATTCCGGGATACTTCACAGTAAGGCAGGACTCCAGTAGAGGTCGAGCCGGCGGGGTCATCATATGTTACGAACGTTTGAGCAATGCGTAGCCAAATTCGCAACGGATCCCGAAATCAGAAGGCGATTATCCGTGATAATTCTACGATACTAGATTATTAAAATAAACAATGACGTAAACAATATACAAACCTCAATAATACGATCACAAAGTCTCAACAACGAGAAACCGAATAGCAGCGTGTGAGCAGACAGCACGTGCGTCACGCAGGTCCTGAACAAGGATGTGCCAAAATAGCGCTCTGGGCGCGAACAAACAACAATTGGTCCAGAAAAACAACCAGTTCGTAAAGACAAGTCAATAGTGTATGGAAATGAGTGATGTTGGGAAAAAACACTGAATCGCGAGGGAAAAAGGGGGATTTTCCACGACCGGCTGTTACACCGCCCACCAAAATCCTCCTGGATCCTTAGCAGAGTCAAAGGTTCGGTATAAAGGTACTGATTCTTCCTACCTGCCTAGGCCCTGCTGTCAGTGCGCGCGTCTAATGCTCGTCGTCGACGTTCTACTACTGGTCGCACCTAATCCATTGGATACATAGACGTGAGGCTAGTCTACATCTTCCACGAGACCAAATGACCGATGGCGGGCGTGAATGGTCACATAGACGTTGTCCTCGTACGGGGCCGTCCGGTCCTGGATGTACGCGCTTGAGTGTGTGTGTGTGTGTGTGTGTGCGTGCGTGTGTGTGTGTGTGTGCCGGGGTTACAATGAAATCACAGTTATGACTACACATCAAAGGAGGACTTTCTGCAATGTCAACAAAAGACCGCGTGGCAAGAAAACGAGTAAATGTAGCATGCATGTGTGACCTGAGCTCCACTACTTCCACATGTGCAAGGGGCATTCGGTAGCGTCAACAAAAGGCGAACAAAGAACACTGTCACATGTATGATGGGTTTACGGGATGTAGAGTGCGTCGTGCATGTGTGTATGTATCGGGATGTATAATGGAATCGCACTCATCACCACATATCGGAAAGAACCTTCTGTAATGTCAACGAAGGGACCGCGAGCACCTTAACGTGTTTGACGGAGATTGTGTGGTATATATGGTGTTTCTTTATCCACCTCGATTACTGGTGTGAAAAAGGTTTACTAGGCCACAGGGTTATCAGCTCCTCCGTCTTCGCTCTCGAGTAGGTTAATACTGCGTATGTCACGAATGAGCACTCCGTTAGCTGTCTTCACCTTCACCGTTCTTATCATTTCGTCGGTGCTTTTGATGGTTTCCGTAACTACTCCCAAAGACCAAGCGCTGAAATGTGCGCGTTCGTCGGCGATCATAACCACGTCCCCAACTTTGAATGGTCTTGTTTTGGCCATCCACTTCTGTCGAGTCTGCAAAGCCGGTAGGTACTCCCGTAGCCATCGCCTCCAGAAGACCTTGGCCAGATAATTCGCTTGCTTCCACCCGTGGAGGTAGCTCCCACGAAGGTTTACCGGCCCTTGGAAACCCTCGTTCGACCTTAGCGTCAATAAGTCGTTTGGGGTGAGCGCCAGGTGGGTGGGGTCGCCGTTCAATACTGGAACCAGGGGGCGGTTGTTCAGGATTCGCTCCACCTCAGTCATGACGGTGTTCAGGGTCTCGTCGTCGGGCGGCTGCTGCTCCATGATTGACAGCAATATCCGTCTGGCGGACCGGATCATGCGTTCCCATATGCCGCCTCGGTGACTGGCCTGTGGGGGGTTGAAATGCCAGCGTATGCCGTAGGCCACGGTTCGGTTCTGCAGTTCATCCCTGTTTATGTTCTTGTGCCAACGCTGCAATTCCCGTTGAGCGCCCACAAAGTTCGATCCATTATCTGAGTATATATCGGCCGGTACGCCTCTTCGGTTGATAAATCTTTGCAAGGCCCGTAGAAACGAATCGGTCGTCATCGAATGTGCGACTTCTAGGTGTACCGCACGTGATTTCATGCACGTCATGATACATCCGTATCGCTTTTCTAATCTTTTCCCGCACTTGACCCACAAGGGCCCGAAATAGTCCAACCCGGTGTCACTGAACGGCCACCAGCCCGTAGTTACCCTGCATTCTGGTAGCGGGGCCATGAGTTGTTTGCCCGCCGTGGCATTGCGTCTCCTGCATTGCACACACCGTCGGATCACGCGTTTTACAGTCTCTCGTCCTCTCAACAACCAAAGACGCTTTCGGATGACGCTCGTCACGTGACTTTCCCCGGCATGTCCCTCAATGGCGTGGACGTGTTGAATCATTAGCTCTACTACGGGTTGTCTCGCTGGCAGCAGTATAGGATACTTTGTGTCGAAGTTCAGGTGGGCGTTGGTCAGCCTACCATCCACCCGCAGCAGTCCGTTGATGATTTTGGGGTTTAAACGCTTCAGCTCGCCTCTTGGAGATGGCATGTCTTCATTGGTCAGCCCCACTTCTTCCGCCCTCTTGAGTTCTTGGGCGAAAGCCTCGCGTTGTATCATTCTGAAAATATCGTACTCTGCCGCTTGTAGCTCATCGGGACCTATCGGGCCGACCGGTATCCGACCTGAGGGCCGTAGCCCTTTCATGACTAGTAAACTTATCTTGAACCTGGTTAACCAAACTAGCGAACGAAGCGTCTTCATCCAGGAAGAAAACCTGACCAGTCGCGATAAAATGGGCGACGCTTCGACGACGTTGGTTGCTATCACTACGCCTTTGATCTCCAGTTCCAATTCCGTAGGGGGTTTTAATTCGAACACGGGCCAGTCCTGTTTGGGCAATTGCAGGAAGTTCGGCCCTCTCGTCCACGTGTCCAGTTGCCTGAAGTTGTTCGCACCTCGGGAGCACAGGTCGGCCGGATTATCGCCAGACCTGACATGACTCCACTGGTGCGTGGCCGATTCATCGTGGATAATCGTGAGCCGGTTAGCAACGAAAGTACTAAACCGGCTCCGTACGTTGTTAATGTAGTAAAGTACTATCGTTGAATCCGTCCAGAAGCTCACCGACCAAATGTAGAGATCGAAACATCTCTTCACAGCTTGCACCACCCTGACTGCCAACACGGCTGCGCTGAGTTCAAGGCGTGGGATTGAGACCGACTTCAGTGGAGCAACGCGGGCTTTGGCGAACAGGATCCTCGTGGTATATTGTCCATCTCCTGCGCACCATCGTCCGTAAACCACAGCTCCATAACCGACTTCGGATGCATCGGAAAAGGCATGTAGTTCTCCAGTCCGTGTCGTATGGCCAGGGGTCAAACATCGTGGTATTCTTATGTCCCCTAATTTCTTCAAGGTGTTCAAAAATTCCTCCCAGTCCAGCCGGTCCCCTCGGTCCAGTGACTGGTCCCAATCAACTTTCTTACGGCACAGCCGCTGCAGCAAGATCTTTCCGGGTAGCAGCCATGGTGAGACGAAACCGAGCGGGTCGAACAAACTTGAGACGGCAGATAGTATGCCACGACGGGTTATTGGCAGCTCGGGAACGTTCAGTTCGAAAACAAAATCGTCCGTTTCCGCGTCCCATTGTATTCCTAAAGTGCGCTCGATAGGAAGTGGAGAGCCGTCCAAATCTCTTACCCTTTCGGCCTTTTCGTGATACGGGATGACCTTCAGCACTTCCGAAGCGTTCGACATCCATTTAGTTAGATGGAAGCCACCCTCTTCCAGCAATCTCGTCAGACCCCTGAACTGCTCTAGGGCTGATTCCACATCATCGAATGACCCAAGGTAGTCGTCGACGTAGAAGTTCCTGCTGACGCTTTCTACCACCGTCCGATGTACCAGATCGCCATGTTTGTTCGCTGATTCTCGGAGGGCGTAGTTGGCACAAAATGGTGACGATATGGCTCCGAAGGGGTGGACGGTCATTCTATAATTCACCACTGCATTGTCCCGGTCGCTCCCTTCCCACCACAGGAAACGCAAAGCATCTCGTTTTCCTACCGGAATCTTCACCTGATGGAACATTTCCCTAATGTCAGCAGACAAAGCCACTTTACCCACTCTGAAACGGCACAGAACATCGATCAGTGGTGTGGTCCAGTCAGGCCCCTGTAGTAGGCGATCGTTTAACGACTTGCCCTGGAACTTGGCCGCACAGTCGAAAACCACGCGCAGTTTATTGGGTTTCTTGGGGTTGATAACCGGATGGTGAGGCAGATACCAGATACCCCTTTTGCTGTCGGTGTTAACAGGCACCCTTTCAACGTAACCGAGGTCCTCGTTTCGCTTCATCAAATCCGCGTATCGTTCCCACAGATTCTGGTCTCGAATGAAGCGTTCTTTTAGTCGTAGTAATCGTTGGAGAACATAATTTCTGTTGTCAGTCCACGGGTCGACCGGTGTGCGCCATGGGAGGGGAACCTCGAACTGTTTTTTGAGGCCTCTAGAGCCTTGCCGCACCGTTTGTAGAGCGAAGTGATCCTCTTGAGACAACGTCGGTCTTTCGTCTCCAATGTCATGAAACTCCTTTTCATAAAGCCGTTGCAGATGATACTCTATGCGGTCCGTTTCGGCGGATAAGTAATTCACGGAACCGCGTACCCCTACTGGACCGTATAACATCCATCCCAGAGCCGTGCGTACGGCATAAGGTGCCTGGCGGTCGCCCACTCTTTGGTCAAGCACCCAATGCGCCTCTGGCACGTCGCATCCGATGAGGAGATCCACCTCATCATCTTCCCAGTCTACAACGGTTACATCCTGCAGGTGGGGCCATCGAGTCAAGATTGCGTTCACCGACCTTGGTGCTCGCATGGGGAGATCCGCTAACGTGAATGCCTCCGTTGGTTCAATTTCCTCGTTAGTGTCTAGAGAGATGAGTTGCAGCCTTAATCTACCGGCAGTCATTACCTGTGTTCCGCCCACCGTGCTCACTGCTAACGACGTCGCACCTTTAGCCAGTTGGTGTTTGTCGGCAAACCGCTCTTTCACTAAAGTGGTGTCGGATCCACTATCAACGAAAGCCAACGCCTTGGCTATCCCAGTCGGAGTCACTACTCCCACGGCCACTACGCCTAAACGTACCGGTTTACTGGCAGATTGTGAAGTTGAGCAAATCACGCTGGGCTTGGCACTCGCCTCGGATATGGTTATTCTCGCCTGATGCAGCAGCCGATGGTGTCTGCCCCTGCAGCCCTCGTAACCACATCGATTCCTTGTTCTACAGGCTGCTGCCCGGTGCGTGGTGTTGAGACAGATGAAACATGCTCCTGCCATCCTCGCCATTCCCCACCGTTCGTCTATTGTGGCATTGCCGAACTTGGGGCATTCTGGTAGGCCATGGCTAGTACCACAGGATCTGCAATTTGGTTTCGCCGTAGCATCTCGTGAAATGACGTGTGTGTTGGTCCAAGGCTGGTACTTTGGATGTTCCCGTACAGGGGTTTGGACTTGGCTAGTACCGGGCTTGTTTGCTCGGTTGCTGTCCCGGATGAGTCGGCCGAATCTGCTGTCAGCTATCTTCGTTTGCCTGTCTAAGTATTCAGTCAGGTCTTCGAAGTTGGCTTCTCTGTCGCCTCGGCTTATCCGTTCAGCTTCTTCCGCCCACCGACCCTGTAGTTCGGGAGAGAGGTGACGGACTATGCCTTCCAAAGTGTGCATGGCGTCTAGGTCAGCTCTGTAACCTAAATGGTCGAGGGCTATTGAGCAGTTCTGCATCTTGATCACCAGGTCGGCCATGGTGTAGACGTCGCCCTTGGTTTTCTTTGCCTCTGCCATCACGCCCTCTATTAGGTTACGGGCTACTTTGAAAGGTTGGCCAAACAAGTCCCTAAGAATCTTTCTTGCCCTTGTGTAGCCTTCTTCTGGATCGAGCATGGTGCATCCGTCGATAGCTTCTCGCGCTCGGCCTCGGCAGTAGTGAGTAAGGTAAAGAAGCCTTTGCCCAGGGTCGTTTACCTTGTTTTCAACGAACGTCTCGAACTGTTTGACAAACTTGCAATATTGCTCAGCTCGCCCGTCGAAAACCGTTAACTCCACTCTAGGCAGATCGATCGATGGTGGTTTGTAGTCGGCGACCTGCGTGGGGTTCCCTACCTTATTGCACTCTAACCTATCGGAAGTGTCGAAGTCACTGGTCCTATACTCTTGCTGTTTCTGTGTACACTTCTCTGCTTCATGCGCCTGTAGTCTAGCCGAAAGTAACTGTTGCTCTAGTTCTATTATTCTCAGCTTATATAAATCAACGTCCTTACGATCAATATTGCTTTCAATAACACATGAGCTAGCACTGACAGGACTAGGCGATCTAGCATTAGCTAAAGAATCATAAGTACCCAAAACCTCCCCAGAGACTTGCCGTATTACTTCCTGTCCGGGTTCGACTGCCTTTGATCCATTCCTTGGCATTTTGCGTGAATTTTCCTCGTTCCAAATAGATCTATTGAGTATTGTTACGAACGTTTGAGCAATGCGTAGCCAAATTCGCAACGGATCCCGAAATCAGAAGGCGATTATCCGTGATAATTCTACGATACTAGATTATTAAAATAAACAATGACGTAAACAATATACAAACCTCAATAATACGATCACAAAGTCTCAACAACGAGAAACCGAATAGCAGCGTGTGAGCAGACAGCACGTGCGTCACGCAGGTCCTGAACAAGGATGTGCCAAAATAGCGCTCTGGGCGCGAACAAACAACAATTGGTCCAGAAAAACAACCAGTTCGTAAAGACAAGTCAATAGTGTATGGAAATGAGTGATGTTGGGAAAAAACACTGAATCGCGAGGGAAAAATGGGGATTTTCCACGACCGGCTGTTACATCATATACTACAATAATTCGATCCCTCCTCCCACTATACTGACAACCCCTACCTTTTCATGTATTGATTGTTTGTGGGCTGTGTTTACCCTCTCTAGGACAGACACCCTATTGCTTGGTGTTGTCTACCGTCCCCCAGCATGCAATTCAACTGATAGCCTAGGTCTCATAGACTTATTAGGCCCCCTGAAAAGCTACACAGACTTCACCCATCTGTTAGTCTCTAGTGACTTCATTTCTCCCAGTACAAAATGGCAAAGAGCTGATGCCTCTGATATCACTTTCGGTAAACCCCTCCTTGATCTCGTACTGAAAAACTCATGGGTGCAGAACGTAAGAGATCCGACTAGATATCGCACAGGCCACCCCCCTCCCTACTAGACCTGGTCATCACCAATGAATGGTTCCAAATAGATATGGTGCATTACTTTCCGCCCCTCGGAAAAAGTGATCACATTCTCATTGGATTCGATTATATCGTGAAATGGCCTCCTCTTCCCTCAGAAACCAAAATTCTGAGACCCTTCAAAAGGACCAATTATGACCAAGTCTGTGCATTTATTCGCTCCCAGCTAAATTCAACTGACCCAGGTAACTCTGCTGATGAAATGGCGGAGGATCTCAGAGAGTTAATCTCCTTAGCTGATAGGCTAACCTCCCCCAGAATTCGTCGCCCGCAGACCGCTAAGAGACCCCTCCATCGCCCCATTAGGCGCATTCTAGACGAACGCGCACGCCTTTTTGCTAGATATAAAGCCACAGGCCTTGCCCGTGATGCAGAAGATTTCAGGATCTTACGGAACATATGCAAAGACAAGATTATGTCCTATCAGAATGCAGTCCAACGATCTGTACTTGACCGAGCATGGACCAGTAAGTCACTTTTCTTTCAGTGCATGCGCCGTCTAAAGGGCACAGCTCCGACGCCATTAGCTCTCAAAGATAGTGCCGGATCTCCAATCACTTCCCCCCCAAGCCAAGTAGCCGAGGCATTCAGCTCCTACTTCCGTACAATTTTTAGCTCTATACCCATATCATCCCACCCTACCATGCACCCGTTATCTCTGACCACTACCCTTAACCGCGTCACTATTCCCATTGGTGCAGTCGCTCAAGGTTTCCGACGGCTCAACCAATATTGCTCTATGGGTCCTGACCTAATCCACCACCGTATTCTCAAGGAAGCCGCGGACACATTAGCTGCCCCTTTTGCCTCGCTTTTTCGGAGATGTGTTGACGATGGAGTTTTCCCCGGTAGCCGGAAAAAAGCAGTGATCGCACCTATCTATAAGAAGGGTAGTAGACACCTGGCTTCCAGTTACAGACCCATAAACCTCACCAGCATCACCAGCAAAACTTTTGAGGGAATTCTTAAGAGTGAGATTCTTTCCCATCTTCATAGAAAAAGATCCTCTCCCCGTCCCAACATGGGTTTCTTCCCGGCAGATCATGCATCACCAATGTGCTTACTGTCATGGATAGTCTAACGAAAGCCTATGATGATGGCCAGCTCTCACACGCTGTATTTATCGATTTTGCTAAGGCCTTCTATTAGGTCCCCCATGCCCCTCTTCTCTATAAGCTGCAGACATACGGGATTACAGGCTCCATGTTGGCCATCCTACGTAGCTTCCTTACCGACCGCACCTTTGTGGTTAAAGTCGGAAATGTTTTGCCTCAATCCTCCTCAGTAACAACTGGGGTCCCCCAAGGTACGGCCTTAGGTCCTCTTCTTTTCTTGATCTATATAAACGATCTTCCGACAGCCCTTCCTGCGAACATTGCCATGTACGCAGATGATGTAACCCTCTGGAGTTCAAGCGTTGAAGACCTGCAAATTGCAGTTTATGAAACAAAACGCTGGTCCGAGGATTGGAACCTCCCAGTTAATGATGACAAATGCGTGAGCATGTCTTTCGGCAGAGAGACTGGTCACACGTTTTCCATTAATGGAGCATCCACACTGCCAAGGGTTGACCAATACAAGGTGCTCGGTTTCTGGTTAGATTGTAACTTGTCCTTCTCTCATCATCACCAACTTGCGAGAAAGTCTGCTTTTCGAGTCCTAAACATGATTCGAAGGTCCTTCCCGCGCATATCTAAGGATGATCTCCCCATAATTTTCGGCACATATATCCGACCTCTGCTGGAGTACGGTAGTCAGATAGTGCACTCTGGTCTTGTCCGAGACCATGAGATCCTAGAAAGAGTTCAGCGGGCCTCCATCAAGGCAGTAAGGGGTCTATCCCATCTACCTTGTCCCGTCCGCCTCTCACTCCTCAACCTCTATCCCCTTGACGTAAGACGCGTAAAAGGTGATCTGTTTTTGATGTTCCACCTTTTTGAATCAGGTCAAAGCGATTGCTTCTTCTCTGCCTGTCCAGCCTCTTCTCTCCGTGGTCACAGCAGAAAAGTTTTCAAACCGAGGCCAAGCACTTCACTAAGGATTAACTTTTTTAGCTATAGGGTTATTACTATGTGGAATGCACTTCCGGAAGATATTGTTCTCTCGCAGAACAAAACTATCTTCAGGAAAAGGCTAAACCTCTACCTGGGTCTCCCCAAATAATTCCTTGTCAAAAAAGCAAAAAAGATGTCTTTTATTGCATAAATGTTCATGAATGCCGCACCCCCACTCAGCTTAAGGCACTGTCCACAGTGTGACACTGCTCGATGTTATGTGTATCTTGTTTTCGCTGCCACCCCCGCCCCCCGGCTTCTTTTTACTCTCGTTTCAGCTCGGTGAATCCGACAGAAGATCAAAGATTTCCTCAAGAACCGGGACAATTTGGCTCAAAGCCTCGAACCCGTGTGGTACTTCAAGACTTCAAGACTTCATTGGGTATGTCTACATTTAGGAGCTGTAAGGTTTGGGTAACCGTGAGGAATTTATCCAACGCACTTCTAAACCGACGGCTGGAAGTAGAACTGCGTATTTCTAACGATAACTTATTCCATAAATGAGAGTACACTGTGATGAAGAAATGTGAACGTACGCTAGTGTTGGTAATAGGGGTTGGAAGGGTAAGAATTCTGGAGCGTAGTGGATAGCTAGAAACAGGCTCAAAGTGCAATGGATTAGAAGTATATGTCCGGCTGTGAAGGATGTTATACAAAAAGATAAGGTCCAGTCTCATACGGCGAAGCCATAAAGGGTCTAGTTTAAAAAATAAGCAGCGTTTTTATATGTGAGGGGCGAGCTCCATCCAATCAGTCGCTAAGTAAAACTACGTTGAACTGATTCGATAAAAATTCTGTTTGATTTCCGCATACTAGAGAAGATCAGTGGGCAGCATTCTAATAAAGGCCTGGCATGAGATTTATGAAGGAAAAGAAAGCAGTCACGAAGTCGGATGGAGCGAAATACTAGCCCCAGGCACTTTCTAGCCTTAGCGACTTGGAGGGCCGAATAGTCCGAGAAATTAAAGGTGCAGGAATAGTCTAAGCCAAGGTCTCGAACGATTTGCTTGTTAGCAATGATTGAACCACAAACGGCTAAGGATCCTGGAGGTAGCTTGCATTTATATGCAATAACCTCACATTTACCAGCGGAAAAATTCATCTGCCATATTGAGCACCATCTACGGAGTGCAGATATGTCTTTAGAGATGTTTAAGATAGCAGATGCGATGCGTTCAGGCTTGAATGAGTAGACAATTTCAATGTCATCAGCAAAAAGAAATGAGCTGCCGTGGCTCACTGAGAGGAATATGTCGTTTATTTACATAAGGAACAAAAGAGGGCCAAGGAAGCTGCCCTGCATAACACCGCTTTTGACTGGTTTAGGCTTGGAACAGTGCCTGTTTATTGAGGCAACCTGAAAGCGATTAGACAGGTAAGAATTGATTCAAGATAGTAAAGGGTCAATAATGCCAAAGGATCGGATTTTGGCCAGAAGATGTGGGTGTGGCACGCGGTCAATCACCTCTGACATATCCAAGTGAAGTACTACAAGGGCCATTCCATTGTCTGCCATTTCAGTGACGAGATTCAAAAAATCGAGTTGGCAGGTTGCGCAGGATCTTGATCGAAGGAAACCGTGTTGTCGAGGATTAATAACTTCCAACCGAAGGAGGTGCTTTACGATGTGTTCTTTTATGATTTTTTCCATTAGCCGAGAGAGGACAGGTGTATGGTTAACGGGACGGTAGTTTGTTACCTTATGCTGTGGACCTTTCTTGTGGTGCGGGATTATAACTGAGCATTTCCAGTTTGCGGGCACCAGACCGGAGTTCATTGATAGGGTGAGGTGAGTCAGGTCCGCATTTAACTATTGCAGTGGTCGGTAGTCCTTCAGGTCGGAAGTGTCGTATTCGCTGGTCTCATGCTCACGCTCTTTCTGTATACACTTCTTTTCTGCTTCCTGGGCCTGTTGTCTAGCCGATAGCAACTGCTGTTCTAGGTCTAATATTCTCAGTCTATATAGATCAACATCCTTACAATTCATGTTGACCTCGGTAACACATGAACTGGCACTGAAAGGACTAGGTGATCAAACATTAGCCAAAGAATCAAATGTACCCAAAACCTCCCCAGTGACGTGCCGTGTTACTTCCTGTCCAGAGTCCAATGTTCTCTATCCTCTTCCTGACATTTTGCGTGTTTTTTCTCGTTCCAGATTGATCTAGTGTGTATTGTAACACACGTTTGGGCAATGCATAGCCAAATTCGCAATGGATCCCAAAATCAAAAGGCCATTGTCCGTGATACTCTACGCTACTAGATTATTGAATGAACAATGACACCAAAAAGATACAAACCTCAATAATGAGGTCACAAGGACTCAACAAACGAGAAACCGAATTTCAGAGTGCGAGCAAGGAGCACATGCGTCACGCAGGTCCAGAACAAGGATATGACAAAGTAGCTCCCTGGGCGCGAAGAAACAACAGTTGGTCCATAAAAACAAACGGTTCGTAGAGACACGTCAATAGTGTAAGCAAGTGAGTGATGTTAGGGAAAACACTGAATAGCGAATGTTTTAGGGGGATTTTCCACGACCTGTCGTTACACCCTCATCGCCACGACATCGCGCAATCCTAGGGGTGTTGACCTGGATGAGTCGCCGGAGAAGCCTCGGCGCTCTCGATCCATCCAGCGCCGCCTGTCCTTCAAGGACAAAAATTAAAACACCGACCCCTCACAGTAGCCCGCGTAAGCAACGGAACTCACGGTCGCCCTACACTGCCCACGTCCACGGGAATCGGCCTCACCTGCCTCGTCCCAACCAGATCATCCTACCAGCGGCTTTTTGTTGGTTCCACTGCGTTTTCGGACCAGCCGCCCGCAGGTGCAGACAGCCGTGTTCATACGCGGCGTGTAGAGGCGGCCGTACTCACCGGCAATTGATCTCAGGTTGGCCGTCTATTTTAGGTGCATGATTCGTGCACTAACGCCTGGTTCCTAGTCGATACTGGGGACCACGTTTCTGTCCTGCCTTTTGGTAAGGACAAGCCACGAGCTTCTTTGCTTCGGCTGTCAGCGGCGAATGGTTCTTCTATTCCTACCCAGGGCACGAGACGGCTTGCCTGGGACCTGGAACCACGACGACGGTATCTGTGGGCCTTCATTCCTGTGGTTGTTCCCACAGGCCTACTAGGAATCGATTTCTTGCAGCACTATGAATTACTTGTTGATTCACGTAGGCTTCAGCTTATCGATCCTTCGTCGGACACTAAATTTATGGGTCTTGCAGCCCGAACAGATGCATACCGAACCACAGGATTGTTTTCTAACATTTCTCATGATTTTCAGTCTCTATTTACTAAACTCCCTATTTTGACTAAGCCATTTGAGGAGATAGAGACAGTGACCGATCGTGTGGCACACCACATTGTTACTAGCGGACCACCAGTCATGGCACGACCTCACCGACTGGCACCGGACAGATCGGCTTTGGCCAAAAGTGAGTTTGACACTTTACTTTCTGAAGGTATTGTTCGTCCTTCTCACATGGTTCTTAAGAAGGATGGCTTTGGCTGGCGACCATGTGGCGACTATCGCGCACTAAACTTGGTTGCCCGTTACGATAGCTATCCGATACCCCACATTCACGACATCACGGCATCTTTTCACGGCACGAGTGTATTTTCTAAGATCCCAGTCTCCACTGAAGATGCCGAGAAAGCCGCTGTCACGACTTCTTTTGTTTTGTTTGAGTTCCTCCGTATGCCTTTTGGTTTGCGGAATGCTGCTCAGGCATTCCGCAGATTTATCGATAGCATTACGCGGGACTTGGAATTTGTTCAAGTCTATATCGATGACTTGCTAATCGCATCGTCGAGCGAAGATGAACATTTCCAACATTTGACGCTACTATTTCAACGTTTGTCCGAACATCAAATAGTAGCCAATCCTGATAAAATATGAACTTGGCGAACCGGAACTTGTGTTCCCCGGCCACAAGATCACTCGAGAGGGTATTAGGCCTTGCGAGGCTAAAGTGCGCGCTATTCTAGATTACTCCGTACCGTCCTTAATCAAGGAGCTTAAGACGTTTTTGGGGTTGGTTAACTTTTATCGTCGTTTTATACCCCATGCTGCTGAACATTTGCTTCCATTAACTGGACAAATTCATGGCAATCCACGTAAGTTGTCGCCCACGGATGCCGCACGAGAAGCGTTTTCGGAGATTAAAGTGACATTAGCTCAGACCACGCCCCTAATGCACCCAGTTCCGTCCGCCACGCTAAGCATAGCGGTGGATGCATCCGACTTTGCCATCGGAGCGGTCCCGCAACAGTCTGTTTCTGGGATCTGAAAGCCATAAGAGTTTTTCTCTCGACGCCTCAGTCCCACGGAAACCAAATATACTGCTTTTGGTCGTGAACTGTTGGCGGCATATAATGCCTTTAAACACTTCCGCCATGCAGTCGAGGGTCGACATTTCATCCATTAAACTGACCATAAGCCTCTGACGTATGCATTGCAAACTCAGTCTGTCCGCTACCCCCCCCCCCCACGATAAGTCAGATGTCTAGACTATATTTCTCGGTTAAATACTGACCTACTACATGCTAAAGATGAGTCGAACTGCGTTGCAGATGCTTTGTCGCGTATTCCGCTTAATGCGATTAAATCTCCGGTTTTAGACATCCCTGCCATGGCTGCAGCACAGACAAAGGATTCTTCAAGTATGGAAGCCGCTCAGCCGTCGTCACTGCAGTGTCAGCCCGTACCTCTGGCCGCAAGAACTGGGACTGTACTCTGCGACATGTCTACAGGCATACCTCGACCAGTCGTACCCTCTACATATCGACGTCTCGTGTTCGATACCCTACATGGACTATCACATCCAGGCATCGCAGCCAGTCTCAGATTAGTAGCTGCACGATACGTCTGGCCTTCCATGAGTAAAGATGTCCGTATATGGGCAAAACTGTCTACAGTTTCAACGATCCAAAGTGCATAGGCACGTAGCTTCGCCAATCGGTACTTTTGCTACTCCTGATGCTCTCTTCGATTACATCCAGGTAGACATTGTAGGTTCATTGGCCCCATCACACCCGTGTACCTATTTACTAACGTGCATCAATAGATTTACCAGGTGGCCCGAGATTATTATTATCTCCATCGTCACGGCCGAATCAGTAGCTCGGCATCTGATAGAACGCAATCACTACCGATTGAGGGCAACAGTTTGAGTCCGATCTATTCTCTTCATTAACTCGCATGCTGGGTACGGAACGAATTCGCACTACCGCGTACCATCCGGAATCGAATGGTTTAGTCGAACTTTTTCATCGCTAACTCAAAGCGGCTTTTGAAGCACACGAGAGCCCCGACTGGTACGAAACTTTACCGCCAGTTTTGCTCGGTATCAAGACTTGCATAAAGGCAGATATCCAATGTTCCGCCGCAGAACTTGTCTACGGCACGACATTACGACTTCCTGGGGAATTCTTTACGCCACCGAATACAGACTCACTTGCCGTACAGACTTACGTTCACCGTTTGTCTACGTACATGCAAAATCTCGCTCCGGCGCAGACTCGAATACATAGACGACAGGTGTTTGTTCCGACCGAACTCGAAACTTGTTCGTTCACTGCTCATTCGTGTTGATTCGATACGGAAACCATCACAGCAGACTTATGAGGGCCCACTTCGAGTGATTTATCGTCACAATAAGACCTTTAAGGTTTATTGACAAGGTGGAGTCGATACGGTTAGCATCGATCGTCTCAAAGCCGCGTACGTCGATGACAGCGTGTCGCCCGCTGACATGAGATTCGATGTTAACCATACACTACCTGTTGACGACACTTCCGTGTCACGTCAAGGCCCGCAGTTAGCGTTGTCTGCAACGAATTCGGATGAGGCTATCGTCTCACTTTCAAGTCAGCGGCGCACGCACATGAACCCGTCTGTGAACGAGGCTCCCGTCTCAAGTGCCGGCCAGAAGATCGTTTGCTCAGCATGCTTTCGCGACTAGGTCGAACACGATCTTAGTCATTGCACTTTGCAGTAATAACTTTCGTGTTTATCGTTTCGACACGGCTTAACATACCTCATTAGTTGTTACTGTATTCTAGTCAAGTCCATTGCTGTTGCTACGCCAGTTTTCCGTTTCTTTTCGTTTCATGGAACCTCGCTATATGGTAAGCTTCGCTGGTCCCACGAAATCTGGAGAATTTTGGCACCAACGTTTGCATTCTGGATCGGCCCAGTAGCTCTCGTTCCTTGCCATTGAGGAACCTAACGATTCGGATTTTGGATATTGTACTGGTTGACGGTTACCCGACGCTGGACGTTATTGGTGTGGCACATCTGAATGACGATTCACGCAACCAATGTCACTGACAACGAATCTGGTTTACGCTCGACCATCGTCCTACTGTTCCTGCATACCGTGGGTTCCGCCTTTCGGCATCCTACAGCACAGCTGCATTTACATAGTGTGCGCGCTTTCATGCGCACGAATATCGTTTGTATGCCTTCTCCTTCTTGACATTTTTCCAAAGCTTTCCGCGCTTTCCAGCGGGAGGGGCTGCCGTAGTGACCTCGATTGTTCTGAGACAAAGACTGTTTTCTGAACACCATCTTGGATTTATTTTCTCTGCGATCTTTTTCGACGTTTGACATTGACCTCATAGTGTTGTCCGGTTGCGTACTTTTTACTGGACTGACTTTTCCGATATCGTTTTGAATCACTTTCGCTTTCGGTCGTCCGCCGATTGTACGCGCTCGCGGTTCGCCTTCTGCACGGCCGTTGCGTTTCGTTTTCCGTTCAATGTATCTCTCGTATCGATACTGTTTTGGTGCCACGATATATAGAATACACCTTGCATCTATAAACCGACTTGTGTCTTCTCTATTCGTCCGATAGAGGGGATAACGTTGGCACTTCGCTGCTAGACCCAACAGGAGACACGTTCACCAGCCGCTCTCGAACGTCTTCTTCACTCCCAAGGCAGTAGCCGGAAGCATCATTCGGGATACCGATCCTCATGCTTGTTCATTTGTCCACTTTTATTGGTAGACCCCAGGTGGTCGACCAATTGACTAGAGCGTGCATACCCTCCTGTGGTGTCTCACCATCCTTTGCCAATCGAATGGTGCGCCAGATCTTTGGGTCGTCGACGTAGATAAGGTATTAGGATTGGATGGTCTGTGGTAGGTAGCTCACGAGCACTAGAAACAGAAGTCCTGGCGAGGAGCCTTGTTGCATGCCACTGCTAACCGGATTCCAAGCAGACCGGGGCTGTGCAACTCTCACTTAAAACGTTCTCTCGACCAAGAAATCCCCAATCCGATGAAGCATGGGCCCGGAGATGCCGATGGCCCGGAGTTTCAGCAACAGCCCATTATGAGAAGTTTTATCGAACGACTTACTAAAGTCCACGAAGATGACGTCCGTGACATGTCCCTCGGCCTTGGCGTTCGACTAAACTTCACGAGCGGTTACCAGGTTTGACAGACATGATCTGTTTCTCCGAAAACCATGCTGCCCTGCGCATAGCACTTGATAGCTCCCCAGATGTTCCCGTATGCGAGCAGCTACCAGCCTTTCCATGACCTTCGCAGCTACGGAAGTTCAGTTCAGGTCAGTTTGCACAAGACACGCAATGGTAAGGGTCAATCGAGGGTCCAGGATTCTTCGGATGGTATGCACACCAGTAAGCACCCACCACCGCAAAAGGCATTTTGTCGAATCCCCACTAAAAATGTCAGGGAAGCATAAAACCCCATTGTACATCAACGGCAAGAGATGTTATGCGTCGTGGGCGTTCACTGAGACAGTATGCAAGAAGCGAAGACGTCAATTACAACACATCTCAGAAGGGCCGCGGTACAACCCATCATCCATCCAGTGAACATACTCAACCCTCACCACCAGGAAGTAACTCGTACCACCTGCGATCTAGGGCAGCTCTGAAAGGCTGGAAGGTCTGCAGGCCTATCATTCCTCCAGGAAGAAAGCTCCAGCTGTTCATTACCCTGTTGCTTAAGAATGCGATCTAGACATCAACCTCGCTCGAACTTTCGTCAGCCTCCTCTAGTGTCCCTTTGTTCTGCAACTTAAAGCCACTTGGACTAGACTATCCAGCCCTAGGCCAGAAAAACACTTCATTACCCTGAGAGTTTGAGATCCCCCTGACATTTCTTTCCTTCCAACGAGAAAAGATTCGGGTCGCAAAGTCTCCGTGTATACGTCTTACCCCTCCACATTCCAACCGTTCACGATGCTAGGCGCTGAACTTCCTCTAGGCAGGCGGAGTCCTTTTTGTAGAAAGGTGCCCAATCCTGCACGTTATCTACTGAGTGAAGCCGCACTATAACCATGTAAATGGGTACGAATATTTCCGGATGCCGGCAAGACAGTGCTGATCGTAGTCTAAAGCTCTCACCACGGGCGTTTTGTGTCGCAGCCCTGCACTGGTCCGACCATTTAAATTTACTGCACATGATGACTCCGAGGCCCTTAACTCTACTGACTGCTTCTATAGTGAACGGCCCTTGATCAGGAGCGAGAGTTAAGCCTTCTGTTGCTCCTGACAGCAAATGGCTTTTTTTCAGAGTTCAGCTGTAAGTCCCAGTTGTACCCCCAGTCAAGGGCGAATCCCATATCCCTATCTAAGTCGACCACACTCTCAGACCCAACAATCTTCACGTCACCCAACTGAACCTTTTCCGCCTGTTCCCCAAAGGCGTTATAACCACCGGTGTACCAACTCGTATTTCATCCACAAACCGAGGCCCCTCCTCTTCAGCTGCGGATGATATTTCTGACTTCCATCCAATCTACGCTGTTTCTTCATTTCAGACCTCCCTCCTGTCATTCCCAAAGGGGCTCCCCTTGCCTTCTTAGTTGGTTCCACGTCTACCGGCCACCCCACAAGCTTGTAGTCGAATTCAGAAACCACTGCCTTCAATCATACTGCCCGTCCCACCAGCTCTCTCCTAATGTTTACTGATCATTCAGATATTCACCAAGACTTCCCTCTGTTGGTCCTCAACCTGCACTCATAGAAATCTACCCAGGACCATCGAGTCCACCTCGTCAGTACCAGGACTAATGTTAATAGTAATCATAATGGTATAATTGAACTGTATATTTCTTGACCTTGGTCAATACACGTGCACAAGGCAAGTTCTCGACCATGGCCGAGAAGCACGCGCAACAGCATGAACAGAGTTTAAAATATCACTCAGGAAGACGAAATTCTCATAAATTTTCGAGATAGTCCCACTTTATAGCAACAGAGGAATAATTGTGGGGCGAGCTCAAATGAAGTAAAGTGACAACAGACTAAAGGGTAAATATGACTCAATTTCGAGTCAGTGTGGGCAGTAACAAGGAATCGGCTCGATGTAAGACAGCTAAGGTGCACATCGTCTTAAAACGCACAAAATACAGTATTCACAGAGATGGTGTAGGAAAATGCTCAGCTATACTTGCTCACGATCAATTAAAAAGGTGAATGACGATGAGACAAAGGGACAGGTAAGGAATTCATGAAGGTACTCAGAGGAATGCCAGTTTTCATAGATTTGTGGACATGAAATGAATAGTACCCGCTGAAAAAGGGGGATAGTTTTCGTAAGGAGTAGCGTGTATCTTCTAACGTCGGGAATGAGCGGCTGGTGGAGGAAGTACGGGGTTCCCAGAAGGACCATTCAGCAGGCGGAATATCGTGTCCACGAGGAGCAAAATAATGCAAGAAATAAGGGTGAAGCCACTTGCAAAGGGCTAGGCTATTTTGGTAAACTAGAAAATATTTTATTGTGCCCCCAATGGCCTTTCCGTGTCTGGGTTGGGTTTTTGGGGCAACAATTGGCTGTAGTTTGAGTTTGCGTTTTCATCATGGGAAAGGAAAGTGCATCGCCGAATTTGGACCGTCCGTTATTCAATTAGGAACCCTTGCACGGTGGTCTGAACGGCCTCGACATCGAGAAAGTCTTGTATTTAGAGATTCCCAGTCGGCATCAGCTGGGCGTATGCAGCGATATCGGGACTTTGCATGGGTGAAATCTGGTAACCAGATCGCATTTGTAGCAGCCAAACATGGGCACGGTTGTAAGCTGGCAGAGAAGGAGATAAGCTGTCTGCAAGATATAGAACTGCAATTCCAGACTGTGATCGGGTGGTTCACACATTAATATACAGGGTGGAGAACAGCCACCTCTATATCCTCCAGCCTCTGCTTCTGCACAGCTACCTGTTGCGACAGTAATACAAGGCACAAAACGCGCGTCCTTTTTCGCCACCAACATTCGCTCACTACTGGAGAAAATTCACCTTTTGCCTGCCCGGGTCCTCTTGTCTAACTACGACTTCATTTTAACCATGAAAAAGTGGCTCACCGCTAATACTCCCAACTTAGACATTGCCATACATGGTTGCGAGGCTTTCAGTAATTATAGAATACATCGCCCAGGAGGGGGTTGCCTAATGTACCGCAAAGAATCTTCCCTGTTTCTTTGATGCAACACCCAGTCCTTGGCACCACCGATGAGGCAGTCTGAATAACTATTAAACTGTAGCCACAGGAAATGTTGCTTGGGTGCATTTATCGATCGCCTAAATAAACCAGGGACGATACTGTACCTACAACTGAAGCCATCCATCTCGCCTCCGCCTACCCTATCGATCACATCTTGATCGCAGATGACTTCAACTATCCAAGGGCTCATTTGCCATCACACATTGGCCCACGGCGTTATCAGGGTATTGTTACATGTACACACCTTGGTGGTTAAGCAAAACAATTTCAGTCACCAGACAGAGGAGATAACACTCTAGATCCGTTTTCTCAAGAGGATAGCTGCCGCAGATATGAACAAAGGATAGTCTCCTGAGAGTTCACTGTACTAAAAATCGTCATTCACTCCATATCGTCCGCCAGGCCATATCGCTTAGATTATTGGGGAGCCATCCAAAGGTAATCACATCCAAAACTGGGATATATAGTTTCTTTCTTCTGATCCTCAGGCGGTAGCAGATGACCTATATTCCATTCTCAGTAAGTGTTTAAACATTATCACCCGAGTTACGACTGCTCCGAGGGATCCTGGAACAAACAGACCCGCCAGGAAGAAATCCAAATTTTTCTGCGTGCCTTTTGAATCCCATTATATTCCAATTTATCTTGCTGAGCTTGTCCACACACAAGAATTCTCCACGGTTGTCTGTTATTATTATTAGTAATAATGATAATGGTTTAATTCGGATATGCCCGAAACATGCCGGGTGCATGGTCAAAATTTTATGAGCCTTGGAATTGACGGACGAAATCCGTAAAAATGCAGAAATATGCATGTCAAGAGTAGGACATTTGGACTGAGAAGGGAGAATAGAGGAAGATAAATGCATGATAATTGCATGAACACCAAAGAATAATGAAAGGAGTTTGAATGGACCCAAGGACGGATTCGAACAGGTGCCCGGTGAATTCGGGAGTCAAGGCCAAACGAAGAATCTGGCTGGTCCGGGTGAAGACATCTAAAAGCTGACGGGTATACGTGCTAGGGGCTAGAAATCGGGATAAGAAACCGTGGTAGTGAGAGATGATGAAGAAAAAGCGAGATATATTACATGGGATTAGACAGCAATGAAAAGTTGCTACACTTCAATGAATGGTCGGTAAACAGGGCACAAAATTCATTGTGAAACAGGCAGCGAGCAATGAAAGGCGAAAAGGGTGGGCCAGATGGCAAAAGTGGATTAGAAGGATTGGATACGGTGGGTGTTAGGCACAGATTTAGAAAGAACGGATGCACATCATGAGGGTCAGCAGGATGATAGCAAGGGAAGAAGAACTGTAGGATGCAGAGCGAATGTACACATACATATAGTAACGGTTTATTTTGGAGACGCCGGAAGCATACCATGTGTATGATTGGATGTCTACAAGCAGTAAAATTGACATAAAATTTCGTGAAACTGAAGAAACATGCATGACAAACGGAGGACAAAAAGGCTAAAAACGGAGAGTAAGGGGGGATAAAGGTATGATAAGCGTATGCGCACCAGAGAAAATGTATGGAGTTTGAATGGATCCAAGAGCGGGTCCAAGTGGACGCCCGATGTTTATGAGGGTCATGATCAAATGATAATTCTGGCCGGTGAAGTTGGGGACATTCGAAAGCCGAATGGTAGACGTGGGAGGGGCCGAAGGTCGGCACAAGGAACCGCGGTAGCGGGAGACGATCGAGGATAAAGCGAGATGCTCTGCAGTGGATTAGATAGCTATGAGGCACTGATACTCTGCAGTAGATGGAACGCGGACAGGGCACGAAGCTTATTGTAAAACAAAAAGCGGGCAATGCAAGCCGTAAAGGGTGGACCAGATGAAAAAATGGTTTCGAAGGATTGAATATGGTAGATGTGGGGCACAGACGTAGAGCGATTGGACGCATATCTTTAAGAGGAGCGTAAGCAAAAAGCGATGGAGTGCTTGAAAAAATATCAGTGATTGGAGGAGGCAGGTGGAATTAGATCGAATGGTATAGAATTGCCTTAGGAATATACTGACGAATGACGGGTAAACACGACGGATCAACAGAGCAAGAGGGGATAAACTTTGGAAGCACAGAAGTGGTGACAGCTGTGAAGAGTAGTTTGTGAAGGAAGGAATACGAATGAAACGATCTAAGGAAACGGGTAAGAATGGATCAAGTAACTTGAGTAATGCCGGTGCGGTATGTGATGACGGTCGAAAGTGACAGAAGCCTTAATAAGTGGACCCACCTTATTCGACGGGAAGGTGATAGCGATGGAAGTGGCTGAGGGTCGCAGGGCGAATAGAGATAAAAGTGTAGTAAGCTACCTGGGGGTTGAGACAAACTGTGGCGCAAAGATGAAGCAGCCGTGACGGCGAACAGTGTGGGAGAGAAGTAAGTAATTGGAGGACCAGAGGGATCGAGTGATGGCAGGTCAAGCGCTTTGAAATCATAAGTTGAAATCGTGGCATAACGTTGTCTTTACATTAGGCAGAACGTGTAGAAGCAGACCAAACCGAAGGGCACACAGAAAATGACTGTGGCGAGTAATATACGAAACAGGAGGTGAGAGGAGGCACAGGTAAGAGATGACAGATCAGATCGTTTTTATACAGGTGGAGCACGATGGAGGCCCAGTAAAATGAGGCATCAGGACGGGTAAACCCGTGGCGGGGCGAAAGACACGAGAAATGAATGCGCGTCGGTGTTGGGGCAATGGAACTGGAGAGCCGCCCGCCTGAAGGCAACTGTACAAGTGGATTGAGTCGGGGGATGCTAATCGGGGCACCGCCTAATAAAAAGACCTGCAGACGAAATGCGGAGCCAAGCATGGAAAATGAGGTGGTGCTGAGTAGATGATAGATGCGGCTGTAAAAGATGCAAAACTTGGAACGGCGAGTTCTAATATGGGGACTGGTCATAGGTGCGGGTGTGACTGTTGCGTGCCGGCGTTGGGCATGAGAATGGAGGGCGAGGGAGGATTTGACAAAACGGTAGACAGTGAGGTGTGAGAATGCAATCAACGGGCCCTATGAACATAGAGTGATACCAAGTGAATAGAGACTAGAAGCCGGTATCGACGACATGGGTGGAAAAATAAGCATTGGCCGGCACAGGAACAGCAAAGTGGTTAGGGCGATGGAGACATCACGCGGTGGGAGGTCTCATGGTGGGAATCGATAAGAGCAGGGGCTGAATGGGTAGGTGTTCATGCAGTGGTAGAACAAAGAAGGCGAAAAGTGATGAGTGATGACAAGAAAGATATGTGGGCGTACCGTGGTGGAACAAGGGTGGTGGGAGAACGCGATTCGCAACCAACAGTGTTGGATACGGTATGGAGAGAAGACTTACAGCGTACTACCCGCAGCCGGTGCTAGTGGGTGGGGCTGACCATGCACTAGACACCAAACCTGATCCACCAGCCTAATTTTGTACGCACGTCGTTGCAGGCGACCTGCACGCCCGATGTGCGCCGGCCAAAGCGGTGGATCCGACCGCGCTCCGCACCGTTTGGAATGGCGCGAGTGATCATTGATGATAGTTCAGGGGCAGAACAATCACGATAAGGGTAGATGATCCAGGATCTACTGGTCGGGTCGTGAGACCTTGGACGGCAGAACCAACGGGAACGGCTGGTGGTGGGCGGCCGCTTGGCATTGTTATCCAGGTGCACCTGCCGGGAAGATGGTCAGTACAGCGCCCGAAGTGGTTGACCGTCATTGAGGATCGCTGGAAAGGGAAAGGAGATGGGGAAACGCAGTCTGGGTTGGCCCTGGCTGAGGATCAACGGATAACGGGGAGAGAGAAATAGAGGTGAAGCGTAAGCTCATGGATGCAGTGGATCCCTGAGACAAGTTGTGGCTTTAACCTATTGTATTTGGTGATGGGGAGCAGTGGTGAATATAACTTAACAATGCAAGACGTGAAGAGATGGATACAGTTAGGTTGGATAACAAAAGGACGTGGGCGAGCAACAGGGCTGCCCTACTGAAAGCGAGAGAAAAGTTTTCTGTGGGTCAGGGAGGCAGTGGTCATAGTTCGTGCTACTTAGGGGAAGAAGAGTGTCGGGCATGGGACATAGGTGTTGGTCTGGAATGCAGGGATAGAAGGCCTACAGTTTGAGGCCAGGTACAGTAGGGAGGTACTGCGTAAACTAAGGAAGAGCCTATTCCAAAATTTGGGATAGGCTGACAGGAAAACGTTGGACTTCAGGCTGGGATTACATTGAGGAATGAGAAGAGAAAGAGGCACGTTGACGAACGGGATAGGAGCAGAGGGCAATGAATGAGATGCGATAGGAAGTGTAGACTTGGTCGTGGATTGGCCCAAAGAGAAAGACTAGGCTGAGCCTCATGGGACGAATTCACGGGGGCTCAATTCGTAGGAGCTCACGGTGTTGGCGATTTGTTAGGGCTATGGATACGTTCAAGAGCCTTTTGGTGGGGGTGAGCTAAACGTCCTCAAGAGATTCAATGGAGGAACGTGGCCGGAGGCTGGAGGTAAGCGCACAGTATCCTAGGAGCGGCCTTACATATGAGAGATACATGGAGAGGCGACCGGTGAGTAGCAACAGACATCGGTGAATCAGGCCCATGGTTCGCTCAGCTTTAGCGACTTGGAACTACGTCTGTTCCAAACAGTTGAAGGGACAAGAGTGGAGTAGTCCCCAGGTCAGTGACCGTGGGTATATGGAATGGGCAGGTCATCCGGACTAATAAAGCCGGCTGGTGCAGTGCACTTGTAAGGCAAGAGGGAGCAGAAAATTTCCTGAACCACGGGATGCACCAGGTTCGAGGAGAGGATAGGTCGTGCGGTGTTGGACAGGGTTACGGATGTGTCATTAGGGAGGGAGGAGCACACTACTTTATTATCGTCGGCGAAGAGGAAGGTGGTGCCGTGGCAATAGAAGAGAAAATGTCGTCCACACAACTGAGGAATAATAGCGGACCTAAAATATTGCCTTGAATGACGCCGCTAGTGTGGGTTTGGGATAAGATAAGTGGCCGCCAACCAACACAGCTCATGATCCGTGGGAAAGATGCAAGGAAAACCAGTAAACGAGAGTATCCGTAGTACCAAGAGCGGATTTTGGCTATCACGGGCATATGGCGAACACGATCAAAGCCTTAGACATGTCGAGGTACAGGGCAACTACAGAGTTGCCGGCACTAGCCGCAGACGACAAAAACATTGACGAAGTCCAGTTGGCAGAAAGAACAAGAGCGGGGGTTTGAAAAACCATGCTGACCAGGGTTCATCAGGTTGTTGGATAATAGATACTGAGCGATGTGTTTTTGATCGTACTTTCCACGATTTTGCAGACTACTGGGGTGTGCTCAATCAGCCGATAGTTATCCGGGTCGTGTTACGTGCCCATTTTGTAGCGCGGGGTTATAGCAGAGGTTTTTCATTGGAGGAGAAGTGGCTATGAAGCATAGAGGTTATGTACACATTCAGTAACAACGAAGGAAGTTCAGGATCACCAAAACAAAGAAGGGCCGATAGGAGACCGTCTGGGCGCGGTTTCGGGGACGGTTTATTGGAGGATACTGATCCGCCTACCTATAGGTGATTGAAGGGGACCGATGGAAAAGAAGCTGAGGTGCAGGAATGGATGGTAGGCGGAGGAACACCAGACAGTTGATAAGGGAGGAAGAGAAATGAGTATTGAGGATCTCAGAGATAGACGCTGGGGTATTAGCGGTAGATGATATGCAGATGAGGAACTTGGACGGAGTAGGAGTGGAGTGGTTGGACCTCCTACTAGGTGGGTTGGACAGATAGCCAGTTTTTGTTGGGATGTGCTAGAGCGATGGCCTCCCGCCCTCGTAGATGCGAATCTGCCTCGCGACGCAACTTCATTTGTAACTGGTTTATGCGCAGAAGAATTGTCAAGTCGTGTGATCTGACGAATGCAAATTTCAGCTCAGCCATCTTACGCTCTAAAAGTGACAGAGGGGAACTGCGGAATATGGGGCATTAATCGGCACACGGGTTGGCGGCATGTAAGTATTGTAGGAGATTGGAATAGAGAGGGTCGACAGCAATGAGAGGACCAGGGGAAAGACAAAATGTGTCCAGGTTAAGGGAACGGATTATCATTGGTACGAGAAGCCGGGTACGTGAAAGTAGGAAGTTGGAACAGGGGGAGGGGTTTGTTTCGGATGGGAACAGTTGAAGCAGCTGAATTCACACGAGACAATACGGTGGTCACTGCCCTGAAAGTGGTCAGTAACCTGAGTGGTAATATCGGGAATATCACTGGGGAATACTAGGTTCAAGATGTTGTTCTCCCATGTAGGACAGGAGACATTTGGGTCCATTTGCCAAGACGGACACAGGAAAGTAAAGTGGAGGGCGGGGGGCTGTTGTAAGAGAACCAGCAGGTTAAAAGAAGGTTAAAGTCACCTGCACTAGTCTTTGAAATCGCGGGATAGTCAGGTACAACAATGAAGATATCCACGACAGACTGAGTTTTCGTAAGCTTTAGACCTGGAGGGACATAGAAGCAGCCTAGGAGGAGGTTCTGGTCGAAGGCGCGAACGGATAGTCTCGGTAAATCTTCAGTAAGGGGAAGGAAGATGTGGCCAGTATCATGAGGGTGAGTAGTGATATTATTTTTATCAAGATTAATAATAATGGTATTTTTCGGATGAGCCCGAGGTATGCTGCAAAGCCCCGTCAGATGATTCAGGTGACCTCAGAGCGGGAGTTCCCAAAATAGCAGAACAAGTTTACACAGAGGGTTGACGGAGATTGTTCTCGAGGGCCAATATGAGGGTAGTAACCGGCAAATTCGAAGGTCAAGGTCATATGGTCAGTTTTACTTATGACTGCTAAGATTGGTTGACATAGGTAATTATCTACGTAAATAATACCGGAGGTGAACACAACAACTGGGAATTCGAGAGAAATCGAAGGATCCTCGCTAGCCTTTTCTGAAAGGAGGAGTTTATCAAAGGAGGTTCGAAGAATCGATTGTATTCTGCGGTGTATTAAATGTGCATAGATAATGGACCTTCAGAGGTAAATTGAAACGATTCAACGGGCCACGCGGTGGCAAAACATAGTGGCTAGGCGCAAAATGATGCAAGCTCAAGAACTGCGTACCACTGATTCGAATGGGGGATGTGCGATTTCAAGAGTTGCGATGGAAGAAATAATCGGAACAGATCAGGTGAGCATTAGATGGGCTATTTACTGCACTGCAGGTATGTCCCGAAGTAACAAGAAGAAGAAGGGATAGCGGTCATGGATCGACGTGAAGTACGATTGCAGAGGCAGTAACAGAGTGGAGTTTAGATAAGTGTCCGGGTGACTGAACTGAAAAACGAAACACACGATGACTGTGAAAAGAGCCACGGAACCGGTGGGTTTGACACGAAAAACTGGATCGTAACTTAGGGTTTGGAATAAAACTAAACAAGTCATCGGGAGTGTTAGTAGAAGTGGAAGGTTCGATACTGGTGAAATCGGTTTTGCGGCGGAACAGTGACAGCCTGAAAGGATAGGGAGACAGCCAAGGTAGTGCTAAATTGAAGGCCGGGGGGCTGCAGGCGGTGGGACGCCAACTGTTTGCGCCTGTTTTTCTGGTCCAGGAATGCCAAAGTGAAGACGAATGATGAATCTGTAAGGGGTAACAAAAATGCAGCGATTAGGTGGGCGTATTGTCCGCCGAGGAGATAATAGAACGGAAGAATAATAGATAGGCGTCTTTTACCGTCTACCGTGTCAAAATTACCTGTAACTAGAGCCCCAAGACAGGAACCTGGGTGGGCTGGGTTGTAACGGCAGGTTAAGGATGTAGTAAATCGAGAGTCGGAGATAGTGGTGGATAATGGAAATTGGTTACTTACGAAATGGTATATACGTCAATTCAGGTGGAATGAACCAAACGAATCGAACGAATGCCACAGCTTGTTGGAGAGGAAGACTATCAAAGTGATGAAACAAAGTTCGACGGAGGACAGGTAAACATTCGGCAGTTTATATTGTTTACCGGATGAATAATGACACACCAGCATGAAGGTGGTAATCCGGTGATGAACCAATCTTGGATGCGTTGAAAAGTGATTGCGTGGATGAATAGCATTCAACGGTGACGTTATTGCATGTGAACAGCAAGCGTACAACTTGATGGTCATTTTGACGGGAACCTTGAGGAAACGAAACCGGCAGGGCTGCAAGATGAATATATCTGAAACGTGCACATGCGAAGGGGTCAAGGGGCACAACGAGATCAGGATAAAGCGATCGGTGGGCACCGTGAGAACGAGCGTCTGGTCTGATAAAGAGAGCAGATAATCGCTGATCACAGGTGTGACTTCTAGAGAACTACGAAATATTTTTCTGCAAAGTTCAACTTCTGTCGAAATTCGGTGAGAAGGTGAACAGTGAAAGTGATGATGCCAGCGAGTGGACGGTAGCCGCGAGTTCTGACATGGTAAATGGGCAGGTTTGCGGTAGGGACGGAAGAGTAAACACACGTGGAATTCAGAGAATGTAGGTGGAGAGTCGCTTACCAAAATCGACGGTCATTATATAGGCGGTTATGGGTTGCCAGGAGAGAAGAGGGTTGATGGAAGGAAATGAACGCTGCACGCTACTTGGCATATAAGTGGGGCGATAAACATTGTCTGTCTTAAATAGGTAGGTTGCAATCCCAATATCAGGCGCGGGCTCGATGGAAGAACAGTCACTGGAGATAGCAGAGCAGATGACATGTTAGTGGCAGCGGTACGAGCATGACGATGGGGTTCTGTAATCCACAAGCGGTGTTAGTGGGTAGGACTGGCCGTGTGTTGGACGCCTAAACTGAAAACCGTTTTTGTGAAAGGGGGTGTGATCAACCAACCTAGATGCGCCCACAAGTCGTTGCAGACGTCCTGCACGCCCGATATGCACCGGCCAAAGCAGTGGATCTGACCGCGTCCAGCACCGTTGGGATTAGGATGAGTCGCACCAGTGCGTCCAGTAGAGTGGCCAACAATCTGGTAGCTGGGTTGCAGGAGCTTCAAAGATCAAAGCCAGTAGGAGAGCAATCGAGTGAGGTGCGAATATCATACCGTCTCGACGGTCCACATCTTACATCCAGAGAAAAGATGTGCCAAGTTGGTACACATGGGATAGGGTAGGCAAAAAGCTCCTTTGAGAAATTTGAAACATTGGGTCCCCTTGATCCAGTTCATCAAAACAGATAGAAGACATAAACTGCGAGATGCAAGCATTTCTTTTAATCTTCTCAGTCGCGTACGTAAAACATGCGATTTCGTGTTCAAATGGAGCACAGAGCAAAACAATGGAATAAATAGTGTCAAGCGAAATTAGGAAACCATTCAGTAAACCTGATTGGTTACCGCCACGTCCGTGAGTTCCCAGGAAGCGTTTTCTGTCGATGTTGATTCACTTTTCACCAGTGTACCCCTAAGAGAAACGGTAGAGTATTTGTGCGACATGGTAGCAACACTCAAACCCACGGTGCCGATTCCTGTTACATACATCCGGGACCTCATTCTCTTATGTACAGAAGACACGTTTTGATTTTGAAGGACAGTCGTACAAACAGATTGATGGTGTGGCAACGGGTAGCCCTCTTGGGCCCACACCGGCAGATATCTTTTTGGGAATGATTGAGAAAAGTGTACATCAGAATATCATCCAGTTTACCCTGTACAAGCGTTATATTGATGACATTTTGATTTTTACTGAGGAAGAACGGTTTACTAAGTTCTTCAACCTAATGAACACCATACATCCCAATCTTTCAGTCACATGTGAAACAGAGAGTGGCAGCAGCCTCCCTTTTTTGGATACCATGATAACAAAACTTGCAAATGGGACAATTCAGAAGACTATCAATCGTAAAGCAACATGGAGTGGACAATATATTCAGTTATCTAGTTTCGCTCCAGCTGCCCACAAAAGGGGCTTGGTCAAAACCCTGTTCCACAGAGCGCGTAAAATCCGCAGTGTAGACCTACTGAAAAAGGAAGAAGCGTTCTTATCCCAAACTCTTTATGCCGATGGATACCCGGATAGGTTCACTGAGATCCACAAAAGAGAATGGCCTAAGACCGTACGAGTCGACACGGCCGAGAAGAAACGAGTTACTCTGGCGTTGTCATTTAAAGGGGATCATCTGTTCAATCGGATTAGCCAAAATATAAAGTGTGCGCTAAAGCGCACCTACTTGGCGGCTGAATTGCAGATTTCACAAACCATCAAACGACTAAACCTCCAAGCACATTCAAACAGTGTGGCGAACCTGAATGCCTCTCACATCATTTATCAGTTCACCTGCAGCTGCGGTGACACCAACATAGGCAGAACAGATCACTGCCTCAGTCAAAGAATGGGGGAGCATGCACCGAAGTGGTTAGTGCAGTGGATGAGTCATCCTCCGCCCGGACAACATACGACGACTAGAAACCCAGCTTCATCGATTGCGAAACACCTTGTTACCTTTCGTCATCGGATTGATCCGGGTCAAGCGTTTCGAGTGATTGCATGGGATCGGAACCCAAAGCTTCTAGCTTTTTGTGAGGCTGTATTGATAAGTAGAATTAGGCCCCCATTGTGCGCACAGAAACTTCTGACCCACAATGTGTGCTTGCCGTGGCGGTAACCAATCAGGTTTACTGAATGGTTTCCTAATTTCGCTTGACACTATCTATTCCACTGTTTTGCTCTGTGCTCCATTTGAACACGAAATCGCATGTTTTACGTACGCGACTGAGAAGATTAAAAGAAATGCTTGCACCTCGCAGTTTATGTCTTCAGTCTGTTTTGATGAAAAAGCTCCTTGTTTGATAAGTTCTGAGATGAAAGCGGAAAGGCGCCGCAGCTTGGCATTTGTGCCAGCCGCGGACTTGGAGAGAGATGTAGCAAGAATATCGTGGAAGAACCTGGGTGGAAGGTAAAATAAGCAAGAAGAGAACTGGGTCATTTCAACGATAAAGGCTAGGTCTAAGGATCTAGTATCAGACTAACCTGAGCCTTAGCGTGAACTAGTAACGAGTCTTTAAAATCAGAAACGAGAAAACCTGAGTGTGAATAGATATGCGCAAACTAATTGGGGATGTCACGGAGCAGAGTCCAGGGAAGGGGGACAGTTATGGCTCGAACGGTGAGGACAATGATTAGAGCCGGATGACGACTGGTAGCAATTGATTGGGTTAGTGAGAAAGCTTGTACAAGGAGGGAATCGTGAGGTTCGGGACCTGCCAGGGTGTGAGAGGATTCTCGGAGAAGAAGCGCATGGAGAATGAGGTTTTGAAGATTGAATAAAAGTCGGGCCTTACTTCAAAACACGGGTCTCAGACATGTTAGTGTCAGTTAACACAAGGGCATCAACCACGGTGAGGTAATTTGCTACTGACGTTTGGAGTGGTTAAGGGAAACACGCCGACGACTTCCAATGAGGAGTGTATTCCAAAGTCTAGGATATTTTAGTAGAAAGAAGTTATATCTCATAGATAGCCCAGCATTCAGAATGACGAGAAGCGAATCTCTGTGACAGATGGAATGGAGAGTGGTCGGTTGGACACGTGGTGAGTCAGTGGAAGAAAGTGCCAGTCGACGATTAAGCCTATGGGGGAAGTAAGGTTAAGTCTCCTACAACGTAGCCGAAGAAGTTCGATGTGGAGGACGGCACAGCGCTCTCCATACCTAAGTGTGGTGGGATAACCAAGAAGCTGTTTCGTGAATGAGCGTCGTGCATTCTCCAAAGTTACTCTGTCGGGTTGGAGAGTGTTAGTTAAGGTGATAGGTTAGTACTCTAGGCAGGGTCGGACATAGTGAGATACTATAGGGGTTTCGTATCGCGCAGGATGGGAGATCTGCTCAGAAATCCCAAGGATTTGTTTGCCTAGGCAGCTGGGAAAAATAAATGTTCCGATAAGTCTGGGGTGCACCAGTAATGCAACCCATGATCTCGTTCTGATGGGTTGTGGGTAATAGGGGAGTTATGTAAAAGAAAAGAGTTCGGAAGTAATTGGCAGCATTGGGTCATAAAGCTGCACTTCTCAACAGAGAATTCAACTTTCCAGCAGTGGGACCACTGTTCAAGACGTTCTAGATCGAGTTGCGTCATTAGGGTTCAGGGTTGAAAAGTCACAAACAATTTTTATGTCGTTCGCAAATAGGAACGGGGTACCGCGGTGGATTGTAAAGAAGACGTCAATAATGTACATTAGCAATAAAAGTGGTCCTAGCTGGCTTCCTTTTTGACACCACTGGTATCGGGGGCGGGTTGTGAGCAATAGTTGTCATTTGAGACAACTTGGCAGCTGTAGGAAAAATAGGAGGGAAACCAGTTAAGAATAAAGGAGTTTACTCCAAAGACTTCGAACTTGGTCAGGAGCCGCGAGTGAGAAGCACGATCAAATGCCTTAGTCAAGTCCAAGAAGATGACAATTAAGCATTTCATACTGTTTTCAGCTGCGGTGACCATATTGAAAAAGTCAAATTGGCTTGTATTACAAGACCGAGATTTTAGAAAGCCATGTTGGCCTTTGTTTACGGAGTAATTAGACAATAATTACTCAGGGAGGCGCTTTCTAACTAGGCGCTCAAATGGTCTAGAAGCCGCGGGTTTGTAATTAGTCGGTCGATAATTCAAGCGGTCAAATAGAGGACCTTTTTTGTGGAGAGGGATAATGGTAGATGTCCACAGCTCTAACTGGAAAATTCAAAATTTCAGAGATAAGTTTAATATATTCAAAAGTGGATTCGCTACCTCAGACCCGCCAAAGCAAAACAGTGCTGGCGGAGTTTTGTCAGAGCTTATGCGGGATGCGGGCCCCACATAACGGGCTATATCAGACACTTCACTGAGCGTAAGTTACATATCGGACATAACGGATGTGGTGAAGGGAGCTAGTGGAATGTGAACAGTTCCAGAGTCAATAGTTATCGAAGACTAGAAGACAGAGGTGAAGGCCTGGGCGATCGCAGCGGGATTATTGACCCGTGTGCCTTTTACTAACTGCACGTACGAAATACTTGAACTGGATTGTGTGTTTCTGTTCTTGATTTTACGTGAAATCCGGAGTACCTTATCTGGCCGGCGAGCTGTAGAAGCTTCCTGTTTTATATAGAGTTTTGTAGTGGTGACTCGAGTACTAATAAGGAGCCTACGCAAGGGGATAAAAACAGAAAAGCCATGGGTATTTGTACACAATGCTAGGACCTTTTTGTATTCTATTTGCAATCATATGAGGGCACAAGACCGGCTACGGTGGGTTCGATAAGTAATTATCTGACTTAAACCTTGAATAAGTTTAGAACATAACAGATTTACTGCAAGCTGGGGTTCATGTGTCAAAAGGCAGTCATCCCACTCTATGAAACGAATTAGTTCGGTAAGTCACTGCCGTTCGTAATGAGGAAACGGAGAGTCGAGCGGGCCATGTGTGTTGTTATAAATGAGGGCACTAAAATTATACGAAACAACTCTGTGATTACTTCCGGGGAAGTGGTTAAGCATGTTAGCTTCCACGTTGGACAGGCCTAAGGTGAAGACCAAATCTAGTATGTCATTCTTCCTGGTCGGGGTTAGAAAATACTAGGTCCAGTGTCCTACTCGAATGCAGGAGAGTAAATTAAAAAGATAGTGTGGGGAGGTGAGCGTATCCAAGTTGATATCGAGTGCACTAAAGTCACCAACGATCAGCTTAGATCCGAGAGGTTTATCGGATAGGTAGTTGAAAGCACTGGTGATGCGTAAAAATTTAAAAGCAGCTGTACCAGGTGGTCTATAAACACGGCCAACGCGAAGGCGTGTGTAAGCAAGTTGAACGCCAACCCATAAGGAGTCCTGAACCGCATGCAGGATAAGGTGGTCGTAAGTGGTTGCAGCAAAGTTGAACTTAATACTGAATAAACATCCACCACCCCGGCGACTCCTGCTTCAAGTAAACATCTGATGGCCTATAAAAGAAATTTAGGCAGGTGGGGTTAGTATTAGTTAGCCAAGTCTCAGTGACGAGGATAAGATCAGGGCTGTGCAGGAGTATAAGACTTTGTAGTGAGCCAAATTGAATAATAAGGGACCGAAAGCCCGTGTGAAGTAGCAGGCTAGCTCTTGGTCAGAGAGGAAAGACGGTGCGGAGTATGGGATAGAGCTCCTAGGGTGGAGCCAGATTGCTTGTCACGACTGTACTGTTTATAGGTTGGAGGGATTGTAGTAAGTTGATGTGCGGTTGGGCGGGAAGGCTGGGGTGGATGAACTACTTTCACGAGGAGGCTTTAGGGGGGGGAGCCAGGAACACGGGGAGTAGCCGGTAAGGTGGACAAGGGATATGACATGTCATGGATGGTGAAATAAGCCAAGTAGGCGTATCTGGTGGGGAAGTCAGCTTGGTTGCTGGGCTAGGCTGGGTATGGCTAGTGCTGATTGGGGCCGTTAGATTTGAAGGAGATTGGTGGTTTGTAAGTCTACTTAGTGCGGAACAACTCCGTGAAAGGTCGCTATCGAGTACCTTGCTACTGGTAGATACTGGCGGCTGGGACATAGAAAAATGAGAAGAGAGGGCTAAGTAGTCATCAAGTTGGAGAGAAAAGATAAGTGTAGTTTTATCAAATGGCTTGGCACCTGTTCTAATACGGACGGTAACACAGGTACCCTCTTTACATCAATAAGTTTGTGGACTGTAACCTAGAGGGGAATGCGAAATGGAAGTGGGGCATAGGGGTGCTGGTTGGCGCAGAAACTGGAAGGTCGCTGGTACTGTTGTAAGTGGCCTGCGTTAGGAAAGATGTCCAGGGTAGGCGAAATATGTAGACGATATAAAATAGACGATTCATGTGGGAAAGTGGTACTTAGGTTACGATAGAGGTTGTGTCAGACATCAAAGTAATAATGGGTAGTAAAGGGTGTCATTATTGGAGAGACTTGGAGGTTAGTTGCAACAGCTGATGAGAACAATAACCAGAAGGTGAAGAAGAGGCATGACTGGGTGGTATTTAAGGTGCAGCTAGTGGACGGTGGTTTTGAGCGGGGTGATGGGTCTTGAATAACGTTCTCCCCTCTATTGTTGCACTCTGTGTTACCTAGCTTGGGGCGCTCAGCGGATGGAAGTGTGGCTTGGCCAGTGAGTTAGAATTGGCTGTAATGTCGACAAGGTGTACTTTACCTATTAATGACGTTTTTGATGGTTTGGTAGATGACCTAGGCACCATAAGTTGCGGAACAGCTGTTGCAGCCGAGGGAAGAGATGGAGTAGGAGAATTTGGGGAGCCTCCGTTGATTGACTGATGATTTCTGAGAACTGTTGTTGAGCCGGTTGGGAGATTCACACCATCATCGGTTGTGGTTAATGTTACAACGGTAGGCAATGGCGGAATCGAGTTGGCAAGCCCAAAGAGAGACAACTTGCCCGGTGTATACTCTATACTTCTTAAATTCTTAGGGGTTGGCGTTGGAGTGTTGAGGTAGTAGTGGTCGCATGGAGAAATGCCCTGCAAGGCTGAATTTGGAAGTCGGATGGTCACGACAGCCGGCAATGAGCAAAATCGGCTTCACAATGAAGATATGTAATCAACTGAAGCAGAGATGGGAGAAAAATGCTTGGGGATTCGGATGGTATCTTTATAAAATCCTCCAGGGGAGTATAATGACAAGAAGTCTGAAAAAACACTGACGAAAAACTGGAAAACTTTGCTGGTGATGAGGGACACGCTCCTTAACCAGCAGTTCCAATGACCAAAGAAAATGAAGAATTGTTATCCCGAAGGAGTTGCGAGATATTCTTCGGGGTGAGGAAGTGCGAAATTGAAACAGAGGGTCCAACTGACCACGACGTTAATACCTGGTATCTGGTTAGGGGTGGCAGAGAAAAAGCTTACAGCGAACTGTGAAGTAGGTGCTGGATCATGGAAATTTGGTGCAGCAAATTGACAAAGGTTGGAAGGTTAGTGAAGTAGGACGCAAATGATAATAATGGTTTATTTCGACGAGCCTGGAGTCTGGGTGTTGTCCTTCATCCTGCTACCTCTTATTGTTTTTTGCAGGGATTTAGGCGGGTGGAAGTGCCATGCCCTTAAGGTGGAGTGTGACCGTTTTCAGAACCGACGCGCGGTTGGCCGTGTATTACGGACTTGACAGCACCCATGATGCCGCATTTGCTCCGATTGTCCGGTTAATCTTTCTCTGCTCTGAGCCTCCTCTAGATTTCACACCCCATTAGCCCCATAGAGGCTAAAAAGGTTTCCCTCGCCCTAGGGTTAGCAAACTCCACGAGCGCTAACCCGGGAGATCACTGCTTACCCCGTATAAGGTTCCACCTGTCTATTATGAAAACGTTCTTGAGTACGGTTTTCCACTGACGCCCAGCCGTCCGTAAGAGGATTACTACGTGGTGCCTTATATCTCTCTCCCGCTGTCTGGCGACTTAGCAGACGGGTTCAGGTATCCTTTTCACTACAAAGCTTGATTTGGACCCACGGCTAACCCCGGGTCTTTCATCGGTGAGTACAGATTAGCAGCTACGGCCTCCAGCCCATTCTCAAAGGCTTTTAATACTGCTTCTTGTTTTACGACCTTTTCTGTGTGCGCCAGATTATGTTTTAGTTTCTTACGAACTCAACGGTTGTAGTTTTCTAGGGTTTGACCCCTTTCTGGGGTTTCCTGAGTTTGTGTATCCATCTCTGGGGAGTCAACACAGCTATCATTCCCTGCTTTATCGGAACCTTTATATGCCTGCAGCCAAGAGTTTCACAGGTAAAGCACTTCAAACGCACCCGTGTCGGACACTTGCATTTCTTGTAGAGATTAGAAGCCTTAAGAGGTGGTCGGCTGCATATTCGGTGGTACCAGCTAGGGCAGATGCCATACTGGACACCTATGTCTTCTAATAATATTCACGGTAATGTCTCATTTCGGATAACCCCGAAGCATGCTGCAGTGCAAGATCAAGGGGTAAAATTGAAGGCTGAAGTCCAATTTCAGGACGATTGCAGAACTATGTGCACGAGAGAATGTTGAAGGGGAAGTATTAAATTTAATTTTACATGTCATCAAGGTCAGGTGTTAGAGCCGGCTGAATCCAGGCGGAGTTACCTTAAAGTAGTAAAGGTACTCACAGATCTTACAACAGGAAGAACTTTCTGCCGGAGAACCTGGCCGGGCCGACGAATATTTGATCACTGTGAAAAAGAAAAATTTCCGAAGTATATGTGAACAAGCAGCGACACTGCATTTTGTGAAAGGGGTTGAGATTAAACATTAGACGATGTAAAGGGTTGGCATTACAGGTACAGTACAGGGAAAATCTGTCAAAGATTGCAGAGGTAAAGTTCACTGAAGGTGTGTGGGTTGAGTCAGTTGCACACCAAAGGGACTGCACCTCTGGACAGTGGTTGCAAAGGTGATGAAAGAAGCGACGGATTGTGTGCTTTCACAAAAAAGGAATATATCGCATCAGCATGAAAAATGGAACCCGCGATAAGTCGATATATGGTGCTCATCTACGATGGTAGCAGAGACACAGCTTGTGAAAGAGAGTATCACTTAAAATAAAAGGTTTGTTCAGGTTAATCAGTGGCTGAAAAGAGGGCAACTTAGCTTGGTGGTGAAGTGGGCGAAGGGGCTGATATACGGTGATCTTATGAAGTCATTAGATTGTGGGTATAAGTGACACTGTTAAGGCTTGCGAATGATGGCGTAACTGGATACGCTGTAAAAAGTCCGACATCAGACATTGGGGAAACAACTGGCATACGGACGCCTTGTTTCCGTCGGAGGGTCAGAGAAATTGCCTTCAAAGTGGTATTCTCCCCAAATGCCCCATTTGTGAAGTGGATGGAAAAAGTGACAATAGTGAAATGATGAGAGAAGAGATGTTCATTTATTGGCTTATCTGAGGCTAACATGTGAGGAACATAGATCTACAACAAAGTGGGCATAATGGTGGTATACTTGTTGGACATCTGACGTAATCAACTATATGTAAAGCAACACCGAAAAGTTCAGGAAACGCACATGGTTGAGTGACCGGGCACGTCGAGGAAGGTCCAACCTGTGGCTTGGGTAAACAAACGCATTAAAGTTAGGCCGGATTATGGATAGTTGGCTTAAAGACGAAGATGTTGAAAAGGCTCCCAACGGATTGCGTAGCAGATGTCCGGTCACAGAAACTCGATAGAATGGCGATAGAAGTTGTTAGTTAAGTTGAATGTGATTCAATTACAGATTTGTCCGGGTTCACTGGTTAATGGAATGAAAGCCTCACAGGCTGGTAACAAAGTAAGCATGAGAGGTCAAAATGTAGTGAACTGATCGAATCAAATAAGAGTAGTTCACATGTGAAATTTTCAGGGCGTGCAGGCTATTGCATAGCTAGATATGCTGTAGAAGGTTCAGCGTAAAACCCCGAAAACCACTCCAAGGATCGATATTCTGAACCGTGGATAGTTCATTGCCAGTGTGACCGGCAGAAAAAGCGAATGACTGAATGACTGAAGATGCAGAAGGATCGACATGGCACAGTAGAACAGGGAGCTGGTGTAGTACTGATGGAACACTTGAAGGAGAACCACTTCCTCTTCTGTGACATTGTTGGTGGGTGAGAGGAATGATAATAGAATGACGGCGTTTTAGATTAATCGAGCGGCGGCATGCAAATTGGTCAACGGGTGAATGATCTCGGTAAGAGTTTTTTCGGGAATTGCTAATTTCATGATAGATATCTGCGCAATGAGTTAGTTGTATGTTTCGGGGTCGAGAATCTGGTAACTGGACAAATTAGAATGAAATTATTATTAGTATCGATTCCAACTGACAGGAAGAAGGAGACTCCGTACAGACCAATGTCGGTAATACCAGTTAATACAGTATTTTTCTGAGTCGAGCAAAAATGTGCTCATACGTAGATTTGGAAGGTGAACAGATGTGTGGCAGATCGTGTTCAGGAACGTTGAGAAAGACAACGGGAGGCAGCAACACAACGCAGACGATGGAGTTTTTCAAACCACTACCGATGCAAGTGGGTGGGGCTGGCTGTGCGCTGTAGGCTCAAATGAAAACCACTTTTGACCGTAGGTGTGATCTTCCAGCCTAGTTTAGTCCAAACTCATTTGCAGGCGGCCCACAGGCCTGATAAGCTCCGGCCAAGGCAGTGGATTCCATCGCGCCCAGTCTAGTTGGGATTATTACGAGTTTTCCTGGTGGGGCCCAATTGCCGTAAATATCAGGTGGTCCATGATCGGGCCACCAGGCAACAGGAGATCCCGAATAGTCGATCGATGGGTGACACATCGGCCGGGCTAGTAGTCTGTGTGACCTTCAGAGTATCAGAAGTCAGCGAGAGGAAGATACGAATAAAGGCGTGGAAATAACGAAAAATTTGAATATCGCTACCTAGGATGCCCCCTTTTTGAGGATAAACGGCAACAGATATGAAAAATGCGTTCATAGACAGAGGATATGTGGATCTAGTTTTCTGATCGTCTAAGGCAGACAGAGGCTAAGAGCTTTTACTAAGTTTCATCTGTCACAGAATGCCAGTGTTTGTAGGATTCAAAAGTCTACGCCGTCCGCGTAGGCTTGGTCACCATGTGTACTTGCTTCGAGGAACAGTAAGGTCTGGGTAAGCGTGCGGAACTTATCCAGTACTTTTTCGAACCGATAGCTGGAAGTGGAACTGCGTTAACCCGATGGAAGTTTATACCGTTACTTGCAGTAAACCGTGGTAAAGGATTGTGAACGTAAGCCGGTGTTGGTCCTGCGGGTTGAAAGTGCAAGACACCTGCGAAGTTTTGGACAGGTGGAAACAGATACGAAATGTGGTGGATTAAAAGCGTACGATAGGCTGTGAAGCACTTTATGCGAAAAGATGAGGTTCACTTTATTCCTGCGGAGCCCTAAGGGATCTGCTTCAAAAAACAAGCATCGTTTTCCATAACTTAGGGATGATCTCTGCCCAGGAAGCCGCTCGGTAGATCTCCGCTGGACGGATTCAGTACCAAGTCTAGGAAGGTGGTATCCTAATGGAGGTCTAGAGTGAGATCTACGGAGAGAAGCAATGCAGTCTCTGACTTGAAAGGAGTTAAATATTGAGCCTAAGCCCGTTGTTGCCCTTGAAACATGGAGCTTCGGATATTCGCAGAAAGTAACGGTGCAGGAAAAGCTTAGTCCAAGGTCTCAAACAAAAATAATGATTATGATAATATTGGTATATTTCTCGGCCATAGTCGAGGAGCACGCTTGAGCGCATGATCGTAGTTTGCAACGCTACTCAATAAAATGAAGTATTCACAAATTTTAGGAATGAGACAGCGATAGTAAAACAAAGCCAGCAATAGTTTGAATGGATCACTCCAATAGTGGTTTGCGCGGCAATTCTGAACCGGTTTCAAGTTCGAGCTGGGCGGCGGTTCACAGTGTGGATGCCGAGAAGATCGTGAGTACGTAGTGCTGAGGAAGCCTCACAAACGAGAATGATGCTAGCCATGGAAAAAGAAGGTTCGCTGGGGTCCTGCAGAGTAAGTTTTGGACAAGAAGAAAAGGAATAAGGTTTTACGGAAGTACATTCAGGAAAATCGTTGCGTGCAGAAAGCAATGCAATCCATGAAGGCGGCGAATCTACCGGGGTTCAACAAAGGAAACGAATTTTGAAACAGGGAGACATGAAATGAAATTTCACGAAGGTGCACTTGGGAACATTGGTAAGTGTGGAAAGAACAGCAGTCCATAAAAAGGTAAGTTTAATTCCGGGATCAGTAACGTGTACCATTCAGAAATGAGAAAGCGCAAACGGAGGGTCCGGGAAAAATGTAGAATCAGCTTCCAGTCGGCTGCGGTTCGTGGGAAAAATGAACTGTTTCAACGGACACCAACGTGAAAAATCTCCGCATAGACTTGAGATTTATTGCGCTGTTTTACTGACAAAAGTATATATATATATATATAGAGAGAGAGAGGGAGAGACTGAGCCTCAGTGTTATTCAGCGCCATTACTGGTAAAGTAAAACATCCTATGGGTATGGTTCATCTGGCGGGGTGAAGGATGTGTCGATCGATCAGCCGGGTCTGTCTAGATATGGTGGATTTAACTGATGACTATTATTGACAGGTACATTAGCAGGTTGTGCGTGAACTGTTATTTGTGTTGGCTGCGACGGTGATATCGGCAGGAGAGGCTTCGCGTCAGAAAGAGCTAATCGATCTGATAAGAAGTTGGGGGCATTTTCTGTTGGGTGGCTGGATTGCAGTCCCAGTTGTAGTGGAAGGTCACACTTGGGTCTCAGTCGGTACTGGTCAAAGTGTCACCCTTGGTTATCCATTGTGGCGACTGAGATGGTGGGGGAAGACGAAGTAATTGGATATTGCAGTCCTAAAGTGGTTTCAACCATGAGTTACGGTAATAGATGAGGACAATAATAACGAACTGGTTAGGTTTACTTGAATAGGGCTGGAATGAAGTTTCATTTCAGCAGCCAGTGGAACCTTCCCCACATTCTGGGTAAAGTAGGCACTCGGGGGATTGCTTTATAGTGCTACAGGCTAGCAAATTTGCGTACCCCATTTAGGCAGCTGTACCTGCATTTCAAAGGATTACTGGTTTGCTCTGTGGCGTGGCAGGGCTCGGATAATAACAAAAACCTAAGGCTTAACGGTTAAGAAGAATTAGAAACGGTAGCCCTCAATACTGTTTGCTTGAGTAGAAAGCTTTCCAGCACCGAGGCGGTGAGATAGGTTTAAAAGAACAGTAGGTAAGCGGCTGGGACTGATACCCTGCTAGCATAGCACCACATTTGTTACTGTCTCTTCTGGCTTAGTAATTTTTCTATACCTAATAGTTTTCGAGGGGCGGTAAAGTAGAAGAAGCTATAAGGGTGTCGGAGATGATGCATTAGAGGAAATGGGTCTCGTGCCGAGAACAGCAGACGTAATTTCGTCTATGCTCCTACTCTAAGGTGCTAGCTTGCTGAGATTATACTTAGTAATGAGCAGAGGTACCTGATGTAGCGGTGACTGGAAGGATACCGCGGTATCTTTGTCGTCACCAGCGTATGACAAAGCAGGACAAAACCAGTGTGAGGACTGGTTCGGAAAACCGTGAGGGGTGGGGACGGGATCGGGGCGAACTTTCGTCAGGGAAGCGAAATCTAAAGGTCTACACTCAGTGCTTGTGATAAACGGCACCAGTTCCTGCTTCATATAGGGAGGTAGCACAAATCTTATCAATTGGCATCCGGCTTGTGGGGCTCTAGGGGAGAACCACGCCTTTTAGGCGTTTTTATTATTTTTTATGGTTCTGTCACAGTCAGATACCTGGCTGCCAGAGGAGGCGGAGCTGTTTTTCGTGGGTGGACGCAGCTCCCACCCCCGGCCAAAACATGGACCGCATGTAACAGGCTGCGCTGACAATGGGTCAACCACACCATTCAACCCGGAGCAACACCGCGGTTCGGAGACATGGGTGACATATGACAAGGCTGGTATGTCTAGAAGACAAAACAATGGGGTTTCCTCTTTTTTTGTGCCAATCTCTTACTTTTTGATGTTCATGTCGTTTCTCTGGCGGTGAGCTCCGTGCAGAGAGACAGTCATGGCCAGGAATGTTCACAGATGTGCCGCGGTATCACTCGCAGGATGAACGGATTGACGACAACTGGTTGGGGAACCTGTGAGTAGGTTGCATTTATATGTAGTTATCACACTTTTGTCGGCAGAGTAATTCATCTGCCGATTTGGGCACCATCTATCAAGGGGAGATAAGGCTTCAGAAGTGTCATAGAGGGACTTCTTGCAACTAACCTATTTGAGTGTGCGCCGGATGCGGGGCACCAATAAAGCTGCGAAGAGAACAAGGGCGAAAGTGTATCTTGAAAATTCGGAACAAGTGGGGAATGACCAAGACATCCGGGATGGGTTGCAAACGTTCCGTCACCAGCCAAGGTGAAATTACCAGGGCCCATGTGGCCATTCTCCTAATCATTCCTGAGCATAAAACAATAGCTGCTTCATTTCATGCTGGCTTCTCCAGCGGCCCTGACCTCAGCTAAATACGAGTTGTAGAAATAAAACCCCTGGACTTTGAGAAGGCAAACTTCTTAACTCAGCAACTCGACATCTTGCAGTGATTCCGCTGCTTCTACAAGCAGTCCAGTATGCTACAGCTTCATTTCCAGTATCCAGTTATTCGGGAGGGGCAGTACCATAACCCTTAGGTCGTGTAGACACAGCGAAGTCGCTTTGTGGTTCTTCAGTTTTTTATCTGACCGTATCTGACTTAGTACACCAACGATGTGTATCAACCACATGTAGCAGAATGAACCCCTGCAGTTCTTTCCTGGTCTTGCCGCTCTTCCAGTGCGGGTAGTCCGAGTCCAGGTTATTTCACTGCATGCGGTTCGCCGATTAGATAGGTTTCCTATATTTGGCTTCTCGGCGAAAAATCACTGACAATTAACCATTTGAACATACACAGTAATCCATCCCAAGTCGAAGAATGGGTCGAAAGACTCAAGCTCTGGTGCGGTATTCGTAAAGGAGCTTAGCAAGACCAGTCGGCTCTGTTCCTTACCGCGAAGGTTCACGTTTGTATTTGTAGCTGAAGAACGTGGCATACCTCGATGCGCTGGCAAAACTACCGTTTGAGAAAATGTAAGAATTTCTGCTATGTCACGTCATGCCAGTCAGTTTATAGGCCAGCGAACTGGCGAAATTTGACTCACTAGTGGGAGACAAAGCACTTCCTGTCGCAAAATCATTCTACGACGGAATAAGCAAACTGCACGCTGCAATTATGGGGGCCAGTTGAAGGGAGTCCTCCATGATCGACTGGCTGCCGGGATCAACGGCATCAATGTATTGCGACGCCCGCTCTAACAGAAGATCTTGAACCTCACGGGGGCTCAAAATACTCGCGAGCAAATCGATGACGTGCCATCGGCCACCACAAATGGGATCAAAACTTTATTCCAGCAAAAAAAGTGCGAGCCACTTCACCGGCACCGTAACCATCAAGTACACGTCAACTAGTCATGCCATTTCGATGCTGCCATGTCTCACAAACTCACGTAAAGGGACGAGTCTTGTTTAGACTTCCATTTGCATCCAGTGTGTCCATTCCTTTAAGCCGTTGCCATGCATGTGGCAAGACTGTCAACATACTAGAGGTACGCCGGAGATCCAAGAGAAACATAATCGAGGTGACCTAAACGAAAGAAGCCAAGGAAAGCAAACCTATCTACTGGAGACCACCTGTCTGGACGACCAGTTGCAGTAAAAACCGGCGCCACTTGGATGCGGATTTCAACATGAGTTCATTGTGGGTACGGAAAATCGTAAGTTCTTCATTTTTGAGGTGTGGAAGATTATTTTCCCCAAAAAACAGTAAAACCCACTGACATGTGCATTCAGAATGTAACCGGCCGCCACCTCAGGCTGTTGGGGGAAAACGACCATAATGGTACAATCCAAGCGGAAGACTCGAGTCGTGGTCTACCTCTTGATTTCAGTCTTCCGTCCGTCTATTCTGAGATCGAATGCCCCATGAGATGCCAGTCACTCGCCCGCATTTCGTACAGAGTCAGCTCTTATCATTGATCCTGCAGTCTTCCAACATGTGGTGATACGATACTCGAAAGATAGTGGCGGAGTGGCGGTGGAAAAGGCAAAATAGCAGGTCAATGATAATATGGTTTTCGTCAAATAGAGAGTATCATTTTAGGTCGAACTGTAGGCATTCTAAAATACTGAGGCAAATGAATCAGAAGGATGTGATAACTCCAGCCAATTCGTCTTATTGGACGGCTCCCATGGTTGTGGCAATGAAGAGCGATGGGAAAAAGCCACTTATTCGCGTGCGCCACAGACTCACTTTGGATCCACGACTACAACGATGGGCAGCAACTACCATGAAGCCGGAAGATTTTATGAAATCTATGTTCGGTACATGATTTTTGATGATTGGTCTCGCTGATGTTTACTTACAAATTCCGCTGCTTACAGAACCGAGATGACTTACCCTCAGCAGCACCTCCTAATGTATGCTTCAGCATAGTTTCCCACCCTTCGGGTTGAAAGCTTTTATCGGGCGTTTTTAAGACTGCTTCAACCAGGTGATCTGGGGTTCGACCAGAGTAAAAACACGCCAGGATGATGTGGTCTCCTTTGGAGAGTCAGCAAAAGAACGTGCCCATCGATTTAGGTAGATCCTGAAAAGATTTGCGGCCAAAAGTTTCTGATCAGAATTCCAAAATGCGAAGTCGATATCCGGGAACTGGGCTTCCTTGGGTGAATCAGGAATGTCAGAGAGTAGCGGCCAGACCATGAGCATTTCAAGCCTATTGCCGGAATGGAGCTACCGATGCATCAAAAGCCCTTAAGGATGACCCTTGGTTGTCTGCAATTCTGTTCCAGGTTCAAACCGAATTTTGCAGCGAAGGCCCGGTTGCCCAAAATATCAGTGGTGAAAATCCTTCAAAGCCACTACAATTCCGCGCTTTCGTCATTTCACTCACTTACATACACTTTTTGCGTGTTTCCTCACAATTCATGTTCCTATGGGCCAGCCTTTGTTTGTTTGCTTCAAACGCGCTACCTTGTCATATCCCATCTTGGACCTGCGTGACGCACGTGCTTGTCTCTAGCATGCCGTAAACTTTGTCCTCGTTTTCTGAGCCTGTACGATTGTATAATTGAGGTTTGTGTATGTTTTATGTTGTTGCTCATTTAATAATCAAGTATCGTAGAATTCACGGGTCAATCGTGCTTTGGTTTTAGATTTCGCTCGAATCGGGCTACGTAAGCACGTCCCGGTGGATGTTCCTCGCCCAGTCATCAACTGCTTGGTAGTGAAGTGACCCATTCTGGGGGTCTTGCGAGACCTCAATAACAGGATCACTGAACGTCCAACGGCAACCCCGTTTGTACAGTCTAAACACACAGTGCTAATCACGGATATATCTAAGGTTGGAAGCGTGCAATGCCTGAACAAGATGGACGCCCGATCATCTGTTTTTCTCGGCTTTGGTTTACTACCGAGAGGACACTCGCAGAATCCAAAAAGGCACTGCCCTTATTCTCGGCGGTATGACGTCTTCACAAATACGTGTTTGGATTAAGGTTCACAATCTTCACGGACCACCAAGCACCACAGTTCATCTTCGACCGGGATAAGACCGAAGCCGAATCCACAGCCTCCATGATGCAACGATGGAATGATGCCCTTGCTGTATATAATTACTATATCTTACACCGGCCTGGTAAGACAATTCCACATGCTGATTACCTAAATTCTTGCTATTCGCCGCAGCTGAACCGTGTTAGTTCATGTCACCTGCTGCTCCAGTGTCAAGAGAGGAGTTACGGAAATACACTAAACGGAATTACTCGTCAGCAATTTTTCCTACCAACAAAGGCTGACAACCAGAAGCGGAAATAAGGTATCCATAATTTTTCTTGAATCGAGAGGAATTGCGCATACAACCTGACGGAGTGCTGTGCCATGGCGATCGGTTGGTCATACCGCCTCTCCCAGGCTGAACGGTTTTAGAAAATCTGCACGAAAGCCGCTTGAGGAGGGAGAAGATGAAGTCGCCTGCTCCGCAATTGTACTGGTGGCCTGAGGTGAACGCGGAAATGAATGCAGTGGCCAAGAACCGTGATGAGTGATTACATAAAGCTAAGTCAGAACCAAAAATGCAGAGTTCGTAGACCGGTGGCTAAATTTCATGGAAACGCACATGCGCCGGTTTCTGCTTCCCGTTCCTGACAAGACACCACTCCCTTGTACTGCTCAATTCACTCTCAAAATGGCTGGTGTATTTTTACCCTCAACGACAACTACGTCATTTGTAATCCAGGCTCTAAGGTAAAACTTCAACCCGGAAGGTATCCCAAGTTCTCTTCACCGATGATGGTTTCCAGTTCTGTGCTTCAGAGTTCAAGAGGCGGTTGGATTATTTGGGTGTCATCCTCCTTGAACGGCACTTCATCATCAGTGTCCTAGCTGAGCTGTGAAAAATATGGTAGGTACTGGAAAGAGTACTTTCGCCTAAGCTAATCCGAAAACATTGCCGGAATCGGGGACGTTTCTTGGCTATATTCTGCTACAACTTTGGAAGGCAGTGCAATCGACAACGAAAGAGACTCCAGCCATTCTGTTCCAATCAAGGGGTCTCACATAGTCACTAAGATGCCTAGACTTAGGTGAAGTAAAATGCTTCTTAGACAACGATCTCTGGCCGGGCAGTGGAGTCATTTTAAAACAACCCGGGTAACCCCTTGGTCGAGATCCTGGCTTTTGGGACTCAACGGTATACCGGACACACTTCAGTCAACTCCACTTGGTACGTGCTGCTGAATTCAGAGTAAAACCTACGACCGGGAGTAATGGTCGTGCTACCCCAAAGGAAGAAAACAAAACAGTTAATTTATGGCAACTATGGCCTTCTGCCCTGTTTCAAAGATCCGTACATCAAAAGAGCCAAGTCGACGGGGAACTTCTGAGAGAGGAAGGTTGGGGCGATTTCACTGTCTCCACACGCGGTCCATTTCGCAACAGTTTTATTTCCAGTATCCAACCGATGGGGTGAAGCCGAGCCATAACTATCAGATCAAGTAGATTCGGCAAATTCGCCTTGTGATTCGTCAACAGCTTACCTGCAAATAAGACCGTGACTACCCTTGCATAAAAATGAGTTAGTGCCAACCAGATGCGGCAGAATGCATTTTTGCAGTTCTCTTCTGGTCTTGTCTTTCTTCCTGTGCGCTAAGTCCGGGAGTGAGTTATCTCACTACATACGATTGGTCAGTTAGATATGACTCCTGCGCTCTAACTTCTACCAATGCCCTCTACTTTGAGAAACTTGACCTGCTGGAATATGTCCTGACACTCCAGCATATTTACACAATTATTTCAAGGGTCCTCGCAATACACTTTGCTTTATCGAGTTTCTGTATTTCTCTGTTTTCTTGGCTGGGGTCTTCGTCATCTTAGACAATGGGTTCACGCAGTACTCCGGGTATCAGTTGGATTGACGTACTTACTCAAGGAATTCGGTCCCTTGATTTTTATTAACCTGGACACCAGCTGCTAACTAGATCCCGGGAATGGCCCATTGAAAGGGGAACAGGTAAGAAGTTCCGACTCGGGCCAAAAGGCCGTAGAATTGGACGGAATTTGTGGAGGACTTTCTGTATTGAGACGGTTTCGTTCACGTTTACTTTTAGGAGCGACTCCGGATGCGACACCAGTTTAAGGAGTTAGGCCTTCAACCGTCCACAAGCATAGCAGTAAAAAATGTTTTTAAATTGGAAGAATCAGTTGTGCTTACCGCAAGCAGACGAACAAAGCACAGCCCTGTTGCATTGAAAAACATGCAAACAGCCTAAAGCTAAGTGCTTATTGATTGTGTTTGTCTAAGGTAATTTTTGGTCATGAATCTACACCTTCAAACTTAGTCATTTTTAGGTCGCTGACGTTTTGAGTCGGCGGAACTAGGGCCCATTTTACTTGTTTTCTTCCTCTTGATCTCGTTGAAATTCTGGCGTCTCACGAAATTTTAAGCGCGCTCAAATTTGATGCTCGTTGGCAGGATATCTCTTTTAAAAAAACGGGGACTTCAAGAACCCTCCAGCACACTTCATTCTGTTGGCCCGGTTTGTGAACCGCCTCCCGGGTGGACACGGCCTTCTTAACCCTCACGGATGCGTATTAGCGAGACTAGATCATACCTTCTTGCAGCTATTTGGCATCCATTCATTCCCTTGATAGCCGTTCTCCCGGCTTCCCCAAGTTAAACTTTTTGCACTTTTTGTATTTCACTTTTGTGTATCACTTTTCTTCCTTCTCCAATATTTAGTCACCATTTGTTTTTGATGTGATTCTTCTAAGGGTCTTTGTTGGTCTATGAAAACTGTTGAGTATTGCCACTGAAGCAGTTAGCGGCCATTTTGGCTGTTTTATCGGACAGCAGTGCTGACCATCGGTTAGACTGTGTTTCTCTTCCTAGTCAAAGTTGGAATTGGTGTTTCACTATTTGACTGGAGCTTCTTGGATATGAATTCCGTGTAAAAGTGTGAAGTAGAAATTTCCTGTTTTTGTGTTCTAGGTCGCATGGTGCTCCACCAGGTGTTGGTTCTTGTGAACAGAGTTTGGGAACAAGATTTCTTGAACCATTGATTCCAAAGCTCAACCTTTAGTCCATTAGTGTCAGCTTTCGATGCAGAGAAGGCAGCAATGTTGCTCCGGCTGCTCTCCCACTAGTACGTCCAGGAAAGGTGGTTGCCAGTCCTTCCCCATTTTTTTGTGAACTTGATGCTGGTAAAGATGATATCAATCCCAAGGACTTGGAGCGCAGATCCCTCATAAGGCCCAGATATCGGTTTTCAGGGGTAATCTTTGTATTTTTTTGTAAAAGCTGCCGTTCGTTCTGGAGCGCACGTATTAAAATAGGTCGAGGACGGAATTTGAATAGTTTTTGCTATGTCCTCACAGGTTTTACGGCGGCTGACATAAGGAGCTGTAGTGGAATAGTCCAGAGGAATAGAGAATATATATGAAGAACAAATCTACCCTGACAAGAATCTTTTCCATGGAGTAGGTATTCAGGTTTGAGTAGCTAAAGATATGGGGTGTGAAACAGACCATGTACATCCACTATGGCTTTTTATTTGGACTTGCTCCAACAAGCCGCTACTTTGGATGGGTCTAGTGTGCACGAAGTGGCTACCTTTCTTGGTTGTGTGTGTGAAAAACCGACTAGACCACCAATATGCTGGAGTGTTCTCAAATCACTGGTCTACACGCTTTTTACTCGTTCTTTGTCAGACTCCTCCTTTGGCGCACTAGCCCTAGTTTTTTCGCCACCTTTTGGAAGTGACTCGTTTTGGTCTCGCGTGACCCACGTGTTCGTCATACCATATAGTGATTATGGATCTCATTCGAGTCCTTGTGATCTTCTCTGGGTAGAGTATACGTTTGCAACATTTTTTATTTCATAATCCAGTATCGTAAAAGCAACAAACCAGTGCTTTTTGATTTTGGGGTTGGCAGTTGGCCGCTTGTTACTCAAAGGTGTCTTACGGTGTGATCTGTTTCCATTCTGGTCCAGACAGGAGGCGCAGAACACAACCACATCGGAGACCCAAGCGTATTCGAAAGACAATGAAAGGTGCATGCGTAAATCGGTAAACAAGAAAACGAAGCATGCCGGAGATTAGAGGTCATCGGGACCATCTTTTTCCACGCCGATTGCCCCCCTTATGTCTCCCTTTGTAACTGTTTGAGGCTTGCACCTGCTAGATTTCTGGCTAATCTGCAATGGTTAGGCAAGCCTTCTATTGAGATATGGATATCCGCTCATGGAGGAGTGACCACTGCGCAGAGTGATTCGATCCGACTCTTGGGGTTGTACTGTTCGTGTTTGCGCGGCTTTCTTTGGAGTATCTTCTATCCACTCGCGTGAGTGTTTGCCGGTGTTGCACTCATCAAGTACAATGTGACAGTATTTCTTTCGAGGCTGATTGGCACGCATGGTTCGCAGCTCTGCTCCGACAAGCAACCAGTATTCAACCTAACCTCTCCTTCCCCTCATCTTTCTCGAATTCTATGTAGAATGACGTTGTCCGGAATCTCTCACATAAAAGTTTATCGCTCTAACTTAATCCAAATTTGGGGCCTTGCTACCGAACTTCCGTTTGTCCCAACTGCTGTCCCTTAGCTGGCTGCTTAGGAGGCATCATTCTTGCTTGGTTCTCATTTTTTGCCCAATATAATATTTGCTAGGTGATACCCCTCTGGAACGTTTTGGCTCAGAATAATCTTATAATCAGGTTAAAACAGGCTGATGTTGTCATCCAGCCCCTCTTACTTAGGATATGTTTGCACTTCCTCTTGAAGTATCCACAAATCGTTCCACCTGTCCGTTTGATCGCCGGTGGCTTGGTGAAGTTCGCATGTGGACAACGCCATACGTCAAACAAAATTCTGAAAACTCCATGAAGGTGAAATGAGCACCATTGCCCGAAACAAGCTCCTCAGGGAAATCTGGTGTGCGGTACGTTTCTGAAGTAACGGATCGTTGACTGGCCGGCGAGTTGTTGTATGGTGTTGATTTCTGGCTGCTTTGGTGTGGACTCCACCAGAAGTAGGAGGTAGACTCGAAGAATCGGTTCAGCAAAATCATTGTGAACGTGGTTCCACGGTATTGATGTCAACAATCATGACTGTGGCTCAACTTGTGGTTGCGATTTTACGACTGCCGCGAACTGGCTGAGCTGCCTATCCAACCGTCGGAAGTTTCCATCCATAAGAGGCTGATAAACGTGGCTGCGCGTCGAGAACTTCATTTTGCTTAGCCCCGGATGCCCCGCATGTAAGCGTTCCGTGATATCAGACCTCAGTGATTTTGGAAAAACTATTCCTTCTGCAAAACAAGGGGACGTCAGTGTTCGACGGGGAATCGAGTCGGAAAAAGAACTCACGAATCAATTGTTCAGTGATTTCTTGGGCCGCCCGTGCCTCAGAAAGTTTTCATTCAACTGAAGCCGTTGTCATTTTCAGTAGCATTCTTTATTGGTTGGGCCATCGTTTCTATGTACGACGCAGTATTTACGGGCAGCTGCTGAACCTCCTTCCCAACGTTGATGGAAGCGCCGGTCAACTAGTCACCCCGTTTTTCTGGGTGATATTAGGCAAAATAATGCACCGGCGTGCTCCATCTCCGAAGAGGACTTATGTTGGTTATGGAAGTTGTGACCCAACAAAATTGTAGCCCAACGTTTGCAAACCGCTGGAAGTATGAACAGGTATACCTTTCTTGTTGTTGAAAACAGCTAGAAGTGATTTGCGGTCAGTTTGAAGGACCAACTTTCGTACCTGAAACTGGTGCTTCGCGGAGATAATGGCAAAAGCCTCCCTCCCGATTTGGCTATTGTGACTTTCAGCAGAGGATAACAATCCAGGAATGTGTGCCACAGCTTTGTGACAACCATCCGCTAACCACCGCAGGATGGCCGGCCTTATAGTATACTCAGAGCAGATGATGCGGCAACAATGTCAGATGATGGATCGTGATATGCTTACAATAAAAAGGACGGCAAAATCTTTTTGATTGACTCAAAAGTATGCCAACAGTCATGTGACCGATAACAACTGATCAAAAGGGGAAAGTAATTCGTTAACCGTAACTCAAAATATGTAAATATATTGTTTACACTGATTATATTAGTTGATCATGCCTAAAGCCGATTGAAGTCCATGGGTGCCAATGGGTACTGGCACACCACAAATGGGTTCCACTTTTTCCGGGTCCGGAAATCTGCCAGTTGCGTCAAAAATAAAACCCAAGCACTTGAAAACGTAAGTGAAGAAGAGACACTTTTTTGGAAGGAAATGGAAGCTACATTGTCGTGTGCGATGCAGAAACATTTTTAGATGCTGGTAATGCTCATGAATATTTGTACAAAATAGTTTCACCCGCAAAAGCTATTTTGAAAAGCAATCCCGACAGCATGACGTCAATAATTAGCTGAAATATGGTAGTTACACAAGTAAAGCCGGAGGATAATCTGTTCTAACTTTAAAGTCCTTTGTGTGTTCGTATGGCCAAACAATGTTTTGATTTCTCGTCGGCTTATATCTGCGGATAAGCATCTGGAAAATAGCTCTTGATGGACATGCTTCCACCCTTTAACTTTGCCGAAAGACTCTCAGGAAAAGGTGAAGAATACTGATGCGTCCTCAGAGAATCATTCAAGCTTACTGAGGAGTCCGCCTACATGCGCAACGTGCCATTTGGTTTCCTCACAACCACCATCAGTGCTGTCCACTCTGAGCAGTTCACTGACCAGCAGCAACTTCCTGCAAGCGAGTTAATTCTTTGATACTCTGGTCATCGGCGGAATGCGGGACGAGTCTCCTTGGTCGGAATACAGCTTCAGCCTCCTTTTTTGGGTACAGAGTTGCTTCTGCCTTGGAACGTTACCTCGAATTGTCGGAGAAAACGTAGTCATGTTCCGTGTGTACCTTTTGGAGTGTTTGGAGTAGAAATTTTCGGTTCTCCGGTGGATGAAATGTGATTCACTTCGCAAAACTTGGAAACGGATGTGCCCTACAGTTCCATTGTTTCAGTCCCTCGTATACCAACCAGGTTGCGGAAGAATCACTAACAAAGCATGCCAGTGTAGAGAGTCTTTTGCCTCGGAAATGGGGTTTACATTTCACTACTTCCAAGACAATCGTTAGGTTACCTGAAGCCTTGTGCGCTGGGTTATATGTTGGATGTAAGGTCGAGCAACCTAGAGCTAGGCATGACGGCTGCTTCAAAATGGTTATATCGGGGCCCGAGCCAAACTAAGCAGCTCGAAAACCCCGTTTACAGTGAGAAGCGTAAATTTGTGTCCTACTGAGAGTTTGGCAGTGTTGGATAGGACGACGATAGAGCTATCAAATAGCTCTGCGGGACCCACCAGGGGTCTTTTTGTTGTACTGGTAACAACGTGTTTGCTTGTGTCTCTTTCACCACAGAAGTTACAGATTCAGTTACCGCATGGAAAAAAATTTGACAAGATGCCAGTCACTGCATTTCTAGCTTGTGGTAGGAGGTCCGGGTTGATGAGTTTGTGAGGAAAAAGATTTGTTTTGACGTGGTACGATTTCCAGTAGATTGATGTCTGTGTATGCCGGTCCCTTCCCATCCAGCTCCGCATCCGCTTCCATGTACGTGACTGTTTGGCACTCCTCAGTTACGGCCTGAATTGTGGGGTTTGAGGAGCTTCACAGCTAGGAGAATACAAGGCGTCGTATCTCCTCATCGAATTGTGGTTGTAAACCACTGAAAGCAACAAGCATTCGAATCTATCTATTGATAAGTCCTCCATCCCGAACCTCTTGGCTTTGGGGTTGATTTTCCCTGCACATGCCACAAAATCTTCTACTTATGTCTGCCAATCCTAAAAGCACCGCAATAAGGTGCGAAAGAGAAAAGACCTTGCAGATGATATTGGCAGGGGAGAACTGGCTGTTCCAGAAAATGTTTTGTCGACTGGCTTTTGAGGCATGTTAAGGTTTGCGTGCAGCTGGTGTTCCACTGGACCAAGCTTGCACATAAGGGACCTGACTTTGTCCGTGTTTTCCTTGGGGCACATCCACGCTGAATACGTACTCGAATCGTACGAGCCATGGTTTCCGAGTGCCCTCGGCTTCAGTGTCAAATCTGCATTTTGTGATGCAATTTACGAGGTTATCACTTGTTAGACCTGCATTTGTTGTCCGATGCAACGAACATTAGTCTTTCTTTTTCTCCAAGAATTCAACGATTTTCACTGCTACCGAATCATTTTTGGAAGTCATTTATTTTGTGGGACATGATTTCGTTTATATTTGAACTAGTGGGTTTGTCGCCGTCTGCAATGGTACTTTTCCCGTCTGGCCCGGATGACAGGCGCAAAACAAAACCATACCGGAAATTTGAGTAGATTCGAGTAAAGTGAAAAGTGCACGAGTCAATCGTCAAGCCGCAGAACAAAGTATGCTAGGGGTCAAAGGTCAGCGGGCCCATCCGCTCTCATTCTGAATGGCTCCCCAAAACAGTCGAAGAATGAGTGCCCCGTATAAGAGATAGGAATCTTCAGATATTTCGGGCAAAGTCGCTACGAGGGGGGAATCTTAAGCCGAACCATCTTTTAGGGTTGCACAGTGGCGTTCATCAAAAAGAGTTGATCAGCAGCGTAACCAGTTACCTTGCTCGCGCATCTGTCATCTTCATATGTGGGCTCGAATCAGCTGACCATCGATTAGCTAGATCGAAAGCTGACCGGACCGCACTGGCACCGGTTTATCAGACGATTGCTTCATCGGCTTACTTTGCGATGCAAACTGAAATGTTTTCTGAAAAATCGGTATTGTGTATTAGAAATGGATTTGAGTCAAAGGGGATACCCCCGGAGACACCAACGTGTGCTCATATGGATGGAGGTGCTGATAAACCCAATCCAAAGGATAAAAGAAACTCCAGTTGAGTGGTTTCAGAGGAGCGAAGGTAGCCGACATGCAGTCTCATGCATCCTGAGCTTAAAAAGAGGTGGGGCATGCGGTGCCTTTGCAAAAGCTCTCCCAAGGTCCTCGGAGAATGCGCGCAGTGTCTGTGGGTCACCTTTGAGCAATACGCAGCCGAATTCGCAAAGGAACCGGAAATCAAAGGCGATTATCCGCGAAATTCTACGATACTGGATTAGCATATGAATAAGAACACGAAACAGATATGAACCCCAAATATGCGATCATAAGGACTCAGAAAACGAGAACCGAATGGCGGCGTGCGAGGGATGAGCACGTGCGTCACGCTGGCCTAGAACAAGGATTTGACAGGGCAGAGAGCTGGAAGCGAACAAACAAATGTTGATTTGTAAAAGCATGCAGTGCACTGAACAATCCAATAGTGTAAATAAGTGCGTGATGTTGGGGAAATATGAAAGAACAGTGTTTTTGGGGGGGATTTTTCACTACCGGTTGTTGCGCCACCCACCGAAATCCTCCCAAATCCTAACAGAGTCAGGGGTTTGGCGTAGGGGTACTGATTCTTCCTACCCACCTAGACCCTGCTGTCGGTGCGCGTACCTAGTACCTCATCGTCAACATTCCACTTACGATCGCATCTGATCCGGTGGCCGCACCGACGCGAGGTTACCCTGCATCGTCCATGAGAACGGCTGATCGATGGCTGGCGTGAAGGAGAAACACGAAGGATGCCTTCGGGAAGGCCGTTGTGCCTCGGCAGCATGTGTTTCTGTGATTGTGCGTGTGTGTGCATGTAAATGTATTGGGTGAGATCGCACTCTGGTATATGGGCAAATAGTAACAACCATCACAACGGGAGATATCTACCAAAATGTCGGCGAGAAAAGTGGAAAAATCAGCCCTGGGGCATGTTTTGATGGGGGTCGAGAAGTATAAACGTGTATCATGTGCGTGATTGGTGTCTGTCCAGGTGGTGGTGGAGTCACAACTACTATCTCATAGGAGAAATGCCTTCCGTAACGTCAACGAAAATAGTGAGCACTGCAACTTGTCTGACAGGAATCATGAAGTAAAACGTGTACAATGTAAGTGTGTATGTGTCAGGATGTATGATAGCTCAGCACTTCAGTAAGTCACAGATGCCCTCACACACGAGTGTTCCTTTAGCCACCTTGAAGACGAATGAGGCATAGTCTACTGGGTTTCTGTGCCATCGGCTCCCCCGTCTTCACTCTCGAGGAGGGTGATACGGCGTACGTCTCGGATTAGCGTTCCGTTGGCGATCTACACCTTTACGTTTCCTATCATTTCGTCAGAGCTTTCGATGGTTTCCAAAACCACGCCTAAATGCCAGGTGCTAAAGTGCGCGTGTTTGTCTGCAATCAACACTAAATCCCCAACCTCGAATGGTCTTGATTTGATCAGCCACTTCTATCGAGCTTGCAGGGCCGGTAGGTACCCCCGCAGCCATCGCCTCCAAAAAACCTTGGCAAGATAATTTGCCTGCTTCCATCCATGAAGGTAGCTCCCACGAAGGTTTGCCGCGCCCTGTAAATCCCGGTTTGACCTTAACGTCAATAATTCGTTCGGGGTGAGCGCCAGATGTGTGGGGTCGCCGTTGGTTACTGGAGCCAGTGGGAGCTTTCGGATGACGCTCGTAACGTGACTTTCCCCGGCATAACCCTCCGCGGCGTGGACATGTTGGATCATTGGCTCTACCACAGTATGTCGGGCCGGCAGAAAAGCTCGGGTGGGAGTTGGTCAGCCTACCATCTACCCGTAGTAGTCCATTAAGGAGTTTGGGGTTTGAATGCTTCAAATCGCCCCCCGGAGGTAATATTCTTTTGTCGATTGGTCCCACTTCTTCCGCCCTCTCGAGTTCTCGGACGAAAGCCTCCCGTTGTATCATCTCTAATATATCGTGTACTGCGGCTCGTAGTTCATCGGGGCTTATCGGGCCCACTCGTGTCCGGCCGGAGGGACGGACCCCTTTCATGACTAGCGAATGTCTCTTGAACCTGGCCAACCAAACTAACGCACGAAGTGTCTTCATTCAGGAAGAAAATCCGACCGGTCGTGACAAAATGAATGTCGCTTCGACGACTGTGGCCGCCGTCACCACGCCTTTGATCTCCAGGTCCGATTCCAGAGGAGGTTTTAGCTCGTACACGGGCCAGTCCTGTTTAGGCATTTGCAGGAATTTCGGCCCTCCCGTCCACGTGTCGAGTTGCTGGAGGGTTTTTCGCACCTCGGGAGCACGGATCGGCTGGGTAATCGTCAGATCTGACATGCTTCCACTGGCTCATAGCCGATTCGTCGTGGATGATCGTGGGTCGGTTAGCAACGAAAGTACTGAACCGGCTCCTGACGTTGTTATTGTAGTACAGTATTTTCGTCGAATCCGTCCAAAAACTAGCCTACCAAACGTAGAAGTCGAAACATCTCCTTACCGCTTGTACCGCCCTGACTGCTAACACGGCTGCTGTGATTTCAAGGCGCGGGATCGAAACCAACTTCAGTGGGGCAACGCCGGCTTTGGCGAACAGGATCGTTGCAGTATGTTGTTCATCTCCCGTGCACCATAGTCCATACATCACGGCCCCACAACCGACTTCGGATGCGCCAAAAGAGGCGTGGAGTCCTCCCGTCCGTGTTGCATGATCAGGAGCAAACATCGTGGGATCCGTATGTCCCCTAGTTTCTTTGAGACATCCAAAACTTCCCCCCGGTCCAGGCGGTCTTCTTGGTCCAGTGGCTGGTCCCAACCGACTTTCTTACGATAGAGCTGCTGCAGCAGGATCTTTTCGGGAAACAACCGGGGAGAGAAATCCAAGCGGATTGAAGAGACTAGAGACAGCAGATAGCGTGCCACGATGGGTTACTGGCAGCTTGGGAACGTTTAGCTCGAAAACAAAGTCGCCCGTTTCCGCATTCCATTACGTTCCAAGGGTGCGCTCAGCAGGGATTGGAGGGCTGTCCAACTCTCTAACCCTTTCGGCCCTCTCGTGGTAGGGAATGACTTTGAGCACTTCTTGAGCGTTCGACATCCATTTCGTCAGATGGAAGCCGCCCTCTTCCAGCAATCTTGTTAGGACTCTGAATCGCACTAGGGCCGAGTCTACATCATCGAATGACCCAAGATAGTCGTCGACGTAGACGTTTCTGCTGACGCTATCTACCACTGACCGGTGGATCAAATCTCCATGTTTGTTCGCTGATTCTCGAAGCGCATAGTTCGTACAAAAAGGTGTTCATACCGCTCCGAAGGGATGGAAGGTCATGCCATAATTTATCACTGCGTTGTCTCCGGCCGTTCTCTTCCCGCCACAGGAAACGCAACGCATCTCGTTCTTCTACCGGTACTTTCACCTTGCGAAACATCTCCCTGATGTCGACAGACAAGATCGCTCTACCCACTCTGAAACGGCACAAAACTTCGATCAGTGGTGTGGTCAAGTCTAACTTTTGTAGTGGGGGATCGTTTAACAACTTGCCCTGGAACTTGGCTGCGTGGTCGAAAACCACCCGAAGATTTCGGGTTTCTTGGGGTTGATAACCGGGTGATGAGGTAGAAACCGGATCCTCTTCTGGCCGTCAGTGGCAGCAGGCACCTTTTCAACGTAGCCGAGAGCTTCGTTCCGCTTCACTAACTCTGCATATCGTTCCCACAGATCCCGATCTCGAACAAAGCGTTCTTTCAGTCTTAATAGTCTTCGCAGGGCATAGTCTCTGTTATCAACCCAGGAGCCAGCTGATATGCGCCATAAGAGGGGAACCTTGAACTGTTTCTAAGGCTCCTAGCTCCTTGTCGCACTGTTTGCAAAACGAAATAGTCTCCTTGAGACAGCAATAGTCTTTCATCTCCGATGTCGTGAAACTCCTTTTCATACAGCCGTTGCAATTGATACTCCACGCGGTTTGTTTCGGTTGATAAGTGATTAACGGAACCACGTCCCTCTCTTGGACCATACAATATCCATCCCAGAGCTGTGCGTACGGCATAAGGTGCCCGGCAGTCATCCACTCGCTGGTCAAGTACCCAATGTGCCTCTGGTACGTCACAGTCGATGAGGAGATCCACTTCGTCGTTTTCCCAGTCTAAAACAGGTACATCCTGCAGGTGGGGCCACCTAGTCAAAATTGCGCTCACCGACCTTGGTGCTTGCATGGGGAGATCAGCTAACGTGAATGCCTCCGTTGGTTCAATTTCCTCGTTAGCGTCCCGAGGGATGAGTTGCAGCCTCAACCTGCCGGCAGTGATTACGTGTGTTTCGCCCACCGTGCTCACTGCTAACGACGTCGTGCCTTTGACGAGCCGGTGTTTATCGGCAAACCGCTCTATTACTAGGGTAGTGTCAGATCCGGTGTCGACGAAAGCCAACGCTTTGACCACCTGAGTTGAGGTCACTACTCCCACGGCGACTACTCCTAAACGCACCGGTTCGCTGGCAGACTGCGACGTTGAACAAATAACACTGGGCTTGGTACTCGCCCCGGCTAAGCTTATTCCCGCCCGGTGCAGCAATCAATGGTATCTGCCCGTGCAGCCCCCGTAACCACATCGGTTCCTTGTCCTACAAGCTGCCTATCGGTGCGTGGTGTCGGGACAAATAAAACACGCTCCTGCCATCCTCGCCATTCCCCACCATTCGTCTGTTGTGGCGTTGCCAAACTTGGAACATTCTGGTAGTCCATGGCCAGCACCACATGATCTGCAGTTTGGTTGCGCCGTGGCATCGCGTGAAATGGCATGTGTATTGGCCCAATGTTGGTATTTTGGATGTTCCCGTGCAATGGTTTAAGCTTGGCTAGTACTGGACTTGTTTGCCCGATTGCTGCCCCGGATAAGTCGGCCGAACCTGCTGTCGGCTATCTTGGTTTGCCTGTCCAAGTGTTCGGTCAGGTCTTCAAAGTTAGCTTCCCTGTCGCTTCAGCTTATCCGTTCCGCTTCCTCCTCCCACCGACCCTGTGGTTCGGGAGAAAGGTGACGGACTGTTTTCCAAAGTGTGCATGGCATCTAGGTCAGCCCTGTAACCTAAATGGTCGAGGGCTATTGAGCAGTTCTGCATCCTAATCACCAGGTCGGTCATTGAGTAGACGTCACCCTTGGTTCTCTTTGCCTCTACCATCACGCCCTCTATTAGGTTACGGGCTACTTTGAACGGTTGGCTAAACAAGTCCCTTAGAATCTTCCTTGCTCGGATGTAGCCCTGTTCTGGGTCGAGCATCGTACATTCGTCGATAGCTTCTCTTGCTCGGCCTCGACAGTAGTGAGTAAGATAGAGGGGCCTTTGCCCAGGGTCGGTTACCTTATTTTCGACGAACGTCTCGAACTGCTTGAGAAATTTGCAGTAGTGTTCTGATCGCCCGTCGAAAACAGTTGGTTCCACTCTTGGCAAATCGATCGATGGTGTTTTGTAGTCGGCGACCGGCTTGGGGTTCCCTATCTTATTGCACTCTGATCTATTGGAATTGTCGTAGTCGCTGGTCTCACGCTCGCTCTCTTTCTGGGCAACTTCTTTTCTGCTTCCTGGTCCAGTTGTCTGGCTGATAGCAACTGTTGTTCTAGGTCTAGTATTCTCAGCCTAAAAATATACATCCTTATGATCCATATTGTCCTCAGTAACACATGAACTGGTACTGACAGGACAAGGCCATCTAACATTAACTAAAGAATCAAATGTATCCAAAACCGCCCCAGTGACTTGCCATATTACTTCCTGTCCAGGTTCCAATTGTTTCGATCCTTTTCTTGGCACGTTGCGTGTTTTCTCGTTCCAAATTGATCGGTTGAGTATTGTAACGAACGTTTGAGCAATGCATAGCCAAATTCGCAGCGGATCCCGAAATCAGGGGGCGATTATCCGTGAAATTCTACGATACTAGATTATCAAATGAACAAGAACACGAAACAGATACGAACTTCAAATATGCAATCATAAGGACTCAGAAAACGAGAACCGAGTTGTGGCTTGCGAGAGATGAGCACGTGCGTCACGTTGGTCCAGAACAGGGATGTGACAGAGCAGCGCGCTGGACGTGAACAAACAAACGTTGGTTCGTGAAAGCATACATTGCATTGAACGATCCAATAGTGTAAATAAGTGCGTGATGTTAGGGAAATATGAAAGTGCAGTGTTTTTCGGGATTTTCCACGACCGGTCGTTAGAGTGTCTTGCTCTCCTCGCAATCTTGACCTGTGCTGTCAAAGATGGGGAGCCTAATGACGGTGGGCGACCTGCCCCGGAGAGCGCCTTGCCGGCAGTGAGAATCATCTTGTTTTCACTTGCCTGGGCAGCTGCTTGGAGACAGATGGGTAAAAGGTGGCACTGGATGGCTAGCTTATATCTAAGGCTCGAGAGGCTTACACTTGAATAAACGCCCGTGGAGCAGACCTGATTTTTCACTGAAGTAAATAGGTCGTGTGCTGTGAGCTGTGGCGCATTCAACTTTGTTTTGCCGTCGGAGGACTTTGGGTCCGAGTGCGAGAGAAATCCGAATCCCTCAGGTTTTTGACCATCGATGTTTTGCATAGCATCGATAAGGTTGGGGGGAGTGGCCGAGTGAGCGAAAATGGGGCCATGTGCCGTATTTCGAGTGTCAGTTCAGAGGGTGTTCTATCACAGCGTATACTGCTTTGTGGACTTCGTTGGATTGATCACATGGTGTCTACGACAAAACATATCAACGGTACAGTGCTCCATCTTCCTTTCCCACGGCATCAGTCACTTCTACCAGAAGTTGAGCTCCTCGTTATCCCAGCTGCATCTAATGTTGTGACTACCAATATGTACTCTTCGATTAGATGGTGCTGATGAATACCTGCCGGACGGATATTGTGTCTCATCGTTAGCAACGTTTTCCTGATCAGGCGAATCCATCACGAGTGGCACAATAAGAAAATGACACCCAGCATAGTAAACGACGAAGAAAACGGAAAAAGATCAAAATTTGATTGAGTCCAAAGAAAAATCGGAATTTTGGTTGTCCATAAATCAAAGAATTTTGCTTTGGGTGGTAGACAAGTCCCGAATTGAAGAATTAGCAAATTCAATTATCCAAGCATTTTTTCGAACCCCTGTGGTATCTGCTTTGACTAGAACTGCTAAAATCCATAGCTAAAGCCAGACGGTAGGCTGCAAATACGCGCGAAATGGAACCGGTAAGGAAGAACAGTCACTAGCACAAAGCAACCAAGGCTTCAGCCTGAATATATCAGGACCCGTCAAAACTCAATTGCAAACGGTAAATTTAACTTTATATTCAACCAACGGCGTATCTGAATTGAACGCAATAATAAGCCGACTTTATACAATGCTTACTCAGCGATAGTCTTTCTGAGGACGACCGAAGGGAACAAAAAATAGCAGGTGAGTACGAAGGAACCAGAGAGTGGATGGCCGGAAGGGTGTAGGGAAGAATGAGTCACTAGAAAAATAGGAATCCAAAAGACAAAGAGGCCATTCCTGTTAGGACCAAACCAAATTTTGACATTTGAGTTATAAATACCCTACGACAGGTCAGTAGTCATAACAATGGGCTGAATTGGAGAAAGTTTCTATGATAACTTGAATTAGGAGCTGATCTCTCCCGGCAAAGGTTCAAAATGATTGGAATAAACTACCAGCGGAGGGCTTTAAAACGAGGCTGGCATAGGTTTGGGGAAATTGGCAACCTCCTTATTTTGCCAGGCCACACTGCCATGGTCTTGCAAGAATTCCAATCGAACAGAAGCCTTAGCAGGGCGTTACTCACACCAGGGCCTACAATTTCAGTTCCCAGATAGACTGTTTCCCAAACAGTACTTCCTCTCGGCTAACCCACAGATCTACGGGGTTTTATATCTATGATGCCCGCAACCAGCCTCACGGCCACTATTCAAAGCTGAACCTGTCAAGTTTATCATTTCCCAACCCTTCCGTGCCTCCACTGTTTTTCCCGTTATTTCCACTACCGAAACGAAATTTCCGTTTCGCTCCACCACTGCCAATCCCACTGCAGTCATTTTGCCCGCAGGACACATTCACAAACCACCTCTGTGTAAACTCCCACTACCATGTGACATTCAATCCCACAATCTCTCCTTTCTTCCGGCCTTAATGAACCACTTTCCAAAAACCAGCATCTTTCCAGTCGTTTACACGAAACTCCGCAGGCCTACCGTGCAGCTTTAGGTGTTCCCACTGACTTCTTCCAAAATAACGTTCATATACCCGCTCTACCAACCGCCGATTCCCCTCCTACCTCACCAGAGCAAGCCGCATCAACAAGAGACGAAGCCACCTCGCACTCTCCTAGTTCTTATCTTCTGAGGCCAGCTCTTACCACACAATACCAAGCACCACCTAAGTTGCCACTTGGGATAGCCAGTGCATTCCATAACCCCATATTCTGTCATCAAACTCGAGCATCCAACGATCCCAACAAATCAGGACAAATAGCAAGGATGCCTAGTCAGACGTCTTCTCGTTTACCCCGTAATATTCCGAAATTAGCAATTTCTGGGTCGTCCATTGCTAAATCCCCGAAGTCATCAAGGAAGTGTCCAACGCTAGCTTTTCTCCTTCGATGGTAGCTTCAACTCACGACCCTGCCCTTGTACTTTCCCCATCCAATGACTCCCCTGAGTTACCTAGCCCGAACACACTTCCAAATGAATGGGTTATACTTTGTCCTATTTAACTCCCGGTCCATCTCAAATGAGCTCCATCACTCAAAACATTAAGTCATGGTGCCAAGTCCTGAGATTATCCTTATCACTGAGATCTGGATCACGGAACACACTCCAAAAGCGAAATTCCGCTCGGGGGGTACAAGGGTTTTAGAGCGAATAGGATCGACTGGCGCGCAGGTAGATGTCTAGTGTGCTTACAGCGCGCCCTTCTGGCATCGCCCATTAGACACACCGTACTCTACCCAATTCCGGATTTCCTTTGGCTCACTAATGGGTTCTGAGCTATAGACATGAACATTGGTTGTGCCTGTTGCCCACCCTCCTCATTACTACTGAATTATCTCCTTTAGTTGAAGCCTTTGGTTAACTTTCACTACTACCTTCGGCAGCGAAAATCATAGCCGGTAATTTTACTTGACCTAAAATATTCTGGACGAGCCTCACAGCACCTCCCAACCCAATAGACTTTTCCTCCATACTCATATTGGAGGTTGGGTGCAACACGTTAAAACCCCTTCCTGAAACGACAACATCTTGGATCACATATTCACTCACAGCTTTTCCAAATTTTCAGTTACCGTTCTGTATAAATTCTCCAGCAGCCACCATAAGATAGCAACATATATTCTTTCTTTCCATCTGTAATGCCCATGTTGATTGAAAAATTCCTCTTCTGCTCACATTCTTATGCTCTATGGCCAACTTTGGACAGCTTTCTCTAACCTAATTAAAGCTGACACTGTTTTGTGGTCGACAATTATTCTACGCTTGGTGCACTTACTTTTTCTTTTTGTGTTTGTGCTTTCTTACTAAGATTACTTTGAGAACAGTTCGTACGGTAGTGAGATGCATCGACTCAACACAGTCTTGTTTTATTACTCCTCGGTTTCACCTTCTCGCTCACGTCGACTGACCGTGGATGTTCAGCTCATTTACGCTGATTTTTGGCTGCCAGGCTCAGGAAATTGTTCTTTGGGCCTGATTAAGCGTGTAGAACTTGTTCTGTTTGTTTGGAATTCAGGACAGGTATTTATTATTTACTCTTTTTGGCCAACTGCTCCCATTTTTACAGAACTTTGTCCTATTTTTGACTACCTTTTTGGCCGGATAGTGACTGAGGCTCATTGCCAAAGGTATGATCGTGTTTGTACTTATATTTTTTACTCGCTGATAGTACCGTAGAACTTGCAGAGCAGTCGTGTTCTTGATTTGGGTTCTTCATCGATTTGGGCTACGCTTTGCTTTGAGGCTCCAAGGTGCTATCCAGAACGAGTGAAGCTAATTAGTCGATGAATCGATAATTGGTCAGGCTTCACCCGGACCAGGACTTGAGCGTTTTGGTCGTTGCAGTACTTTGGCATTGTCTCTCGAACGACGCAAACAACAAGGAGCAATGAGGTGACCACTGGACTCAACCGATCTGAAAATGGGATCGGATTGGATCAGATCCTCGCTGGAAGCCGGCAAGTCCCTCCTGATAGTTTTTCTGGTCATGGCTCCAAGGTTACAGGCTCTAGTCGGCATAGTCGTTGTTCTAAGCCGAATTTGTTGCTTGTCGAACTAAGGGAGCGCCACTTTAAATAAAAACTAGCACAGGATTTGAAGGTTTTTGAAGAAAGCCAGGATTAAGAGTTTCTAAGAGTTAAGCAAGAGCTGGAGTTCGCCAAACTCTCAGGGGGGGTAGAAAGAAGTAAGTCTGTGCGATCCTCGGACTCAGACGACCGTGATGAAAGGGTGCGTGAGTACGTCCAGCTGCACACGAGGTCGACTTGTGATGAGGTCATAGACACTGCTGTTCACGGAGACGAAAAGCCGGTAGACGGGACCCTAATCATAAGTTATGGAATGCGGCTTCCCACTTCGTGGGTGGGACAGACTTACCGAAAGTAGAATTGTTGTCGTTCGATGATCGGCCAGCAATGTACTGGAGGTTTATTCGACAGTTTCATGTGTATGTCACCTCGAAATTCGTGGGTGATGGTCAACGCTCGATGTATTTGCTTCATTACTGTAAGGGTACGGCACTGGAAGCAATTGAGAAAAGCGTGATGCTGCCTCCCAGCGAAAGATATGGTAGAGCTTGTGGAATACCAGAGGAATAATTGGGCCGCCCGCACAAGGTAATGCGATCACTCCTTGAGGGCCTAATGAGAGGACTCAACACCAGCAGCTTGGACTCAGAAGCACTGTCGACGCTAGCCGTTAGAATGGAGAACTGCATGATTGCTCTCGAGCAGATGAATTATACTTCCGATCTCAACTCGCTGGACACCCTGGAAAGTGTAGTTATTGGTCTTCCGGACACCCTACAGAATAAATTGGCTGAGAGAGTTGGTCGGTTAACGCAAAACGGTCGGGAACCAACGTTTAGTGGACTAACGGAATTCTTGTCCACCACGGCCGGGATAGATCGCAGTCACTTCGGACAACAAGCAAGCCGAACTAAGACCACTGTCCGGGTGAATCAGGCCAATAGCAACCCAGGTCCACGTCATTCTGGATCTGGCTGGTCCATAAGCACGATGCAGCAGAAAAGAGAGCGATCTCAGACCTGCACGATATGTGACGCGGACCACTCGATAACGCTGTGCCGAGAGGTTTTGGCGTTAGACATACCTGCAAGATGGGCAGAAGCCCGTGAATGGGGTTGTGCCTCATTTGTCTGGAAAGGAGCCAAGGAGCGGGTGACTGCAGGTCAAAAACCGTCTGCACTATTGGAGACCGGCTGTAGGCATCATCAACTACTTCATAGGGCTATGACAAAGCGCCCGGCACCACCCAAGGCAGTGAGCAAAAATCACTGCGCAGCAACCAAGATGCAGCATAGGGGCATACACCTTGGACCACTGCCCGTGAGACTTAATGCCGGAGAAAGGGAGGCTGTCGGATATGCTTTTTTCGACAATGGGTCCGACACTACTCTCATTCGGGCCGAAGCCATACAACGTCTGGGTTTAGGTTTCGAAACAGCCAGTTGATAATTAAGACTCTGGGGTTATCCGAAGCAGCCAATGCGGTCAGTGATGCTTTCGAAATGGTCGCACTGAATGGCACCGATTCAATCAGCACAGAGCAAGCTGTCGTTGTTGGGTCACTGTTCTTGCCGAAGCCCAGTTCCGTTGGTGAGTATGGGAAGTGGCCTCATTTTGAGGACCTGCCTATAGAAACCGTAAATGAGGATGTACAATTGCTTATCAGATATGACGTACCCGGGGCTCATTGGGTTTTAGATCAGAGACTAAGCGGTAGTAAGCATCCCTATGCAGTTCGCACACTGGATGGTATTTGGCCCGACCATCTTCAAAAGGCATCAGTCGTTATCGGTGAACTGGGTGACCCAAAGCGAATCTTCACCCATGGAAGAAATACGAAGGGCGTATGATGCGCAGTTTGGGGACGTGCAGCTACTGAACGAGTGTTTCTATAGTAGATGCGCAAGTCATAAAATACGTCGAGTCTGAGAAGCGGCATATACAGAGACACTTCATGGTTCCTCTACCACGGAGGGAGGATGTAGCGACACGGTTCAGGAACCCGGAGTCTGCGCGAACGAGGTTGCACAGTTTGAAACGTCGCCTGACAAACGACAAAAACGTGTCGATGAGATACACTAAAGCGATGGATCAAACCATAGCCAAGGGATAAGTGCACCGTTGCATCAAGTGAGTTGTGGCCACAGACCTCGGTGGTACTTACCGCACTACGCTGTCTTAAACCCAGAGAAGCCGGAGAAGTTGCATATTGTCCTGAATTGCGCGGCCAAACATGAGGAGCGGTCGCTAAATGTCATGCTTTGTCAAGGCCCTGATACTACGGCTGATCTTGTGGGTATACTTTTGCGATTCCGCAAGGAAAAGGTGGCCATCTCAGCGGACATAGAAATAATGTTCATCCGAGCAAAGATGTCCGAAAGTGACAGGAGCGCCTTGCGGTTCCTATGGTGGCCACAAGGAGACATGTCACTGGTGCCGGAAGAATATCAGATGACGGCCTATCCCTCTGGAGCTACTTCCTCACTCTCCTGCGCCAACCTCACTTTATGCCGAACTGCGAGGGATTTCGGGGTAGGTTATGAACCATTAGTCTTGCAAGCCGTAGAAAGCAGATTTTATGTCGATGACTGTCTCGCATCCTTTAAAACTGGAGCTGAGGCCTCTGCTTTTGTGACAGGGATAACTGAGTTATTGATGCAAGCTGGTTTCAGGCTGGGGAAGTGGGTGTCCAACTCACGGAGGTTTACGGCCTTATCTCCGGACCCTGAGTTAAATGCCAGTTCCGTTCGGCTACCTCGGCAGAACGACACCGGCCAGAGAGCACTGGGCGTTCAGTAAGATACGGTCACGTACGAATTTGCCTTTCAATTCCAGTTGCTTGATAGGCCCTTGACAAGGAGAAGCATAGTGTCGAACGTCAGTTCCCTGTTTGACCCACTTGGGCTAGTGGCTCCGTTATGTCTTCCGGCTAAGCCGTTGTTGTAGAGGTTATGCAGGTCGAAATTAGGTTGGGATAGCCCACTCGGCCCAGCAGATACGGTGTTGTGGAATAATTGGGTATCATTTACGAACCACGTTGGTAAAATAAGAGTACCGAGGAACGCAATTAAAGGGACCCAAAAAGAAATGGGATTCACTGAGTTGCATATATTCTGTGATGCTTCGGAAACCGGATACGGTGCAATGGCATAAGAGAGGCGAATTCCCGTGGACAGAGCCCCATACTATGTGCTTCTATGTAGTAAATCGAGAGTAGCGCCTATCAAAACTGTTAAAACCCCAAGGCTTGAGTTGGCAGCAGCCGCCTCATGTGTTCGATTGAGTGAGATTTTAAAACGAAGCTTGCCAGATTGTTTCGACGGAGCGTATTTTTGGACAGGCTCGATGATAGTCAGATACTCCATAGAGACCACCGGTACGCGTTATAGTACCTTCGTTGCTAACCGGTCGGCAATTATTCATCAGTATACTAAAGTTTCTCAATGGCAGCACGTGCGATCGGAAGATAATATCTCCGATCCAGCCTCAAGAGGAATTTCAACCGAAAGGGAACTAAGGATTTGGTTGAGAGGAAGAGGGCGGCTTCCATCTGACGAAATGGATGTCGAACGCTCAAGAAGTGCTCAAAGTCATTCCCTACCACGAGAGGGCCGAAAGGGTTAGAGATTTGGACAGCCCTCCAATCCCTGCTGAGCGCACCCTTGGAACGTAATGGAATGCGGAAACGGGCGACTTTGTTTTCGAGCTAAACGTTCCCAAGCTGCCAGTAACCCATCGTGGCACGCTATCTGCTGTCTCTAGTCTCTTCAATCCGCTTGGATTTCTCTCCCCGGTTGTTTCCCGAAAAGATCCTGCTGCAGCAGCTCTATCGTAAGAAAGTCGGTTGGGACCAGCCACTGGACCAAGAAGACCGCCTGGACCGGGGGGAAGTTTTGGATGTCTCAAAGAAACTAGGGGACATACGGATCCCACGATGTTTGCTCCTGATCATGCAACACGGACGGGAGGACTCCACGCCTCTTTTGGCGCATCCGAAGTCGGTTGTGGGGCCGTGATGTATGGACTATGGTGCACGGGAGATGAACAACATACTGCAACGATCCTGTTCGCCAAAGCCGGCGTTGCCCCACTGAAGTTGGTTTCGATCCCGCGCCTTGAAATCACAGCAGCCGTGTTAGCAGTCAGGGCGGTACAAGCGGTAAGGAGATGTTTCGACTTCTACGTTTGGTAGGCTAGTTTTTGGACGGATTCGACGAAAATACTGTACTACAATAACAACGTCAGGAGCCGGTTCAGTACTTTCGTTGCTAACCGACCCACGATCATCCACGACGAATCGGCTATGAGCCAGTGGAAGCATGTCAGATCTGACGATTACCCAGCCGACCCGTGCTCCCGAGGTGCGAAAAACCCTCCAGAAACTCGACACGTGGACGGGAGGGCCGAAATTCCTGCAAATGCCTAAACAGGACTGGCCCGTGTACGAGCTAAAACCTCCTCTGGAATCGGACCTGGAGATCAAAGGCGTGGTGACGGCGGCCACAGTCGTCGAAGCGACATTCATTTTGTCACGACCGGTCGGATTTTCTTCCTGAATGAATACACTTCGTGCGTTAGTTTGGTTGGCCAGGTTCAAGAGACATTCGCTAGTCATGAAAGGGGTCCGTCCCTCCGGCCGGACACGAGTGGGACCGATAAGCCCCGATGAACTACGAGCCGCAGTACACGATATATTAGAGATGATACAACGGGAGGCTTTCGTCCGAGAACTCGAGAGGGCGGAAGAAGTGGGACCAATCGACAAAAGAATATTACCTCCGGGGGGCGATTTGAAGCATTCAAACCCCAAACTCCTTAATGGACTACTACGGGTAGATGGTAGGCTGACCAACTCCCACCCGAGCTTCTCTGCCGGCCCGACATACTGTGGTAGAGCCAATGATCCAACATGTCCACGCCGCGGAGGGTTATGCCGGGGAAAGTCACGTTACGAGCGTCATCCGAAAGCTCCCACTGGCTCCAGTAACCAACGGCGACCCCACACATCTGGCGCTCACCCCGAACGAATTATTGACGTTAAGGTCAAACCGGGATTTACAGGGCGCGGCAAACCTTCGTGGGAGCTACCTTCATGGATGGAAGCAGGCAAGATATTTTACCGTTTCGTCAGATGGAAGCCGCCCTCTTCCAGCAATCTTGTTAGGACTCTGAATCGCACTAGGGCCGAGTCTACATCATCGAATGACCCAAGATAGTCGTCGACGTAGACGTTTCTGCTGACGCTATCTACCACTGACCGGTGGATCAAATCTCCATGTTTGTTCGCTGATTCTCGAAGCGCATAGTTCGTACAAAAAGGTGTTCATACCGCTCCGAAGGGATGGAAGGTCATGCCATAATTTATCACTGCGTTGTCTCCGGCCGTTCTCTTCCCGCCACAGGAAACGCAACGCATCTCGTTCTTCTACCGGTACTTTCACCTTGCGAAACATCTCCCTGATGTCGACAGACAAGATCGCTCTACCCACTCTGAAACGGCACAAAACTTCGATCAGTGGTGTGGTCAAGTCTAACTTTTGTAGTGGGGGATCGTTTAACAACTTGCCCTGGAACTTGGCTGCGTGGTCGAAAACCACCCGAAGATTTCGGGTTTCTTGGGGTTGATAACCGGGTGATGAGGTAGAAACCGGATCCTCTTCTGGCCGTCAGTGGCAGCAGGCACCTTTTCAACGTAGCCGAGAGCTTCGTTCCGCTTCACTAACTCTGCATATCGTTCCCACAGATCCCGATCTCGAACAAAGCGTTCTTTCAGTCTTAATAGTCTTCGCAGGGCATAGTCTCTGTTATCAACCCAGGAGCCAGCTGATATGCGCCATAAGAGGGGAACCTTGAACTGTTTCTAAGGCCCCTAGCTCCTTGTCGCACTGTTTGCAAAACGAAATAGTCTCCTTGAGACAGCAATAGTCTTTCATCTCCGATGTCGTGAAACTCCTTTTCATACAGCCGTTGCAATTGATACTCCACGCGGTTTGTTTCGGTTGATAAGTGATTAACGGAACCACGTCCCTCTCTTGGACCATACAATATCCATCCCAGAGCTGTGCGTACGGCATAAGGTGCCCGGCAGTCATCCACTCGCTGGTCAAGTACCCAATGTGCCTCTGGTACGTCACAGTCGATGAGGAGATCCACTTCGTCGTTTTCCCAGTCTAAAACAGGTACATCCTGCAGGTGGGGCCACCTAGTCAAAATTGCGCTCACCGACCTTGGTGCTTGCATGGGGAGATCAGCTAACGTGAATGCCTCCGTTGGTTCAATTTCCTCGTTAGCGTCCCGAGGGATGAGTTGCAGCCTCAACCTGCCGGCAGTGATTACGTGTGTTTCGCCCACCGTGCTCACTGCTAACGACGTCGTGCCTTTGACGAGCCGGTGTTTATCGGCAAACCGCTCTATTACTAGGGTAGTGTCAGATCCGGTGTCGACGAAAGCCAACGCTTTGACCACCTGAGTTGAGGTCACTACTCCCACGGCGACTACTCCTAAACGCACCGGTTCGCTGGCAGACTGCGACGTTGAACAAATAACACTGGGCTTGGTACTCGCCCCGGCTAAGCTTATTCCCGCCCGGTGCAGCAATCAATGGTATCTGCCCGTGCAGCCCCCGTAACCACATCGGTTCCTTGTCCTACAAGCTGCCTATCGGTGCGTGGTGTCGGGACAAATAAAACACGCTCCTGCCATCCTCGCCATTCCCCACCATTCGTCTGTTGTGGCGTTGCCAAACTTGGAACATTCTGGTAGTCCATGGCCAGCACCACATGATCTGCAGTTTGGTTGCGCCGTGGCATCGCGTGAAATGGCATGTGTATTGGCCCAATGTTGGTATTTTGGATGTTCCCGTGCAATGGTTTAAGCTTGGCTAGTACTGGACTTGTTTGCCCGATTGCTGCCCCGGATAAGTCGGCCGAACCTGCTGTCGGCTATCTTGGTTTGCCTGTCCAAGTGTTCGGTCAGGTCTTCAAAGTTAGCTTCCCTGTCGCTTCAGCTTATCCGTTCCGCTTCCTCCTCCCACCGACCCTGTGGTTCGGGAGAAAGGTGACGGACTATGTTTTCCAAAGTGTGCATGGCATCTAGGTCAGCCCTGTAACCTAAATGGTCGAGGGCTATTGAGCAGTTCTGCATCCTAATCACCAGGTCGGTCATTGAGTAGACGTCACCCTTGGTTCTCTTTGCCTCTACCATCACGCCCTCTATTAGGTTACGGGCTACTTTGAACGGTTGGCTAAACAAGTCCCTTAGAATCTTCCTTGCTCGGATGTAGCCCTGTTCTGGGTCGAGCATCGTACATTCGTCGATAGCTTCTCTTGCTCGGCCTCGACAGTAGTGAGTAAGATAGAGGGGCCCTTGCCCGGGGTCGGTTACCTTATTTTCGACAAACGTTTCGAACTGCCTGATGAACTTGTAGTAATGTTCAGGTCGGCCGTCGAAAATTTTCAGTTCTACTCTTAGCCGATCTATAGTTGGTGGCATTGATGTTTTATATTCGACGACGGGCGCACAGTTTCTTATTTTAATTTGTCTTGATCTGTCAGGTAGGTCGTAGTCGTTGGTCTTCTTCTCACGCTCGTTCTGTCTACACTTCTGTTCTGCTTCCTGGGCCTGTCGCCTAGCCGATAACAGTTGTTGCTCTAGGTCTAATATCCTGAGCTTAAATAAACCAACATTCTTACAATCCATGTTACCATCGGTATTACATGAGCTAGCACTTACAGGGCTAGTTGACCTAGCATTAGCTAAAGAATCAAAAGTATCCAAAACCGCCCCAGTGACTTGCCATATTACTTCCTGTCCAGGTTCCAATTGTTTCGATCCTTTTCTTGGCACGTTGCGTGTTTTCTCGTTCCAAGTTGATCGGTTGAGTATTGTAACGAACGTTTGAGCAATGCATAGCCAAATTCGCAGCGGATCCCGAAATCAGGGGGCGATTATCCGTGAAATTCTACGATACTAGATTATCAAATGAACAAGAACACGAAACAGATACGAACTTCAAATATGCAATCATAAGGACTCAGAAAACGAGAACCGAGTTGTGGCTTGCGAGAGATGAGCACGTGCGTCACGTTGGTCCAGAACAGGGATGTGACAGAGCAGCGCGCTGGACGTGAACAAACAAACGTTGGTTCGTGAAAGCATACATTGCATTGAACGATCCAATAGTGTAAATAAGTGCGTGATGTTAGGGAAATATGAAAGTGCAGTGTTTTTCGGGATTTTCCACGACCGGTCGTTAGAGTGTCTTGCTCTCCTCGCAATCTTGACTTGTGCTGTCAAAGATGGGGAGCCTAATGCCGGTGGGCGACCTGCCCCGGAGAGCGCCCTGCCGGCAGTGAGAATCATCTTGTTTACACTTGCCTGGGCAGCTGCTTATTCCCACTATTGGCTTGTTTTATTCACTGTGTGATTTTACGAACCAACGTTTGTTTGTTCACGTCCAGCGCGCTGCTCTGTCACATCCCTGTTCTGGACCAACGTGACGCACGTGCTCATCTCTCGCAAGCCACAATTCGGTTCTCGTTTTCTGAGTCCTTATGATTGCATATTTGAAGTTCGTATCTGTTTCGTGTTCTTGTTCATTTGATAATCTAGTGTCGTAGAATTTCACGGATAATCGCCCCCTGTTTTCAGGATCGGTCGCTAATTTGCTACTCATTGCTCAAAGGTGTCTACAAACCATAACCCTAGGCCTGGAGCTTCATTCGCGCCCGCCCCATATACTACTTTCTACGCCGGTGGAAACTCATTCTCAATTTATGTCCCCCAACTTCAGCATGCTACAGCAACTTTACTCGACCCAAACTGCTCTCATTCTTCTGCTCTTAGTGCACTCAGGCGTTTCAACCCAGAACCCTATTTCGGCGTCCACCATCCATTACCTGATCATCTTTATCGTTGTCTACCCGAAAACCGCGTATGGGCCTCTATTTTTTCCACATCGCCGATTTTCTATCGGACTTGCTTCCATTTTCGCCATCTTTGCCAAATGATTCTTACGCCCGGCAAAACTTACTACATTAGAGCACAATTACGAATATTTAAAAGACCATCACCATTCTGGGTTCATTGTTTATGGTCTTTTTCCCGAGGATCCGTGCCAAACTGCTCACCAGGCCCATTTGCAAACTTAAACATTCCTCAAGAGAAAACTCTCCCCTATTTATGACAATACTGATATACTCGAAAATGGTCACGTTTAGTGTTGCAATACACTTCAGTTTCTTTATCCCCAAACAGTACATTTCTCTGCGAAATAAGTATCTCCAGAAAATCCCGACGGTCAACGATTTTGAGGCAGTTTGTTCTCTCCATCAATCGCACTGTTTGCCCAGGTGGGACTGTTGCGTTGCGATATCCTTGCCCTGAAACGCTTTGTGTCCTCCAGATATATGCACAAGTAAGAGGCACCTGTACCGTCACCCTTTGCTTTTTCGCCATCACGTGGCCCACCTTTTCTATAAAACGTCAAAAGAAAGCATTTACCTGTCAATTACTTCATCCCCTCTTGTGCAGGCTATCGGTCTCTGCAACTATAGGGGCTACGCGTCATACATTTATCCGCCGCTCAGTTCCCACTTCCATGTTGATGCACAATATTCCAAATTTCAGAAATTAAACAATCTGCTCAACGTCGAGCTGTTTCCAATCGGCCAATTCTTCAACCACCACCTCGGCAGTCTCGCTCTACAGATGAATCCTTCACTGGGCATATAACTGACTCAGCAGATATTTAGTTGCTGAAAGTTATAAATGTAATCTTCGGCGAATTTTTCTTGTTCTGTATCAGCAATTTCAATCCTTTTCATCGTCTGATTTTCAATCCTAGCCCTTCCAAACACTGTGAAGCGCTGTTGTCATCTTACCTCCCCTTTCAAAACGTTCTTCTTCCTCGGGGTAAAACAAAATTTCCGTCAATCCTGCTTGATTCTAAAGTCGTACGGTTCTCCTATTGCAATATCTTTGTGTAAGTCTACTAATTCTACTATTTCTAAGCAGCTCCACCTGGACTACGCCAGCTTGATCTCCCGACATTGGGTTCGAATCTGCCGGGAGCCACCATAAAGAGTAAGCTAAGTACGTTCTCCTACACTACATCCACCGCACACATGTATCTCTCACTTTGAGTTCGGATTCCGCTTTCAATTGTACTGATCGATCATGCGTTGCAGAGTGATTCCGGGTTACCCGAAATCAACTATTAATATTGTTATCATTATTATAAGTCACCCTTGCTTCAGGAAATACGCTCTGAGCCGTCGGAAACCTTGAGCGACTGCACCAATGGGAATAGTGGCTCGGTTAAGGGTAGTGGCCAGAGATATCGGGTGCATGGTAGGGTGGGACGATATGGGTATGGAGCTAAACATTGCAACGAAGTAGGAGCTGGAGGCCTCGGCTACTTGGCTAGGGGAAGTGATCGGACATCCGGCACTATCTTTGAGAGCTAATGGCGTCGGAGCTGTGCCCTTTAGACGGCGCATGCACTGAAAGAAAAGTGACTTACTGGTCCATGCTCGGTCAAGTACAGATCGTTGAACTGCATTCTGATAGGACATACTCTTGTCTTTGCATATGTTCCGTAAGATTCTGAAATCTTCTGCATCACGGGCAAGGCCTGTGGCTCTATATCCTGCAAAGGAGCGTGCGCGTTCGTCTAGAATGCGCCTAGTGAAGCGAGGGAGGGGTCGCTTAGCGGTCTGTGGGCGACGAATTATGGGGAAGGTTAGCCTATCAGTTAAGGAGATTAACTCTCTGAGATCCTCCGCCATTTCATCAGCAGAGTTACCTGGGTCAGTTGAATTTAGCTGGGAGCGAATAAATGCACAGACTTGGTCAAAATTGATCATTTTGAAGGGTCTCAAAATTTTGGTTTCTGAGGGAAGAGGAGGCCACTCCACGATATAATCGAATCCAGTGAGTATGTGATCACCTTTGCCGAGGGGCGGCAAGTAGTGCACCACATCTATTTGGAACCTGGTCATTGGTGATGGACAGGTCTAGTAGGGACGAGGCGTGTCCTGTGCGATATCTGGTCGGATCTCTTACGTTCTGCACCAGTGAGTTCTTCAGTACGAGATGTGGGAGGGATTTACCAAAGGTGATATCAGACGCATCAGCTCTTTGCCAGTCGGTACTGGGTGAGTTGAAGTCACCAGTGACTAACAGATGGGTGAAGTCTGTGTAGCTTCTTAGGGAGCCTAATAAGACTATGGGACCCAGGCTATCCGTTGAATTGTATGCTGGAGGACGGCAGACAACACCAAGCAGTAGGGTGTCTGACCTAGAGAGGGTAAACACAGCCCACAAACAATCAGTACATGAAAAGGTAGGGGTTGTCAGTATAGTGGGAGGAAGAATCGAATTATCGTAGTATATGGTGGCCCCGCTGGCACGACCTCTAATGGAGTCCTGCCTTAATGTGAAGTATCACGGTATGGATATTTCGGCATCAAGTGTGTCAGGGGTGAGCCAGGTTTCTGTGAGGGTTATGACCTGAGGCTCGTTACCCACTGCAAGCTGCCGAAGCTCCGGGATCTTATTCAACACACTCAGGCAATTGAGCACATTCTCAGGAGTTGTTGCAGAATCGCCAGAGACAGCTGATTTTGGGTTTGAGGGGGCGGAAAGAGGGATAGTTGGGGGTAGAAGGGAAATCCTGGGGGAGTTGGGGGCTGAAGATATTGGGGGACAAGGGGGTAAGCAGACTGTTGAGGGGGGGAGGGGGCGGTAGGTTTTGATGTCTAGTAACCTGGGGGGTATCATACCAGGCGGACGGTCTGCATCCTTGGGTTCCCGAAAAAGGTGAGCTGCTTTTGTAGTTTGCCTTTCTGCGCACTGCGTGATGCCCTGTTCCGAGTTTTCTTATCGATGATCTTGTTTTGCATGACCGCACCACATACATTTTCTGGTGCGTTAACCTCCTCACCACAGCTTTCAGCAGAAACAGGTCGCAGTTTTATGTCTGAGCTCAAGAATGGGTGAGTCTCTTCCGTTCATATATTCTCATTAGCTATGATGGGGTCTGGGACACTTTTCGTAGGCGTCAGATGTTTAGTGGCACTAGACCTACTACTGGGAGTACTCTCCGCGATGGGAGATGGAGTGAATAGGGAAGCGACGGATGGTGGGCATGTAGCTCGATCCTAAAGGCGAGCTACCTGGACGACTGGCAGCACTCTGAGCTTAGGATCGGCCTATTGTGGAATTGCTGGCTCAGCCTCCTTACAGCGGAATCTCAAGTGAAGTGGCTTGTCAATGGGTACCCCCTTGAACCCTTCACTTTCCTCTTTGAGCGTTGCGGCCGAGGAAACAATTCGTCTGGCTTCCTCTGTGGAGCCCATATCAATAAGAATGCCGTGTACACGGTTGGTGCTTTTGGTTACCAACCAAGTGGACCGACCTTTAAGTGGGAAAGAGAGCTTAAGGCGGTTAAACACCTGGGCTTAGGTGTCATGAGGGTGATCCGAGTTGAGAAAGCGACCCCAAAGGATGACACGCTTGGAGCAATTCTCGGTGTCTTGCAAAATCCTGGTGGCATCAAGAATTTGCTGCTCAGAACCTCTACACACTTGATCGGCTACCTGGGACTCCGGGAGGGATTTATTAACCAAGCTCTTCAGGCTGGTCAACTCATCCCTAGGGGTGCGAACAGTGGCCTTTAGCTCAGCTATCTCTGCAGCCTGACTTTGGGCCGCACATTTTAGTACTTCCGTTGCCAGCGCATTATGAAGGACCGTCTCGTCCGGATTGAGGGTTGAGACATTGGCCACAGAGGGGGAATTACACTGTCTCATGGGGAAAGTAGCCTCGTCTGATCAAGCTGTTATATCAGTGGTGGGGGGCATTGACATTATTCAGGATCCAGCCAATACAGATAAATATCAACTTAAAAGGGGGGAGGGGACGAGCTGTGTGTTCACTCTTCATTCTTCAGAATTAGAGACAGAGAGAAACCTCCTGTGTAAGCCTCGCCACCACAGCTATTGGTTTTGGTCTTAAGAAGAAAAAATCACGCTATTTATATTCTTGAGACCACAACCAATAGCTTTCGTGGCGAGGCTTACACAGGAGGTTTCTCTCTGTCTCTAATTCTGAAGAATGAAGAGTGAACACACAGCTCGTCCCCTCCCCCCTTTTAAGTTGATATTTATCTGTATTGGCTGGATCCTGAATAATGTCAATCCCCCCCACCACTGATATAACGGCTTGATCAGACGAGGCTACTTTCCCCATGAGACAGTGTAATTCCCCCTCTGTGGCCAATGTCTCAACCCTCAATCCGGACGAGACGGTCCTTCATAATGCGCTGGCAACGGAAGTACTAAAATGTGCGGCCCAAAGTCAGGCTGCAGAGATAGCTGAGCTAAAGGCCACTGTTCGCACCCCTAGGGATGAGTTGACCAGCCTGAAGAGCTTGGTTAATAAATCCCTCCCGGAGTCCCAGGTAGCCGATCAAGTGTGTAGAGGTTCTGAGCAGCAAATTCTTGATGCCACCAGGATTTTGCAAGACACCGAGAATTGCTCCAAGCGTGTCATCCTTTGGGGTCGCTTTCTCAACTCGGATCACCCTCATGACACCTAAGCCCAGGTGTTTAACCGCCTTAAGCTCTCTTTCCCACTTAAAGGTCGGTCCACTTGGTTGGTAACCAAAAGCACCAACCGTGTACACGGCATTCTTATTGATATGGGCTCCACAGAGGAAGCCAGACGAATTGTTTCCTCGGCCGCAACGCTCAAAGAGGAAAGTGAAGGGTTCAAGGGGGTACCCATTGACAAGCCACTTCACTTGAGATTCCGCTGTAAGGAGGCTGAGCCAGCAATTCCACAATAGGCCGATCCTAAGCTCAGAGTGCTGCCAGTCGTCCAGGTAGCTCGCCTTTAGGATCGAGCTACATGCCCACCATCCGTCGCTTCCCTATTCACTCCATCTCCCATCGCGGAGAGTACTCCCAGTAGTAGGTCTAGTGCCACTAAACATCTGACGCCTACGAAAAGTGTCCCAGACCCCATCATAGCTAATGAGAATATATGAACGGAAGAGACTCACCCATTCTTGAGCTCAGACATAAAACTGCGACCTGTTTCTGCTGAAAGCTGTGGTGAGGAGGTTAACGCACCAGAAAATGTATGTGGTGCGGTCATGCAAAACAAGATCATCGATAAGAAAACTCGGAACAGGGCATCACGCAGTGCGCAGAAAGGCAAACTACAAAAGCAGCTCACCTTTTTCGGGAACCCAAGGATGCAGACCGTCCGCCTGGTATGATACCCCCCAGGTTACTAGACATCAAAACCTACCGCCCCCTCCCCCCCTCAACAGTCTGCTTACCCCCTTGTCCCCCAATATCTTCAGCCCCCAACTCCCCCAGGATTTCCCTTCTACCCCCAACTATCCCTCTTTCCGCCCCCTCAAACCCAAAATCAGCTGTCTCTGGCGATTCTGCAACAACTCCTGAGAATGTGCTCAATTGCCTGAGTGTGTTGAATAAGATCCCGGAGCTTCGGCAGCTTGCAGTGGGTAACGAGCCTCAGGTCATAACCCTCACAGAAACCTGGCTCACCCCTGACACACTTGATGCCGAAATATCCATACCGTGATACTTCACATTAAGGCAGGACTCCATTAGAGGTCGTGCCAGCGGGGCCACCATATACTACGATAATTCGATTCTTCCTCCCACTATACTGACAACCCCTACCTTTTCATGTACTGATTGTTTGTGGGCTGTGTTTACCCTCTCTAGGTCAGACACCCTACTGCTTGGTGTTGTCTGCCGTCCTCCAGCATACAATTCAACGGATAGCCTGGGTCCCATAGTCTTATTAGGCTCCCTAAGAAGCTACACAGACTTCACCCATCTGTTAGTCACTGGTGACTTCAACTCACCCAGTACCGACTGGCAAAGAGCTGATGCGTCTGATATCACCTTTGGTAAATCCCTCCCACATCTCGTACTGAAGAACTCACTGGTGCAGAACGTAAGAGATCCGACCAGATATCGCACAGGACACGCCTCGTCCCTACTAGACCTGTCCATCACCAATGACCAGGTTCCAAATAGATGTGGTGCACTACTTGCCGCCCCTCGGCAAAGGTGATCACATACTCACTGGATTCGATTATATCGTGGAGTGGCCTCCTCTTCCCTCAGAAACCAAAATTTTGAGACCCTTCAAAATGATCAATTTTGACCAAGTCTGTGCATTTATTCGCTCCCAGCTAAATTCAACTGACCCAGGTAACTCTGCTGATGAAATGGCGGAGGATCTCAGAGAGTTAATCTCCTTAACTGATAGGCTAACCTTCCCCATAATTCGTCGCCCACAGACCGCTAAGCGACCCCTCCCTCGCTTCACTAGGCGCATTCTAGACGAACGCGCACGCTCCTTTGCAGGATATAGAGCCACAGGCCTTGCCCGTGATGCAGAAGATTTCAGAATCTTACGGAACATATGCAAAGACAAGAGTATGTCCTATCAGAATGCAGTTCAACGATCTGTACTTGACCGAGCATGGACCAGTAAGTCACTTTTCTTTCAGTGCATGCGCCGTCTAAAGGGCACAGCTCCGACGCCATTAGCTCTCAAAGATAGTGCCGGATGTCCGATCACTTCCCCTAGCCAAGTAGCCGAGGCCTCCAGCTCCTACTTCGTTGCAATGTTTAGCTCCATACCCATATCGTCCCACCCTACCATGCACCCGATATCTCTGGCCACTACCCTTAACCGAGCCACTATTCCCATTGGTGCAGTCGCTCAAGGTTTCCAACGACTCAAACAATATTGCTCCATGTGTCCTGACCTTATCCACCACCGTTTTCTCAAGGGAGCCGCGGACACATTAGCTGCCCCTTTCGCCTCGCTTTTTCGGAGATGTGTTGACGATGGAGTTTTCCCCGGTAGCCGGAAAAATGCAGTTATCGCACCCATCTTTATAAGGGTAGACGACATCTTGCTTCTAGTTACGGACTTATAAGTCTCAATAGCATCACCAGCAAAATTTTTGAGGGAATTCTTAAGAGTGAAATTCTTTCTCATCTGCATAAAAATATGATCCTCTCCCCGTCCCAACACGGGTTTCTTCCTGGCAGATTATGCATCACCACTAAGCTTACTGTCAATGATAGTCTAACGACAGTCTATGATGATGGCTAGCTCTTACACGCTGTATTCATCGATTTTGCTTAGGCCTTCGATAAGTTCCCTCATGCACCTCTTTCTTATAAGCTGCAAACATACGGGATTAGAGGCTCCATTTTGGCCATCGTACGCACCTTCCTTACCGACCGCACCTTTGTGGTTAAAGTCGGGAATGTTTTGTCTCAACCCTCCTCAGTAACAACTGGGGTCCCCCAAGATACGGCCTTAGGTCCTCTTCTTTTCTTGATCTGCATAAACGATCTTCCGACAGCCCTTCCTGCGAACATTGCCATGTACGCAGACGACGTAACCCTCTGGAGTTCAAGCGTTGAAGACCTGCAAATTGCAGTTTATGAAACAAAACGCTGGTCCGAGGATTGGAACCTCCCAGTTAATGATGACAAATGCGTGAGCATGTCTTTCAGCAGAGAGACTGGTCACACGTTTTCCATTAATGGAGCATCCACACTGCCAAGGGTTGACCAATACAAGGTGCTCGGTTTCTGGTTAGATTGTAACTTGTCCTTCTCTCATCATCACCAACTTGCGAGAAAGTCTGCTTTTCGAGTCCTAAACATGATTCGAAGGTCCTTCCCGCGCATATCTAAGGATGATCTCCCCATAATTTTCGGCACATATATCCGACCCCTGCTGGAGTACGGTAGTCAGATAGTGCACTCTGGTCTTGTCCGAGACCGTGAGATCCTAGAAAGAGTTCAGAGGGCCTTCACCAAAGCAGTAGGAGGTCTATCCCATCCACCTTATCCCGTCCGCCTCTCACTCCTCAAGCTCTATCCCCTAGACTTAAGACACGTAAAAGGTGACTTGTCTTTGATGTTCCACCTTTTTGAATCAGGTCAAAGCGATTGCTTCTTCTTCGTCTGTCCAGCCTCTTCTCTCCGTGGTCACAGCAGAAAGGTTTTCAAACCGAGGCCACGCACTTCACTAAGGATTAACTTTTTTAGCTATAGGGATGTTACTCTGTGAAATGCACTTCCGGAAGATATTGTTCTCTCGCAGAACAAAACTATCTTCAGGAAAAGGCTAAACCTCTACCTGGGTCTCCCCCAATAATTCCTTGTCAAAAAAGCAAAAAAGATGTCTTTTATTGCATAAATGTTCATGAATGTCACACCTCCACTCCGCTCAAGGCACCACCCACAGTGAGACACTGCATGACATTAGGTGCATTTTGTTTTTGCTGCCCCCCCCTTTCCCCTCCTGCTTCTTTTTACTCTCGTTTCAGCTCGGTGAATCCGACAGGAGACGAAAGATTTCCTCGAGAACTGGGACAATTGGGCTCAAAGCCTCGAACCCGTGTAGTGCTTCAAGACTTTATAGAAGACGTTCGGAAGCGGCTAGCGAACGTGTCTCCCATCGGGTCTAGCAGCGAATACCAACGATATCCCCTCTATCGGACGGATAGAGAAGACGTAAGTCGGTTTGCAGATGCGAGGTGTATTCTATATATCGTGGCACCGAAACAGTACCGATACGAGAAATACACCGAACGGAAAACGGAACGAAACGCGACGGCTGTGCTGAGAGCGAACCGCGAGCGAACGAACGAAAGTGAAAGTGATTTGAAACGAGGTCGACGGAAACCTCGGAAAAGTCAGTCCAGTAAAACGTAGGCAACCGGAGAACACTGAGGTCAATGTCAAACGTCAGAAAAGATCGTGGAGAAAATAGATCCAAAATGGTGTCCAGAAAATAGTCATTTTCTCAAAACGATCGAGGTCACTACAGCAGCCCCCCGCTAGAAAGCATGGAAAGCTTTCGAAAAAAAATGTCAAGGAGGACATGGCATACAAACGGTATTCGTGTGCGCGAATGCGTGCAAAATACGTGCATGTAGCTGTGCTGTAGGATGCTGACGGGCAAAATCCGTGGTATGCAGGAACCGTAGGATGATGGTCGAGCGTAAACCAGATTCGTTGCCAATGACGTCGGTTGCGTAAATCATCAAGGTGTGCCACACCAATAACGTCCAGTGTCGGGTAACCGTTAACCAATATGATATCCGGAAGCCAAATCGATAGGTTCGTAAATGGGCAGGAACGAGAACGACAAGGCCGATCCAGAATGCAAACGTTGGTGCCAAAATTCTCCAGATTTCGTGGGACCAGCGAAGCGTACCATATGGCGAGGTTCCATGAAACAAAAAGAAACGAAAAACTGGTGTAGCAACCGCAATGGACTTGACTAGAATACAGTAATAACTAATGAGGTATGTTAAATCGTGTCGAAACGATAAACACGAAAGTTATTACTGCGAAGTGCAATGGTTAAGATCGTGTTTGACCTAGTCGCGAAAACGTGCTGGGCAAACGATCTTCCGACCGGAACGTGAGATGGGAGCCTCATTCACGGACGGGTGCATAGGCGTGCTCTGCTGACTTGAACGTGAGACAGTATTCTCATTCGAGGACGTAGCAGGGCCAACTGGCTGCTGACTTGAACGTGAGACGATAGCCTCATTCGAAGTCGTAGCAGTACCAACTGGGTGCTGTCCTGAACGTGAGACGATAGCCTCATTCGAAGTCGTAGCAGGCAACGCTAACTGCAGACCTTGACGTGACACGGAAGTGTCGTCAACAGGCAGTGCAGGGTTAACATCGAATCTCATGTCAGCGGGCGACACGCTATCATTAACGTACGCGGCTTTGAGACGATCGATGCTAACGGTATCGACGCGACCGTGTCGATCAACCTTGAAGGTCTTATCGTGACGAGAAATCACGCGAAATGGACCTTCGTAAGGCTGTTGTAATGGTTTCCGTACCGAATCAACACGAATGAATACATGTGAACAAGTTTCGAGTTCGGTCGGAACAAAAACCTGTCGTCGCTGCATTCGAGTCTGCGCCGGAGCGAGATTTTGCATGTACGTAGACAAACGATGAACGTAAGTCTGTACGGCAAGTGAATCTGTACTCCGTGGCGTAAAGAATTCCCCAGGCAGTCGTAATGTCGTGCCGTAGACAAGCTCTGCGGCGGAACATTGGATATCTGCCTTTATGCAAGTCCTGATACCAAGCAGAACTAGCGGTAACGTTTCGTACCAGTCGGGGCTCTCGTGTGCTCTAAGAGCCGCTTTGAGTTGGCGATGAAAACGTTCGACTAAACCATTCGATGCCGGATGGTACGCGGTCATGCGAATGCGTTCCGTACCCAGCATGTGAGTTAATGAAGAGAATAGATCGGACTCAAATTGTTGCCCTCGATCGGTAGTGATTGTGGAAGGACAACCATATGAAGCTATCCATCGTTCTATCAGATGTCGAGCCACTGATTCGGCCGTGACGACAGAGATGGGAATAGCCTCGGGCCACCTCGTAAATCTATCGATGCACGTTAGTAAATAGGTATACCCGTGTGATGGGGTCAATGGACCCACAATGTCTACGTGAATATGATCGAAGCGAGCATCAGGCGTAGCAAAAGTACCGATAGGCGAAGCTACGTGCCTATGCACTTTAGATCGTTGACATTGTAGACACTGTTTTGCCCACATACGAACATCTTTATTCATGGACGGCCAGACGTATCGTGCAGCTACTAATCGGAGACTGGCTGCGATGCCTGGATGTGAGAGTCCATGAAGGGTATCGAACACGAGACGTCGATATGCAGAGGGTACAACTGGTCGAGGTATACCAGTAGACATGTCGCAGAGTATAGTCCCAGCACTGGTGGCTGTAGGTACGGACTGACACTGTAGCGACGATGACTGAGCTGCTTCCATACATGAAGAATCCTGTGCCTGTGCGGCAGCCATGGCAGGGATGTCTAAAACCGGAGATTTAATGGCATTAAGCGAAATACGCGACAAAGCATCTGCAACACAGTTCGACTCACCTTTAACGTGTCGTAGGTCAGTCGTGAACTGAGAAATATAGTCTAAATGTCTGACTTCTCGTGGAGAGTAACGATCAGACTTAGTATGCAATGCATACGTCAGAGGCTTATGGTCTGTAAAGAGGATGAAATATCGACCCTCGACTGCATGGCGAAAGTGCTTAACGGCATTATATGCAGCCAGCAGTTCGCGACCAAAAGCACTATATTTGGTTTCCGTGGGATTGAGGCGTCGAGAGAAGAACTCTAATGGCTGCCATATCCCAGAAACAGACTGTTGCAGGACCGCTCCGATGGCAAAGTCGGATGCATCCACCGCTATGCTTAGCGTGGCGGATGGAACTGGGTGCACGAGGAGCGTGGTCTGAGCTAATGTCGCTTTAATCTCCGAAAACGCTACTCGTGCGGCATCCGTAAGCGACAACTTACGTGGATTGCCACGAAGTAGGTCAGTTAATGGAAGCAAACGTTCAGCAGCATGGGGTATGAAACGACGATAAAAGTTAACTAACCCCAAAAATGCCTTGAGCTCCTTGATTGAGGACGGTACGGCGTAATCTAAAATAGCGCGCACTTTATCCTCGCAAGGCTTAATACCCTCTCGAGTGATCTTGTGGCCGAGGAACACAAGTTCCGGTTTGCCAAGCTCACATTTATCAGGATTGGCTACTATTCGATGTTCGGACAAACGTTGAAATAGTAGCGTCAAATGTTGGAAATGTTCATCTACGCTCGACGATGCGATTAGCAAGTCATCGATATAGACGTGAACAAATTCCAAGTCTCGTGTAATGCTATCGATAAACCTCTGGAATGTCTGAGCAGCATTTCGCAAACCAAAAGGCATACGTAGGAACTCAAACAAACCAAAAGGAGTCGTGACAGCGGTTTTCTCGACATCTTCAGCGGCGACTGGGATCTGGTGATAGGCTCGCACCAAATCGATCTTGGAAAATACAATCGTGCCGTGAAGTGATGCCGTGATGTCGTGTATGTGGGGTATCGGATAACTATCGTAACGGGTAACCGAATTTAGTGCGCGATAGTCGCCACATGGTCGCCAGCTAACGCCATCTTTCTTAAGAACCATGTGTAGAGGTGAGGCCCATGGACTGTGAGAAGGACGAACAATACCTTTAGAAAGTAAAGTGTCAAACTCACGTTTGGCGAAAACCAATTTGTCCGGTGCCAGTCGGCGAGGTCGTGCCGTGACTGGTGGTCCGTTAGTGACAATGTGGTGTGCCACACGATCGGTCACTGTCTCTATCTCTTCAAATGGTTTAGTCAATATGGGGAATTTAATAAACAAAGACTGAAAATCGTGCGGAATGTTAGAAAACAATCCTGTGATTCGGTGTGCATCTGTTCGAGCTGCAGTACCCGTAAATTTAATGTCCGACGAAGGATCGATAAGCTGCAGCCTACGTGAATCAACAAGTAATTCATAGTGCTGCAGAAAATCGATTCCCAGTATGCCTGTGGGAACATCCGCAAGAATGAACGTCCACAGATACCGTCGTCGTGGTCCCAGGTTGACCGCAAGCTGTCTCGTGCCGTAGGTAGGAATGGAGGAACCATTCGCCGCTGACAGCCGAAGCAAAGAAGCTCGTGGCTTGTCTCTACCAACCGGCAAGACAGAAACTTGGGCCCCAGTGTCGACTAGGAACCTAGCGTTAGTGCACGAATCATGCACGTAAAATAAACGGCCAACCTGAGACTGATTGCCAGCGAGTACGGCCGCTTCTACTCGCCGGCAGTGGCGTTTCCCGCCGCGTATGAACACGGCTGTCTGCACCTACGGGCGGCTGGTCCGAAAACGCGATGGAACCAACAAAAGCCGCTGGTAGGATGATCGGGTTTGGATGAGGCAGGTGAGGCGGATTCACGGCGGACGTGGGCAGTGGAGGGCGCCCGTCCGTGCCGTTGTTTACGTGGGCTACTGCGAGGTGTAGGTATTTTAACTCTGTCCTTGAAGGACAGGCGGCGCTGGATGGATCGAGAGTGCCGAGGCCTCTCCGGCGATTCATCCAGGTCGACACCCCTAGGATTGCGCGATGTCGTGGCAATGAGGGGATTAGCCCCACTGCCGACACGTGCGACAATTTTGTCAGCCACGGCGGCTGCTCGTTCCAAGGACGAGTCCTCGAGGAGAGCAGTAACGGTGGTCTGAACGTGGAAGGGTAGAGAATCCAACCACAGTTCCTTAACTATCTCCGAATCCTTATCGGCGGGCCCTGCCAAAGACCGGAGATGAGCTAGGTGGCGGCTAGGTTTAGTATCACCTATGGGGTGCCGTGCTAGCAGCTGACGTAGCCGTTCCTCCCGAGAAGGAAGGAAATTTTGTAGTATAGCCTCCTTAAGCCGATCGTACGGCTGCACTTGAGGAGGATTTAATACCAAATCCCTCACCGAGGCGATAACATCACCTGGAATAACCTCTAAGGCATAGGAAAATCGTTGGCGTTGGCCAACAATCCTACGTGCCTCAAACTGCAGCTCTAAGGCTGCAAACCAAACCTCTGGATCATGAGGGATAAACGCCACGGGTTTAAAGGCAACCGCAGACAGAGTGAGATCTGTGTCGAGCTGCGCCTTATCCTCGGACATGGCTACGTTGCGATAATATATCGTAAAAAATATATATCGTGCAACGAAAGGAGGACGTGAAACAGCGATAAATCACAGACTCACCGGGCGGGCCAATAATCCAGGAGGTTCTGGAAGTTCTTGGGCTCACCAATATAGAAGACGTTCGGAAGCGGCTAGCGAACGTGTCTCCCATCGGGTCTAGCAGCGAATACCAACGATATCCCCTCTATCGGACGGATAGAGAAGACGTAAGTCGGTTTGCAGATGCGAGGTGTATTCTATATATCGTGGCACCGAAACAGTACCGATACGAGAAATACACCGAACGGAAAACGGAACGAAACGCGACGGCTGTGCTGAGAGCGAACCGCGAGCGAACGAACGAAAGTGAAAGTGATTTGAAACGAGGTCGACGGAAACCTCGGAAAAGTCAGTCCAGTAAAACGTAGGCAACCGGAGAACACTGAGGTCAATGTCAAACGTCAGAAAAGATCGTGGAGAAAATAGATCCAAAATGGTGTCCAGAAAATAGTCATTTTCTCAAAACGATCGAGGTCACTACAACTTCACCTGTGTGTTTACCTCCGCAGAATTCTGGAAGCTCGAATAATTGTGGCCATTACCTGCCCTGTGTAAGCTAAACTAAACGGAACTGAACTGACGACGAACAGAAGGTAAACACAAGATCTTGGAGTATTTGGTCTCAAACTTCATACTCTCGAATCACTTCAAGACTTCAAGACATTTGGGTCAATAGCGCTTATCATCATCGCGAGAAGCTATTATTGACCTTGGAAGCAGCATTGAACTTGCAACTGTCCGCGGATGTTGGTTGTCATGTTATCAGTTTTATGACATGTTCCACACGCGGTTCTTAGTGGAATACTTGTGCATTATTTTTCAATTACGAGAAGCTCTGATATATGCGTATCCATCATCAATGTATCGGACTCTCGTTTTGAACTGCCCCACTGTGTCTGATGGGGATGTCTACTGGAGTCACAATGGCAGTGTTATCAAACCCAAGTTCGTAAAACATTTCATGATTGTCACAGTTATAGGAGGGGGAAGTTTCTCATTTATGACGACAGTCTGGAAATTCTGGATCTTCGAGAACATGACCAGGGTGTCTATTTGTGCAGCCCCACTGCAATGCGGGACGAGGTTCTCGAGCACTTTAACGTCACTGTCAAAGGTATTTCTTTTTCAACCTGTTTATTGAACAAAGATCCATCGGAAAGAGCCTTGCAGATCCACAAAGACACGGTTCCAATCAGTGTATCGGAGGAGGTGCGAGGTACGCTTCTCAGGACCGGTTGATGACCTTTGTTCAGATAAACTTTATTGGCACCCAAAGATGAAACGGGAACCAGAAATCATTTATATGGACTTCGAGCCTGTCGTTTTGTCGGTTTACTTTTACGTAAATAGCAACCATTTACACCCTGATGTCCGATGGTTGCCTCCCGCCCACGTCAACCCTTTCACGAATGGGATTCCGCCTCCCCAGGTGACTTTTGTAAACAATAAATTATTAGTTTGAATTTTGCATGACTGGAGGGAATTGAAAGTTTTTTATTTGGTGGGTAATCGTGCCAGTTTCTTTCGTTCTTCGACCTACGTACTCCAACAACGAGGTGTGTTGTCAGGGTACATTACGACGATGGTGTGTATGCTTCTACCTTATCGTGCTATATCCGTGTGCGCTGGGCTAGGCCGGAGAAACGGACGCGACTCTCAAGTCATGACGGCGCGGGTGTATGGAGGAGCTGGCATCGCCACTGGCTTAGGTCGGTACTCTTGGCCTTTTTGGTTGAGGCGCGATAGATTGGAATTTTCGTTGGTCAGAGACTGAATGACATGGCTCAAAGTAGAGGTCGGTGGTACAGATACTGTACGGCGGCCTCTGTGCTGCTTATCTGCTCTACATAATCGAAATACACCAAAAGATGCACGGTGAGAAATGCATTCGTCTTGACAACCACTCTCTTCTACTTAATTGTAGTTTGTCCACTTAGCTCGTGTTGTTGTGCCACCGTCGTGTTAGCACTATGCTTAATTTCAAGCCGGTGTTGATATATTCGTCTATATATATATATATAATTCGACAAAAAAAAGATGCAACACTTGCATCACTGACTTTTCTGAGTCATATCCATTATCATCTCTAACGAACGACCGTCATTCATTGAGCTCAACCATTGAGGCGAGAAGCTTCAAACGAAGTCAATGCCGATGCTGACTTTTTCACACCTGGCTCAGCACGTGCAAATGGAGCGCACGAAGTGACTAGATTGACAGGCATACACAAAATGGCCGAGTCATCAGAGACGATGTGGAGCAATTACCTTGATCAGAATGCTGCCGCCCAAATGCAAAAGGACGGTGAATCTCCCCACTGCCCACCCGGGATTCCCATCAGGCGCGAGCAAAGCTCTGGAGACATCTGTTTTCAAATACCGAAAGCCGAGAATCCTCAACAAAGAGATAATTATTTCTCAGTCGTCTGTAAATAACTGGATTGATTTCGTTCGGCCATGCCCCGGAAAATCCACTTCAAATGCATTTTATTCGGTTTTTGATGATAAAGACCAGGCTTTACTTCCGGCATTGCCAAAATTCAGGGTAATCCGGGAATGAAGCATATAAATAGAAAATAGTATGGAACAGTGGCTACTAATTGAAGGGAAAAGGTGACGGATACTCCTGAGAGAACTAAAAATTGAATCGGGTGCGTGTCTAGTCAGGGTTTTATAGGAACATTTTGGAATCAGGGCAAACCTTTGGATTGTCCGCTTTCAGTAGCATTGTGTTTACGTTCGATTTTCCCCTGGGCCATCTGCACTGGTAACATTTGAGAATAAAGTTACATTTTTTCAGTTGTTTTGCGTAACCATCTGAGACGGGTTTTTTTTCTTCTTCTGGGTGATATTTCACTCGGATGCACCGGGATTTACGCTTCGCCACCTCTTATCTCCAGTCTCGTATTTAACGTGATTCTAGAATAAGTACTTTGCCGGTATGGAAACAGTGAAGTTTATGTGCCCTGACAATTTTCTGGTCTAGAGTACTCACAAGATGATATAGTTATGAATAAACAGGAGTTCGTTGCAATATTTTTTCTGTAATCTAATCATCGAGGAAAACCTTGCCGTTGCGGGTGTAAGACGCACTAAGACCGTGTTTGGGCATCGAAGTTTTGCAGCACGACCGGATTTTGTTGGGAAAACCGTATCAGTGACGTTGAGTTAGGGTCTCTGGAGCCAGCGTAGAACATGGACAATATACTTCGGTTGAGACGTTTCATTCATGCCCACAGTTAGATCACCTCAACGGCCCGCCTGCCGGACGGTTGGGGACCTTGGGTAACATGGCCAAATGCCGAGGTCAGTCATAAACGTTTTCTATACTTTAGCCGGTATGATTTACCATTTATTATTTTAATTTGCTTATTTCCTGCTCGCAAGCGGGTTTCACCTTCTTCTAAGTGACAAAGCGAGTTAAGTAATGTAAAGAGAACACAGAAGTGCAATGTCAATGATCTAAAGGACTGGGTGAGCAAACTAAACTTCGTCCTTTTGGATTTCGACATTGAAGCAGATTTTCTCTCCATTTAATCCGTTATATATTTTTTGGATTTTCTTACAGGTAGTCGCTTGTGATGATTTGGAAGAGACACAGAGACCAATGAGCGGCACTTGTTTTCGAGCATCGCTGGATGTTCCCATTTTATCATACGGCGGAGAATTCGCTGTTCAAATATGGTTGCTACCGGAATCGACTTTCAAAAGTGGTTACTCGGATCCTGAACTTCGCACCACTTTCAGGGTTTTAAAAAATGCGCTGCACCATTTTTTATCACGTGAGGAGTTGGAAGACACTACGTAAGTCTTGCAAAGGTTTTTATCAGCTACCGTTGTAGCACCCAGCCCGTTCGTGACATCGGTTTTCGATCGGTTTCCGGTTGATTTTCAGTCGGTTTGTTTAGTAGCCATTTTACACGGGTGAACAATGAATTGATACGAAGGAAATTGAAAACCGAAGTAATGTACAATGCTCCGTTGGTGCTTTATTTAAATGTATTGGTTTAGTTCATCGAGATGTCCTGAAAACCTCAGTATAGATCGCTCTATTTTATTCCCTCGAAATGGGTAAAATAAGGACAATTATTCGGAAAATCATAAATGAGTAGATGGAAGTGAGCGTCGTTATACGTAATTTGGGTTATTGAAAGAAAAATAACGAAGCATACCATGTATTTCAAACGATTCGCAAAAACCGCTCGAAAACCGGCCAGGAACCACTCCGAAACCGGTCGGTTTTCGGCTGGTTTTTGGTCGGTTTTGGATCGGTTTTTACTATTACGCCAATCGGTTTTCGAGCGGTTGCTGAGTGGTTTGCGACCAATTTTCTGGACGGTTTCTGAACGGTTTCCAAGCGGTTTGTGTCAGTCGTTTGAAGTACGTCATGTGCTCCGTTGATTTATTTAAACAACCCAAATTACGTATACCGACGCTCACTTCCATCTACTAATTTGTGATTTTCCGAATAACTCTCCTTATTTCACCCATTTGGAGGGGATAAAATAGAGCATTCCATACTGAGGTTTTCAGGACATTTAGATGAATTAAACCAATACATTTAGGCAAAAAACCAACGGAGCATTGCACATTACTTCGGTCTTCAATTTCTTTCGTATAAATTCATTGTTCATCCGTGTAAAATGACTACTAAACAAACCCACCAAAAACCGATAGTCGTAATAGTAAAAACCTGATCGAAAACCGGCTGAAAACCGATCGGTTTCGGAACGGTTTTGCACCAACTGTGCTGCAAGGGTAACTAATAGTTCGGCGACATGAATAAGTTTGGGAACGATAATAAATAAACTACTCTGGGGGTGTTTGTCTGAGGTGGAGATTTATTAGACTGCTGTGAAAGATATCAAAAAAAAATCTGAATTGATGTAAGATGCAACAGGTGAAAAATTTAATTTAATTTCCCTCCGTTCACTTTTTGTTCTCCAGTATTATTTCTGTACCTTCATTTAACCCGCCGTACCATTGTCTAATGTCCTTCAGACGGCATCATCCGGTTCTCGTATATGATTTTGGAGTTATGATTCAACACCGTTTAAACCACCACAACGTCGAGTGTTTGACTTGGTTTGTTAGCAGCTGCTTATTAAATGGTGCTTCACCAAAGCGATTCCCCGAAATTTATCCATTTGTCCACCTTCCCTCAAACATCAGTTCACCCGGCTCCATATTGTGCGAGTCTTGAGGTAAAACATTTAAACTTTTGTTCTCATCCTGAAACTATTGGGTGTTTATGAGCTCTTTTATATCGTCTTCTCTACCTCTGTAATGTAGTACTTTTAATATTCCATGGAAAAAAACTGTGGTTTTCACCACTCTGTCTTACTAGGAATACTAGTCAGAGAAAGAATGGAGTTAGCGAGTCGAGCACAGAGACAAGTGGTTCACTGACTCAGACTAAGAATCGTCGTCCAGATCATTGAAGAAACATCTGGAGAAACATTTCAACCGACAATTATTCACAGCACGTACGCTGAGTAGCATGATAGTTAGTTTTGGATGTAGATGTCAATCCTCCGTCAGAAGCAGAGGTTCGTGAGGTAAGCTCCGAAAAAGCTGCTGGACTGGATGGGTCGTCTTCGTTCATCGATAAATATGATGGCTCAGCATTGTTTCTGTAGTTGACAAAATTCCTCCTTTTGATATGAAAGAGGGAACAGGTTCCAAAAAGTTGGCGTGAATCGGTGGTCGTACCAATTTGAGAAAAGCAACAGGTCCTCATGTATGAACCACAGGAGAATGTCAGGTTAGAATCGCATCTAAACGGCTCATCCACCGCTTGTCTAAAGCTCGTGAACAGTGTTCGTGTGAGCATCAGGCTGGCTTTGGACCTGATCGAGGTTGTGTTGATTACATCTTCACCCTTTGACAAATTTCAAAACGTAGCGCACCTTCCGAAAACGTAATATCTTTTTTTTTTATTCGAAAGTGGTGTTTGACTCAGTCGACTTCACAGCTTACTGACACTGCATCTTATTAGAGGTTGTATCGGAAAAATTTGTTCCCATCGTAAAATCCCCGTACATGATTAGCCAAAGCCGAGTTCGGGCTTGCGTTGATCTTTCACCCGAGTTTACCACGAAGGATGATGTATGCCAGAGTTTACCACCCCTTTTATCTAACTTTGTGATCGATGTTGTCCTCGATGTCGCTCTTCTGTCACATGAGGATAACGGTGTTGGAATTTTTCCAGATGGAACAGTGTCAGACTTTGAATATGCGAACGACATCGTTATTCGGAGTAAAGACTCAGCTAAGCTGCAAGCTTACTTTGGTAAGCTCGGCCAACTGAGTGAGAATGTTTAGCATGCGTTTTGCATCTTCAGTTTAGAAGGTAATGTTGCAGGACTGAGTTGGTCGAACGCCAGGATTTTCGGTATTTAGGGTGATTAAAAACCAAGTAGCTGAGTCATGTAATCCAAGCAACTACGTTTCATCCGGAGGTTGGGTGTCGGATGAAGTGTCTTCGCGTACATAAGACAAGTTTGGCTTTTGACAACCTTAGTAATCTGTCGCGTCGACGTGACATTCATTTATTTATCAGGGGTTGAGTGTATACTGAAACAGCCAGACCAGTTCTGTATGGTTCATAAAACGGGACACTAAGAACGAGAGATATATGAAGGTTGTCGTTATTCGAACGCCGATAACAACGAAAACAGCTGCATCCAGTGAATGGTTAGTAGTTTTCTGAACTAAATAGTTCCTTGATGCCCCGACCCTTCTAACTGCAGCAGTTACCACCCCTTTTGCCTGACACGAATCCTTCTAAAAGGTACGAGTAGTTTATTTTCTCTCGCATGGCTGTCTGCTGGAGAATAAGTCCGCTCCAGGAATACCGCGGATCATCGCCAAACACGAGCGGTGGTTAGATGCGATTTTGGTGCAAAGCACGACCCCGTTTTGCTTTTATTCGACTGTTGTCTTGCGGATGTCAGGTGCTCAACGATTTGACTATTTACGCCTGAGTCAGTGGGATACAGTTACAGCCTTCCCGTAAAAGCATATTCCCCATGGTCTTGTACTTTCAGCCACTCTTTAATTTTTATCAATGTTATTCTATCCGTTGCTTTCAATTTTGTCTGCGCGTTCACAGATAACGCCTCCATACAGTGATCCATTTAATTCTCCGCACATACTTATGTCATCACCAGATTTGGTCATGACATCTGCCCCCTTGCTACCTTACTTGATTCTTAAATTTACATTTGTGGAATTCAAGCTCTGTCGATCGTGTTCTCTCCGCTGTTTCTGAAGTTTATTCTTTCCCGGACCTCCTTCAATCATCATTCTCTTGATGCTTATTTGTATTCTGACTTGATTCCCTTCCTTCCCACAAACTTGCTTACCCTTCTATGTCCTCTGGTGATCTTCATCCTGGCCGCCATATACATCACCTTTTGCTTAGAAAGCTGCGCGTAAAGGTCAGCTTTGCATTCCACTTCACGTGCTTCATTTGTGTCTTTTTGCTGAAACGCAGATGTAATTTTTCTCTTTTTAATGCTGTAGTTATGTGCGGGTCCCGAGTTCAATACAAATTCATCCGTCTGATCGACGACTCATCGCAAAGCATTAGCTTCGATGCCCTTACTCTACGGCTGTTGCCTTTTCAAGCCTACATTAACAGTCCCGCTTCCTTCCAATTTCCGATTGCCATTTGCCAGGATATCTTTTTTATTTTCAAACATGACACTTTACGGAAATGCTGAAACTCTCGATGAATATATTACATAACGGCGGGATTCTAAAGTAAACTAGATTTGTATGCAATTCTGTAGGATAATAACATTATCTACATACCTTAGTTTAGTGCCACTAAATCTGACATGCCTGAGAGCGTGTCAGTGTGTTGTTTACACATCCGGCCAATTCTTGCTGCTTCTCTCAATCGATGTGACGTCTGTGGTGTGTTTTGTACGAAAGGGTAGAATTTCACCATAATCTTTGACTGTATCCAAGACGTACTTGCTTTTTCTTATTGTTCATTAATACTGTCATTATAATTTTCAACGTTTCAGTGAAATCGCCGATTCAAATCATGAGTCGTTTGTGTTTCCGGAATTGGGTATTGAGGATTACCCTATTATTGATGAACTCCGAAACCTGAAAAAATCCGACCCGGACCATAAGCATTCCTCGAACCAAACCGCGGACACCGAGTTGTCACACGACATGGTCGAAACACATTCCAGACGTGAAGAGTCCCTACCTGTCCAATCAATACCGAGATTAGGAACACCAACACGACCACCGTCGTCGTCGTCATCGACACCGAAACAGACAAAACCATCATATATGAGCACCCAGATTCCCGACGTCACCGTTTCAGCATTCGACCCCGCATTAGATGTACATGAGGGTTCATCGGATTTAAATTGCTCTATACTAACTCCGTCCACTCATCCCAGATTAGATTTTTTTGTGCATCACTCTAAAGCTTGCATTGGCGCGAATCAGACAGTGGATTGTCGGTTCTTTCGAATCCCGATTCAATTAGAACTGTGGTTTCTGCGTCCACTCCAAGAGAATACATTGACACCACAATCATGTACAGAAGAGTGCAACAACCTGGGTTGTTTCGAACGTCCTCAACTGCTGAAGGTTAGTCACTTTCAGGACTTGAGGAACCATTTTCTTCAAAATCAACGATTTTCCTTACGCACCCCATCTATCCCTGGCGAGAACTTTTGAACAATATAACTCATTTGACAGTGCGTAAACCTGTTTTTGGTCATCTTTTGTTAATGAAAACTGAAATTTCCGAAGCAGCACAACCTTCACCGAGTGGGCATAGTTCGAGTAGGGTTTGTTCCCAAACTCCACTTAGCGCTAACCCCGTAACAACTCATAGTGGTCTCAACAATTTCGACTCCGAAACAATGCAGAATGTATGGAGTTTCCCAGTTTCAGTTTTTTGTTTTGTTTTGAACGACCGTAGACCTTAATCATAGCTGCTACTGTTTTGGTTTCTGTGTACTAGAATAAACTGACCTGACTAGTCACGTGGATCATCACACAAAGAAAGAGCGCGGAAAATAGGGAACAGATGAATACAGAATGAGTTTGTGTACAGATGTACAACTGACTGTGATACTGGACCACTTCCATAAGCGGTATGACTGTCGTGGTCTTAGCCCCAGAGGTTCGTATTGTTGTAAATAATTAAAACGCAACCCATGTGACCGGACACATGAGCATCGATACTGACATGATCGTACTTCAAGAACGTGAATTTCGGATCGGAAGGGAAACCAAAACCGCTATTGATAATCATTAAATCCTGTGATACTCATCGATCCCAATTATTTTACATCTGGTTACCCAGTGAAAATATCTGCGTAAGGAGAAAATATCGCACGTTTTTTCTTGTTTGCTTAACTTGTCCAAAACTGAACAGGAGTTTGAATTGCTTCCATTTAATTTTCCCATCGGACTGTTGGAGAAAGCAACGAAGCTCGTTGCATTCAAAGCAATGTGGTCTGTTGTTCAGGTTGGAATTTCGAGTGAATTGTATCCACTTGAAGATAGAAGTCGCTCGAAAGTGCAGCTATCAAGGTAATGTCTCCATATTTGTCTGGCACGTGACGCATACCCTTTTCTGACGACTACTTCCCTCAGCCAAATATTCTTGCCAACGAAGTTCATACGAGGACGTCGACAGCCCGACCCAACAAACGTAATCTCTACCTAAGTCTAGCATTCAGTCTGTTGACGTAGTTGGACTGTAGGTGGTAATCCGGAAGTTTTTTTAGTTCTTAACAGACAATAAGGCTTCGTTAATTAAAAGCCCAATTCCGCAGAGTTAACCATCTCGTTTGAAGCTTGGTCCAGCAATGGTGCTTATCAATTCAGTTAAACATGAGTTGTTGGTTTATGGACAAGTTGGGTTGACATATCAATGTATTCCGGGAAATAGAAATCGCAGCTTGGCATTCTGCATTCTGCTCTACCTACCTTCCAAACGAAGGACTAAGATGCGAAGGATACATTATTTAAGTATCTTAGCAGATGAATGACGAACTAAGATCCTAACAAAACTCTTGATGTAGTTTCTGTCTTTTGATATGCTTGTTTCTGCGATCGCGATTTTTTGTTGCTCGGTTACATTCGGTTTTTTGTGATTCCATCCAGCAGTAGCTGATTGATTAACTAGACAGTCTTAGTTTGTGTTGATAGACACTCTCGCTCAGGTTCCTACCACTCCTTATTCTTGTGTGGTCTTATACAAGGCCACTTTGACGAACCGAAACCAAGCCTGTTCTTCACTTAGTTATTCCCGTCAATATGGAAATTCGAAGTTAACCGTGGGATATGTCTCCTATACACATACTTAAGTATGAGATATAAACTTGATTATCTTTTCATTGTACCTTGTAGTAGCCTGACAGTAAAGAAGTGAGTGCGGTCATCGTTTTGTGTCACTAGTATGGCCGTACTTCTCATGTATAATGCGGGTCTATTTAGTTTACGAGTTCGAACAGATACTAACTTTGTGACATGTTTCATGACTTGCAACGATACTGCAGCAGAACAAAGCCGAAAATACGAGTCGGGTTTGAGGATCATTTCAGTTCATTTCCAGTTCAGTTCAGTTCAGTCCATTCTAACATTACCTTTGTGCTTCTGGGCCCTGGTTTTGTTTGCTAACTCGTAGCGACATTGTATGATAAGTCAAATAAATTGAGCCACAACGAGTAAGCACCGAAAGAAAGTTATATGTGCACATGATATAGAAGAAGAAAGCATTGGGACGTAGTTGGTGTCAATGATTGTTGCACCTAACCACGCCACCTAATATCTCCAAACGATATTGCGTGGTGTGCTGTGAACAATTTTGTTTTAGGATTGACTTGTGTACCCTATGTTGACACGCTCTTGTGTCAACGGTTCCATCGGAGCGTATAGTACAACGTTCTTGGTTTTCGAAAGTTGTGCATTTTATGTACCCAATTGAAAGGAAAAAATAATGGTTAATGAATGTGGAAATCTGCATTGAATATTCATGAAATAGACTGCATTCCAAAGCATTTTTGTACCAATGTAGAGTTGGGGGGGGGGTCGTTTTCCTATCTGTCCGATATCTCAGCGTAAAGTAATCTTGAGTTGCACCCAGGTTACAAAACATAACTATGTGTCCTGTTCGTGCACTCACACTGTGTTATACGTGATTTGTCCGAAATTCTCGCCTTCCTTTTTTCGGATTGCTGCGTTTACCCATGCATGGACGGACACTGGGCAGAGGAAGCGTCCAAGCTTGATGAAACCATGTGACCTACAGCGCTTTAGTGACCTTTCCAATCCAGGGGATTCTGTTCTTATCCGGAACGTAGTCCCTTTCCATTTCCACAGGCTCACCGACTTGTGGTTCTTTTTTGCATCAAATCCACCAGGGCGTGGTGTTTTCATGAGCTCATCGGGAATAATACACGGACTTGGGCTGAGGCAAAGAGCTGGCGGGATAGGTGGACAGGTTAGTAGACAAGCGACTAAAATGGACAAACAGATGTGTGTGTGTGTGTGTGTGTGTGTGTGTGAGAGAGAGAGAGAGAGAGAGAGAGAGAGAGAGAGAGGAGGTGTGTTGTACCTCTCATTTCTGTGATGCACTCAACTGTTCATCCAGACCAGTTCACGGCTTATCGTCTTGTCTCCCCACTGTTCACCGTTTGCATTGACTGCACCATAGTTCATACGGCGTGGTAGCCTGTCTACAGTGTGAAGAGGACGTTTTATTCCCAGGGGCCGGTAGTGTTTCACAAAGTACGTGTGAACCATTCCGCACATTGTTGTGAGTAGACCAAATTGCGGGACGAGTCGTTCATGCCGCGCGGACAGTGAGTAAAACGGCACAGGTTGGTGCGTAAATCTACGTGCTTCGGAGTAAACTGTGCTGTAGTTTTATTTGGTTTGTGTGTATATACGTATACATTCATGCACATTAGGTATCCACGTGGGTAGTTTAGAAAAAGTGGACGTCTCGTTCCCATATGATAATGGGATACGGTAAAACAATTTAGCATGCTTCACACAGTATACATCGATAATGAGTTTTGGATTACGCGATCTTTCCGAGCCTAATGATGGACAATGCCCAGAGTCTGGTTTGTACTGACTTCGTTCCTCGCAGTCCTCTTCATGTGTACTAAATCGTTCAGGTGTAATACAAACACTCGCAACTCATCCTAGTTGAATCCACCGGAAATCATAGTATGTTGCAGAGAACGCTCAAAGTCACGTGATGAAACCGAAGCAGTTGAAGGGGTGCGGGGGTGATGTGGGCTGGAGACTCCAGGTTTTCACTAAAAAGCATGTACCACTTTTCCGAAAATCATTTTTCCGTCTAAAATTTTCATTATTTTTTTACTCAGTCTGGATTAGAAACTGAACACTTGTGAAATAGCCTTTCACCTAACCTTTCTAATTGAATGTACGGACTATTATGCAAGGCACATTTAATAGTGTTGGACACTGCTTCGTTTTATCTGAGCTATTTGTCATACAAATGTGTTTTGTAATGAGTTGTTACTTCAGAGGACGCCGTAATGACATTGTTTATTAGTTCCGATGCTCTAACTACTTTCGCCTTGTTCATTTGCCCTCATGGCTTGCGGCGACTGAGCATGTGTTATCCTCTGTTGTGGTCTATTCAACCGCGGGACATTCTTTTGGTCCTGACTTTCATATTGCAATTTTTCTTGTGTGTTTGCCTGGTACGTCACGTACGGGCTGATGCAGGTGACCTTAAGTAGTTCAAGGTGTAGTGATTATCCATCGACCAACGACGTGTACGTGAACTCGGAGCTTTTCCCTCTTTCTAGCCCAATGACCTTAGTTACGCACAAGAACTGAACTCTCAGTAGGCTTCATTGATCTTTCCTTTTATTATTTCATAATGATGCGCGCGACAATCAGTTATCTTAACTTTGAAACTACCTGAGATAAAAAGCCTCGCTTTCGGCCTTAGCATGTTAGTTTTGGTGGTGAGTTTTGAAGTCCAGGTATTTAGGTAGCTTTCTGAACATTAGTGACCATTTTATCGCCACTGGTTTGTGACTGTAAGTAGCAGACTTGAGAGTAGTGATCACACAGAATCAAGAAATGGGTGGTGATCAGACGGGCATCCTCATGGTGGACTTCAGATATTGACGTCCCTCCCGGTTAAATCCTGTCACCACCGCCGGTTTCTTCCCCATTTAGTGGCTGTCGATTGACCGCGGCGCTTCTCCGGAAATTTTACTGTGTCGTATAATAAATAAAGGAAGTTTATTATTTATTCATTAACAGAACATTGATACTTGATGAAACCACATCACTTTTCGGACAGTTCATAGTCCACAGATTTCCGTTGCCGCTTGAGTGTGGTCTCTTGTTTGTGGTGAGCAGTTAATTTTTGGATTTGCCGGCCTGGCCTGTCTCCCAGCTCCTGCTTGGTTTATCTAACTGACAGCTGACTGCTTCTCTTTGTTCAACAGAAATCACATGTACAGGAATACCGCTTCATTCGACAACCTTCTCGTCATATTGAACGGTCGTATCAGTTTGATGACAGTGTGGCCGTTACACTTATCAGTTTGGGACCGGAGCATTCAGGATTGTATTTGTGCAAAGCCGGTCATATCTATCGGGCCCTCACAGTCGAGGTTCGAGACTGTTCCGGTGAGTTCAGGTTTTCACCTCAGCCAGTCTTCGTTTTATCCAAGCATGTACGCACGCAACCCCTTACCCACGAATGTTCTCTGGTAGTAACAAATCTGACGAAAAGAGATTGCACTTCGCTATGGAAAAGTCTGCAATTCGGCTTGCATGAGTTTGACCGATGGAAAAATAAAACTAAGCGTGGTCCCCTCTTTTTAGAGGGCTGTTAAGGCTCTTACACTTGTTCTCTCTGTGCCTACCTGTCTATATGAAGAGGAAAATATCTTCATCCCATTCTTGTTGAGCGGGTTTCGTTGCTATTTTCAGTGTAACGGCTACTCAGAGGTAGCCATTTCTGAAATGACCACTAAAAACCGAGTAGACATTAGACAGTTTCAGGTAAGATGGCCTTCCATGCACCAATGTTCCCTAAGCACAACGAATTTCTTCCGGTCATGGCAGTAAGGTATGCAAGCCCTGACCAGTGGGCTTGATCAACTAGGACGTGTTAGACTTCCGGGTTGGGGTCCACGAGACACGTGGTAGCCGGTAATGCACTGTCGTCCGGATCGTTACCACACCTGGCCTATTGGGACCTCATGTGGTTCTCCGTCACTCAAAGACACAGGTTCTGATTGCTGGTTATCCCGAATAGTGCATTGGGCCTTTTTGGCTACGGGGTATATTCCCCTTTTCACCGCTCTTATGTGCAAACATGGTTGGAAACACTAAGCGACATTGCTAGGTAGTTGCGCTCGGTCTCTTTCTCCTTGATTTCCGTTTATCACTTTGTTTTCGGCTCTTTCTCTCTCTATGCTACTATTTTTGTCCTTTATTCGACGGTGCTGCGTGGTAGCAGCCAAAACCAGAGCACAGAAGTGCGAGGTGAGTGGTTGAATGAACTGAACTGAACTTTCCCGGTCATTCTGAATGTGAGTTCTCAATTCATTGCCATTGTATATCATGGCTGCACTTTGAGCAAGCAGATAATACCGGACTGCACCGTCTGTGTCCGATATCTTCGTTTTCCTCACCGGTATTGTCATATATTCACGTGTCAAGCTAGGACTGATTTTACCATTGATTTCACTCCTATGATGGACGTAGTTATGTGTCCATACTAAAAGTGTGCTTTCCAGTATTCATTTTCGCCTCTAGCCATGGCAGACAACCTGGTGAGAAAACGCGATTGGGATATTCTCGAGACTGTTTGGTAGGCATTCAACAGGCCAGAATTGGCCATTGACTCAGTTGAACTCATGGATCAACTTTCAGTGAATTGGGTAAAACTAATAGATAGCCTGAATTTAATGCTCACGTCTTAATTTTGACTCAGTTGTGATCGACCACCCGATGAGGTGTTCTGCGGTCACCAAAACGTGAATGGACAAGCTTTCCATATCGTGAGAAACAGATCGATGAGAAAACCTTGAAGATATAGGGTTTGTGCCCTCAATAGGCGAGTACTAGAGCACCCAAACTCCTGTGCTTTGTCCTGCCGGTTTGGATGTTTTCACAATGTCCATACCAATATGCAGACACGTATACCCACTGGATCTGTTCAAGACCGAATTGGCTTGGTTTGAGCAACCCCATGGTCCGTGGCCACATCCTATGGGGGGAACACGCACTTCGGGTCGGGATACGGGACCTGTGTACGACTGCAGCTGCAGCTACTCAATGCCTGGACTGGAGAGCGGTTGGTGTGTGCGTGCATGTGTGGGGGTTGGTCTGGGTCTTGGTGCATGTACTTGATATCAAAGCTAGACATGGCCGATTGGGCTAATGCGCATCCTCGATGTGTGTGTTCATTCATCTGTCTGTCTACCTCTTCAATCATCTACTCACCGGATCCACTATGATCACGAATGGTGCGCGGGTCTAAGTCTGTGCCTGTTCACACGTGTGCTTATCTGTGTCTATGTACATCTGAGATCTTTTCCCGATCATGAAAAGGGGATCCATGCGTACATTAAGGTCTACATTAGGGTTGTAGAAGGGTCAAGTTAGAGAGAGATGCAGCCGATCGCGCAGTTTTTGATGAGCTTATTGTATGGATGCATGCAGAATTGCATTTGGACTTTTGGTTTGTCTGTGTGTGTGTGTGTGTGCATGCGCTTGTGCGTGTGCGCTTGAGCCGTGGGTCTCCACAGCACGGATGGAGCCGATACATATGAGAGAACCTCTGGTGCTGCATACCCTTCGAATTCACGGTCAGTGTCAGGATTGTAAAACAAGTTTGAGCATGAGTAGTGGATGAATGACTGATCAGTGTGGGGCCAGAGGGAATTGTATTGTGGCCCCGAACCCTTGTATGTTTTGTTATTAGACCATATGGGTCAGTTAATGGATTCGCTGGTCGGCTGTAGCCGTATGCTCATACCAGCACTGAGGACGAAGTACATGTTTGCCGATACTGGGTTGCACATCCAGTTGAAACATGCTCATCCAGATTCCTGTGATCATTGAGATACCCCGGGTTGTTTGACACGGGTGAATTAAATGAGCGAACTGAATGATGGACTGGACGGACCGGAATGATGTGAAGAACATAGATGAGTAGTGATCAAAGTTCACCTTGATTATAATAGTTTGTGAATTGACTTAATCGTAGTGTGGGTTCTTTCAATTCATCGGGGTTCGACTTTATTTCGTCTTGATTAGGAACCGATAATTGACTTCGTGGGGTTAATCGTTTTAGGCCTTAGAAGATCGTTGTCTCGTCATCCACCCATTGAATTCGTGTTTCTTCATTCCTGCGCAAAATGGAGGCACTTTTGTGATGCGTAGTCTCAGTACAGGTGGCGAAACCGTGACCAATAAGTTACGGCGACCTCTCATATTACAGACTTCGTAAGACCAACTGGATGGCGTTAAGTTCTTCCTTTTTTTCTCTTCGGTGTTCCATTGGTATTGTAATCGACTTTTGGCATCCCTTTGACACTGGCGTGTGGTACGACACTTCGTTGTTTTAATGAAACTGACTGCACGATGGATCGTTTATTGCTTTGATCATCTATTCTGAATTATTCGGTGTAATGACGGAATTTACCATATGTATGAAACTGTCACATTTGAAATGAATAACAGTACGAACGGAATTCAGCATCTTTGTGGCAGGCGATAACGATCGCATTCGTTTGCGTTAACCAAAAGAAGGTTCTGAAAAAGCGAGTACCACTAGCGGCATTGGGACGAGTCAGTCGTGTCTGTCTTCTTGACCTGCACATGACCCCCCATGTCTCAGGCCACGCGGAAATTTTAGGGCTTTTTATCTATCCAGACAGTGCATTATCATTCAATCTAGATCAGGACTTTATATTATCCTTGTCCCCTTTAGCCAGTATTTCTGTCTTTTTGGTGGTATTGAAAGGTTTGTCCTACGATCTGCTGGAGTCGAGGTATAACAATCGAGGGAAATATCAACCTATCGTAGTCGAGTGATCACGACGAGAGGGGGAGAAAAAGAAACCAGTGGCATGTGCATAGTGACCAAAAGTGTATCTGCTGTCAGATAATGTGCCACGAATCTCACATCGCTCTCAGTCTCGTGCGCCGTCCTCGCTGAAGTTCATATTAACATTGTTCTCGTGAGCTGGGCATCGTAAGTCCATCGTCTGGCACAGGCTGTATGATTGACTGACCGCACAGATCATACCAGTTTCAATGCTCACAGGCCTCAGACGGTGATCGTATATAGATTGTATTGTCTGCGCTCTTGCAAAGAGTGCCTTGGGCTTTTCCATCCCCGGCCATCCGTGGCGTTAAGTCGATATTCTCCTATCTACGGTCGACGAGAACCGCCTACGAAATGACTGTGCACAATGTGTAAATGCCGTGGTTAGGAAAGCACTTTCATTCACACTCCATCTTTGCTTGCATAGTTTCTCGCTTGTTCTTCCTCAAAATGTCTCTACTTCTCCGTATGCTTCGGTTCATGTCATTTCCGACTGTCATGCGGAGGATTATCAACTAAGACTAGAATGCTGAGTTTTCAGCCTGACAGTTGACATAAATTAAACTCAGCAAAGCGACAGCGTCGAAAAATTTATTTTTCGGTATTATTTGCTCATCTTTTAACATACAGATATAGGAAAACAAGAAAATTTAGTCTGATATTTTGTGATCGTTTTGGTTCTTCCACAGTGCTCGATAGTATTTTTGCAAATTAATTCACTGATGTGTAAAGATGAAACTTAGAAATGTTGTTTTGTTGATTAAGATACTTGAACTGTTCGTCTTTATACCCTGCTTGTCTCTCTGTCGCTCCCACGGTTTACAGATAAGTCGCGACCAGTTTTTCGCGAAGGTTCACTTAGTAAGATAGAAAATTATCCAGTTTCTGTTTGATGGCTAGACTGTTGTTTGAGAATCTCTCGCGCGCGCATGTTGGTGGTTGGTACCTTTGCCGGTGCCTGACTGGCTCCCATCCCTGATCTTATACGGTTCACTGCTCCAAGTCCTAGTGTTGTGTTCGCTGGTGCAATCGGATAATAACTCTGACGGATGTATTACTTTTGCTGTATTCATAAAGGGGCATGCACTAAAAATTTGAATCAGGTAACTGTCATTTGTCACGAACAGCTGCACGTATGGGTAAAAACGTCTATAAACATTAGAGTGAGCATTTTCTTCATGGCGGTAAAGCGGGTATGGCCGTTTGACTATCCCCTCCTTGTGAATAATGTCTGCAGGAATTATTGCGATAAACTTTCCCATTTTCCAATGCAAACATCTGCTGATAGCTCCATGCTCCCCGATAGTCCAAACCCTTCCACTTTATTCATGTCATTCACTTTAGACTAGTCTTTTTGTTTATTTCTTCTAATGGTAGGTACCTGTCTTGTTCCCTTCCATTGCAGCTTCAAACTTAAATTTCAGGCCATTAATACTGATCATATTGCTCTTGTTTACTACTGCGGCCATGCTCTCAGTACCGCTTGTTGTTTGCTTACGAGCCCGACGAAAACCGGTAATCGCGGTGCTGTCCTCTTCGATGTTCAATCTGAATTCGCTTCCTGGGTTGGGCACCAAGAAGCAGACCATGATTAGTCGATGGAATAAACTCTATCCGCCGATCGACGAGACAACAACGCATGCCTTACTGCTGGGTTCTGCCGCAAAATCGTGGCTTCTCCCGACCAAGCAAAAACAACAGCCGATTATTGTCCCACTGAAAAGTCATATCAATCGTCTGAGACGTAAGCAGTCACGTGTGTACCGACCGGCACCACGTCTCGTTCCACTGGATCCACGCTGGGAAGTGGATCGTGCTCAGATCGAGATCGGTTGTGTTTTGGGGCAGGGCAATTTCGGTATTGTATATAGTGGTGTGGTGCGTGGTGTGTTACCTGGTTCCCGGTGTTCAAGAAAGTCTTCTCCAGCCAGATCCAGTTCGAATGGTTTGAAGCAAGAAGTAGCTATCAAAACATTGAAAGGTGAGTTTCGATGTAAATTTCAAAGTGATAATGAATCGATATGATTCTGGTGTCCTGCGTCACGGATTACGACAAGGATTATAATTAAGATGGAAGTTTTGCGCCGTTTATTCTATTTCGCCCTGAACAACTTCCTTTAACTAATGCTTGAATGCTGAATTTTAAAAATCATAACAAGTAAAATTATGAACAGTGGCTACTGGGAGTGTAGTCGATTAAGTGGGGAATGCATCTGAATGCAAGGGATTTAAATGATTGCTTCGAGTGTGACAATCTGGGGAGTTCGACGGGTCTTGTGGGCCCTATTCGAACCGCCTAATACACAACCAGTGCTCAAGGTGAAGAAATCTTCCTACCTAGTCGTGAACTGGCCACGCTCGAGCCTTCTTCGAGTCGCAACTGCTCTCTCCCTCTCTCTTTGTTTCTTTCGGTCAACAGAAAATATCGACGAATTTCGAAATTTACGGTCAAATACCGTTAGTAATACGGTACTTCCTGTTATTCCTGGCACGTTTATTCGACCGCTTTTTATGCACCTTGATGGTCTGGATTTGTTCAATATGTTTCAGTATAACCCGGACAATAGGGACATGGATTGGAACGTAATGGTCAAATGGACGTGGTAAGAGACGAGGACAAACGGCGGGAAGAATAATGCACTAAATGAGAAATAGTCACGATGCAAATTCTGCTTCTGACCATGATACCACAGCGTGTCAATTAATAGACTGGCGGATCTCATGGGCCGTAAAAACAGAGCTCGAAAGGGCAATGCTAAATAGGAGACCAACTCGACCCCAATCTGCAATACTACCAATTAGTGGACCGAGTCAGGCCTATTACGTGCGGTTTCTGGTTCACTGTTCCGCTTTTCGCAAGTTACTATCTAACTGAAAGTACCCACTTATCAAGCTTTACCGTGAGAAGTCACGTGATATGATCGAGTACGGTTTCCTGAGGTCAGGCTTGGAACCGTAATATGCTTTGTCAGTTTAGGAAATCTTGTTAGCTTTAAATGACTCCGTACAACGTCTTACTTCACTGAAGGGATAGTGTCTGCTGAACATTGACCTAGGAATAGTGACTTCATCTGTGGATTTATTCTCTTCGAGAGTTGTGCTAAATACTCCGGTCGCGGTCGACTCGGTCTACTTTTTCAATGCCTGCTTGATTCACTGGGTATTGGTTAACTATTACCGTCAACTTCGACGGTTTTTATTTCCTAATTTTCATTCATCTTTCTCTTCTGTGCTCTTTTTTCGTACTTGGACGAAGTTTTTGTGAGGTTTAACAACTGCTTCTTAGTTTGAGGTTATCATATATGTCTAAAAAACTGCAGTTACTGACTGCGCTCTTAATTCTACCGACGCACAGTTGTTTCACCTTTTTCGGAAGTTGGGATATCTTGCTTTTGGTAATTCCTATAGGTTTTAATTCTATCGTTCAAATTTGTGTTATCCCTTTTTCCCCCTGAGCAGAGAAACTAATTTCCTTGGGATATGATATGGACTTTGTAAAGGATGACAACGTCACAGTCGACAACGGTTAAGTGTGCTGCACATTCGCGTATGTTGAATTTTCCCCCTTTTGTACTTGCCAAGTCTAATCGACGCAAAGGTCTACATCTGTATGAGCAGGGTTGGTGGCTAGTCTATCTACTGTACCTACCGAGTCCTTTGTCGTACTGAGTATAGGCTCTATCCAATAAGTCGTAATCATCATCGTCATCATATTCATCATCGTACAGCGTTAAACAGTAGGGCAAGCCCCACTGACCACTGCCTTTCTCACCATCTTGCACATTGAAATAGAAAGTATGAATATACAGAATGGACAGGGAATGGACCTACATGGGTAGGAAAAGGAAAGAATGCCCTAGTAGCCAACACACGGAATACACAGTCTAACTGTACAAACGCACATCGATCAGTCACTCTGATTCGATAGAAAGTGACAACACGATCGCCACTGTTCGCGTTTCGCTGCCATATCCTTCAGTGTCTCCAGCCAACTGGTTGAGGGATCTTTTGGACCCCAACCACAAAGATGTGAGGCACCTACTTTTCCTAAGTTCGCTGTACATTTTCTCATTCCTCACTGCCACGTCATCTGTTGACCTCCACGTGGTCTCTTCCACTCCCCAGGATGAACGGAGAATAATCATGTGAGCGAGATAACTAGCCGACTTATCCCGGAGCTTGGTGGGAACATGCTTTCTCATCTGTGAACTCTGAATCATGCGTGTAACAATTGGGATGACGAAACTCAACAGAATTTCACTACATTTCTCTTTCGCTGGTCTAATGTGTTTAACCAACGGCGGGAGCGTCAATTATCGAGTACTTCATTATTCGTGTGCTTCAGAAATACTTATTCAATCTGTAAGTATCCTTAGGGTTCTTCTACCACGCTATCCTTGTGGCCTCGAATTTGTTCCGTAACCTGTTCGCTGATTAGCTCAACAACACCGTAATATGGCATCTGCTGTATGAGCTTCAGTCACGAGGGCAATTCATCCCTGAAGCATTATGTTCTCAAACAAAGCGGTTCCACCCCCTTGTATGTTGGAGAGGTCAATAATGACGTCTCTCGTTCGGGAAATTTATCAGTCCCAAGATCGTGAGTAGTGAGTGGTTGCTGCGACTGACAGAATTATGTGACACTAAGCTGGAGACGGTTTACTGGTAAGCGTAAAAACGCCCAGAAAGTACTTCCCCATGTCAAGCTCAAGTAGATTCGGCGAAGTTCGATGATTTTAATCTAATGGGGGAGGTTGCAGTATGTTTAACTGGTCTGATAAGTTTACCTCATGATACGACAACAATCCCTAGTTCATGAGCTGTAGTAGAAGCGGCCATTTTGTAATGAATGATTCGAGCAAAATCACAACTGTGAAGTAGTGGTCCCAAACGGACAATTCACGATGTCATCTTCGTCGAATTATCCATCAGTTCTTACGTTCAAGTTCTACAGAAAGCATACAAGACTGTCACCCAGTTTTGAATTGGCTCGTAATCTTTTTCAGCGCTCTTTCCGTTGTCGTCTGTTTTGATCCGTCCCACTAACTCGTGAGAGGGATTTCCTGCCTGCAAATCATCGCATCTTATTAGTATAAAACAGTGGATTTATAAGTTGTTGGTTTATGTACACCCACTCGTTGCACACAACGTATTGGTCCGACTGGTATGGGCGATCAGGTATTGAGGTTAAACACGGCTGACAGGATTCACCTCCCATTCGGCTATCCTTTCGCTCGTGGTTTCGTGGGCTCGGTACTAGGCAGGTGCTGACGTGCGGTATTTCAGCGGGGCTAGGCCGTCCAAAGACCGATGCGTCAGATCATACCATCACACTATGTTTCAGAGGTTCTCTAAGGTGTAAACTACTAAGTAGTGTCACGATGGGTCCCCCATTTTAACAGGGATGCTGTTCAGTGCAATAATAGTGTGAGCTAGTCAAAGTGACGAAAAGTGGATGAAGTACGTAACTGATCGAGACATGATGTGTTGTTACTGAGTTTTCTCAGTCACTGTGTAGTCGGAACTCGTTGGTCTTACTCGGAAAGACTGTCCAGCGATGTGGGTTGGTATCCTTGTTTTTAACATCTTTCAATTACTGAATCCCTGAATAAGCTCACTATTTCACGAAATTTTATCGGGAAGTCTGCTCAGCACACTTGAAGCCATAGAATCATTTCTGAGAGTTGATCAACTGATCCTGATGCTTTGCGTCGACCAAACAGTCACCGCTCTCTTCTAGCATCTTGAAGTCGTTCGTGGGCACGTGGTTTGAGCCCAAATATTCCGGGTACCTGGGGTCGTTAGTGTGCGCTGAAGGACAAATTAGCTTCTTTTTGTACACAAAAACAGTAATGCGTAAGTTCATAATCACAATCACTTACAAAATAAATATATGGACTGGCGAAAGTGATGTGCCGCGGATATCGTTAGATCAAATGGTGAAACGGTTTCCTAACCACTGAACCATTCAACCAAGTGTTTTTTCGCATTACTTTCTCTCTTAACGGAAGCAATCCAAGCTCCAGTGTGGCACTGGTGAGCCGTCAACACTTTCCTCTGACAAAAATTCTTGAATGCAGTTCACTCAGATGTTCATGCAAATTCCGAATAATAATGTCAATCAAACCGGACCTGCGCTACTAAGGGTATTCTCCCAACCGTATAATGTGTCTTTCTTGAGCCCTCATTGATATCTTGTCATCCAGCAGAAACAAGTGTTTCCTCTCTTTGGGTTTATTGAAATGGTATAGTTGGCCAGTTCTAACGCCATGACGAATGAGTCAGTCATTAGGCATGTAACAATGGGTCATTTTATGAACGCCATTTAGGAAGTGGTGTTTCTGTGCGTTCTGTATCTGCTTACGGCTGGTTGCAGCTGAAGAGTTTCATTTGTGATGGTGTGAGCATAATTTCAACGCATTCACAAATAGTATTGATTTTTTAATTTGTATCATCAAACTACCGTGATGCATGGTATACCTTAGGCAATAACCTTCTCGGTTCGGTTCGGTTTGAGCAGCCATTCACTATATGCAGCGTTTTATGATGTCATCTGTCCACCCAGGGGTTCCGGTGACAAGTAATTGTCAACTGGAAAGGTAATTTTCATATGCTATCGACGAGCACCAACTCCTCACTCAAAAGTGTAGGTGGGATGTGAATTATATTGATATTCCTGTTGATATTCTGTGGGAAAACCATCTGTGGTCAAGATGAGCATGAAAGTCACCGGCTTGAACTACAAACGCCTTCAGGACCTGGAAAATACATTCGCATCACACTGACTGTCCGCTAATCGATCGGTCCGAAAGAGAGCTTTTGAACCCCGTCACTGTAATCTTTGATCCATCCGTCAAATTTAACTAGCTTCCTTGCCGATCTCTGTCTCACCTTGAATTCGGACGACAACCCCGGTTGCGGTTTTACCTACAAGGTCATGTGATTCGTGATAGAAACCACGGATGGTCTTGTGACTACCTATTTTGAAAGTGGCTGGAACTGGGATCCGCGCATTGTTGTTTTGCTGAGCTCCACAGTGGGGACAAAGTAATTACGCTTCCAACACACGCACATGGGTTCTCAAGGCGTAATCGATTCTTAAGCAACAAAATTAATTTCCCAGTGCTGTGTCTGACACTGGGCCGCTGTTGAACCTACTGAGAACGCAGCTAAACGAGTGCATCACACCTTCGGGCAAAGATTCGAATACCATCTAGGGAACAACAGAGTGCCGTCTCGACGGTTGGCTACACACGCGAAATGGCTCGGCACGTTGGTGAGGTAGATGATCATGCCGAGAGAACACATTTGGAATGCATTTAGGCCGCCTATTAGGACTTATGAGATTTCGATCTGACATTGTTGAGCGCGGTGAAAAATTGTGGATTTCGAAATTGTCAACGTTGTCTAAGTTTATTTATTGCATATATGCAATCATCTTTTGTTTTATTTATCCCATTTAGACGATTACACCCAGGAACAACTGATGGATCTGCTTCGTGAATTGGAAACAATGAGATTATTAGATTCACATCCTCACTTGATACAACTTCTTGGGACGTGTACACAACAAGGTATGTACTTCGTCCGTTGGTGAATAAATCAGTTTAGAAAAATGACAACTGAACGTGTCACGACCCGGAAACTTGGTTGTGTTATTCGGATTATTATTTTCTGCACACAGTTGGATGCTTATCTGTTGGTCTTTACATGTCCGCATCCAGTTTGTTCCACAATCGCAGATTTGCTGTGATAAATAGTTATCCGTGACTAGTGGAGACGAGTCTCTAGTCGTTGAAACCAGCTGGTTTATCCAATCTCCGTTTCCTACATCGGGCTCCCGGGTGTAATACTGTTTCTGTTATTCGTGTTGTGCGATTTAGTCCAGGTCTTCCGTAAAACAATGACATGATTTGTAAATCACATAAGCTTTCCAATTGGCTGCCCTGGCGTAAGACAGTTAGACAATAAGAGAGGTTGTATACTGTTTGGACGACGTGTCTGGTATGTTTGCCGTTAGCATTTTCACTTTCCTCGGAAATTATCGGGCTCTTACGGATTATCTCGTATACGTATCGGATAATGAGAGAAAAAACGAACTCAACCTGTCATAACATGTGCGCGAACGGCCTCCAGATGGCTTGTCATGTGAGAAATATTTTTCTCAACACGTGTTCCAGTTTGTCTGACTCAAATTGTGTTGCACATGTACAGATCACTAATATTGATAATAAAGTAGGCGACTCAAAAAATGAATCCGTTTAGAAGTAGAAAAGATATCACGCATATAATTTGCTCTGGTAATCCAGGCAACTCTCACCTGTTGCCTTGGGTACTCGCGGGCGTATGTTATTGTTCGCGAGTAAAACACTTCGATGAATCTGTCACGAGTGCGTGATATCAAACGGAGACAAATAAGAATCCGATCTTGTTCCAATTGGTTGGTTTCGTCTGAGATATTTGACGGGATAGAAGTACGCAGGTGCCGGTGAGACGGTACAGGTGTGAGTTCAGTTACCCGTTTGCAAATGTTCATTACAACTTACCAGTGATTTCTTCTTCCTTAGTGCGGTTCCAATTTTCCCCGAAAGTTGATTTATGTTTATCATAGACAAAAACGAGTATAATCTCTTGTCACAGACCAGATTATCCATTTCACTTAGCGAATCTGCATTCGCAGTCTGTTTTGAATGTGGACAGTTTACCTCGGCTCGTTTTACCGCTCAATTTGTGCTGTAGTTGAGCGCGAAAGTACAGTTGGATGAGAAACAAGTGATTAACAATGATCTATAATCTGCATACTATGTGTATTTTCCGAACGTTCCTCAGTAGTCATTTGAAATATCGTTTCTCCATAAAATACAGTGTCATCGTTACACTTAGGTCTATCAGTTGTTTGTGTAATGCACACAGGAAATGTCTTCCTTGAAGCCGGCATAATGTAATTTCATCGTACGTTCTGTAGCTAGATCGGAGGAAACGAGAGATCTCACGATCCGAACAGCACTCGTCCCGTAGCTATTGACGAACATTTAGCGACCACGGGAGTAACCAAACCAAACTGACACACCCATTCCACGCAACGTCAGATCACTTGTAAGTCCCTCCTCCCCACAGTTGGAGGCTCGGTAGCCTTGTGCGGGTCACATGAATGGCTGCATCCTCGACACGGAATCTATTTCCATCACTGTCCAAGTCACTAGCTGAATGAGAGCATCAAAATTCACAGAATTTCCACTGGAGGAAGGTGGACACAGATTCGCATCGTAAACCGATGACAGTAGGTGATGAAGGCCGAAGAAGAATTGTCTGGTAATCAGGAAAAGGTGACGATTTAAAACCGGACAGGGTATTCGAGTTCTTCCTTTCTATAGTCCAAAGTAACTGTCAGATAACTTCTAAAATAAGGCGGAGATCTGATTTACAACGTTTCGTAGGGTGAAATCATCGAAGAATATAGATTCCGGACTTTTGTGAAGTTGTACGAACAAGCACCCAGTCGGATTTTGCGTCCATTTCATATGTTGCATTTGACATATGCATTTTCACTTTCATTGAACCCTCCAAAATTATCCGGAACTGTAAATGTCCATTTCTTTAATCATTGATGTGATGTTTTCATTAGATTACCTGGAAACGTTCTCTTGTAGTGCCTACGTTCCCCGGTTAATAAATGTTCACGTGACACTCACAAGGCTATCATGCGTCGTAACTGGGCCCGAAGACTCGTACATGACGTCGTCATTTTGTGTTGGTGTACCAGAAAGTTCAGGGTACCGTATCCTAGGCAGTGGTCGCTAAATAGCCGCCAGTGATTGCTAGACGGTCACCAGTGCTGTTGAATAATAGCAGAATTATTCATTATGTTAGTAGCGTTTTCGAACATTGTAGATTTCGAATTTGGATGTCTGACTGCTGATGCTTATTAAAGCTTATTCACTTGCTATTGGTACACTTGCGAGTCTGCATATTTGTTGTTGCGTGTGACACGTAGGTAGGCTATGGGCCCACCACGTTGGGATACTAAGAGCATGTCTGATTGGATTCCTTCGTGTGTGAACGTAATCCTTCTTTTTCAGACCCTCGATCGGCTTCCAATCTAAGGCTGATTGGTTCCCGGTCGCAACCCTCGTTGCGATAGCCAATGTCCTCATTTGCAACCTTACGCCTAACCCACTGTATTCTTCAAGTCCACATACTCTAAAGAATAAAGCAAGCTGTAAGATAATGGTTTGGTCTTGGCAGTTCGATACGGCATACTAGGTTGCGTTTTTTCAATTCAGGTATAATTCCGTGGTTGACTGATAAGAGTATTGATCTTTGCCTCAGTCCCATTTTCGTTTCCATCACTTCAATGGCGCTGATTACCGTTTCAAGTCGGATGGAACCGACTGGTGTTAATCAGTGAGACGAATCAGAAACCGCTTTTTTAGTCTCAAAATGTTCGTTCCTGCTCATACGCTGTAACGTGGGATTCACGGTCGCATAAGCTGCCTTGGGAGCCCTCTCCACATTCTTTTTAACTTATTATCTAGTTGATGGCCATTCTTCGAAGTATTGGTCTTGGTTATACAGGTACGGGGTACGCGAATTGAATCATACGGTTTGGAGGGTCGGACAAAGGTTGAATCTTGGTCCAGTTATTAGGAGTCGTCGGCTCCCGCACGATCTGACGACCCATGCGCGCAGACGCCATCCACTCTTTTAGTACCTACCGCGTGTTTTAACTGGATTGCTACAGTAGTTTCCGTAGTTCAAGAGCCAAACGCTGCAGTTTAAGAGCCATTCGTCTCTTGGACTGACTATCCCAAACCTTGCATAAACAGTGGAGTATTGGATATTTTGACTCACCCATTTAGGCGGATGCATTTTGACAAGGATCTGAATGCCAGAAAGTGGTGCAAACAGGATTTTCGGGCCAACGCCATCATGATATCACCTTAGGGCTCAACAAGACTGTAAAGTCAAAGGCGTGTGATTGCAGCTTTTCGATGTCGGTTAAGCCTCTATACACTTAGGGTATGACGTGATCAAGTGGGCTTGATGTGCATGAATGTTAATGCGATGTAAGCACCGCACTGAAAATGACATGTGGAGGTGTGACAACCAACCGTTGGTTTTGGGTGGTTGTAGGTCGTCCGGCCAGTTTAAACCTAACGATAGTGTGCGGATATGCAGCCGTGTCCTTTATGGAACGAACGAGGCATAATGAAGATCCCCGTTGTTAAAGGGACCATGGAAACAGAAATAGTCGATTTGAATCCAGAGAACGAAAGCCCTATAAGCAGAAAATCTATCAACAATGAAGATCGCAGGCACATTGTTCAATGTGCGAGAAACGGTGATTATTTGAAGCTGATGTCTGAACATCTCGGAATAATCAGAAAAAAGTGCAGAGGTATTGCAAAAGGTGATCAATAAATTGGGCTGAAATGTGACCTCAAATAAAAGGGGATTTCCGGATGATATTATCGCTAAGGCGTGCAACATTGTGGATAAGAATCTTTCAATCACTCTCGTTTGGATTGAAATATTTGAGTCTGAAACTCCCGTGTTGACCATTAGCGCAACCGCTATTGATCAGCTACTTCATAACCATGGCTACAGCACGAAAAGACTTACAATCCAACTCACTGAACGCAACAGCATTAATGGCAGGACAGCACGCCCAGTATGCATAGTGATTACAATCACAAAGGTCTTCATTATTGCTTTACGATGACAAAACCAAATACAACGTTTGGTGCTCTCGATAAGTCGGAAGTTCTGCTGAAAGAAAATCATGTGTAAGAACCTTGCCGTCAAATAAAGATGCAAATCTGGACATCACTACACGCACTTCGACCCTTGGGATGGAACATTATTAATGTCACGCAAAAATAAACAACCGGATTGTCGGTAGATTCTTAGAAGCATGCTCCTCTAAGGTGAACACTGAACAACCCAACACAGGTAGTGTTCGGTTGTAGTGTGTTTATTTTTGACAGTGCCGCTATGCACATCGACGGGCATCTAAAATCCGTCAGGCTATCAAACATTCTTTCCGTTTTCTCCCTCTTCATGGTCCATTTTTCAACCCCATTAGGGAGGCATTTAGCTATTTTAAAAATTCGGTAAAAGTTTTATTAGAAGAGAACATAGAAATGCTCATGAAAGTGCTGAAAAGAACAGTCTGCCAGGGCGCATGGGTTTCTCTTATGGCAAGAAATTTTCCATAAATCCATTCACGGTATCACAACAACTGCATGTACGTTCTACGATAAGCCCAGTTTCAGGCTCATACCAGCATTCAGTTCAGTTCATTTTATTCAGCCATCACCCTCGAACTTTCATGCTCTGGTTTCGGTTGGTACCTTCCAGCGTCGTCGAGTAAAAGGCATCAAGGATAGAAGTATAACGTGAAGAAGATCATAAATCAAAGTAATAAGCGAAAATCACGAGAACAAAGAATGAGTCTGAATACAACTACCCAACTGGTCGCAACACATAGCCATATCACCTAATGTCTTCAACCATTTGGTTGGCGGTTTGCGTTAATTTTAACCTGAAGGTCTAACATGCCCGACTTGACCAAGTCCACTGGTTAAAGTTTCCATGCATTTTTGCCACGTCATGGACTGACCACCTCGATCTGTCTTCCAACCGCAACCTGCCTCGGCAGACAGTATAGGCCGAAGTGCTTTTAGGTTTATAGTTGTTTCTTTTATAAGTGAATGGTATAGTTTATATTTTTACGGATGATTCATCCGTTTGTGACGGGTCACTCATAAGCTGTGGTGCAAGGCTCTTAGGCTACGGGAAATACTGTAGTTCACTCCAAGATGAGCTTCAGAGATTTCGGAAATGAACCTTTTCATGTGTGAATTACATTGGCACATGGAATCCGTCACAATGAACTTATAACTTGACCACCTATAGCAAGACTTCCCTATGAATCAACTAGTGTCCACCAGTCAAATACAAGTGAGTTCGAATTCTGCCGGAATCAACGACTCTTCACTTTTGGGTCAATTCAGATCTTGCTCATGTTGTCTTGACACGATTATGAACTTAATACGATATATTCCCGGGTCGGTTTCATTGCCGATTCTGTAGGTGATTTGAAACGAACGTCTGTCTGTCTTACTGTTTCGTTGGTTGTCTGTTCGCCTGACAAACTCGCCGACTCATTGGTTACATAGCTTACTAAGTGACTGCCCCATCGGTTGGTCGATTTGATCCGTTTGTCGGTGCAGTGAAGTAATGCGTTTCGTTTTTGTTGTGGTTGTTGTGCTTTTTCAATGCATGGTTGAATAAACTCATTTGCATGAGGCAAGGATGACTGCGCACTGACTCAACACGTGTATCACCGCTCGGGCTTACATTGTTCCGCAACTGTTTTCAGTCTGCAGTCCACTCATGGGATAACCGAATAATCATTTAAAGCGTGGAATGTTTTAGAGTCTCCAGTTGAATCTAGACAACGTGCTTATTCTATCTGTTTATCCACTCATTGATTGGACCACTGCCTACTTGGTCCACTGCCGTCAGTTTATACGTCACATCACATCTGCATCTACTGCAGCGTAGCGCGTCCAGTAATTTCAGTCTTATTCTTTCGCAGTGTTTGCATGGAAGGTGAGTATTTTTGTAGCATCAGGTCAGATTCAGTCGCGCTATTTTGTCCTGCCTGTATTATTGTTACACGAAAATGAAGAACGCCTTCAACGATTCAATATATTGTTTGGAGGAAGTGTCAACTGAAGTGGAATTAGGAGAAAAAAGATAAGCAAAAGTTATTCCCTCCGACTGAGGACCGTTTCTCCCGTCCTATGCGATTACCCTTTTCGTTTGCTCTCGTTTCTTGTTCATCGTCAGGTTTTGGAAACCAGAAGTCAGTCTCTGAATCAAGTACTGTATCTAACCAGGTTAAGGTGGTTGGGATATGTGTTACGCATGCCCACCAACAGACTTCCTCAGCGTACTCTGTTCTCTGAGGCAGGTAATGATTGAAAGGTAGGTCGAGGTGGTCAGTCCATGACATGGCAAAAAGGCAATGAAAACCTTGACCAGTGGACTTAGCCAAGTAAGACGCGTTAGACTTCCAGGTTGGGGTCGACGTAATCCGCCTACTAAATGGTTGGAGACATTAAGTGATATGGCTAGGTGTCGCGGTCAGTGGCGTAGTTGCATTCGGACTCTTTCTTTGTCCTCTTAATTTCCGCTTGATACGTTGACTTTTTTAGATCTTTCCCACTATGCTTCTGTTCTTTTCGCCCTTTACTGGACGATGCTGGAGGGTAGCAACCGAAACCAGAGCACAAAAGTGCGAGGTTAGTGGTTGAATAAACTGAAACTAAACTGAACGTGTACACAAACTGAATAACTAAGTACCGAAATAGTAATCCAAACAGGGTGGGCAAGTTTCGCAGTTAGGTCTACTTAAACGAACACTCGTTGATCCGTGAAATGCTGGAAAAGAGAATCAGCGAAAAGAAAGATTCGAAGGGTAGTTATGGTAGATTTTGTTCCCGCATTTCTCAGCTGATTTTGTCAACTTCAAAGCATGTCCCTATGATTTTCGGGGTAAACTGTGAAAAACCAGGTAGAATCAGACTGAAAGATCGTGCGGCGAAACTAAGAAATGGTTCACATGAGTTTTACTTCCAATTTTCGACAAAAATCGGTCCATTTGCTATCAACCAACAATCTGTAATTATGCGGAAAATTACTTCTTCATTGCATCTCATCGGCCAAAGAAGTGAATGACAATGAAACACTTCCACACACAACCCACCTTGTGTATTCCCCGATGACCAGGTACTCCGATGATTCTGATGGAGTTTGCTGAACATGGTAATTTACGTGATTATTTACGAAAAAATCGTCCTACGTTATGTGATGCGATTGAGCCGTGCATCCTGGACACCGATGCGGACAGTTCCACCACCCAGTTTTTGGGACACGAACTGAATGTCCCGATGTTGCTTCGCTTCGCCTGTCATGTGGCTGACGCATTGACTTATTTTGAATCCCTGAAGGTGAGTGAAATTGTGCCTCGTTCATGTTTGCAAACTCGTTGGGTCTCAGTGTGGTATTTCTTAAATTGTGCTTCATTAGGAATAGCAAGGACATATGAGGAAAATCTTAAAATTCATTCAGAGATTGTGTGTACGCTGTATAGCAGACAAATAAAGGCTTTACCTCGCTCAGAATGGACATCAGTTGCATTATATCGAGCATAGTTGAAATCCATACGAAGATGGAGACAAATTGGACACTGCAACTAAATAATTGAATACATTTCTGATGAGTGATACATTTTTTTCATTGAACATGCAAAAGTTTTGTCTAATGCATATTTGCTCGAACAAACTGCCTGTGGGACTTGTAGTACACTAAGGCCATCGAGTTATCTCGTGGTTGTGAAACTGTCTTTGTTCTCCTTAAGACGGGTATGTTTGATTCCATTGGGAACGTCCTAGTGGACACTTCGCAATGTACCAGTAGTTTGGGATGATCACGTGGTCCACTGGACTTCTGATGAACTTGTTCATATTTTGTGGCTACGTTCTGTTATGTCCCACGGGTTCTTTCCTATGATCTGAATGGAAAACCTGCGCACTCGATCTCAACTCGCAACTGCAATCGCTTCAGCCTGCTACGGCAAATCAGAAGACGATAACTCAGCACACCAAGACGACTCTATATTTACAGGAGTTACAACGTAGTATTAAAGGCGAAAGTCGAACATTCCTCAGCTCGGGCATCCAATTAGGTTTAATCCCCGTTGGGCTGATTAGGTTCCGGATCGATTATTGACCCGTTGACTCGATTTGCGCCGGACTGTAGATGATTGCGCGACTAACGAAAGGGGGCTACGTATTGTGTGACCTGATAAATTATTGATTATTGACTATTCAATCCGGCCTGGCATGCTTGAGCTAATTTATGGCTTGCTTGAAAATTTTTTTTTCGTTTTTGGCTTCCTAATTCATTCGCCTTGTGTCCTCCTGTTTCAATATTCTGGATCTTCTCGCTAGTTGATCGTATTATTCTTGGCAACAGTTAACCATCCATGGGCATCGCGGTAGTTCCATCATTGTGTGGTGATAGTGTTCGTGAAGTATTGCAATATTCGCACGAAGTAAACCACGGAGAGCTAACTAGACCAGCATACTGGTAATCTGACGGTTAGCGTATGCGAGACTGGCAGTGGTCAAAAGGTCATCAACGTGGACTTCGACACTTACCACCCAGGGTTCGATTCCCGCCCGCGCCGGCCACTTCCCCATTTGATAGCCTTTCATTGTACTTTGTCGTACAGTAGATAAAGAAAGTAGAAGAGTATTTTTTTTAAACTTAGTAAATTCCCCGTGTCGGATTTCAAGCTCAGTCTGAGGTGAACTGTGCGGTAGTAGAGCGCACTGTGGATGATCCTCACCAAGTTTTGGTGAGTCAGATGCTGCCTGGTGCATTATATCGTGAACAGCTTGAATTCCATACTAATCAAATCGATAGATTATTCATTTGTTCTTCCTTTGATCAAAATAGGCGTTACCCTAGCGAGTTACGTGCCTCTAAGCTTATCTAAAGGTAATTCTGCTGCTAGCAAACAACACAGCAATTCGATAACAATTGTGATAGGAGCGGGAAAACAGGTTGATGAGGTGGTTAGCTTCTCGGATGTCTTGTGTTGTCAGAACGTCGTGAAAACCCTAAAGCAAAGCTACTAACTGCTTTGAGCTTGCCAAACCGAGTCAACTACTCAACACACTTCCACTCACGGAGGAGGCTGAACCAGCCGGATGGACATTTACTCCAATGTAGCTAACCACTGAGTGGTTGGATATATTGGTCAACACAGCCTAACACGTCCCACATGGTCAACTCCCCTGGTTAGGCTTTTCATATCAGTTCAGTTCCAGTTTATTCAACCAATAACCTCGCACTTCCGTGCTCCGGTTTCGGTTGCTACCCTCCAGCATCGTCCAGTAAAGGGCGAAAAGAACAGAAGCATAGTGATAAAGATCCAAAAAAGTCAACGTACCAAGCGGAAACTAAGAGGATAAAGAAAGAGTCCGAGTGCAACTGCGCCACTGACCGCGACACCTAGCCATATCACTTAATGTCTCCAACCATTCAGAAGGCGGATTACGTCGATCCCAACCTGGAAGTCTAACGCGTCCTACTTGGCTAAGTCCACTGGTCAAGGTTTTCATTGCCTTTTTGCCATGTCATGGACTGAACACCTCGACCTACCTTTCAATAATTACCTGCCTCAGAGAACAGAGTACGCTGAGGAAGTCTGTTGGTGGGCATGCGTAACACATATCCCAACCACCTTAACCTGTTTAGATCCAGTACTTGATTCAGAGACTGATTTCTGGTTTGCAAAACGTTACGCGCCCTTTGTATACGCGACGGCACTTCATCCGATACCTGTCCACCTGGTGAGATGTAACTTCCCAGGTAACAAAACTTATCCGCTTCATCTAGAGCTTCCCCTGCCGAGAAGAGGTTTGGTGTTGAGCCAACCCAGTCTTGTACCAGCATTTTACACTTTGAAGGTGCAAGGCGCATCCCAAACATTACTACACTGCTGTTTAGGCTATCTCAGAGAGCTTGCAGCTTACCTGGATCTTCACTCCGAAGAATAGTGTCCTTCGTGTATTCAAAGTCAGACAGTTTACTGCCTGAACAAAGATCGATGCCGCTATCCTCACACGAGGATAAGGCTCTATCTCAAAAATCAGTTCATTTGAAAATTAAAGAGGAAGCACGGAAGGGGACAACCTTGATGAACACCTTTTTCCTTGGTGAACTCGAGTGAAAGATGGCCGTAAGCACGAACTCGGCTTTGGCTGCTTGCAAACAATCATCGGAAGTGAGAAACAAACTTCTCTGGCATACCCTTCAATGAGAGGCAGAGCCAGAGAACTGTGTGGTCGACTGAGCCGAACGCCGCTTCCAGATTAGGAAAGACAGATTGTGGGCCTACGGTAGATGTGTCTGTGCTCTAAGGTTTGCTGTAGAGTGAAGATGTGATCGATACAACCCCGACCGGGTCTGAAACCGGCTTGATTCTCACGCGTACATTTTTCGCTGGCATTGGATAGTCGGTGCAGAATAAGACCGGTGAGCAGTTTAGACGCGATATATACCAAGATAATTCCTCTTGGGTTTTCGCAATAGGACCTGTCAGCTTTCTTGTAAGTGGGCACAACCACCGATTCACACCATTCCCTTGGAATCTGCTCACTATCCCAAATAATCCCGAGGAGTTTTTTTAATTCGGAAACCAAAGCTTCGCCTCTATCCTTGAAAAAAGATAGAGACAACCCATCTGGCCCATCGGCTTTGTATCTTTTCAAGTAACCTATTTCCCGCGAAATCTCTATCTTTGATGGAATACTGATATCCACCTGCGTCATTTCTCTAACGTATATTTGGAAGGTCCAAAGTTGAAGTGGACTAACTGAATTGATTCCTAAAGTGCTCCGCCCAGCGCCCCAGACGACGTCCCTGAGAGTGAGTTAGTGAGCCGTTGGATTCCTTAATTAACCCACTTACTCCGGGTCTCCGTGGACCGGCACCTCCAAGCAAACGGAAAAGGTTGCGAGTATTGCCAATGGACGCAGCCTTTTCCATCTCCCTACATTTCGCAATCCACCACTACTCACTGTCATTTCTCAGGCTCCAAGTCAGTTGACCTCTCAGGGATTTGCGCACTTCATTGAATCTGACATCTGGAGGGACGGATCTGCGAGCATCCAGCAGAGAAGCTGATGTCACAGATATCCATCGTTTGTGAGACCGACTTGAACCAGAGTTCTGGGTGGCATTCGAAGCGGCATACAAGGTTCCTTTGATCTGTTACCAGCGTTCATTTGGGTCCTGAACATCTGGCTGCATCGATAGCTGTGTAGACAGCTCCGTCTGAGGATCGTATTGTTGGTTATCGTCCAAAAGCAACTGCGCTGGACAAGTGGCATTTACCTTGGTGCGACCATGGACGAGACGTAAACGGGAGCGAGCATATACCAAGGCGTGATCTTAGTCCACAGGCGTAGACCAAAATGAACGACAATCTTCAGTTAATCCACGCCAGCGGTGACCAGTCACAATGTGGCCAATCTGAGTCCAACGTTGTGAAAACGTAGGAGGAAGCCATGTGAGTTTATGCCGCTTCTTATGGCAGAAGTTCATACTTTCCAGAAACAACCCGTGGTCAGAACACAGCTAAATGAGACGAACACCGTTGTCAGTGTGATCGGCTGGGATAGCAAACGGGCCTTCGATGTGCCTTTTGGAGTCTCCCAAACGGCCAATTTGGTCTTTGAAATCCTCAGCAATGACCACCACGTCTGTTGAACGTGCGCTTCGAAGCATCTGAGACAAATCCTGGTAGAATTCGTCCTTGCCATGATGTTCTGATCGCTGAGCTTGGCGTTTAGATCGCGAACGTTTCATCACCAGTCGAGGTGACATCGTCCTTGGTCTCAAAGGAACTGCAGTCAGTCGGCGCATACACAGACACGACGAACTAGCATCAACGCTTCAGCTTGTTGTTGTTGGCACGAACAGAACCGTCCAACCGAATTGCACACAAACGACTGCTGACTAGAATCCAGTCTAGCAATGCATGCTCAGCTCTCTTGCTCATAGCCAGCCTGACCACGAGCTCTAGAAACCGAATCACCCGACACGCGAACGGTGAAGTGAGAGACTGAGGTTTAGTCTGGGGTGCGAAGAATGATCACAGAAGTGGGGTCTTGTATGCGTGTTTCGGAGACACAGCATACATCTGTTTTAAAGATGTCAAGTGTTTTAGCGAGGGCAGCCTGTTGCTTCATCTGACATAGTGTGTGGACGTTGGAGGCAGCCAAGTGAAGAGAATATTTAGGCTTAAGAAGTTCATTCGGTCTATACTCAACTTCTGAACTACTGCTTTCATCAGAGCCGCAATTACCGGTGGCGTTTTGCATCGATCTTAAATTAAAAGAGGTGAAATTGGTAAGGTTCTTTACAGGAAAGACATTGGAGATTTTTGGGCAAATCACACTTTGCAGCTACCCACACCGCAGAAAGGGTTTTTCTTTGGGAACCCTAACCGGAATCTTTGACTCAGTCTGACCCAGAAGGCAGTGGGACGTTAACCAAGCACGAGAACGTAGCCGAAGCACCCGTGAAGGAACTTCTACTGGTCTGTTACGTGAGATCTGACCGTTGCATGCGTTCTGTCTTGTCTTTTTTGGTGTTTTGTTACCGATCCACTTTTCGGATTCAGTCCTTAGCCCCATGCACCCGATGAAGCAAGCGGAACGTGGACGGGGCAGCATACTTTGGACCAGGGACTGACCAGCTTAGGCGGACGATAGTTGCCCAATGAAGTGCGATGACTTCTCCCACCGTCTAGAGAAACCCGAGGTACTCCACCCCTACATCCATCTAGTGGAGTTTTTTAGACCGGCAGACTGTTTCTTTCCGTGTTTGTCCGCTGGAGAGTCCTCTCTAGGGACATATTGAATAGAACCAGATGTTGCCCATCAACTGGTTCTGAGACTGGACTTCGTCTGGCCTCTACCCATTGACCTGTCAGGTATGATTGGATATCCGGCTTAAAGAAGCCATCCTGCATAGCTCTTTGGGTCATGAAGACAGGCAAGCCATCACATCACGCCAAGTTACAGTCTCGTCGTGATGGGGCTTTTCATATCTTTATCTGGTGATCTTTATCTTCCAACCACTACCGGCATCAGCGAACAGCGCACTCTGGAATTCTGCTTGTGTATATGCGCAACTCAGGAATGAACACAAACTCTTCACGTCCGAACATGGTTGCCTGACAGTGGATTTTGAGGCAAGGCTTTCTCATTTTATCTCGGATAAATATGCACCACACCGGTGGTGGAATGTGTCCAGCTTCTTAGTACCCTGAACCCTCAATGGCCAGGTTTTGCAGGTGTAGGTTCGAACGGGACAAGTGACTGCCTGATAGATACGAATTTCTGTGTGAATGTTTCTTTCATTGTGAAGCCGCGTTAGTTTGCAGGATTGCAGGAAAACTCGACTTGGCAAAAATTCATTTCTCCCTTTTCCTTTTGTTACTTTCTTTGCATGATATAATAATAGTACAATATTTCAGGAATAGGATCGTGGTCAATTAGAGGCTGCCAACTGAGGGTAATGACCAGCGATAAGGTTTGAAGCTGAATCAGAATGGTTTGAAGTTCACTTTGGTGGCCGAATGGACGTTGTGACAGTCGTACACGAGGGCGTGGTCATTGATATTAGGTATCTCGCTTTCACCTCTACAGTGCGCTCTGCAACCCTCAGTTGAAGAGGCCCGGTGAGATCTCAACAATATGCAGCTGATTCGAGGCCGTCATTAGAAAATCACTATCAGCCGCTCCACTTAGTTTATCATTATTATCATTGCAATTAAGCACCGTTGTACAGTGCTTTTCAACAGTGGGGAAAAGAAAGATAGTCCACGAATCAAAACGAGTTAGTAATTCAGATAAGATTTAACCGGATAATGAAAGCGCGTATTGGTAATGATCATGCGATTTGGATCAGTGAACGCCACCAAACATTCCCTGTTTTCACGAAGCTGGCCGAGGCCAAATTCTCACAGTACGGGTTTTGTACGCACGCCAGTTTTTGGTTGGTCTACTGCTTATTCTGACTGGTCGGTGGCCTTCGCACACGTTTCTATGCCGTCTAAGAACTTCAGGGACCAGTGTCGGTACATGAATTCGTTACCAAACATAAAACCCGGCACGTTCTCTGATAGACATCAGTGATTGTCTACGACCGTCCAGTTGGTGAGAGGATCGCTCACTAGGCCATGATGCATTAAGCCTTCCAGTCGATAATATTTAGTGACTTGCCTGAATTAGTACAGCCTCTAAATTGTGGTAGCAGACGAAACCCAATATGTCATTACTAATTTAGATGCCCTGCAAGTAACACAATAGCCACACGAGATTAGGTGAATATTCACTTAGAAGTATTTCTGAGAAAGTCACTTCTTATCGGCTGAGACAGTTTGATAAGGTTACTGGAATATCCAGCAGTTTGACATATAGGCATCATTGAAGACATTGTGATACCTCAGTTTTCTCGTTTGGTTCCAAATCATTTATTACCGCTGGTGATTCAATGGTATAAGCCGATAATTCTTACGACTGATCGAGTTTGAAGTTGCAAGCCAAGAAGCCTAGCCAGTGAACAAATCCTCTATCCTTCGGCTCGGAACTACTGTTTTGTTTTTGTGTGTTCTAGGTTGGAGGAGTGAATCTTTACAGTTATATTTAATGGTGCGGTATGCGCTTTTGTGTCTGTGCTTCTAGTCGTTTCTTCTGAGCAATTCAGCCTTAGTTGACCTGGATTTGCTTTTCATATTTGTGTTTGGATACTTACAGATGGTTCACCGTGATGTAGCTGCACGAAATGTGCTCATTTGCGCCGGATTTATTGCAAAGCTGAGTGATTTTGGTTTTTCCCGCGTTATCGAGAATGACTACTACGTTGACATTAACCGGGTGAGTACACTCTTCTCAGATTGGCATTTGTATTTTTAATTTAGTTCTGACAAATGTCTACACATAATGTACCATCTCTGGTTGATTCCATGTTAGTTCATGGTCCTGTTGCACTACCATGTTTCTCCGGAAATATGGCCTCCGAAATTAAGCCCTGCCATAATTTTCCAGGATGTTTTTTATGTAAGCCCTACCCCAAAAATAAGACCTAGCCAAAAATACACAATCGGAATGTGCTCAAGAATGAGACATCACATCCCGAAATGACCCCATTTCTCCGAACTTTCGAGTAATAAGAACTCAATTTGCCACACACTTACTGAACTAGCAAACATCTTTCAGATTAATCGGCCTTGACATGGCATGCCTTAGCATTAAGCACATGATGTTGACACAGCAATCACTCTTATGCAGTCCAGACTGAATCAAACTGTGAAAACAGTTGCGTCCAAGGAAAGTTGTAACACCAAAGTTGAGATTTTGGGGTTAGTGATTATACAGAAAATCAATTTACAAGAAATACAGTCTGAAGTTCGAGGTTTGATAATTTGTGACGAGGAGGCGAAAATGATTTTATTTGACTAAATGTAGTTAGTGGATAAATAAAATTTTAATTTATGAAAACTAGTTTCTATCTACAATGATTCCATTTCACATGAGGACGCGAAACTTTGTTTTATCTTTTTGGGTTTTTCCCCGTAAAAATAGAATACGTCCCGAAAATAAGCGCTGTGCTGATAAAATTTTATTGTAGTCGAGATAGTTGGTAGGTTTTCGACGTTTCAGTCAACACGGGTACCCTTTTTTGAGATTTGTTTTACAACCGAATGAAACTGTAATGCCTCATGGACGCGAAACTATCACAAGATCAGATCCTGTTATTTTGAGAAACACGATGTCTTCAGTACTTTACTAACTCCCGATCGAGGGTACTCTACGTTGGAGACTAGCTCCTTATTTACCGCAGGCTTCATCGTGAAACTGTAAGGCTACTTTGATTGTTTGACTCGAAAATTGAGGCTCCGGATAGGACATACACAACATCACGAGTATTTGTCCCTCGGACGGTTCCGTTTGTTCCAGTCCTCAACGTCTGTCTATTCGAGTGATTTAGAAATGCTCAACGTATATAATTCGCTAGGCTTCCTTGGCGTGTGGTGTTTACGGTAACAAGATTGGGAAGACTTGACCAAGTTGCCCAAAGGCAAATTAAGTGCGTCAGCAGCGCTCGATTAAAATCGTCACCACTTTTTCTCCCGATGATATTTAAACCACTAACCTTTTCCTGTCTATCGTAGGATCAAGTTCCGTACAAGTGGATGGCTCCGGAATGTTACGAAACCCACAGGTGCACATTAAAAAGCGATGTATGGTCCTTTGGAATATTACTGTGGGAAATGTTTAGCTTAGGTGAGGTCCCCTATCCGGGTGTCTCGACAGCTGACCTCCCGGAGTGGCTTGCCGCAGGTAATCGAAACACACAACCACTGCTTGCTGACGTGACACTATTCAACCTTATGCTACGATGCTGGGAGACCGAACCTGACAAACGCCCTGGATTTCAGACCATTCTAAAGGAACTATCATGTCACTGGTTGGGAAATCCACCCAGACCTCAGAGACAGTTGTCACAGGATAGCGGATGTTGCAGTGAGTCCCAATCGGGTCAGTCATCTAGCTTGAAGGATTTCATCTTTACCGACGTGGTCAACACGAATGCACCGGTTGCGTCGACGAAACCCGTGCCTCCTGTACGAACGTGTTCATTGCCCCACGGCGGGAAACCATCCACGGTATGTACCTAATAGCTTTCCCTCACTGTAATGCTCAGCCTTTTGTTTGTTCGATCTGTGGCTAGTGTGTGCTTGGCTTTTATCACAATCAGTCATTTCAGCCTTTGAGAGGTTTCTCATCCGCAATGTTCTCAACGTGTGCTACAGCAATTTTGCTGCGTGTAGTCGCGTAACCTCTAATTTAACTTCTTATAACTAAGTGGAATGATTCACTAAGAAATATTGGTCTTTTGTGGTTAATTTTGGTTTAAAAAAACCTTCAGTCCTGGGGTAAATGTGTCGGTTTCGGTCACTGGGTCACATCCCTTGATGTTGCGACCTGTTTGAACTGAAAAAATTGAAAGATAGACAGCATAAGCACACATGAAGCTATTCAAACAACACAAACTCGCCACTGACTAACCAGAAAATGGCTCTTGATTGACCAGAACGCTTTTTGTTCACTCGGTAGTCAGTCAGTGAAAGCAGACGAGGCAGAGCCCTTTATCTACCTCGCGGTTGCCACACCTCGTAAACTACTAACAAACAAAAACTAGCTGAACTGGTGCAAATTTCTACTGGTTGTACTGTATTGGTCGTGGCTTCAGAGCCTTTCCCTGCAGTTTAAGAACCTAACAAGTTTGTTCAACTGTGGCTCAAGGCTCTTAAACTCTAGAAAATACCGTGCATCTGTCGCACCAAAATAAGACGAACCCCTTTGACACGCCCTATGATACCCGTCAGCTAACCGCCTCAGGCCAAACTCGTGATGTTTAGCCAACTGACCGCAAGTGGTCACTTTCGGTTAGTCAACTGGCCACTGCTTGGGTAAATTCAGTTGTTCGCTCGCTTAGATGGCAAAACGTGTAGAGGATTATTCAGCCACCCTGATTTGGTGTGCTACTCATGCTGTGATTCTTAGGTTCGGTAAAGTGAGGCACACGCCAATAAATGAATGTAAAAAAATGTTTGCGATAAAGATGTTTTTCTCCGTTTACTAACCGCCACCGGCAATCTGTTCTTTATTCTCCCGAACTGTTTCTGTGTTGATGCGTTCGTACCATGAAGTCGTTTTCAGTTTTTTGTTTTGTTTTAGTGAGTGACTACACTTCACCAATCAGCCGAATTTCATCGAATGATGGAACATCAGCTAAACTGTCTTCATGCATACGAAAGCGTGTTCACCATGAATTAACTTTCTCGGTGTGTACACCGGGGAAAGTGACTATAGTTTGAAGGATAATTTCCGGTTTGCCATTGCACAATTTGACGGAAAGTTAAAGCTGACCGTGTTGATTTACATCATTTCCAAATGGACACCGCTGATCGTGACCAAAACGAAAGTACTGAAACGCTAAGTTAGGGTTGGCAAAACTGACACGATTGTGTGCTTCAGTGTACACGCAAATCGCATTCCATCAGTTGATGGCGTCATATCATCCTCACTGTACAGCTCGTTTCCCGAACCGTCGGTTTTCGTGTCAAGTAAAACCACACCCGTGTGGCTCAGCCGAGGGATGAGAACTCTCCCGTTTTCTCAATCGCGGCTTGTTGTCAACTTTTCCCTTTTTCTAGTTATTTGCGAACGCAAAAGAACTGTGCGGTTTCCGTTTTTGCTCACTACCTAGTCGTTTGCACGTCATCTTTCAAAAGGATGTAATTTCATGCTTCCGTTTAGACAATCATATATAATGTGTGTGTATTTCCACAGGCATATAAAAGTTATGGCTGAGAAATTAAGACACATTGATTTGTACACACAATTGTTTGCATGAATTCTCATGATCACGAGGTGCCACGTGCTCGAATGACAGATGAATGATGACTAACTGGAAAGCAGGAACAGCACCGCCTGAATCAGCAACCGTCACGAACTCTTTTTTTACCGTGTTCAGCGTCAGTTCACTGAGGAATCACGAGCGGCTAACGGTCATCCAGGTGCCTTACCAAAAAAGTAGCCACTTATTTGCACGTGCTTTTTTAAATACCCGTATGGTTGTTGGTATGAGAAATCGACGTGTTCTAGGTCGTTAGATATTCGGTCTACTTTGACAAACATTCTCCTCCTTTCTGATCGATTTTATTCTCTGTAAATTAAGAGAGGAATGAGAATAGCTAAACGGTTTCCCATTTGCTGATAAAAATTAAAAAAAATGTTTCACGAACGTGACCGGGGTGATCGTCCGTACTCAAAGGGAATCGATAGCTCATTTTGCTCAACTGGTGTGTGTGTGTGTGTGTGTGTGTGTAAGCATGCACTATGTAAAATGGAAAAACAGATGTGGTGAAACCTTGACTGTTGCACTTGATCATGCTGGGTGTGTCACACGATCATCCTGGATGCCGGTTCACGAGATCTAATTACTCAGTAGTTAGTGGCTTTGAGCGAAACTACGATGTGACACAGTATGCGACACTTTTGCATGTACTATTTCTTCACGTAAAGTTTGCTTCCGATGGCATTTTCACCATACAAGCTCTGTTTCCTTATTCATGTTTTCCCCCGTCGGCTTCAAATTCCGGTCCTGTCATTTATTTGTACTGAATATCTTCATTTCATAATTAGCTTCTAAATCCAACTCCTTCCTGCTATCCTATGGGGGTATTATTGTTATTGATGTCTTGTTGAATGTTCAAAGATCATTCACGATCACGATTTTGAGTACAACGGTAGCCATGACAATCCATGACTTTGTATCCCAAACGTGATAACGAGCATGCTCACCTTTATTTGATCAAAACATTTATGAGCTAAATGGTTACTGGAAATCCATATAAATATTTCGGCCTCGGTAAAAGAATCAAATGAAAACAGCGACTGTGTTTCTTGGACGTCCAATAATTCGGAACTAATGGTGGTGTAAACTGCACGACTAGTTGCGACCCACATACTCTCCGTGTATTCAAAATAACTAAAAGTTGAAGATCATTGCGAGCGCTCTTCTGTTCATCGAAAATAGTGGAACAAATTAAATACGTTATTTCACACGGTCTTCTAGCGTTTTAGTAATTTACAAACCCTCCGCTCGTTCGTTTGTGCGAGTCGAACATTATGTTGCAAAACTGGCTAGTTCGTGCACCCTTTGTTGTGTATGATACAAAATAGTTCGAGTCAATTGGAAAAGGTACCCGCTCCTTAAATGCATTGATATTTACTTTGGAGTTTGTGACAAAACAGATTTTGCACATTCTCTAGGGTCATCATTTAGCAGCCTTTGATTGGTCGCGGCCCTCTTTTTAAATTGTTTTATTTTGTTGTACAATAAATAAAAAGGAGGCAAAAGAGTAAGAGTATATTATTATTATTATTATCATTGGACTTGAATTCGCTGTCCTCTACCGCCCACACCTCCAGAGTTCTGTCGTGTGTTCTCATAGATGAACATTTCATCCTTGAAGCAAATCCATCCATTGATTTTTCAATTATCATGTGACTCTAAGGCCCTGGAATCCGGACCAACATGACTTTGATGCCGAGTCGCGTGCATCTTGTCAAAATTCACCCTGGGTTGCCCGGACCACTGACTCATTTTCCGACTTTTTCGTCACCTAGATCATGTCAGTTCCCGTCCTAGTTGGGTGTGTCTTTACCTAGCAATTTATGTGAAACGAAAACCAGTACTCTATTTTAGCCCCTCTTACGACGGTTCACGCAGAAGTCGTGTGAGTTTATTTGTAGAAGGGATCCTGTTTTTCTACCGAAAACGTACCGGACTTAGTTTTCTCATTCGACTGTTGCTCGCACTTGTATTGTTTTCCCAGTCATGAACTGACTCTCTCTCATGAACTAGCGTCTCTTTACAGAACTCAAATAAAAATATCAATAGAGCTGTTGTAGCCGCACTCTTCTATTCTGCGATTTTTCCACGGACGGCCTGGGCGATCGATTACCGTTGCAACTCCTATCGCACCAGCTCGCTGACGTAAAGGCAAAGACACGGCACGTCAGATGACAGGGTGTATCGGTACGAAAGAAAGACAGGCCATTTAATCCGCAAGTAAAATACTCTCGTGCATGCCCCCCAAGTACGATTGTTATCTCATGGGGCCTGACTGGGTTTTTTCTCTAGTTAGGTCGGACCGTTTTTTCCCAATGTGCCCGTGGCTGACTCAGCCACATGCGTGGGTGGGGGCGTGCTCATTGGTCGGCCCGGTTTGGTGCGTTCAACCAGATTAGAAGCCTGACTTCGGGTAGGTTTTCGCATCACCCTGACAGAGGCGAAAACCGGCTGACTGCTCTTGGGTAGTTTGCTCTTTGCATCTACTAATGCCCGTCTTGTCCCATTCAGAGAGTATCCAGTTGTCATCCTTTTTTCATTGTCTTTTCCACTTGTGTTTGGAATTATCTATTCGATATATGATAAACAGACCGTCGAACTGACGCAGTCGTCTGATCGCTTTGGGCCCAAACTGTGTTGCTTTTCTGTGAAAGATTCAGTCCATCTTTGTGATAGATTCCATATTAGTTTACCGCCTGACATTGAGCAATCTCGCCTGTCACATGTAGTACTGAAAATGCAGCAAACTTCTTGGCAACTTTGCATTTATTGTATGTGTTGTACACTGGCAGTAGTGTTGCTGTTACGTCTTGACCAGAAATCAATCAATCAGACGTTAATAGGCTTTATAAGAAATTGCCTAAAATATCTACCATCACTCAGCGCTAGAAACGTTCAATTTATCTTCAACGGGGCAATGTGCGGAAAAGTGGACGGAAGTAGAATGGGCTGAGTTTTGTCTGTTTATGATGGATGTCCTAATAGGAATGGGAAACCTGAGAGAACAAAAAGGTGCAACCAATGAACGCGTAACACACGGAAGATATGCTGACTACATCTAATAGATCTTGGGTGACCAAGTACAGCTTGTTGCGTTTAGAAGATATAAACCACAATGGCCAAGTTACTCCTAATCGCGACATAAGTGGATGGTGATTCGTTGTTGTTCTGAAATCTGTTTTCATCTGTTCGGACGAAAGATATGTCACAAAGCCACGTAGAAACAATCGAAATATTTCTCTGCCGAGAGAAGTCCTGTACAGTGCTTCAAGTGCGGGACTTGTGAAATTGGTGAGAGTGACGTCCGGATGAATTAATTCCTCCATCCTAGTTATAGGTCACTCTCGCGCACCGGGTGCTCAGGAAGATTTGCCTACGAAAATATGATGTAGGTTAGAACAGCCATAGGATAGAAAAGGGGATAGTATACACGGAACTCGCCAAATAACCCATACCGTAGTATTCTTGTTCTTTGTATTTTAGTTTGGATTAATTTGTACATCTCGCTTACTTGACCAAATTCTGCTCATTTCAGGGTTACGTGGAGATGCGTTCCAGTGAGTATTTAGAACCGAGATCCACACTGAATCTGAATTTGACTGAATATTCACCAGTCTGATTGTTTCTCCCGTCGACCCATCTGTCTTCTGCCTCTCCACTGTCACACACACACACACACACGCCTGCATACATTGTGACACTGCCCATTCTACAGGTCGACCAACACTTCTCCCTCCCATTTATCAGTCCACAATGCCTCTGCTTCCTAAACCTTGTCCTTGACAGGCCATACTAGAGAGATTATATATTTTTTATCGATATACGTTTATTGGTTTATACCCCTCTCATTGTTCATATTTACATTCCTACTACCAACCTTATCGTCATCATCATGAGCAGCAATTTACAAACTTTTTTATCCACAAAAATCTTCGATTTCCTATCGTGCCATCCGGTTGCAGTGCAACCATTGTAAAAATAAACTCATTTGTATATTTCATCACTTCCTCATCAAGTTCTATTCGCTCGTTTAGCTCGCATTCTCCTACTCTGCCCCGCCCCGCCGCCTCGTTCCTTCTCTGTAAAAAGCCGAATTATTCACACAGTGTCGGTTTAGGCAGCAAATAAACAAGTGCTTTTTCCTCCACTTCTTTCTGTTGTTATTGAACACTGTAGTCGAGGTATCCCTCCGGGTTTTGGTTCGTGATTTGAAAACAACCGACCGGGTCATTATCACAGCCGGAATTGTACGGAGCGCGCATAACGGTCAATTCGTAAGTCGGTGGTAGATTACAGAGTACTTTAAGAATACTGGAGGTCGTGTTTCATCATATGTGCGGCCTGATGGGGAACGAACCACCCATAACGGCTCATGTCGTTGCTGCATGAAGTTGCTTTGTTAATTACCTTTTGTTTTAGATGACGGGAGATCCAGTTTCATTTTTCGCATCCGAAAGTTCAGTGCCATGAGGCGGAATCGAACCAGCTCCCTTCCGCCTGCCGAGCAGATGCTATACCAGCTGTGCTATCGCGGTACGGCCAGTCAAATGGGACTAACGCAGGTGAATATCTGATGTGTAAATCACTATTCCAGTGATGCGCAGGAACTGTTCCGGCTTTAATCGACTTACTAGTCTCACCGGCCACATCCAAATTCCCCGCACGGCTGAGTGCTATTCGACTGCCTCCAAAATATATTCACTGAAGGAATTGTTGGCGCGAGGAAATAATGGAAAAATGGTGGTCTGCACATCACTGGATGTTCACTTGTGTTATTCACACCTGACTAGCCGTGATACAATGGCTCAGCGGGTACGACCTCCGTTCGGTATGCGGAAGGTCTCCGGTGGCGTTCAATTTTTGAATGTGAGAAACGCAAGTGGATCTTCCACTATCTAAGATCCAGGCTCCCCATCCCAGTAATTCATTCTGCGAAAACTTGTATTCTGAATGTGTGCAACAGCTTTCGAAAAGACAATCGTATCTGGAGTGGGGTAAATATAGTGACTTGGCATCTGGTTAGGAGACTGGTCTTACATCGATGGATCGGTTAGCGAATGCAAGGTCAGTCGCTTACGGTGTACAGGATAGACGGTTCATCGGTATCATGAACAGGTAACTTACAGCCGTCAGTAGCATGACATCAGCTGTTCGGGCTGCCTTTTTGTTTGGTCGTATATCCGCTGTCTAAATCTGGGGTCTAAAGCTTGCTGGGAGTGTTGGATATCCGGGAAGGCCTCTACGGTCCATCCACCCCAGCGGCGGTTAGCTTTAGTCGTTCGATTACCCGCTGGTGTCGTTCTCCGGGTGTACCGCATCGCGTTTCAAACTTCCGAGACTGCGGGTTACCGTTAGGATGTCCGTCTGTCTATCCGAGCACGTGGTTTTTTCCGACGTATCATCACCCATGTATTCAATTAGGTCGTATTGTTGTCTACTCGCTACGAATGAACATCAACGCGCCCCAGCTGGGCTAATTACCGGGGAGTGGTCATTCCCACCATGGGATGTTTTCTTCACCTACGAACCTGCTTAGCCCGTCCCCAGCCCCGGTTGTTAGTCTTCCAGTGGCCAGTTATTGTGCCTCAAGGATCCTGGTAATTCACATGAACGGCGTGATTCACAGCACAGTAATAGTAACAACTGAGGCAGGCAGTTTGGTGAAAAATCCAGCGTGGGGAAGGGGTTGTTTCAATTTAAAATATCTTCACCTTTGACTCACCGGAGGACTTTGTTGTACACCGTGTGAGGGGCGGTAGCTATCGATTTGCGGCATATTCAAGCCATGGCCAGTCTGTTGATGTATGCTATTTGACTAGTCAGTGGGTGTTTGGATAAAAGTGTTCTCTGTTTAACCCTGTCCAACAATCGGGTTGACCCTCAGCAGCATCAACGACACTGCGACCGATTCATTTGATCAATGGCTTCTAAGTGGCGATTTGTTGGGAGGGTTCCTACGAAAGCTGAAGCGACTGTATTGATGAGTGGGATATTCATTTTCAGTTTGAATAAATCTTTACCATGCATCGTTTACGGCGGTTCTGTTACTATTTCTCAGCTGGAACCGCAATTTTGAAACCAAAACAACCAGGAGTACCATAAACGCTAGGTGTGAACGGCTGATAGCGGTATCAAGCCAACAAAAGCAGTGTGTGAACACGAAAGCGCCTCTAGTCGCCACATAAGCATTCCAAACATTGAGAGTACGGTTTTTTGAATCCCAAGCAGAAGTAATACATCGCAAATGAACAATCACATTGATTAGGTTTTGTGATGCCTTTCTTCTATTTTGTGAGCTGGTCACTGTTACAATCTTTCTTGGCCGAGAGCGGCTGCTTGGGGATATGCGCGACACTTATCTCACCCTACAATATATACTTATAAGCTTTAAGTTTGTTCTGATGACCTATTTTGTGCAACCAGTGCTGTGCATCTGACTTCAGCATCGCCAATCCGGTGCGTTCTGATCAGATTGGAGCGGTGCTAAGAGTGCACTGGTATTTATTTGCCAGCAATTTTCTTGTACAGTTCGCTGACAGCTGCCATGCTTCTGAATCACACGGAAGAACTGACCTGACTGCTACAGCACACATTTGGTTCTTGATCGATGTACGAATGTCACATCGATGCTGCAGATGACTTCAGTTGGCAAAAACCAAACGCACATACTGCCTACGCGAGCGGACACTAAACAATAACTAGGTCCCGAGGGAAATGTAGCCTCTTGGATGACGCCTTATCTACCTTGGTTCTCTAATCTACCCCGACGTCATAAGGAGCGTTCCTATTCTATGATGATCTATGCTGTGAACTATCCAAGATTAACCCTCTCGCTTTCGTACGTTCTTCCTTTCAACCCATAACTTTTCGCAATAACATCCACTGAAATCCTATCGTTTCTATAATCCGACCCAAAACCTGAGTTTCTCAGTAATTTTGATGTGTAATCATCTTTATACCTGGAGCCTCGTCGAACTGAGGAAGACCACAGGTCGGAATAACTACAAAGTAACGAACAGTGGATGTTTATGAAAGCACAGTTTTCCAATGGATAGGTTAAGGGGCTAGTGAAAAACAGTTTCATAGCGGAAAAAAGCATGGGAAACTGCAGTCGTCGTGGTGAAAAAATAGAAAAATAGTCTCACGTACTGTTTACCGGTCGTCAGTAAGCACCTTTGTCATGAAGGCTACCGAGAAAAATAACCCAGCACGGGGAACGGGATGTGTTAAAATACAGCGTTCGTCTACATCTGAAATAAAACAGGACGTGACTAGGCGTGTGCGTGTGTGTATGTGTATGTGTATGTGTGAACACGTCAGATCGATGGACAGTTTGAGCCAATAGGACGACTCAAGTATGATCGTATGCTCTGGTATTTTCCCCGATTCGGGCCTGATGAGGGCTTAGTGGTCAATAGCGTTTTATTACCACCTCGGAGATCAGAGGTTCGAATCCCCGCCATCACCGTCTACTTTGATATTCACTGTCATCCGATTGGTAACTACACCCGACAGACTGGGACCTTAAGTGGTGCTCTGTGAGTTCAAATCCCGGGGTCTGGTGGCCCATTATCCCTGATAGTGCAGTGGGCCTTTGAGGTTATGGGGTATACCCCTTCCATTTCACTCATTTGCAAGCATGTAACAAAAACGGTTTCTGGGCTTAGTCACTCGGACGATAACTGGTTCATATTGTGTTAACTTTATGCAGTCACATATAATGAGTTGACAGCTAAATGGGAGCACGCGAAATTGATGGGCTATTCCGCTCGCATTGTCCTTCTTGCTCTGCTAATGGTAAACCGGTTCTGACTCACACAAAGGCCAACGTTCACAATGCAAGCCTAACAATGTGATGATCCCTGAGGTGAAAAGCAGAACTGCTGGAGTTTACAGCGGAACAGATTACCTGTGAAAGCATAGGGTCGTCAGGATTTTTGACCACTCAGACACAATTTTCAGTACCCTTATCAAGTCAGTTAAACGATTGGTTTCAGACCGTTTCATTGAAATGTCGCGGGTGTGGAACTTACAGCACCACAAAAAATAACCCCGGAACCAATATTCAGTTGAAAGTAATTGACCAAACGTGATTTTGTCACATGGAATCAGGAAACTTTTTCGTGATTTTCAACAATCAAGCACTCTATCTCAGAATCATGGTTGAAACTTTGGTATATTTCGGCTGTTGCGGCCCCGCTTCAAGTTTAACAAACTAACTCGCCGTCACGCACTACTGCCCGGATGTGCATCCGATGTGCAGAAATTTATTAGGTAAATACCTCGTTTAGTTCCTCAAATCTCGGCCTACATACCGATCTGAATAAGCCACAAAATACCGGTTTTACGAGGCCGGTAGTGAAGGCTTATGTTAGTAACAAAAATCCGGAAAGCCACACTCAATTCTTGCATATACAAGCCCATACATTTGGGGATCCGAAGCCTAAATTAACTACCACTCTGGTTAAGCCCCAACTGAAGCCTACCATTCGCATATCAGATGATTTTTTTATCTCAGCGCAGCAGCTTCAGAGACTGAGGTTCGAATACATTTGCAGTTCTCCTTTTCTACTGCTAGCCTCAGAACTAGTCAGTGACCAAAACGTGAGAGCCCAGTGAAAGGCCTGTCTCAGTTTTTTGGTCATGTTATCGATCGTCGCGCGATTACCTGGTGCAGTTACCGGTTAGTTATTGAGGGCGTTAGTTCTGATCACGTCACGATCGGGTCCTAGTGCGCCATCGTGATCGCACATTGGGACGGGATGGCAAGAGGACGAACGCGCGATGTGGACAACGACGCTAAATGATTTAGGTTGACAGTTGCGCAAGCCTTCGAGCTATTCAGGAAGACGTTTCAAAGTGTCAGTAGGATAGAAATTCCGAATACTTTTTAGATAATCTCAAATTAATTTGAGAAATGGTACTATCGAATTTCAGAATCCAAATTGTAGTCAGAGCATTGTTCGTTGCATACGCTCTATTGTCACAATTCTCATTAGGTCCAATATAATACTTGCGCTCGGTGATCATCAGTGGTGGTTGCGGCAAAATGAACACTTTTTCCCGTTTACTCATGCGTGCACTTGAAAGGAGCATGCTCAATTGTCATTAAATCTCAGTACACCGCCATGGGGGACTAGTAACCACGGCTTCGATTCTTGACATGAAAATCCACATAAGCTCTCAGTTGATCAGACGTGATAACTGTTCGGACAACAGCGAATCGCTTTATCCCAAAAAACTGACAGGTGGTGGCGGGATTTGAACCTAAGACCTCAGGGAGGTGATAAAAGGTTACATCGCCCGATCAGCGTGCATCTGCAACCCCGGACACAAAGAACTTGAACCTGCAGTTTTGACCACTAGACAACCATCGGTCGTTCGCGGTACGACAAGAGCGGAAAAGGGAGATGAATAAAACAAAAACGGTTATGCGTAGCACGGGTTACAAGAGACGCGAGTGAAATAAGAATGTTCGGAAATAAGTTACGTCACTAACAACAATGGCTTGTCAGCCCTCAAAAACTATGTGTATTAGGGCTGATATTTTCATAACCACGCTCACCAATCCAGTCTGGAGCAGTTTTGTAAACCGGCAACTTCCTACTCCACAGTTCGGGCGTGAAGCATGGTACAACGACTTGCAAACGTTGATGTCGCGAGCACAAAAACGTGGTAATCCGGATGAGAAACGTGAACTAAGTGTCTGTCGGCAATGCAGCTGACCGGTACTCATACGAATCTGGTGGGCACAGCTACAAATCGACAAAGTTGTAACGGTTTAACAAGCCAAAAACCAAGTTAAAGAAAACAGGTTTGAAACCAGCCCTCTTTGGTGGAAAAGCAATGCGACACAAAAGTAGAGTACCATCCCGTTTCTCAGAAGCTTTCCGCTTCTGCATTGTTCAAAGAAACCAAACACAGTCAGAAAACCAGAACACCCATCCCCATAGAGAATAGAAAATTTTTGAACACAAAATAAAATATTTCGGCTAAGTATACCGGAAAATCGGAGAAGGATCGTGGGAGAATTACAGTGATTCAAATTGCGTGCTTCCTGACGGCTGGTAGCCTTTCATTGTACTCGTCGATGAAAACCCTCGCATATCCGAGAATTCCTGCTCCAGTTCCGTTCAATGAGTTGAAGGCTCTGCTGCTAGGTCATGCAGTTCCGGTCAATTTCCAGGCTACCGAAAGTGCCAAATTCCATTTGCTGGCTCGTGGTCCCAACATAAAGTCAAGTGAATTTTTTCCGCGTTCCATAGACACTAACTGCAAAGTTTAATTTCGATGATCAGTTGAAGACCCAGCTGCGTGACCGCCTCATTGTCGATATAAATCAGTCGGAGCTACGAAAGAAGCTATTGCTTAAGCCTGACCTCACATTTTCTGAGGCCCAGTCAGCATGCGAACGATTCGATCACGTAGCCAATGCGACGGCTGAATATTCCGTGGTGCACTACCAGCAAGTTCATCCTCGCAAACCAGCTAGTTCAAATCGAACACCTCAACCGAAGCATGACAGCAAACTGACTCCTAAACGTAAACCAGTGCAATTAAATCGTTGCTTCTCATGCGGCTATTTCCACCTATGTTCCACCTGCCGCTTCCATAATGCGGTATACCATTCTTGTGGAAAGCCTTGTCATATTCGCAAGGTGTGCCACCAATCCAAGTGCAATGTGACGAGCGCAGCCCATGAAGATCCGAAACCTGATGACAATCTGGTATACACACACTGAATATTTCCAGTGAATCCAAATTAATTCCCGTACAGATCAGTCCAGCTCCAATGCGGCTTGTGATATCTATTCATTGTCCATACCGGGAGCTGCGAATCCATCATTCTGAAATCTGTCTGACTTGAATCAGCCCAGTGTATCCATAAAATTCACTGAGGTGAGCATTCACGATATAACTGGTCATCGAGTTCCAATGTTGGGCGATTGGAGAACGAATATATCCCGGTATGATTGCTAGTTTCTCTAGAGAGTTCGTCGATTTTGGGTTTGAAGGCTCATCCGTGCGTACGCTGCGCCGTGAGTCGTACTGCGCCATCTAGTCTTCAATTCCCGATGACTCAGCTTGCTAGTTGAGCTGTTCACTACTAGATAGTTCCATGACGCGATGCCAATAATAATTTCCGTAACACTCAAACTGAAAGTATGTATTGAACTCGGTTCAACCAGTAGCTGCGCAAACCAAAGTCGCAAGAAGACCAAGGTTGCGGAATAGCGCGTTAACCGTGTTGTTGAACTGGCTTTCATAAATAAGGTAAATCAAAGAAAATATTTGGCGGATTAAAGGTTGGTCAATCACAGGGAGCTTTTGTTGAACCTCTCGTCGGCGATGCCGATCGGTTGAGGTTCATCTTCGTACGCAGCTACGAAACTGTATCTGACCGTATCACGTGTGACGGCGGCTGAATCACCGCACCACTACAATACCTTGGTCCCACGGAAAAACTGTCAAGATTTTGTAGTTTGTGGACAATAAATAGGAGTATTATCGTGTCGGAATGTTGTATCACCTTGGAATGCATTGGTCAACAGGGGAACAAAACTGCTTCAACGTACGGATGCACTCAACCGAATCCTGTATACCCCAAATATAACTAGTTCAATTTGGCCTTTGGCTGAGAGAGCTTCCCAAACCACCACTAAACTCTTGTCGTTGCGTCTCTGACTGAAATTTAGTTCGACTTTCTTGATATCATGCCAGCAATAATTCCAAGCATCTGGTTCATCCAAATCAATTTTTTCTCGTCATTAATCTAGGTATGTCTCCACTTCTCTTGCCACGCTACTGGCACTTCAGTCCATCATAAGTGTTGTTTTTGGTGCAGTGGTGTGAGAGCAATTAATCTTTCTCATTTCTTTAATATTTTATCCACGGTACAGAATTCAGCTATCTTTGTAACATTCGTTTCGAAACTCTGACTGCGACCAAAGCTATCAACGTAGACATATATCACGTGTTACTGGAGGCTAAACGAATTAACCCGCGTTCGTTCGATTTCTTTAGCTTCTGAGACGACCCATCCGCTTTTCAGGTGCACATGAATTGTTTCATTCCGAATACTGGCGTATGACAATTCTTGATTTCTTGCACTGCCGGGAGATTCATGCAAACTGAGTCCCATTTGATAGAACGCGAATATTTTCTTTTACTCAAAATCTGTTGGTTTGATTTCGTGTGGCATTGTGCTGATAAAATTCGGTATGCGTTCTTTGGGTTGTATACGTGCAACCAACGCGAACGAAGGTTACCTAGGTCACTAGGATGTATCACGTGCTCCAGTGCACAGGGATCACGTGATTCTGGTTTTCAAGAAATTGTCAGTCGCGATATCCGCATGCCGAGCTAACCAGCTTGTTGCCAGGCTCAATGATCCTAATGGTTCTACGAAATTTTCCATGGGATGGTGCACTGCAACAAGAGGTCCTATGCTTTTGTCACCCTCGATTTTTACGTTTTCTGCTCTAACTGGCACATAGCACAAACCTTCGTTCTGAAATTTGGTATGTCGTATCATACCGTGTATTCATTTGTTCTGATCAGGTATAGTTTCGTTGGAGAATCCAGAAGCGGAAATATGCGGGAAAATGTGGGTGTTGGTCCTATACTTCTATCGCGCGGTATAGCACTTCACTCTCACCCGGATCGTTAACACCGCTGACTTATCGGGTAAATTCTGTTACTCTTCGCTTCAAGATTCAGTACAGTGGTTGTCGATCCTCCCCGTTAGGGCAGTGATGTTTGGGTTTAATTGGTTTCTTCAAACCGTCCCCCACCACCCACACTAGCCAAACTGATGCAAGGCCTTGGGGTGAACAAGCATGAACATAAGTCAATGAGTGGGCGGATGAGTAAGTATGACAACGTAAAGAAGCTGGAGATTTCGAACCCCATGCCATGACGAGTGGTTTTTATTCTGGAGTTGGCTCGTCTGGCATGGGGTGGGCACGAACTGAGAGCCGAATAAAGGACATAGTTTTATTCTGTTCTACACTATATAGGGAATCAAGCGGAGACCATTCAAACATGTTTGCTGTGAAGCCGTCTTGCCGTCGAGATCGTCCCACTGAGCACTGAGCAAGGTAGAATTGGAGTGCACACTGGGTCCCAGCTATGTCGGTTTTGTGCCTACGGTGCAATGGCTTTGTCTGTTTACAACTTGTGGGTGGGGTGCAACTCCAGATGGACGCACAAGACCGCGGAGGAAAGAGTGAAAGATCCATATCAGTACATTCATCACGTGTGCCAATCCGCAATGACCTTCAACATCAACCCGGTGCATTTCATCTCAAAGTTTTGTTTTGCGTACACGCATACCCGGATCGTGTTGCTCTCACACCTCCATGTCATCCCCCTCACCATACTTAAAACAGTATCCCTTGGTCGGTGTCCAACGTGGTCCGCCAGGAGCAATGATTTTGTGATAAGAATTTAAAGGACATTGTCGATTTGAACAAGCCCTATGAGCTTCGATGGCGTGCACTTGATTTTATACTTTACGTTTATTTGCGTGTTTAGGTCCAAGCTCAGTTTGAGTATGTACTTTAGAGCAACTGAACTGCCACCCACGCAAAACCGCTGAAAAAAGGCCCACCAAGAATGTGTACGCGTGGGAGGAGAGACGATAGCGAATGAACGTAACGCTCTTTGGCAATGGCCGCAAAGACCATCGCCGCCATCCCTTGTTCCAAAACCAGTTAAATCACGCGACCACAGGAAGACAGAGGTAATTGCAGCAGATCAAACTCTTCAGGTAATCGACGGATGATATTTTTCATGTTTACTTTTGAGTTGAATACAGTGAACACAGCCTTTTTACCGTTTTCCCAAGATAGTACGACAGGATATCATGGCAAGGTTTCGCTCAGACTTTGAAGTCACGGGTTTGAGTCTGGCGCACGCAGATCAAATCCCCCATAAAGGATAGCCTCTAAGTACTCCTTTTTCAGAAATATTGTTTGACTTTTATACAACGAAAAAGATAAGTTAAAGAGATTGTTGTCAATTACATTGTTCTCGTTAAGTTGTATGTTGTTAGGTATACAGTTGACCATTTGACATATTCATGCACAAGAAAAGTTCACTCGTTCATATTATGGTGGAAAATGTCTAGATCTAACATCGCACCTTGAGCAAGCTGATCTCTAAACAATTTTACCATGAAATCTCCGTTGTGGTTGAGGGCGTGGGGCAATTTTGTAGTGAGATCATTCCGCTCATGCTCTTCGGGCCGCCTGTCACTGGTCGGCCCTTTCTGTCGCCTTCGCAGGCTTCTCAGTGTCTTCATCGACTAGCGTTATCAACGTCTTTGCCTTTCAAAACCGTTCCGTAGATAAATCTCGGTAAATCGTTTTGGTCCAGCGAGCAGTGTTTTCTTTCTGACTGGGATAATCGGGCCAAGACTGTCCGTCATGACACCTATCAACGTTGAAACGCAAGTTTCGTAATGGCGCCCCCACCGGTCATAACGGTTGTAGACAGCAGTTCACTATTGCACCCGTCTCAATACAACGTCTAGCCGTCTACTTTATTTCCTAGGGTTGTACTTGTCAGTCTTTGTAGTGATTTGAGTGTCTCCACACTCAGTCCAGTGCGTTATGGCTTCATTTACAGTATCCAGCCAATCGCGTAAAGCCGGACCGTAAATGTTAGATCGTGTGGATACAGCGAATTCGCCTTGTGACTGATCAGGGCGTTATCTGCTAATGAATACATGCCTATTTTTGCATATATTCGAGTGAGCACTCATCAAAAGTAACAGAATACATTTTTGCTGTTCTTGTCTGGTCTTGTTGCTCTCCTAGTGCGCATAGTCCGGGTCGAGGTTAGTTCATTACGTACGATTGGCTGATTAGATACGATTTCTACAATTGGCGTCACGGCATGGAGTCACTGACTATTGAACACTCGAACTTGCACAGTAATCCATCCCGAATCGGAGAATGGGTCGAACGATTCGAGCTCTGGTGCAGTATTCGTGAAGGAGCTAAGCAAGGCCAGTCGGCTTTATTCCTCAATGCGGGTGCCCGCGATTTGTATTCGTTGTTGAAAAACTTCGCATACCCCGATGCGCCCACAAAACTACCGTTTGAGAAACTGAAAGAACTTCTGCTAAACCATGTTATGCCAGTCAATTTTCAGGCCACTTACCGCGCAAAATTAAATTCACTAGTGCGAGGACAAAGCATGTCTTGTAGCGAATTCATTCCACAACTGAAAAAGCAGACTGCCCCCTGAAATTATGGAGATCAGTTGGAGGAGATGCTTCGTGACTGACTAATTGCCGGAATCAAAAACATCATGCTACAGCGGCACTTATCGGAACAGAAGAGCTTGAGCTTTTCGGAGACTCGCAGAATTTGTGATCAATTTGATGGTGTGCAATCCGCCACCGCACCTGAGACCACCATTTTGTTCCGACAAAAGACGTCCAAGCCAACGCACCCGCGCCGTAACCATCAAGCACACGCTAACCAGCTACACATTTCCGATGCTGCCGTGTCTCACCAATCGGTGAACAGATGCAGGTCATGCTGACACTTCCAATTGCGTTCAACGTATCCCTTCCGTCAAGCCGTATGCCATGCATGTAGCAAAACTGGTCAAATATGAAAGCTATGCCGGGGGTCTAAGTGCAACGTGATAGAGATGACCGGAATGAATAAACCCGAGAATACCAAACCCATCTACACGTTGAAGACCACCAGTCAAAAATATCAATTCCTGTGTAAACCGGTATCATTTGAATGTGAATTTCAACGTGAGTTCATTTAGGATACGGGAAGTTGTGAGTCCATCATTTCCGAGAAGCGGCTGAAGATGATTTCTTCCCGGGCAACCATAAAAACCTACTGATGTACGCATTCGGGGTGTAACTGGCCCCCACCTCACACCATTGGGTGAAATGACCCTGAGGATACAATCCAAGCAACAGACGTATGTTCCAGTCCGCTTCCTGATTTCATTTGATAGTCCGTTTCTCTTGAGATTAAATGCATTACGAGCCATGAGCCACTCACTTTCATTTCACACAGCGTCAGTCACTCTCGTTGATCCTGTGATTCTCCAACAGCTAGTGATACAATACTCCAACAATCGTGGCGGAATGGCGGCGGAGCCGGTAAAGTTGGAAGTCGGTGGTGATCCGGTGTTCGTCAAGCGAAGAGTGCTGCCGTACGATCAAAGAGGTGTTCTGAAAGCATTGAGGTAAATGGAGCAGAAGGGTGTGATCATTCCAGTCAGTTCGTCTTCTTGGGCGACTCCGATAGTTGTGGCAATGAAAAGCGATGGGAAAACGCCACGTATTTGTGGGGACTACAGACTCACTTTGAATCCACGACTACGAAGATGTGCGGAGACTACTTTGGAACCGGAAGATTTTATGAAATCCATGCTCGGCAGAACATTGTTTCGAAGATTGATCTAGCTGACGCATACCTACAAATTCCGCTGCTCCTATAATCGAGACCACTTACCGCTTACGATTTGCAGCCAAGAATGTTCTGGTCAAGCCTTCAAGATGCAAGTTCGGTGTCCGGGCTTTGAGTCTCTCTGGGTTCACGGTGAATGCCAATGTGTACCAGCTGGACCCTGACCTTTTCAGGCCCATTGCCGAAATAGAGACACCGAAGAATCAAGCACACTTGAGGTCTATCCTTGGTTGTCTGCAATACTATTCCAGGTTCATACCAAATTTCACAACGAAGGCGCAGCCTTTCTCCGTCGCCAAATCATCCAATGTGTGGCAGTGGACTGACCAATGCGAGAGAGTCTTGCGAGATCTGAATAACAGCATAGATGAACGTCCAACGTTAGCCCCATTTGCACCATCCAAACACGCAATGCTAATCACAGATGCACCTGAGGTTGGAATTGGTTCGGTGCCCGAACAAGATGGATGCCTGATCATCTGTTTTTCTCGAACGCTGAGTGCGGCTGAGAGAGGATACTTGAAGTCACTGAAAGAATCACTGGCAGTATTCTGGGCGGTACGACGTTTTCATAAGTATCTGTGTGGGTTAAAGTTCAAAAATTTTCATGGACAATCAGGCGCCACAGTTTCTATTCTACCCGTATAAGTCCGTTGCCAAGTCAGCAGCCGCTATGACGCAACGATGGAATATTACCCTTGCTGCATATAATTACGATATCCTACATCGGCCTGGTAAAACAATTCCACATGCTGATTTTCTATCAAGATTCTCACGATTCGCCGCAGCTGAACCATGTTATTTCATGTCACCCGCTGCTCGAGTGTTGAGAGAGGAGTTACGCAATTACACTAAACGGAATTAGTCGTCAGTGATTTCTGCTATCAAGAGAGGCTGACAACCCGAAGTGAAAAGAAGCTATCCACAGTTTTTTGTGAACCGAGAGAACTTGTGCATACAACCTGACGGAGTACTGTCTCGTGATGATTGGTTGGTCATACCTCCTCCCCTACGCAGAACGGTTTTAGAAGATCTGCATGAAGGTCACTTAGGGGTGGAGAAGATGAAGTCTCCTGCTCCGCAAATGTGTTACTGACCTGAGGTGAATGTGTACAACAGCCAAGAACTGTGATGCGTGTCTACATAAAGCGAAGTCGGAACCGAACAACTGGAACCAGTGGCCCGACAGCTACATACCGCGGCAACTTGTACATAACGATTTCTGCGGCCCGTTCCCGAACAGATACTATGCCCTCCAACTGATCGATTCATACTCAAAATGGCCTGAAGCATTTTTAACCTCAAAGCCAATCACGTCGTTCGTAATTCAGGCTCCAAGGAAATGCTTCAACCGGGGAGGTATCCCAAGTTCTCGTCACTGATAATGGTTCCCAATTCTGTGCATTTGAGTTGAAATGTTGGTTGAATAACATGGGCTGTCGACATCTCCGAACATCACCTCGCCACCCATGTTCTAACGGTGCTGCGGAAAATTTGGTATGTACTGTAAAGAGGGCTATCATCTCAGCAAATCCGAAGAAATTGCCGGAATTGGAGATATTTCTGGACAGTTTTCTATTGCAATATCGGAACGCAGAGCATTCAACGACGAAAGAGACTCCAGCCATTTTGTTCAAATCAGGAGGTCTCACATTGTCACTAAGATGCTTAGATTCCAGCGATGTAACATACTTTTGAGGCAACGTTCTTCAATCAACCAATGGAATCATTACAAGGCAAATTGGTCAATCCATGGTCGAGATCCCGGCCCTAGAGACTAACCGTACACCGGCACCACCTTAGTCAACTTAACTTCATAGAAACCTCTGAAAGCACAGTAGAAATCGTGACCGAGAATGATGATCGTGGTGCACCGAACGAAGAAGACGAAACAGTGGATGAAACGCAACTACAGCCTTCTGCACAAATCCGAAGATCTGTGCGCCAAGCAAGCCAAATCGTTGAGGAACTTCTGAGGGAGGAAGGTTGTAGTGATTCGAGTGTCTCCACACGCGGTCCAGTGCACTAAAGCTTCATTCCCAGTATCCAACCAATCAGGTGAAGCCGAGAAATGACTGATAGATCATGTAGATACAAGGAAATCGATTTGAGACTAGTCAGCACTTAGTCTTCCAATAACTGCTTACCCCCTTTTATATAGAAGCGAGTTAGTACCAGCCAGTTGTGACGTGATATATTCTTGCTGTTCTTTTCCACTCTTGCCGTTCTCTTAGTGCGCTTAGTCCGAGTGTGAGTTATTTCATTATGTACGATTGGCCAGGTAGATACAAAATTCACGAGTCCGGTCACTTTTGATAAATACTTGCTACAGACCATGCGATTCATGAAGTCCTGCTGCTGCATAGTAGTTGCTACGCATTTCCCTACCCGCTGATTCAGAGTCAGTCGTTAACTATAGCAAATTTAGGGTGTTTATCCATAGCTCTTCATGGCCATCAAAATGGGAGTTATCCACGTGGATGAAGTCACACGCGTAATGACTCTGTGTTGTTTCATTTTGGTAAGCACCTTAAGAACATCCTCTCTGTGGTTATGCGACGAAATTCGTTGCTTCAGGAACACCGGATCAGTATCCACTTCCAATTTCGTGGGTTCCACAACCACGGTACTCTTTTTGGAGCCTTGAGCGATCAAACTGAGACAATAAACTGATCTACTGGAGTCTTGGATCTTTATTGGGTTACCGACTGCCCTGATTCCCACAGAGCCATGAAACTCAGGATTGACGCCCTGTCTACTGAAATCTTGAACTATGCCGGGTAGTACTCGTTTTTCAATTAAACAATGAGTGTACTTTCATTCATTGAGATGACTAGTAACGCAAAGAATGCTCAAGTTGGTTGGTTGTATGGGTACCCTGGGATGGATCAAGTAAAACACTGATTTGGGAATGATGGACTCGCTGTACACAGTATTCACGATGGATTGATGCCTCAGGCCGCGTGAGAGCGGGACTGTTTGGGCAGAAATTGGCTGCAATCAGTCGCCATGGTCAATGTTCACACCGAATTGACATCATTCTCAACCCCCCCCCCCCTCCCCGCTCCTGCAGGAGTAGCATGCACCGCATTACACTGGGATTGGCGGAACACTTCTTCGGAAATGACCAGTGACCCCACAGATATGTCTTAATGTTTTGCGGAGGTCGCACGTGGAACGCAGATGGAAGTTGCAGCACGAGAAGCAACGATTCAGTTGCGCTGGCTTACGTTCACGAGTTAACTGGCTTCGGTTGGGGTTTGGGTTCTGAACTACCTAATTTACGGGACCGAATCTGTTGCCAAAGAACCACTGAATGTTTCGTTGTGGCTTCAAAATTGGCATCGAATTACTCACATGTTCACCGGGATTCAGAGGACGTCAGGTGTGGCTTCAGAAATAGTTTCTTCTGCAAATCAGGATGTTCCACTCCGGCGGTTAGTCGATCACGCAAGTTGCTCTTTAACGTATCCCAGAAATTAAAATACGCAGCCTGCGTTTTTAGTATCGGGATGAACTCACGAAGTTCCATACTGAGACCACGAACTGGCGAATGGAACTCGGCAGGCTCGACGCCTGAATAATAACCACAACAACACGACTCAAGAGCAGAGCCTTCAACTCGTCGAACGGAACTGCAGCAGAAGGTCTCGAATATGCAAGGTTTTTCGTCAATGAGTACAATGAATGGCGGCCAGCCGTCAAGAATAATGCAGCCTGATTCTCTTTACATTCCTGAGTAAACTGCACCATAATTTGAACCTTCCAACTCACTCCTCGATTTCTTGTGCATCAGTGTGCAGATTCGGCTGTTTAGTACTACACCTTTTCCCATCAAGGTTTAGCCAAAACCCGCAATTCTTTACCCGAGACCCATAATCCTTTAGCCACGACCCACCATTCTTTAGCTTAGACGCACAACCTTTACTTGACGGTAGAATACGGAATGCTTTACTGCCTACTTTTAGCGCCCGTAGCTACAAGAACGCCATATTTTGAAGCTGGCCTCATCAGTATGAAACCTCAGAGTTGCAGTACCTGGTCGTCGCAGCCAGTCTGCATATTCTGCTTGTTTAGATTTGACTGCATCTGAGTCTCGTTCAACTGGTTGAATTGCCAGCTTCTTGTACGAATGGGGATGCCCATCCAGCAATCGATCAATGAATGACTTGCTAACTGTTGTGCTTGGGAAATCCTTCTCCATCCTTTCCTTCAACTGACTCCATGTGCCTGTAGGGTTTTCGTCCACCACTTCACACAAATGCCTGGCAGACTCGCCTTTGAACTTCGTCTTGTAGGACCCAGGTGTGAATGCTGTTTCCCTATCTGTAGGTGCAATAGCACGGCAGGTTTTGATCTCGATGTTGAGGCGTTTGACAATGCTCTTTAAATCATCTCTTCGTGAGCATTCGATTATCCTCCATCGATCTTCAGCGCTCGTGAAACGATACAATCTGTTCTTCTCACCCATAATAACGTTCTCCATATTGTCAAGAGGTGATGCGTACTTTGCCAGGTAAAGTACAGTGAATACTATCACAAACGGCCGCCGTGTGATTTTTAACGAGTTTCTCTCATGCTGCTTACCAAATACATTTTATCCCACCGTATAGTCCATTTTTCAGTCCGCTGGGAAAGACATTCAGTGAATTCAAACAGGTAAAACTTTCGCTACTTTTATTTTGTTTATATTTTTTAGTACATTAGGAACTGGTTCACTGAAATTGCAAAACAGTAATAAGGGCTGTGCCACATGGTTCGACGTTAAGGGCACATTGTTTAAACCTATTCCAATCGATTTACAGTGCAGCATTAGATACCGTTACCACGGTCAACTGCGCAGCATATGATCGTCACACTTTCTCATTTGTTCCGTTAGATTTGGAACACCAATCTCTGTGAACAAACAAATTGTTCCAATATCTCTTGATATCATTATATTCCGACCCATTTGACCTGACCGGCTTGCAGCGGCATGGCTAAAGGTTGTGAGTCGTGACTAAAGGATTTTGGCTCGTGGCTAAATAATGGTGGGTCAGGGCTAAAGCAATGTGGGTCGTGGCCGGAGATTTGCGGATTTTGGCTAAAGCTTAATGAAAAAAGGTGTAGACAGCTCAATGACGTAACATTGGTTGTGCTATCTGCAATACCCGAACTAGTAGAACTTGTCGAAATCACCCCCAACCCAGTGCTACGGTGACCGAAACAGCAACAACGTCAAGGATGGTACGTTGGTCGTATTATCGAACTGATTTGTACAAAAAAAGTTAAATCAAAGAAAGTAACTGGCAGATCAGAAGCCAGCCAGTCGCAGCGAACATTTGTTCTACTTGTTCCCGGTGATTCTGATTGGTTGGGGATCTTCAGTGTATGCAGCCACGATGCTCTGCCGGGCCCCGTCACGTGTCATGCCTACTGAATCACTACGATCACTTACTCATATTGTCTTCTTGCTACCGAGTGTCCCAAAAGCTTAAAAAAGACTGGTGGGCTACCTAATCGACACAAGACTCATTAGACTTGGGGCTGGAACAGAGGACGAGAATTTCCTGTTCGAAACATCTGGACGCATAGCCATCCGCATTCATTCACGAAGCTGCAGTCAGCTGGCCTGTCTATGTTTTACTATCAACACCAGAGGATGGCCAGTTCACGGAATGGCCCCACCGCCTAAATGGGATGGGGGAGAAGATGTATTGCGCACTCAGTTGATGATTGGAAAGTCTTCTGTAGGGGGAGACGGTAAGAAACTTACACTCAAACCCGTACACCGAAACCCTGTCTCTATCATTTATTGCTTAATACCGAAGACCTATTAGACTCGTATTATTCAAAAGAAGCAATTTTACCTAGCAAACTAATTCAAACCAAGCAGGCTGTAATGATCCAGACACTTCGTAAGCAGCCTGAAGCATTCGTTTCCGTTAGTCAGTAAGGGATTCAATAAGTGCATCAGGGACGACATGATTTGATATTCTATAGCTTTTCTCAATCAAGTTGGTCAAATCATAATATGAAGTTCATCAACGAAACTCTTCGGTGTTTATATATATATATATATATATATATATATATATATATATATATATATATATATATATATATATATATATATATATATATATATATATATATATATATATATATATATATATATATATATATATATATATATATATATGATCACTAGTTATCCTGTGCTCAGTTGCATGGGCGATATTCTCACCTCCAAAGTTTAATGTGCGGAGAAAGAGTCAACTCAGTTCTCCAACTTTGAAAATAATTTCCCCATCACAAACAAATCAGGGCTTTCATCGGGAAAGTTTGAGAGCGGAATTCCTAAGGTGCTCATGGTTTTGCCACGGTAAATGTTGTACCCAGAGCTGGCCTCGAGGAATATGTAGTCCTTCTTGGTCCACGCCACTCTCGTGTTATCCTGTTGTAGTTGGTCTTAATTTAATAATTAGTCGTAATTATTTATTATTTATTAATTTATGCCTGTCACAGACTCTCAACCTGCGACGCCAAGCTTTTTATCTGTATCATTTGGCTCTTATTCTACGATGCAGGCCTTCAAGCCAAAGAAGCTACTATCTCCGATACGAGTAGTATAGCATTGTGTGTGCATGACAGGACAAAAGTAATCCGGAACCACACAGCCGGTGTCACCGTGGTTTCCACTCACCAGGCACGCGTAACCCATATTCTTCTGCTCAATCATCCGTATACTTGAGTGCTCCACGTGTGATTTATAGCTGTGATCTCGTTTGAATCGTAAGGAAAGTGGAAGAATCATCTTGTTATTCTAAAAATGAACTCTGTCCGTGCTTGCTCCAATACAATTCGAATGAGATTCCAATCATAAAGAAACTAGTATGATTGGGGAACCGAAATTGACTAAAGACAGAAGAGTGCATATTCTAGAGAAGTACTCAAATTGGACCAAAGTGTGAGTTCTATCCATTTGACAAACTGACCGGCTTGCCAGTTCCAACTCGGTTTCACCGGTTGGACTGAGAACTTCCAGACCATCTAAGTGTTTCACTTCTAGTTTGCTTGAAGAGGTGAAAAGGTTCCGTTTCTAATTTCTAGTTTCCATGGGCAGAAAAACCAGCTGAACAACAAATGACATCATCCACTCTGGACTATGTTTACGTGCTTCTCCTCGGGTGGGAGGAAATTTGAACAACCAGATTGATCTTGTTTGGATGAGACATAAAAATGGAAAATCCAGCAACCTTTTGCTGGACTACAGTCATAATGTGCATGGGTCTTTTACGAGCACATCACCATGCAGTTTATTCCCAACGCGGTTAGCTGGGAACCAATGTGATGTTGAATGACTCATGACGTATGACAGAGTGAAATGCATCGAAATCTCCAAAATAGCTACTTCGTTTCCCCTATTTGTAATCACCATTAAGGAAGTTCGAATTCTGGACGAATAGTACCAAAGTTCACAGGACAATGTTAACACAATCACGGGTATTGCTTTACACTTGGATCCAAAACAGTCACGCAATCAATGATCAAACGCTGTTCCAGTTACGGCCAACACAGTTTTGAAGCTGACCATATCATTTGCTACAATCATTTGGAACTGTTTCAAAGTGTTCCTTTTTCGCGCATAAAACGTTTCTCAGTCTCCCTGGATGGGAAATGAGCATGTCAACACGAAGGCATATCGACCCTGACTTGAATTGACTGAATGTGAGACCATGCGTATGAAATCCGTATCTCTCGAATCGTTTGACCAGAATGGCAGATTGGCAGATTTGTTGCTTTGTTTTTTTCTTGCAAACAACTTGAGGACTGGTCGGGTCGAACAGGTTCTGTGAACATATTTTGAAGTGCTACTTTTATACTGGAGTTATCCAACATGAAATAGATGAGAGTGATGTGCTTTACAGGAATGAATAGAATAATTTTTGAAATTAAGGTTGCAGCTAGCATTGGCACTTGCTTCTCAGTGCATTTTCTATTATTCTGAGTTGGAAAGTCTCAAGAGTGCCTGTCACAAAACAGACGAATCTGAGGCTTGTACTGAAGGCTCAACACTTGAACATGGTTTGTGAACTCCTGTGTTCACCTTTAACACCACACCCCTCGTGGAAATGGTATCCTGTGCTGTGAATTAAGTCCTTCCCCGTTCCTAGCTTTTTGTGCCACATATTTCACAGTAGGGGATCAAACAATCAACAAAATGCAGCTGCAATCTGCTTGCCCCAGGTTCGAATTCGGCCGCTGTCGATCATTTCTCCATTCGGAAGCCTTCAACTGGCCGCGAAACGATATGTACAATATCGTAAAAAAACTAAGTATATTAATTGGAAAAGAAATAGTATTAATGATAATCATAACAGTAATAAAGTCTTGTTCGAAAGTCAGTATATAGACGACAGAATAACAGTGTATCGCGGACAGTCTATACGGACTGTACAGGCACAGGTCAAGGCAGAATAAGAATGGACAGTGGATCGATTACCCTTGTGACCATCTCAGCCGGACACCATAAATGATAATGATAGTAATAATCATAATAACAATAGTAATAATGGTAGCAATACAAAGCTGTAGTAGGCCTATGTAATACTATTCCCTAGTTGCCAGTCGCAAAAATTTTCACAACTGAACTTATCAGCTACAGACGATAATTTTGTTCTAACACGAGTGGATTGTTTATCTTCTCTATTGGGAATAAGTGACTTTATTGCTCCGGTTTTGCAGGCAATCCTTATTGGAATTGACCCAAAATCTGTCATTTATATGATGCTGAAATCAGCTTTTTCTATGATTATGTTGCCCTACGCATTTTATGCTGTTTACGGTGATATACTCTCAGGACTAGGCATTTTTTTGCCTTATCAATTTCACAGTTTGAGTTACATTTCAGCAGGAGATCATTTTCTTTCACTCTGCTGAAATCCCATGGTCGTTTTGGCTTTTTCAACTTAGATATCTATATGCACAGTAAAACAAACACCAAACACGTTTACAATTACACCCTTCAAAAGCATTTCAAGACTGCGCGAAACCTTCCCGGTTCTTATGCTACTGTTCTGAAATGAAACACACGATCTGGTTCTATTCTGTCACTAAGATTGTACCTATCAACCCAACTCGATTCATTTACTGATTCCATTTTGTGGACAGTTGCGCACACAACCTCATCTTAAATATCGCCACGGAATGGAGTATATCACTTGTCCACATCTTATTTTCAACACGCCTTTCTGAGCCCAAATTATCGGTTCTCGTTCGTCCATTTCGATTCTCCTCACAGCATCCCTCCTCCCTGTCGCGTTCAAATTTTTACTACGTCTACACGAATTTGAGCTTATACGCTCATGTATTTCCTTCTTGCCTAACTCACATTTTATCTACATTCACAGTTTTCAATAATTACATTACTAGCTCAGTGATCCACGGTATATTGTGTACGATAAACTCACAGTCGAATCACTAGGACACATGTGAACACCTCATTTGCATGAAAAGACATGCCATCAGTCATAATCCGCTACTCTTTCTGAGAGAGTATCAACACACGTTTTGCAGTCTTTTAGTTATTTCCTGGCTCATTATATTCCGCCCGACTGATTTTATCACGTTCTTCGTCGCTCTGGTGTCCATATTAGGGATCGATCAAGTATACCATTGTCAAACTGTGTATGCCATACTTGTAAGAATCATATCTAACCAGCCAATCGTTCGTAACGAAATTACCTCGACTCGGACTACGCGCGCTGGGAGAACGACAAGACCAGATGAGAACAGCAAGAATGTATTCTGTTACCTTTGATCAGTGCTCACTCGGTTATATACAAAAATAGGCATGTACTTATTGGCAGATGACGTGCTGACCAATCACAAGGTTACTTCGATGCATCTGCACAGTCTAACACCTACGATCCAGCTTCACCTGATTGGTTGGATACTGGAAATGAAGCTGTAGCGAACTGGACATCGTGTGAAGACAGCCGAATCACTACAACACTCCACCACACTAGTCTTTTACATCCCGGACAAAACTGTGGAATATCACCTTTATACGACCCTGGGATTCGCACAATATCCCCCTATTTTTGCTCATTTCACCTAATTCACACGTACTAATTATACTATGCGCTTTCAAAGTTGTACAGCTTTTCGAAATTATATCAGAAGATCCAATCCCATTCTCCAGTTTTACCATTGTACTGCTTGCAATACTCTGATCCAGAACGAATTCGAATCTCTTCAACGCAGAACTTGGAAAACTGAAATATCAAGAAAGCCAAGACTGTGGAAGTGTTTGCGTTTACTCCGTTACAGAGGTGACTTGTATAAATATGTTTTATGTGAAAGGAAATAACTGGTAAACCCCAAGTTGACCAGTTACATTGGGCTTCTGTGATACCTGTTCTCGATGATTCTGATTAGCTGGAGCTCCCCGGGCTATTTAGCCACGACGCTATACCGGTGGTGTCCGGTGAGATGCCTCCTGAATCACCACACACTGTCCTGCTGTCGTCACTATCGATGCGTATAATGTTGGCTCGGATGAATACTATATCGTATCCGAAAATATAAACAGAGTTTGGTCGCCTATGAGTCCGGAAAACTGGGTCTACCAATCCCGAATAAGGAAGAAGGGATTCCAATATTTATCTGAGTCTACAAAACAAAATTGGTCACGATAGATTCGGCAAATTGCATTCAACACGAACTGGTGGGGAAGATAGGATCCTCCAAAATCACAACCCTGAGTGAGTGGCGTGTGACGGAATCCCCTGATATTTACAATTTAGATGACCTTGGGACTCATTTTTCCGATTGTTTCACATAACTGTCCACCCGCTGAGAGACAGTTTCAGTCACTCTCAGCCGAATTGTGCGGCAACACTTCGGAGTGTTCTATTTCTATGTGCAAAATGTGCTCTGACATTGTTGAAAAAGATCTGATTTTTTGGATCTATGACTGTCATCGCCTCCGTTTTGAGTGTGATTCAGTTCGTGCTAGCACTGGTGTTGTTCGTGTTGGTGGTGGTGGTGGATCTGTACTTCGGACAAACAGTCACTGTTATTCATTGAAAGTTCAGTAGAAAACAAAGATAGTGAAAGACTGAAAATAAATACGAGATTTTGTTGAATCTATCATGTTGGAAAGAACGGGAACTCCGGAAAAAAGTCGAGAATTAAGGCCCAAAAATACTGCACATCAGTGACTTGCTGGCATGAAACTAAATAATCAGCCTAGAGATTTGATGAGCTTGAGGCTAACGGAGTGGTGACAGATGCATTAAAAAAACCGGTAACGATAGCTAATGGTACCCGTCAAGAACGTTAAACAGCGAAGAAATACGTTGTCTCCTGTCAAGCAAAAGTATGTTTACTCCGGCATATGAAGATGATTAGTACTCGAGACGAGCTAGATCTATGCCGGTGAGAATCACGTGATTCTATATATATATATATATATATATATATATATATATATATATATATATATATATATATATATATATCCCCGCGTATTTCCGATTCCATATTACTTGAGGCAACCGTATGCGGTCAGAGCTACCGAATGCACGATACAATACCGTGCACCGAATTTCAGGGTGAAACTACGCATTATGTGCCAGTTAGGGCAGAAAACGTGGGAAACGAGGGTGACAAAAGTGCTCAAGTTGCACAAAGCACCAAATTTTGTCTGCGCAAAGCCTTGCGGAAAAACAAGCAAATAGTTTTCGTGAAAAGTGTTCTACCAAATACTAGTCAGCTCGTGTGAAATCTTCAAGCTCGAGAAATGTCGTACGCCAGTATCTCGAATGAAGTGAGTTATGTGCACCTGAAAAGCAGATGGATAGTCTTAGCAGCTGAATTGAATCGAATGAACGCGGATTAATTCGTTTTGTCTCCAGTAACACATGCTATATGTCTACGTTGAAAGCTTTGGTCGCAGTCAGAGTTTCGGAACAAATGTTACAAAGATAGCTGAATTCTGTACCGTGGATGGAATATTTAAAAAAATGAAAAAAATAAATTGCTCTCATCAAGAACAACACTTATGATGGACTGAAGCACCAGTAGCATGGAAAGAGAAGTGGAGACATACCTAAATTAATGACGAGAAAAAATTGATTTGGATGAACCAGATGCTTGGAATTATTACTGGCATGATATCAGAAAGGAAGTAATGATTTTCCGTCAAACAAAACTTGGACAAGAGTTTAGTGGTGGTTTGGGGAGCCTTCTCTGCCGACGGCCACAGTGGGTTAGTTATACTTGAGGGTGTACAAGATTCACTTGCGTATGTTCGTACGTTGGAGCAGTATTTTTCCTCCTAATGTTTATCAGGTCTCAATATGACTCCATTTTCCAATATGATTTTACTTTTGTCCAGTGCTCATACGCTACAAAGTGTTGGCTGTTGTATCGTGGTATCAAGGTCATACAGTGTCCAGCCTGCAGTCCGGATCTAAACATGATTATTCACCATGTGTACAAGGATTCCATGATTTACCCGTCAAAGAGTGAATTAATAATCGCCATTAAGCGAGAATAGGTGAATATTGACCTGGGGCAAAACGAATCTTGTAATATGTATGCCGAGAAGATAAGCGGAGGTCCTAGAGTGGAATGGTGGTTCGCATACGATTTTAAGTAGTAACCATTGAAACACTGCTAAGGGGTCATATACTTCTGTCACTCTCTTTTCCGCATATTCTGATTTAATCAGCTCAAAATGAAATGCCGAAAAATTAGGAAGGGTGCTATACTTTTATCGCGCAACGCATTGCGTGTGAGCGTAAATAGATGTTGCATTTGGGCCACCTGTGGGAATTTCTCACGCACCGAGCATGCTGGGCACCACATGTGGAGTGTTCTATTTCATGTCATTATGGTTCATAAGAGTTTACCATATTCTCAACCAATAAACTATTTTTGTTTCAAAACTGAGGTGAGCACATTAGAAAGTACACCAAGCAAATTGAAATGGAATAAGATAGCTTTGGAGAACTACAGAACTATTATGTACTTTCTAATGAATTCTCCGATGCGGTATTTCCAAAAAGCTCACGGATTTGCATTGTATGTTCATACAAGAGCTTCGTGTTCTCCTAAAACATGTGTGAGATGAATCCTGAATGACGCAAGCAGATAGCTGTTCGACTTTCTCACCGGATACAGGAAGAAGTGTTTACCATAGCAATTCAGTGTTCCCTCCACTCTCTCTTCAACGGGTTTTACGAGCATTTCATCAAGAATCACACTAATCAATCAAAAAATGACAATACGAACAGATAATGTTGGGCGCTGGTTCTTGTCAGATGACACTAACTCCGAGCCCTAGCTTAGGAGACTTAGGACAAACCACCATAAGTACGTATTGCTATTGCTACCACAGATAAACTAACATTTATTCTGTTGAATAAAAACAAGTGTGGCAGGGGAAATGAGTCACGTTGCCGAATTATCTGAGAAGTGTTAATTAAGCCAACCTGAAATATCGTAAACTATTCACCATAAAACGCTCCCTCCCCTTAAATATACGACGGTCCTGAGGTCCCATACCGTCAGTTCGGAATGTTTTAAAAACAAACCCACCGAAGTGGTACTTCTATGTGAATCGGTCTACCGTGCGAGAGATTTGTCACCAAGGGCAGACACCCTTATAAGCGTGTAAGTTCTCGTTTGACAATCCACATGTTTATCTGTACTTTTGAGTTCACATGATGCTCACAAAGGAGAATGTTGTCTCACGTCTGGAGCAGGAGACTACTTAAAAGCGATACTAGGGCGCTCAAAAGTTTAGTTAGAAATCTCAAGTCTAATCAACCGGGTGGATTAACTGCGGTCGGTAACCTATCGCGTTATCCAGCCTCCATCAGCACTGTGTATCGTCGAATCAATAAACGTGGAGTTTGGCCAAGGAGGCTCATTTCTGTTCATCAATTTACTGAACTTCACCGAAAGTTGCATTTTGGGGGAAAGAAAATGAGAATTGTTCGTCTGGACCGATGAATCACTATTTTAGTTATTCAGACTTATTCATCGAAAACATGTTTGGGAACAAATATGTGCAACTCGCAAAAGTGATATGATAACAGCAACCATGCAGCAGAATGGAGGCTCAGCGGACGCCTAGACAGCCATCTGTTGGGAAGGTCGGAGCAAGTTGGTGTTTCTGGAGAGCATCGCAGAGATCCAGTCTGCCTAGAAGTCCTGACCAGACATATATAGTCATCGCTGACGACAACAGGCTTGAAAATGGTTCCCCTGTCCTACAGGAGTTTCTTGCGTATCACGATACAATGAAGTTCCTGAGGCCACTTTAGTCACTCTGTCTCCGTCGAATCGAACATTTGTAAGATCAGCTTGGTGAGAAAGTGGATCAGAGAATGCAATGAAAAGTTCTAGGGGAGTTGAAGACTGTCTCGAAGGAGGAAGGAGATCGTATGTCGTAAGATAATATCAGATGGCTGATAGTGAGTATAACTCGACGAGTAAGCGTTGTTATGTCATCCAAAGGTGGTCCTGCTTTATAATATTGAGTAGCCTTTTGAAGATGATCACACTAATCTATCCACAACAAACTATTTTGATTTCAGTGAAGGATTTCACTAATGTGCAATGTTTTGATTATTTCTGAGAGGGAAGGGGACTTACTTTGGCGAATAGTTTATGTACTGAAATAGCTCGGACCAGAACCGCAAGCAAGTATACCGCTAGTTTTATTCACCATATAACAATATACGGGAAAAAACAGATGGCACTTTTAGAAGGTAATGTACCATTATCACTCACGAGGCGATCTGTTTCAATCAGAATGGCCCGACTATTTGATTCTCAGTGTGTCTGGTTGGATGAGTTCCGTTCTCTTTCATGAACACGAACTTGTAGACCACCGTGAACAATACTCACGCGAGAATCAAGCTAGGTTCAGACCTCGTCAGTGTTGTGGATCAATTCTTCACTGTCCAATAATTTTAGGACTTAGGTACGACTTCCAAAGATCCACCGTCATATGTTATTAAAAATCTGAAATGATCTATCAATTCAGTAGACGGCAGTTTTCTGCTGTAGCCTCTTGTCAAATGCGGGACCTTAGAAATTAGTTTCCGTCGTCGAATTCCTGTACACGAATAGCCGAAACCGAGCTTGGGCTCACGGTGATCTTTGACTCGAGGGTAACACAAGGAGAGGTGTACTTCATTGGTTGTCCCTGTCTCTCTTTCTGTTCAACTTCGTGACTGATATCCTTCTTGGGACCGTTCGTTGATCCTTTGAGGACGGTGGTATTGTATGTTTCCCGGTTGAAAAGAATTCACACCTTTAGTAGGCATTCATCCATTGAGGTCGGGTGTACGCTGAAACAGTAGGTCAGCTCTCAGTATTCCATATGGATAATGGCTGATGACGTGGGATATATGAAAACTGTAGACACTTGGGCACCAACGTTTTCAAATGAATACTCGAATCTGGTGGGAAAGCAGTATAAACAATACTAAGCTCGGGATTAGGTCACTGAACACACAGAACAATGCATTATATGTGAATGAGGTTTTAGGGACGAGTGTTGCCCATGTCGTTGTAATGGATTTCTTAGCGTATAATGTTCGCTGAGGTGAGTAGTCAGTGGGAAATAAGTAAAGATGGCCAGTTCATGATATGTGACAAAGGTATCGAAATACTGTCTAATGGATACGAACTTGCACAGTAAGTTGGATTTCCTAGAAGGACGTCCAAATATCCACCCACGTAGTTGCTAAGTAAATTATTTGGAGGATATAACTTGTAGTCGTAATCAGTGGTGCTCTTGTATTCACACCCTCTCTGTATCGTATTATTGCTATTTTTTCGTTCTCTTACGACCTTCTTCAGCATTGATATTTTTTACTATTTCCGACTAAGGTTCCGACTGAGAGATGGCAATCAAGACCGCCGCACCTGGTGCATGGTTAGTTGTCGTTGGGACTGAACTTCGATGAACTAATGAAATCGGGTGCGCATTTGGACCTGCGATAGGGCAGCGCTGACTTACCAACTCGGCCGCGAGCCCCGTCAGCTGCTCTCACACTGGAACGGTCAAAGCATGAAACTCTGCTCGTTCAGTGTGTAAAGACTGAAGTTTTACTTTATAGTACCAGTGAGAAATTTTATCCGTCAATCTGAATTTGATCCAGTCGTATCGGAACGATCCAGTTACCTAACTTCAAAAACATCTGACCGAACACGAATCTGTGATCAGTTGTTGTACACAGGATCAGTTAAATCGCCATCATCTTTTCAAGTTCTCGTATTGTGCTCAAATTTGTCTTGAGGTCCCCGGTAAAATGGAATAGTACTAAATATTTGAAGCATACGGTCGAATAGCCTCGATAATGCTTCAAAGTATTTTATGAACTTTCGTCAGTTAACCCTAGAACGAAGTGTTAGTCCAAGGTGACACTGACTCGTAACAAAAACTGATTCATTCTTCTTGTTTTTAAAAGCAAATGGTAGAAATTTCATGACTTTTCATGACCATAAATTTTGCATGTTTCCTCCAAGCTTCGCTGAGAAATCTATCAATTGGTTCACATTCTATTAGCACGGAAATTGTTTTGGAGAACAGAAAAACGGTGTGTCCTTCTGGACGCTGAGGATGGGTTGTGTCATCTGATCCGCGATCGCACTGAGTAGTAACCAAGTGTCAAGACTTTTTAGCTCACCCGATTGTACCGATCCCAACTGTGACCCAACTGGGCTTTTCTCCAGCACAACGTTGAAAGATCTTGCTCGTCATGACACGGTACCCGTAACTCATCATTCTGAATGCCCGAAGGACATATTATTTAGGCTACGTGAAACGGGGTTATTTTTAGCTAATGATTCGTCTGCGAATGCATTCAGCTGGATTTGCTCCGATCGTGATGTTGATATGAATTGTGAGTGGAAAGAATCCCATGCCGCTAAAGCATTTGAGGACGGTATACGCGGGATGTGTGGATGCCGTCAGTCCACTTCATCTAATTTGAGTCCGATGTATTCAACCATACGACTGATCCGTGATTTCTGCGAACACCTTGTCACTGAGGGAACTTTTCATGTCAAAAGAACCTTTCCTTGTGAGAACCGTGTTGCCCTAGTGATGCACCAAAACACTTTCAACCCTAGGTACCCAGTGCTTAGATATTTCGCGAAGCAAATCCAATATTATGAGTTACGTAAAATATAGTTTTTGAGTGATTTCATTGCAGGGACGTTGATGAATAACAAATATTTACGAAAAATGTCAAAGTATTTCGTTCCAAGTGAATATCGTGCACAACTCCACTCCATTTTCACACAATAACAATGGCATCTTTGGAAATCCGCATCGATATCATTCGAAAACTATCAGGTTGGTTTGTTGGGGATATTTCTGTTGGGAGTTTTACGGAAAAGTGCCCGTCCGAAAACCCTATCGTTCTGACAAGGTTTATTTCTCTCGTCGTTCTAGTGTAAAACCACTACTATTACACGTGGTATAACTTTCAGTACGCCGCCCCCGTGTACCCTATGCATTTCGACTGATCCTGATCACGTTTTTATTCTGGCAGAAAAGAACATACGGGAACAAGAAGTCTAAGCTTGAGAGACACAATTATATTATTCAACTCAAACAACTCGAAATGATAACACATTTCCGGCAGCATGAGTACTTTGTTTTCACGCCTGCACTCCACAAAGTCGATCCACGCGCTGAGTGCACTTTTAGGTGCCTTTCGGACCACTCCCCTGCCCTTTTGTCCACAGTTTTTGCCAAATCAGCTTAATTTTCCCGATGTAACCCTCGATCAAAGGTTCGCAGGAGAGACCACTTTTGGATCCTTTGTTTAATTCTCGATACAATCTGCTTTGTCTATGCCAAGCTGAACTGAAGATTCGCGATTCTGCTTGTGACCTTCGATAGGTTGGGTAAGATTGAGTGTGTAACCCCTTTTCCAGAGCTGTAGATCCTACTGGTCCACATACGTATAGTCGAACCATGAACTAGACCTGTTGTGTCGGTTTCAGTGGGCATATAAGCGATTAAACAGTCTCACACGCGCTCACCTTACTGACTGCCCAAATTGATTCATGGATATCCGCTGCCACGGTTAGTCACACGGACGCACCTGGCATCTGACTACACCATTCATTTAATCATCATTTGGTTACGCGCCGGAAGGCCTTGCTTGGCCGTGCCAGCTGCGCGTATAGCGTGCTCATGCTCAGTTTCCGTACTTGCTTGAGCGTGCGTCCGCAATCGGTATTCCCGCATTCTGTGCTCTGCTGTGTGACTGATTTCTGAACCCAGGCCTGAATGTGACTTGCGCTCCACCTCCACGTTTGTTGACGCAAACCGCAAACCCGGTAATCCGTACAACGTTGGTCTGATCCAGAAGTACGCACCAGTTATGAACAGAAATCATCATGAGATAGAAACTACGACGAGCAGCAATGTACACGAGCATTCGGCCCATAGCAAACGAGTGATGCACGTGGCAACAGGTTTGGCCCGCGGTCCTAGATCCGATGTCCATCAAAGACACAGGATTTCTCAAGAATCGCCCAGTCTAGTGAAGCAAAATCATCAGCTCTCGAAATGTAAGGAGACGAATAAGATACGAAAACATCACCAAAGACAAGTCACACCTAGCCCTAAGAAGGGTCATGCAAATTGGTAGGTCAAGGTAGCCGAAGAAATTGAAGTAGCAGCTACTTCAGGTGACAGTCAAAGACTCTTCAAAATTATTCGAAATATCCTTGGACGACGAACCCCAGTCAGTGAAACGATATGCGTTAGAAATGGAGAGCCTATTCACGGTGAACAGTGGAGGCTCGAACGCTGGGCCGAATGCTCCAAAGAGCAGCTTAGCTGTCCGCAAGCTGACGTACTTACTCCGACGTCAGTGAGTGCCATTCCTTGGGGGTATCACTTGAGCCCCTTTCGTAAGTGGAAGTAGGATCGAACGTTCGATTACTAAATGGTAGAAAAGCAGCCGAACCCGCCGAAATTCTAGTTATTTCCCAACTGGGTGAAGATACCATGATAGGATCACATACCACCTTGATCCGTGACGTTTGGAATGAGGGGCATATTCCGTTATTCTGGGGTGAGTCACTGATTGTACCCATCTTCAGGAATGGAATACGCAATGATTGTAGTAACCATCATGGGATCATTTAAGTTCCGATGGACACCAAGTTATTAGTCTCGATTTTGCTTCGCCGTCTGACTCCGGCTCGCGAGAAGAACGCCTGAGAATATCAGGCTGGTTTCCGACCAGATCGAGGATGCATGGACCAGATTTTTACTATTGTTGAATTACTTGAGGCGCGTCGTACATACCGTCTCCCGACAATAAAGGTTTTTTCTCTACTTGAAAGGCATCTTTGATTCAGTTAACCGAATAACGCAACTCTGTGCTCTTCAGCGGAGAAGTATGCCACAGAAGTTTGTGAACATACTTATTTCTGACAGCCTTAAAGTTTACGGTAAACTATCAAGCCCATTCAAAACGATCAACGATGCTCGACAAGGGTGTCCCATTTTGGCACTCCTATTTAACTTCGTCATCGACGAGATAATGGAGAACGCCTTGAGAGCTCTTCAGGATGTGGGTGTCGAAGTGGCAAGTGGAGAAATACTTTCTGACCTAGATTAAGCCGATGACTTTGTCTGCTTGTTCAAATGTACGGAACATGCGCAACGTGCACTAGATAGACTCAAAAAATCTGAAGCTTTATTCGGCATGCACTTCGCACCTTCAAAGTGTAAAGTTATGTTACAAGACTGGACGTCAGCAGTTTCGAGCTTGATGCTCTATGGGGAGGAACTAACAACTGTCGACGGCTTCAGCTACTTCGGCAGTACCGTGACGACGAATGGAAACCCGATAGTACAGACAAGCACGCGTATTTCCAAGGCTCCGGCGGCGTACGCTGGACTGAAGCACCTGCGGTGCCGATTTGATATTTTGTTGAACTTGAAATCTCAAGTGCGCTGTGCTGCTGAGCTTTCAGTTTTGTTGTATGGTTGCGAGACCTGGGGTTTGCGTGTGACAGACGTTCGTCGTCTTGAGGTTTTCGACCATCGATGTTTGCCTAACATCTCTGAGATTGGGTGGGATAGCCGAGTGAGTAATGCTGAGGTCAGAAATGGGGCATTAGCTACCACGTTGGAGAATAATCTCTCAGATTATCCAGCTTAGTAGACTTGGTTGTTTGTTGCATGTGTCACGTTTGGCAAACACGGGTACGCCGTACAGTGCCTTGTTTTCCATTCCTTCTCGGGAATGATAGAAGCCACGTGGAGGTCAACAGATGACATGGCAGCGAGAAATGAGAAAATGTACAGTGAATTTGGGAAAATTAGATGCCTCTCGTCTTCGTGGTTGGGGTCAAAAAGATCCCTCAACCAGTTGACTGGAGACACTGAAGGATATGACAGTGAACCGTGAACGGTGGCGATCGTGTATTTACTTTCTGTCGAATCAAAACGATTGATCAGTGTGCGTTTGTATAGTTGGACTGTGTAATCTCTGTGTTGGCTACTGGGGCTTTGTTTCATTTTCCCGTCACTGTATGTGCACTCCTTCTCCATCTTGTATATCCACTCTTTCTTTGATACGTGGAACACGATGAGGAAGGGAGTGACCGGTCGAGATGGCCCTGCTGTTTAACGCCACTATGATGATGATAATTATGATGTAACATATGGTGGTCACTTTGAATTTGAGTACTTATCGAAATATTCGGACCAAAACTACGTAGTGAAAGAACTCAGTTTCAGTTTAGTCGCACGCACGATTTGAGGACTCGATTCCCGTCCAGCGAATGGAGACGCAGAACGATAGCGACTGATGGGTTTTTGTAATTATATTGGTTGCCCTGTATAAATTACAAGAGAAGGGAGACTGAACGAGCTAATGACCAGAGCTGATGAGCTGGAGTGCGCCTTGCCGTTTGTTGCGTATCGTGCCGAAGGTTTTGAAGAGCTAGTCTTTTTCGGTTCCAGGTGGAATTAAACAACTCAGATTTCAAGCAACCAGTCGATTGAAGGAACTGATGCTAAACCGAATTCCTGACCTATTGAAAAGCCTGGTCAACATTTGCTAAACCAGTTGCGTACCTCAATGGATGACTGGTGAGGATCACCCAAATGTCCTAAAGGGTTTCTAAGATATGCTGATTTGTCTGACCGAAGGAGATTATGATACCACACTGGTTTAATCGGGTCAGGATGAGGGAAAGTACTTTGAAGTACTTTTGTCCTGACCATAAGCCACTTTATGTGACTGAGAAGAAAGATTCGAAAAGGAAGATTGCCTATGGCTAGAGGAGGGCCTGACACTGGAGTTGGCCACTTTTGGGGAGCGGTTGTCAATCCCAAGTAAATCTAAGTGAAAATACCTATTCGTAAACAAGGCGCGCCTAAGCTCTAAGCTCGCAATTGCATTTTAATGGGTTTGGAGTCTGCGAAGCCGCTACATCGGAACTACGCACGCAAAATAGCAAGGAACCTAAGACTGCTCAATTTTACATTTCACAATATATATATATATATATATATATATATATATACATATATATATATATATATATATATATATATATATATATATATATATATATATATATACGATCAAACGCCACATTTGGTAATCTAATTTGTCAACTTATCGATAAAAACAACTTCAATAATGGATTACCATAAGCGAGTTGTCACACCTACTGGTACTGTGCTTGTCCAGTGTGAAACTCTATTTCCTCGGTCAAGAATATCAACAGATTGATGAAGTGTCCTTCGATAGTCTTCTGGAACAGGTTCTGGCACGTGAATTTTCCCGTATGCCAAAGAGAAAATGAAAACAAGCATATCTCATTCTACTCTATATTGACGTTATGTGGACCATATCTTTGTTATTGTGAACACGATCAGTGAAATATGTTCTACCGACACGCATAAAAAAAGCTGCCATTAGTTGTTGTTGAAAATTCTTAAGGCTAACGGATATCCCAAAACATGTACACGTGAACTTTAACAGCCACCTCCAAATAAAGTTGACATCATCACAATTCCAAAACTGACGGCCATACTGCAGTGGTTTTGAAAGGTGGTGGAATCAACAGTTTACTCAGCAGACTCCTCAACCGCGCCAATAATCGTACTTATTATGCCGTAAAGATTGTAATTCCCTCCTGGATAAAAGCACTATAGGTGAAAGAACAACGGTCTTTCCATATAAAGTTAAATTGCAATAATCAGTTCGGGTGTGGGTGCCCAGCCACCCGCACTGACAGGACGGAGTGACAACTTCGGAACAGAATGGTTGAACGTTATCGATTGACTGCAAAAAACGATGAACGAACAGACAAAATCGGTGACGTAATCAAGTGAACGCACATAAACCCGAGTCCTCTATGATTCAACACGAGAGGGAGGTAAACCACTGTGTCAGTCTGAACACGGTGTTCACCATCATTTAAGTCACAAACAATCGAAAACTGTTGAAATGCTTGAGCTACCAACAATTAGCCATCACCACCGACAACTTTGAAAACCGCGAGAAAGGCTAATCACGTTAGTCATGGCTTGGTAACGTGTTTATAACTGCTAACACTTGTCGTATACCCCGTTATGTTTGTTTGCCTTTAAATTCATAACAACATTCAGTTCATTTAAAAGTAATCACTCGGACTGAAGTATGCACTATTAGCGAAAGCCAAATGCTCCGGAATATTACATGGTGCCACTGAATGCTACTGACTTCTGTGTTCAAATCACGGATAGACCAGTCACCGCTGTCTTATGTAGTCTTTGGTCAAGATTTCTCATTGGCTCCGGCATGTAACTGTGCCTTACGCCGCCGCGTGAATTTGTGATGATTCAAATGCTTCCGCACGCGGCCCGGCACGCCGTGGCTTCATTTCCAGTATCCGACGCATCTGATGAAACCAAGCATAGACATTCAGATGGAGCAGATACAACAAGATTGCTTTACGATTAGCCAGTACATTATCTGCCAATAGTTACATGCCTCCTCTCATACATAAAAGAGTTTGTACTAACCAAGTCAAACAGAATTTGATTTCTATTTTTTGTCTGCTCTCGTCAATTCTCGGTGCACAAAGTCTCGTTATGAGCTATTCCTTTACATACGGTTGGCCGGGTGGATACAGTTCTCGCATAGCTGCATACCAGATCACCACAAACTGCATCCCCCAGGAGTAGCTAGTCTATTTGGTTCGCCTGTGATACCGATCTTCGAACTGAAACTGGTCACTGGATGGAACTCTTCTGCAGGCAACTCCGTTGGCGAAACACGTTGGATATAAACCTCAAGCTAACCTCTTACAGTATTCTCCTTCACCACTCTCAAGTGAATCTGGATGAGATAGAGTGGGCATACGAATACATTTTTGATTCATTTCTTCTCAGTCGCAGGCTGATCAAGCTGTCTGGAATTGATTCAGCTGGTTGGTCGAAGTAAATTCCTACTGGAGTAGGTGAAGTCATTGGAATCGTGGTACTAGAGAGACGAATAAGGTCATGTAGACCGCGTTCCCGTAGTGCAGCAGGAAATTCTCAACAAACGCCTCCAAGTCGGGCAGTGTTCTCGGGTTGGCTGATGCTAGTGCACTTTGCACGGTGCGTACCAAGTTTTTCGTTCTACTATTAGAGCACGGGTAGAGTGGTGCCGTATGCAGATGCCGAAATCCGATTTTGTCGAGCTGAAGTTTCGGTTTCGTTGTCCGGAACTGTGACCCGTTATCAGAGACCAGTACTTGTGAAATTCCTTCCCGACTGAAGCATTCTCGTAACACTTAAATCACAAGGAAAGCATTTATTGTACTAGTCAGGAACGCATCCGGCCATTTGGAGTACGAATCTACTAGTACCAGAGCGTGGTATTGGCCCACTTATGGGCCGCAAAAGTTAGCATGAACAAGCTGTTATGAAGAGTAGCTTTCAGGCCATGGGTTCCAATTGTTTCACTTCGACGTTACTTTATTCATTTCTTTGTAGTAGTGCAGATAATCGCATCCAGTTCCGGAAGTATCCACAATTCCTCGTGCATTGAGAAGAGTTCTGCGTACAAAATGATGGATTGTTGTGCCATGGTGATAGACCACTTCTTCTGTGTAAGTCGGGGCTGGATGATTTGCACAAAAGGTATTTCGGGGTGAAGAAGATGAGGTCGCTGACTAGGCATATGTGTTGGTAGCCGGAATTGAACGCTGACATCTGCACGACGGCATCAAACTGTGACGAGTTCTTGCATACGGTCAAATTGAAACCAAGTGATTGCAATCCATGGCCCGGAAGTTACATTTCGCCTTATCGTGTCCATTCTGAATTCTGCGGCCCATATAGACTACCACTCCAAATGGCCGGAGGTGTTCTTGACACGTACATTAACCATTTAATAAATAGTTCTAGTTTTACGGAAATTCTTCATCCAATAGAGGATTTCGCAAGTGTTCGTCTTCAATAACTAATCACAAATCTGCCGATTTGTAATGTTAGCTTGACGAAACTGAATGTCGGCATCTGAGTACGGCACCTCATGACCCAAGGCCTAATAGTGAAGTCGCCCTGTAAAACGTGCTCCGGTATCATCCAACTAGAGAACATTGCCTGATTTGGAGACATTTTCGACAGCTTCTTGTTACATGTCTTTGTTGTAACGGATTTGTAAATAGAATGATTTTTATTACATTTCCGAATATTCAGTCACCACATACTACATTATTACACATTCACTGCACTTCGATTCTCTGTTTTCATAAAACGCGACCGATGTGTTTTTAGAAATAAATCATTCAGAAACTTGGAAAATAACTTTTTCCTTCGTCCAGGTCTTTTGAGAAGAAAAGTCCAACACAAACAATAATTAAAAAAAATGTTTAGTATTAGAGTAATGTGGTGATTCAGGTGCCATCACACGTGATACGGCCAGAAACAACTTCATGGCTAGGCACGCTAATAAGCTCCAATCGATCGGAATCTCCGAGGACAAGTGCAACAAAATCTCCCTGCGATAGGCCAACTTTTGATCTACCTATAATTTTCTTTGATTCAACATATTTATACAAAACTTTTATAGAACAAAATTCACGTAAAATTTCGCAGCGCTGGTCTTCTGGCCACTTTGGTTTGGGTAGGTCTGTGTTAGAAACATTTCAACACGTCCTATCAGTTGGGGTATTGAGAATATTACACATAACTAAATTGGTAAGGAAGTTATTCAGCATGCAAAATAAGCACCAGTGTTAGCAGTGAAAGCCCTAGTAGCTGCTGTACTACTGTATCGTCCCTGTTCGGAATTATTTATAGTATGTGTTCACCGAGTCCAAACTGGGACTCGAGCGATCCCCGCATTATGCAGTGTTGATGCAAAAGAAGCTGTTCAGAGCCAGATCACTTAAAGCTACCTGTTGGCAATATGCGTGCCGCGTAATCATGCAAGCCGGGATTCGAATCCTTGTTTTGGAGCTGCTGATTCCGAACAAGGATGAAGCAACTTTCCAAAGCGAGTTAGTCGGTCATCGTTGATGCTGCGTGATCAGTCATTTTATAAGTAATAAACATTAACTTTCTCCAGTTATCGAAGCCATCAGTTGGCGCTGACTTGCCACAAACCACTGACGACCAGCCTGGAGAAGCGAAGCTGAAAGCCTACGTCACTCGGCTTCGGATTTGAGGATCCCGTCTGCAGACTATCTGGTACGGGCACGGTGAACGAATACAGAAAAGGACACAAACGATGCTTTCTAATGTAGATGTAACAAATATGGACGCGCGAAAGCTCTTTCTTTTATTTGTACCTTTAAAATAATGATTCGAATAACGCGGTAAAACTGAGTTAATAAGAGAACACAAAGTGAGAACTTTGCTCTTTTGAACTATACCTTGATCGACACGTGCATTGTTTCCACTTCCCAAACCACCTGATTCTACAGAAAGCAATTGCCTTATTCTGACAGTTGTCATTATTATTTGCACTGCGATGGGACTAAAGTATTTTTAAATCACAGCTGCTGATCTATTCACCATGTGGTCTTGCAAAATACTGTAGCACACATTTTGCAAAAAACCAATTCAGGCTGGGGCAACAATCTGTTTTTGATTTGCTGTCTGACCTCAATATTCAATTCGGAAAACGCGCCCCCTAATGAGCTGCTATTCCAACTGATTCGTCATCCAAGTGCTTCAGAATGTATAGTAATATGAGAACATGACATAAATCCACAGCCATGGCCGAAGGTGTGCGTGTGTGTGTGTGTGTGTGAGAGAGAGAGAGAGAGAGAGCATAGCAGAAAAAAATCACTTCCACACCGTATTTTTCGCCACCGAAGAGACCTGAACACAATCCATATCGCACACACCCTGTGAATTTGTATGCGACTCTGACTGAGCACAGCGTTCATCTGATGCGCATTAGAGGTGCAGTTGAATAATGTTAGCCCACTGTCTGTTTCGCTTCCATTGATTATCGGTGAAACTTGGTCACCATCCCGCATCGCTGTTTGTTGTTGTTGTTGCTGTCGTTGTTGTGGTCTTTACCCTGGATACCACTTTCAAGCTCCGGCTAAACGCACAATAGTAATTTGAGCATCGGTTCTGCATGATGAATCATATCATACATAAACGTTTAGGTATTGCTGCCTTAGCTCATATACGTTGAGGTGTGTTCAAGGCAAAATAACGATGGAGTATTTACGGCAAACAGTTCTGACAGGTATGTTGCGGAACTTAAACCAAACTGAAGCATCTCGTATGCACTGAAATAGCTTATGCTTGGAACCAAACACATCCGGAAATGAGAAAACCAGAATTATATATATATATATATATATATATATATATATATATATATATATATATATATATATATATATATATATATATATAAACTGCTAGTGTTATTCTTCACACTCATTTAAACATACAAATGAGGAGCAATACGCGCCACCACTGGTTAGCAATACACAAAGCAGTCACGAAGTGATCCGATTGCTTTAGAATGATCTGGCTACTTGATTCCAAATATGTCCGAGAAATTGAGTCCTGCGCTCTTTGAAAGAAACATAAATCCCTAGCGCACCGCGCAGCGTTTAAGTCAGCACACAAGTATACCTCGTAAGCTTACGTTTCAACCAGTAGTTATTTTGAGACCAGCAACGTTGTTTGGAATGCTCACATAAAGAAATACAACACTGAGCCGTGTCGATCAACATTAGTAGTAGGTAGTTGCGGGACTCTGTCTGAACTATGGAAACCTGAAACTGTGGCTTTGGAGTTCAATCTCAAACCTTCTCTACAAACCATGGTGGTCACATGTAAAGTCAAAATTTCCTGGAATCCCCTAGTAAATCTGTGAAGGAGTGCGAACAGCGAAGTCACGTCGGTAGTCAACACTTGTGTGATTCCAAGCCCAAGGCTTGAGACAACGGAATCTCGAGTGGCAAGACAGCCAATCGCTGGAAAGGATCGATAGATGAAAGCTGAGTTTTGTTTGTGTTGTTTCAGCTTCAATGCGTGGTCGCCCACACCACTCGGACCAATGTACTGTGCGCAACGAGCGGGCGAATGTGAGATCAACCTATATATACTTTGTTTTGTGCTAACAAACTGAGATGACTCTGAGGGGGGCTAAGTTCCCACTAGAGCTGGCGGGACGGGACAGAATAGAATCTTCCACGCGCGAGCCATTATCAGTACTGAGAATTTAGTAATTAATTGGTTAAGGGCTTCAAATTATGAATAATGAACAACATAGCACTTAGACATCACCCCAAACCTGTCCATGACCACTATATGACGTAAAACATCGTTTTCAGTGTCATGTCGAAAAATCCCTTCACCTCACAAAATGCGATATTCTATCCGGACAGAATGTTTGGACGGTGCCACTTACGACGAATTCAAGTTGGTCTTTACAGATTACTGATTTCGAAAGTCGCTAGCAGGTCTGTAAAAGAGATGAACATCTAGGACGGTGTGGTGATTCAGCAGGCATCACACGTGATACGGCCAAGAACAGTTTCGTCATTAAGTACGCTGAGGAGCTTCTGTCAATCAGAACTGAGGAGGACAGGTATAGCAAAATCCTGCTGGTTTTGATAAACTAGAATTTTGCCAATTATTTTATTTGGTTTTACATATTTATACGAATCAGTTCTGCAACACAATGGACGTGCAATTCCACACCATTTTCGTTCTTGCTATAAAAGTTTGCTTAGCTCTTCGTTGTAGTTATGTTGATAAGTTCTACCAGTTCTGGCATTGCGAATACTACAGGTGGCTAGTAACCGAAACGATACTCTTTCACTTGGCATCGAGATACTGAAGCGTAAACTATCATGAACAATTCTGTATCACGAAATCACCTGCATAGCCACACACCGAATACATAAACATGGGGAAAAAACAGGTGCAGTCATGGTTTCAACCACTCTTTCGGTGGTCTTGATTTCTCAATTTCGCCCAATCAGATCACAAAATCTGAAAATCGCGTACAAAGAGAGTGATACTGTGCGAGCACACTGGAATGGACGGTTAATCACAGTGCTCCACACTGCTAAACCAACTCGTCCACTCGGTCATTGGGATAGACTTCCGTTCTTTCTTACGAATTCTGAGACAACCTTGTAGGTGGTCTATGTCCCCATGGTGACAATGGCGATGGGTCGGGACAAAGACAAGTTCAATTACTGCGGAAAGTGGGTGGTTCAAATCTACCGGATGACGTTTTTATCCGGTAATTCTGGTGCAAGCATGTCTGAGGAGGTAATATTTGCTAACTATTTCGCTAAAATACGAGCGGTATTACAGTAATTTCAGTCGGCTGATTAAGTAAGCCAATGGATAGATTACAAAAACAACAAAAGTGGATTTTACATTTCTCAAAAATGAGATTGCAATGTAATTGACTTATTCATATGTGACCTTTGTTCCTCCAGATTTAATAACGTTTCATAAATAAGGACGGCAAGAATTACTGGTAAGATCACAAGTGGGATGAAGACTGTCGTTAAACCGTTGCGAAATCTGGAACCTACGTATCTAACATACTTATTTTTTACTTTTATTCAACTAGCTCCTGCGAGAAGATGGGCCGGCTTCATCGATGTCCCGAATGGCACCTGTCCAAAAGCAGTGCATGTAGACGAACAGTTCATGAAGAGTCTTGGGAATCAGGTACAAAGTGGCGTCCGCAGCATCATTCGGCTTTTTACTCGAGGTAGAAACTCTAACCCGTGCACAACCAAATTCTACCTGTTAGGCAACAGGAAGTTTGTGTGTTGGAAGCCGGTGAGTGAGCGAGCGATTCATACGCCTTTGAGATGTAGGTCCGCCAGTCGAGAATGCGAAACACGTCCACTCAGGATAGCTGAGTAACAGGCAAGAGGAAATGACCATGTTTAGTGATGGGCCACATTTGCGCATGTCACGTGGCCGTCCATGGGCTTCTGTGGCTTTTATGTAGAGAGTTCAATGCCACGTGAAGAACGCGTCTCACTGTCCAACAGTGTCGCATAGCTTTTGTCTGACTAATCTACCTCGGCTTGTTAGTTACAGGTGACCCTGATGGAGAGCTTTACGCTCTAATCGACCTAGCTCCCGGGGTCATTGTAACACACAAACCTGATCTTCAAGATAAGGTGGGAATAGCTAGTCTAGCTGGCTCTTGCTAGTTCTAACTATATCGCGACGGGATACCGACGCGCATTTGTCATTTGTACGGGGCGTTAGTCAGGAGTCAAAAAATCTCCGCGGCATTAGTGAAATGTGTTACAGGCATGATATTTTGAGGTACCTGCACCTTTTCCATCTGAATTAATTCAATTCAATTGGTTCGCCGACCAGTAGTGACACTAATCATTGCCAATCTGCAATTATGATATTATTCAAGTTACAAAGCATTGGATTTGCATATCTATCAAACAACTGACCTTTTTGCTTATTAAAATTACCTCGGACAAAATCATTGTAAATTACGGCAGGAAACAAAAATGACAAGCTGAAATTCCACTCTATCAACAAACTGCCCTGTGGCGAATTTTTGTGTCAACAAATACGCCGCACAGAATACTTTGAAAACTTTTCGCTTCCTGATAATGTTACATTTATTTCAAGTCAGATAAGCTGAAACACAGATCATTGAAAGTTTCTCATTTTCTACGGGTGCTCCTGTCGTTTAGAGGCCACCGTCGAACATTTCACGATTACGGCCAGGAGTACAGTACCTAAAACCTTTCCGTCAAACCCATACCGTAAGAAGTCACATCATTTGTGCATTTCCGGGTCCAGCTGAGTAGTATGACGGCCTTGTGAAAGTCACGTGAACGGCTGCATGCTCAACACAGAATATTTTTCCATCACTGTCCAAGTCACTGGCTCAATGAGTGCATCAAAATCCGCAGAATTTGCATTGGAGGAATGTGAGCTCATCGACGTAACTGAATAAGTGGATACAGGTTCGCATCGCAAACCAAAGACAGTCGGTGATGAAGGTTGAAGAAGAATTGTCTGGTAATCAGGAAAAGGTAACGAGTTAAAACTTGTTTCTTGCCACCTTGGGATTGACACTAAACCTGAAGAGTCATCACAAAACGAGAGAAAATAGTCAAGCCCAAACAAAATGCCCGCAGTACGTAAATTAGTCGATGAATTCGTGATGGAATTGGGCATATAAGTCGAGGATAATCGCACTACCAGCTTGAGTGGGGTGACGAAAAGGATGGAACCGATAAACCCGAATCTGTCAATCAGTTTATCTTCCATTGATCGCATTCTAGATGATCGTGGGTAGCACCCCTGAGGAACTATGTACTCTTCCGATCGAGTAAAAATGGACTGATGTTAAAGAGATGTGATGCGGTTACAGAAGCATGGTAGCACTGACTTGTGTGTTTGCGTAGACGAAACCAATTGAAATATTTGGTACTCGTGGACACGAGGGTGATTAACGAAGGACAAACCGTGCATTATGATTTTTCCATCAAACAAAGATAAAAAGCTGAATGTAGCTTTCGGTCTTGCAACGAGTATGTTGCAACATGAACACTGATATTTTTACTAGCTTTCTGGAGAATCGTTCTTTCAAAATTATTAACTGAGCAACCTAATTTTTAAACTGCATTTATTTACCACAACACTCCAGTTTACCGACGGTTGGGTGAGGCAGTGTTCACAACTGGATATGGTATCCAAATTCTTCTTCTCTAGAGTCCATTCTTCACTCTGATAGAGGAACTATTCGGTGTGTAAAGAAACTGTGAAATTGCTTCTGAAAGAAAACGAAGATTTGATTCACAGTTTTCGCTAAGACAAAACCTCCAAAGAATATAGATTCGTGATAATCGTAAAGTTTTACAAGCAGGTTACGGATAAGATTTCGCCCGCTTTACGTGTTTCATTTTGCATATACGACCTCATTTTCGTGGACCCCACCCCCCAAATTATCCAGCTCTGTAAAGGAGCATTCTTCTGGTTATTGATGTTTTATTGCTTTTGTGAGACTATCTGGTAATATTCCAAGTTAATAATCGTTCATGTGACACTCACAAGGCTTTGGTGCTCCGCAACTGGGCCCGAAGACTATCACACGACTTAACTTTTGTGGTACAGGGCTCTGGTTGGAATCGAGGGTATGTGAATAAGTAGTGACGATAAAGGCCCACCACTGAGAGAGACATAGTGCTTTATCCCCAAAATTCCTCGGTCACTGAATTAATGGACCTCTCGGGCACCAACAAAGAAAATTAGGAAGTCCTTCAGGATCATATCCATAAGGTGGATCTCTTACGACTTCATTCCACATCATTGACTGATCATCTTTGAACATTTTCCGAGAGCTGTCCACCTGAGTGTACGTTACTCACTGATGACGTCTGTCCGAGGATTTGAGTAACATTTGCCCCTAAACATCGTATCATGGTGCGCTTTAGTGGTTATTTCAATAATTTGCTTTGCATACCTGATATTCTTTGTGTGACCCCAGAATTACACATTCTGTGTTGCAGTTCGTCATTATCGAGTTCCTTTCATCCTTAGGGGCCAAGCTTCTGAGCCATGCAAAAGAACTGGTCTTCTAGTTGTTAGACAAACGGAAATTGTCAGTAGTTTTTTCTACCAAAACTCAAAAATTGGTAGTTTTGCAAAATTCGCATGAATTGATGTCTTGTTTAGAGAGGAAGAAATACACCGTGCTCCTCCCCTAGAACGAATATCGACCCTCGGGAGGTGTTCACTCTTGTGAAGTAGTTTCAAGGAATAGCCCAAAACAGGGTTGAAACACAAGACAAATTTGTTAGCGGCCAGCAAAATTCTAAAACTTTCAAAACAGATTATTGACACTATCGCATTTGAGATAACAAACTAAACAAACACTCCGTGGCAATTTATTTCATTTCAAATGAATCCATTGTGAACTGCTTTCCTCTTCTTCCTTGCATTTAATGTATGCTGCAGGGCACAGATCACCTTTTACAAATAAACTGCGTGTTGAAACGGCTGTTGAATAAAGAGTTGTATCATCAGTTGAAAAGTGTTCTCCAAATCACAATATTTATAAAATGTGGGAATGCTTTTCAGCCAACATGATATCTCTACTTGTAACTTTTGAGGTCTCATCGACCGATAGTCTTGAGCGAATATTACGGCGTTGTTGGAATTTCTGCGATCAGCCGTTGCTGGCACGCAAATCATTGTTTCGTATTAGGAGCCACTTTCACTGCTTTCTCTTGTAGTAACACTCCGGTTATGGGCAGGTGATTCCGACGAGCTGAAAGAAATCATTCCCACACGGAGCTGTTGTCATCATTGAAGCACTCGAGACGTGAATGCAAAAGTTCTTACTGACATGAAGCTCCTTGGTCGTAACTGGCTTTTACACTGGCCTCGTTTACTACCTTCGTGTAAAATTGCATTCCCCTACGCCCGAACCGGAATGCGTTCTTCTTCACAGAATCTCTATTCTTGCACAAATTAATAACATTTACTTTATCTTTTAGAGGTGATCCAAGTGTGAAAAGTCTTTGGCCCCGGCGGGATTCGAACCCACGCATGGTCACCATGGTTCGAATCCCGCCGGGGCCAAAGACTTTTCACATTTGGATCATCTCTAAACGTTGTCAAAATCTGCCAAACATCAATACTTTACTTTATCGCCGGGGGTCAGGATGGTCTTTCTCATTGAATGTTTCGTCACGATTTATGGGCGCTGGCGAGTTCTACCGCGATGGACTGGAAGTCGCTGTGTGTTCAGCAGATTTTCCAGCTAAGAGATCAAATGAGGGTCAGTGGCCGTCAAAAACAACTGAGCGTGCTGAGTGATGCACACGGTATAAGGAGAAGTCCCATATGTTCACCAACTCTTAGTCAAATGATTCCAGTGACCTTCAGTATACTATCTGAAGGGCCTACAATGTTCACGCATACCTAAATGCAACACTGGACACTTGCCATGAAAGAAAGGCTTATGAGCTTTCTTTGAAACGTGACCGATCTTTGGAAGTAATAGTATAGCCGCCTTGCTCGAACTGATAGAAAGTATCGAAAACACTGTAACCCAGAGCTATACAAACCGTAATAACAAGGATGCTGAGGCTGCGGAATTGTAAGTTGGTCGTATTTGTAGAACTGGTTTGTATAAATATTTTAAACCGAAGAAAATAGTTGCCAGATTACAAGCTGACCAACCGCAGCAAGTCTTTGCTATACCTGTCCTCGGAGATCCTGATTGGTTGAACCTCCTCAGCGTACGCAGCCACTAAGCTGTACCTGGTTGTCCCTTGTGATGCCTCCTAAATCACTATAACCTTCTTCCCTCAAGTGCATCTCGTCAAGTTGGCTTACCTGTCATGCTGATCTTCGAAACGGGGCTAGTGGCTGTGGTTCAGTCGCTTCTGTAATCGTCTCGTCTGGAGGAAAAGAAAGGCTACCAACGTAAGCACAGAATTCGGTTAGATCTTCGGCCGCCTCAGTCGAATGGTCGTTCGCATCATCAGTTACCACTCTGAAATGAATTTGGCTGAGTGAGCGTTGATGCTCCGATGCACCATTCAGGTTCGTCATCTCGACTATATACTAACCAAGTTGCCTGCTGATGATTCCGAGAGTTGGTCGAAGGTCGTTGCCACCTCAGTAAGTAACGTAGCCAAAATCGAGACACATCAGCAATGACTGCAGTCTTCTGGGCTTGAACAAAACGGCTGGACTATCCTTGGTGGTTGTGTGCATTGAGCTCCGGTATTGCAACAGTGAACTGTCGAGAAGCACCTCAAAGTTGGGCAACATTCTCAGGTTGGCTGACTCTAGTGCACTTTTCACATAAAACGCCAAGTTTTTCAGCTGCACCATTGGAGTACGGGTAGCGTGGAGTCCTACGTAGATGCCGACATTTGATTTTGTCGGGACAGTTTTTCAGCTCCACAGAGCAGAATCTTGATGCGTTATCGGTGACCATCACCTGAGGGATTCCTTCTCGGCTAATGCACTTCCGTAACACTTCAATCACGAACGAAGTGGATGGTGAGCTTCCGGTGGTGGTAGAATGGCTCAGATAGTAAGCTTACTACCTCGGAGGTCTGAGGTTCGAACCCCCACCATCATAGGTCACTTTGGCGGTAGACTGTAATCCACAGTCGTCCGGATGGTTATCACAACTGACCTACTGGGACCTTATTGTGGTTTCCCACTCTAATTTTCAGGGTCTGGTTGCCGGTTATCCCTAACAGTACAGTGAGCCTTTGCGGCTATGGGGTGTTCATTTATGCGCAAGCCTTTAATGGAAAAATCCCGGCCCTTTGAAGCATGAATCTATCAGTATAGGTGTGCGGAATCGGCTCATGAATAGCCCGCAGAGGTTTACATGGACCCTCTAAGACGGAATTTAACTTTGGGGCCATGGGTTTCGGTCATTTGGTCTCGACGGAATTTCGTGCAAACACGTATCGCAGTTCTTCACAGTTATGCCGATTTCCGCATCCAACTCCGGTCATCAACACATCTGTCGAGCCAGTAACTTCATTTTCTTCAAGCCCAAACAGCCTTTGTGCAAATTATCCAAAAATGACTCACGAAATGAAGGTGCAATGACAATTTGATTGCCACGACAAAGGACAATGTCTGGTTGCACACTGAATTCCTCTGGCAGTAGGAAGGACTGAGGAAACTTCTGCTTCAACTCGGATTGCCACCCCTTCGTGATCGCTGAAATGACGGATGATTAGGAGCGTTTTGTATGTTTTCTCATCTGCTCCTTCGACACAGGAGCAGCAGGTGAAATGAAACGTCACTGTCTGGTCCTTGCGAAGCTCGAGTACCTAGACAAGGATTCTGCGTGCGGGATTGTCTTGATGGGTCTATGCAGGACATCGTAGTGATAGGCAGCCAAAGCTATATTTCATCGCTGAAGCATGGCAGCCGTCTATTTGGCGATGGATTTTTCTGGGTTATTTGGTGGTCGGTGTCAATCATAAAATCCAGTCTGATTAGGTACATTTGCAAGAAGGCCACGAGGAGGACAAAGCTTCCTTTTACATCTGGGAATAACCGTCTTCTGTTTCACCGATACGACGGGCGATGCAGATGATTGGGTATCCATCTTGTTCCATAACTGTTCTTATCTCCACTTCGGATGCATCGGTGATCGGCAAGTTTGGTTCAGATGGTGCGAATGAGCCTAGTACTTGTCGACTTACAATACTTTGTAATGTCTCCTCACACCTCTACCCCCGTTGCTACACGTCGGACGACTATACCAGGAACAATGCACGGGCTCATGTTGCAAACTTCGGAATGAATTGGAAGTAGTGCTGCAGGCATCGAAAAAGTGATCATTTTGTGTATCTGAACTCAGGGTGACTCAATTTTAACCAGCGGTTTGAAAGGATCTCGACCGCGTCCGTATCCGTCCGTGTTACCAATTAAACCCAGGAAATCTAACTCGGTGACACAGAATTTTCACGTGATGGCTTTGACCGATACGTTTCATTCCACAAGCATCTCCAGCAGATCGTCCTGATAAGTCATCACCCTCAACTCGTCAAGTATAGTCTTCAAGATCACGGATGATACGAGTAGACCAAACGGCAACAAATTTCACTCGAACATGAGCCACAGTGTATTGATGGTAGTTAGTGGTTTGGACTCAGTATGCGCCGAGATTGGCAGATATGCGTAAGCCAGGTCAATTTTCGGATAGTAGTTGTTGCCAAGCCTGCATTTCGTGAAGTCCTTCTGTTCAACATCAGTTGCTACACTTTTCAGTATCCGCGGCTCCATAGACCTTTGACAATTATCACAAATTCGGGGTGTCCGTCCATCGCTCATCATCGCCACCGCAATCGGAGTCACCCTTGTGGACGAAGTCACACACGTAGTGACACCGTCGAGTTGCATCTTTTTGAGTACCTTCAGGACACCCTGTCCCTGACCGTGCGGCCATGATAATGGCTTCAGGAACACCGGATCACCAACGTCGCATTTTCAGCCGCCGTGCCACTCTCGTTGTTAGAGTAGTGCATGATCAAACTCTGAAGATGTTGATTCACTGGATCCCCGGAAGTCATTCGGATGATCACCGACTGGTCCAATGAACGCAGGGTCTTCAAACACAGAATCGACGAACTGTCCACTGAAATCAAGAACCATACCTGATTGTACTTGCGTATCAACCAAACCGTCAGTGTAGTTTCATCTACCAGTGAAAGGCGATGACTAGCAACACCATGAATACGCACGTTAGTGGGTTCTAATGGTACACCTGACTGGATCAAGTCAAACACTGACCTGGGAATGATGGACTCGTAGTACCCAGTATCCACAATGAAATGATGCTTCAGGCCGCATGAAAACTGAAATTTTTATACAAAAAATTGGTCGGAATCACTCTCAGTTTTCAATATTCATACCGAACTGCCCTCATCCTTTCGAAATTATCATCGAATTGCTGGCATTTTGACCGTGTCTCAGAGAAAGTCAGGTCTGGCTTCAGAAATAGTTTCTTCTGTAAATCAGGATGTTCCACTCCGGCAGTTAGTCGATCACTCAAGTTGCTCTTTAACGTATCCCAGAAATTACAATACGCAGCCTGCGTTTTTAGTATCGGGATGAACTCACGAAATTCCATACTGAAACCACGAACTGGCGAATGGAACTCGGCAGGCTCAACGCCTGAATAATAACCACAACAACACAACTTAAGAGCAGAGCCTCAAACTCGTCGAACGAAACTGCAGCAGGTCTCGAATATGCAAGGTTTTTCGTCAATGAGTACAATGAATGGCGGCCAGCCGTCAAGAATAATGCAGCCTGATTCTCTTTCTTCACATTCTTGCGTCGGCTCCACCATAATTTGAACCTTCCAATTCACCCCTCGATTTCGTGTGCGCCAGCGTGCAGATTCAGCTGTTTCGTACTAGACAGATTCATGACGCAACACTGATGGTACTATTCGCGATACCCGAACTGGTAGAACTTATTTAAATGACTCCAACCCAGAGCTACGCAAATCGAAATAGCAACAATGCCAGGACTGTGAAACTCGGCGTTAATTCTTTTGCAGTATTAATTTGTATACGTATTATGTCAAAGAAAATAATTGGTAGATCACAAGTCGGCCAATCGCAGCGCACTTCTGTTGTATTTGTTCTTGGTGATTCTGATTGGTTGTGGATCTTCTGCGTACGTTGTCATGAATTTGTACCTGGTTGTCACGTATGATACCTAGTGAATCTCTACGTACGCTCTAAGGCGGACGCTGTGTTCCATTTTTCGAACTTTCAAGTAAAGTATTCGTTTTTTTAAATCCGGTCATCAGGAAAGTGAGGTTAAGTATCTTTGTGACCGTTGATGAAACTTTCTTGTGGTTTGGAAATGGTATTTTGCCAACGTCATTGCTTACATGTTTTCGCATGGCCAATTCGAAACTGTGGAACCGGTGGCAAACACTACTTTGAATGAACGACTTTAACAACGGATAATAATACCCTTCAGCAAGCAATTATGAGAGCAAGCCCACCATTTATTGCTGGTCTTCAGTACACGTCGTACTTACAGAGCTTTTCACCATGACTTAGGGTGCATGCTCTCCCGGTTTGTGAGCGTGGTGCGAAAATGTAAATTGTGTAGTTTGTTTAAATGAGAAAGCAAAAATTCAAGTCTAAGTTGTCTTCAAATGGCTCTATAAATGCAAAATCGCTACTATCATGGGACGTACGTGCTGTTGTTTTGAAATCTGTAACGACATCGCGCAGAAACTCCTCCAGTAGAAGAAATCTATACATTTATAAAGAATAAATTTCTGATATTCTCTCGGGTTTATCTTTTTTGTTCCCTAGTAATAATTTCGAATAGATTTTAAAACAAGCGAATTTCTCATCGATTGTGTTACAAACTAGACTATACCAAACTACGGTACTTGAAGCGGCTCCCTGAACACCTTGCCTGTTTTTCATCACTTCAACACCTGAAATCTCACTTTAAGATCGCGTGACACTGAAAGCTGACAGATGCTTGCCATGGAAATTGAATGGGCTTGTTTGATAATGTGTGCACCTTTTCGTTTGCAACCTCGTTAGACCTCAAGGTGCCGTTTTGTCGTGTTGTGGTCGGGCTGTAGGCAGTCATATTGGTGCCCGACTAATACATGGGACACCTTTAGGACACTTAGTGAGTCCTGGGCTCATCGGATTTCTGTGTTTCAGTTGTTTCAAATTGAACACGAGGGAACTACCGCGGAAGAACGCCGGTCCTTCCATACGACAGCACATGTTTTCCCAAGCAGTCCGGTGGTGTTTCGGAATCCAGTTCATGGGACACGGTATATATATATATATATATATATATATATATATATATATATATATATATATACATATATATATATATATACATATATATATATATATATATATATATATATATATATAGCTATAATTAAGATGACGTAAAATTCCACAGTCTTGGTCTTCTTGCGATTTCGGCTAACGTAGTCTTAGACCAGATCCATTTCAATGAGCTCCATCAGCTCGAGTTTTTCGACTGGCAAGTACAAGCCTATTCACATTATTCACGGAACATATCAGATCTTCAGCAAATTATCTGGTCTTATGTATGGGTAGAAGTACCGCACTTTCTTTTTGATTGGACAGTGAGTGGTTCGATCGTGAACCGATTCATTGATGATGCACGTCTTCCCCGCAATGACATGAAAACTTCTGAACTACTTCGATGTTGGACAAGGGATTTTTTTTTTGTATATGCTCCGTTGTTTTACGGCGTTTCAGTTGGTTTTTTGCACGCATAGGGTCAAATTCAATCAGTGAGTGTACTAAAAAATGCAGCTTTTAAATACGACTGCAGAAGGTACTCGTGGATAAATTGGTCAGGTAACTTAGATGGTCCGTTGAGATGAAACCCAAATACTGTGCTATGTCAAGTATTGTGTGTGTATGTGTGTGTGTGAGAGAGAGAGAGAAAGAGAGAGAACACATTGTATACAAAGCATTCAGTAAACAGCTGCAATCGTAAATTCATCTCAACAGAACAGAAAGAATCGAACACGAATGATTTATAATTCAAATGTTACAGAAAGTTGTAGATCACGTTTCATTCACTCATGAAGATTGAGAGAAATGTCAAAACCTGGATCCTATCCCCATAGCCAAAGATAGGACCGGGTGGGGATGCAAACGGGGGGGGGGAGAGGTGCAGTATGGGCGAGTAGAAACGGTCGGTAGGTGAATTTCAAAGTATGTAAAACCAATATTCGCAGATTGCGAGAAACTTCGCATTTTACAACGGAATATTTTTGCGCACAATGCGTGGGTTGAATTGCAAATGTGCTACCGATTGTGTTCATTTCTAGACCCACGAGAAAATCTCAAATTCCGTATAAGGTGGACAGTACATACGTAACTATAGGACGATTTTTTTAACAATCGAGAATTTGTCCTTTTTGGAAATCTGACAATGTTTTCATGCGTTAGATATCACAAAACAAGTTCATTTTCATTACCTTTAGGAAAGAAGAAGAACAAATATTAGTATTATCAGTATTGTATATCAATATTCATTCACATATCGGACCGACGTAACTTTCAATTATTTATTAAGCTATATGGACCGGTCAGATGTCTCAGGTTACCAGGGCGTTTCTCTTCATTGAAACACACATTTTATTGTCTACAAACAGATCTTCCTTCATTTTCAACTGGTACCTCTGAATCGTGTTTCTTCTTTATTTGAGAACCTCTCCATTTGGTTGTTGAGGGTTGCAATACCATCAACTTGCATTCGTTATCCGAATTTGATCTGTCTGATCTCCTTCAGTGCAGCACAGGAGGTAAACCTGATTCAGATAGTGATCATGAACCATCCAGAAAAGATTTCCCATTGAAAGTGGACCCCAGTTTCCAACAACAATCTTTATCTCCCTTAACTTAGACAAAAGATATATTCTCAGTCTTCAAACATACGAGCAGTTCAAACTCAATAAAGTCTCGGTCACATTGTTTCTCAGCAAACAATATCTTCCTGTTTGGTGGATCTATCAGAAGTGTTTGTTTTTACGCTTCCTCTCCTCCTCCTCATCTTACCAGTCGAACGTGTCCTTGAGTTAGTCCGATTTCCGATATCCTGAAAGTCATCTATGGTCTGTTGCCCCGTGGAAACCGTTTTCTTAAGCAATGGCAGACAAGCCTTCGCCTATCTGAAGTCAATACGAAAATCGAAAGTACCGAGTGCTCGAAAATGAAAGCTCCCAAATGATGCATCCACACGTTCACTCATTAGTGTGCAAGCACGCGCGTATTTGTACACGCGTGCTCCATGCGTGTACGGTGACCACTGTAAAGAACGACAGATCAACGGGACTTTGAGTGCGGAAGTGATAACGCAGCCCATAAGCCATTTGGGCGATCAGGAAGATACCACAGTTCCCAAATGGCTGTAATCATTATCCGTCACTCGACAGATTGGTGTCCACTAGCTTCACGCCGGAATTTCTCCAATCCTAGGCTTGTAATTTAGGGCAGCAGACATGTCGGTGGCTGAGACAAGACCAGTAATGAATCCCGTTTTGCCTGCCGCCTGTTCTCGTCCTGTTTGCACAAGTGACTTATGAACAGCGTTATCGAGCGATGAGAGCGAATCTTGGTCACTTCCCCGATCTACGTCCCGCTGACCTGCCATTCTTTACAGACGTTTATCTGTGCGCATAGAACATGCATGCGCAAACGCGTGAGTGTGTGCACACCAATGCGTGAATGTTCGGATGCACCAACTAAGAGCCCTCCCTTTTCAGCCACTCCGTAGTGCCTTCACGTTCAGTGATAAATCTCATTAAGATTTGATCAAAACTTTATTCGCCGACCTACTCCTGAGGACCGAAGGCCACAAACGTTAGTGGTGAGACATCTAGCTTCCTTGTGGATAACGGGCGGGACCTCTAGTCAAGAAGCGGATGCTGACCTGTTGAACCCGACAATCAACCGGTCATTGACAAAACTCTTTATATTATTCACGAGATAAAACCGTAGTCGATTTATTTCTAAATTAAAAACATTCTTTGTAGCCTGTGCACGAATAAAGTATATTTGGCCCAGGGTTCGGACGGTCCTTCATACATACCCCTTGAATAAGAAGCTGGTTCCTATGCTGAATCAGTAGCATTCCGAGTTTCTGTATGATCCCCAACTTCTGTTACCGTTACCATAATTTCGTTCTGAGGTCGTTAAATCAACGGTCATCGCAAAGCTTCTCTATCCAGTAGAAATAATGTAACAAGGACGACCACACACGGCAGGATACTTGTGTTTCACCGACCAAACAAGTCAAGTCATGAAACACATACAATCGTGTATATAGGTCCTTTTCCAGACTGCGCGGCACCAAGATTGCTATTGTCCATGCTTGAGCACTTCGGCTGCGTTCTGGCCAGTTGCCCGTGGCCGATGGCTTGTTTATCTTGGGCGTCATTTCCCTTCGGCTGGTCCGATTGTCTCAGTTGACGGCTCGATCGGCAGCCCCTCACCTGAGCTATCTTGATGGTTGCCGGATATCCCGCTGCTTCCTCTCTGGTAGTCCGTATGCCTCCTTTTGCCTACTTCGGGACGCCTCCGACATATTCGCCACCTGTTCTTCTGTCTGTGGCCCTCGTTTGGTTCGTCCGTTCGCTTTTATGTTCAAGCCGTTCCCTCGCCCCAGTATTCTCCGTTACAATAACATTTACTGAACTCGGAATCTCTGAGAACACTGTTTTCCTGTGCTTACATTAACATACAAATGTCCCCTATGGTAATCTACCGTTCACGTGTAAATCTAATAAGTGCATTCTATGCGATATTGATTAGCTCATTAGCTTTATCGGCAGATTTTGGGAAACACTAAGGCATTTCTAGTCAGGTGTATTGTGCTTTGATTACAATACCGATTCTGATTCAACTCCTGAGTCATGGTTTCTGCCAACATTAGCGTCCTTGAATGCCCAAATCAGCTGGGGACCTGGCTATTCAGCTAGCTCATTGAGAAACTATGGTGAACCCACTGAGGAAAAAAATTTCACAAATATTTCATCAACAATTTATTTGTGGTTTTAGGTGCTGTTATTTCGACAAACTGACTTTTCTTCTTATATTACTGATTTTTCACACAGTTTTCAGACTTATATCCTCGGTTTCGCAGGCAACATTTTCGTGCGTCAAATCATCACCAATTCTTCGGATCGACCAGTGATGCTCAAACGGTCATCATGGTGGACATCAGTTCCTTCGTTCCTTTTCAGTTCGAATTCTGCCGCCACCGTAGCCACTGGGTGTTTTTCCCAATTGGTAGCCTCTAGTTGAATGTGACACAGTTGTGAGAATTGTATCTACTCGGCCAATCGTACTTCGTGGAATGTCCCGTGCCCCCAGACCACGCGTAGTAGGAACTGCCAAGACCGAACAAGAAGAGCGAGAATGTATTCTGCAAGATAGGACTGGTAGAAATTTGTCGACATATAAAACGAAGCATGTATTGTTTGCGGACAACGTACTGAACAGTCGTGAAGCAACTCCACTGTATCTGCCCCGTGTGACTGTCAAGGTCCGGGACTTCGTCAGATTGGTCGGATATTGGAAATTAAGCCACGGCGTACTGGGCTGCATGCGGAAGCATTCAAATCACCACAACTCTTCCTGAAATGTTGTACCATTAGTACATCATGAAAAGGAAACAAATAAGGAATAGAGCAAAAAAAAATTTAAAAAACAAAGGGATTTCAATGCATTCCGGTTCGGCCTTACACTGAACTCATCCAGATTTTCCACAGGTAATGTAACCCTTACGGCAAATTTAGTCTCTCAAGTGGAATCTTTGAAATACTCTGAAACCACTGTAAATCTCAACCGACAATAGTTCCGCACATTTAGTTTTGTTCGTTTATCCATCCTACTTTCGTGATCTCAGACTGTTTCCGACCTCAGAACCAAATTATTCTACCTTTGTCTATCCCATTGTTCCTCCTATCTTATTCTACTAGTCTCCTGCAGGGTTTCCTTGAATTAGTAGAAACAATTTCAATATTCTACTGTGCGGCCTAATTTTAATTGGTTGTCTTTTCTTCAATTCCCATTAGTTAGGTGATTGTTGAACGTAGATACAAAGAATCGTGCATAACGTTTGCCTAAACAGAACAGGTTAGTTGTTTGGGAAAAAGTTACGCATGCCCACTGACAAACTTCATCGGCGAGCATAAATCTCCGCGGTTGTTAGTGACTGGTGTGTGGGTTGTGCGTAGCTGATAGTCCAGTACATAAAAAAGGTTGTGAAAACCTTAACCAGCGAACTTGATCGTGTAGGACATGTCAGATTTCCGGGTTAGGGTCTAGGAGATACACACATTGGATTGTGCTGGCATCACCAGTTGCTACGGTAGGTAGCGGGGTTCCTTTTCGAGATCATCCTCGGTCTACCTGATCTCCGTTTAATGCTTTATTTTCTGTTTTTCTGGTTTCCGTTCTGGTTTTTTATTCGCGTTTCGCAGTCTACTCAATGATGCCGCTACGTAGTAACCTTAACCAAAGCACAGAATCACAAAGTTATTAGTGGAAAGAATGGAACCGAATGAATGTTTGGCCAAAATCAGTCATGGGCTACTTGTTAGAAAACCAAATATTGTAAGAACCGTCCGGTGTTTCAACACAGTCACTTGGGTTCATCAAGACAGACAGAAGACATAAACTATGAGATGCGAGCATTTTTTTAATCGACTCAATCGCGTACGTAAAACATGCGGGTTCCTGTTCGAATGGGGCAATTGATAATGTTTGTCGAAGGAAAAGATGAGACCAGAGTGTGAAGAAAATTAACGAACCACAATGACATATAGCACACCAAATTCATTTTTCGACTACTGTTCCCCGGCACGAATTTCTCCTTTGTTTTGCGGCATCAAACCCTTTGCTCATTCGGATTTTTTCATATAAACCCTCAATGTACCGATTTGGAAGAAAAGGTTTTAACTGACATTTAGGCATATAAACCTGCAAAAATCATAAAAATATACAAAAAATATAAATTCTCTATCTGCCATGACGATATCAGTCTACAAAAAGGTCAGTCTCACATCTTTGTAACGCGAATTGCCATATCATACGGTATCATAGTTAAAAAGATTATCTTGCACGTGTACCAGAATAAAACTTGATGGATAAATTCATAGTGTTTCAGTAAAACCAGAAATCATCAAACATTGAAGTATCCTCACATAGGAGTTAGGCTGTTCCCCTTCCTCGTGCAAACGTTTGCAATAAAAATGGACGGAAGGAAAAACAGTTGGCTCAAAGCTTTAGAAAATCGCGCGTCGTTAGCTGGAATTCCCTAGTCAATCCTTCCATGGTAGACCTCTTAAAAATACCACACAATTTCAATTCTACTCAATATGAATAACCGGTAATTATGCATCGGTTTTGGCGGTGCTGGTTACCGTATTTTAGCATAAACTTACGTGGGAAATCACGAAATTGGGAGTTCTACAATATTTGGGACAGAAATACGAAGTAAAGTACCCGAATAATGAAGAAACAAGGTAAATTCAGGAAAGCAACTCTCGGCCCCATCTCCCAAAGTAGCTAACATTTGCGTACACGGATTCTGTGTACCCCGTCGGTGATACCTGGCGCGAACCACTTTGTCCGGGTTTGGAAAGAAACCCCATATTTACCGTTATTCAACCCACGGATTTATTAGTTAACTCAACCATAGCCTTTTCTGTGCCAATAAGCGTTACGAAAAAAGTTCTACCTTTCGAAATGGTTAAATTTATCTCTTTCTTATCAACCGTTCTCAAATGTCCCCTCTCTAATTGTCCTTCGATTAACTAACACTGTCAGATATTGCTACTGAACAAAGACCCAGGCAGATGGTAGATTTATAGTGTCAGTAGAATTGACTCAGTATACGTGTCTGTGGTCTCCCACGTGTGTGCTTTCCATGTCAATTATTATTGCTTCCTTCTAATGGAATTACTTTGGTGATCGTTGATTATCAACCAGTCAAATTATCAGAACAATTAGTTTTTTGGTTTTTATGTGACATTCGATATTTCTCTCGCTACCAGACATTGCTTCTATTGCCTTTTTAGACCAAATTCAGTTCAATATTGACTGGGATCGATGAGATAACAAAACACAAAGTGGATACGGGCACCAATTCTCATAGCCATACGGTCAAGCAAATGGTCGTGACACGGAGAGACAAATAACCAGGTAATCTTACCGTTCATATCGCGCACTTGGACGAGCTCAGCGATTACTGCGTGATTGGTACACCCACGAATGCTCCAATCACGTTCCACTGGGACCTGGCTCACGCACGGTCGTGTGTGCACGCAGGACGTCGTTTGCCAAGTACGTCCAAATCGCGTTCACTTTCTGATGGAATAAAGGTCGTGCAATTATGGGTATTGGGTGCCCCTTTGACTAGAAGAGCGAGTGCTAGGTACCTCACCGTTTGAAGACAATCGATCAGGCATAGATGTTTGCACTATAAATCAGATAAAAGTCACACACACACACACATCAATATTCTCATACTTAGGAACACGATATTGAATGTGGTGCATTGAGTTGCAGCCAATGCATTTGGTAATGATTCATTGGTTGACGTTGGTCACTCATCGTTGAAAAAAAATTTTAAAATCCAAATACGGATTAGAATTTTTCATAGGAAAACCGATCATTGAATTCTGCGTGAATGTGGAAGATGTTCGCTTTACGCTTTTACTTGAAGGTAAAAAGTGCCATTCTGAATAAATGAATCAACGCTCAAGATTTGTCGGGAATATCAAGAGCACTTGCTCAAAAATCTCGAATTTTGGTGATTCTTTGGGGACGATGTAAATACCACCGTACATGACACAACGCGTTGTATTTTCGCGCTCACCAATCAGAACAGGGTTTAACTATTCCGATTAATCTGGACCAGGGTGATTGGTTCATCTCCTTAAAACCGAATCATATTGTGATTGGCCAGTACATCGCCTACCGGTGATATTATACAATTTCGTTGCGAATGAATTTGAAAAAAGAACGTATTCTAGACTTTGACGTCCGTAGGTCTAGGGGTGCGAAATTTCGGGCTTATGTCTCCTCGGGGCAAACAGGGTTCGAATCGGACGCAAATAGTGCAACTTGTCATCCACCGTATTTTCCGTAGTGTCAGAGCTTTGTGAGCCTCTTAAACCACAGCTCAAAGCTCCTAAACGCTGGTGTAAGTATCTCAAACTATGGTGCAAAGAACTTCAATTACGGAAAATGTTGTACTTATTTATATACACAAAGTCATAGGTACCTAACGTTTACTGTCAGATAATGGGCGTTGTTGAAATTCCCTTTTCTAAAATTAGATGAAAGTCATCAGATTAAAAAATGACTAAGTTCCGGATACATAATATTCAACCATTGCTCCCAAGAACTGAAACGTGGGACTGTGTGCTGCCCAAGTACAATTAGTTGGAAGATGATATTCTCAAGGCCGAGATCCTGGCCAGTCTAACCCAGTTAATTGGATCAGCACATCATAACCATAAGTACAATGGAAAACACAAGTAGAGGGGTCTTTGGCTAACCGTTCGCAACTGGGTTGGTAATGAAACAGAGTTGACATACTTGACGATAAAATCAACTAAAATCTGGTTCATTTTTTGAGGTACTAAGGGGAGATCCAATTGAATTCGACAGTTGCTATGATCGTTTCCTACTCGCCTCATCCCAATTTGAGAGATAGTTTCACAGAATGAATGAAATGTACAGTCGATTTGAACATCCATCCTTCGTTGTAGAAACTAAGATACTGTGCTGTGGACAGCGCTTGATAAAACCTGTGCCTAAACGGGTAACAACTAGCTAACCTACACGAGGTGGGAGCTTGTTTTGGGGTCAGAGTTTCCCTATTTTATCAGTCGTCCACATCAACACTCCGATCGTGTGTTGGATAGCCGCTGACCCCCACGAGGGCCTGTCAGAGAGTGATTATACGGTCTATCGCGTGGGTTACAAGTACATGCAAATCAGTGAAACACACCTAGGCTTGCCTTCTTCGGTCAAGCAAACACTAGCAACACCTTACAATCATCACTACTTCTCGAACCACTCGATTTCTGTATGTACACGGTATACAGTCTTCTACTGCGTGTTAGTGTCAGTTGAGTTCTTCTCTGTGTATTTTGGTTTCTTTGGGATCGCTCTTCATATCCTCAATTTGTTGGGTTTTTATCAGGTAAACTCATTTCCAATTTCGATTTCCTCCAATGGGGTTAAAGACCCCGTACAACCTCCCATCCTAAATGAAAGAAGATTGCATGCGGATTTCTGCAAACCTACCGGGAACGGTGTAACACCCCAGTAGTAATTGATTCACACTTTGACTGACCAAGGATAAGCCTAAACGCGCACGCCAGTACGTCTTCCATTATCCAAGCAGTAAGGACGTATTTCAGTCACAAATTGTTCAATAACTGTTTTTTTATTCATAATTACCCACTGTTCTGTGCCACTGTGTTGGACTGCTGTCTAGGTAATAGCAGCTTTATATGCCTTAAGACAGCTACTCGTCACCCTGGTTCCAACCGTACTTCAGAGAGCTTGACAAGCACGGCGAAACAAACATCTGCCTTAGTCAATTCAATGTAGAAGAATTCCTGGGAAAGAGAGGAATTCCAGCGATAATGTTCAAATCTAGAAGCTTCGATCATATCATCATTCTCGGTGAAAGCTTTCGTCAGCAAACGGAGGATTTCCTCTATCAATGGTTGAGACCATGGGCCTAAATGACATACCAGTATTTTTAATTCGTAAAAGACAACTCACTTCCATATGACATCCGGAAATACTATTCATTTCGAGGCGGTAAAGGACAACTGGATTTTTCCACCAGTGGGTGGGGACATCGAGTAACCGCATTCCCACTGGAACATCTCAGTTCGAAGACCTCTCCGGTGGAAGAACTAAATCGATCATTGTCATTGAGGAAGAAACATTCTCGTGATTTGAAAAACCATGTGCCCAACGCCGTTTATTACAGTTAGTTGTTCATCGATTCACGGGTGCTCTCAATTGATCAGTTGTATCTGTGGTGATTCAGCCGCCATCACCCGTGATACGGCCAGGTGCAGCTTCGTAGCTACGCCCGTGAGGGAGCTTCAACCAATCAGGATCGCTTGAGATAGGTACGGTAAAAGCTCCCTGTGATTGGTCATTTCTAATCTACCAATTACCTTCTCTGATTTAACATATTTATACAAACCAGTTCCACAATACAGTCAGTGTATTATTCCGCAGAGTTAGTGTTCTTGTTACTTTGACTTGCGTAATTCCGTTTGGGAAAGATTACAATACGTCCTATCAATTCAGTCATTGTGAATACTATGGTATTATCGACCCGGTCTTTGGTTCCCTCCAATGAAACAACATCACATTGTGATTGACTAGACTATCATTTTTCGACTGTATGATATGCTGTTTTTGTCTACTGATCTATGCGACACTCAATATACTAACCGTATTCACTACTTTTTAACCCCGTGCTTCCTAGTGCGCAAGATTGTTATGAGTAACATGGGTCTTCTAGAAAAGAAAGCCAAACAGGCGAAGAACTCCTAAAGGGATACTGTTTTGTTGATTTTCGAAATGGTGGTCGCGATAGTGTAAGCTACAGCATGGAGGCCTTTGTTCGTCAAGATCAGTCAGATATGTTTCAAGGTTAGGCATGCTAGGGGAAACATGAATTGTTAAGGTGTGGTGGATTATTAATAGCAAGTGTTAAAGTATATGAAATAGTATAATCGTGACTTCACCAACCGCATCCGATTTTCTAAATCCCACAAGTCCAGTAAGAGTAAACATTTCAGAACTTGCAATGTTCGGCAGATCATTGTGAGTACTATTCAGATCTCATTTTGTGAAATCCATAATCAAAATATTTCATCCCCATCCAGGTGACCTTATTTCCAAGTTCACAAAATCGGGGGGAGGGTGGTTAAAAGACTCTGAGAGGTAACCACTTCGATCATTACCGTCGGTTACGAAGGTGATATACTCCAGTTTTTAAGTGGAATGTTATGCAAACCATAACACAAGTCGCTTAGACTCATGGCTAATACAATGCGCCCGGTGATTAGAACTGAGGAATGTCTCGATGGTGCCAAACAAAAACAAATATGAGCACAAATTACCCTTAAGCACATGAGCGTACGCATCACCCGGTTTAAATTAACAGTTCTGCCTAACGATTGTGCCATTGTGTATCTGTGATAATTCAACAGGCACCACACGGGACGTGGCCCGGGTCAGAGTCGTGGCCCGGGTAGGCTGGGGAGCTCCAGCTAAACAGAATCACCAAGAACAGGTATAACAAAAGCCCACTGTGACTGGTTGACTTGCGACTTACCAATTATTTCGCTACTTTTCCTGTATTTATACAAATAAGTTCTGCAACGGAGTAAACGCACACTTCCGAAGCCTTGGGTTTCATGCGATTCCGACTCGTTCTCAGCTGAAAGACTACGAACTGCACAGTTTCCAGTAACCATAAATTTTACATTCTCTTTTTTTGAGTTCGCTAACTATCTATTCTTGTGCTCCATAATCCGTTGCGCTAAGTAGCGATCTGTAATGTCTATGTAGACTTCTTTGCTAATGAGATGTATGAACCGATTGGTAAAAATATGATATATTAGTTTCAGTAAGACTGTTTCCAGTGATTGTCCATACGAAAACCGGTCATTGTCCGTACTTGCGTAAGGGTGTCACGGAGCCCATTCAAGTTTGCCATCAATTGTCAATTTTATGGTGCATAGATACATTGTAAAATTTCATTTTTCAATAACACAGCGCAGTCGAAGCCGTTGGTAGGTTGTCGACTTGTGTTTACACTGTGTTTCCGCCGTAATTCTTCGTCCACGAACATTTGCGGACTTGCAATGTTGTGCACTGAACGTTTACGGATATCAGTGAGCCTGCAACGTTCTTTTTATCGGAACTGTCTTCATTTCACAAATGATCATGTCCTCCGAAATACTACACCTACTGGGCAATATCTGTTAGGAGTCCACGTGTGATACAAAGTTACAACGCTCCACTGAAATATCGAAAACCTACGATGGCCTATTGCCAAGCTATAGTACTCGTAATCCCCTGTACTGATAGAACGTACTGAAATCCCTCACATTCAGATCCAAACAAACCGAAGTAGCAAGAACGCCAACGCTGCGTAATAGCACGTTAGCCGTATTGTGGAACTGGTTTGTATAAATATGGTAAATCGGAGAAGATAGTTGGTAAACTAGAAAATCATCAATCATAAGGAGCTTCTGCCGTACCTATCCTCGGCGATCCTGATTGGTTGAAGCTCCTCAGCGTACGTAGTGGCGAAGCTGTACCGGTTCGTAAAATGTGTGATATCCGCCGAATCCCTACACAAGCTTTTTCGTTCGAGCAACAGGGAGTTTATGATCGATGGAAATCCGTTTTACGAAATGTGGGAAAATGTTTAGTCATCCAGAAATTCAAAGTACCAAATATAAGGATAATAAAAACCACATACTCAGTTTCAATGGTTTATAGTCTCATGGGAATACTTTTGTAGGGAGTTTGAAACAAAAACAAGGAACACGGTCGTGATTGGGAAATTATCTTTCATACGTATTTTCATAAAAGTTGAAACGAATGTGAACTGTACTGCTTTTCCCTATATTCTCCAGTGGAATGAGTAACCAGAAATTGTGCGTGTGGAAACTAATTTTTCATGAATAGCCAGGGTGGTACTTTCGTGAAAAAGAGTCGACATCAGTTTATCGCATCTCACGGAAACTCATTGAGACTTTGTCTGATGGACAAAATTTCCAAGGAATTTAAAAGAACAGTTCTGTACCGTCATCTATCGATATGTTACCCGGATGGTTTGGGAGCTGAATGATAGTTCGATCGAAGAAATTAGCGTGACACGTTCTGTGTACCCTGGCCCCGTTTTGTATCTTTTATCGTATCGCATTGTATTGTTTCTACATCAGACAATAAATATTAGCAACTTCATCTGCAGCGCATTAATTTAGGTCTCTATGAAATGAAGTCAGTTTACACAGATGAGAGGAAATTGGGAGTAGTTAAATATTGGTGACTAACGCGCTGGTCTGAAATAAAAGAGTCCCTGATAAATAACTCTTCACAAAGAAAATTATGTTTTGGTTCAGCCCGTCAGAAAACAGAAACAAACACGAATTCCCATATTGCAGTGACTTGGCCGCACTGAAAAATCTACTGACCTAAAATCCGTCTAGCGAATCAATGGCCGTAGTGCGGTTTCACCTGCTTTATCCACTTGGGTATCAGAGCCTGTTAGGAAGCCTGTACAGGTCGAATAATTGAGCTTTTGATCCTCGATAACTAAATCTGGTCACGGATAATTTCCGGAGCGCTTTTCTTTGGTCGCAACGAGATACAGACGTGTCCCACCGCGTGTTCATCCCGCACAAAGATGCCCGAATCATGAGGTCATAGTGCAGTCGTTGAGGCGCTCGATTCCAGACCAACCGGAGTGATGTTACAACCAGTCGGTCGAAAAAACATTTGAGATCAAATTTGACAAAACCCAAAAATGAAACAAGGAGCGGTTTGGTCTTGAAACTACAATCTTTGTAGAGTGGTATGAGCATGAGTTAGCTACGGCACAAAGTGGTGTGCCACCCCCCCCCCCTTAACGCTGAATCGAAGCGCTGTCTAGGTATGGAAAAAGAACTGTAACCAGTCCACAAGTTCCAGATAAAATAAAAAGTGACAGTTTCTCAACTTTTGGAGGTTCTTACTCCGGTGATAATTGGCTTTTGTCATTTCAAATGAGATTTCTTGACTGGACAGCTTGTTCGCTTAGTAACGATATCACTTCAGCTCCACGTCACATTCTTTTCATGGACTTTTATCTTCAACTTAAAAATTGTCATTTCAGTAGACTGTTATGGTGAGTCGATTACCTTAGTACTCGGTTCGATGCGTCATAGCTCCGTGTCCGTGAGTTATAACAAGATTCAACCAATCAGATGAATCCCAAACCACGTGAATAGATTATATTCTGGTTGGTCAGTGCATCAACTACCAATGGTATTTCAATCCGTTAGTACCTCATATTTATGGTATCAAAATGTCATCGGTCAGTATTTGTGTTCTTTTTTGCTATAAATATTTGTTTCAGAGCACAGAGATCATCCTGTTTTACCTGGTTTTGCGATGATTCTTCGCAGCGTGCTGCTGTTAGGTTTCATTTTTCTCTCCCACGAGTTTTATGGGCTACTGAAATTCTGAGTTTTACTAGAATGTCTTCTTTTGCTGTGACTAGTCAATCATTTTGATGATTTCGTTTGTTCCAAAGATATTTCTGACTTCTACTCGCGGTCTATTGGAATCGACATCTTCGAAGATTGAAATCATGTGTTCATCGGACTGGGAAATGGATTCTCAACTATAAGCATTGATAAAATCTATGCTAATGGTCAGGAGTTGTCAGGCGATTGCGTAATTCAAGCGTCAGATTTACGTCTCACTGTTCCTTCATTATTCCTTCGATTTAGTTTGTAGTCTCATGTTTCAAGAAACTCTATCTTTGATTCAATCTTAGGTATGAACGGATTTACTCATCTTTTTTTCTATAAAAACGAATTTCCGGATTGTTCCACAGCCTAGTAAGGGTCGTATAATTCATTCTGAAATAAGATGTAACCATCTGAGTTAGTTTGAGGGCTTCATGCAGTGATTTCAAAGTCCCACGTCACGTATAGTTGGATTGACCACGCGCACACCACCTAACCAGTCCAGTATGCGAAATTTTGTCGCGAACACTTGACCCTATTTCCTCAGCTAGGGCCTAGTTCACAGAAAACAGCTTCAAAAGGTTGATCAGGATAGTATCAACAGGACAGCCTAATGGAGCTTAACAAAGCTGGGATACCCAAAAGAAGCACCCACGTGGCAGGTGCAGGGTAAGACAGAGGTAACCGAATGACCATCGTTAGGCTTGCCAGTAGTGAAGGCATAATAAAACCGTGCCCCGTATAAAATGAAACTCCACGCCCCATGTACGTCCGCCCAACTGAATAACGAGAACGCATTCAGAGCAAATACACAGGTGATCACGTGATAATGGGACGGACGAAAAATGTATCCCCGGTGCTGACTGAGCGCGTCTGTGTGCCCAATTCAACGGGACTGTCCATCGATCGTCATGACTTCGTTGATTGTAATTTTGTGTGTGACAAAGCCCGTCTGTCGAACCATCGATTGTTATTCTGTTCCGGATCGCAGGTTTATGATGCAAAATTGGGAGCGTTCAGTTGATTTGTCTCTTTATCGAGAAACAAAGGGAATAAAAAAAATCTCTATGACACGGCTCAAACAGAACCAGTGAACTGAGCTTGTCTATCCATGAGTGCATTGTGAGCAAGGTGCGACGAAATTTTGTGGGCATTCCAAACAGAGTTCTCAACTGCACTGATTGTTTTAGGAGGGTTAAGGGTTTAAAGCAACGAATCGAAATTTGTCTCAAGTATGAGTTTTGTCATATACCCGGGGGAACTGTCAGTTCAAAAGCTCTGCTCTGTGACATGACAATCCTCGAATTCTGTAGTTGTCCAGGGACTCAAACTGCGCACACTCGAATGTTGCACTTGTGGAGCGCGTTCAAATAGGTGTTCACTTACACTGACAAAACAGCAAAAATACTGAGAGATTTTCTCTGTTCGAACGAGTCTCGAACTGTTATTCCGCTACTTCATTGCTCTTTACGAGCCCTTCAGAAGCTGTTGCAGCTGGAAACTGATCTTCCTGAGTGAACACGGTGAAAGTGTGACAAAGGTCTAACCACAGACTTCTGAGCTTCATGTAACGTAATTCCAAAACGTTCAGCTCCTTTCGACGGAACCGGGAACCTCGTCTGCTCCCCTCTAAGATTCTCTGATGACCCACCACTTTCTAAGAACTCATGCTGTGTACGCAAATTCTACCTATAGTTTTTAGTATTGTATTGAGTCTTCAAAGTGTTGTTCAGCATTCTGCCTATACAAAAGTATTCGTTTCAAACAAGACTCCCGGATCTTGCACGAGTTGCTTTCCGGGATATCACGGTATTATTTCTGGATCCATTACAGCTGCCTGTACGCTTAAAATGCCCTCATAAATAAAAATCCAATGGGCTGAAACCTGATAAGCTTGATGGCTATTTGTCTGAACCCCAGCGAGCGATCCATCACCCGCCGTGCCATACGTCACCTACCTGTGACGTGCTCCCGAGTGAAAACGGTCCATTTATTCGTACCTCCATTATTCCATCCCGCACAATTACCTTTGGTGGTACTTTCTCCTGGAAAAGGTGTGTTGCCGAGGCTTAAGGATAATCCAATGGTGGCAACATCCACTCGATCCATGCAGACAAAATGTGGCTTCATCACCAAACACGGTCGAAAATGAATTCATTTTATCCAGAAACTATGTCCATCAATGGCCAGGCCATTGAGTATGTACCATCATTCAGATATCTGGGGTCAACTCTGCTTCCGAACGGTCAGACCGAGAACATCGTATTGTCAAGAGTTGACAATGCACGAATAGCGTTTCTTCAGCTCCGGCGTGTGCTATGATCATGGGGCGAACTTATTCTTCGAACACATATTCACGCTTTCTGTGCCGTTATCTGACCTGTGCTCACATACGGGTTTGAACCATGGCCACAACAAGCTGAGGATTCCAGGAGGCTGAGGTGTTCGACCACTGGTGTCTGCGCCGAACTCTTCGTACAATCTGGCAGGAAACGATTTAAAACTATGAAATAGGATACGAGGTTGCCGCGGTCTGCGGTGGTTCGGTCACATACTCCGGCGACCCGACACAGAACTTTCCAGACAAACACCCTTCTCTGCGCTTGTAAACGTCGTTGAGCACCATCGAGAAAGATGTGGGGCCTCTCCAACAACATACGACCTACGGTCTGTGATAATGGAAGAAAAACTGGGTGACGGTTTGCACTGAGCTCGTAGCCAACCACTGCGCAAAGTTGGCGATGATCCGTGATATTCATGAAGCCACCTTATTCTCTGGTAGGAGATAGTCGTGTGCAAACAGAAGTATGAAACCATGAAAAAAGTAATTTCCTTACCGTAAAGTTGGTACATTTCAGTTCCTGCCTTTGACCCGCCCCAAACGCTCCTTCAAAGCGGGAACTACGGACTTTTGGCCTACTCCACATTCTTGGGACACCTGTCATGTACCATGATTTTGAAGTATACTCCAATGTTTCCAGTGATCTCATTTCTGTTTTCGTCATGCACACTGTCTATCCTCTAAAAGTGTTTCATCAAATCCCTGACTATCGACTCTGATATTCGTCAAACACTTGGATAATGGGTATTATATCACCTATAAGCTTTTGACAATCTTCGTTCACTTTCTACGCACAGATGGACACGACCGATTCGTTGTTCCAGGCCGAGCCATTTCTCAGGGGTTTGTTTGATTCTCGCAGATTATCGATGAATAGACAAATCAACTGAACGTGATCTATTTCGTTTTCTGTAGATGTCACCAACATTTCCCGTAGTTTAAGAGCTATACCTCAGCGTCCGTAGAGGTGGCTATCTCCACCTGGCATTGTCAGTGGAATATTGGATGTTTTGTGTCAAACATCTAGCCAGACGCTTTTAGCGTGTATCTGAATCCCGGAAAGCGGTTCAAACAGAATTTTCGGTCAAACACCAACCTGATGTCACCTTCATACCCAAAGGGACTGCAAAGTCAATGGTACCGCATGCGTGCATAAAATCGTTCAATCACCAAGGCATGCGATTATTGATTTCCAGCGCTGGGAAAACCTAGAAAGTAGTTTTTTACGTACCTGGTAGACGACCTGATAATGCCAAACGGATGAATTCAGTTAATGTGATGTTCACATCACACCGAACGGTGCACGAAGTTATAGTAACATATCATCGGTTCTTGACGGCTTTTGGTCGTCCGGTCACTTCAACCTAACATAATGGTACCAGGATAGGTAGCAGTATCATTCGTAAAACGAACAGGTCAAAACGAGAATATCCGCTGATGAAATGACAAAGGAGAACCCATTAAGAACCATAAAACGAAAATCCGACGGGCAGGAGAAAAACTGCCAATAGTGAAAATCGCAGACAAATTGTACAACGTGCCAGGAAATTGTGACCAATGAGAGCTGACATCTCGACATCTCAGAATAAACACTAAAACGTGCAAAGGCATCGCAGAAAGAAATTGATGAACTGGGTTAAACCTAGACCTCAATAAAAAGAAATTCTCGGACCATACCATCACTAAGATATGTGTTATTGTGTACGAGAATCATTCACTACCTCTCGCTCGGATTGAAGCCGTATTGGAGTCTGAAATTTCCGGGTTTCTATAGATTAAATCCTTGATAACCATGGCTACAGTACGAAAAAACTTGCAGTCTAGCTCAATGAGCGTGACAGCATTGATTTCAAGATGAAGCGTGTCCGTTACGCAGAATGATCATAGACGCGTTCCGCGTTCCAAATGCGGAAATAAACAACCAGCAATCAGACAGTCTTTCCGTTTTCTTCCTTACGGTCCATTTAAAACCTTATAGAGGGGGTACTTAGGTGCTTCAGAAGTTTGTCGCGTGTTTTGTTGGAAGAAAACAGAGACGAGCTCATAAGTACCAGAAAAACAATCTGCCAGACTGCCTTAGTTCACTAAAATACACTAATTTTGTGATAAATTCATTCACAGTATCACAACAACTGCATCTACCTACCACTATGGGCATAGTTTCGCGTTCATAGAACCATCCAAGTACGTTTTAGATTTGAAGTTATGTTTCCTTGTCAAAATAAACGAGCTAATTTATTTATTTACTTAGACTTGATTCATTAGGGTGATTGGCTCTTAAATACGGAAAATACTGAAGAACTGAACAATCTGATTTTGTCCGTCCCACGGACAAAACTACAAACAACGAAATCCCGGTGAATTGGGCACACAAACTCAGCACCGTGAGTACATTTTTGTCCGTCCCATTGATCACGTGATCCTCTGTATATTCGTCCTGAATGCGTTCTCGTTATCCAGTTGGGCGGACGTACATCGGGTGCGGCATTTCATTTTATACGAGGCACCGTTTTATTTTATTTTTCACTGCTGGTAAGCTTAACGAAGGTGATTCGGTCACAACTTTCTCACGCTAAATTGGCCACGTTTTAGCATCACACTGGCCTAAAAATGAAACGTAGCCTATTGAGCTGATCGGGTCGGATCAATATGTCCCGTCTTCCCTTCCTGGAAGTCGATTTGGGCTTTCCCCGGAGTGTGAACCGATTGATTGATTTCAGCGAAATTTGAAAGAAACGTGTGAAACATATCTTCCGGAAAAGTCAAGACACGTCGACGAATTGTTATGAGAAATAAAAAGTTACCCGATTTTTATTACAAGCCAGTGTCCTTTTGAGCTCCCTTATCTTTCTGGTATTAAGGGACCAGTTTAGGTATTGGTCTGGTGGAGTAACGTTGCACTGAGTTGATGAATTTTCAAAAGTGGTTCCAATTAGATGGTCGTGTTGGCGAGTGACTTAACGAATGCTGATGGAAAAAGTCAGTTGTCTCTATTTTACCTCACGGGGATAGCAATCCACACCGTTATGGTTTTCACTCTGGCCGAAATCGTGTAATACCACGTCCTCGTTTAGATTAGGTTCAGTCACGTGAGCGCATTAGATAGGGGTATGCAAAATGGAATTGGTTATGCATTGATTTAGTGTCAAAGCTGCCTTTTAAAATATTATTTCACAAATAAAATCCTGATGATAATTTTTCTGCTGAATTATTCAGGGTCAGCTTACTCATAATGTTTTACGTCTACTTGTAGACGAAAATCGTGCCAGAATTGTGGCATTTGTCACAAGACAGCACTACTGCCGGTGCATCTGGGCACAGAGAATGCTACGACTCGGCTTTCGAGTTTTGAATGTACGAATATTTCGCAGTGGTCTAAAAGTACGCCCGTGGCAAATACTTATCCTTTTGGATACCTTCATAAATTTCGGTGTCCAAATGTGTGAGTTGTGTTCACTCAAACCTTGACTGGGTTTCATGCTCACGGACAAAATACCGCTGAAATCTGACCTTGGCTGAATTAGCTGGTCGCCCACGCATAACGGTATCTCAACGAATATCGTGCACTTTCCTACTGGTTGTCAAATGTCTATACAAAATTGTGTATTATTACGCATTCATCATAGCATGATGGTCATATGTTACGAGGCAAAACATTTGCCAATGACGATAGAAGTTTTCCATATATTACTAACTTTACGGTCAACTGTTATAGACCAACCGTATTGTTCGCCAAACGGAATATTCGATGAATTATTATCAGATGAAACTGAATGAAACACGGTTCATCATCATAATCTGCGTTTTTGTAATCTCAAAGGGGCTATACACTCAGTGTTTTAAACAGCTGGTTTCTTCAGGATAATACAACAATGAATTTTTTTCCACTGTCGAATTTTCAATCGCAGTTATCATAAAACACCCCGTTATAAATGACCTATTGGCAGCCTGAATGGGTCGACCGATCATCGCTTCCCTATAGGTACATCGCAATTGCTCACTGCGTGTGAACAGAGCCGAGGTATAGCTGTCACGGCAAAACTTTGAATAGTCTCTTAAGATTATCAACGTATTTCACCTCTTGTGGGTGAAAATAGACTCCGTAAGGTATTTTATTGAAATAACAACAAGTACGGAACCATATGTATGCAACGAATAACATAGGTTAGAAAGTAGAAACGCAGTCATTTTTACTACTGATAACGTTCACATTAAACATAGATAGGAACACTCAGAAGATAAATTATCGATCTGTCGAAATACGATCCGCTCCCAACCTGGATTCTCGCAAATCCGGGTACTGGATACACATGACTGGGTGAGGCCTTGCCGTTCTGATTGCTGGATGATTTGTTGTTATAGAGCTCATCTCTTTGCGTATGGAGTTGCTCTAAGCCCTGCGGTTTCCTTTCCGTCATAAGAATAGGGTAAAGTAGCTCTTAGAAAAAACCAAACTAAACTGCCCCGTGTAGGCCTCATTCATTTTGTCATGAGCATAATGCTTCTTGTTTTTTGTACCTCCGAGTTTATAAAGCAAAGAAAAATGTGGATTAGTTTAGACATATTTGCATGGATAAGTGTAAACTGAGTGTGACTGTAATCGAAACCTTTGTCCCAAATATCACTGCACTAACTGGGATCGGGTTGGTATATTTTACATCCTCGGCGACCGCTGTACTCATAGTTGAGCTCTTCAAATTGTTAAACGGTAACAACTTAACGAGATACAGATCTGTAGCCACACATGTATCCTTGAACTGCGCTACACCAGCTGGCCATTTGGCGTGACACTTAGATTTATACCTTTTGTGGTTTGTGCGTCACGCAGTGGATTATTATTACCCTATAAATGCATCTGAAAATCAGAAAGGTTGCATCCATGTACCTCGAGTGTTTCAAGGAAATAGGCCCTCTAACCAAAGCCTTTCCGTGTAATGTATGTGACGGGTGGATCTAGCTCGATTGTTCCGAAGTTGGCATTCATCTCCACGAATCATTGCACGAATGTCGTCCTGCGATGCTCAATGTCCTGCGCATCAAACGCACTGAGCTATCAATTTCTATGTGACTGGTGAAAAATCTAGTGAAGGCGGTTCCTCCGACACGGATACGGCTGATCCGTCGTCATCATCATCTTCTTCCTCGACCGTAGAGCTTATGTCTCCTCCACGAATGGACAACGCGGCGAAAAACATAGGCACTTTGTATACAGCGGATGTTGCCACATCTGGTTGGACGACAGACGGTTCCACTCCGGTATATGGAAAAAGTAATTACACCGAATCAATTACCAACCACTGGTCTACTTCAGCCGACCGGCACTCAATGAAGGGCAGATGAACAGATGGAGAAATGTGAAACTTGCCTCTAGAAGGGTACCCCCTTCTCGTGAACAACATTTGCTAGCAGCCAACATATCTAAAGCCGACGCATCATCCACGATGCCACGCAACTGTGTCAAACTATGAACAAATTGATTGCCGATGAGGAGGTTGAACCAGCTGTAACAATCCGGGTCATAGCTGCGTTCAGACCGGTTAAGGTCCACGAAAACGGTCAGCCACCGCCTCTTAGGATGGTTCTGGGCCCTTGTGTTGCGTTTGGCTTATACAGTCATGATCTACATCCCGTGCAATCATGGGCACACGCCTGCAATCGCGCACACACGTACACACTTGACGCTTGTCGTATTTCGTCCAATCAGATCGTGTCACTCGTTACACGACCTTGTGCACCCTAATCCGATTGTACTATGGCTTTGCGCTTTCGATCGCATGCATCGCTGACTCACGCAGTTGCACACGTTTTTAGGTTTTCACGTGCTTGCCTCCACTTGCGTTTTGTCGTATCATGCTACCGAGTACACGTTCACCCATATAAGCGTGCCTTTCTTCTGATTACTGAATTCCGGGACGCAACAATGAACAAGCAAGAGAGGTTTTGAGGCGATCGCATCCATGCTTAAACTAGTCTTATGCCCGCGAACTTTCAATGTTAGAGCCATCAGCCTGCTTCCATTACTGTGCTCCTGTGACTACGCTGTTCTTGTCATGAAATGGAGGTCCGGATACCATGTTCATCGGGAACCACAGTGCGGACCTAGTGTCTGCCTCATCTCCTTCGGGGAAATGAGAGAAGAGGCTGCCTCTCTTCTATGGGATGCAATCAGTGGTGACCGATTTGAACAGCACCGGAAAGCCTTCAAATCAGCGGTCGCTCACATGGTCAACCGGTTAGCACCGCCGGTATGCTTGTGATTCACCATGGGTCGACAGGGAGTTACGGAGTCTGCTTCACCGAATTAACTGAGCATGGTGACCTTTTTGTCTATGGGCAGAGATTGAGATAAGTAAAAGGAATTAATAAACGTGCTCAGCAGTGAAGTGAGCGACTGGTGACTGACTCAGTTACGTCACCTAAACGACTGTTTGTATACCAGAGAAGAACAATCGAATCCCTCTCAGTTATCTCCACACTTCACATAAATGGCTAGCGGATTCACACTGGAAAAAGCAGCATGTCTGACTCGATATTAGGTCGCCGTATATGCCTCAGAAGTGTTACCGTTGTATCAAATGCTCTAAAGTGACTTAGACGTATCAACACGCTCATTCATCCTGGATGAAGTTGCTAACTATATTTGAGCTCACCAGCAACATCGGTCACATGGTCCAAACGAGCTTCCTCCACTGATTCCGCGTAATCCAGTGTACGTATTCACATGCCCGCTTACCAAGACGCTTAAAAGCTCGTTGGAACAAGGTCAATTTACGACTGAATGGGAAAATGCCGTAGGGGGTCCTTACGTTCAAGGGCGGGAGCAAAGCGGTAATAAACATCCGTTAAGTTAGCCCACGTGTTTAGTTGGAAACATTATGAATGGACTAACTGCAGTTCAATTACGGGAATGCCTGGAGAGACACGAGCCGCTCAACGGTTTCCAAAAGATCGATCTTATCTGCCCAACCTTCCATTGGTTCTTGAACAGTGAATGCGAGCCAGAACAGAGGGCTGCTCTACGGTAACTTCAGTAAGGTGTTCGGTAAAGCATTGCACAACTGTCTCCTTACTAGCTTCAAATCGTCATGGATTCCAGAACCGCATTCTCGCGTAAATCTAAGACTTCTTGAAGAATGGTTTTTCTCCATCGTATTCCTAATGGCACTAGGTTTGTGGTGTGTGGTATCCCTAATTCGGTAGGTAGAACGTAAGGACGTATGTACGGGTGAATGTGTATTCAACAAGAGGATATGACAAACGCGAGCACAAACATGTAAGCAGAGACGTAAATAAGTAAGTGAGTCGGTCACATGGTGGTGAAAATGCACGCCCAGTGCGCACAATCGGACCAGACCACACTAGGTCATAGGACATGTGACATTATCTGACTGGACAACGCAGTTCGTAATGGAGCGTCAACTTTGCATGCGTGCATATGCATGCATCTTTGCGTGTGACGGAGATGGATTAACTGTCCACAGAGTGTACGTGTGCGTGTGAGACTGACTGCGCACTTGACTGCTTGAACCGAACACCACACAGTGGAGTACCACAAGGCTCGGCCTTAGGCCTTTTGATAATCCTGGCGTTCAGCAAGAGCTTCCGACAAGAGCTGATGTCCCCCTGTTTGGTCTATGCCGACGATTTCAAAATCTGGTGTGTGGCCAAAATCACTGATAACCATCAGGAACTACAAGAGGCCTCGAATACTCCAGTGGGGTGATCTGATGCGTTGGCTCGTCCTGTTAATGTCTGAAAGTGATCTAAGGTACAGCTAGGGAGACCGAGGCCTGACGATACCTACTCGTTCCAAGGGGCGCTCTTCGAGTGTCCGAACCGTGAAGAGACTCGAAGGTGACAGTGACCTTTTCGTTCAAAACTCGCTGTCACACGAAAAAAGCGTGCGCTTCAGCTTGGAGCATCCCTCGTACCATCAGCTGGTTGTTTAGGAAGCTATCCTGTGATATTTTCAAACTTCTGTATACCTCCCACGTGCGCGCTCGACTGGAGTATGGTGGACCTGCAGCATTTTTCTGCACGTCCACTGAATTCGCAAGGCTGGGAAGAGTGCAGAGAGCAATCATTCGTCTCCTTGTTGAACCACGTGGGGTCAGTTATGGCAGGCGGCTGGAATAAACTGCGTCGTTTCCAGAGGCGCATCGAAGCGTGAGGGGTGACCTGGTTTGCGTTCATGGTTAAATGGGCATTGGGCTACAAGCGGAATTCCCCCTTCGCGACCACTGGCGCACCAGGTGGCACTCTATGACGCTCAAGAAGCTGCAGCTGACTAGACTACGGCTGATCTATTGTCTATTAATGAGAGCGACAAACGTATGGAACTCATTGCCAGCTGATGTGGTGGGAAAGCGAAACTATGAACTGGTCAAAAAGAAATTAGATGCCCACATCTGATGGGGAATGGGCGTGAATCTCTATCCTGGGGCTCCAGTCAAGAGCGGAAGACGGTGGGGCTCGTACGGGAGGTGTCCCACTAGCTCTAATCACGAAGAGTTGCAGACTTGGCGCTTTGGCGGCAACCAATCAGTTCTTCCGGAGTGATTGGTCTACTCAGGAATTGTCTGTCTGCTACCATGAGGTGGTGATTTTGACTTCTAATGAACGGACTGCTGTCGTGGCCTTATCATTGAAGCCTCAGTCATTCGTAAAGCTTACGTAGTGCGTTCACTACCTACCTACCTACGTGCGCGCCTACGTACGTGTAATTACATTTCGGCATGAGTGTATCTATGGCTGCAGGTATGTTCGTACGGACGTATGTTTGCGTGACTCGAATTTTGTAAGAGAAATCCTACAGAACATATTGAGAACAAAACAACGTGGCGAACAGGTTCGTTTTCAGTTATTCCTACTCACGCCCATATATATATATATATATATATATATATATATATATATATATATATATATATATATATATATATATATATATATATATATAAAGGGAAATGATGACCCAAATCTGTCTCCGCACGTGCGCCTGTGCATGTGAAATTGATCACAGTGTGGAATATCCATGTGGTTGCATACGTGTTTGGGAACGAGAGGTGTGTCAAGAAAACTTAAGTGCTTTCACAAATTGTTTCTGAACCGACAGTAGGGGGATTCTAGAGTCGAATACCCACGGCTTTGGCTGTGGCTAAGATGTGACACTCGACAAGTCTTGATTGCTTTCGCCGGACTTTGTAAATGGTGCGAAAAGCGTTTATTACCTATACTGAATGGTTTGACTCAACAAGGTGTGAGCATACAGCACTCGTAATTGTCTTTATTGCTCCCGTATTCAACCAAGCAGGATGGTGTTCACAAACACGTTTGGATCATGCGGCCAACTTACCTGGCTCCACAGGAACAGGTGAATGAATACGCACGGAATGACGCTGCAGAATCTCTCCTTCAGTTGAAAACACACGGTCGGTTTGGACTCGAACATAATTTGTAGTTGTGCTGCGTAGAATTTTCTACTGACTATTCCTGTTAGTCTTCGTTGAATAACTTCAGTTTCCGTATCTCCTTTGAATAGTGAACGGACATATACGGGCTTTTCTCGACTGCTGTCTGTCTTGGCCTATCTTCATGTCGTTTTGTATTGGTATGAGTTCGAATAACTGAAAATGAGTCGAATCGCCACGTTTTTTTGTTCTCAATGTAATTCGAATTCTAAAGATAAATAATATAAGCATGGTGACAGGAGTTTATTCGGGCATTATCGAAAGACGGCGGATTTCTCTGAACTGCACCATGTCACAGTCGACCATTATTTATGTTGTTCTGATAAAGTGAGCTTAAAGTTAATAAAGTGTGCTCATTCAAATTCTTCCTCACGTGGTCAGGTGCACTATGGCTTCCTTCCAATGATTTAACCCTTCAGGTAAAGCCAGACTTTCACACTGCGGTATTCCACATACAGCAATGTTGCTTTATGATTGGCCAGTCGATTATTCACCAAATGTATCCTGTCCTCCTCTAAATATTCTCGAGGTTGTAGCAGTTAATGAGGTCAGGATACTCACCGACTGTTTTGGCCTTTTCTCATCTTGGTATGCGTAGTTCGGCTGTGCCGTTCCATTGGAAGTGGTGGACCAGGTAGATTCAATTTTCAATAAACTCGAGAACGATCACGATAATCGTTTCACCTGTGATTGTCAACTAGTCAGTACTTCTGAGGGAATGCGCCCAGCACGTTGCTAACAAAAGGCCCGGTTCAATGAAGCAGACAGTACGTGATCGGCTGAACAGAATAGCCGACAAGATCAGAACCATTGAGATGATCAGTGGATCAGTCAGCGTTTAACATTCGACCAGAGCCGAATCAACCAATACGGGCGCAGTCAGATAAACCAGCCAGACGGACCGTTTGGGTCCATCAGTAGGCCAATGAGCTTTCACGCACGGTTTTGGTTATGAGGAGCGCATATCTTATATAAACAATGTATTCCGTATCAATAAAAAGGATTGGATTCTGAGGCAGTACTGAGTTCTGACTAGAGCTAGTGGGACGGTACAAAACAGTACTAGCCCACATTTCACAAGTAATGCGGGAATTGTCGTCTTCATGAAGTAACCGGAAAATTTTCCGTGGAATAATTTGCCCTAGGGAGAAGGGAAAAACAAAACACAGAATATGAACATTTTTGTGAAATGAGGTATTTTCAGTCTACTTATTTTGTTCCTTAGACCAAACTGAAATACCGTGCGAAATGAGATATCTCATGACCCATACTTTGCGCATGCCCAGAACTGATTAGATCAGAGGGGTGGGTACGTATACTGTTTGTTTTATTCACTATACACCCGTTCATGTTTAAAGCAGGATGTGGACCTCATTGTAATCTGATGTGCATCAAGGTGATACGGTTATCAGGTTCCTACCAGGCCTGATTTGTTGAGTCATGGACACGGAACTTTTACAGAAACATTCAAATCAGCGCAGTTTTACCACAGTGTACAAGTGATACTAAATTCAATACCACACTTGGTCACAGTTGCTTGTGAGGATACGTTCCTCTCAATAGATTAGGTGTAAAATTCAATGTACTAGATTAATACAATTCATAAAAATAAATATTGCTTAAATGAGATTTCTAAAAAAATAACTATAAAATGTGAACGACGAGAAGTCTCGTTTTAAATCATGTACCAATCAACGACCTTGAAAAATGAACTGATGCATACAATATGTGGTTTCAAGGTCCAGCATTCCTTTACGGAGGGATTGAATGTGCTCGATCTGCAAAACGCAGAAAGAAGAAACCTCCGTGAGCCCAAGGCTCAGTCAGTGCATCAACAAGATCCCACATTGACATTAATCGGACGCTAATGTGGCTGCTAACAAACTGCTCACTACAATGCACAGTACACGCGTGTTATTAGTGGGTGTATTTTTCAGGGGTATGACTGTTCCACGAGGATTGAAAGTGATGTGAATTCACATTGAAAAAATGATCCAATTGAAGTTTTTTGCTTTCGTCTAGTTGATTCATTAAATCAGCTTTGTTTTTGGATTTCAGGTGACAAGTCTTGCATTTTCGTTTTTCACTTACGATGCAACACTTTGGTACTTTATTGTGTTTACCAGCAAAACACGCGTTTAGCATGGCACAGGACTGATAAAGCCATTAAAGATTTTGTGATCAGGAAAAAGCTTGTAACACGAAGAAATCTCTTTTCGATCTATCATTCCAGGCATTTGCATATATATATATATGGTACTGTGTAAATGAGAGTATATGTACAGTTATTGGCTCGGCAAAATAGTTCCTCAACAGCCTGGAAACAAGAGTACCACCATCCAGGTTACCAGGACATCCGGAAAGGTACGTCCAAAACTAGTCATCTAAGACGCTTAGTAAATTACAACAGAAGGCTTTCTCTCTCGAACCCACGTTTGCGCAACGCGACCCCGTTATCATCAAGTGGAAATTGAAACTCAGTTCGAAAGTTTAATGAGCCAGTTGTATGACCTGGTACCAGCATCATCGGACTCAGTTACCGGCCTCAAAACATCATTTGTTTATGAATGCCAAAAGTATTACGCTACTAGATCTCCTATGAATGAAATATTGACTAAGCAACATCGAGAAGCGATCCAAGAACTATTGAATTATCAAAATTTACTACTATCAAAACCGGACAAAGGTGCGGGATGGGTTGTACTGTACCGAGCTGACTGTAACAGGAAAGTGATGACTATTTGTCCAATGAGAGCGAGTTCATTTGTCATCCGGGTGAGAGAGGCAAAACACAAAAAGCCGAGACTAAGTTGACAGAAATCTTGAAGCAACTGAAGTCAGACAACGCTTTTTCTATAACGCCCTAAGACAAGCTTCTACTTTGTGGCTCGCAACCACCTAGACTGCGTGGATTACCAAAATTTACAAACCAGACACACTCTTAACACTGGTGATTGACATGAGCAGCTCAACCTGTCGCTTCACAGCTCAATGGGTTGCAGAAATTCTCGGACCTGTGTGCATGTCACTAACAAAGTATAGTACGAAAGATTCGTTCTCCTTTGTGGAGTTGATAAAACGTCACGATCTGTCCAAATGGACTACGCTTCCTCTAGATGCAGAATCCGTATTCACAAACGTTTCATTGGTCGCGACGGTAGATTTCATCATCAATACTTGACCGAGAATGGCATCGAACTCGACGTTCCCGTGGCCAGTCTAAAGGAACTAATTAATAAATGTACGTGGAAAGTACAGTTTCTGTACAATGGAAAATACTACAGGGAGAAGATGGGGTAGCTATGGGTTACCATTCGGACCATTTCTGGCTGACATATTTCTAGCCAAGGTTGAAAGTGAACCTCTACGCAGCACCGTCGACAGCCGTTATATGTACGCCGGATTCACGGATGACACTTTCATAATTTGCGACTCAGCAAGAGATATTCTCGAACTACCGCAGACGCTCAACAATTTTCGTACAATGACAATATTTATAGAAGAGATAGAGAAGGAAATTCTTCTCGCTTTTCTTCATATGGGATTAGGAAGAATGAAGGACGGACATATAGGAAGAAGAGTCCATCGGAAATGCACGTAAGTGGGACAGTACACACATTTCTTAAATTCTGTCCCTCTGTGATACAAAAGAAACCTTGTGATTTGTCTGATCTACATAGCAGGAAAAATCTGCATTCTAGATACGATTGTCCAAGAAACTGAACACATACTTAACAAGCTAATAAAATACGGCTATCCAAAAGCGTTCATTTGTCAACATGTGGGGGAGGGAAGACACGAGAGGAAAGTGTAAATGGCTAAGTAGAAGGATCTCTTCCTAGCTGTCCCGTTCAAGGGTGGCTAAACTTTAGAAATGCTGGAACTACGCTTGTCTAAGACCCTCGAGAATTCCTTTCTCCCTGCACATGTTCGAATCTCAACGAAAGCCAAGCCTTTCATTCCTCAGCAATCCAAGAACGGGTTGCCTCACCAGTCTCTATTTTCTATTCTTTATCAGTTCACGTGCTTTCGTGGTGCACAGTATATTGCGCATACGACGGGACGTCTGTCTAAGAGGTTATCGGAACACATCCCGGTTTCTTTACGCAAAGGAATAGTTCGGACTATCATTAGCGCAACCCCACAACATCTTGTTGTATAATGGACATCAGATTGATACAGTGACGGCTTTCAAACCAGTCCTGACAAATCCCAGAATTCGTGCGAAACCATCAGGCAGAAGATCTCTAATGTCGTCAGAAACCATAGCAATTCGAATGTAACAGCCGGAATGGTGCAAACAACGAAACTTGGTGCGGCAGTTGTTGTTGCCGTGGCCGTAACAATTGATTTTCCTATAGTTCTCAAGACCGAATTCTCTCTCAATCCCCCACATTCTTCGCACCTTCGTTTTTCACACCTGTATTTTCACGCCACGTTTTTACACATTTCACACTTGCTGTCGTCCACACGGGGAACAAGCCTCATTAAGTTGAAGCATATTGTCGAGTTACCGGATTTGTTGCACACTTACTAACCCACTGATACCTATAGCTGCACATTTATCCAGTACTACACATGTAAATGCTTGAAGTGATTTATGGAAAAGATATTTCTTCGTGTTACAAGCTTTTTCACGAAGCGAGGGGAAATATTCTATGCTTATGTGATCAGTTACATTCTGGACCTGTGTCATACTTATTAAATCATTCAGATTTACCAAATGATGTACTTAGTTCATAAATTGATTCAACTTGCTGCGGAGGTAAGTCCCACTTCCTTTTGAAAATCACAAAGGTACTGTAGAGCTATTTTATTCTCGTCGGGAATCATTATTATTCGCGATACGTGAACTGAGAGAACGTGCCGAAATCGTTCCAAACCGGAACTACGCACACGGAAATAGCGAGAACATCAAGGCTGCGAAACTGTGAGTTAGGTTTACTACAGAATTATTTACCTAAATGTTACGATGAAGAAAATTATGAGCATATCAAAAGCCGGCCAGTCATAGCGAGCTTTTGTTATACCTGTTCACGGCGAACTTGATTAGTGGACGGTCCTCAGCGTGTAGCCACGAAGTTGTACCAGTCCGTGTCCCGTGTGATGCCTGTTGAATCATCACGGATAGCCGTTTCATTCCTGTTTATAAGCATGAACAATGCATATCAACCAAGCTCCAGACTACGTCACTCTGAATCCCACACGTGACAAACTTTAGACCATCTCACCTAACTTTAAGTGTCTTCTTCCAACTGAGTACTTCTCTATACAACACTTATTGATTATTGACTTCGGATGTTCATAACTATTCGCTATCGTGATATCGCCGGCATGGAATTCATTATCAGGATTAGCATGAAAATAAACAGGAATACGAATGGGCGGGTAATACAACACACTCTATAATGTGACAACACCAACTTTTTTTTGATACAGGTACAACTTACATTTTTTGACCGAATAATCCTTATGGTTGGATAAATCATATAGGTTATACGGTCAGCGACTATCTTTCACCGGCATCTTCTGTGCCAAGTACATCAAACGACGATGATGATGACCCGATTCAATTTGAAAGCAATTTTTGCCATGTTGAAAATGTGGAGAAGAATACCCGTAAAATGCTAACACCGTCCAATCGCGTTTCATACCGTAGCCCTCTCATACATTCCTCTCTCTCTCTTTCTCTCGTTGATAAGATATAATCAATGATTGTGTGTAGAAAACTCCGAAATCTATTGTTTGATTCTGTTATTTACCGCCTGCTTTTTTTCTTGCAGTTGATCGTATGTCAAACTTTGAATGACTGTCGTTCACCTTCAATTCACCGAAGCTAGTACAAATACTTCGATTTTACGAACAGCATAGAAATTTGCTCCCGGAAAGATCGTGGGAATTAACTCTGTGAATATCGTCTACAATCGCTCCTCGGTTGAACAATACCATCACTACAACACGTTGTCCATCATTCCGAAAAATATTCATGGGAGTAATTAACACATTCCATTATTTTTCGTTGTAGTTAGTGTTCTCACTCCTACCGGAAAAATTTTCGCTTTCATAGGATACGCAAATGCACAGACGATAGCTGCTTGACTGTAATCGCACATATTCGTGAAAGTTTACTGGTTTTTCGTTAATAAAAGCCACCATATATTTCCTGTTTTGAGGATTTCAGGGATAATCTGGGACATCACATCAGCCTGATCGTTTGTAAGAGGAAAGCACGATCACACACACACACACGCATACGACGATACCCGTTTATTCAGTTACCAACAGTAATATTCAGATAAACGGCACAGACTCTTTGCTAGCTGATCTACTCACATCCCTCTCAAATGGTCAACGTGATTCCAACTTCCTAACACTCTTCTCAACGGCGATTCTCCCTTACGTTATTAAGATGGAAAATTGACAAACAATAACAAAATCTAACAGAATTATTTTTCCATTGTCAAAACGTATTGGTCTTGGAAATTCATTAGCCCTTTCTGCTTTGCATAACTCTTTAATTCCACTGTGAGCAGATAAACAAGTTGGTCTATGAATGAAAGGCAGATTTGCTAAATCTACAGTGAAGTCTTCACTACGGAAGAATCAAACCGTGCATTCAGTTCTTTTTCTGTGACGTGCAACTATCGGCGGGATCGTGATATCTCACTGATAGTCATGGATTGTCTGTTTGCATTTGTTGTCAGTTATGGCATATTTGTTTTATGTAATGAGCTGTACTGGAAACACTGTAACTGTTACCATTCTTATGTACACGCACACACACGATCAGTCTCTCTCTCTCTCTCTCTTTCTCGCAGTCTATTTTGCCGTGCACGAATTCACGTTCACACCCTGAACCGGGGAATGGTAAATAATTGACTAAACGGATTTAGTTACATGAATCTGGAAAAATCGTTTGCTTCAGGAAACGTCACACAGTGACCTTAAGAATGAATGTCTCACGTGCCGAATAGACTTATCGGTATACCGAATACGCTCTTTTGAGCACTGGGAGAAGCTCTCAGCTCATCCCGAATCACTTTCGCGTATTCGACTGGAGTGTTTTCACATGACTTTGCTACAGAACAAAAAGTACGATGTCAAAATCTGCATCCCAGGGCATAATGGATGATGAAATTTCTCTTTTTCTCTTTATTTGTTGTACAGTCCCTAAAATATACCTTTTTGGGAGGGCGTGAGGGTCGGTTTTCGTGAGTTATGCTACCTTGATAGTTGTAAGTTTTCCCTGTATCAGAAGGATGATTGCACGTGCAGTCACTCACATTGCCATTGCTTACCACCTGGTGAAGCTTAGTCTTAGCAACGAAAACGGCTACCTTCATTAAATTGACAGGTACGCTTCTCGAGTGTTTTACGAGAGAAGAAAAAACACACTTGATTGTAACTGTGGGCAGGCTTTTCCTCTTGATGAAAAATTGCCTGGATGGGGATGTGTTCGTGTATCGGGAGTGAGAACGGCTGTCGAGGAACAAGATGTGGTGTGTCAGAACTGCACTACAGAATGCAGCCCACCTCGTCGAGGTCGAAAACCGTACAACATTAGCTGTGTTTTGGTTTATCTTTCGACTGTACGAACGGTTGTTCTTGTGTGAGAATATTTCCGCAGTTCTACGATGACCATCAATTTGATTGGTCATCTAACTAACACACGGTATTTTCCGTAGCTTGAGAACGTTGCTTTAGGTAAGTGTTTATTGTTGCGTAAAGCAGCATTATGGGAAAGGATGGTGGCTAGTCAATGTTTCGGTTACCAGGCGGGTAACGTTTATCAAGACCAGTTCGATTGTAAACTGGTCTCGAAAAAGGTTAGCCGCGGTAAAACAAAGATTTGACTGAATACCATCTTTCCCGACAATACTGTGTTACCAAACAATAGACAGTTACCTATAACATGCCACATGACGCATGATTTATTTCGACACTCTCAGAATTGATCTGGGTTTTCATGTAATAATAGTTTAGCGCTTTATTTTAGGAGTTTTGAAACGAGATTTGAGAGTCTTGTATCTGTCGCCGTATTTGTGAGATTTTTAAAAGTTCCTGCGCTTACATCTCAGTTAAAACACTCGCTCAACAAACCATCATATTCGGATTCCGAAGGATGTGTAAAATATAGTCAAATGAACTGAAGTTTTTACACGGTTCAGTTAGTCGCGCTTTGTACATCAATTGTGAATGAAGTAGGCAACGGGAGAACGGTCAGAAGAGGGGATGCGAGAGGGGATACTGTAGCGAAATTCAACGTAACTCATTCGATAAGCACACGTCGTTGTTGAAATGAGCACTGGCTGCCAAACGCGGTCTTCAGTTGGCCCATGCTCTTAAACAGCTCTTTCACTCACTCACTCACTCACTCACTCACTCACTCACTCACTCACTCACTCACTCACTCTCTCTCTCTCTCTCTCTCTCTCTCTCTTGATGACTGTTTGCCTGATGGCATTTAGGATAGAAAAAACATTGAGGGTGCTCCGTGAACCGGGGATATCGTGGCTACTCACAGATCAACTCAAAATGGAGGTCATCAGTTCTGTTAAAAGATGAGATCAAGAGCAGCAGACGAAGACCTTCCGGAACTGAGACAGAGGGTTTTTTGGCGGTGAGCAGCAGTTTGAAAACAGTGCACGAAATACTGTTAAACCCATTCCCCTTTTCTATCTGTTTTTCTGAGATCACTTTTAAATCAAACCACTTACTATGACCAAATTCGGTAGGTTGATATTCCAATCAATTTCTATACCAAATACGCACAAGAAGTTTGAGAGTGGAACAAATTAGTTGATTCATTTTGGAAAAAGTGCCTGAGATAGTGCAAAATGCTATCAAACCCACACTTAGATGAATCACAAAAATACCCTGGTTGGTAAATACTTATTTTCAATGTTCAGCGTTGTGTTATTGACCAGTATTTGCTTCACACGTGGTTCGTGAACGAAATTTACTCATGCTATACATTCAGATTAGAAGTAGAGACCTTTCATTTATCAAAACAGAGGGATGATGGGAGGTTCAAGGCTGTCTGAGTTGGAAAACGAAAAAACACTCATGTACGAAACTCGGGGATAAACATAAGCGAGATTACCAAGAAAATTTTCAAACCAGCAATAGTTATTGGTAATTTTTGAAGGATCCAACTTAAAATATTTTTCAGAGAAAAAGTGAAATTCGAAAAAAGAATCTCAAATGAGATCAGGATAATAGTCTTGCACGATGTTTTAAACCAACCTACGAGTGCGTCAAAGCTGCAAAATTCCTTGCAACTGAATGTGAGCAATTGTCGTGTACAGCAACTCTTGGAGTTTGCTCCACATCTGCGATACAGAAAGATGAAATCATTGTGTTGCACAACCGATCGTCGATTTTGAAATCGAGAGGGATAGGCCGTAAATCACATCAACTGGAATGCTGAATGGAATAATATGATATTTAGCCATGAGAAGAACTTTAATTTTGACTGCCTTGATGGAATCATGCACAACAGTAGAAGCTATCCTGACCACGGTCATCGAGCCTTTGCTGGTGGGCCCCTGATGGTCTGGAGCGTGGAACGGAACATCTCAGCTAGCTCTTGTAGAAGGGAAGCCAACGGCTGACTCATACATCTGAAAATTCGACGGACTTGTTCTCACGATGATTATGGAAACTCAGCTAAGTACAATGACTTCTCAGTATGACAACGCGGCCAGGCGTACGGTCAGATTATCATACCGGGATGTCAGATCCGTGGTCTGGCCCACCAGCAGTTCAGACTTGAACACAACTGAAAATGTTTGGAGTCGGGTGGCGAGGTGTGCACGAGTTGATGCCAACCATCCTCGGTGAATGGGATAGCATAGAGCCTGAATCCATCCAGAGTATAATGGGGATCAGGCATGGACGTTGTATTTCAGTCATTACCCATTAAGGTCAGTGTGTTTCGTAACCAGCTACTTGTTTAGCCATTAGTCTAGGGGTGGGTTTATAACCATTTTACACTATTTCAGGCACATTTCCGGGATAAATCAACTAATTTATTTCACTCCCAAACTCCTTGTGCGTATTTGGTATAGAAATTGATTGGAATATCAACCTACCGAATTTGGTCATAGTAAGTGGTTTGATTTAAAAGTGATCTCAGCAAAACAGATAGAAAATGGGAGTGGGTTTAATAGCTTTCCGTACAGTATATATTGTCCATGGAGAGAGGCTTTACCGCTTTGCTTTTACAGAACGAATGGAGTGTCGATTGATTAGTGAACAGATACAACTTCAACATCAACAAGAAGGAATCTGATGCCTTTTTTTGTAATTAGTACCTCGAGTTGAGTTTATGGGCGGATGGATGGACAAAGTTTCTCGAAAGCAGGAGACTGGTTTCACGGCTGTTGGCATCCATCATATATTCCTATCTGATATTCTTTTGTCCATTCATCGTAGTACTTGTACACTTCGTGTATTTTATTCACAGCAATCTAATTTGTATATGAGGAGTGTGACTGAAAACATCTCTTAGAAGAGTCCACTGAGGGATCACTAGTGTGATTTGCTGACGGCTCTATGTGGGTTAGTCACATTGAACCTCTCGAACGAGTACACGGCGGTCGCCGCGTGAAATATTTCAAGTGAATATTTGTTTGTCCATCTACCATGGGACTTGTGCACCCAGACTTCGTGGGCTCACGTGGAGAATTCCGTTAGGACAGCTGCTTTGGAGGTAGCACAGAAAAATAATTTCATTAGGGCAACAGCTTTCAGAGGCTACTTCAGGGTGTCGGTAAAGAGATAAACACGACCAAATGATGGTGAATAAGTGATGAAGAAACAACTTTTCTGAGAGATCTGTCAAGCAGAGAAATATTGTTGGGATAGAAATTACGTAAGCGAAAACTTGCCTATTTTTACTGTACGTATGTCTTATAGCTAGATTGCAAAGACACTGGTCACTTGGGGAAACTGAGACTGCACGTAAGAGGTTGATGGTCAACAAGAGTAACCTCTAATGGACTAATGATAAAGATTAGTCGAACTAGATGAACTTAGTGGACAAGTGCTAGCGTGAGCAGAATCACCAACAATCGAGTTAAGTCGTTCATCTAACACGTATGGGTCGAAAAAGACATCAAGGTCTGATTGAAGAAAGAAACAGCGAACAGATCAGTAATGATGAAAACATCGTACACTTGAATAGTCAATTACATCAGACAAATACTTGAGAACGATTTCAGACGTACTGAACCAGAACGATTTGACGTATGCTGTAACTTCTCGTCCTGTGTTTTTCTGCCCAGTTTTCTATCATGCGAAAAAAAATCATTCGAAATCATCGTGTCACATAAGGGTACCTTCCACATCTTGGTTTATCCGAGATTTCGGCACATAAATCACACAAGTGCTCAGATGAATGCATCGACTGAAAATTTGCACTAAGTAGACTAGTTCTGTGGGGAACAAATGAATTTTAGTGCTAACTACTGAGGGCACAATCAGCTTTGATGGAAGAAAGCAGTCAAAAGGTGCCTACCTACAAGCTACCTTGCGGTTCTTACTTCAGCCAATCGTGAGTGATTCGCAAGATCATTGTTTCCGATCCGTGCAACGCTCTGCAACTGCGGCGTGTGTAGCTCTCAACCTGAGGTAAACCGAACGTACAGAAGACTTCGCATGTTATCAAACTTACTTTCCAGATAAATGAGGGAGTAAAGCAGCAACTAACACTTTGAGATGAGCACCAACAAAGTGCAGAATTAGCGAGGGAAAAAGACTGGGTCAGCCACCATAGTTCATGCGAGGTCCATTTTGGACCTTCACTTTGCTAACCAGAATACGTATCAAAAGAGGGTCGGTAGAGTCGTGACAGGTCTATAGATGGATCGCCAAAAATGCTACCCATCGCCAACTTCCACCTAAGTGAACTATGAACCAGAGGTTCCGTACCTTCACAACAAAATCTTCCAATTAAGCCCAGCAGCTCAAAAAGGTCTTCCCAGAGCAGTTGCATTTGTACCTCATACGGTCTACCGATGTAGAAGATCTCATACGAAGATCATACACACACTGATGTGTACCTTCCAGTCTGACAGCACAAACTTCTGTCTGCTCTTTCGATTGCACGTAATACTCACAAAGTGAAGATCTTCAGGCACGACATCCGGAGATGCGAATTGGGGAAGCCAAAATAACCTGGTTATACTTGAGGGTATACAAGATTCCGTTGTGCATATTCGTACTTTCGAATAGCTTTTGTTCGCACCAGTAACCAACAGACTACAAGATGACACCATTTTCCAGCAAGATAATACGCTCGTCTCCTGCTCATACATTACAAAATGTTGACTGCTATTCTATGGGATCAAGGTCATGCAGTGCCCGGCCTACAGCCCAAATACCAGAACACGGAAATCGGTTGAATTTCGCACCCAGTTGCCACCTGGGACTTGACTACAGAAAATCAGGAATTTTGGTCGAGTTGATCAACGTATATCGTCTCGCTGCTTTACAGAGAGAAAAGAAAACCATGGAAAACAAAGTCATTCTGGGCAGTTTGATTCATATTCTCCGTATAATGTTCACACAATCAGAATAAGATTGATCAATCATTGTTGTAGGTGTGATGCGGGGGAACTCCTGCTCACACGCATTGTAAACGTTCCTTGGTTGGTCTCGTCAGAATAAATTTCAGTAAAGCTGCAGTTGAACAGCTACACAACAGCGAATAGAGTAGGATGAATTGGGTTAGTGTTAACCATCCCCACTTGTGGGCGCTCGTGCCGCTGTCACTGTTGATGTCCTAATTCCGAACTAAACGTAGGCGAAATATTTGTGATGGGATTTCCAAACTGCCTTCCTTGTCAAGCCTGGCAAGCCGGCTTCGTGGTCCGTGCTTATGATCAACGTGAATGACTCATGTGTTACCCGCATCAGTAACATTTCACGGGTTGAGGTTACGTAACTCCATGGTCGGTTTTACTATCTACTGACAGTCGACTGATATCACAGATTGTTGAAGGAAAAGATCGATGTTTAAGATGGACGCATCCGAATACAAAAGAGCTTATCTATCACCCATTGAATCCCTTATTGCATCAGACTCAGTGGATTTTTGGTCGTGTCCGGTTATCCTCCTTTCGAGTGTATTTTATTTTTTCATTGAATGGCTAATTGCAAGAGGATAAAAGACACCGTTTGCTAAAAAGCACCTCAACCCCCATCCCCATATCGTCATCTCCCTATATTCCACACAAGCCCAACATTGTTGTACTTTTACCTCACACAATCTATCGTTGCATCAGATTTCATACAAATATCATACACACACTGATGTGCACTTTTCAGTCTGACAGAACACACTTCTGTCTGCTCTTTCGATTGCACGTGATACTCACAAAGTTTAGATCATACGGCGTACAATTAGGTGGGAATCGGGGATGTTCCCCTGCCCAAGAGATTTCCAAATATTTAGGTCTTTCAAGATGGATAGTGAACAAATGGACCAATCGGTTCAACAACGGAAGTTCATCGCTTGAACCGATGAGTCAGTATTTTCATTATTCAAACATGATTATCGAAAGTGGGTTTGGAAACAAATCTCTGGAACCAATAAAAGTGGTCTAATGACAGCAATCATGCAGAAGAATGAAGGTTCAGTGCAAGTGTGGGGGTGGGCCATCTGATGGGAAGATCGGAGAGAGCTGGTATTTGTGGACAGCATCACCACAGGTCAACTGTACCTCGGAGTCTTGATGCGATGCATGTTGCCACTTTTGAGAACAAATATTGAAGCAATTTTCCGGGACGACAACACGCCTGAACATTGTATCCTTATCGTACGAGAGTTTTCTATGCATATCACGGTAGAAAAATGCTCCCGTGGCCACCTCAACTCCCTGATCTCAATCGAATCAAACATTAGAGGGATCAGAGACGACCATAAAAATCTCTAATGGATTTGTTGACTACTTTGACGGTACAATACACTACCAGACAGTTGATAGTGAGCATGACTGACGGGCAACTGTTGTTATGTCATTAAGAGGTGGGTGAACCATATACTAATGAATGACCGATTAAGAGCGATCACCCTCTGCTATTCGCAACAGAACATTACGATTTTAATGTAGGATTTCACTGCAGCACAATGCTTTCGGGGGAGGGTTTTTTGGCAAATAGTGCAGAACTGAAATGTGGGTGTAAAATCAAACTCCTCTATTCTGAACGACGCCCTTTTAGGGTGATCATAACCACGTCGATTTACGGAAATAGGGCGAACTAAATGTTTTTGAATAGCAATGAATTCATGGTGGTCAGTTTCCCAATTAATAGTCATATCACCGGAATCCAGCCGCTCATTACTGTGTGGTTATGTCTCAGTAAAAGTGGAAATTGAATGTGACCACATTTAAAGAGCTCTCAAAAATAACCTTAAAGCGAATTTCCACGCTTGTGTGAAAAATCCACGCACAAACTTAGAGGCTCAAATTTCTTTTCAAAAAGAACCGGCAACTAAGATCCGGGGACAAATCGTGAGTGTAATGGGGGCTGGACATTGTAGCCAACGATCTGAGTGACAACGGAAACAGTTTAGCATCAAATTAGACCTCAGAGGTGAAAACGAAACAATTGAATTTTGGTTCTGAGAAAGATTAACACAACCACAATAAAATACGACGATAGATTTTGATAGTTTTGGTAAGCTAATTGATGGTCCTGTGAGACTAGTAGCATGTGGGAGGCTAGGTGAGCTAAGGACCTGAACAAAAGAGCCAAGAAGAGCCTAATTCCCTGAACCACTTGGAAAGAAATGGCGGTGATCCAAGATCGGACGGCCCCAGGTTCACTTAAACAAGTAGACTTCAAAAATTCGTCGATTGCTAAAACTGAAGCTAACATAGGTCCCTAATCCATCAGCGAGACTGACCAGCGTCAGACTGATCAGTGCCTTGTACGTTAAGGAGTGCGTGGTGAAAGTCGCTCCTATGTCATGTTAGAATTCCGTAACAAAACTAACTGCTTCGGATCCAGTTAAATACATTGTATGTGGCTGTAAGACACTTCGAGTCGCATCGTAGATCTATTTGCAGCTAGCTGAAGACTTGATACCGGAAATGAGTGAACTCCTGAATGGCTCTCATTCCGATAGCAGACCTTACTACAAATACCTCTTTTGAGAAAAGTCGCACCCAAGTTCTTGGCAGATAATTGCATTTGAAAACCAGTTTAATATTTCGGTGTCCACGAAAAGCCACTACAATACCACTATGCTAGTGGATCTGTGTTCGCTTCATTACATACCCGTCTGATGGTTCATATATATGCCCTATCCGGTTCCATCTGTATTCTACGGAGCCTCGTTCCACAAGGAAATCATCCGACCTTATATTGAGTGATGTGGAAAAAGCTCCATTTGTCTCCCGTAGTGTGGATCGAAATCACTTTATTGGATCAGTATCATCAGATGAAACTCCGATGATTCAACAGCTGTCACACATGATAGGACCACGTACAGCTTCGTAAACACGTACACGGATGAGCCTCAACCAATTTGGATCACCGCGGACAATTCCGACAAAAGCTCCCTGTGATTGGTCGTCTTCTAATTTACCAATTATATTCTGTAATTAAGTATATTTATATGAACCCACTCTGCAACAAAACTGAAGTGCTATTTTGCGGCTTTGGTCTTCTTGCTACCTCCGTTCGCGTAGTTCTGGATAGGGTAATTTCGATACGGATCGTCAACTCAGTTCATTACGACTATTAAAAGTGGCGTCACGTCATGGAGCTGCCCAGTATTGAACAGCTGAACCTGCCTGATAGTGCATCTGAAACTGAAGACTGGATTGTGCTTTTCGAGTTATGGTGTGGCATACGAAAGGATGTGAAGAAGGAGAACCAGACTGCATTCTTCTTGACAGTTGGCGGCCGTTCATTATACTCGTTGATGAAAAACTTGGCATATCTGAGAGCCTCTACTGCAGTTCCGTTCGACGAGTTGAAGGCTCTACTGCTAGTCCACGTGGTTCTGGTCGATTTCCAGGCTACCGAACGTGCCACGTTTCATTCACTGGTTCGTTGTCCAAATATAAATTTCCGTGAATTCATCCTGACACTTCAGACACAATCTGCTAAGTGCAATTTTGGTGATCAGTTAGAGACCCAGTTGTGTGACCACTTCACTACCGATATAAATCGGTCGGAGCTGTCAAAGAAGGTATTGTTGAAGCCCGACCTTACGTTCACTGTGGCCTGGTCAACGTGCGAACAACTCGATGACGCAGCGGATGCGACGACTGAACATTCCGTAGTGCAATACCAACACGATCTTCCCCATAAACCAGTCTCTACAAAGAAGACGCCTCAACCGAAACCTGCTAAAAAATGATTCCTGAACGCAAACCAGTGCAACCGAATCGTTGATTCTCGTGCGGCGAATTTCACCTACTTTCCACCTGCCGCTTTCGTAATGCAGTATGTCATTCTTGTGGAAAGCTTGGTCACATTCACAAGATATGTCGTCAGTCCAAGTGCAATGTGACGAGTGCAACCCATGAAAATCCGAAAACTGGTGATAGTCTGGTATACACGTTGAAAATTTCGAGTGAATCAAACCAATACCTGTACAGATCAGTACAATTTCAACGCGGATTGAGACATCAGTTCATTGCTGATACTGGGAGCTGTGAATCCACCATTCCAAAACCAGTATTCGACTTGATTCAGCCCAGTGCACCCATACACCTCACTGCTGTGCGCATTCACGGTGTTACTGGACATCGAGTTTCACTGTTGGGTGAGACTACACTAATGGTTCGGTTGGAGGGCGACTATACCCCGGTGCGATTCCCGATTTCTGTAGACAGTCCATCGATTCTGGGCTTGAAGGCCTTGCGTGCCTTAGAGGAGTCGATAACCCTGAAAACGACGTCCGAAAATCCGGTGAATCAGCTTGATCTCCAGTAGTTGATCACACAATGCTCGAACAACAAAAGTGGTATGGCGGTCGAGCCCGAGAAGTTGGAAGTGGGAGGTGATCCGGTATTCCTCAAAAGCCGAGTGTTGCCGTACGGCCAGAGAGGGGGCTTTCTGAAGGTGGTTAACAAAATGGAGCAAGACGGTGTCATTGCGCGTGTGACTTCATCCGCTTGGGCTACCCCGACTGTGGCGGGAAAGAACAGCAATGGACGGACACCCCGGATTTGTGATGAATACCCATTGACCTTGAATCCTCGTTTACGGAAATACGCGGCAACTATGGTGGAGCCTGAGGACTTCATGAAATGCATACTCGGTAGCAAGGTTTTCTCAAAAAATTGATCTGGCTGATGCGCACTTACAAATTCCTCTACACATTGAGTCCAAACCAATAACGACTACTAGCACTCCATGGGGCATGTTCCAATTCACATTCTTACCGTTTGGTCTGCACGTGTTGTCCGGGATATTCCAGGCTGCAATAGACGAAGTGATCCGTGATATCGAGGGGGTGATGGAATATCAAGATGATGTGCTCGTTTTCGGGTCCACGAAGGATGAACATGACCACAGATTACAAAGGTTGCTGGAGAGGTTCGTGGAAGGAAAAGTGTCGATCCAAGCCCGTCAGTGCAAATTCGGTGTCACCGAATTAAATTTCCTCGGTTTCATTGTCAATGCAAACGGATACCGACCAAATCCAGGTCGTTTCAAACCCCTGACTGGCATCGAGTTACCAAAAAATCAGGCGCACCTACGGTCAATTCTTGGGTGCCTGAAATACTACTCCAGGTTCATTCCGAATTTTGTAACAAAAGCCGAACAGTTGTTTCTAGCTCAGTCACCCGATGTGCAGCAGTGGAACGAACAGTGTGAACAGATACTGCGCGGTATTATTCAAAATATCATTGACCGACCGATACTAGCCTCATTTGCACTATCTAAGCGGACCATGCTGGTTACTGACGCCCTCGAAGTTGAGATAGGAGCAGTTCTGAAACAAGATGGATGTCCAATCATCTGTATCTCTCGTCTTCCAAATAATGAAGAGAAGGGTTATTCCCAGACACAGAAGGAAGCTTTGGCCGTTTTCTGGGCAGTACGCCAACTTCACGAGCACCTATTCGGAGTGAAATTCACGATTGTCACCGACCACCAGGCCCTTCAGTTCCTGTACAACCTGGGTAAATCCGTCGCCAAATACACGACTGCTATGATCCAACGTTGGAGCATTGCTCTGGCAGCCTATAGTTATGACTTCCCGCATCAACCCGGCAAGAAAATCATGCACGTGGACTTCCCGCTCCGTTACTCACGATTCGCAGCAGCGGACCGATGCCATTTTATTTCGCCGGCTGCACCTGTGTCGAGGGAAGAATTGAGCAAGCAGACAAAACGATACTACTCGTCTGTGATTTCGGCTATCAGAAAGGAATGGCAGCTCAAGGTGAAGCGCAAGTTTCCTCAGTTTTTCGCACTTCGAGAGGAATTCAGTATCCAACTCGACGGCTTCCTTTGTCGAGGTGACCGGCTTGTCATTCCACCTACATTGCGCAATTCGGTTTTGGATGAACTGCACAAAGGCCACTTAGGCGTGGATAAAATGAAGTCGCTGGCTCGACAGATGTGTTGATGACCGGAATCGGATGCGAATATTTACACTGCTGCAGAGAACTTTGATACGTGTTTCCACAAAGTCCAGTCGAGGCGAAACAACTGGAATCCATGGCCCGAAAGCTACATTCCATGACAGAGAGTTCATGTGGACTTCTGTGGTCCATTCTTGAACCGGTATCGCACCCTTGTACTGATTGACTCCTACTCCTAATGGCCGGAAGTGTTCCTGACAAGTTCACCAACCATCTCCTTAGTAATCTAGGTGTTACGGCAATGTTTCAGCCTATAAAGAATCCCACAGGAATTAGTCACCGATAATGGATCACAATTCTGTGCGGCGGAGCTGAAACGCTGGCTTGGTAGGATTGGGTGTTGGCATCTACGTGCGACATCACGCAACCCATGTCCTAACGGCACAGCGGAAAACTTGGTGCGTTCTGTGAAAAGTGTAATAACATCAGCCAACCCGAGGACGTTGCCCAACTTGGAAGCGTTCCTCGAAAATTTCTTGTTGCAATACAGAAACGCAGTGCAAACAACTACCAAGGAGAGTCTAGTCGTCCTCTTCACGTCCAGAAGACTACGGTCATCGCTGATGTGTCTTGATTCCAGTGATGTCACATACTACTGTGGCAGTGATCTTCGACCAACTCGTGGTATTATCACAAGACAACTTGGTCAATCTATGGTCGAGATCATTGACTTGGAAGATACATCGGTGCATCGGCGCCACCTCAGCCGAATCTATTTCAAGGTAACAACCGGCGATGTAACCAGTGGCACGGCTGAAACGACTGAGGATCATGACGGGGACCGTGTTGATGACTGTGATACATCTATTCCGCCTCCTGAAAGGACTGCTGCAGTGGCCGAGCCACAGCCACCAGCTCCAGTCCAAAGATCAGTACGACAGGTGTACCAAATTGACGAGGAACTCTTGAGGGAGGAAGGTTGTGGTAATTCAGCAGCTGTCACACATGACAGGACCACGTACAGCTTCGTAAACACGTACACGGATGAGCCTCAACCAATTTGGATCACCGCGGACAATTCCGACAAAAGCTCCCTGTGATTGGTCGTCTTCTAATTTACCAATTATATTCTGTAATTAAGTATATTTATATGAACCCACTCTGCAACAAAACTGAAGTGCTATTTTGCGGCTTTGGTCTTCTTGCTACCTCCGTTCGCGTAGTTCTGGATAGGGTAATTTCGATACGGATCGTCAACTCAGTTCATTACGACTATTACAGAAACCCACTGCGAACCTCGACCGAGTATCGTACGATTGACAACTTGCGATTCCCAATCACGCTCAGTGACCAGTAACTCGACCTGGAACGACCCACAACACAAGAAGAACACGGAAGACAAGACTTTCAACTGAGTCGTACATTTGGTGCTGGACCAAAGTCTAATGTACAGTGACATTCCACAGCCTATGTACAATTTTATGTGACCTTATAGATCTGAACAATATAACGCGCTCCGGTGAGGGCGAATCGTACATTTAAGTGCACGAGTCTAGCTGCGCGCAACACGCATTCAAGGCGAATTTCAAGTATCTCCAAAGGCTAACAATATAAATGAAAACTGACTGCGTATTTGAATTCCTCGGCGTCGATCTGTGGGTACTGTAGTCTTCCTCAACAAAGCCATCTACGGAATTGGAGACAGATTCGCTATTTAGTTAGCAAAATTAGCGATGGTAACTGATCGTTTGCATATTTAGGAAGGGAAAGCGTGGTACGAGTAGAACAAAACGTTTTTTTTGCACTGTCAGGGGAAAAAATAAGATTGTTCAAATGTAGCACAATTGTCATTTGACTTAACTGACGATGTGTCTTCGCTGTGTTCCTTTTTCCTACACTTCTCCATGTTTGATCCCCAGGATGTTCAAGTGGTTCTGATCTGCAGAAGGAGGAAAAGATCACTCGGGAGTATTGCCCAAGTGATTTTCGGTCAAGACGTTTACTATCGCTTTACGGTCCCACAGAATCCATGAAATCCTTGCATATGTACTCCGTGGGCATCATGGGAGTACTTTTTGTGGCATCTTTTCATCTGTGAGACAATTAAAAAATGTCATATAATAAAAGAGGTATGTAGGGACCACTTGTTTTTTCTTTTTGTTAGGTTCTGCAAATGTTGTTAAACGAGCCTCACCTCGAGCTTTGATTTTCATGCTCACAGCGTGTTGCTGCCTCCGGTTGGCACAGCAAGCACGGGATAAGACACCCTGAAATTTTGTAGCCTAATCCACGACTGCCAGCTGAAAGACAGCCGCTAAATGAAGTGGGTGTCACAACAACCCCGATCTTAAGATCACAGAGGCATGATCTATGGTTGGGCCCTGAAATGCTGAGAGAAGCCTAAGCCAGCCGGTTGGTTTTATCACCCTCTGCGCTAGCATCTTTTACTGTCACCATGATGGCTCAAGCCCATGACGCAATCGGGTCTGAGACGAAGGCTCGTGTGTCTGTTGTTCTGGCTAGGATGATTGACCGTTGTAGCTGGTGCATCAGAATCTGAGCCTTAGTGAACACATGCTTGTGGATAATGAGTCTACGAAATTAAATTAAGACCCAGGTGTCATGGCTTGCGCCCTCGTTGCTATCTTATCTCCAACTCGACATTCCTACTGCAATGCTCCTAATCAAGCAGACAGTACAAGAACTGTAATCTGAGTCAGGATTATATTGCAAAACACGCATATATAAGGGTATAAGTTGTTTGAACTGACGGTCAGACATTTTTTCCGATTTGTTTTCACCTGGACTAGCGGTTGATCAGAAGCTCAACCACGTGAACATGTGAACGAGGCTTGGTGTACTAGCTAGACAGCTTTGAATGCGCATTCAATGTCGGCGGCAGACCTTGAGACACACCTGACTTTGACTCATTGTTCCACGGTGCCTTTCACAATGCGGTGTGATGACGGTTGCATGTGACCATTTTCTCAGTCTAACATAACGCATCGAAAACCCTGGCATGTCGGTGAGTAAGCAAGTTCGCTCCTAGGCCGCAAATGCAACCGTTCAGTGATTAATTTCAATCTATTAATCGATGCCCATTTGACACTAGAATGCGCGCTAAACTACGTGCGATTGTGGTCATGTAACTTTAACTGCGTTACGAGTTTTCTGGTGACCGGATTACAGTGAGTTCACGTAACAAGCTTCATTACAAGGACCGACTTTGTAAACTCCAACTTATGTCAATAATGGAATCGGTTCAAAGCAGATGATGATAAAATGAGATGAGAAAAAAGAAGACGAGATAATGTTGAGACAAGGACGAGCCTTTGTGGTGTTGAGAAAGTGGAGGAAACTTTCGCCAATGAACTAAACCTCAGTAAACGTTAATTTCAGTTAAAAATGAGCAATTGAGATGGTCATTTGTCACAATCAACAGTGTGCTTGTATCCCTAATATGGTATGATCCATTGAGTCCCTCAATTATTATCCTCATTCCGTTGTGCCAGATACTTGCATCCATGTATTTAAGCTAGAGTTGTTCGGTGAGTGCAATGAAAGGAAAATAGAACGAACTCAAAGGATTTTATTAGGTCGCTGGAAAAAGGATAACTTAGACACGGAGTATTACGAAGAATTCGGCTGCGACCCTGTAATAGTAGTAATGAACTGAACTGACAGTCCGTGTTGAAATTGCTCCCACCCAGAACTACGCGAACGGAAGTAGCAAGAAGACCAAAGCCGCAAAACAGCACTTCAGTTGTATTGCAGAGTGGGTTTGTATAAATATGTTTAATTTGTCAGACTTGTCCGCGGTGATCCAAATTGTTTGAGGCTCATCCGTGTACGTGGTTACGAAGGTGTACCTGGCCGTATCACGTGTGACAGTTGCTGAGTCAATACAGATCCTTCCCTCGTTTGTGCGTGAACGGAATCGACAGGGGATAGCAGAGTTCCAGCAGAAACCTGGTCTGGAAACGGTCAGTCAAAAGGAAACTCAATCATTTAATGGGCGCCACAAAAGAATAAACTGCAGCCGTTCCGTTGATTAGCGGTGGTCAACCGGTCATTAGCGTGGAATTTGGAAAGTAACTCCTCAGGCTTGCTTCACGTCACCGCTGGTCACTTTCCTAATCAGTGGCCTTTGGTTGGCCGTAGCAACCTTCCGGAAAATATGGTACATTGTCGTGTAGTAAATAAAGGAAGCAAAAGATAATCCCTTCTTTATTAAAGCTTTTGGAAAAAGGATGTGTAGGTTCTGCAGACATTTGGATGCACAATCCTCTCGCAGGCTTCCAAACAGGGCTTACTCAATTCGGTAAGTAAATCAGTCAAAAGATACGTGAATAATCAAACGAGTATGGATGCAGTCGGTGAACAAATGCATTGTAATCGCCTAGTCTATTCACGTATTCCCTAGGTGTACTTCGTATACTCCGAAGCGAAAAGTGAAACCGACTGATCCTGTTCCACCCAGTCCGATGTAGAGTGTTTGTAGTGATTCGACTGTCTCCACACGCGGTCCAATGCGCTACAGCTTCATTCCCAGTATCCAACCAATCAGGTGAAGTCGGACCGTAACTGTTAGATCGTTTAGATACAGTGAAGTGTCCTTGTGATTGGCCAGCACGTTATCTGCCAATAGGTGCAAGCCTATTCTTGCATATAAACGAGTAAGCTTTTTATGTTCGGTCTCATCGTTCTTTCAGTACGTGCAGCCCGGGTCCGAGTTATTTCATTACGTAAGATTGCCCGGTTAGATAGGGTTCTCACAGCGTTATCATAGTGTTTTATCAAAAGGAAGACTGAGTGGGTTTATTTGTCAGACGTAAATAATAGTTTTTTTCTTCATCTGATTTCTTATCTACGCTCCCGGTACATCCTTCATTCTAACTTTTGAAAGCTTCGAAATAATATGCCATGTAATCAACACACCGCGAGAGTTAAAAGAGCTTGTACAAGCTCACATGTTGAGTAGGTTTAATAAAGTTTCAAGTCGTATATTGTCCCTTCCGTGTTATATCGTTCGGAATAATTTATATTGAAAAAATTCAGACAACCCAAGTCGATTTAACGGAATTAGATCGGTACTATACATGAATTAGTGTGAAGTAAGCCCGGAAGCACTGGAGACCAGTATTTTTTTTAATGGCTGGAGTCATATACCACGCTTATTCATCAGGCGTCAGCTGCGGATCGGGGTGTCAGAACCACGGATGCTGCAATCAAAATTTCGACGTTTCATGGACTGTCCACTATGGAATTACGTCACGATACTCAGTGCATAATCCCCAACGTTATTTTAGCGTGACTATTCACAAAGATCAACTTAGCCCTGTAAGATTCATTTGCAATGAAGCCATCACGAAGCGTTGCAGTGTCACGCGTCACTGACAGTCTCGGAGATGCGAATCCGTCATGTCCCTGGCTTCGTCAGGAGGCAAAATTGGGTTGCATACGTTTATAATGATTCCTTGTGAGATATGTCTTTATTATTAGATTAGTTTCATAGTTTATTAATGCTACATCATAGCCCTACGATACCGACTGGAACGTGGTAAATTCTAGTAAGTAAAGCGCCCAATATACCACAGCGGGTCGCTTATAATTGATACAGACTGAAATGAAAAATGGAAAATTCTTTCAGAAAGCAGAAAGAAGAAAGTACGAAATCGGATTGTCTTTCACAGCAATTTGTTGTATTTTGTGTCTAAGACGCACACTAGGGGGTTGGGACAATTCAGCAGGTCATGCCGACTTAATATGCTGTTATTTTTAGCCTGATTTTAAATGTTTCGTCTTCAGCCCAGGAGGCTTCATTGTCCCTAGGATGAGATGATGAGTGCTTGATTGCTTTAACTGCCACCGTTATAACTTTCAGCAGAAGAAAATAAAATGCAACCAAAGGACGACTACGGTTGAATGCTAAGTAACCGATATAAGCAGACAAAAGCACACAAATAATGAACATACTACCCTTGTACGCCCGTTCAGCTCGCGCAATGCGTACTATTCTGTGTACTCTTCGCTGATGAAGATCTGAAAAACGAAGAATTTAGAAATCATCACAACGCACTCAAGTTCACTTTGGTGATTTTCCCATTTGGATTATAATGGGGGCCTATTTGTGATCAGTAATTAGGAGTTGCTGAAGCATTTTTAAGTAAAGTGACAGGACGTTTGAGCGTGACGTTCTTATTGAAGGCTGGACCGACTCTTTCCCGTGACCTCCACTGTTGTTTCACTGAGATGTTTTGCACTATATCTGTTATCTGACTGAACCACCGATTGGAAATTGACACTGGGTGGACGCTGACCATGACCCACAACACTTGACTCTATTGCTTAGAGACTTTCCCTTTGCTTTGATTGCTCAAACTCTGGTTGATTCTGAAATCCACAATAGCATATCCGACTTTTCTTTGCTTATGGGTTACGTATCTTGTCGACTGCTAGACGTTCGTCACAAAAGGACTGTGGAAATTTGCACTGATTTTGATGCGGGAGAATTTCCTTGAAAGCTTAGAATTTTAGTGTCACCACGTGTACAGGATTGTCGTCCCGTAATTTAACGAATCACAGATAAACGAACCCCAAGTCCCACGGCAAACAGCACATACTTACTTGACTACGTGTAATATGGGATAAATCATCAAACAATACCAGTAACGTACCTCAAATTGTGGGCAAATCGACCACAGATACAAGACTGTCAACTAAGCTTCAAAACGCCTAAGAAACATTAGAGAGGACACGCTCCAGACGGCAATGCCCGAGCGAGTCAATCGGTTCACAAAGAAAGTTCTTTATCATGGAAAGTATTGCAACCAACCAACGGTCAGAAGAGAAGTACTTGCCAGAGGGAACACATACTCAAGCGTGGTAAAGAACAAATGGAACAGCTATGACTATGAGAAAATAGTGTGATCACAACGGGATGGCCGAAGTTCAGTCATTCATACAGGTAAGGCAGACAGAGGAAGAAAGATAATTACGTCCAAACCTTTGGGCCTTGCCTAGTAACCCAGGCAATTATGACATAATAACAGAACAGGTCATGGGTACCAGTGGGACTCCGTATACATGGGTTCCAAAACAGGGTAGAAAAAATTACGGGAGCGATGAAATCTGTTCAGCATCAGAGTTCCCTACAAACGGATAAGATCAGCAGTTAGATAAAGTACAATTAAGATCAATCGACACCTGTCATAGAAATCAGGCTGAAATTTAGTGACACAACAGGATTGAACAAACAAATTATCACGCGGGTGAGGAAACGACGGGTTCGTGGTCAGTGTGGAAAGTAGTGGTTACATTGTACGGAAAGCAAACGAATCGTTTGGGAAATACAAGATAGAAGTATGATAGACTGCATGGGATCTGGACTAAACCAGTTTCGCGAAGCTCCTCGATATGACGAACTGAAGTTCCCAGCCCAGTTTCAATAAATCCCTACACAATGCACAAAATAAGTGGATCCGAATTTTCAAGCAACAGATGAAGAAATAAAAACATTTCAATTCATTGAAAAAGGTCCACATTCTGCTCTGATTTGGGCAAGTGTGTCATCACCTACGTCAACGATCGGTTATTTAAGTTATCCGGAAACGTGTTTACTCATTCCCCAAACACATATCATTGTCTCTGTTCTTCAAATGTAAACCCAAAAAGTATGAGTCAATACAGGCCCCTGGTTATCGCCAATGTACGTATATCTCTTGCATGTACTACCAATGGATTTGATGAATTCTCCGATACTTTTCCCATGTTCCTTCCTAATCATTCGGATTCATCCTTCTGTACCATCATGCGGTAACTTCAATAAGTCAGATGTTGGCTATCTTACAACACTTTGGCTGAAAAACACTGTTACCTTCTCAACCAAATTTGAAGCTCATTTGGACCCCAATTTTGTGAACAATCCCAACATGTTCCATACCGATTATCGTTTACCGGTGGGAAGTTCAGCTCACATGGCCATTAAATTGTCTCCTGCTATTTAAGGAGAGAATAACTGTTAGCAGTTTACGTAATGTGGCGACCGGAAGAATTCTGAACGCCAATGAACTCCGGACAACCTCGCCAGACTTGTAGACATGGTGGTAGGGATTGATCTTAATATATATCTCCTCACGCAGATTCACCTTTGTTCTGAGATCGCCTGACAAAATAACTAAATTTTTTCTTCGATTTAGGTGTCCCATTTGAAACTGTATACATTCGTGCATATGGATTTTCATCCCCTCATCCAAGTCAACTGCATCGTAAAAAAGATCGTGCAAACAAAGCTAAAAACTGTCTCTTGGTCAAAATTCTATCGAGGTCGATAAAAGTCGAGCTACACAAGATGAAAGCCATGTATGTTCCGACAATAACGACGATTAAAAATAATTGTGATACTTGGACAGTTTTTACGCGACTGAGGGGAGAGAACTCAAAGGAACTCCCACCCGCGGTAGATGTTGAAGAACTCAATCAGAACTTCATCGATGGCAGTGGCTCTGCATCAGCCTCGAGTTTCGATGTCAGCAGCCGTTTGGTGCCCATTAGTCATGCGGCCCTGATAGACTATCGCCAATTGTGCCAAAGGAATGTGCGGTCGTATTAACCCCTATCGTGTCCAACCTCTTCAGTCTTTGCCTAACTGTGATGACAGGATTATCCTAAATGAAACCAGAAGGCACAGCAACTGGCCGTGAAGTGCATTGTTCGTTAGCATATCAAATGTGGCATTAATATACACATGAAATAAGGGAGGGAACATATCTGCACACAAGTACTGATCCATCAGCAGTGTTATCGGTAGGTACAAACTTGCCAAACACTGTCGCGTGATTTGCAGGTAGATCATGGGCGCGAGACACGCGTACTACGATAATCCATATCCGTCGTTGGACTGAGATGAGTCATATGCGTATGGCGCATTTGTTTACATGCGGAAATGCATGAATGCTGATTGGAAAGTACATTGAACCAATGAATACTGATTGGTCCGAAAGGGGTTTTCTCGAACTGCATGTGAATGGGACAGAATCACCACATCAACCCATAAGAAAATCCCTAACGGATGGAAAGTGGCCGCCATTACACCCATACCCAAGAAGGGAATTAACAAGTTTCGCCTAGCAGCATGCACTTCCGTTACCTTCAAGGTGTTTGAACGATTACTACTACAGTGAATATCTGCACAGCCTAACGTGTCTGACTCTAACCAATTCGTCTACCGTCGTTTCCGTTCAACCGTCGAAGCCCCCGCCTCCCTCACACTTTCTGTGTTGTCGGCTCTGGATCATAAATGTATGGTGGTTGAAGTCTGTTCATTCGAATACAGTGAGGCATTCAACTGCGTGGACAGATCCAAGCTACTACAGATTCTGACGGATAGAGAAACTCAGCCATATGATGTACACCTTCTGCCCAATTTTTTTCTGGTCGATAGCAGTTTACACAACTTCGTGGTAGAACCTCCTCCAAGAATCCATCCACGCATGGAGTCTGACAAGGAGAAATCCTACCTCCATTTTTGTTTTGTAAGTACATTTCCTCCACGCCTGTCCAGGACAACTGCACACCGATAAAATATGCCGATGATGTGATTCTTGGTGTACCAATATCCTAATCAGCTTATGCAACACATTTTGCAGGAAGGCGTAACCGAACTTGCTAATTGGTCATCCTTACCCAACCTGAGAATGAATCGATCGAAATCTTCCTATATATTGTTTTGTCTTCACAAAGGAATCAGGTATTCTGATCTTTTGGAATCCACTCCCTCCTAGTTCATTAACGGTGAGTGCATCGGGAGCAGTTCATCGGTGCAGTATATCGATGTTACCTTCAACTGTAACCTTTCTTGGTCCGAACATGTCGCTATTGTCTTCCTGCAGATAAGACGGCTTTTGTGTCTTATTAAGATTCAAATCCTTTGGTACTCCACTTCATCTCATCTGTACCTCATCGGAAGTACTGTTCTCATGTAATATGCCCCGGGTTGCTTTCTAAAGACTAAACTAATTGTCCGTTCCCTGAAGCACTTATCTAGAGGTAGTGCTACATCTCGAAATCAGTTAACCCATTTTATAATGTACCAACATGTCTATTACTTACGACTTCCTCAGGTAGGATTTTGGTTGATGAATCGCACCCCCTTTTATCTCGATCTCAGTAAATGTATTTCTACGTCGTCTACACGATTCCACTTTAAACATCTATATGCCCGTACCAAGATCTACAAGTCCTCCACAATACTGTATCTCACTGGTTTCCTTGCTAGCTCAAATGTTATAGTTTCCGAACTAAACTCAATGCTGAGTTGTCATTATATTTCACTCATTGTATCGTTTTGTGACTGGAAGTAAATATGTAGCTGATGAATATCCACCTCTGGGTGTATGAAGCATATAATTGAGTTAACTTGAATTGGATCGACCCGAAATAGCTCATCTTTGTGCCAGAACGTAGGTTGGGTTCAAATCCCCACGGATACATTGCAGTGACTATTTCCAAGGGGAATGGAAGGCCTATGAGTATAGACCTGATAAGACAGTCTGTGTGAAGCCCGTTCAAGTTCTTTTGGAATGACCTGCTCGTCGTTTGGTGTTTGTGCGTGTTAGAGGGCTAAGGAACACTGAAGACAGAGTTTTTTTCTTTGGGGGAAGCAGTGTAACCGCCAGATTGTAGGCCGTCATTTGGGTGTTCGTTTAATGTAGGTGTAGATACCTGCTGATACACTTGCTGAGATTCGGTTCACATAGTTTTTCTTCCTCAAGTGCTTTTGCAGACTGAACAAGTGAAGCCTCCTCCGGAAGGGTATCGGCCCGCTCCGACAAATGTCGCCGGTGCATAAAATTTTCTGAAAGCAGATCGTTTCATCCTTGAATTCTTTGCACTATAATGCTCCTGAGACTAAAGCTCACACGAACATACCCACATCAGACCACTGCATGAAACCATGTGATAAAAATAAACGTATCCAGAGGTTTTTTGAAGCACAGCTCTATTGCATTTCGAAGCCAGGCTTTTACACCAACCAGAAAGAAGGTGAGGTTAAGTAATTTGAAGAGCAATTATTCTCTGAAGCCTGGGTTTTTCGTATATGTTTTATAGATTTAACATCTGTTTGATATCAAGCTTAGTGTCAAAGTGACTACTTTACTATTAACATTGACATTGATTGCAAGGTTAAAGTACAACGAGGAAGAGAAGAGGGGTTGGTAACAGGAACGAATGCATTTTTTGTGGTTTTTCAACATAGATTTAATATTTTCATTTGGTCTTGTGTTTATGGGTAACGAAAGTACAACAGACAGCATTCGCGTCATTCGTTCATATTCCGAACCGAATCCCTAAACGTCTTCAACCAATGATAATTCCCATCCAATGGGCTTCAACCAGGGAGGCGAGAACACACCAACCGAATCCAAACTCTAATGATACCTCGGTCACACTCCAACCCCGCGAGTTGGCTTTGGACTTTTGGGTGCAAAAAATGTGCCTAAATGTTCCACTATATAGTTCCATATTTATTTGATTTTCGCCTATCCATTTGACCGATATACTTACGGAATTGTGTAAGTCTTGTCTAGAGGATTTCGCAAGTGGACGCCTGTAAAACTATTGACTTATTCTCCTGTAGCTCCCATTATTCGATTTAGTTCACTTTCGACTGGCTTTTCTCAGAACAGATTTGTGACGGGAAATGTGTCGTTACCTGCTGTTCCTATACGGTCAAGGATTGAACAGACTGTTTACTACACTCGCCAAGTACAACACAATACATTGTAGTGACTTGCACCGTGGTAGAATACAGTGTTATGATACACAATAACAAAGCGGTACAACTTACAATTCAGTGTTATACAATACAATGTTGTGCAACACAGTACTGTGCAACATAATACAAAGCACTGAAATAACACAAAATAAAATGTGATAAAAAGGAATGCAATGTAGTAAAATATACCGTAACTTACTACAATAAAGATATTAAAATAAAAATATTATTCCCTCTCCTCATCAATTGAGGTTGCTGAAAGCCATGTTGGTGCAAACTGAACTACCTTCCTAAGTTCATTTAACACACTACTACGACACGGCGAATTTGGCCAACTCTAAAGGTCTGAACTCCATTTGGTAGCAGTAACATCCCCAAGTGAGTGATAATGCACTGCTGGGATCAGTGACTGGCTGACGCTATGAGTTTTCTAAATATCGATCTAACAGTAAGATTATGCGAAAACAATAACCAACGAAGCTGGGGTTCTCTATCTCGAAAACAGTCTGTGAAATAATGTACAAAGTTAACCGATGACACAACAGTCTGCTTTTCATTGATTTAATGCCTGAATGTTTTCGACTCTATCAATTCCCCGGGCCATTTCGTTCCATGAAAAATGCTTTAAGAATTAAATATTCGTTTAAAGCGTTGTTGTGAGTGAGTATACTCAGTTGAAGTTTCGGTTACCACAGGTAGCATTCTCCAAGCCAGGTTTTAGAACCGAAATCCACAACAATATTATTTGTAAATCAGATAAAGTCAGGCTCATCGAACACAAAGCACCACTTGGTTATTTATCGGACAAAGTCAGCACGTGTATATCGATCGGAATGTGTCTTCCCATTGAAATAAAACAATCAAATAAGCCCTCATATATGTTGCCCGATTAGATTTTTTAAAGTCCTCTTTGTTGTGGAAAAAATCAGATTGAAAAGGATATATTTCCGAATTATTCTTTATATACCTGACCAAATAAATACAACAAACGGTATACACGTAACACCAACAGTGCAATCGGAGCCCGTGCCGAGCATGTGACCAAGGTTGAGGGGGGTGGGGAGTATGCATAATGTGGGTTATGCAGAAACTATCACATGCAGTTTCAAATTTTCTCTGAAAGGTGGATTATGAACGTCTAATAGGTAATAACGATGGATTGTAGTGGTATTAGTAGTGAATTAATGGCAGTAGTATTGAAATTCACAATACTTTTGGAAACTGGTGTTCGTTGAAGCTCACGATGGTGGATTTCCGGAACTTCCGGTCGCCGAAACTTGCAAAGGTTTCGTCACCAGTTGAAGTGACCAGCATACTGACGATGCCACCTCGACTGGTGATGAAATGTTTGTAATCCAAAAGCCAAATTTCGGCGATCAGAAGCCGTGAAAAATTAATTTAATTGGTTTGCTTATGCCCTGTGACCTTGAACATATATGCGCCTGATTGTACACATGCTTTTAAAACCAGCTGGGATGAATCCGGAACAAACGATGGTGGCAGACGAGATTTGTATTTATCGTCAGACTAGTTCAATCAGATATCGTGTTCGAACGTGTCCGCCCAATCGGTAGTGATTTCCACCCTTATTGACCTGTGTACCCTTTTGCAATAGCACCATTGCGAATGTTAGCACTTACTCTATTGGGCGTAGAGAATCAGCTGTATGTGAAAATATTGGGGTTTTTTTGTCTGCCACGAGAATCATTGCTCGCTGCTGCCGAAAGCGGTGGAATCAGGAAGTCTATTGGGCGGCCACTCGTCTGGAACTGATTCAGCAGATTCACTGCATATTGTTCGTACCAATATAGATTGATCAAAGTGTGACATGTCAACTGCAACTGATGACTGAATTCATTTTATCGTTCAGAAGTTGTAATACTTGTTTTACCAAGTTATATAGTGTATGGAAAACAATTCTATGATAAACGATGCACTGTTCAAATGCATGTTGCCATGTGTTATAAATTATTTTACCTGATCTATGCGAGATAATTTGATGTCGGAAGCACCAATGTTGAAGGCACTGATGACATACTGAGGTCACGAAAACAGTCACTCAGGGCAACCACCGCTTTTAAGTGGGCCTATCGACATCTTGTCTGAACAACATGGTGAATCGGTGAATCACTGCGTGTGTAAAGTTTAATAAACGTAAGAACAGGGGATGTTTGTGTGTGTTTTGTACTGTCTCACTAACTCGAGTGCGAATTCACTTCTGCCAGCGAATCACCTCGCTTTATTTGTGTAAAACACGATGAACATATAGGTTGTTCGTCTATATACCCACTCGCTGTACACAGCGTATTGGTCCGACTGGTGCGGGAAATCACGCTTTGAGGATCAACATAGAGCTGACAGGATTCATCCCTCATCTATCGACCCATGTCATCGATCAGTCATCCAGTCGCTCGTGATCTCGTGGTTTCGTGGGCTCAGTGCTGGGCCGGTGCTGAAGCACTGTCTGCCAGTGAAACTAAGCCGTCTATCGAACGATGTGTCGAACTTTGCCCTCACAGTGTGATCCTTTTTGTGGATCGGACGAGGTGCCAAGACTCGTTTGATGGTTGTCATCTAGTTAACCTACTGTCACAAACATTTGCTGACCGTGTTCTTTCTGAGAGAGGTTCGGACATGTTCTGACTTTCTTTTTGACAGGCATCCCGTTTATTATCCAATCAAAACCATGCGTAAAGAAATAATCAGAATGATCGAAATTGATGAAGTAGTCTAGTTTTGGATTGCCGGAAATAAGGAACGGTTTGCTTCCAAATGTCTGCTGAACATGAGCACCGATGATGATTTCTCGACAGCCTCAGATGAACCCTGCTCTGGAAATTTGACCGTTAAAAGACACCGTGATTATCATTTTACTGACCAATTGTATTCCCTTCCAATTCTTTTCAAACAAAAGCCTCTCGACAACTGAAGAATTTCGCCTAAATGTTCCATCTGCCATCTTAAGGTTTGTGAACCACAACTGCTTCCGATCCAGTATAAGAAACGCACTTTTCTACTCTTTCAAAGTAATTCAAGCGGAAAAATCTCGGCCAGATAGACTTACAAGTAGACTTCAAGTAGTATTAGTTCCGTGCTTAGAAAAACTAGCAAACTGAGTTTACTCTCTCCGAGTTAGTTTTCACGCTCGATGAGAACGGCTAAACTTTTTCGACGACTCCCAAATATGTTTGTGAAACGTTGAATAGGAGAGCAAACGAAGAATGAGTTCAACTTCCGAGAGCAAATGAGTACGTCATAGATAAAATGCATTTTGTCATTCAATTCCCAAACCACACACTGTGACGGTATAGATTGTGGCCACAAAAGCGTGTCACTATCAGGGAAAATATGCAAAATCACATTACCTTGGGATTTGGGGTAGTTAACCAAATGAGGCTTCGTAGCAGAAGGCATCTGACCCCATTTGTCGGACATTAACCTTTCCACTCACGTTCTTCCCTCGAACTGGTAAACTGGGGAACACCGCTCTCCGCTTTGTTAATAAAGTGAACGTTCCCCACCAATTGGAATGGTCTGGAACCACGGAGTTTATCTCTTTTACCGTAGCTCACTTCGGGTGTAATTACACAGAAGAGAATTGGGTGTGACAGTGTTCCGAGTGATATTCACAAAATTTTGCCCAGAGTTAGTGGTGGGATTGGACTGCAAAATCATCTAGCAACGGGTATTTTGATTTGACTGGTGGTGGTCAAATGGCTATCATGGTTGACGTCAGATATTTACAATCTCAATTTGGTTCCCGCCACCGCTTGTCATTTCCCTATTCGGCGGCCTTTCATTGGCCTTGATACCCTTGCGGAAATGTTGTACACTGTAATATAAGGAATAACAAGGATGTAAGCGAATATATATATATATATATATATATATATATATATATATATATATAAGAGTTAGGTACTTTACCCATGACTGTAACGGCATGGTAGTAAAAACCAGTATCATCAATCAGCTAGTCGTACACAGTTTACCAAGTAAATTGCGATGGTTCTTTGAGTTTAGCTTTCTTACAGACAGCGATTCTAACATCGAGCGTACCGTTCTAGTCAGCGGGTGATCTCGAGGAACGAAGTTCTGGAATTTTTTCAATTCAAAATGTTGTTACTTTAACCGACGATTTTTTCCTCGAGTAAAATCGCCTCCAAAAAGCAAACGTCCAAGAATATGCAAACAGTTTTGATTAACACGAATCGCAGTACACAATCGATGGTGAGATGGCGCACACACGTTCACCACGGATCGTTCACTTAACGTGATCATGTGACCAGATGATTCTAAGCGCCAAACAAGCCGTTTTGATTGGCCCCATTATTTCCCAAGTGGAGTCGGTGGGGCTTAGCTTAACAACCTGATTGACAAATATACTGGCGAGCAAAGAAAAGGAAATCAAATGGACGATTATATAATCCGTGGCTGGGCTATAATTCTGAAAAAAATAGTTGTTAAGTAACACGTCGATGACCGCTTAAGATATCCCGTAGTGATGAAAGATACAAGTCATTCCTACTGTTGGAGTTCTTAAAGACCCAAATACCACGATATATGTATGCGCTTCGTGTTCTTCTACAAGTCCGTGACTTAAGTTTATACCCGTCACCAACTACCCTTACAAAGTCATTGTACACTCGTGAAACAATTTTGGAAACTGAAAAGTTCTGTTGTAATTAGAAGAGTATGATCGCCCTCAATCGGTCATTCATTGGTATATGGTTCACCCACCTCTTAATGATATAACAACAGTTGCCCGTCAGTCATGCTCACTATCAACTGTCTGATAGTGTATTGTACCACATGATCCCATTACTCCGTCAAAGTAGTCAACAAATCCATTAGAGATTTTTATGGTCGTCTCTGATCCCTCTAATGTTTGATTCGATTGAGATCGGGGAGTTGAGGTGGCCACGGGAGCATTTTTCTACCGTGATATGCATAGAAAACTCTCGTACGATAAGGATACAATGTTCAGGCGTGTTGTCGTCCCGGAAAATTGCTTCAATATTTGTTCTCAAAAGTTGCAACATGCATCGCATCGGGACTTCGAGGTACAGTTGACCTGTGGTCATGCTGTCCACAAATTCCAGCTCTCTCCGATCTTTCCATCAGATGGCCCACCCCCACACTTGCACTGAACCTTCATTCTTCTGCATGATTGCTGTCATTAGACCACTTTTATTGGTTCCAGAGATTTGTTTCCAAACCCACTTTCGATAATCATGTTTGAATAATGAAAATACTGACTCATCGGTTCAAGCGATGAACTTCCGTTGTTGAACCGATTGGTCCATTTGTTCACTATCCATCTTGAAAGACCTAAATAGTTGGAAATCTCTTGGGCAGGGGGACATCCCCGATTCCCACCTAATTGCACGCCCTATGATCTAAACTTTGTGAGTATCACGTGCAATCGAAAGAGCAGACAGAAGTGTGTGCTGTCAGACTGAATAGTGCACATCAGTGTGTGTATGATCTTTGTATGAAGTCTGATGCAACGATAGATTGTGTGAGGTAAAAGTACAACAATGTTGGGCTTGTGTGGAATATAAGGAGATGACGATATGGGGATGGGGGTTGAGGTGCTTTTTAGCAAACGGTGTCTTTTATCCTCTTGCAATTAGCCATTCAATGAAAAAATAAAATACACTCGAAAAGAGGATAACCGGACACGACCAAAAATCCACTGAGTCTGATGCAATAAGGGATTAAATGGGTGATAGATAAGCTCTTTTGTATTCGGATGCGTCCATCTTAAACATCGATCTTTTCCTTCAACAATCTGTGAAATCAGTCGACTGTCAGCAGATAGTAAAACCGACCATGGAATTACGTAACCTCAATCCGTGAAATGTTACTGATGCGGGTTACACATGAGTCATTCACGTTGATCATAGGCACAGACCACGAAGCCGGCTTGCCAGACTTGACAAGGAAGGCAGATTGGAAATCCCATCACAAATATTTCGCCTACGTTTAGTTCGGAATTAGGACATCAACAGTGTCCACGGGCACGAGCGCCCACAAGTGGGGATGGTTAACACTGGCCCAATTCATCCTACTCTATTCGCTGTTGTGTAGCTGTTCAACTGCAGCTTTACTGAAATTTATTCTGACGAGACCAACCAAGGAACGTTTACAATGCGTGTGAGCAAGAATTCCCCCGCATCACACCTACAACAATGATTAATCAATCTTATTCTGATTGTGTGAACATTATACGGAGAATATGAATTAAACTGCCCAGAATGACTTTGTTTTCCATGGTTTTATTTTCTCTCTGTAAAGCAGCGAGACGATATACGTTGATCAACTCGACCAAAATTCCTGATTTTCTGTAGTCAAGTCCCAGGTGGCAACTGGGTGCGAAATTCAACCGATTTCCGTGTTCTGGTATTTGGGCTGTAGGCCGGGCACTGCATGACCTTGATCCCATAGAATAGCAGTCAACATTTTGTAATGTATGAGCAGGAGACGAGAGTATTATCTTGCTGGAAAATGGTGTCATCTTGTAGTCTGTTGGTTAATGGTGCGAACAAAAGCTATTCGAAAGTACGAATATGCACAACGGAATCTTGTATACCCTCAAGTATAACCAGGTCACTTTGATCTTTGGTTAAGAAGGCTACGGAAACCATCACGGAAAACTTATCGTTGGTCATTTAGTTGCAAATTCTTTGTTCTTCTCTGATATTAGGATAGCAATGATTCCAGGCATTCGGTCCATCCAAATTTATATTCCTCGTCACTGAAGCAGACATCTCTCCCGCGTATTCGATCGTGCCAAGTGAGCTTCAGCCCGAAAAAGACGTTGTTCTCTATGCAGCTGCGCCAGAGCAACATAGTTTTTCATTGAGTGCTTTTTCCAACGTTCTTTTCGAAACACTGAATCTCACCGAATCCCTCAAGGTCCACGAAAAGCATGTCGTTGAAGGCTGGACGAGTTAATCTGCGCTTAACCGATTTCCTTAGTGTTTGGACGACCCATTCACCTTTTTAGCGCATAAATCAGATACCGTCGTAGGAAGTTTCTCGATCTTTTGCGTTGCTTCGCGATTTCATATGAACTGATTCCCGTTTGGTAGAACGTGGATATCTCGCCCTTCCTAAAATCTGTTAGCTTAGTCCAGTATGGCATTGTGCAGGCAAAAATCGGTGAGCTCCGTAAGCTGTGTGCGTGCAATCAACGCGAGTGAATGTGGCTTGGTCACTACGGACCTCACGTGGTCTAGTGCACATGGGCCAGGTGATTCCGGTCCCCATGACTTTGTCATTCACCAAATTGTGATGCTTGTATCTACCCAACCAATCGTACGTGATAAAATAGCTCGCACTCGGACTACGATCACTGGGTGGGAACAAAAAGACCGTACAAGACCAACATGAACGTATTCTCTTGCATGTGGTTTGTACTAACTTGTTTATATACAAAGGTGTACACTAACTGGCCGATACAAGCTGACCAATCACAAACCGACTTTGCCGTATGTGCACAATCTAACACTCACGGTCCGGCTTCACCCAATTGGCAGGATACTGGGAATGAAACAGTTGTGCACTAAACTACGTGTGAAGGCATTGGAAACACTACAGAAATCTTATGCTTTTGTCGCTGTCTTTTTGCTAAGCAGCCGAAACTCAGAATAGTTATCTATCAGATAATGAATGAATTACCGAATGAATTATTGCAAAACTGACTAATCTTGAAGTTGAACATATTTTTCCGGACAACAACTCTCCCCTCACAACCGGTCGTAATTTGGAAAGCAAATCTACAAAAATATCAAAATGTTCTGTTTACGAAATCGCACTTCGTAAATAATACGTTGACTTCTAGTGGTGCTCCTTCCGTTTTTTGTGATTGAATTATTTCAATAAACAGGACTTGATATTTTGCTTACTTCTGATTTTGTGCATATTTCAAGGCCAGACAAACTTCGAACACACTGTTTGTGGCACTCCTTATCCTGTGAGTAACGATCCAACTCAAGCTTCCAGTCTGATTGTATACCGGTGGTGTATCAGAGTCCCGAAGTACTTCGACTGAACTCGGTTGAATACGTTGATGAGATGGTTACTAAATACAAAAGCTATGTCCAATGGTGCAATTCGATGTAACTTTCCTTCCATGTTGACACAAATAAGAACCGGTATCAGCGGTGAAATTCCCACCCCCTTGGTAACCAATGATCGGTAGCATTCTGCTTGCTAAAATCGTGTCTCTGTCTTACGATAGAAGTAAATAGGCTACGATTAGAGACTTTACTAACGGTGAAATTTCTGTGGTGATTGAAATGGACGAAGTAGCACTCGAATCCCAATTGAATTGGCAATAAAACAACTAATTATTAATGCCCAAAAGGCAGCCTTTTTATCGGGTCGAGGGTTGGCGGGAGGAACTCGTACGTGGATGGTATTCACTTCAAATAAAGTGGAGTGTTCAAGTTTGAAAGGTTTATGGAGAACGTTTAAACCTGTCTGAACCTAGCCTCACAAATCGAAATGCAATAAAAATTATTTGCCATAAAGTACCAATGCCAAACTCAACATTTAAAACCCAAAGAAGCTCTTTAGATGGCACCATTGCCTCATCAGACATGTTGAAATTCATCCGTAGTACATGCCCATCTATCATTGAAAACAGAACATGGCAGAGCGACTTGAACCAATTTATGACCGGAGAGATTTTACTGCGTCTCATAAAACGCATGCTGGAAACTGTATAATGGTAATCACTGCTACTGCAAAGATAATTTTACGAGTGACAGATTCACAAAAACCACGTTTTTATCAGGAGCAATGATAGCCCCCACATATGAGCAGGTACACGAGGTGTGACTTGGCATAAATTGATAATGGTTTTTTGATTGAGGGAGGAGGAGGGTGGGGTGGGGGGAATCTACCTGCCATTTTGCGGTGGTGCACAAACAATTCGATTTGGTCATCACTCTATAGCGGCAGCTACAAGGAAACCTTGCATTTAGAGATCACCGGGGGCCGATCAGTCCTTGTGCGTGCGGTACAATTCCTTTTGACAAAAGTATGTCAACAACCATTCGACTGGAACGCGTTGTTTAACAGTTTCTTCTCAGCGTAAAGCATGACCAGTAAACAGAGTTTGCAGGCAACTATATCATACATGGTTCTTTCCAATCCATCCTTGTAATTCTGAAGTATGGGGCCGTAATTTATGTAACGTTAGTCTGCTGTGTTCTCTTTTCAGGTTAGTATTGAAAAGTGGTAGTTTCAATCATCTATCAGTCTCACCATATAAGATATATATATATATATATATATATATATATATATATATATATATATATATATATATATATATATATATATATAATGAATGTCTAAGTTACTCGGGATGACAACTAACGGCTTCCTTCGAATCAGCATCACGTGATAAATTGCCCCCCCCGGCAAAGGTATCGGATGCTGACAGCTCGAATACTAATAATTGCAGTTCATTTGTTGAGATTTGGCAGATTTGACACATTTTTGAAATGATCCAAAACGTTAAAAGTCGTTCACCCCGTGGCGTGGCCTCGCAGAATCAGTGGCAGAGCACTTGTGGTACTAAAGAGTGAGTGGAGACCATGAGTCACCTCGAATCTCGCCGGACTCAAGGACTTTTATTATTCGGATCATTTTCAATATTTACGGGATCCCAAATTAGAAAAGCAGAACGACTGAGTGTCTCTACGGGCGAACGTATATTCGGAATCAGAGTACTGTAAATACAAGCACAGGAATGTTTCAAGAGAACGAAAGTCGTCAATGAATACTAGTCTCACATGAAGAAGGCCGGATGTGATCGGTGGTGTTGGGTACTTTAGATTGTGCATCCTTGACTTGACTTGATTTGGTGCAGACATGTATCGAATGCGCTAGTGTAAGGCTGGTGGAAAAGGGATAAATCAGTTACGAATGTCCATGGCGCGTAGATTAGTCTCACAACATCATTTGACTCAGTGAACGGAACACAACATTATTCTACCCAGTTGTTTTTGATTACGTCATAAAATTGCCACCTAATCGCCTCTAAATTCACCTATCGGGCTGTCTTCCGTAGCTTATGGCACTGATTCTGTTTTTCAGCCGTTGAATCACCATAAGAAAAATATCATCGTTGACCTTTCATATTCTACTCCTATATGCCACCCAAAGTGATAGAAAACAGTCTACACAGATAAGATACGCAGATACGTACTCCGTTATTACTGTCAAGCTGCTGCTTTATCCAAACAATGAATAAAGTATAAAATGGTATCAAGGGTTACACAGTTTGCTGGTCAACCATAGTAGTATACAGCTCGGTTGTCATTTAATTTTTATCACTTTCATCTTGTTGAGACTCGATCAGGGTTCATCAAGTTAATTCTCAGGGTTATGCCAGTCCGTTTTTCATGATAGTTCAGAGCGATCATGCTTCCACGGGGTGCTTCCCTTACATACTGTACCCATGTGCTAACCTGGAATTAAAATAGACAACTTATTTATATTTGCTGTATGGAAATCCCATTATCTGTCTTCACACTTGATAGACTGGTACCGTGTTACGCAAATTTATCAGGTCTGATATCAGAGCTTATGCGCGTGTCTGTCTGTAGTATTGCATCGGTTCAATTGATTGGGCCACCAGCCGAGCTCAGTTATGTGAAAGTTGAATATCCACCCGCAGGGGTGCATAAAGCGTCTTCTTGTCTTGCCCGCCTCTTAGTAACCTGTCCGAAATGTCCACGTCACTCCTAATGAGAAAACTTCACTGTATGAGTAACGAATCCGGTGATGGAAACGCACCATCTCGTTTACTAGATAATGAATAATCCACCGGCATTTTTCGCATCCGAAAATCCAACAGCGAGAGCCGGAATCGAACGGGGGCATTCCGCTTACCGGGCGGATACTGTAACAGTTGAGGTATCGGGATAAGGCCAGTCGGGAGTGAATATTGCCAGTGAACATCCGGCGATACATAACCACTAGTGCAATGATTCACAGCAATTGCCACTGTTATAATCACTGGACTAACCTCGTCGGCCACTTCCCAGTCGGATAAAAAAATAAGGCTAATGCACTTATGGCTCCCAACGTTGAAACTTTGGATGTAAAAATTGCATGTGAATTTTCCATTATCTAACATCTAATCTCGTCGTGTCGATAAATGCATTCTGCTGATATCATATACAAGAATCAAACCTCGAAGAGCCAACCCTGAACCCCCGGTGATTCACTATACAGCCCGCTACTTTCGAGTCTTAACAAGGGACCCAGAAGATGTACGTTGTGGATGATAAGACAGTTGTACGCAGGTGATTTCAGATTTGGTACTACGTAATTATTCCTTCTGTAAGCGTTGATATGGGTTAAATCCACGCGAACTTATGATATTACGTAGTGAAACGTTTTCACGGAAACTCTCTCAGCTCACTTTTCACGGTAACATATATTCCAGTAGGCTCTGTTCGGGTACCTATTCACGATCCCATCACATTTCCTTTCAGTATAGCTCTCCTTGAGAATTCCCCAATGATCCTCCACATATCCAAGTTATCATACAGAAAAAAGATTGTAACTGAATTCCTAAGAACCCTATAATTATTGATTGAATGAGATTAACGTCTCGTCCATCCCACTAAAAATCAACTTTTCTTCTAGCATTATATGGACTTATTAACAGAAATGTCTACGGATCGGGTCCCCAATGGATGTATTAGATTTTCAATTCCACACGCTTTCACTAGGCCCCCCCCCCAGGATGGCTCATTTCTCATGAAATACGACCTAGCTTTCAGCACTCCCGAATCGTGCTAGTTATACTCCTCTGATACTTTCATCATACAAACGCGTTGTGAAACGCCACACACAGGTTTGCTCTAGGAAAGAACAATAAATAAAACAAAAGCCAAGGTTATTCGCAATGAACCACAAATTATTACAGAACGTGGACGTGCACAACTGATTTCCGACCGTGCTCCATAGCACCATGTGTAATTAACCGCGCGCCGTGGAGACCAACGTGCTCAGTGAGCCCTTTGTTCGAACGAAATTCGTGTTGGTGCCCATGTGTGTACATTAGACGAACGTAGATGTCCGTGTGTTGTGGTGCAGTGCAGTGCGGTGCGGTGCGGTACAGTACGGCACGGTGTGTTGTGTTTGAGCTGTATTGTGCTGTTGTGTGTGTGTGTGTACACTTGTACTTGTGTCTGTCAGTGTCTGATTGAGCACTTGCTGTCTTTACCTAGACTATTTAGGGGGACGTCACTTGTGTGTTCTCGTCCTCATCCGGTGACGTCAATTCGCAAACGACCTTTAACTTTACACAGATATGCATGTAAAAATAGGCTGGTCACACCTATGCTTTGCTGTGCGCCTCACGTGATTATTTTCCAGGCTTGCGAAAAAAGCGTGTGGACTGTGCTTGATGTGTGTTTACCGTAGTGGCATTGTTACTAACCGACTACGAAAAAAAGAAGGAAAACGGCGTCTCATCAAAGCAAAATACGCATCACGTGAAATGCCCGGGATGTACAGCAGCATATTAGGTGATATTATAGAACCTACACCCAAAGACGAAGTACGACACCACTGAGAAACGGATGGAACACTTGAGAAAATTGACACTTCAAGACATGGGCATATCGATTCGTCTTGCCTTCAACACCAAAAATTCTGTATCAGAACTGGAAGTTGAACACCGGGTCAACATTTCAACTGGAACATCACAGAGAACCCTCAAATTCGAGCAGTGAACTGAATGCATATAAATACCGTTTATCTTGGGCTAAAACCCATATAGTACAGACAGAACTACGGAAAAATTGTCCATTCGGATTATGAGGGAAAGGTTCATTACTAGCTTCATTTGAGGAAATATTCGAGATGTCTCAGTCAAATGATGAACGGCAGGAACTCAGCAACTTTCTCTAGGGGTGCTTTCTCGGCCCATGAGTTCAGTGAATCTGTAATGGTATACAATGGTATTGTATACAATGTGGGACATACTACGATATTTCCTGCAGTTCAAGAGCTTTGCACCGCAGTTTAAGAGGCACGTGCCACCTTGCAAAGCTCCTAAACGGTGGTGCAAAGCTGTGAAACCACTGTTCAAAGTTATTACACTACGCTGTGTGGCTCTTATACTTTGGAGGATATTATAGAATATTATACTCTATCATAATTTATTTACAGCTATCAGACGGACACAAAGTTTCGCCACGATAATGCAACCATTCACAACTAACCAGTAAATAAAAGTTTGTTCTTGTTCTGCGGTATCCAGTGCTGTAGTATTGCATGTAATCTGGGTCTCAGACCAATCGATGACCTGCGGGGAATTCCGGATAGTTGCTTATTATAGAGATACCAAGGTTTGTGAGTCGACAGCTGAAATCAAGACCATAATATCGGCCGATATGTGCTCCGACCTCTCGTGAAAGATGTGAAGAGGATTTGTATTAAGGTGCTCAAGTAGAATGGCCGTAACATGCTACTGGCAAGAGATTTGACTAGGCCAAATAGGTCGTGAAAATTTTTGTTAGGTTTATAACCTAGTTTCCGTGGCTATTATCAGTTGAGTCAAGTAGATTTCATTCACAGTATCGAAGACATCTTAAAATGGTCGGTTTCATTGATCCGCGACCCATCATTTTGCCCATCATTCCAACATGATACACTTCAGTACCCTCTGAATGGCAGGAAAAGCCGGCTCGGGGTTTGCCGATTACTTGACCAAGCCGGTATTACGTTTTGCTTGACTCCCGGACTTTAGGTCGCCTGACATTTGGTCGAATGGAGATTTGGGAGCCGGACATTTGGATGATTGAATTACGCTATATTCGTTAAAGTCTGTCAAATGTCATACCCTCAGAAAGTGGATGAGGCGTAGCCCATCCCCTTGGCCATTCTCGGGATTTATAGTTACCACCTGGAAATCCTGAGTTATAAAGGCATACATTGATCACAAATCGGTAAGCGAAAAGGCTTCTGCTACGCTGTCACGCAAATGCATCACAGTCAAGCTATTTTGACCGTTGTGACCTCACAACAACTTCACGTCGGAATTCCTAAAGCCGAAGACTTGAAGTTAAGGTCGGCTGGGATGGTAGTGCGGTCTACCACGCCAGCTCCCGGTGAATCTGGAATTCAAGCCTTTGTCCTTTTTGAGGTGATAGACACGTGATCCACTTGACTACCTCAGTACGTGAACAAAATGACTTACCTTAACGACTACATGCAGCAGGCAAAACAGGATTCGTCAATGGTCTTGTCTTAACGAATCAGGTGCTACTTCTGAGAAACTGAGGTTCGTTTAGGCGTTAATGGGAACATTATAATACAGACCGTAACACTTTGGAAGTGCTACATTTCCAGGTTGACAACCAATGAAAAGGTTTGGGACTGGATGCTACTGTAACAAGGACGATAACACACCGCAGGATACTTGTATTTCACCGGCCAAACAAGTCAAGTCATGAAACACATGCAATCGTGTATATAGGTCCTTTTCCAGACTGCGCGGCACCAAGATTGCTATTGTCCATGCTTGAGCACTTCGGCTGCGTTCTGGCCAGTTGCCTGTGGTCGATGGCTTGTTTATCTTGGGCGTCATTTCCCTTCGGTTGGTCCGGTTGTCTCAGTTGACGGCTCGATCGGCAGCCCCTCACCTGAGCTATCTTGATGGTTGCCGGATATCCCACTGCTTCCTCTCTGGTAGTCCGTATGCCTCCTTTTGCCTACTTCGGGACGCCTGCGACATATTTGCCACCTGTTCTTCTGTCTGTGGCCCTCGTTTGGTTTGTCCGTTCGCTTTGATGTTCACGCCGTTCCCTCGCCCCAGCTTTCCCCGTTACACTACTATCTGCCACTTTCTGAGTGTGGCATTGAACAGACTCAAATGAATATAGCGTAATTCGGTCATCTAGTTGTCTGGCAACCAAATATCCATTCGACCAAATGTCCTGCTACCAAATGTCCGGACAATGTTTTGGTTTACTTCGTAGAACGGAGAGAAAGAAAGAAACTTTTGCAAAAGGAATTATTTTCATTTATCTCTCACAATTTGAGAACGTGTGCGTGTGTTTTGGGGGGAATGATGATGGTTTATACCTCCTGTACGTGGTTTACAAAATATCTGAAGCAATTCGTTGTGTGATTTTGATCACAGGACCAATTTTTAAAATTGGCTATCAATAATGTAAGGGATGTGAGTTGCTCTGACCTAAAGTAACCGAATTAGCTTCATAGATGCTTCTGAACTAGTTTCAGCCAGCGGTTGTAGTTGACTGACGCATCAGTGTTGTAATGGCCTTTGTCTGGCGCGTATTTATCCCCTGTTGAAAAACCAATTGATCCACGAGATCAGTGCAATATAGCGAACAGTATGTTGCTCAAATGGCACATGTTCCCATGTACGGGCAACCAGCCGGTTTTCGACCCAGACTGGGAGAACTGTCATAACTCCGGCAGGGTGCATCCAATTCCCGACAGACAAGCGGATGCCACTTTGACACTACTGCTGACTGTTGTTTTCAGATGAAAGTTGTGCTTTCCGATATGTTACGGTAACCAGATGACTAGTCTAAGACCAAAGGCTTGGCAGTGGATACATACAGATTTCCTCAGCCAAGAGGTGTTTTGCACGGGTTACCGCGGCCAATAAAGTGCAACCAAGCCATGCTGCTACGACGCCAAAGCAGACGGAATTGATAACCTGTCTGCAGCTAACTGGGCGACCATCAGCCCAAAAAATAGGAAAAGAACATATCCGGCCTGTCTGGCTGCACCACAAAATTAACTAAGATTGATTTTGAGATATAATTTTTAATTCGGTCGGTGGTTGGTTTCTGGGATCCTTGTAAGGGGAACGCTCGATGAAAGATTGTGCTCTGTCCGTTTGATCACTGCGGAATAGTCTGCAGTTATATACGGTGCAGTTCCTTAGGCGATTAAATTTGTTCACTTGTTCTGTCACTCGTCTAGTCGAACCGAAATGTTGGGCCAAATTAGCTCAGTTACGAAATGGCAGCATACGTTTAAAGAAGCTAACTTTATTCTGTATATTGTTCTACAAGTGATAAAATGCCTTTCGAAACAGTAGTAACTCAGTTTAGATCCACTTTGCTGATTCATCCTGCACCAATTTTTAAATTCCCGCCAGAGGTAAAATAACGTCATGAGTGCTTCGAATAGTCCTTGATTTTATCAACCTAGTGAAAAATTTCCAAGGCAATGCAATTCACGGTTTTTGAAATCAGATAAAAGGGTGGATAGTCAATGATTATGATCTGAGTGGGTTCGACAAAGTATGCAGCTTTCAGACATCCTAAGTCCATTACTCGCAACCGCGAAGTTTCTAAGTCCAGGTCCATAGTACTATAGACCGCTGCGTGATCACCCACGACGTCCCAAACCGGCATTGTGCAAGTGTTTGCGGATGTTCATCTTCATACTCCGTTCCCTTATCTGGTGATTGGAATGGAAGCAGTTCTGCCGAAACGCAACTATCACAGCAAGCCCCTCGGAACTTGACCGCAAGATTGATTACTCTCACCGTTTGTCTCACGTTCAAGCTGTTTGGACTGCCCGACTTCATTGTTCAGCCCTCACGTGATCTGGGTCAGGTCGATCGATCGAGCGAAATTGTTCACCTAGTCAGTTTCTTGGCGTACAGGTGTGAGCTGGCTTCGTTATAAGTTGATCTACAAGAGTAATGAATCGCTATGATCGAAAACCTACGTCGGTTGTGTTTCCAATGTATTAGCAGTACTGGTCTCACTGATTTTGAAAATTCCTACGTTATTGGACAAAGAATTGTGCATCCTACAATATCAACACGTCGAACTGTACACAGTTGCTTCATACTCAGTGGAAGTCACTCACCCACTTAATAGTTTTTTATTGACTGCAGCCGCCTTCCTGAATTTCTGTGCATTTCTGTATATACTGCAGTCAAGGTGATCATTTATAAATGGTAAATTGAACGTTCTCATGAGATCAAAGGCAAAAGTGCACACACAGCCTACCTACAGTTACCTTACAAAGGTGATGACATTAATACCCTAATCAGCAGACGCCTCAGCTGTGCTGTTAATCGTACGTATTATGCCGCTAACATCATCATTCTTTATACAACTTCCCGGATGAAACTACCATCGATAAAAGAACCGCTGCCTCTCCACGCCAAGTCAAATTGCATTTACCAGTTTAAGTGTGGGTGCTCAGCCACCTACATCGGCAGAACGGAGAGACAATTGCGTAATAGAATGGTTGAACATATTCCGGTTTGGTTACAAAGAACAATGAGCGGACAGATACAATCAGTGACGTCATCGAACGCACGCAGAACACTCAGGTCATCCATTACGAAACACCTGTGGGAGACAAATCACTGTGTTAATCTGAGCACGGCGTTCACGGTCACTTATGTCACAAACAATCAACGATTACTGAGATACGCGGAGGCATTAGCAATTAACCAACGTCATCCTCAACTGTGCAAACAGCGAGAATGGATAATTACGTTAGCCTTGCCTTGGTAACGCGTTTTCATTTGCTATCATTAGTTGTGTGTGTGTGTGTGCACTTTTGCCTTTGATCTCATGAGAACGTTCAATTTACCATTTATAAATGATCACCTTGACTGCAGTATGCACTAGTGAAGATGCAGCGAAATGGTCCAGAATACATCGTGCAATTTAATGCTATTGACTTCTATGTTCAAATTTGTGTCGGGAAAGCTATGTTTTCATTTCTGTATAATAAATATCAGAATAGAAGAAAAAATGATGTTTTTTTATTGACACTGAGGCATCGCTGAAAGGAACACGACTCCGCAAATTCAAGTCGTTGACTCTCGCGGTACCCTCGCTGCAACTGTCATCACTGTGACGCGGACATCGGTGGGTACGTGGGAAACTTACCCAAAATAAGTTTGCAAACTGTGTGGAGAAGTTGATCACGTGAAACTCTCAAGTGTGGAGAAGTGTTGACCAACTTCAATCGCACCAAAGATCGTCCGGTATATGTTTTCATTTACAGCAACGAAAATTATTGGAATCTTTTTTTCGTCACCTTATTGGGTCTGAATTAAGTAGCTAACACACAATCGACACATGTGTTGATGTAGCACTGGGTATACCAGTCCATATTCACAGGGGTAGAATGGCATCAGCAGCGTGCCAGCAACTAGCGGTCTGAAAAACACAATCTCGTCCAGACTGGAATGAGAGACCTCAGACCTTTGGAGGCACGTATATTTACGTAGGAGTACCCAGGTTATCTCAGCCTATCGTTTTTCTTTGATGAGAGTTATGTTGTCAGGATGGCCGCACAATCTCAATCGCCGATAGGTTGAAAGCAGCTACCATTTTCTTTGTTCCTAGTCATCGGTATTTCCACATGGCCAGCTCATACTTTTCCTGTTAGGCATGCACACGCACACGTACGAGTTGAAGCATTTATTTCAATTTATACCACCCTGATCGTCCAGAGGTTTGTTCCGTATACATAGTTCAGTTCAAGGGACCGAATATTACTTATAGGTCAGAGTTGTGGTAAAAACTAGGCTGCGGACAGTCATGATGAAAAATCTATCAATGGTATGACACCAATGCCATCATCCTGAAGCCCCCTCTAAGATAGGACCTACTTGGATGACATGAGCATAACGATGATTTCTTGCTTGTTTGTTCGTGTGTGTCCTGTGCTCGGGCAAGCCACTTACACCTAGACTTGTTATCAAGATACCTTGGACACGTTTCGACAAGCAAACTCCAAGCATGACTTTTCAAAGGAGCCAGATTATCGCTCCTGGGTCCAGATGATTTGATGTTAGAACACGTTTTTGGAGACAATTAATTATTTCCAATGATTCGTTTTTTAACCTGCACAAATCATACTGGAAATGGGTGTGTTGATGTGGGTCAAGGAGCCTTCGGATGGAACAAAATAGTTGTGGAGGCTAGGGGGGGGGGGGGTCGGATTACGTCGATGGTCACATGATTCGGATCAAAGTCATTGGGGTAAGTGTGGTTCACTTGAACAATTTTTTTCTGTGCATAGAACAGGTACGAAAAGACGGATGCTGATTGCTTCGGTTGTGTCCAGCGTGTAAATAGGGATGGAGGTTTGAGGGGATTAGTGGGCACCCGGTACTTGATTTGAAATGGCGGATCTATGTTCACTTGACGACCTGTGTCCACCAAGTGTTCCAGAATAGCACTTTGTATTCTTCCGTGTTAAAAGCCATCGTGGATAATGCTTGCCTTGCTGTTCCCCGATGTAGATTCCGATACTTTCAAACCGGAATGAATACAGTGCTTATAGTTCACCCTAATTTCCTACGAATTCTCAAGACTGAATGAATATAGGCTCGTGAAAATGACGCTTATATCTCATCCCATCTCTGCATTTGGATCTCACACGGATTTGAGTCTTAACTTGGAAAAAAAGGAATTTCATCGTGACTAATATGCCTGAAGGGTGCGAAATACTTCTAGCTTAGTCCGTGATCGCTGTCGAAAAACTGCGCTCTATAGCCCAGTTAATAGGCGGAATCAGTCGTACATATAGCCTTTGTCTTGAGTGATATTTCACTAAGCAAAAGTTCATGTCCTAGGGGTTTTGAGAGAGAAGATCGCCCAGATCATCAGATCAAATTGCAAGTTTCAACCTTTCATTCATGAAAATGGAAAAATGCTGCACGGACGATGGATATTTGAGTTGGAACCGGAAAATATACTTGTCCACAAAGATTCAGAAACTAGTATAAGCAAGACAGCCAAAAGAGTTCATTGATCAGGGAACTTTTTCTGGAAACTTCTGGTGGATCCAAGCAATTACACGTCTAAGAAGAAACGTGTAATAGGACGAAATATGTCGGGAAAGGCCAAGAAGCGCCTTCTACATCATGCATTCAACCAAAATAACAAGCACGTTATAGTTACACAGGTCTATGAAATTGAGCGTTAGTGTTCACCGTGTACAGCAAGTGCAGCAAGCAGCAACACATCTACGGATAGCAGTGCCCTAGGTGACTGAACGTCATATTTCCGATCAAGTCAAACGGATTAGAAATTGCATGAGATGAAAGGCTGAATGATGTGATAGTGGTGAGAGGAGTTCAACTTGAACGGCCCCGGCGGACTAATGTACTAGTGGTATGACATGCGAAAGCTTGACTTCTATCGTCCAGCCTTCTGTGAGAGCTCAGTCGTGATCTGGTGTGCTATTTTTGCTGGCGGTAAGTCACAGTTAACAGTTCCCAAAGGAAACCAAACAGCTGACTCGTACATCAGAATTTTGGAGAACTTCTTACTCGCCACAATTCTGCAGTGTTCGAAGGGGTTCTTGCTTTTCCAGCAAGTCAACGACACAAAACACACAGCTAGCATCAGCAAAAGGTGGCTATTTTATCGAAACACCGGAATCTTCGTTTGACCTGCTCACGGTTCCGAGTTGAACCCTGCTGAAAACGTTTGGGTTTTCCCGGCCAGGCGAGGCGAGTCTACGCAAACGTAAGAGTCTTCAAAACACCTCGAGAACAGAGGTCTAATATCCCCACTGATTCGTAGAAATTCGAAATTGAGACAATCCCAAAATTTCTTTTAAGTCTGCCTAATCGAATTTTTTCTTGCTCTGAGCAATGAAGGTTTGTGTATTTGATCACCGGGTGGTTGTTTTCATCATTGGAGGGGGGGGGGAGGAGGGGGGAAGAGGGCCAAAAGCATTTCGCACTCTTCAGGGAAATTATTCGGAATAAGTTCGGTTTTCTTAAAGCAAAATTCAAATCCGTGTACGCTTCCAATACAGTGATGGGATAAGACATTTACAGGCCAAATTTCGCGATCCCACGTATGTGAGTTCCGGAGAAGATGCGGAAATTTGGGAGTGCGCTGATAGCATTTCGTGCACTGTACCACTGAGGTGGCCAGCTTTGTTGAAGCATCTTTATTGGGATGTTGGATGTTTGGAGAGCTTGCAAACATACAACACACACGCAAACACGAGCTGAATTGAATATTCCACTCACAGCAGCCGTTGAATACCTGTTGGCTAGGTCATACCTTTGACCCATTTCAACACACTCTCAACTCTAATATGATTTGTACAAGCTGGAGTTTGAACCATTGAAAATGAGCTGATGCCATTTTGGATGATAACACGTACTTTGTTTCATAAACAGTAAACCACGAGACAATATTTTTTTGTCGTTCCGTGAACTGTCTATTCAAATTTGTGTTCATCACTAACTTCGTAAATTCTCGTCAATTTCAGAATTGTTTGGGAAGATCTTGGTGAACCTGAATCGCCAAAAATGCCCAGTGTGGAGAGGATGTTTGTTTCAGAAAGATTCATCCAACTCGATGGGTTTCGAACTCACTCTCGTCATCCACTTCTTAGTACTCGGCGCGCGTTGTCCCGAATAAACTCCTAGGCCACATCCCAGGGGACTTTTAGGACTTCACAAGTGGATCAGAGTGATCACCAGCTCTAGCACCATTGAGTGGCACATGGTGTCTGTTCTACTTGATCGGGTTTCTATATGAATCACAATAACATCACCAATATGGTCCACGAACGAAATACGTAAACCAACCCGTATGACCCAATAGCTCCACTGGTATGGGAGACGTAATACTAAAGCCTGGTTGTTGTTCTTGTGTGAGCTGGAAGTCCATCAACGCTTATAAATGAACGGTAACCAGACTCACAAAAATTAGCGTTAAAATGAAGATAGTTGCCAGCCCCGCGGTTTTTGTACCCGACTGTGTTATCCACTTTGACCGGATTTGAATATATTTTAAAACAGAGTAGGACAAACGAAATAGAATTTGAGTAGTTGGCTTTATTTATAGATAATGTGATTCCGTAGTGATTTAGCAAGTATTTCGCGAGACACAACCAGGTACAGCCGTGAGCAAGTACAACAAAAGGCTCGTTGTGATTGGCTAACTTTTGATATATTAATTATTTTCTTTGACATAAAATATCTAATACAAATTAGTGCTGCAATGTAATTTACGTGCCGTTCCACAGCCTCGGTATTCTGTTTAATTCGGTTTTCATACTTCTGGATTGAACCGTTCGTGCTATGGCGAAGCGTAAGCAGGGACGTGATGAAAGGGAATCAGATGGCGTTTTTCATGACGATTGGCGGCCGTTCATTATATTCCTTGATGAAAACCTTTGCATATCTGACAGCAACTGCAACACTTCTATACAAAGAGTTGAAGGTTCTGCTTCTAGGTCACTTTGTTCCGGTTACGTTTCAGGCGACCGAGAGGTCCTAATTCTATTTGCTGGTCCACAGTCCTAGTATGAAGTTCCGCAACAAAGGCGTACTGTGAATTATAATTTCGGGGATCAGTTGTAGACTCAACTGCGTGACTGAATAACTGTCTATGTGAACATTTTGGAGCTGCAGAAGAAACTATTTTTGAAGACACACGTGACATTATCTGGGGCCTGGTGTGGTGATGCAGTCGCTGCCACAAGTGATACGTCCAGGTACAGTTTCATAGCCACGCACACGGATGAGCCTCGACCAATCAGGAGCGCCGAGAACAGGTTCGACTAAAACTCCCTGTGATTGGTTAACTTCTAGTCTACCAATTATTTCCTCAAACTTAACGTATTTATACAAACCAGTTCTGCAAAGCAATAAGCGTGCTATTAGGCAGCCTTGGTCTTCTTGCTACTTTGGCTGGCGCAATTATGGGGAGGGGGGCAGTTTCACTACGTTTTACCTGATTAGTTCATTGTGTTTACTACAATTGGCGTCGAGCCAAGGAGCTGCCCAGTACTGAACTGCTGAACCTGCACGCTGGTGCATCGGAAACTGAAGACGGGATTGAACGGTTTGTGCTATGGTGCAGCATACGAAAGGATGTGAAGAAGGAGAACCAGACTGCATTCTTCTTGACAGCTGGCGACCGTTCATTGTACTCGTTGATGAAAAACCTGGCATATCCGAGAGGCCCTGCTCCAGTTCCGTTCAATGAGTTAGTGGCTCCACTGCCAGTTCACATGGTTCTGGTCGATTTCCAGGCTACCGAACGTGCCAAGTTTCATTCACTGGTTCGTGGTCCAAATATAAATTTCCGTGAATTCATCCTGACACTTCAGACACAGTCTGCTAAGTGCAATTTTGGTGATCAGTTGGAGACCCAGTTGTGTGACCACTTCACTACCGATATAATTCGGTCGGAGCTGTCAAAGAAGCTATTGTTGAAGCCCGACCTTACGTTCACTGTGGCCTGGTCAACGTGCGAACAACTCGATGACGCAGCGGATGCGACGGCTGTACATTCCGTGGTGCACTACCAACACGTTCTTCCCCATAAACCAATCTGTACAAAGAAGACGCCTCAACCGAAACCTGCTAAAAATGATTCCTGAACGCAAACCAGTACAACCGAATCGTTGATTCTCGTGCGGCGAATTTCACCTACTTTCCACCTGCCGCTTTCGTAATGCAGTATGTCATTCTTGTGGAAAGCTTGGTCACATTCACAAGATATGTCGTCAGTCCAAGTGCAATGTGACGAGTGCAACCCACGAAGATCCGAAAACTGATGATAGTCTGGTATACACGTTGATAATTTCGAGTGAATCAAACCAATACCTGTACAGATCAGTCCAATTGCAACGCGGATTGAGACATCAGTTCATCGCTGATACTGGGAGCTGTGAATCCACCATTCCAAAACCAGTGTTCGACTTGATTCAGCCCAGTGCACCCATACACTCCACTGCTGTGCGCATTCACGGTGTTACTGGACATCGAGTTTCACTGTTGGGTGAGACTACACTAATGGTTCGGTTGGAGGGCGACTATACCCCGGTACGATTCCCGATTTCTGTAGACAGTCCATCGATTCTGGGCTTGAAGGCCTTGCGTGCCTTAGAGGAGTCGGTAACCCTAAAAAAGACATCAGACAATCTGGTGAAGTAGTTTGTTCTTCAGCAGTTGATCGCACAATGCTCGAACAACAAAGGTGGCATGACGGTCGAGCCCGAGAAGTTGCAAGGGGATGGTGATACGGATAACGCCGAGTGTTGCCGTACAGTCAGAGAGAGGGCGTTCCGAAGATGCTCATCAAAATGGAACAAGACGGTGTCATTGCGCGTGTGACTTCATCCACTTGGGCGACTCCGAATGTGGTGGCAGTGAAGAGCGACAAGCAGACACCTCGAATTCACGGCGATTACCGATTGAACTTGAACTCCCGGTTACCGAAATGGGCGGCAACTACGGTGGAAGTGGAGGACTTCAGGAAATACATGCTGAGTAGCAAGTATTTATCAAAAATGATCTGGCTGATGCCTACTTACAAATTCCGCACACGGAATCTAAGCCACTAGTAACCATTACCACTCCACTGGGCGTGTTCCAATACAATTCCTTGCAGTTTGCCCTGCATACGTCATCCGGGATATTTCAGGCTTCAGCAAAAAAGGTGATTTATGGTATCGATAGTATGATGGCATATTAAGATGATGTGCTTGTTTTGGGGTCCACGAAAGAAGAGCACGACCATAGATTGCAAAAGCTGATTGAGAGGTTCGTGAGAGCAACTGTATCAATTAAACACGCCGACTGCAAATTCGGTGTCACCGAATTAGATGTCCTCGGCTTCACTAGTAATAAACGTTGTTTTCACTTTTTTTATTTATTATGCAATTAAGTACAGTAAACCAGGAAGAGTGCCGCAGTTTTATATGAAATATTGTCAACCGACAAGCTCTAGCCCCGATCGTGCCATCTAAGCCAATCTTGCTGTTAACCGTCACGTCCCAAGTGGGGATTGGAGCATTTCTGGAACAGGATGGATGTCCAATCATCTGTATCTCGAGTCTTCTCGATGCTGCATGGGGGGATATTCCCGGACGCCGAATGAAGCTTGCCCATTTTCTGGGTTGTAAGTTGATTTCACAAGTACCTCTGTGGATTGAAGTTCACGATTGTCACTGATCGCCAAGGTCTTCAGTTCCTATTCAACCGAGATAAATCTGTCCTCAAATTCACGGCTGCTATGATTCAGTGATGAGGTATTGCCCTGACTGTCAATAACTACGATATTCTGCATCGACCCGGCAACACAATCCTGCAATCATGCTGTATGCGGGGGTTTGGTCCACTGAGCTTTAAGTAGATGGAAAATTCACAGGAACTAAAAATAGACCGGGGTTAAACTGACAGATAACTTAGCCTCATTCAGCCGTTCGTAAACGGAATAGTGATTATTTGGTACATATTTAATGGGTTTCACGTAAGCACTGTTGTGTTCGTCTTGAACACTCATGTGCTCGCACACACTCACGCTTGATCTGAATCCCGTGCAATCATGGACACACGCCTACAGTCGTGCACACACGTACACAGTTGACGTTTGTCGTGCTTAGTCCCAAACAACACTGACCAATCAGATTGTATCACGTGCTGTACGACCTTGCACGGCTTAATCTGATTGTACAGTTGTTTGATGCTTTCAATTCTATACATCACTGACTCACGTACTTGTACACGTGTTTGCGTTTTCACTTAGTTGCTTGTACTTTCGCTTGTCATATGTTGGTGCTGGATACCCGTTCATGCGTGCAAACATGCCTTCCTTCCACCTACTGAATTTGGGACACAACACCCACCATAGGAGAACTCCTTTCTTTTTAGTTGTTTTATCTGCTTCCTTTTCGTTATGTATTGGCAGTGTAGTATATCAAGAAGAGGGTCTCGGCCAACTGAACGCCGCCAGTTGAGAAAAGTGACCGGTCATGGTGCTAGGGCTCGAACCCGGTGCAGAAGGGTCAGAAGCCTACCATGATTACCGTTTGACCGTCGCCGATATTGCATTGAAGAGAGTGGCTGATGAGCACAGACACTGAACAGTAAAGCGAGTAATTACATCGGAGTGATGAACCCAAAGAAATAAGAAGAAAGAAAAAATGAAGTCACAATTGGTTTTGTTTGGAACCCATGAGGATGTAAATCGGGGTGAAGTAAAATGTCCGTTTTCTCACCTAGAAATACTTTCCCTATTTGTGATGAGGCCCATCTGCGATCGTGTGATCTATTTTGGGGTTAGATGTTAGAGGTTTCGCTTACCAACTCAGCAGTTTACGATTGGAACCCAATGTACAATGGATATGTTTTGCTGATGATCTCCAAACAGAATGAGAAAAGAGCTATATGGTATTTCCTTGGGTTTCCTATGGTATTTCAGTCGATACCGCGGTATGAATACTTACTTTATTTATATATCTTACGTTACACCATTTGGGTTCATTAGGTAATAAGCAAGCTATCTGGATATCTGCTTAGCTGCAATCAACGATGACGCACACATCTGTTTAGACTGGGTTTTAAGTTCACTGTATTCGGTCATTTCCACAGTGGCTGTGACAGATCGTTGCAGAGTATTGATCCGAGATTCTCATGAGGCACAATATCTTTGGTGTATTTGGAAATGGGTAACGTCATTTCATGAATGTCATGTGCATAGTGTGAGAACAAAAATGATGACAAGGTTTCTTCTTTCAGTACACCGGTGATACAAGTGAATCACTGTGACCTATTCGTGATCGTTGACACTGCTGAGCTGCTAACCTCTAGACTATCTGAAACCTTGCACGACGTATTCCATCCATTTTAAAGCGTAACACTACAAGATGATCGGAGGCTGTAGTCCATCCATTTTCTGTTATGATTTGTTTCAAAATGGGCCAGTTGTGCTGTTACAAGGATGACCGCTGCCATTATGTTCAAACTGACATTTTGGGTTCCCGGTAGATTCGTTGATTAACCTCCTCATCAGATTGCTTTAACCCTGGTGGTGTTTTACGCTGTGTTTGTTTCCGATTCTGTACTTCTTAACTAAAATATATCTGGTTTGAACGACCGAGTGGACGATACAATACGGCATACCGACTTTCAGAACGAAACCATGTACTATGTGGTAATTAGACCAGAAAATGTGAAAAATGAGTGACAAAAGCATGGGACCCCTCTTAACCTAGCTTGTAGTTACTTCTTAAAATTGTGTACAAAAGCCATTCTGCTCTAGGACCTCGATACATCTTCTCAGCGTACTTCTTACATGACCTATGACTGTCCCCTTGTCAATATTCACCCATTCTCGCTTAAGGGTGGCTATTAATTCACTTTTTGACTGGTAAGACAAGAAATCCTTGTGCCCCTGGTGAACAGGTATGCATCAAAGGTGTGGCATTGCGCATACTGAATTCAGCGTGAGTTCTTTAAGTCGTTTAAGTGCATCCAACGTGAATCACGGTCATCAAAGGAGGCAAGACAACTAGGGTGCATCCCGCATTCCAGTGCACGTGACTCGCGTGATTCCGGTTCCAATGGATTTGTCAGTCACCAAACCCGCAGACCGAACAAATCAGCTTGCTTCCAAACGTAATAGCCTGTCTGGTTCTGCGAAATTCTCCGTGAGAAAGCGCAGCAGAATGGGGTCCTATACTTTTAGCACTTTCTTTTTTTCAGGTTTTTTGCTCTGGTTAGCACCGTACAGTGATCTTCGAGAAAGTACACTCCTTGATATTTCATCTCCTAACATTGCTACTAAAAACGATGGCAGTAGCTCGATTTTGACTTTGTATGACGTTTCGCGAGAAAATTCACGTTACACTGTCCGCTTGAGGAGACGATAAACAACAACTAAATTTGCAATTCACACCTTCAGACGTGGTATTTTGTATCTGCCGAGTGGTCGGATGAATCTGATGACGTTAGTCGACGGGAACTTTAACTGGTGTATCAGCTTAATGCACTCATTTATTGTGAAGAAACTGGTCTTGCTGGTCAGTTCGGTAGCGCGTTGCAAAGAACTCTCTATTCAAATTGCAATTTACGTAGTACTTGCTCAACCTCGTGTCATCCACTGGCCACTGTTTATCGCCAACCTGCTTCGCAATATAATCTCGCGTATTCACTTTCGTTTCCTGAATCTGAGACACTTCAATGAATCTAGTTCACAATGAGAATAAACAATGTGACAAACAAGCTCGTTTTCACTGATTCGTACTCATATCAATACATAAGAATATATATGACTCACAAAATAAGAAAGGGAAATGATGATCCAAATCTGTCCCCGCATGTGCATGTGTGCATGTGGAATTGATCACAGTGTGGAATGTTCAAGTGGTTGCACATGTGTTCGGGACCATGACGTGGGCCACGGGAGCTTAAGTGCTTGCGCAAATTTTTTTGAGCCCACATGGAGTATTGTAGAGTCGAATACTCACGGCTTCGGCTGTGGCTAAGATGCGACACTTGACAAGTCTTGATTGCTTTAGCCGAACTTTGTAAATGGAGCGAAGAGCGTTTATCACCTATACTGAATGGTTTGACTCAACAAGGTGTGAACACACAACACTCATAATTGTCCGAATTGCTCCCGTGTTCAGTCAGGCCGGGTGGCGTTGACGAACACGTTCGGATAAGCGCCGAGTCGTGCGACCAATCTACCCAGTTCACAGGAACAGGTGAATGAATACACACAAAAAGATGCTGCAGAATCGGGCACTTTATCCTTCAATCAAACACACACACACATACTGTTTGGACTCGAACATTATTTGTGGTTGTGCAGCGTAGAATGTTCTATTGATTACTCCTGATAATCTTCTTTGAATAAGTTCAGCTTCCGTATCGCCTTTGAGTGACAAACGGACATATAGGACCTTCTTAGCTGCTCCTATCTCCATTGATTTCTCTTCATTTCCGTGCATCCTGCTGTCGATAAACCGTCCAGGATAGCCGTTATATAAGAAAACACTCCGCAAAAAGTCCATTTCTTGTTCTGTCTTCGAAGCAGATTTTTCTTGCTCTACCAGCTAAGCAACGTATGAGATTTCCCCAGTCAACAAGATACATTTACACACATTTACAGGAACTGTGAGGAACCTGGATCTAGAAGGAAAGCTAATGATATCACTTGATGTTACCTCGCTGTTCACAAATGTCCCAATCGGTGAAACAATAAACTATCTGTGCCATTATATTCAGAGTAACGAAATCATTTGGGGTATCCCGTTGGATGAACTTCATACATAATATCCAGTTTCACTTTAATGGTTAAATGTATCGTAAGAAGAACAGAGTTGCAAATGTATCACATTTGGGACAGCTATATCCTGATATTTTCATGGCAAAACTTGAAAATAATCAACTGGAACCCACAATCCGAGATTTTACAGTGTACAAATTATACGTAGACGTAATCTGATTGTACAGTTGTCTGATGCTTTCAATTCTATACATCACTGACTCACGTACTTGTACACGTGTTTGCGTTTTCACTTAGTTGTTTGTACTTTCGCTTGTCATATGTTAGTGCTGGATACCCGTTCATGCGTGCAAACATGCCTTCCTTCTACCTACTGAATTTAAGATACAGCACATCCGTATCGGTGAATCTCAGACACGATTATCTGCAATTACGCAACATCTGACTGATCAAAAACACTGTCTCCAGGCCACTCCTTTAAAGTCATATACAATGCTGCCGAAACGAGATTGCTCTGGCTGTAACCATTCTCAATAAAAAAACCGATTTGTACAAGTAGGGTGAATCGGTTATCAGTTTGATCCCACTCTGGTGACCTGGCATTTATCCTCCCTCCCATCCTTTTTCGCTCCTGTCACTAATCATTCATTTCATTCTTGTCTCAGTTTCACCAGTCATTTCACTGACTATAAAAACACATTGACTACAGTATGCATCTGTACAGATGCAACGAAATGGCCCAGGATACATTGTGCAAACCTATGTTTCGAGCCCATTATTAGCTAAGCAAACAAAGCTACAAATCTGGGAAGTGTTTGAATAACTGTGCAAACGTGAGATTGTGTCAAGAACGTATTTATGGAAAAATTATTGCAATAACAAAAACGAAAGCGTCTTCATAGACTGTCCTTCTGGTATTCTCACCAACTTACGTGTTCTCTTCCAGTAACACTTATACCTAATTTTTAAAGCAGCTACATGCCTCCGCAATAAGGTTGACAAATTGACGATAAGGGCGAATTCAGTTCGGCTCGGCCCAGCTATTTCAATAATCAACCTCTGACTTATGTGGTCTGGTCTTGGTTGCTACCTTGCAGCACCAGTCAGTCGAGGGTAAAATGAGCAGGTGAAAAAGAGCCCAGAACCGAGAAATCAGCGGAAATCACAAAGACGAATAAAGAGTTCGAGTGCAGCTACTCCACTGACCGTGCCACCTGCCATATCTCAAAGCCTCCCACCATCTGGTTAGTGGTTCTTGTAGATCACAACCTGAAAGTTTAACACCACCTATTTGGCCAAGTCCACTGGTCAGGGCTTTCATACCTTTTGGCCATGCCATAGACTGACCACCTCGACCTACCTTCCAACCAACATCTGCCGCTGAGAGCAGCGTACTCTGAAGAAGTCCATTGGTGGGCATGCGTAACACATACCCCAACCACCTTAATCTATTTAGATGCAGTACTCGATCCACCTCTGGTTCCCAACACCTTACTCTCAACCTCAGCATTGCTGATACTGTGTTCCCACTATACTCGGGCCGTGCTACGGAGAAATCGATGCTCGAACACCGACAGTCTTTGCTAATCTTCTACCCTCAACGGTCATGTTTCTGAGCCATATAGAAGAACCGACCTAACCACTGCATTGTAAAAATTCTACCCTTAACGGACCATCGAATGTCACACCGACGCCACAAAAGGCTCAGGTTGGCAAAAGCCAAACGATGACACTTCATCCGCTATCCGTCCACCTGGTGAGGTGTAACTTCCCAGGTAACAAAATGTATCCATTTCAGCTAGAGCTTGCTCTGCCAACACAAGGTTTGGTGTTCAGCCAACCCAGTTCTGCTGCAGTATTTTACTCTTTGAGGGTGCAAAACGCATCCCGAACATTGCTACATTGTTGTTTAACTTATCTAAGAAAGCTTGCAACTTACCTGGATCTTCACTCAGAAGAACAGTATCGTCCGCGTATTCTAGGTCAGACAGCTTACTGTCTGAGGAAAGATCGATGCCACTATTCTCACACGAGGGTAGGGCTATCTCAAGAATCAGTTCAGTCACAAAATTGGAGAGGAAGGACGGAAGGGGGCAACCCTGACGAACACCACTTTCTGTAATGAACTCGGGCCAAAAATCGCCGTAAGCACAAAATCAGCTTCGGCTGTTCGCATACAAGCATTGAAGGAGAGAAATAAACTTCTCTGGTACACCCTTAAATGTGAGGCAACCCTAAGGAACTGTATGGTAGACTGAGTCGAGTGTCGCTTCCAGATTAAGAAAGATGGAGATTCAGGGCTCACATAAGGAAGGAGAAAAAGTGACTGAATGACACAGTTGCTCGTCCTTGAGCCGTTGTTGGGCTAAATGTGGCCGAACAAACAGAACAGCCTAAAGCTAACGCTCATTTGTCACCCACTCTTGGACCATTCTGTGTGATGTTGATGTCATATTGTAACAGGGAATGCTGGGGCGAGGGAACGGCGTAAACATCAAGGCGAACGAACGAACCAAACGAGGGCCACAGACAGAAGAACAGGTAGCGAATATGTCGGAGGCGTCCCGAAGCAAGCAAAAAGAAGCACACAGACGACCAGAGAGGAAGCAGCGGGATCTCCGGCAACCAGCAAGATAGCTCAGGTGAAGGGCTGCCGATCGAGCCGTCAACTGAGACAGTCGGACCAACCGAAGGGAAATGACGGGCAAGAGAAGCAAGCCATCGGCCACAGGCAAATGGACAGAATGCAGCCGAAGCGCTCAAGCAGCGACAATAGCAATCTTGGTGCCGCGCAGTCTGGAAAAAAGCCTATATAAGCGACTGTATGTGTGCCATGACTTGACTTGTGTGACCGTGGGAATACAAGTATCCTGCCATGCGTTGTCGTCCTTGTTACAATATCACCTGAACTGAGCTCGGTGTGCGCACCAAACCCACTTGATCTTTCCACCCAACCGGTAGATAAAAACCAGCTACTAGGATTTCCGACAAGAAAAAACGACAGTCACACGTCATAGCCATTGAATGCGGTACCTTTGGGTTTGCAGTCTAGCCAGGCCTTAAAGCACCGTCCAGCTGGTGTTGGCTTCATTATCCTGTTCCCAAAACGCTCTGGAATTCAGATCGAGGCTGAAAGAAACATTAGGTTAGACGTGTGTGTGTGTGTCCGTCGGAATATCCGACGCCCCACCGTTCATACATGGTGCGAGATGGTCAGACCAAATGATGCTCATGGTTGGCTGTTGAACTACGGAAACTACAGCAATATATGAGGTATGTGATTCAATTGACTGGCATCCTCCTAGTCAAACTCTGATCCGGAAACATGGATAACGTAATTGCCGCGTTCCAGATTTACTCGATTGTTTGAAGCTTCATCATCCTAAGTTGTGGCTAGCATATAGAAGACGTTCGACTGGCGGCTTATGGAAGTGTCTTCTGTCAAGTCTCACAGCGAAATACCGACGAAGTCCCCTCCATGGAATCAATAGAGAAGACTCCAGTTGATAGACAGCTGCGGTAGTGTCTTCCATAGATCGTGGCACCGGAATAGTACCGATACGAGAAACGCACGAAAGCAAACGAACGCTGCGGCTAAGCGGAAAGCGAACCGAGTGCGTGTAGGGTCAGCGAAAAACCGAAAGTGTGTCAAAAGCGACATCGACGGAAACCTCGCGCAGGTCAGTTCAGTTGAACGTACCTAACCGAGGAAACTGCAGTCAGAACTAAACTTCAGAAAAGATTGCAGAGAAAGTAAATCCAAAGTGGTATCCGGAAAATATTCATTTTCTCAGAACTGTCGAGGTTACTACAAGCGCATCGTGCCGCGCTAATGAATGCTCGATTAGCTGCGGATTGCCTTCAGTAATAGAAAGCGGGTGTTAGAGCCGATAACTCGAAAACCAAGTCAACTACAGTGCCGAACAACGGTTTTTTGAAAACTGAACACACGGTTGTGTCGCCTAACACGGGACCTTAGCACGATACATAAACAAGCGTGATTGGCCCATTGAAGACCAATCAAAACACAACAAGCCGGGCGATATTGAATTATCGATTAAATGTTAGCTAAACAAAAGGGTCATAGCAGGGTAATACTGGTTGTGCGAAAGCCTCTGTTATAGCAGGTCTTTGAATTCTGTCGTTACTGTTTGCCTCATTTCCCACTTTTTCACTAATGGGTCTGCTCGTGATGATTAAATGGAACGCGCTCATAGTGTATAAAAAGAAAACGAGAGATTCACGTTGAATGGGAAACCACAAACCGCTTCTCATTCGATGGGGATAATCACAAACTAATTGAACAGTGTGGTTGGGAAATTTCTGGAATTCCATGCATTTTAAAATGTTTTGCTTTTCCAGGTTAGGCATCACATCAGTGTGTGTGTCAATGATTCATTCTCTCTTATAATTTTAGTTCAATTTTATCTGTGCTGTCTGATTTCAGCCTTTCATCATATTCCACGCTTCGGCATAAACGCAGTGAAAACCGCCTGTATAACTCATAGCTTTAAAGGGGAAATCGGCAGCCATGACCTTCAGATTTGAAGTAAACAATCACGTAAGGTTCAAATAAATCCAGCCTGGTAACGAATGCGCGGCGACCGCGACCTGGTGTCTAATGCCAGTGTGAACTTGGGATTAATCAGTAGGCGTTACTCAAGAAGCGGCCCCGTACAGCTTCGTAGCCAGATAAGCTGAGAAGCGCCAGCAAATCAGAATCGCCGTGAACATGTACAACAAAAGGTCACTGTGATTTGTCATCTCGTGAACTACCGATTATTCCCTTTGCGAATATTACAAAATGATGGTAAACGGATTCGTAGCTAGTACCTCAAAGAAGATAGAGGCTTATACCACTCGAACAACTGAAAACAAAATATGTGCGTTTTGTGATCTATTATTATTTCCAAGGTTGATGGTTATTCGGCTAAACGTGATGGTCTATCGTGCTTTGCAATGGGTAGATCATTCAGTAAAAAATCCAAGGATGGTGGTGGTACTGTCATTTACGTATTGCATTAGTTGCGTAATTCTGTAGCACATACTTCTAATGAGAACACGCAAACACATTTTGCTTCTCCAGTGAATACAAAGCTTTTGTTCTCGATAAACTTTCCTCGCTTATTTAGTCCGTTCTGTGCGTACCCGGAGTTAGTGACTTCAATGGATTAGCACTCTAAGAGAGACAGGATCCGACCAATCAGATGTGTCCGAAACCAGCTAAATAGATCGCACTGAGACAACTGGATAGCCTTAGGATTGATCAGATTTGCCGTCACACCAACCGAGCAAACTTCACACGTGTTCGTGATCGCAAAATCTACGAAACCTTTGAAAGCTTCATGAAATTGTTGCTCAGATAGAATTTTGCTTTGAATTTTGCTACCCATTTGAAACTCTGTACTCGTGCCCAGATCTTTTATCACTATAAACATATTCGCATAGAGGATACACTTTGAAACACAATTATTTCTCAGCCGTCAAGAAACTAACGAAGTCCACTAAGATTACTTTACCTTACGTCAACCCCATCCGCGCGTGTAACCTTTATGCGAACAGAAATCATCGCAACACATGGAAGTTTTTGAAAGATCTGACTGGTGGCTCATCCGCACTCTGCTGTTGACGTAGACGAGTTCAACAATTAATTCAACAAAACAATAGGATATTCTGTTTTTATGCAGTTCTTAAAGAAATTCCACATCAGGAACCTCCACTTTGCTTTCCTACCACTGGCTTCTTCAGCGAACTGCTCCTCCTAAACTCCGGAAAATCTTTGGGATCGGATGGTCTCAACCCTAAGGAGCTCGAGGACTGTGAGATTTACTTTTGCTCTATTCTCTCTGACCTTATTGATCATTGTCTATGCGATAGGTTGACTCCAGTCTGTTGGAGGATATCAGCCATAATTGCCGTTCCCAAAAAGGGCTCTTCGAAATGTCGTTTCATTGCTCTTATTTTTAAAAAGAATACTTCTCCAAAGATTGAATGCTACGTTTATTTTTCTGATCCCGATTAGCTTACTTACCGGCAGTCACCGTCCACCATCAATATCATTGCTAGTCTGACGTACTACATTCTGTTCGCACTTGACAGGAAGAATAAAGCTGTAATAATACGCATCCTAGACTATAGCAGCGTATGCAACAGAGTCGACGGGAATAAGCTGCTCTCTTTTGCTTTTTATTTTGGCAATGAGCCGCTTCTTAGTTCTCTGCTGATAGATTGCTTGCGCAATCGGCTCCTGTTCATCCATTACAACCGCAACAGCTTTTCTCCTGTTACCACTATGTGCAGCTTTCCCCTAGGTGTCATAATGAGTCCATTTTTATTCTCTGCCTACGTCTCGTGCACGTGAGTGCACGAGAATACTCTCCTTATGAAGTATAAGAATGACGTCATATGTGGTATGCCGTATCTTCGGGATTCTGCTTTTCGTATCCTTCAGAATGGCATCATGCAAATCTTAGAAAGGTCTCACGCTCATAGATTAGCTCTTAACCTGATTGGGTGTGGTGACATTGTATTTTCTTCGTTGGAGAGCCAGTAAGTGATCCATTTTTCAAAATGACTGAATTTCTGTTAGAATAAATGGGTCAGTTGAATCAGTTATATGCCGTGCAATTTTACTCGGTCGTAGCCTTACTTGGTCCAATCGCGTTGGCTTCATTTTTGTGAAAACTAGACGGTTGTCTTTCTGTTTCACCTCTCGAATTCCACCCTGTATCCATTCATCTTATCGAATGCTTTTTCGTACCCCCTACCTTACTGGCTATATACGTCACTTGTCATCCTTCCTGGTCTGCTTTCGAAAGACGTCACGGTTATAACCAGACAGTAGAGTACCGAGTACACGTATCTGAAGCGCGGCAGCAACCGCAATACAGGTCGTGTGCTTCCCAGGGAATTTTTTTTTCTGTCGTCCAGATACCGCAACATACTACTTATTTTCAGTTCTTTTAAGTTCTTATCACTTTGCAGCCGCATACTCTGACAGCATTTCACTCAGTTTATCACATCGCGTCATGACAAAGCTCGCCAAAAGCTATTCACAGTGATTCTTACTAACTCTATTGGCTCAATTCATGAAGACCTTGTGAAATTCACGTACATTTCCTCCACGCGTTCTCACCGCAAATATGTTTATTCACACAGTCGTGCGTACAGTTCTTTCACTATTCCCTACTTAGTGAAGATAGAACACAACCCAGTTTCATTAATACCACAAATCCAGAAGCATTTGGAATGATGCAGGTACTTACTATCCATTGTCACAGGAATTTTTTATTATTGAATTGTACCGTTTACCATTTTGAGGATTTGAACTTGGTTATATGACGGCGGAACGTTCAACTTTTGAGTGTATAAAGCGTATGCTTGACTCGATTTTTTCGCCACCAACGCAAGAGTACTGTTCTTGATTGACTGCCTTTCTAACTTCACCTTTCACGCACAAATCTCAGGTCATTCAACCAACCTTGCACTCGGAAGTACCAGACTCGAGTTCCATTCTTGTTTGAGTTCTTCAGTATTCACCGCGCAGGGTTAGTCCGATGACTTGAGGTTTGGGCGTGAAAGGTGGAATCCGAAGGGCAGTTTAGCCAAGCAAAGTATCATCACTCTCTCACACTACTCGCAAGTAGCTGTGAGATATATACGAACTTAAGAATATTGCATACACTCGGGTTCAGCGTTTTCAGTTCTGGTTGCATGTACTTTCGAACTTAAGTCTTCTTGTTTAACAGGGGTGATTCCAGTGTCAGAACATCGTGAATCGACTATTAGTACTTAAGTTCGCTTATAACAGCACGTAATGGGGACCTAATGTGACCGGCAGTTCGCATTAGTAGGGTCCGATCTGAGGACACGGGCATCCAAAGGATGGAGGTGTTGACAAATGTTTCACTATATGCAAAGTTCGTTGGAAGGAATTTGCGAAACATTGTTGTTAGTCTTCTGGAGACAACTGGTACACACCATCAAGTCTTTTCTTGGAATACTGGGTGAATTTCCTCCAGAATGGACTTCTGGAAGAATCAGTGTTTACACGATTTCTACCCCTCCTATTTACAAAGATTTGAAACAGATACCAGTTAACAGCAAAATGTGCCTTAGCCTTCGCGTTCTTACATTTGTCTATTCGCTGTGACCTGGTCTGTTGAATAATAGAGAATGCAGAGTGTTATACAATATTGCCTATTCACATGAGACACTGCATCCCAGCTTCATTTTTCGCCATCCTTCACTATCGGCACATGTTCATCATTTCAGTAGTGAGGCTGAAATCCTGGTGATATTCCGGTTCTCGTGACGACTGAATAGGATGTCTTCGTCTGTGTATTGTGGGTAGGGTTGCAGTTTCCAAACCAGTCCAGATGGCTCTCAGGGTTAGTATCAAATGATTGTGCATGCGGCTGCTCATGATAGCCGGAGCCATAGTTACTCGAAGAGCAAAACGGGATCTATGCGAACAACACAACCTCGTGCAATTATTGTTGTTACCGTAGCTGTAAAAAGTGTTTCCTTTTACAATTCCCATGTTCAAAGCCTTCAGCCTCTCGATTTTAACACCTTTTCTAGCTCTTGTCTTTCGCTTCTCATGAGTCACACGCTTCACACGTAATTTCATCCAGATTAGTGCTACAAAGACATTAATTCGTAGCATGCTATCAAGACTCCGAATTTATTGCACATTTACTCACCCGTTGCTAACTAAGGCAACAAATCTGATCTCACTCACTCAGCCCTACATAGCTAAATGCCTGAGTTTATATATCGGGGATAACTTTCTTCGTGTTACACGAGTTTTCATGAAATAAGATGAGTTTCATAGTTAGGATCAGTGTTTTTGTAGTGATTTGGCAAGTGTTTCACGAGACATGAACCGGTACAGCTTCTTGACCACGTACTCTGACAAGTATCAGACAGTCAGAGTTTCCGTGAACATGTTCAACAAAAGCACTCTGTAATGGGTCAAAATGTAATCTACTAACGTGACATTTATACTGATCAGTTCTGCAGTAAAATCAGCGAGCAGTTCAGCGGCATTGACTTTCTTACTATTTCGATTTGCGCAGCTCTTGTTTGGGGCAATTCCCGATGCTTTCTCCCAGTCCGAGTATTGCAAATAGTATGGTTTTTCACTCTGTTTGTAGATGGTCATATGAACGCTCAATTTATCGGAATGGTTAGCTCCTTTTTTCCAATTCGTCTCCAGAGTAGGCAGCTTGCGCGGTGAACTGGCTGTGCTTGTCGAATGTCGCCCCTATTGTTTTGCTTTGTATTATGTCAGATGATATTGCACCTGTGTTAAATAATAAACCCTCGCAGCCTTCTGCGAAACAAAGGATTAAGCCAGACAAACTTTTTCATTTTATCTTTTGTAATTAAACAATAAATCGTCAAAATCTGCTTCACCTCCAGGGCCCAACTTCCGTGGACGGATTCTCGTTAGGATACCGCCATACCTCTGTTGGCTTGGTTGCATTGTTGCTCCAGCTCGATTTCTACCCTCTAATCAGTCTGGTGACCGCAAAGTGATGTTATCATTTCTGTCAACTTCACCCACTTGGGAGCTGAGAATCGGCTCAAAAGGTGGAAAAGCCTATCTCCGTTCACTGGTTTCATAATTAATCAGCACGCGATTACTTAGTCCATTCACAATGGGTTACTGAGGCTCATGACCTCGGTCACGAAAATATTGGGTTCAAGTAAATCATTGTGTAACCGTACTTCTTAGAGCGAGGAACAAACAATGAGCACGTAGTGTGGTTGTTGGCTTGAAAAGGGGTTAACATTAATGGATTCCAGATCACTCAGAATGATGTCCCAACCAACCAACAAGGATGGCGTTTTCTAATGCCACTGGAAATTTTATATTGCTTCCTGGCAATTTCAAATTATTTGGACATAATTCCGTAATAAACCGGAAGATTATGTGAATTTCAGAATATCAGTATCTACAGGTTTCATCAGCTGTAAATGTAAATACAGAATCACTGCAGAAAGAAACCGAAGCGAAAAAGACACGTAGTTCAACAGTTATTCGGTCTTCCTGACTAACTGATATTTGCCTTATTCCTCGAATGAATATAAGACCCTTCACTTCAGTCAAAAAACGTACGTGGGCCTAAACTCCAAACCTGACCCACGAGTTTTATTGTGTGTACAGAACTACGCAGTTGGGCCGAACGAGGCAACGGTTGCGAAACTGCGTTTTGTGGTACCATCAAGATCGGGACAGGCACCTGGTTATGAATTCTGAAACCGTGATTCTCCGCCTTCTATTACTGTTCATCGCATTCTCATGCTAACACCAAACTGACCAAACTACTGCGATTCCGTTCGTTTGTGAAACACGGACAATAAAATTGCTGAAACAACCGGAATCCACTTGTAAAAACGTGGAATATGATAACAAATAGAACTGTTTGTTCGCTTTTTTATACCGTGATCACGTGTTAGTCTTCTTTCACATACCGTTGTCATTATAAAACCCTATCTAATGAGAGTTTCATTCTGAAACAGGCATCACGTAGGAGAGTAACAGAATGGCCCTGAACACAAATCAAACCATACAGCTTTCTTCCACTGCACTGAAAATGCACCTTGACGTGGTGTGACGACTTGCATGCCTCAGCGACCCAATAAAAGCTAGTCAGGATGGTTTACCTCAAGCCGAACATTCAGTCATACCTTAAAGGTCAATGGGTAGGGGAATAACGAAGCGGTCTCCTGGTCCTCCAAGTTGTAGGTCGACTTCGTGTGGCAATTCAGTCGGTGAAATTAGTGGGCTTCCACTCAGCCACCGAGCTGCCTTGCGGACGGATACTTGTTAGAACTAAATGCTTCAGCTAAGAATCCTAATCATCCTCCTGCTTTGCGGCTGGACTCCCTAGCATTACCCATCCAACGTCTCCCATGAACTGCACGAATAAAGATAATTCCATATTGCATCGGTGGTAGCACAGGATTATCAGGACCGCTTTGGCCATTACATCGAGTGAGGTGGGCAGTGATAAGTAGGCTACAGCTCAGAGTTCCCTTTGTTTCACTAAACTTGTATTCTGTCCCCAACCGCCTCTCTTTGTCCCATCTGTCCACCCATAATGCTCCCACTGATAAGAATTCCGATACTCGCTAGGGTTTACTGTCAAATAGTGTCGTAAATAATCCTCTACCTCGGAATTCATACTTTTCCAAGCCTCGGCAGCCTCTGAATCTAGGCTCCTTTAACGTGGGTACTCCCATGCAGGCCGGTCAGCAGGCTTATCTACTGCTCACAATGGCTTCTCTGAAGATTGATGTCTGCTGCGTAAGTGAAACGATTATCCAGGATTTGAGAAGTGACATTCAACTAACTGCTGCTGGTATCTCATTAAGGTATTTCCTGCGCACTTCAGGAGACGAAACAGCTAGAGCTGCGGGTCAATGTGGTGAATAACAGTCTTGACTGACAAGGCTGAAACTACTATTTTAGACTGGATACCAGTTGATAGTTAATGATCCTGTATGTGTTGTAAGATTCCGGGGGTCGGATGGTGTTCGAAAGACAGCTGTGTTAAGCGCAGCTTGTTTGTAATTTCGGCGTACGCACCAATAGACCACAGCTATGGCACGCGGAAAGATTAGTTCTATGGTGAGCTCACCACTGTCGTTCGTAGGATCAAAAGCTCTGATATTCTGGTCCAAGCTCGCTGGTGACTTCAATGCACAAGTTGGCAGACTTAGTGCATCAGAAGCTTGTTTAGGTGGGCTTTGTGCCTTACCCACTCAGCACACGGATAACAATGATCGACTGCTCCAGTTTTGTGCAGACGAACGGCTTTTCCTGTTAAGTAAAAATTCCCGACACAGCTCGCGTCGCACAGCGACATGGCGCTCTAACTCTACAGGTACATTGAGTTAGATTGATCATATCACAGTAAGCTACCGGTGGCGCAGTTCTGTTCAGAACTGTAGATCTTACTGGTCCACGTGCGTAGAGTAGGACCATGCATTAGTTTTAATGCGATTATCTCTCCATCTCCATGGTCATCTTCGCAAACCGCTAACCTGGTTAGCCGTACGACATTTGTCTCATTTCAAAGCTCACAACTCTTACCAACAAAAACTATCACACGAGCTAGGAACTACGACTAGCGATAAAGTAGACCGGCTCTGGACCCATATAACCTGATGATGTGAGTGGCAGTAGGTTTCACCTGTGATCCTAGATCCGATGTCCATCAAGGACACTGGATTTTTCAAGAGTCGGTAAGTCTAGCGGAGCAAAAACATCATCTCTGGAACTGCAAAGAGAGGAATAAGCTACGAAGACCTCTACAATCGCACCAATGTGACAAAGGCGGTGGTCAGTGGAGCTCATTGTGCTGTTTAACGCCGTAAGACCACGATGGTTTGAACTTCAAAAACGTGTGCTTATGGTTTTCAAATTAACTATTGATTGCAGCTAGGTGGAAAGGCTTTTGTTGCCTATGTATTTCCCGACAAAACTAAACTAGCCTTAATGGAAAAACACCATTCGGAAACGATCAGTGAAATAGCTCACGTGAAATTACTGCTCTTGCAGATCAGTCCCATATTAGTTTTCGGCTAAGGCAAACAGATGCAATATTATCGTGGGGGAAATACTACTGAATTGTTTCTTACTCCGACACGCTTGTCTACATTTAACCTAGAGAGGAACAAGCTAACCGTATCCGGACGGTTGCATCATTGGAGAAAGGGAGAATAAGTCCACTTACAGCGCTTTCCCAGATTTAATTCGTGCAGTAGACGATAGTTGACCTATGAATGTCTTATTGATTAATATCTTTTGCAATAGCCAAGGAGATTTCATATGACTCTAGGTCCAAAACAAAGTTGAACATAGCTGTGTTGAAATTCCCTGTTGGCGACAAAGTAATGTTACTTCCTCGTTCACCAAAACTGATAGAAAACAGCAACTGCGAGTAGCAAGCATTTCTTTTAATCTTTTCAATCGCGTACGTAAAATATGAGGATTCGCGATCGAATGAGGCACAGAGCAGCACAACGGAACAGACAGCGTAGAACTAAATTAGGAAACGGTCCTGTAAATCTGATTGGCTACATCCATGCCAAGCACCCATTGTGGGTCAAAAGTTTCTTTGCACACAGTGGAGGTCTAAGTCTACTTATCAATACAACCGCACAAAAGGTTAGGAGATTAAGGTTCCGATTTTGTGCAATCACTCGCAAAGCCTGACCCGGATCAGTATGATAATGAAAGATTACAAGGTGTTGCCTTCGTCAGTATTTCGAACATTTTGAAGTTCACTGTTACTAAATATTTCAGTGGCTACACAGCATTAACTCAAAAGTATTAAAAATTCTTTCATTCAAAGTCCGGTCCAGTTGACTGTGGATAGCCTCAAAAGAACTGTTGTAACTGAACCGCAGTCCAGTGATTGAGTGATTCCTAGAATACGAACCCAAAACCCATGGACATGTAAGGTGAGTTGGTAACCTACGTGTACTTCAAGGAACGATCAATACGAAAGTAAAAAGCATACAGTAATTTTTTGGGGCAGTCGCATTGCTAGGAACCGTGAATAGATATCAATCGTTCAAATGGGCACAAAAGGAACTTACACCGAGTGATACGGGACCGGGTTATCGGTAAAATGTGAAAACCATTTTTTATGGTGCAGGCAGCAACCAGTCAGAGAAGGAGATTGGGTCAGTCATATGGCAGATGGACCGGCGGCAAATTCAGAAAATAACATCCAGGAGTTTGCACGCAAACCTGACCTAGACATGCATGCTGACTGGAGTGATATTAGCGTGAAAGCCAAAGGTCGCTCTTGTAATATGGAAAAGAAGTTCGCCCGGGGAATTCGTGTGCAAATTGGGTGTGCACCCAAGCAAGGCGTGGACATGCAGTGAACATATCATGAGCGGTGCATGGAGAACCAGGTCAGCGCAGAACAGGTAGATTGGCTATGCGAATGAAATGGGAAGGTGGTAGGTCTCTAGAGTGGAAAACCAACCCAGCTTAAATATTCTTACATAGACAAGTGGTAAGCGTAGAAGGCTGGGCAATGATAAACATGCCATAGAAGGAAACGAATGAAATGGAGGTCGGAGTGAGATCGAAAAGGGGGATAATAAAAGTGAGACAGGAAGGTTCCGCGTGGGAATTTCATAAACAGTTTTGAGTCAACGTAACGACTGTGCAGCTTCCGTGTGATTTTCAGGGTCTGCTTCGAGCTAACATAGTCATCGGGTCTCAGGCCCAAGCATCGATTGAGAAAGCCGCTTGATACTGTGCTAAAGAAAGCTTCTGGGCCCTTCTGTTTGTGACGGTTGTCAAATGTTTCACCTGGGTATGAGTGGAGTGCTCTTCGGGAGTGGATACACTTCCGGAGCTTTGAATTTTTAATATGGCTACTGGTAACGAGGACAGTAGTTAAATTGTGACCTTATTTTTGCGAAAAAAATTGTGCTGCATTGTCCGCCTGTTAAAACGGTTAACGACTCCAGAATTTTTGCAATTTATGTTTGTAGGTGTTATTCCTAGACACGGAGTGATCGGATAAAACTACCCACGTAAACTGAGTGAAAGACTAGTGACAAATGAGTAACATAATATATATAGGATACAACAATATGAACATATATATAAGCCAACAAGGAATTGTTCATTGTTTATAAACTCGTCATGTTGGTTAATTAAGTAGCACCTTGCACTGAACGCCAGAGTCGAGTGGCAATTTGTTTAAAATCTAATCAGTGGTATGTCATTCATTAGCACGGCGTTTATCTCTAGTCTGTTTGCGAAATAATTTCGTATGTCCACTGTGGTCTCCTGTAATAAAATGATGGTAAGACCACACAGTTCTATTCATCTTGTTGACACCGAGATTTCTGATTGACATCAATATGTATTCTGTAAAGCTATGGGTCCCCTTTATCCCGTTAATGAGAACAGAAAGAAGACATAAGTTGCGAGTCATAACGTTTCAAACCGGACACTACTTTGCACAGCAATATTCCAACAGAGAAACGGATATCAAGACTATCTCAGATTCCGTTCTTACGTGGATAGAAATCCGAAAACATATACAAGAAACTAAAACCATTCGGGACACAGACTCTTTATTTAGGAGGGTTAACAAAAGTCCACAAGTCTTGGGTTTTTTGGAGGTCTATGTTATGCTGCAAAACTCGGCATATCAGAAAATCACACACTGGCTTCTTAACATCCTTGTTCGTATTCGGAAACTTCTAACTTCTAATATTGCCTAATCCTAGATCGAAATTGTCAGCTCGTAGCGAATCAATGCTTATCTTGATGCATCAGCCGGCTGTTTGCGCACAAAAGCACTTGACAAAAAATGTTTGTTTGCCATAGCTCCCACTGGAAAGACCTCTCCCTTCCCCCACCGATTTGAATCTAGCCCATTCTACTGTATTATTTTTCTCACTGTATTATAAATAAACTGGATTGTTTTACGTACGTGGTAGACAAGAGTAAATAAAGTGCTTGCATCTCGCTACTTATGTCTTCTTTCTGTCTTCATGAATCTGCATTCGATTAATTTCGAATGTAAGGTTGAAATAGAATTTTCAAACGAGCTGCTAATCACAAACATTCACCCCTGCATAAAGGCAGCAAAGATTCTCATACACTGGACAGGAGTACCGTTCAATCAGCCAGTAGCAAAGCTGCTTCAACAATGGAGTGACTGGAAAGCACGACCAGGTGATGAGGTGTGACCATCAAATGCATTTGCAACGTCACTGAAATAGTTAGCTAGTTCATCAGTACCGATTCATTGAGTTTTAGCTACCTCTAGGCGGTCATCATAAGCTGTAAGTGGGTGTTTCTTATAATTAGTTCAGACAACGTCATTCGTTTATCGTCCATCAATTAAAGTCGCCTTAACTCCTTAAGGATGTTACAGCACACCACCATCCTCAGCTAGATACGAATGGAATTCATTGTTTTTTCAACCTCTAACGTACTTATCAGTTTGTCTTATCAAACCATATCTGTACCCCTTAAAAACGGTGAATATCCCAACACCACTTTTCCATATTCACTGAGCACCGTACAGCCTTAGCGTTGAAGTCGTTTCCAGCAATACTAGTTCGGCGCATACCTTACCGTCTAAGCACCGAATTTTCTCTTTCTGGTCATACTCAGCTGCACTATCCTGGGCGTTAGGACTGGTTGTACCCGACTATCCCCAAGACTATCTTATCGCTTTCTGTGAGTTGTATTGGGAGCACCAATGCTGAAGCACAAGCGTACATCCGGGTCTCAGTATTTTTGATGAATTCTCCTCCATTCTGAACGGATGACTCATTGTTCCGCAGAGGTTTTACAGATGAAGGAAATTTTACAATGGAGCATTTGATCACAAATGAAGCAAACAAAAATCTTCCCGATTTTGTGATATACTTGAAGAAAAAACCATAACCAAACAGACTTCATTCGAAAAGGAGTCTTCAACATGTTGCCCTATAAATAAGTCCTTTCCAGCTCGACATCGCCGTTGACATGTCGGACCAGCCAATATGACACATCTTATAAATTTGGTTCTTTCCGTTTAGTAGTAAAATATAACAATCGTGCTATAGAAATACACGCAACAAATTGAGCGTGTTAGGCATGAAACCATTTCCATGGACACTTAACGCGACATGTATGGGACGAAACGTTACACCTAAAATTTCCGGTGCATCCTCGTATGAACACAATGTTGTGGGATGAGCAGTTCACTTCTTCGTTCGTTATTCTGAAGTGTGGGAGACCGATTTTCCACTTTATTGATCTATTTATACTTCACTCACATTCTGATGTGTTCTTCATCCTTGGACATACGGTCACAATTATCGACATTTACGGAATCCAGACGAGTGCTCAGTGATATTCGTTTGAAACTCCACCATATCCCCACAACAAACATTGAAATGTGAACTATTTTGACCTTCAGCTTACTATAACGATAGAGAAGGGAGAACATCGAAAGTTGGTGTATCGGAGAAGTTACCAACGACACCCCCAGTGCATTACTGAAGACCTCTTGAATCGACATATTGTGAATGTTTCACACACGCGCACACACGAATATTATATATATATATATATATATATATATATATATATATATATATATATATATATATATATATATATATATACTGGATAAATTCCACTAAATCATATCTCGCTTATGATTGAAATTGCACATTTTCAGTGAACTGTATGAGTAAAATTGGGAAATATTTTGAAACTAACTATAGATAACAAGCATTTGCATTATGCAAGCAAAAACCAGAAGACAAACTCAGTACTCAATATATCACGTTTGCTTCCTTGTACTCATTTTATTTCTGCCACTTAGGAGATCGTTTGTGCTTTACAAAGCAAATGTAATATAATTCCAATCACGGATAACTTCGTGTGGCCGGATGCTGATGAACTGCCGGAAGATATACGCTCGTTGATAGAGTACAATGCTGTAAAGTAAGTCACTATTCTTGGGCAGCCATCATAAATCTCTGACAAGTGGCCATTGGGGGAGGTTACCCTTACTAAGCACTACTTGTAAATTATACGCTTCCAAAACTAACCACCGTCAGTCTAATTTCGTAGGTATTCAATCTCCTGTCATCATGTTCCATACCACTAACTCACATGGTCCACTATTCCGGACTGTAAACCCGAATCTTCAATCATCTGCAAATGATCTTCTGTACATTTCTGTTCATGAGATCTATGTGATGCATATGAAATCCAAAATAAAACAGCATCGACTGTGGAACAGGGAAGCCATTTTTGCACCTTTATCCACAAATTAGGATCGATCAAGCACAAGTTGAGATAACACTTTCCAGGTGCCAGATTAGGAGTATCACTCACACCAGAAGATTGTCTCTATGTTTAAACTTCAGCAGTATTGGAAGATGGGATGGAAATTGGAAACAAGTACTCTGGCGAATTTCTGATTTTTATAAAGAACTGGACAAAACTAATATTTGTTTGCACATGCTAAAATCCCAGTAATTCGACGAAAGCATACTCACCTGTTCGTCTGTCTATGTGTCCATCCTGATTGATCTTGAGTCACTGTATCCCCATCATCCAATGAATATGAACAGAAAGAAGGTATATATTGTGAGATTCGGGCACTTCGTTTGTTCTTCGTACACAGAAACAATCATTATAAAATGTTCTGCTCTCCTTGGGGGATATACCACCGGACCCCATGAAAATTGCTGATTTGTTTTGTGATGAGAATCTTCCTCATTTTCCCATTGTGTATCCTATATAGCTTATGATGATAAACAGATGTTTTGTGTACATGATCAACGAGAGTAAATGAAATATTTGAATCTCGCAATATGTGTCTTATTTTCGTTGCCATTACCATACTGATTACATCACTCAGTTAGCCGGTTGATCGAATAATACGGATATAATAAAGCAGAACGAATAAGTTTCCTAAATCCTTGCTTCCAAAATCAAAGTCAAAAAGAACAACCCGATCTTGAGAGGGTACGACGAGAATCCATTCGGATCATAATTTTCCACCGACAACATGACATTATTGACATTAAATTCAACCACCGTTCTGCTATCGACCAACTCATTTTGCTACCAGGTCGTCCATGATGGTGATCATCTGTTTTATGTTCGTCAATTGCCCTCTCACACTGGCATCCAGTCAGTTTAATGCAGCACAATTCAATCAGTCAGCACTACACTTAACCGGTTCGCTTTATCACCCAGTCGTAGGTGAAATGAATATACATTTGAAATAAGAATGGGACACGGTGGAATGAAACGGGAAAGTCTTAACGTCTAGAAAGCGACAGAGCGCGTTTGTTTACAGTCTCGTGAGTGCCTCTTTTATTTGTTTCATCGGGATCAGTCAAAGAGACGACCGAAACACACTGTAATAATTAGAAATGACGGTTGAATACTAGGGCTATTCGCAACGAATGCAATATAACTCCTGTCCGAACTGTGAGTAATTGAGGATCAAGGACACCAAATAGACAAGCATATAATCGAACTTGAATTCGGCCCAATCGTAGCCTACATAAACATGCAAATGTAATCAATTAACGTGAAGTGTTGGTATAAACAATCACCACACACACACACACACAATCACGGGATGGTCGTGCTGCGCGTGCGCGTAGTTCTCACCAGGATTCACAAATAACCCCACTAATTCAACAAATTTTCACACATCACAACACCGTCCGTACATGTTCCAGTAATGTGAGGCCATTATTTCATCATGAACAACAGAAAATCGCAGCAGTTATTCAAGGAAAATTGCTCCATGAAAGTGAACAAGCATCGGGCTGGGAGATAATAATAGACAGTGGTTCAACATTCTTAGCTAGTTGAAGAATATTTCGGCTTCAACGGAGAATTTGAAGCTGATCAGTGAGAAATTATTATCTTGAATTTATTTCAAAAGCATACGCAAGGGGTAGTGATCAAACAAAATGCACGAAACCGCCTTGATAGGCATTTTGAGATAAACAAATAAGCGTTTCGGTGCTCACATTGCATCAACTGGTTATAGTTCCTACTTTAGTGTTCATAACCCCCACCTGTCGATCAGAACACATGTCACACACGATATCAAAGTTTGAATTGGTGTCTGAGATCCAGATCAATCCGTGGTGGGTCCTTCACTCGGAGTCGCTGTCGGATAGGTGGAGAGTAGGCATCCATAAGATGTAGTACATCATGACAGATAGAATCTCAAACAATGTCCACAACGTTGGCGTCATTGGAATCCATTGGAAACCAGCTGACGTCCAAAGCAGCTCTGTGGACATCCTCGAATGGTGTGCGTCAAATGGTACGTCTCAGGTACGGTCCATAGACTGAACAAAGACCACTACTCCTGTAAAATCGCTAGCACCATATAGTCACTGCTCCCAGTGGGAGGGAGATAATCGATTCCATTACAATCAGAGCTCCCATAAGAGATCAATAGGTCTAATATTTAACTTCGATTAAATTTCCTCGTGATGGTGCTGTAACAAGATTAACTCGTGAACAGTTGTCAGTTGATCCCGGAGAAAGGGTCTACTACGGCCATAGTCATGCCAGACGACACTAGGCGCATGGAAATCACCCCGGATGAGATAGGTGCCATCGAGTGACTATCTTATCCGTGATGTAGACAACGTAGGTACCAGGAATATGATCAGGAAAGATTGATGGTGGAAAATTATGAGCCAACGTTTCGGTTACTGTGGGTAACCTTTCTCAAGACGCACAGTTTTTTTCGACACACTCCTAACCTCGTTCGGTCCTGAAATACTGGGTGATCGAACTTGTTTGCATTGTGATCTATTGATTGTGGGAAAAGTTGTGAAAAGGTTGCCGGGTCGTGCAACCCCCATCGGTATTATAGTCTAGATAACTGTACGACTGCGGCTAGCGCCCGTCGGGTACCTAACAGGGCTCGAACACGTCTCATCGCCCCAGTGAAGCGCCAGGCACACTGACGGGAAATCCGCCCAGGCGTGGACGGATGGCACTCTCTGCCCAGGGCCCGGGGAGTCTACCCGGAGATGGTGTTGGGTGACAAACACCCTGAGGAAACTCCGAAGCTGACACCACAACCCGGCATTCGTATTACATCGAGGCACAAATACCAAAGTAAATTTTGAATTTCCGCACAACAACCTAATTTGTATCATGGTTCTTCGATTGATGATCATAAGTCATATTGTGCCAAGGGACAATTACATAAAACTGATTATGAGAGCTCAAACGCCTCACACTTATTGAAATCGTCTCATATGCTATGCTTTCTGTTACTATTCTGTCATGAGTAGTATCGTCAGTGCACACGAGTAGTACATTCTACCACGATTCATCATTTTATTTTGCTCTCATTGATCAAATAATGTATCGATCGCACGATTGGTGAGATTTCACGGACCAAAGAACAGGCCGTTACTCCGAAAACAAACCAAGTTTAACTATTCTACATGCATGCGCATGAGTGCCTTGGAAGGCGCATTAACCCCATTGCCACAAAAGCCTACTGCGCTACTAGGGATAACCAGCAACGACATCAGCAAACTTGGAGTGGAGAACCATATAAGTTCCCGGTAAATTAGGTCTGGTAATGAGCCGGGAGACAGTGGCTTACTGTCTACCAAGAAAAGAATCAGTACAGGTGGAGATTCGAACCTCGGACCTCCGGAAAGGTAACCACCTGCTCTAAATCACTCGAGCCCCGCCGCCTGGAACAGAAGTGACGCCACTCGGTGTTGGTGAGACAAATTCCAGGCTATATACTAACTTGTAGTGCTCGGCCGGTGTTTCAGCCCTCCCCTAGTTCTTCCCCATATAATAGTGCTGGTTTGCCGACCATTGTCTTGATATACATTTTGAGATAAACAAATAAGCGTTTGGATGCTCACATTGCATCAACTGGTTATAGTTCCTACTTTAGTGTTCATAACCCCCACCTGTCGATCAGAACACATGTCACACACGATATCAAAGTTTGAATTGGTGTCTGAGATCCAGATCAATCCGTGGTGGGTCCTTCACTCGGAGTCGCTGTCGGATAGGTGGAGAGTAGGCATCCATAAGATGTAGTACATCATGACAGATAGAATCTCAAACAATGTCCACAACGTTGGCGTCATTGGAATCCATTGGAAACCAGCTGACGTCCAAAGCAGCTCTGTGGACATCCTCGAATGGTGTGCGTCAAATGGTACGTCTCAGGTACGGTCCATAGACTGAACAAAGACCACTACTCCTGTAAAATCGCTAGCACCATATAGTCACTGCTCCCAGTGGGAGGGAGATAATCGATTCCATTACAATCAGAGCTCCCATAAGAGATCAATAGGTCTAATATTTAACTTCGATTAAATTTCCTCGTGATGGTGCTGTAACAAGATTAACTCGTGAACAGTTGTCAGTTGATCCCGGAGAAAGGGTCTACTACGGCCATAGTCATGCCAGACGACACTAGGCGCATGGAAATCACCCCGGATGAGATAGGTGCCATCGAGTGACTATCTTATCCGTGATGTAGACAACGTAGGTACCAGGAATATGATCAGGAAAGATTGATGGTGGAAAATTATGAGCCAACGTTTCGGTTACTGTGGGTAACCTTTCTCAAGACGCACAGTTTTTTTCGACACAATCCTGTAAGGCTGATTAGACCTTACTTCGCGGTTTCCTTAGTAAACGCGTGCTTCGGTCCTTTGTACTGCGTGGACCACCTGCACGTTACTCTAATGTGCGGCACTGCACAAATATGTTAACCAAAACAGTATTCTCCACGACCCGTGAGAACGAGAAGGCGATTGGGAGAGATAGTGGTTAGCGTGTATTTGGGAGCGTGCGTGAGAGTGTGCGCAAGAGCAACGGTCAAATGGCAACCGCGCTTGGCAGTCAGCGTTCAGTTAAACAATAAACGTGGTAAAAGTATGAACGAAGATGGCAACCGCTACAGGGGCCTCCTCCTAGAAGTCCGACGGAGTTGGGCTTCGATCGTGATGGTAAGCCGGAATTATTGGTTGTCCAGGAACTCCTCATAGCTTGTCCGTTATATTGTTGTTGACGTCTACCGACTGCTGACGAGTTTACCGGTGCCTGCACTTTCGAGGTCCGATGTGCGTAGGTCAAACTGTGTTTTGGCGCCCACGGGTCTCGTACGAATGCAAGCCGGAAAATGCCTCGTCAGGTCCATCCAAAAAGGCGTCCAGTTGCCGTCTCCAGTGCCAGGCTGACTAATCGTCCCGTTGTCCAGTGAGCGGTTGGCTCCTTGAACGTGCACGGGAGTCAGCCAGGCTACGGATGAAGCCAATGTGACTGTGTAGATCCGTCTGAGAGAGGGCAAGGTAAACTGGAACAAAATAGCGCCTGAGGGCGCCGGCGGATGTTGGACCGTAATAACAACACACAAACGATGTTCGGTGTTGTTGAAGTCGCTAGGAGACCAGAAGAAAATGAAATCATAACTACCGATTGTAATTTCACGGGTCTGTTGTTTGGTAAATCCATGGCGAACTTCCCAACTTATTGCTAACAGTCGGTTGTAAAAATCGTCACGAAATCGGCGAAGCGGACGGGATTTCGTAGTTGGCGACCGCGACGGCTACTTCGCGTTGCGGGTACGGTTGGAGAATCTGATGGACTAGCTGCCGAGTCCTCACTAGGCGTAATTGGGGGTGGTTCGAGTGGTAACTCGCTCGATGCGGGTGACTGAGCGACTTGAGTGGGTGTAAATTGGCCGAGCGGCTTGCACTCAATGACGGCAGGCTTGAGACGGTCGATAGATACGGTGTCGTGTCGTCCGTTGATATCTATGACAAATGTTTCTGCCCTACGTTTTATCACCCGAAACGGGCCAGTGTATGGCGCTTGTAGTGGTGATCGAACGCCATCGACGCGAAGGAATACATGAGTAGCGGTTCCTAACGCAGTTGGGACATAACTTGTAGACTGTTGTTCACGCGGCGGACTGGCCTTGAGCACTCGCATGTGCTGCGTAAGGCGCTGAGCATAGTCACCGTAGTCGAAAGTCACGGTTGGTGAGGGGGCTACCAACTACCCAGGCAGACGAAGTGTACAGCCATATACTAGTACGGCCGGTGTTGTGTGTAACTCCTCCTTAACGGTACTACGCAGGCTTAAGAGTGCTAATGGTAGTGTTTCACTCCAAAGGGGGTTACCGTTTGCTCGAAGGGCGGCTTTTAATTGCCGGTGGAAACGCTCAACCATACCATTGGCCTGAGGGTGGTAAGCTGTCGTCTTAACGTGTTGGCAACCGAGCGTAGCGAGTAGGCTGCCGAAAGCGCCGTCAAAATGTGGACCGCGATCGGTGGTCACTATTGCCGGGCAACCGAAATGACTAACTCAACCGGTCAGAAAAGCTTTCGCGGCCTCTTCCGAGGTGGGACGAGGGATAGGGATGGCCTGCGGCCAGCGAGTAAAACGATCCACGCATGTGAGTATGTAAACGTACCCAAGCGAAGGTGGGAGTGGTCCTACGAGGTCGACGTGCACATGATGAAAACGTGTTTCAGGTTCTGGGAACCTGGCTAACGCCGCCTTAGTGTGCCTATGGGTCTTAACACGTTGACACTGCAGACAAGCACGAGCCCATTGACGGACATCTCGTTTGACATTGTGCCAAACAAAACGCTCAGTTATCAGTTTCACCGAGGCAGTCACACCCGGATGAGCCAGATTATGGAGTGTCATGAACGTAGGATACCGGTGGGCAGCAGGAACTACTGGCCTAGGGCGACCTTGCGACACATCGCACACGATGGTATTCTGGGAAGCTGGGATAGGCACTGTGGTTAGACTCAAAGAACCGTTTTTCCGAAGTCGTTCGATGTCAGGGTCCATAGTTTGAGCCTGTGCCATTGCGTCCAAGTCGATGTTAGGCGTTTGTGACAGACTTAGTTGATATACGCGCGATAAGGCGTCTGCGACGGGATTAAGTACCCCAGAGACGTGTCGTATGTCCACAGTAAACTGTGAGACAAAGTCTAAGTGGCGAATCTCGCGTGGTGAGTATCGATCGGAAGCTGACTTCAGTGCGTAAACCAAAGGCTTGTGGTCTGTAAACACCGTGAACGAACGGCCTTTGAGTGCATGTCGAAAATGACGGATTCCCAAGTAGATGGCTAATAACTCTCTACCGAACGTGCTGTACCTTGATTCCGCGGGTTGTAGGTGCTTGGAGAAGAATGCTAAAGGTTGCCAAGAGTCAGATACGAACTGTTGCAGTACTGCTCCAACCGCTGTGTCCGAGGCATCCGTCACTACCGAAATAGGAGCCAAAGGGTCGGGGTGTGTAAGGAGTGCTGTGTTGGCGACAGCATCTTTGACCAAGGCGAATGTGGCTTGTGCCGTGTCGGGAAAAACGAACTTCCGCTTATCTCCGCGCAACAGGTCGGTGAGGGGTTGCATCATTTCCGCACAGTGAGGAATAAATCGGTGGTAGAAATTCACCAGGCCGGCAAACTGACGCAACTGGCGAAAAGATTGGGGTTCAGGGCAGTCGCGAATAACGGAAACTTTATCTGACAGAGGGCGGATACCCGAGGATGAAATAGAATGTCCTATGAAAGTGATATCAGACCGGCCTAATTCGCATTTCGCGATATTTATCGTAACGCCGTGCTGGCTAAGGCGTTCGAAAAGTGCTCGTAAGTGCGTAGCGTGCTCTTGCTCTGAAGAACTCGCCACCAAAATATCATCCAGGTATACGTGGACATTTTCCAAACCACGAGTTGCCTCGTGCATGAACCGTTGAAAGGTCTGGGCTGCATTGCTGAGTCCAAACGGCATTCGCAGAAACTCGAACAGCCCGAAAGGTGTAGTGACGGCAGTTTTAGGGATATCGGCCTCTGCTACCGGGATCTGGTTGTACGCCCGAACCAAATCGATACGGCTGAAGATGGAGCAACCTGATAAAGACGAAGTAAGATCCTGTATATGGAGAATCGGGTATCGGTCCGGGACGGTGACTTTGTTAAGCGCTCTGTAATCACCACAGGGTCGCCAGTCGCCACTAGCCTTAGGAACCATATGAAGGGGGGAAGCCCAAGGGCTACTAGAAGGGCGTATTATACCCAGTTCTAGCATATGTTCGAATTCGGCCTGTGCAACACGAAGCTTGTCTGGTGCTAACCGACGCGGCCTACTGAACACCGGGGGTCCCTTAGTATCGATATGGTGAGTGACACTGGTCGTCACTGCTGGGAGAGGCCCGGCCTGCCGAAACATGGCCGGGTAGGCGGCGATGAGTTCGCCATAAGGTTGGTGTGCCGGTGGTTGAAAGTAAAAGGGCGTGACGTGATTCACTCGCGAATTATGACCCGCAACAGCGAGAGTGGTCTGACGATCCACCACTCTGCGGCGCCGTGCATCAACTAACAAGTCAAAGTGCTGCAGGAAGTCAATGCCTAGAATTGGGTACGGGACGTCGGCGATGATGAATACCCAACGAAAATTACGCTTTAAACCCAAGTTTAAGGTAAGCGACCGCTGGCCAAACGTTGGGATGGCCGTGCCATTGGCAGCGCGTAGTGTTTGGGCCTGCGGTGTGCTATTGTCGTCTTTCGCTCGGGGGAGGACGCTCACTTCGGCACCGGTATCTACAAGGAATAGGTTATTTGAAATGATGTCCCTTACGTTCAAAAGACGACTATTGGTGTGATACCCGGCTTCGTGGGTCGCCACCACGGGCTGGGGGTTTAGTTTCCCTGATGAGCACCGGGAAACGTACACCCTGGTTCGCATCGTTTGGCTCCCTCACCGAAGCGACTGTGGTATTTACAATATCCTTCTTTTGAAGAACCGACGAAAGGGCGTCGCAATGACGGACTATGGAGCCTAGGTGAGCGTGCGCGGTGCCGCTCCCGTGACCCACTTCTAACTGCTAGGCGTTGCAGGCTCGCCTCAATTCTAGACAAAACTGACGCGAGTTCGTTAGATGTTGGCAAGGCAGGCACCGTTGCGACGGACGGCCTGGTTACTCCAGCTACAGCGGGGTTGTATCGTGACATAATGTCATCAGCTATCGCTGCAGTTTCCTCTAGCGAGCATTTGCGCGCGGCACTTAGTAAAACTGGAATGTTATGCGGCAAACGCTGCAGCCAAAGTTCCCTCAAGAGCGGGTCCTCACCTATTGTCGGTCCTCTCAAGCGCTGCATCTCACGCAGCAGTTCGGAGGGCTTCCTACTTCCAAGCTCAACGTTTTGAAGTTGTTGCATACGTTGGTCTTGCGTTGGGGTCGTGCGGGCATTGACAGCCTCCTTTAAAGCCTCATAGCTTCGGGAAGAGATTAATACGTCCCTTACTTGCATTGTGACCTCTGGCGGGAGGCGGCCTGCTACCCACCTGAAACGGCTGGCGTCGCTGGTTATACGGCAGTTTTCGAATTCTAACTCGACCAGCGTGAATCAGAGTTCTGGATCAGCAGGTGTGAATGCCGGTATGTGCAGCGTGATCGCCCCAACAGTGGGGTCTGAGCAGGGTTTCCGTTCAGTAGACATAGCGATTGCTTTATCGAACACAGACGGGAGAAGAAACCAACGATCAATGGGGCACTATAATCTTCGCGAGAAAAGAACAAAAATCACGACGAACTAGACACCGAAAATGTATGGAAAAAAAAATTTGGTAAACCGACCAAAAAAAATCAACAGAGAGGGAAACAATAAAACACACAAAAACGTACGCAGACGGGACCTTCAACGGTAGAAAACAAGGAAACTCACGTGACCTGAGGATCACGTCGGGCTCACCAATTGTAAGGTTGATTAGACCTTACTTCGCGGTTTCCTTAGTAAACGCGTGCTTCGGTCCTTTGTACTGCGTGGACCACCTGCACGTTACTCTAATGTGCGGCACTGCACAAATATGTTAACCAAAACAGTATTCTCCACGACCCGTGAGAACGAGAAGGCGATTGGGAGAGATAGTGGTTAGCGTGTATTTGGGAGCGTGCGTGAGAGTGTGCGCAAGAGCAACGGTCAAATGGCAACCGCGCTTGGCAGTCAGCGTTCAGTTAAACAATAAACGTGGTAAAAGTATGAACGAAGATGGCAACCGCTACACTCCTAACCTCGTTCGGTCCTGAAATACTGGGTGATCGAACTTGTTTGCATTGTGATCTATTGATTGTGGGAAAAGTTGTGAAAAGGTTGCCGGGTCGTGCAACCCCCATCGGTATTATAGTCTAGATAACTGTACGACTGCGGCTAGCGCCCGTCGGGTACCTAACAGGGCTCGAACACGTCTCATCGCCCCAGTGAAGCGCCAGGCACACTGACGGGAAATCCGCCCAGGCGTGGACGGATGGCACTCTCTGCCCAGGGCCCGGGGAGTCTACCCGGAGATGGTGTTGGGTGACAAACACCCTGAGGAAACTCCGAAGCTGACACCACAACCCGGCATTCGTATTACATCGAGGCACAAATACCAAAGTAAATTTTGAATTTCCGCACAACAACCTAATTTGTATCATGGTCCTTCGATTGATGATCATAAGTCATATTGTGCCAAGGGACAATTACATAAAACTGATTATGAGAGCTCAAACGCCTCACACTTATTGAAATCGTCTCATATGCTATGCTTTCTGTTACTATTCTGTCATGAGTAGTATCGTCAGTGCACACGAGTAGTACATTCTACCGCGATTCGAGGTTTATTTTGCTTCAACTGATCGTATTTTGTGTCGGTCGCACGGTTTTCATGGAACTACTTTTCCTGGTTAGCATTTGTTCCTGGTGGCATTTTATGTTTTTTTTATTGTGCGAAGCTATGAGGTACCTAGTTTATCAGTCTGTTTTGTGTTGAGTTGTAGGATGTTTATGATATTGTATTACTAAGCGGAATTTACGAAATTTGTGATGTGATGTTGGTAGGATGCACATGTAAAGCATGATCATGATCCGAATAGGATTCACTTAGAAGGGTTTTTTTCATAGCTGGTTTGGTGATGAAATCCGTTTTGGGATCGTCTTCTTGTTCATTCATATCCCCATATCAGTCAACTTTGTGGTTGCAGCGTTCGTGATCAAATGCTCCGAAGTGAACATTTTCCCATCTTTAAAACCGCTACGGAGGAGAACTTCTCAACCTTATTGAGCCCCTGATGCACGCACGTTAGTCCGCACAGAGACAGGTCGACTGACTACCGTCATTTCTGGCGACGCTTTTAGTGAACAGTCAAAGTAGTGCAAGAAACACTAACAAAAACACTCGGTTTTTTCCATTTTACCTTCGAACCAAACCAATCTGGCTATCCAACTTTGACACACTTTTGTGTAAACCCATTACCGTACGAATATACACATGGATTTAAAGCATGATGCAGATAAGTCGATTTATCTTGAAAAAGTGTGCTTCTTTCTCAAGGCTTTACAGTCACATTTATTTCGTATCAGCGCTATCCTCAGATTCTTCTTAGCAGCTCAGAAAGTGTTTTCGGCATGGCTGTGGTTGATCGGGACGCGTATGTGAGCATTCCGTATCCTGTGGCATTAAAGACCGGACTCATTCAATCCCAAACGTATTTTTTCTTGCACCTGCCGCGACTTGGCAGCCAATTCTGGAATTATTAGGATCCATTGAAACAACGTACAACCTTCTGACCGAAAGCTGTGTCGGACTAAACTTGAGGATCAATTTCGTGTGGCCGGTTCGATATCAATTCGCTAAACATTCTGGACATACTGTGAGTCACCTTTTTTCTATTCCGGTTGCATTGTATTTCTGTACACTAGCATTTCGTTAACATACTTCCTTTTTGCCTCGTATCGTTATCGAGCCGCCACACAGTGACAGAAATGTTAAGGTTGAGAGTTGGAGCCTCCGCTCGGCTGTACAAGAGAAACTCAAAAAGATTATCCTACATTAGAAATGTAAACCTTTGAGGGAAAAAAGGTTATGAATAAATACGTGAACTGGTCATGTAATAGGTACCGTAAAATGCGAGTATAAACCAATATGATACCTTAGAAAGGGAGAAAATACGTTTTGAGTGTCCTAAGTTCACGATGTACGTAATTACCACTCGTAACTAAACACAAGAGGAGAAGGACAAATTCGAATTACGGATAGTAATTAGCGTGGGTTTTTTGGGGCTGGTATCGTTTTTGAGTTTGTTACCGCTCGGATCACTGTGGAGCGGAAAACATGGGCAGGTTTTTCTTTGATGGCAGAATCATGTTTTAGATTTTGGACTCGTTGATGTTCGGCGGTCGGTGTCCGGAGATTCATCCTAGGATCCTGTTCAATTTGATTTAGTGGGCGGCATCACAGCATGATTAAACTACAGACAAATTTGGGACATCTGAAGGGGTCTTCTGTCGTTGAACGGAGCTCGATTGAAAATGCTCGAAAACAGCAGACAATGGTAACGGGTATTGAACAATGATATTTCTTCTCCAAAGGTTTCGGGATAAACGGTTGACTGTGTCGTCAAATATGAGTTCACGAGGATTTTGTGGTAGAGTTGTGTTGGTGCACTGTTCATATTTTTTGGTATCCAATTCGCGAAGCTAAATTTGTATCTTCCACGCATCATCGGCCTTGGCAAAATCGGCTCGGAACATGTCTTCTCATCGTTTGAACCACGAATCGAAAGTCAATCCCGAATATGGATCATAAGTGAACTCACAAATACTGGCAGCACCGAAATTCGCAGATATGGATTGTTTGTTGCTGGATGTTCAATCGTGGGGTTACAAACTGAATGTCCGCATCACTGATCCCATCATTTCTGTTTGGACTGCATCGAACTGTGATTTTTTTTACTTCAGGATTGATTGTAATTCATCGGTCCTCCTCCCCAGTCACCAAGACTTCGTTGGTGGCCCTCCGGTGTTCTTGGTTTTGGGCTTTTGAAGAGGGAAAATCGCAGTTAACACTTACGAATATCAATTAGTAGTCTTTGAAGGGAAGCAGATGGGTGACTCGTATATCGGAACAATGAACCGAATTTTACTCTCGATGCTTCCGGAAAGTTGACTAAGAAACATAATTTTTCAGTATTACTACTCCACCATACATTCAGCCAATCACATCAGAATATGGCTACTGTACCGGAACGTCAAAACCATGATCTGATCCGCTCACAGCCCAAAAGTAAGCCCGATTGAAAATGTCGGGGATCTGTTGATGAGGCCAATCCGTGCGGATGGAACTGTCTTGATTAGTTTGCACGAGTTGGCGTCCGCCTTCCTCGATGAATGGGACAACATAGAATTTGCGACTATTGCGCGGTCGAATCAGGAACAGCTTGGCTCGGAGTGATAAAAAAGTCTGTACATGGGGTGGTGATAAATATGATGATTGACAGAAATGAATGCAATGTCACTACATGACCATCTGGAATATAATTGGAAGCATGTCATGACTTCATGTTTCATTCAATAACAATACAGGTCACTATGTTTCGTAACCTGCTGGTGGGTCTAGTAGCCTTGCGCGCCCTCTCAGGCACCTTTAGCGGGATAAACTGATTTATCTGGGCCATATTTGAGATCCGTGTGCATACGTAATGTAACACTGGGTTGACAAGTGGGCGTGCCAAATTTGGTCATTCTAAGTGGTTTGGTTCGGAAGGAATCGTAGAACAATCGGGTGGATTTCTTAGCATCTCGTGCATCGTGCCCATCATGGTTATCCAAACTACGCAAGTTACTGCAACAATACTTGTTTTTGTCTAACTAATTCCCTACAACAGCTATGAGTAATTCCGCCAGTTACTTCACACAGGTGGGTGACACGCACTATTAGTCATCGTGGTGTCTATTATAGAATGTGGCGTGAGAAATGCACTACCCGCAATTGGTACGAGACAAACTAGGTTCAAATTGCTATACGGTAAAACAAACCAGACAAACAAAGCAGGTATAGTTTGTTCTTTGGTGATCACGATCAGAAGACTAGTAAACATTACTAGCCTTGAAAAGAAAAAGAAAACAACGAAAAAGTTCATCATTGAGCCCGGCAGCAAATAGCCCGGTTGGTATGAAACGGCGAAACAGGTCATCTGAACCATATATATCGCATGATCAAGTCAGAATAGAAGAAAGACCAGATTTGTCACAAAAACTTCCGAAAGACCGGAAAGAAATAGAGAGGAAGTGTGTGTGTGTGTGTGTGTGTGTGTGTGTGTGTGTGTGTGTGTGTGTGTGTGTGTGTGTGTGTATTCTAATGGTTGCGACGACGAAAATACGGGCAGTAGGATAAAACGAAACAGAGAGTGCACATAAGTTACATTTTGATGAGAGCTACCTTCACACATGCTCACAAAAGTATACGCGAAATGGCGTTCAGGACAGAGGACCTAACGGCACTGGGTGGACACGATGAATTCAGGTGGGTGTTCACCTGTAGGATAAGGATCGCCCTCGAACAGAAAGACTAAAAGGTGCTGAAGTTCTCCGGGTCACGATTTAAACTACTGATCGAAAATGAACGAGAGGGGTTAATGGGAATTTTAGTATAGGTAATAATATTAGCGATAGTTTTGATGATACTGATAATGATGCCGCGGCTTCCGCTGCTGATAATGATGATGATGACGATGAAGACAGTGATGATAGTGTCAGTGGTGGTGGTTGATCTAGTGGCAAAATGGGATAGGAAGAATCTTGAGCAAGCAAGTAAGGGAAGACAGCATACCGCAGGGGGCAAAAACTCTCGGAGGTCGATAAAAGTGCACACATCCGTACACATGGAGACACGAGCACGTTTGAACAAGTACCAAACACAAAATGCGTTACATCAGCTAGGAGACTGGTGATCGACGGCCCTGTACAGAGTCGCCGAAAGGGTTGGTGAGCGTATTAATTGAGGGAGAAGTGGAGTGAACTGTTACTGTCAGTGGTTGATGATGTTGATGCTGGGATGCATTCGACACTCGTCGTCGACCAGAAAAGGAAGAGGTATTATCAGCTGGTTTTATCATAAATTTCTCCACCTTATCGATACACGCTTCTTGGTATTCATGGCTCCAACTAAAATAAAGGAAAACAGAAAAGTATTTTTTAAATAGTTGTCATTGTGCGAATATTTACTACATAGTTAGACCGGAATATAGTGACAACAGAATATCAAGGCATTCATGGAGTAGCTGCGTTGTTCATTTGGGCGGACTTCCTTTCTTGAAATTATATATATATATATATATATATATATATATATATATATATATATATATATATATATATGTATATATATATATATACGTAGGAGAATGTAAATGAACACGAATTACAAAAAGTAATTTACATTCAGTTAGATGAGCTTTCCAGTTATGAATCACTAATTTTGTTTTTCCAGCAAGTTGAAGAAGAAGTGGTCAGTTCCAGAGCTGTTAACCTAGCCAACTATTGTTTTGTATTTGTTTGAAAAGAAACGATAGGGTTTTATGGTCACAAAAAATGTGGTTCAGGCTTAACTAGAGACCGGATGTGAATAGATTTACACCGTTTGTCAGTTTTCTTCTGGTCTGGATCCCGTTCCACGATAGAGGGTGGGCCAGGGTGAGTCAGTCGAAGGGCACACATAAACTGTTTTTGACCACACCTATTCGTCTGGTTGGTCCAATCCCCTAACTTGTTTTAATATATTGTGAAGTAGTTGCATGAGTACGAAAACAAAAACCAGCTTGTTAGCCATCGTGTTCACTAAATACATTCGTTGCGGATTTTCTGACATTTGAAAAGAGGCCTTTTCAAATAATTAAATATCTATTAATTCTTGCTGCAATGGATGGGACTGAGGCTTGGAAATGCACTCAGGTTATGGGATTTTGGCACCATCTAAAATTCTTTCCTGATTGTATGCATTGTATACGTTTCCCCCAAGCTGCCTTTCCTGCCTACGAATGTGACCGCTTATCAGATTAATTGTGACACGCTGGTTCAGGAAAGTTATTGGATATTTGGCAACCTCGACGTAACTCGTACAGTCTAACCTAGTGGCTATGCGCGGGTCTCCATCGTGGAGCATTGGGCACAATATTAGAAGAAAACCAAAAGTCAATGCTCGACGCAATCGGTTTGGGTACTTCATAATGACAACCTTCCCGAATGCCCCAATTTCGCCCTCGTAAACTTATCGCTGAACTCGCCTCACAATATTCGTTCGGGCAAAATGGATCTTTAACGCTTGTTACGGTTCAGTTAGCGTGGTGACAGGAATAGGGCGGCTACTTATTGAACCGAATGAATCAGACGATAGGTCCGGCCACCAGTCTCTTGTTACATAGCAATGAGATCGTCCCACATGAGTCGCATCACGTTATGCTCCACTGACCTGACTGTATGTCAGTGCTTTGTCAATGCTCCCTCAAGAATGTCTAGCTTCATCTTGAAGGTGTGATCGTTGACCTTTTCTAACACATCAGCAGATAGAGTGTTCCAGAAGTTGATTAGTATTTTGGATAAACGGTTAACCAGCGGCAGACCGGTGGAAGTTATCTTTCGTAGCATGAGCACATGTCCTCGGATGTGGTAGTTATTCCTAAGTGGTAGTTCCAACTGCAGATCAGCAGTCATATCACTTTGGATAACGCGTCTTGCGCAGATCAGGTCACCGTGGATGCTCCAATAGGCAATAGGGAACAACGCAGTAACCTTCCGCCGCCTCTCTCAACCCCATAGTCCAGCGAAGTGACGTGTGGTAGCTTATTGTACGTTGCCCAGTTTGGTTACTTCATCAATCTATAGGGGTAGATAGCAGGACCACCTTAATCCAGTCGAGGGGGTACGTGAAAGGTGTATGGAAACGTGAAAACAATAATGGAAGGACGTCCAAATGAATGACGAATGGGGCCGAGTACTCTCCATACTAAGGCATAGACTCTGTGGTGTGGGCACGAGTCCTTATATTGTTGGTGAAAACAACTCCAAGATCGCTTTCTTCAACCGTGCGGCGAACAACGGTATTTCCAAGGTGAGACCATAATAATGCATCTTATGTGCCAATTCCCACGTGAACGTATTTATCAAGATCCGTCGATAGGCCCCAATGGTTAGACCGTCGAACCAGGGCATGTAGATCCAGATGAAGTATTTCACGATTCCCTTCTGACCGAATGGTAAGCCAGATCCACCCGTCATCGGCATAAATGAGGAACTGGGACTGCAATTTCTGCGGAAGGTCGTTTATGAAAGCAAGGAATAACACCGGGCTCAGGACGAAACCTTATGGGACGCAACTGGTGATAGGATACCGCTGGGACAGAGACCGTGTAGCTTTCACGGGAAAGGTTCTCCCAGTTAGGAAGCCCTCAGCCCAGTGAAGTATAAGCCCAACGATACCGAGAGTTCGCAGTTTCAGTTACAATTGTTCGTGGGGTACTTCCTCGAAAGCCTTACTGAAGTCCACATAGATGACGTCCATGTCCTTCTGCCTTGGTGGTGGACCAGCGCTCATGTGCGATTAGTAAGTTGGTCATATAATAAATAATCCCTCCAAAAACAACATGTTGGTATGTTCACAAAATTTGATGGTTTTTCAAAATTTTCCCATATGCGAGGGCTACAAACATCTCCATCAAGTTTCCAGCTGACGAGGTGAGGCTGATCGGTCGATAGTTAGTGGCTATCGCTTTCGCTCCACTCTTCTACAATAGTGCGACGACCAAGTATTTCAAATTTAATGGCAAACAACCACCGTTCATGGACAGGCTGAGTAACTTGCTCAGCGGTGAAGGGCGTAGTTCAGCCAATTTTTTCAACATTGAAGAGTGAACATCGGCCAATCCCAGAGATCGATGAGATTGCACGGACCAAAGAGCAGGCCGTTACTCCGAAAACAAACCAAGTTTAACTTTTCTACGTGCATGCGCATGAGTGCCTTGGAAGGCGCATTAACCCCATTGCCACAAAAGCTTACTGCACTACTAGGGATAACCAGCAACGACATCAGCAAACTTGGAGTGGAGAACCATATAAGTTCCCGGCAAATTAGGTCTGGTAATGAGCCGGGAGACAGTGGCTTACTGTCTACCAAGAAAAGAATCAGTACAGGTGGAGATTCGAACCTCGGACCTCCGGAAAGGTAACCACCTGCTCTAAATCACTCGAGCCCCGCCGCCTGGAACAGAAGTGACGCCACTCGGTGTTGGTGAGACAAATTCCAGGCTATATACTAACTTGTAGTGCTCGGCCGGTGTTTCAGCCCTCCCCTAGTTCTTCCCCATATAATAGTGCTGGTTTGCCGACCATTGTCTTGATATACATTTTGAGATAAACAAATAAGCGTCTGGATACTCACATTGCATCAACTGGTTATAGTTCCCACTTTAGTGTTCATATCCCCCACCTGTCGATCAGAACACATGTCACACACGATATCAAAGTTTGAATTGGTGTCTGAGATCCAGATCAATCCGTGGTGGGTCCTTCACTCGGAGTCGCTGTCGGATAGGTGGAGAGTAGGCATCCATAAGATGTAGTACATCATGACAGATAGAATCTCAAACAATGTCCACAACGTTGGCGTCATTGGAATCCATTGGAAACCAGCTGACGTCCAAAGCAGCTCTGTGGACATCCTCGAATGGTGTGCGTCAAATGGTACGTCTCAGGTACGGTCCATAGACTGAACAAAGACCACTACTCCTGTAAAATCGCTAGCACCATATAGTCACTGCTCCCAGTGGGAGGGAGATAATCGATTCCATTACAATCAGAGCTCCCATAAGAGATCAATAGGTCTAATATTTAACTTCGATTAAATTTCCTCGTGATGGTGCTGTAACAAGATTAACTCGTGAACAGTTGTCAGTTGATCCCGGAGAAAGGGTCTACTACGGCCATAGTCATGCCAGACGACACTAGGCGCATGGAAATCACCCCGGATGAGATAGGTGCCATCGAGTGACTATCTTATCCGTGATGTAGACAACGTAGGTACCAGGAATATGATCAGGAAAGATTGATGGTGGAAAATTATGAGCCAACGTTTCGGTTACTGTGGGTAACCTTTCTCAAGACGCACAGTTTTTTTCGACACACTCCTAACCTCGTTCGGTCCTGAAATACTGGGTGATCGAACTTGTTTGCATTGTGATCTATTGATTGTGGGAAAAGTTGTGAAAAGGTTGCCGGGTCGTGCAACCCCCATCGGTATTATAGTCTAGATAACTGTACGACTGCGGCTAGCGCCCGTCGGGTACCTAACAGGGCTCGAACACGTCTCATCGCCCCAGTGAAGCGCCAGGCACACTGACGGGAAATCCGCCCAGGCGTGGACGGATGGCACTCTCTGCCCAGGGCCCGGGGAGTCTACCCGGAGATGGTGTTGGGTGACAAACACCCTGAGGAAACTCCGAAGCTGACACCACAACCCGGCATTCGTATTACATCGAGGCACAAATACCAAAGTAAATTTTGAATTTCCGCACAACAACCTAATTTGTATCATGGTTCTTCGATTGATGATCATAAGTCATATTGTGCCAAGGGACAATTACATAAAACTGATTATGAGAGCTCAAACGCCTCACACTTATTGAAATCGTCTCATATGCTATGCTTTCTGTTACTATTCTGTCATGAGTAGTATCGTCAGTGCACACGAGTAGTACATTCTACCACGATTCATCATTTTATTTTGCTCTCATTGATTAAATAATGTATCGATCGCACGGTTTCCATAGAACTATTTTACCTGGTTAGCCTTTGTTCTTGGTGGAATTTTATGTAATTGTTTATATTGCGAAATTAACAGGTGACGATTGCGGTTTCTTCTGGTCGCTTTCGCTCTGCCACAGTGAACGTGGATGCAATCAGAATCGACGTTCGTGATCTCAGTCATGCATCATGATGGAGATGAGCCGAATGGATTCTCGTCGTACCCTCTCAAGATCGGGTTGTTCTTTTTGACTTTGATTTTGGAATCAAGGATTTAGGAAACTTATTCGTTCTGCTTTATTATATCCGTATTATTCGATCAACCGGCTAACTGAGTGATGTAATCGGTACGGTAATGGCAACGGAAATAAGACACATATTGCGAGATTCAAATATTTCATTTACTCTCATTGATCGTGTACACAAAACATCTGTTTATCATCATACGCTATATAGGATACACAATGGGAAAATGAGGAAGATGCTCATCACAAAACAAATCAGCAATTTTCATGGGGTCCGGTGGTATATCCCCCAAGGAGAGCAGAACATTTTATAATGATTGTTTCTGTGTACGAAGAACAAACGAAGTGCCCGAAGCTCACAATATATGCCTCCTTTCTGTTCATATTCATTGGATGATGGGGATACAGTGACTCAAGATCAATCAGGATGGACACACAGACAGACGAACAGGTGAGTATGCTTTCGTCGAATTACTGGGATTTTAGCATGTGCAAACAAATATTAGTTTTGTCCAGTTCTTTATAAAAATCAGAAATTCGCCAGAGTACTTGTTTCCAATTTCCATCCCATCTTCCAATACTGCTGAAGTTTAAACATAGAGACAATCTTCTGGTGTGAGTGATACTCCTAATCTGGCACCTGGAAAGTGTTATCTCAACTTGTGCTTGATCGATCCTAATTTGTGGATAAAGGTGCAAAAATGGCTTCCCTGTTCCACAGTCGATGCTGTTTTATTTTGGATTTCATATGCATCACACAGATCTCATGAACAGAAATGTACAGATGATCATTTGCAGATGATTGAAGATTCGGGTTTACAGTCCGGAATAGCGGACCATGTGAGTTAGTGGTATGGAACATGATGACAGGAGATTGAATACCTACGAAATTAGACTGACGGTGGTTAGTTTTGGAAGAGTACAATTTACAAGTAGTGCTTAGTAATGGTAACCTCCCCCAATGGCCACTTGTCAGAGATTTATGATGGCTGCCCAAGAATAGTGACTTACTTTACAGCATTGTACTCTATCAACGAGCGTATATCTTCCGGCAGTTCATCAGCATCCGGCCACACGAAGTTATCCGTGATTGGAATTATATTACATTTGCTTTGTAAAGCACAAACGATCTCCTAAGTGGCAGAAATAAAATGAGTACAAGGAAGCAAACGTGATATATTGAGTACTGAGTTTGTCTTCTGGTTTTTGCTTGCATAATGCAAATGTTTGCTATCTATAGTTAGTTTCAAAATATTTCCCAATTTTACTCATACTGTTCACTGAAAATGTGCAATTTCAATCACAAGCGACATATGATTTAGTGGAATTTATCCAGTATATATATATATATATATATATATATATATATATATATATATATATACATATATATATATATATATATATATATATATATATATTCGTGTGTGCGCCTGTGTGAAACATTCACAATATGTCGATTCAAGAGGTCTTCAGTAATGCACTGGGGGTGTCATTGGTAACTTCTCCGATACAACAACTTTCGATGTTCTCCCTTCTTTATCGGTATAGTAACCTGAAGGTCAAAATAGTTCACATTTCAATGTTTGTTGTGGGGATATGGTGGAGTTTCAAACGAATATCACTGAGGACTCGTCTGGATTCAGTAGATGTCGATATTTGTGACCGTATGTCCAAGGATGAAGAACACACAAGAATGTGAGTGTAGTATAAATAGATCAATAAAGTGGAAAATTGGTTTCCCGCCCTTCAGAATAACGAACGAAGAAGTGAACTGCTCATCACACAACATTGTGTTCATACGAGGATGCACTATAAATTTTGGGTGTAACGTTTCGTCCCATACATGTCGCGTTAATTGTCCATGAAAATGGCTTCATACCTAATACGATCAATGTTTTTCGTGTAGTTCTTTATTCTTTTTTTCTAATTGTGCCTGGTGTTTAACCTACCTAAGAAAGCTTGCAACTTACCTGGATCGTCACTCAGAAGTACAGTATCGTCCGCGTATTCCAAGTCAGACAGCTTACTGTCTGAGGAAAGATCGATGCCACTATTCTCACACGAGGATAGGGCTATCTCAAGAATCAATTCAAATGCAAAAGTGGAGGGGAAGGGCGAAAGGGGGCAACCCTGACGAACACCACTTTCTGTGGTGAACTCAGGCGAAAGATCGCCGTAAGCACGAACTCGGCTTCGGCTGTTTGCATACAAGCATTGGAAAAGAGAAATAAACTTCTCTGGCACACCCTTCAATGAGAGGCAGCGTCAGAGAACTGTGCAGTCGGCTGAATCGAACGCCGCTTTCAGGTCAAGAAAGACACAGATTGTGGGCCTACGAGAGATGTGTCTGTTCTCTAAGGATTGCCGAAGAACAAAGATGTGGTCGATCCGACCAAACTGGGCATGAAACCGGTTCGATTCTCACGTGTACACTTTTCGCGGGCACCGGATAATCGGTGGAGAATAAGCTCACTTGCACTTGTTATAAATGATTGAGTTGCCTGTTTATATTCTAATGAGCCCGTTGTACACACCCTTTTTGTCCATAATCTGGGTGCAACCGTAACGAAGGGGGTCATTTTTGTGTAAATACGATGCACGTGTTTGGAAACGACCAATTTTCAGTTGATCTTTCCAGACCCAAAACATTGCAGTCATTCCATAGTGGTGAAATGAAGTTGCCACCACGACGAAAACTTGAATTCATTTACTGGCAAGCTTGATTGGGTGATCAGAGAGCGGCAACTGTCTTCTAGGTGAACATTCGCGTTTCGTGTTCCCTGTGTTCTAATTCTGTGATAGTCAAAGGTTATCACTGGTTGCCATTACAAACCGGTTAAAAAACACTATGATTGAGCTCGACATACAACCGTGTTGTTCTTCTGGCTGGTGCAAGAAGCTTTCCAGGTCAGTGGTTGTTAAACACTAAACGAGATTTCCTTGCTTCATTTTTTCCTGAAGAATCGATATTTACAATAGTGTTTGTAGTATGTGTATGTATACATATTTGATGGGGTATGATGCGGTAAAGATGCTTTCACAAATTCGGAAAACCAAGTCCACCGCTGGAGGTTTTCACCCCATTTTCACTCGGTGAATAAACGGATCACTCCAGCCATGCTCAGGCTTCCAGAACTATACAACCGGCCAATCCCCTTTTCACCACCAGTTTCGGGCAAGAGTATGGCTAAACCAATGTTCATGGACGTATTAGTAATCTCCGTGCCCAGTTTACCAGTTATAGCCCGCTTCCAGAGTTGTAATATTGTAATAGTGTAATATTCGCATACAACACGATGAATTCAATTCAGATTAACGTTCAATGTGTAATCAAAGATGATGCAACATCCATTCTTACATAGCCCGCATTATCGTGCATGTCCAACTCGTTCCATTGAGAAATTTCATTGGTTTATTTGACTGTTGATGTCCGGTGGTCGCACATCACGTCTGATTCGGTGTCATCTAATAGCAGTTGAAGTACTCAAGACAATTGCTCACAGTACTTGCTATCATCCAACACATAACACAAGTCCTTCCTCATTTCGATCCGCATCGGTAATTCTCGTAGAGTCTGTCCCAGTAAGTACCGCTCGAAAAGGACCTCGTTGACAGGCTGTAAACATATCAGGTAGAATGCATGTGGTCGTGGGCAATTCGAGACATCACAGACTACGCGTTCAGCTGCGATCACTATTGAAGTTCAGTTCGTCTGTCGCCTAATGGTCTAACGGTCACAAAGTCCACGGAGAAGACAACCCCTGACTGAAAATTGAGTGAATGAGTGAGTGCATTTATGTGCGTTCGCTGGTGTGCACAAGCTAGAATCAGCAGCGAAATTTAGCGGGGTTGATTATCGATTGTGATGGGGTTGTTGAGTGAAAAACACGTCAGTGCGACAACGAAAATCAGCTGTTCTCGATCGCAACCATGCTAAGCAAGTTTGAGGGAATTCAGTTATGGAGAATAAGCGGAATGATTTTTAGTCGAAAAGATTCGGAAACCTTGAATTTTCGTTTACTGATCACAATCGCCCAGGTAAAACCACTTGAAATTTATAGAACTGATGCTTCGGAATACAATGAAAGGATGTAAAGCATTACGTTTAGAAGAAATATCCGAGATCCAATCCGTCTAGCCCGACTGAGACCGCTCGTACACTGGGAAATAGTGTATTATTTCGTATGACTTTTGTAAGCTCTTTTGCTTACATCTCAGTCAAAAATAGTCACGCAAGCAACAATTCTATTCGGATAACATACCGTATATGAAATAAAATCAAAAGAACGGAAATTTATGCACCGAGATTACAGCATCACATGGTTATTACTGTCGCTTTGTTTGTCAGTTTACTGTTATCCTCAGGTACTTCATGGCGTTGACTCTAGGAAGAGTACCGCTACCAACTGTCACCCTGTTTGCTAGTATGTGAGAAAAGTTAACGAACTGTTGACTTCTCGCAATATTTGTTCTATACTGACCAGCCAGTTACGAGGTACTCATTGCTTCGAACATCCGGAGAGATTATCGGTAGCTTCATCAATTGTACACAGGCTGACAGTTAACCAGGTCGCAGTTTTATGTGTCCTCTGTTACTGAAATGATCAAGCGAGCTTAGTCACTAATCCCGGACATGCTCATTGACAGAAGACGAGGAGAAACCACAAAAACTTAGGCGTATTTCAAACTAGGTGTTCAATTTAGAAGAATGCCGTTTTTAAACGGAATTACCCTTTAACCCTCTTGAACTTTTCCACCTAAAGTTGAAAGATCATGTTCCAATGAGTGGTCATGCTGTCATTACCGTCAGACCCTAAAGTAATTCACTATCGGTACTCTGGTCTCTGGGCGAAACAAATACAGGTCACCTTTGAAAACTTGTCACCTGTCAGTGTTGCACTTCTCAGAAGATTCTTTTCCACTGTTTCTTCGTGGCTTTCTTTTGAATGCTCACTTTGCTTGATAGCCTTATTTAAGAAGACAATGATTGCGGCACATGATTTGCGTTGTTCTGTGGAGACAGCATTGAAAAGAGTATGCAAAATTTTAACACTTTGCAGCATTTGGTTTCTGTTAGTACTGGCCCAATAAATGGGGAATACTTAGTGCCCTAAATATGAGAACAATCTGCCGCATGCAATTAGCCACCATTTTTCTGAACTCAGAGCAAATGCACTAAGGAACCATAACAATTAAATGTTTTGCAATGATTTTAACTCCACTAGCTGACTTAAACATTAACAATCCCAACTTTTGTGATTGTAGTCGGTTGCAAGTGAATTGGCATCTTATTAGGTTTTCTAAAGACACGTTTGCTCATGAGTACAGCATAAGGTATATACCTCATAGCCTCAAAGACCCACGGTACCATTAGGGATAGCCAGCAACCAGACCCTGAAACTTGGAGTAGTGAAGTACCTAAGATCACAGTAGTTCATGTGTGGCAATGAGCTGGATGACAGTGTATTACTGTCTACCACTGGAGATGACCAAAGACATCAACATTTTCCTCGGAATATTCCACAGCTTTTGACTTACTGCGTACTCCGTCATCTACAGTTTTCATCCGGAAAAATGAATACAGGAGGCTTCCATTTAAACTTATACAATCTGTTAACTAGGAATTAAAAATAAACTTCTTCACCTGGAGTGGTACTAGGATTTCCAGATTTCAACGTGAGATTCCAAAGGTTACGCTTAGTTGGATATGTTCTTTCCTGTTGATTTTGAGGATACATGTATTGGGCAGCACGGACGCTACATTTTACTGATAACGTGAACTCAAGCATGTTGCACATATTCATCACATATATACATATAATGAACGCGTTTCGTGAGAAATTACTCTTCATGATGGTAATTAAAAAATCTAACCAGCTATTATCCAACATGGCGGAGTGCCAAGCTAGTTCCTAAGTTAAACTACTTTATATATTTTCATATCTGCATCACGTCGATGAACCGAATGCTGATGTTATTCAAAAACCAGTATCACAACTTCATCTACAGGATAGTCGAAATGTTCTCGCTAGCCAAAAGGCGTCTAACGCAACGCAATGCCGTCGTTTCCATTGATGGGTTGAGGACAGTTTGATTTTCTGGCTCAGATCACATGACCCCAATGGTTCATCGGATCGACGGCCGTCCATGAGCTCGACAAGCAGCACGACTGAGGTCTGTGCCATCTTTGCACGGGAAGAGCGTGGGAAGACGGGCGGTCACAATGGCCAATGGACGGTCAGAGAGGCTTGTGACCAGATGACCGGTGGAATGCACTTTACCGATACGAAAACCAACAATTGCTTTCAGTTTTCAAATTAAACTCATAGTTTTCCAAATCTGCGATAATTTCGCAAATCAGTCTTAAAATGGTATAGGCCGTGGCTTGTGCAAACATTACGATAGCCACCGTTCGTTATGAATAACGGTCAATGAACTCCGTGAGTAAAGGTTGTGATACGCAAAAAACTGATAGCCTGTGGGGGGTTCATCAATCCGGAAGTACCGATACGGACTGAAATGAGAAATGATAGTTCCGGCAGGAGAGATTGTGATGGCAGTGGTGCCCATGCCTACTGATGGTGTGATTAGATCATATCTGGCTGGGGATGGTGGTATCCATTAATCCATCAGTTGGGGTGGTTATGATTACGGGCCGATAAACGGGTGCATGTCATGGAAACTACAACGTAATTCGGCAGCCTTTCGAATGCCTGTTTGGGAAGCAGGGGGGTGGGGGGTTGAAAAACAGGTGGCGCTCGTGTTGACCACTTAAGTGTAGCTACAAGTCCATGAAACAGTTAGTTATTTCAATTGGGATTGTAATACCGTGGATGGTTAAAACTGATAACAAACTGTGGACCAGTTGTCTCCCACGTGATCTGTGGTCGAGCTTTCTAAATAATTTTAATGTTGGAACAGTTTTGCCTCTGACTGATCTGGCGGTGTATAAGCAGGAATACTAGTCTGTACCACGTGCATATTAAGATGAACGGGTGTGGACAGCAGTCTGTTCGACAATGTCTTTTAACTCCCGATTGGTGTCCTTATTACAAAACGTGTTCACTGTATTTCTATATCTAGTAATGTTAACGATACGGTCGAATCAAAAAAGCGAAACACTGTTGTCATCCAGAAATCCAGGCGACTACGCGATTTGCTAAAACTGCTCACTTTTAACACAAGGAGATTACCACTTTTTCAATTTCGTCCAGTTGAATCAAATTTCAGTATTACTGCAAGATTTATCAGGTGAAGTAAAGTGTTCCTCTGCCAGGAAACTGATCAGTTTGACATGGAAGATACGACTGAAACGTGATGTAACTTCAGTGAACCTTTGCAAAATGACAAACCTTTCACTAGGAGGCCGGCAAAGGTGATGGAGTAACAGTGAAGTCAAATAAAATTTGCCGATTTGTCCAAGATTCTCCAAAGTCAACTGATATGCTACTTCGCCATAACGATCGGAGAACTGCTTGATTATAAGGTCACAGTAACTATGTCTAAAGTTACACTATACGCGCAAGTGGTCATGCACGTATTAATTGCAGTTACTAGATATTCCGGCAGAACAAACTAAGGTGATTTGCACCCATCGCAATTTGACAGCTTGATCAAGCCTTTCGAATGAATCTGTTGCAATCGCGAGACCAGACAAAATATACAGACTTAAATCGTAGTCGGTTTAGTGATTAGTTTGTCTAATTATTAGTATACCACTTATCGGAGACTAGAGTAAACTTGATAGGAAAAATGCCAATAATTAATCAGTCCGTAACATGAAAAAGGTATTAAAAGCCGAACCAGTGCACTTGGCCATTTAAAGCATGCCGGGCTTCTACGTGGGATCCAAGAGACCCATCAAACCAGTGATTATAGGCAGTAAGAAAGGACTATGCGTGATAACAAGTGAAGTTCTATTAAAACAATTTACTCATCGAATTGATACTGTTATTTGTATTTCGCACCATACCTGATCATACTAGTGGTTGTTTTATTTTCCTAGTAATGTTACTGCTGATCAGTGGCAATCAGAAGCACCACAATCCGTGAGCCTTTATTGGTTTGTATTTATGCTCTCTCATGTATCGCCTGATTGGCCATGTGTTCCCCACATCATTCCCCCTGCTTCCATACCATTATTACATTTGGAAACGTAAGTCAGATGTAAGATCAGTTTGCATGATGTGTTCCTCAACATTTCGGTGTATCTTTACTGGTGCACACTGCACATTGTCTAAAGGCAAACACAACATTTTTCATTCAGCAACTGCTACCACACAATGGGCCAGTTAACAATTAGGAACAATTATTACCTTCAATAATCATGGTCACTTTTTGCCCAACTGTAGGTGGTGATGGCTAATTGCTAGTGCCGGGCCAATGCACCTGGCCACTTATAACGTATCGCGCTTCCACAACGGGTTACACGACCACTAGGTTCATCCACTCAGCGATCACATGCAGGAATACATGACTACGTGACATGAAAAGTGACACTTGTATTTGCACAACTTAACAGTCGAAATGATGTTGGCATTTATAGTTTTCTCCCAACTTTCCAATCCTGAAGATAATTTTGATATTCGAGTTAGGTTGTTGCTGAGAAGTAGGAATCAGTTAACCACCACAATCAATGAAATGTTATTGGTTGTTACATTGGAATGAGATCCGCTGAATTCTCTCAAATTCGGGAAACTAATGTGAATATACACGATTGGACCGCGAACAGTTTAGCGACAAATACTGCGCCAATGGATGACATACCGCCGAGCGAGTTCTGCTTAAATCGTGGTTTTACTCGGGTTTTTAGTGCAAGACGCTGTAGAACTGAACAAAAAGGACCGTTTTTTTAACAATAGGCGTTTCCATATTGCCTGATATATCATTCACAGTGTGATAAGAGTATTTCGGTTGCTTTCTGCGATCACTCAGTTGACAAAATCTAACTACTGCTACCATTTCAGTAGCATATGTAGAAATTCGACCTTCTCAGAGTGGATACGCTGCCGGTGAATTCTGTGCATTTGCAGTCAACATAATCTTTAAATGAACATAAACATCGCGTACAAGAGAAACGCAGAAATGTAAATATCGAAAAATCGCGAAATTTGATCGGATGCATTATTGGCCGTAAACGGTGTCCAAGAATAACAAGTGAACAATTTGAGGAATGGACAATCCTGCAGCACACTAAAAATGCTTTGATGGGAAAACCGAATTCTTCTAACAGCACGAAATTCCGGAACCAACGAAGGGATTTGTAGAGGAGGTTTTCATTATCGCCATGCGTCCGGCTGAGTGCGTCAATCGCAGTTAACATTATACGGACTACACTCAAAGGAATCTTCCTACGAGGATTCATGATTACAAACCGTCGAACAGCTATTACTCAGTTAATTATCTTTGATTAAGAGAGTGTCCGAGTTATCGATTAAGTTATAACGTGATAATCGCAGTCGTTTTCCAACAACTTGACATTGATGGGGAAGTACGATAAAGAGACAAATGGATATGGATCAGCTGTCCACATCAATTCGATCGAAGAATCAATCAAAGAGAAGGAACCTGTGGCACCCATTGACAGAATGGTGGATGACAGCAAACACCGCAAAGAACTATCATCCCTACGTTTCTTACTTTACCTACTTGATGTTTACATGACGTATTTGTGATGTTTTACTCCGTTCTTATCTGTTACACAGAAATGGTACGATATTTCAGGAAGAGGGAGGGGATGGCGACCGATTATAGGCTGGCGGCGGCAGAAGCATGCGAACCCCGGAATACATGTTTCAAAGTTCGCCATGATGGCCGCTTAACCAAAGGTCAGGAAAAGCGGCAACTAGCATAAGAACGACGTACGACAGAAAAGAACAGAGATCTGCGTGGACAGAGGCGTGCATACCTCCCTCCCCTTAACGCTCATGAAGTCGCCTGATGATGAGACTCTTGTAATCTAATTGATGGAACAGGCGAACGGACTGACACTCACATGACAATAAAACAAAAGTTATGGTAGAGAATGAGAAGAATAGACCAATCTAATAACCAATGACAGACTACATGCACCTGACTGAACAAAAAAATGTTTCTCTACTAAAACAAAATTGCGAATAACTTTTTTTAAACCTGTCTCATTATCACTCACCCGATGCACCCAATCTTCACAATCCACATCGGCCACGCATCGATCCAGTGCTTTTGAGGTCAGTACGAGAAGAAAATTGGTCGAGGATTGAATCGAATGAATCAGGGATTCTTTAAAATTGCCGGCAGGCAATCGATCGATGTCCAGAAACACTCGATAACGGCGCAATTCCAAATGTACTTTCAATAAACTGGCTAATGGGGAGCCATTTACTCGACGGTAAGAAATAAAACAATCCAATGTTCGTTCGAATGGCAGGCAATCTAAGTCCCCCGAGCCAGATTGTCCTGACCCAGGAATATCGATCGCAGATGAAAGAGCTGGGGAACGGTACACTTCTTGTTCGGAATGAGGGATAGAAGAAAAATGGAACATTTTTTTAGACTGTGCTGATTAGAATAAAAATGACGAAAGTGTTACACCTCCACCACGCACATCAGAGGGACTGGAAGAGCAGTGGAACTATCGAATCATAGATATTGTTACCTTACGTCGTCTCCAAAGCATTTGAACCGTTTATATTTTTATTTCCCTAATTTCTGCTGAGCAAAGTGTGATTATTGATGTCGTGTGATGTTTGGCTTGTGGCACGATAGTTATCACTAGAAAGCTGGACTGAGAGCGATAATCAGTGCATGAACACATATCCCCCTAAATCCGACAAAACCCATCTGGAGGTGCGCAGTTCGCTGGTTGGGCACCAAATTTACGGTTTTATTCATACATGAGTGCAAACTTATTTAGAAGAGCCTCACTCAGTTTTCAAAATCCACCATTTGTCCCACTTATGCACCGATATCGGAATACATATACACACTAAACAGCTATTCCTTTTCAATAACCGAATTCTCGGGTTGTACACTTCACTGAACTTTGCACGAAAGTTTGATGCTTCGAACATTCTACGGCACACTTTGTCCCCCACAAACACTAGATTATTCGCCCCACCTAAGCCCGGTTACGTCAATCCAGTTGACTATCGAACATGACTTGCGCCCGTTAGGCTGATCAGTGATTGTCGTTTACACCCAATTCCTCAACCCTGGGATTTACGGATACGTGATTTTTTGTAGAGTTATTAATTTCAACAATGTGGATAGAGAAAAGTTAAGTTATTTCCACTTTCCATCTGTTTGAGGTAGGAATTACATTCATAGCTGTAATCTCATTTGAGTCGAATGGTGCGTGCATAGACGGGGAGTAAATTTTTAGAATCACATGCTGATTGTTGCAAAGGTAATTCGTCGGTTAACACGGCTAACCTTCAGAACGAGGACACGTGGTTCCAAGTATGGATTTTCGATATGAGTAGTATGGCATTGTATCTGGATGACGAAACAAAACTTCCTCAACCAACCAACCAACTGTGGAGTGCTCAAGAACAGGGACAGTTGGCCGGAAGAGTATCGGGTACGCATAACTGATGAGCGGCAACAACCGCGAAACCGGCCGTGTGCTTCCGAAGACATTTTGTCTTGTCATCCTAGTACAATGTCATACTACTCATATCGAGGAGTTATATTCCTTTCAAAAGTTCGAAACTGGAAGGTTTAGAAATATAATTCTTCCGAATTCCGGGGAATTCGCTCCCGTCATTTGCCTGATACGCTTTTTAAGATAAATTATGATCAAATATGTTCGGATGTTTTACATTTTTCAGTCAAGCCCATCCGTATCAAAGAAATCACTATTAAGGAATTCTTTCGCAGAACTTTTTAGATTAAAATGGAGCCAAAAGCACTTGGAGATATCAAGGATGTCTCATGAAGATCAACTTCTTTGCGTCAGAGGGCGTCTGAACGAACACGTCTGCATGTCTCTTTGGCCCACAGTGCTAGGTACACTCAGTTCTGCAGTGAACTACGACTGAGAACCAACGGAACATCAAGCATAGCCATTTCGGTGTTGACATCACGAAAGGGGATACAGTTGCCTACTGATTTTAGAGATGAAGTATGAAGTGTGACTGAATTTGTTGACATCCGTTGTGAGACTTGTCAAGGTAACTCCATCTTCTGTTTTGCCCAGCAACAGCATGCAGACGAGTGGGCAAATTCATACGGGATCAATACGATCGAGAGCATCGGACCAACTGTGCCTCGATATTCGATTGGTCTGGCTAGTGGAACAATAGGTGGGGCGGACAAAAACAGAGCGGCATACGTACCAACACACTCACATGTGATTGATCAATCAGCTCAGCTCGGCCCAGTCAATTGTGAGCATTGGAACACAATCAGCGTGCGAGTTGATCAACCAATAAATGCAAACGACTTCCGAACGCACATGTTGCCTTCTTCGGTGAGTTAACAAGCCATTTTCAGCCTACCATCTTCTGGCTCAAACAACACAGTGACCAACTGATTGGCCAAAAACTGACCATTTGTTGTCAGCTGGCTTAAATCCACGTGTTTGGCGGGTGAACTTAGCTGATAGACGGTTGAAAATTATAAGGTGTCCCGAAGGGGCTTGCCTGGTACGGTCACGCCAACTAACCTTTGAATGATGAAATTAAATTTCATTTCAGTCAATCAGTGGTCATTAGCTCTAAGTACACCGGGCACTACATTGCAACTGGAGATGATTTGGCGGAGGAGATCGTGTCACGAATAGTGAAGGTCACACTGACCTTCGTGAACTTGTATCACTTGTGTCACCGTCGTGACATCCACTTCTCATTGAAGGGTCGGGTCCAAGATGTTACTGTGAGCAACGTTTTGATCGACGGTTGCAAATCTTGGCTGTTGCACACTGAGGACGCTCAACGACTCTGTGCATTCCACCACAGCTTTTGTCTTCGAAGCATTACTCGCATTGGGTGAGAAAGCTACGTGAGAAACAATAAGGTACGTTATTGTGTGTTGGATGCGAATAGCCGCCCTCTCGCTGAAGTAGTTACTGTACACCTCCTTCGATGGTTTAGACACATTTAATGCATGCTTACCCATTGTCTATCTTATCATGTGCTACTTGCTCTTCCAGTGTATGGCTGGAAAAAGCGACGTGCCCGTCTTATCATGATTTTTTGTAGTGGTGTGAAGAAGTTGAAGTCAGCACAAGCCTCATTCGATGCATCTTGATTTCCTGGTTGGAGCCCAAGGCATCAAGATTTCCAGTGGTTAGAGACATTACACAATATGGATCAGAATCGAAGAGAGTGGCATGAATAATGCACGGCGTGGTCAGAAAACTCTCGGGTCCGATTAAACTATGTAAATAATAATGTAAACCATAAAATATGCCCATCGATTCATGAAAAAGCTTGCAACACGAAGAAATTCTCCCCAGCCGCGCACCTCTTTTTTCCCACTTTCTCTTTCTACACCTGTCTTTTCACGCCATTTGGTCACACATTTCACACTTGCTGTCTTTCACACAACGGACAAGGTTCATCATGTTGAAGCATGTTGCCAAGTTAGAGGATTTGTTGCACACTTACCCGCTCTCTGCTATCTATAGATGCAGTTATACTCTCCTTTACCCAGTACTATTTATGTAAATGCCTGAAGTGAAGTATCGAAGAGAAATTCCTTCGTGTTACAAGATTTTTCAATAATGCAAATGTTCGTTTGTTGCTAATCTAAGATATCCGAAAGTTCTTCACCGACTGCTTTGGAAATTTGATAAAATGTTGCATTCAAACACGTTTTTATGTACTTACTGCTTGTGTTACGGTTGTTTGTTATCAACAATGCTCTGATAACAACTTACCCCGATCCAGCTTCCCAACCAGTGTGTAACGGCCAGATTGGAGGCCGCCATCTTGTTGTCCGTTTAATGTAAGTGTTGGTACCTGTTGATACACTTACTGGGCCTCGGCTCATGTAGTTTATCCTTTTGTGCTCTTGTACCTCACACACGTGCTACCCTCGGCGGAAGAGCATTGCCCCTGCGTGTTACAAGTGCATCGCCCACGCACGAATCATGTACGCACCTGTTCACACACACACACACAGACACACACACAAACACACAAACACACACACATTCACACGTTCTCACATGACACTGCACCCTTGATAGGTTGACCTCACTCGTCGTCACGAGCACGCGCAAGATCATCGACCTCTGCGCCGTGATAAATGACGCAAGCACACTCATACACAAACTCCCACTGGTTCATCCCACTAACAGATTAGCCTGGGCACTGACTGATGCAAGCACGCACGTACGCACGCACGCTCATATGTCCACAGGCTTGTTCTCTCGACAAGAACCCACTATGGGGCGACCTCGCATGTGCCTTATGATTACACGTACACAGCCCCAAGCACAGACACGTAGATCCGTAGACCGTGAACTGTCACCATACTAACCAGTCAACTGTGCACATCCCGTTATATGCTCATCTGAACGTCATTCGCACTATCACACTACCAAACGTTCGATGCGCACTGTTTGATCTGCACGTAACTCAGACACTTGGAGACATTTAGCTGCACGTTTTTCCCCGTTTATTTGTTAACGCTCATCAATCACAGTACCGTATTACTACTAACAAAGTTTACTGACCGTGCGTTTACTCTTATGCAGATGTCACACCTCTGATAGGTACTAACATGCTTTATTTGAAAACAGCGCCACCCGTTGGGTGTAAAACCAACATATGTCACGCTAGTGTTTCCGATTTACAATCCATTTGCGATTTCCCAAAATCCAAAATATTTATAAGAATCACGAATGGTCAAGAACAAAGATGACTACGAACTTTCCAATATTATTCAGTCTATCATTCTAAGCGAGGCAGTCACATACAAGTCCGTCGACACTGTTGTGGAAGCAGATGAAGCGGTCAATTATCCAACAGAATTTTTCAATTCACTCGATCTGCCAGGAATGCCACTACACGTACTGCAACTGAAAATCGGCGTGCCAACTATCATGTTGCAAAATATCAACCAGCAAAAGCTTTGCAATGGCATACGGCTAGCAGTAAAAAAAATTAATGAGCAACGTCGTACAAGCGACAACCTTGACAAGACATTTTATTGGTGAAGATATCCTCATTCCTCGCATTCCTATGATTCCAACGGATATGCCGTTTCGATTTAAGAAATTGCGATTCCCAATTGGATTGGCGTTTGCAATCATCATCAGCAAAGCTCAGGGCCAATCTTCAGAATTGTATGGTTTAGATCTAGACACGGATTGCTTCTCACATGGACAATTATATGTTGTGTGCCTTAGAGTCGGCAAGTCAGACAATCACTATATCTGCACAGACAAAGAAACAACAACAATTATTGTTTTTTCACAAGCTTTGTAAAATGAAACGTATAAAAAGCGTGCACTTTATGCTTTCTTTCTTTTCCATTTAATTAGACTGAGCCACAGCAACGTGTGGCCGGGTAAGCTAGTATGGGATAAAACTGTCATTGTGTTTTGAGTCACATTGCATGAGTTCTACTAATACTGTAGTGAAGTGTGTATACTACGTACTGCATAAGCAAGTAGTTGATTGCTCAAAACACAGTTACGGACGGTTGTGGATTGATAATGTGTGCAACTTCGCCAACGAAACTGGACGCAGTGAATTAAAGAAAGCTATATAGACCACAAAATTACATCCTTCGTATAAATATGGACTACCTTCAAGTGGACTGGACAGGTGGCATTCAGATAGGCATTCTCGTTACGTGTGATTGCTTTGGAATAAATGCGAACCAATAATGTATGGAGGTGCGTCAACTCTTCAAGCACTTCTTATGTGTGATGACAGTAGTGTTACTGCCACTACGGTGACCACTAATGCACGTACCACAACCTCTCATGCTGCTACCACCGACACTGCAGCTGCAACTACTGCAACAACTAGTCACACCAACGCTACTACTACTACTGCTGTCACTGATAAAACTGTGCTGAGAGATCCATACTACTCACTAAATAAGTGAGTAGTTATATGCTCAAAGATGATTATGGACAATCATAGAGCAATAATGAAAGGGATAACGTCATATAAACTGAGCGCAGTAAGATGAAACAAGCCCCAAAAACCACACGATTGCATTATCCGACCGTATAAGATCTGCCTTCAAGTAGACTGGATAGTTGCGATGCAAATGAGCAGCCTTGATATGGTTGATTGATTTTGTGGTCGTCCGAATGCATAGCTGACGACAAAAAATCTGGCAATTCAGCACCTCTCCTGAGTACTACGTTTAGTGCGTTGGCCGAGGTGAGGATGCAGTGGCTGCAGCTCTTCCACGACGGGGACTTGAGGACATTCCTGGTGAACTTTAAAGATGAGGATTCAGTTGGACCGGGACACGCTGGTGGCCCTCCGGGAGCTTCTCAGGAGCAAAGCGTGGGAAGTGTTGGATGTGGCAAGAAGGAACCTGGAGAGGATGGACTAGGCAGCCACTAAGGATGCTAGGTTTGCTGGATCCGGCGGGCCTTCAGGAGGCTATTCAAAGCAGCCTAGCTTAGAGTTGATGTGGGCCCGTTGGTGCATGCCGTCGCCCTCCGTTCGCTCTTGGACCGTGCGTTACTCACACTGGACTCAGAGGCACTCAATCAGCTGTTGACGGATCACTTTGTGAACATATTTCTGGAACCCATGCTAGACCAAATATGCATCGTCCGTGTCGGTCACAAAATGGATATTTCGCAGTTGGAGGAGGCCGTCCGTGAACTAGCCAGCCTCCACAAGGCAGTGGAAAATATGGCTGATGGAGAAGGAAATAACACGTATGACTATTCAAAAAGAGAGGGGGATGTCGGTGACTGCGAGAAAACCGAATCAAGCCCGGTGTTTCTATTGCGGGAACGTGAGATATTTTTGGTGCCAGTGCCAAAAACGCCAATGGCTCGATGCAAGAAATGAAGACCGGATGTTCTATCTTCCGTGTTCTCAAAATCAGGTCATTGTCGATGCAGTAGAACGTGGGGTTATCCGGGCAAAAGTCGGGAATAGTGGGTGTAATGAAGTCTGTCTGATAGATGCCGTTGTGACAGTTTCGTTGGCCAGGCGCGTACCGGATGAGAGAATGCAGTCTTATGCCGTGAAAGTTAGGACGGTGAGGGACTACGCAATGAACATAAACGGAACGGTGCAGAGGATGACTCGAATAAACAATAGGACCTTGGTGCATAAATCCACAATATCATGCCATACCAACCAAACAATATTGGGTACCGATCTACTGCGGGCTCTAAATGCTGTGGTCGATCTAAAAGAATATCGGTCAAACACGAAGTGTGACTTATTGCCTATTGTTCGCCAACCATCTAGTCATGTGTGTTGGTCCAATGCAAGTGAAATATGCAACAAATTGAACCTGGCATTTCAAACAGGCATTCGTGAGTTCGTTGAGCTTCTTAAAGTCATTGAAGACCTACATGCTTTTTACTGCTGGGTGGAACACGAAATACCTATGAAATCTGAGATTTTTCTACCATATGGATCTCGTCGTATTCCCGTCCTTCTGGTGGAGGAAGTAAAACGACAAGCGGAAAACACGATGGAAGAAGCGATTATTAAAGGAGCTCGGATCCCGTACAACTCATCTGTGCTGCTGGTGCGACATCCCGATGGGAAATTCCGACTGTGAGTTGATGTGCGACGTGTAAACGATAGTACGATACACAAGTCGGTGCCGGTGCCTTCTGCAGCGGAGATAAACGAAAAATTGCAAGCAACCACCATATTTTCGGTGATCGATCTGCATTCAGGCTACCAGCAAGTTCCAATAAAGAAGGAGGTTCAAGATAAATCAGCATTCACTGTCGGGGGCAAACAACACCGCTCTCCGAGGGTGCCATTTGGATTGTCAGGAGAAATTTTCGTCTGTAGCTTGCTAATGCTTAAACAAGTAGCGTGGCTGAGAAACGTTACGGTCTACGGAAACGACATTGTGATCTACAGTCGAACGGTGAATGAAGATGTGCATTTGGAGAACCTGCTGATGTGCATGAAGGATTCGGAACTGCGAATAAACGGGCCAAAGTCCCGTATAGGAAAACCGATGGTTACTCTTCTGGGCCACAAGGTCGGTAACGGGGAATCCTGACCCCTTTTCGAGAATATTCTATAACCGAGGGAATTTCCGAAACCCAACTCGAAAAGATCATTGAGAAGGTTCCTGGGTTGTGTTCCGTACTACAGTCGATTCGTGGGAAAATTCACATCTACCGTAGAGCCTTTGTACGCCCTTTTGAAGAAGGAGCGAAAATCAAAATGAAGCCCGGAGGCGCATGACATTTTGTCAAGCCAAACGCACAATGTCGAACGAACACCTCACATCCTAGCCGTCTGTCGTTGGCGAACCGTTCACGGCCAGTACAGACTGCAGAAATGTAGTTATCGGAGCAGTGCTGAGACAGATGAGTGGCGTAGTGGGATGCGCAAGCAGAGTGATAACTTCAACCGAGAGGAAATATTCCACTTCTGGAAAGGAGTGTCTGGCTGTCGTGTGGGCGTTGGAGAAGTGGCGACCATATCTGCTGGATCAACAGTTTCATAATGAAACTGATCACAAACACTTGGAATGGATCAAAACAACAAAGGATCCTCTAGGTGAACTAATTTGATGGATACTTCGTCTTCAGGAATTTGATTTTACTATTGAGCATGTTGCTGTTGCGGACAATCACATGGCCGATATTCTGTCCCTCTCTGAGAAAATTGATCCTGATATAAAGATTCTTACTGAAGTCAACGTGCTTCGACTGTAGCAAGATCACCAGTGACTGAAGAAAGTGATGCAAGCACTGATAAGTGGTGAGATACTGCTCACAAACGAGGAACAGCGCCTATGGCGACCAACTCCATCTGAAGACCACGGGTAAACTCATGAAGCAATTGCCCGGGTCGAAAGGGTCGGTGGTCGTCGTTCCTGAAAACATGCGCAACCCACTAGTCAGAGTGTTACGAGTTGGCACAGTCGAACGTATGACTCAGTTTAAGAAAGGGCACATTTATCAAATATTCGGAAGGATATAATGAATTAGGGCCTGGCCTGCGAACGATGCCAGCTTTTCAAATCCGACCCGCGGGCCGCTCTATGTCCAACACAGTTGATTGATGTTTCGGACACCGGTAAATTGTGTTTCTTTGATCTGATGGGGCCGTTCCCGAAGTCAACTCGAGGCAGTCAATACACAGTGGTTATGACCGAACACTTCACGCGTTCGACTGAAGGCGTCGGCGTTTCTGATTCACGCCCCACTACCGTCAGTGCGGCAGTGATGGAACAGATCATAACCAATCATGGAATTCCAAAATTGATTATCATCGACCAAAGTCCGTGTTTTGAGAGCAACGAATTTCAGCCATGCCTGGAGAAACTGGGAATCCGAAGGATACGCGCAACCAGTATCACTCCCAGGCGAATGGTCTTACGGAACGGAACCATCGCACTATCAAGGAATAGTTGGCGACAAAAGACGGAAAACGGGAACGAGCACTACCGTCGTTGTTGCTGTCACGTCACGCCTTCAGGCAGCCCAGCACGAAATATTCTCCGCTTCAATAGATGCTTGGGAGGATAGCGAGATTTCCCGTCGACTTTCAGGTGGGCCTATGGCCATCTTTTCAGATGGGATTCATTGAACTCTATAACGCAAGAAGAGGCACACGGTAGAACTTGAAGAACTGTACGTGAATCGGAGTGAGCTACAGCGTTGACATGAAGATCCACAACAAAGCTTGTCACGGGGAGAGTATGCAGCGTCATGACAACACCATCACGAATCGGTATTGGAGGACTGAACCCCGGAGCGGAGAAGGATTTAAAAACAGTTCACAAAGCAGACCTTTTTGCCAGGGATGGGGTGTGGTAAGTAGTAGTGGTCAGTAGTCAAATGCCCAGAAAACAATTACGGACAATATAGGAGCGATTAGGAACGGGATTAGGACGCATAAACTGAATGCAATAAGATAAGAGCAAGGCATACGCACCACAAGGTCGCATTATCCGACTGAATAAAAGCTTTCTGAAAGTGGACTAGATAGTTGCAATGCAAATGAGCTGTTTTGCTACCATTGATTGATTGATTTTGTTGATGTTTGAATGCTTTGTCTCATGCAAGCAACTCGCTAATTCTGCACGTCTTCCAAAGCACTACACTACTACGAATGCGAATGCCTCGCCACCTATTGCGCTCCGTGGGTTTCTTTCTTAGGCGAAGGAAGGATTATGTTGTCTCTGGTTGGTTATGGTGACGCATACTACGCGGACAACCAGTCAATGTACCTTTCATGCATGAGCGTGCGCCTGCTTGGTATTTATCTTTAAACTAAACTGTTTTGTTCACTTCCTGTTTTATTCGTTATACAACAATGTGTAACAATTCACGAAGGGGGCTGCGGTCAACAAAAGGCTGCTGAGTGGGAAAGTGACCGGTGTTGGGTGAAATCGAAACCAGGTTGTTATTGTCCAAAGTCCAAGATGATAACAGTTTGACCACCGCTTCAGCGCTCACAGAATTGACTGATCAGTTTTTCTATTTGTTAACTGACCCTACTGATTTGCACACAATGGACTATGTAGCTCAGCTCGTTTACCTGCTTGCTCACTAACTCGTTTGTTTGCGGTTTTCTCGCCGGCCGCGGTTGGTTTGCATTTACATTCTTACAAATAAATGAGCTGCAACAGTTTTGTGTTCTTCTGCTACTGATTACGAATACACCATTTGGCCTCGCGACAGTGAACCCGTGTTACGGATTGGTACATACTACTGAAGTAGAAATTAAGGTTTTCGGGAAATTAGGTCGTGCCTAACAAATTTGCTACTCGCGCGAGAATACTAGACCGAGGGACCCCCTACAGATGCAATGTTTGTGGATTTTAGAAAAGCTTTCGGCAAAACTCCGGACAACCGTCTAATAGGTCAGCTCAAGGCTCTCACTGTTGTAGATCTTATAATTCTGTGGACCAAGGACTTTCTTAAAGGGATGATCTTTGCAGTACGAGTGGCACAGTCAATGTCGACATGGCAAGTGGTTACCAGTGGTGTGATATAAGGCTCGGTTCCAGGCCCACTGCTCTTCCTGGATTGTATAAATGACCTACCAGCAATTTTCCAGTCGCTGTGTCTCATCTATGTGGACAACCTTAAGATCTGGCGTACGATCACATCAAATGCAAAGGAGAGAATGATAAGGCCCTTGAAAGATGGTCTGATCCGTGGTCCCTGCCAGTCATCACCGATAAGTGTGCGCAAATGCTAGTAGGGGTTTAGTACTCCTGCTACCAGGTACTAACTAGATCCCGAGAATGGCCTATGGAACGGGCAACAAGCCAAAAGTCCCGACGAGTGGCAGAAAACTGTAAAAGTCGGTGGAATAGGTGAAAGGCGGTTTGTATTGAAACAACGTCGTTCAAGTTTACATTTTAGAGCGACACCGGATGCGACACTAGCTAAGGGAGCTGAAGGTTCAGCCATCCGCAAGCAGAGTAGTCAAAAGTGTGTTTTTCAGTTGGCGGAAACCAATTGTCCTGACAGTAAGTAGACGAACAACGCACAGCCCTGTGGCATCGAACAACGTACAAACTGCTTAGAGCCAAGTGCTAATTGGTTATGTTTGTCTAAAGTAATTTTTGGTTATGAATTTACACATCCAAACTCAGTCATCTTCAGGTGGCTACAGGGATACTGTCCAGTCATGGGATGCACTATGTATACGATGCACCTCTTCACCTTTCTGTCTGAAAAAGATCTGGGAGTAATTGCAGCCTTGTTACTAAAGACGAAGAATAACACCGACAAAGTTTGTGCTTCCGCTTGGAGCATTCTTGAGCCGATTAGTCGATCATTCGGTCATCTCTGACTCGACCCTCTCAAGGTACCGTAAGCATCGTATGTGCGACCTAGGTTGGAATACGGGGCAACAGCTGTTTTCCCATGTACGGTGGCAGATGTGGCAAAGTTGGAAGGAGTGCAGACCGGTGCAACTCGCTTTGTTGGTGAACTACTTGGGATCAGCTACGAAGGTCGGCTGAAGATTACCGAGTTGTTTCCAGTGGGATATCGGAGAGTCCGAAGGAACTTAATCTTCTCCTGACGTATCATCCGAGGCGATTTTGGATCAGAACCAAGTGCAGAGCTACCTCTTCGCGAATTTCACCGCACACAAGGACCCCCGCTAACCCTAAAGAAGCAGCAGTCGGTGAGCTTACCACCGGTCTACCGTTTTTCTCGGAGAATGACCAGTCTATGGGACGCACTGCCGGCTGAAGTGGTGGAAGAGCCGGATGACATATTGTTCAAGCGACTACTGGACGTATTTCTGAAGAGATGGTGGCTTGTAACTCACGCCTGAGCCTACATCGCTGAGCTGTGGTGATGAGGCTTACACGGGAGAGGTGTCTTCTGCCTCCATTACGAAGAATGAGGAAAGAATGAAGAATGATGATTTACCATTCGCCAGAAATTGAATTGAATTATGCGTCGGATACATGCGTGAACCCCTTTTCGCTCTGCTTAATATTTTATCAGTAGATACGAGTGCACTGTTATCGTGTCTACTAACTCAAATGGCAAAATACAATTTATCCGAAGCTTTGCACACAATTAAAAACGTGAGTACTTTCAACCAGTATGCTGCATTTTAACTCCCGGCAAGTTTTTGTTCATGGACTAATTTTTCTGCTCTTTTCTTTGTTTAACATATTCTTTGTTGTTGTTGTTGAATGCTTAGACCAATTTTCCATCATTCCCGCTCGTTTATGTCCTGTTTTAAAACTCCATTACACCGGCGCTGGGTAATTCATTATGTTTTGTGCCGCAATATTTGAGTCCTACTAATACTACTACTGCTACCAACACAGATGATACTACTACCACTAATGCTGTTGTTGTTATTACGATGACCATCGTGACTGAGTCACCCGTTGTGCGCCGTGGTTATATTTTTCGTGAAGGAAGAGATGGCTTTGTATCCGGTTAAACAGTCATATCTAGTACGCGGACCATCGATCAATTTTCCTCTCATGGCTGGACATACGCCTCTTGATATTCGTTAATTCTTCAGTCTGTGCACTGTCTGCTGACTTATCGATCGTGCCACCTGTCGATTGACCTTGGTTGATCGGAGGCGAATGTGCACTAGCGCACGCATGTAATCCAGCTCAATGACATTATTTATGCACTTCCCTGCTTACTAGCTGCTTACTTACCGGCTACGGCTTGGTTTTGTGTTTACGCTTGTATCAATAAATGATGTGCCACCATTACATGCTGCACTACCATCTATGAACACAACATAATCATTGACCAAAAGCTCGAAAATTGGATTTGCCAGATTGTGTTTCTGGCGATTCAGACAAACCAGAACTAGAAAGGCTGGCTTCAAATCACATCGGATTTTCTTTCTATTTACTATCACTGACACCAAGGTCAACTGAACAGGCGATAGAAGAATTTCGAACGGGTTGTCCAGACTGACAACCTATCTAGAATCAAACTTATTTAGAAGTCACAGTATCTGTTGTGTCCGTGCTACTTTTCTCCATCTTTATAAGTTTCATCAAACATACATTTGGCATTTTAGTGTCTTGTTTTTGGTTGCCACCTCGTCGTGTCAGCCAGTTGGAATTGACAGGAGTGTGCAGTAAAGGAAAGTATAATCAGGAAACCATATGGAGGAAGGAAGCTTTCGAAATTACTAAAGCCACTGATTGCGACACTTGATCATACTACATGTCCCTAACCAATCTTTGGGCAAGTTTTACTAGCTGTGGCCTGGAAGCATAGTAAATCCTACACTGCAATGCCCACTGGTTATTGGCTTCCAAATCCTTCTGCCACTTTATGGACTAAGCACCTCAAAGCACTACTATCGGCCGGCGACTAACATACTCAGAGGAGATCGCTCCATGTAACATGTTTTAACCAAAATAACCTGTCAGGATCGAGTGATTGTTCTGAAGATTGGCCACAGGTACTCAACACTGTACGCTAGACCTCACTGTTGGCGATCCGACCGTGGTCAAACGGTCATCACGATGGATTTGTTGTGTCATGTTGTGTGCCCAGTTCGAATTTTGCCGTTGCCGTCGTCGTCGCTGTCGCTGTCATCGCCGCTGCAAGTAGCGTTTTCCAATTACCAGCCTCTAATTGGCCGCGACCCTGTTCCCGAATTATTGTATCATTGTCATACGAAGAAATGAAAGTAAATAATAGGAAACAAAAGCTCCAGCAGCTGTGTCAATATATGGATGGGCAAAAACGGAAGTTAATGTGCTTTCTTGACAGCAAAATATAAAATGATCTTCTGGATTTCAAGTAGGGAGAAGATCTGACGAACTCAACTTTCCGCTATCGGAAAATACCCTGAGCATTCGCACCGAAAATTCGTCGAATGTACAACGATGTTCCTTAGGGGTATGAAGTGCGACTGGTCACTGTTAAATTTGGAGTGGAAAGGTCGCGTTAGGTTGCCAGATACCAGTTACCAGTTACTGCGTCGGATAAGATGATTAAGATAGCTCAAGTCAATCTTATGATCCAAAAATACACACCCACTCATAGACGTACGGAACTGACTCCGAAACGCTTACATCCGTGTTTGTTTATGATGACGGGATGTGCAACCAATCGATTCACAATGAGGTCGATGTGAGTTGTCCAACGTTTACCATTGGTTAATGCGGTTAGGATTATGCAAACCTACAACTTCGGTTAAATCTCGATGATGGGAAGATTGTGTACAAAGCTTTTTTACCAGAGGCCAAACTCAAGCGATTCGTGTGCGGTTATGACAGATTCTAACATATGTGCAAGTTGCCTAGTGTTTAAAAGGCATGAGCTAAATATGGTTTATCTCCTTGTAGTTCCTCGTAGCCAAAACAGTTTTTGCCCAAAAAAAATAAAACACCATAGTTAGAATTGGTGTAATAATTGATGCTGGCTTAGGAAAAATCGGAACGACTCGTCTGAAAGAACCTGTCGATGAAATGAGATTAACTTAAGAAATCACGGAACAGTAGAACCTTACACAACTTACTCCTAAAATAAGCTACGGAGGCAGAATAACTATTTGAAGGCTGAACAAATAATTCATGTACATTCTATCTCTATCCTACGGCACGCTCATTTTCCTGACTGATTAGAAGCGCGAAGTATGGTTTGGCAAATTTCCCAAATGTAAAAATAATCTAAATATCAAAAGTCGTTGAGCCCGAGGGAGGGGGGGGGGGGGTCGATGCGACACATGAACGTCACGCGTGGTTTAATATTGCGTGTGCTCTACACCGACAGGGCTACGAGACCATACCAAATGGTTTCAGACATTTTCCACATGGATCATCCAGTTTACCCGCCAAAAATACGGTAGCACATGGCATCCGCTAATGTAATTTGACTCCCTATGGCATAATACTCCTATGAAGCGACCGGCTTACACCAGTTAAGTAAATGTGCATGGAGCAGCCGGTAACCATGCGTGGGTTTGAATCCCGCCGGGGTCAACGACTTTCAATATTTGGATCATCTCACTGGTGGAGAAAAACTCACAATTAGTCACTCACTATTTTCTGTTTTTATCGTACTTGATAAGCCACTTGGATCGAAGAACAAAAGTGCAGTTTCCCACGACAAAAAATAGTAGTTAGCACGAGAACCGGGAAACTCACTCCCCGGAGTGACTGAGACACGGCTAATATTGGCTCAGGGCAGGTCGTAACTACCGGCATGTCACTTAATCTTACTAGGCGATGAAGAAGGTAAGTCAACCATAGCCTTTCCCATCGTCCATCAGCATTGTCGCCCAGTAACCCAGTCGTGTGTGCGATAACTCGCAGCCAAAAGAGATATTGAGCTTTAAATTTGCGGAATGGAACTCTCCAAGGTGATCTCGTGAGAAGAATGCATCGGGAGCTATGTTCGTTGTCTGAATAACTAATCATACGAAAAAAGTGGTCATTCAATGGTAAGCAGGTTGTAGCCACTGAACATATAAAAGCTCAGTATGTTTGAATTAAATTTAACGTATTTGGCACAAAAATATACATTACAAACAAAACTTCAAGCATCACGAGAGATCAATGTGGCATTCCCATTGTTAACCACGTGTGGTCGAGTCCCCTCAAAACTACCAAGTTGTAGCTGATTGCTGGAGTCTTTCTAAATAGGATTTTCTCGCTATGCCTTGAGAAGGAATGTCTACAGTCCCCAAGATAATTGACTTGTTTTGATTATCTGCCGTACTGTTGTGAAGTGTAGACTTTTTTACATACTTTATTCAATAGATGTAAGAAAGAGTCCTGAAAGTTCCATATACCATGTAAAAACAGCCTTCGACGAATTCACACAAAACTGAACTCGTAGTCCGTAGTCCGTGGCCATTGTCGACTTGAACAAATTCAGAAAACAGTAGGGGAAACCAGCGATAAGGAAAAGATGGGAATTGTGAAATATGTTCGGAGAGGTGGAGAAGTAGGATCCCTGTCCCAGTACCCTAGAACTAATCTGAAGACGGGCCGAGGCACAGCTGCAAATGACAGAGAAAATGAGTTGAAAAGATGCCTTCAAAAGAAAACAATTTCGAATAAATATAAGAGTGCCAGCCCCGGTGCTCTGACTTGCATATCTGGCCCCGGAATATGGAAATTCAAATGCTTTTCAAAAATCATCTGGCTGGAGTTCCGCGCAATCCTTGAGGCTTGTTCAAGGAACAGTCAAGTATCACTGCGGTTTTCGTCATCAACTATGCGGCTGTGCAACAGATAACAGACCGCGCTCAGTTATGTATAGTTCATAGTACTGGTATAGAATATTTACCCCGATACTGCTCGTTCTTCAATCAAAATGCGGTAGTTGTGAAAGTCATATTGTTAGTAACACATCGGAGTAACCTTTCTGACGGTAACCGAAACGTTGACGAATTACGTCTACCAACAACGCTATGTTACTAACAATATAATTATCACAATAAAAACAACACATGGCGCACCGATTTTTAGATACACTCTCTACATAATTTAGTCCGAAAATGAAGTAATATTCTTCGAATTTATTTCGGGTAAGTTAATACTGACGTTTATGTTCCTGCTGGTGGTTATTGTGTCAGGAGGCCTTCGACGACATTCAAACTGCGCGTCCTGTGTGGGACATGCATTGCCACGTATCGAGACAACACAACGATTTTAAGTTGAATATACCTATTGGTTGAGCATTTTCGCAAACGGCCGGGTAACCGCGTGACAAGGCTGAACAACGGTGAGAAAATGTGTAGCAAGCCCACACGTTCGATCTCCGAAACGATCTATCGGATCTTTTTATCCTCTAGGATACCGATTTGATATTGGTTTAATAACCAGAGGTGATTCGCTACGGTCCTTTGCCCTTTGGTTTAATTGATCATAACAAAAAACGCAAAAATGAAACCGTTACGAAAAAACACGCTGTTTTTTGTATCAAGCTTTCACCGAATGGTAAAGTGGATTCAGACCTATCCCGTATCGCCTTTCTCAGAATAAGCAGGAACAAACAAACAAATTAAATTTATTTTCTCGTTGCATATTTTTCTACTGTTACTTAGGATGCAAAATAACAGCTTAAGTCGTTGATGATAATATTATAAAGAAAGAGAGGAGACTCACGTTGAATAGCTGATAAGATGCGAGCTCGATGAATGGCGTTCGTCACGTGACAGTCTTCGAATAGTGCCGAGTCGGTCACGAAAGGTAACAGGGAACGATTTATACCGGCCTTGAGTAGAGCGTAAGTGTACTGAATCAGGTCGGTCGATGTGTTCAGTTGCGGCGGGATCACAGTATTACTGTGCCATGAAGGTATCACTGACGTCACAGCACTGGTCGGGGTCACAGCTGTACTGGTCGCATTTGGTGAGGTCGACTCCATCAGATCGGTGCTGGGGGTTCGTGGGTCGGGAACCAGGCTGTTGGCCCATGCTAACCATCCTGATAGATCGGATGGATCCAGCACGGAATAGTCCGCTTCGCTCTTCAAACGTTTCAATTCTCGTAATAACCTGACAGAATGGCATGCAAATTGAGTGGAAATGAAATGTGTTTCAACGACTGAAATATCTGAAACAAAATGAACGGAGTAGGATACATTCATCTCAGTTCTTTCAGCCACTAAAACAGTCTTCGCCAGCTGAGACGAGCAAGGCGTCTGTGAGATATCTTAGAATAATACACAGCCCGAAAACAGTGAACTAAGTCTTTGACGAGTGAACCAGGTACATCATCTGGTTGATTACCGATGTCCATGGCCGACGAAATGAATTTATGTTGATACGTAAGGGGGTGTCGTACAATGTGATTCCAATCATTCCGGCTTTGACTGTCTTGGGTGGGGTCGAAATGGGGCGGGTTAGTGATATTTAATGTCGGCATTATGGTCCACATTCAGAAGGTGTCCAGTCCCAGGTTGACAGATGTTGTTCCATAATCTCTTTTTCATCTGCCCTTATAACTAATATATGCGCGCGGCAGTGAGAGAGAGAGAGAGGGGAGGCGAAAAGCGATCTTCAGTTTTGAGCTTGTGTTCGTAGCCCTGGTAGAACGGATTTAGAACTGCTACCGAATTGATAAACTCATTCTTCCCATTGTCCACTTCTTCTTGAAAGGTAACAGTGTGAAGAGCTTTCGATGTGCGATTCTCTATATTGTCTTTGGGGAAGTGTCTAGCGGTGCACAAATCATGAGAGATGATTCTAATTAATCCCATTTCCTCAACATTATGCAACAGAATGGATTGGGCGACCATGTTCGACAGAATAATAGAACACAATCCCTCAGTGCTATGAACCGGCAGCATAATTCTTTTCATAATATTCACTCTTGTGGGTGAGAATTTACTCGCTCGCTTCTCATGCTAGTGTATCGACTGATCTGTGGATTGCTTTCACATTATATACAAAGTGCTATTGCAAGCAATGGATTGTATTTTAATCAGTATTTGACAATAAAGTTTGGAACTTTTGAATATTGGGCGGAAAGTCTGTGTTCCATGGCATCCACATTGGGAGATATTTGTCAGTAAAGAGATCTGATCGGCGATAGTCCAAGTCGTAGACCAGTTCAGTGCCCTCATCAGTTATTCCAATCATTAACCTCTCCCTTTTTGCCTCGATTTGGGTTATCAACTCAACATCGGCTGGTAGAGTGTTTGTGTGTGTGCGCAAAACAAATAGAAGTAGTAGGACCAAGGAAACAGAAGAGGAAGTTCTCGAAGAAAATCATGCAAACGATCAAAGAACCTAAATGTTACCAAACCACTGACTGCGAAATCTAGCCATGCCACTTAGTGCAGCCAACCGTCGGGTGAGTGGATTTCGTAGACCCCAACGCGGAAACCTAATACGTTCTATTCGGGAAATTCAACTAGTTAAGTTCCTCATACCTTTATGCTATGTCATGTGTTGTCCAGCTTGACTGACCCACCAACCAAGGCCTGCCCCCGAGGGTCGGTGCACACCGAAGGAGTCTACCTGTGGGCATGCATAACACATGTCCCAGCCAAATTAACCTGTTTGGATTCAGCGTTTGTTCCATCAACTGACTTCCGGTTTTCGACCCGCCAAACCTAACCTCAGCGTTGCTGGCTCGGTATTCCCATCATACTGTAGCAATACTGTGAAAAAATTAATGCTGAAACATCAACAGTCTTCGAGTATCTTCTAGCCATAACGGTGTTTCTGGGCCTTATGAAAGGATGGACCTAACTACAGCACCGTACACCCGACCATTCGTGGACAATCGTGTGTCACGCCAGTGCCACGAGTGGTTCAAAATGCCAAAGGCCAAAAGTGCCACCGCTACGATGTCTGGACCAAATCAGCCAGTGGTGAACTTCAAGAGCGGACATGTTCACAGTCGCCCAGCCCGTTATTTTGCCTCATCTTTTCAGGGCTTCATGTATAGCTCATTATGATAAATCTTGGGATTATGGTGCGAGCTCTCAGGGCTGCAGCATATGCTCTTCCCATCATAATATTCATGTTCGTGAGGGAAACAAAGAACGGGAGGACGGATTAGCAAAGTCACTGGGTCTTTGGATAGCCATGGAGAACAGGACATTGAATGAGTTGGAGATTGGTTTCTAGTCGTCCGATTTCGGATGTTATTGTGCATGTATGACTGACAATCAATGGCTGGGCTTCGATCAAAGTGCAAACTCCTTTATCATCACCATAGATGAATTCGTATTTGTTTTTAAGGCCGAAACATGTGCTAACCTACCTGATTGGTTTCGGTGATTGAGTGTGACTATAACGTAGTATGGGAACTAGGTCATATCCATAATTGTTTTGATGAGTGGATGTGACCTTTGATTTTAATGAGAGAAAAAATCCAATAAAATGAAAATATAGTGTTCGTTTGTTCCAAATCTGAGAGCTCCGAAAGTTCCTCGGCGATTGCTCTGAAATTTTGACAAAACATTGCACTCTAGTACGCGCGTGTTGCCATATACGTCCCGTTGCTGTGCCCTATCAACAACGCGGTGATAATAACTTCCCCCGATCCAGCTTCCCCGCCGGGTTAAGCCACAAACAGTGCTCCACGCACGCATCAGGCATGCATGCGCTCACGCACAATACACTCACGATACTACTCCCATGACGTATAGTCCTCAAGCCGTCAAGCCCACCGCATGATCAACGATTTCTGCTCTGTGATCACTGACGCACGCACACTCATACACAAACTCCCACTGGTTCATCCCACTAACAGATTAGCCTGGACACTGACTGACGCACGCACGCACGCACACACACTCACGCACGCACGCACACACACTCACGCACGCACGCACACACGCACACACGCACGCGCGCATGCACGCACGCACGCTCATATGTCCACAGGCTTGTTTTCTCGACAAGAACCCACTATGGGGCGACCTCGCATGTGCCTTATGATTACACGTACACAGACACGTAGATCCGTAGACCGTGAACTGTCACCATACTAACCAGTCAACTGTGCACATCCCGTTATATGCTCATCTGAACGTCATTCGCACTATCACACCACCAAACGTTCGATGCGCACTGTTTGATCTGCACGTAACTCAGACACTTGGAGACATTTAGCTGCACGTTTTTCCCCGTTTATTTGTTAGCGCTCATCAATCACAGTACCGTATTACTACTAACAAAGTTTACTGACCGTGCGTTTACTCTTATGCAGATGTCACACCTCTGATAGGTACTAACATGCTTTATTTGAAAACAGCGCCACCCGTTGGGTGTAAAACCAACATATGTCACGCTAGTGTTTCCGATTTACAATCCATTTGCGATTTCCCAAAATCCAAAATATTTATAAGAATCACGAATGGTCAAGAACAAAGATGACTACGAACTTTCCAATATTATTCAGTCTATCATTCTAAGCGAGGCAGTCACATACAAGTCCGTCGACACTGTTGTGGAAGCAGATGAAGCGGTCAATTATCCAACAGAATTTTTCAATTCACTCGATCTGCCAGGAATGCCACTACACGTACTGCAACTGAAAATCGGCGTGCCAACTATCATGTTGCAAAATATCAACCAGTAAAAGCTTTGCAATGGCACACGGCTAGCAGTAAAAAAATTAATGAGCAACGTCGTACAAGCGACAACCTTGACAAGACATTTTATTGGTGAAGATATCCTCATTCCTCGCATTCCTATGATTCCAACGGATATGCCGTTTCGATTTAAGAAATTGCGATTCCCAATTGGATTGGCGTTTGCAATCATCATCAGCAAAGCTCAGGGCCAATCTTCAGAATTGTATGGTTTAGATCTAGACACGGATTGCTTCTCACATGGACAATTATATGTTGTGTGCCTTAGAGTCGGCAAGTCAGACAATCACTTTATCTGTACAGACAAAGAAACAACAACAATTATTGTTTTTTCACAAGCTTTGTGAAATGAAACGTATAAAAAGCGTGCGCTTTATGCTTTCTTTCTTTTTCATTTAACTAGACTGAGCCACAACGTGTTGCCGGGTACAGCCAGTAAATAAATGAGTAAAGCATACGATCATGTTGTGGTTGACAACACCTAGTGTGTTGGAACGTGCTTTCGGTAGCGTCGGGATCAACTTATCCAGATGATTCTGAATACGCAATTCTACTTGCTTGACCAGTGGATAAGGTTCGCTGTTTTGTCATATGGTTCTTTCAAGTGTTAGACTCGTTAGGGATCTGTTCGAATGAGCGAATATCGCACTTATCGGACTGAAGTTAGCAGGAAATCCCTAGAACAGTATGTTACCCGCTATGCGCATCCGAACCAATCCTAATTTGTTCGGTCGAGTGTTGTAGCGAGGGCGGACGGATTCACAAATTCCATTTTTGACACATGCACAAATGCGACCAGTTTTCCGTCGATCATCATGAAACGACCTTATTAGTAAACACACTCATATTAGAACTTTTTGCGCATTGTTCCCGTGTCAAATGATCTCACACGAACCGCACAACTACGGCTAAATATACTATACCAGTTAGATGATGAATTATTTCAAAGTCACTCTTGACCTGAATCAATTAGGTTGTCTTCAATGGGATCATAAATATATTTCATATCGTAGGAACAAAATTTTATGAAACTTCGAGTGTTAATCAGGGAACAGGTTTCCGGTGGTGCGACATTGCTGGTTGAGACGTGTTGCACGTTCCCACAAAGGTGTGCCATATTCGTCGAAGTATGTAGTGGTTGGAGGACCGGTAAGACTGGCCAGTCTACTATACAGAAAAAAATCTATGCAAACCCTGATCAGTGAACTTCACCATATAGGACGGGTTAAGGTACTTGGGTAGAATCCAGATGTTGGATTATATGGCCACATGTTGTGACCATTTATATCCCTATATTTTATTTACACTCGTTCTTCATTTACTCGGAACTACTTTTCCATACGCTTTATTGTTTTCATTTCCAAATGAGAGTCTTTTGGGAGAGCAACGAAAAGTGCCGCACTCGGTGAAAGACTGATGGTTGTTCTAACTAGAAGTGATAGACTTTCACGGACATCACTAAGGTGAGTGAATTAATCACAGACGAAGCTTCAACGCTGTGGAGCGATTTATCCCATCTGATGGGCAGTTCTCTTCCTTATCTCAAACGACAGCATAGCAGGAAGGGATTACAACGCAGTCACAAGAGTTTATGATAAGGGGATACGAAGTTTGTTTTTGAACGGACCGTCAGCTGACACTGTGCACATGCATACACACATGCATGTGTGTATGCATGCGCGTACGCTCACACGAAACAGTGCTTGGTACCGTCCATTCGTTCGCCAAGTCGCAATCGCTCATTTTCGCATCGAATTCCCCTTATCGATCTATTTTGTTAGACGTGCCTGTATGTCGCGTTTATGTTCATTCATGGAAAGACCCGCTCAGTGATCGGTTGTTCTATCTCCTAACGGTAGAGTCATAACAGCTTCAAAAAATGGAACAAAGCAATACACGATTTAAACTGATCGAATATTATGCTGAGCCCAACAAAAGTAAGGATGTCTATCCGCTTTTGGACTAACTAGCTGACTCGCTCGTTGGTTGATGGTGGTCGACTGATATAAACCCCGGTAGTATGCTTACAAACCTCTCCGACACTGTGCACATTGTTGACAGATAGTAATCAGATGTCAGTCGGTTTGTCTCCACGCCTAACCTATTCAGAACTCGTGGGTTTCCTCTGCAAGCACCAGGGTAATGGTTTCAGCGATTCTCTGACCGTGCACGGGGCCTTTGAGGTCAAGAGAAAGCATGAAATTCGAAAACCCCATCTTTATGATCGGTGGCTACTGCCTTCTCAATCGAGTCCACTAACAAAGGCCTCATAGATTGGGTCAATGAAATTTGTTTCAAGTTATGGCATTAGAAACAGCACAGTTCTGAGTTGATACAGCTTAAAATCGGAATGTCTTATTAGTTAACTGAACCGTAATTTCCGGAACACAGTGGCAAAAGGAAATAATTCATCAGATGATGCAACAGACAGAGATTTGCAGTTAATTTGTGCTGAGAAATGCTGTCACCAAACGAATCAGAATTTCTAATCGATTGCTTTTATGTCGATCGGTATTTACGGTTGCGCCACACTGGAACGCTCCATAATCTGGCTTTCTGATACTAATCTCTGTGAACACTGAACTGTGATAGGCAAACAAAAAGTTTGAATTTTGTTTTCAACGAGTGATTTCCGACTATTATGACATGCTCGTCTCAAAATATGCTTCCTTAAGAGTAATGCATTCGCGCAAGTTATTTGCGATTTTTAAAGTCCATTTCATGGAATAGACGTCTTGTGAAGACGCGTGTTTGAGATTCCTTGTGTCTCACTAAAATAAATCTCATTTTTTGATGCATCCCCTTTAGTATGAAACACAGGGTTGCGATTTCCGCTTGTTGCTATAACCACTGATACTTCAGTAGCTTTGCAGACGCAAACAAACAAATGTGTCGCTAGTAGCGAACAGTTTTACTCATTTCAATCACCTTGGAATTATTCTCAACGTCAACTCATGTCAGTCAGAATTCGCTACTCTAAAGAATCATTCACCCGGATCAGAAACACAACATGTTCTGCTTCACCATTCACTACTCGTTTTTATAAAAGCTGGCAAAGATCAAGCTAGACTAGGAAACGCAAGCTGGCCGGTTGGCAGACTACTCTTAGTCGCACAACGCTGAGGGAGATGACAGTTCCCGCCTTGGTCAGTACTGACATTCGGTCCCTCTTTGGGAAGATGTCTTTCTCACCAACGTCCTGAACTCTTGGATTAACACGAACACCTGTGTGACCTGTATTTAGAGATCTTGGTTAAATGAAAGTATTAACGACGAACTCGCTCTCCTTGAGAACTTTGAGTGCTTCCGTCAAGACAGAAAACAGTGTAGGAAGAAGACAACTGGTGGACTGATTACTTACATCAGTTCCGAGTGGTCTGGCGAGTCTGAAGTTATTTTTACTTTCTCCTGTAATGGCGTTGACTGCGTGGCTGTTAGATGTCACCCTAAATTCTCGCTTTTTCGAGGCATTGTGATCAGTAACTTGTATATAGCTCCTTTCTGTTCCCAGAGTGACATCGACCTGTTCTTCGCCGTTTTCTTACCCGCCCTGGTTTCGTTACTTTCTGACTGTTTATGCTTTGTTGTTCGTGATTTTAATCATGCGCCTAAGTATCCCTTACCTGCTTTTGATTTAAGTGACCTCTGTCTCACTCCAACTAGAGGGAACGCTGCTTTAGACAGAATTATCACAAACCATACCGATCTTTTTCACTTACAACTGAAAGCTCCTATTTCAACGAGTGACCACGCTCTCATTATCATTAGACCCTAAGTTTATTCACGTTCAGCGCGTTGTTCACTTGTCAGGATAAAACAACTAAAGATAACCTCTAGATAGCTGCCACCCACTAACATTACTCTTCTTGAGAGATCCCTTTTCACTGTTACTTCGTTGTTTTCCTTCAATTGCTCTCTTTGCCCGCTAGATCTATTTACGAAGACACTGAGTGAGATACTTGACTCATGTTTCCCTATGGAGACTGTGCTTTTTAGCAAAGGCAGAATAGTTTCTCCTTTGCTGAAGTCTCTGAGAAGGCAAATCGAACGTGCCTACAAACTACACGACCAGGCTTCGGTGAAACAACACTCCATCCTGATCAAGCAAGAGATTCGACGGCTGAACAAGACGTGTGTCCACCAGTTCTTTTGTACCACCAATAGCAAACTTCTCTGACATGGAATCCGGCTTCTATGTGGACAACGGGCCCGATAAAAAAACTACGACATAGATGCCGACAGCCTGAACGCCGCGTTTATTCATCCTTCATCGGATACCCTGCCATCTTATTTTCCTTCTGTTCTCTTAGATATAGAGCAATTTTCCTCAGAAGTCTTTAAGCTTCTTCCAGCCTCAAAAACAGCTTCTGCTATGGGTCCAGAAGGTTTACCATCCACAGTTCCTAAATTTGTAGCACGTCAGCTATCCGAAATCATGATTTTCTTCATCAACAAAACTGTTGATGCTGGTGCCATTCCTGCCTCCTGGAAACCCGTGACAGTAGTGCCTATTCCCAAACTCTCCAAGTCCAACATCTTATCAAAACTCTTTCGTCCCATCGCCATCACTTCTGCGCCCAAGTTGACCGAGCGTGTTATCCTAAGTCGACTGCGTTCCTCTCTTGCTGTTCCAAATGACCCCCATCAGTTTGCGTACAAACCCACCAGATGCACTCTGGATGCAGTTGCTTCAGTTTGCCATTTCATTTCAAACAACTTAAATCGTTCCACGAATTACGTCCGATGTATTTTCCTCAACTATTGTTTCGCATTCGATTCGGTTCCCCGTTCTCTACTTCTTCAAAAGCGATAGTCCTTTAGCTGTTCCACTTCTTTATTCTCGTGGTTGAAAGATTACTTTTCCAACAGAACTCAACGTACTAGAGTCGGTACAAGTTTATCGAGTCCTTTGATTAATAACTCAAGTATTCTTCAGGGTGCCGTTCTTTCCTCCTTTCTCTTCACCACATATATTGGCGACTTGACCTGTGCACTACCTGTATAACTTTTTAAGTGCGCTGATGACGTCGTACTCTGCCAACCTATATTCATTCAACAAGATATTAACTTTTTTTCGAGAACTTATATAATATTCAGAATTTTTTCCCGTTCTGGACTATATCTCAACACTTCCAAAGGTTCTGAGTGTACTTTCTCCTTTCTCGTTCCTCTTATTCCAATGAGCAATCAATCAACAACAATGATCCGATTTCCAGAGCTGACTCGGTCAAATACTTAGGCATCACAATCAGCCCCAGTTTACAATTGTCTTCTCACATTCTTGGTTGTTTTAGAAAACTGCGTGGACTGTCTTTTCAAATTAGTAGCCTAAGGCAGTTTGGTGCCACACAAGCTGTTATTCTTTCTTTCGTCCATCAGTGTGTTCTACCGGTCCTACTCTACTGCTCTCTCGTAATCTTTCCTGGTCTACTTAAGAAAGATTTTATCTCTCTACGCCGTGGCCTAGCCATTATCAGTGGTATCTCTTTGATTTCCATGAGCTGTCTTATCTCCAAAGTTTGCGATTTGCACATTAAAGCCTATGAAAAATTAGCCAAGAAGATTCTCGCTGACCCCACCCATCCCCTATACCGTGACTTATATGCATGCCGTTCGCATCTCCCTAAACGTTATAAATTTAGACTTATCCCATCCCGCATAAATGTCTATCGTAACTTTACAGTGCCTTACTTAGCACGTGTTCTGGTTGACAAAATAAAAGTCACAGAGGAACTTCGGACTTACCTCGATGGATGAACCAGTTTTATTTCTAAAGTACTTATTTTCATGCGTATTTTAGTGTCCATGATCAGTTTTCCCTCTAGTTGGCTGAAACGTGAGTTTTTGTTAACTTGCTAAAGTCTTCAATACAATACAATACAATACAGATGCAGCTCCTTACAACCAGTGGAGGTGACTTCCAAAAATCGACCGAATTCGTGTGACAAAACCAATCCACTAAAAACCTGCTGAATCAACTAAACACAGAAAAGGGACAAAGTAAACATTAGGAGGAAAGGTGAGGAGGGTGGGGAGGGGGTAGTGGAGTCTTACCTCAGTCGAACAATGCCATTGAGTATGTCCAAGTCGTTGCAAAGCATCGGTTCGTCCAGGCATAGTAGCAAGTCACCATCCACTCGTAGTTCGACAAATTTGGGCACAAGGTGAACAAAACCGGCCTGAAAATGTTGGATGAACCAAAACCAGTTTATATCTAATGATTCACGTTGCATACAAATGACAAAATTTCTCGAAGAAGGCTTACTTTAATTTTACTGGTGTGTTTTAGAGCACTGCTTGTACTAGGTCGGTGGTGAGCAAGTTATTCCATAACATGGGTGGAGTTGGTCTGAAAGTCTGCGATCATCATTCGCCACAGACGGTAACTATGCTGGGAAACAGAATGGTTTTTATTCGGTCGAGTATCTCACCAGGGATATGGGAGCATTCGCACAGTTCATCATTGCAGACCAGAAGGTTAAGGTAGCCGACTCTCTGTACTGCTGATATGATGAACCCCACTAGCCATACATTCAATTTTGCCACAGGTACAAATGCCTAGGTACAGAGCTTGCGAAATGTTCCGCCAAAAGGACCAAACGAAGTGGTCGAACCACACTGGACATCTGTGATTACGAGCTGCGACCAGTAGGTCGTATCGCCCCAGTTCGGCTGACGAAGTTCACTTGTGTTCCTGTCCTTGAGAGTAAATGTCTGTTAAATATAGGTATAGACATTTCACAATATGATCCTAATTTTTGCTTCGGGAGTGAGAGTGAATGTTTTTCGGTAATAAGTCCACCATGAAAGCACTATTGTATCTGGCCGAGAGCTCTTTGTGGTTAGTAACACTTAACATACAGAGTGACAAGGCTGTCGTCGCAGGCAGGCATGTCTCATAGTGAGTAGTATGCCGATGGATGGACAGAATTAATAGACAACCGCGAAACCGGTCGTGTGCCCCCGGGAGATTTTGTCCACCGATCTGCATACTACTGACTATGGAATATAAACACTTACTTTACCTTTGGTTTGACACGACTATCTCCTGCCAGAGGATAAGTCGACCTCATGGATATCGCGGATCATCGCCGACTATGCGCGGCGGTTGGCTGCGAGCTCAGCGCAAATCGTCACCCATTTTTTCCTCCAATATTGCAGGCCGTAGATCGTATGTTATCTGAGGGGCCCAATGTCTTTCTCGATGGTGCTCAACGACGTTTACAGTTGACCACCAAGGCGACAGCGCCATGCCGTACATGGCGCAGAGAAGAGTGCTTGTCTGGACAGTCCTGTGTCGGGTCGCCGGAGCATGTGACCGAACCACTGCAGGCAGCGGTGTTCTAAAAGAATGGGGACTAGGTCAATGTCGCAACATCATTTCCTTATTTCCTCATTTAATAGCATTTCCTGTCAGTTTGTATAAAGATTTCGGAGCGGACACCAGTGGTCGGACACCTCCAGCCTTCTGGTATCTTCAGCTCGTAGTGGCCAGGTTTCACACCCGTATGTGAGCACAGGTCGGATAACGCCACAGAAGGCGTGAATCTTCGTTCGAAGACTAATTTCGATCCGCGGCCATAGCCGGAGCTGAAGAAACGCTGTCCATGCATTGTCAATCCTTGAAAGTACTCCGTGCTTCACCTGACCATTCGAAAGCAGAGTTGATCCTAGGTACTTGAGCGATGGTACGCAGTCGATCGCCTGACCACTGATAGACACCTGCAGAGCTGACGACCCAGAGCAAGTCGACAAAGCCTTTGTTTTCGCTGAATTGGCTTCGAGACAAATAGTCTTCGAGATGTAATCGAGTCGATTCAAGACTGGCTGAAGGGTGACGGGAGAATCTTCTATTTTGATAACGTCGCCCGCAAATCTCAGGTCCAAAATGTGCACCGTTGGACTCAATTAGGCACCGGGGTTATCAGTCAAAGCTTTGTTCATTGTCCAGTCGATTCCATAGTTGAACAACACCGGTGAGAGAGGGCATCTCTGTCTAACTCCGTAATTGAGTGCAAAAGCCGAAGGTTCTTCGCCATACACTCGGGCACGTGCGCCAGTAGAGGCACAGTAAGCTCCCAGGATCCTTGAGAATTTGATAGGAATTCTGTCAGATTCTAGTATACCCCGAAGGCATCCACGATTAACCGAGTCAAAGGCAGCCCGGAAATCTATGAAGCAGGCTACTGTTGGCTGCTGGAACTCGTGGCTGAGTTCCAGTACTCGAAGCAGTGAGGATTTGGTCCACACTACCTCTGCCATGGCGGAAACTCCCTTGCTTCGGTCGAGTGCGGGAGTCTCTCACAACTGAGAAGCGATTGAGTAGCAGTACACATAAAATGTTTGCGGCGACATCAATTAAACTGATCCTTCGGTAGTTCTCGGACACTATCTTGTCTCCTTCTTGGGACTGGGCAGCAGAATAGAAGCACCCCAATCCGTTGGGAATGTCTCTCCTTCTCATATAGATCGGAACAGCACACGGAGCCTGCCTATCAGTGGTGACAAACAGGTCTTACACACTTCTGGTGGTATGCTATCATCTACAGCAGCTTTTCTGTTTTTCAACTGGTTGACGACCCTGGCGAATTCCGTCATACTTGGTAGCTCCCAGTTGACGTCGTACACCCCTATACTCGGGAGGATGGAAGGTCTGTGGTGTGGTCGGAAGGTAAGTTGAGAAGCTGGCCAAAATACTCCACCCAACGTTCGATTTTTCTTCTCTGTTCAGCGATAATCTAGGCTGTTGCATCACGCAAGACGGATTCAGGTTTGCATCGCCCAGTCGAAGCACTTTAAGTGAGTAGAAATAATTTACCAAAGTCAACAACAAAGGAAGCGGTCTTCGTCTACTTTGCTACTTCGACCCAGTACCTCCTTTGATGGGCTCCAACTGAGCGCGAAGTCTATCGCTGTATTCTTCGGCGCTCAGTACTTTCCGCCAATCGCGCTTCCTGGGCCTTGGCTGATAGTTGCAAGGTGGTCACCGATATTCGGTCATTCAGGCGTTTTCCAATTCTTACTAGTTCCTTCCAAGCAGTCTCCTTGACCACCGACTTGATCACCCTCTATTGTTCTTCCACGGAGGACCCATCAGTTTGCACGCTAGTTGAAGTAACCAGTCGGGCTGCAATCATCATCATCATCATCATCATCATCATCATCATCATCATCATCATCATCATCATCATCATCATCATCATCATCATCATCATCATCGTAGTGTTAAACAGTAGTGCAAGCTCCACTGACCACTGCCTTTCTCACCACGTTGCACGTTGAATTAGAAAGTATGAATATACGAGATGGACAGGGAATAGGCCTACATAGGTGGGAAAAGGAAAGAATGCCCTAGTAGCCAACACACAGAATACACAGTCTAACTGTACAAACGCACATTAATCAATCTTTCTGACTCGACAGAAAGTGATAACACGATCACCACTGTTCGCGGTTCACTGCCATATCCTTCAGTGTCTCCAGCCAACTGGTAGACGGATCTTTTGGACCCCAACTACGAGGGCGTGAAGCAACTTCTTTTCCTGAGTCCACTGTATATTTTCTCATTTCTCGTTGCCACGTCATCTTCTGACCTCTACGCGGTTTCTTCCATTCCGTGGGAGGAAGGGAAAACAGGACAAGGTATGTTAGACGCGTTTGCCATAGATAACACGTGCCCCAACCAACGAAGTCTACTAAGTTGGATACACTGTGATAGAGAACTCCCTGAAGTGGTACCCTATACTCGGTTTCTGACCTCATTATTGCTTACTCGGTCATTCCATCCAATTTTAGCGATACTACGCAAGCATCGGTGGTCGAAAACCTGAAGACGACGAATTTCTTCCACAAGCAGACCCGAAGTCTAGCAACTATACAACAAAACTGAACGCACCGTGGCACAGTACACACGATCTTTCGGGCTGTAACAGCGTTCGAGAGAACGTTGTGCTTTTCTCGTATTTCCAGGGCTGCGACATCGTTTCGGTTCGGTGGTGAGATTTTGAGGTGCACAGACAAATAGATTTTGAAGCGCACACGTACAAGGACGTGTTCTGTACCATTCGTGTTTCCCGTTACTGCGCCGCGGTACGCTCGGCAGTCCTCTACTGATGAAGCTTAACGAGATCGCACTAGAATATGATCTATTTGATATGCTGTGCGACCATCTTTTGATTATCAGGTTAGAAAATGCCTACTAGGGTATTGGAAGCGAGTATTAAGGATGACTAACCTGTTAGCATCGACCAATTCGCTAAGCTATTTCCATTCTCATAGCATTGACCAAGTCCGAACTTTCCTAAGATATGGCGGTTGGACTCATCCGAGGGGCCTGTTCGTGCGTCCCAGTCACTGGCGATGAAGAGTATATCACTGGTTGAAACACGATTGATTAGATCTTGTAATTTGTCGTAGAAGTCACCTTTTGTTGTATTTTCAGCGGCATTTGTCGGTGCATAGATAGTAATCACCGACAGATTCTGGGGAGAGCCCTTGAAGCGTGTTAGGGCCAACCTCGAGAAAATCGGTTCCCAAGACATCAAGGCGCTGTTGGCTTTTTTCTCAGGGCGAATGCGACACCATGGTGTTCGGAGTTATCCTCAGACCCACTGTGATGGGGCCAATAGACTGTATCCACTCCCGGAACCTTAACAAACCGAGTGCCGGAGCAGGGTAGTCGAACATCCGAAAGGCGGGCAATGTCTACGTGGTAATCACATTACAACAGGCTATGCGCGCCTGTTTTCTACAGTAGAGGGCTATATCTGGCTGTCTTTTCACCTCGACTGCTGGGACATGAAGCGCGTCACTTACCGCGGACGTCGTATCATGATGAAAGCGCATAAATTCACAATAATCCATGGAGAGTTTTGGGAATAGTGATACGAAGCGGTGTCCCCAGCACCTTTCGGAACTTTTGTGGTATTTGGTAGCCCAGCCTGGCCTTTCTTATTCGAGGATGCTACTCTAGCCTTTGCACGCCCATGGGCAACCTGCAAGGCAGCAGGGACAACCGCCTTATTTGGTGGCGGGCCGCATAAGCAATGTCACAGTGCAGTTAACAGACGTATATGGTGTTTTAGAAATGAAAACACTGGCTGAGCGAAGAACTACCATGTCCTCAGGGATTGCCGCTGCTCGTCCGCAGCTGCTTAGCCAGTGAACCTAAGCCCTCTTCATTCACGACTAACCACCGGTTTAATGGCTGTGCTTCTATCCGTAACCTGAGGACGCGCTAGCTAGCAAGCATATATATATATATATATATATATATATATATATATATATATATATATGTAAATCGTCGCTAGGATCTAATTTGAATCGTCTGGAGTGTGAGTGGATACTCTTCATTGAAGAGTCCACTAATAAATCACAACTGTGATTTATGTTAGTTATTCGTATCTGGGTCACTGCTAACCCAACAAACAACGAGGCTGCATGTGCAAACGCTCATGCTGATAGTAAGAGTACCCTTTCACACTCCAGACGATTCAAGTTAGATCCTAGTGACAGTATAACATCGGAGTGTACAAGTATGAACATGAGTAGTCAGAAGAGTAGCGGGCACGCATACTTGATGAGCGGCAACAACTGTCAAAGCGGTCGTGTGCTTCCGGGGACGTTTTGTCCAAACATTTGCATACTACTTACCATATATGTATACATATATGTTGTCAAAACTAGATAGAAAAACTTTATTCTTAGCAGTGAACACCCTTTTCATGAACTTTTCGTAATATATCATAACACAAAACTGAAATGCAAAATTCCACCCGAACTTGATATCAGTAACGTTGTTCCTGCTGCAGTCCACTGGTACTTGATATTGCATGACCTTGGTCACCGTGATAAATAAGCCTGGAGTTTGGATATCCGAAATTAGTTAATGTTGAATGTAGCTTATAAGCAAACATATCCGGGGAAAAACCTGTTGTCTAACAGTTAAACAACCAACTCATGGTAAATGGCAGCCTCAACGGAGGAAAATGTCTTGTCTGTTTCGAATGCGTGGCTAGGACTTCAAGGTCACATGGGGCCGACCCATTAGATATCCGTTTGTCATCGCTACTTTGAAGAAATACTTGCTAAAAGCCGGAAAATCACGCTATTTTTTACAGAGAGGAGAGATGATACTGTGCGAGCCCATCGAACACCTGCATCAATGATAAACATATTTCCTGTTCTTCTTGCGGATGAAAACATGTTTTCTCTCATTTTTCAAATAAAAATGTGTTGTGCAAAAGATGAATCTATCCGACTCGGATAATGATGTTAGCTACATTGGGATAAAAATCAATATCCAGAGAGCAATAAGTACATAATTAAGGATAAATATATGACAACAAATTCCCATGCACCAGTGAGGACAAGGTTGGATAAAAGTTAGTTGCTTTAGCTTTCAAACGATCGAAAGTCAGTTTTATACTTAGAACAAAGGTGGCTTCGTGTTACAACCATGAAAATATCCCAATCGCATCGTAAATCGTTTCGGTCATCGATTTACCTTACACGAACTGTGCTGAGGTTTAACAGGCTCACAAATACGTCAGTCAAAAAAGATATTTCCGAAGAAACTGATTATAGTGACTTAGAGTTTGCGAAACTCGCCACCCCGGTTGACATGGACTGGAAAAAAGCCCGAAGTTTTGTCAAAGAAACCTGACGCAACGTAGATTTCGCCGGACTCGAACAATGAAAGTTCCATGTCTGTCGGACCAGAATTTCTTCCACGGAAGGTGTTTTACCATAGAATGATGCGCCAGTTCATGTCTCATATGAGCCTGTACATCTTACTGCCATAAGTACATTCGTCCATTTGCTATCGCATGTTGCAGTAATGAAACCACGAGAAATTCTCAGGGCTACATTTTTTGGGTTGCCTGCTAACAGCCCCAATTTATTCAAGATAGAGACTTATTTGTTATTGTATGGGAAGAGGTTAGCATACTCTTCCAAATTAATGCAGAAAAGTTTACCACGGTTCATCTTTGTATGTGGGCGATAGAATAACTTGAAAAACCAACGTGTCTGAGGAGTTTCGGGCAAATTTTGTCCACAATTTTACACACTACTTACGATCAATATGAGCGCCTGCACAAGCAGCCTCGTTGTTTGTTGGGTTAGCAGTGACCCAGATACGAATAACTAACATAAATCACAGTTGTGATTTATTAGTGGACTCTTCAATGAAGAGTATCCACTCACACTCCAGACGATTCAAATTAGATCCTAACGACGATACATATTTATATATATATATACCTCTCAACAAGCTGTTCATTTCTCTCACTTTGTTTGTCGCAAGCGAGAAAACGCAACTGGGACCCCAGGCCATTAGCACTCGGCGCAGCCATGCTGATTACCTTGGAAAATCTCCATCTTTTCACAAAGAACGGGTTATGTAAAATCGTCTGCTCTGTCCCACTGTCCCGCTCTAAATGATGGCGCGTCTAATAGACAGACATGTTTGCATTTCTTTCGCGTGACGTTACCCTACATAGACTGGCATGTTTTAAAATGGCCACCAAAGAAAGTAAGTTAAACGCTTGCCCCCTCAATCTCGGTGTTCTTTTTGTTCTTATCAGTACAATATCGTATATTGCAATGAATACCTGATTTTATATGGTTGTGCTTTTTCTTTGCACTCCAGAGGCCATTACCGACTACCAAGAACAGCCGAGCAATCAGGTAACAGTAATGTTGATACCCGCCTCCTAACAGGGGCTTAACCCCTCCCTGTTCGGCACAGAAACCTCCATTGAATTCAACAAAGGACTTCCGCCTTCAGATTGCTATGATTGAGTGGGCTTCGGTGAATGAAGGCTTCGTAACCCCGTGGCCTTATCAATCACCGTAGTGATCTCATCTATCGTACATGAAATCAAAACCAAAATCCCATTCAATACATTCGATACTGAGTCATTATTTCAGAGCCACAGACGAGATTCTTGTGTGTGCTTCATCCCTTTAGGGTTTGAGTTAGTGCCGAGGTATCTTGCTACCGCCTGTTGAGATAGACGTCTAAACGCCACTTGACTATGTGGTTGCTGATCTCCTGCACCAGCCCAACTGGCAATGCCTTTTTATTGGATTGGTTAGCTCATGAGATAGACGGCAAGTCAGAGGCAAACTGGCTCCATATTGCTTCATGAATGCTAAAGGACGGTAGCGCATAAGGGCTGTCGATTAAAGGGTGAATTAATGAAGAGATAAAACGATATTTGACAGTCATACTGGTTTCTCATGCACCAAGACACACTACCAGTGTCACAGCTCCTATATCAACCAAATTCAATTAAACTGCTTAAACTCATCACACACAAAAATAATTATTTATGGTGGTTTGCATTTATCCAACTAGCAGACTCGTCCGTCCCCATTTTTGTTTACGGAAGAAATTATTTTTAGGCTTACCAGTCGATGATTGCTAATTTAGGATAATTAGCTGGGATCATGTTGGAAAATGTGATTGAAAATTGAATAAACTTTCAAAAAATTCTTCTCCCATTGTTGATCCCGTGGACGCACGTCTTTGTGAGATGCGAACAAAATGAATTGATTCCCCATTTTAATGAGAGGTCTATCGGTATGAGTTCATTGTGGATGGCCCAATGAAGGGACGGACTTCAGGTTAAGTCTCGCAAATACTACACAAAATTCACGAGAATGAGAGGCTCCGACACTGTGATAATTTGTATCTGAACTGAGTGAATGTAGAAAGACGACGATCCGCACAAGTAGTATTCTGACGGGTCCATGAAAATTATTGTGTTTCGTTGCATAGTTTTGCTTGAAATCTGATACTGAATGCAAATTTGTCTGAAACCAAATTGCAAAAGACATTCGAAGCTGTAGCTAACGTTGGGAGCGAAATTAGCCGAAGATTTTATTCGATAAGTAATACTGCAAGTAGACGCAATTTTATTGTTTGCTGGGTATGAGGGTAATGTCAAACACGTCATCTATAGACGGCCTGGTTTACTTGGCGGACAGCAGGCCATCGTCCATCTGGAATCAGGAAAAAGGTCGGAGACAGCGAAGCAGACAGCACGTGATCGGCTGTCCAGGATCGTAGACAAGAATGGAACCAGACAAGAGAATCGATGGGCCAATCAGTGACTAGCATTTGTTTGCACCGATCAGAGCTGAATCAACGAATCCGAGTACAGCCGCACAAACTAGCAAGATGGGCCCTTTAGGAATATCACTAGATCCAGAAGCTCCCATGCAGAGTTCTGGTTATATACAGCACAAATCTCATATAGAAGATGTTTTGTACCGATTAACAGCGATGGTTTGAAGGCAGAAAAGTGTTCTCACTAAAGTTACACTGTCCGCCGAATCTCTCTCTCCCCTCCCTCTCTTGAAGAAATAAACTATGGTCCTCAGTCTCCACACCTTCAGTTCCGAATATTCCAAACAAGCCCAACGGAGTTTTACTTTTACCTCATACAGTCTACCGTTGCATGAGGTTTTTTATATAGGTCAGAAATATTTATTTACTTTCCCGTCAGACAGCCCACATATCCGTCTGCTTTTTGAGTTCACGTGATGCTCACAAAAGAGGTCATCGTGCATGCAACCAGAAAGCAGGAATCAGGGAATTCTCGCCACAAGATTACCTTGTATTATGGTCGTTTAAAACCGACAGTGCGCAGATGGATTGATCGGTTCAATAATGGAAATCCACCATTTGAAACAATGAGTCAGTATTTTCGTTAGTCAAACAAGATCATCGAAGATGTGTTTGGAACCAAATCTCTGAAACTAATAAAAGTGGTCTGATGGCAGCAACAATGCAGCACAATGAAGGCTGAGTGCCTGTCCGGAGAGCCATCTGCTGGAAAGGTCGGAGAGAATTGATGCTTCTGGACCGCATTATCAATGTTCAAACCTACCAAAATGTCCTGATCCGACACATCTTTTCAATATTGAGTACAAATATGGAAGTAATTTTCCAGGGCGACAGTGCACCCGCACACTGTTCCCTTCTCGTACGCGAGTTTCATGCGCATTACGGTGAAAAGACGCTCTCATGGCGACCTGGACTCTTCGATCGCAATCCAGTCGAATTTTGTGGGATCAACTTAGAAGAAAAGTGAGCCAGGGACGACAGTGCAAATCTCCAGGGAGAGTTGAAGACTGTCCTAAAAGAGGAATGGTACCGTATGACACCAGATACCGTCAGATGGTTGACAACGAGCATGACTCGACGGACAGAAGTGGCTAAACCATATCTTAATGGCTGACCGTTTGAAAACGGTCATTCTATTCTATCCACAACAAAACTTTTTGATTTTCATCAAGTATTTCACTAATGTACAATATTTTCATTATTTCAGAGGGAAGAGGGCGTTTTTTGGCGAATAGTGTAGTGAGTCAGATCAAAACATTGCGTTAGAGCACCATGTAAAACCTCCCGGCTGCTGGTGGGTCGGATTGAAACACCGTGTCTTCTGTTAGGTTAAGATTTGCCGTATCCTTTGAGCCGTATGGGTTGAATTCACATCCAGTGGTCAGTCTTAAGTTGCCATAATACATCTCTGTTGAATTTTGGAGTAAGGCCGTGACCATTTCGAATTTGCGACTGATCGAGTCAAACAGGAATAGAGTCGAAGCTAACATTGGTCAACTCATCATGAATATAATCTTTGTTAATTTTCAATGAAAAATTTACAACGCATCAAAGATTAAGCCTGTGCATTGGCTTGAGATTTTGCTGACCATCGCATTGACATTCTGTATAGACTTTAGGAATAAAACGTGTTAAATCACGTGTAGTCTTCCTCGAAAAAAACGATTAAACATTTTGCACGGGAGCTTGTATTATAGCGTCTGGCCGAAAATTCGGTCAGATAATCTTATTGCTAGTAACTCGTTACACCAGTACAATACGATCCCGGATCTCACTCGAACGCTTCTCGTACAGCTCGCTCATGGGTATCATTTGCAAGATTTGAGGTGTGTTCGTTCGGACCATACACGGTTGCTCGTGGACGCGTTTTACCAATGGCTACACGTGGATGAAAAAGGGATTACCGAGTCTTCTATACAGTCACAATTTGTCTGTTAAGGCTTCGGGTGCAGCAGCATAACATGAGCCAGGAGATTTTGGTGAAACGGAGGGGGAAGGGGGGTAGTTTAGTGACGTAAAAATCCATTTGAAATATGCTTCTTGAGAACGTGATCGACCGCAGTACTGGATACCTGTCGTTGCACATCTGCATCGAGGTCCGGACACATCTACCCTTACGTATCGCCGATAAGATGACAGTGACTCACGGAAAAATCAGGTGGTAGTTAGGAGAACGGATAAGCACGCAATACCGTCGCGTGTTAGTCGTGGTTTGATGTGCTGCGTCGGGCGGGTGCGGATGCTCGAGTTACTTCACGGGAAATTCAAACACCTATTTGTCTTTGCTGATTGTGGATTTACTTGGAATTTTGCATCGGATTACTCCATCCATGAACTTGATTTCATCCTACAACGAACTTGATGGTGACAAGCGACGATCAGAATGTGCTGAAAATGAAGTTTGTTATTCTCAAGTGAACCAACGGATGTTTCAATTTAGATGCGGTAATTGCGAAATCCGGAGGAAAGGAAACCCACTGATCGGGTTTATTTTGTTCAACGGCAATGGGCGGCTCTAGATCTCAAAGTAGAGAACAAACCGCTAAAAACCCTTCAGGGTAGAGGTATTTCATCTGGACGAACTATAACTTGGGGTGGAGTCTATATTGCAGGAACTTGGTGCAAAATTAGCGAGGAAAGAAAGTAAAACAGAAAAGAGTTTAAATGGGCGTGTCACCCTACTGATTGGTGTAAAAATCAGTGAGACCTCGGGGAAGCTAAGTGACGCAACACATTGATTATATTCAGTTATACTGTATTTGTGGTTGAAAAGCGAATTTCTGATGAATATCGAGACGGTAGGTGAACGCAAAATGAACAACTCACACGAGTAAGCCAGCACTGAACATCATCTGGAGTCCATAATGGGACTTGCGGATTGAGACGATATGGCACCGGTTCACCGAGCAACTGCAAAGCCAGACCGGCCAGTTCGGATTCAAGTGGATTGAGTCGACAGGCCATCTCGTGTAATTTATTGACCGCTTTGATTTCATAAAAGATCTACAACCATAACAGCACCGAAGCCGTTTTTTGCAGGGAGCAGAGGGGAGGAACAAGTCAATCCAACAAAGATTGTTCTGGGAAATTAATTGTCAACCAATTATCATTGTCACTAAAATACTCACCATGAACGAAATCTTAAGCTATTCTCCGGTGATGAATGACCGATTAGTTTCACTCTGCGTTATCAAGAAAAATTACACATCCAATGAATCGCACCGCAATGCCCACTAGAATGCTTCTGCTTGGGCTAATAAACCAGTACTGATAGATCGTGAACATTCGGAGCAGAGGCAAATCCCGCTTCGATTTTTTTCGAATAAGCGTCCGGTTCTGAGTTTACAGACCACAGATGGAAGGGCGAGGGGGGGGGGGGGGGGTGATTGCTGTTTCTCAGCAAAAACAGCAACCGGATAAAACAATTGCAAACATGTGAAATGGAAGGCGCATTTATGCATCCCCTCAAATGAAAAGTCAGCTGTTAACGTCAGTCAGTGCTTCGATTAGTTTGGCACCTAGATACAGTGTACCACATTCGGGAAGCCCGGAACGAAACCATCTGACTTGACCATCTTTTTCCATCTTCTAAGTACCAACCATCTGTGAGAAACGCCGGGTATATAAGCAGCCCGCATCACAACAAACGTTACATGGTAGGGCGAGCGGCTTGATTCAGTCACACATCCTGTCAGTTCAATATTTTAGGCGTAACCTAAGTCGATTTTCACTCCGATGTCTCACTAAATCTGGTAGGACACACTGTTCATGTAGCCCGCAAAGTGTGCAAAAATCATCGTAAGTCGACGGAAGAGAACACCTGAACCTGTTTTGTGCGTGGTATTTTTTTGTACGGTTTGGATCTTCTTATGACCGGAAATGAAAATACAAAAGTGTCCTGTAGTGGAGATTGTTGGAGGAACCGTAATCTAGTAATGTTCACTAGATAGATAGGGTTATTAGTAGTAACCCTTAACTAAAACCTTTGAATCAATAATCAGCAAAGAAACGAGACGGCGCTTCTCTGCGGGAGAAAAAAATTCAGGATTATTTCCTGGCTTATCGCATGTTGACCTGATATTTATTTCCCGTCTCGTGTTTTCTGCGTACTGGTTATGAGTTCATCATTCAAACCGAGCCACTAGCCAAAAGCAACCAAGGAAACAAGTGGAACGTGAATCGGGATACCAGAACTGCGACAGATGAATAGGCTTTGTACATTTCCGGTGTCAATTAGCGGGCGGTTGCGGAAAACGAATGCTTCAGCATCCAAACAAAAGCGCCCACAGACTCGGGTTGGGCGAAGTCGATTCACTTGTTATCCAAGTCACTGTATTGTGACAACAATGTGGAACATCAGATTAATTAAAAAGGCTGAGAAGTCGTGATGAATAATCCAAAGACGGCGTTGCTTGATCAAATAGAGTGCAGATAAGAAAATAAAGAAAATCTTTACTTCGTTTTGTTCGTGTTGCTATGGTTTCTTTCTGCTCAGGGTTAAAATGAAAATGCGAAACATCGGATCTACCGATTATCAAGTTCTACGAATTCTTTTGAAGATATTTCACACGGAGATCAGAACAATGGCCTTCAAACCCGAGGCAGATGATTGATCTTGTTCTGACCCCACTATTCGAACAAGTGACTCAACTGAGTCGATAATTTAAGGCATCGGTGGTTTTTATCATCGTTTCGGTGCACTAGTTGTTCCAATGGGTAAGAAGAGACTACGTCATCCTTAAACTCAGCGGGAAGGAAAAGTTGTTAGTCCCGATCCTAGCTGAAGGAAATCTGCATAACATCCGTAGAGAAAAGCATTCGTCCGGTTCTCCAAAAGCGGAATTTCGATGGTGACTTCAAAAATATTTACTAATAGTTTTCTACCCAGTAAAGAGAAACTCGCTAGATTCCGAACACTGGCCATAGAAGACCGAGGTTGTCCGTACTGGGAATTTTATCCTAAACTTTTATGCACGGATGTGATCAGGGCACACCTTTCCCTCCAAAATGTCCTGCTTTTGATTTCCATCATTCAAGTCCCTTTCAATACTGTTCAAAAATTGTAAATCATTTTCTTGAAGATAAAGCTGTCCATTACAGGTTGACGGAAGGGGGAATTTGATCAATGGCAGCTACGTTCCAGCTGGGGACCTCATGACGGTCAGCGGCGTTCGGCCACCGACGACCAGTTCCTTTTACTAGAGCGACAAATGTATTGTCATTGATGAAACACTTCCCAACAGCCACTACCGCAACTAACACCAAAAACGTGCGTGCACACTCATTCATCCACAAACTCACAAACTTTTGGTTGTTTTCGGACATATCTTTCGCATCGATTATTTCTTCCTAGCTTTTTGCTGGGATCTTTTGGACCTTCAAAACCTAATTTGCACACGACGATACTGCAAGTTAGCTAAAGCGCGTTGCATATCTATCGTTCGTTTAGGTACGTAGCACATTCATTGATCCGAGGTTTGCTCCTAAATCTAGTTGATGTTTGACAATTTGAGCGAGTGCGTATGTTTCACATTGGAATTGTGAGCGTTACTTCCACTGCGACTCACAAATGTTTGACCGGAAAGCGTACGTTTTTCACGAGTAGTTTTATTCGGACTAAAATTTAGAATGCTTCAGATTGGAACAACGGCCATAGGGTCATTCGATTTCTAATTAAATCAACGGCTGCCCCACTTCATCAGCTAGGTCACACTGGATTCTTATATGGGCCAGGAAATGCTCACAAAGGACGACCATGCGTTTTACCATCCGTGCTAAACTGTTCATACAAATAAACAGTCCCGATAAATATCTGAGGTCACTGCCATTGGCAGAAACCCGATTTTCTTTCGGGAGAACAGTGACCCATCTGGCGAGGAAGATTCTCTTGGAATTGACGTGCCAAATCGAATTAATCCAAAATTTACAAGTCTGTTTCGCACGGACGAAGTGTTAAACTCGCATATCTGTCAGTATTGGGCATGTCGAAAGAAACAATCAGTACATTCGTGGTGCATAGCAGTGCGTGTTTGCTGAGAGAGAGAGAAAATGTGAATAAAACAAAAGATTTCAAGCGCCAATGGGAGGTTTCAGAATGATTTAGATTCCAACCAAAATTTCTTTGAAAAAACAGATAGTCGAAACGAAACGGTAGTGTTGAAATCGGGAGGAGGACAGATGGATCGAAGTATTCTGTCTCGGTAACAATCGAGGGTGCACCTATTTAATCAAAAATACCGGTTGCAAAGAATAGGATCGAGGCTGGGGAGTATTGTCAGGGTATGATGGAACACGAGTATCGTCAGTCGTTCACCACCACTACACACAACTTATAAAGTCCTGATTCCCTCTCGTTATTACCATGCGACAAAGATTTTCAACCCAGACAAAAGTTATATCACACTATGTGGTCAAATAGATTTCACGTTTTGAGGAAAAACGTTACTCTTCGCGCAAATCTGGGCGGTGAACTCCTGCAGATATCGCCTCAGCTACGCACATTCAATTTCGCAGAATGACGTTACACTGTAGATAACCGTAAACAAGCTATAGACATCCGTTGGGTGTCAACCGTGTTAGAACCTATAGTGCACGAATGTTTTAGGGAGAATTATTCTCTTGAACAAACTGTGACTATCCTGTTTCTCAATCTCAGGAGAATTCACCACGGTAACCGCGGAAGTTGTGGTAACTTTCGAGTCCGTGGATTTTGGTTAACTGGGTCGCCTTCACCAAAATGATGTAAATGTGAATGTGTAATGCTTTTGATTGACTTAACAGACGTCCGTGAATTATATTCACTTCTTGTTGATAGACTGGCCAGATCCTGAAGGGATGATAGATTTTAGATAACAACCATGGCCCTTCGAAATAACGGACAGACATAAAGTACATTTATAAGTACGTGAGATAACTACGCCCACGTCTTTGCGATTGCATCATCTTTTTAAATAGCTTATTCGAACAAAACCATCAGTGACGAGTATTTGGTCGTCGTACCAATTCACTGACGGACTGATCATGTTAACTTCGCAGAAAAATGTATCCATCTTGCAGTGACCGATGGACACGATTCATTTTATGTTCAAACAAACTACACAATCGGGGGACATGCTGAATGATTGCATTGTATAGGAAAACCAGGAAAAACGGTCCAGGTCAGATTCCTTTTAAAATGGTGTTCGTTGAATGCGTGAGGCCGACAATAAGTCTCAGCTACCAAGGCGAGACGCCCTCAGCGTACTACCAATGTTTCCCAGTGATAAACCACGTATCCGGACGGCACGGTACATCAAAATGAGAGAGACCAGTAATTAGCATTCACTCACGCATTCACTGATCCCAAACTCCCCAGGTAACTTCGGTACTTTGGAATCCATGAACCAACAATTAGTTGCATTAAGATAAGCAAATTCTGATTCTACCCGATAATTACAGATCAGTCTGTAGTTACAATTGCGCTGTACAACAAAAGTGTGATGGCGTCACTGGAAACTCGTGAAAAACATCGTCCGGGGTTATTTATGGAGCCCTTCCTCGATGTGTTGCAGATACACTGGGCAACACCATTGTGAGAGTTTAAACTAAAGGAGCTAAGGCCACGGACTACACGTGTACTATATTTATGTTACACACGGGTTGGTTCTTAACAAACAGTTCAAAGATTTCCGGGTCACTTGATCGATTCAGGTTAGGAATGGAGTTTGTCCGTTACAATCAAAACATCCCTCAACAGTTGAAACCAATCGTTCAATATGTAGTACTAATCGCACTATAATTGGTCCAGTTGCAGTATTTTGCTCGTGATCAATGTCGGTCTTGCTCTGACGGTTTAAATTTCGATTATTGGTTCGGTAGAAAGGACCTGACCACATTTGATTCCATCTCCTGAAAGATGAAGCATATTTTGCTTAAAAATATTGGTCTAGTAAGGCCAGAAATATGCAATTTTTTGCCGTAAGAACAAGTGACCCTATACGGGTTATAGTAGATTTTGATTGCTCTGATTCTCTCGGTGGACTCCTTGAATTGTTTGGTCTGGTCATAGGAGGGTTTGAGGATCTAATTCACAGTGAACGAAAACCGTCGTACACTAATTTGTGGAAAATAGTGCGGGTCTCCTGCGATAGTGTACATCAGGCAGGGTTACGAAGACTGAACAACGCACTGATTTATGTAGTGCACGGTCGAGAAGCTCTTACCGAATTCCCATATAGAATCAGTGTAAATGATTGACAAAGGTTTATTAATTTGCACTAGAAGTGCAAGCATATTATTCACCTGGGAATTCAACTTTCCCCAGATTTCATTTGTGTGGTCCACGTGTTGCCCGGATAGTCAGTCGACTCCGAAAAGCAGTGTATTTTGGAGATCATACGACAACTTGCACGAGATTGGGTTTGGCTTTGGTGTCTCAGCAGGAGGGCAACTGACAAATCCCACCAGTCACTCACTAGCAAGGATAACTGCACTCGTGACGGTTTGCCTTCAACAATTTCGGAGAGGAAATCAATGTCGATCATCACAAATAAACTTTGAGCGCAGAAGACAGTTATCTGTTGATAGTTTATACAGGTAATAATTTGACGGGTGTCTAATGCAAACAAAATGCCTTAACACACAACTAATCACCAGGATACTGCTCCTGTTGGGGACGTCAAGCACGACATTTTGTGCGTGGATAGGTGACAAAGCAGAAAAGTTACGACCAACTCGTGCATGTAGAAAGAGAGAAGATCAACGATCTTCCTCATGGAGCGATTCTACAGCGTGAATTCCCACAGTCCTACAATCGAAAACATTTACGGCACTACCAACGATAATTAGGGAACACGACCCTGATATCTGGAGTGGAGAGCCTCTACTACATAAGGTTCAAATTAGTCAGACGTGTTGTAACGAGCCAAACGATAGTGGATTGCTGTCTGCTACGAATGCAAACGGCGGTTCAAACCACATACCTCAGAAGTGGCAGAATTTTATACCACTCGGGCAGTTGATGTTGATTTCTCAACTAGAGTACTATTGGCAGCAGCAATAAGCACATATGTTCCGTATTATTAAATATCTCTCATTTTCCCTCCCACCATTCACCTTTGAGATAAATTTATCTGAACTACGCCAGACATCTTAATGGCTATGTGAATTTGGTTAGAATAAATGCCCAGTACGGAGATGAAGACAGTAAAAAATCGTTATAAGTTGCATGACTACAAATACCTGATTGGCTCTTCCTATTCTGTTCACACGGTATGAAGAACATCATCCTTTGTGATAATGGTACTCTCTTCAAAGACGAGAATGTCTGTCGTTTTTCCGCATAATACAGTTCGACTGTGACACTTGTCTAGGGCCTTGCTGGACGCAACAATACGGGCAGTAAAACAAATTATTCGAAAATTGATCGGGATCATTCACGAATGATCAAGTTTAAACCACAAACTGCAAAGGGATATTAGACCATCCAACCACCTAATAGAATGTTAGTTACGTTCCCGTCTTGAACCATTGAGACCGTGTCCCGAAAACCGTATAATCAAAGATAAGACCAACGTAAAATCCCATAGCGACCAAAGAAGAACCAGCGAAGATTTGAGATCGACAGACCAAATTATGACCGACTGCTCAAATCTTCTCTAGCAATCCTACTATAAATACGTCTACCTCCGAACCATTTTTGATCTATCGGTAAAAATCTAAGCGTTCATACAGAACACGGGTTGGGTTCAGTCTATTTCCTGGATATTCAGTCTCTCTTAGTCCCTTGAAGCATGAATCTGGGCATCGATTAAAAATCTTATTTCAGATGCATTCTTCCCTTTACTTAGATACATTTGCTGCCCTCTTCCCGCGTATTCTTCGTCATTTTTGGGTGATGTCTTTGGTTTTTGAGTTGCTGAACTACTGACCAGCTGCGGACCAGCTGGTTGCTCTCAGTGAAGATGATGCAAACCCTGATCTAGTTGCCTGGAGGGATGGAGCTCGTACATGACGCGGCTCATCCGCTGTGTGCTGATTTGTTGACCAAGACACGCTGTATAGGCACTGGCCCATCCTATAACCTCATATCAATCTACTTTGTAAGGGGAAAACAGGTTTACGGTTACTGAAAAGATTGATCAGCGAGTGTTCACTCAGTGAGAGGGGGGGGGGAGTGTATGCTTTCGATTTCCGGACCACATTCGGTGGAAATGTGCGTACTTCTCCTTGGTCGACAGAGGGTTCGATCTCCAACAAGCTATGCGGTCCAATCGATGATCAACACGGATTTCTTACCTGACTTAGAGAAGCAGACAATTTATCGCCTAGAAAAAACCAAAACTTCCAATAGAGCGCAGACAAGCCGGATCAATTCGAGTGGCGAGACGCATTGATTTGCTTTGGCTCGGTCTTCTGTTGTCTGCTTGGGGGTACACATGAATACACGTTCATGTTTTTAACTGATTGGGCTATTTCTGTATTGATTGGACAGAACAGAATTTTCCGATAGTATTACTGCACGCCGCTTGTTTGTTTGAACAACCTTCAACTGGCGCGAAGTTAACTAGACTGCTTTGTAACTCGTGAACCGTTCCTCATTGGAATCATGTTTTAAATGACTGAAGTAGCCCCACGTGCCTCAATAAAAATCTCGTCCTTGCACCAAGTTAAACATTTCCTCAGCCCTTTCCCAAGTCCCTACTTCGAACTGGGCCCAAATTTCTCCCACCCTCGAATGCTGTGGTCATCTCTGGGATAGAGCTTTCATTCTTTTCTCTGCAGGGCCGAGTCCAGCATTCGTCTTTTGCCAATTCAGACACAACTTTGAAGTTGCAGCTTCCCTGCCACCATCGGGCTGATGTTGACCATTACTACAAAGGGTATTGTTCTACTAAATGAGCTTCTCTAATGCATCCGCTAATCGTTTTTCCTCGCGAATAGCATTTATAATCACAGAATCATCCTTGTCAGTTGTTTAAGTCATTTTAAATCAACAAATCATCTAGTTAAGTAATCTCTTTCCGGGAACAATAGAATCTTGGGACAACCTACCACCTGCTTTTTCATCACTTTGTAACTTTGTTTTCTTCAAGCTAAGAGTGAATAAACTGCCCTAAGTGAGGACGGTACCCCTATCCTTTTGCACAGTTAGTCCGCTGGACGTTATGGGGTACTGATTGATCCGTTAACAACACACCTCTTGCCTTCGTTGGCAGACTAGCGCCATCACTGTGAGTTATGTGATGTGCAAGCATCACCTGCTCACCGTTGAGAGCAGGCTACAGAACAGTGGGTCGAGTGCGTTGATCGATATGTTGGGAAAGAAAGTCTGTCGAACGGTGGGTGATGCAGCAGTCAACCAGAAAAGATGATCCCGACACCATTCGGACCAGTTTGTTATGCGCCATAGTTGGTAATGATCACTCGTCATCCTGTATATTGATTACGTTTTGGTACTAATAGAACGAGATGGTTTGAAAGTGACTTTTCTTGCCCAGAACTAGCGGGCCAGTAAGGAACAGAACCATGAGGCTCATCTTTTCTTCACTGTATGCCATGTTTATTCTCGCAGTGAGAAATCGACATCCCTGAAACATTGCTCGTACCCGGTGGCAGCACCGGAAGAGCAACATGTGGAATGACTTTCCGCGACTGAGACAGTCATACTGAACGGCTTTCGATGTCTTAAGTTTGTTTTACATGTGCTTACGTGTCACCTGCTTTATTGTGCAATGAAATGACTGGAGAAAACGACGCGGTTGCCAAACTACGACGTGGTTTTGGGGGTATAAAGAGACTGGCGTCAGCACTAACTTCTGTTGATCTTTCCCAAATTCCAGATTGGGCCTGTCTTCCTCCCCTAGATATTTGTGACCATACGGTGGTTACGTTTTACCTTATAGTCTATCGTAAGGTAACCACGAGGTTTTGCACTTAAATTCGCGATCAAAATTTCCGTAGAGGATAATTCCGCTAAGATAATTTTGAGAGACAAGTGTGACAGAGTCAGCTCAAAAGTTCTTCAGTCTATGACGAAGAGCCGGAACATTTACTTCATACCTTTTCTACATCGTGGGACCTCTCTCTATTCATTCGTACCGATGGATTCTGTTCTCCGTGCATGCAATGATTTGCCGTAAAACAAATGAAGAATGTCGGAATGCGCATTAGCTTTGGTCAAGTATAAAAATATGGGAAATATTCTCTCCGTGGCATTGTTTTTAAAGAGTACCAACGTGGGACAGAATTAGGGTTTATTTCTTTCGAGTAAAGTAGTCTCGCCTATCAAGCCGGGATGGCTAAATTTTTTTCTTGCCGAGAGATATTGTATTCGGAGAGGGAGATGATCAAAAGCAAGTAAACACATAAACAGTATACATTTGAAAAGGGCATTTGCTGACAGTATGCTTTTTTTACTTTCAACTATTCTTCGAAGTAAAGTTAATCAAGAGGGACATTAATTATCCGGCATTCTCATCTTTTACTACCGAAACGGTTTCGTGGAATCAAACGAATAACATCTACGCAGTAACTAGTTTATCATGTAGTGGAAAAATATTTTAGAACCTTTTAGATTTTTCCGTGTAAAAGTGTGGATATAATAGCCTCGAAGAACGTGTGCCGTCTTTTAAATTGAGCTACATCATGTCCGCATGTAGATTAGTTTTTAAAACGAAAATGACAATTACAATACTGTTCCAAATTTGCATTGAAATTGTCCAGCAATAAAATAACTCCTCAACCCTTAGTAGTTAGTGCATGGTTCCAGTGTCTCAGCTACTCACCAGCCAAGTGCTAGGTTGTTCGTATAACCAATTTCAATTTAAGGTCGACTTTTGAAACGCCTCGGATGGCACTTCTGCCAATGACCGAGAGTTTTGATTTTTCACCGAATGCACGGCGGCATAACATTATTGATAACCGGTCTTTCTTTTTTGTCAGAACCTTTTCTCGCCCACTTGAGCAAGGTTTCTGTTTGGCATTCTTCGAAACAACGAACCTTCTGGTCAACTTTGAATTTGTTGCACGACTCTTGATGGTGCAATAAGAGATCTCAAAGTAGACCAAAATTCGATACTAAAACGGCTTACAGGCACTCTTATTACCAATCCCCTCGTCAGTGTCTGGGTCACCATTACAGGCGAGCAAAGAGACGAAACCCCTCCTCCCCAGTTAACTGTGATCTGTGCCATCAGTGCTGACTGATCCAGATAAGGCTTGGTCTACATGATCATAACTCACCAGACCCAGTGGCCTAGTGGCTTGAACTGATATCATATCCCAGATACAATTGTATGAACAATTTGTTCTGAATAAGTCAAATACATTTTACCCGATTTTTCTTGTTACAGAGGTGAAATTCCAGGAAAGTTTTTCTGTTCGGTTCTGAGGGGTTCCTGTAGAGAAAATGTCCCATGCACTTTAAGTGTTTCATGCCGAGACTGTTGTAGTCAGGACGGCTACAATCTGGGAAGACTGTTGTACTGAATTAATAGGGTTCACCGCCCAGAAGTCGGGAGTGCTGAACTGGGCCAAGCATCGGTCAATCAGAAACGAGGATTGCGCACTATTTGAACAAAATTGGCGGCAAATTGTCTGAACGATTTGATTCTCGCATGCAGCTTGAATGACTGTTTACACTCGGAATGCTAATGACAGGAGTAGCCGAGTTCCGATGGTCAGTTACGTCAAGATCTGAGGCAATCATTTGGCCATTAGAGTTAGTGGAACTGAGACTATCGGTGTCCGCTTCGTATCAACGTGGTTCAATGCCAGTTCGGGCAGCCTGGTGGTAACATATGTGAATCACAGTTATGCACTCTAGGTTAGAGCCCAAGTTGGGGTTCGGTGGATGTGCGCTGCAGCTGATAATTCCTGAGAAGCTAGATAAAACATTTGTGTAGTGCCTCTATGGTTTCCAGTGGTGAGTCCAGCAGTATGGTGAGTTATTTCACAAACAAACTAAATCTCACAATCTCCGAAAGTGTTCCCGTACTGTTCCCGATCATCGTTGCAAAGCCATAGTTTTATGTCAGACAAACTTCGTCCGTTTCTGATTTTGATGTCCGAATTTGGGGCGGCAAACCAAATGGAAAAGGCAGGACATGTACACAGTGGGCAAAAATGGGATTAGTCTGTTTTATTTTCCATAACTTTTCCCAGATATATATATTTTAAAGCTAGAAATTTTGTGATTTAAGGAATGCAACCTTGGCTATCTATGACCACCTGGATCTAGTTGAGCAAATGGTAAACTGATCTGGTCAGTTAGGACAAAGAAAGAGGGCCCATAAACTACCTTTTGGAGAAAATCATTTGAAGGACTAGTTGATTTGCTGTTTGTAAGTACCTCGGATCAAATTTAAAAGAGAGAATACGTGAGCGAGATAAGTTGGAGAAACTCGATGATACAAAGCCACAAAAACGAAACCAACGTCAGTCTACATTGTTTACACTTTCAAGGCGTAGAGAAACTAGAAATCATGATTTGGGTGAAAATAACAAACATTTGCTGATTAACTGGATAAAGCTGATAAATCTCAACAAGACATTTCCTATACCATATCCGGGTAAATGATGGAAGTGTGGATCTTGCGAGCGTGCATGAACAATGAACGGAATGAATTTTTGATAGCACATTTCCATACAAAACAGAATATAATTTTTTCCACGGATGTCAAATTTCAAACGATTGTAAGAAAATATACTCCATTTTGTTCTTCTAATTTATCGAGAAATTTATTGTTAAACTTGATGCACGCTTAAGAAAAAGTATAATGGAGAAGCAAGTTCCTATAATAACGAAAGCTTACTGTACTGCACTTGGGGGGGGGGGGAGGGAGGCAGTTATCTAACAATCTGGCAATTCATAAAGGAAAATCACGGCAACCATAAAATATGAAACCGGTTGGTAGCGAAGACGGCTACAAGTAAGCTACAGGTATCTGGCTTCAAATCCCGGTTTATCGGCTTAATGCAGTCAATCTCCTGCTATGTCACACCTCTTGAGACTTCGAAAAATGGGTATATTCCAGGAACTGTGACGTACCATGTTTGTCAGTAGTATGTACTTCTGTAAGTACACTGAAGATTTGAGTGGCATATTTAGGATACACTAACAAGGATTGTTGAAAGCACCCAACTTCTGTTATTCGTTTTAGCATTTCTATTATCTGCAATTACTTGCTGTTTGTTTTAGGCTCAAATCCAAATTTGCTCATGCAGTAGCTAAGATTTTCTCAAAACGGCACAACAATAAATCCCGTAACAAGATATCCGTCGGGTTGAAGCCATACGCTTCGTGAAAACTGCTTTCAGGGTAGCCGAAATCGCATTACTGTTTAAAGTAACGCTTCTGGTCGAATAATTCTGTGTTGACGCCTCGAAATACGCAGTCTCACCTAGTCGTCATCAGCCAGAGAGCATGACGGAAAGTCCCAAACGTCGCCCGTACAGAGTAGAAATGCGCAGACATTGACTAGGCGTGCTTGTCGCGTTCACAAACGCACGGCTCAGTCATGGTTACGTCATCAAGTGAAAACCGAAGTGACGAAGTTTGGTCACTTAAACCAGCGGGGATGAGCTGTGTTTATCAACCGTGAAGTTTCCATGACTAATCATTCTTGTTACGTAACCAGAAATCAACCGCGTTCATCATCTATCCATTTGCACGGGCTAGTCAATGTGACAAAACTGATCGATCGACTGAATTCCTCTGTGACTTATCGTTATCCGCCATCGTCAACTCAACCCGTCATCGTTACAGTGTTGAATAGTTCTCACTTTCGCAGAAACCCAAGTAAATTACGAAGATTTATTTTTGGTACATATATCACGCAATTACTTGCGAATAGTGTGGGATTGTTTAGTTTTTCGTTTGATTGACTGTCCTTTTGGACTCCACGTTTCACGCGCAAACCTCAGGTCATCCGACCAACCTGCACTCAGAAGCACCAGACTCGAGTTTCGCTCTTGTTAGAGCGCCTTCGAGATGGGAGGGCCCGGGTTTAAACCCTGGGTGTGGCAGAGGATATGCACCACTGATGAGCTCTAACAAGAGCGAAACTCGAGTCTGGTGCTTCCGAGTGCAGGTTGGTCGGATGACCTGAGGTTTGCGCGTGAAACGTGGAGTCCAAAAGGACAGTCAATCAAACGGAAGATTTATTTGTTGCAAGATCATAAGTCCTCGTTCGTCGCAATTTTGCTCTCCGTTGGAAAACAACGTTCACGCTGTGCGGATCAATCAAACACTCCAGTAATCCCGAGCATTCGCTAGGGCAAAAGCCTTAAAATGATCCGGTAACTTCTGTACTTCTTGAATTGAGATAGCTTTCGGTTCATCCACAGCCTTACATTCGTCTTCTTTGTGACTTTCAAATTGATGAGTAACAAATTCATCTAAAATTTTAAATTTGACACTTTTTACGTAACCCATTTCGTCCTCATCAAATTCTAAACAGGGGATTTCTTCTTCAAAAACACCGTCGTCAACAGACACTAATAGGTGAAATCTTTAATCAAGTAACAATCATCTTCAGTTGGCTGGATTACCAGCTCATCCAGTGTGAGTTTGAACCCAGCTTTCATGCAGGAGTTAATCAGCACATCTGGATGAACAGACGCCCACGTTTTTTTACTAGGTGCACTGCCATGAAAATTTCCACTTCGGCTTTGGTAATAAATTTTTTTCCCGGCAATAAAAATAAGTATTCCAGATACTTTCTGAAGGAATACTTGGTAGACCAGATGACACCCTGATCCACTGGTTGTAACACTGCTGAATAGTTTGGAAGCAGTCATACCAATCTGACATTCGATAATGTTATGGGCTTGCTGTGACGAGGAGCATTATTTATAAATAGCAATATACAGCGGCCTTGAGGGGCCATCTTGGGGCTGATGTCGAACAGCCATTGATTATTGGGAGAACTGTAACTGCATGGCAAACTTTACCCTCTATTCGACGGAAACATCGTGGATTTTAAAACCTTTTCCTAGTTAGCGGCAATAACTCTACTTCAATCAAGCTCCTACACAGGAGCTTCACTCTTTATTTGAAATACTTGGCTCCAGAAGAGGTTCTTTCCGACAGTTGCTTGTAATACGAAGCTGTCTAATCCTCACAGTTGTACTGTCATTTGAACTGAATGGAGTGTGCATGGATGAGTCGTCCTTCAACACGACAATACTATACTACTCCTGTGTCATCCTCACTGAAAATATCGCAGTCGGCGTATTCATGGACCAACGCCGGTAATCCCACTCAAAAATCGTTCACTGTATCATGTGATACCGTCAAACTTTCACCTGTCTGTTACCTTATAGGACTGGATGCCGCTCCTGTCTGACCAGGGGCGAAACAAACCTTTGGAAGCCTCAAAGCTATTAAGAGGCCGCTTCTGTGCTATCTCAGTTGCTTTCTTCCAAACGACGCTCCCCACAGTCAGGAACTTGCCATAGTTTTCCCTCATTGCAGTAAACCATGTGAATGTCCCCTCCTTCACTGTTCGGTCCTTTTAATTAGTTTTGAGGTGGCATCTTTCCAGAGAATCACTAGTGTTTAGAAAATATTTGATAACTGTTCGGTTGAATATAACACAGTAAACAGTACTCCTTGAACTACCAAGCGACTTAGCCACCGAGCCGTGCGATGGACAAACGCTTGTTCATGGTCATGTCAAATACCACCGAATCGCATTTCCGACATCCGCGTGTTCATCCCAATCGTTATCCAATCAGTGAACAGCACCTTGTGCGTCACACTAGCCGAGATACGATTGGTTGACTGCGACATTGCATGTCCGCTGGTCAGTGGCATAGCCGTGCGTCGGTAAACGACAGGGTGAGAAAATAATGGGGGGTGCGACATACTTCAGGGGGGGGGGTTACACGTTCAGCTCATACGTTATTACACGTACGGCAGGTATGGGTTCAATGGAGAGTGGAAAGATAAGGGAAAACGCGACGTTCCATAGGTGCGACATAACAGGAGACTGACTGTATTTGAGTAGTAAGAGATTAGATTTGCATAATATAATTCATCATGCAGCTTCAACGCTCAACTCACTGTACAGCTGTCTCATCCTTGTTAGGAATCACCAGCAATGCACACCCACCGAGCCCTCACGGGGGACTCGAACCCGGGGTGAACGATTGTGAGTCGAACACCTCAACCACAAGGCTATCCGGGCTGACTCTCAACGGTTTGTTGAACATCTACACTACATGATATTGCACCCTTCCGTCACTGGCTTTGAACGGTAACAACCTGATTGCATTTAGTAGTGCTATTCACGCAACCGCTTCCAGTGGTTTAACAAGTTTTGACTGTTGAACTGTTTTCAGCGTATAATTAATTAGTATGATATTACTTCTGGTTTAAAAGCCTTACTTCAGGTAAATGGGACCACTGGTGCCGAGCTTGACGTTCCGGGTTAAGCACAGCGCATCGCATGTTATTCAGAACCAGGTACGGAGTAGCCGGCTGTCGATCTTCACGCATCAGACGATCAAGATAACTCATTCATTACCGTTCCGTTTTAGAACGAAGAATGAAGAGTAAATCACTATCCTTTCGTGTACAACTCAGGAGGCTTGACAACTGGAGAACAATGTGCGAATCGAGAAGCTTGGGGAGCCAGGGGTGCAATTATTTTGTTGCTCCAATTAGAGATGTGGAGACGGCAGATTCTCGCCTTGAAAAGCCATAATTTGTGGATGATGCTAGTAATTTGATAGCGTATTAGTACTAATCGTAAGGCCATTAGGAATTGACCCATCGACGTGATCACATGGTGAGCTTGATGCAAAGAGTATTTTAGTACATACGAATTCTACCGGTTGCATGGATGAAATGAAAACAAGTTGAAGGTCTTTTGTACAAGATAAGGACATGCCAGGAATCGAAATGTAGATGTGACATTTAGAGTGGTTCCCAAGTTAAACGAATATGTCATTCTGATGGATTTCCTTAGGAACAGATAATTTTATAACGTGCCACAAATCACTTGGCTGTCTTGACTAGCACAATCTGTAAGCCGGCCATTTTGATTCGCCCGTTTACTCTGATCTGACCGGAATGTTTTTTGAGACCATTACCTTATGCGCTCCTCAGTTACCACAGTGAGCCATGCTTTCCCAAACTGCTGACAAACGAAGATCCGAATACATACTGTGAAAGAATGTGTGCGCCTGTGCAGGCATGCTCTGTAAACCGTCCCGTGGTTGTCGATCATGACAATACCTAACAATTGATAATCATCTACTGACCGTGCAACTTCGATCGGAGAGCGAACGTAGAAAACCTAACGGTTATTGTGACATAAACAATAGCCAACTGAGACAATTTTTGATAACCTTATATGGATACTGTGGAAAGGCAATGGCGTATTCACAAAAACTAATTAGAAAGATATAGCTTGATTATGCGTCGCCATGGTGAATTTATGCATTGCTTAAGGATTCTAATCTGTGCACACGGTTCTTAGGATGCGAAACCTTTGGATTTCATCTAGATGTTTTGAGCGATAGAGAGAGGCGGAAGCAGGTTATTTCCAGTATCAGTTTACGAAATGAAAGCATTCGTCGAAATTTTTCGATTCCATACTTTTAATTTATTCGACAAAGAAGATCTTCACAAACCATACGTTATCACTGTCGTTGAACAGATGAGTTTTCAGATTTGATCATGAATGGTGACCAGGTTAATCTGTGTAGTTTCCAGACACGGTGGGCGGATTGACATTGGAAATAGATAAGAAGAAACTTTCCCACCACAGAGCACGCTTTGGCTATGAGAAACGAAGTAGTTTGCAAAAAGTAAACATCCACTGCGCCGAACTTTACCCAAATTGCAAAACTACTGGTAAAGCGGAGTTCGTTAATTCTCATTTGAACAACGTAATTTCACATGATCGATCTTTAATCAACCCTTGACATTTATTCAAGTTACAACAGCGTATGGAGCAGGAGGGATCACGATTGGGGATAGGGCACTCTATTTCCTAGTGAATTGAAGTAATCGTGAATTTTTTTACTCCAGTTTTAATCGTGTGAATATTTGTGTCAACGTGGTGGTCTACGAAAAGAATATAGTGTCTTATGTGTCGATTGTGAGTCTTGTGCACGCTGTAGGATACTACTACTTCAAGGGAGAAAAACGGAAAAAATGCCTGACAATTTGTGTTCGTGATTTTTCAACTGTCTCACTCTCCTTTTTATCTGACTCCGACTTGTTGTTTTCATCTACGAGTGATGCATGTGTGTGTGCGTGTGTGTGTGTGCACACTAATCTATCGCACATGCCAACCGCGGATCAATGATGCAGGGATACAGCTTCGAGTGGGAAGCAGTTGGGTTAGAGTTCGGAGGACAACTGAGAAATTCACTTTGGCTTATCTTGGCACGTCGTTGGACCGGCGTCCTTAATGAGTCCATGTCTTAAGATGCGTAAGTGGACATTTTTAGAGTATGGGGAGCAAGAGGGATGTGAATGAACTTCCTGACCAGTGAAACAGGATTTGTAGATCGTTTTTCTCCGCCGGATCGACGGAAGTAAATTCAAATGAATATTGCATCTGAGTTCACAATTAGTTCCCGTCTACCTTACTTCTCAGCACTATCATGTTTTACCCTGTAGTTGACCTTTTTAAGCTATTTTGTTATTCACATTCAAGAAGGGATACGACAAGAAAAAACGGCAATGAAAATGTTTGCAATCTGGGGCGAATTTGTTGGTCGAGTACACGAGTTCGGGAGCTGACAGTTGTTTGCAGTAATTCATTCTATACCTTACACAGATCATGTCGGAAATAGGTGTTTCAGCTGGTCAAGGGTCATGTTGATTAGACGAATGGTTGTATAAGGTGGTGCACTTAGAAGCGCATGGTGAACTGCGTGACTAAGTTATGGCAATCTCATGATTTGAATCTGAGTAGCTGGGGTCACGGTGATTGGAGCACTGGCCCGAAAAGGCGATGACCAATATGTGTAGACCGATATATTTCTGGGGCTTAAGGGAATCCTATGTACGGTTTGGAATACCTCTTCCGTGTTTACTTGATGGCCTATGCCCACCAAGTGCCTCGGAATCAATGTAGACAGCGCTTTTTATTTGTTTTAAGTATTTGTCTTACCACCCAGTTTATGTGGTTTATCTTAAATGCGCATCTAATCGAGCAGATTACTACTGAGGTAGCCAGCTTTGGTAATGTATCCTTATTAAGAATACGCAAGACATACGTGCTGGATATTTTTCCTCTTGTAACACGTGCTAAACGTCTACTGACAAGGTTTGATATGGCTTTTTTCTTCAGCGACAACAAGGTAATCAGGTCCCTTTTGCTAACTTCCTTATTAGAGTCACTTCATGGCCCATCTTTTAAGTTCCAGTTTCACAGGGTAATCTTTTTTATTCCTGGGGGCGTCCTTACCCTTTTGCAGTAGATTATAATTTTGATCTAAACCCAACATCCACATGACCATTGATCCAATCCAAAACACCTCCTTCAGTATAAAGATAGGGGATGAATAATTGAAAACATTTGTCTGTCTCCTTCTAGCTCATGTTCACATGTCGCAATACACATTATTCATAATCTTTAGTTAGTGTCTACCTGAAAACCTAAACAGACACCCCATATGGCATTATTTTTGTTGCCGTCAGTGATGGAGAATATTTTTCGCACTGAACGTTTAGTCTAAACCACCTGAAGTTTCGATCATTATAAAAATATCATCAATCACGAAAGCCTAAACAAACGCACCATCATCCAGGTCACGAGGGGTGACTGAGCACAGCTTCAAGGTCCAATTAGTGTACGAGTATTGCAGTACACGTGGCGGTAACGTGACCTCTGACTGAAACTGGAACGTTGTGTCTTCCACAGCACAGTTTGATTCGTTTTACTCCACGGTTGTGTGACTGGTGATTTGCATATATATATATATATATATATATATATATATATATATATATATATTCACAGACTTTTGTACCGGTACGATTCAGTTGGTGACTGACCGCAGATCAGAATCTCCCTGGAGTCAAATATTCTCACTTATCCGATCGTTTCAGCCCTGAAAATCGTACGTTTCAGTCAGATTTAGAAGTCACCTGTGGTTGGCCAGTCTAAAAATATCACAAAAACGGATGCTGACGACAGCTGACCTACCTAATCTATGGGCAAGGATTTGTGTCCACAGTCCCAGCTATCATACTCCATTTGTGCGAAGAGCATTCATTCATCGACTGCTTCACCATCACGTGTTGTGATTTTGGACGGCTTACCCGGATAATTCATAGAGAATGATCACTCCCTATTAATTCTCTCACGCTGATATGATATACGTGAAATCCCAATAGGGCTAGAAAGAAGGATAATAAGGGGATGAAAATAACAGCTTCGCCCCACCAAATGCCGAGCTTACCTGGACGCGTCCCGCATCAGATTTGAGTGTAGCTTCCACGACAAAGTGAAACACGGCTAACGCACGGGCCTCGAGTCGTTGACCGTCCATAGCCGGCAATAGACGCTCAAGCCAGGATTTTTCCGCACCAATATAACAAGTGCCACAACTTTTCGTTTTCACGTGTCCGGATTTGGCTTGACCCGGTCTGAGTTCCTTATCTCCATTTGATTCCGGTTTACGGACACAAGTACAAGAGAATGCGGCGGTCAGCTGATTACGGGCAAACTCGATCGGAGAGTGTGTGTTCACAAAAGGGAGCACCAGCTTCAGCGTACCAGAGGCTAAAACTGCATCGGAGAGCTCTCTAAAAGCATAAACACACAAAGCAACGGCGTTCCATAAATCAAACGTGACGTTTCATTATTATGGTTAATCTGTTCCAAAATAAACGCAAAAATGCAACATACGTGGTAGTCCCACGGAGCCTGGGATTGTCTGCGCGAGTTTATTAGCTCACAAATTATTCGACTCATCAACAACAAAAAACGTGTTCACATCACAGCGATACCGCATGGACCGGTTTACTGTTTGTCTGGTACGTTCCCATTTACTCCTGACTGAGTTGCTGGAGTATTAGTTTGATTGTTTCCCCGTTAGGCGAGGAATGCCTCAGGTGACGCCAGTATTAACTGTTTTTGTAACCAGAAGTTGGATCTTTTGTGCATAAAAGTAGTCAGGAACAAGCAATACGATTAATTATTATTGCGGCGGACTTCCAGACCTCAAGTCTTCCACATACTACTGGTACAAAAAACAGTCTTATGAGAATTAAGGAACACACTGTATGCTCACTGGTGCTCTGATTGTCCACTCTTCGTTCCCCATACAGGCTTTTGAGATAAATCAAATGTTGAGTCACAATATTCAGCCATTGCCAGAAGACAAAACACAAGTTAATATCTCGTGCGCTCCAACAGCTGACCTACGGGACGACACCGGTTGTTTGGGGAATTTTGATAATGGATCACATTAGATACCCATCGCGGATACAGTGGGAAAGGATATCTCCCAACATCTCCCAACTGCTTCAAAATGACGGAATAGGAAAAAAAGGAATGGAAATATAAGAAGTAAACGGAATAAATGAACTATACGTTTTACGGATGCACGGCCTAAAAGAATAATTCTAGTTGGATTCCCCGAATTTCGTGCCCTGAAATGCGTAGCTTGTTAACTGGGCTTTAACTTTTGGAAGCCAGTAATCAACGAAATATTCGTGTAAACAATTGAGGATGATCCACTTCATCAAAAATCATCCAAAAATATTCCTTTTGTGGCATAGTCACGAAATGGTCCACAAACGACAGTCGATTTGACAATATAGCAATAGGGACCATTTAAGTTTATCTTTTTTCTGTGCACTCGATGTTTAATCATTTACTCTGCTCTATAGCTGAAAAGTCAATGCTCGGATGAAATAGACCTTCGGGTATAGGTTGCAGAATTGCTCGATCAATAAGGTCCCCGAGAAAAGATTCCGACTGAGGTTTACCAATTGTATTCAAAATAAAGTAATACTAATGAGAAATCTGTCCCCATTTATCGACATTGGCACGTGTCAATTTGAATGTATATTGATATTCAATTCTTCAGTATGATGTAGGTATACTTGACTGACCGCGTAACGCTACTTACTGCTTACTTATCGTCGTTTTAATTTCCGTTACCAGTTTCAATCAGCAATTCCTATGTCGATCCTAGTTAAAAGACGGTCTTAGTTTTGAAAACGAAATGACCACCGATTTGATGAACTAATCGTTTGTGCGATATGAACATCCACCCAACTGCCTAGCACGGCGCACACCTGCCCATTCTCACTGACTTGTTAGGAGTCAGCAACTACCGTGCACACTCACACTCACCGGTTCAATCGACGGGGACTTCGATCCCGGGGCGTGCCTAGTTGTGAGTCACGCGGACACATGCCTCAGCGCCAGACTATCCGCAACAGTCTTGAATAGTAGAGCTGTCGAACTCGAGGATGTTTAACTCTGGGCTAAAATGACCGTCTTACCTCATCTCATTCGTGTTGCTACCTGCAACACGTTATATCTGATCCAACCACGCATTGGACAATCATCCTGCGTGGATGTTGACTGGTCCTTTTCTCGGCTGTGAGCCGTGGATCTTGACTTCAAAAAAACTAAAAACAATCTCATTGCCTTGATCAATTAAACTACTAGCGATACTGAGCTTGGTATTACTCCAGCTAAGGGTTGAATGTTGAGGATCGTGCAGTTTTTATGAAATATTTATACATCATTCCAACAAGTGGTAGTGAAATTCATAATAGTACCTTTGGTACTATTTGGTTGTGGTATCCACGTCTGAAACGATTAACTGGCATTCGTTATACTAGTTGTACAGCTTGCGCTTTTCACCGACAGTCGAGAAATTCCGAAGCTTTTTACAACAACTTCATGGGAATTACGGTTATTTTTTGTTCTCCTCACAAAGAAGACTATATGAGGACTGAATCCAGCAATACAGACAGGAATGTGAACAGTCCTTGTGAACTAAATCTTGAGCTTGGTAATCAGGAGCTTCTCAGAAGAACCTGCAATAATTTCCAGTAGTGAACATCTCATTATGACTTTAAGGTGAATCTCTGGAAAGCGTATGGAGAGAAATCACTGGAATACTTTTAGATGATTATCCGTTATGAAACCATATAATCATATAAGTCGCACAATAAATCTCCATTCAACACGTTCAGATATAGACCGTCCTTCGCATCTACGTCTGCGTAATTGCCCGTGCGTGCTCCTGAACTTACTAAGATCCGGCTCACCGAGTACTCTTTCAGTATCATAGCCGATCGTGCACGTGCACCCCCCTCCCCTCCACAGAACACTGCGTCCCGCACACCGCACTTTCGGCGGCCCTGTCACCGAACCCTTTCACTCAGCCGTCTTTGCAAGCCCTGTCAACCATCCGTTCTCGCAAACCCTGCCAGCGTCTTAGTGGTCCTCATTAGTTTCCTACTCGCTATGTGGGATGCACGAGAGCAGAACAATGTGGACAGCCGTAGGATGTATTGTTGGCACTAGGAGCCTGAATTGTATGTACTGAAAAATCCACTTGCATTTTTCACATCGAAAAGTCGGACGCCGTGAGCCGGAATCGAACCGGCGAACCTCCGCAAACCGCCGGTTTGATTTCGGCTCACGGCGCCCGACTTTTCGATGTGACAAATGCAAGTAGATTTTCCATTACATACAATTCAGGCTCCTCGTTCCAACAATACAGCCCATGACTATATTTCAATGTCCGATGGATCACTTTCATCCGTGTGCTATTCGTCCCACTGGGGACGTAACCGACGAGGCTAACCCAATGATCAAAAACAGGACGGATACTGTGTATCATTGGAATAGTGGTTTGCGCATTATCGATTATTCACTTGCGTTAGTCACACCCGACTGTCCAGACCGTGATAGCTCAGCTGGTAGGGCATCTGCCCGGTGGGCGGAGGGTCTTCGGTTCGTTTCCGGCTCACGTCGTCCGACGTTTCAATGTGGATAGTGTTTTTTCGTTCGGGGAAGCAGTGTAACGCGCTGAAGCATAGGTTGCCATTCCCATCCCTTTGTGATGTGTGACCTGGGCGTTTAACTCTTACTATAACACACACACACACACACACACACACACACACACAATAGGGACCTTTCGTCCCCAGCCCCTCATTTTACAACGCTACGACAATAATCTCTACCCTGGCTAATGACAAACGCATTCCGTCACCCCATTCACACGAATTGTAGGAGCACGTACGGGATAAATAGCAAACAACTGTTCGCTCTCCAGCCTCTTGTTCTTAATGTGACCATGACAATGGGACATCATAGAATATGTCTACCGATTTATGAAATAGCCGGTAACACGAAGGAATTTCTTTTCGATATATCACTTCAGGCGTTTGCATATAGTACTGGGTAAAGGAGAGTATGACCAAATCTCAACCCTTCGCCTCCTGCTTGAACACTGTCACGCTTATCAAAGGCGCTGGCCTATCACTGTGTTTCTGGACAACAGGGACGCCTTTGACTCAGTCGATAGGACTGCTCTATGGACTTGCCTGTTGAGGACTGGCGAGCCTGAGAAGTACTTTTCCATCCTGATGGCTCCCTATCGGGCAAGGGTATATGGACAACTATCCCAGTTCTCTGTCGTGTCAAATGGCGTTCGTCGACGATGCCCTATTTGCCCGTTCTTCTTCAACTTCCTTATGGATGATCTGCTCCAAAAAGCCTTCATTGGTGTTGCCGATGGTGGTGGGGAACTTCTACCGGGCACCAGAGTTGCTGATTTAGGTTATGCTGACGACGTCGCCCTGTTGAAAGACGACCCACAAGTCGTCCAAGATACTCCGAACCACTTGGCCGCCGAAGTCACCGAGTATGACGCAATTTGCTCCATCCAAGTGCAAAATGCTTCTTCTAGACTGCCAAGGAGAGTCTCTTGTACTCACTCTTTGTGAGGGACCTTTGGAAACTGTCAGCAGTTTTGTGTGCCTGGGCAGTTTCATTTCCACCGGCGGAGTTGTCGGAGACTAGATTTCGCTACACATCTCTAAGGCCCGTTCCGCTTTTGCCAAACTAAGGCACGACATAAGGCTCCCCCTAGAGGGTGAGGTCTATAACGCCGCCATTCGCTCGGTACTACTTTATGGATGCGAAACATGACCAGTTCAAAAAGATCTGCGCCGGTTGACCGTGTTCGACCGCCAGTGTCTACGGCCAGCCCCACGAGTATGGTGACAGCATCACGTCAGTAAGGACTTAGTGCGGAGGAGAGTATTTGGGGTGGATTGTTCATCTTCGTCGGCTACGGTGGTTAGGTCATGTCTTGCGGATGCCCGCCCAGCGTTGGCCTCATCGCGCTCTATTCGTGCTCGCTGGACAGGATTGAAAACGGCGGCATTGCGGACAACCGTTGCCCTGGAGGAGAAGTTTAAAAAGACTGACTTCCTGTTTAGCCGCAGTGAGGCTCTGTCTCCCACCGGATTGGAGCAAGAATGACACCGAAAACAGTTGGCTTGATACGCTGGTGGATATGGCCCGAAACCGGAGTCGGTGACGTAAACGCTGTATGGAATGCTGTGCTGGTTCCCCATCCTTCTCCTCCCATATATAAAGCCACAAAAAATAAGAAAAAATCAAAATACCGTGCGTGGAAAAAACTTGCAAAAATCTCTCCAAATTTTCTACACTCTTCCTTTTCGTACATTGTTTTCCTGCTATGCCATAGTCCCTTTAACACGTTGTCTGTACGAGACCCGTGTCAAATAAATAAATGAATAAATGAATAAATAAATAAATATTTACGGGAGAGTATATATGCAGCTATAGATAGCAGAGAGTGCGTAGGTGTGCAACAAATCTGGCAACTTGACAACACGCTTCAACTTGATGAACCTTGTCCGTTGTGTGAACGACAGAAAGTGTGAAATGTGTAACCACATGGCGTGAAAAGACAGGTGTGAAAAACGAAGGTGGGGAAAAAGTGGGGGACTGGAGCGAATTTGTAAATGGGAATCGCAGAAAAATCCAAGGGCAGGTTGCCGCATCAGTATCAATCTTTTGTTCTACACCAGTTCACGAGCTCTTTTAGTGCACATCATATTGGATATACGACGAAACGCCTGTTTAAGAAGATATCAGAACACGTCCCGGCTTCTTTGCGCAACGGAATAGTTCGGACTATCATTAGCGTAACCCTACAACATCTGGTGGATAACGGACATCATATCGATACAATGACAACTTTCCAACGAGTCCTGACAAATCCCAGAGTTCAAGAGAAAAGATTATCCAGGCGGCTGCCGATGATGTCAGGAACCATAGCAAATCGAATGTAGAAGCCGGAATTGTGCTATCTATAGCTGCACATATATTCTCATTTACCCAGTACCATTTATGTAAATGCTTGAAATGGTATATCGAAAAGAAATTTCCTCGTGCTATAAGCTTTCTCATAATGGCGTGTCGATATTAGCTTCTGCACTTACTGAGTTTCAGCTCACCGAGTTTTCTTTCTGTCTTTGCAAATCGTGCACGTGCACCCCCCCCCAAAAAAAAACGGAAGAAGACTCTAAACTGTATATCACTCTACGGTAATCCCTTTGTTTTGATCAGCTTCTCGAAAAACAGGCAGTGTGCGTGCCTGTCTGCGAACCGAGAGAAATAGACCAGAAATGAAAGAAGTCTAAAGCAAATCGTGCATTCACGCAGACACGCAAGCTACGGCAAAAGGAACGAATTATGTTACAAGAACATTATTCAAATAATTTTCATGGTGCTTGAAGCTTATTTTCATACCTCAATGCCACTGATTCAAACACAGCCTTGACCGCTAAGCATGCAAACGGCAATTTGTTTGCACTTCTTCGATGTCAAACTATTCAATTAAACCGATGGAGATACAATGAAACTATCCCGGATATAAATTATGCAACCCAATTTTTCTGTACTCTCAGGCAAAGGTATTAAATCAGCAACAAATGAGTCCATTTGGTCGCTGCACGCATGCGGTACACAAAACTTGCGGCAACTAACGTGATTCGCTGAATAGTTTCTAACACAGGGCAGTAGTTAACAAGCTCGTTTTCTATAACTTCACCTTCTGACTAATAACAATGGATAGACACGGTGTTTGCGAAATTAATAATGTGGTTGGTTTGGAGGGATACTATCTAGCGAGTGTTTAAGAAGGAAGGAAAAAGGTTTTATTCCAATTTCCGTGATCAAAAATTGGGTGAGCCCAAGTAACTCGCACTCAGCTCGGATCGTCATCAAGTCAAGTTTGTGCTCCAGCATTTGCTCTGGGTCAAAACAAATGAAATGCTTTAACGAATGACTTTTTTGGGACAAATTGGTGAATTATGAAGTCGAATTGCATTTGTCCCCGAAGTCCGATGACTACTCGCTTTTTATCTGATAACCGTTTTTGGTCACTCCCAACCGCAAACTAACGAGGTACACGGGAACAGTCTATTCGATTTCGGCACTCAACACTAGCGTCGAGTCTTCGTCAATGTCGTAGTCAGAAGACGGGTTTACGCAACCTTTTTTTATTATGAATACTCCTGTTTGTTTGTCCGGTCACATTTTCAAATGTACTCCTAAGTACCTAGTTTTGTTATAGTTCAGCGATTTTTCTCTTCAGTATATAACGAAATTCTTGATTAAATGGTTATTTGGACAGTATAGACCGCACTATTAGTTTATCACGATATATATATTATTTGACAACTAGTCATTTTGTTTTCGTATATTCGATAATTACCTCGCGTCGATATAATGATTGGTACGGTGTTTGCACTATACCATTTGGGGACTAGGGCCACATAATTCTCACAACGACGAACGTCATAGAGGCAAAACAATACCATTGGTTCGACTGAAAGCGCGAACGCAGCTGAAGACCACTGATTATCATCTGATCCAGTACAATTTTAACTGTTGTTCGAGAAGCGTGGGAGCTGTTTATTAGCCAGTGACAAATCAAGGCATAGTTGGGCTTTCAGTCCCATTCGTCATTTCGACGATAGGTAGCCATGGCGTTCAGATACTTGATCTTGATGCTTACAGTATGATTGAGACGGATTGGGTTGTGCTAAGATCACATACTTTTAAGCACAAACAAACAAACGCACACTATTGAGGTGGGCTAAATGATCGCGCCTGATATGAATTAACGGTAGTCTACCGATCGATGCATGTAGGGAAGAATAGCCTACATTAGGGCTGGAATTAGGAATGGTGACAGAGCTGCAGTGTTTAGGACACTCCGCGAAATGGTTCGTGTGTGTGTGTGTGTGTGCGTGGCGCAGCCGTGTTGCGCATCTTCATTTCGAGCCTTAGAGAGGACGTTCTGCTAGATACAGGATATTCTCTAACGAACTGGATGAAACTACCGAGCGATATTGGTAAAATCTGGATGGTAAACGGTACATGGACGGGACCTGAGAAATCATCTTGAAATATACAGACCAGTTTGGGCTGCGTTCGACTAGTGGTTTCCTCAAATGAAGTACCACCCATGTTCTTCTGATGAAGTTAGTTATACGTCTGCACATTACAAATGTGTCAGTTTCCCGTCAACGGGAATCGGGTAAATGAGTAACTACTGTACTTCTCATCCAAAAAATACAACGGTGTGGACACTGAACTTTAGTTAAGTAAGGCTGTGCTGATGCTGATGTGGGATCACCCTTGGTGCATGTTCGTGGAGACTGAATTAGGACTGTGAAACCCAGAGTGCCGGGTGGAGCCCAGTGGTATCAACTGGCCGTGGTCAAACGGCCATTATGTGGAACTTCAGACACTTTAGCAGTCCCGGGTTCGAATCCCTGTTTCTCCTCGGTGTCATTGCTGCCGCCAATTGGCAGCCTTAAATTGGTCGCGACCCCCTTTCCTAAATATTGTCTCACTGTTACATGATAGAAAGGGAGTGAATAAAAGAATAAAAAGGACCATGAGGTAAGGTTCTGAAGAATTGTTTAACCCCTCATGTGAAGGAAAGGCATGAAAAGCCTGACCAGTAGACATGACCATGTAGGACGTGTTGGGTTTTCAAGGTGAGGTTTAAGAAGTCCATCCACTAAGTGGTCAAAACCACTAAGAGATATGACCAGGTATCGTGACCAGTGGCGCTCTTGTATTCACACAATTCTTGTCCTGACTTGGTACTACTAAATGTACTTTTCCTTCGATTATTTGCATACCCTATATTATTTTGAGTTTCGACTGGGGTTCACGCTGAGAGATAGTTAATGGTTGCGCGAATTAAGCTGAACTAAAAGCTCCGTAGATTGATTTCCATAACTTCTTTCTGACTAGGAGGCTATTGAGAAGACGTTCATTATGAGAACGGGTCACTGTTTAAGTGGAGAGTCTTAACTCTCATAGTGGGCGACGAATATGACCTTGAGAACCGGCCCGATTATTCTAGCAGTTGACATGCGAAACTGTGTGACGGTCACTAAGATACTAGAAGAACCTTCCCCTGCATTCATTTGTTTGATGAATAGCTATTTTTACTTCCGTGCTACAAATTATTTATTTGGATGTTAGCCGTAGGAGATTAAATATATTGCATGATATGATTCATCATGCAGTGTGAACATTCAACTGACCATTGAAAACCGTGGAAGCAATGTACAGCTGTTTCGTCCTTGTTATTATTTATCTATGGATTGGACACCGTTGACAGACGAAAAAAGGGAGCGCTGCGCTTTATTGGAATTCCAAAAAGCAAGCAAAAACAAGACCAGGGGCGCATCAAAAATGGGCCAGTGTTTATGTCCTTCTTTGAAGGGACAGCGCGAACAGCAACGAGAGCGGGAACTGAGATAACGGTGACTATCGGAAACGGAAGAAACGAAAGGGAGTCGTGAAATGTCTACTTCATGTGTTCGACTACAGATGTAATAGAATTTGATTGCCGAATTCAGTCGCTCCATTAGGCAAAGTCTCGCTCACGTGCGTGTCACGTGTTTAGACGAGTCTAACTCTCCGCGTGGGGAAAATGTTTTCCGTCTCGGGCACTGACCTTGGCGATGCAAAAAAGAATCACCAATCCGTTTCACAAAATGTATTAGCCTGAATCTCATATATATAATGGAAAATCCCCCTACTTTTCTCACTAGTAACCAAACGCACTTTTGACCCTTAATATAATTACCCTTAGACAGAAACACGCACGTACGTTAGCGCGCGCGCACACACACACATTATGATGGAAGAAACCAGCCTAAAGTGTATTACCTTATTACTTGGTCATAGCGACTTGTTACTGTGTTGCTCTAGCTTGCAACCTGTACTACATTCAGTGCAGTTAAGCTGAACAGCAAAAAATACAAGCACGCACGTCTTCAATCAGCACCATCTTTGTTGTTTCATCTGGGATCAAGAAAATGGCTGCGAATCGGAAGACATTCGATAGTGGTGTGTGTGTGTGTCTGTGTGTTTGTGTGAATTCATCAAATTGATTATTCGATAAGGCCGAATATTGTTTAAGCCGGCTGGGGGTAATATTAAGTAATATAAGGAAATATGGATGACCGGTTCTCATTCCTGTATATGCAAGAGTAGCAGGAACAACTTAACGAAACATCCTGGTGATAAGATCTCCATGCAGTCAGTACACGGAGTGAGCCCTAAATTGCGGCACCAAAGAAGAGATCCATCATACTTTATGGATAAAATGTCGTTGACCGAAAGCTTGAAGTTATTTTACCAAATAAAACCAGGACGCAGCTTTTTACCATTATGTTTATTGATCAAGAAAAAAAATATATACGCGCAAAACATGTGGAGACCGAACTCATAAAATTTGGGATTTGGGAAACTTATGGAAAAATCCTCCAGGTTGTTTGACAGGGTCGCCTTTTACTAGGTATCAGGCACTAATACTTTGTTGTACCGACTTAGTGTACAGCCAGCAGCGGCCAATCCGAGACTGTCAATATAATTTGTTATGCGGTGGTCTTTGAAGAACCCCGCGGTTTTTGTAATTCCCCAACTGTGTGCTGCGACAAATTATTAGAACTATTTTTGATCTTCTAAAGTAAAGTAGTTGTTTTAGTTAGGACAGGATCACAAAATCCACCCTAGAGGTCCGCAGAAGACCCTTTGGTATGTTCGCGTTCGACACACTACAGGGGTTGTCGAAACTATCGGAACATAGCAGCTTTTAGAATAAATCTATCCCGTGCATACCCCGCACTGAACCCTGGTACAGTATTCTGTTACCTGGAAAAAAGATTAATTTCTAATCACATTCAAGTCATGGCTGTTGGGAGGAAATTGTAAAAATTGAAGCTTTAAAGTATCCACGTATTCACTAACGTAAAGAATATGACAAATGAACTGATATCTCCACAGCTGTAAGATACACAACCAACTGTGAGAGATGAACTGACACATTATTCTACAGTAAGACATTTCTTACAAGAACTTCTGGCCTTAAAAACTGGAAAAACATGTTTCTAGCCGGATGAATTTTGTATTGTTTGGGTTATTGTTGATAAGGCTGTCCCGGCATTGTTTATCATGATTTGTTGCTGCTCAGATCAACCAGCGTTGTGGGTTTTGTCGCCTCGAGGTCAGTGGAATGAGTTTCATTAGGATCGTTTCATTATCATAAGTTATGTTTTGTGAGCCACCGGGTTTCACGATGGATCGGGCAGAGAGTGTTGATAGCGAAAACGAATTGTGATCCAATGGGATTGGTTTTTCGTTGCTGCTACGTGTGACCATCCTTGTTGGGTGCATAATCCCGGCTTCAGATTGAACGAAGGCTGATATAGTTTTATTCTCTACTGCTGTTCACAAAAATGCAAGGGAATTCATTAGAATAAGTGTATTCAGGTATATATTTGTTGCTCTATTCCGCTCTTTTTATTATACAGCAGAAAAAAATTGTTATTCGAGTCGGTTGTTTTGGACTATTGCCCACCACATCTTCTTGTAACGCCTTCAGTTACATCAATAATGCAAAAATTATCATCGTTCACAGAAAGAATTCGAGCAGTATTTGCCACATGCACGTGCTCCATGAGCTGACTTGGTTTATTTCCTTTCCTTTTCACAAAAATAGTGAAATTTTCCGGTCTTTGGCGAGACCTTCTAAAACGCTGTGGAAACAAATGGAAATTTAACCGACCACGCTCATTTATATGATCTTGATGTCGGAGTCGTGTATTTAAACTAAACCGGAAGCTTTACTCCGGTGAGGCTACAACTAACCACGACTTTGCTCTTGAGCCGTGAGATAATAATATGGGTATTTTGTTAACTGACTGTCCTTTGGACTAAGCCTTTCACGCACAAACCCCAGGTCATCCGACCAACTCTGCACTCGGAAGTACCAGACCCGAGTTTCGCTCTTGTTAGAGCTCATGAGTGGTGCATATCTTCTACCGCACACAGGGTTCAAATGCGGGGCTTCTCATCTTGAAGGTGTGTGTGTTACCACTGTGCTACTGCGCTCCCGCAAGTAATTGCGAGATTATATATATATATATATATATATATATATATATATATATATATATATATATACTCTCTTCAATGAAGAGTATCCATTCACACTCCAGACGCTTCAAATTAGATTCTAGTGAACATATAACATCGGAGTGTACAAGTATGAAAACGAGTGGGCAGAGGAGTACCGGGTACGCATACCTGATGAGCGGCAACAACCGCGAAACCGGTCGTGTGCTTCCGGGGAAATTTTGTCCACACGTTAACATACTACTTACTATATATATATATATATATATATATATATATATATATATATATATATATATATATATATATATAGATCATACGGGTATTCTCTAAACGTGTTCACTGTTTTGAATTGGTTCGGTTAGGGCAGACACAAGGTGGGCACTTCAGAAAAAAGAAAATGTTTCTGGCAGGATCATAATTTATTCATCAGTGACAAAAACCATCATCCACAGTGAATTTTGTCAATATCAAAGTTTTAAGAATTTGCCGTGATTGTTATCTGACTTCATTCTGACTTCTATTTTTAGCTTCAAGCTAATTTATCATGGCCAACAAGTTCACATAGATTCAAATGCCCGTATATCGCCATAGAACTCACGTTAATAATAATAAATAAAATTTTACAATTTTCCCGTTTGTTATGATAAGCTGTAGCAACTTCGAGAAACCAGCAGTCGAGGAAGTTTTTCCGGGAACATTTGCAACAAGTGCTTCAACCACTTCAGACTGATGAGCCTTAGCATTTGATTTGTTGACTTGTTTCATGTACGAACTGCCTTGTGCGCAATCTCAACATTGCTGGCCCGATACCCTAATCGGACACGAACACCGCTTCAAAGATTTAAGTTAGCAGACAATGATAATCTGTATATTCATCTCAGAATGACCGGGCAATCGATCTGTAGGTACGGAAACAGATCATGCTGCTATGGCGTCTTGGGGATCGTCGACGTGGAAGCGGATGTTGCCGTATCGATGCTACATATAAATGAAACCAGCAAAAAAAGTTGTTTCAGTATTCACCATAACACCTCCTGTGATTCTCGACCTTCTTGCACAAGTCATTCGTCTAGATGACATTTGATCCGGTTCGCCGAAGTTTTTCACCCGACGTGAGGAACACAAATTGATCGTGACAAATAAAAGCATCAGTTCACGAAGTGGATGTTTGCACAGTCCGCCATATATTTCTTATTGTTTGTATGTCCTACGCAATAAAGTGACGTGAAGTATAAGGCAACATAGACTTCAACCGTTAGAGTGACAGTTAACATGCTCACTACCACTGAAATTCGAGGAATACCTTTACTTCACAGAAAAGTTATTCCAGTATCGTCGACTGATATAGTCGATAGTGGTTGTTCGTTTAGTGATGTCATGTTTATCACGACAGAAAACCCGCCCCTTTGTGCAGAGAAAAAATCATTGCAAACGGTCTGCCCCCCTGGCATTAGTTACCCAACTCCACAAAAATTGCTGACTTATTTGTGATGGACATTTTCCTTATTTTCGATTGTTTATCCCGTGTGCAGCATCATATGTGAACGGATGTGTTTTACGTGCGCGATCGACCAGAATAAACGAAATGCTTGAAGCTCGCAATATGTGCTTCTTTCCGCTCTTACTAAATATCCCAGTTACGTTCACAGATCCCTCGCTTACCTTGTGACGAAAACCGTTAAATCGCGTTTTAAGGAAACGGTTAATTTCTTCTACAATTCAAGTTTCACAATTGAACTCGCAAAAATCAGACCGACCTTCTTTCAACGCGTCCTTTCACTTACGGATTTGTCGAGAGCACCACAGTAGCCAAGCAAGCGAAGTACTGCACAACCTCGTCTGGGTAGAACGCGAGACGGAAGAGCCACTCGATTGCGTGTTGACGCATCATTTCGTTTTGACTGTTCACACCACCGAACACGGAAATGTGTGCGAGGCTGAGCGCAGCGTGACGTAATGTGGGCACATCATTCGAGCGGCATGCGTGCACTAGAAGCTGTAACACACCGCAATCCACTACGCTTTGACAGATCAATTCCGTGTGTTTCAACAGAGCTGCAAATGCACCGACGGGTTGAACACAATGGGAAATGCAACCACCACGTGAGTAGCCATCGACAATCAGTAGGCGGTTACAATGCGTTCATTATGGGAACGCGACAATGATGGAATGACTCCACACAACACGTTGGAGAGTCGCAAAATTAGGATTGAATCATTGATGGAGATTTACTGTGAAAATCTTTTTTGCTGTAAAGTATCACTCAATCGAACACAAGGCAAAAAATCTATCAGCTCAACATACATACATACACGGTGCAACACCACTGTGCATAGTAAAATTTGACCGTGAGTCACTTACCCCAGTGTTCTCACTACTTTTTCGCGCTCACTTTGGGTTAGGGCATTTCCACATTCATTGCGAGTAATCCAACGTGTGAGTGTATTCCGAATCAAAACTTAAGATATCAAGTTTTTGATATTTCTGAGCAATGCATGCGAACGGAAGCAGTGCTCGTTGAAGTTACTTGTTTTATCAAGAATAAGTACCAGTTTGGATCTAAGGTCATCCGGATGATATCATTAAAAGGGATGCAAGACAACATTTTTTCCGGTTGGATTAGTGACAACGGAAGTGTCTCTGTTTGGCTTGTATTATTATATCATATATTATACTTATCGAATTGGAGGCACCTTTGTGGCAACCGATTTGGTCTTTCCTCCGCCAACTAGTGAAAAGCGGGTTAATTTTGGGGAGTGTGGCGTAGTAAACGTGTGCGTTCAACCTGGAAAAGTACAGTCAGCGAAGTGAATCGGAATTAGAGCCATCAATCAATAAAACTGCTTACTGATTTTGTTATTCGACTAAAATTTGATCGATTTTCGGTGTTATGACTGGAACATATTGCCAATGAAGGGTTACGGTGTGCTGGATTCTTGATGACAAAATAAAAGAGAATCTCTGAGCGAAGATTTTCAAATAGATGAATCATTTCAATAGGAAGATTACAGAGATCATTACGTTTCGGAGTTTGCACCACAACAAAAAAGTAACTATTTTGTCTTCAGAATTCTGATAAAGACCAACGGGATGATACAAAACTATGCGCGAGGACGTCAGAAATACAAGAAACATAATTACTGGCGAAATTCGAATAAAACAGTAGTTTTGGGAACCAACTTTTTCCCAAAAAAGAGCTACAACCTGATACAAATATTTTACGTTAGTTTAAAGAAAGTCCCTCAAACTACTTCGCCAACATTTAAAAAGCTCAGCATCCTACTTAGGTCAGGGTGTTTGGGGGAGAATTAATGTAACCGGATCTTTGAAATTTCCGCGGTTTCGCTTAGTGTAAAAACATATAACAAATAAATGGATGTGTTCATGACAGTAAGATTGAAGTCCCATGAGAGACATAAACTGACTCATTACTTGGCAGGAAATTTGCCCTCCTGGAAGAACTTCCAATCTAAGAGACTTGAAGAATATTTTGTATAAGCTCAATGGGTATTTTGCCGTTCACAGTGTCGTAGATAATGCTTCCCCAGCGTGAGGGTATGGGCTGCCACATCGGCTTGATCGCCCACACCAGTCGGACCAGCGCGTTGTGGACAACGAGTGGGTGTACGTGGATCAACAACCTATAAATGCTTTGTGTTTTACACTGATAAAATGAAATGATTTTCGGGCAGAAAAGACTTCTCGCTAGAGTTAGTGTGACAGATCAAAGCACCCAATATGTATGATTATGATTTATTCCAGCTCATATTGACCGGCATAATGGGCTTCACGATCTAAAGTTATTGGAATCAGTTTAGTTTCCCGTTCATTATCATCGGTAACGCTCGTGTGAGCCCCCAAGTCTCATTAGGGAGCACAAAAGTAGATCAAAAGCCAAAACGAATCACGCGCAAATTCGAATTTCGTCGCAGTTGCAACAAATAACCACCTTCATCGGACGTACAGTGTTGGCTTTTGATTGGGTCGAAGGATCAAGCAGCTTATCCTACCGCATCCTTCTTCGCAACAGTGTAAAAGATTCGGCACAGAAATACTCCATCTGAATAAATTTAGTGCTGTCTGTTTGTCCTCTTATAAAATCCCAAAAAACCCCGTTATGCAAATCGATTGCGTATACTACTGTAACATCGTGTTTTACATGAATAGTGCGAAGAAGCGCCCATTCGTTTACGGGAAGGTTCTAAACAAAGTTTTTCACAAACAAAATGTACAATATGCATTATCATGACGTCATTACTCACTCATTTACTAGCGTGATGAAAATTTCCCGTTATGAGTGCACATTTCCTCATCATCACGCTCATATGACCCTGAGTTCAAAGTCATGTGTTGTAAAAGTCAACAGCTTTCTTTCTGTGAGGCTATTATCGACCGAAAAAGTTGTAAATAAACCATTAGATGATGCGGGGTTTTCCAGATGTGTTCGTATGGCATATGCCTCTTTCAGCTAAGCAAAAACACGATCGACATTTCCAAACTGGTATTGCTCCTCGCAGGACTAGTATTAATGCGTCTTGGCGAAAACAATATGCGACGAATTCTACTTCCATGATTTCAGAAATTATTGTTCATTGTTATTATTATTCATAATCAGTCGACCATTACATTTTGTTTGTCAAGCACCAGTCTAATTAGCCCGTTAACCATAATCACGCAATTTGAACATTGCACAGAATATCATAAAGATAACTTGAAAAATATTCAGTTATCGAGAATTTTGTATTTGTAACCCTTGGTGTTATTTGAGACAAACTGCAAGTGTAAAGTTCATAACGCAGAAAACACTTTTCATTTGAGTTTCAACAGTACGTGCAGTCGTAATATATTTAGACTTCAACGGACTAAGTAATGTAATGGTTTTAAGGGGTCTTCAGTCATTTAGTGTCCCATTACAGCACCATGGTTTGATTGACATAGAATCATTCTTCGGATGATTATTCATTTTTAGATTTTCAGTTCGGTAATTTTTCGAAAATTCAGTCACACACATGCCTACTAAAAATGTGTATCTCAGTGTGATTGAGAAATACTGTCATTGTTCTGCTTCAAAATTGGGCATTGGAAGTATTAGCGAGTTGCGTTGGAACACCAAAAACAATTTCAGCACAATACTTGATCGATTCCAAGCTGTTCAGATTGGTAGAAATTTTAAGCGGCAGCGGCTGCCTCTTCACTGATCCCCAACTACTGTGTGGTTAGAGGAGCGAGTGAGATGTAGCGCTGTAACTAATACTTGTTAGCTACTTCCCCGAAGCTCATACAAGGCCATGACCAAAGATGACCAGTGGGTTCCCATATATTGCTATTTGATGAAAGACAGTCATGGCACGGAAATACTCAATGTACTAATCGTTCTATACATAAAACCATCGCCGTATGCCCTGAGTTTGGCACTCACGATGCACGAGGTTCTGGGATGTCTGCCATTGATAACTGACGGGACATGTGCTTTCTGTGAAATCTGAAGTTATCGCAGCTTTGAGATTAGATAAGTAAACCAGTTAGTAAATGATTCATAAAGGAAATATCCACAATCTGTTCCCCAGTGGAAATCACCGAAAACATATTGGAACGATATAAGTGCCCCAATTTGTTGTTTTGTTTCACCTAGTCATACAGATCATATTTTCGGAGTTGCAGATAATGTTGTGTCCGGTTTAATCAGTCACATGCACGCGTACAATCCATGGGGCGACTGACCGATCTTTTTCAAATGCATACACACACGCCTGCCAGTACACAGACAGTGTTTTTAAGTCATGCCTTAATCCCGACTGTGTTGACCGGCCCTGCTCGGCATATGCCGAATGTACGCTCCCCTTACGCTCGCTCATTCATGTAGCTCCGAGTGTCCACGCTGGCAACGTATTGCTTGTTCAGCAAGCCATATAACCGATTATTGTTTTTGTTATGCTAGAGATACAGCAAATTGGCATGGTTTGATCGAACATGCGAGAAGACGGATTCATTGCATTTTGTTCCGCGTTTCCCGGATGATCCTGCTACTAAGACCTCCAACGAAATGTGAGAATCGTGGAAAACTACTTTCCCGGACTACACTGCACTTCTTCCCATGGTGAATTCCACGCTGAAAAATACTGATGAGGCCAAACTTAAGTTACTGCGTTCATGCATTGGTACCGAAGGTAAGCATATATTTGACGCTGTAAACTAGGGAGACAAGTTTTCAAAAGACGTGACTAACGTGCTGGACGAACATAAGGGCCTACGACTAAATACTTACGTGGCTCGTTAAAATTGTCTCAACTGCGCTATTCACTTGGTAACTCAGTGGCTGATTTCACTTCTCGCATATTATGTGGTGTGCGCATATGTGACTACAACAAAATCCCTGCTACAAAAGTCAAAGAAGTATCAAGGGTTCAACTGTTGATCACCGGTACTTCAGAATCTCACACTAGAAACGCTCTGTTTATTGAAGATGCCAGGAAGTTGCCATGGGGGGCATGCGACATCATCAGGGAGACAATTGCAGTGCTACATAGTGTAACAAGGACGACAACGCACGGCAGGATACTTGTATTTCCACGATCACACAAGTCAAGTTATGGCACACATACAGTCGCTCATATGGGCCTTTTTCCAGACTGCGCGGCACCAAGATTGCTATTGCCGCTGCTTGAGCGCTTCGGCTGCGTTCTGTCCATTTGCCTGTGGCCGATGGCTTGCTTCTCTTGCCCATTATTTCCCTCCGGTTGGCCCGACTATCTCAGTTGACGGCTCGATCGGCAGCCCTTCACCTGAGCTATCTTGCTGGTTGCCGGAGATCCCGCTGCTTCCTCTCTGGTCGTCTGTATGCTTCTTTTGCCTGCTTCGGGACGCCTCCGACATATTCGTTACCTGTTCTTTTGTCTGTGGCCCTCGTTTGGTTCGTTCGTTCGCCTTGATGTTCACGCCGTTCCCTCGCCCCAGCATTCCCTGTTACGATAGCAGCCAATTCATTACAATGAATAGCCAGAAGAAGAGACAGTGCTTCTCAAACCGTTAACGGAGTCCAAGGAATGGCGCAGATCAACATCGTGTTTCCACTGTGGTAGTCTACAACATCGAGCGGATTCAAACAGTTGTCCATCCCCTACAACTACGTGCCGCACCTGAGGTAAGTCCAGTCATTTTACGGGGGTTCGTTGATCCCGCGTGTCTCTGACATTGACTGCTTCCAGAACACCTCAAAGTGTTGATTCCCGTTGCAATAAACAAATTTTCCCATTATTCGAACTAAAGTTACACACTGCTGAATTTGACATGACACATTTTGCGGTTACCTAGAACATTATGTGCTTAGGAATGGAATTTGACCTCACTTCATCCATAAAAAAATTTTCATGGCTTATTTGAAATATCTTAGCTGTTTTCCACCTCAGCAGCCCCCTTATCCTTTTGATAGTTATTCCAGTAAATATGTGCCCATTGCAGGTTTTTCCTACTAGGCTATCTTTTAAAAAGAACATTAAAGCAGAGGTTGCCGTTCATGCTCCTCGTTATAATAACAAGCCTCTTTTTGGGAGAAACGCTACGATTGATTTACATGTCCCTTTACGTAGAAAAAATGCGCGTTTCTGCACCACAAGTTCAGCAACTACAACCACTGTGTCCAGAATTGCGTTGAGGTTCCATCAGAAGAATATTTAAAATGAAAAAAAACGCATTCTCCTTAAGCAAAAAGCCCCACTATTTACCAGAACAACCATGACGAGTGCCTCTGTCAAAACGGGAAACCGCGTCCAGGTCCCTACAATGCACGGGGCAAGGCTGCCTGATTGAGCTCGTATACCGAACAAAGTGCGTGGATTCTCTTCCATTACAAAAAAAGATTGGGAAGTTTGAATATGTGCTGGTCTTCGAGTGTTAAACAAGCAAACCATGGTCAAAAGGCTTCCGGTTCTCAATGCTTAAGAGTTAATGGTCAAACGTTCTGGTGCTCAGTTGCTCGCCAAACTGGATATACGCAGTGTTCACCTTCACATGGCTCTAATTGAGGACTGAAAATCAATTGCAGCCTTTCTAACACAGGATAAGCTTTAAAAATATAAGGTGCTCCCGATGGGATTGAGTAGTGCCTCAGCTGCAGAGCAGTGGTTTATTTTACTAACTTTGGCTGACTTGCGGAGATGTGTCACCTCCATGGGCGATATCCGTATATTTGGCTATTCGTAGGAAGATTACCATCACAACCTGCGTGCTGTTCTACGTCGGATATGTGCCAGTTCGCGGGGTTGAGTCCTACTCGGGACTTGAAGAATATGCAGTACTGATAATGAGTCCTATTTAGGATGAAACAGCTGTATGGTGTTTTCGCGTATTCATCTGTGGTGTGGTGACGCTACGCGAAGGACTATTCCACAGAACAACTCAGATTTACTATTTGAAAATGCCCGGTGTTATGACAAAATAGAATGTCATGCAGTTCAATGCGTCTCTAACCTCCCGGTGAAAATGAATGAAACAAATTATTATCATCAAGACCAATTTTTCTGACGTAGATTTGAATGATCTCATCCCGTGTAGCACCACATCACTATGTCTTTATTCGACAGTTTCGAATTTTCTCTGACTCGATTAGTCTACGGTTTTGAAACGAAGATGGATAAAACTTTCCAAAAATTTTGAATATAGGTGATGATCACAGCTTAAACTGATCATTTTAAAAATGCTTTTGACCACTGAGGTTGAAATTTGCGCGCCCAGTGCTTCATTAACGGCCACCGACGCACAGATGACCTTACTCCTGCTGCTGCTGCTGCTGATGACATTTTTGATAACCAAGAGTCAAGATCAGCAATCAAGAGATTACTAAAGCTTTTTAAAAATGCGGGAAAACAGTTCTTTCTCCTCCGTCCACTTTGCAGTCAAGGATGAGAAATCCAGTCCCGAGCAATACAAAACATCTCACACGGGCAATTCGTTGTTGGGACTTGACCTATTAAGATTTCACTATAAGATCAATTCCACAAAAGTTCTGTTCACTTGTAAACAATCTTCCCAGAAAAGTTTGACTCAATGTTTCAATGGTTTGGTACAAATCTGGCTGTTCCGTCACGTTCATCTCTCTCTGCAAAGCGGTCACCGTATAAAAAAGTAGTGCTTTTTTCTACTATGGCCTAAGATGGCAGATAATTCGCCTGTATCTCACCATTTGTTTTCCTTTTATGTTCATAGTAAAAATAAGCATTAGTTATCGGATTTCATTAGGCATGGTCTTTCGCTCATGAAATGGAGTGACACATAGGTACAATAAATCCTGATATGCCTGTAGTAGAGGAAAGACACGCTGTGATCAGAAGCCGTAACACTCACGTTCAATTACTTCCATATAGGCGCGGTAAACATCCACATCTTTGCGGTGTTTCCAGCTCTGTCGGACAACACCTTGCAACAGTGTGCTCAAACGATTTGAGACGACGCTGTTTGAGGGCACGGTCTGATCAGAATCATTTTCCGCCATGAGTGTCAGATCAGGCACATCCCCGTGTTCGGATCGACTGCCAGCAAGAAGCTGTTCTTTTTCGCTAACAAACTGGTGATCTGAAAAGTCCGTTTGATCTGTTTCTGTGTAGAGAAGACTGTACAGATCTTCATCCGAGAGAATCTTTGTTGACGGGTTTAGAAGACAATGAGAAGTAAACATCATTATAGCCACCGTCATAATGAAACCAGGGACGGTAAATTGCTTTCTGTTAAACATTTCATTGTCAAATGCTTATCGAGAATAAAGTGGCAAAGTGTCTAAAGTTTTCACAAAAGTTGTGTGGTGTAATCTTGCATACAAATGAGTGCACACACTAAATCGGTTTGAATCAGTAGGAAATGATAGCATGATTGTCGTTATTTTTGTTTTGATGAAAATATCTTTCCGCATTTATAGTCAACAGGTGATTTTTCTGATCAAACTTGGTAAAAATACACTCAATGTTTGCTCGTGATGATATCTCGCTGTCACTTTAGGTAGTTCTCCCTTTCCGACCTAAGAACGGGCTAAGTGATGTGGTGAATGACAAATTGATTCTTTGCTAGAGGAGCCATAAACAAGCTACATTTCGTCGCGCAGTCACCCATTCACCATTTCAGCTAACTTTTATTGGATCCCGAGGGACCTTATTGATAGCTAAAATTTGGTGAATATCTTCTGAAACTTACGGAACACATTACTACTAAAGAGCACAATTAGCTGTATGGTGGTACGAAATACAAATCTTTACAATATATGTGATATAACACGTGGACACTATAAGCTTTACTGCAAACGCACCGCTCGAACATTACACATGTGCTACGTACGGCTTTTTTTATCACTCTGTAAACGGATCAGATAAGACCAGTTGGGATAACTGAGAAATGCCTCTTTGTCACAAGACTTCCTTTTTTCAGTTCATATTAGTCAGTTCTATTCTGGAAAGTTGATAGACTAGGAAAAAAGAAAAGCAATTACTTGCGAGTAGTATGTGGGATTGACGGATCTTTGTTTGGTTAATCGGATGATCTGAGGTTTGTGCGTGAAAGGTGAAGTCTAAAGGACAGTAAGTCATACGAAAATAAAAGCACTTTGGTTTGATTTTTTCAGTTATACTCTCGTGCATAAGTATGGTGGAAGTGGCCAGCCCCTTGAACCCAAATGCTAAGAAAAGATAAACGGATTTGAAGTGGACATCCATGTGAAGCTCCAGTACCCTAAGCGTGGGTACCAAGGTCCGGGTAACCGCGGATATCTGCCCGGCAACAATGTGTGACCTGCGATGGCAGGGTTCAAATCTTCTACGTCAGAGGCGTTGAGGACTAGTGAAACTCCAATATTGTATTTTTTTACCAAGTGAAGTGTAGCCTTACCTGACCAAGCAGTTGAGCGGAGCGAATAACGACCTGTCGATCAGTAGACTCGTTGGATTCCTGTACTTCCGTTTCGCCATCCATCTGGTCTAAATCCGTTTGTTTTTCTGTCAGTGAAATCACTGAGGAATTCTGGTAGTTGGTGGTTATGGTCGTGTTATAAGTCGAAGCTGATTCCTTTGATTTTGCAGTCAACGATTTCAGCATATGAGTATTACGACGGCAGCTGATACCACTGCCGTTTGTTGTTGTAATACTGCCGCCACCAGAACGTTCCAGAGCACCCACACTATCTGCACCTCCGCTAATACCACCAGTGTCATCGTCGGCAGAGGCAGCTCCAGTTGAGGTTGTGTTCGCAGAGTACGAAGAGGAGCAACTGACAAATGCCGATCTGGTTGTGACCGAACTGTTTGTGCTTACAACGTCCTCCACCGGCTCAGCCAGACGTTCCAACAACTGTCCGATCAAACCACCGCGTTTGAACACGTCCCGTACAATAAATTTCGCACCAGCATCCAAAGACTCGTGGGCATCCGTCAGCAATTGCGTACAGTGGTACAAAGCCTGGGTTTGAACAGAGCGACAGACAGCAAAGAAGGGCTTGCAGTTAGGTTGAATAATTGACAAGGAAAGTCGTTGAAAAATTCAAAACTGTACGGTGCAGCACGTTCTCGTTGACATTCATCAATATGAATGAATGATGTTTCGACTTGTTTGCTGAAAAATTGGGAATTCGATTTCGATTTCCATAGGTCTCATTCATATGGCCGGAATGTGAAATCCAACCAGACCATTCGTCATGCAAATATAGCTGTCAGATAAATTTAAGACAACACCAGATACATTTTTGGGAGGGAAATTCATCTCGGAGACGAAAAGATCAAACCGGGATGGATGATTATTACCTTTGTGTGTAACCTGGTCGGAAGTGACAGTAGTGAACACAGACTAGGCTTCTAAATGGGAGGAAAAAAACGAAAGTACAAGTTTAAATAAATAAGGACAGTCGGCGTGCACCTGTATATTGCCAACTTCAGCGCTAGAATTTTTCACCCACTACCTTTCATGCACAGCAACAGCCAGGTTGTTGACAAACGATTGCGAAAGTCACGCACCCATTCTGTAGCGCTGAGAACCTCAACGGTAAGCCAAACCGCAAGAACGTGAATACCAACTTGTTTACCGAATAAGGATGAGGGCAAATCAGAGCGAAACCCCACTGAATCTACGGAAATGAAAACCGCGAAGAAGAAATCAGAATTTTGCACGGCTGATTTTTCTTACCACTCACACAGGTAGCATGGCGGTGTGGATTTTGTCATTCTCTGATGGAGTGTTTTGATCTAATCCTTTCGGTTTTTCTTCAGTCGAACTTGGGAGTGTCTTATTCAAATCTGGACTTGCTCTCAACAAGTACTCCGTTTTTCTATCCGACAGCATTACATGTAGTTCAGGCACACTTTCTGGGCACTGATACACGAAAGTCGTATTGTAATACACAACAGAACTTTTAACGTTTTTACTTTTGTCTCAACCGACATCAATGCGGTGGTTGCATACCCCAAAAGGGGTAGCCTTTCCGCTGCTTGTTTAATTATTGATGGGGGAAACCTCCCACATTTTATGCTTTCAACCATTACTTAGTACTTCAGACGGAGGGGGGGGGGAGGCAAAATAAATTCAGATATAAGTAACATCAGATGCAAATGAGAAGGAACAACTCGATAAGCCCCGTTCACCGGCAATACGTTACAATACATTGCCCAGTTCTCCCTCCACCTCCTACTCTTCCAATTCCCGGCTCATCGCGTTAGTTGCGTTCAACAAGCATAGTTCACCGATAAGTAAACACGTACGTGTTAACATTACATTTGTGATCTACCAGATGTGTATAAGTAACTCAGACAGAGGGATGAACAACCCGATTAAACGACCGAACGCCCTCTGCAAAACTGAAATCTCGCACCACGCTCTTGGTTCGTCAATTTCCACTACTCCGCTGTTTGTGATTAGGGATAAGAGCTTCTTTATTGCAAATCGCCCACTTTACGAACACAAATAAAGAGCTGTCGGATAGCACATTGTGACCTTTTGGAGGGTATGCACACTTGACAGGCCCCATAAGAAAAGTCCGTTAAAAATGAGGCTGTGTTGGTGTATTATCATGAAGATTTAGCACAACTAATCGGCGAACTGTTATCATTACCATGTGTAACCTTGACATTTTTTTAATTATTCCAGTGCTCTGTGTGTACGACTGAACTTTGATTCTTTCCAAATCACTCTACGAAACAAGTGCCTGATCATGATGTAAAAATTACTGAGTGAAATTGGGGGTCCGGATTCGAAGCCGGGAGCACGAGTCGCGTAAATCAGTCGAAAATTAAACTGAGAAAACCTTAAGACAAATCAAAAGGAATTAGCTGCAAAGCGTTGGGTAATGATTTCGCTTTTGTTTCTAATCAACCAAATCCAAGTGAAAATACACTGTAGACAAAAAACAATGATCGAATAACTGGAAATTTGATGGCGAATGGATATCCAACATCTTTGCTGACAAAATATCACGATCTGAGGCCACTCACTGTTCCTAAAATGAGAGTGCATTTGAAACTCTCTTGCAAAGGTGGAAATACAAATGACTTAATCAGTAAAATACTGAAGTCAGCTGTCAGCATCACTTACTATGCTACTGAGCCGGCAATTATATTTACGACTACCCAATTAACTACGCCATCAGTGGAAAAACCATCATCTTTCAACTCCAGGTCTGAGTGCATGTACCAATTCGGATGGGAGAGCTCATTCACATGCAGTGACAGAACGGAAAAGCAGTTACTTCGTCGAACGGCTGAACCTACTCGAATGTGCGTGCAGAAAGTAATGAGTAACAAATTCGCAACATCTGCATCATCAGTCGAGCAAAGACCAATCAGGTCATCGATTTCTAAGCACCTTTATGAGACAGCATTGCATCCTTGCAAGTCAGGCGTTTGAAGTGACATACTCGACCACAAACACCGAATTACTAGTGCGTATGGAGGCGTTGTCATTCGGAATACACCAACAAAAACTGCGAAACCAAAGCCAGCTCTCTATCAATTTATACGCTCTTTGGTAACGAACCACGATAACTGTCGTGCATTTATCCACTAGGCATGTGTACTTGTCGGTGAATGTGATTTTACCCCTGTTATTCAACAATTCGTTCATCTGTGTTACACTTATTCGATTTGGCTGTGGTGTGCACTTTGTAATGATGAAGCATTATGATCCCGGATTCATTGTGCAACCAGCTTTTCTGACTCATATTTTCAAAAAGATCAGCCACCGACGATGAAAGCACTCAGCAAGCCCGAGATACTAATTAAAAAAACATCCACCTGACTCGTTCCCCATGTCGATTCTGCAGCTCTCAGACGGAAGATATCATTATAAACACAATTCATCGTGAGAAAAGTAACAACCAAAAGGCTTTCGAGTGTCGAAGCAGCCTCCCAACTTTGTTATCGTTTATAAAGCCAAACCGTTTCGTACCATTTATTCGGAAATATAATTTTCCAGTTCAAAAAACAGATTAAATTAAGTAAGCCGTTCACCGTGATGCACTGATGTGGGAAAAATTCGGACGTCCCACTACTCTCGCGAAATCGCAAGACGTTCAAAAATCTGTCTTTTAGCTCCCTATTGTGTGACCGGAGAATTGTGTCGATAAGAACAGTGAATCACTTGCACTGATTATATCACGTCGAATCCTAACTGGATGAGTGCATTTCGGCTGCTTAGAGTAGCGAAAGCATTAATGCCAACAACTGAGTTTATTTTTAATCATGCCACGGTAAATTCTGACTATTCATATATGTTATGGATCTGTGTAGTTGTGGACAGCTTTACTCAAGCACAAAAATCTCAATAACGGTGGCCATTAAGAACGTAGTAATAAAGTGTTGTGATATTAAAATTTATTCTAAAAACACCCGTGGTTTCTGCTTTAATGGCGTGCTCGTCATTTCTGTCGGCTTTAACGTTGCTCAACTCTAGTCCAACCGATCGTCACCGCAACTTATCACTCTCATTGCCAATGACAGATGCAAGAGAACTTCAATCCTGACCCTCGCTCCAGCTGGTTGTTGTTCGCTCGAAATTTCTTGTTTCCGCGAAGTCAAAAAAGACTTCATCGCACTCATTTAAGAGATCTGAGGTTATCATTGATTTCATTTTGTTGACTCTGTCATAGTTGGGCAGAGGTATGGAATCTGAACACTCAAAGTAGGAATAACGTGAGTATTCTATTTTCGATACATAATGGAACTCCTCCAGTTTGGAGGAAATCGATCGAGAATGTGAACTGACGTCATGGTTTCCCATCTGGTTTACTACTAAACGAAAAACCCAATATAAAACCAAGTTGAAATGGTGAATGAAATCGCACCAACAATCGTTGTGGGTGTTATAACAGAAACTGACTTGTTTGTGCATGTGGCTGGAGAACAAAAATGAAAACGTGACCAGGAAGCTGACACAAGATGATGCCGATGATAATTTGAAAATGAGACAAAACTTCTTCTCTCCATTTGGTTTGTATTAAGAACAGTTCTACCATTACTATTCTTTCCCAGAATTCACGATCATCAATTACGTGTAGTCCTAGCGAGAGCGCTCGCTCTTTCTTTCGCCCCGTTAGTACTAACTTGTGGAGAGTGGTGCACATACGTGAATATCATTCAAAACGTTCGGACTTAATTTGTTGTAGACCTAAAGGATCAAGCAAACTTCAATAAAACGTCGAAGATCTTTCCTAAGTTTTGCTTAAAATAAATTAAGTGAAACTTAAGGTTCTAGTTTGTTAAGCTATGCTGATTATCTTAATGTACATTATTTTACCAACCAAGCTAGCATCCTGACTGTATGCGGCTTTGTAAACTCACACAGCTGCACAATCAAGTCAGGATCAAGATGGAAACCAAGGTAACAAACGAAATCTAATGTTCAGTTTGGACTGGGCACAGGTTGAACCCCTGCTTATGGAGCAAATTATTGCACATTCACTAGTTGAGTAGTTTACTGTTTCAGTTGGTTTCTTCTGCCTCGGCGAAGAGAGCGGACATCAAACGCTTCATAAGCAATCACTGCAGGAAGCGGGAAAGGTGGAAACTCGTCTTACTGGGTTTAACCTCGAATTAGGGGAGCCAGCATTGCGACAGAAAGCGGCTGCTATGCAGTAGATCGGGTTAAAAAACAAGTGCCCTCGACAAAAGGTGACTATTTTTAGAGCTCTGTCTTGTGTGTCCCGTTATTACTGTGTCGACCTTACTATCCCGATCGACGTCATCATCTAAAGCTTGTAATATGGACCATCTAAATTTCGCTTCAGTCCAATTGTTATATCAACGAGATCCGCTTTTTCATTTCGGAATGCCCTGGAAAGTGGTACGGATTCTTCTTCTGCATGTGACTTTGGTTAATGCGATCAACTACATAGCAGCCTCTTCACGCGGCACAGATGTCTGCCCTACAATACAATTTCACCATGAGTCCCTTGGATACAACGGGAGGTGTTGCGTTGTATTGTTCTTACAGATAAACGCACAATATCAGTCAAACATTCTCGCACTCATCGTCCCGATAACCGACAAAAGAAAAAAGGATGTCGAAAACTGAAGTTTACAAGAATTTTGGTGGCGACCCTTTCTTTCGTAATCCTACAGGCTAGATAACGGGTAACGGAATTGACACAAACTATTTCCTAATAATGACAAGTTGAAAATCAGGTCGACTAAAATAATGGAAACAACAGGAGAATGTTGGTAAGTAGGGACTAATTAGGGCTTCTGGGAATCTGTGGCGCGAAATAATAGAAAGCGTTTCACTTAGACTCGCGCCGAGGAGTGAAGCAATCCAAATGACCTTCCTCATCGGACTAGCAGCGACCCTCGTTCTAAGTCTTTGTAATACTCCGGACTTATTTCACATTGCTTGTAGTCCTCCACTCGGCTGTTCTGATCATGCAATTGTAGAGGTTTCCCTAATGATTTACTTGACAGCAGACATACACGTTTCACTCAAAGCAGCACTCTTAAAATATACTGGCAACAATATCACCCAAAACCCTCGCGCGACCCAGAGCTATGGTTTACAACGCTGACCTAAGTGCATTTTCGCACTCTGATCCTTCATTTGTTTGTGAACACTTGTCTGTGTAATTTAACTTTTGTTCTGATATTCGCTGTCCCATGGACACTGTGTACACCCGACCCGATCGTTACTCTCCTCATCTACTGAAGCGATTGCGTCGTATAAAGAAGTTTGCCTTTAAGGCTACAGAACACGGTAAACTGAGACCTCTATCAATATCCATCACAACTGAGCTTCAAATACTGAACGCTCTGTATGTCTAATCGCTGACCGCCAGCAGCAATTGCAGGGAGATATGAAAGACGACCAAGCCCCTAAGCGATGCTTATGCTCGTAAACAATCACCCTTAGCAGACGTTACTGAATCTAACTGTCGTTTTACTGCTACCTCATACCCACCACTCTTCCCAAACCACGATGTTGACTTCCACCGGAATCCTTCCACGGAGAGCATCACCTCCTTGGACGTATACAGCGAGCTCATTCACCTCCATACAAACAAGGCAAGCGGCCTTTGCTTCCTATAACCGACCCTGTTGAAAGAATGAGCAAGCACATTATCCCCTGTATTTTCTAATCTCTTTGACCCGTGCTCAGATCGTAATATTATTCCCGATTGTTGGAAAGCGGCTTCTACCACTCCAGTAACAAAAGAGGGTACTTCTGAGCAACGTCTAATAGCTCGCACGTCGCTAGCTCCTAAAGTGTTTGAAAAGATCACACTGAAAAGACTTTCTACCTAGATCAATGTGCTAGACTCCGGGCAACTTGCATGTAACCAGTCACAATCAACCCTCGATGCCTTGACCTCGCTTAACCAATCTGTTTTATCATCTGTTGATCGCAAAAGTTAACTAGTTAGGGTCTGTTTTTTGATTATGGTGACGCATTTAATTGGGTTGATAGATAAAACTATGCCTTGTAGTTGCTGACTCTGGCTTTAATCTTTTGTCCAACCACTTTTCCAATGGACAAGAATTTACACAATACTGGAACCGAACTTCTTCCATGCTTCCCTCTACACGAGGCATTCTCCAGGGTGCCATTCGATAACCTTTTTTGTTCTCCGCTTATGTATCACCCATGGGCTTTTATGACGATTGTCTCTTCGTTGAATAAGCTGACGATGTGATTTTTGGAGCGCCCAACTCTAACAGCTCCACGTTCCACTTTTTACAACAGAGTAACTGAGATCATCAGCTGGTTATCAGATCGAAATCCAAAGATGAACCCCTCAAAATGCTCTGATATTCTGTCCTGCCTCTACAAAACCTATATACACTCTAACCCAATGTTATCCAACCTAGACTTAGTCATCAGTGAAGAACCAATACAAGGAGCATCGCCCGTAAAGCATCTAGGTGTAGCCATCAGCCGTGCTCTTACCTGGACGGGCCATGTCGTGGCATTCTTCTCGAAGGTTCGATGACTCACATTTCATTAGGTACGACTCATTTCCTAGCCCGTTTCGCTTAATAAGACGCGTTGCATTTTTATGCATCCTAAACTGGCTCTATGTTGCCCCCGTCGTATCCCCCGGACTGCTTTTGAACGATTTTAAACTTGTTATCAAGTCCCTTAAACACTTGTCTCGACACAATGACATCACCCGCGACCTGCTCATTCATTTTATCACAACACAATACCACACGGCATGTCTGACTTTCTCTCGTAAGATCTTGGCACTGGCATATCGTCTGTCACATCTGCCACATCTGCTACTTGATCCCAGTAAAAACAAATTTGCTCTTACTAGAGCATATAAATCCTGCATAGTTCTTTATCTCGCTTGTTTCCTCACCAGCCTATATTCTACCACTGCCAGTTTTCTTCACTCGCTCCGTTAAACATACACGTTTTTTCTATTGCTATTTCCTATGGGTGATTTTTGCAATGCAGTAGTTAAGTACCAACTGAATATTCACCCTCGAGTGCATACAAAAAATAATTGAATTGACCTGACTTGGAGCACGGCTGACAAGCAAAAGTCATTGGCAAAGTGTGCTGGATTTCTTCTTTAAAAATCAAAAAACTGCTGGTCACAGGACAGACCATGGGATGGTGAACAAACCCGCAAAAGTTTTCGCTATGCAGACCATCCGCTGTTTGCGCATCACTGCGCTCGATGAAGAACGCTACACAGCCCCTTGTCGAATACAGTTGATGCAGAATGATTGGCGGCAATCAGTTGCACTGAACACAATTTCGTTGTTTATGGGAATGTTACTCAATAAATACAAAACAATCACTTGAAACTACCACAGATTATTCATGGACTAAAAAGACTTTCATGATACATTGGACCTAAATGCTCTGATTGATCTTACATCTTGATTCATTTGGTTTGCTCAGATCAAATGCAAAACCAACAACGTCGGTTTGTGATGCACTGAGCACACTAGAGGTCTCCCACGAACGGAATAGACTAGGGAATAACAACGGCTGACTGGGTACTTACTAATACGTGAGGTGAGGCACACACCTGTTATACTAAGAAGAGGTACCACGGATTCTTATATGGCGTTAGTCCTTATGTTGTGGCTACTGATGAAATGAGTCAATTTCCAATTCATTCATTATGTTATCACCGTTTTCACTTTGATGGGAAATTATTTTATTACACGAATGAGTAGTTTACAAGAGTACTGAAGCTAACATTCATGTAATATCTTCGAATTGAAACGAGTATCAACAAGTTAGTCCATATCGAACACTTTTGTTCGATGATGATGGTTTTCATGCATTACTTTGAGGTATGATTCACATTTCGAATACAATGTGAAAAATTCCGAAAATCAGAAATTTCCCAAGGAGATGTCCGTCATGCTGTGCATTTTGATGGACAGACCGAAGCCCTTGGAGCAGATTATTACAGCGTCAATACCCCAAACAATAAATTATGCAGCCAATGCAAACCGAAATTTCTTGCCCTTTAATCATAAACATCACTTCGAAAAAATATAAACTGAATAGCTTACCTTTAACTCTGAATAAAAAAATAAATACTGAACATCTTTTGTCCTCATTTTCAATCTCTTTACAGTTGTGAACCACCATAAGCCTAATCGTACCCATCAAATGAGTCAATCAAAGCCGCATGAACAGAAAAAGGGAATCGTAGAGTCAATCGAATTTTTGTTGGTGTACAAAACAACAAAACGACGCTGTTTTATGACCAATAAAGCGAGGATCATTGCACAACAATTCGTTGCTATAGCTTTTTCCTGTTCGCTGACCCTACGTACGTTGGGATCAAAAATGATTTCGTGGAAAGTCGATTCACTTTAGTTTCGGGTTTGGCAATCGTTAATTCTGCTAATTGGTGGAATTCTCCAGTCTGATCACAATATCGAATCATGCATGACTCGGTTCGAAATAGTGATAGCCGAAATAGGAAGAACTGGCAGAAAAGGGAGATTTAAGCTAAGGGCAGTGAACGAGGAAGATTCCCGGGAATGACCGTTTATATCGCATCGAAAATCGTTGTGGAACAATATGAAGTTGAAAAGCCTTTGCACCAGATGTTCCGGAAACTTAAACAGTTATTAGAACTGTTTACTAACATGTATTGTCACTTTTTCCAACAAGAGGATGTGTTGCGACTTAGCGCATGCTCCACATTGAAGTGCAAGGACTATTTTAATATTTTTTTTATCCTTCCAAGTATAGCAAGTGGCCATAAAAAAGGTTTAGGAATACTAAACAGTTTGCTAACCGGAGAAACTTTTTCCCCTTGCTCATATTGTAATGTGATCCTCATAAGCAGTATCTTGATCTCAGATGTGTGATCTTACGGTATGCCACCGAAAATTGATGTTTCTCCGTCTTCGTGAATTAATACGTCACATGTTCGTACGTTCAGGCTTTGGTATGGCATAACAACCAACCACCGCTAGCCTAGAATACGTTGGTCGGAACCAATCGGAACCTGTGAGCTCAAAGCTGTATTATAAACGACTTGTTTTCAGTTGCTAATAGACTACTGGATTCGCTTGCAACCGTGCATCGTTTCTGTCTCGTCGGCGGTTATCGCGTCAACAAAATTCGGTGGGTGATTTAAATCAGGTACATACAAAAACAACTAAACCTTCCTCCGTATGAATCTAGGCAGAAAAACAAAGGGTGCTTCTCAACAGTCAAAGAAAGCGATACAAAAGAACAGAAGGCTGAGCCTGACAGTCTTAGAATGCAAAATATCGAGACATTTTTCACTGTGCGTTGGGCTTTTTATCCATGAACCATACCCTTTGCACTGTGTTTATAGGCTGGCACTGAACAGAGGAACAAAACTTTCCAATCATGATAACAGATACTATTAAATACTACTACTAAAGATACCGGGCACTATATATATATATATATATATATATATATATATATATATATATATATATATATATATATATATATATGGATTTTGGTATTCCACGCAATGGACAATAAATGACAAACCAAATGAACTTGGTTGTGTACGGCGTGTTAGGCTTCCTGGGTGGGGACCAAGAGATCACCTCACTGAGTGGATAATCCCACTGGAGGATATGGCTAGGTGTTACGACCAGTGGCTCCTTTTTATTCACAGATTATCTTCATGGACTTGATAATACTCTTCAAATTCTCTTCTTACTCATTTTATAATTCTGTTCTTTTATATTTTTGCCTGAGGTTCTAGCTGAGAGATAGCAACCGAGGCCACCGCACCCAGTGCATGGGTATCAGTTATTCGAACTGAACTGAACTGGATAATAAATCTCAAGTTTTCACGCGTGTTATTTGGCAGAATTCCAGTTTCTCCAACTAACTGATGATTGGATACTTCGAACTTTGACCAGGAAGGCGAGAGACAACTGTTATACTCGTTAGTCTCTTCTTGTACCCTTCCACTTCTCTCCCCCAAGATGGCTATCGATGTCTACTTGATTTCACATACCCAGCAGCAGCGATCGCGAACATTGTGAAATGCAGAAGATCTGTCCGAGGAACCGAACACTAAGATTATCAGTTGACTGTGACCAACCCTACAGGTATTGTCGAAATTTGAATGATACTGTAGTTTCGGGAATTAGTATGTCCTCAACATAAAACGTTAAAACCTGATACAAGCTTTTAATGTCATTTCGTAGAAAGTTCATCAACCTATTTCGTCAACAGTTTAAAAACTCGCTATCCTAACAGAATTAAGACTTTTATGGAGCAAAATGTTGTAACTGAACCCTTAAAATTTCCACGGTACAGCCAACTTAAAACTATGTAGCATGAATGGATTTGTGCACGGCAATAACACTACTATTCCCACTGGAGGCATAACCCGATGTATTGCCTGGCAGAGGATAAGTCTTCGCAGAAAAACTTCTAAACAGACATACTGAAAAAATGTGTTTTCTCAGTTCGACGAATTCGTTACTGTCTATAATATTGTAGATTATACTTCCTCGACATGTATGGTCATGATTTATTCCAGCTCATATTGACCGGCATAATGGGCTTCACGATCTAAAGTTGTTGGAATCAGTTTAGTTTCCCGTTCATTATCATCCGTAACGCTCGTGTGAGCCCCCAAATCTCATTAGGGAGCACAAAAGTAGATCAAAAGCCAAAACGAATCACGCGCAAATTCGAATTTCGTCGCAGTTGCAACAAATAACCACCTTCATCGGACGTACAGTGTTGGCTTTTGATTGGGTCGAAGGATCAAGCAGCTTATTCTACCGCATCCTTCTTCGCAACAGTGTAAAATATTCGGCACAGAAATACTCCATCTGAATAAATTTAGTGCTGTCTGTTTGTCCTCTTCTTATAAAATCCCAAAAAACCCCGTTATGCAAATCGATTGTGTTGGTTCTTTGCCCCTTTCCCACCCCCCTGTATACTACTGTAACATCGTGTTTTACATGAATAGTGCAAAGAAGCGCCCATTCGTTTACGGGAAGGTTCTAAACAAAGTTTTTCACAAACAAAATGTACAATATGCATTATCATGACGTCATTACTCACTCATTTACTAGCGTGATGAAAATTTCCCGTTATGAGTGCACATTTCCTCATCATCACGCTCATATGACCCTGAGTTCAAAGTCATGTGTTCTAAAAAGTCAACAGCTTTCTTTTTGTGAGGGTATTATCAACCGAAAAAGTCGTAAATAAACCATCAGACGATGCGGGGTTTTCCAGATGTGTTCGTATGGCATATGCCTCTTTCAGCTAAGCAAAAACACGATCGACATTTCCAAACTGGTATTGCTCCTCGCAGGACTAGTATTAATGCGTTTTGGCGAAAACCCCATGCGCTGAGTTCTACTTTTATGACGATAAAGTTATTCATAATCAGTTGACCATTACATTTTGTTTGTCAAGCACCAGTCTAATTAGCCCGTTAACCATAATCACGCAATTTGAGCATGGCACAGAATACTATGAAGATAACTGAAAAACTATTCAGTTATGAAGAATTTTACACTTCCAACCTTCAATTAGTATCATACGAAATACTTACGAACGTAAAGTTCATAACTAAGAAATTTTTTTCTTTTCGTTCTAACTTCGATAGTACCTGAAGATAACCGTCCCTCTTTTAAAAACCTCGGACTGATGAACATTCTCTCCAAGCAAATTCTAAGTCTTACACCCGTACGGCGGAACTGATCAGGCCACAACGCAAAACACACGACATTTCAACTGCGGAGAGCAATCAGGTTGACACGTTGACTAGCGCTTCAGTCCAGTGTACGGTGCACAAGTCCTTGGGCTGCGCCCAAGCTCTTATCATGTACATACGTCCGGTAGATAAAGGAATTGGAAAAATTCTAGGATAGCCCCAAACGTAAATTTATAGGCGTTTATAAGAACGTAACTAAAAATAGTTTACTGAAAGTTGATGAGCCCAGCCAAAGCAATGCGCATTGGTCGTGATTAGGTGCCTATATGTCAAGCTGACCAGATCATCTTCAAAAAATACCAGTGAAAACACATGAAACTAGTTGATCTCAGTGGTGGTGGCGAAATACCGAGAAATAAGAAGCAATCGAAGATTTCAGCTATCATGCCTATTGATGAATATTTCGGTTTCTGAAAAGAAGACGTTTTTCACAGTGCGGCTTAGACCAAAACTGCATTTTATTTCATCAGATTCATTTGGTTTCTTATGCTCATTCCTTTGAAGAAAGTATAGTCAGTTCTAAATAAAAACACCGGAAAATCCATCCGCGCACATTTGGAAAACATACGTTGACGAACATGCTCATTTTCAGTGATTCACAATCATGCCGATAAACCACAATCTAACAAGCGAGTTGTCATCCGGCATGAGCATTCAAACCATTGGAAACCACGGAAACACTATACAGCTGTTACAACCGTGTCAGGAATCATCAGCAAGGCACTTCCAACGAACCCCAACTGGAACTCGAACCCGGGGTGGACGTTTGTGAATCGAACACCTTAACCACAAGCTATCCGGGCTGGCTCTCAGCGGCTTACTGAACCTATACACTACAGAATATACAGCTGCACAGTGTTTCCATGGTTTTCAATGGTTTGAAAGTTCACATTGAATGATGTAAAATCACGATATATGACAAATTAATCAACTGATTCATCTAAGTAATTAGACAGGGAAGTAATAAGAATCGGTGTTCGCAAATATTGTGGTACATACTCAACTCTGAACTGGACTTTGATTTTCCACACGTCCACCTGACCTGGAGCCCCTTCCAGGGTAGTGGTTCTAGTGATCTGAAGGGTACACACAAGTCGTTTTTGAGCACATAAGGGGGTTTGTGGAGATCAATTCCAGCAGATTCTGTTTTGGCTGGGAGGCAACATTTGGCCGGTCTTGATTGCTGATCCCAATCTAGTACGTGGCTGGAACAGTCTCGACTGAGTTTATGGTGTGTAAAAGCACTGCGCTGTTGAGTGAATGGATTGCTCCAGTGTTCAAGCACGCAGGGTGGTACTCGTGACTGCGCTGAGACAAGTGCTTGGCCATTCAGCCAATGGGCATTGACCGCAAGATAAGGTGAATGAATGTAAACGAATACAATGAACCGTAGCATTTCCACTTAATTGTCTAACTGTTCCAATTCATTTATTTTTCATACTATATTGTGATATAATGGCATGAGTGTGAGTCACTGAAATATAGCTCGTTAGACAATATGCTCTCCAAAAGATATCGTCCATTGGGCTTTGAAATATCTATTCAGTCACCTACCACTCACTAACGAAGCAGTGACCAGCTTGATACTAAGGTATTTTTGATCAATACACTCATTTCTATGGGAAAACACTGAATATCAGGATCCATGTGATGCAAGTGAGAAAGCTGTGGCTCAGTAATAACAATTCATGACAAGGTGCTGGTAGCAGTCCTTGGCAAGTCAATCTTACCATAAGGGGAACGAATACGGTAGGGTATCGGGGACCGTCGATGAGTTCAGAGGATCATAGGAATCAACAGTGTGGTATCAACAATAAAAAAAGTAATTTACTTCATACGAACCTCACACTGTTCATCGATCAGATTCTTTTTCTCGTTGGACGAATTTACTTCCTCATTAGCACTTCGACTTCCATCCTCGACATCATTGTGCCTTGTTAATTGCTGTTCCTTTGATCCAAACTGTTTGGTCGACACGTCCGACATCGCTCGTGTGGATTCATTATCTTGTGCTTTTGCTTGCCTACGAGGTTGCAGACCGGAGGCCAAGTTCAGCGAACGCAGTTTTTCCAGCTGATCAAATAAGGACTTTTGCAGCTCTTCCAAGGAGTTTGAAAACACCATCTCATCCTCATCTGCAATATTTGGTTTGATATCAGGGAGACCGCTGTTAATATTATCACTTGCGACACCGTAAATGTCGTGACGAATATTGTCAACATAGCCATTTGTTCTTTTCCATCCGTCTAGCCTCTCTGGTAATGTCATCTGATCCGAAGCACCGGCCTTATATGAGTGTGGGCTGCGTGCCTTTAGAGATCCATACCACTTGGATTGGATCTGATCTGAATTTGTGAATGAGTCTGTTGATCGAATACGCAAAATCGGACTAGCTGGATTAGGTGAATCTAGCCCATCCAGGCGTTCAATGCCTATAGATCCGGCACGAAGTCGAGTGTTACTTGACTGATTAGTCGCTTGTGAACCACTGGCCCGGAAACGGTGTAGTCCTCGATCAGGGTTGTCAGTGATTGTTCCCAGATTACTCGGGGGCCATCCGTTCCTGTTAACTGAAGAACTTGGTGAACGATAAGGTCTGCTCATATTCGCCTCATTATATGTTGCGAATGGGCTCAGAGATGACGAAGTCGGAGTTAATGTCAAAGGAGGGTATGGACCGACCGGAGTGGACTGACGGCGACAAAACCGGTCTTCATCTGGTGAAGACATGGGTCCGGAACGAGAATGACCATCTTGGAAGCGCACTCGATGAACGCGCATTTGTGCAACCCCTGAAAGAAGTGGAGGTACGAAAAAGGGTAAGAGTCAATAGCTGATGCAGTACGGTTCAAGCACGATTCAACAGGTGATTATCGACCGCTTTACTTATCTCGCCCGGCACTTTGTCTCATTCCTGTTAGCTGTTTACAATCGATATTTATGTGCTCCTCCGGTAATTCTCGAAACGTTCGTGAACGCATTAAAGCATTCGACAAATTGATCTGTACAAGTTGTCCCTAGAATTCGAACTGCAAGCAGTGAGTTGATGTTATGTGATCAGTTATTCCATAAGAACAATTTCAGCTAACCCAAACTTCGTCGTTATGGTACAAATGAATCAGAACCGACTAGAAATCTGGATGAAAATTGAAGGAACTAGGCGACTTGAACTTGAAAACCATTTGTTCTACGGCCTGTGGTCGCTGAGCTTGGCGTCATCATCGTCAGTGAGCACTGACGATGTCATCTTTGGGGGAACGTGTTACCCAGCGTTGGCGGACAGCCAAGTCACGTTGGCAGTCAGCACTGGTGCGGTACCAAGTCCAAGGCTTGAGACAACAGAACCTCGAGTGACAAGACAACCAATAGCTGGAGTGGATCGATAGATGAGATGAATCTTGTCAGCGTTGTTTAAGCCTCAAGGCATGGTCGCCCACACCAGTCGGACCAATGCGTTGTGTAACGAGTGGGCAGATGGACTAATAATCTATATATTCTTTATTTTTCACAAATAAAACGAGATAGTTTGAAGGCAGAACAGAGTTCGCACTAGAGTTAGTGGGACGGTACAAAACAACCTCGATCGACGATGAAATGTTTGCTACCTAAACACCGAGCCCAGCGATCAGGGACTATTGAACAACACCAACCTGAGCTACAATCGAAACCAATTTCCAAAAGTAATGCAAACCATTTGTTGTTGCTTCAAAAGAAATACAACTCAAACATAATGCTTCCTTGCTGATCGTCTCGTCCAGAACAGCAGAAACGCACCAGCTAATCTGTAGATGGTGGCCATCCCAGTGGCACGGACATAGATCACCAATGTGCGTGTCGGTTATCGTTGAAACACGGTTTTAATGTTAACGAAAACTTAGTCGGTCGATAAATCACAAACGAAATACGACAGTGCAAGCCAGAACCGACAGAGTTCGATTTTTAATCATCCAGACGTTCAGCTATTTGTGACATTTTTTTGACATCTTCCATTTACCACTTTAAGGGGCATTCGATTACGGTGGTTCAAAGTGTGACACTGCGACACGAGTGTTTCTTTGTTTCTTCTGTGATTGAATGCCTGCAATGCCCATACGGGTAAAGATCAATACGATGACCAGTACGAATAGCTACCGCGAATTGTCCACAAACTATTCAATGGCAATTCTTGGAATGATTTATTACGGAATGCGGACAATAAAACCACCAATGAATGGTAGCTATGACAGTACCGCACACAACTGTTTTGTCTAGCTTGCGGCAATCGCCAGCAGCGCACATTCACTAGGCCCCTATTTGAACTCAAACAGGACCTGCGGGATTTGGAGTCCCACATGTTAATTCTTAGACTATCCTAGATGACTCTGAAAAGCTTGCTTACTTCACATCAGCAATTCGGCATTAGATGGTGCACTTGATCACATATGTACAGTGAATTATCTATGCACGTTGAACTAAGTTGTCTGATTTTGTGACGACTAATCATAGTTGGCTTTCGTAGGACGAAACCGTGAGATTTTAGTTGTGAATCGAGCGGGGGAAAGTGCTTACTTACGGTCAGAATACGACCATTTACAAGAACAAATTTTATTTGCAATCCCTTATAGAATAATTTGCCGTACGTTGGCGCAGATCACACCATTTATTGTCAAATACTACATCTAGTGATAACAAAATGATCAAAAATACATCCGACAAAGTGATCTTCCAACCAGTTTTTATCGTTCAGTCACCAGAGACCGATTCAAATTCTAAATCCCATGAAAAACCTTCGACGCAGACCCGTTAGGACAAAAGAGGAATTACGCTCCAAGGTATGGGAGACGCAGTATCAGCGACACTTCCGATTTTCTTTGTATACACATCCGTCAAAAGCGAATTGCTGTTTGTAAAACTTATCAAGTAGGTCACGGCTAGCCTCAGACTGACAAAATCCTTTCAAATTACCATTATGAAAAATCACAACTACTGTCCCAATACAGAGTGATTCGGAATAGCCGGCACCAAAACAATGATCGAATATATGTCATTTTACATGCGGTGAACTGGGACTACAGGTGAGGTAACTAATGACAATGAGACAACGGTTCACGAAAAGTTAAACCAGCTGTTGGAACAAGTAATTAAATTGATGGGATTGAATTTGAGATGAAAGCGGATTCCACAGTGAACATTTTTACTTTGGTTAAGAACGGAAGTCACAATAACATCGAGGAACGGTCTATACTAAAAAAATCCTTTTGACAAATAATTTGCAGAGCCGACCATTTTTGTATTCCCTAACTGATTCCGTGTGCGATAAAATGTGGCTACACATAACCAGTACTTCTGAATCCTCCATAATTTTTTTCTCACTTTGATGATCAATCTACATAGACGAACACCGGTAAAACGGACTATCCATTCAAAATGAAAGAACGGAAATGGGAATCTCGTCAAACCGACTAGATAAACCAGTTGTTAGTCTCTAGTGACATTCGGCTGCATAGCTATGAACCCCATTCAGTTGGTCCATCAGATACCGTACCTAATTATCCCGGATAAATTGATGAGTGTTTAACTCAATCATCCGGAGCATCAGCCATTCGTTGCTACTGAAGCGTTGAATCTTCCTATTCCCCAAAACCCTCAATGGTCAATGCAAGTGCGGAACCAGAGGACTTTCAGTCAGGACAAGTCACACAAAAACGGGGAGATATGAGGACATCTGAGTGTTGGATTGGTGTCAGTTTTGCCATACGCATTGGTTACTCAGGCGCACTACTAACCACATGAACGTGATTGCAAAACGTGTCAACTGACTACTGATCTGAGATAGCAGGGATACCTTCAGATATGGTGACAGCAAAACGGTCGGAAGTTGACAGACCTCCAATTCGGTGAGAAATGAACTTGATTGCTCTGATCAAATTCCGAGAGCCACACCTTTGTTTCTTATACAGATGTGCTAGAAAATGACCGTCTTTGGTAAGAAAAAGTTTATCGGTTGAAAAATGAAGCTCTCTGTGAGGCTTACGGTTATTGTTCTTTAAATAGTGTTGATTCTTTTGCAGTATGAATGCTGCACGACTTAGTTTTAGTACCAAATAAAGATAGCCCGAGTGGATCGGCGGCGGTCAAACGGGTATCATCGTCGTCGACTTTGGACAGTGGACGACCCGGATGGTTCGATTCCCGCCACCGCCACCACCGGTCACTGCCCCCATTCGGCAGCAGCCTTTCACTGACCCCTGTCCCCGTTCCCGAATTGTTCTACATTGTTACATACTGAATAAAGAAAGAATTAGGAACAGTATTTTTTATTTTTATCCTGATCTGCACGAACAATTCTCTTGAAAAAAAGGTTGTGTCACTATTATTGTGAGAACCACTCTGGATGCACGCAATGTGAATAAAAATCAAATGTGAAGTTCCTTAGCTTAGGTGAGACGAAGATCAGTAAAGTTCTCTTAAGTGACTCAAAACTAAAGAAGATCATTGTCATCATGGTCTTCCGTTTTACACACTAGCTACTATTTAAGAATTAAGGAACACAATAGGTCATTTCATTACTTGTTTGGAAACCAAGGGAGAAATCTTCCGTGAACTTCTGGACAAAGTTGCCATCTATATCGACCTAGGTATACGGTCAAGGCCCTCACGTTAACGAGTTTGAGTCCGATTTGGAGCTAATCGACACTAGGAATTTAACGAGGAGGGGCATGATACCTGTTGACACGTGCACAGCAGAACCGGTGTTTTAGCAGCGCTGGGCAGGTTTCTGGTTGCCCATTTGAGTATGCGTGCGGAAGCATCTACTAAGTCATCGTTGTTAAATAGCGATTGCAAGATAGTGTGGTCTTTGGAGCTGACAGAACTGTTTCTTTACGAGACGTTTTAGATTGCGTTTTAGCGAATGTCACATTGCTACTATTCAATTAAAATACAACGTCCTTGAGCAGTTTGATTTTGGTAACTGGATTGTCGAATCTAAAGTTTTATGGACCTGTGGTTTACAGTTCCTATGAGTTCAGATTGTAAATCAAGGCAAGCACTCCATAATGTGTAAGTAATGCTCTGGACATGATTGAATTTACAACATAGACCGCCACTTATCTCTATAAGGATGTCTGGTTGTAATATCCAAAAGAATAAACCTGTTATCTGATTCACGATTGGAAAAGGGTCGGATACATGGTGGTAATTTGCATGGAAATGCCGATCAAATCTTCTTTAAAGTGGACGCTGATAAAATTATCATCAAAGTATGGATGCTTGTCCACTTGCCTAGGATGAATTGGGCAGTAACTTCGACTGAAATCGGCTGTCCACTGCTGATGGACAGTTATGTAAACTCGACAAATAAGCCAAGACTGGAGGATGCGATCAATACAACATTGATGTCGAATAGAGCAAATGATTACTAAATTTTCCTGGAAGTAAACGAGTGCAGCTGAGAGGTAGTCGCAAGCAAAATAAATCAAGAGTCACTAGTGCGCAAACAACCGAAACAGGCTACATAGACTGTGACTGTAATTCCTTCGTTCACAAAGTAAGTTGATGGTGTGCAATTGAGAGGCCTCACCACAGAAAATGTCCACAAAGGAATAGGTTAGAATTTAGAAGGACCTATTGACTCATTCCCAGTTAGTGCTAATAACTGCTCCGAAGAGTTTTAAAAGCGTAATATATTCACCTTCAGCATATATGTCGTCCTAAAATTATTCCAAAATTGGATGACAAGACACGCAAGGGAGCTCTTGGAAGCCTGGCATTCTTCATCAAATTCAACAAATAAACACATCGAACTGGATGGAATTTATGATCTTCTGATATGCGAGAAATTCAAATCACCCAAGAAATGGTAAACGAATTAACTGAACCTCGATCCTACTGACCCCTAGCCGTGGAACCCAATTCTTCGCGTGAACACATCCACCAAACTGTTGTCATAATGACTCAGTGGATCAAGCCTACGACAACACAATAAATGAATAAATAAAAGCAAACGAATAAACACAGAGATTAAAAAAAACAAAAAGTGCACGGATGCACAGTAACCAAGTTTCCGAATGTAGACGTTAGTGTGAAAAAGCAACGATCAAGTTACTAAACTTAGAAGTTTTCGTCGAGATATCAAAAGGTCAATTTTTTTATAAATAGTGACCTCCTAAGGTCAGTGTCATCCGAACAGTCAAGGTTACCTGAGAGGTCAAAGTCATACCCAGGGTAAGCTACATATATAAACAAACGTGTGCGGGGATCTTCGCCTGCTCATTGACGATGTCACCTCGATGTCACCTGATGAGACGTTTGCAACCTAAACGCCATACTCAGCGATCACAAACCGATCCAAACAACTAACCTAGGCTGCAGACAACACCAATATTCAAAATTATTGGGACCACGTACTTATTATAAAGTTTAAGTAGCAGAAAAGACCACCCCCCACCGGCAGACAATCTTAAAACGTCTACAGCGTTCTTGTCATTCTACACATATTTTGCTACATGCAAACGTGGTGGAATCGATGTCAAATACACTGGGGGCGGATTGCAACCGGGAACAAAATGACAAAATCCTCGTCATCATTGGTAAAAGTACTACACCTAAGTTTTGCAGTATATGGAAGCTGAGTCAAATCGGTTCAGTTCAAACAGCTATTATTCATGCACTGTGTGCGATGGCTTTGGTTGCCATCTCTCAGCAGGAATCTTAGTCGGAAATAATGAAAACAGCATGAAAAGAGTAAAAAAAGAATCACACAATATCAAACCGACAAAGAAAGCTTGCAGATACAAGAGCGCCATTGATAGCGACAACGAGCCATGCCCTCCAACGCATCTAACCATTGAGTGGGAGGCTCCCTCGGACCCAACCCAGGAAGTCTAACAGGCCCTACACGGCCAAGTCCACTGGTCAGGCTTTTTATACCTTTCTTCCTTGTCATCGATTGACCACCCTTACTCGTCTCCTCACGGTCATCCGCCTCAGAAAACATGGCACGCCGAGAAATCCTGTCAGGAGGGGCCATACGCAACGCATGCCCCAACAATCCTAGCCTGGTAACCTTTAGGGTTTCGTCTGCTGATTTGGTTTGTTTGTCGAATGCTCTACGGTTAACCTCAGCATCGGTGATACGATTTTCCCATCAGATTCGAGCAATGCTGCGAAGACATCGTTGTTCGAATAACGACAATCTTTGTATATCCTCCACCCGTAGCGGCCATGCTTCTGACCATACAGAAGAACTGACCTGACTGCTGCAATGTACACACAACCCTTGATAGATAAGTGGTGTCATGTCGACACCACAGATGGCTCAAATTGGGAGATGCCAAACGAGCCTTTCGTATACCCGAAGACACTTCCTCCGATATTCGACCTCAAGGTGAAATGCAGCTACGCAGATAACAGAACTTGTCTGATTGATCTGTGGTCTCCGCGGACACCGAAAGGTTTGATGTTGGACCAACCGATTCCTGCAACGGCATCTTGTGCTATGAAGGCGCAAAACGCATTCCGAAAGTCCTTAAGCCGTTGTTCAAGGTGTTCAGAAAAGCTTGCAATTTACTTGGATCTTCAATCAAAAGGGCTATGTTGTCCCATATTCAAGGTTTGACATTTTCCCATAGAGGAAAAGTTCAATATCGCTTATCTTTACATAACAAAAGAGCAATATTTAGGACCATATCAACCACAAAGTTGAGGATGAAGAGAAAGCAAGGAGGCAACCCCGTAAATCCTAACTCAGCTTCGGCTATTCGTGTACAGGAATTTCGGGAGGGAAATGAATTTCTCTGGTGCAAACTTCAAAATGAGGCAGCACCAGTGAACTGAGCGGTTGACTGGGTCAAAGGCCATTTTAAGATCGAGGAAATGGAGACACTGGGCTCACGGAATGCAGGTTTATGCTCTAAAACTTGTTGAAGAGTGAAGATGTGGTCGATACAACCTCGACTTGGTCTGAACCCAGCTTGGGCCTCGCGCGAGCAGTTCACGAGCGTTATATAAGCGGTGGAGAATAATACCAGCGAGCAGTTTGGATGCGATGCTTAGAAAACTTATTTCCCTTGGCTTCCACAGGAGGGTCTATAACCTTTCTTATAAATCGATGCGATCACCGATACACACAAACACTTTGGAACTTGTTTCTTCTCCCATATCAAACCGAGGAGTTTTGCAAACTCTGATGATGACACTGAGCCACCGTCTTCAAAAATAGACGGGAGAAACCTACGCGGTCTGGCAGCCTAATGTTGCTTAAGGTAGCTTATCTCGCAAAAAATCCTTGCTCCTGGCGGACGAATAGTGTCTATAACTAGAACTCCAACCGCCGTGCTAACCATCACACCTACTTGGATAAAGGCCAGTTAAACTGTTTATCGAAATGCCTCGCCCAACGAACTGGACGACGTTCCTGAGTGAATCGGTGTGCATCTCGCTTCCTTAATCCATTCGACGACGCCAACCAGTATTTCTGAATAAACGAAAAAGCCTGCCAGTCGCGATAGCTTTTCTCTTCCCCTTACTCTTTGCAATTCACCATTGCTCATGGTAGTTTCCCAGGCCTCGAATCATTTGGCTTTTAAGGCGTATCCGCTCCTCATCGTATCTGGAATCCAGAGGAATGGATCCGTGCGCTTCTAACAGTGCAGCTAAGGGTGCTGATATTCATCGTTTCGGAGAGACCAGGAGCAATCAGAAAACGACAACGAATAATACTAGAAATATTCAAATTCTTGTTACGAAATTAGAACCCAAAAATGCTAGAATCAGTGCACCATGTAGCACTCACTCCCCTAAATACATTCGCCCACTATCACAAAACGAACGTTTTTTCTGCGAATAACACACGCATTACTGAAATGGTTTCGCGATTTTAATAATCCCATAAAACTGCCAACCAAGTGGGAAGAGTCCTTACGACAATCGAAGTTTGACTACCAATATAACCCGTGAGTGAATCACAACAGTGCACACGTACTATCAAGTTCTCGTTTGCGACAGCGTGGACAGATCCCTGTTGTTATCTCTTTGATTTTAACTCTCAGAACAAACGACACGACGATCTTCGTAAAAGAACGAACTCGATCCAGTAGGGATGAAGTGTTTCGGACAGATGGCGAGTAGGAAGCAAGTTTAAAGCTTTGTGTCACTGGACCTTGAGGAATAAACTCTCCTCAAAGATGAATAAATTTAACCCTATTATGTGAAAAATGCATGAGTTAAAATAATAGAGTTGCAACATTCGCCTCATGGGAAATCTGAGCATGTCGGGTAATCTAAACTCGAAACAAAAACAAAAAAACGTCATTGCAAAGAGTGGAAATTGAGCCTAAGCCGATTTGAGAAAAATCTATTTAGTCCTTTAGAGTAATCCATACATCCTGATCACTTGGTTGGATTATCCTCTACTGATTGTTATCTACAGCTCGACCGAGAATCATATGCAGTTTGAACCCTGTCGTTTTGATAAGTTCTAGAACACAAATGCACAATTCGGCGTCATATTATCTGTCTATCCGAAAGTAAATTTTGACTCAGTCGACCACACTATTTTCATTCCAGGATCAGCCAGTTTAATTGATTTCTTTTAATATATTTCAGTAGGAATAGCCGGATAAGACTTCAAACTTTCAAGGTAATTTGCTGGGAAAAGTGATACATCCCGTGGTCGCCTCCTCACAGTCTTGCCATCTTACTTCATTATTGACACCACTCTGGGGACCGCTTTGTCCTTTCGTGAGATTGGCAGAATCAAACATTTTCCCCATCGAAAAAGCTTCGAACGACCATGAGCACGAGGGCTAAATAGTGCTTACAACTGAGAAACTGGGTAAAATCGCATAGTTTTCAGGGCAGCCTGGATAACTGTGTAGCACTGCCGGGGTGTATTTTGCCACCTCTTCGTACAGCGCACAAAAACCATTTCGGTCATCTGTGGCACCAACGAGAGTACCGTTTAACCACGAAGAGTCACATATATTCTTATCATTGCTTACTGATGATGCTTCGTTTGGCTAGTGGCGAAACCTTTGCAACTAAAGCGTCAAGCTCAGCAATCAGAAGTCTGTGAAAAGGGTTGCACGAATGCTGCAGAAGTTACTCTAATTATTCAGTTTTACACAGAGTCAGGCCGCTGGGAGCAGATGATATACTAAGTTTATCGGTGTTTGAACACCAATATCATTTGGGTATCGCTCAAATCTGGCAGAACTACCGGATCACTGGTTAGGCACAGAGTACCAGTTGTACGAGTTAAGGCGCAGTGGTTTGGGCATGTGGTACCAGTTTCCAAGGATAGGTCTCAGAGTATGGCGTTCTCTGGTAAAGTTAGTGATTGAGAGATAAGCGAGGATGACTGTCCATTTCATTGAAGCGAAGTGAAGACTTTGACCAAGAAATATTTTCACGCTAAGCTTTTTACATTGACCGGGCGAGGTTCATGAAACTGACACACCCAATGGCTGAACACGGAGAAGGATGATCAGTGGCCTCATTCCGTTCGCTGAATTCGTAAATATCTTCATTTTCTGCCATATTTTTAGACGTTTGGCTACCAATTTTCGGTTTGATTGATAAGTAATATCCGATGCATGGTGAATGCTTGATAAACTAGACTGAATTGAGTGCCAAGTCTGTATTTGATACCACGCCTAATCGTTGGCTTTTATCTTTGGTTTTCTGTCCACGGTCGAAATGAATCTGTGTCCGTCGTTCCCCGTTTGCTTACTTTTTCAAGACTTAAGGCAAAATATCCACCGTCCTAAAGATCAGCACTAGACACGCCAACTGCCGATCCATTATTGTTTTTATTTCCTGATCTCCAGACAGTACCGTAAATGCCATTCCCCGGTCACGTGGTGATCGATCCACAGCCCTATTTTGGTCGCGTATTTTACATGAACCGCGACACGTCTATCATGTGACGGATTTCAGTTCAGGTGCAACAGAAATCGACACGAATCGAGACAAACCATGAAGCAGTTGGGGTGGATTCACGATAGGAATACTACGTCATGTGAGGATTTACGGACGGATTCAACTATAGGCACACAAAAATCAACACCACGTGCACTTTGTACAGACAGATTCCTGGATGATTATCGAGATAACCATGGGGCGGTTTTAGAGATAGTTAGATTGCAACACGGTCGCAGGATAATGCATCTTTGATAAGTGAAATTACTTCTGGTAAAATTTTATTGTTTGGTAACACAGCCTAGTCGAAATCGTTTTGAAATTAAACGGAGACAGGCACACGGACAGATTTAAGCACCATTTGAGTGGAAAACAAAATAATTCCAATCAGAATTTCGTGAACGTTCTGTGAAATTCATTTACCTAGTGTCATCATTTTTGCCTTCACCCGTGAGACAAGGATCGCAAAATAAAATTTAACGATACCAGAATAATGGAATAAAATTACTCTACCTCTTATCCGAGGAACGTTTTAGTCAAAATGGCAGATACCTTTACGGTCATGAGAGAGAGGCGTATACTATGGCCATAATGTATAGAATGAAAATAGGACACTAAAAAATAGATTTCTTTCGACAACATGATCATCTAAATTTGTCTGCTCTCACAACGGAAAGTGGAGGAGGTCTACAGATGTCCCTCAAATATATCAGGCATTTTTATGCCACCCAAAGCTTTGTCGTTTTTATCAATGTTTAGTCGGCTCCCGCGTTCTTCTCCTGGATCCTTTTTCTAGCAAAACATCACACTGCATAGTCATTCGCAAGTTTTTATTTTTATATACTTACGCATGAGTGCAATGTACCCCATAGCCACAAAGGCTAACTGCTTTAGTAGAGATAACCAGCAACCAGGCCCTAAGACTTAGGGTGGGGAACCACAATAAGGTCCCAACAGACCAGGTGTGGCAACCAGCTGGACGACAGTGGGGATTACTGTCTACCGCAGTGAACATTAGTCAGAAAGAGTAGATGCTTACCTTTTGAATTGAAGAAAGAGAAGAAAGGAAACGTGTGGACGAAATGAGGGATAATTTCACGGAAACTAGTTTACCCACGGATGTTATTGGGCAGTTACTTACGATATCAATAATCAGTCTGTTTTCTAATAGATGTGTCGGCCAATCGATGATGTCACTGGTCTTTGCTCGACTGAAGATGCAGTAGTGATGAAATTTTTATTCACTAACTTCTGTAACCACACTCTGAATACATTTGATCATTTGACGACGTAACTGTTCTTCCGTTCTGCTAATGTAGTTGGAGGAGCACTCACATTTGGATTGGTACATGTATTTATAATTGTGGTGGATAGGCGGTGGGTCTATCATTGGTGGCATAATTAACCCGGCGGTCGTAAATACAACTGTCGCTTCGGCAGCATAGCAGGTGTGGCTAACATATGACTTCAAAAGTTTGCTGATTAAGTCACTCATACTGTCCTCTTTGAAGGGGAGTTTCAGATACACTTCATCTTGAGCACAGTGGGAGTCTTCAGATTGTAATACTTTACCGGGAATGATGCTTGATAACCCCTTGCCATCAAAGTTCGTTATCCGATTATTGTTTTTTTCCTGCAGCGTGTCGGTCGTGAAAATCTGTGCCGAGCAACCGATGCAATTAAAGTATCTGAAAACATATCTGGTTTGGATGACAGTCACTAAGTTTGTCCCAGAAAGATATCAGTTAGAGCAGTGCAGACGCTGTTTCACATAGCTCTTTTAATATTGGAAACAATCCATTAGGTGGGTATGGTAAGAGAACTACATGAATTTGGGAACTGAACCAACTTGTAAAGTGGGGGATCACGGGACTAACAGTGAGACTAACTTGAAACAAATGTCCTCACCTTTAACTATCAAATGTGCAATGTCAGTAAAAAAAAAGACTTATGAATATATTCAGCAAGAGATCCTTTTCCCAAATTGAGTTCGTCAGTAAGTTATTTAGCAAAAAAACAAGACATACAAGGAATCAGTTATTTTACCAAAATCTGCGTATGATCATATTTTGGAGACCTGAAAATGAGAAATATGGTTTGGTTTTCTATTTCACGTACATAAGTAGTGTATTAGGTTTGTACAATGAGTCCCAACTGGGACTCGAACCCAAGGCGGACGACTGTGAGTACAACATCTAGCCGCCGGGCTATCCGGGCTGGCTCTCCACGGTTCATCAGACATAAACACTAAATGATACAGCACCCTTCTGTCACTGGCACTGGAAGGTAACAACCCGTCCGTTGCACAGCCATGTACTCTTGTGATCCTTCGCCCCGGGTTCAAGTTCCAGTAGGAGCTCGTTGGATGTGCGCCGCAGATGACTCCTAACGAGGATGAAACAGCTGTACAAGGCCCCCATGGTTTTCTATTTTACGTTTAATTCTGAAGGACTGTGTGCCCAGTTAAGTGGCCGATAAAAATAATTCAGCTGGTATTATCGCCATTCTCAGAATGGTGCTCGCTTGTTATCTATGACTGATCAATGACATAAAGATGTTCGCAGTTCTTCAGTATCTATGAGAGTTTTCATTTCTCCCTCTTGGGACGTCTTCCATTAGGGTAAAGGTAAGAGAAAACGAGCAAAGCTAAGATCCGGTTGGAAGATCAATCCAGAATGGAACTTTTGTCTCACGGCTATCTTGCGAGAAACAAAAAGACAATTGACAAGTGCACATAGGAGGAAAACTGATCCGAAAGTACAAAGGAGACGGAATTTGAACTGCGGTTACTGCGTTAAATTTCGACTTTCTGGAAACCCATTTAGTGGTATTTTGAAGAAGATTGAGTGATTGTAGTAATATCCTTGCTAGGGCTAAAATGTTCTTTTCAGAAGAACATTTAACCTGGAGGAACCTTTTCGGTTTATCATTCAGTTACAATCCGCAGATGATTACTAGTACTCAGCGACGTTGGAGAGTGAAACTTGGAAAACGTGCTCACTTTACCCTAAACTTTGGAACGTTTCCAAAGTAAACTGGTTTTAGGACAATTCTGTTTATTTACCACAGGAATATTGTATACAACTGATTGCTTCACAGAAGAAAAACAAGACTCTGTTCATGTGTTATACAAACAAAGCCGGCATTTCCCTTCTAATCATGTATTGACTAGACCAAGCTAGTGAATAATTGAGGAAATTAACTGGCATGACCGTATTTCTCATTTTTCATTTACAACCATCCATCTCTGTGGGAGTTCCAGTGACAGCACGCCCGCGGAATTTCTGATTTCCTAACATTTCGTTTTCCGAGTGGATTATTTTGATATAACTGCCAAAACTACCACACGATTTACAGTCAGTGATCTCTTAAGCCGGGAGTGACATTGGTTTTCGGACAACTTGAGTCAAGCGAAGTATTTTTCAGTTATCTCCCGACACCTACTGCTCTTTACTCACAGCAACGAAAGAGGAAATTGTGATTTTCGCTTTTTGCTGAAGTTATCTTTGAGTAACACAGTAGTAGACCCGTTCATCCGCTATATTCTCGGAGCGGTACTCAGTGGGTCGTTTCAACACGAAATTGTGAAATGCAAATTTATCCCCTTTCGGGAGAGAATCACCAGATAAAACCGTAAAATGTTTGGGTGAATAATTATAACACGGTAGTAGTTGGTTAGTCTCGGGTGCGTTCACATGCTTTTCCCAGGTGGACGAATCCGTTGGTGATGAACCTGGCCAGGCAAACTGTCCGGTTATCTGCTCGATCAGCGGAGGACACGATTGTATCGCTCCATTTTTTTGCCACTATGATTTTTAGTGTCATTGTTTTGTCGCTGGCAGTAGCTCGTGACCGTAACAGGTGCCTCAGATGCGGTTCACCGAAGACCAGTAGCTGTATGCGAATCGAGTTACTATATCGAGATGTTCGGCGAGAATCCCAATAATGAAATTAAATTTACGAAGTGGAAACCAAAAAATGAAATTAAATACTAATATTTTCAACTGTTGTAGTGTATGTAAAATGCCACACAAGCTAGCATAATTGTAGTCTGATCACTGGATGCCAAAGACACAATTATGTGGTGCTGCAGAGGAGTGGCGTGAACCCTGAAGTGTAGTAAACTTGTGAATTTCATGCTGTAATGTGAATATAATCAAAATCTATCCAGGTTAGTCTGAAAATTGACAAACACTCAAACTATGTAATATGCTATGTATTTCTTGCTAGTGATACTCAAAATCACAAATTCTACAGGCTTCATCAGACTGCTCAAGAGTACAAAGTCGCAGTGATTATTTGCCCATTCGCCTCCGTAGTCAAATGAAGAGAAACTGCAATAACTTATTTCTCCAACGGCGAAAATAACTTCTTCATGAAAATCAAATCCGAGCTGTCCTTGGCAATCGGGGCAACGAAACCTCCAGTGTTCATTGTTTTGCAACTCTAAATTCATGTGAACTAAATAGATATGCCTATGGCTATAAGATGAACATCCTTGTGTGAAGTATAAGCAGACGCATTACCCAACCGCAAAGTAGTCTTCCGGGAAGAGTGTCTGAACTGACAGACTGGGAACATTTAGTTTTGGAGTCCAATGCATTCGGCATTTTTCGGAGTATCATCGATGCTACTCCCTAACAAGTTTAAGCTTGATTTATTGCAGACCATATCAACCGACGTAAAAAAGTGAATGATCTTGAATTTATTTAGATGATTTTCTCTGTGAATTCATTGTCATGAGTCACGCTTTGTGAACCCCTAAATCTGAATATAATGCACGGAATGTGAATTCACAACCAAACCGAACAATTGTGGAATTTTAATTTCCTTACGATTACGACACGTGACTGTCTCAGCTGAGTGTATGACGCTGGCTTTGGATCGGCCGAGAGATGAAGCAATTTACTTTGCCTCATCCCGCTTTGCAATGGTGTATAGAGACTCACTGAGAATTTTTTTGGGATATATTTCTCGTGTTTGGGCTTTTTTCTTCAAGAAAATACATATAACATCAATACCAAAGTTGAAGTTGCCGACGTTTTACTCACCGTGTCTTGCTTTGACACTATGCCTTACATCAATTATGTGAAGAGACGGTTACTGATTTACGGAAAGGCTTTGAGCAATATCTATCACATAAACACGTGCAAAATTCGTTTCCACAAACCGCTCTCTAAATTAGTGAAATATTTTGCTGTTGACTGTACATATTTTCATCATTGCGAAAATAAGATGAAAGTTTAACAAATAAACCAACAGCTATTTCTTGTGAACCTATTATCAATCACGAAATTTCTGCTGGCATTCTTTAAACGTTACCGTATTTCTTTTGCTTCTTTCTGCTTAGAAACAATACAATCGACGCTTCAGCGAAAGGATTTTCTCCTGACAGAATCAGCCTTTATCTATCAGTGACCCGAGCTGCTCACGAGGAATATGACCTTCATAGTTCTAAAAATCATTCGTATTTGACCATTTAATAAACTTGATATTTCAAGCTGCAGGCAAATTCATCATGGTAAGCATGGTTACGCAATTTCCACTTCCCAGAAAAAAGTACGGAACTAACGTGAACAATATTAAGCCCTACATAATTTTATATTTCCAACCTGCATTTCGTAGAATGGTGAAAAAATAGGAACAAAAAATCAGTAGAATTTCCGCACTACACATAGATGTATGCTTATTTCGTGCTTAGATTCCGTTGATCTTCCCAGAATTAGGAAGTGTGGATGAGGGAGAGTAGTTTATCATTCACAGAAAACACAATGGGACAGTTACGTATCAACAACAGCTATCCAAAATCTTATCGCTTTCAAATCAATATCTATCCGACTTGTTCTAAGTAACGCAACTGCCAAAAAACAGTTGCGAAATTCAGCAGTCCTTTCAAGCAGTAAACTGGCTTAGTTTAAATAACAGCCCGTTCAGCTGCTTAGAAAGCAGTTTTGGTTTGTGATACGTTCGATATCTAAGCCAATGGGGCGCGTCGAATCTAGCTGAAACGAACATTACGTATACTTTCTGTCATACCGTAAACAAAGCCTCAGAGATCAATTGTTGCCCACTCTGGTTACACACGAAAATTAAAAGTTTACACGAAAGTGATTCGAGTAAGCGGTGGTTCGGATGGTGACTCTTGGCAGTTCAGAAGAAACGGTTGCATGCCGTTTCGGACACACACTTAAATGCTGAATGATTTGTTGGCACAAATCAACAGTTCGTCATGCACAAATATCAAACGAAGTACTTTCATTTTATTAGACTTTTGTATCATTTAGGGGTAGTGGCTAGTTCTCCCAACTGCTACTGTTCTGTAAATACCAAAGGTGAAATAATTGTGCTTCATGGAAAGCCGAGTCTGGAAGAAAAACACCTTTAGTCTGGCAATAATTTCTTTCCACTGATTTCACGGGTACAAATTCGTCGTTTTCAGCTGAAGAGCGCAACTGAACGTGCTATCAAGACCGAATATTGTAATTATTCATCCCCTCCAAGTTAGTTCTAACCAAAAGGCTGACGCCACAGAAACTCACACAATCGTTTGTTTGAGAAGCGAAGTGATGACACTAAACGTTTTGTGAATTGCTTGCTAAAACAATTTAGGATTCAGAGCGTTAGGGTTCATGGTCTTGATACTCAAAAATAAATCAAAGCTGATCCTATATAATGAGACTCTGAAACTTATTCAGAGTGGCTGCAGCTAACACTAATTCTTCTCAGTCTGTTTAGTTGATATGCTAACACGGAGCAACTAGGTGTAGAGCTATGGAGTTGCATTCTTATGGTCATGTCAAGACAGAATGACCAACCGAATTGTTTCACTGAGGGAGCAGCTCCGCTTAATCATGGGGCAGACTGTTGTACCATCATACAGGTAGGATTTTGCTATGAAACTAAATAAAAGTCATAAAATTTCACTTGCATCTTCATTGCGCATGGATGCATGAGTGCAATACGGGTTGCGGTACGGTTAGCGAATGATAAAGAACGAAAGTCTTGAATCTCTCACCACCAAATACAAATATGCACAGATGCCGACTTTGCTTCCTTGTCACACCCACAGACTCGGTAATGAAACCCACAGCTGTCAGGATTACGTCATCATTTGCAAACTGACGAAGGCCCAGTTGAATCTGGAAAACCGGAATGATTCAACGTTTCGCCGGGTCTCTCACATGATGATCTCAATTTTCACCCGGTCAGACAAACAAGCTAGGCCGAACTGTGATCACCACGACCATTCCTGGTCTCATGAATGGAGCGGTCTCGGTACAGACGGCGTGCTAACGAAAGATGCAAGATAACTTCTTGAAGTTACATATGAATGAAGTGAAACCACCATAATATGAACTTATGTTTAGATAACGAAGAAGTCCGTTCATATAAATTCGAAATGAATGCTCCAATGTTTTCCCACAAACGCCCAAGCACTCGTGAACCCTTTTGATAAGGATTGCGTGAGTATTCTCGGCATCCTGTTTTGGTAGATTTGATTTTGTGATGTGCCCCACCATGAAGATGGAATGCAGCTTCGCCGGAAAAAAATAACGGGAGAGAATGTTCACGGATAGAGAGATAAAGAGAGCCCTATTAGGTTTCAATACCAAGAACGATCTGTGGCATACATGTTACGTCGTCTGTCAACTTTACTTTTCCAGAAAGAAACCTGATCGTTCTAGGCATAAAATTGTAAAAAAAATGCTCACTGGTCGGAAGCAGAGCGTTTGTAGATTGCTGTGAACTGCCTTTTGGTCGTATTATTCGGTACATCACTTTTTGCACGTTCACGTGCTTGCTGTTCGCACAAGGATGCAGACTCGGATACGGCGCATACCGCAAACAGCACAACAACACGCGTTGTTCGATTCGATCCAGCTCTTTTGATTTTCGCATTCGAATTTATTCAAACAATTCAGAGATATTAAACGTTTTTGAAGCGATTGATTTATTTTACCTATGATTCTTATCTCGAGGACAACAGCAAGGCTTTCGGTTCTGTTCTAATCTTCATCCAATTAGATGGTTTGAACAGAACAGTTCATAAATAGCTTCAATTTTTAGTGGGGCCAAACGCGCTGATTGGAATTCAATAATTTAGTATATTCCCACTTTCGCATCAATAAGGTCTCAAGGCAGTTTACTAATCACTGTTTAGCATAACCGTTCTCCGGTTGTCATGAACTGAATATGTGGACTGTAAATTCGTTGCATGTTCCATCACATTATCCAAATCTAGTGGAACAAATTAAGTAGCATAGTTGATATGAAAAACAGATTACAAATTGGTTAAACTAAGTTACTGAAAGCACACAGTCAATTGTGGTGCGCATTGTGCATTTGGTTTTTACACGTTTTCCCTAAATTGTGCTTGTCTGTTATGTTTGTTGGTGGTTGTCAGATTGCTAAGGGCGTTCATTTCACTACGTGATAGGAAATACTGATCAGTGGATTTGGTTGCGTAAAATGTGTCCGTAACGCCCATCTATCTAGCGTGGTAAAACGTGTTAGTAGCCATGGATGAGATTGCTACCAGTTGACAATAAAATTGTGTCACCCTTTTCAAACACAGGCATACGTTTAAATAAAACGCTCATCTATATTTTATGGTAACGAAGATTTTTTTCCTAAAACGTGTATATTCACAGATTCGAGAACTTCACTTCCTTTTTCAAGTCAGCCGGTGAAGAGACAAAGATGTTTTCATTTTTCCTAAGTATTATTTACAACAAAACACAACTAACAGTAAGACTGAGAATTGGAAGGAACAACAAATAGGAGCAGCGATGTGCGAGTTATGAAGCTTCTCTATCTCACGGTAACTTTGTAAGTCAGTCTTGAACCAATTGAACTGGTGTACTCAGTCCTCAAAATATGTATTTATTGGGAGGGGAACAAAAATGGTGTACATACAACGCCTAAATGAAACAGATTTTCGAAGTCAATATGTGTCTATCAGAACCAAGGACGCCACACCTGTGTGATGTATTCGTCAACAGACTCGCCTGAGTTGACAAGGAGAATAATTTGTTTCACACTGGACAGCAGCTTGATTTACATATTCTATTGTGACAATAATGCGGAAGGAAACCCGCGACCAAACATTCGAAATGGGAATGGGAGTAGAAAAATTGTTCACGCTCTCAAAGGAAGATAACTAGTGGCCGTGTTCAACGTGCCACCACGGTTGGCAAGTGATTCGAAAACCGTGACCTCGTATCTAGTCGAATGTAATGGTATAAGTGAACCTTTATGTTTAGTTTGTGATGACCCTGGGTTGAAACATTTTCAGTGAGTCTCAGTTCAACGGCTATAGTCGTGTAAAACAACGAGACTTGATTAGTGCACGAAATGGAAATTAAATCATGGGCGAAGAGAGCGGTTCGCAAATTGTCACAGCCAAAGACTGATGAAAACATTGACCAGGATTACAAGTCACATGAGAACAAGGTAGCCATACAAAGGAGATGAAGGACCAGGAAAACGAAGCACCAACTGGTGCTTTTAGTAGACTTTTAAAATATTCGTCGACTCGTAAATATTAAATGTACGTATCTGTGCACAGGCGAGAAGATAACTCGAGATAGTTGAATTCAAATAATCTGTTACGATGCTTCTAGTTCACACGAAATTTCTATGGGGATCTGCAAATATGGGACAATACCATTGATTACAATCCTGATACAAATTTTCCTATTCGAAGTAACTACAAGTAGAGTGTTCAGTTATATCCACTGATATCGACTGATATTTTTAAACTAAATTTGTGTAATGATTACTCTCGTTTCGTCCCCAGAAAGTAACTCCGACCGTAGAGCGCTGTGACAAGTGAGCGCTTGACATGTGAAATACTCATCCTCACCGTCACAACATATCACCATACACGTGATGTCTAACACCATATTACTTGATCCACTTGCTCAACTCAGTGGATCGAAATGCATGACGGGACACAGTTATTTTAATCTGACTATCTCAATATACATCAGGGGTATAGATGCCCTTACAAAAATGTGTACGAAAAACAGTCAGCTATGAGAGTTTCTCGATAGAAAGGGTCTGAGTACTTGGAAAATCTTTGGTTATCATGGAGACAGACAGAACGTTTGATTGGAAGTCGGAGAACACTTATCCGATGGATCTGCAATGCGTGGATCGTTTAAAATAACAGACTCCGCGGAGTACGCGTTCTTCGAAAAGTTAGGCTCAAATCGCTGCAGACCAAACAAAAAGCCGTGACATGCAAACTTGTCCGCTAGGCTTTTGGATGTGTCTCATGCATTAGATCCTAGAGAAGTTATCAGTCCTAAACGGAAACCTGTGTGAATCTCGGTAGCCGAATCATATTCCAAAGATACGTATGAGCATCTTTGAATGTTTTGTCCGTGGGAAATTGAGATAGGAACGGCTTAATGAGACTTGGAAGCGCATAATCATTTTGTTGTGATGTGACAACTCCATTTTAAACGTGGTACTGTGGCTGGGTCGCGTCTGAAAATCTTCTGAAGATTAACAAACGTCTGCTTGGATTGAAACGTCAGGGAATGTTTCTGAACACCGATGTGTCTGACGCAGTTTCAGCTGGGGAATCAGACCGTGATCTGATTTACTTCATTGAAAAACTCCACTCGTATAAAATGTTTAAGTTTTAAACATGTACAATACCCAGTTCTCTTATGGTAAACACTTTTGATCACCATGAAATACCCAGTCTGGAATTAGTCACCCATCCTAACAAGTTCCTTTCAAACACAAAGCAATGCAGCGAGAAAGGCAGTGGTCAGTGGGGCTTGCCCTACTGTTTAATGCTGTACGACGATGAGGATGACGATGACTGCATTCGATAGACCAATAAATTTCTGACAAGGACAAGAATCGATCGTAAAGAGAACTGTTCCCATTCTATAGGAGGGTGTCTGTTGTATCTCTTCTAGACAATGCAATTCGTAGCTGATGAGATCACATTTATCAGATCAAATCCGTCAAGTTTGTACGTTCACGAACTATCTACTTGTCGAGCAAACGTTGCGAGCGTTCTGAATGACAGGGTGAAACGTGCTTTTTAAGAACCAATCTTTTTGCCGGCCCTGTCTGAGTTGTTCAGAACCTTTTTTCAGTTTACGCCATTTCATCTTTATATGCAACAAATAGGCTTCATCATTTAAGAAAAGTGGAACATATACGCAATTTTTTTACCGGGCACAGCTAGTAAACTGTACTAACTTGCTGCAGAATTGAACGCAGTAGCTGTCTGTCGTATGTAATTGTTCAACGGTCACTCATTCTCAACTCTCTCAAAGGTGTACACAAAAAATCGGTCCTAGTGGATAATGAAATACACCCCAGTAGTATTCTCAGCACTAAACTCAAACCTGTTCAGGTCGGTCATCGTTCTCTTTTAATTCGAGCCGCGTGTTGATGAATGTATAGAAGACGTTCGGCTAGCGGCCTCAGAACGCGCCTTCCATCGGGCCTCGAAGTGACCTACCAACGAAATTCCCTCCATCGAATGAATAGAGAAGACTCGGGTCGGTAGACAGATGCGATAGCGTATTTTACATAGCGTGGCACCGAATGGTTACCAATATGAGCTATACACATGGAGCCAACGAACACAGTGACGAAGCGAAAAGTGAACCAAGCGCATACGGTCGGAGAAAACAAAAAGTGTATCAAAGGCGAAGTTGTCGGAAATCTGGTGCATTTTGAGTTCAGTAAAAAGTACGCAACCGAAAAAAATGTTGCAGTCAAAATCAAGCCTCAAAGAAAATCGTTGTGAAAACAAGCCGAGAACGATATTCTGAAATTGTTCATTTTCTCAAGACTATCAAGGTCACCACAAATGTACTCTTCTACTTAATCCCCTACAATCCCGTACAACGAACCAGTTAGTATCTGATGCGTACGTTTTGAGACAACAAATGCCGTAGTCGTAATTTTTAGAATAGCTATCTCAAAGGTTTTTCATGGACACGGTTACCCAGTTATCCAGCTGAAAACAACTATGTCCCCGTCGTTGCCCACAGCTATTAATGCAAGAACGGATGTATGAAAACCAATACTATTCGAACTAGTCGATGCTCCTAAGTCCACTACTTTCGATGTCAGATGCGTATGAACCTCACAAATATCGGTTCACCTCAAAATCCGCCAGTGGTACATTGGAAGGTATACGAAAATAAACCAAGGTAAAAAAATGAAAGGAAACTTATGAAAAACCATGTACACCAGGAAATTGGTCGAATAGAAGCACGCCACTGACTGCGGAACCTAGTTCAGTTGCCTAGTGTCCTCAACCATCCGGTAGGCAGATCTCTTGAATCCCCAACCCGGAAATCTACTATGCAACCACTGTGACTTGAGAATCATTATAAATCGTAGACTAAAAGGCGATGTGTTATTGGCTCACGGTATGCGGTGGTAGATGGCGCTTGTTGACATTACAAATGGCTCTACTGATGATCGCCAATTTCGTCATCTAGAAACGGAGACAAAACGTGGAAGCGGTCAGAAAATAAGCATAACAAGCCTGTTGAACTTGCTAATTATTTATTTCTCATTTCACAAATGAAGTCTTACTTTTCGTCCCGGATCTGTGCAAAATCCTCAGAGTTCGGTAGAAACACAAGCGTCGCGTTTCGTAATGATTTGTGTGTGAGTAAAAAGGATTTGGTTCGAAAGTCACACGAAATATGACCTGTCCGGTATCTACAATAGTCTCCGTGGTTTGACATCCCAAACGCTGTATTTTAAGAGCTCTGAGTTGTGGCTTGATTCATCTATCGTCATCTGGGCTAACTACCCCCACCCAGTATAAACAGTAAAGTATCGAATATTTTGAATTACACATCTAAGCAAATGTTTTTTAACGTGGATCTGAATTTCGGAAAGCGTTCAAAACAGGATTTTCAGGCGAACGCCAGGACGACAGTACCTTAAAGCCAACAGGACTACAAATTCAAGGGTGCTGCCTGCGCGCATAAAAACGTGTAATCGCTGGGGCATGATTATCGCATTTCGATGTTGCAAAAGCCTAGAACTGTGTTTTCATCTACTTTTTGGACGATATAATGAAGTGAACAGCTGTTTAATTCGTAAAACAAACAAGGGAGAAAGATAATACCCGCTGAGGAAGTGACAGAGAAGATAGAAATAATTGAACTGAACCCAGAGAACGAAAATCCTATGTGCAGAATAAAACCCTTCAACAACAAAAGATCGCAAACACATTGTATAATGTGCCAGAAACGGCGAAGATTTGAAGCTGTTATCCAAAACCTCAGAATTAACATTTAACATGTATAGGCATTGTTAAATGAGATTAGAAAACGGGGTTAAACGAAGGCCTCAAGAAAAGAAAACTTCTGGATGATGTTAGGCAACATAGTGAACGAGAACTCTTCAATAATCCTCACTGGGATTGAAACAGTATTTGAGTCCGAAAGTTCCGCATTGACCATTAGCACGGCCTCTATTGATCCACTCTTTGATAACCATGGCTATAGCATGAAAAAATTTACAATCCAACCCTTTGAGCACAGTAGGATTGGTGTCAAGATAAAGCGCGCCCAACATGCAGAATGGTCGCATACGCAGGGAAGCTCTATGTTAAGACTTTACGTTGACGAAACCAGTTACAACGTCTGGTGCTTTTGATCGATCGGATGATCTGTTAAAGGGAAAATCACATCAAAACCTTGCCGTCAAATAAAGGTGCGAGCCTGAATATCACTGCATGCATTTCGTCTCTTGGGTTGCACATCATAAATATCACGTAAAAAGGCTCACGAAGGTAATGGAAGGACAGTCTGCCAGGACGCATAGGTTTCTTTTATTGCAAGAAATTTTCTGTAAATCTATTCACGGTATCACAACAACTGCATGCGCTTTCTACGATAGGTACGATTTCACATCTATACAACCACCCAAAGAACTTTTAGATTTATAGCTATATGTCCTTTGTAAAATAAATGGTATACTTTACATTTTCACTCAGAACTTATTCGATGTTGATGGATGGCTCTTAAACTACGAAGAATGCTGTAGTTTAACTGCATTATTATCATCAGTTTATCACACGGCTACAAATGCAGTCAGACCCAGATCAGATGAATACGAAAAATCCCAAACTCGGTTGGTTATCCCCTTACATCTTGAAGCATCGTTCATTTATCTCAATATTTGTAGGCAATCATACGACTCAATTTTACCGTCTACTACCCAATTCTGCGAGACGGATTTAATTTTCATAAGCACCCGATCCCTGAGCCTGACTGCTGAGTTCCAAGCTTTTCATTCAACGAGGTGATGTCATCCTCATCAAAAGCTTGAGCCATGAACACCAGCAGTATTCAGTGTCACTGAGACTAGGGTTATATTGTTTGGGCGATGATGCAAGGAACATTGTTTGTCGTTCAAAAGCCTATTGTATGAGATCCCGATTTGCTAAATTTCCACCATAACTTTCCCCTCAACTTATTCAACCGAACAACTCTACGCGATCTGGGGTCTTCGTTAGAAATCATGCTTCTTTGCAAGTTCCCAAATGTATAAGGATTTAATTTAGTTAAACTGTTTTCGGTTTGTCTCTGAAGTAAAATTATTAATTTTAGTGACGGGTAGGTCCACAAAAATCACTCTAGGAGGTCTTTGGAAGATACTGTTGTTATACTGAGCAGTAAACCAGGAGAAATACATCATGCCATGTGAGGAACTTCAGTTGTTCCCGCAGAAGCGGCCCGTAAGAGCTTTTTTTAATTAGGTAAATATTTATAAAATCGAATCTTTTCTCTGGTCTTCCTAAGGCTAGTAACGTGCTGAAGAATTTCAGTGTCTTTGTTTCCGTACTAAAAAGATGAACAACCAGCTGGGACAAACTTTTGGACCACTAAAACAATGAGCTTTGTGAAATACTTTTGTTGAGCTCGACCGTCGTAGTTCGGTCTTCAACGGGATCTGTCCACAAATGGGGCACTGCAGGAAGTGTTCGTTTTCCTGGTATGCGACCTATCCCAGGACATAGTTATTCATTATGAAGAATGGATTTCGGGCATTCAATACCTCCTGCAATTTGTTCCAAAATGTAGCCATTTCAGCACGATTGTCATTCTGCATTTTTCTACTTATTTTCTAGCTTCGGTTAGTGTGATACGAGAGGTAAAACGTGATAGAAGCAAAATTTAGTCGACAGGATAACGGTACAATGAAATTCCCCAGTGATTTTACGAATGCGGATGAATTTCCTCCCATAACTTGACCGCAAGTACCGACCGCGCTGCACCCATATCTGAACCCAATATCAGATGAAACAGCTGACGATCGGTGGCTGCTTTATCATCCAGGTTATCTGTCCACTTTTGACATTTCATTCAGCACAATTTTATCATTGCAATCACTTTACTAGCATGGCACAGCCATGTCAAATTTATCTTTAAATTTATTCAGGTAATCCCAGAAGCAGTAATCGCATCACGGAAACCATTTTCAATAAGCAGATCGGAATCTGTAAAGTTTTATTGTTCAATAACACAGCGTAGTTAAAATCGTTGGTAGGTTGTCGACGTTTCGATCACCACGGGTAACCTTCTCCAAGACTGGTTTCACAACTGTACGACTGTAAAATCAGTCTTGGGAAAGGTTACCCGTGGTGACCGAAACGTCGACAACCTACCAACGATTTTAACTACGCTGTGTTATTGAACAATAAAATTTAACCATAACTTTTTACATGGCGCATCAGTTTTCGATACGCTGCGAACCAATCTCAGTTCTGACATACCAATGAGATAGGAATCCCTCCATATGGTTCACGCACTGATGCGTAATTTCTAGTGACCTCAACTTTTGACAACCAATCTAATCTTAAACTTCAGAACAAGCACGGGCTTGATCAAAACAAGATAGTCAAAACTATTCGCTTTCGGGACAGAATATGATGGATTTGATCTGATGAGTCGAAAATATGTCTTTGACGAACCAATGAGCATTCAAAAAACCATCCATTACAATCTGTGAGATAATGATACTTGGTATATGGTAATTTCATTGAATACTTATGCTCAACACTGCACTACTGTCACGAAGGAAAGCTAACAAGGAGGCCACCTCTGAAAAAGAACAAACCGAATGATTTTTCGATAATCTACCACTTTCGTTCATGAAATAACCGCCTAATCTTCTATTTAGGTTGGACATTGGAGAAATTGATTTAGGGCAGAATAATAGGCCATAGAAAAAAGTGAAAAACCTGATAAACTCAGACATCTTAACCCACGGATTTGGTATGCTAGTCAAGCGGAAGAAAACATCATACCATTCTTATTGATACAATAGTCGGTGTTTGACTACACTGCACCTCAGCATAACACGTGATATTATTTACCAAGTCTGCGCATTTATTGCACACAGTCGGCTGAGTAAGGGAATCACGCAAAATGTGGGCTCAAACTCTGTGAGCTATGGAGAGGAATATCTGATCGAACGTTTTTTGTTAGAATATAAACCCAATATCCTTGAAACCTAAATTGCCACCATCGTGTTAATTTCTGGAAGTGTACAGAAAAGATATAAAGCTCAGAATATTCAAAAGAACGATTTACCTCGGTGAAACAAATTTGGAGGAGTTTGGACGATGTAAGTGCCACTCAAACTGGTGCTATTTTGTTGAAATATAATTGCCCTGCAGTTTGGCGGCTGTTCAAGCGCCTGCTGTGTGATATATGTTTAACAGGACCTATCATGATTGTGTTTCTTTGTGGTTGTTGTGTGACGACAGAAAATTCCTTTTACGCTTTTTGTTTTTCCGGTCAACCCAACCCGCGCTAGGTAGACCGTGTTCAGCAGTGGACAATAGTCAAATCATTTGATCCACCATAGGAATAGAGATTGTTTTTCCATGTATTCGCACCAGTCTGTTCAATGATAGACATCATATTCAGAGTGAATTATCAGCATTTCCGGGCTAAATCTCGTTCACTTAACACAAGAGCATATTACGCCATGTACGATCTATTAGTTCCCGCCTCAAGACCTTGATTACTGACAAAAACAGTAGCATACATATAACCAGAATTGACCTTAGCCACTTAAATAGAGATTCAAAGAAGTCTTCGGAAACTGGTAGCAATGCCGTCTGTCAGTATACCACAGAAAGTACACCAGTTAAAGCGGAAGTTGACTTAGACGAAACTATGCAGTACATGGGGTGCTAATAAACCCACCGTTTTTCTGCGATAATTTTTGAACCAAACCTTTTAGGGTAGCTAAATTTGGCCTGCTGATGTGTTAGCTCACTACTATACCAACTAAAAACACAGATTTGAAGCAAGAAACAGATAAATTGATTTATCTTAGAAAATATGTCTGAGACGTTGTGAATTGCTATAAAACCCACCCCTGAACAAATGGCAAAAACACCAAGCTGGTATACAAACCCAACAATCTTCTTTATTACTGACTCATTTTCGACGTTCGAGGATGTGATATTGATCAGTTTTCATGTCACCCATGATTGATGAACGAAATTTACTCAAGCCCCACGTTCTGATTAGTAGTAGAGACCTCGGCCCCTATCGAAACAGAGGGATGATGCGAGGTCCAAGGCTCTCCAAGCTAAACACAAGTAACAGTACTCACACATAGAATCTGGAATTAGCGTGCGCCAGATTTCCAAGAAAACTTCCAGATCGACAATTGTTATTTGCCATGTGGCTGAGAGAAAAAGTACAGTTAAAAAAAACCTCAAAACTGGGCATGAAAAACCTCTCGCATGGTGCTTCAAACGAACCTACAAGTGCACCAATGCTGCAGAGGTTCTTGTATCCGAATTCTGGCATCCGGCGTATAGGATAGCTCCTAAAATCTGCACGGAATCTACAATGCAGAAGAATGAGGTCACAACCCTGGGTGACTGGTCATCATTTTCAAAATCAATAGGAATAGGTCAGAAATCACATCACTTGGAATGCCAAGTGGAAAATATGTGATATGCGGCAATGAGAAGCAGTATAACTTCAATAGCTCTAGTGTAATTACTTACTACTAACACGACTTGCGGAGAAGCAAGCTGAACTTTAGTTGTTGAGCCTTCGGTGGTGACTCTGAGACGATCTGGAGTGTAGTTCTGAAGAATGGAAATCGCAGCTAGCAGTCTTAGAAGAGAAGCAGACGGTTGGTTCATAGATCAGAACGCAATTTGGATATTTGTTTTCGAAGATTCCGGCAAATCGACAAAGACCGTGACGTTTCAACATTATGACGTGGCCATAAATACGGCCAATCTCACCATTGTGTATGGTTATGGTGACGCATACTAGGTGGACAACCAATCAATATCACTTTCATGCATGGACATATACTTGCTTGGTATCGATCTCTAGTCATGATTCTGTGCGGACAGCGTTGACTGACCGACCTCTGAACGTATAGATTACCATTACTTGTTTGCACGTGAGAGCGCATGCAGCTCAGCTTTTTTATTTGCTTGCTCATCCACTTACTTGCAGTTTACTCGCCGAATGTGGTCGGATTGCATTCACATTCTTTTAAACATATGAAGTGCAACAATTGTGTATTTTGCTGCTATTGATTACGTACACGGAACATCGAAGACCATGAACCGGCCTGCTTACACCCTAAACTTGAACCCAATTGGAAATGTCTGGTGTATGTTAACAAGACGAGTCTATGCGGATGAAAGAATCTTCGGCACACTGCGCGATTTCACGCCTATCATCATCGATGAACGGACAACATGGAACAGAAGACTATCCGGCACATCATCGGAAGCATGCCTGGACATTTTATTTCAGTCATTACCGGTAAAGGTCATTGATTCGCAACCAGCTGGTAGCTTTAGTATTCTTCCGGGGGTGGGTCCAATAGCATTTCGCACCCTCCCAAGCATATTTTCCGGGATAAATCGATTGACCCGTTCAACGCTTCAAAAGTATGTGTATATTTGATAAACTAGTCAGCTGATACATCAGCACGCAAATGTTATCACCTTAAGTGGTTTCGCTCAAACGTGTTCGCAGAAAAACAGGATGGGCTTAAAATAATTTCTTGCAGGATATTTGCGGTATTTTTCCCGAATTCTACCGAATACTTCACAGGTTTCCCCTACGTTGGTGCTAATTGTGTAATTCCAACTGTAGAAGGAAGCAGTACTGTTTAACGGTCAAAACTAAACAAGCTAAACACTTCAGCTGATTAGCAGAAACTGAATTTATGGAAAAATGGATTAAACTGAAATACGTCAATTGCAAATAGGGTTGATGATCTTGATCAGCGAGGAAAATGGAGCTATCTCAAAGATAGAAGAAAACACTACATCGCTATCGGCATCCAGAAACCTTGTTTGTTCTCAAAAAATGAATGAGTTATGGGGAGCACAAAGTAACAGTGTTTCAGGACAATGACAATTCGGTTGGTGTCTTGGCCTGCAGATGCATTCGTGCAATGGAATACGTAGCAAAGCCACAAAATAAGACAGATGCTAATACACAAGAAGTACATAAAAAGGAAAAAAACATTGATTTGTTCGGCTAACTTAAAGTGTTACTTTAATGGTAGTGAGGAAAAAAACAACTATTAAAAGGAACGGAACGGTGAAAGGTTATGATCAAACCGATGTTTTCGTAGATGAAAGATACTAACCTGATTTCAATAACTTCTCGGATTTTTGAACATCTGCCCGATACTGAAAGTTTTCTCCACTAACATCCGCTCCTAGAGGTCGATCCTTCGTAGATGCAGACAAATCCTCAGTCCCTTCTGAAGCTTCTATGGCTTCTGGAATATCCCAGTATACTTTTGAATGTTCCGATATGTTTCCCGTGCATGAACTGTATAAAGTTGAAATGTATGTTGTCAGCTGACAGACTCACCTGTTACTGGCAATCTGAGGAGGCAGGTTATTTAGGAAAATGCTTGCATCACTTTTGGACCTTTTCCAAAAGTTATCATCATTTTCACCCTGTCCAGTGGCTACTTTGGACATTTCATTGTCAAGATCGGGAATTTTACTACCTCCCGATGTTGTCGACATGATCTGGAAGAGAAACACATGACAATTTCTGAGATAAATTATAGAACGACTATTTCCCTCCCGTCATTTCCTCAGATCTAAATTGGATAAAAATATTATGGGTTAGTATGAAAGATACGCTGCAAAGAGTGTAATGTGCAAATGAATAGCGAACTACTCATACAAAATTGAAAAGAAAGAGTAAGCAACTGCGAAGCATAACCCAAATTTTCACGCAAATCCTTCTGAATTAGTGTTTAAAAGATGGTTTATCAAATTCTATGCGTAGACCATTATTCTTTGAACAATTTATTGCAGTGTTTCCAATTCACCCGGAGTTTGTTCCACGGTACCTGTTGATGATTAGGAAAAAAATCTCATTCATTAACCGAACTGAGATATAAGATTTCGAGTCTAATTTTGGAAACAGCGCTCTCCTGTATGGGTTTCATGTGTTCGATCTGCAGGGACACAGAACGAAGGAAAATTTGATGAATCGGAGCTCAGTAAGGGCACCAACAGGCACCAGCATTGACCCCAACAAAGATGGGTATGACGATCTATGTCCAAGCTTCACAATAACGAACATGGTTGTCATCCAATGTGTGAACTACTGAAGCCACGTATGATTTGCTGCCACATGCCTCAGGTTTGTGATTGCACGTGGTCCGTGGTAGTGCATCGGATACATGCCACTGTGAGACTAATCACTTTCATTTATACTCGTTTGCACTCACGGAATAAGAACACTGTTTGGGGGCTATGTCTTTTGGACAGAAATACAGGTAATTAGCTTACGTGGTAAACCAAATTCGTTTGTACGTTTAAATTGAAGAATTTTCGTAACCACCTTGAGGAAATTCTTCGTTGCCGATGATATCCTATCTGGTGATGGGAGCCAAACTCAAAGAGAAAGTTTGTGCAACTTTTCATCAGACTATAAGGCAAAGAAAACAAGAATCGATCTAGAAAGCAATGCCCCACTTCTTCTTCCTGTTTCCACGGAGGCTGATTTTTCGCCCCCAGTAATTTTCACTTTTGTTTTTATGTTCTCCACTTCAAGAGCTATTAGTCAAATCACACAGTAAGATGTGAGACATTAGGAATTAAGTGAATGACAGCCGAAAAAGTCGATAGGGTGTCAGGCATGTTTCAATGCTAACTCGCCTACTTGATTGTTCAAGAAGCTGAACATGCGTCGAGAATAATAAAATTTTCAAATAAACTTTTTCTCCTAATGTATGTACTATTTTCACTTCCTCCTCAGTTGTTGTAAAACAATGTGCAACAATTTAGGAAGGGGACCAAGGCCAGTGAAAGGCTGCCAAATGGACGTGAACGGCGCCGGCGGGAATCAAACCCGTCGTTATTGTCCAAAGTCCACGAAGATAACCATTTGAGCACCGCCAGTTTGAAAGTTTTTTTAATACTATTTTAAATTGTACTGGGGATTTGGGACCGACAATCGCAGTGAATTCCATTCCCAATGGGAACTGAATGAAAAATACGTGCATGAGATCGTAGGTACATTTATCAAATATAGTGCTTGCGCTGTGTGTGAGCTTATACGAATGAGGGGCACACCAGAGTTCGCAAATGCTAGCCTAAGCGGCACAACTGACAGCTGATCATCCCCGGGGTCTTCCAAGCTTCATATGACAGCATCTTGGCTACTAATTCGTGAAACTATTTAGAATGCTCGAGAGAAGGTCACAGAAGCCGGATAAAAATATGCCAATTGTTTGCCTTTTAATCATGTTTATTACAAATAAAACAATATTTTCAAAAGTTAATCACTAATTGACCTAGTTTGTCCCAAGGAATCAGTAAATTTGGGATTCTCGTAGCCAATGTGGAAAACTCACTCGCATAACAGCGGTTTAAAACTCAAATCACACCACTCAGAAGCATGGTTTCTCTAGGAATTACTGTGGTTTTCTACTCATGTTCAGGATGACTGTCTGCTTATCAAGTATGCGAACGACGTGATTTTTAGCGTGCCCTTCCCTAATCAGTCTACTCAACTTCTGACAGCATAACTGAGCTTGCTAATTGGCCCTCCATACAAAACCTGCGAGTGAATTCATTAAATTCTTCTGACATTTTACTTGGTCTACACAAGGAGATTTAGTGTTCTAATCATTTGGAATCCACTCCCCGTGTTCATAAACAGTGAGCCCATCGGGAACAGTTCGCCAGCGAAGTGCCTCGACGTTATCCACTACCGTCGCCTTTCTCGATCTCAATCAGTTACCTCAGTCTTTTGATGATAAAATGGCCAACGTTTTGTCTTTAGATTTAAATCCCTCCGTACTCTACTTCACCTAAGCAGAAATTGTGTTTACTCCTGCCTTCCACCTCGCTGGCTCTACGTCTCCCCCGTAATATTTCTTTGACTAATGGCTAAAGAGTTTAAACTGATTGTCCCATCCTTGAAGTATTCATATAGAGGTGGTGGTGTTGCTCAAAATCAGCAAACCCACTTTATAATGTGCCAAAACCACAGTCCACGTACAAAGTCCTCTCGTATGATATCGACTGATGAATTGGGACCCATTGACCTCGCTGTGAACATTTGTATTATCATACCTAAACCTACAAGTTCTCTACAGTAAAACATCTAACCCGTTTCCTCGCCAACCCGGATGCTATTATTGCAGAAATAAACCCAATTCCGATTTAATACTATATCACACTCATTGTTATTTCTTAATTGGAAATGGTTATGTGGTTGCTGTATATTCACCCTGGGGTGTAAAAAGTATACACTTGACTTAATTAGTCTAAAAAGGTTATCGTTTCATTAATCCAAATGTTTAAAGTCATTGACACCGGGCGGGATTCAAACCAACCTATGAACGAGACCTACGCATTAGCGCCGCGTGTGCTCCCCCCACGGAGCTATGGGGTTTCATCAAAGAGGCTTCGGAATATCTACAAATGGATCTTACTGTTTACTAACCCAAGCAACATGAGTACATAACATCCACCACAGTGAACTACATGGATTTGCCTATGAACTAACCAGTGTCCACTAGGACTTGTGAGACTTCTGGGTTTGGGTCCACGAGACCCGCCTACCATATGGTTGGAGACATTAGGTGACATGGTTAGGAGTCAAGCCCAGAGGCATAATTGCATTCGGGCTCCTTCTTTCTCTTCGTGATTTCCGCTTATCACTTTGTTTTCGGCTATTTTTCTCTTTATACTTCCATTCATTCTGCCATCAACTCGAAAATACTGTGAGACAACAACTAAAGTCAGAGCACAGGAATATAAAGCTGATGATCAAATGAACTAAACCGAGTTGAACACACTAACATGTTAAGCCATGGAATACTATTTCCAAGTCAAGTTAGTGCTTTGACAGATACACTGACAGAGTCAGGTGTTGAACTGATCCAAATATAAAAATGTGCTGAATACAGTAGGGTTCACAATCACATGCGGGCACCACTAATTCCCTAATACCTCAAGAATAATGCGAAAGGTCTGAAGCCCTTTGACATGACCTCATAGCTCAGCCAGTAGGATACGTACGATGCTATGCCGTGAGTGTCGTTCATTGGGAATAAGGATGCCCAATTATAATGGTGGTAAAATCAGCTTGTTGTGTTACCTAACACTACTCGTTAGAGGAAATATGACGGTTAATTAATGCAATGTACTTAAGTATAATTGTAATAATAGGTAGGCATTTCAATCCAGTTCGAATAACACATTACCCACGCATCAATTGCATCGGTTCTGGTTGCTATCTTCCAGCAAGAACCTTGATCAGAAATCAAAAAAACCCACGGGATGGAAAAAGTAAGCGAAAAACTACCTGATTCAGCAAACATTACGTACCGAGGAATCTCATCCGGAGAAATACGTAACACATGTCCCATACACCTAAATCAGGTGAACTTTAGTGTTCAATCTGATGCTTTGTTTCGCGCACCTAATGCCCAGCGCCAAACAACAGCATTTTTGGTACAGTGCTCCCATCAGATTCCGTCAATGCTCACATACCGTAATTTTCATGTATACCCTCAGGGGTCATTCTTTTAACCCTATAGAATAAATAGCCTAATTGTTCGACGGTCTCTGACCACCGAGCTTGGTGTTTAGGTCGAGGTGATGAAAAGTTTGCTATCCAAGCGCCAAGCTCAACGATCAGAAGCCACTGAACAACACCAACCTGAGCTACAATCAACATCAACTTTCAAAAGCATTGGGAAGCAGCCTAATTGCTACAAGTTATATCCCATCTTTGATAGATAAAAGGACGTTATGTCGACGCCACAAGTGTCCGAGATTAGCCAAATCTGAACACCCCATCGGCATACGCGATGACACTTCCTTCGATATCCGAACCTTGCGTAAAATGAGGTTGCCTAGAAAACAGATTACATCCATTAAGCTGATTGTCTTCGCATAAAACGTAAGGCTTGCTGTTGGACTAACCCAGTCCTGCAACAGCGGCTTTTAATTTGAAGTTGGAAAACGCATACCGAACACTGCTTGGCAGTTGCTGAAGCTTTTCAGAAAAGGCTGCAACTTACCCGGCTCTTCACTGAGAAGAACAATGTCGTCCGAGTGACCAAATACTTCTCTGCCTGGGCGAAGTTCAGTGCCACTATACTTACACTGTAATGAGAAGGCGAAACGAATGAGACACTTTTATTTGATCAGCCAGACAGTCCAAAGTTACAAGGCGTGTGCACCCATTTTAACGGTTGTTTTTCATACGCACTGCAGAAAAATCGCTACTCCATCTAATGGCGCACTTCGGCTCCGTTTTGTCTATGAGCCACTTATTGAGGTGGTTTCTCATGCGCGTCGTTCGTATTGTGACTTCCCAATGATACAGTTGACATTTTGATCGGTAGGCGCTAACTCGAATCACTTTACTGATTATTCGGAACCCTGATGAGCTTCGTCCTTTTAGGGTTATTTTCATCTGCTGCGGGATGCCACCGGAATACTCACTGTTTCTTCTTTGGTCCGTGGCCCTCGATTGTTTGTCCTGATCGACTTGATCCTGGCTTCGTTCACCTGTCAGAAGATAAAAGGTGTCTTCTAGGCTCAGGACTATTATCAAGTGAGACAAAAAAGCATAGAGGGGTAAGTCTGATGTGCAGTAATTCTCCTTGTGAACTCTGGTGAAGGATAACTGTAAGCTCAAAATGGACTTTGGTTATTTGATTGCAGATATTTTATGATATATATCAGTTTCCTGGTACACCTTTCCACAAAATATTGCACCGGAGAACTTTGCAACCGACTGAGTCGAACGCCGATTTCAGATCAAGAAAGGTGGATATTCTGGACCTGAGGAATGTGCGACTTTGTTCCAGAATGTTTTCAAGGGCGAAGTTGTGACCAATATAACCTCTCACGTAAGCACTGCTGGCAAGAGTTGGATAAACAGTGCAGAGTAGTACCAGTGAGCAGTTTAGATGCGATGTCCTAGAGACTTATTTCTATACGGTTTTCACAGGAGGGCTATTCGCTTTTCTTATAAATTGATATGACCACCAGGTGACATATTCTTTGGGACCTGTTCCTTCTCCCATATCAAAGCGAAGAATTTTGTGAACTGCAATGCCTACGTCAGACCACCGTATTTAAAGGCAGACAGAGGGAACTCATCTGGTCTTGCAGTATATTTAACAGGAGTCGCCGCCTCCCATTTTTATCTAAGACTCTGTTTATTGCCATGTTTATCATATTTATTGGAGATAACGGTTATTTAAAGTGACCCTGAAAATGCTCCACCGAAATTTCCGGACGAAGCTCCAGAGTCTAAATTAGTGGGCCGTTCGCCTCATCGATCGGTCTCATTATAAATGACTTCCGTGAACCGGAAGTTATTGCCGATCGCCGCAGCCTTCTCCATCTCCTTGCACCTCACAGCACAACACTATCCTTTGGGTTTTCTAGGCCTCAAAACATGTTGGCGTTCAAACCACCTCCGTGCATCATCACATCTGGAGTCCTTTAGAATCGGTCTGAAAAATGAACAGGGAAGATGAGGATGCAAATGTCCATCATTTGTGTTTGGGTGCGGGGCTTTGAGCAACATAAACGGATTTAGACCGACCCAATTTGATTTGGGTGCATCGTTTATCTAGGTCATGAGCATCTTGGTGCATCAGGAATCTATTGGGCTATTCTGCTTAAAAAGCATCTTGATATTTATCGTCTAACAGTCGCTGCAAAGGGCGATTGAATGTGGCGTCCGTTCATCAGCCAAATAAACGTAAGTAAAACGCGCGGACAAGCGCATGATCACAGTTAAAAGACGTGGACCAGATTTAACGACGGCCTTGAGTCGATTCGTATCAACAGCAGCAGATGGCAATATGGTCGATTCGAGTCCAACGCTGTGAAAGCGCATGAGGATTTTGGCTTTGGTGACGCTTTTTATGTCAGAAATTTGTGCTGTATGGATTGAATTTTCGGTCAGAACACGGTTGTATGAGTTGACAACTGTTATCCGTTCCATCAACTGAAGCAGCATACGGGTCTCCTAAAGCCTTTTCGCCTCACTTAAGCTTCCACCTTGAGAACAGCAATTACCAGCAGCAACCATTTTAGGTGAAGGGCACTTGCTACTGGTCTCATCAGAACAGCAGTCACCGGGTACATACACATACTAGATGAACAAGAATAGAAGCTTCAGTCTATTACTGTTGACATGCATAACACCATCCAGCCAAACGGTATACAAATGGCTTTTTACCGGAATCCAATATGGTAGCGCACCCTCAGCGTTCATGTTTAGAGCGATGCCGGCGACAGATTTACCAGGAACACTAGACAGGATCGTGTCACAATCGCAGAATAAAACAAGAAGCCGAGTTCGGGCCAGAAGAAAGAACTGTTATCACCAAAACTGGGTCCCGTATGGGTGTTTAGAAAACAGCAATAACTCATTTAAAAGTTTCAAAAGCTCTTTTAGCGCAGTTTTTCCTACCTTTTGAAAAATTTGTGAACATTGGGAGTAGTTCAATAAAGAAAACGCTTCTGTCTGAGAGCCAAACCTCTATTTCTACTTATCTTCAAGTGATTATTCTACCATAAGCTATAAATACTCAATCAAAACACTTCCTGGTTCTTTGCTTTCATTTAGAATCGAAAAATTAAGGATGACGAACACAGTAGAAAGAAATGTTTTTCAAGAGGGCGTGTGAGATTTCTGGACAAACCATTATCCGTGGCTGCCTGCATCATAGAACAGTTCCATTATTCTAACCGGATCCTCTGAAACAATAGCCTACCCTATAAGGCAGTGTGGCATTTAATCAGCAGGAAAAATTGACCTAAGCACCCGTGAAGGAACTTCTTTTCGCCTTCCACAACAGATCTGATTGTGATTTCTCGCCTGTTCTGAATTTTCTGTTGCTTAACTACTGAATCCGCTTTTTAAATTCTTAGATCTATGCATTCATTGGAGCAGACGCAACATGGACGGCTCGGCATCTTTTGGGATTATGCTGCCCAGGTTAGGCCGGCTATAGCCGCGCACAAGAGGCCCTTACTATTTTTGCATAGGTTATACTTAACAAAAAGAGATAAAGTGAATAAAAGCCTTTAAGTCCAGTTCAACCTTCATCATGTTATGGTAAAAAACACGTAAATCATTTGGCTTGCGTTTAACTGTCAGCTTAAACTTATCAAGTTTCTCCTCCCTTAATTCCAAGCGACAGTGGTGAATCGGGATCTAAATCGGAAAGTATTTTAGTTATATAATGGTTTGGTATTTAGATTTTATTGTTTGATGAAACAGCGTTGCCCGAAATGAAGGTAGTCAGTCAATGTTTCCGTTGCCTCGGGAAAATTTTTCAAGAGCAGTTCACCACCGATTGTAAGCTGGTCGTGAGGAAGGTTGCCCGCGGAAACCGAAATGTCGACTGACTACCATCGTTTCAACATAGCTCTGTTACCAAACAATAAACACTTACATCACACGGCGTATGGTTCTGATGATACACTTCGAAATGCTTTCGGCTTCGATGGTATACATATATATATATATATATAATAATAATAATAATAATAATAATAATAATAATAATATTAATAATAATAATAATAATAACGGATCTCTTTATAATAGGCCTGGGATATGCTCCACAACTTATTGTTTTGATTCCTGTCGGCTTAAGCGCTTAGGTGTGGCGTACCGCGAGTAACGTGGGCAAGCAACTTTAAGCATCATGTTCATAATCATAATAAAAATGACCATTTTAGGCTACTCTTATTGCATTTGTCATTCATCATCATCAACATCGTACAGCACTAAACAGTAGGGGAAGCCCCACTGACCACTTTCTTTCTCACCATGTTGCAAGTAGAAGTAGAAAGAATGAATTTACAAGATGGACAGGGAATGGACCTAAACAGGCGGGAAGAAGAAAGCATGCCGTAGTAGCCAACACACGGAATATACAGTCTAACTGTGCAAACACACACTGATCAATCATTTTAATTTGAGAGAAAGTGACAACACGATCCCCACTGTTCACGGTTCGCTGCCATATCCTCTGGTGTTTCCAGCCAACTGGTTGGAGGATCTTGTGGACCCATAACACGAAGGCGTGAGACACTTACTTTTCCTAAGTTCGTTGTACGTTTTCTAACTTCCCGCTGCCACACCATCTGTCGACCTCCATATGGCTTCTTTCATTCCCGAGAAGGATCGGAAAACAGAGCACGGTATGGTAGACATGTGTCTACTATACTTAACCCGTGCCCAAACCAACGAAGCCTACTAAGCTGGATACGCTGCGAAAGAAAGTTCTCTGGAATGGTACTCATACTGTTTTTCTGGTCTCAAAATTACTTACTCGGTCATTCCATCCAATTTCAGCAATATTATGCAAACACCGATGTTCGAAAACCTCAAGACGACGAAAATCTTCTACACACAGACCTCAAGTCTCACAACCATGCAACAGAACTGAATGCACCGCGGTACAGTACACACAACCTTTCGACTTCAGCAAAGTATCAGGTCGGTACCACAAGTGCTTCCGTCCAGCGCACGCCGCTCGAGTCTGTGATAAACGCCTTCTCACTCCTACTAACGTGATCTTGTCTGTCGTCACACTGTTGCCCAGGTATGCGAATAGGTCGACAATTGCTAGTATCTCCCTATTGACGTCCAGTCTTGCGCATGTCGAACGGAGCTACAGCTTGTGCGAGTCTATCTGGTGCAGGTTGCGCGTGTTCCGTGCATTCGAACAAGCAGACAAGGTCGTCCGCGTTTTCTAGGTCTCACAACTTCTCGCTGTTTCCTAGTTTGATGCCGACATCCTGGAGATTTCCCGAGGCCTTCTCCATTATCTCACTCATGAAGAAGTAGAACACGAATAAGGACATGGAACATCCCTGCCGAACATTGTTGGTCGTTTTAAACAGACTGTATGTTTCTTTGTAAATCCTCACGAGGCCAGAAGTATGAGAGTATAATGATCTTAGTAAATTAAAGGACTTCGGTGGCATTCGTTTCCGGTAAAGAGCACTGAAAAGCGTTTTTCGGTCACCTAAATCGAAGGCTTTTCTAGTTCAAGAAAACCATTATTGTCGGCTGACTGTGTATGTGACGCGCATCAAGTAATTGACGAGGAGTAAAAATCTGGTCGATGAATCCTCGACCTGGATGAAATCCGGCCTGTTGTTCGCGGGCGTTCCTCTCTTCAGCCCGTGTCAGGCGGCACAGAACAGTCAAGGCTAATGCCTTAGTGACCATCGAAATTGAGCTAGCCCCAGGAATGGTTAAAAAATTCATTGCGCATTCCCTTCTGGAAGATGAGTACAATCAGTGACTCACCCCATTATAACGGAATACATTCCTCGTTCCAGATGTCACGGAGCAAGTTGGTAAGTGATTTTACCAACGTACAACCGCCCGTTTTGAAAAGAACTGGAGGGAGTCCGTCAGGACCGGCCGTCTTCCCTTGCTTTAGTAATCAAATGCGTGACAACATTTCCACTTTCGATAGAGGTCCAAGTGATGCTCCCCAAGGAATCGCACTTTTTGACACAGAGGTAACTACATTAGCTGGCGGCCAGCTAAGCTGCCTCTTGAAGTATTCGGACCAACGACTAATCCTTTGCTCTTTGCCACAAATAGGCTCTCTATGTCTATTGCATATCGTTTCGCTGACCGTTCGCCGTCCACCGATGTCGCCATTGAATTTGAACAGTCTTTGACTGTTATTTGAAGCAGCTGCTACTTCCATTTCTTCGGCTACTTTGACCCACCAAATTTTGCCATTATGTTCAGGGCTTTTCGTAACTTACGTCTGTAAATTTTTTGGTATCCTGTACATCTTCTTACAGCTTGAGAGCTGACGCTTTTGCTTCATTATACTCAACGACTCTTGGGAAATCCAGTGTCTTTGATGGAAATCGGATCTGGGGCCACAGGCAAAACCTGCTGCCACATGCATTGTCTGCTTGATAAGGGCCCAGTGCTCACTTACGTTAATGTTCGTCGTAGATCCTAGCTCATTTGCTAATTTCTGCTCACAACTGGTGCGAAATCCTGGATCAGACAAACGTTGCACGGCTAACTGGGTTTGCGGTTTGCATCCATGCCCATATAGCTGTGGCAATCTACAGTTCTGAGCCGAACGGCCCCACCGGTAGCTTACCGCGATATGATCGATCTGACTCAGGGTATCTATAGCGTTAGGGCACCATGTTGCCATGAAATATGAGCTGTGTCTGAAATATGTACTAGAAAGAATATCCGATTGTGTGCACAAAACTAGAGAAGCCTATCACCATTACCTGTACGGTTAGCAGATAAATCACAACGGCCACCTAAACAAGCTTCTGATGCATTAAAATTGCCAACTTTTGCATGAAAACCACCTGTTAGCACTAAAGTACCACAGAGTTGGCTCCTGCTCCTGATGAGTTCATCATAGAACTCATCCTTTTCCGTGTCAGAACTGCAGTCTTTTGGGGCGTATGCTGGGATCACAAACAAACTGCACTTAGCACAGCAATCCTTTCAAACGCCAACTGACCCCCGGGATATTACAGGATATAAACGACCACTAACCAGGATTCAGTCTAAAAGGGCAGCCTCAGCCTTGTCAGTCAAGACTATTCCTACATCACGTTGACCCACAGCTCCAGCTACTTCATCTCCTGAAGTGCGCAGGAAATACATCGAACAGATACCAGGAGCAGTTAGTTGAATCACACTGCTCAAATCCTGGATACGCGTTTCACTTAAGCAGCAGACATCAATCTTCAGAGAATCTACTGTGAGCGATAGAGACTTATGCTGACCAGCCTACATGAGTGTATGGACGTTAAAGGAGCCCAGATTCAGAGGCTGACGAGGCTTGAGAAAATGTGAGTTACGAGATAAAGGATTATTCCTGACGATATGTGACAATAAACCGTTGCGAGTATCGGCCATGTTGTCAATGGGAGCATTATGGGTGGATAGATGGGGCAAAGAGAGATGGTTAGGGACAGAAGACAAAGGTTGAATAAAAGAGAGGGAACTCTGGACAGTAGCCCACTTATCACTACCCACCCCACTAGATGCAATAGGCAGTGCGGTCCTGATTATCGTGAGCGACAACCGATGCAGTATGGAGTTCTTTGTAGTTCTGCAGTTCATGGGGGGTTTTGGACGGGTACTGGTAGGGTGTCTAGCCGCAAAGCAAGAGAACGATTAGGGTTCTAAACCAAAGCCCTTAGTTCTAACAAGGATTTATCCGCAGGGCATCAGGGTGACTGGGTGGAAGCCCTTTTGCTTGGGTCAATTATTTTCCCACTGGTTTACCAAATGAGTTGCCAGCTCAGATCGGCTCCCATCCTGGAGGACCAGAAGACTGGATTTTGTCTGGCCTCTACCCATTGACCTATCAGGTATGATTGCATCTCCGGCTTAAGGAAGCCATCCTGTGTGGCTCTCTGGGTCCTACAGGCACGCAGGCCATCGCACCACATCAAGGTTTAGCCTTGTCGTGATGGAGCATTTGTCATTAACAGTTACGCAACAGTTACCGAGTTCACTGGTTCATCGGTAGTTGCGGGTGCTCAAATGACTAATCCTTCAAGTGAATTATATATTATGTCGTATGCCGTCTCATCCAAAAAAGTGAAGAATTGATTGATAACTGATTCTGTCCTGTTAATTGAAGCTTTTTATCCGGTCACGCCTTACTGTCTGGGCAGGCATCTCAGTACCTCGACTTGCACCAAATCATTTAGCCGCCCCTGGAGACTAAGTTTTCCATCCACTTCTTTTGAACGATCTTTTGGAAACTAATTCCTCCAGCGTCACCATGTACACTGATGAGGTGACCATCTGGGACAACAATGCCAATGCAGCTCAGTCAGCCATGGGTCCAGCTCTGCCCTGGTCAACCCATTGGAGCTCATCGGTTACCGATGACAAGCAGGCAAATAGGTCATTTGGTAATGCTCCGGATCATCGTTGCCGCGCAAATCCAGAGAGCGGATCAGCTCAAGATCCTCGGATTATGGCTCTGTAGCGAACTTTTATTCTCCTTCGACCAGGAGAAAGCCAGTTAATTTGCTTTTTATGTGCTAAACCAGGCTAGATTTAAACTCATAAGAACCGCCAAAGAAAACTCCCAGGTCCCACAAGTAACCTTTATTCACTCACAATTGGAATACGGATAGATAGCAGAGGTAGCACAGTGCTACCGGGTCATCAAGAAGCCACTTTGGGAGAATTGCGCGGAAAACTAATACTTCCTTTATAGATTCCAATTCCAGTTGTTCTACATACACAAATGGTATCCGGTCTTCAGAATCAGAACCTAAGGAGAATCGTCCATATAAAATCTAACATGACGTCCCTTGGACGCGATCTCAAGAAAGAAAACCACACCATACGCCAGTCAGAAAATCTTTCAATTTCTTCTTGAAGGTTGGATTATTCATTTCTTAAGACATTTATGCTGATAAATTCTCTCAAATGCTTGTGACTTTCCGAGGCAGGTGACATACCAGCCAAAGACCAACGGATTCTGACCTTAGAAATGTCATCTAGTGTCCACACTTTCAAAACATTTTAGGTAGTGGAAATGGCGTTTGCAATTGTGGCCCTAGGTCTTCTCTGGTAATACGTTGGACACAAACGAAGTTTCCATGTTTCTCTGATAAGAACCTGGGACCAATCCAGTTACCTGCAGTCTACCTGCAGAGGCAGTCCTAAGTAGTCCAGCGGTGAGATGGGTACAGGATTTGCATCCTTCTTAGGGCTGGACCAATTCAACAGCTGTACACGGATGAGTGGCAGATGCGCAATACAAAAGTGAAGTCAAACAAATGCAATATATGATATCCGAAAGGATTCTTAAAGGTTTTTCGAAAGAACTGCGAATCGCAGACAAGATACTCGATGCTAAGGCACGTGTTCTGTCCGTGTGATTTATTGTTTTCAAGGAAATCGATGCTGTAATAACAAGATCACGTTTACAGATTGTTATTCTTAGCATAGTCACAAAGGTTGTAGACCGGGAGTGACCGTGTTCGACCTACACGCCACTGGACAGACTTCCTTATGTCTATCGGAAGGACCAACATGTGCAACAAGATCGTTTTGTAAAGATTTTTTATCCTCATCGTACATAAGTGCAGGCCATAACTTCGAGCCATCGGCGTAGAATAAACGTGATGAATTGAAAACGATCAAAAGGTCGTTGATATATGCCAGGAACAAAAGTGTTCTAAGTAGCGACTCCTGGGGAAAATTACTAAAGGCAAGGTTCCACCTGGATAGGGTACTGGAAACATTGGTTGCGAACCTCCGACCTCTTAGGTAGCTCTTTAGTCGGTTCAGAAGTGGAACTACTCCTCCCGGTAGTCTTAACCTCTGGAAGAGTCAGTCATGGGGGACTCTAATAACTGACTTAAAATCTACGAAGGCATCTGTGGGACATTCTTCGATGTTTGCTTCCATCAAGCTCTTATGAGCCAGGCGGAAGTTGAAAAGGCGGAAATGGGTTTTGCAAAACCCTTGCTATTCGATATTGAAAAACCTGTGATGATGTATATAACATTGAACCCCTTTTGGCAAAGTTTTTCTCTATAACCGTACAGAAAACACAGGCGAGTCTTACCGGACGGTAACTGACAGCTGTAGTCTTGTCTCTGTTGGTAAAGCGCAAATTCACATATTGCCTCGTCGGGAGAAATTATACGCTGCCGTGGTGCAGCAATTAGCTATCGATTTGATATGGGGAGTGTTGATGTCACTCAGGATCAGACAGTGTCCGTGAGTCACCCAGCGCCGCGAGTAGTCTAAGATAGTCAGTAGATCAGAGAAAAGATGCACTGTAGAGCAGATCAAGCACAGCGCATCAGCAACTGGTTAGCTTCACCTCACATAAAGGAAAGTCATCAAATTCTACAGGCCCGCACAGAGAAAAATGGAACCCCATCTCTGATGCAGATTATCACGCCACCACCCACATACCGGGCCTAGTTCTGTCCTGACAAAACAAACAAAGTCACGGGAGGGATACCTCCGCATCCGAAACCTCCTCATTCATTCAAGCTCCAATAAGACTTATGATTACATACCATTTGGTTATTGCAAACAACTCTAGTTCGTCACGTTCGTTGAGTAACCCGTGAACACTACCAAAATATACTTTCCTAAAGTACTGGTTATAAGCGGAAAGCCCTAGGGGCTAGAGCTACCGAGATAATATTTCTTGGAGATGCAAATCTTAGTCGTGATCTCCTCGTCATCACACGAAAATCTAGGACATATGGGTTTTCCTCACTATTTTCACGATGTTCCTGCTTTTCTTTAAGGGCTTGCTTTAGCTTCCGACGACACTAGATCTCCGGGAAATCGCGCAACCTCACCTTTGGGGTCCTGAGGACGACGCATGCCTTACTGAGCCTGATCGTGGGAGGAATAAACAACTTAGCAATCGACCTTACGCATTATATCGGTTTTTACCTGAACCTATCCTTTTCATGACATTTAAGGTTACTAATACAAGTTTTAAAAAGACCATGGGGTACGTGTCAATAAAGGCATGCATTATGCAAATTCACGAAGTAAATTCACCACCGAAATGTATACTCTTGACATACTTTTTGGTGGGTATTGCCTTCATATTTACGTTGAATGTCAAAAATAGAGTCACGTAAATGTATTTGAAGCAAGAATCAACGTCGTTCTTTTGTTTATTACATATATGTTTGCCTAAATGATTGCTGCTGCCGTGGTGGTCATTTGACAGTTATGTATGCAATCTACAGGCACGCTTTCACAATGTACGCTAATCACTATCTGCATCAATGGTGTTCTCCTTCTCATGGGTTGTGGGAAGCGTTGCTTTGGTTATCGTGTTGACGTAGCCATGGCTACGATGCAAGAGCATCGTAGTAATTACCAACAGGTAGTCAACGCAAAGTTGGAAGACAATCGAGTGCGTCTAACAGGGGAAGAGCGTGCTAAGGTTTAACCGACTTCACACACTTCTCGTGGAATTTTTTATTGAGCTGGATATCCAGCTGGTACCAAATAATATACATATTTCTACCCTCGGTTTCCCACACTTGTACGCAGTCCTCCACCGTGTTGGGAAGTACACCGTCCTTATCGATTCTAAATATCCATATAAAGCACAGTACTTTCTGAAGCATAATTTGTAAAACTACAGCTATATTTCCATCACGAGGTCTCTCTGAATCTAATAGAATAAAATGTTCATCTGAAAATTTAGGGCAGCTCAGAATACCGACTTCAAGAGGGTAAGAAAATTTTCACCGCAGAGGAAGAAAATCTAAGATAACGTGAACGTAGGAGGCGCAATACCTACCCCCGCGCGGGAGATAACCAGACAACTCGTCCTAAGCGCAATTCCCAAGGTCAGATCTGTGACTTTCCAAACTGAGTTCAGTTCAGTTCAGTTCAGTTCAGTTTGCACAGGACTTGGTGTGGCTAGAGCCAATCGTGTGTCCAGATAGTTGTGTTGTCGGCGCGTTTCCGTAGCTCCCAACACTGCGTGATTTTCTTTTTCTGAAAGGCAGAAATTTTGTGCAGTATCAGCCCTGGCAGAGTAAGGTGGAAACAATAAGTAAATTGCATCTGACCCTAAAAGCTGCTTAACATAACTCGGGGTATACTGCCACCCAACATGAGTCTACTGCTTTCTTAAAGGCCTTCACTGTTGTGGTATTTATGACCTCTTCCAGGAGCTTATTCCAATAGGGTACCACTCTATTTGAGAAGTACTTCGCCCTAATTTGGAGCCTCGAATGTTTCCTTTGTAATCTAAGGCTATGCCCCCTTGTGCCTGTCTCGGGGATCAGCGAAAAAAGGTATTCTCGACTTATTCCTGACAGTCCTTTCATTACCTTGAAGGTTTCTATCAAATCCCCGCGAATGCGCCGTCTTTCCATCGAGAATAGGTCTAGGGCACGGAGACGCTCTGTGTAGGTAAACCCCCTTTGCCCAGCAACCATTCTAGTGGCTAGCCCTTGCACTTTCTCCAGACAGTCGATATCTTTCCGGTAGTACGGTGCCCAGGCCTGCACGCAGTACTCCATATGCGGCCTAACTATGGCCTGATATATCGGAACGAATATCTCCGGATCTCTACACGACATAATGGATCTGACTCGAAAGAGTTCCCTCCTGGCCGTATTGGCTGCTGAGGTGCACTGCTTTGACGGCTTAAAGCTGTTGTCCATTATAACGCCCAAGTCTTTGACCTGCGAGACCACTTGCAACGAACCCACACTATTCTCACTAGCCCCTGTATTTGTGGTCAAGCATTGACACTTGGTGAGGTTTAGTGGAAGGTCCCATTTCCGTGCCCAGTTTTGTACTGCTAACACGTCAAGTTCTATATCTACTCCAGCTATCTTGACGTCATCGGCAAACATAAAGGTGGGGCTTGTAAGCCCACGTGCTAGGTCGTTGATGAAGATGAGGAAGAGCAGAGGGCCGAGCACCGAGCCCTGTGGCACCCCACTTGTTACACCTTCCGGTTTTGAAACATGGTTCCCCACCTGATTTAGTTGGTCGGCCAACCCCTTCAAACTCAACAGATGCGCGTCGTCCGGTCTTGATGACTTATGGACTTTAATGGATTTTAGCTCCTTATTCACTTCTGGTTCCACAAAATCATGCATAACAAACGGCGGTGAGTCATTCACCATCGGGATCGGTGTGCCTTCCTCCACGGAGTACGCTGACAGGCAGTCTGGCTAATGTCCCGGTCTTCCCATCCTCCGTTGCCACCACTTCGTCCTTGTCCACCAGAACCAGGATACCTGCTTTCGTTTTGGTGCGGTGCTTGTGGCATCAGAACAGGCGCCCAGGTGCTCGCACTGCATCAACCTCAAGGGCTTCCTCGAACTTCATCCGTTTTGCCCCTTTTTTCAGTACACTGATTACGACCCCTGCGATAGAGGTCATAACTCTCACCTGTAGATCGTGACGGCTACCAGACCCGATTTCGTAGTCTGAGTAGGCATCTGAGCGCCAGGTAGAACCACGATGGGCCCTTCACACAAAGTCTGGGTCGGCTTAGGAGGGAGTAGATACTAAAAAGGTACAGGACACGATCGTGGATTAAAGCTCAAGCTTCCTTCACGTCGCAGTCGACATCTGAATCCATGGGAAACCAGTTGACGTCTAAAGCCACTCCCCGGACACCTTTGAACGCTGTGAGCCAAACGGCACGTCCAGTGCGTGGTCTGGGGGATGAACAAGAACCACAGCGCAAGTGAATTTCTAGCTCCTTGTGGTCACTGCTGCCTGGTGGAGGGAGGTGTTCGACCCTGTGGAGGTCTGAGCTCCTAAGATAAATCACCGTATCTAGAATGTAACCTCGTTCGGATTGTCTCCGGGTTGATTCCTGAGCATGTTAATATAAGGCTGGTTCTTGGACTGCTGTAAGTAACGCCCGAGAGACAGGATCTGCCCCGGCCGCTTTCCTTCCTGATATCTGACCAACATGCGGGGCATCAAAGCCGCTCAAAATGAGGCAGTGCGCTTCGCAAGCCCATTCCCCAATAAGTTCTCCTCGTCTGCCTGGGGGCGGCCTCAGATGTCCGACAGATAACTTCAACTGTCTTAAAGCCTCAGGCAGTAAGTTTGACGCTGTACCATGTGACTTTATCGAATCCTTGTGGGTCATCAAACTCCTCCAACTGAGCTGTTGGAATGTCTGATCGAACTAACAGCGCTACCCCTCCACCCGACCGGATGGAGTTCCCGTGGGCTTGGAATAGGTTGTAGCCATGGGGGGACTGCTCAGAGTCTAAGACACTGCTATTCAACCACGTATCCTTCAATGCTACCAAAGTAGGTGAGTTGGACCGCAGCAAGTGTTCCAGGTCATCTTCCTTGTCCAGCAGACCACGGACGTTAGACAACAGGAAGACTGCGCTGTCTCGGCTCGCTACCATCTCCGTTCTTCCACGGCGTCCTAGCTCGAGGGGACTGGCAGGGACACTAACGTTAGCGGCCTCCACTGGAAGTGAGAGGACTGTTTCTGCACCCGAAAATTCCAAATAATCAAGTCCGCTTCTCTTTATTTTATGCGTTCACGCGGTTAAATTATTTCTTCAGTATATTTCTCACGAACCACGGGGTCCAGATCCTTGTCCGCTCTCTAGCCGGCAGGACCTTGGTAACACAGAAGTCGCGGCTTCCTCGGAGCCAAGCGCTACTTTCAGCGTCACTGGCTTCGCAAATTCGGAAAGCTGATTTCACCCGTAGCTTCTCCGCAGTCTCCTTCTACCCAGGGGCAAACAGTTTTGTTAGTATACCTTGGAGACTAGCGATATCGTGTTCCAGACATGCCTGTGTCGTGGTCTTCTTTGATCAGGGCAAGTTCGCTATTAGAAAACACTGCTTTCTCGATGGCGGCGCTCTTCACGGACGACCTTCTGCTGTTATCTAGTCCCTCTTAGTTTAATTCACGGCTTTGCTCCACTGGCGTAGGGAGTTGCACCTACGACACTGTTATGTGCTTGCTGCGCCGTATCAGTGATAACTGGGTCCGCAGTGTGATAGGCAGGCTTTGGCAGTTGTCTCTGCCTTTGGCTGCATTCTGTTCCGGTCGGACCAGTGACAGATGTCGATGTCACCTCCGTATATATAGCACAGTCAGGAACAGATACCTCGGCGGAAGCCTTCCCATCTAACGGTGCTGATGACGGTGAGAGTGACGATGTTGGCGAAAAAGAAATCGTTGGTGCCATTGATTCTGCTGCTATTGATGGTGATGAACCGTTGATGGTACTGCTGCTGATGGTGATAAAAATGATGACGCCGCCGCATCTGCGACGGGAAGCGCCACCTTCACCGATTACTATGCCGGCCACTCGTGTTGTTAGCTCAGTGCGTTTGATGCACAGCACCTTGAGCTACTTCACACGACATTTGTCCACGGCTTCGTAATTGTCACCGTCCATTTCGGAACATTCGAGATGGATCTAACCTTCACACCCACCACTCTGAAGAGATCTGTCGAGTGGGCGAACAACATTTTGAACTAAGTAGGCTCATAGACGTAACTTTTTGACTCTTTTTGGAGGCAGTATGGTCAAGTTATAGTCCACAGGTCGGCAACCACAGGAAGTAAAATTCCGAGCTTCATGCCGAAAGACTTGCCGGCGTGGCACAGTTCAGTTCACTTCAGTTTGCACAGGACAAAATTGGCCGAGACCACTCGTGCTTCTAGATTTTTGTGTCATCGGCGAGATTTCTTGGCTCCCATCCCCGCTCGTCACATGTTTTTTACGGAGGGCAGAATTAGCCGCACAGCATCACCTTCACAGACGTAAGTTCATTGACACAGATATCAAGGGCTAATTGCCTCATCATTCGTTCACACAGCTAGCTCTGGGGTCACTGTGCTCCAGCGTGAGTCTAGGGCCCTAAAAGTTGGTACACTGACGCATCTAAAAGCACCCCCTAACAGTCTGTTCCACATAGGTACAACCGTATTTGTAGAAACTTTTGCTGGTATGCCCAGCCTTCATTGTACCCTCTGTTGCTTAATGCTGTCTCCTGGTGCCGAGCTCAGGGAGAAGAACGAAAAAACTACACGTGTCTATACCCGACAAACCCTTTATAGCCTCAGATGCTTCTATTAGGCCAACTCGGCCTCTACCACGGTCTAAAGAGAAGAGATTAAGATCCTCTAGACTCTGGGCGTAAGGTTACCTCCTCTGGCCAGTGATCATCCTGGTTGCAAGTTGCGGCCCCCATTCCAAGCACTCCTTATCCCCGATGTAATATGGAGCCCATGCCTGCACATAAAAATCCAGACGAGGTTGCAACAAAACCCTGTAAAACCAAATGAAAACTTCTGGTTTTTGCAAGTGATAGTATTGCGTACCCTAGTTAATAACTCTCTGGCCATATTTGCAGCTCTTTGGCGCTGCCTTGAAGACTTGAAATCCTGTGTGACTACTACACCCGGGCCCGTTGCCACTGACGCTCCTTGGAAAGGAATACTTTTTCTTTCCTCTATGTTCATTGTCAGGGTCTGGCTTTTGGCGAGATTGGGCGGTAAATCCCAACGTTCTGCCTTTTTGGGCACAGCTTTTATATAGTCTGCCATATGGCTCCCTGCTATGTTCACATCATCTGCGAAGATGAAACACGGGTTGCTCAATTCTTCCGCCAGGTCACTTATATAGAGCTGGAAGAGCAAAGGCCCCAGCACTGGACCCTGTGGTACACCACTGTTGACCTTCTCCGGGCTCAGTGGGTAATCGCCCAGTTTGACCCGGAAACTACGATTCCCCATCTAGTGCCCAGCCCAGTCACTTGCTTTCCAGATTATCCCAAAGGTTTGCAGTTTTTAGTCCAGCAGGCGATAAGTCGGTTGTCTTGGAAAGTTGAAGTGGTTCATGGGTGAGGAGCTTGAGCCCAAATTTTCCTATATATTACGCTCATCTTGTTGGCTGGACATCACCCGTGAGCTCAGAGGTATTTCGCTAGATAATGAGACAACTGAACGACAGGATACAACAGTATACAAGACTTGATGGTGTCTCGTTTTAGCTACTGCAGGTGAGCCGGAAGATAAGTCACTGGATAAAGGGAGAGGGACCAGTTTTACGGTACTCCTTGTGGCTGGCGTAGCGCAAATGATTCCATCTTGAAAAATATACTGGGAATCGATGGTAGATTTCCATCCACGCGCTCCGGTACCGCTATTGAGTGCAGCCACCTATCAATTACCGAGGACAGTGACCAACCTCAGCAATGCTTTGGCTACTGACATGGCGGACCAGAAATTAGAGACATCCTAATACTGCAACGAAAGCTCGGAAGAGTCCAACCTGGGACAAATTATTTCCCAACTACAGTGTTGCTCTTCGGAGTAATCCTCCGGAGGCAGTCCTGAACACCACGGCAGTTAAAGGTTCTGTGAAAGCGGTGGACCAGTGTCAAGGAGCTGTATAACCCAAAGTATGTCATGTAGCTTTAGGGCCAGTGACGTTTCCTTCATTTGCTTTCCTTTTTTCTCTCGCAGAGCTGGTACGGCAAAAAATTTCTGCTTTCAAAAGAAGGCAAGTCAGGCAAAGTGGGGACCCGCGGAAACGGGTCAGCAAAACAAGTACATACCCACGATTAGCTCTAGCTACAGAAAGTCCCTTTGCAAACTGAAGAGAACAATGTTCGATAGGGAACTAGACAACATCTTGAAAAAATCGACAGAGCACTTACTTCTTGCCGGGTCAACACAGTGCAACTTGATGGGGTCCGTGCAGGTTGATTTTCCACCGCTGGTTACCCGAAGACGAAAAGCTGAAGGCAAGGCCTCGTGGAAGCACGCGGCTCAAAAACGTCACTGAACTTTCGGTAACTTTCTGTGATCTAGCTGCGAGAAACTAGTAAACAGTAGGAAAATCGGTAACAAAAAGCTGAATACTTGTATCCGACACTCGAACATAACTGTACACCCTGGCAGGATCTGCTAAGTCTTCTAAGAGTACTCTCCACCCGATAAGTTCTATCGCCGCCGGTTGATGAGATTGAACGTTAGGCCTCGCGATAATATTGGGATATCCCGCGCTCCTTTCAAGATGGATTCATTCGCGCTGCCCCGGTCCCGAGGAATACCGCACTGGTGCTAACAGACAGTTCGTGGAGTGTGACGGGCGTGGGACGAACTCCCGCAGGTGCAGGTGGTGTAACGAGTCCTTTCGGAAGCAACGGGGTCTAACGCAGCATATGCTTTACGTACACCCGAGCAAATTGAATTCGGCGCGGAGGAGGAGGGTCCAAAAAGAAGGGCGCGCGTTTGTTTAACCTAGTGGATTACCGACTAAGGTATATGTCGGTAGCAGCCCTGAGTAAAAAGACTGTGGATTATTTGCTTGGTTGTTCGGTTGATGCTATTGAGTTTCACGTGGAGGAACTCAAACGACCCGGCGACAACTGGGGCAGAACTTCTGAGAGAGACCATGGTACCACCGTGACTTTGCAGCTTGATGAAGATGATGAGAGCGATGAGGTCAAATGGAGGGGAAGCGAAGATGATGGAACTTCACAAATAAACCGCCAGCTGTGATGGGCAGGCAAGTGTTGGCCTTTTGCGGTGGTTGGCCCGGAGGTATTCCGATGATTGATTATCTCGGGGGAGGCCACAGGGGAGCTGACTGCCCTTGTCGCCAGCTTGTTCCTCCATACGTTGAAACCGTGACGGCCCAGGAGAGATCGTTCGAAAGCCGAACACTTGAGTAAGAAACGTGCTAGATGAATGCCGTACATTGTATTGCAGCAAGTGTTCAGGAAGCGCAAGAGAAATGCTGCTGATATGGTCTTGAAGGGTGACTGAAGCACATCCCATCTACCTAAGCGCCCAACAGTACCTGGATTCACTGCTTTTTGGAAAGAAGTATTCGGAGTAAAAAAGTGGTGAAGACAGAAGACCGTCCCATGGTCCTGCTTCTTTACTTTGGGCTGTAGAAGAGCTTGTAGAGGAAGAGGATGTGCAAAAAGCTCAGAGAATTTTGGGAATCATCCCTTTTGATTGGATGGACGGACTGTGGTGGATGTCAGCAAGTTGGATAACAGGCTGGTGCTTACTTTGTTGAATGTTCTGTTGCTGCTGAAAAATCCTCCTTGAGTGTTCACTAAAGCGAGAATCACGTTCAAACCGAAAGTTGAATCCGGCTGTCTACCGGCCAATTGCGTTAGCACCTGCGGTGATTCGCATCCTCCGTAAAAAATTGGTAAGCAGATAGTCCGGAAGCCACGGCTCTGCAGGCCTGAAAGTGGCATTTTAAAAGAGTGATGCTTGTTGGGAGGCCCCTAAGATTCTGCAGGCTGTTCTTTGTCGGGTGCTTGAAAAGATAGAGGACCGGCTGCTGCTTTCGTTGATATATCGAAGGCCCTTGACACAGTGGCGACCAGCATCGTTATTCGGAGTGATGCGGCTCCCGGCTTGCTCCCGCCACTGGTGGACTGTAAACGCCACATGTATGATACGTCTCGGGTGTTGATGAAGCCGAAGACTGTTAGGCCGGGTAGAGGGGTTACACAAGGTGATCCAACTTCCCCGCAGCTCCTCTTTTCGGTTATGTATGGGATGGTAAAGAGTTCTTTGCCTGACGTTGAGTACCATCTAGGGGCAAGCTGGTAGATGCGCTCGCCCATGCAAACGACTTTGTACTCTATGCGGTGGACGAAAACCGCCTTCGTGAAAAATTGGGGGCTTGGAATGCCGCTCTAAAAGAGGCAGGGGTGAACCTTATTGCGTCAAAAATTTGCCCCCTGACCCTCGGTCCTGACGGTAAGAGGAAGGCTGTAGCATTGGCCCCCAGGCAGTACAACTTATGAGGAACAAATTTGAGAACGGTAGGGTTAGAGGATCGCGTGAAGTATCTTGGTCTGTAGTTCACTCGGAAAGGTAAAGTAAAAGTGAGACTTGCTGGTGTACTGGGAAGACATTTGATCGGGGTGACCCGAGCTCCCCTGAAGCCACACCAACGCCTCAATATACCTAAGCAGCGTCAGGTTCTGCGACTTTTGCACTATCTGGCTCTAGGTGCGGCCCATCGAAACACACCGGCTAGTATAAATAGAGTGATGGGGCAGTTTGTCAGAGGGTGATTGCGGGTCCCCCGCACATCACAATCTTGTCGGCTGACGCATACTGTCAGACGTGAAAAACAACCGAGTCTTGAGAAGGATCAACAAGCTTTTGAGCAAAATGTGTGAGAAGGTGTGGCTTGAGTCTATTGTGGTATGCTGGAACTCTTTCAAGAAGTCCAGCTTGGTTGTCCGTGAGAGGGGCTTGGTGTACGTGGCGGATGTCCGTGTTACCACCTTGGCTCGGATGTGGGAAACTCGCAGGCTGAAGGTTGAGAAGCACGGTACGGAATCTGCTACTGGGGAGGTTCGAAACCTAGCGGGACTGGTCGGGTCGACTCGGGTTATGCAAGCTCCGGTTGTGATCATCAACGGAGGTCTTCTCTAGAAAGAGAGTGGTTTTTCCTTGCGAAACCCGGGGTTTACTCCTTCTGGAACATTCGATCTTGTTATGACAGCAAAACTTGGTTCGCTGAGGGGTACGATCTTTATATGCGAGGCACGGGACAGCATGCAGTAAATCTGGGGGGGGACCTCACGGGGTTTCGTGAAGTTTTCTGTACCGTGGCTGGTACAACCTCTGTTGGAAAAGTGTCCTGTTGCGGACAGTGGAGCATTCCCCGCTTCACACTGGCAACCGCTGGTGTCGATTTAACTGAGGGCGCGTCACGCATGAACCCCCGCACCTGCGGGTTGGATTTCCTTGATCTGCAAATATTCGGAGCTGCCGGTTAGCAGGTTTTGCTACCTTCAGGTGGCGCGTAGGAGGCACCCCTGGAAAGTATCACGAGTGTTCGCCGGACAGATGTGGCCCGGCTGGAATGATGTTTATTATTGTCTAATGCCGTCTGTGACAAACCTGCTTCCAAGGGCTTGTCTGAAGGAGGGTAACGCCGAGCCAAAACAAAGAGCTTCAAAGTCAGAACAGGATTTGATCCCCGATTTTGCGGTGGTAGAATAAATTATACTCATGTAAATTATATACAAACCTCGGCCGTAAGGCCACAGCCACCATGCATTTGGCGTGATTCAGGCCTCGCTGAAATGTACAACCAATATTATTACCAGCGAGTACAAGAATTCAGCAGGAGACACCCCCACGTAAAGAAAAAATACTGAAAATCCCTCTAAGTGTTCAAAGTGCTTTGTGAATTTGACTGTATTTAACATTGCCTTGAAAAGCTCGCTTATATACCACACATTTTCACGTTTGTTTATCCATGTGAGACATTTGAATTTGGCCTTGACCGTTTCTGACTGTCGTGCTTGAGCCATGGGGATTTGAACCCTTGGATTTTACTGTGAAGTCTATTTGGCCGCATACTTGAGGTTTGTATATATTTGTGCCCTTTGTGAATTTCAATTTAGTACCATAAAACTACGAATCAATCTTGTTCTGCTTTTGGGATTTGTTTAAATTGGATACGCATTGCTCGGTTTGCGAGAATTGACTTGAAGTATTCAAGTGGAACCTGGACTATAAAACTCATTGGAAATGCCCAGACGAGGAAGCAAGGACCTTTTTAGACAACAGAAATTAACTCGGCAAGTCTCTGGGGATGGTTTGGGTGTTATTGATTCTCTAGATAATGCTAAGTCTACTAGTTATGCCAGTGCCAAGTCATACATTTCTAATCGCCATGAGTTAGCCGATATTAGTAGCCATATAATGAGGGTGATGGAATTAGAGAACGAGCTGCGGTTAGCCAGAAAGGGAGCAGAGCCTCTTAAACAAGGAGCTAGTCTCAGCGAGCCAGCAAAGAGTCCTTGTAGTTCACATTAAAGTCGAAACGGCCTTGTGATCGACGAATATAAACCCATGAGACAGCCTGAAATTACCGAGTCTTTGGCATTCGACCTGCCAAGAGTGGAGCTATCCCATTCCGACCGGCACCCCGAGCAATATTGTATATTCATGAAACAATTCAAAAATTTTGTGGAGTGCAAAGTTGCATATCCTGGTCAAAGGTTTTTTTATTTAATAATAATAATAATAATAATATTGGTTTATTTCGGAGACGTCCGAAGCATGCCATGTGCATGATCTTGTTGATACAAGTGATGGAATGGACAGAAATAATTCACAAAAATGTGGAAACTCTCATGAAAATATAAGACAAAATGGCTCAGAAGGGGAATAAAGTGGGATGAAAATAGGATAAATGTATGCACACCATAGAGATTGTGTGGAGTTTAAATGAACTTAAAGGCGGATTTGAATGGATGCCCGGTGAGTTTGAGATTTAAGGTCAGATGGGGAGTATGACTGGTCTTGGTAGATACGTCTGAAGGCCGACTGATAAACATGAGAAAGGGTAGGAATCGGTTTAAGGGACTACAGTAGCGGGGAACGATGGAGAAAAAAGTGAGGGGCACTGCAGTGGATTAGATATCAACGAATCGTTGGTACTCTGAAGCGGATTGTCAGCGGACAGGGCATAAAACTCATCGTAAAACGGGGAGCGAGCAACACAAGACGTAGAGGGTTGATCAGATGAAAAAACGATTTAGAAGGATTGGATACGGTAGGTGTTAGGCACAGATGTAGAATTGATGGATGCATATGATGACGGTCGTTGGGATGATAGCAAGATAAAAGGCCGGCGAGGAACTGCAAGATGCAGAGCGCGTGAACATATACATATATGCGCAAGTTTATATATATATATATATTTATATTTGCAACTGAGTAGTAGGAGATTAGATTTGTATATAATATGATTCATCAGGCAGCTTGAACGCTCAACTCACCACTGAAAACCATGGAAGCACTGTATATATATATATATGTATAGATATAAGAGGAGCAGGAGCAATGACAGTGGGGTTCTAGAAAGAAATTATCAGTCATTGGGAGGTGTAGGTAAGGTTGGATCAAATGGTTGTGGAATTAACTCTGGAATATCGTGATGGATTACCTTCATGACAAGTGCACATGGCAGCCCAACGGAGAGGAAACTAGAATGCGGAAGCACAGAAGTGATGAAAACTGTGAGGATCAGTTCATGGAAAGTGCTACTCATGGCTGCGCGATGCTTGATCCACCAATGGGGCACATCAGGGCACGTAGAATCCTGAAAGATTTGTTTTGACAACCATTCAAGTTGGCTAGAAACCTGATTGATAGTGTTTTATTGGAGGCAAAAAGAACTGAGGGCAAGGCCAAATTACTGTCAAATTTGGTGATAAAAATGCAAAATTGCAGTATAGCACTGGAGCACTTAGGATGCTAGTCTGATCTGAATGCTCGAACGGGAGCGGGGTGGCGCAGTGTTAACACACACGCCCTCGAGACGGGAGGGCCCGAGTCCAAACCCTGGGTGTGGCGGGGGATATGCACCACTGATGAGCTCCAACCAGAGCGAAACTCGAGTCTGGTGCTTCCGAGTGCAGGTTGGTCGGATGACCTGAGGTTTGCGCGTGAAACGTGGAGTCCAAAAGGACAGTCAATCAAACAAAAATTAAACAATCCCACACTACTCGCAAGTAATTGCGTGATATATGATGTGAATGCGTTGCACACACAGGAATGCGTTGTCCGATGTCGACCTATTGATTTACAGAGCCGATGGGTAGGGGAAGCCGAAAAAATAAATATGCTTGAGCGAGAATCTGCGTTCAACGATTTGACGGAGTCCATATGTCGTCAATCCCGTATCGCCAACAGCCGATTTGGACAAATCGTACACGAAAGTTGCAGACTCGCGCGAACGGAATCAGCATCTGCCCAAGTTGTAGGGAAGGACTGTAACCGAATCTAGCTTTTGGCTAACATGCACATGATTAGTCGAGAACCCAAGAGGTCAACTGAGTGCAAGCTATGCAACTCCCCGCATCGGTTACCAGATTGTCCGACCTTTCATGGAACGAGTTTACGCGATCAGTGGTGCGCAGTAAAAAGGATTGCCTCATGTTTTGTGTTTGAACAACTTTCATCGAGCCTCTGAATGCAGCTCAAAAGTGAAATGTTACCAGGACGGATGCTTGGGTAATCATCACCCGTTACTACATGGCCCTCTCAACAATAGGCCTATTCAGCCTGATGAACCCAGAATTGCCTGTTCAACGGGATATGATTATTTCAAACCGGCGAGATTAGGCATCGTACCTGTCGGCATCGTGACACCTAAAGGATTGAGGAGGGTCAATGCATTTTTGGACACGGGGTCGGATACCTCGCTGATTACTCGCTAACTTGTAGAAAGCTGTGAACTAGTAGGCAAGCCTACCTCATTTAATATCAGCACGATTGCAGGGGGTCATGTTAACAATTCTAAGAGGCTGACCCTGCAGTTAACGTCTTTATCCGATGAGGGGACCGTAGAGATTCCGGAAGCCTTTGCAATAGACAGCTTGCCAATGAGACCGGTCGACTCTATTAGATTGGTCGCTAAGAGATGGTCTCATCTCAGAGACATAGCGTTTGAAGAAGTGTCTAGCCTTCAAGTCGACATACTACGCTATGTACCAGAGACTCGTTGGGTGTTTGAACAGAGCATAAATAATCAAAAGGAACCATTCGCTACTCAAAAGATACTTGGCTGGACACTTCTCGGACCTCTGACGAACGAACTTCAACAATCGGCATCAAAAAATTGCTTAACTGTTGCTGAGAGAAGTGCCTCTATAGAACACAATCAACTTTTCGATATTGTATCCAACGGTCCATCTCAGGAAAGCGAAGTTCACTCAAAATAAGATCAGTCTATGCTTTTGATGGTGAATTCAAAGACGGGAAGTCGCAATGGGCAACACAAAGTCGCTAAACTCAAGAGACCACCGTCCTTTCACCTACCAGGAAATAGAAAAGTTGCCCGAAGGCGTTTGAAATATCTCAGAAAAGGACATTTTCCAGAAGCCCTGCTGAAAGTTGAACACCAGCAGGTTACGCAGAGCAGCTTGGAATTTGCCGACCTAGTGACAGCGTATGGTACTTGGGTGGAACTGCATGGCCGGCGAAACGATGTACCCTTTGCCAAAACAAAAATTGCCGGGCTGAAGTCAGTATCCCTAAGCGGACTCAAAGTGACTGCGCTCGTATTGGGGTCTAAGGTAGCAATAATGCTAAAAGAGATCTGTACCACCATCGAACTGAGCCTTGCGTATTGCACAGATCCTACAGTTGTGTTACATAACAGGAAACGGAAGAAACGAAGAGCGCGTTCAAAACATTAGAGAGTTAATCCGCACGTAGCAGGAAACAGCGATGAAAATGTTGATGATTCTAGCTCGAAACCACATACAAAGGACAAAGTGGCTTGCAGATTGCCTCGCTCCGAGTTACTCAGCATTTTATTCCATTTCATGCTCTACAACTATTCAACTGGACCCATTTTTCCCGAACAGTCGCAAAATGTACTTAGTTCCAGTTTCTATCCAGCGTGCACATAGGCAAAATGGAGAAATTCACCAGTATTTCACTTGAACGGTTCAAATGAGGCTTATTAGCTGTGAACACATTGTGAAACTAATCTTGCCTTGAAGAAGAACATTTATTTACATCTCATACAATATTGTTTGTCACATATTTTGTACAGAGGAAAACTTTGAAATACTCTTATAGATGCCCGTATTCCGTCAATTTCCGTGTTCGCGTATGTTTCGATACTGTCCGTCGCGCACTTGTTTTAGAAACTTATTCATAAACAGAAACCGGTTTTTTATTTCTTTCGGAAAATTTGATGCTTTAACTTTACGTAATTTCACTGGTTCGTGACCTTTCAATTTTACGCGATATCTCATTGGGAGTTGCACCTACGTTCAACTTCTGCGCTCATGCTTGTAAACAAAATTGGTCTAACCAATTGATGCAATAGTTTACCGCCTGTGATACGCAGACTGATCTCGTGCGGCGAAATGTTTTACCCTGCAAAGCCTTAATCCTCATCGTGCGTCCGACTGTGTGCGTCGGTCTCCTGATGGATATGCCAACCTCAAGTTGTGCAGCGGGATTTGGAATTGATTCCTTATAGATTGCGCCAATGATGACTACGGCGGAAGCCTGTTTTAGGCGCAGCTAACACAGAAAGTTAGCAACCACAGGCACTGGCAATAAGTTACTGGTAGGTAGGGTGAGACTCATGACCGATTTGCGAAAGGACTTTGGCCAGCAGTGTAAAGAAAAAATACTGAAAATCCCTCTAAGTGTTCAAAGTGCTTTGTGAATTTGACTGTATTTAACATTGCCTTGAAAAGCTCGCTTATATACCACACATTTTCACGTTTGTTTATCCATGTGAGACATTTGAATTTGGCCTTGACCGTTTCTGACTGTCGTGCTTGAGCCATGGGGATTTGAACCCTTGGATTTTACTGTGAAGTCTATTTGGCCGCATACTTGAGGTTTGTATATATTTGTGCCCTTTGTGAATTTCAATTTAGTACCATAAAACTACGAATCAATCTTGTTCTGCTTTTGGGATTTGTTTAAATTGGATACGCATTGCTCAATTTGCGAGGAATGACTTACACCCCGTACGCGACCACCAGGCAGTCAGAGGTCAAATTAAAAGCCGCCGCTGCACAAATTGGCAAGATATAATTGAGTGTTCAAATTGATGGTTGCTTTTTGCTGTTTTTTCTCGAAGATCATCAAGAATATATCGCTTATTACACACAGTGGACATATTTGAAAATGATTATGGAGCACCTATTCAAATGTGAGGTAAACGTGTAACGGCAGCCTACGAGCCGTACCGGATGGCACATGGGAAAAACTCACTAGAATCGGTAGGTTCCTCCCGGGAGTCGCTGTTTCCCTTTCGGCTTCACCTTTCGTTTGACTGCATCTACCGTTTGGCATCCTTGTGAACAGTTCGAACGCTTCCACTCCTGGTAGTTTGGTAACATCGGCTCTGCTTCACTCTCATGAGCAGCAACACCACGAGCACAGTAGAGTGTGGTATGTAAAGTGCCGATTGATTCATTTTTTGGCTTTTAAGAAACGCATCAATTATTGTAAAAGCTTCTTTCCCAGTTGATTAGACTACTAAACTTTGTTACTTCCTGGATTAGAAGTTGCAAAAAATCTGCTCTCCGTTGCGCTTACGGGATATCTTTCCAGGCTGTCGTACACCGTCAACTCCATCGTGTCCACTGAATATCCACTTTAATTGATCACAGCTTCGATAGTTCGTGTTTTGCTGCTATATTTTGGGGGTGCGGTACCCTGCCTCGTTCCAGCCCTGAATTTTGGACCCCATTAACTCTTTCTACCCTGGCTTTCCACTTCTTCCCTACCAACTTCACCGTTCTCCAACCTAACGATATTTCCATCCAGATGGTTCAGTTCAGTTCTGTTCGGTTTAGAGGACCGGTACGGTGAGGCTCCAAAACTGCTCAATTTCTTGTCTTGTGTGCTTATCTGATCCCCCTGTGTAAAGGACTTATGTTGAAAATCCGTCCAATTGTTCTAAGCGCCTTGTGAATGTGACAATGTCTGACAGTACTCTCCTACACCGGTCCATGAAAAACACTTTTGCTCATTTCTTTGTTTGTGTGAGGCGTTTGAATTTGGCCTTGAACCGTTTCCGGCCGTCGTGTTTGGACCACAAAATGTTGGACCTTTGGGTCTTGATGTAGAGTCTATTTGGCCGCAAACTTCAAGATTTTATGTTTGAACTTTTGCGATTTTCAATTCAGTACCGTAGAAACTACGAATTATTTTGTTCTGGCTTCGGGATTCACGTGAATTGGCCACGCGTTGCTCCAACCGCAAACTTTGTGACCTACTCCCGGTGCTGCGAAAGGAGGAAAGGCCAAGCCTTCTCCGGCTTAATGACAGGGGGAAGTAGTTAAAAGAAAACCTCCGGCTACTGTGCACCAATACGAAGGGTGAACAAGGTCCTTGTTGCTAGCTGCCAGCAGCTGGAGGCCAGTCTTCCATAGAGCCGTGAGGTACAGCAGTTTTCTCAAGGCTCAGGGTTCAAAAATGATAAGATAGGCGAAACAAGAAGTTAGATAGCAATAAAGCGGTCTGACCGATGAGGTTAGCAAAGAACCAGGATGTAAGTGAAACGCTACTCCGCTCAATACACTCTTTTATTGGAAACGCTGCTCCATCCCCTGCCAAGCCGTTTCTTGAAGTCCTTCGCTGTCGATGCTACGGCCACTTTGTCCAGTAACATTTCCCAATTTTTCACCACCCTAAAGAAGGAAAATTTACCCTCAGTTGACTTCCTACTCTTCTCTTCCATAACCAGAGGGCACATCCCCCGACCATGATGCTGCTACTGGGCATTAGCAACGACCTTACCCCTTCAAACAAGCTGATTATACCTTGAGTCATTTTGAAGATTTCTGTCGGGCCGACTCCACTCTTTCCGCGCTCCAATGAGCGCAGATTCAGCCTTTCTATAGGTGCTGCTCAAAAATGAGCCCCTGCTTATTGGCCAACTACCTCGTGAAACTTCTCTGCACCGGCTACATGATATGAATACACTTAGCTATGGGCAGCCTCCGAGCCTGGGCACGAACTTTCAAATGAGTACGCCCTGAAGTTTTTGTGTGCCGGCAACAGGAACTTTGGTTTCCTCGTTACCACTGCTGCTTTGGGCCGTCGGAGAGCACCGGATGCTTTCTGGATAGCCATACTATCTTGTTCATCTGGTTTGAAATCACTGGTGATTACAGCCCCCAGGCGTTTTACTCCACTTACTTGTTGAGTTTTACCCCTTGCTCAGGCGGCCTCAACTGCCTCGAGGTACGTACTCATCTGTCGCTCGCTAAAAACAGGTATTTGTTAACGTTCGGAGGTGAATCCCATTTTGCGGACCACTGGTATATTCGGGCCAGGTCTCACTGAATGGGATGATCTGATATGGACTCGGCCAGTTTTAAGCCGTCCGCAAATACAAAGAAAGGATCATCAAAGCCCACGGCTAGGTCGTTTGCAAATATGAAGATAGTAGGGGCCCAGTTTTAAGCCATGAGGTACGCTGCTGTGGGGGAAGCCCACTCGCAAAACGCTATCCCACCTCAGCCTGAAAGTTTCTACCTGCTATAGAGCCTCCGGTCCAAGCTGTAACTTGGAGACTAAACCGGAAGCCGCTACATTTTTGAGAATTAGGCAGCAGTTTACTGAATCAAAGGCCTTTTTGTGGTTAAGGTGAAATAGTTCCACCTTGCCCCCTTGTCTGTTCTACAGGGCACCTCTATTTAAAAGGTTGGTCAGGCATGAACAACTTTTTACAAAACCATGTCGACTCGGTACGGGTAGATGATTTGCCGTTGTGTTTTGTTACCCTGCCCCTCAAAAGTCTTTCCATCACCCCAAAGACTAGTGAAAAGTTACCCGCCGAGCAGTGGTTCGAAAAACTCCCCGTGTCTCCGCCCTCGCGATCAGGGCACGCTTTCGACCTCACTCGATCATTTGGGATGACACCCTCTTCCATTGACACGTTGAACAGTGCAGCCAGAGGTTGCGAAAGCTTATCGGCTAACAGCTTCAGAGATGCGGATACCATCAGGCCCTGCCTTTTTGGAATTCTTTAGTCTGCTCATGGTAATGGCTAGTTCTGCGATCTCTATTACAGCATTCTCCATGGTCGGCGCGAGGGTCACATTGTCCGAGGGTAGACCCTGTTTACCAAAGTCCACTAAGCACACCTCCTAGGGGAAAAGCATGGGCACATCCGCCACAACAGGACAGGTTTAGCAGTGCCCTTCCTGGCCGCCCTTTACGCTGCCTGCGGGCAACCTTAGGGCTGATTTTGACCGTGCCTAAATGACACACTACTTAGGGTTAATTCTGGCGTTCTTCGCCGACTTACTTTCATGTTTCCTTTGGCCGGCTATCTACACAAAAGCAAACCTAGTCTTCTCTGCTTTGTACCGTAGGAAGCTTCTACGGCCATTACTATCCTTATATTTCGCCCATGCCGCTTGTTCACCCGGAGTGCCTCGCGGACTACATTAGCCCACCACGACCAGGCTCCTTTCCTTCGCACTCTTCTGTGTGGGGTTCTCGGTCTGTCAGACGCTTTATAACTTCCCGGGTGGGACTGCTGTCTTTCTTGGCAGCTTCTTGTTCTATCTCACGACCAGTCTTCCAATTCTTTGATCTCTAGAGGAACTCCCAGGTCAACTTGGTGAAAACAAAGCAGGAAGTTGTCTGGAGCGCAGAACCTCTATGGGCTGACCACTAGTCTCAACACTGTATGGTCACAGCTTCCTGGCGGATCCTCCACCCTCAGGTTAGAAATATCACCTGCGTATCTGGTGGCCGCTGGATCCAATACGAGCGCCCCCTGCCAACTTCTCCCTCAATTGTTTGCGTCAGGGACTTGCTGCGCGGTAAGTTCATCAACAACGACCCATATTTCCTCTTGGGTGCTAACTCGTTCGTCCTGTCCATTTCCGGCACGATAATGTTTCTCAATGCCGGGCCTAAGTTCATCACGTTATTTATATACTGAAACAATTCCGCATGCCTCTCATCACCGGAGGATGAGCTGCAGTATATGCAGGCTATTGTTAGGTCCACGCGGTTTTGGTTTGTTTGGATCGGTAAGCCTTTCATCTGGCGTGAGCTGAGCTGGATCCGCTGGCGTCGAGCTTTCTGCCCTACTATGAGCAGGAACACGTCTTTACCCTACGCGCCCCGCCCGTCCATACCGCCAAGAAGGTAGTTTATTGAGCAGGGGCCCCGGATATCTTCGGGCAGTTTCAACCATCTTCCCGTGACTATAATCACATCGTCTTCACTCGTAAAGTCCTCAGCTCCGGCCGCTTGTTTCCCACCCTGGCTACTTAAGTGTATAGATTAAGCAGTTTTGATGACCCCCGAGGAACTCTCAGCTTACCAGAGGATCTAGCCCGCTCGGTAATTAGGTTCGAGCAAATCTCCCGTATTTCGGAGTTCGCGTTAGGTTTTTCCGCAGCCCTCTTGTTTCGGGGGTCCCGGTAGCAAATAATCGCGGCCGCACGGTGGACGCTCCAACCTGGGTGCTCTTTGACCGTTTTTCCTTAGACTTTGCTATCGACATATTTAAAACATATCTGCGTCCACCAGTTGTTTCCCCACACCGACTTATCGAACTCTGCCAATTTAATTTTGGAATTAGTCTTTCCAGATGCCTTCACAGTTTTGGGAAAGCCACCGTAATACTCTTTTAAGGCTGCCTCATCTGCTCCACGATTTGCTACCGCTATTCATTTATATCACGCCTGCAGCCCTGAAAACAACCGCAACGAAGCTATACGAACTGCATCAGCAACTACACTTTGGTCCGCAATACATACATATACTTATCCGAGTATATGTATAAATATATATCTATATATATATATTTAGGTATGTATATACATTACTGTCCTGAACTTTTTAGCCCAACCGTGGTAAGTAACCCAGAGCTCCTCGATATTCTTTTTAAGAATAGTAATAATGTAGATAATATGATTCATCATGCAGCTTGAACGCTCAACTCACCATTGAAAACCATGGAAGCACTGTACAGCTGTTTCATCCTTGTTGGGAATCATCAGCAGTGCACATCCACCGAGCCCCCACGGGGACTCGAACCCGGGGTGAACGATTGTGAATCGAACACCTTAACCGCAAGGCTATCCGAGCTGGCTCTCAACGGTTTGTTGAACATCTACACTACATGATATAGCACCCTTCCTTCACTGGCTTTTGAACGGTAACAACCCGCTTCCCACACAGCGATCGACTTCTATGATGGATGACTTCTCTGTAAGGGCTTAAGTACAACGAACAAATTCCGTTATGAACAACCTACAGAGCTTGGTTACTATTTGCAAATGAGTATTCGGAGATAAGATTTGTATATAATATGATTCATCATGCAGCTTGAACGCTCAACTCACCATTGAAAACCATGGAAGCACTGTACAGCTGTTTCATCCTTGTTGGGAATCATCAGAGCCAGCCCGGATAGCCTTGCGGTTAAGGTGTTCGATTCACAATCGTTCACCCCGGGTTCGAGTCCCCGTGGGGGCTCGGTGAATGTGCACTGCTGATGATTCCCAACAAGGATGAAACAGCTGTACAGTGCTTCCATGGTTTTCAATGGTGAGTTGAGCGTTCAAGCTGCATGATGAATCATATTATATACAAATCTTATCTCCGAATACTCATTTGCAAATAGTAACCAAGCTCTGTAGGTTGTTCATAACGGAATTTGTTCGTTGTACTTAAGCCCTTACAGAGAAGTCATCCATCATAGAAGTCGATCGCTGTGTGGGAAGCGGGTTGTTACCGTTCAAAAGCCAGTGAAGGAAGGGTGCTATATCATGTGGTGTAGATGTTCAACAAACCGTTGAGAGCCAGCTCGGATAGCCTTGCGGTTAAGGTGTTCGATTCACAATCGTTCACCCCGGGTTCGAGTCCCCGTGGGGGCTCGGTGGATGTGCACTGCTGATGATTCCCAACAAGGATGAAACAGCTGTACAGTGCTTCCATGGTTTTCAATGGTGAGTTGAGCGTTCAAGCTGCATGATGAATCATATTATATACAAATCTAATCTCCTACTACTCATTTGCAAATAGTAATAATGGTTTGATCGGGGACACCCGAAGCCGGATTGCATGACCATATGGTACAACTGAGGTCACAAAAATGATCCTTGATTATTCGATTGGGTATATGCAGCACAAAATGGTGTATAGATTTTAATGGTCGCATGAATGAAAGCCCGGCAAATTTGAGTTTGAAGGTCAGGTGGACACATCGCCCGGTAATGAGTGAAATGGGCCCCGCAGTCGATACACGTAATGAAGCGAAGCGGGAATGGAGTAAATACGCGCAGTATTTCGGATAGCATCGATGCAAACCCGCAGGCAAGAGCATACTAGCGAAAAAACCTTCGAAAATGCACCGACGAAAAATTGAAAAGTTCTCGGTGATGGCGCACGTGTACTTGAACCAATAGCCCGACTGACCCGGAAAATAGCGGAAACATAATACTGAAGGAGTTTTGAGGTGATCTCTGGGGAGGTGAATTGCGTAGATGAAAAAGAGTCTGATTTACCGCTGAATTAGTACTTACCACTCACCAAGAGGTTGTGGAAGACGCACTCATAAGTAGGTGCATTAAGATGCCCGAGCCTGGAATTTTGGTGGAACAGAGTGACTAGAGTTGACAGGTCAGTCAAATACAATTCTAATAAAAAGTTCGTTTTAGGTTGATTATTGAACACAAGTTGACAACAGGGTGGATGGAGGAGTTGATATACGATGACCCTATGAGGTCACACGGGGATGGTGCATAAGTGATACTGTCAAAACATGTAGGCGATCGCTTAACGGGGTAAGCTGGCAAGAGTCTGACATTGAGCATTTGGGAAGCAACCGGAAGGCCAACAGCTTTGCGGACGTATAGTTCATTTCTAGCAAGGGTCTAGAGGAATTGCCTTCGAAAGGGTCTTCGGCATAGATGCCCAATTGTGGAAGACTGATGTAGAAAATGGTAATAGGTAAAAGGTGGGTGAAATGGTCTTCGGCTTTTGTTTATCGGAAACTACTCCGAAACTGATAGATGAGGAATACGAATTTACAACGAAATAGTCATAATAATGGGAGCGCCTAAAGTTGGTTACAAAGAGGGTTGCGGGAGGTGGACATATGGCGGGCTGATACAGTCGTATAAAAGTAGTCCATATGAGCAGCTCTCAGGAGGTGCAGGCGGTTGCATAGCTGGATATGCTGAAGAAAGTCTGACATGAAGAGCTGATGAGGAAACTGAACTATTTATATTTTGGTTTGTGGATACTTCGTTGCCAATGAGACTTTCATGAAAGGCAAATAGCTGAATGACAAGAGATGCAGGGGAAGGATAAAATAGAACGGAGAGCTGGTGTCACGCAGATGAGACGCTGGAAGGAGGACCGTTTCGTTTTCTGTGATATTACTGGCAGATGAGGAACGAATTTTTAAATGAAGGTCTCGTTTGGATGAATGGGGTGGTGACAAACAGATTGCCCAGGGGATGAATTGTCTCTTCAATAGTACATCGAGAATTGTGACCTTCATAATGAAGATATCCGAACAGTGGAACCTCTTCATGTTTCGGCGTAAAGAATCTGGTAACTGGACAAAGTAGAACGAGGGTAAACGTGGGATCAAATCGCACGGACAGAAGGCAAGTCAATGGAGATAAACGTCAGATCCGAGCGAGTATGTGTAGATATCGGTTTGGTGCTTGACTGAGTGTATGGTGGATCTTGTTCAGGAGCGTTGGAGGAGGCAAAGGGTGGCAGAAATACGATGCAGGGGACGTTGTTTTGCGATCCACAACTGGTTCTTCTGGGTGAGGCTGGCCATACGCTAGACACTTAACCTGGAAACCACTTCCGGTGACAGGAGGTGCGATCCGCCAGCCTAGATGGGTCCGCACATCGTTGCAGACGGCCTGTAGCGACCGGTCGTGAAAAATCCCCCAAAACCTTTACAGTTCCATGTTTTTCTCAACATCACTCACTTGCCTACACTATTGACGTGTCTTTACGCACTGTTGGTTTTTATGGACCAATTGTTGTTTGTTCGCGCCCAGAGCGCTACTTTGTCATATCCTTGTTCTGGACCTGTGTGACGCACTTGCTCCTCGCCTGCACGCCGCAACTCGGCTTCTCATTTGTTGAGTCCTTGTGATCTCATAATTGAGGTTTGTACCTGTTTGGTGTCATTGTTCATTCAATGACCCAATATCGTAGAACATCACGGATAATCGCCCCTCGATTTCGGGATCCGTTGTGAATTTGGCTACGCATTGCTTGAACGTGTGTTGCAATACTCATTTGATCAATGTGGAACGAGAAAACACGCAAAATGCCAGGCAAATGATCGAAGAAATTGGAATCTGGACAGGAACTAATACGGCAGTTCACTGGGGAGGCTTTGAGTACCTTTTATTTTTTATTTTTTGCTAGACCCCCTAATCCTGTCAGTGCTAGCTCATGTGTTTCTGAGGGCAATATGGATTGTAACGATGTCGATCTATATAGGCTGAGGATATTAGACCTAGAACAACAACTGTCGTCGGCTGGGCAACAGGCCCAGGAAGCAGAACAGTAGTGTAGATAGAAAGAGCGTGAGCATAAGACCAGCGACTACGAACTTTCCGGTAGATCAGGGCACAACAAAATAGGAAACTCCGTGCTGGTCGCCGAATATAAAACATCAGCGCCACCAACGATCGATCTGCCAAGAGTAGAACTGACGGTTTTCGACGGGTGACCCGAACATTACGGCAAATTCGTCAAGCAGTTCGAAAGGTTCGTCGAAAATAAGATAACCGACTCCGGTTAAAGGCTTCTCTGTCTGACTCACATTTCTGTCGAGGCCGAGCAAGGGAAACTATCGATGGGTGTACCATGCTCGACTCGGAACAAGGCTACACCCGAGCAAGGAGGATTCTGAGGGACCTGTTTGGCCATCCTTACAAAGTAGCCCGTAACATACTAGAGGGCGTGATGGTAGAGGCGCAAAAGAACCAAGGGCAACGTCTACACAATAGCCGACCTGGTGATCGAAATGCAGAACTGTTCAATAGCCCCAGACCATTTAAGTTACAGGGCTGACCTCGATGTAATGCACGCCCTGGAGGGCAAAGACTGTCACCTCTCCCCCAAACTACAGAGTCGGTGGGCGGAGGAGGCAGAACGTATAAGCCGAAGTGACCGGGAGGCTAACTTCGAAGACTTGACCGAATACTTGAACAGACAAACCAAGATAGCCGACAGTAGATTTGGCCGTTTTATCCGAGACAGTAACCGAGTAAACAAATCTAGCACTAGCCAGGCTCAAACCACTGCTCGGGAACACCCGAAATATCAGCCTCGGACCAATGCTCACGCTATTTCACGCGGGGCTCTAGCGCATCCAAGTTGCAAGTCCTGTGATGCTAGCCATGGGCCACCAGAATGCCCCAAGTTCATCAACGCCAGAGTGGATGAACTTTGGGGAATGGCGAGGATGACAGGAGCGCGCTTTATATGCCTCAACACCACGCACCAGGCGGCAGCTTGTAGAACAAGAAACAGATGTGGTCACGGGGGTTGCGCGGGCAGACACCATCGATTGTTACACAAGGCAAGAGAAACTATACAAGCGGCGAGCACAAAGCCCAGTGTGATTTGTTCAACGTCGCGATCTGCCAGTAAACTAGTACGTTTAGGAGTAGTTGCCGTGGGAGTGGTGACTCCAACTGGGGTGGTCAAAGCGTTGGCTTTCGTCGACAGTGGATCTGACACTACCCTAGTGAAGAAGCGGTTTGCCGAAAAACACCGGCTTGCTAAAGGTACGACGTCGTTAGCAGTGAGCACGGTGGGTGGAACACAAGTCATGACTGCCTGCCGGTTGAGGTTACAGCTCATCACCTTAGACACTAAAAAACATTCGAGTCAACAAGAGCATTTACATTAGCTGATCTCCCCATGCGGGCACCAAGGTTGGTGAACGCAATCTTGACTCGGTGGCCCCACCTGCAGGATGTAACCGTTGTAGACTGGGAAGATGATGAAGTGGATCTCCTCATCGGCTGCGACGTGCCAGAGGCACAGTGGGTACTTGACCAGAGAGTGGGCGACCGCCAGGCACCTTATGCCGTACGCACAGCTCTTGGATGGATGTTTAATGATAGAATAGGAGAACGTGCTTCCGTAAATTGTTCATCCGCCGAAACAGACCGCATAGAGTATCACCTGCAGCGGCTGTATGAAAAGGAGTTTCACGACATCGGAGACGAAGGACCATCGTTGTCGCAGGGGGATGATTCTGCTTAGCAGACGGTGCAGCAAGGCTCTAGAGGCCTTGAAAAAATGTTCAAGGTTCTCCTCCCATGGCACACATTTGCTTACCCGTAAAATGATAACGGAAACTATGTTCTCCAACGACCACTATGACTGAAGGAAAGCCTCTTTCGATACAAGGATCTGTGGGAACGATATGCAGAATTAATGAGGCGAAACGAAGCTCTCGGTTACTTTGAAAAAGTGCCTGCTACCACCGACGGCCGAAGGGGTATCTGGTGTCTACCTCATCACCCGGTTATCAACCACAAGAAACCCGAAAACTGCGAGTGATTTTCGACTGTGCAGCCAAGTTCCACGGCAAGTCGTTAAAAGATCGCCTGCTGCAAGGACCTGACTGGACCACGCCACTGATTGAAGTTTTGAGCCGTTGCAGAGTGGCTGGAGTGGTCTTGTCCGCCGATATCAGGGAAATGTTCCACCAGGTGAAAATATCGGTGGAAGAACGAGATGCGTTGCGTTTCCTGTGGTGGGAATAGAACGACCAGGACAACGCAGTGATAAATTTATGGATGACCGTCCACTCCTTCGGAGCCATATCGTCACCGTTCTGTGCGAACTACGCCCTTCGGGAATCTGCGAATAAACATGGAGATTTGGTCCATCGGTCGGTGGTAGATAGCGTCAGCAGAAACTTCTACGTCGACGACTGTCTCGGGTAATTCGATGTTGTGGACTCGGCCCTAGCGCAGGTCAGAGGTGTTATAGAGGTTATAGTATATTTCTTGACCATGGTCAATACACATGCACAAGGCAAGATCAGAGTATACAGCTGTACATGTCAATGTGAGATATTCACAAATTCTAAATTTATAAATCACAGCAACTGAAATACACCAGTAAAGTCATTTAGTGTTTGAGTAAACAAAAGTGGTAATGGTTGAGGCGGGAATTCCAAATCGGTTTCGAAATCGCTGGGGGCGGTGTGGATAGCTGGACAGTCGTGGAATTGCTGATATAAGCGACAAATGGACGGTCACTGACAAGTAACCGGGCGGAAGAGATGCCAAAGAACATTGTTAGAAGTAAAGCAAGCGTGGGGCTTTCAAAGTGCAGTCAGAGATACCAGCGGAATATTGGACACTGATCCAGCATTGGGTAACTAATTGTGGGGGAAGCATGTGAAATAAAGGCAAGTGATTCAAAGGTGATAATAAAACGGACCTTTTGTGCAGGTGATTACAGTGTCATATGGAAATTCAAATGAAGGCGAAAAGATTTGCAGGGACTTCAGTGAACTTTTGAAGAGCATGAATGGTGTATGGACATATAACGGACTATTAAAGAAAAGAAAAGCCGTCAATGAAACGGATTAGTGGAGACAAACGTCAATGGTTCGGCTAGGCAGGAGTTGGAAGAGTGTAAAATGTTTTTTTTTTGTATTTGATAGAAAATTGGTAATCAAATTATGGTTGGCTGCGGATGGCTGGTATTCTGTTCCGCAAAGACCTTGGTTGCAGGTAGAATGTTGTGGGAAGCAGGTAAAATAGGGCTGGTTTGACAAAGTTGACAGCTGCGAAGGCTGGGTTCCGGCCATCGGTTTCGTACTGCAACGCGGGAAGAATTGAACTGTTGGGTTGGATTAGTTGGGAATAGACGTTGAGCGGATGTGTTGATGGTTGCTGTCAGGAATCACCTCTGCGATCCGGTGAGACTTTCATGAGGTTTTGTTAATCCATGTACGGGGCCCCATGTAACGTCAGCAGGCGAGAGTATAGGTATAAACCATTGATCAAATCGTCCAGTCCTTATGGTAATCCGGAATAAGCGTCGATTTGGCCGATGGATACCCAAGTAACCAATGCAATCTGGAAGAGATCAGGAGTGCGGCAGTCTGGAGAGTGTTCCAGCTGTGGGTTATGATTATCGTTTATATGGAAGCAAGAAAATGAACATTTTGTTATCCGAACAGTTAGTTATCGTTTGGCTAGTGAACAGGTCTATTAGGGATCCCTAGACGGAGACTGGTAGCTTTCTAGGGTAGTTGGGTGATAGTAGAGATTTGGGGCTATATCAGGTGGATGAGGATAGGGTGTCCGTTTGGGAACCAGGAATAAAACAATGGTAGATGGTATGGTCTGGAAGGAGAATGAGAAAATAGAAAGATAACAGTCTGGTTAGTTCACCAGCTGTGGTAAAGGACGGCAAACAGTAAAAAGGGGGGGGGACTGAGTGTTAAAATGAGGATTTTTCATGTGGGGGCAAACGTGCTGGTATTCGGCAGGGGCATACGGATTCCGGTTGGAATGGGGTCTTAACTTACCATGAGCATGTGCGTAGAGAAGTGAAGCCTAGTTACTAAGGAATGGTAATCCGTGTGGCAAGGCTTCAGTGTACGAGAAAGGCACAAAAAAGCGGATGGGACGGCTGAGTTATAGCCTGAGCCAAGAATTAAGTGAGAGCGAGCACTCATCGCTAAAGGACGGAACGGTTTTATTTATATATACATAAATTGTGTGTAGTAAAATGGCACAATCTAGTTAGGAAGGGGGACAAGTGAGTGGAGCATACCCAAGGTATATATATATATATATATATATATATATATATATATATATATATATATATATATATATATATATACGTGGGTGCGATCATCGGACGGGTCATTCGAAAGCGGTCGGACGCAAAAGACTATGGCAAGGAAAGTGAGATAGAGTGATGCAGCTGAGGATCAACGGTTAACGGAAAGAAGAACAAAAGTTAAGCACGGGCTCATCGGTGCGGCGGATCCTAAAGGCACATTGAGGCCATGAAGCGTGAGACTAAAGGGGAAACGCCTAAGTGTGGCTAGAACTTTCAATGGGAAAGTTAGTATTTCGCCTAGAGTGGTCATTGAGCATGAGTAAAGACCAAGTTCTGCATGAAATTACAGAAGAACCTTAGCTGGGGGATAGGGTGGGAGCAGAAATGGTAACGTCATAACTGAGTGTTGAGTTCAGTTAGTGAGTCACGCTAAGTGCGATGAATCAGACTGGATTTTCCAATTCGAAATCGCAGAGGTGGTGAGCGAAGTATGAGTGGTGGGACCTGGTGCGGAAGAGAGGCATTGTAAGCTAAGAGATATCGAGGAGCGTTGAGTTACTCACCATGATTTTGTTAATAATTATAGGACAGTAATGAGTATATATATATAAGTATATATTTATATATACATGTACATATATATATTTGTATATGCAAATATTATATATATATATATATATATATATATATATATATATATATATATAAATCCAACCGGGGGTTGGATACTGAAGCAGTTTTTATGGCGATGTTGAGGTTGGTATCAGGGCCGCATACGCCATATAACTAAATAAAGTTAATAAATCGTGGAGCGAGTGAGAGATATTGACAACCTGTGGGGAGTAATACGGTGGTCTCTATAAATGCGAGCGCATCTGAAAGGATTTATTTCAAAGTTGAATTAGCAGGATCCTATAAGTTAGTATGGAAAAACAGTTAGTGGATGCAGACGTGCTTACATATGTCGATGGCGAAGGCTAGGAGAAGCGGTCAAACAAAGCAATCAGAATTTTTAAGGCGGTGAGGTTATTTTGGAAGGTAAGGTAAAGAGAGAAAGCAGAGCAACGGCTTAAAAGTCAAGGCCTATCTCGTAAGCCTGACGTTCGGTTACGTGAACGTTGAATAAGCGCAAAACAGTTGGGACAGTAAGGAATTTATCAATAGCATGCACGAATGCATACTTTGACCGAGAAGATCTGATGTGCAAGGGAAGTTTATTCCAGATTCTGGAGTACGCGAAGAGAAAGAACTTAGAGCGTAGAACAGTCCTCGCGGAGGGTGTGGTAATAGTATACTGTCTATTCCGGAGTGAATATCCAGTATCCGGGGAGAAGCACAACTGGTTGGAGGAATAGGACTGCATAGTCAATAGCTTATACAGAAGTATCAAATTTAGCTTGATGCGACGAAGCCATAGTGGTTCGATTTTGAGAGGCAAGCATCGTTCCCTGAAGTTTAAGTTGGACGACCAACCGATAAGCTGTTTTGTGAATCTTCTTTGAATACATTCGATAATAATCCTGTCGGATTTTCTCATACTAGTGAAGATTAGAGGACAATATTCGGGAAGGGGCCTGGCATGTACTTTGTACATGTAGAGAATGCTCTGCCTAAGCTGAGAGGATTTGAACAGAAGACCAAGACACTTTTTGGCCTTCGCCGTTTGGAGGACAGCATGTTCCGAGAAGTTGAAAGAGCAAGAATAACTTAAGCCAAGGTCTCTTACTAAAGGCTGGCTGTCGATGGGTGAACCGCCAATGCATAAAGAACCAGGAGGAACCTGGCATTTGTAAGTAAGGAAAATACACTTGTCGGCGGAGAATTTCATCAAGAGCGGCTAAATCAGCAGAGATTTTAGGGATAGTAGTACTGAGGTTGCCAGGCGAGAAAGTGTAGACTATCTTAGTGTCGTCCGCGAACAAAAACGGCGTGCCATTAAGTATTGTCGGGAACATATCATTTATATATAGGAGGAAAAGCAGGGGGCCCAAAACGCTGCCCTGAATAACACCGCTAGTAACAGGCTTAGGATTAGAGGTGTGCCCGTTTATTAAGACAACCTGTGAACGATGAGATAAGTAGGACGAGAACCAAGAAAGAAGTGGATCGACAATCCCAAATGACCGTAGCTTTGTTAAAAGGTGGGGGTGAGGTACACGATCAAATGCCTTGGATAAATCAAAATAACAAACAACAAGAGATTTCCCACTTTCAGCAGAGTTGGTGACGAGATTCAGAAAATCATACTGACAAGTCATGCAGGACCGTGAACGGAGGAATCCATGTTGGTTGTGATTAATAAGACTGAGGCTTAATAAATAGTTAATAATATTATCTTTAACTATTTTTTCCATTATTCTGGATAAGATGGGGGTATGGTTTGTAGGGCGATAATTGGATACCTCATGTAAAGGTCCTTTTTTATGAATGGGAACGATTACCGAGCGCTTCCAATTAGCAGGTACGGTGCTACCATTAAGGGAAAGAGTGAAAAGGTTAAGCAACAACAGGGGAAGATCCGGTCCACCATTGACGAGTGCAATTGGTGGTAAGCCATCGGGGCCTAATCGAGGGGAGGGTTTGCTATTGGATAGTAGCTTGGAAATACTCCTGGCATCAAAGGGTATCGTAGAAAGGACAGAGTCGGTAAGTGGTGAAGATGGGGGCGGGGCAATGACAGTAGCTGGAGCCATGGCTGAAGCAAAGAATGCATTGAAGGCTTCGGCTATACAAGGTGGGGAGGTGATAGATGAGTTATTATCAAGAATTAGAAGTTGGAAGTCGGCCTTAACATCAGCGTTTCTAGACTTATGCAACATAGAAAGAAGTTGCGACTTGTTGGGATGACTCAAAGCCTTAGCTTCTTGGTCACGAAGTCGCGTAATATCTTGTCGTTGAATAAGTGTGGAGAGGCGGTTTAGATGAATAAAAAGTGAAAAGTCGTTGGAATTATGTAGTTGTTTGACAAGATTGCTAGAAGAAGGCGGCTTCCATCTAACAAAATGGATGTCGAAAGCTTCAGATGTGCTCGAGGTCATTCCGCAATGCGAGAGGGCCGAAAGGGTCAGAAATTTGGACTGCTCTCCGCCCCCTACCAAGAGCACTTTAGAAATACAATGGGACGCGGAAACGGACGACCTTGTTTTCGGGCTGAAGGTTCCCGAGCTGCCAGTAACCCGTCGAGGTATACTCTTTGCTGTCTTTAGTCTGTTAGACCCGCTCGGTTTCGTCGCACTCTGGCTGCTACCCGGAAAGATCTGGCTGCGGCGGCTGTGCCGTAAGAAAGCCGATTGGGACCAGTCACCGGACCGAGAAGACCGGCTGGACTGGGAGAAATTTCTGAACACCTTGGAGAAATTGGGGGACGTAAGGATCCCACGGTGCTTGACCCCTGGTCATGCAACTCGTACAGGAGAACTACATGCCTTTTCCGATGCATCCGAAGTCGGTTATGGAGCTGTGGTGTACGGACGATGGTGCACAGATGAACAATATGCTACGAGGATCCTGTTCGCTAAAGCCCGCGTTGCTCCACTGAAGTCGGTCTCGATCCCGCGCCTTCAACTCAGCGCAGCCGTGTTAGCAGTCAGGGCGGTACAAGCGTTAACGAGTTGTTTCGACTTCTCTATTTTGTCGGCTAGCTTTTGGACGGACACAACGATGGTGCTTTACTACATAAAAAACCCGGAGCCGGTTTAGTACTTTCGTCGCTAACAGACTCACGATTATCCACGACGAATCAGGCATGAACCAGTGGAACCAATAAGGTCTGGCGATAATCCAGCCGATCTGTACTCCCGAGGTGCGACCTACTTCAGGCAGTTAGACACGTGGACGAGAGGGCCAAACGTCCTGAAAGTGCCTAAACAGGACTGGCCCGTGTACCAATTAAAAAACCCTACGGAAGTAGAACTGGAGATCAAAGGCGTGGTGATAGCGGCCAACGTCGTCGAAGTGACATCCATTTTATCGCGATTGGTTAGATTTTCTTCCTGGATGAAGACACTTCGTGCTATAGTTTAGTTAACCAGGTTCAAGAGGAATTTACTGGCAATGAAAGGGCTACGCCACTCAGGCCGGATACGGGTCAGTCCGATAAGTCCCGATGAGCTACAAGCTGCAGAACACGATATTTTCAGAATGGCACAAGGAGAGACCTTCGCCCTAGAACTCGAGAGAGCGGAAAAAGTGGGACCAATCAACAAGGAAATATCATCTCCAAGAGGCGGCTTGAAGCATTCAAACCCCAAACTCAATATTGGACTGCTGCGGGTGGATGATAGGCTGACCAACGCCCATCTGAGCTTTGACACAAAGTAGCCCATACTTCTGCCGGCTCAACAGCTTGTGGTAGAGCTAATGATCCAACAAGTCCACCGGGTTGGACTACTTCGGGCCCTTGTGGATCAAGTGCGGGAAGAGATTGGATAAACGATATGGGTGCGTCATGACGTGCATGGAGTCACGAGCGGTACACCAAGGAGTCGCACATTCGATGACGACCGATTCTTTCCTACGGGCCTTGCAGAGATTTATCAACCGAGGAGGCGTACGGGCCGATATATACTCTGATAACGGGTCGAAATTTGTGGGCGCCCACCAGGAATTGCGTCTTTGTCACAAAAACATAAACAGGGATAAACTGCAAGATCGAACCGTGGCCTACGACATACGACGGCATTTCAAGCCCCCACAGGCCAGTCATCGCGGCAGCTTGTGGGAACGCATGATCCGGTCCGTCGGGCGGATATTGCTGTCGATCATGAAGCAACAGCCGCCCGACGACGAGACGTTGAACACCGTCATGACTGAGCTGGAGAGGATTCTGAACAACCGCCCCCTGGTTCCAGTAATGAACTGCGACCCCACCAACCTGGCGCTCACTCCGAACGACTTATTGGCTTTAAGGTCAAACGAGGGTTTCCAAGGGCTGGTAAACCTTCGTGGGAGTTACCTCCACGGATGGAAGCAGGTGAACTATCTTTCCAAGGTCTTCTTGAGGCGATGGCTGCGGGAGTACCTACCGGCTTTGCAGACTCGACAGAAGTGGCTGGTCAGAACAAAACCACTCAAAATTGGGGATGTGGTGATGATCGCAGACGAACGAGCACATTTCAGCACCTGGTCCTTGGGAGTGGTTGTGGATACCACCGAAAGCACTGACGGAATGATAAGAACGGCGAAAGTGAAGACAGCTAATGGAGCGCCCATTCGTGACATACGCATTATTAGCCTACTCTAGAGTAAAGGCGGGGAAGCTGATAAAGCTGAGGCCCAGTGGACTATTTCGCCTTCGTCTTCGAGGTGGGTAAAGAAACCCCCATATATGGAAGCATTCACGACACGCTGACGTATCGAACCATCACACACCCCGACGCACACACACATCTACATTATGCTCGTTTATACCACAATGCCTCCGTCAAATAAGTTAAAGCGCTCACGGACCTTCGCTGACGTTACAGAAGGTTTTTTCCTATATGTGGTGGTACTTGCGATTCCATTGTACATCCAGACACACACGCACAAACCGGATGCACACTTCACTCCGTTACCCCCATCAAGCGCGTGAGAGAGTTCGCCGTTTGTTTTTGTTGACGTTACTGAATGTCTTTCGCACATGTGGCGGCAGCGGCGGTTACATCACACACACGCACTCACGCAGGCACATACAGCCAGCTCCTGACGGCCCTTCCAAGGACAGCATCTATGTTTCACCTTCACGCCCGCCATCGGTCGGTTGTTCTGGTGGAAGATGTAAAATAGCCCGCCTCGGTGTGGCCACCGGATTAGGTGCGGCCATGAGAAGAACGATGACGACAAGCATTAGGCACGCGCACTGCGAGCAGGGACTGATTAGGTAGGAAGAATCGGTAAATTTAAACAAAACCCTTGAATCTGCTGAAGATTCGGGAGGATTTTGGTGGGCAGTGTAGCGACCGGCCTTGGAAAATTCCCCAAGACCTTTACAGTTCCATGTTTTTCTCAACATCACTCACTTGCCTACACTATTGACGTGTCTTTACGCACTGTTGGTTTTTATGGACCAATTGTTGTTTGTTCGCGCCCAGAGCGCTACTTTGTCATATCCTTGTTCTGGACCTGTGTGATGCACTTGCTCCTCGCCTGCACGCCGCAACTCGGCTTCTCATTTGTTGAGTCCTTGTGATCTCATAATTGAGGTTTGTACCTGTTTGGTGTCATTGTTCATTCAATGACCCAGTATCGTAGAACATCACGGATAATCGCCCCTCGATTTCGGGATCCGTTGTGAATTTGGCTACGCATTGCTTGAACGTGTGTTGCAATACTCATTTGATCAATGTGGAACGAGAAAACACGCAAAATGCCAGGCAAATGATCGAAGAAATTGGAATCTGGACAGGAACTAATACGGCAGTTCACTGGGGGATTTTGAGCACATTTGTTGCCTCCTGCGGTGAGCGCTTCTTGCTGTACGAGGCTATGACTGAGCACTTCTAGTTTGTCGGCACGAGACCGGAGTTCAATAATGGTATCAACGCACTGAGCAGTAAGTAAGGTGAGCCAGGACCGCATTTAACTGGTGCAGCAAATGCTAAACCGACTGGTCCCGGGTAAGATGATGGCTTGAAAGTGTTCTATAATTGATATTGATAATGGTTTATTTCGGATAACCCGAGGCATGCTGTAACGCAAGATCAAACTGTACAATTGGAAGTAGAGTCCGAATTCCAAGAGGTTGGTTAAGGTATATGCACTCAATATTGTACAGGAGAAAGTATTTAAGTCACTCTCTGTGGCGGCGCCCGGCAAATTTGAACTCAAGGTCGGGTGGCCAACCCGGCCAAGTCAGGGTCGAGCTGGTCGAAGGTAGCTGACTCTTCCTGAAATAGTACAAAAAGAAGTGCTATGCAACAAGAGAATCAATCAGAATTGACGAAATTTTTGTTCACTTCGAGAAAAAAGAAGTTTCCGAGGGAGACATAAACCAGCTACAGCGCTCCGCGGAAAATGGCACGGCTTTGGATTAGAAATCAGACGATGAGAAGAATGAATTTTCAGACAAAGAACAATCAGAATCTTTCGAAGATTTTCCTTGAAACGTTCAGCGACCAAATATCGGCTGAGTCCGTCAAATACCCAATGGAGGACTCAGTCGTAGAGAGTGATTGCCTAGGTGATGGTAAAAGAAGTGACCGGACGCAAGCATGTAATCGTTGCGCACATTGTTAACGTTCATGAGGGGGGAATGTGATGCACCAAAATAGAAATGGGTACTGGGCGACAAATCAGTTTGTGATGCGTAGCCATGATAGTAGCAGACACACGGTTTGCACAGATGAGTATTTGAATGGCAGGTAAGTATTTACGTTTGATTATCGTTATCTAAGGGCCGAAAATGAAGACCAGGGAGATGCAAGAATCAAAATTGTCTGGGAGGATTTACCAAGATAGAATGCCGGATATGAAAAAACACCAACAAACGCTGAATACAGTTGCGAAGTTGGGCGGCTGGATGTGGGTGGAGTCCGTGATAAACCAAATGGACATCACATCTGGCGAGGTCGCTGGAGTGATGGTGGAAGAAGTGGCCGGATGTAAACATGTAATCGTTGCGCACATTGCTTACTTTCATAAAGGTGAAATGTGATGCACCAAAATAGAAATGGGCACTGGGCGAGTATTTAAATGGCAGGTAAGTATTTACGTTTGATAATCGTTATCTAAGGGCCGAACATGATGACCGCAGAGATGCAAGAATCAAAATTGTCTGGGAGGATTTACCAAGATAGAATACCGGACATTGTGGTACGGAAGTGTATGGCAACAATAAATGTGACTTTTGAAAACATATTCATAACTGATAAAATAAAAGCGAGTTTTATCTCGGGGATTGGTTAAGTTAGCTAATAGGACAAGCGGGCAGTTTGGCACGAATCATCGAGAAAAAAAAGATCGTGAACGGTAGGCCGAGTACGGAAACGGTCTTTTAACCCCGCGAAAATTATGTTCTAGGGAAAGTAGATTTTTCCGGGCGTAAGAAGCGGTAAGTTAAGGTTGCAAAGATGGAGACAAGTACGATGAAAAATAAGCGATAACTGGGGGAGATATTTCCATATTTGTAGCATTTCGGGTGAATGATTTTTTGCTGCAACCGGTGCTGGTGGGTGGAAAATAATTGAAGCTTCAAACTCCATTGTGGACAGAGTTGAAGCGGCAACTGGGAAAAGAGGCAGAGGGTTAACGGTATTATTAGGGGTCATTGGTGAGACAAGGAATGGGTTGAAGGCTTCGGTGATAGAAAGGGTGATAGAGGCGGATGCGTTGTCCGTTGAAACTGTGTGCGGGATATCTCTATGAGTGTTAGAGGTTCTGGCCTTGTGCAGTGATGACAGTCGGGGAGATCTATTCGGGTGTTGCAGAGCCTTCATGTCCTGGATACGCAGCGTAGTTTCTTCAAGTCTTTGAATAGTAGAAGTGAGGCGAAAACGTTGAACAAGAATTGCAAAGCTGTGTGTAGTTTTAACAACTTTTGTGAAGTTTGACCTACTTTGTTTGCAGAGGGGTGATGAAGGACTTCCTATTATTCCGTTGCTGGGGGATGTAGGCAATCTTCTCAAGACATCTGGAGAACCGTGCATGGAGAATATCGGTAGTGTGTTGCAGATTGCGAGAGAGGAAAAACTCGCTCAAATCGGCTTGTCGAATGGTCGTAGGGAGAACCTCCCAGTCAAAGAAAGGACAGGGTTTGATGCAGTGTGATTTCAGGGTAGGCTGTGAGTGAGTGGGAATGTGGCGATTACCCTCATGCGATCGCAACCGGGAAAACTTTTGGAGATTAGGATAATTATGAGGGGGATGCCATGGGTTAAAATGAGATCTCAAATGCTGCTTTCCTCTCGTAGGAGAGCGGATATGCTGTACCCGCCCTTCTACTGTAATACTTGACACAAACGGTAAAAGGTTAGCGGCAGCAGACAAAGATGGCCAGGCTGTCTAAGGTCAGTTAAATTTACCATCAATAACCTTTACGCTTGAGGGCAGTAAGGTTAGGCATTCAGATGCCCTGCTCACTTTGGCTAACTGTACAATTTCCCCGCTCTCAACCTTATGTTGGATGTGTCTGCCGTCCGCCCAGCTAGAATTTATCTGGACCTCCACACCTAATTGATGCATCTGGATGCCTACCCTTACTGCCCTCAAGCGTTACGGTTATTGATGGTGAATTTAACTGACCTAAGATAGCCAGAAGGTTTAGCATTTGCTGCAGCAGTTAAATGCGGTCCTGGCTCACCTTACTTACTGCTCAGTGCGTTGATACCATTATTGAACTCCGGTCTCGTGCCGACAAACTAGAAGTGCTCAGTCATAGCCTCGTACAGCAAGAAGGGCTCACCGCAGGAGGAAAAAACCACGGCCCCATTAACCATACACCTTTTGTCCCTCGGCTAATGAAAAAATCGTGAAAGAACGCATTGTGAAGTATCTATTGCAATCGGAAATTATTAACCCTCGACAACACGGCTTCCTTCGGCCAAGATCTTGAGCAACATGTCAACTTGATTTTTTGAATTGCATTACTGAAACGGCAGGCAATGGAATGGCACGTATAGTACTTTACCTGGATATGTCAAAGGCATTTGACCACTTGCCACACTCACGTCTTCTGGCCAAAATCCCATCCGTTGGCGTTACTGACCCTCTACTATATTGGATCAACTCATACCTCCCCAATCGCTCTCAAGTTGTCTCGATAAATGGCCACAGCTCCAGGCCCAAATCGGCTACAAGCGGCGTTATACTGGGTAGCGTCCTTGGCCGTTTGCTGTTCCTCATGTATATAGACGATGTATTCTTCTCAGTGAGCCATGGTACCCCATTTCTTTTTTTCTGATGACACTGGGATCGTCTACTCACTCAAGCCTGATTGCCTTGCCTCTGCTGTCTTAAAAGTCTCTGAGGACATATCTGCACTCGATAGATAGTGATCAACTTGGCAGATGAGTTTTTGCTGACAAATGTGAGGTACTTGCACATAAAATGCAACCTACATTCATGGTCTTTAGCCGTTTATGGTTCAACCATTGCTAGCAGACGAATTGTTAGGGATCTTGGCTTAAGCTATCCCTGCATATTTAATTCCTCTGAATATTCGGCCATCCCGGTCGCTAAGGTCAGAAAATGCTTAAGGCCAATATTTCGCTCCTTCCGAATTCGAGACTGCATTCTCTCCCTCTATAAATCTCAAGCCAGGCGTTTAGTAGAACACTGCTCGCTGATCTTTTCTAGTGTGCGAAAATCAGACAGAATTGTTATTGAATCAATTCATAGCAGCTTTATTGGGCGGCTGGTTGGATGGAGCTGACCCCTCACTTATAAATAAAGCTGCTTATTTTTTAAACCAGACCCTTTATGTTTTCGCCTCGTAAAACTGAACCTTATCTTTCTGTACAACATCATTTACAGCCCAAGGCATAATTCTAATCCATTGCACTTTGCCCCTGCTCCTAGCTATCCACTACTCTCTAGAATTCTTATCCTATTAACCCACATTACCAACACTAGCTTAAGTTCACATTTCTTCATCATAGTGTGCTCCAACGTATGGAATAAATTACCGTTAGACGTACGCAGTTATACTTCCAGCCATCGCTTTAGAAGTGCGTTGGATAAATTCCTCACGGTTACCCAAACCTCACAGCTTCTCACCCTTGACATACCCGATGACCAAGCCTATGGAAGGGTCTAGGCTCTTGAATCGTGCGAACACCGGTGGTCTATGAAAGCTTGAATTGAGTAAAAACTCCTAGTTTTTATGCCTTCTGCAACAAAGAAGGTAGTTACAGAGAGTTACTGTCTATTATTGCTGCCTCTGAGTCAAATCCCATCTATCCTCAGCTGGGAGCATCCCAGACTGCGTTTCTCTACTTTTCCTCTATTTTCAAGCCCTCATTCGAGCGCACATTTCTCTCGATGATTTACCTTACTCTGAAGACCACACCGGTCATCAACCTGGTCTGTGCATCCAACTGACCGTCGGCTATTCGTACACTACCCGAGTGACGCTCCCTTGGTTACGTTACGGGATCCCTGATGCTCGGTCACCTAGTCGCGGACTGCTTGATACCTACCGCCGTTTGGCCCCACCAAGAAAATTTATGTCAATCAAAACGGTGCGGGGTGCGGTCAGATCCAGCACTTTGGCCGGCGCACATCGAGCGTGCAAGCCCTGTAACACTCGTTTGAACAAGGCGTAGCCAAATTCACAACGGATCCCGAAATCGAGGGGCGATTATCCGTGATGTTCTACGATATTGGGTCATTGAATGAACAATGACACCAAACAGGTACAAACCTCAATTATGAGATCACAAGGACTCAACAAATGAGAAGCCGAGTTGCGGCGTGCAGGCGAGGAGCAAGTGCATCACACAGGTCCAGAACAAGGATATGACAAAGTAGCGCTCTGGGCGCGAACAAACAACAATTGGTCCATAAAAACCAACAGTGCGTAAAGACACGTCAATAGTGTAGGCAAGTGAGTGATGTTGAGAAAAACATGGAACTGTAAAGGTCTTGGGGAATTTTCCAAGGCCGGTCGCTACACTGCCCACCAAAATCCTCCCGAATCTTCAGCAGATTCAAGGGTTTTGTTTAAATTTACCGATTCTTCCTACCTAATCAGTCCCTGCTCGCAGTGCGCGTGCCTAATGCTTGTCGTCATCGTTCTTCTCATGGCCGCACCTAATCCGGTGGCCACACCGAGGCGGGCTATTTTACATCTTCCACCAGAACAACCGACCGATGGCGGGCGTGAAGGTGAAACATAGATGCTGTCCTTGGAAGGGCCGTCAGGAGCTGGCTGTATGTGCCTGCGTGAGTGCGTGTGTGTGATGTAACCGCCGCTGCCGCCACATGTGCGAAAGACATTCAGTAACGTCAACAAAAACAAACGGCGAACTCTCTCACGCGCTTGATGGGGGTAACGGAGTGAAGTGTGCATCCGGTTTGTGCGTGTGTGTCTGGATGTACAATGGAATCGCAAGTACCACCACATATAGGAAAAAACCTTCTGTAACGTCAGCGAAGGTCCGTGAGCGCTTTAACTTATTTGACGGAGGCATTGTGGTATAAACGAGCATAATGTAGATGTGTGTGTGCGTCGGGGTGTGTGATGGTTCGATACGTCAGCGTGTCGTGAATGCTTCCATATATGGGGGTTTCTTTACCCACCTCGAAGACGAAGGCGAAATAGTCCACTGGGCCTCAGCTTTATCAGCTTCCCCGCCTTTACTCTAGAGTAGGCTAATAATGCGTATGTCACGAATGAGCGCTCCATTAGCTGTCTTCACTTTCGCCGTTCTTATCATTCCGTCAGTGCTTTCGGTGGTATCCACAACCACTCCCAAGGACCAGGTGCTGAAATGTGCTCGTTCGTCTGCGATCATCACCACATCCCCAATTTTGAGTGGTTTTGTTCTGACCAGCCACTTCTGTCGAGTCTGCAAAGCCGGTAGGTACTCCCGCAGCCATCGCCTCAAGAAGACCTTGGAAAGATAGTTCACCTGCTTCCATCCGTGGAGGTAACTCCCACGAAGGTTTACCAGCCCTTGGAAACCCTCGTTTGACCTTAAAGCCAATAAGTCGTTCGGAGTGAGCGCCAGGTTGGTGGGGTCGCAGTTCATTACTGGAACCAGGGGGCGGTTGTTCAGAATCCTCTCCAGCTCAGTCATGACGGTGTTCAACGTCTCGTCGTCGGGCGGCTGTTGCTTCATGATCGACAGCAATATCCGCCCGACGGACCGGATCATGCGTTCCCACAAGCTGCCGCGATGACTGGCCTGTGGGGGCTTGAAATGCCGTCGTATGTCGTAGGCCACGGTTCGATCTTGCAGTTTATCCCTGTTTATGTTTTTGTGACAAAGACGCAATTCCTGGTGGGCGCCCACAAATTTCGACCCATTATCAGAGTATATATCGGCCGGTACGCCTCCTCGGTTGATAAATCTCTGCAAGGCCCGTAGGAAAGAATCGGTCGTCATCGAATGTGCGACTCCTTGGTGTACCGCTCGTGACTCCATGCACGTCATGACGCACCCATATCGTTTATCCAATCTCTTCCCGCACTTGATCCACAAGGGCCCGAAGTAGTCCAACCCGGTGGACTTGTTGGATCATTAGCTCTACCACAAGCTGTTGAGCCGGCAGAAGTATGGGCTACTTTGTGTCAAAGCTCAGATGGGCGTTGGTCAGCCTATCATTCACCCGCAGCAGTCCAATATTGAGTTTGGGGTTTGAATGCTTCAAGCCGCCTCTTGGAGATGATATTTCCTTGTTGATTGGTCCCACTTTTTCCGCTCTCTCGAGTTCTAGGGCGAAGGTCTCTCCTTGTGCCATTCTGAAAATATCGTGTTCTGCAGCTTGTAGCTCATCGGGACTTATCGGACTGACCCGTATCCGGCCTGAGTGGCGTAGCCCTTTCATTGCCAGTAAATTCCTCTTGAACCTGGTTAACTAAACTATAGCACGAAGTGTCTTCATCCAGGAAGAAAATCTAACCAATCGCGATAAAATGGATGTCACTTCGACGACGTTGGCCGCTATCACCACGCCTTTGATCTCCAGTTCTACTTCCGTAGGGTTTTTTAATTGGTACACGGGCCAGTCCTGTTTAGGCACTTTCAGGACGTTTGGCCCTCTCGTCCACGTGTCTAACTGCCTGAAGTAGGTCGCACCTCGGGAGTACAGATCGGCTGGATTATCGCCAGACCTTATTGGTTCCACTGGTTCATGCCTGATTCGTCGTGGATAATCGTGAGTCTGTTAGCGACGAAAGTACTAAACCGGCTCCGGGTTTTTTATGTAGTAAAGCACCATCGTTGTGTCCGTCCAAAAGCTAGCCGACAAAATAGAGAAGTCGAAACAACTCGTTAACGCTTGTACCGCCCTGACTGCTAACACGGCTGCGCTGAGTTGAAGGCGCGGGATCGAGACCGACTTCAGTGGAGCAACGCGGGCTTTAGCGAACAGGATCCTCGTAGCATATTGTTCATCTGTGCACCATCGTCCGTACACCACAGCTCCATAACCGACTTCGGATGCATCGGAAAAGGCATGTAGTTCTCCTGTACGAGTTGCATGACCAGGGGTCAAGCACCGTGGGATCCTTACGTCCCCCAATTTCTCCAAGGTGTTCAGAAATTTCTCCCAGTCCAGCCGGTCTTCTCGGTCCGGTGACTGGTCCCAATCGGCTTTCTTACGGCACAGCCGCCGCAGCCAGATCTTTCCGGGTAGCAGCCAGAGTGAGACGAAACCGAGCGGGTCTAACAGACTAAAGACAGCAAAGAGTATACCTCGACGGGTTACTGGCAGCTCGGGAACCTTCAGCCCGAAAACAAGGTCGTCCGTTTCCGCGTCCCATTGTATTTCTAAAGTGCTCTTGGTAGGGGGCGGAGAGCAGTCCAAATTTCTGACCCTTTCGGCCCTCTCGCATTGCGGAATGACCTCGAGCACATCTGAAGCTTTCGACATCCATTTTGTTAGATGGAAGCCGCCTTCTTCTAGCAATCTTGTCACACCTCTGACCTGCGCTAGGGCCGAGTCTACAACATCGAATTACCCGAGACAGTCGTCGACGTAGAAGTTTCTGCTGACGCTATCTACCACCGACCGATGGACCAAATCTCCATGTTTATTCGCAGATTCCCGAAGGGCGTAGTTCGCACAGAACGGTGACGATATGGCTCCGAAGGAGTGGACGGTCATCCATAAATTTATCACTGCGTTGTCCTGGTCGTTCTATTCCCACCACAGGAAACGCAACGCATCTCGTTCTTCCACCGATATTTTCACCTGGTGGAACATTTCCCTGATATCGGCGGACAAGACCACTCCAGCCACTCTGCAACGGCTCAAAACTTCAATCAGTGGCGTGGTCCAGTCAGGTCCTTGCAGCAGGCGATCTTTTAACGACTTGCCGTGGAACTTGGCTGCACAGTCGAAAATCACTCGCAGTTTTCGGGTTTCTTGTGGTTGATAACCGGGTGATGAGGTAGACACCAGATACCCCTTCGGCCGTCGGTGGTAGCAGGCACTTTTTCAAAGTAACCGAGAGCTTCGTTTCGCCTCATTAATTCTGCATATCGTTCCCACAGATCCTTGTATCGAAAGAGGCTTTCCTTCAGTCATAGTGGTCGTTGGAGAACATAGTTTCCGTTATCATTTTACGGGTAAGCAAATGTGTGCCATGGGAGGAGAACCTTGAACATTTTTTCAAGGCCTCTAGAGCCTTGCTGCACCGTCTGCTAAGCAGAATCATCCCCCTGCGACAACGATGGTCCTTCGTCTCCGATGTCGTGAAACTCCTTTTCATACAGCCGCTGCAGGTGATACTCTATGCGGTCTGTTTCGGCGGATGAACAATGTACGGAAGCACGTTCTCCTATTCTACCATTAAACATCCATCCAAGAGCTGTGCGTACGGCATAAGGTGCCTGGCGGTCGCCCACTCTCTGGTCAAGTACCCACTGTGCCTCTGGCACGTCGCAGCCGATGAGGAGATCCACTTCATCATCTTCCCAGTCTACAACGGTTACATCCTGCAGGTGGGGCCACCGAGTCAAGATTGCGTTCACCAACCTTGGTGCCCGCATGGGGAGATCAGCTAATGTAAATGCTCTTGTTGACTCGAATGTTTTTTAGTGTCTAAGGTGATGAGCTGTAACCTCAACCGGCAGGCAGTCATGACTTGTGTTCCACCCACCGTGCTCACTGCTAACGACGTCGTACCTTTAGCAAGCCGGTGTTTTTCGGCAAACCGCTTCTTCACTAGGGTAGTGTCAGATCCACTGTCGACGAAAGCCAACGCTTTGACCACCCCAGTTGGAGTCACCACTCCCACGGCAACTACTCCTAAACGTACTAGTTTACTGGCAGATCGCGACGTTGAACAAATCACACTGGGCTTTGTGCTCGCCGCTTGTATAGTTTCTCTTGCCTTGTGTAACAATCGATGGTGTCTGCCCGCGCAACCCCCGTGACCACATCTGTTTCTTGTTCTACAAGCTGCCGCCTGGTGCGTGGTGTTGAGGCATATAAAGCGCGCTCCTGTCATCCTCGCCATTCCCCAAAGTTCATCCACTCTGGCGTTGATGAACTTGGGGCATTCTGGTGGCCCATGGCTAGCATCACAGGACTTGCAACTTGGATGCGCTAGAGCCCCGCGTGAAATAGCGTGAGCATTGGTCCGAGGCTGATATTTCGGGTGTTCCCGAGCAGTGGTTTGAGCCTGGCTAGTGCTAGATTTGTTTACTCGGTTACTGTCTCGGATAAAACGGCCAAATCTACTGTCGGCTATCTTGGTTTGTCTGTTCAAGTATTCGGTCAAGTCTTCGAAGTTAGCCTCCCGGTCACTTCGGCTTATACGTTCTGCCTCCTCCGCCCACCGACTCTGTAGTTTGGGGGAGAGGTGACAGTCTTTGCCCTCCAGGGCGTGCATTACATCGAGGTCAGCCCTGTAACTTAAATGGTCTGGGGCTATTGAACAGTTCTGCATTTCGATCACCAGGTCGGCTATTGTGTAGACGTTGCCCTTGGTTCTTTTGCGCCTCTACCATCACGCCCTCTAGTATGTTACGGGCTACTTTGTAAGGATGGCCAAACAGGTCCCTCAGAATCCTCCTTGCTCGGGTGTAGCCTTGTTCCGAGTCGAGCATGGTACACCCATCGATAGTTTCCCTTGCTCGGCCTCGACAGAAATGTGAGTCAGACAGAGAAGCCTTTAACCGGAGTCGGTTATCTTATTTTCGACGAACCTTTCGAACTGCTTGACGAATTTGCCGTAATGTTCGGGTCACCCGTCGAAAACCGTCAGTTCTACTCTTGGCAGATCGATCGTTGGTGGCGCTGATGTTTTATATTCGGCGACCAGCACGGAGTTTCCTATTTTGTTGTGCCCTGATCTACCGGAAAGTTCGTAGTCGCTGGTCTTATGCTCACGCTCTTTCTATCTACACTACTGTTCTGCTTCCTGGGCCTGTTGCCCAGCCGACGACAGTTGTTGTTCTAGGTCTAATATCCTCAGCCTATATAGATCGACATCGTTACAATCCATATTGCCCTCAGAAACACATGAGCTAGCACTGACAGGATTAGGGGGTCTAGCAAAAAATAAAAAATAAAAGGTACTCAAAGCCTCCCCAGTGAACTGCCGTATTAGTTCCTGTCCAGATTCCAATTTCTTCGATCATTTGCCTGGCATTTTGCGTGTTTTCTCGTTCCACATTGATCAAATGAGTATTGCAACACACGTTCAAGCAATGCGTAGCCAAATTCACAACGGATCCCGAAATCGAGGGGCGATTATCCGTGATGTTCTACGATATTGGGTCATTGAAGGAACAATGACACCAAACAGGTACAAACCTCAATTATGAGATCACAAGGACTCAACAAATGAGAAGCCGAGTTGCGGCGTGCAGGCGAGGAGCAAGTGCGTCACACAGGTCCAGAACAAGGATATGACAAAGTAGCGCTCTGGGCGCGAACAAACAACAATTGGTCCATAAAAACCAACAGTGCGTAAAGACACGTCAATAGTGTAGGCAAGTGAGTGATGTTGAGAAAAACATGGAACTGTAAAGGTTTTGGGGGATTTTTCACGACCGGTCGCTACAGGCCGTCTGCAACGATGTGCGGACCCATCTAGGCTGGCGGATCGCACCTCCTGTCACCGGAAGTGGTTTCCAGGTTAAGTGTCTAGCGTATGGCCAGCCTCACCCAGAAGAACCAGTTGTGGATCGCAAAACAACATCCCCTGCATCGTATTTCTGCCACCCTTTGCCTCCTCCAACGCTCCTGAACAAGATCCACCATACACTCAGTCAAGCACCAAACCGATATCTACACATACTCGCTCGGATCTGACGTTTATCTCCATTGACTTGCCTTCTGTCCGTGCGATTTGATCCCACGTTTACCCTCGTTCTACTTTGTCCAGTTACCAGATTCTTTACGCCGAAACATGAAGAGGTTCCACTGTTCGGATATCTTCATTATGAAGGTCACAATTCTCGATGTACTATTGAAGAGACAATTCATCCCCTGGGCAATCTGTTTGTCACCACCCCATTCATCCAAACGAGACCTTCATTTAAAAATTCGTTCCTCATCTGCCAGTAATATCACAGAAAACGAAACGGTCCTCCTTCCAGCGTCTCATCTGCGTGACACCAGCTCTCCGTTCTATTTTATCCTTCCCCTGCATCTCTTGTCATTCAGCTATTTGCCTTTCATGAAAGTCTCATTGGCAACGAAGTATCCACAAACCAAAATATAAATAGTTCAGTTTCCTCATCAGCTCTTCATGTCAGACTTTCTTCAGCATATCCAGCTATGCAACCGCCTGCACCTCCTGAGAGCTGCTCATATGGACTACTTTTATACGACTGTATCAGCCCGCCATATGTCCACCTCCCGCAACCCTCTTTGTAACCAACTTTAGGCGCTCCCATTATTATGACTATTTCGTTGTAAATTCGTATTCCTCATCTATCAGTTTCGGAGTAGTTTCCGATAAACAAAAGCCGAAGACCATTTCACCCACCTTTTACCTATTACCATTTTCTACATCAGTCTTCCACAATTGGGCATCTATGCCGAAGACCCTTTCGAAGGCAATTCCTCTAGACCCTTGCTAGAAATGAACTATACGTCCGCAAAGCTGTTGGCCTTCCGGTTGCTTCCCAAATGCTCAATGTCAGACTCTTGCCAGCTTACCCCGTTAAGCGATCGCCTACATGTTTTGACAGTATCACTTATGCACCATCCCCGTGTGACCTCATAGGGTCATCGTATATCAACTCCTCCATCCACCCTGTTGTCAACTTGTGTTCAATAATCAACCTAAAACGAACTTTTTATTAGAATTGTATTTGACTGACCTGTCAACTCTAGTCACTCTGTTCCACCAAAATTCCAGGCTCGGGCATCTTAATGCACCTACTTATGAGTGCGTCTTCCACAACCTCTTGGTGAGTGGTAAGTACTAATTCAGCGGTAAATCAGACTCTTTTTCATCTACGCAATTCACCTCCCCAGAGATCACCTCAAAACTCCTTCAGTATTATGTTTCCGCTATTTTCCGGGTCAGTCGGGCTATTGGTTCAAGTACACGTGCGCCATCACCGAGAACTTTTCAATTTTTCGTCGGTGCATTTTCGAAGGTTTTTTCGCTAGTATGCTCTTGCCTGCGGGTTTGCATCGATGCTATCCGAAATACTGCGCGTATTTACTCCATTCCCGCTTCGCTTCATTACGTGTATCGACTGCGGGGCCCATTTCACTCATTACCGGGCGATGTGTCCACCTGACCTTCAAACTCAAATTTGCCGGGCTTTCATTCATGCGACCATTAAAATCTATACACCATTTTGTGCTGCATATACCCAATCGAATAATCAAGGATCATTTTTGTGACCTCAGTTGTACCATATGGTCATGCAATCCGGCTTCGGGTGTCCCCGATCAAACCATTATTACTATTTGCAAATGAGTAGTAGGAGATTAGATTTGTATATAATATGATTCATCATGCAGCTTGAACGCTCAACTCACCATTGAAAACCATGGAAGCACTGTACAGCTGTTTCATCCTTGTTGGGAATCATCAGCAGTGCACATCCACCGAGCCCCCACGGGGACTCGAACCCGGGGTGAACGATTGTGAATCGAACACCTTAACCGCAAGGCTATCCGAGCTGGCTCTCAACGGTTTGTTGAACATCTACACTACATGATATAGCACCCTTCCTTCACTGGCTTTTGAACGGTAACAACCCGCTTCCCACACAGCGATCGACTTCTATGATGGATGACTTCTCTGTAAGGGCTTAAGTACAACGAACAAATTCCGTTATGAACAACCTGCAGAGCTTGGTTACTATTTGCAAATGAGTATTCGGAGATAAGATTTGTATATAATATGATTCATCATGCAGCTTGAACGCTCAACTCACCATTGAAAACCATGGAAGCACTGTACAGCTGTTTCATCCTTGTTGGGAATCATCAGAGCCAGCCCGGATAGCCTTGCGGTTAAGGTGTTCGATTCACAATCGTTCACCCTTGGTTCGAGTCCCCGTGGGGGCTCGGTGGATGTGCACTGCTGCAAGGAACCGTTGCCGGACCATTCACAACTGAGACACTTCAACGTATCTTGTTTGACTTTATTCCTGTAGTACGCTCCGCTTTTGGATAATTCGTCTAGTAGACTAAACTGGCTTTTGGTTCCCTGCGAATCACTAAAAACCTGACTGAGATTCAGTAAAACCAAGTCTATGCAACGCCAGATCACACACCCACTCCTGCTGCACTGGAAACCAATGTCCCCGGTTTTCAACCGGCTTGGCTCACCAGTTTTCGCCACCCACTTATCGCAACGATGGTTCTTCCTTCTGCCTTGACAACACATTCCTTATGCCAACGGAGGGCTGTACTCACAAGACGGTAAGTATTGCCTACGACAGTCGCCCGCTGGCATATTATACCCGGCCGAAACCTCACTTTGCAAATTTCGAGTGATCAACAACCATTCAATGGTACCTATCTCAGTGAAGGGCAGGTGGTGCCCTTCCTACCAAAGCTTCTCAGCATGGTGGACACGTGAACCCAGGGTAGGGCGAACCATTCTTTACTATGGTTCCCAGTATGGGCGCAAAAAAGCCCCACTAGGCTCGATGAAACAACAAGCTTATCATTTTAGCAGCTCAGTCAGGCCCAAGTCCAGGCGAACATCTTTGCAGCCTTCTCTATCACAATACTTTGTTCTTGTTTGACGGAATCCCGCTTAGCAGTTCATTCTTTATATCTTGGGACTCCATTCTTTTTCCGGCAGCAGTTAATTAACATCACCGGATGGCACCCATTGCTCCTGGCAATCGTCCTAACTCGTTCACGGTATCTTGGCTTATTAAAGGTTTTTGAATGTTCTCTTCTGCACAATTTTGCAGTTTTCCCTGGTTTACTTCGTCCGGTGTACCTGGAAAGTGCACCCTTCATCACTTCTGTGTCATCTCTGCATACCTTCTATCTTCTGCTTCTTAAGGCATCCGTCGTTTCAACTATCCCATATCTTGCCGATCCTTTACCATCGCCCATGACGGAATTAAAACGGGCTCGTATATACAGCGTGGACCGTTATCACCATAGTTCATTTTTTCTTTTTTGCCAACGTGGCCGACTTCCACTTTTAGAATTTGCAGTTTTCTATCTTACTGAGTGAAACTGTAGACCCTGATTGCGTGCTCATGCTTTCATCTCGGCCGCCATCGAAAAATATAATGTTATTATTATTATCTTTATTTTCCTTCACCCTTCTCAATGGGGGCTAGATTCAACACAAAACACACCGTCTAGAGGGCAAAATATCCTTGAATTGGTCTTCACGAAAGGCCTACTTATTGTCAAAAGGCAAGTAGCTTTCCCACTGCTGGGTAACGGTCACAGGACGGTCGTGAGTGTATTCGACTGCCCCTCAATAAAGCTCACTCCAATAAAACCATTTACTATTATGGCCGCTGTAACTGAAATCAACCACCAAACGTGATTCTCTCTGGGTTCCGAGGCGCTCCTTTTCTGGCCGCCGAAGCCCGGATTACAACCGACTACTTCTAGGCCCGCATAAAGAACTGCTTAGATGGTACTGGATGAATCTTCACACCATCGGCTTGGGGTCGAAAATTAGGGACATCTAGACCGAGTTGAAGCTGTTGAGCTTGCAGCGCAAATAGCATTGCATAATAGATTTCTCAGTTATGATCTGTACCGAAGGGATTAACCTGGAGCTGAGTCACCCCACTGAGATGCATCGCAGGAAGCTCTGTGCCTTAGTTTGAGTTCACCCTAACGGAACAGGGTGTCTGTAAAATTCACCAAGCAAAACATCTCAAAACGCCAAGGAGTCCCTCCGGTTTCTTGTATCTAGCTCCACAAATATCCATTCACCTGAGTCGAAGTAGGAGGAGCAATGCAGTTTATACCAGCATGAGATCAAGAAAGGCGCCAACCAAACAACAGGAGTTCAAATTTAAAGAAACAGGAGTACTACACAGTAAAACAGAAAATTAGTGGGGGAAATGGTGATTTTTCTTTTCTCCTCACACCAATTGATGTTTATGGTACTTTGTTGGTCGGGTAACGTTTTGTGGTTACCGATCACAAGGGTTCTGTGGACAGACAATGCAGCATTCTCGTCACCGACCCTTGTCTGGACCGTATCCCCCAACAGCTTTAGCCATCTACAATCCTCTTCTGTTGGACCCTAACCAGAGTGAAGGAGGGCTCCATCCAAATCCAGTGCCGATGCTGGCCTCATATCACTACTTCTAGTCGTAAACGGACATCTGCGCCGCTTCTTCCAGCCTTGTCCAGCATTTGCGGCTAGAGCCCAGAGAGGCAAAATCGGGACAGGCATTTGAAGAACATCATGAAGCCACCAAAAGTGGAGTAGAGTGATCATTCCGTTAAGAGGGCGGCTGTCCATGCTTAGCATCTGACGGGGTGTCAAGTAATTAATCACTCGATGTTCCAACCGGAGGCGAGCAGTATATTGGAGAGTTTGGTTATCGGGTGCAAAAAAGGAACACAGCATCCTGAACGCAAAGCGGCCTGGTATCGCAACCCTAGGGTAAAAAGCTCCAAACCGCGGCGAGGTGCACCCGTCGCTTAAGAGAGAACCGACTCCGCACGAGTCGCTTTTTTGCGAGAGATACTCTAGCCTTTTCTACGCGTAAACTGCTCTCCTCTCGAACGCCCCTCTTATCAGTTGTCAAGCCCTTGGGGGACCAAAAGTTGTCTGCCTACTGGAGATGACCACCACAACGAATAAGCGCGGCCACAAGCTCCTGCCAATCCTGCAAAGGCACTTCGCTGTTGGAGGGAACATGAGGATTTCCATTTCTGGATACCAAATCCACTATCGATTCATTACCACCACATCATTCGCGCCTGACTTTAAGAATCACTCTTGGTCCCTCCTTCTGCAAACGCTTCCATTGGCACCTTCGGTTCATCCTGTTTATGCAACTGCCTGCAGGGATGTAGCTCTCCCGCTCCATCGCCCCATCTCTGCTACGCATACACATTTCTTGTGATTCCGCTGCATCCCAGGTTCTCTTGTCCTGGAGTCTCCTTTTTACCTCGACCCACATCGTGCCTCACCTGTGGTTAAATGATCTAGTTATTTGTCACCTGCCTGTTCCACTTCGGACAGTTTTCGCAAATCCTGTCTCATTTTGTTCGCCGTAGACATTTTTACTGCGTTTTTCCGGTTGCTTTGCCCCCTTTTCCATCTGTTATAAAGAAATGTTTACATCATGAAACTTAAGAACAGATTCTACATGGTCGGACCCTTCCGATTTTCCTATTCCCATGTTGTTTTCACAATGTTCACTGGTACAGCTGCTGTATCTATGTACCTCAGCCCGATTCATCGCTCAGTTACCTTTTGCTACTGTCACTCCTCACTACTATGGCAGCTCAGAAACCATATTTTGCTCGCGTTTACCTGCCGTCTCTATCGTCATCATTTTGCTGCTTCAGAATGTACGTCCATTTTCTAATGCTTCTCTCATTTTCAAAGGTCATCTCATGATGCGCTTACCTTAGCCAAGTTAATCGATTTGTTCATACTTGCTTCCCTCGATCACCTCTTCCATCCTTCACGGACTGTTTAAAACAGGTGACGCCCTCTCAGTGCTCTCGAGGCTGATTTCTCTCTCTGAAAATCCATCACGTTTTATTTGCCTTAAGTAATCCAATATTTCATGATTTTTCGCTGACGCTGCAAATGTAATTTTTGACATGGAGCACACTTTCGCTCTTCACCCTCCAGTTTTCAATGGCCGTCTCCCTTGCGACATCAATCGGCCTCCCTTGATACACATCTTTTCTTAGAATATCTGCACTTTACAGCCACAGTATACCGTACACCTAACTCACCTTTTAAAGATCGTTCCGGTTGTTCTATGTTACACAGAGTTCTGCAACCTGCTTCTGATAATTTATCGCAGCGTAGCAATGCATCGTTTCTATCCATTTCTCTCCCGCGCGTATGAATTTATTCCTCACCGTCTTTTGTTAACGTAGCTGTTCCAACCGTATTTTTGCCTCTCTCGTGTGAAGCTCCCAACTTTCAGCTAAATCCACTTGGACCAGTCAGGTCAGACCACCGATCCTGACTTTCGGATTCGCCGGGCATCAAATCGAATACTTTAGTATGGCCATTTAAATCTCCCTTCGTTAGTCCTTGGTGTGCACACATTTTTCTTATATTTCTCTTACTTGTATCTTCGATTTATCCATATCAGGTTCATCCGTCCTACCCAGGTAACACAGTCTTCTATACAGTCACGAAATATTTGTCCACGTATCCGTCTGCCACTTTTTCATCGTGAATCTGGCAGGCCTTGGGCCTCCTCGAAATAAACCAATATTATTATTATCGTGCTGGAAGGAGGACTGTATGCGAAGATCATATATGGAGGCCCCAAATAGCGCTTCTATCTACTCTTTTCCATCTTTTAACCTACTAGTTAGAGAATTGGTCAGACACATTTGCTAATGGAAGATCTACCTTTGTGTACATCCGGTGACGTACTCACTGTTGTATCCAGTTCAGTACCACGATGACCAGTCGATAACACTCGCCAATATTTCCCCCGGAAGTATCATCATTCAAGAGATTGACTTGCGATTGTTCGCCATCTACAACTGACCAATTGTTTGCCTACGCAGGGCTTTTGCATTACAACATTTGGGTTTTATGAAGTAGCGCTTCCCGTACACATTGGAGCATCTAGAATGTACTTTTTCACGCATCTTTCTGCTTAGTCATTATAGCATGGCCCGCTTTTCAAATTTCTAACAGTCAACGGCTACCTACCCATCGTTTGTTGTCAAAGGCTAAGACATACGGCATTGTTGACCCACTATATGCCTGGCTAGAATCGTACTAGTCCTCGCGCGGCCAAGTGGTGAACGTTGATGGCAAAATTTCCACACCCAGCCCTGTTATCAGCGGTGTGATCCAAGGTAGTGTACTGAGCCCGTTGTTGTTTCTCATGTACATAAAAGATATACTTACCGTGGTTCGCCATGGAATTCCACTTTTGTTTGCTGATGATGTAAAGTTGTTGTACACCTTCGACCATAATTCGTTGGATAATACTATAGCAAAGATATCGGAGGACTTACGGATGCTCAATTCGTGGTGTACCGGTTGGGTAATAAAGTTCTCGGCGGACAAAAGCTGCATTCTTACATACAAGTGTCATGTCCCTCCCGAAGCGTTTAGTATGGGTAGTCATCTGATCCCCAACAAATCATCATTACGTGATCTGGGCATATACTACTCCTGTTCTTTCAACTTCTCGGAGCAAACAGACACTCGAATTGCTAGGTCCCCCAAGTTAATAGGAATTGTCCACAAAACATCCCGTTCGCGTGAAAGTAAACTCAGTGTCCATACAACACACGTCAGACCATTGCTAGAGTATAGTTCAATAGTTGGCTCCGACATGCGCCAGATTGATAGGATCGCCATCGAAAATGTTCAGCTCGCCTTTATTAAACATATAGTTGGCTATTCATCTAGTCTCAACTATAAACAGCGCTGTGACCTGCTACACCTCGAACCACTTTCCTCCGACGGATAAGGTACAACTTGTCCTTTTTCCACTCACTATTAAAATATAGATCCTGCAAAGCCTCTCCCGTGGTACGAGACCCATTAAGCCTAAGGTATTCGTTACGACACAACAGTCATTCGGTCACTGTCCCGGTCCGATTTCTTTATTGTTAAATATTCACAAATTTGGAATAAGCTCCCATCAAATGTCCGTGCAATATGCCACTTGCCGAGATTTAAAGAGAAATTAAACAAACGGCTTGATGTCCTGACCTTCGAATCAAACACTGATCCATACACTTTGGAGGAGCAAGCGTACGAATTTGGTTTGGGTTACTGACACGCGGGTCTGAGTCAGGGGCCACGAGACCTATGTACCACAAAAGTAGCCGTATATATCACTCAAGGTTTATTAATCTTTCGTGTACAACCCTGAGTTTTGCAAAGTCGAACCATCCACCAAGTAGTTCCCATTTCTAGATACTGGAAGTTTCTCTTTACCGCTGACCGTTAATCCCTAGCTGAGAGCACTTCAGACTGGGCTCTTCTATTTTTTCATTTCCAGACAACCACTAATGTGTGCCTTCCCTTCGATGGCTGGGCATAATACCTGGCTCACATTTTTCGCTGAAAATTCGATACCTGCCTGTCATTTTGCCACTACCACCCTGGCCCTGGTCTCCGGGACCCCTCGCAGCCTGGCCGCAAGCTCCTGGACTATTAGTCTCTATGCGACAGCGCCAATATCACTCAAGCGAAGCTCGCCGGTGGGGGGCGCGGTCAGACCCACCGCTTTGGCCGGCACACATCGGGCGTGCAGGACGTCTGCAACGATGTGCGGGCGCAGCTAGGGTGGCGGATCGCGCCTCATGTCACCAAAAATGGTTTTCAGGTAGGGTGTCCAGCGCACGGTCAGCCCCACCCACCAGCACCGGTTGCGGCATTAAAAACATTTATACACCGGAAATGGTGCAAATATAGAGCTTTCTCCCCCAGTTATCGCCGTTTCCGTACTCGGCTTAGCGCTTATGATCCTTTTTCCCGAAGATTCGTACCAAAACACCCGCTTGTCCCATTCGTAAACTTAAACAATTTTCGAGATAACACTCGCCCTTTTTTATCACAGCCACCGATATACTCGCAAAAAGTCACTCTTAATGTTGCCACACAGGTTCAAGCAGTATATTTCACTGAGGAATATTTGTCTCAAGAGCATCCCAACATTCGGCGACATTGTGATAGTTCGCTCTCCCCATCAGTCCTTCTGTTCGCCCGCACGGCTGTAGCATTGCAATATCCTCACGTTGCAAAGATTCATGCCCTCCCGATTTATTCACATCTGCATCGCAGCTTTTTGATCTTTTACCATCACATGATCCACTATTTACGAAGAATACCAACAGATAGTATATTACCATTCAACTACTTCACCGACCAAATTCGCAAACGTACTCATCGGTCGTTTGGTGCCTTTTCATATTCGGTATTCTATCTTGGTAAATCCTCTCAGACAATTCGGATCCTTGCATCTCTCTGGTCCTCATTTTCAGCCCTTGGATAACGATAGTCAAACGTAAGTGCTTACCTGTCATTTAAAAACTCATCCTTGCAAAACGTGTATCTGCGACTATCATGGCTACGCATCAAAATTGATTTGTCGCCCAGTTCCCATTTCCACTTTGGTGCATCACTTTCCACCTTCATGAAGCAAACAATGTGCGCAACGATTACACTTTTACGTCCGGCCACTTCTTTCACCATCGCCTGGGCAATCTCTCTCTGCAAATGAGTCCTTTACGGGGTATTTAACTGACCCAGCCGATATTTGGTCGCTGAAGGTTACAAGGGTAATCTTCGGAAGCTTTTGCTTGTTCTTTGTCTGCAAATTCATTGCTTTCTTCGTCTGATTTCCAATCCAAAGCCGTGCCATACTCCGCGGAGCGCTATAGCTGGTTCATGTTTCCCTTGGAAAATTCTTTTTCCTCAGGGTGAACAAAACTTTCGTCAATTCTGTTTGATTCTCTAGTAGCACAGTCCCCCTTTTTGTAATATTTCAGTAAGAGTCTACTAGCTCCGACCGGCCCCACCTTGACTTGGCCGGGTTGGCCACCTGACCTTGAGTTCAAATTTGCCGGGCGCCGCCTTAAAGAATAAATTAAATACTTTCTCCTGTACAATATTGAGCGCACATGCCTGAATCATCCTCCTGTAATTCGGACACTACGTCCAATTTTGCCGTCTGATCTAGATTTACAGCATGCCTCGGGTTATCCGAAATAAACCATTATCATTATCGCTTGCTCCATAATCCCCTTTTTCAGGCTACCATGTCTGCTATGGCCACAATTGCGCTTCCCACTTCAATCTCTCATCTGGTTTCTATTGTCGTGTCGATACATCGCGCCAGACTTTTCATAAAGTATAGTACAGTATATTTCTTGACCGTGGTCAATACACATGCACAAAGCAATATCAGAGTATACATCAGTACATGTCAATATGAGGTATTCACAAATTCTAAATTTATAAATCACACAGCAACCGAAATACACCAGTAAATTCATGTAGTGTTTGAGTTAACAAAAGTGGTAATGGTTGAAGCGGAAATTCAGATTCGGTTTCGAAGTCGCTGGGGGCGGTGTGGATAGCTGGGCAGTCGTGGGATTGCCGACATAAACGACAATTGGACGGTCGCTAACGAGTAACCGGGCGGAAGAAATGCCAAAGAACATTGTTAGAAGTAAAGCAAGCATGGAACTTTCAACGTGCAGTCAGAGATACCAGCGGAATATTGGACACTGATCCAGTATTGGGTAACTAATTGCGGGGGAAGCTTGTGAAATAAAGGCAAGTGAGTCAAAGGTGATAATAAAACGGGCTTTTTGTGCAGGTGATTACAGTGCCATATTGAAATTCATATGAAGGCGAAAAGCTTCGCAGGGACTTCAGTGAACTTTCGAAGAGCATGAATGGTGTATGGACGTATAACGGACTTCTAAAGAAAAGCCGTCAATGAAACAGATTAGTGGAGACAAACGTCAATGGTTCGGCTAGGCAGAAGTTGGAAGAGTGTAAATTTCTTTTGTATGTCATAGAAAATTGGTAACCAAATTATGGTTTGCTGCAGATGGCTGGTATTCTGTTCCGTAAAGACCTTGGTTGCAGGTGGTGGCAGGTAGAATGTTGAGGGAAGCAGGTAAAAAAGGGCTGGTTTGACGAAGTTGGCAGCTGCGAGGGCTGAGTTCCGGTCATTGGTTTCGTACTGCAACGCGGGAAGAATTGAACTGTTGGGTTGGATTATTGGGAATAGACGTTGAGCGGATGTGTTGATGGTTGGTGTCAGCAGTCGCCTCTGCGATCCGGTGAGACTTTCATGAAGTTTTGTTAATCCGTATACGGTGCCCCACGTAACGTCAGCAGGCGAGAGTTTGGGTTTAAACCATTGATCAAATCGTCCAGTCCTTGCGGTAATCCGGAATAAACGTCGATTTGGCCGATGGCTATCCAAGTAACCAATGCAATCTGGAAGAGATTGGGAGTGCGGCAGTCTGGAGAGTGTTCCAGCTGTGGGATATGATTATCGTTTTTATGGAAGCAAGAAAATGAACATTTTGTTATCCGAACAATTATTTGTCATTTGGCTAGTGAACCGGTCTATTAGGGATCCCTAGACGGAGACTGGTAGCTTTCTAGGGTAATTGGATTATAGTAGAAATTCAGGGCGATATCAGGCAGGTGATGGATGAGGAGAGGGTGTCCGTTTGGGAACCAGGAATAAAACAACAGTAGAGGGTATGGTCTGAAAGAAGAATGAGAAAACAGGAAGATAACAGTCTGGTCAGCTCACCAGCTGTGGTCGAGGACGGAAAACAGTAAAAAGGAAGAAAAACACTGGATATTAAGTAGAGGATTTTTAATGTGGAAGCACACGTGCTGGTATTCCGCAGGGTCAAGAGAAATCAGAGGCATACGGATTCCGGTTGGAATGCGGTCTTAACTTACCATGAGCATATGCGCAGAGAAGTGAAGCCTAGTTACTAAGGAATGGTAATCCGTGTGGCAAGGTTTCAGTGTACGAGAAAGGCGCAAAAAGCAGGAGGGGACGGCTGAGTTCTAGCCTGAGCCGGGAATTAAGTGAGAGCGAGCACCCATCGCTAAAGGACGGAACGGTTCTATTTATATAAATGTAAATTGTGTTGCAAAATGGCACAATCTAGTTAGGAATGGGGACAAGTGAGTGGAGCATACCCAAGGTATATATATATATACATATATATATATATGTATTTGTATATATAAATATATATTGCTGTATACGTCGGTGCGATCATTGGACTGGTCATGCGAAAGCGGTCGGACGCCAAAGACTGTGGCAGGGGAAATGAGATAGAGGTGCAGTCTGGGTATAGCCCAGCTGAGGATCAATGGTTAACGAAAAGAAGAACAAAAGTTAAGCACGGGCTCATCGGTGCAGCGGATCCCTAAGGCACAATGAGGCCATGAAACGTGAGACTAAAAGGGAAACGCCTAAGTGTGGCTAAAGCTTTCAATGGCAAAGTTAGTATTTCGCCTAGAGTGGTCATTGAGCAGGGGTAAATACTAAGTTCAGCATAAAATTACAGAAGAACCTTAGCTGGGGGATAGGGTGGGAGCAGAAATGGTAACGTCATAACTGGGTGTTGAGTTCAGTTATTGAGTCACGCCAAGTGAGATGAATCAGACTGGATTTTCCAGTTCTAAATCGTAGAGGTGGTGAGGGAATTATATGTGGCGGGACCTGGTGCGGAAAAGAGGCATTGCAAGCTAAGAGATATCGAGGAGCGTTGAGTTACTCACCATGCTTGTATTATTAGTTGTAGGACAGTAGTGAGTATATTTATATGTATATATACATATATATATATTTGTATATACAAATATTATATATAGGAGAAGCGGTCAAACAAAGCAATCAGAATTTCAAAAGCGGTGAGGTTATTTAGGAAGGTAAGGTAAAGAGAGAAAGCAGAGCAATGGCTTAAAAGTCGAGGCCTATCTCGTAAGCCTGACGTTTGGTTATGTGAACGTTGAATGAGTGCAAAACAGTTGGTACAGAAAAGAATTTATCAATAGCATGCACGAACGCATACTTTGACTGAGAAGATCTGATGTGCAAGGAAAGTTTATTCCAGATTCCGGAGTGCGTGAAGAGAAAGAACTTAGAGCGTAGAACAGTCCTCGCGGAGGGTGTGGTAATAGTATACTGTCTATTACGGAGTGAATATCCAGTATCCGGGGAGAAGCACAACTGGTTGGAAGAGTAGGACTGCTCAGTCAATAGCTTATACAAAATACCAAATTTAGCTTGATGCGACGAAGCCGTAGTGGTTCGATTTTGAGAGGCAAGCATCGTTCCCTGAAGTTTAAGTTGGACGACCAACCGATAAGCTGTTTTGTGAATCTTCTTTGAACACATTCGATAATAATCCTGTCGGATTTTCTCATACTAGTGAAGATTAAAGGACAATATTCGAGAAGGGGCCTGGCATGTACTTTGTACATGTAGAGAATGCTCTGCCTAAGCTGAGAGGATCTGAACAGAAGACCAAGACACTTTTTAGCCTTCGCCGTTTGGAAGACAGCATATTCCGAGAAGTTGGAAGAACAAGAATAACTTAAGCCAAGGTCTCTTACTAAAGGCTGGCTGTCGATGGGTCAACCGCCAATGCATAAAGAACCAGGAGGAACCTGGCATTTGTAAGTAAGAAAAATACACTTGTCGGCGGAGAATTTCATCGACCAGGTTGAGCACCATTCATCAAGAGCGGCTAAATCAGCAGAGATTTTAGGGATAGTAGTACTGAGGTTGCCAGGCGAAAACGTTTAGACTATCTTAGTGTCGTCCGCGAACAAAAAACGGCGTGCCATTAAGTATTGTCGGAACCATATCATTTATATATAGGAGGAAAAGCAGGGGGCCCAAAACGCTGCCCTGAATAACACCGCTGGTAACAGGCTTAGGATTAGAGGTGTGCCCGTTTATTAAGACAACCTGTGAACGATGAGATAAGTAGGACGAGAACCAAGAAAGAAGTGGATCGACAATCGCAAATGACCGTAGCTTTGTTAAAAGGTGGGGGTGAGGTACACGATCAAATGCCTTGGATAAATCAAAATAACAAACAACAAGAGATTTCCTACTTTCAGCAGAGTCGGTGACGAGATTCAGAAAATCATACTGACAAGTCATGCAGGACCGTGAACGGAGGAATCCATGTTGGTTGTGATTAATAAGACTGAGGCTTAATAAATAGTTAATAATATTATCTTTAACTATTTTTTCCATTATTCTGGATAAGATGGGGGTATGGTTTATAGGGCGATAATTGGATACCTCATGTAAATATCCCTTTTTATGAATGGGAACGATTACCGAGCGCTCCCAGTTAGCAGGTACGGTGCTACCATTAAGGGAAAGAGTGAAAAGGTTAAGCAACAACAGGGGAAGATCCGGTCCACCATTGACGAGTGCAATTGGTGGTAAGCCATCGGGGCCTAATCGAGGGGAGGGTTTGCTATTGGATAGTAGCTTGGAAATACTCCTGGCATCGAAGGGTATCGTAGAAAGGACAGAGTCGGTAAGTGGTGAAGATGGGGGCGGGGCAATGACAGTAGCTGGAGCCATGGCTGAAGCAAAGAAGGCATTGAAGGCTTCGGCTATACAAGGTGGGGAGGTGATAGATGAGTTATTATCCAGAATCAGGAGTTGGAAGTCGGCCTTAACATCAGCGTTTCTAGACTTATGCAACATAGAAAGAAGTCGCGACTTGTTCGGATGACTCAAAGCCTTGGCTTCTTGGTCACGAAGTCGCGTATTATCTTGTCGTTGAATAAGTGTGGAGAGGCGGTTTAGACGAATAAAAAGTGAAAAGTCGTTGGAATTATGTAGTTGTTTAAGAAGCTTTTGACACTTCTTATGGAGTGGCAAGACGGGCGACCTCTTTTTAGGTACAGCCTGGGCAGTATTGGACAATTTTTCCAGACAATCAGAAAAGAAGGAGTAGAAAATATCCGCAGCATGCTGAGGGTCCTGGGTGAGGAAATAATCACCCCAGTCTTTCTGCCGAATAAGCGTGACTGGCAAGGCCCTATTTCTGCATAAGAATGTATTGATGGAGGGGTGTGCGGGATTAGGTGGGCCACTAAGGGGCAGATGGCAGATAACCATTTTATGGTCACTGCCGGGGAAACTTCGTGTTGCGGTCACGTCGATGAGAGGCATGTTATGAGTATATATCATATCTAGTATGTTCCCATTCCTGGTAGATTCGACAACATGTTGTGTCCAGCCACTAAGATCAATGCTAGTGATCAGGTCCATAAGATTGGGAGGAGCCGAGAGGGTGGGCAAACAGATGTGAGGGAGATTAAAGTCACCCGCAATAAGCTTGGTTCCAGAAGGAATCAAAGAGAAATAGTTGAAAGACCTAATGAGAAGTGGAAACAAGGAACTGGGGGAATTTGGCGATCGATACACGCAGCCAATGTGAAGAACAGTGCGTTGGAGGTTCATAGTGAACCAGAGAGAATCGGGAATAGAATCGAGTGCCGTATGTAAAAGAGGGGTCGTGGTGTAGACTTCCTTGACGTAGGCTAGGCACCCACCACCACGCCGGTTTGGTCTGTCGGTCCTTAGATGACTGTTCCCCACCAAAGATACTTGATCATTGGGAGTGCTCTCAGAAAGCCAGGATTCCGTTACTAAGATAATTTCGTAATTATTTGTGAGGACAAGTTTTTTAAGGTGCGGGAGTTTGTCAAGAATAGAACGCGAGTTGAATAAGGCTAGAGATATACCATTTGTGGGAGGTGGTATAGGCACATCCGGGGGGTAGTGTAATTTGGAAGGAGGCAGGCTATCGCGATTGGAAGGAGCGGAGATTAGGGTCAAAGGGGAATATGTTGATGTTGGGGCTAGTGGAGGTTCAGATGGGGTGGCTTCCAGCCAAGCTGGATTAAATGTTGCAGTGAGAGGGACTGCTGAGGGGTAGAAAGAATGGGCATCAACGGAGGGGGAAACATCGGAGCAAAGGGACAAACCTGTGGGGTTTGGCGGGTCGATATCAGACGTGGGTGATTAGGCGCAGTCGAGAAATACCGGCCAGCCGGAATCGAGTATTGGTTGAAGGGGGGTGCAGAGGGCAGCGTTGAAAATGTGTGAGGAATAGGGGTGTAGGGTGGTAGATTAAGCTGCACGTTGTGGGAGGGGTAACTCAAGTTGGGTGGAACACCAAATATGGAGCAGTTAGAAGCGGGAGCAGTGGAGATAGTTGTTGGGTGAGAAGTACGACGTGAGGCAGAGTGGACGGCGTGTGAAGGCCGTATTGTGGTATCGACAGACAGTGAGCACGGTGAATTTGTAGGGATCACCGACGCATTGGAGCAAGGGGTATTTTCTAAGGTCGAAACCTTATTCGGTGAGTTAAGGCGAGTTGGTTTAAGAGGAGACAGTTGAATGAGGGAGGGGCTTGTGAGAAGAATGGGAAGACTGTTAGACCTATTCCTCTGGACGGCAAGTAGTTTATCACCGGAGGGAACAGATGGCGAGTTAGAGTTCGGGGTGTATCCAACAGGCGATGAGGTGGGAGAGCGAGGCAATAGTTGGCGTCTCTTAATGAGTGGCAGTAAAAGGGGAGAAGCGGAAATGTCTAGATCAACAGTGATGGGACTAGATTTTAAAGAGTTCGGTACGGGAGCAGATGAGGAGGCAGTGGGCGGTTGTGAAGAGGCAGGAGGCGCGTGTGAAGATAAAGCAGTGGAGACTTGAGAAGAAGCGGTAGAGCGACCAGCCACCTGTGTCGAAGGCTCAGAACTATCAGGCGTCGTTCTAGTTGGGAAAGTCGAAGGAGATCTGGTAATTTCCCTTTGAAGTGGGGTTTTATCTTCGGCTATTTTTATATTTTTATAAGGGAAATTAGAAGCTATAGTGTAACGCATTTCAATGAATTCTTCGGCAGATAGATCATCTGTAAATCGCATAAGGATTGGACAATTCAAGCGCGGAACGCGCTTATGCAGCCTTGTTATTTGACAAGTAAAGTGAATACAGGAGGTGTGATCCACCAGCCTATTTGAGCTTGTACATTGTAGCAGACTGTCTGCACACCCGATCCGGGTGCACCTGCCAGGGAGATGGTCAGTACAGCGCCCGAATTGGCGGGCCTTCATCGAGGATCACTCGAAAGGGAAAAGGGATAGAGAAGCGCAGTCTGGGTATGCCCCAGCTGGGGAGAAACGGATAAGGGGGAGAGATAAAAAATAAAAATGATGAATAACAGATAAACATGGATGAGCAACTGGGTTAGTTTGTGAGAGCAGGAGATAAGTTCGCTGTGGATCAGGGGTGGCAGTGGCCGTAGTTCGCGGCACTAAAGGGGAGAAGTATCGGGCATGGAGTATACTTATTGGCCTGTGGCGCGGATAAAATCACAGCTACTACCACATATCGGGAAATCCTTCTGAAAAGTCAACGGAAAACGGTGAGCACTGCAACGTGTTTGATAGAGGTCATGAAGTAACAACGTGTATCCTGTAAGTGGGTATGTGTCAGTGTGTTTGATAGTTAAATACGTCGGTATGTCGTAAACGCCCCATACATGAGAGGTTCCTTTAACCAATTCGAAGGCAAATGACGAACAGACTGCAGAGTTTCCGTGTTTTTGGCCTCACCGTCTTCGCCCTCGAAGAGGGTGATACTGCGTACGTCGCGGATTAGCTTTCCGTTGGCGGCGTTCACCTTCACAGTTCTCATCATTTCCTCACAGCCTTCGATGGTTTCCATAACCCCGCCCAAGGGCCAGGTGCTGAAATGCGCGTGTTCGTCTGCAATCACCACTGAATCCCCCCCCCAACCTTGAATGGTTTTGTTTTGATCAGCCACTTCCGTTGAGCTTGCAGATCCGGCAGGGACTCTAGCAGCCACCGCCTCCAAAAACCTTTGCAAGATAGGCTGTCTGCTTCCATCCGTGGAGGTAGCTCCTACGGAGGCTTACCGGTCCTCGTAAATCCTCTTTTGACCTTAAAGTCACTAAGTCTTTCGGGGTGAGCGCCAGATGGGTGGGGTCACCGTTGCTTACTGGAACCAGTGGGCGGTTGTTCAGAATTCTCTCTACCTCAGTCATGACGGTGTTCAGCGTTTTGTCGTCAGGCGGCTGTTGCTCAATGATCGACAGCAATATTCGTCTAGTGGGTCGGGTCAGGCGTTCCCATACACCGCCGCGATTACTGGTCTGCGGGGGATCGAAGTGCCGTCGTATACCATAGGCTACGGTTCGATCCTGCAGTTCGTCCCTTTTCATGTTTTCGTGCCAACGCCGCAGTTCCCGGTGAGTGCCTACGAAGTTCGACCCATTGTCCGAGTATATTTCTGCCGGCACGCCTCTTCCGTTGATAAATCTCTGCGAAGCCCGTGAGACAGAGTTGGTTGTCATGGAGCTTGCAACTTCTAGGTGTATCGCACGTGACTCCGTGCGCGTCACTGTACAGACGTTTCGTTTTTTCAACCTCTTCTCACAATTGATATACACGAATCAGAGGAAGTCCAACCCGGAGTCGCTGAACGGCCACCAACCCGGAGTCACCCAGCATTCTGGTAGCGGAGCCATGTGTTGCTAGCCCGCTGTGGCATTGCGTCTCCTACAATGTACACAACGTCGAATTACGCGTTTTGTAGTCGCTCTCCCTCTCAGCAACCAAAGGCGCTTTCGGATGATGCTCGTGACATACCTTTCCCCGGCATGTCCTTCCGCGGCGTGGACTTGTTGGATCATTAGCTCAACCAGAGGTTGTCGGGCCGGTAGCAATATGGGGTACTTCGTTTCAAAGCTCAGATGAGAGTTGGTCAGCCTCCCATCTGCCAGTAGCAGTTTGGGGTTTGAATGCTTCAAGTCGCCTCTCGGAGTTGATATTTCTTGTTCTCGATTGGTTCCACTTCTTCCACCCTGTCGAGTTCTCGGGTGAAAGCTTCCCGTTGTATCATCTCAAATATATCGTGTTATGCGGCTTGAAGTTCATCGGGGCTTATCAGACCCACTTGTTTCCGCCCGGAGGAGCGGATCTCTTTCATGACTAGCAGAAGTCTCTTGAACCTGGCCAACCAAACTTCTGCACAAAGTGTCTTCATCCAGGAAAAAAATCTAACCAATGGTGACAAAATGAATGTCGCTTCGACTACCGTGGCCGTCATTACTGCGTCTTTGATCTCCAGTTCCAATTCCAGAGGTAGTTTTAGTTCGTGCAAGAGCCAGTCCTGTTTAAGCATTTGCAGGAACTTCGGCTCTCCTGTCCACGTATCGAGTTGCCGGAAGTTCGTCGCAATTCGGAAGCACACATCGGATGGATTATCGCCGGACCTGACATGCTTCCACCGGTTCATGACCGATTCGTCTTGGATGATCCTGAGTCGGTTGGCAGTGAAGGTACTAAACCGGCTCCGGACGTTGTTAGTGCAGCACAGTGCCGTCGTCGAGTTCATCCAAAAACTAGCCGACCAAATGTAGAAGTCGAAACATCTCTTTACCGCTTGTACCGCCCTGACTGCTAACACGGCTGCGCTGAGTTCAAGGCGTGGGATCGAAACCGACTTCACTAGGGCTACGCGAGCCCTGGCAGCCAGGATCGTTGCAGTATATTGTCTGTCTCCTGTGCACCATCCTCCGTACACCACGGCTCAGCAACCGACATCGGATGCGCCAGAAAATGCGTGGAATTTTTCCGCCCTTGTTGTATGACCAGGGGGCATACCTCGTGGAATATGTATGTCCCCCAGTTTTTTTTGTGACGTTTAGAAATTCTTCCAAGTTCAGCCGGTCTCCTTGGTCCAGGAGCTTGTCCCAATCGACTTCTCTACGGCAAAGCTGCTTCAACAGGATCTTTCGGGGTAACAGCCAAGGAGAGACAAAACCGAGCGGATCAAACAAAGTGAAGAAAGCAGACAGTATTCTACGACGGGTCACTGGCAGCTCGGGAACGTTTACCTCGAAAACAAAGCCGTCCGTTTCCGCATTCCATTGTATTCCTAGAGTACTCTCGGTAGGGGGTGCAGAACCGCGCAAATCTCAAGCCCTTCCGGCCCTCTTGTGGTAAAGAATGACTTCGAGCACTTCTGAAGCGTTCGACGTCCATTTTGTTAGATGGAAGCCGCCTTCTTCTAGCAACCTTGTCACACCTCTGACCTGCGCTAGGGCCGAGTCTACAACATCGAATTACCCGAGACAGTCGTCGAAGTAGAAGCTCCTGCTGACGCTAACTACCACCGACCGATGGACCAAATCTCCATGTTTGTTCGCAGATTCCCGAAGGGCGTGGTTCGCACAAAACGGTGACGATATGGCTCCGAAGGAGTGGACGGTCATCCATAAATTTATCACTGCGTTGTCCTGGTCGTTCTATTCCCACCACAGGAAACGCAACGCATCTCGTTCTTCCACCGATATTTTAACCTGGTGGAACATTTCCCTGACATCGGCGGACAAGACCGCTCCAGCCACTCTGCAACGGCTCAAAACTTCAATCAGTGGCGTGGTCCAGTCAGGTCCTTGCAGCAGGCGATCTTTTAACGACTTGCCGTGGAACTTGGCTGCGCAGTCGAAAATCACTCGCAGTTTTCGGGTTTCTTGTAGTTGGTAACCGGGTGGTGGGGTAGATACCAGATATCCCTTCGGCCGTCGGTGGTAGCAGGCACTTTTTCAAAGTAACCGAGAGCTTCGTTTCGCCTCAATAATTCTGCATATCGTTCCCATATGTCCTGGTCTCGAAAGAAGTTTTCTTTCAGTCGTACTAGTCTTTGCAGGGCATAGTTTCTGTTATCAACCCAAGGGTCAGCTGGTGTGCGTCATGGAAGGGGAACCTCGAACTATCTTTTAAAGCCTCTGGTTCCTTGTCGCACTGTTCGCAGAGCGAAGTGGTCCTTTTGAGACAACGATGGCCTTTAGCTTCCGATGTCGTGAAACTCCTTCTCATACAGCTGATGCAGGTGATACTCCATGCGGTCCGTTTTGACTGATACGTAATCTACCGAGTCACGTACCCCTACTGGACAATACAATATCCAGCCAAGAGCTATGAGTACGGTATAAGGTGCCTGGCGGTTGCCAATCTCTGGTCAAGTGCCCAATGTACCTCTGGCAAGTCGCGGCCGATGAGGAGGTCCACTTCATCATCTTCCCAGTCTACAACGGTTACATCCTGCAGGTGGGGCCACCGAGTCAAGATTGCGTTCACCAACCTTGGTGCCCGCATGGGGAGATCAGCTAATGTAAATGCTCTTGTTGACTCGAATGTTTTTTTAGTGTCTAAGGTGATGAGCTGTAACCTCAACCGGCAGGCAGTCATTACTTTTGTTTCACCCACCGTGCTCACTGCTAACGACGTCGTACCTTTAGCAAGCCGGTGTTTTTCGGCAAACCGCTTCTTCACTAGGGTAGTGTCAGATCCACTGTCGACGAAAGCCAACGCTTTGACCACCCCAGTTGGAGTCACCACTCCCGCGGCAACTACTCCTAAACGTACTAGTTTACTGGCAGATCGCGACGTTGAATAAATCACACTGGGCTTTGTGCTTGCCGCTTGTATAGTTTCTCTTGTAACAATCGATGGTGTCTGCCCGCGCAACCCCCGTGACCACATCTGTTCCTTGTTCTACAAGCTGCCGCCTGGTGCGTGGTGTCGAGGCATATAAAGCGCGCTCCTGTCATCCTCGCCATTCCCCAAAGTTCATCCACTCTGGCGTTGATGAACTTGGGGCATTCTGGTGGCCCATGGCTAGCATCACAGGACTTGCAACTTGGATGCGCTAGAGCCCCGCGTGAAATAGCGTGAGCATTGGTCCGAGGCTGATATTTCGGGTGTTCCCGAGCAGTGGTTTGAGCCTGGCTAGTGCTAGATTTGTTTACTCGGTTACTGTCTCGGATAAAACGGCCAAATCTACTGTCGGCTATCTTGGTTTGTCTCTTCAAGTATTCAGTCAAGTCTTCGAAGTTAGCCTCTCGGTCACCTCGGCTTATACGTTCTGCCTCCTCCGCCCACAGACCCTGTAGTTTGGGGGAGAGGTGACAGACTATGCCCTTCAAGGTGTACATTGCACCAAGGTCAGCCCTGTAACTTAAATGGTCTGGGGCTATTGAACAGTTCTGCATTTCGATCACCAGGTCGGCTATTGTGTAGACGTTGCCCTTGGTTCTTTTGCGCCTCTACCATCACGCCCTCTAGTATGTTACGGGCTACTTTGTAAGGATGGCCAAACAGGTCCCTCAGAATCCTCCTTGCTCGGGTGTAACCCTGTTTCGGGTCGAGCATGGTGCACTCATCGGTAGCCTCCCTCAATCGGCCTCGACAGTAATGAGTCAGACAGAGAAGTTTTGTCCGGGGTCTGTCTTCTTCTTTTCGACGAAAGCTTCGAACTGCCTGTTGAACTTGCAGTAAGTTTCAGGTCGTCTGTCGAAAACTGTCAGTTCTACTCTTGGCAGATCGTTCGCTGGTAGAGTTGATGTTTTATTTTCGACGACCGGCGCAGAGTTTTCCATTTTAATTTGTCCTGATCTGCCACATAGGTCGTGGTCGTTGGTCTTAAGCTCATCCTCTTTCTGTCTACAATAATCTGCTTCCTGAGCCTGTTGCCCAGCCGATAACAGTTATTGTTCTGGGTCTAATATCCTTAGCCTAAATGGATCGACATTCATGCAATCCATATTACCCTCAGTACTACATGAGCTAGCACTGACAGGACTAGGTGGCCTAGCAATAACAAAGAGTCAAAAGTACCAAGGACCTCCCCAGTGACTGGCCGTATTACCTCCTGTCCAGATTCCAATGTCTTCGATCCTTTTTTGGCTTTTGGGTATTTCATTTTATTATTGAATATTGTATATTTCTTGACCGTGGTCAATACACGTGCACAAGGCAAGATCAGAGAATACAACAGTACATGTCAATGTGAGGTATTTACAATTTCTAAATTTATGAATCACACAGCAAGCGAAATATTATATTGAAATCATGTAGCGTTCGAGTGAACTAACATGGTGATGGTCAAAGCGAGAATTGCAAATCGGTTTCAAATTCGGTGAGGTTGGTGTGGTTAGCTGGACAAACATGGGATTGCTGGTATAAGCAATAATTGGACGGTCACTAACGGGTAACCGGGCGGAAGAGATGCCAAAGAACAAGATTAAAATTAAAGTGCGCATGGGGCCATCAACGCGCAGTCAGAGATTCCAACGAAATATAGAACATTGATCCAGCATTGGGTAACTAACTGTGGGGAAAAAATGTGAAATAAATGCAGGTGATTCAAAGGTGATAATAAAACGGATCGTTTTTGCAGGTGATTTCAGTGTCATATGTCAATTCACACGGAGGCAAAAAGCTTCACCAGGATTTCAGTGAACTTTTGGAGAGCATGAATTGTGTATGGACGCGTAACGGACTCTCAAAGAAGAGCCGTTGAAGAAACGGATTAGCGGAGACAAACGCTATTGGTGAGGCTAGGCGGAAGTGGAAAGAGTGTAAAGAAAAAGAGGTTTTTTACACGTGATAAAAAACTATTAGCCCAGTTCTGGTTGGCTGCGGATGGCAGTTATTCTGTTTCATAAAGACATTGGTTGCAGGTGATGGCGGGCAGAATGTTGAGAGTAGCAGGTAAAAAGGGACTGGTTTGGCGAAGTTGATCAATTGAGTATTGTAAGACACCTCTGAGCGATGCGTAGCCAAATTCGCTGCGGATCCGGAAATCAGAAAACCATTATCCGTGAAATTCTACAATACTAGATTATTGAATGAACAATTGCACGAAACAGATACAAACCTCAATTATGCGACCACAAGGACTCCGAGAAAGAGAACCGACTTGCGGCGTGCAAGAGAGAAGCACGTACGTCACGCAGGTCCAAAACAAGTATATGACAGAGAAGCGCGCTGGATGTGAACAAACTAACGTTGGTTTATAAAAACATACAATGCATAAAACAAGTCACTGGTGTGAATAAGTGAGTGATGTTAGGGAAAACATGGAACTGCAGTGTTTTTCAAGGGGGGGGGCGGGGGGGGGATTTTCCACGACCGGTCGTTGCATAAGCAATGGAGCAAGTGGGTACGCCCGGTTTGGGAATTTTTGGTGGACCATAAAACCTTCCGGGCCTATTCGTTTTTGGTGTTGAAGTAAACCATAGAGAACTTCCCAGATATTCTTTCATGCCTGGCGGGTATTTGCTTGTGCGGGCTTCTGTCTTGTTTAGCTTAGCTTTATCTCTTCTATCTTCGGTTTCTCATAAAGTCCATTTAGCAGGTGCTCTATTCCCTTCCACTCATATTCGAATCTGTTTAGAATGACCATGAAGTTCCTCTTGTCGGCCTTTGAAATATGAATGGAAGCACCCTGTTCTGAGGCTCACAGGGCCTTCCTTCCTTCTAATGTGCCTTTTTAAGCCGTTCGGGAAGCCTCAAGACTGGACCCTTTTTCTCCGCTCAGCGATCTATCTCCCAGATAGCCGGCAACACGAGAGGCAGAATACTCTCAAAATTCGTGTTCCGAACCCTCTTGTTCCCATCGCCCTGTTATCCGGTGAACTATTTTCATGCCCACCGGTGACATTCAGACAAGAACATTGTTGCAATGCCAGGGAACATTTTGGTCTTCAGTCTCGTATCCGTGCACTGCTTCAGGACCTCCAACATATTCAAGACTTTCTAGTCTTCGGTATTTGGTCTTCTGGACTCAAGACCCTTGAAAACCTTTAGTGTAAGCCCCTTCAGGGCAGCTCTTCGATGTGGTCTCAAAAACGAGAATCACACCACTTATCAGTCGGAAAGTCTTCCAGCTTCTGCTTGAAGATTCATTCGCTCACCTCTTCTACTACACCCACTGTGAGCGGATTCCAAATGTTTGTAACTCTTTGGGACAGGCGGTCCATCGGCGACAAACCATTAGGTTCCGGCTTTAGGAGTGTTGATGAGTTCCCGCGCGTACGACGTAGTCCAAGCTATTATGGGGTCGCTCGTAGCTGTGTCCATAGATCGCCTCTGATAATGCGGAGGACGCTAGTGGGGTCGCCGCGGATCCTCTGACAGGTTCCTGGAGGCTAATTTCCTGTTGCCTACAGGTGACCTTCGCAGCCGACCCCGCGGGGACCCGCAATGAGACGAGTAGCACCAGTAAGTAGCAGTTATCGGGAATCCAGCAATGCCTGGCCAATTCAAGGGAATCCCAAAATCAGGACATGATTGATCCGTAGTTTGTAGAGTACTGAACTGGAATTCACAAAAAATACATATATTTATAAACCTCGAGTATGCGGCCGAATAGGCTCAGCAGTAAAAACCCAGGGGTTCAAAGTCCCGTGGCACAAGCGAGGCAGTCAGAAATGGTTCGGAGCCTAGTTCAAGTGACTCACACAGAAAAGCAAACGTGCGAAAGTGTGGTGTACGAACGAGCTCATCCAACGTACGTCAAACGGTCACAATAAAGGGGCACCTGGAATATTTGGAAGGGTGTTCCACGCTTGTCCTCCACAGCAGGCCTTTGAACCCTTTCAAGCTTGGCTGGTGTGGCGGCAGTGCACAGATATGCGGCCGCGGCACCACGCCCCAACCGAGGTCTAACGTGTATGGTTTATAACGGCCGGAGAGCATTGTAAGGGAGTTTTTCGAGGGAACGGTGGATTGCTCCAAGGATGCCCCATGTTTGGGCACATGCTTTGTCTGTATGAACTCTCATTTTTAAGCTGCTCGACAGTACCACCCCGAGATCACGCGCACAGGCTGTCGTTCTCAACGGAGTGCCAGAGAGTGCTTTGCCTGACACTGACTGTATTCAACCTATGCATGTGTGCAAACTTTTCTAGGTTTATCGGAGGAGCCCACGCATTGGACCGGTGCGTTAGCCTGCCGAGGTCGCCCTGTGAGGGTTTTTTGTCCGTGACAGAAAGAAGCACTCGCCATATCTTCAGGTAGTCAGCATAGAGTAATCAAGATGAGTTCAAGCAGGTTGGAAGATCATTGATATAGACCAGGAGCAGCAGAGGACCAAGTACTGGACCCTGGGAAACACGACTGGAGGCCGGGCACCACGTGGGTGGGGTCGCAGGAACTTTAACCGCAAACTTCCGCCCCATTGTAAAGTCCTCAATCCAACGTAGTAGTGGGTCAACTATTTCCAGTAGCTTGAGCCTCTGAGGGAGCCGATCACGTGGTACTTAGCAAAACGCTTTACAGAAGCCGACGAAAATGGAATCTGCTGGATATCTTTCAGTCTCTGCCCCCGTCCGGTGCCCCGGGCCAACTGAAGGTTGGAAACGCATGAGTGTGGTTTGCTAAGTCCGTGCAGTGCGGACTGGACTGGTTGTGATGATGGCCCACAGCAAACACCTGCATTACACCACGTAGTATTCTCGCTGTTATCGGTATAGTTTTTATTAAGCTATCCAGGATAATCCCTAAAACTTTAGCTCCAAGGGCTGTTTTCCGGCCCAGAAAAAATCAATTTTTTCTGAACAATATTCCTTGGGACCACCCGGTGCTAAAAGATACATGCAAAAGTGATCTTCGAACTGCTCTTAGGGTAGGAGCTAAGCAAAACATCAGTCTAGGTCAAACAACACTAGCAGATTCCAAGATAACACTCTGGGAATCATCTTTGTAAAGTGACTAAAGCCTTCTTGACTTGCGTAAAGCACCCGGAAACTTTCCAGCTTCACTATCCGCAGAAACTGCCTGCAGTTTTGAGCTTAACATTTAGTACGTAATCAGTTCTGCCCATATTGACCTCCCGTGACGAGCACCCCCCCCCCTAGGGCTTATATATATTGACATTAATCTGCACTTAACCTCCTGTTTCCATATAGTGCTCTTACCCCTTCATATGGCCACATCTTATCCGATTGGCCATACATATCCTTACCACCATAGCTGTGCTAACACCTCCTCCCAGCCGACCCAAAATCACTGTCAGAAACCGCCGTCGCAAGACCTTTAAACTCCAAAACTCGCCGGATAACTGCTCAGTCTCTGTGGCAGATATACTTGGACATGCCAATAGACAAACTACGGAAATGAACAAAATCTAAGCAGTCTTCCCTCTCGAATTGGCTCCGCTGATCTGACTATCGGTCAGCTCACGCCTATAGCGTTCCTTCTCGATCCAGCAGCACACCATACCCCAACCAATCTACTACTAGCCACGGAGTTTGTGGAAAAAATTGCCTCGGAAATCTTCGGACGGGTGAAAAGGCAAGCAGTGCGATCGTGTTTAACATTCCAGACTGAATGCCTCTCTCAAACGCTAAAAATATGATCTTAAGTGCTTGCAACCTTGGCTCACAACCGCACCACTCTGCTGGACTCAGCAAAACTCCCCTGCGCTCCACCTGTCTACTGCTGTCCCAGTTTACAAGTGAAGTTGTCGCCAAGATCTTTATCAGCCGGCAACCTCTATTTGCAGCCAAAACCGGCTTCAAGTGTGCCAAGATATTTCCTGACAAGACCCCACTGCAAAGAGAGGCGCACAAAAGCCACGCCCAAAAAATAACCCCGGTGTAATTGCGACCAGCAATCCATCCCGAAACTCCCATGCGCCTATCACTGGCCATCACCCAACGTCGCCATTTATTGCAGATCACAATGCAGCCGTAGATTTAGAAAGTAAGCCAACTTCCCCACCCAGTGAGACACCTGGCAGAAGCCCCAATATTCATAATAGCCCAAGCAAATCTGTAGACTGGAAAAAGCTCCCCAGCATCCACGGAACTGACGAAGGTTCCTCTGACCCATCCACCCATCCTTATAAATCTAGATGACTCCAATCCTTCCACTAGCTCCATGTCGGGTTATTCAACCATACCTAAAAGTCACTGCATCATCAATCCACCCCCGTCTACACCCATGCGTCCTTCTACCTCTGGCACTTTTGATAACGCAACCAGGCCCCTCAGCCCACTCGCCGTACTCACCCATTCGCCACCAGAATTTATCTTGTCACCACCTAGGCCACCACCGCTGATCAGCCCGCCAGTGCGAATTGACCCTCAGAAGTTAACACTTCGTCACCAAAAGAAAAAGAACCATCAACATAATGCACATGCAAATTATGAGAAAATGACTCAGGCGAGTGACAGTGGGACAGAGTGGCTATTGAAAAGTTTCAACGGCTAGCGACAAAAGAGTTAATTGGCTTTAACACTCAACTCAATTACAGCCAACGCTCTGAACATTTGAAACTAGATCCATTATGGCTTAGACGCATGAAGCTGAACCTCGTATTCTTTCATGGTGTTGTTGTGAAGCGAATCACTGAATCAGCATCGCAGTTCAGAAACCTCACGGACTCACAATATTCTTTAAGACTGAGAGACAACACAGTTACTGTTCCCATCTGTAGAACTGCTCTTAGATCTGACTTTTTCCTGGTTAAGTATGCAGCTTCATGGGACAAATTACCCCATGATATATGTTTTATAATGCCGTCTAAGGCGTTTAAGGTCCACATAAGCAAATACCTCACAGTACAAACTATAGTCCAACTTGTAGATCCGTACACAAGTGAAGAAAGGGCTTTTGAAGTTGGATTAGGTTTCTAATAGTTTTCGAACTCCCTTTTTTGTGGGCCCCTTTGTCTTTTGGGCGATAGCCGCCCTTGATTCCTCTACTCGTGTTACTCACCCGTTGGTTTTAATTCTGTTCCACATTTGATCCTGTCATTTGCCTTTTTAATTCTCCCTCGACGAAGTCCGACAGGCACAGTCGTTGAACCTTCTCTGGAGTGCCGCACTAACTGGACTCAAGCCTCACTTATGGCAGCATTTTCTTTCTTTTTCTTCTTCTCTCCATTCCGTAACTTTCACTTTCTTTTGCTCTACGATTTCCTACAGAATGGTTTTATCTTCAGTCCGGTAATTCTGTACCGCCTTCATCTGTTTTGCTAAATCTGGCATCAAATAATTTTCCAGTTCCTCCCGTCCTCTCAACTTTTTCCCATAGCCACGGTATGGCTATTAATAACCTGCTTCTTGACATTCATCTACTCACCCCTCTCCCCCCCTATCAGACCTTGCCATAATACACTTTAATTTGCATACAGATACCTAGCCCGCGATTATAAATCCAGTTCAAAGCTCCATCAAAACAATACTTACCCGCCAGACGTCACCTGACTTTGACTCACTATTACGCCTGGGGCTCAGGGTTTTGAGATAGCTCTTCAACATCTATCTGCTCCTCATACAATGCCTTATTTTTCTAAGCAACACTCACCCGCGACTGATCAAAAAGTTGTTCCATCCGGACCTACAAGCGATTTTCTACCGAAACCATTCTCCCTGTTATTTACCAGTTTTTGGTATACCGAATACTATGGTCTTTACAGTTCATCAGTTCTCACCTTCAGTGTGCGCCTTTCGACCGAAAATCGTTGGCTTATCCGTCCTAATCACCCGTTGCCACTGCACTAGCTAGCGGTCAACCTCTGCAAAGCCAGAGGTGATACCTTTCCACCAGCTTCGTCGTGCCAGTGAAGTTGCCCTGCATATCAAAATCGGCGGTGCTTTCACCAGATGGTTTGCATACATACTGGGACCCGTCCGACTCTGTTATTGGCAGGAGCAAGCTGTTAGGTGATAGCCCCAGGAATGCTGCCATTATCTTAGTGATTGCTTCATCCTATCTCCTTTCTTCCACTGCTTGTGGCAGAAAAACCCCTGAAGTTTATGACATCTGGTCTGTAGCTGTCTCACAATAGGGGGAAACAGCCATCCCTATCACTCTCAGAGCCAATGGGCCACGTGTAAAGAAAGGCGCGTCAAGGAGAAAAGGGAAGTTTACCCTGCGGCGTAAATTCGTTCTCTCTCTCCTCAATAAAAAGGCGAAAAAATTCACTTCAGGCTGGGAAGGTTTTGGGCCAATGCTGTCTGCAGATGGATTTCTGAAAACGGCCTAGACCCGACCCTGCATATGGGAAACTTCACGTTTTCGGGTTAGCCTGAAGTTCCTTTCGTCTAGACCAGTGTAGGGCGACAGCACGCCGTTCGAGCTCTCCACATACACTTGCCGACCCCGCCCTACTCACCTTTAACCCTTTTGGGTTTCCTGCAAAATCCTTGACCAGCTTGCTGATGTTTAATGCAGTAGTCGGTACACGGTCTGAATATTTACATCATGCGACCTCTGCTCTGACGACATCCCGGCATTGATTCGTCTACGCCTAACTGCTATGGCCAAAGCCCCGCCTGTATTGGTTGTCGGAACGAGGAACGTAATCATTGCGCATCTAAATTTTATTATCCACAAGTTTACTTTTTCTATCCCCCTCGAGCCTAATCACTAATATTGTTGTCCAAAGTCAGCGATGATTTGTCTGCTGCCATGTAGACTCAGTTACAAAACCCAAAATTCTTACTGACAATAATTCCCTTGGTAAACTGTTATTCATTTAATGATAAATGCTCGCCTTCACTTAGTTCTCTTGTCCCAGGCTATAACTCAGTGGTCTCATCGTCCTTTTTCTTGCGCTCCTCCGTTACTAGAGCCTTACCATGCAGATTACCATCCCTTAATAACCATTACTCACCGATCAGCGTATTTTGCTCACGGTATGTTAGGACCCCTTTCCACCTAGCAAGCGTATGTATCTGATTACGCATGACCCCACGAAAAACCAGCACATTCGCATCCACATAAAAAGCCTCACCTTAGCTCTGAGCGCTCCCTTTTCTTTTTATAATTTCTCCGCCCTCACCTACATCCGGGTCAACAACCTGACTGCTGTCCTCCCCTTTCCCATTCCCATTTCTGACCCCACCCTCTTCCACTGTTTTATTTTTGCCCTAAACTGGGCCCTTTACTATTCTACCACCTATCAGCCCAATCATTTTGCACTCCGGCTAAGTGTGCGCTTAATATCTCCATCATCAAATAGATGCCCTAAAAAACTACCGGTCTCCGCCCTTTAACCCCTCGTAGATCGGTCCACTGGCCATCAAGTAGCATTATGGCTCTAATTTCCGTTAAGCCGATAATCATGACCCCCAGCTGGAGCATTCTCCAGACTGCCGCGTTTCTCTGTTCCAGAACACACTGGTTACCTGGGTATCCCGTCAACCAAGTCGACGTTATCCCTGGGTTACCTAACGGACCAAAAGATTTGATCGAAAGGATTGACCGTGGTTAAACCTATACTCACACCTGATAAAGCTTTATATGGAGCACCTTACACGGCTAACCAGTGATCACAATCCCATAACCAGGATTACAATCATTCATGATAGTCTCACCGGACCGTCGGAAGGATTCCTGACATCACCATCGGCATCCATTTCCCGTACTCCACAGGAACAGTACAATTCATTCTGCGTGCAGGATCGGAGTCTGGCCCTCGACGTTGCTTTTAGTACCTACTCTCCCTAGTTCGTCAGCCTAGATTTTTTGACTGCTACCTTATCACGCACTACTTGCCATCATTAGCAACCAATATCTCTATGAAAAAAAACCAACTACCTGGTTCTTCATTATTTTATCACCTATGCAGTAGATCTCACCCTTATGCGCTTTCAGCTTCCTCTGTTCCTTCGGGTCTGGCCTCTCCCAGTCAAAGCTGTCTTTCTTCCTCTTCACCACCTGTGTATATTTGCTTGGTCGCATCAGCGGCGTTTGTTTCCAATGAAGTGTTTCCTCGATGGCTTCTCCTCAAAATTCCCCGTTCTGCCTCCATTCACCTTTCATGATCTTTAAGAGCACACTCTATTTTTGTTGAAGATTTCTGCGTTCGTTTTAGTTTTCATGTAGTACCGAAATTACCTATACAGAAGGGCCAATTTGACTATCCCATTCGACTCACTTGCATTTGTATCACAGGCTTCCTCCAAAATGAGTTATCCAATGTTGGATCAATTTCTATACCACGCAGGCACCTCCGACTGCACTTTGATAACTCCACCTTGACTCTATTTCTAACCTTCTTTTGGTACAACTCTCAAACAGTTTCTCGATACTGATCCCTCAGATACCCAGTAGTACAACACCGCGTCTCCTTCTACACTTCCAGACCCTTTGAATCTCTCCTTCACTCCCCCGCTTTCTCTCCATTTTAATCGACTGCACACCGAATTCCGTAGACCGCCGTGATCCATTCTGGACTAGCGGACCCGTCGTAGACAGTCATCGGCACCCGTAAGGCAAGTTGTGTATTACTCCTGCCTAAACTTCCTGTTCATGTTGTGATGTCTGATACCAGTTGCTTTTGAGCTCTTGCAAACACTGCACTTTCACCCTTCTTCAGTATCGCTTTATCTGCATTCCTACGCCCATCCCGCTAACCGCATCGTTCTCGTTCCGAATTCTGAACCGGTTTGCAATGGCCGCGCCGACCCTTTCCTTTTTAGTTCACTAAAACACCGTCCAAGCTGATCGGTCTATTACTGCAATTGTGTGAACCATGAACTTCAAAATTGTTATTACCCTACATTACTGTGAATTGCCGTGTTCTCTGCTCATGCCTAATGCATGTATCTAGACCACGATCAAGAAATACATCATTATTATTCTAACCTATCACGCTTGCTGTCCGCAATCACTACAACTCGCATCATATCAAACCGAGTCCGTAGTTCAGTCCTGAGCCGAATGCAAAACAAATATCTCAAGCTCCAGTATGTACATCACACCAACAGTGACTTATCGTCATCCTGCAGCTCCAACGCCTCTCGATAGCAATCAGAATCAAGACTGACGATATGCTCAGAAAACAAGAAGTATCTGCCCTACAATGCCACGATACCTCCTCAAAGTTGGCGCGCCTAGTGAAGAACAGAAATCACAGCAAGCCAGCAGGTATCCTCCCTTTAATTTTACCAAACAACGATCACATTACCTCACCTGTAGCGGTAGCCGAGGAGCATAACTCCCACTTTGCTGCATCCATGACTACAGACCCCCTTTCATTACCCCCGAGCACAGACCCTGTCACCGAGCATTCATTGTCTGATCTAGAATTTACTCTAAAAGAGGTGACCAACCGGACAACCCGTGTCCGGAAGTCCTCACACCTTGTCCATGATGATGTTCCGCCGACACATCCACGTCTTGGAGGATCTGATGTCGCAGCCCTACCACTGAAGTTCTACAATCTATCCATCACGTTTGGTATATTTCCCTCACAGTGGAAGACTGCGGTCATCATCCCAACCCATAAGAAAGGACCAATACATGACCCCTTAACCTACCGCCCCATCAACCACACTCCAATTGCTTCTAGGTTGATGGAAAGCCTCAGCAAACAGCGGATGCCTGGCTTCCTATTGTTTCATAACATCATCCATATTGGGCAGCATGGCTTCTTAAAGTCACGTTCATGCACCACTTGCCAGTACGACTTTTTTAACCTCATAACGGCGGCCGCCGACAACAGTAAATCCATCATCATTATATACCTTGATATGACAATGGCTTTTGACCGAGTCTCTCACGCTTTATTACTAACCAAACTCAAAGCTGATGGTTTTTCCGGTGGCCAAAATCATATCTATCGAACCGCTCACAAGTGGTTTCCATTGGTGGGTGTTTCTCACAGCCCACTTCAGTCACCAGTGGGGTTATACAAGGCAGTGTACTCGGTCCTTTACTTTTTCTCAACTACGTAAATGATATATTTCCCATCTTGCACCATGGTACCCCATTCTTTTTCGCCGACGACGTTAAGATAGTCTATGAGTTTCCTCGTCAGAACCTCAACATTATGCTAGATGAAATTTCTAGTGACCTGAAGCGACTCGGGTACTGGTGCAATTCATGGAGTATGGACTTCTCGACCTCGAAGAGCTGCTACACAACCTCTAAATGTCAAGTGGCCCCCGGAACTCTGCTTATCCCCGACCTACCCATTTCGTACAGCCCTTTCGTTCGAGACCTTGGTCTTCATTATTCTTGTAGCTTTAGATTTTCTGAGTATGTTCCACTCCAGATTGCAAAGACGAGAAGAGCCACTGGTCTCATCTCCAGAACCTTTCTGCTAAATGATTGCAAACTGCTCACTTACGAGTCTCACGCCAGGCCTCTCATTGAATACTGTCTCATTATCTTCACCACCATGACAAAATCTGATCGCATTTCTCTGGAGTCCGTTCAAAGCCAATTCTCCAAACAATAAGTGGGATTTTCCTCCAGCTTGTGTTACAAGGATAAATGCATCCGACTCAGTTTTGACCCTCTATGGATGCGTCGCATGAAGCTCAGTTTGTGCTTCCTGTTTAAGCTGTACCACCGTATGGCCTTCTCACGTACTGAACCCATTCGTCACACTCCCTCCAAGAATTATGCCCTACGCCACCGGTCACTACAGCTCTCTATTCCTAGATCCAAATTAGCGCTAAGATCTAACTTTTTCCCCAAAAAATACTCAAAGTCATAGAATAAACTCCCGCTAAACATCCACGAGAGTTTCTCAGTTTCCTAGTTCAGAGGCTCACTGGATCACTTTTTGACTGTTCCCAATGTGATCCTTCTTACCGGCCAGACCGTCACCGAAGAGGTGGCCTACGAAAACGAGTTTGATTGCCAGGATTACTGCACTAGAACTTTCATTTCTCGCCCGATGACAGACGCCAGGGCAACTATTTTCTTTTACGTTATATTGCACGCAATCTATACTACGGTAGCTACAGTTTGCTGACTTACGTAGCTATACGTAGTTTATTGCTTGCTGGTTCTCCTAATTTTCGACTATGTTCGTATTTTTATTGCCAATCTGTCTAAGGCTTTTAGCCTTCGACGTCTTTGCTACAAGTAGGTGTGTGTCTTTGGACCCTAGGACACTGAGTTACGCCGTCCACCACATTAATTGATCTTTTCACTCCTTTTCCGTTCATTTTGGCCACCACCGCCCGTGTAACGAACGTTTGAGCAATGCGTAGCCAAATTCGCAACCGATCCCAAAATCAAAAGACGATTATCCGTGATATTCTACGATACTAGATTATTACATTAACAATGACATAAAAAATATACAAACCTCAATAATACGATCACAAGGACTCAACAACGAGAAACCGAATAGCAGCGTGTGAGCAAACAGCACGTGCGTCACGCAGGTCCTGAACAAGGACGTGCCAAAGTAGCGCTCTGGGCGCGAACAAACAACAATTGGTCCAGAAAAACAACCAGGTCGTAAAGACAAGTCAACAGTGTAGGCAAATGGGTGATGTTGGGAAAAACACTGAATCGCGAGGGAAATAGGGGGATTTTCCACGACCGGCTGGTACACCGCCCACCAAAATCCTCCTGGATCCTTAGCAGAGTCAAAGGTTCGGTATAAAGGTACTGATTCTTTCTACCTGCCTAGGACCTGCTGTCAGTTCGCGCGTCTAATGCTCGTCGTCAACGTTCTACTACTGGTCGCATCTAACCCATTGGCTACATAGACGTGAGGCTAGTCTACATCTTCCACGAGACCAAATGACCGATGGCGGGCGTGAAGGATCACATAGATGTTGTCCTCTTAATGGGCCGTCCGGTCCTGGATGTATGTGCTTGAGTGTGTGTGAGTGTGTGTGTGTGCTGGGGTGTACAATGAAATCACAGGTATGACTACACATCAAAGGAGGACTTTCTGCAATGTCAACAAAAGACCGTGTGGCAAGAAAACGAGTAAAATATAGCATGTGTGTGTGACCTGAGCTCCGCTACTTCCACATATGCAAGGGGCATTCGGTAACGTCAACAAAAAGCAAAACAACGAACACTGTCACATGTTTGATGGGTTTACTGGATGTAGAGTGCGTCGTGCATGTGTGTATGTATCGGGATGTACAATGGGATCGCATTTATCACCACATATCAGAAGGAACCTTCTGTAATGTCAACGAAAGACCGCGAGCACTGTACCGTGTTTGACGGAGACCGTGTGGTATATATGGTGTTTCTTTATCCACCTCGTTGACTAGTGTGAAAAGGTCTGCTGGGCCTCAGGGTTATCAGCTCCTCCGCCTTCGCTCTCGAGTAGGTTAATACTGCGTATGTCACGAATGAGCGCTCTGCTAGCTGTCTTCACCTTCATTGTTCTTATCATTCCGTCAATGCTTTTGATGGTTTCCGCAACTACTCTCAAAGACCAAGTGCTGAAATGTGCGCGTTCGTCGGCGATCATAACCACGTCCCCAACTTTGAATGGTCTTGTTTTGGCCAGCCACTTCTGTCGAGTCTGCAAAGCCGGTAGGTACTCCCGCAGCCATCGCCTCCAGAAGACCTTGGCCAGATAGTTCGCTTGCTTCCATCCGTGGAGATAGCTCCCGCGAAGGTTTACCGGCCCTTGGAAACCCTCGTTTGACCTCAAAGCCAATAAGTCGTTCGGAGTGAGCGCCAGGTTGGTGAGGTCGCCGTTCATTACTGGAACCAGGGGGCGGTTGTTCAGGATTCGCTCCACCTCAGTCATGACGGTGTTCAGCGTCTCGTCGTCAGGCGGCTGCTGCTCCATGATTGACAGCGATATCCGTCTGGCGGACCGGATCATGCGTTCCTATACGCCACCTCGGTGGCTGGCCTGTGGGGGGTTGAGATGCCATCGTATGCCGTAGGCCACGGTTCGATCCTGCAGTTCGTCCCTGTTTATGTTCTTGTGCCAACGCTGTAATTTCCGGTGAGCGCCCACAAATTTCGACCCATTATCTGAGTATATATCGTCGGGTACGCCTCTTCGGTTGATAAATATTTGCAAGGCCCGTAGAAACGAATCGGTCGTCATCGAATGTGCGACTTCTAGGTGTACCGCACGTGACTTCATGCACGTCATGATACATCCATATCGCTTTTCTAATCTTTTCCCGCACTTGATCCACAAGGGCCCGAAATAGTCCAACCCGGTGTCACTGAACGGCCGCCAGACCGTAGTCACCCTGCATTCTGGTAGTGGGGCCATGAGTTGTTTGCCTGTTGTGGCATTGCGTCTCCTGCATTGCACACACCGTCGGATCACGCGTTTTACAGTCTCTCGTCCTCTCAACAACCAAAGGCGCTTTCGGATGACGCTCGTCACGTGACTTTCCCCGGCACATCCCTCTACGGCGTGGACGTGTTGAATCATTAGCTCTACTACAGGTTGTCTCGCAGGCAGCAGTATAGGATACTTTGTGTCGATGTTCAGGTGGGCGTTGGTCAGCCTACCATCTACCCGCAGCAGTCCATCAATGAGTTTGGGATTTAAACGCTTCAGCTCGTCCCTTGGAGATGGCATGTCTTTATTGGTCGGCCCCACTTCTTCCGCCCTCTTGAGTTCTCGGGCGAAAGCCTCGCGTTGTATCATTCTGAAAATATCGTAATCTGCAGCTTGTAGCTCATCGGGACCTATCGGGCCGACCTGTATCCGGCCTGAGGGCCTTAGCCCTTTCATGACTAGTAAATTTCTCTTGAACCTGGTTAACCAAACTAGCGAACGAAGCGTCTTCATCCAGGAAGAAAACCTGACCAGTCGTGATAGAATGGATGTCGCTTCAACGACGTTGGCCGCTATCACTACGCCTTTGATCTCCAGTTCCACTTCCGTAGGGGGTTTTAATTCGAACACGGGCCAGTCCTGTTCGGGCAAGTGCAGGAAGTTTGGCCCTCTCGTCCACGTGTCCAGTTGCCCGAAGTTGTTCGCACCTCGGGAGCACAGGGCGGCCGGATTATCGCCAGACCTGACATGACTCCACTGGTGCGTGGCTGATTCATCGTGGATAATCGTGAGCCGGTTAGCAACGAAAGTACTAAACCGGCTCCGGACGTTGTCGATATAGTAAAGTACTATCGTTGAATCCGTCCAGAAGCTCACCGACCAAATGTAGAGATCGAAACATCTCTTCACAGCTTGCACCACCCTGACTGCCAACACGGCTGCGTTGAGTTCAAGGCGTGGGATTGAGACCGACTTCAGTGGAGCAACGCGGGCTTTGGCGAACAGGATCCTCGTGGTATATTGTCCATCTCCTGTGCACCATCGTCCGTACACCACAGCTCCGTAACCGACTTCGGATGCATCGGAAAAGGCATGTAGTTCTCCAGTCCGTGTCGTATGGCCAGGAGTCAAACATCGTGGGATTCTTATGTCCCCTAATTTCTTCAAGGTGTTCACAAATTCTTCCCCGTTCAGCCGGTCCCCTCGGTCCAGTGACTGGTCCCAATCAACTTTCTTACGGCACGGCCGCTGCAGCAAGATCTTTCCGGGTAGCAGCCATGGTGAGACGAAACCGAGCGGATCGAGCAAACTAGAGACGGAAGATAGTATGCCACGACGGGTTATTGGCAGCTCGGGAACGTTCAGTTCGAAAACAAAATCGTCCGTTTCTGCGTCCCATTGTATCCCTAAAGTGCGCTCGATAGGAAGTGGAGAGCCGTCCAAATCTCTTACCCTTTCGACCTTTTCGTGATACGGGATGACCTTCAGCACTTCTGAAGCGTTCGACATCCATTTAGTTAGATGGAAGCCGCCCTCTTCCAGCAATCTCGTCAGACCCCTGAACTGCTCTAGAGCTGATTCCACACCATCGAATGACCCAAGGTAGTCGTCGACGTAGAAGTTCCTGCTGACGCTTTCTACCACCGTCCGATGTACCAGATCGCCATGTTTGTTCGCTGATTCTCGGAGGGCGTAGTTCGCACAAAATGGTGACGATATGGCTCCGAAGGGGTGGACGGTCATCCTATAGTTCACCACTGCGTTGTCCCGGTCGCTCCCCTCCCATCACAGGAAACGCAAAGCATCTCTTTCTCCTACCGGAATCTTCACCTGATGGAACATTTCACTAATGTCGGCAGACAAAGCCACTTTACCCACTCCGAAACTGCACAACACATCGATCATTGGTGTGGTCCAGTCAGGCCCTTGTAGTAAGCGATCGTTTAACTACTTGCCCTGGAACTTAGCCGCTCAGTCGAAAACAACGCACAGTTTATTGGGTTTCTTGGGGTTGATAACCGGATGGTGAGGCAGATACCAGATACCCCTTTTGCTGTCGGTGTTAACAGGCACCTTTTCAGCGTAACCGAGGGCCTCGTTTCGCTTCATCAAATCCGCGTATCGTTCCCACAGATTCTGGTCTCGAATGAAGTGTTCTTTTAGTCCTAGTAATCGTTGGAGAACATAATTTCTGTTATCAGTCCACGGGTCGACCGATGTGCGCCATGGGAGGGGAACCTTGAACTGTTTTTTGATGCCTGTAGTGCCTTGCCGTACCGTTTATAGAGCGGAGTGATCCTCTGGAGACAACGATGGTCTTTCGTCTCCAATGTCATGAAACTCCTTTTCATACAGCCGCCGCAGATGATTCTCTATGCGGTCCGTTTCGGCGGATAAGTAATTCACGGAACCACGTACCCCTACTGGACCGTATAACATCCATCCCAGAGCCGTGCGTACGGCATAAGGTGCCTGGCGGTCGCCCACTCTCTGGTCAAGCACCCAATGCGCCCCTGGCACGTCGCAGCCGATGAGGAGATCCACTTCATCATCTTCCCGGTTTACAACGGTTACATCCTGCAGGTGGGGTCACCTAGTCAAGATTGCGTTCACCGACCTTAGTGCTCGCATGGGGACATCCGCTAACGTGAATGCCTCCGTTGGTTCAATTTCCTCGTTAGTGTCTAAAGAGATGAGTTGCAGCCTTAATCTACCGGCAGTCATTACCTGTGTTCCGCCCACCGTGCTCACTGCCAACGACGTCGCACCTTTAGCCAGTTGGTGTTTGTCGGCAAACCGCTTTTTCACTAAAGTCGTATCGGATCCACTATCAACGAAAGCCAACGCCTTGACTATCCCAGTCGGGGTCACTACTCCCACGGCCACTACGCCTTAACGTACCGGTTTACTGGCAGATCGTGACGTTGAACAAATAACGCTGGGTTTGGTACTCGCCTCGGATATGGTTATTCTCGCCTGATGCAGCAGCCGATGGTGTCTGCCCGTGCAGCCCTCGTAACCACATCGATTCCTTGTCCTACAGGCTGCTGCCCGGTGCGTGATGTTGAGACAGATAAAACATGCTCCTGCCATCCTCGCCATTCCCCACCGTTCGTCTATTGTGGCGTTGCCGAATTTGGGGCATTCTGGTAGGCCATGGCTAGTACCACGATCTGCAATTGGGTTGCGCCGTAGCATCTCGTGAAACGACATGTGTATTAGTCCAAGGCTGGTGCATTGGATGTTCCCGTACAGGGGTTTGGACTTGGCTACTACTGGGCTTGTTTGCTCGGTTGCTGTCCCGGATGAGTCGGCCGAATCTGCTGTCAGCTATCTTCGTTTGCCTGTCCAAGTATTCGGTCAGGCCTTCGAAGTTAGCTTCTCTGTCGCTTCGGCTTATCCGTTCTGCTTCTTCCGCCCACTGACCCTGTAGTTCGGGAGAGAGGTGACGGACTATGTTTTCCAAAGTGTGCATGGCATCTAGGTCAGCAATGTAACCTAGATGGTCGAGGGTTATTGAGCAGTTTTGCATCCTAATCACCAGGTCGGCCACGGTGTAGACGTCGCCCTTGGTTCTCTTTGCCTCTGCCATCACGCCCTCTATTAGGTTACGGGCTACTTTGAAAGGTTGGCCAAACAAGTCCCTTATAATCTTCCTTGCCCTTGTGTAGCCTTTTTCTGGGTCGAGCATGGTGCACCCGCCGATAGCTTCTCTTGCTCGGCCTCGGCAGTAGTGAGTAAGGTAGAGAAGCCTTTGCCCAGTGTCGGTTACCTTATTTTCAACGAACGTCTCGAACTGCTTGACAAACTTGCAGTATTGCTCAGCTCGTCCGTCGAAAACCGTTAGGTCCACTCTAGGCAGATCGATCGATGGTGGTTTGTAGTCGGCGACCGGCGTGGGGTTCCCTATCTTATTGCACCCTAATCTATCGGAAGTGTCGAAGTCCCTGGTCTCATGCTCTCGCTCCTTCTGTGTACACTCCTTCTCTGCTTTCTGTGCCTGCAGTCTAGCCGATAGTGACTGTTGTTCTAGGTTTAGTATTCTCAGCCTATACAAACCAACATCCTAACGATCACTATTGCTCTCATTACCACATGAACTAGCACTGACAGGACTAGGCGATCAAGCATTAACTAAAGAATCAAATGTACCCAAAACCTCCCCAGAGACTTGCCATGTTACTTTCTGTCCGGATTCCACTGTTTTTGATCTTTTTCTTGGCATTTTGCGTGCTTTCCTCGTTCCAAATTGATCTATTGAGTATTGTAACGAACGTTTGAGCAATGCGTAGCCAAATTCGCAACGGATCCCGAAATCAAAAGACGATTATCCGTGATATTCTGCGATACTAGATTATTAAAATAAACAATGACATAAACAATATACAAACCTCAATAATACGATCACAAGGACTCAACAACGAGAAACCGAATAGCAGCGTGTGAGCAAACAGCACGTGCGTCACGCAGGTCCTGAACAAGGACGTGCCAAAGTAGCGCTCTGGGCGCGAACAAACAACAATTGGTCCAGAAAAACAACCAGTTCGTAAAGACAAGTCAATAGTGTATGGAAATGGGTGATGTTGGGAAAAACACTGAATCGCGAGGGAAATAGGGGGATTTTCCACGACCGGCTGTTACAACCCGCCTGGGTTTTATGTCCGGCTTCTTTTCGCTTTTCTTAATCATCGCATTCTAGAATCTCTTATCCCAGAAGCCCTCCTGCTAGTACTCACTTGGTGGCCTGTCCTCTCGTCTCATTTCTGTATCTACCATCCACCAACCACCATCATATTCTCTTATGCGCCACACGATTTCCCATCAGCAGAGCTAAACTCGTCTACACCAGCCAGCCGGGAATGGTCTGTGATGGTCTTAGGCATGGTCTGGCGTTGTATGAGACTGATACACTTAAGCTATCCTGTACTTTACAACATTCGTTGTCCCACCCCATATGTTTGCATAGTCCCAATCTGCATTTTCCGGCCAGTACTAGCAAAACCCCTGATGTCAACGACATCCATGCCACAGCGTCTTCCGAAGGTGGGAAAAACAGACCACCCCCAGCAGTTGCGAAAAAAGAAAAATACGCATAAAATTACCATCGGGAGGAGGGGCTATGGAAAGTTCCTATATGGGCCTAACCACCCCTCTGTTAGGAAACAAAAAGAAAAGAGAAAGAAGAGTGGAAACAAAAAAAGACCTCGTGGGATCAATTCGATCTCCAAATACTACCTACATCGGGCTATGAAGGAATTGGGCGACCTTCATCTATGGGTATGTCTCCCATCAGCTCAGACCTGATCCTGCGAAAGAGGAAACCCTACGTCGCCTTTGTTCGCTAGACAAGCTTTTGGTTATCAGGCACGAGACTGACCGGGGTGACAGCGCACTGGACTTTCCACACCCGGTTGTCCGCCTCCCGCTCTAAGTTTCAACCATCCCATACCCTCCTTGAGCGCATCCAGCATGCATGTCGACGTCAGATACAATGGCTACCATAGTCCCGACTTTTAACCCATTGACCCGAACAGGGCGTGGACCTACCCGACCTATAACAGCAACCGCGGTGAAGCCCGGAAAAGGAAAAAGGAGAAAAGAACATAGTGAAAACCGGTCATCATTTCCATCCATGCCCCTCCATCTTCCGTCATCTATCTTAGAGAGCGGCCTTTTCGATGTCCTAGCATCCGAGCCACGCTAATATTTACAACCCCACCCAACATTAACCACAGCCTCCTGCCAACTACAATCACTACCGCCGCCTGGACGTTAAGCCCACTGACATGGACAACGTATGGAGGCAACAGATGACCAACACCTGCCTCATTTAAGTCTACAAAAAATGAACACAGAGAACCGTCCATATTTTCCATTCCCTACTAACAATCTTTCCTCAGTTTTATAACAAATATGATATTCACTCAACCACCGCTTCATGAGATTTACCTGCTCACATTTAAGTTTAATCTAAGTAGGCCAGCACTACCGAGTAGGAGCACAGACGAACTTACGTCCACGTATCTCGGCTTGACAACAATTTTCCCCAACGCATCACCACCGATGCCCTGTTGGCTCCTTCTACCACCTTACTTACTTGTTCTTCAGAACTTCTAATTGCTTGCAAACTATTTATCCTTTGAAATGCAGACGCAGCAGCCCACCCGGTTTGAGCTACCTTGCTAGCCTGTAGTAGTACTGATCAACCACCTGCAACCCTACTTTACTTAAACTCTTGAATTAAAACCCAGATCGAAATATGGAATGTGCCACTGATGGCCTACATAAACCCAAGCAGTTCATCATTGATTGTCGCCATTTATTATCATAACTCACAGCTGGAACCGCGTCCAGACTGCTAACATCATTTATTTCAGGTTTGCCGTCGCTCACTCTCTCGGGCTCCACTTTCGATGACCAAGGTCCACACTCCGACCCGTACTGACAGAGACCTAAACGGAATCTTTCATACCAAACGGGATTATAATCGAGCCACACGACCTAAAACACTCCCAACTGCCTACCAGTATATTGATAAGCGTCTTCTAACGCATCACCTCTACTACTGATGTCACCGTTGGAGTCGTCACAAATATCAGTTCACAAGCAACCTGCTGCCGATTGACTGACACATCCCTTACATCGCCTGATAAACTATACCCACGGGATGTTGCACATCACCTTGGTCTCATGTGAAACAATCCAATAACAGAGCCAGAATACGCAACACAGGAATCTTTTACTCATTAAAATTCGATACGCCATCCGAACGCGAGTCCACTTATCCCCCTCATCCGTGGTTCCCAATAATGACGCCGAATATCACTGAGAATCAATAAGTCAATGTGTTTTTGTCAGCGTAACAGAACATTGAGGCGCGATCCTACGCGGAGGTTCTCCACTCAGGTTCCTGTTGCAAGATTTCATTTTTCTTTCGAACGGTATCCGGCTTGAAATTGATTCTTCACTAATTCAATGCCTTCAAGTTGCGCTCCTTTTTTTCTGAATGATACGGCTATTGATCCTGAACCCAAACTCACCCTTTATATGGATTGCTGTTTCCTCCACATTCATCAACGTTTCCGAGTGCACTTACACACAGCTTGTTCATGTCCCCCTGGTTCATGACGCACTCCTTTAATTGAAGCCGGGAGTATCCGTCATTCCGGGCCAACATCGTCTTCACAAAGAGCAATTCTCTTCATATTCATCAAAGTTCACAAGTGTACTCCCATACATTTCTTTCATTTCTCCATGTTCAGAACTTCGTACGTTCATAGAACCCCAATGGGCCTCCGTTATCCACGGCTTGTATCATTTTGGTTTATAACGCATCCTTAGCACTATTTTTTCACGAAATATTCTGTATTTCCACGGGCCACCACCACCCAACTCCAACTCGATACCAAACCGTATATGCCGAGCAAACCATTATCGACTCGATTCATTCAAACTATTTCCGGCTATATTGTTTTGTTTCTGACATTATTTTGACCCCTTTCTTGGAATTCGTTTGTAGTTCTTCGTGTTGAGTACCGCTGTACACCATGATCATGCGCTTGCGCGTGAGCCTCGACCATGGTCGAGAAATATACCATTATTAATAATAATAATATTATTATTATTGTTATTATTATTAGTAGTAGTAAGATGTTCTTCGGCGAGCTTGGCTACAAGCCGCCCTATTACAATGCAGGCGACTCATGTTAGGCTTACCGGTCTATTGCTGACAGCTGCCACTATGTCTTCCTCTTGAACACCGGTGTCACCTTTGCTTGTTTCTAATCTCCCGGGATTTTTCCAGTTGCTGTTGAAGTGTTCATCAACTTGGTGATTGGGCCCGCCAAAATCTTGGCTGGTTCGCGTAGCGCCAGAGGGCGGATTCCATCCCACTCGGGTGATAATTATGACCTAAGAGATCTTAGCACTGTCACAACTCCCTCCATTTCAATACCACCGAACGCGATCTACGACAGGGACACCGACCAGAGGGGTAACCAAGGCTCATCACTTGTAAACACCGGAGCATGGTGGCATCCTAGGGCATCCGCCTTAGCCACATCGGTATCAGCTACTCTCCTGTCTACCATAAGCGCATGGATGGCTGGTCTGTTCTCGATCGCCTTTTAAGGCGCACAGATAGTCGTTTTGGTGCATGCACATATTCGGCTGCTAGTCTCTCTTCGAATCTGCATCGTTTAGCCATTTTCATGGAAGAGCATTGGGATCGTTGTTGCTTGAGCGTCATAACTCGTTACTGCTTCCTAATACTGTCTCCAAGTTCGGCTTCTTCTGTGGAGTGGGGGTTGGATTCCCTGCCAAACAATGGGGGGGCCCTGAGCGTGGGACCTTCGACGGTGTGGTGAGTAAAACCTCCGAACCAATCGGTGGATTTCATCCCGGATAAGACTCCAGGTCAGACCTGTGTGGATCCTCATTCTCCCAAGTCATGTTTCGCGCTGTTGCTCTCATATCGTCAAAGGGCACGCGCCAGGCACTTGGTTCACGGTGAGGCTCCTGGGAGATTTGAGCCCCGCAACCCCAAATATGTTCGAAAGTCCAGGAAGTAAAACCTAAGTCCAAAGTGGATTTCCGTTCATTCAAAAATCCCGTGGGTTTATGCACATGTTGGTGAGGTGCCAGATCACACACTGTCATGTGTAGATCTTGGGAGAAATTACCTGCTGCTGCAGTGTAGCAGTTAGCCTCCCAATCAACGTGGGGCTCGAAGAAGTAACCCAGGGTCAGATGGTGCCCGTCTGTCGCCCAGCGCAGCATGAAATGTAACTTTTAACTGCTCAGCAGCAGATGTCCTATAGAACAGACCTAAAGCCACATTTCCGTGACTGGTTAGTTCCACCCTGCACCACCTAGCTTCACTAAGCCCTTGAGGGTCAGCAAGTAGGTCAAGAACATGCACCGAGACCCCAACTCTGATGTGCATCAATACGACGCCTCAAACTCTGGACCGAATTTTGTCCGAACGGAAGAGGCGGTAGCCCGGGAGGGATGTTTTCGCGTCCGATTCACCTCATTCAGCCAGGCTTCGACGGAAGCTATGACCATGTCTTCGGGATGCTGCGAATGATTCCTGTTCGTCGCGTTTGTTAAGTAACCCGCGAACATCACCGAAAACTACTTCTGCCGCCTGACCATTCATGAGTGTGTCGCGGAAAAGTTCAGCCTTGGATCCCCAAGGACAGAGGCCGCCGAGCGAGTGGTTGTTAGAGGCTGCCATGGAAACCGCAGCCTCCTCCTAATGGCACGAAGTTCTTGAATAAAGAGATTGATCTAACCCTTTTCACGGCGCCCCACATTTCTTTAAGTGCTTGGCATGTTTCTGATGGTCATCCGGGCGAGACCCATGAGTAGTCTTACTTTTTCGATCTTGAGACGCCAAGAGCTTCACAGCCCTGATTGAACTTGCTCCCGGGAATGGAGAACAATCTTGAGCACCGGAGATCATCCATCTCCTCATGGTCTTTCCAAGCGGAAAGTTGCTTTATACGAACTGACTCAGCGAAGCGATCTTCGCTGCCCTTGGAGAATTCCCCGAGGATGGTCCGCCGTTGCGGGAGGTCGTGGATGAGGCTCTCCTGGGGAACTGCTACTATTGCTTCTGGGAGATTGCCAGCAAAAATACGGTGAGTCCGCGGAGATGGCAGTTCCATTGAAGCCTCTTTCGCCTTATTCCCGGCATCATTTGGTTCCGGATGGATGACCGTGGAGACTGCCGGTGGCGATGGGGGGAAGAGGCGGTATGGGGACCTTTTTCGTTTGGGCGGAGTTTTGTTGCAGTGGGTGCATTATCGGACTTGGACGCTAATTCCACGTGTGTTCGGCTCAGTTCAATTCCGTATGCACAGGACAGATAATGGCCACGGCCGGTCGAGCCTCCGGAATGCTTTCAATAGTATGCACACCCACTACGCACCCCCACTGCACGGTGCATTTTGTCAAAACCCCACTCGAAATGAGAGGGGAAGTTAAAACCTCATGACACATCAACTGCGACTTGTATGTGTTAACATGAAGTGAGCTGGGTCCCTGAAGCACCGCGGTATCTATCACACCGTTCTGGTTTTCCCTTGAAGGCAGAGGCAGAACGGTGTAGACTTGTCTCGGCGCCCAAAGCACCGTGGCCTGCGGCCACGGAAGTCTATAGGGGGATGAAACTCCCAGGACGCATCACAAACCTTGTCCGTGGTCGTAGCACATATTATATCTTCGGTCGTAGCACAAATTTTACCCTCGACGAAATTCTCCCTCTCTGGCCGTGATGGAGATGATGACGGTGATAACACTGGTGAGAATGGTGATGATGATGGTGTTACTTCTGTTGTTATTGATAACGATGAACAGGTTCGTGGTGGGGATGATGATGATGATGATAGTGACGAGTCTGTCTTGTCTGTGACAGGAAGCGCCATGCTCACCGACTGCCCTGCCGGCCACACAGGTGTCGGACCCTCAGTCTATCCGATGCACAACCTCTTCACCAACTTAACGTGGCATTTGTTGAGGGCTTCATAAAGGTCGCCTTTTATTTCGGAGTATTCGAGGTGGATCCAACGGCGTGCCGGGATCGGAGGAGCAAACCTACTTAGAATGGCTGCATGATGATGCGTTGCATCAGCATATTAGGGAGAATACCAGATATAGGACTGGATGCGTTCCATCCTTGCTGGATCTAACTATAACGAACTTCCCCAACGATGTGTCAGGACTGCATTATTGTGCACCGCTGGGAAAGAGTGACCACGTGTGTGTCAAAATGGTTCTATGCATGCGGCAACCGAAGGTACCCTCAAGGCTGATTAGGAATTTCGGTAGTATGGACATAGATAGGCTTCGTAATAGGGCGATGGGTTTGACCTGGGACGCGCCAGAGGAGGCTACTGTGGAGGAGCGCTGGCAGGCCATAAAGGGATCCCTGACTGCCCTACAGGAAGAGTTTGCACCCTTAAAACGAAGGAGTGGGGAGGGCAAACCCATGTGGTGGAAGGCTGCAATAGCCAAGGCCATCAGACGTAGAAACCGCTCTTGGAACCAGTACAAAGCTTCTGGTAGTCAGCTAGCCTGGAATCGCCATGCGAAGCTGAGAAACGAGACTGTAAGCCTTTTGAGAACTTCTAAGCGGGAATTTGAGCTTAAATTGGCCCAGTCTGTAAGACAACAGCTGAAGAAGTTCTACAGCTATGTACAGTCTAAAGGCTCAACAAGAAATGCCGTAGGTCCGCTATCCACTAGAGAATATGGTATTGTCACTGACGACCAGGGCAAAGCAGACGCCCCGTGGGAGTACTTTGGTAGTGTACATACGATAGCTAGTGGGGTACGAGTAGATCTGGCTCTGGTGCATCCTCCTCAGTTAAACGAGCTAGATCTCTCAGAGGAATGCGTGCGTAAGTACCTACAGGAGTTAAGCAGCCACAAGTCAGCGGGCCCAGATGGCATTCATCCAGCTATCATCAAGCCGTTGGCGGATATCATAGCTCCATCGGTATGCGGATTGTATAGATCCACGTTGGACCAGGGAAAGCTGCCTCAGGACTGGAAAGTCGCGGCAGTCGTGGTAATACATAAGAGTGGGCCTAAGTCCGATGTGCAGAACTACAGGCCGGTAAGTCTAACTAGCATTCTCTGTAAAGTCCTCGAGAAGATCATCCGTGCCCATATCTGCCAGCACTTACAGGAGCACTCCATGCTGCGCCGGGCTTAGCATGGATTCCTGAAAAATAGATCTTGCCTGACCAATCTCCTGTGCTTCTTAGATGAAGTAACTCGACGACTGGACGAAGGTAAGGAAGTTGAGGTATGCTACATGGACTTTAGCAAGGCGTTCGACTCCGTTAATCATCGTCTCTCGCTATGCAAGATGGAGACTTTCGGTATAGGTGGGCCAGTATATAGGTGGCTGGAGGACTTCCTCTCCCACAGGACGCTTTATGTCAAAGTGGGGGACAGGTGCTCCAGTTTGGTGAACGTCACCAGTGGTGTGCCTCAGGGATCCGTCCTAGGCCCGGTCCTATTCTTGTTATTTATTAATGACCTAGCATCCACTCTTCAATCACCCAGCTTTATTTTTGCGGATGATGTGAAGATTGTTGGATCTAAGGGCAGGGCGGACTTAGGCAGGGAAATAGGCACCGTCCTGAACTGGGCATACAAATAGGACTTACCTCTAAACGCTCAAAAAAGCCATTTGTTGTCAAGGGCAACAGAGAGCCTAACTGTCGCTCATGATCAAGGGCTGTTCACCGTAGAGGCAGTCAGTAGGGTTAAAGACCTGGGGATCATCATGAAAAGTGACTTCAAATGGTCGGAGCAGTGCAAAGCTGCTCCGCATAAGGCTCGTGGGGAGCTCTTTAGACTGCGATCAGCTTTGTCTTGCCGGGAGCCGGAGGTATTCGTACCTATTTACATGGCTATAGTACGACCTCACTTAGAAGGCAGGCTTGGTCACCCTTCTACAAAAAGGACGCCGCCTGCCTCGAGAAAGTTCAACGTTTCGCCACGCGAATGGTTAAGGGGCAGAGGGGTAAGACTTACGAGCAGAGACTCTGTGACCTGAATCTCTTCTCGTTGGAAAGGAGGAGACGTCGAGGGGATCTCATAGAAACGTTCAAGGTAATGAAGGGCTTTTCTGGCCTTAGACCAGATAGTCTATTCCAAGTGGCCGTAGACTCCAGAACAAGGGGACACGAAAAGAAGTTGATAAAAGCTCGATCTAGGTTGACGGCTAGATCGCACTTCTTCAGCAACAGGGTTGTGAACAGTTGGAACGGTCTCCCTGGTGAAATGGTAGATCTGCAGACAGTCCAATCCTTCAAATGTGCCCTTGATCGCAAAAGGTACGAGATCTTTCCTTGTAGTGAGCCTTGAGAGTATCAACTAGATGGATGACGGGTAGCACTGTGGTCCCTCTGGAGTATGTTTTAGCAGACTTTTTCCCTCATTGCATACTGTCTCAGTGAACGCTCACGATGCATAATGTCTCTCGCAGTTGATGTGCGATGAGGTTTTCCGTTTCCCTCTCATTTTTAGCGGGGATTCGACGAAATACACTCGGCAGTGGTGGGTGCATAACTGGTGTGCATACCATCGAAGGAATTCTGGACGCTCGATTAGCCGTGGCCATTACCTGTCCTGTGTAGACTGAACTGAACTGAACTGAACATTGAAGGGATTTTTTGCGACGGCGAAAAACTTTCAAACAAACTAGGCACATGGACACGACATCGTTTGCTTTTGTAAAAGCAATATGTATAAATTATGGACCACAGTTTGACACCACCACAAAAGCATGATCCCAGGTATCAAGCCGAACGGCTTGCTAGTGTAGCGCAGTTATCAGCCCTAAAACCACTTTTCGGACGCCCTGTGGTTCTGTATGATTTTCGTACCGCTTGTCTTTTATTATTATGAGTACCGATCCTAAGTCAATTGAACCATTGGTAACGGAATACACCTCAATAAAGGTAAAAATAATATTCGATGACGATTTGGTATTTTCATTACAGGCTAGCTATGAATCTATCAATAAGAAGTACAGGCGGAATCACAAAGAATTGGAAAAGGGTGTCATGTTGTTGAATAAATCTTTAGAAGAATTAGAATCTGCTGAAGATATTTCTAAAGCTGTCGAGGCGTTTGAGAAGGTTGTCGGTGCCGTGTCAGGATGCAAAAGAAAGGTGGACAAGTTTATTCTGCCTAACTAAAGTGGCATTTAAGGCCGATACTGTATATTCTGAAGAAAGCAAACTGCTCCAGGCTTCAAAACGGAGACTAGAACATATTCAGCAGATATCACTTTTGGAAAGACGGACTATCCCTGGGCAAGGTGAGTGTCTAATTTTCCTACGGCTTCCCAAGTGCCACAGCGGTCCCTACAGTGAAGATAATGCTAACAAGACTAACAGTGGCGGCAACTGAACGGAATTCCACCCTAGTTTCATGAACTAAAAAGTTTCAAAATTCTTGCGTTTATGATGCCTGGCATTTGAAGTGAATAATGAGGCAAGTCATTAAACTAAGGCGGGTTATTTTCAGACTGATAACTTGGGATTAGGAGCAAGTTATGATACAAATGCTGTGAACAAGTATCACAATTATCCCTTAATTAGTAATCCTCATGTGTATTATACCAGCATGTGTCATTCAGTACATACAGCTTGAAAGCCAAATATTCACCCATTGTTACCTGTACTCTACAGATAGCACTTGGCTGTGCAGCGACTAAAATGTCCACTTGCAACATAAACCTGGGTGATGCTGGGGATGCTGCTTCGTGCTTGGTTTCCAGAACTCTGCGGCGTCCCCGAGAAGCGACCATCATCATGTTCTCCCCGCGGCCAGGGTGATGAAGATGCTAGTTGGAGGCCTCAACACGCGAAATCACATCCAGGTCGTCTCCTAGGAGGTGATAACACTCCTGGGCATCGGAAGCTAAGTCATAATCGCACGAGCGCTACATGACTTGTACATCGGAATGGCATGTCTCTCTGGAGTTCTGCTGCTAAGTTCTGGCACCCGGTGTGTAAAGGTTCACGGAGCAGACGACAGTTACCACCTCTAATTTAACGTGCAACATGGTGAGAAAGGCAGTGGTCAGTGGGGCTTGCCCTACTGTTTAACGCTGTACGATGATGATGATGATGATGACTACCGCAGCGGACTTACGAAAAACTCCGGTCTCCAAGAATTCGCAATAACCGCAAAAAAAGCTAACAGGATATTGCCCGAATGAACTCATTACCTCCTCGAATAGCCTTAGTTCATTTCCGCGCTTCATCATCGTCATCATCATCATCATCATCATCATCGTATAGTGTTAAACAGTGGGGGAGCCCCACTGACGACTGCCTTTCTCAGCATGTTGCATATAAAAGTAGGAAGAATGAGTATGCAAGGAAAGAATACCCTAGTAGCCAACACAGGGAATACACAGTCTAACTGTACAAACGCACACTGTCAGTCATTCTGGTTCGAACAGAACAGATTCGACAGAAAGTGACAACACGATCCCCACTGTTCACGGTTCGCTGCCATATTTTCTAGTGTCTCCAGCCAACTGGTTGGAGGATCTTGTGGACCCATAACACGAAGGCGTGAGACACTTACCTTTCCTAAGTTCGCTGTACGTTTTCTAACTTCCCGGTGTCACACCATCTGTTGATCTCCATATGGCTTCTTCCATTCCCGAGAAGGATCGAAAAACAGGGCACGGTATGGTAGACATGTGTCTGCTATACTTAACCCGTGCCCAAACCATCGGAGCCTACTAAGCTGGATACGCTGTGAAAGAAAGTTCTCTGTGGAATGGTACTCATACTGTTTTTCTGGCCTCAGCATTACTTACTCGGTCGTTCCATCCAATTTTAGCTATATTACGCAAACACTGATGTTCGAAAACCTCAAGACGACGAAAATCTTCCACACACAGACCTCAAGTCTCACAACCATGCAACAGAACTGAATGCACCGCGATACAGTACACACAACCTTTCAACTTCAGCACAGTATCATGTCGGCACTACAAGCGCTTCAGTCCAGCGTACGCCGCTCGAGCCCTGAATATACGCGTGTTCACTTCTACTACCATGCTCCCATCGGTCGTCACCCTGCTGCCGAGGTAGCTGAAGCGGTCGACAATTGGTAGTACCTCCCCATCGAGCATCAAGCTCGGAACCATTGACGTCCAGTCTTGCAACATCACTTTGCACTTTGAAGGTGCAAGGCGCATGCCGAATGGAGCTACAGCTCTCGCGAGTCTGCCTGGTGCGTGTTGCGTACGTACCGTACATTCGAGCAAACAGACAGGATCGTCTGTGTAACCTAAGTCACAGCTCACTATTTCCTAGTCCGACTCCTACATCATGAAGATTTTGCAAGGCATTCTCCATTATCTCGTCCATGACAAAGTTGGACAAGAATGGGGAAATGGGTCATCCTTGCCGAACATCGTTGGTCGTTTCAAATGGACTGGTTAGTTAACCGTAGACCCTTACGCGGTCAGAAGTATGAGAGTACAATGATCTCAATAAATCCACGAACTTCTGTGGCATACCATTTTGGTGAAGAGCTTTGAATAGTGCTGTTCGGTCAGTTGAATCGAAGACGCTTTTCAGGTGGAAGAAAACCGTTATTGTCGACCGACGGTGTGCTCGACCCGTTTCAAGTAATTGGCGAAGAATAGAAATCTGGTCGACGCATCATCATCCTGGGCAGAATCCGGCTTGCTGTTCGCGGGCGTTCCTCACGCTAGCTCGTGTCAGACGGTGCAGTAGAATTGAGATTAATCCCTTGGTAGCTTCGAAATTGAACCGATTCCACGATGATAAATACAACCATTGTGTATTCTCTTCTTGAAGATAAGTACAATCAAAAACTCGTCCCAGTATAACGGAATACGCTCCTCGTTGCATATGTCACGCAACATGTTGGTGAGTGTTCTTATCAACCCCTCTCCACCCAGTTTGAAATAACTGAAGGAAATTCGTCAAGTCGACCGCGTTTTCACCCTTTAGTAATCGAATGCTCAAATCCACTTCCACTTCCGGTGCGGGGTCAGGTGATACTCCCAAAAGAACCATAATTGCTGACGTCTGAGTTACTACAGTAGCGCTTGGCCAGCTGAACTGCTCCTCGAAGTATTCGATCCAACGGCCGAGCGTTTGCTGTTTGCTATGGATAGGTTCTTCATTTCTGTTGCATATCGTTTCACTGACAGGGGTTTGCCGTCCACCGATGTCGCGAATGAGTTTGAACAGTCGTTGATTGTTACCGGAAGCAACTGCTACTTCCATTTCTTCAGCTACCTTGACCCACTAATTTTCACGACCCTTAGGGTTATGCGCGACTTCCTTTGTAGATGTCTTCGCATCTTATTCATCTGCTTACAGTTCGAGAGCTGACGTTTGTGCTCCATTATCCTGATCGACTCTTGAGAAATCCAGTGTCTTTGATGGACATTGGATCTAAGACCGCATAAAAAACCTGCTCCCATGTTCACCGATCATTTGATGTGGGCTCATTGCTCATCCGCATTACTGTTCATCATAGTTCCTAGCTCATATGCTGATTTCTGTTCATAGCTGATACGGACTTCTGGATCAGACAAACGTTGTACGGCTAACCGGGTTTGCGGTTTGCACCCATGCACATGTATCTGGATCGACCTGCAGTCCTGAACAGAACAGCGCTACTGGTAGCTTACTGCGATATGATCGATCTGGCTAAGATTACTTATAGAGTTAGAACGCCACGTCGCCATGCGACGCCAGCTGTGTCGGAAATTTGAACTAGACAGGAATAACCGATTGTCTGCACAAAACTGCAGAAGCCTATCACCGTTATCTGTACACTTAGTGGGTAAAGCACAACGGCCACCTGAACAACCTTCGGACGTACTAAGTTTGCCAACTCGTGCATTAAAATCACCTGCCAGCACTACAGTGTCAGAGCATTTGCTTCTGCGAACGAGTGCTGAGTTCATCATAGAACTCATCCTTCTGCGTGTTGAAGCTGCCTGATTTACAAGCAAGCTGCGCTTAATACAGATATTTTTTTCAAACGCCAACTGACTCCTGGGGTCTGACAGCATAAAAACGACTGTTAACCGGTTTTCAGTCTAAAAGGCGGCTTTAGCTATGTCATTCAGGACCATTTCTACGCCGTAGCTCTAGTTGCTTTGTCTCTTGAAGTGCACAGAAAATACCTTGATGAGATACCAGGAACAGTTAGTTGAATCACACTGCTCGGATCCTGGGTACGCGTTTCACGGATGCATGAGACATTAATCCCCAGAGAGTCCATTATGAGGGCTAGGCACGCCTTCTGACCGGCCTGCGTGAGAGTACATATGTTAAAGGGCTGAGATTCCGGGGCCGTTGAGGCTTGCGGAAATGTGCGTTACGTGATTGATGATTATTCCCAACACTATTTGACAATGAACCGTTGCGAGTATCAACCGTGTCAGTGGGGGCATTATGGGTGGATAGAGGCGGCAAAGAGAGGTGGTTGGGGACAGAAGACAGGTTAAATAAAAGAGAACTCTGAGCAGTGGCACACTTGGCACTACCCACTTCGTTCGATGCAGTGGGCAGCGCGGTCCTAATTATCCTGCACGACGACGGATGAAGTGTGAAATTCGTATTCGTGCAGTTCATAGATGTTGGACGGGTACTGCTAGGGTGTCCAGCCACTAAGCAGGACAAAAATGAGTGTTCTCAACCAAATCCTTTTGTCCCCTCTCTTTTGTTCAACCTTTGTCTTCTGTCCCTAACCTCCCCTCTTTGCCCCATCTATCCACCCATAATGATCCCACTGATAACACAGTCGATACTGGCTACGATTCACTGTCAATTAGTGTCTGGAATAATCCTCTGTCTGGTAACTCACATTTTCTCAAGCCTCATCAGCCTCTGAATCTCGGCTCCTCCAACGTGCGTACACTCATGCAGGCCGGTCAGCAGGCGTGCCTAGCGCTCACAATAGATTCTCTGAAGATTGATGTCTGCTGCTTAAGTGAAACGCGTATACAGGATTCGAGCAGTGTAATTCAATTAACTGCTCCTGGTATCTCATCGAGGTATTTTCTGCGCGCTTCAGGAGACGAAGTAGCTCGAACTGCGGGTCAACGTGGTGTAGGAATAGTCTTGACTGAGAAGGCTGAGGCTGCTCTTTTAGACTGGATCCCTGTTAACAGTTGTTTATGTGGTGTGAGACTCCAAGGGTCAGTCGGCGTTCGAAAGGACAGTTACGTTAGGCGAAATTTGTTTGTGATCCCGGCGTACACCCCAACAGACTGCAGCTCAGACTTGCAGAAAGGTGAGTTCTATGATGCCCTCACCACTCTCGTTCGCATTAGTAAAGGTTCCGATATTGTAATGCTAGCCGGTGACTTCAATGCACAAGTTGGCAAACTTAGTGTGTCAGAAGCCTGTTTAGGTGGGCGTTGTGCTTTGCCCGCTGAGCGTACAGATAACGGGGATAGACTTCTCCAGTTTTGTGCAGACAATCGATTGTTCTTGTTTAGCACCAATTTCCGACACAGCTCCCGTTCCACAGCGACATGGCGCTCTAACTCTACAGGTACTTTGAGTCAAATTGATCATATCGCAGTAAGCTACCGGTGACGCAGTTCTGTTCAGAACTGTAGATCTTACTGGTCCACGTATGTAGAGTCTGACCATGCATTAGTTTTAATGCGATTATCTCTGCAGCTCCATGGTCACCGTCGCAAACCGCAAACCCGATTAGGCGTGCAACGTTTGTGTGATTCAGTAGTTTGCACCCGTTATGAGCAGAAGTTAGCACATGAGCTAGGATCCACGGAGAACAGTAATGTAGATGAGCATTGGGCTCATATCAAACAAGCGATGCACGTGGCAGCAGGTTTCGCCTGTGGTCCTCGATCCCTTGTCCATCAAAGACACTGGATCTCGCAAGAGTCGTTGAGTATAATGGAGCAAAAGCGTCAGCTTTCGAATCGTAAGGAGATGAATAAGATGCGGAGAAAGCTGCAAAGGCAAGTTACGAAAAGCCTTAAGAATGATCGCGAAAATTGGTGGGTGAAGGTAGCCGAAGAAGTGGAAATAGCAGCTGCTTCAGGTAACAGTCAAAGACTGTTCAAATTTATTCGTGACACCGGTAGACGGCGCATCCAGGTCAGTGAAACCATTTGCGATAGGAATGGAGAACCCATTCATGGCAAACAGCAAAGGCTTGGCCGATGGGCCGAGTACTTCAAGGAACAGTTTAGCTGGTCGCACGCTAGTGTAGTTACTCCCGTGTCAACAACTGTGACTCGTTGGGTGGTATCACTTGAGCCCCCATCAGAAGTAGAAGTAGAGTCATGTATTCGATTACTAAGGCGGGGGAAAGCGGCAGGTCCCGATGAACTTCCCCCAGTTCTTTTCAAACTGGGTGGTGAGGCGTTGATAAAATCACTTACCGCTTTGCTCCGTGACATTTGGAACGCGGAGTGTATTCCGTTAATATGGAGGGAGTCGTTGATTGTTCCCATCTTCAAGAAGGGAATACGCAATGACTGTAGTAACCATCGTGGGATTAGCTTAATTGCGATAGTCACCAAAGTATTAGCCTCAATTCTACTGCATTGTCTTACACCGGCTCGCGAGAGGAATGTCCACGAACAGCAGGCTGGATTCCTTCCACGTCGAGGATGCATCGACCAGATTTTTACTCTTCGCCGACTACTTGAAACGCGTCACGCGCATCGCCGACCAACAATAATGATTTTCTTAGACCTGAAAGGCGCTTTCGATTCAGTTGATCGAACATCGCTTTTCAATGTTCTTCATGGAAAAGGTATGCCCCAGAAGTTCGTGAACCTGCTGAGATCATTGTATTCTCATACCTCTGGCCGCGTTAGAGTTTACGGTGAACTATCCGGTCAGTTCGAAACGACCAGTGGTGTTCGGCAGGGATGCCCTTTGTCTCCATTCCTTTTCAACTTCGTCATGGACGAAATAATGGAGAGTGCGTTGCAAAATCTTCAGGATGTAGGCGTCCAACTAGGAAATAGTGAAAAGCTATGTGACCTAGATTACGCAGACGACGTTGTCTTGTTCGAATGCACGGAACATGCTCAACGTGCACTAGATAATCTCGCAAGAGCTGTAGCTTCATTCGGCATGCGCTTTGCACCTTCAAAGTGCAAGGTGATGTTACAAGACTGGACGTCAGCGATTCCGAGCTTGATGCTCGATGGGGAGGTGCTGTCAGTTGTCGACCACTTCGCCTACCTCGGCAGCAGCGTGACGACGGATGGGAGCACTGTAGTAGAGGTGAGTACGCGTATATCCAAGGCTCGAGCGGCGTACGCTGGACTGAAGTACTTGTGGCGTCGATATGATATTTCACTGAAGTGGAAAGGTCGTGTATACTGTGCTGCAGTGCGTTCAGTTTTGTTGTATGGTTGTGAAACTTGGAGTCTGCGTGTTGAAGATATTCGTCATCTTGAGGTTTTCGACCACCGATTTTTACGTAGTATCGCTAAGATCGGGTGGAGTAGCCGAGTAGGCAATGCTGAGGTCAGAAATCGAGTATTGGGTACTAATTCGGAGAACGTTTTGTCACAGCGTATCCAACTTAGTAGACTTCGTTGGTTGGGGCATGTGTTAAGTATATCAAACACACGTCTACCATATCGTGTCCTATTCTCCGTTCCTCCTAGGGAGTGGAAGAGACCACGTGGAAGTCAACAAATGACGTGGCAGCGAGGAATGAGGAAATGTACTGCAGACCTAGGAGAAGTAGGTGCTTCACGTCTTCGTGGTTTGGGCCCAAAAGATCCGTCAACCAGTTGGCTGGAAACACTGAAGGATATGGCTGCGAACCGCGAACAATGGGGATCGTGTTGTCACTTTCTATCGAATCAGAATGACTGATCGATGTGCGTTTGTGCAGTTAGACTGTGTATTCTGTGTGTTGGCTACTAGGGCATTCTTTCCTTTTCCCACCCATGTAGGTCCAGTCACTGTCCATCCTGTATATTCATACTTTCTGATTCAGCGTGCAACATGGTGAGAAAGGCAGTGGTCAGTGGGGCTTGCCCTACTGTTGAACGCTGTACAATGATGATGATGATGATGTTCTAACAAGAACCCGTCCGCAAGGCAGCGGGGAGTGGCTGAGTAGAAGCCCATCTTCTTGGGTCGATTGTTGTTCCACTGATGCTACCGACTGAGTTTCCAGCTCAGATCGACCCCAAACCTGCAGGACCAGGAGACCGCTTCGTTAGTCCTCTGTCCACCGACCGTCGAGGTATGATTGAATCTCGGGCTTGAGGTAAGCCAACCTATTTAGCTCGTTGGGTGGCTAGGGCGCGCAAGCCATCACACTACATCAAGGTGCAGTCTCGCTACGATGAAATAATCAATTAACATAGATATGAATATATACGTATTATATATATATATATATATATATATATATATATATATATATATATATATATATATATATATAATCTGTTCCTTAGGTTTCACATAACTTCGAAATCAATAGGATCTTTTGTTCTAGTCATTACGATAGAAAAGTCGTTCCCTCTTTCTTATCGATTGAACTGACCGCCAACTTTTTCTTCCGCACTTCCATACCTGCAAATTCTGCCCACGAAGTTTTTTGTTCATAAACCGCATCGGCTCATTGCTCTTCCTCTGCTAAGAAGCCGTGTTTGAGGAGATATCGTAATAACGCTTCTGCATTGTGCAGCACTTCAGTACAAAACTCTCCTAACGAGCATTTGAGGGCATGCTGAAATGGAAACGAAAAATGAAGGTAGAAGTCACTCTGTAGTAGCACCAAAGAGTCTTCATTAGCGCGCGTTTTTCCCCCGTTTGTACTAGACTGGCTGAAATGGAGAAGAGCAAGGAACGTCAGTTGGCGTAATAGTCTTGCAGTCTATGAACGTAGAACGAGAATGAATACGTTATACTTGCTAATCATTCACAGTGGTCACTAGTATACAACCAGTTTTTAGTTCATTCGACCGTTAACCTCGCGCTTCTGTGCTCTGCTTCCGGTTGCCACCTTTCGGCATCGTCCAGTAAAGGGCGAAAAGAATAGAAGCATAGTGATAAAGATCCATAAAGTCAAAGTATCAAGCGGAAATCAAGACAACAAGCAAAGAGTCCGAATGCAACTACGCCACTGACCGCGACACTTAGCCATATCACTCAGTGCCTCCAACCATTTTGTAGGTGGATCACGTGGACCCCAACCTGAAGTCTAATACGTCCTACTTGGCGAAGTCCACTGGTCAAGGTTCTCATACCTTTTTGCCATGTCATGGACTGACCACCTCCATGTACCTTACAATCACCACCTGCCTCAGAGAACGTTGTGGTTCATTTGTTTACAACGCTGGCATTCTACGGGCACCATCCGTATGCTTTTCTTTACACATGACATCCGTCAAATCCAGTGCGTCACGCTATAATTAATCGTGTCGTTATTTAAAACTAAAATCACTGCCTCATCCCGTTAACCAGCAAAATAATTCATGTAACATGCAGTTCGCGTGCACTATTCTTTAGCTGCCTATTTCGCACTACTGTAGTAGCACATCCTTAAATCCAAGAACGCATCTTCTTGAAAATTTTTACGAAAAGATCTCAAAACATTTACGCATGTTTACATTTCGTTATTAAGTAACCGCGGTGCGTTGGCAATCGCACTATCAACGCGTGAAGTGCTCGTTTGATAATGCTTAGTGCATCATGGCGTTTGAATGATGCTTTACTGACTAATCAGTTGCGCAACGTGATTGGTCGTAGTAGTTGTCAACACAGGAACTTTTCTGCTGGCACCTCGACGACCAGTCAGGTTGTCGTATGGTGAATTTCGGTGAAATTCTGGTTTTTATCCTAATTTTAACGGGGTGACAAATCCACTTCGTTCTGGGATGGTAATCCGGCTTTGCTTGATACGTTTACGGGATGGGATTCGAGTAATCGCGCATCCGCCGCACACGTAGACGGGTGGGCTAGGAACGGTTACTGTGATTAGCACCGACGGAACGCGGGTCGGGCAGGACGTTCAACATAGTAGTAACGACCTTTCCCTTGACGGGTCAGTATCCTCCTCGAGAGAGGTGTAGTGCACACCAGTGCATGTAGCATAAGCAAAAAATGGAAGAAACCGACCATCGAGACACGGAAAACCAACCGCATTGTCATCACCGAGACCTGGTTACACCAGGTAGCGGCCACAGGGCTGCTGCTCCCGCGAAGAAGTGCTGCATCTACGAGACGGATAGAAAGAATAACAAGGAAGGGAGAGACACTTTTCCGCTTGTAAATAGAAGTCTCGAACAACAAGCGGGAAAGGATTTAAATTCGCTTCATATATAGGCTACCATGTGCCGTCTAATATCTCTGGGTCCCCAATAATATCGTATGCGTAAACTGCAGCCCAAATGCAGCTCCCAATAAAGACGTTAATGTAATTGAGTAGCTCGTATCGACCGCTATGCTGAAAACCCGAGTATTAATTCTAGGAAATTTTAACTCTCCAGACATACACGGAGAGAGAGCCTTTGGTTTCCTGAAAACATCTTTTTTGTCGGCAATTGATTGAGCTGGCAGACCGTATAACTTTTTCAGCAGCTGCGGGGGACGGTTGGCTTTGGTATTATTTCGGCCACCAGCGAGACGTAGGCTGAAACGCAAGCGGAGAAGAGCGTGATCAATGTCTACAGATATGGACCAAAATGATCAACAATCTTGAATTGAGCCGCACCAGTAGTAACCGATACCGATGTGGTCGATCTGAGCCCAACGCGGTGAAGGCGCGGGAGGACGCCAGATTAGACTGTGTCGCTTTTTGTGCGAGAAATTTGTACCCACTAGTCCATGGTCGGAACATAGTTGAATGAGTCGCTCACCGTTATCGATTCTATCGGCTGGAACGCCTAGTCGGTCTCCTATATTCCTCTCCGTATCGTCTAGGATTCCAAATTGAGCATTGAGACCAGCAACAACCATTAAGTCCGTAGAGCGCACTCCGCGCAGCAGTTAGGACAAATCCTGGTAGAATTTGTCTTTAGCCTCAGGAGAGTTACAGTCATTTGGGGCATATACAGAAACGACAAACAGGCATCGGTGCTTCAGTCTAGTGCTGTTGACATGCACAGAACCATTCAACCGAACTGCACACAGACGACTGCTGACTGGGATCCAGTTGAGCAGTGCACGCCCAGTCTTCACTCTCAGAGCGATGCCAACGCCAACCTAACCACGAGCACCAAACACCGAATCACCCGACACGCGAAGAGTGAAACGAGAAGTCCAGCCTGTTTCAGGGGAGTGAAGTATTAACACTGAATTTGGGTCTTGTATGCGTGTTTCGGGGACACAACACACGTCTATGGTAAAGGTTTCAAGATTTCTAGCTGGAGCAGCTTGCTGCCCCGTTTGGTAAAGAATGTGGACGTTGAAAGCAGCAAGGTGAAGAGAATGCTTAGGCCGGAGAATGGGTTCTCTTTTTCCCCCTGTCTTTAAGTTGCTACCCTTACCAAGAGTTGAAGTTCACAGTCACGACTCACTGTGGCTTCTAGCATTCATTCAGAATTGGGATGCGAAGGATGAAGAGCAGAGAGATAAGAAATGTTTCTTGACTGACCGTTGGAGATTTTTGAACATGTTATACTTCGCGGTTGCCCACACTGCAGAGGGTTTTTTTCTTTGGGAACCCTAACCGGAGCCTTCGACTCAAAAGTCTCATCCACAAGGCAGTGGGGCGTTAACCCAGCACGGGAACGTGACCGAAGAACCCGTGGAGGAACTTCTTCTGGTCTGTCACATGAGACCCGATTGTTGCATACGTTCTGTCTTGTCGTAGCTGGTGGTCTGTTATCGATCCGCTTTTCGGATTCAGTTTTTAGCTCCGTGCACCCAATGGAGCAAGCGGGACGTGGACGGGGCAGCATCCTTTGGGTCGGGGGCTGCCCAGCTTAGGCGGGTGATAGCTGCCCAACGAAGTCTGATGACTTCTCCCACCGTCGAGAGAAACCCCAGGTACTCCACTCCTATGTCCATCTAGTGGAGGATTTTAGACCGGTAAACTGTTTCTCTCCATGTTTATTGATTGGAATGTCCTCTCCAGGGGCATGATGGTTAGAAGCAGATGTTGGGCATCAATTAGTTCTGAAGCTATACTTTGTCTGACCTCTACCTATTGGCCTGTCAGGCATAATTGCATCTCCGGCTTAAGGAAGCCATCCTGCATAGCTCTTTGGGTCATGAAGGTACGCAAGCCATCACACCACGCCAAGGTGCAATCTCGTCGTGATGGTCTCACTAAGTGTACCGAAGGCTTTCCACCGTGTCCAGCACAAAGGTTTACTGCCTACATAACCCATTTTTGAGTTTCTCCCAGCTCTTGTCTTGTGAACGTCGAGTTTTCTCAGTAATCGGACCATCTCCTTTCGTGTCTATGGGGGCACAATCACAGCCTTTTGCTGTGAATGCTGATGTTCCTCAAGGTTCTGTACTTCCACACACCCTCTTTCTGTTTTCCATTAATGACCTCTTATCCATCACTTCCAAGCCCATACACGTTTTTGCCTATGATGCCGCCCGTGACTACTCCGTTTCATATCCCACCTCCCATTACGCCACTGCCAACATCGACCGTGACCGTTGTGCTCTTGTAACATCGCTCACTTCGGACCTTGGACAGATCTCCTCTTAGGGCACTCAAAATCGTATTCTGCTCGATGCTTCTCAAACATCTCTTCTGTCAATTTCTCTCGGAAGCCATTCTTTTTCTTTCCACTTGAGTTTTGATTCTGTTTCCCTTCATTTCTCCAACTCGATGCCTTTCCTGGGTCTTTCGATCATTTCCTGTCTGTCTGGGTCTTTATACGTATGTGTGCATGCTTCTCAAACTGCGCGCAAGATTGGTTTTCAATTCTGCGCCAGACGTTTCTTCACACCAAACCACCTCCTTTTACTGTACAAAGCTCAAATTCGTCCCACACTTGAATACTGCTGTCACGTGTGGGGTGGAGCTTCGTCTTCTTCCTTATCTCTTCTCGAATGGGTCCAACGTAAAGCCATTCATCTGGTGAATGACCCGATTTGCAGTCGCTTGCCCATCGCTGGGTAGTTGCTTCATTGTCCCTATGCTACCGCTATTATTTTGGGTTTTTATTCCTCCGAGCTCACCTCGGCTGTTACTATTCCCATTACTTTTAAACGCCAATCCCGAACGCAGGCAGCTAGTCAGGTTTCTGTCGCTAGGTCTCGGACCCCGACCTTGCAGTCTTCGTTCTTCCCCCGAACGGCAAATTATGTCTGCCTCCGCGCCCACCTACAATCTTCCCCTTTTCAAATTGAAATCAACAAACTGGTTTTGGTGTGAATGTTCCCTACAGACCCCCCTCACGATGTTTTCGAACTATGGGGTTTACCCCTCTTACTGTAATTCACTTCGCGTGTAATAAAAAGGAGGAAAATTGCCTTCGCATGCAAGTGACAGGAGCTTCAGTTGGCGCTTTTAAGCACAAATTGATTGAATTCTGGGATGAGATATTCCCGGATCACGACTAACCATTATCCATGAGTTTTCGAACCATCTATCCGGGACAGGATAGCATCAAGAGATCGGAGCTGTTGGTAGTTTGTTGTCATAGCCAAATAACCACCGTTGAGATCATTTAAAACCTAACCAAAATTACCCATTTTCCTTTTGTTGCATTCACTTTTCACACTCGGGTATGCGATTTTCCTGTTCTCTTTTCCTTTTATTATTAGGCGTTGTGGATACTGCCAACGCTGGTAATGAATGTGGTGAAAGAAAGAATGTATCTGTGGAGGCCAACTCTGTCCAAATGAATTGTGCCGAGGAGGTGACATGTGTGACACGTTTTCAGCGCCATTTAGCCGACTACCTTTTTGCCAGTGGATATCCAAAAGCAGCCCTCAAGTTGGCACGAGATCGACCCGAATTGAACGAGTTATGTCTGACGGAGTTGTTTGAAGAGGCTGTTCAGATTGAGGATGCACTGTTGCGTGGGGACACGGGTCCAGCCCATAATTGGCTTCAAGAAGCCAATTTCAAGTTGAAAAAGAGTGAAGTGAGCTGACACTCATAAATATACTTCCAATTTCCGGGTGCTATAACTTGTTTCCTCTCAATCTTTATCCAAGGGTTTTGAACTCTTTTATCCCCGCTCTTCCATTATTGGAACTGCTTAGACATTGGATGTCTGTACAGAACTAGGCTCTAATTACGTTTCATTCTCTCGTCATGGATATCAATCTTTGTTTTATAGCGTGTTGATAAGGCTATAACCTATATAAAGTCTTAAACTGTGATGGACACTATAGCTAAGCGGTTTTTGGTCACGAATTACTATGTATTTAGTGAGATTATTACTCTAAATGTTTGTTTTTCATAGTGCGCGTTTGTCTTACGGACAAACGATGAGAGGTCGTATCACAATCATCATCAGAGACCTGTTAGGGTAGATTGAGTACAACAGAACAGATAACTCATCACTGGATCATTTGTCTACCGATTTTTGCGAAACAAATTCATTAGTGGTTTGAATGACTCCTAGCATGTTCACTTTCGTGCTAACTATGAGAGGAGTCCTGCGAATTTTTATTGTTAACTTGTCAGATTCCTTCCGGAAGATCGTTGAGCAATATACTATCTACAGCCCACGTAACGATGTTACGTAATGCATGCACACGGTGGAAAATATATGGAGTGCCTAATAAGCATCCGATTCGTAAACCTAGACTTATACTAGTCACGATCAGTTTGTCTCCTAATATTCTGTGGAAAACCCTGGTCTTTCAGTTTGAAAACCGGACGAAACGTTGATTGAACACCTGAATTTTACTCATCAAGCCGAAATCAGACAAAGAACTACCGCGTATTCAAAGCACGTTCGTTTTCTGTCAACCTCAGTCGTCCATGACATCAACACGTCATCTGCTTGTATGACAGCGATGCAATGCATGATGCAGAAATTTGATCAGTTCTTCTAGACGGCTAAAAATCTGGCCATTTCTGGTTGAAGACATTGAGGTTTTCGGTAGATGAACATCAGTGTCTTTAAAGCACTGCTATACTCTGTAAAGAGCGTCAGATAAACAATACCGAAGTGGGAACTCGAGTATTTGGTGTAGAAGGTAAGTTAGTTCAAACGTCATCTGAACAAATTACGATGGTATGAGCTCGTGTCGTCCACGTGCGTGGGCAGACCTTTCCGGCATGCGATTTCCACAAATGTATGCGGCGGTTCCTAGATATGAATATATGACCAGTCCACGAAATGTAAGAAAAGTTTAAAAGTCCCAACCACTAGATTTGACCGCATAAGGAGACATGCTTAGCTGAGTGAAGTGTATCCAAGAGATCCACCTATTTAATGTGCAGGGAAACTCCAAGATACGGCGACAAATGCGATTGCGTAATTGTGTTCACACAGTTTCTTCATCTACCTGATGATTACATTTGTAATTTTCTTCCGGCTAATTCCTTACTCTGTGTTTAGTTTTTTAATAGGGATTTTGCTGCGAAACAGTAATCAGAATCGTCTCATTCAGGGCCTGGTTAATGGTTGTTCAGTCTAAACCTTAAAGTTAGACGTAGTCACGAACTGGGGCGCTCAAATCTTTGAGTTCAAAACGTGCAGCATCCACCGCTACCTCCCTCATCAATAGCATCATCATCACTGCCAGTAAGCCTTCGTACGAAACAGTACCTCGGTGGCTCAATTGATTACTACATACGCCTGACTTATTAGGGCCACACGTGGTTCACCTTCCCAAGCCACTTGAGAACAAAGTTACAAGTTTCATGCTCAAAAGATCCAAGTCTTTTGCTGTCCCTATGCTTCAGTGGGAAATAGGAAACAGTGCAAACGAAAGTTTAGGTCTCTATGATTCCCGTCGTTTGTTCCACATTGTATTGCTGTTTTGTTTCTTTGAATGGCGCTGGTTGGTAGTTCAGAGTTCTTATCTACTTTTTCCAGAACTATTTTGAATTTGACCTTCGTGTGTTCGAATTCTATCTACTTGTTCGTGAAGGCAAGCGTATGGAAGCGATTCAGTAAGTGTCAACCAGTTCATATCTTTTTTGTAACCAGATCAACTATGCTTTCTTGACGCTTCAGAAAATCATTCAACCGCCTCACAACGTTCAAGGCTGTTTGGAAGCAGCATGTGATGGACGTGCATGTGCTGTGGATATGGTCAGACTTCTTATTTAAGATTTCCATTAAATAGGAGAACTAGGTAGGACATGTATGAATGCACAGGCAGTATTTAGCATACATCGGCCTTTGCAAATGCACACGGCTGTTCAAGAAGCTTGATAATTCGGTAACGGATTTAATGGTCGTTTCATTCATGTGTTCAGGAACAGAGCAGAGCAACCATCGTCTTTGTGAGAGTTCGATTAGCCAGTAAACTAACTTTGTTTTTGTTAGTGATACCTCTCCATTTGTTCAGGCTCAGTTTTCTTTCTTAAGTTTACCCTTAAACACCGATCAAAATCGCAGTTTTATAGGTTATCAAACTGAGACCTAACATGGAAAACCTCTCAGTTTCTACATTAACATCACAGCATCGCCAAAGCTGACTAGCGATAGTGAGACATTCGAACTTGTTACTCAAAGATCTATGCCACTGTACCGCCGTTGGTCACCATTGAGTCGTGTCATCATGCATATGGTGGAATCCCCACTCAGATTTCTGTCTATTGGGAATCATGATCACCTTAAAAATGTCTCGCCCACCGGAACTTTGATTTAGGCTATCTGTGCTCGTGACCGTGCATGGTAGTCGACTTTAGCCTTTGCAAATGGCCTCTGTTTAATCAACGCATTTCCGTTTTCGTTCTTCTGTCACGCGCTAGGCATGCAAGAAAGTATATGAGTTCTGTGAAGAAACCAGACGATTATCGAGCAACCAAGTTGGGTCAAGCCATGATTCTCCTGGCCATGCGCACACCAGAGGAATTGCAAGCAAAAGCGGTGTGTTTTCGGTTTTGGGCTTGTGATCCTCAAAACCATGTTATTTTGCTAGATGTTTAACTTCTGGTCACTAAGATCTAGTGGCTTTCCATACTGTGCTTCTGATATGATTGTATTGATAGAAGTTGTTATTATTGTTTCGAACTATACAGACTCACTGACGGTCTCATTGGGGAAATCGGTTTTCTCTATTTGGTGTTTTCTCGTGCATTCTTGTCACTGCTCACACTAGTTAGTCAAGTTGTCAATGTGACAATGTACACAAATCTTTTTTACTGCATGTTTGCGCTTGAGTTTAGTGAAAGAGGCGTACTCCATAACCTCGAAAACTTACTGCACTATCAGAGACAACTGGCAGTCGCGACCACGAGCCTTCGAGAAAAGAAACCACAGGCGTGATAGCGGTCTTGGCGGAAACAAGTTTTTTTTATTGCATGCTTTCGCATGAGTGCCGTGGAAGGGTATACCCCATAGACCCAAAGGTCCGCTGTACTACTAGAGTCACCCGGTAATCGGACCCTGAGACTTAGAGTAGAAAAACAGGTCTGTGTAATACCCCAAATGTGAGTAATGAGATGGTGTAATTGTACAATCTGCGGTAGTTTGTCTTCATAATGTTCTCCCAACATAATAGGTTCCCAACAAAGCGGCTGCATGTGATGAATACCGTCGCCGTGGAGTTGGTGTACTCTTTACATGTAGATTTCCGGATGTCGTGCGAATAAAAGGTGTGGTGCATTGTCCAGCCGTGAGGGCACCACAATAGTTCTTCACCGTAGCAAAGAATAATCCTCATACTTCAAGTTACCATTGCTTCGATGGTGAACTTTCAATTTCTTCCGATTCAAGTCAAACTTGACCGAATGCACCTAGTTTTTCGTGCAGTAGTATCCCTCTTCGATCATAAGTATCGTTATACGATTTGAACAAGTTTGCGATTTAAAGTTGTTGCATTTTAGTCATTCGCTCTCCGTTTTACTTTTTAGAACCTCGTGGTCCCATTGGTTATAGGTTCGGTAAAGCTTTGTTTGAATACGCGCTGATTATAGTTGGTTCCACTTCATCAAATTTCCCCCAGCACCCAAGTCATCCGAGGGCTTTCGTGTCGTCTTTATTTTCTTTCGCGATCGTATGCCGCTAATGGCTTATTTTTATGATTGCCTTTTTAGCACAGCTGTGTCTTATTGTTTTTAGGAATACAACAATCTGACTGAAAAATGGATTGTTAAACGTGCCCACGAGGTCCTTATGGATTTTTACTCCTATCCAACCTACTCACCTTTCCAAATGGTTGTCAACGCTGGAATATCTGTGATCAAGACCCAGTATCCTTTTCGCGTGCGTACTGTTTGGTTCGTCCATTTTTACCATTTAACTTTCTGCATAGGTTGGTTAAATCATTTTAATCATCAGTTCGATCTTCTTCGGTATGGTTAGCCGTTGGGTAAGGTTTGCTCGAGATTTTCCGGCACACACTTGCTCCCCGCAGTCCTCCTCCTTTTTCTGTTTCTAATTCCAGATAGATGCAAGTCGCTCCAGCTAGTTATGAGCCGAAAAGTGGAATTGTTTCTTAAAATGCTTCAAAGGTTAGGCAAAATCCAAGTACGACAAGCATCCTCTTCATTCAACTGTCTTCAAGGTTTCAAATGTCATATGGATAAACGGTCTCTATAGGACAAAACTGAACTAAACTCTATTTCAATTCGTCACTACTGGCGTGAATTCATCCAAGAATATCGCCTAATTTGGTTCTCGTCCATCAACTCTGACTGCGCTCTCGCACTTACACGATTTTTATCCTCGTCTTGCCGAACAACGAACCGATACCCCAACCATCCGTTACCCCGCAGCTGCAGCCAGACGATAACCGTGGATCTGTTTTCAAAACAAAACTACCGCTCTCGTTATCAATTCATTCGAATGCCCCAAGATTCAAGCGAACGTTGGACGCAGATCAAGGAGATCTTGTTCAAGAACCTGTAATGCCACACAAGGCCTTGGAGTCGGACGCACATAGAAACGATCTATATGTACGTCCTTACTTGGTTCACTGTCAGATGCTCGTGGATCAATCATGCCTCTAGATGTTCGACATCATGGTGTTTCAGACGTTAAGAACTGATTGCTGGCGATGTTGGATTGCAGTGTCTGCTAAGTTTGAGGAGGTTTTGCTATTGCCAAGCATTGTAGTCCTTCGTATAAGTTTGAAAACTGCTCTACTAAAACCGTTTGGAAGTCAGTTAGTCCAGAAAGCTAACAGCTCACTAATCCAACTTTACTAATTTTGTTTAGAATGCTGAACGAAGTTTTTCTGTTGGTGTTGCGTAGAGACAAATAAGTCAAATCATACAGCGAATGCTGTTGTACTTTTGTGCGCAAATCACCTATCAAATGCATTGTTTCTCCGTGATTTAGACAAAGCGAGGCAGTCGCACTGGGTGAATTGTCGTTAGTATTAGTATAGGACTTGATGCGAATTCCCAGTGTGACATATGTGAACGACATAATCGCCGCGAATCAGTACGAATCAATGATTTTAGACCACCGTCCGTAGGCTTATCGCTTCTGTTCCTAAACCATGGTTGGCTTCCATGCGGGAGTTCAAATCTCAACGACTGCGGCAACTTAGTGTTTGAACAAATCCAGCACTTATGTTTCTGACTGAATGATTTTTCATACAGTATCAACGTCCAGTTCACCATTAAAACCATGGTAGCTCCTTACATCTCTTTCACCAAGCCCACTTGGAATCAACAGCAGCTGCGCATCTCCTACTACTCATACTGCTGATCAAGTAACCAAGCTCCGTGGGTTGTTTTTAACGTAAATCATTCGTTTCTTCTAAGCTTCCTGCGGAGGAAGAGTCCATAATGTAAGTCGATCGCTGTTCGGGTGACGGGTTTTAACCTTTCAAAGCCAGTGACTGAAGGGTGCTACATCATCTGGTGTTGAAAGGCAATCCGGGGAAACCTGGTGGTAACATGTGGGACTCACAATTACTCACTCCGGGTTCGATTCCCGGTCATGGCTGGGTTGATATGCATCACTGATGATTCGAAGTACCTGTACCGTGCTTCCGTGGTCCTCAGTGGTAACTTGAGTGTTGAAACTGCATGGCGAGTCATTTCATTGACAACTTAGGTGTATCCTATACTGAGTTATGTCTCTATCTGAGAAGATCTTTCGACAGTCGATCACACATGCTTCCCTGGTGCTCCCTCTTCGTGGTTAACGTGTGGATGAAATTCATTTCTCTTGAGAAATTCGAAGTTCGGGCTTATGGTGTTTTTTTCCTCAACCGAAGACAGCACGATATATAGTACACTTCAGATTTCCCCCTCCCATCTTTCCGAGTTGACCACGTTACGGACGATTTTACTCAATTCATGGACAGTCGCCTGACTAAATTTTCCGCCCTAGTTGAACTGTTTTTAACTCACTATTTTTTATCGATGAACAATAACGTTGCATAGCCAAAAGCTCATTGACACGGATGATTTAGACCTCCTGTGATTAATTCTCCCGCCAGTGCCGTGTAATATGGCGCCCGGACCCCATTCAACGGCGATTGGAGTTGTGGCCGTGTATTGATAATGGTGCAAGTTCTAGCCTTATAGTTACTTTGTACTTTCCGGTAATGTGCTGGGTTTCTCCACTTTCTAGCAATCCTTAGGCAATGCCATCTTTATTCTCAGCCTAATGTCCTTTTTTGTTTGGGTGTTGTCATTTTCAGTCCCAGTTTATTTCTCATATCGATCCAGTCCTCACTGGCTATCTCTTTGACTATGAAATTCCCACACGCACGATAATTGCCTGCTAATCTAGCCAGTGCTTCAACACGAAAACCCAGCATCGAGACTGCGCAGTTTGTCATCCGTTGATCAATCAACTCGCGGTACATTTACCTTTTGGACGACACGATCATTCGGTTCTCACGTGCTATCAAACAGGTTTACCCATAAACGAAGACAATCCTCCCATGTCTTTGCCAAATGGTTATGTGTACAGTCAAAAGGTAGGCGGTCACATCCCATGCAGTCTGTTCGGCATGTGTGAAACTTCCCGATTTTGCACCCCCTCCAGTTTAATGAGGAATATTCTTGCATGGAATCCCCCTTCAGTTTAGTTCGGCTCAGTTTAATGCAACTGTGTTAATCGTGCGGGAGCTAAACAGATTTTTATTACTGCCCGAAAAGCTTTTTTGAAAGCCAACTAGATTTCGTGTCTGGTTTTGCTAGCTGGTTGACAATACCGTGAATCGTCCCACGTCGTAATTCAACAGTGAAATGCTCTTGATTATATATATATATATATATATATATATATATATATATATATATATATATATATATATATATATATATATATATATATATATATATATATATACCTTTTCTGGTTACACAACCGACCCATTTAATGAGTCGCATCCTGGTTTTGGGCCAACGTCGATTCTAACACACGGACTTTGAAGCCAACCGACAGATTGTAAAACCGATTCGCAACTGCTCAAGTTGATCCTGTAGACCACTTTGAAGGTGTCTTCTTTGTATACCTGATGCTTTGATTCAAGGAGATGCGCGAGGATGGCACGGGAGATGGTTCTCATAGTCCAGGTGTTCATTTAGGCCTATTTCTGTCCGTTGGTTCTCTGAGTAAATCGGCTTGTCATTCGACCTATGTGGTATGCCCAATGTGGTCAGGCAAAAGAGTACGTAACCATAGATGAGGTTAGGGCAAACAATTAATCTCTGTGATTCGTACTAAACATTGATCGTCTAGAAGCCTGCATACAAAATCAGAACGCAGGAAGCGTGCTAGCGATTGCGTTTCCCAAACGTCCGCAAGCTGAATCTCCTCTGGAAAGCAAATTTGTGCTGGTCCTTTCGTTTCACGGTGTATCTCGAAGGCCTTCTAAGTTTCCGTGGTATGTTCTGAGTAACCATTTTCCATAAGCGCCCGTTTTATTAGTTCTGGGACAAAACGTAAGAACTGAATACGCTGACGTGAAGCGTACGTGGTTTCCCAGTTTAGCAGCCAGAACGTCAGCCAGTACTGGATCCATTGGCAATCCATAGCGACCCCATCTGGTTTCATGTACATTCCTCTATTCAAGCTGAATTGGACGTTGAAAGTGCATCGAAGGAGTAGCTCTTCCAGGTTGTTTGCATGGATGTCGATGTCGCTGTGTTTATCCTTATGCATGTAATTGTCTCAACTGGAGGAACGTTAGTGAACCGAAGTGATGCATCTAACTAGGCCATTAATTGTCGTACAATTAAGTCATCAATTTGGATGGTATCCTTTGGACAATGATTTGAGATGCGCCCCTGAACAAGTTCTAATGACGCTACAAGCCATCACGCCATTGAATGATAGGGCGAGATACTTCATTTAGTGTTTGTCTCAACGATGCACCGGATTTGTGCATTTGGGCAGTCCATATAGTGACTTAAGCTCACAATACACTAATTTCTTCCTGTGTTGAATTTTTAAAACCACAATATTATTCTCTCCCCTTCCCAAAGAGTCAGTTTATACCAAATACAAACCAATCAATTGACTAACTTCGAAATTTAACACACGTGAACATAATCAAACTCCCTATATTAGTCACAGTTTGAATTAACTGAAAACAAGCGCATTCGCTACTTCTCTGTTCTCAGTGCCACAGTGGATGAATCGTTTAGTTACGCCACGCACGCTGCTCCAAGTTATTTACGGCTATGCATAATTTACTGTTTGTGATATTCGGCAATTTTGGATAACTTGAAAGCTGCATTACAGTTGCCAGTGTCGGTGATCGAGACGCGATCTCATCATGAATGATGCGATATAGAGAGACTTTCGACATCCGTGGCACTCCAACAATGTTCGACTCCCCGAAGGGACGTATTCCAGTACACGGTTGAGAGATAACCAGAAACATCGGCAAGCTTTCTCGAGATTTCAGTAGATCAAGAATCGATATTGGCCATCGGTTTCACGTGCATTCAATCAGCTATGAAGGCACATTATATAGCATTGCATGAATTTCTAAAAATATATTGGAGTTATCATCCGGGTGACTAATTATGTAGACAATATGGGAATAAGGAAAAATTGAACTATAGTCTCGTCACTTGCGATTCCTCATCTTTCAATTTTCATCGGTTTTGTGTTGTTGGTACCGCCTTGCATTTACACTTCATAATAGATAGGTCCGTGATCGCATCTAATGCAGTGATTTCTGACGCTTTTTATGTAACTACTTGAAAGCTAATAAACCAGCCCTCATTTGTATGCCGCAAACGATAAACGTCTGTAGTAATAATAATAATAATAATAATAGCCTTTTGCATCCTTTATTTCTCAAACAACGAAGTTCAACATCTGTGGGATGGGGCCGCGGCCAATCAGGCTGCCAAATGGTCTAAATTCCTCGGTGATGATCATTTGTTAAAATATATGACGTGATGAAATCGTCTGATCGATTGGGGATTTTTTTTCTAGGCTGTGTTTACCAGTTCGCACAACTTAGGTCGATCTCCTCGGTCTCATTTTTTATTCTGTTACAACGCCTACAGTTTTGTTTGCCGTGCGCGTGAGTACAGTGAATGCAATAGTCGGAGTTGAACCATAACCAAGTGTATTCTTTATGTGCTCGAGAGATGGATATTCAGCAGCTGCATAATCAATTCCAAATGCGTTAAAATAGTACATGCTACTAGGGAATTCTGTTGTTAGCTTATCGTCGTCGTGTTGATGAGAAAACGGGTAAGATATGGCATTGTCGGGGACTTGAAAGGCTTTGGTGCGGACAAAGGAATGTTTATAGCGGGATCATGCGGATCATGTCAAAGTAAACTTGCTGAGATTGGGGTAAGGGGAGTGCGATTGTCCAACCAGTATCCTACAATAGAACTTGAGAAGTGCATTGTAATGTTGATACATCATAACTCTTACCGGCACTGACGTGTTCGGACCCTGTGCACATTCAAACATCACCAGTATTATCATCATCACCACCAACAACAATAACAATTGGTATGAACTATACGATGTCCATGATTGTTGTTGATTTTCATCTCTCATTCATACGGTTCCAAGTGCCGTAATTCACCCCTGTACTTTGTTTTTGCCGATTTTTCTCTATGGGAATCTGATGGATTTTAAAAAAAAACTCAAGTAAAGCTTTGATCCTCAATACTCTACTTCTCACGCACAATTCTGTTACCGGTGATTTATATTTACCCAAAGCACATTAAATGGGTGTTCATTCAGCGCTTAGTGATCCCATTCCCTTCCACGGTGGTCTAGTTACATCAGACTATCACTCTCTTAAAAGCGTATGCCGGGTTTTCCAGATGATGATGATCATTGTCCGGTGGAACAATTTGGCGAACGAATCCATGTCCCGGTAGTTTACCATTTGTGACCCCTGTGACCAGAAAGTGCTAGATTTGCATTGATCATTTCGATAGCAAAAAAGTGAACGAACATCCGGGCATGTGTGTGTGTGTGGGTGGGTGAGTGGGTGAGTATTTCATTGGACGGGTTCCGTTATGTCTGACACAATTTAATCTAAAATAAAAACTTTCTCCCTTTTACGCAGACATAGTTTCCACTCATAAATATCCTGTTGTGTTTCAATCCTCAATGAATATCGTCCCTTTTATCAGACGCGTACGACGGTGTCCGTCTGAATCCAGCCCTGGAACTCAGAAACATTCTTTCTACAATCAGTGCCCGCATTGTTTTTCGCATAGATCACGCACTGATCTCTTCGATTAATTATTGTTCTACTCGTGTTGTGGTGTGTACTCAAAATTTACTGGCTTGTAGGTTTTTCAAAAATTCAGCGCTCCCAATTGATTGAAATTCCCGATTATCGGCATCCGAGTATGTTCATCCGGGTGATGTGTGATTTGACGAATAAAAGCTCCAGTTCAACTTTTCTTCAAATAGCAAATGCAATTAAAGTCACGTGAGCGATGATCAGATGCTACGAGTTATTTTATAAGTCACCTTTGCTGAGTGATAATGCACAAGCAATGCAACATGCTTTGGATTGGCGATTGAGGTATCTAGATATGGTATGTGCTTTGCACCCTCCAAGTGCAAAGTGCTTTTGCAAGATTGGCAGGAACCTGTGCCTGCACTCACCCTTTGTGGTGATCAACTAGAGGTGATCGAAAACTTTAAGTATCTTGGGAACTTGATAACAACTGGGTCGGGCCGTTGGGGAGGAGATCAGTTCACGCATAGCGAGAGGTAGAACAGCTTTCGTGAACCTGCGACACTTGTGGTGTCGCCGTGACATCCGGCTGTCTCTTGAGGGACGGGTGTACGTCGCCGCGGTTCACAGTGTTTTACTCTACGGTTTCGAGACCTGGCCGCTTCCTGTTGAGGATACTCGGCGTCTTTCCGTGTTGGACAACCGAATATCAGTGAAGCATTGCTCGTGTCTGGTGGGAACATCGAATGAGTAATGACGAGGTGCGCCGTCGTGTGTTAGGTACGAATAGCCTCCCTGTTAACGAAGTGATCGCTCTACACCGCCTCTGGTGGCTCGGCCGTTTTACGAATGCCTGCCCACCGTCTACCTTTTCGTGCTCTTCTCGCACATGCTGGGCAAGTCTGGAAGGAACGATGCGGTGCCCAAGTCATAACTTGATGCAGAGATATGAGAAGGCTAGCATCAGCATTGGCTTCTGTCGGAGCCCCCCCCCCCCCCCCCCCTGGTTGGGACCCAAAGGATGAAGATTGTCGTTGGTAAGAGACGTTGAGGGACACGGCTCAATAGAAGTCAGTGGCGCGAATGCTGTGCGATCTGTCTGTCGAACTGTCGTGCCCCGTAACCACAAAAATGTCATTCCGACAAACAAAATGACGAAAAACATCAAAAAAGTGTACGGGGAAAAGCCCAAAAAGGAAATCAGCGTTTTTTTCTCACTCACGGTCTGTTTATTGTATTGTACGCCCCTTCCTCTATATTGCAATTGTTGTTGTTGCGTTGGCACCTTGCTTGGTCTCAAGCCGGTATATATATATATATATATATATATATATATATATATATATATATAAAGTTGATTCACTCTTTCGACTGCAGGAACACATTCCAATCAGCTTTTTATTATTGTTGAAACGTTGATAGTGGCCCACATTTATCCCATTGATTTGTTCTCTTTTTTTTCTTCGTTTTCCGCTTCCTCTCACTAATTCCGTGGCGATGACCAGGGGATTGCTGCCCTCACTGATGCTCAAGGTATGATAACTTGCCCACGTTCGGGCGAGCGGTTCAGCAGTTCTCAAGTACAAAAGGTGTATATTTTGTGAACGCATTTGAATATCCATATGCAAATCAGTCTACTAGATTTGTGTTTTCACACACACACGCACACCATCCACTACTCTATCGTTAATATCGCTTCGCTCTGTCTAACTTCTGTGGTCATTTTCACTTCTTTCCCTTTCTTCTGAAGCGCACTACTTGACCCTATTTTCTGCTCTTTGGCCCAGTGGGAGATTAATACAAACAATGAGCCCAAACATGACAGTTTTATGCCCTCTCTCGTTCCCCCTCTATTTAACGGGGTTGCATCTAATAGTATTGCCTGAACTGACAACTGTTGCAGCGGAGCTGGTTACGTGACCTCATCCTGTTCGAACACGTTACTCAGCAATTAGTCATCTGCTAACCAGTACCGCGAAGATCAGTCTGGGATGGAGTAGACACTAACTAATGGGTTCGATCGTGTATTGTGTGTCGGGTTTCCAAGCTGTATTCCACGAGATCCGCACAATAAATGATTAGAATCACTGTTTGACTCCGTTTTTATCCACATAGTTTCATATTTATTTCAAATTATGACATTTTCAGTCGACTGAAACTGCATGACTGCAATCAGAATAAAAACACTCTAGTGCAAATTGAGTGGTTGAAAAAAAGTAGATTGACTAGATTGTCTTTCGCTCGAAGCACAATGTCCGTTTGTCAGCAGTTCGGCGTACTTCGCTCCAAGCTCAAACCAGTAGGTTCAATATGGGAGTTATTCTAGTACTGGTTTATGTGCTGGATTAAACCAGTTTCGATATATATTATTTCCACTGGCAAAGTCAGTACTGGCCAGAAATGCACCGTGACAGCGTGTAACTGTACGAGTCTCTTGGTACGAGGTGGGACGTATGCGGTATCTTTTGCGCAGTTTAATAAACCATTTCGAAAAATTTCTAGGTGTTTTTTCTTGAAAACAGATTACACGATGTATCCCAGATCATTTCGCTACATCTTTACAAAGTGCATACCGCAGTAAAAGTGATTATTTTCAGAGCAAAATGGATGGACGGAATGTTTAGAAACAAAGGCAAACTCGCATGACGCACACATACGTATACGTCTGTCGGCGAAATAATATAACAATTATCACACTATGATGGCATCGTGTTGTTTATACAGTTCAGGATAGTGTTTGTGGATCGACAAGGCTTCCATTCATCTTGATACTTTGGTATTCTTGATCGAGCAGATCACTGAACGCCTGACTTGCAATGACGCAATACTTGGTCGCTTAAATATGTCAAGTAGTTAATTGCTTCATTGACTTTTGCTTGTTTGATGATGCAGTCATGGCGAAATTGCCATTCATTGTCTTCTGAAGCCACACTGGAAAGTGTTCTGCCATTCGATGAAGTATCGGCCCTGCCGTTCTGTCGAAGTAGGTGAACGAGCACTCACATTTGAATTGGTATATGGCATTAAATTTGGCATGGATGGGCGATGGTTCTTTCATCAATGGCTGCATTTCGCAAGTGGCAAGTACAAGATCCCAACCAGCTGACAAAAACACATCGAATTGCACATAATTTCCGACCACCACTTGTGTGATTGACCGGGCTCCTCAATCAGCGAATTAGTATCACTATACATCTGCGGGGGGTAGGTGGAGGAAAAACCTAATTGGTAAATGTATACTTACGGTTTCACATTAACTGTTTATGCGCCGATCCAGTGGGTGTTATTTCATCAACAGACTGCCTTTTTCGTGTTCATTCGCAGACGAGACTGCACCTTAACGTGGTGTGATGACTTACGTGCCTCTATGACCCAAAGAGCGATACAGGATGGCTTCCTCAAGCCGGTGATGCTATCACGCCTGAAAGGTCCAGATGAAGTCCAGTCTCCTGGTCCTTGTGGTTAGGGGTCGATTTGAGCTGGCAACTCACTCGGTAAAATCAGTGGAAGAATAATTGATCCAAGCAAATGATCTTCCACTAAGCCATCCCGCTGCCTTGCGGATAGGTTCGTGTTAGAACTAAAGGCTTTGGTTGAGAACCCTAATCGTTCTGCTTTGCGGCCGAACACCCTAGCAGTACCCGTCTAACATCTCCCATGAACTGCACGAATAGAAAGAATTCCATACTGTATCGGTCGTCGGGCTGGATAATCAGGACCGCACTGCCCATTGTATCGAGCGGGGTGGGTGGTGATAAGTGGACTACTGCTCAGAGTTCCCTCTCTTTTATTCAGTCTTTGTCTTCTGTCCCCAACCGCCTCCCTTTGCCCCCTCTGTCCACTCATAATGCTCCCACTGACAACACGGCCGATACTCGCAACGGTTCATTGTCAAATAGTGTCGGGAATAATCCTGTATCTCGTAACTCACACTTTCTCAAGCCTCTGAATCTCGAATCGTTTAACGTGCATACACTCATGTAGGCTGGTCAGAAGAAGTCTCTGTCGCTCATAGTAGATTCTCTGAAGATTTATGTCTGCTGCTTAAGTGAAACGCGTATCCAGGATTTGAGCAGTGTGATTCAACTAACTGCTCATGGTATCTTCGAGGAATTGTCTGCGCACTTCAGGAGACGAAGCTGCTAGAGCCGTGGGTCAACGTAGTGTGGGTATAGTCTTGACTGACAAGGCCGAGGCTTCCCTTTTGGTCTAGATCCTGGTTAGTGGTCGTTTATGTACTGTAAGACTCCAGGGGTCAGTTGGCGTTTGAAAAGATTTCTGTGCTAAGTGCAGTTTGTTTGTGATCTCAGCATGCGTCCCAACAGACTACAGTTCTGCCATGAAGAAGGATTGGTTCCATGCTGAGCTCACCACTGACGTTCGCAGGAGCAAAGGTTCTGACATTGTAGTGCTGGCAGGTGATTTTAATGCACAAGTTGGAAAAATTAGTAGGACAGAAGGTTGTTTAGGTGGCCGTTGTGCTTTACCCGCTAAGCGCACAGATAACGGTGATAGGCTTCTCTAGTTTTGTGCAGACAATCGATTGTTCCTGTCTAGTACAAATTTCCGACACAGATGGCGTCGCATGGTGACATGGCGTTCTAACTCTACAAGTAATCTTAGCCAGACCGATCATATTGAGGTAAGCTACTAGTGGCGCAGTTCTGTTCAGAACTGTAGATATTACTGGTCCACGTACGTAGGATCTGACCGTGCATTGGTTTTAATGCGATTATCTCTCCATGGTAATCGAAGCAAATCACAGACCCGGTTAGCCGTAGGACGATGTGCGATCCAGAAGTCCGCACTCGTTGTGAACAGAAGTTAGCACATGAGCTAGGATCTTCGCCTAATGGTTATGTAGATAAGCATTGGACCCATATCCAACAGGCGATGCACGTGACAGCAGGTTTCCCCTGTGGTCCTATATCCGATGTCCATCAAGGACATTGGATTTCTCAAGAGTCGGTCAGGCTAATGGAGCACAAGCGTTAGCTCTCGAACTGTATTGAGATGAATAAGATACGGGGAAAGCTACAGAGGCAAGTTACGAAAAGCCTTCAGAATGATCGCGAAAATTGGTGGGTGAAGGTAGCCGAAGAAATGGAAGTAGCAGTTGTTTCAAGTAACACTGAAATACTAATCAAATTCATTCGCTACACCGGTGGACGGTGAACCCCTGTCAGCGAAACGATTTGCGATAGAACTGGAGAGCCCATTCACGGTAAAGAGCTGAATACTTCACGGAGCAATTTAGCTGCCTCGCGCTGATGTAGTTTCTCCGACGTCAACGACTGTAATTCCTTGGGGAGTGTCACTTGAACCCCCATCAGAAGTGGGATTGGAGCCGAACATTCGATCACCAAAGCGAGGAAAATCCGCCGGTTCTGATGGACTCCACCCAGTTCTTCTCAAAATGGGTGGCGGTGCGTTGATAAAATCACTTTCCACCTTGCTCCGTAACATTTGGAATGAGGGTATTCCGTTATTATGGAGCGAGTCACTGATTGTATCCATCTTGAAGAAGGGATCACAGTGACTGTAGCTTGATTCCGATAACCACCAAGGTATTAGACTCGATTTTACTACGTCGTCTGACATGGGCTCCCCTTAGGAAGGCCCGCGGACAGCAGGCTGGATTCCGCCCATGTCGAGGATGCATCAACCTAGTTTTTAATCTTCGCCAGCTGCTTGAAACGCGTCACGTACACCGTCTACCGACAATAATGGTTTTCCTTGACTTGAAAGGCGCCTTCGATTCAGTTGATCAAACAGCGCCTTTCAATGCTCTTCATCGAAAAGGTGTGCAACAGAGGTTCGTGAATCTGCTGAGATCATTTTACTCGCACACTTCTGGCCGCGTAAGAGTTTACGGCGAACTATCCGATCGGTTCGAAACGACCAGTGGTGTTTGACAGGGATATCCCATTTCTCCATTCTTGTTTAACTTTGTCATGGAGGAAGTAATGGAGAATGCCTTGGGAGATCTCCAAGATGTGGGCATTGAACTAGGAAATAGTGAGAAGCTGTGTGACCTAGATTACTCAGACGGCCTTGTCTTCTTGTGCAAGTGCACGGAACATGCGCAACGTGCACTAGATAGACTCGCCATCTTTTGTGGTCCTTCGGTTTCCCGATGCATGCGAATCACCACACTACGTCAAGATGCAGCCGTAGTCACCGGATTTATGGGAAAATAAGTTCGCCGAACCAACCAGGAAGAGTTTTATGAAATGTAAAGCGTTATGTATTTTAATCCTAACAACCTCACACGTGAAGTATTCCAGTTTGGGTTAAAACGAGGCTTGGATTAACAAAATGAGTGCATGTTGTCCACATGTTCTGGAACTGTTTGGCAAAAATTGATTTGTTTACGTCTAGGCAGACATTGTGGCTCACAGATTTGCGCGTGCATAGTGTTATTCTGGGTTAGTTGATCGGTATAGCCTCAAAATATGAAGAACTTGTGGTTCCAATTTCGTATGATTGCTCGCACCGCTTAACTGAGGCCAGTCTGACGCGCAAACACGAGAAGGTGTTACACGATCCGCGAGGCCGGGTAGCCGGTTGATGCCCGGGCTAGGAGTGATTCATCCAACGCGTTCTTCACTTTTTTATCACACACTTGCGCATGAGTGCAGTGGAAGGGATATATATGCCCATAACCACGTAGTCACTATTGGGGATAACCGGTAACCGAACTCTGAGGCTTGGAGTGGCGAAGAACCACATAAAGTTTCCATAAGTTAGCTGTGGTAACAATCCGGACGACGGTGGATTACTGTTTACCACCAAAGTAACCGGTGATCGTGGGGGTTCGAACCTCGGACATCCGAGGTGGTAAGCAGATGTTCTAAGCCACTCGACCACCACCGAGTACCTTCTTCGCCATTCGTTGACAGATGCACCCATTTTTCCTGCTTACCTAGATGTCACAGCGGAAAATGAACACGTTAACGTTGAGAGGGGTATTCAGGGTGAAAGAGGTTTTAGAATGGGTGTTGAGGTTCACTTCTTTCGTTGTTTGCAACACCTGCGATACGCTCTCCAGTTACATGCGTTTCGGCTCAAATTTCGTTGGACAGATGATCACCTTTGTTGAGTAGCATTATCATAACTCGTTTTCTCCCGACCGAAACGACTCAGCGATCCCTAAGTTTTGTTCATTTGTGAATGTCAACGAATATCTGGGGTCTATTATTTGCAATGAGAATCTGTCATTGCCGTTGTTGTGTTTGGCCTGAACAGTCACGTACTCACATACACACTCTTGATCTAGATCCCGTGCAATCATGGACATACGCTTGCAGCCGTATACAGACGTACAGAGTTGACGTTTGTCGTCCTTTATCCCGGGCAGCACTAACCAGTCAGATTGTTTCACATATTTCACGACCTTGTACGGCTTAATCTGATTGTACAGTTGTCTTACTCCTTCAACTGTATACATCACTGACTCACGCATTTCCACACGTTTGCGTTTCAATTGCTTGCCTGCACTTGCGCCTTCATACGTTGCTACTGGACACACGTTCATCTGTACAAACGTGTCTTCGTTCTGCTTACTGAATTCGGGATACAACAGTTGTCATGACCCCTCTTCTACAAGCGGCCCGCACGACAAATTTTACGAATTTGAAAAATTGGGTCTCCTTTGTCCATTTTATTGGAGAAGCTAGAAGATATAAATTACGAGATGCAGGTATTTCTTTTAGCCTTCTCAATCGCGTACAGGAAACATGCTACTTAGGGTTAAAACGGGACAAGGAGTAACACAACAGGAACAAACACTGTCACACAAATTAGGAGACCGTTCGGTAAACCTGACTGGCTGACATCATCCCCATCGTTACGAGGAACATCTAGAAGTTAGAAAACGGCGTTAAACAATCGGATTTACCGAAGTGCTTGTTACTTTGTTCGACACTGTCTGTTCCAATCATGTTGTTCTGTACCTTATCTGAACCCGAATTAACATGTTTTAATTGCGGAATTGAGATCAATTGAGATCTCTCAATTTGTCTCCCAACTGTTCGGATAAACCCCGTCTGTAGGGAACTGTTGCAAAACCGGATCCGCTGTCCACTCCATGGTGCTTTGCATCGATTAGTTTGTATTGTTCAATCTGCACGTCTAGTCATCAAGATATCTGGAGAGGTTAGACTGTTGTTCCTTTCTATCTCACATATCATCGATAAGTTGGGATGTATTGTGTCTGACAGACTGAAGTATTCGGCGAATTGTTCCTCTTCGACAAAGCTCCAAATATCGCCATTTTGTCCCCTTGGATAGATCACTCGTCTTGAAGCACAATCACAGAAGACAATGAGCACAACACTCACTATGACGCGCTTGTCCCTATTGTTGTGAAAACAGATGCTTCTATGGCATTGACGCTGTTGTCTCACACAGGTGTCCTAAGGGGACAGAGAAAGCCATAGTCCACGATTCTCACACACTGACGTAACTAAATAAAGAGGGAAACTCGCGTTTGTCTCCCCAGTGAAGAAATTCCACAATTACATCTATGGTTGCCGGTTAACATTGCTCACGGACTCCAAACCCTTGATGACCATTTTCGGCTTTTAGAAAACATCCCGGTGTATCCCGCTAGTCGTCTCGATCGTTGGGTTTCTATCCTCTTCAGCTTCATTTTTTCTATTGAGTAAAGCCGCACAGGAAACCTCAGACGGACAGATGTCCTTTCCGCGCTTTTGAAGCCTCAACCAGTGACTCTGTGATCACAGTAGTGTCTGTGGAAGACGACACGCGGTATATTCTCCGTGAACGATATTCGACTTAACGACTCGTCAAGCCCAGTGGTCTGCTCAGTTATCCAGTGAAAAAAACCGAATGGTCGAACAAAGTCCGCGTGATAAATTAACCCAACTACATAGGTGCTGTCAAAATTCGCTCGACGATTTTCTTCGTAGTTAATTCCTCTTTCCTGAACTTTTCGCAGTATATCACAACACAAAGTGAAATAAAAAGCTCTACAGAATTTGATGTCACTCACGTTAGTTCTGCTGCGATCCGTTGGCGATTGAAATTGCGTGACCTTGGTCACCATAGCAAATTAGTCTGAAGTTCGAAATTAGTTAAATGTTAAATGTGGCTTATTGTTAAAATGATGGAGGTAGTATTTACCAAGGGTGGTTTTTGTCATTGAGAAATAAACGCGGGTCCTACCAGAAACGTTTCAATTTTCTGAATTCTCTATCATGTTTCTGCCTACCAGAAAGAAGCAAAGCCGGCACGTATAGGTTTAGAGAATACTATGTTGGTTAACAGTTCAAGAGCCAACCCACGGTAAATGGCAACCCCGCTTGAGGAACACCTTGAAAGTCAAGGATTGAACTACCATCCACAATCTAAAGAGAAACAGAAAGTTAGCAAAGTCATGGGAATTCTTGAGGAGAATGAATATTTTTGAGCTTTAATCAAAATTTGATGTGGTATATGTGCTCTTAAACTGCTTTCAACTATATACTTCGGCTGGTTAAGGGTTTTTATCCGTATTTTACTCGTCATTCAAGATGAAGGTCACGTTTGCAGTATTCCAGTGAAAATTCGTGGCATGAAACCAGTTCAAATGTAAAAATGGTGGTTTCATTCATCCTTACCGAAAACGTTTGGTTTACTTTGAATGCGTGACCTAGATTTCAAGATCGTACGGATGCAACCCTTAAGTACCCATTTAGTTTGCGCTACGTCGGAGAAATACTAACCGAATACCGGAAAATTCCACCATCTTGGTAAATCGGAGAAGGGTGCTATTGTGCGAGCCCAACGAACACTTGTTTCTATGGTAAACGTAATTTCTATTCTTCTTGTGAATGACAGAATGTTTTTCCCATTATTCATGTAACAAGTGCTGTCATAACAAGATGTGGTGTTCAAAAACGAACATATCCGACTCGAATAATGAAGTTTAGCTGCATAAGGATGAAAAATAACAGCCGGAGAGCATTGAGTATTTAATCTGGAAGATTTAATAAAAATTCCCATGCTTCTTTGCAAACAAGTGTTTTATTCCGTACCCGCTAGCTCTAGAAAGAAGACCACTTCGTTTATTATACTACTATAGTAGGTGACCACAGTCAAACCATGGCACGAAGCGCATTGGTCTGGAACTCTTCCCATAACTGTGTCTTCTGACTGGCTCTTTTGGTTACGTCCTCGGTTGGCTGATTTCGTTGCGGTCAGTTAAAACAACGCTTGGCCGCTGATTGGGTGATTCCGTTCGGTTTCGTGGGGACCAATGCTCGCGGCTGATTTCGCTCCGTTTCGTCTCGAACTGAGTGGGCCATCGACCCACTTCACTGACCTTAGATTCGCCATCGATTTTGGGCAGACAATGACTTGCTGTCTGCTAACGAAACTAGGCCGTCTATGGATGCGTCAATCAATACCCTAACATCCTTCCTTCTTTGATAGGGACTGCCGCTTCTCCCGGATTCTTGTAAACTCTGCATTTTCTGGAAAGCGGGTTTCACGAATGCGTATGTTTATTCTATTTCTACGTTAATTACTTTTTTCAACCTCGACCTTGTAAGACCGGTTTCCAAAGTATCTTAGGACTGTTCCTTCTCTCCAACAATAAGACGTTTTCTGGAACATACTGTACCCATATTATGCTCCACGGTTGTTATAAAGCTTTTGTATGTCTCTTCTGTGTTGTAAATGACAGTGTATTTCACTCGACTGCTGTGATTTCTGATCCAAAAGATCACCGACTGTCGGAAGCAGTGTCCGAGTTCTTCTGAATAGTCTCTGAACGGGGCGCTATTCCATGATGACACTTGATTCGTTTTTATTTCCAGCAGCATCAAATGGGTCATTTCCAGATTTTGTCGCCAGAGTTAATATTCTTTTCGTTGTCTTCACTGCCGATTCGGCCTTAACACTGAGCTGACTGTTGTACGGGCTACTGTTTTGGAGTTCAAATTTGCATTTGTGACAGAATTGCAGGGATTCTGCACTCGAGTAGTGAGTTCCATTTTTGGAAAATGATGTCTCTGGAATGCATTGCCATGAGAAAGGAGCACGTAAACGGTTAACTAGGTTTGTCATTGTCTTGGTACAGAGGAAATCAATCTGGAAAAGCCACTGTAATAATCGACCAGAATCAAGTAGTGTTTGCTCCCGTGCTTGAAAGTATCTGTGGCCGAAATTTGCCAGGGGCGGGCAGGCAATTTCCTTAGCAACATTGTTTCTTTCCTCCCTCTATTCTCGTGGGCATGACATAGCTCGCATTTGGAAATGTACTCTTACCTAACTGATTACTCCTGGCCAGTGAAAAACTGTGGGGCTCTTCGAGTGATACTATTAACCTCGGGATGTGACAAATGAAGTGTCTTCACCAGCTTGCCTCAAAACTGTAATGGAACGGCCAAATGGTCTTTCATGGTTGTTAGCCCTCATTCGACAGAGAGGAATTCACGACTTTTGAAGAATAAGGCTATCTTTATCAGTAGGTTTTCTTTGGTCGACTGACGTGTTCGTGAGCCCCCTTGTTCTCACCGCAGTTCTTTCAAAGTAAAACGATGATCAAAACGATTCATGAAGTGTCCGAACCGAGATCGGTTAGGAGTGTATCGAAAAATCGACGCGCTATGTGAAATGTTATAGTAAAATTTTATTGTTCAATAACAGCGTAGTTGAAATCGTTGGTAGGTTGTCGACGTTTCGGCCACCACGGATGACCTTTTTCAAGACTGGTTTTTCAGTTCGATTCTCTTGTAAAACCGGTTTTGAAGAAGGTTACCTGTGGTGACTGGAACATGGACAACCTATCAAAGATTTCGACTGCACTGTGTTATTGCACAACATAATTTTAGGATTCACGATGCGATCCAGATACTTTTGCGTCCAGTTTTGCGCTACTGAATGGCAATTCAGTAGTCACTTATCGTTCAGCTCCGGTATTGTATTGGCCCTCAGCATTCACTGAGAAAGGCAAAAGTTGCTAGAGCAAATGCAAGTTTTCTACCTTGATTTTAAGAACAATCGGAGAGAAATTTCGGACCTGAGAGCATCTTCACACCGTCGTCCTGGGTTGGGGACTGCATGAATTTGAGTATTCTGTTCATGTACATTAATGAGTCACTCGAAAGTGTCATGGGCTGTGACAACGCAATTGTTGTCCACTCCATATTTAATCCCAGAGTTGGCATTTCCGAGATACGATTCATTGCAATAAATATTATGCTTAGAAAATAAATTTTTCTAGGATTTATAATTTAACATTTATTTAACTAAATCGACTTGTTTCAATAAATCTTGACCATGCATATTCTTTGGAAGCAATAAAAGAGGTCGCATGTTAAACATTGTGAATAATAGATGAAAAAATGACAGAAAAATAAGGAATGTATGCTGACGGTCGAAAATGGTTATCCCTCCTTGGTCGAATAACTTTGTATTCTGTTGAAGTCTATCAGGACCACTTCATGTGCGATGCGATCAACTTTCTTGTCATTAGCGTACTGGCTACAAAGAACAACATATAGAAACAAAAATAATATAGACTCCGCCATTTGGTGACAGATTCTCTTGAAATCAATAGTGAACTTGGCTCCATAGAAAGTTATCTAGGGGAGTCATACACATTTCTGTGCACGGTGAATTCAAGGACTCATAACTACATCTTTACCAGTACATAATGCGATCAATGTGATTATTTTTGTGATGAATGGAACCTTGTCATACTGTTAGGGTTGTCCAAATTCAATAAGATACATTTCGTAGCCATAATGAAGAAGGAGGCGGAAACCAATCATGCTAGGTTACCAATGGGAGGATAAAAAGATCGAGTGATCATACTGTTTTCACTTAGGGATGGTAAGGACATGCTATTAGTATCTCCGCATATTTGACAACATTTCTGTTGTTTGTGATATAAACGACCGTGGGCACCGCAATGGTTCTTCTCCTAAGAGGGTTTATCAATGAAAAATTTCAGTATCATGATAGTTATGCTGTTAATGCCGTCATTTTTGTAAGACATTGGGAGTAAGCTAATCAGTTTCGATTTTACGGAGACGATTTTCTCATAGGTAGCATGTGAACTCTTTAGCGGTGTGTTGACACGGCCGGTGTTAAGGTAGCTAAACTTTACTGCGTTCCCGGTAAATTTCCTTCGTACGATGAGTTTTTCATCCAGTCCGGTTTTCTGAATGACGCCAAATGTTCCGAACTCCTTCTGCTGGATGCTGTTTTCAACTCCAGCGATTTTGTAGGGGAGGACAAAGTGGAAGGCCGTGATTTTTCGCCCAAAGATAACATTTTCTGCACTCTGAAATGACAAAATACTGCTGAGAAGCTGCAACTACTGTCTTTTAAGATCGAAAGTCAAGGTAGCTGATCACTAGTTTATCAGTCATCGGTTTCTTCGTGCATCATTCTGTATATCTTAGTATCGTTTAGTGGTACCGGGCTTGATCCAATTGATCAACGCCGCGCGTCCTCGTGAACTGGATTTCATCTGTCACGTCTCAGGTTTCGCTTTATGAACCTTATGATTGACTTTGAACGTTTTCGTATTTCATTCACAGTTACTTTGACCGAATGGATTTCTGTTACTTCACACCCTCAACACCTCTCTCTCTCGCCATTCATAGAGTTAGATTCGTTTTTGTCCTAAACCCTCACTTTACTACTGAATCACTGTATGAAAGCCCAGCCACTCCTGTTTGAACCCCATCGCAACCGATAAGTACTCCCTTTTGGAACGGCAAATTTAATTTTATAATGCCTTTGAGTCGTTCTTTGGTTGCACATAACAAAATGACGTTCGCAGCTTCAGTTTTCGATTGCTACTCCTACAAATCCACTACACGCGTGCGTATTTACTAATAAAAAAACAGAAACACCGTACTTGTTTGTTGCTACGCACTGTTCCGTGTAATAGTCGCCTTGAGTTCACTTATCCAGCCATGAAACGGGCATCTTACTAAATTCACTTATCTCCACATTCTATCGGAATAAAATTGGCCGACCGGAAGTTTCATGAGACACATAAATTATTGTTACTGAAAACTGTATTATGAGAACAAGACCAAAAAGGATGGAAATATGACAATTACTATGCGCCAGTCTGGGCTACCAAAACAAAATGATACAGAACATTTTTTAGGTGCTTCCGACACCATTGTCTTCACAGACGCATTTACTTCCGCGCGGTTTATGCTGACTTACGAGATGAAACTGTTTCAGAAGTCTTCCTCAATATCTGAAAGAGAGGAATTGCTTGAACACTGCATTCATCCCAATTAAATTCATTCCGAACCAAATCGAGAAACAATATAGACGTGATTTCATACTGTTTGCCATTATTTTCGTTAGATGGCAAGTGCTGATCACGTGGTATAAGTAGTGGACTGTTGATCTTAAGTTACAAAGTTAAAATCGCACATATCTCGGTTGACTTCACTCGTAGACGGCTTCACTGTCGCCCATCTGATCAATAATTCTGGTCTACTGAGGTGGCTCTGCAGTCCAATTTTCGGTTTCCTGTTACACATAGTAAAGTTTGTTTCTTGACTAATAGGTATTCCCCTTCAGAAGCACCTTCTACTGCAGTCAGTGAAGAACAAACTGAGTCTCAAATAAATTTGGAATTTGTGAGGTCAAATATCGGCAACTGAACAGATAGCTGTTTACCGCCTATTGCTACGATAATTGTGAAGAAAGATGACAGACAAACGGCAAGGGTGAGGGTTAAGTAAAAAGTGCTATTCGTCTGGGCTGGGTACATCACTGATTGACCAAAACTCGAAAAGGTATCTGAGTTCACCGTCCTGGGCGGTGCACACGCACACACATTCCATGACGTCATGTGACTCATCAACTCAATTAGCTGACCGAATTTGCATTCGGTTGACGCCGATGGTCGCATTCGATTAGTTACCCGAATTCGTGTGTCATGTAACATGAAATGCGTGTGTGTGTACACTACAAAGGGCGGTGAATTGACAAACCCAACCGCGTGTGGTTAATCAGTGATGAAAGCACACTGTTTTACCTACTAAAAATTATTGGAGTAGCGAGCTGCGAGTTTTTACTAATCTCAGAGATTGTTCGGACACTTTGAACGCATTCTACGTTGAATCACTTGATGCGTTATAGAGATCTGTGCAAACTATGCTCGGTAAGGCAGCGCAAAAGTTAGTTGCAGGTGTTCTCACTCTACTTGAAAATTTACTGAACTAGTGTGAATAAGGGCGTCCAGATTACACATAATCTTTACAGCAACTGATACAAACCACGTGCCATGCGAGGCGGACTACAGAGATTTCCCTTAATTGAGAACCAAGCACCGTAGTTTTAAAGTCTTGGGCCACAGATTAAGAGCCTTGCGCTGTAGTCAGACTGCGGAGCAGGGCTCTTTAACTACGGAGGACATTGTGTTGCTTGCGAAATATGACGTTCGTTGTCTATTTGTTTATTTAGTTTGACTGGACAAACTTGTAAGCAGTTGTTGCATAAAAACCCCTAACAAGTGTTTACTCGAAGTTCATTTTTTGGGACAAAACCCACTCTTCTCGTAAGTAGGTGTTGTGTTCGTAGCTATTCGTAGAAAAGGCAATGTTGGCACTGCATTTATTTGTGCCAGTGTAAACATAAAAACCGGCCGTAGCTGGCAAGTAAGCCACAAGCACGCAGGCGAATGAGCTCAACTACATACGCTGTCACGCGCAAAAGAGTAAGGCCAATCAGTACACAGCCAAATCGATCAGTCAATGCTGCTCGCGCTGAAGCGTGATTAAAGGTCAATACCAAGCAAGTGTTTCTCTATGCATTAGAGGGATATTGATTGGTTGCCCGCGTAGTATGCGTGACTTTAACCAAGCACAACAGTACGGTAGCCTGTTGAAGGTAATAATGAATGCCTGCGATCAATGAAAACCCTCTCTCACACTTGTTAAATCCAGCCTTCGAATGCACGAATAAGGAATCTTCCAAATAATCTACATAGCTAACTGGAGCTCATCAAATCTGTTTCGCCAGCGACACTTGGAGTTAAATGAAATTTCTGCAATTGGGTTTTGTAGTTAATGGACTAAATCTCTGTAGCGAGGCTTGATCATGTACCGTTAACTACACTCGTGATTCATCCTTAAACCCTTGCGCTTACACTCATGCGTCCGATATTTATCTGTACTGTAATGCCATGCAGCCAGTGGCGTGTGAGACATGTTGATCAGCCGCTTTCGTTCGCTTGATATATGCTTGTGCTCGTGTTGAATACTCATTCGTCCGTGCATGGGAACGTTCGTTCTGCTTACCGTTATCGTGATACAACAACCTCAAAAATAATTCCCTGAACACCTTCCAATCTCTAGAAACAGAACTAATATCGGCGTGAAGTGCAGGTCTTTCCTTCACTGTGCTTATGAAGTAGTCGGAAATGATGAGAACGGAATGAAAGTAATATAGCCACCCTAGTGCCAAACCAAATACAACCTTGGGTCCTTACTCACCAACTCGCTACATGATTTTTATCCAAATTGATCATATTGGTGATATCAACAAAATCGATTTTTTCAACATCCATCTGTACCGTAAATCTCGAGAAGTTTTACTCCGTAGATAGAGTGACCTAAGGCAAAATTTTATGCTACCTTTTTCAGCTCCTTGGATGCCTTCACTAACGTTGAGTTCTAAATTAGTTCAGCTGGAAGATGGCGAAGTATCTTTCTTTTTCTCTGTCCATATATATATATATATATATATATATATATATATATATATATATATATATATATATATATATATATATATATATATATATATATATATATATATATATAATGATAAGGTCTTATGTACAACGTGTTTCAAAAATGAATAAAAAATGTTTTCGTAGTACAGAAAAGCCACTCGTTAAGGGACTCTCCATTATGGATAGCAAACCCCATGGCAGTAAGAAAAATGAAACAGTGAAGTTTCTACAATATGGGTAAAATACATTCGCTGGTGCCTCAGGTAAATCACAATCATACAAACTGAAAAGAGACAAACTGTGAAGTACAACCGCTTGTAAAATATTCTTCTGGCCGACACATGCACCAATTTTACGAATGGTACAGTATGCATGAGTTTCCGACTTGGTCTAACCCACTATTGCGTAGGGCGTACTTAATACCGTTCCGGAGAAATTCTAGAAATCATGTTCGCGTCGCATTGATAGTCCAGAACGCGTATTAGATTGATATTGGTTTGCTTCGGAAAGGTGGACTACTTTGGTAGTCATTATATTGAACTTTAAACCTTGTGTTCTCTGGTTCTAATCTTGTTACCATCGGTCACTTCTCATTTCGTCGACGACTTCCTTCCAGAATATTACACCGTTGTTGCGTAATGAATAGAGGTGTTATTACTGCTATTATATGCAGTTGAATATTGGTACAAACTATGGTTCCCATGTCTGGGTTTGTGTCCTGTCGAAACCGTCGACTTTTGGCATTTTTTGGTCGAATCAGCCAAAGCGAATTTTCTAAGATAGTTTTCCTTGGACCATTTTGATTGCGTACTTTCTGCTTGTTCCGACTGTTTTAAGTTCAATGACACTAATGCAGGCAGTCTATCAGGCGGAAACTGATTTCCTCAAATCGGTAATCACTTACCTGATGGCTGTGAACGCCATAGTGTCGCATGTCTGCACACATAAGTAGTACGTGCAACAGAATCCCGACAAACGTGGTGTATTCAAATAACATCTCCGTGATCTCTAATGATTTCTCCTTCATGTTAGAGATAGAGAGATAGACAGAGAACAATGTGTTAAAATGAGATGACTTTGTTAATTTTCTGTGAGAAGAAAATGAATATAAACTTAGTCTTTGGTCGAGTTGCAAAGTCCGCATGCCATGCCACAAGTGATTGTGTACCCCGTTAATCTTTTCAACAGCTCTGTTTCAATTTCCTAAGTTAAACTTGCCAACTTCGAAAGGACAAAATGTATAACATGCGTACTTACGGTTATACGAAAAATCAAACTGACGGTCACAACACTGTTAAGCCGTGGAAAAACAAACAAGCCTCTTTTACGAGAAAAAACGACCGAATATGAATGGAAATCTAAAGAATGAGTATTTGTCCCGTTATAACACTCATTTCACTCATAACGAAGTATCTGACATCGCATTCAACCGATAAGGTTACTGCGAGGATAGTGGTTGACACGTAGCCAACAGGCAGCCTGCCTTACTCACCGGACCAAGGCCGTCACGGTGAGTCATGAGATACGACAGCAGGACTTATCCAATGTGGAAGTCAGTGGAGTCACTAGCGTCAGGACCGCGGTGTTTAGCCTTAACCCTAGTCAATTAGAACGCCTGACCACCCATACCATCCGGACCAGTACGATCTGTGCAACGACTGGGTACGAGGACCAACACCCTATATAATCACCGTGTTTTACGTTAATGAACCGAGGGAGTTCTAAGGAAGAAGAGTCTTCTTACTACGGCTAGTGGAACGGATCATATCGGTTACATAAAGCAACGATGATGTAATCCGCACAACTAAACAGTGGTGGTTTGAAGTGAACGAAAAAGAATCAGCCCAGTTTAACGATGATGACTGGGCCAAAATATCTCATTTTAAATTCGGTCTTCAAATATCCAGAGGAGTAGAAAGTTTTATTGTCGTCAGTAATGACTCATAGGAGGAGTTGATTTTTATCACAATATATATGTGCTATGTGATTAAACCCATGAGGAGATTTAGCGTTATGATACTTGTGACGAAGTTCGCAGCCAAACAGCAGGGATTGTTCCATTCCGTGCTCATGCACGAGTTCAGAAAAAGGGATATAAGCTATAGGTTGGTGTAGGTTACTGAACCATCAGGCTATCATAAGCCAGGCAAATAGCAGTGGCTGGGAGAGGGCAAATATAGAGAACAGGATGGAGACGGCGTAGTTCTATCAACCAAGAAATAACCACAGCAACACAGTTTACTGTTATGCAACACCTGGCCTTTTATAGTATTGGTTGGAGTGATTGCAACCAAAGATCATCGCCGCTGATCAATCTCACATGAATAATGGGCTTGTTGTTCTGCCTAATTCTCCATAGAGTATGGAAGAACGGCTAATAAGATTTTCACCCCGAAATTTTATGACTCTTCATCATCAGGCGGATCATAGACTTACTTAGCTTTTGACTTAACCGATGTTTGTGGTTTCCATCGGAGTTATACCTAATGGGAAGAGTTGTGTTTTCGTTCAGAATTGTGAAGCAACTGCGCATTGCATCACGTGCAGAGGTGTTCAGATCACCATACGTTATCACCGCCGATCATAATTCGCGGTGAACTAATTGGCATCAAACAACTGGGTAAGAAATCTGACTTATTCCGGTCTCGTTCGGATCTGAACTCCTATTCTCAAAATCACCGTCACCAGTCCACCTCGATTTCACGGTTTCCCTTTCCCACCACACTGACACCCAAGTATAAAATAGGGGATTATTGTGGCTAATCAGTGGTCTTATTACCAATCGACAGTGCACTAACGATGCAGGAGACAATAAAGCCCATCCGGAGGTGGACTTCACTGGTTTCCGGGAGAACGGTTTGATTATAGCTCGTGGTTTATGATTCAAAATCGGCCAAATAAACCACTCGCTCGTTGCCTGTAACGATTATTGATGATAACCGAACAGTTGCCGTTAATGAACATGGCATTTAAAGCAATTCAGTCGCCAAGACTTCTTGTGTCGACAAAGTCAACAGAACCAATGTCACATTGTCAATAGCAACACACTGTTCCCAAGTGCCTAGAGGTCAGTCTAACCGAAGATTTAGTAGTTTCTCTCATACTGGGTTCTTATCGTATGTAACAGTAAATAAAAGTAGCTTTCCTCCAATTCGTGAAATTTACATATGGAAGATAATAATTTGAGTCGAGAACGTGCTTACTAACAGGCAAAACATACCGTGGTTTTGGCGGAACTTGGAAATACCCAGAGCGAGGACCGATTGACGTGCACCACAGATTCCACTGGAAGAATGTTAAGTGAGGTATATGGTGAACACCGTCTGAATGTTTACGTGTAAAAGGTTAACAGCTATCGGGAAGGTGCCTGATTTCTTGGGCTGAGAGTTTTCTCCATTTATCTGTAACATGTGCTGGGGTCTTCATCTGCTCCGAGTCCGTTTATGCTTGAGAAGGATTTCAGTGGAACGAGCCTACGTAATGACCACAAAGGCCCACTGCGTTATCCTAAAATGACCGTCATTTGCGACTGTGCAACTTGGATTGAAGAGTAAATTAAGGTCCCCATAGGACTGGCGTTGTAACTTTTTGAGTGACGGTGATTTGCCCATACGAACAATTTCACCGTTGAAATCTTGAATTGTGAATCTCTTACCTCGGAGATGATGAGAAGTTACACCACATAACTATCACCCGTTTGCGTGCTGTTCGCTGCGCTGTGCAACGTGTTCAAAGAACATGGAATCATCCCACGGGGATCGAATTGTCAAACTGACTACTGTAATAGTACCTAGTAGGAGGAGCAGTACGGCTGAAGTGAAATTTTACAGGTAGAATCACCATGCTGCCATGCTGTTTTGTTTGCGGTTTTCCTCAAGCACCGACTAACTGGTTAGTAAATAGGAATTCTTGTGATTATTATTCTAGATGAAAGTAAGGGAGATCATGTAGACCTGTATGGCCCAACCAACACCAGTTCTCGTGCCAAGGCGCCGTTGGAAATCCTAGTTCAATTAACAGGCAGATTCCAGCAGATTATACACCTTTTCGTACAGTTTAAGTTCACGTTAGGTCTTGCTACTTATCGTGGACAGAATCTTTGTGGTAATGATTACAGGAAGAAAGGAAAGACCCTTTCTAAGAGGTAGTCATACACTCGATCTTTCTTAAGGAAGGAATGACTTTTCTACTGCGTATGGACCCATCCGAAGATCTATGTCTTCTTTATTACATGCTTGTGCATGAGTGCAGTGGGTTAGGTATACCCCGTAGCCACAAAGGCCCACTGCACTATTAGGTAAAACCGACAACCAGACCCTGAGAACTGGAGTGGAAAACCACATGAGGTCATGAATGGTCTACCACCAAAGTGAACGGCAGTGGCCGGGAATTCGAACCGCTGACGTCCGAAGTGGTAAGAAAACGCCCCAGGCTACTAGAACATCTTCTTTGTGTAACAGCATTAAGTTTGCCCCGGAGGTTCCTGATTAACTATGATAAATAAGTATGTGCCTCCATTTTCCCATAAAGGATGATACCTGTGTGTGTAGTCGAAATTCGAAGGGAAGTGTAGCATTTAGAAGTAATATGTCCTCTACATAAAACGTTACAGACTAATACAAACACTCTGCGTCAACCTGAAGAGACATCGAAATTTTTTGTCCAAAGTTTAAAAAACTCGCCATGGCAGTCATATCAGGGCTTCTGTAGAGATATTATTTCAACAGAACCTATAAAATTTCCACGTTTTCGCTACGGCAAAGCGTATTACAAATGAACTTTTATGTCCACGCTAATAAGATTAACAGTTCCATAGGAAGCATTACCTGATGGATTAACCTGCAGCAAAGTAGTTTTCCTGGGAGAACATTCAATCTGAAAGACTTACTAAGAGTATTATTTCATCCAGATGAATTCTCTGTTCTTTATATTGTCTTCGAAGATACTGTCTCAAAGTAGATGATCAGAATTCCAACCAGCCCATACCAATCAGTGTACTAGGTTTCACAACCTGAAAGTCACTGGAATAAGTTTGTTTTTGAATTTTGTATCACTACGAAAGTTTTTGTGAGCCCCCAAGTCTCACTATAGAGCACGGGAAGTAGATCGAAAGTCAAAACAAAATAACACGGAAAGCTGAATTCCTTCACAACTACAACAAGTGGACCTATTTAGTCAGCTTTAGGTCGATAAAACTATTAGGCAGCCCACTTGCCTTCATTCTTTTTGTATTGACGTGTAAGAACGCTCCCAGAAAAAAGTCCCCGGGTAAACCTGTTGCTCTTTTGCCGTTCTTTTTTTTATCAGAGCTCGCAGTAAACTATCGTTCAAGTTGACTGTGTTTGTTTTTCCCCGCGGTATCTTGCAGCCACACCATTTCGTCAAATCAGTAGTGCTTAAAAAGCTTATTCTCCTACGGGAAAGTTTCGCTCGAAGTTTCACAAAGAAAAACCTGCAGAATGCGTTTTCTTGACCTCATTACTCTTTTATTTACTAGCACCGTGTCAATTTCCTGTCATGATGTGAATTTCTCCGTTATCGCAGAAACTAACTGGTCGTTGCACACATGATCATGAGTTCAAGGTTATGTATTTCAAAAAATCGACAGCGTTTTTCTCTTGAGCCTATTATCAACCGCAAAAACGCTGGAAAAACCACCAGGTGACATGTTTTTCTAAATGTGTTTGTATTGCCTTTGTTTCATTATTCTAAACAGAAATATAATCAACACTTTGTAGCGATTCGAATCCCTCCTTACGCCTTCCAGTACGCTATAGCTTGGTCTCCAGCATTCAACCAATAGGGCGAAGTCGGACCTCGAAAGTCAGAACAGTTGGATACAGCAGAATCGCTTTGTGATTAGCCAACTATTGCTTAGTTTCTTTTGCATTTAAACAAGTTTGAAGATACTAAGGGTCCAATTCCCGAACTGATGTCAAGTTTGTCCGGTATCTAGTCCAACGTGGAGTGACGTTTATTACTCAAAAACGAAATCAACTAGCCGAGGTTTACTTGCGTGTCTGAGTGAATCCCTGCTCTACTCGCTTGTTGGTCAGACCGATCAGTCGATGCCGGAATGTTCACGTTTCTCTTCGTTCGTGTCCCTTAAACGCACGTTCCTTCCCGTGTCTGTCACTGTTATGTTCGTTTGATAACCAGACTGATGACTCTTATTCCTCGGCCAATTGACCCTAATTTGTGTCATTCTTTCCGAAACGTACGGAAAGTGAGTGAACAATGGCTCCCGTGAGAAAGCCACGTTCTAAAGTTTGTATATCTTAACATTTTGATTGACTATGGCTTTACAGTATCGCAAATAAACCTAGGCCAGTTGATTTCATTTCTAAGATACGTGAGTCACTCCATGTTGGTCTAGATACCGGACACACTTGACAACAGTTAGGGAATTAAACCGTACGTATCTTACATAAGTTTTTGTATCAACCAAATCCGACAGAGTACATTTCCGTTATTCTTATCTGGCCGTGTAGTTTTCTAGGTTACGCAACTTCAACTTCACACAGAATATTACACATCTAACGTGAACAATATTCGGTTATCGAGAATTTTATATTTTTGACCTTTGTTTAGTACTGTGAAAAAATTACGAAAGTAAATCTCAAGACGAAGGACATATCTTTTCATTAGAATTTCAATACCTTCCACGTTCATTTGTTCTTCGTCTTTAATATAAGGTACAAGAAAAAAACAGAGTCACTTTGTGAGCTACTTTTTTCTGGTTCATCTGTTGAAGAAAGTCTGAGAGCTGTTCCACAACTCTTGCCGACATACACTTCAGCGATACGCCGGAAATCAGATGTCAACAGAAATCAGTCGTTGTTCCATAATTAAGAGACTTAACGAGCGAATTGATTTGTAATTTCGGTTCCACAATCCTTCTTGAGTAAAGAATAACCTATCAAGATGGATCGCTCAGTCTACCCACCAACGATTAATTGATTACCTCTCAGATAGACACCGTGCGATCGGCCGTGCGTGTGTTGTCCATAAAAGTGGATCAATTTTGGCTCTTATAGCCTACTGGTGTCCTGACAACCGAATTGACGTGGTGAGGGCACAAAAATGATCGATTCTGGAAGTTCGCATTTTCGCTGTGTCGTTCGAAGGTTGACTAAGAACAAACAACAGGCCCCTTTGATACCGGCTAATATACTCAATGGCAGCGGTGGATCATTGCGAGCAGATTACGGATGATAGCCTTTCCCACAAATAAATATGTAATGGATTAGATGTGAATCACACGAACAAGACTCGTGTGCCACTTTCCAATGGTCCTTTAGGAATTCTTCTATATTCTTGTAAATTTTCAAAATCAACTCCACGTGAACAGGGAAAAATAAGGGAATGAGAAGGAATACGTTTGTTGTCTTATCTAATCAGTACCGTTCTGAGAAAACTAGCTGCTTCTGCTGTGACTCATTCTAAGGTGCTACTTTTTCCAGGGTAGTAGAAATTCCCCGGGGACAACGAACTGAGCTGACCTCATTCAGTATGCTTGGAATGTTTTGTTTGGCGAAAAACGGCCGACTAATTCAGTGCTTCTAGATAAGTCTTACGTAATTTATCGCATTCGAAAGTTGTGTCAAAGTATAAGATAACAACCAAAACTTGTTCATTTATTTCTATAAGGATTACCATTTGTGTCCGAGAAACTGTGACTAGTCTTCTCATGTTCTGGCAGCTGACATCTGCTAGCTATCTAAATTAGAAAGTTTGATTCTTACATTGAATGTAGCTCAGGAAATTTATATGGATTTCGAATGTGAAAACGAATTTACTGTTTGTGCCTGGATTGCAGATGAAATTTGATCGTATTTTTGCCCCCGAGTGTCTAACCTATGCACTTCGCTAATCTCTACGTAGACTCAACTAGGAACCTCAAGATACTGGTCTTGTAGCAATAGCTTCAGAACCTTTCTCTCTTATTCTATGAACAGCTGAGCCCTCGAGAAACACACAGTATCAACTGTGCTCAGTTCCTTGCTTGAGACCTAAATTCGTCATCGACATGTTGAGTCTAATTATCTTGTTAGATTTGTTCGAGGCAACATGCTGTTTCTAAAATCAAACGAAAAGCAATATTCTGCTACGGACAGCCACTGGATCTGTTTATGATATTTGGATCAGTAAGTCGGACAAAGTTTCGGTAGGTCAGACAGTGCATTGTTCTGTGTGATGGCCGAGCTCCTTATCTGTAACGGCGATCATCGTCCATGTTCAGCCACATCTGAACCTGGATTTATTCGTCATAGATCTGTTTATGAAACACCGACGCTGATAGCCCTCAGCTGTTCATCACTTAGCCGCATCGTACAACAGCGGGGGAATTTGCTTGACGCATTCGTTCTCTGTAGTGTGAGAATAGCTGACTCCAATCCGCTGATGAACACAGTAGTCCACTTTTGCAAAGGGTTCCGTCGAGCTCGGCTCTTGTCTCATCATTCACGGACAGAACCTAGCATATTTTGCTTCATGCGGGATTTATCTATAAGTATCAGTTCTGAACTCGACGATGAAATGCATGAAATCGTCCTGCTTCCGGTAAAAATTCCTATAGATGATGATCGGAAGGTACGGTGAATTCACAATGCTGTCCTAAACTTTCATGTAGCTTGAAAAACAGCTCCCCGATTAGTTTACCTATGACCAACTGCACCAGTGAATTAGCCCAACTCGGTGTGCTTGTAATGATTTCGTTCTAATTGGGTCCCAGAGCAGAAGATATCTATCGCGGAGTTGATTGCTGTGCACGAGACGAGGTGACAACGTCCGAAGCAATTAAGCACTCGTGCTGTTGTGTTAGACTTAAATAGTCACTTGAGCAGACAGACAGTTTCGCACTCACTCTGCGGACAGTTGATACATTTCCCTCCAAGGCATGTATACCTGTCTGCAATGGAGCACTTTTATACGGTGTTGATGCTTGTCATATTCTATCCGAACTGAGTTGACCAATCGTATTTTGCCACATGTCAAATGGCCTCGCGTGACCTAATCCGGCTGTAAACTAAGTTTACACTTTTACTTGTACATAACACTGACTCAGGTACATGCTTACTTGTGTATTTGCTCAAGAGCTCGCTCACTGGTGTGCAGTCCGACTTCGTGCTTACATATTTACGATTAAACGAAGTAAAACCGTTACTTGTGCTACTACCAATGCAGAAAATAACAAGTGCCATCCCTTGTTGTGTCCAAATAAAATACGCCACTGATAGCCTTTCAACATGATAACCGATTCAAGTAGCATACTACTAGCTACATCTATCGTATATTTTACTCATTTTTAGAAAAAAGACTTACATGAAACGAAAGTTGTGCCGGTGATAAGCGTAATAAAATATTCCACAGTCCATATTACCCAACGCGTTTTGTATTCACACCATCGATCTTCTAAATTCAAAACCATGTGAACCAACGAGGAGCAAAAGAACACCAGTTTTGCCAAATTGTGTACGCTTGGTGATTGGTCCAACTAGGCGGGAAAAAGAAAGAAGACGCTACTCTTGAAAGCAGATTCAAACATATCGAGTAAAATTGACTCATCTAATTATAATTATTATTTAAAAGAAGGACCCTGAAGCCTAAACGCCTGTGACAAATTACCATCACGGGAAATTTCTCGCATATCACATAATTATAACCAAAATCATGTAGCTCTGGTTTTTCCTATCGTACGGCTACTTGGGTTTTTGCTGGCTTGCCCGCGCTAATGCGGCGTTTAGAGATCTGTAAAGACCTCTGGAAAACCAAAATTATAAACTTATTATTGTTATGCTATTTTTTAGGTAAGTCCCGAAAAACAACCAAACCGGTTACGGTTGAATACGTGGCTAGTGTGCACATTCTGTCTCTACTGGTCTTTCTTGGAATAATGGCTGAACATCCGCACGACAAGAACATCATAACTGGGGAATACCAGACTCGAGTTTCGCTCCTGTTAGAGCTCATCAGTGGTGCATACCTTCCTCAGCACCCAGGGTTCGAACCCTGGCACCCTCACCTGGAAAGCTCGTGTGTTAGCAATACTCCATCTGACTCTCGTCCGCGCTGACCCAAGTCACCGGGTAAAGCTTGTTAAGACGTCGTCCTCTGTGAGAGCCAGCAATGCCCAATAGCTTCGAAGGTAGAGACGGAGGCATTTCGTTTACTCTTGTAGACCCCGAAGGGAAAATATGTCAGCATATATTTGGCGCAGTAGGGATAAAAGCGGCAACAATAAAATGGGCTGGATAAAAAGTTCCCACAGTAAGTGAGCACGGAGGAGAGAGTGAGGTCTGCTGGCCTAATGTCACCATTGAAAGATCTTTCAATCCAGACGACTTTAATGTTATAATCTCCCCAACTGTGCCATACATACTAACTTGTTTGACTTTTGAGATTGGAAACTGTAAACGAAGTGTTTGCATCTCGTGATATATGTCTTCTTTCTGTTTTACGAACCATATAAAAGGGACCCAGTGCTTTAAACCATTAACTTATTGAGACTCAGGAGGTGGCTTACAGTCAGCCATAAAGATAATTATTTGCAACTAAATGGCAGGCAGATTTGACACGGAATGCCTATCCGAGAAGCGATTCAGTCACTCATTGATACGCATATCACAGGCCAATCTAACGCTTATCAGAGGTCGTCGGTCGGTGAGTAACTCAAGTTATGTCCCGGCATCAGGCCGGTTGTTCGAAGTTTAAAAAGAGAACACAGCACGGTCACTTTGCATAAGTTTTATCCGGGTATGTTTTGCTGCATCTCATCAGGTGTATACTACAGGTAATATAATATTAAGCGTTACCATAGTCAAATACCGTTACTGGTGATAGGTTTACAAAAGTCAGCTTTTTACCAGGGCGTCACCAGGATTCATTGATAAATTTACAGCGAAACTAAGTAAACCTCTTGGCATTCAGCCCCTTCAGCTCTACGGTTCACCCAAGCTACAGAATCCCAGTGTGTTTTTAAGACCCATCCTATCAATCGCCGATTCACAGCAACACAGGTTATCAAAGCGGTTAGTCAGAGTACTGAAGTCTATCGCAAACAAGTTGAAGCAGTACAGTCTTAAAGATAGCTTCAAGCTAGCTGAAGCTCTGGACAGTACCAATATCAGAAATCGACATTTATCGAGCATAGACATTGTTACTATTCACCAAAATGTTACTGCACGAAAAGGTTGATTTTATTTACGATTGCTTTCAAAAACAGAACGTCAACATGAAAATCTCAGTGACGGGACTGAAGCGCTTGATACGGCGGTGCACTAGAAGCATATGTTTCAGTATTTTGGGCAGTCATTTTCGCAAAATTGATGAAGTCGGAAAGGGAAATCCACTAGGCCCCATCCTGGTGGACACATCTATGGCGAGTCTTGAAAATAAAACAAACAGTACTATCGGTGATACGCATCTCTACAGGAGAAACGTCGATAATATCTTTGTCATCGGCAACTCAGAGCAGGACTCCATCAACCTCTTCCGTAAACTCAGCGCAGTTCATCGGAATATATGGCTTTCCGTGGAGCACGAGTCTGACAACAAGTTCACATTTTTCGACATACCGAGCTTTGTGTCCCTGAGTTATAAATGTGAGCTAGCTAGAACCTTGTATGAAAAACCCCACCAAGTCTGTATGCCAGGTATGCTCAACTCTGAAAAGAAGCTGCTAAATAACGTGTTCCAGTCAAATGGCTACCCACAACATTTTATCGAAAGGCATCGTACAGCACGTAGTCAAGATGAATGTTCATCGTCAGTTCCTAAATGTAAGGCTTTCTTGCAGCTGCCATTCAGCAGCGATGACAACAGAACTGTTCACAAGCCGCCTCAAACCAGCAGTCAAGCTGTCGTACAATGACCTACCCTACGCAAGCAGACAACCGTTATGTGCTCATGCCAAATTACACCTCCTATACATGTTCATGTATGTGTGCTCGGCCACCTACCTAGGCTGAACTGAACGGCAACTTCGAATGAGAGTGACCGGACACCCCCCACGGCGGGCGGACACCTATGGTAATCAACCGGAAGCACACGACCAAAGTTCACCGGCCAAGCAGTCACCAACCTTCCCCATCGCACACCATTTGCTAGACACAAAACACCGGATAGACTGCACAACTGAGTTCTCTGTGATCTTCTCTGCCACCAATGCACGTCTACTACAGTGTGCCGAAGCGAATGCGATCCAAGAGTGGAAGCCTAGTTTGTGGAAACAAAAAGATTTATTCGTTCCCTTGGCGGTACCCTGGCAAAAACATGAATTTTGTGAACCTGTCAGAAAAAAATGTTATCCCACTGTGGCATTGTTTATTATTATATAATCTGTAGTATGCGCCTGATGAGTTACAGCGAAATTTATCCGGATACAAATTATGCAACTTAACTCTGCGGTGTTTTCTTTTCATGTTTGAAGTTTTTGCTTATTTAAGTCCATCCAGTACCGTCCGGCTTTGGCTCACCTTCATTTATTGATTCTGGTTCGATAGGTTTGATGGACTTTGTTTCGTTTGCACGGGTCTCCACTTAGCCAAGGTATCCACTCTCCGTCAGTTCTTTAGAAGTGAATATACAAGTACAAAACCACCAAAACCCCCTGATTTTTATTCAGATAGTGGGACAGTCATAGCATGAATTGGAAGCGTTTGGAGAATTGAATAGGTGAGCCCGTTTCGGATTTTCCTTTCTGTTACAGCGCCGTTTACTGAGATTGTAATTGAATAGAATAAGGCAAGTGATACCCGGTCATCGTGAGAGAAGAAAAGTTAGTGAAGCTACTCCCTGAGATCTGACTACACAAGAGTAGATAGAGTATTACAGCTCTCCCGTCTTCCGTAGGTTGAAAAAATCAATGGTTGCATTGAATTATCATTCAGATGGAAAGTGCACGTAACACTGGTACAAATGAGTTACAACAACGACAAGCTCAACGATGTTCATCAACCGGATCCTTTTAGTATTTGGTTCAACTTATGAAACCAAACTTTACCGAGTAAACAATGGAACGAGAACCCAGAACAGTTAGAGAACCAATACGTTGGAGCAATTCTTCCGTTCCAATGTTTGAGCATCATAACCAGTTCAAACCAGTTTCGTTTACTTTGTTAAGAACTTTGGTCAAAAGCTCTATTTTCGATTCGTAACTTCATCGCATAGCCGATCACCGTAGCAAGTGGACTGTTCACTCTATGGAGATAATTCTCCTATGGTGAAAATGAGGAGGAATGAATAACAAAAAGTGGTTACCTATTCAAGTTTTCATTAAAAACACTTCGCGTTGATCAAGAGGAAGATAACAGTTTAATCGACCTGATTCAATGACTTATTATAAGGTCTAACACAAGACAAGTGAATTTTCCGATACAAAAACGACAACTAAAAGAAACTTCTTAGAGATCTTACGATTTATCAAGATTTAAACAAACTTCCTCAAAATCTGTTTGTGCTCATCAGGCCACACGAGAATTGTGCATGCTTTTATTGCCAACCGGTCCACCTCACTGCTTACCGAATAGGCTGCCAGAATGTTTAGCGCGACAGCACTGGTACAAGCCATCCACATGGAACAGGTTTGCATTTTGGGTAGGGATGTGTCTGACAAATGGAGACGTCGAACAATATCCGCACGCGTGGCGAACCAAAATAAGTAATTTAATAGCACTACAAAGCGAAAACCAATGCAGAGGTGTGGAAGATAAACCCCGATTAGGATAGCAGTAAATCGATGGAAGAATGCTTTAATCAAATGACAGTAAAAAGTATTTCCGAGTTAAGTGAAACAAAAGCCGGGTGAAGTTGTATTGCCCTGGATTCACGCCTAGTACGAACATCCGGAAATGGAAATAAAAGAGGCAAATAAATTACTCGGACATAAAGTTGACAGTTTTTCGTTTTCCGCAGCTGGGATTTTGTCAATTATTTTTGTGTAATTGCAATGGCAAACAAGTATTGGATTCGCAGTTTCCTAGGCACGCCACGGACAACCTAAGGTAATGACCTCATTCTTTTACTAAACCGTTTAATTTCGTGATGATCAACAGTCCTCATCCTCAACTGAGGTCAGTGTCGATTCTACAAGCCTCTTCATACTCCTAAATCAAGACATTTTCTGTTTGCGTCGTCGCCATAGTCATCTTTTTTTGCTCATTTTGCAAGCAGATACACTTGGGAAAGGCAAATGACGAGCAAGTTCACTGAAATCATTTCTTACAAACCGGAGACTGGACAGAGTGACTACCAAGCATACGATGAGAAACCTCGTTGTCGATCATTCATTATTCATACTAAACATGACCAATGTTTCGGAGTTGTCGGTTTTCGAACACTAAAATCCACCTAGCCACCATCTCAATGTGGAGCAGTCAGGTCTCACAAACACCGTCACGATTTTTGACGCTCAGGAGTAGTCCAGCGTGGTTCGTCACTCGAAACTTCAAGCCCTTGGTACTCTGCTCTCCATAATGGTATAATGAACTTGATGCGATTACGCAACAGCGACTTCTGGTGCCTCCAAATGCATCGTGGACTGACAAATATAAATCTAGCTCGTGATATCGGTATTGTGATCTATTTCACCACCTCCGTTCGTAGTGAAGATCCTGAAATGGCGAATTTATCATCTAGTTCCAGCTGATTATCACTACGGTGGTCTCAAACGCAGAATTCTTCACTTGTTTAAGATATAGCTTACCACCGGATTGTTACAGATACAGAGCAAAGTAATTCAAGGTCACTGTCCTTATTCATCGCTATCACTCGATAGACGCACGTCTGAAGTTATTGTAAAATAAGCACTCAAAATATGAATTATTGGTAAATTTTTCGGTTGAATTTTTCGTATACGACCCTCTGCCGCGAGTCAGATTGGATCGGTGCACGCACAGACAGCGCGTAATGTGAAATACACCATGAATGAACACAGTTGGCCGGAAACGCAAATGATCGATTCAAAACTGGAGTACTAAAGAAACGAGGTGCGATAAGCGTAGTCAGACAGAACCTGAGCGTGTGCACATGTGACTCAACCGATCGATACCCATTTAGCTTAGTCTTAATCCGGAATGTAACATTTTTCATGGTGGACATACTAGAAAAACAAGTCTGACAGAGGACCATACCGTTTAGAATTCTTTTGATGGACACAGAAATTTATCCATATTTTGCCACCAAAAATTGTCCCGATTCTACTGAATCGATTAAATTCTCATGCCCCGAGCAGTAATTGGTTTTGCTAAGTATGTACTTCAAGATTGCAATTGAACAACGCTCACTAAATCGAATCCATCTGCTGATGAATAAAAATTTCTAACAAATGCCATGGAATTCGACTTCGTTTTCCGAATTCCAACCGAACAAAAAGATTCGAAGTGGATAAAATAAGTTAAAGGGTCCCAATTAGGGAACGAAGAATTCGAAATCTGACCCCACGAAAGGAAATTTAGCAGTTCCGACCCCGGTTACTTCCTGTTAACCGTATATATTTGTCATACCGATATTTTCAGCATGTCAGCCAGGATGTTGATCCTTTGGATAAGAACTCTGTGTGTCAGAGGAGTTACTGATACCATTCATTATCCAAAGCACAGGTGATGGTAAAAAAATAAATATAAGACTTTTGGTGATCGTTTGTTTTGTTGGTCAATAATAATTGGACATTAAGGTGATCAGGAGATTTTCTGGCGGCTATTGCAGATGAAACCGGTGTTAAAGTCCCTTCAAACCTTTGAGCTTCGATATAAAAGAGGAATCGAATGGATGCATTTTTGGTGAACTTCTTTTGATCTACTGTACTTTTCCGTGGATGCAGAAAAACAGATAAGCGTATTATTCGACCAGCAGAATGACTCAGTTCAATTTCTTTTTTCCAGTTAGTCGTATCGCATCACTGAACAAGCCAAATAGTAGGCGAATAGAACTGATCGTCACGTTTGTTGCGAACGGTCGATGAAAGCAGGCAATGTGATAACAAAATCAATAATAGCAAAAGCAATGAAATAATACTAATGAAAATACACATGAAATTGGATCACATGAACTCACGAAGGACGGAAGTGATAAACATGCCAGTGGTGAAGTACATCTTGGAGATAATATGAACACCCAGTGTACTAGGAAAAACATTTAAAACAGGGAGTCAGATATATGAATTCCAGTAGTAGATCCGATTTGCGTAATGTGATCCACCATGCAGTATCAATGTTAAACACATTGTTGAAAACCGTGGAAGAACTGGACAACTGTTTCATCCGCGTTGGGAATCCACAGAAGTGCAAAACTACCGAGCTCGAACCCTGGGTGGATGACTGGGTGTCAAACACAAAACCACCAGGTTATCCGAGCCGGTTTGTTGGACTTGTGGCTACAGTCTTTCACCCCGGGTTCGAGTCCCCGTGGGGGCTCGGTGGATGTGCAATGATGATAATTCCTAACAGGGATAAAGCAACAGTCCAGTGCTACTGTGGTTTCGAACGCTGAGTTGAGCATCGATACTGCACTATGAATCAAATCACATAGATATGTGTATACGATTAGTAGTATGTTAATGAGTGGACAAAATTTCCCCCGGAAGCATTTGACCCGTCTCACGGTTATTGCCTCTTATAAGGTATGCGTACCTGGCACAAACACAAACCACAGCAATGATGTTGACAGATTTTTGGTGCCTTCGTTGATTCAGGTAGTTTTTAGTACAAATACAAAATTTGCTAAATGCCCATCGTAGCATCTGAAAAGCTCATTTCACCGAAAAATGCATTCCAGTAATTAGTTCTCATGCCGGTTACAAATTACATGGAGGGATGTCAAATGAAAGATCATGTGGACAGACATGCGCAGAAAAGGGAAACTTAGTGTACCTAGTTGATACCGGTGATCACGTGAATCCGGACACTGTTTCCGAATAAACTCTGGGATGTTTAGATACGCATTCTAGCGACAGCCGAAGAAATTGGAATAATGAAGATGACCTTGATCTTTGTGCCCAAAAGCGCCTGGTTCAGGCACACCAACCTCCGTGGTAAAAAAATTGCATGAGGCTGAATGCATCTATCGTCCTGTCACCTAGAGGGCACTAGCTATGTAAACCAATCACATGGCAGGAATCATTTGACTGTGACAAACACTTACCCTTTATTATTGTTTATTTCATGTTTATCGGCATGATTTTTTGTTTAGTGTTTTCCAAGTAGTCCGCAGGCTGCTTCAAAATGGATTATTGAAAAACTGTTGTTTCACCAAATTGAACTTCTACGTATATCTTACCAAAAAACTGAAAAATGGACCTTTTTTAATGCAATTTCAACGTTGGACTGAGCTTTTTGTCGTTATTCAGATTCACCTCTAGAAGAATACAGTCACCTAAAAGAATCTTCATGCACTGAAAACGTTTAAACGGAACATTGAACGGCCACCATCAAAGCATTGTGCATTTGTGACTCCTATCTGCGTCTTCGACCGTCAGAAGTTCGTGTCTTTTGTTCTGTTCCGTCACACTAGCCGTAGTGAGAAGACTTCTCTACCTTACAATAATCTCTTTCCATTCACAGAAAACAGACAATGCATTTATACTGTAAGAATCATTGTCACCAATCAATACATCACAAACAACAGGGTAGAAACTGACAACGGTTAACTGCTCATCTTATTGGTTTTTTGGTGATAAGGTTAGCTACTAATGGACGGGAGTCCTTTTCTCGTCTTACCGATCCATTTTGTCATGTAGTTTGCGATTCCGTTCGCTGGATTTTTGACCTGAATTTTGGACATGTGATGACGGGTTGACTGCTGACGAAAGTTGTCTGTCTATTGGCTATTCAATTTAAAACGTGTACAATCTTCTCCGGCCGTAAAACCATCCCTGGAGGTCTGAATTTCCGTGTAGGCTACTGGGGACGATAAGAATGGATAGATTTTGACTTTTTCTGATATGGAGCTGGAAAAACTGCGTTGGATTTTCCGGTTTAGCGGACACTGATTGACACCGGGATTTGCCCATTATAGCTTCAAAATTGGCATACTCAACCACGGAGTGATTGCCCAAAGCTACCGATGGTATTTTTAGTTATGTTCGCTGATTTGAACGCACTTTTTGTTAATGATTGGAAGGTCAGCCCTATTTATTCGTCCCATCCAACGGAGGCGTTGTTGAAACTGAAATCGCTGAATGGACACACCCTCGGTGGAGTGAAGGCATACGGTTCATCAGAAGCCGTTGGTAGTGCCAGTCAAAGGTATTCTGTTTCAGTTTGCTTCAGTTACACGATGATTGAAATGTTAAAGGATGTCTTTAAGGGCTCCAGGATGCAGACACATAATGGGAAAACTACTGCAAATTACCCAATTTGGAGTAAACCAGCAACATTTTTCATATTTTTCAAACTAAGAATATGGTGCAGGGCACAGTTTACTCATCATGCAAGCGCCCCTCATCAGGATATGCTGTTCGGAACAATGTAAGGTAGTTGTTTAAACTAGGGAGGGTTTATACTGTTTTCAAATGTTTCATAATGCAGTGTCAACATTCCGACCGTCACTGAAAATCTTTGGTTAGAGAAGCTCCACTAATCTTGTGGTAAATCATTCGTATAACTGCACTGATTCCCATCGTTTATCACCATATTTTTTGTTATCGTTTATGGCCATGAGTCTTAAACGGTAACGTTTGAACCATTCAGTCTTGCTCTAAACGGCTAACTTTACTTGAAACCTCATAATTTATCACCATTCAGTGAGTGCCATGGAGAATTTGCTGCTCATCACCCACATCATGCTGAACTATTAAGTTGGAAGTCTTCTTTTTGAAATGTAAGTGAAACAATAGCCTCACAACCGATCTAAGTTGTTCGTAACTATGATATTATCCTGACTACTTGATCACTTTAAATAGCATTTTGGTGATTCATGGGCCTTTACATGAAATATGGCCGGATACAGCTTCGTAGCTACTCACACTGAGGAGCTTCAACCAATAAGGATCCCCGAAAACAGGTATTACAGACTCTTGCTGTGATTGGTCAACTTCTAATCTACCAATCGTTTTCTTTGATTTAACATATTTATGCAGACCTGTTCCGCAATATAATTAACGTGTAATTTTGCAGCCCTGATGTTCTTGCTACTTTGATTTGCATATTTTCCGGCTGGATGGATTCCAAAACGTCCTGTCAGTTCGGGTATTGTGAATATTACCAGCATATAGGAGCTGCTATCGTTCGATTTATCATGCTCCTCGCTGCTTTGTTATCGCTTCTCAAAGTATTTACATTATTTGGTAGCATGGCTGCTGCCCCTCTGACTGTTTCTTTTGCATTGGGTTAGAATCCACACCTGAGTAGTTAAAAATTAGTTGACGCATAGAGCAATGATTTAACTTATCTGTTTGTTTGCTATTTATGAGTAACAATGAGCTAAATTACTTGACTATTTCCACGGTAAAATCGTTAGCGCAAAACATCCGAAAAAAACTGAACTAAAGACAACTTTTTCTATTGTCCTCAATGCGTTTATTGTCTTGAGAAGCGATCGTTGAATATATGATTCATTGTCTCCTACTATTTTTCTATCAGGTCCGCCTGATTCACTTAGTGAAACCGGATTCAGGCTAGGCTGATGTTTCATATTTCGTTGAGGAGGTGGTTACCGTACCGAGGATCGGACCAGAGAGACAGTGTATTTCTTATGGCCTAAACTGTCCAGCTATAAAGCACTGAGTTAATCTGGTCGTACAAATAGCTACCGTTGTTTCAGAGTGGCGCCACAGAGGAATACACGAGAATGTTTATTGGCTTTATAGTCACCAGCTGAACGTTCCAGCCGGTCAGTCGGAGCAGAATTTTTCCGTGAAAGGTGGTTGTACTTCCCCCTAGAAAATACTCGGCCTAATATATTTTGTGTTATTTCCAGAAAAATATAAAGTAAGGCTGGATTTTCCTATAAGGGTCTGAATAAAGAAATAAATGAGTTCTATTCTGTTCATTCATTTCAATATTTTCTCCATAGTAGCAGCTGTGAAAATCATCTTGCCTTAGTCTCTCCGAGTCACCTCTACGGTCTTGGCAATAGCAGCCATATCATTTATCTCTTGAAAACCGCGTACAAGTTCCACTTAAATGTGAATTTACTATTTGCTATCATTACGTCAGCTGGAAGAATGTCCCCTAAATTGACCATCTTACACACAATAGGTAGACCTGCATCAATCTGCGTCACCTCGTGTGATATCACTTTCGGCTATGGCGTCGGAGATAGCAGCCCTCTTGTGACACTGGCCCCATATCACCAAAAACAAAAAGTCTGACTCTGATTGGACCTCGGCAATTCCCAAAACAGAGGAAACAGATTGCCTCCGGGAATGACCTGTTTAATTTCCCCTATCAGCTTGTCTGACTACCATACTGGTGTCATCAAACTTTCGTCGTCACTTTTCTTGTCTTGCTTACAAGTGCTTTCCTGAAGGGAAGCAGTTGTTCAGCATCACCAATTAGTAAACTTGAAAGTTAAGTATATAATGTACCCATAAAAACAATGAACAAAATTCGAACAAAGAAAAAATTATGAAATACTAGCAACGGTAATAAAATGCTTACCTGAATTTTCCTGTCACTTCTGTTTCCACTTCATCTTCATGACCACGAATGGCTCTGAAATCAGACGGAGATCAAAATCAACTGGAAACTCCTTTCCATGATCGGTTTACGAACAGTTGCTGTCGTGCAAACTTGCGAATTCGAGTACTTGCGCAAGTGGGTTGATATTCTTCTGCATACCACTGTCAGATGGCTACGGCCAACCTCCATTTTATGAGAAGCGGGCCGACTGTTGCTCCCGCTCCGTACTTTGCAAATTACCTATTCAGCAAGCCCGGAAATATATTATTTACAAGATTCTATACTCCACCTGGATCAGCTAGATATAGTGCGAATATGGTGTGGTGACAAAACACAAGAAAAAACCTGGTCTTTATAAGTCAGCTGTCTGCTTCTCAACTCATAGCTGTCAAACACTAGAAAAGCTGACTACTAGGGTAGTAGAGTCACACCCCCTCCACGAAAGGTTGAATAAGATGGTAGAGAACACCGCTGCTAACGGGCTCGTGACCACATTTGATCTATCAGTATCCGTTGTCAATCTAGGTGTCAACTTCCGGGATTTCGTGATGATTATATGTATGCATATGCAGTACGAATGTTCCACTGGGTTCATGCATCACTGCTTCAGTGTGCAGTCCGCTCGCCTGCAGTTGGTATACCGCTGCAAGTTTGAATTTCCATTCTTGCTACTGAAATGGTAGTAGTAGTTATATCACGGGCAAAAAAGTACGTCGCACGATCTATCGGGAAGCCGACGAACGACACCGAAATTTGCAAGGTACGATCTCAGCAGCGCTGTATTTAACCTCCGACGCAAATCCATGACGCTGCTTGAGATATATCAAGCAATGTAGACCAACTTATTGTAGACAAACTGTTAGTGTTATATAATTAGATGGCATCTTACACGTAACGCCCCGGTTGGACCGTAATGTATGTAGCATTCGATCAGCACAGTAGCAGTGTATATCGCTAACCTGTTTATAGATTAGTCTCGTACACTCACTTTGGTCTAATGAATATGGGGGACTTACACTATCCATTTCACTGGAAACAATCGGTAATGGTCTACTCGGTGGCTAAATTTAGCCTTTTGAGTGGAATTTCTTGATCATAATTTCCACTTTTTCTTCATCTCCCACCACGTTCAAACGGTGATGTGAAACGAGAGAATAACTCTGTTGATTTTTCGAACTGACAAACCACAGTACCGTACTGGAGCTTCATTGACATAGAGCGAAAATTGTCGTCATGTTAAGCAGAGTGGTATCTGTGAAATAGAACTAACTAATGAAAACGATATTGAATGGCAATCTATTTTGCAAGAAATTAACTACCCACAATTCATCCGGTAGACTGATTCATTGAGGCGTAAAAGACCAAGGCATCGAAGATTTCGAAAAGGATTCCATTTCATTTGGAAACAAAATCCGACACTCGGAGGTTCATGTTAATTCTGAATGGAGTCACTTTTCTGCTTGTACACAGTTTTTTGATTCTGGTTGTATTGACTTCGAAAACACGGCCATCGATCTGATCCATAACCTCGACTTCTACTAGTGTTCACCCGAAAAAGCCAGTTACGTTCCTCTTGAGAGCTACATGTAAACGATGAAGTGGAAGGTGGTATTTGAGAAGCACTTTTTGGTTAGAAAAGCTGCGCGAAAGATGGCTTTGTATAGTAAGTAGAGGGCGATATATGTAAGGAGTGTTCTGAAGCGATAGCTCACTGCTGTCTAGTATAAAAGAGGATTTCATAGGTTGGTGGAATCGGAAACTACCCAATCAGGACAAAATGAGAAAAAGGTTATGACGAGTGAAACGCTGGCCGCAGAACTACCGGAACCAGTCAGTCACTTAGGAGTTACTCTCAAAGATGCGAATAAGTGGAAGAAGGTTGCGCATAAATCGAGGAGAGCCCCACCTTTTTGCGAGCTTTGCTTCCTCGAAGTGAATATCCTGGGAGCTAATGCATCTTTGCCCAAAAAAGGATTGGATAATGAAGTGATGCAGCTCAGATTGACACTAAATAAACTATTTTCGGGAGAGGAAGCTTAGGTTTCCAGCACAAACCGGGTCACAGATGCATTCCCACTGAGTAAGGTCCCAGAGTTCAGTCAACTGTAGCCTCTGAAGGTGGGTCTTAGCTCTCAGCAGCAGATAATAGAGGTTCTGAGGCGATGCTGCAGTTTAAAAAGACCACTTGTTTGAAGCCTCCGAAACCTTTCTCCAGAGGACCGAGAGAAATTGAATTGGCCTTGACAGACTTCAAAAGCGCAGGGAAAAAGAGTCCAACCATTTTATCCGGGATTTTCGTGCGATGCGGAAGCTATATTGGCCGCTACCTCTACCAGAGAGCACCCTCAGCGCACAACAGTAAAGAACATTTGGATAGGGTGCGACCTTAAGGCGCTCGCCATTCTGTTGCTGTACAATGTACGAGGATTATTGAACAAGTGGGACAGACTGGAGAACCTAACTCTGACTAGAACCCCGTCCGCCCTTGCACCGACTGAGACATGAATAATGGAAGACATTCGGGACTTGAAAGTTGCTCTGACTGGGTATGTGCTGTTTCGTGTGGGTCAAAACAGTACCAGAAGAGTCTGGTGCCACGTAGTCCTTTCCGTTCCACTAGCCGTAGTGAGAAGACTTCTCTACCTTACAATAATCTCTTTCCATTCACAGAAAACAGACAATGCATTTATACTGTAAGAATCATTGTCACCAATCAATACATCACAAACAACAGGGTAGAAACCGACAACGGTTAACTGCTCATATTATTGGTTTTTTGGTGATAAGGTTAGCTACTAATGGACGGGAGTCCTTTTCTCGTCTTACCGATCCATTTTGTCATGTAGTTTGCGATTCCGTTCGCTGGATTTTTGACCTGAATTTTGGACATGTGATGACGGGTTGACTGCTGACGAGAGTTGTCTGGCTATTGACGATGTGTCAGCCACTAACCTCACACGTTGTACATACGAAATTAGGTACCTGCACACCTACTGGACACCTATGTTGACTCATATGGGTACGAAGAGGCGTTGTGGTGCATGCTAAATCTCACCAACTGCGGCTACGCGGTGGACTAATCATGGACACGGATTGTGGTAAAGAAGCGTTATTAGTGCTCCACTACACCAGCGTGTATGCCACACATTTCCCCTCATCGTTTCAGCTCCCCCAGAATGTAACAACTATGACATCGTGATCGTTCTCGGTGGAAGAGGTTGTCGATACTCTTCGAAAGCTCCGTCCTCAAACATGCTCAGTGCTGTTAGATTCATCCACTAATCCTTTGGTAATTAGTTGGCGTTGTCTAGTCTCCGCCTACAGGACCCTTTAGCATCTCAATAGAAAACCACAAACTTCCATCCTAATGGAAAGAGGGGCTGTCATCTCAGTGTTCTAGGTTGATAAAAAAGCAGATGCAAACTACCTCCCGGTTAGCCTGACGTGTGTGTTTAGAAAGGTTCTCGAAGTAATAATCTCGGCACCGTTACAATATTACCCCTTTAAGCCAGGCGCTTCTCAGTGAACAACTACGACTTCCGTTAGGATCGTTCTTTTTTCTGTCCAACGTTCTGGATTCCGAGCTCTGGGTATTGTTGTTTACGCTAATCCTGGCAAAACAATGGGCTGGGAATCCGTTTATGCACATGTAAGTAAACAAGCAAGAAAACAAGTGCGACGTCTGCTACAAGCGTAAGCAGTATATGCAGTCGTATGCGGCCAAGCAGGGCCGCTCAGCGGACAACGAATCAACAAGCAAGGATGACTCAGCGCAGAAGTTTTATTGGCTGGAGCAAACCGTTTGTGGTATGGAAGCTTTCAAGATGTGCGTACGTGAGTTATATCAGACAGTATCGACTGACGGATCAATAGGGGGCTCAGCCAGAAGTAGGACCACACAACAGGCACAACCCAATACCGGGAGGGTGCACTCTATATCATCCTCTTCCTACATTTTAGCAAGGCATTCGAAAAGGTACTGAGTAATCGTTTTATTCTAGAGCTGAATTCTCCGGGAGTGAGGGAACCACTGAAAGCTTGGATCGGGGACTTTCTATGGGGAGATCCTTTTTCGTGACGGTTGCACAATTGCACTCTCATTGGCAACTGGCTTACAGTGGAGTTCTGTAAGACTCAGTCTTGGTCCCATCGGTATTCTTGGTGTTCATCAACGATCTACCCCTTACGAATCGAGTCTATCTGCCTGAAGTACGCCGATAACGGAAAACTCGGATGAGTAATCAGAACTGATGAAAACCACCTTGCTCCTTGAGTCTATACACCAATTTCTCCAATCTTCTTCTCTTGCGTTAATTTTTGTCAGAGTCAGAAACCCCCCTGAAAACAAGTCTTCAGCGAGGTTTCAGTTCGCATTCTTCCAATCCATAGACAGGGTGTTTTGTGAACACTAACCAATGACAGGGCCCGCATATTCCACATAACAGTGCAATCGTGATACTTGTGCCCATGAACCAATCAGTCCATCAAACGTCACTGTTCATATCATCCACTTAAGACAACCTACAGCCTACCCTTTACACCAAGCCGCCAGCCAATCGGACTTATAACACTGGGACCTGACTTAACCAGTCGCATTTGCGCACCACTCTGGGCAATCAATAACAAAGCCAAATGTGTCCATATATTCCTTACTTCATGCTGTTTAAGGTAATTATTTTTGGTTACAATTGAATACAGTTTCCGCACCTGTTCGTGGTTACTTTGCCTTTGGGACTGGACGATCCTGGAATCACTGATCGGGGATAATCCAAAGGTGTGCACACCGACACAACATTTTTAATTGAAACTCAAATCTTCTACTCATCAGACATCACTCGCTTTCGGTTCCCCAACTATTCCTTTCGTTGGTGTCTGCTTTAGTCCACCAATCATTTGCCACCTTTAGGGTGCAAAATGTTGTCTTTTCCCGTCGTGAGTTTCATTCGAAATGACTGAAGCTCCGACTTCCTTCTTTTATTGACTAGTTTTGTGTTATTTACCGTTCACTGAACAATGGGGACTCATTCGTCTTCGATTTCTTATCTTCGAACATTGAGCAATTATTTGTGACAGATACCAACTACCACATTACCATCTTAGGGGATTTTATTGTTTGTAATCGGAACTTGTTAACTCACTCATCTGACACTTCAGCTATGGGGCGCGAAACCGAACATTTCGCCGTTATCAACAATAGTTGCCAACAAGTTGACCTGCCCACGCGAATCCCAGATCGAGCTGGCGACTTTGCTCAAAAAGCTGATCATATTCTCACTTCTGCTCCCTCTCTGTTCTCAGACCTCTCCTCTCTTTCTCAGCTTGGTTCATCGTACCACTGTATTGTTTCCAGCTCCATCAACTTGACTCACTGCGATCCTCCACCTACCTCGAGATACACATTCTGGCGCTACACTTCAGCCAACTGGAACGACTTCCGTGAACTCATAGCTTCCTATCCTCGGAAAGATTGCTAATTTACGTCGGACATTTCCAGTTTCGCGTCTAATTTCACCGAAATTGTTCATCAGGATACTGATTTCTTTATTCCACACATTTCCAAACCGAAAAAATCCCCGAATCCTCCGAGTGATTCAGCCACGCACGTGTTTGTGCTCTACGTTTGAAGCTTTTACCATTTCTCCGCTGGTTCTACTCGCTCACTCCCAACTCCCACCAAGGCTTCGTGCAGTTTCTTTAAAACAGTGTCCTCTCTCCCCATGTTTATCCTTTAGTTTGATAGTATTGCGTTCCGTAAAATCTATCTCCCTTCTTGGATTATCCATAAATTCTTCCCTATGTTGATCCGCTTTCATATCTAAGCTTGCCTCTCGTGCTGCCCGAAAAGTTGATTTTCGGTTTCGCACCAGACGGTTCTTCATACCAGCGCTCTTTTCAATGTACAAAGCTCAAATCCTTCCCGTACTTGAGTACTGCAATCACATGTGGGGTGGAGCTTCGTCCGCCTCTCTTTCTCTTCTTGATCGGGTCAAACGAAATGCCGACCGGCTGATCGACAACCCTTATTTAACCTCGAATCTGCGGTCAATAACCTATTGTCGGGTTGTTGCTTCGTTGTCCCTCTTCTAACGGCACTACTTTGGATTTTGCTCTTCTGAGCTCGCTTCGGCAGTTCCTCTTCCCAAAACATTTCCCTGAGCATCGCATACCCAGGCAGCTAATCTTCGTGATCAATTTCCTGTCACTAGATGTGGTACTTCGATATTTCGGTCTTCTTTCCTCCCCCCCAGACTTTTAGAGTGTGGAACACTCTCCCGCTTTCTATCTTCCATCCCAGTTGCAAACTCTGTTTGGAAGCAGAGTCAGTAAACTGGCTCGCTCGTGAGTGTCCTACCTCAACCCCTTTTACAGTATGATTTTTGATTATGAGATTTGCGCCTTATACTGTAATTCACTTTATGCTTAATAAAAACACCGGATTTGGACTCCCTTTTGCTCTGGTTCGCATCTTGGGCCCTTTTCTTCAATGCCCATAAGTGTGCTTGGAGGCGGGTAGGCAAAATGAGGCCCAACGACATCTACATTTTTCAAAGATCTGCTCTTCGGACGACCACATGTGAGCTTGACCTAGGAGTGACAGTGACTTGAACGTTGGAAACCGATGTGTGCCTTTGCTTGAAGCATACTTAGTGCAATTCCACTTTCTTTTGGTATGTTATCTTATGATGCCGTCAGAATGATGTACACTAATCATGTACGCCTCCGACTGGAGTCTGATGAAGCTGCTGCTTTCCCCTGTCCGTTCGTTAAATAACAAAGCTGTAGAGTGCAGCGGGTCACAAGCAGCTCGCTGTCAAGCTACGCCGGACTAACTACTATGTGAGGTTGCAGGTAGCCGGTTTGTGACCAGATGTGTCTTGAAGTGTAAGAAGAGACCCGATCTGCATCCGGTGGACAATCCGTGATGAGACAGAGCTAGACTTGTAAGCAGAATTCCCTTTTCGGCATCACAAGTGCACGAGGAAGCATTTTTTGGCCCTCGGGAAGCTGTAGTAGACTAGAATACCGCTGAATTACCATTTTCAAGAAGTACAACCAACTCATGGAACTCAGTACCTACTGACTTTGTGAAAGGGGAGCACCAAAAGCGTTTAAAGATGAAGCTGGATGCGTATCTGAACGAGTAGTATCTTTGATCTCTCCCTCGAGGCCCATAGCCGGAAGCTGTTGGTAATGAGGTTTTTACCGGAAGTGTTTTGCATGTTTCTAATCCTGAGGACGAAAGTGGCTTAGATGCAAGCTTCTCATTGGGTTCTCTTGCAATCTTTCACGTAAAACATTTTAAAATTAACACCATCAGGATTTTAGAATCCCATTGGCGTCAGCTTGGCAGATGGCTGTTCTCCGCGTATTTGATTCATTTTTCTGGATTCGATAACCTCATGGGGACTATAGAAACTCTCATCTCGCCAATTAACCACGTGTTTACATCCTTTAGCAGTGCTTTGTTCCGCTTCAACCCCATTCATGATCAACATGCACATCTGTACATTTAATATGTTATCCTTTACAAATCTTGAAGCTCGCAAAGTGAAGTTGTAAGAATCGTATATGCTCAGCCAGTCGTACGTAATGAAATAACTCGGACACGGAATACGTTCACCGGGAGTACGACAAGACCAGACAAGAACAGCTAGCATGTATTCTGTCACATCTAGTTGGTACTAACTCGTTTACATACAAAAGTAAGCATGCACTTATCGGCAGACAACGTGCTGACCAGTCACAAAGCGATTTTGCTGAATCTGCACGGTCTAACAGTTACGGCCCAACTTCACTCGATTCGCCGGATACTGGGAATGAAGGTGTAGCACCCTGGACCGCGAGTGAAGACACTTGAATCACTACAGAATTGCTGATTTATTTGAACTGGGCATAGTCAAGATTTGGCCACATTTTTCTTTTCAGTTTGCAGAAACTGCTCCCTCTTTTGGATGCTATGTCTACGTGAATCTGTCGAACCGACATTGGAACGCTTTTTCTTGATGTCCAAGTGTACTCAAGTTACCGATGACAGAAGTCGGACGAGAAATTCATCAAGTGTGACCTTCTCGTGAACATCTGATTTGGTCATGACGACATATTATGCGGTTCACAGTGCTGACGTCGACAATAACAGATTCTAATAAAATTTTCCGGTTGTTTTCACCCCTAGAAATCTAACTGTAATTTCCGATAATCGACCCAAAATTTGCAAATAAACCATGGGTACACTGCACATTGCGGGTTTTTTCATTATTCATTGAAAATATATTTTCCAGTCAAAAAATGTAAACTTACTGACGGTAGTAGTACAGTGACCGACCACTTGACGACGCACACAGTCTAATGGACGTAAACAAAATCGCAATGAGATTTCATCATCAGATGCTCCATAATTTGTACGAAATTGACAAAAATTAGAAAACCCCAGGTCATTGTGGTTTGTAATTCCCCCCGTTCTGCTCTAACTGGCGAGATGAAGGTCCAACGAGTACGTTGTTTCACGTGCATAGCCTATCATCATTAATTGCAAATGGAAGAAATAAGTTACGAGATACAGGGATTTCTTTCAATCTTCTCGATCGCTTAGGTAAAACATGCTAATTCGTGTTTAAATGGGGGCTCGGATCAACACAATTGGAACAGTATGGAACAAATTAGCAAACGATTTGGCAAATCTGATTGGCTAAAGCCAAGTCAAACATTGTTTCTGCTCGCATAGTGGGGTCTACTTATCAATGCAACATCAAATTGGCTATGAACTTTGGGTTCCGATTTCGTCCAGGCACTCGGAATGCTCGACTCAGATCTATCTGATAATAAAAAGAAACCACATGTTCCGCGATCGATGAAGCCCTGTTTCTCTTGGTCGCTTGCCTTCCCGGCGAGGGGTGACTTATCCACGGTACCAGCCACTTCTTTACGTGCTCCCTCATTCTGTGACAAACACACAGATCCGTCCCGCCCATATAGATATCGCGGCAGGTGCTGGGTGTGAGAATCACTTCGAATGGGCTTGAAGTTCTATGGTCCGTTGGTGGTGTGCTCATTTTAGATTTCCGTTAATCCCATCGAGTAGATGATTACCTTTAAAAAAAGTCTCTGAAGCAAATCATTTTTCTCAAGCTCGTCTCCTTGCACTGCCTAGGATCTTTGTCTTCGTGAATCTGAATGGGCTTATCATAGTAACCATTCGCACAGAGATTGGAATGTGAATCTTTATGCTGCTATTGCTCTGAACTGAAGATTTTATATTTTAGGATTTATAGGAGGAAATTAGATTTTCGAAAGTATCAGTTAGATTTGCGAAACCATCACATAGATTTGGAAAAATATATGTATAATTTGAGAACCTAACGCAATGGTTGGTGTTCGCATCGGTAAAGTGTATTTCATTGGTCAACTGGCCACGTGCATCTCTGGCCGACCGTTGTTTTTGTGACTGCCTACCTTACCAAACTCTTCCCGTGCCAAAATGGCACAGACCTCAGTCATGCGACTTGTCTCCCTCACGGAAGGACATCAATCCGGTGAATCAGTGAGGTTATGTTATAACAAAAAAGACACGGTGAGTGAGACACCTGTATTCGGGTGGTTAAACGAGTTCCATTCGTGGGATATGAGCACTCGTTTATATAGTCCGTTTTCCGAACCACCCTGTAGCAATATTGATTCTCTGGCTGTCTGAGCATTTCAGCTGTTTTCAGGCCAGTTGCCTATGACCGTTAGCTTGATTCTTTTGGGTGTTACACACCTATGGCGGGTCCGATTGCACCAATTGACGGCTTGATCGGTGCCCCTCAAATGAGATATTTTCTTGGATTCCAAATATCGAGCTGCGTTCTATCCTAGTCCCAATGCTCCCTTTTGTCTGCTGCGGGATGTTTACGACATATTCATCGTCTGCTCTTTGATCTGTGGTTCTCGGCTGGATGATCCGATCGGTCTGACCTTCGCACTGTTCCGTTGCTCCAACATTTGCCGATACATTGTCTTCTGAGATGCAAATGTATAAATTACTTTATTCATTTGGCACTCCGCCATGCTGGATAATAGCTGGTTGGAATTTTTTAATCCCCATCATGAAGAGTAATTCCTCACAAAACGTATTTATTATATATATATATATATATATATATATATATATATATGCGACTAATATGTACAACATGCTTGAGTTCATGTTATCAATAAAATGTAGCGTCCGTGCTCCCTAATACATGTATCCTCAAAATCAACAAGAAAGAACATATCCAACTAAGTGTAACCTATGGAATCTCACGTTGAAATCTGAAAATCCTAGTACCACTTCAGGTGGAGAATTTTACTTTTAATTCCTAGTCAGTAGATTGTATTGGATTAAATGGAAGCCTCCTGTATTCATTTTTCCGGATGAAAAGTGTAGAAGACGGAGTACGCAGTAAGTCGAAAGCTGTGGAATATTCCGAGGAAAACGTTGATGTCTTTGGTCATCTCCAGTGGTAGACGGTAATACACTGTCATCTAGCTCATTGCCACACATGAACTACTGTGATCTTAGGTACTTCACTACTCCAAGTTTCAGGGTCTGGTTGCTGGCTATCCCTAATGGTACCGTGGGTCTTTGAGGCTATAAGGTATATACCTTATGCTGTACTCATGAGCAAACGTGTCTTTAAAGAACCCAACAAGATGCCAATTCACTTTCAACCGACTGCAATCATAAATGTTGGGATTGTTGATGTCCAAGTTAGCTACTGTAGCTAAAATAGTATGTGATAGTTTCGCAAATCTAATTAATAATTTCGAAAATCTAAGTAATAATTTTGCAAGTAAGTGTGGTAGTTTCTCAAATAAATCCTAAAATTTTATGGACTAAACCCCTTTAATCGGCAACTGGCGTGAAACTGGATAACTATACCCATTGTTTACTTTCCATGCTGCCTTAATCTGAACGGTTCTGCGTGATTTCTTCTACATTTCTATCTTCCGGAATTTCCAGAAAAGCGAGATTGTTGTCACTTTCTAGTTCGCACGTAACTGCTGAGTTGTGATGTGTTGTGTTTACCAGGCAAACGAAATTCGCTAAATGTTCTTTTTCAGTAAAATAAACATTGAATGATATTCTGATATACTTGTCACCCAGTCATTCCCAAGGAGATACCTGCCAGTGCCGATCCAAGAGGGCTGCTCGTTGCAACACCATCCACCTGTTTCTAAGACTGCCCTTCAAAATCAAATCATACTATTTTATGCATGATGGAATGAAATTCTTGACTCGAGTAGCAGGAATAGGAAAAGCGGGATTGAGTGTTGAGTCTATGTCGCATAAATAATTCATCCTCATACGTAGAGGCACACCGGTGAAAACCGAATGAACAATAACGAAAGTTCCACTGAGACTCTTTTTATGTGTGCGGAACTCTGTTGATCACGTAGTGACACGCTGGTTGGGGGTATTCTGTCTCCTATCCTTAAACATATGGTACCACGCTGTCTGAAGGACTCATTCGAACTATCACATATTCTAGAACAGCTGCCCAGAGTTCCCGAGAAATCTCTTAAGGATGACATCAACACGACGGATGCAAAAAGCAGATACGACAGTCTTGTACTCATTTGACTTACGCTGCCAATACAAATACGACCGGTGTGAACACGCACAGAATCGGCAGGACCGCAAGACTCTTCATCCAATCCGGTACCAGCATCCGTAACAGGGTTTGTGTACACCGGTGCAGGATCAACTGATTATAGCCGGTTCCTTTTCCCTTAAAAGCACGGCAGGAAAAAAATCAGACTAAGTTAAATTTTGAGGGGCAGAGAAATGTCTTTGTTAAAGCCGATAACCCACAAATCAGAACAATAACGGGGCCGAGCAACGCTTTATCGGATAACTGAAAATATCTTTGTGTAGCCTGACACGTGACCTTGGTACGATACATAAACGCATATGATTGGCCAATTGAGGACCAATCAAAACACAACAAGCTGGGCGCTATTGAATTATCGATCAAATGTTAGCTGAACAAAAGAGTCTGACAAACAGGGTAATACGAGAGCAATGTTTGATTGCTGGTTATGTGAATGTCTCTGTAATACCTCTCTTCGAAAGTAAGGAATCACACATAAGTCTTTTTCAGTGGTTGAATGCTCAACCTTTGAATTGATGCTCGTGTTCGTGTCGAAAGCCTGCGCTCTACAGGCGGCTCAGTACTGATATCGGAAATGTCACTGTGCTATTTTGGAAGTGCGAATGTGTCCAACCATACATCAAGTGGTAGTTCTCGATGGTCAAGGTGAAGGTTAGTTTCGGATGCATATCGATGCTGTAAATGGTTTATATGCCTTGTCCAGGTTCGCCTATTTCAGCTGACTGCGTACAGAACACTGCCGATCGGATGTAGAACAACACCGGGAATCCAATTCTTTTCACGTCCACTGAACGCTGACACATAGACTGGGTCACCTTTTTTGAAAACCCGTCTCTTCGCCCCATGGTTTCGATAAAACTGAGCTTTCATTATGAGATTTCTGGAACCCAAAGAAGTAGCTGGTAACATCGCGTCAAGTGGTTTCTCATACGTCGTCCCAAGAACATTTCGGCGGGTAACTTCGCATTTAGCGCCGATGGGTTGGGTATCGAGCGAAAGGTCCGTAAGAAAGTATCCTAAATGAACTGTAGGTTTTTCTCTCCTTGCAACTTCTGGAGAGCCCTCTTAAAGGTGTCTACGAATAGTTCTGCCTGTCCATTGGATTGAGGATGACACACGGGGCTACGTACATGATATGTACCCATACTGTAGCAAAACTATTTAAACTACACTGACGAAAACGGCACACCATTATCCGTACCAACATTTTCGGAGAAGCCGAATTGGGAGAAAAGACGAGGGAGTGCGGTTACTGTAGTGAATGCAGATGTTCGCGTCATTGGAATTATTTCAGGCCATTTAGCATGTGCATCCACCACGATTAGAAAGTACTGATTCTTCACAGGTCCGGCGTAGTCCATGTGATTTCTTACCCAAGGCCCAGAAGGTAAAGGCCGTGTATGAAGTTTACATTTTACGGGTGCTTTGGTCGCTAACAGGCATTGCTCGCACTTGCGGACAAGTTCAATAATGTCTGAGTCTGTGTTAGGCCAGTATTCGTAGAAGCTCGCCATGGTTTTAATTTGTGTCATCCCCGGATGGCCTGTGTGTGGTTGGCGAAGGACTTTTGTTCTAAGGCGTTGGAGAATTACCACACGGTGGGACAGCATGAGGCGGTCACTTACTACTGTGAGTGCTTCTTTCCGTCGGTAGAACTGCCGAATTTGAGGGCCGGTAATGTTGGCTGGTCAACTTTTTCGTAAATAAGACTTGACGCGCTGCATAGTGGGGTCAGTTTGAGTTGCATTGCGGATGGAGCCAAACGTTACAGGCAGATAGCGTATGGAAACATGAAATACATGCTTAACATCTGCGTCCACATTTATCACGGAAACGATCATGCCATCGTCTGGTTGACTTTGTGAGTTGGCAGCTATACGGGGTGATAAGGCATCAGCGTGTCCGAAGCCATTTGTTCGTATGTACTGTATGTTAAAATCATAAACATTTATCATTGTCGCCCAGTGCTGTAGTCTGTTAGCTGTATGCAGAGGTACGCCTTTTTGGAGGAGAAAACAGTGAGTAAAGGTTTGTGGTCCGTACGTAATGTAAAATGGTCTCCGTGTAGCATTTTATGAAACATTTTACTGGCAAAAATTGATGCACACATTCTTTTTCGACCTGGCCGTATTCCTTTTCAGCTGTAGTCAATACACGAGACATGTGACATACTGCTTTCTTACTACCATCTGGGAATTTGTGTAATAAAACTGCACCTATTGCCGTAGCCACAAGCATCCGCGGCAACAACAATAGGAAGCATGGGATCGTAATGGGTTTACACATGATAGGACGTAAATATCTTCTTGATCTTCTCAAGCGCGTCTTGACAGTGTGATCACCAAAACTATTTGGTGTCCTTCTTTAAAAAATTACTTAAAGGTGCACGTAACGGCTGCTTATTCGGAATGAAATTATTGTAATAATTTTCCATGCCTTTGAAAGACTGACGCTTAGTCTTGTTTGTGAGAGCAGGCCAACTTTGGATCTCGGCTATCTTTGTTGGGTCCGGACGCCGACCGTTCTCATCTATTATAGCTCCAAGGTAACTGACACGCGGTAGCAGGAACACATATTTTCACATTTGGAGACTAAAGCCGTATGACTGAATGCGTCCGAAAACCTCATCGAAATGTACTAGATGTTCATCCACGGAAGTGCTGACAACAATGATATTGTCCATGTACGCCCCGGCGTAGGACAGACCACTCAGCATTATGTCAATTATTTGTTGAAAAATTGCTGGTGGGCATTTTACGCCAAAGGAAGCTGATTATACTGGTACAACCCTCTGTGAGTGTCAACTGTCAGTAGTTCTTTGTAGGAATCTTCTACTTCTACTTTCAGGCAAGCACCCGAGAAGTCTAGCTTAGAAAACACACGCCCTTCATTTAGTTTGGCAAAAATATCCTCAGGGACCGGGAGTAAGTACTGATGCGTCTGGAGTGTGCCGTTTAGACCGGTTGAGAAATAGCCACAGATGCGTACCACCTCATTAGCCTTCCTTACGGCTACTATTGGGGCGGTCTAAGAAGAATAGGTGACTTTGTTTATTCGATTTAACTGCTCCAAACGATCCAACTCGGCGTCAATTTGTGGGGTGACTGCATAGGAGACAGGTCTTTTGGGACGAAAAATAGGTGTGCTCTCTGGAAGGATGTACAAACTTGCTTTTGTCTTTGTGCATTGGCCTAAGCCGGGTTTGAAAATGTCTGAATATTTTGTTTCTAATGCTGACGCAATGTCTTTCTGTGAGTTTAAATCGACAGTTGCAACATCTGCGGTGGGTGAAAATTGCGGTAAACATGGCGTGGCTGAATTACAAAGTGAACTAATAGGGACATTCGAAAGATGTGGTTGTTATATCAAGTCAGTTCCCAATAGGTTCAGGTCATTTGAAGATGCAACGTAACTAATACCAGTGGCATGAAAATCACGAAATGAAAACTTACACAACAATTCATCAGGAAATTAAATGGGTTGTCCTGAGGAATTGCTAGCTACACGGCTCGTGGGTTCAAGTGTAGAGCTGCCAACACTTCGCCAGGTAGATTTCGAAATGATGGTAAGGTCAGAGGCGGTGTGAATTTGCAGGGTCACAGAGGAAGCACTAATCCTAAGGGTGATGTATTTTCTCTACTGACGTATTGCTTTGTCGAAAGTAGTAGTAGTAGTAGTTGTAGTAGTAATAGTAGTAGTAGTAGTTGTAGTAGTAGTAGTAGTAGTAGTAGTAGTAGTAGTAGTAGTAGTAGTAGTACTAGTAGTAGTAGTAGTAGGTGTAGTAAACACAAGGTTAAATTGTGCTCTGGATCCAAGTGACTGTTCGATAGCGACCTGTTCGTCTGCGTGAATCTGCACAATAACTTTCGTTATGTCCCATCTCGCCACAACGTTCGCAGTTGTGGCACCGGGACTGACAAAACCGCACATAAAGCCACGCACCACTGAACCAGCAAGCTGACGGTGGCCGTTGAAATTCTGGCTTTATTTGGCTTTTTCGAGGTGGAAAGTTTGATTTGGAAATTTTATCCACATTCAAAATGTCTGCCTTAGCCGCTGATACTTGGAGCATTTGAGTCTTTCTTTAGGTTTAATAGTCTAAGATATTCATCGGTGATGTCTTGCAAGGAAAACGAATCCACTGAGTCCAATTGAGCAAGCACACGGGTTTTGATTTTGCTATCATTATGAGACGTTAGACATGAGACAAATATCAATAACTTAAATTGATCATCAGTCAATTGTTTCAATTGAAATCTCTCTCACTCACGATTTACTCTGCCTGCGTATGTAACGATATCCTCATCTGTTTTTCTGATGATCGTTAAGCAGTTCTAACGAATGTTGAATATTGATGTTCGCTCGCCGAAGATAGTCGTGAGATGTGAAAATATCTCTTTCGGAGTGAGATCTCTTGGGTGTTTGGGTAAAATATAGTTGCAATACTGGGTGTGTTCTGATGTGCCCAATTTCCGCATCAGAAGGCTGACTTTGGCTGCTTCATCCAGAGTTGCATAATCCACAAAAAATAGATCTTCATATCTTTCGTACCAGAACGCAAATGTTATTCCTTTGTTTGCATCGTAACTGAATTCCTGGATTGAGGTGGCCAATGATTCCCACTGTCCCTGCTCTGGTTTCTCTATGGCCTGGAAACCGCTCAACAACATAAACATGATTTTTTTTCGGTCATCAACTGAAACGGCTTTGGTTGTCTTTATTCCTGTTCTACTAATGCTTGTTGCAGTAGATGGAGTTGCTCTTGTTGCTGCTGAATTAACTGGATCATAATGTTCTGTCCCACCATCTCCGCCGCCCAACTGTTGAAGCCGATAACCCGCAAATCAGAACAATAACGGTGCCGAGCAACGCTTTATCGGATAACTGAAAATACCTCTATGTCGCCTGACACGTGACCTTGGTATGATACATAAACGCACATGATTGGCCAATTGAGGCCCAATCAGAACACAACAAGCTGGGCATTATTGAATTATAGATCAAATGTTAGCTGAACAAAAGAGTCTGACAAACAGGGTAATACGAGAGCAATGTTTGATTGCTGGTTATGTGAATGTCTCCGTAATATTCTCAATAGAACAATAACAATAAACAGATGATCAAATTTCTACTCAGCGTGGTTTCCGTTTGGTTGTCCTTGTCGAATCCTTTACTGAACCTATCCCAGTCATGAATGTAAGGCTTTTCTACCGACGAGGCAGTTATTATTATAAAATTTACCTTTTTGACACAGACAACATCACTACTATGTAGTCACGGTTATTCTCTCTCTAGCCTTTTTAGTTGTCACAGCGCCGAAGCTCATGTTACGTGCTGTACTCAGCTAGTGGCCAACCGTCGAATAAACTAAGGCCTGTGTGGTTTCCAATCCTAAAATCATTAACGAAGGTGATCTGCTCCTTAGACAACCTATGGTTGGCCACATACATCTGTTGTGAGGCAAGTAAACAAGAATCCATGAAAAATCTGCCACAATTCATCCTCTTTGCCCGTCAAATGGTTTCAATCAAGCTTCCATCTCCGGTGAATAAGCCAGCCTCAACTGCTACTGTAGCTTCTGTTGTGAATGTGCTCAGATTTTCAGTGTGACGGAATCTTTTCCGATTAGAATAAAGCAAACATTTACTTCGCGCCGGCTCACTACTCCTTCGTGTAAGTGCAGAAAGTTGTTATCTCCCAATTAATACACTTACTTGCCCCCGTCGTCACTCGCGCTATTCGTGCGGATGAGGATCTGAAAATAAGCCGCACTCCGCTCCCAAACTAGCACCCTCGTATGCGCTGAGAGTTAGCTAATGCTATTGCGCATGCACTCTTTAGGCTTCGGGATACATCTCTGTTGATCGGGAAATTGCTGGGTAGATGGTTTTCCTTTCTGTCATTGGCTACAAGACCATGATAGTGATTTAAGACAGCTTGGGTTTTACAGGTTTTGACTGAGAGGTCATGCGTCCACCAATTGCAAAATTGTTTCAGAAATACCAAGTGCTTCCATACTGTCAACAATATGGCTTCCCTGTTTGTTGAACACGGTGTGTGTTCGACTGAAACTAAACGCGTTGAACACTTTACACGTGCTTTTGTCAGAGACCTGACAAAAGCCTCATAATCAGTTGCTACGAGGACCACGAGAAATGGTTTTTGATGAACAACTGATTAGCCGAGTTTAGGCATTGTTAGACAGACTTTCTGCCCCGGTAAATTCTCGCAGACATTGTGTGCTTGACGAATAGGTCTCCGCTCTCCTTCATGACTCGCACGTCCCCTCTCCATGCGGGCATCCTGAAACCAAGAAACTTCATTTACTCTAATGCTGATGATGATGACGAAGATGACACACTAAGAGTGCCGAAGAATCTGACTGTGGTAATGCGTCCGTCTTACGCTTGACTCCTTGAGATAAAATTACAAGTATTCACGCATTTCTTGGGTCGCTCGGTGCACCCTACAAACTACAATATAATTAAGACCGCTATGTGATAAGTTCATATCCGACCAAAGTACTTTCGATCGATAGAGAAACACAAATTGATTCAGTTTTGGGGATTTTTGTTTATTTTGTTTACTTTCGTTTCCTGTTGTCCTTATCACGGCCCGGAATTGATCCACTTGCCTGAGTCAGTGTTCATCCACATTTAAAAATTCAAACTGACTGGGTTTTGTGAGGACCGTTCAGCAACGCATGCTTGCAAATCCCGGTCATGTGGCCTTCCACCTCCCGGTCCAATTATAATACCTTGTACGTCTGAACTACGTACTTCGTGTATATGAGACGTTAAAGAAATACAATCCGGTACTGGCCCCCTTTGGTTCTGGTTTCCAATAGAAGGATGGCAGTTCCTGTGGCGAACTTATAGCGGTCTGCACGATACAAATTCTACAATCTTTGCGGACAGCCCACCGCGTTCGTGATCCCAAAGTAATGGTGCCATTCGTACTAAAAGGTATTCCAAAAATAAAAAATTTTAAATCAGTCCACAGCGTTTTAGATACAACTCGCCGGTCTTTCGGAGTTCTTTAGATTTTTTGCAGAGGTGCCGCTGCCTTCCCACGAATACCGGTGGAATCGACCAGGCTGGGAATATTGCCGAGTGCCACCACAAACCTCATCGTTAGAATAGGTAGCCCCAGCTATTAATGTCATCTTCAGGTAACGGGTTTGTTTCTGAAAGCAGACCAAATAACCCAGTATACTTGTGACTTGTTCCTTGGAGCTATAGGAGACCTGACCTCGGTGCGAGTTTTCCTCTCTGGTTGCGCAGTGGTACCTGGAGACACTCGTTGACCATACTTAAGGTAAGAACAATGGGGTTACTCTCCTTGCGTGATCTGTCAAGTAAGGTTACAAATGGGTGCGAATGATTGCTGGAGAATGTGATAGAAGAGATAAATGACAGCGAAGTTGAAGTGAAGTATAAAGTTCGAAGCCCTTCGGTGTGGGATCTATGCGCGGGTTTGATTCCCGCTGGAGTCAACTCCTTTCAGTTTTGGATCACTTCAAAGAAGGGTCTGTTTCACATGAGACTTATGCTGGTACACCTTTTCTGAGAACTGTAAATGCTTGTTATAATCCGTTAGTATCATGCTTGCGCAACAGAATATTTTAATTCTATCTCACTGCTTTTGTGAAGCCTTCGAGTGATGAGTAGAAAGTTGACATTTTATAGAGAATAGTTGTACGATTTTACAGTATACTACAACTAAAAATGTTCTGAATTCAGGCTCCATAAATGAGAGTTGTTTTTAGCAAATGCGCCTGGGATCCACTATTCATCTTTAGCAATCAGCCACATCCAATTAACAGGGAGTGTGTGTTGCTTTGCAAAATAGAAGCAATCCCTTTTCGGTTCTGTTTCGGACTGCATGGCGGACCAAAAGTTTAGCTTGCCGCGTCCGAGGCCCTGTGATGTCGAAATGATGATAGACCTTTCGCTACTGTTGGCTCCTAAAGAGCCAAATGAAATTGCTGCGCGTTGTTTTAGGACCCTGTTGTGGAAACTAATATGGACAAGACCAGAAGCGCCATCAAGTGAGATTTCTTCGTATAAAAGAGATAAGCAGGTCAGGTTAAAGAATAAATCTGTACTTAAATTCGACCAAGAGGCTCGATAATACGTCATAAACATCACAAAAAGGAGCGTGATCGGTTCAGTAATAAAATCTCAGTGGGCTAGCCATAGAAAACTCACTTGGTTTAATTGTGAGTGGACCGTTGAGTGATATGGAAACGCGTACCAACCCAGTAGATTATAAAGCTCAGTCAGTACGTGCTCATTTCTCACGAATGGACTACACTAGATCAATGCAATGGACTCCTAATCGATTACTTATATTGTACAATTTCTAGTTGAGTTGATTTTTAGTGGATGATTTATTTATTGTTCCAAGCATACCATTCTCAACGAGATCGCCAATTTTCGTGGTGACTCGCTATGTTCTAGTCCTACGGAACTATTTCAATTTAGCACTTTTAGAAGAAGGTACAAAACCACATGTTACCACTCCTCATTAATTCATAAACAGTATGGACTCAATTTTGAGATCAGGGGAAAAACACACTGGTCTTAGCTCTATTTGTGTTATTTGTCAGTAGACTATTTTATTGGTGGAGTGGATACGTCCCACGTTAACAAAATTAAGTCAATTTCATTGAGTGTAAATTAAGCCAAATCCCAAGAGTCTGCAGCCCCTATGGTAGTCGGACTCACTTATAGGCACAAACCTTATCAGCTGAACCAAGCCCGCTCCCCCCCCCCTCCAGGACGTCCTCGACTATTCACGAACTAATCTTATTGTTTGCTCGGTTAAGTTACTCCTACTGTGTCGAACCTACAGCAGGATATCCCCACGTATTAACCGCTGTTTATCCCGAGGACTACACAAAATGCTTTTGGTGATGTTATTCGGCTGGACAGATTTGACAAAAGTGTTCACTAAACTGACAAGTTAAAATTTGTCGACCTAGGTACCAACGTTAGCTAACCAAATTGTACGCTTACGGTCTGAGAGAAGAAACAATGCAACTAGGAGGAAATCGTCAAATTCATTATCAAAATCGAGGGACCGAGTAAATCTCCACCAAGTCCTTTCACTTTAGTGCTTTATGCAACCGGGGTGAATATCCAACCGCCACATAGCCACTGTGATGAGGAAAAGATCAGTGAGGATGAGTGTTCCACAAAGCTAGCCTGGAAATTCCGTGCGGGGGAGGGTGTGGGTTGGTCGGGAATCGAGCGGATCGAGGAACTACAGAAGATGTATAGGAATTATTAGGAACAATTAAATGTTTACTTCGTGATATAGCACCGGATGTTGGTATGCATTGGTCGAGGTCGGGAGGAACGGGGCGTGTTTTGTCAGACAAAATCTCATCAGTGGAAGTCAAAAACGGTCATAAGATGGCATCCTGAGAGTAGATGGGAGCTTGAAAAATTGCAACAAGTATACAGAATAACTTTGCTCCATCAATGCAATCAAATACGTTGGTATAATCCAAGAAAGATATTTTAACTATCTGAATTTTGCCACCCACGGACGATGAAAACAGAGTGGATAAAGGAAGCAGGACTTCGAGGACTGCGCGTAATGGGCGAAATGCTACTTGTCTGGAATCCAGAACCTCAATCTCTAGCATGAACTTTCCGAACGCTCCGATGGTAACTAACTTATATACGGCATATATATATATATATATATATATATATATATATATATATATATATATATATATAAAGATTCGAGTGACTAAAATAAGACAAAAACAATGAAGAAGAGTGAATGAAGTTGAAATGGATTTTAAGGTACACGGGGCGGTAATTCAAAAAAAAAAATAAGTTCACTTGTGCAGGCTGATGGGTTAAAAATGTAATCAATGTGTAGTCGTGTTGTATGTAGTATGTTCTGATCGGTGATGATAAAGCGGTTGAGAAAATGAACTTTAGCCCGTTTCTGTCAAGCTTGTTATTGTTCGCTAACACAGCTCCGTCGGAATTCATGGTAGTCAGTAGATGGCTTGGTAGCCACGGTGACTTTTTCGAGGAATAGATTTTAATCGATACGCTCTGAAGTGACCTTAAATCTGATATATTAAGCGGTGTCCAGGGGTTCAATCTTGCCACCCAAGTGAAAGCCCTCGGTTGATTGAATTGTTGGGCATTCTTGCATTACAAATGTGGTGAAATTCTTCTTGTTATTAGCAATACTGTCATAGCGAACGGCCAAGCCAAGTCCACGGTTCAGACCGACTGTTTCAGAATGCAATAAAATATAGCTGAATTGAATCATGGGCACCTCCACTGTGCATGGTAAGCAACAATCCTCATCTTATTTAATTGCCTCCCCGAAAACGTCCATAGAGACTACAGTCATTTAAACTCATACATATTGACTGGCATCAGCCAGATTTAGTAATCTCTCCCGCCAGGGAGGGGGCGGTTGCTTGTGTTCAATCTCAAACAACAAAATCAGAGAAAACTTCATGAGCCCAAAGCCCAGTAAGTGCACCACAGGGATCTTGCAGCTACGTCAGTCGAACACCAACTTGGGTGCAAACTGTCTGCACACTACTCTGCTCCCTTCAATGAAAGAACACTGTCCGCAGTGCCGTATACTCCATCACCACATACAAACCAGGAGTATTCGGTTCATCGGGACTATTCACCCGATAGGCCATGTCAAAAAATCACTATCGGCCACTGTGCCTCAAAATCAACCAATTAACAAGGCCTCCCATTTTACTCGGTCCCACTGGCAGGGTCACCAGTGTGTAGTATGATAGAAGACTCTCGAGTTCTTCATCAGGCTGCTAAATATGATGAATGGAAATCACCCCGGCTTTTTCCGCCAAAATATCTAGTAGCTGCAACTATTGTGTACATGATCGTTTGCGTGTATAGTGTAACTTTGGACCTTAAAATTGAGCAGTTCTCCGAACGTTTGGTAGCAAAGACTTTGGTCGGGAGTTAGGACAATGTCGAACAAGCAACTACTCAAACCCGTTCACCTCTATATACACGTGGTAAAGATTAGTATTCATGCCTATACTCCGCTAAATCAGTCGGAGACAAAGCTGCTTCATCAGTGAAATGACTAGGAAGCGCGACCGCAGATCAGGTATGAGACAACTGGTCCACTGATTGCCATCTTTTTTTTATCATCCATGGTGTTACAATCCTATTTTAAATAACTAGCCAGGTCATCAGCACCTATTCACAAAACTTGGAGCTGCACAAAAATGGCTCATAAAAGTTCACTAGAACAGCTTGTTTTTGTCCAGTTGAATCAAATTTCAGTATTACTGCAAGATTTATCAGGTGAAGTAAAGTGTTCCTCTGCCAGGAAACTGATCAGTTTGGCATGGAAGATACGACTGAAACGTGATGTAACTTCAGTGAACCTTTGCAAAATGACAAACCTTTCACTAGGAGGCCGGCAAAGGTGATGGAGTAACAGTGAAGTCAAATAAAATTTGCCGATTTGTCCAAGATTCTTCAAAGTCAACTGATATGCTACTTCGCCATAACGATCGGAGAACTGCTTGATTATAAGGTCACAGTAACTATGTCTAAAGTTACACTATACGCGCAAGTGGTCATGCACGTATTAATTGCAGTTACTAGATATTCCGGCAGAACAAACTAAGGTGATTTGCACCCATCCCGATGTGACAGCTTGGTCAAGCCTTTCGAATGAATCTGTTGCAATCGCGAGACCAGACAAAATATACAGACTTAAATCGTAGTCGGTTTAGTGATTAGTTTGTCTAATTATTAGTGTACCACTTATCGGAGACTAGAGTAAACTTGATAGAAAAAATGTCAATAATTAATCAGTCCGTAACATGAAAAAGGTATTAAAAGCCGAACCAGTGCGCTTGACCATTTAAAGCATGCCGGGCTTCTACGTGGGATCCAAGAGACCCATCAAACCAGTGATTATGGGCAGTAAGATGTGACCACGCATAATAACAAGTGATGTTTTATTAAAACAATTTACCCATCGAATTGATACTGTTATTTGTAGTTCGCACCATACCTGATCATACTAGTGGTTGTTTTATTTTCCTAGTAATGTTACTGCTGAACAGTAGCAATCAGAAGCACCACAATCAGTGAACCTTTATTGGTTTGTATTTGTGTTCTCTCGTGTATCGCCTGATTGGCCATGTGTTCCCCACATCATTCCCCCTGCTTCCATACCATTATTATATTTGGAAACGTAAGTCAGTAGTAAGATCAGTTTGCATGATGTGTTCCTCAGCATTTCGGTGCATCTTTACCGGTGCACACTGCACATTGTCTAAAGGCAAACACACAACATTTTCCATTCAACAACTGCTACCACACAATTGGCCAGCTGACAATTAGGAACAGTTAATAACTTCATTAATCATTGTCACTTTTTGCCCAACTGTAGGTGGTGATGACTAATTGCTAGTGCCGGACCAATGCACCTGGCCATTTATAACGTATCGCGCTTCCACAGCGGGTTACACGACCACAAGATTTATCCACTCGGCGATAGTATGCAGAAATACATGACTACGTGACACGAAGAGTGATACTTGTATTTGCACAACTTAGCAGTCGAAATGATGCTGGCATTTATAATTTTCTCCCCACTTTCCAATCCTGAAGATAATTTTGATATTCGAGTTAGGTTGCTGTTGAGAAATAGGAATCAATGAACCACTGCGATCAATGAAATGTCAATGGTTGTTACATTGGAATGAGATCCGCTGAATTCTCCCAAATTCGGGAAACTAATGTGAATATACACGATTGAACCGCAAACAGGTTAGCGATACATATTTTGCTAATGGATGATACTGTCGAGTGAATGCTACTTAAAGTGGTTTTACTGGTATTTTCCATACCGGGGGCTTTAAAATTGACCAACTTGATCAGTTTATTCACAATGGGCGTGTCCATGTTGGTTGATTTATCAATAACAGTGTGATAGGAATACGTCGGCAGCTATGTGCGACCACTCCGCGTTAAAATGAGCCATTTCTGAAGCTAAATTAGCAAATCTCGGTATTGGCCATCATCGTCCCAAGAGGACAATCCAAAGTAATTTTTCTCACGAGATGTCCAGATACAACTACTGCTACCGTTTTTAGCAGCATATACAGAAATCCCACTTTCCTAGGGGTGGATCTGATTCCAGTGAACACACAGCACATGGTGGAAACGAATAATGATACCACTGTGTCCCCAAACCCATGTGCGTCATACCCATGCACCAATACGTGGGCACCGAAAATCCCTGCCCACCGATGAAGTGTCTGATTGGGAAAAACCTCACAGACACGCACTCACGTACGCACGCACAGGTTGCTTCACCTTTAGGAAGTGTTGCGAATATGACCTAATCACTTTATCGGAACGGCACTCAGGTTGGCTCGACTTCGGGGTGGAGCACGGACATCCAACTCCGAGCTATTTTTAAATTAATTCAGTTGCATAACCTGTCTGTGGTGTTGGTCAGATCCGATAGTGTGCAAACGAAGCGAATGTCGAACGTGATGGACCCTCGAGCGCCATGACCAGACAGTTGGTTGTATTTGGCCGGTTTGACGTGGCAGAATAAAAGTAGCCCGATCTGATCCAATCATCTTAATTGTTTTGCATGGTCGATAAACTTGCATTGGATTGAATTGTTGTTGCAGGAAAATGCGACCACGTATCACGACAAGTGAGGCCTTGGTGCTCACAAAATATAATCACCATGTTGTTGTCATGATTTTTAGCTTTCTTTCTACTTTGCCATGCTAGTGATGATCATTTTATGATTTCCTTTTTAGGTTACTGTTGAAAAGTACCGATCAGAACAGTCACAATCCGAGGATCGTTAATAATTATTCCAGTTGAACTAGATTTATTGAAGTCTCTCACATTCAGGAGACCCAAGTTAGCGATAAACACTGCGCTATTGGATGACATACCGCTGACCAGACACTACTAATGTTGCTAGTGGATTCGGGATTTCCATGCAAGGCGCTGCTTAGTTGACCAACATGACCCGTTTATTCACAATAAACAAGTTCATGTTGGCTTATATAGCAATGACGGTCCACTCGATTCGCTTAGGTAGCTTTATCCAATCACTTTGTAGTTAAAGGTGGCACTGTAAAGATTTATTGAAATTGGATACAGAAATTCTGCTCTTCATATAGAGAAACTCCGTTAGGCTGGTCTATTCCAGGTTCTATGCTTTCTATCGTAATTCTATCTTGTATTCACCAAACAGTTCGTTTGCATTTTAAGCACTTTGACCACCAGTTGCCATGCCGACCACCACCCCTTCACTTCCACGTCCGCATGACAAGTTGTGTTTTCAATCCCATTTCTTCACACAATTTTAGCCTGGTTCCTATGGCAGATGTCGGTTGACATTAGTTGCCATTTGTCCAACTATTGATGACATATGTTCGGTTGTATCGCTTACGCAACCTTTCTCTCCGTTTTTGGAATGACCCAGTGGTATCCACGACCCGCTCTGTTATTACGTCATAATCGCACAGGTTACTTGACAAGGCCCAAACCTTTGGACTAAGTTATTTTTCTCTATCTGCCTTATTTATGCAAACGACTGGACTTAGCTGTCTCTATGATCATGCAATTTCTCATAGTCATGCTATTCCGTTTGTTCTTCATCACACTTGTGTGCGCTCCCTCGAATCATTACTTCTCTTCTGACCATCGACTGATCAAAATGCCCCCCATTAATAAGGACCTTCGTTGTAAACCACTTGACTCGCTCGTGCATCGCCGTTCCGAGCTTTTCTTTTCTATTGTTGCCTGGGCGTTTTAAGGCCTTTGATGACTGTGTTTGTTACTGTGATCGGTTTGCCCTCAATTTAAGGTATTCTATTGTTATTGTTTGATAATTTGTCCTAAAGCAAACGTAGAAAAGCGAACTTGCGTTATCTGCCTTGGGACTTCGGGTTTGTTTATCTGCGAGTCACTCGATTACGGGACGACAGTCCTGTACAGGCACCTTTGAATATATAATTTGCAAATTCCAATGTTATCCAAGGTTTTCTCATGCGAACAATGCAATTAAAAGTCAAAATCGAGCTACTGCGACCGTTTTCAGTAGTAATGCTAAGAATTCGAAGCTCTATGGGTGCACACACACTTTAGAAGAACACCCTGTGCGGTAGTGTATAGGATGGGGATCACAGCATTAGGATCAAATCGAAAAAGTTCGGGTAAACGGTACAACGGACTTATAACAAACCAAGTCAACCAAAACAGTACTTTTGTTATGTAACCTTTGTCTGATTACGTCAGACTATTTTGTTATGGCCCCTAACTTATATATTATTGCACAAGCTTGAGAAAGAATAATCGAAAAGAATTCTTCGCTCCATCCGTCTTCCATGTGACCTATGCGAATAATTAACCAGTTCTCGCTCTCTCACTTTCTCCATTTCGGGTTGATCAATCCGCTAAGATCTTAGCAACAAGGCTTCAAAGACCACGTTATTCTCTCGCAGAAATCGAGCAGAACCCCTTTTAGACGGAAAGTGACAGACAACGTGTAGACTGAGGCATGTCCATGAGTGAGGATGGAGGTTAGCTACAGGTCGCTTAAATAACAGTCTAAGCAGATACGGATTCCGTTTTGTCCATTTCGAATGCAGAGTACTGCTAAAGGACTCGGTGGATCCAAGATCAGAAAGTAAAATGGCAAAGCCCAAGATCAATTAAGCCAATGGATATTTTGCTGTTGTATTTACCCAGGGTTCGGAAATCGGGTGAAGTAACACCAAGTATGCGTTGGAAACAGTAGGTTTCCCCTAACCTCAATTATCTGCCATGTCGATCTGGTAGTATTAGTCCGTCAACAGTCAGCGGCCCTAAGAGCAGTTCTAGTATACCATTCGAAAACCTGATCGATGCGAACTGAAGACACTTGAAGGTTGTCGGTAAATAAGCATGTTTTTATAACATCATTTGAACTTAGTGGGAACACCGGATCATCAACAGAGCGACTGGGCACATTACTGAGAACAAGCTTACTTTCGGTAACTTCATCTTCTGGCTAATACAGTTACATAGAAAAATTGCTTTTGAATGCTTACAAATAAGATTTACGGAATGACTGTTCAAGAAGCTTCAGATAATAAAAATGCACAAACCGGCTTGGTTCGGTTTGAAGAGTACAACAATCATCTCCGGGGCGATCCTCGCGCAAACCATCGATTCAAATCCCTTTACAGACTCCCTCAGCATGCATCCAAAATAATCCACCATAGACAATTGTAGTTGCGATTCGGCTTCAAAATCTACCGCTTTGTTCTTAAAGTGGTTTCTCACGCCATTCCAAGTGCCCTCCACCAGAATCGACTTTGGCTTACCAATAGGATGCGGCGAATAGCGCGATGCAAATGGAAATGGTCAGACCCATGCACAATTAGATTCATCCCACACAGCGTATTAGGCTATTCCAGTGTTGCGTTTTCAAAGCCACAACGACCGTTTTAATCTGCCAACCAGTCCGTAGATAAAACCTCTCTACATGAATCATTTCGTAAACATTGTGTGAGCACTCATAACCACCAATTCTATGTAACTGTGACAGCCAGAAGATGAAGTTTACGAAAACAAGCTTGTTCGCTACTTACTTGTCCTAGATGCAACAATATTTATCCGCTGGGGATGGTGTGCAGGTGAGACAAATCGCTAGATGAAACACTACCTGAACAGACTGTATTGATCGAGACATACGATGCGCATGTACGAACCTCTCTATGTACAGTGTTAGCTAGGATGGATGGTAATTGCAAAATAAGTAAGATTAGTCAGTCTGTGGCACATCGGAAAGGGACGAAAAGCATAAAGAATAGACTTGATCACATTAGACTTCTCGACTGGGGTCCGTGAGACGCGCCTAACCAAGGGTTAAAAATACTAGGGAGCATGACCAACAATCGCACTGCTGCATTCGTTTTCACTCTTCGTCCAACCGATGCTTTAACTGGCACCCGTCGTTTCCCTTTGGTTTTCTCGTATTCCTATCTCACCTATTATCTCCGGTTTGGTCTTCCTGAGTGAAGCTATTGCAACTAGTGCTTGATTAATGGTTGTTCATATTGAACTGCGTACAAATCACCGGCACGTTTGCCATCAAGGTGAATCTGACAACAGTTTGACCATGAGCACCAGACATTTAATCCTCCGACACTTTAATGCGATTAAAAACGTCATGAGAATGAAGGTCATACGTGCTTCGGTCATACAGAGTCTATCATTGTCGCTTTGGCAGACCGTAAAAGACATTTATCTACAATGTTGCACCAACGTCAGATCATCAATATACGAAACGATAGCGGGCGAAAACGATCTCAATTGAAGATTTTATGAGTTCGAGCACTTCATTTCTATATTTGGAAAAGTGTATGAGCATTGAGGACAGCCAGGTGAAGAAAGCATTCAAGTTGTACATTTAAGATCATGCCCACGAACAGATAGTACCTTGATTTGTGTTGCGGCTGTAAACGAAATTTCCCGTCACGCTATAGTTTCAGGAACGAATTTGGCGGGGAGGGACACATTTTACAAAAGGATGCTGGAACTTGCGGGAACTTTACATTCCGCGGTAGCCCATTGTGTATATTCTACCATGGGGGCCGAGGCACCATGTTTGGAAGCTTCCCTGTGAAGATTACAGCACTTCCCGCGCTGTTTAGGAAAACTCCAACCATAGTCCTAGAACTTGTCAGTCTAATAAAGTGGAACCGTCCAGGAAAACCGGCAACTTTTACCATTTACCAGCAATAACAGTGTGATGCTGCTGCCTCCGTTTCGTTCAACTGATGGTCTCAGACGGCAGCCGGCGTGCACACGAATCGCAAATATGGTGACCGTTGGGGTAACAAAAAAGTGAAAGTGGCGCAATATAAAAACATTGTATGTATAAATCAGAAATTTGTACAAAAGTCGACTTTCTGGCTACTCAGTCGCACTGCTGTTCGTCTTCTTGTTCAACTTCGAATTCCGTGGACTGTTTTACCGGCGCTGGATCTGTGCTGTCTGCCGACTCGTGATCTTCCATACCCAGGATTTCACCTGTCTGAGTCATGCTGGCGATCAGATCCTCTGACATGTATTTCTCCAAAATTTCACGCTTTTTTTGCGCCAGCAATGAGGCTTCAACCTTTAGAAGGTGAAAGGAATATACAACAGGGAAAGGATAGTATTCGGAACCCAGAGAAAACTGACGTTGTGAAAGTGGTGAATAATAAGCAGCATTGTGAATGGATGATGGGATTCGCAACCGATACGTAGTGATGAGACGCGCATCTCATTGAGTATATTAGACTTATATTTTATAACATAATATACCAAACGGGGAAGAGACCATGAAAAAGTGCATACAACTTCACAGCAAACAGAACAGACATTACAAACTCCCAACCTAATTATGCGTGGCAGGATCGTTGATTATTCAGGAGTATTGGATGGGCGACAGCTGATTTAGCGACGATACGGTTGCTCTATGAGGCAAATAACAGCTCGCAACCTATGCTTAACTGTTTTGATCTTCAGACAAAGTCTATTGGTTTGTGTATGACTGTACCAGAAAACTAGGCACCCTTCGACTGCACCAGATTTAACTGAAATATGCTTTTCCCGAAATAATCTTGAAAAGAAAAGCCAGAGTTGCACGATTTATGTCCGGGACGATTTCGCTGCATCTCAACATGGTGCATACTGCAGAATGATACTGTTTATAAAAGTTCACCAGATTTGACATCTCACTCATGTTATTCGAGGGATGATGGGACTGACCCAGAATTCCACATACATCGGCATCTGGATCCCTGAGCGGAGCACTTTAAGGAACAGTTCAGCTGACCCATTTCAACAGTTGGCCTTCCGCATATACCTGCCAGAGAACCGACGCAGGTAGATATCACTCCTCTATTAGAAATGGAGGTTATGAAAGAGATAGATTATTCGAAAAAATACAAAGCCGCTGGACCGGATGGGCCGTCTCCATCTTTTTTCGAGGATGGAGGCGAAACTCTGGTTTCTGAGTTCACAAAACTTCTCCGGATACTATGGGTCAGTAAGCAGATTCCCAGGGAATGGTGTTAACCAACCGACTTACAAGAAAGATGAAAGGTCCTCTTGTGAAGACCACAGAGAAATTAGCTGAGAAAATATCTCACCCAAACTGCTTGCCGGGACTATTCTTCACCGATTATCCAGTGCCCGCGGAATGTGTACGCGTGAGAATCAAGTCGGCTTCAGACCTAGTCGGGGTTGTATCGACCCCATATTCACTCTTCGACAAACCTTGGAGCATAGACACATCTTCCGTAGGCTCACAATATCTGTTTTTCTTGATTTGAAAGCGAAGTTCGATTCAGTCAACCGCACAGTGCTCTGGTGCTGCCTGTCATTGAAGGTTATGACAGATAAATTTAGTTCTCTTTTTCAATGCTTGTGCGCAAAACCGCCGAAGCCGAGTGCGTGCTTACGGCGATCTTTCACCCGAGTTCACCACAGAAAGTGGTGTTCGTCAGGGTTGCCTTCTTTCGTTCTTCTTCTTCTTCAGTTAGGTAATTGAATTGATTCTTGAGATAGCTCTATCCTCGTGTGAGGATAGTGACATCGACCTCTGCACAAGCAGTAAACTGCCTGTCTTCCTATGATGTCTTGGTCACTGAGCTTGGCGTTTGGATCGCAAACGTTTCCTCACCAGTGGAAATGACATCGTCAATGTATGTGCAGTGTTGGCGGTGATCTTTTGTCATTATAGGTTTGTCATTAGTTCTGACTTTGAGCCTCATAGACGACTTTGTGCCAAAAGCTCGACGTTTGTTTTTCCACCCGGCCTTTACTAACCTGACGTTTGAGCTTAGACGATTGACGTTCTGTTTGGAGAGCCTGACTTCTTATGTTTTGTACTGACTTGGAATACGCCGGCGATATTGTTCTTCTGAGTGAGGATCCAGGTAAGTTACAAACTTCCCTGGATAGCCTAAACAACAGCATAGCAATATGTGGGATGCATTTTGCACCTTCAAAGTGTAAAATGCTGCTGAAGGACTGGGTTGGCTTTACGCCAAATCTTGTCTTGGCAGGGAAAGCTCTAACTGAAGTAGATATTTTTTGTTACCTGGCCAGTTACATCCCACCAAGTGGGCAGATATCGGATGAATCGTCATCGCATGTACAGAAGGCGCTTTTGGCTTTTACTGACAGCCATTTGTGGCGCCCGCGTGTCTTCCGATTGTCTGTCAAAATAGGTTAGATATTTTCTTTTATACGATTCAGAAACATGGCTGTTAGGAGTAGAAGACAGACGAAGACTGTCGGTTTTCGAGCACCGATGTCTCCGTAGCTTTAACCGAATATGGTACGAACACCAGCATCAGCAATGCTGAAGTTAGACGTATGGTGTTGGGGACCAGAGGTCAGTCTCTGGATCAAGTACTAAATCTAAACAGGTTAAGGTGGCTGAGGCATGTGTTACGCATGCCCACTGTTAGACCTCCTCGGCGTACGCTATCTTCGGAGGTACGTAGTGCTTCGAAGACAGGTCGCGATGGTCAGTCCATGACATGGCAAAAATGTATGAAAACCTTGACCAGTGAACTTGGTCAAGTAGGACTTCTAGGTTGGGGTTCACGTGACATGCGTACAAGATGGCTGGAGACACTAAGTGATATGACTAGGTGACGCGCCCAGTGGCGTAGCTGCATTCGGACTCTTTTTCGTCTTCCTGATTTCCGTTTCCTACCTTGCTTTCGGCTCTTCTCCACTTCATACCCCTATTTTTTTTTGCCCCTGACTCAACGATGCTGAAGGTAGAAACCGAAACCAGGGCACATAAGTGCGAGGTTAATGGCTGAATGGACAGAACTGAACTGAACTATACATCGGCACTACCATGAGACCAACCGACTAAACTAGGAACGAAGTTCCGCTTCGTGTAACAGTACAAGATGAGCTTCCCTGCAAATCCACAGATGATCGCGCTTCAGAAATGAAACGAGCCTCAAAACCAAACTTCGCGTCATTGTCACTGATGCACCCCGCTCTCAAGTACGCACGCTAAACCAGACAGGACAATGATACTAGGACAATTTTCACACCTCGAGCATTGTAGTCTGCATGGTTTGACTGGACTTTTTGGAAAATACATAAAGAAACTCAATTTCTATGCCTTACCTAGGGTACAACTGACACTTTGGCGTTTAGCTGAAGATACGGCTTAACGAGGCCTAAGCAAACAGGAGGCGCGCAAGCCCTCAGTCGGATTTTGGTATCCATCGCGTGCGCAAAAATGGGGTTCCAATAAGTTCTAGCCTCACTGCTGATCACAGTGAGTGGGTACGCATTGTTGGAGACATCTAGGAAATCGACTTATCCTCGTGCGGTTAGTCGCAGTGGTGATTAATCAGTCATTATAGTGGAATTCGTGCTGTGACGTCGCGGGGTTCGATTCCCGCCACCGACGGTCAGTTTCCCATTTGGCAGCCTATGACCAACCGCAGTCCTCGTTGCAGACACGTATATTGCTGTATAACATCTTGCCTTTTTTATTCATCATATAATAATGGTACAATACTTCAGGGGGGAGGGGGTCGCGGTTAATTAGAGGCTGCCAATTGGGGAAAGTGACCGGAAGCAGAACCAGGTAGCATAAGATTATTATTATTATTATTATTATTATTATTATTATTATTGTTAGATCTGTGCTCTGATGCACAATAAATTCATGGGTCAGGGAAGAGTGTATTTTGAAGGAAATTTTGAACTACACCTAATCTAACCACACACACACACACACGCAAGTGAATAGTGAATGAATCACATATCCGACTTGTCCACTTTTCGACACTTGCCCCAGGAAAGTTTGTCAGACTATAGGTACGACGATTTATTATTTTTTCTCATCGTTCATTTTATGCGGGTCCTGTTATTTTCATGACCTTTAGTTTCATTTAAGGCGCATCAGCCAGGTGATCGTTGCGCGATGACGATCACACGCCCGTGCAAACTGTTCATCTCATTACTGCCCTAATGTAACGGCGGAGCCTTTGAAATTAACCGAGCTTTTATCCCCTCTTCCATCATCGGGATTATTTAACATGTAGCTAATACCATGGCAACAATTTTTTTTGTTTTTCAACCTTGGTTGCCATAACGTTAATTGTTAGGTTAACAAATGCCGAAGTACTCCGGAGAATTTGTGAAACTCATCAAGTTTACAATCTCACCGCGAGAATTTATCGAGAAACCAGTTAGAAGCGGAAGAAAGCGGATTTACGCTAAAGATTTTGGAATACTGAAGAAACACCGTGCCGGATGGAAAGTGGCTCTTCGGCAGCAGAAAATATCGAACATGTGCACATGCACTGTCCTCAGTTGAAATGTGCGCTCACTCATTGGAAACTTCGGTGATTTGAAAGACCTTGTCTTCCTTCGGGAATATGAGCAACTTGGAGTCATACTGCTACAAGAAACTTGGCTGAACGACAATACTGACGACGAAATTATCCATCCCGATGGTTTTACCCACTACCAGGCTGATCGATCCTCGCTTCGAAAAAAACGTGGAGGAGGGTTTACCACTTACCCTAAAGACAAATAATGTAAGTCTGCCCAAGCGCTATTCATGCACTCAAATTCTTACATTAGTGCTTCATTATTTCATGCAAGCCTAAACATATGAGTACATATCACCCCATAGTTATCGCGAACGCTTATACTTTTTCCACATGCCCTATTAGTGTTTTGGGGGATTTCTCTGAGTTCTTATCTTCCAAATATTTGAGCTGTTGATAGTTCTCTGTGCTTTATCTGTGGTGATTTCAACCATTCTCAGCTAGAATTCTTGATGCTATCAGGTCTGAAAAACGTCGCAAAAATCCCCACTAGGATTGATGCTCACGTTGATTCGTGCTTCACAAACAACCCCGATCTGGTTTGGGCCACACGTAGATCTCCTCTGGGGACGTTGGATCACGCCACAGCATTGTTCTCTCTCCAATGACATATAGCTCAAGTAACCACAGAATTTTCACCCGCTGTCGTGACTTGAAACGCAAAAAGCGTCAGCGTGATTCATAAAACTTACGAAGACTTCAAGTTATGACTAACTTCAACACCTTCAACCACCAAGACCCCATTGTGTTTTGTAAACATCTTACCAGTTACTTGAATTTCTGCTACGGTGTGTGTTGCCCATTGGAGACCATATATATCCGTAGTGACCGACCTTCTTCTCCGTCCCTAAAAAGTTAAGCCGTAGGAAGGAAGGTGCCTAAAAGGCTGACTTAATGGCACATACAGTCGCGTGCTCCTAGCCAACAACAATGGCCGAGAACTTTGGATGTCTATTAAACATTTGAGTGGTATCTCCACAAGACACTCGTCCCCAAAGGTAAGTGTCGAAGATCTAAACCGCGACTTCAATGAGCAGTCGCGTCCTTTGTTGTTCAGTTTCATCAACGTCCTATCTTGTCACAGCCGCACCGGCTCCGTCTCCCACAACATATCCCCTCAAGCTGTTTGCAAAGAGCTGTCAAACCTCAGGTGCAACAAGTCTCACGGACCTGATAATTTTCCCCTAGTTGTACTTAAGCAGTGTGCACAGATACTCACACCAGTCATGACGCCATTATTTAACCAATGCTTGTTTTGCAAGAAGATTCCTGACTGTTGGAGATTAGCTTCCATCACGCCTGTGCCCGAGAAAGGAACAGCGAAATTCCGTCCAACTGCCTGTATCTTTATCGCATCTGAGGTGTTTGAGAAACTATTAATCCAGGAACTGTCCCATGATTTGACCATACGGGACATGAAAAAAGTTCGTCTATCGGCGCTTCTGCCCTACCTTGGATGCTATTGCTTCCTTGACCCATGATGTCTTGTCGTCGCTGGACAAGAAGTCAAAGGTTTTGCGTACCTACTTCTTAGATTACAGTGATGCATTTAACAGCGTTGATAGACGAAAACTTCTCGACGTACTCTTAAACAACGGAATACAACCCTCACCCATGGGACTCGTGGTTGGTTACTTTTGCAATCGGTAACAGTTCGCAAGATACGGGGCAGAATCTCTCCCATCTCTGTTTCAAACCAAGGCGTACTACAGGGCGCAATCCTCCCTCTTTCCTATTCTCCGCCTACACGTCCTCCATGCCTATCAGTGACTGCTACCTCATTATAAAGTATGCAGATGATTTCGTGATTGAATTGCTTCATCCTGATACATCAGCTACACCTGAACTCTAATCTGGTCACAGATACTGACAGTTAATCCAAAGACCTTGGTCTAACCTTAAATCATCGTAAATGCTCACATGTTGTTTTTTCGGTTTTCAAAGGCTCTAAGTCTGTGAACTTTCTGGAATCCTGTCCAGACGTTCAAGTGGGAAACATCTCTGTTTGTCGTCAACTATCGGTTAAATACCTTGAAATTAGGATCACTCAATCTTTATTGGACTGAACATGTTGCCTGCGTTTTCACAAAAGTGAGGAGACTAACCTACGTTTCGCGTCTGAAAGCAATGTTTGTAGCTCTTTGCATCGCTCAACGTTTTGTCCTTGCATACACATTACCTCACCCGTTTTCTTTCCCGGCCTATATGCTAAATATTCCACCACAACAGAGAGGTTTTTCAAGCACTTATCCCACGCAAGTGGTGTATCTCGCGAATATCTGACAGATTCCATCATATCCCAACATCACAAAATGTGCATAAGATTCGCTGGAAAAATTTTAACTGGTTCACTTCACCCGCTTCACAAGGGTCTTGGCATGTGTGCTTTCTCCTCTTCCACCCGCAATAATTAAAAAATGATTTACGCACGCACGACTGCCTACCGGTCCTCCGCTGTTCCTTATCTTGCTCGCTTTTTATGGTGTTCTGCAAACATCGATGCCAAACTTAGACAACGTCTGTTATCGAGCTCCTGAATCATCCTTTATCATTGCATTTTTTGTTGTTGTAACTGCTGCCTTCTTCGTGTAATTGCTGTGAGTATAGCTGTGTACTGCTGAATATTCATCCACCGAGGTATATAAAGCAAACACTAGACTTGACTTGACTGGGAAAACTTCCTCGACTATCAGACAAGACACAGTGGTGACTCTGTTCAAATCGAACGAGGATTAATAGATTCACAAAGGCGAAGAAGGCGTGAGCCACGGTGCATTAGATAAGCCCTTACTGGGATAATAAATTTACTTTTACGCTCACTGCTTGGATTAGGCATCCACCGCTGGATGTGTTGGTTTATTCCGATATCCTAAATTGCATTGTATTGTTGTGAGCAAGCTGCTGGTAGCCATTTTAGTGTTCGATTAATATAAGTGTGGTTCCCCAATTGTACACTTACTAAGCTTGGAGCTCAGTGTTTTGCAGATCGAACACAAACAACCCCCCGCGGAGAAACACTGATCCTTCCATACAATTTGGCGACCCTGCCAACGGGACCAGGTAGCATGGGAGGCCTTGAAATTGAGTGATTTTGATGCATTGTAACCGACAGTGGTCTTGTGGAATCCAAAGGGATCTCCCGGTAAATCGGATACTCCTAGTTTGTGTGTGATAAAGGAGTAAATAACACTGTGGACAGCGTTATTTTTGTTAAGGGGGGGGGGGGGGGGGAAGCAGTGTAGTGAGCAGCCTGTTGGTAGCCATATTAGTGTTCGATTAATGTAAGTGTAGGTTCCCGATTATACACTTACTGAGCTTGGAACTCATGGAGTTTTTTTTCTTTTATTTGTGTTTTGCAGATCGAACACAAACAAGCGCCCGCGGAGGAACACTGATCCTTGCATACCACGGTAATTAACGTCGACCTGAGCACAGTTATGATGTCAACGCCATGAAACAAAAAAAGGAAATCAAAGCCATGGTATTTTTGACTGCCATCAATCGTACTATTCAACCGACAAAGTCTGAATGGAATGTCGACCAGTTGGACCTAACTGACTCCTTAAACTTAGGAAAGCTGTGTGGACCACACCATTCCATGGAAAATGTTGTTCATTAAATCAGATTCGAAGAACAGGGTTCATAGTGTACCATGTTATCTGATAGAGCTGATGGTCATCGTACCGGTGATTTGTACATCTTGTCTTGGGTGGTTGACGGCGATGGTTAAATCAAACCTTGTCGATGGCTCGAAAGTCCGATTGTAGAATTAAACATCGGCTTTTTCATCTCTCAATTCGGCAAAAACACTCCGAAAGACAAAAACCAGATCGACAAATACTTTGGGCAAGACCGGCGGTTAACTATAATCAGTTCAGTTCAGCTCACCTAACCAACAAACTCGTATTTCTGTGTTCTGATTTTGGCTGCTACCTCGCAGCATCGTCCAGTTGAGGGCAGAATGAACAGAAGCATAAAATAAAATAGAGCCAAAAATAAAGTAATGAGTGGCAACCACGAAGACAAAGCAAGAACCCGAGTGCAACTAAGTCATTGGCCGCGACACCTAGCCATGTCATTTGATGTCATCGACCATCTGGTAGGCGGGTCTCGTGGACCCCAACCCTAGGCTGTCTGAGACACCGTGCATCCAGCATTTGTATGCTGCTCTCGACAGTGATACTGAAATGTTTTATTGCCAAATAAAAGATGTACACTGGCCTCAAAAAGATAACGGAACCGTTAATAAACGGCACTGACCTGCTGCTGAGTATAGACGGGTACATGAGCAACAAAAGTCCGTTTGATATTTCCCAAGGAGCTCATTGTTTTCCCAGATACTCGACTGTTAAGCATTGCTATGTACTCGTCCTCCTCTTCCTCTTCCGCTGCTGCGCCCAAAGCCGTCAGTTGGGCAGCTGTGGGCAAATTGGAAGCCGTACGTTCATTCTCATCAATCGATTCGTACAATCGCATGATCTCATCATCAGCAGGCTGAAAAGAAGAACATGGACAAAATAAATGTTTGGGAAAGATGGAGGAAGCCTATGAGAATTCACAATTGCTGATTGCTTGTGATGTCTACTTATCTAGGAATAAATAAAGCCGAAAAGCCAGGAGAGGCACCGCAGAACAAGACCATATTACAGAACTCACGTTATCACCGGCAGCGTAGATATTTCTCAAATCTGCGTTGTCCTCATCGTCTATATCTCCATCGTCATCATTTTCCGAAATCATCCGGGCAGTCAGACCTTTCTGGTTGGGATCATTTCGACGCGCTTTCCAATCGGCCACTTTTCGAGCCATATCTGAGAGTTGAAAAATAGTTAATAACAATCAATCAGTCAAACTGAATACTGCCAACTGCCACAGTTTGTTACTCGAAAATTCACTCTGGGACACGTTTCATAATGTGCTAGTTCTGAATTTAGTATAGTTCGGACAATCAATAAACTTCAGTTAAGCTACAACGGTTCCGGCGAATATCACAGAAAAATCCAGTCGGAAAATGAGCACGAAAGGGCAAGTAAATTGCAAGCCATAAATAAATTAGAAAACACTAGACAGAAATTCGATGATAGTTATAACACTCAACTATCTCATTCGCTGTTTAACAAGCAGGTCTCGTGAACTCCAACCAGGAATTTTAGCGCGTTCTTTAAGACCATATCCAGTGATTAAAGTTCGCCCATTATAATGATATACTATTAAACGGGCTATTTTGTTCAATAAACAGAATCCGCTTTGAGTAATACACACCAAAGTTCATCTGGATACGTGTCAACGAGACATGTCATAATTACGATAACCAGTTGCGGCTAGGAGCCGAGCAAAGGACGAATCCGAAGTGCTAATTGAGAACACCAGAAGAGCATTTTCTCAGCCGCGTCACTTTAGGCACGAAACGAGATCAGTCTCTGAGCCAAAATCCGCATGTTCCAAGCTGCCATCCGCTTCATATTGACCTTTGGTTGCAAAACTTGACCTTTACGCGTCGAGGATATCAGAAAGCTGGGAGCATTTGATCACCGATGTTTGCGAACGATCCTCAAAGTGACCTGGTGTGATAAGATATAAAACAACACGATAATAAAACACTGCTTCCACACTGAAAATTTATCGATATTTCCTCAACGGCAACGTTTGCAGTGGTTTGGACACATCCTCCGGCGCCCGAACAGCGAGATCTCAAAACAGTGTCTGTTATGTCCGATGTAAAGGCTGGTGCTGCCACCTTGGAGGGCAACTGAAGAAATGGATCAGCACTGTCAAGTCGAACGTTGAGTAATGGGGATTCTGGTCTGTTTGTAGTGCTCGTCTCTCGAACCAGAACGGGATCATCGTGTTTTGATCTCGCCTCTGACTGCCGTTCGTCGGCAGGCGCGATTCGCAACACCCACGAAGTCGGCTCATCGTCTCTTAGGAGATTGCCGCATAAAATTAAGGTAAAGTTGTGGCTGGATGAGGTATCTACCAAAAGACTTGATTCGACGATCCAGTGTTCTACGATTAACTTCATCATTCCCGATCTGTTTGCCTTGGTGAAGCGGCTAACGAAAAATGATATTCTTTGTGAGCCTCTTACTTCTCCGCGGCAATGTTCACCTTAATATGGGATAATCAGTCCAATAACTGCGGCGTGAACCGAGTCATTTGACGACAAACGCATATTTAAGATGATTCACGGTAAAAACTGGGCTTGAAGTGCTAGTGCACTTGTTTTTTATTATTAAACGTAAAGTGAGTTACAGCACATACGAGAAAATGATGGTAATTCTTACATTCCTGTTCATATTTCATTTCCTGTGGCACGATCACTCCATCATCCTCATCGCAATTCCCGTAGTAAGAAACGTCAACCATTTTCATCAGTTCACCTCGTGACTTTCTTGCCACCGGTTGGGCTGTGAAATTAGGGTGAATAAACATACGTGGAATGAAGATCAAAGAACGAAATACGGGGCCACCTAAACTTGATGGTGTGAACTCGAACAATGGGAAGTTGAAACGGAGTATCGCCCGGCCTGAAAGTTACACGTGACGCACCATGAAATCAGTATAGAACATGAGCCATCTCACAAGTATGATGAGATAAGATAGTTTCCAACTTGGAGTATGTGCTCTTTAAATTTGCTTAGTGGAAATAATCGTATATATATATATATATATATATATATATATATATATATATATATATATATATATATATATATATATATATATATATATATATATAATGACTGTTGTTGTTCTGTGTTCGATAACCGATGTCTCCGAAGTACTGCTCGCGTCTGGTGGGAACATCGAGTGATTAATGACGCGGTGCACCGTTGTGAGTTAGACACGGATAGCCGCTCTTTTAACGAAGTGATCACTCTACACCACCTCTGGTGGCTCGGTCATGTTTTACGAATGCCTGTCCATCGTCTGCCTTCCGGTGCTCTATTCGCACGTGCTGGGAAAGGCTGAGAGAAGCGATGCGGCGGTCAGGCTATGACCTGGTAAAGAGGGATGAAAAGGCTAGCATCAGCATCGGTTTCCGTTGGTGATTCCCGCCTCCTTGGTTGAAGCTCAAGGGACGAGGATTGTTATTAGTTAGTGACGCTGACGGACATAGCTCAGAATAAAAGCCAGTGGCGCGAATGCTGTACGATCTGTTTGTCGAACTCTCGCGCGCCGTAATCACAAAGATATCAATCAGACAAACAAAATGGCAACAAAAAAAAACTCAAAAAGTGTGCGGGGAAAAAACGAAGAAGTCGCGGCATTTAATTTTTCTACTAATCGTCTATTTTACTGAGTTCTATTCCCCCTATCTTATTTTTGTAATTGTTGTTGCTACGTTGGCACCATGCCTGATTCCAAGCCGGTGTAATAAAAATAATTAAATGCTTGCGCATGAGTGCAATGGAAGCAGTATACCGCACAGCTTCAAAGGCCCATTGCACTATTACGCATAGACGGCAACTAGACCCTAAGACTTAGACTGGAGAGCCACATTAAGTCCTAATAGGTCATGTGTAGTAACGATCCGGACCGCAGTGGATTACAGTCTACCACCAAAATAGCCGGCGGTGGCGTGATCCGGACCTCTGACCTCCGAGGTGGTGAGCAAACACTAAACCACTGGCCCACCACCGTTCAGGTTTTACTTGATAACATCAAAATCGGACTTGTTATATCACTGAAATCACCGTTTAGGTAGCGGATTTATGAACCGTTCCGAGTGAAAATGATGGGGTAGGGATGTGTGAAGGCATGTGCTGACTCAGCCATGTCCCGTCAGCAATCAGCATGTCAGTGCCTGTCCAGAATCCAGGTCGGTGGTTGTACCAACGGGTTCGCATGTGACAAGGTAGCGGATCGATGAGACGCGAACAGATTCCCGTTATGTGATAGCCGGTCATGTGACCAATCAACCAATCACAAGACAGGCTACCCGATGCAAGTATGAACCAGGTGGTTTGTGCTGCAACGATTAGTGTCAGTGACTGTTCTTTCCTATATAAACAATGTTTTGTGCTAATAAACTGAGATGATTCGTGGGATGCCTCATTCTGTGAATGAGTGTAAGATGACCGCAAAAAAATATGAGTGGAATCTGATAAGGATTGAGGGGAGTTTACACATAGCACTTACGTTCCTCTTCGAATAATTCACGAACTCCTGGCAAATCCCTCGCTGCTCCATAGTAGCGATAACCTCTATTGCCTGGGACCTCTTTACCTTCTTTCTCAAGCATTTTTGGAGCCTCTGCCTGAAATCCAAATATGACGGAAAACAAGGAATTGTCATACCTTAAAATCAGGGCCGCCCAAAGTTTTTATGTGATCCTCCCAATGAGCTTTCTCGCGAACAAGCTTATTGATGTCATCATTTAAATCACGTAGTTTGTACTCTCCGAGGCTAGCTTGAGGTCAAAGCAAAAGGAATAAAAGGATTATTGACAAAAGACAACTTACGATTCTGAATCTGAGCTATTTTTCGGGATATGTCATGGATGATTTGTCGTCGATAGTACAAAGCATCTTTGAGGCTGGTGCATTCCGCAACCAGGAACGGGCGTCGTTTTTGTTCCTGTACTTTGTCTACGTAAACCGCTCGCCAACGAGCCAACGCTGTCCTAATACAAAAATAAAGACGCACGTATAGAAGAACTTACATAGCCTTCTCCGCACTTCTGGCCTAAATTAAGGTCAGTAAAAGTAAATAGGAGTCTTACCATTGCAAAGAGGCAATAAGTCAATAAAAAACTTCTCAATTCAAAGGATTCGTGGGAATACCTGAAATTTAACCAACACGAGGAGGATCTCAAGGTAACACTGATAAATTCAGAGATCACGCTTGAAATGGTCTAGGCCACAAAAACCATACCTCTGTATGTAACGATAAACAGGAAATCATAATAAAAGCAATACATCGAATCAAAATAACATAACAGATGGAAGTTAGGCAAAATGAAGACTAAGATTCACATCCTTCACTGGTGGCGAGTCGTACTTACGGTAAGATACATTTCCGATTCCATTTAGGCATCATTCGCGAAGAAGCTTATATATTTAAACAATGATTATTGGCAGCTTTCGTTTTTATTACATGCTTGTACATAAGTGTAGGCTCACTGAACTGTTAGAGATGATCGGCAATCCGACCCTGAGACTTAGAATAATCACATGAGGTCCCAATAGATATCATATTATGAGGACAGAAGAATTGGTAGACCCCATAGTCATAAGGGTCAACTAACTGTTTAAGAGAGCCAATAAGCATTACAATGAGGTCCGGGCCCAAGTATCACAAACTTTTAATGATCAGACAATGATGGACGGACAACGGCGCTGACTGGTTGACTGGCTGTCATTAATTCACTCCCCATTCTATGGTCTCATTTTATGCGTCGTATTCACGTTACTGTCTTTTGCATTTCAGCGCATGTACGCTTTATACTAGTTGAGTAAACCGTTAGATTCCGGATCGAGGTTCCGAAAACTTTTGCATCCATTACGAACGTAATTACCGACTAACATTACGCCGGCACTAGTCAGTCTCGTGCCTAAACACCAGCGTGGTGCAGTCAGTGGCTAAAGCTATCTACGTATTCATCTCCGAGTGTGAGAGGCGTTTACTTGACTTGATTGCAGAAGCGCCGCACTGTTACCTTTCAAGTCAAGAAAATCAGGTACTTTATGCAATTCGAAAGGTCACTACTTCTTTGTGAACCAGATGCGGTGATTTTCGTTACTGTCTTATCAGAACATCATCATCATCATCATCATCATCATCATCATCATCATCATCGTACAGCGTTAAACAGTAGGGCAAGCCCCACTGACCACTGCCTTTCTCACCATGTTGCACGTTGAATTAAAAAGTATGAATATACAAGATGGACAGGGACTGGACCTACATGAGTGGGAAAAGAAAAGAATGCCCTAGTAGCCAACACACGGAATACACAGTCTAACTGTACAAACGTACACCGATCAAACATTCTGATTAGATAGAAAGTGACAACACGATCTCCACTGTTCGCCGTTCGCAGCCATATCCGTCAGTGTCTCCAGCCAACTGGTAGACGGATCTTTTGGACACCAACCACGAAGACGTGAAGCACCTACTTTTCCTACGTTTGCTGTACATTTTCTCATTCCTCGCTACCACGTCATCTGTTGACCTCCACGTGGTCTCTTCCACTCCTGAGGAGGGGCGGAGAATAGGACACGGTACGGTAGACGTGTGTTTGACATACGTAACACGTGTCCCAACCAACGAAGTCTACTAAGTCGGATACGCTGTGACAAAACGTTCTCTGAATTAGTACCCAATACTCGCTTCCTTACTTCATCGTTGCTTACTCGGCTATTCCACCCAATCCTAGCGATACTACGTAAACATCGATGGTCGAAAACCTCAAGACGACGAATATCTTCAACACGCAGACTCCAAGTTTCGCAACCATACAACAAAACTGAACGCACTGCGGCACAGTACACACAACCTTTCAACTTCAGTGAAATATCGGATCGGCGCCACAAGTGCTTCAGTCCAGCGTACGCCGCTCGAGCCTTGGATATACGCGTGCTCACCTCTACTACAGTGCTCCCATCCGTCGTCACGCTGCTGCCGAGGTAGGTGAAGTGATCGACAACTGACACCACCTCCCCATCGAGCATCAAGCTCGGAATCGTTGACGTCCAGTCTTGTAACATCACCTTGCACTTTGAAGGTGCAAAGCGCATGCCGAATGGAGTTACAGCTCTTGAGAGTCTATCTAGTGCACATTGAGCATGTTCCGTGGATTCGAACAAGCAGACAACGTAGTCCGCGTAATCTAGGTCACATAGCTTTTCACTATTTCCTAGTTCGACGCCTACATCCTGAAGATTTTGCAAAGCACTCTCCATTATTTCGTCCATGACGAAGTTAAAAAAGAATGGAGACAAAGGGCATCCCTGCCGAACACCACTGGTCATTTCGAACCGACCGGATAGTTCACCGTAAACCCTTACGCGGCCAGATGTGTGAGGATACAATGATCTCATTAGGTTCACGAACTTCTGGGGCATACCTTTTCGATGAAGAGTACTGAAAAGCGATGTTCGATCAACTGAATCGAACGGAGTCGGAGAATAGAATATTGAGTGGGGCAACAGTGTACATGTGTCATCGAAAACACAGATATAGACCATGTAAGCATGTCAACGAATGCGATATCTGACCCTGTCATTAACATCGCTATCGTTCTGGCAGATGAGTCTCGTGGGTTCTACTGCAAAACCCCAAGTCCCATTAAGTTAAGTTCGTTGAATAAGGTTTTCATACTCTTCTGTAATATCACAAACCGATCATTTTCTTCTAACTATCCACATTCTACCTTAGCGAACAAAATACTTCAGAGAAATTTGCTTGGAGACATTCGCAATTAATATCCTAGACACTGCAGTTGTCTGGGATTCAGCATTTACAATTCAAAATATTCCAATTTGAGCATTGCAAGTTTGGTGTTTATATCGGATCGCAGCGATGCCTAGAAGTAATCCCCTAGAGCCGTAGATTTTCAGCATGCTCCACTAGCAACGGAGTGGCAAAGAAAGATTAATCTAACAGCCGCAGCCTACTTTGGCCTCTTATAGGAGAAATCCACATCAAGACAATCACTTCTTCGGATCCTACTCAGTTTAAACAACCAATAACCAAGCACTGCAAGTGGTGGCTTTGGTTGCTATCTCTGAGCAGGAGCCTCTATCGAATATCATGGAAAAAACAAGAGTGAGAAGAGAACTACAAATAGTATCAGGTCGCCAAAGAAAGTTTTCGGATCCTGGAGCGCCGATGAACCATGTCCTTCAATGCATCAGAAAATTCAATGGTGGATCTCTTGGACTTCACCCTTTCAAAGTAAATTCCACTGGCTAGGCTATCCATACCTTTCCTCCGAATGCCTCGGTGTGCTCGGGGTGAGTGTCTCAGACTCTGAGATGATTACTCGCTTTGGAAGCCTCTGGGAATTCTCCCAAATGACCACGCCTTTCAAAGAGCCTTTGCTAAAAAATTCCTGCACACTGCCTTTTCGTGGCAGTGTTTTCACCAAAGTGTCAGGGCGGAGGTGAACGCCCTGGTCTACCCAGCAAGTTGACTGATATTCGATCTAGGTGAGATGGACAAACCAACCACGGGCGTAGGAAGCATACAGCACTATGCTCATCGCTATCTGTGGTGGGAGGGTGTACTGCGAACCAAGGATTTCTGGTCTTATTCGAAGGGCGGATGAACTGATTAGTCAGCCACCGGCCCCCAGTGGGTTACGGACCCCACGCTTCGTCCATCTGCTGGGCGGGTTAAGCTCTAGATATCCGGAAGCTCTGGTTGTGGACCCCTGAGAAAACCGTTCGCTATGGCTTGCGCAATCTGGCAGTATCGGGTCCACAAACAAATCATAGAGTCTGACCCCATCTATTCCTTCTTCCCGGTTGTATCATGTTCTGTTTGGCGCACAGCTAGAAATAAAGTGGGCGTGAATATGCATATATGTTTACTCATCTTTTAACTATTATCCACTTCAGCGAACAAAACGCGTCGAGGGATCCTATCCTAAGGTGTGTGCAATGCATGTCGCAACCACCTTAGCCTAGCGGCCCTTAGTGTTTCATCCAATGCTTTGGTTCATTTGTCTAATGCCGTGTGGTTAACATCAACATTGCTGATGCGATATTTCCACCAGATTCGAGCAATGCTACGAAGGCATCGGTGTTCAAATATCGACAATCTTCGGTTATCTTCCACCTACAGTGGCCATGTTTCTGGACCATATTGAAGCACTGACTTGACTGCTGCGGCGTACACTCGGCCCTTGACAGGTAAATGGATGTCATGTCGATGCCACAGATGACTCAGGTTGACAAATTCCAAGCGAACCCTTTTTATACGCAGACGCTTCATTCGATACCCGACCTCCCGGTGAAATGCAAATACCTAGATAGATGAAATTCTCTGCTTGGTCTACAGTCACTCCGAATATCGAAATGTTTGGTGATGGACCAACCCAGACCTGCAACAGCATCTTGCACTTGGAAGATGCAAAACACAATTCGCAGTTATTCAAGCTGCCCAGAAACGCTTGGAACTTACCTAGATCTTTAATCAGAGAAATCATGTCGTCTGTATATTCAAGGTCTGACACTTCACCACTAGGAAAAATTTCAATGCCACCATCCTTACCTGAAAACCCGCGGTTTCTAAGACCATATCGGTCAGAAAGTTAAGGAGAAAACGAAAAAAGGGCAACCATAAAGTACACCACTTTTTGTGGTAAACTTCGGTGAAAGATAGCCGTAAGCACTAACTCGGCTATGGACTTTGTGATGGAAATGGATTTCTCTGGATATCTTTCAACAAGAGGCAGCGCCAGAGAACTGTGTGGTCGGCTGAGTAGAACGCCGCTTCCAGATCAAGAAAAACAGACATGGTGGGCCTACGGAAGGTGCCTGTGTCCAAAGATTTACCGAAGAACGAAGATGTGGTCAACACAACCTCGACCAGGCCTACACCCAGCTTGATTCTCGCGTGAGCACTGTTAGCAAGTGTCCCATAGTGTTAGGAAGTTAGAACGAAGAGGACAAGAACTATACCAGCGGGAAGTCTAGATACGAAGCAAATCTTCTTTGTGGCTCTTACAGGAACTTGTTTTCTTTCCCGTATCGAGTGACGCTGGGGACGCCAGTTCGCACCTGATTTCCAGCCTCCAAATGCCTCAGTATGATCGCGAGTGGGCATCTTAGGCTCCGAGATGGCTACCCGTCCTGAACGCCTCTCAAAATGCTCCCAAGTGACCGTGCGTCAAATATAGCCTCTGCTGAGGAAGTCTTACTCACTGCCTTCTCGTGGCGCAGGTGTTCCCACCAAGGCGAATGCCCGGCGCCCTCCACCGGGTTGGTTGACTAATAGTCAGTCTAGGGGAGATAGATAAACCCTGATTCCAAACCAACCATGGGTGGCGTATGGGGCATACAACGGTATGCTCACCAGCATCTGTGGCGGAGAGGTGCGCCGGGCACTCAGGGTGTTTGGCCTCATTCGAAGAACGTATGAACTGGGCATTCAATCACCGGCTCCCAGTGGGTTATGGACCTCACGCTTCGTCTAGCTGCTGGGCGGGTTGAGCTTTGGACAGTTAAAGGCTCCAGTTGTGGTCCCCTAAGAAGACCATCTGCTTTGGCTTGGGAAACCTGGCAGTATTGCGCCCACAAACAAATCACGGGCTCGGACTACCTACACCTTCCTCCTCGATTGTACCACGTGTTTGGCGTACAGTCTAAAATCTGGTTGGTGTGTAATATATATATATATATATATATATATATATATATATATATATATATATATATATATATATATATATATATATACCCAATTTCCAAGACTTCATGGACTATGCTTCTAAACACACCGCTTATGGGCAGGCACCGTTCGGTTCAGTCTCTTGTAGAAGCTAACCGCATAAAAGTAAAAATCATATCAAACCAAGTTTTGTAAACTCCTGTAACAAAGCTGAGTCTTTGAAAATAGATGAAGGTAACTCATCCGATCCGGCAGCCTTGTCATTTAAGGTAGCCTATCTCACGAAGAACCTCCGCTTCTGACGGAACGTTGGTATCTATAACCAGAGCTGGTGCTACTGTTTCCCGAAATGCTCCACCCAACGAACTAGACGACGCTCCTGAGTTTGAATCCGTGAGCTGTTCGCCACGTTGATCAGTTCATTACCGCCTGGCTTTCGGGGACCGGTATTTCTTATTGGACGTAAAAAGTTGCGACTGTTGCCAATCACCGCAGCTTTTTCCATCCCCCACACTTCGAAATCCACCACTGCTCACGGTCCTTTGTGAGGCTCCGAATCAGTTGGCGTCTAAGGCACTCCCGTGCCTCATTATAGCTGGAACCCGGAGGAATCGATCTGCAAGCATCTAACAGCACAACTAAGGATTCACATGTCTATCGTTTCTGTGTCTGGTTGTTGGATCTTGGGCAACATTAGCAGCATCAAATATAGCTCACTGGATCTCTGTCCATCGCTCCTTTGGATCCTGGGCATTTGACTGCATAGGTAACCTGGTGGATAACTCTGCTTAGAAAGCAGACCGACGATTATCGTCCAGTAGCAGCTGCGGGGAACGCGAACGGAACAGCATTCTTCGGGCTGGGAGCTGCCAAGCTTAGGCGGGCGATAGCTTCCCAATGAAGCACGATGACTTCTCCCACCGAAGACAGAAACCTCAAGTACTCCACTATTACGGTCATCTATTCTCAGTTCTGGTTTATACAACCACTAACCTCGGGCTTCTGTACCCTGGCTTCAGTTGCTACCTTCCAGCATTGTCCAGTAAAGGGGCAGAAAGAATAGAAGCATAAAGTGAAAAAGGTTCAAAAACCGAGGTAGTAAATGGAAATCACGAGGACAAAGAAAGTCCAAATGCAACTACACCATTGGCCGCGACATCTGGCCATGTCACTTAATGTTCCCAACCATTCGGTAGACGGATCACGTGGACTCCAACCTGCGTTAAGTAGCATGGCAAGCCCCGTTGACCGCTGCCTTTCTCACCATGTTGCACGTTGAATTAAAAAGTATGAATATACAAGATGGACAGGGACTAGACCTACATGAGTGGGAAAAGAAAAGAATGCCCTAGTAGCCAACACACGGAATACACAGTCTAACTGTACAAACGTACACCGATCAAACATTCTGATTAGATAGAAAGTGACAACACGATCTCCACTGTTCGCCGTTCGCAGCCATATCCTTCAGTGTCTCCAGCCAACTGGTAGACGGATCTTTTGGACACCAACCACGAAGACGTGAAGCACCTACTTTTCCTACGTTTGCTGTACATTTTCTCATTCCTCGCTACCACGTCATCTGTTGACCTCCACGTGGTCTCTTCCACTCCTGAGGAGGGGCGGAGAATAGGACACGGTACGGTAGACGTGTGTTTGACATACGTAACACGTGTCCCAACCAACGAAGTCTACTAAGTCGGATACGCTGTGACAAAACGTTCTCCGAATTAGTACCCAATATTCGCTTACTGACCCCACCATTACTTACTTGGCTGTTCCACCTGATCTTAGCGACACTACGTAAAAATCGGTGGTCGAAAACCCCAAAACGACGAATATCTTCAACACGCAGACTCCAAGTTTCGCAACCATACAACAAAACTGAACGCACTGCGGCACAGTACACACAACCTTTCAACTTCAGTGAAATATCGGATCGGCGCCACAAGTGCTTCAGTCCAGCGTACGCCGCTCGAGCCTTGGATATACGCGTGCTCACCTCTACTACAGTGCTCCCATCCGTCGTCACGCTGCTGCCGAGGTAGGTGAAGTGATCGACAACTGACACCACCTCCCCATCGAGCATCAAGCTCGGAATCGTTGACGTCCAGTCTTGTAACATCACCTTGCACTTTGAAGGTGCAAAGCGCATGCCGAATGGAGTTACAGCTCTTGAGAGTCTATCTAGTGCACATTGAGCATGTTCCGTGGATTCGAACAAGCAGACAACGTAGTCCGCGTAATCTAGGTCACATAGCTTTTCACTATTTCCTAGTTCGACGCCTACATCCTGAGGATTTTGCAAAGCACTCTCCATTATTTCGTCCATGACGAAGTTAAAAAAGAATGGAGATGTAGGACATCCCTGTCGAATATCACTCGTCGTTTCGAACCGACCGGATAGTTCACCGTAAACTCTAACGCGGCCAGATGTGTGAGGATACAATGATCTCAGTAGGTTCACGAACTTCTGGGGCATACCTTTTCCATGAAGAGTATTGAAAAGCGCTGCTCGATCAACTGAATCGAAAGCGCATTTCAAATCTAAGAAAATCATTACTGTCGGTCGCCAGTGCGTGTGACGCGTTTCAAGTAGTCGGTGAAGAGTAAAAGTCTGGTCGATGCATCCTCCACCTGAGCGGAATCCAGCCTGCTGTTCGCGGGCATTCCTCTCGCGAGCCGGTGTAAGGCGGTGCAGTATAATTGAGGCTAATACTTTGGTGACTATCGGAATTAAGCTAATCCCGCGATGGTTACTACAGTCATTGCGTATCCCTTCTTGTAGATGGGAACAATCAACGACTCACTCCATATTAACGGAATACGCTCCGCGTTCCAAATGTCACGGAGAAAAGCGGTAAGTGATTTTATCAAAACATTCCCACCCAGTTTGAAAAGAACTGGGGGAAGTCTGTCGGGATCTGCCGCTTTCCCTCGCTTTAGTGATCAAATGCATGACTCTACTTCTACTTCCGATGGGGGCTCAAGTGATACCACCCAAGGAGTCGCAGTTGTTGAAACGGGAGTAACTACACTAGCGTGCGGCCAGCTAAACTGTCCCTTGAAGTACTCGGCCCAACGGTCAATCCTTTGCTGTTTGCTATGGATGGGTTCTCCATTCCTATTTCAAATCGTCTCACTGACCTGGATGCGCCGTCTACCGGTGTCACGAATAAGTTTGAACAGTCTCTGATTGTTACCTGAAGCAGCTGCTATTTCCACTTCTTCGGCTACCTTGACCCACCAATTTTCGAGATCCTTCTTAAGGCTTTTCGTAACTTGCTTCTGCAGATGTCTTATTATCTTATTCATCTCCTTACAGTTGGAGATCTGACGCTTTTGCTCCATTATACTCAGCAACTCTTGCGAGATCCAGTGTCTTTGATGGACATCGGATCTACGACCACAGGCAAAACCTGCTGCAACGTGCATCGCCTGTTTGATATGAGCCCAGTGCTCATCTTCATTACTGTTCTCCGTGGATCCTAGCTCATGTGTTAACCTTTGCTCGTAACGGGTGCGTACTTCTGGATCACACAAACGTTGCACGGCTAATCGGGTTCGCGGTTTGCGACGATGACCATGGAGCTGGAGAGATAATCGCAATAAAACTAATGCATGGTCCGACTCTGCGTAAGTGGACCAGTAAGATCTTCAGTTCTGAACAGAACTGCGCCACCGGTAGCCTACTGCGATATGATCAATTCGACTCAAACTACTTGTAGAGTTAGAGCGTCATGTCGCTGTGCGACGCGAGCTGTGTCGGAAATTGGTGCTAGACAAGAACAATCGATTGTCTGCACAAAACTGGAGAAGTCTATCCCCGTTATCTGTACGCTCAGCAGGTAAAGCACAACGCCCACCTAAACAGGCTTCTGACACACTAAGTTTGCCAACTTGTGCATTGAAGTCACCAGCTAGCACTACAATGTCAGAACCTTTACTGCTGCGAACGAGGGTGGTGAGGGCATCATAGAACTTATCTTTCTGCAAGTCTGGGCTGCAGTCCGTTGGGGCGTACGCCGAGATTACAAACAAATTTCGCTTAACATAACTGTCGTTTCGAACGCCGACTGACCCTTGAAGTCTCACACCACATAAACAACTGTTAACAGGGATCCAGTCTAAAAGGGCAGCCTCAGCCTTGTCAGTCAAGACTATTCCTACACCACGTTGACCCGCAACTCGAGCTACTTCTCCTGAAGTGCGCAGAAAATACCTCCATGAGATACCAGAAGCAGTTAGTTGAATTGCACTGCTCGAATCCTGGATACGCGTTTCACTTTAGCAGCAGACATCAATCTCCAGAGAATCTATTGTGAGCGCTAGGCACGCCTGCTGACCGACCTGCATCAGTGTACGCACGTTGAAGGAGCCGAGATTCAGAGGCTGACGAGGCTTGAGAAAATGTGAGTTACCAGACAGGATTATTCCCGACACTATTTGACAGTGAATCGTTGAGAGTATCGACCGTGTTATCAGTGGGATCATTATGGGTGGATAGATGGGGCAAAGAGGGGTGGTTAGGGACAGAAGACAAAGGTTGAATAAAAGAGAGGAAACTCTGAGCAGTAGCCCACTTATCACTACCCACCCCGCTCGATACAATGGGCAGTGCGGTCCTGATTATCCTGAGCGACGACCGATGCAGTATGGAATTCTTTCTATTCGTGCAGTTCATGGGAGATGTTGGACGGGTACTGCTAGGATGTCCAGCCACAAAGCAGGAGAACGATTAGGGTCCTCATCCAAAGCCTTTAGTTCTAACAAGAACCTATCCGCAAGACAGCGGGATGGCTTAGTGGAAGTCCATTTGCTTCGATCAATTATTCTTCCACTGATTTGGCCAACTGAGTTGCCAGCTCAAATCAACCCCAAACCTGGAGGACCAGGAGACTGGAATTTGTCTGACCTCTACCCATTGACCCGTCCGGTATGATTGCATCTCCGGCTTAAAGAAACCATCCTGTATAGCTCTTTGTGTCACAGAGGCGGGCAAGCCATCAAGGTAGCCGAAGAAATGGAAGTAGCAGCTGCTTCAGGTAACAATCAGAGACTGTTCAAACTTATTCGTGACACCGGTAGACGGCGCATCCAGGTCAGTGAGACGATTTGAAATAGGAATGGAGAACCCATCCATAGCAAACAGCAAAGGATTGACCGTTGGGCCGAGTACTTCAAGGGACAGTTTAGCTGGCCGCACGCTAGTGTAGTTACTCCCGTTTCAACAACTGCGACTCCTTGGGTGGTATCACTTGAGCCCCCATCGGAAGTAGAAGTAGAGTCATGCATTTGATCACTAAAGCGAGGGAAAGCGGCAGGTCCCGACAGACTTCCCCCAGTTCTTTTCAAACTGGGTGGGAATGTTTTGATAAAATCACTTACCGCTTTTCTCCGTGACATTTGGAACGCGGAGCGTATTCCGTTAATATGGAGTGAGTCGTTGATTGTTCCCATCTACAAGAAGGGATACGCAATGACTGTAGTAACCATCGCGGGATTAGCTTAATTCCGATAGTCACCAAAGTATTAGCCTCAATTATACTGCACCGTCTTACACCGGCTCGCGAGAGGAATGCCCGCGAACAGCAGGCTGGATTCCGCTCAGGTGGAGGATGCATCGACCCCCGAAGCTTAACAGTGAAAAACTTGGGGCAGCGCTACCGTTACCCCAAGACTGCCCCAAGGTTGCCTCATGGCGCAAAACTGGGGCTAGCCCCATCCTTGGGGCAGCCACATAGGGCAAACTTGGGGCAAACCTGGAGCTAACTCCAGCCTGGGGCAGCCCCATGGAACAAGCTTCGAGCATACCCCAGGTTTACCCCAAAAGGTCGGGGTAACGTGCTATCTGGGAACTCACTTAAGTTAGCAGCATGCTTATATGGGACCCGGCTGAGTTTCGGATGGGCAGTCTATCGCACGATTTGTTTTCCGACAATGGAAGCCATATTTTTACTTATCATTCCACCGATTCCCGCTTTATAGTTTCTCACTCAACGCTAATACCGTCACTCTTTAATAAACTGGGATAATAACCCGCTAATAATAAGATAAAAATGTGCTCACCTTAACGATGAGTATGATGGATCTATTGGGAACACTAGCGTAGGAAAACCAGTCACAAAAGCAAAGGGGATACAGGACGCAGACGGCGGCGTGTCAAGTTTGTGAAGTTTCCTTTTGTTCGCCCGTTCATTAGAACGGTGCGAATATCTTGCCACGTTATTTACTCAGTTTCCCCTGTGCGTTTTATTTTTAAAATTAGTGATTGAAATTTTGCATCATGCCAGCACAAACCAACCACACACACACAAACCATGCAGAGACGAACAAACCAAACTAGTGAAGAACTGGTGTAGCGCAGTTAGTTCAGTTGTCTTGAAGTCAGTTCAGTTCAGTTCAGTTCAGTTTGCACAGGACTTGGTGTGGCTAGAGCCAATCGTGTGTCCAGATAGTTGTGTTGTCGGCGCGTTTCCGTAGCTCCCAACACTGCGTGATTTTCTTTTTCTGAAAGGCAGAAATTTTGTGCAGTATCAGCCCTGGCAGAGTAAGGTGGAAACAATAAGTAAGTTGCATCTGACCCTAAAAGCTGCTTAGCATAACTCGGGGTATACTGCCACTCAACATAGGTCTAGTGCTTTCTTAAAGGCCTTCACTGTTGTGGTATTTATGACCTCTTCCGGGAGCTTATTCCAATAGGGTACCACTCTATTTGAGAAGTACTTCGCCCTAATTTGGAGCCTCGAATGTTTCCTTTGTAATCTAAGGCTATGCCCCCTTGTGCCTCTCTCGGGGATCAGCGAAAAAAGGTCTTCTCGACTTATTCCTGACAGTCCTTTCATTACCTTGAAGGTTTCTATCAAATCCCCGCGAATGCGCCGTCTTTCCATCGAGAATAGGTCTAGGGCACGGAGACGCTCTGTGTAGTTAAACCCCCTTTGCCCAGCCACCATTCTAGTGGCTAGCCCTTGCACTTTCTCCAGACAGTCGATATCTTTCTGGTAGTACGGTGCCCAGGCCTGCACGCAGTACTCCATATGCGGCCTAACTATGGCCTGATATATCGGAACGAATATCTCCGGATCTCTACACGACATAATGGATCTAACTCGAAAGAGTTCCCTCCTGGCCGTATTGGCTGCTGAGGTGCACTGCTTTGACGGCTTAAAGCTGTTGTCCATTATAACGCCCAAGTCTTTGACCTGAGAGACCACTTGCAACGAACCCACACTATTCTCACTAGCCCCTGTATTTGTGTTCAAGCATTGACACTTGGTGAGGTTTAGTGGAAGGTCCCATTTGCGTGCCCAGTTTTGTACTGCTAACACGTCAAGTTCTATATCTACTCCAGCTATCTTGACGTCATCGGCAAACATAAAGGTGGGGTTTGTAAGCCCACGTGCTAGGTCGTTGATGAAGATGAGGAAGAGCAGAGGGCCGAGCACCGAGCCCTGTGGCACCCCACTCGTTACACCTTCCGGTTTTGAAACATGGTTCCCCACCTTAACACTAAAGGTTCGCCCTGCTAAGAAACTACTTATCCATTGTCTGGCCTTCCCAACAATTCCCATGGACTGCAGTTTGACGTCCAGAAATCTGTGGTTCACGGAATCAAATGCCTTGCTGAAGTCCAAGTAACAGACCGCAATCGATTGCCCTTCGTCCAGACGCTTGGTTATCTCATCGAGGAACAGCAGGAGATTCGTCAGACAGGATCGCCCTGCCACAAACCCATGCTGAGCATTTGATATGAGGTTGTGTTGAACCAAATGCCTAGAGATCTGCTTCCTGACTATTCGCTCCAGGCACTTACACAGTACCGAAGTCAAGCTAACCGGCCGGTAATTTTCCGCCTTTTGCCGGGGCCCACTCTTGTAAATGCCTACTACTGTTGCTTTCCTCCAGTCTCCCGGCACAGTTCCCTCTCTAAGTGACGTTTCATACAGCTTCGTCACCGGAGCCTTCAGGACCTCGGCCAGAGGCTGAACGATTGCTGGATGAATCCCGTCTGGACCTGCTGCTTTGTTCCTATTCAAAGTTTGCAACTCCGCGTACACTTCTTCTTCTCCTACAGTAAGTTCGGGTATTGGAGGCGCCTGTGAGCCCTCCATTCTTTCCTCCAAACTATTTTCTGGTCGATATATGCTCTTGAAAAATTCCGAGAGCGTGTCAGCCTTGTCTTCGTCGTTTAGAGCTAGTCGTCCCTGTGCTCCTTCCAAAGTTGCTACGCTCTCTCTCATACGTTTGTGAGATTGCACGTAGGCGTAGAATCTCTCTGGGTTTGTGCGGACCGACGCAGCTAACCGACGCTCGAAGGCGTATTTCTCCACTCTTTGGATCTCTTGAGCCCTGTTCCTAGCCATCTTATAGCTATTCCATGCCCCCTGAGTTCTGTACAGCTTGTACGCCGCCCATCGTTGCCTACGAATAACTATGGCCTTGCGGACTTTTGACTTCCACCATGGGGGTAGATTTCTACTGCTTGCCACCATCAGGGGAGCGAACTCATCTGTAAGTTCGAGTAGCCCCATCTTGATGGTCTCCCAACGTTCCTCTACGGAGGCGTTTGTGTGTCTCGGTGTCCACTGAATTTCCTCCGCCGCCTTCTTCAGTTCACCTATGTTGATTCTCCCATAGCGCCGACGTAACACGATTTCCTTCGGCGCCTTGCTTAGTCTTAGTGTGACCCTTAGGACTACATGATCACTTTTTCCAAGTGGCTCTTCCCACTTAATTTCCTTAACGTCCTGATGGTGCCGCGTTATGATTAAGTCAAGGAGAGACGGGTGCTGTCCACCTCTGTGTCTAGTGGCCTGTGTCACATGCTGCGTAAGTGCATGTAACTGGACCCACTGCAGAGACTTGTCGCCCGTTGATCCCCCTGGTGCGATCCCGCTTTCCCAGTTAATTTCGGGTAGATTGAGATCCCCTAATAAGATGAACTCCTTTGTCTGTGCCAGCACCGCATCTAGCATTTGGAAAAGCTCAACATCTTCCTCATCTGTGGCTAGCGGTGCCCTGTAGATACAGATAATGCATACTGTACGCCCCTCGATCCTAATAAAGCAGGATCTGACCTGTACATTACCGGAGACTAAGTTGAACGGAGCCTCCCAATGGCCTATGTCGGTCCGTATTAGAAGTGCCACTCCGCCCCCCTGCCTTCCATCTGTTCTATCCTGTCTGTAGGCAGCGTATCCCTGGAAGCGCATGTCAGTATATGGCTTTATCCAAGTTTCCGTCAACGCAACGACCTCAGACTCTGCGATCCTAGCCGTCAACTCCCCTCTTTTTCCCGGGAGACTGCAGGTGTTGGTGTACCATATTGACGGTTCCCTGGTCCTCGTTACTGACTTCATTGCTAATTCTAGGGCCAGGGTATCCTCGGGCGCAATCTCCGAGGTGATGCCCCGTTTTTTGCCTCTAAGGGTGTCGGCGGTGCAGCATCTTGCATATCGAGTGAGACTCTGAGTGTCGTGGCTTTTTCTTTTCCACCCGTCGCCCCAGTGTCAGGCTCGACATGCACAAAGGACGTTACCCCCTTTTGAGTCGCCGTACCGATGGGCCGGGATGGTCTTGCGACCACCTTAGCCCAACTGGTTTCCTCGGCTTTTCCCTCTGATACCTCCAACTTCGCTGGGTGCACCAGAGAGGACTTCTTGGGGGTATCCTTTAGAATCGGGCTGGCTGGCTGCACGTTCTCAACACCAACCGGACTAAATGCCCTGTGAGTCCCCTTCTTTTTGGTCTTTCGAACTTTCTGATCTTTGGCTTTTTGTATACCGGAGCCTGAAGCCACCTTTGGTACCTGGATTACTCCTTGGGCCTTAGGTGTTGACTTCCCAAGAGGAGTCATCTCCAGTTTCGCTATATGTAGCTTCGGCCTCTTAAAATCAGGTGTGCCCGTTCTCAGCGAGACTATGGCATTAGCCGGTTTCACAAATGCTGGGCTGTCAGGTGTAACCCTAACCATTCCCTGCGTGTTGCCCTCAACTGCTCCCGCCCTGGACAGCAGCATATCCCTCCAGTAGACACTGTGGAATACAACTACCAGGGGTCGTGGCGGCGCTGGTTGTGCTCCACGCCATAGTCCTATTCGATGGCACTTGACTATTGGTGTCGTCGGAGGTAGGCCAGCCATCCTAAGAACCTCAGTCACATGCCGGCGGTTTTCCTCCTTCCTGATTCTACCGTCTTTTACAATGTTCTCCCTAAGGTTATGAAGTAGCAGTCTTCTACTTCTGTCTGCCATGACCTCAGTGTCACGCTTCATGCGCTGCACCTCAGCATCTAGGCGTTTGACATGCTCCTTGAGGGCTTCCACTTCCGCCAGGAGGCTTTTCCCCACGTTGGTGAATCCTGCTACCTCTTTTCCTTCTTTGCCCTTTGGCTTGGGTTGCCTTCTTTTATTTTTGTGCTCTGGCACCCGGTTTTCCTTTCCCTGTAGGCTATGGATCGAAACGGCTCTCTCTAGTCTTGGTTCCAGCTCCACGTTCGTGTCCCCTTTCCCCAGCTCGCCTCGAATTATACGCGAGCACTCCCTTGCAAACGCAAAGCAATGGGCGCATATCCACTTGAGCGATGGGTACTGGATGTGCAGCTCGAAGTCTTTCTCTTCCAGCTTGGAGCACTTTTGATGAAACCAAATGCAACACTGGTCGCATTGAATTCCCTCATCTTGCACTAGGTCCGTGCATTTCTTGTTCCCACAGCTTACTGCCTGGCCAATGGGATCAACCTTTGTCCCATTCATTTCGTTTCGAACACCCGTGGGACAATAACACAACTTTTGAACAGACACAAACGGTACACTAAGGCAGGTGCAGTAAACCCGCACACTAAAAAGTTCCACAAAAACAGTACACTAGAAAAAGCGCCACAAAAAGATGTTAGCCGGTATCAGTTGCACTGACACCAACAAAAAACACCAAAAAGGACACCAAAAGGTATACTCAGTTTTTGAAGAGAATAAACTCTTCTGAAGAAAGTGAACTCTTCAAAAAGTACGCGTACCGAAATACTAATTACGATACGTTAGTTTGGCGAAATAACGTGTGTTATTCCACCAATCAATGCAAAAATGCTTAACGCTGAGAGCAATTCGAAAATTCAAACCACGCGGCAACTCACAGGCAACTCACGGGTTCGAGGCTTTGAGCCTAATTGTCCCGGTTCTTGAGAAAATCTTGGATCTTCTGTCGGATTCACCGAGCTGAAACGAGAGTAAAAAGAAGCGGGGGAGGGGCGGGGGTGGCAGCGAAAACAAGATACACATAACATCATGCAGTGTCACACTGTGGACAGTGCCTTAAGCTGAGTGGGGGTGCGGCATTCATGAACATGTATGCGATAAAAGACATCTATTTTGTTAGTTTTTTGACAAAGGGAATTATTTGGAGAGACCCAGGTAGAGGTCTAGCTTTTTCTTGAAGATAGTTTTGTTCCACGTAGTAATAACCCTATAGCTAAAAAAGTTAATCCTTAGTGAAGTGCGTGGCCTCGGTTTGAAAACTTTTCTGCTGTGACCACGGAGAGAGGAGGCTGGACAGACGGAGAAGAAGCAATCGCTTTGACCTGTTTCAAAAAGGTGGAACATCAAAAACAGATCACCTCTTACGCGTCTTACGTCAAGGGGATAGAGGTTGAGGAGTGAGAGGCGGACGGGATAAGGTAGATGGGAAAGACCACTTACTGCCTTGGTGGAGGCCCGCTGAACTCTTTCTAGGATCTCACGGTCTCGGACAAGACCAAAGTGCACTATCTGACTACCGTACTCCAGCAGAGGTCGGATATACGTGCCGAAAATTATGGGGAAATCATCCTTAAATATGCGCGGGAAGGACCTTCGAATCATATTTAGGGCTCGAAAAGCAGACTTGCTCGCAAGTTCGTGATGATGAGAGAAGGATAAGTTACAATCTAACCAGAAACCGAGCACCTTGTGTCGGTCAACCCTTGGCAGTGTGGTTGCTCCATTAATGGAAAACTTGTGACCAGTCTCTCTGCCGAAAGACATGCTCACGCATTTGTCATCATTAACTGGGAGGTTCCAATCCTCGGACCAGCGTTTTGTTTCATAAACTGCAATTTGCAGGTCTTCAACGCTAGAACTCCAGAGGGTTACACCATCTGCGTGTCAGCCTTGTCTTCGTCGTTTAGAGCTAGTCGTCCCTGTGCTCCTTCCAAAGTTGCTACGCTCTCTCTCATACGTTTGTGAGATTGCACGTAGGCGTAGAATCTCTCTGGGTTTGTGCGGACCGACGCAGCTAACCGACGCTCGAAGGCGTATTTCTCCACTCTTTGGATCTCTTGAGCCCTGTTCCTAGCCATCTTATAGCTATTCCATGCCCCCTGAGTTCTGTACAGCTTGTACGCCGCCCATCGTTGCCTACGAATAACTATGGCCTTGCGGACTTTTGACTTCCACCATGGGGGTAGATTTCTACTGCTTGCCACCATCAGGGGAGCGAACTCATCTGTAAGTTCGAGTAGCCCCATCTTGATGGTCTCCCAACGTTCCTCTACGGAGGCGTTTGTGTGTCTCGGTGTCCACTGAATTTCCTCCGCCGCCTTCTTCAGTTCACCTATGTTGATTCTCCCATAGCGCCGACGTAACACGATTTCCTTCGGCGCCTTGCTTAGTCTTAGTGTGACCCTTAGGACTACATGATCACTTTTTCCAAGTGGCTCTTCCCACTTAATTTCCTTAACGTCCTGATGGTGCCGCGTTATGATTAAGTCAAGGAGAGACGGGTGCTGTCCACCTCTGTGTCTAGTGGCCTGTGTCACATGCTGCGTAAGTGCATGTAACTGGACCCACTGCAGAGACTTGTCGCCCGTTGATCCCCCTGGTGCGATCCCGCTTTCCCAGTTAATTTCGGGTAGGTTGAGATCCCCTAATAAGATGAACTCCTTTGTCCGTGCCAGCACCGAATCCAGCATTTGCAAGAGCTCAATGTCTTCCTCATCTGTGGCTAGCGGTGCCCTGTAGATACAGATAATGCATACTGTACGCCCCTCGATCCTAATAAAGCAGGATCTGGCCTGTACATTACCGGAGACTAAGTTGAACGGAGCCTCCCAATGGCCTATGTCGGTCCGTATTAGAGGTGCCACTCCGCCCCCTGCCTTCCATCTGTTCTATCCTGTCTGTAGGCAGCGTATCCATGGAAGCGCATGTCAGTATATGGCTTTATTCAAGTTTCCGTCAAAGCAACGACATCAGACTCTGCGATCCTAGCCGTTAGTAGTAGTTCAGTTCAGGTCAGTACAGTTCAGTTCAGTTCAGTTTGCATAGGAGAGGTAATGGCCACGGACAATCGAGCTTCCGGAATTCCTTCGATGGTATGCACCCCAGTTATGCACCCACCACTGCCGAGTGTATTTCGTCGAATCCCCTCTAGATATGAGAGGGAAACAGAAAACCTCATCGCACATCAACTGCGAGAGACATTACACATCATGAGCGTTCACTGAGACTGTATGCAATGAGCGAAAAAGTCTATTGAAACATACTCCAGAAGGACCACAGTGCTCCCCAGCATCCATCGAGTTGATATGCTCAAGGCCCACTACTAGGAAATATCTCCTACTACTTGTGATCTAGGGCACCCTTGAAGGATTGGACGGTCCGCTGATCTATCATTCCGGCAGGCCGACCGTTCCAACTGTTCCCTACCCTGTTGCTAAAGAAGTGCAATCTAGCAATCAACCCAGCTCGGGCTTTTATCGGCTTCTTTTCATGTCCCCTTGTTCTGGAATCTACGGCCACTTGGAATAGACTATCTGGTGTAAGGCCAGAAAAGCCCTTCATTACCTTGAACGTTTCTATGAGATCCCCTCGACGTCTCCTCCTTTCCAACGAGAAGAGATTCAGGTCACAGAGTCTCTACTCGTAAGTCTTACCCCTCTGCCCTTTAACCATTCGCGTGGCGAGACGTTGAACTTTCTCGAGGCAGGCGGCGTCCATTTTGTAGAAGGGTGACCAAGCCTGCACGCTACCTTCTAAGTGAGATCGTACTATAGCCATGTAAATAGATACGAATACCTCCGGCTTCAGGCAAGACAAAGCTAATCGCAGTCTAAAGGGCTCCCCACGAGCCTTATGCGCAGCAGCTTTGCACTGCTACGACCATTTGAAATCACCGTTCATGATGACCCCAGGGTCTTTAACCCTACTGACTGCCTCTACGGTGAACAGCTCTTGATCATGAGCAACAGTTAGGCCCTATTTGGCCTTTGACAACGAATGGCTTTTTTCAGCGTTCAGAGGTAGGTCCCATTTGTATGCCCAGTCCAGGACGGTACCTATATCCCTGAATAAGTACACCCTACCCTCAGATCCAACAGTCTTCACATCATCCGCAAAAATAAAGCTAAGCGATTGAAGAGCGGATGCCAGGTCGTTATAAAACAACAAGAATAGGACCGGGCCTGGGACGGATCCCTGAGGTACACTACTGGTGACGTTCACCAAACTGGAGCACCTGTCCACTACTTCGACGTAAAACGTCCCGTGAGAAAGGAAGTCCCCCAGCCACCTATGTACTGGCCCACCTATACCGAAAGTCTCCATCTTGCATAGCGAGAGACGATGATTAACGGAGTCGAACGCTTTGCTAAAGTCGAGGTGGCATACCTCAACTTCCTTACCTTCGTCCAGAAATCGAGTTACTTCATCTAGGAAGCGCAGGAGATTGGTCAGACAAGGTGTATTTTTCAGGAATCCATGCTGGGCCGGACTTAGCATGGAGTGCTCCAGTAAGTGCTGGCAGATGTGGGCACAAATGATCTTCTCAAGGACTTTACATAGGATGCTAGTTAGGCTTATCGGCCTGTAGTTATGCATAGCTGCCTTGGGTCCACTCTTATGCATTGTCACGACTGCTGCGACTTTCCATTCCTGGGGCAGCTTACTCTGGTCCAACGTGGACCTGTACAGCCTGCATACTGGTGGAGCTAAATTTCCGCCAACGGTTTAATGATAGCTGGGTGGAAGCCATCTGGGCCCGCTGACTTGTGGCTGTTTAATTCCTGTAGGTACTTACGCGCGCCTTCCCCTGATAGATCTAGCTCGTTTAACTGGGGAACAGGATGGACCAGAGCCAGATCTACTCGTACTCCACCATCTATCCTGTGAACACTACCAAAGTATTCCCCCAGGGCGTCTACTTTGCCCTGGTCGTCAGTGACAATACCGTGGTCTATAGTGGATAGTGGACCTACGGCATTCTTTGTTGAGCCTTTCGAATGCGCATCGCTGTTGAATTTTCTCGGCTGTTGTCTTACGCACTGGGCCAATCTGAGCTCAAAATCCAGCTTGGAAGTTCTCAGAAGGCTCACAATCTCATTTCTATACTTTGTATAGCGGTCCCAGGATAGCCGACTGTCGGAAGCTTTGTACTGGTTTTAGCTGCGGTTTCTACGTTTGGTGGCCTTGGCTATTGCAGCCTTCCACCACATGGGTTGCCCTCCCCACATCTCCGTTTCAAGGGTGCGGAATCTTCTTGTAGGGCACTCAGAGATCCCTTTATGACCTGCCAGCTCTCCTCGACAGTAGTCACCCGTATCGTGTCCCAGGTCAAATCCATCGCCCTATAACGAAGCCTATCTATGTCCATACTACCGTAATGTCTAACCAGCCTTGAGAGTACCTTGGATTGCCGCACGCATAGGGCGATTTTGACACACTCGTGGTCACTCTTGCCCAGCGGTGCACAGTAATGCAGTCCAGACACGTCGTTAGGGAGGTTCGTTATTGACAGATCCAGCAGGGATGGAAGGCATTCAGTCCTATATCTGGTATTTTCCCCAGTGTGTTGATGCAACGCATTGGCATGCAGCCATTCTAAGTAGGTTTGCTCCTCCGATCCCGGCACTCAGACCTCAGCCGTCCAGTCGATGTGCGGAAGATCGAAGTCACCCACTATGAAGGTCCTTTTTGTGTCATTAACTAGTTCAGTCAAAGTCCGCAGTAAACAAACTTCTTCTTCGTGGTTAGTGCTTGGTGCCCCGTAGACACAGACAACGTTCACCCTTTTGCCTGGAAGGATGATCGTAGCGGCGCACAACTGGACATTTCGAGTGCACATCTCGGTCTGAGACTCAAGGTCTGGACGGCCTGTCCATCCCCATGCACCTCATGGTTACCGATATTGGCGTACGCTACTCTTGTTCCTTTAACTTCTCAGAACAGGCATCGTTCCAAGTCGCTGAGGCCAAGTGAACCCTAGGCCTGATCAGTCGGTGTTTCTTAATACCAGCAAGTCGCCTCTCCATGTATCACTCACACGTGAGACCGCCCCTAGAATATTGTCCCATTACCTCCAGCCTCTGGCCACGTTCCTCTATTGTATCTCTTGAGAACATTCAGCGCACCTTCACCAAAAGGCTGTTGGGCGTATCCCTAGCCTTAACATACCGCCAGCGCTGTGAGCTCCTACAAATTGAGCCTCTATGGATTCGTCGCATGAGGCTCAACCTGATTTTCCTCTTTAAGCTAATCCATAACCTGGCCTACACCTCTTATCCCATCTCATTCGTTGCGCCCTGCTCCTACCCCATCCGGCACCGTGCCTTCTCTCTCACTGTCCCTCATTCTAATCTCTGTCTGAAGTCCCGATTCTTTCTGTCAGCCTATTCCAAAATCTGGAATAAGCTGCCCCTTAGCTTACGCAGTGCCTCCTCAATGTTCGCTTTTAGGCGCGCACTTTTGTCATACTTAACAGTCCCCAATGCTATATTGCTCACCAATGAGCTCGTCTCCGCCGACCTGGCCTTTGAAAGAGGTCTCACACTGTAACTCTACTACCTCTGCGTCACAGGCCACTAGGTACAAACCGCGAACTAAGGCCATTGCCTTCACTGATCCATAGCGAACCTACCTACCTCCTGCCATCATAAGGTAACCCTATTGCTCACCTACGTTCATCTCTTATCCAGCATATTCACTTTTTTTCTCCTCAGTATCCGTTGATTCTCAGCTGGGGCACACCCAGACTGCGCTTCTCTATCCCTTTTCCCTTTCCAGTGATCCTCACTGACGGCCAACCACTTCGGGCACTGTACTTACCATCTCCCTTGCAGGTGCGCCTGGATAATATTGCTACACGGTCGTCTACCACTGGCTGTTTCCGTTGGCTCTCCTGTCCATGGTCTCACGTCTTGGTCAATTGTTCCTGGTTCACGCACCCCCATCGCGGTCGTTTTGTCCCTTCTACAATTATCCATGAACACTCTTGCCACTCCCAACAGTGCGGGGCGCGGTCAGATCCACCGCTATGGCCGGCGCACATCGGGCGTGCAGGCCGTCTGCAACGACGTGTGAGTGCAACTAGACTGGTGGATCACACCTCCTGTGTTCACTTCACGAAGTGTTTTTCAGGTTGGGTGCCCAGTGCACGGCCAGTCCCACCCACTAGCACCGGTTGCGGATGGCACGCTCTAACTTTTCTTGGACTACCGAATCCAATGCTATCGGTTGAAAATTGCATGCTCCTCATCCTTTTTCCTCCACAGCTTGTTCACCTATAGCTCTTATCATCTGTTTCCACTTCCCATTTTTGTCGCCCTACCACGGTATGCACACCTACCCGTTTTGTCTTTTCTCCAATCGCCTCTCTCTACATCAACTTTCACTGCTTTGAGTCACTATCGTCCTAACCACTATTCTCTGTCGACGCTCGCCAATAACTCTTTTCCCACCTGCCGTCATTGCTGGCTTCTATGCGCTTGGTGTTACCCTCTGCTCAGAACGCCCATTGATAGCTTCCTTAAACCTGTCGTTCTGTTAAATCCCTCCTCGTGCCCCATGCCATGATGCACCAATCGCACCCGCACTCATGACCAATCCGCATATTAGAACTTGACGCTCCAAACTTCGCATCTTTTACAGTGGCATTTATTGTATAATCACCACCACCATATCTCCCTCATTTAGCTCCGCGATTCCTCTGTGGTTCTTTCCAGTGTCCTGATTAGTATCCACCTATTCAATTGTCTGCCGGCACACAGCTCTCCAGCTCCATTGCCCCAGCTCCGTTGAGCATTCATTTTTTGTGGCCTTTTTTGTTCTATTACTGGTCCACCTACCTCGGGGCTTCCCGCTTCCTTGTCCGCCTCCTTCGTGTTTCATCTGCAGTAAGATGATCTGATTGGTGATTTCTTGCCTGTGTCTCTTCGGTCATTGCTTCCATCCCTTGATCCGTTTACTGCTCGCTACAGGCATTTTTCTGTACCTTCCAGTGTGGTCCGCTTTTCCATGTTCCAACATTGTAATGACAACGTTACGTCACGGTGTTCTTTTACAGTTCCAAATTGTTTGACCTGTCACTACCCGATTCCTCTGGTCCGCCAATACATCTCGCACCTGCACTGATCAAACGATTAGACCCATTCTTACCTGTTTTCCTTGATCCTGTCTTTCATCTTCACTCTTCCATGAACTGCTCCTAACAGTCTTCATCACTTCTGTGCTTCAGCATTCTATTTTTCTCTCCGTTGGGCTGCCACGTGCACTTGTCATGAAGTTAATCCACCACGACATTCCAAAGTTAATCCTACAACCATTTGATCTAACATTACCTACTGCTCCTAATGACTGATAATTTTTTTTTCTAGGACCCCATTGTTATTGCTCCTGCTTCTCTTATACCTATACATATATATATATATATAATAAATCTACATATATATATAAACTTACGCATATATATTTATGTGCACGCGCTCTGCATCTTGCAGTTCCTCACCGGCCATTTATCTTGCTATCATCCCAACGACCGTCATCATAGGCATCCATCAACTCTACATCTGTGCCTCACATCTACCGTATCCAATCCTTCTAAATCGTTTTTGTCGTCTGATCATCCCTCTACGTCTTGCATTGCTCGCTGCCTGTTTTACGGTGAGTTTTGTGTCCTGTCCGCCGACAGTCCACTGCAAAGTACCAATGCTTCATTGATACCTAATCCACTGCAGTGCACCTCATCTTTTTCTCCATCGTTCCTCGCTACTGCAGTTCCTTATACCGATTTCCAGCCTTTCTCATGTTTACCAGCCTGCCTTCATATGTAATTGCCCGGGACCAGCCATTCAGTCCATCCAACCTTGACTTTCAAACTCACCGGGCGTCCATTCAAATCCGCTCTTAAGCTCATTTAAACTCCACGCAATCCCTTTGGTGTGCTATGTTTATCCTATTTTCATCCTACCTCGTTCCCCCTTCTGAGCCTTTTTATCCAATATCTTCATGAGAGTCTCCATATTTTCATGAATTATATCTGTCCATTCCGTCACCTGTATCAACGTGATCATGCACATGGCATGCTTCGGACGCTTCCGAAATAAACCATTATTATTATTATTATTATTAGGTGGTTTGTACCTGACCTAATGAGGATGGCTACTCCTCCACTAAGGCGATCGTGTTCCCTATCGTGCCTATAGACTGCAAAACCATTACTTATTAGTCCTGGCACATGGTCTTCTTTAGAAAGCCACATTTTCGTAACGGCAACTATTCACGCTTTCTGCTCGTCAGCTGTTTTGGCGAGTTCCATCCATTTGTTTCTAGTACTACACGAGTTAGTATATAACACCACCGCGTTTGCTCCGTCACTTAGGTGTCCCTTATGATTCACTCCTGCCCGTTTCTCAGGCAGAACGCCTGAGATGATGGCAAGTTTTTTGCTTCGGTTGCCCCCACTGGTGTGCATGAAGCCGGCTGACGATCCGGAAATTCCGACGACTCCCAATCCATCTCTATAGGAGTTGCCACAACATCCAGACTGGCCGAGGACGCGCTGTCATCCGTCCTCGGACAGTACTGCCAAGTTTCATCTTACAACGCGCCATCAATTACAACTATTTCCGACCCCGCACGTGGCTTCTTTACCACTGTCGGAGTCGGGGACTGAGAGCCGAGTACGGCATTCTGCTGAACTTGTTGGTTTCTCACCAGCGCCCTGGCTGGTCGAGTCAGGTTATCTCCCGGGGCTAGACCACCAGGACTTACTCTATGCTTGCCTGGTACAATTTTATACCTACTCTTGGTGGTGTGATCCACTACTGCTGCCCTCGCCTGGAGTTTATCCCGGGTGGCCTCATCAGCGAACTCCACTAGTATTGGTCTCGCACGATGTTCACCTTTGTTCCCAAGTGGTGACTTCCGTGTCCCCACTCTGTGCACCCTTCTTAGAGTAGTAGAGTATGGAACACCCGTGATTCGCAGTATGTCGTAGACCCTCCTCCTATCTATGTCCCACCTGAATTTCGATTCCCTTATGGGAGGTTTTTCCTGGTTTAGGATCAGGAGCTTGCGGCTTGAGACCCTGTCCATCGACATGATCTTCCTCTGCAGATCCTTCACCTTGTTTTCCAACTACAGAATAGCAGGGCCTGTAAAAACCGGTCGTGGAAAATCCCCCCTTTTCCCTCGCAATTCAGTGTTTTTACTAACATCACTCATTTGCCTACACTATTGACTTGTCTTTACGAACTGGTTGTTTCTGTGGACCAATTGTTGTTTGTTCGCGCCCAGAGCGCTACTTTGGCACATCCTTGTTCAGGACCTGCGTGACTCACGTGCTGTTTGCTCACACGCCGCTATTCGGTTTCGCGTTGTTGAGTCCTCGAGATCGTATTATCGAAGTTTGTATTCCTTTTGATGTCAGTGTTCATGTAATAATCTAGTATCGTAGAATATCACAGATAATCGTCTTCTGATTTCGGGATCCGCTGTGAATTTGGCTATGCATTGCTCAAACTTTCGTTACAAGGTCGTCTACCCTAGCTAACCCATTATTCGCTTTATCACAGTCGCTGTTCTTTTTGGACTGCCTTGCCCTTCTAGGCTTCTGCTCAGTCCACTGACCCTCGTTTGTCTGCTACAAAGGAGTTGAGGCAACGACCGCATTGCAAGCTCTCAGAACTGGTCCACTCGCAGGACCTGGTGTGGCTGAGGCAATCTTGTGTCCAGATAGTTGTGTTGTCGGCGCTTTTCCGTAGCACCCAATGCCGCGTGATTTTCCTTCTCTGAAAGGCAGAAATTTTGTGCATTGTCAGCCCGGGCAGAGTGAGGTGGAAACAATAAGTAAGTTGCATCTGACCATAGGAACTGCCTAACAAAACTCGGGGTATACTGCCACCCAACATAGGTCTACTGCTTTCTTAAAAGCCCTTATTTGGAGCCTCGAATGCTCCCTTTGTAATCTAGGGTTACGCTCCCTTGCGCATCTTTCAGGGATCAGGCAGAAAAGGTCTTCTCGACTTATTCCTGACGCTCCCTTCATTACCTTGAAGGTTTCTATCAAATCCCCGCGAATGCGCCGCCTTTCCATCGAGAACATTTCTAGGGCACGGAGACCCTCTGTTTAGTTAAACCCCCTTTGCCCAGCCACCATTCTAGTGGCTAGCTCTTGCACTTTCTCCAGACAGTCGATATCTTTCTGGTAGTATGGTGCCCAGGCTTGCACGCAGTACTCCATATGCGGCCTAACTATGGCCTGATATATCGGGACGAAAATCTCCGGATCTCTACACGACATAATGGATCTAACTCAAAAGAGTTCTCTCCTGGCCGTATTGGCTGCTGAGGTGCACTGCTTTGACGGCTTAAAGCTGTTGTCCATTATAACGCCCAAGTCTTTGACCTGCGAGACCACTTGCAACGAACCCACACCATTCTCACTAGCCCCTGTATTTATGGTCAAGCATCGACACTTAGTGAGGTTTAGTGGTAGGTCCCATTTGCGTGCCCAGTTTTGTACTGCTAACACGTCAAGTTCTATATCTACTCCAGCTATCTTGGCGTCATCGGCAAACATAAAGGTGGGGTTTGTAAGCCCATGTGCTAGGTCATTGATGAAGATGAGGAAGAGCAGAGGGCCGAGCACCGAGCCCTGTTGCATCCCACTTGTTACACCTCCCGGTTTTGAGACATGACTACCCACCTTAACACTAAAACTTCGCCCTGCTAAGAAACTATTTATCCATTGTCTTGCCTTTCCAACAATTCCCATAGACTGCAGTTCGACGTCCAGAAATCTGTAGTTCACGGAATCAAAAGCCCTGCTGAAGTCCAAGTAGCAGACCGCAATCGACTGCCCTTCGTTCAGGTGCTGGGTCACCTCATCGAGGAACAGCAAGAGGTCCGTCAGACAGGATCGTCCTGCCATAAACCCATGCTGAGCATTTGATATGAGGTTGCGTTGAACCAAATGCCTAGAGATCTGTTTCCTGACTATTCGCTCTAGGCACTTACACAGTACTGAAGTTTAGCTAACCGGAAGGTAATTTTCGGCCTTTTGCCGGGGTCCACTCTCGTAAATGCCTACCACTGTTGCTCTTCTCTAGTCTCCCGGCACAATTCCCTCTCCAGGTGACGTTTCATACAGCTTCGTCACCGGAGCCTTCAGGACCTCGGCCAGAGGCTGAACGATTGCTGGATGAATCCCATCTGGTCCTGGTGCTTTATTTCTACCCAAGGTTTGCAACTCCACGTAAACTTCTTCTTCCCCTACAGTAAGTCTTGAAGCCTTGATGTACTGTACGGGTGCTAGGCTTTGAGCCCTGTTGTCCCGGTTCCCGAGGACGTCTTTCATCGTCCATCGGATTTACCGAGCTGAAACGAAAGTAAAAAGAAGCCGGGGGTGTGGACGGCAGTGGCAGCGAAAACGAAATACACATAAATTAATGCATTGTCACACTGTGGACAGCGCCTTAAGCGGAGTGGGGGTGCGACATTCATGATCATACGTGCAATAAAAGACATCCATTTCGCTTTTTTTGACAAGGACTTATTGAGAGAGACCCAGGCAGAGGTCTAGCTTTTTCTTGAAGATAGTTTTGTTCTGCGAGAGAACAATGTCTTCCAGAAATGCGTTACACAGAGTAATAAGACTATAGCTGAAAAAGTTAATCCGTAGTGAATCGCTGGGCCTTGATTTGAAAACCGTTCTGCCGTGACCACGGAGAGAACAGGCTGGACGGACAGAGAAGAAGCAATCGCTTTGACCTGATTCAAAAAGGTGGAACATCACCTCTTACGCTTCCTAAGTGAAGAGGATGGAGATTGAGGAGTGAGAGATAGAGTAAAAAGGTGGGGCAGATCCCACACTGCTTTTTGGAGGCCCTCCGAACTCTTTCTAGGATCTCACGATCTCGGACAAGACCAAAGTGCTTTATCTGACTACGATGCCGCAGCGAAGAACGGGTTTACGTACCGAAAATTACGGGGCAATCATCCCTAGATATGCGCGGGGAGGAACTTCGAACCACATCTAGGACTCCAAATGCAGACTTGCCCGCAAGTTGGTGATGATGAGAGAGGGACAAGTTACAATCTTACCAGAAACTGAGCACCTTGTGTCGGTCAACCTTAGGCAGTGTGATTGCTCCGTTAATGGAAAACGTGATGAGTCCGTAGCGACCTCGGTCGTTCTCAGAAGAGGACCATTGTCTGGACACCATTTCGGACCTTTTTTCTCCAAGATCTTCTCTGCCTTTTGACGTCGACCTCGGTGTTTCTTCCGGTGGTTTACGTTTTACTTGCCTGACTTTTCCGAGTTTCCCATCGGCCTCGTTTTGAATTTCATTCACTTTTGGTCCTTCGCCGATTGTACGCACTCGCGGTTCGCCTTCTGCTTAACCGTTGCGTTTATTTTCTTTCGGTGTAGCCCTCCTTTCGTTAATGTTTTGGTGCCACGATATGTAAGATACTCCTTTGCATCCGTAAACCGACTCGCTTCTTCTCTGTTCTTCCGATAGAGGGGATAAGGCTGGTATCTCGCTACCAGATCGAATAGAGGACACTTTCACTAGCAGCCCTCGAACGTCTTCTATATGTCTCTCTGTCTAAAGACGTGCTCAGGCATTTGTCATCATCAACTGAGATGTTCCCACACTCGGGCCAGCGCTTGTTTCATAAACTGCAACTTGTAGGTTTTCAAAGCTTGAACTCTAGAGGGTTACATCGCTTGAATACATGGCAGTGTTCACAGAAGGGGCTGTCGAAAGGTCATTGTGTAGATCGAGAACAGAAGAGAGCCCAGGACCAGTCCTTGTGGGACCCCAGTTGTTACTGGGGGATGTTGAGTCAAAACATTCCCCACCCTAACCACAAAGGTGCGATCGGTAAGAAAGCTGCCTAGGATGACCAAAATGGAGCCTGTTATCCCGTATGTTTGCAGCTTATAAGGAATAGGAGTACGTGGGCCTTGATGAACTTCTTAGCAAAACCGATGAACGCAGAGTGTGAGAGCTGGCCATCATCTTAGGCCTTTGCCAGACCATCCATGACGGTAAGCATTCTGGTGTGCATGAACTGCCAGGAAAAACCCACGTTGGGACCGGGAGAGGATCCTGCTTGAATTCAGTTGGGAAAGAACCGCAGTCCTAAGAATTCGCTCCGAAATTTTGCTGGTAATGCTAGTAGGACTTGTGGGTCTGTAACTAGAAGCAAGACGTCTACTACCCTTTTTAGATGGGTGCAATGACGGTTTTTTACAGCTGCTGGAAAAAACTCCATCGTCAACGCATTGCTGAAGAAGAGCCGCATACGGAGCAGCCAGTGTATTCCCCGTTTCTTTGAGAATACGGAAACGGATTGGGTCAGGACCCATGGAGCAATATTGGTCAAGCCGACGGAAACTTTGAGCAGGTGCACTAATGGGAATAATGATAGAACTAAGGGTAGTGGTCAGAGATAACGGGTGCATGGTAGGGCGAGATGATATCGGTATGGAGCTAAAAACTGTACGAAAGTGGTAGCTGAAGGCCCCGGCTACTTGGCTGGGGCAAGCGATTGGGGACCTGGCATGACCTTTGAGAGCAAGTGGCTTCGGAGCTGTGCCCCTTGGACGACGCGTGTACTGATGGTAAGTTTCCGTATTGGTCCTTGCCCGAGCAAGTACAGATGGTTGGACTGCACTCTGATAAGACCCAATCTTGTCTTAGCGCTACTTACAGATAACTCTGGAGTCTTTTGCATCGCTAACAAGACCTATGGCTCTATGTCTGGAAAAGAGGCGTGCGCGTTCGTCTAGAATGCGCTTAATGGGGTGATGGAAGAACTGCTTACCGGTCTGTGGAAGGTGAACTCTGAGGACAAATAGCCTTTCAGCTAGGGAGATCAGCTCTCCGAGGTTCTCTGTCATCTTTTCATCAGAATTTCTTAGGTTAGCCGAGTTTAGCTGGGAGCGGAGGAATGCACCGACCTGGTCGAAATGGGTCCCTTCGAAGGATTTCAAAATATTGGTTTCTGAGGGAAGGGGAGGCCTCTTCACAGCTAAGTCGACCCGAGTGAGAATGTGATTAGTTTTGCCGTTCTGTTCGGTTCAGTGTGCACAGGACAGATAATGGCCACGGCCAATGGAGCGTCCATAATTCCTTCGACGGTATGCACACTAGGTAGGCATTCACCACTGCGCAGTTCGTTTCCTCGAAATTCCGCTAAAAATGGACGAGAAACGTAAAACCTCATCGCACATCAGCTGTGAGAGTCATTATGGATTGCGAGCCTTCACTAGCCAGCATGTAGCAAATGGAAACGTTCAATAGTTAAAAGCATCATGCCCTCTGTCCGATAACTTGCTCAAAGTTCACTTTCAGAAAAAACCCCTTTCCATTTACGATCTAGGTCACCCTTGAGTGCCTGAGCGGTCTCCGGTTCCGCTACCTCTTCCGGCAGTCTATTCCAGTAGCTAACCACACCACTGCTAAAGTAGTGAAATCTAGCTATCAGCCTATATCAAACTTTCGCCAGCCTCCTCATCTGACACCTTGTTCTGGAGTCTGTTGCCACATGGAACTCACCCTCCGGTCTGGGCCCAGGAGGGCCTTTGATTATCCTGGATTTCTCTGTGAGATCTCCTCGTAGTCTCCTCCTCTACATAGAGACGATCCTGAGTTCCTGGAGTCTCTGCTCATAAGTCTTGCCCCTCTGATCCTCAGCCATGCTCGTCGCAGGGTCTTGTACGTTCTCCAAACAGGGAGCTCCGATTTTGTAGAAGGGTGCCCATGCCTGAGCATAGTTTTCTAAGGGGTCAAATTATAGACATGTATACTGTCATGAAAACCCTAGGTTTTCTACGTGAAAATGTTGATCTCAACCAGAAGAACTCACAACTTGCCTTTTGGCAGCTGCTACACACTGGTTTGTCCACTTAAGGCCAGAAGTCACCAAAATTTCGAGGTCTTTCATCCTGTTTGCCGACTGTGCAGTAAATGGGCCTTAGTCGTGTGCAACAGTCAGGCTTGTTGCTAACTGTGACAAAAAGCAGCCCTTCCCAGCATTGAGAGGCAAGTCCCAATTCTGTGCCCAATTAAGAACGGCAGGTGTTTCTCTGCTCAGCTACTCTATCCCCTGAGCTACCACCAACTTCACGTCATCTGCGAAAAAGAAGCTAGGTGGCTGTACGACCGAGGCCAAGTCATTATTAAAAAGTAGAAATGCCCGTGGGTCTAGAAGGGAACCCTGTGGTACTCCACTGGTGATGTTTTCTAGTTCAGAGTTCTTGTCACCTGCTCTAACGTAGAATGATCCACCAGTAGGGAAGCCCCTTAGCCATTCCCGAATCTTCCCATTTATGCCAGATGACCTCAACTTGACTAGTAGAAGCCGATGGTTTACCGAGTCAAATGACCTGCCAAAGCCAGGGTGATATACTTCTCCCTGTTTACCTTCGCCTACTCTTCGAGTGGCCTCGTCCGAGAAGCCCGAGAGATTCGTCAAGGGCGACCTTCTTTTTAGAAACCCACGCAGAGCTGGACAGAGCGCAGAATTCTTTAGAAGGTGCCCACAGACGTGCGCCCTGGTCATCTCAAAAACTTTGCATAGAATGCAGGTTAGGCCAACAGGTCTGTGGTTTCCCCGTTTCTGAGCGGAGTTCCTCTTTATGTAGAGCTACCACTGCTGCTATTTTCAGTCCTGTGTCGACCTTCTGTGGTCCAGGGTGACCTTTTCAACTTATGTACTAGAAGGAATAGAATACCATCCAACGACTTATTGATAGCTGGGTGGATATTATCTGACCCGGTAAGCTCATGGATATCTGACCCTTCCCGGTGTTTGCGTACGACTTCCTCTGGAAGATCTGAGGCTGGTGGGCCCGTTGGAAGAGTCGCCCGCCAAAATTTACTAAACACCGCCATCTGTTCTGTGCACACTAAAATACCCACTCAGAGCATCTGCTTTTGCTCTGGTTAACTGCTGCCACTCCGTGATCACGGGTGGCCAGTGGTACCACGGCATCTCCTGGAGAACCCTTGGACTGCACGTAGCTGAGGTACTTCTTTGGACGCATTTTGACACACTGGTTCAATTTAATTTCATACTTGCGCTTGGCAGATCACAAGAGGTCCACTGTATCATTCCTATGCTTGTTACGGCGAATCCAAGCCTAGTGACTCCCGAAGGCCTTGAAGAGTGCCCAACTATGGTTTGAGTGCTTGACCAACTTGCCCATTGCAGCCCTTCAACACACCGGCTTGTCTTCATCCCTCCCACACCTCAGGGGGGCAAAATCCTTATAGTATAGTATAGTATAGTATATTTATTGACCGTGGTCAATACACATGCACAAGGCAAGATCAGAGTTTACAACAGTACATGTCAGTGCGAGGTATTCACAAATTCTAAATTTATAAATCACAGCAACCGAAATACACCAGTAAAGTCATGTAGTGTTTGAGTAAACAAAAGTGATAATGGTTGAGGCGGGAATTCCAAATCGGTTTCGAAATCGCTGGGGGCGGGGTGGGTAGCTAGACAGTCGTGGAATTGCTGATATAAGCGACAAATAGACGGTCACTAACAAGTAACCGGGCGAAAAAGATGCCAAAGAACATTGTTAGAAGTAAAGCAAGCGTGGGGCTTTGTAAGTGCAGTCAGAGATACCAGCGGAATATTGGACACTGATCCAGCATTGGGTAACTAATTGTGGAGGAAGCATGTGAAATGAAGGCAAGTGAGTCAAACGTGATAATAAAACGGACCTTTTGTGCAGGTGATTACAGTGTCATATGGAAATTCAGATGAAGGCGAAAAGCTTCGCAGGGACTTCAGTGAACTTTTGAAGAGCATGAATGGTGTATGGACATATAACGGACTTTTAAAGAAAAGAAAAGCCGTCAATGAAACGGATTAGTGGAGACAAGCGTCAATGGTTCGGCTAGGCAGGAGTTGGAAGAGTGTAAAATGTTTTGTTTTGTATTTGATAGAAAATTGGTAATCAAATTATGGTTGGCTGCAGATGGCTGGTATTCTGTTCCGTGAAGACCTTGGTTGCAGGTGGTGGCAGGTAGAATGTTGTGGGAATTTGGTAAAAAGGGCTGGTTTGACGAAGTTGACAGCTGCGAAGGCTGGGTTCCGGCCATTGGTTTCGTACTGCAACGCGGGAAGAATTGAACTGTTGGGTTGGATTATTTGGGAATAGACGTTGAGCGGAGTGTTGATGGTTGCTGTCAGGAATCACCTCTGCGATCCGGTGAGACTTTCATGAGGTTTTGTTAATCCATGTACGGTGCCCCATGTAACGTCAGCAGGCGAGAGTATAGGTTTAAACCAGTGATCAAATCGTCCAGTCCTTACGGTAATCCGGAATAAACGTCGATTTGACCGATGGACACCCAAGTAACCAATGCAATCTGGAAGAGATCAGGAGTGCGGCAGTCTGGAGAGTGTTCCAGCTGTGGGTTATGATTATCGTTTATATGGAAGCAAGAAAATGAACATTTTGTTATCCGAACAATTCGTTATCGTTTGGCTAGTGGACAGGTCTATTAGGGGTCCCTAGACGGAGACTGGTAGCTTTCTAGGGTAGTTGGGTGATAGTAGAGATTTGGGGCGATATCAGGTAGGCGGTGGATGAGGAGAGGGTGTCCGTTTGGGAACCAGGAATAAAACAAAAGTAGATGGTCTGGTCTGGAAGAAGAATGAGAAAATAGGAAGATAACAGTCTGGTCAGTTCACCAGCTGTGGTAAAGGACGGCAAATAGTAAAAAGGGGCGAAAACACAGAGTGTTAAAATGAGGATTTTTCATGTGGGGGCAAACGTGCTGGTATTCGGCAGGGGCATACGGATTCCGGTTGGAATGGGGTCTTAACTTCCCATGAGCATATGCGTAGAGAAGTGAAGCCTAGTTACTAAGGAATGGTAATCCGTGTGGCAAGGCTTCAGTGTACGAGAAAGGCACAAAAAAGCAGGATGGGACGGCTGAGTTCTAGCTTGAGCCAGGAATTAACTGAGAGCGAGCACCCATCGCTAAAGGACGGAACGGTTTTATTTATATATACGCAAATTGTGTGTAGTAAAGTGGCACAATCTAGTTAGGAAGGGGGACAAGTGAGTGGAGAACCCAAGGTATATATATATATATATATGTATATATATATATATATATATATATATAAATATATATATATATATACATATATATATATATATACATATATATATATATACAGATATATATATATATATATATATATATATATATATAAATATATAGATGTATACGTGGGTGCGATCATCAGACGGGTCATGCGAAAGCGGTCGGACGCAAAAGACTACGGCAAGGAAAGTGAGACACAGTGACGCAGCTGAGGATCAACGGTTAACGGAAAGAAGAACAAAAGTTAAGCACGGGCTCATCGGTGCGGCGGATCCTAAAGGCACATTGAGGCCATGAAACGTGAGACTAAAGGGGAAACGCCTAGGTGTGGCTAGAACTTTCAATGGGAAAGTTAGTATTTCGCCTAGAGTGGTCACTGAGCAGGAGTAAAGACCAAGTTCTGCATGAAATTACAGAAGAACCTTAGCTGGGGGATAGGGTGGGAGCAGAAATGGTAACGTCATAACTGGGTGTTGAGTTCAGTTAGTGAGTCACGCTAAATGCGATGAGTCAGACTGGATTTTCCAGTTCGAAATCGCAGAGGTGGTGAGGGAAGTGTGTGTGGTGGGACCTGGTGCGGAACAGAGGCATTGTAAGCTAAGAGATATCGAGGAGCGTTGAGTTACTCACCATGATTTTGTTAATAATTATAGGACAGTAGTGAGTATATATATGTATATATATATTGTATATAAAAATGTTATATATTTACACATATATATGTATATATATATGAATAGGTATATATATATATGTATATATGCATATATATGTATATATATATGAACAGGTGTATATATAAATGTAAATATAAAATATATATATATTGCTGTATACGTGGGTGCGATCATCAGACGGGTCATGCGAAAGCGGTCGGACGCAAAAGACTACGGCAAGGAAAGTGAGACACAGTGACGCAGCTGAGGATCAACGGTTAACGGAAAGAAGAACAAAAGTTAAGCACGGGCTCATCGGTGCGGCGGATCCTAAAGGCACATTGAGGCCATGAAACGTGAGACTAAAGGAGAAACGCCTAAGTGTGGCTAGAACTTTCAATGGGAAAGTTAGTATTTCGCCTAGAGTGGTCACTGAGCAGGAGTAAAGACCAAGTTCTGCATGAAATTACAGAAGAACCTTAGCTGGGGGATAGGGTGGGAGCAGAAATGGTAACGTCATAACTGGGTGTTGAGTTCAGTTAGTGACTCACGCTAAATGCGATGAGTCAGACTGGATTTTCCAGTTCGAAATCGCAGAGGTGGTGAGGGAAGTGTGTGTGGTGGGACCTGGTGCGGAACAGAGGCATTGTAAGCTAAGAGATATCGAGGAGCGTTGAGTTACTCACCATGATTTTGTTAATAATTATAGGACAGTAGTGAGTATATATATGTATATATATATTGTATATAAAAATGTTATATATTTACACATATATATGTATATATATATGAATAGGTATATATATATATATGTATATATGCATATATATGTATATATATATGAACAGGTGTATATATAAATGTAAATATAAAATATATATATATTGCTGTATACGTGGGTGCGATCATCAGACGGGTCCTGCGAGAGCGGTCGGACGCAAAAGACTATGGCAAGGAAAGTGAGATACAGTGACGCAGCTGAGGATCAACGGTTAACGGAAAGAAGAACAAAAGTTAAGCACGGGCTCATCGGTGCGGCGGATCCTAAAGGCACATTGAGGCCATGAAACGTGAGACTAAAGGGGAAACGCCTAGGTGTGGCTAGAACTTTCAATGGGAAAGTTAGTATTTCGCCTAGAGTGGTCACTGAGCAGGAGTAAAGACCAAGTTCTGCATGAAATTATGTAAGGCAAGCTGCAACTTTTCAACTGCCTGCTAGCATTCTTCCGAACTAACATCATCCGCAGCCCCATATTAGACCGACCACTTTATTATTAAGCCTAGGAATGTCCTTATTCGCGAAGCTTCTGATGAACCTCGAGGATACCTTGGGTTAACGAGCGCAAAGGGTAATTTTGACAACAACATGGTAGCTCTTACCAAACGGAGAGTAAAACTGGAGCTCCGCCACATCGCTTTCACGATTTGTTAACACTAGAACTCACATGGACTGAGTACAACCAGTCCTGTATCTTGTATCCTTCCTCGTGTTGGAACAGAGCATTCGAATGCAGCCATTGTAGGCAGCCCTCCTCATGGGTTCCCGGGGTACTTGCCCCAACTGCCCAGAGTGTCTGTGGTTGACTGAAATCCTTATCCATGAAGGTCTTGTTAGCTTCCTTATTTAGCATGGTAAGTTGAATGTTCTCTTCTCAGCTCATACCTGGGGCCCTATACGCACGGACTGCATTTACCTTTCAGTTCGAGAGTGTGAGCGCAACCGTACACAGTCGTATATTTCGGGTGCAAACTATAGTCTGCGGTTCCAGACGGTTTGTACCTGCCCTAATCAATACGATCACTCCTCCCACTACGCAGTCATGCTCCCTGTCTTGCCTGCAGACAACAAACTTCTTTTGTATCGTTACCGGTACGTGGCCATCTCTAGAGAGCCATGTTTCCGTAATGGCTGCTGTGGACTTGTTTTGCTTTTCTGCTGCTCTGGAGGGCTTCATATACCTGTTTCTAATACTATATGCTTTGGTATATAGCACCATCACATCTGATTTAATGTCTACGGGTTTTCCATTGATCAGTGTTGGGTGAGTCTCGGGCGCAAGGCCCTAAAAGGTGGCTAATTTTTTGCAGTGGCATCCTTCACTGGGGTGCATGGAGTCCTTTGGTCATCTGAGACTACGAAACACTCCCTACCTGTCGCTAAAAGTGCTATCCAGACATCCAAGTTAATGGCGGTCGTGTAGTCCTCCACAGGATAGCATTGCCAATTTTCATCTTCTGGTACATACCTAATTACCACGAACCCTGACGGCTTGTGTGGCTCACCTATGTCTGTCGGTGGAGCAATCCAAACGCTGGATAAGGCAATCTGATAGCCCCAAAACCCCTCTTCAGCATACCCACGAGTTTACCCACGTTTCCACATATTGGCAATCCACCCGGTATTACTCTGTATTCTTCAGGTGTAATCTGATATCCGCCCTGATTGACGTATGCTATCGGTGCCGCCTTGGCCACGAACGTACCCCTGAATTGCTTGTCCACAAACTTGATCAGTATGGGTCGTGCTACAATCTTTCCAGTTTTCTTGAGCAGAGCTTACCACTTTCCTACTCTGTGAAATCTTTTGAGATACGCAGAGCCTGGTACACCTGCAAGTGTCAGTATGTCGTACACCCCTCTGTAACGAACGAATACTGAAAATCCTTCTAAATGTTCAACGTGCTTTGTGAATTTGACTATATTTAACATTATCTTGGAAAGCTCGCTCATACACCACACATTTTCACGTTTGTTTATCCATGTGAGACATTTGAATTTGGCCTCGAACCGTTTCTGACTGTCGTGCTTGAGCCACGGGGCTTTGGACCTTTGGGTTTTACTGTGAAGTCTATTTGGCCGCATACTTAAGGTTCGTATATATTTGTATCCTTTGTGCATTTCAATTTAGTACCGTAGAAACTACGAATCAATCTTGTTCTGGTTTTGGGATTAGTTTGAATTGGCTGCGCGTTGCTCGATTTGCGAGATTCGACTTACAGTACTCAAGTGGAACCTGGACAAGAAAACCCATTGGAAATGCCCAGACGAGGAAGCAAGGACCTTTTGAGACAACAGGAAATAACTCGGCAAGTCTCTGGGGATGGTTCGGGTGTTATTGATTCTCTAGATAATGCTAAGTTTACTAGCTCTCTCAGTGCCAGGTCATATATCTCTAACCGCGATGCGTTTGACGATATTAGTACTTATAGAATGAGAGTAATAGAATTAGAAAACGAGCTGCGGTTAGCCAGAAAGGAAGCAGAGCCCCTTACACAAGGAACTGGTCTCAGAGAGCCAACAAAGAGTCCATGTAGTTCACAATGTCAACATCGAAAAGGCACTGTGATCGACGAATATAAACCCTTGAGACAGCCTGAAACTACCGAGGTTTTGGCTCTTGACCTGCCGAGAGTGGAGCTGTCCCACTTCGACGGGCACCCCGAGCAATACTGTATATTCATGAAACAATTCGAAAATTTTGTTGAGTGCAAAGTTGCAGATCCTGGTCAAAGGTTTTTGTATTTATTACATTACTGTCATGGGAGAGCCAAAAGTGCTATCCAAGGCTGCGCGATGCTTGATCCACCGATGGGGTACATCAGGGCGCGCAGAATCCTGAAAGATTTGTTTGGACAACCATTCAAGGTGGCTAGAAGCCTAATTGATAGTGTTTTATTGGAGGCGAAAAGGACTGAGGGCAAGGCTGAACCACTGTCGAGTTTGGTGATAAAAATGCAGAATTGCAGTATAGCACTGGAGCACTTAGGATACCAGTCTGATCTGAATGCATTGCACACACAGGAATGCATTGTCCGATGTCTGTCTATTAATTTACAGAGCCGATGGGCAGAGGAAGCTGAAAAAATAAATATGCTTGAGCGGGAATCTACGTTCAACGATTTGACGGAGTTCATAGGTCGTCAATCCCATATCGCCAACAGTCGATTTGGACAAATCGTACGCGAAAGTTGCAGACTGGCGCGAAGGGAACCAACATCTCAAATTGTGGAGAAGGACTGTAACCAAACCCATTCTTTGGCTAACATGCACATGATAAGTCAAGAACCCGAGAGGTCAGCTGAATGCAAGCTATGCAACTCCCTGCATCGGTTACTAGATTGTCCGACCTTTCATGGGATGAGTGTACCCGATCGGTGGTGCGCAGTAAAAAGGACTGGCTCATGCTTTATGTGTTTGAACAACTCTCATCGAGCCCCCGAATGCAGCTTAAGAGTGAAATGCAACCAAGACGGATGCTTGGGTAATCATCACTCGTTACTGCATGGCCTTCTCAACAATAGACCTATTCATCCAGATGAACCCAAAATTGTCTGTTCAACGGGACATGATGATTTCAAACCGGCAAGATTAGGCATCGTACCTGTCGGTATCGTGACACCTAAAGGACTGAGGAGGGTCAATGCATTTTTGGACACGGGATCGGATACCTCGCTGATTACTCGCGAGCTTGTAGAAAGCTGTGAACTAGTAGGCGAGCCTACCTCGCTCACTATCAGCACGATTGCAGGGGGTCATGTTAGCAATTCTAAGAGGCTGACCCTGCAGTTAACGTCTTTATCTGATGAGGGGACCGTAAAAATTCCGGAAGCTTTTGCAATAGACAGCTTGCCAATGAGACCAGTCGACTCTGTTAGATCGATCGCCAAGAGATGGTCTCATCTCAGGGACATAGAGTTCGAAGTAGTATCTAGCCCCCACGTTGACATACTAATTGGATGCAATGTACCAGAGGCTCACTGGGTGCTTGAACAGAGCATAAGCAATCGAAAAGAACCATTCGCTACGCGAACGATACTAGGCCGGACACTTCTCGGACCCCTGACGAGCGAACTTCAACAATCGGCATCAATAAATTGCTCAAATGTTGCTGAGAGAAGTGCCTCTGTAGAACACGATCAGCCTTTCGATATTGAATCCAACGGTCCATCTCAGGAAAGCGAAGTTCACTGGAAGGATCAGTCGGTGCTTTCGATGGCGAATTCAAAGACGGGACTTCACAGTGGGCAACATGAAGTTGCTATACCCGAGAGACCACCGTCAAGTCACTTATTGAGAAAAGGAGAAGTTGCCCGGAGGCTTTTGAAATATCTCAAAAAAGGACACCAGCAGGTCACCCAAAGCAGCTTGAAATTTGCCGACCCAGTGACAGTGTACGGTATCTGGGTGGAACTGCATGGCCGGCGGCGAAACAAAGTACCCTTTGCCAAAACAAAAATTGCTGAGCTGAAGTCAGTATCCCTAAACGAGCTCAAAACGACTGCACTGGTATTGGGTTTTAAGGTAGCACGAATGCTAAAAGAGAACTGCACCACCGCCGAACTGAGCCTTGCCTATGGGACAGATCCTACAGTTGTATTACATTACAGGAAACGGAAGAAACGAAGAACGTGTTCGAGACATCAGAGAGTTAATCCACTCGTAGCAGGAAACAGCGAGGAAAATGTTGATGATTCGAGCTCGAAACCACATACAAGAGACAAAGTAGCTCGCAGATCGCCTCGCTCCGAGTTACTCAGCACTTTATTGCATTTCATGCCCTACAACTAATCAACTGGACCCATTTTTTCTGAAAGGTTGCAAATGTACTTAGTTCCAGTTTCTATCTGGCGTGCACATAGGCGAAGAGGAGAAATTCACCAGTATTTCACTTGAACAGTTCGGGTGAGGCATACTAGCTGCGAGCACATTGTGAAACTATTATTATCGTTAAAGAAGAACATTTATTTACATTTTATACAATATTGATTGTCACATATTTTGTGCACAGAAAAACTTTGAAATACTCCGATAGATGCCAGTATTCGATCAATCTCCGTGTTCATGTGTATTTCGATACTGTCCACCGTACACTTGTTTTCGAAGTTTATTCATAATCAGAAACCGGTATTCATTTCTTTCGGAAGATTTGGTGCGTTAATTTTATGTAATTCCACTGGTTCGTGACCTGTCAATTTTACGCGATATCTCATTAGGCGTTGCACCTGCGTTCAACTTCTGCGCTCATGCTTGTAAACAAAATTAGTCTAACCAGTTGCTGCAATGGGTTACTGCTTGTGATGCTTAGACTTATTTCGTGCGGCGAAACACTTCACTCTGCGAAGCCTTCATCTTCATCGTGCGTCTGACTATATGCGCCGGTCTCCTGATGAATATGTCAATCTCAAGTTGTGCAGCGGGATTTGGAATTGATTCCTAATGGATTGTGCGATGATGACTACGGCAAAAACCTGTTTCACGTTCAGATAACACAGGAAGTTAGTATCCACAGGCACTGACAATAAGTTAAAGGTAGATAGGGTGAGAATCATGACCCCTTCCTGAACCTTAGACAACCATTTTCGCGGAAGGATTTTGGCCGGCGGTGTAACGAACAAATACTGAAAATCCTTCTAAATGTTCAACGTGCTTTGTGAATTTGACTATATTTAACATTATCTTGGAAAGCTCGCTCATACACCACACATTTTCACGTTTGTTTATCCATGTGAGACATTTGAATTTGGCCTTGAACCGTTTCTGACTGTCGTGCTTGAGCCACGGGGCTTTGGACCTTTGGGTTTTACTGTGAAGTCTATTTGGCCGCATACTTAAGGTTCGTATATATTTGTATCCTTTGTGCATTTCAATTTAGTACCGTAGAAACTACGAATCAATCTTGTTCTGGTTTTGGGATTCGTTTGAATTGGCTGCGCGTTGCTCGATTTGCGAGATTCGACTTACACCCTCTCCTACCTATATCCTTTCTTGCCTTCGATTCCCGTGCAAGTGGTTCCTCCTGATTTAGTATCAGTAGCCTACGGCCTGATGCCCGTCCTGGAGACTGGACAAGCCTTTGCAGATCCATCGGCTCGTTTTTCAAATTACTACTTCCGGATTCATCTGTCTTCCCAATGTTGTTCGCCACCTTTGTCTTGTGTCCTTTTTCTTATCTTGTTTGTTCTTCTTGGGTTTCTGTTTCACCTACTCGCTCGTGGTAGTTTGCCCCACAGGTGTGGACGCAGGCTGCATAGGCAACCTCCAGCCTGGCCAGCTATTACCTCGAGGATCTTTCTCTCACGCTTTCCTGGGGCTTCTACGCAATACCTCGCTGACGCACCGGGCGGCGGCTGCTAACGCTCAGTGCCCCTGCAATCTTCGGGTGGAAGTTGGGCCTCATCCCGTTTATATTGCCGTAAGTGGGCTAATTTGGCAACCTCTTTGCAGAGACCACAAACCCATTTGATCCACCAGTCCTTATATAATAGGTGACAGACATCCCCACTAATCTCAGAACATCCTCCGTAAACCAAACTACTGCGCACGTCACACTCGATGCATTCGTCTACTAGCTTCCCGATTCCGGCGGTCAAACAGGTATACATCTCACGCGTCATGACATTCGTGAAGTAGTAGTGAGACACTGACCAAAGAAAAGGCAGTACTCGCTACAAAAACGCTTGCGGCTTATAAACACCGTAATATACGTTGGTACGTAGCTCACAAATACTCCGAAAATTTTGGGGAAGAATAAAGCAAAAGATTCTCTGGATAAGGAGCTTACTTTGGGGTTACTCTGGTACGTACGGTGGTGTGAAATAACCTCTATTATTCCGCAGCGCACTTCACAAACTTAGTCTTAAGTGGAGCATTTACAACTTCAACGGGCGCAGGACTCACTAGGCCGGACACCGGCCAGGTCAGGTCAGGTCAGGTCAGGTCACAGGACTTGCGGCTTGAGACAGTAAACCTCCAGTTTCTTACGCTGCAAGCCCAGGGCTTTCTTGCCGTGCAGCGACGTCCAGGCATCCAATTCGGTATTTGCAGTGGCTGGGGGGAAGGAAAGCAAACAGGATCTCCTTCGGGAACAGTAAACTCACAATAATGTAGGTTCGGCGCCACAACTCACTGCTGTCCCCATGTGAGAATCACCCCGAGTCTTCGAATAATAGAAAGATATTATTATGGAAGCATGATTAGCAGGGTGATATGAAGGCTGTGATAAAGATAGGTACGTTAAGGAAACGCTAGAGCAGTGGGGTGCAGCATAAGATAGTTAGTCGAGAGAGGAGAGAAGGACGGATAATAAGGATAAAAGAGAAAGCTTTCTACGACAGTTGGTAACAGTCTGGGAATACCTTTGCCCAGCACGCTTTCAGCTTGTACTGAAACGCAACCATCAAGGTTGCCGTCATTAAGTGTGAAGGCAACTTATTTAACCTGTTTATGACACGGCGGGGAAAAAACACGCCCTTACGCTCTTACTTGCTCATGGTTTGTCCACTTTATACTCAGGTCTCCTGAATGCAAGGTTGTGACAACAAGTCAGCATTGGTCTGCTTGTATTAGTGACTCTCTTGTATAACTTAGAGCAGTCCATCAGATCACCCTTTGCCTACAACAATCAAAGAAGAATAGATTTAGGGCCTTTAGTCTTTCCTGGCACGACTTCTCTTGCATCCCTTTTATCATTAGAGCGGACCTCCTATGAACGTCTTCCAACACCTTTTTGCTCATCACTGGGCTCGGCGCCCATGCTTGAACAAAAGTCTCAAGTGTTGCCTTACGGTCACCTTGTATTCAGGGGGAATAGCTCCGGCCTCTCTAGGCACCAACGTTCTTCCTAAGTTGAAAAGCCCCGTATGTCCTGGCAGCTGCTGACGTGCACTGCTCTGCGGGTTTAAAGCTCTCTTGCACAAGCACATCTACGTCTGTTGCCACAGCAGTGGGCTAAATCCCGACGAGGACGGACAGCAGTACGTACCTGTCTCCAGTGCCTCCCCTGCCTGCCAGCAAGTGCTTGCATTTGGCTGCATTCAGTGGTAGCCATTACCTTTCAGCCCGCGCACCAATCCTGTTTAAGTCGGTCTACGGTTGTCCTGAGATTGGTTCACATGCAAATAGGAACCCCGGGCCGTCTGGTGTGGTTACCGGATCATTCACGTATGCCAGGAACAACAGTGTTCCCGTCACAGAACCATGCGACACACCACTGCGTGCCCGGGCCAGTGTGAACCCAGCGCCCTCGACTTGCACGAAGAAGGTCCCGTTACTTAGGTAACCCTCGACCCAGCTTACCGTCTGTGGGACCAATCCAAGTGCCTTTATTTCGCCCAGCAAGAAACGGCGGTTCACCGAACCAAAGGCTTCTTGAAAGTCCAGGTAGCGTATCTCCAATCGTTACCCATGGTCAGATCTCTGTTGCTGATTAGCAATCAGCTGGCGAGTCCGTAGGCGTTCTGTTAGTCGCTCTCTGACCCGTCCCTCTAGTACTTCGAGGGCGATCGGTAGTAAGCCTACGGTACTTTAGTCGGGGGCCACCCCCCGTTTGCCATTTTTGTGAATGGGGACACCTTGTGCAAGCCTTCAGTCGTCCGGTAGCCCTCAGGTGTCTTCGGGTTCGTTGAACGCCTCTGCTGACGGCTCAGCCAGCACACTGTCCAGGGCTTTTAGAATGACGGAATGGACCCCGACCGGTCCCGCAGCTTTACTTTACTCGAACTGCTCAGCCCCCGTTCATCCTCTCTATTACCAATGAAAACTGCCTCCATGATGGTCGTCTGCTGGGTTGCGGTGGTCTCATGCCGCCTCCCGGTGCCTTGTCTATGCACGCTTCCGAGAAAATTTCTTCAGGGTCTGCTCTATCTCGTAGGCGCTCTTTGACTGCACTGCTTTTTCGCTGACTACTCATCCTACGGCGACTCTTGGTGTATCCCCGGACTGGATGTAGTTATAATAGGCACTGGGAAGTGTCTTTGTTCTGCTCGCCGAGGCCTCTTCATACCTTGCCCGACTTTCTCGCTGTACCCCATGGGCAGGCTCGCGCGCTCTCATATATTGCAGCAAACTCTGACTTCCACCTGTTCACCGACAACTACGCCACTGTTTGCACTCTGCCAGTTGCAACTTGGCGGAGCGGCTTGTCCCCCGTGGTGGTTTGTCTAGTCTTTTTGGCGCGACTCAGTGGGGTGAACTCGTCGGTCAACCTGAAGAGGTGGTCCCTGATTATGATCCACCCCTGTTCCACTCTCTGATAATCACAGCTCCAGTCAAATCTACCCGCTTTTTTCCTAATTGCGATGACTTCCGGACTCCTGAAGTTCCCTCGCATCTTATTTGGCACCCAGGCAGGAGCCTCTCGGATAAAAATCCTGATGACCACATGGCCGCTCCACCAAAGCAGGGCGGTGATCTCCAGCCCACTCGCTTGCTCCGGATGTCTGGCAAACACCAGATCGAGTACGCTCGGAGTTTGCTCTTTTCTCAACCTGGTCGGCTGGCTGACGTGCTGAAAGGGTGGCATGCACTCCACGGGCATGAATAATTTCCTTATACATTCGGTATCAGTCGAAGGAGACAGGCTCTCTTAATTTGTTTCGGTGGCGTTGAAATCCCCATTAGGAAAATCCGGGATGCCCGTGAGGCAATCATGGATGGATATTCGAACATTAGAAGGCTCCCTTCTGGAGTCACATTTGGGCTGTGGTACACACATACTATATCCACAAGAGATCCCGTGGATGGTGGGCGACATAGTGAAGCTTGCATGTTTAGAGTACACACAGCTACTATAGATTGCTGTATAAGTTTTCCGTTGACTAAAGGTAACTCCCCTCCTGCCACCCAGCCATCCCATCCGTCCGTCCGGTAGGCACATTGTCCCTTTGGTGGGTAGCAGGTTCGTGGCTGCACTCTGGTGTAATCATGTCTCCGATGTCGCGATGCAGTCGGCTCCAATTGCTTGAAACCCAAGTCCGTTTCCCTTGTTTATTATGCTGCAAGCCTTGGTGTACACTAATCTGTTCCCTTCTTGGGAGGTACTTTTTTGCCTACCGTTCCGGCCTTGCTGCCCAATCTCCTCAGCCAGATCTCTGACGCCTCCCCCGATAAACATCCTCGTTTTCTCGTCGGATAGATGTGTTTCGAGGGTGAAGCCAGACTGCTGTTTGTCCTGATACCTTAATCGTGGAGTTCTTGTCCCGGATTGGGTGTTCCAGTCAGCGGGGGTACGGATTGGGCGGATGATGGGCCACTACTACTGGTTTCTTACCCATAAGTAGGGTGGAAGTGTTCCCCCTTTAGGTGAGGTTCAAATCAGAATTACTCCAAGTACCTTTTCCTGAGTAATTGGATTCTAAACCGATTGGCCCTCCTTGGTGTCTAGAGATTTTGTCGGAACGTGCTAGGAATTTGCCTCTTAAAAGAAGGTTCCCAAACCCACTAACACAAATCAAGGGCCCTGCTTTTCTCTTGGGTCAGTTGACTGGTGGAACAACCGACGGACTTTCCTCAGAACTGTTTTCTCGGGCACACCTGAATATTTTAGTAGATTTGCATTAATGCCCTAGCTCCCCTATTCTCTCTCCGGGTGACAGACAGATCGGCTCAGGCACCCTATTAATGACGACATTTCCTTGTCTTCCTGTAGTGATTTCCGCTGTATTCCCGAACTTTGTCAGTTCCAACTTCACAGTGGCCGCTTGTTCCTTTGAAATTTTTGTTTCGCTGTCCTTGTTGTTTACAGTATTCTGCGAGCCGGATATCCTCTCTTTAAGGGAGTGTATTTTACCTTCAAGCCTCTCCTCCATTTTCGTCATTTGCTAGTCAGTGTCCGTGTTCTGTGGTTCGTTGTAGATCACTGAATTTTCACAGCCCGTGGACATTTACCGTACACTTAGGCCTCCGCTCATCGCTGACCTACATGCACTTACGCAAACAGTACTTGTCCACTGCATGCTGGAATGCTCATCTTACAGGTAAAGGTCACCAGCGGAAAGATTGCTGCACTTCCGGCGATGGCAATTTCCATATAAATTGCAAGAAATTCCGTTTCATTCACTTCTTTGCCCCTATCCAGGACGGCGTACAAGGACACAAGCAGCGCCGCCGAAGTTTGATTTTCCATTCTCTGGTGGTTTCATTCTCATAAGTAAAAGGCCTAGCAACTGAGAGGAACTAACTCAAGATGAAAAGGTACGATCTTTCAGTCGGAGGGAGAAGTAGTAGAGACCAAGGATACGCCTCAGAGATGGAAAAAAGAAGAGTAACACTTGCCCTTACCCTATACTTTTGGCCGCCGGTTTCAGGGTTTCTTTGGGCTCACCCTATCTTAAAATCAGGTCGGGCCAGGTCGAGTCACAGGGCTTGCGAAGCCGGCCAGCGAGTCCCGAGTCTTCCATGCGGTCCTCGGTATTTTACCGTGCTTCTACTGCAAAAGGCCATGCTGCAAGACTTGTGGCTTTGACCTCATTGTAGACTTCAGGTTCCCGCTTCTAAGTGCCTTAGATGGGCTCCGCTGGGCTGCAACAGTGAATACCACGGTAATGTTGGTGTGATTTAGCACTTGGTTTGCTCGTGTACGAGGGCGGAGAGTCCGACTTGTGGCTGGCATAAATGACAGTCTTAAGGTTTGCTCGCGTAATGAAAACCCCCAAATGTCTTTCCCAGCTGATTACCTTCCTAAAGTCAGGTCAACTGACGGTTATGTTGGCTGCCGTAAAATGAAATGGCGGAAGGGGACAAAGAAAAGTAGGAAAAGAAAAACAAAAACGTCTTAACTAGAGACCAGTACCTGGTCAACCAGACAGAGACCGGAAAGAAATAGAGGCTTGCTACAAAAGGTTGTGCCGAATTGTATAATTTTTCTAGGATAATATTGGAGGCCTTCGGGAAAGACTGCCGGCCAGCAGCGTTTCAAATGAGTCGTGAATACTACTTGAGTTTGGGCAACCACTAAGCCCCCTGGAAGCCGTATCAAGGGGGTCACTCCGCATTAAGCAAAGGACTGTGCCACGAAAGCACGATATGCTCGTGGTTTAGCCAGCTTAAGCTCATGCCCCCTGGCAGCCTTGATGCAGCTGCGCTTTACTTAAGGTGAGTTTGGTTGTGGTAGCTCCTTCGCCTATTTAAACGCCTCGTGAGTCGCCCCCCGGCTTCTCCGTTCTAACGAGATCCGGCCATCTGTGCTAGTCTTCGCTGGATAATGCAGTTCTATGGGCTCCCTAGTGAAACCTGTGAAATACCGCCGTGCTTTTTCCAGTATCTGCTTGTCATCCATGAATGACGGCTACCAAGCTTGGACACAGGTTTTTGGGTAAGGTCGGACTGTCGCCCTATAGATAGGCAGCAGTTTTGCAGGTTTCCTGGAGCTAGCTGTTCTGGCTGGTTTGTACAGTGCATGAGGCGCTCCTGCGGCGGCGAAAATACATTTTGGGCAGGGATTAAAGGATTCGTGTACTTCTATCCCCCAGGTCCATTGTTCGGTCAATCCTCTGGATTGTACGGTGGCCAGGCATTTCTGTGTCCTTCCTCTTTCCTTGTAGGAGAGCTGGTAACGGGTATTTGCGCTTTCCTGAGCTTAGCGGTAGGTGCCACTTTTCGCCCACTTAATAAGGACCCATAAATGCCCCTACATGCTGAACTCCGGTGGATTTCCCACAAGTTTCAAGTCCTCGGTAAACAGGGAGCTGCGCTTGTAATTTCCTGGGATGGGCCGCCGACGCGGACAGGATATAGCAGGAGCCCTTGCACCGACTCCGTGGCGTTGGCCTGGCGTGATCTAAAATCCTCCGAATGAACAAAAAACGAACTATCACATAGGCAGATCCCTACCCAAGCCAGTATTCAGGGGGCTGTGCCCATACCCTCCTATTTGAATAGCAAGAGCCAGTGATTCATTGAGTCCACTGTCTTCCGAAGGTCCAGGTAGCAAACTTCGACCGACTTGCCCCGGTCCAAACGTTTGATAAGCTCATCTAGGAAGGGAAGCAGGTTTCGCGGGCACGATGAATTCTGCGTGAAATCATACTATCTGCTGGGCAGCAGACCATTTTCCAGTAGATTAGCCACAATCTTGTTCCTTATGATCTTTTCAGAGACCTTGAATATAGCCGATAAGAGGCCTACGGGTCTACTTAACCTCGCAACTTCCTCCGACACCCCCCTTTAATGGAAACGATATCTTTCAGTTCAAAGGAGGGGTGGCTGCTTCCAAAGCCATGTAGGACGAACGGGTTCGGGTTCCGGCTATAACTCCTTCTCGTCACCTAGTGATGGCAGCAAGCAGGCCATCGGATTCCGCTGCCTTAATGGCTTTCACCGTAATGACGGCGTCTTCAACTTGAATTGGTGTTACCCAGATTCAACCCGTTTGTGTTGAGTTGCGACTGATGTAATCCCCCGGGGCCTTCATGAGTACCAACTGAAATTGCCATTTCCGCACTTCCGCCTAGCGTTAACCCGTTATGGCATGCTGACAGCCATCTCAAACTACTCACCAGATCGCCATTCTTGAGGTTGAGTTGGAATGCTCGAAGTAATAATACTCCTTTGAACCAGACTTAACCCTAGTCACTGGTACCAACTCTGACTTGATCGGCAACTCGTCTTCACCCTGAGGGCCATGATACAGGCTCTCATAAAAGGCCGTGGTTGTACGCGGCCACCAGTTTGCGTAAACAAACTCCATGTCGTCTTCTATTTTCGCGCCCGCTCTGACTGGGGCTTCCAGCATGGTGGCCTACCGTGTGTTCCGACAGTGCCCAGAGGAGCAAAATTCTCAGTTAGGGCCAAAACATTTTCCCTGAAAAACTTCCATCATCCTTTCATTGTATCGCGCTCAAGTTGCCATCCCAATACCGGGGCTGCATTGGCCAGGGCTCAGATATAAATTTGGTTAAAGTTTCGCCGTCTGTTTTTGAGACTGCAGTTGGCTTTGTCCTCACAGCGAACCCTAGGTCACCTTCTGCCCGAGGACCAGTCACTCTCACAATACCCACCATTTGGGAATTTGGTCGCATTAGGGTGAGAAAGCTATGATTTTGCTTCAGTCTCCACCTAGTCGGCCCCCGTACATGCTGTGTCAGAGTTCAGTTGGGGCAGAAACTCAGCGGCTGGGCTGCGAATCCATCCCCGGAGCCTATAGAGCTTCTCAGCCAGTCGCGGAAAGGAGTAGATCCCCAGTTATCAGTACCCCGTTACTCCCGGAGGTTTGTCCATGAAATTATTTTAAGAGCACGGTGTTCTCTTAGTTTGCCGTTATTGAGCCCCCGTAAAGACACGTAATCATCAGACTGCCAGCATTCAGACTGTTTTACGCAAAACACTTTGGACAGTGCCTGTCATATGTACTTCACGCACTGTCTGCTCGAGCTTGCGAGCGACGAGGAGCACCACTCCTCCTCTCTTCGGTGCATACGTAGTGGATTAGGTCAGATCAGATCACAAGATACGGGGCCCTGAGCCAAATTTGTGTCCAGTTTCCTTCACCGTGGGCTCCAGGGACCCTCACTTGCTGCAGCAGAAAAAACGAAACTGAATTTTTTCCAGCGATCAAGAAGACTCCGTTGATTTCTAGTTGCCTGACCACTAGTTTCTTCTTCTCGAAAACAAGAGACCCCCGAAGGTAGTCAAGCCGGCCTCTGACCCCAATGAACCATGGGATGTGATAGCACGACTAGCAGCTTGCGTCGAAGGTGAGACCTCGAAGTCTGCTTTATTCGGGGTGATACCGGATGCTACCTATCCTTCCCATGCCTTTGTTGATACGGTGGGCTTTGCGGCACAAAACTTGAAAGATGAGAGAAAAGAGAATATGGGGAAGGAAGAAAATGAGAAAAATGTTCAACGACTTGTGAGTTGGTTAAAATCGGCAGTGACGATAGCCCCAGTGGAACTGAAGCCGCGCCCACTTAAGATGTCAGGTATAAGATGCTTCACCGTACTAGGGCTCCTCCTGCAAAGCGACACGTGAACCATTTTTAGCTACACATTCATTCTGACTTCAAAATGAGTTGGAATCCGGTTCTGCTGTGGGTGACTGTGGGTAGTACATGGCGGCTTGTCGTGTGACGCCATGAGGAGAGATCCTCGTATCCTTTTGCCTAGCAGCTAGCCACACGTCTTCCTGACTTTCGATTCCCAGGAGTCATGCTTCCTCATTGTACTCCGGGACACTTCCGAACCACATATTTTCTGGCAGTCTGGTATCGAACCTCACTTTCGTCGGCTTCCGCGGTCGAGGCCCAGTGGTTCCATTTATCACATCGCCTTCTGACAGCAGTTGGCTGAGACTGGGGTCAACCAGGGCATACAATATATCAGCCTCTGGTTTTGGTTTTTCAGGAGCCTTCGCCAGGCCAATGACCACTGCTGCAAGATGGCACCAATTTTCGGGCAATGGAAGGAGCCCTCGGCTGCCTTAATTTCCTCTTTGTTTCAGTCTTCTCACTCAAGGCTGTGCCTCGCGTGTAGCACCGATCGGGCCGTGTGCGACCATATGCGTTTTAAGCCGTAGTGGTACTGTGCAATCAATTAACAGCAGATGTGAGGACAGGGTGGCTCGATTTTGCTCCAATAGCCTGAGGAACTTGGATTACTTTTACTGTTGTAGGGTAGAGGGGGGTTTGAAATTCGGCTCCACCAAGAGCAGAGACTCACAGCACGGCCCAGTCAGTTTCTTGACTCAGTGGCATCGAAAATCCCGCGACGGCTGCAGAATGCAAAAAATGCAGTTGTCTTTAACATCCCTGATCTGCTAGACATCACAGTGATTAAATCTACCATCCTTCAGGCCGTGGGCATGGCCCACTCTCCGTATCATTGCAAAAGGCTAAGAAAAAGGTCACAGAAGCATTCTTGTCCCTTCTATTCCAATTTCCTGAGGAAAAAATTGTTAGAGAGTTCATCACTAAACAGCGTACAATTGCCACTGCTTCACAGTTCAAATCCATCAAGATAAAAGCAGAGAGAAGTGATAAGATGTGCCGCTATAAATTCCAATAACATTGGCTTTAAGATCCAGAAGTCACCCTCTTCCCCAGGCACTTTACCAAGGATCAAAAAACCCCTCACTCTTCTACCCCTAGAAGATCCACAGGGTTAGTTGACCTAGACGAATCTCTCTACAACTCCCCACAGCTACCCCAGCCAAAACGACAGCATACACCAACAAAACCTGCAGGCTCATCCCACGAGGGTCCTCACATTACGCCTCCAGCTTTGGACGACCTTTCCACGGGGCTTCAAGTTCTCAATGAAGTAAAACCTGCAGCACTAATACCTGTCCCCATAGGCCCCCGGTTGAAAACTGATGAAAAGCCCATGCGTGCCACTCGTATGCCACGCATGTGGCTGACAATAAATAACCTTCTAGAAGAGAGGGTCAACGAGAGGTTAGTTGCCACGGCTAAGTCTCCATGCAGGCAAACGATAAGGGCATGCATGAATAATGACGATGATCTTTAGTTCTCTAGACCAAATTCGGCACCAACCGACTTCCCTCATTTGGGATACTCTCGCATATCTCAGCATATGAAATAAAATAGCATTTCCAAGGTGATGATACAACAACAATGGAACCATATCCGTAATAAAAATAGATGGTGTGATGAGCGAACTGCGTTCATACCTAACTCCGGACCAATGGAACCATTCCATCAGCCCAATCTCTGATTATTTTCATCTTTCCTGCTTCATTCACCGTTAACCTATCCGAGAGCGTCGCACATCTTTCCATCTACCAGTGGGTACCCCGTATCTAGCCAAAGTGCCTATTTTTTCCATACGTACCGTGGGCACAACATGGCCCTATAACCTAAATATGCCTCTTATGAACCGTTCTAATCAGCCATATAGTAGTGTAATACCTAATACCCTGTCATTTATAATCCCACATGCAGACTCAAGTCCTTCCTTTGCGAATGACAACTTTAGCTGGCTTGCATCCTGCGCTGGTGATTCTTTTCAGGTTAAATGCAGCCGTCAACGAACGGTAAGTACTAATATCAATGATGATCTCAGAAGCACTGGAATTTTCACATTGCTATTGGTCAGTGCACGCTCTATTAGGAACAAAATCCAATACATGAGATAAGCAGCACTGAAAAACGACTGTAACTTTATTTTAGTGAGGGAATCCTGGTTATCGGACTCCCATCTAGTGGAGGACATTGAAGTACTTGGCTACAATTCCTTCAGCAAAGGCAAAACATATAAACGTGGTGGAGGCTGCCTAGTGTATGTTAAGGAAACTCTGGGGGCGACAAACTTTCGGCATCCTATCCCAGACGGCATTGTCGACTCTGTATGGCTGAACGTTGAAGTCGAACGTCAAGAACTGATACTAGGTTGCGTATACTGTCCGCCTTGATCTAGTCCTGATAGCTTCCTGCAAATTATAGAGGCACTCAACTTAATTGGTGATCTAAAAGTAGGCCCAAAATTGATAGCTGGTGACTTTAATGCACCAGAAATATGCCGGACATCACTCACAGCACCACGCTATTTACTACAGTTTTTGAATGCAATTCACCTCGGAGGATGGAAGCAGCACGTCACGTCCCCAACCAGACGTGACCACACTCTTGACTAAATTTTGTCACTGGGATCAACCCAGCTTATAACAAAAGTTCAGGATAACCTACCCGGGAGTGATCACGCAACAATCCACTGCTGCTTCACAGTGCCCATAAGGGATAAACAGCCGTCACCCCCGCATAAACCAAATCACAAGTCTCACTGGAATATACTACCTTCTCTGATTCGCAGCCAAAACTGGGACACTTTCTTTTCGAGTGCAGGTCCCCAGCTGGTGACAGATCAACTGTACTCTATTTATGAACGATGCCTCAATCGAATAACCCCTACATAAGGATCGTCAATCCGGCCTAAAGACAATAAGGAGCCTTGTCTCATTTTGAAGTTAAGTAGACTCTAATGCGTTTATCTTAAAACAAGGGACCTTTCGCTGTTTATACAGTTAAATCGTTTGGATAAAACTATAAAACTGTACTGCATGAGTGAAATAATGCAACAGAAACACAGGGCCTCAAGTGATTCTAAGAAAGTCGAGATTCTTGCAAAACTGATGAAGTCGAGGAACCCCAAAACAACTTCATCTATCTCTTCTATCTCTTTCAATAACACGTGCCTCGACAAACCGCTGAACATAGCAGAAGCCCTTAACACGTTTTTTGCTTCTTCCCTAACTGGTGACACAGCACCATTTTTCTGCAATCCACCAGTTCCATCATATGAGCCACGTTCTTCTGTGACATTCCGGCCCTCTGAAATCGAGCCTTTAATTTCAAATATCAAAATGTCTTTCCACTCCGGATCGAATTCGTTACCATCAGCCATCTTTAAATTTGGCGGCCCAGATATCCCAATCCTTTTATCGAATCTGTTCAATTGGTCTATGCGCTTTAGCTGGTACCCTATACAGTGCAACACGTCGGTTATTATTCCAATTCATAAGAAGGGAACACGGCAGGACCCGGCCAACTACCGGACTGTAAATCATACCCCAGTATTATCGACGATTACGGAAAGGTTAATAAAAGTTAAACTAACAGATCACCCCCTAAAATCCACCTTATAAGTGAAGGTCAGCATGGTTTCCTAAAACATCGATCCTGCGCAACTTGTATGACTGACTTTCTGAACCTTATTACGATAGCTGCCAATGATGGTAAGGCAGTGATCTCAGTCTTTTTAGACATGTCTAAGGCCTTCGACCGTGTGTCTCACATTCGTTAGTTGTAAAATGCTGAGACATACGGCATTGTTGACCAACTAAACGCCTGGCTAGAATCGTACTTGTCCTCGCGCAGTGAAGTGGTAAACGTTGATGGCACAATTTCCACACCCAGCCCTGTAACCATCGGTGTGATCCAAGGTAGTGTACTGGGCCCGTTGTTGTTTCTCATGTACACAAAAGATATATTTAATAATAATAATAATAATAATAATGGTTTATTTCGGAAGCGCCCGAAGCATGCCATGTGCATGATCATGTAGATACAGGTGATGGAATGGACAGATATAATTCATGGAAATATGGAGACTCTCATTAAAATGTTGGGTAAAAAGGCTCAGAAGGGTGAATAAGGTAGGATGAAAATAGTATAAACGTATGCACACCATAGAGATTGTGTATAGTTTAAATGAGCTCAAGAGCGGATTTGAATGGACGCCCGGTGAATTTGAAATTCAAGGTCAGGTGGACTGATTGGCTGGTCCTGGGCAATTACATATGGAGGCAGACTGGTAAACATGAGAAAAGCTGGAAATCGGTATAAAGAATTGCAGTAGCGAGGAACGATGGAGAAAAAGGTGAGGTGCATTGCAGTGGATTAGATGACAATGAAGCATTGGTACTTTGCAGTGAATTGTCGGCGGACAGGACACAAAACTCACCGTAAAACAGGCAGCGAGCAATGCAGGACGTAGAGGGATGATCAGATGACAAAAACGATTTAGAAGGATTGGATACGGTAGATGTGAGGCACAGATGTAGAGTTGATGGATGCCTATGATGACGGTCGTTGGGATGATAGCAAGAGAAATGGCAGGTGAGGAACTGCAAGATGCAGAGCGCATGCACATAGATATATATGCGTAAGTTTATATATATATATATAGATTAATTGTATATATATGTATAGGTTAAAGAGAAGCAGGAGCAATAACAACGGGGTCCTAGAAAGAAATTATCAGTCAATAGGAGGAGTAGGTAATGTTAGATCAATTTGTCGTAGGATTAACTTTGGAATTTCGTGGTGGATTAACTTCATGACAAGTGCACGTGGCAGCCCAACGGAGAGAAAAATAGAATGTGGAAGCACAGAAGTGATGAAGACTGTTAGGAGCAGTTCATGGAAGAGTGAAGATGAAAGACAGGATCAAGGAAAACAGGTAAGAATGGGTCTAATTATTTGATCAATGCAGGTGCGAGATGTAGTGACGGACCAGAGGAATCGGGTAGTGACAGGTCAAACAATTTGGAACTGTAAAAAAAACGTCACGACGTAACATTGTCATTACAATGGTGGAACATGGAAAAGCGGACCACACTGGAAGGTACAGAAAAATGCCTGTAGCGAGCAATAAACGGATCAAGGGATGAAAGCAACGACCGAAGAGACACAGGTAAGAAATCACCAATCAGATCATTTTACTGCAGATGAAACACGAAGGAGGCGGACAAGGAATCGGGAAGCCCTGAGATAAGTGGACCAGTAATAGAGCAAAAAAGGCCACAAAATAAACGAACGCGCAAAGGAATTGGGGCAATGGAACTGGAGAGCTGAGTGCCGGCAGACAATTGAACAGGTGGATATTAATCAGGACACTGGAAAGAACCGCAGAGGAATCGCGGGGCCAAGTGAGGAAGATATGGTGGTGGTGCTTAGATAATAAATACAACTGTAAGGGATGCGAAGTTTGGAGCGGCAAGTTCTAATATGCGGATTGGGCATGGGTGAGGGTGCGGTTGGTGCATCATGGCATGGGGCACGAGGAGGGATTAACAGGGCGACAGGTTTTAAGGAAGCTATCAATGGGCGTTCTGAGCAGAGGGTAACACCAAGCGCATAGATGATAGAAGCCAGCAATGACGGCAGGTGGGAAAAGAGTTATTGGCGAGCGTCGACAGAGAAGAGTGGTTAGGACGATAGTGACTCAAAGCAGTGAAAGTTGATGTAAAGAGAGGTAATAGGAGGGAGGACAAAACGGGAAGGTGTGCATACCGTGGTAGGGCGACAAAGACGGAAAGTGGAAACAGATGATAAGAGCTCTAGGTGAACAAGCTGTGGCGGAAAAACGATGAGGAGCATGCAATTTTCAACCGACAGCATTGGATTCGGTAGTCCAAGAAAAGTTAGGGCGTGCCACCCGCAACCGGTGCTAGTGGGTGGGACTGGCCGTGCGCTGGGCACCCAACCTGAAAAACACTTCGTGAAGTGAACGCAGGAGGTGTGATCCACCAGTCTAGTTGCGCTCGCACATCGTTGCAGACGGCCTGCACGCCCGATGTGCGCCGGCCATAGCGGTGGATCTGACCGCGCCCCGCACTGTTGGGAGTGGCACGAGTGATCATGGATAATTGTACAGGGGACAAAACGACCGCGATGGGGTTGCGTGAACCAGGAACAATTGACCAAGCCGTGAGACCATGGACAGGAGAGCCAACGGAAACAGCAAGTGGTAGACGACCGTGTAGCAATATTATCCAGATGCACCTGCCAGGGACATGGTAATTACGGTGCCCGAAGTGGTTGGCCGTCAGCGGGGATCACTGGAGAGGGAAAAAAGATGGAGAAGCGCAGTCTGGGTGTGCCCCAGCTGAGAATCAACGGATACTGAGGAGAAAAAAGTGAATATGATGGATAAGATATGAACTTAGGTGAGCAATAGGGTTATTTTATGATGGCAGGAGGTAGGTTCGCTATGGATCATTGACGACAGTGGCCTTAGTTCGCGGGGTGTACCTAGTGGCTTGTGACGCAGAGGTAGTAGAGTTACAGTGTGAGACCTCTTTCAAAGGCCAGGTCGGCGGAGACGAGCTCATTGGTGAGCAATATAGCATTGGGGACTGTTAAGTATGACAAAAGTGCGCGCCTAAAAGCGAACATTGAGGAGGCACTGCGTAAGCTAAGGGGCAGCTTATTCCAGATTTTGGAATAGGCTGACAGAAAGAATCGGGACTTCAGACAGAGATTAGAATGAGGGACAGTGAGAGAGAAGGCACGGTGCCGGATGGGGTAGGAGCAGGGCGCAACGAATGAGATGGGATAAGAGGTGTAGGCCAGGTTATGGATTAGCTTAAAGAGGAAAATCAGGTTGAGCCTCATGCGACGAATCCATAGAGGCTCAATTTGTAGGAGCTCACAGCGCTGGCGGTATGTTAGAGCTAGGGATACGCCCAACAGCCTTTTGGTGAAGGTACGCTGAACGTTCTCAAGAGATACAATGGAGGAACGTGGCCAGAGACTGGAGGTAATGGGACAATATTCTAGGAGCGGTCTCACGTGTGAGAGATACATGGAGAGGCGACTGGCCGGTATTAGGAAACACCGATTGATCAGGCCTAGGGTTCTCTTAGCCTTAGCGATTTGGAATGATGCCTGTTCTGAGAAGTTAAAGGAACAAGAGTAGCGCACGCCAAGATCGGTAACCATGGGGTGTATGGGGATGGGCAGACCGTCCAGACAAATTTGGCCGGGTGGTACCGTGCACTTGTACGGTAGGAGGAAGCTTTTCTCCGCAGAGAATTTCATGAACCACGAGACGCACCGTAGTTCGCCATGGAACTCCGTTTTTATTTGCTGATGATGTAAAGTTGTTGTACACCTTCGACCTTAATTCGTTGGATAATACTATAGCAAAGATATCGGAGGACTTACGAATGCTCAATTCGTGGTGTACCGATTGGGCAATGAAGTTCTCGGCGGACAAAAGCTGCATTCTTACATACAAGTGTCATGCCCCTCCCGAAACATTTAGTATAGATGGTCGTCTGATCCCCAACAGATCATCAGTTAGCGACCTGGGCACATACTACTCCTGTTCGTTCAACTTCTCGGAGCAAACAGACACACAAATTTCTAGGTCCCCCAAGTTAATAGGAATTGTCCACAAAACATCCCGTTTGCGTGAAAGTAAACTCAGTGTCCATACAACACACGTCAGACCATTTCTAGAGTATAGTTCAATAGTTGGCTCCGACATGCGCCAGATTGATAGGACCGCCATCGAAAATGTTCAGCTCGCCTTTATTAAACAAAAAGTTGGCTATTTGTCTAGTCTCAACTATAAACAGCGCTGTGACCTGCTACAGCTTGAACCTCTTTGGCTCTGACGAACAAAGAACAACTTGTGATTTTTCCAATCACTATTTAAATTTACCCTGCAAGGCCTCCCCCGTGGTACGAGACCCATTAAGCTTAAAGTATTCGTTACGACACAGCAGATATTCGGTCACTGTGCCGCCCTCGAGAACCAGCCTACGATCCAATTTCTTTATTGCTAAATATTCACAAATGTGGAATAAACTTCCACCGAATGTCCGTGCAATAGGCCACTTGCCGAGATTTGAAAAGGAATTAAACAAAAGGCTTGATGTCCTGACACTCGTATCAAACAATGATCCATACACTTCGGAGGAGCTAGCGTACGAAGTTGGTTTGGGTTGCTGACACGCGGGTCTGAGTCAGGGGCCACGAGACCTACGTACCACACAAGTCGCCGTATATATCACTCAAGTTTTATTAATCTTTCGTGTACAACCTTGTGTTTTGCAAAGTCAAACCACCCACCAGGAAGTTCCCATTTCTAGATACTAGAGGTTTCTCTTCACCACTGACCGTTGATCCCCAGCTGGGAGCACCCCAGACTGCGCTCTTCTATTTTCACCTTTCCAGACGACCACTGATGTGTGCCTTCCATTCGATGGCTTGACATAATACCTGGCCCACATTTCCCGCTGAAAAATCGACACCTGCCCGTCATTTCGTCACTACCACATTGGCACTGCTCTCCAGGACCACTCGCAACCTGGTCGCAAGCTCCTGGATTATTTGATATCTATGTGACAACGCCAATATCACTCAAGCAAAGCCCACCTGTGCGGGGCGCTGTCAAATCCACCGCTTTGGCCGGCACACATCGGGCGTGCAGGACGTCTGCAACGATGAACGGGCGCAGCTAGGTTGGCGGATAGCAACCCCTGTCACCAAAGATGGTTTTTGGTTGGGTGTCCAGCGCACGGTCAGCCCCACCCACAAGCACCGGTTGCGGCAAAAATCATTTATTCACCCGAAATGCTGCAACTATGGAACTATTTCCCCCAGTTATCGCCTATTTTTCATCGTACTTGTCTCCATCTTCGCCACCTTAACTTACCGCTTCTTACGCCCGGAAAAATCTACTTTCCCCAGCATATAATTGTCGCGGAGTTAAGAGACCGTTTTCATACTCGGCTTACCGTTCATGATCTTTTTTCCCGATGATTCGTACCAAACCACACGCTTGTCCCATTCGCATACTTAACCAACCCCCGAGATAAAACTCGCCCTTATCTTATCAGTTATAGATATATTTGCAAAAGTCACATTCATTGTTGCGATACACTTCGGTACCACAATGTCCGGTATTCTATCTTGGTAAATCCTCCCAGATAATTTTGATTCTTGCATCTCTCTGGTCTTCATGTTCAGCCCTTAGACAACGATAATCAAAAGTAAATACTTACCTGCCATTTAAATACTCATCTGTGCAAACCGTTTATCTGCGACTATCATGGCTACGCATCACAAACTGATCTGTCGCCCAGTGCATCACATTCTACCCTCATGAACGTAAACAATGTGCGCAACAACTACATGCTTGCGTCCGGTCACTTTTTTCATCATCACCTAGGAAACCTCTCTACAAATAAGTCCTTCACTGGGTGTTTACCTGACTCAGCCGATATTTGGTCGCTGAACGTTGCAAGGGTAATCTTCGAAAGATTTTGCTTGTGCTTTGTCTGCGAATTCATTCCTTTCATCGTCTGATTTCCAATCTAAATCCGTGCCATACTCCGCGGAGCACCATAGCTGGTTCATGTCTCCCTTGGAAACTTCTTTTTCCTCGAGAACAGCAAAACTTCCGTCAATTCTGTTTGATTCTTTCGTTGCACAGTCCCCCTTTTTGTAATATTTCAGTAAGAGTCTACTACCTCCGATTAGCTTCAGCCTGGCTTGGCCGGGTTGGCCACCCGACCTTGAGTCCAAATTTGCCGGGCGCCGCCTCAAAGGGCAACTTAACTACTTTCTCCTGTACAGCATCCAGCGCACATACCTGAATCACCCTGTTGGAACTCGGACTCTACGTCCAATTTTGCCGTTTGATCTTGCGGTACAGCATGCCTCGGGGTTATCCAAAATAAACCATTGTCATTACCAATATCATTAACAATTTTTAAAGGTTCACGTGGAAAATAAACTCACCGACACTAGAGGTCAAATCTGATGTTGAAGCTTGTAAATTCATTGCAAGTGTGGAGCAGGGAAGCTTTGGTTGATGTCCATCCGAAACCTCATTACTGTATGACACAGTTACCACTGGCTCTAGATATAAGAAAGCTTACATTGTGCTACAAAATTTTAGGTGCCCGTTTACGCCTATTTTGGGCGTCTATATAGACGAGCCCACATAGAGGCCTTGCCGCATTCAGCACACGATAGAGTGTTGAAAACCCGCTCAGGCCGAAAGTAATTTTACCACCTGCTACGATGGTCCTCGTAGGTTAGCCGTCCACAGTAAGCACAGAAATACGGTCGAGGCCAAGCTAAGTTTTCCCATCATAAATCCGAAAAGATAACAATTAAAAGGGCATGTCCATCCATATTGAGCATGGGTGTGCCAGGTACCCAATGTTCCCGCGGGAAAGATGGAGCGTCATGAGCCACCCATATAAATAGACATAAATATGTGTATGTGGTCATAGGTATGAGTAGGAGCCGGTATTCACTTCATAAGCTGCAGTTCATTAACTTACGATGATTACATTCCCTTTGGCTGATTTCTGATGGATTAATCAGTCAACACTAGGATTGCTCATGAAAAATGCTCCTTGAGGGTACCAATCTTGGGGCTAACCCCAAGTTTGCCCCAGGTTTACTTAATACGGTTGCCCTTGCTTCGGGCCAACTTCAGGCGTGCTGATTAGTTCGAGTGCAAAAGTGTGCAGCTGATGTGTACGAATCTCATGCCGAACACGTGAGACACTTGTCAAAGAAACTACACTCACAGTCGCGTGATGGACGAAAACACGACTACGCAAAACTGCATGAAGGTTGCCAGTGATGATGAGTTGATAAAACAAAACAGGCCACAAAAAGAGTGCCTTAAGATGGCAGAATAAGCGCATATGGATATAATCCTAGTAATTCAGCCGCCAAATGGCGCCTTCTTTCCGAGAAAACTAATCTTGGGACAAGCTTGGAGCATGCCTCAGGTTTACCTCAAAAATTGAGGAACGTGCTACTTGGGTAGCGGGCATGATGTCAGAATGGTTTTGGACTGCACTCTTTAGCAAGGTCTCCAATAATTTTCAAAAACGTTCGTAAGAAGATAACACGTTATGCGCCTGCCTTCGCAAAGGAAGAGCTGGACCTTTTTCAGTTGGGACGATTGACATTACATTACAGAGCTTTTATATGACTGTTGAATACCACATCCATCTGAGCCCTGCCTCCCTTTGCGAGTGAGTGCTGGAGAACTTTTGGGTTTGGCCCGGTGGACGGCAGGTAGAGTCATTTGTAGAGTGGTTTATATTCAGGACGCGTGAAGCACAGACGTTTCACTTCTCATGCAAGTTAAAGATGTTGGGAAGACGAAGTCTAAGGTTACCGCGTGGGATGCCAATGTTTAAACTTTATTTATTCTGAGAGAGAGCAGCGCAGGTGAGTGACAGCTCTTGTAGACCACAGTTAATTCTTGTTCGAGAACTATAGTATAGTATAGTATATTTATTGACCGTGGTCAACACACATGCACAAGGCAAGATCAGAGTATACAGCAGTACATGTCAATGTGAGGTGTTTACAAATTCTAAATTTATAAATCACACAGCAACCGAAATAAACCAGTAAAGTCATGTAGTGTTTGAGCGAACAAAAGTGGTAATGGATGAGGCGGGAATTCCGAATCGGTTTCGAAATCGCTGAGGGCGGTGTGGATAGCTGGACAGTCGTGGGATTGCTGATGTAAGCGATAATTGGACGGTCACTAACGAGTAACCGGGCGGAAGAGATGACAAAGAACATTGTTAGAAGTAAAGCAAGCGTGTGGCTTTCGAAGTGCAGTCAGAGATACCAGCGGAATATTGGACACTGATCCAGCACTGGGTAACTAATTGTGGAGGAAGCATGTGAAATAAAGGCAAGTGAGTCAAAGGTGATAATAAAATGGACCTTTTGTGCAGGTGATTACAGTGTCATATGGAAATTCAAATGAAGGCGAAAAGCTTTGCAGGGACTTCAGTGAACTTTTGAAGAGCATGAATGGTGTATGGACATATAACGGACTTTTAAAGAAAAGAAAAGCCGTCAATGAAACGGATAAATGGAGACAAACGTCAATGGTTCGGCTAGGCAGGAGTTGGAAGAGTGTACATTTTTTTGTATGTCATAGAAAATTGGTAACCAAATTATGGTTGGCTGCAGATGGCTGGTATTCCGTTCCGTAAACACCTTGGTTCCAGGTGGTGGCAGGTAGAACGTTGAGGGAAGCAGGTAAAAAAGGGCTGGTTTGACGAAGTTGACGGCTGCGAAAGCTGGGTTCCGGCCATTGGATTCGTACTGCAACGCGGGAAGAATTGAACTGTTGGGTTGGATTATTTGGGATTGGACGCTGAGCGGATGTGTTGATGGTTGGTGTCAGGAATCACCACTGCGATCCGGTGAGACTTTCATGAGGTTTTGTTAATCCGTGTACGGTGCCCCATGTAACGTCAGCAGGCGAGAGTATAGGTTTAAACAATTGATCAAATTGTCCAGTCCTTACGGTAATCCGGAATAAACGTCGGTTCGGCCGATGGCTACCCAAGTAACCAATGCAATCTGATAGAGATCAGGAGTGCGGCAGTCTGGAGAGTGTTCCAGCTGTGGGTTATGATTATCGTTTATATGGAAGCAAGAAAATGAACATTTTGTTATCCGAACAATTAGTTATCGTTTGGCTAGTGGACCGGTCTATTAGGGATCCCAAGACGGAGACTGGTAGCTTTCTAGGGTAGTTGGGTGATAGTAGAGATTTGGGGCGATATCAGGTAGGCGGTGGATGAGGAGAGGGTGTCCGTTTGGGAACCAGGAATAAAACAATAGTAGATGCTATGGTCTGGACGAAGAATGAGAAAATAGGAAGATAACAGTCTGGTCAGTTCACCAGCTGTGGTCGAGGACGGCAAACAGTAAAAAGGGAGAAAAACACTGGTTGTTAAAATGAAGACTTTTCATGTGGGGGCAAACGTGCTGGTATTCGGCAGGGGCATACGGATTCCGGTTGGAATGGGGTCTTAACTTACCATGAGCATATGCGCAGAGAAGTGAAGCCTAGTTACTAAGGAATGGTAATCCGTGTGGCAAAGCTTCAGTGTACGAGAAACCCGCAAAAAACAGGATGGGACGGCTGAGTTCTAGCATGAGCCAGGAATTAAGTGAGGGCGAGCACCCATCGCTAAAGGACGAAGCGGTTTTATTTATATATATGCAAATTGTGTTGTAAAATGGCACTATCTAGTTATTAAGGGGGGCAAAAGTGAGTGGAGCATACCCAAGGTATATATATATATATGCATATATATGTATATACATAAATGTATATATAAAATATATATATTGCTGTATACGTGGGTGCGATCATCAGAAGGGTCATGCGAAAGCGGTCGGACGAAAAGACTATGGCAAGGAAAGTGAGATAGAGTGACGCAGCTGGGGATCAACGGTTAACGGAAAGAGGAACAAAAGTTAAGCACGGGCTCATCGGTGCGGTGGATTCCAAAGGCACATTGAGGCCATGAAACGTAAGACTAAAAGGGAAACGCCTAAGTGTGGCTAGAACTTTCAATGGGAAAGTTAGTATTTCGCCTAGAGTGGTCACTGAGCAGGAGTAAAGACCAAGTTCTGCATGAAATTACAGAAGAACCTTAGCTGGGGGATAGGGTGGGAGCAGAAATGGTAACGTCATAACTGGGTGTTGAGTTCAGTTAGTGAGTCACGCTAAATGCGATGAGTCAGACTGGATTTTCCAGTTCGAAATCGCAGAGGTGGTGAGGGAAGTGTGTGTGGTGGGACCTGGTGCGGAACAGAGGCATTGTAAGCTAAGAGATATCGAGGAGCGTTGAGTTACTCACCATGCTTGTGTTAATAATTATAGGACAGTAGTGAGTATATATACATATACTGTATATAAAAATGTTATATATTTACACATATATATGTATATATATGAATAGGTATATATATATATGCATATATATGCATATATATGTATATATATGAACAGGTGTTTATATATATATGCATATATATGTATATACATAAATGTATATATAAAATATATATATTGCTGTATACGTGGGTGCGATCATCAGAAGGGTCATGCGAAAGCGGTCGGACGAAAAGACTATGGCAAGGAAAGTGAGATAGAGTGACGCAGCTGGGGATCAACGGTTAACGGAAAGAAGAACAAAAGTTAAGCACGGGCTCATCGGTGCGGTGGATCCCAAAGGCACATTGAGGTCATGAAACGTGAGACTAAAAGGGAAAAGCCTAAACGTGGCTAAAACTTTCAAAAGTCAAGGCCTATCTCGTAAGCTTGACGTTCGGTTACGTGAATGTTGAATAAACGCAAAACAGTTGGGACAGTAAGGAATTTATCAATAGCATGCACGGATGCACACTTTGACCGAGAAGATCTGATGTGCAAGGGAAGTTTATTCCAAGTTCTGGAGTACGCGAAGAGAAAGAACTTAGAGCGTAGAACAGTCCTCGCGGAGGGTGTGGTAATAGTATACTGTCTATTCCGGAGTGAATATCCAGTATCCGGGGAGAAGCACAAATGGTTGGAGGAATAGGACTGCTTAGTCAATAGCTTACACAGAAATATCAAATTTAGCTTGATGCGACGAAGCCATAGTGGTTCGATTTTGAGAGATAAGCATCGTTCCCTGTAGTTTAAGTTGGACGACCAACCGATAAGCTGTTTTGCGAATCTTTTTTGAACACATTCGATAATAATCCTGTCGGATTTTCTCATGCTACTGAAGATTAGGGGACAATATTCGAGAAGGGGCCTGGCATGTACTTTGTACATGTAGAGAATGCTCTGCCTAAGCTGAGAGGATCTGAACAGAAGGCCAAGACACATTTTAGCCTTCGCCGTTTGGAGGACAGCATGTTCCGAGAAGTTGAAGGAGCAAGAATAACTTAAGCCAAGGTCTCTTACTAAAGACTGACTGTCGATGGGTGAACCGCCAATGCATAAAGAACCAGGAGGAACCTGGCATTTGTAAGTAAGGAAAATACACTTGTCGGCGGAGAATTTCATCGCCCAGGTTGAGCACTATTCATCAAGGGCGGCTAAATCAGCAGAGATCTTAGGGATAGTAGTACTGAGGTTGCTAGGCGAAAAAGTGTAGACTATCTTAATGTCGTCCGCGAACAAAAACGGCGTGCCATTAAGTATTGTCGGAAACGTATCATTTATAAATAGGAGGAAAAGCAGGGGGCCCAGAACACTGCCCTGAATAACACCGCTAGTAACAGGTTTAGGATTAGAGGTGTGCCCGTTAATTAAGACAACCTGTGAACGATGAGATAAGTAAGACGAGAACCAAGAAAGAAGTGGATCGACAATCCCAAATGACCGTAGCTTTGTTAAAAGGTGGGGGTGAGGGATACGATCAAATGCCTTGGATAAATCAAGATAAAGAACAACAAGAGATTTCCCACTTTCAGCAGAGTCGGTGACGAGATTCAGAAAATCATACTGACAAGTCATGCAGGACCGTGAACGGAAGAATCTATGTTGGTTGTGATTAATAAGACTGAGGCTTAATAAATAGCTAATAATATTATCTTTAACTATTTTTCCATTATTCTGGATAAGATGGGGGTATGGTTTATAGGGCGATAATTGGATACCTCATGTAAAGGTCCATTTTTATGAATGGGAACGATTACCGAGCGCTTCCAATTAGCAGGTACGGTGCTACCATTAAGTAAAAGAGTGAAAAGCTTAAGCAACAACAGGGGGAGATCCGGTCCACCATTGACGAGTGCAATTGGTGGTAAGCCATCGGGGCCTAATCGAGGGGAGGGTTTGCTATTGGATAGTAGTTTAGAAATACTCCTGGCATCGAAGGGTATCGAAGAAAGGACAGAGTCGGTAATTGGTGAAGATGGGGGCGGGGCAATGACAGTAGCTGGAGCCATGGCTGAAGCAAAGAAGGCATTGAAGGCTTCGGCTATACAAGGTGGGGAGGTGATAGATGAGTTATTATCCAGAATCAGAAAATGGAAGTCGGCCTTAACATCAGCGTTTCTAGACTTATGCAACATAGAAAGAGGTTGTGACTTGTTAGGATGACTCAAAGCCTTAGCTTCTTGTTCACGAAGTCGCATATTATCTTGTCGTAGAATAAGTGTGGAGAGGCGGTTTAGACGAATAAAAAGTGAAAAGTCGTTGGAATTATGTAGTTGTTTGATAATTTTATGGTACTGCTTATGGAGTGGCGAGACAGACGATCTCTTTTTAGGTACAGCCTGGGCAGTATTGGACAATTTTTCTAGACAATCGGAAAAGAAGGAGTAAAAAATATCCGCAGCATGCTGAGGGTCCTGGGTGAGGAAATAATCACCCCAGTCTTTCTGCCGAATAAGCGTGACTGACAAGGCCCTATTTCTGCATAGGAATGTATTGTTGGAGGGTATACGGGACTAGGTGGGCCACTAATGGGCAGATGGCAGATAACCATTTTATGGTCGCTACCGGGGAAATTTCGTGTTACGGTCACGTCGATGAGAGGCATGTTATGAGTAAATACCAGATCTAGTATGTTCCCATTTCTGGTAGGTTCGACAACATGTTGTGTCCAGCCCCCAAGATGAATGCTAGTGATCAGGTCCATAAGATTGGGAGGAGCCGAGAGGGTGGGCCAACAGATGTGAGGGAGATTAAAGTCACCCGCAATAAGCTTGGTTCCAGAAGGAAGCAAAGAGAGTTATTCGAAAGACCTAATGAGAAGTGGAAACAATGAACTGGGGGAATTTGGTGATCGATACACGCAGCCAATGTGAAGAACAGTGGTTTGGAGGTTCATAGTGAACCAGAGAGAATCGGGAATAGAATCGAGTGCCGTATGTAAAAGAGGGGTCGTGGTGTAGACTTCCTTGACGTAGGCTAGGCACCCACCACCACGCCGGTTCGGTCTATCGGTCCTTAGAAGAATGTACCCTACCAAAGATACTCTGAAAGCCAGGATTCCGTTATTAAGATAATGAGTAATTATTTGTAAGGGGAAGGTTTTTAAGGTGCGGGAGTTTGTCAAGAATAGAAAGCGAGTTGAATAAGGCTAGAGATATACCATTTGTGGGAGGTGGTATAGGCACATCAGGGGGGGGGTGTAATTTGGAAGGAGGCAGGCTATCGCGATTGGAAGGAGCGGAGGTTAGGGTCAAAGGGGAATATGTTGATGTTGGGGCTAGTGGAGGTTCAGATGGGGTGGCTTCCAGCCAAGCTGGATTAAATGTTGCAGTGAGAGGGACTGCTGAGGGGTGAAAAGACTGGGCATCAACGGAGGGGGAAACATCGGAGCAAAGGAAAAAACCTGTGGGGTTTGGCGGGTCGATATGCGAAAGGGGTGATTAGGCGCAGTCGAGAAATACCGGCCAGTCGGAATCGAGTATTGGCTGAAGGGGGGTGCAGAGGGCAGCGTTGAAAATGTGTGAGGAATAGGGGTGTAGGGTGGTAGATTAAGCTGAACATTGTGGGAGGGGTAACTCAAGTTGGGTGGAACACCAAATATGGAGCAGTTAGAAGCGGGAGCAGTGGAGATAGTTTTTAGGTGAGAAGTACGACGTGTGGCAGATTGGACGGCGTGTGGAGGCCGTATTTTGGTATCGACAGGCAGTGAGCACGGTGAATTTGTAGGGATCACCGATGCATTGGAGCAAGGGGTATTTTCTTAGGTCGAAACCTTATTCGGTGGGTTAGGGCGAGTTGATTTAAGAGGAGACAGTTGAATGAGAGAGGGGCTTGTGAGAAGAATGGGAAGACTGTTAGACCTCTTCCTCTGGACGGCGAGTAGTTTATCACCGGAGGGAACAGATGGCGAGTTACAGTTCGGGGTGTATCCAACAGGCGATGAGATGGGAGAGCGAGGCAATAATTGGCTTCTCTTACTGGGTGGCAGTAAAAGGGGAGAAGCGGAAATGTCTAGATCAACAGTAATGGGATTAGATTTTAAAGAGTACAGTACGGGAGCAGATGAGGAGACAGTGGGCGATTGTGAAGAGGCGAGAGACGCGTGTAAAGATAAAGCAGTGGGACTTGAGAAGGAGCTGTGGAGCGACCAGCCGTCTGTGTCAAAGGCTCAGAACTATCAGGCGTCGTTCTAGTGGGGAAAGTCGAAGGAGATCTGGTAATTTCCCTTTGAAGTGGGGTTTTATCTTCGGCTATTTTTATGTTTTTATAAGGAGAATTAGAAGCTATAGTGTAACGCATTTTTATGAATTCTTTGGCAGACAGATCATCTGCAAATCGCATAAGGATTGGACAGTTGAACCGCTGAACGCGCTTACGCAGCCTTGTTATTTGACAAGGAAGGTGGGCCATACCACATGCATTCAACAGTGTGTGCTTGACATGCTCCAGAGGTATTCGCTCTGGGACATTAAACACGACTGCATCACGAGAGTTCCTCACTCTTACGAGAACTTCGGATGCAACAGAGTCAATAAAGCTGCCCGCAGCTGTCAGATTTTGTAAGGTGGAATTTTCGATGCGTTCAGTGATGCACAGTAAGGGGGCGAGTTTAGATATCGTACCTTCCAAATTCAGAAGCTGAGACTTTATATCTGAAATACTTCGGTCTAGAACAGCTGTTCTTTCCGTCGCCAAGCCTACAAAGTCACAGAGGTCAACCGAACATTGTTTTAAGGCCACGGGAGTTTGAAGAAGCCTATTTTTCCTAGTAACCGGGGTATGAGTGGATGGGGTAGTATTGAAAGTCTTCTTTGCTACACGTGGCATTTTGAAATATCAAAAAGATGCTGTGAATGAGGTGGAAAAGTAACGGAAACTAGAGCTGGGTCAGAATTTTCCACTGAGAAAAAAATATCTGAATTTCTATGGGTTAACGGAATACTCTAAGAAAATATAATTTTTAGTATTTCCTAAGACAGATGAATGAAAACTTTATCGATAACAGCACGCAAAACGACCTGGCGTAGCGCAGCACTTCACAAGGGCCCTCGATCTTCTTCTTGTGAGTATCCAAGGTTGACTTGAGAAAGATTCGGTGATTGAGGTGATTTGCAGATCGGCCGTTTTCATATCCTTCGTCGGCGTAATCAAATGCGGTGAAAGTCGGTCTGTGTATCAAAGCAAACTTGTGGACATGGCGGATTTCACAAGATTTAACCTTGGGGAGCATATACTGAAAAAGGAATTTAGCATCAGCGGGCTAGTTGGGGGTGGAGTCAGAGAACCCGACAGGTTTTGAACTGGGAGAGAGAGTCAGCTCATGCGTGAAGAACGTGAAAGGCACTGTGTCACCCCACAGGGTCGGGCGGAGGTACCAAGGGCTTGGCTCATACACATTTTTGGTGAGGCTTCCCATACACAGAGCCGAAAAGCGGCTGGAACCATGGCTTCGGCAGTTAATTAAAGGAGCGGTGAGCATGAATTCAATACGTTTGCATCCGTAGGCGTCTTTATATTTTTCGTATTTATGTTTTTCTTTTTCAGAGGAGCAGGAGAGCATGATCACCCTTTTTGAATACTGCTCATTTCTCCTCCGACAGTCATTCTTCGCGCGTAATCCATGGGACGAGCTTTTGACGGGGTCGACTGCCCTGTCCCTTTTGGCGAACAGCCACAGACTAGGCACCATTTTCCCCCCGACGGAGCCGCCATCTTGAGCTGTAGAAGTCAGAAGATGTGAGAATCAAATAAAAACGGAATGTTTCCAACACCCGAGGAACGCAGATTTTACCTCTCGCCTCTGGCAAGGACCGGGTTGGATGTCCTGTAGTTTATATGTGAGTCGGCTGTTGTCAGCGCAGCTTGTGATGATGTATGGAGACTACGCACACATGACTAAAATATTGGTGGCCAAGTATCAAAAACCTCATGGCGGCCGATCATCGGTGAATGCGATGTTATTAAATTAAGGGTTGATCGATATCCGGTAGGGGCTAAAAAGGAGTAGTTGAGCGATGTGCGTTTGTTGGTTCGATCAAGCGGGATCACTAGCTGGAGATTAGGCAGTTTGATAGATAGAAAATTTTTATGAGAGACTTGAAGGCCGAGACTAGATCCATAGCGATGCAGAGAAAATTCCGGGACTAGCATTCGTGTGACTGGTGGTATTTTGAAAATCAGGGGCAATCTCTGAGACACTGAAATTAGACAACAAGTATCACTCAAAACAAGGGCATTATGAACAGTTAAGTATGTGCCCAGGTGAGGACAGCCACTGAGTGATGAGATACACTCTGATGGTTTTTGATGGTTTAGATCAGTGTCCAACACTCATCTCCTAGGCTCTATCAACAGCCTTTTATGGACTTAAAAGAGCGGGAACTTTTGGGCGCCGAACACTGCGTGTTACGTGTACATAAGCGTGATTAGGGGACTAAGAAAGCAAGCAGTCTGAAGCTAGCTGATCTCACAAAGTAGCATTGTTTAGGAGAGAACTGCTTTATACTTGGGACACTTAAAAATCAGGAGTCTCTGTATGATGCTTTCTATGGCGCTGCTGGTGTAATGTTCGTGCTGAAGGGTTTTTGGCTGGGGGATTTAGCTTGCTTGTGGAGCAAACTGAGTAAGAATACTTGGTGGGGTTTTATGTTTTCAAACGACAGAGTGCCAAAATGTAAGAGCCTACAGAGTTGTTTGTGGGTGAGGTTTGTGGGGGCAAAGGTAGTTTTCCTTGGTCGACGTTGAACATTTTCACCTTCAGTATTGCCAAGTTTGTGCATGTTTGAGGGCACAAACCAGCCTTACTCCTACCTTGAATGATTATGAGTTGGATGTTTCTAATTTACTTTTCATGGATAGAAATTTTCTCTGCAGCCAGCCTATGGACATTTTGCCGCTATATGTATACGGGACTTGTGGTAAGAGAAGTTGAATGTGCGAGAGTATTGACGTCTAAGGTCGCCTACAGTTGGGGAGTATGCAAGTGGAATAGCGTCTACCCTAAAGGTGTCGTGGAAAATAACGCAGTTTGGCGTGAGATGACCACATTTGTTGCTTAGAACCTCCTTTCCCAGGGGCCAAACGAAGACGATAAGGACTCTCTATCAACCATGATCTAACTCAGGGCCGCAGGTGGGATGCTAAGTTCGAATTCATACACTACCTTCAAGTCATCAGCAAATAATAATAATAATAATAATAATATTAATAATAATAATAATGGTATATTCCTTGATCGTGGTCAAGACACATGAACAAGGCATGATCAGAGAACACAGCAATTCACATTTATGTAGGGTAATCACAGTTTTGAAGAATATGGTTCACACAACTGCAGTAATAGAACGATCAGCTTGGACGGTGTTTAAGTGAGCTAAAGAGAGGACGGTTAGCGCGGCCATTGCAAATCGGCTTCGAATTCGGGACGGGGACGGCTGTTGGTACCAGCCGTCTCCACACCGGAGAATAATTCGGTGAGCCTCGAAAGTTTTTAGCCAAAGAGTGTTATTCGGTCGGACAGTCTGTATTCAGTGAGCCCAAATTAGGTGACTGAGATGATGTCAAAGTTGTGGACGGCAGTCAGTCCTATAGCAGGAAGCTTGTTGAAAATGCCACGAGGGTTGAATAAAGCCATAGAGAGCTTCAGTTCTGTAGGGGGCTTTGAGCCTTCAGTGAGTACGGGCAAAGAAACGCGACCTCAGGGTATCCGTCCCAAATAGAGAAACATTTCGTTTGCTATGGTGGCCGAGTGGCGATACTAACCAATAACCCAAGGAATATTGTTACAAGGTGCATCCTTTCTGGGCGGTTTTCATTCCATTCTGTGCAAACTTTGCCTCACAGAAATAGTTAGACAACGCGGAATTTCAGCCTACTGAAACTTTTGCACTAGAGATCTTCTTTGGTCATCCGAGAATGCACTAGTGGCTACGCAACCGATGGTCGGGCTTAAGATGATCTTGAAGCAGGGCGGTTCTCATCTGACGGAGGGTCTATCGAACTCCAGGCTGGTATCGGGATCAATATCCGAGGCAAAAGGAGCTGGCGGAGCCCAAGACCTTCATTGGAAGGCTTCGCCTATTGAACTCAACAAAGAAGTAGCTTGAGATCGCCCGACATATGGGACAGAGATCTTTTCCGGAAGCTTTACTGAACTTTGGGTATCAGCAGGCCATAAGACGCAATTCGGAGCTGGTGTACCGAGTGATAGCATGAGGTAATTGAACAGAGTTGCATTGCTGGTGGCGCAGTAGTTTAACTTTTGCTAAAGCCACTGGTACCATTTTGAAGCCAGTGCCCATGGACCCAAACCATCGTGCCTTTACTGACTCTTCAGTAAGTGATAACTTTGAAAGAGTAATTTGCCAAGGCTGCAACCGAGTTACACGATATGAAAGGTGAAAACCAGGGGTACAACTATGGTATTAGAAAGGTATGCGTGCTTGAATGAGACAGCAGTAAGAGCTACATCGAAGCAGGCATAAAATGAGGGAGGACGCCCCGGGCATATTGATACCCACTGAAGCTGCACTCAGCTCGCGCGTCTCCCCAAAGACTTGAAGTCGGTGCACGAACTTCAAGCTGCTCTTAAATTTAGACCTTACCGCGGGTGAAAAGGGGAATTTGCGGGAAATTCAGATGGGCCCATGATCGAAAGTTTACTTGTGAAATGGCTCATAGATCGGGACGAATGCTAACAGACGGTTGTTTGAGAACGAATTTTGCCTCTAAAGATTTCATTATTGTATTAGTGCCCGATCAACGTTCATCATGCTACGTTCCATCTCGCACCCACTACTGGAGCGATTCTTTTGGTATAAACAGCACTCCCGAACATTCAAGCTTCTTCAGGTATTTCTACTGCTTTTTACTGCTGTGATGAAATCCATTGCTCGATACCGTCTGCTCAACCCAACTACGGGCCTAAGTCCGCTTGTGTATCCCGGTGGCGGAACCTCATGAGATTGCCAGACGTAGCTTCGCGACCTTGGATTCTCGGGAAGCTGCACGGCAGCGGACGAGGAAGTAGACTATGCGACAGAACCATAGACGGTAGCGGTAGGGATATGTGGATAGATTGAGAATCGCTACCAGCTTTTAAAGCCCAGACTTTGACAACCAGAGAAGGATTTGAGTAGACCTAGGGTCGCGGGACGTCAATCACCCAAAAAATACTTGCCAAAATTTCTCATTTATTCTCATCCCCCAGTAAAGTGAACCTGCCAACTAATGTAGCATACCCAACAGCACTCGTCAATTAGCACATTTGTAACTAGCATCGTTAGACCGCAAATTTTCTTTGTCTGTGATTGAGTTTTGCTTGAACTCTAACTCTGCACGTGATCACAGCCCTTGGCCTCGATTACCGTTGAACCTCGGTTCCCGTATGATAATTGTTTAAGATGCCTAATTAGGGTTTTACATGTTAGTGCGTTTACACTTTGCCATTCCAGCACCGTAGAATACTCAGATCCATTTTTTGGTTTCGGAATCTTTTCACTGGACTGTTCGTTACTCTGATCCAAAATGATGATGCATATTCCCGGTTGGAACCGTTCCCAGATTACCTGTAAATTATGGGTAGTTGAGCTGTGCAATTTTCGTTTGGTGCAGGTGATACTGAGTTGTAGGTTCCTTCCCACTCCTTTGGAGAAAGCAACTGGAAACTCTGTCCTTATTAGGTCTTTTGATAAAGAAGTGATCTCCATACCATAACGTTTCACAACATCTATGGTCACGTGCATAAACAAGCATTTCATTACACGTGAGGAGCGACCATGGAGGGAGGAAACCAGTGCCATTTTTCAAAGTGAGACAGGTGTTTCACTATTATTGCCCGAACGTCACCAAAATGGAGTAATGATCATTGCCCTGGCAAACGGTTTACAAAAATGAAGGACTATGATACTTTCTACGCATCGATCAGTATCCACTTATGTGCTTCCAATGTAAGTATTCCCTTGATCTCCAACCTTGGAAGCCAACAAATATATGTTGTACTGCAATATACTGCCGGAACTTACGAGGTTGGAAGAGTTTCGGGGTATGGAGGAGAAGCCTGACACCTGAAATTCGAAGACGGAGAGAGACAAAAAGGAACATAAACTCAGTCGACTCCTTGGTACAGTGATAAAGGTGACCGCCGCCATCAAACACGTCAAGGAGTAACATCCGCTGGTAACCAGCACATCACTGGTTCTCAACTTTTGCATTAACGAATAATTCCTATCAGAAGCTAGTTTTTGAGTTGCTTCCCAGGTGAAGCTACTGCATGGGGAAATTTCCTTCTCACCATTATCCAAGCGAATAGTTCAGTTTTTTGTAGTTATCCCTGATGATTCCCTTTCCGCCCAACTGCCGAGTAGATTTTGGGCTTTTTTCCCTCGTTTCTTCCTCCCTCAGTTTCTTGAGTCCTTTTTTCTTTCTCTAGTTTACCACCTCAGAGATCCACTAGTGAGTGAAATGAGGAGCTAGAAAACATCAAGCTTCACTCCCACGAACAGGATCACGACGGCCTCGAAGGAGAAGAACCGGAAGCAGCGATGAAGTAGACGCTCAACAAAATATACATCCTTATAACTGACATGACAACATGACAGTGCAACAAATGAGAATAACAATATAATATTCGTATATGTATAAAGTAGGGTATATATATCTCCCGCTGAAAGTACGAAAAGTTTTTCGGACACAAGCTGAAACGGAACTACAACAAGCTCGCAGTTGAAGCTCCGAGGGCTCTAACCTGAACCCTACCGGCGAAGGTATCAGGTCACACATAAGGCTTGCGGCTAATCGTCCATAAATCAAACCTCCTCCTGCCCTATCTTATCATCTTCCCCTTACTTTCTGTGCCAGAACCAATACCAAGCTAAATTTTACCTTAAAAGAAAAGAAGGACTCACGCCGAGTTGGGAGCTATAAAAATGAGCTGGCAAGGAGACTGTATGGATGCATGACTGGCTCGAGTCGCACAAGTCTCGTTAAAACCTGTTAGTAACTCAGCTTCCGGAGATTTCCCCCTGAAACCTATTCTTGTAACGCTACTTGCGCAAAAGGTGTGCCAACGACTTTTTGCTTCTCGGGTGCAGATAGCCAAATTCTACAAGAAAATTTAGATGTATTCACGCCCTGGCCCTGCTTGGATGCCTCTTATAAATCTGTCGAAGCGTTTTCACGAGTATAGGTCCTCCTAAACTGCAGGTGAGTTGCAGCTCTTCCAGAATAGTGAAGAGAGATAGTGAACGAGATCCAAAAGTTCCGATGTCCTCCCCGCTGGAAACTGAATGTCCTCACGGGCAGAGTGTGTGTTTCCGCCTGAAGTATCCTGGGTTCAGTCCACCCATCTTATGGGAAATTACGGTGCAATGCTTTCCGTAAGCTGTACAATTCTCGTGTGATTCTCGACTTGAATACGGTGTCGCGGCTGCACATCCGGGCGTTGATGCAGAATCAACAAAATTAAAAGTGCGGGGGGCTGCCGCTCGTCTCATCTCTGGGATACTCGAGGTCAACTATAAAGAACGCCCTGGGGTGATTGGTTTGCTTTTGGAAGCTTATCGGCTGGTGCGCGATGACCCCAACTGCGTCCGTCGCTTTATTCCGAGTGATCTGGTATCGGAGCTGCGAACTGACCTTTCGCTATGTGGGCCACTTTGTGTGCGCAGGCCCTCAATGAAATCGGAGAAGATGCACTCTGCTGGTTTGCCTTCAGTTTGCCACTGGCCCTAGGGGCCAAAGTTTCGCAATTCGTGGTTTTCCGGCGTGGTGGAAGAAACAAACGATGAGGCTTTCAAGTTGCCTCAGTTAGCGCAGGAAAGGTAATAGCCACGGCCAGTCGACCGTCCGGAATTCCTTCGGCGATATGCACGCTAGTTAGGCACCTACAGCTGCGCAGCTTATTTCGTTGAGGTCCCATAAAGACAGGAGGGAAACGTAAAACTTCATCGCGCAGCAACTGCTAGAGACGTAATGCATCTCGAGCTTTTACTGAGGTAGTATGCAATAAATGGAAACGTGCAACGATGAACCACATCAGACGGACACTTGTGCCTACATCTCTCCGTCTAGAGATGTACCCAAGGCTCATTGTCAGAGATGATCTCGTTCCACTTACGATCTAGAGCCGTCTTGAACGACCGGATGGTTCTTAGTCCCATTACCTCTTCTGGCAGTCTAATCCAGCAGTTAGCTGCCCTACTGCTGGAGAAGTCAGGCCTGGCTGCCAACCTCGATCGAACTTCCGCCAGCTTCTTTCAGTCACCTGTTTTCGAGAGTCTGGGGCAATATGGAATAGACTCTCTGGTCTAAGCACACAAAAGCCTTTTATTGCCTTCAACGTCTGTGAGATCCCGTCGTTGTTTCCTTCCCTTTATGGAGAGGTGTCTCAGATCTTGGAGTCCGTGCCCGCATATCTTGCCCCTCAGACCTCCAACCAAGCGCTTCGCAGGGCTTTGTACATCCTCCAAATAGAAAGCGTCCTTTTTGTAAAAGGGCGACCAAGTCCCGAATACTGTTCTCTGAGAGGTCCAAATAAAGACGAGCACCCTGGAAGGAAAACCTTTGATTGTCTGCATGACGATGTTGATCTCAGCCAGAGGAGCTCACCGCGTGTCTTTTGAGCAGCCGCCGCAACCTGAACAGGCCATTTAGGATCGGAAGTCATCATATACCCAGAGCCCTCATCCCCGCTTGCTACCTTTGTAGTTATTGGGCCTTGGTGTTGTGAAACCGTCAAATTGACCGCTGCCCGCGAAAACAAGTGGCCTTTTCTGGCACTGAGAGATAGGTCCCACTTGTGTGCCCAGCTAAGGAGGGCAACGGTGTCTCCGCACATCTTCTCTCTACCCTGGGCTCCCAATACTTTCACATTACCCACAATAATAATAATAATAATAATATTAATAATAATAATAATGGTTTATTTCGGATAACCCGAGGCATGCTGTAACGCAAGATCAAAAGGTACAATTAGATGTAGAGTCCGAATTCCAAGAGAATGATCCAGGTATATGCACCCAATATTGTACAAAAGAACGTATTTAAGTTACTCTTTAAAGCGGCGCCCGGCAAATTTGAACTCAAGGTCGGGTGGCCAGCTCGGCCAAGTCAGGATGGAGCTGGTCGGAGGTAGTAGACTCTTCCTGAAATAGTAAAAAAGAGGGGCCATGCAATGAGAGAATCAAACAGAATTGACGAAAGATTTGTTTGCCTTGAGGAAAAAGAAGTTTCCAAGTGAGAAATGAACCAGCTATAGCGCTCCGAGAAGTATGGAACGGCTTTGGATTGAAATCAGACGATAAAAGGAATGAATTTGCAGATAAAGAACAATCAAAATGTTTCGAAGATTTTCCTTGTAACTTTCAGCGACCAAATATCAGCTGAGTCCGTTAAATCGTTGCGCACATTGTTCACTTTCCTAAAGGCGGAATGTGACGCCCCAAAACGGAAATGGGAACTGGGCGACCAATCAATTTGCGATGCGTAGCCATGATAGTCGCAGATACACGGTTTGCACAGATGAGTATTTAAATGACAGGTAAGTGTTTACTTTCGATTATCGTTGTCTAAGGGCTGAACGTGAAGGCCAGAGAGATACAAGAATCAAAATTGTCTGAGAGGATTTACCGAGATAGAATACCGGATATGAAAAAGCTTCAAACAACCGATGAATGCAGTTGCGAAGTTGGACGGTGGAGTAGTTAACAGGCGAAATTCTATCTGCTGGTATTCTTTGTAGGAAATGGATCCTGTGATGGCGAAAGATCAAAAAGCTGCGATACAGATGTCAGTATATGGGAAAGGCATGAATCTTTGCAAGGAGAGGATATTGCTACGCTACAGCCATATGGGCGAACAGAAGGACTGATAGAGAGAGCGAACTATCACAATATAGCCGACTGATGGGATGCTCTGTGAAATATACTGTTTGGACTCTGTGGGACGGACGTGTATGGCAACATTAAATGTGACTTTTGCAAATATATCGATAACTGTGATTAAATAAGAGCGAGTTCCATCTCGGGGATTGGTTATGTTTGCGAATGGGACAAGCGGGTGGTTTGGCACGAATCCTCAGGAAAAAGAATCATGAACGGTAAGCCGAGTATGGAAACGGTCTTTCAACTCCGCGATAATTATGTTCTAGGGAAAGTAGGGTTTTTCGGGCGTAAGAAACGGTATGTTAAGGTGGCGAAGATAGAGACGAGTACGATGAAAAATAGGCGAAAACTGGAGGATATCTGGGGGTGGAAGCTTGGTGACTATAAGACTCCGGCCAGATCACTTATAAGCAGAAGAAACAGCGGTGGGCCTAGACCGGGCCTCTGCAGTACTCCACTGGTGAAGTTTTCTAATCCAGAATTTTTTTCGCCTGCCCTAGCATAAAACTTTCTGCACTGGGGACGTCCGTCAGCCCCTCCCAAGTCCACTCACTTGTACAGAATGACCTCCACATGATTGGTGGAGGCAGATGTTCTACCGAGTCAAATGCGTTGCTAAGGCCAAGGTGACATTTCTACCTGTTCGCCTTTATCCATTCGTTGAGTTTCTTCGTCCAGGAAGCTGACGAGGTAGGTCAAACATTACCTCTTCCTAGGCATCCTTGCTGAGCCCGGTAATGCGTAGCATTTTCTGGCGGTCTCTGGCAGACTTGTGCCTGGAAGGTCTTCTCCAGCTCTTCAAATTGGCTGACCGTTCTGTAGTTTCCATTTCGGAGCGAGGTCGCCCTTCATGTATATCCGTCAAGGTTGTCCTTTTATAGCCCTGCGAAATCCTCCATGACCCGGGGTGGCCCTATATAGTTTGCTTACCGGGAATGATAGGACGTCTGCCAGCGGCCCAACAGTAGCGTGGTAAATCTCATCCGGTCCTTCGAACTCCAGAAACTCTAATACCTCCAGGTGCTTGCGCACTACTCCTTCCAGAAAATAGAAGTTTTTACGACCAATAACAGAACCTTCCTATCCCTATTTCCCCCCTCTAAATAATAACCTATTTGCGCATCGTTGTCTGTTCTGTGCAAGCCGCTAAAATGCTCAACCACGGCATATGGTTTACCATAATTATCAGCCTCTAGTCCGTTATCGAGGGTCATCCAACTCCATCCTTCGAAGACCTCGGGGACCAGAAGCAGCTATGGCACTTCTTTGGAAACGTTTTGACACACTGGGCCAGTTTCATCCCAGGTATGTTCATAGCACATAGGTAGGGGCCGACTGTCTCACTTCCATGTTCGGTATGGCAAATCCAGTCCTGGTGACCCTCGGAAGCCTTCGGGGGAGCCCAACCACGGTTTATAAGTTTGCACGACCAGCCCACTGCAGCTCTCTGCCACACCGGTTCTTGCTGACACCAGGATTTAGGGGGGAAAACTGGACCAGTGGGGTAACTAGAGGCCTTCCCGGCAACTGTAAGAGCTCTTCGAAACCAGCATCTTCAGTGGCTTTCCATATTCGATCTGCCGATCCAGTCCCAAGACTGGTGGTATCCAAACCTGCCAAGCCTCTATTCAACCCCGGGGTTACTTTGGGTTGGCTCATGCGTATAGTGAACTTGACGCACGCTTCGTCACCCATACCCGACGGGGGGTAAAAGTGGAGTTCAGCTACGTCGCTCTTGTAGCTCTTCACCACTGCATTTAGCAAGGGCGGCACACTGCCAGTTCTATATCTGATACCTTATTTCATGTGCTAGAACAAGGTTTTCTAATGCAGTAGCCGTAGGTACACCTTCTCTTGTGTTCCCGGGTACTTGCCTCAACAGCCAGTCTGAGTGATAAGGTTGAAGTCCCCAACCACAGGGGTCATTTCAGCTTCCTCATCCAGCGTGGTGAGTACTTGCAGAAGTCGGATGTACTCTTCCGAGTTTGTACCCGGGGACCTATACACACAGGCCACATTTACCCTCCTGCTCGGGAGTGTGAGCCCAACCAAGCATAGCTGTTTCCAGTACGAACCGTGGACCGCGATTCGAGGTGGTCTATGCCTGACCTAACAGGGACGGTTGCTCCTCCCCTAAACACTCATGCCCCTGTCCTGCCTTAGACAGTAAACCCATTATGTATTATTCCAGGTGCGCGGTCATCTTTAGACGGCCGTTTTTCTGTACCGGTACCTATGGGCTCTTTATATCCCCAGAATGCCTTAAAGAGCGCCGTCCAGTTGTTCCTAATGCTGCATGCGTTGGTATATAATACCACTGCATTTGCTTCGATGCTCAAGCTTGTTACAGTTCAGTCTTGACTGAGCCTGCCGTGCAACACCCGAGGTGGTAGCAAGCTTTTGCAGTGGTGTCCATCTCTGAGTGCGTAGAAGATTCCGGTTATCTGGGACCACGGAACACTTCGCATCCGTCCCTGTGGGCTCTGTCTTAGCTCCAGAGTTGATGAATGTCGCTTCGTCTTCCCCCGGGCAGGCCTGCCAACTTTCAAGAGGAAACTAGGCTAATCTTCACTGGGTCCGTGGCGTTCTTCTCAATATTGTGATTATGCCATAGAGCAGATGGTTTTAAGGCTTACCCGGAGAGATTCCTCCTGTCTGTAAGCTTGGCTGAGAGTGGATTGTCAGGAAAAAGGTCTTGACTGACCAATCTCCTGTTCGTAGAAGAAGTGACCCGACGGCTGGAGGAGCCGGAGTGGTCGGAGTACTTTACCCTGACATGAACAGTAAGTATGAATTCTTTAATCGTGGCATGTTGCTAAGTAGGATTGGGACCTTTGTTAGGAATGAGTCAGTACACAGGTGACTGAACGAACCTCCTTTCTAGGGGACGTTTTGCTTCAAAGTAGGGGCAGGCGCTTCATTTCAGTGAACTCCATCCGTTGCTCCTTTTAAGGGTCCGTCTTGGGCCCCGTACCATTCACGCCGCTTAAAACCGACCTATGATCGGCCCTAACCGCCCATTTTCAATTAATCGGGAGGACTTGAAAGCTGCAGAATCTGAGTTTAAGGTCGACAGTAACCGTTATTCTCAATTTGAGCAGGGAGTAGCCCAATTAAACAAGCAGGAGGCCAGAACTAGGCTGATTAGCCGATTTTACGATAGAGAATGAACAAATTAAACTCATGTGAGCTACGTATAAGGCTCACATGCACGGCGACAAGGTTCAACAATGAGAACCAGAGTTAAGCACAGGTCAGTGCTAGATACAACCTTCGGTGCATTCAAAGCTCATGTCGAAGGGATGTCACGACACCTGAGCAAAGTAAAAACAAGTATTCAAACGTAGTGGTTACTGCGTACAACACGCTCCAAGCAGCACGTATTTAATTCGTACAAATCCCGAAACCAGAACAATATTGGCCCGTAACTTCCACGACACCGAGTTTCTGGATGAACAACATCAAGAAACGTATACAAATCTCACATGTCCGATCACAAAAACCTAAAAACGGGAACCGATTCCATGGTGTGCGACTGACATGCAAGTGAGTCAAACAGGTCCAAGATAGGATGCGACAAAGTGAGGCGTTGGACCGGAACAAGTAAAGGTTGGTTCACAGTAACATACGTTGTATGAAACACGCAAATAATTTATGTAGGTGTGTGTTTTCACGGAATCACGATATAGCAACGCGTTCGAATGATTCTTCAGAACAGATTATAGCACCACCTACCGGAACACCCCTGATCTTGGGCGAGCCAAAGGCTTGGAATAGGAGTACCCATTCTCCCCACCTACCCAGGTTTTGCTGTCAGCGCATGCAGGTACCACCGCTGAAGTCCGGAATCTACTAACATTATTGCACCATCGCAAGTGATTCGGAGGCCGGGCTGACGAACTGTTATTCCATTGCGAGTGTTCCGACCGTTGTTCGCCTGCACTGTCCACAAGGGCCGTTGGTCGGCCGCAGGCAGGAAGGGAGAATATTTATAAAAACTGAAAGTTCATGTGCCGTCTTTTGGAAAGCTGGTGTGCATGTTTACGTGCTTGAGTGCGCATGAAAGAATTGCAACAATCGGCGAGTTTGGATTTGTTTTCGCCATCGTTGTTAACAAAACACGAAATCGTGAGGCAACGTCGTATTCTGGTGGAAGAGTGGGGCTACCTGCCGCAAGCGTAGGTGTGCGTTTGAGAACGGGGGAACATGTTTGTGATCACGTGTGCGAGGAAACCACAATAATGACTACACAAGAGGTTGTCTTCATTGAAGCCAACAATAGAACAGAATTTCGTAAGGCAATATCGTGCGTGGACGGAAGTGTGGGTCGAACTGCCCTTCGTGAGTACGTATGGGTATGGGTGGACATATTTGTGAAAACAACAATCACTCTTAGTGGAACTGTCTTGTGGATGCCAAACAATAGTTGGGCACTCAGGGCATCATGATGATCTACTAAAGACCGGTGACGACTGTGCCACTCAACCACAGTGCGTATCCGTTAACCAATGTGGATGTGTGTGTGCATATATGCAGGGGATCAATGGTATACGAATGTGTGCTTTGATAAAGTTGCGTGAGTCTGTTCCCCCGGTTTGAAACTAGCAGTTGGGGGCTACCGGGCGACTGGGTCCGTGGCGTTGATCGATACTTATTCACATCGTAGAGGACTTACCCTGGACACATCGCTATTCAATGTTCCCTTGGTGGTCCTTTACTTTGCCGTTCTTATCAGCCCGTCCGAACTGTCAATGACTTTCCTGACAAAACTCAAAATCCACGTATTAAAGGGGTCAAGTCAGCAGGAGGTCACGACTACGTCACCGACTTTTGATGGCCTCTCTTCGGTGGGCCACTTCTGCAGGGCTTGCAGGATGGTTAGACACTCTGCTAACCACTACTTCCAAAACACCCTGGCCAAGTAATCTTCCCCGTTTCAACTCGTGCAGTTAGTCACCACGAAGGCTGGCCAGCCCTTGGAATCCGACGTTCGAGGTAAGGATCAAATGTGTAGGGTCGCTGGGTGATACTAGAACTACAGAGCGGCTGTTCAAGATCCTCTTGGCCTTTAACATCAGGGTGCGCAGTGCATCATCGTCTGGCGGTTTTTGTTCAGTTAGGGACAGATATCCTTCCCGTGTAAGTAGTCGAACTTTCCCATGCTCCTGCACATTGAATGGCCTGCGGAGGGTTGAGTTGCAGTCGGATTCCATACGCCATGGTTCGGTTCTGCAGCTTATCTTGGTTAACATTTTTGTGCCTGTCCTGCAATTCTCGTCAGGAGCCCACAAATTTCGACTCACAATGAAGAAATGCCCGATAGTACGCCTCTTCTGTTAGTAAAGCTCTGTAGGGCCCGGAGGAGGGAGTCAGTGGTCACCGAATTAGTAACTTTCAATTGACAACCACGGACTTCAAGCACGTCATGATACTTCCGTATCTCTTCTCCATCTGATTCCCGCACGTGACCCACTGGGTCCAAAACAATCTGATCAGTTGTCTCTAAAATCCACCACCTTGGAGTCACTCTTCTCTCCGGCAGCGGAGCTACATATTGCTTCTCTGTCTTCCCGTCGAGTGGCTTCCTCCGACGTGCCCCTCCATGGCGTGTACATGTTGAATCAGCTAGTCCATCACGGGTTTGTGCCGGTAATAATATGGGATGTTTTTCGCCGAAACTCAGGTTAGATTTAGAAAGCCTATTACCTACCCTTAGTAGTCCACGGATAATTTCCGGGTTAAGAGATTTCTCGTTGCCTTTTGGAAATAATATCCCTTCGTCGCTTGACTTCATCCCCCCGGAATTCTCGAACTTTTGTGGGAAGCCCTCCGGTTGTGCCATCTGGAATAGAACATACTCTGCGAACCGTAGTTCAACAAACGGTACTGGATCCACACGCACCTGGACAAACGGATGGATACCGTCCATGATCAGCAAATGTCCCTTGAACCTGGCCGACCATACCAGTGATCAGAGCGTCTTTGTTCAAGGGGAAAACCTAACCTACCGTGACAAGATATCGGTTCGGTGACTGCCACTGTCGGTATAATGCCTTTGATCTCCATCCCGGTTCAAGGGAGGGTTTCAGTTGGTAAACGGGCCAGTCCTGTCCAGGCGCTTACAGGACTTTTAGCCCTTTCGTCCAGTTGTCAAGCAGCCAAAAAATGGCTGCATCTCGGGAGAACTTGTCGGCTGGATTGTCGACAGACTTAACGTGCCGCCACTGATTTACAGTAGTTTCATCGAGTACGACCACGAGTTTATTAGCGATGAAGGTACCGAAACGGCTCCTGACGTTATTAAAGTATTACAGCCCAACTATGCATTCCATCCAAAATCTGATTCACCAACTATTGTAACTGAAACACCTCTTTATCCTTCGCACCCCCCTGAAGGGGCCAACTCGGCTGCAATCAGTTCCCGGCGCGGGATCGAAGCGGATTTCAGAGGGTAATTCGGGCTTTGACAAAAAGGACCCTTGTGGGGTAGTTTTGTCCCCGGAACACCACCACCCATAAACAACAGCCTTGTGCCCAACTTCAGACGAATCAGGAAAAGATTCCAGTCTTCCTGTATGAGTAGTATGATTGGAAGTCAAGCACCTGAGGATCCGCACGTCCCCTAACTTCTTTTGAGTGACCGGAAACCGGTTTCATTCAAGCCTGTCTTTCTTGTCAATTGGCTGATCCCAGTCGGCTTTCTTTCAACAGAACTGCTGCAGTAGAGTCTTTCCGGGCGACAACCGGGGGGACGAAACGGAATGTGACGGACAGACTAGAGACAGCGTATAGCACACCGCGATGCAAATCTGGCTGCTCCGGGATGCTCATTTCGAGGAACAATTCGCCGGTTTCCGCTTTCCGTTGTATTCCTAGCCTGTGTTCCGTTGGCAGCTGCGGCCCGTCCAGATCTCAAACGTTTCCTACATTTTCAGTATGCGGAATGGCTTCAAGAGCCTTCGGCGCGTTCGATATTTACTTCGTGAGGTGGAATCTGCCTTTCTGCGTTATCACTGTCAGAAACCGTTATTGTGTAACAGCCGTGTCAACGTCATCGAACGATCCAGGGTATTGTTCGACGTAAGAATTACCGCCGACACTATCCACTACTAACCGGTTAACCGAAGACCCATACTTGTCTGCTGTTTCTCCTAGGGCGTATGTCGCACAAAGTGGTGACGATATCGCTCAAGAGGAGTAAACTGTCATTATGTAATCAATCATCGATTTGTTCAAGTTCTTCTCTTCCTAGCACATAAAAAGCGACGCATCTCTTCCCTGAAGAAAAAGGTCTCCGACGTCAGCCGATGAAGCCACTCTGTCCAGCCTAAACCAGCACAAGACCTCAATCTAAGGTGTCGTCCAATCTAGCCCTGCCAGCGAACGACCACCTGACAATTTCCTCTGAAACGTGGACGCGTAATCAAAAACCACCCTCAGATTTTGGACTTCTCTGGATGAGGAACCGGTAGGTGAAAGAGGTATTGTACCCCTTCTTGGTGGTAATTAGTTGCAGGTTTCTTTTCAAGGCAATAAAGCACTTCATTTCTCATCATTACCTCCCGGCACCGTTTTCAGGAATCCTCATCCCGACAGAACCTTTCTTTCAAGTGCAGCAACCTGTGGAGAGCTCCAGTTCTGTTTGCAGTCAGAGGGTTGGCACGTGCGTGCCACGGCAGAAGTTCCTCTAATTTTTATTTTAGGCCTTTGTTCCCCTGCGGTATTGTCCACAATGCAAAACGATCCTTTTTCGACAATGACAGTCGGCCGTCCCCAAAGTTATGAAATTCTTGCTCTTACAGACGTGGCAGCTGCTGTTATATATACTCTGTTTCCGCTGCTACCCAATTTATGGGGTCATGCTCCCCTACTGGGCCGTATATCATTTATCCTGGCATCGCACGTACGGAGTGGGGTGCCTGGCGCTTGCCTACTTCCTGGCCTAGCACCCAATGCGCTTCCAGCACGCCGAAATGTTTACTTACTTGCCCTCCTAATCTAGGGAGATTACTTCATGCGCATGGGGTCCTCTAGGTAAAAATGCGTTTACTGACATTGGTGCCTGCATCGGGAGATCAGCCAACGTGAAAGCCTCTGTTGACTCGACCTGCTTACTGGTGTCCAGGGAGAAGAGTTACAATCTCAAACGACCCGCGGTATTTAACCGGTTTCCGCCCACCGCACTTACAGCTACTGACGTCGAGCTTTTTGCAAGCCGGTGTTTATCCGCGAATCGCTCCTTTACCGAAGTGGAGTCCGATCCGCAGTCGACAAATGCCAAGGCCTTGGCCGCCCAGTTAGTAGTCATCTCTTCTACAGAGACTTCTCCTATTTTAGTGGGTCCGTGAGCAGATGGTGACGTTGGAAAGATCACACCGGCGTAGCTTCTCCTACCCTGCGCAGTAGTAGACGAAGTCTACCTAGACAACCGCCGGGAGCACATCTAGCTCTCTTTCGGCAAATGCTGCCGGGGTGATTTGGTAAGGCGAATAAAAACCCATCCCACCGTCTTTTCTATTCCCTAAGGTTCATTTACTCTAGTTTCGCAGAATTTTGGATAGTCCGGCAACCCATGGTTGGAGTGGCAAGCCTGGCTGCCTGGGTATAACAATGGTATATTTCTCGGGCATGGTCGAGAAGCAGGCTCAAGTGCATGATTACGATGTACTGCTTTACTCAGTACAATGAATTTTCGTGAGTTTTATAAACACCAGTCAAAAATTCCGGCAGCATGACAACATGGTTAGCAACGGCTTGAATGGATCAAACTAACAGCAGCTTGCGCGGTAAAAGCAAACCAGCTTCAAGTTCAGGCTGGGCAATGGTATCCCTTGGAAGTAAGGAAAAGAGAGATAAAGTGAAGCTTAAGGTACATTGTGCACCATAACGATGCGTGTTATGGATGAAGGATTTACCGAAGTTCAATAATAATAATAATAATAATAATTGTATATTTCGGATGCGCCCGAAGCATGCTAGAATGCATGATCAGATGATTATAGTGATGCCGGAATGACAATTCACAAAAGGGTACAACAAGTGCATGCAGAGTATCAGAGAGAGTGTTACAGTGAACTAAAACTGTAGTAATGCCCGGCAAATTTGAAGGTCAAGGTCGAATGATGTCAGTTGGTCTGGAGTACATGCATACGTGGTATATGAAATAATTACACTAGTGGAAATTCGAACATATTGAAAGGAAATGTTTTTGGTGCACTACAGAATATGAGAGGCATATGGATAAAAATCTCGTCGAAGCGTTCGGTGAATTATTCACTTTACTACAGGCATGTCAAGAAGTATTAACATGGAAATATTTCAGTCTGAAAAGATGGTAGTATATAAAGTGGTGGCTGTATACTGGAGGAATCATATATGTTGCAAACAATTGCGTATTTCTTGGGAGGGATACTACCAGAGTGATGGTGGCAGGGAACGGCCGGAGTAAAACAGGTGAGCGTGCGGCAAGTTATAAACTTTATGTAGGGTTGGTATGAAATGTCAAAGCGGAAGTGGAAGACTAATCAATATTGACCGTGTGGTTACATCCATTATACAGGTGTTCAGTTCTGCGAGAGGAAAGGTAAAGTAATCCACAGATAAGTTTACGTCAATAGATGAATGCTGTGTGGTATGTACCATGCAAAAATGACAGATCAATAAAACTGCACAGGTATATCGCGGGAAGCGGCCGTGGATCAACGAATATAGAAATAAAATGTATCGGCCGGTGCAGATAGTGGTGTGATTTAGAGGCTGCATACGGGGTCAGTTTCGGTAATATAACACGAATGCAACATCTGGAAAATCAAAGGTCTCGATAACGGTGATGGTATAGTAAGTAGACGGTGAGTGTCACATTTCTAATGACCAATTTGACAGGTGTAACAAATGATGGGAACGGAGCGGCGATGCAGCATGGGAAGTGTATCGAAGACGTTCAATCGTGGAGGGAACGCAGTGATCTACAGAGCCCGAACACTCGATGCAACAGCATTGCGGATGCGATCGGATGGACCGATGAAGAGTGCAGGTAGTTACTAATTACTTCGCTGCCCACTGGAGGACTACTGAAAGATATGTCAGCGCCAGACGTTTTTTTTTTGGTGACCGATGAAGCAATGAACAGTGACAATAAAGGTGCCAGTGTGTGAACAGTATTAGCGAGTTCTAACACGGGACGGGCATAATGACATATGGGATTAAAATGAGTTGTATGAATGCAGTGAGATCGAGTAGTCCAGGTTCAAGAAGTCCGATGGCGGGAATCTTGGGGAAAGCGATCGTGAGACGGGCGAAAATGAAGTTGTGTGTAAATCTCGTTTGTCCTGTCCAGCAAGAGAGGGTCCACGTTATTCCTGGGAAGTGGACGGCGACAATCGTCCTTAGGGTACAGGTTCTGAAAACAAAACGGAGAAGGCTGCAGTCTGGCAATTCTACCAGCTGTGGGTTAGGGGAGAAAGACAGAACACCAATATCATGCCAGTAACAGAAATGGGTGGTCGCGACGTTGAGGTCTTGTTTTTTGGATTAAACAACATACGGAAAGCGGAGAAGACCGGTACTAGCGACTAATTCTTGTGAGGCTTAGTGAGAGTTACCAAAAAAGCAAGGAAGCGAGAATAGGCGACACTGGGGGCAAATACTTATGTGTAGTTCGACGAATGGTTTATGGAAGACCACATCGATTGTGGCGATTCGTTCATCAGAACGAGGCCTGGAATCTTGTGTTGAAATAGGGTCTCAATGAGTAAGTAGTTGAAGCGTGGATGAGACTGGTACCTTGAGGACCATATTATATATGCTGCTATGTATTTTCTAGCATTATAAATGCTCTTATACCTGGCGGCAGCTGATAAAAAAAGAAGAACCTAACCGACTAGGGCAAAATCTGACAGCATGAAAAAAGAATCACTGGAGTAACGGTGGCCAGTAGGGGGTCGTGGTCAGAAGCGTTGAAAATAGGAAGTGGCTAGACAAACACGTGGAGTGTGCTGTTGACAGTCATGGAGTATAGGTTGGACTGCTTTTATTTGCTAACTATAATACAGAATGCTCCTTACCATCCGTTGGTACTGAACAAAGTTGTTAAGCTTTTGGTTAGTATCCCAGGCCCAGTTCGTAGGCTCGGGTAATAGACATGTAGGGATCATGCATACGGATCAGTTTTTGGACAGTTAGATGTTTATTTATTTCTTTTTTGAATAATAAAGAGGCCGAAGACATTGACCTAAGTTGAGGTGGGAGTTTGTTCCAGAGGGAAGAATATTTAACAATAAAGAAGTTTGACCGCATCGCAGTCCTGGATACTGGAATCAAGACCATAGAGTCCCTATGTCGTAAAGAATAGTTGGAGGGAGTTTTGACCTGGGGGGCTGAATTGCAAGATGTACGTTTTACAATATTGCAAAAGAAAGACAGGTTCATTCGTAGACGGCGCAGCCATAGGGGCTCTAGGTGCAATATTTCACACCTTTCCATATAATTTAAAGGCGAGGAATATCCTAGTAGTTGTTTGGTAAATCTACGTTGTACATTCTCAATTGCAAATCTGTCAATCTGCCGCATGTTAGAAAAGACGACAGTGCAATATTCCAGAAGTGGTCTTACATGAGTTTTAAAAATGCTTAGCTTGCTCTCTGTAAGACTGAAGGTTCTATTAATCAGACCAATTAGCCGTCTAGCTTTAGCAACCTGCACGGCCGAATGTTCAGAGAAATTAAATGTAGAAGAATATTGTAATCCCAAGTCCCTTACTTCCGGACTGTTGGGGATGAACTGATCATTAATTTTAAACATTCCCGCGGGAACCTGACATTTATACATAAGGATACAACTTTTGACAGCGGAGAATTTCATCAACCATTGGTTGCTCCATGAGTCTAGCGATAGTAAATCGCTCGTTATGCTAGCAATGGTAGAAGCTAAGGCGTCAGGTTCAAAGGAGTACATAATTTTTATGTCATCTGCAAAAAGGAACGCAGCCCCGTGTGTGATGACGTTGAAAATGTCATTAACATATATAAGAAAAAGTAAGGGACCTAGTACACTACCCTGAATAACTCCACTAGTAACTGGTCGAGGTGATGATAAACTGCCATCAACGTCCACCACCTGCTTTCGGGATGTTAGATATGATGAAAACCAACTCAGGATCGGGTCAACAATTCCGTAGGTTTTCATCTTCGCCATGAGCCTATTGTGGGATACTCGATCGAAAGCTTTAGTCATGTCAAGGAGGATTACAATCACTGATTTACCACTGTTAGTGGCCGTAGTTATTAGGTTAAGGAAGTCACACATACAGGTGGCACAGGATCTTTTTTGAAGAAAACCGTGCTGTCCAGTGTTAATGAGGTTATTGTTTAGTAAATGAGTTGTAAGCTTATTTTTTATCAGTCTTTCCATAATTCGGGAAACTATAGGGGTGTGGTTCACTGGTCGATAGTTGGTTAGGTCCTGGCGTGAACCTTTCTTAAGAATTGGGATAATAACTGATGTTTTCCAATGGGAGGGGAAAACGCTACTGCTCATAGATAAATTAAAAACCTTTGATAGCAAGAATGGGATATCAGTGCCACCTAGACTAAAAGTAGCCGGTGGTACGGCATCTGGCCCGGGGTGGTATGACCTCCTAATTTTAGTTAGCTGTACTGTTAAGTCGTTCGGGTGAAATGTAACCGCTGAGAACTGTGCAGATGTCAGCGGCTCAACGTGATATAGGCATAGGGAGTCATCGGTCGTTAGAGACGAAGCAAAATAGGCACTGAATGCCTCGGAGATCTCTTGGGAGTTCGTTATATAATTGTTGTTAGATATAACGGATGAGATAGGGGAACTGCACTGGCTGTTTCTCAGCTTCATCAGCTTAGATAAAGCTTCGGACCTCTTGGGGTGACTCAGCGCCCTTAATTCCTGTTTTTTACTGCGGGACATTTCAATCAATTTCATAGAATTAGATAAACGGTTCATTTGCAAGAACAACGAAAAGTCTCTCGACCTAAGGAATTTGCGTTGTAGCATAGAAAGCTTCTGCTTTAGTCGACAAAAACTGTTTGGTTTATCTCGTCCAGGTAGACCTTGGGTTGGGGTGATTACGTCAAGACATGCATTTAGTGTGGAGTAAAGATGATCCACCACGGTATGCAAGTCATCAGATAAAAAGAAAGTATCCCAGTTCTGCGAGCGAATAAGTGAGGGTAATTGATTCCAGCTAGCTTGGTGGAACGGTCTTTTAACGGTTGGTTTGTGAACGGTTCGTGCTGGCACTGAAAACTCACATTTTACCGGCAAGTGGTCACAACCTGGGATGCTGTTCACAATAGATGTGTGCACGCGAGATAATCCTACCGTAAAAATGAGATCAAGGATGCTACTGCCTCTAGTTGGGCACATCACATGTTGAGTCCATCCTCCTAAACGAATGCTGGTCAAGAAGTGTATTAAGTGATGTGGAGCTTTCAAAGTGGACCAACGTATGCCTGGTGCGTTAAAGTCGCCGGCCACCATTTTTGGGCCGGGTATGTCCGCAACAACGTTTAACGCCTCTATGATAGGCAGAAAGTCGTTTTGACTAGTATTCGGGGGGCGGTAGATGCAACTAACAATGAAGTCAGAACATCCTGTAGTGACCTGTAGCCAAACTGAATCCGGCAAGTTATCAAGTATGGGGTGCTGAAATATTTTCGCTCGCATGTTTTGTCTTACATATATAAGACAGCCTCCCCCTCTCTGAGTGAGTCTATTTTTCCTGAAAGCTTGGTATCCGGTGATAGCGATATCCTCGTTTGGAGTGTTGTCTGTCAACCAGGTTTCGGTAATTAAAATAAGATCGTAATCAGACGTGAGCAGTAATATACGCAGCATTCGCATCTTATTCACTATTGAGCGTGCATTCAGCATAAACAATGAGAACTGTTTAGTGGAGTCAAGGTTAACGTTAAGATCTTTATAGGATTCCGAAATTGCATTTGCTGAAGGCGGATCGGATGACGCAATCATTATTTCTTGAGATGGAGTAGTCGGTAATGTGGATGGTGAAATAAGCTGAGTAGAAACACCTGGCGTGGCGGTCAGCTTGGTTGTTAAGCTAAGCCGGGTGTGGCTAGTACTGATGAGATTCGTTAGATTGGAAGGATGTCGGCGGTTGGTAAGTCTACTTAGCGTGGAACAACACCGCGAAAGATCACTATCGAGTGCTTTACTATTGGTAGATACTGGTGGCTGGGGCGTAGAAATATGAGGAGGGAGGGTTAAGTAGCTGTTAAGTGGGAAAGAAAAAGGACGTGTAGCAGCCTCAGGTATCTTGGCACCTGCCTTAATACGGGCGGTAACACAGGTGCCCTCTTGACATCAGTAATTTGATGGGCTGTAACCTGGAGGGGGAATGTGAAATGGAAGTGGGATATACGGGTGTTGGGAAACAGGGAGACATGAAACAAAATGTATGAAGGTGGGCCCGGAAACATTGGTGAATATGAAAAAACAGCAGTCGTCCATAAGATGTGAGTTTGGTTCCAGGATCAGCCGCCCCTTGTCATACTGTCAGAAGAAAGTTCAGATGAAAGATCTGGGATCAGTAAGGACTCCATTTTATGCAAGATATAGATCAGAAGAAGAATAAAGTCTTGCAACAGATTTCGGAGTGAAAAATCTCCGCATATTATGGAGCCTCATTACTCTTATAAGCGGGAGCAAATATATTGTCCTATCGAATTGCAGAGTTATTCTGCGTCATTACTGGGGACCACTGACCAGGAGGATAATTGGCCTCACATTCGGAAGGGGTATCATAATTTAAGTAATAACAAGTTTATGCGTTATACACTGCGGCTGTGATATCGAGGTTTGTCTAAGTAGGACCTAGGAGCCACCAGGGGGTGACTGGCTTTAGTATTGTGCATCCTCCAGTAGGTATGGTTCATCGGGCTGGGTAAAGTGTGTGTCGGTAACCCAGAGAGAAATGGCTGGGTATGACGGAAGGAGCAGGTAAATGATGGTGGCCGGAGTAGTGGTGGGTTGCACGGGAAGTGTTAATTGTGCGGGCCCCAATGGTGTATTGGCAGGAAAAGTCCTGCACTGGGAGACGCTAATGGATCTATTGAAAAACGATTGGAGCTGCTTTATGCCGCGTGACTCAATCGCGTTCCCGGTTGCTATGGTAAGCTCAGTTAGGTCTTTGCAGTCACAAGTCAAAATGCATTTCTAGGTCATCATACGTGAAGACTAAGGTCGTAGGCGACTACGAAGTATTAAGGATCCGAAATGACTGGGGTTTGCAGTCTGGACTTGGTTTCAGCTTTGGGTTATGATAATAAATGGGACTATTTTTAACAGATTCGATGGGTTTATATAAATGGGGTGAGGAGAAAGTTCCACTTGGACGGCCAGTGGCACCTTTACCTTATTCCGATCTGGGTTTTAGTTCACAATTCTAAATAGTGAAAGCTTAGAGGGGATTTAGCTATATTGCTACAGGGTATCAGTCTAGCGTACTCCGGGTAGGGAACTTAGTAAGCATTCAAAAAGACTAATGATTTGTGCTATGGAGCGTCAGAGCTCGGATACTGGAGAGACCAAGGCGGTACCATGATGAGGAGTTAGAAATAATAACTCTTAACACGGCTCGCCTAGACAGAGTTGAGGCTAGCACCGAAGCCGTAAGTTAGGTTTGAAGGAACAGTTTGCTCGTTAGTTGAACTGGCACCCTGCAAGCATGACACTATATTATTACCACCACATTTCTTGTTCAGTGGTTTTTGTACTGTAAAAAGTCCGAGGAACATTGGGATAAGATGGTAGAAAAATCTTTCGGGGTTATCGGTGAAGAGGAATTAGAGAAAATTGGTTTCGTACACAGAAATATAGAGGTGGGTTCGGCCGTACTTCGATTCAGTGATGCTGGCACGTTAGGATTATGCTTGAATTCAAACAGGATAATCTCATGATCTGATAATTGGGTGACTAAAGTGAAATTTTGGGCTTATTGCAAAGCTGGACAACACCCGTGTGAGGGCTGGTTCGGAAACAGTGAGGGGTGGAAACGAGACAAGGTGGACTATTCGTCAAGCAAGTAAACTCAAAGGTCTACATTCAGAGCCCATGGTGGGAGGCACTAGGGCCTGCTTCAGATGTAAAAGTATCATGATACACATCTGTTAGCATCCAGCTTGAGGCACTCCGAGATCGATCCATATGTTTTTAGTCGTTTTTAACCGTTTGATCAGAGTCAGATATCTGGCTGTCAGAGAAGGTGGAGCTGCTTTAGGTTGGTGGTCACAGCTCCCACGCGCCGGCAAAGCATGGACCATATGTGGCCATTAGCTTTGGGGAAAAGCTAACCAAATCAGTCATACCCTGGTGACACTGCAGCTCGGAGACATTGAGTCATGTGACAAGGCTGGTGCGCTTAGGAAACAAAAATTAGGGTATTTTTCTTTCTTTGTTGTGCCAACTTTTTAATTTTCTTTGTTGATATCGACTCACTATTGGTCAGCCCTGTGCAGAGAGAGTGCCACAGCCAGGAAAGTTCACAGAGGTGCCGGGAGAACACTCGCAATGTCCGCGAATTCAAGAGCAGCAGGGCCGCTTACACGGGACACAAAATGCAAAGGCGAGTAGAGTCCACCACAGCCTGAGGTTACTGGATAAGAGTCACGGTCACCATAATACCAGTTCGTGCAGAGATAAAGCTCCATTTTCAGCGCCAACAGTCTGACAAGAAAGTGAAAGAACCCGGCCGTAACTGGTGGGCTTACTCAAGAACACTGTGTTTGGCTGGACTGGACGCCGATGTGTAGGAACTCCAGTATCTAAGACGGTAGACCTAAATACGCGATAGATCGATGTGCCGGCTTGTTCCGAGGAGGATATTTGGTGGTAAAGGATCGAGGCTGCACTGCAGTCCTAGATCACGGGACTGAGCCACCTAGTCTCCGGGTCGTGTACTGAGTTCCCTAATTAAGGCTAGGATGGATAGATTGTTCATTTGCTTCGTCAGTACCATAGTCCTACCCCGAGGTTTTGAGCCCTCGAGATATAGCGATTGCACATCCTGATCGGCGTAATCAACATAGAGGGGCCTGTGTAGCGCATTTCAAAATGTCTTGGTGCGCAACAAGATTACGGCGAATTGGGTTGCTTGTGCTAAGGGGTGAAACAGACAAACGCGAAATATGTGGAAATGATTTTGAGTCAGGAGTAGAGGATAAAGTAGTGAATAGTAAATTGTCTATGAGGAATGGATAAGGATTTTCACTAGAGGAACTAAATGGGTTGTCATAGGTTAGATTGTAATGAGACTCGATGGTGCGTGAATGGTGAGATCAAAATATGGAATTTTGCTCGGTTTTAGGCTAAGATAGGGGCAACGATGTCCCGTCTAGAAATAGGGATCAAAATGCGTGGACTACGTGATCTGGTGCAAAAAAGAAGTTTGAGCTCGTAGAGGTGTCATGAAAGCGTTAAAGTTAAAAACCCTCCCAAAGTGCGTTGCCTATGAAAATGCATTCACCAGTCAATTTTATTACATTAGGAACAGTGGGATATGCATTTAACGCTCATTTAAAAGAGGGGAGATTGGATAGAATGCGCACCTAGACTGGGAGCTTAATCCCTACTTTACTACTACACGTAGGGAGAAAATAATACCTGACGTTTAGGCGCAATGGAGTTACAGGCAAGTATGGAATACGGTTCCACAGCGGGAATAAACTGTAGACAACAAAATGCGGGTGAACAGTGGCAAAACTAGCTTGTGTCATTTTTATATTGCAGAATGACAATAGACTTCAGGCGTCGTAACCAGAGTGTCTCTAGTTCGAGTCGGTCAAACAGTTCATGATAGGATCAACTTGAGTTCAATCCGGTCAAGCTTTTGGTGAAGGAGCTTTGGATGCTCTCAGCTGCGGCGGAGATGGTTTTTTCTTGTTAGGGCCAATGAGAGGGCAGCATTCAAGAAGTGACCTGACATAGGGACGGTCTAAAGCCGCGAAAGATCAGACCAGTGAACCCTATTGCCTCGGCTATTTGATGGCACGTCTAGTCGGAGAAGTTGAAAATGGCCGAGTAATGTAGACCCAGATCTCTTACCAGAGGAGAAATGGGGATGGGGTGGCCACCAAGCGGGATGGATCCACGGCTTATGTTGCATCTATGGGTAAGTAGTGAAATTTTGGACGACGAGAATGGCATATGTCACATACGGCACCGGAGATCGAGAAGGCTAAGTCGTCAGGGTGTTTGCTGGTGTAGCTGACAGTTTGCATGGATCAAATGTATACGCTGTCTTAAAGTTGTCAACACATAGATACGGAGTGCTGTGGTGGAATGCGGCGAAGAAGTCGTTTACTTGCATGAGGAAAAGAAAGAGGTCCAAGACACCTACATGAACCGCTCCACTTGTTATAGACTCAGATGATGACAGGTGTTATCGATTAAAACTGCTTGACAGCGGGAAGACAAATAGAATAACCAGGGAAGCAGAGGGTCGCCAGTATCAAGGGAGAGGGATTTAGAAAGCAGGTTAGTATGTGAGACCCTGTCAAATGCTTTGTCATATTCAAAAACTGGATAGTGACTGCTTCCTTCATGTTCATTGCAGTGTTGATGGTATTGGAAAGTTGAAACTAACAGGAGGTGCGTGATCTGGCTTTGATAAAGCCGAGCTCGGATGGGTTTAATAAACTGCTGCCTTGCAGCTGATCGAGCTTGAGCTCTATAACTATTCGTTCCGTCATAAACATAACTGGAGAGTGGTTGAAAGGGCGGCTGTTATCAGGGCACTTTGAAGATCATTTCCTAAAACGGGGAGTGATGATGGAGATGTCCCTCCGGCGCAAGGCTCTCACCCATGGACAACGTGCATACTTTCAGAAGTAGGAGAGCGAGGTTAGGTTCATTAAAATGGAACGGAGCAGGAGAAGGTCCATCAGGGCCAGGTCGAGAAGATGGTTCGTTTACGTCAGCTGTCTTGTGGATTCTGTTGGCACCAAAAGGGATGTTAAACAGGGTGGCGTCATTTAACAATGACAAGAAAGGGGCGGGAAGAATTCCTTTGGTAATAGACAGGATGCGAAGCGAGTTACAAATGCTTCGGTTACAGTTTCAGGTGAGTTTGCGGGATTGGAGTTGTAGGTTACAACTTTGGGGCTAAAGCATGATTTATCCCCAGACAGTGAGTTTACCAATTTTGACAGGAGTCCGGACCTTAGACGCTCGATGAGGGTAACACTATCTTACCGGATGAGCTGTCGTTCCCTAGAGCGGTCAAACTTCCCTGACAGTGACTTCCGAGGAAGGAATTTACAGAAGTCCCTGGACTTTGGGAAGCCGTTCCGCAAAGTCGTGATCTTGAGCTCTATTTTCAGTTTTCTAGGCGGCGATCGGGGACTAGGGGCAACGAGAAAGGCGTGCCTAGAAAACTCCCAAGAGGGATAGTATATGGGCAGCCGGTGGCTAGTTGGGGGTCAGCAGTCAGAAGAAAGTTATCCCGAATAAAGAGGCCGGACCCCAATCTGTTGTTCGGGACGGTGCAGGGGGCCTCCGGGCTGGTTGGATATTGGAACGGCACAGCAGTGGGCAAAGCATCATTTTACGGTCATTCCCAGTGAAATGGTGTTTTACCTGAGTATGAGCTGCGGTAAGGCCTAGAGTGAAAACTAGCCTGGGGCTTGGTTACCTGGTGTAAGGGATTTAGCAGTTTGGTACCACGGGCCCGGGCGTATACAGGGGATGAATTTCAATAGATGAGGGCTGGGGTTTGACGACCAGCAGATCTCTGGGAAACTGAAATCACCTTCAATGATTTTGTTACTGGAGGTGTGGGCAGTAGCAAATTTGGGGGCTTCGATGACAGCGGTAACATTAAGTATTTCAGTGACGGGATGACGATATGTGCAACCTAGCAAGCAGCTACTATTACTCCTCTCCGTAGGCAGTCACGGAGAGTCGACGAACTGGTCAGGAGTTGGAAAGGATATGGCGGCTGTATGAATAGGAAGCCGGACTTATGCCAGGCACCCACCAGCTCATCAAGGAAGCCTCGGACTAGAGAAGGTTTGACAGCCCGGGATGTTACTGCAGCTGGAAGGCTTGTGCCCGGAGAGCCAAGTTTTGGCCACTTAAATATTGTCTGGGCTAGCATACTTTACTATGAGCTTCAGCTGGTTGATTTTGTTTGTGAAAAAGAGCGCAGTAATAGGCAGAGGGCGAAGGGTGGTAGTCACGCAGCACCAACCGTTTTGACCGCGGCCTTGCGAAGAGGGTGACAAATGGCAGAATGGGTGGGATTGAATTGAGACGGATTTAGTGCTATGGGTAGAATTGCCAGAAGCGGCAAGCATCCAGAGGGCTCCATGGAGTGGGTGCATGGCAGTGGGACGGTGGCGGAAGGGCTGATGACGGGAGAGGCTTCTGTATGTGGGTCAGTTGACTTAGTTGACAGTGGTATCATAGTAAAGTACGTCTATGTTGAGCGGTGAGAGAATAAAAGAGGATAAAGTTGGAGAGAGGTCATATAGGGCATAAAAAAGGGGCGAAAAAGATCAGCCCCAGTCCGCTTTTTGTGGTACCAGTTGGAAACTACGCTAGTCACTCGAGTTAAGTGATTTGGGTATGGTAGAGTTAAAGAAGAAAGGCGGTATACTTGGTGGAAAATATGTGACGCGGTACTGTATCTGTAGGCATGATTGCTATGGCCTCCGGGATGATGGATTTGGATTGTAGCAGCTGAGTACGCGAATCTTCGAGGGACAGAATAGATGTCCTGGTGGGCCAGCATCAGGGTGGGAGAAGCTATCCTGCAGGTAAATCCATGCTGGAAGACGTGGATGGGTAATAGGCTGGTTATTTGAAGCGCGAGAATTCAAAGGTGGGCTGTCGACTACAGCTGAGACCTTGGTGGTGTCGGTGTAGGGGGAGGGTCTTGGTCATTGGGAGCAACAAGTGAATGGTATAGTGTTATGATGGAAGCCGCAGAAGACAGCGTCGTTGCTGGCTGATTGGTACGAAGAAGGATGTGTGGGAATCTGTAAGTTTGGATGTTAGTTCGGAAGAAAGACCAGGACGTGGAAGGTTGCTGGTCGAGGGGAGCCGAGTTACCCAGCTGTGGGTGGAAATTGGGGGAGACTGGGGTCAGCAGGGAGCCCTTTGGGGGGATGATGTTATGCTGGAAGCAAACGGGGCAGTCCAAGGTCCACATTGTGCATTGGTACACTGGTCGGCGGGGGTGATGGCGAGTTATTGACGATGGAAACTGTTCACGTTGATTGGGTGGCACTGGATCAGAGGGTTATGGCAAAACTTGGTTGTCGGCTATCGATCTAAGGACCCCTCTGAAGGGGGGTCTTGTCAGTAGTAATTTTTATATTCTCTAATAGAATGCATTTTGCGACGTACTTTCTCTTTCTAACGAATTCTATGGCAAAGCCTCCCCCCGGGAATTGAAACAGTAGCGGCCACATGTTCTGCGGTGAACTTTTTCCGAGCCTTCCGCAGTAGCATTCGTGGTGTGACATGCTACGGGCCATAAGCAACAACTTATTCAATAAAAGGGGCAACCTATCTGAGACAATAAAAAAATACAGCTTTCTTGGAATTTTTGACCTTCGGTGGACTTCGGACGCAGGTCCATCCGGGAAGCGACTAGCCCAGAGCAGACTTTCGGTTTTCGGGAGGATTGACGACATATGCAATTAGCAACAAACGGTCAGTGCACTACCCATGGTGCGTAACTATTCTTTCAAGGACAATAAGTCCTGCTGGAGTGCATTATTTGTTGCTGGCTCCACTGTACATTTCGATTAGTGGTACAGAACAGGGTACCAAGGAGGTAGGAAGCCGAGGGCTTCTGGCGCTTCCAGTCTGAGTGCGGTTGGCTACCCGGTGAATAAGGCGATTTGCGGTTAATTTAGGCACGATATGACAGAGTTTTTGGAGAAGTGGATTTGTTGGTCACTTGCTAACCTCAGACATTATCGTTCAAAAAAACCCGATTCGTTCTGCGTTATAAGAACATGCTGAGGAGCTGCTTCGCAATTTACTACCCTTGAAACCGCAATAGAAACAGCATCAGTGGCAGCACGCTAAAAGACGTGGTGCAGCTCTACAGCATCGAGCTAAGCGGCAGGCATTTCTGTCCAGATCTGTGGTTTCGAGTCTCTCGAGCAGTTTTATTAGTTTGACTAGAGCTAGGTCTGCTCCTTCTTTTGCTATTGCGAAGAAGCTGACGGAATCTGCTATCGGCTGTTCCTGCGTGTCTATCTGGATAATCTTCCGGGTCCCCCGACTTGGCTCTCGGTTAACCCGGCTTATGCATTCCATTTCTTTGGCCCAGCCACCTTGTAGCTCGGACGGGAGAAAATGAACTATCCAGTCTAGGGTGTGCATCGCAACCCCGTAATCCCAGTGATAAACGGTTATCAAGCAATATTGGGCCTTACCGACAAGGTTGGCTATAGCAAGGACGTCGCCCGTTGTTCGCTAGGCCTGTTGTATCAAACCCTCTATCAGACTGCGAGCAGCTTTGAACGGCTGGCCAAGCAAATCTTTCAAAATCTTCCCCCTCGTGCTTAGTCTTTGCCCGGATCGAGCATGACGCAACCGAACATAACTTCCCTAGCTCTTCCTAGGAGATAATTAGTCGCAGAAAACAGACTTTGTCCCGTGTCGGTCATCGTATTCTCGATAGAAGTTTTAAATTGGTTGACGATTTTACAATACTGCTTTGGTCATCTGCCGAAGACCGTCGGGTGCACTCCCGGTGAATCGACTTTTAGTTGCTTCGATGTGAAATACTTGACAGCGAGAATAGGATTTCCTATTTCTAGCTGTCATGGTCTATGAAGGGGTCGTTTTCAGTAGTTCTGGGCCCGAGCTCGCTTCGACTTCATTAATCCTCTGCATCCTGGGCCCGTTGCCCAGCGGATAATGACCGCCGTTCCAGTTCTAACGTCCTTGGCTTGAATAAGTCAACAGTCTTAGAAACAATAACACCTTCAGTGCCACATGAATCGGCAGTGACATCCCGAGGAGATCTAACGTTATCGGTGGAATAAAGTGTACCCAGACCCTCCCCGGTGACTTGCCGAATCAACTCCTTTTCTTACTCCAATGACTTTGTTGCTTTTCCGGCCAACCAGAGTGTTTTCTCGCTCCAAAAGGATCAGTCCGACTAGCATACTAGGCCTTGAGCAATACGTAGTAAATTCGTACGAATCCCGAAACCAGAACAATATTGGCCCGTAACTTCCACGATACCGAGTTTCTGGATGAACAACATCAAGAAACGTATACAAATCTCACATGTCCGATCACAAAAACCTAAAAACGGGAACCGATTCCATGGTGTGCGACTGACATGCAAGTGAGTCAAACAGGTCCAAGATAGGATGCGACAAAGTGAGGCGTTGGACCGGAACAAGTAAAGGTTGGTTCACAGTAACATACGTTGTATGAAACACGCAAATAATTTATGTAGGTGTGTGTTTTCACGGAATCACGATATAGTAGCGCGTTTGAAGGATTCTTTTCAGCTGATCGTTATAGAATGTGCTGTGATTGTTCCAGGATCAATAAATTAAATGGCACTGTCTCAATGATGCAAGTATTTGAAAGTGACCGGGGAGGATTTCCACACATTTGCTTTAAGCCGCCCACCAAACCCTTCCGCGAACAGGTCGATACCCAGGGAGTAGATAGAGGTACTGATTCACCTTAACCTACCTGTACCCTGGAGTGAGTGTCTGTAACGGTCGCCACAGGCTACATCTTTTGCCGGTAATTTGCAGGCACAGTGGCAGGTTTTCTTGAGATTGTGCTCCGCACACCCATGTCTTAAAGTTTCATCTGAAGTTGAAAAGTTCTTATGCGCATACGGATAAGAGCCTCAATGTGATCAAGATGCCTAGAAGGCTTAGGAAATGTAAAGGACAAAAAGCTTTTCGACTAGGAATAAAGTACATAGCCATGCAAAGACTGAGATGTTTCCATCAAGAATCGAGACTGTTACAATGGGCTTGAGAAGCTAGATTTTTTGGCAAGTGATTAACCAGTTTGATAGTTTTGCTTGGCGCCGAGCGCACGTCAACTGGAAAGCTTCTTGGATAACAATACAAATAGGAGGTTTCTGAGACGGAGATGTTTCTAGGGACCGTCAACAAATTTTCCGCCAGTTCACAAACAACTTCATGTCATCTGCCAGTTTGTAGTTTCACTAATATAACTGCATTTTAAAGCGCAAAAGCTGTACCAAGTTAGATGTAAATGTACTTCAAGACTGTTTGAAAGGTCGGGATCCACGGGAGGACAAACGAGAGTTACTTGAAATAAGTTCGGCTTCAACTGGCGCCAGGGGTTTGAGGACCCATTTCAGTAACCTTGCCTTGCGCAAAGTAGTTCGCGTCGACGTCGCTCTCTCTGCTATTCCCCTCAAGTAAACATATTTTCGGACATCTGGCGGTACGTCTTCCTCGCTCGTTTTCATCACCACCTTGCTTACAGGGCCATCGATTTCTATACGACAGTCCTTGATCACCCCGGTAAACCATTCGTCTTGATGTAAGTGGCTCCCTACTAGGATGACGACATTGCCACGCCTAAACGATCTCTCTTTGGGGATCTACTTTTGCCAGAGCTGCAGCGTCGGTAAGTGCTCCGTCGCCCAAGGTTCCAGAAGGCTTGTGTCAGGTGGTTCACTTGTTTCAACCCTATGATATACGCTCCACGTAGAGCTTATAGAGTGATTGAACCTACATTTGACCGCAATAATAGCAGATAATTGGGAGTGAGAGTCGGTTCGCCTTCCGGGTCTGGCACGACCGGTACAAGGGGTCTTTTTTCAATATGCCTTCTACTTCAGTCAGTAAGGTAAATGATGTAATCATCAAGGGTCTGCTGTGAGATTAGGGCCGTGGGTTTCCTTCTGGTAGATCTTATCGGCATTTCTCAAAAGCCACCTCGATGACTTGCATAGGGTGGGTTAAAGTGCGACTCTGTTTCTTTTACTTCCGTCTTGTTTCTTATTTCGGCGTGATTCAGATGGCCCCACCATCTCTGTAACTCCTCGTGTGCTTGAACGAAATTGAAGCCATTGCCTGAGTTTACCTTTTTGGGAATGCCCAGCCTCGCGGCGAGCCTTTGGAAGGCCATTAGGAATGAATCCGTGGTCACGTTATTTACTACTTCAAAATAAACTGCTCTAAACTGCGCACATGCTATCGGACAGCTACATCTATTTTGTGTGCTCCTATTTTGTTGTACCTTCAACAGACCAAAATAATCGATGCCGATTTCCACGAGTGGGCACCATCCCGGTTGAACTCTCACAGCTGGAACAGGGGACGTAATTTGTTGGCCTGCTACTGCATTCCGGCGACGAGAGAGGATGCCACTGCCAATGACTTGCTTGATTGCCACCGGCCCGTTGGTCGCCCAAAATGGTCGACGTATATTATTCAGTAGGTGGTCCAAACCTGCGTGGCCCTGTACTCGATGAACATGATCTATCAAGCATCTCGTGATGTGTTGGTTGCCAAGGCCCATTATCGGACGCATTGATTTGTGCTCCAGATTTGAACTCGTCGACCGCGCTCCATCTCTCAGTAACCCGTTTGTTCGAATAGGGCTTGAGCTTCGGATGCTACTGTGCAATACCCCTTTACTTTTGGTGTTATCGTCTACCCCGGACAGCTCACGGGTCCCGGACAGGAGGGCGAGTAGTAGCAGTAGGCTTGGGACATCGAGTTTGGTTCGGTTCAACCCACCCGGTAGTATCGTTTCCATTTTTAACGGGTTTCGTAGACGCGTGCTTTTCAAAATCAACACCAAGATTTCGTATCTCTTCCGTCAAATAACTGCTTTTGATGTTTTTACCCAGGCGGGAGAAGGCACATTTCTTTAATTAGGCCTATGCATCCCGTGTACTTTGTGGTCAGTATCAGTCGTTTAGTTTCAACATTGCCAGCCTCAGGTTCGGGTAAGGGTAAAGTTGGCCATATCTCTTTAGATGCTGTTAAGAAGTTTGATCCCGTTATCCACACTCGCAGCTTTTCTAGTATTCCTAGCTCTCTCGAGCAGGAGTCCTCCGGGTTACTGGCGGATTAAACAGTGCCCCTGATCGGTCTTAGTCGACCCATAGATCACTGTGAGTGTGTTGGCTAAGTAGGTGGTAAAACGAGTGTTAGTGTTGTTTATGTAATGCAGTACCGTGGCTGAGTCCGTCCAAAGGCCTGATTTTCAGTTTATCCAATAAAACACTTCCTCATCGACGTCCTGGCTCCCACGGCCCGTGCAGCTGAAGTCAATTATATCCCCTCCACGGACACAGTCTTCAGTGGAGCTACCCTCGCATTTGCGAATACTGTCTGATTGTGCCGCCAACCATTTTTGTCCACACAGCAGCCATTACCCACTAATCCGTAGTCTACTTCTGACGCAGCTGAAAATAAGTGGAGTTGGGCATCGTGTGTACACTTGATTCCCATCAAGCGCCTTGGTACCTTGATCTCGCCAAGCTGATCTGGCCTGCTTAATCAGTCTCGCCGTAGCTTGTCGTCGTTGTCCTGGAGAGATTCATCCCAACCCGTCCCTCCTTGGCACAGCGAATGCAGAAAGAATTTGCCCTGTGTGATGAGTGTTGTGCTACTCCGTAAGTAATCGATCAGTGAAAACGGAATTATGGACTGTCGTGGATTTCCAAGGCCACCATACCCAAGAAGCTAACTGAGATGAGGCGAACGATAAAAGGCGAAGCACACAACTGCTCCTCCGTCGGATGGCAGCTGTCTTCAAGTGGACGGGACAGCGACTTTGCAAAGTAGTGTGCCCGTAACTTTTGGTTTATTTTGTCGACATTCGAACGAGCTCTTTCCAATAAGCAACCTTCCTACCTGGCACATCTCGTAGATTATAATACCTGCAGAAACCGTTGTGAAACGAAACATTAGGGGTCACGGAGGCCTGAGACTGGTGATGAGATCCCTCTTCGTGTGGCTGGTAGTTCGGGTAGGTCCAGAGTGAATATGAATTCGTCCTCTTCGGGCTTACATAGGACTCCGGGCGTGTGCTCCTTTGCAAAAAGGTTCCCAAAAGCTCTCTCGTGCACTTACTTTTCTTGGACTTCGGAATAACGTTGAGAACTTCAAAGCTGTTTGAGGTCCATTTTGCGAGGCTGAACCCTCCTAGATTTAAAATGGCGGTCAGTCCGGTAGCACATGGAATAGCAGTGTTTGGGTCGTCGAAGGAACGTAGAAATTTCTCCACGTAGACCTGGTCCACCGCTCTTCGTGACGGATTGCTGGTGCTGCCAAAACGCTTGGGGGTTTCCCGTAGGGCAAAGCTAGGGCAGAATGGGGATAACACTGTTCCAAAGGGATGAACCGTCAGCCCGTACTAGCCCGGTTTACGACCTACGTCGCTTTCAGGCCACCAGAGTAGAAGAAATGTTTCCCTATCTCTACCGGGTATCTTCACCTAGAGGAACACTTCACGTATGTCCGCGGAGAAGGCCACTTTTTCCAAAAGAAAACGGCATAAAACCCCTACTAGGGATGTCATCCAGTCTGCACCCTCTGATAGATGGTCGTTGAGCAGCACACCAAGATGCTTCGCCACACAATGGAAGACAACTCTGACCTTCCCCGATTTCTTCGGGCTCAATACCGGGTGACAGTGTGGGTACCACCTCATACTATTGTACCTGACCTTTAGGTATAACCAAAGTGTATATCATGTTGCTTGGCGCGCATATATCCTATCTTTAACTGCGGTTCTTGAATTATTCTGTTTTTTAGGGGGCATATTCAGTTCAGGGCCATTTCTCGACTGTTCGGCACTGGTTTCAGGCTGGGTCTCAACGGCATGGGAATCTCAAAGTTATTCATTACATACTTGGCTCTTTCGGCTGCCATTTAAAGAGCTAACCTATCTTCTCGCGATGAGGCACCTCCACTAATGGCCACTTCAGCAAGTTTAGCGTTATATAGGAGTTGGAATGCCTGCTCAATGTTTGCCGTTCTTACCGAAGTGCAGTTAATCTGGATCAGTTTGTCATATCGTCCGTTTCTACCATCACATAATTTCCAACGAAATATTTGGAGTACTGCATACGGTGATTTGCAGCTTCCTAATCTTGATATAGGATCCCGTATTCTTCCAAAGCATCACGACCTGTCAGCAGATGTCTTCATCATTCTGCTACCCCCCCCCCCCCCCCCCGATTATGACCCCGTCGAGATGGAGCCAAGGGCTCGGAATCGATCGTATTGACTGAGGCGCTCTCATTTGCAGATCCCTTGTGGTGAATGCTTCTAGGCTTCCTTCTCTGTTGTTGTTGAACAAGGAAACTAGTTGTAGGTGCAGTTTGGTCGGTTGGATGACCTGGGTGCCACTCACTGTGCTCACCTCTAGTGAATATTGACCCTTTTTGATCCCAAATCTCCGCAAAGTCCTGCCCCACCAAGTTTGCATCCGCGCCTCTGTCTACGTGGACCATCTCTCCTATCGCCTGAACTGGGGTTCCTACACCGACTGTCATTGCTCCTAGGCGAACGGGCCTTCTAGTAGCCTGGGATATTGAGCCTACCTCACTTTCTGCCAGTGATATCTGAACAGTTCTCAACAACTTCATTCCCCAAAAAGACTTAACAGCACAGCTTACCAAAATTAATTGGTCATACCGCCCCGGACCAGACGCCAGATCACCAGCTACTTTCAGTTTTGATGGAACTGAAACTCCATTCTTGTCGTCGAAGATTTTTAATTTATCTCTCAGCACTATCACCTCCCTCTTTTATTGGAAAACATCATTCATTATCCCATTTTCCGGGAAAGGTTCACAACAAGACCTAACCAAATATCGGCCAGCCCATCGCGCCCCTATAGTCTCCTGAATCATGAAAATGCTGAGCAAAAATAAACTTTCAACTCATCTACTGAACAGTAACCTCAATAACTCCTGACAGCACTGGTTTCTTTAGGAAGATGGTGTACCACGTGCGTGGGTGCTTTCTTTAACTTGATAGCTACCGCTACCATCAGTTGTAAGTCGGTGTTCTCCTTGACATGATTAAGGCTCTTGATCGAATATCCCATTATGGGCTACTTGTTAAGAGGAAAACCTGCGGAATTGCTGACCCAGTCCTTAGTTGGTTTTCGTTATATCTAACCTCCAGAAAACAGGTGGTGGACTTTAACGGCTGTTTATTATCACTCAACCAGTAGCTAGTGGAGCTATTACAGGTAGTGTTCTAGGTCCTTTGCTTTTATTATGTATGTAATTGACATCTTCAACGTCATCACACATGATGCTGCGTTCCTCTTTGCAGACGGCAATAAAATTACGTACTCCTCTAGGCCTATTACCTTAGCTTCTGCCACTGCTGACATAACGAGAGATTTATTGCCTCTAGATCCTTGTAGCCACCAGTGGTTGGTGAAATTCTCCGCTGCCAAAAGTTGTGTCCCTGAGTATCTTTTTCAAGCTCCGACAGAAATGTTCAGAATTATTTATCCGTTCATCCCCAACGTTCTGGAAGTAAGCGACTTGGGATTACGATACTAGTACAAGTTTAATTTCTCCAAATATTCTGCCTTGCCGTTTGAAAAGGCGAGGTGGCTAATAGGTCTGATTATAAAACCCTCGATTTTCCAGAGAGCAAGCTAAGCATTTTCAGAACTCATGTCAGACCATTCATGGAATATTGCACAGTAGTCTCTTCGGACCTGTGGCAGATTGATTGATTAGCAATTTAGAATGTACAAAATAGATTTACTAAGCAGTTTCTGGGATGCTCTTTACCCCAAATTATACGGAAAGGTGAAAAATATTGCCTCTTGAGCCTCCAATGGTTAGGCCGTCTACGATTAAACCTGTCTTTTTCTTGCGGAATTATAAGAAGCACATCTTGCAATTCACTCAGCTATTCTTTGGGACATAGGGACAATATGGCCCTTGTTCTACTTCATAGGACTGTGATAAGGTCTAATTTAATTTCATCACCTATGCTTCTGTTTGGAACAAGCCATCACAACAAAGTTGTTGCTATCTTCAGCCTCTTTATTGTTCTTAGAAAAACGAACATCTGACCGAAAAAGAACCCCATTTATTGCACGATCTCTGCAAGTCTATCACTCGAGCCTGCGAACATCGTTCGAGATACTGACGAGAAAACTGACGTCTTTTGTCTGGCAGACGAATCGCTGATGGACTCTCGTGTGCTTGCGGATTCATTCTGTGTTATAGTGAGCAAATAGAAGCTGTCAAACCCGTACCCTACCAATGCCAGCAATACTTACCACGAGTCTGTTTATCCACTCCTTACTTTCATCTTCCCTGTCTGCTTCCCCCTACTGGACACTATTGCTCTGTTGGTTCATCGATCCTTGCCGTCCGTTCTTACGGCAGTCGAAAAGACCCTTTTTATCAGCTGCTACCAAGTACGATAACACCCGCAAAGCTGTAAAACACGTAGTAACGTATGTAATGCTAGGTCCCCAAGGTACCCGCCCGGCGCACACTCAAACCATTTGCTTGTTTCCACCGCTTTTAGCCATGCGAGATTTCAGGCCTCGTTCCGATAAACAAACCGACACAATTAATAATAATAATAATAATAATAATAATAATAATAAAAGTAATAATAATTGTTTATTTCCGAGACGCTTGAGGCAGCAAGGTGCGTGATCAACCGTTTAAAAGTGATGGAATAGACGGACAAAACACTCGAAAATGTAGAAATTTACCTGAGAGAAGTTGGACAAAAAAGGCTTAGAAGGGGGAGTAACATGCCATGAAAGTATGGAAAATGTATGCACACCAAAGAAAAAGTACTGAGTTCAAATGGACCCATGGGCGAATTCAAGTGGACGCCCGGTGAGTTTGGAAGTCAGGGTCAAGTGGAGGATCCGGCCGGTCAGTATAGGGACATCTGAAATCTGACTGATATACATGAGGAAGGCTACTTACTGCATCGCAGCCAGTCTCCGATTAGTATCTGCACGATATGTCTGGCCGTCCATGAATAAAGATGTTCGTACTTGGGCAAAACAGTATCTACAATGTCAACGATCTAAAGTGCATAGGCACGTAGCTTCGCCTATCGGTACTTTTGCTACGCCTGATGCTCGCTTCGATCATATCCACGTAGAAATCGTGGGTCCATTGACCCCATCGCACGGGCATATCTATTTACTAACGTGTATCGATAGATTTACGAGGTGGCCCGAGGCTATTCCCATCTCTGCCGTCACGGCCGAATCAGTGGCTCAACATCTGATAGAATGATGATAGCTTCATATGGTTGTCCTTCCACAATCACTACCGATCGAGGGCAACAATTTGAGTCCGATCTATTCTCTTCATTAACTCACATGCTGGGTACGGAACGCATCCACACGACCGCGTGCCATCCGGCATCGAATGGTTTAGTCCAACGTTTTCGTCGCCAACTCAAAGCCGATCTTAGAGCACACGAGAGCCTCCACTGGTACGAAACGTTACCGCTAGTTCTGTTTGGTATCAGGACTTGAACAGAGGCAGATATCCAATGTTTCGCTGCAGAACTTGTCTACGGCACGACATTACGACTGCCTGGGGAATTCTTTACGCCACAGAGTACAGACTCACTTGTCGTACAGACGTACTTTCGCCGTTTGTCTACGTACATGCAAAATCCCGTTTCGGTGCAGACTCGAATACAACGACGACAGGTTTTCGTTCCTACGGAACTCGAAACTTGTTTGCATGTATTCATTCCTGTTGATTCGGTACGGAAACCATTATAACAGCCTTACAAAGGTCCATTTCGCGTGACTTATCGTCACGATAAGACCTTTAAGGTTGATCGACACGGTCGCGTCGATACTGTTAGCATCGATCGTCTCAAAGCCGCGTACGCTGATGATAGCTTGTCGCCCGCTGACATGAGATTTGATGTTAACCCTGCACTACCTGTTGACGACACTCCCGTATCACGTCAAGGTCTGCAGTTAGCATTGCCTACTACGACTTCGAGTGAGGCTATCGTCTCACGTTCAAGTCAGCAGTCCGTTGGCCCTGCTACGTTCTCGAGTGATAATACTGTCTCACGTTCAAGTCAGCAGAGTACGCCAACGCACCCGTCCGTGAATGAGGCTCAGGTCTCACGTTCCAGTCGGAAGATCGTTTGCCCAGCACGATTTCGCGACTACGTCAAACACTATCTTAACCATTGCATTTCGTAGTGATAACTTTCGTGCTTATCGTTTCGACACGATTTAACATACGTCATTAGTTCTTACCGTATTTCAGTCAAGTTCATTGCGGCTGCTACACCGTTTTTCCTTTTCTTTTCGTTTCATAGAACCTCGCCATATGGCACGCTTTGCTGGTCCTACGAAATCTGGAGAATTTTGGCACCAACGTTTGCATTCTGGATCGTCCCTGTCGCCCTCGTTCCTCGTCACTGACGAACTTACCGATTTGGCTTCCGGATATCATATTGGTTAACGGTTACCCGACGCTGGATGTTATTGGTGTGGCACACTTGGATGACGATTCACGCAACCGATGTCTTTGGCAACGAATCTGGTTTACGCTCGACCATCATCCTACGGATACTGCATACCACGGATTTTGCCCGTCAGCATCCTACAGCACAGCTACATTCACATATTTTGCACGCATTCACGCGCACAAATCTTGTTTGTATGCCTTCTTTTCCTTGACATTTTTTGTAAGTTTTCCGTGTTTTCTAGCGGGTGCTGCTAAAGTGACCTCGATTGTTTTGAGAAAATGACTGTTTTCTGGAACCCATTTTGGATCTATTTTCTCTACGATCTTTTATGACGTTTGACATAGACCTCATTGTGTTGTCCGGTTGCGTACGTTTCACTGTACTGAATTTTCCGAGGTTTCCGTCGACCTCGTTTTGAATTACTTTCACTTTCGGTCGTTTGCCGATTGTACACGCTCGCGGTTCGCTTTCTGCATAGCCGTCGCGTTTCGTTTCGTTTTCCGTTTGGTGTATCTCCCTATCGGTACTGTTTCGCTGCCACGATATATAGAATACACCTTGCGTCTGCAAACCGACTCGCGTCTTCACTATTCGTCCGAAAGAGAGGACATCGTTGGTACTTCGCTGCTAGAACCAATAGGAAACACGTTCATCAGCCGCTCTCGGACGTCTTTTATAGACCCATGGGCGAGTTCAAGTGGACGCCCGGTGAGTTTGGAAGTCAGGGTCAAGTGGGGGATCCGGCCGGTCAGTATAGGGACATCTGAAATCTGACTGATATACATGAGGAAGGCTACAAATCGGCATAAGAAACTGCATTAGTGGGAGACGATGGAGAAAATGTGAGGTTTACTGCAAGGGATTAGATAGCAACGAAGCATTGGTACTCTTCAATAGATGGTCGGCAAACAGGGCACAAAACTCATTGCGAAACATGGAGCGGGCAAAGTAAGATGTAAAGGATGGATCAGGCAAAATAATGTTGCATTGGAACTGGACACAGTAGATGTGAGACATAGATGTAGAAGGAATCGATGCATGTCATGGCGGTCAGCGGGATGATAGCAAGAAAGATGGCCTGTGGGGAACTGCAGGATACAGAGCGAATGCACATATACATATGTGCGCATGTTTGTATATATGTATATATATATATATATGCATATTTGCATATAGGCGAGGCCGGATAAATAACAATGGAATACTAGAAAGAAAATATCAGTTATTAGGAGTGGCAGGTTAGGTTAGGTCGAATGTTTGTAGAATTAACTTTGGAATATCGTGGTGAATTACCTTCATGACAGGTGAACGCAGCGAATCAACAGAGAGAGTGGAAAATGCGGAAGTACAGAAAAGATGACGACTGAGGAGCAGCTTAAAAAAGGGGGAGGTGAAGGAAAGTACCGAAGAGAACAGGTGAGAATGGGTCTCATAATCTGATTGATGTAGGTGAGACATGTGGTGCCGGTCAAGAATGGGAGAAGCACTAATAAATAAGCTTACATCATTCAGCAGGAAGACGGTGGCGATGGAGATGGCTAAGCAGCGCAGGGCGATTGTGCATACAAGGTGGAGAAATTTGCCTGGGAGGTGAAACTGTCTGTTGTGCAAGATGCAGTGGCTGTGACAGCAAACAGCGTGGGAGAGAGATGAGCAAAGGGGGTACCAGAGGGTAATAGCAGATCAAACGGACTGAAACTGTGAATGAGAATTATGACGAAACAGTAGTTTTACATTAGGTTGCAAGTGAAAAAGCGGAACGGTCTGAAAGGCAAGCATAAATTGCCTGTGGCAAACAATAGACGAAGCGGAGATGGGAGCACGGGCCGAAAGAGACAGGTGAGACATGACAAGTAAGATCATCTCATTGCAGGTGGAACACGAAAAAGGCCGAGAGGAAGGAGGTACCGGGACAGGTAAACCGGTGGACGAACATAACGCATGAACAGCAGATGCGCGTCGGAGTCGGGGACATGGAATTTGGGGGCCGCACGCAGGCAGGCAACTGTACAAGTGGATGCAACTGGACGATACTAATCGGGGCACTGTCAAGTGGAAGGATCCACAGAGGATTCGCGGAGCCAGGTGGGGAAAATAAAGTGAAAGTGATTGGATAATAAATGTGGCTGTGAGAGATACAGAGTTTGGAACGGCAGTTCTAATGTGAGAATTGGTCATGGGTGCGGGTGGGGCTGGTGTGTAATGGTATTAGGCAAAAGAAGGGAGAATGAGGGAGGGTTTGACGGGATTGTTCTATAACATCCCGCACGATTTTCAGTTTCTGTTTATTAAATTGCCCATATTGACTAAACCATCTGAAGTGGTGGAGACAGTGACCGGTCGTGTGGCACACCACATTGTCAATAACGGACCACCAGTCACGGCACGACATCGCCGACCGGCACCGGACAAATTGGCTTTCGCCAAACGTGAGTTTGACACTTTACTTTCTAAAGGTATTGTTCGTCCTTCTCACAGTCCATGGGCCTCACATCTGCACATGGTTCTTAAGAAATATGGCGTCAGCTGGCGACCATGTGGCGACTATCGCGCACTAAATTCGGTCACCCGTTACGATAGCTATCCTATACCCAACATACAAGACATCACGGCATCACTTCACGGCACAACTGTATTTCCTAAGATCGATTTGGTGCGAGCCTATCACCAGATCCCAGTCGACGCTGAATATGTCGAGAAAACCGCTGTCACGACTCCTTTTGGTTTGTTTGATTTCCTACGTATGCCTTTCGGTTTGCGAAATGCGGCTCAGACATCCTAGAGGTTTATCGACAGCATCACGCGAGACTTGGAATTTGTTCACGTCTATATCGATGACTTGCTAATCGCATCGCCGAGCGTAGATGAACATTTCCAACATTTGGCTTTACTATTTCAGCGTTTGTCCGAGCATCGAATAGTAGCCAATCCCGATAAATGTGAACTTGGCAAACCGGAACTTTTGTTTCTCAGCCACAAGATCACTCGAGACGGTATTAAGCCTTGCGGGGATAAAGTGCGCGCTATTCTAGCTTACGCCGTATCGTTCTCAACGAAGGAGCTCAAGGCGTTTTGGGGGTTAGTTAACTTTTGTCGTGGTTCCATATTCCATTCTGCTGAACATTTTCTTCCAATAACTGACCTACTTCGCGGCCATCCACGTAGGTTGTCGCTTACGGATACCGCACGAGTAGCGTTCTCGGAGATTAAAGCGACATTAGCTCAGATCAAGCTCCCAATGCACTCAGTTCCGTCCGCCACGCTAAGCATAGCGGTGGATGCATCCGACTTTGCCATCGGAACGGCCCTGCAGCAGTCTGTTTCTGGGATCTGGCAGCCATTAGAGTTCTTCTCTCGACTCCTCAGTCCCACGGAAACCAAATATGGTGTTTTTGGTCGCGAACTGTTGGCTGCATATAATGCCGTTAAGCACTTCCGCCATGCAGTCGAGGGTCGATATTTCATCCTCTATACTGGTCATAAGCCTCTGACGTATGCATTGCATACTAAGTCTGGCCATTTCTCCCCACGAGAAGTCAGACATTTAGACTATATCTCTCAGTTCACGACTAATCTACGACACGGTAAAGGTGAGTCGAACTGCGTTGCGGATGCCTTGTCGAGTATTTCGCTTAATGCTATTAAGTCTCCGGTTTTAGACATCCCTGCCATGGCTGCAGCACAGGCACATGATTCTTCATGTATGGAAGTAGCTCAGTCATCGTCACTACAGTGTCAGTCCGTACCTCTGGCCACCAGTGCTGGGACTACAATCTGTGACATGTCTACTGGCATACCTCGACCAGCCGTACCCTCTACATATCGACGTCTCCTGTTCGATTCCACACATGGACTATCACATCCGGGCATCGCAGCCAGTCTCCGATTAGTATCTGCACGATATGTCTGGCCGTCCATGAATAAAGATGTTCGTACTTGGGCAAAACAGTATCTACAATGTCAACGATCTAAAGTGCATAGGCACGTAGCTTCGCCTATCGGTGCTTTTGCTACGCCTGATGCTCGCTTCGATCATATCCACGTAGACATCGTGGGTCCATTGACCCCATCGCACGGGCATATCTATTTACTAACGTGCATCGATAGATTTACGAGGTGGCCCGAGGCTATTCCCATCTCTGCCGTCACGGCCGAATCAGTGGCTCAACATCTGATAGAACGATGATAGCTTCATATGGTTGTCCTTCCACAATCACTACCGATCGAGGGCAACAATTTGAGTCCGATCTATTCTCTTCATTAACTCACATGCTGGGTACGGAACGCATCCACACGACCGCGTGCCATCCGGCATCGAATGGTTTAGTCCAACGTTTTCGTCGCCAACTCAAAGCCGATCTTAGAGCACACGAGAGCCTCCACTGGTACGAAACGTTACCGCTAGTTCTGTTTGGTATCAGGACTTGAACAGAGGCAGATATCCAATGTTTCGCTGCAGAACTTGTCTACGGCACGACATTACGACTGCCTGGGGAATTCTTTACGCCACAGAGTACAGACTCACTTGTCGTACAGACGTACTTTCGCCGTTTGTCTACGTACATGCAAAATCCCGTTTCGGTGCAGACTCGAATACAACGACGACAGGTTTTCGTTCCTACGGAACTCGAAACTTGTTTGCATGTATTCATTCCTGTTGATTCGGTACGGAAACCATTATAACAGCCTTACAAAGGTCCATTTCGCGTGACTTATCGTCACGATAAGACCTTTAAGGTTGATCGACACGGTCGCGTCGATACTGTTAGCATCGATCGTCTCAAAGCCGCGTACGCTGATGATAGCTTGTCGCCCGCTGACATGAGATTTGATGTTAACCCTGCACTACCTGTTGACGACACTCCCGTATCACGTCAAGGTCTGCAGTTAGCATTGCCTACTACGACTTCGAGTGAGGCTATCGTCTCACGTTCAAGTCAGCAGTCCGTTGGCCCTGCTACGTTCTCGAGTGATAATACTGTCTCACGTTCAAGTCAGCAGAGTACGCCAACGCACCCGTCCGTGAATGAGGCTCAGGTCTCACGTTCCAGTCGGAAGATCGTTTGCCCAGCACGATTTCGCGACTACGTCAAACACTATCTTAACCATTGCATTTCGTAGTGATAACTTTCGTGCTTATCGTTTCGACACGATTTAACATACGTCATTAGTTCTTACCGTATTTCAGTCAAGTTCATTGCGGCTGCTACACCGTTTTTCCTTTTCTTTTCGTTTCATAGAACCTCGCCATATGGCACGCTTTGCTGGTCCTACGAAATCTGGAGAATTTTGGCACCAACGTTTGCATTCTGGATCGTCCCTGTCGCCCTCGTTCCTCGTCACTGACGAACTTACCGATTTGGCTTCCGGATATCATATTGGTTAACGGTTACCCGACGCTGGATGTTATTGGTGTGGCACACTTGGATGACGATTCACGCAACCGATGTCTTTGGCAACGAATCTGGTTTACGCTCGACCATCATCCTACGGATACTGCATACCACGGATTTTGCCCGTCAGCATCCTACAGCACAGCTACATTCACATATTTTGCACGCATTCACGCGCACAAATCTTGTTTGTATGCCTTCTTTTCCTTGACATTTTTTGTAAGTTTTCCGTGTTTTCTAGCGGGTGCTGCTAAAGTGACCTCGATTGTTTTGAGAAAATGACTGTTTTCTGGAACCCATTTTGGATCTATTTTCTCTACGATCTTTTATGACGTTTGACATAGACCTCATTGTGTTGTCCGGTTGCGTACGTTTCACTGTACTGAATTTTCCGAGGTTTCCGTCGACCTCGTTTTGAATTACTTTCACTTTCGGTCGTTTGCCGATTGTACACGCTCGCGGTTCGCTTTCTGCATAGCCGTCGCGTTTCGTTTCGTTTTCCGTTTGGTGTATCTCCCTATCGGTACTGTTTCGCTGCCACGATATATAGAATACACCTTGCGTCTGCAAACCGACTCGCGTCTTCACTATTCGTCCGAAAGAGAGGACATCGTTGGTACTTCGCTGCTAGAACCAATAGGAAACACGTTCATCAGCCGCTCTCGGACGTCTTTTATAGACCCATGGGCGAGTTCAAGTGGACGCCCGGTGAGTTTGGAAGTCAGGGTCAAGTGGGGGATCCGGCCGGTCAGTATAGGGACATCTGAAATCTGACTGATATACATGAGGAAGGCTACAAATCGGCATAAGAAACTGCATTAGTGGGAGACGATGGAGAAAATGTGAGGTTTACTGCAAGGGATTAGATAGCAACGAAGCATTGGTACTCTTCAATAGATGGTCGGCAAACAGGGCACAAAACTCATTGCGAAACATGGAGCGGGCAAAGTAAGATGTAAAGGATGGATCAGGCAAAATAATGTTGCATTGGAACTGGACACAGTAGATGTGAGACATAGATGTAGAAGGAATCGATGCATGTCATGGCGGTCAGCGGGATGATAGCAAGAAAGATGGCCTGTGGGGAACTGCAGGATACAGAGCGAATGCACATATACATATGTGCGCATGTTTGTATATATGTATATATATATATATATGCATATTTGCATATAGGCGAGGCCGGATAAATAACAATGGAATACTAGAAAGAAAATATCAGTTATTAGGAGTGGCAGGTTAGGTTAGGTCGAATGTTTGTAGAATTAACTTTGGAATATCGTGGTGAATTACCTTCATGACAGGTGAACGCAGCGAATCAACAGAGAGAGTGGAAAATGCGGAAGTACAGAAAAGATGACGACTGAGGAGCAGCTTAAAAAAGGGGGAGGTGAAGGAAAGTACCGAAGAGAACAGGTGAGAATGGGTCTCATAATCTGATTGATGTAGGTGAGACATGTGGTGCCGGTCAAGAATGGGAGAAGCACTAATAAATAAGCTTACATCATTCAGCAGGAAGACGGTGGCGATGGAGATGGCTAAGCAGCGCAGGGCGATTGTGCATACAAGGTGGAGAAATTTGCCTGGGAGGTGAAACTGTCTGTTGTGCAAGATGCAGTGGCTGTGACAGCAAACAGCGTGGGAGAGAGATGAGCAAAGGGGGTACCAGAGGGTAATAGCAGATCAAACGGACTGAAACTGTGAATGAGAATTATGACGAAACAGTAGTTTTACATTAGGTTGCAAGTGAAAAAGCGGAACGGTCTGAAAGGCAAGCATAAATTGCCTGTGGCAAACAATAGACGAAGCGGAGATGGGAGCACGGGCCGAAAGAGACAGGTGAGACATGACAAGTAAGATCATCTCATTGCAGGTGGAACACGAAAAAGGCCGAGAGGAAGGAGGTACCGGGACAGGTAAACCGGTGGACGAACATAACGCATGAACAGCAGATGCGCGTCGGAGTCGGGGACATGGAATTTGGGGGCCGCACGCAGGCAGGCAACTGTACAAGTGGATGCAACTGGACGATACTAATCGGGGCACTGTCAAGTGGAAGGATCCACAGAGGATTCGCGGAGCCAGGTGGGGAAAATAAAGTGAAAGTGATTGGATAATAAATGTGGCTGTGAGAGATACAGAGTTTGGAACGGCAGTTCTAATGTGAGAATTGGCCATGGGTGCGGGTGGGGCTGGTGTGTAATGGTATTAGGCAAACAAGGGAGAACGAAGTGGCCTTTGACAGGAAGGTAGGCAGTGAGAAGCAAGAATGCGATCAATGAGCTTTATAGGCCTAGTGTATCATCCACCATCAACCGAACTTACGGAAGTTTTCGCCCCAGGTAATGCTCGTTCTTGCCCCCCTGCCCAGTCGATAATTCTCACCCAGCTTCACGATAGTTTGTTTCTAGTGCTCTTCTATTCTAATTTCTGTTCGTCATTTAATCCTAAAAACCAGACCTTACCTTTGTGATGGCTCATTTCTGTTATCGCTAATTTCCCGGCATAACGTTTTGGTTCTGTTTCTCTCCCTGGACTCGCGGCTGGCAGAACCGCCGGGATGCAACCTTTTCAATTTTGCTTCCAGAGCCTACCTTCTATAGAGGATTATCGCGTGCCTCATCCCAGGCATAGCTTGGAACTTCTCTTGCTGGATAGAATAACTGAGATTTATACACGGTGTGATCTTCTTCCGTCATATGACCACTTTCTTACAACCCGGTTACCAGAACCATGACTACTTGATCTCACTGCATTTACACAACTCCTTCTTATCTCAACGGCGCGGAACGAGGTCAGATTCACTGCTTTGGCCGGCACACTACTGGTGTGCAGGACTTCTGCAACGATCGGCCGGCGTAGCCAGGTTGGCGGATCACTTCTCCTGCATCCGGGAATGGTTTTGAGGTTGGGCGTCAAGCGCACAGGCAGTCCCATCCCCTAGCTCCGCTTGCGGATTACAAAATTTTATTTTCATGCTCGCACCGCTGCTGCTAACATCTTATTTTCTCCATTCCTCTCCAGTTATCGCCGGCTTATCTTCGAATTTGTTCTCCGTATCGACTTTTTATCCTGCCTTTTTCTTCCCCAACACCATTTATCAATACCCATGTACGAAACAGTGAATATTTTCCACCTTTATCTACTATCTAGCTTTTTTTGCGAACAGTGGTTGCTTGTGTAAGCACTCTCCGGTCTTTGCAATTACTTCTTTGCCTACCTTCCTTGAGCAGCACTTCTGTCTAACCTTCTGCCCCATACGTAATTAAGTCCGTTGCGCATTTTAGAGCCCCCTCCCACACTGTTCAATCATGGGTACACTTGTTGTCACTGTTCATTCCCTCACCAGTCTCCAAAAGACGTCCTGCGCTGAGATATCTTTCGATAGTCCTGCTGTGACCAGCAGGGTGGTTAGTGATCATCTGCCCCCTTCATCAGTGTATTCTGCCATCCACCCAACAGAGTCATTCCGCTGGGTCACTCTAATTTCGCAGGTCACTGAGTTTACTCCGTGTCTCAATGTCTCCGATAAACCGTCTCATGCAGCTTCGCCGCTCGATCACCAACATTTGCCACACGTGGCAAAATGGTCGTTATAAGTAGTACACTTACCTTCCACCTTCTAAACTTTCACCTTTTGTACGCCCTAAATCTGGCACTTGCCCTCTCCCTCCAAGTTTGTCATTCGTATAATATGCTACCAAAACTAACTCGGTATCCAGCCTCTCAGTTCCACAGACACATTCGTAGACCGATGAACTTTATCTGTAGCCGTTTATCTACTGCCGCCTTCCGCTATATACGTGAGCAGCCTTGTTCATCAGTCTTTTTTGCACGGTACACATTACACAGCTTTTATCTATTGCCGTGCACTTACCTGTCAACTACTCTACCACCTTTGCAGAACTGAAGGCCTGTGTAATCGCTGCAGCCATGCCGTCCATATTGATTTTTTCCATTTCCGCTTTGAAGGTCCTTGCCCAGTCCTATATAAAGTTAACAATTCACTGTAAGCTTACCTGTTTTCCTCCGGCCTCTTCTCTCCCCCACCAACGTGAAAGACTCCCTCTTTCAAGATGCTCCAATTGTTTGCCATACATCTGGTTCCGCCAGCATCCAGCTGCCGCCCTATACCACCATCTCTGCAGACCGATAGGTCAACATGTTGGTACCTCTTGAAGTACCCATTATAGGGTGAACATTTGGCCGAACTCTTTTCTCCGGTACATCGACCAGTTTGCTCTCCGTATTCCTTTCATTTTCAGCAGCATGCAAGTAACTCTTAATACTCCGCCCGATTAAGTCCTCTTTTTATGAAGATGGGCAACATATGCTTTCATTATATTCGAAGTTACGCCAGTTCTAATCATTTCCTGTAGCATTTGTGTATGTGCTCCAGACTTTCCGTCTACCTCATTCAAAGATAGCCGAGCCAAATATTTGTCCACGAGTCTTCAATTTGCATGGCGTTGTTAACGGTTTATTCCCGTTCACCTTTCTGCTTTAATCCCCCGTGTACACTTATTCCATCCCATTAAACCGTGATTTTTTAATAACTTGTACCATTTTGGGCATGCATTGTAGCATGTGTCGGGTCGATAAAACATACACTATTATTATTATTGACCTAAACAACCCATTTATGTAAACCCGTTTAAATCACCTATCAACTTTTATCATTCTGCCCCGAGAAGTCTCCATGACTGGACACCTACTCCACCCCCACTATGATTGTTGGCTCCGCAACCTCTGGTTGGATATCAGTTACTTAAGTTGTGGCGAATCAGACTTTCTGTTTCATCTGCTGACTTCCTCTGCCTGGAAAACCCCTTGCAGATCCTTCGGAACAACTTTTCCGCTTTTTCACTGGTCATTAGAACTGCTGGTTCGAGTGCATATCCGTCAGCACCAATAATTTTTCCAATTTTTCTTCAGCGCTTTTTCAACATTTTTTGTCAGCGTAATCTCTCTTGCGACTTCAAGTCGAAAATATCCGAATTTCTGAGCACTCATCTGCCAGTCCTGCTCCACTTTATTACGTATATCGACGACGGAACCCAATTTCGCTCGTTACTTGGAAATATGATTGCTTGACCTACAAATCCAATTTTACCGGACAGTGCTTCAAGCGACCACTGAATACTCTACGCTGTTTTGCGCTACATGCACCCAGTTGAATGTCTAAGACTCCTCAAAGTGACCTCACCTGTACCATGTGGTCATGCAGCCAAACACTCTTCGGGGCTCCCCAAATAAGCATTTATCGGTATTATTACTATTATTTTTATTAAACCCTACTTGGCTCCCGCTTTTCTTCGGCATACAACTTCTTGGTTTTGTGCGGCTTGTAATAGTGTTTCCCTTAGAGTCCATGTTGACTAACACTTGTTTTCATTCGAAGGGAGGAATAAAGCCCTCACCCAGCAGTATCTAAAGGATCAGTATCACCCAAAAATACCCCAGGGACTTGCCGGGTTAATTTCTGTCCAACTTTGGTTTGTTGTTATTCTCTTCTTGGCATTTTGTTTGACTTCCTGGCGATGGTTCAAAGTTGAGTGCTGTAATGTTTATTCCAATTGTGAGTGGGGCGTAGCCCAATTGAGGCATGTCAAATTGAGAACCGGATTGATTAGCTGAGTCTACGGCACTGAGTTACCAAATTATACGCATGTAAATTATGTACAAACCTCAACTGTACGGCCACAACATTTAGCAACGAAGACCAAAGTTTAGCAAAAGTCACTGTCAGATACCACCGTCACGGCAGTCCGAGTTCGAATCAAAAATATGCCACAGTACACGGGCTAAATATGAACAAAAGTTCAAATGTAGTGGTTGATGCATGCTGTAATTATCCGAGGATCAATAATGTAAATAGCATAGTCTCAATGATTCAAGTATATGACAACGGCTGAGGAAGATTTACACATGGGCTTACGGCAACTTAGGCAGAGGTATAAGGACCACCCTGTGCCTGGTTCACGACTGGGACTCAGGACTGTACCGCGGAAAAGGGCCAACGAAAATCCAGATAGCCGTCCACGACCACTGGCCGTTCGACTAGAAGTAGTTGGGGAGGCCAGAGAACTCGGAGTCATCGTGACCGGTAATTTTAAACGGTCAGATCGGTGCAAGGCCGTTGCACGAAAAGTTCTTTAGACTGCGGTCAGCGTTGTGGTATTTGAAGCCGGAAATGTTACCGACAATTCACGTGGCTATATTGTGTAGTTTACTAATCAACCTACGTGGTACACAGAATCAATGCCAAAACTACCGGTTACGACGCCAGCAAACTTGGATAGGCGGAGGAGTGTGGCTAGATAGTTAGACAAAATTCTGCTCGATAGAAATAAGGGACAGTCAGGTAACACGAAGCGAACTCACAAAAGTCCACTGATCACATTCAGGTCTCCAGTTAGAAAAGGGCTAGAACAGCCCAGGTCGGAAAAAGAAGTTGCTTCGCAGAGGTTTTATTCGTAGATCTGTCTTGTCGCATGTAGTGGTCACGAGTGTGGACGAAACCCGACGGAATACACTGTGAAGTGGTGGGTGTATAAGTTGTCTGCATGCCGTCAGATAAACTCCGACAGCTCGGTTGGCTATGGCCAATAAATCTTATGCGCAAACTGTAGAGAGATTGGAGGAAGGCTATGATGTTAGGAAAATAAAACACCAGACGCCATAAAAAGACCTAAAATTGCCGGCTGATTAGCTCAACTTCAGTACCGCAAAGGTGCCTGAAGAGAAGCTGGTAGGCAGACTTATAGGCATTTTTGTTCAACACATTCTCAAATCAAGTGCGCAGCATGGGTTTATGGCAGGATGATCCTGTCTGACAGGTCTCATACTGTTCCTTGAGGAAGGAACCAAGAGCCTGGATAAAGGACGGTCGATCGGTGTCTAATACATGGACTTCGGCAAGGAGTAGGATTATGTGAACCAAGGGTTTCTGGACGCTGAACAGCGGTCTGTGGAAACAGTTGCAAAGGCAAGGCGATGGGCAGAAGTGTTTCCAGCAGGGTGAACATTTAGTGCTAAGTTGGGTATTCGTATCTTGAAACCGGTAGGTATAACTAGTGGGGATCCATAGGACTGGAGTCGGAGATTTTCGTTCCGAACTACCGAGATATAGTTAGGCACACATGAAGTACTGCCACAAAGCCTGGGCACCATAATACTAGAGGGATATAGACAGTCTGGAGAATGTACAGAGGCTAGCCACCATAATGGTGACTGGTAGAAGGGGGTTAAGCTACACAGAGCGTTTCCGTGCTCTGTATCTTTTCTCGAAGAAAAAGCAGCTAGTTTACTGGGATTTAGATAGGGGCCTCCAAGACAATGAAGAGACGGTCAGTTAAAACCCGAGAGTACCTCTCCGTCTGATCCCAGAGGGAGGCCCAAAGAGGGACAGCCTTAGATTGCAAAGAAAACAATGGAGGCTCCAAAAGAAGGAAACATTTAGGTACAAGCAGGATTTGCGGACTCGACTGCTGTCCGGCGAATGGAGAAGCAGAACGATAGCAACTGATGGGTTTTAGTAATTGTATAGGATATCCTATATATGACAGGAGATGGGAGACTGAACAAGCTGATGACCAGAGCTGGAGTGCGCCTTGCCGCCTGATTCGCGTGATACTGATGGTGAAGCTGTTGACTCAGCCGGTGCCAGACGGACTTAAACAAAACAGACTTCAAACAACCAGTCGATTTAAGAAACCGAGATTAGGCCAAATTCCTGACCTGTCGAAGAGCCTGGCAAACGTTTGCTCGGCCAGTTGCGTACCTCGAAGGTTGGCCGGTGCCAATCACCTGAAGGCCCTACAGAAATTCTAACTTAGGCCTGTGCGTCTGAAAGAAGATTATGATATGGCACTGGTTGAATCGGGTCTGGATGAGCGAAAGTACCTTGTAAGGCTTTTGTCTTGACTACTAGCCACTTTACGTGGCTGAGAAGAAAGGTTCGAAAAGGAAGATTGCTTAGACCAGATGGGGACCTGGCACCGAAATTGACCGCTCCGGGGAGTGGTTGTCATTCTGAAGTAAACCTAAATGCGAATATCTATCCGTAAACAAGGTGCTCCTAAGCTCTTAGCTCGCAGTTGTTTTTTAGGGAGGTTGATGTCTGCAAAGCAGGTACAAGTTCACTTCCCGAATGGAATGACACTTTATCGGAATAAGCTCCCACGGTAGGTCAATAATCTCACAGAAATAAAGGCTTTATCCCAGCGGCAGATCTGTGATGGGTGGGGGCTTTAGGTAATTCTTGGGGTCAGACAAACCCTATTCTCGCTTTCCCCTTTCTCCTCCAGGGCCGATACTGCACAAACTTTCTGTCTTTCAAAAAAAGAAATTCACGCAGTTTTTGGAGCTGCGGAAACACCCTGACAACACAACTGTCCGGACATGCGAATGGCTGTAGCCACACAAAGTCATTTTCAAAATCACTCTTTGCATGCGGCAACCCAAAGTTCCCCCGAGGTTGATTAGAAGCTTCGCAAATATGGGCATGCCTAGGCTTTGAAACAGAGCGGTCGATCTAATTTGGGATAGCGGACGAGGCCAGTTTGGAAGAAAGCCGGCAGGATCTCTACTTGTCCTACATAACAAGTTTGCTCCCTTGAAGCGCAGGACAGGTGAAGACAAGCCGGTGTGGTGGGAGGCTGCAATGGGCAAGCCAATCAAGTGAAAAAACCGTAGTTGGGCCCTCTTCAAGGCTTCGCAAGTCGTCAGGCTTGGATTCGCTGTACCAAGCATAGGAATGAGACAGTGGACCTCTAGTGGTCTGCCAAGTACGTGTATGAAATGAAGCTGGCCCAGTTTGTCAAAATGCATTCAAAGGAGTGCTATAGCTACGTGAAGTATAAGGGCTCTTTAAGAGATGCAGTGGGACCAATGAGTGGCAGCAGACAACCAGAGCAAAGCAGATGCTCCGTGTGTGTATTTTAGTGTGCACAGAACAGAAGTCGGCGTTAAGGTAAGTTCTGAGGGGATGACTCTTCCAAAGGGGCGAAGAGATTTAAATCTTACCGAGGAAATCGTATGCAAGTACTTGAAAAGGTTAGATATCCATAGGCCTACCGGGCCAGATGATATCCACCTGGACATCAATAGGCCGTTGGCAGCTATTCTATCCCTTCCAGTATTTAAGTTGCGCAGGGCCACCTTGGACCACGGGAGGTCGCCACAGGACTGGAAAAACGCAGCAGTGACAGCTATACATAAAGCGCGCCCCGCTCAGAAATGGGTAATTACAGACCTGTTAGCCTAGTCTGCATTCTGCTCAAAGCGTTAGAGATCATCTGGGCGCAAGTCCGCGAGCACCTACTAGGGAATTCCATGCTTTGCCCAGCTAATCATGGATTTCTAAAAGCAGGTCGTGCTTGACCAATCACTTGAGATTCCTAGATGAAGTCACTGAAATGGTGGGTGAAGGTAAACACGCAGAAGTATGTTGCCTTGACTTAGGCAAGGAGTTTAGCTCGGTAAACCATCGGCTTCTATTAGTCAAGTTGAGGCCATTTGGTATAAATGGGCAGATTCAGGAATGGTTAAGGGACTTCCTTACCGGTGGACCACTCTACATTAGAGCAGATGACAAGAACTGTAAGCTAGAAAACGTCATCAGTGGGAGTTCCACGGGCTTCGTACTAGGCCCGCTCCTGTTTCTTATGTTTCTTCTGTTCATTGATGATTTAGCTTCAGTCATAAGGTCACCAGGCTTTTTCTTCGCTGATAATGTGAAGTCAGTGGGAACTCAGGGGAGAGAGTAGCTGAACAGAGACATGCTTGCAGTTCTTAACTGGGCTCGGGAGTAGAACTTGCCTTCCAGTGCCGGGAAGGACCGCTTGTTGTCACGGACGGCGACCAGCCTGACGGTTACACACGACCAAGGCCCATTTGCTATAGGGGCAGTAAATAGGGCGAAAGACCTCGGAATTTTGGTGACTTCCGACACTAAGAGGTGGGAATAATGTGCAGTAGCTGCGAAAAAGATAAGCGATGAGCTCTTAGGGTTTTTTTCATGCATACAGCCAAGGGTTTTCGTGCCAGTTTACATATCTATAATCAGACCTCTGTTAGATAACTGTGTTCAGAAGTAGTCGCCGTTCTACAATAAGGATGCCACCTGCTTTGAGGATTTGCAGCGTCTTGTGAGGCGCATTAATGAGGGCCAGTGGGGCAAGGCTTGTGAGCAAAGACTCCAGGACCTTGGACCTTCCTCTATCGAAAGGATAAAGCTACGAGGGGTTCTCAAAGAGACATTTAAGATAATCAAAAGCCTTCCTGGGCCTAGACTGGAGGGCCTATTCCATATGGCAATAGACTCCGTAACAAGAGGTCACGGGAAGAAGCATGCAAAGGTTCGATTTGGGTTGATAGATAGATCTCTCTTCTCCAGCAACAGTATGGTGAGCTACTGGAATAGACTGCCGGCGGAGGTAATAGTACTGGGAACAGTCCGAGCATTCAAGGGGGCCCCAAGTCGTAAGTGGAATGATACCACTTCTGACAATGAATTTTGGAAGTGTTTTTAGACAGAAAAGGACGTGTTTAATTATTAAACGTTTCCGTTTGCCACGTATTGACTTAGTGAAACCTCATGATGCATGATGACTCTCGCAGTTGATGTGCGATGGGGTTTTCCGTTTCCCTCTCCTTTTTGGCGGGAATTCGACGAAATAAACTCGACAGTGGTGGGTGCCATACCGGTGTGCATACTATCGAAGGAATTCTGGAGGCTGGATTAGCAGTGGCCATTACCTGTCTTGTGAAAACTGAACTGAACTGAAGTGAACGCGGCCTTGGCGTCATTGTTCCGTTAACCGCATGGCTAGCCGCGTATGTCAGTTCAGTTCAGTTTGCACAGGACTTGGTGTGGCTAGAGCCAATCGTGTGTCCAGATAGTTGTGTTGTCAGCGCGTTTCTGTAGCTCCCAACACTGCGTGATTTTCTTTTTCTGAAAGGCAGAAATTGTGGGCAGTATCAGCCCTGGCAGAGTAAGGTGGAAACAAGAAGTAAATTGCATCTGACCCTAAAAGCTGCTTAACATAACTCGGGGTATACTGCCACCCAACATAGGTCTACTGCTTTCTTAAAGGCCTTCACTGTTGTGGTATTTATGATCTCTTCCGGGAGCTTATTCCAATAGGGTACCACTCTATTTGAGAAGTACTTCGCCCTAATTTGGAGCCTCGAATGTTTCCTTTGTAATCTAAGGCTATGCCCCCGTTGTGCCTCTGTCGGGGATCAGCGAAAAAAGGTCTTCTCGACTTATTCCTGACAGTCCTTTCATTACCTTGAAGGTTTCTATCAAATCCCCGCGAATGCGCCGTCTTTCCATCGAGAATAGGTCTAGGGCACGGAGACGCTCTGTGTAGTTAAACCCCCTTTGCCCAGCCACCATTCTAGTGGCTAGCCCTTGCACTTTCTCCAGACAGTCGATATCCTTCTGGTAGTACGGTGCCCAGGCCTGCACGCAGTACTCCATATGCGGCCTAACTATGGCCTGATATATCGGAACGAATATCTCCGGATCTCTACACGACATAATGGATCTAACTCGAAAGAGTTCCCTCCTGGCCGTATTGGCTGCTGAGGTGCACTGCTTTGACGGTTTAAAGCTGTTGTCCATTATAACGCCCAAGTCTTTGACCTGCGAGACCACTTGCAACGAACCCACACTATTCTCACTAGCCCCTGTATTTGTGGTCAAGCATTGACACTTGGTGAGGTTTAGTGGAAGGTCCCATTTGCGTGCCCAGTTTTGTACTGCTAACACGTCAAGTTCTATATCTACTCCAGCTATCTTGACGTCATCGGCAAACATAAAGGTGGGGTTTGTAAGCCCACGTGCTAGGTCGTTGATGAAGATGAGGAAGAGCAGAGGGCCGAGCACCGAGCCCTGTGGCACTCCACTTGTTACACCTTCCGGTTTTGAGACATGGCTCCCCACCTTAACACTAAAGGTTCGCCCTGCTAAGAAACTACTTATCCATTGTCTTGCCATTCCAACAATTCCCATGGACTGCAGTTTGACGTCCAGAAATCTGTGGTTCACGGAATCAAAAGCCCTGCTGAAGTCCAAGTAACAAACCGCAATCGATTGCCCTTCGTCCAGACGCTTGGTTACCTCATCGAGGAACAGCAGGAGATTCGTCAGACAGGATCGCCCTGCCACAAACCCATGCTGAGCATTTGATATGAGGTTGTGTTGAACCAAATGCCTAGAGATCTGCTTCCTGACTATTCGCTCCAGGCACTTACACAGTACTGAAGTCAAGCTAACCGGCCGGTAATTTTCCGCCTTTTGCCGGGGTCCACTCTTGTAAATGCCTACCACTGTTGCTCTCCTCCAGTCTCCCGGCACAATTCCCTCTCTAAGTGACGTTTCATACAGCTTCGTCACCGGAGCCTTCAGGACCTCGGCCAGAGGCTGAACGATTGCTGGATGAATCCCGTCTGGACCTGCTGCTTTGTTTCTATTCAAAGTTTGCAACTCCGCGTACACTTCTTCTCCTACAGTAAGTTCGGGTATTGGAGGCGCCTGTGGGCCCTCCATTCTTTCCTCCAAACTATTGTCTGGTCGATATATGCTCTTGAAGAATTCCAAGAGCGTGTCAGCCTTGTCTTCGTCGTTTAGAGCTAGTCGTCCCTGTGCTCCTTCCAAAGTTGCTACGCTCTCTCTCATACGTTTGTGAGATTGCACGTAGGCGTAGAATCGCTTTGGGTTTGTGCGGACCGACGCCGTTAACCGACGCTCGAAAGCATATTTATCCACTCTTTGGATCTCTTGAGCCCTGTTCCTAGCCATCTTATAGCTATTCCATGCCCCCTGAGTTCTGTACAGCTTGTACGCCGCCCATCGTTGCCTACGAATAACTATGGCCTTGCGGACCTTTGACTTCCACCATGGGGGTAGACTTCTACTGCTTGCCACCATCAGGGGAGCGAACTCATCTGTAAGTTCGAGTAGCCCCATCTTGATGGTCTCCCAACGTTCCTCTACGGAGGCATTTGTGTGTCTCGGTGTCCGCTGAATTTCCTCCGCCGCCTTCTTCAGTTCACCTATGTTGATTCTCCCATAGCGCCGACGTAACACGGTTTCCTTCGGCGCCTTGCTTAGTCTTAGTGTGACCCTAGGACTACATGATCACTTTTTCCAAGTGGCTCTTCCCACTTAATTTCCTTAACGTCCTGATGGTGCCGCGTTATGATTAAGTCAAGGAGAGACGGGTGCTGTCCACCTCTGTGTCTAGTGGCCTGTGTCACATGCTGCGTAAGTGCATGTAACTGGACCCACTGCAGAAATTTGTCGCCCGTTGATCCCCTTGGTGCGATCCCGCTTTCCCAGTTGATTTCGGGTAGATTGAGATCCCCTAATAAGATGAACTCCTTTGTCTGTGCCAGCACCGCATCCAGCATTTGGAAGAGCTCAACATCTTCCTCATCTGTGGCTAGCGGTGCCCTGTAGATACAGATAATGCATACTGTACGCCCCTCGATCCTAATAAAGCAGGATCTGACCTGTACATTACCGGAGACTAAGTTGAACGGAGCCTCCCAATGGCCTATGTCGGTCCGTATTAGAAGTGCCACTCCGCCCCCCTGCCTTCCATCTGTTCTATCCTGTATGGGTTTGGTTTTGTCACAGCACCACGGGCGGCTACAAACAAAATTGGGTCAAGAAAATTAACACCCTCACTGGGTTCAGAAAGACCTTGTCAGTGTGCGAATGAGCAGGGATATGGGAACCACCTCTGAACAGAGGTATGTACAGACGGCTTCTCCAGAGCGGAAGGGAGGGGGGAGGAGAGAGACGCTCGGCATTTCGGTGATGGATCTTGGTGGATGATCTGAACAGTTCAGGTGTTGGAAGATCTCGGCGTTCAACGCTTGTAGCACATAGCCACACTCTCCCTTGCTACATAAACTGGGAGTGCACGGTATCATCAGCTAACACTTCTGCGTACTTAAGAGCTTCCTACATGAGCGCACCTTCACTATGCGTGCAGGCGCTTCGTATTCCACACTATCCGCAGTCAATTTAGGAGCCCCTCAGGGCTCCATACTGGATCCCTTACCGTTCTTGAAGTTCTTGGGGTGATACACGGGTTCGAGGCTCAAGCACAATGGATCGCGGACCTTTTATATTTCCTGTTTTAAAAGAACAGTTGCTGAACAATGTAGGCGTACCAAACTCCTTATAAAGAGTGTGTTAGTTGGAGCAGATCGCGTAGAATAAAATTGCACTAGTGACGATACAAACGATGTTACTAACGATTTTAGTAATATTCTGGTTAAGGGTTTTGCGATGGAGTAAATGAGAGTCCCATGTGCATGTCCATCTTTTGATTAAAAGCCTCTTTTGTTGGGGTTTCTGTTTTGTTCCGTCCCACTAACTCTAGTGAGAACTCGGGTTTGTCTCAGAATCATTTTCGTTTATTAGCACAAAACAAAATATATAAGTTTCTCTCACATTCGCCCACTCGTGGCGAACAATGCATTGGTCCGATTGGTGTGGGTGACCACACCTTAAGGCTTGAACAAAGCTGACGAGACTCATCTCTCTGTCGATCCACTCCTGCGATCGGCTGTCACTCGAGGTTCCGTTGTCGCAAGCCTTGAGTTTGGTACCGCACCAGTGCTGACTGGTAAAGTGACTTGGCTGTCCGCCAAAAATGGGTTGACACATTCCCCCGCAGTGTCCACTGTCTCTTGTGGGAGTTTATTCCAAATAGGAATCACCCTTGACGTGAAGAACGGCTGGTGTAATAATGTCCGTGGGTAATGTTTGAATAGTTTCTTGGTATGTCCTCTAAGAGTATCTAAGTGTGGTCGCGCGAAGAATCGATCAAATAGCCCGAAAAGGAAGAAGTGGAAAGGCAAGAATATATCTCCTCTAATACGCCTCACATCTATGGGATAGAGGTTGAGTGCAGTCTTAAGGGGAATACAGGCTAGACTTAGAAGTGTAAACATGCGTCAATTCAATGTAGCAGTGAAACCGTTGACTAAGAAAAAGTGTTTAAAATGAAATAATTGAATTGAGAATCACTCCTTTCAGGGTTACTGGACGTCGGTAGCGCTCATGACCATCAAGTGTATTCCGCATGTGATAGAAACTTGTGAGCGACTGGCCCCTGGAATATAAATTCTCACAGAGGTCATTTAATAGGTCCATGCACGATGAGGGCGGAGTTTAGAACCCGATTTCCCCTATTACTTCTTTCATATTCTTTCTCTTCATTATTTCCTTTTGAGGTTGCCGCTAGGAGATAGCAACTTAAGCCACCGCACCCAGTGCTCGCTTAATTTTTGTCTGAACTGAACTGAGTTCATTTGTTATGACCCACGGGAAAGCTGCGCATTTGACCTCAGCTTGCGACTCCGACCATTCCAGCCCGCTTTACTAAATCAGAAGACAACCACTCAGCTCGCCCAAATGGCTGCTTTTTTGCATAAGTTACTATGCGGTATTTAGGGCGAAAATCGAACATTCCGGAACTCGGGCGTCCAGTTAGGTTGAAAGCCCGTTGGGTCGATTAGGTTGATAACGTTTTGCCGGATCAATTATTGGCCCGTTGACCCAATACGCCTCGGACTGTCGATGACTGCTCAATCAGCAAAAGGGGTTACGTCTTGAGTGATTCGATAAGTTATTGGTTATTGATTATTCAATCCGATCTGTCACGCTGGAGCTCGCTTGAATTTTTTTTTCTCGTTTTTAAGTTCCTAACAGTTTCACATCACGCAGCAAAATTCTTCAAACTAAGTTCTTTATTTATTCAGTAGACCTACTGGGCCTTTCCAAGGTAAGCGTGACAACTAGTTGAGGTTGAAACCTGTCAGCCTAACGAGATTACCGGTTCTCCGGGAGGGCACCATTCATTTTCTTTCTTGCAGTCTATCATTCAACAACCGGAGCATTTAAATCACCTGGCAGTGGAAGCACAGTGGGAACTACGCAATTCTCGAGTTCAGTTCAGTTCAGTTCAGACAAAAATGAAGCAAGCACTGGGTGCGGTGGCTTTGGTTGCTGTCTCCTAACGGCAACCTCAGAAGGAAATAATAGAGAAGAGCAAGAATATGAAAAAAGTAATAGGAGAACGACAAGTATTGATACCAAGCTTCTGTGGATGTCTGGTTGTTGGACTTAGACAGCATCAGCAGCCTCAGGTAATGCCTGCTTGATCTCTTTCCATTGCCGTTCTGGATCCTGGGCATTTGGCTGCATCGATAACCTGGTGGACAACCCTGCTTGGAAAGCAGGTCGATGGTTATCGTTCAGTAGCAGCTACAGGGGACGGTTGGCATTGACGTTGTTTCGGTCACTGACGAGAGGTAGGCTGAAATCCGCGCGGATAAGGGCATAATCTGTGCCTACAGACGTGGACCAAAGTGATCGACAGTCTAGAATTGATCCGCGCCAGCGGTAACAGAAAGCACTATAGTCGATCTGGGTCCAACGCGGTGAAGGCGTAGGAGGCCGCCAGGTTGGTCGGTGCCGCTTTTTTATGCAGGAAGTGTTTACTGGCTAGAATTAGTCCATGGTCGGACTCAGAATTGGGTGATTTCGTCACCGTTACAGGCTCGATCGGCTGGAATGCCAAATCGGCCTCCTATATTTCTCTCCGTCTCGTCTAGGCATCTAACTAGAGTGCTGAAATCACCAGCAACAACCATTATGTCCGTGGAGCACACGCTGCTGAACAATTGAGAAGAATCATGGTAGAAATCGTCTTTAGCCTCAGGAGAGCTGCAGTCAGTTGGGGCGTACACGGAAGCAACAAACAGGCATCGACGCTCCAGCTTAGTGTTCTTGACATGCACAGAACCATTCGACCGAACCGTACACAGACGACTACTGACTAGGATCCAGTCGAGCAGTGCACACTCAGCTTTCCTGCTCAGAGTGATGCGAACGTCAGTCTGACCACGAGCAGGAGACGCCGTATCAGCCAACACGCGGCGAGTGAAACAAGAAGCCGAGCTTGTATCGGAGAGACACAACACACATCTATTTTAAAGGTTTCAAGAGTTTTGGCTAGGACAGTCTGTTGACCCGTTTGGTTAAGTGTACAGGCATTAGGTTTGCGAATCGATTCTCTGTTGTTCTATATGCCCAAGCTATCGCCCTTACGGAGAACTACAAGTTCTCGGTCACGACTCATTGCGGCTTCGCGTATAAATTTAGTATTGGGATGTGATGGATGAAGAGCAGAGAAATAAGAAATGTTTCCCGAGGGACCGCTGTAGATTTTTGGGCACATCATACTTTGCGGCTGTCCACACCGCAGAACGGAGTTTCTTCTGGGAAGCCTAACCGGAGCCTTTGACTCAAAAGTCTGACCCAGAAGATGTAGGGCCTGCAAATGCCTCCGTATTACCATGGGTGGGTGTCTTGGACTCCGAATTGGCCACTCGCCCCGAATGCTCCTCGAAATGTTTCCAAATGGCCGCGCGTACCAACTAGTTTCTGCTGAGGATTCCTACACTACCTTCTCGTGGCGGAGATGTTTTCATCCAAGTTTGAAAATGAAGGCCAACGCCCGGCTCTCTCCACCGAGTTGATTAACCAATAGTCAGTCTAGAGTTGGTGGCTAAACCATGATTCTGAACCAACCACGGGTTACGTATGAGGCGTGAAACACTATGCTCACCGGCATTTGTGGCGGAGGGTGTACTGGGCACCCAAGACGTCTAGCCTCATCCGAAGGGCGTATGAACTGAGTAATCAGTCACCCGCTCCCAGAGGTGCCCGGAAGAGGCGAATGAACCGTACTATTAGTCACCGGCTTCTCTGGACCAATGCGACTGCCTTGTAGGACACGCTTGGCTACGCAAAGGCTAGAGGTGCATCCTGGAATGAAAGGCCCACTCTCTACCGGCCCACAACGCCAACAGTAGTGTACTGATGGACATCTTACAAAACGATTGGTACGCTCTTCAAAAACATGTTCGGGCTGACATTCTCACACCGTACACACGTTGGTTATTCCCGCCCTACACCTTACCCCCTCACACAATTTCACATTCTTCGAAAACTGCAGTCGGCCGTACTTGCGGTATTGTTTCCGAGAAAAGTTTCCTTCCGGCTCTCTCGCGTCCTCCTTGGTTTAATATCCAGGTTCCACTGAATCCGCTTCCGCCAGCTGATGCTCTTCTTCGCCCTCGGCATCTTTTAACCTGGCGACGTTTATTGTGCGAACGCTGATGCTTATAGAACAACAGGCTTGTTTAGCTTGTGCGCTGGAGACCCTTGCCATTGACGTATGCCGTACCAAAGAGACTCGCATCCAAGATTCCAGCTCTGTTGTCCGATTGACACCCTCATCTAATCCTTTCGTAGAATTTCACTTACGTTTGTCTGGGGACCCCGAGGCTGCTGTTTCGGGTCTTTCTGGTGTAGGCGTAGCTCAGTGAGAGTGCGGAGGCTTCGCTACTTAACTGGATCGCAGTCGACATTTGGTTGTGTGCTATGAGGCTTACGGGTTTGTGTCGGGTGTCTAAGACGGGTAATACCTCTGAGGTTATAGACTGTCTTGTCTCTTTGGGTATCCTCCATCTCCTTGGTCCCCATCATTTACCCAGCTCTCATCTGTGGCTCCGCGAAGCTAAAGCATACATCAGCGACCACACTCGGGCAAACCGCCCGACAGGCGGGCTAAACTAGGTTGAGAGTAACCGAGGTCTAAAAACCTCGATCAGACGGTATTCGGCATGCAAAGATATACCCCTGAATGGGCGGACCAGATCTACTGATCCAACGAATGGAAGGGAAAGCTGTCTAACCTACCAAACCCGGTATTCCGGAAGAGGCGAATGAGCCGCACAACGGGCCACTGGCACATCTGAAACAACCTTGCTGCCTTACATGCTACGTTCGAGTGTGCAAAGGCTGGGGGTGCATCCTCTAACAAGAAGGCCGGACGAGGTACCGTCAACTTACTTCCTACTCAGGACTGGGCGGTCGAGTAGTACAGTAGTCCCGAACGGTTCTGGGGACACCACCTCGTACTACTTTACCGAGAATCTCTATGAGTAATTTTCGTGATATTAATGGAGCCCACTTATCCTCTAGCAGGAGGTAGTCCTTTAAGAGAAGAAGAAGTAAGACTTGAAGGTTCGTGAAGAGTAAGCAAACGCCGTCCTGATAGACGCAACTTGATTGTCGTCTCGGTTTATGTTCCACGGATTGCAGCTCAGATACAATTAAAGATATTACCAAAGGTTGCACGACCTCCTACATAAAGCAAAACTGGGTGATATCGTGATTTTAGCTGGAGGTACGGGTGTTAGTGTAGGCAGCTGTCCTCGAACGAGGCGGATTTGGGAGGCCTTTTCACTTTCGATTCCTGTCGTTCACATAACGGGGAACGTTTATTAGCTCTGTGTTCAGGTCATTGCCTGTTTCTCACCAGTAAGAACTTCAAAAGTTTTGACCGTCGGTAAGCCACGTGGCGTCAGCCCTCTTCGAATCAACGATGGACCTATATAGACCGTATCGCAATTAGCTACAAATGGCGTGGTTACATAAAAGACTGCTAGTCGTAATGGTGCACTCCCTTGACCTCGACCTCGCGTTAGTCTTCACTAAGCTGTCCATGTACTTTGGTGAGCATGCAAAACGTACGATTCGGCGGCGGTTAGATTGCGATATGCTGTCCCATCCGTCTTACCACTCATTTTTCGGAAGCGGGCTAGCTGAAACGCTAGGATCAACACCACCAGAGAACATCAACCAGCACTGGTTGCTTACTAACAATGCTTTGTATTCTGCTGGCATAGAGAGTTGTGGCCTGACCCAACATGTCGTGACACCCTGAATTCCTGCTGAGTCTCTACGCTTTATTGGTGTGCGTCAGTCCATCCCCGCTGGTAGTGAGCATAATGCAGCACGGCTCACAACGAAATTTGTACTTGGCGCAAATCTGCATAAGGATTGCAAAGCCTGGTGGTCTCAAAAACATCAGAAACGGAAAACTCTGTCGTTATGGAAAATTCCCACAAGGTGTTTCATCTCATCCAAGTCATCGGTGAGAAGAGCTTGGGTGTGAACGAAACGATCTGCAAAGCTGACGGTTCGTCTACCTATAGTCTGCAGCGACGACTTGTACGCTGGGCGGAGCACTTTAAAGCACAGTTTAGCCGGCCTCCAGCTTAAGCCCTTCCCATAGCTGTTCCGGTATACGTCTCGTGGTCTATTTCGACAGATTCGCCTTCTGAGGCGAAGATCTGCAGGGAAATCCAAACCCTAAGACGTCACGAAGCGCCGGGCTCTGGCGACCTTTATCCAGAATTATTTAAGGATGATGGAATAGAGGTTGTTGGAGAATTTCAACCTTTGCTCTCCAAGGTATGGCTTTCTGAGGTAGTCTCCTCTTTTTGAGGGGAAGCGATCGTTGTCCCCATCTCTAAAATGGGCTCGCTCAGTGACTGCATCAATCATAGGAGTGTAATCCTAATTGCAACAGCCTCCTAACTGGTAGCGTCTCATTTTTTACAGGTTGGATCACATGTGTGAAGGGCAGGCTGGGTTTCTTGGCGGTCTTCGGTGCACCGATCAAGTTTTGTCCCTCCGACAGCAGTTAGAACACCGTTATGCTTTCCATAGGCTAACGATCTTTGGACCTAGACGTTCGCGCGGCTTCCAGCTCCATCGATAAGTGTGCACTATGGCATTCATCATCATCATCGTACAGCGTCAAACAGTAGGGCAAGCCCCATTAACCACTGCCTTTTTCATCATCTTGCACGTTGAATTAGAAAGTATGAACATACAAGATGGACAGGGAGTGGACCTACACGGATGAGAAACGGAAAGAACGCCTTAACAGCCAACACACGGAATACACAGTCTAACTGTACAAACGTACATCGATCAGTCATTCTGATTCGATAGAAAGTGACACGATTGCCACCGTTCGCGGTTCGCAGCCATATCCTTCAGTGTCTCCAGCCAACTGGTTGACGGATCTTTTGGACCCCAACCACGAAGACGTGAGGCACCTACTTTTCCTAAGTCTGCTGTAAATTTTCTCATTCCCCGTTGCCAAATCATCTGTTGACCTCCATGTCGTCTCTTCCACTCCCTAGGAGGAATGAAGAATAGGACACGGTACGGTAGACGTGTGTTTGACATACGTAACACATGCCCCAACCAACGAAGTCTACTAATCTGGATACTCTGTGACAAGACGTTCTCCGAATTAATACCCAATACTCGCTTTCTGACCTCAGCCTTGCCTACTCGGCTACTCCACCCGATCTTAGCGATAGTACGTAAACATCGATGGTCGGAAACCTCAAGACGACGAATATCTTCAGCAGGCAGACTCCAAGTCTCGCAACCATACAACAAGACTGAACATACTGCTGTACAGTAAACACGACCTTTCAACTTCAGTGAAATATCGGATCGGCGCCACAAGTGCTTCAGTCCAGCGTACGCCCCTCGAGTCTTGGATATCCGTGTGCTCACCTCTTCTACTGTGCTCCCATCCGCCGTCACGCTGCTACCGGGCTAGGTGAAGTGGTCGACAACTGACAGCACCTCCCCCTCGAGCATGAAGCTCGAGATCGTTGACGTCCAGTCTTGTAACACCACCTTATACTTTAAAGGTGCAAAGCACATACCGAATTCAGCTACAGCTCTTGCGAGTCTATCTAATGCACATTGAGCATGTTCCGTGCACTCGAACAAACAGAAAACATCGTCCGCGTAATCCAGGTCACTGTTTGTTGGGGAATGGTTTAGCATAGTAGTATGTTTGGTTCAGTCCGGTTTGTACAGGACCGGTAGTGTCCGCAGACAGTCGAGCGTTCTCAAAGAGTTGTACCATCATCTCAGTTCGGACTAGGGCTTATGACCACTTTTCGCCCCTTTTTGTCGTCTCCAATGGAGTACTACAAGTTTGCCGTATATTTTTGTTTCTTTTCGACTTTGCTTTAGAGGATGTTCTGCAGAACGCTTTGTGTGGTCTTCCAAGTGGTTGAGTTGAACTGCTCCCAGGGACCAAAGTTTTCGCCTTACAGTATGCCGATAATATCGCCTTGCTAAGGGGCAATGCACAGGCAATTCAAAACGCATTGGTGTACTTCGCGATTGAGGAATCCATATGCGGTATGTGCTTTGCGCCTTCAAAATGCGTGGTACTTCTTCAAGACTGGCAGGAGCCTGTGCCTGCACTCGCCTTCTGTGGCGATCAGTTAGAAATAGCTCTAATGCATTCAAGCGGGATTGTACAGAAAGAACGAAAAAGAACGGTGTCGCGTGATTTAGAATTTATTTATCTGAAAATCTTTCATACGGTAAAATGTGAGAGAAACGTACGTAAGAAAATTTTTCATACACCACGTTTATCATAATAACACTCATCCAGTTAGAGAATACATAACAATAACCAATAGCTCTAAGTACCTCGGGGGCTTGATTACAACCGTTGGCAGTGTTGGGGAGGAGATCACATCAGGAATTACGAGAGCCAGAGCAGCTTTCGCGTACTTGCGCCATCTGTGGTGCCGCCATGACATCCAGCTTTGTCTCCAGTGAAGGGTGTACAGTGCCGCAGTTCTTGTTCTTTACAGCGGCGCGACCTGGCCCCTCTGCGGCTTTCTATATTTGACCATCGATGTCTCCGATTCATTTTTTTGTGTCTCATGGGAACGTCAGGTGGGCAATGACAAGGTACGTCATCCTGTGTTTTCGGTGCTGATAGTCGCAGTCTAGCCGAGATAATCGCTGTACACGGCATCGGATGACTCGGGCATGTTCTGTGTATGCCTGCTGTTTGAAGCTAGTAGACACCTTTCTGTCGATTGATGGGCACTGATTATAGCTTTTGGCAAGTAGGCAATCGTCCTGTTCACCCAAGTGGCTTTGGGCTGCACTATCGACCCATGGGCAAATCACGGTCACTTCAACGCTCACCTTATCCTTTGTTGTTGGCGGGTCAATACGAACAGCAGTAAGGTTACACAATGAAAAGGATTCACTTTCGCCTCCAAAAGGGATTATCAGCATTTTATGCGAACGCAAGAAATCATGACCCTTCAATCTTCCAACACTGCTTCTGAACAACAGAACTTGATATGCAACGGTCTGAATTGCCGGTATTCACCAAAGCTTGCAGAGGTACTCTGTTGATAAAAACTTGTACTACTATAGTGGAAGGCAGTGAGAAGCGGAAGCTGGTATCACGGAAGACAACAAAGAACTAGCTGTCGGCGTAATTTTGGTATGCGGCGCTGACCGACACACCTTTTGGTAATGCCCTTTCTTATTACACAGTTTGCACACAGCGTCTCTAGCGGGACACTTGGAACGAGGGTGTCCGGCATATCCACAGAAGTAGCATCGATCAGTTGTTGCTGCTGCCGCTAGACTCGACTCAGACAGGTGAGAGCGCGATTCCTTGAGCATATCTGGGTTACATGTTGAGGCTGAATACGAAGAATCAGACGAGTGAAATGAATGAAATTGATGACAAGCCATTTCCAACGAACGAGCTTGTTTGTAGCAAGTAGCGAGATCCAGCAACCTGTTTTCTAGAAGTCGTCGAATGGTGTTAGATTGCATTACACTGATGAACACATCGCGTATAGCGTCGTTTTGGTTTTGTTCGTCTGTGATAGATTTGAAAGTGCAGTCTTTTGCAAACAATTTCAGCTTTTGTAGGAACTGGCCCAGAGTTTGACTTGTTTCCTGTTTACAAGAAAACAACACGTGCCGAGCAAAACCTCGCTTTTCGGTTTTATGTAAATTTTCTCAAGAATATCGATTGCAGTTTCGTACGTTTTGTACTCGGCCATGTATTCGTATACTGATGACGTGACGTAGTTAATCAGAGCATCGAGCTTGTCCGAAATAAGGCGTTGAAGATTTAACGATGAAAGTACTGAATGTGCGGAACCAATGTTTCCAGGCCGCTGATGACGTTTGTGACGACGGGTCAGCATCGAAATGTCCAGGTCGTAAAATTTTGCCCATTGTTGAACGAATAAATTGTTGTGTATTGTGATTAGTTATTGTATATCTTCTTTCGGCCAAAAAATTATCACTTCAGAGTGAGAAGATGGAAGGTCCTAAATATAGGCTCTATTCGCTCAACAGATTGAGCACATACGCTGAAATAGAAAATGTGAAAATATCGAAATGCGGATTACGGATAGACAGTAATAAGAAGCAGTTAGTACACCACCCCCTTGACCTGTCATTCTTTGCAAATGTCACTCCGCGCGCATGGAGCACGCGTGTGCATATGTGCGTGTACGTGCTCACCAATGGGCGAGTGTGCAGTGCACCATCCGGGAGCATTTATTTTCGACCACTGCTGAAGAAAATGAGGCTCTGATTCACCTATTCTGGAAGATCAAACCACCAAACAGCATAGGTTCGGGATGTTGGTGCAGTTATGCAGGCAAGCAGTGGTTCGGATTTTGCCCACCTTATACGCTGCATTTAACAGACACAATTTCCTTTTTCATTGAACCTCTCAAGGGCTATCCTAAATTGTAAGTATGTTTTTCTTCAATGAGTGATGTGAAAATTTTTTATTAAATAACCTAATTAAATTTTTTTGTAGATTGCGTATCCAAGTTAGTGACTCGCAGAAAACTACCGAGCCCCGTCACTGGGACTGAAATCTCACATCTGATGTTCAGTTGCGCGGTATGGGTGTGCCGGAAAGGTTTGGTTACTTTGGACGATGATCCTTAAATAACCGCGTTTCTACTGAGCAATCAACAGTGGCTACTAAACGGTCGTCAAAGGCTGCTAAACGCTCGCTCTAGACTACCACACAGCAGGAAAACCTGTAGTCGTTTTCTGACTATGAGCTGTTTCTGGGGTGTAGGTTTTTTTTGATGGAATGCAATATATCACTTGCTTACTTTCCTGTGGATGGCTGCTTGGAGACGATAAGCCGGCTTCATGCACTTCTCTGACGGCGGCTATCCATGCTTGGTAGTTAGCACCAGGGTCCTTGCAGATGTCGATCCAGTTCAGTTTCCAATAACGAGTGCTGTACACCGAACGAAGGCCAATTTGGTTTATATCCTGAAAAACGATATCTAGCCAGGTTTTCAATTGTCCTCATCGGTGACGTCAGTCTAAGCATAGAGATGGCTCCAGGACAATGCTGGTTAGGGCGTGACCAGGTTTACAGAAGACGTGTTCAGACTACTGTGGTCGACGGAGTAGTATGCGCTTTGAAAGTCGAAAGATGTTGCAGCGATTTCTAATGGTTTTATTCATGATTCTATCACACCATCTTGCTTTAAAGATAGACCTTAGGCACCAATGATCGAAAGTCTCTAGTCGCCGAATGTATATATATATATATATATATATATATATATATATATATATATATATAATACGTTGGAATGTTGTGTACTTTTAGGAAGTGGGCTGGTACAGGCTTTACAGGACTTATGTTTCAGGTGGAAACAAAGCGAACGTTGCTGAACTATCGCCTTGACACTGTCGAGAGAAAAGGCAAGTTTTCGTTCAAACAATATGATATAGACATGTAACACCGGGATGACAGAGTTTTATGAAATCGCTCCAGATCGACGATAGAATGAGTGCCCTCACAGAATGTTCGTGATTAAGTGTGGGCTGCGAGATTCTCTGAACCCGGGCGATATATCACATCATAGGAAAATCGATAAAGTTCAGTGAGCCTACGTTGGATTTCGTGATTCATTATCTTGCTACTGATTTTCATGTGGTGCACAAAAAGCAACGGAACTTTATTCTGTGATAAACTTGAACTGGGCACCCGGAAGATAATGCCGCCACTTTCGAACAGCTTCGACAGTCGAGTAAGCTTCTTTCTCTACGACAGTAATTTTGCTCCGTGGATGACAGAGTACGCGAACAAAGGCTACGGATCAAGCGCTCTGATTGAGAATAACATTAGATTGCTATAACCGAGGCGTCGGTTTGGACCAGGAGTAGTGTGTCTTTATCGATTGCGAATAGTGATGATTGAATGAATTAAAAATTCAGTGATTCAGAAGATGAAAGTATTTTTTCGGGAAGAGGGAATGTTCTGTTGACTATTAGCGGATGAATTTTATGCGAAAAACGGGAAAACCACTGAGAGTTGTATGAAACCATTCGAACGAATTTTTGCTGCGCCTTCAAATCCTTGGAAGCAGGAAGTTCAAGGAGAGCTTCAAAGCGTTCCGGGTTAGGCTAACCATTCCTTTAGATATTTTGTTGCCCAGTAGTCGAACTGCAGAACCCGCAATTCTCAGTCAATTTCAGGAACCGTTTCAGATTGACATTGTGATCTGTGGCATTTTTTTTCACAGACAGTAATGTTGTCAACGTATGCAAACGTTCCTTCAAACCCTTCACATCGAACAAGCTCATCCATCGCCCACTGGAAACAGGCAACCCCGTTGGTTACACCAAACGGTATTTGACGAAATTGGTAGAGGCTGTTTCGCGCCTCGAAAGCCGTGTACTGCCACTCGTTTTCTTTTGTAGGGATCTAATGTTGCGCACTCTGTAGGCCTAACGTGCTGTATATACTAAAATGGGAATTTTCCCCCACTAAGCCGTCTATGCGAGATGCCGGGTATGTATCTAGGATGGTGAATCGATTGAGTATTTGGCTGTAGTCCACCACCATCCATCGTTTATGGCGTTCATTGGTGGTAACCAGGACTTGAGCCCGCCACGGTGATCGAGCAGGTCTGATAATACCATCTTCCAATAACCCGACGAACTCTCATCGAATAAAGCTTCATGGTTGTAGCTGTATCCCCTCGGCTATGCAGATAAGACGCATGAGGGATCCAGATGTGCGTGAAGAGATGGGGCTAGAAAACTAGCCACGGCGAGACCTCAAAGCAAGAAGGGTGGCTGAATTCCTTGATAAGGTGTTTTTACCGATGTGTGTTGTTGTAAAAAGCCATACCCCAGCGGCATGTCAGCACGTGAACGTAATGAACTAGAATCACGTCACAACGTTCCGAATGAAGAGTCGAAGACCCAAGAATAGGCTCTATTCTATAAACAACTGAGGTGTGCAATCTGGAAGGTAAAAGAGGAGCGTTAGGATGATAAAGCAATCACATATTTATACAACGTTCTTCCCAGCTGTTTAATTGTGAACCGCAACAGTTCGAAGTCAGTTATGCTTCTCGATTGCGTAAGCTGTGTGGGTGCGTTCTTTGCTGTTGTTGAAGAAGAAATGTTGGATCTGGATTGTGTGTATTCTCAGTATGAACAGGATCACTATCTTCCTAAGATAGATGTGTGGATCAGTAAGTCACAATGTTGTCACTGCAGATTGTTTCGTGGGTGTCCGAAAGGGCGTGGGTGTTTGTAAGTAAACTGTTTTCTGGAGACACAGATTGACGTTCACTAGGAGGTGCTAAATTGTGCAGTGAAACAATCAGATAATTATACAACAATAAGTCCGAGAGAATCAATAATCTGACATTTTAGTACCGGGCACCTTTGTGCAGCAACGAGACAAAACCGTGACTTTTGGTGCTGTTGATTCTGCTGGTAGAAGTGAGGATAATCTCACTTTTGAATGCCATTGTTGATCATTCTTTCCGGAGCACAGTTCGCTTGAAGACGTAACTCTCTGAGCTTCTTCATCATCATCATCATCGTACAGCGTTAAACAGTAGGGCAAGCCCCACTGACCACTGCCTTTCTCACCATGTTGCACGTTGAATTAAAAAGTATGAATATACAAGATGGACAGGGAGTGGACCTATATGGGTGGGAAAAGAAAAGAATGCCCTAGTAGCCAACACACGGAATACACAGTCTAACTGTACAAACGTACACCGATCAAACATTCTGATTCGATAGAAAGTGACAACACGATCTCCACTGTTCGCGGTTCGCAGCCATATCCTTCAGTGTCTCCAGCCAACTGGTGGACGGCTCTTTTGGACCCCAACCACGAAGACGTGAAGTACCTACTTTTGCTAAGTCTGTTGTACATTTTCTCATTCCTCGCTGCCACGTCATCTGTTGACCTCCACGTGGTCTCTTCCACTCCCTGGGAGGGGCGGAGAATAGGACACGGTACGGTAGACGTGTGTTTGCCATACGTAACACGTGTCCCAACCAACGAAGTCTACTAAGTTGGATACGCTGTGACAGAACGTTCTCTGAATTAGTACCCAATACTCGCTTTCTTACCTCATCGTTGCTTACTCGGCTATTCCACCCAATCCTAGCGATACTACGTAAACATCGATGGTCGAAAACCTCAAGACGACGAATATCTTCAGCAGGCAGACTCCAAGTTTCGCAACCATACAACAAAACTGAACGCACAGTGGCACAGTATACACGACCTTTCAACTTCAGTGAAATATCGGATCGGCGCCACAAGTGCTTCAGTCCAGCGTACGCCGCTCGAGCTTTGGATATCCGCGTACTCACCTCTACTACTGTGCTCCCACTCGTCGTCACGCTGCTGCCGAGGTAGGTGAAGTGATCGACAACTGACAGCACCTCCCCATCGAGCATCAAGCTCGGAATCGTTGACGTCCAGTCTTGTAACATCATCTTGCACTTTGAAGGTGCAAAACGCATGCCGAATGGAGCTACAGCTCTTGCGAGATTATCTAGTGCACGCTGAGCATGTTCCGTGGATTCGAAGAAGCAGACAACGTCGTCTGCGTAATCCAGGTCACATAGCTTTTCACTATCTCCTAGTTCGACGCCTACACCCTGAAGATTTTGCAGCGCACTCTCCATTATTTCGTCCATGACGAAGTTAAAAAGGAATGGAGACAAAGGGCATCCCTGCCGAACACCACTGGTCGTTTCGAACCGACCGGATAGTTCACCGTAAACTCTAACGCGGCCAGAAGTATGAGAATACAATGATCTCATTAGGTTCACGAACTTCTGGGGCATACCTTTTCGATGAAGAGTACTGAAAAGCGATGTTCGATCAACTGAATCGAAGGCGCCTTTCAGGTCTAAGAAAAGCTTCTTGTATCTACCGAAGCTTGTGGTGCTACTTCGTTGACTGTTACTGAGACTAACTGGAGCTGTAGGTATGATGGTGGAGGAAACAAGAAATGCTGATTAGGTCGCGGTATGCTTTGTGTTCGTAGAAGCCCGGCAGAGCTTCTGAAGGTATACCCGTTTGCCACACGACTTGCAGATTGTATCTCTCGCGGGATATTTGGGACGAAGATGGAAAGGAGACAGCTCATTCGGGATGCAGCTAGTATCGCTTCGGTCTGTTTATCAGAAATCTGACTGAGAGCGCTTAAACTGTCTGTCGTAGCGGTAATGTAGATTGGAGGTTTGGATTGAGCGAACATCGGTGACTGTTGATGAGCTAGGTTGAGAGCTTTAGCTTGGTCATATGCAGTACCTTCGTCGAGTATTTTGTTTTCCATAAGTCGCTGACGAATAGGGTTTAACAAAAGTCCGCTGATGAATGAATCGCAGATGTTATTCTCTCCGTTTCGTTTTGCACCGACAACCCAAAAATTGCAATCTCTGGCATATTTTTTAAGCTTTTACATGAATTGAGCAGCGGGCTCAAGGGTATTTTGTTTCGAAAGAAAAAGAAGACAGAAGACAGCTCGCAAAGGTTTCGTTTTGCATGTACACGGATTGAAGGGTGGTAATGGCAGAATCATAATTGGTGCACGGAGAAACAAATTTCCTAACGGTAGGCAGTGAAAAATGTATGAGAGTTTTGAGTTTGTCTGGTTGGTGTTCTTTGACTAATTCCAAAAATTTCTGTGAAGGAATGGTCCCAGTGTTCCTCGGAGTCAGCGCCACTTGGAGGATTTGAGCTTGCATCGAAACGACTCGGGCGCAGTTGGTCCATTGTCTTTATCGATTAAATTTTAACGTATAAGTTTGTACAATCGACAGAATGAAAACTCAGAGGACGAAGCCCGATTGATAGGCTTGGGTCGAACGAAAACGACGCGCACGAGCTAAGACGAAGCAAGTGAAATGTTAGGCTATGCAACCGAAATAGCAATAAATCATGAATCAGGAGCACAGTTACAAATATATGACAACGACTTTGTAAGGTTGACCAGCCTGAATGTGATGTCATATGCAAGCATTATCTTCCACAGTGACTCGCGATCTGTGATGCGAAAGTCTATGAAGCATGAGGTGGTAGGGCGTTGGAATTTGTAACGGTGTTCCAGGATCCTCCGTAGGATGAATATTTGTTCGACGCATCTACTGCCTGGGTGGAAGCCTCCCTGGTTGGAATTTTTATACGCACTTAGATGAAAAACAATGTCAGCATTTGACGTTTGTTTCGATCAACTGAAACATTCTCTCATTTCAGCCCACGCCTGTTGATTAACCGCGCCTTGATGCTTGTTCGCTCCCATTTGAAACGCATCTAGTGGTGCCAGCGTTAGAGATGCTCTTCGATCACAGTTGCTTCTGACTTTTTACCTTTCATCTTCGAACGAACTTCATGTTTGATTAACGATCTGACCAGAAGACTAGAGCTCTTATTATGCACTAACAAAAATGAAATAATTTCTCATTGAGGATATCCGATTCGTTGTAGCTGTATAGGGGTTTAAACAAATGCGCTTTCCTGAAATATCGTGTCCCTTTCGTCAAAAGGAGAAGACGCTAGTCAGTACCACTGGGTTTGAAACCATGCAATTAGCTTTTTGCGTTTGGCAATGGTCAATCTTGTGCTGGTTTATTTATCAGGCAACGTATATCGGATGACATTTTCATAATGGGAAACAAAAATGGATACTGGGAAGAGCTCTCATCGATTTTTGTTTGAGATGGAGAATAAATAAGTAACTGAATTTCGGTTGATACAACAGTGTTTTGAGTTAATCCATATTCAGGAGATACTTCCAGTAGCGTAAACAGACTAGTGATTGTCATTATCGAGGAGAGATTACGGTAATATTTTAGAGTTGAGTTTAAGTTGGGAAAACTAGTGTCTCATGCCATAAGAATGAGTGAATATCACCACCATAAGATGTCCAACTTATTTTTTTCGTTTTTACAGGTTGGTGAGGTCAATTAATCTTAGATGATAAAGGGAAGAAACGAAAACCTATCAGATCTGAACGGAAAGGTGAAAGAACAAACCACTGATAACTTTTTCAGTGATGGAACTCAGAGTAACTAGCTTCCGAGAAAGGCGATGTGTTCCCCGTATCGGATTCGACTTCAAAGAAGTTCCATTTAACGCGCGTAAAAATTTCTATCGAAAACCTCATCAGAAATGCATGCGAAAAACAATTCTTGTTGTTTCAACACGTGACCAGAATGCGACAGCCTCACCATCGATGATGTGATGATTTCGATTTGTTGAATGTTGGCACTGAACGTAGTAATGTCGATCGCAGTCAGATCATCCAAGCATGGGCATGAGGTTAAGTGGTCGTGTCGCATCCCGCTTAATGCTGTGCTGTATGAAGTAAACCGTTATGTGAGTGTTGTCAAAACGAAGGCAAAAGTTTATCCTGCCCAACAAACTGCTGTCAAAATTCCGACCTTTTCAGCGCAAATAGACAGCGAAAAGTGCATCTTATAGGGAGTGTTCCGAATTTGTATCTCTGAATGCCTGATGCGTTTCCTAAAGGTCGCATATTTTCTATCCTTACTAATTGTGATTTCGATGTCTAAGACGTTATTACGTTTGAAGTAGTCTTGATGGTCATCTCAGTGATGCTTTTTCGATGAGTCCTCGAAAACAGCCGCACATTGACCCCTCGGGGACAGCCGCAAAATCCACTTTTTCATATCAGATCGTCTCATTCTGTGCAAATAATCTGTTTTGACAGAAAGCAGTTTTCACCAGGACACTTAAAAATCGAATCATTGTTTTCAGCTCCCCTGTACAAATAAATGACCCAGTGAAATGGATGTGACGTTGGAAGACTGAAACTACCATATTTGTTTTCAAATGCCGGTAAAGAACGAGGAGAACGTCAGTGCGGGTTCGCCTGTTAGTATGAATAAGACGAAGAAGACAAGATACAGTTTGAAAAAGTTACTAGACCGCAGTCGGTTTTCTCCACGACTGCTCCGGATTCCGAGACTAAATAAGTCTACCGATGGTGACCAAGAGGGAGATGGGGAACTGAAGGCAACCTGCTTCAATGTGGTAAGTGTGTGAGGGATATGCTTATTGTCGCATTGCTAATCTAATTAGTCTATTTCATTTAGAGAAGATAATGTACGTATGCATGTTTTTGTTTTTTTCTAAATTTTTTTCATCATTGTACACTTGTGGTACAGTATTTCAGGAACGGGGTCGTGACCAGCTAAGGGCAACCGATTGGGAAAGTAATCGGCGGTGTCGCAAAGACTCGAACCCGGGACAGAAGGGTCGGAAACCCTCCGTGATGACCGTTTGACCACTGCCGGTACACTAAGTTTTTTTAGCCGTGCGGTATCTAATCTGTCCTGATTGAATATAAGGAAACGGAACAAGCCATCCTGAGACATCTGTGTCGTTCTCTTCACGCGTGTTTGTGCTGCGGTATGCTGTTAGTATCCCCAGATTCTTCGGACATAAGTATTCACAAACTATGGATTTTCTGTCTTGTTGTTCTGATTGATCAACAGTCAGTGAGATGCTCTGATTATGAAGGGAGTAAGCCGAACCGGAGGCTCTAATCAACAGATAAATGGATTATAGTGCTACAATATAATAGGATAGATGCGAATACACAGAACATAAAATGGCAAGAAATAAAAAAAACTAACAGGTCAATCAGAGTTGCAATTTACGACATCCATCCCTGCCACCATAGACTGGCATGTGTAGAGCGCGTAATGAATGAAGGATTCTAATGGGTGATAAAAGTGACGCATTTTGAAAGTTCGGTGCGTGTGTGTATGCGAAAGTTTGTGGGCGAAGATGGTCGGGTATAGAGAACGATAATGTGAGTGCACACAGAAGTACACTTCTCTGTTTCTCAACAAGTATGGATAGCCTCGCTGCTGTTTCTGTATCAGAGTCTCGACAGAGTCCAGTGTGACATTTGGGTCGTGAAGCTCTGAGGGGTCAGATTCTGACAAGTGATTAAACGTTTGCTTGGAGACATCTTGATGTGGTGTGACGGCTCGCGTTCCTCTATGACCCAAAGAGCTATACAGGATGGCTTCTTTAAGCCGGGGATGCTATCAAGCCTGGAGAGTCAATAGCCAGAGGCCAGACGAAGTCCGGCCTCCTGGTCCTCCAGGTTGGGGGTCTATTTGAGCTGGCAACTCAATCGGCAAAATTAGTGGAAGAATGATTGATTCAAGCAAATGAACTTCCACTCAGCCACCCTGCTGGCTTGCGGACTGGTTCTTGTTAGAACTAAAGGATTTGGATGAGGACCCTAATCGTTCTCCTGCTTTGTGGCTGGACACCTTAGCAGTACCCGTCCAACATCTCCCATGAACTGCACGAATACAAAGAATTCCATACTGCATCGGTCGTCGCGCACGATAATCAGGACCACGCTGCCCATTGCATCGAGCGGGGTGGGTAGTGATAAGTGGGCTGCTGCTCAGAATTCCCTCTCTTCTATTCAACCTTTGTCTTCTGTCCCTAACCACCTCTATTTGCCCCATCTATCCACCCATAATGCTCCCACTGATAACACGGCCGATACTCGCACCGGTTCATTGTCAAATATTGTAGTAAATAATCCACAATCGCATAACTCACATTTTCTCAAGCCTCGTCAGCCTCTGAATCTCGGCTCCTTCAACGTGCGTACACTCATGCAGGCCAGTCAGCAGGTGTGCCTAGCCCTCACAATAGATTCTCTGAAGATTGATGTATGCTGCTTAAGTGAAACGCGTATCCAGGATTCGAGCAGTGTAATTCAACTAACTGTTCCTGGTATGTCATCGATGTATTTGATGCGCATCTCAGGAGACGGAGTAGCTAGAGCTGTGGGTCAACGTGGTGTAGGAATAGTTTTGACTGAGAAGGCTGAGGCTGCCCTTTTAGACTGGATCCCTGTTAACAGTTGTTTATGTGCTATGAGACTCCAAGGGTCAGTCGGCATTCAAAAGGATAGTTGTGTTGAGCGTAATTTGTTTGTGATCTCGGCGTACGCCTCAATGGACTGCAGCGCTGACAGGTAGAAAGATGAGTTCTATGATGCCCTCGCCACCCTCGTTCAAAGCAGTAAAGGTTCTGACATTGTAGTGCTAGCTGGTGACTTCAATGCACAAGTTGGCAAACTTAGTGTGTCAGAAGCCTGTTTAGGTGGGCGTTGTGCTTTACCTGCTGAGCGTACAGATAACGGGGATAGACTTCTCCAGTTTTGTGCAGACAATCGATTGTTCTTGTCTAGCACCAATTTCGGACACAGCTCTCGTTGCACAGTGACATGGCGCTCTAACTCAACAGGTACTTTGAGTCAAATTGATCATATTGCCGTAAGCTACCGGTGGCGCAGTTCTGTTCAGAACTGAAGATCTTACTGGTCCACGTACGTAGAGTTGGACCAAGCATTAGTTTTAATGCGACTATCTCTCCAGCTCCATGGTCATCGTCGCAAACCGCAAACGTGGTTAGCCGTGCAACGTTTGTGTGATCCAGAAGTACGCACCCGGTATGAGCAGAAGTTAGCATATGAGCTAGGATCTTCGACTACCGGTTATGTAGATGAGCGTTGGGCCCATATCCAGCAGGAAATGCACGTTGCAGCAGGTTTCGCCTGTGGTCCTAGATCCGTTGTCCATCAAAGACACTGGATCTCGTAAGAGTCGCTGAGTATAGTGGAGCAAAAGCGTCAGCTCTCGAACCGTAAGGGGATGAATAAGATACGGAGAAAGCTACGAAGACAAGTTACAAAAAGCCTTAAGAAGGATCTCGAAAATTGGTGGGTCAAGGTAGCCGAAGAAGTGGAAATAGCAGCTGCTTCAGGTAACAGTCAAAGACTGTTCAAACTTATTCGTGACACCAGTGGACGGTGCACCCTGGTCAGTGAAACGATTTGCGATAGAAATAGAGAACCCATCCATGGCAAAGAAAGAAGGCCGAATACTTCAAGGAACAGTTTAGCTGGCCACACACTAGTGTAGTTACTCCCGTGTCAACAACTGTGACTTCTTGGGTGGTATCACTTGAGCCCCCATCGAAAATAGAAGTACAGTCATGTATTCGATTACTAAGGCGGGGGAAAGCGGCAGGTCCCGACGGACTTTCCCCAGTTCTTTTCAAACTGGGTGGGAATGTTTTGATAAAATCGCTTACCGCCTTGCTCTGTGACATTTGGAACGCGTAGCGTATTCCGTTAATATGGAGCGAGTCACTAATTGTTCCCATCTTCAAGAAGAAATACGCAATAACTGCAGTAATCATCGTGGGATTGGCTTAATTCCGATAGTCACCAAAGTATTAGCTTCGATTTTGCTGCATCGCTATACACCGGCTCGTGAGAGGAGTGCCCGTGAACAGCAGGCTAGATTCCGCCCAGGTCGAGGATGCATCGGCCACATTTTTACTCTTCGCCGACTACCTGAAACGCGTCACACGCACCGCCGACCGACAATAATGGTTTTCTTAGACTTGAAAGGCGCCTTCGATTCAGTTGATCGAACATCGCTTTTCAGTACTCTTCATCGAAAAGGTATGCCCCAGAAGTTCGTGAACCTACTGAGATCATTGTATTCTCATACTTCTGGCCGCGTTAGAGTTTACGGTGAACTATCCGGTCAGTTCGAAACGACCAGTGGTGTTCGACAGGGATGTCCTATGTCTGGATTTCTGTTCAACTTCGTCATGGACGAAATAATGGACAGTGCGCTGCAAAATCTTGAGGATGTAGGCGTCGAACTAGGAAATAGTGGAAAGCTATGTGACCTAGATTACGCGGACGACGTTGTCTGCTTGTTCGAATCCACGGGACATGCTCAATGTGCACTAGATGGACTCGCAAGAGCTGTACCTGCATTCGGTATGTGCTTTGCACCTTCAAAGAGCAAGATGATGTTACAAGACTGGACGTCAACAATTCCGAGCTTGATGCTTGATGGGGAGGTGCTGTCAGTTGTCGACCACTTAACCTACCTCGGTAGCCGCGTGACGACGGATGGGAGCACAGTAGTAGAGGTGAGCACGCGTATATCCAAGGCTCGAGAGGCGTACGCTGGACTGAAGCACTTGTGGCGTCGATATGATATTTCACTGAAGTTGAAAGGCCTTGCACACTGTGCCTCAGTGCGTTCAGTTTTGTTGTATGATTGCGAGACTCGGGGTCTGCGTGCTGAAGATATTCGTCGTCTTGAGGTTTTCGACCATCGATGTTTACGTAGTGTTGCTAGGATTGGGTGGAATAGCCGAGTAAGCAATGATGAGGTGAGAAATCGAGTATTGGGTACTATTTCAGGGAACGTTTTGTCACTGCGTATCCAGATTAGTAGACTTCGTTGGTTGGGACACGTGTTACGTATGTCAAACACACGTCTACCGTACCGTGTCCTATTCTCCGTTCCTCCTCAGGAGTGGAAGAGACCAGGTGGAGGTCAACAGATGATTTGGCGACCGGCGTCCAATCCTCTGGATTCTGATGCCAGATTGATGGCTTGCCATAACAAACGGTTTAAGCGTTGGCTAGTGGACTGTAGACCGTAGTTCGACTGGTCACGACGCCGTTGCGTGGAAGAAATTTTTGAGTATTGACTTAAAAGATTAGCCACGGTCAGAGTGAATGTCGGCTGCTAATTCAAAAATAGGGAAGAGTTGCCGTAAGTATTTGATCACCGTCGTGGAGAACGTCTCGACAGGCGGATGCGAACGAAAAACGGGTGTACTCATCAATGTTAGTAAGAAGACATTTGTTTTGCGTGCATGAGGGAGGGCAACGGTCCTTTGAAATCAATACTCAGCCTTTTGGAAGGTTGCGTTGATTTGATTAGTGGTCTATCCGGTGGTTTGTAAAATCTAGCACACCTGACACTGGGAAATCGCTCGCCGCACTTCATCCAGGTAATATGGTAAGTTTCAAGAACGGTCGACATGAAACAAATGAGTTACCCCCGAATGGCAGAGTGATTCGTGTAAGTCTCTCGGAATGGTGGTATCGAGAACAGCTGTACAATAGCTGCGTGAAAGCGCATCAACCACTTGGTTAACACAACCTGGACGATAGACGACGTCATATCAAAATCAGGATAGTTCAACTCGCCATCGTTGAGTTTTTTCATTTTTGATTTTACCTTTTGGCTCGTTGCTGAACATAAGGGCAACCGACCGCTGATCTGTGGTTAATTTTAAATGATTCATCAATGCCTCAACTACAGCGTATGCTCATTTTTCGACGGCGGAGTGGCGTCTTTCGGTTGGTGACGATGTTCTTGAGAAAAACGCCAGCGGTCTACCATTTTGGCTGAGTGTAGTAGCACAAGCAACATCTGAGGCATCCTTTTCCACAAACAAAGTCACCTCGGCCTCCACGGTCAGTATTGTAGCGTTTTCAAGTTTGTTTTAGTTTTTCGAAGCACTGCATGGTAAGTGCGGGCATTGGAAATGTGTGATTTTGGACCAGTGGATTCATCTCGTTTGAGAAGTGTGATATCCACTGCGAATAATATTGAAACATTCCTAATGCGCGCTGTTGCTCTTTGATATTTCGAGAAGAGGCCAAATCCCTCATAGGTCTGAGTCTCTCCGGCTCAGGTCTTACAGTCCCTTGTGAAATTTCGAAGCCTAAGGTGTTCATTTGTCGTACGGATGTAACACTCTTAGTTTCGTTGAGTGTGAGATCGCATATTTCGGCCACGTCTAGAAAACGCTTCCGGTTTTGGTCGTGCTCTTTCGCCTCCGATTATGGCGTCCACATAGGCATAAGTGCCAAATAATTTTTACTTGTTGATTATATTAATGAGAGTCAGCTTGAAGTACGCCACGTCATTGGTGACTCTAAACGGGATACGACGAAACTGAAATAGCTTTCCACAAGCCTCGAAAGCGGTATATTTCTTCCCAGATTTGATAGGAATTTGGTGGTAAACGCTTCTTTAATCCTGTGCTGGGTACCTCAAAAAGCGCAGTCTGCTCGATTTGTTGGTCCATACGGGGAAACGGATATATATCAAGATCAGTGAATCGATTTTTAATCTGACTACAGTCAGATGCGTTTTTTGTCTTTCATTGGGGGTTACCAGGACCTGTGCTCGCCAGGGGTACCTCGAGGGTTCGATAATCCCGGTATTTAGTAAGCTGTGGAATTCAGCCCCCATAAATTATCCATCTGGTGTTGAATGGCGTCGAGGTCTTGTTGCTATAGACTGGCGTTCCGGTTATAAGTTATCAAACAGAGATTGTGGCTCTATCGAAGCCTCAAGAAGCCCGCACACGGAGAAGATAGGCCTATTGCCAACGACGTTGAACAAAAAAGAGTTAATTGTCATATGTAGCACCTCGTGATGAACTCGTTCAGAAGATCACCGCAGGTCTATACTCGACTCACGCTATTTACGCACAGAAATGCAGTGGCGAAAATGAATTTGTCTAACGCTTTTCAACAGGAGACGGTTCCAAAGAACTGTGCGGTTGACAGCAAAATGTCGCCCTGAAGTGGTAGACCTACGTACCGTGTTTCCACTGAAATAATATCCAGTCTTGCACTTATTTTCGACTCAAAAATTGCACGAGGGCCTACTTTCGGGATGTCTTATTTTTCGGACGTGAAAACTCATGTTTATGGACGTACGAAATTCTGTGTTTATTCAAATACAGTCGAGCCGTCTGAGATATCGTTATGAATTTCCAAATTCTGAATTTTTGATGACTCCATTTCCCGTAGAACCATTAACCTCAGTTTTTTGTGTCCAGCAATAAAACTTTCCTTAAATGAACATTCATTGTTCACGTAGCCTGCTTGTAGTGCCTTGGTAGCACAGCTGTCAGTGATTGTATCCCATGACTTCTTCACCCAAGTCACGATCTCCTTTAAACTAGGCTTCACAAAGTTTCCACACTGATTTCCCTCCATTCTACCCTAAATGTTGTCGTTGGTTTCTATGCTCAAATGGTCCTTACAAGGTTTGTTGTAACACCAAGTGGCTGTAAATATAAAGCAATTCCTGCGGGAATTTGATCCATTCTTCTCTCTGCAAGAAATTGCTGCATGTCTTAAGCACGATGAATGCTGGTTGCATCTCGGGCTAGTAGACTCCGTTGATCATCACGCAAATGAAGAGGCAGAACTAAGTCGACTCACTTCCCCATAACTGCTTGCACGCACTAGGCTTTTTCGATTGCGGGAGCATGAGTACCTGAAACACGTTCAATCTTGCTTCTTGCCTTTAGTGATTATTAAAAGCCGGAGTTTCCTTCTTTTCAGATAAAATATCAAAATACGGGTACCACGTGTACTTTTGTTGCCACTAGTGGACGTAATGTAGGTTGACGAGGCACCCATGTGGTCGCTCGTCGTTTGAGATCCTAGGCGCATAAACACTGCAGTTTCATCCATGGCAATCATGTTTGGAGAGTTCATATTTGCAAAAGTCTATTTCATCAACAAAGTACTTGAATGCAAGCGCGCGTTTAATAACTTCAGTGTCTTCCAGCCTGATTAGTGTTGTCGATCTTAAAGACAGTTTATATCGCTGCAGAAAGCCATCCAGCCAGTGTTGTGACGCTTTGTATTCTCTTGGGGTTGTTTCAAAATGTAGTTCCATTGCAAAAGTAAATGCTTTGGTATCAGCCCTGCGCATAACTACTCTTTGCTGTCTGTTCAACAATCCATTCATGGATGAAATCTTCCAGTTCAGAAAATAATGGTTGCCGTCCGGATCCACTCTTGCACTTTTTACCACATACTTCTTTCACTCGTTGGCTGACGTTATTGTGCTTTGCTCTCCGTTTTGGACCATTCAAACATCAAAAGTTTTCTTCCTGCGTATGATTCTTGCCCCTAGAGAGTTCAACAGTGCTAATCGACCGAAAAGCTTCCGTTTCCCACCTATCTTGATTTGTTGACAAACACCAAAGCAAAGGAAAACCGCCGGCGCTAGAATTCAACTTCCTTATTCTACCCTAGTGGTCCGCATCCGTTCATTATCAGTTGCGTACCAGTGACATCTATGCTCTGACTGACTGGCCAACGAATAACCAAGGCCTCCAGGCCTGTTTGTCCTGTGTAAAAAATTTACTAGTCTGTTATTGCTAGAAGGATCTAACTGACGGTGACAAACCGCATTTGGTCTGGTTGGACGCTTCAGATCACCTTGCATTAGGTCCATTTTACAATAACTAAGGCTTACAGGTTGTTTACACTAAGCGGACCGTCAAGCCTAACGTAGTTGGTCGGAAAAAAAGGTCAAAACAAGTCATTTGGTCCCTACTGCAGTTGATGCACGGACGAATCGGTGAGCGAAAAGACTCGAACTTTGCAGCTGTTTTCCCGTTTGGTCGAATTTCGAAGACTCAAACTGCAAACGTCGCGTTGTTTTGATCGTTGTGACCTAACGGCACTCGTCAGCCTTATTGAACCACACGGCAGCTGTCGATTTCAACCAAGGCTTAGTTCCCGCGGTACGGCTTATTTTAAAAGGATCCTGAAAAATCTAGCTGAGACTTACTTTTTGGGATGGGTTTCATTATCGGGAAAACGCGGTAGGTGCTTCTTGGCTCCGAATGATGAGGATAAAATCGAAAATTTCTCGATTTCACGCATGCTGCGTCCATCGGCCTTATCGGTGAATTTTTAAGAAACGCGATCCGTTTGAATATTATGCTTACTAGGTTTTCACAATAGGGCTTATTTTCTTTACCCATAGATTAATACAATTAGAAATTCACGCCAATAAATAAGAGCGTGTTTTTCTGTGCATACCGAACCGATTGTGATTCACTTTGACATCACACATGGTTCTATATGAAGGAGGTATTCCCTTCAGACTAGCATAATTGTTGCTGTGCTGCGAGTCTGTCCTACCGATGATCTCTCTGCCGCGTTCAACTTTCGGGATGTTTGTCGCCATTCATCGAGGAGGGCTGTGTGGATGATTGTTTAATGAGTCAAGTGCAGTTTCTGACACTAACCGTCTCTTGGAGATAGAATTGAAATTCGATAGTTGACTCATGGTTGGATTTTGTGGCTCAGGACTTAATGCTGCGTAGAAAAGTATCCAGTCGTTGATGTGGAAGGAGATGCTCGCTCGCTAGATGGATTCGTGCAAGCCTGTTCACGGACACAGCCCCCCCCCCCAACAGCTCGCTAGTTATATTCAGGAGTTAATTGGTATCTTTGTTAATCTGAATCCGCACACTGAAGTGACACGTCCGGTTCATCGACTGAACTGCAGTTCATCATCAGTTACTGTGCACTTTCGCAGTAATACATTTTCATGTTGTCGGTGGATAAGGCATATCTTTTTAAGGGTGTAAATGCATCCGGATTATTTGATGAATAGATTGTGATGATTATTGGACTGCTTTTGATCGGCGGTAGTCAAATGGTCATCATAATGGAGTTTATACCCTTCTGTCTCGGGTTCGAGTCCTTCCGTCGCCGCCGACCACGTTCCTCAGTTGGCAGCCTCGAATTAACTGCGACCTCTTTCCTGAACTATTCTACCATTGTTGTACGATAAAAAGAAGTTGACTAAAGAATAAGGTATCCGTAAACGGCTATCCAACGGATTCCGCTTGTAGTGACCATTACTTTTCACACAAATTCACCAATGTGGCTCGATTGTTCCTGTTAATCGCTCAAATGCTGGTACATGTTAGCGCATGCTCCAATAAGCCACGTAAAACGCTGTGGTAAATTCGTTTCGAAATGATTCATTTGTCATTCCGTAGGAAGGAGATCTGGTCCGCGAGTCTGATGTTCGTTACAATCTCTCTGATCGTGCAATCCCGTCCAATAGGCAGTACGCGGCATCCGTTCCGTTAGATCCCGTACAACACTCGCATAGCGATTCTGGCACTCAAACCCCTACCGGAATGAGTGAACCATCAGATCAAACACCAGAGGTAAGGGGTATTTTCAAGTTCTGTTCTCAAAAGTGTACTTGAATCATCGATAAAACGAATGACCATGTGTTGCACTCGATTCCGGGGGTGAAGGAAATGTAACCTCAGTATTTGCCTAATGGCTGTAATCTCATTTGAATCGTCAGGAGCGTTCATGGACGAAGATTCTACTTTTAGAATCACACGGTGATCGTTTTAAAGTTGTTTTGTCGTTTAACACGGTCAACCTCCACAACGAGGACACATGGTACCAAGTTTGGATTCTCGCTATAAGTAGTATGGCATAGTATCTCTATTACAAGACAAAATTCCCCCGGAATCATACGAGCGGTTTCGCAATTGTTGCCACTTATCAGGTATGCGTACCCGGTACTCTTCTGTCCAATCATCCCTATACTTGAGCGCTCCATAATTGGTTTACTGCTGTGATCTTATTTGAATCGTAAGAAGCGTGCATGAACAAAGATTATTTGATGTTTGCCACACCTTCTAAACACAACTATTCCTCCTTGAATTTCACAATCATTTAAGACACTATCGTGTTCTGACTTACAGCACTCACCATCGTCGGTTCATAAGATCAACGAATTAGTGTAGTCAGATACGTCGTTTGTGGTCCCTTGCATGACATTGTTTAGTTCGCACAGTCGTTGAACTCTCTCTCTCTCTCATGCACAAACTCACAAACACACACACATTATATATATATATATATATATATATATATATATATATATATATATATTGAGGGAAGCGGTAGAAAAAATGCTAAAGCAAGGGGTAGTCAGGCCGTCAACTTCTCCGTGGGCTTCACCGGTAGTGTTAGTTAAGAAAAAAGATGGGTCAATTCGCGTCTGTGTGGATTATCGGAAGCTGAACAGCGTAACCCGAAAGGATTCGTTTCCGTTACCTCGCATTGACGACACACTGGATGGCCTAGCTGGTTCCCAGTGGTTTTCCACACTGGATTTGGCTTCAGGGTATTGGCAGGTTGAGGCAAAACCAGAAGATAGAGAAAAGGCGGCATTCGTTATTCCCAGCGGATTATATGAATTCGATACCATGCCTTTCGGGCTTACGAATGCCCCAGCCACGTTCCAACGCCTTATGCAAGTTGTTCTCGCAGGCTTGCCTTCCAACACGTGTCTGTTTTATCTAGACGACATAATTATTCCCGGAAAGTCCATCCAGGAGCATTTAGGCAATTTGAAGTTGGTCTTCCAGAAATTGGAAAGTACTGGCTCGCGCCTCAACCCCAAGAAGTGCGTGTTCCTGAAAGACACGGTCAAATTCTTAGGTCATATGATTTCTCGGGCCGGGATTAGTAGCGGCCCGGATAAAATTCATGCTGTTGAATACTGGCCTATACCCAAAGATGTAGACGAGGTGAGAGGCTTCCTGGGACTCGCTTCTTATTACCGCCGACTTGTACCTGAGTTTTCCGCCGTCGCTTCCCCATTGACGGAGCTAACAAAAAAAGGCAAGCCGTTTGATTGGTCAGAAGACTGCGCTCGAGCGTTCAGTGAACTCAGAAGAAGACTCTGCAGTGCCCCCATTTTAGCCCTACCGGATCTGTCGGACACCTCCGGAAGCTTTATTTTGGACACAGATGCAAGTGATACTGCTATTGGAGCAGTTCTGTCTCAACGGTCCTCAAATAACGAAGAGCACGTCATTGCTTATGGAAGCCGTACCCTAAATCGAAACGAACGCAATTACTGCACTACCCGTAAAGAAATGCTAGCTCTAGTGCATTTTACCAAATATTTTCGGCACTATTTGCTAGGAAAGACGTTTCTAGTTCGGACCGACCACGCTTCACTTCAGTGGTTGAGGAACTTTGAGAACCCCGAGGGACAAGTGACACGATGGCAAGAGAGGTTACAGGAGTATAATTTTGAGTGCGAGCATCGAGTCGGCAGAAAACACAAACGCTGATGCACTATCCAGACGACCTCAATGTGACCATGGAAATTGTCCCAGTTGTACCGAAGCATGGACAATGACAATCACCCTGCAACAGTCGAAAAGCGAAATGTGGGGCAAGTTACAAGAACAAGACCCAGATATGCGAATAATCTACGGCTATTTGAAGGATGGAAAGGGCAAGCCATCCCCCGAGATGATGAGAGGTTGCAGCTGGGAAACGAGATGTCTGTGGTCCCTCTGGGATAGTTTGCGACTTGAGGAGGGCGTGATTTATTTTCACTCTGGACCGAATTACATGCGCCGTCTGGTGGTTCCGGAAATGCAGGTAGGCGCGTTGCTACAAGAATTACATGCGGAACTGGGGCACGTGGGACAAAACAAATTGGAACAAGCAGTACTACACCGATTTTGGTGGCCCCATCAGCGGCGCGATGTCCGCAATATACATGTTTGGCATGCAGCTTGTGCGCTCAGATCAAACGGCCAGCGCATCACACTCGAGCACCTCTGCAAAGTTTGACCACGGGGTTTCCTAACGAGATAGTGGCAATCTACGCGGTTGGGCCATTTCGAGAGACGGTGAAAGAAAACCAATATATACTGGTGCTTATTGACCACCACGGGCCCGTTACAGATTTGGCACCCACGGCGGGCCGGTTAGCTAGAAACAGACACATACGCGACTCATCAACCATCGCCCGGTGCACTACGCTCGGTCAATAGCGGAGAACACAGAGTACAAGAGAGGAAAGTGTATTGGGTAAGAACAAACGCAATAAAAACAAGTTACACCAGTCCTTCACAGTTCCGGTTTCTCCGGGTCGGGATCACTACGCTCCTCGGGAATAGCGGCAGATCTTCTTGTCCAGGATTCTTCACCAGTCTTCGTCCAGTTCAGACGCCCGACAGGTGCACCTGCAACGAACCAACGACAAAAGATCAGCACGTTCAAAAGTCCCTCTAATATGGCCGCCCCCGCTCTTATATTTACACCACCCCCCTCATTACGAAGGCACTGCCCTCAATGCCCTTCCTGGGCCACCTTTTGCGGGTATTTCCAACTGCACAGCAACATTCCGTGACCCGGGGTTGCCTGAGAACGCGGCACTCGTATCTGGTTTTAGTTTATCGAAATGTACGGTGAATGGCCTTTGATTAGAGTCCCTGAGTGATTGAACAGAACACGTGAACGCCGACAAAACTTCGCAAAATTTCATACGGCCCTCTCCAAGCCCGATGGAGTTTGGCGGGTAGTCCCGGATCAGCCTGATCCGATCGCAGCCACACCCGGTCGCCTGGTTCCAAAGGACTGTCATATGTGGACCTGTCATAATATTCTTTCTGCCGACGATGTTCGGCTTGCAACTGTCGGCGTGCTAGCTGGTGGCTCCGAACAACGCGTTCTCGACTTTGGATAACGTAATCGCTGGCCAACAGCCCATTGGGTGCCGGGTGCGGGCGATCCATGTCAGCGGGAATTCTCATTTCACGCCCTGTTACCATGAAATGAGGTGTTTGTCCAGTCGATGCTTGCACCGTGGCGCAGTAGTAGCAAACCTTCACTTCTCGATCTGCCGGTTGTCTCCCTACCTTGGCCGAAACGCGAAAATTCCTGGGGTTATCATGTTCATTCCACCACCTGTCTGGTCCAGCCTGGTGCTGGTAGACTCCAAGGTAGCCAAGTCTTTCGGGGGTTGTAGCCGGAGGAATACCTTCGCCATGGGGTCTCGTACCTTAGCCAAAAATCGACTTAGGATCCGGCTTTCCCTGCCCTCCCTTGCCTCCTCCGGAAATCTCAGCCGGGCCAGACGACGCAGTGCGGATAGGTATTCCACTAGTCTCTCTCCTTCCGCCTGTGTCCGTACGTAGAATTCATTTTGGCGGTCAACCTCAGCCACCGGGCTGTCAGCGATTCGCCTCAACAGGGCAAATAAGGAGTTCACGTCTTCCGGGACTCCATGGTCAAGTAGTTTGCTGAATACTTCCTTCGACAGCAGCGTTAGTATCAGGTCTATCCGCTCATCGGCCGGAAAACGCTGAATATATCGCTTTGTTTGCCCCTCCCAGACGCTAACATCATCTCCCAAAGATAGCTTGTCCGGCACCGGGTACGGAGGTTCCCGGCGCCTGTTGTGTCACAGCAGTCCCACTCAGAATGAGGGTAAATAAAGCTGCAGTAGAATAGTGCGAATTGATCGAAGGAAATAGCGCTCGAAATACTTCGATGGACAAATGTGAGGGACTACACTTTTTAGAGGAATTTACTCAGTGTGTCAGGACCTAACGAGGATCAGAGTGTATTAAAAAAACGATGCGACGTGTGGTGTGTTAGGCACAGCACTACCTGTGGAAGAATTCCAATTTAACAACCAAAAACTACCTAGTGAAAGGTTGCTCTCGGTAATCGAGACGCCGACTAATTGTACTTTTTCCCACCGACAGACGCCTTGTTGACATCACAGTTTCCTCATTGAATTCATTCTCCTCTGTTTGCTGACTGTTGCATAACGATTCGTATTACACTTTTATTGATCATTCATTTTGTTTCCACCGAGAACTGCGGTCGATGGCGGTATTATGTTAGGAGATTTTGGTTTACGAGTTAAATACATCCGCACAGAAATCATTTGAAACGACCGACATCTGTGGTCCCTCTTTTCTCTGCTTCATAAAGTAAATAAGCACTCATAACAGTTCGTTGTATTTTAGTGACCACCGGTAACCCCAATCGTTAAATTTGATATGTCGTATTTCGATAGAGAGGTCAGGTACTTGTTACTGCAGAAAAACGCGCATCGGGAAATCTGGGCATTCCGGCCAATAATAGTTGCTGTTCCCTTATCACTAACTGGAGAGTGTGATACCGGTGGCCACTTCTCATCCCGTTCGCATCCTACTCTATTCATCTTGTAAGCTAACCGCATGTGCATTGATCGCGAGTTATTGCTTCGAGGAAGTACTATTTTATAAACTGATATGATTGAGAATGATATTTTCTCTCTCTTTGTTCTGGCTGCTCATTGTTCCCGTAAATATTGCCATTTCGAATTCTAAGCTCACTGATTTCTTCGATCATTTCAATAACACATGCCCACTCAGAATTTTGTGGAAGAGGAATATGAAGAATCACTGACGCAGTTTGCGGACCTTATAATTGAAGGTCTAAAAAATAGCCCTTCCTTGCGAAGCAATCAACCGCGTGAGGTTCACACTCAATCATCATCATCATCTTTGCGTGTGCGCAATGAACCACCGACTTCGAACAATGCCCCATCACTCAGTTTGCACGCGGCACGTTTCTGTCCACCGGTCGTGAACGGACAACTCACTCCGCCGCTTAAGTTCGATACAGTTCATCCACTGACCTCAATCCCTTTGCAAGTGCCTGCTTTAGACGAGTGTGCAATCTACAACGAGCCGTGCGACGCAAAGCCCAGTCCAGGCAACAATCCGGAAGATTCGGTTACAATCTACACGGTCAATTTATTCACTCCTGACGCGACTGAGGTGGGCTGTACACGTGGCTCGTCGAAGGGCGGCAGGTATGTGCGAAATTCATTTGTTACACTTGTTTGATGATTAGTATTCGTGTTGATATATATATATATATATATATATATATATATATATATATATATATATATATATATATATATATATATATATATATATATAATCATTAGTCTCACGAACCTCCTGTTTTATTGAGAAGAATCAGCAACCTCGTTCGTGAGACTGGGGTGTGTCTGATCAACTTCGTACAATCAGGTGTGGTAAAGCGGGTCGAACAAAATAGCAATGCTCTTCACGACGAGAGTTTCCGATGGATGTTTTTATTTTGGATATCAACTCGTTTTTTATTCAGTGTTTGGGCATAAGCGCATTGGCAGGGAGGGGTTAGTCCACAGCCACAGGGGCCCACGGCACTGCCAAGGAGATTTATCATCTTGACCTCGAATGGTGAATCACATAGGGTGGCACCAGTATATTGAGCGTGTAAATAGTCCGGTCGACAGCAAAGTGCTCCCTATCTCTCGTCATTGAAATAAGCCGGCTGTGACGGAGTTCTAAGTCAGTTATCATATCTTAAAGCCAGAGGCGAGTAACCTTGTTCAAGACCCTTTTACAAGGTTTTGAGAAAGATTACTGGCGGTAACCGAAACGTCGACTGATTACGATCTTTTCGGACAACGTTGTGCTACCGAACAATGAACACTTACGTATAAAATATCACACGGCGCATTATTTTTTCGATGCACTCCGAGTTGATCTTGGCTCCATTACTTTACATCTGGAAGTGCTTTCATTTTCGGCGCTGGTTCTCTTGTGGGGATGAATGCCCAGGGTAAATTTTGTACGTTTGTTCGCGTATGTATGTGCATCAGTAAGAGGAGTTTTGCACTTACGGGGCCGTGTTAGTCTCGAAATCACACAAGCGACAAAATGACTTGCAATTCACTGATGGTGTGTTTGCTTGCAGTTTGTTTTACCAGTGGTCGTTTCTTATCCCATCGTCGGTGACTGTGCAAGGAATTTTTAACGTGTGCAATTTGTGATGACAAAAATTGTTTCATCCATTTTTCATGATGATTAGTGGGCGCTATTTAGTCACTCCACTTCTGATACCTTGTACTCTTTCTGGCAACCTAGTCCTGACTTGAAACTACAGGTTTTCAGCTATTTTCGGGCCAGAAATTGTTTGTATGCAAACAATTTTGTCTTTGGATATTGCGGCAGTGTTTGGTTAATATGTGAGGACAGCCTGTGGGCTGTGGAACTGTGTTGTCCGGTACCGTAATTATTCCATCAATCAAGTCCACAGAACAAACACAGTGGAGACCAGTGTGAAAAATATGAGATACAACAACTGACTTATCACGACCAGCTGGAAACAGTTGCGCGCATACACCCGGGTTCCCAAGATGCTAGTTTAACACAGGCGTTCACTCAGTACTGGCGCTTTGTTTTCTATACGTCATCAACTCAGTTCCGTTCCGCTTGATCGGTCCACTTGTTACTCTGGTAGCCACCACCCAAATACCTGAATGGTTCCGTGAAATCTGTTCCCGATATTTTTCTCGATCATTCATCTACTTTTTAATATTGATTTGCTATACTTTGCTTAGTTAGTTAGTCTTTTGCCTGTCACCCTTCTATTCTTCCCTAACTAAATTAACGCTTCTCCAGTGTTCGATGTACCAGTGTGAGCACCCGTTTATTTAGATCCCAAGTCCATTAGGATGGTTTTCTGTGCCATCATGTTTCATCACACTTATATACCGTTCTGATCGTGTCAATGATGTAGTGTCTATGCCAATCCATTTCCTTTCAGCCTAATTTCCCTTTCAGCCTAATTTCCCTTTCTGACAACCTACGTGATACCCAACACTTTTTATTTCTGATCTGGCCTCCATTCTAGTAGGTTTCTACTGTCTCATTCCCCTAAACTAAGAAGTGATCGGGGATCACCGTTCACTCTGTTTCCAGATTATCCTTTGTCAGTAATACTGTGGTCTCATAATGACCATTCATTTGAAATGGTTACCCCACATGCGAGGTCGAGCTAGAGAACCAAGACACGGAAAAAGAATCCGTTGGAATCAAGTGATTGTGTTGAACCAGCAGGCTATCCTTCGGGGACTGTTCGCTAGTTGTTGCTACATGGTTTTGTGATATGTATCCTTGGCCTGTTTTTGACCTAACGAGGTTTGCTGAGTGCCTGAGTGTTTATTATTATTATTATTATTATTATTATTATTATTATTATTATTATTATTGTTATTATTATTATTATTATTATTATTATTATTATATTTCTCTCTTTCTTGTTTTTGATCAAGACTATCTGTTCATTTTACTTGAGTTTAGACAGATTGTTTGCTAGCTCGGTCGACATTGTCTTCTTTTTTCTTTCCACGTGTCCTTCCACTCTTTACCACTGCTCGATTGTCCTATTTAGCCTACTTAAAAAGACCATTTCCACACCACGTTAATGACTTGATTGTTATCAGTCACGCCCTGTTCCACTTCCGTAGATTTTCTGATGACCGGATTGTGATGTACTCTCACTGATACCCGCGACAAATTCAGCAACCGGATTCTCACGGATCATGCGCATTCTGCGACACAATTCCGTTTTAGAATTAATTTTGTAAGGTTACTATTCCGTGTCTTAATGTCACGTGCGTTCAGGTTGACAAGGTCAAAGTCAGAGGTTACACACGAACTTTAGTTTCCCAAAATTTCTTTCCATTTTGGTTCGGTCTTTTCCTCCCTTTTTACCTCGTAGCCAGGATCAAATTCTCATTTATTTTACAGACATGTAAACTAGTCACCATACCATTACAGATATAATGGAAGTTTAGTAGCACCAATCACTCTGTGTATGTGTTTGTGTGTGTAGAACGAATATTCATGAGAAAAAGTTATGTTTGGTAGTTCTTTTCCACCGTGTTCCCCACGTCTTTGCACGAGATGCATGCAAGAGCAAACGACCTGAGGTTGTCAACTTTTCTTCCGGTAACCAGTAGCTAAATTGATTCGAGATATGTCTTAACTGCTTGCCTAAATGACCATCATTCGATTTCTCCCTGTTAGGAAGCGTATGATGTCTCCCTGTTTCACCTTTTCTAATGACTCGGTGTTTCTCGTGATTTACGTTCGATCTACAGCATCATTTCCATGACCTTCGCTTTCGGGTACAAACACGCTTTCGCACGTGGAATACAAGTATTCTGTAGTTCAGTCATTTCCAGCTGACATTAAGGCGACTTTTGTTCTATCGCCTAACTCGAATAGTGTGTCCCATTGATGTGGTATGTCCCAGCAGAAGGGAACTACTCGTGCTTGTGTGTGTATGTGTGTGTGTGTGTGTGTGTGTGTGTGTGCACGTGCTCGCTCTCCGACTGGTTTACCGATTCGTCACTCTTCCTTGTACCTCTAATGAGTCTTGCATTCGTTTAATGATTGCCAGTTTGATCCTTCTCTGCCTAATTTTGTAGACATTTCAATTTATGATGATGGTGTAGTGTTTTGCAGTTCGTAGTCGGTCTTGAGTACGTTGCTTTGTTATTTTGTATCTCGATTCTCGGATTTGGCGCGGCTTCCTGAAAGAATAACCAAATAGAATTCTTTTGACTTTACGAAACGATTTTTGCTCAGGCGCGACTGTGTTCTGTGCTACTTATCCATGATTTTGGGTTCCTGCTCTTAGAAGCGAATTCTCGCTAACATATAATGCGCGATGCATCCCAGTTCATTTCGCTACATCTTTACATAACGCATACTGCAGTCAAAGTGATTATTTTATAGCAAAACGGACGAATGGAATGTTTAGAAATAAAGGCAAAATCACGTGACGCTGGCATACACACATGTCTACCGGATAAGTACACAATAATTATCAAACTTCGTTACCACGGCAATGATAAATCGATCACAAGCTTGCGTTGTTTGCACAGTTTAAAGTGGTGTTTACGGATCGAAAACGCTGCACACAGTTTGATAGGTTTTTATTTGTGGTTGAGTAGATCGCTTCAAGTGCCTGACTTGCAATAACGCAATGCTCATAAAGATGTCCTGATACAGTCGTGGGGAATTTGTTGATCATTCTTTTCTGAAGCCACACCGGAATAGTTTCAACCATTCAATGATATAACTACCTTTCCGTTTTTCTAATGAAAGTGGCTGATCTTGTGTCAGACACTATTTCTTGCATCGAAGGCTCGCTTCAGATCTTTGGATAATCTCATTATTATGGCAATTCGGAGTGTCGCTTTGCAAGACCGGGCATCCCCGGATGTCAGTGAGAAAGTCAGCCTCGTTTCACTCCCTCGATCTATCCAGCTTTATCTTCCTAACGTTATCTGTTTTGTCTTTAATTTCATCCTTCACTGTTTTCACTGGATCTTTTTAACAAAAGAAACATCCTCTTTTTCTCACAACCGTTCCACGAATATTTTGCCGCTTTTTGCTCCCGCTCACAATTTGGCTAGACAAGCCAAGTGAGTGATTAAGATTCTAGCAGTTCACAGACTTCGTACAATCCTGAAAAGTTCATGCCATAATTTATCTACGAGGTGGACATTGTGGACTACATTTTACAGACAGACATCCACACGCGTGAAAAGTTGGAGCTGTGGTTCTTTCATCCTCCCTTTTTGGTGCTCCAGCCGACCTTTAGCAATTGTTCCCACGTTTTCCCATGTTTCTACCCGCAAAAGTTGCAAAATATCTCCAAATGAATACTTTTAGTCGGCCTCCTACATACAAACCGACATACATACTGATGTGCATCAGCTGTTCGCACAGTTCTTCCTGTTCACTCGCGCCAAAAGACCATGGCGTTCATGTATGCCACAGGGAAAAAGGTTTTGGCGCGCGGTTCACGCGCATTCGGAACCCGCTGGGTTGATTCTTTGTTGCGATATGCTACACGGTTTGGGATTCGGTGCGGGTCTCAGCCTGTTGTTGTGTCAGTTGTCCTTTCACCCGATCCTCTCGCAGTGATTTTACTCCCGTCAGTTTCTTGTCCCATTTTGTCTGAGGTGGCGAAAGTCAACAACAGAGATGATTCATCTTGATAAAATCAGATAGCGCGCGCGCGGGCTGAAAACCGTGTCACCAACGACCTCGTGTTGACCGAGTGTTTAGGAAAAATTCACGTTTTTAGCTCGAGTTCGTTCGTTCAATTATTAATTCAGTTGGATACTACATTTACGCTGTGATTGTCTATCGTTGTCAACAATGGGGGTTTTGGTTAGTTTTTTTGTGACACCAGCCACTACTCAATTACGGCACGATGTTGCTGACCATCGAACCAAACCTGGTACTTCCGGTTGCAAGATTTTATCTAGTCCGTTCAATTCCTAAAATGTTGTGTCATCTAAGGCTTGGTGGTTTTGTAACTTACTCTTTTTGATTGGAAAACTTCGGAAACTTCGGTGACCCGCGGTAACCGAGACGTCGGCTCATTAAAGTCTCTACCTACAACGCTGTGTTCCTAATATCAAAAACATTTCTAAAACCCATAATATATGGCACGTCGATTCTTCGATGCACTTTAAACCTCGTTCAGACTTCATATACTTAATCATCCTTCCTTTAAATGTGCCCCTTTCTCTCCACGTATTTATCTGCTCAATTTTTCTCAAGCCAGTGTTCCTTCATTGTTGGTGTCCAGATTTCGGCGAAAGTTAAACTAAGATATGGCATAACTTGTTCACATGAAATTATCTGTGCAACAGTCAACTTTAGCTTATCTCAATATTTGTCACCTGAAGAACGGGCTTGCCAGATGCCAACAGTGAGAATGTTCTCATTTGGGACCAGTAACCCGTTCATTCGTGAAGTGTTATTCTGAGGTTCTCTTTCTAACTGACTTTACCGTTGCACATTGGATCATAACCATGTAATCGTATAACTTGGATGAGATTGAAAATGAGAAAGACTGGAATCGGTGCTGCTGAATTCGATCGCCCTGCATATGCATTACTGTCCGTGTCTGTCAGTCGAAGAGTTTACAAGAGAACGAAAGAAAGGTTTCGTTGGAATCATAAAAGAAAATGAGGAAGCGTATTCAATCGAATGAGGCATAACAAATGGACTGACGTGTGATAGATGAGTGAGGCCAAGAAAAATCCTTTGAATAAACATGAATTATTAATCGTCGAAGAAACATATAAGCCCTAGCTATGCCGTGCGAAATTGTCTTTCATCGGATGGAGATGCAACAGAGAAGTAGTAAATGTGGACAAACTCTCCATGTTCAATACGTGCCGACTTTTTTCGACACATTGCAAGAAAGTAATAGAGCAAAGTGTCCGGCATTCTCCACTTTCACTCCAAACAGCGATTTCGTCTCCATGGTTACATTCTGGAAAACAACAATTACGGTAATTCCGTGGTTTGAGAGTCAAGCGCCGTAGGTTGAGAGCCTTGTATCGCAGTTTCATTATGGCACAAAACTCCTAAACTACCAAAAATGCTGTAGATAATTAGCGACGCATCCGGGGTACTCAGGTTAGCTTGGAAGTGGATCAAATGAGGTGAGGATTTGGAGTTTTGAAAGGTTGGAAGATCATCTAAAACAGAAGTTTATCTTAAGCATACTTCAGTGTGTATGCACAAGAAATGAGGTAAAATCCTTTATGTGATGTTTTTTAACCAGATGGTGCTCTTGAAGTGAACGCATGTTTTATTACTTTGTATGTGCATCACGTGGACTGATATTATGCAACGCCTTTTAATTATTCCTGGTGGGTGTACGGGTGGTGGTTGATTCGTGGCCAGCACGCAGCCTGTCAATCCCAGCAGACCAGCATCATCACATTGAGTCATGGGATGCGCAAACAGAGCTTGTTCAGTATCGAGTTCAAGACTTGAGATAATTGGATGTCGAGCGGCGGGACAGCGAATCGATCGAACGAAAGATGGATCCCGTCATGCGATGCTTAGCTTCAACACAGGCCAGTTAGATGGTCTGGACGCCCATATCGGTCGAATCAGTGTGATCTGTGCAAGGACTGGCTACGAAGACCAACACCGTACATAATTATTGCGTTTTACGCCAATAAAACAAACTTGTTCGTAGGCAGAGGACGTGCACATTCTTGCTAACTTCATGGTCTGAATGCATTTTACTTTGTCTATTTTGAAGCTTGATACCTTCCTACCAACTACTTTCACTGTTAACCCCCTGACAGGCAAACAAACAAATGATGCTAATGCCATCTACGTTTTTGTCAAGAATTTCAGTTGACACTCGACTGTTTACCACAATCCTGGGGTGATAAATATTCATTTGGGGCCGTATTCCCTGATCATATTATCGAACTCCAATTTCATATCGTTTTTTAGTTATTCATTTTCTGAAATGTCATTTTCCTCGCCACGTGTAGAAAATTCCCAGTTAGTTTAACTGTGTTACAGCAGCTCTGCTGTTCATGTTCTACGCTCATCTTTCACCTTACGTAGCGTCCAAATGTGCAGTCCGTTAACGGTGAATCTAGGCTCTGCCCCCGAATTTGTGCCCGATTCTTGACTAAACTGCCCCTATCCTATCTGAAGATGTGGGGCGATTCGGATACAGGGCCCGTACGTTGTGTTTCGGCTCCCACCCGAATGTTCATTGCATCGGATTATCGATTTTGGCATAGTGAACAGACCAATGTCAACAAATCAGTTGCATGCAGGTATACCAAACCGGTGGACTTGTTCGTGCCTGATGCCCGAGCTTGTGTTCCTTTGCTCAAAATAAGTTCTGAAGCAAAAGAAGATGACCTGCGTCCTATAAAAAATAAGTTCGCAAGCGTAAATATCACTAGCGTTAACCATTCTTTGTGCTATTCGAAACTAATAATTGACTTCTGTAATGGATGGTCGTGTGACATTTACGCGCGGCTCACCGTTCAAAGTCCACGGAGGGGCACTCTGAAACTGTTTCCTCTAACTGTTAGGGGTCATTGTTTGATCCGATAGCCTCTTGTGTGGCATTCAAATTTTCCAGTAAAAATGCGAAGAAAAAAATACGCCGGCTTGTAATCAAGTATGGTGCCAACGCAGCAATGACAGTTACAAAAATAAGGGAAGGGAAGTAGAATGCGGTAAAAAAGACAATGAGGTGAAAAATTAACTGCCGCTTTTTGCTTTTTACCGTACACCTTTGATGTTTTTTCTGTCATTTTCACGCGATGACGTTTGTGTGTATACGGGGCACCAGAGTTCGACGGGCAGATTGCACAGCATTCGCGCCACGGACCTCTGTTCTCAACCATGTCCCTCGAGGTCTCCAACCAACGACAGTCCTCGTTATTTGGGCTCCAACCAGGCAGGTGAGAAGCGCCAGCCAAAGCCAGTGCTAACGCTTAGTTCAGTTTGATGATGATTTTTTTGTAACGGCCGACTTAAGTGATTCCCGCCTAGTCGTTTACTTTGTGATCAAATAACCACTTGACCTAGCTGAAGTTTCATTTCATTTCAACTAAGTTCTTTCTCACGACCGACTCAGTTCATTTTACTTCCCAAGTTTGTTCTTGGTCGCTATGCTAAAAGGATGTTGGTTTTTTACACAAGAGCACAATGATTGCTGGTTCGAAACCCATTATCCAGTCATGATTTTTCGGGATCAACTTCTGTTGCATCCAGACTGAATCGTACGCGTATTTCCTTCTCGCCGTGCTCGATTTTGGTAATCCGTTTGCTGGATATTTTTTTGATTTCATAAGAAGACATTTTTTACAACACGGACAGCTAATGCACTTGGTGGCAGACTAACCGCGACTACTTCATCCAATTTGGGCGATCTGTGCAGTTAATCTGACCGATTGAGACCTAATGCGGTTTTCTACGCCAAGTCTCGGGGTCCGGTTGCCGGTTATCCGTAATAGTGCAGCGGATTTTTGTGGCTATGGAATCTACTCTTTCCATTACACTTATCCTCAAACGTGATGGAAAAAAATTCAGATTACGTCGCCATTTCGCGGAGCGGAGTTTCAGCTTATGCGGTGCATGAAACAACTACCTCTTGCCTACTTTCGGCTGATTTTCCGTTTCGAACAGAACCGTGAATGCTGCAACATTGCACGATATCATTATACCTCAACTTGGTGCATATTTGTCATGTTATATTACACAATATTCCGGAAAGGGGGTCGCGGCCAATTTAAGACTCTCAGTCGAGGAGTGACCGGCAGTGGCCGCCCGAGGATTTAATCCCGGAACTAAAAGGGTCAGAAGTTCACCATGATGACCGTTTGACCACAGCCGAACAAATAGCGTTTGCATAGATTCATGTAAGATATTAATATCCCAAAGTTATGGGGAACAAAAGGGGTGATGGGTAGTTAACCTGCATCAACACGGTATAGGTAAGGTAATATTTAGTTCTTTCTGCTGATACTGAAATTTTACTTCGATGCATGGAAAAGGTCTCGGCCAACCTCAGTGTAGTTGTGGAGCCACCTACGTGGGTCGAACAGGCTGACAATCACTTAGCCGAGTGATTGATAATATTCGAGCGCTTCGTTACGCAATGAGGGTCCGGTCAGTCGCACAATAACAAGGATGAAAACCGCTAAATTCCGTCATCAGCTGTCACTCATCATCTTCTGGTGATGCAGCATCCAGTTGACCGGATCACCGCGTTTCGCGTCATGTACGCCGAAATAATTGTTCGGTTATGGTTTGCCGAGACCATTTCCATACATCAGTGTAAACCTCCATTATGTCAGCAGTGTAATACACAGGATGGTCCGTTGGTGCGAGAAATCGAGTCACAGAGGTCCGCACAATCAGTGACAATATGAGAACAATCGCGATAGAAAACGGGGTTCGTGAACAGGTGAGACACGGAACGGTAAAACAGGACCAACCGAAGGCTAGTGAATTCCTCACACCAACGTAGACGGACGCTCCTTGGGAGATATCCAGTGAACCTACAACGGAAGCGCAACTAGAATTGTATATTCAAGCAGTGAAATGGAAAGAGAATTCCGGTTTTTGCTTTCTTCCACCAGTTCTCTTCGAAGTAGTCAGCACATCCCTGCTGCAAGCAATTACGGCTCTGTTGAACGGCGTATGTATTATCGAGGGCGTTACATCCTCTTGGAGTGAATTATTTGTTAGCTCCATTTTCAAGAAGGAATCTCATGAGGACCAAACCACTAGCATAAATATCGTACTCATCATAACCAAAGTTTCCGTATCCGTGTGACTTTGCCATCTTGATCAGAATCGCGAAAAAATCCGATTTCGGTAGGTCTTATTCCCTTTAGGTTGCGATGCTTTCGTCAAGCACATAAATTATTCCACATCCTCCGTTGTCCTATGATCACAGGTTTCCTCGGCCTCAGTGGTGCATTAAACCCAGTTGCCCGATCCGTATCATTCGGTTCGTTTTTTCGCAAGGGCATGCCTCAGAAGTCCGTGGACCCGCTGTAGTCGTCTTCACACATTGCTGATCGAACTTTCTAGTTCTTTTTGATTCATTCGTAACCACTAGTATTGTTTGTGAGGCTGTGTTTATTCCTCGTTGGTAGACAGTCAAATCGGGTTAGCAGTCAGCACTTGTACCGTACTGAGCCCAAGGCTTGAGACAACGGAACCACGAATGACAGGATATCTGATCGATGGCGTGGATCAATAGGATGAGAGATGAATCCTGTCAAGTGGTCCTTAGAATGGTTGGTTGCCCGCGCTATACGGATCAGTACTTTTTTGTATGACAACTGAATAAAAGGATTGGTGCCCTATATAATTCTTGTTTTATGCTTACAAACTGAGTGTTCACAAGTAAAGTGGCATCCTTGGTGGTACAGTTCGAAACAAGGTTCGACTTCTTGATTGAGGATATAATGAACAGTACGTAGAAGGGCTCATTAGTACCGACGTATAATCGTTCAACGGTGACAGACTTCTTATCAACGCAATTCTGACCGTCGTACTCCTGCTTCACATAAGCACCAGGTTGATGGATTGTTTTACTCACATGCCTCGCACTATCTTCAGATCCGAATGTGGGATTCTCTGTCAGTTTCTAACGGCCCAATTTATAGGTTTCAGCTGTAATCAGTGAATAAAAACTCGTTTTGCAACCCCACATCGGGATTTGAAACTATTCAATTTAGTGATATTCAGTGTGTCGGGACCGAACGAGATTCGGAGTGTTATAGGAGGAAGTTGTAATGTCCTTGACAGTGGAAAACTGTGCTTATCTGACGTTTCTGTTATCGCGGGTAAACTGTCTCACGGCAGATTTATAATAAAAAATAACATTTTTCCACGGGCAGTGCCATGTTATTAATTTTACAATTTCTCTGTTTTTATTCAACTCTGACTTTCAATTCGAGTCTCACAAATCTTGCAGTTTGTGTTTTATATTCATAATCTTTCTCAATAAGTTTTTTTCAGTTTATCATGCCTTTTTCTTGGGCGAACTGGCCCGAAGCTTGGTACCGTATCGTCGCATGACAGCGAACTAGTCACGGCTGCCCAATTTCGTCCATCGATCTGTTCGTACATGCGAAGTTAATCTATTGTACACGTAGTGGTGAGCAGGTTGCGCATATAGAATAGCAATAAACGCTCATAACCGACTTACAAACACGTGTACCGATCAGGCTAGGTATTTTCCAACCTCTCTCGCCATGTGTGTGTGTGTTTGTATGTGCCAGTCGTTGTCCTGTCCGTTTGGACTGGACTTGTAGCTGGCCAAATTCGTATTGATTTGCACAAATATAGATACACACTTAGACACAACCGATACTTTGGCGAACTGACCGTTTTCCTACTGTGTGGCGTCCACGCGCGTGTGCTGCAACATGAGCAACCAGTTCAGATGTCCAGTAGTGTGCATAATATTTTACAATGGTTTATTATTCTCGGGAGTCAGATAGCTGTTCGCGAATTCATCCCAGTCAGAAAGGAGTTTGAGGAAGACAGAGGAAGGTGACTGAGGGGGAGGGGGGAGCTGCATGTGTTGTTCGATTCATATCGGCTAACTGGATACTTCCTTTCTCCTCTCTCTTTCTCTCGCCTAGGTGTTTCATGGCACAACTGTCTTTTTCAATATCTTCTTAAAATCTGGCTTCTACTCAGTGAATCAATCATAGTTTTAGTTCGAATGTGGTGTGAAAATATGACAACATTAGCGCATGGTCTAAACAGTATTCCAGTACCGTAGGTTTTGCTTCAAGCCAACGTCGGCTGTCACTAATGTATTGTGTGCCTACTATGAGTAGTCTGCTAGGGTTGGACATTTTTCTCGGCTGTGGTGCTCGGTGTGCTTATCGATTGATTGTTCCGTGGACCACAACGTGTACCGTTTTGTTGTCCTCGCATCTTTTTCACTTTAGAGCTATATCGATGTTCATAGAATCACTCACTCATATTATCCATGGGATCACGAGATACCATACCGCCCGGCGCGCTTGGCTTCTGTTGTTGTGAGGGTCACGTTGCGTTGTGCCTGAACGTCAGTTGTTCGCTCACGTGGTCTAAGTTGATTCCAATCGCATGTGCCAACTTGTGTTCAAATAAACTGAGTCATACAATCATTCCAATTACCTCTGGTACTTGTTTGTATCATATTCCTATTTTTTCATGCAGAAACGCGATAGCATTGCAGATGAGGCCAGACAGCGGTCAGGTGATGGGGATAGGCGAATTGACCCAGTTTCAGGGTCTTTGGGTACTGGGTGATTTGCAGCAGAGCAGGACAATGTAACGGAATTGTTTGTCTCGCTGAAGGACTAGAATATCTGATCGGTTTTAGTTGGGGTTTATCTGGCTGTACTGGATTAGTCACACATTCGCAGTTTCTTTTCCGTATTCCCCTTTGGTAATAATAGTTCATCGACATGTGCATTGTACCGTTCCGAATTCGATTTCTATTTTTCACACTGTACCGATAGTTAACTTAAAAACCGATTCACTGCCGTTTAGTTGTCGCATATTGTGGTTATTTTGAAACGGGCTTTTTCCCGTCACTTTTTGCTCCTCTAGGCTTGTGAAAAGTTTAGTGACATGCGCTTTCTGCGGTATCGGGATTACCCTACTCAACAAATGATTCACTACAATAAACATCAAATGCAGTAGTTATCCGTTGCTTGCCGGTAATACCCTTTTTGAATAAACCAGTGGTAATAGGGTTTACAATGTTCTACGAAAGACAGATCACTTTTAAACACTGACGTTTGCTCCCATTATTTTTCACGTCCTGTTTTCACGAACAATATCAGATTTCTGATTAATTCGTGACACAACGCGATTTATACACAGAATTTTTCTTAAGTAGGATGAATCCCCGGTCGGTTGTTATCTTTGCTATCTTCTAAAAGCAAGAGCAACGAATCAAAGCAGTTTATTTTCGTTGATTTCTCCTCTGGTCAACAAATCATAATTTATCTAGTACCTTGAAACGAGAGGACAAGCATTACATATGAAGCGGATGGAGTCGGTGAAACTAATTCATAATTTTCCGTGTTTATCTCGTGTTCAAAGTGGGGTTCAGACATTCAAGCGAGGATTGATTTGAACGAAACTCAATAGTGGAGGTACAGGTAACCACCAACCCACTGGCCAAATGATGATACCCATTTGAATTCAAACAAAAACATTCCAATTTTGAAAAAAAGGGAACGGACAATGAATCGCAATCCATGCTAGCACTTAACACTTTCCAGTGCGCCTTATGTTCCGATAACGGAAGACCGTCATCGTGTACATTGCAACTAGTTACCTTGGAGACGAGAGCCCCGTCGATCTACATTTGTACCTAATATTTGTCTACACGAAATGAAACGAATTACCGACCGCAGTAACATGTTTTTTTTTCTGTGTGACTCTGTAGTTCAATTTGGTTCGCTCTGCTGCGTTTATTTAACTAGTGCATGAAACACTATCAAACCCACTCTGTGATTTCTTTCGAACGAAACCACCGGGGTTGACCACATTTTCATGTGCTGACGTGCTAGTCCAATGCTGTGGTAAATATGCACACAGATTTTAGGAATGACTTAACTGAAACGATTTATCCCGAAGAATGTGCCATGGACGGTGCATAATCCCACTGAATCCACTCTTGAACGAGTGGGAGAAACAGCTAACTGTTTTGCAAACGCAATGACCTGTGACGTTATTGACTAATTTTCGATATTCGGAGACGCCGTATCATGTGTTATTCAACAGCGTTCACGTTACACGTCGTTAGCGAATGAAGTTCACTCAAGTTATACATCAAAACAGAAGGAGAGTGCGGGGCATGAGGATGTCTTAGCTGGTACAATAAAAAATACTCGTACACAAAGACTCGAGGATGATCAAATATCATATTTCCAAGAAAACTTCAAAATCGAAAATAGTTATTCGTGTTTGAAGGATCCACATTAGTATGTCGCAATAAGTGGATGTGGACTTCGAAGAAAAATTTTCGTTCAAGTCATGAGAAGACTTGCGTAGTACTTCGAATCAGCCTACAAAGATGTCGAAGCTGCAATGGTCTTTCCAACTGTGTGTGAGCGTTTAGCGTGTAAAACAGCTCTTTCAGTCTGAACTCAATCCGCACGAAGATGTTTATGTTCTCTCAAGTCGTTCGTTCAAGCAAATCCCGTCCAGTTATTTCCTAGTCTGGCCTCAGGGACCTGCATATTTCCCCACGATCCGTACTGTGTCGTTTTGATGCCTATTTGTTCTCACACTTTGTACGCAGACCACCAGTGCTTGTCTGTCCCTCCCTCCCTCCCTCCGTTGGCTTGTCTGTCTATCTGTATGTTCACCAGTTTTTCAGGTGAGCTTTTATCGCTCCGTCAATTGCAACACGCGAGCAAATGCCAAATTCGCGAAATGATTTGTTTGTTAGATTATGTTTCTTCTCAAGGACAGGATCAGATCGATCACATTGAGTGTTTGCGTGTTAGTGTGTGTGTGTGTGTCCAGTGTGCTTTGGTGTATTTTGCATGCAGTGTTAATCAAATCTATTATCCGACACGATTGGCGGCAACGGATTGAGGACTAGACCAGCACATAAACGTGCGATGAGAGTAACAGCATCACCTGTACCGATGAGCATGAGATCGCGTTTATGTACGTACCACCACTATCATGATCCACGCTACTACCGTCGCTCTCACGATCAACAGTTTCGTGTCGAATCAGACTGGAGTCTAGATCAGTGAGGGCTAATCGCCTCTGCGCCATTTGGTGCCGAAAACAGACTCAGAATACTCGAGAGGATCATGTGACCAGTGCAACGCGCGCGCCGAATCCATCCACTTGTGACTGGATAATACCCCATTTCGTCTATTCATTCGTGCCTACGTGCATGCGAACCTGTGCACGCGAGCTGTGTGGAACACAGTGCGTGCACACGCCTGCGTGCCTGCGTGAAGCACACAGCTGATTCGGTGCGCAAACAACATTATCGTCAGCACCGCCTGGATTAGTGTTCAAACGATCTGTGGCGTTTTCACATTGCTTATATTCCCGCTTTGAATGGAAGCAGTTCGAGTGAGAATGCAGGAGACGTCCCGTGCGTTATGTTCCCCTATTCCCGTACTCACAAATAACAACAAACCGATGCCTACGAGATATTCGGCAACCCCGATCCTAATAGTGCCCAATTGGCGCACGACTTTGACTACTCAGCCAGTTCCGTGTGTTCAACGGTTGACTAAACTGACCGCACAATCACCTGCTCGTTCGGGAATCCCATCTCACTTTCAACAATTCCGTGGTGTGCCTTCTATCCGAGTGAATTTTCTACCTGCATTCGTATCACGCACAAATCGGTACACGAAAATCTACAATGTACGACAATCTTTGTCACATCTTTCACCCAGAAGGAATATTAGTTCGCCGATCACAATTTGGACCAGAGGTCCAAGTCCACCACCATCTATTCCGGAGGAGGATGAATACGAATGTGATGATGATAACCAAACAAAGGAAGACTGTACTAGAAAAATAACCCACTCTCCTATATTGGTTAATCCGAGTACAACTTTACTTTCGACGGCACGGAAATTTTCATCGAATGGTGCTAACCCCACTCAGAACGTCGACTTATCTTGTGGTCCTCAGGTGCCATCCACTCCGAACGGAGTCTATTGGCCTGATGCACCCCTGACCAGCATGGAAACAGGACTGTATGAACACCGTTTAGGTATTCTCACCACTCAGGACCAATTGTCGGCCAATGATTCCATCAGAGTTGGATTATATAAAACGAAAGAAAATTACGATCCCTATTGGTTTGGCTCGGGCTCAGACTTACTCCTGCTACAGTCCTTATCCAGGACCGGTATCGGATCGGCTCCGGCTGATTACATGGATAGCTACGATGTGTATTACGACAACCCGCCGGTTGTGATGTACTCCAATGTTCATATTCCCGTGTCTGCGTACGTCTTTGCCGTGATTTTGTTGTTGTAGTTTTCTCTCTACACGCGGGCCGATACAGATATTTAGGTTTAGCTGTTCACTCATTGTTCGAATTAGTTCACTTCTAAGTGTACTCTCATTTTGCTCAAACTATATCCGGATTGCGGTGAGCCTTTTTAGGGGTTCTTTTTCGCTCATGTTTCTGAAGTTATCTGTCCGTACCATGCCGATGAACTATAAGGAGTAAACTGACTTTTGATGAATGAAAACCTAATGTTTGTTGCTCGTCGTGTCAAATTGGGGGTAGTTCATACTTTAACGTGATGCTGGGGATCTTATCAGATGATACACTTCCATGGGTACATCTGCAATACATTCCATTGTCTAGGAGCCAAACAAGAGCTCTTCCTCATGCTGAGGATGACATCTCGGGAAATATTTGAGAATTGTCTGTCAACTTTGCTAGATTCCCTCCCTGGCTTTGATATTCCGTCAAATTTGGGAAAGAGATTTCTCTAAAGATGGGATAGCTCGCATTCTGCTTCCAACACCAAAAACGGCGGTGAAATCGCCTGCGTGAACTATAGGAGAATCAGCTTCGTTGGCATAACGACTAAGGTTTTCTCAACTATTTTCATGAACTGCTTTGTTGCCGCAAATGAAGCGCTAAAACACCCCAACCAGTTGGGTTTTCGCCGAGAAGGATGTTGTATTGATCAAATCTGCCCGCTGTAATGAATCCCCGAGCACTGTTACAAATTTCTAAATCTAACCTCAACCTGCTTCGTTGACTTGCGGGCCACTTTCGATTCCGCTAAACGAGAGTTACTCTGGAGCATATTAGAAGCTAAGGCGATGTCCGGGAAGTACACAAGGCCGCTGAGATCGTATTATTCGGCTGCGCGAGCGCTTTTCCGCAGTTACATCGAGGAGTCTCCAGAGATTCCAGTCCACTTCGGCACTCGTCAAGGTTACCGCTTTTCACAAGTCCTGTTAAACTACGCCATAGGTTGGGTGATACGTCCCAGCCTCACTGGCTACCGAGGTATTCAATGAAGCAAGAAGAATTGGTTCGCGGATCTTGTCGTTCTGTGGGATGACCTCAACAGTCAACAACCGGTTCTCAGCTGAATCGAGTGCGAGGCCAGAGTGATTGATTTGGTGATAAATACCACAAAAAACCAAGATATTTAAACTTTCCCACACCCAACACGCCCCATCCACGCTAGCAGCTAAATCCTTGAGCTATCGCACAACTTCGAGTACCTGGGATCCATCATGCAGTCAAACAGCCAGAATGAATATGATGTAATTTTATATATTTTACACCGGCTTAAAATCGAGCATGGTCCCAGTGCAACGAGTATAAGAATGAGGGAGGTGGAACTACGACCGAGTACACGAAGTAGTTAGCTAGGCCGAAGACGAAATCAAACGTCGTGTTGATTGCACAAGGAGAGCATTCGTACAACTTCGGATACCACTGTGGTCCCGCCGTGAAATATGCCTCCGCATAAAACTGTACACTTACCGGGCTACCGTTCGCCCCTTTCTCATGTTCGCTTGTGAAACCTGGCTGCTGTGGAAAGAGGACACAAAAACTGAACAGTTTCGTCCAGTCGCTACATGCTCATACACCATAGACTTTGATTTTGACCGTTCATCATTCATAATAGTCCAGTGGTCTAAGATAATCGCCAGACCTCGATATAATCCGTGTCAAATTTTTCTCCCTAGAATCCTTTGCATCATACTCTTGAGTTAATGCTCATTGGTATTAGCCTTGAAAAACCGTTAGGTCTTCAGATTAGATCCTATTAGGATTGATATATCTGAAAGCTTTACAAGAGTTCAGGTTCCTGGTCAGATATCACACCCTACAACGGGGAAGCATCATGGGCCGCAGTAACCAAAACGCGTGAATCAGCGCTGATGATGAATTGGCTGTGGAACTAGAGTGCACAAGGCAACGTAAATCTATGGCATTTTGCTCTTAGGCATTGCAATGTATTGCCGAATTGTTTCTCGTTACGGCTTGGCTCTATATATTTGTTCACCAATATCTGAGTACATAGTACAGTAACGTGGTACCAAGCAGAACCTGCATCAAATAATGGGTTTACGGAGTGCGAAAAAGAAGCTTCTCAGCTTTTGCTGCATAACCGCCACTGACTACGATGTTGAGCTATTTCCGATCACGTTCCCAACAAAAGACAACAATGAAGAACCGTTGGAGGCAAACTTCGACGTCAAAGTTTTAACCGACTGATGCAGTGTCAAGTTGAACCCAAGCTTTTCGAGGAAATCACAACGGTGTAGTCGATGCTGAGCCATACGTGGCGTGTGTCCTAACCATCGGAGCCGTTGGAGTAATGCAATCAGTCATATTGAGTGCGCCGACCGTCCGCCTTCGAAAATGCGTATTCGGACTTTGAAGTGACTGGTTCGAAATTAGCACCAAACTTGTGAAATGCTCTTCTGATAACGGTGATTGAAGACAGATGGCCGGCCAACATCGGCTACAGGAACAGGCCAGGTCTCACAACCGTCTGGTAGCACATTGCTTACAGCATCTTCGTGCGCTCCATCTATTACATGTAGCGAATTGTCTCGCCGTCTGCAGAACCCTACCTAAACCTTCTCTATTCGGTTGTTGACCTCATTTCCAACCTCTGTGTCACCAGTTGTACAACTTCCCAAGTAGACAAATCTCCTAGTAGGCGATAGCTTGTAACGGTCGAGGATGAGTTCCGTAGTGGTGTAATAGTACCTTACACTGTAGGTGAAAAGCTGTCGTTTCGTTTGCGTTATACGCCTTGATTTCTATGTTCGTTCACGGACTCGACTTGTGTTCGCAACTGCAATCGCCCAACCCGCTGATGAAAAACACGACGACTGCTACACGCGCCAAAGGCCTGTGTATTCGTGTGAAAGACATATGCCTTTCAAAGCGAAAATGGAAAGATGTTTAACGTGCCCGTCCAATGGGACTGTTGCCCTGATGGGCACGGCTTATTGAATTTTTTTCCTGTAGTCATGATCCGTTTTATTTGTCCATTTTCACTCGGCTAGCTCAACCACATGCGTGGGTGGAGGTGTGTTGAATGATGGACTCGGCTTGACACGGTCACAAAGGTTAGTAACTCGGCTTCAAGGAGATTTATACCACTCCCTGAAAGAAGTTCAATCCGTACCACGAGACTCACTGTGCGAGATTTTTCCCCTTTACATGCTTGCACGCGAATGAAGTGGAAGGGGTGTACCCCGAAACTTCAAAGACCCAATGCATTATTAGGTTGAATTGACAACCGGACCCCGAGACATGAAGTGGCGAACCACATAGGATATCAATCGTTCAGGCGTTGTAACAAGCCGGACGACAACGGATTACTTTCTATCACCAAAATGATCGATGGCGGCGGGATTCCGAGGTCCTGAGAAAACCACTCGACCAACGCTGGTTGGAGGACACTGTGCCGCCATAACGTCTTCGCAACCGAGCACAGTGTCGTTGGCATAGTCGAAGTCTAAAAGTCTGTTTCCATCATTTCTTTTGATTCTTTCGTTGCTCTCAGGACGACGTTGATTGAAAAAAATTGCGCAGAAGTGATAGTGCCCCCCCCCATTACACGCCGCTTCCAGCAGAGGAGGAGAGCAACGACGAGTCGTATGCTCGCAATCGGCCTAATATCTGGTAGTATAGGACTTAAATGATTTTGACCTACTTGTCAGGCGCTCCTTGTTTGACAGGACCATCCTACAAAGTTGTCGTGCCAACACAGTCAGGCCGCTCGGATATTCATGTATATAGCTGCCGTTGGTCTGCGGTAGGCTTATCAAAGTTCAGTTATCTGACGGATAGTGAAAATTTTGCCAGTTTACCCACGACTGGGACGGAAACCTGCTTGTTCGCGTTCTGGATCAACCTCCATAGGACCGTAGATACCAACAACTTCGACTCAACCAACAGACCAACTCGTTGATCGTTGGAGGAAACCTTGTGACCTCCCTTCTATACTGGGATAATAGGCTCACAGTTCCAACTGGAGGGAACACTTTCATGAACATAGGTCTCGTTTCAAGAGACTAGTGACCGAAACACTTATATCCCTGAAGATGGCTGGAGGGAGCTCATCCGGGCCAACGGTTTTTGGTGCTTGAACAGCTGAAATGCAGGAGCGTTCTCCTCAGTAAGTCGAGCGGTGCAGAGTGCTTGTGGAGCACGAGCAGGTTCAAATAAACTGCTCAGTGACGAAACTCACTCTGAAGGCCAGTTTAATTGTTGCTCAAAATGCTGCATCCAGCCCCCAGTGCGAGGTGATAACTGCGAGATTGACTGACCGTTTTCTTCGCCGATTGCCTGGCTCGGGTCAGGCTTGTTGTTGCCTGTGGTTCGGATGAGCTAGAAGAGCTTTTGGTCGTTGCCGGTGGAAACAGCTTGTTCCATCTCTGCTACGCTTTCGGATCACCACACCTCATGGTCTTTACGTACGCTTTTTGCTAGCTTTATCCGCAATTGAGTACGGGCTCTGTGATTTTCGCTGTCAGGAGGGATATGGCTGTGGTTGTCTAGCAATCCGAGAGATCCAGTGGGTAGCAGTTTTGTGTACGGCTAGTCCACAAGATATGGTACTCGCTATATATTCTTTTCATAACTTCGTTATGTTGTATTGCCAGCGGTCTGACACACTAACGTGTTTGTGACTTGTTTTGCTGAGAAGTTAACTCATCCTACTATTATTTGAAAAGCGAAGTCAGAAAGATCGGGTTGCCCTGTGTATACCGGACCGTTTCGCTGCATCTGTGCACGTGCATACTGCACTCGGTGTGATTTTACATAGTTAGAAAGGTAACCAGTGGAACTGGGGAAAAAATTGAGGTAGATGAAAAGTTATGGGAGTGAACAAGAAGGGGGAGGGTGATCAAATGTTAGGTCATGAGGTTGGGGCCAAACTGACAAACCATTCATGCAGTTTGCACAGTTTGGGCTTATAGTTGAGAATCGCTAGGGTCTCAACAGATCAGAGAAATCTCGTATTCGTGTTGTTATATGTGACGGTAAACGAGTTGCTTGGACTTACACGGTGCTTTTGCTCAGTCAGATGTGGCGTAATTGATGATGTGGTTGTTTTTTGATTCCGTTGGTGACGTCATCATTGTGAATCGACTGGTATTCGTCACTGAAAGAGCCGCTGTCTGTGTACACCAAATCAAACTGCGTCTATCACTTCACATGCGAATGATCAGCCTTCTACATGGGCAGAACACAGACAATAGGGTCACCGAATGAATGAGCATATTCCAGTGTGGCTTTAAAAACCGATGACTAGTCAGTTCACAATGATGACATCATCAACGAAATCAAAAACAACCAGATCATCAAATACGCAACATCTGATTGAGCAAAATTACTGTGCAATTCCAAGCAACTTGTTCAAAGTCATATATAACAAAACAAATACGAGACTACTTAGATGTGCTGAGGCCCTTTCCATTCTCAATTATAAACCCGAATTGTGCAAATAGTGTGAATGGCTTGTCAGTTTGGTTCTACTTAGGTGGTCTAACATTTAGTCCCCCTTTCCTTGTTCACTCCCACCAATATCCATCTACTTTAATCTTGTCCGAGTTTCATTGATTATTTTACTGACCATGTAAAATCACATTGCAGTATGCACGTGTACAGATGCAGCGAAACGGTCCAGGATACATCGTGCAACCCGATCTTTCTGACTTCGCTTTTCAGATTTGTGACGGAAGTCATTTCACTTTCTCTCTCATGAGTCCAAGTTCAGCGCAGTTGGTTTATGTTTTTCCCTTGTCAACAGACTTTCGCTTTGTTAGAAAGACGCCTCAGGAGCTTAGCACTCATGAAGGCATAACCAGAGTCTAAGCATTTACTCTAATACCGGTTGGATACCGATTCAAGTCCGTTAGGCATTCGAGTTTGTTGCAAAAGGATTTCAAGCCAACGGAGATTTCAATGTAAGATATTTCGCCCCCGTCCTGATCACTCTTTTTGGTCTGTCTGTCTGCTGTGTACGAGTTGTTTATTCAATATAGCCGGAGCCTAATGCTGTAGAATTCATTGATTTTCATGATAATTTCTCTACGTCACTGTTAAGCGAGTACAGACGCATATTCCTTCGGATGTGCGGTGCTGGTAACAGATCTGACAACGTCAAGCTTAGTCCTCGAGGATATTATTTGAGTTTTCTGTCCTCCTTTGACCCACATGTTTCCACTCAGAGCTTCGTTTTCAAAATCTCAAACTGCGAATGCACGACTGAAACGCCCCAGCCTCAACAGTAATCTCCTTTCTCCAATAAAAAACCTTCGTAGTTAGTTATGTGAAGCGGAATGCCAACACTTAGTTCACCGCGTGAAGAACATGTGCCAACCAGTTGATGTACCTCTGAATTGTCGGTACAGATTCTGCGACCATATCTGTCGTGACTACTCGAACAGTTGTGTGCACTTTAGAAATCACAGTCGCATGAGCTAGTGAGTCATGTGGCCTATTTTTTCACTTACTCGTTCCTCACGCGTGCGTGTGTGTGGAAGGAAACGGGCCAATCAGGGGTTCACCGTCAATTCGAAAATTCCGATGCGGTGCAGATCGCGGAATCATTTTACAGTGCACGTGACCGACTTCAATCCTCTCTTTGCGCATCATAATAGTGTTGTACTTTTCTAAATCAGTGACTTATTATGCCATTCTGGCTGGTTCATTGAATGACTTAGACACTGGGTAAAACACTAAAATTCAGCGTTAGTTTTCAACGATTTCGACTGGCTTTATTGTTCAGTTCCTCTGTATGCATCCAATGGTTAAACATTTTGGGCAAACCTTTCGTTTTCTGACATACATATATTCACGGGCATGAGTTCAATATAAATTGTAGAGAGATAACAATACCAACACGCGGAGGTCCTTGTCTTGCTTGTGTTCATCTGATTCTTAGAACGGTTCTATGTGTATCCCATCCCTTAGGTTATCGCTCAGTCTGTTTACTGTATGATTTACGCCGTTAGCATTTCATCAAATTGATGCATATGTAGCAAGGTCTGAAGAATTACCTAACTTATCTACGGTCTCATTGATGTTTTTAATTGAAAAGTGGATGACAAAATCGAGGTTATTTTATAGAGATTGTTACTGCTGCATGAACTGATAGCATGGATTTTTACCTTGTTGGACATCGCACTAATGGATCGTGAATTAGTCGCCCACATTGCGGTATCATATGTAATGCCCACCACTTTTGAACTTGTATTATGACCGCTGCCAGCAATAGTTCCCGTGTATTCACCAACTGGCGTTTCTACAAATGGATACTCAAGCACAGTTCGATTATGAGTTACGGTTCGACATATTTGACAGATATTCAATTGATCCGAATAGAATGCTGCTGAATCGTGTTCTCGCCTAGATCGGGTTCATTAGGTTGGTGCTCGTTTGTTCGTCAAACTGGGCAGTCGGATTACGAACGTTTTGTCCGTGCAAGGGCAAACGGTGCGCTTTCTGCTTTCGCATGGGTTGCACAGCTTGCAACCAAACCGACCAACCTTAATAACGGGTTGGAGCTGTAGCAGTTCACTTGATCAACACACACACACACACCCTCCCTTGCCTTTTCTAATGAACAACTTGATCCGTACGTGTTGCTGCCCCGCAGTCAATAGAGAATTTCTAGACTCTCAGAAAGACCTGTTCGCTCGTGTGGGAAAAATGCACACTGACGAAGGTGCATGCGTGCATGCACTCGTTCGACGTTACTTTTCCGAACAACAGAGCCATATGTGAGTCAAACTCGATGATGACCAGTGTCAGGGGAGCATATAGTTGATTGCGGTGTCGATTGATGACAGCAACAATCTGCACCCTCTATAACACGACGCAACATCGTGCCACCGATTTGTTCCCGAACCGATCAGAGCGTTTTCTTCATTTCATTACAGTTGATAAAAAAGACTGTTTCAGCCATTCGTTTGACCTATATTACCGACGAGGTTTGAAAATGAATAATTTGAAAGAAATCTTCACTTCATCCATCTTCTCGATGGCTTTCTATAAATAGACCAATTACCATAGGGACCTTACTTGGTTCTCCGTCACTCCAAGTCTCAGGGTCTGGTCACCGTTTATCCCTAACAATGCAGTAAGCCTTCGTGGCCATGGGGTATACTCCTGCGCAAGCATGTAGTAGAAAACGTCGTTCTGGTTCTTGTTATGAACGTCGTGCGACTGAAATTGACTAGGCATCACAATGCACCGGGCGATAACGAACGCAGTAGTTGTTATTGGTCGTCATTAGTCACTTTTTGTGATCGTAGGCTTCTGGCTATGACTCCACTGTTTCAATTAGTCGATCAACTATGTGATCATTATATATAGAAAACACGAATAGCGAACAAGCTTGCTTTCGATGACATCATTCTCGTGGCTAATACAGTTACATTTATAGGCTAGAAACGCATAAACTGTGAGCAATGTCTGTGTGTTAGAATGGGATTGGGTAGACATCAAAACTGGTATTGCGTAGTTAGGAAAGGCAGGAGCGGAAGTGTTGTTCCCTGGTTTGGAAAAGGACCAGTGAAACAATGAACATGGGTTTCGGGGATTGTCCATTTCCGGTTTCAACCAAAGTGTCAGATTGAGTTCCGGGGTCGATCTCGAATCGCGGCCAGGACAGTTTGAGTGCCTTACCGAAGAGCTTTTTAGGACAAAGCAATGAATTAAGCAATCTGATCGCCACAGCCTCTGCCTATGCCAGATGTTGTTTTCGAGCTCATCCGTGGGGACTATAGACTATATTGAGTGTGTCGTCTATGTAATGTCTAGTGTCCGCAAGGTACGCCACAATTGCACTGGCAATGGATTTTCTGTTTCCCGTCGTCAGCCATGCTATTTGTACCTTTTAATCTTATGTGATAGTTGCCGTTTCGTTCTACCTATATAACGCGTCGAGCATGAACAAAGAAACAAATGGGTTAGCATGGAAAAGGTAAAAACAGGTAACTTAGCTGTAGGGTTCATTGAGATCACTGGTCGGCTGTGAAGCGGGCATGCGGTGTGACAGCGGGAAAGGTGCGAGAGATTGCTTTTTTCTAAGCGTCATATTAGTAACTCGTTTTTGTCATCTATCTTGAAGGGGAGTTGAATGTATAATTCTTTTTACTTCCTAACGGTCACTTACACCTGTCTCATTGGTCCTTCTTCTATGTTCCTCTGAGTGCAACGTTCGGGGTATCCGTTATCCAGAAGAGGTTGCTCAAAAAATATGTACTTATTTATTTACCGTCGCAGCCGAGCAAATCATGCGCACACGGGCTGCGAGGGGACGTTTACACCCCAGAGACACAAAACTGGCAAAATTGGTGTACTGGCTTGTCCACGTTTGTTTGCGATATACGCAACGGAGCAGTTTGCCATCGTCAAATCTTACAAGGAGTACATCAATAAGGTAGAAAGTGATCCTTCTTCTTCCGAAGTGAAGTCAATATCATTATGAGCCTGATTGAACTCCTCCACTAATGACTCCAACCGTGTATGACTGTCAGTTAGGACAGAATGTCATCTACACATCGACACTAGATGGGTAGATTTTCTATCGTATCACCAATTTTACCATTTTCCAGCTTAGCGAGGAACGTATCAGCCAGTTAGGGGTCTAGAGACGAACCCATAGCGACTCCATCGGTCTGGCGGTTTAATTCTCCCCTGAAGGTAAACTGGGCATTCAGAGCGCATCGTAACTGTAGTTCCTTCCGATTGATTACCGGAATACCGGTATTGATTTCGTTTTCTACGATGAACTCATACAAATAGTTGATCGTTTCTAGAAGCGGAACGTTGATGAACAGAGATGTCACACCCAGAGAGGCCATCGTTACTTCTCCAACATGTTGCTCGCTAATCAGTTCTTTGAATTGGAAAGTGTCTTTTAGGTTGAGGCGGGCAATCCTTCGACAAACCGGTTCAAGTACATCCTCGAACCAAAGGGTAGCTGAATGATACGTTGATGCACTCATGTAGAGTATCGGTCTCAATGGTATTCCTGATTTGTGAACCTTTGGTAACCCGTAAAGTCGACGAATTATGGTACCAATCGGTCTTAACCGTTCTAGGATCGTATGGGCGACCAAATTGAGCTCTTTTAGTGACTTCGGAGATTTGGAACGCCAATTTTGATGGCTACCCAATCACATTTTACCTCAATGACATTGTTCACCCATAAATGTAACTGTATTAGCCACGAGGATAGTGTCACCGAAAACAAGTTTGTTCCCTATTCGTGTCTTCTCTATATGTGGCCATTCACCAAATGTCGGCTAACTGAATCAACTAGTCAGTTTGTCTTTCACTGATGTCCTCATGTTACGTACACTACATTATCGTCACGAGAAGGCGAAACGGGTGAGCAACACTCGCTATTGATCAGCTAGGCAATTTTCTGCTCGCATTGTAGCAGTGAAACCGATCCCCCGGCTATCTGCGTTTTTTTGAGCTGCGTTTGTTTTCCTGTATACCTGTGACCATTGATTAAGTTGATTCTGGTGCGAAAAATTCTCGCCTAATGCTGAGCCGATTCGGCTGCTCTCATTTTAAGCCTAACCCGGATCCAGCTTGGGTTGTTTTTGTCTGTTCCGAGATGATTCCAACATGGTCATCGTTTCTTTTTTTTCGGCGTGTAGTAGTTCCTTGGTTGGTTGACACGATCAGTTTGTGTTATCCGCCCCGTGTTCCACAGGCACGTTTCCATGCAGATTGTTTTGTGTTTGCCATTGGGTATTGCGACTTCTGATCTCTAGTGGAGAATGTCTCCCCAGGTCACCATGTATCAATAATTCTCTGCTTGTTCCTTCTGTTTTGCACAACCCAAAGAAATTTCTTGATCCTGGTTGCTATTTTCGTCATCATTGGGATCGGTAAATTCCTTGATTTCAAACTCATCAGTTTTCAAGTGGGTAAATAAACCCGATGAGTTCATTGGAAGTCCAACAATTTGGCGATCAACCTTGCTTTCGGTGGTGGTCAATTACAGCACATTATATAACTCAAGGACGGTGTAGGGAAGTAGGAATATTGGTTGTTTATGTTAGGTAGGTAACGTGTTAAGAAGAGCGCAGACTGAGGTGGGGAGTGGGGCTGTATATGTTCCTACACTGATCGTCTGATCGATGATAACTGTCCGTGCAGTGTGAGTTCCGATCAGTCCGTTAAGTGTGTTCAACACCTTGTCTCCAGAGCATGAACGGCCAATATGCTCATCTTATACATTGTCCCCTGAGTTATATGATGTGGTATTATTGGCCAGTAGATAAAACTCTGAAAGCCGGGTTGTTCGCCAAATATGACGTATCGTTTTATGTCTGATCTAATCTCTCACTACCCACACTGATAATTAGTTTCCAGAGGTGCGAAGTTACCACTTACTGTTTCTGTCAAGTGGAATCATCGAGATACGAAGTCAGAGCCGTCAACCCCAAGCTGAAGAATTTTGATGCAGAACTGCGAAGAATCCCTTTAGATTAGATGTGGTAGCCAGCCGGCCACCACCCAGGTTGATCAATACTGATTGGATTCGAAAGTCTGATCTCAGACTTCATCATGTTCTACGTTTATCTCTCGGTCACTGCGGTGTTATTTTCTATTTTGTGCTGAACTGAACTGACTTCGGCTCTCTCAGTCATACTTTGGGCCGGCGATCACAGTAACTTTGCCTCTCATAAATTGGATTGTCCCTTCGCTAGACTAGGGGGCGAAAGAAGGGGTGGGGTGCACCAACGGATCTGTGCGCAGTCAAGTGGAATTGTTTTTTCTCTCCGTACCCTTGTAGCATTTGTTCCGGACAAATAACGCCCTTGTCGAACCCGCACCGTTTCAAAGCAGGAGCGCTCACACAAATCTAGACGTGGTGACACATTAGTAATACAGGCAACCAACTGGACACAACTAAACCTTTCGGTTGTGCGAACCTAATCACTCACTCCAAATGGAGCTTGTCTAAGTCAGCGACCTCAAGGTTAGCACAACAAGACACATTTATCCGCCAGTCTGCTCTGTCCCAATGGATTAGATTCACCACGGCGATTTTTCAATCATATGCATGTGTATGCCGTCATTCATCGAATAGATTGTTCCTCTACCAAAACTGACCGATTTTACAATTTACGGTGCCGTTTTACATCTTTTTTTTGATTATTTGCGCGTATGTATGCGTGTGCATTTGTTGGTAAACGAGTGAATGTGTTAGGGCATCGATGTTGGGATAAATATTCATGCGTCCAATACCTTCAGGAGCACAATCTATTGCCGGTTTATGTGCAACATATTTGTCTCGTCGGAAGTAGAATCACAATCGGCTAATATTCTGTCCCTGTGCCTACCCAGTCACCTTGATCATTCACATTCCAGTCGGCGCCAATGCAATTGTTGCTTTTTTCTCACCATCTCACTTTTTGCTGTCCGTTTTCTTTAGACTGCGATCCTCCAACTCCCGCCCCCCTCGTTTTCCCATGTTTTTTTTCCATTTTTCCCATTCAGCGTTGTTTTTCGTCCTATTTTTCTGACTCATTTCGAATCGTCATAGACTCGGGTATGTCTTCGATCCGCATTTGAAAGTCGATACATTCAGTGATCGATTCAACAATCGTGGAAACGTTTTGCGTGATCAAATCATAATGTCGTTTGTGATACATCTGGCCCTTTGTTATGCTGTTATGTGGTGGTCGATGGAACCCTAAAAAAACATTGTTTTGCAGGTGGGCATATGTAGATGTAGGTATAGTGAACTACAAATTACATTCTCTACCCAGTCACGTTTCATGTCGGTAATAACCAAACCGACGTTATTCCCGTGTTTACCTTGACTGTCAAAACCGGCACACCAATTTAGTCATTTGATCTTGTACACCTCGCCTAACAGTCGGATATTGACTAAAATGTCAAACGTATCTAGCTCTCACCAAAACCAGCCATTTATGGCAATGATAATCGTTTGCCTGTTACAGATCTATAGTGTGTTCATCGTTATTCGTTTGTGTAATTCCTTAACTTGATAGAAGCGTGCTGCCCGCTGGCAGGTGTTTTCAATACTTCTTTCAGTCTTGTAGAGTTACCTTATTAGAAAGGTGTACGTCAGACTGAGACTGGTGCGTACCTGAGATAAGTCACTGCCGGAAAAGATGTCAAAATTGTTCTGGCTTAACCCATTTTTGACGTCCATCTACCCGTAAATCTATGGGTGTTCTTGGTGTGATAAGTCTGCTTTGGAGGATAAAGAGTGCGGTGTAGACGAAATTAATCAACCACTCCGGAGATAACCGGAAAAACTGATCCCTGAACTTAACCTCATGATATTCGTGCTTATATCCCTGTCTGATGCCGTCATTTTTGGGCCTCTTCACACTGCGTACGTTTACACTTGAATAGCCCTATTTTCTCGCTAGGTTTCGCTTAGATATAGCATTGCAAGATAGAAGAACAAGATTTAATTATCATTTGAATGGTACTCGAAGCAGTTCCGACTTCGCATCGTTCCAATAGCCTTAGGATGATTTTAAAATGGGTTTTTGCACTGTCTTCCGTGGCATTGGCAGTGGGTGGATGTTTACATAACTACCACTGATCTTGTGCTGGACGACCGAAATAGTCGCTTTTGGTCGCAGACGTTAGAAAATCCAAGTATATTCGAAGACATCATATCATTGGATTCTTGTTGGGTTTTTTCCCGCAGGGATTCCTTTTCCTCTACAGTTGTTATCGAAGTTCGCGAGACGAAGATTTTCTTCGTGAATAATCCCGTCTTCCTGAGCTTTTCATAATAAATCACAGTACAAGGCTGAAATATAAAATCCCATCGAACTTGAAGTTCATTCACTTTAGTTCTGCTTCGATCCGTTAGTGGTAGAAATTGTGTGATCTTGTGTGCCATGATAAACTAGTCTGATGTTTAGAAATCCGAAATTAGTCAAATGTTAAATATGACTCATTTTTAAATCAACAAAGGTAAGGTTCACCATGAGTGGTTTTTGGCGTTGAGAAGTAAATGCTGATCCTACTAGAAACGTTTAGTTTTTCTGGAATGTCTGCCATGTTTCTGCCTATCAGAAGGAGGCAAAACTGACGCGTACATGGATGGAGAATACTGCGTTGCCTAACAGTTCATCAGCCAACTCATGGTGAATGGTTGCCTCACTAGAGAAATAAGTTGGGTTTATCTCGAATGCATGATCGGGATTTCGTAGTCGTGTGAGCGCGGTCCGTTAAATACTCATTTTGTTTTCGCTTTTTTGAAGAGTTATTTGTTGGAAACTGGAAAATCTCGCTAGTGCAAGCCCATGGAGCACTTTCTCCTATGATAAAATACTTTCATATTCTTCCTGGGAATAACAGCATGTTTTCCCCCATTATTCATGTGAAAGTAGTGTCATAACAAGATGTAGCGTGCAAAAATGAACATATCTGGATTGGATAATTGTTAGCCGTTTTTCGAAAAACGTATCAGACGGAAATTGTCAAGTATTTGATATGGGAGTAGATTTGGTACAAAAAAATCCCATTCGCCTTTGCAAACAAGGGTGGAGAAAAGTTGGTTGGATTAGCCGTAAACTGATAAAAAGCCAGTATTGTATGGACAACAACTGGCAAAATGATGCAGCCACAAAAATATCGGGATTGCACCGTGAGTCGTTCTTTTTTAACCGTTGATGCACCTTAAGTAAACTGTGGTTAGAATCAAGGGACTCATGAATACGTCCGTCGTGAAAAGAAATTTAAAAAAAAAACTGATGTTGGCGAATTTGAGGTTGCACAACTCACCACGCTAACCGAAATTAGCTGTAAAACGTCCGGATCAACCTCGTTGATGATGCACTATTCAAAATTCCCTGAACAACACAAAATTCATCGTGCTCAAAATCGGAAAGTTCCCTTTCAGTCAAATCAGAAGTTATTCTAGAAAAACTGTCATAATGTTATGTCTCACAGGAGGCTGCACATCTTATGGATGTTGGCAAATCTATCCGATAGTTATGAAATTTGACGGAAGCAAAACCACTGGAAAAATCAGCTACTTAATTTTCCCAATTTCCTGCTAAAAGTTACGATTTGAATAAGACTGGGAATTTATCTCTTTGTGTGTAAGGGAAAACTTGTCGCAAGTTCCCCAAGTGACTTGGAAAATTTTACGAGGGTACAACCATGTATGTTGGAGATTGATTATTAAAAAAAGCCCTTCTCTCTATGGGGTTTCGAAAATACCTACACAATTCAAAATATTCCTGGGCGTTTTCAGACTGTTGTGATTTGCCTCTTCTGGTCTGACCTCATTCTCAGTATGGAAGTATGGATCTATTCCGATGCTTCGTTTAGTTCACGCCGATTAGTACATAATCAGAGACGAGTTTTTCAGGACATTCTCGGTTGTGTAAGAATACAGGTATGTATCAACGTGCGGATGTAGAACACCATGTGTCTATGTTGTTGTACTGTGTTACCGTACACGCTGCCAGCGATATTGTTCCGACCGGGAATGAAATTATAGATACAAGTTATGTAGGTGCAAACCCACACAGGCATGAGAATTAGCATTGTGTGACCGCCGAACAAAATTCACCAATTATGAATGTAAACGCCACCTAAGCTGGTTGAGACTCATGTTCATCGTTACGGTTCGGTTCCAGCCGATTGCTGTGGCTTTTCTGTTCTGAACTATGTTGGGCAACATGAACATTGACAAACAACCTGATTTAGTCAGGGAATAGGAAAAGCATCGCTATGACGTGTTCGCGTGCCTCAAATCATCTCCTGTTAACAGCACAAGATTGTGTTCTATACACGAGTGCTCTCACTCGGTGTGATCTGCGATTTATCACGATGCCCTACCCCGATGTTACCATTGTGATCCGAATCCGGTCCGTCTCTTCTGTTCTGAAAAAGTCAGTCTCAGTGTTCACGAGTCGTCTACCACCTGGGTGTATACCAGCTGTGATTTCTCCGATTTTCACAGCACGGCCACAGTTTCTCGGACGCGAGGTCGATCCGCCAAGTACGGTCGTGTGATTCGTTAAAAGTCAACTCAATCAATTCTCACCCCAAATATCGACGTTAGGGATTGTTTCGCATGCCATGGATCCATACATGTGCATGACCTCAGTAGGCGGTATCTACCCCGGAAATCAGGGGATCTCTGTACAAGTTTTCGGACACTCGTTAATCAAAATAAATGGAGAACACACAGGGTCCCTGCAAGTTAGGCGTCATGCCAAGCTGCACTGTTGCAGTTCAGCTGTGTAGACCATCAGGCTTTAGTCCCGTACTTCAGGGTCTCTGGACAAATCGTTCATCACTGGATCGTCACCTTCGGAATCGAGAATCGTCCACAATCCCTAATGGTACTGAATGGAGATGACGTCCCTTATCGCTCTCTGTATGCCCAATAATTTGTAGTAATTCCACAACTTTTTTGATCTGGTCGATTACGATCGGAGTAAACGGCAACACCGAAGTTGTGTAACACACACATAACGACTTTGGCTTTACGTTATCATTTGTTCCAGTACGTCTCAATATTATGGTGAGTCTTTCGGGATAGTTTTATCGATGCCCACATGATAGCTATCAAGATGTATGGAGCAGCCAGTCTTCCGTAAAACAGTCTAGCAGCACTGAACATCGAATACAAATGTGAATGTTTTATGGAGTAGTACACCTGGGCCTGTATTCACTTCTCTAAATATGTGCGTTATTTTGATGTTCGTTTTGACATAACAATCCTCAGTCAACCGTATGAAGATAACCAATACAAAGAAGAGCAGAAAAAATCGGACAGAACAGCTGCAGCTGCGAGGCTCATGTGAACCGAATGTTTGACTGGTAGGCAGGTCGAGGTGGTCAGCCTATGACATGGCGCAAACAAGGAAAGAAAACCTTGATCAGTGGACTCGGCCAATTCGGGCGTTTTAGATTTTCGAACTTGGGGTTCACAAGACCCACCCATCAAATGGTTGGACACATTAATTGATATGGCCAAGTGTCGTGGCCAGGTGCGTCGTTGTATTCGGTCCCACCCCTGGTCTTCATAACTTTACACGTACTGTTTTGTTTTGGTTCCTTTTCAATCTATGTTTGTATCCATTCTGTCCCCAACTCGACCATGCTGCGAGGTGGCTACCAAAACCCGAGTACAGAAGTGCGAGGTTGATGATTGAACGAACTGAAGTAGACTGATCTTGAACACGCCGATTCAGAAAGTTCTTGGTTATTGCCTATCATGCACTGGTTTATTTATCCATTGTTTGAACTACCGTTACGAGAAATCCCACCAACCGTTCATAATATGCCTCAAAACAACCGAATCAATGTTTCGATCGGACCCGATTTAGTTCGTTTCGACCTCGTTCTGATCACTGAATTATTCATGCCATCGGTGGATGAGATGACGAGGAGAGGGAGGTGTGTGTGTGTGTGTGTGTGTGTGTGTGCGTGCGTGTGTGCGTGTGTGTGTATGTGTGTGGCACTATAGCCTGGGAACTGAGAGTAATTCTGAATCAGTGGACAATGGTTTTTCGAATTGGGACCCATGTTTTTGTTATACGCAGTTCGATGTACACACAACTCAGCGTGTCACTTTCCCGGTCGGATCCCGTGAGGTTCTAGTTTGGGCATCATTGCATGTGTGTATGTGTGTAATGCCTATAGCCTGCTTGCGTATTGTTTTTTTTCTTCTGTGCTCACCACATCCCAAAATAGCAGTGACATGTTGAGTTTAGAAGAAAAATTGATATTCTTGCTTCTGTGTTTCGTGTTTACTTTCATAATAGTCTAAACAAATGAAAAACATCTGTGAAATAATTTCCGGTTAAGTAGTCACCGAAATACACGTCTGTAGGTTGTTGGTGGATAGGTTGTTTACCATTGACGGGTCGCTGATTTCACTGCACTAATCCGGTGTCGACTAGAACAACCACCGCTTTACAAACTGGTTTTTCACATCATAATTGTTCAGTCCCTGTGTGCGATAATACTCCTTGACGAGTAACTTATTCCGTCACATATATCTGTGCCTTGTTTGTGAATGTGTTCACTGGTCTTTTTTTTCTGGATGCGGATATTCGTTCGATTGTGTGATATGGGCGATCCATTGTATACTAACTTCTTCGGTGTAGTTCCATTCATGTGGGTGCAAACGATTTTGCACCTGTTTCATGACAAGTGGTCAGCTTATATTTTCACATCACAAGGTTTGTAGGTTCGCGTTACTCGGTTTGATCCGCTTAGTTTTTCTGCCAATAACCGAGCAAGACAAAATCATTTCTTTTAATCATAAACGCAACACTTCAAGTTTCCAGATTAGGTCTCCATCTTTCAATTTCACTCAGTCAAGAATGAAGTAAACTTTTGAAACAGTGTAAGTTGAAATTATTCTAAAAAAGATAGAATCGCAATAGAAGTATGCTACTGATCACGGCGCTTAGCCATATCGCCTGATGTCTCCAAACATCCTGTAGATAGGTCTCATGGGCATAGAACCGGAAGCCCAAGAAGTCCTACACGACCCGGTACACTGGTCAAGGTGTTCACACCCTGCCGTCACATCATGATCTAAACTCGTCGAGTTTTATCATTCTCCTTCGACGAGCAGATCAAATCGAAGGAACAATCTATCTGCGTTTGTGCGTATCGCATATCCCATATTCTTGCGAATTGTTCTGATATAAAACCTGTTTCAGGGACTGACCAGTCAACCCGCATTCAATATCTGCATGGCTGATACTGTATTTTATAGAATTTGAGCAACACTACAAATGCGTCCATGTTCAAGCACTAATTGACCGCCAGCCACGTTTCTGGGCCATACAAACTATCTGGCCTAACCGCTGCAACGAATAGTGAAAGCTTAATGGTCGAACGGACGTCATATCGACGCCACTAATAGCCGCGATTGGTAACGGTCAAAAGTACTTTTCGTGTGGATGACTCACTTCATCTGATATCCAACTGCCTTCGTGTTTGTTTTCTACTCCAGGCTTCGCTTCGTTCGTATTTTGTTTTGGTTGTTCGACTTGTATGCCTAGAAATTTCCCCATGGATGTCCGGTGTCTTCCGTTATGTTTCTTTTTTATTCCCATACGAGTTACGAGTACTGTTGAGCTTGGAACAATGACCAACGTTTTTTGACGGTGAGGTTCGGCCATGCGAAGCGCCTAATGTCCAAGTGTTGCATTAAAACCCGATGACACTCGTTTTTCGTCACCGAGTGATATACACGATAGATAGATATGTCACTTTTTCATAGTTATTTTGTAAATATGATCTTCCTGCGTTTACGACAGTGGTTATGGTATCCTTACCGACGTTGTCTGTCTGTACAAGAGTGACCTGACCTGGAACTGAAAAGTGAGTCCGTTGCGCCCATTCACAGTGACCGGTTTTTATCTGCTGTCACCATCACAAATTGTATACGAGCGGATATTTGTGTGTCATATTTTTCGGATCTATCAAATTGTTGGAAGAATAATTTGCTGTCCTGATCCCCCCTGAGCAGTTCATTCTCACTTCCTATTTTCTGTTGGTTTTTCTTTCTCTTCTTCAGTCCGAATTCTAGTCAGTCCAGCATAACGGATACTGAAACATGCGCTTTACGAGTGGTGAATAAAACGACCACTCTCAGCTCAGGCACTACCGGTTACGATCGGCACGAGACGAACGGGAATATCGCGACTAGAGATGACGCTAACAACGGCGAACTGAAAGACTGCTTGTTGTCAAGTACTGCTGTCACTGATGTGCCGCGTTCGACAACATCTGGTCAAGTACCTCGTAGTGCCTCGCCGACAGCCTCATTGACCCCAACTCAAGGTCAGCGTAAGTTTACCGTCAATGTGTTTGACTTCCTTCTGAACAGCGAGCTGACCTTGGCTGGTCTAATACGCAACCCTTGTGTACCGCGGGTGTTGTCCTGCACTCGAACTAAAATCGCTGAAGGTGATGCACAGGTAGATGAATCTTCACGGAATTTCCTTCATTCTATGCGGAAGCTCGAGTGTATCGGAATAAATCCAATTCATAACCCGTAAGGCTGTTAACCCCTTGAGAGGAAGCAGAGTAATTGAACTCAACAATCGGATTAAAGCACCCCATGGGTCAGGTGACCGGTGGTGATTGAATGGTACAGAGCGTTTGATTACCATCACGGAGGTCGGAGATTCGAATCCCTCTCATCGCCCGTTACTTTGGTGATAGACACTAATCCACTGTTGTCCGGCCCGTTACAACACCTGACCTACTGAGACCTTATGTGGCTCTCCACTCCAAGTTTCAGGATTTGGCGGCTGCTAATCCGTTATAGTCTAGTGGGCCTTTGTGGCTATGGGGCGTGTACCTTCAACTGCACTCGTGTGCAAGCGTGTAATTAAAAAGGCATATTTTTGAGCCGCAACGCAGTGAACCTGTTTGCCTCCTGTATTCTCTAATAGTGGATTTAGGGCTTAACTCACTCTGATCTTTGGTTTTCATAGCACTGGTATTGCGTATAGTTGTGTGCATGATCTTATGGTCGAGTTTATCATGTGAAATTGATTACAGACATACTCTTTCCGTGTCGGGGACGGTTCTAGACTTCATTACCTCTGAAACACATGCGCCCGGAGCTTTCTACATGCATCGAGTGTATGATTTCGCGGTGGTAGATTGTTAGCCGCCTTTTGTCAATAATACTGTACCGTTTCTGTATCTGACTTTAGTCTGGTTATGGCCGTCTGCCTGCTATGCAACCACCTTTTTTCATCCACGTCATATACACATAGGAGCGAATTCTTAATCGCTTGATCGATGCTGTTTTCAATTCGTTGTCATCCGGCTTGTACGAAGCGCGTCAGGATGTTTCGGTATTTTGCAAACGCTTCTGTTTTTCTAAATCCAGCGATTTATCATGTGGTGTTCAATTCATCATTGGAAACCATGGAATCATTGTACAAATATTTCATCGAATTTTGGAATCAGCGCTTCCTTGTATTCGAAGGATGAGTTGAGCGTTCATACCACATGTTAAATCGTTTCATCGACCAATGAAACCTCCTACTGGTGGAAGATTTCATTTTTACAGGAAACGAGAAACATAACAGATTGGGGTTGATGAACATTTCGTTTGCTGACGTGAACCCTCACGCTTCGTAGGGAGTGTAGTACAAAACTGTTAAACACTTTGAACTGACAGCCGTTTCGGCTCATGTGTTAGCCAAGGATGGACTGGCTTTTTTAAGCTAGCATGAACTCATCATCGATTTGTTCAGTGAATAAAAGTGTACCTGATGCAATAATCGGAAAACATTTTGATTACTTAGTACAACTCCAAGCGACTACGTCATCCAATAGCCCATCCTCTTGCCATTCTTGTACAGTTTGAGAAGAGAATCTGGTATTTCATTGTGGTAGCCTCACCTACACAGTTTTCGTTTTTTCTTCTCTTCCAACGATTGTTTTTGGTGTAGTTCGCATATCATGCAGCGAACCGGGACCCATTGAGACTGACGGTGGAATTGTATCGTTTTTAGCATTGTCATCGTGCGTTTGATATCACCCTGATTGCGTATGAAAACGTCGAACCCCATTCTGACTACGTTCGATCACTCTCTTTGTTCGACCCATGTAGGTTACATTTCACCTACATTCAGATTCGTCAATATGATCACATTTGGTGTAGGCGTTGTTTCGTCGCAAAAAAGTTATGCGTGTCGAAATAGTTATTCGTGTTTGTGTTTCAATCACATAGTTTTCGGCGTTTTCAAACTTTTAATAATTTTGTTGGTCGGCCCCGTGATGGTGTTGCACCGAAATCAGCAAAATGTACCAGTTACAGAGGAATGACTTCGCTATTCACACCTAACCCATCATGACAAATCCTATTTTACTCAAGTGTGAATAATACTTCGCGGAATTCCCATGATAAATGCGGAAAGTCACCGAATATTCGCATTGCTGAACGTCCCGGTTTCGTAACGGTGAAACACGCAAGTGGCAATGCTCTTCCGACGAGGGTAGCACGTGTGTGATCTGCAAGAGCACAAAAGAAAAAACTCCATGAGCCGAGGCCCAGTAGGTGTATCAACAGGTACCAACACCTACATTAAACGGACAACAAGACGGCGGCCTCCAATCTGGCCGTTACAACAGTACGGAAATCTCATCACACACTGTGGAATTGTAAACCTATTCCTTTAGGAGGAGTGCGTTGTCATTTTGACCCCCAAAAGTTCGGTGTTTGTTAGTCGTGATGTGATTTTTGTTCCAACATCACCACTAGCTCTGATATAGCTGCCGAGATACCTAATTCCTTTAGCAGTTTCCTGCAGACCACCTCCAAAGCGGATTGCGGATTCAGACTCCCAACGTTTTTTTATATACACAATACATCTGATCACGGGAGGGCTCACTCCCTTGTTTGATTTCTCAATTTCCGGTCGGTGCAGTGTCATACAGAACAGAATAGGTTTCAGCATGGCTGCATCACAAGGCAATACCTGAATTTCCTCGAAAACGGTCAATTCAGCCGTTTGGTAGATAAAGCGTTGTGCTGCCAAGTGTGCTCCGTGTGACAGTGTTGAAAAGAAACAACAATAAATGGAATCACGATGAAATAATTATCTGTAGAATTTTTTGATAATCCGAGGAGCCAAAATGACCTGGGTAAAGGAAAATCCTTTCGCATTTTCCCCATCCAAAAGTCCACACCGTGAGCCAGAATTTAACCGGCTTACCGGGTAATCGAATTACCAGCTGAGGTATCGTGGTGTGACCAATAAGGTGCAATTAACGCAAGTAAATATCTAAGGACTCGCAGAAACTGTTCTGGTTTTGTTTGATGAACTATCTTCATCGGTCCCTTCCCAATGGAATGAACGGCGCACTGCCGAACGAGATCCAAAAGACTGTTTGATAAATTTGTACAGTGTTGTATTGTTGTCGTGAGACACTAAAACGATCTGGGTGTAGTCGAAAGTCCACTCTCGTTTTTCGCATCAAAGAATAACTGTGTGGGCTGTTCTTAGGGTTCTTTTATTCAGTAGATCATCCATCAAACCGTTATGCGAAAACGTGAATTGTCCGAAGTAGATTTTTCTGAGGTTGGTAAATGTCAATTACCCCCTGGCACTCATCTTTCCAAACTACCGGGACATTTGATAAACGAGGAGTAGCTAAATCTGTTTGCATACGATGCACACACCTAACAACGATAATAGCACTGTTATGAACACAGAAAAACTGAAAGTGGGATTGGTTCATCACTTTGTTTGTAGATCAATTTTCTCTCGCTCTGTATGCTTTGTGTGTCTTCAACACTACCGCGATTTGACACCGCATGTTGAAATTCCGCTGCCGTTTGGGATGGTGCATTAACCACTTGAAATGGAAAATATCCTAGATTAATATAAACTCGTTTATTCGTGTTTCTGAAAAAGTGTCTTTTTCAATATCTCTTTACCATCGATTTGCTACTAAGTTAATAAACCGAAACACTACAATGTGGATGGCATCTAGGGTAAAGTGATAGCCAAACGGTAATCAAATGGCTCTGCACCTGTTGCTGGTGAGGACGTGCTATGTTTGACGGGCCTGACTACAATCTCCTATAGGAGGTTCGCCTATCACAGAAACCCCCGTCGAAATAGAACAAGAACACGGTTGCGCATAAATTCAAAAATTCGTTAGCAGTCAAGCACAAGATGATCATAGTACAGCCCGGAGCTGACTTTTTTGGATTACTCGTGAGAGACGTTAGAGCTAGGTCAATGGTATTACATTGGTAGCCACACCAATATGGGGGCGTCTCTTGCCAGTGGCACACCTTTAAGATGAAAACGTTGTTTTGGGAAGGCTATCGTGACCACCCAAAATCAATGAGCGAAACAAATCAGTCGTCCACATTGTGCGTGATCTATAAATGGCGATTCCAATGAAAAACCCCTCTGTTCCTTTACCGCCCACTAGCTGTAACGAAAAGACTTATCTGGCCTCGGATCATCTCAGTTTGTTAGCTCAGAATACACTGTTTATATCGAAAGAAAGAGTCACTATCTTCAGCTTTTGCAATATAAATCAGTTCGTTCCAACTAGTATTGGGTACCCGTTATTCTTACTGGTTAATTGGTGATACGGTCAGCCACAACTTGACGGAATCCTTTCTCATCTTGTGGATCCGCTATCTGGTGGTTCGCGAATCCATTGTCTCGAGCCTTGGTATGGATTCTCGGCGGGTGCTGACATGCTATCTGCTGGCAAGGCTAGGCCGGCTAGCGAACGATGCGTCGGACCATATCCCTGCATCTTCAGCCGAATAAATGATCGTCTGTTAGATGGTTTATCGTTGCGGATTTTTAACATTTATCCGTTTTTCCGTTAAGATTCTGACGTATGATTCGTTTACTATTTGGTCCAGCCAGTGTTCTACCATCAAGGTAGTATCCTGTGGTAATCGTTCACAATACCTTGACATTTTTTGAATATTTGGAGTAGATTGAATGCCGTGAGCCTAAGATCATTTCTTTCACACTACTCGACGAGACTGCACCTTGACGTGGTGTGATGGCTTGCGCGCCTCTATGACCCAAAGAGCTATACAGGATGGCTTCCTTAAGCCGGAGATGCAATCATACCTGACAGGTCAATGGGTAGAGGTCAGACGAAGTCCAGTCTCCTGGTCCTCCAGGTTGGGGGTTGATTTGAGCTAGCAACTCAGTCGGAAAAACCAGTGGAAGAATAATTGATCCAAGCAAATGGGCTTCCACTAAGCCATCCCGCTGCCTTGCGGATAGGTTCTTGTCAGAACTAAAGGCTTTGGATGAGGACCCTAATCGTTCTCCTGCTTTGTGGCTGGACACCCTAGCAGTACCCGTCCAACATCTCCCATGAACTGCACGACTACAAAGAATTCCATACTGCATCGGTCGTCGCGCAGGCTAATCAGGACCGCGCTGCCCATTGCATCGAGCGGGGTGGGTAGTGATAAGTGTGCTACTGCTCAGAGTTCCCTCTCTGTTATTCAAACTTTGTCTTCTGTCCCTAACCATCCCTCTTTGCCCCATCTATCCACCCATAATGCTCCCATTGATAACACGGTCGATACTCGCAACGATTCACTGTCAAATAGTGTCGGGAATAATCCTCTGTCTGGTAACTCACATTTTCTCAATCCCCGTCAGCCTCTGAATCTCGGCTCCTTCAACGTGCGTACACTCATGCAGGCTGGTCAGCAGGCGTGCCTAGCCCTCACAATGAACTCTCTGAAGATTGATGTTTGCTGCTTAAGCGAAACGCGTATCCAGGATTCGAGCAATGTAGTTCAGCTAACTGCTCCTGGTATCTCATCGAGGTATATTCTGCGCACCTCAGGAGACGAAGCAGCTAGAGCTGTGGGTCAACGTGGTGTAGGAATTGTCTTGACTGACAAGGCTGAGGCTGCCCTATTAGACTGGATCCCTGTTAACAGTCGTTTATGTGCTGTGAGACTCCAAGGGTCAGTCGGCGTTCGAAAGGATAGTTGTGTTAAACGCAATTTGTTCGTGATCTCGGCGTACGCCCCAACGGACTGCAGCTCAGACTTGCAGAAAGATGAGTTCTATGATGCCCTCGCCACTCTCGTTCGCAGCAGTAAAGGTTCCGACATTGTAGTGCTAGCTGGTGACTTCAATGCACAAGTTGGCAAACTCAGTGTGTCAGAAGCCTGTTTAGGTGGGCGTTGTGCTTTACCCGCTGAGCGCACAGATAACGGGGATAGGCTTCTCCAATTTTGTGCAGACAATCGATTGTTCTTGTCTAGCACAAATTTCCGACACAGCTCGCGCCGCACAGCGACATGGCGCTCTAACTCTACAGGTACTTTTAGTCAAATTGACCATATCGCCGTAAGCTACCGGTGGCGCAGTTCTGTTCAGAACTGTAGATCTTACTGGTCCACGTACGTAGAGTCGGACCATGCCTTAGTTTTAATGCGATTATCTCTCCAGCTCCATGGCCATCGTCGCAAACCGCAAACCCGATTAGCCGTGCAACGTTTGTGTGATCCAGACGTTTGCACCCGTTATGAGCAGAAGTTAGCACATGAGCTAGGATCAACGGAGAACAGTAATGTAGATGAGCATTGGTCTCATATCAAACAGGCGATGCACGTTGCAGCAGGTTTTGCCTGTGGTCCTGGATCCGTTGTCCATCAAAGACACTGGATCTCGCAAGAGTCGCTGAGTATAATGGAGCAAAAGCGTCAGCTTTCGAACCGTAAGGAGATGAATAAGATGCGGAGAAAGCTGCAAAGACAAGTTACGCGAAGCCTTAAGAAGGATCGCGAAAATTGGTGGGTCAATGTAGCCGAAGAAATGGAAGTGGCAGCTGCTTCAGGTAACAGTCAAAGACTGTTCAAACTTATTCGTGACACCAGTGGACGGCGAACTCAGGTCAGTGAAGCGATTTGCAGTAGGAATGGAGAACCCATCCATAACAAACAGCAAAGGCTTGACCGATGGGCCGAGTACTTCAAGGAACAGTTTAGCTGGCCGCACGCTAGTGTAGTTACTCCCGTGTCAACAACTGTGACTTCTTGGGTGGTATCACTTGAGCCCCCATCAGAAGTAGAAGTAGAGTCATGTATTCGATTACTAAGGCGGGGGAAAGCGGCAGGTCCCGACGAACTTCCTCCAGTTCTTTTCAAACTGGGTGGTGAGGCGTTGATAAAATCACTTACCGCCTTGCTCCGTGACATTTGGAACGCGGAGCGTATTCCGTTAATATGGAGCGAGTCATTGATTGTTCCCATCTTCAAGAAGGGAATACGCAATGACTGCAGTAATCATCGTGGGATTAGCTTAATCCCGATAGTCACCAAAGTATTAGCTTCGATTTTGCTGCACCGTCTTACACCGGCTCGTGAGAGGAATGTCCGCGAACAGCAGGCTGGATTCCGCCCAGGTCGAGGATGCATCGACCAGATTTTTACTCTTCGCCGACTACTCGAAACGCGTCACACGCACCGCCGACCAACAATAATGATTTTCTTAGACCTGAAAGGCGCCTTCGATTCAGTTGATCGAACATCGCTTTTCAGTACTCTTCATCGAAAAGGTATGCCCCAGAAGTTCGTGAACCTAATGAGATCATTGTATTCTCATACTTCTGGCCGCGTAAGGGTTTACGGTGAACTATCCGGTCGGTTCGAAACGACCAGTGGTGTTCGGCAGGGATGCCCTTTGTCTCCATTCCTTTTTAACTTCGTCATGGACGAAATAATGGAGAGTGCGCTGCAAAATCTTCAGGATGTAGGCGTCGAACTAGGAGATAGTGAAAAGCTATGTGACCTGGATTACGCAGACGACGTTGTCTGCTTGTTCGAATCCACGGAACATGCTCAGCGTGCACTAGATAATCTCGCAAGAGCTGTAGCTCCATTCGGCATGCGTTTTGCACCTTCAAAGTGCAAGATGATGTTACAAGACTGGACGTCAACGATTCCGAGCTTGATGCTCGACGGGGAGGTGCTGGCAGTTGTCGATCACTTCACCTACCTCGGTAGCTGCGTGACGACGGATGGGAGCACAGTAGTAGAGGTGAGTACGCGGATATCCAAAGCTCGAGCGGCGTACGCTGGACTGAAGCACTTGTGGCGCCGATCCGATATTTCACTGAAGTTGAAAGGTCGTGTATACTGTGCCACTGTGCGTTCAGTTTTGTTGTATGGTTGCGAAACTTGGAGTCTGCGTGCAGAAGATATTCGTCGTCTTGAGGTTTTCGACCATCGATGTTTACGTAGTATCGCTAGGATTGGGTGGAATAGCCGAGTAAGCAACGATGAGGTAAGAAAGCGAGTATTGGGTACTAATTCGAAGAACGTTTTGTCACAGCGTATCCAACTTAGTAGACTTCGTTGGTTGGGACACGTGTTACGTATGGCAAACACACGTCTACCGTACCGTGTCCTATTCTCCGCCCCTCCTAGGGAGTGGAAGAGACCACGTGGAGGTCAACAGATGACGTGGCAGCGAGGAATGAAAAAATGTACAGCAGACTTAGGAAAAGTAGGTGCTTCACGTCTTCGTGGTTGGGGTCCAAAAGATCCGTCCACCAGTTGGCTGGAGACACTGAAGGATATGGCTGCGAACCGCGAACAGTGGAGATCGTGTTGTCACTTTCTATCGAATCAGAATGTTTGATCGGTGTACGTTTGTACAGTTAGACTGTGTATTCCGTGTGTTGGCTACTAGGGCATTCTTTTCTTTTCCCACCCATATAGGTCCACTCCCTGTCCATCTTGTATATTCATACTTTTTAATTCAACGTGCAACATGGTGAGAAAGGCAGTGGTCAGTGGGGCTTGCCCTACTGTTTAACGCTGTACGATGATGATGATGATGATGAAGAACGCAGTTAAGTCAAAATGTACTCGCTTCCAGTTGCCTTGATACGAGTACGTTAACGCGTATTGTTCGTTTTTACCAATATGAACCTCCAAACGGGTATTTAAAGTACGCTTTAGTGCCAGAGAAAAGAGCACATCAGAAATGAATAAATGCATTCTAAGATGGCTGACAAATGGAATTCAAATATCGTCTGTGACCCAGACCAGTTATACTTTGTCGATCGGCGTGATCAAACTGGGCTGTGCATCTCGATCGAATCACTCTTCGAGAAGAAATGGGGTTAGATCTGTGTACGTGTGCATGCGATTCTATAACCGAGTTTTTGGTTCACATTGTTTTCCGGTTACCCCATGGTCTCTGCCTGAAGTACACGGCTGAAATAGTGTCTCTTCGTTCTCTGGTCTGGAATACACGTAGTCCGGTGAATAGAGATAACAATCGAGTCAATATTCCATATAATCTATTAATCAGATTGACTGTGCTCCAACAGGTGTAAAGTGTGAGTACAAAAATCAGGTGGGAACTTCATTTACCTAGCGCTAAGGTTCGAAAGGCATATTAATCTGTTTTATACTGTTGATCGCAGTGAGATCGCATTTTAATGAGGAATGAGGGCTACATGATTCCGCGACACCAACACCTCGGGGAGCAGTCCGCTTACGCTCATCGAGCCGCACGTGACTGGCCAGCCTTTCTGCCGCGTTCCCACCCATCATCCAGTCCAGTATTTTTTGATCGATCCACACTTACAAGTCCAGCTGTCCATTATAACAGTGGGCTTTCACCTCTGTTTTGAGGGCTACGAGGTTCAAACTCCTGCCACTGCGCCGAACCACACTGGGATGTTTCTTTGTCTTACTGTGACTGGCTGTTTGGAGGAGATGAGATGGCTTATTGAATCTCTCTGGTCGTGGCTGTCCATATTGGGCGGTTAGCTGCAACCGTAGCGTGTAGATAACGATCATGAAGTTTCATGGGTGTTTGGTTATAAGGGACGCCCACAGCGTCACTCGGTTTTTTTCGACGGCGCATCTCTAGTCTTTGCGCACACAGGTGCGGGATGAAAGGCAGCAGCGTGTTGATGTTTGGTTGCCGATGGCGCCCTAGGAGCTCGATGACAACCCGATTGAATTGAACGCTTTTTAATTTGCGGCTCTTGACCCCTCGGAGTGGATAAGCCGGCTTCATGATGACCCAATCATCAGGTTTCGTGCGTGTTTGGTACAGAAGACGTCCCCAACCCAGGGTTACATCCAACCCTGTTAGTTCGACAGATTTTTTTCACAGCCGTTGGAACATACGGTGAATCTCATTTGCTCATTCACGGACAGCTGTCTCGTCGAGATTTTTGGACCTCGATTACTCTCAACCTGGTTTAGTCCGCCTGTCGAGCGGGTTGCCGCGGTGTGACCGTTGACGCATGCTTCATCGTCATCGCCGTCCAGCAAGCTCCACTGACCACTACCACGTTGCACACAGCAGTAGAAAGGATGGATGTACGAGATGCACAGGGTAGAGGGACCTACAGGGCAGGAACACGAGAGAGCGCCGTGGTCGCCAGCACACGGAATAAACAGTCTAACCGTACAACCGCGCACTGATCAATCATTCTGATTCGACAGGTGACAACACGATCGCCACTGTCCTTCAGTGTAACCAGTTAGCTGAAACCATTGAAGGATATGGCAGAGGACCGTGAACAGTTGTGATCGTGTTGTCACCCTCTGTGGAATCAGAATGATTGATCAATGTTCTCAGTCCTTCAGTTGCATGAGCTTCGAGGCCAAATGCGTCCGCAATTGACGAGACCTAAAACAGCGGTACACTGAGTCGTACAACGCTTACTGCAAAGTTTCAATCCAAACTAAGACTGATTGCGTAGTAGTGGTTTGACCCCTGCGTTTACATTGCTAGTCCGGATGACAGCCACTCTTGTTCTCCGCCCAGAATAATATTCCAGGCCCATAGTAGCATAGAGACTCCAAATAATTTTTTGCTTTGTTTCAAACCTACTGTGACATAGGGACCCCTATCTCTAACCATATACGGCCGATAATTATCTTGTCTTGGTGTGATCATATTTTCCGTCACACACATACGGAGGTACAAATGTCTCGTCTACCCCCCCCCCCCCCTTCTCCTCACGCTCCTCATTGGTTTGAACGGCAATGCACCACAAACACGCACACTGTCTTGCTCCTTCTCTGTTCACATCACTACCGTTACCACCAAAACGCGTAGATCTCTACACCTGATCTTGGTCCTATCTCTCTTAAGCATCTTCTGCTAAGCAGCTCGGTATATTTGTGCCGGGATCTGTAACACATTAGGACGCTCTTATCGGATCATATCCTCTACAGATATCACTTCAGTTTTCCGCCTTATCTGAGGCATGCCATAAGACGGTTGTGTTACGAAGGCTCATGTTCTCACTTCTGCGAAGCTTCTTTTTCATGTCCTGTGAATTCATTATTCGTCTCATGGTCTGTTTGGAGACATGGTTCTACACAGTGTACTGGGATATTAATGACTAAATGTTATCAAGTCACGTGCTATGATCTACGTAAACATGTTTTATTTAAATTTCGCAGTGGCATCTAAGTAGCGGTCCCAGTGTATTAAACAACGAAGAACATAGACGGATTGAGATGAAGAAACAGGTAATGACAGATTCAATTCTACAGTATGTTTTCTTTTTTGTCAGACATTTTGTTAGTCTGTAATCTTGTTTTCCGTTATTCACACCAAATAACATCCATCTGTTTAACATCAATTTCGAATCATACACTCATGTTTCTGGGCTTCTGCAATCAATCAGTTTCATACCAGATGTCTAATTCGTTTTTGTTCCCTGCTTCTGTCCTCTGATCGTATCTAGTTGGATTTGTAGATACACCACGTGGCAATTCGGTCATTGTACATCATCCCACCAGTCCTTTCGCACGTGTACCCCGTGGCACGATTTTATCCCAAGTGACACCGTGTAGTGCCGCTGCTGCTACACCAGTTCCGACTTCCACTGGCCCAAACCAGTCAACTGAATCACGTCCAAACATCAATGTAACCTCATTGGTCAGATTGTCTCCCGGTCAAGCCAGTTGCGTGGATGTCGGAAACTCTCGTGCTCCAATCAACACAACACCATCTGTCTCTATATCCGGCACTTCTGGATCAACGATTTGGAAGAAATCCGGTAAGACACACTCGAGAGCGGAAATGCTCCCGTCTTTGTTTGTCTCTATGTATCGATTCTGGTTAGTAAATCTACTGGAATAAACAATTTATCAGTTTCAGTTTATCCAACCATTAACCTCGCACTTCTGTGCTGTGGTTTCGTTTGCTACCTTCTAGCATCGTCCAGTAAAGAGCAAAAAGAACAGAACCAGAAAGTGAATAACTTCCAGAAAATCATAGTAATATGCGGGAATCACGAAGATAAAGAAAGAGTCCGAATGCAGCTAAACTATTGACCGCGACACCTAGCCATACCACTTAATGTCTCCAACCATTCGGTAGGCAGATCATGTGGACCCCAACCCGAAAGTCTCATACATTCTACTTAGCTAGGTCCACTGGTCAAGGTTCTCATACCTTTCTGCCATATCATGGACTGAAAACCTCGACCTATCTTCCAATCACTACCTGCCTCAGAGAGCAGAGTACGCTGAGGAAGCCTATCTGTGGGCATGCACAACACGCGTCCCAACCACCATAACCTGTTTAGATTCAGTACTTGATCCGTGGATTGACCTCTGGTTCCCGACACCTTACACCTAATCTCAGCATTGCAGATACGGTATTCCTACCAAACTGGGGCAATGCAACGGAGAAATCGGTGCTCGAACACCGACAGTGTTTGCCTATTTTCTACCCTCAACGGTCATGTTTCTGAACCGTATAAAAGAACGGACCTAACCACCTCATTGTACACTCTATCCTTAACAGACAACCGGATGTCATGGCGACGCCACAGGTGACGGAGGTTGGCAAAAGCCAAACGCGTCTTTTGTATACGCGATGACACTTCATCTGATATCTGTCCACCTGGTGGGATGCAAATGCCCAGGTAACAAAATTTATCCACTTCAGCTAGAGCTCCCTTGCCGAGAATAGGTTTGGTGTTGAGCCAACCCAGTCCTGCAGTAGCATTTTACACTTCGAAGGTGCAAAACGCATTCCAAGCATTGCTATGCTGATGTTCAGGCTATCCAAGAGGGCTTGCAACTTACCTGGATCCTCACTCAGAAGATCAGTATCGTCCGTGTATTCCATGTCTGACAGTTTACTGCCTGAGGAAAGATTGATGTCACTATTCCCACACGAGGATAGGGCTTTCTCAAGAATCAATTTAGTTATAAAATTGAAGAGGAATGGCGGAAGGGAGAAACGCTGCCAAACACCACTTTCCGTGGTGAACTCGGGAGGAAAATCGCCGTAAGCACGAACTCGACTTGGGCTGTTCACATACAAGCATTGGAAAAGAGAAATAAACTTCTCTAGCACACTGTTCAGTGACGAGCAGCGCCAGAGAACGGTGTGGTCGACTGAGTCGAACGCCGCTTTCAGATCAAGATAGACAGATATTGTGGTCCTACGGTAGATGTGTCTGTGCTCTAAAGTTTGTCGAAGAGTGAAGATGTTGTCGATCCAGCCACGATCGGGTCTGAAACCGGCTTAATTCTCACGCGGACACTGGATAATCGGTAAAGAATAAGTCTGGAAGGCGCTTTGGACACGATACTTACTAAGCTAATTTCTCTGTGGCTTTCACAAGAGGATCTGTCCCTTTTCTTGTAAATCGGTACAGTCACCGATTCACACCATTCCCTGGGTATATGCTCGCTTTCCCAAATAATGCTACCATTTCTATCAATAATACCCAGTGATAGTCACTAGGACTGGTTGCGCTAGTACGGACAATAGTAGTAGAGTTGTCTATCACCACATTCGTTTAAATATGTTTCTGTTTTTTCTATTCAGGATCTCTTTGAGCTTGTGTTCCTTATTGCTGTCGTATGCGTGAATACCGTTTAGTTACTGATCATCACAGAATTTAGAAAAAAACGGGCTGAATAATCCTCGCTTGGTTCAGTTCTGTTTGAGCGTCCCAGCTTAGTTCTCTATTTCTCTGGGTGCGAGATGAAATTAGGGAATCTGGCCGCATTTCTTTTTTCACTAAGTCGTATATCTTTTTGAGCTGTCCTGTACCATAAATTGGGTACGTGCTCATGATTAGTGAAATCGGCCAATACGCTGTTCAGTTTTCCACGTTCATCGCACTTGGGGAAATAACGGTTTCCACACCCGGTTAGTCAAGTCGTAACATAAGTTACCCTCTCTCTCTCTGTCTGTCTCATGCATATATATATATATATATATATATATATATATATATATATATATATATATAAATATATATATATATATATATATATATATATATATATATATATATATATATATATATTGTTACACACGAACGCGTACCAATGGTTCTCCGTTCTTTCTTACGGGAAGTGAGAACTACTTCATAACGCTGATCTTAATTATTCATGATTTTTCTATTTCAGATCAATGACAACCCTTATCTTACATCAGTTTCGTTCGGTTATGATCAGTTTGCTCTATATCGGAATCGATGCGCGACTGTCAATAGAAGTCTCACCAAACTGTTGTGACAAAGATTCCTGGATATTGATTTTAGCTAGCCAGATTATTGTGCGAATTGCACATTCTTTATAGACTAAGTCGTGAGAAAATGAGACGATTACAAGCGACGCGGTTTTTTTGTTCTCTATTGTTGTGTTTCAGTTGTGGATTGTGAAGTCATTTAGACACTTATGATTGCAACCTGTATGCAAATGCTGGTCGCGGTTTACTCTAATAGGAAAAATGATAATGAGGAGATATTCAGAATTTCTCGGTTTGTGTCTGGTCGTAAAATCTACCCCCATCAGTTTTAGAGAATTTTCGCATAATACGATAATATGTTCACCAGGGAACATCATTATTTAACAAATAGATGAGTATATTTCAGTTAATTCACCATACAGTCTCATCACCCAATTCATAATTGACAACCATGGAAACACTAAACCGTTTTTGTTCATTTGGCTTGTTGAGAATCGCCAACGGCAGTGCACGTCCGAGTTCCCAATTCGGGCTCAAACCCGGCGTGAACGAATGTGGGTTGAACACCTAACCATCAGGTTATCCGGTCTGGCTCTGAACGTTTGTTGAATATATATATATATATATATATATATATATATATATATATATATATATATATATAGTACATGATGTAGCACATGCTTCCGGTTTAGTCAAAATAAAATGCTCAGAGCCATCTTCCGAAGCATATTAGTAACGCACGTTGATAGCGGTAAACTATACTGTATTAACACAAAATTGTTTTTTTCTTACTCTTAGCTACCGTTATTATTCCTTCCTCCCTCCCCCCTTACAGATGTGAGGGTTTAGTACTGGGGTTATATGGTGTTTCTCCGAAAATATGACTCTGCCATGATTTTTCTGGACGTTTTCAATTTAATTCCTATCCCGAGAATAATACCTAGTCAAAAATGCATTTGCAGTATGTGTTCAAGAATGAAAGCCCATGTCTCGAGACGACTTCAGAGTAGTGAGAACTTTGTTTGTCACACTCATCGGATCAACGGCTTTAATACGGCATAGCTTAGCAACAAGCGTGATATAAGCATATATAACTACTCCTTATGCAGCCCGGACTGAATTCAACTGAGTCAGTACTATGTAAGTGCAATTGTTCGTATGCGAAAATGCTACTGGAAGTCGTGAGTCGAGTGAAGAGTTCATGGAAGAGTATTACCGACATTAGCGTTGCCAATGCACTACGAGCGGGCTACGTTGACACAAAGCGTTCATTTAATTGAAGTTTTATTGTCAAACATAAGAGATTGATGCCGATAATTCTGCATGAACTGAATTCGCAAGAAATGCTACCTGAAGCTAGGGGTTCGATAATTCAAGACGACTCCCCAGATGCGGACGAAATGATTGTATTTAACAAAATCCAGTTCGCAAATAAATAAAATTTCGTTATCAAAATATGAGTTTTTTTTGCAGTTGTCTCCTTCGGCATATGGACATCAGAATCTGTTTTTCCTCTCTGGAAAAATACAAGACCCGTCGAAAATCAGCCCTCGTGCGTTTTTTGAATACGGAATTAATATAGGACCGGATATTATTTTTGGACAAATAGGGTTCTAAACTCCCCCCTTATCGTGCATGGACCTATTGAGTGACCTCTGTGAGAATTTATATTCCAGGGGCCAGTCACTCACAAGTTTCTATCACACGCGGGATGCACTTGATGGTCATGAGCGTTATCGACGTCCAGTAACCCTGTAAGGAGTGATTCTCAATTCAGTTATTTCATTTTAAACACTTTTTCTTAGTCAACGGTCTCACTGCTATATTGAATTGACACGTTCACACTTCTAATCAGATGACTTGGATTGATTACCACTTAACCGGCTACCACTCATCCTGTTGTGTTGTATTGTCGTTCTAATTGGTTAGTCCCATTCGCTTCATCAAGCTCTCGAAACTGTATTACTTCTTGTGGCAATCAGATAGCGGTTGGTTGCCATTCGGCCTTATTTTCCCACACTTGTGTTTTCATTAGCCCCAAGTGGTGGTCCTACGGTTGATGGGAACAGCACGGGACCTCGGGTCCGAGCGAACAACGCGGACACGCAGCCCACGTACGAGGAGGCATGGGATCTGAAAATGGCCCGTCAATTGGGATTCGGTATATCACGTTTGACGCCCGTCCATGTTCCAGTTACCATACCTGGAGTCTTATCTAGCAATTTGGGTCCCGAGTCGCGTCTAGCTCCGGTTGCTAGCACAAAAGTGGTCACAACCGGGCCAACCGTGAGTGGATCATCATCGTCATCATCGTCGTCGTCCGTACGAGCCCATGGGGAACGACATCAGCGATCCGGTTTGAAGTTTCATGAAAACCGCCTGTTCGACCAACATCCAACCAAATCCGTATGTGGTTATTCGGACTATCTTTGTATGAATATAGTGGATTTTTTCTTTGCTTTGGCATAACAGCTGTCAGCTTCCATGAGCTGGAATCTTTCAATACAGTACAATACAATCTATTCATAGTCAGCCGTGGTTGATGAAAGTCTAGCCTGTATACAGCGCACGAAATGCCAGTAAATTCACCTTTTATCTCTGTTTTCATGAGAACACTTTTGAAATAAACCACTTAGGGTGACTAAACTTGACATGTCGATGTGTCAACCCATTAGTATACCGATTTATATATGAATTTTAACCATGAAAAAGATGAATCGACTTATTCCGGAAAATATGCCCGAGACGGTACGGAATCTGATTAAATCCACCCCTGTTCTGTTCTGTTCTGTTCTGTTCAGACAACCATTAGCCATGCACTGGGTGCGGTGGCTTTGATTGCTATCTCCTAGCGGCAACCTCAGAAGGAAATAATGAAGGAGAAAAGAGTATGAAAGCAGTAAGAGGAGAACTACATTAATGGAATTAAGTTGATGAAGAAATTTTGTGGATGCAAGAGCACCACTGATCACGGCATCTAGCCACATCCCCCAGCGTATTCAACCATTGAGTGGGAGGGTCTTTTGGACCCCACCCAGGAAGTCTAACACGCCCTACATGTCCAAGTCCACTAGTTAGGCTTTTCAAACCTTTCTTCCATGTCATGGACTGACCACTCTTACTCATCTTCCAACCGGTACCCGCCTCAGCAAATGTAGCACGCCGAGGAATCCTATAAGGGGACATGCGTAACACATGTCCCAACCATCTTAGCCTGGTGAACTTGAGTATTTCATCTAATGATTTGATCCTTGAACCTAAGACTTTCCACTGAACCTCAGCATTGCTCACTTTGTGTTCCCACCATGTTCGAGCAATACTACGAAGACATCGGTGTTCAAATATCGAGAATCTTCGTATGTCCCCCACCCGCAGTGGCTCTGTCTCCGAACCACCCGTGTACGGATCGCGAAAACACAGAAGTGGTTTAAGGAGGCAAGCCCTTGGTCGATTATGACTCATTTCGATACTCAGCAATGTGTTATTGACCGGTATTGACGTCACAAAGTTTACTCAAGCGATACATTCTGATTAGAATTAAAGAGATCTCTAATTTATAAAAAAGAGGGGCTGTGTGACGCCCAAAGCTCTCTGCGCTGAATAAGATAAAAACAGTCGCGCACAAAGATTCGTGAGTGATCATGCGCCGAATTTCCAGAGGTAATTTCCAGATGGCCAGTAGTTATTCGTAACATTTTGAATGATCCAGGTTATTATACCGTCAAACGAAAACTTGAAATTCGAAGAGGAATCTTTCTTCACGCCAGGAAATTACTCTGGTGCGATTCTTCGAACGGACTTACGAGTGCGTCGAAGCTGCAGTGGTCCTTGCAGCTGAATGTAAGTATACGGTGTGTACAGTAACCCTCAGACTGTGCACCATATCTGCGATACACTAAGATGAGATCGGTGCCTTGTATGACTGATCGTCATACTTAAGATGGGGATGGGGGGGAGGATGGGAACGAGCCATACATCACATCACTTGGAATGCTGAATGGGATAATGTGATATTTAGCAATGAGAAAACGTCCAGTTCAGACCACCCTGATGGAATCGTGTGCTACCGGCACGACTTTATAAGAAACAAGCTGTATCTTGGTCTTCGAACCTTTGCGGATGGCTCTCAGATGGTCTGGAGTGCGGTTCTTGAAAAGTGAAAATCTCAGATGACACTCCCGGAAGGGAAGCAAACGACTGACTCCTGCAGCAGAGCATTGAATAAATATCTGTACACGATAATTCCGAAAAATCAACTGAATACATTGATATCTCGACATGACAGGGCGGCCATACTTACGATCAACCCCACTAGAATCTGGCTATTGTACCGGACCATCAAGTCCGCGGTCTGGCCCGCCAGCACAGTCCAGACTTGATCACGATTGAAAATGTCTGGAATCGTATAGCGAGGCGAGTTTGTGTGGATAGAAAGAGTCTTCAGAGCTGTACACGAGTTGACGTCCACCATCCTCAATGAATGGAATAGGATACAACTTAAATCCATGTGGAATGTAATGGGAAATATGCCCGGGCGTTCTGTTTCCGTCATTACCAATAAAAGTCAGTGTGTCTCGTAATCAGCTATATGTTTGACTGTTAGTCCAGGGTTTGGTTTAATGGCATTTCGCACCCTCCCGGGCGCATTTTTAGGATTCATTTGTTTCACGCATAAAACCCGTGTGCATATTTGGTATTTCAGTCGGTCGGCACATCAGCATGCCAAATTTAGTCACCCTAAATGGTTTGGTTCAAAAGAAATCGCAGAAAAACAGGATGCGTTTAATAGCACTTTGTGCACTTCATGGCTTGTTCTCACGTTTCTATACCATAGATTTTATTCGGATTAACAAGCCGATGAAGGTGGGCGGATCACTGTAGTCATCTCTCCAATCACACTGTGAGTATGGGCTGAGTCATCGTCAATAGACAGCTGAGTCGCGTTCGCATCTGTCCAAAATTCAGGTCAACGTTTGTGCGAGTGGAATCACGAACGCCAGGACAACGAATCGATATGACGAGAAAGGATTCCGTATAGGTAGTGGCTGGTCCTGTCACTAATCGACAGAGATACCATTTCGGATCAGTTAGTTTGTGGTGCTATGATCGGTGACAATGAATCTTGCACTCTATATAAACTCGGTTTTCGAAGCCGGAGAAGTCTTTCTACTAGTGCTAATGGATCGGAACAGAACACGCGTGGGCGGATTGCTTTCGCTTTTTTTTGCATGCTTGCGCATAAGTGCAGTGGAAGGGATATACACCTCGTAGCCACGAAAGTCCACTGCCTTACTAGGGAAAGCCGGCAACTAGACCCTGTGACTTGAAAAAGAAAATCACCCAAGATCCGAATAGGTCAGATGTGGTAAAGATTCGGAGGCCAATTGATTACTGCCCACCACCAAAGTAACCGGTGGTGGTGGGGATTTGAACCTTTGACTTCTGAGATGGTAATCAAACGCTGTTTATCACTCGACCACTACTGATCCTTCGTTTTCCTATTGTCTGAGGTTCATGGACTATCTATGATTCACTGGTTTCCTCCTTTCTTTTCCAATAAGAATTCTTACAATACTAATTTTTTTTTGACTTGGATCTGTCTCTTTTTCTAAATTAATATTGGGCTGTACGTCTTTACAAGTTAAATCCCATTTCGTTTTCGCTTGCTAGTTCCCTTACACGTTCAGATCACATGATAAGAATCAACAAACGAAATGGAGCGTACATATTATGAGAAAAAAATTCATCCGCATATTCTCGTATATTTTTTGTGCTTGGGAGAATACAATCTACGATCGATCCAATAAGTTGGTTTGTGCGTTGCTGATGCAAGTCATGCGAAATTCGAAATGACGGTTTGTATGCATATAAATAAGCACAGGTTTGTGATGATCTTTATCTCCTCCAGTACCCTAGACGATGTCGATCGATAGCTCGTTTCCAGAACAAGATGTGACTCCCGTCCTCCGTACGGCATGCACCCACGACAGTGTCTCAGCTCCTCGGCCTAATGTGATAAAATCTTGGAATGTTGCATGGCAAAAAAACTGTCCATTGATTGCATATTTTTGGTCATTTCCCTAGTTGACTTGCTGATCTACTACCACTTATACGTCACATGAGATATAAGCCTTTGGATGACGTCAGTTTGATGGATGCTGGATTTCCCCTTATCCATGAAAACCGTGTACACGCAAAGTGACATATATGCACAAAATATGTGGCCGACAATGGAGATTCGATTAAGTCGGCCACAGTTGGTCAGTGATAATAATAGTATAATCAATGAAATTTAATCGATAAACCTCGTTGTCACGATGAATTGCAATACCGTTTGACATAATCTATAACTCTGACATTGAATCCGAGGCTGTTCTTGTTACCGTACGCGTAATTGCAAATTGGTTTCCCACGAATCAAAGTGCCAACCTTTTCGACCTATTTACGCTGATCCGCCCGATAACAATCATTCATCCTACCCTGATGACGGTGTTTACATATTTTTTTGCCGTATGATACATTTTCCTAATTTCTTGGTTGTTCAGTTTTTCACTATGTGTTCGTTATTCATTTCCCGTGCTAGAAAAATGATGCCTCATGTGCGCAGACAGGTACCGCAGCAACGGAATACGACTATGCTTACAACGGTTCGTGGAGTATGGGCGTTAAGGTAAGTAACACTACTCATCACATTTGAACGAGTTGCTTTGGTCTTTTCTTGGGGTGATGTGCACCAAATTAACAATTTCTGATCGCTAACAACAGTTCTATAATTCTTCAAAGCTCTTTTTTCTTTCTTTCGATAATTAGCTGAACGTTCTTCGTGGTGTATTGTTTGGAAACGCCAACTTAAGCGTGATAATTTCTCCGGGCCCACTCCCTTCAAGCACAAGTTCAAATGAGCAAGAACTTTTTTTAACAAATAAATCATCTTTTAATGTTGTGACTTTATCCTCTATTCTGTTTACATAGTATAATTCTGTTTGTTGCATCATTCCCTTTACGAAGTGTAGAACAGCTAACAAAATCTGGTCTTATTTTTCATTCTCATCAGTGACTCGGTTGTGTGGATACGAGACTTCTCATTGTGATGGTAGATTCACTCAGCTGTTTTGCGGATCTGTCAGCATCATCGTGTGTTGTGCGGGCATAATAATCGACGGCACCAATGTGTTCCCGTTCGAGTGCGTAGTGTGTGTGTGTGAGAGAGAGAGTGTGTGTGTGTGTGTGTACGATTGATGTAATCCGTTATCTCGTTTATATGAGGTGTGTGTGTATGCACAGCTAACTGGGTGTTAGAGATATCAATTTGAGATGCGCCCAACCATAGATCTTTTTTTTCGTTGCTTGACTAGTGTGTGGTTCATTGTCCACCTTCATTCGCTCGAACTAAAGTCTATCAGAACCAATTGTCTGATGTTTGTGGTCATTGGGGCATATTGCTCGACAAAATCCGCGTCGACGTTTCAGTCGGATTGGTCTACACACTTCACGCCATTCTAGAGGGAAGTTGTTTCTCTGCCACGTTGTTTCACATATGGTTCTCAGTGGTCGTTTTAAACTGGCCACAAATGACCTCGCTCCAATACGAGATCTCTTTTTGTTTGGAACACATGGTAACAGTAAGGCAGCACATTCCAAGATAACCGCACCATGTAAGCTCGGTGACAGTGATATAGGGCTTTGAAATAACGGTTGTTTTACGTGTTGAATTTCGTTGGTAACACCAGTGAAGTTTCGTGGACTTCGGTTGTAGTCTGGGCCTTAAAGTAGAATAGCGCCAAATCCGTGGACTGAAAGATTATAATAACGTGTCTTAATCGAGTCCATAAAATGTATTTCGTATATATTAACTGATTTGACTGAGCATTGCTGTTGCTCTGCAAGGCGTTCGAGTTGTAGGTAGTTCGATCGAGTTTGCAGAGGTGTTGGAAAGTAGGAGGCCACCACCGACTGGTCTGTGGCTCTTCAAGACTTCAGCCAACCATCATTTGTAATACACTTTACTGTGACGTCTACGTTCTCTGAAAATGCTCTAACTTTCTTCGTGGTTTGTCTGTGTTTTGTTCTAGTGGTCATAATGCACTTTCATTGTTTATCCTTCCTTACGTGCGGGTGCATATGATTCCGGTTTTAAAATACTGAAAGTCAGTCCGGATAGCCGATTGGTAAGGTGTCCAACTCATACGCTTGATATACCGGCTGTTCAGCTCTCTTATCGTTTTCAATAATGAGTTGGGATTTGATACTGCATAATGACTCGTATTTCATGTAAATCACCTACCCTGCTGCCTACCTGTTGAGTTGCTGCGCGTGTGTGATAAACTTATGCTTTTTGTTGTTGTTGTTGTTGTCGTGCCTGCGCACAAATGCATTGGATATGCACGGATTCCGTAGCCTCAGAGGCGCCTGTTTTGCTGACTAAGGGGAACCGGGAACTCCAGCTCTGCGACTGGATTTTGTGAATCATGTTAGGTTCCCGGCACGTCCAGTTAACAGATGAGACGTACTGATAATGGAGAGTTTATTGCTATCCTAGTGACCTAAACGGCAATCCTATCCAATGAATCCGTAAAGGCTATGTTTGCTCGCTTTCCGTCCGAATGAAGGATGGGTTTTTTTCCAAGTACCGTGAGTGTGGACTATCTAATGTAAAAGGGATAACTACGGAGTGCTACTGGCTGCCCAAACTGTGGACATGCGTACATGTTATTTCTTGCCAGGTCCTACTCATTTTTATGGGATCAAATGCAGTCAACCTTTCGCCGTCACGTACTAACCTATGAATAATTTACATCCAGTTTTGAAGCACTAATTTGCACTCTGCGATATTGTCAGATACGAGAAATTCTTGGTGATTTGTTGTTGTTAATTACAAGTGTGCTCGAATCTGCATCACAGCATGTATTCCTTAAATTCAAATCGTTCAACTTGTCGTTGCGTTCCGCGTGATCCCAGGAAATCGGTTCATCTGGAAGATACGCTTGTCACATGCACCGCGCCATCAGTCTCGATTGGCATGGAAACTGAAGGTCCTAACAACGAGCACTCACGTTTTCTATCTACATTGGCGCCTGGATGCTGGCAAATGCTTTATCAGTCTGAATAGCCTCGCAGAGCACATGAAGAACAACAACACACAAAGTGGCGAGCAAGCTCATTTTTAGTGTTGCACCTGGGCCACTTTGTGTGGCTGTTGTCGAATAAAATGAGAGCGATAGGTGAGGGGGTTGAGTAAAGGAGAATATCGTTCAGCCGCTTGATTCAGATTTATTCATGGACCTTTTTATCAACTCTGTTCCGTTTTGGTTAGTGATCAATTTGTACTTGTCTACTGTTTTCACCTCAATACTTGCAGTCATTAGCCTCGCTAGTGTGTTCTCTGATTTTGACTGATGCGTTGCAGAACCATTGCATCGGAAGTGAAATAAGATGAAGCATTGAGAAAAAACACGCAGAAAAAGGTATCAGCGAAAACGTGTTAACAAAGAGGCAGTCTGCATGTAACTACGCTATTAACCGCGGCACCTAGTCATGTCTCGAATTATCTGGAACACAGTGGATCTCGTCGACCCTAACCCGGAAGCGTAACACGTCTTATTTGACTGAGGCCACTGGTTAAGGTTTTCACTATCTTCTCACTATCTCGTGAACTGATAACCCCAACCCATTCTCCAACCGCTACCTGTCTCGGAGAACGTGGTACACCAGTTTTGTTCTACTGGTTCAGTGACTAGATTGTCCCGTGTATGTTCTTTCTTAAAGTGTTGATTCAGGCCAACCTGTCGCAGGCGAATCTCAAGCTCTGCAGAAACTGAAATCTGCTATGCGTACGGTTGCGTTTATGATGTTGGAGCACCTTCATGATGGGTAATGTTGACTGTACAGTTATGATAGACATGTAACCCCCTGAAATCAAATCTTTTTGGTTGAAAATTCGTCGAGATATGTAACTGAGCTTCAGGACATAGTTCGATCGTGTTCGCACTTACGTCCGAGAGTGGATATCATCAGGACAGACATGTTAACAACGTTTGATCGCTCCAAGCTCACTACCAGATGCCTACCTACAATGCATCAGTGTTTTCATCGGGAAAAAAGAAAGCAACTGTTAGGTGCTTTACAAAACAGGTAATGCCAGATTGACCGGGTATGGGAATGCAATTACAGTCAACCAGTCGCTGGCGGTTGGGCGATATAGACATTTATCAATTCGAAGTTAATTGGTTCGGCTCGCGCCACTGCCAAGCACATTGGTATCCTCGGGCTCAGTACGTCACCTGACCTATTGGGATCTTATTTTGTCCTCCACCTGAAGTCTCGGCCAAACCGTCGATTATCCCTAATAGTGAAGTGATTCTTTGGGGTCAAAGGAAGTGCATTCATGTGGAAGCATCTCCAATACTTGGTAGCACATTACTTGTGTCTGTTGCCAGAGATTCATTTACATTTATGCAGTGAGCGTCAGTGGTTATGCTCGATATGATTGGTTTGTGCTGAAATATCAGTTTATTTGTGTGTTACCGTCAGTTTCGTTCTCGAATATTCTCTGAAAAGATTGTGAGGAACTTTTAATTAGTAACACGGCCGAGCCGTTTTCAGTGATCGGGCCACATGTTTGTCACAAATTCAATGAGCGTGATTTGTTGTAACTTGATTTCCAATGGAGTCACTTTACTGCTCACACACCCTCCCGAACTACGCATTTTTCCCCGAACCCATTTTTTTCTCAAGGTTAATTCTTGTCTATTCAATTCGGTACATCTACCGAAGGTAAAACAGTGTGTGTGCAGTTGATTTAGACCAATGTCTAGAGCACGGAAAACCCTGGTCGTCGAAACGTGCAAATCTCAGCATGACACCCCCGTGGCTGTCACACTGCACACCAACAAGTGGAGCATAGAAAGACCAGCGTAGGCGCATCACATCGACCACGCACTTCCGTTGTCAGTTAACCAGTGGCGACGAGGTGTTCTGTTCGATGGATGAATAAAAAAACCGACCACAACCAGGTGCGAGGACGCGTTTTGTCTGACTCATGAATGCACTGAAGGCCGTCACATGCTCGTGGAAACGTCGGATGTCTCACGAGTCTCCGTTGTTCAAATGTTCCATATTTTTGTTGTGGGATTCATTTTCCGCGTATTGCATTCATTGTTTCAATTCAAGGTCGTGAACTTCATAGAAACGTTTTTCAGTGTATACTCCATCTTTATGACAATTATCTTTTCCATGGTTTATACGGTTTTAATGCCGATACCTCAAAGGCACGCACGCAAACAAATGCACGCTGACGTGAGTTTTACAGTCCATCGGTTCGTCTTCTTGCCGGTTTGACTAACGTAGGCATTTACTGAATGAACTTATCTTCATTCTTTTGAGCCCATGGGGTACATCCAGAACATTCCAGTTTCCTCAAATCATGCATTTGAAGGGATCACGTAACAGTCTCAGTTTACTATATTTGCAGTGGGTTACGGAGGAGCGGTGGTTGTAATCGGAGCACACTGACATTTTCTGTTCATTGAAAAGTTACTTGACGATATTTCTTCGCTAATAAAAAGTTCGGTTCCTCATATCCTTAGTATCAAGTATACCACTCTTTTGGTAATTAACATAGTTGAATTCTGCCTTATTCAACCTGTTGTTCACTGTAGTCGTCCACACAGCTGCATGAAACTCAGCTGTGAAATCAGTGCTCAAAAACAACGATACCTGTTTACCTGATAGATGGGTTGGAAAGCTTTGAAATAAAAAGTGCAAACCAGTATTCTTAAAATACCACTCGCACAACAAATTGGTCATAGTTCACAGGAATTGAATTCTTCTTTGTGGAAAACTAGTGTATCTGAAAACACTCATTAGACGGAACTAATCTGTACAGCCTCTGTCTCAACAAATGGACTGCATCCTCCAACAGAGAGTTGCACAGCGCTTTCTGTCTGATGAGCGTTTGATCTCGCGTGGTATTCCTCTCATTGATGCCGATTTTTACCGCATTTTTGTAGCTCAATCTCTGTTTGGCCATGAATGGTGCGTCTGAAACAGGAGACGGTTCGACTGGTCCAACCGTTGCGTCTAATCCGACTGTGCTGCCCTATAGGCCCGCCGTGCCCGTCGGAAACACAAATAAAACCGATTCAGTTCATGTCTGCGGGCCTCCACCTCAAGTACCAGCACATCAGACTCAGTCATCACACATGAACGGGTTCGCCGTGGGTTCAGCATCGCAGGGCGCAGAAATCGTGTCGACTGGATCGCGGTCAAAACGAGGTGATCCTTCTGCACTGAATATCATGACAGGGTCTGTGCTCCCAAGTGCAGAGGTTGATAGCACATCGACGGATAGTTACGATGATTCATGGGAAGCACGACACGGACGTGTTGTATCGGAGCTTACAAGTGAGTCCACCTTGCCTTATCGCCCTCCTTTCACCTCGCGTTAGTCAATTTCGTGCACACATTTATATTCCCGCCCGAGAAGCAGTCAAAGCCATTGCATCTAATGCAAGATTAGTAGTCGTTCGGCTGTTACTTCGATATCCAATACAAGCCTAGCCCAACAATCTGTGTACGTTGAAGTGCAGCATCAATTTTCGACACGCATGGAATTGTTATTCGTCCCCGTACTCTTATTAATAATATTATTTTAGATTTTGGGAACTTATAATGAAAATACAGTCCGTAATAATGTTCTCATCAACCATCCGGAGTACCCGATCTGAAAACATATCGGCAGGTGTCTCACCGTTGAGGCGCACAGAGCTCCGACCTCAGTCGGTCTGTTTGAAATGCCGTTTGTAGTCTTTCGACTGACTAACTTTGAACCTTCTCTGGTGTCTTCCCCCGGTGTCGTTCGATGCACACGCGAAAGTGGATCAGTTGAAAGACTGCAAACGGCATTTCAAACAGATAGGCGGAGGTCAGAACCTCGTGCGCCTCAATAGCGAGGCACCTCCTGACATGTCGTCAAGCGGTGAACCCGAAATTAGCATTCCCTGTAGTTTATGGTCACTCGAATTTGAAGATTCTTCGTTTTTCTGTGGTTATGGTTATCCGGAAGCAGTCCAAAATCAACTGGGTGTCAGATTGAGGTCGTCACAGGGTTCGCGATAAATTTTCCCTAATAAATTAATTCTTTGGTATCAGATTCTGGCCATTTTATTTACTTCATCTGGATTAGGCCATTTATCCCGGGTGCCCGGTACGCTCTTCCTCCACATATGCCAGTGTGCATAGTGCTGTATGTTTCGTACGCCATCTGTGGTTGGTTTGGAATCAGGTTGTAGCCATCTTCCCTAGACTGAACATCAGTCAACCCGGTGGAGAGCGCTGGGCGCTCACCTTCGTCATCACACTATGGCTTAAACATTTCCACCACGAGAAGGCAGTGCTCAAGGTCCCCCTAGCAGACGCTACTTGAGACTCGCGGTCATTTGGGAGCATTTCTAGAGGCTTTCAGGGTGAGTAGCCATTTCGGAGCCTGAGACACCCACCTCCGACCATACTGAGGCATTTGGGGGCGCATCATCACACTCACTGTATGTAATCTTGATTTGCATTGGTAAAAATAAGACGAAAAGAAACCATCCGTTCGGAAAAAGCTAATGGCGTGACTAATTTGCTCTCAGCTCATCTCTTCCATATTACTTCTATCGACGAATCATCAGTGTGTCTTTTTGTGAACTTCCCAACTTCATGATTTTCTCTTGTGTTTCTAGTACACTGGGCTCATGCGGCTATAAGTATGCCTCTGACTACGCTCCTGCGAAAAATGTGGGACAAAATATAATCATATTTCACTTGTACATTCTATTCTCCTTTTGGTACCAATAACGCATAGATCTGATGACAGATCTCGAAGTGCACAAGAAGGAATTGTCGGCATTGCATATCCGTCTAACATGGTTGCTTCTTCCGTACTCGAACCTGACGTATCCCAATTCTTACTATCCGCCACAGTCACGCTTAGTTATATGAAGGGCTCAGTTTGGAGGTGGTCTCTGGTGGCAAATATTACGACACAGTTTAATGATCCATCGACTCAACTTAAGACAGGATACTAAGGTTGTAAGAGTATTTCCTGACTCATCGATAGGCGATCTAGTTTCGTTAGCATAAAACACGTCCTCGTCTTTTCAAAAGACAAAGCTCAGGTCAGCGAAGCGGGTCGATGGCCCAGTCAGCTCATGACGAAGTGGAACGTACAGTTGCCCTAACCGAACCGAGCGAAGTCAACCAATCAGCGGCCTAGCGTTATCTGAACTAAACGCAACAGTTGTTTTAACCGACCATGAATTAATCAGCCAATCGGGGACGTGAAGGGAATAGCCATTCGGAAGATCCGGTTATGGGAAGAGCTCTGAACCAATGAGCTTCGTACCGTGATTTTGATTTCGATCACCTAGTATTCTATGTAAACTGTTGGTTCTTGTGAAATAAGCAGACTTATTCGGAGGCAGAAGAGTGTTCTCACTGGAGATAGCGTGACGGAACAGAACGAAGCTCACCCACCCTGATGATCCGGCCGGTATCTGAAAAGTACACGGGTCAGAGGGATCAATCAAAAAGTCGAATTAATGCAAGTGTTGGAAGTATTAAACGACAATGGGAATCGAGTCTGCTCATGTTTTTTCAGAAATGTATGACTACATTGACAAGCGACTCGTCCTCCGCGCCCCACTGATTGGCTGAAATATTTGTAGACAATCATCATCATCATCATCGTACAGCGTCAAACAGTAGGGCAAGCCCCATTAACCACTGCCTTTTTCATCATCTTGCACGTTGAATTAGAAAGTATGAATATACAAGATGGACAGAGAGTGGACCTACACAGATGGGAAACGGAAAGAACGCCTTAACAGCCAACACACAGAATACACAGTCTAACTGTACAAACACACATCGATCAGTCATTCTGATTCGATAGAAAGCGACAACATGATCGCCACCGTTCGCGGTTCGCAGTCATATCCTTCAGTGTCTCCAGCCAACTGGTTGACGGATCTTTTAGACCCCAACCACGAAGACGTGAGGCACCTACTTTTCCTAAGTCTGTTGTAAATTTCCTCATTCCCCGTTGCCAAATCATCTGTTGACCTCCATGTCGTCTCTTCCACTCCCTAGGAGGAATGGAGAATAGGACACGGTACGGTAGACGTGTGTTTGACACACGTAACACGTGCCCCAACCAACGAAGTCTACTAATCTGGATACTCTGTGACAAAACGTTCTCCGGATGATCACCCAATACTCGCTTTCTGACCTCAGCCTTGCCTACTCGGCTACTCCACCCGATCTTAGCGATAGTACGTAAACATCGATGGTCGAAAACCTCAAGACGACGAATATCTTCAGCACGCAGACTCCAAGTTTCGCAACCATATAACAAAACTGAACGCACTGCTGTACAGTAAACACGACCTTCCAACTTCAGTGAAATATCATATCGACGCCACAAGTGCTTCAGTCCAGCGTACACCGCTCGAGCCTTGGATATCCGTGTGGTCACTTCCACTACTGTGCTCCCATCCGCCGTCACGCTGCTACCGGGCTAGGTGAAGTGGTCGACAACTGACAGCACCTCCCCCTCGAGCATGAAGCTCGGGATCGTTGACGTCCAGTCTTGTAACACCACCTTATACTTTAAAGGTGCAAAGCACATACCGAATGGAGCTACAGCTCTTGCGAGTCTATCTAGTGCACGTTGAGCATGTTCCGTGGATTCGAACTAGCAGACAACGTGGTCCGCGTATTCTAGGTCACATAGCTTTCCACTGTTTCTCAATTCGACGCCTATACCCTGAAGGTTTTGCCGCGCACTCTCCATTATTTCGTCCATGACGAAGTTGAACAAGAATGGAGACATAGGACATCCCTATCGAATATCACTCGTCGTTTCGAACCGACCCGATAGTTGACCGTAAACTCTAACGCGGCCAGAAGTATGAGGATACAATGATCTCAGTAGGTTCACGAACTTCTGGGGAATACCTTTTCGATGAAGAGTACTGAAAAGCGCTTTTCGATCAACTGAATCGAAAGTGCCCTTCAAGTCTAAGAAAATCATTATTGTTGGTCGGCGATGCGCGTGACGCGTTTCAAGTAGTCGGCGAAGAGTAAAAATCTGGTCGATGCATCCTCGACGTGGAAGGAATCCAGCCTGCTGTTCGCGGAGATTTCTCTCACGAGCCGGTGTAAGACGGTGCAGTAGAATTGAGGAATTAAGCTAATCCCACGATGGTTACTACAGTCATTGCGTATTCCCTTCTTGAAGATGGGAACAATCAATGACTCACTCCATATTAACGGAATACGCTCCGCGTTCCAAATGTCACGGAGAAAAGCGGTAAGTGATTTTATCAAAACATTCCCACCCAGTTTGAAAAGAACTGGGGAAAGTCCGTCGGGACCTGCAGCTTTCCCCCGCCTTAGTAGTCGAATACATGACTGTACTTCTATTTCCGATGGGGGCTCAAGTGATACCACCCAAGTAGTCGCAGTTGTTGACGCAGGAGTAACTACAATAGTGTGTGGCCAGCTAAACTGTTCCTTGAAGTATTCGGCCTTCTCTCTTTGCCATGGATGGGTTCTCTATTTCTATCGCAAATCGTTTCACTGACCAGGGTGCACCGTCCACTGGTGTCACGAATAAGTTTGAACAGTCTTTGACTGTTACCTGAAGCAGCTGCTATTTCCATTTCTTCGGCTACCTTGACCCACCAATTTTCGAGATCCTTCTTAAGGCTTTTCGTAACTTGTCTTCGTAGCTTTCTCCGTATCTTATTCATCTCCTTACAGTTCGAGAGCTGACGCTTTTGCTCCACTATACTCAGCAACTCTTACGAGATCCAGTGTCTTTGATGGACAACGGATCTAGGACCACAGGCGAAACCTGCTGCAACGTGCATTTCCTGCTGGATATGGGCCCAACGCTCATCTACATAACCGGTAGTCGAAGATCCTAGCTCATGTGCTAACTTCTGCTCATACCGGGTGCGTACTTCTGGATCACACAAACGTTGCACGGCTACCCACGTTTGCGGTTTGCGTCGATGACCATGGAGCTAGAGAGATAGTCGCATTAAAACTAATGCTTGGTCCAACTCTACGTACGTGGACCAGTAAGATCTTCAGTTCTGAACGGAACTGCGCCACCGGTAGCTCACGGCAATATGATCAATTTGACTCAAAGTACCTGTTGAGTTAGAGCGCCATGTCACTGTGCAACGGGAGCTGTGTCCGAAATTGGTGCTAGACAAGAACAATCGATTGTCTGCACAAAACTGGAGAAGTCTATCCCCGTTATCTGTACGCTCAGCAGGCAAAGCACAACGCCCACATAAACAAGCTTCTGACACACTAAGTTTGCCAACTTGTACATTGAAGTCACCAGCTAGCACTACAATGTCAGAACCTTTACTGCTGCGAACGAGGGTGGCGAGAGCATCATAGAACTCATATTTCTGCCTGTCAGCGCTGCAGTCCATTGAGGCGTACGCCGAGATCACAAACAAATTACGCTTAACACAACTATCCTTGCGAAATCCGACTGATCCTTGGAGTCTCATAGCACATAAACAACTGTTAACAGGGATCCAGTCTAAAAGGGCAGCCTCAGCCTTCTCAGTCAAGACTATTCCTACACCACGTTGACCCACAGCTCTAGCTACTCCGTCTCCTGAGATGCGCAGAAAATAGCTGGATGAGATACCAGGAGCAGTTAGTTGAATTATACTGCTCGAATCCTGGATACGCGTTTCACTTAAGCAGCATACATCAATCTTCAGATAATCCATTGTGAGGGCTAAGCACGCCTGCTGACCGACCTGCATGAGTGTACGCACGTTGAAGGAGCCGAGATTAAGAGGCTGACGAAGCTTGAGAAAATGTGAGCTATGCGATTGTGGATTATTTACTACACTATTTGACAATGAACCGGTGCGAGTATCGGCCGTGTTATCAGTGGGAGCAATATGGGTGGATAGATGGGGCAAAGAGAGGTGGTTAGGGACAGAAGACAAAGGTTGAATAGAAGAGAGGGAATTCTGAGCAGCAGCCCACTTATCACTACCCACCCGATGCAATGGGCAGCGTGGTCCTGATTATCGTGCGCGACGACCGATGCAGTATGGAATTCTTTGTATTCGTGCAGTTCATGGGAGATGTTGGACGGGTACTGCTAGGGTGTCCAGCCACAAAGCAGGAGAACGATTAGGGTCCTCATCCAAATCCTTTAGTTCTAACAAGAACCAGTCCGCAAGCCAGCAGGGTGGCTGAGTGGAAGTTCATTTGCTTGGATCAATTATTCTTCCACTGATTTTGCCGATTGAGTTGCCAGCTCAAATAGACCCCCAACCTGGAGGACCATGAGACTGGACTTTGTCTGACGTCTACCCATTGGCCTGTCAGGTATGATTGCATCTCCGGCTTAAAGAAGCCATCTTGTATAGCTCTTTGGGTCATAGAGGAACGCGAGCCATCACACCACGTCAAGGTGCAGTCTCGTCGTGATAGTTTCAACAAACCGTCAATAGTGACTAATTTATTTTCATTTCGTACCGGTTCAGTTTATTCAAAAGATGCGTCTTTCTTGCGCCTCTCCGTCTGTGCATCAAGCAATACAGCGTTCGACGGGGACAGCTTTACTATCTTATAGTGTGATGATAATGATGATGAGATAGTACTATTAGGCACGTTGGCATTGAGTCCTTAGAATTCTAATTTCTCTCAGTTCAGTTCAGTTTGCACAGGACAGGTAATGGCCACGGCCGATCGAGCGTCCAGAATTCCTTCGATGGTATGCACACCAGTTATGCATCCACCACTGCCGAGTGTGTTTCGTCGAACCCCCGCTAAGAATGAGAGGGAAACGGAAAGCCTCATCGCACATCAACTGCGAGAGCCATTATGCATCGTGAGCGTTCACTGAGACAGTATTTAATGGGCGAAAACGTCGATTAAAACATACTCCAGAAGGACCACAGTGCTACCCGTCATCCATCTAGTTGATATACTCAAGGCTCACTACAAGGAAATATCCCTTACCACTTGCGATCTAGGGCACCTTTGAAAGACCGGACGGTCTGCAGATCTATCATTCCGGCAGGCTGACCGTTCCGACTGTTCACTACCCTGAAGTGCGATCTAGTCATCAACCTAGCTCGGACTTTTGTCAGCTTCTTTTCGTGTCCCCTTGTTCTGGAATCTAAAGCCCCTTGGAATAGACTATCCGGTCTAAGGCCAGAAAAGCCCTTCATTACCTCGAACGTTTCTATAAGATCCTCTCGATGTCTTCTCCTTTCCAACGAGAAGAGATTCAGATCACAGAGTCTCTGCTCATGCGTCTTACTTCTCTGCCCTTCAACTATTCGCGTGGCGAGACGTTGGACTTTCTCCAGGCAGGTGACGTTCTCTTTGCACGCTACCTTCTAAGTGAGGTCGTACTTCAGCCATGTAAATAGGTACGAATATTTCCGGCTGCCGGCAAGACAAAGCTGATCGCAGTCTAAAGAGCTCACCAAGAGCTTTTTGTTCAGCAGCTTTGCACTGCTCCGACCATTTAAAGTCACTGCCCATGATGACCCCAAGGTTTTTAACCCTATTAACTGCTTTTGTGGTGAACAGCCCCTGATCATGAGCGGCAGTTAGGCTTTCTGTTGACCTTGACAACAAATGGCTTTTTTCGGTGTTTAGGGGTGAGTCCCATTTGTATGCCCAGTCCAGGACGGTACCTATATCCCTGATTAAGTCCATTCTACCCTCAGATCCAACAGTCTTCACATCATCCGCAAAAATAAAGCTGGGCGATTCAAGAGCGGATGCCAGGTCGTTATAAAACAACAAGAATAGGACCGGGCCTAGGACGGATCCCTGAGATACACTACTGGTGACGTTCACCAAACTGGAGCACCTGTCCCCTACTTCGCCGTAAAACGTCCTGTGAGAAAGGAAGTCCCCCAGCCACCTATATACTGGCCGACCTATACCAAACGTCTCCATCTTGCATAGCGAGAGACGATGATTAACGGAGTCGAACGCCTTGCTAAAGTCGAGGTAGCATACCTCAACTTGCTTACCTTTGTCCAGTCGTCGAGTTACTCCATCTAAGAAGCACAAGAGATCGGTCAGACAAGGTGTATTTTTCAGGAATCCATGCTGAGCCGGACTTAGCATGTAGTGCTCCTGTAAGTGCTGGCAGATGTGTGCACGGATCATCTTCTCAAGGACTTTACATAGGATGCTAGTTAGGTTTATCGGCCTGTAGTTATGCATAGCCGCCTTGGGTCCACTCTTATGTATTGCCACGACTGCCGCGACTTTCCAGTCCTGAGGCAGCTTACTCTGATCCAACGTGGACCTGTACAGCTTGCATAACGATGGAGCTATGATATCCGCCAACGGTTTGATGATAGCTGGGTGGAAGCCATCTGGGCCCGCTTTCCCCTGATAGATCTAGCTCGTTTAACTGGGGAACAGGATGCACCAGAGCCAGATCTACTCGTACCCCACTATCTGTCCTATGAACACTACCAAAGTATTCCCCCAGGGCGTCTGCTTTGCCCTGGTTATCAGTGACGATACCGTGGTCTCTAGTGTATAGTGGACCTACGGCATTCTTTGTTGAGCCTTTCAACTGCACATAGCTGTTAAATTTTCTCGGCTGTTGTCTTACGCACTGGGCCAATCTGAGCTCAAAATCCCGCTTGGAAGTTCTCAGAAGGCTCACAGTCTCATTTCTAAGCTTTGTATAGCGGTTCCAGGCTAGCCGACTGTCGGAAGCTTTGTACTGGTTCCAGCTGCGGTTTCTACGTCTGATGGCCTTGGCTATTGCAGCCTTCCACCACATGGGTTGCCCTCCCCACTCCTTCGTTTCAAGTGTGTGAACTCTTCTTTTAGGGCACTCAGAGATCCCTCTATGACCTGCCAGCGCTCCCCTCTATCGTGTCCCAGGTCAAACCCATCGCCCTATAACGAAGCCTATCTATGTCCATACTACCGTAATGTCTAACTAGCCTTGAGAGTACCTTGGATTGCCGCATGCATAGGGCGATTTTGACACACTCGTGGTCACTCTTGCCCAGCGGTGCACAGTAATGCAGTCCAGACACATCGCTGGGGAGGTTCGTTGTTGCTAAATCCAGCAAAGATGGAAGGCATCCAGTCCTATATCTGGTATTTTCCCCAGTATGTTGATGCAACGCATTGGCATGCAGCCATTCTAAGTAGGTTTGCTCCTCCGATCCCGGCACTCAGGCCTCAGCCGTCCACTCGATGTGCGGAAGATTGAAGTCACCCATTATGAGGGTCTTTTGTGTGTCCTTAACTAGTTCAGTCAAAGTCCGCAGTAAACAAACATCCTCTTCATTGTACTTGGTGTCCTGTAGACGCAGACAACGTTAACCCTTCTGCCTGGAAGGATGATCGTAGCGGCGCACAACTGGACATTTCCAGTGCACATCTTGGTCTGAGACTCAAGGTGGTTTGTACCTGACCTAATGAGGATGGCTACTCCTCCACTAAGGCGATCGTGTTCTCTATCCTGCCTATAGACTGCGAAACCGTTACTTATTAGTCCTGGCACATGGTCTTCTTTAGAAAGCCACGTTTACGTGACGGCAACGTTTGACGCTTTGTGCCCCTCAGCGATTTTGGTGAGTTCCATCCATTTGTTTCTAGTACTACACGAGTTAGTATATAACACTACCGCGTTTGCTTCGTCGCTTAGGTGTCCCTTATTATTCACTCCTGCCTGTTTCTCAGGCGCAACGCCTGAGATGATGGCAAGTTTTTTGCTTCGGTTGCCCCCACTGGTGTGCATGAAACCGGCTGACGATCCAGAAATTCCGACGGCTCCCAATCCAACTCTATAGGAGTAGCCACAACATCCAGATTGGCAGGGGTTGCGCTGTCATCCACTTTCAGACAGTACTGCCAAGTTTCGTCTTCCAGCGCGTCTTCAATTATAACTATTTCCGACCCCGCACGTGGCTTCTTTACCACTGTCGGAGTCGGGGACTGAGAGCCGAGTACAGCATTCTGCTGAACTTGTTGGTTTCTCACCAGCGCCCTGGCTGGTCGAGTCAGGTTATCTCCCGGGGCTAGACCACCAGGACTTACTCTATGATCGTCCGGCACAATCTGGTATCTACCCTTAGTAATGTGAGCCACTATTGCTGCCCTCGCCTGCAGTTTATCCCGGGTGGCCCCATCAGCGAACTCCACTAGTATTGGTCTGGCACGATATTCACCTTTGTTTCCAAGTAATGACTTTCATGTCCCCACTCTGTGCACCCTTCTTAGAGTAGTAGAGTACGGAACACCTGCGATTCGCAGTATGTCGCAGACCCTCCTCCTGTCTATGTCCCTCCTGGCTTTCGATTCCCTTATAAAGGGTTCTTCCTGGTTTAGGATCAGGACCCTGTGGCTTGTGACCCTGCCCACTGACTAGATCTGCCTCTGCAGATCCTTCACTTTGTTTTCCAGCACCAGGAGGGCAGCATCGTCCGCCCTAGCTGGCCCATCCTTCGCTATATTACAGTCACTCTTCTTTTTGGGCTGCGTTGCGCTTCTGGGTTTCTGCTCAGTCCACTGGCCCTCGTCGGTCTGCTACAAAGGAGTTGAGGCAACGACCGCATGACAGGCTCTCGGAACTGGCCCACTCGCTCTAATGACTGTCCTCTCAGGTGTGCCCACTACTTCCGCAAACGACTTCCTGCAATCTGATTGCGGTGTTTTGGGGCTCATGTCTGTGATACTACTTGGTGGGCTTCGGTCCTGCCCTTGGGCCTGCAGCTTAAAGGCCAGACCGGCCGCCTCCTTGCAAGGAGCACAAACCCACTCAGTCCATGGGTTCTGTTTATAAAGGACATAGATGTTCTTTGCTATTCCTGTACACTTTGGGTGAGCTCATCTCTTGTACACCTCGCACTCTATACCATTTACCGCACGTTTCCCGCACTTAGGTGCGAGACACAGTCCAGAAACGCGTGGCGGCATACCGAAAACCACAAAACGAAGGGGAAAATAGCTCAGATGCTCTTTAACCAAACACGAAATAAACACTCAGGCACTTGAAGGTACAACCCTCTAACACAAAAGAACAAAAAGAAAAACGCCAAGCGAGAAAAGATCGCTTCACAAAAACACCGAACACTACTCGGCAATACTACAAGGAGAATAAAAGATATTCTCCGAATAAAACTCACCTTAAATGCAATTCTGATACGCTCAGAAATGCGAATTAAACTGGGTTAATTCACGAAACTATTCAAAAACTCAATTCAAAGACAAGAGCACTATGAATTCAAACCGCACGGCACTCACCAGGTGGTAGATCATGGATACCAGTCTTTGCATATTTCGGCAGTTTATTTCTCCGATTTTAGCTAGGCGAACTGTTCATTTTGATTTTAACATCAAAATCTTTCCATCGAATGTGATGGTCATTTCAGTTCATGGTGAAAAACTCAATTGCTTTTTGGAGCCCTTCTTACACGTGACATTGTGGCATTTATGAAAGTTGTTTGTAATACTCAGTCTAATGAACGTTGTCTTGTGACATTCCTTCATTAGTCGAGCATTTTCTATGTGTTGTTGTTACGCTTATGAGGTGGATTATCTCATTTGTCTTGTTCCGACCTGATCACCTAATGCCCTGCAAATGCATAGACCAATACTCTACGATCTGCCTTCCTTTTCTGAAACAACTTACAGGCAAATGAGAGTCCATGTGTGCAGTACTGCAACCAGGCAAACATTGACAGGCAGCTAAAGAGAAGAGCGTGTTCATGCACTTAAGTACGGATATCTGTAGTGACTACACTTCGATATTAGGAGTGAGTTCTACCTGATTCTGGTAGAAAATGGATTTTTCATGTTTCGCTAAGAATTTTTAGTGACTCGAGAAACTCTAAAGCCACGAACTGTTAGGAATATTTGTTTGTAACAAAAGTGTTGCCACGGCTTGTTTTCCAATCGCTTGGGATAGGGCCCGCATCCTTGCTAATGCCCCTCCAAAAGACGTTCGAGTGTGGCTTATGAACGTGTCTTTTGTGAGGTCTCACAGCAATTTGCCAGTGAAATCTCTTCTATCGAGTGAACAGAGAAGATTCGAGTCGGTGGTCAGATGCGAGAGTGTGTTCTGTATATATCGTGATACCGAAACGGTACCGGTAAGAGAAATACACCGGAGGTAAACGAACGCTACGGCAAAGCAGAAGGCAAACCGAATACGTGTACAATCGACGAGAAACGGAAAGTGAAAGTGATTGAAGATCGGGGTCGATGGAAAGCTTGGGAAGGTCGGCTCTGATAAATGTACGCAACCGAACGAAACGGTGGAGTCGAAACCAAGCGCCAGCAAAGATCGCGGAAAAAATAAATCCAAAATGGTGTCCCGAAAATGGTCATTTTCTCAGCATGATCGAAGTCGCTACACCCTCGTGGGGGATTGTGAGAACCCTTTGGTTGTCATCTTCTGATGCTGATCCTTCCTACCTATGTCCTGTTAGTCCTAGCGAGTATAGCTCAACAAGATCCAGGTAAGTTTAAACTACTACCCAACGATTCTGCTGTTTTAAACCGGGCTCACACTATTATTGCATATCGCATCTGTATGAACGAGAATCGAACATGATTTCCTCTAATCTTTTCAGTACGGATTATGAATTCGTGTTATTCTCGTACTTAACATCATTCTTATTCGCCTCACGGGTAGTTCCCCTTATTCCAGCCTATTTGGTTTCAGTGTTTCATGAGAATTGTCTCCACAGTAATTGTGACCAATGGGGAAAGATGTACTGGACTGACAGCGACTATTTTTGATTGCTTGGTCAATAGGTGCCCGATTTGTGGATCCTTCATCTCTCTTACTGAATGAGTCGACTTCCGCGTGTCCGGTTCTTTCCACGGGTCAACCTCTATCAGTGCATGTCGGAGCAGACGCGCTCTCGCATGTTGTTCATCACACCGAGCCGTCAAATAGGACCAGTAGCAGTCCATCGGCGTCCGTGTCCCATAGTCAGATTACTCCTACTGGAACTGGAGGCGTCTCACCCAGTGTCAACTCCACTCTGGAATTATTACCCCTGGAAGAACAACCGTGAGTTCTCCATGCCTGTTCGGTGTTGTTTTGTGGTACTCTGTTTTCTTTTCATTATCCAAATACTGTTTATAGTTCTAATGCGATCGATCTATTTTTGCGGTTGCCAAACAATAGACGTTGTTCCCATGTACTTTCGTTGGGGAATCGATTTTTCATATAATTATAGCAGAACATGATATTAAACATTCATTTATGAGGATGCAATGCCAGTTCAACTTTCGTATGTGGGTTTGACATCGTCCTACTGGGATCCATCGATGGTCTCATTGCGCCGAGTAATATTCGGACAAAATCACTTATTCTGATGAGAAACTGTGAACGCCTTTGCGAATCATGTCTTTCAGTGCAAACAAAGTGTCTTGCCCGGTTGTCGTACCGGTCAGACGATTCCTACTTGAGGTCAGTAACCGATTGGAACGTGAACCGTGCAGTCTGGTTTTAAACGTTTTTTGCGAAATTCACTGAGCGAACGGACTGTACGAGTCGGGTAGTTGGGTCGTGGCGAAAACGTGAGATTTCGCATTGATCCCAAGCTGTTGAAGAAGCATTCGTCATAGAATTTAGCTCCCCACTTTTCACGAAATTTCATGCAATATCTGCGTTTCGCCATTTAGAATTAGATGACGCGTTAAGCCTGCTGACCGCTTTAATACATCATTTATCCGATACCGTTGGAATAACTACCGGATGACTATCCACTATCTGACTAAATCTGACGAAGAAAATTCTGCACTGTTGATCGATGACCTGTCTGGCGCATTGTGTTTAGTGCAAAATATTTCCTTTTTCAATAAGTACCTGTAAATTCACAACGGACTGTTCAGGTCTCTTCTACAATTCTGCGTCTGAAGCGATATCAAATGTGAAGAAAGGCTAACACGAGTTAACTCTCACATGCGTATCCTCGCCAGCAAAAAAATGAAATGCGATCCGTGAGCTTGACGCTCATCATAAAGGTGTATGCGTTGAACAAATCCTGAGTAAATCCCTGCTTTAAATCTGTACCACATATTCGGTGTTTAACTAGAGCGAATCGTGGGTGTGGACGAATGAGCAGCACGCAGTCAATGTGAATTAAGGACTGTTCTCTCTTTCTCACACACGAAATAATCATTTGCTTGTTCCTCAGAACCGGACCCTTACGGCCTGTGAACAAAATTGCACACGCATTCGGATAGATATGCTGACGATCGGATAAACGCTGAAGCGCTTGATGACTGCATCTTGGTCGTCATCAACTGACGACCATCATTACAGATAAGCCGCTACATAAAGTACCGTGCAGATTGCAGTTTGAAAAGGTACACCTTCGGATTGCGTGACTGACAAACAATTACTGTCTGCAGTTGGAACAATCATAAGCAGAAAAATGGAATGTGGGTTGCGAAAATGTTTGGTTCGCGCATATCGCGTTATCGGTAACAGAGCCCCGCTGATCGCAGATCCGTATCTACTTTTTTACGAGGAAATCGTATAAATTTGGTGGGAAAATGTAGCTACCTACTATTTGTTGCATTACCCGCATGCACGCATCAAGGGGTTCTCTTATTCGTGTCAGAAAGTCATACTAAAGACCGAACTCGACCTGCCGCTAGTGGAGACATTTCTGCATGGTACAGGATGACGACGTTCTCATTTACCAGGATACAGAACCGGAGAATGGTTCACGATCTGGAAGCACGGAATATCAGTCAGAAAATCGGTCTCGGTATTTTTATAAACTGACCATAGAACATCCATCTAATTACTGAATGAAAATTACGGTCTGGTGAGCATATAAAATTGTACACAAATATGAGGTCTTGACGGCAGCGTTTGTTGCGTCACGCTTCTACAGGTAGTATCAGAAATAAGACTGATGCAGTTGCTTCTTGGAAGATCCAGTTGTACATCTGTACCTCTGGAAGCTAAACCACCGAATCCAGAGGGGACATCGCCGCCAGAAATTAAGTTAAATCTGAATATGCGCGTGACGACCGAAGTAGGAGGTCCCCCAAGTTTAATCAAGCCAAATTACAGATTCTGGATATGTGACAGTATGGACTCACTCATCGTTGATTGACAATCGAGTCTCGTTAGCAATCAGCTCGTCAGCGCCTCCTCAGAATCCAGGTCAATGCTTAAGCCAATGAATTCGCGAACGACAAGGCAACAGATCGATTAGAGGAGAACGGATTCCTGTCAAGTGGCTGCTGGTCGTATCACCAATTACCAATGAGATGAGAGGTTACCCGGTACATGTATGAACCAGTTAGTTTTGTGTTGCAACGATTGGTGACGGTGGCTGTTCCTTCTTATGTGAACAATGTATTCTGCGTCAATAAACTCAGATGATTCGAGGGTAAAAGTGTTTTTACCTAGAGCTAGTAAGGTGGAATAGAACAAGGTTCTACCATTGAAACCGAGCAATAAGACTAAGTGCTGATGTGCCCAGTAATCCTCCCGTATGAGAAGAATAGAGCTCGCTTAACGAGAACAGGCGAATGCCAGTGGCAAAGGTAACCAATAATGCAGGTTACACGATGGTTCAGTCCACAGGTAAATTCATTTGTATCAAAATGGCGTGCACAATTTTTTTTGCTGCAGTACTGCTGTTTCGTGTTCAGTTGGCAAATGTCTGCTATTCCTGCAGTTCCAATTAAATTGACTCGATTGATACTCCGGGGCTTCTTCATCAGTTAGCGAGTATTTAGCATTGAACCAGATTCTCATATTGTGTAGAATTTTTCGCCACTCCACTTTTTTTCAGAAGATTGAAATTTTGACCGTATACCTCACATTATGCGTTACCGGTTGAGCACTTGTGTGCTTGTTGGATAACCCAGTCTGATGTGGGAATCCAGCCAGTATTCCTCCAACGAGTCGATCGAAAGACAAAATAGGTTTACACGCATTGAAAGAGATAACCCAAATAGGCTGCTGTAATGTGCGCTTTTCTTAATGTGGTTTAGTTTGAGGACAGATAAACTCAGTTATTTATGATTTTCCTTTTTGACTACTCGTTAGTATACATCGGTGGTTTCAAAAAGTAGTAGTAAACAAGCCTGTCGGTTTGTGTGTGCTATAATGTTGGGTATACCGTCCAACAGACTTGTATAAATATCTTATGCTCGTAACTAGCATTCACGTGAGAGGACAATAGAGGAGCAGGTCATTCCTTAAAAGAAAAATCGAAGGTTTTATCGATAAAAAGGAAGCATGGAAATCTGTGTGGTAATAAAGCAGAGGCTGCAGGGACAATATTATATATATATATATATATATATATATATATATATATATATCATTTTATCTACGAATGAAGCTGCTTCATGAGCCTTATGCGAACACCTTGGGGACGGTTCTGTTTAACCATTGTGTGTGAAACCCAAAACAACTTCCGAAATAAATTAATTTAGGCCCGGATAACATGTGTTCCCTCCCCCCCCCACTCTTTTTTCACTATTAATTTTTATCACACTTATCTAATTTGTACAACTGTTTACCTTGTCGTAATGTGTTGTGATTTAATGACATGATTATGAATCACTGAAAACGAGCTTGTTCGCCAAACTGTGTTCTCCAAGTGAATAGAATTAGAACAAAGAAATCTGTTGCTGCATCTCAATTACCGAAAGCAAATAACATATCATTTGAGCGTTTCTTTTTAGTTCCTTTCGGAATTTCTGAAACTCGAAATGCCGACTCCCAAAGCGTGACTAAAATTAATTTCCCAGCCACATTTTATTCAGCTGAACTTTCGTCATCTGTATCTTGAAGACCGAGATAAACTTTCCCAGAATTGATTTGCGTATGCAGACAACACGTTGTACTAGTCCCATAATTTACTCAAATCGTCTTGTGGCTTTTGTTATTTCACCCATTCCGGATTCGTTCTCATTCCCGTTTCATTTTTAGATGGTTTCATCAGTCACTGAAGCGTTTAGAAGCAGAGGAATTGCTGCGTAATCAACCTGAAGGAAGTTTCCTGGTTCGTAAGAGTGAGACTTGTCCAAACGACTATTCACTTACTATCAAGTGAGTTCTTTTTTGTTGTCATTTTCATTGCGTCATTCATTCCGACTTTTATAACACGTGTGGAGATGTCTCGCTGTTTTCCTCTCTCTCTCTCTGTCATTCACACACTCATTCACTCACGTTTGACAACGAGTCCTAGTTTGGATCGAAACGTCACAATAAACGTTTTACAACTCAGCGTACGCCTTGACTTCTCTATAATATATATATATATATATATATATATATATATATATATATATATATGGGTTTGAGATCAAGCAAGGTGCCAACGCAACAACGACACTACGTACGATACAGTAAAACAGACAGCTAGTGCGTGGAAAAAATGCTCTTTTTCGCTTTTCACCGTACACTTTCATTTTGTTTGTCATAATGACGCGATTACAGGACACGAGAGTTCAACAGAAAGACCGCACAGCATCCGTGCCACTGGCTTCTGTTTGTAGTCATGTCCCTCAGCGTCTCTAACTGCCGACAAACCTCATCCCTCAGGCCCCAACCAGGGAGGCAAGAAACGCCAACCGAAGCCAATGCTGATGCTAGCTTCTTCACACCTCTACGTCATTCATGGTCTGACCGCTGCGTCACTTCTTCCAGTCTTGTCCAGCATGTGCGAATAAAACACGAAAAGGCAGACTGTGGTCAGGCGTTCGTAAGGCGTGGCCGAGCCACCGGAGGCGGTGTAGATCGGCCACTTCTTTAAGAGGGAGACTATCCGTGCCTAACACACGACAGCGCACCTTGTCATTATTTACTCGATGTTTCCACCAGACGGGAGCAATGATTCGGAGACATCGGTTGTCCAACACGGAGGGACGCTGGTCAGGTCTTGCAACCGTAGAGTAAAACACTGTGAACCGCGGCGACGTACACCCGTCCCTTCAGAGAGACACGGGTGTGACGACGACTCTACAGCTGTCGCAGGTATGAGAAAGCTGCTCTTTCTCTCTTTATGCGTGGACTGATCTCCCCAACATCACCTCCAGCTGTTATCAAGCTCCCGAGCTACCTGAAGTTGCCGACTAACCCAAGCTGGTCACCACAAAAGGTAGTTGAAGGCACAGACTCCTGCCAATCCTGCAAAAGCACTTTGCACTTGGAAGGTGCGAATTTCATTTTATATCTAGATATATCAATCGCCAAGCGGTCCAAAGCACGTTGCATTGTCTGTGCATTGTCGCTGAGCGAGGCGATATCATCGGCATATTCCAGTTCAAAGCTCCGTTTCTTGGGAGAATTTCAGCCCCACCGTTCACAGTACCAGACACAGCATTCTGTAGAACGTCCTCTACGGCAAAGTTGAAGAGAAATGCGGATATTGGGACACCTTGTCGAACTCCACTGGAGACGAAAAAAGGGTACAAAAGCTGGCCATAGGTCCCTACCCGACCTGAGGTGTGACGATACAACATTTTGAGGACTGAAAAATACTTCACAGGTACTCCATTTCTCAACAGAAAGTTCTGCAGTACAGTCCTGTCGATGGAATCAAAGGCCGCGCGTATGTCCAGGGACGCGATGATTGCGGGTCTTTGGAAAATGTGACAGTGCTATAACAGCTTTTGGAGGTGAGGGTTTGATCGGTGCATCCACGGCCGTTACGAAACCCAGCTTGCTCTTCGCGAGTTTGCTCTTTACGCGTTTAGCACAACCTGCGAAGTATGACAGACGGAAGCAGCTTCGACGCTATTGGGATAAGGCATACACCCCCGTGGTTAGCGCAGTCACTGCTCAAGACCTTCTTAAAGATGGGGACAACAATCGATTCTCCGCACAAGGACGGAACCTGTTCAAAATTCCAAACGTTTGAGAAAACAAAACGTCTAACGAACTGCGCTCCACCATCTTTAACAAGAGATGGGGAAATTCCGTCAGAGCCCCGCGCGTTGCGACGTTTTAAGGCCTGGATTCCCCTTCGGATCTCTGCCTTGGTAGGTGAATCTGACGAAACCGACCACTGGATGTGTGCCGGAAGAGCTATAGGAGAGACCGACACCAAAGGCCAGCTGAACTGTGTCTGAAATGCTCCGTCCAGCGTTCGAGACGCCGCTTCCGATTGTGAACTGACGAACCGTCAGCTTCATAGATTGTTTCACCCACACCTAGTGGCTTCCTACCGGTGACTCAAATACAATAGAACAACTTGCGGAAACTTCCCATCACAGCAGCACGTCCCCTCTTTCGGGCGCATTGCAACCACCAGATTTCGCGGTAAGTGCACGTCTCACTACGAGACTTGCTTCGTTATACTCGTTTCCAACCAGAATCGACTGGCGTGCGTGGGGAAGGCGCAGAGATTCAACAGAAACCCAGGGTCTTGCGGCACGACGACACAGGCCAGCCGAGTGCAAGGCTTTCTTGATAAGCGATTAGTGCTGGTTTATGTTGTCAGGTGGGGCTACAGCTAGCTTTTCGGCTGGCGCGTTTTGGAAGACGGATAAACGAGATGAATCGGAAAGCTTATCGCAATCTAACCGTCATTGCATATGCGTTTGGAGTGCCCACCGAAGCACGTGAACAGCTCAGTGTAAACTAATGTGAATTTGGGTATGTGGCCGGCGGCAGCCTGAAGACTCTATCCGAAGATGGTGTTGACTGTTTGACCATCACCGGTCACAAGTGGAAGAGTACTTTAAACGGCTATCAGTTGAACTTTTTATTCTACTCCTGCTTGATAAAGAAGAATTTTGCGTGCTTATATAATCTACGTTGTATGCCTCGTTGAATTTGATCATCGTACGTTGATTGCACCAAAAACAGACTTCGAGTATTTAAAATGACAGCCTAATCCCGTCAATTTATGCTCAGTAAAGTCAGACTATCTTTCTAAGAACTAATTCCGGATTCTTCCAGGAATTCCTGCACAATAAGCAGTTTTGGTACTATAGGATCTCGTTCACTTTCCATCGGGAATTGCTAAAAATACACTTTCCAACCTACCTAGTAACGTGTTTTATTTTGGTGTTTGTTGAATCTGGTTCCACTCGAAGACTTTAATGATTTTACTTTGACTACTAAAACATCCTCAGTAGCCCATTTTCAGTGCGACCGGTATGTGGCCGGAATACTGACGTTTATCAGTTTGGTTCTCTAATTCAGTTATTTAGCCGAGGAAGAAGTGGAAAAATGTGCTGAATTATCCGTATCTCCCTGTAAATATTATTTTAGCAAATACACTTTATGTGAAGAGTTATAATTTTTATAAAGTTGTCGGCTTGAGCCGCCTGAGTGAAATCGCGCGTTTTTGCATCTCAACTTTACGAACGTTAGTCAGGTTTTACCCTAATTCCATGAGAATTTTTGTTCATTTGGCTACAGCTGTATTGGTTTATCTTCTGTTTAACTCTCATAGCCCGCAATGGGATTTTCTAATGAAGGCTTACGATCGACTGTAAACCTACCTTAAGAAAGGTTACCCGCCGCAACCGAAACGCCCGACTGCGTTTTAGTACTATTCTCCACACATATTCATGTGACAATATGCAAGGCTCACCGATTTTCGGAACACTCCCAATCTAATTTGTTTTCGAAACCAATCAATAATCATTCTGAGCACAGTCAGCGATATTTTATCGGCTGTTAAGGCAGTTAAATGTCGTCATTTTGCTGTCATTCTCTTTTAAGCTACATAATGCATCTCCGAAATCCGTTACTGGTTGTACCATCGAAAACGAGATCAGCGGTACGCAGAACACAGTTCGAATAAAATAACTGACTTCTGGGAAAATGTTCGGCAGAATAAAAGTTGAACAAAAATTTTCTTCAAATCCCACACCATTCGGCATTCTGTCTGTGTTGTATAGACCAATGAACTCGACCTCGTATTCTGCTTCTGTAGACAAGAATAATCAAATACCACACTGACTTCCACATCTAATAAACCTTCAAAATGTCCCGTAACCTAGTGCTTCACTAGTTCACCGAAATATGGGAACTCATGAATTACGTGTTATTTGCATTTCCAGACACAAGACATTCTTGCACATGAAAATCTCGCGAAACGCTGCCGGCCAATACATCCTCGGTGAGTACAGTCAACCGTATGCAGCTGTGCCTCAGATGATCTATCATTATGCACGCACTCTAGTCCCTGTACGTGGTGCGGAATCAGTCACGCTGACCCATCCAGTGTGCTCTCGGCTGCCGTGAGCCATTTATTCGCAAGCTGCAGGGCTTACTGTTTTCGTCAATTATCGATTATCACAGTGCGACCAGATAATCCAGGATCATGAGCAGCCAGTTGTGCGCCATCCGGCGTCTCTTTTCTTTCTTCTCATCAAGTGTGTTCTATTATCCCTGTGCACACATTTGTTCATCATGAGCATCGTAATCGTACCCTTCGACACAAACAGAGGTTCATTATCATCCTCTTCATAATTACTCGTCGCGCTTGTCAACTGGTCATCTTTCCGTCTGTTTTTCCTTTGGCGCCAATTATCCGGTGATCATTCCGGAGAATAGTTAACGTGATTCTCCCCCCCCACCCCACCCCGATATTCAGTCTATCTATTCATCCTACTTCATTCTCTCTGTGTGTCTGTTCGTTTTTTCCACGTTCGTCACTATTTCAACATTTCAAGTAATTCTTGTGCTGGTTTCATGAATCGACCTCATGCTATTCTGTTTGTTTGTTTGTTTTTCGGGAGTGGGAACCAAGTGATCGACTGTTTTTTTATCGTGTTGATCGTCATTCACAAAATAATGTCTCTGATCAGGTCATAGTGAGGACCGATCGGGATATCTTTGATCTTCCAGAAGTTTATATTTACACTGGTCTTCTTCAGAGTGATGTTTTTTGTATAGGTCCGTTTAATTGTATCATTCGTTTACTGTTGATTTCCGCCAATCCAACCGACTGTCCCCTTCTCACATTGGATCTGCTGAAGATTTATATTCTATGCGTTTCCGCCTGTTTCGTGTAGACACGAAACACCCGTATATCTCACTGCTGTTCATAGTTCCATCTATTTCTCTTCACTGCTCGCAAACGATTGTTCCCATGGCTGCTTGCGTTCCCAATCTCCTCTTCAAACTCTGTCACGCGCACGCTCATTGTGCTGTTGATAGTTTCCTTTTTGCTTCATAGTTTTCGTTTTTTTCTTCCACTACTACTATCCCTTCGGCTTACACTCATTGACTGACGCTGCGCTTCTTTTTCGTACAAACATCCGCTGAAGATTTTTCTCTCTATCTGCGTGTTCACAACGCTAGTTTTGACAAACCACAACCAGTCTTTCTGTCCACATGTCTTTGTGAATTTCCAAACTGGGTATGGATGACTTTACGCCTAGATAAAGCTCTATGAGATAAGCGATAAGCGGTCGGTGTTGCAGGTATTACTTTTGTTTTATCATCACCGATGTGAAGCCACCCCGGAAATATCCTCATCTTTGACAGAGTGGTAAAAATCCTTTCTCGTTACATTTATGTTGTTATTTGGATAATAGTCAGTCAGGACGTTTTTATTCACTATGCCATTTTAAATACTAGGCTTTGGTCATTTCCGCAGCGGCTTCATTTCGAACCAAATTCGGTTTGTACTTCATTAAGGAATAAATCGCCACCCGGCAAACCTCTAGTTGTAATTGAGTAATTTCTCGGTCTAGGAGAGTAACGTTATCCTAGTTGTCATCATAAAATGGATAACAACACAGCATGGCTCACTCCTCACAGGTAAATTGTGGGAACACGAAAACGCTGTGTGTGTGTGTGTGTGTGCATTGCAATTCGGTACTGTCGTCCTAATGTGAGGTTTGGATTATGCGAATAAATTGTCTTTCGCCCAGAGGTTTTTTTCACCACTGCTGTCTATGAAGCCTAGCACATATGGAGTGGCGTGACACGGCCGTTATCAGTAGGGGGATGCTACTGGTGTTCGCTTTATCATCGCATAGTTTTTCATTCCCTTGAACATGTAAGTAGCGCAGAACTGTGGGCCGAGTCGTGCGCTGCTCGCACTTCGCGCTTCTGGATGGAAGAAACCTCATGGAGATCATCAGATAACTTAGTAAATGGCCATGGAAGGTGGATGCTTTCGGGATTGAGTTCGAAAGATCCTGACACCAACTAGTTAAGTAAATTAAGGGATGTGACAGAACCAGGAACAATGGGGGTTTTGTTGTCATTTTACCGACCGTCAAAGTTAGACGAAGTATAGTGGCATGTTGTCTTTCTGTGCCTCTTCACTACAAATCCACTAGTCATGTTTGCCGACAGTCCTCGATGGTGGGATGACGATTAAGTATTCTCCCTCTGTTACGCCCTTGCGCAACTATGGAGTTAAGAAAATCACTTTTCTACTACATCTCGGTCTTCTGCTGCAATCGTTTGATGGTTAGATCAACCGTCGAAAAGCTCTCGTTATTCAAATATCGTTTGTATTCTGTAGTCATTCTTACAAACAAAAGGATCTAGACTGGCATGAGTCTAATAGACACGAACGTTTGTGCATTTGTAAGTGGTGTAATCCGCACGGCAGTTTACTGAGGACAATCTCGTGTGTACAGTACTTTTTGCTTTCCCGTGGGCAAATGTCCAAGATATCTGTCTTGATATTCCGTAGTCTCGGGTAAACTGTCCAAATAACGTTTCTGCCGTTCATCGCACATATCATAATGCGCAAATGTACGTTCGTGTAATCCATAGAGAAAGTTCGGATCACGTCCGTGTCTCACAGTTGAATTTGTCCATGTTTCTCGATCTGCGAATCAATGATTGGCTCGTATAACAAAATTACAAATGAGCGAAAAACAATGACACCGATGTAGAACATAATTATGGTCAGAAGTAATTGAAGTTCCGTACTAGAACCCGATAGCCTATGTGATCATATCAGAATGTGCTACAGCATCGTGTAAGACGAGTTCCTTCAATTAAGTGGGGTAGGACAATGACGGAACTCAAATACGTGGTGCATGACAATTAGCCGATTTGTTTGTTTCTATTCATATTCAATGGTTCGATGTCAATAAGTTGGAAGTGGTCTACCACTTAGCCACAAGGGTTCACCGGAATACCAAGAAGAGCATTATTAGACGCTTTTCATCCCTCTCCTTTGACTGAACTAGTCAGATAGCATATCGAATCTTCCGTCGTTCTCGTTCACAAGACGTTACAGAACCCAACACATCCACTATACTCTGACTTATCTCTTGGTCATTTTGACCGTCCACCAGATCTGAATTTCAATAACTTTTATTCCACAGGTAACGTATACAAAACTCTTGTGCCCTGCCTATTTCGGGTACTGACCAACCAGGGCAAAAGTAAGAAGGAATTACTTTCTAAATTTGGTTAATGTTTACTTTCCCTTCATCACTGTTATATAACTTTAGCGCCCATTGTGTCATATTTCGTTTACTTCTACTCCAGTTCGGTCGGAGCATTTTTGACTGAAATGTAAGCAAATTGCTTGCAAGTCTGCCACACAAATGCAAAATAAATTCCCTGATTCAGACTGACGAGTGATCCGATTAATGATACATTCATTCACCGCCATGTTGGCAGAATCTGCGTACCGAGGGAATCCGGCCACTTCGTTTGCATGCCGTAAGTTTAAGTCCGCGGAAAAGTTCAGGAAGTGATACTTCATGCAGTAATAACATTCCATTCACTAATTAAAATCTTGGGAACACTAAACAGTTGCTTCAAGCTTGTCAGAAATTATCAACAGTGGAAATCCACCGAGTCCCAACGGGGATTCAAACCCAGTGTGCATCACTGTGAATCACACATGGTACACGTAACGGTTGTTTTGCATCAACGCTACAATATGCAGTGGTCTTCCATCTAACATTTTGCGCGGTAATAATCCATTACCCATACAACGGTCGACCCTTATGATGGCCGTCTTCGTGTGGGGCTTAAGTGAAACGAAAGCACTTCCGGAAGAACTTGGCTACTTGGTCACCGTGAATGGTTGGACATATTCCTTTGAGTGTGAGTAACAGGTTAGATTTTACATAATGATCCATCATGCACCGTGAACGTTCAACCCACCATTGAAAACCATGAAAACACTGTGCCGCTGTTTCATCCTTGTTAGGAATAATCAACAAAACTGATGTCAGTGGTTACCAGTCGAAAATCTAACCGCCGGGCTGTCTGTTAAAAGGTTTGTTGAAGGCATACACTGCACGATATACCGCTATCCTAATCTACTGTTCACGCTCGTACAGTAACCAAACTCTAGTTTGTTCATAGCGGAATGCCTTCGTTTTACTCAGGCCCCCAAAGAGTACTCGTCCATTATGGGTATCGGTCGTTGTGTCGGCAAGGGGTTGTTACCGTTCATATCCAGTGGCTGGAAAGCGCTATATCGTGTGGTGTATGTGTTCGGCACACCATTTAACAGGTAGCCCGATGGTTAGGCGTTCGACTTACATTCATCTACTCCCGGATCGAGTCCCAATGGGGGCTCGGTGGATGCGCACTGCTGATGATGATTCTTAACAAGTTTGATAAAACGGCTGAACAGTGCTTCCATGGTTTTCAATGGTGAGCTTTACGTTAAAACTACATTATGAATCATTTCATAAACAATATAAACCTGGTGCTTTTGTTGATCAACAAAAAGGTGCAGTACTCGAGCAGTTCATTATCTTGTGGTAAACCCCAATGTCGCTGATTCAGTTATCATGTCTCGTGCGTGCTACACGGTTTCGATAGTTCACTTATGAAGTCTTAAGAGTAGCTTACTAGCCGGAAAAATTAAAGGTTAGACACACTGTGCCCCTCCTTTTCTTCCCAAACCACAAAACCTAAGGGCACTCCCACTGATGGCTGAACCCATTTTCTCTGAAGATTGAAAGCCAAGCGGTTTATTACACCCATGCGCATCGTGTTTCTATTCATTTCAGCGATTTCTAAGGAAGAAGAAATAAGCATGAAATCTGCGGATCATGAGCCTGTTCATCAAAATATCTCAACTTATTGTGATCGAACCCCGTTGACTTACTGGGATAGCGTAAAGCATAATAGCCTGGTGTAGCCCTGCCAAAAGCCATAGTGATTGGACCGGGCAAATTAGTTGGTGGACGTCTGCGCAGTTCGATCCCTTGCATCGATGCAATTGACTCATTGTGCAAATGTTTGAGAATTTTGTCACCTGTCAAACCAAGAAAGAACATAAAAGTGTCACACTCGACCCAACCGAGTCATTGTAAGTTATATGAAAAACGCTCACTTATTTTAAGGCCAATTCTAGGAAATTCCTGACCGAATAACATGAAAATGTATTGTAACAAGTGCCGTCCTGACTGTAGGGTAAGCTGTGCTCTTATGGTGTGACGCACTGTGGTTTACGCTAACTCTGAGTTCTGATTGTTTGCAGTTCGGTGCGGGACTTAATTGGTTGATTCCGCACTATGTTGCGATCGACTGCACCGAACGGAATCCTAAAAAGACGTCATCTGAACTGAAACACCGTGACAATTTCAATTACGGGAAGGCTAAGAGTTATTCTGGAAGGTGGCCCTCATCTTGCAAAATGGAACCTGCAGCATTGTTAGAAAACGGTAATATGTTCGTGCATTCATAGGAAAGTATTCCTACATAACGGTAAAAATCTTTCTTTTCAGCTTATAGCACGAAAAGCCCGAACCACTGCTGCTGGACCAGTTCAAACCGGCCACCGTTGGTAGTTTCATTCTTCAGTTACAGAGGCATGCGTCCGAGTACATCTGTGGAGCGTTCGCGCGATCTTTTCTACAACAAAAAATAGCTCCTACATATGGATTAGAATTCGCAGCATACTCGAAACATATGACCAATATTAGAACGCAAAATACGCAACAGGATGAATTCGTTCGCCCCACCCGAAAAAAGATTATTGTGAATGGGGGACTACCGCGCAGATAAGTATATGAACTACAGTGCAAATTAGTGGGTTTGGGAAAGATTGGCAACTACGAGAAACGTAAGTGCTTTTGATTGTGGTCTTCATTTGCCATGCAATAGGCTGATTGCCTTTTGTTTCTTGCCAAACCATACGTGCCCTGGCAAAGCTGGGATCATTTTCTAGTTTTTTTTGTACCTAATAATCAAAACCGACTGGTCTGGTAAGTATCCCTGATTACCATCGTGTCCGTTTTAAACCTGTAGAATATTTCAAGCGGGGAACAATGTGCTTGCAAAATACTTTCAGGTGAGTGGCCAAAACGGTTCGTTTATCCGTCATGGATTACATCGATCAATGAAGCAGCACAAGATTCGAGGGAGCGATAAAATCTTGACGAAGCAAAACGCCACTTAGTGGGTGCTGAATGGCCCAACTGTTGAGTTTCAGATTTTCGTGATTCGGTTTTGTCTTCTCGCACCGACTGCCAACAAGATGTACCCACGCTGCGTATCGTGGCCTAACCACTAACTTTTCCCGTCTCTTCGTTTTACCTTTATAATTCAATGAGAATTTGTAGTTTGGCATTCATCCTCAGCAGAATTTTCACATTACTTTGTTGCGAAGTGTTTACAATCCGGCCATGGGTGAGCAAATAAAGGAGGAGACTGTACCTTAGCCGCATCCGGACCGCACAGAAAAAAGGTATCGCGTTCGCCGCCGAATAGCATTTTCAGTTCGTCATTTAACCCGAGAAAATCATGACCAAGTAAAGGATCGGTGCTTAGATTATTCATAACTGAGAACACGTTACGGTTGTTCGATTGTCGCACGATCAAACTTCCCAATGGTGGCAATTTAAAGTAGGCTGCTAAAAGTAGCTGGAAGAACTACCTTTGTCTATAAGTGCCTGTAGCTTCACATTATTCACACAGACTCGAGTAGTCGCAGAAGACAGACAAGGAGGTGCGGCAGCTGTCAAAACAGAGGACAGTAGTGGTTGGACAACCGAGGTAGCGGATGAATTAATCAGCTTTGACCGACATACGCGCTTGAAATGACCTATTTTCCGACAGGCCTTGCGACTGGCACATTTGGCAGAGGCACTTTTTAGGATGATGTTTGGAATAACCACAAAATAGCAATTATCTCTACTAGCAGCAGACACAGCTGGTTCGGTCTTGGTCGATGGTCTGACTGGCTTTTTCACTGGTGGAGAGCATACCGCGGTAGCAGGGGAACATGAAACCTCCTCAGTTGCGTAAGACTGCGGATGTTTATGAGTAACTCCTGATAATCTAGTCATATCGCGGGCCGTTTGAAAATTTAGGAAGGGCATTTCTAGAAGTCTTTTTCGAATGAAGTCGGATTGAAGACCTGTAATAAATGCATCACGCATAGCTTCTTCACGATATTCTTTAGCAGATACAGGACGAAAATCACAGTCATTTGCGAATGTTTTGATGTTATGGAAGAACTGGCCAATGCTGTACCCAATATCTTGTTTACACTTAGTGAAGAGATAACGAGCGAAAACCACATTTTGGGGTGGACGTCTAGGGACTGGGGAGTTGAAATGGCACTGTCAAAAGACTGATATTCTGAAACATTTCCGCGAACATTTGGAGAGAGAAAGTTAACGAGCATGTCTATTTTGTCTGCTTATTCGGATTGTACTCTTTTCGAAAACGCGCTGAAGGTCCACAGCCAGTATGCATCAGGAGCGCTTGGACTAGAGTCAGATTTATCCGAGCGCAGATAACGGTCCGTTTGCACGCGTACGAACCTTCTGGACATCACGGAACAGCATCGGACACATCAATCCCGTGGTTTGTGGTTCAGTTGTTGCTGTTAATATTTTCTGTTTATACGGATACTGTACTTTAAAGGCATCCCTTAATATTTCCGTCCTTTCTCATTGTTCCCGACTGGGGCTGTCGCCAGGAGACAGCAACTAAAGCCACCGCATCCAGTTCATGGCTAATGGTCGTCTGAACTTAACTGAATTGATAGCCCGTTCTGATTTCCCTCTGTAAAAATTAGTTATTACGTAATCGTTGCACAAAGTGTCTTATGACAAATTTGCTTACTTGGCTTTTTCCGAAGATGGGAGTCAAAGCATCATAATATGACTGGAATTGTGAATCGCCTTATCTTATGTGCACTGAATAAGAGTAACTGTATGAATTGGCATCTTCTAAAGTTTATTTACATTCTACAATGCGGTAAGAACCGCATGAGAATCTGATAAGATTTCTGCATCGTCATTTCGTGATCGTTGTCTGTTAGGAGGTGCTAGATTTTCAAAGTTCATTCCATCATGGTTGGACATTGCCTCAACCTCTACATCGATAGTTGTGGGGAAATTTGATCGGTGACAGGACTAGAAGATTTGCCCAGATATCTACTGCCGCTGTCGCGGTCGACACGTCCTATTCTTCTACCAACATTTGAAACTCAAATTAGCAGACTAATCAGTAGACAGAGGACAGTAGGATATCAACAGAAAGCAACTACATTCCGAGCCCAATTTCCCCTCAGCGTCACTATTCTGAGGGAGGTTTGACCATCGGCACAGATGACCCTGATTTCTTCCTCTTGCAAATAAGAAATTTTGTGGCCAGTTCATTCTTTTCCTGTCGATTTTTTTGGCTTTAAATCCGTCTGTAGAAAGTTGTAGTCAAGAAATCCTGCTAAAACGATATCCTCAAGTCATTTCTGGGTAGGCCGGTACACGTGCAAGAAGCTCAAACAAGTTTGCAAAAATATCGAAATCTATTCGTACACTAAGGTTTTTTTCGCGTATATGGAGCTGCAGCCAACCTGGCCTCAGATTTCCAAACTATCGTCATTTTGTAGTGTTTTGCTTATGGACACTGCTGGCATGCACAGATACAGGATTGAAAAACATTGCACCAGCATGGAGATTGTGTTTGTGGCAGCACATTTTGCTGTTTGAGGCATGGTTGGATCTTTGAATCAGTAGAGTTATCCCAAATAGCTCTTAGAAAACGAATTATGACCCCGCATCAAGAACAAATCCTAATGTGCATAAACACCTGACAAGCCCCCTTTAGGACGTTACTAGAGCTTCAAGACTGGACTAGAGGTTACTATTCGTACGGTGCACAGACCAAATCAGCGGAACTGAAGGGCATTCTTTAATGCAACAATGCACTCGTAGTCTATGCCTTCCATTCGGCATGCGTAGTGTGTGTATGTTGAAATTTTCCCAGAATTAGGCAGTAGACACGAAAATGATTTTGGTAATCGAGATATCAGATGCGATTTGAAACTGTCCGGTGATATTAGTATATCGCCTCCTTGGCGTTTTGACACTGACCAGCTTTATCCGGTGGCCACGGAAAGTACGCTCCAGCTCGAGAGCCATCTCGGTCTAATTTTGGACATCGTGACCAAATTTCTCCAATGTATTGCAGGTTTTTTGATTTCCCATACAGATTTTCTCCCTTGATTGTGTAAGCATAACGATCCTTCGGGAAGTATCCTCCTTTTGGAACAGGTAACGCATGGGAAAAAAGCGAAGATGCGTCCTGTTTCGAATGTAAATAAAATTAGGAAAGCATTGGTTGGTGAACGTGTACGTTTGCAGTGATTCTTAGACATGCCTATACCACATCATATGCACACAATACGTGTGCATTAAAATGAGTTCATTCTTTCACTAAACCTTTTCTGTAGCATTCATTTCAAATTCTTATTTTGAAAAGTCTTTCATGATGGAACTTTCATGTGCTGCTTAACTCGCATTGTCAAGCTTTGATAGACCACTAAGAAGGCAAACAGTAAATTATGTGAAATTTACAGAGCACTTCAACAGACAGTATCAACGCTCAGCTCATCGTTGAAACGCAGTTCAGCTTTTTCATCTGGCTTGTTAGATACTGTAATCATCACTTATCCACCTACTGGGACCTGAACCCGAAGTGAACGATTCCTAATCGAACTCTCTAACCACCAGAATATCCGGGCTGAATGGCAGCGACTATTTTAACAGCGATAATACATGCTTAGGCACTCTCACCTCACTGGCTTTTTTCACGGTCATTGTCGTTTGCTCGTACGGTGATCGACTTTTATGATGGACTTGTTCTCTGAAGTAAGCCTTGATGAAACAAAGGTACTACTTTACGAAGAACCCAAAGCGTTTTGCTGTGATCAGTTTCAGTAGTAGGAGTGTAAAATGCGACTAAAGGACTAGACTGGCTCTACAGATAAAGTTGGACAGATACTGGGTGAGATGTCATCGAGTATACAGGAAGCGCGTTGGGCTTTTGGTAAACTCAGTCATCTGTGGCACTGATGAGAAATCGGGCTATGTGTCAAGGGTCGAGTGTACACTGCGGCACTCGCATTTGTTCTTTTATACGAATGAGAAATGATCGGTATTGATAGACGATGGATGGAGCCTCTCAGTGTTTGAGCATCGACGTCTCCCTGGTTTTATGAGGTATTGTGGGAACACCGGGTCAACAACGTTGAGGTTAGGCGTAGGGTGTTGGGAAGCTGTGGTCGGTCTCTGGACTCAAGTACTAAATCTAAGCAGGTTAGGGGGGCTGCTCACCGATAAACTTCCTCGGCATACGCTATTCTCCGTGGCAGATAATATCTGGAAGTAGGTCAACGTGGTCCATCTGTGACACGGTGAAAATATATTGAAGCTTTAACCAGTGGACCCGGCCAAGCAGGACATGTGAGACTTTAAGTTTGGGAAACAAGAAACAACCTTTCTCCGTTACAAATTTGAAAACAAAAGTCAAAAACACAGATTGCACGATGTATCCTGGATCATTTCGCTGCATCTTTACAAAGTGCGTACTGCAGTCGAAGTAATTATTTTTATAGCACAATAAATGAACGAAATGTTTATAAACAAAGGCAAAATCACATGACGCACACATTCATACATGTCTATCGGATAACCACACAACAATTATCACACCTCGTTACCACGGCAATGAGAAATTGATTACAAGTTCGCGTTGTTTGCACAGTTCAGATTTGCGCTCACGGATCGACAGGGCCTCCATATATCTTAATAGTTTGGTACTGGTGGTCGAGTAGATCACTTTGAATGCTTGACTTGCGTTGACGCAATGCTTAGTCTCGTAAATATGTCGAGCAATTGATGATCTGATTGACCTTTGCTCGGTTGACGGTGCAATTGTGATGAAATGACTATTCATTGTCTTCTGAAGTTACACTGAAATGTGTTCAGCCATTCGATGACGTAACTGCTTTTCCGTTCTGCCTATGTAGGTGGCTGAGCACTCACATTTAAATTGGTATATGCAGTTTGACTTGGCGTGGATAGGCAAGGGTTCTTTCATCGATGGCCCAGTTGTGAATGTAATCACCGGGTCGGCTGCATAGTAGGTGCGGCTGACAGCTGATTGCAAGCGTTTTTTGATCAACTCACTTACATTATCACCTTTGTAGGGGAGTTTTAGATATACTTTCATCTTAGACACTGTGGTTGAAATATCCTTTCTTGGTTTCAGGTGACGATACTTTGCCAAGAATGATGTTGGGTATCCATTTTCCGTCAGAATCTTACTGGTGATTTATTTCCTCATCCAAGTTGTCCGTCGTGCAAATCTTCTGTGCTCTGTCGAGCCGTGTTTACACTGTGTTTATCTTGTACTTTATCGGGACGAAGTTGTTGAAGTGGAGATATTGCCCCGACCAGGTGTCTTTTCGATAAACAGACCTCCTAATTGAGCCATCTTTTCTGCGGAAAATTTCAATGTCTGATAAGCTTATGGCGCCATTGTCCTCATTGTTGATTGTTAGCCTTATATTTGGGTGTAGATTATTAAGCAAGGCATGCAACTCTTCACCTTCTTGTTTGCTCTTTGTGATGACAAAAATATCATCCACGTAACGGCGATAGAGTATCATGTCGGATATTTTGTTCTCAATCTTGTTTTCTAAGTGAGCAACAAAAATATCCGCCAGAATAGGACCCAATGGACTGGCCATGGCAACTCCATCAATTTTTCGATATCCTTCATTGAGAAAGCGGAACTTCACATTAGATGTACATAATAACAGTAAACGTGTCAATTCAGTATTCGGTAGTCCGATATGAATATTATGCTTGTCGATTATTTGGCGTATCAGGTCGATAGTTTCTTCCAGTGTGACATTTCTAAATAGTGAGGTAATATCCGTAGTAAGCAAATGTCGGTTCTGGATATTTTCTTTTTGCAATAGGTTACACATTTCGAAACTGTTCTTCACTGCATGGTTCGCAATTGTGTCTCTGACTGGCTTCAGTAATTTAGCTAACCATTTTGCCAGTTTGTGTTGTGGAGAGTTGACCATTGATAAGATTGGCCGCATTGGTAAATCTGTTTTGTGTACTTTTGGTAGGCCATACAGTTGTGGTGTTTGACTCCCTCTGGGTCTCAGTGACTTGGCTGTTGACTCGCGAATAAGGCCCGCTTCAACTAGAGTTTGCAGTTCCGTGTTAATTTGTTGTTCTAGTTCACTTGGATCATCTGGCGTTGGGTCCTTCCGGAATTTTGTTTTATCTTCTAAAATAGTAAACACTTTTTGCACGTATGACGATTTATCCACAATGAGAACTCCCGATCCCTTGTCTGGACGCAGGATTACTATGTTAAAGTTCTTCTTCAATCTGTCGAGAGCTTCAATGTGCCTGTTCGTTAACAACGATTGTTGTTGTGTCGTTGCCGTTCGATACTGGCATTCCTAATCAACCAATTTCGCCCCAAACCAGCTCAAAGTATCTGCATTTGCTATAAAAATAATCACTTCGACTGCAGTATGCACTTTGTAAAGATGCAGCGAAATGATCCAGGATACATCGTGCAATCTGTGTTTTTGAATTCTATTTTCAAATTTAAGTTTGGGGTCCACGTGACCCACCTACCATATAGTTGAGGATAATAAGTGATATGTCTAGGTGTCGCGGCCAGTGGCATAGTTCCGTTCGGGCTTGTTATTTGCCTTCCTCATTTCATTTTATTACTTTGTATTCGGCTATTTTTTCACTTTATGCTTCTATTCATTCTTCCCTCAACGTGTTATGCTGCGAAGTAGCAACCCAGACCAGAGCACAGATGTGTGAGATTGGTGGTTGAACGAACTGAACTGAGCTGAGTAGTGGGGAATTCACATGTCATCATCACGAAGTGGTAATGTTTAGCAAACCTTTTAGAGCCGGTCCAGTTGTTGAGTGTTCGAGTCACGGTCAATAAATTCGGATTCGAATCCCAGTTGGGGTTTTGTGGATATGCACGGCTGATGATTTGTTACAAGCCTGATGAGAAAACTGAACAGTTTACTTCCCTGATTTTTAATGGCTAGTTGAGCGTCAATACTGTTTGATGACTAATTTCATAAACCAATAAAACTCTAAAACTGAAAAAATGACTACAAACTCTTCTAAAAACAAAACTTACATGCAGCCTACAAGTATAAATGGCAAAGTCCTTTATTGGCGTTCTTCGGTGAGACGGTCACCATTTTGTGCACTCTCATATTGCCTGGATCATCGGGATGTAGTAAGCAATATTCTCAGCGCGTACTCAGGACTTTGATTATAAAACACCCAGTTCTTTTAAGAACGGATCAGTCGAATGAATTCACACCACAACTGAGGTCAATGAGATCGAAATATTCTGGGGCCGAATTGTTAGTGGCCGTCGATTACATTGCAAGCTTGATTTGATCGCAACCGGAATAATGAATCGCTTCAAATTAGTACAGAACATTTTGCTGTCCTTTTGCTCTGTTCTGATACCTATATAAGTCGAACTTTTTCCACAGGTATTTTTACACCCATTTACATCAGACTGTTGCACTCCACTGTTCAAAGCACTGTTGGTTTACCAAACATAAAGCCATCAGTTGAACTGCCTAATCTAGTTACTTATTATATACCGAACGACGAAAAAAACCATACATCACTGAAGCAGAACACCAAAAGAATGTATTGCATTATCAGTTTTTTCGCGTACTTATCAAAGTATGTCTAGAATCACAAATGGTTTTAGTCATTTAGGCAGGCAATAGCAGGTTCATTTTTACTCTAGAGAAACAATAGGAAAGTTCAGTTCATTCAGCCATTGACCAAAACACTTCCCTGTTCTAGTTTTCGTTGTTATCTCGCAGCATCTACGAACCGGAAGCAAAAAAAAGAATGGAAACATGGAGTAGGAGAGAGATGAAAATCATGGAGAATAAGTAAGAGATCGAGTCCGATCGGGGTTCCCTAATAGAAGCCGTTTCTGTGGTGTGTGGGCAATCGTGGGGTACGATTTGCCGAAAAACCTCCAGCATCCTTCCTGTGAAGGGCCTTACTAATTTCACTCCTTATGACTTGCTACATAATTGGGAGAAGATAAAGACGTCTATGAACTTATTAATACAGACCGATTTTAAATCCCAAATTAGTTCCTTATAAATGCACCACAGGTTTTATTCACGACACTTACCAAGTAGTGCAATCAAATAATTCTTCTTCAGGTCCTAATAAGTATCGTGACTAGAACGAATTTATTTTGACCCGCAGTAAATAGGCAAGGCAAAATTGTGTCACTTCTACATGTAGACATTTCTTTTTGGTTGGTAAATTCACCCTGTTCGTTGTTCCGTACTGTACTATGGTTATTGCCAGAAATGATAGAATTCATTGATACAAAGATCAGCTTTACCATTGCAAAGCGTTGCCTGTCGTAATTGGGAAATTTCAGTGATCCACAGTGAGCCGAGAAAACTTAACGCCGCAAGTTGTAAAATGCAACTGGCACATCTTAAATTATCCTTCTCCAGTTGGCCAGTTAGATGCTTGTCTTTGCTCATTTTAAGTATATAAGACCGTTTCTGAAATAGCCCACTACTGGAAAAGTGCGGATAATTTTAAGCAATGGCTACTGTTACTGGTTGAGACTGAGTATATTTACTCGTACAATCTCTCAGGTCTCCTCATGTCTTTTCATCTGAGGTAACTTTCGGAAATTTGTCAAAAGAAAGCAACACCATTTACCACAACCTAAGTACGGATAAGGTTAATTCAAACCTTACGGAAACAACCAGGTTCGTGTTTCACCGTCGTCCAATAAAACTTTTGGTATACCTTGACAAGATGACACACTTCCAATTCATCAGATGTTCAAAATTAGACACGTATGTACGGTGGTCAAGTACCTTCGGATACGAAAATAAGACCGCTAAGTCACCGCGAAATATTTACACAAAGTGTACTAATTGGGTTTAAAAGTCGCTAGAATGACTGTTGTTGTAACAAAATTCAAAGAATAATCAGAAGTACCGAACAAAAATACGACAAAACTTCATGTGCCGAATACTGACAAATTTAACAGTATCGGTCCCACATTGAAAATTTGAACAGGCGCAAAACCTTTTTGGGGTTTGATTTGCATGTTCAAGCTATGTCAGAACAGCATGAAATTATGCAAAATTATGAAAAACTGGCATAGGTACTTGTTTACATCCAGGAGGAAGATTGGACTGGTTTTTGCAGCCAACGCTCCGACTCTTTTAATAATCTTTATATGTACGTGAGGATATCCGTGTGCACCAAGATCCATGAATAAAGTTGGAGTGCAAGATGAATATTAGGTAGTCTACGTAAAGTCAGAAAAAACGGTAATTTTTCCAAAGAGAAAATCAGATGGCTGGCGAAAATGTGATGCTTAGACGACATTTATACGCAAACTTTATCGCCAGTTGTGCTACCGCGGCTTTAGATAAAAATTCCTTACCTGCATAGGGAATAAGTTTACAAGCACAAACTGCATACTTACACCAGTTGCTTGCAAGTTATTTGCCCTGCCCGTTAAGTGGTCTTGGTGTCACGCTAAAAACAACCGTGTTTTGGACAGCCTATGATATTGTGCTGTTTCATTACCAAAAGGTTTCACAAACTCCGCAAATGGTTGATTTTGGTTTGCGTTAGAAATACGCAGTGCTTCACAGAAATCTGCATGCACAACATATTAGACAGTGCAAGTGGACACCGGGCCTCTAATAGTCTACCATGCAGACACTCAAAACTTCATACGTTTAGTCGTATCGGTGACAATGTCGAGAAATCAAACGGAATTAGTTGGTTCAGCTACATCCATCCCAATTTTGGCGCATTGATAATGGATTCATTTTTACACAACATCACAAATTCCGGCAGACAATATTACTACGTACATCTTGCTAAGTAGTACTGTGCGAAATGGTTCCCTAGTAGAACGAGGAATGTTAAGGGCTCTCAGCATGGCTTCACACAATAAAACATCGACTATCCAGCTGCGGCAAAGCAACGAAGAACACACTCATTCAGCTTTGTGGTCCGTCATGTTTACCAGTACAAGTATAGATCATACGATCTATAATCAAAAATACTACGATTTTTACGTGTACGGTAGACTTTAATTCGGCAAAATTCAATTTTGTGGGTAGTCTCTGGGGTTTAGCTAGTAGGTGCCCAATTGTTTCTTTACAGCACAGGGTTGGTTGCACAGGAGAGAATGTTAGGAAGTAAAATCAAAACTGGACGATTTATATTCAGTGTAAACCCATAAATTAGCACGAGATTGCCTTATGAACTGGAAAGCAAATCGATAAACGTGTGATATTGGTTCTTTACAATCAATTCAATCACGGGCACAATCTATGGTGTAGTGCATGTCGAATGGATCAGGTGCTCGAGTAGTATACTAACGTTGGTTTACAGATTTCAGCGTTCAAACAAAATCAAGTTCTTTGGACTAGACTAATGGTTACCTGGGAGCACTTGATATTTGGTATTTAGCCAGCTATTTAACCATAAGATTGGGGTCTTCGATTTGCGGTGAATACACACAGGTTTTGTCCCTGTTTCCAATTGAAGTGTCCATTCAAAACTTAATTTTATGTTCACAAATTGTTTCGAACTTATGAATGTGTTTTTCTTGCCTAATTGCACACGAATTGAACGAGTATAAAATAAAGTAGGAATTCAGTCAAACATAAAACTCCGTTGTTCAATAGGTTCATTTATATTACAAAGGCTTTAAGTGATATGTTCAAACACCAATGACTAGATTTTACTTTTTTCTTACCACTACTTCTTCGTGGTAGTGTCCCAGTCGTACTATCCGTGACTTGCAGACTTCAGCGGATTTCAGCAAAACTCACTCTTGAACCATTCCTATTCCTGCATTTTGTTACTGAATTGATATCGGAGTTAGTCACCTTGTGATCCAAGTCCATGGTCTTAAACTCCGTAGAGCAATCAAGGCTGAACCAAGTTATCGTAAACTTTAGGCAGATCTGGGTGCTCTCACGCTAGTCCGCGACAAACGTTCTTCGTATGAGTGTCCAAGTGTGTACCCGCATAAAGCTAGGTAGCCCGAGGCTGAACGATGTTTACTGTCACCAGAGGGTCGCTCTTCAAGTGAAAAACTGTAAATGATGACTGCATTTCTAACACCTCGCGATCAAAGTGACAAAACAGGTGTTTCAGCTTGAAGCATTCTTGTTATCACCAGTCGGTCAAGTTTACGACATCTTTTGACTGTGCAACTCCAACTACTTGAGCTTTTTTAAATCTGATTCATCCCCGTGTTTAGCCAGGGAATTTGAGAAGCTAGGTAGAATACGGTGGGACTCAAACTGCGGTGTTTCTGGAGGGTAGAAAATCAACCACAATAGGCTGTTGCATGCAATCGGTTTACTTCCTGGGGGATAGTGACGAGTATGAAGGGAACTTCTTTACATCGGGAAAATCATACGGAGTGAATTGGAATCTGAACTACGGCTGAAGTTCACCGTCCAGAGTCCTTCTCATGAGAATAATCGTACTGGTTCCCTAACTTTTTCTTACACTTGGTCGCTGTAATTTCTCATTGAAGTTCCTCCTGCAAGATGAGAATCAGAACCGCTGCACCTAATGCATGGGCACTGATTGAACTTGATGGAGCAGGGTCCATCCCTCTAGTGGCTGCAATCGACAAGGCTACAAGTGGTCTACCGTTTGTTTAGAAATTCGACTAACTTGTGGAGTTTGCTTTCAGCTGATGTGATGCATAAATTTGGTGGTCCCAAGTGGAAACTGATGACTGTGAGGTGTCGCGGATCTCTCTGGACCCGGGGCTCTGTGTTGTAAAGCTCACACGAGAACTGTCTTATGCCTCTAATTTTGAAGACCTAATGAGCCACAGAATCTATTAGAAACTATGAGGCACCGGTTGTTCCGTAAGTAACGGGAAGCAAAGTTGTATGCTAATGACAGGGCAATCATGATTTGGTCTTCAGTGCTTCGAAATAGTAAAGGAGTTTGATATTGTAGCTTAAGTGCTTTAGTGGCCCACGTCTGATTGGCCTATAACATTAGGAACTAAAATTGCTCGCAACCATTCGCCTATCTCCCAGGCGACTGTTTATATATATTTGCAGAGTCTGGGACACGTCTCATGCGCGTCGGCAACTGGAATATAGTTTTCCCGTTATACTCCTCTGTATAGCCGCGAAAGTGGTTAAGCTGGAACTAGTGCAGAGCGCAACACCGGCTTCATTTTTGGACGAATTATAAGCTATGAAGATCATCTCCAGTCTACTGAATCGTTTACGTAAGCCGATACTGCAGCACTATACGACCTTATTCACACCAGATACGTTATCTGTGAAGGTTTGGGCCAGAAATTAGGATGCTTTCTCTCAGGAAGACAGACAAACGCACACCCACGTGAAATACTTATTTGGCTGCCCCTAATATACCAATTATCTTGCAAAGTGAAAAAATCATGAAACCCTGTTCTAACCGGAGTGGTTGAAAAGAAAGACGGTTGTATGGTCACCCAACAACTTGCCGTCTTTCTGGAGTGACAGTGAGAGGCTACACACATCTACTCTCATGCCCAGGATCAGGTGTGATAACACTCTAACGGATCGCTGTCTTTCAGCCTCGAACTTGGAAGCCGTATGGCTAAGATAAAAACTTCTTGTTCCATCAAGAGTACATCAAATGCTTGCACCTGCTCACAAAGTGAATTTTAAAGGCGTTTTTCTGTGATACTGTCATGCCCTAAGTCCGCCCGGTATAATCGACACTGATGGATTTCTCCAGCCTCGTCTCTAAGATTGAAAGTACACCGAACTGAACACAGTGAAGAATGAAATATCTAAATTCACGCGCACTACGTAGTGTATAAATCCACATAGCAAAGTGTCATAAACGTTACATATCACATAAGTAAAACTTAGAACCAATTCTATTTCATCAATCTGAAGACAGACATCTCGAAAATAAAGCATGTTTATAGCAGTACTGTTCATAGGAACTCTCGATAAATCATCAATGAATTTCAACTTTTGAACGACTTAAGTTGGTTAGTTAGAATAGACAGTATCCTCTTGTGCATGTAGTGTAGTCGCTTCAAGTATACCGACTTCTACTGCTTAATTGGCACAAGAGGATACTCGACCGTTATCTGAGTGTCCCCCAAGGGTCATACATATGTACAATATTGTACAATGTACTTAAATAAAACGCCAACTGAGCTTTTCACATTACTCCGGTTGTCGATTTATCTTGTACCAACTTATTGTTGATTCGCGTAAAATGGCTACTAAACAAATCGACCAAAAACCGACCGAAAGCCGATGTTACGAACGGGCTGTCTACAAGGGAGGGGTCGGATTTTCCTCATCGCAGCTATAAAAGTTTGTCAAGATGAGTCACCGTGCTCTGTGTTCTTAGCATTCATTTAAATGTTTACCGACTAATCAAATGACGATTTTACAAGGGCTATTATTCCTGAAAAGTAATAAATTAAATTCAAACTTTCTCACTTCTCTACGGATTGTGCTTTGGTTGAAAATCGAACACCTTCTTGATCTGTTGGGAGTCCTAGGTCTTTGAGTGAAAGCATCAATGGATGGGTCGTCGGTTATTTCTTGCAGATCTGGCTTGACAAGCTCAACGTTACTCGTCATTTTTGAAAATTCGCTGAGTTCGCCACCATCGCGATCAAGGTCAGATTCAGTTCAGTTGTCTTGAAGTCTTGAAGTACTACACGGGTTCGAGGCTTTAAGCCCAATTGTCCCGGTTCTTTAGGGAATCTTTGATCTTCTGTCGGATTCACCGAGCTGAAACGAGAGTAAAAAGAAGCGGGGGGGGGGGGGCGGGGGTGGCAGCGAAAACAAGATACATATAACCTCATTCAGTGTCACACTGTGGACAGTGCCTTAAGCTGAGTGGGGGTGCGGCATTCATGAACATATATGCGATAAAAGACAACTATTTTGTTTGTTTTCTTTTGACAAAGGGAATTATTGGGAGAGACCCAGGTAGATGTCTAGCTTTTTCTTGAAGATAGTTTTGTCCTGCGACAGAACAATATCTTCCGGAAGTGCATTCCACATGGTAATAACCCTATAGCTAAAAAAGTTAATCCTTAGTGAAGTGCGTGGCCTCGGTTTGAAAACTTTCCTGCTGTGACCACGGAGAGAGGAGGCTGGACAGACGGAGAAGAAGTAATCGCTTTGACTTGTTTCAAAAAGGTGAAACATCAAAAACAGATCACCTCTTACGCGTCTTACGTCAAGGGGATAGAGGTTGAGGAGTGAGAGGCGGACGGGATAAGGTAGATGGGATAGACCACTTACTGCCTTGGTGGAGGCCCGCTGAACCCTTTCTAGGATCTCACGGTCTCGGACAAGACCAGAGTGCACTATCTGACTACCGTACTCCAGCAGAGGTCGGATATAAGTGCCGAAAATTATGGGGAAATCATCCTTAAATATGCGCGGGAAGGACCTTCGAATCATGTTTAGAACTCGAAAGGCAGACTTGCTCGCAAGTTCGTGATGATGAGAGAAGGATAAGTTACAATCTAACCAGAAACCGAGCACCTTGTGTCGGTCAACCCTTGGCAGAGTGGCTGCTCCATTAATGGAAAACGTGTGACCAGTCTCTCTGCCGAAAGACATGCTCACGCATTTGTCATCATTAACTGGGAGGTTCCAATCCTCGGACCAGCGTTTTGTTTCATAAACTGCAATTTGCAGGTCTTCAACGCTTGAACTCCAGAGGGTTACATCATCTGCGTACATGGCAATGTTCGCAGGAAGGGCTGTCGGTAGATCGTTTATATAGATCAGGAAAAGAAGAGGATCTAAGACCGACCCTTGGGGGACCCCAGTTGTTACTGGGGAGGGTTCAGTTCATTTCAGTTTGCATAGGACGAAAGTGGCCCAGACCAATCATACGTCCAGGTCCTTGCGTTGTCGGCGAGTTTCCATGGTCCCCTAAACTGTGTGTTGGATTTTTTGTCTAAGGGGTAGAATTTGCGAGGCAGTATCACCTTCACGAACATAAGTTCATTGATAAAAACACCATGAGCTCATTGCCTCACCCCTCGCTCACACAGCTAGCTCTGGGAACTTTGTGTTTCAGCGTGAACCTGGGGCATTCTTGAAAGTTGGTACATTGTGGAGTCTAACAGAATCATCTGACGGACTATTCCCTTGAGTTACAACCCTGTTTGTAAAAAGCTAAGCTGATATGTCCAGTCTTGAGTAAGCCCTCCGTAGCTTAACACTGTGTCACGTGTGCCGCTTTCGGGGGCAGGAACGGACAAATCACCCATGTCCATGCCCGGCAGACCCCGTGTGATCTTGAACGCTTCTTTTAGGTCGCCTCGGCCTCTAAGCCGCTCTAAAAAGAAGAGATTAAAATCCTATAGACGCTAGGCGTTAGATTTCCCCTTCTGACCAGTGACCACTCTAGTTACAAATCAATGCACCCCTTCCAAGCACTCCTTATCCCTGCAATAACAGAGAGCCGATGCCTGCACACACGGGATGATGACTTCTGGTTGTTTGCCTGTGATAGTACTGTATACCCTATTTAGTGCCCTCTGGCCATATTGGCAGCTCTCTGGCACTGCCTTTTCAGTTCAGTTCAGTTTCCACAGGACGGAAGCGGCCTTGAAAGCTTGAAGTCCTGTGTGACTATCACACACAGGTCTTTCACCTCCGAGAAGGAATACTGTTCGTTTCGTCCATGTTAGTGGCCAGGATTTGGCACTTGGCGGGATTCAATGGTAAATTCCGTTGCTCTGCCCATTTGAACACAGCACTCGCACCCCGTGCCAAATCGCTCCCCGCCGTCTTCAAGTCATCTGCAATGATGAAACAGGGGTTGCCCGATTCTTTCGCTAGGTCATCTAAATACAGGAAGAAGAGCAAAGGCCCCCGTACTGAACCCTGTGGCTTACCCCTGGCAACCTTCTCCGGGCCCGATAGACCATCACGCACTTTGGCAAAGAAATTGCCATTCCCCAGAAAACGTCCTACCCAGTCACTTGCCCTCTCGATTATCCCAAAGGTTTGCAATTTTTTGTCCTGCAGGCGATGACTCGTAGAGTCGAAAGCCTTACTGGAATCCAATCAACAAACCTCTACTGTCGTACCTTCGCCAATCCGTCTTGTGGCCCCTTCTAAGAACATCAGTAGGTTTGGCAAACACGATCTATTTTGGCGAACCCATCTTGTGCAGCTTTCGGTGTATCTTTAATGACCAGATGCAGGCAGAATTGCTTTCTGATTATACGTCCCAATCACCTACACAACACTGAGCCAGGCCGACCGGCTATAATTCTCCGCCTTCTGGCTGCATCCTGTCTCATATGCTGCTACGACGATGGCTCTACGCCAATCCTCTGGCTTCCCACCCTCCCTTAAAGACGATCCGGACAGCGTGGTAATACCCCCTGATAGGGCAGCAGCAAGAGGTTGAACAATCACCGGATGTATTGCTTCCGGTCTGGTTGCTTGCTTGAGTACTTGAGCTCGTGGAGCACCTCATCCTCACTTATAGTAAGCTCCCAATGCACTGACCCACTCCCTTAATCCGATCCCGCCGCACTAAGTATCTGGTTTTACCGATACACGCTCTTAAAGAACGCAAGTAAGGCTTCTGCTTTATCTTTATCGTCGGAAGCAATGCTTCTGTCGGGTAGTCCCGAAGTACCTGCGCTAAAAGAGACCTCACTACTGCCTTGTACATACGGTAGTGTTCGGATCGCCCGTTGAAAACTGTCTGCCCTACTCTTGGCAGATCGATCTTTGGTTGCGTCGATGTTTTATATTCGACGACCGGCGCAGAGTTTCCCACTTTAATTTGCCGTGATCTGTCGAATAGGCCGTAGTCGTTGGGCTTTTGCTCACGCTCGTTCTGTCTACACTTCTCCTCTCTTTCCTGGGCTCGTTGTCTAGCCGATAACAGCAGTTGTTCTAGGTCTAATATACCTAACTTATATGGATCAACTTTCTTGCAATCCATATCACCCCCAGTAATGCGTGAGCATTGACAGGACTAGGTGACCTGGCACTACCTAGAGAATCAAAGGTATCCAAAACCTTCCCAATGACCTGCCGTATTACTTCCTGTCCAGATTCCAATTGCTCCAATCCTTGTCTTGGCATATTGTTCATTTTTCCATTCCAAGTCGATCAATCGAGTATTGTGGGGCTCCTTCAAGAAATAGGTAGCCAAATAAGAAACGGATCCCGGAATCAGAACGTGATTATTCGTGAAATTCTACGATACTGATTTAGCAAATGACCAATGATATAAAACAGCTACGAGCCTCGGCTACGTAATCACAGGGACTCGGAACACAAGAACCAGATTGCGGCTTGCGAGAAAAGAGCACGTGCTTCGCGCAGGTCCATAACAAGCATATGGCAGGGTAGCTGTTGGATGAGAACTAACAAACTTTGGTTCATGAAAGCTCACAGTACATAAAAACAAGCAAATAGTGTGCGTGAGCGGGTGACCCCAATGAAGCATGAAATCGCAGTGTTCCCGGCGGGACGTTCCAAAACCGGTCGTTACAGCTTCCGAACTGCCATCGTTCCTTGACAAAGTGACGACAGAAGTGGGCCGAGAAGAAAGGGTCCAGCTCTGCTACTCAAACCTTCAAAAGGTTTGAGACTTCTCCAACCAGAGACTTCTGTTCCCCAAAATGGGGGCCTCGAGATTGCACCACAGGTCCCGGAAAAACCCGGGCATACCTTAGTCATAGGACGTGCTGCGTAGGGGTGGAGTACAGCAGATCCACGTGGGTAACGGCTATTATTGGGGTCTTACAGGGATCATCGCTGGGCCCGATTTTATTCGTCACCCACTTGGACTTATTAGGGAATTTTGTGCAAAACGCAGGTGACCGTCTTCAAACGAACTGAAACAGACGGGCAAAACGCTCAATGTGGGCACCGTAGGACACTTAAAACGTATAGATCCGAGTGACCGACGAATGTTATGGCGGGCCGCAGGTACCATGGACCTTGGGGTTCGGATAACAAACTGCTTCCAACCATCAAGATTGTGTATAGCAGCAGCGACCAAGGCGAAACGAGCGCTCTACAGATTACCTCGCACACCCATCAATAGAGGCTCATTTGCTACCACCACACCGCAAAATGGTTGTCAAGCCAAACCTCGAATACGGTGACTAAGCATGGGCTCCTGCTCTGGTGCGAGATGCTGTAGTAGTGGAAAAACTTCAGCGTTGTCTCTCGAAGATGACGGGTGGATTGAGGAACAAACCATAAAGCGAGATTGGTGGCACTGAGCTTGTTCCTTCAGGGCGTAGAAGACTTAGATTTTAAACTCATATAGGTCTTCGAATAGATCTGGGGCTATCCACCCTAACAAAGCCGATTGGTGCGATAGCCATGTAATCCGGACTAGGGTCCATGCGTGCAAACTGGCAAATTCAGGGCACCGAGGACATTTAGTGCAAGATGTTTGCTTGCCGGGTCGTTAATAATTGGAACGGCCTACAGGCTGAGGTGGTGGCAGCGGACTCGGTGGTTCATCACAAGGCCCACCTGGACCGTTGCTGGTCGGACGTGTACCTTAAGGGCAGCTGACCCAACATATATGAGATGTTTGATTCAGAGCAAATCAGTGGGAGACATCTGGAAGCCCGACGGGCCTCAGTCACTACCGGCCCTGTGCAAATTGAAATGAATCAAACAAAAATGAACTGAACCGGAAAGAAAAACATCGGAAAAAAGAGAGACAGAAATCGACCAGAAAACCCGAGAAACTGTTTAAGGTTTCAATTTCAGTCGGATGATGGAAGTAGTGAAAACCAGGTTGCCGCGTAATTCAAATTGCTTCTTTCATTTTGCCTTTTCCTTTCGCTCAAGTTACTTTTCCTTTATCGTGTGGCTGGTTAACCCTGTGAATATTCCTTTGCATTCTTTTTGAGTTTCAGCTCTTGTTCTTGTGCTTCATAACTCCCTATAACCAATGGCGAACCCAGTGTTCGTTCATTGCCATAGATTACAAAAATTGTACCAGCTTTCACGAAAACCACTAGGAAGGACAAGGATGGCCAAATAGAAAGTGGGACATCATGCGAAAACAAAGACTGTGGGGAGAATACAGAACATGAAGGGGTCCTTTGTAAATCCTGTCAACGGTGGAACTACTGGGCACGCAGCAGAAATGCTAGGAGAGCTCATGACATTTGTGTTAAGAAATACCTAGCTGAAGCAGTTCTGCGTTGGTTTCCGATCCACGATACTTGAGATTTATTAAGGGGCATTAGGGGCCGCCGGCCTTGTAAGAACTAGTAGCAAGGACTCGCAAACGCATCTCGGAAAAGAGCTCGCAAGTCTGGGAAAGAAATGAATGAGGGAGGCCATCGACTGGAAGGCAAAGCCTAAGAGGGACTGGGTAAGGGAAAATAGAACAAAAAAGAAAAAACGTATTCCGACTACGAAACCAACCACGGACAAACACCACTCCATCATGGAAGCCACTGATGAGACTAGACCTTCAAGCAATTGTGAGCTGCTTCTAGGAACCATCATGGAACTGGAGAATCATGGTAAACCATTCGGGACCTACCCGAAAACATGACAGTATTCCGTCCACAGGTTAAAACGTGAGAAGGTCTGGTGAAGTGGCTCCGGGAAGTTGTAGGAATGTCGTGATTCACGGAACCCCGGGAACCACGTGTAAAGGAGAACAGAATGAGGACCAGGGTCATTAGATGCAGTTCTTTCTAGGTGGCTCCGTCCGTAAGATGTAACCATTGGTGACTGGGAGAATAAGGAAGTTCGTTTTCATGCTGGATGTGGTTTGTCGTAACCGATTTGGGTGCCGAGTGTGATTTGTTCAACACGACGGCTTACCCGCAAGCCAGGGCATGTGGGTGTAGTCGCCTTAAAAGTGGTGACCCCTAGAAGAGTCAATATAACTTTAGCTTCTTGTTGACAGCTGATCTGACACTGCCCCGGTAGAATAGCCGTTTGCGGATAAACACCAACTTCAGCAGCGAGTGCTATGGGTGGGACCCAGGTAACGGCCGCCTGTCAATGGGCATCGCAATCCGTTTGCCTTGTCAACAACCATAGAATCGAGTAAACACCGACGTACGGTTTGATTGAGTTCCTTATGCTGACACCAAAGCTGGTAAGGGTAGTTCCCTCCGGGAGGTCTCATCTGCAGGACACAACCATCGTGGAGTGGGACGGTCAGGAAGTTCATCCTCTTACTGGTTGTGACCTATAGAAAGCACCTTGGGCGCTGGATCGAAGAGTAGGCCATTACGAAGCACCCTATGCAGTAAGCACGACTTTGGGATGGATACTACAACGCAGGGCGGGGAGACATGGTTATGCAAATTAGGCTTCAGCAGGAGCGAAATACAGAGTAGCAGTTTTATCGTCTGTACGAGCAAGAGTTTCTCGACTTTGGGGGCGACCAACTATCATTATCGCGAGTGGACCATTTCGCACTGCAGACATTACGACAGGGGACCGGTAGTCCGCAAAATCCTTTCAGAATTCATGCCGACCATCTAATAGACAGCAATACCCATTTTCTTGGCAGGTTTCAGCGGTTGAAATAACATTTCAGTTTGGACGAAGTTCTCTAGGGATGGTTCTGAGATGCAATGTTGCGAAATGAAGTGCTTGGGTACGTAGAACAGGAGTCTGTCGCCGCCAACGCCAAAGAAGAAATACATTAGCTGCTTCATCACCCGGCTTTCCCTTTCATAAAACTGGAAAAACCCAGGGTGGCTTTTATTTCGAATACAGTTTCAAAAGGAAGTCAATAAATGAAGGTTTATTGCCAGGGTCGAGTTAGACAGCACCGCTGACTGAGGTTTTGCTCGGGTTCAGACTGGACATGGCAGCTATATTGGCTGACATCAAGGATATTTCTTCTTGTGAGGGCACCTGTAGGAGAGAGAAATGCCTTACGGTTTTTACAGTGGGAAGAAAACATTTGGACGAACCAGTGGCAGATTTCATAATGGTAGTTCATCCCTTCGGCGCGATATGGTCACTATTTTTGCAGAATATGTCGTACGAGAAACTGAAAACAAGTATACAGCTTCGGTCTGCCGGCCGGTAGTGGATGATGTCGGCGAGAATTCCTGCGTCCACTATGACTGAGACTGCTGTAGCACACTTTACGAGTTTGACAGAGTTGCTACAGAAGGGTGGGTTCCACATCACGGAGTGGACATGAAGAGCTCCGGGGGTTCTTGAAGTCATTCCACGTAATGTGGAAGCAGAAAAGCTCCAAAAGCCGAATGGATCACCGCTGCTGACGAAAAGCACTCTAGGGATACAGTGGAATGCGGAGAAGAATGAGTTTGTTTTCGAGCTGGATATTTCCGATCCACCAGTCTCGCACAGTCGAATCTAGTCATCCACCTCCACTCTGTGTGATCCTCTTGGGCTGGTTTCTCCTTGGTTGATTCCCGGAAAGTTCTGCAACAGCTCTGGTGTAGGGCGTTTGATTGGGACCGAAAGCCTGAAAATACGGTTGTATTGGCCTGGGAAAGATTACCGATCATCCCCCATGAACCAGCGGAACTACGAATTCTGCAATGCTTGCTTCCGAATGACAAGTAACAAATGAGATTTCTGCATATTCTAGGACGTATATGAAGTGGGTTACAAAGTGACGGCATGATGCTGGATAGATGCGAGTGGGCAAAGGTAATTCGGGTTGTTATTTGCTAAAGCTAGAATTACCCCTCTAAAATTAGTGTCAATGGCCAAGCCGGAATTTACTGCACAATATTGTCTGCAACAGTGGCCAGCACGAAGAAACAGTGCTAGGTAGAGGTGATCTTGGATATTGCTTTTTGGGCTGATTCATTCGTTGTACTTCACTGCATCCGAATCACGAGCATCCAGCTGGGCAACTTCACTTCAGATCGACTCATAGTTATTCAATAGCCAGGTTGGGATGCTTAGCGGCTTTATATGCAGTCACTCAGCAATCATGCCGATTTCTGCTCACAGGTACTTGGGAAGTCGGGTAATTTACCAGAGTCGTTGGGTGGACCGAAGTTTCTGAGCCTGCCTGGAGATGAACGATATTCTTTTCCGCCACCCGAAGTGCCCAATGCAGACTTAGACACCAAACACGCTGTATTAACCGCCAAAGCCCTCAACGGTGGTAGATCTCTGACTAAACCGTGCTACTTCTCTGCTTGAACCGAAATGTTCGGGGCCATGGCATGCTGGACGAGACGTAAGCCGCAGCTGGTAATACTGAAAGGCATCGGACCTAGAGACAGCTTGAATTTCGGTCCCTTACTGTCCATAGGACCCTAGCAAGCGGAAATTAAGGCCACACCTCCAAAACAAATGCAATCATTTTTATCGGAATGCGCACATCTAAGTAAACAAGGCTCAAGGAGAGGAAAGACCGGACGTATTCAAAGTCCTTTGAGGAGGTTCAGTCCCCTTTTAACCGGTGGATAAGTAGGAACCAGAGGCAGGTTGAAGGACCCGCATGAGTTTCGAAGCCAAAGGGGCAATACTTTTACCTGGCAAAAACCAAATAACGGCCTTGCTATTCCGATATTGCCACTGTATAGGAGGATACTATGGAGGAACCCATCTGCTAAGAAGCATCTGCCAACGATTTTTGATAAAGCCAGTAAGCTCTGCAATCGGTGGCATTATCGCTAACCGCATTTAGTGCGACCACCGAACGCGGTCATGGCGAAGCAGCAAAAGTCACCTTTGTCAATGGGCTGAGTAGCAGAAGGTTGCTTGCCATTCTCAGAGAAGGATGTTGATTCTTTTGTCCTTTTTCAGCAACTAGGGGTAGGATTACTGAAAATAAATACGGTTGCCCGATGACGTGCCTACCGGCAAGGTTCTTCCACTTGAAGGCGGCACACGCAGTGGAAGCCGAGCAGTTTTTGATAGTGTTGGATGCTTTGCTGTCAGAGGAGGTACACCAACCGACATCTATTTGGACGGTGGATCAAGTACCGTCGCAGTCCGGAAGGAGTTTGAGAACTGATGGTGGAGTATGGGCAAGTCTCAAATTCAGAATAGAAGTAGCATTAAAGGAGTTTGCCTGTTCTTCAACCCTCTGCACTATGACCATCCTGGGTGCACTTGGGAGAGGCTAATACGGCCCGCAAAGGGAATACCAACGGCACTGACAGAATGACAGCCTTTGAGTGACAAGAGGCCGAGCATTTCGCTTGTTAAATTAGGGAGAATTTTAAACAATAGGCTGTTGGTACCCATTACCTTCAACGTCACAGAAGAGATCGCTCTGACTCCGAATGAATTAATAATGAGAAAACCAGACGAAGGCAGCAAATGCCCATGATACTGGGGCGCGCAAGTCTTTACGGTTAGAGAGGAGCCAATGATCTGGCGTTAGTATCTAGGAGACAAAAGATACGGGGTTATCTAAAGCACTACATTTCACGCAGAGGTGAAACACCAGAGGTAGATCGTTCAGGAATGGCGGCCTCGTACTCCTGGCTAACTGACAAACTCAGAGCGAGAGACGGCCACTTGAAATTATGGAGGAGGGCCTTGCCAACAAGGATGGACTTGTGCTTGCCGCGTCAGAGGAAATAGAGAAAAGAGGGTACTTTAGAGATATCAGGAACATGTGTCTCACCGAAGGCGACAACGATTGGGGCAAAGCAGACAAGGGGGCATGCCGAAGGAAGAAGCCTCTGATCTATCGATACCGATGGACGTTGTAGTTAGCTCTTTGGCCTCCGGTAAAAACTTAACCCCTGTGTACGAGATTTAAAGTACTTTCATGCGTAAACTTCTACACTATTGGTGTAAGTGTCAGAATAGACATTTGTAAAATTTCTTCATGAGATCGTGGCCTGAAATCTATTTGTGAATGAGGTTACACATAGGAACCTTTACTTATTGACCCTTCATGGAAAGTTTTGCCCTCAAGGTTTCACTCGTTGCATTAGTTTTTCGTCACTGTTTGCATCAACACATATCTCATCACGGGCCCATTGGTAAAGCTGTCCTGTCGGTAGAAACCGAACCTCCCAGTTCTCAAGCATTTTGTAATTACTTCCATTTCTCTCTGGAATTTTTGTACCCTCACTTTAACCGCTTTATTGCCATGATAGAGCTGTTTACTTGCTCTGGTCCTAAAACCGTTTAGTCCTCCCAATTATGCACCTGCTTGCTCCCGATTATCGATGAAAATCCCCGTGTGATTTTAAGACAACTTTCCTGGGTGGGGTTCCGGAGCGGATTCCCAAGAAACACTGCCTACGATGGCTCAGCATCATAAGCAGACTTCAACTAAGCAGTATGACTGTATGCACCGACAATAGGGCTAAGTAGGCAAGAAGAGAATCATGACTATTTCCCAAACCTTAGAAGTTAATAAACACGGAGGGATTTCGGAGGGTGACGTGTCAACCTGCCTCACTGTAAGACGCCTTTGAGCAATAAGCAACCAAATTAGAAAAGATTCCTGAAACCAGAACGCCATTATCCATGAGTTTCTACGATACTAGGTTATCAAATGGACAATGACACGAAACAGATAAGAACCTCAATTATGCGATCAGAGCGACTTAGAAAACGAGAACCAAAGTGCGGGGTGCGAGAAAGGAACACGTGCGTCACACAGGTCCAGAATAAGGATGTGACGCAGCATCGCGCTGGACTAGAACAAACAAACGTTGGTTCATAAATCAGACAGGGCATAAAAAAGCCAATAGCGTTAATAATTGAGTGAAGTTAAGGAAACATGAAATTGCATTTGTTTGGGGGGCATTTTCCACGACCGATCCTTATGGTCACTGGGACAGAGAAAATACTCGTAGAATATTTCTCGTACATGCGTATTCGACAATGATGTGAGTTCTTCTTTGAACGTCGCGCGTTTCCCATATATCATTCAGCCCACTTTAAAGACTCTTGTTTTTGTTGCTTTTTTTCCTGGACTGTGAGTTCGTTCGAATTCACTTCGAGACCTTGTCGCGGTTATAGCTTTCATTATTGAACAAAGCTGCACCTCGATTTTTATTTGGTAATCGTTTTGGCCACGTAATTGGGGTTTGTATACGTTTTGCGTGCCTCAACTTTGCTAATACTTCTTAGAATAATCGGATCAATCTTGTCTTGATTTGGGATCAGTAAGTTCGGCTACTCTATACTCGAACCCGGAATACCGACTTACAATACCTCGATAAGTTATGTCGATGTTGCACAGAGTGGAATCTCCAACTCAAAACAAGCAAATGCAGTCAGCTCACCGAAGACATCTCTCAGGTCCACTGACCGAAACTGGGGATGGAAGTACCAGGTTGGGTCCGGAAATGACAAATAATGTCAGGGATCTGAGTGCTTTCGAACATCGGAAGCAATGCTTGGAAGCAGCAAGGAGAGGTTATAATACACCCCATAATTAATGAGAACTGTCGCCTGGTGGAAGCCATCCATAACGTTACCTTCCTGCGCATCCCACTTAAGACAGCTCCTGGAGTTTGTCGTTCGACCTTACCATCCTAATCTTATTACGGAAGGGAAATGACTTGAACTTGCGCAGAAAGGTTCACACGAGTGTCTACCGACTTCCGAGGCCAGCCTCACGAAGTGAGGCTAAGAGAACTAAAGCTGTACTCTGTGGAACAAAGCTCTGCAAAGAAAGATTCACTGAGGCGATCGGGATTATGAGAGACTTCACGACCTAGGGGGAGTTCAGTTGCTTCCTAGAAACATAGATAAAAATGGTAAGGAACAATAACAGGAGCTTATGAATGGCCGTCACAATGCCGAAGCTAGGGTAATTTTCCTCGGTCACCGAGTAGCAAGTGGATAGAACAAACCTTGCTGGTGTTGATGAAGGTCTAGGGGGTCGCTGATCCCAAAGGAAAGGTGTCATCAGTTGGAACAGCTTGTTTGAAGATCTAGTGGAGACTGGCAGGCTACCTCATAACCCCTTGCGTGGCCAAACACGTAATGCTTCAAACTAAAAAGGTTCCCTAGTACAAAGAGGAGCAAGGCAGTGCAATGACACGCGGATCTGGATGATGCTAAACTCCAACCTTTCTCTACCGCGCCTCAGCAAACCTCAGCCTAGACTTACAGGCTACACCTTCGAGATCAAGTCTACCTATCTTCATATTTGTTTTGCGAGCTTTTGCACGAAGCCTCCACGGATAGCAAGGCCCATGGCCGCGCACACAGCACAGTCGCTGAGACGTGTAGGGCACGAACGTACGGGAGACGGCTGGTATCAATCGAAACGAAGTGTACCTGAACTCTACTGTTATTGCGCTCCCTCCGCAAAAAGGTACAAAATTCACCCATACTGGGGCGGCTACCCTAAGCTTAACGAAAGGTTACTAAAAAAGCAAAAAAATAAAGGCTGACTTACTGTACGCTCCTGTTGGCCGCTATCTTACCCAGTTGTGGTCAGAAAGTGACGTGGTAGAAAGAACCATCGAGCCCCGACCCTGGATGCCCTCATGGAAGTGGGGTAGGGCACCAGACTACCAAAACATTGTGTAGCTCATAAGTGTCCCAAAGGACATCGGGGGATCCCCACACACAAAACTCGAACGGCACAAAAGTGCAGGGAGCTCTCGGGAAAGGGGGCACAAGGATTTGCCCCTGGAACAGCACAACATGCCGCAACATATTACAAACAATCACCCAAAGCAATATCGGTCCTCAACCTATTTTGGAATCAAACCAAGTAACTATTACAGGTTGATTTGTGTCGCGTTGCGGGTGGAGTCCGATTTCAGCGAAGTATCCGACACCTGACGTCTTGCTCTAGTAGAGCTTCACTTTCACTGAAGCCATTTTCGCTGCTTTTTCTGACCAATTTCTAAATTGTTGGGACTCTTGCCTTCCCTTACTCCACTGGTTATTTTTTCTCGTCTTTGAAGTTCTCTGTGATTTCCCCAGTTGTGTCTGTAAGTGCACTGGAAAGATAGAAAGCTTCCAGTATCATCCCCGTAAGCTCCGCCACGGAAGTCTGTAGGAAAGACCAAAGAATGTAAGCATCGAGATTTCTCCTCCGACGCAGGCTTGTCGTGCTACCATATCCCACCACTCAGCTGGGCCTGAGGTTGAATGTACCACTTAAGGAAATCTTCTGCCTTGGGGGAGGGGAAATGGATGACCGGACAACAATAAATCTACGGCTTTGTCGTACCCGTCGGAAAAAATGCTGTCCCATCTCCCTGCTGCAACACGCGAAGACCTCTAGGACCCCAGGTGCCGGAAAAGGGATGCAAATTCGAGTCAATCCTCCGTATCCTGTGATCTGGTCCCATCTGGTCTGATCTGACCTGAACTGGACTGAACTATGAGTTTATTCAACTAAGTGCTCACCAAGCACCCGGAGAAAGTGAGTGGACTAGAGATCACCACCCCGATTGGAAAAAGCTACCGTGTGATCATCGAGTTTCTGATCCAAAGCGCTACCCATGGGATGCCAGGTAAGGTGCGCAGGATTCGTAGGGGTTTGGGCATCAGAGCGATCAAAGAAGCTGAAGGCAGCGTTGAATGGGTTGCTTACCGTCAAACAGAGGAAGAGAGGTGGACCACAGTCAGGAACCCGCTCCTCAGGTTGACAGACAAACTGACCCTATTCAGACGCGCCAGAAGACTGGGTAACCTCCCTTGGTGGACAGGCTGATCCACCAAGGCGCAACTGACGAGGGGCTAAGCTTTGCGTCGTTACTGGGCAAAAGTGGGACACCTAATTTTGCCGCAGTATGTGACGGCTATAGGTGTGCCAGCAGCTTGCGGCTAGAATGCCAGGTGGAACGTGAAGCGGCTTTAGGGAATGGGATGAAAAATGTGTCCTAAGGCCCGCCATAAGTTCGCCCAGTCTCGAGCTACATCAAGGGTCGCCGCAGGATGCGTGGTCAACCAAAAGAGAGAAAGAGCAGACCACCGTAGCGCAGCGGACTATCACCGTGGATGGAATCGTCATTAGCAATCAAGAAACCGAACTGGGGCTGAATAGCAGCAAGGCCGCGGGACCAAAGGTGTTCACCCGGGCCCTATAAAGACACTAGCCAATATAATGGTTGAGCCTTTTGCAAAGCTATTCAGCGTATCGCTAGGCACCGGGGAGCAACCGGTCCGCTGCAGATTAGCGCGGGTTGTCCCCTTTGTTAAAGGAGGCAAACCGGTGGTAGCTTTCAACCGCCATTCCGTAAGCTCACTACCAGTCGCACTCGAAGCGCTAGAGGGACTGGTCACATTTTTACTAACCTCTGGGTTTGGAGCTTACGAAAATTCACTCTGCAGTGACCGTCTTCGATGTTGCTCTTGACTGTCAAGCCAGTGCAAAGTCTATTGTGGATTACTTTAACCTTCCCTAAGCCCACTCAGCCCCTTGTACCACCCTCCTCCCCGCCCTTTTTGCCTTCCTTTCCTGTGTCCACCTTGGGGGATGGACCCAACACGTCTCCTGCATTTCCGGGGAAACAGTATCTTGGACATTGCATTCTACATTGATATTACCGACTTTCCTACTCAGGTTACTGAACATTACTCGGGTAGTAACCACGTTATTGTCTCGTGTAAATTCGTTTGCTTCAGCTGTTCTCATTCAAGGGTATCCTCTTCCCCTGTTCCGGCTTCCTGTCTTTCATGTAACCGACCTCTCATACCAGCGATAATCCGTTACCCTTATAGAGACACCCCTTCACCCCGGGTCTCCTCATTGTTGTAGACGCTCTCTACTCCAACCTTCTACACTGCATAAATGCCACTAAATCGTGCGTCGCTTCAAGCCCCAAGTCGCGCAGGTTTTCCCTGTTACCTTTAGAGCAAAAGCTGATCAAGCTGCAACTCACCTTCGATAGATCACGTGACTTTACAACTCTTCTGCTCAAAGCCAGTTTTAGATGAGGCTGCTTCTCTGAGCCAGTTCGCATCTAATAAGACAAGAGGCCGTCGCTCTAGCACAGCCCAACAAAACTGGCTACCTGTCCAACCTGCTCGGTGAAAGGTTCTACCACTCCATTCTCACCTCATCCAAATTCTTCATCTGCTGCTCATCAACCGCCCATGCCCTGATGTCTATCCCTGATGTCTTCAAAAATCATTTCTCTTCCTCCCTTATCAACCACCTCGCTGCCCCTCCACCTTCCATCCATTGCTCCAATTCAGCCTCTTTTTCATCAACTCTCCACACCGCTCTAGAGAGAAGACGTAAGTCGCGAGATGCATGCATTTCGTCTACTCTTGTCAAACGCGAAGGTAAAACGTTTCAGTATATATGCATGGTACAGTCTTTTCTCTGTTCTCATGAATTGGATAGAGGGAGCCCAATGTTTCAAATTTCTCAAACTCCAGAGATTGAAATATTAGTCTCTGCCTTGAAACGATCCTCCAGACCGGACCTCATTAGTCCTGCTCCGGCCCTCCTCCGTTTTTGTTTGTCCCGACCTCCCTTGTGTTATCTAACGCAAGCACAATCTCCACGTTTTGCATTTCCATTCGTCCTCAGTAAAGAACCTTTGTTATATCTCCGAGCTTTAAAAAGGGTGTATAACACAGCCCGGAAAACTGTCAGCCCTTTAACTACTTCTTAGTGGTCCTCAAATTCGTGGAAATAAGCATCAAGAGAGTTGCTCAGTATCTCCTATTCACCAATACGCTCAAACCTGGCCAGCATAGTTTTCTGAACTCCAGCTGCTGCTACTCCTGCTCCTGCCAGCCGGATTTCCTTATTGTCCTATCGTCCGCAGCTAATGCCGGCAACTCTGTAATTGTCCTGTACCTCGATATGTCTAAGGCTTTTGGCTTGATAGTCAAAATCCAATCTCCTGGTATTGCGGATCACCCCTCTCCTGGTTATCTTTATACCCGTATCACAAGTCGCGAGCTGTCTTAGATGGTGGCCACTTATTTTCCGCCAGACCCATTACTGGCGGCGTCATCCAAGGCAGTGTATTAGGCCCATTACTATTCCTCATTTATACAGAAAACAACTCTTCTACTTGCAGCTGTGCCCCATTCGTCTTTGCCGATGATCTAACAATTGTGTGCTCTTTCTTCACTGTGACCTTACCGTGGCCCTGTGAAACACGTGGCTTGCTTTGTCCTCTCTTCAAACCTGGTGCGCCTCGTGGTCCGTGAAATTTCCTGCAGAGAAGAGTTTCTACCTTACAAGTGCTCTGTACCTCCCGCGCAAATTAGTCTGAACGGTCTACCCATCCCCATATACCCCACTTTTATTGATCTTGTTCCTTTACCTTCTCACAGTGGGCACCGTTATCAATCGCCAGAGCTAAGCGAACTCTGGGCCTGGGACATTGATGTCCCTTGCTGCCAGCCAGTTTCCTCTCCACGGAGCCCTCTCAATTAGGCCACTCCAGGAGTACTTTTGGGTTGCCTCCAGTCCCTGGCCGCGCTCCTCTATCACATCGCCTGAGAACTTCCAGCTTATCCTCGCCAAAAAGCTCTTAGATTATCCATGGCCCCAACATACCGCCAACGGGTTGAGCCCCTACAAGTCGAGCCTCTGAGGATTTGTCGCATGAGGTTCAACCTAGCCTTTCACTTTGAGCTGATCCACAGCCAGTTCCACACTTCCTGTCACGTCTCATCCGCTACTCTCTGCTCCTACCCCTTTCGTCAACTTGCCTTTTATCCCCCTGTCCCCCAGCCTGGTCTTAATCTGATGCCCCGACTTTTCCCGCCAGCCCACTCCAAAACTGAGAGTAAGCTCCCCCTCAGATAACGCAGCGCCTCCTCACAGTACGCCTTCAGGCCCTTAATTCTGATGTGTCTAACTGTCTCTGAAGCTATAATGTCAGACAATGAGGGCTTCTCCAACAATCCTTCCTCCGGAAGAGGTCTCGCACTGCAGTCCAAATACGGCTGCACCACGGGCCAGTATGTACATTCCATGCCCGACACTTTTTTCTCCTCGGTACCACTAACTTTGACCATAACAATCCCTGACTCGCAGCAAACTTACCTCCTGCTTTCGGTAAGATAACCCTATTTCTCACTCACGCTCGTCTGTTACCCGTCTTGACTCCATCCACATCTTTCAGTCTTTCACTGTTAAGCTATGCCCACCACCGCGCCCCACTACCAGATACAACAGGTTGTAGCCATTTACACCCCCTGCAATCTTACAACTTGTCAAAAGAACCAACTGCATCAAAGAGCTTACGCTTCACCCATTTTCTTCTCCTTTATTAGTTGATCCACAGCTGAGACATACCCAGACTTTGCTTCTTTACTTCCTTTCCCTTTCCAGTGGTCCTCGAGAAGGGTCACCTGCCTATGGCACTGTACTGACCATCTCCCCGGAGGGTGCACCTGGATACTACATATATATATATATATTGGTATATTTCTCGGCCATGGTCGAGACGCACGCGCTAACGCATGATCATGGTGTAACACGTTACTCGATAAAATGAAATACTCACAAATTTTAAGTATGAAAGTCGACAGTATCAGAGATGAAAGAACAAAGACTTCAACAGTTTGAATGGATCATTCAGATAATGGTTTGCGCGGCGGTTTTGAACCAGCTTCGAATCCGGGCTAGGCAGTGGTGCGCAGTGGAGATATCGAGGAAACCGTTAACGCTGTGCTAAGGAGGCATTATGAACAAGAATGATGCAAGCCAAGGAAACCAGAGGCCAACTAAGGTTCTGCAGATGGAGTAAATTTTGAACAAGAAGAAAAGGGGGTGTAGAAACTATCCCGATTACTTGAACTTTCAATATAACAGAAAACGTGGTCTCACTAGCTTTACGCACGATATGGGCTGTACACGGCTACGGGCAGCAGAACAAATTCCAAATGTATAACCGTGTTTATCGTAATTTCGTGGTTCTAAACAATGCAATACATAACAATACATAAATGCAATGACTTACAGCCAGGTGAGCAACCAAGGGCAACAGTACAGAAAGTTATCCGAAGAATCGGGACAGCGCGGTCATAAACGGTCCACTCAGCAAGGAGTCATGCGAAACTGTAGCGCAGCACGGTTGCGGTACAGACAGTGGGTCAAGAAGCGTAAGTGTAACGTTCTGCAAATTTTTCTTACAAGGGGAATGTACAATCATAGAACAATCGAGTCGGGAACATAACGTAAAATGTTCACGCACCATACGTCGGAAAGGGGTAAATCTGAACTGTGTCAGTACAGTAAAAACAGGGAATTGGATCACAAGTATTCGAGGTTCATGAGGGATATACACGCTACTCACGAGTAAGACAAGCGAAGATGTCGTCAAAAATACAAATTACAAAAAGTAATTTACACTGCCCCCGGGGTCAGGGAACCTCACCAGCCATATTCGTAATTGAAGCGTCACCTTCCAGCAAGCACAGTTGTCGTAGATCTCGTCGGTGAATGCCGTTAGCAGTGCGTACAATGACTTCTCTTGTTCGGCCGTCGCTTCCAATGGTGGCGCTTTCCACGATACCCTTACTTGGTGAAACATGGCTTCAGTATCTGCAACCAGGGTGTACCGATACTCCCGGAACCTCGGAAGAACTCCATATAGACTGTTGACGGGGTCTGGACCCGTCAGCAGTTGCTTATTCAGGGACGTTTTGTTGCATTCTGCAGCACAATCGAATACAGCTCTAACCTTCGTTTGATCTCCGTGCTTGTACACTCCATGGTGTGCCAGATACAATACATGCGGGCCAGTCAAGTTCTGTTCTGAGCCGGATACAATCTCAGCGTAGCCTTTCGTAATGTACTCGTTGACCATGGCTGCGCATTTTTCTTTAAGGTCATGATCCCTTTCGAATCGCTTCTTCAGAAACAGCAGTCTCTTCGGTGCAACATCCTTATTATCCGGCAAGCATGGTCCACCGGGCTTCCATGGCAGGGCTATTTCATAGTGGCCGTTGACCCAAATCATTGAGGCGATCATATGACGTAAAGCTGTTTTATCATCTTCTGGCATACTCCGTTTGATGAAAGACTCTTCCACGAACTCAGAGTTGAACATACGCTCCGAGCTCATATCCAATTCAGTGGCCGTGACATGACTAACATTGGCCGTCGCCTTACAAGGACGTTGGCACGAAGTCGGTCCTAATATCACCCATCCTAGAGGTCCTCTCACGCCATAAGGATCATCTGGACTGCCCGTTCGTTGTTCTAGCACCCAATGTGCCTTTGGAACGTCGGCACCAATGAGAATACGGATGTCGGAGTCATCAATGGCTGGCATCAGGACTTCTTGCAGATGACTCCAAACTTCTAAATCTTGCTTTAGGTTGAGTGGTCTCAGTTTAGGCAAGTTTTCTACTGCCCACGCTCGGCGGACTTGGATGACTTCCTGACCGTCTAGCGAAGTTAATGTAAAGGATACAGTGCGCGCTTTGGTTACACAATTACTATCGATGGTCTTAACCGTCAGAAGCTCGGGCTTCCCATTGAGACCCAATTTTGTCAGGAGCGACTGGTCTACGAAAGTTGTGTCCGATCCATTGTCCAGCAATCCATTCACTGTGACCTCCCCTAAAGGACCTCGGAGGCGGACTGGCAATATAGCAAGGGAAATTCGACGGCCGGCGGTACTTTCGTCTGCTAATACGTGACCAACCGAAGCAGTGTCGTCTGTTGGCAGGTTTTGGTCACGATTAGATTCTGGGGTTTTTGGTCGATGTAGCATCGGGTGGTGTTGGCCTACACAGCCCTTCAGGCCACACGTCTTTCGCGAACGGCAGTCTTTAGTTACATGATTAGGCTTTAAGCATGAAAAACATAATTTCAGCTTCTTCACGGCATTATACCTGTCTATTACCTTTAAGTCTCGAAATTCGCTACACTGGTCCACGTAGTGGGGATTTTCACATATAGGGCAAACTTTGTTGGGGGTCGGCTTAGGACTGGTGCTAGATGGCTTAGTCTCGGTTGACATGATTGTGGCTACTCGCTCGGTGGAGTATAGACTGCTAGCGGGCTTTCGAGAATCTGGTTGTCTAGACGCAGAAATGGCCGGTCGCGATACGTAAACAAGGCTAACCAAGGCAGCATCACCCTGATCGCTGACAAAACTCGTTAGTTCATCGAAAGTGGGCTCCCGTCCCGATCTGAGAATGAAGGATGCCCGGTCGAACCATCTAGACTGAACACTGGTGGGCAGTCGTTGCACAATAGCGCTCAGCGTCCGGCAGGCATTCAGATCAGCCTGGTAGCCGAGGCTCTTCATCGTGGCCGAACACACCTTCATCTGATCCGCCAATTTTACCAGCGCCTTGGTATCAGTTTGCTTCAGCACAGAGCCGTCACTTAGCTCATCGATACATTTTCTGGCAATCACGTGAGGCCTGCCGAACCGGCGTTCTAGTATGCGTATGGCTTCGTTGTAGCCTTCCTGCGGCTCAAGCACCGTGCACCACCGAATGGCTTCAGCTGGCTCCCCCTCACAGGCCGAAATCAAGTAATCGAGGAGGTAGGCGGGGTCGTTATTGTACCTTGCGACTGTGGACTGGAAATTTCTCATGAAACCAATGAAATCCATGGGATTTCCATCGAATTTGATTGATCGGCGAGCAGGCAGGCTCATACAAGCTTGCAACAGCCTGGCGGTCTCGCTGACGTGGTCGAATTCCCTGGATTTAGCGGGCAGAACACGTATTCCCGGTCCGTTCAGTGTAATTTGGTCTTCCTGCCTTGTTTTTGACCCTGGTAAGGACATGACATAATCGTGAACAATTTTCAGTCTTTCACTGCAAGGTGGCGTAGGTGGCAGTATAGGCTCCGATCCAAAACTGCGGTTATCGTCGGACAATTCTTTGACGATTTCATCCTTGACTTCATTTATGCGTTTGGCAGCCTCGGCCTCCAGCTCTAACTGCTTAATCTTCAACCTGGCCAGTCGCAGTTCACGTTGTAGCTCTGGTCTGGAGGTTGAGCCATTTGCTGACTGAGCCTCTCTGTGGTTTGCTGAATGAGCCTCCCAGCGGTTTACTGAATGAGCCTCCATGCGGTCTGCTGGATAAGCCTCCCTGCGATTTGCTGACTGAGCCTCCCAACAGTTTTTCCGCAAACCAGGCAATTCATCATTAAATGACTGTATACTGGACGTAAATGACTTCATTCCAGACAATATTGGTTACTGGCTAACTGTAGAAACTATCCCGATTACTTGAACTTTCAATATAACAGAAAACGTGGTCTCACTAGCTTTACGCACGATATGGGCTGTACACGGCTACGGGCAGCAGAACAAATTCCAAATGTATAACCGTGTTTATCGTAATTTCGTGGTTCTAAACAATGCAATACATAACAATACATAAATGCAATGACTTACAGCCAGGTGAGCAACCAAGGGCAACAGTACAGAAAGTTATCCGAAGAATCGGGACAGCGCGGTCATAAACGGTCCACTCAGCAAGGAGTCATGCGAAACTGTAGCGCAGCACGGTTGCGGTACAGACAGTGGGTCAAGAAGCGTAAGTGTAACGTTCTGCAAATTTTTCTTACAAGGGGAATGTACAATCATAGAACAATCGAGTCGGGAACATAACGTAAAATGTTCACGCACCATACGTCGGAAAGGGGTAAATCTGAACTGTGTCAGTACAGTAAAAACAGGGAATTGGATCACAAGTATTCGAGGTTCATGAGGGATATACACGCTACTCACGAGTAAGACAAGCGAAGATGTCGTCAAAAATACAAATTACAAAAAGTAATTTACAGGGGGGAAAATCGACGCATGCGAAGTGGATAGCTATCCATGAAGACAATGCAGACCCTGAATGACGGATTTACCGGAGTTCGATAAACGGAATGAATTTTGAAGCAGGGGGACATGAGGCCAATTTCGTGAAAGTGAACTGGTGGATGTGGGGGAAACAGCGGTCCATAAAAAGGTGAGTTTAGATTCGGGGCCAGTAACATGTACCATTCAGAAATAGGAGGCGCAACTGGAGGGTCCTCGAGAAGTGGGGAGTCAATTTCCAGCCGGCCACGGTTCGGAGGAAAGATAACCTGTGGTAACGGATAATAAAGTGGGAAAATCTCCGCATGGACTTCAGCGTCATTATGCTGTTTCACTGACAGATATATATGTATGTGTTGACGCGTTTGCCTTCAGTGTTATTCTGGTAACGTACGACATCGAATGCGTAAGTTTCGTCTGGCAGGGCAAAGTATGTGTCGGTCGATCAGCCGAGTGTGGCTGTATATTAGCGGCATGCGCGTGAACTGGAATTCGTGTTGGTTGCGTTAGAAAACGCTGAACGATCTGATAAGCAATTAGGGGTATTTTCTGTTGTGTGGTTTGATTTCGGTCCCAGTTGCTATGGTAGGTTCCACTTGAGTCTCTGTCCGTACGAGTCAAGGCGGCCTCCGTGGTTAGCCAATTTGGCTACTGAGATAGTGGGAGACAACGAACATGAAATGCAGAGAGATTGCAGTCTGGACGTGGTTCTAGCTGTGGGTTATGATAACATATGAAGACAATAAACAATGGATTGGTTAGGTCTATGTGAGTGGGGCATGGGTGAAATAGGCTCGCAGTGGATTTGAGCTAGACTGCTGCTGGCCGACGAAGTTGCGTACACAGGCTTGGTAACTGTATGCATTTCGAGGGATTTATGATTTGCCCGTGAGCTTGGAATCGCTGGGATACTAATAAAAGACCTGGGGCTTCACGGTTAAGAATGGTGAGTAATGATAACCCTCAATACCGTTTGCTTACGCAGAACGCAGTTTGGCAACGAGGCGATAAGATAGGTTTGAAATAACAGACAGAGCGAGTAGGACTAACATACTGTTTGCGTGGCGCTACGCCGTTACTGTCTCTTTCGGTATAGTAGTTATCCTATACTGAGTAGTTTCTGAGGATTCAAAGAAGAAGGAACTATTGGGATGACAGTGGTGGTACATTAGAGGTAATTGGTCACTTGCCTTGGAATATTGACGCGAGTTCATCTATGCTCTTCCTCGATAGTGCTATCGTACTGAGATTAACACCCGGTGTGAGCAAGGAAATCTGATGTGGATATGATTGCATGGTTACAGTGGTATCTTTTTCGTTGTTATAGTACTGCAAAGCAGGACTACACCGATGTGAGGACTGGTTTGGGGAACCGTGAGAGGTGGGTCCGAATTTTCGTCAGGGAAGCAAACTCTAACGGTCTACATTCGGTGCTCAAGGTAGGCGGCACAAGTACAGCTTCAGGTAGAGAGGTAGCAAGATTCACAACTACTGGCATCCAGCAGGTGGCGCTCCAAGAATGATCCACAACGTTTGGACGTTCTTATTATTTTTTTAATGGTTTTATCACAGTCGGGCATCTGGCTGTCAGAGAAGGCGGAGCTGCTTTTGGTAGGCGACCACAGCTCCCACGCCCCGGCCGAAACAAGGACCGCATGTACCAAGCCGCTTTGGGAATAGGTCAACCACACCAGTCGATCCGTAGCGACACTACAACCCGGAGACATGGGTCACATGTGACAAGGCTGGTGTGCCTGGAAGACAAAACAGTGGTGTTTTTTTCTCACTTTTTTGTGCCAATCTCTTACTTTTTGGTGTTCATGTCTTATTGGTGGTCAGCTCTGTGCAGGGAGACCATCGCGGCCAGGAATGTTTGCAGAAGTGCCGCGCTAACACTCGCCTTATCCGTGAAGTCAGAACACCCAGGCCGTTCACATGGGACAAAAAATGCAGGGGGAGGTAGAGTCAACCACAGTCTGCGATTATTCGATGGGGTCTATGTTCGACAAAACGCCAGTCTGCACAAAGATGGGGTACAACTTGCAGCCCTAACAACGTGATTCGTCGGTAAGTTCCACAGATGGTTGGTAGTTTTGCTGGCTAAGTATCAAATGTTGTATAGGCCAATCGTGGAGGATGCTATAATTATGTGATAGGGACAGAATTTGAGCTGTGAATGTCTAATGGAGACTACTGGATGGAGGTTGAGGAGTGTGACAGGTGCTGCGTCTTGGGTTAGAGACAGAGTCAAAACCTAATAATAATCAGCACTGGAAATGTTCAAAGACTACCTTTCATGCTCCCAGTGGTATTTCAAATAATCAAATACGACTTCTGAAGCACTGACATCAGTCATGAGAGTTATTATGTTTAGGCATGGTAAACTGGTAGGTTTACGCTTAGGTGATTGCAGCTACGGCGTATGGCGTGGCACATACTAGATTATCAAGGGTTCGGGTTAGTATCCAGCGTTTTCCTCATAAGCTCTTTCAAAAGACATATAAGGATTCGTAAGAGCGATCAGTTTTTGGATTTCCAGAGCTACGTGTAGTCTAGACTTAAACATAATTAGGGAACCTACGGAACGGACATCAGCTGGAAGTTTATTCCACAGAGTTGCATATTTCAGGAGGAAGAAGTTGATGGTAAAAATTGGGATTGTTTTACTGTCCTAGATCGTGTGAATGAACCGCTGAGTTCCGCAATTGCTGCAGCGATTGGGCCAACCCTATGCGGGTCTAATTGAGCCTAGGTTGCTCAAAGTGGTTATTCGATTTGTTAGTACCCTATACCTACCTCAAAGGCCTGAGACCTTGAAATATAGGGATTGTATATCCTAGTTAGCGTGTCCACCGTTAGGGCTATGCTTATTTCCTGTTTGAAAGCCACCGATGTCGGTGATAATGCCCGAATTCGTTGTGGTAGTTTATTCCACAATGAAGCATACTTGTTAATGAAGAAGTTTGACCGAAGAGCAAGCTTCGGCAAAGGGACAGACACCAAGAACTCATTGTTACGTAAGGGATAAGTAGAAAGGGTTCCCACCTGCGGTGCTGAACTACATGATCTATTCTTCAAGATATTGTGAAAGAGTGACCGTCGACCACTGGCTGTTCTCCGTTGGCTCCGCTGTCCAAGGTCTCACCATCTGGCCAGTTGATCCTGGATCAAACACTTCTATCTTGGCTGCTCTGTCTCATGTACAGCCACCAGAGGTCGCTAGTAACATTATCAAAGGTGCTGGGCGGGTTCAAGTCCACCACTCTGGCCGGCGCACATCAGGGGTGCGGGCAGTCTGTAATGATGAGCGAGCGAAATTAGGCTGGTGGATTACACCTCCAGTGTTCATTTTGAAGTGTCTTTCAGATTGGGTGTCCAGAGCACGGTCTGTCCTACCTACTAGCACTGGTTGCGGATTGCATGCTCTATTTCTGCTCGCCCTACGGCTCCCAATGTTGTCGGCCGCAGATCGCATGCTCCCGCCATCCTTTTCCAGCCACGGTATGGCTACCTATGGTTTTCCCCATCACTCTTATCACTTTCCATTTTTGTTGATCTACCACGGAGCATACTTGTCCCCTTTCTGTCCTTGTTCCTCTCGATTCTCCTCGTGTCATTCGTCGCTACATTATGTCACTGTCATCCTACCCACTTTCCTCGGTCAATGGCCGCCATTATTTCTTTTTCCACCAGTGTCATCATTGCCGGCTCGTAGCCTCTATCCACCTGGTGCCACTCTATGCTCACAAAGCTAGCTGATCTGATTGTTGTACCTCACAGCCTGCGGTTTTTCAAATCCTTCCTTGTCCCTCCTCCTCCTGCTCAGTGCCATTACGCACCAGTCCCACCCGCACCCATGAAAAATTCCCACACTAGAGCTCCCCGTTCCAAACCTGGTGTCTTTGGCAACCACATGTATTATCTAATCGCCACCGCAGTATTCTCTCTGCTTGGCGCCGCCATTCCTATCTGGATCATTCCATAAGTTATTATCTCGATTAGCATCCTCCGGCTCAGCCCACCTGTACAATTGCTTGCAGGCATGTAGCTCTCAGGTTCCATTTTATCAACTCCGACTCGCATGCATTTCTCGTGCCCTTTGCTCTGTCACAGGTTTGCCTGTCCTGAAGCTTCTTTCTTCTCAGCCTTCTTCGCGTTTCACCCAAAGTAAAACTTTTTAATTAGTTAGATCTCGCCTGTTTCTTCGGTCCGCGCTGTCATATCCTGTTTGGTATGCTGCTGATCACAGGCACTTTCACCGTGCCTTTCGGTTTGGTCTGCTTTTTCCACGTTCTACCTGATGTGAAGACTACATTTCATCATGATTATCACTCACTGTTTCGAACCGTTTGAACGGCCATTTTCCGATTCCTCCACTAACTTATTTCCCTCCCATGCTGTTCACTCTCATAGCTGCTGCATCTTTTCACCACTGTTAGTCTCAGCTTCCAGGTAGATTTCTCCACTAATATTCTACTCCTGTCCAGCAACTTGGTATTTATATGCTTCCTGCAATCCCCAGCCATCTACGACGCCGTTCTTTCCCCGTCGAATAATGTAAGTCCACTTAAAGAGGCTTCCTTATTTCTCGACCTTCACCACATGTTGTACCTACATTTATGAAATTGTTAAATCCATTCTTCCCTATATTCTTCAAGCCCTCCTTTCATCTGTCCTTCTCTATGAATCGCTGTTCACGGCCGTTATCACATCTGTGATTCAAAAGTCTTTTTTGCTCTGTCTGTTGATTCACCCTGTTCAACTATCATAATAAAAACTCACCAGGCTATTCCTTAGCTAATTTCACACCATTTGATCTTAATCTACTTCCCTTTTCCAATCACTGACATTTTTTCTGGCACTCCACTGCTCTTTGCTCCTGCTCCCCTCATTTATATATATATATGCATTTGCTCTGCCTCCTGCAGTTCTTCGCCGGCTATTCCTTATGCTATTGCCTCCCGGCCCTTCGTAATATGCCCTCACTCCTTCTTTGTCTGTGTCCAAAATCTACCGTATCCAATCCTCCCAAATCATTTTGCCCTCTCTGCCACTTCATACATCTTGCATTGCTCTCTCCCCGTTTTATCGTGAGTTCCGCGCCTTGTCCACCGACCACCTTCTTTAGTGTGCTTTATTGCTATCTAACCCCCCCACAAATCTCACTTTCTTCTCCATCGTCTTCCTCTGCAACAGTTCCTTATACCAATTTCTAGACCTTCACATATGGATCTGTCAGCTTCCAGGTGTCTCAACGTGGACTAGTCAGGTTTTCCTTTTGATTGTTACCATCAAATTCACTGGGCTTCAACTTGAATCCTTCCTCGGATTCATTTAAGCTCCCTCCATTATTCTCCGGTGTGCATACACTTATTATACATTTATCTTCCTTTAATCTCCATTCTGGGTCTACCTATCCCTTTCTAGTAATGCATATTTCTACACTTTTTCAAAATTTGCCTGTCCATTTTATCGCTCTAAAAAAACTGTTCATGCACCGGAAATGCTTCGAATGTCCTCGAAATGAACCTTTACTATTAGTAACCGAACGTCAGGAGCCGAAAAGGACCAACTGTAAAACCTCCCTATTTATCCATTTACTGAAGATTTCACTCTGGTGGATCAAGTTCCACCGGGGGATACCAGTGCAGTCTACTAGACTTGGTAAAGAATGGGTACCGCTGAAGGAGCTCCCGTCAGTCAATGACCAGAAGACCGCTGGTGGGTCCTTTACAATCCTCGTTGTTACTCCCTCTAGTAGGGTTACCATATCATTGGTGCTTTTTCTTGGTCATTCCACTGTCTCATTCCGTGAACCTATCACTTTCTGGTCAGGCCTAACCACTAGCTGCTGGAATGGGCCAAAGGATAAAATGCCCTAACCCCAGCGCCAACAAAATCTCAGGCGGCACTCCTCAGTGTGGGAAACTGAATTGCTTCCAAGAAATGGACGAAGGTGTCCGGTGTGATATCTGCCTTGACTGGCACCACCAGAGATGCAGTCGATGGTCTCTGAAGGCTTCTGATCTTGACAATGAACACAGTTGTCTGAAGTATGTGTTCGGAAGTGCATTACCGTATACAACTCAAGTAGCCAGCTTGCGACAGTTCGAATAACGAACGGTGAGCGACTGCCTTGGATCCCCAGGAATAAATACACTGACTCTGAGATTCTCAAAAAGAATTCAAACCCTAAAACACCACAACATTAGTGCTAGTAGAACACGGAAGCCAGTTGGCTCAGGTGGATCAAAAGAGCGCAAAGCAAGCAGCGGATTTGGGAGCAGCCGGGAATAAGCTGGATGTTGTAGATTTCAGCCCGAGCACACTGAGGAAAAATGCTGAGTTAGCCCTGGGTCAAAATCGCAACGCTGTGGTAAAAAGACATCTAGTCCCATCCGTTTAGCCACCAAACAGCGGGAAAAAGATACAAGGCTCAACGTGGTAACAGCCTGATGGACGGCGGGGCTTCAGGGACGAACCGTGCCCGAGAGGATTTTCAGACCAGGTCTGCGTAGACTGACCCAGGATAGGCAGAGTCCTCCCAAGAAGGTGCCCGTGGAGTTCACCAGCCTTCGAGAGAGGGACACACTCTTAGTATCAGCGGAGTAAGTAAAGACTGAAACCCAGGGAAGGTTCATAGTAAAGCTGGATAATTAGGTCAGTTAGCGCACGTCAGATACTGGAAGATGTCGAATCCATAAAACTTCGCCAACAGCGTGCCTGCATTGAGAAGTGTCACTTTCCATCCAAAGAGTGTAGCTTTCTCATCCCTCCAAACCCTTTCACACCACCAGTAAGTGGCCGGATGGAGGACAGTAGAACGTCCCCCAACTTGCCACGAAAAAAAAGATAAGCATTCGGAACTAGTTTTCAAACGCCACAATTACCAGCTGAAATGTTTGCAGAAAGGAGGGCAGGTATCCTTGCTGTGGTCAACACTAGTGAGTTTATCATCGGAAACGAATGAAATGAAAGGGGGTGGCATTGACTGCCAATTTAGACTGCTTAGCCGCAACCGGACCTCGGCAAAAGGAAAGCCACGAAATTGGTGTACTTTGTCCCGTGAGCTATGGCATAATCAGGCCGACACAGTGGATGGTAGTGATGGCAGTGAAGCGGTGCTCACTGTGCCAGACGAAATCAAACGTAGCTGCGGAGAGCTTGTCAGCACCAAAAGTACGGGCTTTTTGCTTATTTCAAACCACAACTGTTGAAAATCCAGGTAGCATGCCTTCACCAAAGCCCCCTCCCCTCCACCCTCAAAGGACAGGGTACTGCTGACATATCTTCGCGGCTCCGTAGGGGGAGTGAAAGATATAAGGATCCTGGGGGACTTCAGCTGCCCCGACATAGACCGGGTGGTTCTGTGGACCCCTGGAGATTGTATACTCGTAAAATTGCTTGGTTTAATGTTGGGGGAAAACGGCCTTCAATATTCACTTGAAACATCAACATAGAGGGAGGGACAGACCCCAGAACTAATAAACCTGATCATAAGGAAACATTCCAGGGATGTCGAAGATCCATAGACCTCTACCTGTTGGCACCTCTACCCCCAGGTGGAGGTGCCAACAGGACGATCCACTGTAAGTACTTGGCCGTTAAGGATGTAGTTCCTAACAAAATGGGCGGGTGCTTTAGGAGCCTCGATATACAAGGACTTGTTATCTCAGCCCAGACAATGACACGGGGCCCCAAGAATTAAAATGGAGAAGGAGAATGGACAGCACTCAGGGAAAACCTGATGCTGCTCACTGATCACTTCGCTGCTGTACATCGATTATACAGGGATAGGAAGGAACCTTGGTGGACCGGTGGAGCTACCTGTGCCCAAAGCCCGAAGCGCAGAGTGTAAACCAATTACCGTCTGGTAGGGGGCTGCGAGCGACACTTCTGGCACAAAAAGGCGTGAAAATCAGCCGTCAGGGTCCGAAAGCAGTGCAAAATATCGCACGAGGCTACTATGGCTAGGAAGGATGGACCATTCCCAAACGCCTGCCACAACATCGTTCAGTCCAAAACAGCCCACTGGGTAGCTGCGGGTTGCTTCCTGGTTAGAGACGGTAGTCTTGTATTAGATGATGGGACTGAGGCCGAAAAGCTGAAAGAGCAGTCTGAAAAGCCGTATCAACCTGACCATGGACTGAATCCTGCCTACAAACCTCATATCGGACCGCTCATAACTCGCCAGGTTAAATCTCTTCTTATGTTGTTGATGAAGCCCTTTGAGGACCGAACCTGTGCAGAGAAGCAAGGCCAGATGGCACCCAGCCACTTATTGGCTTCCATGACCCTCCTGTACCCTGGGTCACCGTCCGACGCACGACTGCCAGGAGACTGGCTGGCAGCCGAGACGTTTCTATACACAAGGGTGATAAGAAGGGAAAAATGCTAAATTGACTGCCAGTCAGCCACCTTCCGTGCCCTCAAAGTACTGCGAGGGCTGATCAGGGATCGGGCGACCGGTCACTTGGCTGAATATAAGGTCATCTCCCATAGGCAACCCGGGTATATCTGTGAGAGGCCGTTGAGTAATACGCAACAAAGTTAGAAAAGGATCCCGAAACCAGAACGTCATTATCCGTAAAATTCTACAACAATAGACTACCAGGTGGACAATGAAATAAAACAGCTACATGCCCCAATTATGCGGTCACAGAGACTCAGAAAACGAGGGCCAAATTGCTGCGTGAGAGAAAGGAGCACGTGAGTCACGCAGGTCCGGAATAAGCATATGACAGAGCGGCTCGTCGGATGCTAACAAACAAACGTTGGTTTATGAAAACAAAGTGCATAAAACAAGCCGATAGTGTAAATAAGTGATTGATGTTAAGGATAATTGGTATTGCAGTGTTTTGGGGGAGAATTTCCACGATCGAATGTTGCGCCGCTCACCAAAATCCTCCCGAATCTTAGCAGAGTGAAAAGTTTGGAATGAGGGTGCTGATTTTTCCTACTTCACAGACCCTGCTGTCAGTGAGTGCTCCTAATAACCTGCCGTCAGTATTCCACTCACGATGGTACTTGATCCGGTGGCTGCACCGATGCGATGTTACTGTGCGTCCTCCAAGAATACGGCTGATTAGTGGCGGACGTGAATGAGAGACATGAGTGCTGCCCTCAGGAGAGCCATAGTGCATGGGCTGCGTGTGCTTGTGTGTGTGCGTGTGCATGTGGGTGTCATGGGCGAGGTCACACTACAATACGTGAGCAAACAGTACCAACTGCCACCTACAGGGGATATCTTCCATAATGCCATCGACCAACGAGAAACAATCAACACCTTGGCGCTTTTGATGGAGGTCATGATGTATAAACGGGTTTCATGTGCGTGTGCGTGATTCGATCAGTAAGTCGTTAATGCATCCACACATGGGAAGTTCCTTCAACCACTTCGACGAAGAATGATGAGCAGCCTACCGGGGTTCCGTAAGGTCGGCTTCTCTGTCTTCACTCTCGAGGAGGCTTATACTCGGTAAGTCGCGGATTAGCGTTCCGTTGACGGTCTTCACCTTCATGAATCTTATCACTTCGTCGGATCTTTCGACCATTCCCACGTTCAAGCCCTAAGGCCAGGTGCTGAAAAGCGCGTGTTCGTCTGCGATAATCACTACATCCCCAACCTTGAATGGTCTTGTTTTGACCAGCCACTTCTGTCAAGTTTGCAGGGCCGGTAGGCACTTCTGAGGCCTTCGCCTCCAAAGAACCTTGGCAAAATAGTTCTACTACTTTCATCCGTGGAGGTAGCTCCTACGAAGGTTTATCGGCCCTTGGAAACCCTCGTTCGTTCTTACCATTAATAAGTCGTTCGGGGTGAGCGCCAGATAGGTGGGGTCACCGTTCATTAGTGGAACCGGGCGGCGATTGTTCAGAATTCCCTCTACCTCAGTCATGAGGGTGCTCAACGTTTCGCCGTCGGGCGGCTGGTGCTCAATGATCGACAGCAATATTCGCCTGGTAGACCGGATCTTGCGTTCCCGTACGCCACCGCGATGACTGGCCGGCGGGGCATTGAAGTGACATCGTATGCCATAGACCACGGTTGGATTCTGCTGCTCGTCTTTGTTCATGTTTCTGTGCCAACGTTGCAGTTCCCGGTGAAATCCCGCGGAGGTCGATCCATTGTCGGAGTGTATATCCGCTGGTATGCCTCTTCGTTTGATATGGCTTTGTAGCCTCGGAGGAACGGGTCGGCAGTCATCGAAAGCGTAACTTCTAGGTGCTCTGTGCGTGACTTCATGCAAATCGTGTTAAGCCCGTATCGTTTTTCTAACCATTTTCCACACCAGATCTACAAAGTCCCGAAGTAGTCCAACCCGGTGTCGCTGAATGGCCACAGCCCCGGAGCCAATCAGCATTCTGGCAGCGAAGCCATGGATTGTTTGCCCGCCGCGGGGTTGTGTCTCTTACAATGTACACAATGTATGATTGCTCGTTTTAAAGTTGCTCTACCTCTCAGCAATCAAAGGCGTCTTCGGATGACGCTTGTCATGTGACTTTCCCGGGCTTTTCCCTGCACGGCTTGCATGAGATGAATCATTGGTTCTATCACAGGTTGTCGAGCCGGTAGCAGTGCAGGACATTTTGTGTCAAAGCTTAGGTGAGAGTTGGCCGGCCTTCCATGCACCCGTGGAAATCCAGTGATGAGTTTCGGGGTTGAACTACTTCGAGTTGCCTTTTGGAGATGATTTTCCTTTGTATATTGGTCCCGCTTCTTCGGCCCTCTTGTGTTCTCTGGTGAAAACCTCCAGTTGTATCATCTTGAATGAATCGTGTTCTATGGCTCGTTATTCATCAGGGCTTATCGGGTTCACTTGTATAAGGCTAAAGGGTTAGATTCCTTTCATGACTGGCAAAAGTCTCTTGGACCTGATAAACCAAACTAGTGACCAAATCATCTTCATCCAGGAAAGAAACCTGACCAACTGTGACAAAATGAATGTCGCTTTGGCGACTGTGGTCGTCATCACTGCGCCTCTGATCTCCAGTTCCAATTCCAGAGGGGGCTGTAGTTGGTACACAGGCCAGTCCTGTTCAGGCATTTGCAGAAATTTAGGTCCTCCCGTCCACTTGTCCAGTTTCTGGAAGTCGGTCGCCCCTCGGGAGCACAGATCGGCTGGGTTATCGCCAGACCTGACTTTCTTCCACTGGTTCATGGCAGTTTTGTCCCGAATGATCGTGCGTCGGTTATCAACAAAAGTACTGAACCGGCTCCTGACGTTGTTATTGCAGTACTTTACTACCTTCGAGTCCGTCCAGAAACTAGCCGACCAAATGTAGGACTCGAAGCATCTCTTTACGGCTTGTATCGCCCTGACTGCCAATACGGCTGCGTTGAACTCGAGGCTCGAGATGGAAACCGATTTCTGTGGGGCAACACGAGCTCTGTCGAACAGGATCCTCGTAGTATATTGTCCATCTCCCGCTCACCATTGTCCGTACTCCACAGCTATGTAACCGACTTTGGATGCGTCGGAAAAGGCGCGCAGTTCTTCCGCCTGTGTTGTACGACCAGAAGGCAAGCACCGAGGGGTGCGTATGCATCCTAGTTTCCCTAAGTTGCTCGGAAGTTCTTCCCACTCAAGCCGGTCTTTTCGGTCTAGTAGCTGGTCCCAATCGACTTTCTTACGGCACATCCGCTGAAGCTGGATCTTCCCGAGAGACAGCCAGAGAGAGACGAAACCGAGCGGATCAAACAAACTAGAGGCAGCAGGTAGTGTACCACGACGAGTTACTGGCAGCTCGGGAACGTCCATTTCTGCATTCAACTGTATTCCTCGAGTGCTTTCGGGAGAGAGATTTCAGACTTCCTGACCGCGAACACTATTGGCCAGCTTACGGTACGGAGTGACTTTAAGCACTTCCTAAGCCTCCGAAATTCATTTCGTGAGATCAACACCGCCCTCTTCTAGCAATCTTTTTAGGCCCCTGAACTGCGCTAGGGCCGAGTTTACATCACGGGACGACCCAAGATATTCGTCCACGTAGAATTTTCTGCTGACGCTATCTACCACCGAACGATGGACCAAAGCTTCAGGCTTGTTTGTCGTTTCTCAAAGGTTGTAACTTGCACAAAATGATGATGATATCGCTTTGAAGAGGCAGACGGTCATCCTATAATTCATCACTGCTTTGTCCCGGTTGTTCTCTTCCCGCCACAGGAAACGCAAAGCATCTCGCTTTTTTGCCTGTATTGTCACCTGGTTAAACAATTCCCTGACGTCAGCGGACAAAATCACTCTACCCACTCCGAAAGGACACGAAACTTCGGGCAAACCGTGGTCCAACCAGGCCCCTGTAGCAGGCTATCATCTACCGACTGGCCCAGAAACTTCGCTGCACAGTCGAAAACCACCAGCAGATTTTCGGGTTTATTGTAGCAGAGAAACGGGTGATGAGGCAGATGCCAGATCCCTTTCCGGCCGTCACTGTTAGCAGGCACCCTTTCAAAGTAGCCTAGAGCTTCTTTTTGCTTCATTAATTCTGCGTATCGCTCCCTCAGGTCCTGGCCTCGAACGACGCATTCTTTTAGTAGTAATAGTTTTTGCAAAGCATAGTTTCTATCGTCAGCCAAAGGGACAGTTATTGTGCTCCATGGTAGGGTAACCTCGAACGGTTTTCTGAGGACTATGGTTCTTCGCCGCACGGTTAGCAGAGCAAAGTGGTCCTGTTGAGACAATGGTAAACTTTCCTCTCCAATGCAGTGAAACTCCGTTTCATACAGCAGTAGCAGCTGAAGCACTATGATACCCGTTTCTGCTGATACGTAATCTATGAAACCAAGTCGGCCAGCTGGACCATATATTATCCATCCAAATGCTGTGTGTACTGCATGAGCTGTCTGGCGGTTGCCCACTCTCTGGTCCGGTACTCAGTGTGCCTCTGGCACGTCGCGGCCGATGAGGAGATCCACTTCGTCATCCTATGCATCAAGTTTTCAACGTTAGCCTCAAGGTCGCCCCGGCTTGTGCATTCTGCCTCTTCTGCCCACCGAACCTGTGCTCCGGGAGAGGGGTGACGGACTACGCCCTCCAATGCATACATTGCACCGCGGTCAGCCATGTAACCTGGAGAGTCGACGGCTGTTTAACAGTTCTGCATTTTGATCGCTGGGTCGGCCGTTGCATAGACTTCCCCCTTGGTTATTTTGGCCCCTAACATCACGCCCTCTATTAAATAACGGCTACCTTGAATGGTTGCCCTAACAGATCCCTAAAACTCTTCCTTGCTCTTGTGCAGCATTTTGCCGGGCCGATCTTCGTTTACTCATAGATAGCTTTTTTCCTCGGCCTGGACAGTAATGAGTCCGATAGAGAAGACTTTGCCGGGGGTCGATTATCTTAGTTTATGCGAAAGCTTCAAACTGCGTGATGAATATACGGTAGCGTTCGGATCGCCCGTTGAAAACCGTCTGCCCTACTCTTGGCAGATCGATCTTTGGTTGCGTCGATGTTTAATTTTCGACGACCGGCGCAGAGTTTCCCACTTTAATTTGCCGTGATCTGTCGAATAGGCCGTAGTCGTTGGGCTTTTGCTCACGCTCGTTCTGTCTACACTTCTCTTCTCCTTCCTGGGTTTGTTGTCTAGCCGATAACAGCAGTTGTTCTAGGTCTAATATACCTAACTTATATGGATCAACTTTCTTGCAATCCATATCACCCCCAGTAATGCGTGAGCATTGACAGGACTAGGTGACCTGGCACTACCTAGAGAATCAAAGGTATCCAAAACCTTCCCAATGACCTGCCGTATTACTTACTGTCCAGATTCCAATTGCTCCAATCCTTGTCTTGGCATATTGTTCATTTTTCCATTCCAAGTCGATCAATCGAGTACTGTGGGGCTCCTTCAAGAAATAGGTAGCCAAATAAGAAACGGATCCCGGAATCAGAACGCGATTATTCGTGAAATTCTACGATACTGATTTAGCAAATGACCAATGATATAAAACAGCTACGAGCCTCGGCTACGTAATCACAGGGACTCGGAACACAAGAACCAGATTGCGGCTTGCGAGAAAAGAGCACGTGCTTCGCGCAGGTCCATAACAAGCATATGGCAGGGTAGCTGTTGGATGAGAACTAACAAACTTTGGTTCATGAAAGCTCACAGTACATAAAAACAAGCAAATAGTGTGCGTGAGCGGGTGACCCCAATGAAGCATGAAATCGCAGTGTTCCCGGCGGGACGTTCCAAAACCGGTCGTTACAGCTTCCGAACTGCCATCGTTCCTTGACAAAGTGACGACAGAAGTGGGCCGAGAAGAAAGGGTCCAGCTCTGCTACTCAAACCTTCAAAAGGTTTGAGACTTCTCCAACCAGAGACTTCTGTTCCCCAAAATGGGGGCCTCGAGATTGCACCACAGGTCCCGGAAAAACCCGGGCATACCTTAGTCATAGGACGTGCTGCGTAGGGGTGGAGTACAGCAGATCCACGTGGGTAACGGCTATTATTGGGGTCTTACAGGGATCATCGCTGGGCCCGATTTTATTCGTCACCCACTTGGACTTATTAGGGAATTTTGTGCAAAACGCAGGTGACCGTCTTCAAACGAACTGAAACAGACGGGCAAAACGCTCAATGTGGGCACCGTAGGACACTTAAAACGTATAGATCCGAGTGACCGACGAATGTTATGGCGGGCCGCAGGTACCATGGACCTTGGGGTTCGGATAACAAACTGCTTCCAACCATCAAGATTGTGTATAGCAGCAGCGACCAAGGCGAAACGAGCGCTCTACAGATTACCTCGCACACCCATCAATAGAGGCTCATTTGCTACCACCACACCGCAAAATGGTTGTCAAGCCAAACCTCGAATACGGTGACTAAGCATGGGCTCCTGCTCTGGTGCGAGATGCTGTAGTAGTGGAAAAACTTCAGCGTTGTCTCTCGAAGATGACGGGTGGATTGAGGAACAAACCATAAAGCGAGATTGGTGGCACTGAGCTTGTTCCTTCAGGGCGTAGAAGACTTAGATTTTAAACTCATATAGGTCTTCGAATAGATCTGGGGCTATCCACCCTAACAAAGCCGATTGGTGCGATAGCCATGTAATCCGGACTAGGGTCCATGCGTGCAAACTGGCAAATTCAGGGCACCGAGGACATTTAGTGCAAGATGTTTGCTTGCCGGGTCGTTAATAATTGGAACGGCCTACAGGCTGAGGTGGTGGCAGCGGACTCGGTGGTTCATCACAAGGCCCACCTGGACCGTTGCTGGTCGGACGTGTACCTTAAGGGCAGCTGACCCAACATATATGAGACAAAAGTGGATGCACCACTCTCCCCATCTTTTCGTCTGAATCAGACCTTTTATCGACTGCACTATGCCGTGGCTTGGACCTGCGTGAAGACCAAGGAGTTGGGGAGTGAGCGGAAATAGGGACAGGAGATTGATGGAGGCAGCGAGACTCATAGCAAGGCGGTTGTGCTGGGCAAAATCGAAGTGGATCAAGCAAACCGGTAGGTCGCCGGTGGAGGTGTACACTGAAGAGCCGCTATGTAAACGTGGAATAAAGTTAATTTGAGAAGGCTCCTTGGCAGTCCCGTCAACCGGTCACTTTTCGCTCGTCGCCCGGCGTATGCCGTTAGGATGCCCTTAAGGCTTTCATTCTAACTTATGGTCAAATAACAACTAAAAGCACGTAGTCCATAGCATTACTTCTTTTTTCGTTTTCTAGCCAAAGTACCCCACCTTTTATGACCACGCGCGCCAAAAAAGAACAAGCGGCAAGGTAAAACCGTGAGGAATCCCCGAAATTCCCTTGCGGTTCTGCTGAGCTTTCGAGGGAAGTAGGGAAAGAAGCATGCTATGACGTCTGTGACCTTTGGTCTTATCGGAAGTGCGGTAAAGCTTTTGGACCTTCAGTAGACAACCTCGGGATGATGTGGGTATGTACGGAATATGTTAAATGAAGCAGAAGTCAAAGGAATTGCCTTTAACAATTCCAAGAAAACGCCCCCTTATGTAGTGTATCAGTTATTGACAGGAACTCTAGCACAGCAAAATCGGTCCAAGGCCCGAGTTGGCGGAAGTTTGAAAAGGCCATGAATGAGGTAATTTCCGAACTTCCATACCTAATGAATGCCCTTGACGTAGGACTAACACGGCTGAACGAGGAAGCTAACAGCGTAGCCATACTGTTAGGCAGCTTGGCCAGGGATGCCAAAGCAGCCATTGGGAGACATCGAAGCGTGGTGTTCGAAGTAAACCTCAAGACGTTATGTCGTATAGCCCGGCCGCGAGCAATGGATACGCGTCTTCTTGCGGCATACGTGCTCAGAACAGTGGGCTTAACAGGGCGTGTCCTTATTGGAAGCGTTTCCACGCAGGCGAAAAAACGCATGGTACCGGAAACCTCGTCATATGCCCCCAGGCTAGTGCTTGCTGAGTTTGAGAACCCAGGATATAGGGAGGCGTCACTTGCTGCAACTGACATGACCATGAAGGCTACGGTAGGGAAGATATGTAGCGAACTTGACCACTCGGCAGAGGGCAAACTGTCGCAGAGGCAATCCAAACAGCCATTCATGGCGTCCACAACTGCGTCCGGTCCGTCGTCCAGGATAAGCACAACCCGGTGTCGGCAGCCGGGAACACCAACAACTAGCCGAGAAAGACTACTCAGACTAGCAGAGTCCAGGTGGGCACCAACGTATCTGAGGTTAACCGTCTAGACCTAGCTGCAGAGTGGCACGAAGCCTGGAGTGAACCCAGGAACTAAACTCTCAGGCCGGTCGGAGGCCATAAACATGGAGGTCGCAAAAAACGCCCATCACATTTGGGTGGTTTTTCCGAGTGCCAGCAGATGAAACCGTTGCCACTGAGGCAAGCCAAAATTAGCGCAGTAGCCACGACCGGGAGACTGTGGCGCATTCCAATGCGTGTAGTGTGGGAATAAATGGAAAGGTATGGCGGCCGAAGCCGAGGGCACTGACTGCATTTCAACCACCGAATCTTGGCTGAGTTATGGTGTAGCTACAACAATTTTCCCTCCTGACAGGGCACTGCACCTACAGGGCGGCCTGACAAAACGGGAGGGAGGGGAGAAGCACTCTTGCTTGCTGCGGAAAAGCATGAGCAGTTACCAGGAGAGATGAAGCTCACACCAAACATATGGGTGGTCTCGTGATGGCACGCCCTAACTTTTCTTGAACTACCGAATCCAATGCTGTCGGTTGAAAATTGCATGCTCCTCATCGTTTTTCCGCCACAGCTTGTTCACCTAGAGCTCTTATCATCTGTTTCCACTTCCCGTCTTTGTCGCCCTACCACGGTATGCACACCTTCCCGTTTTGTCCTCCCTCCTATTGCCTCTCTCTACATCAACTTTCACTGCTTTGAGTCACTATCGTCCTAACCACTCTTCTCTGTCGACGCTCGCCAATAACTCTTTTCCCACCTGCCGTCATTGCTGGCTTCTATCATCTATGCGCTTGGTGTTACCCTCTGCTCAGAACGCCCACTGATAGCTTCCTTAAAACCTGTCGCCCTGTTAATCCATCCTCGTGCCCCATGCCATGATGCACCAACTGCACCCGCACTCATGCCCAATCCGCATATTAGAAATTGCCACTCCAAACTTCGCATCCTTTACAGTCGTATTTATTATCTAATCACCATCACCATATCTTCCTTACTTGGCCCCGCGATTCCTCTGCGGTTCTTCCCAGTGTCCTGATTAGCATCCACCTGTTCAATTGTCTGCCGGCACACAGCTCTCCAGCTCCATTGCCCCAACTCCTTTGCGCATTCATTTTTTGTGGCCTTTTTGCTCTATTACTGGTCCACTTATCTCGGGGCTTCCCGCTTCCTTGTCCGCCTCCTTCGTGTTTCATCTGCAGTAAAATGATCTGATTGGTGATTTCTTACCTGTGTCTCCTCGGTCATTGCTTTCATCCCTTGATCCGTTTATTGCTCGCTACAGGCATTTCTCTGTACCTTCCAGTGTGGTCCGCTTTTCCATGTTCCACCATTGTAATGGCAACGTTACGTCGTGACGTTCTTTAACAGTTCCAAATTGTTTGACCTGTCACTACCCGATTCCTCTGGTCCGTCACTACATCTCGCACCTGCATTGATCAAATAATTAGACCCACTCTTACCTGTTTTCCTTGATCCTGTCTTTCATCTTCACTCTTCCATGAACTGCTCCTAGCAGTCTTCATCACTTCTGTGCTTCAACATTCTATTTTTCTCTCCGTTGGGCTGCCACGTGCACTTGTCATGAAGTTAATCCACCACGACATTCCAAAGTTAATCCTACAACCAATTGATCTAACATTACCTACTCCTCCTATTGACTGATAATTTCTTTCTAGGACCCCATTGTTATTGCTCCTGCTTATCTTAAACCTATACGTATATATATATATATATATATATATATATATATAATTAAATCTATATATTTATATATATATATATATATAAACGTACGCATATATTTCTATGTGCACGCGCTCTGCATCTTGCAGTTCCTCACCTGCCATTTCTCTTGCTATCATCCCAAAGCCCGTCATCATAGTCATCCATCACCTCTACATCTGTGCCTCACATCTACCGTATCCAATCCTTCTAAATCGTTTTTGTCATCTGATCATCCCTCTACGTCTTGCATTGCTCGCTGCCTGTTTTACGGTGAGTTTTGTGTCCTGTCCGCCGACAATTCACTGCAAAGTACCAATGCTTCATTGTCATCTAATCCACTGCAGTGCACCTCACCTTTTTCTCCATCGTTCCTCGCTACTGCAGTTCTTTATGCCGATTTCCAGCCTTTTTCATGTTTACCAGTCTGCCTCCATATGTAATTGCCCGGGACCAGCCATTCAGTCCACCTGACCTTGAATTTCAAATTCACCGGGCGTCCATTCAAACCCGCTCTTGAGCTCATTTAAACTCCACACAATCTCTATGGTGTGCATACGTTTATACTATTTTCATCCTACCTTATTCACCCTTCTGAGCCTTTTTACCCAATATTTTAATGAGAGTCTCCATATTTCCATGAATTATATCTGTCCATTCCATCACCTGTATCTACATGATCATGCACATGGCATGCTTCGGGCGCTTCCGAAATAAACCATTATTATTATTATTATTATTATTATTATTAATATGAAGGCGACCCTGACGTGCCTCTACAGGTTTCCATCCTCATCCTTCATCAAAGAGGCAGTTACTAGAGATTTCGGCCGGGATAGCCACCCGATCGGATATGTTAATGACTGTTGGGATTTCAGCTTTCGGGAAGTTGAGCGGGAGGGTTTGTGGGCATAGAGAAGTAGATTTGGCGATTAGATGACGGAGCCGGTGTGCAGATGCACACTGGCATAACAGGTAAGCCAACCACGTCTACCGAGAATAGGCCAGGGGCCTGGCCTTCTATACCTCGTATTCATTAGATCACCGCAGGAAGTGGATCACCTCCAGGTTACTGCACCTTTGGGCAGGAGCTGTTACGGAAAGACCAAGATACTTTTAATAGAGAATCCCCCAGATATCCCTCACAAACTAAGGAGGAACTTCAAGAAGGTTGATGGCAGGCACTGGAAGTGGCTGTGGCGAATACAAAATAGGCGGTCTTGAAGCTCATAAAGGCGGATTAGGAGTGGCATATAATTGGTATTGCGATATGACTTACCGTTGAGTTCGCTGCTATGAAAGAGGTGAGAAGGAGAGGCCGGCCACCTTGATGAGCCCGTGAGGCCGAAAAAACTATCAGGCTAGCGAATTGCATCGAAAAGCTTCCACAGAGTAGGACGTATCATCACTTTCTGCGGTTTCTGAAAGCCTGCGAACGTGTTCCGCGAGAACAAAAGCCTGTCAGATAAGGCATCATTTGGGGTTGGAACGAAATGCTAAAAATGCCCCAGTTCCCGTCACAATTTTTCAGTCTAAAGCCCAATCCCCAGCGGCAGGAGCAAATCTTGTGGGTGAGCAGGGTAGGCATGCTAGCAAGGCGGGAGAAAAAGCCGAGGTACTCAAAGAGTCCATCGAGCTAGTACACACCGCAAACGTCGAAAACCATCCGCCCCTACTAGAACCCTATAGTGTTTGCCAAATGGGCGAAACCCTCACAAAAACCCATTGAAGAGGAGCTAGCTCTTAGGTGGTTGAAGCGAAATACGGCGGCCGGACCAGTTGAGATTTACCCCACCATCCTGCGCCCGCTGTCAAGAAAGGTCTCTTGGACTCTAGCGTCTTCTTTCAGCAGGTCATCAATCTCAGCCACCCTGTCTTCTGACTGGTTAAAAACCCAAGTAGTGCCCGTCCACAAGAATGCGAGAGGGGAAAAAAGGTTCAACTACGGGCCGGTTGCTTTGATCTCCGTGGTGCTGAGAGTAGGCCAGGGGATCATCGGAACTGGCAGAACGAGGGGTGGTGAACACCACAGGATATTCACTGTGAGGCAGCACGGATTTTCAAAGAAGAAATCATGTCTCGCGAACCCCTCACCGTCTCTGGACGGAATGACCTTCAGGCTAGACCAAGGCAAGCGAATTGAATGGTGTTAAGTGGGCCTTCAAAGAGGCTTCGGATCGGTAAACCATGAGCTGCATTCATGCACAAATCGGGCCTTGAGGATTTCACGAGAGGTACCCAACCGTTTGAGGGGTATCTTACTGATGGAATACTTCGGGTCCGGACTAAGGATGCAAAGTCTAGCACGGCAACGGCATGCAACGGGATGCTGCAGGAGTTGAGGCCACTGCTCCTGTTGTTCTTGATCCATACAAGTGACCCAGTGGACACCTTTAGGTGTCTTGGTTTCCCGTTTGCTGATGATCCGAAGATTGTGGGGGAACCTTCTTTGAACCGGGTATAGGAAGATATGGTCAGAATATGAGAGTGGACCGAAACATGGAAGCTCCCTCTAACCAGAGGTAACAGCAAGCAGCTGCACTGGGGCAGAGGAGCGGAAGAGACCCTTCTCTTCGATGAGGGATCACACGGGGTAGTCGAAGCCACTGAGGCCACAAGAAATTTTGGCTTCCCAGCGGGCGAATCTTTTTGGTCTATATAACTATGGCCTGAAGCAGGGGTAGAGGTTAATAGATCCATGTTTTAGCTGCCCGGACTGTCAGGTCTCCGGGTGCCAAAACAACACTGCTAATTTTCAAAACGTTTGTGTGCTCCCATCTGGAATATCCCGTTCAGGTCCAGGCGTCAAAACTGGTCAGGGACAGAAGGCCGTTGGAAGCCTCCCAAAGGCTGTATGCCGAGATGGCCACTGGGATGCGGGACGGGACCCGCGGAGGACACCTCAGAGCACTCGACCTGTCTTTACTAAAGAGGCTTCGCTTACGTAATCGAGACGTCCGACCAGCCTCACGAATTACTTAGAGCTGACCGGCCATTATTGGTTCCAAGTAGCAACCCGAGGCTCCGTGGACACAAACACAAAGTGATCAAAACCCAGGGCCATCCGGTGCTCTTGGTCAAATACCTCTTCTAGCCGAGTCAATAAAAGCCCGAATAAACTAACGTCCAACGTAGTAGCAGCGAACAGCGTCTTAAATTTTAACCAGTGGCTGAATACCTGCTGGGATGAGGTTTTCCCGGGCTGAGACTAGCAAAACGAGCTGTCCCTCGAGCCACCCCTATCCCTCCCACTCCTCTCTTCCCTTCTAGAAGACACAAAACATTCGGCACCCTGTCAATTCGTCAAACACATCATACCACTTTTTTTCAGTCACTCTTGCTGACGGGGGATTCTTGAAGGTGATCATGGCTGCCTGTGAAGACAGTGAGCCTGCCCCTTCAAATTCGCTGCCGGCTCTTTGAGAGTGAACCTGCTTTTCGTTCTCTCCCTAGCAGTCCATAACTTAGCATTAACAACATACGGACGGCCTGCAGTCGAAACATGGTGGAAACACTGCAGCCTTCGAGTGCAAGAATATGATGTACGCCGGTAGGAGCCTCCAGGGCTGTGACCTGATCTGACCCGATCTGACCCGACCTGACCTCAAACCTTTCACTCATCAGCCCCAACTCTACAGTCCACCCCCTCCAAGACCCTCAGTCCCTCTCACACACGGCCTTTATAATCCCTTGTGTAGACATACGTTGTATGAATGACCCCCTTGGTTGGGGAGTGGACTGAGACAAGGATTCAGTTCGTGACCACTCGGTTTCTGTGTCCCCGACGGCTTTTCCTGTACTGGGCTTGTATCTCCATAGAAGTCCTAAGGACTTGAAGTTTTTCATGGGTGCGAGGCTTGAGCTCAAATGTTCCTGGTTCTTTTATATGTGTTTTTTCTGCGGTACCTTCGAGCTGGAAGGTAGAACTCTGCAACAAAGGGGAAGAGTTTTCCAAACAGCGGAGTCTGCATAAAATGAAAGTACCGGATTTGGTACGTGAGCCCGAATATATGAATATGAAAGGGTCAGCACGTCATATACTGGCTCTTTTGTTTCATAGTTTATATTTGAAAGTGGCTTTTACAAGCAATCACAAGGGGAAGGAAACAGATGTATTCGAAAACGCGTCCATCTACGAGCACTTGGGAATGAAAATCGATGGTGTAAATACGGGAAATAATGTTCAACTTGAGGAAAACCGAGGAAAAGTCTGAACCTGACTTTGGTCCCAATCCAGCCCTAAGTGCTCCCTTTGAGGAGACATGCACTCTCCCTTGTGGAAAGCTATTTCATAGGGGCGTTTTGCGAGGGAAGAAATGTATTCTAATGGGGGAACGCGGAAAAGGTTGGGAAAGTTTTTTCTTGTGTCCTTGAGAGGACCCCAAGTTCGGATGAATGAAAAATCAGTCCACAAAGTCCACTGAGAACGGATGGAACGGGAATAGATCCCCCCTAACGCGGCTTTTCTCAAGTGGATGAAGGCTGAGTGATAAGAGACAAAAGCGGTAACGGGTAAATCACGAGCCTTGTACCATTTTGGTCTTTATTCTTTGAATCCACTCCAGAATTTTCCAACTCTGACGAGTCCAGTGAACAATATCCAGCTGCCCTATTCTAAAAGAGTTTGAGTATGGGCTCCTTATAGAAGATGGTGGTCCTCTTTGGAGATCATAGGAAAAGTTCTTCGAATTAAGCCCAGCACACGGAAGGCAGATTTCCCGGCTTTCCTTTGGTGGGGCTAGAATAAAAAAGTACTACACAGCCAGAAACTGAAGATCCTGAACTGGTCCACTCTTTGGATTTAAATGCCTTTGTTTATCTCTAAGAGGTAAGCCGGAGAGTTTCCAGATGACGTACTTGAGCGTTTGTCATCATTTTCTGGGGGCTCCAGCCGGTTGGCCGGCTTTTTGTCTGGCCAGTGGTTGGCCGCGCAGCATTTGAATCCGTGTCTCAGGCCGTGATGCAATCTGAATACATGGCTACTCCAGTCATAACTGCATCAAGGAGGTCGTCAATGTAAACAAAGATTGGGACAAGACCGAGAAAAGGGCCATGAAGGACACCCACATCTAATGGTGCAAGCTGACACTGAGAGTATTCTCACTTCTTCAGAAGGCTCTCAATCTGGGGCACTAGACAATCGGAAATGCGGTGCTTCTTGAGTTTGCATAGAGGCAGAATATGCGGGACACTACCAAAGGCCCCGGCAAGGCAAGTTATTGCGGCACGGGATATTCTGCCATCATCGAAGCCCCGTGTTGGGCCACCCACACCGGCCGGCATATTGGTGGCTCATAATCTTCCAGGAAGAAAGCCATGTTGCACTGGGGATAGGGAGCTGCTGTTTTGCAGATTTCTCAAAATTGCGCTTTTTGTGATGCTCTCGGAGATTTCATAGGGAGGCTGACGAGACTAATTAACCTTTAAATTCCTGGAAGGCGTCGATCACCTGTCCTTTAATTTGGGACAATTACAGCATGAATTTGGGACTCTTTCGCTCTCTATGCACTGCTAAAAGAGAGCAGAGTATGATGCTGCAAGCGTAGTGGCTAACTCTTTGAGAATGCGAGGATGAACCTCTTCCGGTCCAGTCGAACCGGAAGGGTTAAGTTTGCTAAGCCCCGCTTTTGCTCCTTGGTGAGATTCCGTTAACTGCTCTGAAGGAAGAAAGAACCGTTTGTCTCAACAGTAGGGTGTCCGCAAATGGGCTCTTGGTTTGTGCTGAAAATTGATATGAAATGCGATTGGAAAGCTTCTGCTACTTCGGAAGAGAAGGTGGCTGGAGAACCATCGGACAGAATCAGCCGAGTACTGAGGTTCGTGATTCACGATTGCGGAGCAGGCGTTTATGGAGAAAAGAACTGCTCGTACGCGCCCAGTCTAAGGTTTCTTTCCGTAGTTCTTTGAAGTGCCCTTCAACCCTGGTTCTGCGAACTTTTCTGACATATTAGAGAACTTCAACACCAGCCGGAAGGGATGTGGCCCGGTGTTGTGCCATCAGCTCACAGCGTTTTTGGAGAATTCGTCTAATTTATGGCATCAGAGGTGCCCTATCTTTTAGAATCTGTGGGATTTTAGGCCCATATAGAAGGTCGGCCTTCATTATACTGCTCTGGTGGCCTTTCATGTCCATCAAAGTCTTTGTTGTCCTTCATGTCACCTAGTTTGCTTCCAGTCCAGGAGGTCATAACTCAGAAGTCCGTTCGCTTGAACAAGCGGGCTATTCTGTGTGGGAGGAATATGGCTGACCACTCCATCATATACCTGGAGAGAGAACTGTGTAGTTGCTCTCACTAACCGGTGGTCATCGATTGAAGATGTCTACGCCGTGTTTAAAATCAGTGACGAGCAGGTCTAGAAGTGACAAGTTTTGGCCCGTTCTAAAGCTGGTAGACCAAGCCAGTTGCTTTGTCCAGGGTTGCTCGGGCAGTGGATTCATAAGCTCCCCGTCAAACCGGTTTTCAGTGCTAGGACTTTACCAGTCCACTGCTGGGGCCTTGGGTTCCCACATGCAGCGGTGGCTCAAGGAGTGAATTATGTGTAGGACTTGCAGGAGCTCTGCCAGTGAGAGTGAATCTACCTGGGACGTGGGAAGGGAGCGGTAAATCACATCAAAATTCAAGGCAGTAGAGGGGCAGATTTGAAAAGTTACCCACAATGTGTCCATCGTAGCCAGTGAGGTTTATCGATAAGAGACGGCCGAGGATAAGAGGTCTCCGCCGTAAGGATGCACTTCACCAGCATGCCCTCCTCCTGAATCTTGAGGGAGTAAGGAGTAGCTTGCTGTTTTTGCTTCACCTTCCTGGCAGTCTCGTGTGCGCCAGGTCTTTTTAAAGGCCATCATGTGAGGTTTAGTGTCTGTTGCTTTTTTGGAAGGCTGAGGCTATTTGTACACAAGTGCTCCAGCTTCTGCTCACTGGAACAGGAGGAATTCAGACAGGGGAGGGTTTATTGTGTGCGGAGAGATTGCCCTTATAAAGGGCGGCCTCGACACCAGAAGGGATAGGGACATGAGCGGGGTTGTCATAGGTTCCCAGTTGAGTGAGTAATTGGGGGAAGCGCTCTCCAGTGGTCGGGGTTAAAAAGCTCCCTGTTGGGAGAGACTTCTTTGGTGGTGGACTATTATACTGTGAGCTTTTTGGAATGGCGTAGATTCCATCGGGTAGTTTTCGTCTCTTTTCCACCATCGGCTGTAATTTTTTTGAGGCGCTTCGGAAGAAGAGGGTGGGAGAGTCCCCGGAATACCTTTCCAAGGGTTGGAATAAGGCTCTGATTGGAACTGACTTCTCCTGAATCGTCCTCGGGATATCTCCTTCCTGTTTCTTAAAGTTTAGATTGACCTTGATGGCTGCTTCAGGAACATTCCTTCTAACCCAGGGCTACTTTTATGGAGTGTGTTGAAAACCACCTGGATTGGAGGGGAATATGAAGGAGTCGTGCAGGCCATGGTGCCTGCGGGTAAATCTAATTCGTTCGGATGTTCAGTGTTCGACGTCCTTGCGGTTTCAAGTCTAGTTGTGCAGACTTCTGGAAATTTAAGGCCTGCCCTTTCGGTTGAGGCTGCCTGCGGCTTCGCCAAGGGACAAGAGTGTAGCGGAGGGACATGGGCTTCTCCAGGCACCCAAGTAAAGGACCATTCAGTTGCTGCTTTTCGTGTGATCAGATAGGTTTTAAGTTGCTTGGAGGGAATTCCGAGGATAGACCAGATATCTGTTTGTTACTTTTGATGATCAGACAAGAGCTTTCTGCGAGGTTGAAAGTAAGTGGCCCGTCAAGCTTTCCAATTTTTTTAGGGCTGGGCGACCAGATCCGCTTCTCCAGATTATCTGCTCCATGAAATTAGTGTTGTGGGGCTGGACGCTGGGGCTAGCCGTTTCTTCACGATGTCCACAACTAGTAGTTCTGGTACCGCTTAAGCCTGATAAGCGGATATAACCCGCTTTGAGTAAACCGTAGCCGAATTTGTACGAATCCCGAAACAAAAACGAGATCGAGTTGTAACTTCTAAGATGCTACATTTTTGAATGGACAACATCTTAAAATATACACAAAACTCAAATGTACGACCGCAAAGACTCAAAAACGAAAACAAAAATCACGGCTTGCGGCAGACAGGCACGTGAGCCAAGCAGGTCCGGAACAAGATATGACAGAGTGGCGTGTTAGACGCGAATAAGCAAAGGTTAGTCCAGGGAAACGTTAGTTGCACAAAACAAGGGAATAATCTACGTGGTTGAGTATTTTCGTGAGATCACGATATTGTGGGGCTTTTGAAGGATTTTCCACAACCGGTCGTTACATTGTTCACCAAAATCCTTCCGATCTTAACAGGCTCAAAGTTTTGGAAGAGGAGTGCCCATTCTTTCTACCAAACTAGGCCCTGCTGTCAGCGCAAGTAACTACCACCGCCGACGTCTGGAATCTACCCACGGTTATGCACGGTAGCACGATATATGGTGGCCAAGCCTAATGGTTGTTCATTCGAAGCAAGAGTGTCGACCGTCGCTCCTCTACTTTGTCCGCAAGAGCCGCTGTTCGGTAGCAGGCACGAGGGAGGAATATATTTAGAGACCTCAAATTCATGTGCCGTCTATGAGAGGGCAATTGTGTATATGTTCGTGCGTTTGTGTGAGGAAACCACAGTGACCACCCCATGTGGAATTGTTTTATTATTGCCAATCATAAAACAAGCACACTTGAGACAGCTCCATGCCCTGAAGGAAGTATGGGGCAGATGCTTTGAGGCATACGTTTGTGCGGGCGTTAGTGTAACGCGTGTAAGAACTAAAATCACCATTAGTGAAACCGTCTTGCGAACGGCAAACAGGAGCTGGTCACAGAAAATCAGTGGTAACCCGCTAATTATTTACAGTGTAATCGTTAGCCAATGCGAAATTGTGTGCGCACATGTGCGGAGAATTGTCACTGCGCAAGTTTGTGCTATGGCAAAGTTGTGTGAGTTAGTTACCCTGGCTTGAAACTTGCAGTTGGGTGCCATTAGTGGGCAGAATTCTTGGCGCTGATTGATCCGTCTTCTCCCTCTGGAAGACTGATGCTGCCCACTGAGCGAATCAACATTCCCCTGGAGGTCCTAAACTTCACCTCTCTAATCAGCTCCACGGTACTGCTAAGGACTTCCCCGACAACACCCCGAGTCCACGAGCTAGGCGAGCACGTTTGTCGGCGATTTTGACTAAATCATCAACTTTGAATTGTGTTCCTTGGTTGAGCCACTTTTTTCGGGTTTGCATGATCTATAGGTACTCTCAAAGACATTGCCTCCAAAACTCCCTGGTCAAGTAATTCACATGTTTTCACCCGTGTTGAAAGCTAACCCAAAGGCTGGCCAGCTCTTGGAATACAACTTCTGACCATCAAGCCGGCAGATCGCTTGGGGTGAGTGCCGGATGGGTAGGGTCGCTGGAAGAAACTGGGACTTCGGCGCGATCGTTCAAGATTCTCTCGACCTCCGTCATCTAGGAGCTCAGCGTCTTTCCCTCCGAAGGTTATTGTTCATTTACCGAAATAAATGTCTTTCTGGTGGACTTAACCAAGAGTTCCCACAAATCACACCAGTGAACGGCCTGCAAGAGTTTGATGAGCCATCGGATGCCATACGTCACGGTTCAACCCCGCAGTTCATCTCGATCTGCATTGTAGTTCCAAAGCTGCGGTTCTCTTTGAGTCTCCACAAAATTTTACTGGTTGGCGGAGTAAAAGTCGATGGTACTCCTCTGCGTTTGGTAAAGCTCTGCAGGGCACTGAAAAGGGAGTCGGTGGCCATCGAGTGCACGACTTTGAAGTGCATTGCTCGGGACCTCATGCGCGTCATATAGCCCCCTTATCTTTTTCCCGTCTCCTTCCCGCACCCGACCCACGAGGGTTCGAAATAATCAAGTTTGATTTTGCTGGGCGGCCATCACCCCGAGGTCAATATGCACTCCGGCGGCGGAGCCATTCACTGCTTGCGCTCGACAGGTGTCCGTTTGTCTCTAATAGTGTTTCCTCAACGGTCTTTCTTTGAATTCCTTGTTCCGCGTCCATCCACCATTCATGTTTTTCAAGGGCACACTGCATTCCTGGTGAAGGTTTCTGCCTTGGTATGAATTTTCATATAATATTGAAGGTACTTTTACAGAAAGGCCAATGTGAGTGTCCAGTTTGACCTACTTGCCATTGTATCACAGGTTGCCTCCAGAAAGAGCTATCCTAAGTTAGATCAATCTTCTCTATATCCCGCAGGCATCTCCGACTGCACTCTGATAGCACCATGTTGACTCTTTTCAACCTTCTTCTGGTAACCCCCTCACCCAGTTTCTCGATATTGATTTCTCAGCCACCCGGTCAGTGCAACACCGCGTCTTTTTCTGCCATTCCTGACCCTCCTCCCAATCTCTCTTTTGCTCTCCCACTCTCTCCCTCTCTACTTTCGTCGAATGCACACCACATTCTGTAGGTCGCCGCAATCCATTTTGGACTACCGGATCTGCCGTAGACAGTTGTCTGCACCCACAAGGGAGTTCTGCATTATTCCTGCCTCAGCTCCCTGACCGTGTTGTGATGTCCGACACCAGTTGCTTTGGGAGTTCTTGCAAACACTGCACTTATACCCTTCTTCAGTATCACTTTTATCTGCGTCCCCACGTCTATCCCGCTAACCACAATTTCCTCGCCCCGAATTCGAAACTTATTTACAATTGCTGCGTGGACCCTCTTCTCTTCTGTTCACTTGAAAACAGTCCAAATTTATTGTTCTATTACTGCAATTGTGTGCACCCTGAACTTCAAAGTTTCGATAACCTCACATTGCAGAGTATTGCCTTATTCCCTGATAATGCCTCGTTTGTGTGTCCTGCCCACGATCAGGAAATATACCATTATTATCATTCAACAGTGTGCACGTCTGTTTACTATAACGAATCGCTTCCACCCGCCAGCAGAAGCAGATAAGTTCAAACGGATTCGAAAGGAACGTAAGTCAACAATTCGTGAACAATTTAGGGAGGTGCGAAGGGGTTTCCTCGTGTGGAGCCGCTCTAGCAAATCCATTCTCTTCAAGCACATTCTCCCCATGCCAACTAGACTGTGCTACTTTCTTAAGCTCGTGAAAAAAGGCTGTAGTCACCCCCGTTTTCGAAAAGGGCCACCGGCTCTTCCCGTCTAGCTACAGGCTAACAAGTCCTACTGGTGGCCCTAGCAGGAGTCTTAGCACATGATCATACACGGGTCGTCACGACATTTTCAGGCGAGTAGCTTAATTCCCCTTTTCCAATAAGGGTTTCCGCCAGGCGGATCAAGCATGACCATCACGTTACCTGTCATGATTAGTTTAGAGAGGGCCTATGACCACGGCACAACCACTCACGCCATCCTTATAGGCTTTTGCAAAAGCACCCGACAGAGTACCATACACTCCTTTGCTTCATAGGCTGTGAGAGCACGGTATCGCTAATAAGCTTTTCTGAGTGCTTCAGAGCTCTCCGTCTCAGTGAACCTTCACTGTGCATGCGGGCACTTCGTGTTTCCCTCTATCACTAGTCCTTACAGGATACTCTCAGGGCTCGGCGCTGGGTCCCTTATTGTTCCTGATCTACATCAACGATCTCGGAAACTGTAAAGCCCAACATCGCCGTTTACGTAGATGATATGACCACCTTGGTCTCCTCAAGTACAAAGCTGCAGGTGGCTAGGGAGGCAATCGGGCTTTGGTCAGTGGACTGGAGCCTGCCGGCAAAAGCAAATAAAAGCCTCTCGGTGATTTTATGGTTCAACTCTTTCGAAATAACGGAACTTCGCCAGTTCATAAGGCTAACGACCAATAAATACTAGTTTTTTGGCTCATTAGTAATATCTCTTTCTCGGGACATCAACTGAAGAGTATTAAGACTGCCTGCTCAATGTAAAACGTTATTGAGAGGACATTCCACCACACGTCCAAGAAGGACTTTTGTGTTGTTTGCGGTGCCTACATTCCCCCATCTAAAAACATGGCGGCCGATTTGCGGCCACGGGCCTCGTCCGTGGCTGTAACCATCTCCACTGGGCTCACAGGGAGGCCACTAAAGACGTGCAGGAGCTGACTAACCTCTCCTACCCCCTAAGACTTACTGCATTCAACCCCTTTCCCCTGGATGTAAGGCATATTAGAATCGAGACTCCCGCACAATATATGCGAGCCAGATTCCCGTTCAATGAGAGGAAAGCGAAGAACGGTAGAGATTGATGGGTTTTCACGATAATATTGGTTATCTAGTACAAATGATGGCAGATGGGGGACCGAATGAACCCATGGTTGGAGATGATGAGCTGAAGGGCGCTTTGTCTCTAGAGCCGGGTGGCCTAAGATAAGATAATTTTGTGTGTGCTGGTACCAGGTGGACCTAAACAGACAGACTTCAGACAACCAGTCGATTGAAGGAACCGAGACTGAACTCAATTCCTGACCTATCAACATGCCTGGTCAACGATGGCCTGACCAGTCGCTTACCTCAATGGATAACTAATGAGAATCACCCGGATGTCCCACATGACTTTTAAATTAGGCCCCCATGTCCGACTGACAACGGTTATCATACTGCTCTGGTTCAATCGGGTCTGGGTGTGTGAAAGCACTTCAAAGTGCAGTTGTCCTAACAGTAAGCCACTTTATGCGGCTGGCAAGAAAGATTCGAAAAGGAAGATGGCCTACAGCTGGAAAAAGACCTGGTACCGAAATCGTATACTTCTGAGGAGCTGTCGTCATTCCCAGGCAGACCTTAGTACGGATACCTAGTCAAAAACAAGACCCATTTGAGCTCCAAGCTCGCAAATGCGTTTTATTTAGTTCGGTCTCCGCTCAGTCACCACAGGAAGGAATATTTTTCTAATTTTCCACCCTTTCTGTTCTGAGCTAGCTGATCGATTCCCCACGCGACCAGACTCAGACACCTTCAGAAGACATACCGGGAAACTAATCAAACATCGCCAGCGAATAATCTTGTGGCCACACTTCACATCGAGGGTGATTCCTATTTGGTAAGGAGTCCTACAGGAGACAGAGAGTGCCCAAACAAAAGAGATTATAGAAGAGTTCGAGAAGCACTGTCCCGTTCATCAACATCCACGTAACAAGCAACATAACTTCTTTTGTACTAACTGATTTAGCCGGAATTCTGATAAATTGTTTTAATGCGCCAAATATTTTTTACGTAGCGGCACCGGAACGGGACTCATCTAACAGACCAAACCAGTAAATAATGATATCCGTTTCCCCAGTTCGTTCCAGGATGAAGATGGCTCAATGAATTAGATATGGAACAGACAAGCAATGCCTTGGAGGTGGCGTGCGAGCAAGATCCAAAAGTAAAGGCCCGGCGGCCAGACGAAATCTTTGCGAGTGTCAGATTCATGAGTACCTAGGAGTTAACGGCACAAATACCGTTGTTATATCGCACTGTGTTCTCCTTATGGCTGAACGTCAAATATTCGTGGTCGCCTTGAACCCGGGGTTGAGCGGTGAATTTACAGTGTGTTGCTTGGAGCAATTGTGGCTGTGTAAATTACTGACGGCAATCCTTTTGGTTCTGTACTCAAGTGAAAATAATTGGTGCCAGAGGTAGGACGTCGGTTTCTGATGAGAAACCGACCACCGACCAACAGAATTCCGGTTGTTAGAGCTGAGGGCAATATCGCATGGTCCCCCAGCGAAACTCCTAGCTGTGATCTCCCCGGAGACCACCATAAATTATGAGAATAAAGGATGAGGTTCTTTTAAAAAAAAAACCTGATCAGGATGTCCGCAGTTACATACTGGTGCATCTGTTGGTCTACGCCTCTAATCAGTTCCTAAGTTGTATGCCCTTCAAGTCGGCACCCGCAGATTCGGTCTGGTCAGGCCTGAGAGATCTATTTGGGGGTACTGCTTCGTTTGTAACATTCAGCGAGCGTCTTTTCAATGACTTCCAGGCCCGGCAGAACCGGAGCGTTAGCATGCGGGAGCATTACGGGGAATGACCCTCCAAGTTTTCCTTGAGAATTTGGAGGGGGAATTAGGGCGAAAGGCTTTGAGTCGGTCTCTCCCGGGAGTCCGGCTATCTGACGCGCGGTCACAGTTTATTTGTCGACCGCTGGCCACACTGGGGAATGCAGTCCTCGTAGCCGTTGGACTCGAGGCGGTGGAGAAGGCAGGAATTTTGCTCAGCGCCAATGTCACCGGCTTCACCAACCGTCTATCTAGTCCGCCCACTAGCCACTGTTTCGCAAGCCTCCGAGGCAGCAGTCTGTGCTGTGGCGGTTTTGGCCTTCAGACTCAGCAAAGGAGGCGCATTCAGCTCCGGCCAAACCGGGGGGTGGGTCACTTCTGCTTTGCTTGTTTCTTTATTTCTCCTCACCTACGTTCACGGTGTTTCCCACTCACTACTACCGGGGTTATTCGGAGCCGGCCTGTCAGGATGCTTGTAGGCATCGGGGCTACTTGCGAGGTTGCACCTCCAGAGAAATTGCATGACTGCCGAAGTGCCGCCACCCCAGGGCTGGCCTTAGTTACGGCAGACTGTGCACGGCTTTTGGCACGGAAAAAGGTTCATCTGGATCTAAAACTGTGTGATCGTAGTAAATGGCACGAATTCAATGGGTTTCCATTTTGTTGGGACATGGTAGCCGGTTCATGGGGCCGTAGTGGAAGTGCGCACGAGGGGGCTTTCCTTCGAAACAGTCAACTCCTGAACCGAGTAGTGTTCACAAACCGGACTGGGTGACAATCAACCGTGGACAGATCAACTACCATGTGAGTCGGAGTGGGTGGGAAGCTTCAGGAGGCACTGGCTTCTGTTTTGTGTGAGCTTTCACACTCGTTTGATAATAAGCCAGATGGTCCCGGTCACATCTGCCCTGTGCGACTTACCATGAACATAGGAACTCACCATCCTATTGGACAAGCCTGCAGCCGACTACACATAATCCACCGGGCTAGATTGAAACGGTTGTTACAGGACATGTTGAACAAAAAGATTAGTCGACCGTCTTCACCGCAGCTGGTTTCCCCGATTGTCCTTGTTAAAAGAACGACAGAACCCTCGGACTTTGGGTTGACTATCACCGGCTAAATTCGATTATTGGAAGTGATTCCTTCCCACTTCCTCTAATTGAGTCCATCTTAGGTTCCGTCAGCAGTGCAGAGTTCTCCACGACTTATACCGGACCCCAGGCTACTGGCAAGTAGAAGTTTATCCGAAGGATCAGGCTAAGAAGGTTTCTGTTGTCCCATCCTGGTTTCATGAATTCGAAACAATGCCATTTGGCCTGACAAATGCCTTCACCACTTTCTAACACTTCAGGCAATAGGTGCTGGAACAGCTGGTACCAAGCTCATGTTTGGCCTACCTGGATGACATTGTCGTTCATGGGGCCAAGCTTCAAGAACATAACCAACGACCACGAGCAGTGCTGACCAAACTACATGAAGCGGGTTTACCGCTAAGGACTGGCAAATTTAAATTCCTTCCGGAGACTGTATCTTTGCTAGATCGGTTAATGCCAGCTCGTGGAGTAAAATTAGTCGACGGCAAGACTGAGCAGGTCGCCCACTGGCCCACCCCGACATCTACTGCAGAGTTTCACAGTTTTATGGGTCTAGGTTCTTACCACCGTAAGTACATACCGGGTTGAGCTGAAGACGCTTTTCCGCCCCACCGGCTGACTGAGAAGGGCCACAACTTTGAGTGGAGGCGAGAATGCCCAACGGCGTTCCGTTGCTTAAAGCGTGACCCAACCTCACCCCCAGTGTTAGCGTTTTTGGGCACTTTCCCGGATGCAGGCGCGTTCATCCTCGATAAAGGCGCTAGTGGTACGACCATAGGTGCTGTTCTGTCTCAGCAGCAAACTGGCCGGTAACGGGTGATTGCATACGCCAGTCGCACCTCAGGCAATAGGGGAGGTCGATATCGCACTACTCGACGTGGAAGGCTGACCTTGGTCTTGTTCCTGAGGTATTCTCTACCGTACTTACCCGGTCGATTTTTTGTCGGTCCCAACGACCATCACTTGCTTCAGCGGCTACAAAACTCCAAGGACCTCCTGGAAGTGGGTTTGGATGCACTGATGGCGTGGCGCTACACCAAGTCTTTAGGTTTGCTGTTATCGGCAGAATTTCTACAAAGGTGCCTGTGGTAATAACTTACCTAACGCCTTTTCAAAATAGTTCTATAACCCAGAGTAAGTCAGGATTTCCTATCCAAACGGTTAGTTCTGATGTAGGCCACTGACCTACAAGTCAGCTTCTTGAAGAATTCCTCGTCATATCATGCATAAATGTACTACCAATCGCCTTATTCGCCAAATGGCCACCACACTCCATCCGGGAGTGCCAAGCCCCCTCGACTTCCTACCTGCTCGGTACCTCCTTCAGCTCTACTTGTTGACATATACGGTGGAGCCGGTAACAAATCTAGTGCGCTTCAGCAAACCATATTTTCTCCTGGGGGGGGGCGGGTTCGTTCCGTAGATGATGCTCTATCCATGTTGTTGCCACTTGCGTATATCATCGACCCCTGGAGATATCTGAACTCAGAAAGTCTACTGTTGGTTAGTAGCTTTCTTGATTCAGTTGCTTCCGTAGTCCACCAAAGGATAAAACACTTCAAAAGTGCCGTATTTTTATTGTTCCGACAAGTTCGCCTCTTTCCTCAATAAAACATCCGATGCTTATGGCCTGGGTATGTCATACCACGAGTGCTACTGCAAAAGGCTCAGAAGGTCCCTGCGGAACATGTGCCCGCTACCCTTCCGGGGGGAAGGCGCTTCCATAGAATTCGTTAGATAAGTAGAGTCCATAGCAAAATCTACTTCGTTTAAAAATATAAAAATAACTCCTGATGAAACCTTTCTGAAAAATGGAGGTCCTCAGTTTGATAGCCGGAAATCAAGCATTTCCATCACTCTCTGAGCCGGTGCCAACCAACCCCCCCGAACAACCTACCATTGTCAATGACTCACCGCCACCCCAGTCGACCAAAGCACCGGCGCCAAATGTGAACCTGGGTTTGTCTCGTTCGCCTCTACACCAGACGTTCCCCTAAACGGCTCCAAGTAGCACCACAGTCTCTACCGTTGTCTGTCCTAGCCGGGTGAAGCAGTCCCTCCCCCCAGCCAGCAGCCGCTTACGTCCTGGTCTGTCTGCCAAACTAGCCACCAAATTGCCAGATTCTCACGAGCCAACCCGCACCCTCCAGCCGGCTACAACATTATCTCCAAGGGCCTCGGTCATAGCACCATCCCATTCGTTTGCTGCTATTGGCGGCAAAGAGGTGCCTTGCACTGGGATCATGATGCTCGCAGCTTTAATCGACCACTGATCTACGATCTGCAGCGTCCCAGCCAACCAGCCTGCAACCCGTCCACCTCTTCCAGCACGAGCATGCCCACGGGATTGGGTTGCTGAACCTGGCGCTAGCTTCTAGCGCATTCATTGGGTCCCCGAAAAACCGCGTGTCCAACTGCTACATGCCCCATCCGTCAACTCAGAAGCCACCGCTATCATGTCCACAGATGCAGCACCACATCACAAAATTCCACCAAATGTACCGCCTCTGGCTTTAGCTGTGCTATACCCGAGTCACTTGGTCCAGGTCACCGGCCCATTAGCCAGCCCGTACTCCGAAATATGGATCACGGCTGACCCTTTTCCACCTCATCGTATGCTTCATATTACCCCCAGCCAACTTCGTCATCCTTTGCCTTTACACCACCTAGCATCCCGACATTCTAACCTGATCCCACTGCATACTATTTCATTTGACCTCTCATACCATTGCCCCCACCATCATCAACACTGCAGCTGTCTTTCCGCTCCTTCAATTTCACTTCGTGAGGCTCTGTGTGATGCCCGCCGCTTCAACCAATTCTTCCAATAACAATATATCCGTCTCACTTCAATCCCAATAACCCCACCATTCTTCATCGTCTTCAAAAGACCGCTGTAGAAACCGCGGTTGTTCCGCGAATACTGCCCTCCACTCTTTGCCGATTTATGCACTCTTTCTCACGCACAAAATCAACTCGCAGAGGCTCATAGTAATGTGTGCTAACCGAGATATTATTTTAGTTTCTGGAACTTGGCAGCTTGAGCACATACCTGCCAGCTGCAGTAATATCCCGGGCCATCAAACCTTCTCTAGTCTGAGGCTTTCTCAATAAGCTGGTGGGTGCCTGGCATAATTTCGGCTTTCTATTCATACATCCGCTATACCCGTCCAACTCCTGATCAGCCATCGGATTCTGGATGGTAGTCTTCGGATCGGAATGGCAGTAACTTCCCACTAGGTGGCACATATCCCCTCGTGGCACTGACCCATAAAGTGTCGAAGCTGTCATGGACGCCTTCAGCTTTGCTATTGACCACATCCACAGTTACAAAATCCCTGCAAAGGATTTCAACTTCCCACAAATCTGCTAGTTGCCACCCCCGGCCCTCATCTTTTACCGATCTTCATCTCCTGTACACTCCTGGGTCTATGGTGTCAAAGCGTCACATCCCCCATAATAGGCAACAACACCTTCGACCTTGTTTTCACCCTTGGCCTCACTGCGTCCATAAATCAAGTGCTGCGTCGTTTCAGGTTCGTCGTCACCCACCATCTCATGCTTTACAGTGCATGACCAGGGGTTACACTCGGGCTCGTACCGACAGAGGCCAAAATGGAAACCTTTCATGTCAACCGGGACTGCTATCGAAATACACGACATAAAATACGTCCAGCTGCCTACCAGCACATCGGTTAGTGTCTGCTAACACAACTCCTCTCCGGCTGATATCACAATTAAAGCCTAAGCAAAAAACAGTTCACTTTCAACCTGCTACTTAACCGGCCAACAACAGTCAGCAATTTCATCCATCACAACTCGAGGATCACACGACTCCTCTTCTTTACCTCCCAGATGAAACACGCCCACGAAATGATGCACATTATCGATGACAGTATCTATTTGGTTACTCCTGTATGCTATCAGGAACAAACCCACATCACAGCTGGAATACGTAATACTTGGACTTGTTATCCATAAAGTTTCGTTCCGCCTTCCGAACGCGAGGCCACTTATCCTCCCCATCCGTGGTTCCCAGTAATGACTCTGAACAAAAATAAGACTCGATAAGTCGACATATCAATTTCTAGCCCCCTCCATGCATGCCTGACGGTTTTCAGATAACCTCAGTTGGGCCACAGGCGTTTCTTGTGTGCCTTTCAGTTTGGCTGCTTTTCCATGTTCCACCATTGTATTGACAAGTTTACTTCATGATGTTCTCTTACAGTTTCAAATTGCTTGGCCTGTCACTACTCGACTCCTCTGGTCCGTCACTAAATCTCGCACCTGCATTGATCAAATCATTAGACCCATTCTTACCTGTTTTCCTTTATCCTTTCCTTCATCTTCATTCTTCCATGAACTGCTCCTCACAGTCTTCACCATTTCTGTGCTTCCGCATTCTATTTTTCTCTCCGTTGGGCTGCCATATGCACCTGTCATGAAGTTAATCCACCACCATATTTCAAAGTTAATTCTACAACCATTTGATCCAACTTTACCTACCCCTCCCAATGACTGATAATTTCTTTCTAGGACCCCATTGTTATTGCTCCTGCTTCTCTTATATTTATACATATATATGTATATACATATAATAAATACACACATATATATATATAAACTTGAGCATATTTCTATATATGTTCGAGCTCTGCGCGTTGCAGTTCCTCACCGGCCATTTCGCATGCTATCACCCCAACGATCGTCATCATACGCATCCATCAATTCTACATCTGTGTCGCACACCTACAGTATCTAATCCTTCTAAATCGTTTTTGTCATCTGATCAACCCTCTACATCTTGCATTGCTCGCTGCCTGTTTTACGATGAGTTTTATGCCCTGTCTGCCGACAATCCACTGCACAGTATCCATGCTTCATTGATATCTAATCCACCGCAGTGCACCCCATTTTTTTCTCCATCGTCCCTCGCTACTGCAGTTCCTTATGCCGATTTCTAGCCTATCTCACGTTTAATAATCGGCCTTCAGATGTACTTACCCGGACCAGTCATTCGGTCCGTCTGGCCTTGAGTTTCAGACTCACCGGGCGTCCATTCAAATCTGCCCTTGAGTTCATTTAAACTCCACTCAATCTCTATGGTGTGCTTACATTTATCCTATTTTCATCCCTCTTCATTCCCCCTTCTGAGCCTTTTTTCCATATTTTCATGAGTTTCCACATTTTCATGAATTTTATCTGTCCATTCCATCACCCGTATCAACAAGATCATGCACATGGCATGCTTCGGGCGTCTCCAAAATAAACCAGTATTATCATTATTATTATCACATATTCGTCAGTGTTTTAGCACAGTAAGGCTTGAGCCAATGTAGAGATTTTCCACTCAGGTACTTGTTGCTGCAGTTTACTTTTTCGAACTGTCAGTCTTGAAATTGATTCTTCACTAACCCAGGATCCCCCATTTGCGCCCTCTCTAATCTGAATGATACAGGTTACCGATCCCGAGATTAGCCCCACATTTTTATGCAGTGCTGTTCCTTCCACATTCACCAATGTTCCCGAGGGCACCTTCATGCAACATGCTTAAAGTCGCCCAGTGTGATAACTTTCTCCGTTAAATGAAACCCGGTAGAAATGTCGTTTTGGGGCTTTCATCATCTTCATGGAATGCTGTTCTTTCTATGTTTATCAAGGTTCCCGAGTGTACTTCCATAAAATTGTTTTTTTCACTCCTCCCTGTTCAGAACTTACTCCTTTTACAAAACCCCAGTAAGCCTTCATTATCCATGACTCGAGCCGTTTTGGTTTACAATGCAATTTCAGCACCATTACTTGACGATCTTTTTGGTGTCCCAAAGGAGGGTCATCGCCCAACTCGAACTCGGAATCGGTTCGTGTTTGCCACGCGAACCATTGCCAGTTTGATCCATTCGAACTATTGCTAGCCAGGTTTTTCTGTTGCAAATATCTTTGACCCAGGTTCTTAAAATTCGTATATGGTTCATTGTGTTGGGTGAAGTTGTATATCAAGTTCATGCTTTTGTGAGCGCATCTTGGCCATGGTCGGAAAATATTCCAATTTCATTATTACTGTTATCATTTCCCTGGTGGAAGCCTCCAATCACTCGAGAAGTGTTAGTGTAAAACATCATTCAGCAGTGAAGACGTGAATCGGAAAATAATGAATGTCACGATATAATGCCTTTTTCTGTGGGAATTGATAACTTCCTTTCATTGTAAAAAGTTGACCGACTTTACTTTTTTCCTCTGTAATTTCTTTTGCTCTGCTGATAATTTAACTTCGTGAGTTTGGAGTGGCCCTTCGGTCATACAAAAGTGTTTGTGAGCCTCAATTTCTGTCAGTCCATTGCCACGTGCTGCGCAGTTCGCCGCGCAGTTGAGAGGTGATGTGCGTACCTGCAGCTTATGCGTAAAAGAGGAGCCGTCGATGGACTCGGGCAAGGACTTTTAATAGGTCCAGTGTTCGAGTGTTAGTCTAAGCTTGCCTCAATTATTGCCCTCAATCCCCGACCGTCAGCCGAAATATCGAAAAATAAAGCCCCAGAGGGTAGTTTAGCTGAGCGGGTAGTTGAAGTCCAGGAAATTCACTAAACTTCTTCTCCTGAAAACACTGTCAAAGACGTTTACCCGCTTCAAGGAACGACAACTCATCCTTCAGTAAACTGCCTCCCTCAACCATCCACAAAAGTCTGGGAGCCCGTCACGACTGTAAAAATCACGGTCCGGGCATAATTCAAGCAATAACTTCAAAATTGTAGCCTACAACTATGAACCTGCAAATCCACTTCAAACTGTATCGAAAGCATCTAATGCTCATTCCGCATCCTTTCTACTACCCCAAGGTAGCTTCTCCGTCCCCTCCTTGCCACAGTTGACTGACACCGCTGTCTGGCATTTCTTTTGACTCTGAACGTATCGAAAAGATAGCCGACTTGAATATACCACTTTCTTGACCTGACCCTGATGGAGATCGCCCTGCTGTGTTCCGCTTCAGTGGATTTGGGTTTTCTTTCCTCCAAATAAACCTATACACGTTGTCCGTTAGTAAGAGCTTGGTGTCAAAGCTGTGGATGATATTCATCATTGCTCCCCGTTTTAGGAGAGGACTTCCGCACGACCTGAACAACTACTGTCCCATCAGCCTCACTCCTGCTTTGCGTAAAACGATGGAACGGATAGTTAAAGAGTGATTATCGATTATCTGGTTAGCAGCAACCTACTGAATCCCCCCCAGAGTGGTGTCGGTAAAACCAGACCAAGCACCACTTGTTCGTTTCAATTTATTAACGCCGTTACTACCGCAATGGACATGAAGAGAGCCGTCACCATCCTTTTTCTGGGTGTGATTAAGCGTTTGACAGGGCCTCACTTACCCACATAATATCTACAGCTCGCTTCTTTGGTAACACTGACATTCTCCTCTCCTGAAAATCTTCTTAGTTGTCTTTCTGATCCCAAGCTGTTAAGATTATTGACCATCTGTCATCATCCCCGTCCATTACGAGTGAAGTAATCCAGGAAAGTATCTCAAGCTTCCTGCTTTTCCTCATGCATGTAAGTGGCTACTTTGCCGCAGTCCACGGCGGCATTCCGCACCTATTTGCTGACGATAATAAACTAGTATTTACGTTTTACTCATGCATCCCGTCCGCTACGCTAGCTAACGTTTCTGATGATCCAACCTCCCTTAACCACCGGCGCCACTCGGGGCATATGCGGTTCTTGGCTTCCAAAAGTTCACTACTTACTCATAAATGTGCCGTAAGCTCTGGACCCACCCTGATCAGTAGCCAACGAGTCCTTATTTCTCCCTAAGTAGGAGACCATCGCCCAAGTTACTCGCCCACTTCGAACTTTTCCGAACTGGAGTCCTCTCAAATACCCAAGGCAAGGGGGTTCACTGGCCTGATCTTTCGGGGCTCCTGGCTGAAAGACAGCCGCCTCACGGTTAACCGCTCTCATGTCAAGCCACTTCTCGAATACTGCTCTCTTATTAGCTCCATTATGAAAATAACCACGTCCACCACTACTGAAAACATCCGGAGCTCTTTCACCAAAGGCTTGCTGGGACTAAACTTCCTTCTATCTTATCATGAAAGGTGTGACAAACCGAAACTCAAGCTGCTCCGGTTACGACGCCTGAAGCTCGCTGTCATTCTGTTGTATGAACTCACGCGAAGGCAAGCTTATCTACTGTTGGTTCGCATTTTACTGTACTTAGCGTTCACTTGCTACAAAACCGTATTTCATTTTTCTCGCTACTGCCATCGTGCCTAAACGTGAGGCCTAAATTTTTCCTCGTCCGTTATAGTAAAATGTGGGATGAACTCTCAGTTGAAATACGCACTCTGTCCAATATCTCTTTCCTGAGACGATCGCTGAACGCATTCCTCAATGCTTACAAAGCAATTGACCCCACAGATGAATTTATTCCAATGGACCACGAGTTCGAAAGGGGCTTTCAAGTATAAGGCTCTGATGACGCCTCTGCCAGCTCAACCATCTTGTCCTCACTGGATCACACAGTCCATCCTCTTCACAGTCCTGTTTCCCAATAAGATGCCCACCAAATTCTCCAAATTATTTATCGGTTGTTTGGTGCTTTTTATATTTGGTATTCTATCTTGGTAAATCCTCCCAGACAATTTTGATCCATGCAACTATCTGGTCATCATGTTCAGCCCTTAGGTAACCATAATAATTACGTAAACACTTGTCATTTAAGTATACCTCTCCTTTGCAAACAGTGTATCTGCGACTTTCGTGGATACGCATCACAAATCGATTATTCGCCCAGTTCCCATTTCCATTTTGGTGCACTACATTCAACCGTTTTCAAAGTAAACAATCTGCCTAACGATTACATCTTTACGTCCGGGCACTTCTTTCACCATCACCCAGGCAAACACTCTCCACGAATGAGTCCTTCACTGGGTATTGAACTGATTCAGCTGATATTCGGTTGCTGAACGTTACAAGGGTAACTCTCGAAAGATTTTTCGTGTTCTTTGTTCGCGAATTCATCCCTTTTATTGTCTGATATCCATGCCTAAGCAGTTCCCTACTCCGCGGAGCGGTATAGCTGGTTGACGTTTCCATTGGAAGCTTCTTTCTTCTCAAGGCGAACAAAATTTCCGTCAATTCTCTTTGGTTCTCCAGTTGCGCAAGATCAGTTTTGTCGTATTTGAGAAAGAGCCTACTACATCCGACCAGCTCCACCCTGACTCGGTCGGCTTGGCTATCCGACCTTGAGTTCAGATTTGCCGGGGGCTACCAAAAAGAGTAACTTAAATACTCTCTCCTGCACAACATCGAGTGCATAAACGTGAATCACCCTCTTGGACTTCGGACTCTGCTCCCAATTGTGCCGTTTTATCTTGTCTTGCAGCATGCCTCGGAGTTATCCGAAATAAACTATTATCAATATCATCATCAGTTCTTGTCTTAGCTAATTGCCAAGTAGAATTTCGTGCTTTGATCTCATCATTCACGTATCATCGAGTCCTATTACAACTAAACATACGATAAACCATTTGGTATACTGGTGATAAACCTTAACCACAATTCACAGACAGTTTACTGTTGATTTTACTATCCTCTACTCCTGACTTAAAATCGGATTCAGATATCTGTGGTAATATAACTAAATCCCTTCAAAGCCTACTCTATTTAGACTCGCGATTCGAAACTCAGATCAAGATACAGTACCACAGACTGTGCAAATTAAACTTTATCCTTGCCCTATTTATAAAAACCCAACCATTACATTATAAATTGCCATCATTTATTGTCATCAACTTAGAGATTTCTTTCACGATAGGCTCCCATAAAACTTTTGATATTCAGTCAAAAGACGAATATCGATCTGTGGGTCATCCCGAAGTATCACCACTGGTTGTATTGACTGCGGCTGGCTGTAAAACTAGGAGTCGTTGGATTCCGGCGCTGTCTAAAGCTGGTGGTCAACCGAGCAGTTTCTGAATGTAAGATTAGTTTGGTGTGTCATTTTCTCACGTTTTCCTTTCTTCCGAAGCTGAAGACTGCGACACCACCCATGGGAAAACGGCAAAAAGTCTGTGGTCGTCATACTACACGAGGAAAGGCAGTCGGCAGTAGCTGTGGCGGACCCCGCGGCCCGACTGTGTTTATAAGATGCCCCCCACAAAAGGAGAGTTCGAGCTAAGCCCTCAGTACTTCCACCTGAACCTGTGCGAGGTAACAGCGTTCCGAAAGAGCTCTCCACGTAAAACTGACCCATTATCTCTCAGTTTAATCCATCACGGGCTTCTCACTCCATCTCCTTTATGCGGAATTTCGATGTCTAATCAAGCTTTCCAAAGTTTATCCATGTGACACCAACTACGTGTTTATTCCTCCTTGCCGATCTATGGACCGACGGTCATCAGCAACTGTTTGAGCCTATGAATAAAATGCAAACTGATCTTTCCAAATTCAACCCTGGATACTCCCTTGCTAGTGGCTTGCGGCCAATCTAGGTTTCTCAAGGCCCACGTCGTTTTCCGGGGAGTAAATGAAGTGTGGACAAGAGCACGCCACGCGGTAGTCTCAGGTTTAATCCTCCAAACATCGTTAGGCCGCACAAATTGTAAAACCTCCTTACCTCTTACGTCGAGAGTACAAACCATCTACTGTTGACTCTAGCCGTCGGAGATAGAGGTGACACCAAAGACATAGCTAGTAAACATAGGTACCAGAAAGCAGGAGCCCAGATAGTCAAGATATACAGTAAGGTTTCCTAAAATTCTAAATCGTGCTCGCTTTACCTAGAAATCTTCCCGACTAACTATTAGTGTCTTCCTCTACTTCCATGGGTGCACAGAAAAATTTCGAGCGGGGCTAATGAACGTGTCTTCTAGCCGGTATCATGGCGAAATACCAAAGTAATCCTTTATATCGGACGAACAGGAAAGACGCGAGTCGGTCGGCAGATGCTGTGATGTATTCTATATATCGTGGCACCGAAACAGTACCGATAGGAGAAACACACCGAATGGCAATGAACAAAACGGCTAAGTGAAAGGCAAGCCGTGAGTGAGTACAATCGGTAAAGAACCGAAAAAAAAATGAAAGTGATTCAAAACGAGGTAGACGGAAACCTGGGAAAGGCGAGTCCAGTTAAACGTATGTAGCCGAACAAAACATTGATGTGTACATCAAACGTCGGAAAAGGCCGTGGAGAAAATAGATCCTAAATCGTTTTCAGAAAACAGTCAATACCCACGAACGATTGAGGTCATTACAGTTACATGACGAGCAGACGACCTGACACTTTCCCGAAAAGAGCAAAAATGTTGTCAGAATGTATCAATTGGAATTACCTCATAATTTGATGCTTGCCATACGTTAGATGGTGTTAGTCAAACACCGAAATGTGACCCATCACCCTCTACAGTCTACGGCAAGGCTGTGTACCTCGCCACGGTTCTCAATTCATATATCTGAAACCTTATTTTCCACCCCAACTTTGTCCTCTTCCCTTGCCATCATACATGTTCCACAGGCTCCCTCCTTCATCAGGCGTTGCAATCCACTCTTTTTCTGACTCAGTGATTTATCCAAACGAAATAAGTGGAGATAAATCCATTTGTGGACTGCTGACATCACTGCTTGCACTTTGAAAATCACAAGCTGGTTCTATTCTCCGCCATGACTGGTTACTAGTTGGTGAGCATCTCCCTCCGGTTTTGATGCGGACCTTTTAGAGGTCCAGTAAGTACCTCCACGTGTTTTTTCATTTTTCACCTTCAACCTTCTTCGATTTCCCCCGAATCGATTTTTTGCACAATGGTCACGTATTTTTAGAGCTTTTTCAGTAGTTTTACACATTAAAGACTCTCCGCTATGCCCTATTCCGAAATTGTAACCAACGTTTGATAACCGCCTCGGCTGTTACCATTTGAGCTCATTCAACAAAGATTTATTGTACCGCCACCAGCTTGTGTAAATCATTTCGAACGTTGCGGATATTTCGTGCTTCTCTGTAAAGTCGTACTCGTTGATCACGTCTTATGCTTGTGTCTTGACCATAGTAAAGTAATATACGATAATTACTCGTAAAATGTCCGCTGATAGCAAGGCTCAAAGGTATTCGCCTTTATCCAGCTGGAGGTATGACGTAGAAAAACCGCACCCAGAAGCACCACTGTTCGTGCCAAAACCGGGTGGTTCATTTTTGTTCTCAGAAGAAAGATCCTTGGTGTAAAATGGAAAACGTGCACTTGAGGAATGTCAGCTTTTCCTGTCTCGCGGTATACCCCGTATTTGTTCATTTCTCGAAGAAATCAAGACTTTTTCGGTGTCTCAAGTGTAAAAACCTGTCTAGCTGCTGTCCTGTTTTCAAACCATGTTCAACGTTAGGTTGTCAGAAATTGCACCACCCTCTGCTGCACCGTTCGCAGAAAACATTTTCCTACCGAGTTATAAACGTTTCATTACAATGGCTGCAGCTGGATAAGCTGGGTGAGGATGACGCAGGAAAACCTGGCGAACGGACCAATAAATATGCAGCTAGTGTCAGGCCAGGATACGGTGTCAGTTTACGTGTGCTACCAGTACGAGTCGACGGAAAAGGGGGCCCTGTAGAGACCCACGCTCTGTCGGACAGTGGGCTCCGTGTGGCCTCAACAAAAAATGACATGGAGCTGGTGGGCCCAAAGCCCCCCCCCACCTCAATTTCATTTTCGACCCTAAATGGGACTACCACTTGGAATTCACTGGCAACGGAGCTTCGACTGGAGGCATAGTTATGGCTCGGTTTTGTGAACATAGAACTAGACTTCTGGTTTGATAGTCTGCAATTCACGCAGTTCAGTACTGCTCAGATTTGGAAGTTTCCTGCTGTCTCATCTAAAATAACGCCGGACAGCAGAATCCGGAAGATTATAGAGTGTGATTCTCGATAGGTGCCAACGTTTTATCAGAGCCCTGGGGATAAGAGCAAAAATGCGGTATAAATACAACCTAAGGCCATGCAGGTCCCTTCGTGATGGACCGTCCTTGGCTGGGTAAACCAGAAACCACCCTCTGTGAAGGCGGTAAACCAGATTGCGATGGGAATTAACCCTCAGCGGAACAGATCAACTGACTGTGCAGGGCCGATTCCTGCATTAAGGATGATTCAAAAACCCTCTTTCCTCAGAGGACAAATAGGCTGTTTATATGGTTGCCAATGCCATAATCTTGTTGGACGAACACTATGAATTTGCGCTTTCAAAGAGGAATTCTGTGGTCAGACTTCCAATTATTTATGATAGAGCCAAATGTAGACGTGGCCACTGGATAAGAATGCTTTCACCTGATCCGAAATTTGTGGTAAATGCCCTACAAACGCAAGTGATGTGTGCAAGGGCCAAGCCAACTTAGTGCCCTTTATACAGTTGAAATGGGATTTTAAGTCTAAGTGGTGTCAGTCACGTCACGCAGTAACAAGCCCTAATAACCTTAGCAAGTTGAGAAAAGTGTCCGTCTGTGCGCTGCGTTCCAGGGACGACCCTTGGACAATAACTTTCCACAATTACCAGAGGCGACGACAGGCCTAGTTGGAATGGTGCTACTTTTTCGGAAGGAATCTGTTGCTTTGGTTGCGGATATTGAAGGAGTGTTTGTGCAGATTCGAGTGTTGATAAGGGAGAAAGGAGCACTGAGGTTCCGTTGGTAGGAAAATGGTCAAATGAGCGGGGACCTGGTTGAGTACAAAATGGATGCCCACCCAATTGGTGGTACTATCCCTCCATTTTGTGTGAATTTCTCAGTACTTCACAAGGCAGATTATTGGGAAGGACAGAGTGAGGTTTACTCCTCCAGGGCCGTGCATGGTCATCTCCATGTAGACAACTTTCTTGTATCCTGGCCTGCTCTGGAGAATGCAAGAGCTTTTGCGATCTACGCGAGTGAAATACTACCACATAATTGCTTTCAGCTTAGTGCGCGAGTGTGTAACCGCGGAGAGGTGCCGGACATTTTTCCGAAATCTGAGCTGCCTACCCTACCACCGAAATCGACGATTACTTGACAATACTGGAGAGAACTTGGAGGTTGGAGTGGAAAGCCACGGAAAACACATTTCTGTATTCACTTACAGTGCTGGAGAAACCCCAAACAAGGCGCGGCGTTGGCTTACGACGTCGGCACTGTAGCCATCCCCGCACCGCCTAAAGCCCTGCTGGGACAGCTCAGTTTGACAGCAACCATTAAGCTGCTAGAATGAGCAGCTTAGGGGCATAGAACAACCTTTGTACATTGGAGACTCAGCGTTGTGCTCTGAGACGTGCACAGCCTCGTGCGCTTTGTGACTCGTTTGAGGTCGGCTGTGAGTTGTTGGCGTATTCCAAGTTTTTTCAAAGGACATGGCCCCCTTTTTGTAAGCTATCATTCTTTAAATCGAGGGTATCTCCTCTGAAGACCACAACTACTTCCGGATTGGAGTCGGCCGCAGCAAGACTAGCCACATAAACAACGCTAGAACGAGATTTGGTGCTTGCGTTGCGAATCGCTTGGCTGAAGATTACCACTGGTCTGAACCCTGGCAGTGGCTTCATATCTGATCGGAAGCCAATTCTGCGGGCTTGGCATCGAGGGATACTGCATCGCCGGGTGATACCAGTAGCTAGTACTAAGGTCTTACCTTCTGGGTGAACGATGAAACCTCTCGGCAGACCAGTCCCGGGGTTACTACAACACTACGGAGTGCGGAGATTAAGCAGTCTTTGAGTACGATTCTCACGATTTTGCTTGATACATGTGAGGACTCACTTCTGGCTAGGTGCTCCAGTTGGTTTAACTTGGTGTGATCGGTGTTGTACCTAACTCGTTTTAAACGTGCGCTGCGGTACTGCCGGGGGGGGGTTGCACTGGTCTACTGTGAAGAGCAGGCGCGTTAAAATTACCAGATATTGCTAAAGCGGAATAATGCTTTATTCTCAGTGTGCAAACCAAGGCTTACGGTGAACGGTGAAAATGGATGCGAGACAAAAGCTTACTTCTGGGCCAACGGATCGCCGATTAATGAAACCCTATTGAAACTTGATCCAATTTTACTAAGTGGGCCAATTTGTGTTGAAGTATGAATGAAATTCTCCGACCAGTTTCAGGGCATGAAAAAACTGGCGACACAACCCAAGGCTCACCCTATCACGGACTCAATAATTCAATGGCATCACGCAGTGGAAAGACATGCAAGACCACCTCAAGTACTTGCAGCACTTTGTAGAACATTTGCATTGCACAGGATAGGGCTGATATCAGGTGTGTACCTGAAGAATGTGGGAGACTTCGAAAGCATTTTGCGATTGTAGACCAACGGATGATATCTCCTCTACCTGCCATAAGGGTCTGACAAGGTAGTTTTTCAATACAATAATAATGGTTGATTTTGGATGACTCCTAGGCGTGATACAAAGCAAGATGAAACGGTACAGTTGGAAGCGGAATCCGAAGTCCAACAGGGTGATTTAAGTATGTTCGCTTGATATATTATAGGAGAAAGTATTTAAGTTACTCTTTACGGTGGCGCCCGGCAAATGTGAACCCAATGTCAGGTGGTCAAGCCGGTCGAGTCAAGGTAGGGCTTGTTGGAAGTGACAGATTTTTACTCAAATAATACAGAAGGGGGCAGCGCAGAGGGGGAATCAAATAGCATCGACGGAAATTTTGTTCACCTTAAGGGAAAAGAAGCTTCCAACGGAAACGTCAACCAGCCATAGAGCTCCATGGAGCACGAAGCGGCTTAAGATTGGAAATCAGACGATGAAAGGAATGAATTTGCGAACAAAGAACAAGAAAAATCTTTCGAGAATTACCACCGTAACGTTCAGCGACCGAATATCCAGACCAGAGATTTGCACGGATCAAAGTTGTCTGAGAGGTTCACCAAGATATAAAACTGGATATGAAAAAACATCAAACAACAGATGAATAAGTTTGCGAAGTTTATTTTTATTCTTTTTCGGTTAAAGATGGTCACAGCTTTGAGGAGTAAAACGGATACATCTTTACCGGCCTCCAGATGTGTGCGGTGCGCACTAAAGTTTGTTATTCTCTGAGCAAGTATTCATTCAACATGACACTGCTACATTTCGTGCCAGGAAGAGGTGCGCTGCCAGAGGTTTTCATTGACAAGGAGAATCGCAGAACCTAATGAGGACCCGGTTTAGTGATGGAATTGCTGATAAATCGTTGCAACCAAGTGTGCAGTGGTAGCATATGGGAGATCATGGTGCACTTGGTTATGAGGATAAATATTTCAGCTTCTGACGAACAGCCGGGGCCGACATGTTCACATTTCTTACGGATTGTGGGCGGACAGTGCCGCCAGTACCTGAGAGCTGGGACCATCATGATCTGTCGGTGATGACACCCGCTGACCTACTTATCTTAAAGGCAAGCTCACCATATATTCTAGCGAATTCGTTGCGTGATAGAAGTATTCGCAAGCGGGGGCAGGCGAACTACCTTTAAGCTGCGTTTTGGAAGAGATGGACCAGGGAATATCTTCCACTATTACAACAGCGGCAAAAATGGACAACGCGAAAACTCAAATTCAGATCAGTTGATGTAGGACCACCATTTTCAGAGGCCTTGTCTTGTAGCCGGTGTCCATTCAAAGTTATCGGAAGAACGTAATCTTCAAACCGCGGCATGGCACGAAAGACCACAGAGCAGACTGGTGAAGAATTAGTGCTCTGTGACATGGAGATTCTTCTCACTGAAGGTGAACCAGACAACTGGGACGTAAGTTCAAAAGCCAAATCCGCTCTCGCAGGAAGCGGGTCTATGGATCTACTGCGTCATGATAGACCACTGAAATTTGACCCACCAAGCCAACTGGAGGGAGCTATTAGCGGCGATCAGTTTTGGGAACCAGGGAACCGCAGAACAAGCCGGTGCTCGAGGTCGACATCACCCAGCGGCGCACGGCAAATAACAGTGTCAGATTTTGGGGGCCCGAGCAAAGGAGTTCAAAAGGCCCTGTTTTATTCATCAACATTCATTGTACAGGCAACAGTATTTCATTTGAAAGAACTATTTTTACCGAAATTCTGCTCGTTTTTTATTGCAGTAAATCCTTGTCACTAGTCTGATCCTCATCACTGCCTCGAGCCTGAGTCGCTTAGCCTGAGTTTTGTTGTCACTAAATTCAGAAATCTCATCTTGTGTTTCCAAAAGTCTGCTGTACTTCAAGTGCAGTTTTTGATTTACTGATCAACTCGAATTGTCAGAGCCCAGAAGGAACACTATTGAGGATTGGTTATTGTAAAATAGCCTAGTTTGTTGTACGTATTACATTAGCTAGTTGGGATCGACTTCCTTTTGAATTATATCGGAATTGGTCGCCACACTTCGCTCAGAAGTTCGGTTGGCTGGAATTTACAGTCTTTCAAACAGGGTCTGGATACGCACATGGTACTTTCATTCACTCCATTGTTAAACTCTCAACCAGAATATCACTATACCTGCCATTAACATTGCTTGTGCCGTTATTGGTGTCATTTGGTTTTATGCGGTCTGCCGCACCTGACACCCTCTTCACAATGGGTGTGGTGAGGTTGAGCTGTCCAGCAGTCTTTCTTTCAGAATGGAAGAAAATTTACAAGGTCCGGTATCCTTTTGGCTTTGGGCTGGGACCCGTGAGTCACCCTAATAAATTCGAGAACTCAACATTCGAGCACATTGCCGGTTTAAAGTACATTATATAGGAGATTGAAAAGAGGCTAAAATGAAGTGAAATGAAACAGTGAAGGGGGTTCCCTGTGAGAATGAATTGACGCTCGCTGGAGCAAGAACCTGGGCCGATCTGTAGGCTCGAGCCTGAAGTCCTGCAACCAAATCTAGCCAGACCTAACTCCGGTTGGACTGCGAATTGCAGTGTAGTTAGGATTTTTGAGATGCTCCGGTCTATCCTCATTTTTTGCCCTGGCGGTGAAGAGACAACTGTTACTTCACGATAACTACTTGCTGCAGTTCTTAATAACGTAGGCTTTTTATTCGGGGAATTACTTACTCAGACTGATTCGTATTTTGGTAAGATGCTGTCCTTTCGACAGCATTTTATTTGTTGTGCGCTTGATAGTTGTGTTTCTTCACGGAATTATCGTTACTGCCTAGGGTTTGGGCTTAAGCGAATGAAGTCTTTTCGTGGCCCACACGGTCTTGATCAATCTGTTGGCATGACTGGTATTTGCGACAAAAATTCACTTGAGGTTATTAGTTGCAATGAGCATGTTCAGATGGGTATACACTGTGATAGGCGCGATGAGTGGTACCACCAGCGCTGCTTTGCCCCGAACAAGAAAAACCACCAGCTGCTCAGGGAAAGTGAATCTCTGAAACTGATATGTGTCCGCTGTGTTGCTCTGGCAGGGGAAAGTTCCGATGGAGTTCGAGGGCCGTTAGACAGAAAAAACGGGGCCACCGTGGGAAGCCTGGTAGAGGAGTCACCCAAGAGCCCGGTACTAGCAACGCGCACGGCTTTTGGGATAGGCGGACGGCAGGTAGAGAGGGGCAAACAGTGTGGTGACACAGCACAAGCGAAGTCCAAGGAGGCGGCAGAGTCAAGAGCGCCTGAACAGGGGTTAGGAAGATTTGAAAACAAGGTCAAAAATATTGGGGACCAATGCTAGGTGAGTTGTTTGGAACAGCTGCGTTCTTCTCTTGCATAGCTGTGAGAATCCGATGATCAGAGAGGCGTGAATGAGAACGAAGCAAAAAGTGGGCACGTTATTATTGTTTTGAGAATGGCTGAGCTGCCGACTTGCATAAATTAAGCAAAGTGCCGTAGGCTGGGGCTTTGGAAGGCAAACTTCAAGTTAAAACGGGGTCCTTTGCTTATCTTCTCTGCCGGCACGTACATCTGGGATCTGTTTTCAGGCCGGGCATCAAGAGTTTAGCACCCAACAAAAAGGCACACAAGGGTCACACCGGACACGCCCTTTAGTTTAAAAGTTTCATTGGAGGGAGATCTGCCTCGTCCTTTAGAACCGGAACTCAAGTAATCGGTTCTAATGACAGCGGGAGCTGACGGCACCTATGTTGACAAACCTACACTGAAAGCTGCAGTCATTAGCAATAGCCAAGCTGAACAGCGAATGCTTGGTAAACCTTCTAGGCAAGACGAGGCGGATGGGGCGGCAGGTAAAATCTGTGCACAGAGGGTATAAAAAAGGTGAACACTCAGGGACCGCGTACCCTCAAAAGAGGGGGGTGACCGAAATGGGAACGGAAGTGGCCGTGAAACCAAGCTGGTTCAGATAGCTTCAGTAATAAGGATGAAGTCTAACCGACAGTTGGTGTATGAACACCCAAACAGATGAACAGGAGTAGTTCCCTGACGAACTCGAGGGGAGAGCGAAGGCCAAGTAATTAGAAAAGGGAGGCCTCTAGCTTTTCCTCAGACAGCATTTCAATAAAGATAATAATAATAATAATAATAATAATAATAATAATAATAATAATAATAATAATAATAATAATGGTTTATTTCGGAAGCGCCCGAAGCATGCCATGTGCATGATCATGTAGATACAGGTGATGGAATGGACAGATATAATTCATGGAAATGTGGAGACTCTCATTAAAATATTGGATAAAAAGGCTCAGAAGGGGGAATAAGGTAGGATGAAAATAGTATAAACGTATGCACACCATAGAGATTGCGTGGAGTTTAAATGAGCTCTAGAGCGGATTTGAATGGACGCCCGGTGAGTTTGAAATTCAAGGTCAGGTGGACTGAGTGGCTGGTCCCGGGCAAATACATATGGAGGCAGACTGGTAAACATGAAAAAGGCTGGAAATCGGCATAAAGAACTGCAGTAGCGAGGAACGATGGAGAAAAAGGTGAGGTGCACTGCAGTGGATTAGATGACAATGAAGCATTGGTACTTTGCAGTGAATTGTCGGCGGACAGGACACAAAACTCACCGTAAAACAGGCAGCGAGCAATGCAAGACGTAGAGGGATGATCAGATGACAAAAACGATTTAGAAGGATTGGATACGGTAGATGTGAGGCACAGATGTAGAGGTGATGGATGACTATGATGACGGGCTTTGGGATGATAGCAAGAGAAATGGCAGGTGAGGAACTGCAAGATGCAGAGCGCGTGCACATAGAAATATATGCGTACGTTTATATATATATATATATATAAATATATAGATTTAATTATATATATATATATATATATATATATATACGTATAGGTTTAAGATAAGCAGGAGCAATAACAATGGGGTCCTAGAAAGAAATTATCAGTCAATAGGAGGAGTAGGTAATGTTAGATCAATTGGTTGTAGGATTAACTTTGGAATGTCGTGGTGGATTAACTTCATGACAAGTGCACGTGGCAGCCCAACGGAGAGAAAAATAGAATGTTGAAGCACAGAAGTGATGAAGACTGCTAGGAGCAGTTCATGGAAGAGTGAAGATGAAAGACAGGATCAAGGAAAACAGGTAAGAGTGGGTCTAATTATTTGATCAATGCAGGTGCGAGATGTAGTGACGGACCAGAGGAATCGGGTAGTGACAGGTCAAACAATTTGGAACTGTTAAAGAACGTCACGACGTAACGTTGCCATTACAATGGTGGAACATGGAAAAGCGGACCACACTGGAAGGTACAGAGAAATGCCTGTAGCGAGCAATAAACGGATCAAGGGATGAAAGCAATGACCGAGGAGACACAGGTAAGAAATCACCAATCAGATCATTTTACTGCAGATGAAACACGAAGGAGGCGGACAAGGAAGCGGGAAGCCCCGAGATAAGTGGACCAGTAATAGAGCAAAAAGGCCACAAAAAATGAATGCGCAAAGGAGTTGGGGCAATGGAGCTGGAGAGCTGTGTGCCGGCAGACAATTGAACAGGTGGATGCTAATCAGGACACTGGGAAGAACCGCAAAGGAATCGCGGGGCCAAGTAAGGAAGATATGGTGATGGTGATTAGATAATAAATACGACTGTAAAGGATGCGAAGTTTGGAGTGGCAATTTCTAATATGCGGATTGGGCATGAGTGCGGGTGCGGTTGGTGCATCATGGCATGGGGCAGATTATGGCAAAGTACAGAGGAGGACTAATTTCTTTCCGTTGTCAAAGCTTCGGAGGATCCAAGGTACACATCAGTGCAAGAATCGGGACATTCAGGCTCCCCGACATGAAGCCTTGGGAAAAAGTTGAATCAGTGTTTTGGGTCCCTGGTAATTTCGCCGATGAGCTTGTGTCCGTAGAGGTGAGATTGCCTGGCAAGTTCTGCCCCCCAGGCGGATTATTTGATGCGCAGTGCCTGGAGCAAGCAAAAGCCACCGACCACACAGCGATTTGGACATTTTATTCGTCTCGGTCACTCCGGTCTTGTGCAAACTGGGCTGAGGCATACGCAGGGACTCTGTGAAACCAGTCTTCCTCCATTAAAAGGGAGAAGACTTCGAAGGGATCTCATGAAAATATTCAAGGCAAAGAAAGGCTCTTCTCGCTTCGGGCCGAATAATCTATTCCAAGTGGTTTTAGATTCCAGAACAAGGGAACACGAAAAGGTGACAAAAGTTCGAGCTAGGTTGATAACCAAATCGCGCTCCGTTAGCAAAAGGGGGTTGGAACAGTCCGCCTGTTGGAAAGATATGCCCGCAGATAGTCCAGTTCTTCAAGAGTGCCCTTAGTTTAGGTGGTGCGAGATACTTTCTTGTATTGAGCTTTGAGCATGTTCACTAGATGGATGGAGGGCACCAAGTTGGTCCATCTGAGGTGCCTTGTAACTAACGTTTTCGTTTGTTGCCCATTGCCTCAGTAAAAGCTCATGATGCATATTGTCTCCCGCGGCTGATGTGCGATGAGGCTTTCCTTTTCCCTCTTATTTTTAGCCGGGCTTCGACGAAATACGCAGTGCAGTAGTAGGTGCGCATACAATCGAAAGAATTCTAGGAGCCTGATTTTCCGTGGCCACAACCAGTCTCGTGCACACTGAACTGGGCTGGATCAAACCGAAGGCCTTTATTAACTGCGCAGCACCGCCTTGTTCCCTTCGGTGCATTTAAGTTTGGAACAGTAGTAGCTATCTGCTGTGGCTGGTGCACGGCAGATTGCTACCGATGGGACCTGAACCGAGTTGTCAAAAATGTGGCCAGATTCGAACGCGTCCTGCTTGACGTAGCTTGGTCCGTGTACAGTCAAAAGCTTTCGGCCAGTATATGGTTACAAGATAATTTGTTTATTATCTGCAAAGTGGTTATTTATTCAGGCTTGATGGTTTGAGGGAGCACACGTTAGTTGTTGCGGACCGGTCATGTATAAGCCTGAGCACACAACATATTCCTTATTCTGCTATTTGTGTGGCTTGAGGTCCGGTCGAGATAATGGAGCGCACGTGTTTTGACCATTCTGCTTTGCCCCGAGGTTTGGTGCAAAAGACCTACCCGGACCCAAAGACGTGTTAACTGTTCAGCCTTCTTCGCTCAGACTCTCTGAACCCGCAAACGGCAGCCAAATGAAGACCAGGGTGATAAGTCATTATTCCGGCCAGGTGCGAATTCTGAAAGGTGTTTCTGATAGGTCAGAAATTGACGTTATCTCAGATAGGAATCTTATCCACGTATATGATTGGCTACCCAAAAGTAGGCTCCTAGAAGACCTCAGAGTGTTCTACGCGGGTCTTTATGGTGATTCACTAGGGTCTAGTCCGGGTCTCTTTTGGGTTATTTTTCATGTTTAATTGGGGTCTAGTTTGCTGCTTGGGTGCGACGGGCTCTTGTGATTTCATCGGCCCGTTTGGTGAAATGCTCGAGGCTCAAAGTCAGAAGCGATTTCTTTCCTCTTACGGCCTAGGGCTTCGCTAAGAATATAGCTTTCCGGCCGTATACCCCCGCACGGCCGTGGAGGTAGCCAATCTGGAAAGACTACACCGAGCTGCCGCATCCCTGGTGGCTGAACTACGTGGAACTAGCTATGAGAAACTTTTGGAGGCTAACGGGTTATTTTCCATCGCCTATAGTGATATCTGGGGTTACCGCATCCGTGTAAGGCGCATCTCTTACGATGGTTCAGACCGGGACCTGCAGTAGGAATTTCCTTTCCAGGAATATTGATCGTACGTACTGAAGCTCCGCAGGGTGTACTCCACTGTTTTGCCGGCCGTATATCGGCCATCAGGGAGACCGACCAATCTCGAACCCTCTACCGGCCGACGTGGTGGGAGAGGAAAACGTCACAATTATCAAGATAAAAGAAGGGCCATACTCTGAAAAATTATCGGCTGAGCACCGACATCTAGCCAAACCAACAGAGCACAGCGCTATCGGGCTCATACTGCATGACACTCTACGGACCTTAACCTGGAAAGGGGAGGGCTACATGAATGCCCTAACGTTCCTCAGTTCTATCTCCTCTCCCTGCGGCCTATTTCAGAGATTTAACATCATACTGCTCAATTGGTGGGCTCCAGCTGTTAGCCTAGATAGCGATTTCACTGTTTTTTTTCTAGTGACCTCTTGTACATGATCTCGAGGAAGTCGAAAGAGGATCAAAAGTGATCAACGAAAATCTGTCTCTTGGTCGGACGAACTTTCTGGGATTTTTCAGGAAGATGTGGGGCTACGGCAGAGGGCTGTGTTTTACAGACGACGCGAATATGCTTCAATAAAATAGACTAGCTCGAGTAGCCCCGTGTGAGGAAACCCGCTTGCGCCTCTTTAAAATGGTCACGGAAGTTTTCCGTGCCCCTTTTTAGAATCATTTTGAATTTATCCGTACCTGCTGGCTGCCAAGTGCCTTTCATTATGGCAAACCGACGTGCACATTACCCCAGCGGGCGAGAGATGAGACACGGTGGTATGCGTCTCGAGCTGTTCTTCATCTTAACCCCTAGGCAGGAGAAGAGTGTCTGCGCTGAAAATCCTTGGTTCAGCTAGTTAGTTGAGTGCACTTACGTTGGAATCCCAGGGAATGGGTTTTAGTTGGAATGTGAGATATTTCCTAGGCTGGAAGCAGTTGGCTTTTCCAAAAGATCCTACAGTCCTGAGTGGAGAACTGCCTGAAGACCGCCGAGTGACAAAGTCCAAGCTGAATACTCCGTGATCACTCTTCCCTACTGGGCAGGAGCGACAAATGGTCCGTCTGGTGCGGCTCGGTAATGATGACTGGATCGAGAAGTGAGGGTGTTTCCCCGTGACGAGACCTTGTTGGACTCGAGAAACATCGCGTCCAGGACATCTGGGAAGTATGGCTAGTAGGGGGGCATCAAACATCGAGTCCGTGGAGTACTGGCTGGGCCAGTCTACTGAGAAAGCATCGAAGTCCCCCAAAATGAACAAGTGAGTGAATTACTGAGTGTTCTTTAGCTCTTTTATCTATTCACCAAGCGCTGTTGATTCTTCCTGCTGATACCGTGGCGGTCGGCATACCGTACCCACTACTATTGTTTCTTTACTACTCAGCGTTACTTTCACGCAGAAACGGCCAATGGAAGGGACCGGCATCAAAGAAGTGATTTGTGCCGGGAGTAGCATATAGTCCAGGCAGGGAGAAACACCACCAGCTTGACCTCGGTCGGAGTCCTTTCGGGTCATTGAGTATCTGGTAATATCTAATAAACCATCTGAGTTATCTCGGATGAGCCAGGTTTCCGTGACACCCACTGTGTAGAGGTTCTTTTCTGCCTTTTGTCTGGGTCGTAGCATCTTGTTGGAAGTACTTACGCAGCTGGTGACTAGACATCTCAAAGCACATTCACGAGAAACCTTAGTAGGGCAAGGAGGAGGGAACGTTGGGTATGGATCTGCTTTGATTGTACTAGTGCGTGCGATGACTTGTGTCGGTTCCGGGCCCTGTGACGGCTGCTGTAACAAACGTACGATCAACGCGTAGCCAAATTCACAATAGATCCCGAAATCAAAAGGCGATTATCCGTGATGTACTACGATACTAGGTTGTCGAATGAACAATGACACCGAAAACATACAAACCTCAACAATGAGATCACAATGACCCAACAAACGGGAAATCGAATTGCGGCGTGCGAGCAAGGAGCACGTGCGTCATGCAGGTTCAGAACAAGGATATGACAAAGTAGCGCTCCGGGCGCGAACAAACAACGATTGGTCCAGAAAAACAAACGGTTCGTAAAGACACGTCAATAGTGTAAGCAAGTGGGTGAAGTTTGGAAAAACAAGGAAATGCAACGGTTTTGGGGGATTTTCCACGACCGGTCGTTACACCGCCCACCAAAATCCACCCGAATCCTTAAAAGAGACAAAGGTTTGGTATAGAGGTACTGATTTTTCCTACGTTTCTAGGCCCTGCTGTCAGTGCGCACCGTAATGCTTGTCGTCAACGTTCCTCTCATGGTCGCACCTAATCCGTTGGCCACATAGACACGAGGTTATACCACATCTTCCACGAGAAGAACTGGTCAATGGCGGGCATGAAGGGGAAACATAGATGCTGTCCTTGAAGGGGCCGTGAGGCACTAGATGTATGTGTTAGCTTTAGTGTGTGTGTGTATGATGTAATCGCCGCTACTTTCACATGTGCGAAAGACATTTCATTAACGTCAGCAAAAACAAATTGCGAACACCGTCATGTTTCATAGGGGTTGCCGAACACAGCGTGCATCGAGCATGTGTATGTGTCTGCATGTACAACGAAATTGCATGTATCACCACATATCGGAAAAAACCTTCTGTAACGTCAACAAAAAACTGCGAGCACTGTAACGTGTTTGACAGAGACCAGGTGGTATAAAGAGTACAATGTAGGTGAGTGTGCTTCGGGGTGTACGATGAATCGATACGCTAGTGTGTCGTGAATGCTACCATATATGGGGCTTATTTACCCACCTCGAAGGCTAGTGCGAAATAGTCTACTGGGCCTCAGCGTTATCAGCTTCTCTGCCTTCACTCTCGAGTAGGCCAGTACTGTGTATGACAGGAATTACCGCTCCTCTAGCTGTCTTCGCCTTCACCGTTCGTGTCATTCTGTCAGTGCTTTCGATGATTTCCATAATCGCGCCCAAAGGCCAGGTGCTGAAATGCACGTGTTCGTCTGCAATCATCACTACATCCCCAACCTTGAATGGTCTTGTTTTGGCCAGCCACTTCTGTCAAGCTTGCAGAGCCGGTGGGCAATTTCGAAGCCATCGCTTCCAAAAACCTTGGCAAGATAGTTGGCCTGCTTCCATCCGTGGAGGTGGCTCCCGCGAAGGTTTATCGGTCCTTGGAAACCCTCGTTCGGCCTTAACGTCAATAGATCTTTCGGGGTAAGCGCCAGATGGGTGGGCTCGCCGTTGGTTACCGGAACCATTGGTCGGTTGTTCAGAATTCCCTCGACCTCAGTCATGACGTTGTTCAGCATCTCGTCGTCGGGCGGCTGTTGCTCTATGATCGACAGCAATATTCGTCTGGCAGACCGGATCATGCGTTCCCATACGTTGCCTCGGTGACAGGCCTGCGGGGGTTGCAATGCCATTGTATGCCATAGGCCACGGTTCGATTCTTCAGTTCGTCCCCGTTCATGTTTTTGTGCCAGCGCCGCAGTTTCCGTTGAGCGCCCACGAAGTTCGACCCATTTTCGGATTATATATCTGCCGGTACGACCCTCCGGTTGATAAAGCGCTGCAAGGCCCGTAGGAAAGAGTCGGTTGTCACTGAATGTGCAACTTCTGAGGGCGCCGCACGTGACTTCATGCACGTCATGATACACCCATATCGCTTTTCTAATCTCTTCCCGTACTCAATCCACAAGGGACCGAAATAGTCCAACCCGGTGTCGCTGAACGGTCACCAGCCCGCAATCACCCTGCATTCTGGCATCGGAGCCATGTGCTGTTTGCCCGCTGCGGCATTGAGTGTCCTACAATGTACACTACGTCGAATTACGCGTCTTACAGTTGCTCTCCCTATCAGCAACGAAAGGTGCCTCCGGATGACGCCCATCACGTGACTTTACCCGGCATGTTCCTCAACGTGGTGGACGTGATGGATCATTAGCTTTATCACAGGTTGCCGAGCCGACCGCAGTATGGAGTATTTCGTGTCAAAACTCAGGTGGGCGTTGGTCAGCCCGCCGCCTACCCGTAGTAGTCCGGTGATGGGTCTGGGGCTTAAATGCTTCAAGTCGGCTTTTGGGGACGATATTCCTTTGTCGGTCTGTCCCACTTCTTCCGCCCTCTCGAGCTCTCGGGTGAAATCCTCCCTTTGTATCATCTTTATTATATCGTATCCTGCACCTTGCAGCTCATCGGGACTTATCGAGCCGACCCGTGTCCGGCCTGAAGGGCGTAGCCCTTTCATGACCAGTAAATTTCTCTTGAACCTGGCTAACCAAACTATTGCACGGAGTGTCTTCATCCAGGAAGAAAAGCTGACCAATCGCGATAGAATGGATGTCGCTTCAATGACGTTGGCCTCTATCATTATGACTTTGGTCTCCGGTTCTACTTCAGTAGGGGGTTTTAATTCAAACACAGGCCAGTCCTCTCTAGGCACTTGCAATAAGTTTGGCCCTCTTGTCCACGTGTCTAGTTGCCCGAAGTTGTTCGCACCTCGGGAGTACAGATCGGCTGGATTATCGCCAGACCTGACATGCTTCCACAGGTTCATGGCTGATTAATCGTGGATAATCGTGAGTTGGTTAGCAACGAAAGTACTAAACCGGCCCCGGACGTTGTTAATGTAGTAAAGTACAGTCGTTGAGTCCGTCCAAAAGCTATCTGACCAAATATAGAAGTCAAAACACCACTTCACCATTTGTACCGCCCTGAATGCTAACACGGCTGCCATTAGTTCAAGGCGTGGGATCGAGACCGACTTCAGTGGAGCAGCGCGGCCTTTAGCAAACAGGATCCTCGTAGTATGCTGTCCATCTCATGTGCACCACAGTTCGTACACCACAGCTTCATCACCGACTTCGGATGCATCGGACAAAGCATGTGGTTCTCCAGTCCGCGTTGTATGGCCAGGGGTCAAACATCGTGCAATCCTTATGCCCCCTAATTTCTTCAACGTTCAAAATTTCTTCCCAGTCCAGCCGGTCCTCCCGGTCCAGTGACTGATCCCAATCAACTCCCTTACGGCACAGCCGCTGCAGCAAGATCTTTCCGGGTAGCAGTCAGGGCAAAATGAAACCCGGCGGGTCGAACAGACTAGAGACAGCGGACGGTATGCCTCAACGGGTTACTGGTAACTCGAGAAAGTTTAGCTCGAAAACAAAGTCGTCCGTTTCCGCGTCTCACTGTATTCCTAAAGTGCTTTCGGTCGGGAGTGGAGAGCCGCCCAAATCTCTTACCCTTTCGGCCTTCTCGTGGTACGAAATGACCTCGAGCACTTCTGGAGCGTTCGACATCTATTTTGTTAGACGGAAGCCGCCCTCTTCTAGCAATCTTATCAGGCCTCTGAATTGTATTAGAGCTGATTCTTTATCATCGAATGACCCAAGATAGTCGTCGACGTAGAAATTTCTGCTGACGCTATCTACCACCGACCGGTGGACCAAATCTCTATGCTTGTTCGCAGCCTCCCGAAGGGAGTAGTTCGCTTAGAACGTGGCGATATGGGTCTGAAAGGGGGAATGTCATTCTATAATTCACCACAGCGTTGTCCCGGTCGTCCTCTTCCCACCACAAGAAACGCAAAACATCCCGTTCTCCTACCGGTATTTTAACCTAATGAAACATTTCCCTGATGTCGGCGGATAAGGCCACTCTACCCATTCTGAAACGGCACAAAACTTCGATCACTGGTGTGGCCCACTCAAGCCCTTATAGTCGGTGATCGTTCAACGACAGTCGAAAACCACCCGCAGTTTTTCGGGTTTCTAAGGGTTGATAACCGGGTGGTGAGGTAGATACCTGATACCCTTTCGGCCGTCGGCGTTACCAGGCATCTTTCAACGTAGCCGAGAGCTTCGTTTCGCTTCATCAATTCTGAGTACCTTTCCCACATATTCTGGTCTCGAATGAAGCGTTCTTTTGGTCGTAGTAGTCGTTGGAGAACATAGCTTCTGTCATCAGTCCATGAGTCGGCAGATATGCGCCAGGAGAGGGGAACCTTGAGCTGTATTTTAAGGCCTCCAGTGCCTTGCCGCACCGTTTGTAGAGCGAAGTGATCCTCTTGAGACAACGACTGTCTTTCGACTCAAATGTCATGAAACTCCTTTTCATACAGCCGCTGCAGATGGTACTCTATGCGGTCCGTTTCGGCAGATAGGTCATTCACGGAACCACGTACCCCTACTGGATCGTATAACATCCATCCCAGAGCCGTGCGTACGGCATAAGGTGCCTGGCGGTCGCCCACTCTCTGATCAAGTACCCAGCGCGCCCCTGGCACTTCGCAGCCGATGAGGAGATCCAATTCGTCGTCTTCCCAGTCCACAACGGTTATATCCTGCAGGTTGGGCCACCTGGTCAAGATTGCGTTGACCGACCTTGGTGCTTGCATGGGGAGATCAGCTAATGTGAATGCTTCCGTTGGTTCGATTTGCTCTTGAGTGTCTAAAGAGGTAAGTTTCAACCTCAACCGGCCGGCAGTCATTACTTGTGTTCCTCCAACCGCGCTCACCGCTAACGACGTCGCACACTTAGCGAGCCTGTGTTTGTCGGCAAACCGCTCTTTCACTAGAGTAGTGTCAGATCCACTGTCGACAAAACCAAAGCTTTGACCACCCCAGTTGGGGTCACTACTCCCACGGCAACTACTCCTAAAAGTACTGGTTTACTAGCAGACCGCGAGGTTGAACAAATCACACTGGGCTTGGTACTCGTCTCTGGTAGGGTTACTCTCGCCTGGTGCAACATTCCATGGTGTCTGCCCGCGCAGCCCTCGCACCCACATCTGTACCTTGTTCTACAAGCTGCCGCCCGGTGAGTGGTGTTGAGAAGAACAAAACATGCTCCTGTCATCCTCGCTATCCCCAATCGTTCGTCTGTTGTGGCGCTCACGAACTTGAGGCATTCTGGTAGCCCATGGTTAGCACCACAGGACCTGCAATTTGGTTGCGCTGTGGCCTCGAGTGAAATGGCGTGTGCTTTGGTCCAAGGCTAATATTTCGGCCGTTCCTGAGCAGTGGTTTGAACCTGGCTGGTACTGTATCTGTTTGCTCGGTTGCTGTCCCGGATAAATCAGCCAAATCTGCTGTCAGCTATCTTGGTTTGCCTGTCCAAGTATTCAGTCAGGTCTTCGAAGTTAGCTTCCCTGTTGCTTCGGCTTATCCGTTCTGTTTTTTCCGCCCACCGACCCTGCAGTTCGGGAGAGATGTGCCGAACTAAGCCTTTCAAGGTGTGCGTTGCGTCTAGGTCAGCCCTGTAACCTAAATGGTCGAAGGCCGTTGAACAGTTCTGCCTCTTGGTCGCCAGGTCGGCCATTGTGTAGACATAGCCCTTGGTTCCCTTTGCCTCTACCATCAAGCCCTCTATTGGGTTACGGGATACTTTGAAAGGTCAGTCAACCAGATCCCTTAGAATCTTCCTTGCTCTTGTGTAGCCTTTTTCCGGGCCGAGCATGGTATGCCCGCCGATAGCTTCTCTTGCTTGGCATCGACAATAGTGAGTCAGATGGAGGAGCCTTTGCCCGGGGTCGGTTATCTTATTTTCAACGAATGTTTCGAACTGTTTGACAAACCTGCACTAGTGTTCAGATCGCCCGTCGAAAACCGTCAGTTCTACTCTTGGCAAATCCATCAATGGTGTTTTATTGTCGGCGACCGGCGTGAAGTTTCCTATTTTGTTGTGCCCTGATCTATCGAAGTGTCTTAGTCTTTGGTCTCATGCTCACGCTCTTTATGTCTACACTTCTTTTCTGCTTCCTGGGCCTGTTGTCTAGCCGATAACAGCTGTTGTTCTAGGTCTAATATCCTCAGCCGACTTAGATCGATATCCTTACAATCCATATTGCCCTCAGCAACACATGAATTAGCATTGACAGGGCTAGGCGATCTAAGGCTAACTGAATAATCAAAGGTACCCAAAACCTCCTCAGTGACATGCCGTTTCACTTCCTGTCCAGATTCCAACCGCTTCGATCCTTTTTCTGGCATTTTGCGTGTTTTTCTCGTTCCAAATTGATCTATTGAGTATTGTGACACACGTTTGAGCAATGCGTAGCCAAATTCACAATAGATCCCGAAATCAAAAGGCGATTATCCGTGATATACTACGATACTAGGTTGTCGAGTGAACAATGACACCGAAAACATACAAACCTCAACAATGAGATCACAATGACCCAACAAACGGGAAATCGAATTGCGGCGTGCGAGCAAGGAGCACGTGCGTCATGCAGGTCCAGAACAAGGATATGACAAAGTAGCGCTCCGGGTGCGAACAAACAACGATTGGTCCAGAAAAACAAACGGTTCGTAAAGACACGTCAATAGTGTAAGCAAGTGAGTGAAGTTTGGAAAAACAAGGAAATGCAAGGGTTTTGGGGGATTTTCCACGACCGGTCGTTACAGCCGCTTCATCAAGTTTTTCTTGGTCTGTGCCTCTGAGAGGCAGGCCATGTTGCGCGCATTCCAAAATTGTGGAGGATGGTTCTTGAAGTTTAAGGGGCTACATTAATGGGTGATGCTGGTAAAGAGTGGATCGTCCGGGATGAGTGTTGTAACAGATGGCGTGGTGTGGACAGAATATTGTCCTAATGAACCTTCCCATACCTCGTTGAGCGCATTTTTGGGGGAGCTTCTTAACATTTCTGAGGGCAAGGTGGTTTGCTTTTATCGAGATCTGCACATGCTTTCTGCTCAGCTACTTCAGATCTGCTGGGACTCAGGTCTGGGTGGTTGGTAACTCCAGGTAAATCTGGTTGTGGGCTTCGCTTTTCCGTTTCTAGTTGCAAGGCGAATCTCAGGCAGTCTCAAGAGCTTTCGGCTCATATTTACATTCGGGTTCTGGTTCTCTGGGCCTTGAGTAAAAGTCTCACGTGGATAGGGCTGCCCTTGAAGACTCCTCCAACTAATGGGTGTTGACGTCTTATTTATGCAGCTCCTGACCTGGTGTTTGAGGGTAGACTCTGTCAGTAGGCTCAGTATCTTTTGCTTGTTTTTGGAGAATAGTCAGGGGCTTTCAGCGAGGTTAGGGCCCTCCCGGGGTAGACAAGGCCTTAAGAAGCGAATTGGCTATCTCACTTTGGTTCGGATGTCTTCGTAAAGAGCCCCAGATTGTAATTCGTCCCGCTCTGATTGTCTTTGCCTGTAGTTTCCAGACCGCATCCAGCACTAGTCGTCCTATAACCATCACTGCAGTTTCACCTACTGCTAAGCTTGGTAGTGATATAGCTATCAGGGCTTTGAGGTGGGCCAAATCAGGATCCAGCACCGCCACTCTTGCATGGAGGGACTCTCAGCAGATATGGTTTTCATCCACAACTGGGGTGTTGTTTTCCATGGACTCACCACCTAGTAGTTTCTTCAACTGATGCACAATAACTGTGTCATCATTTGACTGCAACTCTCTGTTGACTGGATTAGTGTTCTATCAACCACATCGCACCCCTGTGGTCTCAGCTTGGGTGAGTGATTATTTTTCTTCCAGACGCCCCTGAGGCTACGATGTACAGGCATATAAGCAGTTCGCGAAGACCCGCTATAAACTGGCGTGCTCAACATTTAGCTTCAGATCAACAAAAGAGAGCCGGCTGCGTTTCCAGTGGTATGAATAATCCCAGACACCACGGACATGGTCGAGGCCGTATTATCCGCATTTTGAAACTTCCACAAATTTTGGAACATAGACACATCTTTCACTGGCCTGTTATCTCCGTTTTATCTGATTTTACGGCAGCCTTCGACCCAATCGACAGCTCAGTTTTCTGGCGCTGCCTTTTGTTGAAGGGTGTACCGGAAAAATTCATTTCAATCGTAAAATCCCTCTCCATTTATAGCCAAAGCCTACTTAAGGCTCACGGTGATCTACCACCCGAGCTCACCACGAGAAGCGGTGTACATCAGGGTTGCCCTTCTCCTCTTTCCGCTTGACATTTATGACTGATATGGTTTATGCAGGGCTGGGTTGGTCCAACGCCAAACCTCACAGTGTCCGGGGAGATCATGAACGTGGTAGACAAGTTCTGTTACCGAGGGGGCTGCTTCTCACCCGGAGGCCGGATATTGGATGAAGTGTCCCTGCTTATACAGAAGACTCGTTCGGCACCTGTCGGCCTGGGTCATCTGTGATGTCGACATGGCATCTGTTTACCTACGAAGAGTCGAGTGTACGCTGTGGCAGTCGGGTCCGTGCTTCTGTGAGGTTCGGAAACACAGCCGTTGTGGGTGCAGGAAATACGAAGACTGTCGGTATATGAACATCGATGTCTTCATTGTATTGCTGGAATCTGGTGGAAGTAACTTGTGACCAATGCTGAGGCTCAGTGGAAAGCCTCAGGTTCAGGGATTGGACCGTGAGATGGATAGCCTAAGCTCAGCAGGCCAAGATGGTTGGGACAAGTGTTACACATGTCCCATGACAGGATCCCACGGGGTGCTATGTTTGCTGAAGCGCGTACCGGTTAAAAGATGCATCCGTAACGCGAACGAAAGGTATGAAAAGCCCAACCGGTGGACTTGGCCATGCAGGGAGTGTTAGACTTCCCAGGTGGGGTCGAAGAGACCCTCCCACTCAATGGTTAGATACTTTTGGGGGATATGGATAGAGGCAATGATCAGTGGCGCTCTTGCAGTCACCAGCTTTCTTCACCGACCTAATCCCATTGGTTTGGTTCTCATCTCACTCATTTCTTACTCGTTTCTCTTTCACCACGTCATTTTGAGAGCGCTGCCAGGAGGTAGAAACCAAGGACACGGTACCCAGCGCACGTTTAATTGTCGTCTGAACAGAAAAGACATCACAGCAAAACTTCCTTATTTATCACCCTATCGCGCCCAGAAATCCCCTCAGTGGGCATAGAAAGTTCCCGTAGATTCTGACTCGCCATTTTCAGATACAAAGTTTTGGTAATTAGCTAGAGCACCACCACAACTTCAAAGCAGGTTGTAAAATGCTCAACAGCTATAAAACGCTGAGCAAAAAGCACCCAAAATTTCGAACCTGCCGTCAAGGTGTATTCTTTCAGTTAAAATCGCTGAACGGGACCCGGAAGGGAAGAAAAAGATGGGTTTTATTGGCGCCGTTACTTTGAACTCCCGATGCGGTTTTGCCCTCATTGCGAGGTCCTTTGAGAGATGCAGTAGAGCCACTGACGACCAATGACCACGGAGTTGCAGCAGATAACCGAATTGAAGCCGACGCTCCTGGTGGGTATTTTTGCCTCGTGCACTGAATAAATATTAGAGTGCAATAGTCCTATAGAGGACAGGTAATTCGCTATCATTCCTCCAGTAATTCCTTTACTCAGTGAAGCCAGATGTTATTGAAACCCATTTGCATGTAAACTCCTCAGTAGGTGCTTGCAAACGTGCTCCTGGGTGATATTCTCTATCATTTTGCATAGGACTCTGGTTAGACTAATCGGTCCACAGTTCCCACCTGTCAGCGGGAACCCCTTTGTAAATAGTCCCCACTGCTGCGTTTCACCTTTCCTGCGACAGCCCTCCAAGATCCCAGGAGGCGTGATATAATGTGTTCAAGCACCTGGAAGGTTTGGACGTCCCTGTATCCGCGAGACCGGGTGAGATCCACCCTGCTTTCCCTAGGCCGCTGGCAAATATCCTTTCCAGCTTACGCCTTCGGAGCCGTATGAAGAAAAGGACCCAATGGCTGCATTATTCCATCTACCCTCAACAGACAATCGGTTGCCACGCGGAATCCACGGATGACGGAGGATGGCGAAAGCTGAACTCGCCTTCTGTATACGCAACAACCCTCCATCTGACACCCTCCCACCTGGTGAGATATAGCTGCCCAAGTAACAAAATGTATCCACTTCAGCTTCAGCTTCTTCTGCATGGTGTTGAGCCAACCCAGTCCCGCGATGGCATTTCACGCATCCCAAACATTGCGACATTGTTGTCAGGGCTATCTAAGTGAGTTCACCACTTACCTGAAGCTTCACTCAGAAGAACAATATCGGCTGCATATTCCAGGTCAGACAATTTACTATCTCAGCACAGATCTATGCCGCTGTTCTCACAAGGAGATGAGGCGACTTCAAGAATGGATTCATCTTCAAATTTGAAGAAGAGGGATGAAAGAGAGCAACCCTGACGAACACCATTTTCTGTGGTGAACTCGGGTGAAAGATCGCCGTAAGCACGAACTCAGCTTCTGCTGTTCGCACGCAAGCATTGAAAAAAGATAAAATTCTCTGGACTGTACTTCAATGAGGGGCAGCGCCAGAGAATTGAGCGGTAGGCTGAGTCGAAAGCGGATTCAGATCAAGGAAAACAGATTTTGGGCCAACTGAAGATGTATCTTTGCTCTGGAATTGCCGAAACCTGAAGACGTGATTGATTCAACCAGAGCCGGGTCTGAAACCGGTTTGATTCTCACTCGTATACATTTCGCGGTCCGTCTCCCATGGGCATAAACCAGGAAAAACTTGGTGGAGCGGCCGTCACAGGGCCCGGAACCGACACAAGTCATCGCACACACTGGTTCAATCAAAGCAGATCCATGCCCAACGTTCCCTCCTCCTCGCCCTACTAAGGTTTCTCGTGAATGTGCTTTAAGATGTCTAGCCACCGGCTGCGTAAGTACTTCCAACAAGATGCTACGGCCCAGACAAAAGGCAGAAAAGAACCTCTACACAGTGGGTGTCACGGAAACCTGGCTCATCCGAGATAACTCAGATGGTTTAATAGATATTACCAGATACTCAATGACCCGAAAGGACTCCGACCGAGGTCAAGCTGGTGGTGTTTCTCCCTGCCTGGACTATATGCTACTCCCGGCACAAATCACTTCTTTGATGCCGGTCCCTTCCATTGGCCGTTTCTGCGTGAAAGTAACGCTGAGTAGTAAAGAAACAATAGTAGTGGGTACGGTATGCCGACCGCCACGGTATCAGCAGGAAGAATCAACAGCGCTTGGTGAATAGATAAAAGAGCTAAAGAACACTCAGTAATTCACTCACTTGTTCATTTTGGGGGACTTCGATGCTTTCTCAGTAGACTGGCCCAGCCAGTACTCCACGGACTCGATGTTTGATGCCCCCCTACTAGCCATACTTCCCAGATGTCCTGGACGCGATGTTTCTCGAGTCCAACAAGGTCTCGTCACGGGGAAACACCCTCACTTCTCGATCCAGTCATCATTACCGAGCCGCACCAGACGGACCATTTGTCGCTCCTGCCCAGTAGGGAAGAGTGATCACGGAGTATTCAGCTTGGACTTTGTCACTCGGCGGTCTTCAGGCAGTTCTCCACTCAGGACTGTAGGATCTTTTGGAAAAGCCAACTGCTTCCAGCCTAGGAAATATCTCACATTCCAACTAAAACCCATTCCCTGGGATTCCAACGTAAGTGCACTCAACTAACTAGCTGAACCAAGGATTTTCAGCGCAGACACTTTTTTCCTGCCTGGGGTGGTTGTTCAGTTCTGCGAGCGACCACACCTAGGTATTCTTAGATGACATATTAAGAATCCATTCAGACGTCGATCACGGACCTCTCCACCACAAAATATTTCCACGTCAGATTGATTTTTATTTGGAACAGTTTTTCACAGGAGATGATGAATGGCCAAATGAAAAACGATTCAAAGCAAATCTTAGATACATACACTGGATTTTTACTTACTCCATCCCCAAACTCCAAACAAAATATCATTGCAAATTTCACTAGCATTGCTCGTGCCGTTGTTAGCGTTTTTTGATTTTATTCAGTCTGCTGCACTCAACACTCTCCATAGCGAGTTTGGTGAGCTCAAGCTTTTCAGCTGTTTTCCCTTCTCAAAAGAAGAAAGCATGCAATGTACGGTATCAATTTGGGTTGAGACTCGATCCCGTGTACCATCCAAAGGACTTCATATGCGAACGAAAAATGACTGGGAACTTTACTTGTAACTACTTGTTGTACCGCTCTGTTATGACACACTGTACACTGAAAAAGCGGGACTGAGAGTGCGTGACCACATGCAAGTGTCTTTGTGTCTCTGTTTTTACCCTTACTGCTGGCTTGGTGTGCCACTTTCGTCTGCGTTTTATTGTGATGTCGCCCGTTTTAGTCGCGGCTTTTATTCTACTTGGTTACCTTTATATCTTCTTTGTTCATGAGACTGTTTGCGCGTGGAAACATCTTTTAGCCATTTCCAAGTCTGGCAAGCATCGTTTCTATCAGGTTAGGGTAATATTTTTGCAATGGGTTTTCAAGCATTTCGGTAAATAATTGACGCATAAGAGTATATTGTTCCTCCTTAATCTTACGGCAAAATGTTTCATTGCGCTGAAAATCTTTCACGAGTTACTCTCACAAAGTACTTTCAAGATCAACGAGTAAAAAGCAACCCTGCAAGGGCTTGGCAAAAAGCAATAATTTCATTTGAGCCTCTATCCCTGAATAGCCTTCTGCTCAGCTCACAGGGCTCGCTGTTGAAGCTAGGTAGAGCCTTCCAGATCGTTGCCCCGGTGAGAGTCGAGATAAGTCCCGCCAGGCCATAATTTCTGTGTCTGTGCTGCGGTCGTTTTGTTTGCCCTGTAGATGAAACTGGGTTCGAACCCAGTTTGCTCTACTGAGAGGGCCACAGTCCCATCGTTGCTAGCTGTTGGAAGTCCCGTAGATACGTCAGCCAGGGGCTTCAGGATGACCGGGCCTTCAATTTGCTCAAGGTGATGGCCACCTCGGAGATGTCTGTCACGGCACTCTCCACGTCCGGCGCGAGGGTGATACCCTCAAAGGATAGACCCGTCATGCCACTGTCCCCTCCAGAGTATGCAGTAGCCACCGTGTTGCCGCTTCCTGTTCAATCAAAATGATTGATCAATGTATGTTTGAACAGCTAGACTGTGTATTCCGTGCACTGGCTACAAGGGCTAGCTTGCCTTTTCCCACCTGCGTAGGTCCACCCCATATCCATCCAGTATGTTCATACTCTCTAATCCAAAGTGCAACTTGGTTAAAAGGGCAGAGGTCAGTGGGGTTTACCCTTCTGTTTAAAGCTAGGCAATGATGATGATGGTGTCCGCTCCATGGATTTGTTGGAAAGAATGCATGAGAGCATCTACCCCATCAGGGCATGCCTTTCTTGGTCGATCTTCACGTCGCCTACGGGTACCCCTGGGGCGGACTTCAACCGCGCACCGGTAAAGTACGATCTGGCGTTGGTTTTGGCACTCTTTGCCAGTTTTTCTCCAGATTTCTTTCGTCCAGCTATCTGCATGGCCGAAAACTCGGCCCTCGCAGCTTAGTACTGCAGGAAGTATTGATGGCTAACATTTTTCCCTTAATTCGCCCACGCCACCTTTTTCTCCTTGAGAACCTTGCGGACTAGGCTGGTCAACAGTGAATGGGCTCCCTCCTTTCCTACCCCTCTGAGTGGCGCCACCAGGTTTGTGCAAAGTTCTATACCACCCCGGATGCGGGACCACTGTCTTTCTACGTAGTAAATCGATTCCACATTCTCACCACTCTACTTCTGGAGAAGTCTGCTCGCACGTTTACCATATAGTGTGGCTTCCACAATTGTGTTCCACTGTCTATCGTTTTGCAGTCAGTGGCCTGTTGAAATACATCCTCGGCCCTTATTCCTGATGAACCCTTCAAGATTTCAAAAGCCCCAATAAGGTCTCCTCTCAGTTTTCTTTTCCCGGATGAGAAGAGTGTCATATACCGCGGTCTTTGTTCAAATGGTTTCCATTGTCCTTCAACCATCCAACTGGCCAGTAGCTGAACCTCTAAGCAAGCCGCACCCTTTTTAAAAATAGGCTTCCAACCCCTACGCAGTGTCTGAAAGCTGACCTCGCTTAAGCCTTTTACATAGGCATGAACACTTCCGCCGTTCTGCAGTATGATGTCAGGCGCAGCCCCGAGAGCTCGCTTGTTGCCTTATCAACGACCAGTTAGCACTGTTCAGCACACTGAGGGTCTGCAGTCATTTGTTTGCTGCGTCACCCCAACTGTGAATGGTCCATTTACTTCCACGAAAACTCTGGCCAGCAGGTGACTTGCTTCCCTTTAAGGACTTATCCAACTTGCTTGCCCCTATAACTATCTGCTTCGGGTCCCTTGATGAGTCATTGCGATTTCCTGGTTCAACAAATTTTACATCGCCCGCGGAAAAGAAACATAGTATGGTCAGATCTTTCACCGAGTCATTTGAGTAGATAAATATCAGTGGGGGTAAAACTGACCCTTGAGATACCACGGAGGTTAATTCAGCTGCTTTCGAATGGCAGGCCCTCACCCTAAAACGAAACATCCTGCTGGTCAGGAAGGCTGATGCCAACTTGCATAATTGCTTTACTAGCTCAAACGTCTTCAGTTTCTCCATCAACAAGCAATGGTTGACGGAGTCGAAAGCCTAGCTGAAGCCCAGATAACAAGCTCTGACCTTCTCGCCCTAATCCAGCTGGGCACTGAATTTGTCTAGGAATACCATAGGGTTCACGAGAAACGATTTGCCTTCAAAAACCCTAGCCGCGGCTAGCTGAGTGAATTACAGTTCATTCAGTGTTTAAATACGTGTTCCTATGCCAGTCGTTCCAAACTCTCGCACAAAGTTCATATAACCCTAGAGAAACGTGGCCCTCCCTTGTGGATAGACACAGCTGTGGCTAACTTCCAGCGCAACGGCTATACCCCTGGATTTATCGTGACGGTAGGCACGACAGACGAGTTCGCTGATCACGGAGCACAAAGGCATTATGACGGCTGAGAGTACACCGTCAGGCACCGCCGGCTTAAGTGAGCTCAGCCCTTCCAATAACTCCCTTGTCTCCCCTTCCACTATTTGCAGGTTGGAAACGATGTGAGCAAACGAGTTCCGATCGGTTTTTGTTGCCTCCGTCATATCTATGCACGTCCTCAAACTGTAGGCCAGAGGCATCGGTGTAGCTTCGGTCTTTATCACACATTTCACCCGCATCCCTCAGGGCCAGAGGTCATTCTCCATGCCTGGGTGAAGCTTTTGATTGAATGTTTCCATAGTAGCTCTTCGGGTTTTGCCTGGCCTCTTTGGCCAATGCTATTCCAAAGGTTATTTTCGCGCCGCACTCGACATTTAGGCTGGGTTTTCATCCTCCTTGTACCGTAGCCGAGTTTTCCGCTACCAACGTCCTTAAAGATCTGCCGGCTTTTGCCTTCTTTTCCCCTCCGTTCGAACCACCGGTGTCTACCAACCTGGCTTGCCGTTGTTTTTTCAATCCTGAAGTAGGGCAGACTCCTGGGTTGAAGCGACGGTTTTACTTACCTTACCCCCAGGTTGGTATGTCCTTGTTCCCTTATGGCCAGTTTTTGGAATATTAGGCAAGGTATGATATCCTCCCGTCGTGCAGTAAAATACTTCCCTGGCTGTTGCTAGCATCCGGTTCCTGATGTTTGGGGTTTACGAACCCAACCCGAAATGGTCTCGCTGGGCCTGTCTGTAATCCCGGTCGCCGTTGCTTCCATATGCCGACCCTGAACTCTCCTGATTCCTACTATTCGACTAATGCCTACAAGCCTTAGTAAGTTCCACATCCTTCTGTTGTCCGGAGCCCGCCTTGTTTCGGATTCCCTTATGGTCGGCTCTCCATGGTTCGGTACGAATACATTACAGCATTTCATCGTAGTGGGTTCCTCGCCAGCTCCGATCTCCTGCATTTCTCCTTTGTGTCTCCCTTTTTGGTGCCCTATACATTCTAAAACCGGCCTCATTGCCCACTCAGAGGTACCAAATACCTGCTGTTTGTGTGACCTTATTCTTCTTTGGGTCTGTTTGTGGCACCGTACAGCTTTGGCGTTGAGGACAGTGGACTCGCTACGCTTGGTCTATAACTGAGTCCCTTTGCCGGAGCCCCTCCCATATTTTCAATGCTCATCGCTACTACACCCGCGTAGAAAAGTTGAGAAAGTTCACTTTTCCTCCGGAGTGCTGAAAGTCCTGGCGTATAGTAGTGGATTGTAAAGCATGCTTGGCGGAGGTCTTACAAGGAAGGCATATCCACTTGGTCCAACTATTTTGGAAACACTTAAAGTGTTGCTCCTCTGGGATTCCTAGGCACTTCGTAAGCGCCAGTAGTTGGCACAAGTTAAATGCTACCCCATGAAGCACTTGTTTTGCGCAGGCACCCGACAACGGGGAGTAGGGCACTCTGGGCCCGGTTTACCGGAATCAAAAATGCCTGACTAGCGCCGGCGTTTCAAAAACGAGCAAATACAGGTTTCGTGATGACTAGGAATTACACAAAACTTTGACTACAGAAATAATGCGTATCAATAGGTTACTACAAAACAACTGAGTGATACAAAAACAGCAAATGCCTCAGATATACCAATCTGAAAGATATACTAGCAGAAGATGCGAGATTCAATCCAAATTCGAAAGTGCCGCTCTACAAGGAGGGGGTTCAGTTAAAGAAACCGGTATAATACTGAAAAATAGTGGTGACTATACGAAACAGAAAGCCCTGCATCCAGTATTGCCTTTTATGAACTGAGTTTAAAGGCACTCAGAGAATATATCATGGCAGCAAATGTTCGGTCTAGTTTAAAACCCCACCACAGAAGTGGCTGACACCACCTCAACCGGCAGTGCTTCCAAGGGCTGACAACGCAGCACGCACATGTGTTTCCCCTTATGTACTCTATTACGCTCGGTTCAGCAAGTTTAGTCTCGTGTTCCGTTGTAGGGCCACTTAACCTCACCTCACTCTTTCCTTTACTTAACACGTTCTTCGGTCCTTCGTACTGCGTGGATCATCTGCACGTAACTCTAAAGCCAGGCGCTGTGCGAATACGTTAACCAAAAACATATTCTCCACCATCCGTGAGAATTGGAAGAATAACGGGAGAGATATTGGTTAGAGTGTATTTGAGAGCGTGCCCAAAAGCAACGGCCAAAAGGCAACGGCGCTTAGCAATCGGATTCCAGTTAAACAATAAACGCACTTAAAGCTTTGGCGAAGATAACTGACTCTACACCCTGAGTCTGGAGCCCCCTGCCAATACCAAAAACTGATCGGATTCAATAATCTATCGTTCTTGTCGGTAACCTTATCACTTCTCTTCCGTGTCATCCTACCTCTGTATGCACACTTATCTTTCGATTTTGTTCCGATCAGTTCTCACAGTGACAACCCTCACTGCATGATGTCATTCTGGCCCAATCCATTTTACCCTGCCCAAGCCAGAGGTACGTAAGATTCCAACCAATTTCGACCTTGTCGGCTCGTAACCAGTGCTCACTCGGTACCCCCATATACTCATAAAGCTCATTGATCACATACCTCACTAGCTACCATTTTGCGATGTCCTTTTTTGTCCGTCTTATACCTCCCAACATTACGCACCAGACACATCCGCAGCCATAACCAATCACCATATAAGAACTCGCCGTTCCAAAATTTGCATTATTTACGGCCAAATTTATCATCTTTTACCACCTCCATACTTTCCATATCTGAATCCGCAATCTTCCGTGGATCTTCCTCTTATGCAGTGTACGGATTGGAAACTCCCGGCTCAATCCATTGGTGCAACGGCCCGCAAGCACGCGTCTCTCCAGTTCCATTCTCCCAACTCCGACGCACAAATATTTTTCGTGCACTTTTGTTCCATCGCAGGCTTTCTTGTCTGGGTTCTTTTCTTCTTCTCGGTCTTCATACTAGGTCATTTTCAGTGAAACGACCTGACTGATCATCTCTTGCCTGGGTTTCTTTGGTCAACACTCTCGTGTGCTTCGTACACTGCTAGCCACAGGCACCTTCATTGTGCCTTTCAGGCTGCGCTGCTTTTCCGCGTTTCACCTCGTGTAAAGTCATCGTAACGTCATCGCTCTCACCTACAGTTTCTAATCATTTGATCTGCTATTAACTGATCATTTTTATCCTTCACTTCCTTATTTCTCTCCCGTGTTATTTGCTGTTACAACTACTGCATCTTCGCACCACGGTTCTTCTAACCTTCAAGCTACGATTCTCCACCGATCTATCTCACTTATCCAGCCACCCTGTGCTTCCATTAATTATGCGTTCTCCAGTCCTTTTTACGGCAACCTTCCTGCTGCGAAACGTACGTCCATTTATTCACGCCTCACCCGTGTTCGACCGTCGCCACTTGTCACACCTGCACTAATCAGACTGTTAGATTCACTCTTACCAGTGTTCGTCGACCCTCCCCTTCAAATTATCTCGTTTATCAACTTCTGCTCACAGCCATCACTTCTGCGCTTCCAAAGTTGGCTCTCTTTTGCTATCGATCCCCCATGTTCACCAGTCATGAAAACATTTATTAGGATTCATTCAATATAATTCCGTACCGTTTGACCCAACCCTACCTGTCCCTTCCAAACACTGCTACCCCCGTGTTCCGTCTCTTCACTCCTATTTGCTCCTGCTCTGACATAGATATATACATATATATTTATGTATCCACATATTTTCTCCGCCCCTCCAGTTCTTCGCCAGCCAGTCCTCTTGCCACCATGCAGCCGTCCCTCATGATATGCGTCCACTTTGTCTATATCTGTACTTCATATTTACCATATCTCGATCCTTTTGCGGCATTGCTGCCATCTGACTCACTCTTTATGTCTTGCATTGCCAAGCTCCTTGTTTTCAAATTGACACCGTCCGTTTATTGCAATAGCGCGTTGCTCATGGCTACCTGGTCCCTAGCAATACAACTCAATTTTTTTCTTCCTTTTTTCTCTTCCCTTTCCTTTTTTATCGTTCCTCGTAACGATAGTTTCTCATGCCCATTTTCAGTCCTCCTCGTGTAAAACTCCCAGGTCCCGTTCTCATCCACTTGGCTCAGCCAGCTGCTCCATCGGGCCTTGACCCTCAAATTTGTCGGGCCCATATTTGAATCCACCTCCGGATTCACCTAAACTCCCTCCATTACTCCTTGGTGTGCATACGTTTATCCCCCTCTCATCTCCTCCCTATGTCCTCCTACCCCCTTTGTCTCGCATATTAATAAATTTTTCATTACTTTTGTCTGCCAGTTCTGTCGCTTGTGAAAAAGTTTGATCATGCGTAAGGCATGCTTCGGGCGTCTCCGGAATAAACTATTATTATTATTAATGTTATTATTATTACTGTAGCCCTCCAACTAGCCTGAAGGCCTCTATTAGATCCCACGTAAGTCCTCTACCTTTCATAGAGAAGAGGTTGAGCAACATTACCCGCTCTAGGCGCGTTTGATGGTTGTGTCACAATAATATTCTAGTGAGCAATCGACGAACTTTCCTAATTGCAACAGTGTCCCATGCGATAGCCCGGGTTCCAGCTTGGACACAGTGTTCTAGGTACGGCCCGACCAATGCTTTATAGAGGGGCGACAGTACGAAGCCTCTTCTTGACGCCACTGTGCACAGTAGTTAGCAGAGTGCCGGTTAAGCTTTAGTCGCGACAGCCAAATACGGCGGAGACGGCTGGTGGCAACGGTTCGCCTGCACTTCAAGCTTCATGATGTAACTTTCCGTATTTCATGTGAGTTTTACAGGTCTGGGAACTTCGGTTCACCGCCGGTGCCCCAGGTGCGAAGCTACACTTTCCTATGTTGGGCGGCACTTGCCACCTTGAGGCTCAGGCTTGGGCCCTATTCAACTCCCCTTGAAGGGACGCGGTAGCGGTTTCACCCACCAGCTTTAATTTGCCAGAAATTAGGGGGGCCTGGGTTTTTTGCACGCCTTCCAAAAGATTGTTTAGGCGGATCGAAAACAGCAGGGGACACAGGACTGACCCCAGTGGGACCCCACTGGCAGCCGTGACCCTCGTGGACTTGTCTCAATCTATCACACATTATATGCTAGGCTTGTGAAATATGCCCGGGATTCCGTCCGGCTCCTGTTGTGCTGTGCCCAGCGCCTTCATTTTGAGTAATGGCAGGCGTTGTTTCACAGAGTCCAAGGAACTTTGAGAGTCCAAATATTGGACCCCTACTTCTTCACTTCTATCTGATCAAGCGGTTACCTCGCCTGAGATGACAGGCTGGGCAAGCACGATCTCTTTTGACAAACCGGTGCTGCCTCCTGGATACTATCCTATCCTCAGATAGATGATTGGCCAAACGGCCCTTGATCCACACATCCAGTATCTTTAGAGGCACAGGACGTGAACCGACCAGCCAACAGATTTGTACCTTTCACTCCAACCAGCCCTTGTGTTTAGGGGACGGTTCGGTCTTTAGCCAGTCCTAAAGTCGTTGCTCACTGTCCAGAGAATTATTGCGCAACGAAGCAAGATGGTTTCCACTGCCGAGGTAAGATGATATAGAACCGCAGTATGGTTGGCATCTGGACCGGAGACCAGACTGCACCTTGACATGGTATGATGGTTTGCGCACCTCTATGACCCAAAGAGCTATACAGGATGGCTCCTTTAAGCCGGAGATGCAATCATGCCTAACAGGACAAATTTCAGTCTCCTGGTCCTCCAGGTTGGGGGTTGATCTGAGCTGGCAACTCAATCAGCAAAACCGCTGGAAGAATAATTGATCCGAGCAAATGGGCTACCACTAAGCCATCCTACTGCCTTGCGGCTAGGTTCTTGTTAGAACTAAAGGCTTTGGATGGGGACCATAATTATTCTCCTGCTTTGTGGCTGGACACCCTAGCAGTGCGCGTCCAACATCTCCCATGAACTGCACGAATACTAAGAATTCCATACTGCATCGGTCGTCGCACAGGCTAATCAGGACCGCACTGCCCATTGCATCGAGCGGGGCGGGTAGGGATAAGTGGGCTACTGCTCAGAGTTCCCTCTCTTTTATTTAACTTTTGTCTTCTGTCCCTAACCATCCCTCTTTGCCCCATCTATCCACCCATAATGCTCCCAATGATGACACGGTCGACACTCGCAATGATTCACTGTCAAAGAGTGTCGGGGATAATCCTCTGTCTGGTAACTCACATTTTCTCAAGCTTCGTCAGCCTCTTAATCTCGGATCCTCCAACGTGCGTACACTCAGGCAGGTCGGTCAGCAGGCGTGTCTAGCGCTCACAATAAATTCTCTGAAGATTGATGTCTGCTGCCTCAGTGAAACGCGTATCCAGGATTCGAGCAGTGTAATCCAACTAACTGCCCCTGGTATCTCATCGAGGTATATTCTGCGCACCTCAGGAGACGAAGCAGCTAGAGCTGTGGGTCAACGTGGTGTAGGAATTGTCTTGACTGACAACGCCGAGGCTGTCCTTTTAGATTGGATTCCTGTTAACAGTTGTTTATGTGCTGTGAGACTCCAAGGGTCAGTCGGCTTTCGAAGGGATAGTTGTGTTAGGCGCAATTTGTTTGTGATCTCGGCGTACGCCCCAACAGACTGGTGCTCAGACTTGCAGAAAGATGAGTTCTATGATGCCCTTACCACCCTCTTTCGCAGCAGTAAAGGTTCCGACATTGTAGTGCTAGCTGGTGACTTCAATGCACAAGGTGGCAAACTTGGTGTGTAAGAAGCCTGTTAAGGTGGGCGTTGTGCTTTACCTGCTGAGAGTACAGATAACGGGGATAGGCTTCTCCAATTTTGTGCAGATAATCGATTGTTCTTGTTTGGCACCAATTTCCGACACAGCTCTCGTCGCACAGCGACATGGCGCTCTCACTCTACAGGAATTTGAGTCGAATTAATCATATCGCTGCAAGCTACCGGTGGCGCAGTTCTGTTCAGAACTGTAGATCTTACTGGTCCACGTATGTAGAGCCGGACCATGCATCAGTTTTATTGCGATTATCTCTCCACCTCCATGGTCATCGACGCAAACCGCAAACCGGATTAGCCGTGCAGCGTTTCTGTGATCCAGACGTACGCACCCGTTGTGACCAGAATTTAGCACGAGCTAGGATCTTTGACTACCGGTTATGTAGATGAGCCTTGGGCCCATATCCGCAGGAAATGCACGTTGCAACAGGTTTCGCCTGTGGCCCTAGATCCGTTGTAGAAACTATCCCGATTACTTGAACTTTCAATATAACAGAAAACGTGGTCTCACTAGCTTTACGCACGATATGGGCTGTACACGGCTACGGGCAGCAGAACAAATTCCAAATGTATAACCATGTTTATCATAATTTCGTGGTTCTAAACAATGCAATACATAAAAATACATAAATGCAATGACTTACAGCCAGGTGAGCAACCAAGGGCAACAGTACAGAAAGTTATCCGAAAAATCGGGACAGCGCGGTCATAAACGGTCCACTCAGCAAGGAGTCATGCGAAACTGTAGCGCAGCACGGTTGCGGTACAGACAGTGGGTCAAGAAGCGTAAGTGAAACGTTCTGCAAATTTTTCTTACAAGGGGAATGTACAATCATAGAACAATCGAGTCGGGAACATAACGTAAAATGTTCACGCACCATACGTCGGAAAGGGGTAAATCTGAACTGTGTCAGTACAGTAAAAACAGGGAATTGGATCACAAGTATTCGAGGTTCATGACGCATATACACGCTACTCACGAGTAAGACAAGCGAAGATGTCGTCAAAAATACAAATTACAAAAAGTATTTTACACTGCCCCCGGGGTCAGGGAACCCCACCAGCCATATTCGTAATTGAAGCGTCACCTTCCAGCAAGCACAGTTGTCGTAGATCTCGTCGGTGAATGCCGTTAGCAGTGCGTACAATGACTTCTCTTGTTCGGCCGTCGCTTCCAATGGTGGCGCTTTCCACGATACCTTTACTTGGTGAAACATGGCTCCAGTATCTGCAACCAGGGTGTACCGATACTCCCGGAACCTCGGAAGAATTCCATATAGACTGTTGACGAGGTCTGGACCCGTCAGCAGTTGCTTATTCAGGGACGTTTTGTTGCATTCTGCAGCACAATCGAATACAGCTCTAACCCTCGTTTGATCTCCGTGCTTGTACACTCCATGGTGTGCCAGATACAATACATGCGGGCCAGTCAAGTTCTGTTCTGAGCCGGATACAATCTCAGCGTAGCCTTTCGTAATGTACTCGTTGACCATGGCTGCGCATTGTTCTTTAAGGTCATGGTCCCTTTCGAATCGCTTCTTGAGAAACAGCAGTCTCTTCGGTGCAACATCCTTATTATCCGGCAAGCATGGTCCACCGGGCTTCCATGGCAGGGCTATTTCATAGTGGCCGTTGACCCAAATCATTGAGGGTGTCATATGACGTAAAGCTGTTTTATCAACTTCTGGCATACTCCGTTTGATGAAAGACTCTTCCACGAACTCAGAGTTGAACATACGCTCCGAGCTCATATCCAATTCAGCGGCCGTGACATGACTAACATTGGCCGTCGCCTTACAAGGACGTTGGCACGAAGTCGGTCCTAATATCACCCATCCTAGAGGTCCTCTCACGCCATAAGGATCATCTGGACTGCCCGTTCGTTGTTCTAGCACCCAATGTGCCTTTGGAACGTCGGCACGGATGAGAATGCGGATGTCGGAGTCATCAATGGCTGGCATTGGGACTTCTTGCAGATGACTCAAAACTTCTAAATCTTGCTTTAGGTTGAGTGGTCTCAGTTTAGGCAAGTTTTCTACTGCCCACGCTCGGCGGACTTGGATGACTTCCTGACCGTCTAGCGAAGTTAATGTAAAGGATACAGTGCGCGCTTTGGTTACACAATTACTATCGATGGTCTTAACCGCCAGAAGCTCGGGCTTCCCATTGAGACCCAATTTTGTCAGGAGCGACTGGTCTACGAAAGTTGTGTCCGATCCACTGTCCAGCAATCCATTCACTGTGACCTCCCCTAAAGGACCTCGGAGGCGGACTGGCAATATAGCAAGGGAAATTCGACGGTCGGCGGTACTTTCGTCTGCTAATACGTGACCAACCGAAGCAGTGTTGTCTGTTGGCAGGTTTTGGTCACGATTAGATTCTGGGGTTTTTGGTCGATGTAGCATCGGGTGGTGTTGGCCTACACAGCCCTTCAGGCCACACGTCTTTCGCGAACGGCAGTCTTTAGTTACATGATTAGGCTTTAAGCATGAAAAACATAATTTCAGCTTCTTCACGGCATTATACCTGTCTATTACCTTTAAGTCTCGAAATTCGCTACACTGGTCCACGTAGTGGGGATTTTCACATATAGGGCAAACTTTGTTGGGGGTCGGCTTAGGACTGGTGCTAGATGGCTTAGTCTCGGTTGACATGATTGTGGCTACTCGCTCGGTGGAGTATAGACTGCTAGCGGGCTTTCGAGAATCTGGTTGTCTAGACGCAGAAATGGCCGGTCGAGATACGTAAACGAGGATAACCAAGGCAGCATCACCCTGATCGCTGACAAAACTCGTTAGTTCATCGAAAGTGGGCTCCCGTCCCGTTCTGAGAGTGAAGGATGCCCGGTCGAACCATCTAGACTGAACACCGGTGGGCAGTCGTTGCACAATAGCGCTCAGCGTCCGGCAGGCATTCAGATCAGCCTGTTAGCCGAGGCTCTTCATCGTGGCCGAACACACCTTCATCCGATCCGCCAATTTTACCAGCGCCTTGGTATCAGTTTGCTTCAGCACGGAGCCGTCACTTAGCTCATCGATACATTTTCTGGCAATCACGTGAGGCCTGCCGAACCGGCGTTCTAGTATGCGTATGGCTTCATCGTAGCCTTCCTGCGGCTCAAGCACCGTGCACCACCAAATGGCTTCAGCTGGCTCCCCCTCACAGGCCGAAATCAAGTAATCGAGGGGGTAGGCGGGGTCGTTATTGTACCTAGCGACTGTGGACTGGAAATTTCTCATGAAACCAATGAAATCCATGGGATTTCCATCGAATTTGATTGATCGGCGAGCAGGCAGGCTCATACAAGCTTGCAACAGCCTGGCGGTCTCGCTGACGTGGTCGAATTCCCTGGATTTAGCGGGCAGAACACGTATTCCCGGTCCGTTCAGTGTAATTTGGTCTTCCTGCCTTGTTTTTGACCCTGGTAAGGACATGACATAATCGTGAACAATTTTCAGTCTTTCACTGCAAGGTGGCGTAGGTGGCAGTATAGGCTCCGATCCAAAACTGCAGTTATCGTCGGACAATTCTTTGACGATTTCATCCTTGACTTCATTTATGCGTTTGGCAGCCTCGGCCTCCAGCTCTAACTGCTTAATCTTCAACCTGGCCAGTCGCAGTTCACGTTGTAGCTCTGGTCTGGAGGTTGAGCCATTTGCTGACTGAGCCTCTCTGTGGTTTGCTGGATGAGCCTCCATGCGGTTAACTGAATAAGCCTCCTTGCGGTTTGCTGAATGAGCCTCCATGCGGTTAACTGAATAAGCCTCCATGCGGTTTGCTGGATGAACCTCCATGCGGTTTGCTAAAGAAGCCTCCATGCGGTTAACTGACTAGGCCTCCATGCGGTTTGCTGAATGAGCCTCCATGTGGTTTGCTGAATGAGCCTCCCAGCGGTTTGCTGAATGAGCCTCCATGCGGTTTGCTGAATGAGCCTCCATGCGGTTTGCTAAATGAGCCTCCCTGCGGTTTGCTGGATGAGCCTCCATGCGGCTTGCTGGAAGAGCCTCCATGCGGTTTGCTGAATGAGCCTCCATGCGGTTTGCTGGATGAGCCTCCTTGCGGTTTGCTGAATGAGCCTCCATGCGGTTAACTGAATAAGCCTCCATGCGGTTTGCTGAATGAGCCTCCATGCGATTTGCTGACTGAGCCTCCCAGTGGTGTTTCGGCAAACCAGGCAATTCATCATTAAAAGACTGTATACTGAACGTAATTGACTCCATTTCAAACAAATATTGGTTGCTGGCTAACTGTAGAAACTATCCCGATTACTTGAACTTTCAATATAACAGAAAACGTGGTCTCACTAGCTTTACGCACGATATGGGCTGTACACGGCTACGGGCAGCAGAACAAATTCCAAATGTATAACCATGTTTATCATAATTTCGTGGTTCTAAACAATGCAATACATAAAAATACATAAATGCAATGACTTACAGCCAGGTGAGCAACCAAGGGCAACAGTACAGAAAGTTATCCGAAAAATCGGGACAGCGCGGTCATAAACGGTCCACTCAGCAAGGAGTCATGCGAAACTGTAGCGCAGCACGGTTGCGGTACAGACAGTGGGTCAAGAAGCGTAAGTGAAACGTTCTGCAAATTTTTCTTACAAGGGGAATGTACAATCATAGAACAATCGAGTCGGGAACATAACGTAAAATGTTCACGCACCATACGTCGGAAAGGGGTAAATCTGAACTGTGTCAGTACAGTAAAAACAGGGAATTGGATCACAAGTATTCGAGGTTCATGACGCATATACACGCTACTCACGAGTAAGACAAGCGAAGATGTCGTCAAAAATACAAATTACAAAAAGTAATTTACATCCGTTGTCCATCAAAGACACTGGATCTCACGAGAGTCGCTGAGTATAATGGAGCAATAGCGTCTGCTCTCGAACCGTAAGGAGATGAATAAGATGCGGAGAAGGCTGCAAAGACAAGTTGCGAAAAGCCCTAAGAATGATCGCGAAAATTGGTGGGTCAAGGTAGCCGAAGAAATGGAAATAGCAGCTGCTTCAGGTAACAGTCAAATACTGTTCAAGCTTATTCGTGACACCGGTGGACGGCGCATCCAGGTCGGTGAAACGATTTGCGACAGAAATGGAGAACCCATCCATAGCAAAAAGCAAAGGCTTGACCGTTTGGCAGAATACTTCACGGAACAGTTTAGCTGGACACGCACTAGTGTAGTTACTCGCGTATCAACAACTGTGAATCCTTGGGTGGTATCACTTGAGCCCCCATCGAAAGTAGAAGTAGAGTCATTTATTCGATTATTGAGGCGGGGGAAAGCGGCAGGTCCGGACGAACTTCCCCCAGTTCTTTTCAAACTGGGTGGGAATGTTTTGATAAAATCACTTACCGCTTTTCTCCGTGACATTTGGAACGAGGAGTGTATTCGGTTAATATGGTGCAAGTCACTCATTGTCCCAACCTTCAAAAAGGGAATACGCAATGACTGCAGTAATCATCGTGGGATTAGCTTAATTCCGATAGTCACCAAAGTATTAGCTTCGAGTTTGCTGCATCGTCTTACACCTGCTCGCGAGAGGAATATCCGCGAACAGCAGGCTGGATTCCGCCCAGGTCGAGGATGCATGGACCAGTATTTTACTCTTCGCCGACTAATTGAAACGCCTCACATGCACCGCCGACCGACAGTAATGGTTTTCCTAGACTTGAAACGTGCCTTCGATTCAGTTGATCGTTCATCGCTTTTCGGCGCTCTTCATGGAAAAGGTGTGCCCCAGAATTTCGTTAACCTAATGAGATCATTGTATTCTCCTACTTCTGGCCGCGTTAGAGTTTACGGTGAACTATCCGGTCGGTTCGAAACTACCAGTGGTGTTCGGCAGGGATGCCCTTTGTCTCCATTCCTTTACAACTTCGTCATGGACGAAATAATAGAGAGTGCGCTGCAAAATCTTCAGGATGTAGGCGTCGAACTAGCAAATAGTGAAAAGCTATGTGACCTAGATTACGCGGACGACGTTGTGTGCTTGTCCGAAAGCACGGAACATGCTCAGCGTGCACTAGATAATCTAGCAAGAGCTGTAGTTCCATTCGGCATGCGCTTTGCACCTTCAAAGTGTAAGGTGATGTTACAAGACTGGACGTCAGCGATTCCGAGCTTGATGCTCGATAGGGAGGTGCTGTCAGTTGTCAACCACTTCACCTACCTCGGTAGCTGTGTGACGACGGATGGGAGTACAGTAGTAGAGGTGAGCACGCGGATATCCAAGGCTCGGGGGGCGTACGCTGGACTGAAGCACTTGTGGCGCCGACCAGATATTTCACTGAAGTTGAAAGGTCGTGTATAATGTGCCTCAGTGCATTCAGTTTTGTTGTATGGTTGCGAGGCCCGAAGTCTTCGTGCTGGAGATATTTATCGTCTTGAGGTTTTCGACCACCGATGCTTGCTTAGTATCGCTAGGATTAGGTAGAATAGCTGAGTGAGCAATGATGAGGTCAGAAATCGAGTATTGGGTATTAATTCAGAGAACGTTTTGTCACAGCGTATTCAGCTCAGTAGACTTCGTTGGTTGGGACGTGTTGCCTATGGCAAACACACGTCTACCGTACCGTGTCCTATTCTCCGTTCCTCCTAGGGAGTGGAAGGGACCACGTGGAGGTCAACAGATGACGTGGCAGCGAGGAATGAGAAGATGTACAGAAGACTTAGGAAAAGTAGGTGCTTCACGTCTTCGTGGTTGGGGTCCAAAAGATCCGCCTACCAGTTGGCTGGAGACACTGAAGGATATGGCAACGAACCGCGAGCAGTGGCGATCGTGTTGTCACTTTCTGTCGAATTATAATGATTGATTATTGTGTGTTTGTGCAGTTAGACTGTGTATTCTGTGTGTTGGCTACTAGGGCATTCTTTCCTTTTCCCACCTGTGAAGGTCCACTCCCTGTCCACCTAGTATATTCATACTTTCTAATTCAACGTGCAACATGGTGAGAAAGGCAGCGGTCAGTGGGGCTTGCCCTACTGTTTAACGCTGTACGATGATGATGATGATTATTCTGATTCTATTGCCTGATAGGCCGATTGAATCGATTCCGGGCCTAGATGAGTAATTCCCATGTCAGAGATCGAGTATTCGGCCGCAGGTCACAGAATGTTCCATCAAGGCACGTCCAGCTTGGTAGACTGCGTTGTTTTGGGCCCGTGTTACGTAAGGCGGACGCACACCTAACGTAACGAGCACAATAATCACAGAGAGAGAGACCAAACGAGTCAGACCCATATTTTGATACTTAAGGATCCTCATTCCCCGAAGACACTCGCAGGGATTTATTATCTCTATACAAAAAGCAATAACAAATTCACCTTTACAATCCTCGTAATCCAGCAGCTTGAGCACCATGGTGGGATAAGCAATGGTCCGTGGGGCTTGCTCTGTTGTTTAACGCTGTACAATGATAATGAATTAGATGCTCCAACGAGATAATGGACGAAAAGTGATCCAAAAGCTGCTTACCAAAACACGGTTATTTTCGTTGATACCCGTGTAGTATAAAGTACTAGAAAAAACCCTTTTATTATGTCTCAACCTATTTAAGGCAGCCGGTCCAGATGCCAACCATACTGCGGTTCTATATCATCTTACCTCGGCAGTGGAAACCATCTTGCTTCGTTGCGCAATAATTCTCTGGACAGTGAGCAACGACTTTAGGACTGGCTAAAGACCGAACCGTCCCCTAAACACAAGGGCTGGTTGGAGTGAAAGGTACAAATCTGTTGGCTGGTCGGTTCACGTCCTGTGCCTCTAAAGATACTGGATGTGTGGATCAAGGGCCGTTTGGCCAATCATCTATCTGAGGATAGGATAGTATCCAGGAGGCAGCACCGGTTTGTCAAAAGAGATCGTGCTTGCCCAGCCTGTCATCTCAGGCGAGGTAACCGCTTGATCAGATAGAAGTGAAGAAGTAGGGGTCCAATATTTGGACTCTCAAAGTTCCTTGGACTCTGTGAAACAACGCCTGCCATTACTCAAAATGAAGGCGCTGGGCACAGCACAACAGGAGCCGGACGGAATCCCGGGCATATTTCACAAGCCTAGCATATAATGTGTGATAGATTGAGACAAGTCCACGAGGGTCACGGCTGCCAGTGGGGTCCCACTGGGGTCAGTCCTGTGTCCCCTGCTGTTTTCGATCCGCCTAAACAATCTTTTGGAAGGCGTGCAAAAAACCCAGGCCCCCCTAATTTCTGGCAAATTAAAGCTGGTGGGTGAAACCGCTACCGCGTCCCTTCAAGGGGAGTTGAATAGGGCCCAAGCCTGAGCCTCAAGGTGGCAAGTGCCGCCCAACATAGGAAAGTGTAGCTTCGCACCTGGGGCACCGGCGGTGAACCGAAGTTCCCAGACCTGTAAAACTCACATGAAATACGGAAAGTTACATCATGAAGCTTGAAGTGCAGGCGAACCGTTGCCACCAGCCGTCTCCGCCGTATTTGGCTGTCGCGACTAAAGCTTAACCGGCACTCTGCTAACTACTGTGCACAGTGGCGTCAAGAAGAGGCTTCGTACTGTCGCCCCTCTATAAAGCATTGGTCGGGCCGTACCTAGAACACTGTGTCCAAGCTGGAACCCGGGCTATCGCATGGGACACTGTTGCAATTAGGAAAGTTCGTCGATTGCTCACTAGAATATTATTGTGACACAACCATCAAACGCGCCTAGAGCGGGTAATGTTGCTCAACCTCTTCTCTATGAAAGGTAGAGGACTTACGTGGGATCTAATAGAGGCCTTCAGGCTAGTTGGAGGGCTACAGTAATAATAATAACATTAATAATAATAATAGTTTATTCCGGAGACGCCCGAAGCATGCCTTACGCATGATCAAACTTTTTCACAAGCGACAGAACTGGCAGACAAAAGTAATGAAAAATTTATTAATATGCGAGACAAAGGGGGTAGGAGGACATAGGGAGGAGATGAGAGGGGGATAAACGTATGCACACCAAGGAGTAATGGAGGGAGTTTAGGTGAATCCGGAGGTGGATTCAAATATGGGCCCGACAAATTTGAGGGTCAAGGCCCGATGGAGCAGCTGGCTGAGCCAAGTGGATGAAAACGGGACCTGGGAGTTTTACATGAGGAGGACTGAAAATGGGCATGAGAAACTATCGTTACGAGGAACGATAAAAAAGGAAAGGGAAGAGAAAAAAGGAAGAAAAAAATTGAGTTGTATTGCTAGGGACCAGGTAGCCATGAGCAACGCGCTATTGCAATAAACGGACGGTGTCAATTTGAAAACAAGGAGTTTGGCAATGCAAGAGTTTGTCGCAAGGTAGGAGCTCGACGCTTACATTCCTTCGATTCTTTTGTGCTTTTCCTGATATGTCATCGGTTACAAAACTGAACATCAAAAGTGAGCGGACACACCTGACTCCGCGACTGGGATGAGAACATATCTGTTGTTTGCGTTCTAGGGCCAATCTCTGGAGGATTATAGAGGCTAACACCTTCGACGCGACTGATATTATACTTATCCAATGGTGTATGGAGCAAACGTTGTGAGTCTCATTTGTGTAGATTGGGATGACGAATGAGTGTTTTCGCTTGGCGCAACGCTTTCATGAACCCAGATCTCGTGGGAGAGGTTATTGTACTCCTGGGTGAGTGATACACCATCATCCTCGAAGAGGGTCGCAAAAAAGTTACTTGAGCCAGGGGCCGTATGGCAACTGATGAACTGGAGTGCATGAGCCGCCTGCTCCTCGATGGGCAGTACAGTAAGGATCGACCATGGAGCATGAGCGTCTTCAAAGGAACATCTAGGTGACGAAACTGGTGTTGAAGGCCAGTTAAACTGTTTCTCGAAAATGCTCCACCCAGCGCTCAATACGACGGGGAAGCTGTGAGAGTGACTGACCGTTTTTCTCGCAGATCGTCTTGCTCATGCCAAGCTTTATTAAGCCCGTGGATCGGGTGAGCTGTAAAGGCTTCCGGACGTCACTAGTGAAAGCACCTTGTTCCACCTCCGCCGCACCTTCAGACGACCAGACCACACGGTCTCTACGTAGACTTCTTCATAGTTTTGTCCGTATTTGAATATGAAATGGGATTTAAGTTACCAGGAAAAATATTCTGACGGCTATCTAGCAACTCAAGAAATCGCAGTGAGATCTAGTGATGAGCGTACAGTCAAGGTGGTACACGCTACTTTCACAGCGTCGTGGTTGTTGTCAGCGCTCTTATACACCGATCTGTGTGTGTGAATATCTAGTTGCGAATTTAGGTAATCCCGGTATTTACCTCTGACCAGAGTTCCGTAGAGATAGTCTACGTTTATCCGCTGACAACGGAAAAACGCACCATGACCTCAGCGCACACCAGAGCATGAGCAGAACCTAAGCATGTGCCTCAATACTATCTACAGGACTTGACTAAACTTATGGCTATGCGACCTATCTGTCACCATCATCATCATCATTATCGTACAGCGTTAAACAACAGAGCGAGCCCCACTGACCATTGCCCATCTCACCATGTTGCGCGTAGAAGTAGAAGGAAAGAGTATACAAAGTAAACAGGGAAAATAAACCTACAGAAGTTGGAAAAGGAAAGAATGCCCTAGTAGCCAACACACGGAATACATAGTCCAACTGTACAAACGCACAATAATCGGTCATTCTAATTCGACAGAAAGTGACAACACGATCGCTACTGTTCACGATTCGTTGGCATAGCCTTCGGTGTCTCCAGACAACTGGTTGGGGGATCTTTTGCACTCGAAACACGAAGACGCGATGCATCTGCCTTTTCAACGTTTTCTGTACATTTTCTCACTACCCGCCTCCACGCCATCTGTTGACATCTATCTGTGTCCAAAACTGCTCATCAGAAGGCGGATGCCTAGTCACTGTGCGTCTATCGGTACGCCGAAAATTCGTACTTGAAAGAAATAAACGGTAATCCCCACAGAAGTGTAGCAGACGGCTGTCGTTATCCGTAAACCCAGAACCAGCTGTTCTTTAGCCTCCGAGCATCCATGATCTAGGAGAGGAACCTGAGCAATGAGGTCCACAGCTAATACGACCGTGTCTATGTACCATTGCTTTCGTAGAAAGTCATGTAGTTATTGGTAGGATACATCTTTGAGAATATGCAAACTACAGTCAGTGGGAGCGTATGCTGCGACACCGAATAGACACCGGTTGTTGTCACTTTTCTTTTTTTACCTTGAACGCACCTTCCAAACGGACCACACACTCTACTGATAATAGGAATCCCGTCATGCAAACCAAAGTCTGTTTTTTGTGCTCAGAGCGATTTCCTACACCTGCTTGACTGGATGCAGAAGTCGAGGTATTTCTGAAAAAGCGTGAAGCTAATGAACGATCCGAAGTCACATTTGGTAGCACTTACGGAGGCTCGATTCCAGCCCAAAATATGGAATGCGCAGAACGAGAAAAACTGATGGGTTTTAGAAACTATATTGGCTATCTTGTACAACTGCTCAGTCAGCACAGGGGTGCGCATTTTAATCCCAGAATAGTCCCGCGAGGGACTATTTTTCAGTAATTGCTTTGTGAAGAGTTTTTGTCATACCATTAGATTTGGACAAATTTAACTCATGTAGCAAAACCGGTGCAAAACCGTTCCGGGACCGATCGGTTTTCGGTCGGTTTGTTTAGTAGCCATTTTGCACGGATCAACATTAAATTTGTGTGAAGAAAATTGACGACCAAAGTAATGTGCAGTGTTTGGTTGGCGTTTTACTCAAATGTGTTGGTTTAATTCATCGAAATGTCCTCAAGATCTTGGTATAGATCGCTCCATTTTATCCCCTCGAAATGGGTGAAATAAGGACAAATAATTGGAAAATTTTAAGTGGGGACATGGAAATGAGCATTTTGATACGTAATTTGGGTTGGTGAAAGAGCTCTTTCACTAACGCTGTTTGGCGCATGGATTTCGGATGGATTTCCGAATTTCTAGAGACAATCTACCGGAAATTTGTCCGAATTTCTATACTAGATATTTCGGATGAATTTTAGTCTTCTACTCGTTTCGTGCCAGCAGGGAAATTAACGGAGCATATCACGTATTTCAAACGATTGGAACAAACCGCTCGGAAACCGTTCAGAAACCGGTCTGAAACCATTGAGAAACCTCTCAGAAACCGATCGGCGTAATAGTAAAAACCAGCCAAAATCCGACCGGTATCGGAGCGGTTTTCGGTCGTCTTCTGAGTGGTTCGTACCAGTCGTTTGAAGTACGTGATATGCTTCGTTAATTTCTTCCACGACGCTCATTTCTATCTTCTTACTTATGATTTTCCAATTATTTGTCCTTATTTCACCCATCTCGAGGGGATAAAATGGAGCGATCTATACTAAGGTCTTGAGGACATTTCGATGAATTAAACCAACACATTTGAGTAAAACGCCAACCAAACATTGCACATTACTTTGGTCGTCAATTTTCTTCACATAAATTCAATGTTGATCCGTGTAAAATGGCTACTAAACTAACCGCTCGGAAACCGCTGTTGGTTGCTCCTGGGGAGCGATTGGCATTCCCAAGTAATCGTGAATTCAGACATAAGTTTATAAAGAAGGCTCACCTAAGATTGCAATTGCATTTTAGTGAGTTTGGTGTCTGCGAAGCCGCTACATCATTACCCATCCAAAAGGACCACCAAGCAGGAGAACTTCGACCAATCAGAGCATCGCGAGTTGAGCAAAATTCCAGCTGAATTGTTCAAGTTTGGTAAGGATCGTGCTCTGTACCCCCGAGGTGATAAAAGGACCTCCGGACCATATACGGCCAAAGAAGAGGCTACTGACGAGTGAATCCATGGGGTATCCTGCCTTCTTGCTTTCTATCTAGAAACCTAAAGTAGGGACAGGGCGTGCCAAATTATGTACAAGGCATGTCAACAGCAAAGCGAAAATGTGCTAATGTCCATATGGTGACACGTCCATGGTTAGTAGCGTGCCAGATCCTTTCCATGTGAAACAACTGGCCCCCGAAGAGATCGGAAAAATTGGAGACAGTGTGCAGGCAAAAAAACATTTCTGTGAGTAAAATAAATTAAGCGAATCGGGCAGGGAAAAAGACATGCCTACCAGACCTGGTGGGGCGCAATGTGGAGTCGACTCACTCATTTTGGAGCCTCACGCTGTTCGATTTTGGCAAACTTCCGAGCTTAAGCGTCGGCAGGCTTTGCCGGAGGCTGAGGTTCCGGGTCGACGAATACTGGCTTAGGGCGATCGATGCTGACGGCTTTTTGACGACCAATGATATTGATGATGAACTTTTTCACCAAAAGCCGGATGACTTTGTGCGGCTCAGAATATGCTAGAGTAAGCGCGGCGGCTTGGCGTGCATAGAAAGATGTGCATACACGTATTTGGGTGACTGGAAAAGAACGACGGTCGGGCTGCAGGACGGACAGGGATACCAACCTTCTGGCGCATGCAGATGGTGCGACTTTGAGAGTTATCTCCAGGGCTTGGGACAGGTGCGCTCACCTTGATTGCGGCAAATTCACCGGGAAGACAAGCGATGGCGCCGAATGTCACTGACGCTGGTGTGCAGGGCACGTAGCTGAGCAGCATATTGTGGACGCCCAGTAACACCAGTGGTAATAAGACCGACGATTGAGAATGTTTTGGGCTCTGAGGGAAGTCTGAGGTGCCGGTGAAAACTTTCTACCAAGCCATTGGCCTGTAGATGATAAGCCGTGGTGCGAATTCTTTTGGTGCCGGCCGCATGGAGGAGGTTGTCGAAAGTGGCAGATCCAAAATGAGCTCCTCGATCGGTGGTGTCCGCGGTTGGAAAACAAAAACGGGAAATCTAGTGCTCCATGAACGCACAGGATGAATGCGGAATAGGTATGGCCTCTGGCCAAAGAGTAAAGCGATCAATACTAGTGGGTAGATAGGTCATACCTCGTTATGGTGGCAGGGTTCCACAATGTGAAAGTGCACGTGAGCGAAGCGAGAGTCTGGCGATTCAAAGGATCCGACCGGACTGGTAGTATGTTGTTGCATTTTGGCTCGCTGACAAGCAATGCAGTTTCGTGCTCACTGGCGAATGTTGCCGTCCATTTTTGGCCAGACAAATCGGGAAGTGGAAGGCCTGCACTTGGCTTCGATACCCAGACGGGATAAGCCGTGCAACACATCGAAAGCAGAACGGCAATGTGAGAGTGCTAGGATGGGCCTCGGGTGACCCGAGGTAGTGTAGCGGAGGGTGGAGCCATCAGACGACGGAAGAGGCGAAGCCTACTCTCAGTGGCATGTTTAGTGAATGGTCTGTTGAAACTCGGGACCCTGTCGGCATCTCACCGGGTCTTGGAGATTGATACCGGGAACGGAAGACGACACGATATTGTGGATCCTGGAAAGAATATCTGCAGCCACTTCAGCAGACCCGGAGATAAGACGAATGTCAATAGCAAACTATGGTAAAAAATCCAGCTGCCTGACTTCTCGAGAAGAATGACCATCTGAAGAGCTGCGAAAAGCATGCGGTAATGGCTTGTGTCAGACACGTTTCAGCAATGCGTGGCCAAATTCGCAACGGATCCCGAAATCAAAAGACGATCATCCGTGAAATTCTACGATGCTAGATTATCAGATGAACAATGACACGAAACAGATACAAACATCAATTATGCAATCACAAAGACTCACGGAACGAGTACCGAATTGCGGCGTGCGAGAACGGAGCACGTATGTCACGCAGGTACAGAACAAGGATATGACAGAGCAACGGGCTGGGCGCGAACAAGCAAGCGTTTGTCCGTAAAAACAAGCAGTGCGTAAAACAAGTCAATAGTGTGAATAAGTGGGTGATTTTGAGGAAACATGGAAACTGCAGTGGTTTTGGGGGGGGTTCTCCGCAACCGGTCGTTACAGCTTGTTATCCGTCAAAATGAGCAATTCCTTTATTTCCAGGGCTTGGCAAAAATGACGGATGGAGGTGTAGATGGCAGGTAATTCGGGACCAAACACACCGTACTTGGATTCTGTAGAAGGAAGTCGGCTTGAGTGGAAACTAGTGGCTCCCAAGCGCAGTCCACTGCCAGCTGGAGGGCTCAGCCGATTGCAACATCGTAAGCATCAACTGCGATGGTGACGGGAGCACGGGGATCCGGAGGACGAAGAGGAACCGTGGAAGCCAAGGCCTACTCCAGCTGAGGAGAAGCCTCCTTGGCTTGATAGGTCCAGTTGAGGGTTCGTTGTTTGCCCTGCGGAAGGTCGGTGAGCGGCTGAATCAGCTTGGAGCAGAGCGGAACGAACCAGCTGTAGTAACTGACGACGCAATTGAAAAGTTCCAGCTCCTTGAAAGACATCAGTAATGGAAGTTCAGCAACATCACCGACCTTAGTTTCAGCCGAATGGATGCCGTTTGCGTCGATGATGTGACCAAGGAGGAGCGATGACGGCCTCTCTAATTAAATCTTAGCGACAATAATGGTGACACCGTGCTGTTAACCACTGGAGAAGCTGTGGAAGACGCAGCTGATGTTCGGCGACTCTGGGGCTGGCGACAATGATGTCATCGATTTGGGGGTGAACGAATGGCAGCCCGCGAATAACACCGTCAGTAGACCGCTAGAACGTTTGGGACGCGATGCGCAGACCAAATGGCATACGGAGACGCTCGAAGAGACCAAACGGGGTGGCAACAGCGGTTTTCTGAACATCCTCGTCAGCGACCGGTATTTGATGACAGGTCGATTTTGCAGATGTTGGATCCAGCCACAGCAGACGTGGTGTCATGAATGTGAGGCACAGGAAAACGACCTGGCGTTGTAATGTAATTGAGGCGACGATAATCACCACACGGAAGCTTGTCGCCCGAAGTTTTCGTAGTCAACATATGCAATGGGAAGGCCCACGGGCTGTTCGAAGGACGGATGTTGCCAAGGTCCAGCATTTGCTGGAACTCATGACGAGCGATAGCTGGTTTTTCTGGGGCCAGGCGACGAGGACGAGCAAAAGCAGGATGTCCCGAGATGCTGATTTGATGTACCACTGCCGAGAGCACCACGGTTGAGTTGTTTGCAGGCCGGGTGAGGGACGGAGAAGTTATAGGTGGCATCAGGAACTACGGGCTGTAGGACGACGCTGGCCTGGCACACAGACCCAGCAACAGCAAAATGAGTCACAGGTCCGGCTGACTTACGAGAACCCGGATGTAACGAAAGGTTAAAATTATGCAGAAGATCACCATCTAAGACGGGCTGGGAAACACCAACAATTACGAAGGTCCACTGAAAAAAAGAGGCAAGTCAAGATCTGGTTCGAGACGCTTGGTACCAAAAGTGGATAAACGAGACCCATTAGCAACCAGAAGCTCTACAGTTTTCTGGTGCCGACGGTCAGAAGGGTTAGGGAGAATGAAACTGATCTGTGCGCCATTGCTGACCATAAACTGATGGTGTGAGATGGGGTGCTTGATAGAAAGAAGATGGCAGGGCAACGGGCGACCAACGAGCTGCCATTCCTACGCGTTCGCCGAGGAGTTTCCCTGGTTGTTCTGGAAAGTGCACGGTGGTGTACACTTCCGGAGGCTGGCACGATACTGGCGGTGATACCAACACCATGTCTCAGTGTGAGCATTGAGAGAGGCGAGCCTGGGACCACGAGGGGCAACAGGACTGCAAGTGAGAGTAGGGCAGTGACTGCAATGTGCCACACGTGACCACTAAATTGCGGTCACACCCGCCGGAAGGGCACTAAGTTGTGCAGCCATATCCATAAGAGTCGCATCCTTGGTGGCCGTGGACGAAAGAACACAATGACTCATTTGGGCGAGGGCGGCTTCCATAAAATGGTCTGCCATCGAGACCAGTTTTTCTAGCGACACCTCATCTACGAGAAGCGCCAGAGCGCACCGCGCTTGTTCGGTTAGCTGTTGCAGCCACAACCGCCGCAAGATCATGTCGCCAACCTGGATACACTTAGCCAGTTGCTGCGTAGAACGGAGAAGCTGTAGAGGCTTCTGGTCACCGATGGAAATATCACTAAGCAGCTGACGAAAACTGTTCGAGTCGGAGACCCCGGTGCGTTTCGGGATAGTCTGGCGAAGCATATCATAAGGCTTTGTCAATGGGTGGGTTGGAGCTGACTTTCTTGACAGCTTCAGGAATGTTAAAAGGAAGTTCAACAGCGAGACGCACAATCTTCTGCTGCGGTGGGGTGACTCTGGAGGAAGCAAATTGTGCCTCTAAATGAGTCGGCCAAAGGGAGGTATTACCCTGAATAAACAGAAGGGCCTTCACTGAGCGTCCAAAAGAAAGCATTGCGTGCAGAGCAAGCTTGGAGTTATTAAAATTGGAGCCATCCATAACACGAAAAAGGAGTTGAAAAATAAATATACGCCTTTGCAGCAAAACCTGTGCAAAACAGCTCTGAAACCGATCGGTTTTCAGCCGGGTTTAGCAGGATTTCGATCGTTTTTCTGATAAGCCGATCGGTTTTGATGTGTCTGTGTGGTTGCCATTTTACACGGATCAGCACTGATACGGCACAAAGGAAGTCGACGACCGGAGATAAGCGCAATCATTAGTAGGTGTTTCATTTCGATATATTTGTTTATTTCATCAAAATGCCCAGAAACCCAGGTAAAGATCGCCCTATTTTCCCTGGACAATGGGTAAGATAACGATAATTTATTGTAAAACCACAAATAAGAAGTCTGAAATGGGCACAGTAACGTGTAAATTGGGTTACTGAAAGAAAATAACGAGGCATATCACGTAGTTCAAACGACCGGCACAAACCGCTCGGAAACCTTTCCGAAATCATTCAGAGGTCCGCCGAAAACCGATCGGCGTAATAGCAAAAACCGCTGGAAAGCCAGTCAGAATCCGACCGGTATTGGAGCGGTTTTTGGCCGGTTCCTGAGTGGATCGTGTCAGTCGTTTGAAGTGCGTATACGCCCAGGTAGCTTCTTGTACTCCCCCCAGATCGCGTATCACGACGACCGTTTTTAGTTCGTGATTTAGGATTTTTCGGTTAAATGTTCTTATTTCACCCATTTCAAGGGAGTAAAACAGAGCTATCTATACTAAGGTTCTGAGGATATTTCGATGAATTAAACCAGTTCTGTTCAGTTCAGGTAATGGCCGCTGCCAATCGGGCGTCCAGAATCCCTTCGACAGCATGCATACCAGTTAGGCTCCAACCACTGCCGTCGAATCCCCATAAAAGTAGGAGGGAAACGGAAAACCTTTCCGCACAATAACTGTGAGAGACATTATGCTTCGTGGGCGTTCACTGAGACTGTATGCTTTGGGCGAAAAAGTCTATTAAAACGAACTCCAGAAGGACCACAGTGCTACTTGTCATCCATCTAGTTGATATACTTTAGGCTGACCACGAGGAAATATCTCGTACCACTTGCGATCTAGGGCACCTTTGAAGGATTGGACGGTCTGCAGATCTACCATTCCACCAGGCAGACCGTTCCAACTGTTCAAAACCCTGTTGCTGAAGAAGTACGATCTAGTCATCAACCTAGCTCGGGCTTTTATCAGCTTCTTTTCATGTCCTCTTGTTCTGGAATCTACGGCCACTCGGAACAGACTATCTGGGTTAAGGCCAGAAAGGCCCCTCACCAACATGAACGTTTCTATGAGATCCCCTCAACTTATAATAATAATAATAATTGTATATTTCGGATGCGCCCGAAGCATGCTAGAATGCATGATCAGATGATTATAGTGATGCCGGAATGACAATTCACGAAAGGGTACAACAAGTGCATGCAGAGTATCAGAGAGAGTGTTACAGTGAACTAAAACTGTAGTAATGCCCGGCAAATTTGAAGGTCAAGGTCGAATGATGTCAGTTGGTCCGGAGTACATGCATAAGTGGTATATGAAATAATTACCACTAGTGGAAATTCGAACATATTGAAAGGAAATGTTTTTGGTGCGCTACAGAATATGAGGGGCATATGGATAGAAATCTCGTCGAAGCGTTCGGTGAATTATTCACTTTACTACAGGCATGTCAAGAAGTATTAACATGGAAATATTTCAGTCTGCAAAGATGGTGGTATATAAAATGGTGGCTGTATACTGGAGGAATCATATATGTTGCAAACAATTGCGTATTTCTTGGGAGGCATACTACCAGAGTGATGGTGGCAGGGAACGGCCGGAGTAAAACAGGTGAGCGTGCGGCAAGTTGTTAACTTTATGTAGGGTTGGTATGAAATGTCAAAGCGGAAGTGGAAGACTAATCAATATTGACCGTGTGGTTACATCCATTATACAGGTGTTCAGTTCTGCGAGAGGAAAGGTAAAGTAATCCACAGATAAGTGTACGTCAATAGATGAATGCTGTGTGGTATGTACCATGCAAAAATGACAGATCAATAAAACTGCACAGGTATATCGCGGGAAGCGGCCGTGGATCAACGAATATAGAAATAAAATGTATCGGCCGGTGCAGATAGTGGTGTGATTTAGAGGCTGGATACGGGGTCAGTTTCGGTAATATAACACGAATGCAACATCTGGAAAATCAAAGGTCTCGATAACGGTGATGGTATAGTAAGTAGACGGTGAGTGTCACATTTCTAATGATCAATTTGACAGGTGTAACAAATGATGGGAACGGAGCGGCGATGCAGCATGGGAAGTGTATCGAAGACGTTCAATCGTGGAGGAAACGCAGTGATCTACAGAGCCCGAACACTCGGTGCAACAGCATTGCGGATGCGATCGGATGGACCGATGAAGAGTGCAGGTAGTTACTAATTACTTCGCTGCCCACTGGAGGACTACTGAAAGATATGTCAGCGCCGGACGTTTTTTTTGGTGACCGATGAAGCAATGAACAGTGACAATAAAGGTGCCAGTGTTTGAACAATATTAGCGGGTTCTAACAAGGAACGGGCATAATGACATATGGGATTAAAATGAGTTGTATGAATGCAGTGAGATCGAGTAGTCCAGGTTCAAGAAGTCCGATGGCGGGAATCTTGGGGAAAGCGATCGTGAGACGGGCGAAAATGAAGTTGTGTGTAAATCTCGTTTGTCCTGTCCAGCAAGAGAGGGTCCAAGTTATTCCTGGGAAGTGGACGGCGACAATCGTCCTTAGGGTGCAGGTTCTGAAAACAAAACGGAGAGAGCTGCAGTCTGGCAATTCTACCAGCTGTGGGTTAGGGGAGAAAGACAGAACACCAATATCATGCCAGTAACAGAAATGGGTGGTCGCGACGTTGAGGTCTTGTTTTTTGGATTAAACAACATACGGAAAGCGGAGAAGACCGGTACTAGCGACTAATTCTTGTGAGGCTTAGTGAGAGTTACCAAAAAAGCAAGGAAGCGAGAATAGGCGACACTTCTCCTCCTTTCCAACGAGAAACGATTCAGGTCACAGAATCTCTGCTCATACTCCGTACGCCTCTGCTCTTCAACCATTCGGGTGGGGAGACCTTGGGCCTTCTCTAGACGGGCGGCATCCTTTTTGTAGAAGGGTGACCAAGCCTGCACGCCCTCTTCTAAGTGGGGTCGTACTATAGACATAAAAATAGGTATGAATACCTCCGGTTTCCGGCAAGACAAGCTGATCGCAGTCTAAAGAGCTCCCCACGAGCCTTATGCGCAGCAGCGTTGCACTGCTCTGACCATTTGAAGTCACCGTTCATGATGATCCCAAGGTCTTTAACCTTACTGATTGCTTCCATGGTGAACGGCCCTTGCCCAAGAGCTACAGTTAGGCTTTCTGTTGACCTTGACAACAAATGGCTTTTTTCGGCTTTCAGTGGTGAGTCCCATTTGTATGCCCAGTCCAGGACGGTACCTATATCCCTGATTAAGTCCATTCGAATTTCAGATCCAACAGTCTTCACATCATCCGCAAAAATAAAGCTAGGCGATTGAAGTGCGGATGCCAGGTCGTTATAAAACAACAAGAATAGGACCGGGCCTAGGACGGATCCCTGAGGTACACCACTGGTGACGTTCACCAAACCGGAGCACCTGTCCCCTACTTCGACGTAAAACGCCCTGTGAGAAAGGAAGTCCCCCAGCCACCTATATACTGGCCCACCTAAACTAAACGTCTCCATCTTGCATAGCGAGAGACGATGATTACCGGATTCGAACGCCTTGCTAAAGTCGAGGTAGCATACCTCAACTTGCTTACCTTTGTCCAGTCGTCGAGTTACTTCATCTAAGAAGCACAAGAGATCGGTCAAACAAGGTGTATTTTCAGGAATCCATGCTGGGCCGGACTCAACATGGAGTGCTCCAGTAAGTGCTGGCAGATGTGGTCACGGATGATCTTCTCCAGGACTTTACAGAGAATGCTAGTCAGGCTTATCGGCCTGTAGTTATGCATAGCCGCCTTGGGTCCACTCTTATGTATTGCCACGACTGCCGCGACTTTCCAGTCCTGAGGCAGCTTACTCTGATCCAACGTGGACCTGTACAGCTTGCATACAGATGGAGCTATGATATCCGCCAACGGTTTGATGATAGCTGGGTGGATGCCACCTGGGCCCGCTGACTTGTGGCTGTTTAACTTCTAGAAGACGTTCGAGTGCGGCTGGCGAACGTGTCTCCTATCGGGTCTAGCAGCGAATACCAACGATATCCCCTCTATCGGACGAATAGAGAAGACGTAAGTCGGTTTACAGATGCGAGGTGTATTCTATATATCATGGCACCGAAACAGTACCGATACGAGAAATACACCGAACGGAAAAACGGAGCGAAACGCGACGGCTGTGCAGAGAGCGAACCGCGAGCGAACTACCGAGAGTGAAAGTGATTTGAAACGAGGTCGACGGAAACCTCGGAAAAGTCAGTCCAGTAAAACGTAGGCAACCGGAGAACACTGAGGTCAATGTCAAACGTCAGAAAAGATCGTGGAGAAAATAGATCCAAAATGGTGTCCAGAAAATAGTCATTTTCTCAAAACGATCGAGGTCACTACAGCAGCCCCCCACTAGAAAGCACGGCAAGCTTTCGAAAAAATGTCAAGGAGGAAAAGGCATACAAACGGTATTCGCGTGCGCAAATGCGTGCAAAATACATGAATGTAGCTGTGCTGTAGGGTGCTGACGGGCAGAATCCGTGGTATGCAGGAACCGTAGGATGATGGTCGAGCGTAAACCAGATTCGTTGCCAATGACATCGGTTGCGTGAATCGCCATCCATGTGTGCCACACCAATAACGTCCAGCGTCGGATAACCGTTAACCAATATGATATCCGGAAGCCAAATCGATAGGTTCGTAAATGGCCAGGAACGAAAACGACAAGGTCGATCCAGAATGCAAACGTTGGTGCCAAAATTCTCCAGATTTCGTGGGACCAGCGAAGGGTACCATATGGCGAGGTTCCATGAAACAAAAAGAAACGAAAAACTGATGTAGCAACCGCAATGGACTTGACTAGAATACGGTAAGAACTAATGAAGTGTGTTAAATTGTGTCGAAACGATAAACACGAAAGTTATTACTGCGAAGTGCAATGTTTAAGATCGTGTTCGACCTAGTCGCGAAAACGTGCTGGGCAAACGATCTTCCGACCGGAACGTGAGACGGGAGCCTCATTCACGGACGGGTGCGTAGGCGTACTCTGCTGACTTGAACGTGAGACAGTCTTCTCATTCGAGGACTTAGCAAGGCCAACTGGCTGCTGACTTCAACGTGAGACGATAACCTCATTCGAAGTCGTAGCAGGCTACGCTAACTGCAGACCTCGACGTGGCACGGAGGTGTCATCAACAGGCAGTGCAGGGTTACCATCGAATCTCATGTCAGCGGGCGACACGCTATCATCAGCGTACGCGGCTTTGAGACGATCGATGCTAACCGTATCGACGCGACCGTGTCGATCAACCTTAAAGGTCTTATCGTGACGATAAGTCACGCGAAATGGACCTTCGTAAGGCTGTTATAATGGATTCCGTACTGAATCAACAGGAATGAATACATGCAAACAAGTTTCGGGTTCCGTAGGAACGAAAACCTGTCGTCGCTTTATTCGAATCTGCACCAAAGCGGGATTTTGCGTGTACGTAGACAAACGGCGAAAGTACGTCTGTACGACAAGTGAGTCTGTACTCTGTGGCGTAAAGAATTCCCCAGGCAGTCGTAATGTCGTGCCGTAGACAAGTTCTGCGGCGGAACATTGGATATTTGCCTCTATTCAAGTCCTGATACCAAACAGAACTAGCGGTAACGTTTCGTACCAGTGGAGGCTCTCGTGTGCTCTAAGAGCCGCTTTGAGTTGGCGACGAAAACGTTGGACTAAACCATTCGATGCCGGATGGCACGCGGTCGTGCGAATGCGTTCCGTACCCAGCATGTGAGTTAATGAAGAGAATAGATCGGACTCAAATTGTTGCCCTCGATCGGTAGTGATTGTGGAAGGACAACCATATGAAGCTATGATCGTTCTATCAGATGTTGAGCCACTGATTCGGCCGTGACGACAGAGATGGGAATAGCCTCGGGCCACCTCGTAAATCTATCGATGCACGTTAGTAAATAGATATACCCGTGCGATGGGGTCAATAGACCCACGATGTCTACGTGGATATGATCGAAGCGAGCATCAGGCGTAGCAAAAGTACCGATAGGCGAAGCTAGGTGCCTATGCACTTTAGATCGTTGACATGGTAGACACTGTTTTGCCCACATACGAACATCTTTATTCATGGACGGCCAGACGTATCGTGCAGCTACTAATCGGGGACTGGCTGCGATGCCTGGATGTGAGAGTCCATGAAGGGTATCGAACACGAGACGTCGATATGCAGAGGGTACGACTGGTCGAGGTATGCCAGTAAACATGTCGCAGAGTATAGTCCCAGCACTGGTGGCCAGAGGTACGGACTGACACTGTAGCGACGATGACTGAGCTGCTTCTATACGTGAGGAATCCTGTGCCTGTGCTGCAGCCATGACAGGGATGTCTAAAACCGGAGATTTAATAGCATTAAGCGAAATACGCGACAAATCAGTTCGACTCACCTTTAACGTGTCGTAGGTCAGTCGTGAACTGGGAAATATAGTCTAAATGTCTGACTTCTCTTGGAGAGTAACGATCAGACTTAGTATGCAATGCATACGTCAGAGGCTTATGGTCTGTAAAGAGGATGAAATATCGACCCTCGACTGCATGGCGGAAGTGCTTAACGGCATTATATGCAGCCAGCGAGTTCGCCACCAAATGCACTATATTTGGTTTCCGTGGGATTGAGGCGTCGAGAGAAAAACTCTAATGTCTGCCATATCCCAGAAACAGACTGTTGCAGGACCGCTCCGATGGCAAAGTCGGATGCATCCACCGCTATGCTTAGCGTGGCGGACGGAACTGGGGGCATTAGGAGCGTGGTCTGAGCTAATGTCGCTTTAATCTCCGAAAACGCTACTCGTGCGGCATCCGTAAGCGACAACTTACATGGATTGCCACGAAGTAGGTCAGTTAATGGAAGCAAACGTTCAGCGGCATGGGGTATGAAACGACGATAAAAGTTAACTAACCCCAAAAATGCCTTGAGCTCCTTGATTGAGGACGGTACGGCGTAATCTAAAATAGCGCGCACTTTATCCTCGCAAGGCTCAATACCTTCTTGAGTGATTTTGTGGCCGAGGAACACGAGTTCCGGTTTGCCAAGTTCACATTTATCAGGATTGCCTACTATTCGATGTTCGGACAAACGTTGAAATGGCAGCGTCAAATGTTGAAAATGTTCATCTACGCTCGACGATACGATTAGCAAGTCATCGATATAGACGTGAACAAATTCCAAGTCTCGTGTAATGCTATCGATAAACATCTGGAATGTCTGAGCAGCATTTCGCAAACCAAAAGGAATACGTAGGAACTCAAACAAACCAAAAGGAGTCGTGACAGCGGTTTTCTCGACATCTTCAGCGGCGAATGGGCTCTGGTGATGGGCTCGCACCAAATCGATCTTAGAAAATACTGTCGTGTCGTGAAGTGATGCCGTAATGTCGTGTATGTGGGGTATCGGATAACTATCGTAACGGGTAACCGAATTTAGTGCGCGATAGTCGCCACATGGTCGCCAGCTAACGCCATCTTTCTTAAGAACCATGTGCAGAGGTGAGGCCCATGGACTGTGAGAAGGACGAACAATACATTTAGAAAGTAAAGTGTCAAACTCACGTTTGGCGAAAACCAATTTGTCCGGTGCCAGTCGGCGAGGTCGTGCCGTGACTGGTGGTCCGTTAGTGACAATGTGGTGTGCCACACGATCGGTCACTGTCTCTATCTCTTCAAATGGTTCAGTCAATATGGGGAATTTATTAAACAAAGACTGAAAATCGTGCGGAATGTTAGAAAACAATCCTGTGATTCGGTGTGCATCTGTTCGAGCCTCAAGACCAGTAAATTTAGTGTCCAACGAAGGATCGATGAGCTGCAGCCCACGTGAATCAACAAGTAATTCATAGTGCTGCAGAAAATCGATTCCCAGTATGCCTGTGGGAACATCCGCAAGAATGAACGTACACAGATACCGTCGTCGTGGTCCCAGGTTGACCGCAAGCTGTCTCGTGCCGTAGGTAGGAATGGAGGAACCATTCGCCGCTGACAGCCGAAGCAAAGAAGCTCGTGGCTTGTCTTTACCAACCGGCAAGACAGAAACTTGGGCCCCAGTATCGACCAGGAACCTAGCGTTAGTGCACGAATCATGCACGTAAAATAAACGGCCAACCTGAGACTGATTGCCGGCGAGTACGGCCGCTTCTACTCGCCGGCCGTGGCGTTTCCCGCCGTGTATGAACACGGCTGTCTGCACCTACGGGCGGCTGGTCCGAAAACGCGATGGAACCAACAAAAGCCGCTGGTAGGATGATCAGGTTTGGATGAGGCAGGTGAGGCGGACTCACGGTGGACGTGGGCAGTGGAGGGCGCCCGTCCGCGCCATTGTTTACGTGGGCAACTGCGAGGAGTAGGTATTTTAACTCTGTCCTTGAAGGACAGGCGGCGCTGGATGGATCGAGAGTGCCGAGGCCTCTCCGGCGATTCATCCAGGTCGACACCCCTAGGATTGCGCGATGTCGTGGCAATGAGGGGATGAGCCCCACTTCCGACACGTGCGACAATTTTGTCAGCCACGGCGGCTGCTCGTTCCAAGGACGAGTCCTCGAGGAGAGCAGTAACAGTGGTCTGAACGTGGAAGGGTAGAGAGTCCAACCACAGTTCCTTAACTATCTCCGAATCCTTATCGGCGGGCCCTGCCAAAGACCGGAGATGAGTTAGGTGGTGGCTGTTTTTAGTATCCCCTATGGGGTGCCGTGCTAGTAGCTGACGTAACCGTTCCTCCCGAGAAGGAAGGAAATGTTGCAGTATAGCCTCCTTAAGCCGATCGTACGGCTGCACTTGAGGAGGATTTAGTACCAAATCCCTCACCGAGGCGATAACATCACCTAGAATTGCCTCTAAGGCATAGGAAAATCGTTGGCGTTGGCCAACAATCCTACGTGCCTCAAACTGCAGCTCTAAGGCTGCAGATCAAACCTTTGGATCATGAGGGATAAACGCCACTGGTTTAAAGGCAACCGCAGACAGAGTGAGATCTGTGTCGAGCTGCGCCCTATCCTCTGTCATGGTTACGTTGGGATAATATATCGTAAAAAATATATATCGTGCAACGAAAGGAGGACGTGAAACAGCGACAAATCACAGACTCACCGGGCGGGCGAATAATCCAAGAGGTTCTACAAGTTCTTGGGCTCACCAATATAGAAGACGTTCGAGTGTGGCTGGCGAACGTGTCTCCTATCGGGTCTAGCAGCGAATACCAACGATATCCCCTCTATCGGACGAATAGAGAAGACGTAAGTCGGTTTACAGATGCGAGGTGTATTCTATATATCATGGCACCGAAACAGTACCGATACGAGAAATACACCGAACGGAAAAACGGAGCGAAACGCGACGGCTGTGCAGAGAGCGAACCGCGAGCGAACTACCGAGAGTGAAAGTGATTTGAAACGAGGTCGACGGAAACCTCGGAAAAGTCAGTCCAGTAAAACGTAGGCAACCGGAGAACACTGAGGTCAATGTCAAACGTCAGAAAAGATCGTGGAGAAAATAGATCCAAAATGGTGTCCAGAAAATAGTCATTTTCTCAAAACGATCGAGGTCACTACAAACTCCTGTAGGTACTTACGCACGCTTTCCTCTGAGAGGTCTAGCTTGTTTAACTGAGGAGCGGGATGCACCAGAGCCATATCTACTCTTACCCCACTATCTATCCTATATACAATACCAAAGTATTCCCCCAGGGCGTTTGCGTTGCCCTGGTCACCAGTGACGATACCGTGGTCTCTAGTGAATAGTGGACATACGGCATTCTTTGTTCAGCCTTTCGACTGCCCCTAGCTATAGAATTTTTTCGGAGGTTGTCTTACACACTCGGCCAAGTTGAGCTCAAATTCCCGCTTAGAAGATCTCAGAAGGCTCGCAGTCTCATTTCTAAGCTTTGTATAGCGGTTCCAGGCTAGCCGACTGTCGGAAGCTACCCAGGCAGCACAAGGGGACACTCGACCGTCACCTGAGTGTCCCCTAGGGGACGGTCGCAGGAAAGCAGTGCAATGCCCCCAAAAATAACATAAAACTATGTAAAAACCGGAGAATCCGTCACAAATGCAAAAGATTTCGAACGAGAGTCTCTGTTAAGCCACATTTCCGAATATTTAGTAGCTTGGTCCCCATTGGATTCAGATACAGAAATCTCTAGAATCGTGAATGCCTGAGAATTCTGAACCTAATATTATATGTTAAAAAACCATAATAAGAAAATTTTTTGGCATTTACTGTCCATGTTATAGCGTATTATAAATTTTAATGTCTTGTTTGTTTTAATGCATTTCCATCATGGCGGCCAGTTTTTGGCGGTGGCCGGTTTATGTCGCCTCTGAGACTTCACTGCTAGACATTGCGCTGCGTGTGTTCGGTTTATAACGTTCTTCGGACGGTAAATCCCATTTATTTTTACTTGTCTCTTCGTCCTTAGATGGAAAAGATGCACCCAAAATTGCGTGGCTTTTCCAGAACTACAATATGGAGGCGCAAGAAGCTGATCTCAGTTAGCAGGGTTGTTGGGGGCGATTTCAACTCGTCCCTCATATGCGACGATGGTGTAAAAAGTTAGCTGATATGAAGTTCGTTACAAAATAGCAGGCATATGTTCCGTTTCAACGAACAACGAGTCCGATAATTTAATTGATGACATCGACAGTCCTGAAGAATCGAATGCCTCATCGACAGCAGTTGAGCAGCGACAAGTCACAGCTGCTACAACCTCTACCGCTGTTAGGTAATGCACACTGGATTTCTAAATGTGGGTAGTTGTGAGAACACGATGAGGGATAACACGTACATACCAGAGGAGTGGGAGTCAACTATTTTGGCTGCGACTACCTCCACGAAAGGTAAGCTTTAAGGTGACCAGCAATGTGTGCAACAGAATCATTATTTATAGATGGAGAAGTGAAATTTACAACACCGGCAAAAATGATAACTGCCCTCACAGAAGGTATGTGAATTAATAAACCTAATTTTTCCAGCCGTTCCTTCGGCCAAGGATGTAGTGAGGCAGGCTGCTATACAAATGAAATCATCAATGGCCGACTTGCGGATTTTATTACGAGCTCTGAGACAGTTGAAGCTCGACTTGCCATTGGATCCGAGGTCGTTGTTGGGGACGCCTAGGAGAATCCAAAAGAAAAATGTTGGCGACGGCAGATACGTGCATTTTGGGCTAAGTGAAACCTTGCAACGAGCCCTTGAGTTTAGACCTCTCGCACCCGACAGCTGCGTTTATATCCAGTTGCACATCGATGGTATGAGCTTTTTTCGTGGCTCATCGCACCAGTTGTGGCCTATATTGTGTCGGCTCTTGGACCTTACGTCGCGAGTTTTTATCGTTGGTCTATATTGTGGAATGTCCAAACCTACCGACGTGCATCGATATTTGGAAGACTTGATACGGGAATTGGCGTCATTATTATCCGATGGCATCATTATTCGTGGAAGTGGTGTTCATTGCAGAATTGTGTTGCGGAGTGTTGTGGCAGATAATCCAGCCAAGGCAATGCTTAAGCAGGTTAAGCATCATTCTGGGTTATACAGCTGCCACAGATGCACACAACGCGGCTATTGTGTCCATCGCCGTCTCATTTTCCCTTCAACCACGGGAAGATTACGCAATGACAATGACTTTCAAAATCGTCGCCAACGTAGTCATACTGGAAGTTCCCCGTTCGAAGTACTACCGGTGGATATGATAGACCCGTTTCCAAACGACTACATGCACAGTGTCTGTCTTGGAATGATGCGACGAATAATCGGTCTTTGACGTAAATCTTGTTCTGGACGTAGACCGATTTTGGATTTTAATGGTGTGCGACAGGTAAACGAACACTTGAGGACTATAGAGAAACATATGACGTGTGAATTTCCCCGCGTGTGTCGAACGCTTGAGGACATTGAATATTGGAAGGCAACAGAGTACAGGCAATGCCTGTTATATCTGGGACCCGTGGTTTTCAAGAAAGTATTGCCGGCGGATCATTACAGGAAATTCATGTGTTTCTCTCTATTCACATACATTTTGTGTAGCACCAAGTGGTCTCCCCACTACTTGGACTATATTGAACGCCAGTTGCCCCGGGTTGTCCAGAAATTAATGATGTTGTACGGGGAAGAATAGGTAGTATTCAACGTGCACAGTTGGCTGCACATCGGTGCTGATGTGCGGATTCACGGGCCATTGGATAACTTCTCAGCTTTTCCGTTTGAGTCATACATGCAGATCATTCGCAGTTGTGTGACCAGTCGACACATGATTGCTGAACAAGTGTTTCGTCGCACTCAGGAACGATGTGCTGAGGCCAAACTGTACACGGATGTAAGATTCTGGGACAACACTTTCTCCGGGCCCGTAAGGCGTAGGGGTCTGAATGGTCAATTGATGGACATTGGTTCAACAATTTACAGCAATGAAACCCCAAATAACTGTGCACTGATCAACCGCAGACCGGCCGTCATCCAAAGAGTGGAAGGCGCGCTATTGCATGCTCATCTATTTGAACACTGTGACGAATTCTTCGACTACCCAATTCCCTCTGGACATTTGGGCATATTCCTTTGTCACAGTTTGTCCGAGAGCACGGTCTGCTACGGTCTAAGTGAGGTCATGTGCAAAGGTTTAATGCTACCTTACGGTGAAAAGTGGGTGTTTTATCCCATATTGCACACATGGGCGATATAATGGTAATTCTATGAAGGTATTCTGTTTATATTCCATTTCAGATGTTTGTCGTTGTGGAGTTCTTAGTTGATAATTCCGTTGCTATTGTTAATGAAAAGTGGATGATTGGCCACAGAAAGGTTAGGTGGCCTCGTTGCCCTACCGCCAGAGTCCAGAAGCTCGTTCGTGAGGGCCAGTCACCACCACCTATCACTTCTGTTTACGATGTCAAGGTGCATAAAATGTTCGGTAAGTTCCTGATCAGTGTTCGTAACTTGCAGATGCATTCGACGATGCTATGCGTTGTCAAAGACTTCTCGAAGAATTGTCGGAACTACCATCTTCCGACGGTACAGCTGCGATGGATTTCTGAGCTAAAAGGAAAAGGTATGTGAACTTACGTTGACAGAATACCTTTTTCAGGAAACCGAAACACTTTTCAGATACCAGTTCCGACGAGGAACCCAAGCGACGGAAAACAGTACCAGTTGACATTGATCTCTCGCCACCTCCGGTTCTCGAAGATATGTCCACCGCAACATCTCCGAAACAGAGTCAACCGGAGGTAACTGCTAATGTCAGCTGTCTTTGGGGTCCAGTAGTCACCACGTACGTTTTTATCTATTTTTATAACGTGTTCAGATCCCAAGTCACCACTCACTCTATTATACCAGCAACATCAACCCCCATTCCAGACACTGGGAGGCACTTTGTACAGTACGTGCATTTTTAAAATAGATTGTCACCTTTTCTACATTTAGGAAAACGGAAACAGTAACAAAGGTGAAAAACACAACAGACAAAGTTTCGGAACACGTTACCTATGGAAAAACGTTGGTTGGTATGTCTAACTTCGGATGTTACGTTCATTGATTACAGCTATGGTTAATGATCTAACCAATCGGGTTGTGGAACTGCAAAAAACAATGGAGGACGTTAAGTCCAAACTGTGCAGGTTGGAACACGTTTCCGGTGCATCCGTACAGGTCATGCATTGCTCTATTCCTGTGCGAAACGCATGGGAGTTCAAAAGGTTGAATGAAAAATTGGAAGATGAGACTTTCTACGAACAAATGGTAATTTATATTGTTCATAATTTTCTGACTAGCAGTTGAATTTCCTTGTTGCAACGGGAACACGCACAGTTGGGGAGTTTGTACGTCAGATAATGCGTACACTGATCGCCGATTGCTTTTTGCATAAATTAAACTGGCGCGGTGTCCACGGTCGTCAATCATTTGCCAATACAAAAGTCTGTAGAATTACTGTCGGTGGGTATGCCGTTCCGTGTTATCCTATTCTTCATTCGTAGACGCAGTAACTAGACACAATTTTCCGGGAGTTACAACACTTTTTATACACGAAAAGATCCAACGTTGGATTCAAAGGTGCAGACCGACTGAGGTTACTAGCACCGAATCGCCATTTCAGGACGTGGCCGTCCAAACCGACAGTGTTGAGGTCAGTTTTGGCTGGGTCATCGTTTATATATTATGTATTGCTGAACCCTCTCATAAGCCGATTTCTAACGTTAACAATTATAACGACATTTATTACTGCACCGATTAAACAAGTATCTCTTTTTCTTTGTTCCAGGTACTGGAAAGTTCACCAAAATGAACCATGGATGGATGTTGATTGCTCGCTGACCAGCCCAGTGTACACATTTACAAATAGCGAAATATATAGTTATCACCTTTGAAACCTGTATTTTATTTGAACTCCCGGGGATTGATTCCGCTAAATGTTGTATGCGGAGTTATGGTTAAGCTTTCTGTAGGATGATCGTGCTTATGCGCTTGCGCTGACCTTCGGCTGTTCAGTAGATTACCAGTATATTATTTAGTATGTACGTATTTCGGTGTTGTAGTTAGTGTTACAAATTTCATGGTGTCAGGGGAGTCCGTTTCGATAAGCTTCCGAGGCCGTCACCTGGGTGTTCCCTGACCGTCACCTGAGTGTCCCTGACCGTCACCTGAGTGTCCCCTGACCGTCACCTGAGTGTCCCCTGACCGTCACCTGAGTGTCCCCTGACCGTCACCTGAGTGTCCCCTGACCGTCACCTGAGTGTCCCCTGACCGTCACCTGAGTGTCCCTGACCGTCACCTGAGTGTCCCCTGACCGTGACCTGAGTGTCCCATTTTTGTTTCAAAGGGGACACTCAGGTGACGGTCGGAGGACACTCAGGGGACGGCCAGGGGACACTCAGGTGACGTTCAGGTGACGCTCAGGTGACGGTCGTGCTGCTTGGGTATGTACTCGTTCCAGCTGCAGTTTGAATAAAACGCCAACCAAGCACTGCGCATTACTTCGGTCGTCAGTTTCCTTCGTATAAATTCAATGTTGATCCGTGTAAAATGGGTACTAAACGAACCGATCGGAAACCGATGTTACGAACGCACTGGGTGCTGCAAGAGCGGTGGCAGACTGAAATCGACACACTGAAGTCTCATTGCGTACACGCACAACGAAAACAGAAGGAATGCTGTAATAAACAGATAAATGAAATAATTTGAACGGGCTCACCAATTCAGAAGCTCGCACGATTTATGCGGACTCAGTTCCAGTCCAACATATGGAATGCGCAGAACGAGAAAAACTGCTCAGTCAGCACAGGGGTGCGCATTTTAATCCCAGAATAGTCCCGCGAGGGACTATTTTTCAGTAATTGCTTTGTGAAGAGTTTTTGTCATACCATTAGATTTGGACAAATTTAACTCATGTAGCAAAACCGGTGCAAAACCGTTCCGGGACCGATCGGTTTTCGGTCGGTTTGTTTAGTAGCCATTTTGCACGGATCAACATTAAATTTGTGTGAAGAAAATTGACGACCAAAGTAATGTGCAATGTTTGGTTGGCGTTTTACTCAAATGTGTTGGTTTTATTCATCGAAATGTCCTCAAGACCTTAGTATAGATCGCTCCATTTTATCCCCTCTGTAACAGTCAGCCAAGGGCGAAAAGACGAACTTCAGTAATGTAAGGATTTATCTGAAATATGTGGCACACTGTCATTAATGTAAAAATACAAATATGAACACATTACGAATCAGTCCTCTTGAATTGTTGCCCCGTCTTCCAGATTGGTGGTTTCTTCACCTTCTTCCAGTTTCCCCTTTGTTTGTACAAGGTTGATACGACCAACTGAAACGGAAGAGAAAATTCATTACTTCAATTCGCCATACTCGTGCGACCTTCCCGAAGTTTCTATTACACAGCTCTCCCCTCCAGAAGGCTCCGTCCCCGGGGCCACAGCTCTTCCCCCTTCGATCGGCACCTCTAGCTCTAACTGTACTGGTGGCACTGCGCCTTGGTCTTCGGTCGGCGAAATCCCACTGGTTGGGCTGATTCCCTGAGCTACCTGTTCGAAGGGCTTCAGCTTATTGAAGTGAACAACGAACGATGGGTTACTACTATTCGGCGACGCGTTCCGAATGACACAGGTTGCATCTGACACAACCCTTTCAACACGAAAGGGTCCCTTCCAGCCCCCGGCAAATTTAGTTGGGTTCCCCCCGGTGGTTACTGACGTATGAAGCCACACGAGATCGCCGGCTTGTAATGGGGCGCCAAACGTCTTTTTGTCATAATACTCTTTCTGCCGCCTCTGTGCTGTCTGAAGGTGGGCTCGAGCAAGGTCTTCACCGCTTCTTATTGTGTCCCGCAGTTTGTTGACGTATTCCACTACCGTAGTGTTTTGATTGCCAATTGTGGGTAATCGCAAATCTGATGGAAGTCCAATTTCTCTCCCTGTCCAAAGGAAGCTTGGGGTCTGGTTTGTTGACGCATGCACTGAACCGCGATACGCTAACAAACAGAAGTGTATTTTCGTGTCCCAATCAGTACCGTGCTCGACGAAGGCCTTGAGGAGGTTGATCAGTGTCCGATTAGTACGCTCAACTAATCCATTCCCTTGTGGGTGGTAGGAGGTAGTGCGCGTTTTGTCGATACCCAGAGATCTACACAGCTCCTGCATGAGACAGCTTTCGAAATTCGTACCCTTATCCGAGTGTAGTTGGCTCGGTGCACCCCACTGACAAATCCAGTGCTTAAGGATCGCATCTGCAACGGTTTTGGCATCTCCGAAGTTCAACGGTATTGCTTCGCACCATTTAGTAAAATAGTCGACGAGCACCAGTAAGTATTTATTTCCATGTTTCGTAAGTGGTAGGGGTCCGATTAAATCCATACCGACTATTTCATTGGGAAACCCCGCTGCTATGGGTTGTAACGGAGCACACGGTGCCGTTCTGGGATTTTTAAAGCGGCCACAACGTTCGCACGTCCTACAGAAATCCAATACATCTCTTCGTTGGTAAGGCCACCAAAACCGAGTCCTTGTCGCATGTTCTAGCTTGTTGACACCCGCATGGCCCAGCTCAGTGTGTAATGTCGTAAGGACCTTTTGTACCATTGACCGAGGGACGACGACTTTCGTTGGATAATTGGGACCAAACTGGAAGACTAAAACGTTATCCACAATGCTCAAGTGATCCCAGAGGCTCCAGAGATGCTTGGTCCACAAACCACTCCCCGCCATCTCACGTTGACTAGGCTTCTCACTTCCTGCCTTCAATTTTGCGTAGATGAGGCTTGTGTCGCTATCGCTGGACTGGATCGAGCCCCACTGTTCCGTCGTATCCTCCTGTAGACTGATCTGTGCCACATAACCGACGGGGCAGGACGGGCAGTCTCCGTGGTTTCGGATTGGCCTCCTCGATAATGCGTCCGCATTCGAATGTCGGCTACCTGCACGGTGTTCAATCACGAAATCAAACTCCTGCAACTGCTCCTGCCACCGGGCTGTCTGTCCCTGGGGGTCTTTAAAGTTTTGTAGCCACAGAAGGGCCTGATGGTCTGTACGAATTCGAAATCGTCGGCCGATTAAATACTGTCTAAATTTTTTTACAAATGTGATCAGGGCTAGCATCTCTTTTCGTGTCGTACAGTAGTTTTTCTCTCGTTTACATAACGTTTTACTGCAATAGGCGATGACGTGTTCTAACCCATCTCGCCCGATCTGTGATAATACACCTCCAATGGCCCCGTCACTCGCATCTGTATCTAGGATAAATTCACTGGCTCCTTCTGTCAGATCGGGCAGTGCTAGCACGGGTGCCGCGCAAAGAGCCGAACGTAAGTCCTCGAAGGACTGCTCACATCGCTCGTCCCAACTAAAGCTGTCGTCTTTGCGCAGGAGAGCATTCAATGGTGCCGCCCGTTCTGCAAAACCTCTGATGAAGCGACGGTAATACGAAGCCAATCCCAGAAAACTCCTTAATTCCGTCACGTTGTTAGGCGTTGGCCAATTTAAGACTTGTTCGACTTTTTCTGGGTCAGTTCTTATTCCTTGGCCCGAAACAATGTGGCCCAAGAAATTCACTTCCTTGGACAGAAATTTGCACTTGGATGCCTTTAGCTTAAGTCCCGCGTCTCTAATTCTTCCCAGAACTAGTTCGATGTTTTCTAAGTGTTCCTCTTTCGTTCTCCCATGAATCAGTATATCATCGATGTATACAATGCATCTCGAAGGAATCAGCCCTTCCAAAATGTGATTCATCAAGCGCTGGAACGTAGCAGGTGCGTTGGTTAGCCCAAAAGGCATAGTCTGAAACTCATAAAGCCCGGATGGAATCGCGAACGCTGACTTCTCCCGGTCTTCTGCTGCAAGTTCAACCTGCCAATACCCAGACGCCAAGTCTAGGGTGCTGAAGTACCGGCTGCCTCCTAAGGCGTCGAACAAGTCTTCCATGACAGGTAGTGGGAATGAATCCCTTTTGGTGATGGCATTGAGTTTTCTGTAGTCTACGCACAGACGAAGTTTTCCGTCTTTCTTTTTAACTAACACCACTGGAGACGACCAAGGGGAGTGGGATGGTTGAATAACGTCGTTCTTCAGCATTTCCTCGATTATATGCTGTACCTCCGCTTGATAATGAATTGGAATCCGTCTGGGGGCTATTTTCATGGGTTTTGCGTCTCCCGTGTCAATTCGGTGTTTAACTAAGTCCGTCCGGCCTAATCTCTCGTCTCCCCATAAGAACGTATCGGAGAATTTCCCAAGAAGATTCAACAACGGTTTATTACTTTTGGCTGTGTCATTATCATCTAGGAGCGCGGCGAACCGTGTTGCGTGGTCTTTCGTTGCCGGTATCGTTGCACAACTGTGTGTGTTGCTCCCGTTCCGGCCGAGGGCTTCACTGTTTCCGTTCCTCAGGTATAGCCTCTTCTGTGGAATGTCGATTACGCACCCGAAATTCACTAGAACGTCTTTTCCAATGATCACGTCGTAGGGGATTCCCCCGACTACTATTAGGGGCTGCTTCTTAACGACGCCGCCCAGTTCCAACTTCGGCGTGATGATCCCTCTGACGTCTAACTTCTCCCCGTTCACCGCCGTTAAGGCTATACTGCACGAGGCTGGCTCAACGCCTCCGACTATTGCCATCAGTTGTGCCCTGATTAAACTACACGTGGCCCCCGTATCAACCAGACCACACACAACGGTTCCATTAACCTTCACTCGAACAGATAGAGATTCAGTGCAAGCGGAACATATTGAAACAGCAGGAACGATGGACCTACCTTGTTTCCGAGCTTGTGTCCTCGTTCCGAACAAGGGTAGACCGCTTTCGACTGGCTGTGAGTACGAAGTACCGGGAGAGCTGTTGTGGGGACCCGCACACCACCGGTTGACGCTGAAGCCTGGGGTCTTGTTATAAGACAGTCGACGTGTTCCAGCGTGCTTCCCTCGATACCAGCTTCGTCTCCAATTAGAGTGATTACGGCCTGGATGTTGAGACCTCGGTTGCCACTCACGTAAAACGCAGCACTCGTCTCCAGCTGGTACCCCCGCGACTGCCCGTTCTACGCGCTCCTCTGCTTCCCCTGCAGACAAAGCCTGTGCCAGATTCTCGAACTTCCCTCGCAACAGAGTCCGCTTCACGGCTGGGTTCGAGACGCCGTCAATTAACTGTTCTAGCACCCGGCGTTCCCGCTCTTCCTTGGTCTCGTCGGGATAAGCCCGCTGACTCAGCCATTTCAGCACGCGACCGAAGGATCGTACGTCTTCATCCGCTCGTTGCCCCCTCCCGTGGAACTCCTGCCGATATTGTGAAGGGTGCCCGGGGGCGTCCAAGAGTCTCCGAATCTGTTTGAAAGCAGAATCCAGGTCACCACTGTTAAAAACGTCTGCTTCATTGACGATGTCATAAGCCTCTCCATCTAGCAGCCCCATGATAATATCTTCTTGTCTCTCTTCAGCGAACCATCGAAGGTATCGCCGCACTTGGCTCTCCCATCGATTATAGTTTCCATTCAGGTGAAATTTCTCAGGCGCTCCCGGGGTAGGAATCTGCTGAGTTCTGATTATTCTGCACTCCGTCAACGCACGGGAAAGTTCTTGGACAGATGGACTCCCAAGCTGGTCCTTGGGTGGCGAGCGAGCTGTCCCCTCTTCTCGATTATCCGATTCAGCTAGCTTTTTCGGCATCTTCGATCCCGGGTCGCGGCACCAAATTTTGTAACAGTCAGCCAAGGGCGAAAAGACGAACTTCAGTAATGTAAGGATTTATCTGAAATATGTGGCACACTGTCATTAATGTAAAAATACAAATATGAACACATTACGAATCAGTCCTCTTGAATTGTTGCCCCGTCTTCCAGATTGGTGGTTTCTTCACCTTCTTCCAGTTTCCCCTTTGTTTGTACAAGGTTGATACGACCAACTGAAACGGAAGAGAAAATTCATTACTTCAATTCGCCATACTCGTGCGACCTTCCCGAAGTTTCTATTACACCTCGAAATGGGTGAAATAAGGACAAATAATTGGAAAATTTTAAGTGGGGACATGGAAATGAGCATTTTGATACGTAATTTGGGTTGGTGAAAGAGCTCTTTCACTAACGCTGTTTGGCGCATGGATTTCGGATGGATTTCCGAATTTCTAGAGACAATCTACCGGAAATTTGTCCGAATTTCTATACTAGATATTTCGGATGAATTTTAGTCTTCTACTCGTTTCGTGCCAGCAGGGAAATTAACGGAGCATATCACGTATTTCAAACGATTGGAACAAACCGCTCGGAAACCGTTCAGAAACCGGTCTGAAACCATTGAGAAACCTCTCAGAAACCGATCGGCGTAATAGTAAAAACCAGCCAAAATCCGACCGGTATCGGAGCGGTTTTCGGTCGTCTTCTGAGTGGTTCGTACCAGTCGTTTGAAGTACGTGATATGCTTCGTTAATTTCTTCCACGACGCTCATTTCTATCTTCTTACTTATGATTTTCCAATTATTTGTCCTTATTTCACCCATCTCGAGGGGATAAAATGGAGCGATCTATACTAAGGTCTTGAGGACATTTCGATGAATTAAACCAACACATTTGAGTAAAACGCCAACCAAACATTGCACATTACTTTGGTCGTCAATTTTCTTCACATAAATTCAATGTTGATCCGTGTAAAATGGCTACTAAACTAACCGCTCGGAAACCGATGTTACGAACGGGCTGGGTGCTACAAGGGAAAAGACGGAAAAATAATTTTATTTTATTGGAAATCTCTATAGTTTACCAGCCCGTTTGGCACAAAAAAGAGAGCATCTAGTCCCAAAAACTTCCTTCAACGGACTATTTTAATAGTATGGTATGAGTTGGAGAACTTCGCCCGTCGCTTCAAGTACGTTTCATAACATGGAAGTACACCTTGACTTCTTTTTAAAATGCTACGTTTTATATGGATGTTGTGCACCAGAGAGTGCTCGGATCGTGCCAAGCGATTTTCGAGGGTGTTCACAGATCATGTTATTTTTCCTAATAGAAATTAATGAGTTCAATAACTAGTACCTGCAGATGGAGTAATATAGCAGAGCTTACCGAAATTTCAGAGTAAAGCACGTAGGCCGCTGCATTCACGGTGTGATCGGAATATTCCCAAAAATGTTTCCGGGGTATTTTAAATGGGACTAATTTTAGACTATTTTGGGACCACTTCGCTGGCTGGTTGACAGGAGGTGGGAGACTGAACAAGTTAATGGCCAGGGCTGACGAGCTAGAGTGCTTCGTGCCGCCTGAGACGCGTGATGCAAGATGGTGATGCGGCTGGCTCTAGAGTCAACAGCTGCCGGTACCAGGTGGACTTAAACAAAAAGACTTCAAACAACCAGTCGACTAAAAGAACCGAGGCTTAGCTGAATTCCTGACCTATCAGAGTGCCTGGCCAGTGTTTGCTTGACCAGTTGCGTACCTCAATGGATGACGAATGAGAATCACCCAAATGTCCTACAGGACTTCTCAAATAAACCCATATGTCCGACCGAAGAAGAATGTGATACCGCACTGCTTGAATCAGGTCTGAATGTGTGAAATTACTTTGTAGTACAATTGTCCTGACAATAAGCCACTTTATGGGGCAGAAGAAAGTTTAGAAAGGGAAGATTGCCTATAGCTAGCGGAAGACCTGGTGCCGGAATTGGCTGCTGCTGGGGACCGGTTGTCATTCCCAAGTAAATATAAATGCAGACACCTGTTCATAAAGAGGGCTCGCCTAAGCTCTAAGCTCGCAATTGCATTTTAGTGAGTTTGGAGTCTGCGAAACTGCTGCAATACTTCCGTAAATCAACGTCGGCGTATTGTTGCCAAACTGGATGTCCACTACCGGACAGGTATTCATGCGCGAAAATGTCAGAACATCCAACTACGACCCGCTCCTTGATGAAGTGCAGTTATTCCACTGTAACCCCACGTGCCCTAGCGTTCGACTTCCTGCTGACCGTGAAGAAACAGTTCCCACTCACCAACTAGCATTAGCACCCGCTCGACAAACCTCACCCTCCATTTCACACAGAAGCCCCACCAAAGATACGCCTAATGTAATCACACAGACAAATCTATTAAACGAGTCAGACCCATCTTTTGATACTCAGGGATCTTCATTCCCCGAAGAAACTCGCACGGATTTATTATCTCTTATACGAACAGCAACAACAAATTCGCCTTTACAATCCTCGTAATCCAGAAGCCTGAACAATTCATTTTAGACGTGTCGTTATCTACATCACATCGACGAAAGCTAGCTGGTGAGAATGTGGTATATTACTTCTTGTCTCATCAATCGTGCATTTAATGCGCCTTTTCTGTTCCACTATTACATAACTTGCTTTCTATGAATTTCAGCTCTCATGCAGCATTTATTTGTCAAATAAATCCTAACACCTTGGCCTTCTGTTTTCTCACTTCTTCTCGGACGCTACGGCTCAATGGCATACTAAAACATGTAGGATCACTAAGATTGGATGGAGTGATGGAGTCAGCAATGCTAAAGTCAGATGTCGAGTTTTTGGTACTGGTTCAGAGAATGTCCCATCAAAGCGTATCCAGCTTAGTGGACTTCGTTGGTTGGACGAACAGGACGAACACACGTCTACCGTACCGTGTTCTGTTTTCCGTTCCTCCTCGGGAATGGAAGAGGCCACGTGGAGGTCAACAGATGATGTGGAAGCGGGGAATGAGAAAATGTACAGTGAACTTTGATAAGGTAGGTACATCGCGTCTTCGTGTTTGGAGTCCAAAGGATCCCTCAACCGGTAGTGGTCGAGTGGTTTAGAGCGTTTGCTTACTACCTCAGAGGTTTGAGGTTCTAATCCTCGCCATCACCTGCAACTTTGGTGGCAGACAGTAAATCCGCTGTCATCCGGATCGTTAACACACCTGACCTATTGGGGTCTTATGTTGTTCTTCGCCACTCCAAGTCTCAAGGTCTGATTGCCGGTTATCCCTAATAGTGTAGTGGGTCCTCGTGGCTGTGAGGTAAATGTCCTTTTCTACTGCACTCGTGTGTAGGTATGTAACAGAAAAGAAACCAGTTGGCTGGAAACACTCAAGGCTATTCCAACTAATCGTGAACAGTAGCGATCGTGTTGTCACTTTCTGTCGAATTAGAATGACCGATTATTGTGCGTTTGTACAGTTGGACTGTGTATTCCGTGTGTTGGCTACTAGGGCATTCTTTCCTTTTCCAACTTCTATGGGTCCACTTTCCCTGTTTATATTGTATACTCTTTCTTTTTACTTCTACGCGCAACATGATGAGATGGGCAATGGTCAGTGGGGCTCGCTCTGTTGTTTAACGCTGTACGATGATGATGATGACGATGACCAACTAAGCGTGCTGTGGATCTTGAGGTCCTCAGCCAGGCAGGTGTGAGGGACCAACGGAGGCAAGCTTCGACCACGCCATGGTTTGACGTCCACGTTGCTTTTCAAGTCAACCTGATTCGGTGTCACTGCCAAAATCACAAAATACTCCTCAGACACAATGACCGAAGACATATAACTAGTCGACATACGCCACTCAAACAGACCAGGTTTCGCAACCGTACAGAAGCACACTGCACACAGCAGCGCTATATTTTCTACCTTTCACAGTGAGGCTAACGTCTTGTCGTCTCCACAGGTGACGAAGATTGCAGAAAACCGCCTGGGCCCTCACCAAGTGGCTGACGACCTCATCTTCAACGTTCCCACCAGTGGTTATACAAATTTCCAGGTCAACAAACTCCGCGATAATTTCTAACCTGTCACAATCGAGGATGAACGCGGATGTAGACCCTGCCAGTAATGCTCCCACCGACAACAAGCCCGATACTCGCAACGGTTCATTGTCAAATAGTGTGGGGAATAATCCTCTGTCTTGTAACTCACGTTTTCTCAAGCCTCGTCAGCTTCTGAATCTCGGCTTTTTTAAGGTGCGTATGCCCATACAGGCCGGTCAGCAGGCGTGCCTAGCGTTCACAGTAGATTCTCCGGTGATTGATGTCTGCTGCGTAAGGGAAGCGCGTATCCAGGATTCGAGCAGCATGTCCAGCTAACTGTTCCTGGTATCTAATTGAGGTATTTCCTGCGCACTTCAGGAGACGAAGCAGCTAGAGCTCCGTGTCAAGGTGGTGTAGGAATAGTCTTGACTGACAAGGCTGAGACTACCCTTTTAGACTGGATCCCTGTTAATGGTCGTTTATGCGCTGTAAGACTCCAGGAGTCAGTTGACGTTCGAAAGGACAGCTATGTTAAGCGCAGCTTGTTTGTGATCTCAGCTTATGCCCCAACAGATTGCTGCTCTGACACGCAGACGGATGAGTTCTACGATGAACTCGGCACTATCGTTCGCAGGAGCAAAGGCTGTGACGTGGTGCTAGCTGGTGATTTTAATGCACAAGTTGACAAACTTAGTGGGTCAAAAGCTTGTTTATGTAGGTGTTGTGCTTTACTCGCTTGGCGCACAGATAACGTGGATAGACTTGTGCGGACAATCGGTTGTTCTCGTGTAGTACGAATTTGCGACACAGCTCCCGTCGCACAGCAACATGACGCTCCAGCTCTACAGGTACTCTAAGCCAGATGGATCGTATCGCAGTAAGCCACCGGTGGCGCAGTTCTATTCAGAACCGTAGATCTTACTGGTCCACGTACGTAGAGTCTGACCATGCATTAGTTTTAATGCGATTATCGCTCCATCTCAGTGGTAGTCGTCGAGAACCGCAATTCCGGTTAGCCGTACAACTTTTTTCTGGTCCAGTTATGAACTGGAATTAGTACATGAGCTAGGAACTACGGCGAGCGGTAATGTAGATGAACATTGAGCCCATATCCAGCGGACAATGCATGTGGCAGTAGATTTCGCCTGTGGTCCTAGATCCGATGTCCATCAATGACACTGGATTTCTCAAGAATCGCTGAGTTTGAAGGAGTATAAACGTCAGTTCTCGAACTCTAAGGAGATGAATAAGATACGGAGACATCTATTGAAGAAAGTCATAAAAAGCCTTAGGAGGGATCGCGAATATTGGTGGGTGAAGGTAGACGAAGAAATGGAAATAGCAACTGCTTCAGGTAAGAGTCAAAAACTGTTCAAACTTATTCGCAACACCGGTGGACGGCGAACCCCGGTCAGCGAAACAATATGCAGTAGAAATGGAAAGCCCATTCATGGCAAAGAGCAAAGGCCCAACCGTTGGTCTGAATACTTCAAGAAGCAGTTTAGCTGACCGCGCGTCAATGTAGTTACTCCGACGTCAACAACTACGAGAATCACTTGACCCCTCATCGAAAGTTGAGGTGGAGTCATGTATTCGATTACTAAAGTGTGGAAAAGCGGTCGGTCCTGACGAACTTCCCACAGTTCTTTTCAAAATGGGTGGTGATGCGTTGATAAAATCAATTGCCACCTTAATCCGTGACATTTGGAACGAGAAGCGTATTCCGTTATTATGGGGTGAATCATTGATTGCACCCATCTTCAACAAGGGAAAACGCAATGACTAGTAACCATCGTAGGATCAGCTTAATTCCGATAGTCACCAAGGTATTAACCTCGATTTTTCTACGCCGTCTGACACCGGCTCGCGAGAGGAATGCCCGCGAACAACAGGTCGGGGATGCATTGACTAGATTCTTACTCTGTCAATTATTTGAGGCATGTCACACCGTTGATCGACAATAATGGTTTCCTTCGACTTGAGGGACGCCTTCGATTCAGTTGACCGAACAACGCTGTTTAGTACTCTTCACTTGAAGGGTATGCCACAGAAGTTGGTGTATCTGCTGTGGTCATTGCACTCATACTTGTGGCCGCGTAAGGGTTTACGGTGAACTATCCAGTCCATTCGAAACAACCAGCTGTGTTCGACAAGAATGTCCCATTTCGCCACCCCTGTTCAACTTCGTCATGGTCAAGATAATGGAGAGTGTCTTGGGAAATCTTCAGGGTGTGGGCGTCGAACTGTCAAACAGTGAATATTTATGTGACCTGGATTACGCTGTCGATCTTGTCTGCTCGTTCGAATGCACTAGATAGATTCGTAAAATATGTAGCTCCATTCGGCATGCGCTTTGCCCTTTCAAAGTGTGAAGTGATGTTGCAGGACTAGACGTCAACGGTTTCGAGCTTGATGCTCGATGGGGAGTACGGTAGTAGAGGTGAGCACGCGAATATCCAAGGCTCGAGCGTCGTACATCGGACTGGAGTAGTTATGGTGTTGGCCTGATACCTGGCTGCAGTTGTGAGGTCGTTTGTACTGTGCCGCGGTGCGTTCAGTTTTGTTGTATAGTTGCAAAACATGGAGTCTGCGTGCGAAAAATGTCTGCCGACTCGGGGTTTTCTACCATCGATGTTTGAGTAGTATCGATAAAGTTGGGCTGAAAGACTGAGTGAGCTGGTGCAATGCTTCGAAGTGCTGTCGCAGTATATCGGCTTTGGTGCTATTTTCGATTGCATGGTTACTATACATGTAGTACGCATGGCTGTTTTTAACTGTACATAGTTGTTGTGAACTTCCGGAGACCTTTTGGCAGTTTTAGCGTTTGTGATTTCATAAGTTAGCCTGCATTGCTTCTGGACCCTGGCAGCTACTTCTGGCGCCTTTTTGAGCCGTAGGTATCTCCTTCGGCCTCATGTCTGCTGGTAATGACACTAAATTATGTTTCCTGCCTCGGCCGATAGTTGCCCAGGTGGTCCACCACGGCGCTCTTCCTTTCTTGTGGGTTCTTCGAGCTGGCTCTAAACGCTATGTGGGCAAAATAAGATTGTTCTTGAATGCCGTCCATCCTTCCTCCACACTTCCAAAACGGGAATCCCATATCAGTTCCTGGGCTGCAGTGACTAGGGCTTTTACACCGAGATTCTTCAGGCCTCTTCTAAGTTTGTGAAGTACCATATCCTTCACGACCGGGTAGTTACAATGGGTCACCCTATGGTTGCTTCTTCCTAAGGGTGCTGATACCTGTGGGCCCTGAGTGCCACCGGTGTGTTTAGTGATTACCACTTCCAGTGACGCAGGAGTCTGCCCTTCCGTCCGCCTGGTTTGTCGTAGGACATACTGAACGAGCGCCTCCTTCAGCACAAAATCTAGCAGTCCGACAGAGAAATTATCGCCCGCTATCCACATATTCACCCACTCTATCTCGTGGGCATTGAAGTCCCCAATGACTATTAGTTCATCGGCTCCGGTTACGACGTAATGAAGGTAGTTCAGAAGGGCTAGATCCTCCGGTAGGATGGCAGAAGGGCTTTGGTACACATGCAACAGGTATTTCAACTTGATGTATTATAAAATCACAGAAGACAGCCTTTATATTTGGTGTCGTGGTATTTTCCTCAGCTCTCTGTTTTATTTTGTCTGAGACATCATGGCGCACCCACCATCTCTCCCATCTGCCCTCTCAGCTCGGTGGATGCGGTAGCCAGAAGGGAGGGAGACTTCAATTTCTCTCCCCGCTTTTAGCATTATTTCGGTGACTGCTATGCAGTCAGCATTGGCAGTCTCCATGGGTCGTTCGTTCCGCTTGTTTTCAGCGCTGCGTACCTTGGTGTCAACCACAGCTAGGTTTCCCAGCCTTCGTGCGTCGTTTTGTGTGAGCTGGTAGGAGTGAGACCGGGAACCTAGTTCCGAGTGTTGACCTCGTTTTTTGGCGACGGGGAACGAGCTTCAGTCTTGTCTTCCGTCTGTCCCTCCTGACTAGTATTTAAGGTCTTTATTGGTGTTTCGAAGCATCTTTTAGGGTTAATGGTACTATGCCGGGCTGGGGGGAGGGGTTCTACACGTATTAATGTGACTACGAAGTTGACGGTTTTTCCCAGGGTCGACTTTGTTTCTACTGGAAGACATCCGCCAACTGGCCAAGTCATCTAAACCCAATATGAACGTTCCTCGGGTGATGGTCCTAACCAGTTCCACCGGAACCAGGAATGCATCTTTCTCCCCAGGGTTCCCAAACTCGATGAGCATCGGCCTAGGGGTCGTTCATTATCCCACATCCAGTCCCACTTACCCAGTCTGAAGACTCTCTTCAGTACGAATTGCTTTGGAAGGCCCGCTATCCTCAGAAGGTTTGATACGTAGTGTCGGACATCTCTATCCTTCTGTTTGGCTACCTGACAAACGGGCTCAGGGATGCATACCACCACCACATCACAGTTCCTAACCAAAGCTATTCTTGTAAACTTCAGTAATTTGCCAAGGGTGTGTTACCGTGTTTAACTTGTCCTTAACAGCCCCTATGTCTGGTTCTTGCTTGTCAACGTTTTGATGCACTTGAGACATCCCTCCCTTCAAGTCTTTTACAAAGCTTGTTACTAACGAAACTGCTTGGCACGCAGCTGAGTTTTGGGGTTCTTTCAATGACCGAATCCATCCGTATGGAGCCGGAGCAGTTCGTAACCTCCCGTTTACCTGACATTTTGACCGCTTGTCATTTGCCTTTGCAGATTGCAAGGCACTTCCAGCAGGCTCGTTTTAGACATTGGTGTTCATCGTATAAGTTGAACACCTTTGGGGACAATCGACTGCATTTCCTGTGATACCAGTTGTGACAGACATCGCACCTTATTCCTTCATCTACTACTTGAGAATATTTGGTATTCCCGCAGATGAAATCAGCATTTATCTGCTTAACGATACTGGTGTTCGTACGTTTTAGTCTGCGGTTCATTTCAGCAGCGAATGAAAAAGTCCTACACAATGAGCAACGAGAATTTTGGCAATGGAGTGTTAGCAAGGATAAGTTGTGGCATTGCATGCCAAAATAGGAGCTAATTCTTCAGCTATTTCAAAGAGTCCGTAAGTAGAAGAGGTAAGTTAGTTGCGTTCGTCTGCGCTGTTCGTATTGTACGTATGTCGCTTCCGGGTTGTAACTACGAGCTTGGGAACTCTTTTAGATTACTATTGCTTAAATCAGCACGTTTTTTCACGACCTGTTGTTGTAGCTTACGAATAAATAAAAACGTCCTGCCAGTAGCTATGTGGTCAGATGAGGAAATCTGTCGTATATTAGAGATTTTCCCGGAAGCTTTGGAGTCTGATGTTCTTATTCCACGGCCTTCGGAACGTCCTCCTGTGGTAAGTTTCAAGTCAATTTATCGTCATTAGTTAATAGCTTCGCAGGAAAACCTCGAGCGCCAAATCAGATTCGAATGAGAATGACTCTTCTCGAAATAAAATCCCTGTGAGCACTTCTCTGGTTGATCCTATTTGGGAATCCTTGGACCCCACACCAGACATCAGGGCATTGTTTACGCAATTCGACTCGGAGTATTTTTATGGTAAACTTACATCAGTTGAGGTTCGCTGGAGCCCTCGAATGACTTTATGTGCTGGCTTATGTTGTTACGAGGGACGGGGTGGATTGTGCTCTATTCGACTTAGTGAACCGCTTTTGAAACTCCGACCGAGAAGTGACTTGATCGAGACACTGCTGGTTAGTCCCCGCGCTTACTCATCAATTGAAAATCACCCATAGCATGAAATGATCCACGCGTTTTTGTTTGTCACACAAAAAGACAGAGTGAGTCGCAATCGTTACGTTTTAATTCAAGTTCCAAGGACAGAGAAAGCCACGGACCTAATTTTCATGCTCATATGAAACGGATCAATTCAGTAGCAGGAACAAACATTACGGTGAGTAATTACACGTTCTCTGATTTTTCACCACATTCTGTCTTGCACACTGTTTTTCCTTTGCGTCATTATTATTATTATCGATTCCATAAATTGAAAATCATCGTGTGACCAAACGTTCTTGTCGCTTCCGACTCTGGCGATAAAATAGCTTTGTAAAGTCTTTTTTGTTGACCACTTTTGATTACCGTCGAGTCTAATAGATTACGACAAGGCGGCCGTAAATCTGCGTCCAACTCAAACCATACCGTGAATTACGTACTATGTAGCATCTTGCCTAATCAAGAAAGCAATGGAGTAAAGAAGCTTTGAAACTGGTGGTGGTCGGGTGATTTAGAGCGTATGTCTGCCGCCCCGGAGGTCACAGGGTCGATTCCTCGCCATCGCCGGTTACTTTGGTGGTAGGTAGTAATCCACTGTCATCCGGCCGGTTGTCACACCTGACCTATTGCAACATATAGCTCTCCACTCCGAGTCTCGGGGTCTGGTTGCCGGTTATCCCTAATAGTGCAGGGGGCCTTTGCGACTATGGGGTCTGTACGCCTTCCATTGCACTCACGAAAGCGCGTAATAAAAAAGCAGCAGTCATTGACATCGTTTTCGTTGGTTCAGTTCGGTGCTGTCTATTCTACCAAGAACCTTGATTATCCCGGTTGGTCTTGGTCGCTGCACCACTCAGTCGTAACGAACATAAAACAAACCATCGGAAACAAAAAAGTATGACCGGAAAAGATTCAGGTGAAATGGCTCAGATGCAAATATGCCACTGATTGGCTGTGTGCATGGGACCTTCAAATGCTTGGCGATATTTGCAGGCGCTTAGTGTTTGTGTGGCTCCATGCAACTGTGAGATGCTTTTGTACACTTGTCAGAATTCTGTTTGTTGTCCTCATTTTTGGTAATCAGGTAAAGTAACCAATAGCTTTGCCTACCTCGAAAGTCGCATCACGGCCGACAATGGTGCTAGAGAAATGATCGTCACCACTAACAAAAATAAAATTATCGCTCCAACCATCTTTGGTGGTGCTGCGACTGCCGGGACCAAGTTTACAATGCCGTTCTTTAGTACATGGTAGCGGAAACTAACAATCCCGCGTTGAGTAGGCTCGAAAACTCTGTTGGACATCATGTGCATTCGAAGCGTTGCTCACGTTTGGTGGCGGCAACAAGTGGTCAATGGTAAGATTGACCTTCGGGTGTTTTGTATGAACATCAACACCCTAACCAATGTGACCAAACTGCACCACCTCCAATAGTTTTAATGTGTTCGGTCCATGCGTGCACGCGCTTGGTTTACGGTGTTTTATATGCATGCTCAGGACATGGCTGAAAGAAATGTTGTGTTGGTCATTATGTGAATTAACTTAAGTCTAGAAGCAGACTAGTCTCGGCAGGTACTTCTCGATCTCGTGCTTGGGACCCAAATGAGAAGGTACATCGCATGGTGCGGACAACGAGGAATATAACTCAGTGTAAGTCAGTGATGCTTATGCTATAACGTGTTTTTGATGAGCCCCTGTGGCTCAAAAACTTTCATAGTTAGAATGCAAACAAATCCTACTTCGTTTTCGGCAGCCGAGTAGTACCCAGCCTACATGCTCTACATGAATATCACACGCGTATGCCCTCATTCTCTTGCTCACTCCCTCTGCACAAGCCACGCCGGAGGTGCTGGCGGCCTGACTGACTCCTGCTCTCACCACGACACTCCTCTCCACAAACCATTTTTTACACTCAGACGTTAACGGTGCATTCTTATATGCTTCCCAGGCCGCCATGGACGAGGATAATAATCAAAAAAGTGGTATATATATATATATATATATATATATATATAATATATATATATATATATATATATATAGTGTGTGTGTGTGTGTGTGTGTGTGTGTGTGTGTGTGTTCACCAGGATCTAATTTGAATCTTCTGGAGTGTGAATGGATACTCTTCATTGAAGAGTCCACGAATGGATCACAACTGTGATTCCTAATAGCTATTCGTGTCTGGGTCACTGCTAACCCAGCGAACAACGAGGCTGCATATGCAAACGCTCATATTGATAGTAAGTAGTATGTAGACGTGTGGACGAAATTTCCCCGGAAGCACACGACCGGTTTCGCGGTTGTTGCCGCTCATCAGGTATGCGTACCCGGTACTCCTCTGTCCACTCGTCTTCATACTTGAGGAATATCCATTCACACTCCAGACGATTCAAATTAGACCGCAGTGAAGATATAAAATCGGGGTGTACAAGTATGAGGACGAGTAGGCAGAGGAGTACCGGGTACGCATACCTGATGAACGGCAATAACCGCGAAATCGGTCGTGTGCTTCCGGAGAAATTCTGTCCACACGTTTACATACCTATTGGGACCTTATGTGGTTCTTCGCCACTCCAAGTCTCGGAGTCTGGCTGCCGGTTATCCCCAATAGTTCAGTTGGGGTAAATACCCCTTTTACTGCACTCATGCATAAGCATGTAATAAAAAATACTACTTACTATCTATCTATCTATCCATATATATATATATATATATATATATATATATATATATATATATGCAGGACACGCTTGACTGCGCAAAGGCTAGAGGTGCATCTTGGAACAAAAATGCCTACTCTGGATTGGGCGATCGAGCAGTATAATCGCCCGAAACGCAAACAACCATGACAGACTCTACCGCTGTAAATAACTGCTCTTCCATGTGCACAAATAAACACTCCTACACCGTACACAACGTGTTCTTTCATTTCCGCTCCCTTCCCACTTTCTGTTCCATTTTTACATTCCACGGGTTCTTCGGTCGATCGTGCCTGCTGTCGTGTCACTGATGGAAATCCTGGCTATGTCATCTCTTGTCCTCCTCTGACTAGCTTCCCAGCATCACCGAACCCGCTACCACCAGCTGATATCCCGCTTCGTCCTCGATACCCATTTAAACTAGCCACTTTCAACGTGTGAACCCTGATGCGTATAGGACAACCGGCGGGTTTTGCTCGTACGCTAGAATCTTTTGCCGTCGATGTATGTTGCATTGAGGAGACTCGCATTCAAGACTCCAGTTCCACGATTTGATTGGCGCCCCCATCTAGTCCTTCTGTGAAATTTCGCGTACCTCTTCCTGGGGACGCTGAGGCTGCGGCTTTTGGTCTTGCTGGCGTTGGCATCGCTCTCGGTGAAAGAGCTGAAGTGGCGCTGCTAGACTGGATCCAAATCGACAGTCGTTTATGCACAGTGAGATCCAGAGGTTCGCGCAAAGGGAGCAGTCGCCTCTCCGGTAAACGCAGTTTGTTTGTCGTTTCGGCGCAGGCACCCACCGATTACAACCCAGATGCAATCAAATATACCTTCTACCAAAAGCTCCACGACCTCTTACGTAAATCAAACCGGGCTGATATCGGGATTTTGGCAGGAGGTCTGAATGCTAGAGTGGGTCGGCTGTCATCGAATGAGGCGCATTTAGGAGGCTTCGTATGTTGCTTCAGATGCCACCCAGAACTCAGGTTCAAGTCGGTTTCACAAACAATGGACATCAGTTGCTCTGTTGGACGCTCGCAGATCCGTCCCTCCGGATGCCACATTCAATAAAGTGCGTAAATCCCTGAGACGCCAACTGACTAGGAGCTTGAGGAATGACCGTGAGCAGTCGTGGATCGCGAAATGTTAGGAAACGGAAAAGGCTGGGTCCATTGGCAATGCTCGCAACCTTTTCCATTTGATTAGAGGTACCGGTCCACGGAATCCTGGTGTAAATGAGCTAATCAAGGAATCCAACGGCTCACTGATTCACTCTCGTGGACGTTGTCTGGAGCGCTGGGCGGAGCACTTTAGGGAACAATTCAGTTGGCCCACTTCAATGGTGGACCTTCCAAATATACCTGCCAGCGAAGCAATGCAGGTGGATATCAGTCCTCCATCAGAGATAGAGATTATCCGGGAGGTCGGTTACTTGAAAAGGTATAAAGCCGTTGAACCGGATGGGTTGTCTCCATCTTTTTTCGAGGATGGAGGCGGAGCTTTGGTTTCGGAGTAAACTCCTCCGTATTATTTGGGATAGTGAGCAGATTCCCAGGGAATGGTGTAAATCGGTTATTGTGCCGATTTACAAGAAAGGTCCTCTTGTGAAAACCACAGAGGAATTAGCTTAGTGAGTATCGCGTCTAAACTGCTCACCGGTCTTATTCTCCGCCTATTATCCAGTGCCCGCGAAATGTGTACGCGTGAGAACCAAGCCGGATTAAGACCCGGTCGTCGGGGTTTTATCGACCACATCTTTACCCTTCGGCAAACCTTAGAGCACAGACACATCTTTCGTAGGCCCACGATCTCTGTCTTTCTTCATCTGGAAGCAACGTCCAACTCATTCGACCGCACAGTTCTCTGGCGTTGCCTCTCACTGAAGGGTATGCCAGAGAAGTTTATTTCTGTTTTCCAATGCTTGTATGCGAACAGCCGAAGCCGACCTCGTGCTTACGGTGATCTTTCCCCCGAGTTCACCACAGAAAGTGCTGTTCGCCAGGGTTGCTCCCTTCCACCCTCCCTTTTCAATTTTGTAATTGAATTGGTTCTTGAGATAGCCCTATCCTCGTGTAAGAAAAGCGGCATCGATCTCTTCTCAGACAGTAAATTGTCTGACTTGGAATATGCGGACGATATTGTTCTTCTGAGTGAAGATCCAGGTAAGTTGTAAGCCCTCTTAGATCGGTTAAACAACAGTGTAGCAATGTTTAGTATGCATTAGGCACCTTCAAAGTGTAAAATGCCATTGCAGAACTGGGTTGTCGCTATACCATACCTCTTCTTGGTATGGGAAGCTCTAGCTGAAGTGGATAAATGTCGTTACCTGGGGAGTTACATTTCACCAGGTGAACAGATATCGGGTGAAGTGTCATCGCGTATACAGAAGACGCGTTTGGCTTTTGCCAACCCCCATTATCTGTGGCGTCGGAGTGACATCCGATTGTCTGTTAAGGGTAGAGTGTACAATGCGTGATTAGGTCTGTTTATGCGGTTCAGAAGCATTCTTATTGAGGGTAGAAGATAGGCGAAGACTGTCGGTGTTCGAGCACCGATGTCTCCGTAGCACTGCCCGAGTATGGTGGGAACATCGTATCAACAATGCTGAGGTTAGGTGTAAGGTGTTAGAAACCAAAGGTCAGTCTCTGGATCAAGTACTGAATCTAAACAGGTTATGGTGGTTGGGACGCGTGTTATGCATGCCCACAGATAGACTTCTTCGGCGTATGCTAGTCTCTGAGGCAAGTGGTGATTGGAAGGTAGGTCGAGGTGGTCATTCCATGACATGGCAAATAGGAATGAAAACCTTGACCAGTGGACTTGGCATCGTAGGACGTGTTAGACGTCCAGGTTGGGGTCCACTTGATCAGCCTACTAAATAGTTGGAAACATCAAGTGATATGGCTAGGTGTCGCGGTCACTGGCGTAGTTGCACTCGGACTTTTCCCTTGTCGTCTTGATTTCTCCCTGGTACTTGGACTTTTTGGATCTTTATCACTATGCTTCTGTTCTTTTTTCCGTTTACTGCACGATGCTGGAAGGTGTCAAGCAAAACCAGAGCACAGAAGTGCGAGGTTAATGGCTGAATAAACTGAACTGAAACTGGCCCTTTTGGGCTAGATTCCTGTTGCTCGGAAAAGGGGGAACGGTTGTTCGCTCCATGCCCAGATCATTGACTTCCTCGCCAGTACAAATTTCAGACATTATAATAGCCCTTACGCCGCGTGGCGTCCATCATCTTCGAGTCAACAAAGGACCCAGATCGACCGCATCGCTATAAGCCAAAAATGGCGGTGTTGGAAACAGGATTTCCGCTCGTACCGGAGATCCCTCCCCCCTGATTCCGACCAGGCATTAGTTTGCACTGCGCTGTCCATGTGCTAGATGTATCCCCACCTGATAACAGAAACCACCACTGATTGCATATTAATAATGCTTTTCATTCTGTTAGCCTAGTAAGTTACGGCCTGTCTCGTCGTGCCGCAAGACCCTGGGTTCCTGCTGAGTCTCTGCATCTTCTGGGCGCACGCCAGTCGATGCCGGCTGGAAGCGAGTATAACGAAGCACGTCTCGTAACGAGACGTGTACTTTTCGCGAATCTTCATAGGAACCGCGAAGCCTGGCAGTCGCAACGCACATCAGAGATGGAATGTGTTGCCGTCATGGGAAATTCCCGCAAACTGTTCTGTCTCATTCGAGTCATCGGTAGGAAGCTATGAGGTGTGGGTGAAACAATCTGTGGGGCTAACGGTTCGCAACTTCACAATCAAAAGTGGCGTCTCGAACGCTGGGTGGAGCACTTTCAGACACGATTTAGCTGGCCCTCGGTGTCGGCCTGTCCTATAGTTCTTCCAGCACACGTCCACTGGTGCGTTTCGACAGATCCGCCTACCGAGGTGCAGACCTGAAAGGAAACCCAAGCCTTAGGATGTCTTAAATCGCCGGGCTCCGATGGCATTCCCCCAGCCCTGTTTAAAGATGGTGGGGTGCAGCTCGTTTTAGAACTGCATGTTTTGTTCTTCCAAAGGTTTTGGAATTCTGAGAAGATTCCCTCTCGTTGTGGGGGGGGGGGTCGAATCGATTGTTGTCTCCATCTTTGAGAGGGCCTTGAGCAGTGACTGCACTAACCATAGGGATATAAGCCTTATCACAGTAGCGGGGAAACTGCTTCCGTCTGTCCCTCTTCGCGGATTGTACCAAACGCGTGAAGAGCAGACTCGTAAGAAGTAGGCTGGGTTTCGTACGGCCCTGAATTTATGGATCAAATCTTTACTTTCCAACAACTACTAGTACACCGTCACACTTTCCAAAGGCCGACAGTCATCGCGTTCTGGACATTCGCGCGGCCTTCGACTCCATCGATAGGACTGCACTGTGAAACCGTTTGTTGAAAAACGGAGTACCTGAGAGGTATGTATCAGTCCTCAAAGAGTTGTATCGTCACACCTCAGGTCGGATAAGGTTCTACGACCAGCTTTCGTCCTCTTTTGTCGTCTTCAGTGAAGTTGGACAAGGTTGCCCTATATCCGCATTTCCCTTCGACTTTGCCATAGAGAATGTCATACGGAATGCCTTTTCTGGTCTTCCAGAAGGTGGAGTTGAACTCCTCTCAGGGGACTCAGTTTTTGACTTGGAATATGCTGATGATAGAGCCTTGCTGAATGATTATTCACAAGAAGTGCAACGTGATTTAGATCGCTTGGTGATTGAGGTATCCAAATATGGAATGCACTTTGGGCTTTCCAAGCGCAAAATGCTTTTGCGAAATTGGCAGGAGTCTGTGCCTTCACCCTTTGTGGCGATCAGCTAAAGTTAATCGCCAGCTTTAAGTACCTTGGGAGCCTGATAACAGCTGGGGGTGGTGTTGGGTAAGAGATCAGTTCACTCATAGCAACAGCTAGAGCAGCTTTCGCAAACTTGCGACACCCGCGACGCCGCTGTGACATCCGGCTCTCTCTTAAGGGACAGGTATACGTCGCCGCGGTTCGTAGTGTTTTACTCCACGGTTGTGAGACCTGGCCACTTCCTGCTGAGGATGCTCGGCGTCTTTCCGTGTTCGACAATCAATGTCTCCGAAGCATTTCTCGCATCTGATGGGAACATCAAATGAGTAGTAATGACAAGGTGCGTCGTCGTATGTTAGGTACGGATAGCCGCCTTCTTGACGAAGTGATCGCTCCACACCACCTCCTGTGGCTTGGTCATGTTTTACGAATGTCTGCCTTTCCGTGCTCTATTCGCGTGTCCTTGGCAGGGCTGGAAGAAACGACGCGGAGGTCAGGCCATGAGTTGGCGTAGAGGTATGAAAAAACTGGCATCAGCATTGGCTTCGATTGGCGTTTCTCGTCGCTCTGGTTGGGACCCAAAGGACGAGGATTGTCAATGATTAGAGACGTTGAGGGGCATCGCTGACATTAGAAATACGTGGTACGAATGCTGTGCGGTCTGTCTGTCGAACATTCGTTCCCCGTAATCACTGTCATTCTTCCAAACAAAATTACAAAAGAAATTCAAATCATTTACGGCGAAAGAACAAAAAAATCAACATCTTTTTCTCTCTTTCTCTCGAGCTAACAATATGTTTTACTGTATTGTACCTATTTTATGATTGTTGTTGTTGTGTTGGCACCTTGCTTGATCTCAAGCCGGTATATATATATATATATATATATATATATATATATATATATATATATATATATACTTACGAGTCTGCTCTTCACGCGTTTGGTACAATCCGCGAAGAGGGACAGACGGAAGCAGTTTCCCCGCTACTGTGATAAGGCTTATATCACTATGGTTAGTGCAGTCACAGCTCAAGGCCCTCTTAAAGATGGAGACAACAATCGATTCGACCCCCCCCCCACAACGAGAGGGAATCTTCTCAGAGTTCCAAAACCTCAGGACTCTAGCCGTCGATATGTGTTGCTTGTTCGAAACTCGCCTCCAGGATGGCGCCAGTGTAATTTGGCCTAATGTGTCTTTGAGACGTTCATTTGCTCGACGCTTTTTCAGCGATACCTCGACTTCTGCATCTAGTCATGCGGGTGTAGGGAATCGCTCTGAGCACAAAAAACAGACTTTGGTTTGCATGACGGGATTCCTATTATCAGTAGACTATGTGGTCCGTTTGGAAGGTGCGTTCAAGGTAAAAAAAGAAAAGTGACAACAACCGGTGTCTATTCGGTGTCGCAGCATACGCTCCCACTGACTGTAGTTTGCATATTCTCAAAGATGTATCCTACCAATAACTACATGACTTTCTACGAAAGCAATGGTACATAGACACGGTCGTATTAGCTGTGGACCTCATTGCTCAGGTTCCTCTCCTAGATCATGGATGCTCGGAGGCTAAAGAACAGCTGGTTCTGGGTTTACGGATAACGACAGCCGTCTGCTACACTTCTGTGGGGATTACCGTTTATTTCTTTCAAGTACGAATTTTCGGCGTACCGATAGACGCACAGTGACTTGGCATCCGCCTTCTGATGAGCAGTTTTGGACACAGATAGATGTCAACAGATGGCGTGGAGGCGGGTAGTGAGAAAATGTACAGAAAACGTTGAAAAGGCAGATGCATCGCGTCTTCGTGTTTCGAGTGCAAAAGATCCCCCAACCAGTTGTCTGGAGACACCGAAGGCTATGCCAACGAATCGTGAACAGTAGCGATCGTGTTGTCACTTTCTGTCGAATTAGAATGACCGATTATTGTGCGTTTGTACAGTTGGACTATGTATTCCGTGTGTTGGCTACTAGGGCATTCTTTCCTTTTCCAACTTCTGTAGGTCCATTTTCCCTGTTTACTTTGTATACTCTTTCCTTCTACTTCTACGCGCAACATGGTGAGATGGGCAATGGTCAGTGGGGCTCGCTCTGTTGTTTAACGCTGTACGATAATGATGATGATGATGGTGACAGATAGGTCGCATAGCCATAAGTTTAGTCAAGTCCTGTAGATAGTATTGAGGCACATGCTTAGGTTCTGCTCATGCTCTGGTGTGCGCTGAGGTCATGGTGCGTTTTTCCGTTGTCAGCGGATAAACGTAGACTATCTCTACGGAACTCTGGTCAGAGGTAAATACCGGGATTACCTAAATTCGCAGCTAGATATTCACACACACAGATCGGTGTATAAGAGCGCTGACAACAACCACGACGCTGTGAAAGTAGCGTGTACCACCTTGACTGTACGCTCATCACTAGATCTCACTGCGATTTCTTGAGTTGCTAGATAGCCGTCAGAATATTTTTCCTGGTAACTTAAATCCCATTTCATATTCAAATACGGACAAAACTATGAAGAAGTCTACGTAGAGACCGTGTGGTCTGGTCGTCTGAAGGTGCGGCGGAGGTGGAACAAGGTGCTTTCACTAGTGACGTCCGGAAGCCTTTACAGCTCACCCGATCCACGGTCTTAATAAAGCTTGGCATGAGCAAGACGATCTGCGAGAAAAACGGTCAGTCACTCTCACAGCTTCCCCGTCGTATTGAGCGCTGGGTGGAGCATTTTCGAGAAACAGTTTAACTGGCCTTCAACACCAGTTTCGTCACCTAGATGTTCCTTTGAAGACGCTCATGCTCCATGGTCGATCCTTACTGTACTGCCCATCGAGGAGCAGGCGGCTCATGCACTCCAGTTCATCAGTTGCCATACGGCCCCTGGCTCAAGTAACTTTTTTGCGACCCTCTTCGAGGATGATGGTGTATCACTCACCCAGGAGTACAATAACCTCTCCCACGAGATCTGGGTTCATGAAAGCGTTACGCCAAGCGGAAACACTCATTCGTCATCCCAATCTACACAAATGAGACTCACAACGTTTGCTCCATACACCATTGGATAAGTATAATATCAGTCGCGTCGAAGGTGTTAGCCTCTATAATCCTCCAGAGATTGGCCCTAGAACGCAAACAACAGATATGTTCTCATCCCAGTCGCGGAGTCAGGTGTGTCCGCTCACTTTTGATGTTCAGTTTTGTAACCGATGACATATCAGGAAAAGCACAAAAGAATCGAAGGAATGTAAGCGTCGAGCTCCTACCTTGCGACAAACTCTTAGATTTAGACTATGTCGATGACATTGTGCTGGTTTTTGACGACGTTACTGCGGCGCAGTGCGTCCTGAACGGTCTCGCGGTATGGAATGTAATTTTCACCTTCAAAGTGTGAGGTACTATTACAAAATTGGCAGGGTCTACTTCTGCACTCATCCTCGATTGTGACAGGTTAGAAATTATCGCGGAGTTTGTTGACCTGGAAATTTGTATAACCACTGGTGGGAACGTTGAAGATGAGGTCGTCAGCCACTTGGTGAGGGCCCAGGCGGTTTTCTGCAATCTTCGTCACCTGTGGAGACGACAAGACGTTAGCCTCACTGTGAAAGGTAGAAAATATAGCGCTGCTGTGTGCAGTGTGCTTCTGTACGGTTGCGAAACCTGGTCTGTTTGAGTGGCGTATGTCGACTAGTTATATGTCTTCGGTCATTGTGTCTGAGGAGTATTTTGTGATTTTGGCAGTGACACCGAATCAGGTTGACTTGAAAAGCAACGTGGACGTCAAACCATGGCGTGGTCGAAGCTTGCCTCCGTTGGTCCCTCACACCTGCCTGGCTGAGGACCTCGAGATCCACAGCACGCTTAGTTGGTTATCGTCATCATCATCATCGTACAGCGTTAAACAACAGAGCGAGCCCCACTGACCATTGCCCATCTCATCATGTTGCGCGTAGAAGTAAAAAGAAAGAGTATACAATATAAACAGGGAAAGTGGACCCATAGAAGTTGGAAAAGGAAAGAATGTTTCAGTAGCCAACACACGGAATACACAGTCCAACTGTACAAACGCACAATAATCGGTCATTCTAATTCGACAGAAAGTGACAACACGATCGCTACTGTTCACGATTCGTTGGCATAGCCTTTAGTGTATCCAGCCAACTGGTTTCTTTTCTGTTACATGCCTACACACGAGTGCAGTAGAAAAGGACATTTACCTCACTGCCACGAGGACCCACTACACTATTAGGGATAACCGGCAATCAGACCTTGAGACTTGGAGTGCGAAGAACAACACAAGACCCCAGTAGGTGAATGGGGTGTCTGAGAGGAGTAGCACTTCTGAGTTGGTTGACTGTCGTGTCCCTTGGGGCATCCTCCATCTCTTTGGTCTCCATCATTCACCCAACTCTCACCTGTGGCTCCACGAAGCTGAAGCATGCATCAGCGGCCACACCCCGGTAAACCGCTCGACAGGCGGGCTAAACCAGGTTGAAGGTTACTGAGGTTTAAAAAAAACTTCGGCGAGACGGTGTTCGGCATGTGAAGACAGATTCTTCTGAATGGGCGGACGAGATCTACTGATCCAACGGCCACAAAGGAGACCTGTTCAACTGCCTGGTCCGGCATTCCAGAGGAGGCGAACGAACCGTACAGCAGGTCACCGGCTCCTCTGGGAACACCCTGTTGCCTTGCAGTCTGCACTTGGCTGTGCAAGGGCTCGAGGTGCAACCTCGAACAAAAAGGCCGAACGGTGCTGGGGACACCGCTTCGTACCCTACTCCCGCGACTCTCTATGATTATTCACGAAACCTCAAGCGCTCATCATGCTACGGCATCCCCGGTAAGCGACGCTCCTCGTGTCCCGGCGGTCGAGGTGATAAGACAACAAGCTGGGATTATTCGCTGCAGGAAAAGAACACACATAGCCTGTTTGAATGTCAGGACGTTTCTAGACGTCGGCAGTCAGAGCATCACAATGCGAACTCTACATGACTATGACGTAGATATTGCTTGCCTCTCGGAAGTCCGCCTGCCCAACTCAGGTAGCCGACAAATAAAGGTCCCGGGTGTGGATACATCCTATTGGCTCTATCACAGTGGCCCGAAAGACAACTCCGGTCTCTACGGTGTCGCGTTTGCTCTGAACAAAGCAGCTAATGATGCAATGATCTCTTGGGAACCAGTCTCATCCAGACTCGCCTTAGCACGTTTTAAAGGCTCCCCTCACAACTTGACGGTGATCGCGATCTATGCTCCAACCAATTCTGCTGATGACGAAACCAAAGACGAATTCTACACTAATTTGCAGGAGGTAATCAACCGGGTTTCGAGGCGCGATGTACTTTTCATCGCAGGAGATTGGAACGCTCGCACAGGTACGGCCGACGAATCTACTCGCCATATTCTCGGGAGATTTGGCCTTGGTCAACGCTGCGAGAACGGTGGCCGACTGATTGGTTTAGCCGACATCAACAGAATGGCTGTCTGCAGCACTCGATTTCAACACCCCAAGAAGCACCTACTCACATGGTACTCCAATGACGGTTACACTGCACACCAACTCGACCACATCCTGGTGAGAGCCCGTTGGGCCTCGTCTGTGGAGGATTGCCGAGCGTACCGAGGTGCAATAACGGGCAACACAAACGGCACCGACCATGTCCTCCTACGCGCATGTTTCAAAGTTCATCTGTCTACACGTGCTCAAGTGTCTGCACCCTCTCGGATAAACGTTGCTGCCCTAGAAAATCCAGAGAAGCGAGAAGCGTTGTCACGAGCAATCACAACCCGACTAACCAACGCGACCAATGCACAGGCAGATGAGGTTTCTGTGGGAGGGCAGTGGACTCGAAAGATGACGACAATCAAGGAAGCTTCTTGGACAGTACTCGGGAGAACAAAAAGGCGGACAAAGGATTGGATCTCGGAGAGCACGCTCCAGCTGTCAACCAGAGCACACGAAGCGCGACTGGCAGGTAGTAACGAACGCCGCAGACTGCAGCGAGAGGCCACACGCTCCGCCAAGGCTGATCGCAAAAGATACTGGATAGAAATAGCCGAAAAAATGGAGACCGCGTCCGGAATTGGTGACTTCGGCAAACTGTTCCGCCTTATTCGCAACGCCTCTAATAGGTTTTGTAAGCAAAATTCCCTTCTTCATGACACGGCAGGAAACTTAATACCCGAACAGAGTAAGAAAATGGACCGATGGGTGGAATACTTTGGTCAGCTGCTCAACCGACCTACGGACCAACCAATATCAACCCCTCCAGTCCAGTACGAAAGCAACTGTGACCCGCCCAACACCGCGGAAATCACGGAGATGATAAACAAACTGAAAGACAGAAAGGCCGCCGGGGAAGATGGCATCCCTCCAGAAGTGTATAAAGCATGTTCATCGTCATCGATTGACAGGTTGTGTACACTTTTTGGTTCCATTTGGAGAGCGGAAGCATTTCCACCCGACTGGGGAGTGTCCATACTGCTGCCCATTCCGAAAAAAGGTGATAAATCGGCATGTGAGAACTACCGAGGGATCAGCCTGATCGATGTGGCCGCAAAGATCTTTGGTGCGTTGTTACTAACCCGTTTCTCCGAGGCAAGAGACCAGCGCACTCGCCCGAACCAAGGAGGTTTCCGCCGTGGCAGAGGCTGTGTAGATCAAATCTTCACACTGCGCCGAATACTTTAGCACCGCTATAAGTTTCAGCAGCCGACGGTAGCTTGTTTCATCGACTTCCGGGCAGCTTTTGATTCGGTGAACCGCGAGTCTCTTTGGACCATAATCCAATCCGATGGAATGCCCGATAAGCCTTTAAGGCTGTTAAGGGGATACTACTCGACAACCGGTGCTAGGGTTCGTATGTACGGTGAAGAGTCCCGCGAGTTCACACTCACTGCCGGAGTTAGGCAGGGCTGTCCCCTCTCACCGGTGCTGTTCAACTACGCCATCGATTGGACAATGCGACAGGCATTACACAACTACCCTAGCGTTCAGCTTAGCCAGGAAATATACATCTCGGACCTGGAGTTCGCGGATGATATTGTCGAGCTTGGAGACTCCGCCGCTACGCTACGACCAATCCTCGACCGAATCAATTCCTTCGCGAGGTCCATCGGACTTGAAATAAACTCGACCAAAACAAAAGCTTTCACAACCCATCTGGGCCCCACAATTCAATAACTGTCGATGAATGACCAACCAGTCGAATACGTCCCTTCATTCAAATACCTAGGCTCAACTCTGCTTCCGAACGGCCAGGCAAAAGATGAAGTGGTATTACGGATCGACAGTGCCAGGAGAGCCTTTCTTCAGCTAAGACGAACGCTGTGGACTCGCAGTGAAATCAGCTTAAGAACCAAAGTTCGTGTTTACCGTGCTGCCATCCGGCCCGTACTCATCTATGGCTGCGAAACCTGGCCACTACAAGCTGAGGATACCAGAAGGCTGGAGGTTTTCGACCACTGGTGCCTGCGACAAATCCTCAAAGTCAAGTCGCGCGACAGGGTGTCCAACGACGAGGTAAGGAGACGATGCTCTGATATCGATGCTCTCCCCGTCCTCCTCAAACGTCGACGACTTCAGTGGTTCGGCCATACACTTCGGCGACCCGAGTCAGAGATAACCGAGTAAACACTCTGCCCCACTCCCTGCCCTGGTTGGCAGCTCAAAACGTGGACCAGTATAATCGAGAAAGACGTAGAGCTTCTAGGCCTTCGGTCAGTCTATGGAGCCCGGCGATGGAAAAAGGACTGGATCAAGATCTGTACGGAGCTCGCCTCCGACCGCCGCGCGTGGTCAGCAATGGTTCGTGATATCCATGGAGCCGACTTATCCTCTCGCAGGAGATAATCGCGTAAAAGTAAGTAAATAGGTCAGGTGTGTTAACGATCCGGATGACAGCGGATTTACTGTCTGCCACCAAAGTTGCAGGTGATGGCGAGGATTAGAACCTCAAACCTCTGAGGTAGTAAGCAAACGCTCTAAACCACTCGACCACTACCGGTTGAGGGATCCTTTGGACTCCAAACACGAAGACGCGATGCACCTACCTTATCAAAGTTCACTGTACATTTTCTCATTCCCCGCTTCCACATCATCTGTTGACCTCCACGTGGCCTCTTCCATTCCCGAGGAGGAACGGAAAACAGAACACGGTACGGTAGACGTGTGTTCGTCCTGTTCGTCCAACCAACGAAGTCCACTAAGCTGGATACGCTTTGATGGGACATTCTCTGAACCAGTACCAAAAACTCGACATCTGACTTTAGCATTGCTGACTCCATCACTCCATCCAATCTTAGTGATCCTACATGTTTTAGTATGCCATTGAGCCGTAGCATCCGAGAAGAAGTGAGAAAACAGAAGGCCAAGGTGTTAGGATTTATTTGACAAATAAATGCTGCATGAGAGCTGAAATTCATAGAAAGCATGTTATGTAATAGTGGAACAGAAAAGGCGCATTAAATGCACGATTGATGAGACAAGAAGTAATATACCACATTCTCGCCAGCTAGCTTTCGTCGATGTGATGTAGATAACGACACGTCTAAAATGAATTGTTCAGGCTTCTGGATTACGAGGATTGTAAAGGCGAATTTGTTGTTGCTGTTCGTATAAGAGATAATAAATCCGTGCGAGTTTCTTCGGGGAATGAAGATCCCTGAGTATCAAAAGATGGGTCTGACTCGTTTAATAGATTTGTCTGTGTGATTACATTAGGCGTATCTTTGGTGGGGCTTCTGTGTGAAATGGAGGGTGAGGTTTGTCGAGCGGGTGCTAATGCTAGTTGGTGAGTGGGAACTGTTTCTTCACGGTCAGCAGGAAGTCGAACGCTAGGGCACGTGGGGTTACAGTGGAATAACTGCACTTCATCAAGGAGCGGGTCGTAGTTGGATGTTCTGACATTTTCGCGCATGAATACCTGTCCGGTAGTGGACATCCAGTTTGGCAACGATACGCCGACGTTGATTTTCTGAAGTATGAGAAGAGATTCTCGTGCGGTGTAGCATTGGTGACCGTGCATAATAAGGATCGAAGGCAGCGAAGACCATCGAAGAGGACTTTTTCTCACCGAGAAATATCCGGTTTTCTGGATTTGAAGGCTGAGATTGTTCTCCATGGTGTACCGTTCAGTCTCTCCACTTGTCCATTGCCTTGAGGATTATAAATTGTGTTTCTGCTGGTCGCTATGCCTTTGTCGTGGCGGAGATTGCGTAATTCCTGACATGAACGAAGACCCGCGATCGGTGTGAATATAGGGTGGCATGCGAAACAATGGAAGCAGTCTACAGAGACAGTTTATAACAACAGATGTGGATGTGTTTGGACAAAAAAATGCGAATGAGCGGTAATGCTCATTAATGATTGTGAGAAGATACTTGTTGTGCGAAACTGAGGGAAGAGGATCTTTGAAGTCCATGCTGCGTCGTTCAAAAGATTTTGTGGCATTGATTACTCGTCCCAGTGGTGGCCTGTAGAATCGAGGTTGTGATTTCATGCATATTCGGCGGTTGAAAATCGTTGCTTTGATTTCACCTGCGGAGGACGGCAAGTCTCTTGAGCTAACAAAGTGGAGCATTCTGATGACATTGGGATGGCATAGTGTACAATAAAGTTCGTGCAGGCTGAGGGCCGTCAGTAACACAGTGTAACTTAGCCTAGGCAAGGCATCCTCTGCTACATTCTTTTCGCCTCGCCTGTACTGTATGTCGAAACTGAACTTTGGAAGTTCGATTCTCCAACGTTGCATTTTGTCATTTTTAATCTTACTTTAGTGTGATATATCATACATGAATGCGACAGATTTTTGATCCATAATTAGCGCAAATCGAGTTCCCACCAGGTAATATCTCCATCTCCCAATTACTCCCACAATGGCACAGACTTCCTTTTCTACCGCAGGATGATTTCGTGCATGGTCGGTTAGAGTCCTGGAAAAGAATGCAATCGGGCTTCCATTCTGGGTTAGGGTGGCGGCAACAGCAACATCTGAGGCATCCGTTTCCATGACGGAAGGAAGATCATTGTCGACTATAATGATCACAGAATTCCCAGTTTCTCACTTTAGACCCTCAAAAGAATTGCAAACCTCAAACGGCAGCCATGGCTGACCTCGCCTTTGTACAATGTACTGGGAGACTGGCGAATAAATGATATGATCTAAACATCAAAATATGTGCTGTAAAACGGGAAAGGTACTTTTTATTATCGTTTTCATTCTCCCATTCTCTGGCTGTCCGACCGTTTTTGGTGTTGTTGTATTAACAGCATATGTGAAGTAAATTTTCATCTTGAGGTTTCAGTTTTTCCGACATCTGTAGACAAACAATGTGCCTGAAGCACACTTACCAGTATAACTACTGCCGTCATGTATGAAAAACAGTAACGCAAACTACGGAGAGCAGATGACCGGTTGTGTATTATTAGACGTATACGATTTGGTCTGCGTTATTCTTGTTTTTAATATTACATGCTTGCGCATGAGTGCAGTGGAAGGGGTGTATACCCCAGAGCCACGAAGGCCCACTACACTATCAGGTATAACCGGCAACCAGACGCTGAGACTTGGAATAGAGAACCACATGAGTCCCCAATACGTCAGGAGTGATAACGATCCGGACGACAGTGAAGTGCTGTCTACCACCAAAGTAACCGGTGGTGGCCGGGGTTCGAACCTCGGACCTCCGAGGTTATGCAACCGGATGGACGATATTGAACCTGTGACGCAAATTCTAATTTGCAACATTTGGTTTGAGGTGGGACAGTGCTAGACCGGTTAAACGGTCTGGATTACCGTCATATATCATGCCTCTTCGTATATTTTGTTCGTCACATGACAATTTTTACCACCTGCATTTGGGCAGGTTTTTCACACGTTCCATCGAGAAGTGGAGAATTATCAAAAGCATTGGTGGCGTTGCACTGGTGTGTGCCGTAACCGTTCGCCCTTTTTTGGTTACGTGAAACGTGCCATGAACCGTGCTCCGGGTCCAAATGATACGTGGTGGAGTCAGCACCAAGCGTTGTGTCAAGGTAAGATCGTTTGCTCCCATAAAAATCAGGTATTCGTTCCTCCACCTGATTGTATTTCTTTCTAATCTGTGAGTTTGATAGTATTGTGGGTACATACTGTCTGAATCTAATAAGGCGCGAGTTTTGCATATCGGTCTGGCTTGAGAAATAAGTTCCGTGATTGTTTATCGAGTGACCAAATGCTACCCAGTTCATAGGGTTATAAATGTTCTCTGCCAACTGATGCAAGTGTATGGTTGAGTATTTCTTTTCCTACTCTCCCCCCCCCCATTAGATCCACACTCCGGTTTATTTTTCGTCCATACCCGATTTTGCTGGGAAACCACCTGACGGTTGAATAGTTTGGGCTAAATCCGTAAATCAGTTGCTGTGGCTTAACCGCGATTTTGGTCCATTTTTATTTGCAGTCGTTTGCTCCCGAACTTCTCATCGTTCACGCAAACCCAGCCATACTGAGTTCGATTAGTCTAGTTTGGGTTACGTAATAAATGACATTGTAGTTACGAGCGGTGGTTTTGGGTTCTCTCTCTCAGCTAGGCTCAACTGCACACAAAATGCATCAGAGTACGCACACAATCAAAGTTATAGCAATGATGGTGCCTAAATGGGGCTCGTTTGTTACCATATACTGTCCCACTACAATGCCATGACTCGTTGAATAATTACGTCTTGTTTGGTGAGGATAGGTGGAAACTGGTGCGTCAACGATCCCGAAATGTGGTCAGGATACCCGGATTTTTCGTCTGTTTGGATCTCGTGCAAGTTTTTTTTGCGCATCTCTGCTTCCATCATCCCGACACTACTTGCAAAAATCCATCCCGACAGACAGTAGGAGTACATCAAACGCGTCAGACATTTCCGTTTCAATACACTTTTGGGCCCATCACTCCTCGCAGATTTTGTTCGAACTTTAGTCAGGTGGCGTCTCAGGAAGTTTTGCGATAGGGCAGTAAGTGAACCTCCTGACATCTAGCAATGTAGTATACTGGAGCACTGATCTGATGGTGGTTGCACGCCAACTCTGCAAAAGCAGAAAAAACTCCGTAAGCCGAAGCACATCAAGTGCATCAACAAGCGCCAGCACTGCCCCCCCCCCCAGGAAGAATTAATATGGTATTCGGTAGCCTGCCGTTACAGTAATACACTGGCGATAAATAGCGTCATTTTAGTGGGCATCGAGTTTAGCAGCCATTCAGTAGAGCCATTGCTTGTCATATTTCATTCAATCAACAACGGTTTTCAAGGTAAAACCTGTATTAAAAACCTACGGTGTATTTTTAATCACTGCCTTCCAACTCACACGGTCTTCTGATTTTGCTCCGTAGCCTTTTGAGTTGAGCCCTCGGTCACATTTTTTGGAAGTACGTCATCTGGCACAGCTACTTTCTTTGGTTTAATTCAGTTGTTGACAGACGTGCAAACAAAGTTTTGTTCTTGTAGTCAAACATACATTACCGTCCCTACGTTCACTTTGCATGTCACGTAGACACCAGTGATTATACGTGGGAAATAACTTTCTTTTTGTCAATTGAATGCCCAGCAAAAACCTTTTCTCGTTATTTGCCACGATGGGTGATTAGTGCAGTAGTTCACGCGCTTTCGAATATCCCTGGTTACTTCTTTTGACAGGTACTTTTATCAAGATAAAGGAGCCGGAAAAACTGTGCTCATCAAACCGCGGTACTGCTGGTGGTGGTAGTAACAAGGCTACTACGAGTGGCAAGTCGTCCAGTTTCAGTGCGGCTGGGAAAAATAAACGCACTTGTGAGAATTCAAGTGAGTTTACCGAATTTGGTGTATTTTGTATTGCTGATGGTTAACAGTAATCCACTGTCGTCCGGCTGGTTACCACACCTGACCCAGTGAGACCTTGTGTGGTTCCCCACTCGAAGTCTCAGGTTCTGGTTGCCGGTTATCCCTAATAGAGCAGTCGACCTTTGTGGATGTAGGGTATAATACCCCTTCCACTGTACTCATGCGCAAGCATACAAATATGCCGACAGACTCATACCATATCGGTCTGATTCTTCCTGAACTCAATACTACACTAAATAAAGTTGATTTTTACCACGGTAACTATTGAGCTGATGACAGCCCAATTTGGGGTTGTTTTGTGTGCAGTTGCTTCGCTCAGCGGACAAACGGTTGCTTCATGTAATGCCAGTGACACAGGTGTTTTTGAACTGGATTTTTTGCAATATGCCTGGGCCGAACAAAATTCGGGCTGTACGAAAAATGATGCGCCATGTGTCATCTCATACAGGAAAATTACACAGTCAAGAAGGGGGCGTCATCGGTGACACATTATGATTAACCGATGTTTAGGTTACCACGAATAACCTTTCAAAAGGTGGATTTACGATTAAGTGACCTTAATTTTGAGCCTTCGAGGTTAGATGTGTTGAGTTGCACTAACCACCAGCCTACGATTGTTCAGCTGAGTCGTTACCATTCCACGACTTTGCGGGTTCGCATATGGTAGATAGTGTACGAGAGTTCAGGTTTGTGGAAAAATTGATCGCATTCGTCTCATTTTCTTTTGCTTTACGTCGTGGTGGTTATTGACGTGTGATTTTTCTAAGACGTGGAACACATGGTACTATTACCTATCAATACGGTTTCCTAGAGTCTGGGATATCGACTATCCCGTCGCCAACCTCATCGGGTTGGTCCACAAACCGGGCCTCCAAATTCCGGAATTGTGTTGGCGCTACATTAACATAATAAGGATGCGTTAAGTGGACCTTGACATATATCTTGGAATGCATCTTTCCTAATGCCAGTGTTGAAATCGAAATGGGTCATGGTTCTGATGGCACTCTTATGTATAAGATTGAAGGGGGAGGCACCGTCCATTCAAACAATGAAGACTACTAAACTGGAAGTGAGGATGATTATAGACTTGCCTACCAGAAATTGATATACGTGCTAGCACTGCCTCCAGTTTTCTAGCATCATCCTCGATCCTTTCGATAGTCGTTATAATGATTTTTTTGAACTTTAATGTTTTCAACTTATTGGTTCGATCATGATTCTTTTATGCAAATCACCCATTTTTACGACGAGTGCACTAACATAGAATATATATATATATATATATATATATATATATATATATATATATATATCACTTTGCACGAATGTCTAAGTTTCACTGTGAGTGACGGACTATCTACTGGGAACCAGCTTTACAGCACAGCTTCGGCCCTCTCGCTGGGAGCCATGCCAAAGTCAGCATGATCAGAAACGGACGCCTGAGCTTTCCCCTCCCCCTCTCCCTTCAAAAGGCGTAAGTGAAATTTCACGGGAGGATTAGATTGGGGGGGGGTGTCAATCGAACAATGAAACTGAATGTAAAAACATTCAAAATCCTATCGACCATTTCACGGTCAGATTTTCTCATATGACGTGTCGAGCTTCCAGAACCACAGAAATCTCATGGGAATAACAAGAAGCGCGGTCGCAAGATAGGTTGATTCTCACTCCGTGGTGCTATGTTCTCGATTATGTGTGTACGTTCATGCGAACGTGCGTTGTGAACGAATAAAAGGTGCATGGGCATTTGAACACACTGGGAGGAACAATGAATGGGACGGTTCTAGGTCATCAGACGGTATTGTTTATATGCCCTCGGCCACAGTTCAATAGATTCATATCATCATTGAATGTGGCTTATTGTTAGCAAATGACCGATTACTATCGAGTGTCCAAATCCATTAAATAAGCTAATATACAAGTAAGTAATTCAGTTGCTCGAGTTCAGTAAATTGCCATTGATATGTTCGCCCGTTTAGCAGCGCCAGCTCTACACCGACGACGTCGCCTCCATTGACGAGAAAACGTTTACCATCTGTGCTTTAAGCTCATTCTGCCGATCGTGGAAAATTCATCAACCTGATCTACGTACGTCATTAAGAGTTATTATACTGAAACGACCAGGTGTTTATCGTGTTCTAAACATGTTCGGAAGCAAACGTGCAACAATAAAATCGTGAAGTGATAGTTATTCTTGTATGCAGACAGGCGTGTGAATCACGCCGACGGGTGCATGGTCTCATTGCGCGGTTTCGGATATTTTCCAAACCAGTGAATGGGTTATAATTCTGTGTGTGTGTGTGTGTGTATGTATGTGTGCTCGTGATTGAATAAAACTGGAAGACTTTTGGGTTCAGCGCGAGTTTGATGTAGGCAAGCGAAAATACCTCCTTAGATGCTTGCCATTATGACACCCGAGATATGCGACAACTTAGACCGTTAAAATTTGGTCGTTTGTATTTTATTTGGTTTATTGAGCTTTTCGCAAAAGATCCTCCTACTAGATAATTGGGACATTGGGAGAAATAGCGATGTGCTGAGATCAGCGCTGCATTCGCATTTATAGTTTCCTCCCTAATTTTCACTCTTGATGATTGTTTTTTTTTTTTGATATTCGAGTTAGGTGGCTGCTGAGAAGTAGGAATCACTAAATCATCGCAATCAATGGTCTGGCAATGATTATCGCAATGGAATAAGATCCGCTAAGTTCTCACAAATTCAGGAAACCAATGTGAATATACACGATTGAACCGCGAACAGGTTAGTGGTAAGTACTCTGCCAACGGATGACACTGCCGAGCGAACACTACTTAAATAGTGATTTTACTCGGATTTCCCATGCAAGGCTCTCAAAAATTGACGAACATGACGAGTTTATTCACAATAGGCGCGCCCATAGTGATTGATATATCACTAACAGTGTGATAGAAGTACGTTGGTAACTTTATGCGATCATTCCGCGTTAAAATGAACCATTCTTGAAGGTTAATTAGCAAACCTCGGTATCGGTGACTATCATCTCAAACGGACAACCCAGCGCATTTTTTCGCGGGCTACCGAAATAGAACTACTGCTGTCGTTCTCAGTGGCATACATAGTCAAATCGAGTAATTGCTTTATGCACCCCGAGGGATGAATATTCGACCCTCTTGGGGATGGATCCACTTCCATCCCGGATAGGTAAAATAAGCAATGGCGAAAATGATGGCCAACATACCGGAACACTTGACCCACATGCACCACGAGAAATTATTGTTTGAGAAATAATACAGAGTTGTTTCCAAAACCGCCTTCGACGATCACGTTCGAATGACGAAAATGCTGGCTCATCGGTCCAAATAACATGTGTGGGCTGTCAGACTGGAAAGTACACATACGTAACATGCAAGGATCAACGCTCTTCCGTTGGGGTTTACACGTGCTCGATCTGAAAAAGACAAGGGAGAAAAATCCCAGGAGTACATATGTCCAGTAAGTACATCAACAGAATCATACACGTGCTTTTGGATACCTTTGCATTACCAGTGACGGAGAAGAAAACGGCAACACCCGAGCGACCAAGTTCTGGCTGTTTTAACGAGCGAGATACTTAATGCGCCCCCGGCCCCCACTAAATACTTTTCATGATCCCTATAAGAAATCGTACGAGTCGATCTCTGTTTGCGAGGAGAGGTGAACGGACCGTCAGCTGACACTGCGCGCATGCATACAAACATACACACACACACACACACGAACAGTGTTTGTACTGTCCGGTTATTCGACAAATCCCAGTCGCTCATTTTCGTATCGATTTCCTTTTTTCGATTTGTTTCGTTAGACGTTCCTGTAAGTCGCGTTCATGTTCATTCACTTAAAGATCCACTCAGTAATCGGTTGTTCTGTGTCTCCTAACGGTTGGTTGATAACAACTTACATTGGTCGAACACATACGGCTGCCTTCAGCCTGCTCACTACTTATATTAACGTGTCTGACCTTCACAACAAATCTCATGCGACGGTAAACTGTGTGACATAAAAGCACAACTGTTCTGGGTTTGTTTGAAATGTTTTGAACTTACGATATGGAGCCTCAGGATCATAGTTTACTTAATGGAGTAGGGGGGGGGGGGGTTGGTTTGGCAAACAGTGTATGTATTCTCCATCTTCTGGAGCATCGAATTTCCTGTTTCCCTTCGCGTCGGAAAGTGATATGTGGTAACGTACGCAACACCTAGGAATATTGCTATGAGCACCTTAGCGTGGCATTCTCAATCTTCAGACTTGGTATGGGGAACCATGGTTGATGGTTGTTCGAATGAAACCCAACGGGGAGCCATACTATCGGGGTAGGCCGTTGAATAACGATTCCGTTGACTCACAGGAGCGGTCCCTAGCACACCTGTCATGCGAATTATGGTGATGTGGGCCAATTTATCTACACCCATTAAGTTCAAAGGATGTTCTGAACACGGGTTTTTATGTCTATAATCGACTCAAATCAGTGTGCATTTGGAAAATTGAATACAGGGTTGAGCGTTTGATTCTCGTCTCTCCGAGTGTGCTAAGCGAACAGTTTAAAAAGTTCGGTACGTTTAGACGCGGAATTTCGATACTGAGCTTTTCAAACTGACCAGATAAACTTTCCCTTCTCGTGCATTTTTACAACCTTTTGCGCATCTTTCATTTTCAGATGAGAAAAACAGCAGTGACATTCGTCTCTTCTTGAAACATTCACCGCCTGATGTGCCATCAGCTTCGTGTGATAACAGGCAGTCCGTTGCCTCTGGTGGCAGGCTTTCGCAATTAAACAATGACAGTGTATCTACCCAGTCCACATACCAATGGCCTGGATCCGGACACCTGCTAGGCGGTGTCCGCGAACCCAAACTGAGCAGATTGATTATGCCGAATTCGTGTGAGACGAATGGCGCCAAACGGACAACAACAAAATCACCTACTGACACTCACGTTCCGGCTAGCGTTCAGTCCTCACCAGACAGCCGTTGTGACCCAGAACCGATTTCATGTCCCGTTTGTACTTTTCTTATCCCAATATCCCAGATTAATGAACACCTAGACGTTTGTCTAACCTAATCTATCACTTTTTCTATCCGCGTTTGTTTTTTGCTTATGCCTCGCGTTTGGTTTTAACCCGTCATAACACCGTGTGTGATTTAGTCCGTTTCACTTGGGGGATAGTTTTCCGTCTTGCTGTCTTTGTCCATCTCTTTCGTCGTTGGATTGTTTCATTGTCAACAGTTCGAGATTTCCGAGTGAGATTTGGAACATTGGTTGTCTCTAGTCTTTCTTCACCCGTTATCGGCGAGATCTGGACAAGCTACTGTCAGGTTTTCTCTGCCATTCAGGCTAAAGTTGTGCACGTTATAGATACTGATGAATTGGACGTGATTGACTTGAAATAAGCATGGTTTTTGAGTTATATTTACAACAATAACGGACCTTTTTTTAATACTTGCTTACACGTGAGGGCAGTGGAAGGATTGTACCCCATAACTTCACAGGTCCATTACACTATTAGGGATAGCCGGCAACCAGACCCTGAGACTTAGTGTAGTGAATCACATAAGGTCCCGAAAATTTAAGTATGGTGGCGAGATGAACAACTGTGGATTACCTTCCTTCACCAAAGCGACTGGCGGTAGTGGGATTCGAACCTCTGACCTCTAAGTTGGCGAGAAAGTACCCTAAACCACTCAACCACCATCTGGCATCTCGGACCTTCGAACATCCATGGACGGCTATAACATGGTTAGTTCGATAGCCATTTCCTTCCGATATGGGCATTTCCAGTCCTCTTTCGCGAATCGTGGGGAGAGTTGTTGATATGATAGTTCGACCACCGAAACAAATTATTTACACTGTTTGCCATAAGCAGGTGTTTTCTGATGAAATAAGGGCAAGATAAAGAGGATGTTAAACGTTCTACCTTCGCAATAGGCGTGTACCAAAACCAAGTTATTCGCTGTTCTGGATTCATTATCACGGAAGTTGGTTGAACACCAAGAAATCGCGACTTCCTTCACTTTAAAGTTGTTCTGTCGCAGATCAGTCAAAGAATACTTTTGGATCCCGCTAATTTAGAATGATTGTCCAAGGAAACCGACTTCAACATCATCATGGTACGCATGCTTTTGTGATATAACCGAGTACCGCTACTGGATTCCCAAACAAAAGATGGTCTCTCCAGTCGAGGCATACCGAAAGAAAGTCGTTGGATGGATGTTGCTGCCCTGCATACTGCTAAGGTGCGATCGAAACAATTGTTCCTTAGACTGAAGTTTCGTCTGCGTATTGCAAATTCTGGCATCTCAAAACAATGAGAGGTTGGTAATTTACAAGTTGAGGAGGACAGTCAGGATCAGGGTTGACCTGGGAAATGTGTCACATTCATTCTCACACTAGAATGATCATCTTACTAACAGCGCGTTCACTTATTTTTTGAACTCCTGCTCATTTTCTCAATGCATTTTTCACACAGATTTACACTTCTTTCATTCAAGTCGTGACCCCTGTATTTGTTTGTCTCTACTTGTGGTTTCCGTCGTAGATCGAACTGTTGTTTGACCTTAACGCAGTACGCAAACGACGCGTGGATGTAATTTTCCCTGGTTGATGTGATTTTTGCAGACACTTCACTCACGTTAGTTGTAAAGATTTGCACAATTGGGGTAGTTTAGGCTTTAATTGCCCTCGTGGACTAATTCATAATACAGTTGTAACCTCCAACCAACGACGAGGCATGGAACCTCTGGGTCATTAGAAATCTTGCTCAAGACATCAGTTCAGTTCAGACAACCACTAACCGTGTACTGGCTACGGTGGCTTTGGTTGCTATCTCCTAGCAGCAGCCTCAATGGGAAATAATGAAAAAGAACAAGAATATGAAGGGAGCAATAGGAAAACTTCAAAAGTTGGTATGAAGTCAATAAAGAAAGTTGATGGATACAAGAGAGTCACTTGTCGGGAGACGCAACCATATCCTCCAATATATTCAGCCGTAGAGTGTGATAGTCTCTTGGACCTCACCCAGGAATTCTGTCGCCCTACATGACCGAGTCCACTGGTTAGATTTTTCATACTTTTCTTTCATGTCATGGATTGACTATCCTTACTTATCTTCCGACCGGCACCAGCCTCAGTAGACATTGTGCGCCGAGGAATCCTGTCAGGGGACGTGCGCAACACAAGTCCCAACCATCTTAGCCTGGTGACTTAGTGTTTCAACCGATTATTTGATTCGTGAACCCAAGACTCTGCGCCAAACCTCAGCGTTGATTATACGGTGTCCCCATCAAATTCCGTCAGTGCTACGAAGAAATCGGTGTTCAAATACCGACAGTATTCGTATATCCTCCAGCCGTAGTGGCCATATATCCGAACCATACGGAAGCACTGGTCCTAACGGTTGCAGCGTACGCTCGATTCTTCATAGATAAACGGACATCATGTCGACGCCACCGATGACTCAGGTTGGCAAATATCAAACAGGCCTTTTGTGTGCGTATCCACACCTCACCCGACCTTCAGGTGAAACGCAGCTCCCCAGATAACAGAATTTATCTACCGGGTCTATAGTTTATCTGGATAATGGAAGATTTGGCGTTGAACCAACTTAGTCCTGCAACAGAATCTGGCTTTTTAAAGATCCAAAGCGCACACCGAACATTACTACGCAATCCGTCAAATTGTCTAGATAAGCTTGAAACTTACCTGGATCTTCACTTAGAAGACCTATGTCGTCCGCATACTCAAGGTCTGATACCTCTCCACCCGCTATCCTCACGTGACAAGAGTGCAGTCTCTAGGACCATATCAATCACGTACACCTCTTCTCGTGGTGAACTCGGATGACAGATCACCGTAAGCCCGAAATCGGCTTCGGCTGTTCATGTAAAGGGATTTTATGGTGGGAGTGAATTTCTCTGGTGAACTCTTCAACAACAGGCAGCGTCAGAGTGCTGTGCGGTCGACTGAGTCGAAGGCCGCTTTAAGAGCAAGAAAAACGGAGATAGTGAGCCTACGGAAGGTGTGTCTATATTCTAAAGTTTGTCGAAGAGTAAAGATGTGATCAATACAACCTCGACCATGTGTAAACCTAGCTTGATTCTCGGCGAGCACTATTCACGAACGTCAGAGAAGTGGTGGGGAATACTACCCGCAAGCGGTTTGGATGCGATGCTAACCAAACTTGTTCCCCTGTGGTTTTCACAGGAGGACCTGTCACCCTTCTTGTAAATCAATACGATCACTGATTCGCACCAGCTCTGTGGAACTTGTTTGTTCTCTCATATCAAACCGAGGAGTTTTTTCAACTCTAGTAAAAGTGCTGAGCCGCCGCCTTTGAGAACAGACGGAGGGAACCCATCAGATTCGGTAGCCTTACGTCGTTTAAGATAGCTTATCTCACAGATAACCTCCATTTCTGACGGAGGACTGTTATCTAAAACTGGAGCTGTAACCATAGCGCTTGTGAGCAAACCTGTCAAGGATAAAGGCCAATTAAACTGTTTCTCGAAACGCTCCGCCCAACGAACTAGACGACGCTCCTGGGTATGAATCAGTGAGCCGTTCGCCTCTTTGACCAATTCGCTGACGCCTGGTTTTCGCGGACCAGTACATTTAATCAGGCGGGAAAGGTTGCGGGTGTTGCCAATTGCGCAGCTTTTCCCCTCCCTCTACATTTCGCAATCCACCACTGCTCACAGTCGTTTCTCGGGCTCCAAATCAGTCAGTGTTTAAGGTATCTCCGTGCCTCATCTCATCCGTATAATGGTCTTTTCTGGAAACATGAGTCCAACATATGTGAAAAAATAATGAAGTCGGAGTTTCCGACACCAGAGTATATTTGATCCACATTTACAGGTGACGCCGTCGACAGAGCATTTGTAAATAGCCTGAAAGAGATACCATTTTTCGAATGGGATGATATCAGATAAAAGTTTCAGGTGACCCTGGGACCAACCATGTGTTTAACAGTTCACGGCGAACGTGTAGTCTAAGTTGTCTAGCTAGCGGACCTAACCTCGTACCCACGCTAGCGTAAATTTGAGACCGAATCGCTTCCCTTGCTGGCGTACCCTGCTGTGGTACAGATATTCAGTGAGTCCGAAAAAACTTCTAATCTGTCCAACCGCACCGTAAACGTAGTCTTATTTATGCTCGAATCGTGGCTTGGCATGCATGCGTGTTCTGATTCTCCCTCACAGCATATCCAGCTTAGTAGACTTCGTTGGTTGAGGCAAATGTTACGTATGGTAAACACGTCTACCGTACCGAGCCGTTTTCTGTTCCACCTCGGGAATGGAAGAGGCCACGTGGAGGTCAACAGATGATGTGGAAGCGGGGAATGAGAAAATGTACAGCAAACTTTGGAAAAGTAGGTGCATCGCGTTTGGAGTCCAAAAGATCCGTCAACCAGTTGGCTGGAGACACTGAAGGATATGGCTGCGAACCGTGAACAGTGGCGATCGTGTTGTCACTTTCTGTCGAATAATAATGATTAATCAATGTACGTTCGTATGGTTAGACTTTGTATTCCGTGTGTTGGCTACTAGGGCATTCTTTCCTCTTCCCACTCCCTGTTCCTCTTGTATATTCTTCCTTTCTATTTCCACGTGCCTCAGTATGATCGGGAGTCTCAGGCTCCGAGATGGCTTCTCACCATAAACGCATCTCGAAATTCTCCCAAGTGACCGTGCGTTTATTAGTGCCTCTACTGGAGAAGTCATACTCACTGCCTTCTCGTGACCGAGGTGCTCCCACTAAAGTGAGAGGACGAAGTCGAATACTCGGCGCCCTGCCATACTACTCATATCGAAAATCCATACTTGGGACCATGTGTCCTCGTTCTGAAGGTTAGCCGTGTTAACCGACGAATGAACCTTGGAAAAATCACCGTGTGATTCTAAAAATCGACTCCCCGTCCATGCACGTTCCATTCGATTCAAATGAGATTACAGTTGTGAACCAACTGTGGGGTGCTCAAGTACAAGGATGATTGGGCGGAAGAGTTCCGGGTACGCATACCTGATGAGCGGCAATAACCGCGACACCGGTCGTGTTCTTCCGAGGAGATTTTGTCCTGTCATCCACATACAGTGCCTTGCTACTCACATCGGAAATTCATGGTAATATCTTTGAAAAACTTGGTGACTTCGCGTGGAGTTGCGTATGATTCCACTGAATTACCAACAGCTTGACCTCGAGTCAAATGGATATATTAGTTGTTTATCTTGCCATGATGCTGTTTTAACTCCTGTCTCTAAAGAACAACAATAAGTCGCTCTAAAGTCGTCAACCCCATTAGCTGGGTTCAGCCGGCTATCCGTAGAGGATTTCACCTGTCGGTGTGTTGTGGTCAGTATATGCATGCTCACTCACACACACGTTACATTTTCGCCTCCTCCCTAAATTCGGTAAGTCGGCATAAGAAAATTTGAATTTTCTAGGGCTAGCCGGCTAACATGTAACCACAGTGCGAGTGAGTATCGTCAGAAGACGTGTGGAGCGGTTCAGTATCAAGTACCTTGACTACATCGCTAATACTGGCGCGGTTGTCGTGTCTACGGTGTGAAATGTGGGCTGTGGCTCGCTAAAGCTGGAGGTGTCGTGGGCCATCTCACGTTGCCGGTGAAGGTGACGACCTGAGAGCGATTTACTGTTGTTCTTTGGATAGAGGAGTGGAAACAGTATCACGAAAAGATAAAAATGTATATATATATCCATTTGACTTGAGGTTAAGCCGTTGGTAATTCAGTAGAATTATGCAACTCTACGTGCAGCAACCAAGTTTTTCACGGATAATAACTTGCAAATCACTGATCTTCTGGCTCAGTCGAATATATACGGTTTGGAATATACACAGCTGGCTACTTGAATACCTCGAATCCTATATTGATGAAATCGAAAATATAATGTGGAAGAAATTGGGTAAACTATGTAAAACGCGTTGGGAAACAAAGGAGAAAACGAATGTAGATTTACCGCAGAATTAATTGAAAATATCCTATTGAGACGTCAGAACACTAGGCAGAGAACAAGATTGCTTTCGGTGTTTCACAACTGGCTAGGTACCGCAAATTTTGTAGGCATTTAAATTAGGCTAATAGAGGAAAAAACAAGAAAAATGGTAATCGCGGAGACAATTAATGACGATTTCGCGTCACGAGAAGTAGTGTGTTGATAATTGTCATGCAGAACCACCAGAGCTATCGAATTTCAAAGATAAGTCAGCGAAGTTTGCGCATACAACTGACAACATGAAAATATCAGTGTGTAGTGGTTGCCATCTTCGTTCATACTTTTACCACGTTTATTGTTTAACTGAACGCTGACTGCCAAGCGCGGTTGCCATTTGACCGTTGCTCTTGCGCACGCTCTCACGCACGCTCCCAAATACACGCTAACCACTATCTCTCCCAATCGCCTTCTCGTTCTCACGGGTCGTGGAGAATACTGTTCTGGTTAACATATTTGTGCAGTGCCGCACATTAGAGTAACGTGCAGGTGGTCCACGCAGTACAAAGGACCGAAGCACGCGTTTACTAAGGAAACCGCGAAGTAAGGTCTAATCAACCTTACAATTGGTGAGCCCGACGTGATCCCCAGGTCACGTGAGTTTCCTTGTTTTCTACCGCTCAAGGTCCCGTCTGCGTACGTTTTTGTGTGTTTTATTGTTTCCCTATCTTGATTGTTTTTGGTTGGTTTACCAAATAATTTTTTTTCTTCCATACAAATTTTGTGTGTCTAATTCGTCGTGATTTTTTTCGCGAAGACTATAGTGTCCCATTGGTCGTTGATTTCTTTTCCCGTCTGTATTCCATAAAGTAATCGCTATGTCTGCCGAACGGAAATCCTGCTCAGACCCCACCGTTGGGGCGATCACGCTGCACATACCGGCATTCACGCCTGATGACCCAGAACTCTGGTTCACGATGGTTGAGTTAGAATTCGAAAACTGCCGTATTGTAAGGTTGATTAGACCTTACTTCGCGGTTTCCTTAGTAAACGCGTGCTTCGGTCCTTTGTACTGCGTGGACCACCTGCACGTTACTCTAGTGTGCGGCACTGCACAAATATGTTAACCAGAACAGTATTCTCCACGACCCGTGAGAACGAGAAGGCGATTGGGAGAGATAGTGGTTAGCGTGTATTTGGGAGCGTGCGTGAGAGCGTGCGCAAGAGCAACGGTCAAATGGCAACCGCGCTTGGCAGTCAGCGTTCAGTTAAACAATAAACGTGGTAAAAGTATGAACGAAGATGGCAACCGCTACAGTATAACCAGTGACGCCAGCCGTTTCAGGTGGGTAGCAGGCCGCCTCCCGCCGGAGGTCATAATGCAAGTAAGGGACGTAATAATCTCTTCCCGAAGCTATGAGGCTTTAAAGGAAGCCGTCATTGCCCGCACGACCCCAACGCAAGACCAACGTATGCAACAACTTCAAAACGTTGAGCTTGGAAGTAGGAAGCCCTCCGAACTGCTGCGTGAGATGCAGCGCTTGAGAGGACCGACTGTAGGCGAGGACCCGCTCTTGAGGGAACTTTGGCTGCAGCGTTTGCCGCATAACATTCCAGTTTTACTAAGTGCCACACGCAAATGCTCGCTGGAGGAAACTGCAGCGATAGCTGATGACATTATGTCACGATACAACCCCGCTGTCGCTGGAGTAACCAGGCCCTCCGTCGCAACGGTGCCTGCCTTGCCAACATAATATAATATAATAATATTGGTATATTTCTCGGCCATGGTCGAGACGCACGCGTTAAAGCATGATCATGGTGTACACGTTACTCAATAAGATGAAATGTTCACATATTCTAAGTATGAAAGTCGAGAGTATTAGAGATGAAAAAACAATGACAGGAAAAGTTTGAATGGACCATTCTGATAATGGTTTGCGCGGCAGTTTTAAACCGGTTTCGAATCCGGATCAGGCAGCGGTGCGCGGTGGAGATATTGAGAAAATCGTTAGCGCAGTGCTAAGGAGGCATTATTAACAAGAATGATGCAAGCCCAGGAAACCAGAGGCCAACTGAGGTTCTGCAGATGGAATAAATTTTGAACAAGAAAAAAAGGGTGGAAAATCAACGCATGCGTAGAGGATAGCGATCCATGAAGACAATGCAGACCCTGAATGACGGATTTACCGGAGTTCTGTAAACGGAATGAGATTTGAAGCAGGGGGACCTGAGGCCAGTTTCGTGAAAGTGAACACCGGTGGATGTGGGAGAAACAGCAGTCCATAAAAAGGTGAGTTTAGATTCAGGGCCAGTAACATGTACTATTCAGAAATGAGAAGGCGCAACTGGAGGGTCTTCGAGAAATGGAGAGTCAAATTCCAGCCGGCTACGGTTCGGAGAAAAGATAACTTGTGTTAACGGATAATAAAGTGGGAAAATCTTCGCATGGACTTCAGCGTTATGCTGCTTCAATGACAAATATATATGTATGTGATGACGCATTTGCCTTCAGTGTTATTCTGGTAACGTACTACATCGAATGCGTAAGTTTCATCTGGCAGGGCAAAGTATGTGTCAGTCAATCAGCCGAGTGTGGCTGTATGTTAGCGGCATGCGCGTGAGCTGGAATTCGTGTTGGTTGCGTTAGAAAATACTGAACGATCTGATAAGCAATTGAGGGTATCTCCTGTTGTGTGGTTGGATTTCTGTCCCAGTTGCCATGGTAGGTTCCACTTGAGTCTCTGTCCGTACGAGTCAAAGCGGCCTCCTTGGTTAGCCAATTTGGCGACTGAGATAGTGGGAGACAACGACCTGAAATAAAGGGAGATTGCAGTCTGGACGTGGTTCCAGCTGTGGGTTATGATAATATGTGAAGACAATAAACAATGGATTGGTTAGGTCTATGTGAGTGGGGCATGGGTAAAATAGGCTCGCAGTGGATTTGAGCTATACTGCTGCAGGCTGATGAAGTTGCGTACACAGGCTTGGTAGCTGTATGCATTTCAAAGGATTTATGATTTGCCCGTGGTTAGTAATGATAACCTTCAATACCGTTTGCTTACGCAGAACGCAGTTTGGCACGAGGCGATAAGATAGGTTTGAAATAACAGACAGAGCGAGTAGGACTATCATACTGTTTGCGTGGCGCTACGCTGTTACTGTCTCTTTCGGTATAGTGGTTGTTCTATACTGAGGAGTCCAAGTAGAAGGAACTATTGGGGTGACAGTGGTTATAGATTAGAGGTAATTATTCTGTTTAGGCATTGTAAACTGTTAGGTTTACGCTTAGGTGATGGCAACTGCGGCGTATGGTGTGGCACATCCTAGATTCTCAAGGGTTCAGGTTAGTATCCAGCGCTTTCCTCATAAGCTCTATCAAAAGACATATAAGGATTCGTAAGAGCGATCAGTTTTTGGATGTCCAGAGCTACGTGTAGTCCAGGCTTAAACATAATCAGGGAATCTACGGAACGGACTTCAGCTGGGAGTTTATTCCACAGGGTTGCATATCTCAGGAGGAAGAAGTTGATGGTAAAAAGTTGGGACTTTTTTGCTGTCCTAGATCGTATGGATGAACCGCTGAGTTTCGTAATTGCTGCAGCGGTGGGGCCAACCCTATGCGGGTCTAATTGAGCCTAGGTTGCTCAGAGCGGTTATTCGACTTATTAGTACCCTATACCTACCTCAAAGGCCTGAGCCCTTGAAATATACGGATTGTATAACATAGTCAGCGTGTCCACCGTTAGGGCTATGCTTATTTCCTGTTTGAAAGCCACCGATGTAGGTGATAACGCCCGAATTCGTTGTGGTAGCTTATTCCACAATGAAGCGTACTTGTTAATGAAGAAGTTTGACCGAAGAGCAAGCTTCGGCAAAGGGACAGACACCAAGAACTCATTGTTACGTAAGGGATACGTAGAAAGGGTTCTTACCTGCGGTGCTGAACTACATGATCTATTCTTCAAGATACTGTGAAAGAATAGCAGGTTATTTCTTACGCGGCGTAGCCATAAGGGATCGATTTTCAGCCGCTCACAACGTTCCATGTAATTAGAGGGCGTAGAAAAACCTATGAGCTGTTTCGTGAATGCCCGTTGTACATTCTCAAACGCTATGCGGTCCCTTTGTCGCATGTTGGAACAAATGATTGCGCCGTATTCCAGAAGAGGTCTAACATGGGACTTAAAAATGTTGAGTTTACTTTCTGGCAAAATAAATGTTTGGTGTATTAGCCCGATCGTACGGCGTGCTTTAGCCACCTGGATGGCTGCGTGTTCCGAAAAGTCAAACGTACATGAGTAGTGTAGACCCAAGTCACGTACCTGAGAGTTATTGGGGATGAATTTGCCGTTTATACTAAATCTTCCAGTGGGGACGTGACATTTATATGTAATAATATTACTTTTTTCGGCGGAAAAACTCATTTTCCAATCATTACTCCAGGAGCTGAGAGCGAGCAGTTCCCTTGTAATGTCCTCTACGGTAGAGGCTAACGCCACGGGATCAAAAGTGTACACGATTTTGATATCATCTGCAAACAGGAAGGGAACTCCCCGTTGGAAAATGGTAAATATATCGTTAACGTACATTAGGAACAGTAATGGGCCCAGTACACTACCTTGTATCACCCCACTGGTTACGGGACGGGGTTCGGACAAATTTCCACCTATACTTACAACCTGGTCTCGGGATGTTAAATAGGACGCAAACCAAGCGAGCATTGGGTCCACGATTCCATAAGTTTTAATCTTCTGTAGTAACCGGACGTGGGATACCCGGTCAAACGCCTTGGTCATGTCCAAAAAGATCACGATTGCCGATTTACCAATATTGACAGCCTCTGTGACCAGATTGAGGAAATCGGTCATGCATGTCGCACATGATCTGTTTTTCAGAAAACCATGCTGACCAGCGTTGATTAGATTATTGTTAAGAAGGTGACGTGTCAGCCTTTCCTTGATCATTCTCTCCATGATCCTGGACACGACCGGGGTGTGGTTCACCGGCCGATAGTTAACTGGATCTAGACGTGATCCTTTTTTGTGCATCGGTATGATAGTTGAAGTTTTCCATTGGGAAGGGAAAACACTGCACCTGAGTGACAAATTGAATATGTTTGTCAGCAACATTGGAACATCTTCGCCACCTCGACTAAAAATGGCCGGTGGTAATGCATCTGGACCTGGCCTGCAGGACGGTCTTGTTCTTGCAACATGGACTGAAACCTCCTCAGGGTAGAACACTACCGTCGAGAAAGTTACTGATGTCACCGGATCTAGAACGGGGAAGGATGTGGCGTCATCCGTCGTTAAAGAGGAGGCAAAATAGGTGCTGAAAGCCTCCGTAATCAAAAGAGGGTCACGCAAGCATTTATTATTATAGTTCAAATATGGGATGTCTTGGTTAGGTTGCTTGTTTCTGACCTTCATTAGCCTGGCCAGTGCTTCCACCTTGTTTGGGTGGCTTAAGGCATCTCGTTCCTGTTTCTTCTTAGAAGAATCCAAGCGCAATTTAATCGTACGGGATATACGTATTATTTGAAGATACGACGAGAAGTCCCTCGTCTTAGTGAATCTTCGTTGGAGTTTGGCTAGGTTACCGTTAAGACGATCTAGAGAGTTCCGCTGTTTGCGTATGATAGGCCCCGAGGCTGGATTGATTTTGTCGAGGCAGTAGTGAAGATTAGTATACAGTTGGGCAGCTGCTATCTCTAGGTCATTAGATAAAAACGATTCGTCCCAGTTTAAGGAACGGATAAAAGAGGGTAGACTATTCCAGCAAGCTTTATGGTATTGCTTATTGGTGGTCGGAAGGTGTGTTTCTGCTGACTTATCAGTGTGAGGCCAAGGTGCAGTAAAAACACAGGATACCATCTTATGGTCACTACCGGTGAAGCGACTTAAGATTTGGGTATCTAAATTCTTGATACCAATAGAGAAGATAAGGTCTAATGTATTTCTCCCTCGAGTGGGGGATAAAACATGCTGTACCCAATTACCCACATGGATACACGAAAGGAAATCATGGAGTTTTGGGGGTGATGTCATGGAATGCCAGCATATTTCAGGCACGTTGAAATCACCAGCTAGAATTTTAGCAGTTACGGGGAGGTTAGAGACATAGTTGAATGCGTCTATTATTGCTGTCAACTCGTGCCTGCCCTGGTTTGGAGGACGGTAGATACATCCTACGAGAAGTAGTTGTTGATCTTCTTTGATAGTGAGCCAGACCGAGTCTGGAATGTTGTCTAGAATAGGATGATGGAACCTACTCGCCGTGAATATGTGTTTGGTGTAAATGATGCAGCCGCCTCCTCTTTGGTCAGATCTACTGTTGGCAGTGGCCTGATAGCCGGGTATGGATACGTGGTTTAATGGGGTGTGATCCGTCAGCCACGTCTCGGTAACTAGTAAAATGTCAGGGTGTAGGTCTAATGTAAGCTCTCTAAGCAGGGGCAATTTTGGAAGGAGAGAGCGGACGTTAAGTAGTAAGAGAGACAAGGTGTTTTTGGATAGGTTCTCAGTAGACTGAGCCGTAATTTCGTTGTGGTGAGGTGATGAAGGATCGTCAAATAAGGCGTGGCTTACGATGGGCAGTCGAAGCTCGACCCGTTTTAACCGCGTTTCAGATGAAGAGTTTGTGCCTGTGACTAAATGCGCCGCTGGGCTTTCAAATTGGGCGTAATTTGAAGAGCGGTTAGGGGGTTCTAATTGAAACGGCCGAATCCTGGAGGGGGTAAATGAGGCGCGGAAGGAGCTAGGGGGGGATAGAGGTGGTAAGGACTTATGGACATTTGGTGCATTAGCCCGGGGCTTGATGCTATACGTGGATTTTGGTTGAGTGAGGGATAAGGACGAAAAAACGGGAGCGGTCCGGGGGCGGGGTGGAAGTTGAAGCTTGTGCCAAGGTTGCGGACTGCACTGAGGTAGTCCACTGAAGGAGGAAATGGGAGTATAGGAATATTCGACAGGGAGGGTTGAACCTGGTGGTGATATGGGTCTTGGAGGACCCCCGGAGAGGTAGAATCGAATACCCCGTTTCGAGAGGTATAGGGCACGGAAGCGAAGGCATGTTGGGCCAGTGGTGGAAAGAAAGGTCCGCCCGGCATCATATTTGGTATCGGGGCAAACTGTTTTATCCGTGGAGGCATACGTGTTGGTGTTGAACACGGGTCGAGAGCCGGCCACTGGGTCTCTGGGAAGGCTTTATATTGAGTGGGATTGTGCGTGGGTCGGACCCTATTGTGAGTTGTCTGACAATTCGAGCGCAGCTCGAGTGGGCTGGATGCTTGTATCTTTGAGCTAGTGCCCTCTGTAGGCCTAGAGTCTGCACGGTTAGGTTCAGGTTTGTGGGTGGATCGGTGCGGTCGCCTCCGAGAGCCCACAAATATTTGACAACTGCTTTTCGGTTTTACTTCGGATTGCATGGTAGGATGGCCCTGGCAGTGAGGCCCCACTCTATCTGTTTGTGCGTGATGATGGGCCGGAATGGGCCTCGCGCTTGCACGTTTTGTTGGTCCTGGAAGGTTCGTGGAGGAATTGAGAGATCTAGTAAGGGCAGGAGGGACAGGCGGATGGGCCCAACCGGATGGAGTAGTGGGAGTAGAGGTAGCCTGCATCCTACGAACCCGCTTACTTGGTGGAGGGATGGCCGGTGATGGAGAGGCCCCTAATGCCCGATCAACCGTGCCGTTGTTAGGGGCAGGTGATGAAGATACGCTGCGGGTAGGGGTCGAAGCTGCATCTAGAAGTACCTGTCGTCCACTGGATGTTACCTGGGGGTCCGACAAGGGTGAGCTGTCAAGGTCGACCGGCACCTGAATTGGTACGGAGCGTGCCGGGTTGAGGGGAGGTGATCGCACGGCTGAGGCTAGCCTCAGCCGAGGGCCGGTTTGTGAGGTACTAGTGGGAGTTACTGCTGTCCTTGACGCCTCTCTCTGGAGAGGAGTCTTGTCTGCCGTAATCCTGACCGATTTATAAGCTGTGTTGAGGGCAAGCGACGATTGCCTTTTGATAAATTCTCTTGCTATTTGATCGGAAGGGAATTGGAAAAGGATGGGACATGTGTGGCGTGGTGAACGTTTGTGTAACCTTGTGCACGTGCATGGATGGTGTTCCATGCCAGCTGCCCTGAGCAGGGTGGATTTCAGTTGCGATACTGGGGCCTTGTCCGGGAGATTGAAGGCTATCGCATTTTTGCTATTTGAGATGCGCTTAAAGATCTCGGTAGAAACAGAGTTAAGGAAGTCCGTGGCTGATTTAAGCTGCTGTTGCGTATAGCTTGCCGCGGGGTCCATTAGGCACAGTAGCGGAGCAAGCTTGGCGATACTGTCATCCAGAATCGTGAGTCTTGTTGAGATATTCTCAACCTCTTGGTGAATACGAGCACTGAAGATAGCGTCGTTCGCGAGGTCCACCAATGGTATAGAGCATTGTTTCAGTTGTGTTAGCGGTTTCTTAACTCTAATCTTGGGTCGAAGTTTTTGAGTAACAGGCATGATAAAAATATTGGAAAAAAATCTTTGGAATTCTTGTATTGTTTTGGGGTGATTTGTCTTTTTAAATAACTAGCTAAGTTCCTAGAAACCTATATAACTAGCGAGAGATAACGAAGAACACCCCGTGGCGGTGTAGCGCGTCAGTTTTGTCTAGAATTGACGCGAGCCTGCAACGCCTAGCAGTTAGGAGTGGGTCACAGGAGCGGCACCGCGCACGCTCACCTAGACTCCATAGTCCGTCATTGCGACGACGTTTCGTCGGTTCTTCAAAAGAATGGTATTGTAAATACCACAGTCGCTTCGGTGAGGGAGCCAAACGATGCGAACGAAGGTGTACGTTTCCCGGTGCTCATCAGGGAAACTAAACCCCCGGCCCGTGGTGGCGACCCACGAAGCCGGGTATCACACCAATAGTCGTCTTTTGAACGTAAGGGACATTATTTCAAATAACCTATTCCTTGTAGATACCGGTGTCGAAGTGAGCGTCCTCCCCCGAGCGAAAGACGACAATAGCACACCGCAGGCCCAAACACTACGCGCTGCCAATGGCACGGCCATCCCAACGTTTGGCCAGCGGTCGCTCACCTTAAACTTGGGTTTAAAGCGTAATTTTCGTTGGGTATTCATCATCGCCGACATCCCGTACCCAATTCTGGGCATTGACTTCCTGCAGCACTTTGACTTGTTAGTTGATGCACGGCGCCGCAGAGTGGTGGATCGTCAGACCACTCTCGCTGTTGCGGGTCATAATTCGCGAGTGAATCACGTCACGCCCTTTAACGTTCAACCACCGGCACACCAACCTTATGGCGAACTCATCGCCGCCTACCCAGCCATGTTTCGGCAAGCCGGGCCTCTCCCAGCAGTGACGACCAGTGTCACTCACCATATCGATACTAAGGGACCCCCCGTGTTCAGTAGGCCGCGTCGGTTAGCACCAGACAAGCTTCGTGTTGCACAGGCCGAATTCGAACATATGCTAGAACTGGGTATAATACGCCCTTCTAGTAGCCCTTGGGCTTCTCCTCTTCATATGGTTCCTAAGTCTAGTGGCGACTGGCGACCCTGTGGTGATTACAGAGCGCTTAACAAAGTCACCGTCCCGGACCGATACCCGATTCCCCATATACAGGATCTTACTTCGTCTTTATCAGGTTGCTCCATCTTCAGCCGTATCGATTTAGTTCGTGCGTACAACCAGATCCCGGTAGCAGAGGCCGATATCCCTAAAACTGCCGTCACTACACCTTTCGGGCTGTTCGAGTTTCTGCGAATGCCGTTTGGACTCAGCAATGCAGCCCAGACCTTTCAACGGTTCATGCACGAGGCAACCCGTGGTTTGGAAAATGTCCACGTATACCTGGATGATATTTTGGTGGCGAGTTCTTCAGAGCAAGAGCACGCTACACACTTACGAGCACTTTTCGAACGCCTTAGCCAGCACGGCGTTACGATCAATGTCGCGAAATGCGAATTAGGCCGGTCTAATATCACTTTCATAGGACACTCTATTTCATCCTCGGGTATCCGCCCTCTGTCAGATAAAGTTTCCGCTATTCGCGACTACCCTGAACCCCAATCTTTTCGCCAGTTGCGTCAGTTTGCCGGTCTGGTGAATTTCTACCGCCGATTTATTCCTCACTGTGCGGAAATGATGCAACCCCTCACCGACCTGTTGCGCGGAGGTAAGCGGAAGTTCGTGTTTCCCGACACGGCACAAGCCGCATTCGCCTTGGTCAAAGATGCTGTCGCCAACACAGCACTCCTGACACACCCCGACCCTGTGGCTCCTATTTCGGTAGTGACGGATGCCTCGGACACAGCGGTTGGAGCAGTACTGCAACAGTTCGTAGATGACTCTTGGCAACCTTTAGCATTCTTCTCCAAGCGCCTACAACCCGCGGAATCAAGGTACAGCACGTTCGGTAGAGAGTTATTAGCCATCTACTTGGGAATCCGTCATTTTCGACATGCACTCGAAGGCCGTTCGTTCACGGTGTTTACAGACCACAAGCCTTTGGTTTACGCACTGAAGTCAGCTTCGGATCGATACTCACCACGCGAGATTCGCCACTTAGACTTTGTCTCACAGTTTACTGTGGACATACGACACGTCTCTAGGGTACTTAATCCCGTCGCAGACGCCTTATCGCGCGTATATCAACTAAGTCTGTCACAAACGCCTAACATCAATTTGGACGCAATGGCACAGGCTCAAACTATGGACCCTGACATCGAACAACTTTGACAAAACGGTTCTTTGAGTTTAACCACAGTGCCTATCCCAGCTTCCCAGAATACCATCGTGTGCGATGTGTCGCAAGGTCGCCCCAGGCCAGTAGTTCCTGCTGCCCACCGTTATCCTACGTTCATGACACTCCATAATCTGGCTCATCCGGGTGTGACTGCCTCGGTGAAACTGATAACTGAGCGTTTTGTTTGGCACAATGTCAAACGAGATGTCCGTCAATGGGCTCGTGCTTGTCTGCAGTGTCAACGTGTTAAGACCCATAGGCACACTAAGGCGGCGTTAGCCAGGTTCCCAGAACCTGAAACACGTTTTCATCATGTGCACGTCGACCTCGTAGGACCACTCCCACCTTCGCTTGGGTACGTTTACATACTCACATGCGTGGATCGTTTTACTCGCTGGCCGCAGGCCATCCCTATCCCTCGTCCCACCTCGGAAGAGGCCGCGAAAGCTTTTCTGACCGGTTGGGTTAGTCATTTCGGTTGCCCGGCAATAGTGACCACCGATCACGGTCCACACTTTGACGGCGCTTTCGGCAGCCTACTCGCTACGCTCGGTTGCCAACACGTTAAGACGACAGCTTACCACCCTCAGGCCAATGGTATGGTTGAGCGTTTCCACCGGCAATTAAAAGCCGCCCTTCGAGCAAACGGTAACCCCCTTTGGAGTGAAACACTACCATTAGCACTCTTAAGCCTGCGTAGTACCGTTAAGGAGGAGTTACACACAACACCGGCCGTACTAGTATATGGCTGTACACTTCGTCTGCCTGGGGAGTTGGTAGCCCCCTCACCAACCGTGACTTTCGACTACGGTGACTATTCTCAGCGCCTTACGCAGCACATGCGAGTGCTCAAGGCCAGTCCGCCGCGTGAACAACAGTCTACAAGTTATGTCCCAACTGCGTTAGGAACCGCTACCCATGTATTCCTTCGCGTCGATGGCGTTCGATCACCACTACAAGCGCCATACACTGGCCCGTTTCAGGTGATAAAACGTAGGGCAAAAACATTTGTCATAGATATCAACGGACGACACGACACCGTATCTATCGATCGTCTCAAACCTGCCGTCATTGAGTGTAAGCCGCTCGGCCAATTTACACCCACTCAAGTCGCTCAGTCACCCGCATCGAGCGAGTTACCACTCGAACCACCCCAAATTACGCCTAGTGAGGACTCGGCAGCTAGTCCATCAGATTCTCCAAGTGTACCCGCAACGCGAAGTAGCCGTCGCGGTCGCCAACTACGAAATCCCGTCCGCTTCGCCGATTTCGTGACGATTTTTACAACCGACTGTTAGCAATAAGTTGGGAAGTTCGCCATGGATTTACCAACCAACAGGCCCGAGAAATTACAATCGGTAGTTATGATTTCATTTTCTTCTGGTCTCCTAGCGACTACAACAACACCGAACATCATTTGTGTGTTGTTATTACAGTCCAACATCCGCCGGCGCCCTCAGGCGCTATTTTGTTCCAGTTTACCTTGCCCTCTCTCAGACGGATCTACACAGTCACATTGGCTTCATCCGTAGCCTGGCTGACTCCCGTGCACGTTCAAGGAGCCAACCGCTCACTGGACAACGGGACGATTAGTCAGCCTGGCACTGGAGACGGCAACTGGACGCCTTTTTGGATGGACCTGACGAGGCATTTTCCGGCTTGCATTCGTACGAGACCCGTGGGCGCCAAAACACAGTTGGACCTACGCACATCGGACCTCGAAAGTGCAGGCACCGGTAAACTCGTCAGCAGTCGTTCGACGTCAACAACAATATAACGGACAAGCTATGAGGAGTTCCTGGACAACCAATAATTCCGGCTTACCATCACGATCGAAGCCCAACTCCGTCGGACTTCTAGGAGGAGGCCCCTGTAGTGGTTGCCATCTTCGTTCATACTTTTACCACGTTTATTGTTTAACTGAACGCTGACTGCCAAGCGCGGTTGCCATTTGACCGTTGCTCTTGCGCACGCTCTCACGCACGCTCCCAAATACACGCTAACCACTATCTCTCCCAATCGCCTTCTCGTTCTCACGGGTCGTGGAGAATACTGTTCTGGTTAACATATTTGTGCAGTGCCGCACATTAGAGTAACGTGCAGGTGGTCCACGCAGTACAAAGGACCGAAGCACGCGTTTACTAAGGAAACCGCGAAGTAAGGTCTAATCAACCTTACAAGTGTTTAAAGTCCCTCCGAGGTACTTATTGGACTTAACTCCGTGCAGTCGGGTAGTGCGCGTAGTACACTGGTAATTCGGGGAAGATGGTCGAGGCGGGTCTTGAAGAATATCAGATAGGTTATTTATTCTTCTTTAGTCGTTACAGTATGGCAAATATTTGTGACTTTAGCAAGCTACATTGCAGTTTCGAAGGAGCCAGACAGGAAGTTGATAACTCGGATGTGGAACAAAGGGTGAAATCACAGTACGCGGGTTTCAATAGATAGGAATTCGGACGACTTGCAGTCCAGTCTGATGAGAAATGCATCCACTGACTCACCATAATTGTTTCACAATTCATAGTTGGGTTGAACTAGATGGGATACATAGATTCATTCTGTTTGGCTGACTTTTCAATGGCGCGTGTGTAATTTTGTCATCCTAAGGAAAACATCAATGCTCCGGCACTTCCACTTTGGTCGACTTATGCAAAGAAAACCCGCGGAGAAATGGTTTACCGTAAAAATCTTCGGGCGTAGCAATTAGGGTGGTTGAGAACATGGGTTCACATAGGACAGAAAAATAAACGTCCCTGTGAGATGCTAAAATTCCGGTTCACTTTTTTGTACAGGCGAAACTGAAATGATGTGTTTTATCACTCTAATTCCAAATCATTCACCCTTGCAATGCTATCTGGGGGATTGAAATTCATATACCTCATAGAACCTAAGAGTAAATACTGAATAAAATTAAAGTCTAGAAATCTAGGACGACAGTAGCAGTGTTCGGTTCAGCAATCAGCGAAAGTGGTACTCAATTAATTGCAGATGACGCATTAGGTTGTCAATTGTGGCGTCAGTTGGGTCCAGTGTTCGTTGCATTGAATTAACGCAGTAAACCAATTCCCCACGACGGCGCGGACATATCGGTACATTCGTTTATCCGCTTGGAAGACGTTCGCGGCAAAAAAAGTAGTGAATAATGGTATCACTGGCTATTCGATAGCGGGTACACGCCCTTCCAATCGAGAGTGGGGCAAGTTCCGACCTGGCTTAGCGTAATGCAGACCTCAAACAGCTGACGGATTAACTTTTGCAAGGAAATTAAACAAAAACACCGTAAAAGTGTGCTTTATAGAAAAGAACTTTATAAAAGTTCATTGGTAATTTTTGTTGAAACTCGGTCAAATCTCGGTAATTAGCTCTCCCGTTATTGGCTTAGCCGTTGCAGCTTGTTGATTGGGTTATTGGTCATATATAATCCACCACCCTAGGCTTGATGTTCACTTGCCATTTCTTTCTCGCACTGTCCGGTGCTCGATATGGAGCGAAACACCGCTAAACTGGCAATCACCGATGATGCCTTGAAGGACCTTGGGGTAATTGTGAGCAACTTAGGCGATGATAAGTTTAAGCATATAATAGACCTTATTCACAGTCTATCGCGTGGACTAGCGGAAAGGCCCAGTTCATGGTATCAATTACAGGAAGTTTCCAAGCCCACGGGGAACCTAGAGGCAGACTTGGTAGTTAGGAATGCGGACGATGACGATATAGTTGTCATAGGGAACCCACTGCAAGCCTTGGATTTCCGTCGGTTGCGCACCAATACGTCGACACCATTCAAAACGGAAAACAAGCGTCGACGTGTGGATCCAGTGGTGTAGGTACCTGTACATTTCCGACTTTTTCCATGATTTTCAACGTCTCTCGGTGCGACACTCCTTTGTTGTACCGACGTTTGGACGTTTTTGGACGTCAACACCACGCAATACAAAAAGGGCTGTAAATAAATCTATAATTCTGACACGGTCTCATCTTCTGGTTTGGAGTGTCTTGGAATCATATCGGTCGGAACTAACTGTGTGAAACAAAACATTTTAGAAGCTTCAGCGGCGTCTCTTGGCACTTCGCTCAATACCATTCTGTTCTGTCCAACGGATGGCTGTCAGACCGAACTGAACTGAAGACATTGGCGGATATTGGTTCTTCGACGCTCATTTCCTGATCACAAGAACACTGAACAACTGTGAGTTTGAGTCACACATTTTGTTTCATTTTAATTCTTAATGTACATACCATTTTGGCCTTTTTATCACCGCATGCTCCTCCGCCCATCTTAGTTTGCTAGTGTCGTCTTAGATATTGTTGACATTCATTTAGTGTACCATATAGACATAGTAGTACGCTACAAAATTGTTGAGCCCATGATGTTTTTCCATCATTTGACACTAGCTTCATTCTTTTGGTCCAAGTTCCACACCATTCACCATGTCTGACAGCGAATCCATTGACATCCACGCGGTTGCTCTGAAACTGCCAGTTTTTGCCCTGACCAACCCTCGGGTGTGGTTTCGACAAATAGAAGCCGTATTTTCCACTCGACGTATAACCAGCGAGCGCGTGAAATACTCTCACGTTGTCCAAGCACTTCCCTTTGACATCGCTGTTGACGTGGAAGATCTCCTCGATCCCATTCCACCAGAAGCTCCTTACACGAAGCTTAAGGAAGCAGTCATTCAGCGTACCGGAAAATCAGCCGGAAAAATGCTCCGTGAACTGTTCACGTCGGTGGAGCTCGGAGACCAAACTCCGTCCCAGCTTATGCGCCACATGCGGTCGCTACTGGCTGGACGGCAAATGGACGACGCCATTTTCAGGGAGATATGGGTTGATAAACTACCTCTCCCGATGCAGCAGGTCCTGTCAATGCTGGAACCCACTACTCCACTTGACAAAGTTGCACAGCACGCCGACAGAATAATGGAATGTTACCCGGCTGGTAGACCCTGCGTTCACATGACATCACCCTCCGAAACCACTCCGACGCACGAATCCCCTACGACATTACCAGTTCCTGCCCCAGATCGCCGTGGTGACGTTTCTCGCAGTCCTGATTCCCCATCCCATCACTCGCATATCGATAAGGACATTACGGACCTAAAAGAAACCGTTCGCATGTTGTGCAATCAGGTCAGTGCAATGTGCAGCGCATTTACTACTCATCGATCTGTGTACACCGAAGTACCTCATCGACCTAGATCACGGTCCAGAAACCGCCGATTACAAACGTGGTGTTGGTACCGCCGCACATTCGGCTCCAAGGCACGCCGCTCTGATCCTCCATGTTCATTCCGCACTTCCACCCCACAGTCAAACGACCAGGCCAGCCAGTAACGGCGATGACTTCGGCTGGCCCTCCACATAAAATTCGCCTATTTTATACTGTTGACCGATCCAGTGGTCTTCGATTCCTCATTGATACCGGCGCCGAGATCAGTGAAATCCCCCCACCCAAACATCACAGCCTCAAACCATCTCACTTTACACTGCAAGCAGCAAACACAACTACTATTGCTACATTCGGCCAACGGTCCATCACTCTTGATTTAGGCCTCCGACGCTCTTTTCAATGGGTTTTCATCCAGGCAGATGTCCAGACTCCCATTATTGGCGCGGATTTCCTCTCACAATTTGGCCTAACAGTGGGCCTCGAAAATCGCAAGCTGGTAGACACCACAACCAAGCTTTGTGCAGTCGGCATTGGTAAATGCACCAACTCTCTGTGTATTCGGCTGGCGATCCCGCAATCACTGTTTGCTGACATTTTGAAGGAGTTTCCATCCCTCACTAAACCGTGTCAGTTCACCGACCCAGTCTCTCATGCTGTGCAGCACCACATCGTTACAAAAGGCCAACCTGTCCACTTTCAACCACGACGACTCAACGCCGACAAACTCCGTATCGCACGCCTTGAATTCGAACATATGATGAATCTTGGCATCACTCGACCGTCTTCAGGCTCATGGGCCTCGCCTTTGCACATGGTTCCAAAATCATCTGGTGATTGGAGACCCTGTGGAGACTACCGTGCTCTCAACAACGTCACCGTCCCCGACAGGTACCCGATCCCACACATTCATGATTTTGCACAGAATCTCTCTGGGAAGACAATCTTTTCCAAGGTTGACCTCGTAAAGGCATATCACCAAATCCCCGTGGCCGAAGAAGACATTCCCAAGACAGCCATCACCAAGCCTTTTGGCCTGTTCGAGTTCATTCGCATGCCATTTGGATTGAGAAACGCTGCCCAGACGTTCCAACGATTCGTCGATGAAGTGCTTCGAGGTCTACCCTTCGCGTTTGGCTACATCGACGACATATTAATTGCCAACGCCTCTCCATCGGAGCATGCCAGCCACTTGCGCCAACTCTTTCAACGTTTCCAACGATACGGACTTCAGCTGAACCCTAGTAAATGCGTGTTCGGTGTTCCGTCCCTCGACTTTCTCGGGCACCATATCGATCAAAAAGGTTTGACACCCCTCCCAGATAAGGTGCGCAGTATCCTGTCATTTCCTGCACCTCAGACGATCACACAGTTACGACGTTTCTTGGGAATTTTGAACTACTACCGTCGCTTCATTCCCCACTGTGCGACCATCGTTTCACCTTTAACCGATCTTCTCAAGTCCAACGTCAAGACGATCGATTTCACTCCCTAGGCCGAGACAGCTTTCGCAGAAGCCAAAAAAGCTCTCGCAGACGCCACCATGCTGCATCATCCACATTCGGATCCAAATACTGAGTTAGTCCTAGCCACTGATGCATCAAATACTGCAGTCAGTGCAGTGCTTCACCAAATAGTGGACAACCAATTACAGCCTTAAGCGTTCTTTTCGCAAAAACTCCAGGCGGCACAGACAAAATATAGCACGTTTTCTCGTGAACTCCTGGCCATTTACTTGTCCATCCGTCATTTCCGACATCTTTTGGAAGGACGACAATTTCGTGTGCACACTGACCACAAACCCCTGACACACGCACTTCATGCCAAGCCTGACCGATATTCACCCAGAGATATCCGCTATTTGGATTATATTTCCCAGTTCACAACAGACATCCGCTACGTGCATGGAGTTGATAATGTTGTGGCTGATGCATTATCCAGACCTGACATCAACACGGTGCAGACTAAATTCGATCTTACGGAACTGGCAAACCTCCAGCGTGATGATCCATCCTTGCTCGAACTGCGCACATCCTCCACACTCCAGCTCAAGGATTCTCCCCTACCTTCAGCCGATGGCACAGTCCTATGTGACTGGTCTACAGGTAACCCTCGTCCTATCGTTCCAACTTGCTACAGGAAGATCGTTTTCGATCATTTTCATTCTCGTTCCCATCCTGGTATCCGTGCATCTCGCAAACTCATTTCTGCCAGATTTGTTTGGCCCAATATGAATTCTGACATTACATTATGGACTAAACAGTGTTTACAATGTCAGAGAAACAAAGTCCACCGCCACAGTTTTTCTCCTCCCAGTACGTTCACCGTTCCCGACGTCCGTTTCACACATATTCACGTCGATCTTGTTGGTCCACTACCACCATCAAATGGACATACCCACTTATTAACCGTTGTTGATCGTTTCACACGCTGGCCGGTGGAAGTACCCATTTCAGACACCTCGGCAGAAAATATTGCGAAAGTACTACTCCAGCACTGGATTGCTACATTTGGTGTACCATCTACCATCACCACAGACCGTGGCAGCCAATTCCAATCGACTTTGTTTCGTGAGTTCACTAAACTGCTTGGCTGTAAACACATCACAACAACTGCATACCATCCTTCGTCCAATGGCATGGTAGAGCGCCTACACCGTCAACTCAAAGCAGCACTGATATCACAGCCAAACCCCAATAACTGGAGCGACAACCTGCCACTAGTTCTCTTAGGTCTGCGGTCATCAGTCAAAGACGACCTCAACAGCACGTCGGCTGAGCTCGTTTTCGGTACCACCATATGCCTTCCAGGTGAGTATGTTCAACCCAGCACCGATGCCAGTCCTAACCCATCCCAATTTGTCCAACAACTCAAAGACCGTATGTCACATCTACGTCCAACACCCACTCGCTTGTCATCCACACACGTTTTTGTACACAATGATCTATATACGTCACCTTTCGTTTTTATTCGTAACGATGCTGTTCGCAAACCACTCACACCACCGTATGATGGTCCATTTGAAGTGCTTAGTCGCACAGACAAATATTTTGTGGTTCAAAAAGCCGATAAGCCAGACACTGTTTCCGTTGACAGATTAAAACCCGCGCATTTTGATACACCTCCATCACCAACAACACCGACACAATCACCATCCACAAACACACCACCAACAATACCTGTTGATGATCCAAACTCTATCATCACACCACACACTACACCACACCCGCCAGCACCACCACAGCAAAAACCTTCCCTGGTAACCCGCCGTTCCGGCAGAAACGTTCGACATCCTGTCAGATTTCAAGACTTTGTTAGTTGACGTTTTCTTCCGCTAACCGTTTCCTCTTTCTATTTTTCTATCGAGCGTTTATTTTGTACAACAAACGCTCTGGCGGGGGAGTTGTGTAGTTACCTGTACATTTCCGACTTTTTCCATGATTTTCAACGTCCCTTGGTGCGACACTCCTTTGTTGTACCGACGTTTTAATGTAAAAACACACCTTTTGGTCGTCACCACCGCGCAATACAAAAAGGGCTGTTGTAGTGCATTTCTGATTGTACATAATCCTGTTTCCTTTCCTTTTATCTTCCAGATGCCGTCGTGAACCACGAGGCGGAGCCATACAGTGCGGCAGGCATCTCACCTCCCTCTCCCCCCGAACAGTGACCTTGACCCCGACCCCGAAACTGTATAAAAAACCCCCATGGACACCCCCGTATGACCCACTTCCGGTTTCGAGCTGTACCAGTTAAGGCGTCGCCTTGTGCCAATACAAGTCCATTGTTTTCCGAGCTTCGCCTTCTGTTGTGACTGACCTCGTACTGTGACCAGTTGTGCTGATCTGTGCGTCTATTTTCAGACCTCCGAACCCCACGTGTATTACAAAACTGGTGACAGTTGTGGGATACGACCAATGACAGACAACACGACTCCCGAGAAACCGGAAGTTGATGTCTCCACTAATGCGATTAAAATCTTGATCGATGCCCTGATGCGGTTAGGGCAATCCGGAAATAAACCAACGCCCGTGTCCTTACCAGTACCCGATAAATTTGATATCGGCGATAACTTCGACATGTGGGAGGCGAGAGTGCGCCCATATCTGGAACTATGTGAACCCGGTCATCGCCGGTATACATTGTTGTCACTACTGGGCCAGGAGGCGTTTACCTTGGTCCACGAAGAGATCCCAGAAGGGGGAGTCAGTGAGGAAACCTTCTTAGTCTTGCGGAAAATTTAGACGCCCCAGAAAACCATGAGCGAGCTGAGAGACGAATTCCGGTATCGCACCCAAAAACCGGGAGAAGGTGTCCGACAGTACTCCGTGGAGCTGAAAAAGATTGCTCGTCAAGCCCTCGTCGGGTATGACCCCTCGGTGAGGGAGATGCTGATACTACACCGGTTCATAGACGGCGTGAGCTCAGCAGCTATCAGAGAAATGTTCTCGCTTGACCCGCCAGGAAACCTGCCCGAGGCGGTCGAACGGGCGGCAAAAAGAGAAGCAACAGTGGGGGCCCAAATATCTCCGAAGAGTCCACAGGGCATGCCCAACGTTAGCAGCCGCCCCGGTGACCAACCCAGGAGAGGTCCATACGGCCGGGATCGAGGGAGACGTTTTCAACCGGAACGCTGGGTACAGGCCAACGAGCGGAAGGACACAAGCATGGCCAGGAAGGAATATAATGGAGCCATTAGTAAGTCTGCCCATGTTAGTGCTGTATCAGTTGTTTCCACTGTTTTTGGTAACTTCTCACCAACAGTCGGTAGCTTCATTAACGGGGTAAGGGGCACGTTTTTGATAGATACTGGGTCCAGCTGCACGCTAGTTCGGGAGGCTCCCATGATAACTCTAGGGGAGAGGGTGCCGCAACGTCTGTGGGCCGCCAATAATCAAGAAATCCAGACACTGGGTGTTGCCAAACCCATCTTTCGCATAGGCCATCAGGAGGTCGCCCACCAGGCGATTGTCGTAAAAGAATTACTTTGGGGCGCTATCATTGGTGTTGACTTTCTAACCCTCCATCAGTGTCTCATAAATTTGGCGGCCGGGATCTTGCATATTGCAGCAGAACAGGTTGCGTATCGACCTGCAGCCAACATACACGTGCCAAAGGACTTCGAAGTGTGTGCAGTTAGGGAAGCTCAGCAGCCCAGTTCGGAACAACTGAACCGGCTAGGGAATGAGTCGGAGATTGCATCTTGCGAAGAACGAAAAAAACTGACAGAATTACTGACTGGCAACCAAGATGTGTTTTCCTGGTCTTCAAAAAAATTGGGACGCTCGCAGGTAGTTAGACATCATATCGACACGGGAGACGCAGCACCAATCAAGCAACCATTCAGACGAATCCCGGCACATTATCGGGACGAAGTAGATAACATAGTTAAGGAAATGCTGGATAATCGAGTAATTTGTCCATCCGTTTCACCCTGGGCCTCCCCAGTAGTGATTGTAAAAAAAAGATGAAACCCTAAGGTTGTGCGTGGATTATAGACGACTGAATGCCATTACAAAGAAGGACGCCTTCCTCATACCCCGTATCGACGAAACATTGGAGGCCGTAGCAGGATCCAAGTATTTTTCAACCCTGGATCTGGCGTCGAGGTATTGGCAGGTAGAGGTTAGTTTGGAGGACCGGGAGAAAACGGCCTTTGTAATTCCGTCCGGATTGTATGAATTTCAAACCATGCCTTTCGGGTTAACCAATGCCCCCGCCACGTTTCAGCGCCTGATGCAGAAGGTGCTGAGTGATCTTACGCCAACGAAATGCCTGGTATACCTGGATGACATTATCGTTCATAGTCAGACTTTCCAAGACCACATCGAAACTTTACGGTGTATATTTGAAAGGTTGCAGGCGGCAGGCTTGAGGCTGAAACCGAGTAAATGTCATTTTCTACGGGCACGGGTTCAGTATTTGGGACACGTAATAAGCCGCGAGGGGGTTCATACGGATCCAGAAAAAGTTAAGCAGATCCAGCAATGGCCGACCCCTAGCATTTTGGATGAGGTAAGAAGTTTCATGGGTCTAGCCTCATATTACAGACGATTTGTACGCAGCTTTGCCACGGTTGCAGCTCCACTACACCGGTTGACTGAGAAAAAGAGTCAATTCCGTTGGACAGAGGAATGTAATAACGCCTTTCAGGCGCTTAAAGAGGCTCTGACCAACTCGCCTGTCCTAGCCCCACCGGTATTTTCTCCCGAAGCTGAACCCTTCGTTTTGGACACGGACGCAAGTGAAACGGGGATTGGTGCAGTATTATCTCAGAATCAGAATGGTATAGAACGAGTCATAGCTTATGGCAGTCGATGTCTAAACAAACACGAGAGGAACTATTGCACAACACGAAAGGAGATGTTGGCCTTAGTATATTTCTTGGCTCATTTCCGCCATTACCTACTGGGAAAAGCGTTCATCGTTCGAACCGATCACCAGGCGCTGGTTTGGTTGCAGTCGTTCAAGGATGCTGCCGGTCAAGTTGCCAGATGGCAGGATAAGATACAAGAGTACTAGTTTCAATGTCTCCACCGGCCGGGGCGCAGCCATCAAAATGCGGATGCCCTATCAAGACGACCTTGCAGGGCACATGGAGAGTGTCCCACGTGCTCCAACACGCACGTAGCGGCTATCACGCTGCAGACGGCGCCGTCGGATGTTTGGAGGAAACGCCAAGCAATAGATCCGGAATTAGAGCTGATATATAGACGGTTAAACGAAAACAGTACTAAACCGACACGAGAAGAAATGGCTGGCCAGATTTGGGAAACCTTGTGCTTGTGGAATCTATGGGAACACTTGACGATCGTGGATGGCATCCTATATTTCCAATATGGGCCTACCTATACGAGGAGGATAGTAGTACCCCAGGTGGCTGTCGAGACAGTGCTAGCGGAATTACATCGTGAGCTGGGACATGCCGGACAACGGAAGATGTTGGCAGCGGTTCGCACCAGGTTTTGGTGGCCACATCAGGTGAGGGATATAGTGAATTTCTGCAACAATTGTCAACTGTGTATGCGTTTCAAGGCGCCACGGACCACTAACCGGGCACCCTTGGCACCCATCATGGCGGGATACCCAAACGAACGGTTGGGGATTGACATTGTCGGTCCCTTCCCCGAGTCCAATAAAGGAAATCGCTTTGTTTTGGTCATGGTAGATTACTTCACGAAATGGTGTGAAGCAGAACCTATACCACGCACTGATTCCTTTACCATAGCCCAGACAATCTTTAATACCTGGATCGCACGTTGGGGGGCACCACTATCCATTCACACGGACCAGGGCTCCAACTTCGAAAGTATGTTATTGGCCGACATGTGTCAGTTACTGGGAATAAAGAAAACTCGCACGACACTGTACCACCCCCAAGGGAACGGACTTGTAGAACGAACAAACCGAACCTTAAAAAACTTGCTGAAAGCCTTCATAGAGAGACATACCACTTGACACTGGGATAGTGCGCTACCCACATGTTTGCTCGCATACAGGGCATCAGTGCAGACTTCAACAGGGCAATCGCCACATTTCATGATCACCGGACGGGAATTGCGGTTACCCATCGATCTTACGGTGCCACGGCTAGCCGACGACATACGGACCTCAACGGACTATGCAATTAAGCTTTGCCGAACCCTCGGCGACAGTCATCGTCTTGCACGTACACATTTGAGGACATCACAACGCCACCAAAAAGAGTTCTACGACCGTAAAGCTCACGGAACACCAGTACAGCCGGTGTAACAGCCGGTCGTGGAAAATCCCCCTTTTTCCCTCGCGATTCAGTGTTTTTCCCAACATCACTCATTTCCATACACTATTGACTTTTCTTTACGAACTGGTTGTTTTTCTGGACCAATTGTTGTTTGTTCGCGCCCAGAGCGCTATTTTGGCACATCCTTATTCAGGACCTGCGTGACGCACGTGCTGTCTGCTCACACGCTGCTATTCGGTTTCTCGTTGTTGAGACTTTGTGATCGTATTATTGAGGTTTGTATATTGTTTACGTCATTGTTTATTTTAATAATCTAGTATCGTAGAATTATCACGGATAATCGCCTTCTGATTTCGGGATCCGTTGCGAATTTGGCTACGCATTGCTCAAACGTTCGTAACAATACTCAATATATCTATTTGGAACGAGGAAAATTCACGCAAAATGCCAAGGAAAGGATCAAAGGCAGTCGAACCCGGACAGGAAGTAATACGGCAAGTCTCTGGGGAGGTTTTGGGTACTTATGATTCTTTAGCTAATGCTAGATCGCCTAGTCCTGTCAGTGCTAGCTCATGTGTTATTGAAAGCAATATTGATCGTAAGGACGTTGATTTATATAAGCTGAGAATAATAGAACTAGAGCAACAGTTACTTTCGGCTAGACTACAGGCGCATGAAGCAGAGAAGTGTACACAGAAACAGCGAGAGTATAGGACCAGTGACTTCGACACTTCCGATAGGTTAGAGTGCAATAAGGTAGGGAACCCCACGCAGGTCGCCGACTACAAACCACCATCGATCGATCTGCCTAGAGTGGAGTTAACGGTTTTCGACGGGCGAGCTGAGCAATATTGCAAGTTTGTCGAACAGTTCGAGACGTTCGTTGAAAACAAGGTAACCGACCCTGGGCAAAGGCTTCTTTACCTTACTCACTACTGCCGAGGCCGAGCGCGAGAAGCTATCGACGGATGCACCATGCTCGATCCAGAACAAGGCTACACAAGGGCAAGAAAGATTCTGAGGGACTTGTTTGGCCAACCTTTCAAAGTAGCCCGTAACCTAATAGAGGGCGTGATGGCAGAGGCAAAGAAAACCAAAGGCGACGTCTACACTATGGCCGACCTGGTGATCAAGATGCAGAACTGCTCAATAGCCCTCGACCATTCAGGTTACAGAGCTGACCTAGACGCCATGCACACTTTGGAAGGCATAGTCCGTCACCTCTCTCCCGAACTACAGGGTCGGTGGGCGGAAGAAGCTGAACGGATAAGCCGAGGCGACAGAGAAGCCAACTTCGAAGACCTGACTGAATACTTAGACAGGCAAACGAAGATAGCTGACAGCAGATTCGGCCGACTCATCCGGGACAGCAACCGAGCAAACAAGCCCGGTACTAGCCAAGTCCAAACCCCTGTACGGGAACATCCAAAGTACCAGCCTTGGACCAACACACACGTCATTTCACGAGATGCTACGGCGAAACCAAATTGTAGATCCTGTGGTACTAGCCATGGCCTACCAGAATGCCCCAAGTTCGGCAATGCCACAATAGACGAACGGTGGGGAATGGCGAGGATGGCAGGAGCATGTTTCATCTGTCTCAACACCACGCACCGGGCAGCAGCCTGTAGAACAAGGAATCGATGTGGTTACGAGGGCTGCACGGGCAGACACCATCGGCTGCTGCATCAGGCGAGAGTAACCTTACCCGATACGAGTACCAGCGTTATTTGTTCAAAGTCACGATCTGACAGTAAACCGGTACGTTTAGGCGTAGTGGCCGTGGGAGTAGTGACTCCGACTGGGATAGCCAAGGCGTTGGCTTTCGTTGATAGTGGATCCGACACCACTTTAGTGAAAGAGCGGTTTGCCGACAAACACCAACTGGCTAAAGGTGCGACGTCGTTAGCAGTGAGCACGGTGGGCGGAACACAGGTAATGACTGCCGGTAGATTAAGGCTGCAACTCATCTCTCTAGACACTAACGAGGAAATTGAACCAACGGAGGCATTCACGTTAGCGGATCTCCCCATGCGAGCACCAAGGTCGGTGAACGCAATCTTGACTCGATGGCCCCACCTGCAGGATGTAACCGTTGTAGACTGGGAAGATGATGAGGTGGATCTCCTCATCGGATGCGACGTGCCAGAGGCGCATTGGGTGCTTGACCAAAGAGTGGGCGACCGCCAGGCACCTTATGCCGTACGCACGGCTCTGGGATGGATGTTATACGGTCCGTTTGGGGAACGCGGTTCCGTGAATTACTTATCCGCCGAAACGGACCGCATAGAGTATCATCTGCAACGGCTTTATGAAAAGGAGTTTCATGACATTGGGGACGAAAGACCGACGTTGTCTCAAGAGGATCACTTCGCTCTACAAACGGTGCGGCAAGGCACTAGAGGCCTCAAAAAACAGTTCGAGGTTCCCCTCCCATGGCGCACACCGGTCGACCCGTGGACTGACAACAGAAATTATGTTCTCCAACGATTACTACGACTAAAAGAACGCTTCATTCGAGACCAGAATCTGTGGGAACGATACGCGGATTTGATGAAGCGAAACGAGGACCTCGGTTACGTTGAAAGGGTGCCTGTTAACACCGACAGCAAAAGGGGTATCTGGTATCTGCCTCACCATCCGGTTATCAACCCCAAGAAACCTAATAAACTGCGCGTGGTTTTCGACTGTGCGGCCAAGTTCCAGGGCAAGTCGTTAAACGATCGCCTACTACAGGGGCCTGACTGGACCACACCACTGATCGATGTTCTGTGCCGTTTCAGAGTGGGTAAAGTGGCTTTGTCTGCTGACATTAGGGAAATGTTCCATCGGGTGAAGATTCCGGTAGGGGAACGAGATGCTTTGCGTTTCCTGTGGTAGGAAGGGAGCGACCGGGACAACGCAGTGGTGAATTATAGAATGACCGTCCACCCCTTCGGAGCCATATCGTCACCATTTTGTGCCAACTACGCCCTCCGAGAATCAGCGAACAAACATGGCGATCTGGTACATCGGACGGTGGTAGAAAGCGTCAGCAGGAACTTCTACGTCGACGACCACCTTGGGTCATTCGATGATGTGGAATCAGCTCTAGATCAGCTCAGGGACCTGACGAAATTGCTGGAAGAGGACGGCTTCCATCTAACTAAATGGATGTCGAACGCTTCAGAAGTGCTGAAGGTCATTCCGTATCACGAAAAGGTCGAAAGGGTAAGAGATTTGGACGGCTCTCCACTTCCTATCGAGCGCACTTTAGGGATACAATGGGACGCGGAAACGGACGATTTTGTTTTCGAGCTAAACGTTCCCGAGCTGCCAATAACCCGTCGTGGCATACTATCTGAGGTCTCAAGTTTGCTCGATCCGCTCGGTTTCGTCTCACCATGGCTGCTACCGGCAAAGATCTTGCTGCAGCGGCTGTGCCGTAAGAAAGTTGATTGGGACCAGTCACTGGACCGAGGGGACCGGCTGGACTGGGAGGAATTTTTGAACACCTTGAAGAAATTAGGGGACATACGAATACCACGATGTTTGACCCCTGGCCATACGACACGGACTGGAGAACTACATGCCTTTTCCGATGCATCCGAAGTCGGTTATGGAGCTGTGGTGTACGGACGATGGTGCGCAGGAGATGGACAATATACCACGAGGATCCTGTTCGCCAAAGACCGCGTTGCTCCACTGAAGTCGGTCTCAATCCCACGCCTTGAACTCAGCGCAGCCGTGTTGGCAGTCAGGGTGGTGCAAGCTGTGAAGAGATGTTTCGATCTCTACATTTGGTCGGTGAGCTTCTGGACGGATTCAACGATAGTACTTTACTACATTAACAACGTACGGAGCCGGTTTAGTACTTTCGTTGCTAAACGGCTCACGATTATCCACGATGAATCGGCCACGCACCAGTGGAGTCATGTCAGGTCTGGCGATAATCCGGCCGACCTGTGCTCCCGAGGTGCGAACAATTTCAGGCAACTGGACACGTGGACGAGAGGGCCGAACTTCCTGCAATTGCCCAAACAGGACTGGCCCGTGTTCGAATTAAAACCCCCTACGGAATTGGAACTGGAGATCAAAGGCGTAGTGATAGCAACCAACGTCGTCGAAGCGTCGCCCATTTTATCGCGACTGGTCAGGTTTTCTTCCTGGATGAAGACGCTTCGTTCGCTAGTTTGGTTAACCAGGTTCAAGATAAGTTTACTAGTCATGAAAGGGCTACGGCCCTCAGGTCGGATACCGGTCGGCCCGATAGGTCCCGATGAGCTACAAGCGGCAGAGTACGATATTTTCAGAATGATACAACGCGAGGCTTTCGCCCGAGAACTCAAGAGGGCGGAAGAAGTGGGGCTGACCAATGAAGACATGCCATCTCCAAGAGGCGAGCTGAAGCGTTTAAACCCCAAAATCATCAACGGACTGCTGCGGGTGGATGGTAGGCTGACCAACGCCCACCTGAACTTCGACACAAAGTATCCTATACTGCTGCCTGCGAGACAACCTGTAGTAGAGCTAATGATTCAACACGTCCACGCCGTGGAGGGACATGCCGGGGAAAGTCACGTGACGAGCGTCATCCGAAAGCGTCTTTGGTTGTTGAGAGGACGAGAGACTGTAAAACGCGTAATCCGACGGTGTGTGCAATGCAGGAGACGCAATGCCACAGCAGGCAAACAACTCATGGCCCGCTACCAGAATGCAGGGTAACTACGGGCTGGTGGCCGTTCAGTGACACCGGGTTGGACTACTTCGGGCCCTTGTGGATCAAGTGCGGGAAAAGATTAGAAAAGCGATATGGATGTATCATGACGTGCATGAAATCACGTGCGGTACACCTAGAAGTCGCACATTCGATGACGACCGATTCGCTTCTACGGGCCTTGCAACGATTTATCAACCGAAGAGGCGTACCGGCCGATATATACTCAGATAATGGATCGAACTTTGTGGGCGCTCAACGGGAATTGCAGCGTTGGCACAAGAACATAAACAGGGACGAACTGCAGAATCGAACCGTGGCCTACGGCATGCGCTGGCATTTCAACCCCCCACAGGCCAGTCACCGAGGCGGCATATGGGAACGCATGATCCGGTCCGCCAGACGGATATTGCTGTCAATCATGGAGCAGCAGCCGCCCGACGACGAGACCCTGAACACCGTCATGACTGAGGTGGAGCGAATCCTGAACAACCGCCCCCTGGTTCCAGTATTGAACGGCGACCCCACCCACCTGGCGCTCACCCCAAACGACTTATTGACGTTAAGGTCGAACGAGGGTTTCCAAGGGCCGGTAAACCTTCGTGGGAGCTACCTCCACGGGTGGAAGCAAGCGAACTATCTGGCCAAGGTCTTCTGGAGGCGATGGCTACGGGAGTACCTACCGGCTTTGCAGACTCGACAGAAGTGGATGGCCAAAACAAGACCATTCAAAGTTGGGGACGTGGTTATGATCGCCGACGAACGCTCACATTTCAGCACTTGGTCTTTGGGAGTAGTTACGGAAACCATCAAAAGCACCGACGAAATGATAAGAACGGTGAAGGTGAAGACAGCTAACGGAGTGCTCATTCGTGACATACGCAGTATTAACCTACTCGAGAGCGAAGATGGAGGAGCTGATAACCCTGTGGCCTAGTAAACCTTTTTCACACCATTAATCGAGGTGGATAAAGAAACACCATATACACCACACAATCTCCGTCAAACACGTTAAGGTGCTCGCGGTCCCTTCGTTGACATTACAGAAGGTTCTTTCCGATATGTGGTGATGAGTGCGATTCCATTATACATCCCGATACATACACGCATGCACGACGCACTCTACATCCCGTAAACCCATCATACATGTGACAGTGTTCTTTGTTCGCCTTTTGTTGTCGCTACCGAATGCCCCTTGCACATGTGGAAGTAGTGGAGCTCAGGTCACACACACATGCTACATTTACTCGTTTTCTTGCCACGCGGTCTTCTGTTGACATTGCAGAAAGTCCTCCTTTGATGTGTAGTCATACCTGTGATTTCATTGTAACCCCGGCACACACACACGCACGCACACACACACACACACACACTCGAGCGCGTACATCCAGGACCGGACGGCCCCTTACGAGGACAACGTCTACGTGACCACTCACGCCCGCCATCGGTCATTTGGTCTTGTGGAAGATGTAGACTAGCCTCACGTCTATGTAGCCAATGGGTTAGGTGCGACCAGTAGTAGAACGTCGACGACGAACATTAGACGCGCGCACTGACAGCAGGGCCTAGGCAGGTAGGAAGAATCAGTACCTTTATACCTAACCTTTGATTCTGCTAAGGATCCAGGAGGATTTTGGTGGGCGGTGTAACAGCCGGTCGTGGAAAATCCCCCTTTTTTCCCTCGCGATTCAGTGTTTTTCCCAACATCACTCATTTCCATACACTATTGACTTTTCTTTACGAACTGGTTGTTTTTCTGGACCAATTGTTGTTTGTTCGCGCCCAGAGCGCTATTTTGGCACATCCTTATTCAGGACCTGCGTGACGCACGTGCTGTCTGCTCACACGCTGCTATTCGGTTTCTCGTTGTTGAGACTTTGTGATCGTATTATTGAGGTTTGTATATTGTTTACGTCATTGTTTATTTTAATAATCTAGTATCGTAGAATTATCACGGATAATCGCCTTCTGATTTCGGGATCCGTTGCGAATTTGGCTACGCATTGCTCAAACGTTCGTAACAGCCGGGTGGAGAGGTCTGGATGAAGTCGATGACACAGGTCCCGGGAATACCTTCAAAGTTTAAGTACGATTGGACCGGACCATTCACTGTAATCGAGACCTTGAGCCCCACGGCGTGCCGTGTTGCTCGCGTCGGCGAAAACCCAGAAACCCAGAGCCAAATTGTTCACTACAACCGGCTGAAACCCGCGACACACAACGATGGAGTAGTTAGCAGCAGGCCTCCTAGCATTCCATCGGTTGCTGAGGAGGTTGAAGTGCATACAGAAGGGCTGAGGACAGCCCTTTCACGAGAGGGGGCTGTGTAGTGCATTTCTGATTGTACATAATCCTGTTTCCTTTCCTTTTATCTTACAGATGCCGTCGTGAACCACGAGGCGGAGCCATACAGTGCGGCAGGCATCTCACCTCCCTCTCCCCCCGAACAGTGACCTTGACCCCGACCCCGAAACTGTATAAAAAACCCCCATGGACACCCCCGTATGACCCACTTCCGGTTTCGAGCTGTACCAGTTAAGGCGTCGCCTTGTGCCAATACAAGTCCATTGTTTTCCGAGCTTCGCCTTCTGTTGTGACTGACCTCGTGCTGTGACCAGTTGTGCTGATCTGTGCGTCTATTTTCAGACCTCCGAACCCCACGTGTATTACACTGTAAATAAATCTATAATTCTGACACGGTCTCATCTTCTGGTTTGGAGTGTCTTGGAATCATATCGGTCGGAACTAACTGTGTGAAACAAAACATTTTAGAAGCTTCAGCGGCGTCTCTTGGCACTTCGCTCAATACCATTCTGTTCTGTCCAACGGATGGCTGTCAGACCGAACTGAACTGAAGACATTGGCGGATATTGGTTCTTCGACGCTCATTTCCTGATCACAAGAACACTGAACAACTGTGAGTTTGAGTCACACCTTTTGTTTCATTTTAATTCTTAATGTACATACCATTTTGGCCTTTTTATCACCGCATGCTCCTCCGCCCATCTTAGTTTGCTAGTGTCGTCTTAGATATTGTTGACATTCATTTAGTGTACCATATAGACAGAGTAGTACGCTACAGCGGCTTCACCAATTCGGGAGGACGTTTGCAGCGTATGCAGATTGGAGGAACCAACGGTTGACATTGACGAGGACGTTCAGTGGGTGCAATGTAGCTCCTGTGGTCGATGGGCCCATTTCCAATGCGCGGGATTCAGAAAGGACGACAAGTACGAGTGCGTGCATTGTCTGGCTCGATGATCAACGCGGAGGACAACGAGAATGTCAACATGGTCTGTATGGGGCCACCACATTTTGATTACCGTGTTGCTTCTCCGAAGCCATTTTGTTGTTGCCCTTTCATTTCTCTTGCATCTGAGTCTCGTTTCACGTGCGCAAGCCTGGGAATACTAGCTTCATATAGGGGGTGATCGTTTGCGAGTTTGGGCGTGGTATATAGAAAACTCCGTGTTTTGTTAAACATTTAGTGAAGATCGACTGACGTTTAACAGCTTCAGAAGATGGAAAGGAATTAGCATTCGATTCAATCCGTTACTCATATCACGTAAGTTACAGTACTGAAAGCATTGGTAGCAGGAGCGCAGTTATCTACTATGTTCCGACAAGAGGATCAGCTAGTTAGTTCAGTGAAACTTTGCTGCTAGATACATGGAAGAGAGCTCGTACAGTGGGACATAACTATATATATATATAGACGAAGATAACAAATGTCATGTTGCACTTATCTTTGGTCAGCTAAGTACCGTTTCGGAGTAAGTGGTATATATATATATATATAATATTCTTCGGTTACCGGTGGACGCGAAACAAAACCTCCTCTACTTCCACCCATCACTTACGTAACTCATTACGCCAATGGTGTACACGCAGATAGAAAAAACAGTTTCCGTATTCTGGCAGTTATTATTTTAGCCAAACTTCACTGGGTCAGATCACATCGCCCAGTGGTCTTTCGGAAAGCGCACCACCACTAGGGGCACGTTTTTCATACAAAATAGGGATTTTGGGACAATGATAAGTGATGACCACTTTTCCAAATAATAATTAAGAAACAGTCCAACGTTTTCAAAATATTTCACACATTTTTTGCCATTGCCAGATACGAATCAACACCGCAGTTCTATTTTAGAGTCCGCTATACAACAATGTTGACCATTTTGTTGATCGGGATTTTTTACCAAGGAAAAAATCGCCCATTTTTTCTCTTTATAAATATACCAGGTAAGTCACTTAAAACCCAGCAAGTAACTCGTATTTAAAAATAAGCTTGGCAGATCAATTTTGTGTGTTTCAAAATTGGCTCCTCAGAATTCCAGGATTCCGCGCCAATTCAAAAATATCCAGGTCGGAACCCACCACCCTACCCCTTCCAATCAGTGTAGTATGCAGGATGCAGTGTCTTCCGTGGGGGGTTGCACGTGTACGATCTGCAAAGACAGAAAGAAGACTCGGTGAGCCGGAGCTCAGTAAGTGCATCAACAAGCATCAACACTTACACCGATAAAGATGGGAGTGGCGATCTGTCTGAGCGTATTACATCAGTCCCTGATTCAAGGCGGTCGCCTAATTTTTGACTACTCATAATTATTTCAGTAAAACAAACTTGAATTCGACCGAGCTGAACCCAAATCTACTGTTTTCGGATTTAATTTACGGACTGCACAAGGTGCCACGAATTATAGTTTTTCGGTATGCTTGGCAGTCATTATTAAGAAGCATTTTTAAGTCACATAAAACTTGAAGTCGTTCAATTATGGAAGATGTTCCATTGACATTATCTTAGCCACAAATACCGAAATCATCCTGGTTCGAATATCTTCCTCTCCTGAATTCCCTAACTGAGAAATCTCTTTAAATTTAACTCGAGACAATAGATTTTAACTTAATAAGTTAATAAAAAAGTTTAGTTAGATGAGTAACTAGATGGATAAATGTATCTTTCGCATAAAGCTGTATTGAATCAAATAAAATGAGAGAAAACCTTCACGCCATCCACTGGAGCTGCGATGTACCTCAGTTAAATAACAAAACTCGAACTGAAGACCAAAACATTTTCAATGAGTGAAACAAAAATGTATGACCTTAGGGGGGCTACAGTGCCTGATTCGCTGCGGCAGTGGAAACACACAAAATGGTACGCATCAAGGACTTTTTCAATAAGATTTAACATGGTAAAATTTTATTGCTCAATAACACAGCGTAGTCGCTGTGTTATTGAGCAATAAAATTCTACCAGAACATTTCACACAGCGCATCAATTTTTCGATACACTCCTAACCGATCTCGGTTCTGACACATTAAGGTTTAACATGCCTTGAAGTTACTTAGTATGCACCATACAGATCATGTATTTTATTCTTCCACTAGTGTGTTAGATCTCGGGCTTTTAATTGTCCGGTATATTGAGACGGACTTGGTATGGGTTGTTGTTTCGGTGTGCAAACCTATGATTTGTCTCCAGTCAGTGATCCCTCGATCGTCCAATCCCAGCGGAAAAGCAACCACGAAGAAAGTGCGGAAACTACCGAACCCAATGCTGTCGGTTGAAAATTGCATGCTCTTCATCGTTTTTCCGCCACAGCTTGTTCACCTAGAGCTCTTATCATCTGTTTCCACTTCCCGTCTTTGTCGCCCTACCACGGTATGCACACCTTCCCGTTTTGTCCCCCCTCCTATTGCCTCTCTCTACATCAACTTTCACTGCTTTGAGTCACTATCGTCCTAACCACTCTTCTCTGTCGACGCTCGTCAATAACTCTTTTCCCACCTGCCGTCATTGCTGGCTTCTATCATCTATGCGCTTGGTGTTACCCTCTGCTCAGAACGCCCATTGATAGCTTCCTTAAAACCTGTCGCCCTGTTAATCCCTCCTCGTGCCCCATGCCATGATGCGCCAACCGCACCCGCACCCATGCCCAATCCGCATATTAGAAATTGCCGCTCCAAACTTCGCATCCTTTACAGTCGTATTTATTATCTAATCACCACCACCATATCTTCCTCACTTGGCCCCGCGATTCCTCTGCGGTTCTTTCCAGTGTCCTGATTAGTATCCACCTGTTCAATTGTCTGCCGGCACACAGCTCTCCAGCTCCATTGCCCCAAATCGTTTGCGCGTTCGTTTTTTTGTGGCCTTTTTGCTCTATTACTGGTCCACTTATCTCGGGGCTTCCCGCTTCCTTGTCCGCCTCTTTCGTGTTTCATCTGCAGTAAAATGATTTGATTGGTGATTTCTTACTTGTGTCTCCTCGGTCATTGCTTTCATCCCTTGATCCGTTTATTGCTCGCTACAGGCATTTCTCTGTACCTTCCAGTGTGGTCCGCTTTTCCATGTTCCACCATTGTAATGACAACATTACGTCGTGACGTTCTTTTACAGTTCCAAATTGTTTGACCTGTCACTACCCGATTCCTCTGGTCCGTCACTACATCTCGCACCTGCATTGATCAAATAATTAGACCCATTCTTACCTGTTTTCCTTGATCCTGTCTTTCATCTTCACTCTTCCATGAACTGCTCCTAACAGTCTTCATCACTTCTGTGCTTCCACATTCTATTTTTCTCTCCGTTGGGCTGCCACGTGCACTTGTCATGAAGTTATTCCACCACGAAATTCCAAAGTTAATCCTACAACCAATTGATCTAACATTACCTACTCCTCCTATTGACTGATAATTTCTTTCTAGGACCCCATTGTTATTGCTCCTGCTTCTCTTAAACCTATACATATATATACAATTAATCTATATATATATATATATAAACTTACGCATATATATCTATGTGCACGCGCTCTGCATCTTGCAGTTCCTCACCTGCCATTTCTCTTGCTATCATCCCAACGACCGTCATCATAGGCATCCATCAACTCTACATCTGTGCCTCACATCTACCGTATCCAATCCTTCTAAATCGTTTTTGTCATCTGATCATCCCTCTACGTCTTGCATTGCTCGCTGCCTGTTTTACGGTGAGTTTTGTGTCCTGTCCGCCGACAATTCACTGCAAAGTACCAATGCTTCATTGTCATCTAATCCACTGCAATGCACCTCACCTTTTTCTCCATCGTTCCTCGCTACTGCAATTCTTTATACCGATTTCTAGCCTTTCTCATGTTTACTAGTCTGCCTCCATATGTAATTGCCTGGGACCAGCCATTCAGTCCACCTGACCTTGAATTTCAAATTCACCGGGCGTCCATTCAAATCCGCTCTTGAGCTCATTTAAACTCCACACAATCTCTATGGTGTGCATACGTTTATACTATTTTCATCCTACCTTATTCACCCTTCTGAGCCTTTTTACCCAATATTTTAATGAGAGTCTCCATATTTCCATGAATTATATCTGTCCATTCCATCACCTGTATCTACATGATCATGCACATGGCATGCTTCGGGCGCTTCCGAAATAAACCATTATTATTATTATTATTATTATTATTCAACCGTAACCGCAAATGAACACCTTATATAGCATGAAGCAAGGAATGCATGGACATATGGCGTTGTTATTTATTGTACAGCGTGATGCGCAGATGTGATTGGATAAGTCGGGTCACGGTATGTCATAAGTTTGATTGGTTGGCGAGTTGATGTGAAGGGTAGGCAGTAGGTTGTCTGTCGGTGGTCAATGAACAGTGACGTGTGATTGGCTGATTGGTAAATGGGTACATGCGTCACGACTGCACTGCTATGTGGGATATGTGAGCCTTGTCATTGGGTAGTATTCACAAAGCACGCTGTCTATGGGCTGGAAGAATGCGGACTGCAGCCGCGCTGATAACAAAGAGATTTTCGACTCCCTGGCACCTCCTCTTTTGGTCGTATGACCTGACGTAACGGCGCAATATTGGGTTGATTTGGAATGGCTCCTATGGTCTCCGCCTCCAGTTTGTTTGCCTGATTGATCAGGGTCTTTGTCCTTCGTCTGGTGATGAATTTTCTTGTTGCTGCATTTGTAGGTTGAATGTATCCAACAACAGTTCAAGCGGCATTCCCAAAATCGTGCTTGGCATATCCGTATTTCCAGGGAGAATTTCGGCCCCCTGATTTCTCCCCCTTTTAATCGGAAGTCGTAATCTTGGATGCATCTGAGTACCATTTCCAGACTTCTCGACAATTCATCTAGATTTGGGTCCGTGTCGATGTTGTCGTCCAGACAGGCAGGAACTTACACCGTTCTTTCATGGCGCTGCACCCGAGTCCACCTTAGAAAACAGTGCAAATTTCTGTTGTAGACGTGATATCGGTTCAGTAGCGACATGACCGGAGACCTGAGTATTCTGTGGTGATAGGTTCACACCGCTGATAACATGGTTGATTGGCACGTCCAGAGGGTGAGGTTCTTTCCTCCAGTCTAGCCCAAGGGGATTAGATTTGGGCGGTTAGTGAGATAACAGACACCCACGAATTGAGTATCACCAAAAGTAACATCACAATCCAGCTCACTATTGAGCGGTAATTTTTCTCCTGAAACTTTCTTTGCCGTCTTGCTTGGCTGTTCGATCATACCTCAGGTGTGTTTGAAAAATATTGTATTGTCTGTTGCCGTATCTTGGTAAAGATCTACCGATGTGCCATTGATGCCGGTAGTAACGCATTTTCCTCTGGCTTCGAAAGCAGTATTGAAGGTAGCCATGACGGACAGCGAATCAGTGCTTGAGTTAGATGATGGACGCATGAAGGGCGTCCTTTGCCCCTGGTTCATATTAACCTTGGCGAGGTGACTGACTAGACAATAGTCCTCTTTGTAACGTTCAATATGGAATTTCCGGCAAACGTGTTTCGTAAACGGACAGAAACAGACAAAATGCCACTTACCACAATTCCAGCACGGGGTTGGTGGTTTGCCTGATGTGATTACTGGGGCATTTTGAGCTGGGATCGTTTCGGAGTTTGTTAAGGCCTGGATGATCGCAGAAGGTAAAACAGGGCCAGGTTTTTCTTTGATGGTGGAATCATGCTTCAGATTTTGGAGCCGTTGACACTCGGCCGTCCGTGTCCGGAGATTCGTCTCAGGATTCTAGTCATTTTTGTTTATCGGGCGGCATTGCGCGGTGGCTGTAAACCACAGGCAAATTTGAGCCTTTTGAATTGGCTTTTCGCTACTGAGCGCAGCTTGAAGTGTTCGCACTCGTGACTGGCAATGCTCGAAAACGGTAGGAAATCGTCCATCTCATTCTTTACCAGCTTTAGACAGTGGCCACGGGTAATGAACAGCAGTGCGTTTTCTCCAAATGTGTCTGGCAAGCGGTTGACTGTGTTGTCGAATGTGAGGTCGCTAGGATTTTGTGGTTGGATTGTATCGGTATATCGCTCTTGCGCAAAACAGGTGAAAGTCTTGATTGCTTTATTGATGTTACTTTTCCTATTTTAAGTCAGAAACTTGGTGATATTGTGTGTGTGTCGTTGTCATGCCAACACAGGAGTGTGGTGACATTGCACTCATTTCTAGAAATCATCATATTTATTGCCACTCCATGTTTAAACATTTTTATCACTCCGAACCATACTGTTCCTGGTTCAACCCTCCAAAAAATTTTCTTATGCGTCCTCCTTGATCGTTTCTCGTTCTGTACTGTTTGCTCTGCAGGTTTTCATAACCACCTCCGTGGCTCGACTTCGGTTTTCGGACTACTAGCGAACCATCATTCGATTCGTGACTGTGGTTATCTGCCGCGTCCGTAAGCCCTTTTGTCTCGTCAGCTCTGCACGCTATACAGGTTTATCTGCGTTACGCTATGCCCTACGAGTTGTTACTATTCGAAGCCAGTCGGGGAAAGGCGTTAAATCATGTAGTATAAGTTCAGTTCCTAGGTCTGGTGAACAGATGTTCGACTCGCAATGCTTAGAGTCGCAGCGGGATCTGCACTGATGATGATTCCTGACAAGTTGGATAAAACAGTTTTACAGTCCTTCTTTGGTCTCCAGTAGCGAGTTGAGCGTTGACATTGCATGACGAGCAATTCATGTCCGATTCCACACTACTGATGTTGAAAATGAACTTGGTTATGTCACTATAACAACAATAGTGGATTACGTGCTTTTGATTCATCGCACAAAAATATCACGATATTTCAGGAACTGGCTGCGACCAGTTAGAGATCTCCGATTGGGAATTTCCCGGTGGCGGCGGTGGAGGCAAGGTTCGAATCCGGGGATCGCAACACCAGGCAGTTCCCATGATGACTGTCTGCACACCCTTTATTCTTCATCCAATAATCAGACAGCCCGTCTGCATAATGGCCCGTGGTTTTGGGCCTTTGTCCGAACTTTACCGAAGTACACATGTCCGGCTAAGCCCAAACCCAACTGAACTTGAACTCGCTTCATAGGAGGCCCAGGTCTGGATCATGCACAACGTGCTACGAAAGAACTCCGGGTGATTTTTGATATGATCTGTGCGTTCCACGTTTTACAAACAAAAACTCACGGGGCGAGATAAAGTGAACTTGTCAGGATTGTGCATTTGTTTTTGGTTTTATTTTTTATTTACAAAACGAAATTGCTGATGCTGGTGAAAATGATAAGATTGGAATATTTGCCATAATAACTGCAGTTAAAAATGGATCACCATGATAACTTGTACCGTTTTTTTCGATTGAAAAACGCCTTCCTCCAGAATGAAAGCCAAGGTTTTGTAAACCAATTACTAATCCTTCTTTGCATCGCAATATATATATAAACTAGGATCAAAGTTAAATCCTCTGGAGTGTGAATTTATGCTCTTCCTTGAAGAGCCCACAAGTGAATCACAACAGGAAAAACGCGTGACCCTGATAATAAAAGGCTAGTAAAATACTGAGAAAGACAATTACTTGGGCGATATATGCTTCTGAGCGTAGTTTGATGGCAAATCTGTCACCTAAAATTTTGATTGAAGTTCGAGAACATTCAATCCCCTGAAGAATTTCCAAGAATTAGCTAATTCTTTTCTCCTTTTCAGATTGTGGATGGTAGTTCAATTCTTGACTTTCCCCAAACAAGTGCGTAGCTCAAACTGTGCGCCACTATCAGCAGTTACCGTTGTAGGGCAACCATATAATGAAAGCCATAAAAGCAGCTACGATTTCTGTTCCTACATTAGGAATGGAAACAGCTTACGGCCAACGGGTGAAACGGTCGACCATATCAAGAAGGTAGCGAAAACCTTTACAGGGGCTGAGAAGACCAACGATATCCATGTAAATATGAGAGAATCATGAGGATACATCCGAAAACTGGCCTCATGGGGTCATCGTATGCCTACTTACGTTCGATCGTAGGCACTGAACACATGCGCCAGCCGAACTGCGAATGTCCTTTTGTATACTGTGCCAGACGTACCTATCTGAAACTAGCTTGGTGGTGGCCCGGGTGCCAGGATGCGCTAAATTATGTAAAACGCTGAGGAATGTGCGGCGCGAAGACATGAGTACGATGGGGTGTGAGTGTGGCAAAGATGTCACAAATTGTCGAGCCCGAGGAATCGGCTAAAGGCAGTTCAGAGGGTTTAAGTGATGCGATTTGGCTCGGATCTGTGAAATCTACCGCCGAACGTTGGGCTGCAGCCACACCTTTGAGGTCTTGGACCGGTGGATGACTAGAGAAAGTTCTACTCGAGAGAGCATCAGCCACAACGTTATCAGTGCTAGAACCGTAATGTTAATCACTGGAAAACCGTGCTACGTGGTATAATGACGCTACTCACGTGACGTATGTGGAATGGTTTGGTTGTGAAAAGCTTATGTCAGGGATTGATGTTCGGTAAAGAGGATGAATTATCCATCTTCGAGGATATTGGTACGGCAGCCTGCTTCCGATTGTCTAGACACACACGAAATCGAGCACGACTCGCATTATCAAAAATCCCGAAGTAAATCGGCCGGAGAATGGGAACACCGGTTGAGCGATACATTCAAAGAATCGTTTATTTTACCAGAGCGGTATCTAAACAACCAGTCTGTAAGTATAAGAAACGGCACAAGTTCTCGCCTCACGGTAGTTCGTCTCAAGCTAATGTAATGACAGAATCCCACGGGTATTCAAAATCCAGGCTAAACGAAGCCGTGGGCTTTCAATAACAATGAGTGGCAAGTGCTTAACCCGAATAAAACGAAAGTAAAAATGGCCGGCCTCAATCAGGTAAGAACGACGTGCGAATAAGTAAACAAATGAACAATGGGAGGCAGAATCCATCGTCTTCGAAGTCTTTCTAACGGATTTTAATTTTAATCCAAGAAGTTGTCAGCACGGCGCTCCAACGGCCGTACTAGATATGTCGAAAGCATTTGCCAGGCAGTTCCCGATTAAAAGTGGAATACCTGGTTTTAGCTAGTAAGAGTCGACGAAAAAATAAAAGCTAGTGATTTTCATTGTAATTTGGACCACTGCTAGAGTATACCGCCTATCGCTTTGTCAGAGGCATTGGTGGCTATTAATCAGTTGGGCTTCAGCACCGAAATGAACGGAGGTAGCAGAAACCAATGCTTTTTTAACTGCATTGAATGCAATTTCAGCATCCTCGGATAGTTATATGGGACCATCTTTAGCACCTCGAAGTAAATCTGTTTAAGGTTGCATTAAGTGAACACCGTGTGGGATGAAACGCCGATAATAGCTTACCATCCCGTTGAAACGACGAACGGCGGCTAGGGAAGTAGGCAACGAAATGTCACGAACAGCTTGTACTTTTTCTTCCGAGGGCCAAATACTATGTCCATCAATTGTGTGGCCTTAAACAATAACTGAATTTTGCCAAAAATACTTTATTCGCATTGACGGTCATACCATTTGCGGCCAAAAGCACAACCAACAGTTGTAGATGTTGTATATGTGCATCTTCAGATTCACTGATTACCAGTGTCGAAGACAAAATCTAAATCTCCGATATTACGGTCAATGAAGTGCTGAAGGGTTTGTGTAACGTTGCGCAAACCAAATGGCATTCGTAGAATTCGACGAGACCAGAAAGTGTTGTTACCACCGCCTTAAGTATATTCTCGTCCGCATTGGAAATTTGGCGATAAGCATATGTCAGACCTACTTATGAAAACACACGAGCACCTTTGAAGTTGGCCGTGATATCCCAAATATATGCGGCGTTATTGAGGGCTCCGTAATCTCCGCATTGTGGCCAATCTCCTGACTTCTTAAGAACCATGTGCAGTGGTGAAGCCTAAGGACTATTTGATACATGTGCCCAAACTCGGCTAGGGCGATTTTAAGCTTGTCGGCTGCAAGCTGGCGTGCTTTAGCAAAAACTGGAGGGCCCCTTTGTTCTAATGTGATAACCTACCGAGTTGGTTATGGTAGGAAGTACGGACGGTGAGTACGGCAACATTGGGTAAGCGTCTAGTACGTCACCGAACAAATGCGAATAGATCGTCTTAAGCAAAACACGGCTGATCGGGTTAGGATCAACCGAAATCCCATTCCCGCACGGATTAGTGACACGGTCCACAAGACGGTTACGGTAAGAATCAACCAAGAGATCGAGGTGATGCAGGAAATCAATCCCAGGTGTGCCTTTTTGAACCTCTGCAATTAAGAAAGCCCAACGAAATCCAAAATCTAACGTCCTCAAAATTTGTCCATGAGTCTGTATATGTTGGGTTCGGAAATAATGGAAAACAGCACCCAACGGAACCCCTGCTAGAGCACCAGCCACCACGTGAGTGACCCAACAAGTGAATCATCCATAGGCAAATGCAAGCAGTATAAGCCGTCGAGTGCGGTCAAGCAAGGCACCCCAGCAGTAACGAATCAACAAGCATGTACGGCTCCGTGCCAATGTCTGATTGGCTAGAACAAGCCGTCCGTGGTATGGTCGAAGTAACAGCGATGTGCGTACGTGCGTGCAAGTGTGACAGCAGCCGTAAGTAGTACCTAAGAACGAACGTGTATTCAAGTATGTTGCATGGTAAGCGTATGACAGTGTGTCAAGCGGACGAGAACAACGAATCAATGTCTATCTCACGTGGAGCTTACCGCATGTGATTGGTGGAGTAGTACAAAAGAGAACGTGGGATAGACAGGCATCTCGCATCCGAATACAAGGCCAGGAGGACCGGAATGAATTACGTTGATACGCCAACGACACATGGATTGGCCACGCGACAGTAAAGAAGTGCGTTTAGCGGCACGAACGCCCCAGATGGGAAAACCTATCCAGAGTTTGACCTGGGCTTGGAAGTACGCTAACTTCAGCAGCTGTGCCAACCAAGTAAAGTGTCCCCGAGTTTTGGACGATAACGTGGAATAGCAGATTACCCTGGCTAGTTGCTTCCGTCGCAGATAAGCACTGGCATCTCGTTTCGCTAATTGGCTGGGGCTATGGAACAAGGTGGGGCGCAGTAATGCTCCTTATAATGATACCAACAATGGGCATCAGTTGGCGATGGCTGGACCGGAATGTCCAAATGGATATTACTGGAATATCTGTTTCAGCGAAAGCGTACATTAGGTGAGGCCTGAGTTAGACGTCCAACTGATGACGCTGCATGCTTCGACCTTTCGGGCTAGATCGTCCACAGTGGCTGTTAAAGAGGTAATGACAGACTCAGTTCGTGAGGAAGTCGCCTGGTTGGCCTTCAGCTCGTAGGTTTTTCGAATTTTGTTGGCCATCTGGGCAAGTTTTCTCGAGACTTTCCTCTGTGGACATATCCCTGGGGGACGATGAAGCCATATCTCCTTCTAGAAACTGTTATGGATCGTATTAATTCCTGAAACAGTGCGCATGTGCAGAAGCAGATCACAAGGTTTGCGATCGCCAAGTTCAGTGCGTGCAAGCAATCAGACGATACACTGTCTATCAGACTTTTCACTCCGGCGAACGACAGCTGCTTTTATGCGTTCGTGAGGATTGGGTCCTTTTGACTCTAAAACATCTTGTACTTCGTTGATGATGTGCGGGGGAAGAACTGCGACTATGTAGTGAAATGGGCTACTTTCCGTAGTCACTTTGCGCAGACCGAAAGGTGATTCTAATTTCGCAAACCATGCCCCAGGATTACCTTCCCTAAATGGCGCAAACGAGACGGCAAGTGGATCTACCTCAGCGTCAACAAATACTAGGTCGTTCATACTGCGAATGGCAAAATAAAACGAAACCATTCGAAAAGGCAAAAAACAAATGTAGCGGAAAAAATGAAACAACTGAGTTACCACCGACAAAATATAATGTGCTTTACTGTTACTTGAGGATCCACAAAAAAACTAGAAAGTACGAAGGACTCAGGAATTTAGTACTCTGGATTACCAGGTACCAAGAGTTACCCAAGCAACGGACAACAAGCCAAAAGTTCCAACGGTTGCTAGAAAATGGTAAAAGTCAGTAGGGTAGGTGAAGGACGATTTTTGTTGGAACAGTGTTAATCACATTTACGTGTGAGAGCGACACCAGACACTGTGATAGTTAGGGGAGTTAAGGTTCAACCGTCCGCAATCAGAACGCTTAAAAGTGTTTTCCAATTGGCGGAAACCAATTTTGTCCTTAAAGAAAGCAGAAAAACAATGAACAGCCCTGTGGCATTGAATAACATGCAAACTACCTAGAAGTAATTAGTAAATAGTTATGTTTGTCTACAACAGTTTTTCTGTTCACAAAGTACTCAGAGTCAGTCCTCTCCAGGTCGCCGCGGGTATGTGACGCAGTTAAATCTTAGGGTGAATGCGGGGTAAAAATTGTTTAAGTCTAATTCGTTCAGACGCTCTCTGAGTGAGACCATTCCGAAGATATGGAAAGGGTTGAATTTACTCGTTTCGCTTTGTGTTTGCAACTGTGAACTTAATTTCATGAGTAGATTGGTTCAGAACGAATGAAAGGCTGTGGCCACTGTATGGAAACTAAGTCCGGGTTGGAAGACGTTGGAAACATGATATTTTACAAAATATCAAACACCGATCCAACGACCCATGGACACGAGAAACCAGAACACACACACGGGTTGGCCAAATCCATAGGGTCGTCAAATTTCACTAGGCACATTTCGATCGGGCCCTCAAACGTGGAAGTCATAGTCGTAGATCGAATTCAAGTTCCCGCCTTACCATGGAAAGATGAGGCTGATCAAGAATCCTAGCTGTTTGGACAGGTGGAAATTATAATATGGTGTAGCATATGTTTCAGCAAAAACTAATAGATGGTCTATCTGTTGGTAACTTATAACTCAAAATATTAGCTTTGTAGTATTTGTGTCTGTCACAGTCGAGTAAGCGCTGTGCAACGGGTCTAGTGTGTAACCTCGGTCTGTTTAGTGCGAGATTCTCCGAGATGTGTTATGAAATCCTGGTAGACATGAAAGGTCGGCGCATGGTTAAATTTAACCTATGCTATGACGATACTTTTTCCGTTCTCACCATACTTCCAAAGGGAGTCCGAAGTATGACATGCCACATGTCATGTTATCTCTCGCCAAGTGAGCGACGGCGCATTTCCGAGCCGTTACACTCATTCGGAAACACAACCGTCTGTGACAGGGACAGCAAGCAGACGTCGGTCGATTTTTTCTTCCGGCTGTTTAATTAGTCGACCGATCAATCAAAAAATGGACTCAACAATAAAATCAGTGAAAGCTGTTCCGTCTGGCTTGTGTCAAGAATCACTGGTTCTAAACTGGGAGCGTTCCTACAACATGGGAGTCATTTCACGGTTACTTTATGTCTTCCACTATCTACTGAAGTTGATCAAGTACCCACGCTTTGTATAGTTCCTCGTAGTGTCTTTGTCTAACTTACATCGTACGGAGAAGTTGTGCCGCCTACAGACTGTTGAAAGTTTGTGACGGACGGGTGCTATTTCCGGCATTGTTGGAGCTAAACAAACCACTGAGACAGCCTCACAATCATTCTCTCTGAATTCGAGTTCCAGCTGAGCTACTGACGATGATTCTTAACATGAAAGAGACAGCGGTGCAGCGCGCCCCTGATTTGCAATTTCAAGTTGATCATCAATACGAAATATGGAGTGCCGCGGTGTGAAAACCCATGACCTAGGTCGACAAAGCGTTCATATTGTAACAAGGACGACAACGCACGGCAGGATACTTGTATTCCCACGGTCACACAAGTCAAGTCATGGCACATACAGTCGCATATATAGGCTTTTTCCCAGACTGCGCGGCACCAAGATTGCTATTGTCGCTGCTTGAGCGCTTCAGCTGCATTCTGTCCATTTGCCTGTGGCCGATGGCTTGCTTCTCTTGCCCGTCATTTCCCTTTGGTTGGCCCGACTGTCTCAGTTGACGGCTCGATCGGCAGCCCTTCACCTGAGCTATCTTGCTGGTTGCCGGAGATCCCGCTGATTCCTCTCTGGTCGTCTGTGTGCTTCTTTTTGCCTGCTTCGGGACGACTCCGACATATTCGCCACCTGTTCTTTTGTCTGTGGCCCTCGTTTGGTTCGTTCGTTCGCCTTGATGTTTACGCCGTTCCCTCGCCCCAGCACTCCCTGTTACACTCGCCCTTCCTTTAAAACATTCGGTCCGGACGTGCCAGGGTGCCAAGTCGCATCAGTTAACCCATTTGCCTTGTGGTCCTTGATCGATTTTGAAACTGGACTTCTTCCTCTCCAGTACGGTGTAGGGTCCACTCCATCGTTTGTGGAACTTGCTAGCCCCCGGACCGGCCACTGCGGGTCTGTTACGATTCCTCACTTTTATCAGCTGTCCGGACATGAACGGATCCCATTTCTGTGTTTGGTTCCGTCTATCGTACCTTGCCTTGTTACGACTCTGAGCAATTCTTGTCTGTTGTACGGCCACTTTCTCTAGATGCCTCCGCTCGCGGGTTGTCAGAGGTTTATCATTCTTCATGTTGAGCCACACATCCAGTCGCGTTCTAGGTTCCTGCCCAAAAACCAGTTCAAACGGTGTCGTCCCCGTTGTTGAATGGTTCGTTGCGCGGTAACTGAGTAATATCTCCGACAGTCCCTCTTGCCAATCACTTCCGTGGATTTATAGCCACTCTTTCAGCGTTCTGTTGAATCTTTCCGTCATTCCGTTTGCCTGTGGGTGGTAAGGCGACGTTCGTATTCGCCGGATCCTCCATTATTCCAACATGTCTCGAAATGTCTTTGATTCGAAGCAGGGACCCTGGTCAGTGATGACCGTTTCTGGTACACCAAATCGCGCCACCACATTATCGGCAAACACTCGAGAGACCGTATCGCCTGTTTGATCCGGTATCGGGATTGCTTCCACCCAGCGAGACACGTAGTCAACCATTGTCATGATGTAGCGGTTTCCAGTAACACTCACAGGTAAAGGACCAAAAATGTCCAAACCCCAGCTTTGAAAGACTGGCTGTGCTTCCATGGGCTGCATTGGAGGTGTAGCTGTTGCTTGCTCCCGGTTCCGTTGACAATCGGGGCAAGTTCGTATGTAGTCGTCAACGTCGTGCCGCATCGTGGGCCAGAAGACTCTGCGCCGCAAAAATTCGAAGACTCGTTGTTGTCCTATGTGAGCACTGTCGTGCGCTAGCTGTATTTCCTGCTCACGTACGGCCTCGGGAACAAAAGGCAGTCGTCTGGGTCGCAGACCCTGTCCCACATCAACGTCAACGAACAGCTTGCCATCTTCCGCATGCAATCGCTCCCAGATTTTCAGTAGGTCGCGCAGTGCAGGTGAGCTCCCCTCTGGTCTTATTCTGGCTTGAAGATGTGAACAAACTGCCCGCACCAGAGTGTCATTTCTTTGGTGGCTGAAAACACCTTCATTTGACATTAGCCGATTCACTGGGATCGCCTCCGCCGGCAGTTGGTCGTCTGGGATCGGGCGGGATAATGCGTCAGGTATTTCGTTTTCTCGTCCGTTAACATGCTCGATTGTAAAAATGAATTCTTGCAGGCGGTATGCCCACCGTGCCAACCTCCCTCTTGAATCTTTTGTTGTCATCAACCACATCAATGGCTTGTGATCCGTTTTGATACAGAATTTAGTAGCAATCAGATATGTTCTCCACTTTTCCAGTGCCCACACGATTGCTAAGCATTCCTTTTCCGTGGTGGAGTATTTCCTCTCGGCACTTGTGAGCAGTCGGCTGGCGTACTCGATCATCCCAGACGGTTGTGACAATACTGCGCCAATTCCGACGTCACTGGCATCCACAGCTACGGTGAATTTATCATGCGGCTTTGGTATTGTCAAACAGTTTCGAGAGTTTGTTGCACTTTCCTTGAGTTTCCTGAACGCCGCCCCCGTATCTGACGTCCACTCGAAATTCTTATCCTTCCTCAGTAGTTGAAACAGGACACCAGCTTTCTGGGCAAAATTTGGCACAAACTTGGCATCATAGCCAACCAGACCAAGGAAGGATCTCAGTTGGCGCTTTGATTTTGGCGAGGAGAAGCCCCTAATCGTCTCCGCTTTCTCGGGTAGGGGTTGCAGTTTTCCTCCTCCAACAATATGTCCCAAACAAACGATTTTGTCACGCGCTATCTGGCACTTCTTCGCACTCAACTTCAAGCCCGCCGATTTGATTCTCTCTAGGACTGCGCTTAATCTGGACACATGCCCGTCAATTGTCCTTGAAAATACCACAATATCATCCCCATACACCACAACACCATCCAGGTTCTCCAGTACCTGGAGCAGCAAACGCCTGAAAGTAGCCGGTGCGTTACACAACCCAAAAGGCATCCGCAGGAACTCATACTGCTTCCCGTTGACACAGAACGCTGTATTTTCTCTGTCGCTCACAAGCACCGGCAGCTGCCAATAGCCCGACCTCAAGTCGAATAATGACAACACCTTCGCGTCATGAAGCTGCTCAAATATCTCCTCGGTTAGTGGCATTGGGAACGCATCCTTAATTGTGACGCGGTTGAGTTCCCGGAAGTCCACGCAAAATCCATACGTCCCATCCGATTTTTGCGTTAACAACACTGGTTAGGAATACGGACTAGTGCTTTCCTGAATTATTCCCTTCGACAGCATGTCCCGAACCTGCTTCTCAACTTCCGGTACGACTTTCCGCGGCAGCCTCCGATACACTGGTTTGCACACCGCACTCGGCACCAAATTGATCCTGTGTTCTTGCTAATCGCAAAAGCTGTACTCATCATCTGGTGTCGAAAATAACTCCGCATACCTCTCGAGACACCGTCTGACAAACGGGACTGGACAACCTGGAACCGAGGAAGTTTTTACTATACCAATGCGGTTCAGCCGGCCCCAGCGGGATTGCAGCTTAACATCCTTCTCCCCAACCCGCATTCGATGAGCTTCGAAATAAATGTTTGCTCCTACGCGTTCCAACAGATCAACCCCTACGATTGTCTCGGCGACCCCTTCAACCAGTAACATCGCATGTGTCACACGAACTTCGCCGATCTGAACCGTTAGCTGCTGATTTTTCGCTACTCTAAGAGCCTCTCCTCCGACTGCACGCACTCGTATTTCGCATGGCCTCACTACGATTCCTTCAACGCGAGGTGTCACAGATACCCCAGCCCCCGTATCTACGACTGCAATTTTACGTTCGCCCCCAATTCTGATCTCAAACATAGGCACCCCCCTCGACTTGAATGTAGATAAAGAAAAGCAAGACGAGAAGCGTTTTTCTGGACAAAATCGGGCGAAATGTCCTACCTTGCCAGATTCAAAACACCTCCTTCGTGTTCCATGCGTCATTGCGTCATTATTGCGTAGTGTTTGTCGATTGAGTTCCAGTTTTAATTGTGCGAATTCCTCGCTCATCTTCTGCAACGTGGACTCCAAATCCGATTGCTCTAATCGGGAAACTGTCACTTCTTCGTGGGCTGCACGAACAATCATAAACAGGCGTTCTGTATCATTCACGCCGCACGCAATCGCCATTCTCAACCTGCCTTGGACATCCGGGGCCATGCTTTGAACGAAACGATCACGAACAAGGCGTGCCCTAGTTACGCCACTTGCCTCGGGCAGCCCGATCGATAGTTGGCGCAACAGGTACTGATAATGAACGACTGGGTCTTGGGTGCTGTCATAACGAGCCGTATTGAATCGGTCCATTGCTTTCTGCCGATCACCTTCCTGTGTGAACTCCTTCACCAGCCACGCACGGACCTCCCGATAAGTGGGGCTTGTTTTTCCCCCCATCTTCAGATCATACACTGCCTTGGCACGCCCAGTTAGCAGTGCCTTAAGCGCCGCGAACAAAGGTGTGTCTCCTTTTACTCCGTTGCAAGCCGCTATCCTTTCAAAATCTGTGATCCATTCCTCCACATCCCCATCCGCGAACGCAACAGGCCAGGGAAACTTCATCACGTGAGCGTGGTCACGGCACCAATGTAACAAGGACGACAACGCACGGCAGGATACTTGTATTCCCACGGTCACACAAGTCAAGTCATGGCACATACAGTCGCATATATAGGCTTTTTCCCAGACTGCGCGGCACCAAGATTGCTATTGTCGCTGCTTGAGCGCTTCAGCTGCATTCTGTCCATTTGCCTGTGGCCGATGGCTTGCTTCTCTTGCCCGTCATTTCCCTTTGGTTGGCCCGACTGTCTCAGTTGACGGCTCGATCGGCAGCCCTTCACCTGAGCTATCTTGCTGGTTGCCGGAGATCCCGCTGATTCCTCTCTGGTCGTCTGTGTGCTTCTTTTTGCCTGCTTCGGGACGACTCCGACATATTCGCCACCTGTTCTTTTGTCTGTGGCCCTCGTTTGGTTCGTTCGTTCGCCTTGATGTTTACGCCGTTCCCTCGCCCCAGCATTCCCTGTTACAATATGTCTTTGAGCAGGGAAACTAGAGGACGGGCAATTGCTGTTCAAGTTTAAAAACTCGTACACCGATCGATTAGGACGTTGTTGGTTTTGCGCATCTAATTCCGCAGGACTCATTACCTGATCCTTTGTACACCGAAAAGAATACGAGCTCGAAAGCAATTAGAAGCACTGGTTCTAATAGATGGACAATAATCGAACCGAAGACTGCTCTTTCCCTCCCTGTATTGAAGCCGGCGTGAATGGTGAGCTTCCGTGCGTTTGGTCCTGTTCCTGAATGTTCGACAAAAATAAATAGCATCACTGAAGAATATCGAAAAGGTCAGCAAAACTATCTATGAAATGGCTTGTGACACGAAGAAGTTTCCTTTTGATGTATCACTTCAGGCATTTTCAAATATAATATTGGGTAAAAGAAAGCGTTATGCAGCAACAGATAGCAGTGAGTGAGTAAACGTGCAACAAATATGGTAGCTTAACAACATGCCTCAACTTAATGAACCTTGTCTGCTGTATGAAGGACAATAAATGTGAAATATCTAACCACATGACGTAAAAAGAAGGGTGTGAAAGAAAGTGGGAGACTGGTTAGAATTTGTCTATGGGAACCATAGGAGACTCACCTACTGCGACCACAGCAACAACAACTGTTGCATGAGATTACGTTGGTTGCACAACTGCGGCTTCTATAATCGAGTTTCCACGGCTTCTGATGTAGTCAGTGTAATGAAGCCAGGACGTGTTCTGATATCCTCCTAGATGAGCTTTTCGTTGTATGTCCAATATACTATGCACTACAAGAACACGTGGACTGATAAACAATAAAAGATTCAGACTGATTGGACAACCTGCCTTTGTACTATTGAACAACAAACGGATTGGTATTAGTTAAAATTCATTTATGTGCAGTGGGAAAGGAATTCCCGAGGGCCTTTGATAAACTAAGCTCCCGTATTTCTGAGGTTTTGTTATCCTTGAACAGTTCGGACTAACAACAACACAATCCTACATCTGGCGGATAGTAGACATCAGATCGATACAGTGACGGTTTTCAAACCAGTCCTGACAACTACGGCGGTTAACACGAAAAGATTACACAGGCGGCTTCCGACGTCGTCAGAAGCCATAGCAAATCGATTATAGAAGCCGCAATTGTGCAACCAACGTAATCTCATGCAACAGTTGTTGTTGCTGTGGTCGCAGTAGGTGAGTCTCCTATGGTTCCCATAGACAAATTCTAACCAGTCTCCCACTTTCTTTCACACCCTTCTTTTTACGTCATGTGGTTAGATATTTCACATTTATTGTCTTTCATACAGCAGACAAGGTTCATTAAGTTGAGGCATGTTGTTAAGCTACCATATTTGTTGCACGTTTACTCACTCACTGCTATCTGTTGCTGCATAACGCTTTCTTTTACCCAATACCATATTTGAAAATGCCCGAAGTGATGCATCGAAAAGAAATTTCTTCACGTTAAGAGATTGTTCATGAATCGACGGGTATGTTCTATGATTTAAAACTATCTATCTTTAATCATATACCTGATTTTTTGAGACAGTAATATCAAAATGTGACCGGGTCAGATAGACATGATCATGTCAGGAATTTATCAACTCACTCGAACGAATTATCCGAATTCACAAAAGAATTTGTCTATAGAAGGTATCAATACAATCATTTCCAGTGGCAAATGACGGAGTTACTAGAGATCTCTCAGTCCATGTTTCGTCCAACCCGAATAAACAATGAAAGACCGTAGTCTGAATCATGCGAAAATTCATTGGGTTCATCCAGGGTTTACGTACCCGGTTTTCCCCTAAGTTCCACTCTTTTCGTAACTAAAGGATTTTTGCGCGTCACAATAAGATAATTCGCTGAAGTTCTGCATCCTGTGCGTAAGCAGCTGTCTCTCACACACAAACAGGCAAACAGACAAACTACGGTAGCCGGCAATGTGAGTTTTCGAGAGTAGGCATAGATATTCAAATCAAAGGCACGGATCCGTTGATTTCGTTTTGACCTTCTTTTGGTGATGTAATTTTTCTCCTCAAAAAAGTGTTTGTTCACATGCGAAGTGTCACCAAGCGACATATCGTTTTATGTGCGAGCTGATGTATGAGATCAAAGCGCTGGCAACTTTGTGGTGTGTTCCTTTTTTTGAAGAGAATCATTCTATCGATTAGTGCCTGTATTTATTATCACCAGGTTTTTAGAAGGCACTGACGCTTCATGTATTTGAGTTTCACGAAGATATAACAAGAGATTGTGACGATCAAGAACGGGCGCAATGAATTAGACTGGTTAAAGAACATCAAATGTGATAAAGTCATTCAACAAGTTTAATGAATCACAGATTCAGTGAGGCCATCACGTTCAAATAGACTAAGAAACGGTACAACCAGGACAATAATTGCGATTAAGCCTATGGTTGATTATGTATGCATCTGATTGTCTTAGGAGAATTAAACTGTGGCTGATGAGCCATACGAGAGAGATGACTAACTTGACCAAAATTCATAACAGTCAATTTTAACACTACCACTACCCGTACTTTGATCAGGATTTGTATTGCACTTTAAACAAATATCGAACCAATAGTTTTATTTTGGGAAATCTCCACTGCGAGGGTGTGCTGACTCATGTTCGGCGGTCGGCCAAGTCCCGTGAGCAATCCGCATTTCAGCACGTGTCCAGAATCCAAGTCAGTGCTCAGGGCAAAGGAAACGTAAGCGACACGGTAGCGGATCAATAATACGCGAACCGATGCCCGTCATGTGGTAGCTGGTCGTATCAATAATCGACCAATCACAAGACAGTATGAACCAGTTAGTTTGTGTTGCATTGATTTGTGACGTTGGCCGTTCCTCCGTGATATAAACAATGTGTTCTACGCTAATAAGCTGAAATGGTTCGAAGGCAGAAGAATCTTCTTACTGCAGCTACCGGGACGGATCATGGAGTCCACTCATCGGCGACGGGTGAGAAGTTATATGATTCAGAAAGAAGAAAATAATTATCACCGCTCAATTGTCTTAAGTGTATCCTAACAGGTGATCAAAGGCAAATACCAAAATAGATCTGGATTCAAGCTTAACGGCAGCGTTACATCTTTTGAGATCTGCAATTTTTGCCGGATTCAGAGATGATACCTGTTCTGAACGGACTTTCATAACTCCTCAAAGTCAACAAACATCGTCACGATAGGGATGGATATTTCAGGTACTAATAAAGATGATTCAGAATGAAAAACTGGCACGACAAGGGGCTCAAATGGATGCAGCAGTACTCGGGCCCAACCGACGACAGGAAATAGACAACCATCGACCTCGCAGTTCTGTGCTATCTTTTTGTTTCCCACCTGGAAGATTCGTCCAGTTGAGGGTAGAAAGAATAGAAGCATAAAGTGAGAAACAGCCAAAAACAAAGCAACCAACAGGGATCACAAGGGGGAAGAAAGAGCCGGAATGCAACTAAGCCACTGCCCTTGGCAGCTAGTCCTATCACTTAATGTCTATTATCATCTGGTGGGTGAGTTTCGTGGATCCCAGCTCAACACGTCCCACTTGGCCAAGTACACTAGTCAGGGTTTTCTTGCCTTTCGGTCATGGCATGGAGTGATCACCTCGATCTATCTTCCAACTGCTACTTGGCTCAGAGAACAGTGTACGCATCTCTGTTGGTCTGTAGTGATTTCAATCACATCAACAAAATATAGCATAGCACTCATCCTTAATTGATTCTGAACGTTATCCAGTCAGCTTTACACACATCGTGATCTCCAGTTCCACGATGATAACTGTTTGAACTAAACGAACGAACACGATCTATGGACTGCATTCAACGATACCAGTTCTGGTCTTTGGTGCTTCTCAACCCTCCTGTAAGTTCCAGAAGATAAAGTCCGCTTAAAGGTTTCGAAAAATACAGGATTGGAACCAGAGGAGCGAACTACACAGAACACTCTGACTGTCTGCAATGAAGTAGAAACAAAAACGAAAGATATCAAAAACGCAGGAACACGGAAAACCCGAACGAGTGACGTGCTTCCAGTTCACTATGAATAATGGCAAAATTCTGACACAGTACCAGTCCTTAATACGACTTACAACCGATGCTATCGCTGACACTGTTGTAAAGCAAAACAAACTAGGGGCCGGACTAGATTCTGTTTGCACTTTGGAGGCACGAAACTGGCCATATGTGTATTGGCTTGTGTATTTTGGATTGAGATGTATGCAGCTGGCAAGCTTCCATCCTCTCTTTTCGTAAGGTTTACACCCAGAAAATGAAACCTGTCTCTAAATTCCATTCCGAATGTGAAACTAGGAACACCGTGAACCTGATTTAACTTGCCCACTAGTTAATCTGGACGAAAATGGTTGTCAATCGAAATAAAAACATCCGCGTACGGGCAGTAAAATTGGGTGACCCTTCTAAGGTGTCCTCTATGTAGTGATTAAACACACCATCCAGCCTCGTTGTTTGTTGGGTTAACAGTGACTCAGACACGAATAATCAGCAGAAATCATAACTGTGATTCATTTGTGGACTTTCCGATTAGGAGTAACAATTCACACTCCTGACGCTTCAAATTACACCCTATTGACGATAAATATATATATATATACCGGCATAATGGTTACGATATCAAAATTAGATTGGGTAACGAATGCTGTAGGTTCTGAACGGTTCGGTAAAAGAGGAAGTTTATTGTTCGTGGTAGGGATAAAGTTACCGCAAGCGAGCTTGTTTTCTGTCTTCCTTCTTTCTACAATGCAACTGGATTATTCATCGGACAATAGTTAATATTGAGGTGCATTTCTTGTAAAAGGAGTTCTTATGTTATATGCTTGTGCATTAGTACAGTGGAAAGGATATGTACTCAATAACTTCGAAGATTCGTTGCACAAACCGTTTAATCTAACTCTTGCTTTTAGATGCACTAAAATGCACGCTCTGCTGTTCTATACCACACAGGTTCATGATGCGACGCCAAGTGTACTGTTCGAATCATATGAACTGAGTGGACGTATTGAAGCCGCCTCAATTCGGAACGATGCACGCCGAAACAACAAGAAGTACATGGCTACAGATTTATACATTCATTGTACCACATATCTCACGCTTGGGTATCAACAAATTCAAAAATGCCAACTGGTGAATCACAGGTCGAACAATCACAACTACGTAATCCATGAGAAACACTAAATCATCAGTTACACACACTGGAAAATGTGGTGATATGAAACGAATATTTGCACGTTATTCTCATCTATTTGCCACTATTGTTTTCAGTTCTACTGTTGTTTTCATACTATTCAGCTCTTGGTTTCCGATCAGAGATACGCCTTCTAAAAAATACAAAACTGAAATCAAGATCATTGCATCTTCTTCACAATTAGATGAGATTTGGATTGAAAAACGCAAAGCCTGTTTAAAATCAACAGTTGAACAAGAAAACCACTCCAAGCAAGGCGAACCAAACCATACAGTGAAACACACCTCACTTGAATGAGTAATGAATTCAAAAATCCAACGGCAAAATGGCAGCAAAAAAACGTTTCGCATTTTGGATTCCATTCGAAGGCAAATGATAGTATCGAAAGAGTTCACCTAAATTACCGCTGCTGAGAAATTTAAGATGCTACACCAGTAAAGGGGAAAAAAGAAATGCCAAAGAGATACGACCGATATTAGACCATAATTGTAGGGAAACAGTTTGAAAGCACATGAAGCTGAGGTATATATGGGTGCAATCTATCGGTTCATTATGACGAGAGCGAGAAAGTGCTTTCGTCGAACCAATTGGCAAAGAATAGAGTATTGTTTGATAAGCAAAGAAAGTCCGCCAGTGAGCGACAAACTAAATTGAGCAGCGACAAGACAACGGGAATCGAAGCACGTTACCGTTTGCACAAGTTAACTCAAATTTGCGTGAACATATTGCAAAAATATTACCACGTCGAAAATATCTAGTTCGAAAATCCTCGTCGTGAAAAATGAATAAGTTGAGACCGAATAAAAAACCTGAGTAACTTACTCCACCATCACAAACAATCTAATCACATAAACATATGGCGGACTGCAATTTATATCGCACTTCTCGCAATCACATGCATATAAAAACGCACCAACCTCACATCAAATCTCATCCAAATCACTAAACGGAAATGCAACACCAATGTCAATCTCAGAACCCCCATCGCACTCGCCACATTGAGTAAGTGGACACTCAAAAAACACCATCCATTGGCAAAATACTCGACTCACACACCACAACAACCACAACGGTCAATCATCCGCATAACAACACTGACCACAATCCAAACTGGCTGGACTCAAGCACGTTGAACCCGTACTGCTCAGTGTGCCCGTATTCAGTGGAAGTGAATAAACCAGACTTGATCCGTACAGTTCCAAACGCGACAAGTAGGCCATCCAGTTATGTAAACAGAACAAACTGAATGGTAGAATTGGCAGATGGAAATGATCCCGTGAACTAAAGGGTCCGTCAGTGTGAAGTGATCGGAACTCGTCGAATACTGAATACCAGTTGTAACGAACGTTTGAGCAATGCGTAGCCAAATTCGCAACGGATCCCGAAATCAAAAGACGATTACCCGCAATATTCTACGATACTAGATTATTACATGAACAATGACATCAAAAATACACAAACCTCAATAATACAATCACAAGGACTCAACAACGAGAAACCGAATAGCGTAGTGTGAGCAAACAGCGCGTGCGTCACGCAGGTCCTGAACAAGGACGTGCCAAAGTAGCGCTCTGGGGGCGAACAAACAATAATTGGTCCATAGAAACAACCAGATCGTAAAGACAAGTCAATAGTGTAGGCAAATGAGTGATGTTAGGAAAAACATTGAATCGCGAGGGAAAGAAGGGGATTTCCCACGACCGGCCGTTACATCGCCCGCCAAAATCCTCCTGGGTCCTTAGCAGAGTCAAAGGTTAGGCATAAATGTACTGATTCTTTCTACCCACCTAGGCCCTGCTGTCAGTGCGCGCGCCTAAAGCTCGTCTTCAACGTTCTACTACTGGTCGCACCTAACCCATTGGCTACATAGACGTGAGGCCAGTCTACATCTTCCACAAGACCAAATGACCGATGGCGGGCATGAAGGGGCCACATAGTTGCTGTCCTTGCAAAGGGCCGTCCTGTCCTTGATGTATGTGCTCGAGTGGGTGTGTGTGTGCGTGTGTGTGTGCCGGGGTGTACAGTGGAATCACAGGTATGACCACACATCAAAGGAGGACTTTCTGCAATGTCAACAAAAGACTGCGTGGCGAGAAACGGGCAAAATGTAGGCGTGTGTGTGACCTAAGCTCCGCTACTTCTACATATGCAAGGGACATTCGGCAAACGTCAACAAAAAGCAAACAACGAAAATTGTCACACGTTTGATGGGATTACGGGGTGTAGAGCGCATCGGGCATGTGTGTATGTGTCGGGATGTACAATGGGATCGCATTTATCACCACATATCGGAAAAAACCCTCTGTAATGTCAACGAAAGACCGTGAGCACTGCAGCGTGTTTGACGGAGACCGTGTGGTATAGCGAGTTCAATGTAGGTGAGGGTGCTTCGGGATTACTTCCATATATGGTGTTTCTTTATCCACCTCGATGACTGGTGCGAAAAGGTCTACTGGGCCTCAGAGTTATCAGCTCCTCCGCCTTCTCTCTCGAGTAGGTTAATACTGCGTATGTCACGAATGAGCACTCCGTTAACTGTCTTCACCTTCACCGTTCTTATCATTCCGTCAGTGCTTTCGATGGTTTCCGTAACTGCTCCCAAGGACCAAGTGCTGAAATGTGCGCGTTCGTCGGTGATCACAACCGTATCCCCAACTTTGAATGGCCTTGTTTTCACCAGCCACTTCTGTCGAGTCTGCAAGGCCGGTAGGTACTCCCGCAGCCATCGCCTCCAGAAGACCTTGGCCAGATAGTTCGCTTGCTTCCATCCATGGAGGTAGCTCCCGCGAAGATTTACTGGCCCTTGGAAACCCTCGTTCGACCTTAACGTCAATAAGCCGTTCGGGGTGAGCGCCAGGTCGGTGGGGTCGCCGTTCATTACTGGAACCAGGGGGCGGTTGTTCAGGATTCTCTCTACCTCAGTCATGACGGTGTTCAGCGTCTCGTAGTCGGGCGGCTGCTGCTCCATGATTGACAGCAATATCCGTCTGGCGGACCGGATCATGCGTTCCCATACGCCGCCTCGGTGGCTGGCCTGTGGGGGGTTGAAATGCCATCGTATGCCGTAGGCCAAGTTTTGATCCTGCAGTTCGTCCCTGTTTATGTTCTTGTGCCAACGCTGCAATTCCCGGTGAGCGCCCACAAAGTCCGATCCATTATCTGAGTATATATCGGCCGGTACGCTTCTTCGGTTGATAAATCTCTGCAAGGCTCGTAGAAACGAATCGGTCGTCGTCGAATTTGCGACTTCTAGGTGTACCGCACGTGACTTCATGCACGTCATGATACATCCATATTGCTTTTCTAATCTTTTCCCACACTTGATCCACAAAGGCCCGAAATAACCCAACCCGGTGTCGCTGAACGGCCGCCAGCCCATAGTCACCCTGCATTCTGGTAGTGGGGCCATGAGCTGTTTGCCCGCCGTGGCATTGCATCTCCTACATTGCACACAACGTCGGATTACGCGTTTCACAGTCTCTCATCCTCTCAACAACCAAAGGCGCTTCCGGATGATGCTCGTCACATGAATTTCTCCGGCATGTCCCTCTACGGCTTGAAAGTGTTGAATCATTAGCTCTACCACAGGTTGTCTTGCAGGCAGCAGTATAGGATACTTTGTGTCGAAGCTCGGGTGGGCGTTGGTCAGCCTACCAACCACCCGCAGCAGTCCACCAATAGTCACGAAATAGTATATTTCTTGACCGTGGTCAATACACATGCACAAAGCAAGATCAGAGTTTGGGTTTTAAACGCCTCAGTTCGCCTCTTGGAGATGGTATCTTTATTGATCGGTCCCACTTCTTCCGCCCTCTCGAGTTCTCGGGCGAAAGCCTCGCGTTGTATCATTCGGAAAATATCGTATTCTGCAGCTTGTAGCTCACCGGGACTTATCGGGCCGACCCGTATCCGGCCTGAGGGCTGTGGCCCTTTCATGACCAGTAAATTTCTCTTGAACCTGGTTAACCGAACTACCGCACGAAGTGTCTTCATCCAGGAAGAGAACCTGACCAATCTCGATAGAATAGATGTCTCTTTGACGACATTGGCCGCTACCACTACGCCTTCGGTCTCCAGTTCTCTTTCCGTAGGAGGTTTTAATTCGGACACGGACCAGTCCTGTTTGAGCAAGTGCAGGAAGTTTGGCCCTCTCGTTTACGTGTCTGGTTGCCTGAAGTTGTTCGCACCTCGAGAGCACAGATAGGCTGGATTATCGCAAGACCTGACATGACTCCACTGGTTCGTGGCTGATTCATCGTGGATAATCGTGAGTCGGTTAGCAACGAAAGAACTAAACCGGCTCCGGACGTGGTTAATGTAGTAAAGCACTATCGTTGAGTCTGTTTGAAAGCTGGCCGACAAAAAGTAGAAGTCGAAACAACCCTTCAACGCTTGTACTGCCCTGACTGCCAACACGGCTGCTCTGAGTTCAAGGCGTGGGATCGAGACCGACTTCAGTGGAGCAACGCGGGCTTTAGCGAACAGGATCCTCGTAGTATATTGTCCATCTCCTGCGCACCATCGTCCGTACGCCACAGCTCCATAACCGACTTCAGATGCATCGGAAAAGGCATGTAGTTCTTCAGTCCGAGTCGTATGGCCAGGAGTCAAACATCGTGGGATCCTTATGTCTCCTAATTTCTTCAAGGTGTTCAAAAATTCTTCCCAGTCCAAACGGTCCCCTCGGTCCAGTGACTGGTCCCAATCAACTTTCTTACGGCACAGCCGCTGCAGCAAGATCTTTGCCGGTAGCAGCCATGGTGAGACGAAACCGAGCGGATCGAGCAAACTTGAGACCTCAGATAGTATGCCACGACGGGTTATTGGCAGCTCGGGAACGTTTAGCTCGAAAACAAAATCGTCCGTTTCCGCGTCCCATTGTATCCCTAAAGTGCATTCGATAGGAAGTGGAGAGCCGTCCAAATCTCTTACCCTTTCGGCCTTTTCGTGATACGGAATGACCTTCAGCATTTCTGAAGCGTTCGACATCCATTTTGTTAGATGGAAGCCGTCCTCTTCCAGCAATTTCGTCAGGTCCCTGAGCTGATCTAGAGCTTATTCCACATCATCGAATGACCCAAGGTGGTCGTCGACGTAGAAGTTCCTGCTGACGCTTTCTACCACCGTCCGATGTACCAGATCGCCATGTTTGTTCGCTGATTCTCGGAGGGCGTATTTCGCACAAAATGGTGACGATATGGCTCCGAAGGGGTGGACGGTCATCCTATAATTCACCACTGCGTTGTCCCGGTCGCTCCCTTCCCACCACAGGAAACGCAAAGCATCTCGTTCCCCTACCGGAATCTTCACCCGATGGAACATTTCCCTAATGTCGGCAGACAAAGCCGCTTTACCCACTCTGAAACGGCACAAAACGTCGATCAGTGGTGTGGTCCACTCAGTCCCTTGTAGTAAGCGATCGTTTAACGACTTGCCCTAGAACTTGGCCGCACAGTCGAAAACCACCCGCAGTTTATTGGGTTTCTTGGGGTTGATAACCGGGTGGTGAGGCAGATACCAGATACCCTTTCTGCCGTCGGTGTTGGCAGGCACCTTTTCAACGTAACCGAGGGCTTCGTTTCGCTTCATTAAATCTGCGTATCGTTCCCACAGATTCTTGTTTCGAATGAAGCGTTCTTTCAGTCGTAGTAATCGTTGGAGAACATAACTTCTGTTGTCAGTCCACGGGTCGACAGATGTGCGCCATGAGAGGAGAACCTCAAACTGTTTTTTGAGGCCTCTAGTGCCTTGCCGCACCGTTTGTAGAGCGAAGTGATCCTCTTGAGACAACGATGGTCTTTCGTCTCCAATGTCATGAAACTCCTTTTCATACAGCCGCTGCAGGTGATACTCTATGCGCTCCGTTTCGGCGGATAAGTAATTCACGGAACCACGTTCCCCAAACGGACCGTATAACATCCATCCCAGAGCCGTGCGTACAGCATAAGGTGCCTGGCGGTCGCCCACTCTCTGGTCAAGCACCCAATGCGCCTCTTGCACGTCGCTGCCGATGAGGAGATTCACTGCATCATCTTCCCAGTCTACAACGGTTACATCCTGCAGGTGGAGCCACCTAGTCAAGATTGCGATGACCGACCTTGGTGCTCGCATGGGGAGATCCGCTAACGTGAATGCCTTCGTTGGTTCAGTTTCCTCGTTAGTGTCTAGAGAGATGGGTGGCAGCCTCAACCTACCGGCAGTCATTACCTGTGTTCCGCCCACCGCGCTCACTGCCAACGACGTCGCACCTTTAGCGAGTTGGTGTCTGTCGGCAAACCGCTCTTTCACTAGAGTAGTGTCGGATCCACTATCGACGAAAGCCAATGCTTTGACCACCCCAGTCTGGGTCACTACTCCCACAGCCACTACGCCTAAACGCACCGGTTTACTGGCAGACCGCGACGTTGAACAAATAACATTGGGCTTGCTACTCGTCTCGGGTAAAGTTACTCTGGCCTGGTGCAGCAATCGGTGGTGTCTGCCCGTGCAGCCCTTGTAACCGCCTCGGCTCCTTGTCCTACAAGCTGCCGCTCGGTGCGTGGTGCTGAGACAGATAAAACATGCTCCTGCCATCCTCGCCATTCTCCACCGTTCGTCTGTTGTGGCGTTGCCGAACTCGGGGCATTCTGGTAGTCCATGGCTAGCACCATAGGATCAGCAACTTGGTCTGCGCCGTGGCATCGCGTGAAATGGCATGCGATGGGTCCAAGGCTGGTTCCCGTGCAGGGGTTTGAGCTTGGCTAGTACCGGGCTTGTTTGCTTGGTTGCTGTCCCGGATGAGTCGGCCGAACCTGCTGTCAGCTATCTTGGTGTGCCTGTCCAAGTATTCGGTCAGGTCTTCGAAGTTAGCTTCCCTGTTGCTTCGGCTTATCCGTTCCACTTCTTCCACCCATCGACCCTGCAGTTCGGGAGAAAGGTGGCGGACTATGTTTTCCAACGTGTGCATGGATTCTAGGTCAGCCCTGTAATCTAAATGGTCGAGGGCTACTGAGCAGTTTTGCATCTTTATCACCAGGTCGGCCATTGTGTAGACATTGCCCTTGGTTCTCTTTGCCTCTACCATCAAGCACTCTATTAGGTTACCGGCTACTTTGAACGGTTGGCCAAACAGGTCCCTTAGAATCTTCCTTGCTCTTGTGTAGCGTTGTTCCGGGTCCAGCATGGTACACCCGTCGATAGCTTCTTTTGCTCGGCCTCGACAGTAGTGAGTGAGGTAGAGAAGCCTTTGCCCAGGATCGGTTATCTCATTTTCGACGAACGTCTCGAACTGTTTGACAAACTTGCAGTATTGTTCAGCTCGCCCGTCGAAAACCGTTAGTTCCACCCTAGGCAAATCGATCGATGGTGGTTAGCACTCGGCGACCGGCGTGGGGTTCCCTATCTTATTGCACCCTGATCTTTCGGAAGTGTCAAAGTCGCTGGTCTCGTGCTCTCGCTCTTTCTGTGTACACTTCTTCTCTGCTTCCTGTGCCTGTAGCCTAGCTGATAGTAACTGTTGTTCTAGGTCTAGTATTCTCAGCCTATATAAATCAACATCCTTACGATCCATATTGCTCCCATTGACAAATGAACTAGCACTGACAGGACTAGGCGATCTAACATTAACTAAAGAATCAATTATATCCAAAACCTCCCCAGAGACTTACTGTGTTACTTCCTGTCCAGATTCCAATGTTTTCGATCCTTTCCTTGGCATTTTTCGTGTTTTTCGTCGTTCCAAATTGGTCTATTGTGTACTGTAACGAACGTTTGAGCAATGCGTAGCCAAATTCGCAACGGATCCCGAAATCAAAAGACGATTACCCGCAATATTCTACGATACTAGATTATTACATGAACAATGACATCAAAAATAAACAAACCTCAATAATACAATCACAAGGACTCAACAACGAGAAACCGAATAGCGTAGTGTGAGCAAACAGCGCGTGCGTCACGCAGGTCCTGAACAAGGACGTGCCAAAGTAGCGCTCTGGGCGCGAACAAACAATAATTGGTCCATAGAAACAACCAGATCGTAAAGACAAGTCAATAGTGTAGGCAAATGAGTGATGTTAGGAAAAACACTGAATCGCGAGGGAAAGAAGGGGATTTTCTACGACCGCCTGTTACACCAGTCTGGTTCGTACTAGGTCACAATCTTCCTCTCACGATCGGGAAGTGCAATCGTACGATTGAGTGTTGACAAGAACGGAGACAAAGACTGGCCGGGTCGTCCATTGGCGAGACATTCACGGAAGAGAAACCAAAGGAGTGGTATGAGGAGGTTTCTATGGCTAGTGTGCAAGTGAGTATAAGCACACTGAATAACTGTTGCACATTATGATTAAGATGATGATGCGTCGTACCTAAACGTTCAAATAAACCACGGAGAGATTGACAAAGGACGGGAAATACTCCAAGCTTACCTGACGCAACCACAGCGGTGCAGAAATCACCTCTGTAGAACTTGGTTATCTGCAACAAATAGCTTTCACCGGTAGAATAGTCTTACATTTGGGTGAGAAGCGAAATCAAAATCGGCGACCATTTATATAATATATCGCGTAGCTTTCTCGCTGTTATCGGTAAAGTTTTTATTAAGCTATCTAGGATAATACCTGAAACTATAGCTCTAAGGCCTGTTGTCCGACCCAGAAAAAATCAAGCAATTTTTTCTGAACACTATTCCCTGGGACCACCCGGTGGTATAATATACATACAAAAGTGATCATAGGTAGGAGATAAGCGAAATACCAGTCTCAGTCAAACAACACTAGCAGACTCCAAGATACCACTCAGAGAATCACCTTCGTAAAGAGACTATAGCAGTCTTGACTTGCGTAATACATCCGGAAACTTTCAAACAGCAACATCCGCAGAAACTGCTTGCAATTTTTAGCTGAACAACTGATCCATAATTAGTTCCGCCGATATTGACCTCCTGTGGCGAGCACTTCTCCCTAAGTCTTAAATACTTTGGCAGTACTCTGCACTTAACCTCTTGCTTCCGTATAGCTCTCTAACCCCTGCTTATTGCCACATCTTGTCCGACTGGCCATCCACCTCTTTACCACCATAGGTATGCCTACATCTCCTCCCAGCCGACCTAAAATCACGGTCAGCACTCGCCGTCGCAAGACCACTAAATTTCAAAACTCACCGGACAACTGCTCAGTCTCTCTGATAGATATACTTGGAAATGCCAATAGACAATCTACGGAAGTGACCAAAACTCTAAGCAGTCTTTCCTCCCGACTTGACTCCGCCGATCTGATTATCGGTCAACTGATGCCCATAGCGTTCTTGCTTGATCCAGCCGCACACCATACCCCAACCAATCTACTACTGGCCACGAAATTTGTGGACACAATTGCCTCCGAGATCTTCAGAAGGATAAAAAATGCAAACAATGCGATTGTGTTTAACATTCCCGACCGAATACCTCTCTCAGCTGCTAAAAATATGATCTTAAGCGCTTGCAACCTTGGCTCACAACCGTGCCACTGTGTTAGACTCCGCAAAACTTCCCTGCGCACCACCTGTCCACTGCTTTTCCAGTTTACAAATGAAGTTGTCGCCAAGACCTTTATCAGCCGGCAATCGTTAGTCGTAGCCAAAACCGGCTTCAAGTGCGCCAAGATACTTCCGGACAAGACCCCACTCCAAAGGGAGGTGCACAAGAGTCACGCCCAGAACAGTAACCCCGGTGTTGGTGAAACTAACAATCCACCCCGAAACTCCGGTGCACCTATCACTGGCCATCACCCGATGTTGCCATCTATTGCAGATCACAATGCAACCGTAGATTTAGACAGTACGCCGATTTTCTCACCCAATGAGCCACCTGGCAAACGCCCCAATGTTCAGAATAGCCCAAGCAAATCTATAGACTGGAACAAGCGCCCCAGCATTCACATAACTGATGAAGGTTCTTCCGACCCATCCACCCGCGAGCTCATGTTCTCCACAAGTCTAGATGACCCCATTCCTTCTACTAGCTCCATGTCGGGTTATGCAACCGTACCTAAAAATCACCGCACCATCAACCCACCTCCGTCTACACCCATGCATACCGTTACCTCTGGCATTTTTGATAACCCAACCAGGCCCCTAAGCCCACCCGCTGCACTCACCCATTCGCCACCAGAATGTATCTGGTTACCACCTAGGCCACCACCGCTGATTAGCCCGTCAGTGCAGACTGACCCTCAGAAGTTAACACTTCGTCGCCAAAAGAACAAGACCCATCAACATAATGCACATGCAAACCATAAGAAAAAAGCTCAGTCGAGCGACATTTTACCAGTCTCTTGTGTGGCTGTGAATCCTACTCTTCCATCTCGGCTAACTGCCTTATCATTTCCACCCTACTTTTACCCACCTTATCCCCCCCCCCAATCACCGCTCCATTCCATTACTATCCGCCACACCAACTGCTCTATACCTCTACTGCCACCCAGTCACTCCCTGGGAACCACGTCCGTGCCTCACCTAGCTTCCCATTCCCACAGGACCCATCGACGTTCCTTAGCCTAGCACCGCCATCCATTCGTGGCTGCTTTTTTCTTGCCGGCCCCCTCCGAGAATATTCCCCGCATTCAAGCTACTCTCCTAAACAGCACCTCCCCATCCCTCTTTCCTTACACTATCCCCCATCAGGTTATAACTCATTAAATCCGTGGAACAACTGAGGTCCTCCCCCCATCCTTGCCCTATTCTCCACTGGAATTACCACCTTCATCACCACTACCGAACCCCCCACCATATCCACCACCATCGAGGCTTGCATCGTCTCTTTCCGTCATACTCGTAAATGCTCGTTCATTACTGAACAAAACTGAAGCCATCCGTAGCATCGCTCAGCCCTCCGACTTTGATATTATCATTGTAACTGAAACTTGGCTAACGGATTCCGTCCCATCAGATCGAGTCTTTCTAGTGAGCTACCAGATGTTCCGAAGGAATAGGCCTCGTCGTGGAGGAGGCTGTCTAATTTATGTCAAAAACACTCTTCAGGCCATTCCACTCTCACACACCACTCTCGACGCCGTTCAGGATTCTCTGTGGTTAACGATTCCCTTACCTAACTCCTATCTTCATATTGGTTGCATCTATCGGCCACCTGGTTCCAACGCTATGGACCTGAACAAGATTATTGACGCGTTCAACTACCTTTCATTGCTGCCCTGTTCCTCCAAACTCATCGCGGGGGACTTCAATGCACCGAGCATCTGTTGGAATACTCTATCTGCCCTAAACAACTTATTAGATTTCATGTCACGCATCCGCGTAGGGCGCTGGATCCAACATGTAACAGTCCCAACTAGAGGTAACAACATCCTTGATTTGTTGTTCACGATTGGTTTATCTGATGTTTCAGCTAGTACGCTCGACCTCTTTCCAGGAAGTGACCACAGAATGGTGTCCTGCGTCTTCGCGGTTCCGCAAGCTTTCGATAAATCCCACCCACCCAATCGTTTCTCTTCAGCAGTCAACTGGGACAATCTTATCTGCACGCTTCGTTCGTTAGACTGGGACGACTTCTTCCTGCAAAGCGACCCCCAGCTGGCTGCTGATTTACTATATTCTAACCTATCATACTTGCTGTCCAAAATCACTACAACTCGTATCATATCAAACCGAGTCCGTAGTCCAGCCCTGAGCCGAATGCAAAACAAATATCTGAAGCTCCAGAAGGTGTATCACAACAGTAGTGACTTATCGTCATCCTTGCAGCTTCAACGTCTCTCGTTAGCAATCAGAATTAAGTCTGACAATATGCTAAAAAACAAGAAGTATCGGCCTTGCAATGCCATGATACTTCCTCAAAGTTGGCACGCCTAATGAAGAACAGAAATCAGAGCAAACCGGCAGGTATCCCCTCTCTCATTTTGGAAAATAACGATCACATTACCTCACCTGTAGCGATAGCCCAGGCTCTTAATTCCTACTTTGCTGCATCCATGACTACGGACCCCCTTACTTTACCCCCATGCATAGACCCTGTCACCGAGCACCTACTGTCTGATTTAGAATTTACTCTAAAAGAGGTGACCAACCAGCTTATTCGTGTCCGGAAGCCCTCACACCTTGGCCATGATGGTGTTCCACCGACACTTCTACGCCTTGGAGGAACTGATATCGCAGCCCTACTATTGAAGGTCTACAATCTATCCATCAAGTATGGCATATTTCCTCCACAATGGAAGACTGCGGTCATCATCCCAATCCATAAGAAAGGACCAATACATGACCCCTCCAATTACCGCCCCATCAACCACACTCCAATGGCTTCTAGGTTGATGGAACGCCCCATCAAACAGCGGATGTCCGACTTCCTATTGTCCCATAACATCATCCATAGTGGACAGCATGGCTTCTTAAAGTCACGTTCATGCATCACTTGCCAATACGACTTTTTTAACCTCATAACGGCGGCCGCCGACAACAGTCAATCCATCATCATTATATACCTTGATATGACAAAAGCGTTCGACAGCGTCCCTCACGCTTTATTACTAACCAAACTCAAAGCTCACGGCTTTTCCGGTTCACTTTTAACGTGGTTAACATCATACCTATCGAATCGCTCACAAGTGGTTTCCATTGATGGGTGTTTCTCACAGCCTGCTCCAGTCACTAGTGGAGTTATACAAGGCAGTGTACTCGGTCCTTTACTTTTTCTCATCTATATAAATGATATATTTCCCATCTTGCATCATGGCACCCCATTCTTCTTCGCTGATGACGTTAAGATTGTCTGTGAGTTTCCTCGTCAGAACCTCAACATTATGCTAGATGAAATTTCTAGTGACCTAAACCGACTCGGGGATTGGTGCAATTCATGGAGTATGGACTTCTCGGCCTCGAAGAGCTGCTACACAACATTCAGATGTCAAGTGGCCTCCGGAACCCGGCTTATCCACGACCTACCCATCTCGTACAGCCCTTTAGTTCGAGACCTTGGTCTTCATTATTCTTGCAGTTTTAGGTTTTCTGAGTTTGTTCCACTCCAGATTGCAAAGACGAGAAGAACCACTGGTCTCATCTCCAGAACCTTTCGGCTAAATGATTGCAAACTGCTCACTTACAAGTCTCACGCCAGGCCTCTCCTTGAATACTGTCCTATTATCTTCACCAACATGACGAAATCCGACCGCATTTCTCTGGAGTCCGTGCAACGTCAGTTCACCAAACAATTAGTGGGATTTTCCTCCAGTTTGTGCTGCAAGGATCGATGCATCTTACTCAGTCTTGACCCTCTATGGCTGCGTCACATGAAGCTCAATTTATGCTTCCTGTTTAAGCTGTACCACCGTACGGCCTTTTCGTGTACTGAACCTATTCGTCTCACTCCCTCCACGAATTATGTTCTACGCCATCGGTCATTGCAGTTCTCTATTCCTAGATCAAAATTAGCGTTAAGATATAACTTCTTCCTTATAAAATACTCAAAGTTATGGAATGAACTCCCGCTAAACATCCGCGAGAGTCTCTCAATTTCCCAGTTCAGAGGCTCGCTGAATCGCTTCTTGACTGTTCCCAATGTAATCCTTCTTACCGGCCAGACCGTCACCGAAGAGGTGGCCTACGAAAACGGGTTCGATTACTAGGATTATTGCACCAGAACTTTCATTTCTCGCCCGATGAAAAACGCCAGTGCAACATACGTCCACGTTCCTGTGCACGATAACAATTTTCTATAGTGCATCACCACTGATGCCCTAGCGATTCTTTCTGCATTCTCCCTTAATTGCTCTTCAGAACTTCTAATTGTGTGCAAACAATTAATCCTTTGAAATGCAGACGCAGCAGCCCACCCGGTTTACGCTATATTGCAAGCCCGAGGTAGTACTTATCAACCCTACGCTATTTAAACTCTCGAATTTAAACCCAGACCAAAATATGAAATGTGCCACTGACCGTTCATATAAACCCAACCAGTGTGCCAGTCACATTCGCTCACAGTCCGTTATTTCAAACCTATCTTATTGCATTGTTGCCAAACTGCTTTCTGCGTAAGCAAACGGTACTGAGGATTATCATTTCTAACTGCCCTAAACCGTGAGACCCTAGGTCCTTCATTAGCATCCGAGCGATGCCATGCCAACGTGAAAAAGCATACATCCTTTGGGATGCATACACCGTTACCAAACTAGTGTACGCAACTCCGTTAGCCTGCAGCAGTATAGCACAAATCCACCGCAAGCCTATTTTTACTTAGAATGTGGAGTAGGTGCCATTGGCTGCTCAAATGAAACTTCATCCATGCTTCACTCACACAGACGTAACCAGTCCATTATCTATTGTCTTCATATATCATCATAACCCACAGCTGGAACCACGTCCAGACTGCAACCCCCTTTTATTTCAGGTCTGTTGTCTCCCACTATCGCAGTCACCAAACCGGATAACCAAGGACGCCACTTTGTCTCGTACGGACAGAGACTCAATAGAACCTACCGTAGCAACTTGGACCGAAATCAAGCCACCCGACAGGAAATACTCCCAATTGCTTATCAGATCATTCAGCTTTTTCTAAAACAACCAACACACATTCCAGTTCATGCGCATCTTGCTAATATACCACCACACTCAGCCGATTGACCGACACATACTTTGCCCTGCTAGACGAAACATACCCATATAATGTCGTACGTTACCAGAAACGACGCTGAATATCACTGAAGGCAAATGCGTCAGCATATGTATATGTATATTTTTAGTGAAGCAGCATAATAACGCTCAAGTTCATGCGGAGATTTCACACTTTATTATCCGTTACCACAGTCCACCTTTCCTCCGAACCGTAGCCGGTTGGAAATGGACTCTCTACTCCTCGAGGACCTTCCAGTTGCGTTTTCTCATTTCTGAACGTTACATGTTACTGATCCTGAATCTAAACTCACCTTTTTATGGACTGCTGTTTCTCCCACATCCACCAGTGTTCACTTTCACGAAATTGGTCTCGGCACCGTTTCGAAACTCATTCCATTTATTGAACTCCGGTAAATCCGACATTCAGGGTCTGCATCGTCTTCATGGATCGCTATCCTCCCCGCATGCACCGATTTTCCCGAGAACACTTCTTTACATTTTTTTTCTTTATTTTCTTTTCTTTTCTTCTTTCTTTCTTTCTTCCTTGTTCAAAATTTACCCCATCTATAGAACCTTAGCAGGCCTCCGTTTCCCAGCTTGCATCATTCTCATTCATAATGCGTCCTTGACACTGCGCCAACGGTTTTTCGATATCTCCACCGCCCAGCCCGGAATCGAAACCGGTTTGAAACTGCCGCGCAAACCATTAGTAAAGTGATCCATTCAAACTGTTGCTGGCTATGTCTATCTATCGCTGATACTCTCGACTTTCATACTTTGAATTTGTGAATATTCCACATAATCGAGTAACGTGTCACACCATGATCATGTGCTAGCGCGTGCGTCTCGACCATGGCCGAGAAATATACCAATATCATTATCATTATCACAATCACAAGGACTCAACAACGAGAAACCGAATAGCGTAGTGTGAGCAAACAGCGCGTGCGTCACGCAGGTCCTGAACAAGGACGTGCCAAAGTAGCGCTCTGGGCGCGAACAAACAATAATTGGTCCATAGAAACAACCAGATCGTAAAGACAAGTCAATAGTGTAGGCAAATGAGTGATGTTAGGAAAAACACTGAATCGCGAGGGAAAGAAGGGGATTTTCTACGACCGCCTGTTACACCAGTCTGGTTCGTACTAGGTCACAATCTTCCTCTCACGATCGGGAAGTGCAATCGTACGATTGAGTGTTGACAAGAACGGAGACAAAGACTGGCCGGGTCGTCCATTGGCGAGACATTCACGGAAGAGAAACCAAAGGAGTGGTATGAGGAGGTTTCTATGGCTAGTGTGCAAGTGAGTATAAGCACACTGAATAACTGTTGCACATTATGATTAAGATGATGATGCGTCGTACCTAAACGTTCAAATAAACCACGGAGAGATTGACAAAGGACGGGAAATACTCCAAGCTTACCTGACGCAACCACAGCGGTGCAGAAATCACCTCTGTAGAACTTGGTTATCTGCAACAAATAGCTTTCACCGGTAGAATAGTCTTACATTTGGGTGAGAAGCGAAATCAAAATCGGCGACCATTTATATAATATATCATCTACGAGCTGCTCTTCCCTATCAATTATGCCACGGTGGTACATTTTGATTTTCGGACTTTTCATACAGACCACGTTCGTTGATAACACGTGTCAGTGATTTACTTGCTTCCGAGCGCAAAGTTGGTCGGATGACCTGAGGTTTGATCGGGGAAGGTGGAGTCCAAAGGACAGTCAGCCAAACAAAGTATCAACAATCCCACACAGTACCCGCGGGTAATTGCAAGGTATATACTCACTAACTAGCTGTACATCAATGAAAGCGTTCACAATCGAGGCACCGTAAAAACATTTGCCTTAGCAAAGAGGCTGATCAAATACGGGAACATATTTGCAACTAAAAAAGTGGAGTGCTAGACGGACGGTCTACTTATAAAGCACATAAGAGAGATAATCGTTAAAATGGGTAACAAGCTGTGCAGACAAACCCGTTCTCACCCCTCTCCGTTTATGCCGACCCAGAAAAGCCATTTATTCAATCAAACTAGTATCACATGGCTTCCTGACTACTTTGGATTAATTTTTATTTATGTTTTTGGTTGTTATCCTTCCCACATATATGTATACATTTTTCAACACAGGGTTTTGGATATCAGAAATTACAAGCATAGTTCAAATAATCTCAGTTTCGTAGTATTCGATACTCTAAGTCAGACAACTGGCTATGTATTTTTCTACCGTAGAGACAAAAGCCTAAAGACATGTATCCTAGACAACATCAGACAAAACTCTGCCTGTGTGATCATCCTCCGATCGACATGGGGCCACGTGCGGAAAAATCGGTTTAGTTCACTTCCAACAAATATCAACCATGCGCTTAGTATGGTGGCTGTCAGAGGAAACCTTGTCCTAGTGACCCTTAGTGTTTAACCTAATGATTTGGTTCGTGTGCCTAATACTCTGCGCCTGACTTTGGTACTGCTGATACGGTATTCCCACCAGATTCTAGCGATGCCCGGAAAATATCGGTGTTCGAATAACGACAATCTTCGAGTATCCTCTACCCGTGGTGCCCATGTCTCGGAACCAGACAGAGGCACTTGTTTGACTGCTGCAGCGTGTACCCGACCTCTGATAGATAAACGTAAGCCACATCGACGCAGCAGATGGTTCAAGTTGGCAAAAAAACCAACCGAGTATTCCGTATGCAGGAAGCTACTCCATCCGACGTCTGCTCTCAGGTGAAACGTAGTTACCTAGATAACAGAGCTTGTCTACTTGGTTTACAGTTCTCCATATATATATATATATATTACACAGGCTTGAAATCAAGCATGGTGCCAAGGCAACAACAACAACGAAAAGAACAACGATTGCACGAGAGTAGAACGCAGTGAGAGGAAGTTAGTAAACAATAAAATGCTGTGATTTTTCGCCCCTTTTCACTGTACACTTTTTGATGCATTTTTGTCATTTTGTCAGTCGGAATGGCATCCTCGTGATTACGGGGTTCGAATGTTCGACAGACAGACCGCACAGCGTCCGCGTCACTGACTTCTACTATAAACCATGCCCTCAACGTCTCTAACTTAGTCCTCGTTCTTTGGGTCCCAACCAGAGAGGCGAGAAACTCCAACCGAGGCCAGTGCTGATGCTAGCTTCTTCATACATCTTTGCAAAGACATAGCCTGACTGCCGCGTTTCTTCTTCCAGCCCTAAATAGGAGGTGCGCATAGGGCACGGAAAGGAAGACAATGGACAGGCATCCGTAAGACGTGACCGGGCCACCGGACGCAGTGTAGAGCAATCACCTCGCTAAGAGGGCGGCTATTCGTGCCTAACATACTGTGGTGGAGTATGCATGCTACTCACTGAGTGGTAAGTAGTTGATTGCTTGCAAAGTCAACTGTGGTCAATCGAGTAGCGATAATGGACTTGATTACGTCACACAGACTGAACGGAATAAGATGGAGAAAGGCATACATAGCATGTGACGGCATCCCCGATCGGACAACGACTGCCTTACCATATAATGGACACCGACGACGCAAACAATCAGTCCTGTTTTGCTTCGTTGATTTTATGGATGTTCAAATCAGTGATTGACAATAAACAATCTTTACCAGGCACGTCTTCTGGACCATAGCCATACGACGGCATGAAATGACTCACTCACTGTTCCCACCGGAAACGAGCATTGATTTTGAGACGTCGAATGTCGAACACCGCTCAGGACTTGTCAACAGTAGAACACAGTTGGATGAGTCGATTGTCACCATCGGTTCGAGCAATGGGAATGCCGAACGGGCCCGTCATATACCCCTCCGTCATGTCTAGGCCTTCAAATCGCCAGTAACAACAATAATATCCTCAGAATGCACAGATTGGAAATGTTTTCCAAGAGACCGGTGCGAATTACTGAGCGGATCATAGTTCGCGGCTGCCCACACCGTTTAAAGGGTTTCTCCCTTTAACCCTAAACGAAGCCTTTGACTCAACTTTATAACCAACACAAGGTAATGGGGCGTTAACCAAGTATAGAAACTAGACCGAAGCACCCATGAAGGAATTCCTTCTGGTCTTTATCATGAGACTTGACTGCTATTCCATCTTGTCTTGTTGTTCACTGGCGCTTTATTTTCAATCAGCTTTACGGATTCAGTACCATGCCCGATGCACTCAATGATGCAGACGAAATACAACCGAGTTTAACAGTTGTTCTCCGTGTGAGTGATGTCTTCAGTGGTTGTTTGTGTTGGGAGCTAGGGTACTACTCGGTAGCCAGTGCGGAGTAGGCCGTTTTATTCCAGGATGCACTTAAAGGCTATGCGCAACCAAGCGCATGCAGCAGTGCAGCAGAATCGGTTCATTGGCCTCCTTTTGAAACCTTGTCAGGTAAATAGAACACGCCAAGAAGCTATGACCTCACTTAGTTGCGCTTCACACGCTCCACGTCAGAGAAAGAGCAAACCGGACTTCCGACAGCTGAAATAATAGGCGGTGCTCAAGATATAGGTCCTTGTACAGTGCGTTCACCGGAAGTGGGTCCACCCGGGGAGGGTCGAATTTCCATATATGCTACTGAAAACGATAGAAGTAGCTAGATTCTAGCATCGGGAGAAAAAACTCTCTGGACCGTCCGCTTGAAATGATGATGACCAATAACGAGATCAGGCAACTGAAATTTCTAAAATGGATCATTTTTGCGCGGAGTGATCGCACAAAGCCACGGACTTACTCCTATCACACTTCTGGTGATATGTCAGCCAATATGGACACGCCTATTGCTAATAAACTGGTTCATTTTTGAAGCTCTTGTATGGGAAACCCGAGTATAATAACAATCTAAGTAATATCCGCCCGATGGTATATCGTCCACTGGCACAGTATTTACCACTAACCTGTTCGCAGTTCAATCATGTATGTTCGCATTGGTCTCCTGAATTTGTGAGTATTTAACGGATCTCATTCCCTTGTAACGACCAGCAACAGTTCATTGACTGAGGTGGTTCAGTGATTCCTGCGTCTCAGCAACAGCCTAACTTTAATATTATATTGGTTGACATATCGCCAACAGCGCGATAGGAGTAGATCCGTAGCTTTGTTCAATCGCTCCGGGGAAAAATGAACCATTTTTGAGATTTTAATTACCCAACCTTGGTAGTGGTCATCATTATCTCAAACAGATAATCCAAAGCGTCTTTTGCCGACTGCTAAAATCTTACTAATTCTACCGTTTTCAGTAGCATATATAGAAATTCAACCCTCCAGGAGTGGACCCACTGACATTGGACACACGCGTAGCCTAAATTCGAATCCAAAAACGATTTTTCGGAATTCCTGATTCGCCTTCATATAAAGCTATGCTCTGGCCGCAAAATTCCAATGCGGAGAAAAAAGATGCATGAGATTTTTTCCCAAGCACCGAACCTCCGGGCCGTTATGGGATAACTGGGGAAAATGAACATTTAAAGTGGACTCTGAACCGGAATTTCCACTGACACACCTGTTTGTCGGCACAGGGCATAATGCATAACCCACACCAAGACAGCCTTCCCAGAAAAACTCCCCGTCCGGCAGACAGGTGAAGTTTCTTTTGTGAGCACGACGGATTTAAGGTTCTTCAAGTTATCATTGATAACAATTCTCTTGATGACCTTGAAAATGATTCCGTGAAGCTCAGAAGAATTGGAGTAATAAGTCATGAGTTTCGGGACTTCGAACTCATTGGAATAGCTTTTATTCAGTACTAACAATCATGGGTCTAGTTTTTTCACCAAAAGTGAGTGGCTATGAGATTTAAATTTCTCCACGATTCAAACACGAAGACCCCTTTTTTGGGTGCTCTATGACAGTTGTAGATCTACCGAAATCAGATGCAGCTTACTTTACTGGATATCTTCCCTAACTAAATGTATGTTTTACTCCTCTGACGATCTTTTCGTCACAATACAAACATTATTATTCAGGTGTTTTCGTTTTCGCGCATCGCATCATTGTGATACCACGTTTCACAAGGACAATGTAAAAAAGTGTTTTCACTCACAGAAAGATTCCAAACAATGTCAGTCACGGAAACCCGTGTTCCATGGGCTAGAACAATATTATTTCTTTCCTCTGTAATAAAGTAGTGCAATATTCCGGTTTTCAATAAACCTTCTTCCAACGTCGCGGGCGACACTCAGATGAACTTGACGTGAAGGTCATGCATAAGAAATGAGAAACTATTTTGTGGTGTCTAACTGAAACATCGAATTCTATATTTCCCACCATTGGTTGATGTAATAAAAAATTTGGATGAAAGGTTCACTGTGGAGAAAATAAGCTGGGACTGCAATTTCAAAAATATCAGTACACAAGAGGTCTATTGTGATTACAAAGCTCCACAAAGCACTCTTATTTTACATCCAACGATTTTCATTATTAGCGGTAAAAAGGAGACGAAGGGTGACGAAGCTACTGTAGAAGTCTGCAGGCTGCATTGCTTGTCTAGTATGGAAACTGAACCACAAATTTCGTGCTAAAAATTAACAGATGTGGCAGTTTTTCATTACCATATAGTTAGCAGTAGCGGTATTGCAAACCGTCATTATAATTACCATCCCCCAACCGCAAAACTTCATCAAGAAAACTCACCAGACATTCTAGTAAACAGTATACAGCGGTTCTTTCACAATCCACAATCGAGGAAGCACGCACGAGTTCGTTCCTCCATGGACATCGCCTTACCTGTGTCATGTGACGCGGAGCTAAGTAAGCAGGCCATCTGGACTGATGCATAATCCACCACCACGGCCAAAGTTGACGAGCTGAGTCCTCTTGTAACTGATGCATCAGACGGCAATAACTCGGATCCACGGCATCATTCGCCTCCTCACTGTCTAAGTTCGCACTAGCATCTTGCCTGTCGCTCTCGATATTCACAGTATCCTGCCATTCGTCTTTCTCATTCACTTCATTTTCTCCAGCGCTAATAATGGAAGCTGTCGTGGTGGCTGAAGAGTTGACCGGCAACACAGCACCTACTTTTGTCTCCCCAATTTCCACCTGCACCGTACTCACTGATAATCCATCCCCATGAGTCATGCATCCAGCACCGGCTGCATTCTGCGACACCTGTGGTTCGTGAACAGCCGATTCTTCAGCTCTTTTCCCCACGCTAACTGTATCATCATCACAACTGTGGGAAAGCAGATCGCCAACTTTTTCTTCTGTGTTTACTTGAAACTCAGGTTGTTCATTAAGTGGTTGGTCATAGAAAGGCTCGTTATCGTCAGTTGAAGCATTGTTCGTTCGGAGATACCAGTTTCCCAAAACAGAAGTCTGGTTGCCTGCAAACCCCAGATGACGACATTCTATGGTAGACATAGTCATAGACCTGGTGTCCAGATCATCAAAAATCTCTTGCTGATCTTTTATGCACTGTTCCAAGTAATAGTAGCATCGAAAACTGTTCACGACATCCACTGAATCTACAACAAACTTAGTCGGTCTAACGGTGATGTGACGAATATAAGCATACTCTGCTTCATAATCGCCTCCGGAGTGGTAGACTTTTCTAAACTCCGAGAACAGAGCTATCAGAGAATATTGTCCGAAAAGAGCTTGTCGAAAGTAGATGCCCGTTGTTGATTGCTGTTGTGTGGGAGAGGCGGTCAGAATATGGGGTGGTTTTCGTATTTTATTTTTGGGGATGGGTGCAGATTAAAAAAATATAACAGACACCTAACTTAATCAACAAAACTTCACATAGCACAGATATTCAGTCCAAAAGGTTTTGTCGTTTTAATGTAAACGAATATGGTTCCTGTATCTCACACAGTGTGATGTTCGAATAAGTTTGTTTCATTCTGGAATAGCGCTTCGCGACGGATCATGAATTATCCAGAATTAACCGACTAAAAGATGTCAAGTGTTCGAAAGACAGAAAACAAAGTTGGCCGATGTAATAAAAAAGTGATTGCGAACACCGAAACGTTTAATAGTTGTCTCCCACGGATTTGAAGTACTTCCCCGAAAAAATATTACTCTAATGAGTCAACGCAATCCTGAATGGATTCACAAATATAGTCATATACGCAAGCCGAATCATATAGAAGGTAGACAACAAAACGTTAATGATCGGATTGTAAAAGCAAATATTGTTTTAGTCTCAGGTGATTGTCCATTCCACATCCCAAATACCTTGGATGACGGTTCACCATGACTGTGCTTGGAGTCTAGTGGTTATGGCGTATGACATATTGGCTGCTTTCGCGCATCATCACACAAAACCATTTATGTATCTGATATGCTGTATGGAGACTCTCATGGGAACTGAACCGTCTAATGGAGCTGGCTTTATAGTTATTCGGTCTTCTTCTCTGAATGGGAAAACTGTTGGCTTCTTAGAATACGCCAGAGGTTAACGCATAAGGACAGGGAAAAAGAAGCATTAAGTAACCATAAGGTCGAACTGATTCGATTTTCGTAGCTATTATTATTGAGTCTAATCGTGGTTTTACTACGATGTTAACTATCGCTGTTAGTTTTCTCCTCAAAAAGGATTTTCACCAAACTGACCGCACGGTTCTCCTCGCAGTTTTGAAAAACCATCCTTTACGTAAAATAGCCGAAGCGAAGCTCGTGACAACCACAAAACTATTTTACCTCAATGGCTCGCGAACAATGATTTAGTCTGAACAGGTATTTGGATTTCTCAGCTTCAATGCGGAATAGTTATCAGTTACAAATTCTCATTGGTATCGATTTGACTGTACGCTTGAAGAAATCCGACTCAAAACACACGGACAAATTTCGGCTACTGAACGAAGTGAGTTTCAAGCTACTTAATTGATCAGAAGCACGAATCAGCGAGCGCGCCACAGAAATGTTCTGTGCTAATGAACAACTGAACATTTCAGCAGCAAAATCACTCCAGTATTGAAACTTATTGGCCTAAACAAACATGTCCCATCGATTGAATAGCTACATCTCACTCGTTAAGTACCACTTCAGGTACCTGCTGTGAAACTGCCTAGAAAAGATGTACATTAGGCTTTGTCGATGGCCAGGTCAACCGCAGTAATAAGTACTAGAAGTGGGCCCGGAGACCAGCAAATTCCTCATCTCGTGTTAGGTTAAAGGAGACGTGAGTTTTACGATGTGTCCGAAAAAATTCGGGGTCATCTCAATTCGGTCGAAATCCTGACATACTGTCAAATTCGAGTTTGTACAACTGATGCTACTCTCAGCAGCGTAAAACAGACAGGATTTCGACCGAATTGAGTTGATCACGATTTTTTCGGACTGATTGTACACACTTTCCAATAACAGGGTCATCGAAGCGAAAACTATCTAAGGCTATATTGAGGCAATTATACGACGAGAATCGGAAGTCTATTATTCAAGATCAAATGTAAAATAAAAAAATTGCTTCAAGCAGAACGCAACTCCAATGACGTGTTGCAGGACAAAACGGAGGAAAATTAAGGCTCAACATGCCTCTTCCAGTCCTGCTGCGTAGCAATTTCATGCAGTCGGTTATACATACTTACCCCGGAACTTCCTTTGGTCGAATACGGACCAGATAACTCAATTCCATTCTCATCTGCCCAATTAACCAGGCCCTGTTCGGTTCATACAAGATCGAATTCACAAGGCCACCACGCAATGATTTCCAGATCGTTTGTTCAATAGTCAAGCCATTCTCCGGATGAGAAGCATTCGGATTCCAAGGATCATCAAAATTCGGTTCGTAGAATAAAAACTATATTGCATACAATATATCTTTCAAACCATAACGCCTACAGAACCACAGGCAAGAATAACTTCAAGCTAGCGGATAGAGTCTTGTGGTCCAACCTTAATGATGGCCAAATTGGCGTTATTCGTGAAAACTGAAGAAGATGGTTCGGGCTGATGATATCATTTTTGCGGAAAATAAGAATGGTTTCCCTACTTTTGCGGCGACTTTTGTTTAAGTTGGCCACTTCATCGTATATAAGGGTTGCGCAGGGTTGTTGCAGCTCAGACCTGTTGACCGTCGTGGCCGTTGCATGTGCTTTCGTTGATGACTCTGAGAATTTCCCCAGACATGTAAAAGACGCCTATAAATTGTTCCCAAGGTTCGAGGAAGACTTTCGGTTATTTAAGCAGCAGACTTTCACCTCTTTTCACGTGTATGAGAGTTTTGGTGCTAAGAACTGACTTCGTAAGCATCCGGGTGCACTGCTGAGACATTTCCCATACTACCGGGATAAATTTTGCAGCGTGCACAATCGACGCCGAAATACGACCGCTATTAGGTGTGCAAAGCACAGTTAATCTATCTTTACTGTTCAGATATCAGAGTACGCAATGCCCGGCCTTCGTGAGGATCCGTGCCGTCGGAATGCAGTACAAAGTCGATGGTCAACGTCTGCATCATAACCACGATTTCCATCTAATCAGCGATAGGTTCTACCATCGTAATAAACGTTTGACTCCCGAACAAGAGTCACACATATTAGAACTGATGGGCACTTTCCGTAGATCCAGCGAAATATGTCAAAAGCTCGCCAAAAGTTCAACCGGTTGTTCACAGTAAGGGATATTTACTACTTGAGGGCCAAGGCTAATGTCGTACATAGCCGGAGTGATGTTCTGAAGGTTCGTCAAATAATGACTGGCAAGGGTTATTTGCGAACCATATCTCGGGAAGACGCATTCAGGTTTGCGTTCCACATTCCACAGACCTTGAAGTCTCCGGCGGATAAATATGGTGAGGCATGAGCGGATGCCACCCACCAGCTGAACTGCGGTGGCTACCTTCTTTGGCACTACATGGTGATAGACTATAGTGGGCTAGGTCGTTCAATTTTCTACGCCTCGCTTCCTAACGAGAGCAGTGCAAGCTATCTGCGTGCAATCACAGAAATGAGAGCCAGGTTACCGGGTACAGCGAACGAGAAAACCGTTATATTGGATTGAAGCTTGGCGCAGTACGATGGATTTGCAGTTACGTATCCAGGAGCAGAATTCGTTTTTTGTCGGTTCCATGTTCACGCCTTTAATAGGTGCCTGGGGAAAGTAAGTGGCGCAAGACGTACGCCTACGGTTGGGCAAATACCCAGCAGGTCACGAGCCCCGGTCGTTCCTACTTCCTCAAAAAGTATGGCGAAGGTACTGCTTAGAAATATGGATGAACAAGACATCCAGCCGATAGGGCATCCTTTGCAGCCGGTACAATTCCCAAATTTGCGTATCGGTTACCATAGACTGTATCTTTGTGAAAATTGCTGTACTTTGATCAAAAATGGCAACTAAGTTATAGCGCACCCATTCAAATCGAAGCTAAATTTTCAAATAACGCGCTGTTGGACCACAGAACGCTACCTAGGCGAGCGTGAGGAAAAAGCTGGAAAAGGGATACGGGTGCTTCGTGACATGCACGAATTATCGGGCAGTACACTTGGAAATTACACATTCGATGACCACGGACTCCTCCCTCCAGACCCTGGAATGCTTTATTAACGGAGGAGGTGTGCCAGCAGATATCCACTCAGACAATGTGCCAAATTTTGTGGGAGCTGGACTAGAACTGCAGCATCGGCAGCGGGACGTAAACTGGGACGGGTCGCAGAACCAAACCGTGGCTTATGGTATCCGATGGCATTTCAACCCCCGCAGGCCAGTCGCCGCGGTGGTGCGTGAGATAGCCTGATCAGGTCCATAGGACGAATATTGCTTTCGATAATCGAACAACGACCGCCCGATAACGAGAAGCTGAGCACTGTGAAGACCGGGGTCGAAAGGATGTTGAACAGCTATCCTCTGGTCCCAGTAACTGTCAGCGACCCCACTCATCTGGAGCTCACCCCAAACGACCTGCCGGCGTTGATGTCGAACGTTAGTTTCCAGGGGCCGACAAACCTACATGGTAGTCACCTACGCGGACGGAATCAGGCGAATTATCTGGCCAGGGCTTTCTTAAAACGATGGTTGCGACAACACCTGCCGGTCATCCAGACTCGACGGGAATGGCCTACCAAAGTAAGATTATTCGAAGCTGGCGACGAAGTGATGATCTCCAACTAGCGTGTTCGTTTTAGCGCGTGTCCCTTGGGTGTTATCGTGGAAGTTATTGGAAACCCCGACGAGCTGACAAGAACGGTGGAGGTGGGGACCGCCAAAGGAGTGCTGACTCGCGACGTGTGCGTTATCAGCCTCCTGGGCGGTGGGGGCGGACCAGTCGATGCCACCGAATCAGTCACCCAACAACGCTTGACTGTAAGTTTGGATCCAAACGACAAGCTGACGCAACTGTACCATAGAATCCATTGGTATAACAACTATTCTCTGCACACGTGCTCACGCGCCCACACTGGTTGCTGAACGCGCTATGAGCGAGCAGAGCGTCTATCAAAGAATCCTGGTGGATCGTTTGATCTCTTGAGTACCCGATGGTTTTGGGTGATCCACGTAACAGTTCTACGAACCGTGGTCGCCGTTTTCGATATTCACGCCCGCCCACATACGCACATACAAGCATGACACGGTTCCACCCCACACCTCCGACAAGACATAAAATTGTGTATGCCGTTCCTCGTTTGTTGTTGACATTGCTGAAGACGTTTCCCGTATGCGGTGTAAGTCAAGTCTCGCAAATCGAGCAACGCGTAGCCAATTCAAACGAATCCCAAAACCAGAACAAGATTGATTCGTAGCTTCTACGTTACTAAATTGAAATGCACAAAGGATACAAATATATACGAACCTCAAGTATGCGGCCAAATAGACTTCACAGTAAAACCCAAAGGTCCAAAGCCCCGTGGCTCAAGCACGACAGTCAGAAACGGTTCAAGGCCAAATTCAAATGTCTCACATGGATAAACAAACGTGAAAATGTGTGGGGTATGAGCGAGCTTTCCAAGATAATGTTAAATATAGTCAAATTCACAAAGCACGTTGAACATTTAGAAGGATTTTCAGTATCCGTTCGTTACACCGCCGGCCAAAATCCTTCCGCGAAAATGGTTGTCTAAGGTTCAGGAAGGGGTCATGATTCTCACCCTATCTACCTTTAACTTATTGTCAGTGCCTGTGGATACTAACTTCCTGTGTTATCTGAACGTGAAACAGGTTTTTGCCGTATTCATCATCGCACAATCCATAAGGAATCAATTCCAAATCCCGCTGCACAACTTGAGATTGACATATTCATCAGGAGACCGGCGCATATAGTCAGACGCACGATGAAGATGAAGGCTTCGCAGAGTGAAGTGTTTCGCCGCACGAAATAAGTCTAAGCATCACAAGCAGTAACCCATTGCAGCAACTGGTTAGACTAATTTTGTTTACAAGCATGAGCGCAGAAGTTGAACGCAGGTGCAACGCCTAATGAGATATCGCGTAAAATTGACAGGTCACGAACCAGTGGAACTACATAAAATTAACACACCAAATCTTCCGAAAGAAATGAAAACCGGTTTCTGATTATGAATAAATTTCGAAAACAAGTGTACGGCGGACATTATCGAAATACACATGAACACGGAGATTGATCGAATACTGGCATCTATCAGAGTATTTCAAAGTTTTTCTGTGCACAAAATATATGACAATCAATATTGTATAAAATGTAAATAAATGTTCTTCTTTAACGATAATAATAGTTTCACAATGTGCTCGCATCTAGTATGCCTCACCTGAACTGTTCAAGTGAAATACTGGTGAATTTCTCCTCTTCGCCTATGTGCACGCTAGATAGAAACTGGAACTAAGTACATTTGCAACCTTTCAGAAAAAATGGGTCCAGTTGATTAGTTGTAGGGCATGAAATGCAATAAAGTGCTGAGTAACTCGGAGCGAGGCGATCTGCGAGCTACTTTGTCTTTTGTATGTGGTTTTGAGCTCGAATCATCAACATTTTCCTCGCTGTTTCCTGCTACGAGTGGATTAACTCTCTGATGTCTCGAACACGTTCTTCGTTTCTTCCGTTTCCTGTAATGTAACACAACTGTAGGATCTGTCCAATAGGCAAGGCTCAGTTCGGCGGTGGTGCAGTTCTCTTTTAGCATTCGTGCTACCTTAAAACCCAATACCAGTGCAGTCGTTTTGAGCTCGTTTAGGGATACTGACTTCAGCTCAGCAATTTTTGTTTTGGCAAAGGGTACTTTGTTTCGCCGCCGGCCATGCAGTTCCACCCAGGTACCGTACACTGTCACTGGGTCGGCAAATTTCAAGCTGCTTTGGGTGACCTGCTGGTGTCCTTTTTTGAGATATTTCAAAAGCCTCCGGGCAACTTCTCCTTTTCTCAATAAGTGACTTGACGGTGGTCTTTCGGGTATAGCAACTTCATGTTGCTCACTGTGAAGTCCCGTCTTTGAATTCGCCATCGAAAGCGCCGACTGATCCTTCGAGTGGACTTCGCTTTCCTGAGATGGACCGTTGGATTCAATATCGAAAGGCTGATCGTGTTCTACAGAGGCACTTCTCTCAGCAACATTTGAGCAATTTATTGATGTCGATTGTTGAAGTTCGCTCGTCAGGGGTCCGAGAAGTGTCCAGCCTAGTATCGTTCGCGTAGCGAATGGTTCTTTTCGATTGCTTATGCTCTGTTCAAGCACCCAGTGAGCCTCTGGTACATTGCATCCAATTAGTATGTCGACGTGGGGGCTAGAAACTTCTTCGAACTCTATGTCCCTGAGATGAGACTATCTCTTGGCGATCGATCTAACAGAGTCGACTGGTCTCATTGGCAAGCTGTCTATTGCAAAAGCTTCCGGAATTTCTACGGTCCCCTCATCAGATAAAGACGTTAACTGCAGGGTCAGCCTCTTAGAATTGCTAACATGACCCCCTGCAATCGTGCTGATGGTGAGCGAGGTAGGCTCGCCTACTAGTTCACAGCTTTCTACAAACTCGCGAGTAATCAGCGAGGTATCCGACCCCGTGTCCAAAAATGCATTGACCCTCCTCAGTCCTTTAGGTGTCACGATACCGACAGGTACGATGCCTAATCTTGCCGGTTTGAAATCATCATGTCCCGTTGAACAGACAATTTTGGGTTCATCTGGCTGAATAGGTCTATTGTTGAGAAGGCCATGCAGTAACGAGTGATGATTACCCAAGCATCCGTCTTGGTTGCATTTCACTCTTAAGCTGCATTCAGAGGCTCGATGAGAGTTGTTCAAACACATAAAGCATGAGTCAATCCTTTTGACTGCGCACCACCGATCGGGTACACTCATCCCATGAAAGGTCGGACAATCTAGTAACCGATGCAGGGAGTTGCATAGCTTGCATTCAGCTGACCTCTCGGGTTCTTGACTTAGCATGTGCATGTTAGCCAAAGACTGGGTTTGGTTACAGTCCTTCTCCACAATTTGAGATGTTGGTTCCCTTCGCGCCAGTCTGCAACTTTCGCGTACGATTTGTCCAAATCGACTGTTGGCGATATGGGATTGACGACCTATGAACTCCGTCAAATCGTTGAACGTAGATTCCCGCTCAAGCATATTTACTTTTTCAGCTTCCTCTGCCCATCGGCTCTGTAAATCAATAGATAGACATCGGACAATGCATTCCTGTGTGTGCAATGCATTCAGATCAGACTGGTATTCTAAGTGCTCCAGTGCTATACTGCAATTCTGCATTTTTATCACCAAACTCGACAGTGATTCAGCCTTGCCCTCAGTCCTTATCGCCTCCAATAAAACACTATCAATTAGGCTTCTAGCCACCTTGAATGGTTGTCCAAACAAATCTTTCAGGATTCTGCGCGCCCTGATATACCCCATCGGTGGATCAAGCATCGCGCAGCCTTCGATAGCACTTTTGGCTCTCCCACGACAGTAATGTAATAAATACAAAAACCTTTGACTAGGATCTGCAACTTTGCACTCAACAAAATTTTCGAATTGTTTCATGAATATACAGTATTGCTCGGGGTGCCCGTCGAAGTGGGACAGCTCCACTCTCGGCAGGTCAAGAGCCAAAACCTCGGTAGTTTCAGGCTGTCTCAAGGGTTCATATTCGTCGATCACAGTGCCTTTTCGATGTTGACATTGTGAACTACATGGACTCTTTGCTGGCTCTCTGAGACCAGCTCCTTGTGTAAGGGGCTCTGCTTCCTTTCTGGCTAACCGCAGCTCGTTTTCTAATTCTATTACTCTCATTCTATAAGTACTAATATCGTCAAACGCATCGCGGTTAGAGATATATGACCTGGCACTGACAGAGCTAGTAAACTTAGTATTATCTAGAGAATCAATAACACCCGAACCATCCCCAGAGACTGGCCGAGTTATTTCCTGTTTTCTCAAAATGTCCTTGCTTCCTCGTCTGGGCATTTCCAATGAGTTTTCTTGTCCAGGTTCCACTTGAGTACTGTAGGTCAATTCTCGCAAATCGAGCAACGCGTAGCCAATTCAAACGAATCCCAAAACCAGAACAAGATTGATTCGTAGTTTCTACGGTACTAAATTGAAGTGCACAAAGGATACAAATATATACGAACCTCAAGTATGCGGCCAAATAGACTTCACAGTAAAACCCAAAGGTCCAAAGCCCCGTGGCTCAAGCACGACAGTCAGAAACGGTTCAAGGCCAAATTCAAATGTCTCACATGGATAAACAAACGTGAAAATGTGTGGGGTATGAGCGAGCTTTCCAAGATAATGTTAAATATAGTCAAATTCACAAAGCACGTTGAACATTTAGAAGGATTTTCAGTATTCGTTCGTTACATGCGGTAGTAGCTGTGACTTACTCATATACCCAAATACACCTCCTCTCACAATCACCCGCACACACATGAAACGCGGTTCCGCTCCATGCCCCATCAAGACATGGCATCGTTTCATCATTTCCTATTTCGTTACATATCTCGATGACCATGATGATATATGTGACCAGTACTGTGGTTTCTTGGCACACTTGCACGAGTATTTGTCCACGACTGTTCTCTCGAAGAGAGAATATGGATTCGGAATCCACACCTCCCTCTTCACTTCTTCAACAGGGCAGCAGTTCTCGTGGAAAATGCAGAAGAACATCTCGTCGGCCTGGCCACCGGATCGCGGGAGATCGTGATTATCTGAGTAGAGTACATAGGTCAGCAGTAGTAGTTACGCGCACTGACAGCAAGGTTCAGGTAGGTAGGGAGAATCAATAGCACTGTTCCAAGCCTTTGGCTCTGCTAGGATCAGAAGGAATTTGTTGAGCAGTGTAACGATGGGTTGTAGAAAATCCTCCAGAGATATTGTAATTTCGTGTTTTTGTGGTACCGCCCTCCGACATACGTTACTGGCGTGTTCCGTACAACTTACGCTTCTATGACTCAACCCTCGTTTGTTCGCATCCAACGCGTCCAACCTTATCATATCCCACCTTGGACCTGCGTGAAGCAAGCACTTGCCTCTCGTACGCCGTAAACTTAGCTCTCGTCTCTTGAGCCTATGCGAGGTTTGTATACGGTCTGTGTTATTGCTCATTTAATAGTCCATTATAGTGTAATTTACTGATCAATCTTGTTTTGACTTTATGATCAGTTCGAATTCGGCTAAGTTTTGATCAAAGGCGTGTTACACCGGTTGCTCGAGTACCGGTTTTATTGGAATCAGCGGGGTTTGTACCGTTGAGACCTTTTAAATGGAGGGTCTGTTCGCTGTTAGCCTCATGTACACCGCTGTGGCGTGCTCAGCTCTTGATCCCCGGCTCGGCAGTAGGTCTCCGCTGCGGGTGCTGGCAAAGACGATAGGCAGGGCTCTCGGCTTAGGAGTGTTGCTTGCCCTCCAAAGCCCTACTCCATGACACTTTTTGTGCCTCATGTTAGTTTTTAACCCTGCCAACGTTGTGACATCTACCATGTACCCGTTTTCGGCTTCCGTTCCTATCTGCGGCTTCCTGATCAAGGGCTCCGCACCATTTTGCGGCAGAAGGCACTTGCCGTTCCCAACAACTCTCTCGGTGATGACCCTTATTTACTCAGTTCGTCTTCACGCCTCCGCACCCTCTGTTTAGGTACCTCCAACTCAACCGCTTCCTTGAGTTTGTTTTGTGCCTTGTTAATGTCCGGCTGACCTCCCTCTGCCTACAGTTCATTCTTCATAGTAACCGCGCCAATTGCTAATACCCGGCCCTGTGGTAATTCTTTCAATAAGCTTCCTGCTGTGACCCCGTCTTTCCTATCTAGCGATCCCCACGGTATACGCGAGCATCCCTCTGCCAGAGGAAAACAGTGAACAATACCCACTTCAAAGATTCGCGGTCCCTGAGCAGCTCATTTTTTTTCTTGATCAGAGCAGAGCAGTGCTGGCAGTACCACTCATTGCATCTACCACACTCTATACTATGTCTCAACATACTCTTTGTGACCAATAGCCCCACATGAAATTTAGTAGGAAAAGGTCGTCATGCTATCAGAGGGATCAAAAACCTGTAAACCAGGAAAAGACGTTACCAGCGAAAGCCGAAAGCTCTAGGTGGTTGCGATAACTGTATAAATAAGCACAATGATCGTCTTCGGCAAAGCCGCGCGGGGCCCGCGGCTGAAGGATCTCGCTGTTTGATGTTTAACAGATTAAACGTGACAGAATCTTTCGGGACCACTCAAGCTGAACGGACGGCTGCAAATCTGAACTCTCCCTCACCGTCCAGTGGTCTGTCTTCCGGATCACCGGCAATACAAGAAGCAAGAAGCAGTCAAGACCAGTATCCCTAACCCTTTCGCGTTGTCCAGGGGCCTATCCTCCAGCTCGCCGGCAGTATCAGAAACAAGATGCTGTCAAGTTAAACCACTACGCGGGTCTCTTCCAGTAATTTCCTGTCTATGAAAGCGAAATGGATGTCTTTTACTGCAGATATGTCCATGAATGTCGCGCCCCCATTCCGCTTAAGTCATTGTCCATAGTGAGACACTGCATGGTGTTGTGTATTTTGTTTTCGCTGACGCCCCCGCCCCGCCGCTCCCCGCTTGTTTTTAATCTTGTTTCAGCTCGGTGAATCCAACAGAACATCAAAGGTTTCCTGGAGAACCGGGACGTAAGGGCTCAAAGTGTCGAACCCGTGTAGTAATTCAAGACTTCAAGACTTCAAGACCTATATTAGTGTGAGGCTGCTGTTCCTGAGGGCGAGCCTATTTGTCTTCCTTCCCCTCAGCTAGTAGAAGTACCAAATTATATTGGAGGCCGGTAAGTTGCAGGACTGCAGGAACTGTATGCTTGCCGGCTCAAGCAGCAAGTCCTGTGAACTGAACTAACGTCAGGAATGAATGAAAATAGACACCTAGGCGACGGAGCAAACGCGGTGGTGTTATATACTAACGCGTGTAGTATTAGAAACAAATGGGCGGAACTTGCCAAAACCGCTGACGAACAGAAAGCATCAATAGTTGCCGTCACGGAAACGTGGCTTTCTGAAGAAGACCATGTGCCAGGCCTAATAAGTAACAGTTTTGCAGCCTACAGGCAGGATCGGGAACAAGATTGCCTTGGTGGTGGAGTAGCCATCCTCGTTAGGTCAGGTGCAAACCACCTTGAGTCCCAGACCAAGATGTGCACTCGCAATATCCAGCTATGCGCCGTTACGATCATCCTTCCAGGCAGAAGGGTTAACGTCGTCTGTGTCTACAGGGCACCAAGCACAAACCACGAAGAGGACGTTTGCTTGCTGCGGACTTTGACTGAACTAGTTAAGGACGCACAAAAGACCCTCATAGTGGGTGACTTCAATCTTCCGCACATCGACTGGGTGGCTGAGGTCTGCGTGCCGGGATCGGAGGAGCAAAGCTACTTAGAATGGCTGCATGACAATGCGTTGCATCAGCATATTAGGGAGAATACCAGATATAGGACTGGATGCGTTCCATCCCTGCTGGATCTAGCTATAACGAACTTCCCCAACGATGTGGCTGGACTGCATTATTATGCACCGCTGGGAAAAAGTGACCACGTGTGTGTCAAAATAGTTCTATGCATGCGGCAACCGAAGGTACCCTCAAGGCTGATTAGGAATTTCGGTAGTATGGACATAGATAGGCTTCGTAATAGGGCGATGGGTTTGACCTGGGACGCACCAGAGGAGGCTACTGTGGAGGAGCGCTGGCAGGCCATAAAAGGATCCCTGACTGCCCTACAGGAAGAGTTCGCACCCCTAAAACGAAGGAGTGGGGAGGGCAAGCCCATGTGGTGGAAGGCTGCAATAGCCAAGGCCATCAGACGTAGAAACCGCTATTGGAACCAGTACAAAGCTTCCGGCAGCCAGCTAGCCTGGAATCGCTATACGAAGCTGAGAAACGAGACTGTAAGCCTTTTGAGAACTTCTAAACGGGAGTTTGAGCTGAAATTGGCCCAGTCTGTAAGACAACAGCCGAAGAAGTTCTACAGCTATGTACAATCTAAAGGCTCAACAAGAAATGCCGTAGGTCCGCTATCCACTAGAGAATATGGTATTGTCACTGACGACCAGGGCAAAGCAGACGCCCTGGGGGAATACTTTGGTAGTGTACATAGGATAGATAGTGGGGTACTAGTAGATCTGGCGCTGATACATCCTCCTCAGTTAAACGAGCTAGATCTTTCAGAGGAATGCGTGCGTAAGTACCTACAGGAGTTAAACAGCCACAAGTCAGCGGGCCCAGATGGCATTCATCCAGCTATCATCAAGCCGTTGGCGGATATCATAGCTCCATCGGTATGCAGATTGTATAGATCCACGTTGGACCAGGGAAAGCTGCCTCAGGACTGGAAAGTCGCGGCAGTCGTGGCAATACATAAGAGTGGGCCTAAGTCGGATGTGCAGAACTACAGGCCGGTAAGCCTAACTAGCATTCTCTGTAAAGTTCTCGAGAAGATCATCCGTGCCCATATCTGCCAGCACTTACTGCAGCACTCCATGCTAAGCCCGGCGCAGCATGGATTCCTGAAAAATAGATCTTGCCTGACCAATCTCCTGTGCTTCTTAGATGAAGTAACTCGACGACTGGACGAAGGTAAGCATGTTGAGGTATGTTACCTCGACTTTAGCAAGGCGTTCGACTCCGTTAATCATCGTCTTTTGCTATGCAAGATGGAGACTTTCGGGATAGGTGGGCCAGTATATAGGTGGCTGGAGGACTTCCTCTCCCACAGGACGCTTTATGTCAAAGTGGGGGACAGGTGCTCCAGTTTGGTGAACGTCACCAGTGGTGTACCTCAGGGATCCGTCCTAGGCCCGGTCCTATTCTTGTTATTTATTAATGACCTAGCATCCACTCTTCAATCGCCCAGCTTTATTTTTGCGGATGATGTGAAGATTGTTGGATCTAAGGGTAGGGCGGACTTGGGCAGGGAAATAGGCACCGTCCTAAACTGGGCATACAAATGGGACTTACCTCTAAACGCTCAAAAAAGCCATTTGTTGTCAAGGGCAACAGAGAGCCTAACTGTCGCTCATGATCAAGGGCTGTTCACCGTAGAGGCAGCCAGTAGGGTTAAAGACCTGGGGATCATCATGAAAAGTGACTTCAAATGGTCGGAGCAGTGCAACGCGGCTGCGCATAAGGCTCGTGGGGAGCTCTTTAGACTGCGATCGGCTTTGTCTTGCCGGAAGCCGGAGGTATTCGTACCTATTTACATGGCTATAGTACGACCTCACTTAGAAGGCAGTGTGCAGGCTTGGTCACCCTTCTACAAAAAAGATGCCGCCTGCCTAGAGAAAGTCCAACGTCTCGCCACGCGGATGGTTGAAGGGCAAAGGGGTAAGACTTACGAGCAGAGACTCTGTGACCTGAATCTCTTCTCGTTGGAAAGGAGGAGAAGTCGAGGAGATCTCATAGAAACGTTCAAGGTAATGAAGGGCTTTTCTGGCCTCAGACCAGATAGTCTATTCCAATTGGCCGTAGACTCCAGAACAAGGTGACACGAAAAGAAGTTGATAAAAGCCAGATCTAGGTTGATGGCAAGATCGCACTTCTTCAGCAACAGGGTTGTGAACAGTTGGAACGGTCTGCCTGGTGAAATGGTAGATCTGCAGACAGTCCAATCCTTCAAATGTGCCCTTGATCGCAAGTGGTACGAGATCTTTCCTTGTAGTGAGCCTTAAGAATATCAACTAGATGGACGACGGGAAGCACTGTGGTCCTTCTGAAGTATGTTTTAGCAGACTTTTTCCCTCATTGCATACTGTCTCAGTGAACGCTCACGATGCATAATGTCTCTCGCAGTTGATGTGCGATGAGGTTTTCCGTTTCCCTCTCATTTTTAGCGGGGATTCGACGAAATACACTCGGCAGTGGTGGGTGCATAACTGGTGTGCATACCATCGAAGGAATTCTGGACGCTCGATTGGCCGTGGCCATTACCTGTCCTGTGCAGACTGAACTGAACTGAACTGAACTACTGCGTTGCGCCACTGGTGCGGTCGTCTACCTTGGCGGGTCTAGCCGTTTTTTTAATTTTCAATTTTCAGAACACACATAATCCCCCGCCAGTCTAAGCGCATCTTTATCTGTACCGAATTGGTCCTGAATAATGTCAACCTCCTCCATCATAGATACAACCACTTCGCCAGATGAGGCTACTTTCCCCATGAGGCAAGATAAAAACTGCGGTACACCGGCGGTGCGCTCGTATCCCTCGGTGAGTGTAGCTGCTTTTGAAATTTTAGAACACACAGCTCGTCCCCCTCCACTTAAGTTGATCTTTATCTGTGCTGACTGAATCCTGAATAATGTCAATGCCCCTCACCATTGATATAACCGCTTGCTCAGACGAGGCTACTTTCCCCATGAGGCAATGTGATTCCCCCTCTGGCCAATATCATTCCTCAATCCGGACGAAACGGTCCTTCACAATGCGCTGGCAACGGATGCGCTAAAATGTGCATTCCAAAGTCAGGCTGCAGAGATAGCTGTGCTAAGGGCCACTGTCCGCACCCTTAAGAATGAGTTGACCAGTCTGAGGAGTTTGGTTATCAAATCCCTCCCGGTGTCCCAGGCAGCCGATCAGACGTGTAGAGTTTCTGAGCAGCAAATTCTTGATGCCGCCAAGATTTTACAAGACACCGAGAATTGCTCCAAGCGTGTCATCCTTTGTGGTCGCTTCCTCAACTCGGATCACCCTCATGACACCTATGCCCAGGTGTTTAACCGCCTTAAGCTCCCTTTCGCACTTAAAGGTCGGTCCACTTGGTTGGTAACCAAACGCACCAACCGGGTACACGGTATTCTGATTAAAATGGGCTCCACAGATGCAGCCAAACGAATTGTTTTCTCGGCCGCAAAGCTCAAGGAGGAAATTAAAGGGCTCAAGGGAGTATCCATTGATAAGCCACTTCATCTGAGGCTCCGCAGTGAAAAGGCTAAGCCAGCAATTCCACAAAAAGCCGATCCTAAGCTCAGAGTGCTGCCAGTCATCCAGGTAACTCGCCTTGAGGATCGAGCTGCATGCCCACCATCCGTCGCTTCCCTACTCACACCATCTCTCGTCGCGGAGAGTACTCCCAGTAGTAGGCCTAATGCCACTAAACATCTGACGCCTACGAAAAGTATCCCAGACCCCAACATAGCCAATAAGGCTATATCAACGGACGAGACTCACCCATCCTTGAGCCCAGACATAAACCTGCAACATGTTTCTGCTGATAGCTGCAGTGAGGAGGTTAAAGCACCAGGAAATATATCTGGTGCTGTCATGCAAAACCAGCTCACCAACAAGAAAACTCAGGACAGGGCATCACGCAGTGCGCAGAAGGGCAAACCACAAAAAGCAGCCTACCCTTTTCGGAGACCGAAAGATGTAGACCATCCGCCTGGTATGATACCCCCCAGGTTACTAGACATAAAAACCTACCGGTCCCCCCAGCATTCTGCTTACTCTCTAGCCCCCCAATATCTTCAGCCCCCGACTCCCCCAGGACCTCCTTTCCACCCCGAAATCCCCCTCTTTCCCACCCCTCAAACCCAAAATCAGTTGTCTCTGGCGATTCTGCAACAACTCCTGAGCATGTGCTCAAGTGTTTTTACAGCAATTGCCTGAGTGTGTTGAATAAGATCCCGGAGCTTCGGCAGCTCGCAGTGGATAAGGAGCCTCAGGTCATTGCCCTCACAGGAACCTGGCTCACCCCTGACATACTTGATGCCGAAATATCCATTCCGGGATACTTCGCAGTAAGGCAGGACTCCAGTAGAGGTCGTGCTGGTGGGGTCATCATATACTGCGATAATTCGATCCCTCCTCCCACTATACTGACAACCCCTACGTTTTCATGTATTGATTGTTTGTGGGCTGTGTTTACCCTCTCTAGGACAGACACCCTACTACTTGGTGTAATCTATCGTCCTCCCGCATGCAATTCAACTGATAGCCTAGGTCTCATAGACTTATTAGGCTCCCAGAAAAGCTACACAGACTTCACCCATCTGTTAGTCACTGGTGGCTTCAACTCACCCAGTACCGACTAGCAAAGAGCTGATGCCTCTGATATCACCTTTGGTAAACCCCTCCTAGATCTCGTACTCAAGAACTCATGGGTACAGAACGTAAGAGATCCGACCAGATATCGCACAGGACACGCCCCGTCCCTACTAGATTTGGTCATCACCCATGAATGGTTCCAAATAGCTATGGTGCATAACTTGCCGCCCCTCGGCAAAAGTGATCACATTCTCATTGGATTCGATTATATCGTGAAATGGCCTCCTCTTACCTCAGAAACCAAAATTTTGAGATCCTTCAAAAGGACCAATTTTGACTAAGTCTGTGCATTTATTCGCTCCCAGCTAAACTCAGCTAACCTAGGTAATTCTGCTGATGAAGTGGCAGATAATCTCAGAGAGTTAATCTCCTTAGCTGATAGGCTATTTGTCCCCAGAATTCGTCGTCCACAGACCGCTAAGCTGCTCCTCTCCCCCCCCCCCCAATAGGCGCATTCTAGACGAATGCGCAAGCCTCTTTGCTAGATATAAAGTCACAGGCCTTGCCCGTGATGCAGAAGATTTCAGGATCATACGGAACATATGCAAAGACAAGATTAGGTCCTATCAGAATGCAGTCCAACGATCTGTACTTGATCGAGCACGGACCAATAAGGCATTTTTCTTTCAGTACATGCGCCGTCTAAGGGGCACAGCTCCGACGCCACTAGCTCTCAAAGATAGTGCCGGATCTCCAATCACTTCCCCTAATCAAGTAGCCGAGGCATTTAGCTCCTTTCTTACAGTTTTTACCCTCATACCGATATCATCCCACCCCACCATGCACTCGATATCTCTGGCCACTACCCTTAACCGCGTCACTATTCCCATTGGTGCAGTCGCTCAAGGTTTCCGACGGCTCAACCAATATTGCTCCATGGGTCCTGACTTATTCCATCCCCGCACTCTCAAGGAAACGGCGGACACACTGCAGCTCCTTATGCATCTCTTTTTCAGCGATGTGCTGGCGATGGAGTTTTCCCCAGCAGCTGGAAGAAAGTAGTCATCGCACCCATCTAGAGAAAGGGTAGTAGACATCTTCCTTCTGGTTACAGACCCATAAGTCTGATTGGCATCACCAGCAAATTTTTTGAGGGGATTCTTAAGAGTGAGGTTCTTTCCCATCTGCATAGAAATAAGATCCTCTCCCCGTCCCAACATGGGTTTCTTCCTGGCAGATCATGCATCACCAATATGCTTACTGTCATGGATAGTCTGACAAAAGCCTATGATGATTGCCAGCTCTCACACGCTGTATTCATCGATTTTGCTAAGGCCTTCAACAAGGTCCCCCATGCCCCTCTTCTTCATAATCTGCAGACATACGGGATCACAGGCTTCATGTTGGCCATCCTACGTAGCTTTCTTACCGACCGCACCTTTGTGGTTAAGGTGGGGAATGTTTTGTCTCAACCTCCCCCAGTAAAATCTGGGGTCCCACAAGGATTGGTCTTAGGTCCTCTTCTTTTCTTGATCTACATAAACGATCTTCCGACAGCCCTTCCTGCGAACATTGCCATGTGCGCAGACGATGTAACCCTCTGGAGTTCAAGCGTTGAAGACCTGCAAATTGCAGTTGATGAAACGAAACGCTGGTCCGAGGATTGGAACCTCCCAGTTAATGATGACAAATGCGTGAGCATGTCTTTCGGCAGAGAGACTGGTCACACGTTTTCCATTAACGGAGCAACCACACTGCCAAGGGTTGACCGACACAAGGTGCTCGGTTTCTGGTTAGATTGTAACTTGTCCTTCTCTCATCGTCACCAACTTGCGATCAAGTCTGCCTTTCGAGGCCTAAGTATGAGTCGGAGGTCCTTCCCGCGCATGTCTTTGGATGATTTCCCCATAATTCTCGGTATGTATATGCTACCTCTGCTGGAGTACGGTAGTCAGGTAGTGCACTCTGGTTTTGCCCGAGACCGTGAGATCCTAGAAAGAGTTCAGCGGGCCTCCACCAAAACAGTATGTGGTCTATCCCACCTACCTTATCCCGTCCGCCCCTCACTCCTCAATCTCTGTCCCCTTGACGTAAGACACGTAAGAGGTGATCTGTTTTTGATGTTTCACCTTTTCGAATCAGGTCAAAGCGGTTGCTTCTTCTCCGTCTGTCCAGCCTCTTCTCTCCGTGGTCACAGCAGAAAGGTTTTCAAACCGAGGCCACGCACTTCAGTAAGGATTAACTTTTTTAGCTACAGGGTTATTACTCTGTGGAATGCACTTCCGGAAGGTATTGTTCTCTCGCAGAACAAAACTATCTTCAAGAAAAAGCTAGACCTCTACGTGGGTCTCTCCCAGTAATTCCTAGTCCATAAAAAACAAGAAGAAAAGTGCAATAGACGTCTTTTATTGCATTTCCATTTCGCTATATGTTTATGAATGTCGCACCCTCCTTCCTCTCAAGGCACTGTTCATAATGAGACACTGCTTTATGTTATGTATATTTTGTTTTGGTTGCCGCCTCCGCCCCGCCCCGCCCCGCTCCCAATTTCCTTTACTCTCGGTTCAGCTCGGTGAGTCTGACAGACGATCAAAGATTTCCTGGAGAATTGGGACATAAGGACTCAAAGCGTCGAACCCGTGTAGTACTTCAAGACTTCAAAACTACTCCGTGTGTTGGCTACTAGGACGCTCTTTCCCTTTCCCACCCGTGTAGGTGTACTCCCTGTCTATCTTATATTTTCATAATTTTTAACTCTATGTGCAACATGGTGAGAAAGGCAGTGGTCAGTAGGACTTGCCCTATTGCTTAACGCTGTACGATGATAATGATGATAATGATGAAACCCGATAAGAGTGGCTAACTGCCTTTTCTCGGGATTGGCGTTGAAAAGTAATAGAAGTAGGAACAGCCGAGGAAAGCTCGGAGGAACAAAGCCCAAAATAATAACTGTACGATAGGGGCAATGAAGCAACTAACCAGCTATAGACAAGCGACTGCAAATAGGATGACAAAACTGGGTCGTCTACCAGACGAATGGCTTTACGTTGGACCTGGTCGATAAGAGATAAAGAAGACAGCTCTACTGTGGTATCCAAGATTGACTATTTCTGTTTTGCGTTACTGCATTCGCTCTCTGTTATAACACGTAGTGGTACCGTACGTAATTCCGCGCATTCGGAAATATTACTCTACTTTCCATACGTTCGTGGAGTTCTTAATTCTCAGTAGTTCTGTGCGGAGTCCAGCCTATTCAATCCATTCGATATTGCATCTGGCGTCGCGCAGAGGAATTGAACCATGATTGCTTCTGAAATAGAATCTCTTGACGTGAATTATACATCCCGGCAGGTTGAAGACTACATGGAGCGTTTCGACATTTGGCGTTTGACCCGAAACCGTTTGGAAGGCAAGGAAAAACATTATTCCCCCCCCCCCATTTCATTGGAGAGGATGCATACAGTCTCATGAAAAATTTGTCTTTTCCGGATCCTCCCATCAGCACCATTATTTTACAGCATTTCAAGCCAGTCGATTTTGTTGCTGCTGGGAGAGCCAAATTTGACTACTTTACTAGACTTGAAGGTCAGTCAGTACGTGAATTCATTCTTCAGCTGCAGATATAGGCGATGAAGTGTGACTACGGTCTCCAATGGGAAGATCACCTGCGCGACCGCTTGATTGCAGGAATCAATCTACCAAATTTGCAACAGAAACTGTTACTTACAACGGATCAGACTTTTCAGCACATTCGCCACATTCGTGAGCACAGTTAGGACGTGAAAACTGTGACTACTGTATCGGAGTCCTTACCATTCAGTTCTATCAAACATCAACGCAATCAACACACTCAAAAATTGCCGCATTTGAACAAGCCAGTAAGTTATCGTGGCAGTCGGCCTCCACTTTAGCGATCGACTCGTTCGAAATCTAACCATACAAGTTCGAATTCAGGCGTGTGTATTTCATGTGGTCAGTTACATTCTCGTTTCACATGTCCATATCGACGAGCTACATGTTTCGCCTGTGGTAAGGTTAGACAGATTAAAAGTGTTTGTAGAAGTAGCCCAGCATGTCGACTGACGATTCCATCATCATCATCTGACACTTCTCCACTTGATACATGTTTCTTAACACGCTTTAGCTGGTTTTCCAGGGGAAGTTTCACATGTCAACCAGACATTGCATACTCGGGTGGGTAGAAAACACCTTTATTGTTGGCACTGGGAGTGTAGAATCCATAATTTCAGGTCAAGCACTGGATTGTTTGTATCCCATTGCCAAGATTAAGCCTACCAATGTGGCTATTCGAGGTACTATTGGGTACACAGTTCCACTTGTCGGTTCTTGTATGGTTCCCATTCAGTCACATGACTGATCCTATTGAATGTTTTTCGTTTCTGATTCAGGACCTTCAGTCCCTGATTTGAAAGTTGCTCATAAATTGCTCATTTATGCGGCTTTCATAAGGTCTTCATCTAATCAATATGATAAACAACAGCTTGTTTTAAATTGTTCCAAGGTTGCTGGTGGAATTCACATTCCTCGAGTGAGGTTAGAGATATCTGGCGATCCCACTTTTCTAAAGCACAGAATAATTATTTTTGATTTGGGAGAACCTGTCCGTTAAGCACTACAGTCTATGTGTGAGCGTGGAATTATTAACCCTGTGGAGTCGTGTGACCTGGCCACACCTATTGGCACTCCGGTAAAGGCTGATGAAAAGACACCACGGATTTGCGGAAACTTTTTTTATTACATGCTTACGCATGAGTGCAGTGAAAGGAGTATATACCTTATAGCCACGAGGGCCCACAGCACTATTAGGGATAACCGGTAACTGAACCATAAGATTTGGGGTGGCGAATAACCACATAAGGTCCCAATAGATCAGGCGTGGTAACGATCCGGATGACAGTGTATTACTGTCTATCACCAAAGTAACCGAAGATGGCGGGGATTCCAACCTCGGACCTCCGACGTGGTAAGCAGACGCTCTAAACCACTCGACCACCACCGGACTGACATTGAATGAGTGCTTACTACAGCGTACATGCACAACTGAAGAACCTAAAGACGCTCTACCGACTTGCGGGGTCTGATGCATTCTCGAAAATTGGCTCAAAAAATACATACTTCCAAATACCCCTGGGTAAAGAATCAAACGCGTTAGCAAAAACTAATACTCCTTTCGGTTTCCTCCGTTACAACGTTTTGCGTTTTGGTCTGAATGTATGGCCTGCTGTTTTTCAACAGTCTCTTGGTCATATTGTGTGTTGAGTCATATCAAGATGACATTGTTGTCTGTGGTTGCGCTCGAGCTATACATTGTTATCGTCTTTGTTGTTTGTTGAAACAGTTCATTAAGTTTGATGTATCCATTAATCCAGACAAGTGTATTTTCGGTGTTCCCGAGTATTTTTGTCTTGGTTATATTATTAATACGAAAGGTTTCTCTCCGGATACAGCACGTTTAGACCGGCTCATTGACGTATCTTCTCCCACAAACATTTTTGAATCACATTAACCTTGGTGATCGTCAGTACCGTGCTCTTTTTACTCCAAATTTTTCTGGACAAGCCAGATGTCTGCTCGATATTCTGCCAACCAATTCCTTCTTTTGGAATCAGGCTCAGTAAAAGGCCTCTCGTAAACCACTATCTCACATTCAATCCGGCGTTGTTCTTAAACCGTTTTCTCCGAAAGATCATTCAACTGTGATTACTGATGTATCTCCTACTGGCATAGGTGCTGCTCTTGAACAATGCGAGCGGCCAGTCATTTGCATTTCAAGGAGGCTCACTAAAATTGAACAAGGATATTCACAAACACAAAGAGAAAGCTTTGCAGTTTCCTGGGCCGTCAGGTGTGTGCGTAGATAATCATTTGGCCAAAATTTTGCCATAGCAACTGACCATAAGGCATTGCAGTTCATCTGTCACTCGCATCATTCATTATCGAAATTATCAGCTGCGACGGTTCAACGATTAAGTATTACACTCAGCTCATGTGATTATGATATTCCGCATCGTAGTGCTAAATACATACCGCACGCTGAGCCATCACAAATGCCACATTCATCTGGACCACCAATCAAATATGATTGTCTGTTGATGCAGCCACTACCAGTGCGGCGTGAAGATCTTGGTAAGGATACAAAAACGTATTTTGCTCCGGTGGTTTCAGCTGGACGTCGAACAAAAATCGGAGATCCCCTGATTCCTACTCTTGCCGTGGCAATTTGTCCATCACTCTAAATAGATTATTGTGTCTTAAAGGTCGTGGGGTAATTCCCCCGACAATTCGTTCTGTCATATTGGCGGATCTCCATTCAGAACATTTGGGAGTCAGCAAAATGAAGTCACTGGCACGACTCACTCGCTAGTGGCCGGAACCGGATTCCGACATCATACGTACAGCCAAAAACTGCTGTCAGTGTATGCATTCAGAGTCTTCAAGGTGGCTTCCTTGGCCAGTGCCACGTGAGGCATGGCAGCGGGTACGTGAAGACTATTGTGGACCCTTGGGTAAACGCTACGCTTTTGTGGCCATCAATGCATCTTCCCGTTGGCCAGAGGTATATTTATCACCTCCGTCTACGGCTGGTTTCACATAAACTGCACTCAGAGAAACATTCACCAGAGAATGAGTTCCGTTTATGCTAGCTACTGACAATGAAGCACATTTTCTGAGTGGTTGAAAGGTCTTGGCTGCAAAAATGTATACACTGCTCTCCGTCATTCACAATCTAATGGTCTTGCAGTGAATTTTGCGCGCTCGCTTAAGAGTGCAGTTCAGTCTGTGAATACCTATATATTTTTTAGAACTTGATCGTACCATTGACAGTTTTCTTACGCAATATTGTAACACTGCACATACTGCTACTGGTAAAAGTCCGTCTCAGTTATTTAAATGCCGTAGTTTGATAACCAATTTTTAGTATTCTGAAAGCTGATGTCAGTTATTTCAGAGGTAATGGTTTACGACTGGCGAACGGGATCGTCATTTCGCGCAACGGGAACCGGATGGTCATTATTCTGGACCTAGATGATTTATCCAGTCATAAACGTCATGTTAACCAGGTACAGTTCAATGAATAAAAAAGTCTGGTGTCATCTCACCTGTTGTTGCACCAACTTATAATTCTGATCTAGATGCATTTGAATCCGAAAATCCCGTGGAACAACCAACTATTCAAAGAGATTACAAACACCCCCACTTCAATTCAACGTGCGGCGGATGTGATACTCAAGATTGGCTCTTTCTGTTTTGCGTTACTGCAGTCTCTCTCTGTTACAATACATAGTGGTACCGTACATGATTCCGCGCATTCGAAAATATTACTACGTTCCATACGTTCGTGGAGTTCTTAATTTTCAGTAGTTCTGTGCGGGGTCCAGCCTATTCAGTCCACTCGATATTGCATCCACCCCACGTGTAACAGCAGTATTCAAGTGTAGGACGAATTTGAACTTTATACAATCAGAGGAGGTGGTATGGTTTGAGGAAACGTCTGGCGTAGAACGGGAAACCAATTTTGTGTGCAGCACGAAACGCAAGCGAACATACGTATGAAGACCAAGATAGAGAGGAGATGGTCTAAAGCTTCAGGAAAAGCATCGAGTTGGTGGAATTAAGGGGAACCGAATCAAAATTTAAGTGGGGAGAAAATAAGTGGTCGACGTTTCGATTACCCGAGGTGACCGAAAAGTCGCCAACCTACCAACGATTTCGACTACGGTGTGTTATTAAACAATAAAACTTTACTATAACATTTCACATGGCGCATCGATTTTTCGATACACTTCGAACCAATCTCGGTTCTGACACAGTAATCCTTATCAGAAAGTAAATGGTGTTTGAGAGAAGTGATGTTTGAGAAGCATTGAAGAGAACACGATTTTGAGAGACCCAAGAGAGGATCTGTTCAAGGTCCGAACTGAGCGATGGTACAAAGGCGCAAGGGTTGCGGTCGATGTTGGCGGTGGCACAATGGGAGATGGGATACGAAAGAGAGTAGTGAAGGGTGGCATCATCGGTAAAAGCGTGGATGGAGTTGGAAGTGATGGGCAAGAAGTCACTAGTGAAAAGCAGAAAGAGGGTGGGTAAAAGTACAAAACCTTGGGGAACACCAGCATTCACGGCAAAAGGTTGTGATTGTGCCCCATCAACTCGAACGGAGATGGTCCGGTTACCGAAAACAATTGACGCCCACAAGACAAGGGCTGGAAGAAACCCAAAACTGGGCAATCTAGGCAGTAAACCCTTGTGCCAGATACAATCAAAAGCCTCCGATATATCTAGTGAGACCAGATGTTTCTCTGTGAATAACGAGCGTCGCTGATCAGGAGTACGAGACCGTAGCTAGTAGGTCATCAGTGGAAAGACGAGATCGGAATCCGTATTGACGATCGCTTAGCAGTCATTCACGTTCGAGGAACGGTCACAACTGGTTGGGAATTATGGTTTCCATGACTTTTGAAATTACAAAAGTTGGGGAAATGCCCTTGACGAGAAACCAAAATGATCGGCCACCAGTAGCGGAAGAAGCTAGACGTTCGGCTGTGTCAGATGAAACGATTCTTGGCTTTCTGAATGGGAAGCGAGCATTTATTTTTAGCATGCGCGAAGAGACTGCTTGATTGGGGAGTATCGGACCAGCACCACCGTCTGAATGCTAAGTTCTTGAAGCGCACAGCGCGATTGCAGGCGTGGGTAAACCATTCAGGAGAACGTAGTTTGCCGAGTCTGGAAAAGTGTGGAGTAGAAAGAAGCATGTCTTGGGAAACGGTCTTAGTAAAGTTTGAAGCGGACAGGAAAACGTCACGTGAAGCAGCAGTCACCCCAAAGATAGGAGGCCAGAAAATCACGAAAACCATCCCAGTTGGCCGAACTGTAACTCCAAAAGGCGCGTCTGGAGTTGCACATAGAAACTGAGGGAGAAAAGGTGATGGAGAAAGAGATAAGACAGTGGCCCAATGAGCCACATGGAGGAAGGGTAGTAATATCACAGAATAAGGGGGGACAGGAAGTGAGAAAGTCGAGACTGTGTGCATGATTGTCAACCTGGTCGGGAATGCGTATGGGAAGGTCAGCGAGTCGACTTAGATTGTTGACCAAAGCGAAAGCTCCGGCTTTGCGTCCCACAGCCGTAGTGTGGACATTCAGATCACCATGAATGGTAACTTGGCAATCAGGGTCTGATACGAACAAGTTCTCAATGCCAGATAACAACAAGTCAAAAATTGAGTGATCGCTACTGTTGAGAGGGCGATAAAAGGTACGAAAGTAATGATTAAAAGAAGGGAACCGAAGTCTCAGCCACATCAGCTGGAACTGGCGGTTGGCAAAGTCCACGTATGGGACACGGGAGGCAGCAACTGACTGGCGGATGAAGGCACAGACACCAGCTTTAGATAAAAATGAGGAGTGTAAAAAGTAGTTCGGGAACTGGAGATGGATAGTATCCGACGAGGGGGAGATTTGCGTCTCAGTCAAGAGAAAGGCAAGGGGCCAAGAAGATTGAAGAAAATGATGCACAGAGTCAGTGTTGTGGTTCAGACCGTAAATGTTAGTGAGAGCTAAAGGTTTTCTTTGTTGTGAATACTAAGTAGACATGAACGATGATTTTCTGTGAGCTGTGAATTTTGTGAGTTTTTTTGCGAGGCCAGCAACCTAACCCTGGAACTTGGAGTGGCGAACCATATAAGGCTCCAGTGGGAAAGGCGGTGGTATTACCCCGGGCGACGACAAGACCGTCTATCACCAAAGTTGTTGGGTAATGATTTGTGCCGCATTATCAAGTGCGTCTGATGTTCTTTGTTGAGTGTTATTTGGGGCGGTGGACTATGCTTTACTTATTGACATATTGGGGTCTAAGGCACATTGAGTTTCGCAGAGAATGTCCTCTTGAGGATCGGTCTGTTGATGCAACACAGTTATCGGGCCGTTCTGTCCCCGCTGTGTGATCAAAACGGTCTCTTGTCCACCGTGGAAACTCAAGCATCTGCGGGACCGGGCAGGTCGCGTGTCCAATTAGTTCTACCATATCACCCCTTCGGCTTCGCTGGCTAGGGCATGTGTCACGTATGCCACCTTGTCGACCTCCACGCCGCACTCTTTTCGACGACCCAAATGTTGGCTGGAAACGACATAGCGGAGGCCAAGTCACGACATAACAACGGTCTATCAAAGTGTTGACACCAAGGCTTTTTTCTGTCGGTTCCTCATGCTTGCATGGTTGGGGATCTCGAAATCCACAACATAGCTAGCTGAAAACGTTGGATATGGCTCAAAGTCGTCCTTATTGGCGGTTATGTTGTGACGACTTGTATTCGAACTCCTGAGATGTTTCCCTGTTGATTCTTCACGGTCATTTTTCTGTTTCATGTTTTCGCGTGACATCACGCTTCTTTACATTATACTAGCTTATCAGCAGACATATATGTACTATGGATTTTATTCGGCGAGTTCCACTTCATGTACCAGAGGACCGCGCTCCGATGTTCGAGAATTTCCCTTAGCAAGAACGGGACCCGGGGTTGATAACCAAGTTGGCAAGGTGATGCCGGTTACGGACTTGTGACATTACGAGACAAATGTTCCTTAGGAGTACCGTTTGTGGATATGCAGATCAGAGACCAAACAGATTATAAAGCATCAAGGAGGACGTTCTTCCAGCGAGTAACAATTAATCCTCTGGTAGTTAACCCAACGCAGTAGTGCGCCACGATGACGCATCTAACCATTTTTCTGGGAGCTGTAGCTAGTAATGCGGGTTGCGATCCTCTTTTAGTGGAAGAAAGTTAGAAGTTCTGAAGAGACAAACAAGGGACTTCTGTCAAACTGAGCGAATAATGTCATGCCAAAGATTGTGAACAGTTGACAGAGGCATTTCATGACAGTGGATGAGGAAACATCGAGACAAGGAAAACCGCGGGTACTCGTCAGTATAATGATTAGATGGCGATCGTTGGAAACCGACGGCAGTGGTCCTCTCAGATCGATACCTGGTATCTGAAAAGGTTGTGTCGTTTTGATGATGGCAGCATGTGGTGGGTTGAAAAAGTGAGGCTTGATTTCTGTGCAAGCTGGGCATTGAGCCACCACGGATTTCACATTTTGTTGGGAATACGGCAAGTCACGTACCCTCACAAAGTACATAAGGCGCGCAATACTCGGGTAGCACAATGAACTGTACAGTTGTTCGAGACTCGGAAGACAAACCAATGAAGAGCAGGAAACTCGTGACAGGGCACCGGCCGCAAGTGCGCCTACGGTCATAGGTTGATTGCGTTCACTGAACGAGTGAGTGTTTAAGCTACAAGCGGCAGGGGTTTCATCTTTGTGACATTTCGGATTGGTTTTGAACTGTTTACAGTAGCAGCTTGTTCTGTGGCTGTTCGCAGATCGAGTTTTCTCGGTTGACGTATGTAACTCGAACATATACCCGTAATACGATCAGACAGGATTGTGCGGTTGCCACAGGTACGAAAATACGAGAAATCGAGAAGTAAAATGCTGAATGATTTAGGCTTTATTTATCTGAAAATCTTCCATACGCTAAAATGTAAAACAAACAGTCGTTAGAAAATTTACCGAATACAAAGGAGGTTATTGCAATAATACTCACCAAGTAAGAAGATACACAACGGTATCAGAGATGAAGGAATCTCGAACGGCTTGATCGCGATGTTGATCCACAGTAACGGCGTGGAAGTTGCACTCTTTAGCTAGTGAAAGACGTAACTCAGCAAATTGATCATGAGATTGTCCTTCTTGATGGCATATATAAGGTAAACATCGGGGAGTTATTTTGCTTTTCGGCTTGACATAAGTTCCCAGTACTGAGTAGGTTAAGAACGTAAACCGGCTCACATCTCCAGGAAATGTCCCAAAAGGTACCAATGTTACATGCGACCAAAGTCTGCCATTAGAGCGGCAGTTGGACGGACACCCATTTATGGCTGGGCAGGACGGCGGACACTTTTCGTAGTTCATGGATAAGGCCGAAGTGTTGAAGAGCAGGAGAGAGAGTGTACATAGCAGTGAATATATATATATATATATATATATATATATATATATATATAATGTATATTCTGAGCCATGTCCCTCAACGTCTCTAACCAACAGAAATCCTCTTCCCTTGAGCCCTGATCTGGAAGGCGGGACTTACTTTTACTTTCACACGACTCTGTTGCCAGAGGATGAGTCGACCCTATGGATATCACGGATCATCACCGACCATGCACGGCGGTTGGATGCGAGCTCAGCATAAATCGCCACCCAGTTTTTCCTCCAGTGTCACAGACCGTAGCTTGTATGTTGTCCGAGCATGCATGTCTGTGTCGACGGTCCTCAACCACGTTTTCAGTTGACCACCAACCATCCCGTACATGGTCCAGGGCAGAGTGTTCGTCTGGAGAGTTCTGTGTTGGGTTGCCGGAGTATGTGGCCGCGCCACTGCAGGCGGTGGCGTTGAAGTAGGGCGGAGAGTTGGTCAGCGTTGCAGCATCACACGAGAAAGCCGAGGTTTTTGCTCCCCGGTTTGCCTCCAACTCCACATTATCTTATTATCTTACTTCTTCGGTTGCTTCTCTTCCCTCTGTCTCCCATTTTTAACTCCATAATAGCAATAGGAAGATCCGCCAAGCGCCACGTTCTCTGGACGCATGCAAACCACCCGGTCCGGACGGTCATCATCATCATCATCATCATCGTACAGCGTTAAACAGTAGGGCAAGCCCCACTGACCATTGCCTTTCTCACCATGTTGCACGTTGAATTAGAAAGTATGACTATACAAGATGGACAGGGAGTGGACCTACATAAGTGGGAAAAGAAAAGAGTGCCCTAATAACCAACACACGGAGTACACAGTCTAACTGAACAAACGCACATCGATCAGTCATTCTGGTTCGATAGAAAGTGACAACACGATCGCCACTGCTCGCGGTTCGCTGCCATATCCTTCAGTGTCTCCAGCCAACTGGTAGACCGACCTTTTGGACCCCACCCACGAAGACGTAAAGCACCTACTTTCCCTAAGTCTGCTGTACATTTTCTCATTCCTCGCTGCCACGTCATCTGTTGACCTCCACGTGGTCTCTTCCACTCCCTAGGAGGAACGGAGAATAGGACACGGTACGGTAGCCGTGTGTTTGCCATACGTAATTCATGCCCCAACCAACGAAGTCTACTAAGTTGGATACGCTGTGACAGAACGTTCTCTGAATTAGTACCCAATACTCGCTTTCTGACTTCATCGTTGCTTACTCGGCTATTCCACCCAATCCTAACGATACTATGTAAACATCGATGGTCGAAAACCTCAAGACGACGAATATCTTCAGCATTCAGACTCCAAGTTTCTCAACCATACAACAAAACTGAACACACTGCAGCACAGTATACACGGCCTTTCAACTTCAGTGAAATATCAGATCGACGCCACAAGTGCTTCAGTCCAGCGTGTGCCGCTCGAGCCTTGGATATGCGCGTGCTCACCTCTATTACTGTGCTCCCATCCGTCGTCACGCAGCTACCGAGGTAGGTGAAGTGGTCGACAACTGACAACACCGCTCCATCGAGCATCAAGCTCGGAATTGTTGACGTCCAGTCTTGTAACATCAATTTGCACTTTGAAGGTGCGAAGCGCATGCCGAATGGAGCTACAGCTCTTGCGAGATTATCTAGTGCATGTTGAGCATGTTCCGTGCATTCGAACAAGCAGACAACGTCGTCCACGTAATCTGGGTCACATAGCTTTTCACTATTTCCTAGTTCGACGCCCACATCCTGAAGATTTTGCAGCGCACTGTCCATTATTTCGTCCATAACGAAGTTGAACAGGAATGGAGACATGGGACATCTCTGTCGAACGCCACGGGTCATTTCGAACCGACCGGATAGTTCACCGTAAACCGTAACGCGGCCAGAAGTATGAGAATGCAATGATCTCATTAGGTTCACGAACTTCTGGGGCATACCTTTTCGATGAGGAACACTGAAAAGCGATGTTCGATAAACTGAATCGAAGGCGCCTTTCAGGTCTACGAAAAGCATTATTGTTGGTCGGTGGTGCGTGTGACGCGTTTCAAGTAGTCGGCGAAGAGTAAAAATCTGGTCGATGCATCCTCCGCCACCGGTAGCTTACGGCGATATGATCAATTTGACTCAAAGTACCTGTAGAGTTAGAGCGCCATGTCGCTGTGCGACGCGAGCTGTGTCGGAAAATCTTACTAGACAAGAACAATCTATTGTCTGCACAAAACTGAAGAAGCCTATCCCCGTTATCTGTACGCTCAGCAGGTAAAGCACAACGCCCACCTAAACAAGCTTCTGAAGCACTTATTTTGCCAACTTATGTATTGAAATCACCCACTAGCACTACAATATCAGATTATTTGCTCTTGCAAACGAGAGTGGTCAGTTCATTGTAGAACCCATCCTTCTGCATGTCAGAAATACATTCTGTTGGGGCGTACGCCGAGATCACAAACAAATTGCGTTTAACACAACTATCCTTTCGAACGCCGACTGACCCTTGGAGTCTCACAGCACATAAACGACTGTTAACAGGGATCCAGTCTAAAAGGGCAGCCTCAGCCTTGTCAGTCAAGGCAATTCCTACACCACGTTGACCCACAGCTCTAGCTGCTTCGTCTCCTGAGGTGCGCAGAATATACCTCGATGAGATACCAGGAGCAGTTAGTTGAAATACACTGCTCGAATCCTGTATACGCGTTTCATTTAAGCAGCAGACATCAATCTTCAGAGAACCTATTGTGAGCGCTAGGCACGCCTGCTGACCGGCCTGCATGAGTGTACGCACGTTGAAGGAGCCGAGATTAAGAGGCTGACGAGGCCTGAGAAAATGTGAGTTACCAGTCAGAGGATTATTCCCGACACTATTTGACAATGAACCGTTGCGAGTATCGACCGTGTTATCAGTGGGAGCATTATAGGTGGATAGATGAGGCAAAGAGGGATGGTTAGGGACAGAAGACAATGGTTGAATAAAAGAGAGGGAACTCTGAGCAGTAGTCCACTTATCACTACCCACCCCGCTCGATGCAATGGGCAGTGCGGTCCTGATTATCGTGCGCGACGACCGATACAGTATGGAATTCTTTGTATTCGTGCAGTTCCAGGGAGATGTTTATACGGGTACTGCTAGGTTGTCCAGCCACAATGCAGGAGGACGATTAGGGTCCTCATCCAAAGCCTTTAGTTCTACCAAGAACCTATCCGCAAGGCAGCGGGATGACTTAGTGGAAGCCCGTTTGCTTGGATCAATTATTCTTCCACTGATTTTGCCGATTGAGTTGCCAGCTCAAATCAACCCCCAACTTGGAGGACCAGGAAACTGGACTTTGTCTGACCTCTACCTATTGACCTTTCTGGGTCAGTGGCGTGCAAACCATCACACCACGTCAAGGTCCAGTCTCGTCGTGATGGCAAACCTGGTATACTGTCATTCTCAGTCTGTTAAAAAGTGAGCCCACCCATGTTTCACCTGTGTAGTCTGAGTGATGGTACGGGTGACACTTTATTAGTTGTTATCCATTACGTATAAAATCACAACCTCTTCATTTTGTGTATTGTGAACTAGAGCGGATGGTTCTCCAGAGCCGATACCTAATCACACCCGGGTTAGTGTACAAAAGCTGCAGATTCACACCAGTTAACACCTCACCAGCTATGCATCAGACCATGAACTACTTGAGGTGAATCACAGTTCCCAGGCTAAAAGATCCGCAGTCTAGGTAGTAACTTGGCTCCAAGAATGGAATATAAGATTACATACAATGATGTGCGACCGGTGTACAGCGTTGAGCAACTAACTAACACCTCAAGCTGAGCATTCAATCTAGCTTAGTTTGAACGATCACTAACCATGCGCTGAGTGCGGCGATTTTCATTGCTGTCGGCAGAAATTCCACTTGAAAGTCAATCCAATCAGAAGCAGAAAAAAGTAAGAGAACTACAAAAACAACATTGACTAGACAGAGAAATAGCATGAATCTTAGAGCGCCACTAGTGGCGATACTTCATCATATCAACCAGTTTCTTTAAACACAGTGAATGTGACTCTTAGACTCCAACAATGGAGCCCAACACATCCTGTGGCCAATTTCATCGGTCAGGATTTTTACACCGTTCTCTCACGCCGCGGACTGGCCACTATAGTTCATCTTCCTATCACTTTTCGCCTCCTGAATCCTTTTTTGTTGCTAGAGGCAGTTTTATTGTATACCCGATGGAGCTTTATGGAATTTGCCAATCGAAGCAACATAGGTAGGCCACCGATTTACTCATACTCAATCGCAATGATGGCAACGCACACGGACTTACGGTCATGTTCGTTCTTATCATTTACGCGCTTGCATTTAAGTCAAAGAATATTCAGGAATTCCGCGTATACTGTGTTGCTGTGCGCGCTCAGTTGTTTGCAATAGTCATTGACACGCGGTGGTGGAAATTGAAAATGTACTTTTAGCGTTTGATCTCACGGCTGGCAAGCTTGCTGAGTTTACATAATATAATCACTGCAGCTTTCCCACTACGGCAGTAGAACTCTCAAGCGCCCATAAACAGTGATGGGACCGTCAACGAGAGAGACATTCTTGACCCTTGGTGATAAGGGTTATTAATTTGCACAAGAATGGAGTTTCCATGAAAATGATCACATTCCAGTTCGTTGTAGGAGGAACGCGGGCGTGGACCAAAATGGTCGACAATCTTCAACTGATCCACACTAGCGGTGACCGATCACAACGTGGTCTATCTGAATCCAACGTTGTGATGACGTAGTAGAAGGCTATGTCAGTCTATGCCACTTCCTATGGCAGAAAATCGTACTCAGCAGAAACAATTTGTGGTCAGAGCATAGGTAGATGAGACGATCGGTGTTGTCAGTGCGACCAGCTGGGATAGCAAGTGGGCCTCCAATGTGCCCTTCAGAATCTCCCAAATGGCCATCTTGAGCAATGAAATCCCCAGCAGTGACCACCAAGTGCGCTGAACATGCGCTTCAGAGCAGATGAGACAAATTTTGGTAGGATAAGTACTTGGTCTCACAGGAGTTGTGGTCAGTTGGCGAACAGAACCGTCTAACCAAACTACACGCAAACGACTGCTGACTGGAATTCAGTCCAGCGGTGCACGCAATGCAGTTGTGCTCAGAGCAATCCCAACACCAGCCTGACCACGTGCACCAGACACCGAATTACCCGACACGCAAAGAGTGAAGCAAGAGATTGAGGTTATATCTAGGGTGCGAAGAGTGATCACAAAATTGAGGTTTTGTATGCGTGTTTCGGAGACACAACCTGTATCTATTTTAAAATTGTCAAGAGTTCTAGCTAGGGCAGACTGTTGCCCTATCTGAAATCGTGTGCGGACAATGAGGGCAGCCAAGTGAAGTGAACATTTGGGCTTAAGAAGTGCATTCGGTTTATACTCGACTCCTGAACTACTGCTTTTATCATAGCCGCAATTTCCCCCGGCACTTTGCATCGACCTTAAATTAAAGGATATAAAATTGTTAAGGCTGTTTACAGGAAAGATACTGGAGGTTTCTGGGCGAATCATAAATCATAACCACCCACACAGTAGAAGTGGTATCTTTTTGAGAACTCTAACCGACCCACAAGACACTGGGACGTTAACCCACGGGAACGTGGTTGAAGCACCCAAGAAGGAACTTCTTCTGGTCTGTCACGTGAGACCTGATTGTTGCGAGAACGCTGTCTTGTTTTCGCTGGTGCTTTGTTATCGATCCGCTCTTTGGATTCAGTCCTCAGCCCCATGTACCTAATGGAGCAAACAAAAAATGGACCGGGCAACATCCTTTGAGTCGTGGGCTGCCCAGCTTAGGCGGGCGATAGCTGCCCAATGAAGTGCGATAACTTCTTCCGCCGTCGAGAGAAACTACAGATACAACCCTCCTAAGGTCATCTTGTGGAGGTTTTTAGACCGGTAAACTGTTTATCTCCTTGTTTATTCGCTGAATGGTCTTCTCCAGGGGCATAGTGTTTAAACCCAAATGGTGCCCATCAACTGGTTCTGAGACTAGACTTCTTCTGGCCCCTACCCATTGACCTGTCAGGTATGATTGCATCTCCGGCTTGAAGAAGCCATCCTGTATAGCTCTTTGTGTCATGGAGGCGCGCAAGCCATCACACCACGTCAAGGTGCAGTCTCGTCGTGACGGTCCGGACGCTATACCACCCATTGTCCTTAAAGTGTGTACCCCTGAATTGGCCCATCTCTTACGTCGTCTCTTTTGCCCTTCTCCCTCTCTCTGTCTCTCCAACTTTCTACTTTTCCGATCCCTTAGAAACACGCCGTGATTTTTCCTATTCTCAAACGCGGTGATCTTTCTGACCTGAGTAACTATCGTCCTTTTTCCCTCACACCTATTATTTTGAAAGTATTCGAAACTGTCATCTCCGACCAACTGCGTGCGTTTCTCGAACGCGAAGGACTACTGAGTGATCGCCAATACAGATTCTGACCTCGCCGTTCCACCGGTGATATCCTGGCTCTCTTCTCACATTACTGGTCGGCTGCACTCGACAACCACGGAGAAACACACATGGTGTCACACGACATCACGAAGGCCTTGACCGAGTTTGGCACGAAAGTCTTCTGGTGAAACTGCCTTCGTTCGGGTTCTCCTCCGCTCTAGTATAGTGGTCATCAAGTTTCCTCAGTGAGCAAACCATCTCCGTCTGAGTTGACATGGTTCTGTCCCACCCATTTCGTGTGAATGCTGGTGTTCCCCAAGGTTCAGTAATTGCACCCACCCTATTTTATTTATGAGTGATCTTCTATCCACTACCAATCCAATCCAGTCCTTTGCCCTTCATTCTTCCCGCACTCCTCGCCATGCCAACACCAACATCGACGGTGACTGCAGTGCAGTCAGTGCGTCTTTACAGCCCGACCTCGAGCACCTCCTCCTGGGGATCCCACAATCATATTGCGTTTAGTGCTTCCAAAACTCTTCTCAATTCCCTTAAAACATCATTCGCTCTCCCCTCATTTATCCTTTGATCCAACTGTGCTGCCTTCTACAGATTCTATCCATTTTCTTAGCTTATCTATAGCTTCTCTATGTCGGTCCGCTTTCATATCTCAGCCGGTCTCTCGTGCTGCGCGCAGAGTTGGTTTTCTGTTTCGCACCAAACGCTTCTTACACGAGCTCATCTGCTATACAAAGCTCAAATCCGCCCCGCACTTGAATACTGCAGTCACTTGTGGGTTGGAGCTTCGTCTACCTCTCTTTCTCTTTTTGATCGGTTCAAGGGGAGGCCCTCCGGCTGATCGACGGCCTGTCTTTAACCTCGAGTCTGCGGTCACTAGTTCATCGTCGGGCTGTTGCTTCGTTGTCTCTTCTACCGGTACTTGCTTCGGCAGTTCGTCTTCCCAAAACGTTTACCCGAACATTAGGTACCCAGGCAACTAGTCATCTTTATCAAGTTTCCGTCACTGGACGTCGCACGTCTATGTTTCAGTCTTCTTTCCTTCCCCGAACCATTGAATTAAAGAATACTCTGTTTCAGTCTTCTCACCTACTTACAACCTTTCTCTCTTCAAAAGCAAGATCACTAAACTGGTTCTAACGTAAAATTTCCCCCACAACCCACTTTTACAGTATGTCTTCTGATTGTGGGATTTATCTCTTGTGCTGTAATTCACTTTCAGTGCAATAAAAAAAACTATCGTCCCCTTATTTCGTCATTTGATAGCATTTCATGCCAGTATGACGAAGAATTCGGCGCCGACGCCAGTGGTCGAACACCTCCAGCCCCCTGATACCTTCACCACGTAGTGGTCAGATTTCACACCCGTATATCAGCACGGGTCAGACATCGGCACAGAGGACGTGAATCTTCGTTCGAAGGCTAATTTTGCTCCGTGACCTTAGCACACGGCGGAGCTGAAGAAACGCTCTTCGTGCATCATCAATCCTTGAAAGTGCTTCGTCCTTTGCCTGACCATTCGGAAGCAGCGTTGATTCCAGATAGCTGAAGGACGGTACATACTCGATCGCCCAACCATTGATGAACAACTGCTGAACTGACGGCCCAGGGCAAGTCGAAAAAGCCCTGGTTTTCGCTGAATCATCTTCGAAACCAGTGGTCTTCGCGAAGCAATCGAGTCGGTTCAGGACGTGCTGAAGTGTGGCGGGAGAATCTCCTGGCACGACAACATCGTCCGCATACTCCAGGTCTGAGATGTGCACCATTGGACTCAATTTGACACCGGGGTAATCAGCCAAGACTTCGTTCATTGTCCAGTCGACTGCATGGTTGAACAACACTGGCGAGCGAGGGCATCCCTGTCTAACATCGGAGTCAGTTGCGAACGCCGAGGACTTTTCGCGTGCACTCGAACACGTGCGCTAGTGGAGGATCCTTGAGAGTTTAATAAGCATACCGTCAGATTCTAATATACCTCAAAGGCATTCGCAGTTAAACGAGTCAAACGCAGCCGGGAAATAAATAAAGTAGGCTGCTATTGGCTGCCGGAACTTGTAGCTGTGTCCCAGTACTCGGCGCAGTGTGAAGATTTGATCCGCTTAACCTCTGCCACGGAGGAAACCCCCTTGGTTCGGTCGAGTGCGGAAGTCTCTCGTGACTGAGAAGCGAATGAATAACAGTACACAGAAAATCTTTGTAGCGACGTCAATTGAACTGATCCCCCGGTAGTTCTCGCACTCTGTCTTGTCTCTTTTCTTAGGAATGGGTGACAGAATAGACGCATCCCAGTCTATTGGAAATGTCTCTTCTTCCTATATAGATCGGAACAGCACACAGAGCCTGTCTATCAGCGATGATAAACAAGTCTTATACACTTCTTATGGTATGCTATCGTCTACAGCAGCTTTTCTGTTTTTCAGCTGGTTGATGACCCTGGCAATTTCCGTCACACTTGGTGGCTCGCAGTTGACGTCGTCCATTTCTACGCTTGGGGAGAATGGAAGGTCCGCGGTGTGACCGGAATGTCGGTTGAGAAGCCGGTCAAAATACTCTACTCAACGTTCGATTTTTCTTCTCTGGCCTGCCTAATCACTTAGAACGGATTCAGGTTCCCATCACCCATTCAAAGCGTTGCGAATGAGTCGAAATAATTTGCCAAAGTTATCCGTACCAGAAACGGTCTCTATCTTCTCTGCCACTTCTGTCTAATTCCTTATACGACCAGCTTAAGCCAAGCACGGAGCCTCTCGCTGTAGTCTTAGGCATTCGGTGCTTCCCATCATTCGGGCTTCCTGTGCCTTGGCTGATAGTTGAAAGGCGGTCACTGAGATCCAGTCTTTCAGACTTTTCCCAGCTCCCTCTAGACCCTTCCAAGCAGCCTCATTGACCACCGACTTCATCACCTTCCATTGTTCTTCCACGGAGAACCCACCCGTTTGCACGCTAGTTAGAGTAATCAGCCGGACTGCGATAGTGTTCGAGAGGGCGTTGCGCTTTTCCGGTATTTCCAGGGCTGCGACATTGATTCGGCTGGGCGTTGAGACTTTGGGGCGCGCTGGCAGGTGGGTTCTGAAGCGCGCACGTACAAAGACATGGTCTGTACCATTCGTGTTTCCCGTTATTGCGCCGCGGCACGCTCGACAGTTCCATAAGGATGAAGCCCAATGGGATCGCACTAGAATCTGATCAGTTTGATGCCCTGTGCGACCATCGTTTGAGTACCAGGATAACGGATGTCTTCTGGGTTGTTAGAAGCGCGTGTTTCAGATGACTAACCCGTTAGCATCGGCCAGATTCACTAGACGGTTTCCGTTCTCACAAAGTTTACCAAGTCCGGTTCTTCCCCGGACGTAACGAGTGGACTCATCCGAGAGACCTGTTCGTGCGTTCCAGCCACCGGCGATGAAGGGTGTATCACTGCTTGAAACGCGATTGATCAGATCTTGCAATTTGTCGTAGAAGTCATCTTTTGTTGTGTTTTCCGGCCGCATTTATTGGAGCATAAATAGCAATCACCGAAAAGTTCTGGAGGGAGCCCTTAAAGCGTGCTAGGACCAGCCTCGAAGAAATCGGTTCCCAAGAAATCAGGGTACTGTTAACCTTTTTGCTCACGCATAATGCGACACCATGGTGTCTGGAATTGTCCTCGGGTTCACTATGATAAAGCCAATAAACTGTATCCACTCTCAGAACCTTAACACACCGAGAGCCGGAGCTGGGTAGTCGAGCTTCCGAAAGGGAGGTAATGTCTTCATGGTAATCATGTAGTGTTCGCATTGTAATACTCAGGCTACCTACATCTAGTAGCGTTCTCACATTCCAACAGACTGTGTACCTGTTTTTTACGGCAGAGGGCTACATGTTGCTACCTTGTCACCTCGATTTCTGGGACACGAGGCGCGTCGCATACCGGGCACGCCGTAGCATGATGAGAGCGCGTAAATTCACAGTAATCCATGGAGTCTTTGGCATAGTGATACAAATCGATGTCTCCAGCCCCATTTGGGACTTATGTGATATTCCATAGCCCAGTCCGGCCTTTTCTGTTCGAGGGTGCACCGCTAGTCTTTGCACATCCAACTGCAACCTGCGAGGCAGCAGCGGCAACGGTCTTATTTGGAGGCGGGCCGCGTGCGCTGCGTCACAGTGCAGCCAACAGACTTGTGTGGTATTTTAGAAAGGGAAATGCTAGCCAAGCAAAGACCTACCGTATTCTCAGGCACTGCTGCTTCTCGTCCGCGACCACTCATTCAGTGAGCATAAGCCAGCTTTATTCACGACTAACGACTGGTTTGATGGCCGTGTCCGTATACGAGACGCGCCCGGTAGCATGCAGCTCTGCTTCAGATCAGTACAACCTCGATTGGGAGGGAGCCGGGAAGTACCAACCGAAGCCAATGCTGACGCTAATTTCTTCATACGTCTACGCCAAGCCAAGATCTAACCGCCGCGTCGCTTCTTCCAGCCTTGCCCAGCACGTGTGGATAGAGCACATAAAGGTAGACGATGAGCAGGCATCCGCAAAACATGTCCGAGCCACCGGAGGCGGTGTGGAGCGATCACTCCAGTCAGAAGGTTACTATCCACGCCCAACACACAATGGTGCACTTCGTCATTAGTCACTCGATGTTCCCACCAGACATGAGCAATGCTTCAGTGGCATCAGTCGTCGAACACAGAAAGACGCTGAACATCCTCAACGCTGAGTGACCAGGTTTCGCAACTGTAGAATAAAATGCCATGAACTGCGATGATGTACACCCGTGCCTTAAGAGAGAGCCTGATGTCACGGCGGCGCCACCAGTGTCGCAGGTTCGCTCTGGCTCTCGCTGTTCGTGAACTGATCTCCCCTTACCCCACCCCCAAACTCTCCCACCCCAACCCCTCCCCAAAACTGCTTTCAGCTGTTATCAAGCTCCCAAGGTAATAAAGTTGTCAACTAACTTAACCTGACCACCACAGAGGGTAATTGCAGGTAAAGGCTTCTGTCAACCTTGCAAAAGGCACTTTGCACTTAGAGGGCGCAAAGTGCATACCACATGTGGATCCCTCAATCGCCCAACGATTCAGAATGTTTGTGTTGCCTGTGCTTTGTCATTTACCAAGGCGATATCATCGGCACATTTCAAATCAAAATTATGATCATTGGGAGGAGTTCAACTCCACCGGCTGGAAGACTAGATGAGGCATTTCTCAGAACAACCATTGCGCACAGTTGAAGAGAGATGAGGATATAGGGTTGTTGTTCCCCACTGGAAACGATGAAAGGGGTCGAAAGCCGGCCGTGGGTCCTAACCCGACCTGAGGTGTGACGACACAACTCTTTGGGGTTGATACATATTTCTCAGTACTCCATTTCCCAACCATTAGTTCTATACTGCAGTCCTATCGACAGAGTCTAAGGCCGCGCGAACATCCAGGACCACGGTGATTGTTTTTTTTTGGAAGGTGTGGTGGTGCTGTAGCAGTTGTCTGAGGGTGAAGAATTGATCGATGCATCCATGACCGGCACGAAACCCAGCATGCTCGTCGCGAGTCTACCCTTCATGCGTTTGGCACAATTTTCGAATTATGACAGACACAAACAGCTCTGACGCCATTGGAATAATGCTTACACCCCTATGGTTAGCGCAGTCGCTGCGCGAGGCCATCCTAAATGAGGACAGCAGTGGATTCATCCCATATTAAGAGGACCTGGTCTGAATTCCAGACCTTTGGAAGCAAAACCTTAAAAGGGGCTTCGGGAAGGCCATCGTAATCCAGGGCTTTTGTGAAGTCCTAAGGTACGGATTTCCCTGTGATTGATTTATCGAAACAGACCACGAGACGTGTATCGGAAGAACCATTGGTGAGTCTGATACTCAGAGCCAACTTAGCTGTCTTGAAGTGCCCCGCCCAGCATTCGAGAAGCCGCTACTGATTGTGAATAGGCGAACTGTCAGCTTCATACATCGTTTCACTCACACCAGTTCAGTTCATTTCGGATAACCATTACCCATGCATTGGTTGCGGTGGTTGTGGTTACTATCTCCGGGTGGCAACGTCAATAGAAAATAATGTAAAAAAATAAAAGTAATAACAGAATAGTAGGAGGACTACAAATATCAGTATCAAGTCGATAAAGAAATTTCTTGAGTACAAGAGCGCCGCTGATCGCGACACCTAACCATTTCTTCTAACGTATATAACCACTGAGTGGGAAGGTCTCTTGTACCCCACCCAGGAAGTCTAACACGCCCTACATGGCAGAGTCCACAGGTTAGGTTTTTCATGCCTTTCTCATCGTCTAACCAGTGCTCGCCTCAGAAAACGTTGTGCGCCGAGGAAACCTGTCAGGGGACATACACAACACCTCTCCCAACCATCTTAGCCTGGTGAGCTTGATTTGATCCTTGAACCTGTGAATTTCCGCCGAACCTCAGCGTTGCTCACACGGTGTCCTCCATCCGCCGTGGCGATGTTTCCGAACCATACAGAAACACGGATGTCATGTCAACGCCACAGATGACTCAGGTTGGCAAATGCCAAACAAGCCTTCTGTATACGCACAGACGCCTCATCCGATATCCGACCTCCCGGTGAAATGCAGCTCCCCAGATGACAGAACTTATCTACCACGCTTATAGTCTCCCCAGACACTGAAAGGTTTGGCTTTGGACCAACCCAATCCTGCAAGAGCATCTTGCACTTTGAAGGTGCAAAACACACACCGAACATCGCTACGCAATCCGTCAAGCTGTCTAGAAAAGCTTGCAACCTACCTGGATCTTCACTTAGAAGAACTATATCGTCAGTGTATTCAAGGTGTAACACTTTTCCACCCAGGAAAAGTTTAATGCCCTCATCCTCACCTGACGAAAGTGATGTCTCTGGGACCAAATCAGTCACAAAATTTAAGAGAAAAAAAGAGAGGGCAACTCTGACGTACACTACTTCTTGTGATGAACTCAGATGAAGGATCACTGGAAGCCCGAACTCGGCTTCGGATGTTCATGCAAAGGGATTTTGCGATGGAATAGGGTTTTTCTGGTGCACCCTTCAACAAGAGACAGCACCAGAGAACTGTGTGGTCGACTGAGTCAAAGGCCGCTGTAAGGTCAAGAAAAACGGAGATAGTGGGCCTACGGAAGATGTATCTATGTTCTAAAATTTGTCGAAGAGTAAAGATGTGGTCAATACAACCTCGACCAGGTCTAAACCCAGCTTGATTCTCGCGCGAGCACCGTTTGCGAGCGTTAGATAAGCGGTAGAGAATAATACAAGCGAGCGGTTTGGATGTGATGCTAACCAAACTTATTCCCCTGTGGTTTTCACAGGAGGACCTGTCGCCTTTCTTATAAATCGGTACGATCACCGATTTACACCAACTCCTTGGAACTCGTTCCTTCTCCCATATCAAACCGAGGAGTTTTTTCAACTCCAGTAATAGCGCTGGGCCACCGTCTTTGAAAATAGACGGAGGCAACTCATCCGGCCCGGCAGCCTTATGTCGCTTGAGATAGCTTATCTCACGACGAACCTCCGTTTCTGACCGAGGACTGATATCCACAACGAGCTGTACCCATTGTATGAGTGATCTAACCTGAAGAGGATAAAGGCCAATGAAACTGCTTCTCGAAATGCTCCGCCCAGTGCATTAGACGACGCTCCTGAGTTTGAATCGGTGAGCCGTTCGCTTCTTTGATCAATTCATTACTGCCTGGTTTACGTGGACCGGTTTGTTTAATCAGACGGAAAAGGTTGCGGCTGTTGCCAATTGCCGCAGGTTTTTTCCATCTCCCTACACTTCGCCATCCACCACTGCTCACGGTCATTTCTCAGGCTCCGAATTAGTTAGCGTTTAAGACATCTTGCCTCATCGTATCTGGAATCCGGAGGAATCGTTTTGCGCACATCTAACAGTGCAACTGAGGATGCAGATATCCATCGTTTCTGTGTGTGTGTCTAGTTGTTGGACCTTGGGTAGCATCAGAAACTGCATGTAGAGCCTGTTTGACCCCTGTCCATCACTCTTCTGGGTCCTGGGCATTCGACTGCATCGATAACCTGGTGGATAATTCTGTTCGGAAAGCAGACCGTTGGTTATCGTCCAGTAGCAGCTGCGGGGGACGGTTTGCTTTGGTGTTGTTTCGGCCATCAACGAGGCGCAAGCCGAAGCGCGCGGACAGGAGCGTGATCAGTGTCTACAGACGTAGACCCAAATGATCGGTAGTCTTGAATTGATCTGTGCCAGCGGTAACCGACGGCAATATAGTCACTCTCGGTCCAACGCTGTGAAGACGCAGGAGGATGCCAGGTTAGCCAGTGTCACTTTTTGTGCGAGAAATTTATACTCGCTAGAAATAGTCCATGGTCGGAACATAGTTGAATGAGTCGATCACCGTTATCAGTTTGATCGGCTGGAACACCATAACGGCCTCCCATGTTCCTCTCCTCTCATCCAGCGTTCCAACTTGAGCATTAAAATCACAAGCAACAACCATGATGTCCGTAGAGAGCACACTGCGGAGCAGTTGAGACAATTCCTGGTAGAATTCGTCTTTAGCCTCAGGAGAGCTACAGTCAGTTGGTGCATACACAGAAACGACAAACAAGCATCGGCGCTTCAATCTAGTGCTGCTGACATGCACAGAACCATTCAACCGAACTGCACACAAGATGACTTCTGACTGGGAATCAGTTGAGCAGTGCACGCTCAGAGCGATGCCAACGCCAGCCTGACCACGAGTACTAGACACCGAATCACCCGACACGCGAAGAGTGAAACGAGAAGCCGAGCTTGTATCAGGGGATCGAGGAGTTAACACTGAATTTGAGTTTTGTATGCGTGTTTCGGGGACACAACACACGTCTTTGTTAAAGGTTTCAAGAGTCCTAGCTAGGGCAGCCTGTTGCCCTGTTTGGTAAATTTTGCAGACGATGAAGGCAGCTAGGTAAAGAGGATGCTTAGGCCGGAGAATGGATTCTCCTTCTTCCTCTGTCTCTAATTTGCTACCCTTTCCGAGAGCTACAAGTTCACAGTCACGACTCATTGTGGCTACTCGTACGCATTTAGAATTGGAAGGTAAAGGATGAAGAGCAGAGAGATGGGGAATGTTTCTCGATTGACCGTTGGAGATTTCTGGGCATATCATACTTCTCGGCTGCCCACACTACAGAACGGGCAACCTCTGGGAACCCCAACCGGAGCCTTAAACTCAAAAGTCTCACTCATCAGACAGTGGGGCGTTAACCCAGTACGGAAACGTCATCGAAGCACCCGTGGAGGAACTTCTTCTGGTCTGCCAAGTGAGACCTGATTACCGCATGCGTTTCGTCTTGTCTTTCGCTGGTGCTTCGTTATCGATCCGCTTTTCGGACCCAGTCCTCAGCCCCATGCACCCAATGGAGCAAGCGAAACATGGACGGGGCAGCATCCTTTGGGCTGGGGGCTTACCAGCTTAGGCGGGCGATAGCTGCCCAATGAAGTGCGATGACATCTCCCACCGTCGAGAGAAACCCCAGGTACTCCACCCCTAGGTCCACCTAGTGGAGGTTTTAGGCCGTTAAACTGGTTTTCCGCTTGTTTATTTGCTGGAGTGTCCTCTCCGGGGGCATAGTGATTAGAACCGGATGTTACCCACCAACTGGTTCTGAGACTAAACTTCGTCTGACCCCTTCCTATAGACCTGTCAGGCATGATTGCGTCTCCGGCTTGGGAAAGCCATCCTGCATAGCTTTTTGGGTCATGGAGGCATGCAGGCCATCACACCACACTACGGTGTAGTCTCGTCGTGATTGCATCTGCACCTACTCTCCTGATATCTCCTTTTGTGATAGAGGCCGCCCCATCTTGTTCGTCCCGCGCAGTAACCAAAATGTAGGTGAATAATGTCGAAGTCTAAGCCCTGATTGATTCGGGTGGCTCCCTCAGCTATATACCTCAAAAGGCTGTCGATTCGTTTGTTTGGCCAGTTTATCCCCACGACTAGAAAGTTACTCGGGCGACGACTGTATTGTCCCTCGTCATATAAGGTTACTGCAGTGTAAGAATTTGTTATTAAGATATCGCCTACCAAAACGTCAAACTGTCAGCCATGTAGAATCTATGTGCTGACGTTCATCTTGGTCATGGTTTTCTCGGATTACAGTAGAAGGTCAAATTACCATTTGGGAGAACATGTGACACTTTCTTATTGTCCGTGCTATCTGCCGCCAAAATCCAATCTCCAACCCTGGTCACTCATCTCTCTCAGACTGTAAGCCTGTTGCCTCTAAATCCCGTTGACACTTTCAAGGACGAGCACTTCATTAAAGAGTAGCTACAGCGTCTCCCAAACGATAACTTAATCGGGCCACTAAATTCTCCGTGGAGTGTTCTCCGGCTGAAGAAAGCCATCCTGTATAGCTCTTTGAGTGATGGAGGTATGCAAGCCATCACATCATTTCGAGGTGCAGTCTGGTCGTGACGTATTTCACTCAATACCAACGTTAAAAGCAGTTCGCGGTTCCTGTTCATGTTTTTCTTGTGGCATCTGAAATATTAAAATTAGGCTGTACATCATCGGTTTCTTCGGTTTTCACATCCTAACCAAGCAAATTCCTGTGCAGTTGTCCTTTGCAATTTATTTGCCTTGTTATTTTCAGAAGCTGTTTCAAAGCGCATTTCTGTTCATCTTCAACATCAAAGGAGCTGCGTATCTTTAATTTCTGCCACGTTGGTGGTTGCATCAAATTATGAGTAGCGCACTAAAGATAATCAAGTCGATCCTAACTAATTTGTCTGGTCAGTGGGAACGCATGACCGTGTCCTACCTAGACAATTTCGCTGGATTGCTGGAACGTCCTCTTCGTGAGTTCTCTTGGAACTTTGACGCAGATTTTGGCTGGTGTCCATTTGTGGTTCCCGGTTGGCAAATTGTGGAACTGAAACTGAATTCGCAAGTTGTCTGGAATAAAATTTTGGATCAATCCTTTGACGAAGTTCGTCGAAGTGCTTGTTCCGCCTCTGCTCTACCACCAAAGATGGAAAGTGTTGTTGAAGAAACAGACCAGACGGACAGCCTATTTGGTGATTCGCGTCCTTCACGCTTTCTTGTAACTACTAATGTGTGTGATAAAGATATATCAGACGCCTTTTGGCACAAACACAACCGTCCAAATTTCTTCGTTTGTCAGCGTGTTTGTTCTCCTGAATTCATTACTAAAGCAACAGAAGTACAAGAAGAACTCTGCAAAATGAATGATGCATTTCGCTCACGTCTGTACACACCAGAAATGTTCCATCTGACCCTGTGTACACTGTCACTGAAAAGTCTAAAGCAGGTAAGCAGTTTTAAGTTACCATTTGTGCATGAGTAGTTACAGTTACAGGAGCTCTCAGACGAAAACGTAATCTCGATCTGGTTTAGGGTAGCGAATGGCACATAATTCCCCTGAGTTATCTGTGACATTTTACCAACCGAAAACAAAGTTACCAAATTGAACCGATAGTTTCAAGGCCATGTAGTTTGGAGCAAAGACAGACATTTTCTTTACGACCTACAGGTTGCTAACATTCGAAAATGTATTATTGTAATAACGCCATGGAGACGATTGTATACGTGCAAACGCAAGTCATCGAGACGGGTCCTTAATTAGCGATGTGGATTATTTAACGCACAACCTAACTGTTGTACCGTGTTGTTTATTTGCACACTTAAACGAAGCTTGTCCGCGGTGGTCGTTCCGTTAGTATGACATAAAAATGTTCATGACCGCGAGATCGAATCACACCACGGTCTTCCGACGTTCTACATTGTCCATCTTTATATCGGTTGGTGGTCACCGACAGAATGACAGACAGTAATTTTGAATATTGGTGTTGTTTGTATCTCAGGTTTACAGTTTGTGTCGTTCGCGATCGCTGAGCTGCCGGCTGCTAGCCAACCTCAGTGACCACCAACCGATATAAAGATGGACAATATAGAACGTCGGAAGACCGTGGTGTGATTCGAATTCGCGGTCATGAGCATTTTTATGTCATACTAACAGAACTTTCATAGCGTTCTGCCTGTGCATTATAAAAGGAACCTAGTGCGATATCTAGCTCGCAGGACCCGAAACACTGCTCATAGGATAGTCTGGAAGACGAACTGAAGCTCAAGACAAGTATCACAAGGTGACGGTTATCCGGAGAAGTCCATTTTGAAGAATATGGAACGAACTACACCTGCAGAACAACTTGCTTGGGCTCCGAAAAGTAGACTTTTCTTGGAAGTGCCGTTCAATGGAGATACTCACACAGAACGACTGACGAGATCACTGGGCGCACGTGTAAACTCAACATCCCAGCTGCTAAACTGAAATTTCTGTTCTTGACGTCACCGATGATCCGAATGCAAATAAAAGACCGGTTACCTGAGCTGACCTTTTCCGTGATTATCTGTTTGTTTAAGTGGGCACGTGAAGCATAATATATAGGTCGCACGATCAGGGGCATGTCTCACGGGAAAACAGGCAAAATCAACAGTTCTATACTTGGTCACCTAGTCGATAGTGGTCATAAAATCTACGCGAAGGACTCACTCAGTGCTGTATATGGTGTCCCCCTCCCCAACCGGTCAAAGACAGTCCGACTCCGGATCCTAACCGTGCCTGAAGCGATCACCATTCATTTATTAAGTCTGAATCCTTACTCACAAAGGCGACTAGTACAGCCACTTCAATTGCCTTGATCAGAGATGGAGCATCTGAAGCGAGAAATGTTTCCGGTGATTTCAGTCACAGGGTATTACGACCACATTTATATGATAACGAATTAGTAAAAAGAGTGGAGAAATAGGAGTCTCGCTAAGTTGGTATGAAGGAATTAGAGTTGGAGAGGATGAGAGTGAACGTCAGCTGAGAAACACGTGCGAACGACCGGATTATGTAACGGGCCATAATTTTACTCAAGGTCTTGTGTGGTGAGTCAATAAAAGCTCCTACACCGAGGATTCAGTCATGTTCCTGCGCGGAACCAATGTTCCACTGTTTTGCTGGCCAAATTGTTGAGTTGAAAGTTCCCCACGAATTCCAATTCTCTTCTTACCACCCTTCCAGCTTCCGAGCTAAAGAGTTTCGTTAATGTTTTCAGAGAACAGTTTCTCTGCGTTGTAGACTACCGTAAATTCAAGGAAACTGGATTGTAAACCTTTGACCTTGTGTTTTGTTTCCGAGTGTGTACAAATGGTTCGTGTGATTTACTAAGCCAAGCATTTGTTTACTTGGCTGGTACGAATAATCCACTTTTCCACAGGTTGCGGATTGCTTTGAAGTTTTACGAAAAGCTTGTAAATCGGTCGGTCGTTTACTACCACAAGAACCTCTTGAAATGGTCGGTCTAAACACTTTTGACCTCCGGGTGTTGTTTGTCGGTTTTGTGAAACAGCAAAAACTCTCCCCTTTGGTCGCATATCTGAACAGGGCTCTGCGATCATCAGGTTGTCGGATGCCTTCCGGTTCAGCATTCACACCACACATCACTCTCATGAAGGTAAGTTATTTCATACTTATATTAGAACGTTGATTCTTCGGTTACGATAAAGCTGCCCGCAGTTGACTTGACTGCAATGTTGGTTGCTAGTCTTACTTTAACTAAAATTGAAGCTATTTAAATGAGCGATGCCAAGTCAGGCTCCCTCTAACGGAGCTTAAGTGTTTAAATGCATTATTCTCCGGTCAGTCGCTGGGCACCAAGGCTAGTAACAGTTCGTGGGAAGGCATCGAGCTTCTCTGCGAACAAAGACCCAGTCACTTCAACCTACATGTTGACGTTGAACAACTTAAAACCGCATTCATTCATCCATCAACCGATACCCTAGCTTCTACCTATGCTTCCGTTAGAAATATAACTGTTAAGCCGCTTCCCGTTGGGGATATATTTAAATCGCTACTCACCACCAAAGTATCGTTCGCCTCGGATCCGACTGATCTTCCTCCTGCTCTCCTTAAATACAAAGCCGGTCCTCTAGACGAGGCAGTGACATCTATCGGGTATTAATCTCAGAGTTGTTGACTCATGGAGGCCTTTTACTGTTGTTCTCATTTCAAAGGCCACCCAGTGAACAGTCACCACAAAACGCTTTCGCTTAATAGCCTGAACATCTGCGCCGAGAATAACCGAGAAAGCCACCCTAAAGCGCCTGCATGCAGGCAATTCTCCCTTGATTGCTGTTGCGCTTTTGATCTTATTCGTCGGTCATGGCCACTACAGTGATCAGATGATCACTGCCCGTCCGCAACTTGTTTGACTGTACTTTTCGCGCACGCAGCAACCCCAAGCGCTGCTTCCGATGCACTTCCTCGTTGATCTCCTCGACAAAGGCGATCATAGAAGCTGAGGGAGTGTGCCTTCATACTACTCTCAAAATTGAGATCTTCGGGATACCCAGAACAATTACTTGCCTGGCTATCTAATTATTCCACTGAAAATGTATAGTGCTTCAAGTTAGGCAAAAAATATTCCAAACCCTCAATCAACAGTCCCGGAGTTGTCCGAGGTGCTGTTCTCTATCCATTCTTATTTTCTGCTTACATCGGTAATCTGTCTGTCATCTCTTGCTGATGCTTCAAGGTTCGCGGACGATATCTTTTTATGTCGAACCATCTGGAGTTATTCAATATATTTAGGAAAAAACTTGCCTAGTGAGCACTTCCCTATCTAGTCTGGTCTCATTGAATCCACCTCAATTCTCAGAATGCATCTTTTCTTTTTCACGTTCAAATTTCACCACGAAAAACGAGGATGTGTCAAGTATCTAAGTATCACAATAAAAGACAACCTCCGGTGATCCCAGCACATTCAGTTGTGTTGAAGGACTGCGACGTTTGTCTTTTCCTGGTCGTGAGCTCAGACCTTTCTGGACCCGATAACCAATTCTGTCTACTTAAATCGATCTGTGTGTTCTACCCACTTTACTGTATCTTTTTGCTACTATCCCCCCGCCTCATGGAGCAAGACTACGGACTTCTTTTGCACAGTCTAATGGCACTCGGTCGTTTCCACAACGTCCGGTAAAGAACTGACCTTTAAACTTATTGAATCGTGCATGAATTTTGCCCACACGATGTTTCTGTACGACAGGCGCCCGTTGTACATTGATTTGTCTTTCTGCTTCTCCCACCGAAAAACACGCTCTGATTTTCGACGTATCTCATCTCGCATGAATGTCTATAGTACTTCTATTCTTACTTGGCGGGCGTATTGACGAGAGAGAGAGAGAGAGAGAGAGAGAGAGAGAGAGATCCCGTTAGGTACACCATTCCAGCGAGGACTTTGAATAAATGTGCACAAATGCATGTAGTCCAGAAATTAAGTCATTGCACTGAATTCCAATTCTAGGACGTCCCGATCTTAAATAGGACCCGTGTAATCAAAATGAGCTAATGAGTGACTAATACCAGCCCGAGGAAAGACTTAGTACTAACACACCAACAAGGGGTGAAAGCAAATCAAAATGAATGAAATGGAATTAAGTATGAGTTATCTTCATCATACTTCTTAATGTTTTAATATGTCCTAACGCTTATAAACAACCAGGGAGGCTCAGTTACCATTTCTGGTAGCATTCGTGCAATTGGCTTCCATTATGGGTCATGTCCCTTAGTGCATCTATCCGGTAATGATCACCAACCTTTTGACTCAGTGTCAGCTGCTTAACAGTTCTGTGTCAAATATTATTCTGAACGCCACATCAATTCTTCTAGCCAGACATAAAACGCGCCTATAACACACAGTGAGATAGAAGGTACAGATGTGGAATCAAAACTTCCTAGCCACTAGAGGCTGTATAAAAACGATGAACCACACTCAACGCACAACGATATATGAGTTAGTTGATGATGATGACAACGATAGCGTCGATCAGTGCCCATCTACGTCCAACACGGTGCAATGATTTGAGTAATGTGGTTTACCAGCGGAGTAAGCGAGGTTGAATACTGTTTAGTTACTGTTGGCTGGATTTGTATGGTTCATCGCGCAAAATAAACGAACCGCTCAATTGCAGTTCAGCTAAGAACTTTGTGCGTTTTATCCGATCTTGGATAGAATTAACTTCGTAACACCCGTCTAATCAGGACTCATCCCAGGTATATTATAAGAGACGTGTGAATCCAACACAACCTCGACCAGTGTTTCCCTATTATCCGATTGTTGCGCGAAAGGTTTGGTTTTTGATAGCGTGGATGTCTGCGTCATATAAGTGTCCTTGAATTTTATAAAATACAAAGATGTCCAAAAGTATTTGGTAAGAAATAATGCATTATTGTCCGTTTTCATATGAAGGATGTTGGATACTTTAATCCGTGTTTCTCAGGACCATTGATGCGGTCGACGTGCGGGGAGTAGGGCTGGGGAGAGGGGGAGGGGGCCAGTTAAAATGTTGTTTTCTTTATGAGTTTGCTTTCCTGTTTTCCCCTGAAGCTCAGCAACAAACAGCACCGCCGTATGCGAATCAATCGCGAGATTGTGGACAAATATGTTAACGAACAATTTGGTTCGGTGCTCCTACGTGAATTACATCTATGCCTGATGGGTAAAGCTCGAGATGACCAAGGATTTTATCGAAGCTACGGGAACATCACTTTCCATTCGGCCGATTAAGTATATATATATATATATATATATATATATATATATATATATATATATATATAGCTGTTCACTTTCGTCATGGTCACTTCTGGCAATTGTAAACCGTAACTCGCCCATAGTACTTGGCCTGTGGTACGAAAGGTTGAAAGAAGCTATTTTTCTTTCGTTTTAATATTTGGAATTTTATATGGGTATTTTGTGACATTTGAGCTGTATAATATATTTTTCAAATAAATTTATTTTCACGATAATTGTGTGATCATAATGAATGTAAGTTTTCTCTACTTCGGATTAAAGTGGAAGAAGAATTTTTGAGTTATCTGGAATAGTAGAACAAGTTCCCGACGCAGGTACATCGGATATTTAGAGTATATTTTACTGTATTTCGTTGAATTCATTGTAGAAAGGTACTATTGGGGTTGGTTTGCGTCGTTTCCTTTATTTCACTCTACTGTTGGCGGCCATGTGGAATCACATGTCGCAAACCATTAAGTTTGATGTACGGGGTTCGATGTCTCCTTACAATTCTTCTGCGAAGTTTTACTTGCGTCTTTCTATGAGACCGTAGAATCTGCTCAGGTGGGTATTGAAGTCGCCCCGAGTGGCTTTTATCATGAGATGCTGCTCAGTGCATGTCCTGTTACCAGTTTCAGAAGAGTCACCAACAGTCTCCGTTGATAGGTCCGTATAATGAAACTGTGTTGATACATGGTTTCCATGTGATGTACGTTTAGTTCCTCGAAGAGCTGTACAATCATACTTCAGGTCCGGTTGGGACATTTGGTCGACTCTCGTCATTCGTTAATTCTGTTCAACTTTGCTATGGACGATGTACTGATTAGCTCGTTTTCCGGCATAACACACGGTTATGTTGAACTCCTTCCAGGGGACAGATTTTTTGACTTGGAGTATGCCGACGGCATCGTATTCCTGGGCGATAACGCGTTTGGGCAGTTTGGTAATTGGACTGTCCAGATGTGCTTTGATCCGCTTAAGTTCAAAATGTTCTCACAAGACTAGAGAGAACCTAGACCACGCCGTATGATGAGGATTCAGAATATAAATAAAATCGCAAACATTCCCTCACTAGCCGGAGTGACATCATCAGTGCGCAGATGGCGATCCCTGTGCTCGTCGGTACCCATAGTAATCCTTCCCTTAGAGGTGACTTTGACTTATGCAATGATCTTGGACATCCGGGTTACTAAATATGGAAAGTTGGCATCTCGTAGTTACTTAAATATTTGTCAAATTGAATTGTTGGCCTTTCGTGATCACATCTAAATTTAGAAACTTATTTTTTCTAATTCCATACCGTTGCTATCCTTTTTCTATAAGTTTGCCTACGACAACTTTCGGTAGCCTTATTCTAAGGATGGATTCACGCAAAGAATTAGGGCTCTTGGCCATGGGTCAGTTGAGATGATTTCGTTTTGGTTCGTTTCATTAGTTAGTTTTGTTTCCTACGCTTCAGGAGACCGTATGTATGATCCAGCTCAGTGTTCCGTTGATTGGATTTGTTAATGGATGCCAGGCTTCTGAGGAATTCTTTGAGTATCTCGTAGCTGGTTTATCCAGAATATGAACTGAATCCAAATTGAAAGTGTCCTTGATCCTCGTGGACGGATATTAAGGAAAGTGGGTCGTGTCTCCGTATAAAGTTCCTTGAGTATCCGTTTCGTTAAGGTATCATGAAGAGATATTTCTCTTGCTCTCCTAGTTCTACGGTGCTGCAATGTGTTTTAACCCTGTTAAACAGAGTTCTTATGAAAACCTCTGTTCCTCAGTTCCACTGACCTATAACCATGAAACCCAATTCTTCGCGTAAACGCATCAACCAAACTGTTCTCACGACGAATCAGTGGACCAAGTCTCTTTTAAACATGTTTGGGCATGAGTGCAGTGGAAGGGGCATTCACCCCATGGCCGCAAAGGCCCACTGCACTATTGGGGATAATCGGTAACCAGACCCTGAGACTTGGAGTGGCGAAGAACCGCATAAGGTCCCAGTAGGTCAGGTGTGATAACGTTCCGGACGACGGTGGATAACTGTCTACCATCAACAACGATAGCAATAAATTAATAGAAACAAAAAACGGCTCACATGTACAGTGGTTAAGTTTGCGAGTGTAGACTGTATCTCAAGGGATCAAAGACTACGTAACTGAATTTAGAAGTTTGCACCCAGAGGTCAAAAGGCCAAATTTCCCTAACTGGTAACCCCTTGAGGTCAGTGTCGTCCGAGAGTTCAAGATCACCTGAGCGGTCAAAGCCATATCCGGGACAAGCTCTATATGTGAACATATAAGTACGGGACCTTCACTTGCACACTGACAACTTCACCTCCACTAGTGGTGAGACGTTTGCGATCTGCACGCCAAGCTCAGCGATCACCAACGGATACAAACCACCCCGGTACTCTCCTGTTCAATCATCCCCATACTTGAGTACTCTACATTAAGTTCATAACCTTAATCTCATTTGAATCGCGAGGAGGGTGCATGCCTGATGAACGGCAGCAACCGTGAAACCGGTCGTGTGCTTCCGGGGAAGTTTTGTCTTCTCATCCAGATGCAGTAACACACTACTTACATCAAAAATCGAAATTTGGGGCTGCGTCCCCGTTCTGGATGTTGTCCTAGACTAACCGACGAAATGACTTTCAAAGAGTCACCGTGGACTCTTCGTCCATGCACGCTCCTCACGATTAAAGTCGTTACACTGTTGTTTAGACTATCTAGGAGCATTTGCAACTTACCTGCATCTTTACCCCGAAGGAAAATATCGTTCGCATATTACAAGTCAAACAATTTCTTGTCTGCGCCCTGATCGGAGCCGCAATTCTCACACGAAAATAAGACTATCTTAGCAACCATGTCAGTTAAGAATTTCAAGAGGAAATGCGAGAAATGGCAGACCTGACGCACACCACTTCTCACTGGGAGCTCGGTTGGAAGATGCCGTAAGGACAAGGTCGACTTCGACTAATGGCACTCTATGACTGAACGAGAAATGAATTTCTCTAGCCCAACCTTCAGTGGAATAGTGTCAGAGAACTGTGAGGTCGACTGAGCCGAACACCAATTTCAGTTCAAGGAAGTCAATTTGTATGCCTACGGAAGGTGTGCCTAGGCTCTGAATTCTGTCGAAGGGTAACGATGTGATCGGTACAGCCTCTGTCTGGTTTGAATTGAGCTTGATTCTTACGCGCACAACTTTCACGGACATTCGATGGTCGGCGGATTATGATTTTGGCGAGCAGTTTGGATGCGATACTTACTGAGCTGATTCATCTGTGTTTTCCTTAGAAGGACGTATCAAATTTCTTGTAAAGGGACAGTCAGCGAACCACATCATTTCCATGGTGTCTGTTCATTATCCCACATTACTCGGAGGGGTTATTTGAACTCCGATTCTAAAGCTTCGCATCATTGTTGAAGAAGAACGGAAACAACCAACCCGGTCCAAGAGCTTTGTATCTTTTCAAGTAATCTACCTCCCATATAACCGTTTCTGATGGAAGAGTGATATCTACTTGAATCGGTTCTGTTTCAGGCAAATCGAAAGGGCCATTGTGGGAGTGAGCCAACTAAATAGGTACCCAGAATGCAGCACCCAACGATCCAGATGATGTTCCTTAGTGAATGTGGCATCCTCTGGTTCGGCATAAACTGAAGCCTCAGTTTTCGTCGTCATGATGAAGCAAGATTATCTGTAAAAGATAGAAAACATGTTGGGGAACAATGGACGGCTTCTTCCGGATTTGACCAAAGAGAATGGCATGCTCGCAGAAAAACTGGTAATAGGACACCTCCAGATATCACGTATATGTGGAGAAAGATCTATATAAAAAACTGAAACCCATTTGCACACTGAATCCACAACTGAGGGGTTCTCCAAAAATCCAAAAACCCGGGGTTTAATTGAGACCTATTTCTGTTTGTAGAACTCGGCTTGTCAAAAAGTGGCACACGACACGCAGACTTCGACACCCATTATGAGCACAAAAACTGTTGGCCTATAATGTGTGTTTGCCTTGGTGTTAGCCAATCAGATTGACTGAGCCGTCCCTTGATTTGATTGTTACTGTCTATTCCTACTGTGTTGCTCTGTGCACCATTTGAATATGAATTAGCATGTTTTACGTACGCGACTGGGAAGATTAAAATAAATGTTTTTCATCTCGCAATATATGTCCTTGATCTGCTCTGGAATACTGAAGCGTCTGCACCGACTCGACACAACACATTAGGTTGTGTCTAACTTGTGGCAGTGTTGCATGCAATTCCATTAAGTAAGCAGTCATGTGATCTTTTTCGCGATTAAATTTCACATTGTAGCCAAACCGGTGGTACCGAGAAGAATATGCGTTTTACTCGTGACGCTGAAGCACAATGACAACCAACTAGCACGGTGGTGAATTCCCTTTCTCACGAGACATACTTCAGATAAGGGTCTTGGCCACGAACCTACCTCCCCTCATAAGCTTTCAGCTCAAGTAAGGCTTCAATAATAAAAACTGCGGCATACAAGACGTGTGAACTTAGGGATTTTAATAAGCCCCATTTTCTCTGCGCTTGAAAATTGGCAGAAATCAACAAAATGTGCAGTGGTGAGCGCTATCGAAGCGTGGTTTTAAATAACAATTCAATCGACTGTTCACTGAAGTTTTGTGCCCACCGTACGAGAAACAATCGAGTGAGACCTGACAAGATTGACGGCATTTTGATCGTGCTGTGGGAGTTCAGAGAGCGACTACCAATAGCTGGATACTTGCGATTGTTGAAAGCCGCACGTCTCGTATAATTGTGAACACCAGCGGACCAAACTTGCGCATCTTTGGAGCAATCACCAATATAGGCCTGTAACACTACATCATTAACAGAGACGGCCATACAGATGAACTTTATATTCACTGGTTCGAAGCGTTGCTGAATATAATCAATGACGAAAACCTTATGAACTACGTTTTTATAATTGACATGCATATGATAGTCCGTTCGCACCTGGTCTTCGGATAAGTCGGTGTCACAGTAGGTATGAACTAGGATCTTTAACACTCCCTTCTTTGACTGCATGTATTCCTTATGTATCTTGTCATATATACTGTATTGTATTGGTATGATTAAGAATGATTGGAAACGAGCTTGTTCGGTAACCTGTTTTTTGAGAGTGATTATCCCAATTCTGGCACCATACTCACCGACGTTTTACCCAATTGAGGGGACATGGAACCTATTAAAGTCAAAAATTATGGGCGAAATAGCCGTTCAGTAACACATTGTGATGACAGAAGATCCTCAAAAGCCAAAATCAAAACAGAAATGGTGGGTCAAGTTCCTCGAAGATACAGATGAACAAGCAGAATGTTTGATAACTGCAACTCATTGTTAAAGTATGATCACGCATGCTTTTGTGCCTGAATAGTAGAGCACTGTTCTGCAATTACGCGATCGTTGAAAGTGCTGTGAGTAATACTCGTTGCGTTCTCCACAATATTTCTTTTCAATTTTTATTACATGAAATACAATGGCACTGGGGGGAGTACTACTCGCATTAGGACACTTTATTGACGTAACTCTACAAGAAAAAGAATTATGAGAAGTCACGATAACGGGTGGTTAGGCGTCATGAAACTCTACGAGGAAGGCCACCAAAATGTCGTCTGACTTCTTGTGCAAAGGTTATGTGCCGGGCAAACCCGAAGTAGGATTCCAATAATGCACAGAATCCACATTGATACCCAAGCTGCGAATGACGGTGGTCGGATTCTGAGTGTGTGACCAGTTGTTGACCACACGAAGTGGGGCTTATCCAAGTGCCCACATTGCTGTATCCGCGCACGGAATTTAGGTGACTGACATTCCGTCGTCAGCCGAACGATTGAGTTACGCGCGAGATCCCAAATCAAATGCAATCAAAACCGAAATCCTTGATATACGGTTCTATTAAGCAAGTCAATTATCAGAGTGGTAAATGATACAAACCTCGATTTGTGAGGTGTCTGGGTTACAGCAATCGTCCAAGACACTTTCCAGGCGAAATGTATAACGTAGAAGGGAGGAATAAGACGGCGAGCAGCAGTTTCAAAGTGTTCGCCAACAGTGGCAAGAGGCACAGCCGATTATGGTAGGTCAAACAAAGACAGTTGGCAGTTATGTCCACGAGTGTGCAAGACAGCGCTCGGCTGTGTCCGAAATGAGAATATATCTGATCATACATAATCATGTAAAGTATGTCTGTTCTAGGTCGACGCGTGACGTGCGTGAAGAGGGCAGAGGTGACAGTAGCAAGCTGTTCAAGAAGGTAACCAATCAAATCGGGGAAGTCGGGTGCACGCAGATCCACCGGCTAGAGAACAAAGGTTCCGTATGTCGACGAGTCACTTGTGTGCGCTGATGCGAATGTGTGTGTGTGTGCTGCATCTTAGCTGCAACCTAACTAAAAAATGAACACCAGCTTGTCGAAGTACGAGGAGAACCAAAAATAATGATAGCTAACTGATGTGTAAGTTATATGAACACATTGAGATGGATGGGCGTGAACAGCAGCTTGCTTGACTCCGCTTTTCAGCTTATGATCCGCGGTATTATTTGGAAACGTATTCCATTATATTCTGATATCCCGTACTTTTACCGACATGGTCAAAACTAAAAGAATACAGACTGATGTCAATCAGAAATCTCGGTGACTACACCGTCCGATAAAAACGTGATTTTACCGCATGTGTATTACATTTCATTTCACTTTTATGGAATGAAATCAACCAGAATTTACCAGCAACTTCAACATTCTCCCAAGTTGCTTGAGCCGATACCTAACCGCAACTATCGGAGTCTTCCTCAGTCACCGGATCACACGAATTATGTCCATGTTTGAGCAAAGCACCGATGACCGTGCATACAACAATCAAAGGTACAGTGTAGTCTTCCAGAACTATCCAACGTATTCATCGTACCTATTTGACGTCTTGAGTTAAATTAATGCCGTGAAGATGACAGTTGTTAATAATACGCGAATCTGAGTTTCATTACAGTATGCCAGTTACTAAAAAAATACAATAATCAGATTCAAACCGTAGCCAAATTTGTGATGTTCATTTTACCAAGTAAAAATTTACCACTTATCAAAAGCCACATCAATCCTGATAAGGTAAGTAACGTCAAATGGACAGTCCATAGGAAGGAAGAAAGGTGTTCATATTCGGATCATCGCACTTGGCCATTTATGATGTGTCGGGCTTCCACGAGATCCATCCAGCCAGTGGTTATAGATAGGGTTATAGATAGGGCTACGTACAGAGGCAATCAATGCTTTTGTATTCACACTATTTGTTCATCGTATTGCCACCGTTATTTTATAAGTTTTATTCCTACCTTCCCGTACTGGCGATCATCTATTTATTAGTTAGCTTGGTGCCAAGAAGTAGCAGTCGAAGAACCGCCATAATCCATGGTTGTTGCAACTGAACTAGATTCCTTGAAGTCTCTCACGTTCAGGAAACAAACGTGAATATGTGAGAATAAAAGGCAAACAGGTTAGCGGGAAATCTTGTGCTAATGGATGATATACCACTGATCAAATGCTACATAAGTTGCTATTCCACTCGGGTGCTCTATTCAGAGCGCGGCTAAACTGACCAACATGACCAGTTTATTCACGATGAACAAGTTCATATTAGTTTATATACCCATAACGGTTTAATTAGTCTGCGCAGGCCGCTCTATCCGATCACTGGTTAAAAAGCGGCACATTTGAAGGAATAAATAGCAAGCTTTTGTGTCGTTCAGCGTCTTCGCGCCGGAAATCAGAAATGTCTAAATTTAACCACTTCTGTCGTAGTCAGTAGCAATGCTAGACATTCGAAGCTCTCTCTCTCTCCTCTCTCTCTCTCTCTCTCCTCTCTCTCTCTCGAAAAACATTGTACGGTGCCGATGAGATCACATATAGTGGCGAAGATCACGCACACACCGGAATGCGTAGTTACCACACACCATGAACAGGTGTGTAATAGGGGACAAAGTCGAAATTATACTGTTTGAGTGGTGAAACAGAACCAAAACATTCAGTCACGCTTTTTATTTCTGTTAAGAATTCTGGTGCTTCAGTCTCACTAGCCGGAACCGTGGGGAGTTAATTGTCTGGCCTAAGCGTTATTTTGAAATACGCTCCGTGCCACATAGTTATAATTTTACCCTGGAATTGGGAGCCAGATGCATATTCTCCTCGGCATCAGTTTGACCGCTGTGAGAAAGTAAATCGCGAAAAAATTTCACATGACTACTCGACTCTGCTACGTGCTGGACACACCTTAACGTACTGTGTCGAGTCAGCACAGGGGCTTCAGACTGTGCGGAAAATCCGGACACGTCTAATTGTGCGTGCAGACTGAGGCCTACCCCGAGGCTAGTCGATGGAGCATTTTATTGACATCACGATATGTCGAACTTGACAGAGAAACGTCAAAGTGCTCGTGGTCAGGTACGAGTGCTATCCCTGATTCCGGTCAGCAGTCGTTTGTGTACAGCTTGGTTAGACGGTTCTGTACCTGTCAACAGTATCCGAATGAAGCGTCGATGTTTATTCGTGTGTCTGTGCAGGTGCCTGCTGATTCCAGTTCAAGTAGGCTTTGCAAACGATGGATATTTAAGATTGCAATTTCTCTATCAGATGCTCGCGGATCGTAACCTGAGAATGCCACATTAATTAAGAGGCCCAATTCCTTGAGGTGTCAACTGATTGAGTTTGAGGAATGACCGTGAGTGGTGATGGATTGCACGATGTGGGGGAAAGGAGAAGACTACTTCTAATGGTAGCAGTAGCAGCCTTTATCGTTTGCTTCGTAGTATCTGTCCACGGAAGCCAGGCTTCGGCGAGGGAATCATGGTATCCGACTGTTATGGCGCCTAAATGAGACTGTCTTCACGCGTTCATCCGAACAACTCAGTTCCAAATTCCGGAAGTTCATATAATCGTTCCACCTGCGATTCGCGATCGTCAATCCACAACAGGAGCATGTAAACGAAGATTTTATCTGCTACCGACCTGACCGATCCTCGCCTCGTAAGGAACCCGAAGAAAGGGTTATCAGCTGCCTTCGTGGCAAATAGTATGGGTCCTTCCATGCGCTAACCATATATTTCCATGCTTCTATGGTTTTATGTAAACCAAGAACGTGAGTAAACATCTTTCATAAGTTATTGCGGACGTTTATATCTTTCTGCATGCCCTATCAGTGTTTCTGACGATCTCTCCGAGGCTTTCTCTTCCAAATTTTTGAGCTACGTTTATAGGTAGCTCTCAGTGCCTCGTCTGTGGGGATTTCAGCCGTTCACAGCTGGAATTCTTGACGCTCTTGAGTCTGAAAAACGTTATAGACTTCCCCACTAGGATTGATACCTGCCTTGATTTATGTTCCACAAACGACCCCGATCTTATTCGGGCCACACGTATTTCTTCACTGGGGACGTCGCATCACGCCAGTGTTGTTTTGTTCAGTATAGGTTCACAGTTAACAATTAAATCACCAAGATTCAGTGCGATACCTTGTTGTGATATTGGACCGAAACCATACCTGGTCACGGCACGTAAGGCACATTTTTACAAAAATCATACGTTTATCATTTTGTGTATAGTGTCATACGTTCCACTGTGCATCAACACATCTGATCAAACGCTTTATTTTTTCTCATGTGTTCTATCCCACGGGCTCTATGCTTCTCCTGTCGTTTTGCCAGTTTTGTGGCCGAAACCCTTCAAAGCGATTTCTAGGTGGCATACCCGGACAGAAATGCACTCATTTCATCATTTCCCAACACAGTAAAACCAGCCATGGGCTTTCCACAAAAATATTCACTGGTTCTACTCACCCCGTTCACGAACACCTGATTAACTGCGTTTCCTCCTTTGTCACACTTCCCAATAGTACACACCATGCACGCACCCGACCTTTTGGCAGTTCCACCACTCCGTACGTTGCAAGGTTTTTGAACAAACCCGAAACTATAATATTACATCTTGAAGAACGGTTCAACTAATAACTCATCAATACTCAATACTTTTGTAATGAACGTGTTGTTATTCCTCACTTTGAGAAAGAGTTATTCGGTTATGTGGAAGCTAAATATCCACCCCATGGGGGTGCATAATGCATCTTCTCGTTCTGTTGTCCCACCACTCTTGTTTCAGCTTTACTATCTCCGTTTCCCATAATTTATCCCCGCAAGCTGTCTAGAAAGAGTTGTTAAACCTCAAGCGCAGCAAATCTCACGGACCCGATAATCTTCCTCCAGCGGTACTTAAGCAGTGTGCACAAGTACTCGCACCCGTAATAACACCACTACCTAATAAATTCTGGAATTTAAAAAGATTCCTGACTGTTAGAGATCAGCTTCCACTACACCTGTGCCCAATGAAGTAACGGTAAAATCCCGTCCAGTGATTCGACAACACGAGACGTGAACTAGTTTGCTTACCACCGCTCCAGTTCTACCTTGGATGTTATGGCTTTCCTGACTTGTAGAATCTTGTTTTCGCTGGACAATAAATCAAAAGCTGTACGTACCTGCTTTCTCCATCACAGTGACGCATCTGGTAGTGTTGATCGGCGAAAACCTCTCGACATTCTCTCCAATAACGGAATTCAACCCTGACTCGACAGACTATTTTCTGGTTATTTTTTCAGTGGGCAACAATTTACAAGACAGAAAGTTTTTCATCTGTTTTAACCAAAGATGTCCTACAGGGTGCAATCCTCTCACTTTTTCTATTCTCAGTTTACACGTCCTCCATGCCTATTAGTGACTGTTCTTTCATTATAAAGTAGGCAGATGATGTTGTGACTACCCCATCCCGATGCATCAGCTACGGTTGAACTGCAGTCTACTCTGTTAGCATTTGATCATTGGTTCAATGCTCATAGTCCAACCTTAAATCCTCGCAAATACTCAGATGTAGTTCTCTCTATTCTCGTAGTCAATTACTGTGCGACCGTTTTGGGGATCCTGTTGAGACATTCACGTAGGAAACATCCCTGTTGATTGTCAACTATCGGTTGAATGTCTTGGGGTTACAATCATCCACAATCTTTGTTGGACTGATCATGTTGCCTGTGTTTACACAAGAACGAAGAGACTAACCTCCTACGTTTTGCGCCTGAAAGTAATGTCTGTACCCCTCATTGAAAGTTTTGTTCTTGCATGCATGTTATCTCACCCCTGGTTTTCTTCTTGCGTTTTCTTTCCTGGACAATAAGTCAAAGACTTCACGCAGTATAAGGTCTCTCAGGCACTTAGGCAAGTGGTATAACTCGTAGAGATCTCACAGACTTCACCATGTACCAGCATCACAAAATATGTAATGGAGCCCCCGAGAGAATCTAAAATGACTTACGTCACGAGCTTCAAGATGCCTTTAGCATTTTGTGCTTCATCTTCCACCGGAAATAATTATAAAATGATTTATGCGCGTACGATCACCTACTGGTCCTCCGTTGCTCCTTACTTTGATTGCTTCTTACGTAACCCTCCAAGCATCCACGCTCAACCGAGCGTAACCAAACGAGAAACGAAGGTCTTTTCAAAGAGGGAATGGTGAATCGGTGCAGATAAGTAAAAACGGAACAAGAAAGAGACAGCGAATAAGAATACCACTCATCGACACATATATTGGGAAGTAGTGGAGATTATAATTGTTAGAGACCTATTGTGAGTCAATCATACAACACAGTAAGACCACTTATTTACTCTCAAGAACATTTGTACCGTTGGTTGCTGCATTCTGGGTACATATTTAGTTGGCTCACTCCCACAATGGACCATTCGATTCGCTTGAAACAGAACCGATTCAAGTAGATATCACTCCTCCATCAGGAACGGTTATATGGGAGGTAGATTACTTGAAAAGATACAAAGCTCTTGGACCGGGTTGGTTGTTTCCGTTCTTCTTCAACAATGATGCGAAGCTTTAGAATCGGAGTTCAAATAACCCCTCCGAGTAATGTGGGATATTGAACGGACGCCATGGAAATGATGTGGTTCGCTGACTGTCCATTTACAAGAAAGGTGACACGTTCTCAGCAGCTAATAATCATCGAGCTTGGAGTTCAGTTTGCAATTTTTTCATTACCGCTTGGGGTGACATCTCAAGTAAACAGATGAATCTCCTCGTTCGCATATATATATATATATATATATATATATATATATATATTTAAAGTCCACACTTTTACATACTACTTATTATCTGTATGAGCGATTGCACATGCAGTCTCATTGTTTGTTGGATTAGCAGTGACCCAGACACGAATAACTAACAGAAATCACAGATGTGATTCATTCGTGGACTCTTCAATAACGAGTAACCATTCACACTCCAGACGATTCAAATTAGATCCTAGTGAACATATAACATCGGAGTGTACAAGTATGAGGACGACTGGCCAGAGGAGTACCGGGTACGCATACCAGATGACCGGAAACAACTCGCGAAACCGATAGTGTACCTCCGGGGAGATTTCGTCTACACGTTCGTATGCTGCTTTCCATTAGTATATATGTATGTGTATACATAGGGATCTTCCCCAGATTTGAACTTGAGCTTAGGTTACCAATTATAACAATTTGGACTTTTGACCTCTTGGCGCATACTTCCGTGTTCATTAACTTGATCTTTGGCCTCCCTGTTGATTTTGAACGTAGGGTGTTACCAAATAAAGAAACTTGATCTTTTGACCTTTCAGAGTATAATTCTAAATTTACTAACATGACCCTTAACATTTTACGAAACCTTCCATCAAGTGGCTGAACTGCGATCAACATCAGTATATAAAATTTTTAGGCAACACTTCCTCTTGTGGAAAACAGTGACATTAGCTAAGAAAACGTAACATGGTGAACAAAAAATGCCTTTTCGCTACCTCCCCTCAGGCCAGTTTAGTACACGTGCAAAGTTTCAGCGCTGCTCATAAATACCATCCAGATTATTAACGCAAAAGCATTTCTGTGGGACAATAACCACCAGGTTCATCAGTTCTGTTTTTGTCTCACCGTCACGTTGATCTTTGGCTATGGGAGCTGCATTGTCTTGACGAACGGTTTTTGCGAGCACATGGTTGGTCTGCGTAAACTGGTTGCGACTACCTCGGCCGTAGAGAGAATTCGTTCTCCGATCTCATTTGGGCTCTTTGCAGACACGGTAGACTGCGTTGAATGGTTAATCTTTCGTTAGTGTTTAATCCATATTGATTGCATGGGCCGGTATAGCGCTGGTTGCCGTCTTATTGATCTTTTTGGCTAATCATGCGCAACAGTGCCCTTGAACCCGATTGGACAGGTACCTGGTTGTCCTTCGACGTATTTCACTCTACAACAGGAACAATGAAAACTCAAGCAGCATGAAGTAGAATAATCAAGCAGCTAGTCTTTGAGTTTCAATGGTAAATATGGTTCAGTGCTGAAAGCTTTGCAGCAGCTTGGCCGAGCAGGACATATTTGTCACCACGTCGAATGACCGGCGGGTACGCGTTTCTGCAGCCTTATCCCCTTTAAATTCTAAAACAGGAAAGACGACTTTTTGGGATGTTCGGGTATTTTGGTCAAGGATTCGCGTTCATGCCTTTTCTGAGGAAACTATCTGGCTACTCATTTTTTCCGAGTGACTTGCCAACAGATTCCAGCCATTTCGGAAGATCGTCCTTGGAGCATATTTGGTGCGCTTTGTAGGTCAGGCAACGAATTAAGTTTTTTTGTTTTTGCTGCGTGGAAAGGAAGCTCTCGGAAAGATCACCGCTCTACCCACATTGATCCATGATAAATTGTGCATTACGTTGATCCGTTTTGCTGCTCATTGATCACACACTTCGCCAGTGCAATTTCACTGAAGGTTGAGCCAGAAAAATTCATTTCTCTTTCAGTCAAAAACTGCTATTAGCCGAAGTTGACTTCGTGCTTACAGCTATCTTCCACCCAAACTCCCAGTGAGAAGCGGTATGCGTCAGGGTTGCCATTTCTCACATTTCCTTTTCAACTTTGTAAGTGATACGGTTCTTAAGATAGTCTAATCCTCGGATGAGAATAGCGGCATCCACGTGTGCGGACGGACGATATGGTCCTGCGAGGTGAAGACCCAGGTAAGTTACAAATGTTCCCATGTAGTCTAAACAACAGCGCAGCGATGTCTGGAATATGCTTTGCCGCTTCAAAGTGTGAAATGCTGTTTCAGGGCTGGGTTGGTCCAAACCAAACCTTGTCCTGGCAAAGGAATCCCCAGCTAAAGCGGATAAGTTTCATTACCTAAGCAGTTACATCTCACCATATGTTTGGATGCCGGATGAAGTATCATTGCGTAAGTAAAAGGATCTTTTAGCTTTTGTCAACCTCAATGATCTGTGGAACCAGTGTAACATCCGATTGTCTTTCGTGGGATGATTTTTAACTTCGGTAGTTAGGTTCGTCTTTCTATATGACTCAGAATCATAGATGGTAAAGGTAGAAGATACGCAAAGACTGTCGGTGTTTGACCATCGACGTGTTCGCGGTATTGCTCCAATATGTTGGGATCATCGGATCAGCAGTGGCGAGGCTAGGCGTAGAGCGCTAGGAACCAGAGATTGGCCACTAGGACAAGTGCTGAAGTTGAATAGGTTGAGGCGGTTTGGTCATGTGATACGCATACCAACGGGTGGACTTCTTTGCCATACGCTGTTTTCCCAGACAGGCAACGACCGGAGGGCGGGTAGAATTGGTTTGACCATAACATGTCAAATAGGCATGATACATTTGACCAGTGGGTTTGGCCGAACGGGACGTGTTAGACTTCCGGGTTTTGGTTTACCAGAACAGTGCACCAAAAGATCGAAGACATTAAATGATATGGCTGAGTATGGCAGCCCGTTGCGTAGTTGCATTCGGACTCCTTCTTTGTCTTCGTGACTTACACCTATCACTGTTTTCGGCTTTTTCCACTAATTTTTTCCTTGACTCAACTCAAACTAGGGCGGAGAAGTGCGAGGTTGATGGTTGGAATAACTGAACTGAAATGAGAACAAGCGATGGACAAAAACACCAAGTTTACAATAAAGTCTTTCATCAACAGTTTTTTTCTGCTAGGGTTCATCGTAACTCGGGCTGGTGGTTTTTAACAGCTTCTGATTTCTGAGGCTGGCGTTTAGGTCGCAGACGTTCCTTTATCAGTAGCGATGACCGCATCAGTGCGTTGGAGCAGGTATCGGATTGCACTGTATTTATGAGAATCCTGCTGCTAGCTTTGGCTCTGATTTGTCTCAACAGAAAGATATTACGGTTGCTTATAAACCTATTCAGACCCGAAGATTTATATCAAGATCGAAAGAACTAAACACATGGTCAACTGTAAGGGCTGTGACAAGTGCTATATCGGTAAAACTCGGAGAACATTCGTCACTCGAATGTGTGAAAACAAACTGACTACAAAACTGCCAAGGAGGAAACACTTTCTGGACCAAGCAACCAGGCAGTACCTGCGGGGGAGGGGGGGGGGAGTTTCTGGAAACCTGACATTCTTCGAAGAATTCAATCAAGAGACACTGAATTTGATAGCATTTACAGTATCCTGCAATGCAAGAAGTCCAACTAATTCAAGAAACAAAAAACCGAACACTACTCACGCCGGTCTGTAACCAAAAGTTCCAATTCCTCATTTGAACACATCGGATGGACTTAATCACTGAAGATCCCTAGGGCCAAACGCTAAAATGGTTGTTTCCATTATTTGTCATTTACGTTCAACATCATCTGAGAGGAAAAGGTCAAATCTTGAGGCAGTATTCCATTATAAACAAATGAACACGGGGAACTTTAACTGCGCATTGGTGATGTTTCCTTGGTGTAAAGGAGCAGCTCAACAGCCAAACCCTGTTGAAAATCATCTGCTCTTTGTCTTTTCCTTCCATTGGTGAATGGATGCCATAAAACGACTTGACAATATTTGTGGCATCTCAGCATGTTGCATACAGCAGAGAGATAATATTTATATAGGTTCTTTTGAAACAGTAAGGCCCGAAAACTGCAGGAGGAGTTTACGACGGTTAAATTTCATCACCACCATAGAGACAAGTCAATAAACATTTCTATCTGGCGGCAAAGTAGAGGTGGCAATGGCCACAACGAAACTCAATAGTCTAGCGATCTCTGTCGCGTCTATGAATCGGTCGGGTGGATGTTGAGTCGTCAAAAGATAACTGCTGACAATGGGATTTTACGGTTTTTACCGTTGTCATCGAGTATTTGAATTAACTCTCAATGCGTCACGAAATGTAGGATGCAATTAGAAATATGTCTAGTCACTCAGTTTCGTAACTGTCGCTCTGTTTGACCCATATAGAAATAATCAACGTTTTCACTTTTGATTGAAAGACAAAGCGTGCGTAGTAATTGCGCTTGTAGTATGTAGGGCACAGTTTTCTTCCGTGGGGGTTGCAAGTGCGCGATCTGCAAAGACGTATAGAGAAATCTCGGTAAGTGTGTAAACAAGCATCAACACTTACGCCCGTAAAGATGGGCGTGGCGATCTATGTCTCAGCGTGTTACAGGCTGCCGACACAACCGTTTGTCTGATGATCATAGATTTCCGGAATCTTTCAACATCAAAGCATCGAGCAAAGCGCTCTCAGACAAAGCATTTTTCAGATGTTATTCTTTGTTGGTCTTGTCTTCCTTACAAATCTGTCTTGTCTTGTGTAATAGTGTTCGGGCCAGACCACGTTTGTATTCCAGAGCCACTGGTCTGTCGGAGTGCAAGTACTAGCCCGTCCAGGCGTCTTTTCGGTAATAAGAACGGAAAGAAGACATATTGCTAGATGAAAGCATTTCGTCCACTCTTGTCGATCGCGTACGTGAAACATATCAGTTTATATATGGTAAGGTACACGGGATACACAGTGGAAAAATGAGAAAAAATCTTCATCATAAAGAATACAGCAATTCGTTTTGTGTTTTGTGGCTAATGCCAGGGAAGACAGACGGTTTGCAATGATTGTTTCTGTGCCCAAAGAGGAGGGCGGCTTCAATGAACACCAGCAGTTTTGCATTTCGGTTGCGTAATCGTACTCTGAATGACCGGGTCAGGTCAACTCGATGACCTGTTGAAAGTAGACGCCTGGCGATAACCGAGGCTGGGTTTCTTGCCGGAATTAGATTTGTGCAGTCCAAATGAGTCATTGAGTGCAAAAGTAATTTGGGAATGTGTTAAGTCACTCTTTGAGTCAAGTATCGTTCTGTTCTGCCAATATGCGTGTCACCACAACGGCATGTGAACTGGTCAAAAACATGTAAGGCATTAAGAGCAATATGACTGTCAGAGTGATCTAGTTTTAATCCTCTAGTGGTCTGCACTATGCATAATTGGGCTGCTGTATATGTTCGGCCTAGAGCGGAGCTTAAGTTATGACTCAAATGATTAAAAATGTGATCACCTTTAAAAGGAATAAAATAAAATAACTTGCTTTCTTTCAGCTGTTGAAATGGGCTCCGTTTCACATCGTGGTTTGCTGTGGTGCCCGGTGAACGCTTCTGGATAACCAATGGCCAAAAGGGTTTCCTTGATAAAATATTCTTCGTTTTGCAGTTGATCAGGAGTGAAAGTATTTCGGGCCCTGTGGAAAAGCTTTCTGACCAAAGCGCGTTCGTAAGCAACCGGCGCGAAACTAGAAAACTGCATATAACGTCCGCTTCATGTCGATTTTCTGTAAATGGCCCTTTGCAGTGTGCCGTCAGAACGCCTTTTGATTAAAATGTCTAGGAAGGGTAAACTCAGGTTGGATTTTTTCTCAAGATACAGATATAAACCCGTGTAGCAGTTGGATTTGTAAGTGTCTAGATATTTGTTTCTCGATGAGTACATTGTTTTCTGATGTTTTGTCCAATACAAATCTTTGGCCATCTGAGACAACGGCGTTCATCTTGTCAATTTGGTCTTTCTTCTTCATAATTACCACTCTAGAGCCTTTATCTGGTTCTAGAAACATCAAATGTCTCATCTCTTTTAGTTGTCTGATGGACACTGTGTGCTCTGAAGTCAAACAGCATCCTTCACGGATGGGGGTAGAAATAAAGTGATCCGAAATATCCACAAGTTTGGCTTTGAACCACCCAGCCTTGTTTTTTGATGTAGGTTGTAGGTCTTTTATTTGATCACATAAACCCTCGAACTGTGCCCTTGTTTGTAATTCGTTGGCGCTTTTTGGAGGAACCTTGAGTTTTAATCCCAGAGAAAGCCTCTCTAGATGGGCCTTTGTTAACTGTACTTCACAGAGGTCGTGAACGTATTTGTTTGTGTTCGTTGGCAAGATTGGATTTCCTCTAGGGTGGCTTGGGCTTCCTTGGAGGCTTGTTATGGTTTTATTCCTCGTCTTTTGTAACATCTCCCTGAAAAAGTTCGCAAATTTGATACGACAGACCAGCGATAAGGCATCTCGCAATAAATGTCTTCTTCCCGTTCTTATTAACTGGATAAAAGGGGGACACGGTGGTTCAAGTCCTTTCGGCAAACAAATCTGGTAATTGTTCCATCATACTTCTTCATCATAACTGTGCTACCGAAGATCAGTGTAGTGCCCGATTTCGATTCCATTATTAAACAAACATTCAGACCATCATCATCATCATCGTACAGCGTTAAACAGTAGGGCAAGCCCCACTGACCACTGCCTTTCTCACCATGTTGCACGTTGAATTAAAAAGTATGAATATACAAGATGGAGAGGGAGTGGACCTACATGGGTGGGAAAAGAAAAGAATGCCCTAGTAGCCAACACACGGAATACACAGTCTAACTGTACAAACGTACACCGATCAAACATTCTGATTCGATAGAAAGTGACAACACGATCGCCACTGTTCGCGGTTCGCTGCCATATCCTTCAGTGTCTCCAGCCAACTGGTAGATGGATCTTTTGGACCCCAACCACGAAGACGTGAAGCACCTACTTTTCCTAAGTCTGCTGTACATTTTCTCATTCCTCGTTGCCACGTCATCTGTTGACCTCCACGTGGTCTCTTCCACTCCCTAGGAGGGGCGGAGAATAGGACACGGTACGGTAGACGTGTGTTTGCCATACGTAACACGTGCCCCAACCAACGAAGTATACTAAGTTGGATACGCTGTGACAGAACGTTCTCTGAATTAGTACCCAATACTCGCTTTCTTACCTCATCGTTGCTTACTCGGCTATTCCACCCAATCCTAGCGATACTACGTAAACATCGATGGTCGAAAACCTCAAGACGACGAATATCTTCAGCATTCAGATTCCAAGTTTCGCAACCGTACAACAAAACTGAACGCACAGTGGCACAGTATACACGACCTTTCAACTTCAGTGAAATATCGGATCGGCGCCACAAGTGCTTCAGTCCAGCGTACGCCGCTCGAGCTTTGGATATGCGCGTGCTCACCTCTACTACTGTGCTCCCATCCGTCGTCACGCAGCTACCGAGGTAGGTGAAGTGGTCGACAACTGACAACACCGCTCCATCGAGCATCAAGCTCGGAATTGTTGATGTCCAGTCTTGTAACATCAATTTGCACTTTGAAGGTGCGAAGCGCATGCCGAATGGAGCTACAGCTCTTGCGAGATTATCTAGTGCACGCTGAGCATGTTCCGTGGATTCGAACAAGCAGACAACGTCGTCTGCGTAATCTAGGTCACATAGCTTTTCACTACCTCCTAGTTCGACGCCTACATCCTGAAGATTTTGCAGCGCACTGTCCATTATTTCGTCCATGACGAAGTTGAAAAGGAATGGAGACAAAGGGCATCCCTGCCGAACACCACTGGTCGTTTCGAACCGACCGGATAGTTCACCGTAAACTCTCACGCGGCCAGAAGTATGAGAATACAATGATCTCATTAGGTTCACGAACTTCTGGGGCATACCTTTTCGATGAAGAGTACTGAAAAGCGATGTTCGATCAACTGAATCGAAGGCGCCTTTCAGGTCTAAGAAAAGCATTATTGTTGGTCGGCGGTGCGTGTGACGCGTTTCAAGTAGTCGGCGAAGAGCAAAAATCTGGTCGATACATCCTCGACCTGGGCGGAATCCAGCCTGCTGTTCGCGGACATTCCTCTCGCGAGCCGGTGTAAGACGGTGCAGCAAAATCGATGCTAATACTTTGGTGACTATCGGGATTAAGCTAATCCCACGATGATTACTGCAGTCATTGCGTATTCCCTTCTTGAAGATGGGAACAATCAATGAATCGCTCCATATTAACGGAATACGCTCCTCCTTCCAAGTGTCACGGAGCAAGGCGGTTAGTGATTTTATCAACGCCTCACCACCCAGTTTGAAAAGAACTGGGGGAAGTTCGTCGGGACCTGCCGCTTTCCCCCGCCTTAGTGATCGAATACATGACTCTACTTCTACTTCTGATGGGGGCTCAAGTGATACCACCCAAGGAGTCACAGTTGTTGACACAGGGGTAACTACACTAGCGTGTGGCCAGCTAAACTGTTCCTTGAAGTACTCGGCCCATCGGTCAAGCCTTTGCTGTTTGTTATGGATGGGTTCTCCATTCCTATTGCAAATCGCTTCACTGACCCGAGTTCGCCGTCCACCGGTGTCACGAATAAGTTTGAACAGTCTTTGACTGTTACCTGAAGCAGCTGCCACTTCCATTTCTTCGGCTACATTGACCCACCAATTTTCGCGATCCTTCTTGAGGCTTCGCGTAACTTGTCTTTGCAGCTTTCTCCGCATCTTATTCATCTCCTTACAGTTCGAAAGCTGACGCTTTTGCTCCATTATACTCAGCGACTCTTGCGAGATCCAGTGTCTTCGATGGACAACGGATCCAGGACCACAGGCAAAACCTGCTGCAACGTGCATCGCCTGTTTGATATGAGACCAATGCTCATCTACATTACTGTTCTCCGTGGATCCTAGCTCATGTGCTAACTTCTGCTCATAACGGGTGCAAACGTTTGGATCACACAAACGTTGCACGGCTAATCGGGTTTGCGGTTTGCGACGATGGCCATGGAGCTGGAGAGATAATCGCATTAAAACTAAGGCATGGTCCGACTCTACGTACGTGGACCAGTAAGATCTACAGTTATGAACAGAACTGCGCCACCGGTAGCTTACGGCGATATGGTCAATTTGACTAAAAGTACCTGTAGAGTTAGAGCGCCATGTCGCTGTGCGACGCGAGCTGTGTCGGAAATTGGTGCTAGACAAGAACAATCGATTGTCTGCACAAAATTGGAGAAGCCTATCCCCGTTATCTGTGCGCTCAGCGGGTAAAGCACAACGCCCACCTAAACAGGCTTCTGACACACTGAGTTTGCCAACTTGTGCATTGAAGTCACCAGCTAGCACTACAATGTCGGAACCTTTACTGCTGCGAACGAGAGTGGCGAGGGCATCATAGAACTCATCTTTCTGCAAGTCTGAGCTGCAGTTCGTTGAGGCGTACGCCGAGATCACGAACAAATTGCGTTTAACACAACTATCCTTTCGAACGCCGACTGACCCTTGGAGTCTCACAGCACATAAACGACTGTTAACAGGGATCCAGTCTAATAGGGCAGCCTCAGCCTTGTCAGTCAAGACAATTCCTACACCACGTTGACCCACAGCTCTAGCTGCTTCGTCTCTTGAGGTGCGCAGAATATACCTCGATGAGATACCTGGAGCAGTTAGCTGAATTACATTGCTCGAATCCTGGATACGCGTTTCGCTTAAGCAGCAAACATCAATCTTCAGAGAGTTCATTGTGAGGGCTAGGCACGCCTGCTGACCGGCCTGCATGTGTGTACGCACGTTGAAGGAGCCGAGATTCAGAGGCTGACGAGGCTTGAGAAAATGTGAGTTACCAGTCAGAGGATTATTCCCGACACTATATGACAGTGAATCGTTGCGAGTATCGACCGTGTTATCAATGGGAACATTATGGGTGGATAGGTGGGGCAAAGAGGGATGGTTAGGGACAGAAGACAAAGGTTGAATAACAGAGAGGGAACTCTGAGCAGTAGCACACTTATCACTACCCACCCCGCTCGATGCAATGGGCAGCGCGGTCCTGATTAGCCTGCGCGACGACCGATGCAGTATGGAATTCTTTGTAGTCGTGCAGTTCATGGGAGATGTTGGACGGGTACTGCTAGGGTGTCCAGCCACAAAGCATTCAGATGCAGACGAATGAGTTCATCCCTAATCCTTGTTATTTCTTCCAGGAATTTTGTGATAACTAGAGTACCATCAAAGTGTCCTTTGTAAAGTACTAAAATTTTCAGGATGTTACTTGAATTTTTCTCAAGATGAGCCACAAATATATTGCCTAAAATGAGACCCAATAGGCTTCCAAATGCAACTCTAACGACCTGTACGTAAGCCTGACTTAAGAAGGAAAATAATACGTTGGTCGTGCAGAAACTGTTGCTCGAGAACAGATTCGGGTATAGTGATTCTGATTTGCTCTCGCTCTACATGGACACGTACGATACGCATGACCTTTAGAACGGAAAAGTTCGTAAATAATAATTCGTTTTCAAACGAGGCTACACGTTTCCCTTTCACGTTGATCGGTTACAAAAGTTTTATCACCTCCAAGCTGTTCACGAAAGTGTCTGCACTTCTTCAAGGAATTTCACTAGCCTATTCGTCAGTTGGTGTTGTGGTAAGTTTGTCATAGATAATACTGGTCCTTGTTTGTTCATTTACGTTAAATCGCATAGTTGTGGGTTTCCGGGAGCTGTGATCTCAAAGACGAAAAGATCTCTAATTAGTAATCGTACTTCAGCCGTTATTCTTTGTTCTCGATTTTTTAGATCACTGCAGTTATCTTCGCACACAAGCTGATACCCGATCGTCCAGAACACTTTCCATCTTCTTCTGAAAATCAATCCGATCCATCGGTACCTTTCCGGACCCTTTGTTAGGGCTCAGAATCAACAAAGGAGGTCGTGAACGTAGTTCTTTATTAACCGTCATATGTTTAGATTTGAGGAATGATTTCTGTCTGGTTGACATTACCCGATATTTTTGCCCCGAGTTAACCAGCTTCACATTAGGCCGAGTCTCCTCATACCCGGAAGCTGGGTTTACCATTTCGACTAAATATTCGGACTGAGACTGTGTCACTGTGCTATTTGTGTTCCTCGGCGGTATGCAGAAATGTAGACCACAATTAACTTAATTTAGCATAATTAAGGATATATTTTTCTCAAGCTTTTCTGGTGGTTTCGAGAAATCCGGTTCAGCCGGCTTGTGTAAAATGTAAGTCCGAAGCCTGTTGAATACAAAAGTTTGGTATTATGGGTGCTGCTTATGAAAAAGGTTGGCCAATTTAACCCGATCAACAAGGTTTAGTCCCTTAATAATACCCAGTTTTTCAACGCAGTCTAGCTAGTTTTTTTCTGCTTCACCAACGTGCAGTCGCACGTCAGTAGATATGGCAATCTGATACCCGTCCGTAATGCATAGTTTTTGCTCTTCAGTACTGATGTTTTCAAGTGACGTAAACCAACTGAAAGCTGTGCTTAAGACTATTTTACCTCGGCTTGTCAGTGGCAGACTTCAACACTTTGAGTAACCATTTCGCCAACCTAAGTTGAGGTGAATCAGTCACTGATATGACATATCTTAAGATCACAGTAGCTTCGCCAAATATAGGCACATGGCAGAGCTGAAGAAATTTAGTGTCAGGCGGCAATCAGCATTTTGCAGTGAATTCTTCAGTTATCCATTCTCTTATTCAGTCCCTAGCATTGATCGTCAAACCGAGTCAATTCAGGTGTATGCTTTATGCACCCTAGCGTGAATATTCAGCTGCTACATAACCACTGCGCCTCAAAAATCACCGACAAAAACAGTATTAGGAAAAAACATGCCTAAAGAAGCGAGTTAAGAAAGTCAATGGTGATCGAATTTGAGTTGGTCAGGGAAAGAGTGATGTAAGGAAATACAAAAGATTTGTATGCTCTAGAGCGAGCAAACAGATGTTTGTAGAGGAATAGAGTGGCAAATGTTGATATTTAAGTGCTAAGATCGGAATAAAGGGGGTGTGCTGTCATTCAAGACCTTACGAGAGAAAGTCTGAAGTCTTTTGATGTTGGATTGCAAGAAAGTAGGTGAGCAGGTCGTAAGTGAACCCACTATGTCCGGACAGATGTCTAAAGGACTTGAAGAAAATTATGAAATCTATCGCAAAGAGTCCGGGGAACATGGCACAGGAAGCTTAGGGCCGGTTAGGAAGGATGCATGAAAATACAAAGAGTCTTATTAAGTGAAACGAGTTGGAAAATGACTTGAGTTGTATCAAATAAAACGTGAGTCGTGAGACTTTCAGGAGGACTGCAGCGGGACAATCTGTCCAGGTAATTTAGAACGATACTCCTTGTGTTGGTTCTGCATTTACGAATAAGGCTGGACTGGGCACCACCACGTTGGAGTATTGATGGGTTTTATGCAGACAAAACAGAATATCAGAGAACTTAGTTACTCTTTATTGTAGCAGGGGAAATGTGGAGCTGTTAGAGTTAGGCTTTCCAAAAATCACACCATCAATGCATTTAACGAGAAGACAATCGGCATAAATGGGTAAGGAAGATATATCAACGGAGAACAATCGGGATGAAAGAATGGCCCCCTGAAGGATATCGTGTGTAGAGGGAAGCATGAAAGAAGTCCGGCCACAGTTTTGTGTAAACTGTTGTCGGTTGAGGAAGTGGTTAGACAAAAGATCAGCGAAAGAGGTACTGACGCTCGAGTCAGAAAGTACATAGAGTAATTTTAATCTGTCAACGCAATTAAATGCTTCATTGTATTCAAAAAAAGAGACAGTAACTACCTGACTTTTGCACTCACCAGATGATTAAAAAGAGTGTGTGAGAGAGGCCAGGGTATTAGGGGTTGGTCATGACCGGAGATGTGCGATTTGCTTGGAGTCCAACACATTGGTCTGGGCATATACTCCTTTCAGTAAAACCTTTTGAAACACTCTGACAGCTACCTATATGCAAGCTGTTGGATTCAGTTTGGGTAAACTCTTTTTGGGTACCGGAGTGACAGAAGCTCCTCTACAACAATCGAGAATAATATTGCAATTTGGGCATAGGTCGGACAGATCTGAAAACACGGCGGATTAAGTGCTTGCGCATTCCTTCGGAAGAATAATTTGTAGGGAAATCGGACCACTTACCTTGTTTGTACGGGAAAGAATGAGCTCTTTAGATACATTTGAGAAGGTAATGCTGCCCATGACAGCTTCCTGCTTGAAGCCAGCATCGTGGTTTGAGGTGTTTGTTTAGTAGGAGGTGGCAGTAAAGGGATGACCAATTTCATCCATGTCTGCTAAAGGTGATCGGTTACCAGAATTAGTTCCGCCTAGGTACATGATCGTCTTCCGTGTCTTCCTCCAATTGCCGCTGGCAATCAGTGACTGAACTTACAGAACATTCAATCTTCGAAGCTCAGTTTTAATTGATTTTGATAGAACTCTCACCATAACGTGGTCTCTGGCCTTGAAGGGGCGCTTCTTCGCCGATCTAATTAGATCATAACTGAACGATCGACATTTCTTGACTTGACGCAGTTGAAAATTAACCAGGTCGTATTCTGCCAATCAAATTCTGGACTATGATTAGGTTGACATTCAACCCCCAGATGGAGTGTTATGGAAACTGACGTGAATAACTGCTCTTAAGTCCTTTATGTTCGGTTTCTCGTTTAATCTAATCTGGTCAAGGGCTTACATACCATAGTGTCACACGCTACAGTGGTTTGACTTTGTGGGTGGCAGTTACCCAACTGTGTGCCAAACCCATGTTGAAAGATTAATGTACTGCCGTGCCAGGCCTTTGAACTACCGCACTTGACTCATACACAGCAAAAGCGCCAATTATTTTAGATCATTAATCTTGAAAGTGACTCCAGTTAGACTCAAAAATCAACTGAAATTGTTCTTCATCCCACTGATCAACGATTATCTCATGGTGTAATCTGGCAATGACTAATTCTGCTCACGCCTATCTGAACCCTACGTTCATCGATTAAACTCAATGGAAGGCTGCCATTCCGATCGTTATCACACATTACCAAAATGCTCACTACTTAAGATCTCTGGTTAAAAGATGCCGGCCTTCACTTGTGGCTGTGAGCTGCATTTTGTTGCCACTCGGGTTTGAAGTAAAGCACGAAAAAGACATTCAAATTTCACTTTCCGTGGATTTCCATTACAGGAATGTGATTTTGGGGAGGAGTGACAGGGTACGCTTAGGCAATCAGAGCACTTATCAAAGTTGTAGCTGGAATTGTAAGTGGACTATTTTTAAGATCTAAAGGGCATTTGCATTTATTTTTGATGGGACTTTTGCGTAGACGTCCACATTTCATTCAGAGGAAGGATACAATTGATTGATGTCATCTGTTTTTTTTGTTTTATAGTTTTATTGCGGATTTTGTAAGCTTAACTTCAATACATTTTCATGATGCAAAAATGTACTCTGAACTGGAACTACGTGTACTTCCAGCCAAAAACTTTGGAGCCCAGATGGCATCGCGCTTATCGAAGAACATAATCGAGAATATTCCAAGGCCAGGACAATACAGGACAGTGCATCTTTCTAAGAAAACATACTCTTATGAAGGGAGTAAGGATGAAGTGTTTTACAAATTATAGAGGGGAATGGTTGGGCAAGAGAATGACGTGAATATCAAGTCGAACGGACGAACCAACCGAGGGCCACAGACAAAAGAATGGACGGCGATTATGTCCGAAGGCTTCTTTAAGCAGACAAAAGGAGGCATACTGACTAGCAGAGGGGAAGCAGCGGAATCTTGGGCAACCAGCAAGATAGCCCAGGCGAGGGGTTGCCGATCAAGCTGTCAACTGGGACAATCGGACTGGCCGAATAGAAATGATGCCCAAGAGAAGCAAACTATCGACCATGGGCAACTGGCTAGAAAGCAGCCCAAACACTCAAGCAACCGCAACAGCAATGTTGGTGCAGCGCGGTCTGGAAAAGGGGCTATATGGACGATTGTATGTTACATGCGCTTTACTTGTGTGGCTATTGAAATACAGGTGTCCTAGCCCGTCTTGTAGTCCTTGTTATAAAATGGTTGACCTGAGTTAGCCAATAGGCACAAAGAGTTGATGTAATGAGTGACGAGGAGTGTGTGTGTGTGTGTGTGTGTGTGTGTGTGTGTGTGTGTGCACGAAAGGAAGAGCGAGTGTTTGTTATATGCGGATGACAGGCAACTTGATTCGGCGAGACCGAACTGCATAACCCAATCATCTAATCATGGTGAATGTAGACAACCTCGCCACAAATTGTATCATTATTATTATTGTCTTTACTGATAGTATTCATTATTACTATCTTTCCAAATATTTTTACCATTCCTTATCCAAGGTTACATTTGTAATATAAAAGTGGAAAATATTTTTGGCCCCAAAATTATTGCTGTATAGTTTTCATCTGAATTTATTCTTCTTTCCATCCCACTGCCGAATCTGACTCACAAAAATCTAGTTATGATGATCGTAGTGTACCCGGTCACATCTATAATCGAATCAAGTAACGTTTTAGAAAATCAAAATTTACTGAACGATTCAGTGCTACTCACAAACCTCACCCAGCTAGCTGAACAGCTTATTCATTCGACTTGTGATGTTTCATCACCAATGCGCGTCGATCGGATCCGTCAGCCAGGCGTTAAATAGCCAGCTCTTTGACATCGTAGGGCGAACTGACAACTGTGTACACCCAGCACGTGGTCGGAGTATGTGCTCTTGTAAAAACACTCAACTAGCCACATGAAACAATTGTAAAGTATTTTCATCAGCATTCAGTGATGAGTTCCTGTTGTATGATGCTGTGTGATGAATCCGATGTTAAACAACTAAAATTTTATTCCAAGACACGGCAACGTCGTCATAATCCAAGAGAGAAGAATGTGCGATTGTTGTTTGTTTGCGAGAGACTTGTGATCATAAACTGGTTGTAAATTGACCAAAGAAGCACAGTACTTTATATGTCATCGAATGTATTGCCATTTTGAACTATTTATTTCGATTAGAATATTATCTCTTCTCTGATGATGTGGTTGTTTTAAGCCGCCTCACTAGCTCTAGTGAGAACTTAGTCCAGCCTCAGAATCACGTCCGTTTATTAGTACGAAAGCGAAGAACAAAGAGGTTGATCTCACATTCGCTCACACGTTGCATACTATGCCTTGTTTCGTCTGGTGCGGAAAACCACGCTTTGGGGCTTAAACAACGCCCACAAGACTCAGCTCTCATCTATCGATCTACTCCAGCGATTGGCTGCCGTGTCACTTGAGATTCCGTTGTATCAAGCCTGGTACCGCACCAGTGCCGACTGGCGACGCGAATTGGCCGCCCGCCAACGATGTGTTGTCACATACCGTCACAGTGAATGCACTTTAATCGGCTGAAACTGTCCAGAACGGCTAATTGGTTACCCAGCTGAAAACTGAATAAACTGCAGCAATCCGTTGGAAGATGCGACCAAATTTCACGATGGTCATAAGTGTAGTAATCAAGCTGACCATTCGGTCATCAGTTCACTCTCGAGGGAAGCACTGGAGTATTTTGGTGAGCAACTAATATTGTACCCTTTACTTCAACTGACATCTCGACAGCAACAAACAAAGTGGACATCACCGCAAGGTGGATCGCTGGGGACAATGAAACTATGTCTAGCAGGCTTTCCATTATAGATTCCAGCTGATTGCATGAAGGTGAATGGAACTTCAGAGTTGTTTCACGGGCAAACAGTGATTTGCATAAATTTCCTGTATGAACTACAGTGGGTTCACACCTGCGATCTCAGTTGCTATGTTCCACACCTGACCCTACTGATAATCATTCGCTGTTCGCCTCTGTCTTGTCATTCATTATGTGACCGCATTTTCTGTCTCCCATTATCACACACAAACAACCGATCCATCTCATCCACATTATTGGTTCGGACTGCAAAGTAGCACTTAGCTGTTCGCTTTACGTTCATGTTTTTACAGTTACGATAATGTCGCCCATCCTAATTCCAGTGACTACTTGGTTTTTACATTCTCTTCTGAATTTGCTGGGCTGAGGATCTCGGACAGCTTTACAGCGACCCTCGGGGTGGGGATCTATTCCCCCATGGAACCTCAGAAGGCACTTGATCAAGGTCACTAGATTTGGTCAGCTTCCATCAACTAGGTTCACGATAAATCTCTGTGACACTGCTTCTCGTTACAAAGGAACTCAGTTTCAGCTTCAATTCCAGTTTATCCAACCATTAACCCCGCACTTCTGTGCTCTGATTTCGGTTGCTTCCTCGCAGCACCGCCGAGTTCAGGACAAAAGAATACAAGCACAAAGTGAAAAAGATCCAAAAATACCATAATAATAAGCGGAAATCAAGAGGACTAACAACGAGTGCAAATGCAATTGCGTCACTGACCGCCACACCTAGCCATATCACTTGATGTCTCCAACCATTTAGTAGGCTGATCACGTGGAACCCAACCTGGAAACCTAACACGTCCTACTTGGTCAAGTCCACTGGTCAAGGTTTTCATTCCTTTTTGCCATGTCATGGAATGACCACCTCGACCTACCTTCCAATCACCACCTGCCTCAGAGAACAGCATACGCCGAGGAAGTCTATCTGTGGGCATGCATAACACGCGTCCCAACCACCTTAACCGGTTTAGATTCAGTACTTTATCCACAAACTTACCTGTGGTTCCAGACACCATACGTCTTACCCCAGCATTGCTGATACGGTGTTCCCACCATACTCGGGCAATGCTACGGAGATATCGATGCTCGAACACCAGCAGTCTTCGCCTATCTTCTACCCTCAATTGCCATGTTTCCGAACCGTTTAAAAGAACGGACCTAACCACCGCATTGTATACTCTATCCTTAACAGACAATCGGATGTCATACTGATGCCACAGATGACGGAGGTTAGCAAAAGCAAAAGCGCCTTCTGTATACGCGATGATACTTCACCTGATATCTGTCCACCTGGTGAAACATAACTTCCCACACAACAAAATTTATCCACTTCAGCTAGAGCTTCCCCTGCCAAAATGAGGTTTGGTGTTGAGCCAACCTAGTCCTGCAACAGCATTTTTCACTTTGAAGGTGCACAGCGCACCCCAAACATTGATACGCTGTTGCTTAGGCTATCTAAGAGAGCTTGAAACTTACCTGGATCTTCACTCAGAAGAAGAATATCGTCCGCATGTTCCAGATCAGACAGTTTACTGCCCGAGAAATGATCAATGTCGTTATTCTCACACGAGGATAGGGCTATCTCAAAAACCACTTCAATTACAAAACTGAAGAGGAGGGGTGGAAGAGAGCAATCCTCACAAACACCATTTTCCACGGTGAACTCGGGTAGAAAATCGCCGAAAGTACGAATTCAGCTTTAGCTGTTTGCTTACAGGCCCTAGAAAAGAGAAATAAACTTCTCTGGTACACCCTTCAATGGGAGTCAGTGCCAGATAACTGCATGGTCGACTGAATCGAAAGCCGTTTTCAGATTAAGAAAAACAGAGATTGTGAGCCAACTGAAGACGTGTCTGTGCTCTAGGATTTGCCGAAGCGTAAAGATTTGATCGATAGAACCCCGACCGGGTCTGAAACCGGCTTGATTCTCAAGCGTACACATTTCGCGTGCACTGAATAATAGGTGGAGAGTGAGACCGGTGAACAGTTTAGACGCGATACTTACCAAGCTAATTCCTCTGCGGCTTTCACCAAAGGACCTGTCACCTTTCTTGTAAATCGGCGCAATAGCCGATTCACACCATTCCCTGGGAATCCGCTCACTGTCCCAGATTACCCGGAGGAGTTCTGTTAACTCCGAAACCAAAGCTTCGCCTCCATCCTTGAAAAAGATGGAGAAAACCCATCCGGTCCAACGGCTTTGTACTTTTACATGAATCCTATCTCCCGAATTACCTCCATTTCTGAGTGATATCCACCTGCATTTTTTCTCTGGCAGGTATATTCGGAAGATCCACTATAGAAGTGGGCCAACTGAATTGTACCTTAAAGTGCACACCGAACAGTCCAGACGACCTCCGTGGTAACAGACTAGTAGGCCTTCGGATTCCTTGATTAACTCACACTGGGTTCCCGTGGACTGGTGCTTCTAATGAAACAAGAAAGATAGCGAGCATTGCCAGAGGAAGAAGCCTTTTTCATTTCCCTACTTTTCGCAATCCACCACTGCACACGGTCATTGCTCAGGCTCCTAGTCAGTTTGAGTCTCAGGGATTTACGCGCTTCAATGCATGTGGCATCCGGAAGGGCGGATTTGCGAGCATCCAACAGAGCAGCTGATGTCAAAGATAGTCACCGTTTGTGAAACCTACTTGAACCATAGTCCAATGTGGCATTAGACGAGGTAAATAATACTTCCTTGATCTGTTGCCAGCGTTCATCTGGGTCCTGGATATCCGGCTACATAGATGATCGCGTAGACAGCTCCGTCTAGAAATCATATCTCCGGTTATCGTCCAGTAGGAAAGACGTGGAACAGGTGCGTTTACATTGGTGCGACCAAGGATGAGACTTAAACAGACGCGAGCACGTACCAAGGCGTGGTGTGAGTCCACGGGCTTGGACCAAAATGGTCGACAATCTTCAACTGATCCACACTAGCGGTGACCGATCACAACGTGGTCTATCTGAATCCAACGTTGTGATGACGTAGTAGAAGGCTATGTCAGTCTATGCCACTTCCTATGGCAGAAAATCGTACTCAGCAGAAACAATTTGTGGTCAGAGCATAGGTAGATGAGACGATCGGTGTTGTCAGTGCGACCAGCTGGGATAGCAAGTGGGCCTCCAATGTGCCCTTCAGAATCTCCCAAATGGCCATCTTGGGCAATGAAATCCCCAGCAGTGACCACCAAGTGCGCTGAACATGCGCTTCAGAGCAGATGAGACAAATTTTGGTAGGATAAGTACTTGGTCTCACAGGAGCTGTGGTCAGTCGGCGAACAGAACCGTCTAACCAAACTACACGCAAACGACTGCTGACTGGAATTCAGTCTAGCGGTGCACGCAATGCAGTTGTGCTCAGAGCAATCCCAACACCAGCCTGACCACGTGCACTAGACACCGAATTACCCGACACGCAAAGAGTGAAGCAAGAGATTGAGGTTGTATCTAGGGTGCGAAGAGTGATCACAAAATTGAGGTTTTGTATGCGTGTTTCGGAGACACAACCTGTATCTATTTTAAAATTGTCAAGAGTTCTAGCTAGGGCAGACTGTTGCCCTATCTGAAATCGTGTGCGGACAATGAGGGCAGCCAAGTGAAGTGAACATTTGGGCTTAAGAAGTGCATTCGGTTTATACTCTACTCCTGAACTACTGTTTTTATCAAAGCCGCAATTTCCCCTGGCACTTTGCATCGACCTTAAATTAAAGGATGTAAAATTGTTAAGGCTGTTTACAGGAAAGATACTGGAGGTTTCTGGGCGAATCATAAATCATAACCACCCACACAGTAGAAGTAGTATCTTTTTGAGAACTCTAACCGACCCACAAGACACTGGGATGTTAACCCACGGGAACGTGGTTGAAGCACCCAAGAAGGAACTTCTTCTGGTCTGTCACGTGAGACCTGATTGTTGCGAGAATGCTGTCTTGTTTTCGCTGGTGCTTTGTTATCGATCCGCTCTTTGGATTCAGTCCTCAGCCCCATGTACCTAATGGAGCAAACAAAAAATGGACGGGGCAACATCCTTTGAGTCGTGGGCTGCCCAGCTTAGGCGGGCGATAGCTTCCCAATGGAGTGCGATAACTTCTTCCACCGTCGAGAGAAAATACAGATACACCCCTCCTAGGGTCATCTAGTGGAGGGTTTTAGACCGGTAAACTGTTTCTCTCCTTGTTTATTCGCTGAATGGTCTTCTCCAGGGGCATAGTGTTCAAACCCAAATGGTGCCCATCAACTGGTTCTGAGACTAGACTTCTTCTGGCCCCTACCCATTGACATGTCAGGAATGATTACATCTGCGGCTTATGGAAGCCATCCTGCATAGCTCTTTGGGTCATGGAGGCACGCAAGTCATCACACCATACCGAAAAGCAATCCAGCCACGTAGGAACTACAGACAAAACTTTACAAAATTCTATCGTTCCGTGGAAATATTCGAAACGGAGCGCTCACAACTGAACCAGACACCGGAAATGAGATTCACGATATCTGTCTCCATTATCCTTTCTCATTCATTCCGCTATTTTCATTTGTTTGTTGCTACACTGCTCCTCCTGGTAATGACGTTGGTTTGTCATTATTGTCGCTGTTGATAGTGACGGTGATGACCTAAACCAATCAGCATGATGGCAGGCAAAATCAAATATCTTGATTTGTGATAGTTATTTGTTTGGATTCACATGTAATGCAATCAAAATGAGTTTGCTCTTCATATCTTGATCTTAGCAATACCGAGATAAAAGTCTCTGGGACTTGGTTAAGTATAGATGGGAAATTCAGAATTATATTCTTCGTCTAAAAGTTAACGAACGCAGTAAATCAAAATGGTTATCAAACAATTTATCATGCAGTACCAAAGCCTAATTGACCACAGAAATCCATGGAAGCATTGTACAGCTGTTTCATCTTTGTGAGGAGTCATCAGCAGTACACATCCACCGAGACCTCACTGGAACTCGCACCTCGGATCAACGAGTGCGAGTCAAAACCTAGACCCCAAGCTACCCGGGATGACTCTCAGTGGTTTGTTTAACTCCATCACTACATGATACAGCGTCCCTCCTTCACTGACTTTTCAAGGTTGTCTACGCATTGATGACACAGAGATCGACTCCTATGATGGAAGACTTTGCAGTAGGAAGCCTATGTGACAGTAAAGGATTTACGTTCATTTGATAATCAAATCAAATCTACTAGTACTTAAGCTGGTTAAGTAGAGAAATCTTGTAGGTTGTTTCGAAAGTATTGTCTTTGTTATTTAGTTATTCACAACAACTAACAGTCCGCCCGGTTATTTGCACGCGAAAATCTATGCATGAATTGATACTCATCTGTGAATGACTTTGGATAACAATAAAGTTTTATTTTTATGACGATGTATTTCCACGATGAGCTTGATCTCAGTAACGACCTGAGGTTTTTCGGGATGATTCAAGCTTTCCTAAATGACTAATCAATAAACTCTCATATTAGTCTGTTGTCTAACTTGTTCCCAAGAAATTTTGTTCCGTATAATAAATCTTATCAGGATTTACCGCGATTTATGTAGATGGACTAGGCCTTTGTATTTACGGTGCATATATATATATATATATATATATATATATATATATATATATATATATATATATATATATATATATATATATGATTACTGGCTTTCTCGGTTAGGGAGCGTACGCCGTAAGCCGATCCGAAATTTACCATATTTCAGTAGTTCATACACACACAGTGTAACAGCACAATTGAGAACGAGAATAGCACGGTAGTTCGATTGTCACTGTGTAAAACTGCTGAATCAGATGATTTGTGTCTGTATCTCCTGACATTGCAAAACGATAGATAGTGAGGATGACAGACATCCAATCGAATCAGAAAAGGTACTGTGAAATTTTGTGGCGAATCGAGGCTTCCGTGACAAACGCGAAGCAACTACATCATCACTAAGCTCGATGGTTGCCCTCAGCTGAATCCATTCAATCACTCGCGCGCATACACTCACATACAGACGCAAGCACAAAACAGAACGTGCATGAAAAAGTTATTTCTGACGAAGTACAAAGGCATTTCGAAAGGAAAAAGGATCGTTTGTTACCGCACTATGGATCCGGCTTTAGCCGTCATTCGGGGATTTCTTTGCGACGAATCTTTGGCCAAACAGCCCATCACTGTCGGCTATTTGAGCGACACAGAAGAGATTATTGAGACTGGATTAGATCAGTTTTTGGACCAGCTAAACTGGCAATCGCAAGAACAATTACACCATTTTTATCGTATACTTTACATCAAATATCGGTCTTGGCTTGTGTGGAATGCTGTCTCATCCAGACCATTCCGAGACGTACGACGTCAGTGCCTGCAAGCGGAACGTTGTGCAAATCTTCTGGCCCAAATCGATTCGAGTGATACAGAACAAGTCAATCATCACAATCAGCGTTGGGATTCGATTCAGAACAGGTCGTGTTCCCTGATGCCGGCTGTATCTCGCAATTTCGATTTGACCAATTCGTTCTGGTATCGACCGGACTCACCAAATTTTTTCTTATGTCAACGAATCCGGTCTGTGCAATTTGATAAAATGGCTCGCCGAGTTCGTGCACATCTGGATCAGTATGACCACGAGTTCACCAGTCTGTTCTATCCCAACGAACGATTCCATCTCACATTGTGTGTATTCTCGTTGGAAGATTTGTCTGAGGTGAGTGCTATCCATTGTATACCATCGAAATAAGCTCTAATGGTAAGACAAATGGTTGAATCGATTTTAACTAATGTTATTTCAATGGATTTTTTAGTAAGCATTTGGTTGACTAATCAATTGTTGTTCCGTGGGTTGAAAATTAGTTAGTCGTAGAACAGTTGCTTAGACATGCGGTGTTCACTTCTGACTGGAGAATAACCAAGACGAGTTAAGAGGAAATAAAATGAAGCATAAAAATTCAGTCTTAACTGCCCCAGATAAAAGATTGCTTCATAGCCGATACATCATTCAATCATGCCGAAATCGAAAAAAAGCCGATCAAAATGCACAGACCTTCTCAAAGATACAGATTTTTTGTTCGAACTAAGGTGTGCATAAGAAAACCTTCTTCATCGTTTCGTAACTTGAGTAAGTCAACAAAAGCCATAATAATAATACGAATAAGAATCAGAAACAGAATAATAGTAATACAAATATTAAAAGGTAGAAGAGAGTGTTCATAAGGGCGTTTTCCTGTTATTTTAGCTCACTAACTTTACCTGGGTTCGAAAGAGTTAGTTTTATTGACCTTTCGGTTACTGGTACCGCTGTTCTGCATCCTGGTCAAGGGGAATTTTCGAGCTTACTTTCATTCTTTCAGGAGCCAAAGAGTCACAGTCCTGCAAAATAGCAAATATTTTTTCTAAATTTTCAATACCGAATAAAATCTGTTTTTTAATAAACTGACCGGAAACAATTTTAAAATAATGTCGGTATCAGTAAAGAAAAAATGTCATTCAACTCTCTTAGTTTTTCCTTTAAAACTTTTACCTTTTGAGAATCATATAATTTGGTACCGAATTTTCACGATGATGAATGAAAAAAGCAGATAATCTTGAATATCCGCTGAAACTTCTGACCTTGTATCTCGTCGGTCACTGGTCAATACTGAAGCTATTTCAACAAAACCTGACCGACGCCTTGTTAGAAGACAAGCAACTTGTTTCCCAAAAGGCTAAAATGCCTGATTTACTGTGCCTTTTGCAAAGAATAATCGGTTTGTGCTTTGCAAAACAGGCTGCCGGAACATGCGCCTTGATCAGACCGCATTACAAGTCGGGAGACGGCGGATTTTCGTCCCGAAGATTTTGAATATTACTAATGCCCGTAGCTGAAGTTGATATCCTTTATTGGCTCCTGCTATTTAAGCTGGCCCCAAGGTGGCTACGGTTTTACTATCAGCCGGGGTGGGAATTGAACACTGATACAATGAAATGATTTCGACCTGACTGGAAAGCCCGGCGACCAGGACTGCTGTCTAGCACCAACGCGATCGAGGGATAACAGGATCGAGACCCTTGATAAAAATAGTATTAGTAATTGTATTAGTAATAATAACTGTTTTGCAGTTCCTTTACCTATAACGCAAAGAAAAAAACCTTTCCGGAAGCAGCTGCGGTCAGTCAAAGGCTTTCAAGCAGGAAAAAGACAGTTGGTGACAAGAGCCGAACCCGGGATGTTAAGTTATGAAGTCCACGATGACGGTAGTTAGACCACTGCTGGCCAACGAGATGAAAAGTGTTTATACCACTTGATAAAATATTACCAGAACCATCACATCTCTAATCTGGCTTAGGTGTAGATGCTTTTACATCATCCACCCACGCGAACCACAGACACAAATATGCTTGCTATAAATTCACACAAATTGCCTAAAGTACTAAACCTCCATCGACACCTTAAACTTCTGAACGTGACGGATCTAAACTAAAAGCCGTGTTGTGTCTAAATTTAGCTTATTGTTTCACCATGGCTTTCCGTAGAATTTTTGCATAAACGTGGTTGTGTTGTGGAAGCATTTAACTACGCGGTTCGAATGAAGAGTGTACTTACTTAATTGACTGACTGATTGACTGGATCAGTAAATCAATGGGTAAACATATTAATTGATCTTGAAATGGTGACACTACCAAGATTATCCAATAGAAGAACGATCAATAATTCTGCTAATAATCAAACATGACATAATCGTTTTCTCATTTATTCTACTCATACAGTAAGCTTGTATTGGATTGAACTGATTTTCTTGTCGTGCACAAAATAAGTCGGCCAGAAATGGAAAAATGCAAGAGTGAAATCAACAAATATACAAGTTTAATTAATCACCTTTCGAGTCGGAACACGCCGCGGATAGAAAAATGCTTTCTTACAATAACCCGTTCTTCTTTGATACGGAGACAATTAAAAGACTTAATACTGTTCCTGAGATGGTCAAACGGTTACCGTCATGGACTATGGACAATAACTACCCGGGTTCGACCCAGGCCACTGTCGTTAGCTTTCCTGCTATGCGGCCTTTCATTGACTACTACTCCTTTCTTGAATTGCTGTACATTGTTGCATAATGCATAAAAAAGAAGTAAAAATGTTATCAGCACTGTCACTGGTAGTCGTTCAGCCTCTGCCCTGGTGCTTCTAATGATACACGCATCGTTTACCTTATGAGCTTCGATGTACTTTGTCAGATACTACTCCGTAGATTGCCTATTTTATAGCGAGCTTCGTCGGTGGTTTACGTAGGACTGTTTCGTTTCCCATTCTTGGCGGCGTGCCTTGTTCTGCATCAAGAAATAAGAATCTTTAAAATGGCTCTCTTCTTTACCTAAAAGCCTCAGTGGTTTTATTTCAAAATATATATGGACCTTATAAATTTGTCACAAAATGTCTACGAACCATGTTTTTGTCTTTCACTAAGTGGGCCTTTACTCCTGCTTATTTACAGGACGGATCGGCTGTTGTGTCCCTAATTTGGTGGGCAGAAGAAAAGCGCACTTGTAACGATAAACGAGTACGACGTAGTGGCGTACGACAAGCGCCACTAAAAACTAGCAAGTGAAAACGCAAACAAGTGTGCAAGTGCTTGAGTCAGTGATGTATGCTATCGGAAGTGTAAGACAACTGTACAATCGGATTAGGCCGTGCAAGGTCGTGCAAGGTCGTGCAACACGTGGTACGATCTGATTGGTCAGTGATGTCCGATAAGATGCACGACAAACGTCAACTGTGTACATGGATGCACGATTGTATGCGTGCATCCATGATTGCACAGAGTGTATATCATGCGTGCGTGTGTGAGCACATGACTGTGTGAGTCAAACAAATCACCTCTCCCTTCTCGAAGAGAAAACTCTTTGGCTCACGATAGGCGGCGCAGTCAGTACGACAATCGTGGTAGTTCCAACAACGGTAGTAGTGGTGACAGCAGCAGTAATAATAACCCGAAACCAGAAACAGTAACCTTAGTAGTAGCAGAAGCAGTAAAGGTAATTGTCGAAACAGAACCAGTCACCAGGGTAGCAGCAGTAGTAGTAACGGTAAACGTAGCAGTAATCCTAGTAACAGTTTCAGGAACGGTACTCAGTAGCAGTAATAACGAGACCAGTAGTAGCAGTAGCAGAGGCTGGAACGGTAACTGCAGCGGTAGTCGGGCTCGCAGCGGTAACGGTCATGGCAGTAATAGTAACAACACAAACATTACGCACGGAATGACACAATGCACGACAGTTAGCCGGGTCCGATTGTGACGAAGGATAAATACGGGACACACCCGAGCAAAAAGGATGAAACATGTGGTAAGCGTTCAACAACAAAAACGAGGAAAAACGTCGATAATGAAGGAAAAACTAGCCGGAAGCGAAAATGTGGTAAATTGTTTCAAATAGTTCACATCTGTAAGTGTCAACGAAAGTTCCGGTCACTTGAATTCTACCATTTAAGACAGTAGACTCTATACTGTCCACCTTTTCCGTAGATAAGCTTGCAAGTCGGTCTTCAAAGCATTCCCGCAAAGTTCCGACGCATAATTACAATGAGTTTTCTATGAAAGGTGAATCCTTCATAACTATTCCCCTGACGCGATATGCAAACAGGTAACACGAATTCAATGCTCGCGATGCCTTTTCCGGGGGCAGAAGAAAAGCGCACTTGTAGCGGTAAACGTGTATACCGTAGCAACATACGAGATCAAACGGAATGGACTTTCATTAATTCCAGCAAGCAGTGATCTCTGTCCAGACAAAGATCAGGTATGGCAGTAAATCCCATTGACTTTCTGGGAACAATGTTCACTCATCACATTTCCAGGTTTCGTAAAATGAAATACGGTGAGCTGCGTGGTGGTCTTAGGTTTAGTTTGCAAAGAACTGACTCTGCGTTCTCCGTGATCTTTGCTAGAAGTGCTCCAAATGGTCGTCTACCTTGTTTCAATCCCAATCTTCATCCTTCTCCCAGGATACGCTGGTTGTTCGATCGCCTTCTCCCCTCTAGACTCCAGTAGCATGATGTTCTATGTCTGCCTTTTTTGAAAATTTCAAAAGTTGTCTCAGAAGTCCTACAGGAAGCATTTGGTAAGCACAGATTGGAGCACAAGCTTGTTTCCAGTTATTCCTAATCATCCCAGTACAACAAAAAGTAAATAAAAAGATAAATCAGTGATAGAGGAAGGGAGTTTTGGGGTCTAGTATCGTACAGATTGATCTGAGGACCGGTTGTAAATGTATTACCGTATGCTCAGTGTCAGATTTCGATCGGTCTAGCACTTATCGCTGGGCTGTATGTCGACCGAAACAAGCTGAGCGTATGGGTAAATTGGTTCTTATCACGCAGGAGGAGGCTGTGTTGGTAAATCCCGACCGCTTCCGCAGTCAATGAGATGCGATTTCTCACTTTTCTGTGATCTTGCACTGTTGTGCAAAGGTCTAGCCACACCCGCCATGTGGTTAGTCTTAGCTAGGTTTCAAACAACCGCGCTCGTAATTGACTCAGTTACTGCATCTTTCAGACATGTGGATGCTTTCAGACAAGTGTCTGGTTGTACGCGGAGTGACTGATTCAAAATCGGGTAGGAAAACCAGACACATTCCCTCTCAACTAAAATCAAATTGCTGGCCTAAAAGTGATCAAAACGCGTAGTTCATCGGCCTAGAACATATCATTCACGAAGCTTGACTATCTTTCGTGCAGTGCCTCTGTCGTTTATTAGTTTAAAATAAAATTACTCTATCACGTTTTCTTGGCAGTTTCTACTTCCTTATTCATCCTGCGATCAGTTAGAAGTTCCGGGTATCGCTTTTGAATAAAGATATTCTACACTGTTCGAGGATTTTCACGGTGCTCTGTTTGTCAGGCACCAAGTAACGTTTCATTTTAGCTTCAGTGACACGAGCCTGCCAAAGTGGATGTGCAGTCCGTCCCATGTCGGCATCCTGTGCACCAAACACCGCGTTGGACAGTCGTATCCACAGGTCTGCAAAAATTCTAAGGAAGCTCTCGAATATTCTGATTCTGATCCCAAGGTAAAGTGCAAGTTCAGATGCGCCTAGGTGATCTTCAGTAATAGTTGATTTTCTCTTGAACTATTTTTCCGTTGCACACGGAAAGACATCCACATATCGCCCGTACAAAGAAAGTTGGTTTTTGCAAACAGCCGTTTTTCAACTGCATCGTAAAAACGGCCATGTAGTAACGCTTTTACTATGCCATCCCTTTGGTGGGTAGTCTGATCGGTAAACTTTCTGTGCGCACAAAAAACAATTGGCTAAGATTTTCAAGCAATATACCTATTGGCTTTGTTTACTATTCGCCAAAAACGCTACTTTTTATCCGAAATAATCAAAGCACTGTACAGTAGAGGAACTGTATTTCGAAATTCATCAGTTTTTCCATGACTGGTACAGTGCGATCACCCTCAAACGGTTATTAGTTAGTAAATGTGTAACGGACTTTTAGTAGTCGTTGAGATTTGCGTAACACCATCCAAAAAACACCACGCATCCCATTGTGGGTTTCAGTACGGTTCTTTATAAAACAGTCATAAATATGACACAGAAACAGTACAAACCGCGTCGGTAATCACTACGTGACTCAGAGTCTGCTAAACGCAAACAAATTCAGGATCGCTTGAGGTTCAAGCGATCAAGTCGATGAAATGTCTGGAAAAAGCGCGTCAAAGGTCATGGAACAGAATCAATGCTCTCACCACTCAGCAGTCACTTAAGGTCAGTGTCCGAAGTGTGGTTGAACGAATGAGCAGGTGTGGTGCATAACGTTAACGGAAAACATAAATTTAGATTGAGGGTTGGGAGGTCAGATCGATCTTGAGTTAGAGCCTCGAGGTTTGGTTGTTTCGTTGATTACAATATGGTTGAACCACTTTTGGAAGATATAGCAGCACTCGCCCGTCTAGTCCTACCATCAACTGTCTGATATCTTCTAATGGCCTACGGTCACATGTCTACTTCATAGAAGTCCCTAACTGTCCAGGAGATTTGTACTTCCGCCTCTGATCCACTTTCCTCCCAAGCCGATCGATTGAATTCAGATCGGGTAATGGAGGCAGACACGACATCGTCTTTGTACTGTGATGCAAAGGACAAGGGAACGATGTGCATGCGCGTTTACGTACTGAAAAATTGCTTTACTAGTTGTACCCAATGGAGGTAAGCTATGTCAAATTAGGACCTCTAGGTAAAATTGACCGTTGACGACACTGTCCAGAAATACCAACTAGCTCCGACCTACTCACCAGATGGCTCTCCAGACATGCATTAAACACCTACTGTGCTACCTTCTTTGCTGTCATTATATCGCTTCTATTAGTTTAAGATATTTTCTCAAACTCACCTTCAAAAATCATGATAAAATAATTGAAATACCGATTCGTCGTTCCGAATGATCGATTTCCATTGTTCGTTCCTTCAAACGTAACTTTCCGTGGAGTTCAGTCCATTAAGGAACAGAAATTCGCCTCCTTGAACGATACCTTTGTTCGCTATATGCTGATGGATACTGGATAGCGAGATAAGCTACGAATGATAGCCATAACGAAGAGACTACACGTTGGCGTGGTATGATGCTAGTCTACCACTGCGACCCAAAGAGCTACGCAGGATGGCTTTCTTAAGCCTAAAATGTAATCATATCCGACAGGTCAATGGGTAAAGGCCGTATGAAGTTCAGACTCTCTGAACCAGGTTTTGGGAAACACCTATTTCTAGCCATACATGTGTAACCAAGTATAGAAGTACATCAAGGTTATTGCGTCGTGAAGTTGACGGTTTGAACTCCGTTGTCGAATGAATTCTGGACTGATAGGAGCGTGGGTGGTGTCGAATATTTGGTCGAAGTCCAACTTCAGCTGTTGTTTTGAAATGTGCCAAAACAACAGTCCTTTTGTTTATATGGAGAACCCACTCTCAAGTTTGAGAAAGTTGTTCAAACGATTAGACCATTGTAACTGATTTTGATTTCCAGTTAGGAGTCGGGAAACAGACTACTCACAAGTGGAACATTGGGTGGATCTCAGAGGTTTCGTTTGTTTGCCTTTGTTCTTATCGGTTAAACTGAGAAAACTTAAAGTGCCCTATAATCTTGTACTTCAGTTTGTAATCTCTTGTATTCTCCCCCCCCCCAATTGCCCCGGTTTAAAGTTAAAATATTTTGATCTTATCACGGAGAATCTGGAATTGTTTTCTGATTATAGCAACACTGAGAGGGATATTCTTATTGGCTCCATCATTCAAACGCATTTTGATGCTTTCGACAAATCCATTTATTGTTTATAACCGAACATCAATCATTACCTTCACTCCACACCGTCCAAAGCCGTCTCCTAATCTTCCACTCGTTCATGATCCAGAAAATATCATTCGTGCACGTCTACATACATAGAAGTAGCTTCATCTCCTACTTTGCCCCGATGCTTGTTGACAGCGACCGAGTAATCAGTGATCTCAGTGTTTGCCGTAGTCCGTAATCTAAATAAGTGTGCTGCCTACACACTCCAATTAACGCTTATACAGTTTTCTTTTGCATTCCACAGTAAATCATGCAAATCCATGTGAAACATTTACCCTAAATCGGCTGCATAAAAGCGCTTTTTGATTTGGTTTGACTTGACTAAACAAAATCATTTCATCCAATGACATTCAACATTCCTTTGGCAGAAAAAAAACAACTCATTTGATGTTTAGTATAGTGTGCACTTTCTCAGCTCGCGTCAAGAAATCTAATCCCCTCGAAAGTGGTTAAATAATAATGAAAAAATACTCTTTTTACCTCTCTTTCATTCATTATACAACGAAGTACAACAATTCAAGAAGGGGGGAGGGTGTACGGCCAATGAAAGATGGCCAAAGGAGGAAGTGACCGACAGAGGCTGGAATCAAACCCGGGGTGGTTATTGCCCTAAGTCCACAAAGATAACCTTTTGACCACCGCCGGTCGGATTTTTCTGACATTATACACAGATCATGCCTAATTTACAACCTTTTCCCGGTAGTACACGGCATCGACAATCCTCTGTTAAAATTTGAGTTGGAGACGCCCGTTTTTTTATTTTGCAATCTCACACAAGTCTATGTAGATAAGTAGACAGAGCGAGAGAAATTGGTTCATGAATAAGCCATGCGTGCATTGTTTTCCAAGTGTTGAGTTGGTAAACACGGGTTACGGCAGGTAGTTGAAAGTGACTATCTGTCATGACTGGAACCTGGTGCGTGACTTTAGTTGAGATATTCATCATTCACATGAAGTCGTTCTGCTTTGGGACTCTACGCCGTCTAATTGGTTTTTATAGTCACCGCATAACTGCCAGCGGCAGAGTCAGTAATGCTAAAAAAAATCTAATGTTATCTGTAACCAAGTAAACCGCAAACGATCAGTTATCCACATATACTCCCATCTTGTGGTACGCACGTGTATCTAAGTGGCACGGCTTGATCGCAGCAACCGTGATCCGAACGAGTACTCAAGACCAACTTGACTCGATTTAGATCATGTGTGAGTTGTACAAAAAAAATCTCCGTGATCAAGGGAACGTGATAAATTTGATGAGTTTTTTAGCACGGGACGAAGGAAACTAGAAACGAACCAAGTTTGTTTTATAGTACAGAAATTGTGCAATTAATTTTCGATGATACGTGTATTCCAACATCCATCAGTTTCCGATTAGTGGGCAAAACATAAAACAGAAAAAGACAGAAATTGGTTTGCAAAATAGACAGGAAAATCTCGCTCCCATATAATCTCCTATTCAACACGATAGTTACCGTGACACCAGTGAAACGATAAAAAGTTTTTGAGTGTAGGTTGTTTTCTCCAGAGTAGTACAGGATTTTGTATTATTTTCTACTGGTGTAAAAACAGATCCGCAATCTCTCGAATTAAAGATAAATTAGGGCAGTGAAATTTGTGTATGTGAATAGTTAAATTTTTTTATTGCTATTGTTATAGGCCTAAAGATTATTTTTCCGTCTCCCCTAATGGTCGGTCACCGTATAAATATTTCCGTGATCTGAGTGCGATTTTTATTCTCACTGACCCAAACGGTTTAGATAGTCAAAACTGGGAAAAACAAGCCTCGAACCTGGTCAAGGAAACGGTGACATTAAATGTTTTTGTTTTGCTATTGTAAGCTGATCTAGGGGGTAAAATAATTTCGCACATTTGTTTGATTTCTATTCATGAATAGGATATAAAATTTTATGCAATTGTTGGGGTTTTTCTACCAATTTTTAGTACCTTAGGTGGGATACTGAAGACAAATACTAGTTTCAGATACCGTGGTGACAAAACTTCAGTTAATCTGCTTCCAAGGTAACGAAATCATACACAACTAAGAACAGGCTTCCTGGATGTGTACGATCTCTTTCATTGGTGCTAAATCCCAAGAAATGGCCCGATTCGCTACCTGAATTGAACCGAAACACCACAGTTCCACGTCGTGATAGGTAACACAGTCAGGTAGCTGTCCACTAGGGATTATTCCCTCAGGCTAGCGGTCACCGGTTCGAATTCTGCCAATACCTTTGTGGGGTTTCTTACTGGGTGCAACTCTGAGCCTGAAGTATTTCAACATTTGAATGAAATAAAAAAGAGAATAGAAATATCGTCTTTAGTATTATCACCAACTGAGTGGTCTTCACAGCTGTAATCTCATTCGAATCGAATGGAGCGTGCATGGACAAAGAGTCCATTTTTAAAATCACGCGGTGCTTCTACCAAAGTTCGATCGTACGTTACCGTGGCTAACCTCCAGAACGAGGACACATGGTTCCAAGTATGTATTTTTAACAATGGTATTGTATCTTTGGTTTGATCCATCAGGTTGATATCGTTAGCAATGCAGAGATTTATGCGGTCTATCACGAAGCCGGTATGAATAAATGGACTAATGCCGTCGAATCGTTGAACAGGTTCAGCCAATTAGTTCGAGATTAAAAGATTCTCAACTTACCGAATAATGCTTATCCTCTTTCGTCGTGGTATTAAAGTCAACAGAGGTAATTAAAAGTTCTATTATGCGACAAAGTATGCATTTTGCTGATAGTAGGACAATCCGTAGGTATCACAAGGTCCCGGAAAGGGTTTAATTGTGAAAGTGATTGGTAGGACATATCTGTACCATTCCATACGATTGCAAAACCAACTTGTTGGCAGACTTTTCTGATGAAAAAAATGAAACCTTGTGAAGCTTACTCTTTCACTAGAAACTAACCTCCAATAAGTGGAGTAAGATAATTTACTGGGTGCCAAGACAGAGAAGGACAACCTATTGGGTATAATAAAATAAGGGTTCAACTGAAAAAACAACTGTTATTGATCCAAAATAATGACTTAGAGGGATACTAAACACGCGACCCATGCGGAGTGACACAGTCTATCGCAGACGAGAATCAAACAACACAGAATATGACTGGATGTCGCTGTCCTCGGTTGCACAATGTATAACCAGCAGGATCAGAAAATATAAAAAACTCGGGAACAAGATTCTAAACTAGGCTGGCAACTACGTAGGCAGCGAACATTAGGTGTAATACGCATCAGGCGTGTATCCCAGGAAACGGAAAAAAACGCAGAAAAACAGGACAACTGTGAAAAAGCTCAACTGTTTATCTAGTCTTTTGAGATTCAAACTCTAGCGTTTGTTATTTAGTGCAAAAATAATGAGGTCAGACAAGACGGATCAATGTACAGGGAAGAAGAGTTGCGTCAGGAATGTAAAAACTGGACGCAATACAGATCCCGAAAAAAATGAGAAAACAGTATTTATCCGACCGGTAGTGGCCGAATGATCAAAAGGGTTAAATCTGAATCCTTCTGTCCTTAGTTCGAATCCGCGTTCCTTCGTCGGTCACTCTCCCAGTGGCAACCTCTAAATGGCCATGACCCCCTTTCTTGAAATATTGTACGATTGTCATGCGATAGAAAGGAAGTAAATGAAAAGATAAGTGAAGATAAAAAGATGATACTATCTCGGTGATCTTCGGTGTTTCCCTCAGCCAACTCGAACGAAACTGTGTCAGGCTATGTCAAGCCTCGTAAAGGAATTCTTTACGCGTGATAACAAACGTGATCGGCACGTGGTGTGTTCGTGGAACCAGTTTTTTAGAGTCTTTTAGTCAGTGACTAAACGTACCAAGGAGTTTTCGAAAATTGCTCATGTACTAATCAAGTCACAGTTCATAACTTTTGAGACGCAAGTTTTGCATTCTTGAGGTTTACTGATGTGGGCTATTTTAGTGGCAGAAAACATCCGCCCGGTTGCCAGGCCCAAACGGCTGCGGTCCTCTGTGTGTTTCTCCATTTCGAGTTTCAGTATCATGAGTGCCAGATTTAGTTCACATTCCTGAGTTCTCTGATGGACCAGTGACTATTCCTTTTTCACCGTGCACAAATGCGCACACAGAACACCACAAACGTGTCTGTCTTTCCAGAAGAAGTCTAATGCACTTACGTTGACCCGGTTGAACTTAATTCATGGAAAGGGGAATTCGACCAGTTACTTTCCGGCTCTTCCAGAACAGTCTACGCCGCATTCAAACACGTCAAACGTCTGGCACAGGAATAAGTTTAGCAATCTCGTATATCTCCTTCTCGTTGACTTAGTGGTTATACACCAATAATGGATAGGATAGGGTTCGTTTTCATGAATTTCAAAGGATGATAACAGGGTAAGTCGAAAAATAAAAGGTTTTATGCTATGAATTTTTAAATTGCTTCATCAAAAAACGCCTTTTTTAGAGATTGTTCGGTTCTACGTGATGAGTGTTCCTCTTGATGCATAACCCACACAGTTTATAAAGAATACAAACATTATCAGATTGAGTTATGAATGCGAAGCGTGACAATAAGCGAATGTGTGAATTCTGATGTCACACAAGATTTCTGTCGTATTCACAACTAAATTAGAGAGCGGGATTGCGACGTTATTAGTTGGAAGAACTGAACTGAATTGATGCACATTGATTTCCGTGTTTCAGAAAGGTTCAATAAAGTGTAATCGGTGAAATTGGTCAAGTAAGATGCGTTGGGTCTTCCGATTAGTGGCCAACAGACTGCTCAAACTCTGCCGTGAAACATGCCGGAAAGCACGTTCGTCTGCCACAAGTCTTGGTTCATTTTCAATTCCTAAAGTCTTCAATTTACGCCCTCTTCGCTTCCATAAATGTTTGATGTTCCGAGTGGTACTAAAGCGTGAAAAGTGTCTCTGCTTGGTTTCGAACCTTAACGAGACCGAACACATCATCGATGACAAACAGCATTCACGGCAATTCGCATCCCACTTCATTTATTTTCGTGGGATTTCCTCCAAAGAAAATAGGGCTAAAAACCAGTGTACCTAGGCGGAAGCTTAACTGGTCAAGGAGCTGAACAGATGCGCAAAGGTGGTTCCGTTTTGGTCTAGAGGGTTATCAAAGTGTAATACTAGATTTTTGACACAGGAAGCCGCGTTTATGTGGGTTGATCAAGGAAAACACACCTAGTCAAGTGAACTGAGGGACTTTTTGAACAGCTCAGCTTATTTGTACCAACGGTGAAAGTAATCTAGAGAGAAATAATGAGTATTAGTAACAGGTTTCTAGGTCTATCATCGTAATTTGTTTGGAAAAGGGAAGAGCACTGAATAACATCTAGATTCAGATGAATGTAATGTAGACTGAGTGATTACGAACCAAAAGTAATTCGACATTCTCAGTGCTAGGTAATTGTTAATCTGAAACACTAACGGCTCACTGATTAGTCAATAACAAATAATCTGACTTTGAGTGTGTGTGTGTGTGTGTGTGTGTGTGTGTGTGTGTGTACGTATGCGTGTGTGGGCGCACGCTAGAGTTTTGCCACGTGAAGGCATCTACTGCTAATAATTAAAGCTTTTCTGAGCAAAACTTTAACCTGTCACACTTGACTGACAGGTCTCAAACAATGAGGCCTCCCACAGTTAACTTCTTATTCATGCCTCATTTGTCCAACTGCAATTTTGGTTAGGAAAATACTCACAGCGGATCCGACAGAAATTCCAACTTTTGAAGCGGTCCTGTACAAAATCGAAGCAGATTACATTTCAATTCGTGGTGCCCCGGGCTCGTGAAATGTTCCTTTATTTTATCGGTATTCACTCCACTTTCTAAATGAAAAAAATCAAAGTAATCCAATATCCGTCAAACAACTACGTTACACTCAGTAAGTCTCGAGTTGGTTTCAGTGTTACAGATCCGCTTTGTGATTGGGTTTCTCAAAGACTTTATTTTTAGATTTTTTCTGAGATTGAAAAAGTTGTAGAGCTTCCACTGAGTACAGAGATTTTCGTCAGGTCCACAGCTTAGTAAATACATGATTATAGATGGTCATTGGAACATGAATAGCTACAGATGAGATCAAGATTATTCGGTCTAATATTATAAACGAACACATACCGAGTGTACAAATATACGGATGCATGAATACGCATACCGGATGAGCAACAGTTAGCGCAAACCGGCCGTATGCTTCGGAAAATCTTCGTCCATACATCAGTAGGTACTAATCAGATCACACTGATCAATCTATTTTATTAATAATAAGACGCTAAATTTAATCCTACTTATTCGTTACATGTCATAACTATCTACCCGTCCTGGTCCAATTCATCCTCGGTAATAGTAGAGTGACTTCATCTAGAGTTTTCTCTACCTGAACTGATTGAACAGTGAAATGACTTCGTTTTTAACAAATCAAAATGTTACGCGTAGAGCGTGGAATAATTCGCTGCAGCGCTATTCCTTCATAAACTGGAAAAGTCACAAATCCCGTGGAAACCGAGTCTACACCATTGTTTTCTAACATCCCGGGCACAAATCTGGTCAAAAATGTTGTCGCTTGAAAGGGGAGCTAATGCGCCGGCCCAAACGTGTCAATTTGGAGGTACAACGAATTGCAGTCTGAGCGGATTCATGCTATTGGGGCTAAATAGGCCCCAGGTAATAGTGACAAACTCGCTGATGAATAACCAGTGGTGGTCATTGTGATAGAATTGGGACCCGTCTGTCCAATCACTGTCACTTTCCCCATTTGATAGCCTGTAATTGGCTGCAACCCTCTTTCTTTAATATTCTATGATTATTTTATAATCAAAATGAAAGAAAAATGCTTTTCAGTAAATAAGTTTTACAATTTTCCTAACTGAGGCTCATTTTTCGTCGCGAATAAGAGTTGATAATGAAGTGCAACTATGGAACAGTTCTTAACCCTGGCACATTTTCACATGACACCAAAGATCGGTAATCATGCTAGCAACTGCTGAGAACCCGTCAAAGGAAGAAAATTTGTTAGAAGGCTTCATTCTGACAGACGAGGAAGTAACAAAAATGTTTTTTGTAATTTTTGACCTTGAACGGATCAGACAATATATTCACTTTCCTGTTTATCATGATCAGTCGGAAAGCAGGAAAATGTAAGAGATGTTTTTAGACTGCTTACAGGACGAACTTACATTCAGCTGGGAGATTCAACCTACCAAGTTGCAGTCTAACATATTGAATCTTCCCGGCTCTTGGAGAATGGTAATAAAACCTTTGGTCTTAAAACTCGGTGGTGTCGTGTTTGGCTCACACAGTCATGTGCTCACACACGCACGCATGATATACACTCTGTGCAATCATGGATGCACGCATACAATCGTGCATCCACGTACACAGTTGACATTTGTCGTGCATCTTATCGGACAGCACTGACCAATCAGATCGTACCACATGTTGCACGACCTTGCACGACCTTGCACGACCTAATCCGATTGTACAGTTGTCTTACACTTCCGATAGCACACATCACTGACTCAAGCACTTGCACACTTGTTTGCGTTTTCACTTGCTCGTTTGTAGTGGCGCTTGTCGTACGTCACTACGTCGTACTCGTTTATCGTTACAAGTGCGCCTTTCTTCTGCCCACTAAATTAGGGACACAACAGGTGGCTCTCACGTCAACTGACAAAAGGTAACAAACAACCGTTTTTTCGGTAAGCTCATCCTCCCATCTATTCATGCGCCTACCATTGCATCGATGAAGACGTGCTACCTGTGTATGGTCGATTCAGCTAAGGCTCATGTCGCATTTTCTTATCACAATATTGATAAAACCCATAGTGAAATATGGCAATGTGAATGCTCTAACCATGAGTATTCTAGTACACTATTCCGGGCTTTGTGAAGTGACTACCAGCTTAGAGCAGTCTGCGCTGGTGTTTTTGCATTGAGACCATCACAGTTGATTAGCAAACGGCAAGTTTTCAAAGTACTCATCTTTTCAAATACTGCACTTTCATACACAAAGTGGCACGGGCGCCACGTTGCAGACCACTGTTATTGATCGAAACCAAACCAATATACGTAGAAATCCGCTGATACATAACAACTGTCACAAGACCGTTATTAACTACTTCCGAGCAGGTTGGTGTTTCATCTCTTTCGGTGGTTTTGGAATTCTCAAAAGAAATAATTGACCAATTGTTTTCTTTTTTCTTGATTAAAGAAAACGGGGAGGGGACAGAGAGCAGTAACGTTTGGAAAAATTTCACACACGTTCTGATGCCGTTATCTTTTGAAGTGTTTTTTCAGGCGTGTGTCAAGCAGAGATTCATTTTTGGCGCCACTGACCGCTACAGATTATTTACATGGCATTAGGTTTCACAGACTGATAGACTTTAAAAAAAAGTCCTAAACGCGTTGAACTTCACAAAGAACAAGACGTGAGAACACAATGCTGGATATTCCAATTTCTCCCAGTTCTCGCAAACCGACCAGTTTCGAGGTAGTTTTGTATATTTCAGAACCCCACGGTAAACCTCCTGGCAAAAGCACCGTTAGTTTTTACACAATGAAATAAACGACATTGTTGAAAATGAAGTTACTTTGATAAGTTTTTATCATTCAGCCAATATGTTTATAAGAAAACCAATGGCAGCTATTCCGTTCCAAATATTCTGACAAAAGTAGAAGCAAAAATCGAATTTAATTCCCAAGTAGAGTGACGAAAGATTGAAGACGAATCTCCAATATTCCCTTATTGTACTGATAAGCTGGTTAAGTGAATTTGTCTGCCTTGTGAGGATCACATACAACGACCCCCAAGTAATACATAACAAGCTACTCTGGTTGGTATTAGTAGTCTTGAAATCAGATGGGCACATGAATAGTGGCCCTTTTATATCCGGTTTCAGTAAAGCAACTTGGAAAGAACAAAAGGCTTGATACAGAATATCCTATGCTTTAATGGTCAACCAACATCTTTGTATGTACCAATGAGGGTTATTCGCGTTTTTTCAGGTGGGTAGAAATTAACGATTATTTTTATTACACCGGAATTTATGGTGACCGTACACGCACATTGAGGAAACTCCACGATTCCCAATGATTCCAGGTTCAAGAGTGCTTCTCCCTCATCAAGGACACGATCGAGAACATGCGTCGACGGCTCCCACAATATCCCGTCCACCTGCGGGGTCTTGACACTTATCAAGATCGTATGCTTTTTGTGAACGCTATTCAGGACCCGAACTTGGATAAATTGATCAAGGCGATCAAACAGACGTGTAGCGCGGCCGGTTTCATAACGAATGTGAACGGCGTATTTGTCCCGCATGTCACCTTGTTAAAAGTGAGTTACCGATAATCATTAGAAAATGACCGATTCGCTTGGTGTGATTGCTTGTCCAGAGAAAGTATTCCGGTTCGAAATCTGCATCCGTAGTGCTCAGGCTATTTTAACCGTCATCTACACTTCTCACAGATAGTCAGGAATTTACCATATTTTGAATTTAGTGAATAAAACATAAAAATGCTCCCATACCTCCGCACAAAGAACGCGTGTCACTGCAGTGAATTCACTTGAGGATTATCACATGGCCCTTTAAAGTTTGCAACATGTTTGGTGGCTGTTGGCCAGACAGGTAGCATCTTTCTTTTTTGGAACCAAAGTTAACCTTTTCCGAAATGAATGTCTCGTTTTACAGTTCAGAAAAGATAGCAAAACTTTATCCGAAAAGTATGTAGTTGTTGTTTAATAAAGAAAATGAACGGCACTATTGCTTTCAGGGTACAACCGACTTGTGGTACTTATTTTTCACGATGTTAGGTTTTTCATATCGCATGATCATAAACGCAATTGACCAGATGCTCCTTGGAACTCACCACGGAATATAACAGTGCTTCTTTTGGTTGAAAAACAACACGGATAAAGCTTATCCAAGTTAGTTTACATGGCGCATGAATTTTCTCTTGAAGTTTTGTGCGGACCAGTCGCATGTTGCTTTCACGAATTAGGGAAAAAAACACCTGAGCATGACGTTGATCAATAACACACACAAAATTAACTAGCCTGAAAATAACACGTTTATTCCCATAGCTCTGGATGTACCTAGAGTCTAGGTCAAAGGTGAATCAGTTGTGAATCTACGTCAAACTGTGGACGAGTCCTGACACCTATAGTCGTGCACTATCGACGACTTAATGGAGCTGCACTTGTTGTTTATTTAGTTTAAATCCAACAAAACCGTGATTCTAATGTATGAAAAGCTTGGTGGAACTCAGATGAACACCGTAATATTACTGAGTGAAGAACTGAAGTGGAACAAAACATTTTGAAATAAAGATAGTTCAGTATGTTCCGATGAAATTTCCTTCATCTCAAAGAAGTTCGGAAAGTTTTGTATAGCTCTTTCCTCTTAACTTATTTTCTAAATGAAATGACAGTAATTTATCCCCAACAGACAGCTACCATGAAGAATTGAACCGGGAGTTGAAAATCTGCAAATGAATTTCAAGTTATTAAAACAGTTTTCTAAGCTCCTCGGGCAAGTTACCACTTTAAAAAGAAGAATTCATCAATAGGAGCTGTTTATTGAACACTTTCGGCTTTCGCCGTTGTTATTTCTGGAAGCAATAATGACAACGACGATAATGAGGATGACGTTACTTGCACAGAATCATCACAAATAATGTTTCCCAGACAACGGAAGCGCTCCATCTTCGAATAAACGATTAGTGTGAAGTAGCAAAGAGAAGGGCTCAGAAAAGACTTTGATTTCTTCTGTAGCTTCTCGAGGGCATTACCTGAAAGTTATAAATCGTTATTCTCATCGAGATCTACAAATTTTCTGACTTGAAAAAAAGTGAATCTGATCTATTGGAGATGTCAGAATTTACTCTGAGATGAATTTCACCCTAGTAATAGGTGCTGGTAAACTCTCTCCACAATGATCCAAATTGATCTGGTTTATTTGTAAGAAGCAATTTATCTGGAAACACAGACGATAAATCAGTACCACACCCAAACGAGACATCTAGTGAGTTGTGGTTTTCAGTCCCAAAGCACATGTGCTAAAAGATATAAATTTTAGTCACATTTGAAACAAGTGAAATGCACACCAGTTGGAACAAATGTTAGTTTGTCACAATATCTGATGGGCATGGTTATTTAATGCAACTGATCACCGAGAGTCCGTATGAGCAGCAATATCGGGGCGTTTTCAAAATCTGTTATAAAATAAAATCATTATTGACAGTGAGAAAATTAATTCGTTTTTCTGCCACGAGGGAAATCATCCTAAACGTTTTTGGTTACAACCGTGTTAAACCTGTGGTAAAATAGTGGTTGCTTCCGGAGTGGTTGTACACAACGAACAGTTAGCACCATTGACATTTAACTCTCACCTCTCATTTGAAATGCATATCAGTGAACACGGATTGTCGACTGGGTTGGGAAATGGGATGTTTACTGAACGTCAACTGTTCGTGAATATGTCTAATTTTAGGAGAAATAGAAAATTTTATCTTTTTGGTCAATTAAACTCCTACACAGTCATAAACATTCTGGAAGGTATATTTTCAGACAAAAAGCAACCAATCAGTAATCTAAGTATGTTCATCTCTCGACTCAAAAATTCATACCCACTAACTTCAACACCAAACATTGGTTGACGTCCGAGAGACCAACGAAGATATTTTTCCGTCCCAGGCTAAACCAAAGGGACACTGTATGTCCTGGACAAATCCGTATACATGTTTCGCTAGTGTATCAGTTGACACAATGGTTCATTCATCAATGAGGTTCCTAATCCACATTAGGATTGCAAGAGTTTTAACTGACTAGTGGGTGCTACCAAAGTGTGCTGCGAAGGGGCACAGTTCACCTTATCATAGTTGTAAGTAAAAAAACAAGTCAGGAATGAGGTTGTGATGAAGTTGTTACTCTGATTAACAGATTATCATGTAATGCTGACGGTAAATAAACCAGTGAGCTCCAGCCCAGATAATTTGGTGGTAATATGTGCAGCTCACAATCATTCACCTCAGGTTTGAGTCTCAGTGTGGGAGTTTAGTGGATGTGCATTGCTAAAGATTCCTAATAAGCCGGCACTGTCGAGCTTTGGTACTGCGGGATGGTACACTTATTTTGCGAGTTATTGCTGTTTGAGGTGGTTTTCAACTTTGTAGTACGGAGATCAGTTCTAGTCAGGAAGTGCTGCTAAGCTGATGTAAGCCTCTGTAGGATCTGGGTTCTGAGTTTTGAATCGCGAAACCGCCAAACTCATTGGTGATAGACATCACTTACCTGTCTTCCGCGAAGCTGGGCCTCCACCTCAATGGTCAGTGTCATGATCGCCTGATGGTGTAGTGAACTTTTGAGGATAGGCTGCATAAGCCCCTTTCGTTGTGCTGAGGCGCAAGCCTGAATAATAGTGAGGAACAAAATATTTGTAATTGTAATCGGTTTTGCTAAAAGTGTTGTCACCTCAATAACGTTCAGAACTTCACTGGAATCAGTGGATGAATACATATATTCACTAGAATCTAATTTGAATCGTCTGGAGTGTGAATGGATACTCTTCATTGAAGAGCCCACAAATGAATCACAACTGTGATTTCTCATAGTTATCCGTGTCTGGGTCACTGCTAACCCAACAAACAACGAGGCTGCATGTGCAAGCGCTCATATTGATGGCAAGTAGTATGTTAGAGTGTGGACAAAATTTCTCCGGAAGCACACGACCGGTTTCGCGGTTGTTGCCGCTCATCAGGTATGCGTACCCGGTACCCCTCTGCCCACTCGTCTTCATACTTATAAACCCTGATGTTATATGTTCACTAGAATCTAATTTGAATCGTCTGGAGCTTAAATGGATACTCTTCATATATATATATATATATATATATATATATATATATATATATATATATATATATATATTACACGCGATGCGATTTTCCTGTGTAGCGTTAAATCCGATAGCCTTGAGAGTACTGTGAGAGGGAGTTTGCCGGAACGTCCACACCAGAAGCAGCTTCGTGATACTGTTTTTGATTCAAAAACGACTGCGGGTAGGCGGGAAAACACAAAGAGGTAAATGGCTCCAAAATATGATATTCCGGGGGTAAAGAAAGATTGTAAGACAGAGGTATGACATTTGAGACAGAAACCTAGTAAAACGATTGTCCACTTGTGTACTCAGATGGCGAGTAAAAATTAAGGGAAGAAGAACAATCAAAACAAGCTTTGAAGAATAGGAGCAAAAATCGTAGTGGTGAAAAAGAGATTCTGAAGCAGCAGACCGACGGTGGGCCAGTGGCTGCAGACTGAAGGTTAGAGAAAGATCGTTGACTAGTCCGATGACTCTATGCTGAACCCGATCAAAAAGGGGAAGAGCAGGAGGCCAAGCCCCTTCCCACAAGTGATTGGAGAATTCGAGTCTTGGGTAGATTTGAGCTTTACATAATTAGGGGGGGACTGAAGAAAAAAGTTTCTTGCGCTGAATGGGAAACCAACTTTGCGCACAGGATGAGAAGCGAATTGAGATATGAAAAGGAACCAACACAATAGAGAAGTTGTGAATGAACTCAGCAGGAACATGGAGCCTGTAGGATGCAAGTGCACTGATTCAAAAGGTGAATACGGCGAGAAAGAACGCTGTTGAAGAGAAACTGGCAGAAGGGGAATTGGAAAAGCTTCACACATTGTGTCCCTTTTATCCAGTTAATGAAAACGGAGAGAAGATAATTATTGCGAGAAGCAAGCATTTTGTTCACTCTTGTCGATTGCTTATGTGAAACATATCAGTTTGTATGGGATACGATACGTGAGTTACACAGTGAAAAAGTGGGAAAGATGTTTTCACAAAGAACACAGACATTTGTGTGGAGTTTAGTGGCTAGTGTCAGGGGAAATAGATTGTGTTCCTTCCGTTCTTAACACTTCTGAAAGCATTGAAATCAACATGATTGTGGTAGTCCCGTAAACAGATGCTTTGGACGTCGGAATCCATCGACAAACTGGCAATTATACCGTCATGATCGATATGGGTGATGATGCGGTAGCAGTTGGAGTAAGAAAAGGAACAATTTGAGCCAGTGTTATTGGCGAAAGTGTGGATTAAGTTGCATGGTCTCGAACAGCAGATCATTCATGAATAGAAGCGAGTGGGCGTAAGTACAGAACCTTTGGGAAGCACGCATTCACATGGAACAGCTGGGATAGGACTCCATCAAATCGGGCGGAAGTGATTTGCTTGTTGAAGAAACTTGATGGTCACGACGCGAGAGCTAGAGAGAACGGGAATGTTGTTAATTTCGCCAACAAACCCCAGTGTCCTTGAAATATCAAGCAAGACCAAGTGTGGCACCTTGCGAGGCCGATCAGGAGTGTGAGACGAGTGTTAGTGGGTCTTCCGTGGAACGACATGACTACAGGCCGTATTAGTGGTCACTCAATAGTCCTTCTTGTTCCAGGAACATGCGCTCTTCGTCGAATATAATGGTTGTGAAAACTTTCGAAATGACGGATGTGAGGGATATTGGGTGAAGGCTTTTGGGTTTGAAGAGGTTGTCACGTTTGGGAATATAAAAGATCACGGTGCTTTTCGAAGGGATTGAAAAAGTAACGGGATTAATCGACAGACAGAAAAGATGGCGTAAAATCGGAGTCTACTCCAGAGCACACATTTTATAGACCATGGGTGAAATGCCATCCGGACTAGGTGGTTTGTGTACATCCTGAGAACGCATTATTCACCGGATCTTCCTGGTGGTAGTGGGAGTTAGGAAATAGTGGTTATAGAAAGAGGAAAAAGTCGAGGGATTGGAGCAACTGGGTGGGGTGGAATTAGAAACAAACCAGGTAGCCGAACCCCAGCTTTCTCGTGTGGTTCCAATACAAGACCAGCAGAGGAATCACAGATAGAAAGGGAATTAAAAAGGCAGAAATTCCGCGGAACTGCTTTGACAAAAAATGGACATGGTAGACTACCGGTGGGGGACGGAACCTCACGTTCGGCTTTGCAGCGGACGACGTGTTCTTTGGTTCTGTGAAGGGTATGTGAGCACTTGTTTCTGGTGCACACGGAGCGGGGGCTGGAAGTGGGAGTGGGAGAGCGGGGCCAGCGACGGAATGCTGCAGGGTTTTGACCGAACAACACGATCACACGCGTGGTTAGACAACTCAGGAGGTCTAAGTTGGCCGGGTTTGGAAAAAATTTGAGACAAAAATTTACATACTTTGAGGAAGAACATGCGTGAAGTTCAAAAGGAGTTGGAGCAATAACTGTTTCAAGGATGTGAAGTTCGCCTTTCGCTAAAATGAAGCACTAAAATGTCCATCTCGAGATGGGTAGAGAAATGGGTTCAATAGAATAGATGAAGCAAGAAACGAAAATGGTACAACAATCCACGTGAAGAAAGAGCGATGATATCCGGGAACAGAGAAGGGATGAAGGTGAGCATAAGTTCAAGAGTAAGATCTCAGTCACCAGGTCGATCATGGATATGTGTAGGGAGGTCAACTAGTTGACACATTTTGTTCAACGCAGTGGAGGTATTGGCTATGCAGTGTCAAAACATAACAGCGATCGTCCCCGGCTGTGAACACTGTGGCTTCCCAGGATGGTACTGTGGCATTTGGGATACTCTGCAAATAAGTTCTGAATATTAGGAAATAAAACACTCAAGATAGAGCTCCAAGGAGTCACCTCTGCTAGGAGAGAGCAAGAAAAAACTTACAAGTAAAGCTTAAAGAAGGGAAGATGGAGTTCCAGCTGCATTATTTGAAAATCACGACGAGAAAGTCAAGATGTCCCACTCGGGAAATGACGGCTGTTTGTTAGACAAGGGCACAGACGCCGGCTTCAGGTAGAAAGGTGAAATGATATATTTGATTGACGAACTGAAGTTTGGTAGTATCTGAAGAGTGGGAGATTTGGGTTTCGGTCACAAATGGCGAAAGTGGTATACGGAATCAATATCGCTCTCCAGTCCGTGGATAATGGTGAAGATAATGGATGTCTGATTTATTTACGAGTGAACGGAATAAGGATGAATCTAAAGTCAGTGTGACTGTACATCCTAATGAAAGTTTCTTCTGAAGAAGAATATCAACCATGATCCTCTAACTTGGATTGGAAAGCAAAATAAGGCCTCAATAGATCAGATGTGGCGCCGAGCCGGGTAGCAGGAAAGCTGTCTACCGACCGTTGAGTAGAACAGAACCTACTTCTGGATGGTTTGTAAAATCACGCTCGCTGTAAGGAAGATTCGCAGCGTCGGAAAATCGACTAAAAGTTACAGGTTATCGTGTTAACCAGTTTGCCAATTTTCCGCTGTATTTTGCGTTGTTATCAAAATATGCACATCCGTCAGGCAGAGCAGTCATCAGGGCGTTCGTCGGTGAATCTGATAAAAGACGGCAACTTTGTGGTGATCACCATGAAGAACTAATCTAACTCAATTTCATTGGTTATTTTACTGACTATGAAAACCCGACTTACTGCAGTATGCGAGTGTACAAATGAAGAGAAATGATCCAGGATACATCGTGCAAACCCACGTGTTTGACGTCACTATTCAAATTTGCGACGGAAAACCAAATTTTCTAGTCCAACTCCCTCTTTTCAGTACGCAGATCGTAGATCATCACTCGTTATTGTCATCTCCTGCATAACTTCTCTCCGTTTCACGGGAAATGTTTGCGTCCGTTGATAAAGCAACATCTGACGGCTTGAAAAAACAATATGTCGTCTTTTTTAAAAGAATATAACCGAATATATGGCAGAATATAGCAGTGTGGATGCAGCTGAAATGCTTGTGCATACGCGTGTATCAAGCTTTGGAACCACTACAATAAAAATGTTTCAAAGGAAACTCTCAAAGATTTGGAACCTATAGAAACTGTTTCAGATGATATTGGTTATTTTCGAACTAGTGTGAGAATGTTGTTAGGGCTTAAGACCTTGTACTCAACGTTTTTAGCACAAACGTTTTATGACCTTCCCTTTCCCGAGTTCACGCCACCCAGCTAGGCTAACCTTTCTCAAATTGACTTTTGACTTACGTATTAGACGATTGTTTCACTTATATTGAATTCATTTCTTCTCTCTTTGTTTCACGTGTGTAGTTCAATCCAATACATCATCGAAGGCTTCATATTCCCACGGAAGTTTTGGATCATTATTCTGAAACCGATTTCGGTTCTATCTCGATCGATGAATTGCATTTCTGTTTTCGTACAAGTGCTCGTGACTCAGAAGGATTCTATCCTTCTCTCGGAAGCATTTCGCTAACCAGTCACCGTCAACAAACGCCGAACACACCGAGGAAAAAAAGTTAAAACAGATTCGAGGAAATCTCTTATGGAATAATGACTATTTTTCTTTCACTTGGAGCCACCTTTTCAATCACAATAACTTGTGACTCGAAACAACTCTAAGACGCATAATTTTGTGCATTATAATTTACGACCTTGGAGTTCATGAATTCAAAAATAATTGTGAAGTGTATCAATAAATTATGTTATCAGCAAGTTTGGTTTTTACTAATAACATTTAATGCCGCTTGAAATATAGTAGCGTATATGGTTAACTGAATAACACCACGATGGATTTCACTCTTTCCCTTAAACTTTTCATTCACTTCTAAATATTTTCTTTCATTTTGCCATCTGCACACATCTCTTGTCTATCAGTACTCCTCCTTATCTTGCCTAGCACACTTTATCTCCTTCTTTTCCGCTATTATTATCATCCACCGGTAAGAAAACACAATAAAGTGATCCGGTGTTAAGTTAGGTGTACTTCTGTGAACTTGAATGTTCGCTTCAGAAAAGCCTGTAGAAAATTGAGACAGGCATCACTAGTTTCTCGTCATTTGATCCCGTTTCCTTCTTGTCTATCCAAAATCGTGAAAAACTGATCGTTTCTACGTTTGAATAAACTAAACATATATAATTAGCCCTGAATGAATGCTATACCCCACAAATCTGAACATAAGATATGGGCAAACATGGGCAAGCAAGCTCAACTAACCTGGCTTGACAATCCTCGGTATCGGATCAGTTCAGTTGCTTTGCATACCTGACAGTCTGCATCTTAAATCAAAGTGCTGTTCATCCAGCGTTTCAACCAGATTCAGGCAGTGGTACGAAGACATCAGTTTTAGAATAAATGCAAATAAATCTCGGTTGACCTCTACCAGGAGCAATGACTAGTCAAAGTGCCACGTGCCACAACAGTGTTCTTTATCCGCTGACCAACTGTGATTTAAGGGCGTCCTGTTTCTAATACACTATCTCTAGTTTGGTTATTTCTAACCAAGCTTAGCTTGATGCGGGTTCGATTGGAGCTCTTGTGTCCGGGTGTGCTGATAATTGAATCTCAAATTATTCTGCTGCACATTGTGCGTATCAGAGAACGTTTCCGAGTGTCGAATAATTCAGGGTTTTCTACAAACACTTTCAAAGAGCGTAAATTATTCCTCCTAATCAAGTAATCGTTTGATCTGTTGATACAAGCTCTCTACACCGTTGTTAAGCGAAAGCCGCTATCAAGCAACCCCTGCACTCACAAGTCGTTTATTTGCACAAATGGTGCCCGTGTGCATAAGTACTTGAAATTCCCATGAAAAACGATTTTTTTTTAGTAAGATTTTTGTTCCTACTTTCATAATATGCCATGAAACATTTGGAAATTTAAAACTATGGATGTTGCACACGTTATGAGATTGCGTAACCTTGGTTACCGTGACAAAAAAACAGTCAAGTATGGTTTGTGTGAACCATTGATTTCCCTTGATCCACATCATGTGCTATCAAACAGCTGCTGATGCACATTGTGTTTACATTAAGTTTAAACAATAGGAAATTGTACACATAAAAACAATCACAAAGAGTCGTTCGCGGTAAAACGTGCGATATAATTAGGACCAAAATGGTCGATGAGAGAGATATCACGGCAACACAAGTTGCGTAATAAATGTATTTTTGGGTACAGAGTTGTGGTTTTGTCCTGTGAATGACTACTGAATCCGTGACCTTTAAAACGTTTTTATTTCTTGATCTCGTAATGATCCTGAAAGCACTAGTCCGGTCAACACGGTGACCTAAAATCCAACAAATGACGTGCTATTGCACTGGATGTTAATTTCTCGCCATGAGAATCCAAGTCGTTCGGGATATGCTCACACATTGTGCTACAGAGACGACGTTCTGTCCTCCCCGCTTACCTTATACGACGGGTACTTTGAAAATGGTTAATACAATCAAAGCACGTGAAACTCATGGCCAATATCGATCCTGTCCACATTGTCCTTCTTGCCCTACTAGAAAGTGGTTTGTCTTTATTAATGTGAAGGCAAATTTCAACCAGTACGTTTTTGGGCACTGATGAATCTCTGCCTTTCTTGCCAGAAGGGGTCTATTTTTCCAACGTTTTCATCCTGTGTGCTTAGGAGAAACAAGCAAATACACTACGAAAAATTCGAAGCATATCTTATTATTCCACGGTGCAAAAGTAATTCCGCTTATGTTGATTTACTTAGAGGAAAAAACATGGTCGGTCTACCCAGATCACACGGTCGTGAAACCAAGATCATGTAGGCATCGTCTGTTAACCGTTTTCTGTTTTGCGATAATGGAGGATGGAGTAGTCAGATCGATAAAAGTTCACTGCTTTATTGAATGAAAGATTATATATATATATATATATATATATATATATATATATATATATATATATATATATATATTCGGCATCAAATCTAGCATGGTGCTAAAGCGGCAACAACAATGACAAAAATGGGGAGAGCAGAACTCAATGAAGGAGACAGTTAGTTAAAAAATAACATACTGTGATTTTTCCTCGTTCACTTTTCCTGTTCTTTTATCTTTCCATTTATCTGAGTGATATTTTTGTATTTGCGGGACATAGGAGTTAAAAGACACACTGCACAGCATCTGTGCCAATGACTTCCGTTCTGAGTAGTGTCTATCAACGTTTCTAAAGAAAGTCAATCTTTGTCCCTGATTTCCCAGCCAGGGAGATTAGAAGCCCTGACCGAAGCCAAAACACGTCCGGGCCACTGGAAGTTACTTAGAACGATCAATTCAGTCAAAAGACGGTTGTCCATGCCCAACACACGATGACGCTCCTCGTCATCACTCGATGTGCCCACCAGACATGAGCAATGCTTCAGTGGCATCAGTCGTCGAACACAGAAAGACGCTGAACATCCTCAACGCTGAGTGACCAGGTCTCGCAACTGTAGAGTAAAATGCCATGAACTGTGATGATGTAACCCCGTGCCTTAAGAGAAAGCCTGATGTCACGGCGGCGCCACCCGTGTCGCAGGTTCTCTCTGACTCTCGCTGTTCGTGAACTGATCTCCCCTTTCCCCACCCCCACCCTCCCCCACCCCAACCCCTCCCCAAAACTGCTTTCAGCTGTTATCAAGCTCCCAAGGTAATAAAGTTGTCAACTAACTTAACCTGACCACAGAGGGTAATTGCAGGTAAAGGCTTCTGTCAACCTTGCAAAAGACACTGCACTTAGAGGGCGCAAAGTTAATACCACATGTGGATACCTCAGTTGCCCAACGGTTCAGAATGTGTTTGTGTTGCCTGTGCTTTGTCACTTACCAAGGCGATATCATCGGCACATTTCAAATCAAAATTATGATCATTGGGAGGAGTTCAACTCCACCGGCTGGAAGACTAGATGAGGCATTCCTCAGAACAACCATTACGCACAGTTGAAGAGAGATGGGGATATAGGGTTGTTATTCCCCACTGGAAACGATGAATGGGGTCGAAAGCCGGCCGTGGGTCCTAACCCGACCTGAGGTGTGACGACACAACTCTTTGGGGTTGATACATATTTCTCAGGTACTCCATTTCCCAACCATCAGTTCTATACTGCAGTCCTATCGACAGAGTCTAGGGCCACGCGAACATCCAGGACCACGACGATCGTAGTTTTTGGAAAGTGTGATGGTGCTGTATCTGTTTTTGGAAGGCAAAGTTTTGATCGATGCATCCAGGACCGGCACGAAACCCAGCGTGCTTCTCGTGAGTCAGCCCTTCACAAGTTTCGTACAATCCGCGAAGTATGACAGACACAAACAGCTTTGTCTCTATTGAGATAGCGCTTACACCCCTGTGGTCAGCGCAATAACTGCTCAAGGCCTGCTTAAATATGAAGATAACTACTGATCCGCCCTTCAGGAGGGAATTTGCTCAGAATTCCAAAGCTTTCGACAACGCAACATGAAGTTCTCCAAGGAGCTTCACTCCACCATCTTAAAAGGGTCTAAGGGAAGACCATCAGAGCCCAGCGCTTTGTGACGTCTTGAGGCCTGAATCTTTTTCTCGGATAGCCATCTCGGTAGGTGGATCTATCCAAAAACTCCACTAGACATGGGCCGGAAGAACTATAGAAGAGGCTGACATTGAGGGCCGGCAAAACAGAGTCCGGAAGTGCTCCACTCAGCGTTCAAAACACAGCTGTTGATTGTGAACTGGCCAACCATCAGCTTCATGGATTGTTTCACTCAGAGCAAGTGGCTTTCTGCCGGTGACGCAAGCGATGCGATCACCAGATTTCGCGGTCCCTTCGAAGACTCGCGTGTATTACCTGTGTCATTGCGAGTCGTACTTTATTATACTCGGTTTCAGCCGGGATCGACTGGTGTGCGTCGAGAAGATGTAGAGATTCACCGGGTGTTCAAGATATCACGGCTCGACGAAACAGACCACAAATTAATAGACCAGCAGAATGTAAAGCATTCCTAATAAGCGAACAGAGCTGGTTTGTTATCAGGTGGGGCAACAGCTAGCTTTACAACTAACGCGATTCAGAATATAGATAGGTGAGATGTATTGGAAAGTTTTTCGCAACATAACCGTCGTTGCCTTATGTGTTTGGAGCACTGTGGTGATTCAGCAGTTGTCACACGTGATACGGCCAGGTACAGCTTTGTAACCACGTACACGGATGAGCCTCAACCAATCAGGATCACCGCCGACATTTCCAACGAAAGTCCCGTGTGGCTGACCATCTTTGAGTCTACCAATTATATTCTCTAATTAAACATAATAATACAAATCCACTCTGTAATACAGCTAACTTGGTATTTCGTGGCCTTGTTCTTCCTGCTACATCAGTTCGCGTAGATCTGGGTTGGGACAATTTCATTACGGACTGTCGATTCAGTTCATTACGATTATTACAAGCACCCACCAAGGCACATGGACAGCTTATTGCGTATTCGAAATCAGGAGAGGTGCTCCAGTAAGAGCGAGAGTCTTGCATGCAACTCAGCCATTTATGGCGTACAGTGATGTGGTTGATCTGGGCTTCCTGTTATCTCGAAGGGAGCCTCCTAAATATGCCTCTTCTGATGACAGCCGACCAACTCTAGCATTCATATCTCCTGCCAAAACCACGATACCGGTCCCGCTTGCTTTACGTAGAGATCTTGGAGCTTTTGGTAAAAGTCATCTTTGACTGACTATAGTCGATGGGCGTATAAAACGATACGATAAACAGATAGCGCTTATCGGAACAAAAACTGTTCACTTTGCACGAGCTCCTGAGTCTCATTACAAATAACTGAAGTTCTTTTGGGATCCAGTCTAGAGGCGCTGCTTCAGCGCTTTCGCTGAGGGCAGTGCCAACACCAGCCGGATCTGAAGTCTCTGCCTCAAGGTCCCCAGAAAAGCGTAAGTGAAACTTCATAGAAAGATTAAATAGAAGCGTCACTCAGCTGATAGAACTTGGGTGTTGATTGTAAGTCTCTTGGATGCAACATATATCGATGGTAAGGGGTCCAAGAGTAATAGCTCAACCTGCATTTTGTCTCATACGCATCAGTGTTAGCACGTTGAAAGTGGTTAACTTAAAGGGGTATCGAGAACGCAGGAGGGAATCAATCAATTGTAGCCGATTTTATGAGGCTCGAAAGGTAGTCGAAGAAGAATAAGAGAGAACATAGCCAGCATTTACACCAGTGGTACTACAGCAGGCTTGGCCGACCAAGGATCCCGTGGGGTTTGATAATGAAACAGAGTAGGAAGGGGAAACTGTGATGCGAAATTTTTTGTGTGCGGCTTGAGGAAGCGATCACGTGCTCGCATCAAAACGATGTCAATCATGTTATGAGTTATATCTTCCAGGGTTGTTGTCTTGTTGGCTGGTATGATACCCGGCCGCTCGGTTCAGATTAGGCCATTTCTCGAGGAAGTATCACGAGCATTTGGTCAACCAGGAGCGTACTACAGAGCGGCAGCTTTGGTCCAGATGAACCAGTGGCCAATTGCACGGTTCACCTCTTCTGGAAATCTCTGGGAGCCGGCCGCTGATTGCTCAGTTCATGGTGTAATGAGCAGACTGTTAGCAGTCATATTGGTGTTCGGTTGATGTAAGTGTAGGACCCTGTTGATGTACTTACTGAGCATTGGGCTCGCGGAGTTTTCCTCGGTTTTTTTATTTCTCAGATCGAATGCAAGGAACTCTCGCAGATGGACAGTGATCCTCCGTGGAGGCCGTGTAAGACGCACGGTTATCTGGGAGCATTTCGTGAGGCATTCAGGAAGAGTAGCCAACTCAGAGCCTGAGATACCCACCGCTAACTATACTGAGGCATTTAAAGACCATCAGTGGAGTGTCATTCTAACAGAATATTTTCATAAATGAATGCATATTTTTCCCATTTTGCATGTGAAATATTAGGTTATGAAGAAAATGCTAAAAGACCTTTACGTCTGACTTTGACGATGATTTTTTCCTGCACTCTGGTTTAAAATCGTCTAAAGGACAATGAATGTATCCACAACAAATCCTCATAGGCTATTCTTGGGTAAGCAAAAAGTGAATTGCTTCATCTTTCGGCCAGTCGAAAGCTAACATTACACACCCAACAGAAACAGTCACTTGTTGTTAAAGGGGAGAAATACAAATTGCACTGTTAGAAGTTTTTACCATCGAGTTACTTTCTATCGTTCACAGGGAGAGAACTAGAGAGCTCACAAAGTCATGACCGATGATCAGCTATCCACTGAAAAACTCATCCACATGACTTGTTTTTTTTCAGATTCATTAAGCCGGTTGATGTGGGTTGTATCAAATTATGATAAATCTTGTTTAAGACGCATTATTTCTGACACTCTTGGGAACGCGTAACCCATCGAGCTTAAAAATGCATTCCATCGGCCAAACCAGAATGTTTTATAAGAAAACCTTTTGGCTGAATGGTAATGCATCCGGTATTGCCTCATACGACGATGTTCATCTTTAATCATAAACATATCCATTCATTCATAATACATCGGCGAACCCATCAACACTTCTAAAGGTGAGTTACCGCAACTTACCCATAACACCTCCGATATTATTGCATTGGAGAACGTATTTTGATTGATGAAAAAAGAATTTAATGCACTTTTTCCGCATAGGGATTTCCTGGTGAAAATAATGCGCGTGATAGAGTAGAGAATGACTGGCTTAATACATCTAGGAAGCCGAACTATTTCACTGAGCACAGGGATAACTCAAACGTTACCTATAATAATATTCATGTGAACGTCTAATGTGATGTTAGAAGTTTGCACGTGAATCATCACACCTTATTCTTCCATGCGTGATTCGCATTCTCACGTGTTTGTGGATCGATACCACACACGAAATGATGTTTCTAATAAATCTATTACGCTTTGCTTTTCACTGAGAGGGTGGATAATCCCCAGATCGATTTTGTATGCAACAATCACAAAGTAGTAGATACAGGTGATATAAAACGCTTGGGTCAGGATGAAACGCTCTATGCGTGGGCAGATTATTCCGCACAACTAGGATTTCATTCGAATTTTCACAATACTTGTAGAGTGTGGCTGACTGATCAAAAGCTGACCTTCGAGATGCGCAGCGGATCAGACATAGCGTTCGGACTGTGGTGCCAATGCTTCACCGGTAATTCGCAAAAAGAACAACAACAATAACAAAACCGCAGTGTCAGAAGTAACAATATTGATGAGATCGGACGGTGAAGATAATGACAACAGCAATCGGAACAACTACTGCTAAAGTATGCTGGGAAATGCCTCTCAAATTTGGGAGCACAAACTCCCGCAACGTTACTCGCACACTTCACACAACCCGATCATCACGCATAATAACTAAACATGAGGTACGCTATTAGAATGTATCTGTAACTTGACATATTTTTCGTCGCGTGAACGGTACGTTGAACAGTACCGAGAATAATGATCATCAACGGATCCTGCTTTCTGGTCTTTTCCACTAGTGCTAGCATGAGTAATACTCTGCTTTCAAACCCTATTATTGTATCAGTACTGAAAGACAGTTTATATAAGACGTACAGTAGTCGTAGTCGAATCTATACAGGAAGTGAAAAGCACATGTCCACAGGACGGACCCACATCTGCTTCAGACTGCATCAACATTTACAAAGAGTAGGCCCAAGTAAACTCAAAGAAATCCAGTGGACCACATGGAGTATATCTGATTGTACTAAAAGAATGTACATCTACCTTGTCCTCGGTTTTATCTGGGTTGTTCAGTCAGAGTCTGTGCCAGAGCAACATTCCCGAACGTTGAAGATTGGCTTCCTTTAAAACCATACCAAAGAAGGACACCTCCAAGTTCCTGCCTATAGCTTGCAATTCCGTGGTTCGAAAGATATTCGAGAAACTTCTACTGCGAAGGATGACATCATAACTGAGCCCACTTGATCCCAACCAGTTTGCCTATAATCGTTCAGACTTCTCGGTGGATGCTCTTGCTTGCCTATTCTATTACATTCTATCGCCTCCGGACAAGAAAAACAAATCTGTCAGGACCGTCTTTTTAGATAACAATGACGCTTTCAGCCGTATTGAAGGAAAGGAAGTTACTCCGCATTCTCTCCACCACCACATTCAAACCTCCAACATTGCTTTATTGTCTGATTACTGCTATTAATGCCAACAATTGACATGCTACCGACGCAGGGTTTCTTCCCTCGCAAACTTCAGAGTTGGGTGTTCTACAAGGTGCAATTTTATCACCTTTTCTTCTACGTACCTACCTGCTTACTTTCGACGACGCATTGATGAATAAATTCACTGACGGTGTAGTATTTGGTGTATCCCACCCAATGACTCTGTCTTCCCTATTTTGAAGCAAGACGTCTCGAGCATAGCCGAGCAGTCTCTGAACTACAACCTGACAGTAAACTCTTCCAAACCTGCTAAGTTGCTCTTCTGTCCTCTAAAGGGTGATAGGTACATAAACAGTGTAAAATCTACTTCACTGTCCATATTACCGGAAATGATATTCTCCGATCTACTTCGATAAATTACCCTGAAGCGGTTCCAATACGAAATCGGTTTTAGTCTGACCACATTTCCGCCGTTATTGTTGAAGTTAGGAAGCTAAAGTTTTATGTTCTACATCTTGAAAAATTCTTCACACCACGTTGTTGTGTTCTGTATCCTACTGTAACGGCCAGAATGGAGGCCGCCATCTTGTTGTCCGTATAAAGTAAGTGTTGGTACCTGTTGGTACACTTGCTGGGCCTCGGCTCATGGAGTTTTTCCTTCTGTTGTGCTCTTGCAGATCACACACGTGCCACTTTAACATTACGGATCCCCTGTAATCTCTCCCGGACTGCCTACAAAGGATTTTAAACGTATCTCCAGGTCACTGAGGCATATTTTAAGATGCAGCAGCATACCGCGCGTGCATTTTTGTCGGTATTTGTGAAATACAACATTCTAATGTTTGCCATAGACCGTCTGGAAAAATACCAGCTGACGCCACTCACCCATTCTACAGCGATTCTGTCAAAAGCGTTTCAAATACTTCTACTCGGACTAGTTACAAACACTTATTCGCTCGTAAAAAAGCTTATGTATTTTGTTATCCCGTACCTTGCGCGATTCCTTAGCAAGACTAATCAAACTACGCCCGAGTTAAAGTCCATGGTTCTTTGAATTTCATTTATATTTCATCAATCACCATACGTTTTTTGGTCATGTGGCAGCTGATTATTTACCTCAAGAGCTTCATGAAGCATTTGCTTGACTTGGAGAAAACTTCTGGGTTCAACCGGTATTCATAACCGGCGCTTCTGACTGGTTAGACTGGTCATAACCCCATTGGTCAGTTCGGTTTCAGTCGGTTAACACAGCTGTTAATCACTGATTCATCCATCGACCCGCTTCGTTGGTTCTTAGCTAGACAGACGACAATGTGTTGCCTGCCTATCAAAGCAGGCCGTCCAAGGACGATGTATGTGTCATTACCCTCACTTCCAGTGAAATGGTTGCAGGATACTTCACCGTCTATCATTCCTACGAAGCAAAAAGCACTGAAAATCATCACGAGAGGTGAACGTCTCGAACCTTTTAAGTTGGAACCTATTCAAAGAAACACATTATCAACAGTTTAAGAAACGAAGTAAATTTCGGGAGCATTGGCTACCTTCTGCCACCGCCAAGGTCCCCTTGATTTTATCTGCCGTTTTCCGATCGTTACCAAGGTTGATGAACCAGTTTTACCAATAGCCTGTGTAAACAAAGTGATTGGTTTAGCAGCCTAATCTCGATTCCAAACCGCTGTTCTCAAAAACTTATAGCTAACGGTCTTGCACAGATTCACGTGTACTTTGTAAATTATCTTGAGGACTTTGTCGTTCATCTGGAGTCCTGTATCTGCAAGGTGCGCTACGATTGCATTAATCACAGTTCTCGTTCCTGTCCTCAGCCAAGCTGCTTTGTTCTTCTTGATTTGTGTCGTTTTGTCTACAAAACTTGCCGAACATGAGCAAACAAATGAATAGGTTAACATGATATTCATAGAAATCATTAACCAGTCATTGAGGCGGGGGCGGCTAGCGAAGGCGGAAACTGTATGGGTGATTGCATCCCTTAGGCGCCCAACATCTAATATCTCCTTCGTAGGGGAGTTGCGTATGCTGTTCTTTCTCTCTAACGGTCATTACTGGTGGTCACTTACATATTTCCAGAATCTTCTTTTGAATGAAACTTTCCCGGTATTCGTTCTTTAGTAGCGTTTTTCTTGTGCAGTCTAATTCCCCATCCACTACATCCTCGGAATAGACTTTTCGGATGCGAGACGCTAGAGACCAGAATAGATTTTGCAGACAACAATCAAGTTGTCCTCATCCTTTTGCTCTTGATGGGAAGAAACCAACCCGTCCCAAATGTATTTTGTTCACCGGAATATACCGACAACGAGCAAAATAATTCTTCCTTTTTCCGAAAAGTACAGCACAAACAATGTTGGTTGACCAATCTTAATTTAAGATTGTAATCATTATTCCGAAAAAATACACCCGTACTTCGTATATTGCAAGTGCATTGGTCAGAGGATAGACTAACGCAAAACGAGCTTGCTCGATATCGTGTCCCTTTTTATCCATATTGCACCGGGATTACTCAGTAAAATCACAGAACAACAAGATGAAAGTGCTCTCTAATAATTGAATGTTATTATTCTTCTCATTTATAATTTTTACACCGGTTCAGTCACTTTTTTTTCGGTGCTTTTCAGCTATCAGGGGAAAAAAGAAGAAAAACGCTACACGCAAAAGTTGGTAACAGCTCGGATAAAACTTTATCCTCGTTTGTTAAAACACGTGCTTGGAGGGAAACCGTAGGAAATCTGTAGAGCTATACTACTGAAGGAAGTAGTTAAAACTTGGAACAGGTCAAAGGGTCCGATTTGCTCAGAGAGAGTTTGCACTGAACTGGGTGTGAACAGTTTGCAATGATCTTTTCGAGCAAAGGCAATAGATGCTATCACACCAGAAACAAAATTGATGATGCTCAGACCTTTGCGAGGAGAGGTGTAATTTTTTCGTAATAGACCGAGTAAAATAACGGGAAATAAATATAGAACTCCGGAAAATGTCTACTGGTGTACGACGTAAGAAACGAGGGACTGTGGAGCACTGAACTGTCAAAGTTTACGGATTCGAAAAGACAACTGAGGCAATTTTGTAACAATGATTTCACTATTTTAAAAAAAACCAGTGTAAGTTCTCCTGTAAGATTGCACGGAGCAATTTCAAGTGCTTTATGGGTACAAGAGGAGTAGAGTTAACGGTGTTAGTATCTTCCATAAGGACCGACCCCAAAGTTAAAATAAATGCTTTTGATATTTTGCATCGTTTGCCAGAAGACGAGATTGCTCAGAAAAGTTTTCGGTTAGGGCAAGATTTTCATTAAACCCATAAATCAAACACCTGGAAGACAGGCCAAACCAAACCAACCTCGCTGGCATCTTTGAGTAGGCCAGTTAGGTGGGTTACTTTACGTTTCTAATGTAATTAGCGAACAAATGTGAAGAAAGAGCAGCTTTTGAGAGAACCTCAGCTCTGATTAAATCATGTCTCGGGATCCTGTGTTCTTCCCGAGAATTAGTCTCACAGTCCGTTAAATAAATAGGAAAATGAAAGTTTCCAATTTTCTGAGAAGCAAGGATAGGGGCACACTGTCAAACGCTGATGGGTGATCCAGAAACGTAAGCTCAAGTGATTTAGACAAATCACTGCTGGATTCAGAAATGAGATATACTACGTACACCACTGTAACACTCGTGGGATGCCGGGATTGTACACATTTTTTTGTAGTCGTCAGTTGGATTTGTGTCTGCTTTGTGCAGATGCTGGGATACGGCACGTTCAAGTAGTTTCTACACCGAAGAGGAAAGTGCTGTTGGACGGAAGTTCTCGGTTTTCTTTTGGCTACACGACTATTTAGTTACGGAAGTAATTATGACAGGAAGCCAACATTCAGGAAAGGGGAATGATTCAGATGAGTGGTTGATAACAGGAGTTATTATTTCACTGTATTGTCTAGGGTAGACAGTTTGGTTCAAACGATTTGTTTACTTGGGTAGGCTTGAGGAGTTTAAGGACACTGTTTGAGAATTTCTCAATTTCTGAATAGTTAATTTGTTGAAAAACTGGGATAGGGTCCTTTGAGTAACGGCTGAACTGAGAATTCAGATGGTCAACATTCAAGTTGCCAAATGAGACAGTTCTCTTCTAATTACAGAGTAGGCTGACCTCTGACAATCCATGTTTAACTTTCTGGAAGTGCAGAAACCGTTGAGAGAGGTAATTCAGGCTTTGAGTTTATTTTTTGACGTAGCTTAACAGGTCACGGACCCTAAGCTTGTTAAGCTTTTTGAAAAAGCATTCGGTCTTCCTAAATAATTGTTCCAGATAGGATGAGACCAGTCTTCCTTAATGGAAGTAAACCATTTTCATGGGACATCAGATATTGAAGTTGTGGAAGGTGGAAAGGAACAAGGAACGGCTGAAAATTGGAAGGTTTTCTTTTAATTGTTTTGATGATGAAAATGGAGCTGTTTGGTCTGTGTGCGTAACAAGTGACCATGCTTCGCGCGTACTTTCGAACGTCGACTTAAGACACCGTAATCACTAGTACAAAGGGGTGTACTCGGTTTGAGATAAAAAGAATACAAGACGATTTGTCAGGATACTGTGCGTCTGAGAGTCACCGATGGTTGGAGTGAGACAGATATCGTTGATATTAAAAGATAATAGTGGGTACGTAGAAGCATGACTAATTTCTCATTCAATGATATAGTAATTTTCATTAATCAGCGGTACTAGGAAGTGAGTAATGGGAGTGAAACACGCTTGTGAACTTTGTGGTTCAACGCAAACGTTTGTGATAGGGATGTGAACAGAACGGAGAAATATACGACGACGTAAGACAGATAAATGATCAATCTCGTTAGAATAGTAAGAAAATAACACTGAACTTACTGCGTTACTTTTTATTGATGTAGGTTACGTAAATGACAACCCAACTACCCTTTCACATCTCGGAATTCTGTCTATTCTTGTGGAAGCATGAATGGCTTCAGTTTCTAACACAGATTAACCTAATTCAGCATCCAGTCAGGTTGCAGGAAGCAGTATCACACGTATTTTGGTAGGCACAAGCCATAAGCAAATGATTCGCGTCCTAGAGCTTGTTGAACAGGGAACCCTCATTGCTACACAGGGCTGGGACACATACAATCCGGTGGTGTGCTACTGCCTACCATCCGACTCTTTTTTGCGTTTCCTCACATGAGGGCTCAAATATAAATTTATCATTTGTTAATGAATAAACTATGAGTTGTTGGTATGTGTCTTATTGACAATGTAAATTGTTCTGAGTATTTTTTCGAGGACAACTTCAAAGCAGACGACAGTAATACTGAAAGAATTCCAAGAAAGAAGGACCAAAATTGTATCACGGCCGTTCAAGGGGCGCACCTTCTATGAGGATCCATTCGTGTCTTGAACAAAACGTCTACCACATTGGTTGAATGAAGACAGGTCGGCTAATGTATGACGTATGACCAATGTACACCACTTTGATTGTCAGTAAAATCTAATCGTATCAGTTCAAAGTAACTGTGCCATAGTTCAAAAACATCTTCAGCGCAACCAGACTCAATAACACTAAATTGGATCTTATCCATCGCACCACTAAATAAAACTTCAGTACCTTTGCCGACGAAACTTAAGCCAGTTTCACCAATTTGCAGTATTGGTTTTGTATCACTGACCACCGTCTAAACTAGCCGGAGTCAAACAAGTCGTACTCGTATTAATCAGTGTACCGGCTTTCAGCAAACACGAATAAGCCTAACTGGATCAGAGCAGTTCCACATATGATAAGTAGGCGAACCATTTGTGCAAATAGAGTATAATAAAAGGGTTGAATGGGTATGTGCAGATGATCCTGTGGAGTCAGCGATCGGTCAGTGCGGATCCGTCAAGAAGAATCGCGCACTCCCAATCCAAGGAGAAAAAGCAACCACCTGGTGATCAGGTTCAAAGCTGTTCATTGCTCATAACTTGAAAAGATCGATCACACACGCTTACACTTTGATTTCGGATTGTTTCAATCTCTTAGTTTTGCCTTTCAGTGAGATACTAGACATCAAGTTGTGAATGACGTTGAAGAGTTTTGCTTTCGCACAGACCCACCTCTCCAGCTAGCCCCCAATCGTGTTCATATAGGGACTGTGACCCGATCAATCGATGATTTCGATTTTTCGATACAATATCGACATTTTACTGAGGTGACCTCTGTGTATGGTGACCTTGTCGTACTGGAAAATCATTGAACCCTCCGATCTTCTGGAATGGCAGGGAGTAGAAAATCATTCAAAGTTCTAATTTGTGAGTCAGCGATATGCGTCCCATCTTGAAATTCCATCTGGGATTACCCGCAGATTTATTTCACGGGTGTGAAATGCAAACCCGCCCTTCTTACCGGTCACAAGAGAATCCCACGTAATTTGTCGACCATTGATATTAATATAATCTAAGGTTATGGTTTGAACAAAAAGCCCTGAAAAGGAAAACTATTCACCCTTATTTTTTCGACGAAAACGTCACAGACGCAATCAGACTTAATTTCACCTATTCCCCATAGGAAGATCGTACCTGAACATACTGCGAAATGTCTGGCTCCTATTTTTGTGACAATGACACCAGTCTTACGATACTGTATATGGTTTCAAAAAGGTGCAATGGCCGCTCAGTACGCAATATGCATCGGGCAATATATCGACAGCAATTTCGATGGACATTAGATACGAACAGGTGAACCAGATGAATGACCTTTATTAGTTGAATTTAAATAATTTAGACTTATTTCTATAGTCCTACTCTAGAGATATATTAGGGAGACCCAAAACCTTAGAGGATTGAAAAGATTGCAGTACAGGAGAATAACTGCGTTTTGGAGAAAGTATAGACCTCTAGCTTGGAACTGATGATACTGTGCAGACAAAGATCTGGGTAGCATTTTGAAAGCCAACTTTGAAATACACTTGTTTTTATTGTATTGAATATATTCCCATTTTCTTCTCCGTCAACGAAATCGCCGGAAATTCAGGTCGCACTCAAAACCGAACAACAGTCCACAGCAAAAACAACTATTTTCGTGAAGCTCTCTCTCTCTGGGCCCTTTGCTTCCATGTCCGCAGTCTCACTCAATAAACTGCTTCACTCCTCGGCCTAGGAATCTGAGGTTTTCAATGCTTATCTTGGATTTATGATTTTGAGGTCGACAGCGTTACCACCGGATTTATTCAATGCTGTGAACAATGACGGAATTCGCCACTACGCGGAACAACTATCACATAGGCTATAGCTTAGTACTATCGACATGAATTTGTCGACCTCCGAGAATCAACAGCTCAATTATGGTAGCAAACGAACTCCCTATAGGTTTTGGATGCTTGGTTTTTTCCATACATCGAACTAAGGTGATGAATCGTTCTCTGACGAATCACGTGATACATCGCCGCACTTTTGATAAGAGACGGACGACCGTGATGGCGACAGTTACTGCAATAGATTTGACAATATTTCCTCGAGTGTAGAGGAACACGGACAGGACAGAACGGATGGACAAGACACGCGTGTAGATGGGGAAACGTACACGAGCACAAACGCGAATGTGAATGAGATGACATCGGAATTGCGGAGGGAGGCGGAATTAGGGGATCGGGAACCCCGTGGTTCACCTAGCGAAGCAAGTGTAGAGAGATTTAGGAAAAATGACCATGGGCCCTTAAGGAAGAAAATACCTAAGAGGGAGCTGTGATAGTTGACAGGTCATCAAATGTGACTAGTGTTCCCAGAATAAACGTTGATCTGAATACTGCGATCGTAGTATACGAGTCACAAGGGAATTATTATCCTGAATTAGTCATTGGGCCTGTAGATCAGTTTCCCAGTGTTGCCCCTTTGAATTTTTTTAACCCTAGAAGATTTAGCTCATCCACTTTGGCCCTGTTCTTAGATCTTGTAGCAGTCTAGATAGTCCGCTTAGTTGAAACCACATCACAGGACGGAAATCAAACGATTTCAATGGCCGTATTATTTTTCTTGTGAATTTTCCTTCGTGTTGCGCTCAGGCTTGTTCCGTTTTGGTTGACAATGTGAGATGAGGACTGTACATTTTCTACTGTATTTTTCGTTGTGTTTTATGAATATTATCATTGCATATTCGTCGTAATTTGTGTTTGAAAGACCACCTAATCTTAGGAGTGGTCTGATCTATTCCGTCCCACTAGCTCGAGTGAGAAAACTGTTTCACCTTTGAATATTTTTGTTTTATTAAGAGAAGTGGAACAGAGAATACATGGATTGTTGTCCCATGTGCCCACCCGTTGCTTACAACGCATTGGTTCGTGAGCGATCTCACCCGGAGACCTAAACAAGACTGATAGGATTTATCTTTCATCTATCGATCCGCGTCAGTGCTGACTGCCAACGTGACTTAGGAGTCTACCAAGGCTGAGTTAACACTTATCCTCACATGATCCCTTTCAGGCTCCTCCCGTCAAATCGTTCACTATACAGAGCACACTGATCAGCGGCTCGGTATGGGTAGGTTACCACACTGTAGCTTATGCCAAATCATTTGCATCGATAAGTTTGATCCATATCATCTCACAGCCTGAAATTGATTACAGCAGACGGAATGAACTTTATCACACAAACTGTTGATAGTAGTCGTTTTCTTTTGTTTTTTGACCCTGTAAATAGACAACTAAAAATAGTTCGGAAAGTCCATGTAACTTCGGAGATAAATCTCTTCATACATCAGATGCGTCTACGGAAGCATTCAAACAGTGTTTCAGCTGTTCCTTGTGTCTTCACGAGCCAATAGTACACTAATGACTCAGCAAATAACTAGGTTATTTGGGGTCTAAAGTGATGATAAATCTCATCCTTTGGTGATTTATGAATGCAGTGGTCACCTTCACCGTGCGAACACATTAGCTCGGCCCCAACCAAGCCCTCGAAAACGAACACGGTCGTCGAGTCAAATGCCTACATGCCGATAGAGAACGCCACTTGATGCCATGCTAAAGAAAGTTCGTGAACACTTTCAAACTTTACGCCTGGTTGTGCATGTATGAACTTCACAGACTCTTAAGGTAGTTCGCGAAAGTTTATTTGAAATACTCGATAAACGGTGTCAATGAAAATTCAGGAATTCCGCGTGTACTGTATTGCTGTACGCGTCGTTGTTTGCCAAAGCCATTGGCACTCGTGGTGATGTTTGTTGCAAATGAACTTGTAGTGTTTGATCTCATAGCTGGGAAGCGTGATGGGTTCACTAAATATAATCACCGCGTCTTTCACACCAAGGCAGTTGAAATAACAAGTGCTGATAGATCGTGATGGGATGATCAACCAAAAAGACACTCTTGAACCTTGATCGTTGTTGTGTTTGGCTTGTACAATCTTGTGTTCACACACTCATGCTTGATCAACACCTCGTGCAATCATGGAAACACGGCTGCAATAGTGTAATCACGTACGCAGTTGACGCTCGTCGTGTCTCGTCCAACCAGATTGTATCACGTGTTGCACCGCCTTGAGCAGCCTATTCCGCCCTTTCGATCGCATACATCATTGACTTACGCAGTTGCAAGTGTTTTTGCGTTTTCAGTTGGTCGCCTGTACTTGCGTTTGTCGTACGACGCTGCCGAATAAGCATTCACCCGCACAAGCGTGCCCTTCTTCGACCTACTGAATTCGGGACACAACAGTGATAATGGCAATTAATTTGGACAATAATAGTGTTTATGTGAAGAATATGGCATTCTGTTTCAGGCGTAGGGAGAACGCACGTTCACATGATTGGGAGAAATTAGGCCAGCATATAAACTAGTTGGGACCAAGAAACTTTAGTCAGTGAAAAATCTTGTAATCACTTCTCGGTAACTCAGCTGAACTCAACAGTGCTGTGTGCGAATGGATTCTCGCTGCTCATCGGAATCATCCACCTCAAACAGGAGAGTGGCTGCAAAAGAAAGCAATGGAAATGGCTCGTATAATAAAGCGTAGTGGGTTTTCACTCAAGCAGTGCATAAACTCCAAAAACACCGTAATAATAACTCAAGACTATTGAGCGGAGAGGCTTCATAAGTTTCATGTGAAGAGCTAACGAACCGCTTGTGTGGGGGACTGTGCATGCTACTTACCGAACAAGTAAGTAGTTGACTGGGCAAAACACAATTCTGGACAGTTGTGGATTGACAACCAACGCGACTAAGTCAGACGGACCGGATGCAATAAGTTAAAGGAGGGCATGCAAACCGCGTCACGACAACCTCCGACGGGATAGCGGCCGTGGACCGGACAACTTGGAAATATCTGATCGTGGGATTCGACATTCCTGCCGACCGTCCGGAGGCGACGCGGCAATTCAAGGCGGCCCAGCTGGGAGTTGGAGCGGACCCACTGGTGCATGCAGTCGCCTTCCGTTCACTCCTAGACCGTGCGTTGTCTACGATGGACACAGAGGCACGAACTCAGCTGTAGGCGGACCGCTTTGTGGATAGCTTGCGTGAGCCCACGCAGGGCTGAACACTTATCGTCCGCGTCGTGCACAATATGAGCATTTTTCAGTTTGCGGAGGCTGTCCGTGAATTAACCAATCTTGACAAGACGGAGGCAAATGCGGCTAACGGATAAGACTCTAGAATGGAGAATGAGTGCACCTAGGAAATGTCATTTATGACTTCTCAAAAGAAGGGGAAATGGCGACTGCAAGAAAACCGGTGTTTCTACAGCGGAAAAGTGGGGCAGTTTTGGCGTCAATTTCGCAGAAGCTAACAGCACGAGGCAAGAAATAAAGAGCTAAATTCCTACTTACCGTGTTCTTGGAATCAGGTTGTTATTGGGGTAGTAAACCGTGGGGCTATACGAGACCGAGTCGAGATTAACGGACGTAATGAAGTCTGCTTGACAGATACCGGTGCGGTGGTCTCGTTGGCCAGGCATTTGCCAGGTGAGAACGTACAATCGTGAAGCATGAAAGTTAGGACTGTCAGAGGACACACACTGAACACAGACGGAACGGTACAAAGGAAGGTCCAAATAAACAATAGAACCTTGATGCATGAGTTCATAATATCACGCGACATTAACCAAACAGTACTGGGCGCCGGTCCACTGCGGATACTGCATGTGGTGATCGACCTAAAAGAATATCGGTTGAACACGAAGTTTGGCTCACAACCGATTGTCTATGAACCATCCAAGCAAATATAAGGGTCCATTGCAAGTGGAATGGGTAGCAGTGTGAACCCAGCGTTTCAGCCGACCATGCAATAATTAGCTGAACTGCTTACGATGGAATAAGACCTACCCGGTACTTTTGACTGGGTGGAACAGGGAATACTTACAAAGCCTGGGGCTTTCCGACCATATGGACCTGGTCGTATTCCCGTCTACCTGGAGGATGAAGTAAAGCAACAAGCGAACAATATGCTGGAAGAAGTTGCCGAATGAGCGAAGCCTGTACGACTTTCCTGTGCTGCTGGTGAGACAGCCCAATAGGGAATTCCGGCTTTGTGTTGATTTTCGACGTGTAAACGATATAATAATACACAAGCGGGTGTCAATGTCTTCTGTAACAGAGGAAGTCGATAAACTGCCAGCGGCCACCATATTTTCGGTGGTCGACCTGAGTTCGGGCTACTGGCTAGTTCCAATAAAGAAGAAGAAAAAGGATCAAGACAAAGTAGCATTCACTGTCGGGGACAAGCAGTACCGTTTTCTGAATATGCTGTTCCATTTATCAGGAGCACCGTTTACCTTTTGTTTGCTAATGCGTAAATTGTTGGTGGTAATAACAAACTTTGAGGTCTACGGAGACGATGTCGTGCTCGACAGCCAGACGGTGAACGAACATGTTGTACCTTTGGAGAACTTGCTGAGGCGCGTGAAGGAAGCGGGGCTGAGAATAAACGGACCAAAGTCCCAGATAGGAAGACCGATGATCACCTTTCTGTGCCACAAGGTTAGCAGCGGAGAACTACGACCTCTTCCCGAAAAAATGCTCAAACTGAAAGAGCTTCCAGTATTATCATTGAGACGGTTCTTGGGCTGTGCTGCATACTACTGTCGACTTGTGGAAAGTTTTACAACCATCGTGCAGCCTTTGTATGCCATTCACAAGAAGGAGCAGAACTTCAAATGGAGCCCGGATGCGCGTCAGGTGTTCTGTCAAATCCAACACACAATATCGAACGAACATCTCAGTTTACAGCTGTCGGTCGTTGGCGAGCCGTTCACGGTCAGTATAGATGTCAGCGATGTAGGTGTTGGAGCAGTACTAACGCAGATAAGTGGTGTGGTGGAACACGCAGAGTGCTGATGCCAGCGGAGAGAAAATCTTCCATAACTGAAAAAGGGATGTTTGGCCGTCGTGTGGGTGTTGGAGAAGTGATGACCATATCTTCAAGGTCAACGGTTTCGTATTGAGACCGATCACAAACCGTTAGAGTGGATCAAAACAGCAAAGGATCCTCGAGCCAAACTGGCCCCGATGGACACTTCGTCTCTAGGACCTTGATTTTACCACTGATCATATCGCTGGTGCGAACAATTACATGACCGATGTTCTGTCCTGTTCTGAGGAAACATATCCTGATATAAAGATTCTTACTGGAGCCAGCGTGCTGCAACTGAAACAGGATCCCCAGAGACTGGTAGATCAATAACGACTAGATCGGTCACTGAAGAGAGGGATGCGAACCTTAGCAGGTGGTGAGACACTGCTGCTAAACGATGAACAACGCCGGTGGAGACCAACCTAGAAGCAGCTCCATCTGGACGTCTCAGGTTTACCCACAAAGCGACTGTCCGAGTCAAGAGGGTCGGTGGTCGTCTTGTCTGAAAACGTGCGCAACCAACTAGTCAAAAAGTGTCACGAGTTGGCCCACATAGGCTACAGTCGAACATATGACTTGCTTCTGCAAAGAGCCTGTTGGCTAGTTATGCGGAGTGCTGTAATGAACCAAGTCTTGAACGGCGAGCGATGCCAACTTTTCAAATCCAACTCGCGCGTCGCTCAGTGTCCCATACAGTCGATCTCAGTTTCAGAGATAGGAGAATTGTGGTCCATTGATCTGAGGGGGCCGTTTCTGAAGTCACCACGAGGCAATTATTACATAGTGGTTATGACCGAACATTTAACCCCCTGGATTGAGGCGGTTGGCGTTTTTGATCAACTCGCCAATGCCTTCAGTGCGGTCGTGATGGAACGTACGGCAGCCAGTTATGGGATTCTGAAATCGATCATCACAGACTAAGGTCCATGTTTTGAGAGCGATGAATTTCGGACAGGTCTGGGGAAACTTGGAATCCGAAGGCTAAGCACAACCCCGTATCATCCCAAAACCAAAGGTCTTACGAAACGGAACAGTCACACTATCAAGGACTGGTTGGCGACAAGAGGAGGAGATTGGAAGCAGGCACTCTCATTGTTGTTGCTAACGCATCGCACCCTCAGGCAGTCCAGCAAGAAATATTCGCCGTTTCAAATGATGTATGGCAGGATAGCGAGACTGTCATCTGACCTTGAAGTGAGCCTATGGACATTTTTTCAGATGGGATCCGTCGAACTCCTTCAAGTAAGAACAGACGATCAGCAGAAATTGAATGGAACTCAGAAACGCTCAGTACTAGCCTCCCGTATGCTAATTACAACTGAACCAGAGTCGTTTGGGTTGGCTACTCGGGTAAAATACAAGCAGCTCTTTGACCGTGGATCATGGAAGCTTCTGTCTAAGTGGTGAGGGCGGTATTCTATCTTGAGATCCCACCACCGGGTCTGTTAGATAGGGCGCGCTCACGAAGAATGGCATGTGCACCGGTGTGAGGTACAGCGTTAGTATGAAGACTCCCAATAAAGCACGTCACGGGGAGAGTTTTCGGCTTGACGAGGACACCCGCACGGGCCAGATAGGAGGAATGAAACGTGGAGTGGAGGAGGATCTGGAGCGAGTCCAGAGAACAAGAATCGTCTTTTGTCAGAGGAGAGGAGAGTGGGGAATTCTACATACCACTTAATGAGTAAGTAAGTTGTTGATTGAGCAAAACACAACTATGGATAGTTGTAGATTGACAACGAAGGTGACTACGCCAGACGGACCGGAAGTAATAAGGTAAAGGAGGACACGTGAACCGCGTCAACGCATCTTCCAATTGAATAGCGCCACTCGTTACGTATATTGATTCAGAATTAGCATATGTTACTCCAGCATAAAATGTCCTGTTACTCAGGAAGTCAATTATCCAGCTGTGTAGTCTTCCTCTATCCCGTAAGTCCTAAGTTCGTTCATCAGTAGGCGGTGACTGACTGATTCGAAAGCCTAACAGAAGTTCAAGTAGAAAACTTCCACTAATTTCCCTTCATCCAAATTTGCTGTGGTCGTGATTTATACCCGCTGTCATCTATTCAGTGAACCTTCGCGCCGTTCGTTTGTCAGGGCCAATTTTGCTCTCTTCCCTCACACCACATTGGTGTCCCATGACTTGAACTGGTATTTCACATTGTGACTGAACACTGGTTGCGGTTGGTCATCCTTTTCCATCTGTCTCATATAATTCTCTGCCACTTTGTTTATGGTTCAAATTCACAGGAAGATATGCCAACGTATGATGACAAGTGCGGCCATGGTATTCAGACTAAATGGTCATCAAACTGATTTCAGCTCTCTCCTTAGTTTTTCATATTATTGATTGTTTTGATCCAGTTACTTTAAAGATGAAAAACAGCAACAAGTGAACCACCTGGCACTCACAAATCTCAGGTCATCCGACCAACTCTGCACCCGGAAGCACTAGACTTAAGTCTCGCTCTTGTTCGAGTTCATCAGTGATGCTTGAGAATATGAACCTGGTTCCTTTCAACCACCTCGCTACTTTTCGGGGGAAGGGTTGATCAGATTATTTGAGGTTTGCGAGTGGGAAGTGGAGTCCAAAGAACAGTCTGTCAAGAAAAGTATCAACAATATCACACACTACTCGCAATTTATTGAGCGATGTATACGAATCAGATTCATTGAAGTCACTAACATTCACGAGACCAATGTGAATATACAAGAGCAAACCGCAAAACGTTCTTTTATTTGTGACAATAAACCATTTCTCCCGGGTAAGCAATTTGTTTTCCGAAAACCGACCGACGTATTTCAATATCAAACCGCTTGAGCATCCATATTCAACTGCGAGTGAATAAACTGCACACAAACCAAACAGAATATCAAGTACATTCTACCCGTAAACTGGTCTACAACTCTGTCATATCTCTTGGGTAAATATTTCTTGACCATTCATCAACCTTGTACTTCATTCCAAGATCACTCCAACCACGGAAGCTTCATTTATTTCGTCGCCCATCTAGTTTACTGGCAGGACTTACTGAATATTTTTGAGACACACCCAAAACAACAGATCTGTCAGCAAGTCGGTTAGATTTCTAATTAACAGCCGACGTTATTCAAGGTGAGCTAATTTCGCCCTTCATTTTCTCCACTTATTTCAGCAACCCTCACTCATAGCCCTCCGGGACCGCAGTTAGGAACGCTGATGTAGTAAATATATTTTATTCTGTGTCCATTGAAGAAGTTTTCAATAATCCATCTGCTAATGATCAAAACATTGCGAATTTTTCCTAGACCGAGTGGTAACTCTTCGGATGCTCCAAAGTGTACTGAATGTATCTTCAGCTGATCGTGCTCAATTTTCCCGTGCCATTCAATTACCCGTAGACGTAGCCTGGAGTGAGGCTAAACACTCCCCCGTGTTATCAACTGCGTGCAGAGATCGCGAAGCCCTATCTCGTCCAGACTCATAAACACTAGCAACGCTGAAGTAAATCAGCGTAATTCCTGATGTCTAACCGATATTGCTTCATTGAGTCCCCGTGATCCTACTCCCACTACTAGCGGAGGACATAAAAATGTTATGTCCAGGTAATCATTCGACTGCTCGAATCCATTCCATTCCCGCTTTTTGAGCTGGTCAACAAGATGTGGGATGCTCGCGTCAAAGCCCTGTGAAAATTTTGTATTCATCTTCTCTCAAAATGCCTCTCTCGGTTCATAATTCATTTTCTGTACCGTAAACAGAAAGAGAAATTAGTTGTCACCCTAACGACGGATAAAAAGATCGGTATTCGAGCAAACCAAACTGTTAAAAATCCAGTCCGGTTCGCCCAAAGATAAGCGCGCGAGACTGAGAATACTACATTTAAAATTTCGAGATGCAGCTGGTACGCATTAAAAGTGCCCCTATTTTTACCTAACGAAAGCGATACATCACAAAGATCCCATGACAATACAACGATGAGTGAAAGCTCGACGCTGTTCTTCGAACGCGTCCGGTTGAAGTCACGCACATTACGCGCACAACCGATCAATATTCCTGTCGTGGATGGACATACGTCTGCTTGGCCTTGATTTTTATTCATGCTTTAGCTCGAGCAGTACTGACTTGTCAGTTTTGCTATGCACTGATTATCCTTACTCTGTAGCCCGTGACAACACATGCAGTTTAGCTCTTTTTGCTAACTCACTTGCTTGTTTGCGGCTTACTCGCCGGCTAAGGCTGGGTTTTGTGTCTACTTCCGTACAAATAAATGCAGTGCCAACATGGGGTGTTCTACTATTGAATACGAACACAACACGCGTTGTTACGGTGCCACTCTATATCCGTGATTAAACAATGTCATCGTTCAACTCCATTCTGTTTCCTCCCGCTCAGTTTAGTTACGGTCGCTCTCCCTTTTTAGTCCGTGTTGGTAACCCTCGCAATAAGCAATTTGCCAACAAACTAAATTTACCGTCGTTTCTTTCCTTCTTGTTTGCAGAGCCCAGCCAAGTTTCAGCGAAGGATTGTGCTGAGTTTTGCTGCACTGCCTATCCCAAGGATGGTTATCAAAGGGCTTCGAAACACGAGGTCATTTGAAGCCGTTACTTCAGTGGAAATCTCAGTCTGTTCATTATCTTTCGACTTTCAGCTGCACAGTGGACTCTGTAGCAATGACTTGCTTTAGAAAACGGAATTATCGATCGCTTAGTTCATTGGTCGTATTTCCCATGTGCCACAGTCGCTAGTCAAAACGATTGACCCAACAGCCTTTTGACGCAGTTCGGAATCTATGCTCAAGTGTATCCCTCTCAAACACCAGTTGTTCATTGCCCCAAGAATGACTGCGGATTGCTCATGTCGAAAACTGTACAGTTCATTTTGCCGGCTTTCAATGTGGTTTCACAGCACGATATCAGTGGTTCCAATAAGGTTAGTGATTTCAGCAGCTTAGCTTCCTGTTATGTCTACTGAAGCATCGTCTTCGCCAAAGAACAAGAAGAATCTAGCTGCACACACGCCGAACAAGCCGGATAAATTTGATACCAAATTCTGGATGCTTGTGGACACAAAAACAAAGTGCTTGCTGGGAGCACTTGAAAAGGAGCTGCGATGTGGTTCTGCCTCAAGCTGAAGAAGCCATTTTGAGGTTTAGGGGTGGACTGTGGAGAAAAGGCTACAATTCCACCGCGGAAAACTCTTTTACTGCTATTCTGCAACTGCCTCGTAGATGCATCATATGTATATATTACTCTATGTACTCGGTGTATTGACATTTCGTGAAGCTAGTCCGTTATTCTGAGTCATGAAACAGTTTTTGAATTATTTTCAACACACTACTAGCAAGTAGCTGTGAGGTGCATGCACTTATTCCTTTAACGGGAAATTAGCGGATTTCAAATATTTACAAAAAATGCCATTGTCTCGTTTCAAGCAATAGTGCGGTGGTTTCGGGGTGGAGTTCCGCAGTTACGCTCTGTTTCCCCAAGAATAGCTCTGGAGTGTTCCAAAAGATAGAGCGCATTAAAGTTGGTTTGCTTGGGACATTTCTTCCCGGAAGTATGAAGAAACGTGTCCGTACGAACACCTCGACGTCCTGTAAAGTTTTCCTTTCTCGTCATTTTAGCATTAAATTACGCGTTGAGAACGAAAACCAAACAGGGCTTTTAAAGGACAGTGTCGATGTTTCACTTGTTACCGTGATATCATGGATTCGTTGTGGAGATGTATCTCTTTTTCAAGAATCAGTAGCAGCATTGAGAATAAGTGCCATCTGTATCTCAGAATTCTGGATCGAATATTCTTGGTCTTGTGTATAAACCGTTCAGCTGACCGGACTGAGTTTAGCAGTTTGGTTTAATTTAGTAAGCGATTAGGTATACAAAAATGTGGAGCGACATATTCTTTCCAGAACTCAGCTGGAATTAGGGTCGCCGGAACTGATGGATAGAATAAATGGAATTCATTCATACCTAAATTAACTGTTCACAGAGTCTTTGATAACTTCTCCATAGAGAGCGCAAGGACATGAGATCATTTACTGAGCAGTATTTTAATTAGGCAAAGAAAGTGATGTGTAACAATATAATAATTTTGAGTATAAGAATCAAGAAGGGGTGTGATAAAATATAGATCAAAACAGGACCATAAACAAGATTCTTGACAGCGTCCGCACTCGAAATGGCACAGTTTCCGAATTCGAGGTGATCCAAAAGACAAACCGTCTACACATGCCTAAGATGAGACGACCTTCCATCACATCTCATTCAAACCACTAGAAGAAAATACAACGTCTTCCACATGCGGCACATATTTCTCAGGTCGCCTAATCAATTTTACGCAGCAAAACACCATCAAACGACACAATAATCGACTCACACGCCACAATAACCACAACGGCCAACCATCCGCATAACAACACTGACCACAACCCAAACTGGCCGGACTCAAGCAAGTTGAACCCATACTGCTCAGTGTGCCCGCATTCAATGGACGTGAATAACCCAGACCGGATCCGTACAGTTCCACACGTGACATGTAAGCGATCCAGTTGTGCAAGTAGAAGACACTGAATGGTAGAATGGGTATGTGGAAATGATTTCGTGGTGTTATTGATTGGTGGTTATGTATAGGTCGGAAGGCATCGGAGACGGAATACCAATCTAAACCGTACCGCGTAATAACCTTCATTTGGAATAGTGACATCACGACTGATTATTGGGGAGAATGGCGACAGTGACTGACGAGGATGTCCAATTGCGCGCGGCTCGTGAAACTGAAGATGACAAAGTGAAATTAATGAATGATAAATGAAGTGACATGAATATTGTGTGGGTTTGTTGAAACATGTTCACCTGGTCTACAGTAATGGGGAAATGACAGATAACACCATACCGACTGTCGCACACGAATATTTGGTTGAGCAGATATCTCGCAGTGCAACGTGTGGTACGTAATACAGATTCATCTCCCTGGTGTTTGGTATGATTTGAATGCAAATAATAACAACTTGGAAAATGTGAATGTTATTCACACTGTGCATAATATAACTAATGGGAACCCATCGATTGAACAACCCACTTGGTGAAACGATATGATGAATTGGAGATTTCTACAAGTCATATTTAACCTCAGTTCATGGATTTTGGTTCTTGTAGACTAATTCTCGTTCTAAGCATACCCTTTGAACATCTCTCCCGCATTTTTAAACCGCTATCTTTGGGACTTTTCATTTTGATACAGTGATCTACCGCCATCTTATCCTGGAGCAAATAAGTAAAACAGTTTGTGTTGTCAAAAAATTACAAGCCGATAAAGCAAAGGTCATCACTTCCAAATGACATCTACATGAATGGAAGTTATCACGTGAGGAAAAGCAGATAAATTAGATAGCAGACAGCCCTTGGTCACGCACCATCGGATTTTATGACCATACCCAGAATTGTGTGTAACAAAGGGTGCTCCTTGTCTAACGAGCTTCCCAACCCAACTTATTTTCTACAGACTCGCCTTCAGAAATATCTGTGAGCTATGTTTCCAATGAACTTGGCGAAATGCTGGTGTGGGCGAATGTACCGTTGAAATTGCAAATTTTTCATGCTTCAGTGTGGTGATTGGAATATCTGGCTCAGTGTACTACGGTTTCATTTCCAGTATCTAATCAGTGAGGTGAAGTTGAGCCTTGACAACCAGATCGTGAAGGTACAGCTGGTTCGGTTTTATTGGCCAGTCTGTTATCTACCAATTGCAGTGTGCCTCCTTTTATATATACAGTTAGTACTTACCAAATCTGATAGAATACATTTCTGCTATTCTTGTTTGGAATAGTCAGTTTCCGATGCTCGTAGTCTGTGTACGAGCAATTCCATTACGTACGGCTGACCGGGTAAATTAAATTTTTCACAACCAGTCAGGATAAACAGAACTAGACGGAGAAATTTGGTGGTAGTTTTGCTACTTATAGCAATCGGAAAAACGCAGCAAGTCCATCGTCATTTGGTCCCACTCTTCCAATGATAATTATTGTATAACTGTTTGACGTCACCCGAGACTTCTCCTTTTTCGTCGTATCCTTATCACAACAGTTTTCTTTACCCCGCCAGGCTCACAAGACTGGGTTAATTCATTCTGTGATTCATTCCCACCTTTCCTTGTACCGTTCACTTAATAAAATCTCCATATGATTGTGAGAGACTTTGACCATGTCTCGAAGTACCCAGTCTCATGATTTAATCTCTGTGATATTTATTTTACCCAGACCGGTGGTGACTCACATTTGGATCAACTCATGACAGAACCATGCATAACTCTTTTCTCCACAGATTGAGTACATGCCTTAGTATCAATGACCACAGTGTCTTACATTGACATTCAAAAATATTCACAAACCAAGATCACTTATCATACACACAGATTAAACAACTCTTTTTTCACCTACGAAACTTTTCTAAGGAAAACCATTTTCTTTCTAACCGATCTTTGTTCCCTGCTACCTCCCGAACACAATATCGCTTTATTCAATCCCCAAACGCAATTATAAACAACGTCTTTAATGTTTGCCGTCCCACAGAAACAGTTGACTTCCATCTAGGAAGACTGGTCTCTCCTTATCAGTAACTGTTACACAGGAAGAAGGAATTACCATACAAAACCCGCAAAGTACCTGAGGTCTGTCGACCGTCATGCTTGGCCAAGAAGAAGGAAATCAAACGTCTGGACTACATCTCCCAACAGTTTCTGCACTCAAGGAACATTAAATATAGATGGCAAGGTATCACTCTTATCTATTGCCAGAAGAAGGGCCACCTGCCTAAAGACATGAATGCTAACCATCTGAATGTTGAAGTCCTTCTTTACTGGAAGGACCTTCTCCCATTTTTCCAACATTTTGGAAATTCTGAAATCGTAAAGTGATCTAGCAGAGTGGTTTTCGAGCTCCTCAAATCCATCAAGTTAACCAGATTTTCCGAACCAGACACTCTGTCTTCGGTGGTACTCAAGCGCCGTGCTGAAATTTGCAGTACACTAATGAAGTCTGTAATCAACCGTTCACTCGAATCATTACACGTTCCTGGTTGTTTGTTTCATGTCACCGCCATAGCCATGCTAAAAGGGTCGTGTAACCAAACGGGAACCAAGAAACTTCAACCTATATAGGACTTTCCTCATTGACATTGAAACCAGCTGTACTCGTTCTGCTTCAATGACTCTAAAACACTGTCCGACGTTTCGTCCACAAATACCAATTCACGTACGAACCACAATGTTCTACGGTTGATAGAGTAAAGTGAGTGGTTCATTTCATTGCACAACCCCTAAAGATTTGTGAAAACCAGTTAGGTGTGCCTTTCTCAATTAAACTGTAGTAGTTGATAGTGTGACGCGATCATTACCTTTCAAAAAACTAGGATGCCTTAGTTGTCGCACGTACCTAATTAGCTAATTGAAAGACTACTTCTAGTGAAGAACACAAGGTATCAAACTTGGCTGAACTTTCCATAACATCGCCTAAGCAGTGCTGGTATCCTTCAGGGTGTTGATCTTTCTCCACATTTACTCTCCCTCTCTATGGGCGACATAAACGAGTCCCAATCAGCTGATTTAATCAAGTATACAAATGACGTGGTTTATCCAGGCTCTTTGTATCCCATTTGTTCAGTTGAGATGAATTTTCTGAAAATCTTTCAGACACTGTAAACTTTTCTCAGCAATTTGATATTCTAATCAACAATGCCAAACGGTAGGAGTGCGTTTTTGCACTTTGCGATTGACTTTTATGGAAGAAATTATGATTAATAAATCTACTCTTCTCACGTGTGCAAACTAGGTGAAATATCTCGCGGTAAGGCACAAGAGAACTTACTCGGATCTTCGCATAATAAAAGTATTCACGGGAAACTGCGTCTATTATCCTCGACTATTCGTCAACTTCGGCCGTTCAGTGCCCCGTCGTATGCAATTTCTTCCTTCGTCAACTAGTGAACAGTTTCCATGCTCAAGTATTGCTCTCCTTCTTTAGCTTGTCCTCTTTTTACCTAAACAGAACTATATCAAGCTTCGTACAGGTCTGCACATCATCAGTCGTGTCTCGGATGTGACTTTAAGAGACCTCATATTAGGCTCATATGATAAACACACTGCGGCAACCAGAACATATCATTGCTAACTGTTCACACCCAGTGCACGACATACTTTCTCTCTCTCTCTCTCTCAGACAATCCCACATATTGATCAGTTTCATGTTTCAAAGATTTCTTTCAAGATTAGTGATGTACATAAATTCTGTAGCTGCGTACCGTGCTCGTTTCTCAGCACACAAGGATAGAGTTTTGTATGAATTCCTAACTTGTTTTGGCTTGGCTGACTGTTACTTCATTTTTTCTAGACGCCTGAAAAGCACCATAATAGAGTGCTCAAGACAGTGTAATAATAATAATTAATAATATTAATAATAATAATGATAATAATAATAATAATCTTTGCTGTCATGTGATGGATTAGACACCTTTGAACCTAGACATTACTTTCCAACATTTTTGAAAAGTTTATTTTCATCTACCCTTATTCGCCGGTCGAAGAAGCCTGAAAATCGCCCAAGAAGACAAAATTCCACATCAGGACCCTAGACAGTTGCTATTATCTATTAAGTGCAACCCAGCTTCTATAATATCACAATCCAGACAATATTTGGAATAATACAGGATAATTCTGTATTTAATTCCTTGTCTTTTGTAAGGTGAAAACTTTGTTGTGTGAAGGCTGAATATTCAAAGCTCAGAGGGAATCTATTTGACATGACTTGACTGTTTTGAAGACTGTCAAGGTTTCATTTCACACTGGATTGGATCTTAGTTCGGTAGTCGTTCACCTCAGTGATCAATGTTCACTAAGTTGCTGACTGTTGTGCCAGCATTTCAAGGTTCGGACAAAATCGTATGAGAAACAAGTAACAATGATCTCTCGCTGTTATTCAATTTGCCCGGAAGCCACCCAATAGAGCGGCCTTTTTAACGAACAACGTGAATAAACTATAATTACATTATCCGCATACTTCCCCTAAGAATCCAGTAGGAAATAAACACGTCCTATTTCGTATCTCAAACCCAAATGGAACAGATGTGAGCGCAACACGAAGGAAAATGCACGTGCTGAATAGTGTAGCAGTTCACATTGTGTAATTTTCGTCATGCCCTGTGGAGCCAGATATGTGGGCCATCTAGGCTGATGTAAAATCCACCAACAAGGCAACAGTCGACGAACTGATTCGTCTTGATTTTGTATCATCCAACGACGATTGACTGCACCAGGCATGTAATCCGGTTCATTCCTATCCACGTGTGGATTTTCCCCCTGGTCTCTCATCCTCGATTTCCCCCAGTCCTTTGCCACTAGTCCCCCGCAGTCTCACCGATTCAATAGGCATTGATAACACGGGCTAATTCCCAATCCACCGGGTCATTCTGATCTTTCGTGATGGCAACATCCACATGGTCGACTGTCTTTACGTGCCTTTCCTCTTTTCCGTCTGTTTCACCGTCGTTTACTTCGTCGTCTCCTTGACCCTCTTCACCTAATGGGCTATCATCACAACAGCTGAAATGACTGTCCTCATTACTTTCTCCCGTCTCCTCGTGAGGCTCCAGTGAATCATCAGTTGAATGCTCGAAGCTTTGTTTGTCACTGCTTTCCCATTGGAAATTAAGATAAAGCATCCAAGGCTGAAGAAATGAGGTCTGTTTACCACCAAATCCCACCTGTTGATGACCAGAACCAGGTTCCGTGTCACTTATTGTGTTCTAATGAACAAAGGACGTTAGCTCCGCCTGATAGTAACGTCGAAAGTCGTTTACCGCATCGATTGAATTCACAAGTACCGTAGTAGATCGCACCGTGATCCGATGTATATAGGCAAAATCAATCTCGGACTCATCCGCTGGATAATTATCCATGGCATCACCTGAGGCTACGGTCATGGAAGCGTATCGGTCACATAGAGCTTCACGAAAGCATTTCTCATTTGAGCTGAACTGTTTTTGCTTTGTGGGTGCGTTCAACGTATATGTCGAATTCTGTGATGAACGTGAGAATTGGAAACTATTTGAACCGTGAGTGAGTGAAAACGTTGCTCTTCTATAATTTCCAACTGCCCACCTTTGAAAACATAAGCAAAAGTATGGGGAACAGTTATTGGTGCATGAACATCGAAATACGTCTTTCTGAAACTTGATAATGGACTATACCAATTTTGTGGTTCAGTAGATAATTGCTCAGTTAAATTTTTCACGGTACAATTTACCAGGCATTCATTAAGTAAAAATACACATACAAATGCACTCACAAAGATCGAATAAAAAGATGTACAAACAGAATTTCGCCTGTCAACTGGAAGGCATGGAGATCGAGATTGCCTTAGTAAATTCATCGACATGCAGCTGAACAGTGTCTCCTCTATCAGGAATCTAAGGATCAAGGAAATCAAACTATGCAGAGAAGTCGTGATATTTTCTCCATCACGGAAGAATGCTTTGGAATCCGGTTCCGTACTTGAATTCGTCACTTTTGTTCCGCTAGTCTCCCATTTCTATCGGTGATTCGACAACGTGCGGGCTACGATTAGATGTGAATCATCCCAGAATTATTCACCTTACACTTTTAGAGTTTTGTCTCAATCACAAGCAACACAAGAGGCTTCCTTTCTTTATTTAGTGGCCATGTCTCACTCTTCATTCTTATTCCAGACACAAAACCGTTGAGTTTAAGTGTATTTGGTACAGAAGTCAATGAAGTACCAATCCTCATATTCCGGAGGGCCCAAGGAATTTCCATGGGAGAACTGTGCCATTAGAATTCTTCTGTTCAAAACCGCGTCTGTCAGAGAATTTGCTTTAGAAATGCAAAAAGAAGGATGTCCAACTCCAATAATCCACTTTCGAAGGAGCATTTTGCAAACCGTGGACGTAAAACGAATATTTCGTTCTTGTGATTCAGTATTATGAATAACTTCAGTTAAATCAAGATTTGGAAGATCTATTGAAAGAACAAATGGGCTGCAACACTAATTAGTTCAATCATTGGTTTGTGGAGAAAATTACTCTTGCTTCCATTAGAAGCACTGCTGCATTTGTCGTTCGGCTAGCTCTCCTAATTTTCAGTGCATCCGATATACACAGACATATATATATATATTTATATATATATATATATATTTATATATATATATATATATATATATATATATATATATACTGATATTAAGTAGTATGTTAACGTGTGGACAAAAATATATACATATATATTATATATATATATATATATATTATATATATACATATATATTATATATACACATATATATTATATATATATATTATATATATACATATATATTATATATTATATATATATATGACAAATCTGCTGCTACGTGTTCTTGGCTGAATTCAAAAGCCTCATGACTCTCGAACATGCAATAAGTGGATCACCACTGAAGCCTTGCAAAAGAGGTCATACTGGGAAGTCTCCTCCAGTGGAAGTTAGATCGTTTCAACCTGTCTGCCAGCTCAGCTATTAGGACTTCAATAAAAACTGCCACCACAAAATTCCAAGGAAAAGCGACGTGGGGGCCAATATTCGTGGAACGAAATTAACTCACCCTGGGACAATCCTTTTTCGGCGAGTTTTCGACAAGTTCATTGTTCTTTTCCTCTTCCCAAAGCAACCAAACCTTGTTCGGTTCGTAAGTGACCTTATTTATCAGTCCACGGTGGAAAGATTTCCGGATTGCTTCTTCCATGGCCAGACCCTCCTCCGAGTTGGCTGTACTTGCATTAGACGGATCGTCAAAATTTGATTCATTGAACAAGAACTATAGGGCGTGCAACAAAACCTTCAAGCCGTAACGTCTAATGTGTTGCGACTGGGAACAAGTTGCCCAGTGAAATTCCATGTACTTACGCGCGCCTTTTTTGAGCAAATACAAACACACTTTATGTTCTATGTAATCCGGACTGATGTTTGGATGGCAAACGCTCGTCCGATAAGATACTGTTGGTTCCTGAAATGAGTAGTTCGGTGTGGCTTGTATCTGAAATCGGAACGGGTTATTCACATGATATCAGCAACGGCAAGATAGAGAAGAGAACTTACACGGAACATAAAAGATGCTCGAGCATAATATCCATTTGATGGTGTGATCTCCACCAGCACTTTGTTCACATTTACTTCATCCAAAGGATACATTTTAATTTGTCCCAAGAACTCTTTATCCACTATGGGTTTGAGAGTGGCTACTTCAAGCACAAGCTATCGTCGATTTACTGACTGGAATGGATCATCGTGAGTTGTTTCAGAGGGGCCGATAGAAAAAGGGAAATGACTTATCAGTTTTCCACAGGGATGTGACGTCACTAATCTGCTGTTATACAGATTCTCATACGTGAACAGTTCCACGTTTGAGATAAAAAAAGTCACAGTAGATGTTCTGCTACTGAGCGCGTGTGTGCCCTGTAGTTTGATCTAAACCTGTAAAGTCATCGTCAGATAATCCTTGTCCTAATCCTTTCGGTAGTTGCTTAAATCAAAAAGCAAAGAGCTATAGGGTGCGCGCAACAGCTTTGACAGCCACAACGTGAACAGCTCAGTGGTTGTTTAGCGTCTGACAAAGAAGGAAGCAGAAGGATGAATGTTTCAACGTTTGTCAATTTGACACTTGCTCACACACACACACACACACACACATTCATACATACATACATACATACATAAATACATACATACATACATACATACATACATACATGCATACATACATACATACATACATACATACATACATACATACATACATACATACATACATACATACATACATACACACATATATACATACATACATACATACATAGATACATACATACATACATACATACATACATACATACATACATACATACATACATACATACATACATACACACAAACAAACTAGCACACAGGACTGTGTGTGCGAAAAGTAGTCTGGTAGCGTTAGAAGTCATACACGGTAAGACAGAGAGCTCAAGCGAGTGAAAGATACAGGCAAGAACTCGTCCAACAACTGGGTTCATGCATGTGCCTATATTTTGCTCACATTTTTATTGAATAAGCAAGCTTACACACGACTGGGCAAAGGTTTCTTTTCTTGTGTTTTGAAGAGCTGGCCACATGTACCGTAAGGCAACGAAATGGAACAACCGCATAGGGTACAACATCCACAGTGTTATTATCGCATGCGTACAAATGCTTGGCTGAACTTTTATCTCAGAGGTTATATAAGTTGTGGTAAAAAAGTGGAGTCGAGATCAGTGGTAGTTGAAATGTGATCTACTATTCAATTTTGCTGGTACTCCAATAGGGTTCTTACAGAATATAGATTATGGTCCTGCTCATTCGACTGGTGACTTCGTACTCATGTATTATGGTTGGAATTTTTGCCGTTAACTCGTATTGTCACCGAGTCCTGAGTAATACAAACCTTTGGGATGAAAAGAAGATTTGAGGAAGACACTTAAGGGAATTATGTAAATGGAGCGAAATTTCCAATTGAATAACTTTACTGACAGTGGCACTTGACTGTTCCGCTCATTGTCTCCAGCTTTCTGATAGGTGTAAGCCAAGCGCTCAAGCCCAAAAACCAAACACCTTCCCAAAAATCAAGAAAAATGACTAATAACAACTTCGATATTCAGTCAGCACCTTATCAAACGACCGCATGGACCTACCCATCAACTGCTGCTTGCGTCAGTGAATTAACCAACTTGAGCATAGTGAATACCTCGGAATACTGGAAGTGATGGGACGTGTTGAAATGGTTTCAACCCTGAACTGCGTACGCCGAAGTACGAAGGCAGAGGCTTGGGAATTAGGCGGTCCGTTCATTCAGAAAGCAGTTGCACGATAAGGTGCACTCAAGTGACCACATTGATGAGTTACTGGTCGGCCAATAGCAGTGGGCTCATTTTGTGTTTGGTTAGACTGCTTCTGACTGGCCGAAGCTCGTCGCTGTTTGTGGACGCAAAGCTGTACGGCAGGATGTCGCGTGAACTGCACATAAAATCACCTCGTATTTTTTTCTTCAAACGTTCCCCGTCTACCTCACTGACCTATGGTATCGAATTCCAAACCAGCACTGGTGGTTGTGAGCGGGACTCTTCGGCAGGTACCTACACTAGCAGAACGCGTGTGCTATCAACCTGAACCTGCACCTTGTCGGAATCGTCATTCAGCACTCCAGAATACATCATTTTAACAAGACTGACGGGCGACAGGAATTTTTTTACATTCTCATCAGGCGCGCACATGCAAAATAAAGCAACCGAGGAGAGGTGTATTTGAGAACGCACCCTAGGGTTTACTTTCGGTTGTAATCAAAAATTAATACCAGTTAGTATGGACTCATCGAGAGTGTTCGAGTAGTTTAGAGCTGTTGCTTACCACCTCAGTGGTCCCCGCCATCACTGGTTCCTTTGAAGGTAGACTGTAATCCACGGTCTTCCGGATCATTACCACGCCTCACCAATAAGGATCTTATGTGGTTCCCCACTCCGAGTCTCAGGGTCTGGCTGCCGATTACCTCTGATGGCGTATTGGGCCTTTAGGCTTATGGGGTATACCCCTTCCATTGCAATCATACGCAAGTATGTAATAAAAAAGATTTATTCAACCGACAACACTGCATTATTGAGTACTGTTCAAGATCGGCAATTAGCAGAGTCGCCGAATGAAAAGTGGCGCAAAGCATGACGATGAAACAAACATCACACGAAGACACATGGTATTTATACTGACGAAGAAACAGTTCCCGTTAGGTTACATCACGTGCTAGTTGCGACTCCTGACCGTGTCACATATTGCGTCAAACCATCCCTTAGATAGACCAAGATCAGCCCTAGGCCCCGAAAGATAATTATATATATATATATATATATATATATATTATTCACTAACCCATCAATCGACCGTTTAGATCTCCCTTCCAACAGCCGACTGATTTGCTGAACAAAGCATTTTGAGGAGATATAACTGCAGTTAGCTTCGATCGTGATACATACGAGTATCCGATAAACACTTTCTGTGCTCGTACACGACAGCATTTACGCAGAACCATATAGTTCTGTATGTGCCACAACTAGCGAGAAGTGGTGCTTTTTTATGACCATTGCCCATGTGGTCTTGTATGAGTTGAATAGCTGTACTCAAAATTCAGGCAAAACCATATTCTTGCTACTATCATTGGGTCACAACCATGAAGAAATATGAGACTCTGAGAGGAAGTGGAACAAAATTATTTTACATTGAATTAACACTAAAGTTATTCAGAACACAATGTTCATACACGGTTATTAAGCCTGTGGTCTGCCTTTATTCTTCCGGATTTTTCGCAATATCGTCGACTTGGGGTTCCGGCTTCTAGGTGATGAACAAATTCTTCATCATATGCACCATCACATATTGCACTCTAGACTCCAATGGCCAGTGTGTAGGTAGTTCTTTGACTACTCTCTTTGGAACAGGTGGATTTTTACGATTACGTTCAGATCTATGCTATTAGAAGTTATTCGTGTGAACTGGGCCGTAAATTACTTTTTCGTAATTTGCATTCCGATGACTTTCTCTTTTGTCCTACTCATGAGTAGCGTGTACATGCATCATGAACCTCGAATATTTATGATCTAATTCTCCGTTTCTAATGTACTGACACAGTTCAGATCTACGTTTTTTTATGAACATTCTACGTATATGTTCCTGACTCGTTTGTTCTATGACTCTACACTTTCATTGTAAGGAAATTTCGCCCAGCTTTTCACTCACGCATTATGACTACCGGCTGGAGGTTCGACCTGCCGACTCCTACCCAGCCGTTCACGCCCTAAGCCGTTCGACCATCAAAAGCGCGTTTTACGGCGCAGTCTTTTGCTAAAATCATCCGTTCACGTCGACGCATATCACTTCTGTCATTTTCAATTGCTACTATTTGTACTTTCATATTGACGCCTTGAAATATGCAAAATTGTATATTCTAGTTATAGTCTATTTTCTTATCCTGTGACTGAAGCTATTATTCCATGTTAGCCCGAAAGCTTCTTGATATACTATCTGTACCGTAACCGTGCTGCACTACAGTTTCGCTTGACTCCTTGCTGAGTGGACCGTTTATGACCGCACTGTTCCGACCTATCGGATAACCTTCTGTACTGTTGTTCTTGGTTGCTCACCTGGCTGTAAGTCATTTGCATTTATGTATTTCTATGTATTGCATTATTTAGAACCACGAATTTACGATAAACATGGCTATACGATTGGAATTCGTTCTGCTGCCCGTAGCCGTGTACTGCCCATATAGCGTGTAAAGCTAGTGAGACTAAGTTTTCTGCTATATTGACAGTCCAAGTGATCGGGGTTAGATGCTACATGAACCTTGAAGTTTTGCATACTTTTACAAGGCTTACAGTGACTAATTAACAGACAGATCTCTCTGCGTGACTTTATTTGTTAACCTCTCGTGAAACGAAGCAGGAAGCTTTATCGTGAAAAAACTATTACCAGGTAACTTCCTTCCGTTGAATTCTGAGACTTTTTCAGTTATAACGGTGAAGATTTCCCCAACTTTCGAGGCGTCTGAAACTGAAGTCCATCAACAAAGCTAAACGTGTTTTATTCCAATCCAAATGAATAATAGTAGTCGGTATGATAGGTTGACTTTCGGTGGGATAATTTCTCGGCGGATATTCCTGCACCAAATGACATTCTTCCGAGCCTCCTACAGCTCATCATATATTAACCATTTATACGAGTAATAAACCCATCACCGAAATGACAGGCCTCTTGGTATGAATCCCCTGAAGTAGCCAATACGTGCCCTCAATTGTTGGGCTTGCAATACAGCCTTCACAGCGTGTGATACTAGCCGCATTGAAAATTGTCACTGCTTTATGTCCAACAGGGAGTGAGAGAGCCCGGGAACATTTCTGCGCTGGACTAGGACAGGGATTTCCGGCACTGGATTTCGATTTTATTGCACACAAAATCCTCCCATTCATTCGATTTGCCAGGTCTTCCAACTCCGAAATGTATACTTGCGGCAGATGTACTGTGATTTATCCGATATTTGACGCACCTATTCGCGGTAAAACACCAAGTGAGGTACGGTAAAAATAAGATTCAAAATTAAAGACCTCTGCAATTCAACTCTGATCCATTTTAAGGAGGCGCTGAGAAAATTCAGTTTCGGAGGGTCTTTTCTCCGCTATCGTGATAACAATGTGAGCGGTTGACGGAGTAATTTCAAATGACCTTGAAGACAACGCTCATGCTGATGCGAACTGGAATTTCCTTTTTTCAGTGTTTGGCAGTAATTGTTAAAAAGCATTTTTACACCACATATATCGTGAAATCACCAAACAATAAAATAGTTTTTTGCAACTTTATAATATAGACACAACCAGTAAAAATACGTTGGCCGAAAAGACGACTTTTACCAAATTATTCGGGTAGGAAACCTATCTAAATATAATATCTCCATACCTTTCTTATTGTTAGTTTAATTTCCTCAGAGAGTTTTTACACTGACAACGAAGGTCACACACATTCAACTACCCATAGAGCAGTAAAAATCTAAAGTATAAAACAGGAAAGTTTGAATAAATTAGTGTCATTTCCCGATGGCCTGATTTGCCTTGATTAAGTCAGGAAGCTCGAAATATAAACTGCTTTATTTTTAGTATGCATCACAGCTGACACCACCAGTATATGCTTGAGTAAGACATACGACGGGTAAAAGTCACTAGCAATCACTGTTTACATGATGACTTCATCAAAAGTTCGACTACTAGGTGAGATATAAGTGGATAGTGAATGAAACTTTCCCTTTTTGCGGTTCCTGAGTCCCGTACCAAAGTGGATTTTAGAGTCGTCCAAACGAAGTCCTCTCCATCATTGTCTTATGTCGAAAAATCCTCACGCGTACGACCAACATCAACAAGGGCGAACTAAGCACCAATAACTTGAGTCAAATATTCCAAAAATCACTACCATCATCATCACCATCACCCGAATTACCAATACCGTCGTCAGTACCATCATTAATATTACTGTTGAATCTGTTTTGCCTGTTTCCAACCCTGCTCATTCATCAACACCAACTTATGCTACATCTGAAATTGTTTCAGCATGTCCGTGACCCATTAGACGTTGACCACGTGGCTGCTCTGTTATCAATTCACGATATTCCTTCGCTCTCGCAAGCCTTGCCCGTTCGTCACACACACACTACACACACACAATACACGCGTCCACGCAAGACCACGCAAGACCACGCAAGACCTTCTCGACCCCTAAACCAATCGTTTTCTTGCCTACTTGAGTGAATGTCTGCCCTACTCGCTGGTTGGTCAACTCATCGCCTCTCTTTATTTTGTCCCTTAAACGCGTGTCCTCGCATTGTCTGTCATTCTCGTACTCCTTCGATAGCCGGCTTAGTGACTCGTACCTTGGCAGATTGGCCCTAGGTTGTGCCATCTTTCCTGAACCGTACGGAACTTGAGAGAACGGTGATTCCCCTGAGAACGCCACGTTTTGAGGTTTGTACATTAAACACTGATTCATTATCATTCACAGTACCTCTAATGACCCTCGACTAGTTGATTTGGTTTCTGAGGATTGCGCGTCACTCCACGTTGGCCTAGGCGCTGGATAGACTTGACATTAGTTCACAAACCGGAAGTACGTATTCTACAGTTACTATGATTACTATTATCATCATCATCATCATTATCATCCGAATCATCATCATCGTGATCGTGATCATAGTCATCCTAAACATCATTCAGATTTTGGTCATTTTTGTTCGAATAAATTTCACCGTCAACGTAGTGTTCAAGGACATCACGTTCAGTTTCAATGCAATTCGTCCATCTGAAAAATCATATCCAAGTCAGCATCGTATTTGTTAGGAGAAAATTGTTTTTTGATGATACTAGTACTGTAATGAATACTGATATTTCTCCGGTATATCTTGAGTCGAAAACTCAATATTCCGGTTAATTTAATCGTATTTTTTCATAAGGTTTAATAGCGTTATTATTCTCTGTTAAGCACAAAAAATGACGAGATCAGGAGGTGCAAATTCGACATCTGACTGTCATGTTTCCTCTAAATTTCCCTAAAATAGAAAGGTTTCGCCTGGCGGCCCATGTCTATCCCTTGAATCACACAAGTTGCAGCGTCTAAGAGAAAGCACGAGGCATGAAAACCAGGACTGAGGGCTCACCTTAGAAACCAACAAAATGCATATCCAAAACGGGAAGGAAGAAATGGAACAACTGTTCAATTCGAAATATTGTTGGCACTGTTTAGTGGGTCGATGAACGACGGCGTGTCTATCGACTGGTGGCGAAGAAGCGTAAGATTTCACGCGAACACGTGTGTGTGTGCCTGTAGGCATTAGTCGATTCCATGACAAAATGAACGGTTGTTTGGTGTGACTGTTCCGCTCCCTACGGTAAGACCACTCATGCAAGTCACAGCTCGCTGGAAAATACATAAAGTCGCCTAAACGTTCATTTACTCGCGCACGTTCACACGACACTTCTCCCATGGCGCGCTGTTCTCACACGCTATCACGTGCACATGCGTGATCGGCGATTTCTGCTCCGTGATCAGTGACGCAAACATGCTCATGTACACAAACATCCACTGGTTTACTTCATCGACAGTTTCTCCTGTAGGCTGACTTACACACACACACTCATGCGTCTACAAGTTGTTCTCTCGGCATGACATAGACGCAGATCGGCAGACCTTGAACTGTGACCATGCCAACCAATCGGCTACGCGCATCCTGTTGTGCACTTATCTGTTCGCCATCCGCACAATCACATGCCAAACTGTTCCATGTAGACGGGTTGACCCGTACATAACTCAGCGACTTGGAGACATTTGGTTGTACGTCATTTCTGTTTATTTATTAACGTCTACCAATTACAGTACCGTATTCCAACTAACAAGGTCTATTGACCGTGCACCTACAAGTGGTCGGGATTCGAAGTCAGCCGACCCAAGCGCAGTAACCTAGAAAGGGATCAAGGAGCCAGGTGGAAAGAAATTCGTGGTGGAATAACGAAAAGGCTATCAATAGCAGTCGTTTTTTTCTCTACAGGGACTATTGTTAGTATTGTTGTATTTTAGTTAACTGTGTCGCTGGTATAAATGAATGGACCAAGTCACAACTTCTGAACATAAGTTTTTTTTTTCAGTCACTTAGTCCAGTACCTAGGTGCTAAGATGCTATAATGTGTGCACAATTATACACCGTGTGAGAGATGGCAGGTTTTTCTGCTACTTTTGGGAAAGGTATTCTGCCCGAATCTTGCTGTGTTCTTCCATTACGGGGAGCGCGTAATAGATTCATGAAAAACAACAAAGTTGATTTCCGTTCCAGATTGCGCGTCGATTTCAACCTGTTAAATTCTGAATAGATGGAATGTCTCGTTTAGAACTTAGGTGGAAATAAAACAGAAGTTATCGGATTCCGAATACCGATGCTTTCTCAGTCTACTTAAGTAAAACGAGACAATCACACTGATAGCACCCAGACGGCATTTCATATTTTGCGCTTTCCAGCATATAAACTGCGCGTCGCTGACGAGGGACATATATGCCCTTAATTCTGAAATGGTTGGTTGACATGTTTGGTAAGTTTTCGAGAGGGAGCGATTTTTCAAGCTTTACCGCAATGACAATACGTGATGTTGTGCTTTGACGGCCTGCTTGCGGTAAAGTGCCAACGAGGAAGTTACTTCAGTACGAACATTGGATCCAGAAACACCCAATAAACCGATCATAGTGCATGTCTATTGCACTACACCCGGAGTTTGACAACCTTGTAGTCGACATTCCTGGGACTCAAGAGTTTCCTAAGCACACAACACACCGTTCGCCCTATTGCCGTTGGTTCTGTCCATTATCTTTAATGTTGTAGGTAGGTAGCAAATAAATAACAAATGAATATGGATTGTTCGTTGCATTGACTTGTGATCGACGAGCTAAAAGCTTCATCGAAATCCGATACTGTTAAATAATTCAGTTGCACAGAACCCACACTCCTTCCTGAATGATTGACGAACAACAGACACTGGGCCAAACTTCGTGTTTGACTGATGTTCTTTCAGATCAACCACAAAATTTAGTGCACGCAGGTGATCACCACCCAGTATTGTTTGGTTGGTGCCGCATGATATCTTGAGTTCATGCACCATCACCCCACCGTTCATCCGAACTATCCGTTGCACCTTCCCATCAGTACTCAATGTGTGACCCAAGACCGTCCTAACTTTCCTGACACTTCACTCTCGTCTGGCATAAAATGTATCCAGCTTAGTAGACTTCGTTGGTTAGGGCACGGGCTACGTATGGCGAACACACGTCTACCGTACCGTGCCTTGTTTTCCGTTTTACCTACGGAGTGGAAGAAATCACGTGGAGGTCAACCGATGACTTGGCAGCGAGGAATGAGAAAATGTACAGCAAACTTAGGAAAAGTAGGTGCTTCACGTCTTCGTGGTTGGTGACCAAAGGATCCCTCAACCAGTTAGCTGGATACACTGAAGGATATGGCTGCGAACAGCGAGCAGTGGCGATCATGTTGTCACTTTCTGTCTCATCAGAGTCCCTGTTAGACTGTGTATTCCGTGTGTTGGCTACTAGGGCGCTCTTTTCTTTTCCCACCCCTGGGAGTCCACTCCTTGTCCATCTTGTATATATTTATACTTTATACTTCTACGTGAAACATTTTGAGAAGGGTAGTGGTCAGTGAGGCTTGCCCATCTGTTTGACGCCACACGATGATGATGATGGTGATGACAAAGACTTCCTCCGTGGAGGCCGTGTAAGACGCACGGTCATTTGGGAGCATTTCGTGAGGCATTCAGGAAGAGTAGCCAACTCAGAGCTTGAGATACCCACCGCCAACTACGATGAGGCATTTAGAGACCATCAGTGGAGTGTCATTCTAACAGAATATTTTCATAAATGAATGCATATTTTTTCCTATTTTGCATGTGAAATATTAGGTTATGAAGAAAATGTTAAAAGACCTATACGTCTGACTTTGACGGTGATTTTTTCCTGCAATCTGGTTTAAAATCGTCTAAAGGACAATGAATGTATCCACAACAAATCCTCATAGGCTATTCTTGGGTAAGCAAAAAGTGAATTGCTTCATCTTTCGGCCAGTCGAAAGCTAACATTACACACCCAGCAAAAACAGTCACTTGTTGTTAAAGGGGAGAAATACAAATTGCACTGTTAGACGTGACAATGAAGTGTTGGCTATTTCAAAAAATTCTATGCACTAATTCGCTCACGGACTATCATTGTTAATCAGCAACGGAGTGCGAGAATTCAGTGATATGGGTGAAAGTCACGTAGATTTCCAATAGAAACTTGCTTATTAGAATGCGCTGTTATCCAGTTCAGCTTGAAGAGTATATCAGTAGTGCATATACTAGGGTATTCGTACACTGGTTGAAATATCTACGACGTATGATTATATGAAAAATAGATTGAAGATTCCATTCCGTTCTCCATTTTATTTGCACACACAAGGTGAAATAACATGTACAAGGCACCGGGCAATACTAGAGCCCCGTCGAATGAACAGAACGTGCTCCACAGTTCAGCAGAACAATGACTACTTTCAAATATGCAGTTGCGATCAGTCAGATCTCGTCCAAATCACTGAACGGAAATGCAACACCGCTGTCAACAGTACCCGAGCCTGATTCGTCAACTCGCAGTATGGGTCGGGCACAACCAAACACCATCAAACGACTCAATACTCGACTCACACGCCACAATAACCACAACGGCCAACCATCCGCATAACAACACTGACCACAACCCAAACTGGCCGGACTCAAACAAGTTGAACCCATACTGCTCAGTGTGCCCGCATTCAATGGACGTGAATAACCCAAACTTGATCCGTACAGTTCCACACGTGACATGTAAGCGATCCAGTTGTGCAAGTAGAAGACACTGAATGGTAGAATGGGTATGTGGAAATGATTTCGTGGTGTTATTGATTGGTGGTTATGTATAGGTCGGAAGGCATCGGAGACGGAATACCAGTCTAGACCGTACCAAGTCACAGTTTTCTTCGAACGATCCAAAATTGTGAGGGCACGGTTTACCATTGGGGAGAATGGAGATAGTGACTGGCGAGGAGTTGAACGTGTGTGAAAGGGAAAATGAAGAGGTAAGAACTGCGGCCGAAATAATAACAATACTGTAAGAAAATAAACAACCGTTTTGTTCTCGTGTTGAACATAATTATTAGTTTGATACTGAATAAATTTTGGTCATAGAAACAAGACTTAGGAGTAGTTCACTGGTGGAAAGTGTTCTTTGTAATTCATTTTCTTCTCGTAGATCGTTGATGCGATCCGTGTGAGAATGTAAACTATTGGAACAGTGTCAATCTCTGTCATATTGCTCCACTTTAATTTAACGAACTCAAGCACGGTTTAACGAGAGTATCAGTTCACGAATAAGACGGCGAATAACAGCGCCAAACTGAATTACGGGAGTCGTATATTTGATCGTCTGGCCATCCTGCAAACATCATCCAACCGCACAATGTCACGGTTAAGCATGTATCTTGTGCATATGCTGTCCAGTGTCAGGATATGAATATACACGACTTCATTGACTCTTCTGGTCTGATTATGGTCAATGCAAGATCAGTGTGGTAGCCGTGTAACGAATTTTACTCTTCCAGTTCGATTTCCGTCTTCACAAATTTGATTTGGGTTGGTCAACCGTTTACCCCTTCGAGAAGCAGTTTTTGTACCTTAATGATGCATCTACTGATGAACTGCAGAATGATGACATTTGTCATCAGATCATGCTGTAAGACCCGGAGCTTCTGAGAAATTTGACAAGCCTAAGTCTATTAATCAGACCTACCTTGCTGAGCTGCTGATGTTTTGCTGCAAATCATGTAACGTATGCTCTGCAGGTGAAAAATACAAGAAACAACCGGAACACTTTACTTGAATTTGACGTGAAACGCATCCGATCCTGCAAAATGACATGGGCCTAACTAACTGCTCTCATACGTTTCTTCACGGGGTTCAACAATCGTAGAAGAGATTATTGTCGATTAGTTGTGTGACAAGCTTGATACCTTCTACTGTCCATGAGTGCGGGTCGCGATGTGAAATGAGTTCTCCTCGATGATGCGAACGATTTAGTTCATTCTTCAATGCAGTGACTGAAGCACTGAATATTTCATCAGTGTATTTAGCCCAAAGATGGACGTAATGAAAGTTGTTGGACAGCATCTGACGATAATCCTTAGTCGTAATGGAATTATTACATGCCACAAAATCAAACGGACATTCAAATAAAAAAAATGTAACCTATGTGTGACAACAATATCCACAAAACTCACCAAAGAATCTATTAGGAAATATATCCTCCTCTTCTCACATGTGAAACCCAAACGAAACAAGTCTAAACGCAACACAAAAGAAGATGCACGTGAAAAATAATACGGCCATCGAACGGGTTCAATTTCCGTCATATGATGTGGAGCCAAATAAGCAGGCCATCTAGACTGCGACAAAAACCACCAATGGGGCCAAAGTCGGCGAGCTAATTTTTCTTGCAGTTCAAACAACAGACGACCAATGCTTTTACTAGGAAACTGATCTCCTATATCCCAATCCTCGTCCCCCTCGTCCTCTTCCGAATTCACATTCACTGTATCCAAGGCGAGATTCTCAGTTCCTAGCCACTCATCTACTACTATCGCAATTGTTAGGTCAGAATTCGTCCCGGGAAGGTTTGTCATGTTCACTGAACTGACGGCCTCTGTGTTATCCTCTCCGTTAAACTGCGTCTCAGTTTCTGGCCCAAAATCACCGTTTTCTTGTCCTTCAGCATTTGCTTCGTCATCTGAATCGCGCGGTTTCGGATACCCTGACTCATCCTCAGTCTGCCTTTCCGAGGTCACGTCATTCACATTCCCGTTCATACTAGTGTGTGCTTCCTCAGTTCCATATCTGTCTTCGCCGTCTGCCCTTTCTTCTTCATCTTCTCTTGGACCACGTGAAACATCATCATGACTGTCGCATTCACTGTCCTCATCATGTTCGTCTGCCTCCAACTGAAACTCCGGTGATTCGTCTAAAGTCTGGTCAAGAAATGGTTCAACGTCATCGTCCGACGAATCAGCAGGATCAAGAATCCAAGGCTTATAAAATGATATCTGTTTGCTACCATAACTGAGCTGTCGACACTCGGCGGTCGACGTAGTGGGAGACAAGGTGTGCATGTCAAATGTAATCATCCGTTGAAAATGGGTCATTTGTTCCGCGTAGTAGCAACTTCGACAATTGTTCACAGCATCGAATGAATCCAGTGACACCGTCATCGACCTCAATGTAACACAAGCAATGTAGGCATGTTGTATCTCAGCTTCATGTATTGCATCATATATTCGCTCCTCGGTTGACACTAGAATCATAGGAGAATATTGTCCAGAGAGTGCTTCATGAAAATAATTGGTTTCTGTAGACTGTTGTTTGGTTGTTGATATGACCTATTATTATCCGACGATTTCAATGACGGGTAAGAAAATGGAAACACATTCGAATGGTAAGCGAAATGTACTCAAGTGCAAAATTATGATATTACGCTCACTGTAGATGCAAATCTTCCCGGTTCTACCTTTTCTAATTGGATAAATTATAGATTTTTGAGGAAAATAAAACCAGTACTGAACTCGTGACTAAAATAAATCTACTTCAGAGTTTACAGCTGTAATCTCACTTGAATCGAATGGAGCGTGCATGAACGGAGAGTTGATTTTTAGAATCACATTTGGAAGAATCACCGTGTGATTCTAAAAAGGAACTCTCTGTCCATGCACGCTCCATTTGATTCAAATGAGATTACAGCTGTAAACCAAATGTGAAGTGCTCAAGAATAAGGATGATTGGGTAGAAGTTTACCGGATGCATATACCTGATGAGCGGCAACAACCGCGAAACCGGTCGAGTGCTTCTGGAGAAATTTCGTCCCGTCATCCACATACAATGCCATACTACTAATATAGAGTTCACTAGGTGTTTGGCAAATTAACCGCCTCCCGATACGGTAAAACTCGGACTAAGCATGTGTAAGCACAACACGTGAAACCAAAAAATGTCATGGATGAATCGAGTTTAAACCAGTAAAATCGGATCTTAATACTCAAACTCATCGAATTACAACTGCACTCTAATAGAACCAAAGAATATCAGCCATGCGGAAGACTGGAACAATTGAGCTGAATATTTTGATACAGTTTTTCAGTCGCTGTGTGGCTCAATACAGTCATCCGCTGAGCGAAAATTTCTTGCGAAATCTTCCATCTTGAAACTAAAATCCCAGCCTCCCTATCGTGTCCCTGTCGAAATTACTATCATCTCGTTTGTCAGGGGGTTCTCGCACGCACCGAAACCTAGCCGAAGGTATATTATATGGTCGGCCTGTTTGAAACTCATCTAACAGGTTGATATATTGTCTCTGGTGAACTGCGGAAGAACACAACCAAATTCACACTCTGTAAAGTTGGATTACTCGTAGCTATCATATCGCATAATTCAATCAGATGACCATGAGGGAGATCTGTTGGTCATATCGAACACAAACACGAGGATGACGATGGTCAAATGTTGTCATTCACCACCGCAAACTGTTTCGTAAATAACCGTTTGCAAACAACCCAGACGTTTATTCGGGCCGAACATTAGTTAGTAGGTGTTAGCATTTTTTATTTACTTCAGCCTTATGCACATCAGTACACTTTCGTGCACATACACCCTTACACACACACACACACACACAGACCGGTGGCACAGCATAACTGGACGCTGAATCAATAACTTCGCACTTTGTGTGTACCCACATTCAATCAGAAACACACACTGATCGATTGAATGCTGCACACAGAGTCAGAGACGAACATCGACATTGTTGCTGTCCTTGTACACAGTCCAATCAGATGTGGATGAACTCGACTGTCTCAGGAAATTTATTCAACCAAGGCTGACCCGGAAATAAGTGGACCAGGGAGAACAAGATGAACATTATTTAAATCCCCCATGGTAGGGGCTAAAAAGATTGACTGTGTGAATCTTTGGAAAGCTTTCATAGCACGTGAGATTATTTCAGACTTCGTAAGATTGAGCAGCACCTCACTTTTGTGATCGATAAACGTTGTTCTGCCATGAAAGTGTGAACGGTCATCTCAACAGAAACGCTGACATCGATGCTGAAACAGTGAAACACATGCAAAAATATTGAACCCCCTATTGTCAGTGTCCGTGTGTTCTCGTCGTTCAGCTAGGCCACCCGCTCATTGGTGGTATCACCTCGAATGAGAATGACAAATGTGCATACTGATAGCCAGCTCGAAGAACGACAAAATACCAAACCGGAAACATCGTAATTGTATATCAAGCCTCCAGTTTACCAACTACACGGGAAATATATATCTCGCAGTCACTTGCGAGTAGTGTGTGGGATGGATAAATTTTTGTTTGGCTGAGTGTCCTTTGGACTCCACCTTTCACGCACGAACCTCAGGTCATCTGACCAACCTGCACTCGGAAGCACCAGACTCGATTTTCGCTCTTGTTAGAGCTCATCAGTGGTGCGAGTCCTCCGCAGCACCCAGGGTTAGAAGGCGGGCTCTTTAACGTTGTACACATACGTTCCCATTGCGCCACCCCGCTCCTGTCCGGGCTGATCCGAATCACCAGATGTCGACCTCTATGACAGCCAGAAGTTTCCGACAGCTTCGAATGGGGACATGGTACCTGCCCCGTTAACTCCAAGCGAATGCCTCCCACCGAATCAGGTCTTCTCCACAGGATGGGGCCAACGTACCCACATTTTAAACCTGCTTCGCGTTTTTCGTATATATATATATCACGCAATTACTTGAGAGCATTGTGTGGGACTGACAAATCTCTGTTTGGCTGGCGTGAGAATTTCTGAGAATATGCAACGTTATGCGACCTTTACAACGGAAACAAACAAGCTCACTTCGAAACAGTCTGTCCTCGAGGAATATTTGGCGAATTCACTTTCATTCTCCTTTGCCCAACGCAACCAAGCCATGTTTGGTTCATACCTGACTCCATTTATCAGTCCACCGTGGAAAGATTTCAAGATAGTTTCTTCCATAGTCAAACCGTCCTCCGGTTTTCCGGCACTCTCAGTCATGAGATTTTCGAAATTTGGCTCATAGAATAGAAATAGCACTGCGTGCAATAGATCCTTCAGTCCGTAACGACTATTTTATTGCAATTGAGAACCACATTACGGAGTGAAATCTAAGACACTTACGGGCACCAACAATATAGGAGATTCATACACACATTTCGATCTCGATATTCCTGACTGATATTTGGATGGAAAATGCTCGTCAAACAAAACACGGCTGGTTTCTGGGCTGGGTACTTCGGCGTGGCTTGTATCTAAAATGGGACTGGATTAGTCACACAACAAGAGAAACGAAATGACCGAATGGAACTTACACGAAACACGAACGCCGCGTGTGCATAATATCCTTTCGATGGTGTAATCTCCACCAACACTTCGTTCACATTCATCTCTTCCGTTGAAAATATTTTGATTTGTCCCGAGAACTCCTCTTCCACTGTATGCATGAGGGTGAGCAGTTCACGAACGAAGGATCGTCGATTTGCTGACTGGAATCGGGAGCATTGTTATGAGACCCAGGGAAATATGAATTCGACGTACCATTTTCCGATGATTGTCTTGAAACCAATACCGGTTCAAAATAGCAAAACACTTTCACGGTAAAGATCCAAGCACCACTGCACAGCTTATATTTTGATTTGAATGTGCAATGTTCACGAGATACAATCCCTCCTTTATTCGATCTTGATAGTGAGTGAAACGAAGTTCAAACGAACAATAGAAAGCGCGCAACAGTTCAGATAGCCACACAGCGAACGACGACCGTTGCTTGGTTTTACATGTAGAGGCGTACTAGACAGACGGCTGCTTCAAAGCCAACCACTCAAGCCTTCCACTTAGGTTTAAGTTGATGTGTGTTAAAGAAGGACAACGCGGTACGGTCTGAACCAATACGCGTTCAATCCGTAGTTTCAAGTGAGTGGTGGATACGGAGTATCACATACACACACACACACACACACACACGCAGGCAGGCAGGCAGGTATGATCCTACCCAATAAGCACGGCGTGTGCATCGCATATTGGAAATAAACAATATCACGGGACCAATTCATTCGGATTTCGTCTAAGCTCCACTCCGTTAATTTACCGCGTGATCCGTCCCTCTAGTTTGTGAGAGAGTACAATCTTCAGAGATCTTCGTTACAAACATAGAAGGTTATCTATAGCGGTAGAAAGTCTTGAGGAAAAAGCAATTTTGACTTTGAAAGGCATCCACAAAATTAGAAGACAATGACTTATTAATTTTTGCATATGCCTGCACCTTATCCATTTCATTTATTGCACCATTTCAGAAGGGATATCAAGAATGGGGACTTGTTCCTCATTTCTCCAAGCGCCGTGAAATTAGGATACAGAAGATACGAAAGAGAAATAACCTAGTGTGTACACCAATTCAGCTGTGCTCTTTTTCATACTTATATGATTGAATAAACTATTTTTTCAACTTTGAAGGTTAGCCCTTTGCTATGTAGAATCTAATTGAAGTGAGTGAGTACTGATTTTCATGTACTCCATTATTCAACTTTATTAACATTCTTGGGCTATGTGCATCGCTGTTCCATTCACTTGAGTCAATAACGTTTCCCTCCAGTGCTCCGATTTTGATTGCTAGCTCGCAATATCATCAAGATCTCAGTGATATGAGTTGGGGAAGCACAATTGTCCACCAAAAGGGATACAACTGAGAAGTATGCATGCAAATCAACGCTCAAAACATTACTTCCCATTCTCGTGGAAGATGGTGGAGAATATTTGGACAGATATCCCCATTTTACATTCCAAGTATCACAAAGAAGGTTTAAGTGAAAAAATTAACGATCGTATTCTTTCAGATAAAAATAAATATTTGCTTGATATCATGAGAGGATTTGCTATTCCCAGAACCATTTGGTGATGGTGGAATCTAGATACAGCATGTACTTTTTACTTTCCAAGTGCAAGGTGCTTTTGCAAGACTTGTAGGAACCTGGACTTGCAATCCCGCTCTGTAGTGATTAGCGAGAACAGATCGACACCTTTATGCACCTCAGAAGCTTGATTAAAGATAAGTTTGATGCTGCAAAAGGCATGACATCACAAAGAGCAACAACTGGAGTAGCTTTCGTTAACTTACGACACCCGCGGCGCGGCTGGTACATCCAACACCTGTCTTGCTCATCATCACGGTGGAATTTCCTTAAAACCTCAACAAAATAAATGTATTCACGTCATTCATGTTCGTGGGGAATTATTCGAAACTTAAGGCACCCCTTAATTCAAATTGTCACCTAAAGCTTGTGCATCTTTTCATTCATACAATGCGGTCTGAACTAAGAGAAGAATTTGGGCCAGCTGGTTGAAAGCACTCAGTTGAACCGCACTTCATCTAAGATCGATCATTCTACGCAAACTACCTGGTACAACGCACATTCACAGCTGGCGCATTATTCTCAACATGTGTGATTATTTTGCAGTCCTTCTGGTTAAATGAAGATGCGTAACGAGTTTTAGAGAGGGTAGGTATTTTTTAAATCCTAATGGCAGAACAAAACCTTGGATAGAAAGAAGACTGAAGAAGAATGCGTTTCACATTTTAAGTTATGCTAATGTGTTATACCTGATGTTACCCAAGACTTCTGCGAAACAGAAGCACAGTAATGACCAACTCCATCACAATTTGAGTTGATAATCCGTATTTAAACTGCCCCCACCCAGAACTACGCGAACGGAAGTAGCAAGATGACCAAGGCCGTGAAGTAGCACGTTACATGTATTGCAGAGTGGGTTTGCATAAAAATGTTTAATTAGAAAATATAATTGGTAGACTCAAAGATGACCAATCACAGAGAGCTTTTGTCGGAATTGTCCGCGGCGATCCTCATTGTTTGAGATTCATCCGTGTACATGGTTACGAAGCTGTACCTAACCGTATCACGCGTGACAGCTGCTGAATCTCCACGCAACATCAGAGAACTGTGCGTTCAAAGGAGTCGAAAGCTGCTTCCAGATGAAGAAAGACAGAGATTGTGGGCCTACGAAAGATGTGTCCGTGCTCTAAGGTTTGCCGAAGAGTAAAGATGTGATCGATGAAACCACGACCGGGTTTGAAACCAGCTTGGTTCTCACGCGCACATCTTACACGGGAGCTGGGTTATCGGTCGAGAATAAGTCCAGCAAGCAATTTGTGATTTTCACGAAAGGGTCTGTCACCTTCCTTGTAAATCGACACAATCACGGATTCACACCATTCCCTGGAAATTTGCTCACAATCCCACATTACGCGAAAGAGTTTTGTAAATTCCGAAACCAAAGTTTCGGCCCTGTTCTTGGAAAACGATGGAGACAACCCATCTGGCCTAGTGGTTTTGTACCTTTCCAAATAACCTATCTCCCACATAACCTCTGTTTGCCATTGATTGATCGTTACCTGCATCGGTTCTCTTGCAGTTATATTCAAAATGTTCACCGTTGAAGTGGGCCAATTGAATTGTTCCTAAAAAGTGCTCCGTCCAACAATGCAGACGACGTCCCTGTGAGTGAATCAGTGAGCCATCTGATTCCTTAATTAATTAACCTACACAGGCCTTCCGTGGACCGGTACACCTAATCAAACGGTAATGTTTGCGGGCATTGCCAATAGACACAGTCTTTTCCATTTCCCTACATTTTGCAATCCAGCACTGCTCGCGGTCATTTCTCAGGCTCCTAGTCAATTGGCGTCTCAGGGACTTCCACACTTCATTGAATTTGGCATCCGGAGGGACGGATCTGAGAGCATCCAACAGGGCAGTGATATAAAAGATATCCATCGATTCCGAGGTCTACTTGAACCAGAATCCTGTGTGGCATTAGAACTGGTGTAAAAGACTTCTATTGTCTGTTATCAAAGTTCATCTGGGTTTTGGACATCCGGCATCATCGATAACCTTGCAGAAAGCTCAACCCGAAAAGCAGATCGTCGTTTATTGTCTAGAAGCAACTGCCGTGGAGCAGTGATGAGACCAAAAGCGTGAGGTAAACAGAAGCGAGCACGTACCAAGGCGTGATTTGAGTTCACAGGCTTAGGGCAAGATGGATGACAATCTTTAACTGATCCTACCAGCTGTGACCAATGTCTATGTGGTCAGTATGAGTCCTAAGTTTTAAAGACGTAGGAAGACGCCATGTGATTCTATGCCGCTTCTTATGGCAGAAGTTCCCGCTCGTCAGGAATAATCTGTGATCAGAACCCAGTTGGATGAGATGATCATTGTTATTAGTTCGATGGTCTGATATCAAACTAGCCTCCATCGTGTCTTTCCGATCCCCCATGGGCCAGCTAGTGGTTTAAAATCCCCAGTCAAAATCACCAAGTCCGTTGGACGTGCGCTTCGAAGCAGCTGAGATATATCGTCGTAGAATTCGTCCTTGATGTCGGATGTGTTCTAATCGACGGGCGTATACACAGACACGATGAACAAGTATCGACGCTTGAATCGGTTGTTGCTGACAGGTACAGAATCCCCCAACCAATCAACTGTCGAGAGCACAACACGTAGGAGCAGAGCTCTTCCGACGAGGGTGGCACGTGGGTGATCTGCAACCACACAAGAGGAGGAGAAACTCCGTGTGCCAAGGCTCAGTAAGTGCATCAATAAGCACCGACACGTATAATAAATGTACAACAAGATGGCAGCCTCCAATCTGTCCGTTACAATTGCAATCCAGTCTAGCAGTCTTTACTTAGCTCCCATGCTCAAAACAATCCCAACACCAGCCTAACCACAAGCTCTTGACAGCGGACCACCCGACACGCTAAGAGCGAAGTGAAGGACTGCGGGTATTCTATTGTATTGTATTGTAGACTATAGCAAGTTAATAAAAACTCACATTTCAGCCAAATAGAGGGGAAACTGACCATTGACAATTTGAAATACGCATAAATATAGGTACCCTAGAAATTATACCGGTTCAGCCACCGAGGTTAGTCCGAAGTTCCTCCGTGACTTTTATTTTGTCAACCGGAATACGTGCTAAGAAAGGCACTGTAAAGTTACCATAGACATCTATGCGGGAGGAGATAAATCCAAATTCCGGACATGTGGAGGGATGCGAACGGCATGCAGATAAGTCAAGGATGGATGGGGTCAACATGAATCTTCTTGGCGAATTTTTCACAGGCTATAAAGTGCAGATCAAAAAACTTTGGAGAGAAGACAGCTCACGGAAATCAAAGAGACACAACTGATAATGGCTAGGCCACGGTGTAGAGAGATAAAATCTTTCTTAAGTAGACCAGGAAAGATTACGAGAGAGCAGTAGTGTGAGATGGGTAGAACACATTGATGGACAAAATAAAGAATGACAACTTCCGTGGCACGAAACTGCCTTAGCCTACGAATTATAAAAGACAGTCTACCAAGTTTTTTAACAGGATCAAGAATGTTAGAAGACCACCGTAAATTGGGGCTGATTGTGACACCTAAGTATTTGGTCGAGTCGGCTCTGGAAATTGGGACACTTGATGATTGGTTGCTCACCGGGATAAGAGGGACGAGAAAGGGAGAAAGTACACTCAGAAAATTTGGATATGTTGAGATATAGTCCAGAACGGGACGAAAAATCCTGAATATTATATAAGTTCTCGGAAAAAGTTAAAGTCTTGTTGGTTGTAGATAGGCAAACAGAGCACGACATCACCAGCGTACTTAAAAAGTTGTGCAGATGGTGCGGTGGTCAAGTCGCTAATATATGTGGTGAAGAGAAACGGGGAAAGAACAGTACCCTGAAGAACACCTGAGTCGTTAATCAAAGAACTCGATAAACTTGTACCAACTCTAGTGCGTTGAGTTCTGTTGGAAAAGTAGTCTTTCGACCAGGGGAGTAAAGAAGTGGGACAGCCAAAGGACTCTAACTTTTGAAGAAGTAGAGAACGGGGAACCGAATCGAATACGGAAAAATAGTCGAGGAAAATACATTGAACGGAATTCATGGGACGATTTAAGTTGTTTGAAATGAAAAGGTCAACCTGAAGCAACTGCATCCAGAGAGCATCTAGTGGGTTTGTACGCAAACTGATGGGGGTCATTTGGAACAGCAAGAGAGGAACGCAATCGACTTAGGATAGCACGCTCGGTCAACTTGGGCGCAGAAGTGATGATGATGGGACGAAAGAGTTTTGACAAGATGTTGGACTTGGAGAGTTTGGGAATAGGCATTACTGTCACGGGTTTCCAGGAGGCAAGAATGGCACCAGCATCAACAGTTTCGTTGATGAGGGAAATCATGATTTCGGATAGCTGACGGGCTACAAATTTAGGAACTGTGGATGGTAAACCTTCTGGACCCATAGCAGAAGCTGTTTTTGAGATTCGAAGAAGCTTAAAGACTTCTTCTGAGGAAAACTGCTCTATATCTAAGAGGACAGAAGGAAAATAAGATGGCAGGGTATCCGATGAGGGATGAATAAACGCGGCGTTTAGGCTGTCGGCATCTATGTCGTAGTTCTTTGATCGGGCCCGTTGTCCACATAGAAGCCGGATTCCGTGTCAGAGAAGTTTGCTATTAGTGGTACAAAAGAACTGGTGGACACACGTCTTGTTCAGCTGTCGAATCTCTCGTTTAATCAGGATGGATTGTCGTTTCACCGAAGCCTGGTCGTGTAGTTTATAGGCACGTTCGATTTGCCTTCTCAGAGACTTCAGCAAAGGAGAAACTATTCTGCCTTTGCTAAAAAGCACAGTCGCTATAGGGCAACATAAGTCAAACACCTAACTCAGTGTCTTCGTAAACAGATCTAGCGGGCAAAGAGAACAATCGAAGGAAAACAACGAAGTGACAATGGGAAGGGATCTCTGAAGAAGATTAATGTTAGTGGGTGACAGCTGTCTAGAGGTTATCTTTAGTTGTTTTATCCTGAAAAGTGAACAGTGCGCTGAACGTGAATAAACTTTGGGTCTAATGATAATTAGATCGTGATCACTCGTTGAAATAGGAGCTTTCAGTTGTAAGTGCAAAAGATCAGTATGGTTTGTGATAATTCTGTCTAAAGCAGCGTTCCCTCTAGTTGGAGTGAGACAGAGGTCACTTAAATCAAAAGCAGGTAAGGGATACGTAGGCTCATGATTAAAATCACCAACAACAAAGCATAAACAGTCAGAAAGTAACGAAACCAGGGCGGGTAAGAAAACGGCAAAGAAGAGGTCGATGTCACTCTGGGAACAGAAAGGAGCTATATACAAATTACTGATCACAATGCCTCGAAAAAGCGAGAATTTAGGGTGACATCTAACAGCCACGCAGTCAACGCCATTTCAGGAGAAAGTAAAAATAACTTCAGACTCGCCAGACCACTCGGAACCGAAGTAAGTAATCACTCCACCACTTGTCTTCTTCCTGCACTGTTTTCTGTCTTGATGGAAGCACTCAAAGTTCTCAAGGAGAACGAGTTCGTCGGTAATACTTTCATTTAACCAAGATCCCTAAATACAGGTCACACAGGTGTTCGTGTTAATCCGAGAGTTCAGGACGTTGGTGCGAAAGACATCTTCCCAAAAAGGGACCGAATGTCAGTACTGACCAAGGCGGGAACTGTCATGTCCCCCAGCGTTGTGCGACTAAGAGCAGTCTGCCAACCGGCCAGCTTGCGTTTCCTAGTCCAGCTTGATCTTTGCCAGATTTCTTAAAAACGAGTAGTGGATGGTGAAGCAGAACATATTGTGTTTCTGATCCGAGTGAATGATTCTTTAGAGTAGCGAATTCTGAGTGACATGAGTTGACGTTGAGAATAATTCCAAGGTGACACTGATCAGGTGCGAAGAGTGATCATAATGTAACGAAGATGGCAAGACGGTTGAGGACATCTGTATTTGGAGGGCTAAACAAGTTGTGTTCATGAAACACATGCAATAGTTGATACAGTCCTTTTCCAGACCGCTCTGCACCAACACTGATCGTCCGGCTGCCTGAGTTTCTTATCGCGTTCTGGCCGGTAGCCTGTGGCCTTTAGCTTGATTCTTTTGTGCATTATCCTCTTATTCGGATAGTCTCACTGTTCCGGTTGACAGCTTGATCAGTAGCCCCTGACATGAGCTATCTTGTTGGTTGCCTGAGACCCCGCTGCTTTCCATCTGGCAGCCTGCATACCTCCTTTTGTCTGCTTCGGGATGCCTCTGAGATATCTGCCATCTATTCTTTGGTTTGTAGCCCTCGATCGGTAGGCCCACTTGGTTTGATATCCGAGTCGTCTTGTTGTTTCAGCTTTGCTCGCTACAATAGATATGGGATCTTCTTAGCCTGTTCTGGAGACACAGTATAAATTATTTCGAAATTTTCAAGTTTCACAGAGTGCAGCTTGTTGCGTTATATAACATATTGTGCGGTGTTTGAAAGCAATCAAGTAAAGCGAACGTGTAGGCTTAAAAAGTATGTGGTGATTCATACCCGGCTCCTGAACAGTCGCTTTCTTCAAAACCACAATTACTGGTGGAGATTTGCATCGATCTTAAATTGAAGGAGAGTAAGTTAGTAAAGTTCCTTACAGGAAGGGTGCCAGAGGTTCATAGGCATAACACACTTCGCGGTTGCCCATACTACAGAAAGCGTTTTCCTTGGGAAACCCAGCCGAAGCCTTTGGCTCAAAAGCCTGACCCACAAGGCAGTGAGGCGTCAACCCAGCACTGGATCGTGATCGATGCACCCGTGAAGGAATTTCTTCTGGTATGCCACGTGAGACTTGATTGCTATTCTATCCTGACTTTTCTTCATATGTTCTTTGCTATCGATTCGCTTTCCAGATTCAGTACCTAGCCCCATTCATACAACAGAGCAAGCAGAATATCAACGGAGCAGCATACTTTGGACTGGGATATGCCCAACTTAGGCGAAGAATAACTGGTCAATGAAGCCTAATGACTTCTCCCACAGTCAAGAGATACCACAGGCACTCCACTCCTACGTTCATCTGATGGAGGCTTTTTGTTTGGCAGACTGCATCTCTCCGTGTTTATTCGCTAGTGTCCTCTCCAGGGGCATTGTGATGGGACCAGAGGGTGGCCAATAAATAGTTCACAGAGACTAAGCTTCGTCAGGTCTCTACCGATCGAACCGTCAGGCATGACGACATCTCCGGTTTAAGGAAGCCACTCTGTATATCTCTGAGTCGCGGGGGCATATAAGCCGTCGCACCCCGTCAAGGTACAGTCTCATCGTGAAGAATGGTCGGCGTGAGTCTGATTTGAAATTGATGTGATTTTGAGTAGGGCACTTGTGCCATTGAAGACTATCTGATTGATAGAAGTGATTAAAATCGCTCCAACTGCGCAGACCGGAAAGTCAAGATGGCAAAAGCTGCGGAATGGTACGTTAATTCTATGACGAAATTGATTTAAACTAATGTTATATCAAAAGAAACAATTGGTAAATCACAAGTTGATCAGTCACAGAAGGCTTTTGTAGTACATGTCCATTGCGATTCTGATTGGCTAGAGTTCTTTAGCGTATCCATCCACGATGTTGAACCGACCCGTGTCCCTTACGATTCTTACTGAATCACCACAAACCTCCTCCCCCAAGAGTTCCTCTGAAATTTCCGCCGATGGGGCGAGCAAGTCGTTGACTTCAGTGCATTCATTGTTCGGATTCCCGCTCGGTACTTTAAGGTGAATTTGGTTGCTATGGCGATGGTGTTCGGAAACATCGTCTAGATCTATAATCTCAACCATAGACTGTCCCGGTTGTCTCGCAATGATTCCTTGAGGTGGTCGAATTTCATTGCCAAAAAAGTGTGCGAGGTCTTTGGAATGAGGACAAATCATCGATGACCGAGGTCTTCTTGGCTTGAGTAAAGTAGCGGACTCCTTTTTATGGTTGCGTTTACCCCGTCCTGGAATTATAGCAAGAAATGGTCGAGGAAAGCCCCAAGTAGTGCAACGTTCTCCAGTTGGCTGATGCTAGTAAATTTTTCAAGGAGCGTACCAATTTTCTTTTTGCACCACTTGAGCATGCGTGGCATGGCGTTGCACTTAAATGTCGACGTCCGATTTTGTCCAGCAACTTTTCAACTCCATTACGCAGAACCTGGACCCATTATCGATAACCACTTCTTGTGAAATTCCTTCCTAACTGAAGCATTTTCGGAACACCGGAATTATGAATTAGGTAGTTGGAGCACTCTTCATGGACTCCTCAGGCCGTTTGGGGTATGGGTCTGTCGGCAACAAGACGTGGTATCGGCTCAAGAATCGGCCACAGAAGCGGCATGAACCCTCTGCCACTGAATATAATTTTCAGATCAAGGATTCCAGTTGATTATCCTCCAATGAACTATGTGCAGACACGCGTTGTAGGTCTTTGTCTTATGACAGATGTCAGCTTCTAATTCTGGCCTCCAATACATTCGTCGGGCTAGGTATTTTGTTTTCGTTACTCCTGAATGGCCTTTGTGAAATTCATCCAGAAGTAGCTTGCGCAATGGAGGTCGTTCGACGGGTCGGTCGCCACGACGACTTTGTCCGGGTGTATGCTGAATTTTTCTCACAGTACAAACAATTGCGAATACTTCAGTCTAACTTCCGGTTGCCACCCCTTCTTGAAAGCTGTAGTCACTGATAAATACTAGGTTTTGTCAGCCTCCACAATTCGACACCGGTATGGCTGGTGAAATGAAATGGCATTATTCTATCGCTGAAAAGTATTTTTATCTAAACAGGAAGTCTGCTTGTGAGATCGTCTAGCGGGATAGATGAAGAATATTGTAGTCATAAGCAGCCAGGGCAATGCACCATCACTTATTCGTAGCGGCCGTCGATTTGGTGATAGATTTGTTTGAGTGGTATTTGAACGTATGAGGTGGCTGACTGTCGATATTCAGCCAAATCCCGCTAGTAGTCAGCGCCTGTTCGAGATCCAGGTCAGGACCTGAGCGAGCGGAATCACGAATGACAGGATGACAGATTGAAAATGTGAGAAAGGATTCCTGTTAAGCGGTAGCTGTCCGTATTACCAAATAAACTATCAGAAAAGGCATTAACCGATGCCAGTTGAACTAATTAGACAGTGGTGCAATGATTGGTAACAATGACTCTTGAATCCTGTACAAACCGACTGTTTACTGGCAACAGAATGAGATGATTCGAAGCCAGCACTAACTTTTTACTATTGCTAGTGGGATGGAACAGAACATTTACATTCTGCCTTTGAAACATAAGTGCAGTCAAATGCCCAACCGAACGAGTAATTGTGAGATATATACCAATATCTACGTGATTGATAGGTATCTTCTACTTAATTTTTCATGGTTCTTATTGTTTATTCATGATTCTTCAATTGTGTAAGTCTGCTATTCTGCAGACTAAATGAGATCTTTGGACTATGTTACTCTATTTGGGCAACAAATGTATACAAGGTCAGATTAGCTTCATTTGCCTGAAGTCACTACCAGAACTAAAACAACGGGTACACAAGTCCCGTGAGAGTATCAGCTTTATCTACTACTCTAACTTGATGGAAGCGGAGGGTAAATGTGTGGTTGTATTATACGGATGGACTATTTACATCCTGCGGTCCATGTTCAAACAATCAAAGTAAAATTTATCTACTCAGAAACAAACTCACGACATTCTTGTTCAATCTGTGAAATTACGGCAGTCAAGCTATTTTCAGATAAGAGCACTTAGACTTCTATGCTCCGCTGAAGTATCCTCCTTCGCAGGCTCGCGTGATCTCTATGAGTTCCTTAAATGTTGAATGGATTCTCTGACTGATCCGACGACATCTACTGTATATCAGTCTCTGAGTTTCTGGACGATTGGCGACAACTGCCGGATCGCCACTACTGTTTTCCTTCCAAAGGTCTCAACTGATTATTCGGCTGAGGTAGATTTCTTATGCTGCTGTCATCCTGTAACTTACCGTTCTTCTTCCTAAAGAATTCAAGCTCACCAATAGTTCACATTCTCCAATGGAAATTTTACATCGACGAAACCATGTTTCATGTACACAATATACATCTCGTGTGATTGCGGTCGATACCAATCGAATTCCGACCAAAATATGTACACGTACAGACTGGCAGTCCACCCTTAGCCGCACACATCTGACTAAACTGACTGTGCCCCCTCCGCGATCAGTCCGAACTTGTGTTCACTATTCCCAAAAGCGTCGGTTCTAACACTTATTATGACTACACGAGCTCATGCGGATACATGTGTAGTATGTGTTCAATAATTCTTGCTGAACAAGAATGATGTCGATTCTGTGGTACGCATAGATGGATTTCGTTGCTAACTCCAAGATAGGATGCTGAAGAAAAATCAGAAAAATGGAGTCGGAAAGGCAATCTTTAACAACTCATCATGGGGTGGTCAATCTACTGTTGTATTTAAGTAGCCTTCAAACGGTTGTTAAGATTCTTCTAAATTTCTTCAGTTTAGAATTACAGTAATAATAAAGGTGTAAGTTGTCCACTTTTGTTCTCTCTCGAACACAGTTTTTTTCTACGCCTTATTTGTATTATGATTAGTTCCCATTTCGGACGAACACTGACGTTATTGCCGGTGAGTTTATGTATGCTTTCACATACCCAGGGCTTTCATCAACCTTTGTTGTCCAGTTGAAACACTTTTCGCCTTCGATGGTAGATACATTACTAAAGTTTCACAGAAGGTTAATGGAACGCGTGTACTTTTCTTGCCGAGGTCTAACGAGACGCACACCTAATCAAGGCAGAGATAGAATGCTTGGACGCGTAGTTTGACCTCCAGTTCTTGAGAGCTAAGAACCTCAATTGTCTGTGGTACGGTATAAAACTCCTTTATGGTCAGATGATATAGATCACCCTAACGGAACCTTCACATATCCCTCAAACGAGTGACCTCTTCATATATTCCATGTGCCATTGGAAATTCTAAACAGCTCTCTACGTCCGACATGTTTAAATTCTTCTCATGTCCAAAGCTCCTTCTTCAAGTTGGCATGGCCTCTCTGCAATTTTCACAGCAGCTTGTGAAGTACACGGCAAATAAACTTCTGTTTAGCTATCAGATCTTGAGCTTTTGGCAACCACTCCCCATTGTTCTTATTCCCAAGGCACCCAACACAACTGACACAGAAAAACCTCTTTTGTCGAATGCACTTACATTAGTGTGGTGATTCTGTCCCATTCATATGCAACAGGAGAAAACCCGTTTGGGCCAAGAAGTGTTCGTTTGTTCAGTATACATCCCAATCGGTATTCATGCATCTCCGCAAACAAATTAATGCACAATGTACGTATGACTCATCTCAGTCCAACCATGTGCATTGATTATCGCAGTACGCATGTCTCACGCGCATGATCTGCTTCCATATCACGTGACAATGTCTGGCAAGTTTGTGCTCACCAATCATGTCGTCTATGGATCAACACTTGTGTGCAAATGCGTTCCCTTTCGTATTTCATGCCTATACAAATGCCGCATTTTATATGCTAAATAAACAATACATTTCAGTGCCGGTTGGTATGCCTTCTGGTTTCGTTTCGGGCAATTCGGTCATCACAGTGGGCGTCTCGGCAAGCAATCCGTCCCAGACTGAAGAATTGGTGCAGCGATTTGAACTTTGTTGCATCGTCCGCAAAGAAGGGAAGCAGGACCAATCAGCCCTATTTCTCACTGTTGGAGGGAGTTAATTAAAACCACTGCTGAAGAATCCAGTACTTCCCAACGCATCCGCAAAACTGCCATTTGAATAGTTAAAAAAACTGTTGGACCATGTTCTGTCAGGTTACATTCAGACAACCGAAAGGGGCCAAATTCAATTCACTGATCCGAAGTGAGTACATGCCATGCCGAGAGTTCATTCTGCTGATGAACGAACAGGCCTCACGGCGTGATTAGCGCGATCGTCTGGATAAACAACTGTGTGGTCGACCGATTGCCGGAACTAGTAGTATTACTTTGCAATGCAAATTTCTAGAGCAGAAAGGCTTGACTTTTGCAAAGGCCTGTAGGATTCGTGAGCAGTACGACGACATAAAGGCCGCTACTGGAACGACAAACCACAATCTTATTTCAAAAACAGCTTTCAAATTGATGAATCCAAGCCACGACAGCCAAACTCAGATACACCCAGCGTACCAGAGCAATACTAACAAGACTGTCCAAACCATTAACCGTTACATGTCGCGCGATGAGTTCCACTTGCGTTCTACCTGTCGATTTCGTAGGGCTATATGTTATGCCTGTGGCAAACCGGGTCACATGAAAAGGTTGCGTCGTGGGTGAGTGAGTAATCTGACTGAGACTTAACCGAATGACGGTAGTTCATCGGTTTTCTCTCTTCACATTCCATGCGATGATCACAACCTTATCCATTCCGTTGTCTTATTTGCCTCTGGTGTAAGAAGGTAAACATTCATTTTCGACACAGGTAGTACGGAATCGATCATTCCGGGAGGTTACTTATCAATGCATTTCAGTGCCGATTGGTGTACCTTTTGATTTCATTTCGGCCAATTCGGTCATCACAATTAGCTTCACCAAAAATCATTGCGAGGTCTGCACCTAATTTTCTTCAAGCACACCTTGCCTTGATTCAATTTTCCTTCAGACCCAAAAGATTTGCCCTTTGTGATATACCTCCCTTGATCTAATACATTACTGAATCCTCAGCAGTTCCAGACTCATTTCCCGATAATTTCTCGGCCTTTGATTCGGTACTCCGTCCTATTCTTATCTTCTAAAAGCTCAGAGAATTCAATGGTCTATCACAAATTCTTGCTTGGCTATCATGGAATTTCCATAATAAAGTTCAAATACTCAAGTCGAGTATAGATATTCTAAGCTCCTTTCAACAATTCTGAAGTAATTCAGGGTGATGTGTTGTCCCCTTTCTTATTTTGCACTTACGTAACTGACCTACCGGTATCTTCACGGTCCGAGCTGAGAAGATGTTACAACGGATTTCCGGAGTTTCATTGTGAAGAACGGTGAAGCGAGGTAATCTGTCTCAGTTTTTGGTCAACCTCGGGAGTGTATTTCGTGTCCAACACAGGAGTCTAAGTGTCGTCATGGTGAATAGATTCAGAACGCTGTATAAGTTCTGTAATGGACCCAGGGAAAACTCAAAAAACCGTTACATAGGATGAGGGAGATTTACCGGAAAGTGCATTCCTTTGGCTATGCAGTGACAACATTGAAAATGCCTGGTGATATGTACTGCAATAAAGCATAACCAACGTTTTTCTGCAAATGCTTTCGGAACTACTCGGAGTGACCCTAAACTCATCGAACGCATACAAGAAATGTTTCCGATCCATCAGATCAGAAGCTCTCTTTAGGCGGTATTGTTGAAGGTTTGGTCAAATTATGTTGAATAACTTGTAGCCCTGGACATCTTTATTCGTCTGTCATCAGATTTCACGCTGGTGAGACCACGGATATTCCAATGATTAGGCTTTTTACAGTTCACGCGTAACAATCTCTTCATTTGATTTAGATGTAGAATGTTTGTTCAGTGTTGTTGAAAAATAATGATTTTCATTGTTCCTTGATGGCATACCATTTTGACGAAAACTATCAGTTTGTCGCATTATGCTATTTAATGAGCTGGGAGATAATTCGGAGGGCCGTTTTATTTACTGATCGAAAGAAGTAGACGCGATACAGATAAAATGTTTGTGCCCGCGTATTTATATATATGTGCTGAATAATCCCAAAAGCGAACAAGTTCGTTTTCGGTAACATCATCCTCGTGCCATATACAGTTACATTTATAGGTTAGAAATGCATAAATTGTGAACGATGTCTGCGTGCTAAAGTGTGATCGGGAAGTCATCAAAATTGGTATTGCATAGTTAGGAAAGATAGGAGGGGAAATACTGCTGTTCCGTGGTTGGGAAAAGGATTAGTGAAACAACGAACACAGGTTTCGGGAATTATCCATTTCCGGTTTAAACCAAAGGGTCAACGTATGGGTCACACTGAGCTCCAGGGTCGGTCTCGGATCGCGGCCAGGGTAACTTGAGTGCCCTAACGAAACGTTTCTGAGAACAAAGCGATGGACTGAATATATATATATATATATATATATATATATATATATATATATATATATATTCCCCGATAACCCGGTAAAAAGTACAGGGGCTTGGTGCCATGCAAAACATGAAACAGAGTAATAATCGTGGATTCACGGGAAATCAGTCCGAAGTTAGAACACAGTTTACCACAACACAGCCACCACAGAGCACGACTTCAGGCTAACAAATTGGTAGACACGGTACCGTGTCATGGCTTGGCCTCCACATTGTCATTTCCTTTCCAAGTAGGCATAAGAGCTGAATACTACCTAACTGGCCACGCCGAAGTAGGGGGTTTATTTGAGAGGCCTCGCCCTGAGCCTTTGACCAGAACGTCCAACCTACAAGGCAGCAGGACGACACGAGGGTCTCATACCCATTTGTAAGCCAGAGACTGATTGTTCAGTTCATAGGCCCTTCGGATGAGGCCAAACATCTTGGGTGCCCGGTACACCCCTCGGTCACAGATGCCGGTAAACCGTGTTGGACGCCTCTTACGCCACCCTTGGTTGGTTTGGAATCAGGGTTTACTTATCTCCCTTAGAGTGACCATCATTCAGTGAACCCGGTGCAGAGCACTGGACATTCGCTTTCGTCCTCTCACTTTAATGAGAATACCTCCGCCACGAGAGAGCAATGAAAAAGACATCCTCAGCAGAAGCTCTTTGGCAAGCACGGTAATTAGGGAGCATTTCGAGAGGCGTGCGGAAAGAGTAGCCATCTCGGAACCTGAAACACCCACTCCCGACAGCACGGAGGCAACGCACAACGTATTATGCATTGTATAGATTAAATCTCAAAAAAAACGCTGTCCTTCAAATTACCGTGATTTCCCAAATCCCTTTTAGGGAAATGTTCTGTGAACTTATTAATAGAAACACGTAAAACCAATCGTTTGTTGTCGTGCCACTATCACGTGGCTTTCGATGTTCCCCGGTTTGGATGAACATCTACGAGAATTCACATGCACCATCCTGGGTTCTCATTTCAACCAATCGAATCCAGATATAGACAGACCTAAGCCCCAGGTAAATGGTATAATTCCCCAGTGATGTGCATAAATGCTACTTAGATATAACCTCCTCGAGACGCATTTTCAGAGAGCGTTTTTGACTGAAATGTAAGTCCATTAGCCTACAGAAGACACACAAATGCAAACACAAATGAACTGCCAATGCGGGAGTTGTGTTCCTAGTTGCTTGATCAACAGGGCGACAGTCTGATCTAAGGTTAAGTCAACAAAATGTGGAAACATGTGCACTTGTATTTGCACCTTTCTAGGTGCATCTTCATCAAAGTTGCATTGATCAGCCTCATACACACTATCGTACGTGTTTGCACTTCGGTGTCTGGGTCAAACGACGGAGGCTGATTTCACCAACCAGCTGATCTGATAACCCCTATCGTGGAAACAATTGTGCCACAATTGTGATACTATGGTACGCTATGATCTAATCAGGATAATCTGAGTAGTGCAAAGTTTTCCATGGTATTGATTATCGATTTCATCCATCATCACAAAACCTATGATCGTTTTAACTCTCAGTTGCTCATTTAGATTGTAAGCATTTTCAGCCCCTAAATATGTATTGTGAATGTTCATGAAGACAACATGACGTGAACCACTGATCGCACTTGTCGCACTACTAGTGTTTGGTCATTTATCTGATTTTTGCAAGAGAAAAATTCTATGGCTTGTACTTAGAGTACACTGATTCAGAATACACGTTCTTCCGTGCATGTGTTCTCTTGTTTCATTGGTTAACAGCAATCCACTGTCTTCCGGCTCGCTACCACACATAACCTATTAGGACCTTATGTTATTTTCCACTCCAAGTCTTTCAGTCTGATTGCCGGTTATCCCCAACAGTGCAATGGATCTTTGAGACTATGTGTTATGTCTTCCAATGCATCCATATGAAAGTATGTAAGGAAAACGAAGTTTTTTTGTATTGTTCAAAGTCACATACTTTGCATTTGAAAAGCACCACGGAGAAGTTGAAATATTCTCATACCAATTCCTCGTTCACACAGGTAGACGAATATGATAAACGTGTCCACAGCTGTTGTGGAACTATTGAGATCACCCACATCGAATTGGATGAGTGCAAAGATAACACCGAAATCGATCTTCTTATCTGCCTCCCTCAATCTTCCAGTGTTTCTTTGTGATACAGTACACAGACACATACAATATGATCATATTGATTCCACATCCAGTTGAGTTGGAGGACTTATGTGTGTGTGCATCAAGTGTGCACTGATTTTCAGGCATCTACAGTGAACAGCAAACGCCACATTCTTTTCATTTGAAGAAGCTGGTACACAAAGTCCAGTGATTGACCTAGTTGACATTACAACCAAGATTTTCGCACACACTACTCTCCACACCTTACTCAAATTTTCACCATGTTGTTCGCATGAGAATAAATTGGAGTTGAGAGTAGCTCGATATTCTGCACACCATATTCCCCTTCCTAAATGAATGCTTCAAAAATATACAAAACTTTCGGGGCTCGTCGATTCATTGGAACACAAACAGCTATCTGACAACGGTGCTTGATGAGGGGGACAGATAGACCAACTTCAGTGATGGATTTGTAGAGAAATATCACAAAATTGCTTGATCGTAGAACGGCTCTTTACTCGTGTCACTCTTCTCTATCTAAACTCGTCTTCAGGTTGGTATTGTAGACCAGGATTTTGTGTCTTTGTTGGGAACCACATGAACGGGACAATGCGTACCGCATAGTGCTTCTAAATGGAAGCTTGAGAAACGTATAAGATTATTATTTACTAAAACGTATGCATTGGTGAATGATAACATATGATATCTTGAGTAGTGTGGTATTGTATCTGAAATGAGATTACAGGTGTAAGTTTGATGTCTTTCTTGCATTTGTTTGACTAACAAATCTCCTGTCCCCTCGTTCCAGCGAATAGCGCCATAGAACATCTGAGTATGAAATTACATGTGGGGTGTGGATTGGGTGTATGAAATTTGAAACTGCCGGGTAAACCCCAAGCATGCTGACCACATGAAATCACATTGTCTGGAGTTGCCTATGTGTCAGAACTTGCTGATAAGTGAGATGCAAGCGATGTGGACCGCGAAGCCGTACAGACACTGAAATCATTGCGTACAGTGTTGGAAGATTTCGTATGATTAGGAGAGAGAAGTGGATTGCATGAAAATGAAATAAATGATTTATTGTACGAGAGACGATTGCGTCGATTCCCACATGGACGGAAGAACTTCAGTACTCCATTGAACTCGATTGTACCATTTGGTCGTACGGTTGGTGTCCGGTGATCCAAATTTAGTGCAGCAGTATTTAGATGGACTGACCGGTTCAAAAATGATAAGAGATCGAATTTTGATATGATAAATTCGATTCATGCATAACATTTCCTTTCTTGTGTATTCATACTTGAATAGTGTTTGTTTTAATGTTCCGCGAAGTGGTTAGTTTTCCGAACACCCAATGAATTGCTACAGTATCACGTGTTCAATGCTGATATCACTCATGATGCATCAATAATTATTGCCGCTGAAGAATGCAGAATCGAGTAAGTTAGCACTTACGGAAATCAATGATATACATTATTCAGTTGAAGAGGTTTGACTCACCGTTCGAATGTTTCCATTTTCTGGTTTGTCACTGAAATCTCTGAATCGAACCACTGATCGAACCCACAGGTGAGCCACTGCCCGTACCGTGAGGGCACGTGTCAACCCAGCATTGGTGGACAGCCAAGCCACGTTGGCAGTCTGCATTGATGCGGTACGAAGCCCAAAGCTCGAGACAGCGCAATCTCGGGTGACAAGACATCCGATCAGTGGAGTGGATAGATAGACGAGGGTGAATCATGCCAGTGTTGTTATGACCTCAAGGCCTGGTTGTCCACAGCAGTCGGATCAAAACAATGTGAGCAACGAGTGGGCAACGGGAATTATACCCCATATATTCTTTGTTTTTCACAAGTAAAGCGAGATTGTTCGCATGCGGAACAGAATTCTGAGTAGATTTGGCGGGACGAGACGAAATACCCACCAAACAACTATTTTCGTGAATCACTCCTTTTGAGCCAAATGCTTCCATGATTGTAGCCACAAATCACGGATCTAACTCCCGTCTCAGAAGCCGAATGCGGTAGTAGGAAACACGTTGAATGGGTTTAATATCCGAACTGAATATCTAACTGCTTAATTCATAGCTTTTACCATCTTGGTTTTCGCATAATGGCTTACCACAAGTTCTGAAGAGTACATGTTGTACAATTCTGTTACTGATAACCGGGTCACGCTGCGTGATACAAACCAAAGACCGATTAATCCTGATACCAGTTTTTCGAGATAATATACGTATAGCGTGGATATATCTGGCGATCAGTTCCTCGCAAAGGAATATGGTCCTGATGAATTCTTCAATTAGGTAGGTGGTTAGGGCGAAGAATAATTTGTGCAGTGAATGCGAATTCAATCGAAGAGTACTGTCATTTTCACCCATGCGCTCCGCTGGGTACCATAAGTCATTCGTTCATCCACAGAGAAGTAGTTGTCAATTCGGAGTCCAAAATTCACATCTCACTTTCATAAAATGGTGGTGGATGGATGCAGTTGAACGTCGATCGTTCACCTTAGAGAATAAAATACGATGCAGAACCATGTCTAGACTTAGCCACTAGTCGCCAGCCCACACCTCAAATGAAGGACCGTCCAAACCTACGCTGGTCGACCTTCAAGCTAAACCAATCATGAGGCGTGATTTTCAGCTAATTAATGAGATAAGCCAGTGATTCATTTTTTTAATTGGGGTTTCACTTTCTTTCCTCACGATACAGCAGTGGCCCGGAATTTCCGGTGCCCGGGGTTGCGGCCACGTTGACGGTGTCGAGTGGATAATTTGGCCAATCTGGGTAGGAATCAGACTCAGCACTGTGGAGTCTTGAGTTCGTCATTGATTACTGTGTGACCATCGACGTTCATTTCATCTTAACGGCCGATTTTTTCAGGTTGACAATGATGAGGCTAGTTTGAGCGTTAGGACTAGTTTCGGTGAATGAACAGGTGTTTACTGCCTCCTTAGTCTCACAAGATTTCCGCCTCCTTGAGTAGCCTTGCTGCAAAAATACTTTTGTTGTGCAAGAACATTTTCTTTATTGAAAACCAATCACCGTTTAATAAACCCACGGGATCGAACAAGAAACAGTTCCGGGTCAAATTCATTGAAGAATTTTGTTTTCCGAATAAAATTGGTTATGCATTATTTCCTAGGGATATGATATCAGTTTTCTGGCTTTGATGAGTTCCAGTTTTGTTGATCGAGCTCTATTTGGGTCAGATATCAATAATATTGAAGACTGAGGATTGGGAGCGTTTCCGTCTCACGCTAAAACGTGGATATTATTCGTCGAGCGATGTGAGCCAGACACTAATAAGGTAAACAGTAATCTTGATGCTAGTAGGCCGCTTTGTATTAGATTCTGATGAACTTTGAATCGTAACATCATGCTTTTCAATTACAAATCGATTCAGTTATTCTCAAAGTTTATCGGATGGAAAAAGTCAGCAGCCATCATTCAGTGGTATTTTTAGCCGTATTTGAATTATGAGTCCACCATGCAAGAAATTTGTGTCTCTGGGTCAGAAGACGAGAATGATCCAACTGTGTGAGTAACCTTTGGTCTACAGGCTAATACCACGTCAGTTCCGCTTACATGTCTAGGTCAGGCGTGTGTGCGATCTCCTCTATTCCATTGTCTGAACTTGTTACCCATCCCTCTGACACATGAGTGTCCAACGTTCCTTCTCTGACTGTTTGTTTTCTGTACCATTAAAACTGATTTTCACTTTCTGCTGATGACTCGGTCCCTCATCGCTCCGCGTACGTACCCTGGTGCACATCTGAATGACTGATAGTTCGGTGAAAGTAGGGGCGGAGTATGATTTGCCGAGAAACCTCCAGTATCTTTCCTGTAAAGGACCATGCCAATTTCCCCTCTTCTAACTTAAGATCGATGCAAAAAGCCACAGGTAATTGCGGCTGTGATGAAAGCAGTAGTTCAGGAGCTAAGTATAAACCCATAGCGCTTCCAAAGCCTAAATGTTCTCTCTTCACTAGGCTGCCTTCAACGTCCGCACACGATGTCAGATTGGGCAACAGGCTGCCCTAGCTAAAACTCTTGACACCTAAAATAGATGGATGCTGTGTCTCCGAAACACGCATACAAGACCCCACTTCTGTGAGGACTCTTTCCACTCCAGATACAACCTCAATATCTCGCTTCACTCCTTGCGTATCGGGTGATTCGTTTTCTGGTGCTCGTGGTCAGGCTGGCTTTGGGTTTGCTGTGAGCATGAGAGCTGAGCGTGCACTGCTAGACTGAATTCCAGTCAGCAGTCGTTTGTGTGCAGTGTGGTTGGCCGGTTCTGTTCGTGTCAAAAACAACAAACTGAGGCGCCTATCCTTGTTCGTCGTTTCTGTGTATACGCCCAATGACTGGAGTCCCTGTGAGACAAAGGATGAATTCTAGCACGACTTGTCTCAGCTGCTTCGAAGTGCACTTTCAACGGACTTGGTGGTTATTGCTGAGGATTTTAACGCCCAAGTTGGGAGTTTGGGATACTCCGGAAGGCACATCGCAGGCCCATAACTATCCCAGCAGACAGTACCAGCAATAGCGATCGTCTCATTCAGCTGTGCTAGGATCACATATTGCTTCTGTTGAGTACGGACTTCTGCTACAAGAAACAGCATAGGCTCACATGGCATCCTCCGACCTCTTCTCAAAATTGGACTCCAATTGACCATATTGTCATTGGTCACTGCGAGGTTGGACCGGCTGAAAGTTGCCGTTCATTTTGGTCTGCAACGGTATACTCAGATCACTCCTTAGTACGTGCTCGCTTCTGTTTAAGTCTGGTCCGTGGTAGCACCCATGCCAAAGCCTCCCGTCTGGTGCAAATGCTTCCAAACGATAACCAACGATCTATCTTTCAGGCAGACCGGTCCACATGGTTGTCAATGATACAGGATGTTCAGGACCCAGAATAAGGCTGGCAAGAGATCAAGGAAGTTTTTGTATGCCGCTTCGAGTGCCACCCATGACTATGGTTCAAGTCGATCTCACAAACGATGGATATTTTCGACATCATTTGATATGCTAGATGCCCGCAGATCCGTCCCTCCGGATGCCACATTCAATGAAGTGCGTACATCCCTGAGACGCCAATTGACTAGGAGCCTGAGAAATGACCACGAGCAGTGCTGGATTGCTAAATGTAGGGAAATGGAAAAGGCTGCATCTGTTGGGAGAACTCGCAACCTTTCCAGTTTGATTAGGTGTACCGGTCCACGGAAGGCCGGTGTAGGTTAGTTAATTAAGGAATCAGATGGCTCACTGATTCACTCTCGGGGACGTCTTCTGCATTGTTGGACGGAGCACTTTAAGGAAAAATTCAGTTGGCCCAATTCTATGCTGGATCCTCCAAATATACTTGACAGAGAAAGGATGCAGGTGAATATCAGCCTTCCGTCAGAGATGGAGATTATGAGAGCGATAGGCTACTTGAAAAGGTGCAAAGCCGCTGGACCAGATGAGTTGTCTCCATCTTTTTTCAAAGACGAAGGCGAAGCTTTGGTTTCAGAGTTACCAAATTCCTCCGGACTATTTGAGATAGCGAGCAGATTCCCAGGGAATGGTGTGAATCGGTGATTGTGCAGATTCACAAGAAAGATGACAAGTCCGCTTGTCAAAACCAAAGCAGAATTAGCTTAGTAAGTACCACATCCAAACTGCTCAGCCGGTTTACTCTCCCCCGATTATCCATCGTGCAAAATGTGTACGCGTGAGAATCAAGCCGGTTTCAGACCCAGTCGGGGTTTTATCGACCACATCTTTACTCTTCGGCAAACCTTAGACCACGGACACATCTTTCGTAGGCCGACAGTCTTTGTTTTTCTTCATCTAAAGCGGCGTTCGACTCCGTCGATGGCTCAGTTCTCTTACACTGCCTCTCATTGAAGGGTGTGCCAGAGAAACTTAATTCTCTTTTCCAATGCTTGTATGCGAACAGCCGAACCGAGTTCGTGCTTGCGGCGATCTTTCACCCGAGTTCATCATGGAGAGAGGTGTTCGTCAGGGTTGTCTTCTTTCACCGTTCCTCTCCAATTTTGTGATCGAACTGATTCTTGAGATAGCCTTATACTCGCGTGGGAATAGCGGGACCGATCTTTTTCAGACATTAAACTGTCTGACTGGGAGTACGCGGAAGAAGTTTTATTCTGAGCGAAGACCCAGGTAAGTTGCAAGCTCTCTTAGATAGCGTTAACAACATGAACGTCGGCAATCAGTGTAACAACAAGTGACAAGCTCGTGTCCACGTAATCACGGCGCTATCTGTACCACTGGAGATAGCCTGCTATGGTGATTATCATGAAGGTTGCCTGGGGTTTTTGATTTTGTCACCTAACGAGGTGAATGGCGGACTGATGCGATTGATAACTACTGTCACGAAACGGACGATGCTTCACTAGTGGTCCAAAAACCAAAGTCGCGAGCCAGAGAGCTGTTTATGCTAACCCATAGAGCAAAGAGTGCAGAGCGAGAAACCATCAGAGAGGACTCAGGAGAGCTTGTGTGATATTGGCGGTTGAGCCAAGAACAGCTCTGTTCGGAGTGATAAATAGAAGTTCAAATATGGGGTGGCAACGAGGATGATGACAGCTAGGAATGAATGTATTGTCCCTATAGTTGAGTCGATGGCCAATGTAGAATAAGAGATCTCCCATGTTGCCTATAGGAGCATGACGAGGGTTATTAGGGCAGATAGCGGCTGTCGCGGAGGTGGCTGAGATCAGACCTCTGCTATTCCTTGTTAGTCTTCCCTTGATAGCGTAGATGGGACGAAAGGCCACCCTAACACTGATGGAGTAATCCGGTTCTATTCAAAAGATTGTTATTGCTGTTTGTCAGTTCCTCACTAATCTTCTGTTCAGTTAACTTGAACATTCGGGAAATCTCGTGGTTTGACCTAAGTAACCTGCTCCATAAGTGGAAGTGAATTGTTACCCGCAGCGAAAGGTGGAATCTTGTTAAAGCCTAGCTGTCGCAAGAAGTGGATGCAGAACACCTGTCCGTATTTTCCAAACATTTGTAGCGACGGCGATGATTCCGAGGAAATGAACATTTTCCAGACATTATTTCGAATTTATTCTCTGCACGATTTACTCTGAAGCATGACTCTTATAAGGCAACCTTTATTCGGTAACTAATTCAATGACCCGTATAAGCCCTACTCACCTTCTGGTATCAGTCTGCTTGTCATTCCAGTGAAATGCGCTGTAGGCAAAAGTTAGTCTGCCTTGATTGAAAGCCAAGTGAAGACGGAGGGCATCCAATCATAGATCGATAATTCCCTCTTTCTGGCGCGCGACAAATGATGACCGAAGAAGTCCGCTTCAAAACCCGTGATCCATTTTATCTAGGCATCTGCCACCTGAACCAGACCAGATAGGCCTTGTCTTCGGTTCGGAAACCATCGCCAGGAGCATCGCTCTCTCATTCATTGGTAGTTTTCAGTTCATGATCTCACGTTGAGAATTCGTATTCACTTTCTGATGAATAAATTCAGAATGTTTTCAAAGCTTTAGTGGTGGCCACGAGACTGATTGGGTATTGCTTGTTTCGTCTCCAAAACTCGGTCTGCCTTTACCGGCGAACCAGAACATAAGCTATTACCCCTGCTGATTGGTAGGTCGAGTAGACGATTTTTCTTGACCAATCGCGTTTGAGAACAGCCTTGCCTAGTGGGGTGCTACTTTTTGAAACCTATTCCTATAGTGATTCAATGAGGCTGGTTTGAGCGACACTGAGAATATTTTACAGGTAAGAGCTTTTAGAGAGTACTACTTTTCAAAGTTGGAATCCAATGGCAGTATCTGATAAACCGCTACTTTATAAGGGGAGGGGGGGGGGAATTCGACAGCTCTGGACTTAGCACCTAAATATATCGGTCTAATTTGATGAAAACGGAGGATAAACTTTCGAATGCATTAACTGCCGGCCAACCCTTAAGGATCAAGTGTTTGTACAACCTGCAAAATGGCATGCAACCTTATTATCGACGAACGGTGGAAATTTCCAACCATGCGAATAATTGTAATACAATCTGCACTGCATTCGTCCAATGACCAATCGATGTAGTGCTTTTCTGTTCAACCTGTGGCAATGTCTTTATTATTACTATTGCATGCTTGTGCATGAGGATAGTGGAGAGGGAATCCACCTCATAGCCACGAAGGCCCACTGCACTATCAAGGATAACCGCCAACAAGACCCTGAGACTTGGAGTGATAGTGAATCACGTGACGATCCGGAAGACAGTGAATCACTGTCCACCACTTTTCTGTACTACAGTAGAGTCATTTCTAATGGGAATACATTTAGACTGTCGTGCATCAGTAAAGCATCCTCTTTCTTCTATTCGAGTCTTTTTCCTTATGAACACCATTAACATAGAATGGGTTCTTTCGTTGAAGCGACGACGTACATCGTAGATTGGTTTCTGAGTTGCCATACGATATCCGGCTGCTACAAGTGCTTTACAGGTGTTCCTATCCCAAAGACTTAGATGAAGTCACAATTTTCATCAAGCGAAATGACTGAAAGTGTGATACGATTGAATTCGCTATCTGCCAAGAAGACGAAATAAAAATCAGAGTATCTCAGTCAAAGTTTCAAGAGATTAGATTTCGCAGCCCCTACTCTCAACCTCCAACAAGACGACCGGTGATGTAAGGCACTGATCTCATCTTTCTGTCCTGCAGATGTGTTGAGAACTGTAGACGTTTTTATGCATACTGAAAGCCTAGATTCAGTTTCAATACAGCTTCAATACACTTGTGATTCGGTTTAAAGTGGCACGCAAAGGCCTGCTAGGAGATTTCCCTTCTAACTACACACGATGAGGTGGTCTAGATTCTTGAAAACATACGAATACCAATGGTAATGCGAGTCCGCTTCCCTGTTCCAGCTCAGAAAGCCTTTGCCCCCATGCCATATACGAGAAGTCAGTCCCGAATGAAATTTGTCCATGACCACGCGTAACTTAAAGCCTCTTCAATAATACATGAAAAACAAAGCGCGCGCCATTTAACTGGCGGGGCTACATTTCTGTGTTGGTCATCATCTCATCGAATTAGAGAATTTTACTCGCTTTGGTCAATGTACGCCGATACAAGCGGTCAGAAATACTCCTACTCGAACGGGATACTGAATTTTCAGTTCAATCTGATTTAACCAATCATCTTTATCAAGGAATTCCATTTCGACCTAAAAACCGCATCCGTGCTGGCTAGCAGACTGCTCTTAACTGCAACCCTCCAGCGAAGATGCCCATCCCGTCTCTGTCCAGTACCAACATACGTTTTCTGTTCTCGAAAATGTCGGATCTAACCCTTGTTCTTCGTTCTCGCATTCACGTTCTTACTTGTGTGGTTTTCAAATAAGAATCCTGGCTAAAACCACATATTGCTGACTCACACGTGTCAATAAATGGCTTCAAACTATTCCGGCAGGATAGGACTTCCATCAGCATGAAGACTGGAGACGGGGTGGTCACATATGTCAACTCCACCTGGAGTGGCAAGTCAGAAGCCGTTTATTCATACTCAATGAACGATGTTGATAATTTAGCTATGCAATGCCACCCTAAATTTTCTCGCTATGGGAGCTCCGTCATAACAGACTTATACGTAGCTCCGTTTTTTACACAGAACACTATTTCACCTTTCTATGGCTCTATTTACGTTTCTTTCTTTCCTTGTTAAAAGATTATTTGCAGATCATAGTAGGCGATTTAAATCAAGCTTCCACCCAACCTCTTACGGCTTTTGACTCAGCTGATCTTTGTGTTTCTCCAACTAGAGGCAACTCTATTTTGGACGGGATTATCGCCAATCATCCTGAATTAGTCTCCCTAAAGCTGTGTGCATCTGTTTCAACCAGTGACCATTGTCTGATTCTGTTGAAGCCTAAGATATACTCCCGATCTGCTTTCCACCCTTTCAGGCAAACCAGCTAAATCAAAATCAGTCGCCAAAATTTTTCACCCGACAACATTATTCTCCTTCAGAAATCCCCTTTCATACATCTTCCTGGTTTTCTTTCGAATCGTCGATCGGTAGCAATGTTAAACTTTTCGTAGAGATGGTCGATTTAATTTTCGACATGTGCTGCCCCTTAGGAACCTTCTTTCCCTGTGACGGCCGTGTCACTTTTCCGATGTTGAAATTCTTAAGAAAACGGAAGGAATATTTCTACAGAGCCCAGGATAGTTCGGAAGTAAGAAAAATTTCTCTTTTGATAAAGAAATAAATAAAAAGCACCGACTCGTTGTATGCTAGTTAACTCCTATCTAGTCATAACAATAACCGGCTATGGAAAGGCATTCGGCTACTGTGTAGAAAGAAAACGAAACAAGTGAGATTTGTTGCGGACATTAACAGTCTCAACAAAGCATTGATCCACCCACCAAATGGATATCCAGTTGCATACATTCCAGAAGATGATGTTCATGGAACCCCGTTCTCTACAGAAGAAGTATTTAAGCTCCTCCGTACTCCCAAAATAATCTCAGGGATCGATCCTGATGGTCTATGTTCATCAATTTTGAGACATGGTGATGTCGCCCTGACCGATATGTTGACTTCTGTCTTAAGAAAATCTTTGTGGTCCTATTCTACTCCAGAATGCCGGGGACCAGTCACCATTGTTCCTATACCCAAACCTTATAACTCCGTTGTCCAAGCTAGACGCTTTCGTCCCACTGCTCTAACTACGTCTAGTCTTAAATTTACAGATCGTGCCATTCTTAAACGTTTGATTTCTTCTATAAACTCTTCCAATGACCCCTTACAGCCTGCCTATAAATCGAACAGGTCCACTGTGGATTTTATTGCTTCCTTAGTCCGCCATGTAACCGAAGCATCGGATGGTTCGGCGAATTATGTGCGATGCGCTTTTCCAGACTACTCATGAGCTTTTGATTCTATTCCGTGATCTGCCCTCCTCCGTTAACTGGAAGCTTTCGGCTGTTCCACACCTCTATTAGCATGGCTGTCCGGTTATTTTACCAACAAAACTCAGTACACACGATAAGGTTGAAAAATATCCAAACCCTAGGTGAACATTTCAGGAGTGCTTCAGAGAGCTGTGCTTTCGGTCTATTTATTTTCCACTTACATTAGTGATCTTTCAGCAGGTGCTCCTACACGTTTATTTAAATAAGCCGATGATGTGGCCCTTTGTCCGGCTGTTTCCGTAACCCAGGACTTCAGCGACTTTTCCAGTAGTCTGTCTCATTTATGATTTATCTATTCGATTCGGTTTAACTTCAAATCTGTCCAAATGCCTTGAATCCATATTTACCCTTTTTCGATCTGCTTGTCCTTGTGATCTGTCGGTCACTTTCACGAAATAACTAGCAAGAGTGAGTTCTGTCAAATACTTAGGAAGCACGGTCGATGTAAATTTGAGGTGGTTATCTCACATTTTAAACTGTGTGAATAAAATAACGCCGGTAATCTTACCAAATCCGAAAGCTTAGGCAGTTTAATGGTAATCAGAGAGTTATTTCCTTTTCTTTCATCAATGTGTTTTTCCTGTTCTACTTTACTGTGCCCTTGTCATTTTTGCTGGTCTAATGGAAAAAGGTTCTAAAATTCTTCGCCAAGGTTTATCTATTATCAGTCGCGTGTCTTTCATACCGTTAAATGAATTACCTAAGTTGTGCGAACTACACATAGTCGCATACGAGAAGTTCACTCACCAAATCCTCGCAGACAGCACTTACCATTTACATAGTGATGTATCCGAATGTAACTCTCTCGCTTCTACACTTTCCTCCTTTCGATTCATACCCTCTCTTATTACCAACTACAAAAACTCTACCGTTCCATATCTGACCCCAATCCTCACAAACCGGTGACAAATATGGACGGATTTCTGGCGAAATTTGATACGTAATGGTTCTCTTATCATCCCGTTGATTCCATGAGGTGCTGAGTGTAAATCTCTTTTGACTGAAATGCGTAAGTCTGTCCTCGCAATGACCGATCAAATGCAAATACATATACAGAAACGGATATTGAATTGAGGCATTGGCGACAAACGCACCTGTGTTTACTACCTATTTCGCTGATTTTGCATTTCATACGCTTCAAGGGATATTTTATGGGGTAAATCGATTTATCTGGATCATGTAATTATTTTCTGATTGAGATGCGGATGTCGATCTACGTGAAAGTCAGATCAAGTCCAAATGCAACACATTTTGCACGCAGACACCACGCACGGCTCACAAGCGTTGCGCTCACCACTCAGTTTGTTTTATGTGCACCCCAATATCTGAACTTTTGATTGGTTATCTTCCTGAGCGATGTGCCACTCCCATCCCTTTCCTTATGTACGCGCTATCCTTAAATTACATTCCGTTCTGATTGTCAGCGACCAGTTTCATTGGCATTTGGTACACTTTGGCAACAGCCAACGCTATCTAGCACACCATGGACAGCCATATGGATTTCCGACATTTTATTTGGTAATGACTTACCACTTCGATGTGATATTTATCGCAAAACATCGTGTGCATACAGGTACTGTCACACCTCATCACGTGCAGAAAAATTTCGTTTTTTTATTCATAAATGTCCCTACTCAGCTGATGGATGATGGGATTTTTTATGCTCGGAAGAATAAGACAGGAAACAATCAATCTGCGTAAGCTCGACGAACGCCTCTTCACTGTTCCTATTCAACTGATCCGTTGTTCTTCCTCTGACTTCCTCGTCCAGACTCAGGAAATGCAAAAAATGTGCGAGAAACGCCGGACATTCTTCCATCATAAGTAGCATGCGTCCCAATCTGCTAAGCCTGTAAAGTTCGATTTGATTGAATAACGAATTTGCCGAGAATGAATTAAATACTGGATGTGTTGCAACTATAAACCAAGGTACAATTCAATAATGTGCGGATGTTGATCTCATCACAGTCTGATAATTACTAGGGCGAACAGAAGAGAACAAGTTCAACCTGAAGTCGGACTGATGACGTCGACTTTACTAAATATGAATTAATCACTTCTAGAATGCTAAATCAATATTGATAAGGCGAATACCATAAATGTGTCAATTTATAATATAGGAGAAAGGAAACAAAAGGCGAATCAGTCCACGTGACCATTTAGGGTGTGTTGGGTTTCCACCGTTAGGTTGCGGGCAGATTATCAGTGGGGAGCTATGACTAGGTTTTACGACAATTCAGTGAGTTGATACCATTATTTGTAGTTCTGTCTCTACTCTTTAATACTGCATTGCTTTGATTTCTAAGTTAGGTGGCTGCTAAGAAGCACCAATCATAACCACCTCAATCAATGAACCGCTAATAGTCGTTCCATGTGAATCAGATTCATTGAAGTCTCACTCACATTCAGGAAACTGATGTGAATATACTCGATTAGAGTGCAAAGTTCACCAATAAATACAGAGCTAACGGATAGCATACGACTGAGCAATAACTAGACAAGTTCCGACTCATCTAAGGGGCTCCATCTTAAGTGCTACCAAATTTACCAAAGTGGTCAATTTATTCACAATAAACGAATCCATGAGGGCTGATATTACCACTGAGTGTGCCTTTGAATTACATCGGTGGCCTTATGCATTTACCGCGTGGTAAAATATAGTACTTCTGAAGGTGTACCTTGTAGATTCCGATGTCATCCACCATCTTCTCAAGCGATCAATGTAACGTAATTTCTCTCGCTTGATATTGGAAAGAGTCGAAGACAAACTCAGTGATGGGAATATAAGTTCAAACATCCGTGGATATGCCCACTCCATGAAAACTTTATTCAACAAAGGAAGTGCAAACCTGTATTTTGAATGTGACTAACTGCAATGTCTACGTAAGCGACTTATTCATTAGGAATCAAGATCAATGAAGATGGGACATCAGCCATCGAAAAACAAACGGTTAGCACAAATGTTTGGCAAGCCGATTACCATAGGTTTATTGTCATTTCGTGGCCACTGTTGGTTAGTCACCGACCATGAAGTAACGGAACATTTTCTACACACTCGTATCACATAGGATCATATCACAAGTGAGTTTCCTAACCCAATTACGGGACTTGGTAGCCTCACGTGAGCAACGTGAACAAGTTTGATCTTATGTGGTGTCGGCGAGCCGGAAGTTTTTTTGGTTACTGTACCCCGCACCGGGGTCAATAAGTCACTGTCAGTGTTTACTAGACGACGGAAAATCTGTACTCAAGGTAAGGCCAAACAGAGGGTTACGAATTCATATCAACATCTAATACACATGAATGCATTAAAGTCAGTATAAAACTGGCGTGGAAACCAGGGTTCCAATAAACGAGCGACAAAATGGGATTAGGACAGGTAAACAAAGAGGTGATAACGCGGAACAGTGGCGCGACAGATAAAGGTTCATTTAATTCAGTCACATGGGTCACGCGTCAATAAGAAAAGTTGTAGATTACCCTGACATGAAACTCAACTTGGTTGGTAGTAAGCGGAATTGAGGTGATTGCTGATAACTGTGGACGTATGCAAATTGTGCGTGTGAGATTTCACCGTGCGTTCCTTTTAATTCAATGGATTAGGTTTTGGTTGGAGCATTTTTGCGTCCGGTGAGGGCAGTCGTGTGTGTAACTGGAATTACCATATCTGTCGTCGCGGCCGTTTGAGTGGTAATGAGTATTTACAATTTGGAGTCTTTGATTGATAATGCACATTCCTGTCATTTTGAGGATTTCATGGGGCGTTTTTTAGGGTTTTGCAGCAAGGTCCAACTTTGTTCACTTGTTTAACACATCATTGTTCATCTGAACACTTGCTGTCAAGCACGGTCGCCATTTGATGGTTGTATATGCACGCTGTATGCAAACTGTCGCAACACCCTCTTTCCATCGATGGTGTTCTGCTTCTCATGGGCTGTTAGAAACTTTCCTCTGGTGATTGTGATGGCGCAGTGCGGAGAACTGCGGTGACGGACAGGTTGTCCACACATAGTGGGAACGAGTGACGAATGCGTGTTACAAGGGAACACCTCAGTATGTTTCACCCGACCTTACAGTTGGGTGGAATCATTCTACCCACTTATTATCATCATTCACGTTGATAGTAGTGCCATATCAGGAGACAGTCTCAGTTTTCATTGGTTCAGACATGGGGCTCCACTCGTCACCCCGTTACTCGATCCAAACCGAGAATCGCAATTTTACTTCCATGCACAAAAATGGATTATCACTGGATGAGCAAAATGTTACTCCTTGGTGCTCCAAGATAATCAACCCATAAGTGAGACCCGGTCATGGGCCCCGTTAACTGTTCAGAGCATCATGAGATAAATAAGCCTGAGCGTCGAATCGTTGTGATATGCACGTAATCCATTGTTTATGGGGGTCCATTCCGTAACATCGGTTCGGGTCACGTCAAAGAAAGCAACTCTCATATCACAACGATTCGACGCTCAGGCTCATTTATCTCATATATATATATATATATATATATATATATATATATATATATATATATATATATATTATAGAGAAGTCAAGGCGTACGCTGAGTTGTAAAACGTTTATTGTGACGTTTCGATCCAAACTAGGACTCGTTGTCAAACGTGAGTGAATATATATATATATATATATATATATATATATATATATATATATATATATATATATATACATACATACATACATACATACATACATACATACATACATACATACATACATACGTACACACATACATACATACATACATACATACATACATACATACACATACACACACACTGTCGTCCTATGATTGTAGTCTTCCTCGATGTCAATAGAGAGCTCAGTTTGACTGACCGGTCAACAGTACTCCATTTTTTCATCCGTGAATGGTTCCTTTAGAATCCGGCAGTTCGGTTGTACTCGCACACTAATAGTAGAATATAGGTCTGTAATTAGCTTTGCAAACCATCTGAAACCGACTGGTTGTTTGCCAAATAAGTTCTATCCTAGAGTTCGTTTTTGGGGTCTTCCTTGAAGAAATATTGGATACTTTTCCTGAAGATCTCTATAGTGTTGTGGAATCGACTTTAGACAAGAATTCTTGACCCACGGTTGGTCAGCGATATCGTTCGGACGTTCGATTCTATGCAACATGCACAACACGCACTTCAAATACACACATGTGTCCTGACTCCATTTGGCATGAAAATTTCCACGATTGCGTGCCTCGGTCTGATCGATACCCACTTAATGGACAGGCCCATAGAACGGCAAGTGTGCGCGCATACAGGAAAATCACAAGAACTCCACACGTGATTGGACGGCAAACATTTTGATGAATCCGGTGTACAGACAGCCTACATTACTAGCCCATTCATCGATTTTGGTGCAGGACTGTAACACAATTGACGCGTACCGCTTGCGCTCCATTATACTCTCCATTGATGAACTGGTGAATAGGTGAAAGGAATATTTTGTCCCAAGATCTCGGAAAACGTCAGTTCTTAATTCAGTAGTCGTGAGTACTTTCTGTTCTCAACTTTAAAACACATTTCGTCGTACAAATTCTCGAACGTGTTCATGCACGCTTGATAGAGCATGGGCAACTTCAGTGATTGAACTTCTCTGGTTGTTTAAACTGTATGTGCTTCACACAATCAGCATCACTTTCTTCCATACTTGGACAATTCCCTTGAACGAAATTGAATAGCTCGTGTGTAAAACTGGTCAGAAGCCACGCTTTTGTGGCCATGATCGAGACCGACGGACATACATGGTGATCATACTCGAGGACAATCATCATTGTGGCAAGCAAGTTAGCCTTTATTGATTGTTGGAACAGGCCCGAAAATCACTCACACAAGTCATCATTTCAAAATGTTTGGTTTTGTCTGTTTCTCCCGAACACTTTGATTGTGTTGCACTCTGTGCAAATCGTGTTGATGTGACTTGAACGCGCCTTGTTTCGTTCCGATAAATGCTTGGTCTTTATGATGCGACGAGCAAAGTTGAACGAAAATGCTCCCTCCCATCGACGATAATACCAACGGGATTTTTGGGGCTACCGTATACAACCAAAGAATAGGCCCAGATATGAGGATTTTTTTAACTGCTTTTCTATAGAGATATGAACATGTGGAAGTTATCAAGTATTGTTTGATGAGAATCTGCATCCTCTGTTCACGGTTGGCGTTTTTGTTTGACGAAGTCGAATTAGATGATAGAAGCTTACAACAAACTCCTCACACTTGAACCTCTTAATTAGTTCCAGATTGTTGCCATATCAGTGAAATAATTATTGTTATCATTATTATTGTTTATAATGATGTCAATTGTGGCGTTTCCTGGTAATGTGAATAATGATGGTATGACAGTTATCTATCCATGTGCTCATCACAATGGACATTTATTTAGTGTCCTCCCAGTGTTGGATGAAAATTTTAAGTCTTCACGTAATTCTTAGTCTGTAGAATAGTTCTTTTTACTGTTGGATGGTGATGACATAAGATTCAGATTGGGGGTAACCTTGGTAGGTATTACTGATTGTGAGACCAAGTCAAAATGTTCAGCTGGAAGCCAATGGAATTGTATTACTAAAATACAAACGATTTCGACATGTGCACACCTAGTCGGTTTTGAGAAAATTGTGGTGTAAAATGGTGAATCCCTTTGTTGAACATTTCTCTAAAAAGTGTCCAATAAATCTGACAACAATTGGGTGCATTATCACGAGCCTATTGCTTAGGCTATTTCCAGTTACAGTTTCAGCAGATATTTTACCCTATTTCAATATATTCTTGTCTCGTTGGAATGAACGGGGAGCAAGCTTTACTATCGAATTTCACTGATCCTCTCAATGTCAGGTGAAAAAGCAAATAGATCTTTTGGTGTATAGTGTGAATCGGTAATTACACTGATTTACAAAACTGACACACTCTCTTGTGATGAAAGTGACGATAGAACTGACCTCATGAAAATCATCATCGTTTAGTGGCTCACCACGGAGTTTGTAGCAAAATTACGGCTGTACGTTGATGAAACGAATTTCAACATTTTGTGCTCACATTCGCACGGAAGACTGAAAGTGGCAACACCCTGAGTTCAGTTAATTCCGTCTAGGTCTGTATATTGGTTATTGGAATCATGGATTAGGAATGTCGTCCCCGACTGTCTTGATTACATTCCAACAGTTATCTCGAATACTTTTCCAGTAAATTGTGGGAAGAGCAACTGAATATTAGAATTGATCTCCATTTTGGATGAAGCATCGATCAATAGACGAGCTGATGCTGCTAATCCTAAGCCTAGACATTCATTTTGGAACACATCATCGTGCAACAATTCTTCAGCCCGATATGAGAAGATATCAGCAAATTGAATTTCCTAATAAAGAACCGTCTAGCTGAATGTCGGGGTGATTTTTCGAAAGTGTCCAAAGGAATCACAATGAAAATCCACCGAAATCGGTTGCTTGAGTCTACTTCCTATGTTACATTCCAGGATATTTCATTCTTCAATTGTGTCCCCCACGATTACGATTCTCTAACGTTCATTGAACTTGTTCTCGAGAAAGCGAATTTAAAAATGCGATCCACTAGTACAAGTTGAAATAGCCCTGGAACCACGTTTTTTTTGTGCCACTTTAAAAGCAGCTTGTTAGTCAGGCTAAACAACCGTGAGTGGAGGCTTAATAATCACAAGGAACACTGTAGATGTAGTTCCACTTGATCACATGAAACTGATCATTTTCTCTATTTTTACTACCATATAATAATAGTACAACATTTCAGAAAGAAGCTCGCGACCAATTTTGGGCTGCCAAATCGGTTAAGCTCCCGGGGTCGACAGCATTCAAATCGGGACAGGAGAATCTGAAGTCCAGTATGTTGACCGCTCGACCACGGCCGGTCACTAATTGGAACTGTTGGCTCATCTAAATTGATTTCTATCCCGCTGACGTAGTTAGTTGTGGCTTGTCTCGTTGTACCATATTCCTACTGATTCTCTGTTCCTTCTAGAGGCATGACATTCGATCCCGGATGGAATCAAGTATAATGAACTATGGCTCCAAACGAGACGTTTGCTCAGGGCAACTGTTCTTAGGGACCGCGGAATCTGGCGGTCTCAGCGTGCATCGGAGGGGCAAGTTCTGCTGCCATGGAAGGTTCCCACATGCTGTTCTATCTCATTCGAGTCGCTGGTAGAAAGCTACTAGATGTAAGCGAAACTGTCTGGGGAAGTGACGGTTGGCTAATTCACAGCGAACACCGTTGCTCTTTTCAGATGCAGTTTGGCTGGCCTCCGGTTAAGCCTATCCGAGGGGAACGGGTGTATGTGGACACTATTCGTGGTGCAATAACTTACGGTTGTTCGGTGTGTTGCTGTGTTCGACAAAAGATATATCCGAAGCATTGGTAGCATCTGGGGAGACATCGAATGAGTAATCGTGAGGTGGACCACTGTGTTGGGCTTGCATAGCCGGTCTTTGAAAGAATTGATCGCTTTACACTGCCTTCGGTAACACGGACATGTTCTGCGCAAGCTTGCCAATCGTCCATATTTCCGTGCTATATTCGCACGTGCTGGGTAAGAATGGAGGGAGAAATGCGGCGGTCAAGAAATGACTTGACAAGCAGGCATGAAGAGCCTAGCATCAACACCGGTTTCGGTCGGTACTTCCCGCCTTCCTTGATTAAGTCCAACAGATGAGGATCCTCGTTGGTTAGAGACGTTGAACTAAATTGTTGAAAATAGAAAACAGTGGCGTGAAAGGTTTACGGTCTGTCTGTTGATCTCTCGTGTCCTATAAATACAAAGTACGACCCAGACAAACAATACTGCACAAAAAATCAAAAACGCGTATGGTGCTAAAACAAAAATAGCCTCAAAATATCATATCTCCTTTTGTTAACTAATCCGTGCTTGAGTTCAAGGCTGTGCGGTAAATATATATATATATATATATATATATATATATATATATATATATATATATATATATATATATATATATAAAGAATTCGCATTGTGCATAGCGTATGACCTCCGGACATAACTGAAGGGACCGTGAGCTGACGCTATGCACATGCATACACTCCTACACACCCACACACAAGCCCGCGTAAGCGTACGCTCACAAGAAACAGTGTCTGTACTGTCCGGTTATTTGCCAAGTCGCAATCGCTCATTTTTGTATCGATTTCCTTTTATCGATCTATTTTGTTAGACGTGCTTGTATGCCGCGTTTATGTTCATTCATAAAAAGACCTACTCAGTGATCGGGTATTCTGTGTCTCCTAACGGCTGAGTCATAACAGCTATTGGCGACAGGAGATGGCAGATCAATCTGAACTCATCAGAATATGTTGCAGCAACAGATAAAGGCAATTTTGGAACAGCAACTGCAACAGACGAAGATGATAGAAATATTACCAGCAAACTTCGGTTCTGTTAATGTCACAAGTAATGATCACTTGTCTGTAACAAAACTGAAAGAATCACTCGCTGCCAGTTTTGAGGAATTTATTTACGACGCAGAAAATGGGATTACTTTCACTTCATGGTACAGACGATACGACGTTTTTTTGGTTGACGGTGAATCTTTGGACGAACAATCGAAAGTGCGTTTGCTTATACGGAAGCCGGGACCTACAGAACACACTCAGTATTGCAATTACATCCTGCCACACCGTCCTTGAGATTTTCCGCTATAGGAAACAGTGTCTGAGTGGCGAATGATCGCCATTGTTCAATATACGATACAACTGTCTCAAAATAGCCAGAAACTCAGCCGAAGAAATAGTCTCTAACGCTGGTTGGGTCAACAAAGAACGTGAACGTTTTAAACTGAAAGAAATCACAGACGATCAACTGAAATCACTGACTTCCGTCGCTGGGTTGACATCTCCAGATGACGCCAAACTTTGCACGACGCTGCTGGCAAAGCTAGACTCTTCAGAAAAACAGTCTGTGCAAGACCTAACTGCTGAATATATCAGACTCATGAACTTAAAACAAGATTCCACAATGATTCAGCACCTATCACCTTCTAATAAAAATACTGTTGTAAAAAAATAACTGGGAACACAGTCTCACAACCTCGCGAAATGCTTGCAAAGGCACGATTTCAGCGACCGCCCTCTGTCTACTGGAACTATGGCGAATGGTATTTTGTTCGATTGGGTCGTTATCGGACACATTTTTGTTATGAATGTGGACGTATGGGGCATAGAGAAGAATTTTGTGGGCACTTACAAAACAGAAGACCTGTAAATAACTTCGGCGCATTTCATCGCACCAGGCACCAGTCAAACGCCGTATTCAAAGCCACGAGCCCTTCACTCAACCAAATGCGGAAATACGTGACATTAACTGAGAATGACCATCCAGTGACACTCCAACTGGACACGGCATCGGACATAACAATCATTTCACGCTCAACTTGGGTTGCTCTTGGTAAGCCTCCATACAATGCCACAAACCGTGTTGCTCGAAATGCTACTGGTCAATAAATACCATTCCTGGGAGATCTAGAATGTGAGTTTTATTTTCGTGACCACTACGGTAATGGCATTTGTTATATACCAACCGCTGATAATTTAAATCTTCTCGGTATTGACTGGATTAATGAGCTTCAGTTATGGGATGTACCTTTCAGTTCCATTTGTGACTCAAATAACCCAACTTCACTGTCCCGCTCACACTCACCGGACTTATACAACTTTGAAAACATCACCAACACTCCAACAGTTGAGGATATTGAGGAGAAGCACGCCGAAATATTCCAACCAGGCTTGGGGTTGTGCACTAAGACTAAAGCGATCCTCTATCTAGGACCCCGGTCTAAACCAGTCTTTCGCCCAAAACTGCCTGTTCCATACGTCACCTTGAAATCAGTAGATGAGGAACTCGAAAGACTGCAAACAGCGGGAGTGCTTACACAGGTTAATTATTCCACTTGGGCCGCACCGATTGTGGTGGTTAAGAAGCCAGATGGTTCGGTTCGCATATGTGCCAACCTCCCCACTGGACATAACGATTGCCTAGAAACGCATCAGTATTCATTATCGACCCCGGAAGATTTGTTTTCTAAACTTAACGGAGGTAAAATATTCTCAAAAATCGATTTATCTGATGGCTGCCTTCAGGTTGAAGTGGATAGTGTATGCACAGTTGTTGACTATCAATACCCACTACGGTTTGTATCAATACAATAGATTGCCATTCGGAGTAAAGTGCGCTTCGGCCATATTCCAGCAGATCATTTACACAATGCTGACTGACCTTTCATTCGCACTGGCCTACATGGATGATATTGTCATTGTTAGTGAGTCTAGAGCTGAACATGTGCAACATTTGAACGAAGTATTACATAAGATCCGACTTTTTGGATTCAAGTCATCTATCGCGAAATACTCATTTTTTTTCTCCCAAGCATAACATTTATTGGCATTGACAAACATGGACTACGCTCAGATCCCTCCAAGGTGGCACCTATTAACCAAATGCCTGCACCCATAAACAAAGTGAGATTGCAATCCCTCCTCGGCCTTGTAAACTATTACAATAATTTCATTCCAAACATGCACAATATTAGAGCCCCATTGAACACCTTACTGAAACGGGATTCCGAATGGTGATGGTCAAAAGACTGTCCATTATTCTTTGACGAAATGAAGCGGCTGTCGACATCCACCCTGATGCTGACTCTTTATGATCCCCGTTTACCCATAATCGTCGCTACAGACGTCTCCGAATACGGCATTGGAGCAGTGCTCCTCCATAAATTTTCAGATGGCTCACAAAGAGCTGTGTCTCACGTTTCTCGGGCGCTCATAAACGCCGAACGAAATTACAGTCAGATAGAGAGAGAAGGCCTTGTGTTGGTACTCTCAGTTCACAGGTTTCATAAATTTCTTCATGGTAGACGTTTTGCCTTGTGTACTGATCACAAACCACTATTAGCCATCTTTGGTACAAAAAAGGTATTCCCCTTCATACCACAAACCGACTACAACGATGAGGCAACGGTACTACTAGATTATGACTGTGTGATTAAGTACACCCATACAGACAGTTTCGGACATGGTGACACATTATCTCGCCTAATACAAATGGATTCAGCTAGTCAACCTGGTGAAGACTTGGTAATTTCCTCAGTTGAAGTTGATTCTGAAGTCAAGCAGGTGTTTCGTGAGTCAATCTGTAATCTGTCTGTCACGTTCACTCCGATACAAAGCGAAACTAAATCAGACTTTGATCTCCAGCTAATAATTCATTTTTGCAGACTGGCTGGTCTCAAAATATCACGGATCAATACACCATGCAAGTTTATCGTCGGAAAGATGCACTCACGATAGTAGACGGATGTCTAATGTTGTCTGAATGCATAGTGATTCCTAAGACCAGAGTGCTGAGGAAATTGCATAGTGGTCATCCGGGTATCACACGTATGAAAGCACTAGCTCGAAGTTATGCTTACTGGCCCAACATTGACAAGAAGATTGAAGAGTACATTAGATGTTATGAAGATTGTTCAATTGATCCAAAGGCGCCCTTCAAGGTTCCGCTACACTCTTGGCCGTTAGCCACAAGACCTTGGAAACGGGTCACGTCGACTGTGCAGGTCCTATGAACCAACAGTATTTCTTAGTAATGGCTGATGCTTACTCAAAGGGGCCAGAAATATTTCCTATGGAAACAATCTCTTCTTCAAGCACCACTGTCATCTTGAGACGCCTTTTCGTTCGATTTGGGATCTCCGAAACCCTAGTTACGGAGAACAGGGCCCAGTTTACCTCCATTAAGTTCATTAACTTCTGCCAATCCATGGCAATCGAGCACGTACGGAGTCCACTTTATCGCCCTCAATCAAACGGTCAAGTGGAATGCTTTGTAGACACACTGAAACGGGCTTTCAAGAAGTTGCAAAGGGAAGGAAGTATATAAAAGATACTTGTCAACTCTCTGATGACGTGCCGCTCAACTCAACGCATCAGTCCCAAGCAATGCCTCCCCATCAGAAGCCTTCCTTGGCAGACGTATGCGGATACAGTTAGATGCAATGTACCCTACGGTCACACCAACCCTTCGAAACGACCACATGGAAAGGCGCTTCAACAGATATCACGATGTAAGGCCACTCAGCTTCAGCAAAGGAGATCGTGTTTATGTTCTCGATTTTCGTCACCCTTCAAGACAATGGATGCCAGGAGTAATTGTTAGCCGACTGGGCAGTGTGATATATGGTGTTCGGTTCGACAACAGTACAGTCAAACGACATGTCAACCACATCAGGAAACGGGACAGCGCGGCAGCGGTAGATGAGATGAACGAGGTAGAACTTCCACTGCATGTGCTTTTGGATACTTTTGCGTTACCAGTGACAGAGATGGAAACGGCATCATCTGCGCCACCAAGTTCTGGCTGTTTTAATGAGCGGTGATACCCAATGCGCTCTCGGCCCCCTAATAAAAGACTTTCCATTGATCCCCATAAAAAGTCGTACGAGTCGACCTCTATTTGCGGGAGGGGGGAGGTGAACGGACCGTGAGCTGACACTATGCCCATGCATGCACACCTACACACCCACACACAAGCCCGCGTAAGCGTACGCTCACAAGAAACAGTGTTTGTACTGTCCGGTTATTTGCCAAGTCGCAATCGCTCATTTTTGTATCGATTTCCTTTTATCGATCTATTTTGTTAGACGTGCTTGTATGCCGCGTTTATGTTCATCCATAAAAAGACCTACTCAGTGATCGGGTATTCTGTGTCTCCTAACAGTTGAGTCATAACAGCAACCACGTTTGCGTCTACCCAATGATTGGCAATGGTTCAAACGTGTGGATCATCAACTAATTGCATTTGTTCGCCACACTACACTGAGCATAGAATACGGAAGAAAAAAGTGGACATTATTCGTTTTCGTGGTTCTCTACCAACCTATGCATAGATCGTTATGCAAAAATATAAGTGGTAACATTGCCAACGAATAGAGATCAAGTGTGTCACTATAATTTCCAAGCGGTGATTGCGACCCGTAGACCAACTACGACTAACGCTCGTCACTAAGTCGATAATGGACACAAGATCTTATCAATCAATGCATCCCCCGTCGTCTCACATCGCCGTGATTCGCAACGCCTAAGAATACTAGAGGCGTTATCTATCTCAGCCAGCTTAGCTTTACGTTGTGCATTCAAAAACGTTAGACCTTTACCCTTAACCTATCATGGATCCAGCCAGTCAAGTACGAGCAAAGCACACAGACACACAACCACACAAACACACTTGTTCTAGGTTAGGCCGCATTTTCGAGCAATTCATTTATTGGTTTCTGTGGCATGTTGTACTTCCGTGAGCGATGAGGTTATACCAAAGTACTTCCTCTCGCATAGCTTTTCGCTGTCTTGTTTGCACAGACATCAAATTACTGGGTAATCCTGGATCATCTGCCACTCTGAAAAGTTGTTTCGACCGTGTGCAGTCTTCGTGACTGCTACCGTCTTAAGTATCTCATCGTGTTGCTAGGCACGGACAATCCTGATGATTGAAATCTATCACGATATTGCAGAGACGGACCAAGGTGTGTTAACTTGCAGACTTGTACTTAGGTGAACTTCGTTTACGCTGATCACACAAATTTGTGCGGTGCACGTATGTGATGAGTAAGCGCTAGACTCACTTGTCTGTGTCGATGACCACAGCTGTACATCGGTGTGTCTGTCACACGATTTGTCGCGCGGACCAGTTATATATGATGGCGACAATGTCACCTGGCATGTCATCAATTTTGCATGCACAGCCAAACAGTTGCACCCATTTATTGCTTCATGTGTTTCAACCTGTTCACTGCCTACAACTACTGAGAATAAAATTATCTTGCAAAATAACTGTGCACATTTAGGCAAATACGTCAGTCGCACAGACCTAATTGCAAAATGTCTCTTGGGAGAATTCAAACTCAAGCGTCAAACAGTCTACTTGCGTGAATCTGCACCAGAGTGAATCAGTATCCCTGTATCCTTGTTGGAAAATGGTAAGTCGCATTCCTTATCTATCAGTCTCACGGTGATCAAATCAAACGCCCCAAAATCCAGTCAACAAATCGACGTTCATTCGTACGGGAATTAATCAGTCTCGCGCCCAAAGTGGAGACGGAGTTCGCGGGGCAAATTACCCTATCCCCGTTGGAAGAGGTGAATGTGGGCGAGGTGTTGGTGGAGATCACACCATCGAAAGGATACTATGCACAAGCCACTTTTATATTCCAGGTACATTGTTGCTCATAATAGGCAGTTAATCTAGTTCCCTTTCAGATACAAGCTACACCGAATTATCCATTTCAGAAACCAATAGTTTCTTGTTTGACGAGCATTTTCCATCCAAATGTCTGTGCTTATATCATGGAACAAAATGTGTGCCTGAATTTTCTGAACAACTGGAGCCCGTAGGTGTTTGATATCACATACGGTAATGTAAATCCCATTTGCAATACCCTAGACGGTACGGTCTGAAAGATTTGTTGCACGCATTGCTATTCTTGTTCTATGAACCGAATTTTGACGATCCGTGGAACGGAAGTGCCGCTAACCCGGAAGACGGTTTGACTATGGAAGAAACTATCCGAAAATCGTTTCATGGAGGGCTGATAAACGGAGTCCGATACGAGCCGAACACAGCTTGGCTGATTTGGTCGGCGAAGAACGCGAGTGAATCTGCCGATCACTCACCGAAGAAAGAATGTTTGGAGGTGAGTGTATATGTGGGTGAATGTAAACTTCTCGTCACTTGACGTTACTGAGTAATTCTTGCTTAGCTGGTAAATTGGTGTTCAGTTGTGGTCTAATCTCGGGATTTTCAATTTGATGTTGGTTTGCTGAGGTGACACTAGTGATGCATAGGAGGTATCGCTGAACTCGGTCAATGAACACACGAATCCAGTGAACTTGAGCCCTGAGAGGGAATATTGCTGTAGGTATGTGACCATAAGTTGTGTGCGCATTTATTGGTTCTATAGTTAGTCATTCTGTTTTTGATTCGAGTGAAAAATGCATATCTTTGTTGAACAAATTTGCTCGAATTTCTTTGGTACTTTTGGGAATCCATGATGCAACGGAACCTTCGTGAGTATTGTTGTTGGTTCTCTTTTGTGGAATTAATAGTTCTGTGAAGCGTGTCCACTGTCCAGATTGAAAATCTAATGCAACAGACAGTCGACAGTCTACTTGAAATATCGAATCGATACCATTTGTGCCAAAGTTTCGGGACGCAGATTGACATTATTGGTCACAATCTTGTACGGTGAAAGAGCTGGCCGGATATATGTCATTTCACAAACATTTTTCCGATACTGTGTTGTTCTCAAAATAAATTTGATAGCTCAATTTTGATGGAAAAAGCAGCACCTTCATGGACTGGGGTAGGAGTCTTCTCCTCAAAATTTACTGATGCTTCGGATCCCGTGATAAACTCAATCAAATAAGTTAGAAGACAAACATTGCAAGATGTATTCCTTTCACATCACCTCATTGGTCACGCTATTTATGAAATTGGGAGAAAGTAGAAACTATTCAACACAGTCAGTAATAAAAGTATATTCATGGGACATGAAGCTCTGTTTATGGTTGGTTTTGTGTCGTGTTAGTGATTGACATAAGGGCAAAACACATTTGAAATGAAAATATTGTACAGCAGTTTGTGATAAAGGATATCCGGAATCGTGTATTCACATTCACAGATAGAGAGGAAACAGAATCAGCCACCTATCCGTTAGGTTCCCAAAATTTATATACCTATATCTCTCGCATTCAAAGGAGAGACAATAAGGTGGTCTTCTAAACAACACATAAAATGTTTTACAAACCCATGCTGCATCGATGCACTTTGTTTTCACTCATTTAGCCGGTGCTTCGTCACCTCCTGTTGAAAGATCGCCACTCGGTCGAATTAATTTCCCACTGCGTCAACACGTCTTCCGTCGTAGTTGCAATGAAGTGTACAGTGGCAAGACTGACAAAAATGTATATGAAGAGCATTCCGTGTTCAGAGTTATTCTTTTGAACTGACCAAAGGATTTAGTCATGTGATTATAATGATTAACATATTCTTCTTCTTTGAGGTACTTGAATTGACCTGGTGACAAATAAATATATATTTCGCCACATCAGATCAGGTGTGTGCAACAGCATTACTGAAACTGATTGTCGTATATGGTTCTGTGATTAAGCATAGGGACACACAAATGAAGAATTTATTAATTCGGAATCTGGTTGAGTTGAGCCATTTGTGCATTTGTGTACGTACATGTGAGATGAAATGAGAGTAATGAGACTGCCTGGAATGACAAGAGCCACAATGGTTTTCCTATGATTGATAATGTCGGCGTCCACGAACTGAATGTTGGTCTGATAAGTGTCGATTACATGCAGCTGTTAGCCTCCGTTCTGTCATTCAGGTTATCAAAGCTGTGACACTGTACGCGTGATGTAATGGCATGATTACGAATCACTGAAAACGAGCTTGTTCGCCACCTAGTGTTGTTCTACATAGCGGATAGGCCGGACAGAAATCCAGACATCTGTCAGAGTGTGTGAGTTTTCTGTGAATGCTTATTGCTAATGTCTGGGAGTCATTCACTTATAAACGACAGTCTAGGAAATTGACTACTCTCTCCGCGCTCTCAGTTTCCATTGTGAATTTGATGAAGCTACATTGTGTGTTGAGATACTGAAGGAAACCTTCTTTGTGTTTCGACTTTAAAACCACAAACGTATCATCGACGCATCTGAAATAAATCTGTGAGCGGTTGTGGAAGACCATCAGTGCTTTGGATTCGACTGAGTGTAGGAAAAGTTTGGTTACAATTGGCGATGCAGTCTGTTTGTACAGGGTGGGATTGAAAGTGAAGTAGGTGGGAATGAGACATGGCTCACCGCCAGTAATGATATCAGATGGGTTTACCAAAACTTCTTCATTCCGGAGTTGCGTCGGTAATTATTATGGAGTGTAGAAGGTCTAAACTGTTTTCAATGAAGACACTCGCGTGGAGGGATGTCACATCGAAACTCACTGCGGTTTCATCGTTTTCTAGTGCAACAGTTTGGACAATAAGCACAAAATGGAAGGAGTCGTTTATTTGATTCCCTACCACTTTTTTATAAGGTTTAAACAAACCGCTGAGGTATTTGGCTAACATTCAAGTCAGAAAAGATGTAGTTTACGATCGGACGAACTGGTATACCAGATTTGCACATTTTTGGTAATCCATAAAATCTCCCGGATCTGTTCGTTTTAGGTGCTAAAGCAAACCACAAAGAAGATCCGGGTTTTTCTTTCAATCCCGATAGGTGTTTGTTTTTCCGGGGCTTCTGCCTTGTTTAAAGTAGCGTTCACTTTCCTTTCTTCAATTTCTCCATGAGGTCTGTAATTACAACGGTTCCGTACTTTTGCTTCATAATCTGACGTGTTAAGTATGACCGTTACATTGCCTTTGTCTGTCTTGGTGAACTGACTGGTTCCCGTCTTGGGGCGGTCGGTGTCTTTCGTTTCCCCTATTGATATGTCTGGAGTAGCTAGTTCGTGTTTTTTTAAGGCTATTGCATATCCTGAGTCTGGCTTGTTTGTCATTTTCAAGCGTAAGCTTCACTAGAGCCCTCTCTGGGGGAAGGAACTACTTCTTGAACCGTTAAAGGTTGCCTGTGTAAATTGAAATCCAGTCCTTTTTGGAACAACTGCAGTTCGGCCGACGTTTACTCTCTGCCCGAAAAGTATTTAACAAGATTTCTTGAATCGAACACTAGAATGTGTTTTGACTCTGGTTGCAGATACCTTTGTGATGTCTCTTGGTTCATCATTTTGTCAAATTTCCTTAGCTGGCGTGATTGGCAGGATTTGAAAGCATGTAAATGCTGTTGATCGACGGTAAGTTTACCTTCATTGAAAATGTGTGGTGGTAACAAATGATTCAGGCAGTCATCGAGATCCTGTATCCTGTAGCATATGGGGCTAATTTTTATCACACGGTCATATACACGGTGCCGCAGAAATATACGTGAGGCGGTTGAAGCAGCGTTGGCCGAGCAAACAGAATTGTCTGTCAGTTTCACACGTAGATGATCGCGAATGATGTTTTGAAGACAGCGTTCGTGATAATCCGATTGGCAAGTTTTCCCCCAGATTAATCCGACTGGGGATTAGAAACGATGGGGCGGAAATTCCAGGTATATGAACGGCACCAACATCACTGATGTATAAAACTCCAAAAGGTCACACCACATCATTGACCTCAAATGACCACGCCGACAATGAGAGAACAGAGACCCACCCCCACCCCCACAGCACCGCTATATACAGACACACACACACACACACACACACACACATACAAACACCAACACACAAAACGTCTGACACCCAATGGCTAAGACTACTATCCTAAGATCATTCGATTGTAGACCGGTCTTGAGAAAGGTTACCCGCGGTAACCGATAGGCTGACTGCCACAAATTCCCCGATGTGTCCATTTGACAGGAAATAGTCATTCTTCCATTTTGCATGTGTCCTTAAGCGTACCATGAAATACTGAGAATGTGAAACATCTATTGACCTCCAAAACGAATCGGCTCAAGCCTAGATTGCTCAAAACTGACCATTATAATCTCCATTTAACAATAATTGTTTCCACGGGCTTGCGTTGACAATGTGGATAATCTCATCTAACAGTTCGACTAACAAGCTTCCAACTGCCGGTTTGATTGTGTTTCCATTCTCTTGATCAACACAGAACTCGTCGAATTTACTCAATGGGCCCACAACACAACATCAACAGCAGGAACAGCCCACAACAGTGAACTATTTCCGTGAAACTCTTTCTGGACAGTATGCTTCCATGATTGCGGCCTCAAACGATGGATTGAATTATTATTGTGGTGGTCAATTTACGATAGAGTTTGCTCATATTTGTCGTATCATTGTGCGTTCGACTGCGTCGGATATGGATTCAGCTATGAGTGTGAACAATTTCCGTTGCTACTACAACGCCGAGCAATGCAGTAACGACCAGGAAGAGAGGATCAATACTTTCAATACTCTTTCGGTAACTGCGTTCACCGTAGAACGTCACCAGTTGGAATATGGTGGCCAACAGTCTTCTGTTTACCGGTCCTGGTTTCTCTATCCTATTCAGCCATTAGATGACGAGCCGTTCTCTGACCAACCTCTAGGCGACTCTCCGATATTTGACGTCGATTCAGCAGAAAATGCTTACCAAATGATTGGTCCCGATTACGAGGATGCGCCGTGTTTGGAAGAACTAGGGGAAGAGAGATCAGCTGATGAACAAGAAGAACCAGAACAGCCCGAAGAACCGTGTGCTAGAACGGTCGAGACTGTGGATGGAGTTAACACGGAAGATCAAAATGAAGTGGAATTACTGAATCTAGTACACCTTGTTTCCGAAAGCGCAACGAATGATGCAAAACCGGGAATCAGTAATGAGGTTCCAACGACAGAGTCACAGAACGACGGCGATGAGACAGTGGAGAATGTGTTGATGGCCATCGGTCCATCCGATTCGCCAACAATTACCGCAAATAACGCTGATTCGATTGACGAGTTTGTAGAAGACGAGTGGCAAGGGATTGAAAATGTCGATGGTGCAAGAAGTGAGACGAATTCGAATATGGAGGATGATGAACTAGATAACCCGCCGGATGCAAATATTTGCCGTGAGATGTTTCAAAGTCAAAAAGAATCAGCTCGTCGCCTTTGCCCATGTTGGTGGATTCTATATCAGTCTAGATGGCCCGCTTATTTGGCTCCACATCATATGACGAAAATCAGACGAATTCGCCAACGAAATTATTTTTCACGGGCATCATCCTTTGTGTTGCGTTCAGACTTGTTTCGTTTGGGTTCGAGATGTGAAAAGGGGAGTGTATTCTTCCTAGTGGATTCTTTGGTGAGTGTTATTGTTATTCACGACGTGATACTTCAGTTGATGGACATCGGTTGATTCGTCGGGGTAAATAGCTAAACTGCAGTTTTGTTCACTCAGGCGGATGATATGTGCCTATGTTCTTCCGGTGGGTGAGGTGTGTGATCCATTGACGATTGTTCAGGGCACCTTAATGTTGTGCGGTAACTCAGCTAGTAGAATGCACACGGTACAAATCAAATTGGAACATGCAGAGAAGGTTCAAACTGGTCAGATTTCCATTGTTTGCACTCGAATGAGAGGAAGGATATTGAGTGTAGTACACATTAGATCCTAATACATTTCCCGAATCAAGCATTCGTGATATAGAATGGTTAAGTAGATGGCTGTCATTTCATTAGTAATGTGAGCTAGGCGTTTAGGTCGCAATCTGAAAGCCAGGCTCGACCATCACAAACCGATTCAAACCATCAATCTGAGTTACAAACAGAACCAATACTCAAAATTATTGGGAAAATTATTTTTCATTCAACCACCCACAAAATACATGCCATTATTGTCATCTAATTGTCTCCCTTCCTCTTCCTCATTGCCACTGATTTTACACAATTGGACATCCTCACCAGTCCCTCTCGCCATTCTCTCCAATTGTCAATCGTGCCTTCACAATTCCGGATCGTAAGAGGAAGACGGTGACCTGGTACGGTCTAGACTGGTATTCCGTCTCCGATGCCTTCCGACCCATACATAACCACCAATCAATAACACCACGAAATCATCTCCACATACCCATTCTACCATTCAGTGTCTTCTACTTGCACAACTGGATCGCTTACATGTCACGTGTGGAACTGTACGGATCCGGTCTGGGTTATTCACGTCCATTGAATGCGGGCACACTGAGCAGTATGGGTTCAACTTGTTTGAGTCCGGCCAGTTTGGGTTGTGGTCAGTGTTGTTATGCAGATGGTTGGCCGTTGTGGTTATTGTGGCGTGTGAGCCGAGTATTGAGTCGTTTTATGGCGTTTTGTTGTATGAAACCGGTGCGGCTATCTGACGGATCTGACTTGGGTTCAGTGGATACTAATGTGTCATTTCCATTCAGCGATTTGGATGAGATTTGATATGAAAACGTGGTACACTGAACGGTCACAGTCCGTTTCACTTTTGATGCACAACCCCATGCTTATTGAGATTTGTTTTTCATCGGCTTATCTACGTTCTGTATATTCGAACTGCCCATCGCTCCCCTAACTTTTTTCTTATTGAAAGTGAGATACTGTTCAGTGTACGTGTAACTGAATCGCTGTTCAGTGATCGAGTGACTTGTAGAACACGAACCCCAAACCCAAAGTCAAATAAGGCTAGTCGTCAACGTACGTGTAGTTCGGGGAAGGATCATTGCAAATGTAAATAACATACCTCGGTTTTTAGGAGCAATCCAATTACAAGGGGCCGTGAGTGGATATTGTTGGGACCCGGATTCGACAAGCAGAAGGAAGACACGCTTGTTCTGATGAAGATCTATCCAGTGATAACGTACGGCAAACGCTAGTATAAGCAAGTGTAAACAACTGAAAACGCAAATACGTCGGCGAGCCCCGGGAGTCAGCGTTTCATGTACATGAAAGCGTATAGGAAGTGTACAATTGAATTAGACTACGTAAATTCGTCCCACACGTGATCCGATCTGATTGACCGTTGCTGCCCGGGATGAAACATGACTAACATCAGTTGTGCACGTGCGATCACGGGTGCAACATATTTAGATATTTAGATCAAGCGTGTACAGGGTGTGCGTGCGAACGTCTGCGTGTTCACAAGAATGTTCACGCTAAATACAATCAGTATAAGTAATTCAGATCTGCACAAAGGAACGTACGCGGAGCGATGAGGGACCGAGTCATCAGTAGAAAGTGAAAATCAGTTTTAATGGTACAGAAAACAACCAGTTAGAGAAGGAACGTTGGACACTCATGTGTCAGAGGGATGGGTAACAAGTTCAGACAATGGAATAGAGGAGATCGCACACACGCCTGACCTAGACATGTAAGCGGAAGTGAAGTGATATTAGCCTGAAGATCAAAGATTACTCACATAGTACGGAAAAATTCGACAGGGGATTTCGTGTGAAAACAAAGCGCACAACAAAGCAATGGCGTAGACATACACATCACGAATGACGTATAAGGGACGACGTCAACACAGAGCAGGTAGGCTGGTTATACGAATAAAATGTGAAGGTCGTTGATCTGTAGAGTAGAGAGCCAAGCTAGCATGAAAGTGCACTGACAGACAATCGGTAGATAAAGAAAGCTGGGCAACATTCAATTGGACGGGGGAAGAAACGGACGAGATGGAGATCGACTTGTGATGGGAAAGTGGAAGACTAAATTTTGGGAAGTAAGACAAGAAGGTTCTGTGTGGGAAGTCCATAAACAGTTGTAGTTGTTTTATAGATAACTCACAAACATTCTTCATTTTCAGTTCATTTTCTTGGTAATTTAATTTAATAAATAAATTTGTTCTATCCACATGATAATGCGTTCCGTTCTATTTGGGCCCATGCAATGAATGGCATTTGGGTTGATGTAAACCGATTCTACTCACCAACGTTTCTGTTTCCATCATAAAGAGACTGTACATTGAGGTGGTCTGAAGTCTTGTGAGTCTCCATGGCCCAAAGAGTTATACGAGGTAGCCTATTTGAAACAAAGATACAATCATGCCTCACAAGTCAATGGTAGAGGACAAATGAAGTGCAGTCACTCCGAGGCAGCTAATGGGCCACATTTGGTTCTAGCCACTTCGTTCCGGAAGAGGACACTTCAGTGAAGAAACACGAGGAGAAGCAATTTACCACTCAAAGTACCATGAGTAGATGGACGTAGAAATGCAGTATTGAGAATTTCTCTCTACTGTGGGAGAAGTCATCGCAGTTCATTGGGCAGCTATTTTCCACCAAAGCCTGACAGTTCCCAGCTCAAAGGATTCTGTCCCGTCCACATTCACCCTGCTCAATTAGGTGCATGGAGCTGTGGACTGAATCCGAAGAGTGTATCAATAATAAAGCAGTAGGGAAGTCAAGACGTGATATGATCAACGATCAGGTGACACATGGCAGTTGAGGCGAAACTTTATCGCGGGTGCTTTGGTCCCGTTTCTGTGCTGGCTTAACGTCTCACTGCTTCGAGTTTTTGTTAGGTGGAAAGCTTCAGGCAGGGTTCCCAAAGAAAAACCACTTCTGTGATATGGGCAGCTATGAAATCTGAATAGCTCAGAAATCTCCAGCATCCGTCTTTTGTTGAGCCCCACCAATCTTCCCTCTATTAACCGAAGATGGCTGTAGAATGTTCCGGGTTATTGCGGCTCCGAAGAAATCAGTTGTTCAGGAGAGGGGTACAGACCTTCAGCTTACATGTTAACTTCACTTGGCCGTCTATACCGTTTGTACATTATCTCAGCCAGGGTCGCAGACAGCACTCACTAGAACTCCTTAAAATTCAAAAGCAGGCGTACACCATGTCGATATTATTCGTCCATCAATGTGAGCCAGACACTAATAAGGTAAGCAGTAATGTTGATGCTAGTAGGCCGCTTTGTATCAGATTCTGATGAACTTTGAGATAATACATCGTGACATCATGCTTTTCAATTACGAATCGATTCAGTTATTCTCAAGTTTATCGGATAAAAGAAGGTCAGCAGCCATCATTCTGTGGTATTTTTAGCCATACTTGAACCATGGGTCCACCATGCAAGAACTTTGTATCTCTGGGTCACAAGATGAGAGTGATCCAACTGAGTGAACCTGTAGAAATCAATCTTAAGTTTGCAAAATCATTCGATGTCAATCACTGCCAGGTATGGCGCTTTCTACAGAAGAAAAACCCAATCGAACAAAAGTGGGGATGCGGCACGAATTTATGATAAGATAAGTTTTCTCCAAACCTGCAAATATTTCTGCCTTGAAGAGAAAATATTCCAAAGGTTTGCTGAAGCCCGCAGGGAAAATGTTCCTTTACTGACAGCTTGCTTCCAGTGAATTTCAGTGTAAAACAGTGACGGCCATCAACGGCTGGCTATTCAAATTCGATCGGTTTCATAACACGATGCATAATTTTGCACGAGGTATCCTCGGAAGTTTGCACACGAGATAGTGCACGAGTGGTTGAAAAAATATAACCAGCATTGTGTGCAAGTCACGAGTCGTGCGACATACTCATTGCTGATGAAAGAGGTCTTTTGTTTCGAAGCATCCCAAACAGAAGCCTCGGAAGAAAAATGTTATGACATGAACAAAGCAAAGGAAAGGTTGACAATAATGTTGTGCTGTAGTAAATCGGGTGAAAAATGGAACCCGTAGTCATTGGGAGAAGTGTCAATCCGTGGTGCTTCGGAAATCGCTTGCAAATTGAAGTTGAATATGAGAGCAACGGTAACGCCTAGATAAGGAGGAGTATATTTTCGATTGTATATATTTTTTGGAAAAATAAACCAGAAGCTTCCAGTATATTATTGAATCCTTGTGCGAAATGGCTACGGTGTAGAGGGCGTCTTATTGATACTGCGAAGCAGTTTCAATATCACAAGGTGAGAATGCTAGATAATAAATGTTCCTTCTGGTTATATTAACGTTGAAGAATGGCTGAAAGAAGCAAAGTGCATATTTTAGGACACTCACTTTGCCATAGTCCAACACGGACAACACGAACCACGTAATGCCTCAGTTAGACGTTTGGCACAGTGGACACGATTTCTGCACAAGCTCCCGTTTGGACCTAGTCGAGTTGCGCCGAGGATCAAATCGAATATAAAGACATCGTTCAGGTCTCTCTCGGTTAACGTCAGTGGCTTTTGTGAACTGGAGAAATCGAGTGTTTCTTCTGGGGAAATCGCTTTCGAATGTTGCGGTCATGTTAATCCGATATCCAGTCCCTAGTAAGTGGCAGACCATCAATGTTATTGGTCTCCGATGTTGTTGTAACCTCTGGCTTTGACCATTCAAATGTGACACATTTACGAGGTAACAGATCCAGTGTGAAAGATGACTGGTTCAACCGTGTTTCAGGCTCATATGATGAACGAGCTTATGTGATAATAATGATGATACTGAAACTGACCGACTGAAACACGGAATGATGTGTAGTGAAAAGGTAGGGTTATACTTCACCGACCGGTTGTCGACGAAGCAATGTTCCTAGCGGAGTATGTGCAATGCTGTTGGATGGGAATAAGGAATGCACAAGGGTCGTTTTAGTGGTATCAGGATTAATCGGTCTTTGGTTTGTATCACGCAGCGTGACCCGGTTATCAGTAACAGAATTGTACAACTGTGCTCTTCAGAACTTGTGGTAAGCCATTATGCGAAGACCAAGATGGTAAAAGCTATGAATTAAGCAGTTAGATATTCAGTTCGGATATTAAACCCATTCAACGTGTTTCCTACTACCGCATTCGGCTTCTGAGACGGGAGTTAGATCCGTGATTTTTGGCTACATTCATGGAAGCATATGGCTCAAAAGGAGTGATTCACGAAAATAGTTGTTTGGTGGGTATTTCGTCTCGTCCCGCCAAATCTACTCAGAATTCTGTTCCGCATGCGAACAATCTCGCTTTACTTGTGAAAAACAAAGAATATATGGGGTATTATTCCGGTTTCCCACTCGTTGCTCACATTGTTTTGATCCGACTGCTGTGGACAACCAGGCCTTGAGGTCATAACAACACTGGCATGATTCACCCCTCGTCTATCTATCCACTCCACTGATCGGCTGTCTTGTCACCCGAGATTGCGCTGTCTCGAGCTTTGGGCTTCGTACCGCATCAGTGCAGACTGCCAACGTGGCTTGGCTGTCCACCAATGCTGGGTTGACACGTGCCCTCACGGTACGGGCAGTGGCTCACCTGTGGGTTCGATCAGTGGTTCGATTCAGAGATTTCAGTGACAAACCAGAAAATGGAAACATTCGAACGGTGAGTCAAACCTCTTCAACTGAATAATGTATATCATTGATTTCCGTAAGTGCTAACTTACTCGATTCTGCATTCTTCAGCGGCAATAATTATTGATGCATCATGAGTGATATCAGCATTGAACACGTGATACTGTAGCAATTCATTGGGTGTTCGGAAAACTAACCACTTCGCGGAACATTAAAACAAACACTATTCAAGTATGAATACACAAGAAAGGAAATGTTATGCATGAATCGAATTTATCATATCAAAATTCGATCTCTTATCATTTTTGAACCGGTCAGTCCATCTAAATACTGCTGCACTAAATTTGGATCACCGGACACCAACCGTACGACCAAATGGTACAATCGAGTTCAATGGAGTACTGAAGTTCTTCCGTCCATGTGGGAATCGACGCAATCGTCTCTCGTACAATAAATCATTTATTTCATTTTCATGCAATCCACTTCTCTCTCCTAATCATACGAAATCTTCCAACACTGTACGCAATGATTTCAGTGTCTGTACGGATTCGCGGTCCATATCGCTTGCATCTCACTTATCAGCAAGTTCTGACGCACGAGCAACTCCAGACAATGTGATTTCATATGGTCAGCATGCTTGGGGTCTACCCGGCAGTTTCAAATTTCATACAGCCCAATCCACACCCCACATGTAATTTCATACTCAGATATTCTATGGCACTATTCGTTGGAACGAGCGCACAGGAGATTTGTTAGTCAAACAAATGCAAGAAAGACATCAAACTTACACCTGTAATCTTATTTCAGATACAATACCACACTACTCAAGATATCATATGTTATCATTCACCAATGCATACGTTTTAGTGAACAACGATCTTATAATATTTCTCAAGCTTCCATTTAGAAGCACTATGTGGTACTCATTGTCCCGTTCATGTGGTTCTCAACAAAGACACAAAATCCTGGTCTACAATACCAATCTGAGGACGAGTTTAGATAGAGAAGAGTGACACGAGTAAAGAGCCGTTCTACGATCAAGCAATTTTTGTAATATTTCTCTACAGATCCTTCATTGAAGTTGATCAATCTGTCCCCCTCATCAAGCACCGTTGTCAGATAGCTGTTTGTGTTCCAATGAATCGACGAGCCCCGAAAGTTTTGTGTATTTTTGGAGCATTTATTTAAGAAGGGGAATATGGTGTGCAGAACATCGAGCTACTCTCAACGTCAATTTATTCTCATGCGAACAACATGATGAAAATTTGAGTAAGGTGTGGAGAGTAGTGTGTGCGAAAATCTTGGTTGTAATGTCAACTAGGTCAATCAATGGACTTTGTGTACCAGCTTCTTCAAATGAAAAGAATGTGAAGTTTGCTGTTCACTGTAGACGCGTGAAAATCAGTGCACACTTGATGCACACACACATAAGTCCTCCAACTCAACTGGATGTGGAATCAATATGATCATATTGCATGTGTCTGTGTACTGTATCACAAAGAAACACTGGAAGAATGAGGGAGGCAGATAAGAAGATCGATTTCGGTGTTGTCTTTGCACTCATCCAATTCGATGTGGGTGATCTCAATAGTTCCACAACAGCTGTGGACACGTTTAGCATATTCGTCTACTTGTGTGAACGAGGAAGTGGTATGAGAATGTTTCAACTTCTCCGTGGTGCTTTTCAAATGCAAAGTATGTGACTTTGAACAATAAAAAAACTACGTTTTCCTTACATACTTTCATATGGATGTATAGAAAAACGTAAAACCCATAGTCTCAAAGGTCCATTGCACTGTTGGGGATAACCGGCAATCAGACCGAAGGAAATGGAGCGGAAAACAACATAAGGTCCTAATAGGTTATGTGTGGTAGCGAGCCGGAAGACAGTGGATTGCTGTTAACCAATGAAACAAGAGAACACATGCACGGAAGAACGTGTATTCTGAATCAGTGTACTCTAAGTACAAGCCATAGAATTTTTCTCTTGCAAAAATCAGATAAATGACCAAACACTAGTAGTGCGACAAGTGCGATCAGTGGTTCATGTCATGTTGTCTTCATGAACATTCACAATACATATTTAGGGGCTGAAAATGCTTACAATCTAACTGGGTAACTGGGAATTAAAACGATCATAGGTTTTGTGATGATGGATGAAATCGATAATCAATACCATGGATAACTTTGCACTACTCAGATTATCCTGATTAGATCATAGCGTACCATAGTATCACAATTGTGGCACAATTGTTTCCACGATAGGGGTTATCAGATCAACTGGTTGGTGAAATCAGCCTCCGTCGTTTGACCCAGACACCGAAGTGCAAACACGCACGATTGTGTGTGTGAGGCTGATCAATGCAACTTTGATGAAGATGCACCTAGAAAGGTGCAAATTCAAGTGCACATGTTTCCACATTTCGTTGACTTAACCTTAGATCAGACTGTCACCCTGTTGATCAAGCAACCACGGAACACAACTCCCGCATTGGCAGTTCATTTGTGTTTGCATTTGTGTGTCTTCTATAGGCTGATGGACTTACATTTCAGTCAAAAACGCTCTCTGAAAATGCGTCTCGAGGAGGTTATATCTAAGTAGCATTAATGCACATCACTGGGGATTTATACCATCTAAATGGGGCTTAGGTCTGTCTATATCTGGATTCGATTGGTTGAAATGCGGACCCAGAATGGTGCATGTGGATTCTCGCAGATGTTTATCCGAACTAGGAAACATCGAGAATGGGGTTTTTCGGTAGCATGAAGACTACTCGACATGCATAATGTCTACATTGTGTTTAATTAAATGTGCTTCTAGTAATAAATTTTTGTAAACATCCCACGGATAGGGATTTGGGAAATCAGTATAATTTAAAGGACATGGTGGTTTCAGGTTTTAATCTCTTCAGTGCATAATACGTTGTGTGCGGGTACAGACATTTTATCTGTTGCCACCACATTGCCAATGGAATGCCCTATCTGATAAGTCTCCCATCCTAAATAACGATTTTTCTGAGGCTTCTTTGAGTCTACCACAGTTTCTATACAGCGCTCTGAATCTGTTAACCACGACAATACGTGAACTTCCATTTGTTGGTGTGGTGATTTAGCAGCCATCTCATATGATACGACCAGGTACAGCTTCACAGCTACGCACCCTGATGAGCCTCAACCAACCATGATCATCGAGGACAGGTACAGCAAAAATCTCCCTGTGACTGGTCAGCTTCTAATTTATCAATGATTTTCTTTGATTTAACATATTTATACAAACATGTTCCACAGCACAACGAACGTGCTAATCCGCAGCCTTGGTGTTCTTGCTACTTCGGTTCGCGTAGTTCTGAGTGGGAGCGATTTTAATGTCCCATCAGTTCGCGTATTGCAAACATTACAAATGGCGTTGCATTATAGAGCTGCCCAGTACTGAACAGCTGAACCTGCATGGTAGTGCATCTGAAACTGAATACTGGAGTGAACGTTTTGAGTTATGGAGTAGCATACGAAAGGACGTGAAGAAGGAGAACCAGACTGCATTCTTCTTGACCGCTAGCGGCCGTTCATTGTACTCGTTGATGAAAAACCTTGCATATCCGAGAGCCCCTGCTACAGTTCCATTAGACGAGCTGAAGGCTCTGCTGCTAGGCCACATGGTTCCTGTCTATTTCCAGGCTACCGAACGTGCCAAAATTCATTCGCTGGTTCGTGATCCCAATATGAAGTTCCGTGAATTCATCCTGACACGTCCGACACAGGCCGGGAAGTGTTATTTTGGTGATCAGTTGGAAACCTAGGCGCCTGATCGCCTCATTGCCGGCATAAATCAGACGGAGCTACAAAAGAAGCTATTGATAAAGCCCGACCTCATGTTTGCTGAGGCCTGGTCAACCTGCGAACATTTTGATGACGTATCCGGTGCAATGGCTGGACATTCCTTAGTGCACTACCAACACGTTCGCCCCCAAAAACCAGCCTGTTCAAGTCAAACGCCCCAACCGAAGCCTTCCAAGAAAGTGGTTTCTGAACGCAAACCGGTGCAACTGGATCGTTGCTTCTCGTGCGGCCAATTCCACTACGTTTCATCTTCTGCTTCCGTAATGCCATATGCCACTCTTGTGGAAATTCTGGTTATTTTCACGAGGTGTGCCGCCAATCCAAGTACAATGTGACGAGTGCACACTCTGAGAATCCGGAAACTGATGACATACTGAAGATTTCGAGTGAATCAAACCAATACCTGTACAGATCAGTTCATTTCGAACTCGGATTGGGAAATCAATTCAATGAGGATACCGGAAGATGTGAGTTCATCATTCCGAAATCGGTATTTGACTTGATTGAGCCCAGTGTACCATACAACCCAAGGACTTGTGTATTATTGATGGTACTGGTCATCGACTTGCACTTCCGGAAGAGACTGTACTAGTGATTCGGTTGAAGAGCGATTATATTCTGATACAATCCCTGATTTCCGTAGACAGTCCGTCGATTCTGATTTTGAAGACCTTGCGTGCCTTGGAGCAATCCGTAACCCTCAAAACGACGTCCGACAATCCGGTGAATCAGCTAGTTCTCCAGTGGTTGACCGCACAGTGCTTCAATAAAAATTGTGGCATGGCGACTGGACCTGCGAGGTTGAAAGTGGATGGTAATCCGGTGTTCCAAAGCGCCGAGTGTTGCCATAAGGCCAGAAAGAGGGTGTTGTGAGAGTGCTTACCAAGAAGGAACAAGATGGTGTGATTTCGCTTGTGACTTCCTCCACTGGGATGACTCCAACTGTGATGGCGATGAAGAACCCGGGATTTGCGGTGATTACCGATCGAGCTTGAATCCCAGATTACGGAGATGCGCGGCATCTACGGTGAAACCGGAGGACTTCATGAAATGCATGCTAGGTATCAAGTATTTCTCAAAACTTGAAGTGGCTGGTGTTTACTTACTGATCCCACCACACACGGAGTCAAAACCACTAACATTACTTAACGTTCCGTGGGGCGTGTTCCAATATAATTTCTTGCCATTGGGTTTAAACACGTCATCCAGGTTATTTCAGACTGCAATTGACGAGGAGATTCACGGTATCTATGGCATGATAGCATATCAGGATGATAGGCTTATTTTTGGGACCATGAAAGATGAACACGACCCCAGATTACAACAGTTGCTGGAAAGGTTCTTGGGACGACAGGTATCGATCAAAGCCCCCAGGTGCAAATTCTATCAACGAATTAGATTTCCTCGATTTCACTGTCAACGCAAACGGATACCGACCCGGTCCTGATCGTTTCTGTAAGGTTATTTACTGACGCATTGATAGACGGTCTAGTTTTGTTAGAAGACAGCCCCTCTATGTCGGTCCAAAATCAATGGTAAAGCTCAGGACAACGAAAAAAAGGCGATGGCCCAGTCAATTCCTGACGTAACTGAACGAAACCATCCAATCAGCGGTGATCGGTTGCTCATACCGAACCGAGCGGATTCAACCAATCGGCGGCCAAGAGTTGTTTTAACCGAACAGAACAAAAACCAGCAATTCAGAGGCCGGCTGGTGTTTTAACCCACCGTAAAGGAATTAGCCAATCGGGACTGTGAACTAAATAGCCATCCGGTTACGGGAACAGCTCTGAACCAATGATCTTGATTTCCGTCACCTCGTGTTCGATTTAAACTGCTCGTTTTCGCGAAATAAACGAGATTCAGTCACCAAACACATTGATTTGAAGGGCATTTACAGTTGCCTCTTGCACACGAACTCGACTAATTCGACTATTGGAAGATGAAGCGGCTGCTCCCATAATCCTACCGATCCATAGCCACGAAACCCAATTCTTCGTGCGTACGAACCAGTCGAACTTACTTCTAGACGATCCAGTGGACCAACACTGCAAAAAAGCAACAGCTCGGACATCGAAAGGTCAGGTTTCTGGACTTGAAAAAAATTGGAAAAAGTCAGAAGTGAAGTTACCAAGTTTAGAAATACGAGCCACGAGGTCGGAGGCCAAATCTTTACAAATAGTAACCCAAATAAGGTCAAGATCACCCGAGAGATCAAGGTCAAATCTGGGGCCAAGGTTCTTTAATATGCAGTTCTGTACAGGGATCTTCACCTGTGCACTGACGATGTCTACTCGACTGGTGGTGAAACCTTTGTGAACAAAACACCAAGCTCAGCGAATACAAACTGCTGATAACGTGTCGTGAATGCCAATGGTCTGTTTGAATACAGTAACGAAAGACGACTGCATGCCACTTTTATGTGTCAGCCGTGGCTGGAAGCTCTTCTGTGTCGTTTATTGGATAATACACAAAAGTTCTTCGTCTCTGTTACGAAAACACCCGTTTTTCTTCAAGACTGAAAAATTTATAGCAAATAAGAAAACAAAACAATCGTCAAATTGCTCCTTGTTCATCTGCCCGAAAACAGGTGAAATCATACTGAATGTACTGGAACAGTTTATCAGTATGAAAACATCGAACTCTGATGAGTCTGTGAGTTTATCAGAATTAAAAAACGACAATTAGAAGTAAGTTTATTTGAAGGTGAAATCTCGCATAACGAGTCCTCTCTGTGGGTGTTTCAGCGTTCAACTAAGGCACTCTACCTCACCATTCAGCATAGAATTAGGCGTGGTTAACTCTAACTTCAACAACTCGAGCTCTTTGATTGGTAGCCTAATATTTTGTTCTCGCTCATTATGGAACTGATTTTTTTTCAGTATCTCATCAGTATACCATGTTTATGCGTCGCTCAGGACCACAGGATTCCGTTATCCGCTTGAAGAACTCCAGTATAGTACCGGTGCCATCATTAACTCACGTGTCTTCTGAATCACGTACTATCGGTGGGGTCAAGAAACACAAGCGAGTCGGTTGCCAAGCGGCTCTTAGCTGCTCCCCTCTCACCACATCGACGGTGAATGTGCTCCCGTTGATTGGCATTAACAATCAATCGATTTTCTAAAAAACAGGATTCATTGCATACCTTCAGCTCAAGCATTCATCCTGGTCAAACAAAATGAGGAGGATACTAGAGTGTGGCTTGGTATTTTTTGAAAAAATAACACAATTGAGTTACGCTGCACAGTTTGTATCCGGATAGACTTTGTTGCATCTCAACGGGTGCATACTACAGATAATATAATAATAAACATTACAATATTAAAATAACATTGTCGCTGATAGTGTAGCGTAGAATGCTAAGGTAAGAGAATGACGTGAATATCAAGTCGAACGGACGAACCAACCGAGGGCCACAGACAAAAGAACGGACGGTGATTATGTCCGAAGGCTTCTTTAAGCAGACAAAAGGAGGCATACTGACTAGCAGAGGGGAAGCAGCGAGATCTTCGGCAACCAGCAAGATAGCCCAGGTGAGGGGCTGCTGATCAAGCCGTCAACTGGGACAATTAGACCAGCCGAATAGAAATGATGCCCAAGAGGAGCAAACTATCGACCATGGGCAACTGGCTAGAAAGCAGCCGAAACACTCAAGCAGCCGCAAGAGCAATGTTGGTGCAGTGCGGCCTGGAAAAGGGGCTATATGAACGATTGTATGTTACATGCGCTTGACTTGTCTGGCTGTTGAAATACAAGTGTCCTAGCCCGTCTTGTCGTCCTTGTTACAATGGGTTTAGAAAAGTCATTTTTCCCAAGGCAACGCCAGGGTAACGAATAAATCCTTTTATTTGCACAAACTAAGTTCCGCTCTCGGGATCGCAATCGTTTTGGCAAACTGCAGTAGCCGGGAATTAGTGGCTGAGAAGATTACAGAGAACGCAGTTGTGCAATCCATCCGGTATTTCATGTCTAACAGACGACATGCGATCGAAAAGGCTGGCGGATGCCTGGCCGGTGACGTTTCGCTGTCTCCCATTGGTTATTATATCTGTCCACCTACCATGGAACATGTTCGGTCACTCAGTCGAAGTTGTCATTCAGTTCGGCCCATTAAGGTGGCGGAGCTCTCACACGTGAACACGTACAGCTGTGATTTGGCATGACTGGGGGACGGATATGTGTCTGCATGTTTGGCGGCGTTGTGACTGCATGACTGCCGATTTGAACCGGCCTGCGAACAGTTCGACTGTGTCATCGCCCTTGAATGGCAGCTGAAGAAAGCCCTACTTTTGCGGACTGACGATGGCCGTTCACTTTGACTACGTGCTATACCATATCTTTTGATAAAATTTTGAAAGTAGCCATTTGACTGGAACACGTTATCAAGCAGTTCTGTTTTGGAGTTGAGCATATCTGGAGTGCAGAGTTTGCGGGCTCTGTCAAACGTTGTTCTCCCTAGCCCACGTTTATAACTCAGCGGCTTAAAGCTCGTAAAATGCAGTTACTGCCCTGATCTTGTGGGCTTTCGGTATACGGACCTACTGACACCGCCGTCGGGACATTTGGTTATCATTATGTCGAGAAAAGAGAACCTGTTATCAGATTCGTACTCCACGGAATGTCGTATGTTCGGATAAATTGCATTGAGTTTACAGAAGAGATCCTTCGCTGAGTTTCTGATGACAAAGATATTGTCAACGTATCTATTGTAGAGATGTGTATCACCGATATTGTTGTTTATTCTGTTCTCAAAACTCACCATGAATATGTCCGCCATGAAAGGGCCTAGTGGACTCCCCATTGCGACTCCATCGACTTGGCGAAAATAATTGTCTAAAAAACTGAAACATGTTTTCAGTACACCGCAATATTAGGCTTTTCAGTTCCTGGGATTCTGTTGTTGATGTTCTCTTTGTGAACGTAATCAGAAATAAAATCATCCTTTCCAAGCAGTGGCACTTTGGTAAGTAGTGACAATGTCCACGCTGGATAAATGTCGATTCCTGATACTGATGTTGTCCGGAGCTGCAGCTAGATAGAAGCTATCTTTAAAACTACATGGCGTTAACTTATTAGAAAGTTTTTAAAGCTGAGTACAAAATAGAAAATTAGATTGGAAGAAGACCGGATGAGGAGTTGTACCACACGTCAAATTGTCCCTGTGCGGTGTTATTTACGACTATTACTTGAATTTAGTTAGTTATTCAACCGTTGGAAGTTCACCACAATTTTCTCGCTTTCAAATTCCAATGAATACTAACCAGTACACTGTTTTTATGTTGTGAAAACTTCTCGGAGACTTCTGTAAGCCCATAAAAACTACCATCTGCATCTGTCTACTTCTGTTTGTCAGTGGCCCATAATTACTGAAAAATTCACCTATGGTATGAGCTTCAGGCCAAATAGCCTAGACCTCATTTTGAGTATACTGACACCTTTCGCCCCAGTAAAAGTTGCCACGAAACTAATAACATTGGCTAATAAATCATAGCACGTAGTCGAATTCTCAAAAGTCTACAAGTAGTTAATTTAATATAAAGGTTATGAGGCCAGTGGTCCAGATTGCTCACCTACAGTCTTAATGCAAGTTGTATCAAGTTAACGTTGTGAAGACCAATTCCGTTCGGATATAAAGGACAGTTACAAATTTTGGTTTGTCGTGTTGGTGGTCGAATAAAAAATACGATCCGAGTGGGGCACATAAAATACCTTGATGGCATGTAAAATCTGATTGCAAAAGATCCCAGATGTGAACCAATATGAGTATTACCACTCACACAGTAAATCAGATATTGTAGCCTCTCTAAAGCCCCAAACTTTTCCTACCACTCATCGGGATCTACGCCTTCACTCATCAAGTAACGTCTTACCGACTATTTTTCCTGTGGAAGCATAACTGTTGAGAAGCTTTCCAATGACGATCGACTTAAATTGTCATGCGTTACCAGAGTATCCTTGGCCTTATATCTGAACTGTCTTCATCCTACTGTCCTCAAGTATGGATCCCGCTCATTAATCAAAGCGATGGCATCCACTGTGAATCTGTCTCAAAGTAGCTGTGCCACCCTCAGCTCAAGTAGGCCTGTCACTATTGTTCCTCTTCTGAAGACTAGCAAATCAAGTCACCATGGGACACTTCCGCTCACTAGACTTAACAGGTAATGAGTTGAAAACGAAGGCTATCCTCACACGCCCGCACTCACATGTGAAAGTCCTATACGAAGCTCTCCTGTTTGCTCATAAACTAAATGAGTGCACCTTGAACTTTGTGCCTGCTTTAATCACGTTACCAGATAAGTGCAGTGTGTCCAGTGGAATTCGGATTTCTATATATGCTGCTGAGATTAACAGCAGTAGCTAAACTTCGACATCCGGCGAATAAACTCTCTGGATTGTCCGCTTGAGATGTTGGTGACTAGTACCGAGATTAGCTAATGAAAATCTCAAAAATGGTTCATTTTAGTGCGTAGTGATCGCATAAAGATACAGAAGCACTCCTACCGCACTATCGGTGATATATCAACTAATACAGGTGCGCTTACAGCTAATAAATTGATCATGTTGGTCAATATTAAAGCTCTTGTATGGAAAATCCGAGAAAAATAACAACTTGAGTAACATTCGTTCGACAGTGTGTGATCTATTGGCACAGTATTCATTGTTAAATTGTTCATGGTTCGACTGTGTATATTCACACTGGACTCCAGTGACAAAGGTCCGGGAATATACTTTATATCGTCGGAGGGGTCTGTCGGGGAAAGTATGCCGAGCAATACAAGGCCCAGTCTTTGGGATAAAGTGAAATCTATCTTCTATAGGAAGAACAATGGGCCAAACAGGGAAAGAGTGGTAAGCGTACATGAGATGGAAGGATAGGTATGACCATGAAATCGGATCAGACAAGGAACAGTAGAATTACACTCACGCATGACCTAGGCCATCACGCAGGTGCGGAGTGATGTGAAGCGTGAAAGGGAAGTACAAAGGTCATTCATGCGGTGCGGGTAAGAAAGCAAATAAAGAACGGACGCAAGTATGACACACAAGGTCAGGCTCCTATGACGCACAAGACTTGAAGGTCTTAGGTCCCTGGATTAACCGCAATGGAAAATTGGTCTACTGTAAAAGTGCACACGTAGGAGGACGGCGGGTGAATCGAGGCAAGATAACCGGCTCACCATGTGAAAGGAAGGGAAAAAGTGTAGGTTGGATTGGTTGGGATGGACGGATAACGAGCTGATTAGAGTCACGTGAGTGAGAAAAGGAGACTGCGTGGGAATTTCACACAATATACTGATTTACCGTTATATCTAGTGAAAGATTTTTGTCATTTTTCAAAGGTTTCTTGAAGTTAAATCACTATCCAGTGATGTCTCCATCCCTAAGATAATCAATTTCCTAACAGAGGAGCACTTTGCTTTGTGTAATAAACCCCTCAATAATACCACAGTTTGATGTAACTTGAGGGAAGTGAAATGTGGTAGTCAGTTCTAGAGAACCGCGTAGTCACCTACATTTCCGAATGACAATGTCATTTCGTTCTTTTAGTTCGACCATATAGTCAACATCAGGGGATGAAGAATCACATTGACTACGCTTGATACTAAGGACGCTGATCAGGAGCTAAATGACATTCACCTCAATGTATACGTGGCAGAAATTAGTATTCCTGCCCATGCACTGCTGGATTAGCTTGAGACGAAGGTGCTTTAAAAGTGAAGTGACTGGGAAGCGCGGCCGCGTGTGTCGGTAGCGTTGTGCGATCACTACGCACTAAAATGAACCATTTTTGAGATTTTCATTAGCTAATCTCGGTACTAGTCACCAACATCTCAAGCGGACAATCCAGAGAGTTTATTCGCCGGATGTCGAAGTTTAGCTACTGCTGTTAATCTCAGTAGCATATATAGAAATTCGACCCTGCTGGGGTTGACCCACTTCCACTGAACACACTATGAAAGATAGATGGGAGCCAGTGAAGAGTTTTAGCCTTGACTACTCTTCTACTTTTCATTCTATTCATCGATCAATGCCTCTCTCCAAACTAGAATCCCGCGGATGGGTGCAAAGCAGTTTCTTCGTGCTGTCCAATTACCACATTAAAAGGAAGCAGTACAATTACCTCCTTATCAACAGTCCCGGAATGTACTAAAGTGCTATTCTTACCCCATCATTATATACCTTTTACTCTGGTGATCTGTAAGCGATCTCTGTTGCTTACGCTTTAAAATGAGCAGATGGTGTAGTCTTGCGCTAAGCCATCTGCAACTCTTCTGATTTCCACAAATTTAAGAAAAATTTGTCAATGACTGAACACTTCTGGATCCATTCTGGCCTAATACTGAACCCATTGGGATCCCTGGAGTGGGGCTTGACTCTGTCACTTTCAATGTTCTTCAATGTAGACAGTGAATGTGGAAACACCTTGTGGAGGTTGGAATTCTAAACTTACTACTGAAAAGCTTGTCGGTAGGCAAGATGAAGCTAATACCACAAATCCAATAATAAAGTCAGCTAGAAAAGTGTACTCAAAAATTGCCTGATAGGGAAGCAAATTAGCAGACATGACCGATATTTAATGTTGAATAATGGTTTAGGGCTCCGCACTGACCTTATACGAAGAGTTCGTAATGAAGCTACTCCGAAGTACATAGGGCACGAATGAAGATGAAATGTGATAAGGTCTGTGGTCCAGGAGGGTTTCCGCCGAGAATGCCGAATGAATTTGCCCTTATTTTGTCCTCAGCGGGAACTCGTTTATTTATTCGATTTTTATTAGGGTAAAATATCCTGGACTATGCTAGAGTAGAATCAATGACGCGAGTGCATGCTCACTAGCTGGAAGATGTGTCGTGCAAGCTAATACTCTGGACATGCGTGTTCGAAGCTTTCTATCGCATCGAACGTTCTGTGAGATAAGAAAAGCTGGCCCACTCAGCTTGACTATCACCACCCGAGTGTCCTATTAGATGCCAGTATGTGTCATACACTATTTCGTTCTTCACTCTATGGGGCATGTAAATCTGATAGTATTCGTAGTCGTGGTCCTGGTCACAACCTCTCAACTTGTTTCAAAAAGAGAAGTTCCTCAAGGTATTATTCTGTCACTCTGTTTCTATCCCATATATACTACTTTTCGAGGTCTATTTTTAAGATCTAGTGAGTAAATTATTGGCCAATCTATTTTCTTTTATTATTTAACCGTAACTCTCCTTCGAATGCTGACATGGTTAGATCCCTAGCGTATTTTGTTAACTTTTCACGTGGTTGATTGTTAGGCGTTTCTGATCAAGCCTAGAAGGAACGTGACCAAATATACGTGATCCATAAAGTCCAAAAAATCTGATCAATAATTTACTCCAGTATCCTCAAGAAATTTGGAGTGCACTCCTTCGATTTAAATGAAGTCCCTTGATAGGGTGAGTCTAATCTGCCACTGGACACAAAAATAGTTTCTACAGTGCAACAGAGGTGACAGTTTGCCTTCATGGTGCTGGCAAAGAGACTAGAACTACTAAGCGGTGAATAATAAATAAAAGAGGACCGTGAAACAGCAGTTGTAATAGATTCATCAAAGTGGAAGTGTTCATCATCATCATCATCGTACAGCGTTAAACAGTAGGGCAAGCCCCACTGACCACTGCCTTTCTTACCATGTTGCACGCTGAATCAGAAAGTATGAATATACAGGATGGACAGGGAGTGGACCTACATGGGTGGGAAAAGGAAAGAATGCCCTAGTAGCCAACACACGGAATACACAGTCTAACTGAACAAACGCATATCGATCAGTCATTCTGATTCGATAGAAAGTGACAACACGATCGCCACTGTTTGCGGTTCGCAGCCCTATCCTTCAGTGTCTCCAGCCAGCTGGTAGATGGATCTTTTGGACCCCAACCACGAAGACGTGAAGCACATACTTTTCCTAAGTCTTCTGTACATTTTCTCATTCCTCGCTGCCACGTCATCTGTTGACCTCCACATGGTTTCTCCCACTCCCTAGGAGGAACGGAGAATAGGACACAGTATGGTAGACGTGTGTTTGCCATACGTAACACATGCCCCAACCAACGAAGTCTACAAAGTTGGATACGCTGTGACAAAACGTTCTCTGAATTAGTACCCAATATTCGATTTCTGACCTCAGCATTGCCCACCCGGCTAATCCATCCAATCCTAGCGATACTACGCAAACATCGGTGGTCAAAAGCCTCAAGACGACGAATATCTTCAGCACTCAGACTCCAAGTTTCTCAACCATACAACAAAACTGAACACACTGCGGCACAGTATACACGACCTCTCAACTTCGGTGAAATATCAGATCGACGCCACAAGTGCTTCAGTCCAGCGTGTTCCGCTCGAGCCTTGGATATGCGCGTGCTCACCTCTACTACTGTGCTCCCATTCGTCGTCATGCTGCTGCCGAGGTAGGTGAAGTGGTCGACAACTTCCAGCACCTCCCCATCGAGCTTCAAGCTCGGAATCGTTGACGTCCAGTCTTGAAACATCCCCTTGCACTTTGAAGATGGAAGTATTTCTACCTAATAAGTTAGCTTTTGTCACTACGTATGTTTCATGAATAGATGATGAACATATTCTTAGTCTCACTAGCCACTGCTGTCTCATTCACGTAACTACGGGGGATTACGAGCATCGGACATTGCGGATCACAAGTACGATGGTCTGCCACCCACTTATCTCATCGTGATCTCTCGAATAACTAAGCATTTGCCGACATATCTCTGCCAGCAGAAAATTCCCTTGTCCAACCTCAACTACGGACAACCCTATCGTGAAGGGGGAATTCGTGGTCCAGACGAGCAATCAGGACGGGGAAAACTGCTCTAATCGGTAACTTCTGGAAACTTCTCCAAATCATCCAATTAGGGGAAAGCAGAGAGCTAAGTGTAAGCAAGACAATCTCTGAGTAAAATGCTCAGCCAATTTATCAATTTTCACATAGCAGTAGTCACTAGGCTGAGCAGTTCGAATAAAATTATACATCTGAAAAGAAAAGCCAACGCCACCATATAGTACGATTAAGGTACTGGCTGATTTCGACCTAACTCAAATTGGTGCGTACTATAGATCAAGAAATAGGTTCGTATAAGGCATGCAAAATCAATCAGAAACAAGGAAAAACGTTCGCAAGCAACAAAGCGAAATAGACTAGTTAACAATTTATTTTTTTTTTTGATCAAGTGATGATTTACATTCATAATGTCAGTTGCCTTGACAAAACTCCATAGTTTTACATTTAGTTTTGAGTAAACGATCCAAAACATGGTGTTTCTGTAAACTAGATTTTGGGTTATCAGAAGATGACGTGGTAAGACTGAATACGGTATCTTCAACTAAGCCATCATGCATTTGGTCTGACAATGATTACGTCAAGAAACGCCTTCAGCATCATTTACTCCATCTGGCGATTCTTCTGAGTCAATTAGGGTTCCGTGGACAGTTTGTATTATGCCCGCATTCGAGGGTAAAGTTGTTTGTGTACTGAAACTTAGTAAGCGCCATGAGGCCCAAGAATCTGATAAGCTGTCTCCGGCTTTCACCAAGGATGGCAGTTTATCACCAGTACAAGAGCTTATTAGTCTCTTCCATGAGGTATTGGTCCATAAAAGCTAAACAACAAACATACATTTATCAACCTTGCTTACAACAAGTGGAATTGCATCGCGTGCTACAACTATCAAGGAATAATCCTGATCTTGATCTCATCGAGACGGTTAACCTATTTAATCTCTCTCTGATTGCTGACGGGGTGACTGACAGCATTTACTTTGAGGAACGGAAAAAGAAGGTGTGTAAGGATTGAGCTTCCAACGGGTAACTATTTAGAATATGCAGACTAAATCGTTTTGGAGGTCATACAAAGGCGTGCTGCGGTTTGTTAAAAAAACTCTGAACTCGTGACCACCCTCGGTCGATCTTTCAGCCAGCATGGCTAAGAACCTCGAGATCCACATCACGTTTGGTTGGAAACTTTGTCGGAATTGGCTCATAATTGTAGGAAGTAGCGTTCGCAGTCATTCATTGCGGGACCATATGGTGTCTTGCATAGTGCGATATTACTTTAGGTCGGAACACTCATGTCATCCATGTAGACCATTTGAGGTGGTAAGTTGGCTAGTGTGTGCACTCTAAACGTATGCCAGGAAGCTGCGGCCAAGCATGACAGTGGCGAATTCGCTTTCTGCAAGTTTTGCTTTTCACAGTCACATTATTATAGCTGTATGGTGATGGATATAAATGAAGGCTTCGGGCATATTCATCATAAAAGCTGCTTTGTACTTAGGTTATTATAGAAAGCAGTCCCAGTTCCATATCAGTGACTTTTTCTCAGTCATTCACGATAAAAAAGCAAGACGAATCCCAAAACGTTCTGGTTTGAGGAAAAAAAGAAGTTTGCAGTCGTGAGAATTTGTGACAAACACAACAACGGGCTTTGTGCCGTTGTCAACTGCAGAAACAACAACTGAGTTCATGGTAGGACAAGCAAGTGAAACGACTCTGTGGTCCGGAAGTCCGCATGAAAAACACTTCAGGACCCAGGTGTTACCGTTTCTATTTATGCATCCGTGATTCCGTTCCAGAAGTGAGATTTTGGGATTAACCGACATTAGGAGCTTTCACAAGAAGAATTACAGTGGTCCAATTTTGTATCAGTTTACTAACCTGTTCCGTGAGTAGGCAGTTCTATTCATGGTTGTCAGAATAACCTTGAAGTAGCTGTTGGGTAAAGCTGACATGATATTTTCTGGGTGCGAACTATTCCCTGAGGCGGGTAGCAGTTGAAGTATACGTCCGGATGGTCAGACAGTCAAGTGGCCGGTCTCGGCCACGCCAATAGGGTAAGGCTTGCAATTCGGGTTCCCCAAGACCAGACTGATCAACGGTTCGAGACACAAGGTGGTGAGACGGTCGGATATTGCAGGCAGGTAATAACTGAACTGAAACTCTTTCTTCGTCCACATACTTTTCATGTGTAATTTGCTTAGCCGTTTTATAAGTTATACTTTACATAACTTCCAGTTTAATGACTGTATGATGTAGTAACCAAATATGGATCAAAATATTCCGGAGTAATTGTCTGAATGAGTTCTGTGGCTTAAGAATACTATTATGATTCCACCAGAGACGAATACTGGGGTAGTTCATCATCAACATGTACCTTAAATTGACCTCACTTATCGAACAGTTTAAGGTCTTAAAGAAGAATCTACTGTGTAATGAACCGATTATTTGGAACTTTATGAAACAACACGTCAAGTCGTTTCTCTTTATTCCCTTGCATTCTGAAAGCATGAGGAAACACGAAGATTAGTTTCTGTCTCGTTGTTCTTGCTCAAATGATAATTGTGTTTATTCTGTAAGTGAGAAATACAAATAAGCTGGATCAAAATTGTCCGATTATCCTGCTTATATTGGAAAACTTTTTACAATGGGATCTTGTAGAACGCCGCGCTCGCCTCCCCGTTTGTGGTGGAAAGGAAAATTTTCGGTGCCAGAAATTCATCAAGAAACCAAGGAGGCAACCTATGACTCATTAGTTTACTGAGTAGTATTTAGAACTGAATAATTACAGGTTTTGTCCAAAGCTTGAAGGGAAAAGGTGTAGTCTGATAAATTTGATCATCTAACCCCGTTCAATTGGATTCAGTGGTGCGCACGTTGTGTGTGTATTTGGTAGTCTAGCGCCCATCCTAGTTTGCCCGTCTATCTACCTGCCAATCGGTGTGGGTTTGAGTCTGTCTACCAATCAGTTTGGTCCACTGTTTGGTCATGATGACTGCAATCGACGTCACGTAATTTCATCTGATTGCGCAGATATTCTTGTGCATGAAACTAAGACATTACTGTAGCCTGACAGAGTTTCGAACTTGTAAAGTTCTTTTTGGTGTTGTTGATTCACATCCTGAAACTACATAATCGGCGTACTTGCGGTCAACGAAAGTCGACAAGACTGGAATTCGTTTATAGTACAAAACAAAAGTGCTAAATAATTGCACCTTGTAAGACGTCAGAGTTAAGTGGAGTAGAAGAAAACTTTGGCCGCTGAAACAAGTGAAATATCTTCGAGCAGTAAAGTAGTCTGAAATCATCCTGCAGAATTTTGGGCCAACACCACCTATGAGGAATATGCTGAGCAATATTGATCGATAAGAGGCGATCGAACAAAACATTCTGACAGTCTTACATTTTCTGTCCAAAGCCAAATCCACTGAGTGGACTAAGTAAGCCGCGGTGTATCTTCTTCAGCAGACCTCAAGTTAACCCACGATAACAAAAGCCTCTTAAACAATTTGAGCATCACAGAAATGCAGGCAGCCGAGTGGTATTTCCCAGGTTTCTTCTTGGTGAAAGGTGCTATTTGGGCTAGTCACCAAATGTCAATGGTTTTGCCGCCTGCTATACAATCATTGACGAGACTGGCTAGTGGAGCCGAAGGGCCGTCGGCCCCCTCTCCTTCAGTCCAGCAGATAATAGCTCAGCTGGACCAGGGACCGGACTTACCTCCACTTTGTTAAATTGTTGGAAAACCACAGCGAGTCCGACAGTTGGTAAATGAGATGAATTGTTAAAGAGTGAGAGAGAAGTACACTGTGGTAACGAGATGAAATCAGAGTCGAGTTTTCCAACGTCAACATTTTCCCTTTTCTTTCTTGAGTTATGGCTCATAGGTGTTTTGCAACTTGGCATATTCCACAACAACTGACTCTTCTAATGGTATTATATATTTTTAACTTATCCAGCTGTTTACCTTCAGATTTGATGGAGTTGGTGAGTTTTACGAGTTGCGTTCACTATCCTCATTTGTAAGTTTAATTTTTCTTCCTTCACCGCTGTTTGTGTACTGGGCAATAATAAACAAAACCAAAGGTAAGGCAAACAGTGACATCTCCACGGAGGACAGAAAGGTTGTGGCTCACAAACACGGACAAATCAGTTGAGGTAACCATGGCTCTTAGCTTGACCAGATTATTGGGTGGACAATTTCTCTGATTCATTGCTCCTGATGGTCTTCTTACCGTGGTGTACCGGTTGGTCTCACTGTACGCAGTCGAGCATACATCCAAGGTACAGTGATCAAAATTGCTCAGAGTTGCGTGTTTTCCAGCACTAAACCACTGCGGTCTATTTGTCAAAACTAAGTCCAGTTGTGCGTCACGTCTGGTGGGAAAAGGAATCAGATTTGTCAGGCCAAGCGTGGTGAGAAAAGTAACGTCGTGCCTGTTAGTCACCGACAAATATGCAAAGGGATTCACTCATTTTTGCAATTACTGGAAACTTGCGGAAGGATTAGCTCGATATGGGTGAATTCTCATCCAATCGCACAATTCCCTCAGAAATATCGTTGTACGATCATGATTCCCACGGTGTCATAAGTTCTACATTTCCGTACTCCTTCTGTATGATTGTTGCCATCTCTTCGATTTTTCCCGAAAAGGGACGAAGGTTGCTCGTTAGGATCACGGGAGTATCAGTTTTTCCAATACTAGATTGTCGGACACTAAATTGCCGTTCTGCACGGTGTTTCTTCACTCTCCTATCTCGTTTTTTTGAAAATCTGTTTAAAGTTATTTAGAATTTCATTGCCATAATTCACGAAATATTCAGTATGCACGAAAAAGCGTAAAATACCATAAAAGTGCTAGTGCATCACAGCACTGGTGATCTTGAAGTTAGTACAATTACGAATATTGATAGAAAAATCCACAGAGAATGGTGCAGATTTATACTCACACAACACAGCTCGGTCGGTTTCAAAAGCCCCGCCAGAGCCTCAGTTCTTTTAAGGCGAGGTTATCCTCCCCCAATTTTGTAAAATCTTCGGCTGCTGCTCTTTTATCTCGGATGGGAAATTATCAATCCGTATCATACCAAAGCGGTCTCCCTGTATAATCGCCTGAATGCTACGTAATTCAGGCGTAAAATACCCTAATTTGATTAGGCAAATCGACGGCCCTTTGGACTTTAACAGGTCATTCTCCTGCCCACAGTGGATAATGAGTTTTCGAGGTAAATCAGTCTGTCTCTGTTGGTGGGAATGAATTGTAAAGTAGTAGTTCTTTTTGAAATTATACCACCAGAAGGATATCTTGCATATGGAATGTTTGTACCACGCATATGGGTATCCATGGGTACTCGTGCCACACCATTAATTTGGCCCGTTTTCAAATTTAAGCCCCTTCATCAGCCGAAAATTTCCTGTTTGACGAGCATTTACCACCCAGACATCAGGGCGGACTACGTAGAGCAAAGCGTGACTGAACAAGTGGTACGACGTAATATTAATAGTAATATAAAATGGAAAATTGTGTGAACACAAGAACTCCGTTGGTGACAACATGTACATTTATATTCTCTCCATTGAACCGGACGACGGAATGGTTTGGATTCTTGTACAATACCTAGGAAAACTAACTCTTTATGCAGGGTCAAGCCCACTTGTAGCGCTTTACATCACTTTCTTCTATTTTAGTACTTCAAATAGAAACTGATTTTGATTTCGCCCAACCTTGGTATTGCCGATTCGACCGAATAACCAGATTCGAGAAATGTCACGAAAACGTCGGTGTTCAACTCTTCACATTTCCTCCACTGATAGTGAACATTAGATGTGAATACATAAGTGCTACTCACCGCTTGTATCTAATGAGCAACTGACTTCCAACAATATATCATTTCTAATATTCTATCTCCACAGTCGTCCTTTCTAACACGTATGTCTTCCATTAGTGGACTGTTAGTCGAAACTACTTTCTTCACGCTGTCAGAACTTTCGGAATGTTGTAATTACTTTATGTGAGCTAAGTGTCGTGTGTCCCAGAATTCGAAAATCATGTCTAGGCTTGTCGAAGCACAACATTATATATCGCTCATAATACAAGGAGACAGATAACAGGTTATAATTCTGGTGATACAAAGTCGTATGTGGATTTTTGTTTGTAACCGTCTGAAGCTGATTACAGTGAAGAGTGTTCACGTGATCAATTGCACACCCTCACTCCCGTAGACAGTTTCGGATTATAGGGACAGTGATCCGTCACTCACCCCGTCTCTCTTATATCGTATTGATACGAGTACAGATAACTGGAAACGAGCTTTTCACCATTTTGTGTTGTTCTCCATGGGTTCGTTTGGAGTTTTCAGATATTTAGATAGAAACGGTTCCCAGAAACTGCTGACCGTTGAAATATGTCCCGAAAATTTGTTTCCCTTAGAATATCTGCACATAAATGCCTAAAGTGAACTTTGGTCGCTCGGTTGTGTTTCACCTTTCTTCAAGACGAAGTTCGGCGTGAGTCAGACTGCCTATTCACTCCTCTACGATCCGCTGGTCATCGAACCCTCCGAATTTGTATATTCTCACTTCCGCGTAGAGTTGGTGGAGGTCAATTTAAGACAACCATTTCGGTGATTCTCGACGAAACGAACTATACTACTCATTAGTAACTAAGACTCGAGGGGTTGAGGCTCTGCGCTGTGGTTTTCATACCTACAAGTCGAGTTTCCTCTATCTCCATTGGCATTCTTTTGACTGTACTCGTTAATCAGCATAACGATTATTGTTTGATGCTGACCTACGTGCTACTCTAGGACCCTACTCATCCCGTACACAAAGACCTGTCCTTCTGTCGTTCCCGTTCATCCACACGTTCGGCATTTGGGCACATTTTCTCGAAAATAAATCTGCACGAAAGCTCACCCCTGCCCTATCTCGTTCGGATTCGGACCAGTGGGGAGAAGGTAAAAGCAAAATTACTGACAAAAGCTCATAAGTATTTTAGTTTACTTCTAAAACCTCTCGCTCTCAAGTATTAAAAAGCACTTCAGTTGGAATCTATCAATGAGTATTTAACCGGATATTTTGCCATTTGCATTATGTATATTTTTTATATCGGAAAGTTCCCTATGAACAGTTTTGGACGACACAGACTGGCGAACATGCCCACTTTTAGTGATCCATATTCATGCCCCTACATCGCAATATATCACTACAAGTTTAGGGACTGGGCCTATCAGACAAATAGGAAGTGATACAGATTAAAGATCACAAAGGAAAGAAAACAGTTGTAATCCAGGCTTGAGTCAAAACCGGATGTGAAATTGTTTCTCAAGTACTATGTCAGTTTCCGTCTGACCGGTGGCCTGTTGTAGGCTGGAGGAAGGGCAAATGCAAATCAAGAGCACACACCAATTGTTTTTGAGCACACCTGAGGGTGGTGGAGGAAGATGCCCACAGTCTCAGTTGAGGCTAGCATGTGACATTTTGCCGGTCTTGATTGCCGATCCCAAACCTTACACAGGGCACTGGAAGCCTCGGACACTTTTATTATCTGAATAGTCTGAGCTGGGTGAGAAACGACCGCGCTAGTGAGTTTGTTGTTTTGTTGTTTAGTTACAAAAATAATCACTTCGACTGCAGTACGCTTTTTATAAAGATGCAGCTAAATGATCCAGGATGCATATCGTTGCAATCTGCGCTTCCAAAGTTTGTTTTTAATTTTTTTCCTGCGTTCTATTTTTTCATTTCATAGTTTAAATTATAGGTATACTGCCTGCGTAATTCTACCATTCGATTACAAATACGAATACAAGTACATGCAAGCCCAGCTAGCATCCAAAAGTCACAAAATGCCGATTAACGAGTTCAGCCAAAGGAATAGTAACGGTGACAGAAGAAAAGCGAATTATGTCTGGGAAGCCACGGCAAAGAGCTTTAAGTTCCTTCCTCAGAAGGCCGAGGAAAGTTGGAAAGGAACATTAAAGAAGAATGAACGGAACACTATTGAAGACGAACTTGGAAATACCTGATGGCGGTGTCTGACTCTGTCTGAGTTTCCGTGCTCGGAAAAAGAGACGTCTCAGTTTTCCAATCCACTTCTGAATGTGAGTTGTCCGTCGTAGATTGTTATCTAACTAAAATCTCAATTACTTGACAAAATTACTTCAGATAGGGATTTGGAATTGCCGAAAACATAATCTGCCAAGAAAGGTGAACGAGAACTGCTAAAACTATTCAGTATAATTGAAGGGATTCAGTTATAAACCATTTCGGCTGAGAGAATGTTCTACTCGAGATAACTATTCTGAAACTTATTAAAAACTTGATGGAATGGAAACGGTCTGACAAAGAACAGACTTGTCAGTGCGTTTAATTACACCAGAAGGTGCTGCTTTTCCGTGTTTTTTCTTGTTCATTGCTCCGGGTTGTTGAACTCTTTACTGGTACTCCAAGTGCTATCTTCAGTCTACGTTGCTCAGTTAAGACTCTATTTGTGTCCCCCGATATAATGGTCTTCCAGTTACCATATTTTCACGGAAAGCAAAATGAACGCACAAAATGCTTCCCCCCCGGTTCGGAAGTCAAACACTTCTCGTAACTAATCAAGACAGAGACTAACACAAGTGGAAGAGTCGTTTTCCACGTATTTCCTAAACCGAGAATTCTAAGTTTCTAGAGCACGGCTTAAAGCTTGCCTGTGGTCAGAAACCACAATCAAGCTCCGAAAACCCCCTGAATGCTAGTTTTGTGCTTACCTACTGTGACTGTCCTCTTTTATATTCTCCCCGTATTAGTATAGAATTAGTACCTTTCTCTATATCCGACATATTTAAAATTCTTCCCCTTATTTTGCAGGTCCGAATGGCCACTCAATAGCCATTCCCAGGCGTATAGCTCCTCAGCCTGTGGGATCCCAGACAGGAGTCAACACAGAGGACCGAATTGTACAATTGGAGAGTTTGTTTGGGGGGTCTTAGAGCATGTACCATCACTGATTTTAGCGTGACACTTACAGGAAGGTACACCGTTACCTCTAAGGTTAGTGGAATGAAACAGCGTCATACCAGGACAAATGCAACTGCAGCTACTGCTGTATGCGAGCCCTAAGATAACCAATGTTTTTTTGTGACTAACGCTCAGGGCACTCCGCGACTAAAGGTCGAGGAGAGCAAACATATTAGAAATCTCGAATATAACCGTGGTAGCATTTAAAAAGTCCCATGAGGCGAAACAATTATTTTCCAGTAACTCCCTCAGAAGCCGTTACTGACAAGTACTAATACCGAGTGATAAGATAATGTGGTAGTTCCGGCGGAAGAAATTGAAATGCCAGTAAGGCTCATTCGCATCTGGGTGAAAATGGTGGTACCCTTCAATATCCTATAGTTAGAACATTTATGATTATTGAATGATGAACGAGTTTGTTCTGGTAACCAAAACCCAATTCATTGGCTGCCGTCTTTTCTTTGTGTTTTGAATGATACTCTTTGAACTGTTCATGACGAGTATATAGCTGAAACCTATTTTGACCACTTAGGAGTGGCTACAAGTCCGTGAATAGGTACTGCTGAACTAGTCAGCTATTTCAGTGGGGATGCTAATACATTGGGTGATTAAAACTGATGGTGAACTGCGGACCGTTTATATCATCCCTGATCAACCGTTAGGGCTTCAAAGTCATTCCCTTGTTGAAATAGTTTTGATTCTGACCAACGTGAAGATGCTTCTGTCCAGTGTATAGGTATGACCACTAATCTCTGTTACCTTTAGGCTGAGATGAATGTGGGTGAACATCAGTTTGCTTGGCAATATTTTTTTATAGCTTACGATCTGTGGCATTATTAACAAAAGTCGAGAGTTTTCAATTGACGGGCATATTTGATCAACAAGTGGGCTTAGTCCGATTGACAATTTTGATTCCAATATGTCGACAACGAGGAGTCGAACTTCGGGTCGAAACACGAACCGAAAGCATGGGCAAATCGCTTTTAGTGCAATTTCTTGTTATGGCTCTAGTAGCAGTTCAGGGAGTAGACTTATTATTGCTCATATCCTATTTCCAGGAGCTCGTTTGAAAGAGTGATAGTTTGAAGAGGAATTTATATTAGAAGAGCAAACGACACACAGGAGTCGTGAATTGCTGAAAACTGAACGCCTAAAAAGGAATTGGCTCGTTTATGCGCCTAACCAAGCCAGCGGACAAGAGAAAAGGAGGTCCCGGAAAATCCAGCCCTAAAACGATCGCAAGTCGAGAAATATCCAGAACATTGCGGTTGATTCAGCCATGAGCAGCTTTCCAACTTAGCGACTTTTTTACCTTAAGTGGATCGAAAGAGAGTAGGGGCTACTTTGTCTTTAATAATCGAGGGCATGGAGCTACCCGAAGTAGAACTGTCCTTTGGTGATGCGGACTCGAAGGAATACTGGACTTTCATAAGGCTATTTGAGAAATACGTCTAAGGTCGAATAACGAGAGACGAACCAAGGTTACTCTAACTGTTACATTAGTGCAAGTGGAGAGCTAAACAGGTCATCAGGGAATGCGTAGTGCTACAACCTAAACAAGATAAAAGGGCGAGGGCAGAATCCTTCACGAACGTCGTCAGAACTCTTCTAGATAATCTTTTGAATGGAGGACAGCCGATTCCAAACCAAGCGAAAGCACTTTCCGATTTGACAGTTCGAATGGGAACTTGTTCTGCAGCCCTCTCTCAGAATAACTATGAGGCCAATCTAAACTCATTGATTACCTTCGATAAGATCATTCGATCTCTTCTGAAGTTGTGGCAGCATAGATGGGCCGAATACATGGACAAAGTTACCTTTGATAATAGTAGTCCGGCATTTGCCAACCTTCAGATGTTTGTGAGTTCGAGAGCTACAATCGCTCATAGTCACTTTGGATAAATTGTGGACTATCGAGATGGGTACCTTCGAGTATCAGAGAACTCCACAAGCTAAAAACCAGCAGGTTACGGGCAGAGGTCGGTGCTGTGTGCATGGGGAAACATAAAGTCTCAGTGCCTAAAGTGTAAACAAGGACATCCCCTGATAGAGCGTAGGGACTTCCGCTCTGTCGATGTCGAGGAGAGCTGGGCCGCTGCTTGAAAAACCGGAGGCTGTTTTAAATGACTTCAAGCAAATTATACAGTGAAAAATTGATAAATGCAAAAGAAATCATGACCAGCCATTGCAACTGTCCGGTTGGGAGAGCTCGGAGGATGAGGTGGATGTCACTGATGCCAAGAGAGAACTAACCGTGAGAAGTGTGCAGCTCGATCTAGCGAGCACACAGGTCAACTTCCCTGGCACATCTTCCAGGATGCCAGATTATATGGGATCAGATTAGCTGGACGACAAAGGTACTAAAGAAAGTAAGGAGACAAAAAGTCGTGATAAGGGAGGCTTTGCTGTGGTAAGAAAATATGGCGTAGCATCTTGTGATAAAGAAATCAAGCGCTGTAAGGCACATTTTCAGGAATACCTAAAGCGTGATAACTAAGTGACTGGCATTAGGGAGTCGGAAACAGAGCTGGCTCCGTCGGTTCTTTTGGATATTCCAGCAGATAATAATTGTTCAACAAAGGAATACCCTCTTCATGTCTTCCGTTATACAAAATTCACAAAGGCGTACTCCGAAGAGCCGAAGTATATCATAAATGGGAGACAGTGTGCAAAATTCGTGGTTCCATCTACTGATGTTAAGAAGGGAATGAGTGCTGGAGTCGATCGCACCAAACGTTGGATTAATTTACCCCAAACCCCAAATTCAATGTGAGTGCTACAGTGACGCAGTTAGAATATAAGCCTGATGTGGCGGGTAGAAATATTGGTGGTTGTGAAGTGCAAACTAAACGACTCTTGGAGATAACTGAAAGGCCTCATTTCTATCCGGAACAATTCATCAACCTTGGGACCGAACCACCGAAAGGTATGCTTTTGTTCGGTGCTTCGGATAGAGGCGGGACGCTCCATGCCAGACCAGTAGCGAGCAGGACTGAAGCCTGTTTCATTCGTATCATCGGTTTTGAGCTGGTGAAAAAAAATGTTGGCAAAAGGGCTCTCATGGTACGAAAGTGGTTCGAGTTCAACGGTAGTTAAGTGGCGTGCAAAATGTTTTCTGAAATAGACCCGATCGGAGGAGTACTGTTTGGTGACGGAGCTGACGGTGATAACAAAATCCAGTGTATATGGCTGGAGCTCATTAGCCAGTTGAATGGATTTACCCCCGAGGAAACACTAAAGTGCTCATGGCCAATAACAGCCCCGTTACATTGGATCCTGTTTTAGTTCGTCTAGCTTGTTTTGACCTGAAGGTAGAGTCTAGTCTCCAGGATCTACAAGACTGAACATAAATGTATACGACCTATGCCCGCCCTATGCCGTACACGGAGGCCGGGATATATGCTATTCGACGAAGTCGGAAGAAAAATTACTTTGAAATCCGTCCAAAAGTGTCTTTTTTCAATTCGCAAGGAAGATTTGGGTTTTCTTATGACCGGGAGAAAGATCAGAGATTGCTTGTAACCTTTGGTGCCGGAAGAGTAGAAAAAAGTGGAAAGCACGTAATCTAGGTCATAGACAACTGCCAGTATCCCATAAGTGTTTTATATTATCTGAATATCGAAAAGCTAAAGCAAAGATCTAGCAATGAGCTGGTGGTTAGGGGTGCTATGGCTGAATCAGTGGCGATCTGGCTAGTGAATTCAGTGGGAGTTGCGAATATTTATTCAGATTGGACATGGAAATTCAGCTCGCTATATCAAGAAACTCCTGGTTTAGTCCGTATCCAATGCTACCTATCATAATTCTTTATCTTGTGTTCATCAAAAAGATCGTTTGTTTTGTACGTTATTATGCCTCTAGTTTCAATGCAGATCACCACCTTCGGTCCCCACGCAAGAATGATAATTGTTTACTCACTCCATTGGCCTTGTTGCTGTGACAAGTGTTGATTGGCCTTAATCGGTATCTGTCTGGGTTTCATTTTTCGGCCCTATTCGTTCGTATTTGACGCCGATTCCTGATAAATTTGAACTTTTGTTTCCTCTTTTGTGTCTGCGTGCGCTCCTCCACAGGTATCCACGACCCATTTTGTCATCACATCATGATAGCCTGGGTTACGTGACTTATTGACCATCTCTCTTTGCCTTGTCTGCGTTAATGACTGGACTTTGATAATCCCGTGATGATCACGTCATTTTCTCTCGACCGTAGCTATTCCGTTTGTTCTTCATTACGCGTGTGTGTCCTCTCAGGCCATTCTTTTCTGACCTCTGATTGGTCAAACTGCCCCTTTAAATAAGGACTTTCTTAGTAAGCCACTTGACTAGCTCCAGCATAGCTGTCTTGAGAGTTTCCTGTTCATTGTTGTCTGAACTTTTTGAAGCCTTTGTCGACAGTATTAATTCTGTGGTCGGTTTGCCCGCAATCTGAGGTGCGTTATTATTACTGCCTGATAATTTGTCTTACAGTACACGTAGTAAAGAGATTTTGTGTTGTCTGTCACGTGACTCGGGGTTCTTTTATCTGCGATTAACTGCATTACGGGAAAACCATCCCGTACAGCCAGGATATTATCTTTTCCAACCATTCTACATTTTACTAGCACAATACGAAGGAACAGCAAAGTTGGTTCAAAAAGAAAATATTCACGTACTATGAAAGCAATCTGTAAGTTACAAGAAGGTTACCTTATTGTGCGCTGCTCACATTTCCCGTTTGATCAGCCCAGTATTCCTGCAGGCGAAAATGAACGCCATCCAGTACTTAAACTTGTTTAGAGAGACACCTGGTGATTATCTCACAAGCTTTCCTTCATACAATTTTTCACGGGTCCTGTTCCAACAAGATGGAAGGCCACCAAGCAACATAGCAGTGACGAAGGATGCAATGAGTCATTAAATAGTTGTCGTAACTGAACTGCTGTCCAGTGATTGAGTGACTCGTAGAGTACGAACCCGAAACCCAAAGTCAAATAAGGCGAGTCGGTAATTTATGTGTACTTAAGGGGGCAATCATTACAATTACAAGTAACACGCCTCAATTTTGTGGGGCAATTCAATCACAAGGGTCCGGGAATAGACATCAGATGGTCCGAAGGGTCTGGCCAGAAAAGTGTGCCGAGGGATACGGGACCGAGTCATCAGAATACCGTGAAATTCAGCTTTTATAGCAAGAGAAATCGACCAATCAGAGAAAGAGTGGAGAGCGTACGTGAGACGGATGGACGGAAGTATGACCATGAAATTAGTTCAAACAACGACCAACAGGAACGCACACACGCTTGACCTAGACCCTCAAGCAGATGTGCTGTGATCTTTAGCACAGGAAGAAGGTTCAAAGGTCACGCGTAAAGTGCGGGTGAGAAAGCTGACAAGGAATAGAGGCAAACATGACGTACGAAAACTCGATGTTTGTAGGTCTCTAGATTGACAGGACTGGAAAACCAGTCCACTGTAAAGGTACACTCATAGAAAAACGGAAGGTGAACGGCGGCAAGTTAATTGGGTTCGATAGGGGAAAATAAACGCAAGAAGTGTGGGTCTAAGTGGTTGGAAAGGGTCGGGTTGATTAAAGTCTTGGGAGTGAGAAAAGGGGACTGCGTGGGAATTTCACAAATATGCTTAATTAACGTTACAGTTGTTTTTACAATAAACTTCTGGATAAAGGGAATACAGCGCTACGATCAGAAATGCTAACTGGGGCATACTTACATTCAGTGAAGGTACTCAGATAGTTATTTAACTCTGAGTTCACAATGGTACAACGACTGATCAAGACCTAATGAAGTAGTTGGTGAGAGCTATCAATGAAGTGTCCGATATCATTGGTGTGAACATCAGGTGCAAAGTTGATATTCACGCGAAGAATTTTTTAGAAGGATCTTTTAAAATGTAAATAATAGCAACTGGTGATTGTAATAAATCCTTAGTTCACCGGAACTAGTTCATGGCTTTTCGGTTTCAACTGGCAAGCTTTTGCGGATGTTCGTTTTAAACATATGAAATTCAGAAAACTAAGGCGCACCTTCATTTGCTTGTTGCTTATACCTGTAACCCGAAAAGGTTTCAGCTAGAACGAGCCATTATACCTGAGCAATCACTTCGAGCTTAACATTTGGGCCTCTGAATCAATCATACGCAAATACCGGTTTCGTTTACCTTAATTTCGTGTTGACAATCTGAAAACTCTTTTCGGCTGATGCTGGTGAAATAGAAATCTTACTACTGCTACTTCTAACAGTAGTCAAAATAGGAATACGAAACTCTGGGGTGTGTCCGTGACCCTTGGCTACGCTATACGGCGTAGACAAAAATATTTGAGTACACCGTGATGAGGTCGAATGGTGCAGTTTGTTCTTCAGATTATTGTCAGTGAGCAAGACAGTGCTAATGCTCTCCAGTGTGTGAAAAGTTGCACACCTTGGGTAAGGAGATAAGAGCTACATTTTAAAGAACTGCTACATTTCAAAATTGGGGCGCACTGTCACTACTAACATATTATTAGTAGCTATGTTTTCATGGTTTTCAACAGAAAGTAAAGCTCTGTTACTGCACTAAGAGGCATTTGGTGAGCAAAAGGAAACACCTAGACACATCAGGTGATTTTATTAGAAGGCGGAGCGGAAAAAGTCCTCTCTTTCGGTGCTTCATCAGCTAACCAAAAACAGCACATAGGTCTAATAAAACAAAGATTTGGAAGTGATTCGGAATGGAATATTTCATAGATGGTAGGGGTAGTGTAAAACACAGAAAAAAATGTTTGTGGATTGGTATGCGATCAATTTGGTCAAAGCTTACCTACTCACCAAGGACGTTGCGTAATCAGTTTGACCGCGGGCAGGCAAGTCAGGTTTAGGGCTCTGACTAACAGCCTTTGAAGACAAATATGGGGTTGTTCTGTCGAATGGCAATCACCGCTTCTATAAATAGGCGATAAATGACCCTTTTTGATCCTAACCAGCTGACTGAGTAAAGGATATTAAGTGATTCGCGCACGTCTATTAAGTGATTTGTGTCGCCCCAGTGTGCCGTAATTGCCGTCATGTTCTTTGTTGTTCCACGGCTAAGACAGCTAGGGTGGTGCTTTCGAATGCGACCGCCGAGACATTTGGTAGTATGGGCAATGCAACTTGCACTGCAGGAGAAAAATAACTGGTAAAGACAAAATGATGTAGTGTCCACTGAGGGCTTATCTCTTATCTGCAACGAGAAAGTCAGATGGAGGTGGAATGAGACGTAGACCCTCGGCAGATAATTATTTTTCACACCGTTCTAGACTTTTTTCCTGATATTATTGGCTAATACGTCTCTTTTGCATAGTGTCAACGAGTACACTGGTTTTCCTTGTACCATGGGTAACTTGCGTTTCTTTGCGCTTGTTTTCACACACTACTGAATAATGCCAATCGGGATATCAGTTTGTTGCAAATATCTCTTAGAATTAACCAAGTTCTTTGTTGATTACTTCGGCCGAACATACTCTCATACTTCGGTTGACCTTGTATCGGACAAGCGATTTTCTGCTTTGCATTGAAATGAAACTATGGTAATTTGTATACTCTCCAGTCTTTGTCGTGTATGGTACATTGGGGAGATCCATCGGCTCTGTGAGATGGAAATACATCTAAAAAAAGTCAGATTGTCTGTGGATTTCATAACGAGAGTAAACTGAATATAATCAGAAGCTTTTCCAAAACAAGTTAATCGTTCTTTAAACCTTTGGGGTTTTCCGTCACGCATACTGTGTAGTCCATGTAGCATTTTCATATACATTATATATATATATATATATATATATATTGAAATATTTATGCCCGGAAATCAGAGTTGACTTGAGGGCTTAATCTGGCTTCCTTCCATTGTCACTGCTTCTTCTCAATATTCCTTGTGTTAGCCAGAACTCTTTTCTCTTCTTCTGTCAATCTGGGATGAGCATTATAGTCGGCCTTCTTTCTAAGTCATCGATGAGGGTATTTCACCTGTCACTCTTATTTAGGGCATGTCGGAGAAGTGAACGTTTGGGGACTTGAATATGGTTTCTTCTACGTTTACTCGTCCACTGCTTTGGACACACAGACGTTCGTATGCATTCGTCAATAAGCCGAACTGTGGCTCTTGCCTTAGCCGAGTGAGTACGAAACTTCAGTACAGGACACTTCATTATACTCTCTGACTGTATTAGGAGGCGAATTGAGAAACAAGCTTGTGTTTCGGTTTTCTTTGCTCTATATGGTCCGTATGAATGTGTTGTATTTACTTAGCAAATTAAACTGAAAGAAATACCAGAAACACAGTGAACTCCTTTGCAACGCCTAACTGAGAGATGATGCTAGCTAGCACTGATGGACATAAAGCAAGTATATGACAATCGCTGGAAACAAAGCCTGTCGGTAATTGTACTTGCCACCACTTTGATCATCGCCAGTTCCAATACATCGGGCGATGATGATAACGTCGGTTCCGTGGTAGTGTAGCGAGGTTCAACAGGTTGTCCGACTGTCCGAGCCTGCTGTGGGGTCAGCGTTTACGAAAAACTCAGTGATCCAGTCAAAGCATATGCTTGTAAGATATCAAAGCAAAGAATTCGGAAACAGAGTACTCATTATAACACTGCATCATTGTAAAAATTTAATTCGTGTGAGGACACGAGAAACGTGACGAACGATTCACAAAGGTTGAACGTTTGCACACTACTCATAAGTAGGTTATAGGAGAACGAGGATAAACACAAGTTACAATATGCAGAATCACTGTGAATCTAAAAATAGACTCTTCGTTCATGCTCGTTCCTCAAGATTCAAATGAGATTAGGGTGACGAACCTAATGCGGATTACTCAAGTAAAAGGATGACTGGGCAGGATAGTATCGGGTACGCATACCTGACGAGCCTTAAGTACCACGAAACTGGTCTTATGCTTCCGGGAATATTTCCTCTTGTCATCCAGATACAGTAACATTCTACATTCCGTTTACAAATACTTTAACCTTCTTTCAAATGCCTGAATGACTGGGAGCTGACGTAAGCTAGTATTAGAGAACAGAAATAATTTACATACCCAAGGTCTGAAGCAAGAAGTCATGAATTATACCGAGGAAACAGGATCATCCTTCAAAAGTCGAACATGCGACAATATTTGCTGCTAATAGTCATCTCGTCGTAGCTACATGTTAAAGTGCAGTGCCCTGAATACTAACTATGTGTAAAGTTAGTTCTGTGATGATCTCCACACAGTGGTCAGATAAGCGCTTCTCGTGTTCCGTTGAACAGGCACGGTAACACTTCTGTGTATAACACTGTGACCTTCCAGTTGTGTGCTTGTGTGTGGCCATGCGTCAAAGCTTGTTTGTGTCTGGTTTAACATACGCACGCACGCAGTATTCACCATATGATTGGTTTGTATCTGCTAGACACTTCTACCAACGAATAACCGGCTAGTTGAAAGTTACATAAGTCAAATTGAATAACCCGTACATCAAAGGAGTTCTTAAAAAGCGCCTCTGGAGTCAGGGAAAAAAGACAGCGACATTAGGAGTTGGTGAACGGAAAGCCTTTACAACTCTGTTTCGTGTTCCAATCCATTTGGCCCCCATCCCTTACCTCTTCCACTGTCGCCATCGTCTAGGTCAATGAAAATAATTATGTGTGATTTTGGGGCACTTTTAGTGTGATCGACACTCAACCCCTATTTCCATGTGAAATACGTACGCTATGTCGTCGGGAACATGTCCATCCAAGTTCATGACTGAAATCACCGGAAGCCGAGTCACTGTTTTGTTACTCGGGATGTTGGCAGGTCATGTGATCCATATGGGCATAAACTTAATTCTCCAACCGAAGTATACTGCGCTTCCGGGAGCACAGGCGATCATCAAACCGAAAAACATTCGTGTGTTATGCTACATCAACACTTTTCCAGCCAACTATGAACTGAAAGTTATTCATGTGTATTACACATGGGCTCGGAGGTGTACAAAAATTTGGTTTACCAGTACAAAACCTCATCGGGATTTGCCTATTATGAGTAAGTTCTTGAATTTTGCGCGTGTGACACCGCTACCATTTTGATAGATAAGTGAACTGAGTGTTTTTCTAAGCTCTTCCGATAGCGCAACTCCACTATTATCAGTTGCGGCTGACAGATAAATTGTCAGCCCACCATTAAGCTGCACTCAGTGGTGCCAGATATCAGCAGTCACCGTAAATTCAACATTGGTGAATTCTTTCGTGCTAATATTCTATCCAGGTAACAATTCCTAATACTCACTTCAACAGTAAGACCATAAATACACCAGAAAGATTTCGTATACAGTCAACAAGTTACATGTATTTAGAGTGAGGATCTTTGAGCGAATGAGTATATAAATTTCCGTGTATCAGGACCGGACGAGACTCAAGGTGTACAGACTGATTTTAGCATCACTTTTAGAAACTTTGTCCACAGTAAACGGAATGACAGCTAGTCTTATTTTTGCACCGACAGTGTCGTATTGTGGATACCGAGACCTTCCTGTATAAAGTAAAGCGCTATATTTCAAATCATCCTAAAGCATAATGTCTGTCCTTACTGAAGTTTTTCACTTAAATGTCATACTTTGAAGCGGACCACACTTTCGGCTGATGTTCTAGGTTTCAGCTGCCGCTTTCAAGTTACTCGTGCACGTGAGTAGGTTTTCATACGAACATGTTGACTGAGATTGATGTGAACTTGGTCGGTACCGAGAGTTTAAGTTTTCAATATTCTGACGGTGAGCAAAGTTAATTTACAGGAGTTGCAATAAATAAAGGAATGCACTGCACCATCTAGAATGCGTCTTTAGTGGAAACAAAACTGCGTACGAAATCCACAGACTCGTTGAGAGCAACATGTTGAGAGTGAAATTCCGAGTCGGTTTTAAAAGGCATAATGCACAACGGTCATTGTTGGATGTTTCACATTCACGTTCCATCGATAAGCTGTCATTTGTCTCTTATCTAGAACGTTACTCCTTTAGACCCCACGGGCAAAGTGACATTTTTTCTCACTGGAAGTTCCTCATTCCAGAGTCCGTTGAACATGTGTCTTATTGGTCGTCACTAAGCCGTACTCTTAGTTTACAAACACAACCGTGATTCCGCACGTCAAATAAGCGAATCAACACTACGCATAGTTGTCCAAAGTCCACCTGTTAATTCTCGGTGTCTTGTGCCTGCACCTAGAAACTCCCTATTCAGTTGATTTCGTTTTATCTGTATTTGTATGTACTTATGTGGTCGAAACTCGAATGAAATTGTAGCTTTGGGAATTAATCTATCCACGACTTACGACGATGCACCCCTTCATTTGGTACAATATACAGAATGGAAACGAAAAATTCCATACGCTTTCACTGGAATTTCGACAGCACCTGTGGGTGTCTGAACGAGTGTCCCTGCCCGTACGGAAGAGTTACGCTCTCTAGCCAATGAAATTACTCTTTAAATCGATACCAGCCGTGTACAACGTTCTGTTCGTTGGGCTTGTCAGTGGATAAGTCCGAATTCTGTGGGTGTCGCACACGGGATGCTGCTAATGAGTTACTCGCCTGAATGCTTCGGTCAACTGTCACTGCACTACAATGACACCACTCTCCTTCTTTATAGATCTGAAAATGTATTGAGAGATATTTATAATTTTTTATGATTTTGAAAACAATATTCATCAGATTACTCAAATCTGTAATTTTAACATTTATTAAGACGGTCGAGGCCGATGTTTTCCCCGCAGCTTCAGTTTCTAAATTCGTGTTTGTAGTTTTGCTGAGCCTTATAGTTGAATTTCTATCGTTTAACATAACTTCCTTTCTGACGATTTGATCCAGTTTAATGAAAAACCTCAGTCAAACTATATGACTTGACTAAAATACAACCCCCTTACGCTAAGTCCTAGCTGCGACAAAGAAAGTTATCTTTTTACTGTACATCTCGTAACCGTTAGCCTCAAACTTTTTCGAGTGGTGTCATCGTACTTTGATGTAGTAATGTATGCTGTTACTCAACGACTATGACGGGATCACATCGATTTTCATTTTCACCTTGGCGTGATCATCGAAAGTTTGTTATGAAAGTTTTTGAAAACTCCTAGTTTACTTTATTTGATTTCCTTTGCATCTCGTTTTTCTCCGAACTTTTGTAACACCGGATGACAAACACGATCACTCACTAAATCCCCAAATCAGTTGGCTGCGCGGATAGGCACTTCAAGATCAGTCTAACTGAGCAAAGCCCGTGGGCACTTGGCTGACTTATCCCGTGTGGTTTTGTACCGCTACGTATGATCTCATAAGCTGGAAATGGTCATACACTGGAAATGTAACTGAGTTAAGATACATTCTCAGTTTGCATGTAACAACCCTACCATCAAGTTATCTCGGCCTCTAAAGAGTAGGACGGTCATCGTATATCTATGATGTTGGGACTTTAAGTCTCGGAATAATCCCTGACATGGTTGTTCGATAGGCCTTCTCCTTGATCACTCTGGTGCGAATGAGAGTTTGGATGCTGTAGTCTTCCAAGTTGTTTGAGCATCTGATGTTCATGATGTACATACTTGAGGTCAAAGGAGACATTCCACTCTAGCACACTACACTTGGTCATAAAATTGAAGACCACAATGGGACCCGAGGCTTGAAACGTATTGTAGAAACTATCCCGAATACTTGAACTTTCAATATAGCAGAAAACTTAGTCTCACTAGCTTTACGCACGATATGGGCTGTACACGGCTACGGGCAGCAGAACAAATTCCAAATGTATAACCGTGTTTATCGTAATTTCGTGGTTCTAAACAATGCAATACATAAAAATACATAAATGCAATGACTTACAGCCAGGTGAGCAACCAAGGGCAACAGTACAGAAAGTTATCCGAAAAATCGGGACAGCGCGGTCATAAACGGTTCACTCAGCAAGGAGTCATGCGAAACTGTAGCGCAGCACGGTTGCGGTACAGACAGTGGGTCAAGAAGCGTAAGTGAAACGTTCTGCAAATTTTTCTTACAAGGGGAATGTACAATCATAGAACAATCGAGTCGGGAACATAACGTAAAATGTTCACGCACCATACGTCGGAAAGGGGTAAATCTGAACTGTGTCAGTACAGTAAAAACAGGGAATTGGATCACAAGTATTCGAGGTTCATGAGGGATATACACGCTACTCACGAGTAAGACAAGCGAAGATGTCGTCGAAAATACAAATTACAAAAAGTAATTTACACGTATAGATTCACCAAGATACCAGATGGTCAGTTGTACCCACGAGATAAGCGACGTAGAAGTTTCGTGTGTCATCAAAGTTGAACCTCTGATTCAGGAACCTGATACGTATACATTGCGACCACTGCCTATCTTCTATCACATTGATCACGGGGTGCTTCTTTCACACTTGTGATACTCGAGTCATCGGTTCATTTATGGGGAGCATACAAACAGACACTAAACAATCCTTATTATTTAAGACTGTTTCGGGAATATATCAAATAGAACTGAGAAATCACCACAAGGAATTGGGAAACTATCCGTCCAATTTGCAAACCGAAGGCAATGAAAAGTTATCACTTCTGTATACCGCACCCCATTGATCAACTGGCCTCATGTCTTTCTAGACGATGATTAATTGTTGTGACCATTAACTTTCCCACTGTCATTCAGGGCAAAAATAGCGCAGACCACAGTTGTGCATCACTTCACGGTGACTGAGGGATATCGATGTGGTGGGTCAGTGGGTCAGTACGAATTGAGTGAGACAACCAAGCCCTCACCCTATCCTTGCCAATAATGACACATTGCGTTAGATGCATCTGGGTTAAAGCATACATTCCGATAATCCAGTAAAAGAAATTGCGATACCCATCTCTGAATATCATCAACATTAAGTTCTTAGACATAAAGCAGAAGTGGACATAGATAAATTGTGTTTACTTCGGGAACAGCTTGTTGGCCACGGCACAGACGCACTAACAAATGCTGTTTCAAAGCTATCAAGTTCACGGGCCAGTCAAAAAAGAGGGAGAGAAACGGATTATCATCACTTTGAATTGAGCTCAAAATAATGCAGGAAAATAACTTATTCAGTTGCTAACTTTTATGAAAAGTTCCTCCGTACCTTTCACCTTTTCAAAAAGAACACGTGATGAATAAAAAACGGTATAGTCACGACAGGTATTTGAACCGAAGATCAGTCTAAATTGGGAAAGTGTATAAAGGCGAACGGAATGCAAATAAATCATATCTGCCGTGTGCAAGAATTCTGATGGCAATATTTCACTGGTTATAACGTGTCGATCGCATACTATGCGAATAAATGGCCCAAGGGAATCGAAGAAATACGATCGATAGTAGCCGAAATGTGATGAAGTAAGACCAAAAATATTCCTCAAGAAGACCAGGAAGTATTACGACAGAGCAATGAAATAAGATTAGGAGAACATTTTGATGGATCAAAGGAAAAATCACAGATTGCGTGGCTTCAAACTGCCTTAGCCCTTGAATTTTAAAAGGCAGTCTTTAATGTTTAGGATGCAGAAAGATCCCTGTAAATTTGGGTTTGCGGTAACACCCAATTATTTAGCCGATTCAGCCCTCGAAAGTGGTATAGAGATAATGACCGATTGTTCACTGAGGCACAGGTGACCAGAAAGGAAGAAATTGAGCTCAACACATTTTGAAATTATAGAGAAAAGCACGATAACAAACGAGCTAGTTTTTGGTAACTTCATCCTCTGACTAATACAGTTATAGTGTTTTGCCTTTTGGAACAGGGTTGGAAGTAGGTTGTTCGTGGTCGTGAAAATCCGGTGTAGAAAAAACAACACCTATAACACTGATCAATCAATTCTAATTTGATACTGTAAATGCTTTTTCTTTTCCCCCCGAAAATATGCATTCCTGTCATATATACATGTAACTGTATTAGCCAGAGGACGAAGTTACCAAAAACGAGCTTGTTCGTTATGGTGCTTTTTTCTATAAATCATTTGGACCTATTAATAAGTAGGTCAGAATGGGACAAAAAGCCGTTATGAGAAAAAAGAGTAAAGGCTGGTTGATTGGAGATTGGTTGACAAAACACCTCGTCATCCGTATGCTTGACTTGATTACTTAGAATGTCGTGCAGGTGGAATGGTAAATTGGTCGGTGAAAAGATAAAGGAAAGAAAGGCTCCCTGAAGTACACCAGAGTATTCCATCACGGAATTGGATAAGTTTTAGCCGGTTCCACAGTAAAAATAGTCTTATATCCATAAGGTTAAAGATGTGGGACGGCCATAAGATTCCAACTTCTCGGGGAAAGGAAGAGCGGGGAACTGAATAAACGGCGGAGGACTGGACGAGGAAGATAGAGCAAAATGAAATGGAACAGTGAATCAGCGGCGTCCAGAATATACCTGTTTGGATCACAGCCGGCTAAAAATAATGCAGTCGGTCAGTTTTGAGCCCAGACGAAGTGAGGGCGATGGAAGGGAAATGTTTAAACATTATGTAAGTAGAATGCCTGGGAATGGACACCACTGTTACGGGTTTTCAGGAGGCCAGAATAGCATAGACATCAGTGGATTCGGTTAGTTAAGCTGATCCAGATTCAAGAACGCAGGACAAGCCGTCCTGACAGACAGAAGAGGTTGACTTAAGGTTCAAAGCAATCTGAAGATATCTGATGAAACAGAAGTGTTATGGAATGGTATTGTGCTCGTGGAGAGCTGTAGGCATCTGTATTTCATTTTCTTGAATGAAACTCTTGTCCGCACAGAAACTTGATTCCATGCCAAGGGAGTCTGCTATTTGCGGAGGAGAATGTCCCAAGGACAAATGATTTATTCAACCATTGTATCTGTCGTTTGATCAGGATAGAGGAACTTTTCACGGAAGCCTGGTGATGTAGTTTACGGGCATGTTCGTTTTCCTTCAGAGATTTTAGCAACGGGGAAGCTTTTTTGCCGTTATCAAAAGCACAGTCCCCGTCGGATAACAAGTCTAACGCCGTGACTTTGCTAATACGTCTATCTGGCAGAGGAAGGACTTAAAAGAAGGCTACCAAATGTCAAACGAAAAGGATCTTTTAAAAGGAGAAATCTTGACTGGTGACAAATTTCCAAAAATGACCTCTATCAGTATCATTCTGATGAGTGACCGGTGTGTTGAACATGGAAATAATGTGGGCATGATGGTAATGAGGGCTTGAGCACCATTTGGAACAAGAACGTTCAGTTGTATGTGGAACCTCTCCGGATGGTTGGTGATAATTCTACCTGAAACTTTTCCCCTCGCTTGGATAAGAGGAAGCAAACTTAAACCAAAAGTAAGTAAAATCTCCGACAACGGTGCACAAAGTGTCAGACAGCGATGGAATCAAACTGGGTTTGAAATCATCAAAGAGAAGATTGGTTTCCTCCTGGGAGCAAAGAGAGCTACGGGCAGATTATTTTTCGCAGTGGCTCAATAAAGTGAGAAGTTAGGATGACATCTAAAAACCACACAGTCAGCATCGGTAAGGGATAACGTGAAGACATTCCCAGACTTGTAAGACCACTCGGAATTGATGTGAGTTACAATATCACCACCAATCCTCTTCTTGCATTGTTTCTTGTCTGAAGGAAAGTACTCCATGTTCTCAACAAGAATGAGCTCATCTGTAGCAATTTCATTATACCAAGTTTTTTCTGTACGAATCACACAGGTGTTCCTGTGAATTCGAAAGTCTGTCCCATTGATTAGAAACGGTGTATTTCCACATAGTGACCGAATTCCGGTACTCACTGATCCGGCGACCGTTATCTGCCTGGATATTGCGCGACTAAGGGTAGTCTACTGACCAGCACGTTTGTCTTTCATATTCCAGGTTGATGTCGGTCAGCTTGAACAAAAACGAGTTGTGTACGGTGATATACAACATGACTCGTCTCTAACCCAAGTGAAAGTTTCCTTTGAGAGGCGAATTGTGGGTGATAGTTAATGATTAGGAGAATAATTCCAAACTGATAGTTATCAAGTTCACAATGAATTTCAATGCAGCCTATCGTCGGTCGCGTTTTGGACGCATTCATGGTTCGTCGGCATGCAGTTTTCCGAATGAATGGTTGTGAGTATCAAACTTCTTTGGCAACATAGTTTGGTACCAGTTGAATGAAATAAGGGACCCCAACTTATTTTCCACCATTTAGAACCGTAGGCAATCAATTCGCAATTAAACTAAATTATGATTGACAACGGAAGTTAGAATAAACAATTCAGAAGACAAATATTGTGAGAGAAATTCCTATCGTATACTCTCATCGGTCGCGCACGTATAAAAACTGCCGTTACCAATCATTTCATTTCATATCTTAATTATTATTTTTCTTGCTGGATTTTATACGTACGTGACCGATGAGAGTATACGAAAGAAATTCCTCTAGCAATGTTAGTCGTCTGAATTGTTTATTCAAATTCACCACGGGACAGCGGAGACGTCAAACACACCGGCCGTGGTCAAACGTTCATCATCGTGAAATTTAGTCAGTGACACCCCGGGCTTTATTCCCTCTACACAGCCGTTTACTTACCCACTCGACAGTTTCTGATTGGCAGTGGCTCCCTTCTAGAAGTATTGTACTTTGATGTAGAATAAATAAGGAAATAAACAAAGCCCACCTATTGGAACGTATTTAATAACTGTAGTATTTGAACCGACGAGAATGTGATCAAAACATGTAGATGATGTGAAAGCTTTTTATGCCGTGTTCTACCTGGTCCGGGTGCTTCCTGTTTATGTAACCGTACAAAAGTTCATCTGCGTTACTGTTTCACTTGCTGGTTAGCTATTTGTGTGCATCAAATGGTTGTTTACACGTAATCGCCCCATGTGAATATCCCTCGTTGGACCTATCTCTCCATAGTGAAAGATCTGATGCAATCATTTATAGGATTATCTTGAGCTCATGAATTTTGTGCCCAGGCATGCTGTAGGCTGTGTATATGTTAAGTAATCCAAAATATAGTACTAAATGCCACGTAACGGTGCACGAACCCAAAAGAAGTAACCTGTAATCCACTTTCAGAAAAGGAAATTTTAAATCGGTTGATTTAATTGTTTATCCATAACAAACACCGCTCATTGCTTACACTCTCAATGAGCACTATCGCCTGGCTACCACACGAGATTACAAATGCTTTTGCTTGTTATTCATCAATGCCAAAGCTGGTGTTGTAATGGTTCCAGTGAACGTGGTCTGCCACTGTAGAATGAAGCATTTTAGGGGAGGGTTTTCGAAAACTTCCATGTTCATAGTCAGTTCAAAATAGAACATGCAACGGTTCAGTCCTTTTCTGGTTGTTGAAATTCTCGAATTTGTTTTAAACGAGGGACGGTTAGACTAGATGCGGTTGACCTGAATCCGCGGCTTCAGTCCTACCTCCAGGGTACACGAGTTTTGCTTCGGGTTTAGGACGTAAATGACCACACTGTGTAAATTAACGTACATTCATAGGCCTCAGTTTATCAGTGTTAAACTGTGTATTAAGCTTTGTGACTCCGTGGCTAATGTACACTCGAGGAGTGATGGTGGGGGTGGGGCGTGTATGGTCAGGTTGAAGGAAACAGTATGAAACCTGTACGACATGCATGACCTGATAGTGTTAGGAACATCTAAGGACAGTGAGGCAACGCACACCGCGGTCGAACCAAAACGGATACTTTATCGTGTTGATAACTTTCCACTCTATCGTGCATTTAAATACATATTGATCACTGTCATTCCACTTTCACATGGATGACACTGTGCTGAAGTGCATGAACCTTCGCTTGAGGAAACTACACTGAAATAACAGTCATTTTGGTACGTGAAAACCCTTGAATCCAGATCAGCTTGTTTTTGCATCGTTCTGATCTGTACACACCGACAGCCACAAGGCGCAAACACCGCTTGTCTGTAAGAACAATCAAGAGTGGAAAATCGCACCCTTGGAAGGCAGATGACAACGAAAAAATAGAATAATCAGGCTTTGACTATTGTCATCTTCACTACTACTACCACAACAACAACCAGTAATAATATTAATAGTAATAGCAATAATAATATGCTATTTCCCCTGCCAGCCAATTGTGTAACGGTAGCCGGAGAGCAAGAATGAATGACGGTGAACTACAAAAGATCCTCGTGAATCTGATGGACAGACTAAATGAGCACACAGCTTATGCACATTTTGAAGAGCACAAAGTGTTCTTTCACGTTTACGGGTAATAATCGCAAAATAATTGAAAACAAGATTTTGTGAACATGTGTGCATGTGTTTAACTTGGCACGCGCCTTGTATCTTTGCTCCTATTCTCATCAGATTTGTCTGACGATGAGACGAAAACTTCAAAGCCTTGGTAAATTAGCTGCCTGAAAACAAGAAAAAACTATGGGATTACGATTATGTTCATGACCGGTCTGTGCGGACTTGAGTTACTCTGAGCTCATGCCCAAAGTGATATGCATTTTAGCGTGTTTCAAATAAACCCATGCTTGTCTATAACTTGCTGCTCCTGATACGTTTCGCGTAATCCATCACATCTTTCTCACTGAATTGCACATAACGTTTTATTGTTTTATAAAACTATTAATAATAGCCAATAATAATGATAATCTGATCAACCAATAAAACGTTGTGTACCTTACGATGGGAAGGATGTGGTATAATGTGCGAAATGTACAAGGTGCCAAAAATGACCGTCCAGTTTGAATTTGCCTGCCAAAAATTCTGTGTGTATTTAGAAGATACAGCAACAGAGATAAGATCAAGCCATTAAGCGCAGTATTACTTTGGAAGGCCATTTCAGTAACTCCATGGAAATTTCAAAATACCACAGTTTGGTTGGAAATTTGACAACCTTTCGGACAGATTCCCGACCAGCTGAGCTTTGCCAAGTGTTTCAGGCTAAGACGCGTGAATCCAGTGAAAGTGACGCATACCGTATGACCACGACATTCCAAAGAATAACCGGAAACCTTGAGCCGAAGAAATGTAGTTGAGAACTACACAACGTCCCATGATAACCTACCCGATGAAAATATATTCCTGTCTACCTCCAATGTAACCGGTGTTTGTGAGGTTCCAGCCATATGGCTTGGAAATGATAGGAGCTTACACCAATGGACCATCGTGGGCCCAGTCTATCAACGTTCTTTCTCTTCATTGCAGAACAGTGGAAGTCAACTATTTCCCAACTGAAAGGGGCTCATGTTTAAGGAGGAAAAAATAGGAAGGAAAAACGAATTTCGCAGTTTCGAATATCTCACTGCATCTTATTTTGTCTGACTTGGTTTACCTTGAAGAGGTGGCAACCAACTGACAGAGGATCTCTCCCGCGATTCACGGAAAGCCGACAGTTCGGTCTCGGACCGTAGGAAGAAATGTGGTGTACTGAAAAAGGCTAACGATATATCGTGGCCCTCAGGTTCGAGGCCTAATTTTTAACAGATTTGTTAGCCACAAGCAAGACACTTGCTCTAACAGGGCCTAAACTAGTAACGTTGAACTATTTTTCATTACACGAAACAGAAATACCTTTCACTTATTCTGTTTTCCTCAAAGAAACAGTCCTGGAATGCATTTCTGTCTCCAGCAGAGGATGCAATCGCCAAGGAAAGTGATGGAAATTCGACATCTGGAAATGACTACAGAATTTCAGTAGTTATCGAATGGTAAGGACTTACTTATGGTTGTGTGCAGTTTTATTTACCTCACTTTTAGTACACAATGGTGGTTCAGTATTTCACGAATGGGATCGCGGCTAACTGAGGGCTGCTAGTTGGGAAGTGGCCCGCGGCAGCGATGTGGAGGTTCGAACCCGGGACTGAAGGACCCGGTACCCACCACCACGATGACCTTTTGATCGCCGTCGGTGGACTAACTTATGCTCGAACAGCAAAAAGCGTGGACTTCTCGCCACAGGTCTTTTCTTTTCAAGTTGGGAGTAACATGCGCAGTACGACAGGTAAAGCTGTTTTAATGGTTGGTAGGATCCGGCTTACGCATTCATGGTTTTTGACGTCAGCGATCCAGTTTTCCATGAAATCGGAGTAAACTGGTGAATTCTCTTGAAACTAAGGGCGCGGATCCACCGGTAAAACTTCAAAGAACAAATGACTTTGGAGTGGAGAGGTGAATAAATAAAAAATAGCTGAAAATGCTCTTCTAAACTTTAGAGACCATGTTGTTGGTTATGAATAGGGTGGATTTGAAGCTCAAATTTACCCCTATTATAACCAATATACATACAAACCAATGTACATATCCGTGGATCTTATCGAAAATGACTTTACAAGTTAGTCCCATCATTATTAACTTTCCCATCCTAAGTTGTTTATAGTATGTCCAACAAGGGTGAAAATGTTATATTATATGCAAATTATTATCACTTAACTGATTTCTCTCTTGGTACTCTGAAAGTCAAATTAGTACACTTTTGATTACCATGTAAATTCCTCTCGCGGATGGGATGTTTAAAACCAGTAAATCGTCGATTAGGAGAATTGTCCCAAACTATAAAGTGAGAATTCATCACAAATGACCATCGCTGACCCATAAATGAGGATCTGGGTAGGAATAATAATCTTCTTTTCCCGAATCGTATATTTTCTAGAACACAAGCCGAAACAATGCAAACGCATTCACGGGGACAGAATAGCAACTCGTGCCTCGACAGAAAACTCGCGCTTGTTCGTATCCGTCGCCGAAGTTTTAGCGGCACAGAAACCCCCCAAAGGTGCCAGATACTCCATTTTCACAATGTTCTCCCAGCTGTCCCGATTTATATGTGATTGAGAGTTTTTGTTTGCCGTAGTAGGAAGAATACCTGACTCTGATTCCAGATGATAAAAAGATTGTATCAGAATACAATGTGGTATGTATAAATTATTTTTCAAACTACGATGTCGTGCGAATTTCGCTACCATCTGCGAACACAGTAAGACAGCTCAATAAAAGACATCTGAATAAACGAATCCCTCCACTTATGGACATTCTGGTCTTCCCGTGAATGTCCCTTATAGAAGGGTTTTACTGTTAGTAATTCACTTACCTACACTGGCCTGGTGGCAATACTTTGGGTAAATTACTGCATCCATGGATGATATTTCTAAGAATGGCCATGCATCTTCTATGCCCTAGAACTACTTTTTCTTGTATATATATATATATATATATATATATATATATATTTCACACAAATATAAAACACGCAAACCAACGTTCAGTACATTTTGAAAGTGCAAAGTAGTGGCTGTACACGATGGTTTCCGGTGATTCTTATACAGATGCAAAAGTGCACACAGTTACCATGAGAAAGCATATTCCGGCGGCCAACTGTCCCGAATCCCAGTCGTGTGATTACACGAGATCCAGGATGCCTTCGTACGGCTGTGGCAGAACTCGGAACAGGGACAAAGGAGAGTGAACACAAGCGACAGCAGAGCACACGATTTTTGCATTCAGGACTATCCTCCCGTGTATCGATCGTCTATTTAATCCAGATGATCCATGGTACACACAAAGTTCTGCTTTGAACTGCGCAGTTTCCAAGGCCTCAGTAGCACGCGGGTGACGAGCCAGAGAACACACATTGACCTGACCAAGAGCTAGGCTCCAAGTCCAGAGTGCCAAAATTTTCCATCACACAGGGCATAAAAAATACCCATTAATCATCCAGTGATTTCTGAGGGTAAGTGCGCAGCTGTAAGATGAGCCATTTGTGATGTAATCCTTATGTGATAGTCTATTATTCTATGGCTCGGTTGATTTCGGGAAATTTCACGTGGGTGTGCCTATTTACGCGATCATTAGCCAAGGAGAAGAAGCGCATAAACTGATCATTTTTGCTCAAGCATACGTGTATCAAAATCAGTTACTAATGATCTCGACCACAAACAAAGTCCGAATCTGGTTTTATACCGATTCAGCGGGAGAACTTGAATGTGGGTCTTAGGTGCCATTTTCGGTGCCTTCCGGGTGTACAAGTACCGTTTATGAGGGAAGGATCATATTGGTGGCTAAAACAAGCAGTTTGTTAAACATTTATTATGAGAAGAAATGTGGCATGCTGATACGTACATCTGTGACGTAATGTTAAAATTATGTGATGAACTGCGTACTCCTGGTCAGCTTTAGGGGCATCAGATGTTCAGCCATATTAAACGACGGAAGAGACCGAACAATAATATTCAGACGTAGATGAATCGGAAGTAACGTAGTCAGTACCACAGACCATGGAAGAAATGGCTCCCGACCACCAAGCTATCAAACTGTGCGCCGTGACACTGCGATTGTCATCAGGCGAAGTGATGCAATTTGTGATGTGATTACGTCCATCGTCTGCCAAGTAAAGGCTTGTATACGACTTCTCTAATAAACTTGCTACTGTTAACGCGTTATTATTGATTTTTGAGGACGTATTCAGCTCGCTCATTAGTGACTTTTTGACCACAACTTTCGTACATAGGATTTAGACCCAGTCAAACTGATCAGTCGGTTCGAACTGCGGAACAAGCAGTTTTTCTATTCACATGACAGGCCATTTAGCTTCCAGAAGAGTTGGGTGTTTTCTTATCATGTGTTCATAAAAATGCGGATATTACGATCGTCAGCTTTTATCCATGCGCGTTTGGGTTCACATGGATTGGTCTGTCTCCGATATGGCCGAGCTAGCTTCGCTGGGGATAGAAGGGCTCAACTTACGAAAGTCGTGCAAAGAATAGCGTCGAAGTTATCCTCATCTACCCAAACTGTCGGGGCAAATTTGAGTACATGTTGCCCAGATGTTTACGGTTCTCATCAGTGTTCACCCTCGTTTTTCCTGCATTTGCGGGAGCACTTACATCGGTGTAACAAGCCAACGACCCATGGTGAATTTCAGAATGCATCCCCAAGTGAATGATACAACTGATGACACAAAGTACATGCATAAGTAATCCTGGCCGAAATCCAGGATCATCTAAAGTGAAGAGTCTGATGAAAACCAAACAAAAAATTCACCCGATTTCGTCTTTCGAACTTCTGCTACTCATTCGCAATTCGAAGTTGTTAATATTTAGTGAATCTAAGGTAACCAGATTGAGTAGCCCTGTTCTCTGTCAGCAGAAACTACTCACACGGTAGATCCGCTTACCACGAAGATAACTGTAATTCTTCATGACATAAAGTTGACTTTTAATTTCCTTTTGCCACAGCTTCAAAGACAGTATAAATTGCACATTGTTTAACCTCGGTGATTGAGAAGAGTAGATGAAATAATAAGATATTGCAATAATTATTTTCGTTTTGTACTGACCGATTAGATGAAGGGTACTTCGAACTTTGAATAACCGCCTAGAAAGTGGGTAGTTCCATCAACTGTGCACGGGTCAACACTCAACCCGATGGTATATCTGTGTGCCCTCTGTTGCTAAAAGGATCAAAGGGGTTCAGTCGACTTCAAGCAATCACGTTTCATTGAATTTTTTTGCATTATTCTGGTCACGGTTGATATACAGAGTTATGTGTTTCAGTGTCGTGTTTTTATTATTATTATGTTATCATTAGGTAAGATATTATTTTATGAGTACGGGAAGTAATCACTTAGTGGAATCATGTGTTTTAAGTGCACACCGGTAGACATTTTCGAATACCTACTTATTTCACTTACTATTCAACTTGCTGTTCCAGTATGACAGAGAACGAGCTTGAATATATTTTCAATAACATAGCTTTGTCGGAAAAGTTGGTAGCTGATCGACTTTTTTTCACCATAGGTAAACTTTCTGAATACTGGGTTGTAGGCTATTTGTGGTTTGCTAAAATACAATAAGCACGTGCAAATATGTCCTTGTAAGGTGGACGGCAAATTTCGGATAACGACTGATCTAGCGTTGAGCGTCTACGGACCTCCAAAAGCCGGAGCACTCTGATGCGCAGCCTTCTTGTGCAAGTATTCCCTCCGAGTCCTTTCTCCAAAGCAGCTACGGATAGTCTGTTTTCGTGCACCGGTATTGTAATGCAACCACGAAATCATAATATTAGGATCGAGAGCTGGTCTATCCGCAGTTTGATAATATACAATATACCTGTTTTGTGTACAATGCTAAATGACGTCCCATAAACTAATACTGAATGTTTCTACGGGTCTAAGCAATAAATGACTAACCACAGGTTACTTGTGCTACTGCGTTAAACATAATGTTATCACAGATACTTGGATTTATTCGAACCCGGTAACCCAGCCTGCTTCCACGGCAAATATCTCCAGAACAAGCTGACTGAAATTCTTTGTAAGTATAAATAATTTATTGTTGCAATACGTGTTCAGATTATTGTCCAGCATTCTGTTTACACAGAAGCATTCGCTTCAGACACGATTCTTGTACTTTGATCAAAATACTTTACGGTATCTTGTGACATTCTTCCACCATATCGGTTCAGTAGCTGTGTTGATTGTTGGCGCTGGTTGCAGTTCGCGATCTATCATTGTCGTTTTCGTCGTTCACACTGCCCACCCTCTCGAATTTCTCGATCAAAGCACCCACGGTCGGTCTTGCTACTCGCGGTTGCTACTCGATGTAAACGGACATTGAACCGCCTACAAGATTCTGATAAATTCCGTTCACATTCCACGTACAAATAAATGAGCACAATTTGTTGCCCCGGTTTGAACAGTTTACCGCGTATTTCCTCGATTTTCGTTGAATCTTAACAACTACTGCTGCGACCAAATGTAGAAAGACCGACAGATATCGGCGCGGCCAGTTTTCTGTCTCGCTGAGAAAACTGCGGATCGATATTCACTTTGCTTATTCGCTGACGTTCCCGTGAGCAATAAAGCTTTCGCGCAACTGGTGCACACCCACATGCTGATCATCCCGTTCGGCTAAGCGGATTCGTTACCGTCAATCAACCTCGTTGCAATCGTGACTACAGAGAGAAGCCTACTCCCTCAGGTTAACTGAGGCTTGTCCACTCGACGGTTCCGAGGGAAACGCGTTTTCTTTTCTCGACTACGGTCGGTGCAAAATCTGCGTAACCGTGCTCATATCTTGACAGCCACTTCTAGACATACCTGTATGTTAAACTCGTTTCGTGAGGAATTACCTTCCAGGCATACTGGTTGGGAACTTTAAACCTAACGGAAACTCGAACTATTATCCAACAAGACGGGGTGCGAAGCTATTCCCCCAATTTAAATTAATCTATGTATTTCTATTCCTGCATCACTTCTATGAGCAGAATGCTGATGTTATTTAGAGACCAGTATCACAAAATCTTCTGCCGGATAACTGAATTGCATTCATTAGCCGAAAAGATGTCCAGCGTAATGCACCCCTGTTTACACAGTTCGCCATGAAAAAGCTCCTTCCCCCCACCCGTCTCCTAAATAACCTATGATCACGAGGCTCAAGACTGTCAGTTCGGAATATTTCAAAGAAGCTCGAAGAAGCTATTGTAATTTTACGTCAAACATTCTCTACCGTAGCATGAGATTTATTATTAAGATGAGCACATAAGTATGTGTAGCTTGGACGCCGCCTGCAATAAGTAATACTGATCGAAAAAGTGTACATCAGTGAAATCCTTTATTGAAACCGAAATGATTTGTCGTGGACAGAACAGTATCACTGTTCTCAAACGGTCACTCGTTAGCATACGGTTAAGCCACCTTTGAATGAAATAACAGCATATTCCCGTCGAGTTATTCTCATCGTCAACTGTCTGACAGTATCGAGTGGTATATGGTTTCGTTCCTCCTTCAAGCTGTCTTCAGCTCCAATGATGATTTGCATCACGGCCTGTGATCCACTTTCCTCCCGGGCTGATGCCACAAGCATTCGACTGGATTGAGATCGGGTGATCGAAGTGGTCACGAGGGCCTCTTTGGACCGAGGCGAGGGCGATGTGCAATTTTGTCGTCGTCCTGGAAAATTGCCTATCACCACATCACTTTTATTGCTTCCCGAAACTTATTTGTCCGGAGGATGGCTTTCCATTGCTGAACCGATCTATCCATCTATCCGCTATCCGTCTTGAAAGACCAAAATACTTGGTACTCTCCTGGCGTGTTTTCCCTAATGCCCACCTTCCGACCTTTCTGAGCATTACGTGATCTCAAGGAACGGATAGACAAATTGACTGTCAGACTGGAAAGTACAAGGGAGTCTGACCTTCGTAACAAAACCTATGCAAGGGTAGATCGTATGACACAAAAGTACTACGGTGCTGGACTTGTTTGAAATATTACAAACTGTCGGTGATGAACCTCAGGACCATAGTTTTCCAATTAGTTAATTGTATTTATTTACTTCATTCATTGTGTGATAATAGCGCAATACTTCAGGAACGAGTTCGCCGCCATTCAAAGGCCGCCAACTGGGGGAAGTGACCGGCACCGGGAGCGGAATCTAAACCCCGGGCTGCAGGGCTGGAATTCCCTCGTGATGTGGACCGTTTTGATCACCGCCGGTTCATTTACAGGACAGTGCACATTTTTGACGAGCAGTGCACGTTGATAGAGTTGCTCAAACCACACTCGGATCCACTCCGCAGATACACTGAGTTGACGTCTGATGATGACTACAACATGACGCACGACTGAGGCGTGTGTGTGCGTGTGTGTGTCACTTTTGCTCGGAAAGACCCTACGAAGGTTGTTTGTTCCAACCGTGAATCGTCGATCAGAGAGGCTTGTGACCAGTTGACCAACGAGATGCTCCGTACGGAAGCGGCCACCAATCACTGCGTTCAGTTTTCAAACTAAACTGATAGTTCCCTAAATCTTTGTGATAATTTAGCAAATGTATGCGATAATTTTGGAAATCAGCGTGCTAGTTGCTTAAATCAATCTTAAATTGTTATTTGTGTACAAAGGTCAACCCAAATGATTCATTCGGTGAGACTTATCGGTCCCCTTACCAACCGATTGGAGGCAATCTGAGTTTGGACCCTGAACATGTTGGAGGTGGTCGTTATTTGCCTACTGAATCCCATATTGGTCCAGGCACTTCAGTTGTATTGATCAAAAACGAAATCTGCGTAGTGCAATATGAACTCTGATAACTCGCATTCAGTCAGCTGAACGATCATCGTCGAATCTCACCCCACCCTTATTCATAGCAGAGTAACAGTGACCTTAAACACAGTCAAATGATGACCAGTTTCACTGCAGTCACCCAGATGATCTGTAAGAATGGGATGAGAAACCTCTGAAGATAGCTGTGTGTTGTTCCGTGTTGTCACCTTTGGTGTGATAGTGGGAGCACTTACTAGTGCTGTGCCGTTTTTATATGTCAAATCACAGAGGAGGTACAGTCGAAGAGACAAGGAAGAATTCTGAAGCAACATATTCTACAAATTACTTGGCAAAATATAGCGTGAGCAAGCAGGATATCTATAGGGCGCTGACCTTACGACCGCTTTCCCATTATACCAGTCCACGGGATTTCGATGCCCATTTAAATCAAGGAAGTGTGTTTGCGAAACACTATTACTATCCGGAGGCGAACACTCAGATGCTGAATATCTACTCTAATCCATGTACAGTTGAAACAAATACAAGCACACCTAACGGCGGTGTTCAGCGTAGCCTGTTTTCCAGATTGTTGATGAGAATATTCAGGTTTGTAAGGAATCTGGTTAACCACGGAACTGTAGAGGATTTGTAAATGTTCTTACAGGCAAACATGTTTATACTGGGACTTAGTAGATATTGAAGCACTTTAACTAAGATCAGGACAGACAGGATGTGATTAGTCATCCAGCATATTTGATAAGTCGAAGCAGGTGATTGGCACTGGGATGTTGTATTATGGATCACCTGATTGTTGAAAATACCACTACATCGATAAAGATTTATGATGGAAGTGGTACTTCCCCCTAGTCAAAAACCGGGGCGCTTGACAGGGGAGGTACCGTTAGAGGGCAAGTACAAAATTTCTAAACAAGTAAAGTGAACTGACACTACAAGTTTTTCTGTCCTTTGGTAACCTCTAGTGATAGGTTAGTAGCTAGTGTCTGTCTTTTGACGGTTACAAACTAGGATACAGATACAGATACAAACCTTTACGACACACCAATACTACTCAAGGTCCAATCACGTGTGCGTTATCTACCCTAGTTACGAAACTTGGTGACCTAGTGTGGGTTACGTGAACGGCTAGGTGCACATTTGATCATGACCACTTTTCGAATCACCAGCTGAATGAGTGCTTCAACAGCCGTTGGAGGAAAATGCGATAATCGATTTAAGCGAAAAAGTGAATACTGATTCGCACCATGAGCGGAAAATATTCAATGACCAAGATCGCAGAAGAATCGTTCAATGTGCAAGGAAAAGTGACGATCAAAAACTCATTTCCGACTAACTTGAAATTACTGTATTCCACAAAACCATTGACAAACCAGATAGAGTCCAATTTTAAAAGAGAATTTGCAAAAAGTAAATAGTCCCACAAATTCATAATGGAATTGTGCTCAATAATACGGGCAAATCCCACGATCACTTTGATTGGGATGGAGTAACAGATGAAACTGATACAAACGAACCTGTCGTCCAGTTTATTTTTCATTGATGATCTTCTCGGTGGTTATGGTTAAACTACGAAGAAACTATATATTCATCCGATCAAATGAAACAGGACTGATGTCAAAAATAGACCAGCACGATACACGATGTGGTTACAGGTAGCTCAGTTTTACGATCAACGCTGATGAGACCAATCGCAGCTTATGGTGCTCGCCGACATGAGGGCGATCGGTGAAGGGCAAAAAGAGCATCAAGACCTTACCATCAAACAAAGATGCAAGCCTCAGTATTGTTGCTTGCTGTTCTGTGACGGGTGTAATATGTTATGAATACCACTCCAGAATGAACACCTAAATTTTCACCAGCTTTCTGGAAAAGTGGTCTTCGAACGTATCGGTGAAAACATCAAACACTGATACTGTATTTCTGTTCGACAGTGCACCAACTTTTCGACCGGCCGATGAAGTGTTGCTCGCAGCCGGACATACAGTTCGGTATTTTCCTCCCCACAGTCCACCTTTTAATCCGATCGAGGAGTTGTTCTGTGTTTTTAAAGGAGCTGTGAGATCACCCCTCCAAAAATACAGGCTCCAAGTCACAGCAATCCAGAAGATCAAACCACCAAAGAACATAGGTTCGGGATGTTGGTGCAGTTATTCAAACAAGAAATGGATCTGATTTCACCCATTTTTATGTGCAACGTTTCACAGACATAATTTAGCCTTTAATAAACCTTCCAAAGATTAATATTTTTATAACGGATTCTCTTTGACTTGATAAAATTTTGTACTAAAAAACTTGGAGATTTTCTTCGATAGTCCCTACATCGCCAAGTTAACGACCCGTATAAGGCCATTAAGTTCCGTAACTAGAATAGATAATGCACACGTGATTGGACCTTGAGTAGTATTGGTGTGTCGTAAAGGTTTGTATCTGTATCTGTATCCTAGTTTGTAACCGTCAAAAGACAGACACTAGCTACTAAAGCATCACCAGAGGCTACTAACGGCAAGGAAACTTGTAGAACGACGAGAGAAATAACATTTGACAGAACGACCTGGTGTCCGAAAGGACACCTCCACTCCTAACTCTTGAAAGAAATATCCCATTCAGACTGGACTGTATTCATTCAAATACTAAAAGTAATATCTTTTCAAGGAGATCAAAGTTAATATGGTAAATAAGAAGCAACCATGATGCCCCGCTTTGAATATATCGAACAAATGCTTCAGACAACATAGTTTGGGACTTTTCGTGAATATTTATTTTAATCGATAAGTTGGCAACGAAATAATTTAAAACCTATATTTTGAATAGCTCAGACTAACAAATTAGCTTCACAAAATGTTAAAACAACGTTTACATATAGTCACAAGTACCTTCGATACATCTACAGGACAGCTGAGGAGTAGTGGAAAAAGTGTCCTTTGCAAAATCGTAGCCTTTGTTCCAAAAATCGTTCATCAACCTCAAAATGGTGGCTTCCGCCAGAGGTCGACCACTTCTTAACACTTATTTACTTGCTTCTAGGCGTAACTGCATGTCCTGAAAGTACTTCCCTTTTGTGTTCACAAGCATCCAAAAAGTACATCAAATTAAACTGATAATTTTCCCAGTGCATGTGATAATTTTGAAAATCTATGTCATGATGCATCGAATTACTGCGATCGTTTCTCTTCTCAATGCTAAATGGTGACCCAGGATAAAACTATACATGTCTCCACGGGGAGGCTCCCTAATGTGGTAGGATAATCACATGGAAATCTGACTAGTGCTCCACATGCGCAGTGGAACAAGTTGGCTTTCACTGACGCGGATAGTTAGGGAAAAGTGTCCTTCGCCTACGTGCGATTCATCGGTGAGTTGAATAACACGCCATAGAGTTGTGCATGTTTTCGTGTATTGATGACTAGTTCACGAATTTTGAGTTTGACAGTTTAGGCGAGTCTCCCAAGTGTGACAGTATCATGACTGGTCCGTTTTATTCAGCAAAGGAAAGCTGAATTTGTAAATGAACACTTATTTTGTGTAATTTTTACACGAGCCTCAGTTCGTCTTCCGGAATATCTGAGGGACATTTAGTACAGGAACTAAATGCTGGATACTGATGAAGAGAGGTAGCTGATTGATGTCTGCTGAAGGAAAGACTCCACAGTCTATAGAGAGATTCGAACCCGGGATCCCGATGATTTTTTAGTCCACTGCAATGGCCTTTTTCCCACCACCCGTGGTTCCTCGAGGAGAGATTAAGGCAGTTTCACACGACGGAGGAACTGGAAAATCCTTGTGATCACTAGTTGTTTTATTCCAGTCAGTTATTTAGCTTCATTCTCAAAACTGCTGGCGAAGTTTAAACCAAGCAGCTCTATTATCTATTCTTTTCGAATTCATTTGTCTCATAATGACACGTCAATTTATGAAAACGGTCTGCACAGCTGAATTATTCTTTCCGTTAAGTGAATTAGACAGAGCAACGTACCGATGCACTATCTTTTCATAATGAGATTATTTAGCGAATAGATGGATCGCTCAATAAATCAGTGGTATACTACTTCATGAGATGCGTCTTTTTACTTCAGTTGGTCCTCTACCCAATCAAGTACTAATGGAGTTTAAACACTTACCAAACAGTGTCACTCTGTGATGTGGCACACACAGTATTTGTGAGACCAGTTACACTGAAAATGGTAGCAATCACTTTGATCTACAAAGTCAAACCTGAAGATACAAAACCTTTTTGGAACAATGAGCCAGGATTTCATTTTCTGTCCGATTTCAGTACTCAATCTGACTGTGCCAGAAACACGTATGCATTTGTGGTCGAAAATGCGTCGCATTCTTCGTCAGTTGTACATGGAACGTAATAACTACGACTATTTCTTCAAAGCAGACGATGATACTTACGCGGTGATGGAAAATTTGCGTGTGGCGTTAGCTGAGAATTCCCCCGAGAAATCTTTCATGACAGGATTTCGTTGGAATGTGAGTTAGAAAAAGACTTTATGACTTATGTCACATACTTTACTGAGTGAATGGATTTTGGTTGGCTGAGGTGATTGACTGAACCATAAATTTTTGGGCTTATGCTTTAAATTGTATGCATAAGAGCATAAAAGCAAGGATATGTACGTTGCTATCAGGTCATCGCTTGGGCTGACATGCATTTGCTTATATGCCGGTGACACCGCGGTGTGTCACTTCCATAGGACTTGTGCATTTTGATTTAAGCTACTAAAAAGTAGCAGTAGGTAACTGTTAAATATCAAAGACATTTACTGAAAAAAAAATCCGTTGGGTTTGTTCCTTTGCGCACATAGACAACCGCGCTGATGCTCGTCAACCATTGCTTCAAAAATGCAATTATCAACCCTTGGAAGAATTCTGGCAGCCCTAATAGTGTTTCACCAACGTATATAAGCTCGTATTTTTGTAATTAGTCAGGTCATTTCGCATAGGTTGACGTTCATCTGTGTGAAGCTTTCGAGTCAAATCGCACGTCATGGCCCACTTCTGCAATTTCAACATATCAAAAGCTTTCAGTGATCTGTCTTGTGCTTCCATTCATGAGCACAGACTCCATCACCAATCTGACTACCGTTTGAATTTGTACTCTATCTTTGGTATCTTAAAGTGATAGCCACCATTTACTGTATGACCTCAACAAAAAGAATAACCTCGCTGTTAGAACCTCCATGACACCAGTAAATCAAGCTATTTTAGAAGTAAGATGTAAGTTCCTCACTTCCAGTTTACCGTAAGATAAACGTTACTTGCTTCCGCAAGCAGACCACTAGCAGAAGCAAGCTTTCAGCCTTAAAACCTGAGAAGTGCCAGTGAGAAGTGACCGATTGGAGAAGTACTGTAAGAATGACTTACAGTCGTTCGAGTACCTTCATGGAGCATATTTCTAACCTCCAACTGAAAGTGCTAGGTAGCTCATCGGTACTACATCACGTAACAGAAACTGCTCCTAAGCGGTCATTAAATACCCAAGTCACAGATGTGTCACCAACACCCGTCCCCTCTCCCCTCATTAACTTTATTGATTACCCGAAGATAAAGGTCAAAGACTATTATTGGGGTATAGGTGGCCCCAGAAAAACAAGTTTTTCGTACTCCTTCACATAAAATCTAGATAATAAGCAAAGGAATTTAGTTAAGAGAATAAAGCGATGTGGAAATACCTATTTGGTTACTGAATTTCTTGTTGAAAGTGTGCAGCAGAGCAATTTCAGCAAAATCTACTCTAAATGTCCAATCAAAAACAGTGCTGAAAGGTCGTTATGGTACTCTTAACTGTAATTACTTGATTGCAGTCTCCTGCTTACGTACCGAAGTCTACGAATGATTCTGTTCCTTGTCAACCATTGAAATCAATTAGAAGAATAACCTCTGAAGGTAGTATCACAAGATTGCGTAACTTCATCTCTGTTTATAGGTACCTGCCAATGATACGTTTGCCACCAAACATACTCATTGATTAGTTACAGCTTTCTAGATATTGAGTCCACCAGCCTACTCTATTAGGCGCATTATTTTCGGCCCCAAGTTTCAATTAACTTATTTCAAGACTGGAGCCAAATTTTCAAATACAAAATTGAAAACTGGACAGTTACATGGCAGCAGTGGGAAATTGACATCTAAATGACCATGGTTTCGTTACTGTAACAAAGTACCGCAGAAGAATGGCGATTCGTATTATTATAATGTGTCCAGACTCTGTGGCACCTAATGTGCCACTACTCTATAGCAAAGCAGTATTCCTTGGAGTATTCTCAATATTTGTTTTCAGCCTGTAAAGATTGATTGAAATGGGACATGGAAATTCTGCTCGCCACATCGAGGAACTACATAAAAATCGTTTAGTTCAGATCTTGTGCCGTCTATCACAATTTTGTTTTGTATCCACCACAAAGTTCGTCAGCTTTCCTTGCACTTTGACCACTAATTCCCACGCCGACCACGGCCCGTCACTACTGCGCTCACGTGACAATTTGTTTTTTCTTCAACCCTATCTCGTCACGCAACTTTAGCCTTGTTCTTATGACCGGTATAGAATGACCCTAATTGTCATTTGTCTAATTGTCGACCTTATCTGTTCGTACTGAACTCTGATTGGAAACAGATTTTATCGCTTAAGTAACCTTTTCCCTCTGTTTTTGAAGCCCTTGACACTGAGCCACTGGTATCGATGACCCATTCTCTTATGACGTCAAAACTGTCCGGGTTACTTGACAAGGCCCAAAAGTCTGGTCGTACTTATCTTTCCCCCTCTGCCTGCCCTCGCTGTGTGAATGACCGAACTTGGCCATCCAGCTGTGGTCATGCATTTACTCATAGCCATGCTATTCCGTTTATTCTTCACCGCGCTTGTGTGTGGGTTCCCTCAGCAATCAGCATTCTTTTGACTTTTGACTGGTCAAAGTGCCCCCATAAATAAGACCTTTCTTTGAGAACCACTTGATTTGCTAGTGAATTGCCGTCTCGAGTGTTTCCTCGATTTGGTCATTCTGAGCCTTTTGTTGACCGTGTTGATTTTTGTGGTCGGTTTGCCCACCATTTGAGTTACTTCATTATTATTGTTTGATAGTTTGTCCTACAGTACACGTAGTGAAGTTATTTTGTGTCATCTGTCACGAGACTGGTGGTTCTTCCATCTGCGAGCCACTCAGTTACGAGACGTTAGTCCTGTACACTGGCCGCTGAATAGTGCCTGGTTCAGAGTGTCATTGACAAAACTTCTTTCAAAGATTGATTCTCATTTATTGTAACCTATGTCAGCCAGTGTAATGAAGTCCTCCGGGGACCTCTGATCACGTTTTTGTAATCTTCCCAGGTCTGTCATCACAGGTCGTGTAAAGTAAATTTATAGTCAAAACGATTTGCGATGCGATTGCTTCAAGTGACGACTGTTGTTGAGAGCACAAAGCTGGTTTGAGATTGTCTGAAGGCTAAAACGGGTTGCCCTAATCCGTCTTCGCACAGGCTACAGGAATCAGCTAATAAATCTCCTCATCGGGTACATGAACAGCCTTTTGAAAGTTCTTTTTTAACACGATGCAGAAAGCATCGTCATCCTAGACGGATGTGTTGGTTTCTTGTCTGCCGTAACTTGTTGTGACATCACGTTTTACGTAAATAATTCTAAAACAAAGGTAGTCACTCAGGGTAGGATTTTGCGCCTTATTTTCCGCAGAAGGATATCTCCTTACTCTTTTTTAAATGCGTAGAATTTTTCGGGTTTCGGATAACCATCCTCCAAAGCAGTGAAAACGTAATCTCGTTCCAGGGTCATGTGATCAAAAGCAAACGGTTTTTCTAAAGGAGCCTATCATGAACGGCAAATTGGTATATATATATATATATATATATATATATATATATATATATATATATATATATATATATATATATATATATATATATTGCAGTTGTCCTACAATGTCGATTTCCCGTAGGAAATAGAAAAAAGGAATACTTTCCATTTTCTAGATGTACCCCTTGTGAGATGAGGCCACGGCAAACTGAGCCGTCGCGTGTATTGGAAGACTGAAGGGGACAGGCAAGTATACAAATTTTGCCAGCTTTTCACCTTCGGGGGTGTAAACAAAACTTAATTCGCTCCCTCACAGCCCGTGTGCGAATGATTTGTTCGGCTGAGACATTAAATGAATAACTACACATTTTTAAGCAAACACCTCTGGATGACGCATATCCCGAAGGTTTCACTTAGAAGAAAATAGCAGAAAGATCAACGAGACGGGTTTTATTGACCTTTGGGAAGGAAGAATTACGCATTCAACTCCCTTTCCAAGGAGAAAGCAAAAACTAGTTACTTATGATATACTTAGAAAAGGCAATCGCTCGCACCTTTCCCGCGGCAACACTACGTGCCTGCTTCACTAGTCGACCAGTGATTCTAACAAACCTAAAAGAAAAGTGATCTGTCCTTTCCTCGTTCAAGTTAACCTGTTGATTTGTTTGCCCATGTTCGGTGAGCTACAGAGATAGAACGACATGGCAAATATCACAAAGGATCAAAGAGAACATACCAGCTTAACTGACGACGGGAAACAGAAAAGTCATTACCGGTGCAATTGTGCTGCACCTTGCGGACACCAAACATTGCGTAAACAACGAAGCATTCAAAATGGTCTATAGAATCCTCATGAAGGCTCCGTAAGTCGCTCGAAAACAATACTTAGCAACGACAGATGCTGTAGCAATCAGATTACCCAACCCACCATTTTGATGTAGGTGAATGAATATTTCTCGGAAACTATGTGAAAGACATTGTGTGATAAATGATCCCTGAAGTTCTATCTAACGTAGATATACAGGGGAAGTTACTTAATTCAACCGCTGCGCCGCCTTGTTATTACATACTGGTTTAGAAATGTGCTTAGTTTGCCATAGGTGAAAGGTGGAGTCCAAAGGACAGCCAGCTGAATAAATATTCATCAATCCCGCACACTACTCGCAAGTAACTGCGTGATACATATACAAAAAATGGGACGCAGCTTTAGGATGGCCGGATGTGTACCCCATCTTGTGGAGAAGACCTGACTTTGTGGGAGGCATTCGCTTGGAGTTAACGGAGCAGGTACCGTGTCTCCATTCGAAGCTGTTGGGCATCTTTGACTGTCACAGAGGTAGACATCTGAACAAGCTTACCTTGGTGAATCGGATCAGCCCGGACGGGAGTGAGGTGGCGCAGTGGTGACACATGCCTTCGAGGTGGAAAGGCCCGGGTTCCAACCCTGGGTGTGGCAGAGAATATGCACCACTGATGAGGTCTAACAAGAGCGAAACTCGAGTCTGGTGCTTCCGAGTGCAGGTCGGTCAGATGACCTGAGGTTTGTGCGCGAAAGATGGAGTCCAAAGGACAGTCAGCTAAACGAAAATAACTCTGCCCAAAAGGCACGTGAATAAATGATTGAGATGGTTGTTTTATAGGATCGGAGAATTCCGACGTGCTACAGACGACTTCGGAATTAAATTCAAATGTACTTAAACTAGACAGAAATCGTTTTGGACTTACTTGTGAATTGTTGTGTAGCCTTTTTGACAACGACGTTGTTGAGCACGGTTCATGACGGTCGTTTTTAATTCCACTCACGGTATTAAAATGATACTCCCCTTCTGTGAGCAATCGGACGATTGAGATATGCGTATAGCCCCGGATCAAACGTTATGAACACCGAGACCGCCTGCATATACGGGTGTATTAATCAATAATCGATCATTAAAATTACTGAATAATACAAACCTCAATTCGCGAGATGTCTCGAATATGATGGTCTTTCAATGCATCTTCCGAAATAAGGTACGTCAGAGGGGAATAAGACAGCACGCAGCTGTGTCCAAAGGGTTTGCCTACAAAAGGCAAAAGGCAGCGTCAATTACGGTGCGCCAACAAAGAGAGCTGCAGCCGTGTCAAGGCGTGTTCAAGACAGCGCTCGTCTGTGTCCAATAATGCCAATGAACTTGGTCAGCCGCAGTCGGATTAAATGTGATCAAGGTCAACATGTGACACGCGTGAATGGGGCAAAGATCACAGTGATATACGGCTCAAACGGAAATCAATCAAATGGAGAAAGTGAGGTGCACACAAATGAATCGCGCAGTCAAGTGTTTGTGAGCAGTCAGTCATGCAGTGTGTACGTGAGAGCACTTGCGTGTACCAAGCGGCTCAAAAACAAACCCAGTTAGACGGAAAGGGTCGGGGGCGCGAGTGATCTGGGGCAGAGAACAGAAGATCCGTGAACCGTCCACCAAGTGGAATGTGTGTGTGTGTGTGTGTGTGTGTATGAATGTGCATCTATGTTTCAAAGCGTGTGCGATAGACCAGACGAGTGAGAATGGCGTTCCGGGTCAGGCCAAAGGCAGCGTGCTGCGTCAATTAGTGCGAATGTCGAGGGCGTCGAGGTCCGACCAGTGAGGAAAATAAGCATGAACTATACACAAAAGTCCTCATTCTAGGGAAATAAGCAACATCGTATGATCTTAGATACGGTGCCCAAAAGTGAAATAAACAACGGCGAAGAGAGTCACCCATACACCGAAACACGTGGTCCACATGCATCATGGGCAAATCAGAATTAGGGGCAACTCACAATTTATTTGGTTAGACGTCTAAACAGATTTAACACTCTCCCCCCCCCCCTTCCTCAGAGCCAGCATAGCTTTCTTTAGGTACTCGTTTCGGATCATCGACGCGAGTACTCGCAGAATTACAACTAGCTTTTGGCGAAACCACGACAACTTGTTAAGAACCTGAGCCATCGTACGTGTTTCCACTTAATACGTGGAAGTAGCAGCGGCACGTACCTATAGATGTACGCAGCTGGAGAAGTTACACGAAGGATGTGAAGCTGACCGCTGATAACTGACGTCATCAACAAATATAACTGATTTTTTTGGTTCAAAGTAGTGTTTCCCTCTTATTTCCATTGTTTCCCCTAACAGACTTTGTGTCCGGGTGGCTATTTTTCCGGTGGCTCAGGTTACGTTCTGTCTCGACAAGCGCTGACACAAATCGTGGAACAAGCAATCGATAAACATCCAAACTGTCCCACGTACGATGAAGACAAAGAAGATGTGAAATTGTGTAAGTACTAACCTTTCACCACATCGGATGCGGGTATGTACGGGGGCTTTACTACTAGATTTTAATTTGCTCTGCTCGAGTACTACAGGTAGCAGTCAAGATCCAGATCTCGATAAATCGAGCAAAATACTTCAACCGGGTGCAAGTATCTGAATCTCAGGTGTAAAATCAGGCGCTAACGAACAGACTGAAAGGGGCTGCGAAGGAGTCCATAATGTTAACTAGGAGACGAAGATACCAAGCTGAATAGCCATTCAGTGAATCCATTCGCACAGATCCACAGTAAAGCGACTGACACTAATTATTCCAAATTTTGATTGTCACCGTTGATATTCTTCGAAAAGCTCCTAAAACTCATGAGTTCACGGAGTTCGCCTGAATAGTTTTACCGAAAATCAACAATCAATCTGTTTTCTTGCGAGGTCTGTGAATATCTTCCCAGCCGAATCCGCAAAGTAGTTAACTCAAAGAAGAATTGAAACGACATGTTGACTTGCGACACGAAAGTATGTAGTACTCTGTGCTTAAATGGATGGAGTATACAGACATACCATAATTACTGTACTGTCTACACAGTGGAACCCAACTTTATCCAACATCACAAACAAACTTCCTATGGACACAAAAAGCTGTCTATAAGTAGTTAAGATATGCCACCATAGCAACCGAATATCGTGATGAAAAAATCGTATTTTCATGTTGTAAAGTTGTGTAACATGTAAGGAAATTGTTTCAGTGTATTTGAGAGTTCAAATTAAACTAAACGTGTTAAAAGAAGTTCATTTGCATTCCAAAAATGCTTTCTTCTGCGGCAGACTGAACCTCGGAGCTCGTTCAGTATGCCTTACACTTAGAAACATTCTATTGCCTTTTTCTGTGCGAACCTGATACCGTTGCGAAATGCCCGGAATGTGTTTCACACTACGACGCGCAAAAAATTAGTGTTCGCAAGAGTGATATAAAGACACCAAGGTGCATGTAAATCGCTCGATAGAACTTCTGTTTACTGTTGCAACAAATCATAATTACTCAAGAGTTCATTGAAACTATTCCAGCGTAATGATTTGTTGTCGGTGGAACGTCTCACCGGAACCACCCATGCAAAACAGCATCAGGTTACCTGACTTTCTAAAAGTAGGGATATAAAAGTAGACCACTTCCCAAATGGAAAATTTTCACAAATTTAATTTCGAGAAAGGTTGAACATAACCAAAATGTTTTGGATGCTTGGATGCATAGAGCAGAAGTTCGACTTCTACACAGCAGGTTTAGGCTCTAGAAGCAAAACTGTATGGCAAACCCATCTTTTGAATTTACCGGGGGCCGAAAGTTGCTTCAATAAAATTTAACGGCTTCAAAATGTTTTTGTGGACAATCAGTTAGTTTCATGACGAAGTAAGTTGAGCTCTCGTATATGGCGATTCTGGTTTAGAGAAAAGGGCAAAACAGAGAACAACCTCGTATTTAAGATCTCCATCTTCAGATCATTGCAGTTATAAGGCAGTTAGTAAGACGCTCTGGAGAGGTCAGAATTCGCAACTTGGATATTGTGATAGCCACAAATTAAAGTGCGGCACACTGGCACGGCACTCGCCAGTAAAAATAACCTTGAAAATTCAAAAGTGCGTGCATCCTTATTGTTTCAACCTGCTACTCAGAAATATGGTCTACGGTCCAACTGAAAGAACTGCTTCTGGTAGGATTATCACCTGCGCACACGTGATGTAAACCAGCCTTAGTGAATTTCACTTTCATAGTCAATCCCATTATTGGTATTCAACATTTCTACTGATTTTTGACTTTCTAGCATCAAGAAAATTCATTGTGTTAAGGAATTTGCACATGATTCCCAGTTCACCGAAAGTCACATAACTAACTTTATGTTTTCAAACTCGAACTGATACACTGCAAAGATGATTCAATAACGACCAATTGCACAGAAAATCAATTGGGATCTGAATGTCAACTGGATCGGTGGTTTCATTCTCATTACCTCTATGTACTGGTTGGCGTAAGTTCTTGCTGAAAGGCTGATAAATATGATGATAGTTTTGTAATGTTATCCTGTTATGGTAGGTCAATAACAGCCATCAGTACGATTAGTGTAACGTTGCCTCTTGAAGTGTGTGGAATCTGCGGGCTTTTCCCATGCTCGCTGACACATGTATTTGTTAGCATCAAAGTGTGTTCATGAAAACGTTTCGAGATTATGCCCCGGAAATCCATTTTTCCTAAGTCTACGGGAGCAAAGCTCGCTCACCACTTTCGTATCACACCATAATTCTCTGCATATGATTCGCTTTCCGTCAAATTCCAATGGTTTATTGCATAAATGCTGCCAGTTTCGAACACATTCTTGCAAAGTTCTTGTGCAGTTATAAATAGGAGGAAGCATCTCTACCCTGATCCCGATAATAATCCGTGTCTCATTCGGGACAGGTTTATGCGGACGCGCTGTTGGAGTCGATTTGATTGATAAATTTGGCCCATCTGGACTTTCCTTGTTCTATCCATACTCTTTGGATGACTATTTCAAAATGCCTAACCGAAAGAAATTAGTGAGTGAATACAACCAGCAGTTATTTTTAATATCATAAATTTAACCAGTGCTTAACGGCTGATGAACTCTATTTCGGATATATTTGTACTGAGAGAGTGTGTGGAGGTGATTACCACAATTATGGTCGATATTTTCATTGGATTTCGGTGCCTTAAATTGACTGTTGAAGGTTTATTCTAGAAATAAAGTTATCCTTTTGTGGAAAACCTTTCAGATTATTCAGAAAGTATTCGTGCTTACAGTTACGCAGAGCTAGACCTTGTGTTAAACCTGAACAAGTAACGTGGAAAACAAACTCTGGAGTTCCTCTAATAAGCAATTATCAGTTGAATATTTATACAATAGGAGTGGTTCTTTAGGTATTCCCAACATGAAAAGTGGGCTTCAATTCCGTTGGGCGTGTGTGTGTGTGGATGGAGCTGTAGCAAGTTAAGGCTAACGATCTTACCGAATTATACAAGCAGGCCAAATTTGGTGGCTTGAACGACGGTGACTCCGAAAAACACATTTCACACAGTGTATCGGTTGTGAGTGCCGAAAGTTGTTCATGTAGCTTTGCATCAAATCTTGAATTGGTCCAGCTAGTAAAAGTTTTCAACATTATATTGTATTATGTTTCTGTGTTAGACTGGCAACCCTAGAGACACGACCGTTAAAAATTCTTTTCAGCTCGAAGACCCAGTTGTAAGGCACCAGGTCTCGGTAAGAGAGCTGACAAAATTGAATTCAACTTGGACGCACTTCAGCTCCCAGCTGATTGTCAACCTACAACCAATTTGGTTTTTTATTACTTGCCTGTGCATGAAGGAAGTGGAGGGGGTATATACCCCGTAGCCACGAGGACCCAATTCACTACTGGGGATAACCGGTAACCGAACCCTGAGACTTGGACTGGCGAAGAACTACATAAGGTCCCAATGGGTCAGGTGTGGTAACGATCGGACGACAGTGAGAATTACTGTCTGGTGGGAGTATCATGAACAAATGTATTATTATTCACTTCCTTTATTTACTGTACAACAAAGCATAGTATTCCTGGAAGAAGGACATGGCTGATCAAAAACTGCCAAGTACTTATTTGTTATACTTATATGTGACTGTTTCCTGCGAAAGGACAAGCTGACATTTAGGGTGTCTCCGATGACAGCTGTCTACACGTTTTAGTCTGAGGCACGATCTGCACACTGTAAGATCCAACTCTTGCACCAGTCACGTGCTATGAAGACCGACTGAAGGCACAGGCCATCCAGGTCTGCCTTATAACGTTAGCCAGTATTTTCAGTCGGCCATCTAGGTGACACTTCCAGTTTCAGAAAAGTGATAGCTGAAGACTCCTCTTCGTAGGTCGTATTTCGAGTCAGTGAATGACATGGTCGGACCACTGTAGACTGACGTCGTCGGAGGAACGAAGAAAGTCAGTCTGTATTCGCACTGTGTATACTAGTGGCGGAGTTTGAGACGCGATCATACCACCTGATTTTGGCCATGTAGTGGAGGCACCCATGGTCGAAACTTTCCAGCTTTTCTGCATCGTCTACTCTCTCTGGCCAGGTTTCGCACGCATACGTGAAAACTGGGCTGCCGAATGATCCGTATATGAGGAGCTTTTTGTGGAGGCTTATTTTGCTGAGAGACCAAGATGATTTGCAAACATGTAGGAACGCCCTCCTTGTGCAGCCATTTGCCTGGATAGTAGAACCTAGGAACCTAAAGTGAGGCAGCTGTTCCTGAGTTTCACCTTTGACGCGTACTTTGTGTGTTGCCCCTCGCGAAGGCGTGGAGGATTTCGTTTTTGTGGTGTTTGTCTCAAGACCAACAGTCTTGGCTCCACATGTTATACGGTCGAGAACCGGCTGCAGAGTTCCGGGATCCTCTCATGGAATGGCAACGTCGTCGGCGAATTCGAGGTCAGTGACCCGAGAATCGTGGCCAAGTTTTATCCTTCAAAAGATGTTGAGGGCCCAACGCATTAGCCAGTCTATGGCGCGGTTAAATACGGCCGGTGATAAAGCGCAACCTTGGTGAACGCCCAAGTTCAATGGGAACTCTAGAGACCCTTCGCCGTGGGTGCAGGTACGCGCCTGCTTTGCCGCGTAGTGCGATCTTATCAATCTGATCTGATTTTTGGCTACTCGATCGCTTCACAGTACGCCCCAGAGTGGCTGTCAGTCATCGGAGTCGAGAGCTGCTAGAAATCTAGTGAAGCGTGCTCGGGTGGGTTGCTAGAATTTATAGTGGTGTTGTAGATTTCGCCGTAGCATAAAGATCTGGTTAACACAGCATCTTCTTCGAAGAAAATCACACGGGTTGGAGGATGTTCGCGCGTCCCAAACAGCAACAGAGCGATTTAGCAGAACAGTCACAAAAAGCTTAGCCGCTGTATTGAAGAAGGTGATACACCAGTAGTTCGCGCTCTAGTGTGCTATTGGGAGTAGAATAGAGGTTGACCAGCGTATGGGAAAAACTTCGGTGTCCCAGGTACGATGGAATAGCGCAGTTAGTGGGTTCAATAGAGTTAGAAACCAAGATTTGAAGATCTAGGATGAAAAACTATCTTCTCCAGGTGACTTCTTGTTTTTCAACGCTTGAGCGGTGGCGGTGGTTTCCGATTCGCCAAGAGGCTCGAGGTCGATTGAATATTGGTCTTTTTCATCGTATGCCGTTAAACAGATGGATTGGATGGGATGGTGCTACGCAGTTCACCGAAATGTTCAGCCTACCTTTGAAGTTTCTGGTTGCAGCTCGATATGGGGTGGCCGCTATTGTCGTGTAGCATGGGAGGAGGAGGTTGTGCCCTTTCCGAGGACGAGCGAATGAGCCGGAAAAGCTATCCAAAGTCCCAAACAGGGTCTGCTGTTTCCATCCGGCCTTCAGTTTCGAACTAATAACCATCACCGTCGCTTTTTGCTGAGCGTGTAGCTTCGTGGCGAGGGTTTTAGTAGTCAGAGGAATTGCGGAGTCTCGTATCCTTAGCCTTGACACAGAACTTGAGGGTTTCTGCAGAAATCCAATCTTTCCTGTGCTAATTGGTCTTGCTTAGCTGATCAAGAGAGGTGCTGGCGATGGACGCTTTCAGCCTCGTCCATTACTCATCTACGTCACCATCCTTGTCGATTGCAACTAATCTAGATGAAATCGCGTTTAACAGGGCCTGAAAAGTTTTCCAGGTTGTTAGCTTAGAAGTATTTTCTTTGTAGTGAGGACGAGATTTTTTCCTACTGAAAGATGAAACGAGAACGTACCAGTGTGTGGTCGGTGCTATTGGATTTTCCGACTACGCCTTCCCGGTTCGCCTGACAGTTGTTGATCGATGATGCGCAACGAGAACGCAGTCAATTTTGTGCTCTATCCTACAGTCGTTAAAGTATAAAGTTATTAGGTGCTTTTTGAATGTCGGAAGTTGGTATTGGTGGCAGCCAGTCGATTGAGGTCTGCAAATGTAACCAAGCGGTTGCCATGTTCTCATCGCCCGCCGAGACCAAATCTCCAGTGAATGTTGGGTGTATTCATCTGCTAGGCCGTGTGCGCTTTTCAATCTCCAGCAGTTAGTAGGTTATGGACCTTAGAAACACGACTGACCGAATTCTGAAGCTCATAGTCGAAGACGTATTTAGTGGTTGGTTCAGCATGTAGCACTGGGGTTAAGAATGCAATTACGGAATGCTCCTGAACAATGCCATGGCAATTCTCATTGAAACCGGTTCCAAAGAGATCAGGACATAATAAGCTCGGCAGTTTATTGCTATCGCAACTCCATGAAGCCCGAAATGATCTGCTGGCCCATTGTGGTACATTAAGTAGGAGATACTTGAACATGTCGGCTGCTGCAGACGGGTAGGCATATTTCGGATAGACAAGCTACGCCAATTCCGTAGTCGTAGAATGTCCACATGGTAATGCACTGGTTACCTGTGTCTAAGAGAGTCCTCTCGTTCCGGCGGGTTACGGGATCTCGTGACTTTGTGTTTAGATTTAGGTTCCCAGCTCGTGTTTGGATCACCCCCGCCCACCGCCGAAACACGGGATACAGCGCTTACCGGAGATGTAGTAGATAAGCTAGTTATAGCTAATTATAGCTAATTATAGAGACAAAATCCATTGAGAGGCCTGAGAATAGTGTACAAAGCTGTGTCTCCAGCTCCACTCGGCTTTTGTTCCAGGTTGCACCTCTAGCCCATGCACAGCTAAGTGCTATTTGTCGGGCAACAGGAAGTTCGTGTGTTAGGAGCGGGTGACCGATCGTTTGATCATACGCCGTTTGGATGGTGGTCTACAAATCCAGGACACCTAACACTTCCGAGTTGTCTTGGTGCATGGTTTCCGGCAGCTCTCTAGGAGCTCGTTCGCCATTCGGTAGAGGCATTCATGGAGCAGGGGGTCATGCAACCCCGTTGATTGAACCAATTTCCTCGGTAGCCACCGGACTCAACCGATCTAGCCTGACTATGTTGGAGTATCTGTCTTTGCATGCCGGGTGTCTTCTCATCGAGGTTTTCAGGTCTTGATTACCTTCAATTTGGTTTGGTCTGCTTGTCGAGTTGCTTGCCGGAGTGTGGTCGCGGAAGCATGCATCTGCTTCGTGGGGCTACAAGTGGGAGCTGGGTAAATGAAGATGGCCAAAGAGATAGAAAGTACCCCAGGGGGGCACAACAGTCTACGAACTCGGATGGGCTACTCGTTTCCTATACCCCATACACCCCGAGCCGAGTGTGGAAGTGTCCTCTTTCTCCCGCTTAGAATGTGGAAGCTGGCTGTGTGGTGCCCAAGAGACCTGTCTCTCGCTGGCTGGATCAACTGTCAATCATCAAACTATTGCTCGATCCCGTCAAAGACAGTTATCAGGGTTCTTAACGCTTCAGTTACGTAACATATATGTTTACATACATGATCGTGTTCCTGTGCGCCATAGAGGACAATGCGGACGTTAAACGCGAAATGCAGCTGCTGGCACGGACCGTGTGAAAGAGGTTGACTTGATGGATCCCAGATCAATCAGAATCGATCAAGCAGATGACTTTTCTGAATGCCGTTGACAAAATTACTAAATCCATTAGGACAAGTATAATGGATTGTGATGCATTGGAAATGTTTCTCAATATATAGTTTGAGTTTCATTACTGAACTAAGGTACCTGTCAGCATCGGCAGACGAAGTCATTTTAATGAAACTTTACTCGAATTTAGGTTGATCCCTTACGCACTATGGACAACTGAATGAGTGTGACCTTGGTTGCCAAGATAAACTGTTCTAAGCCATGTAAGGTAAGAATTATTTGCTTACGAAAATGTGATTAAATAACTAAAAAAGGATGGAAATTGTTATCCTCTGTTATATTTAGAAACGTCCTCATTTCAGGAGTTCAATGAAAGTGGATTTTCCATCTCAAACGTTCTCGGTACTTGAACTTATAAAAAACCTCAACAGAAATTCTTTCATAATTGGAAGATTTCACGATGTACGTGGTTAAAAAATGCTTCTTGAGGATTTTTGACAAACACAGAAAAATGGGAATTCCAGCTCTCACCAGTGTGAGTATTAGAATCAAGATTATTTGAGAGTGTCTCTTTGGTCGCTAATATTGTTATCATGATAGCTATGGAAAGATACACTGAACCTGAATTTTTTCGGCGTATCCATAAAGGGGACCAAAAGAGAATTGGAAAGACTCATAAGTTTAAATCCTCTGTGACGGAACTAGACCAGTGTTTTAACGTGAATAGGAACATTGGTTATAGGGCAAATCACACAATTTTTTTAACAAAAACAGATTTCAGAGTTATAAGATCGAGTACATCAAATGGACAAGACGACTGTACGCGCACTACGCTCAAAAACCATGCCTGAAATCCTTACCAATAATCCAGCTCGAGAATATTCCGAGGCACTGTTAATCCTTGTGGACATAAAGCAGCCGGAATTTTTAACGCGGTTAGTATCACGTGACATGAAGATTGCTTTGGATGCCCAACAAAGAATGACTTATTCTGATTTCATCATACGGTTCAATTCACGAGAGTTATCATTTTGGCAATGGGTATGCTTCTCATATTAACGTACGGTATATGACGAGCCGTGGATGGGATGGAGAAAAACATTTGTAGTAAGCACTTCACCAGAAAGTGTATACCGCCGAATGCCGAGATACTGTTGATTTGGACCGGAGTAAAACATATTTAGCTTTATTTGTTGAGTTCAATGAAAGGCACCTCGAATAGCGCGAAAATCTTCACCGTTGACTGACAAATTCGTGGAAATCAATGGAAACATACCATCTGACTAGGTTTTAGTTGTTCAGGGTAAAGCCGCATGTCTTATTTCACTACAGACTCGTGAATATAGCCGTGCAAAACCGTTTTCCGTCATTATTCACTTCTACACATGTGGGAGCAAGCAGTGTGTTCAAAAATATCATGGACACCCTGGGGAGGACGAAATTCGCTACTTGCTACTTCAATGCTTGTTAGTAGGCAAACTAGTGTATCACAAAGTATAGTTCGCCTAATTCGTAACGCTCGAAAGCTGCACACCGCCCACTTGTTGCAAACGCGTTATGTGAGGCTCGTAGGAGCTTGGACGACTGAGATATGCCGTGAACCACATGCTCAGCTTTGCCAGCGTCGAAATACAGCTAGCCTAAAAGTTTGATAGTCACAATGACCACGGAGCCTACCGATATTCTTTGAGATCTAAATGACCGAGTGAGCGCATCTGTGAGTGTGCGCAGGTGTACACAGGCTAGGAACAGTAGTAAAAATCAGTGCGGCTGATCATCGATCGTAATGAGGTTGTTGATTATAGGCATGTGTGCGGGACAAGGGAAATCAGCGGTTCTCGACCGCAGCGTTGTTTGTCCCTTTATGGAGAAAAAGTGTAATCTAAATGAGAACGCCATCCCCACGCGCCTGCACTCACATGCGAACGTCCCTTGTGACCCTTTCCAGTATGTATATAAATCAAACAGGTGCACTGTAGACGATGAAGCCTCTCTCATTCACCTTAGGAGTGAATCTTTGAAATAAAACATTTGACACTATTCCATACAGTCCGCTCTCACTCTGAACCCATTCACTCGGATATTCCTAAAACTGTCTCACCTCTGTGAGTGCTGAAGTTATCGCACGCACGCACGCACGCACGCACGCACGCACTCGCACTTGCGTGTGCACACAAGCACACACACACACACCGCAACTATCGTTTTATCATGCCTTTTCGGTAGGTATAAAGCATATCAAACTTGTGTCCTTTTTTCATTTATGTTGCGCAGAATACGCATATAGTCCACAACCGTCACTAAACTAAGTTTTCACCGAGTAATGAACTTGATTAGCAATTGAACAAAGCAAATAGTGGAATTGGTATTGAGATTGCTTTGGCCTTTAAAAGATCAAGCAATCGTTCTCCTGTTCCCAAAATAACTAGTGTATCATTCTGGATGCAGATTTTCTGGCATGTTTCTGGTTAAAATAGTTGGTTAGAAACAACACCATAATGTACCATACAGATCCACTACCACCAAACCGTATTGTCCCGAGCGCAATACAGCATTTAGGTCGAAATCTTTCTACAAACAGATTCGATTCTGGCCTTCAATCCATCCGGAGGTTCCTGCTCGGGACCGTATGCTCTTCTCTTGAAATAGCCTCACGAGGTAAAATCTAATGGGGTTAAGTCCGGAGACCTTGGAGACCGTAGTATCGGGTCCTGCCCTCCCATCTATTGCAAGGGAAACGTCTCATCAAGCCAGACAGAGGCTACGATAGCGGAGGGTGCTGGCGCTCCTTTCTTCTGAAGGAACATTGGTAATATGATGGACAAGGGCAGACCTCCTGGTATTCTGAAAGTGTCTCCTTCATCGTATGCAGATAGAAGCTTGCATTCACATTGTCGAAAAGAAACACAACCAATAGGTCGTGACACGTGGATGCCACACCATACATTCACCTTCACATCGCCTTGTCCATTATTTTCATAACAGTCAAGGGAATTCTTCTGGTGCCAGCTACTCCCGCATTGATAACCATTGATATTACGCAGATTAAATATGGATTCGACAGTGAAAAAGGCGTCACTGCGCAACGTTGATTGGAATGCTTCTATGTCCTTTGAGGACAGTCTCACTGAAATGAAATCTGAACCGGACGAGGCTTGTGACCCTGGTAGCCCCTTTTCCCCTGGATATGCATAACGGAACTCGAGGAGATTCCCAATTAGCTGGCGGCTGTTCAAACAGAAGGGCCTGGTTCCGTAGCCACCAGTTGTTCCTAGTTCGAAATTCTATTTGCGGTGGTGGTTTTCTTTGAGCTCCTGGACAAATTACGGGGATGAATACTACCAAAAACTGTTAGGCTCTGGGTAACATGTGCGCAAAACTGCACTGACGGTTCTGGCTGATCAGGAAGTTTTCCATGAAATTCTTTGCATGATTCCCGTAGGCTGATGCCTCTTATCCTCATCGTAGCTAGCTCGACCACGTCAGAAACAGACCAAGCCATATGAACACAGAAGCGCTCGGATAAAAACCAATGATCACATCGACGTCACAGTAATATATATATATATATATATATATATATATATATATATATATATATATATATATATATATATATATATATAAAGACTGGGCTGAATTCACATTGAAGAACGCACCATTCGCAAGCCACGTATGAGTGCCAAGCCTGTTGCGATACGAAATATTTGTGCTAAGCTTAGGATAGGAGGCCTCGGCCTATGAAAATCACGCAGCCGATCTGAATTTCGCTGCTGTTTCTAGACCGTGCTCACGCAAATCTTTGCACCCATTAAGTCACCCAGATTGCAGCCAAGGTCAATCAGTTCCGTGTTCTTTTTGACCGTCAGGCTTTCGACAACAGGTGGACTGAATTCCGATGTCGAACAGGGCTGAGCGCCTTGTCCGTGGTTTGTCTCAATGACCCAAGCTCGTATGAGCCTCACATGACGTGTTTGCAACGAGTGGGCGGCGTGCAGTTTTAGAGCGTTACATGTGAGACAAACTATACCTCATGGTATTTGCTATAGTTCGTCTGCCAACAAGAATTTGAATAGTAGGTGGCGAATTTCGTCTTCCCCAGAGTGACTACCATACTTTTGAACATATTGTACGACTTCAGTATCTGGTTCATACAATTACCTCCCCCCCCCCAATATCCCATGTTTATACGAAATCGTGAACATGTTCCCTGTTCGGAAGAGAGATGTTAGTTGGCTACGCGCGTACTGGCTATTAGTGTCAAAAACGGAACGTGATTGAGAATGAGGTAGAAATTCACTTCATAACCAACTTGGGGGATTCTATGACGAGGAAGCTACCATAAGTCCATAATAAAGAAGGCAGACCCAATAAATATAATTGTGTAAGAACGTTGTGTATAGATTAAAACTTGGGTTACTTCAATGTAAACAACTCTCGTTTGTCTTAGCTCAAGGTTGTGGCCAAGCGGCAGTGGCGAAGTTTGAGCGCTAATATTCACCGCATAAAGGCAGTCCACGAGGGTTATTGTCCCAGAGCCCGGCCTCTACTTGCTAGTTATTGTAGATGTACAATTATATAGCTCTACCTTTATGATGTCAAGCACGAGAACATAACTTACATATAAGCGCCCTTCTGTATGAGTTTCCAGTGGACCATTATGCCTAATCAAAGACCTGAAGCTACACGTATACTGTCAATACCAATCCAATGTATATTTCACCATAAATAATATGAGGAGAAAGACGGAAGACAGGTTATTATGGCCCTAAACGAAACCGGTTAGCCTTTCTCTGGCCGCCACCGACTCGACCAGCCACGTAAGAATTTCAAAATACGCCTCCATCTTGAACGAGGCATGCCTGTGCGTCTTACCATAACGACTCAACCAGTTCAACTCAAAATTTGAACTACCCGGTTTGAACATACCTGCGTGGTACACCTGAGAACCGAATGCGTGGGTGCCGCTGATTATATCACGTTCACCGCTGATTCGCATCCTTTCTAGACGGCCAAGGAATCGATCGCATTTGGGTGAACTCGAATTTAATAAATTCTCTGCACACCTGACAGGATTCATAGGGCTATAATTCAGGCTAAACATACAAAAAGTGATATGAGAATGTTTCAGGACGAAATAACTGAGGTTAGAACAGACCTAAGGTGGCCCATTCGATTTATATTGCGAAATGAATTCTTAATAACTGGCACCTACCCACATTAGTTTAATTGGAGTGACGATATCATGTTGTGTTGGCTCGACAGGCAAAATGACAAAGTTGATGTATTTTAAGAAACTTCTGTACAGAGAAATGTGCAGTCAGCAAAATACGAGGTGACTCATAGTTTGTTAGCAATGTACAAGAAACAGATATGATACTGACCACAAAAACAGTTGATCTCCGAAACAGCTTGTCAGAGTTTTCGTTCAGGCACTCGAACACGGTTGAAGCTGGACCCCGAATAATGCGGTACGGTAACCAGGTTGATTTATATGCACTAATAAAGGTGTATAGAACTGTAAGAATTTCACCGAAACTGCTCCTGGTCTCAACGTACTCAGAAACAGTGCAGAGAAGACACACGGTGATAACCACTTACTAGTTCGTCGAGAACAGTGTAGTATTTTAGCAAATCAATGACAAAACGCTATGTATATCATGAAAAGAACAGCACGTGGAAGAACAAGTTAGTTGATCAAATACCACAATCTATCCTTAAACAAATTTCTAAGCGAAATCGGACCAACTGAACAGTTTATCAAGAACCAATGTCATATTTGGAATCTGATTTGTTCTGAATAAGAATGCGATTCGAAAAAATACCAATTGTTATAATAATTTTGTATTCGAAAATAAAAAAGACAAAGTGCGGTTTTTTTTAAATATTCTTTCTTTGGTTTGAAGGAAAAAATAGCAAAAAAAGACTTTGCAAGCAGCTGTGTGACATTCCTTCACTGAGATTTTTATTATTTTCAATACTATTATTATTATTATCATTATCATCAATATTATTATTATTAGCTAGCAATTAATCCTGCGTAGATGTTTTTGCAGCAAAAACAAAACATAGGATGTCAGGAGTTAATTTTCACGAATTTTCTTAAATTTTAGTTGCAGTTAAATGAAGCACACGTGAGCTTTCATTATGTGGAACCCAAATGGATGTATATCAAGGAATATTTGATATACGTTCTCAATCGTGGACAGGCAACTCACTGCAATGAAACCACCCTATTGTGTGACCCTGAAGATAATACTCAAACAGAATAACACCCATTTACTTGGACTTGAAACTCCGCAAGATTCCCCTGATGGAAAAAACGAAACGAGTCGTTCGCAAAAAGCCTGATATTTTACTGTTTTGGAAAAAAAATTTCGGCTAAATTCAATCAACTTTTCGATGAATTTGCTGTCCTGTTTGTACCAGAGAACATTACTGTTTGCGATTTATTTTTGCATTACAAGATATAGATAACTTTGCACATGCTTTTAGTCACGGAAATTAGAAATTGTGTAAAGTAAGAACTGATTTTTGTGTTCATGCATTTTTTTGCCCTTCCCATACCCTCTACCAGTTCGAATATGATTTAGGAATCAAAATATGCGCATTTTGTTCTTTCTACCGCATGGTTCTGAGTTCTGTTTGTGGTGCGACAATTTTGGGAACAATTTTATTAATTATACGTATTCCGACTTTGGTGCGCTCAACAAGTGCGTAGGGGGGGGGGGGGATTAGACCAATCAGGGGCCGTCAAATTAGAATTTGACCAATAGTGGAGAAGTTGGATCTCGGCAATTAGTCATCGTTTGATACTGTTTCTGACCTATGTTATCCAAACCGTTCCACGAATAGTTCCATGATTCATCACGCAGTATCAGCACTCGAGTCACCGTTGGTAAATTTGGAGGCAGTGGACAGCTGCGTCTTTTGCCTTGCCTAAATGAAGCTCGAATCCCCGGAACGCATGATGGTGGGTTCCATACGGTACAAGAAACTATCCTGATTTGATCTTTTAGACTCCAGTCAGTCTAACTATGGTGACTTGGTATGCAGTTCACGAAATACCGTACAGTACGGGATCATATACAGTGAGAAGCCTCACACAATCGGGACCCCCATGATCAGGTTGTAAAAAAGCCAACTGTGATCGATTAGCTTGTGGCCTATCAGATGGTACCTATATATACACAAATGAGTTCTGCAATAAAACTAACGTACGGTTCTACAACTTCGGCCTTCATACTATTTGTGTGCTAGTTTTGTGTTCCAGTGATTCTGACACGCCCTCTCAGTTTAAGTATTTTGGATGCTCCGACCGACGTTGGTAAGACGGTCTTCATGACGAGGCTTTCAACCCTTCATTCCCAGGTCCGAGTCCGGCTTCCACCACAGGTTACTTTCTAACCGTACAGTTGTACAATTATTACAAAAGAAAAGTAAGTAAAGAAAAGATACAGCCCCTGTTTGTCACTGACTTTGAACAGGTGGAATTGAAGCAAAGCCAACCGTTGATATCCGGCCAGAAAAACTTGTGGTAATGTATGCAACTCACAGTCATGCAGCCCGAGTTCACGGTCCATTTGGGATTTGGGGAGCAAGACATTTAAGCCATGGTCCTACAAAACACCAATATTCAAGTAATAACAAACAGAACTTCTGGGGCACTTTATTTCTACTCATGACGTAGTACTTTGCGAGCATGTTTATTCAGAAAACTTCCAAGGTATTTAAAAAGTTAATGGTCAATCAATCCTTCAGATAATACTGAACAAGAACAAAACAGAACTTTTTCATGAATGCTTTGTGCACCTCCAGTCTGGGCCAAATCCGATCCCTGTCAGGTTAGATTGTGGAGTTAAACGACTGGAATACCTTATCGTCCACACCTTTTTCGTTGAAATATTTAGTGGGGTTACCGGAGAAAATCATCTCGTGTGATGCCGTCAGCCTAGAATTAACATTTGGGGAAATTACCTTCTTTTTGTTTTATTTTGCTATTCACTTAAATGTGAATGAACATAAGGAGAGATGAGTACATGTGATTGGGAAAGTATGACTCCTTGTGAAACCAGCTTAAAAGAACAAAAAAATCTAAAATCAAATATCTTATATAAGTATTCGTTTTACCTCTGTCTCTTTGGGACATGAATACAAGGTCTCATTCTAGTGAAAACACGTTACTGTATGCACATCCCACCACGTATTTGTAGAAATCGTATTTAATCGGCCAATCGTACGTAATGAAATAACCTGGACTCGGACTACGCGCACTGGAAGAACGGCTAGACCAGACAAGAACAGCAAGAATGTATTCTGTTACGTTTGGTTGATGTTCATTCGCAGTATATATATATATATATATATATATATATATATATATATATATATATATATATATATATATATATATATATATATATATATATATATATATATATATATATATATAGAGAGAGAGAGAGAGAGAGAGAGAGAGAGAGAGAGAAATAGGCATGTATTCATTAGCGGGTAACGTCCTGATCTATCACAAGGCGACTTCGCTGTATCTATACCATCTAACACTTGCGGTTCGGCTTTACGCGATTAGCTGGATACTGCAAATGAAGCAATAGCGCACTGGACCGCGTGTGGAGACACTCAGATCACCATAGTGTTTTGCGTTTTGTGGTTTCTCTTGCTCGTGGACATTGGATATATACCAACAGTTACTTGTGTGCTATTTCGTTGAACCCTTACGTTTACGTGAACAGCAAAAGAATTATGCATGCACTAGCAATTCTCATCTGAGCGAGATGGCCCATGGACTGGAGATCTACCGCGACTAAAGATGAATTCGACCAGGATTTACCACAGTCACCGCTATTATTGATAAATGGGGAGCACTGCACGGCCTACATAGTACAATCTTCTTGTGAGGTTTTTTTATGTCATTCTTTTATTTGACAGACGAGTCTCTCTTACTAACATTCGAACGGCTATCCATCTCGGCGTGCGTTGTACGCATCCAAAAGCAACTGCTTCATTTGCTGAATCCATTTGCCGTCAAATTACGTATGACTCATAAATAAACCAATAAACCAATATTCTTTTACTTCCTTTATTTATTATACGACAAAGTACAAAACCTATGGAAGGGTGCCGCGACCGGTGAAAGGCTGTCAACTGGAGAAGTGACTGGCAGTAGCGGGAAAGAACCTTGGGTGCTAAATTTCCGAAATCCTTGATAATGACGATGATCTATATAGGTAGACTTTTCTCACTCAGGTTCAAACGAATCGAAATGAAAATTGTACTGAATCTTCTGCGCACACAATCCATCCATACTAACTATTATATGTAATAAACTTGCTAATACTAACTACTGATTTCATTTTTGACAGCTCATAACGATAAATTATATTGAACAATCATCACTGTAAGGGAAGAGCTAAGTGAAACAATAAACTTGTCACTCGTGGTACCACAAATCGATCGACAGCAGCGCAGTAATTGGATTTCATGAGTGGTTCAAAAATTATAAAATCTTTGGAAGAAATTATCAAAACTTTGGTCTTCAAAAAGGCGCTCACTATATGAATTCATCATTTAGTCCTTTAGATGTCTCACAGAATAAATTTAGGTACCTCCAAAATCTAGGACCCTTTTGGCTGGTAGTCAAATGCACCTCAATTCTTTCACATGTACTCAAGAACATGAGAATTGAGCCCATAATAGCCAATTTTCATTGGCTATGAGCTCCACGAAAACCCGCCAATAATCATCACGCACAAACAGTTGTTTAGATCCGTGGCACCGAAAGCTTCACGCAACCCACGCGCACGCGCGCGCGTACACGCAAACACACACAAATTTCTTTCTTTGTGCTCGTGCGAACACGATACCTCGCACGGTGCCTAAATTTAGTCTGTCGTACAGACTAAAAAAGTGTCACGTCAATCTCCCGATATGTGTGATCTAGAAAATTCTGGAGGTTTCTAGGGCCGAATAGCCGTCAACGCCTACGTTTCTGTGGCGTGATTCCATTGCGTACGTGCGAGCTTGAACATGCACATGAAAATGACCGTGACAAAGTGGAGCTCGAAAACGTAATAGCTTATCTCAATTCATTGATCTGTGAGAGAATCGGGTTGGGATTAAACATTTATTTAGTTCAAAACCAAACTTTTGAGATGTTATGGTTAATGCTATAATTAAGAAGTATATTCCAGTATCTCCCACGATCACGGAGCATAACAACACACGTGTCACATTCTAATTACCTTATCAAAATAAATCGCAAATAATAAGCTGACTGAGTGAATATCCTTTTTTGTTTAAGTGTTGTTATCACAAGCATTGTTTTTATTGCAAAACTTATCATTTATGTTGAAACCTTTAACATTTGCATGCCTATGTTCTCAGTATGTAGTGGAAGCTTAAATGCTTGATTAATTATTTAATTGCTAAGTGAAATATTGGCCCATCAGGGTAGAGTGAAATCTAAAGTGATGTAATAGCACGATTGAGAATCACTAAAAATGAGTTTGTTCGACATCTTGTATTATTCTCCGCGTGTTTTGTAGGACCATTAGGAAATTTAAAACGAACTTCACTGAACAAGAGACATTTATATGAAAGAGTGGCCATGTTTCAAAAAAGGCAAACGTTAGTACCTCTCTTAGTGCACTGACGGTACAAAGAAGCCTCTTCAACACACTTTTAACAAGATTGCAAAGTTTGGCTGCCACCAGACGAAATTCATCTTGAGAGATGGCGTACCTTATTCCAAAGTTATTTCAGTTCCCATCTAATATTCTCGAAATAAGAGTGGGTGTGGGGAGGTATTGTATGAAAGTTCGGTATGTTCGTTCGCACGGGAGGATGACCATTCTCTTACAGAACGAAAGTAAGCCATAGTAAGGCGCCCACACACGAGGATGTCTTGGCGAAATCGACAGTTCAAACTATTTGGTCACTACCATATGTACACCGGATTTCGCTCCACAGAGGGTGTAAGGATGCTCTGAGACCAAAGAATTTTGACCACCGATTTTTTTGCACGACTGCACAAATCGCTTCTGAGTATCCACGTCAGTTTTATTTCCGTAGCAGGTAGAGTACTGGAGAGTAAGTCAAAAGTTCTTCAGCGTAGCAGATTTGACCGGACACACTAGGCTAGGTGAAACATGTAGAGTAAGATTAGCACCAAACCAGCGCATCCAGGTATCGGTAAACGGAAAATGGTGCGAATGAACCACGACGAGTTGCGAGGAGGAGTGAAGGAGATTTTGAATTATTCGTCTTCCCAACTCGGGTTGAAAATCCCATGACCAGTTAACTGAACAAAACGGCAACAAATTAAAGTCGCTGATGACTCTGTCATTAGCTTCTTTCAGAACAGGTTGACGGAATAGTCTCTCACACATCGTCCGACTGTACATATTCTGCGAAAATTATCTGCTGTGCCTCCCTCAAAAGTAGGGACACAAACTCTACACTACCCAGTCATCCTTGCTCCATGTAAACATTGACCGGGAAGGTCAGTCTAGCTGTTTTCCGTGTAAAGGCAACAGTTGAACTGAGGCCGAACGTGAACCTTGATATCCTATTTGTGATTATATAATTCTCCTTCGCTCTCTTGTCTGTGTTTCAGACATGAAAGCCACCACCCTTGATGCTCAAAGACTGTCGATATCCCAATATCCTTCCCTTCCCCTTGGTTCATGACTGTCTGTCCCTGGGACTCCCTGCGTCCAGGATGATAACTGACTTTACTTAATACACGCTACGGCCAGGTCTCTACCTTCTTGACGCACTTGTACGTGGAGTAAACGGCTTGTGGGACTTCGGCCCAGTATTTGTTTATCAAATATTAACACCGAGTCCATCTCAGGTTCATTTCAGACCAATAGTCATCTAGCCTATTTGCCCAGATCCGCCTTGCCCATTAAACAGTCTTGATGTATCTGCCTATGTGGATTCATCCTAAGATTGTCAGTTGCCAGTTAAAAAATAAAATGAGACATAACGTGAATTGTGACTGCTAAGTTGAAGTGAGATAATCTCCACGAGATTAACAACTTCCAGGTAGCCTGAAAAAGCAAAATACTCAACAAAAGTCTTTATGAATGCTTCTGGATCCCTTTGATTCTCATTTCTGTTGGTATTTTTGTTTTGTTTTGAGATGAGTTGCCACACCTCACTTAAGAACTTTGAACCAAACTCATGTTATGAGTGGATGAAGCTGATGTTTAAAACAACGCAAAGGGGTTATACTGAAGATGAAAAAATATAAATTAAGAGTTCCCCTTATGAATGTACTTAGTAAAATCAATGAACTGAGCTGAAATAACCTCATGATTAATTTTCATCTGTCTCCCGATTCGCAATTATCAAGAGCTTCTGATTTGTCTTACAGTTAGAAAGTAAAATAGCTATAAATTGTTGAACTATCCAAATTCTGTATTATGATGTCGGATAAGGCACGACATGTCTGAAAAATTGCGCGATAATTATTAGACTCATGATATTTCGGCTTGCCTTAGAGAGTGCCGACCGAATTTGAGCTAAAATTGGTCCAGCGCAAATATCGATAGTTCGCCTTTGGTCTAACGCCTTTGCGTATGCTCAGCCACGTATGCTCCGCGAGGTATTGCTTGTCTTGAACGTCATTGGTTGAACGGCAGCGTCGGCCGTTCTCATTGGCTGGTTTTGTGTTCGCCACAGCTACGCCCAATCAATGTTTTCAATTGTGATTCGGGCAACTATAAATAAGCACAACCATCAACTCTGAACAGTTCGTATTGTTTCTTCGTGCTGTTGTGTGCTGCTCGCGATGCCGGCGATTGGGATTGATTTGGGCACTACTTACTCTTGTGTTGGTGTTTTTCAACACGGAAAGGTTGAAATTATTGCGAACGACCAAGGCAATCGTACAACGCCCAGTTATGTTGCATTCACAGACACCGAACGTCTGATTGGTGACGCTGCGAAAAACCAAGTGGCCATGAACCCCAACAACACCGTTTTTGACGCCAAACGCCTCATTGGTCGTCGTTTCAGTGATCCTTCAGTCACATCTGATCGCAAACACTGGTCGTTTGAGGTTATCTCTGAGAACGATAAACCGAAGATTCGTGTGGAGTATAAGGGCGAGATGAAGACATTCTCAGCTGAAGAGATTTCCTCTATGATACTGATGAAAATGAAAGAAGTTGCCGAAGGATACCTGGGAAAGAAAGTGACGGATGCCGTGGTCACTGTGCCCGCTTACTTCAACGACAGTCAGCGGCAAGCAACGAAGGATGCTGGTGCTATTTCTGGTCTTAATGTTTTGCGCATAATCAACGAGCCCACGGCTGCTGCTATTGCCTATGGGCTGGATAAAAAGGTCGGTGGAGAACGCAACGTGCTCATCTTTGACTTGGGTGGCGGAACCTTTGATGTCTCTATTCTTACTATCGAAGACGGTGTGTTTGAGGTGAAATCGACCGCTGGGGACACTCACCTAGGCGGTGAAGATTTTGACAATCGTTTGGTTAGCCATTTTATTCAAGAATTCAAGAGAAAGCACAAGAAGGATATCAGCGACAATAAACGTGCTGTTCGCCGATTGCGCACTGCCTGTGAGCGGGCTAAGCGCACTCTGAGTTCCAGCGCCCAGGCCAATATTGAAATCGATTCGCTCTACGAGGGTGTTGATTTCTACACTTCAATAACACGAGCGCGTTTCGAAGAACTGAACGCGGATTTGTTCCGTAGCACCTTAGACCCGGTAGAACGTTCTTTACGTGATGCAAAAATGGACAAAAATCAGATCCATGAGATTGTTCTCGTTGGTGGTTCGACACGTATTCCGAAAGTACAGAAGTTGTTACAGGATTTCTTCAACGGTAAGGAATTGAACAAGTCAATCAATCCCGACGAGGCTGTGGCATATGGTGCTGCTGTGCAAGCAGCCATCCTGAGCGGTGACAAGTCTGAGGCGGTGCAGGACTTGCTCTTACTGGATGTGGCACCTCTTTCATTGGGTCTGGAGACGGCCGGTGGTGTTATGACTGCCCTGATCAAGAGAAACACAACAATACCCACTAAACAAACTCAGACTTTCACCACTTATTCTGATAACCAGCCTGGCGTTTTGATACAGGTGTACGAGGGTGAGCGTGCAATGACCAGAGACAACAATTTGCTCGGGAAGTTTGAACTGTCTGGCATCCCTCCGGCACCTCGGGGTGTGCCCCAGATCGAGGTGACGTTTGACATAGATGCGAACGGTATTCTGAATGTGTCAGCAGTTGATAAGAGCACTGGAAAACAAAATAAGATTACGATCACGAACGACAAGGGGCGCCTGTCGAAAGAAGATATCGATCGCATGGTTGCTGACGCAGAGAGGTACAAGGCGGATGATGAACGTCACCGTGAACGTGTTTCGGCGAAGAATGCTTTGGAAAGTTATGCATACTCGATGAAACAGACCGTGGAAGATGAGAAAGTGAAGGACAAGTTGTCTGACTCCGATCGCAGCACCATATCAAGCAAATGCGATGAGGTAATCAGCTGGCTGGAGAACAATCAGACCGCGGAAAAAGACGAGTTTGAGCACAAACAGAAAGAGCTCGAAAAGGTATGCGCTCCGATCATCACCAAGATGTACCAAGCTTCCGGTGCTGGGGGCGAAGGCATGGGTGGCATGCCAGGCGGTTTCCCGGGTAAAGCTCCCGGGGGAGGCTCAAGTGGGAAAGGACCTACCATTGAAGAAGTTGACTGAGCTCTTCATGTTTGTTGTTTGCGTTTTGTTCTGAACAATTATTGACTGAATACAATTTCATTTCCGGATCTAGTCATTTTTTGTTATCGTAGTTGGGCAAGCGGTGTTAACGATTCGTTCGAGTGAGTTGCTAACGTTGCCGTCACAATCCGGTCGTCGCTTGATATTTGTGCCATTTGGTCGTCAGTCCTACCACTGGTAGTTGGTTCTGTAAATGGGCCATACATCGCTAGCCCTCGTTTACTGCGAGCCCAACCGCGTTTCAGTATAGTAAGAAAGGTCTGACGCTAGCCTCTAGCACCACCATAGGGATGGATGGGACAACCCAGGACCGAGGCGGGATCCGTGAGGTCGTGTTACCGCCCCGCAACATATCGCCGATTTTGCGGTCAAATGCGAATGGGTTACGGTTGGTATCGCACACGTCCGCGCGATCAGCGTGAGAAGTTTGGGACGCTCTCTGGGTCACCTTCAGAAACTATGGCTCTGGATGGGCTAAGTGAATGGTGCTTTCGAATGAGCCCAAGGTGGCTTAAATTCGTCATGATGATCTAGGGTGCAGATATTAGCAGTCCTGTACGGAACGGCCATATTAGCTCGAAATCGCTAGAAGGTCTTTGGTTGATGGCTCGCTTTCATTTCCCCGAGATTCCGTCTTAGTTTGATACGTATGGGCAAATGCAACCAGGGGGGAGAGTGCTGCGTGTGAAGTCGTCATATTCTGGGCATAGAATCTTGGGAAGTGGGAGAAGAAAAGGATTGTCTGTTTTGTTTGAAAATGGTTTTATGGTAGGAATATTCATGGTACGTTCTTTGTCAAGGTGTTAAAATCGAGATTGTTGGTTGTGAGTACTGTACACTTTTGTGCTTTACTATTTTTTTGATGACTTGCAAATCAGTGTGCTCTGTACCATGAGCACCAATGATTTTGAGTTTTTGATATTGAGAATCGGTTCTGATGAATATGAGCCATCCTTATCTGTCAGAGTGAAAAATAGACTGTAACCAACAAGAGACCGGAAAGAGAGTGTATCATCTAAATAACGCTAACTATGAATTATTGCAAAAGCAGTAGCTGCATTCAGAACCTTGAACATCAGTACTTGCACGTTATAATTATGAGTAAAATATGTGACTTCCCGGTTAGTGCGAAAGACAGATGAACTAAATCCAACCGATTCCTCTCAAGCAAAGAAGAATGCTGAATTGAGTCAAACATCTTGCCTCAAGGATCCACTGAATTATTTCAAGCGCCATAACGAACTGCTGGTCAGTTAACAGCACAGAGGTTTTCGAATATCAAGTGATGCTAAACCGCTACGTTCTGTTGATGGAGAAATGTTTGTGGAATGACATTCTAGGTGTATGCACTGAGTTGTGTTTTGAAGAAGCCAACTGGAGTCAGTATTACGGGAAGGAAACTATTGTATAGTAAGAATAGCAAGAAATCTGACTTGAATATCATGTTCCGAGATACATTTTCTGCGCCCAACTCAACACTGGAAACCAAGGCAACATCGTAAGGCTATTTCATATGGCTTTCTTGGAATCGTCAGCAGTGATCATTCGTCGAGCCCTCGCTGGAACTGAAATCGATTGTGAGTTCAATAGCTAACCACCAGCCTACCCGGGCTGACTCTTGGGGATGTGCTGAACCACATGACCAAATGATATTAGTGTAACGGCCAGATCGGAGGCCGCCATCTTGTTGTTCGTTTAATGTAAGTGTTCGTGCCGTTGATACACTTACTGGGCCTCGGCTCATGAAGTTTTTCCCTTTTGTGCTTTTGCAGATCACACGTGCTACCCTCGTCGGAAGAGCATTGCCCCTGCCTGTTACATTAGGACCTTTTAAAGACTGGTTTTTGCAAGATATTAACCTGTTACCTTCACAGTAATCGACTCATGATGAACGACTTCCCTGTGGGAGCATTCAGTAACAAAGAATAACCTACAGAGCTTGAATACTATATCAATATAAGTAGTAGGCGATTTGATCTATATAGAATGTTTTATTGTGATTTTCACCGGTGAGTTGAGTATCGATGCTGAAATACTGTATGTAAATGAATCTCCTAATACTCGTATTGAAACAGAAAACTGATTATTCTTTGTGTTTGATACAAGTCAGTTGGTTAGATTACACAGATTGACGAGCAGGCTTGATTTCACTGATTCCGAATCACGCCAGTGTAACACAATATAGATATATGAGCAAATGTAGAGGCACGGATAAGTGTACACATCTACTGTGAAGTAGATTTATCCGAAGGCTGGATGTGGATGGGTTACCACATGCCGACCGTGAACGTTTTCGTTCTTGGAGGCGAATCCAAACCTCGTCGAAAGCGGTTGCGAGAACGCACGCAAGGAGTAAATCATCTACTGACGAAAAACATTGTCCAGCTTTGTTATGTATTATCAATCTACTTCCAGGAAATGGAAAGCATAGTTGTCAATTTGTAGATTTTGAGCGCGGTGACATTTATGTCATTAGGCTTCAAACCAACAGTCGTTTTACTGAGTTGGAGGCTTGGAGGTGAAGATTAACGGACCCTGGACAATTTGAATCCGAATAATCGATCCCAGGTTGGGATCAGGACTAGGATCCATATTGATCTTACGTTTTCAGAAGTGCACATCTCGACTGTTCAGCTGCCAGATTCTCGATGACTTGATATACTCATACTTCAACAATCATTTTAGTTCGACGAGATGAATTTCTCAGACAGTATCCGGCATTAACTTTAGGTTTTGGTGGCTATTTGAGATAGTATGGAAGCACTTGATGATGCATTGCTGAGCAAAATGGATAGGAGAGAGACCAAGAAAACCATTGGTTGTATATTATCAAATGTGTTTAGTTCAGAGGATGAGTAGGCACACTTCCTAAGAGTAACGCTATTTATTTATTCGTCATTAGAATGACTTAACTGATGTTGTTTTCCACAGGTAAATCTCTAATGTCCTGAATGAATTGAATGGTGAATTTCAGTTAAGAGTTGAGAAAACAGTCCACTACTGAACGAGTGTGTGAGAAAACGGTTAGGCGCTGATTGCTGATTTTTTTTCTAGAGGCTCCGGGTTTTACTAAGAGCGATCCACGATCGTGCACATTTTGCATACAGTGGTGAATTTCTCCGATAAAACAGTAAGGGGATTAGGTGGTTTATCGATCGTTACGCACTTTTATCTATTCAACATCCTGTCTTTGTGCCTTCATTTTTACCTTTTTTAAACACGCAGAAAAACCTGAACAACTTGTTTTGATTCAGATTCTCCTAACTTATACCACTTTCTGTGCTCTTGGTGTTGGCATCGTGCCAGGCTCGATGTATGACGTTTTTTTACTACACACCGGTCTGTTTCATTTTTATCAATTGTCTATGGTTTTGGTTGGAAGATGGGCAAAGGTGAACAGTCTATGATATTATGGAACCAAGGTATGGAACAACAGAACAGTGAACGTGGCCATAAAGAACGTGTGAGGCTTCTTGGATGGGTTCCAAGACGTTCATCCGCTCTCAATGGTTAATTATACTGGCGAATATGGCTAGGTGTAGCTATCAGTGATGCTCTTGTATTCGCACTTTTTCTTTAGCTTATTGTTACTAATATTTGTAGTTCTCATCTCCCTTTTTCATACTCTGGATTTATTTGATGTCCGATTGAGATTCTCACTAAGATAGCAGCTAGAACAACCGCACCCAGTGCACGGCTGATGATAAATCTAACAGAACTGAACTGATTATCGTACACCTGTGAAAAATACTGGCAACTTCTATTGATAACCAGCTATTTGCCGTGTCAAGAAAATATTTGAAAAAAAACTGTTATCACCTGTGGCGTAGTCCGAGGCTAATTGTGCTCCCCATTTAAGGATTTCAGCAGACAGACCATACAGACGCAATGCTTCGGTGGTGTTTAACGCGCTCAGACAGATCGCCACTCTCATCTTTATCGGTTTAAGTGGTGATGCTTGCTGACGCTCTTACTGAGCTCCGGCTCACCGAGTTGTCTTTCTGTATCTTTGCAGACCGTGCACGTACAACACCCACGGAAGACATTGCATCCAGGACACTACAGTGTGCAGGAGTTTAAATGTATCTTTCATCAGAAAGCTACTTGACTGTAGTATTTCCGCAGGATGATTAGGAAGTTTGGGTATTTGTTGATAGATTAGTGAAGCAGTTTTGAGTTTATCAATATTAGAATGAATGCTCGAATGTTTCACATTTTGTCCACAGAGGAGTTTTGTACCTTTCCGCAGCACTGTACTACCTTGGTCCTCATTTTGGTCAAATTTGTATAATGTTGAACGCTAGTACCGCCACAATACAACTAATCAAACTCCTTCTCCGCACTCCAAGACTTAAGATAGAGGGAGTCTGCTGTTACACAAGACATTTGCACGTAGTAACAGAGATCAAAAACTACCTTTATAGAAGACGTTCGAGAGCCGCTAGTGAACGTGTCTCCTATTGGGTCTAGAAGCGAAATACCAACGTTATCCCCTCTATCGGAGGAATAGAGAAGACGCAAGTCGGTTTACAGATGCAAGGTGTATTCTTCATATTGTGGCACCGAAACAGTACCGATACGAGAGATACACCGAACGAAAAACGAAACGCAACGGCTGTGGTGAAAGCGAACCGCGAGCGCGTATAATCGGCGAAAGACCGAAAGTGAAAGTGATTCAAAACGAGGTCTACGGAAACCTCGGAAAAGTCAGTCCAGTAAAACGTACGCAACCGGACAACACTATGAGGTCGATGTAAAACGTTGGAAAAGATTGTAGAGAAAATAGATCCAAAATGGTGTCCAGAAAACAGTCATTTTCTCGGAACGAGCGAGGTCACTACACCTTCGTGGGAATGGTAAAGAAACTAAGACAATGATGAAATGACGAATAAAGAGAGGAGAACCATTGAAAAAACAGCTCTGGAAGACTTATCATGCAAGAAAATAGTCTTAGATGAGGCATTACTTAAGCGAAAAGTTGTCTGTTTTGACTTGTACTTAAGTTTCATAGATAGAGTGTGAATAGATCTTTGATCTCACTAGGAGAAGAAAATAATCACTGGAAGGGACAGGGCTTTATGTGAAAAAATAAATAAAAAAAGAGGTGGTTGGCGATCAAACTGACCAGGATAATGACATCTGTTGGGAGACTAGTAAACAGCAACCAGATAAAAATGTCATTGGATAGGTGCTGTAATATGCTCAGATAGATCGCCACTCCCATTTTTATCGGTGTAAGTATTGATGCTTGCTGATGCACTTATTGAGCTCCGGCTCACCGAGTTTTCTTTCTGTCTTTGCAGATCGTACACGGGCAACCCCCACGGAAGACACTGCGTCCTTCATACTGTAACAGGCAGGGGCAATGCTCTTCCGACGAGGGTAGCACGTGTGATCTGCAAAAGCACAAAAGGGAAAAACTTCATGAGCCGAGGCCCAGTAAGTGTATCAACGGCACCAACACTTACATTAAACGAACAACAAGATGGCGGCCTCCAATCTGGCCGTTACACTGCTCCCCCCACAAAAGAACACTGCCCCCAGTGTTCCGTATTCCAACACACTACAGGAGCCTTAACTCTCCGGGAACCACACCTTGGGTAGGCCATACCACAAGACCTCTCCTGGGCCACACCAAATCTACGCCTCAGATCACTTCACAATTATCTCCTCGGCCCATATCAGGTCTATCTTCAAGGCCTCCCACTCCCCTCAATGCGGTCCCGCCGTGGGTGCCAAAAATGTAACAGGCAGGGGCAATGCTCTTCCGACGAGGGTAGCACGTGTGATCTGCAAAAGCACAAAAGGGAATAACTTCATGAGCCGAGGCCCAGTAAGTGTATCAACGGCACCAACACTTACATTAAACGAACAACAAGATGGCGGCCTCCAATCTGGCCGTTACAATACTACAGTGCTAGCGTGACTGAAATTATCGACGGTGGTCAGACTGTCATCGTGGTCAAGTCAAGTGTATAATTTGTACACTTTAAGTTGGATATTCACCAGCTACACAATCCATTCCAATTACTGAATGATACAAAGGGTGAAATATAATGTAAACTTAACTGAGTTAAGTTCTGTAGTAATAGCGTCAGTGTTAGCAAGCAGACGGGCGAGATATGGTGCAGTGGAGGACATGTAGGTCTTGGTACGAGCATATCAGTGTTGACAGTAGAATCGTGTAGATGATGTAGAAATACATTTACTGAGATCGAGGTAAAGCGGGTGCGATTCATCAGCCAATATTCTACGGGAGAAGGTTATACATGAATCGATGAGTTGGCACACTATAAAAAGGGGTTAGCTGATTTTGAAACATAACACTGCCCCTAGATAAGTGCTTCACGGAACGTAAAAACAGTTGAAAGTCTTTAACAAGCCATCCAGGGGATTTTACAGGAGAAGTGGGGAGCCAGCTGGGTAGAATGCAAGAGTAAAAAAAATTTCCGATGAGACTCAGTTAAGTACCAAGGGGTTTGAGTTTTGAATCATAAAAAGTAAGCCGTCTAATCTTCAGAAAGACTTCGGTGACGTGTTCACGGGTAATGATAATAACGAGGTACTTCACCGATGAACTGCTCCCAATGCACTTACCAAGGAGGGAGTGGATTTCAAAATGGTAGAATACCTAACTCCTTTGAAATGACAAAATCGTATATCGGATGACTTCGGCGGATTCATTCGCATGTTGTGCATGAAAGATCAATTGGTAAGCTCAGTTATGCTGTCCTGTAAAAGAGGTTCTGTAAACTGATTAGGACACGGCATACCAAGGATTACATCATCGATATATATATATATATATATATATATATATATATATATATATATATATATATATATATATATATATATATATTCTCATACAGTCATCTTGGCAGGCATAGAGAAGATATACATAGAAAACGAAAACGGAGATCGGATTGCGCCTTGTAAGACACCTTGTGTAGATGAAAGCATGGTGGAGATTTTACCACGAAATTATGTAAACTGTTGACAACGGGAAAAGTAATGGGTCAGCAAGTGTTTATCATTCCGTTCTATTCCCGCGTCCGTCAGGACCTGTAGCAGCTTGGATCTGCCGACGTAGTTAAATACATCAATGTAATCGAAGAAATAGGCCCTAACCGCCATACTTTTTTGATCCATTGATGACACGACAGAATGTGTGGGAGAACCGAGGACGGCAAGGGTTAACCGTGAAAGTCAGAAGGCGAACTGGTCGACATCAGACATGTGAGACTGTGAGATGTTCACTGTAGTAATATTCGTTCAAACACATTGGAGGTAAAGGAAGTGTATGACATTGGGGGAAGAGTGTTTGTTACCTTTTTGGGTATGGGTGTAATGGAGACAACTTTTCATTCGTCAATGATGTCCGTACAGGTTAGGCAGCGATTAAAGAGGTCAGATATGTAAAGGGTTATTAGGGCCGCACATTCCTTCAGCACAATTGGCGATAATTTGTTAGGGCCCAATGCACTATCAGGTCGAAGTTGGAACGGTTCTTCGTATACATCGAGGAGATATAAATAACTGACTGATTGGTACCGAACGGTTAATGGCAACAAAACTCAAGAATGACGCCGTGTCTCTGCCACCGGTGAAGTTACGACTCAGTTCTTCAACGTCTACCGCTGGTGGGATTTTCTGAGTTTCTGCCACTCAACCGTGCGAGGAATTTCCAAATATCACGACTACTTTTATTGGTTGTTAGTGTCCGAACATACATAGTATAGCGGGTAATGCTGGGGAAAGAGAATGACGTGAATATCAAATCAAACGGAACAACCAACCGACAACCACAGACAAAAGAACAGACGGCGAATATGTCAGAGGCTTCCCGAAGCAGACAAAAGGAGGCATACGGACTAGCAGAGGGGAAGCAGCGGGATCTCAGGCAACCAGAAAGATAGCCTAGGTGAGGGGCTGCTGATCAATCCATCAACCGGGACAATGGGACCAGCGAAATAGAAATGATGTCCAAGAGAAGCAAGCTATCGGCCACGGGCAACTGGCAAAAACGCAGCCGAAACACTCAAGTAGCCGCAAGAGCAATGTTGGAGCCGCACGGTCTGGAAAAGAGTCTGTATAAGTGACTGTATATGTTTCATGGACTTGACTTGTTTGGCCGTTGAAATACAGGTGTCCTACTTCGTCTTGTCGTCATTGGTACAATAGCATTCAGTTTGCGTAGCTCTACTTTGATCGACCCCGATAGAATTTTGACCAAGGGATAATTTTTAGCTTTGTGTGCACGTTCAATTTTACGACGCAGATGTTCCAGATGCGAGGATGAAAATGAATCTGCGTGGATATATACAGTTTTCATTGGGTGACATACAGGGAAGCAAAAATTTGGGTAGTTTATCAGGTGGGCACAGAACAAAGGTAAGTCGGAGTGGGAAGAAATATTAAGATCCCTCCCCGAAATCATGTCTGCAAGTCTAGTAAGGTTTCCCGGGGGGCACTGACATTTACGACTCTTCCGGCAGCCACAGTGCCATAGTATGAGAAAATACAATGAGCTTGTTATCCAAGCTGTTCACCGGTGAACGACAATACGCAAGGAATAAGTTGAAATTACTCACCAGACTGAGATCCAAATGAGCTTCAGGTGTGGTTAGGATGGCAACAATGTTTTTCAGCCCAAATGTGGTAAGGAAGCCAGCATTCGACCAATTGAAGTCATCACAGGTTATACAAAAGGACGAATCGAGAAAATTAGGAATAAACAGGGAAAAGGTATCGGCGAATTCGTCAAATTCATTGGTTGGACATGTAGGAGACATAAATACAGCTGCAATAACAAGGGACCGGTAATGACCCAAATGAATAAGTTTACATTGAATAACAGAGACGCTGATATTGTAGTATGCGGGATGCAGTGTCTCCCGTGGGGGTTGCACTGTAACAGGCAGGGTCAATGCTCTTCCGACGAGGGTAGCACGTGTGATCTGCAAAAGCACAAAAGGGAAAAAACTTCATGAGCCGAGGCCCAGTAAGTGTATCAACGGCACCAACACTTACATTAAACGAACAACAAGATGGCGGCCTCCAATCTGGCCGTTACACTGCTCCCCCCACAAAAGAACACTGCCCCCAGTGTTCCGTATTCCAACACACTACAGGAGCCTTAACTCTCCGGGAACCACACCTTGGGTAGGCCATACCACAAGACCTCTCCTGGGCCACACCAAATCTACGCCTCAGATCACTTCACAATTATCTCCTCGGCCCATATCAGGTCTATCTTCAAGGCCTCCCACTCCCCTCAATGCGGTCCCGCCGTGGGTGCCAAAAATGTAACAGGCAGGGGCAATGCTCTTCCGACGAGGGTAGCACGTGTGATCTGCAAAAGCACAAAAGGGAATAACTTCATGAGCCGAGGCCCAGTAAGTGTATCAACGGCACCAACACTTACATTAAACGAACAACAAGATGGCGGCCTCCAATCTGGCCGTTACAGCACGTGTACGATCTGCAAAGACAGGAAGAAATTTCGGTGAGCCGGAGCTCAATAAGTGCATCAGCAAGCATCTACACTTACACCGATGAAGATGGGAGTGGTGATCTGTCTGAACATATAACAATATGTGCTGTGGAATGAGTAACCAAATTTCGGGATGACTTACATCAACAATAGTTGACATGCGTAATAACTAAACACAGCGATTTTTGTAAGGGACTGGAAGATCTGCATGAAAAGGTATCAGGCCATCTATGGTGGTGATTTCATCCTCGATATCTTTGTGCAACCAACTTTCTTGGATCAGAAATACACCCAGCTGTTTCTATTCCTGGCTGCGAACAGTACTGGTCGAATAAGACAAATTTCACAGCAGTGAGCGCATGTTGCCACTCATAATCGTGGGTGTGTAACGACCAGATTGGAGGCCGCCTGTAATAGTCGTAATGAACTGAGTTGATAGTCTATATTGAAATTGCCCCCACCCAGAACTACTCGAACGGAAGTAGCAACAACACCAAAACCGCGAAATAGCATGTTAATTGTATTGTAGATTGGGTACGTATAAATATGTTAAACTGGAGAATATAATTGGTAGACTCAAAGATGACCAATCAACCAATAGTTGGCGATCCCGATTGGTTGAGGCTCATCCGTGTACGTGGTTACGAAGCTGTACGTGGCCGTATTACGTATGACAGCTGCTGAATCACCACACCGTCATCTTGTTGTTCGTTTAATGTAAGTGGTGATGTCTGTTGATACACTTACTGGGTCTCGGCTCATGGATTTTTTCCTTCGTTTCTGCTCTTGCAGATCACACACGTGCTGCCCCCGTCGGAAGAGCATTGCCCCTGCGTATTACAGTTGCACTAACGTTAATGACGTTCTATCATCGCAATGTGACTTCACAATCGAAGCAATGTTTCTTCGCAGGACCTTTAGATATTCCGAACTTTATGTTCTTTCCCATATGGATCCACCATATGAAGTTTTCGCCAGAATGCTAATGAGTTTGCGAGATTCCATGAGGCTCCTCGTGTATGACACAAAGCTCGACATTATCCTTGGAGCACTTTAGTCGCATAACCGTTACTACGGCAACAGGGGGAGGATAACGTGGAGAAAATGAAACCAGTTTAGAAACAATTACGTAGTATAAATGTCCGGAGATGGAACAAACAACACAGTCCGAATTTGGAGGTCCTTCGAACTCTTTTGTCCTGGATTCGAACTATGCCATCGCGGTCGCCTGCACCAGTCACTTCCTCAATTAGCGGGCTATAATTTACAGTGACTCCCTCTCGGAATTACTATATTGTTATAACATGATAAAAAGAAGTTATTAAAAATAATATTAATGAAATAAAGGCCCTCATCTAAGGAAGGTTAGCGTGACTGCAAACAAGATAGAATTAAATACAAGCTGATCATTATTCTTGTTCTATGGCGAGACTATCTTCCGCAACACAAGACACGTGAACAGTATAAAAAGTATTTGGTGGATTGGAGAAAACAACGTCAGATCTGTCGCACCAAAGCGATTTGGTATTTGTAATAACTCCTACCACTAGCATTCAAAACCATCTACCCACACATGAAGGTATTTCATATTCTGGTTTAGCCAGGATTCAGGTGAGTGCACACGCTCGAGGTGCGCATTCACTCACACGCTTGTGAGGGTATGCGCTGATTCTTGGTCGATAGTCGGCCAAGTCATGCTAGCAATCGCCATGGCAGCGTCTGTCCAGAATCCAGGTCAGTGCTTGCGCCAGCGGATTCGCGAACGGGAATGCATTCGCGCCAGGTGTCGGCTGGTGGTATCACCAATCCACCAATCAGAAGACAATCTATGTAATGCACGTACCAACCAGTTTGCTTGTGTTGCGGGGATTAGTGAGTGATTGTTTCTCTCTGTATAGATATTGTGTTCTGTTCTAGTAAACTGAGATGTATGGAAGGTGGGGTGGTCTTCACGCCAGTGCTGGTGGGATGGTTCAGAGCAATACTTATGATATATCCCAGCGCAAGCTGCAAGCCGAAAAAATCCAACAATTATCGTGTCACGTGATTAACATCAGAACTGCAAAACCGAGCTTTCTCGAACATGAATATCACGAGATGATTGATTGCTCATCGAGTGAAAAAAGAGACTGCTGTCCTTCATGGGTGAGCTTAGTGAAGTCTTGCGTTCAGCTCAGTGTAATTAATTGGGGTATTTAACCATTATATAATAAACGCTTATTCTACTTTGCCGTTATATTCCTCCCATCTGTATTACTGTTGTCTAAACTATATGCACTGTAACAGATGACAGTCAGATAAAGGCCATGCACAAACGCCGATTAGGCATGCTATTTGGCCAATACTGACCATGGTGTCAGAACGTTACAGTCAGCTCGGTTCGTCCAACGAACAACTCTGCACTTATGCGCTCAGATTCCGGTTTTGGTCGATATATCGCATCAACGTTCAGTCACAAAGGAAACAAGTGAAAGCATAAGCAGAAAATAAACAAAATAATGTGGCAGGTGGAAATCATGCAAACAGCTAGGGATCTTGAATGCACCTAAGTCACTGAATACGACATCCAGCTATGTCACCTAATGTCTCCAACTATCTGGTGGACGGATCTCGTAGACCCCAGTCCGGAAGCTTAATGCATCATTCTTGACTAAGCCCGCTAACTACTGACTTCGTGGTTTTTCGCAAATTTCATGGACTGACCATCTCCACCTTTCTACAAGTCGCTATCCACCACAAAGAACAATGTACATCGAGGAAGTCTGTAGACATGACCATTACAAGATGTGACGTTTGGACATACGTTCGAAACCACGTTCTCTGACGAATACTCAAATTTCAACAAAGGACACGAACAGGTGTGTAACGTGAATCTAAACACAGTCTCTTATCTGTGAGTTTGATAAGCTCATTCACATGCAAACTTTAATTTATCATGACATGATACTACGCACCGAAGCTGTCTGGTAGTAGGTCGACGAACATTCACATTCTACATCGCATGTGCTACACTGCCGATATGAAATAGGAACTAATTCTTAGTTGCTTTTAGACATAGAAGTAGTTGATTGATGCTGTGATGAAATCCAGCAGTCTGTGAAACAATTGGCGATTAAGGCATAAAGATACACCATGAACTTTGCGCTTTCCAATTGTAAAGTACTTTTGCAAGACATACAATTGTATACTCACATTCACTCTCTGAGGTGATTAGCTGAAAGTAGAACATAAATTTAAGTATCTCGGGAAATCATCTCAGTTTAGTTCAGTTCAGGCAATCATTAACCAAGCACCGGATGCGGCGGTTTTGGTTGCTATCTCTCAGTGAGAACCTCAGCCGGAAATAATGAAGAAAAAAACAAGAATATAATAAGAGTAACGAGAAACCTACAGATGTTACAAAGTCGGGGAAAAATGTGTGAATACGAGAATGTCACTGACCAGGACGTCGAACCATATCCTCCATTGTATCTTACTACTGAGTGAGAGCATTATTTTGACCCCACCCAAGAAGTCTAACACTGCATACATATTCAGGTTCACTGGCCAGGCATTTTTTTACTTTTCTCCACTTTATGAGCTGGCCATTCTCAATCATCTTCCAGCCACTACCCCCTTAAGGAACATTATGGGACTAAGTATCCTAGGCGGGGAGTGCAGAACACACGACCCAGTCACCTGTCGAGCTTCAGAATTTCGTCTATTGATTTGGTTCGTGTGCCCCATACTCTTCACCCGACCCCATCATCACTGATACGATGTTCAAACCACGTTCGAGCCATGCTACAAAGATATCAATGGCGATGTTTCTGCACCATTCGGAAGATTTGGCCTGACTGCTACAACTTACACTCGACCCTTGATAGATAAACGGACTTCACGTCAGCGCCACAGATGACTGAGGATTGCGATAACCAAATGCGCCTTCTACATACACGAAGATGCTTTATCTGACACGTGATCTCCGGTCGAAAGGCAGTTACCTAGATAACAGAAATTATCTTCTAGGTTTACAATTGCCCTAGACACCAGAAGGTTTGGCTTTGAAACAACTCAGCCTTGCAGCAGCATCCTGCATGTTGAAGGTGCAAAACGCACACCGAACATTGCTGCACAGTTTTTCAAGTTGCAAAGGAAAACTTGCTACTTATCTGGATCTTCAATCAGAAGAACAATGTCTTCCGTATATTCTAGGTCTGACACTTTTCCACCGGGGTAAAGTTAAAAACCACAATCCTCAAATGACAAAAGGGCAGAAAGAAAATTAGGGTCAATCCTCCGTTCACCACTTTCAGCGGTGATCTGAAAAGAAGGATTGCCGTAAACTCAAACTCGGCTTTGGTTCTTCATCTACGGGGACTGAATGGTATTTTGTGGTGATTCAGCTGGCGTCACACGTGGCAGAGCCAGGTACAGATTCGTAGCTACGTACACGGGAGAGCTTCAACCAATCCGGATCGCCGAGGACAGATACAACAAAAGCTCCTTGTGATTAGCCAAACCGTAATCTGCCAATTATTTCTTTCGTTTTCATACAAACCAATTCTGCGACACAGTTAACGAGCTATTTCCGCAGCCTTGGTGTTCTGCTACTTAGGTTTGCGTAGTTCTGGGTGGGAACAATTTCAATACGTCCTATCGATTCGGGTGTTCTGAACAATACATACAGCTTCCAGCAAGAGTCGCCAGAAAGCTGTGCGGCCTGCTAAGACAAACGCCTCTTTTAGATCAAGATAAACAGAGATGATGGGTCTACGGAAGGTGTCCCTGTGTTCTAAAGTTTGCTGTCGAGTGGAGGTGTGATCAACACAACCTCGATCAGGTCTAAAATTGGCTTGATTTTCGCGCGAATGGCTTTCGTGGGCGTTAGATATGTGGTGCAGAATATTACCCGCGAGCATTTCAGATGCGACAGTAACCAAATTAAATCCGCTATGGTTTTTACTGCGGCGCCATCCAATTTTCTCATACATCGGTTGGACCACCGATATATTACTGATTCTTTGGAATTTTATTTCCTATTCTGTTTATTCAAAGAGTGTGGTAATTCCACTGACAATGCTGAGCCATCGTATTTAAAAATAGGAGGAGGCAACCCATCCGGTTTGGTTCGTTTAAGATAGCTTATCTCACGGAAAACCTCCGCCTCTGAAGAAGGACGTACATATACGTTGTGGTACATACACATGTTGTGGATCAAGGCTAGCCGAACTGTTGCTAGAAATGTTCCGTCCAGCGATCTGGACGACGCTGCTGAGTTTTGAATCAGTGAACTGTTCACCCGTTTGATCAGATCGCGAAAGCCTGGATTTCGTGGGCAGTTATTTCTGATTCGACGGAAAAAGTGGTGGCTGTTACCAGTCACCTCAGCCTTTTCGATCTCCTGATACATTTCAGTGCACCACTGTTCGCCAACTTTTTTCATGCTCCGAATCAGTTGGCATTTAGGGCATCTTAGTGTCTATCATACTTCATGATATTAGAAGTATATACCCGCTTACAGGTCACCTAGGCGGTCCAACGGAGCTATCGCACAAACCCAAAAAAAATCACATCCTGGGCTTTCAAAGGGATCACGAGACTGCTCCGGATCATGAGCTATCAGAACCACGTTGGATCATCATCAGGAAAATAGCAGCAGGCCATCCCGTCAGTCAGAATGACATTTTTTCTTCAACATGGGCACAAAAATTCATTTAATTATGTATCCGGTTCTACACAAAATATTTGGGATGACGTGTACGAACGAATTTGATTCTTGGACACTAGAGGACCTTGCAAAACAGTTTTGCTCATTAATTTCATGCGCTAATTAGTGGGTTTTGCAGAATAGGGGGCGTCTTATCAAGCTCTCTGGACAGATCGAACCATGCGTGGTTTCCGGGAAGCTTAAGAAATCTGCATTCAGACAGAACTCGCACGTACAGGCGAGAAACACACTCAGATGCAGTATTCCGTCTGTAAATAAGCCTACCTTTAGATGCTTTCCGCGGTAGTAGTTCAATTTCATTTCCGACATATGGCTTTAGGACTTTGAGCATACCTAACAGATATGGCCATGGCTGTTTTAAAATGAAAAAATAGAGCCGAAGAAATGAAATTGGATTGAAGATCAAACGCATAGTCGAAAGATTAATATTCTCTTGTCCTGGTTGTGATTCTGATCTTCCTTCCAGTAACACCGTAACTACAGAACGACTAGGTATACGAAGGTGACACCAGGTCTTAGTAACAACTGAATCACTTTCTTGTTCTTTCCATAGATTTACCGAACTTTCTTCAATTGTCTAGACGATAGGTGTGAGGGCATGCGTTAACCCATAGTTGGCGGACAGCCAAGTGGCGTAGACAGCACTGGCGCGGTACCAAGTCCACGGCTTGGGACAACGCAATCTCGAGTGGCAAGACAGCCGATTGCTGGAGTGGATCGATAGATGAGAGATGAGTCTTGTCAGCATCGTTTAAGCCTCAACGCGTGGTCACTCACACCAGTCGGACCAGTGCATTGTGTGCAACCAAAGGACGAATGTGAGAGCAACCTATATATTCTTTGTTTTGTGCTAATAAACGGAGATGACTCTGAGGCAGTACTGACTTCTCGCTAGAGTTAGTGGGACGGCTTTAAACAACAGGTTTAGCCCGTTTCTTCGAAACTTGGCTTAAAGCTATCAATCGGTTCACATGCTAGCAGAACCTCAATTGCTTTGGAGGACAGACAGACGAGGTGGCCGTCCCGACATTGATGGCGATTCGTGTTATCTGATTCATCCTCACACATACTGACAACCGAATCTCAAGCCTTTTTAGGTTATACCGAATCAACCTGCGATCAAATCACATTTCTGGCATGGCAGCTGGGATTGCCGCTGTTACAATGTTTGAAGATCTTGCTCATCATGGCAACGTACCGATAACCTATCGTTCTGAATGTGGGAAGTACATGCTGCTTAAGTCAAACCAATTGGGTTGCTTTTAGCTGATGACATCCCCGAGATTGTATTCAGTTGGATTCATTTCGTTCACGATGTCGACGTGGGTTGTGACTTGACAGGAACCGATGCGGCCAACGCTTCTGAGGACGGAAAACGAACGATGTAAACTGCAACCTTCGGGCAATTTTTTTTTCATGAATAAACGAATGCTACAGGTTGTATTTCCTAAAGCTGGATGAAGTTGAATCATGAAGGTGCCAATTTCAGCTGTGACCGAAACTCCGTGGGAAATGTCTTTAGAACTCTCTCAGGACTTTGGAAGGAATGCGCAAAATACATACACGCTGTACTCGACGTCATCAGTGTATTTGTTGACGGCTCACTGCCTTAGTACACGAAACGTCCAGGACTATTGTTATCGATGGACGAACAGAAGGCCTTTATTGGATTACAATATGCACATGATGCGCATGGTCTCTTTCTTTGGGAGTGCAGAAGTTAGATCATAGTTGTTTCCAAAAATAATGACCTGTTTTGATCCTTGGAGACACGAAAACGAGTAATATACGACTATATCCGAGAACGTTTGGAAAGAAGTTGAAATATGGTCGACCTCTAATTGGAGACGTCGACTTGGGTTTGGTGGATGATTTTTGGAATAAATGCTACAATATGCCGTGTACTGACCAGTTTATATGGTACACTGAGTCAGTGTGAAAACAATCTAACATGACACTAGCCGACTGGAATAGGCGGAGCAGCGTGATCAAATGAAAAGACAAAAAATATGTACAATACAAATAAAATCAAAAGTGTATGAAACGAACTCACAGTAGTTCGTAGTTTTTGTCTTAGATATCTGATCGCAAAAAGTCCTTAGTTTTCAGTGTAACTTAGTTCATTTGCCAGGACTTGGTGATTGATTGTTGAATTGATCGAGGTGGTGTAGGGACGGGTGCCGAAACATGACCATGAAAGCCTCTAAAATGTCTATTGGTCACAGTTAGAACACTACTTCAGTTTATTCCAGGAAAATCTAAATCAGAAATAGAGGCTGCACCAGAAGGAATGGTATATTGAGAAACGTTTTGTTACACGATAGTGTGTTTTCCTAAAAAAAGGTATTGGTTTTATACATTAAAACGTCAGTACGACAAAGGAGTATTTCCCCCAAGGACGCTGAAACCCAGAAGAAAATCGAAAACGTACAGAAACATACAGATCTCACAATGGATACCTTTCCATTGCTCTTCAACTGACCCATTGTAATAGTCGTAATGAACTGAATCGACAGTCTGTATTGAAATTGCCCCCACCCAGAACTACTCGAACGGAAGTAGAAGGAACACCAAAACCGCGAAATGGCACGTTAGTTGTATCGTAGATTGGGTACGTATAAATATGTTTAATTAGAGAATATAAAGGGTAGACTCAAAGATGACCAATCACAGGCAGCTTTTGTCGGAGTTGTCCGTGACGATCCCGATTGGTTGAGGCTCATCCATGTACGTGGTTACGAAGCTGTACGTGGCCGTATTACGTGCGACAGCTGCTGAATCACCGCACCCATACATGCACCGAAAAAGTGTGTACCCAAATTCACTTGGTGTTTAGTCCCTTCTCGAAGCTAAATCATTATTGCGAGTTATGTAAAATGTGATTTTTGAGCTACTCCACTGTCAAGATGTTGACGAATAACAAATATTTACGAAAAAAAAGCCAAAGTATCTGGCCCCGAGTAACAGTGCGATGGATTCGAAGTAGCATTTCTTGGTTGTGCTTCATTTCCCCAAAAACAACTTTGGTATCTTTGAAAAAATCTCAATATTAGAATTCGAATGCGGTCAGATTGGTTTGTTCGGGCATATTTTTCCGGAGGCGTGGGAGAAAATGTTCGTACGGAAAAGGTTTTTTCTCTCGTCATTTTAACGGTACTCGTCAGTACATCACACGGAGCGCCAAAAACTGGAGTTTAATGCACTCAGGTGTAGCAGCACTTTCCTGATTGGCATTGAAACTAGTTCAACGTGCTGTGCAGTAACTTCTCCAAAGCACTGTCAGCAGCCTCACAGACGAAAAGCAACTTGTTTACAACACCCTGACGTTCTACGACGGATGCTGTAGCGTGAGTGGTAGATTTTTTTTTGAAAATCCCTTAGCGATTCTTGTCAACCACATAGAGGTGCCTTTCTCCATTACATAGTGTTTGCTGTTGTACGATGGTCCTAACTTCGCAAAAACTAAGATCTTCTAGCTGTTCCGCTTGCTTACTAAAATGACTGAATGAGTACTTACGGGCAGGAACACAACATACCAGAGTTACAAGGAAAATCCCAAACATCTCATAAGGAATACTGGTTACCTTCAAGGTGATGTTCTTTCTTCATACTCATTCACTGCCTACAGTATCGAATTGACCATCTTCCCCTGAGCTCGTTTCTTCAGGCACGCCGACTAAATTGATTTGGCTCCGTCTGTCCGATGTTGCTGAGTTTATTGAAAGTTTTTTCACACGATAAATCTTCTGTAATCAACCTGGTATTTAGGTAAATAAGGCCGAATTCCAAAAGTACATTTTTCACCTTGAGATCACGGATTAACAAAGACAATACCATCATAAGCGCGGTTCTCCTTGCACGGGGAAAAATTGAAATATCTACGTTTTCTGCTAAAAGAGAGCTTGTTATGTTATTTGCATGTTGGGAATGTGGTTAGAATAGTACGTTTATTGTCTTTTCACATTCATAAACTGCGACAGTCCAGAGTTCCGCAGCCCATCATTTCTTCATTCGTACGCCAGAGTATACTTCGTACTATGCAATATCGGTCACCCGTTCTTCCTCCCGATCTATCTCAAAAAGACTATATTAGCCTTCGTAGAGATCTGCTCACCCTCAGGTTTCTTAGTCCACTCTAAAAAGACATCTTATTACACTTATTCAGTAGTAGTGTAACAACGGTCATGGCATTCGCCGTAAAGCTCCTTTCTGACTCTTCATACCGATTGCGTTGAGACCTTTCTCTGGTTGTCAACCCAACCGATTGACCCACACCGCGGTTCACTTACTGCCTTCGATATTATCGATGTATAGAAATTCTGTAGCTGTATTGGTTGCTCGAGTCTCAGCCAACAAGGATAAAGTGTTCTCTAAACTACTAATCTGTTTTTTGTGCGTGGGATTTTTTTATTGTCATTTTTTGATCGGCTTCAATCCCTTGTAAAACTACGCTGAATCTATTGTAATGATGATAGTAATCGTTTCAAACCCTTCCACCAAGGCCGGCGAGAAGTCTCCTCTGCCTGCCAATCATCTCACTTTATTGACAAAACACTGAATATAAGGGGTTGTTGGTCCATGTACCCAGTCGTTGCACTCAACGTACTAGTCCGGCTGGTGCGCGCGACCAAACCTTGAGGTTTAAACATCGTTGAAAGGATTCATCTTTCCTTCTGTCTATCCACCTCATCGATCGGCTATCCTGTCGTCCGTGGTGCCGTTGTCTCTAGCCTTGGGGCTTAGTACCGCACAGGAGCTGATTGTTAACGTGATTTGGTTGTCTACTAACAATGAGTTAAAACACCCTCACAGTAATCATGATGAATAATTAAATCGATGGGTAGTATCTAGTGCAATAGTTCTATTTCAGGACTAGGTATATGAAAAAATACGAAATCAGGTCGGCCAACCCGGTCGGTTTATTGACGGTAACATTCCTTAGTACATGATATGACTGACTTACCGTCCCGATTGTCGAAATTAGAATGAAACCATGGGTTTTGAATTGATCTATCCCTTATAGACAAAATCGCCCCCGAACAAAAGCTTCACATTTGTGCTTAACACTTGCTGATCATTAAATGAAAGTGTGTTTCAAGTTGTCCTTTGATTAAAATGAAGAACATAGCATGATAAATTCCGCAAATTCGAAAAAATGTGGATCGTGATTAGAAAAGTAAGAGATATTTGTTTAAATACAAACTACCTCTTTAATTTTCGAGGTGGATTTTATTCGTTGAATGATAATATGTTGACTTGTCTCTATTCTCAGGCATTTATTTCAACTTTTTAGGCATAGAGTATACGAACCCGGCAATGACATCACTGGTTTTTCTCTGCCCCGTTGCATGCATTTTGTTGCCGTCATAGTCTCCAATGTAGAGAAAGTACAATAAATTCGTTCTCCAATAATGAAAGTATCTTCTCGATCACAATCAAATCAAGGCTATTATGCAGCTGTTGTGGAACCTGATCGTTAAACGTAACCACGATTTCGCTAATTTAGAAACGTCCAAGGTTATAAGATGAACGTCCCCATGCTAGACACTACCTGATTCATTACCCGACAGCGAAGTGGCCTTCCTAGAAATATATCTGCTCCGCCAGACTGAAGACACTTGGGTTTTTAACTCGACGAATTCAGTGTTGACTGTAACACCCTTTCTCAACAAGGTTTTGCATAATTTATTGCAATCCATATTAACTGGTCTGATGAGTTTGACAATCTGGAGGCCCTTATGGTTTTCTTATCATGCCCACAATTTTTGAGCCTTGTGAGTTTCCAGACACAACATAGAAAATGATTCAATAGGCAAAATAATAAGCTCTTCTAGTAGAATGACTCAGCCATGCCCACACTCGAACACCTTTGGCGGGTGCATGCTGTTGATTTTAGATCGGCTGAACGATGACACCACGTACTCCGCTGTATCGTTCTCCTTAATGATGCACTGGAATATAATGAGAAATCTTCTCACTGGATGTAATTATTTCTCTTTTCTTCAAAAGCGCTTTGGGCCTTCCAAGCGTAAAATGCTTTTGCAAGATTACCGGGGGCTTGCGCCTGCACTCACACTTTGTGGTGATCAGCTTGAGATATTTGACATCTTTAAGTACCTTGGGAGCTGGATGACAGCTGGAAGTGGTGCTGGGGAGAAGATCCGTTCACGCAGAGCGAGAGTTAGAGCAGCTTTCACAAACCTGCGACACCTGTGGCGTCGCCGTGACATCCGGCTCTGTCCTAAGGGACAGGTGTACATTGCCGCGGTTCGTTGTGTGTTATTCTATGGTTGCGAGGCCTAGCCACTTCGCGTTTGAGGATGCTCGGCGTCTTACCGTGTTCGACAACCAATGCTTCCGAAGCATTGCTCGCGTCTGATGGGAACATTTAGTGGGCGATGACGAGGTGCGTCGTCGTGTGTTAGGCATGGATAGCTGCCCTCCTAATGAAGTGATCGCTCTACATCACCTCTGTTGGATCGCTCGTGTTTTACGAAAGCTTGGTCAGAACTCATTCATCAGTAACGGAAATCACTCTGGGTGGATATAACCTTTAAAATGACGCAATTTCAGCTCCCCAGACGACATTGCAAAGCTTAAGTCGAAAGTACTGATACGGAGAATTTTATTTTAACCTTTTTTGGCGTAATATGATAAAAGTAGGAACGAAGAACTCATTAGGAAGAAAATAAATTTTCATTGTAATTTTGATGACATCTGTACGTCTTGGTCAACCACAATGCGGTCCACTCGTATTCAAATGACCGCGGTACGAGGACACCTAGTTGGTGGTTTCTTCGCTGTTCGAGTTTATGGGACCCAGGCAATAGCTACATATGTTTGTTTATCCGAATTATCGCATTGGGCTATCACCCATACAAAGCATACGACAGCCATGGTCGGTTTATCACGGAATTCTGTTATGGATGGAAGCCACCGTTAATATTACAGATTAGCCGAACTGAACCATTCCAATTCCACATTGAAGGAACTAATTAGCATACCTGTGAGCGGGGTTGGGTTAGTTGTCTCAGCCTGCACGGCTGTGGCCGTGCTGAACAAAGGGACTAACACGCAAACCACCGAGGTAACGAATTCCGGTTCGGTTTGCCTCTCAGACCGGTGTATGTGCGTGTGGGTTGGTTTGATGTACGCTATGCCAGGACCGTAGGCGGACGCAGAACATGCGACACGTTTTCTCAAGGTCACACAAGGGACTACACTAAAGCGAAGCCTCGGCAAAGGTGACCCAGATTACGGACATCAAATGGTCGATGCGTCATCGATGTGGATAAGACAAGACTGGGTCTTAGGCACGGCGCATGAAACCGCATTGTACCAAGCACCCGTACGGGTGCACGCGCTGATTTTAGTTTTTTTGAGTGTTTGGTGGGGAGCACAACGTGAGGTCGATTTTCTTCGTCTCAGTCAGTGTGTTTGAATTTTGTGTGGTGTTCTGCGGATCACGACATAGAATATCAAGCTAGGCAGTAGGTTTTATGAACCGTGGTAATTCGTCACCATTCGACACAACAAGAATAATAAATTTTCGTTGCTTTGTCCTTTCAGAAGGAGGTTGCTGTACTGAATATATTGACACGGGCGTTCAGAGATCGGAGCTGAGTTTTGCGAGAGAAAACAACTCGGTTTGGTGATGCCCACATTTACCGCAAACAATTGTTGACTAGGGGATGAATGTCCGACCTGCTCTAAAACCAGGTGCATGCGAACTACCGTAGACCACAAGAAATTGGTCTCAAGTTCGTGGCCAGATGTATTGTGTGTTGTGCAACTTAGTGACCTGGCGAAACCGACATCGTCGGTACTAGGGTAACAAATCAAAACAAATGTCGAAAGGACCGCAAAACTGCCTACTATTGCCGGCAGGTACCTGAAATCATTTACAATACCAGTGATCTGCATTTCTTGCATTCACGGTACTGATAGGGACGTGGAAAAAACAATTCGAGTTTCCTGTCTGGAACTACTTCCTTGATTCAGCATCTCCAGTTATTTATTTCGTTCTTTGATTCTGTTTCTAAAAGTTTCAGTTCTCGCACCCGTATTCTTGATTCATGATGAACATATTCATACATTGAGACTTTCTTTAATGTTTCCTAAAATTTTGAAGCAGCGGAGGAGTAAGTTTATTTCGCAGACAAATCCAGTATTTTCGTCAGCTACAGTACCGGGTGCACTTGATATCTGCAAAGACCATCTCACTGCATATTCCGACCACAGTGGCCGTGTTCCTGAACCAATCGGAGGAACTGGCCTGATTACTGTAGTGCACATTCAACCCGTGAAAGGTGAATGAATCTTATATCGACTAAAAGGATGGCTGTGGTTTATAGAGTCAAATTGTGGTGATTCAGCAGCTGTCACACGTGATACGGCCACGTACAGCTTCGTAACCACGTACACGGATGAGCCTCAACCAATCGGGATCGCCAACAATTGGTTGATTGGTCATCTTTGAGTCTACCAATTATATTCTCCAGTTTAACATATTTATACGTACCCAATCTACAATACAATTAACGTGCTATTTCGCGGTTTTGGTGTTCTTGCTACTTCCGTTCGCGTAGTTCTGGGTGGGGGCAATTTCAATACAGACTGTCGATTCAGTTCATTACGACTATTACACAAATACACTTATGGTATTCTCAAACGTTTTCTTCCGATATCCGACTACCGTGTGAAATGCAGCTGCCAAGATAACAGAGCCTATCTATGTCAGACAAAGACAGTCAGACGAAAATTGTATAGCTCGATAACCAAGTCATTGTAATGGCAGTTAGGACAGTATATTTCGTGCTTATGGGATCAACCTTGTTACTATCCTACCGTAATGATCGGGTTTGCCTGCTAAGTTGACTCCAAAACCCTTACACCTTAGAGCACAAAGCGCTCCTTCGGGATCACCCATATTAGACAGGCCGAAGGCGAGTAGCCAGACGGAAGCAACACGGCGCTGTTAGAAGACACGGAGAGTTTTTCGCCTGGCAGCGAACCCTGCACACAAAAGTCACAGAAGCCCATAGACAGCAGCGTGACCTGCGCAAATGTGACCCGTCCCTAAAAGAGGCCGTTGTCTCTTGCCTTTTACTCAGTTATACTGAGTGAGATATGATTTGCCAGGACGTGTTGAGCATCCTCGACTGGCGGATCGCCATCCGAAGGGCGTATGAGGGGACCGTTTTGCCATCGGCCCCACAGGTAGCACGGGCTAGAGTTGCTACCCCGAACAAAAAGTCCAGTAAAGCTGGGGATGTCACTTCATAGCTAATTCCCAAGGTTCTCCCTGAACCGTTCCTCTACACACGCCGCTCACGGGCAGGTACCGTTTCGGGAAATAGATAGTGCCGGATCATCCTCTCACAGGAGCTGGCCGTGTAAGTGTAAGCAATCAGCCATATTCAGTTTGAAATTCAAACTCTACTGTTTGAATTTCCGTTCAAACTCCTAACTCGGTTCGTCCAAATCTATGAGTGATTCTGATATGACATCGACTACACGTACTATGTTAGGAATAAAGTAATGCCGGAAAATATTGTTGAACAATGTCATGAGGCATCGCGGAGCTCAGTTTGTTAGTTGACTATTCAAACTGCACTACTGCTTGCTCAGGTGTACGGTCTGGAGACATTACTGCAGACAGGATCTGAAAAGAGCAAGCAGACGAATCACTTCAAAGGGATTACTCAACTGGTAAGTTACTCTGAAGAACCACCAAAAATCAACGACTTAGACAGATACGACGCACAGGTCACGGCAACCAAGCTATATGTCCCGCGCGTTACCACGGTCAGTGAAAATATAATTGAACCATCGAACTATCCGGTCAATGCATATTGCTTCAGAGGTTTGCATCAGCGATCGATACGCCGCTACTCCGGAGGCGGATAACCCAGCCAAGGAAAAAAGTGGTTCTAGCCTATCTAATGATACTTCAAAATTAACCACATTTCCCTTGCTGTTAAGCTTGCTACTGGCTTCGCTGTCTGCCTGACTGTGAGCCTTAAGACAGAGTCGTGCGATAGGAAGCTGTGTCTAGGCCGTACGGAACAGCATCAAATAATGGAATGCAAGATATAGTGAACTAGCACATCAAATCAAACAATATCATAGTCTCAAGTCTTTTTAAACGAGCAAAAGTAATTCGTGCCCGAAACAGTAAAACGCTACGAGCTATAATCTGGTCAAGGTTTCATTGTAGTCCAGTTGAAAAGAGCAAACACTTTCAAGTTGAGTACTCAGTCAGTTTTTCTCTTTTGAGATATATTGGAGCAGACTGACTTTTTTCTGATACTTTCATAATCTTTTTCCCTTTTCTTTTGTCACAAATTTGACACGAATTTTCAGGAAGGCGATGCTACCTATAGATACTGTCGGTTTGGAAATTCGGCCCTTGGAGTCGATAATAATTTATTAAGACTGGTAGAAATTTAGGTATTTTGCCGCTGATGGCCCGACCACCGCCGGTCCTGAGTATGGTGGCAAAGATGCATTCACCGAAATTGCCTATAGATACCAAATGTACCTTAAAGCAAACTCGAAAACCTCGATTGCGTAATTCAAATTATCGGATCAGTTTAGAACATATATGTTCAGGTGTGGCGTTAGCCAAGGGGACAGCAAAGCTCCCTCCTACATGATAAGAACCGGAAGACTAATGGGGCAGTTTGTGCAATAAATGGGCTCCCTTTACAGATTCTGATCTTCTCGGTCTTTGGAAAGTAGTCCAAAGTAGTTGACATTCCTGTATCCTACGTTTTGTACGGGAACTGCACCGATGCTGGTAGGCTTTTGCACAAATGATAAGTCATGGCTATATGTAAAAGTTATTCTAACTTTTGCCAGCGACGCTTACTGAATCTCAAAAATACCGAAATCCCTTTGGAAGATCAGGAGTATAATGGTATTTGTATTGTTTTGTTTTTTATGATTATGAAACCTGAACCGTATGAGACGACTATCGAATTCCGCAACCACTTTCTCTTTAGTGAAAAAAGATGGAGTTCATTGTCGTGTGTTGGGTGCCAATAGACTCATTCGACTGACTTTTGTGTGAAGATTGAATGGCCCTTGCGTTTCGATTAGCAGCGAGGCCAAAGCTTACCGAAATCTATTGTTTTTGTGAATGCTTAGGCTGTCCAAGATACTTCCATTTGATCTTATTGGTTCCTGTCTCCATCTGAACACCAAAGCAACAGCTCCCGTTTAAGTAAGGCTTTCAAAGTGAGTTTCTTTGTGGGAATTTCGATTTGGATTCCCCAAAGGAAAAGATGAAGTATTGGAAACGACATTGTTGCAAGAATGAGAAAATGCATTGTGTCCAGCGTCTGGGATGCAGCCATGCTATTTCACTTGAACACAACAAATATATAAGTGGTCAATGGCTTCCAGCGTCTTGGTATCTTGTCCCCACAGCGGCCAAGTTTTTCTGGTGTACACGGGAAAGGAGTGAACGACTCTCATAGACGGAAACTTCGGTCTGGAGGCATTTTTAGAGGTTGCAGGCACAGTTTTCTGGCATTTTTTTTTTGATTTTATGCGTAACCTGGCCTTTTGAGTGTATGGGAGAGCTTTCCTTCACAGGCACCTGTAGCTCGGACACGTATGCTGTTTGTGAGCTCATGAGATAGCTGGAAGAATCGATGTGGCTATCAGAATACGGTTTATAATAGGGTTGCTAAAACACCGCTGTCGCCAGCATATATGCACATGATACAGTCGACAAACATTCAGAATCCGTTTTGTTCTCAATTCACAAAATGACTAGCCTCGAACTGATCTATGACCGTCTCATTTTTCAATTCTCAGCACAATGACAAGTCAGTGCGTGCTGAATCCGATTGAGTTCAGCTAAACGTTTGGAGTATCACATTGCCATGATTGCAATTAATCGATCAGTGAATTGGTTTATAAGTACACTGGCAACAATTTGCGTGCGTTCTCATGATCACACACGTACGTCTGTTGTTAAATGCACTGGTGGTTGCTTAAACACGATTCTGTTCAAGGACGTGAACTGAAAACTAGACATCTGATGAAACAGATACAACATGGTGCTCTCGGAAAAACTTATGGATGATAAAACTTGTTTGTTCTTTATCACAAATCGATTAAATTTGCATTCTGCCGTGCAATCATTTAGGAACCTCGTAAATCTTATCGAACTTTGACCAGATCTTTACTTGAGTTGTATGAGGACTTGTATATTTCTATTTAGCTAAGTTGAATGTCATTAGTATATGACAAGAAGATTCCTATGTTGTGTGTTTTCGATAGGAGGATGGGTTTAGGCGAATAATGTACTTAAATGTTCAAGGAGTTACTGGGAGCAATGCACTGCTGTCAATGCGAAACAGATATCGATTGAAATCGCTTCCACCCGGAAACACGCAAACCAAAGAAGCAAGAACACCAAGGCTGATTAATAGCTCGTTCATTATATATATATATATATATATATATATATATATATATATATATATATATATATATATATATATATATATACATGGTAAATCGAAGAAAACCATTGGTCAGTTGGTCAGTCACAGGGAGCTTCTGCCGTACCGGTTCTCGGTGATTCTGATTGGTAGAGACTTATCAGCTCTGGCAGCTACGAAGCTGTACCTGGTCTTATCGCGTACGATCCCCGCTGAATCACAACCTTTCTCTCTCAAGAGCTCCTCGTCAGTTTGGTTTGCCTGTATCACCGATCTTTGAACTTCAGCTGGTGGCTGTGGCTTGAGCGCTGCAGAAGTCGTTTCGGTGGGCGGAATAGATTGGTCACTGTCACCAACACGGTCACCGTCTGGATCCTCGGTCGTCTCAGATGTGTGATCGGTCACAGTGCCGGTCGTGACCTTGAAATCGATTTGGATGAGGTGGCTCCTATGCACTGACGCATCATTCAGGTCAGTACCTTCAACCACAGGTTGACCAAGTTGTCTGGTGATGGTTCCGCGAGCTGATCGAACCTCGTTGCCACGAGAGCATATGAGGCCGCTGGAATCGAAACACATCAGCAATGACCGTAGTCTTCTGGATTTGAACAGAGAAGCTGGACCCTTCTTGGAGTACATATGTACTGATTTTCGGTATCACCAAAGAAAGTTGTCAAAAACGCTTACAAGTACGGCAATATTCTCGTGCTGGCTGACGCTGACAGAAAGCACTAAGTTTTCCGCTGCGCCGTTAGAAAATGGGTGTCGTGGTGCCGTACGTAGATGCCGTCACCCAATCCTATCAAGCCAGCATTTCAGCCCCGCCACACAAAACTGTGATCCATTATCGGTGACTAATGCCTGTGGGATTCCTTCTCGGCTGAAGCATTTCCGTAACACCTGGATAACGAGCGAGGTGGTTGGTGAACTCGTCAGGAACACTTCCGGTCATTTAGTGTAGGAGTCGATCAGTACAGGGGCCTGATACCAGTTCAAGAATGGACCACGGAAGTCGCATGAACTCGCGACCATGGAATGTAGTTTTCGGGCCAAGGATTCCAGTTGTTTGGTCTCGACTGGACGTTTTGCAAACACGCATCGCCGTTCTTTGCCGTAGTGCAAATATCCGCATCCAATTCAGGCCACCAACGCATCTGTCGAGCAAGCGACTTCATTTTATCCACGCCCAAGTGGCCTTTGTGAAGTTCATCCAAAACCGACTTGCGCAATGTAAGTGGAATGACAAGCCGGTCACCTCGACAAAGGACGCCGTCGGGTTGGATACTGAATTCCTCTCGCAGTGCGAAGAACACAGGAAACTTCCTCTTCACCTCGGGCTTCCATCCATTTCTGATCGAGGAAATCACAGAAGAGTGGTATCGTTTTGTCTGCTTGCTCAACTATTCTCTCGACACAGGCGCAGCCGGCCAAATGAAATGGCCTTGGCCCGCTGCTGCTAATCGTGAGTAACGGGACAGGAAGTCCGCCTGCGGGATTGTCTTGCCGGGCCGATGCAGGATGTCATAGTTATAGGCAGCCAAGGCCATGCTCCAACGCTGGATCATAGCAGCCGTGGATTAGGCGACGGATTTGTCCGGGTGACACGGCAACTGAAGGGCCTGGTGGTCTTTGACAATAGTGAACTACACTCCGACTAGGTACTTGTGTACTCGGCGTACTGCCCAGAAAACGGCCAAAGCTTCCTTCTGCGTCTGGGAGTAACCCTTCTCTGGGGTTCCAGAACTGCTTCTATCCCCACTTCGGGGGCTTCAGTGATCAGCATGGTCCGCGTAGGTAGTGCAAATGGGGCTAGTATCGGTCGGTCAGTGATATTTTGAATAAGACCGCGCAGTATCTGTTCACACTGTTCGTTCCACTGCCGCACATCGGGTGACTGAGCTAGAAACAACGGTTCGGCTTTTTTTGCAAAGTTCGGAATGAACCTGGAGTAGTATTGCAGGCACCCAAGAATTGACCGTAAGTACGCCTGATTTTCCGGTGACTCGATGCCAATCAGGGGTTCGAAACGATCTGGATCGGATCGGCATCCGTTTGCATTGACAGTGAAACCGAGGAAATCCAATTCGGTGACACCGAATTTACACTTAGGGGCTTTGATCGATAGATTTATTTCCACGAACCTCTCCAACAACCTTTGTATTCTGTGGTCATTTTCATCCTTCGTGGACCCGAAAATGAGCACATCATTTTTATATGCCATCACCCCCTCGATATCACGGATCACTTCGTCTACTGCAGCCTGGAATATCCCGGGAAATACGTGCAGACCATATGGTAAGAGGTTGTATTGGAACCTGCCCCATGGAGTGTTAGTAGTCGTTAGTGGTTTGGACTCCATGTGCAGCGGAATTTGTAGGTGAGCATCAGCTAGATCAGTTTTTGAAAAAACCTTGCTACCGAGCATGCATTTCATGATGTCCTCAGGCTCTACCGTAGTTGCCGCGCATTTTCAGCATCGAGGTATTTGGCATACTGTGAAAAAACTCCCAATCACAATTTAATTAGGTTCTTATGGGGGTAACGGCTGTACCTGAGTTTTTAGAACTACGACAACCTTGCTATTTCTAAGGCACATACCAACAGAATTGATTAACACTCTCATGAAAAGTATATAACGATACATTACCTGACAGTGAATTAGTTCTCTTAGAAGAACTTCCAGTCTGACAGACTGGAAAAACGTATTTTTTCAGCGTAGTGAGTTTCACAAAATTAAGACCACTGAAATGAGTTTCTTGTAGAATTTCTCATCATGGATAACGTTTGTTTGAGACCGCCAAGGCTGACTATGGAGCGCGGAGTGTAAATCAAAAGCCACAACGATTACCGATGAAAGTTGAATTTCTTCGCATATGCAACAAGTGACCACCTTCTTTTGGCGTATTAAACTGACTTTTGGTAGACCACAAGACTAAGCAGCTCACTCCACCCCGTCCTTCATAATGGCGTGTAAGAATTTACACAGAAATATTCTCCCTACATATATTCAACACTCTTCGACCGTTCTTTTTTATGAAACCCGGACAACACCAATACCCAAATCCGTTCCGTTGGTTTTTGCCTACCGTATCTTGTCAAAATATTATTTATACACGAATAATGAGACGAGACGTTTATTCGTGTACGAGAAGGTTATGAGCAAAATCTTTTACAAATAAACATACAAATTCCGCTATCATGACTTTATTATTCAGTTATTTACTGGTCTGGTGAAAAAGTCCTTTCATGGTTGTCCACTTCTTCATCATCGCAAAGACGCGCTGGACGTCCAACGGACCGAGACCCCATAACCTTGACATCAAGGTTATGTATTTCAAAAAAATCAACAGCCTTCTTTTCTCACGAGTCTACCATAAACTGAGAAATTCCTAGCGAACAGCTCGATGATATAGTGTCTTCAAAATGTGTGTTGTATTGCTTTTGCTCCTTTCTGCTAGGAAGAAATATAATTGACACTTCCACAAAAGGGATTTTTCCTGGCAGGATCAGTATTTATATTCCCATGGGGAAAACAACATGCGATGAATTTCAATTTCACGACTTTCAAAACTGTTCATAGTTTGACCGTTCAACAAATTTTCTCTGTCAAGTATCAGTCAAATTATTCCCGTCAATCAATGTGTCACGTATTTTCAGTTTAGTCCAGAACATTACAGAGCTAACGTGAACAATATTCAGCTATAAAGAATTTTCTATTTCAGACTTTTATTTGGTATTCTGTGACGAACAATTATGGATGTAAAGCTCGTAACGAAGAGAATACTATTCATCAAATTAGGACAGCAGGTGTGCCGTATTTCAATTCATAAAGTCTAAGACACTTCACAGGTAGTATTGATGCCTGAGTAATTTCCAAAGGAGACCTTTTATTTGACAAAATCCACTATCCCAATCGAATTTTGTCATCACACTGTTCTGTCTGTTGGTAAAGTATTGTAATGAAAATCCCACTTTTTTCGAGTTTCAAAGGATAGGTGACAAATATAAAATGCTAAATATTGAAAATTCGGATGAAACAGCTGTGTGAAATGCTTCTTAGGCTTTGTAATGACAGGCAGGCCGTGAGAAACTCACAACAAAATTTCAAGTTTTATTATTTCATCGGGATTCAGCTGAATCCAAAGTTTTTAAGCTTCGAATGATTTTTTGGCATGAAATTTCGCTGTTTTTTTTCAGTACATCCAATGCAGTTACTATCCTAATCAACTTTTATTGAGAACGGTTGATACATTGAACAAGATAATAACACAAAATAAATTCACGCGTATTATGACTCATCATATGGTATCAACGCCCAAAGCATCAATTAAATCCAAGTTAAAAAACTAACAATTTCAACTAAGGTTTGACGGACTTTGACAGAGTACCCCACGAAGCCGATCACAGTCTCGTTTTTTCCACTTCTTTTCACTTCACACATCAACACTTTATATGTGTATGTATAGGTATTGTTGAAACTGGCACATACGGGTATCCGATAGGTAGATTTTGTGCTCGTCCAGGACAGTATCTATGCAAAACTACATGATTTTATATGTACTCTAAATAGCAAGTCGTGGTGTGGTTTTATGACAATTACCCGTGTGTTCTACTTGTACATGGTGAATACCTATGCTCAAAATGCATGCGAAATCATATTTTCGCCAAAACCAGTGGGTCACAACTATGACGGAATGTGGGCCTCTGATGGAAAATGGAACAAGATTTTTTCATATTGAATTTACCCAAACCCTATCGAGAACACAATGTTTGTGCAAGGTATTAAACGGTTCGTGGGCCTCCATCTATCATAATTTTCCCCAATCTTATGGACTTAAAGTCCACCACGTTGGTGATGAAATAGTTTTCTATTTTATGCGTCATCATGTGTTGCACTTTGTAGTTATACCTTTGAATATCCTCTTTGGAAAACTGAGGTTTTTACGATCAAGATGAAATCTGCGCTATTAGAGGGTAATTGTGTGGACTGACCCTTGAAGTTTCGCAAGCTTTCACGTTTTACAATGAATAACAAACATACAAATAGTTTTGCATGATTTTATTTACAAAACTCTCGTGAAACATAGCATGAAGCATCATCCTGAAAAACTGTTACCCACCCAGATTTTTTTTTCGTTGAATTCGAGGAGTTTTTCGGTTATGACGATGAAGATTTCTCCACCATTCAGCGCGTCTCTAACCGAAGTCCACCAACAAACTAAAGCATATTTTATCCCAATCCAAATGAATAATTTTCGTTTGTGCGATCTATCAGCATTCCAAAGAGATAGGTTTTCGGGGAAATTCCGACGTCAAATGACTTTTTTCTCAGCCTTCCGTGACTCACCATGTACCGCGCACTCACGTGACAAACAAACTCGTCTTTTAAAATGACAGGTCTCCTAGTTTGAATCCCCTGATGAAATAAATATGTGACCTCGTCTGTTGGATTTGCAATGCAGTCTTCATAGACCGTGATACTGGCCCCATTGAAAACTGGCCCAGCGTGGAGTGAGAGGGCCCCGGAATAATCTCAAGCTAGATTAGGGAGGAGGATTTCCGGCACTGTTTTTTGAGTTTCATATAACTCATTCAATTTTCTAGATATTGTACCCCTGAATTGTGTATTTGTGGGAGTTTTCCCGTGATTTATCAGACATTTATTGCTCCTAATCGCGTTGAAACACTGAGCAAGATACGGCAGAAAGAGATTCAAAATTATTGGTTTCTGCAATTCAGCTTTGATCTTCTTTAAGGAGGCACCCAGAAAAAACTCAGTTTCAGTGGGTCTTTTCATCCCTATCGTTATGACAACATAAACGCTGAAAGAGGCGCGTTCAAATGACCTCGACGCCAACGTCCACACTGATGCGAACCGGAATTCCATTTTTCTGCAATATTTGACAGATATCGTTGAGAAGCGATTTTAAAGCACAAATAACGTGGAATTTCCAAATAATGAAAGAACTTCTCTTGACCTTCTTGTATAGGCATAACCAAGAGGACTATGTTGGCGGCAGAAAAGACTTCTACCAAAATAATTAGGGAATAGCCCAATCCGATTACAACCTACGATAATTTATGTGATCCTGTTGGTCATTTCAATTATGTTTCCATGCCTTGTAACATTTTACGTTACTTTGTTCGGAGCCTTCTACTCTGTCATCTTAGGGTATGCACATTCAACTACCCATAGCTTAGCAAAGAATCGACGTAAACAAGTGGAAAATTTGAACAAACGTGTATCATTGCCCTATGGATTGATATACCTTAATCAAGTGACGAAGCTGGAAGTACGTACTGAGTAAATTTTCCAGTGCATCACAATCGACACTACTTGTGTGCACGTACGTGTGCGTGCACGTACCAATGTATGTATGCATGTATGTATATATCACTGTTTTTATGACACCTTCTTGAAGCGCGTCGTGACTTTTAGATGCGTTCAAATTCAGAGAACAAGAAAAGGACCAGTTTACACTATCGTCTAGTCTGCTGTGAGTTATGGGAGTGGCCTCTGGTCTAGAATACTCACATGCAAAAACGACGTCGACTGCATATTTGTAGGAAATAAATAAAGCCAGGATACTTAATTGTTTTACGTACAAGGGAAAGAAGTAGGATGCGAAGACAGCGCCCCGTGAGACGTCATCATTGACAGGAAGTGGAGACAATGTCATTCCCTTATGGGATGTAAACTGAAACCGGTCCGTCAAATAGCCACGAACAAGTCTGTGTAAGCTCTGACCAACTCCTGATTCGGATAATGGATTGAACAGCACTGACCTATCAAAACTGTCGAAAGCATTTTTACGATCCAGGAATAACATCTTAATCACCGAGGTACACGTAATGCTTGATTCACGATCCAACACGTGAAAGAACATCTTATTGTTCAATTTATTCGCCTTTTATTACATAATAGTAGAATAACATTTCAGGAAGGGGGTGTCGACCAATTTAAGGCTGTTAATTGAGGAAGTGCAGGCTGCTGTGACGACCCGAGGATCCGACCACCATCCAGAAGCGGCAGAAGCCCACCAGGCTGATCGTCTGAACAGAGCCGGCTTAGAGACTGCAATGCAGCGTGTGTTTCAACGAAATCTCGAGCTCCGCGAGGGATTTTATAACTCTTCGCACTTAATCCGACAGCGCAAACCATGTATCTCAGAGAAACCTGAATTTAAACGCCCGGATATCAGATTTATTTCGTGCGTTCTACCGATTCGTTTCTTGTTCCGCTACCCTTTCCCAGCAGATTCTGCTTTCGTTGATTCCAAGTGTTTATCTAAAGTGAGCGCTGTTTGTTACTTGGAAGTTACCTATCATGATAATTTTCGATAAATCACTCATGTTCGCTGCTTCGTTTCAGGTTTTTTTTTCCAAATACGGAAATTTAGACCGTTTGCGGCAATCACAATCAGTTATTTCCTAATTTGTCTTCCAGCGTGTTCGTCCCATTTTGCCTTACTTTTCCCCAGCATTATTTCACTGGTTTGAAACAGGACCATAAAGCGCTACCTCCGTGTCTTGGTAATTGTAAGTCGCGTTTTATCTATCCCCATTGGTAAACTTGAATGAATTCGTTAACCTGCAAAATAAGTCATGCTTAACTGTAGCCCACAAGATAGTCTTGGACCTTACTCATCTGTCGTGCCGAAACTTAGACTTTGGTCGTTTCCATTCACCCATCTGCTCTGTATTCGGGCATTTTTTCTCTAGAACAAATATGACCTAAACTTCCTCATTTCCTATCTAACCCGGGTCCTGACCAATGCGGAAAGATAAAAACGGAGTTATTTGATGTTGCATGGTTCACTCAAGAACATGCCTTCGTGAAGCCTATCGATATGCTATTGACATCCCCACGTGATCACCTCTTTCCCGTCCGCCTTACTCCCACGTATCCGATAACTGTCCGTAGCAAACTCCAAACCCACCCTATTCCGACAATCATATGCGACCCACTTCGTGTATTTGCGTTCGAGAGAAATTGCGGAAAAATGGGAGTGCCCTAAAAGCATTTCGTACACTATGTGACGGGTGTTGATTAACAGTTTGTTCCCCTTGAAACACTATTTTGATTGTGCTCGCCATACTTGGATTCAGAATATACGGTCATCCGTACACCTGTGCTCTCGTTCTGCCTGCCAAATTGGGGATATAACAGCCAGGAAACTTGTCCGTTTATATCTGTCCAAGTAACTTACTAATTGTGACATCTTATTTAATTTTCTTATTTTTGCTTACAATGAATGAAATGTCAAGTTACTTAGTCCTCCATAAAAATACGAGGAAACAGAGAAAAATCACTCTGATACCACATATCTCCAAGAGATTGGGAACATGATTTGCGCGGTACCGTGACAAGAAGAAGAAGCATGTTGGCCACACTTGTATCAACTGCGCAAGACAATCCAAAATGATGAAACATGTACAGCCATTCAAATAGGCCGCTTCCCTACCCACACTACAGTAAGATCGATGCCCTGTCTACCGGGCACATTTCGACTTCTATTTGATCATGTGAATGTGATTCCTATGTATATCATCCTCGCGATGTTGTCCCGATCGACATTTTGAACTGCGGCTCTCGAAATGGGCCATATCGCTGCCTGTCTCCGTCCAGCTGAGGTTCAGTTGCTCGTCAACATTGTTCATCTTGTACCTCACGGAAAGTCCCAGGAATAGTCACCTTTTCTTCTTTCTATTCTTGTTTCTTCTCTTTCTTCTTCAAGATTGGAAGAAACATTGTAGTAGTTTAATACCTCTGCCAGCCACACAGCTACGCAGGATGGCTTTATTAAGCTGAATATACAATCATGCCTGACAAGTCCATGGATAGAGGCCAGATCTTGAACAACACCTGGTTCTATTCCCTATGCCTGTGGAAAGGACACTCCATCGATTCGATATGGAGGGAAGCAGTTTGCCTATCTAAAACCTTACCCTAGATGGACGTAGGGATGGACTACGTGGCGTTTTTGTCGACGGTGGGAGAGGTCATCGTATTTCATTGGGAAACTATCGCCTGCCTAAGCTGGGCATCCCCCTGGTCAGAGGATGCTGCCCCGTCTATGCCGTGCTTGCACCACTAGGCGCATGGTGTCAGTGACTGAATCTGGAAAGCAGATCGATAACAGAGCATCACAGAATACAAGAGAGGATGCGCACAACAATGAGGTCTCGCGTGACATACCAGAAGAAGTTCCTTCACGGATGTTACGGTCACATTCCCGTGCTGGGTTAACACCCCACTGCCTTGTGGGTAAAACTTTTGAATCAAAGCCTCCACTTGAGGTCTCTAAAGAAAATCCCCTTCTGTGCAGTGTGCAACCGTGAAGCATGATTCAACCAGAAACCTCCAGCGTCCTTCCTAAACTGAACTGCGGCTGTTGGTTGGCTGATGAGATCAGCTCGACAGCTGTCTCCTCGTTCTGTTTCCCTACAGCAGTAGCCATTGCCAGAGTACCACTGAGGCTATTATTTAACGAGTATTCATGTCCACTTAGAACCTAATGTGAAAATGGAATCGTTATAATGAATCGTAATAATTAGAGTCACAGTTGATTAATATTTTTGTTCCTATGACCTGCAGCTGAGGGGCTTGGATCATCTTACTTTTTATTGTTCAAAAATGTCGCCGTACTTCATGAAAGGGATCTCGGTCATTTTGAAGCTGCCAGTTGGAAGAAAGCTGTAGGTGGCTTGGTTGGCATAAACAGAATTTGAACTCGGGACAGAAGAGTCTAATGTATATCATGATGAATGTATAACCACCTTGTGAATGCAAGTGCCAGGAACGACGAGAAAAAACTAAATTTTGAGAGGATATGTTTGGGAAAATTTGTATTGATATCTTGTTAAGGAATAAATAATACTGGTTCGCAGTTCGAAATCGGATTACATTTCTTTGGTAGAAAACGCGACTTGCTGAACACAGATCTGTCTTTTCGTTACTTCTTCTCAGGCCAGTACAATACACATGCAAAGTTTATCGTTCCTGAACATATGATCCACAGTAAGAACGCAAACGCACAAAACGGAATGTCAAATCGGTTTCTGTTTCATTTGTGTGGGCGCAACAACCGCCAGGTTCACCTGTCCTCTGTTCGTCCCACTATCACGCTGACCTTTAGCCGCGGAAGCTGTACTGACTTGATGAACCGTTTTCACGAGCACAGGATTGGTCCGCGCAACCTGATTACAATCGCCTCGGCCGCAAAGAGGATTCGGTGTCCGACCCCCCTTAAAGTGGTTTGGCGACACGGGCTAGCATTACGCTGGTTGCCGTCTTATTGATCCCATTGGTTAACCATATAGGACAGTGTTCTTGGACTTGATCGGACAGACAAGAGTGGCAATATGAACAGCATGAGGTAGAATAATCAGGTACTTTGCCCTCAAGTTTCTGTTGTAAACATGGTCTAGTGTAGAACGCGACGTTTATTTTGGCTGTGTAGAACGTATTTGTTAACCCGTTAGATAACTGCCGGGTCAGTGTTTCTGCAGCCGTATCTCCTTTGAGTTCATTACAAGCAAAGGCGAATTTTTTCAGACTTTGGGGTATTTTAGTCAACCGTCTGGGTTCATTTGTTGCCTGGGGAAACTATCTGGGTATTCATTTTCTATAAGTGAGTTGCCGATAGATTCAAACACTTTCAGAAGTTGGACCTTGGAGCATATTTGCATTGGCATTCTAACGTCATTCACTGCTGTACAAGTTAAACACGACTGATATTAACATCTTCTCATGGAAGAAGGAACAGCACTGCAATATGTGGAATTTTGTTCCGAATGGACATTAGATAGCACCTTCTGTTTAAATGATGAGTCTAGCCATTGGAAAAGCCTGAAGGTGATCCGCCGTGTTAAGTGTTTGTGTGATCACGGCGTAGCCTTTGTAGAACCTGTTGATCATTTATCGAACTTAAGGGTCACTCGAGGAGAAGGTTGGCACAAACGAAGCCTCCTAGATACAAAAAATGTGTCATTTCTACTGTAAACTATGCTTTGTTGGTAAACTGATCGCATCTCTTTTTGAGTGTAGTGTTTTGGCTTTTACCTCGAAAGGTTGCTCACAAATTGAAAGCTTTCCTTGTGTTTGTTTTTCATAATTGTTTTCAGATTTCTTTTCCCCACCCACGGCATTTGTCTCCCTACCCTACTTGGTATTCATTGGTTCGCTTCCGTCCGTTACGTACACCTCTACGAGACGGAGCTAGAAACAGCTGAGTGATTAGTAAAGCACATTGTACACTTGGACCCACCTTGATGTCTGGCAACATATCGCTCGTTGTGGCTTGCTGTGTCCATGTTCTTCCCTGAACACGTTGATGGGCCATGTTCAAGTGTCTTCTGTCGCCTTACTGTGTTCTGAGTGACCTGGTTCCGTTCACGTTCGGTCACGCAGCCGGGCATCCGTCGAAGTAATTCTCACTACATTATGTAATAATTATATGGGTTGAGTCAATCTGGAATCGTACCTTATTGCCTGCTAGTATCTTGGTAATTCTCGGCTTGTGTGTCTGGTAATACCGTATATATCATAGGCACTGCATTTTCATCCCATTCACTCGGCTTGCGAAACGCTGTGCAGCGTGATCAGTAATATTCGAATAATTCCAGGCAAACTTCGGTAGTTTGGCATTTCTATTTTGGCTACTGACAGTATTGCCAGTAGTTAGTTTTTGAGTTTTCCCCTGTCGGCTGAAAAAGCCGACGGAAACGAAGGTCAACGACATTTACGAACCATGGCTTCCAGCGTACATTTAATAACTCCATATTGATCATACAAAGATGCTGACGCATTTCAACAGTCATGTTGATGGTAGGTCTACGAATACGTTCTCGCTTACTTCGGTTAATCTGAACCACTCTAGTCAGCCTGTGTACTCGACTGTAAACCCACTTTATCCGTGGCAAGGGAAACTTAGCCTGATTAGTCATATCCAACAATCTTGTACTATTAAATACCGGATAATAACATATCACTGTAAGACATCTTTGGTTTAGTGTACATGACGCCTGCTTGGGTGTATCACTTTTTGTTACTACCTTCCTGATGTGCAGATATCCAGAGAGGATCATCCGAGAAGAATCTAAAGCTCTGGGCAGAAAAGTCACTGCTTTTGTGAAGTTTGAATTAATAACCTACCGGTTGACCCATAGACCTTTCAAGCAGAGTAGACCAAAATACTTTACTGTATGTAATAGCACCAATATCTCCAACGATGCTCGATATCGGGATTGGAGCGGCATTTGGCTCGTCATGCATACAAAAAAAGGTTTTCAAAGGCAGAGGGATGCAAATGCTTTGGGAGTATCTAGATGGGTAAAAGTGAGTCGTTTTCTCTCGACGTGTCTCAAACACCCAAGTGAATATCGGGAAAAAGACAAATTCCTTATATGTTATACAATGTCATATGGTCAGCATAATCAAGAAGAATTCTCGGTGTGTCTAAGAAACGACCTTTGGTATACACAAAAGCAAGCTTTCTTGCTAGACACAACCAGATAGCCATAATGGCAAATGATACTAATTCTGGTTCCAGTGAACACGTTATAGCACCAGTCTCACAAGCTGATATAAACGTCTGATCATCAAACCAAGTTGCTAAGTGGAACATGTTCACCATGCATTCAGGGTACGTTGCAGCATTTAGATCAGTTCTTCTGCACGATGTAGAAGCCTGACCCGCGTCAGTCAGCTGTACCTCGAAGATACACAAATATATTAGGTAATAAAACTGTAAGATGCTACTCAAATCTGATGGGAACAACGAATTACAAATTCTGAGGTATAGTGTCCGATGTATGCGACGAATTGCTAGATGACACACGTAAGCACATCCGTTTACGATGGCCAGTGAGTGTTGTGAACTTCATCAAATAGGATTATTCTGTGTACAATGTTTTTTGAGGAGTGTGTTCTCTGAAACATAAGTACGGGTGACCCAACCATAAATTGGAGAAAAGGTATAAAAACCTTCGATGGAGTCCAAGATTTCGATCTACTCAGAGACCGGTCACACAGCTTTGTACCACGGTCAGTGGCTTTGGTGGAGTTCAACTATATTTTTATCTACTTGATGCTAGTATTATTTGCAGTTCTCTTGTTAATTATTAAATATCCTTGATTCTCTAGTTGCCTAGTTTTCAGTTTTTTACTCAAGAGATAAAAAGCAATCAGGACCTACTCATACGTGGGATGAGTTTCGATTGTTCAAAATGAACTAAATTGATTAGTATCGCAGTCAAATACAGCTGAATAGTTACATTGCACCGCAGAAGAAAAATACACGTAAACAGCGAAAACGAACTCAGTTTCACTCTGTTCTTTTTCTGGATAATATCACTACATATACTCTATAGCAACAAATTCGTGATGACTGTAAATGAACTGTGAACTACGTCCGTTTTATTGCAATAAACACTTATTTTACTTGCATTTTTCTCTGTGGATAACTTGATTTTGTACTACTATGTGGAGTTCTGCTGATTCCACTGATCCTAGTTCCGATTTGGAGCAATCCAGTGTGTATTCCTATCTTTGGGAACTACTATTACTGATGCAAAACATCCCTGCTTTTCGTAATTTAAATGATTAGATTGAATAATCATTGTTGTTGATCAAGCCAAGACTATCACTTTTCCCATCAAGCTTTAACCAAAATCCGCAATTCTTTACCCATGACCCATCATTCTTTAGCCTTTAGCCATGCCGCTGCAAGTCAGTCAGGTCAAAAGTATCGGAATATAATGACATCAAGAGATATTCGGACAATTTATAATAATAATTATTATTATTATTATGTTTTTTACAAAGATTGGTGTTCCAAAGCTAACGGAACAAATGAGCAAGTGTGCCGATCATATGCTGCACACTTGACCGTGGTAATGATATCAAATGCTACACCGCAAATTTATTGGAGAATGTTTAAACGATGCGCCGTATCACCGAACTATGTGACACAACCTTTATTACTGTTGCATTTTCAGTGAACCAGTTCTTAATGTACTGAAAATATATAAACAAATCAAAATAGAAAACATTTTACCTGTTTGAGTTCACTGAATGCCTCTTCTAGCGGATTGGATAATGGACTATACGGTGGGAGAAAACGTATTTGGTGATTGGTGTGTAATTGTGCTTCCACAACCCTCCGAAGAATGGGTTCATTGTCAAAGATAAATACTACCGGAACATCAGGTTGCTCAGTAGCAACAGACGCTGAGCAGCATGAGGGAAACTCATTAAAAATATGACACGTAATCTTTGTATGACATTCATACTTCAAGATACCGGTGATAGATAAACAAGCTAATTTTTTCAAGTTAGATCCTTTACTTGACGACAGAATTTGGATGGCTTTACTGCCTACGTTTTGAACATCCATAGCTACGACAACACCATATGTTGTAGTTGGTCTCATCAATGTACAATCTTAAAGTTGCAGTACCTGGTCATTGCAGCCAATCGGCATATTCTGCTCATCTAGACTTGACTGCATCTGAGTTTCGTTCCACTGGTTGAATAGTCAACTTCTTAATTGAACAGTGATACCCATCCAGCATTCGATCAATGGATGACTTGCTGACTGTTGTGCTTGGGAAATCCTTCTCCATCCTTTCCTCTAACTGACTCAATGTGCCTGTGGGGTTTTCGTCCATTACTTCATACAGATGCCTGACAAACTCGTCGTTGAACTTTGTGTTGTAGGACCCAGGTGTGAATGCCGTTCCCCTAACTGTATCTGAAACAGCACGGCAGGTTTTGATCTTGATGTTGAGGTGTTTGACAATGCAGAGAAGGAAACACAATTAGCTTGTGTTCGCGAATAGGGCGAGTTGAGTCAGTCAATGTTTTTTTCTGGAAAGCTTATGCCAAGTTTTGCTGTGTTGAGAAATGATGAATGGAGTGAATTGGTTTCTGGGTATACAATGAGGATAAGAACTTAAGAGACCCAGAGATTACTTTGGAGTCTTTTGACAACGGACCTGGAAAAATTATGGGAGAAGCGTAGACCCAGTGAGGTAGAACACATGAAAAAACAAAGCGTTTGATAAGGTGTGTCGGTATAGAGTGGAATCTTTGACACGATACGTAAAATGATGAGCGTCTGATCTTTGTAAAAAGATGACATGTGTGCTGTGACTAGGTAAGGCTTCGGCCCCGTATTACTCCAAGGCACTTCACTGAATCGTGGTGTATCAGTTGTTTCCCATTATTTGATACTGGGGTGCAAGAGTTAGTAGAATCAGAGTACTTATCGCCTCTCATAAAAGAGATTAGAATTTTACCACATCTTAGGGGATCAATAGCCAAGTTGGGTGTGGTAGACCATTCAGAAAATTCTATGATGCTATTTCGAAAGATCACAATAAAGGAATTAGAGAAATATAGCCAGCCAAGAATTACATTGTCAGTGTATTCGATAAGGAGGCTTGTAAAAGCCATCCCAATTACATAGACTTTGATCTGGCAGAGATAAGTTCTCAGTGGCTTACGTGCACGATAGAGGCAGTGAACAGCTGCGGTCGGCAGAACAGTTTCCAGTGAGAATAGCTGTATTTATGGTAAATTGATAGAAATTCGTAGTTGTAAATAATACAGTAATAATAAAGCACAAATAAACGTGACTTATAGCCAAGTGAGTGACCAAAAATAGCAAAACGGAACAGCTGGGCAGATCGAGATAGCTTAGGTATAAAGCGGTCCAGTGGGCAGCGAGTCAACGAGACTCTACGCAACGTGGTCGTGGTACCATTGGCAAACAATAACTTTTCTAATTATCAAAGGATTGTAACTTTAGTCGCAGGAACATAAAGGAAGACTACCGGTAGAGAGTACAAGTAGTCTGTATTTTGAGTACAGCGAAATAAGCAAGTAACGACTTAGGTGGATGGATCAGACGGCTTGTCTGCAGGTCGACGGTAAGGTTTCGGTGTACTGGTGAGGTGAGGGGAATTCGGGCTGTGTCCGGAGTTTTGACCTCCGAGCATGGCGGCTTTCAAAGCTGAATTACTGATTCGGAAACGTTTTCAGTCGGTGGAGACATACAACTTTAGAAATCCGAAGCTGAGAATTGAAGCACAGAATATGCACCAGAAATCCGTGATATTGCGAAACTTTAAACTATATCAATGCAATATAAAAGTGAGAAGTAGTTCACAAAGCTTAAATCGTTGTACACTACTCTCGAGTTGGCTTTTGAAGCACAAAAATAAATTGAAAAATACAAATTGTTATTTACAGGACTTATATCAGGGGTAGGGATGGAATATAAGTAGGCTGAAAATAGAAACGGGGATGAAAGGGCAACCTGAGGGACACCGAAAGTTATCGTTTTAGTGTATAATTTGGAAAAGACTAACGAATAATCGAATTTCACCTCGGATTATACTCTGCTATAGGTCATGATACTGTAGCTTCAAGTTTGTCAATAAAATACTCCAACGATATGCCCCAAAAAGGTCTAAATCGTCGCAGAGTAGTTTCTGATCTACAGTAACTTCGGTCGGAAGCTGAGTTAGCTGTAGTGACAACCCAAGCGGCAAACCCAAAGTTCATCCAATTTGGGGGGAGGGGTGGGATAAGATCGGTTTGTTCTGTCGGAACTTTGGGCATCTTGTTGAAAGACATTGGCAAGCCCTACCGACCCCCAACGGGGATAGCGTTGGGCCTGCCCAATGCATGGAAAAAAGCGCGCAGACTTGGTCCAATTTTTCTGCTATTTACCCACAATTCGTCTCATTGTTCAGTCTGACGTTATTATGCTCTCCAATCATTACAACTCAACTACTGAGTTACCAATATTTGAGAAAAATAACAACATAATACGTCGGCGGAATGAAGTGTACTATACAAAAACACTGGTCATATGTACAATGCCCAGGGAAAGTGGAAATCTATCCTCAGGAGTGTGGAATTTCTATAGATGCTACTGGGAACAATAGCAGTAGTTAGATTCCCACACCCGGCGAAAAAAGCTTTGGACGGTCCGCTAGGGTTGACGATGACCGATGGCGAGATCTGCCAATAAAGCCTCAAAAATGGTGCATTTTAACTTGAGGTGATTGCATAAGGCCACCGAAGTACTGCGGTCACATTAGTAGTGATATAAAAACCAACATGGTTGAGCGTGTTGTGAATAAGATCGTCATTTTCGTCAATTTTAGAGGGCCTTCGATGGAAAATCCGAGTAGAATCACAATGCAAGTATCATTCAGTTTGTAGTACGTTCTCCTTTGGCACAGTGTTTATCGCTGACCTGTTCGTGGTTCAGTCGAAAAGATCATATTAAACTCCTGAATTTGAGAGCATTTAGCGGATCTTATTCGATTGTAACAACTTTCAGCAGTTCTTTGATTGCCGTGGTTTACTGATTCCTACTACTCAGCAGCAACCCAACTCGAATATGAAAACAATTATCAGGATTGAAAATTAGGGAGTTTGTAAATAGGTGCCGATGAATAAGCTAGTTATTTCTATTAGGACTGCAATACCGCGGGTGGTCAAAACTGAATATATATATATATATATATATATATATATATATATATATATATATATATATATATATATATATATATATATAACGTCTGTGTGTGTGAACTAATAAGATCGCGTGCATGTTAGTTTAATTTAGGCGGAATTAATCGTGATGGAAAACCATCGTAGATGGTGGGATAATTTGACAGTAGGTAAGAAATTTCCCATTCTCGGACTCTTCCCTGTTATCGGTGATCCCCGGCTTTGATAAACCAGCGCCTGGTTTTTCTGTATGTGATGGACGAGATTTCCTCCGCGATTCTTTCGCTACTATGAACAGCATCTAGTGGTTGTATGATACTGAAACCGATCAACTGAACCTTGACCGCCGCGACTATTTTATGATCATAAACTGGCCGTCGTTGAGGGCTTCCGAGCTCGCCTATGCTTGCGGTCAACACATTCCACACAGTCTCAGCTAAATCCGTGCAGACATAAAGCTTGAACGTTGCAACCTGAAGTTTGTTCATGCCAGTTCACAATCTTGCCATGCTCGCTTCGGATACCTCTGTCACTTGGTCTCTTTGTACATCACGAATTATATCTTACTTAAACGACTGTAAACAACACACAGCAACACGTCTCTGAAAAAATTAAATAATGGAACCTATCACATAGTAATAATTATGCACGGTTAAAATGTCCACTATGTACGTCTACCATAATGCGTGCTATAAAACAGTTTTATTGCAATGAACTTCTGTGTATTACGCACAAGCTGTTTATGTATCACGAAAAATACACAGAATTAGATAATACGCCCCATTCATGCTACACGCACATAAAATAACAAGGATATTTACTAATAGACTACTTTCTTTTACAAAAGACAACCGCAAACCACCACAATGCGAACAGAACTAATAAGGCACCGCCTGGCCACAAGAGTAACGATTAAAACAAGTTAGCCTTGTAGGCCCATAGCCTGGTCTCCAGAATTTTCACGAATACTATCGCTTTACAGTATTAAATTTAGTAAATTTGTTAACATTCTATGTATTATTTCTTGAACTGTAACGCTTCAACGCGTCACCTCAACATTCCGTCGGGAAGCGCCTAACAGCTTTGGGATATTTGCTGCTTCGGAAATGTACAAAACTCTTTTGATAACCGGGTTGTTTTTCATTAATCTATTCGCTATCGCTTCCGTTGCTGTTGACTAACCACCTTCGGTGAATCTGTGGGCTACGATAGATATCCTATCAAAGATGCTATCCTATACTTCTTTTCCCGTATACGCAACGTGTCCCTCAACTGCTTTGAAAATGGTTCTCTTGGTTCCTGTCCTCGATCAGGCCGGTTCGTACTTGTGGTTTGTCTGTGGTAGTTACCATTGTCTGCTGATCTACATACTTTGTATAATGATTTAAGCTAGCAAACAAGCAAACACGTTTCCGTGTAGTGGAGAGGAAATACTGATCTACTGATGAGACGGGCATAACATCAGTGTGACAAACAGAAAAGAGTAGACGATTACCATTTCCAGCTTACTTGGATGACCATCATTGTTCCCGTCTCAACTCACACTGTTTACCAGCGGTGGTCAAACTGTCATCGTGGCGGACTTTGGACCCTCCTGTCCCGGGTTCGAATCATCCCCAGGCCACCGCCAGTTACTTTCGTCAACTCAAATTACTGCGGCTGGCTCCATCGAGAGTATAAACCGGCTTACTAAATGATCATAAAGGTTAGAGGGTGTTTGGTACAATAGAAGTCCCCAGCTTCACTCGGCTTTTTATTCGAAGGTGACCCTCTACCTTTTTCATGGTTGCCGGCCGATCCCTACGTACTCGGTCGCTATTCGACTGCACTGAATCCGAGTCACAGGTCTACGCAGCCTTAATAATTCTACAGATTTCCTTTCCATCATTTGGATTATGTGGTACATGTCTTCCGTCCATTCAGGTGTAGCTGTCTTCACATGCCACGCACCGCCTCGCCACGGATTTTGATCTTAGTTACCTTCAAACTGGTTTGGCCCAGCTGTCGAGCAGTTTGCCGCTGTACGGCCCCCGATGCATAGTTCAGCTTCGTGGAGCCACAGATAGAGCTGTGTTTCTGATGGAGATCAAAGAGATGGAAGATACCCCAAGGGCACAACAGTCTACCAGATAAGAGGTACTACTCTTGTCAAACAACTCAACTGCCAGCTGGCAGCCTCTAAATGGTCGCATTTCCCTTACAGAATCATTGTATCATTGTTATATGGTAAAATGGAAGTAAAGCATAGAAAAGGAAGAAACACAAACCAAAATAACACTTCTTCTACACGAACTAAAACGACAGTAACAACTTTGGCTGACTCACCTTGGTCCATTTACCTAATTTGGGCTTCCTCATTTTGTCTGTACAATTGCACAGTCCAAAATATGAATTGTTTGAAATGTGACTTCAACTGTGGGCATACTGAAAGCACGTACGACGTGGTAACCCCGGCTGTTTAGAAAACACCGCGAAACTCTCACACTTTCTGTGTCCCGCTTGTCATGCTCTCCAGCCGGATGTTGTCACAGGCGACTGAGTTGAGTAGATCAACCTGAAGGGTGAACAAGTGGACAGAACCACGCTTAAATAAAGCTTCATATTTTGAGAGTGCAAATACGATACGGGCAGTGCAATCCAAGTGACTACCGAAATTGAATTTGAACTATCTCTGCAGTTTATTAGGATTGACATAAGAATAATCAACCCACAAACAACCAAACAAACCAGCAGTGTAGAACAAATAGAAACGACGTCGATCACAAATGAAATGAAGTCGCATTCTGGCTGCAATCAGAATATTGGAAAGTATAATCCGACCTATTCTAAATTACTAGAGGAATCCTCCAAAATCTTCAGACTTGTATTTGTCATGTAATTTGTTGACTGACAGTACTGGTTAGGTACCTTGACGGATTTGTCCGGCTTTCGTAACCAGTGGTGCTCTTGTATTCACACATTTTCTTAATCAACTTGATACCGTAACTTGTAGCTATGATCCTATGTTTTTTACGCCACTCATTGTTTCGGTTTGTATTTGAAGTTCTCACAGATAGTTAGCAACCGGAGCTGACGAGTCCATTGCACGACGAAAGATAGTCTCCGCTGTTCACTGAGCGACCTCGTTTTGATGGAGAGGGCTGAACCAAAGTAGATGAGTTTTACATCCTGGACAGTTTTGGTCTTGTGTGGGTCTGTTCGTCTGATCTTTACCAATCTCAATCACTGAGGCATCTAATCGACATTCCCTTGTCCATCTGTCTTTTTATATGTCACAGAAACGTGGCCGTTACGAGCTGAAGACAAACTCAGACTATTTGTGTTTGAGCGTCAATATCCCTGAAGTATCACTTGAAATTAGTGGTAACACCTTGTAGGAATGCTGAATTTCGGTGCAGGGTTTTGGGACACAGATGTCAACCTCTGGGGCGCCCACTGAATCTAAGCAGGTTAAGCTTGAAAGGGGATATGATTTACGAATACCCATGGGCAGAATTTCTTGGTGTACGTTTTTAACCGAGGCAAACCAATGTTGGAAAATGGGTTGATTTGATCAAAAAGGCGATAAACTCGTACGCAGTCTGATTCGCTATGTAGTTCACGCTGGTCTTCCGGGAAGGGGTCCATGATATCACTGATGATATATTAGGGGACTTGATTAGGTGCCTCGTTCGTGGCGCGGTTAAATTCTTACTCTTTCTACGTTCCCGTGATTCTCACTTCGAACTTTTTGCTCTGTTCGTTGACCCTTTATACTTATATTTATATCACGTCCGACTAGGGGATATCGCGCGATAGCAAGGAAAGCCTAAGTACAGAAGCACGAGGCTACTGATTGGACGGAATGAATTGAATTACGATAGACGTGAAAACTTTGTAGATAATCTTAAGTCTCCACCATTGTGATTATCCATGGTCATTTGAACCGGTTGAGCGCATTCCGATGTCCAAATTGATCTGGCTTTCTGTGATTCGCACAAACTCAGTGATTCGGCTCATCTGATTAGACTGACCAAGTAATCGTGCTCTATATTTACTTATGCAATAATTTCGCCTTACTGAGTCTTCCACTGAGAACACGTTCATCATAGGAATTGACATGTTCATGTGTGTATGTATGTGCGAGCAGCTGACGAGTTGGTAACGTCAAAAATCCGGTGGTGAATAGGTAGTATTTTGAAAGAAGAAGAGTTTGGCTAACAACCTCGCTTTCAGTGCTTCATCTACCGGCCGATTGCAGTATATATATATATATATATATATATATATATATATATATATATATATATATAATATAAACTCAGGGAACAATGCATAGAGATGGAAATATCATTTCATTATGTTAAAGAGGCAACGTGTTAAAAATTGGAGCATAATAAGTGGGAGCAGTTCCAACTCGGTCTTGGGAAGATTGGGGATATTATGAACTGCTTTATACGGTATTGATATGGTGCCATCCGTTGATCAGTCGTCAGTATTGATCGCCTAAGAGTGTGTGTTTATGGGGCTCAATGTCCACGCTCTGTTGGTTCAAGTCCCAGTTGGGGCTTGATGGATTTGCACTATCTTGCCCATGATTCCGGACAAACCAGATGAAAACAGCTTTCCATTGGATAAGTTCCCACAAAGAAGTTAGAAAATAAATGAATAAATTACACGGCTTCAATCAAGCGCCGTTTTCGGCTGAATTAGACCCGAAGACAACCTTTATTCATATAAAAAACTGATTAGGTAGTTTAGTTATTGGACTAATTGATTCTTCTCGGTCAGTGATCGCTGAGCGTTTCAGGTAACAGACTTTTCATCGCCAGTCGGAGTGACATCTTCAGGGCGCACTAATGATCACCAACCGATACAAATCATCAACGGGAGCTACAAACAACACTAATATTCCAAATCATTGGGATTCAAGGATTGTGTACGGACGCCCTGATATTCATGCTTAACTGCTGTCTCACAGATTGTAGCCTTCGATCGGTTCTAGACCAATGAACTCCGTGAGTCCAAATAATTCGAACTCAGTTCGCAATAAAAAAAATCGATTTAGTTCAAAAATAAGATCATGTTTGTCGAGGTCTCACACAGAAATATTCATTCCTCGGTACATCCGGTAATGAATCTGATCAAATCACATCGGTTTTGATCTGTGATGAATCAGTGCTATTGGTTGATCCGAAGGGTGAGGGTGCATGTATGCATGTGTTTGCGTGTGTGTGTGGCAGAGAGAAACAGAATGATGTTACTGAGAGCGTGTTTAATGCAGTGTAGCATGATGCGGATGAGATGGAACCTAAGTGCGGTGAGCGTGAAAAAGGGTGTGCGTCATTTGACTCATATAAATGTGCACATTTAGAGAATCATAGCTTTCCAAGTGAGAAAGATAAATCGATATACTAACAAGTTAACCAGTTTAGTATAACTCAACTTACAATCCAGTTGGTGGTTTGTCGCAAAATCAGGAATAGTTTATTGCAAAAAACATGAGATAATAATAGTAGTATATTTTGTTTGATATAAACAGTAAAGCTGATTGTTTGGCTGTTCCAGTGCCGGCAGACAATGAAGATAGTACGGATCTACCTACTCTCTCGAGTCGTTTGATGAATAGCAAGACAGATGAACGCAAAAACTAGGTACTTTATAGAGGGCTACGACTTTTATTGGAGCAGACTAAAAGATTGATAGCACAACACAGACATGTTGGACGTAATCTGAGACGAAAATACATCAACCGATACAGTGTATCACCGTAAATGTGGATTTTGAGGGTTTTGAAGTTATAAGATTTTGTTTTTATGCTGGTGTATTGTATCAAAGGTCTTGGACGGATGGGGGAGAGTTATGCGCTCTAACGGGTTAATCTCAAGTCAGATGAGCATGAGAAACAACTAGACATGAGGTTCACTAGGAAAATAGCAAAAACTTATTGTACTAGAGTTGAAAAGTTTAAATCAGAGTTATATTTCGTGATTTAACAATAACAGTTTCGCTTCACTGTCAATAGAGGAAACTGAGCACTTAATATAATGATCAAAGACATATTGTGAGGAAAAAAGTGAATGTTGAGGAGTGTATAACGCGCAGGTCACGAAATGAATGCAGAGTAGTGGATTCAGCGTGATTCATTCATACATTGGTCGAAAAAATGATATTTATCGGAGCAGAATGTATTGAAAATCATAGTTGTGACAAATTTGCAGGCAGATTGTCCCCGCAGTAAGGTTGATAATCTCAAAGTCCCGAAATAATGAAATTCGAATGTGTGCTTATTGCAAAGTAACTGTGGACTTGCTTAGTGAACCGTACAACTAATTCCCTGTACTTATACATTTCTGCTAAGTATAATTCGAATTCCACTCCGTCATTCCGTGTTCTATTTCTCAGACAAATTCTAGCTCAATATTGGAGCTTATTGCGTGCTTTCAGTGCATTACGTATCTCGAGCCTCATCCCGATACATAAAACTGACTCCACTATCGGTTTTGTCATTATGGATTCTTATAAGCTGGTAGCGTCGAATAATCGTTCTGATGCGCCATAAGTGAAAGACTATCTAGAACAGTTTGAAATATGATGCATCACAAGAAAAGAATTGATTCAAGGAGGAAATCTACCTATTTTCTGATTGTTATCGGAAAGGGCGCCTACTCCTTGGTGATGAACCCGAATTCCGCCAAAACTCCCACGTCTATTCCGTACGACTCAGTGAGGGAGTTGATCTTGAAATATTTCTTACCTGCAAACTTTGAGGTGGGAGGTCACACAGCCTATTCGGGAGTTCATTTTATAATTAAAACACAGGCTTCCAAGCGCAGTTCTGGCGATCAGCTGGAGGTGCAACTCCGTGATAGACTAATTAGTGGAATAAATTACTTTGAATTGAAATAAAGAATACTTCTCCACGAACTTAAGCTCCAGTCCGTCAGACCAATTTGTGAACAGTACTTGGACGTGTGCTGCCCCATCACTACTGAACCACAAGTGCTGTTTAACGTTGGAAACCCTCCGTCATTTCCCACTAAACGGAGACAGTCGGTCAAACGCACTGTTAAGAATACCAAATCCACTAATAATTTTCAGTTCAGCTCTCAGCAAGCTCAACCAAGTAGTGCATTTAAATATATTGTAGCCAAATCATTTCAAATTAACTTACGGATTCCGTAAAGCTAGGTGTCGTAAATGTGGTAAAATTCGACTCATCTTGTCTGTATATACGCGCAAACAGGCCTGTTTAGTACAACGGTCCTTCACAATGCATGCATATCCTCCGATTTCCGGTGCTTTGCTTTAGTCAGTTTTAGGCCTTACCCCTGTCGTCACATTTCATGGGGAAAACAGTATGACATTCTTTCACTATGCACACCGGATGCAAGTTTCCAACTTTTTGATCCCCCTGTACAGTTCTACCTCGTAGTCATTCCGGTCAAAGGTATTATTGGGTATCAGTTACTCGTATTAAAACCGTGTGAATTAAGTACCACTGACGATCATTCAAATACTTACTCGTGCTCATTTCTTGCGGTTGACTCTGGTATTTACTTCATCGGTTTGAAGTGCGTGAGACTTATGCGTGTGTCCGAATCCCATCAATCCTCCCTTCAACACTTCGTACTCGATTTCTCAAACACTTCTGGTTGTATTAAAATAACACCCATTTATACGAAACGTTACATCAGTCCACTGAGGTTACGTGAACCAGCAAAGAAGACGACAAACGACTCGGTCTCCGAGAGGAAAACTAAGGCGTGAGTTTTTCAGCCTAGGCTACTCCGATTGTGACCCCGTTGAAAAAGGAAAAAAGGACCTATAAATCTCCGATGAATACCGTATCACCCCGAACAAACTTTTGAAACTGTCAACTTGCTTGCCAGAGGATATCCTTCATCATTTTCATGGTTCAAGATTCTTCTAGAAACTTAATTTAAAAGGTGCATTTTCACTAGTTCCATTTGACGAACAGTTCCATAAAGTGACAACCATTAATACGCTTCCTCGGTTGTTCCAATACATACTTTTGCCTTTTCGTCTGCGCTTTATCTGCTGTTTCTCGGAGCACTTTCAATTCTCTGATTTCAGATTGAAACGGTGTTTCAGCTTATCAGGATGATGTTGTTGCACATGCTTTCGCCAAATAGCTACGTGACGAACGTTAATATTCTTCACCTGACAGAAATAAACATAAAAATAACATTCCTGTCAACCCTGATAAGTGTGCATTTTGTAGTTCTACGTTTTCTTTTTTTAGGTAATTTGGTTGAAGTACATGGTTTTCGTCTCAAACCCAAACGTTTTATACCTCTATCCAATGCTCCGTCTCCACAACATCTAACCGAATGAAGTTCACTCCTGTTTTCCTTCCAGTGCTATTCCAGATTTGTTCCCGATTTCGTAGCCAAAGGTGCTTCATTGCTTAGTCTTGTCACAGAGCAGACATTTCAATGGCCATTAGTGTACGAACAGTGCTTACATAGTCCATTTCATTTTCTGTCAACAGATGCTGTTCCTCGTTCGTTCTCGCCACGTTTACCCTCTAAAATCATCGTAGATGCATTACCTACCAGCATCGGCCGTTCTAGAACAGGATGGCTGACAGATTTTGTGTATTTTCTAACTTCTCAGTCCCGCCGAATGCGGATAACCTTAAACCCAACGTGAAGCGTTAGCTGCGTTTTGGGCTGTTGCTCGCGTGCATTATTATTTATTTAGTATCCACTTCATTATTGTGACAGAACATAAAGCCTTGAAATTCATTAACAGTCCGCGCTGCATCGCTATGGTTCAGCGATGGGGTGTCGCTTTAGCTGCGTATTTATGCGACGTTTAGTATAAGAAGTATAATCCAGTTTGCATGAGGATTACTGGTTTCGTTACGCTCAGTCAAAGGACGCTCCTACTTCCGACTGCCTTCTCACACAGCCGCAACGGGTGAGTCAGTTGGACTTTGTCCATGATACGAAGAAATACGACCATGCTATCATTGGTTGTGTTCGACGACGATGGCAAACCGATAATAAAAATAGTTGTTGGAGTTCTACAAACATCGTGAGGAAATTTCTGTTACAAACGACGGAATTACCGTGACCGCACCGGTACATCCAGCCTTGGAAAGTTTACCTTCTGGGCGCTCGGATACCGAGAAGATGAAGTCCTGTGCCCGGTGATTTGGGTCATATTGCTAGGTCATACATAAAGTTCATTCTCAACTACAAAAATTGGACCCATGACCGATGTCTTCGGAGCCCTAGCAGCGCATTCATGTCCATTACTGTGGTCTCTTCCTGGTCAGCTATTACGCATTGGCCATTACTGGTTCATCCTCCCGTTGGCCAGTGATTTATCCCATCATCAGTCCAACCAGTGATTTTACCATTACGGCTCTCCGTAATACTTTCCACATGAAAACATTAGAGATACTGGAAATCATTTTACAGACGATAAGGTGACCGATCAGTTGAAGTCATTGGGTTGCCGTCATCCACAAGCGAACGGAGCAGCTGAGAATTTCGTTTGGGTATTGAAAAGTGCACTTGCCTCTGCATGCGACAGTACACTGAACGAGCTGAACACGATTGTCAACGGTTTCTTAACACAGAACCGAAATCTTGTTCATTCGACCACAGGCGAGAGTCCGGCTGTTCTATTCAGGAGTCGAGTCCTGAGAACAAACATATTGAGCTTGGAATCTGCTGAAGTCGGTTAATATCAAGGGAGTGAACTAACACCTCCGAGAGGTATTGTTTCCAATCGGATGGTGTAGAGACTTGGTCGCATTCTGGACTCAGATAATGGGTCAGTGAGCCGCAGACATTGAGATCAAATTACTTTTATTGAGCCCATTTTTGAACCTATTTCTTATCGTACAGATTATGATGTTTCTAAGTCCGTCTCAGAAAAAAGAGACTGCAACGATCAAATAGAACAAGCTTGGGGGTTCGAAATGTTGCGTAACAGAGAACCGGTAAATTACAGAATTCCGAATTTCATTAGAGACGTGGCGGGTGTGATGAGTTCAAATGAACTGTCAACTTGTTTGTTTAACCGTATAACCAATTCCTTGTACTTATACATTTCTGCTAAGTATAATTCGAATTCCGCTCCGTCATTCCGTGTTCTATTTCTCAGACGAATTCTAGCTTCATATTGGGGCCTATTGCTCGCTTTCAGTGCATCACGCATTCCGAGCGTGATTCCGATTTACAAACAGAATGTTATCCAACGATCACTTGACTGCTAATCAACGGGTTTTTTCAGATCTATTGAAGAAAGTTGAATGGGGAACAGTAAAGCGTCACTGTGGTCTTCTGCCTTGACAAAAACCCTGGACACAAATCAGTGCATAGTATTTACCATCATACAGCCCGTCCTTCAATCCACTAGAGGAAGCATTCAGTAATAAATATGCAGGTAAGTTATTATCGACTTTTACATTCTTGCATTACAGCATATAACACAATGGCACTGACAATGTGACTAACGTTGCACAGATTCCTGATGATTGTACCACCAAAAGTAACCGTCAATGACTTCCCGTATCCTTGTGTCAATCGACCCTCGACGAAATTAAAATGATGCAATAAGCCTCCTGTAATCGAATCAGTTGTAAACCAGGCTTGAGAATTGTTACGGACGGTAACCGAGACGTCGACTGATTGCCATGCTTTCCTAAAAAACTGTGTTACTGAACAATAAACACTTAGGCAAAGCGATCTTTTTCATGTACCAGTTCAGAGTTCAGTACGGTGTGCATCAAAAAATCGGCGCCCCGTGTGATATGTTACATGTAACCAATTGAATATCAACATTCCCGCCAAAGCTGTGCTATCGAATATCGAACGTTTGTGTGTAAAACCTGTTCAGTTATCTCACGTAACGTTTTTTGTAACCATGGGCGACTTTATCGATTTGACAGGTTTCACGGCGTCGGTTTAGGTGACTTCAAACTCAGTTTACCCATAAACTGAGAGTTACCACACACGGCTGTGAAATGATGCGATATGGTTGAACAACGGTGTGAAAATCTGTTGAAAAGTGACCTGAGTGGCAGAAAACTTTTTCGGAACAAATAGTGGCCAAGACGCTCGTTTTCAGTGATTCATACTTATGCTATTACATCACTATATACTACAAGATAAGGGACTGGACCAATTAGACAAGTGGGAAAGTATATAGATTATTGGTACACAAAAGAGAAGGAAAAAACAGTTGAAACACATTAATCCACATCCTTTCTTGATTTAAGCCTGGGTTACAACTGTTTTCTTTCCTTCTTTGTCACCATTAATCTCTATCACATTCTATTTGTCTAATTGGTCCAATCCCTTAACTTGCCGTAAAATAATGTGATCTAATGGCATCAGTGTGAATTACTGAAAACAAACTTGTTGGCCAATCTGTGTTCCCAAAATGTGCTCTGTGACCATAAGCGGACAATTAAAATAGCAGAAATCACTTCACTAGTGCCACGAAAAACAGTGTGGAACGGGAGAAGGGATAGAGAATGCTTGCGATTAAGAAAGGTGCTTCTGAGAAAGGGACTAAAGCGGCCAGAAGACAGACTCTGCGAAAGCACAGTCGTGAGTAATCTTTGTTTTATCTCGAAAGCATGGTATGGGCAACAAGAAGACGTGTTTTGGTAAGTAACGTCTGGTGTGTGAGTAGACTAAAGCGGACACTCAAAATCTTTATCTTCAAAATTTTGAGTCAATTCATCACCGGGTCTCCACGTCTCCGAGACAGTCTTTTGGAAACGCGAGTTTCAATGTGAGCAGCCTTTTACTGTCCAGTTTCTATTCCACAATGAATGTACATAGGGAATGGACACGGAGGGAGTTGGACAAAAAGACAAGGGTACCTAGGTAAGGAGTGTGAGGGTTCAATGTCAGATTACCAGAACCACCCATCACTCGAACTCTGAATAACTTAGCAGGTGACTGACTTTCCGTTACATGTGGACAGCCTGCATCAGTCTTTTCTTTGAACGTTGAAACTATAATGGGCAATTCACTCCTCTTGGGTTGAAATTGACAGCCTACAAATTTCACTTGCTCAACTGAACCAAGCAGGGAGACTGACCACAAATTCCGAATAACAATGTTCCAACCGTGGTCGGTAAAAACGAGGGGAATCATGTGGCAACTGGTGCCTTATTTTCACAGATGGAACTGTGCTCCACAGTTAGTGTTGTGCAAAACTCAGGTTGGTGATTTTTCACACAGACTGCTAATCACTGAGCTTGACGTTTAAGTCGTACACGTCACATCATCACCCGCGCACTGATGGTAGTATCACCTCGACTAGTGATGAAATGTTTGGAACCCAAAACGCAATGCTCGGTGATCACGAGCCTGTAGAAAATATTGAGCTGTGGATTAGTTGTGTTCAAAGTTCAAAACCGCCAAGGAAAGCATCCAGTCTTGAAACAGGGAATCGAAATAACCGTGCGTAGGGTCCGATAATAGCAGATCCCAGAATAGTACGAGGTAATTTGTCTTAACTTTTACGTCGAAATCACAAATCAGAGCCATTTATGATAGAGTAGCAGTTCAAAAAATAGGTTAAATAGTGAGAATGGGATCTATAAAATTGTCCCATTGGTGAAACATCTGCTTGTTAGGTAGTGGTTTTTGTATGTCGGCTGCAAGGTGCGTACGAACGAGTGAGAGTGGGCACGGGTTGATAGGGTGATCCGAATGTTAGACTATGTGAATTCCGGTCTCAATCCCGATGTTAACAGGATCGCACAGCAGTGGGCATTGTCATGAAGTCGAATTTGACTAACACCGTCCATTTAAAGTGATTGATCAACAGAGGCGGTTTTCCCTGATACATTCATACCACCCAGATTAATTCAGAAACTCAGCCAGTCTTCGGTATCAGTTTGTCTCAACGTAAAAAAGTCCAACGAGAGCCGTCTAAGGAATACGTGTCTACACTCTAAGATGTATTGAGTAAAAAAATATACGACTGAAGATTCCTGCTTTACTTCAGACAACAATGGGTGGTCATGAAGTTAAACACTCAGTTAGAGTCTCTTATAACGGTCAGTACTCTGTTAATGACCACATTTCAGTCTTCCTCCAGCACCCTCGAGTACAGTGATTCGACTGAATACTCCGGTGACCCGACCCGACACTCTGCCCTGCACCGTTTGAGATGGTGCTGTCGCGTTAGGAGTCAACCAAAAATCTGCATCAACACCATTCAGGAGGACTTGAAGCAATTACGTCCACAGTCGGTCTACGGTCCCCGCTACCGAAAGCGGGACGGGGTCACGGTTGGCACCGAACTAGCACACAGCTGCTGCGCATGGCGGGCGATGAACTGCGATTTCCATGAAGTCCAGCCGGAGATAGTTGCGTGAAAGTAAAAACAAGTACTCATCAACAAGCGGTAGCGCCAAATTTTCTAGTTCGTGCTTAAATTGTTCGTGTAACCTAGTTAAGAGCGAACAGTTCACCGGAATTATTTTGTTCTTTTCCACTGATTTTACCTGTCAATAAAAGCTTCTTTCTCGTTTGAATAGCGAAACAGTTCTACGAACCAAAAGCTTTGCTCATTGCTCTTTTGCAGTGTTTTCGTCGCACAATCTTAAGTTCATTCAGATTGGTGCTGATTAAAGGGTACCTTCACTGAACTGGGGTTCATTGATGTCGCGGGGTCGGATTTCATTTCCGTCATCAACACCTGCCCACCTGCTTCCTCGAAAGACTCTATGTCAGGGAGTCGCGAAATAGCCTCCCCCGAAATAAATTCCTCATCAATTCGAGCATGCCAGGTCAGTTGATTGGTCAATAATCAATAAGCTACCATACCACATGAGGCTTAACCATTTTCACTAGTCCAAGACTTATCAGCGGCCCGACATAATTTGGGTTAGAGATCAGTAAGTCAGACTGATCGGTATCATATCAATCTAATCGCCTCGATAAGGCAGAAATCTGACTGGATACCTGAGTTCTTAAATGATCAGTCTTTGCTTCAAGCACAATGATGTTCATTCTTGCAAACACACAGTCCTTCAGCGTATTGTATTATCGTTTTTTGATTGTCGTTTGCGGGCTGAATCCATGGCGGTCTTGCGTGGATGTCAAATGCGCAGGCTGTTCATGAAAATCGCAGAGTAGAGCTGTAGGGCCACAACACTGATGAACCGCCTCACCCTCTATCTAATCAATTTAGTTAATCGAATAATGACCCCACAAGATAATAACCATAATATTATTACGAACAGTCCTCTTGACAGCCACAAGGTTCTGGGTGAACAATAAATACCGCCTGTATAGGCTAGGCTCACTGTTTGATTTTACTGTCATAGCCGATTCACCGATTGCACGTTTATTCTAGCCAGAATGTCTCATCCTGATGCTCGGGGTGATGGTTTTCATTGCTATAGTATCATTTGGTGCACTGTTTTTTACGAGTCCCTGATACAGCGTGCATTAGTAAAATAGCAGTCAAATTGCGCTGCATTTTGTGTGATTTCATTGTTCTTAAGCGGCATAAAAATGTAGTTACTATTGATTTCGGGGAAATTATGGATTTAGTCCACTCCACCATAGGTGTACCGGTCGATTTCGTATTTGCGCCTCAGTGTGAGTACGTGTACACGTATGGGAACACACCATGCAAATGAAATCGAAACAAGTGCGCTATGGTGAACTTCGGAATCGAATGAATAGATTCACTTGCAAAATTGTATCAATAACGAAGGAATTCGTGTGTATTGTTGCCATTCGAGTAACGTATGTTCGGAAAATCGGTGCACGTGAGTTCCGGACAGGTAATGCCTAAATTTCAAAGCTGTTCGCACTGAGCAGTGTCCTTTCGACTGGTTGAATGTTTTCGAATAAACAAGTAAAAATTATGACATGGCGCATTCAGCATGCTTTCGGAATTTATAAGCACCCTTAATCGGATTGCGACTGAATACTGAATTTAACCAAAATGGCATAGGTGAAGCTTATCACTCGGACCGGCACACTATGTCAGGTATTTATTTTAAAATGTGGTATAGTGCGATAAGTTCCATCGGTCTTAGTAACGATAAAAAGCAACGCGACTGAAATATTGTTACAACGATTTTTTAGTAAGCCATTGGTCAGCTATGAACAACATGGTACTGGTTCACCGTTCCTGACAGGGCCCGGTTGGAGGACCAGGAATGAGTCCAATTATCAGTCTCAGTTATCCTACTACATTGGACGTCAATTCTACAATTTGTTATCAAGAGAGATTACGATCTGTACAAGTCCTCAATTTTCTAAATATAACGAACGTTATCTATCTGACAAACAGACGAAGATCCCATCACCGAACGGTGAACAGTGGCGATCGTGTTGTCACTTTCTGTCAAATCGGAACGATTGGTCAATGTGCGTTTGTACAGCTAGACTGTGTATTCCGTGTTGGCTACTAGGGCGTTCTTTTCTTTTCTCAGCCCCGCAGTTCCACTCCCTGACCGTCTTGTATATTCATACTTTCTAATTTTACGTGCAATATGGTGAAAAAGACAGTGGCCAGTGGGACTCGCTCTGCTGCTTAAAGCTGTACGATAATGATGGTTTGTGAGACCACCCGTTTTTTGTTAATACGGGATTCAAAGTCGAGTTGTGCCTTCTCTCTCTCTTTCTGTTTTTTGCTGTTTCCATTGCGTTAACTGTCTGTGTTAGTACTTCCGAGTCATGGTATGTGAGGGTGCAAGATAGTAGCTCTCCTTCCCTCTCTTCCACTCTCGTTCGGACGACACAACACACTTTCTCTGCATAAGCCACAACTTTAGATTTTGTATGCTTTTGTAATCCTGTTTTCGGAAAGTTAAGTTCGAGTTTGTTTAAAACAGAAAACAAACACCAACAACTTGCGGATTAATGGTCAGTTGACATTGAGAACACTATCTAATTTTCAGTGCAGACACAATTAAGACATTCGGTTGCAGGTTTACTCGTCGTGTTTTGGGGTTGGGGGGAAGTGGCATCCGTTAGAAATGTTCCCTTGGTTTAGTGCATGCCATAGGCTAAACTTATTTTTGGAACTTGTCTAAAGGAAACTCTTTTATAAAACTACACAGTTAGTCTTGGAACAAAATGTCAAATTAAATCAAATCCAATCAAACTTGCCATGAAGAATATACTAACAGGTCTTGACCAACATAGCAAACAGCAACACTGAACTTCACCCGAGAAACTTCAAATGATTTAAAGTACGCCGACAAAATCACATTACCAGAGGATAAGCCACAAGCATGAACAGGCTTTGGACCGCTTGACGACCAGGGCACTAACAGTAATACTCGGGCAGACAGAACTTATTGAAACCACTCTAACCCAGAACTACGAAAACTGAAATATCACGAAGACCAAAGCTGCGGAAGTGTACGTTAATTCTACTGCAGAGTCAATTTGTATAAATATGTTAATCAGGGGAAATAATTGGTAGACAATAAATAAACCAATCACAGCGAGCTTTTACTGTCATTGTCCTAGATGATTTTCATCGGTTGGATCACCTCAGCGTATGTAACCATGAAGCTGTACCGGGCCGTGTCACTTGCGATGCTTGCTGAATCACCACATTATCTTTCTACATACAACGTGTGGTCAACCTCATTCAAAGGGTAAAGGGCCTCAACAAAATTGGGTCTGCGATCGCCGTTTGCCGGGATCAACTAGATTCAAATACTTTAGAAGCTGCATTACGACCGGAGTTGGTCCTAAAAAGAAATTGCTCCACGAAGTGCGAGGGTAAGACTGTTTTTTGTCAACCTGCAACACCTACGGCGCTGCCTCAGCCTCCGACTCCACTTGAAGGGGGCTATCACGACGAGATTGCACGTTGGCGTGGTGTGATGGCTTACTTGCCTCCATGATCTAAATAGTTATGCAGGATAGCTTTTCTAAGCTGGAGATGCAATCATACTTGACAGGTCGATGGACAGAGGTCAGACGAAGTCCAGTCTCTGAATCAGTTGCTGGGCAATATCCGGTTCTAACTGTTATACCCTTGAAGAGGACATTCCAACGAATAAACACGAGAAGCAGTTTATCGGCCTAAAAAATTACACTAGATGGACACAAGAGTGGAGTGTCTGGGGTTTCTATCGACGGTGAGAGGTCATCACACTTCATTGGGCAGCCGGCCTCAGCAAGGCAGCCCCAGTCCTAAAGGTGCTGCTCCGTCCACGTTCCGCTTGCTCCATTGGGTGTCTGGGCCTAAGGACTGCATCCGAAAGGCGGATCGATAACAAAGCACTAGCGAATATAAGGCAGAATGCGTGCAACAATCAAGTCTCCCATGTGACAGTTCAGAATTTCTCCAACGGTTTCTTCGGTCACTTTCCCGAGCTGGGTTAACGCCCCACTGTCTTTGCGGGTCACGCTTTTGTGTCAAAGGCTTCGGTTAGGGTTCTCAAAGTAAAACCCCTTCTGCAGTGTGGGCAGATGCGAAGTATGACTCGCCCGGAAACATCCCGCATCCTTCCTGTAAAGGACCTTACCAATTTTCCTTCCTTTAATTAAGGATTGATGTAAAACGCCACAGGTAATTGCGGCTCTGACGAAACCAACAGTTTAGGAGTTGGGCATAAATCGAACGCATGTTCACTTCACTTGGGTGCGTTCAGCACGCGCACACTGTCAGGTAACGCAACAAGCTGTCTTCACTAGAACTCTTGAAACTTTCAAAATAGATGAATGCAGCGCTCCCAAACGCGCACACAAGACCCAACTTCTATGATCACTCTTCGCATCTCAGATACAACCTGTCTGTCGCTTAACTCTAGGTGTAGACTGATCCGGTTTTTAGTGCTAGTGGTCAGGCGGGCGTTGGGATTGCTTTGAGCATGAGAGATGAGCGGACACTACTAGTCGGGATTCCAGTCAGCATTCGTTTGCGTGCAATTCGGTTGGACGGTTCTGAGCGCGTCAAGAGCAATAAGCTGAAACACCGATGGTTAATCGTCTTGTCTGTGTATGCGCTGACTGATTTCAGTTCCTCTGAGACCAAGGACGAATTCTACCAGGACCTGTCCCAGCTGCTTCGAAGCGTCCGTTCAACGGACGTGGTCATTGCTGGGGATTTTAACGTCCAAATGCTCGATTCTGTTTACGTCTCGTCCGTGGTCGCACTAACGCTAAAGCCACCCCCACCCCACATTTGCATCTAGATGATAAACGACGATCATTTCTATACCATCCTTCCCCATGGGTGCAGTCGAAGGGATATAACAGGTGGCTGGAGACACCGAGTGATATGGCTAGATGTCGCGGCTAGTGGCTTAGTGGCATTCGGTCTCTTTCTTTCTCTTCGTGATTTTCGCTTTCTACTTTTCTCTCGGCTCTTCCACCCTATACTTCTATTTATTTTGCCCCTGACGTGACGATGCTGGAAGGTAGTAACCGAAACCAGACTACAGAAGTTCGAGGTTAGTGGTTGAATAAACTGAAGCTGAAGGGAAGAACATGCGGTGTCACAGTGCATGGTGTTCAGTCTTTCAGTTGTCATAACTGACTTTTCCTCGCTGAGGACGCTTGTTGACGTTTTGCATCTGACCGTTGAAATTTCTGAAACATCACTCCAGTTTAGTGGGAAAAACGAGTGAGCAATGACTAAGTTTTTCTCCATGAGCTGGGAATGACCGACTGAAATTCAACCAAGATGAACACTTAGGACCACTTTCGATGGCAACGGCAGGTACAGCATATGTTCGTCGATCATCTACCTGATTGGATATCCGAATAATCTGGAGCCCAAAGATTTTCTGTTTCAGAACATTGAAATACCCTGCCCAAAATGGAAGCCGGTGGAGCGAATACGATAGTGTGCCTATGAAGCCCCACGGTCTATTGAATGCTAGTGAATGTAAGGGTTGTGAGGAAATAGAAATTCTTCTTGTATTTTTCCCCTTTTGCATTTCTTTCGGTTCGCCTTAAGTTTTTGGTGTTGGCATCATACGCGACTACAGACCGGTGTGTGACTTTCAAGGCCTGCCGTTTTGATGACAACTAGTATGGTCTATTTCCAAACATGGGTTCACCAATCACACTGATCGTGACCCAGCTGCTGCTTGCATGTTGTCGTGTGCATAGTTTTCGCTCACAAAATGTCCTCTCTATACATTACATTTCCAGAACACTTCATTTTCAGATACACTACACCCTATTTTTGTTCCGGGAGATTCAACCACGATATTTTCTCTTGTTTATTTTTACGGGTTCATTTATAATGGGTTTCCAGCTTATTGTTACAGCGTGCAACAAGGAAATCTCAGTCGTTGCTAATTCCGCAGTAGTTCATGAAGCAATTAGTGCTAGACTGCTCGATTTAGAACTTGCCAAGCAAAAGTATCCCGCTGACCAGTTAAGAAACACTATTAATGAAGTGAAGTAAAAACATATGCAAAACAATCGAAAATTTCTTCCAGACAATCTACGGAGCACTGGTCATCTTGTACAGGCTCACCAACAGTAAGCAATCATGGTAAACATAGATTGTGGGTAACTTGATAAGCCCTTCACCGAGGTCTTTTTGGTTGCAGTCAATTGTCATACTTTCTGAGTCAATCCATCTCCGACATAATTAACAACACAAAAGCTGACCTGAACCAAAACCGTGTAGAATCGGTCTGGGTATCCCAACGTTCAACGCACGTGACTCGCAATCCTGTACACCGCGTTTTAATCCCAGGGAAGAATCGATCGGGATACACTGTTGACGATGCAGGTACGCACTGCTTCCGTGGCTTTCACTCGTGAGGTGAACAATCATACTTCCTAATCATTCACTCCGAGGAAAATTCCAATCTCTCACCACCTAAAGCGATCAGTTTCGGTTTGCAAGGATATCTATTTCAAACAATGAAAGCCAGACCAGCATTAATTACGCTCAATTTCTGTTGCAACTGTCACTAGCGGGGAACGTTTTCAGGCATGTCGGGAAATTGCATGTCTTTTTACCTATTCGATAGATTCATTGACCAGTTACCGGTAATATCACACCGCGCGAATTGTTGAATTAAGTCCCGGTCTTGAACAACCCTACGATACAGGGGCCTAAAACGAACTGATGGCTGCACTAGAAAGGGGGAGCAATTCGGATCCATCAGTTTGTGTCTGCAGTTAACAAATCAGGAATGAATAACGGAAAGCTGCTATTAGAAATTCAAAAATATGGTGCACCTTGAATGCGTCCGTCATCTTGGTCATTTATCGCAGTCGTATAGATTTGTCTCATTCTGTTTACTTTTTAAGTGCAACGTTTTTCCTATGAGGCAAATAAAAAACAAACCTGACCCCAGTAAACACCACCGGAGCTCAAACCCTGACCGAAGTTGTCCATTGTTCCTTCGTTTAAGAAGCTAGACACTAAAGATAATGTTTTATCCGTGCTTTGATACACGAGGTCAACTAATGTTGTCATTTCGATCTATGCCTGATCTTCCTTCAACCACGTCCAGTCGGCAGCCACGTTAGACGTTAAGCAAGTAAATGATCGAGCAACTAGACAATCAAACGCACGTGCCACAGTCAACGCTGTGCTCGAAGTGAACGATCGATGCTAACCTCCCTAAATAGTCAGTTTTATCGTTCACGCTACACTACATCTGCTAATGATGAATTGCCCAGTGATTTTCTAGTACAGTGGTCAATCTTTGAATTTTGTTCTATACCTTGATTTACGCAACAACACCACCAGGAGCGTTCCCATTGCTTCTCACCCTTCACTACCGAAATCACCGAGCGCGAGGGTAAGACATAAAAAGATAAGTCTCAACACAGTGGTAAAGAAATAGTTAGAAGACCCTGAAAAATATCATCAATTTATGTACAATCACATTGAAAAATGCCCACATCATTTGACAACAGAAGCGGGAATAAGTGAAGGAAAGCTGTTCTGATCAAATTCAAAACATTCAATCAGAAACTTCACAAACGAAACAGCCTGACTTGGGATGAACAAAAATGCGGTGTAAACCAGGCTTATGGTGATCATTAGAGTGATGGAATCTGAAACAGAAATGAGTGCACCAGCGTTAAGGAAAAACGTCGTTGCTAAGTCGATCAAGACCCCCATGGAGTCATGCGAGTAGAAAATCGGAAGTTTATTTAGAAGACAAATTAAGCATTAGGAATGCAATTGTAATGATAGTAGACTAATAAAATGAAAGTCATATATTACTAAATTTTCAAGGAGTGCAGCCGATCAGGTACCGCAACCCATTTGCGTGCGTCGAGAGAGCTATGTTTTCACTGGGGTTACTTGCATCCAAAACAAACGTGATCTATGAACTCGAATGTGGGTACGAAACAACTTACGTCGGAAGAATGAAGAGACCGTTGAGTGATCGTGCGAGTGAACATATTTCAAGTTGAATCACTAAAAAAACAGTCAATTCAGGAGGTTGAATAAACCTCAAGACGTGGAAAACACCGACACCGACAATAGCAATGGTATATCTTAGCGAAAACTCTCAAGGCCGGTCGTGGCAACTAATTGCGGAGGCTCCAAATCAAGATGAGTTCTGGACTGGTAAACTTTGCGTAGGCCATAGCGATGGGAACGAACTGTGTCGGTAAGATGATTTCTACGTTAGCCTGACTCAGTCTAGGTGATTCAATCTGATCCGCTCAATGATTTTTATTTCACCTGCAAATATCGAGCCATATATGCTCTCCTCTTTGTAATGCACACTAATGCAGTGAAATTATTGCGGGAATAGATCGTAGAATTATGGGATTTGTATTTCCCTTTCAAATCCAATCCACCAAAAGAGTGGTCAAGTTTTCCAAAGCAATATCTCCCGAAAACATTGTTGGGAACTAGGATCATAGAAACATTCACATCTCAGTAACTGATCAGGGCACGTGTATGGAATCGCCAAATGAATCGTGTTCCAATAAGGAAACGAAAGATGAATGCTGAAACCTGTCTAGCAGTGGAAACGATACTCTTTACGGTCCATTGCCTTGGGCCTCATATGGCGTTGAACGTTTTATTATTCGCAAACTGTTCGCAAACCGTGCATAATAATCACATTCCGACATACATTTATCATAACACACAGCTACTGAGCCACCACCCTACCATTATTCTTCTTGGATATATAATGGTGTCATGCCGAACGCCGTCCAGGATAATCGCAATTTCAGCCTAACTAATGAACACATACTGTGTAAAGCCATTAGATGTTTCTATCCAAGTAGTTTGTTCAAAGCACCGGAATCAGATTCATGCTAAGCTCATCAAAACTTCATGGAAGAATTTTGAAGAAGAAACAGGAAGAGAGAACATGGGAGCACCGTGCTGTACAATTTATATCCAGAATAATTTCGACGAATCTTTTCAAGCACATATCAAGTTCAAAACGCAAATAAATAATCGAAATACAATTATCATTTTTGAGCTGTTGACCTTAAAACTGCACACAATTCTACTAAGGGAAAGAGGCTAAGCAGACCGGTAATTCAACGTTAACACAAGGTTCAAAAGCGTTTTTTCACATAAAACACTCCAACTTTTCATTTTTCAGAGGCGATCGCAATCACGTGATGTCAAACGTAATAGCACTAGCCTTGGTAGGACTATGGGCATTTGTAACTTCCACAGCTCCACATTAGTAACTGTTGCGGTACGGTTAATCGGATGTGAATAACGTAGTTGAATGTTCAGTGATGCACAACCCCTATTCCAGTGATACAGAGAAGCTGTTCTGCTTCTAACCACTGGACGTTTGAATGTGAAAAACGCAAGTGAATTCCCCATTATCTGAGATCCAGGCGCCTCGTACCAATAATACATTCTACAAATGATGCATGCATTTCGATTATTTCTGTACGTATTGTCTTAATATATACTTGATAAGATACGTCGGACTTAATCGGGATTTAAATCTAGCAAAACGATGCTGTCGCGCTTCTCTTTCAATTAACATCGTAAAAGAACAGAGTAGTTAATAAGCATTATCTCAAGAACTGCATTACAGAGGCTTCGCAATATTGCCGAGCCAAACTCTGAAGAAATTTGAATGTATGTATGAGTCACTGCAAGATCTGTGCCAGACATCAAATAAGGTGGCGCAATTACGATACTTCAGCGAAATTAGGGTTTTAGGCCGTTTGATTCTCTATCAGCGCACTGTGTGCAAACTAAGAGGACCGTACTTTTATAGTTTATTTGATGAACCTCCGTGATAATAGGCGTCAATTCATGTCTAGCTGTACGATTAATGGTCAGCCAGCGTTGACGATCAGACAATGGTAATAATAATAATAATAATAATAACAGTAATAATAATAAAAACAATAATGACGGCGATCCTCAAACCAGGTTAGTATCGCTTCGTAGCCCCAAGATGGACAAAATGGTTTATAAAGAACCCAGTTGACTAAGAAGTTCGGTCAAAATAAATCAAGCGAGGCTGTTATTTTCCTCTTCGTTATTTACAGACCACAACTTAACATTGAGACATTTTGTGGTTGGTCAGGTGGAGTGATTTGCCTATTGCATTCAGGTGTCTGGGTTGGTAGTCGAGCACCACCGACCAGTTTGGCGCTAGGTAACGTTGCAGTTCTTCAGATCACATCTGAACCATGAAAAACTCCATATCAAACAGTCAGGATGGATGACCTACAACAGTGCATGTAAAACAACTTATAAGACTCACTCTTCCTGTTGCACCGATTCTCCGTTGAGAAGCGAAGCATGGATGATTTCTGCTGAGGGAGTCCTACACACTGTCTTCTTGGAGCGGTGTCTTTACACAAAAGTGTGAGGACGAAGGCGAACGCCCTGCGCTCTCCACCGGGTTGACTGACTAATAGTCAGTCCAGGGGAGATGGCTAAACCCTGATTCCAAACCAACTACGGGAGGCGTATGAAGTGTACAACACTACGTTCACCGGCATCTGTGGCGTAGGGGTGTACTGGGCACCCAGTATGTTCGGCCTCATCCGAAGGGCGTATGAACTGAATGATCAGTCACCGGCCCACATTAAGTTTCGGACACCGCGCTCCGTCCCGCAGCCTTGCGGAGGAGGCTTTGGATAGCTAAAGGCTTCGGTTGTGGACCCCTGAGAAAACCACCTGCTTTGGCCTGGGCAACCTGGAAGTACTACGCCCGCAAGCTGAACCGTGGAATCTCATACAAATTCGCTATCACTTTACTCTCTTTCACGCTCCTTCGCCATCGCAAGATTATATGCTCATCCACCACCATACTCGGAACCTATCCACGGTCTCCCTACTTCTCCCGCTGCTTTATGTGCCAGACACGTTAGCCTGCAGCAAAACTGCCTTACTACTGCCGCCGCTTGTAACCAGGCTTCCGTTAGAACCGTCTGCCCTACGATTGTCGCAGCAAATCATACCACCGAGGCCACTTTTCTTCAACCTCAACCACGATTCAAATTGGCCAACTACAACGTACGCAGGCTTAAGTAAATCAGACAACAGGTGAGTCTAGCTCGCACATTGGAATCGCCCTTGATCGATATCTGCTGCCTCTCAGAGACAAGACTGCAAGACAAGCTCCACGATCAGACTAACGTCCCCAGCTAATCCCAATACCAAGTTTCATCTACGCCTGTCTGGAGACCCGGACGCTGCAGCAGCCGGCCAGGCCGGTGTTGGTGTTGCTCTGAGCCGTAGAGCTGAAGCGGCCATGTCAGACTGGATTCCTGTCAACAGCCGACTTTGTGCAGTCCGGCTGCGAGGTTTTTGCCAATTAAATGGACATCGAGGTCGTACATACGACTCATTCGACATTTCCGCCTATGTCCCGACAGACTGCAGTACGGAGGTAGACAAAGATGAATTCTACCAACAGACCCATATGCTCCTGCCTACAGCGCACCGGACAGATATCGTGATCCTCGCCGGAGATCTTAACGTGCGCGTCGGTCGCCTGACAGCGAGTGAACGTCATCTAGAGGGCAGTTTGGCCTCGGCTCCAGTCGTTCCGACAATGGGGAAAGACTGCTGACAATATGTGCTGATCACCAGCTTTTTCTAGCAAGCACAAACTTTCGCAACTCCAAATGACGTACCGCCACCTGGCGTCCTCCTTCCTCAACACAGGAATGATCTCAAATCAATCATGTAGCGATTAGCTACCGTTGGCGTGGCAGCGTGTTAGATTGTCGCTCTTACTGGTCAACCTGCCTCGATTCTGATCACGTGTTAGTCTGCTCTGCGATCTGCTTGCTGTTTGGGGACTCGAAGAACTCGAGTCACGCTGGCCTAAATATAGACAAGCTGGACGACCCTCTAGTGCTGGGATCCTTTCAGACTACACTGGCCCATGCACTGTAATCCACCGCCTCATCTGATGTCGATGAGCATTGGGAGCGACTGAAGGAAGCCTTACTGAATGCCGGCCTGACCATTTGTGGTACAGTCGGCCATACCCAGAGAAGCTGGATTTCTTCAAACTCCTTGTTACTGCTTGAGAACCGCCGACATATTCCAGCTGATGCAAGATACAACAAAGCACGCCGTGAACTCCGCTCGCGTTTGAAAAACATTTTGTGTGCTGATCGTGAGACGTGGTGGCCAGGGCGTGCCCTTGAGATGGAAGCAGCTTTTGTCTCTGGCGACTCCAGGAAGCTCTTTCAACTCATTCTCGCCACCGGACCGCGAAAAACAGGTGTTAGCGAGACTGTCCGCAAAACCGATGGGACATCAATCACTAACTTGTCGCGCAGACTAAACCGCTTGGCAGAACACTTTCGCTCCTAGTTTAACTGGCCACCGGCTGCTTCTACTGCACCTGGAACTCCTACACTTTCTGCGTGGTCTATTCCAGACAGTCCCCCGACATAAGCAGAAATTCGGGAAGAAATACAAACTCTCAAGAGCCACAGGGCGCACGGATCAGATCGCATCCCTCCTGCGTTTTTCAAAGATGGTGAGATGGTTCTGGTGAGAGAATTGACAACCCTGTTCTCAAAGGTTTGAACGGAAGAAAAAGTTCCTACATCCTGGGGGGAATCAACGATCGTGCCCATCTTTGAAAAGGGTAGCCGTACGCTGTGTTCTAATCGTCGGGGAATAAGGCTGATCTCTGTTGCTTCAAAACTCCTAGTGTCCATTATCCTCCGCCGACTTTCTCCATCGCGCGAACCCCATTGTCGTGAAGAACAAGCTGGGTTCCGTCCCGGCGGTTGCACGGACTAATTCTCAACTCTTCGCCTCCTGCTTGAACACCGTCACGTGTATCAAAGGCCAACTATCGTTGTGTTTCTGGACATTAGGGCCGCCTTTGACTCTGTCGATAGGACTGCCCTATGGACTTGCCTGTTGAGGAACGGCGTGCCCGAGAAGTACGTTTCCGTTCTGAAAGCTCTCTATCGACAGACCTCGGGAAGAGTAAGGGTCTGTGGGCAAATATCTGAGTCCTTTGTAATCTCAAGTGGCGTTCGGCAGGGATGTCCTATTTCCCCGTTCCTCTTCAACTTCATAATGGATGACCTGCTTCAAAGAGCCTTTAACGGTGTTACAAACAATGGAGTGGAACTTCTACCGGGCACCAGAGTTGTCGACTTGGATTATGCTGACGATGTCGCCTTGTTGGGAGACAACCCTCAAGTCGTCCAAGATGCCTTAAACCACTTGGCCGTCGAAATCACCGAGTACGGCATGCACTTTTCTCCCTCCAAATGCAAAATGCTTCTTTAAGACTGGCAAGGAGATTCTCCTGCACTCACTCTTCGTGGGGAATGTTTGGAAACTGTCAGCACCTTTGTGTACCAGGGAAGTTGTGTTCCCACTGGTGAAGGTATCGGAGACGAGATCTTGCTGCGCATCTCCAAGGCCCGTTCGGTTTTTGCCAACCTAAGGCACCTGTGGCATCGTCACGACATCAGGCTTTCCCTAGAGGGTAGAGTCTATGACGCCGCAGTTCGCTCGGTGCTACTTTATGGATGCGAAATCTGGCCAGTTAGAGAAAAGGATCTGCACCAGCTGACCGTATTCGACCACCGTTGTCTACGGACAATCACATGAGTATGGTGACAGCATCACGTCAGTGATGACGAAGTGCGGAGGAGAGTATTCGGAATGGACTATTCATCGCTCAGGGTAATTGTTTTTCTTCGTCGGCTACGGTGGTTAGGTCATGTCTTGCGGATGCCCGCTCAGCGTTTACCTCGCCGCACTTTATTCGCGTTCACTGGACAGGATTGGAAACGGCGGCGTGGTGGACAACCGATGACCTGGGGAAGTTTAAAAAAGCTGACTTCCCGTTTAGCCGCAGTGGGGGCCTTGTCGCCTACTAGATTCGAGCAAGAATGACACTGAAAACAGTTGGCTTGATACGCTAGCGGATATGGCCCGAAACCGAAGTCAGTGGCGTCAATGCAGTGTGGAATGCTTTGCTGGCTTCCCATTCTACCCCTTCCATATATATAAACCACAAACGATACGAACAAAGGAAATCAAAATACCGTGTGTGGGAAAACTTGCAAAAAATATCTCTCTAACATTTCCGTCCTTTTTCTTTTCGTACATTGTTCTCCTATTATCCCATGGTCTCTTTGGCACGTTGTCTGTTCCAGATCCGTGTTATATATATATATATATATATATATATATATATATATATATATATATATATATATATATGTATATATATATAATTTTGCAATATTCTTTCGATCCCAAACTCATCTGCCCAACTAACTTTGTTCTGGGTGCAAAATACCGCTTGCTGTCCCGAAATGATCATAGCCAAGATGCCTTGATGTGAAAAACGATACATCAAAGCCACTAATCAAGCGAGCAGTTCTGTCCCCCATCCCGTATGGGTCAACTAACCACAGACATACACGGTTACTGATACACGTGAAATAGGCCAATGTTTCGATCATTCATACTGTTACATTCTTTGATTGGATAAGCCGTCTGAGTGGCAACAATAAGTGATCATTACTCTTATCTGTGTTCTGCTTACACGGTATTGAAACAGCAGTTACAACGTGTGAAATGAAAGATATAATAGAAACTAGGTTTATCACGTGAGAATAAAACGAGAACTAAGCCGGTAATAATGTAATTTCAAAACAACTGCCTTTACCAACGAAACACTTGTTTGATTTTCTGACACATTTACAAAATAATCCAAAATATCAATTGTGTATGGGAAGGCATGCTAATACTTGTTCAAAAGAGGGCTTCCTACGTACGAATTACGCAATTAAGTAAGTTAAACGGAATTAAATATATTCAGGTATTTCGTAAAATACCAAAACCGTTATCGGTAATCTGATATATGGCTGATATGGTTTTAAAATGTTGGGCAGTTGCAAAAACTCCATTAAAAAGACGTGCCTATCAGGTTTCCAAAACAGAAGACATTTAACGGATGCGAAATCAACTGTGAGCAGTGCGTTGTTAAGATCGAACGAATTCGGTTTTTCCTTCTAAAACTCCATTACGTTTGGATTATTACAGAAGTTCTACTACAACCGAACGGTAAAACAGAGGTACTTTAACGAGATCGTTTGTCCAAACACGCAGATAAATAACATATTGACCCGCCAATAAACTGTAGTGCAGCACTTATCATCTGTTTGGTTCCACACAAAACGTGTAACTAATCACCAGAGGCAGAAATTACAATTCACTTTAAATATAAGTTCAAACAGTACCCCGTTTCTTTTTCCCAGAAATCTGCCCCGTGACCCATGCTTTGATGCAACATTGGTTGCAGTGTGCCCAGTGTTTGGGGCCGAATATTTTGTATAATATTCATATTCTGAGGGTTCAAAGGACAATAATGCGACGCATGAATCCAACGAGTCTCAGTGCTGCCTCACACAAAAACAGCCCTAGGTTACAATCAAGATAAAAATTTTGTCGAAATCTACTGTTTCTATTAGTCATACTTCCTGCCTGCGGACCTAATTTTAGAGAAACCTATGCATTGTAAATTATAACAGACAACACTTATTTCATAATATACAACAAAACTTTAAGTTTCCTTCATACCAAACCTGAGTTCACGATTAGAGGACAGTGTCAGGAGCCGTATCCTCGTTATGCACAATCATCAACTTGTTCCTGTATAACTGTATGCATCTGTCGCACACATCTGCGCCTACTTGGACACTCCCATAAGCATTATCCAGCTTGGTCAAACATCGGAGTAAATAAAATGAGTACGAGCAGGTTTTCGCGTTTATGGGGCAAACTAATCGGTGCGTGCAACACAGACGTACCGGTTAATGTACGAGGTTAGAAACAGACAATCAAGGCTGGTAAAATATCGTGTCTTAGCTGCGGCGGAAGTAATAATTGCCTATTTTACCAGTCCTCATTTATCAATTAAAACATAGATTTTATTTCAATAAAGTTGCCTCAACCATCATTCTTGCTTCTTTATGTTGTGGCTTTGATTACCACCTCGCAACATCGTCGATTCAACGGCAAAATAAATAGAAGCATCAAGTGAGAAATAATCAAAAACAAACTGATAAGCAGAGATCACGAAGATGAAAAAAGAGCCCCGATTCAACCATGCTACCGGCTGGGACACCTAGTCATATAACGTAATGTTTTCAACCATCTGGTGGGCGGGTCTCGTGGACTCCAACCCAGAAGTCTGGAGCGTCCTAGTTGGCCAACTCCACCTTTCATGGCTTTCATACCTTTTTGCCAAGACATAATTTGATCACTTTGATCTACTTTCCAGCCGTTGCCTACCTCAAAGAACAGCGTACACCGGGGAAGTCTATCCATCAACACATCAATGACAGACTGGTAAAAATGATAATAGAGCCGTTTCGAAGTTAACCTTGGGTTCAACGGCGGACCTGAATCACGTTTGGGTCTTCTTTGATCCACTTCACCTGTTTAGAATAAACATACTTAATCTGATGCATTAGTACGACTACGATTTTTTGACACTTAATGGTAATCTCCAGGTGTTCTGTGGACTCTTTGGATAGATAATTCTGTCGTAGTTCAATTGCGCTCGTGGGTAATTTTTGCATAAGGCTTGACTTTTGTGTCGATATGAATGAGGTCTGCGGTTTGGGCACTGTTATGTTCATTTGCTATTTTCTATTTACCTTAAACCTGTTACTGTTGTTCTACTGAATTTTCGCTTCATTGTTTTCAGGTCCCACCGTTCAGTGGTGTCAAACAAAGCCTAACCTCTAGGCCTTTGTCTTCTGTCTACCTCAACCACTCGGGCTTCGTAGCCATACATGTATCAATTTATTTGACATGCATACTGTCTTAAAATGGAACGCTATCTACGTCCTGAACAATTCGACGCGGATCTAAACTCGACTACTTCTTCGAAAATTTGGCGTCACTGGCTCCGCCCATTCGATAAATTTCTCGCGAAAGTTAGCGTACACAATTCTGAGAAGCTTGACTTCCTATATTTCTCCGACCATATACGATTATGTGGCTGAATGTACTTCATACAAAGATGCTATTCAAACCCTTGAAAAAATGTTTCCCAAGCCGCCAAATGAAGTCGCCGGACGCTTTCTACTCGCAAGATGCAAACAGGAAACGGGGTAGGATTTCAACCAGCTCCTCCAAAAGCTGAAATCCTTAGCTAAGGATTTTAAGTTCCAGGCCGTGACAGCCGAGAAAAATAAAAACGATGCCGTTCGGGACTTCTTTATAAGTCGGATGGAGTCGAACATTGTTTGGCAGCACCTTAAAAATAACTTTCTGGATTTGCAAACTGCCTTGGAATCAGCCCGACAGCTCGAAATAGCCAAAAAGCAACCCAGCGCCTTCCAGACACAATTGATATCGTATACAGCTTCGGTGTCAACACCCACCGAATCAATTGATAATTGTCCATCTGATCACACGTAAGGTAGCAGCTTACTCATGGAAACAACGTCAGCGGCAGTAAGAGCCAAGTGTTATTTCTGTGGGAACGACAGACACCTTTGATTCAAGTGTCCTGCTAAGGATACGGTTTGCAGTAACTGCGGAAAGAAATGACACTTCAAACGTGTCTCCCAATCACCTCTAGAGGAACGAGTAGCCTCTGCCACAACACCTGTACTCTCTACTACCATCGCCGTCTCTTCGGATTGCCTCTTAAATGCACTAACAACAATTACTGTGAGAAAGATCCCTATGGAAGCTTTGACAGAAAAGGGAAGTTCCGATAGTTACATCTCCGAATCCGTGGTACAGCGTCGCCGTCTCAAAATCATAGTCATCCAGCGTCATCGCCATGGCTTCTACAAGATTAACCAGTCAAACGAAGGGTCACTGTTTTGTTAATATAAGCCGCAAGAATAATTCGTACGACAATTTCAAACTCTGTGTGCGGATGTAATACTGGGACACGATTTTTTGAAACTCCGCAAAGCAGTTGAGATTCCTTCAAGTGGCAGAAAACAAACTCTCTTCCATTGTAGTGTGACAGCTTCATGTATCGAACCTCCTTCTCTTTTCGGGAACTTGCTACCAGATTGCAAGCGTACCGCAACTAAATCACTACTCCATACTCCTGAAGATGAGAAATCCATTCGATCGGAAATTCAGTGACTTCTGCGAGATGGCATCATTGAAACATCATCCTCACCGTGGCGCACTCAAATCCTTGTTACAACAAACGAAAGATACCAAAGACGCATGGTAGTTGACTACAGTCAAACTATCAATCGGTTTACGTTATTGTACGCCTATCCACTGCCCAGAATCGATGACATGACCTCGAAAATATCTCGATATTCTATCTTCAGTGCACTGGATTTACGAAGCGCATATCACCAAATCTCCATAGGAAAACAAGATAGGTCACACACTGCTTTTGAAGCCTGTAGTAGTTTACTTCAGTTATGTCGGATATCGTTCGGAGTGATGAAAGGTGTTGCTTGTTTTCAGCGTGCTATTGACAAAATTATTCGTGCAGAAAACCTAAAAGGAACGTTCGTTTACATCGATAATATAACTGTGTGTGGTCAAAACGAAGACGATCACGATAGGAATCTTGCTTTCTTAATGTTATGAGAGAATACGGACTTGCTCTGAACGAAGGGAAGAGCGTCATCGGTTCAAAAGAACTTAATTTCTTGGATTATGAAGTTTCACATGGTCTGATGAAGCCCGACCACGAAAGACTTCGAGCCCCTTCAGGAACTCCCTCCTCCAAAGAATATGAAATCTCAGCGACGAGCTATAGGTTTATTTTTATACTATTCTCAATGGATATCCCGCTTCTCGGATAGGATTCATCCACTGGTCCGTAACCACGTATTTCCTTTACCAGACGATGTCAGATCGTCATTTCAAACACTCAAAAGTGAGCTCGGACGCGCCGTCGTTACCGCTGTCGATCCCGAGGTACCACTGGTCGCTGAAACGGATGCCTCGGATACATCTAAGCCACACTCCCTTAAAATCACAGGCCGGTCGCATCCTTTTCCCGGACTGTCTCAGAGCGAAAAGCATCATTCTTCCGTAATGAAGAGGTTAACGCTATTGTGGAGGCTATCCAGAAGTGGAAGAATTATGTGCTGGTTACACATTTCCGACTTATTACGGGTCGAAAACCAGTCGCTTTTATGCTCAACTCCCGACACCATGGAAAGATAAAAATGATAAGACTCAGAGTTGACGAATCGAATTATCGTGCTACAGGTTCGACGTCATTTAGCGCCCCGATCATGAGAACGTCACGGCCGACACACTGACCTGCAGCTTCTACTCCGCGTCTACGTCACTCGCGTCCCTCAAAAAATTACATAACTCGTTCTGCCACCCGGGTGTTGTCCGTATGCTTCATTTCGTCAGAACGAAAAAAATCACGTACTCAGTCGACGAAGTGAAATTTGTTACCGGTGGTTGTACACTTTGTGCCAAATGAAAACCACAGTTTTGCAAGTTACCTACCGGAAATCTGATCAAAGCCATTTCGCCGTCTGAAAGATTTAACATTGATTTTGGGGGGCCGCTTCCCTCAGTATCCAAAATACGGTACCTACTGACTATCATTGAGGAGTACTCCAGGTTCCTGTTTGCTCATGCTTGCTCAGACTTGTCGACCGCCACAATCATCCGTTACCCTTCCCAGTTGTTTTCGATTTTAGGTATGCCATCTTACATCCATTCGGACAGGGGTTTTTCTTTCATGCCTGAGGAACAGAAGAACTTCATTGCCGCAAGGGTAATGTAACTAGCGGGACAACGGTCTACAATTCTCAGTCGAACGAATGAGTCGAGAGACTCAATGGAACCCTCTGGAGAACCACTGTTCTTGCAGCCCAGTCAAGGGGACTACCATGCACCCAGTGGGAGGATGTTCTTCCCGACGCACTCCACCCCATCAGGTCAGTGTTGTGCACTGCAACAAATGAAACACCACATAAACGATTATTCACTTATCATCGTAAGTCAACATCGGGGGTCTCAATACCTACCTGGTTGAGGAGTCCAGGACCAGTCTTAATGGGTCGTCCGGTGAGGTCAACAAATACGATCCCTTGATCGACGAAGTTGAACTGATTGAATGCAATCCAAAATACGCTTATGTTCGTTTCCCCGGTGGACAGGAAGACACGGCTTCTATACATCATTTGGCGCTTAGAAGCCAAGCCTCATAACCATCAAATGCCGTGGAATTTGCTGAAAATTTATCTCCGACTACAGATGGTGACTCTCAGCTCCCACCCGACGCTGTGTATAATCCCTTCGATGCACAAGAGTATACAGACACCCCCTGCTCTCACACACCAATATCAGAGTCATATTTCACAATATAATATTGCAGTACACGCCCTTTAGTAAGAGCACAGCAGCAAGTCCATCCCTGTAACCTACGAAATAGGGACGTTCGAGACACCTCCGACACGAACGTTCTCGAACAAAACAGTTCGCGGGGGTGAACGTCATGTCCATTTCCTATTATCTATCTACCTTAGTTTTACTGCTGTTGTTCTACTGAATTTTCGCTTTATTGTTTTCAGATCCCACCGTTCAGTTGTATGTCTAATAAAGCTTAAATTCTAGGCCTCTGTCTTCTGCCTGCCTAAACTACTCGGATTTCGTAGTAATACACGTATCAGGTACAATATGGGCACAAGAGACATAGATAGTATAAAAACAAAAAGGATACGCATTATTGCTCGCTCCCATGGTTCGCACATATATATTGCCAAGCAGAGACAGTATTGCTCAAAAGATCTCCGCGGAAAATTCAGTAGGGACCTAAGGAACATGTTTCTATAAATTCTCAAGATTAGCGCACATTCAAAAATAACTCACCGCTCACGAGTGACAGTAAAGTATTAGGAAATCGCTTTGACCAAGAACCTGAAATTATCATTAATCAAACAGTTACGTATACATGCATAGAACATATCCATTTCATATCGGCTTGAGATAAAGCCTGGTGCTGTGACAACATTACCATTAAAAACAACAGTAACGGAAGGAACAAAGGACGACATGGTGGGAGAGAGCAGTTAGTAAAAAAGAATAAATGCATTTCCTCTCCTTTTTACCACACAAGAATTGTGCGGTTATTTAAAAATCAAATCAGGGGGGTGTGGTGAGGTTCTAATGATTAAAAACAAAATGGGTATTATCTTTTATAGTTTGAGAGACGCACCATATTTATTGGTTTAAAACGACTGGCGTGGAGATACTGTTGATTTGGTAACCCTCCTAGAGTTTCGGCAAGCACAGGAACTCTGAAACGTGTTTTTGTTGATGGGTACGCAACGAATTTTTATGTTGTTACATTCCGTCTGGCCGAAAAACGAAGCAGTTGATGTCACAGCAAATAGTCTTATTTACACGTGGCTATCGTTTAACTGTTTTTCAAAATCGTGTTTTTATTTGCCACTGGGCTGCCGTAGGTCTACAGTAACACGTTTTCGTCACTTGCAAGTTTTAAAATCTTGTTTAGTAGAGGTCCGTTGGATGTGTTTATATATCATTGAGTAGGATATTGCTGCCGTTGTATTGATTAGTCAAACTGTTCTTTTCGTTTACTTTGGTTAAGTCATATCCAAATCATAGCACTTTGTAGTGGATAACGGCTATTTCTATCCAGTCATATATGAAATTAATCATAGCTTACGAATTTTGTTTCTCTTCGTTCAACTCTATTGATATATATATATATATATATATATATATATATATATATATATATATATATATATATATACTACACCGATTTGCGAACAAGCCAATTATTCAACAACACTAGAGAAAAACTACAAAGTCAAGGGCGGGGGATAAGAAGTCAACATAAAGATTAAAAGTAAAAGCAATTTTTTTTATATTTTCACCGTACATATTTTTGAATCTTTTTTATCTATTTTTCAATTATTTATGGGGAGCGGGAAGTTAACAGACAGGCCATACAGCATTTGCGCCACTGGATTCGGTTCTGAGCCATATCTCTCAGCGTCTCTAATCAAGGGTAATCCTCATCTCTTGGGCCCCAACCAGGAAAACGGGAAGCATCAACCGAAGTCAAAGCCTGGTTTAACCTCCTCATGTTCCTGCGCAAAGTCATAGCCTGCCCATCGCGTCGTCTCTTCCAGCCTTGCCCAGAACGTGCAAAAAGAGCACAAAGAAATAAACGATGGGCATGCATACGTTAATCATGCCCGAGTCATCGGAGGCGGTGTAGAGCGACTATCTCGGTCACAGGACGAATATCAGCATTAAACACACGAGGACGAACCTCGTCACTGCTCACCCAATGTTCCTACTGGATACAAGCAATGCTTCGGAGAAACCGGTGGTCGAGTACAGAAAGCCGCCGGTCACCCTAAAAGCGGAGGAGCAAGGTCTCACAACCAACTGTGGCCCTGTACACCCTACCGTTGAGGGAAAGTCGGGTGCCATGGCGGCATCATAGATGACGCGGAATCGCGAAAACTGCTCTGGCTCTAGCAATTCGTAATGTGATCTCCCCGCCACCGACACCAGTTGTGATCAGGCTCTCGAGGTACCTAAAGCTATTGACCACCGCTCGCCCATCCACACTAAGGGTGAGTGCAGGAACAGGATCCAGTCAGTCTTGAAGAAATACCACGCGCTTTGAGGGCAACGAGACTGCAACTTGACGTGATGTGATGGCTTGCGCGCCTCTATGACACAAAGAGCTATACAGGATGGCTTCTTTAAGCTGGAGATGCAATCATACCTGACAGGTCAATGAGTAGAGACCAGACAAAGTCCAGTCTCCTAGTCTTCCAGGTTTGGGGTCGATTTGAGCTGGCAACTCAATCGGCAAAATCAGTGGAAGAATAATTAATCCAAGCAAATGGGCTTCCACTAAGTCATCCCGCTGCCTTGCGGATAGGTTCTTGTTAGAACTAAATGCTTTGGATGAGGACCCTAATCGTTCTCCTGCATTGTGGCTGGACACCCTAGCAGTACCCGTCCAACATCTCCCATGAACTGCATGAATACAAAGAATTCCATACTGCATCGGTCGTCGAGCACGATAATCAGGACCGCACTGCCCATTGCATCGAGGGGGGTGGGTAGTGCCAAGTGGGCTACTGCTCAGAGTTTACTCTCTTTTATCCAACCTTTGTCTTCTGTCCCTAACCATCCCTCTTTGCTTCATCTACCCACCCATAATGCTCCGACTGATAACACGGCCGATACTCGCAACGATTCACTGTCAAATAGTATCGGGAATAATCCTCTGTCTGGTAACTCATTTTCTCAAGCCTCGTCAGCCTCTGAATCTCGGCTTCTTCAACGTGCGTACACTCATGCAAGCTGGTCGGCAGGCGTGCCTAGCCCTCACATTAAATTCTCTGAAGATTGATGTCTGCTGCTTGAGTGAAACACGTATCCAGGATTCGAGCAGTGTAATTCCACTAACGGCTCCTGATATCTCATCGAGGTATTTTCTGCGCACTTCAGGAGACGAAGTAGCTCGAACTGCTGGTCAACGTGATGTAGGAACAGTCTTGGTTGACAAGGCTGTGGCTGTCGTTTCAGATGGGATCCCGGTTAACAGTCGTTTATGCGCTATCAGACTCCAAGTGTCAGTTGGCGTTCGAAAGGAAAGTTGTGTTAAGCGCAATTTGTTTGTGATCTCGGCGTACGCCCAAACGGACTGCAGCTCCGACATGCAGAAAGATGAGTTCTATGATGAAATCGCCACCCTCGTTCGCAGTAGTAAAGGTTCTGACATTGTAGTGCTAGCTGGTGATTTCAATGCACAAGTTGGCAAACTCAGTGTGTCAGAAGCCTGTTTAGGTGGGTGTTGTGCTTTACCCGCTCAGCGTACAGATAACAGGGATAGGCTTCTCTAGTTTTGTGCAGACAATCGATTGTTCTTGTCTAGCACAAATTTCCGACACAGCTGGCGTCGCACAGCAACATGGCGCTCTAACTCTACAGGTACTTTGAGTCAGATTGATCATATCGCCGTAAGCTATCGATGGTGCAGTTCTGTTCAGAGCTGCAGATCTTACTGGTCCACATACGTGGAGTCGGACCACACATTAGTTTTAATGTGATTATCTCACCAGCTCCATGGTCATCGTCGCAAACCGCAAACCCGATTAGCCGTGCAACGTTTGTGTGATCCAAAAGTACGCACCCGTTATGAGCAGAAGTTAGCACATGAGCTAGGATCTACGACGAACAGTAATGAAGATGAGCATTGGGCTCATATCAAACAAGTGATGCTCTTTGCAGCAGGTTTTGCTTGTGGTCCTAGATCCGTTGTCCATCAAAGACACTGGATCTCGCAAGAGTCGCTGAGTATAATGGAGCAAAAGCGTCAGCTCTCGAACCGTAAAGAGATAAGATGCGGAGAAAGCTACAAAGGCAAGTTACGCAAAGCTTTAAGAAGGATCGCGAAAATTGGTGGGTCAAGGTAGCCGAAGAAATGGAAGTAGCAGCTGCTTCAGGTAACAGTCAAAGGTTGTTCAAGCTTATCCGTGACACCGGTGGACGGCGCATCCAGGTCAGTGAAACGATATGCGATAGAAATGGAGAACCCATCCATAGCAAACAGCAAAGGCTTGACCGTTGGGCCGAGTACTTCAAGGAACAGTCTAGCTGGCCGCACGCTAATGTAGTAACTCCCGTGTCAAAAACTGCGACTCCTTGGGTGGTATCACTTGAGCCCCAATCGGAAGTAGAAGTAGAGTCATGCATTCGATCACTAAAGCGAGGGAAAGCGGCAGGTCCCGACGAACTTCCCCCAGTTTTTTTCAAAATGGGTAGTGAGGCGTTGATAAAATCCCTTACCGTGTTGCTCCGTGACATTTGGAACGCGAAGCGTATTCCGGTAATATGAAGTGAGTCACTGAGTGTTCCAATCTTCAAGAAGGGAATACTCAATGACTGTAGTAATCATCGTGGAATTAGCTTAATTCCGATAGTCACCAAAGTATTAGCCTCGATTCTGCTGCACCGTCTTACACCCGCTCGTGAGAGGAATGCCGCGGACAGCAGGCCGGATTCCGCCCAGGTCGAGGATGCATCGATCAGATTTTTACTCTTCTCCGACTACTTGAAACGCGTCACACGCACTGCCGACCGACAATAATGGTTTCCTTAGACTTGAAAGGCGCCTTCTATCCAGTTGATCGAACAGCATTTTTCAGTGCTCTTCATGGAAAAGGTATGCCCCGGAAGTTCGTGAACCTACTGAGATCATTGTATTCGCATACTTCTGACCGCGTCATAGTTTACGATGAACTATCCGGTCGGTTAAAAACGACCAGCGGCGTTCGACAGAGATGTCCCATGTCTCCATTCCTGTTCAACTTCGTCATGGACAAAATAATGGAGAGTGCGTTGCAAAATCTTCAGGATGTAGGCGTCGAACTAGGAAACAGTGGAAAGCTATGTGACCTAGATTACGCAGACGACGTTGTCTGCTTGTTCGGATGAACGGAACATGCTCAACATGCACTAGATAGACTCTCAAGAGCTGTAGCTCCATTCGGCATGCGCTTTGCACCTTCAAAGGACAAGGTGATGTTACAGGACCAGACGTCAACGATTCCGAGCTTGATATTCGATGGGTAGGTGCTGTCAGTTGTCGACCACTTCACCTACCTCGGCAGCGGCGTGACGATGAATGGGAGCACAGAAGTAGAGGTGAGCACGCGCATATCCAAGGCTCGAGCGGAACACGCTGGACTAAAGCACTTGTGGCGTCGATCTGATATTTCACCGAAGTTGAAAGATCGTGTATACTGTGCCGCAATGTGTTCAGTTTTGTCGTATGGTTGAGGAACTTGGAGTCTGCGTGCTGAAGATATTCGTCGTCTTGAGGTTTTTGACCACCGATGTTTACGTAGTATCGCTAAGATCGGGTGGAATAGCCGAGTAAGTAATGATGAGGTCAGAAATCGAGTATTGGGTACTAATTCAGAGAACGTTTTGTCACAGCGTATCCAACTTAGTAGACTTCGTTGGTTGGGGCATGTGTTACGTGTGTCAAACATACGTCTACCGTACTGTGTCCTATTCTCCGTTCCTCCTAGGAAGTGGGAGAAACCACGTGGAGGTCAACAGATGACGTGGCAACGAGGAATGAGAAAATGTACAGCAGACTTAGGAAAAGTAGGTGCTTCACGTCTTCGTGGTTGGGGTCCAAAAGATCCATCTACCAGTTGACTGGAGACACTGAAGGATATGGCAGCGAACCGCGAACAGTGGCGATCGTATTGTCACTTTCTATCGAATCAGAATGACTGATCGATATGCGTTTGTACAGTTAGACTGTGTACCCCGTGTGTTGGTTATAAGGGCACTCTTTCCTTTTCCCACCCATGTAGGTCCACTCCCTGTCCATCTTGTATATTCATACTTTCTAATTCAACGTGCAACATGGTAAGAAAGGCAGTGGTCAGTGGGGTTTGCCCTACTGTTTAACGCTGTACGATGATAATGATGATGATGACTTGAGGGCGCAGGTTCAGTTTAAATCAGTTTAGACAACCATTAACCATGCACTAGGCGCGGTGGCTTTGGTTGCTATCTCCTAGCGGAAACCTCAAAAGAAAATAATGAAGGAGAAAAGAGTGTGAAAGGAGTAAAAGGAGAACTACATTAATAGAATTAAGTCGATAAAGAAAGCTTGTGAATGCAAGAGCGTCACTAATCACGGCATCTAGCCATATCCCCCAACGTATCCAACCGTTGAGTGCGAGGGTCTCCTGGATCCCACCCAGGAAGCCTAACACGCCCCACATGGCTAAGTCCTCTAGTTAGGCTTTTCATACCTTTCTTCCACGTCACGGACTAACCACCCTTACTCATCTTCTAACCGGTACCCGCCTCAACAAACAGCACGCCATGAGATCCTGTCAGGGGACATGCGTAAAACATGTACCAACCATCTTATCTTGGTTAGCTTAAGTGTTTGACCTAGTGATTTGATCCTTGAACCTAAGACTTTCCACTGAACCTCAGCATTTCTCACACGGTGTTCCCACCAAATTCGAGCAACACTACGAAGACGTCGGTGTTCAAATACCGACAATTTTCGTATGTCCTCCATCTGAAGTGGCCATGTCTTCGAACCATACAGAAGCACGGGCCTCACTGCTGCAGCGTAAACTCGACCTCTGATAGGTAAACGGATGCCATGTCGACGCCACAGATGGCTCAAGTTAGAAAATGCCAAACGAGCCTTGCGCATACGCACAGACACTTCATCTGACATACGACCTCCAAGTGAGATACAGCTCCTCAGATAACAGAACTTGTCTACCACGTTTATAGTCTCTCCAGACACTAAAAGGTTTGACACTGGACCAACCCAGTCCTGCAAGAGCATCTTGCACTTTAAAGATGCAAAACACATACCAAACATTGCTACGCAACTCGCCAAGCTGTCTAGAAAAGCTTGCAACTTACTTGAATCTTCACTTAGAAGAACTATGTCGTCCGCACACTCAATGTCTGATACTTTTCCACTCGGGAAAACTTCAATGCCGCTATTCTCACCTGACAAAAGTGCAGTCTCTAGGACCATATCAATCACAAAGTTGAAGAGAAAAGGACATAGGGGGCAACCCTGACATACACCACTTCTCGTGGTGAACTCGAATGACAGATCGCCGTAAGCCCGAGCTCGCCATCGGCTAATAATGTAAAGAGATTTTACGATGGAAGTGAATTTCTCTTGTACACCCTTCAGCAAGAGGCAGCGCCAGAGAACTGTGCGGACGACTGATTTGAAGGCTGTTTTAAGACCAAGAAAAACGAAGATAGTGGGCCTATGGAAGGTGTGTCTATGTTCTAAAACTTGTGGCCTTGTTCCAAGTTGGTTAAAGCTTTACTTCGGGTACCGTTTCGAGACTTCTGTCATCATTCGCTTGCTGTCAACCATAAAAATCTAATCAAATTGTGAAATATAGATCGGACCCTACGGCCAGATCGTTGAGACACCAATCCTTACTCATCGGATGCCGTGGACCATTGGATCAATTGAGAGAGGATATTCGACTAGTTCTTGACTTCTATCGAACCCCAGAGTGTTGACAAACTCGCTACTTTGACAAACGATGTCACGCCGTCAGTCTTAAAACAAATCGCTGCGTGCAAGGACCTCAACTCGGCTATCACAACTCTCGAGAAACTGTATATTAAACCGAAAATGTAATTTTTGAGCGCCACGTGATATCTTCCGCCAAACAGGAACAGGAGCAGACTACAGATCAATTTCTCCAACAATTACAATCCCTGTCTGTCGATTGTGATTTCAGGGCAGTGACCGCTGACGAGCACTGGGATGAATGTATTCGTGAGTCGCTCATTCGTGGCTTGAAGTAATAAAATCCGGCAACGATTATTGGAAGAAAAGACACTTGAACTTTCGACTGCCTCTTATTTAGCTAGAGAACTCGAGCTCATCCAAAAACAATCTTTGTCGTACTATGTTGCCCCACCCACATCTTGCTCCGTCTCCACGATTAATCCACCCGTTTCGGATAACTCAACTGATTCACACGATAAAGAAAATCCCGTATAGACAGTTGGCAACTTCTCTCGTTATTTTTGCGGTATGAGCCGACACCTCAGAACTAATTGCCCTGCTAGGAAAGCTTTGTGCAAAGGTTGAGGCAAGAAGGGACATTCTCAACGAGTTTGTCGAACTTCCCATATCAGGAAATTTACACCCTTCCCCAGACGCGTCACATCGTCCGTGAACTCCGACATTTTTTCCGTCACTGTTGCAGCGGCTCCCCGCTGCCTCTCCAGCGCAATTATTCTTATCACTGTCAACGAGATCAGGCTTATTGACACAGGGAGTTCGGAGAGCTACATTTCCAAGAGTGTGGTTGGGAAGTATGACTGGCACATCGTTGCATCACAACATAAAATCACCATGCCATTCACCAGCCTATCGAGTTCTACTCAGGGGCATTTATTTGCATCTACCCAATTCAGAGACATTTATTACACATGTATCAAACTTTCTGTACTGTCTGACTTCTGCACAGATGCTTTACTTGGATATGACTTCCTCAGATTACACGAGTGTTGAAATTCCATTTTCTGGTTCCAAACCACCTTTTTCTCTCTGCAGTCTACTGGCGGCTAAAATCAAACCACAATTACTTTTCGAGCACCTATCTTCCGATTGTAGACCAAACGCCACTGATTCGCCACGAAATTCGTTGCGAGACTTCATGTTTATCAAGTCAGAAATCGAAATATTATCCTCCGGCATTATTGAGCCGTCGAAGTCCCCCTGGGGAGAGCAAGTTCTTATTGTTAAGAATGAACGTCACAACAGGAGACCGGTAATTGATTAAAGTCAAACCATAAATCGATTCACTCATTTAGATGCTTACCCGCTTTCACATAAAGACGAGTTGATGGAGACAATTCCGCGATATGAAGTTTACAGCACACTAGACTTGAAGAGCGCTTACCATCAAATACCGATTAAAGATGGTGATAAGCACTACATCACATTCGAAGTATGCGGCAAATTGTACCAGTTTTGTCGCATCCCACTCGGCGTGACAAATGGAGTGGCGTGTTTTCAACGTCAAATTGATGGTATCATAGCCAAAGAACGATTGGATGGGACCTTTGCCTACGTAGACAACCTGACTATGTGCGGAGCCTCCACTGAGCACGACCAAAATCTGGAAGAGTTTCTTAAAGTTGCTAAGAAATACGGTATTACATTGAGTCAAAGAGCATTATTCGTTCGCGGCAACTCAGTCTTCTCGGGTTCGAAGTATCGAAGAATGTTATTAGACCAGACCCAGAGCGATGAAATCCACTGAGAGAACTACCTCCACCGCGTAACGTAAATAATAAAGAACGCATCACAGGCATGTTTGCTTATTACTCTCAGTGGATATCACACTTCTCGGATAAAAACAGCCTACTTGTACGAGACCGGACATTTCCTCTACCGCGCAACGTCTTGGAATCATTTAAAAACCTGAAACTTGAATTAGAAAACGCCGTCTCGGTCACCGTTGAACATAGAACCAGTTTGGTAGTAGAAACGGATGCCTCAGACATCGTCATTGCGACCTCCCTAAACCAGAACGGCAGGCCAGTGGCATTCTTCTCCAGATCATTGTCCCCGAGGGAAAGGCATCATTCTTCGGTCGGAAAAGAGGCATACACAATTGTCGAAGCCTTGAAGAAGTGGAAACATATGCTAATTGGAGCACACTTTAGGTTAGTGACTGACCAGAGATCAGTATCATTCATGTTTGACAGAACACCCACAAGTAAAATAAAAAATGGGAAAACCCAACGCCGGCGAATTGAACTATCTGACTTCCATTTCTACATCGTGCATCGTCCTGGACGCGAAAATTGTCACGGACACTTTGTCACGTGGCTTCTGTGAACCCGTTTCCCGTCCCGATTTCCATGAATCTCTGTGCCATCCCGGCATAACCAGAATGCTACACTTTGTCAAAAGTCGTAAACCACCATTCTCGACATCAGAAGTAAAATCGGTTACCCCCCCCCCCCCCAGTGTTTCATGTTCTGAAATAAAAGCACGGTTTTATAATCCTATACACGCCCCTTTAATCCAAGTTACGCAGCCATTTGAACGTGTGAGTACGGACTTCAAAGGACCTCTTCCGTCTAATTCTAGGAACCAATTTCCACTTACAGTTATCGATGAGTTCTCCCGTTTTTCCATTCGCGTACGCTTGCGCGGATACATCTATTACCACTGTAATCAAGTGTCTAACTAATCTTTTTTCTATCTTTGGTATGCCCTCTTATATACATTCCGACCGTGGTTCGTCGTTTATGTCAGATGAGTTAAAGGCATTGCCACTAGTCGCACCACGCCTTATAACCCCCAATGCAACGGACAAGTCGAACGTTTGAACGGTAGCATTTGGAAGGCTGTTACCTTAGCATTGCGATCTCGAGATCTAGCGATTCATCAGTGGGAAGCCGTTCTTCCTGACGCCCTTCATCCACTTTGCTCCCTACTCTGCACGGGTACGAACTGTACTCCTCATGAGAGGATGTTCCACCTTAATCGAAAAGCAACAGCGGGCACATCAATTGCCAGTTGGTTGGTGAAGTCAGACAGGGTACTTCTTCACAGAAACGCTCGATCATCTACATTCTATCCATTAGTTGAGGAATTTGAATTACTAGAATGCAATCTTAACGACGCCCGCATCCGCTTTACGGATGGCCGAGAAGATACCGTATCACTCAGAAATCCTGCACCAGTTGCTGAACGGTCCACTGGATACTCAAGCCACGACAAAAAAATGAGATGCTACGTAGTCCCACCAGCGAACGTCCCTCCTCTACATCAGAACCAGATCCGGGCCAAAATTCTCAAGTGACCCGCAGGGCCGAAGACATCACTCAAAGTCCTGAATGGAGGAAATGTACAGACTCCAACAAAGAGTCCACCCATATTGTTTGAGAAATAGAACCGCGTGATCCATACACTACAATACCACGTCACATACACACGCAACCAATCATTCCCTAGATCTGCGAAAATATTAAACTTTAAGTCAATTTTGTTATGTGGAAAATCTTTCTAGGTAACTAAATCTCCGTTAGTTAAACAGTTTTGTCATTTCTTGTGGTCTCTCATGTTAATGCTTCATAACTTCTACCTATTCATATTTCAGATATCGCCTTATTCCAAATTGATTAAAGCCTTACTTCGAGTACCATTTCGAGACTTCTGTTATCATTCGTTTGTTGTCGATCATGACCATTGCGTAGCAATGTTTGGTATGCGTTTTGCGTCTTCAAAGTGCAAGATGCTCTTGCAGGACTGGGTTGGTCAAATGTCAAACCTTTTGGTGTATGGGGAGACTATAAACGTGGTAGACAAGTTCTGTTATCTGGGGAGCTGTATCTCACTTGGAGGTCGGATATCAGATGAAGTGTCTCTGCGACGACGTTTTAAAATGAATTAGCGTTGGAAAATTGAAAGCCAAAATTCGGGAGCACGCTTCGCTTTTCTAGTGAAAAGGAAGACAAGCGAAGCGTGCTCCCGAATTTCGGCTTTCAATTTCCCAACGATAATACATTTTAAAACGTCGTTTCTTGGAGCTCTATACCGTCGTCAATGCAATGCGATATCAAACGGGGGGTGGGGGCTATGAAATGCGGATAGGATTGGAAGATCTGTCCTATATTTCGTGCTATAAGTTTGTTGGGCTAGAACTTAATTCGCTTAGATGCGAATTACACTGCTTCAGTACTCCTATTAGTGGGTTTACATAGGGTGATAACTGAATGATAGTCGGAAAGTACATTGAAAATTTGTGCGACTAGGATAACGATATCGCAGTTACAGAGCGAACCTCGATGGGCCATTTTGCTGAGTCTTCTGAGCTTCCTTTCTGTCACATTAGGGGTCACTTAGTGGCTTATAAGCACATACACGGGCTTTATTTTTCCATTTCGGTCGGCTATACTGCATTACTTCATATCGAGACATTAGTTATTAAACTATTATTGATTTCCACTTCAGAAACATCCCTAAAATTTATGTAACATGACCCGGGTATTTTCCGGTGCTCAATATCTTCACAAAATATAGCGCCTTCAAAAGATGTCAAGACGCAGTTCCTTCATGTCAACCATTCTTAAATCAGCGGGGAAAATGCTCCAACTTATATAGCACTACTAAAATAATCCCGAAATAGTCCACTGGATGATATTTTCGAATTAACTGCTCTCTCATTCGCTGACTAAACGGTTAAACTATAGTGCACAAGGTCGTGAAATTTTACTGTCACTACTGAGTCACGGATTCATGACTCAATGTGATATCTCCACTGAAAAGCGTTCTCCTGTGGAGCAAAATTATTTTTCATGTTTGAGACCTTACCAAATCTATTGAGGTCAAAAATTCATCTTAAACTGCATAATAAAAGCAGATGCTTACCGAACACTGAGGGCTTCCAAAAACACACCCCTGCGTTGACCAGTCGACTGGGCTAGCTCTTATGATCTTCACTGTTCCAGAATATACGGTTAAAGTGCCCAATAAGAAGACACTCGGGGGACGGTCAGGTCAGGCCACAAGTTCTCCTGTGATGCCCACGGGTTATTGACTAGCATTAACACGCACTTGCTGCGTTAAGTGCCCTCTAAATTTAGGCACCTTAAGGTGCCTCAAAATAAAAATGGCAAAGTATCTGGATGGACCACGTATTAAATGAATCCTAACGACGACACAAGCAATCCCCTGTAACGGGCAAGGCGGATCTGGGTGAGTAGACGAGATGACGATCGGTCTAAAATGAATCCGAGATAGACTCGGTGTTAGTATTTGGTAAACAAACACTGGGCCGACGTCCAACACACCGTTCTCAGGCCGCTCACACACAGGAAGAACACGGACACCAGCAGAACGCGTACATTGGACAAAAAGTGTATTAACATCCGGGACGAGGGTTGTCCCAGGGACAGGCGTAACACGAAGGGTAAGAAGAGATTCACTGGAGTTCAGTCTCGTTGGAAAGTTCTTGTGGGCCGGATTGGTTGGCATATATGCCTGAAAGGTAATCAAACAGAGACAGCATATGGATCAAACAATGGAAATGATAATGTCATATTCACATATTGGCCCTAAGAGAGCTAATGCCATTACACTGCTCGGCGTCAAAAAGCTGCCGTCACAGACCCATCAAACTAGCACATTGAAATTCCAGCTCGATTCATGTCAGCTTGGGTCTGGTCGCAAGACCTGCGGCTCCAGCCCTTAGCTTGAACTTCTCGGGGCTTCGGCAGTTCGTAATCCGTTTTTGTGTCGTGTGTAAGTGCCGCGTGGTTTGAATTCATAGTGCTCTCGTCTTTGAATTGAATTTTTGAATAGTTTTGTGAATTAACCCAGTTTAATTCACAATACTGAGCGTATCGTAATTGCATTTAAGGTGCGCTTTATCCGGAGAATATTTTTATTCTCCTTGTAGTATTGCCGAGTAGTGTTCTGTGTTTTTTGAGGCGATCTTTCCTCGCTTCTAATCTTTCTTTTTGTTTTTGTTTTTTGTGTTAGCGGGATTTACCTGCTATTGTCAGAGTGCGTATTTTGTGTTTGGGTAAAGAGCACTTGAGTTGTATTCGCCCTCGTTTTGGGGGTTTTCGGTATGACACGCGTTTCCGACCCGTGTCTAGCACCCAAGTGCGGAAAACGTGTGGTAAATGGTATAGAGTGCGAGATATGCAAGAGATGGGCTCACCCAAGGTGTTCAGGGATAGCAAAGGACACCTATGTCATTTATAAACAGAACCCATGGGCTGAATGGGTCTGCGCCCCCTGCAAGGAGGCGGCCAGTCTGACCTTTAAACTGCAGGCCCAAGGGCAGGACCAACGTCCACCAAGTAGTACCTCGGTTGTAAGCCCCAAACCACCGCAAGCAGGTTGTAGTAAGTCGTTTGCGGAAGTAGTATCAACACCCGAGAGGACAATCATCCGAGCGAATGGACCAGCTCCGAGGGCTTACCAGGCGGTCGTTGCCTCAACTCCTTTGAAGCAGACCGACGAGGGCCAGTGGGCGGAGCAGAAGCCGAGAAGGGCGAGGCAGGTCAAAAAGAAGGGCGACTGTAATCGTCCGTGCCCATATCTGCCAGCACTTACTGCAGCACTCCATGCTAGGCCCGGCGCAGCATGGATTCCTGAAAAATAGATCTTGCCTGACCAATCTCCTGTGCTTCTTAGATGAAGTAACTCGACGACTGGACGAAGGTAAGCAAGTTGAGGTATGCTACCTCGACTTTAGCAAGGCGTCCGACTCCGTTAATCATCGTCTTTTGCTACGCAAGATGGAGACTTGCGGTATAGGTGGGCCAGTATATAGGTGGCTGGAGGACTTCCTCTCCCACAGGACGCTTTACGTCAAAGTGGGAGACAGGTGCTCCAGTTTGGTGAACGTCACCAGTGGTGTACCTCAGGGATCCGTCCTGGGCCCGGTCCTATTCTTGTTGTTTTATAACGACCTGGCATCCGCTCTTCAATCGCCTAGCTTTATTTTTGCGGATGATGTGAAGACTGTTGGATCTGAGGGTAGGGTGGACTTGGGCAAGGAAATAGGTACCGTCCTGAACTGGGCATACAAATGGGACTTGCCTCTAAACGCTCAAAAAAGCCATTTGTTGTCAAGTTCAACAGAGAGCCCAACTGTCGCTCACGATCAAGGGCCGTTCACCGTAGAGGCAGCCAGCAGGGTTAAAGACCTGGTGTAAAGAACGAATACTGAAAATCCTTCTAAATGTTCAACGTGCTTTGTGAATTTGACTATATTCAACATTTTCTTGGAAAGCTCGCTCATACACCACACATTTTCACGTTTGTTTATCCATGTGAGACATTTGAATTTGGCTTTGAACCGTTTCTGACTGTCGTGCTTGAGCCACGGGGCTTTGGACCTTTGGGTTTTACTGTGAAGCCTATTTGGTCGCATACTTGAGGTTCGTATATATTTGTGTCCTTTGTGCATTTCAATTTAGTGCCGTAGAAGCTACGAATCAATCTTGTTCTGGTTTTGGGATTCGTTTGAATTGGCTACGCGTTGTTCGATTTGCGAGATTTGACTTACAGTACTCAAGTGGAACCTGGACAAGAAAACTCATTGGAAATGCTCGGACGAGGAAGCAAGGAACTTTTGAGACAACAGGAAATAACTCGGCAAGTCTCTGGGGATGGTTCGGGTGTTATTGATTCTCTAGATAATGCTAAGTTTACTAGCTCTGTCAGTGCCAGGTCATATATCTCTAACCGCGATGCGTTTGACGATATTAGTACTTATAGAATGAGAGTAATAGAATTAGAAAACGAGCTGCGGTTAGCCAGAAAGGAAGCAGAGCCCCTTACACAAGGAACTGGTCTCAGAGAGCCAGCAAAGAGTCCATGTAGTTCACAATGTCAACATCGAAAAGGCACTGTGATCGACGAATATAAACCCTTGAGACAGCCTGAAACTACCGAGGTTTTGGCTCTTGACCTGCCGAGAGTGGAGCTGTCCCACTTCGACGGGCACCCCGAGCAATACTGTATATTCATGAAACAATTCGAAAATTTTGTTGAGTGCAAAGTTGCAGATCCTGGTCAAAGGTTTTTGTATTTACTACATTACTGTCGTGGGAGAGCCAAAAGTGCTATCGAAGGCTGCGCGATGCTTGATCCACCGATGGGGTACATCAGGGCGCGCAGAATCCTGAAAGATTTGTTTGGACAACCATTCAAGGTGGCTAGAAGCCTAATTGATAGTGTTTTATTGGAGGCGAAAAGGACTGAGGGCAAGGCTGAATCACTGTCGAGTTTGGTGATAAAAATGCAGAATTGCAGTATAGCACTGGAGTACTTAGGATACCAGTCTGATCTGAATGCATTGCACACACAGGAATGCATTGTCCGATGTCTATCTATTGATTTACAGAGCCGATGGGCAGAGGAAGCTGAAAAAATAAATATGCTTGAGCGGGAATCTACGTTCAACGATTTGACGGAGTTCATAGGTCGTCAATACCGTATCGCCAACAGTCGATTTGGACAAATCGTACGCGAAAGTTGCAGACTGGCGCGAAGGGAACCAACATCTCAAATTGTGGAGAAGGACTGTAACCAAACCCAGTCTTTGGCTAACATGCACATGATAAGTCAAGAACCCGAGAGGTCAGATGAATGCAAGCTATGCAACTCCCTGCATCGGTTACCAGATTGTCCGACCTTTCATGGGATGAGTGTACCCGATCGAGGTGCGCAGTAAAAAGGATTGGCTCATGCTTTATGTGTTTGAACAACTCTCATCGAGCCTCTGAATGCAGCTTAAGAGTGAAATGCAACCAAGACGGATGCTTGGGTAATCATCACTCGTTACTGCATGGCCTTCTCAACAATAGACCTATTCAGTCGGATGAACCCAAAATTGTCTGTTCAACGGGACATGATGATTTCAAACCGGCAAGATTAGGCATCGTACCCGTCGGTATCGTGACACCTAAAGGACTGAGGAGGGTCAATGCATTTTTGGACACGGGGTCGGATACCTCGTTGATTACTCGCGAGCTTGTAGAAAGCTGTGAACTAGTAGGCGAGCCTACCTCGCTCACTATCAGCACGATTGCAGGGGATCATGTTAGCAATTCTAAGAGGCTGACCCTGCAGTTAACGTCTTTATCTGATGAGGGGACCGTAGAAATTCCGGAAGCTTTTGCAATAGACAGCTTGCCAATGAGACCAGTCGACTCTGTTAGATCGATCGCCAAGAGATGGTCTCATCTCAGGGACATAGAGTTCGAAGAAGTGTCTAGCCCCCACGTCGACATACTAATTGGATGCAATGTACCAGAGGCTCACTGGGTGCTTGAACAGAGCATAAGCAATCGAAAAGAACCATTCGCTACGCGAACGATACTAGGCTGGACACTTCTCGGACCCCTGACGAGCGAACTTCAACAACCGGCATCAATAAATTGCTCAAATGTTGCTGAGAGAAGTGCCTCTGTAGAACACAATCAGCCCTTCGATATTGAATCCAACGGTCCTTCTCAGGAAAGCGAAGTTCACTCAAAGGATCAGTCGGTGCTTTCGATGGCGAATTCAAAAACGGGACGTCACAGTGGGCAACATGAAGTTGCTATACCCAAGAGACCACCGTCAAGTCACCTATCGAGAAAAGGAGAAGTTGCCCGGAGGCTTTTGAAATATCTCAAAAAGGACACCAGCAGGTCACCCGAAGCAGCTTGAAATTTGCCGACCCAGTGACAGTGTACGGTACCTGGGTGGAACTGCATGGCCGGCGGCGAAACAAAGTACCCTTTGCCAAAACAAAAATTGCTGAGCTGAAGTCAGTATCCCTAAACAAGCTCAAAACGACTGCACTGGTATTGGGTTTTAAGGTAGCACGAATGCTAAAAGAGAACTGCACCACCGCCGAACTGAGCCTTGACTATTGGACAGATCCTACAGTTGTGTTACATTACAGGAAACGGAAGAAACGAAGAACGTGTTCGAGACATCAGAGAGTTAATCCACTCGTAGCAGGAAACAGCGAGGTAAATGTTTATGAATCGAGCTCGAAACCACATACAAAAGACAAAGTAGCTCGCAGATCGCCTCGCTCCGAGTTACTCAGCACTTTATTGCATTTCATGCTCTACAACTAATCAGCTGGACCCATTTTTTCTGAAAGGTTGCAAATGTACTTAGTTCCAGTTTCTATCTAGCGTGCACATAGGCGAAGAGGAGAAATTCACCAGTATTTCACTTGAACAGTTCAGGCGAGGCATACTAACTGTGAGCACATTGTGAAACTATTATTATCTTTAAAGAAGAACATTTATTTACATTTTATACAATATTGATTGTCACATATTTTGTGCACAGAAAAACTTTGAAATACTCTGATAGATGCCAGTATTCGATCAATCTCCGTGTTCATGTGTATTTCGATACTGTCAGCCGTACACTTGTTTTCGAAATTTATTCATAATCAGAAACCGGTTTTCATTTCTTTCGGAAGATTTGGTGCGTTAATTTTATGTAATTCCACTGGTTCGTGACCTGTCAATTTTACGCGATATCTCATTAGGCGTTGCACCTGCGTTCAACTTCTGCGCTCATGCTTGTAAACAAAATTAGTCTAACCAGTTGCTGCAATGGGTTACTGCTTGTGATGCTTAGACTTATTTCGTGCGGCGAAACACTTCACTCTGCGAAGCCTTCATCTTCATCGTGCGTCTGACTATATGCGCCGGTCTCCTTATGAATATGTCAATCTCAAGTTGTGCAGCGGGATTTGGAATTGATTCCTTATGGATTGTGCGATGATGACTACGGCGAAAACCTGTTTCACGTTCAGATAACACGGGAAGTTAGTAACCACAGGCACTTACAATAAGTTAAAGGTAGATAGGGTGAGAATCATGACCCCTTCCTGAACCTTAGACAACCATTTTCGCGGAAGGATTTTGGCCGGCGGTGTAACGAACAAATACTGAAAATCCTTCTAAATGTTCAACGTGCTTTGTGAATTTGACTGTATTCAACATTATCTTGGAAAGCTCGCTCATACACCACACATTTTCACGTTTGTTGATCCATGTAAGACATTTGAATTTGGCCTTGAACCGTTTCTGACTGTCGTGCTTGAGCCACGGGGCTTTGGACCTTTGGGTTTTACTGTGAAGCCTATTTGGTCGCATACTTGAGGTTCGTATATATTTGTGTCCTTTGTGCATTTCAATTTAGTACCGTAGAAGCTACGAATCAATCTTGTTCTGGTTTTGGGATTCGTTTGAATTGGCTACGCGTTGTTCGATTTGCGAGATTTGACTTACACCTGGGGATCATCATGAAAAGTGACTTCAAATGGTCGGAGCAGTGCAACGCTGCTGCATATAAGGCTCGTGGGGAGCTCTTTAGACTGCGATCAGCTTTGTCTTGCCGGGAGCCGGAGGTATTCGTACCCATTTACATGGCTATAGTACGACCTCACTTAGAAGGTAGCGTGCAGGCTTGGTCACCCTTCAACAAAAAGGACGCCGCCTGCCTCGAGAAGGTCCAAAGTCTCGCCACGCGAATGGTTGAAGGGCAGAGCGGTAAGACTTACGAGCAGAGACTCTGTGACCTGAATCTCTTCTCGTTCGAAAGGAGGAGACGTCGAGGGGATCTCATAGAAACGTTCAAGGTAATGAAGGGCTTTTCTGGCCTTAGACCAGATAGTCTATTCCAAGTGGCCGTAGACTCCAGAACAAGGCGACACGAAAAGAAGTTGATAAAAGCCCGATCCAGCTTGATGGCTAGATCGCACTTATTCAGCAACAGGGTGGTGAACAGTTGGAACGGTCTGCCTGGTGAAATGGTAGATCCGCAGACAGTCCAATCCTTCAAAGGTGCCCTAGATCTCAAGTGGTACGATATCTTTCCTTGTAGTGAGCCGTGAGTATATCAACCAGATGGATGACGGGTAGCACCGTGGTCCTTCTGGAGTATGTTTTAGCAGACGTTTTCCCTCATTGCATACTGTCTCAGTGAACGCTCACGATGCATAACGTCTCTCGCAGTTGATATGCGATGAGGTTTTCCGTTTCCCTCTCATTTTTAGCGGGGATTCGACGAAATACACTCGGCAGTGGTGGGTGCATAACTGGTGTGCATACCATCGAAGGAATTCTGGACGCTCGATTGGCCGTGGCCATTACCTGTCCTGTGCAGACTGAACTGAACTGAACTGAAATCAAATCAAACTGTAGTATGCGGGATGCAGTGTCTTCCGTGGGGGTTGCACGCGTGCGATCTGCAAAGACAGAAAGAAAACTCGGTGAGCCGGAGCTCAGTAAGTGCATCAACAAGCATCAACACTTACACCGATAAAGATGGGGGTGGCGATCTGTCTGAGCGTATTACAAAACCTGGTCACAGGACATAGACGGCTGCGTGTCAGGTCTGTCCAGGTTCTTGCACCGTGAGCTCGTTGGACCACTAGGAGCTGCGACGAATGGAAGGCAGAGGTTTCTTCGGTTATTTGGTGGGGATAAACTGAAGGCGGGACCTTCCACCGCTGTGCCCCAATCTGAAGTATCTCTCAGGGTTACTGCCTCTTGGTGGGTTCTGTAATAGAAACTTCGGGAAGGTCGTACGAGTATGGCGAATTGAAGTAATGGATTTTCTCTTCCGTTTTAGTTGGTCGTATCAACCTTGCACAAGCAAAGGAAAAACTGGACGAAGGTGAAGAAACCACCAATCTGGAAGACGGGGCAACAATCCGAGAGGACTGATTCGTAATGTGTTTATATTTGTATTTTTACATTAATGACAGTGTGCCACATATTTTAGATAAATCCTTACATTGCTGAATTTCGTCTTTTTGCCTTTGGTTGACTGTTACATTTCCAACTATCTCCTCTCCTACCACAAGGACAGAAGTTATGAGGGTGAAAATATAGAGCTGATGAAGGAAGATGTAAGACAATGTTGGCGGAAGGGTTGTAGTGACCTCGACCGTTCTGAGAAATTCACCGTTTTGCGGACATCATTTTGGATCTATTTTTTTCTTTGCGATCGTTTCTGACGTTTGACATCGACCTCATTGTGTTGTTTCGTTGCGTATCTTTTACTGGGCTGAATTTCCTCAGGTTTCGTCGACCTCGTTTTGAATCACTTTCACTTTCGGTTGTTCGCCGATTATACGCACTCGCTGTTTGCTTTCTGCACAGCCGTTGCGCTCATTCGGTGTATCTCTCGTATTGGTACTGTTTCGGTGCCACGATATATATAATACACCTTGCATCTGCAAACCGACTTGCGTCTTCTCTTTTCGTCCGATAGAGGGGATATCGTTGGTATTTCGCTGCCAAACCGAATAGAAGACACGTACACTAGCCGCATTCGGACCGCTTCTATGGCCTAATGGACAACTGTGAATGTACGTTGTAGTGACAAATTGTGATTCGGAAAGGTGAGAGCGCAGAGTAAAGGCCGAAGATAAAGGTTGGCTGAAGAATTGCGACAGTAGCAAAGGTGATGAGGACAGGAGGGGCGAAATATAATAAGTAGGGCAGCTATCTATCTGCCGGTTTCGAGGATCACTGCGCTAGCAGCGGCCTATCCAATGTTCAAGCACCGCAACCGTTTCGACTGTTATTTCTCCCATCGGAAGCCAGTTCCCGTTGTTGCCAACTCTACCGGTGTAGGAATTTCCTTTCAGGCGACTTTGACCTCTCTCCTTCACTCACTTCGGTAGGGGCTTTTTGGTGCTCGTGCGATCGCTGAAGATCAACAGCGGTGTGGCCAAACCCTGGAGACCGACATACACCTTGATGATCTTAGGAGCTCCTGCTAGGTAGCCTCCACTCCCTATGCGCTTGATCCAGAAAGATATAAATGCCTCGAGCCCCTGCTCGTAGGCAACGCCCCTTAGGCTAGCGAACCACCCGGAGAAACGTCGTTAAACCTATTCGAAAAGCTTGAGGTCCTAGTCGGTTGATGTTGCCGCTATCCGCTAAGTGGATTCACTTAGCGGCATTTCATGGTACGTCCCAGAATGCCGACCAGCAACACACTTTATTCCGATCCCGCTGCATGGAATCTGTTGCTACGTAGCCAAAGAACTTCACTCCTTCCGCAAAGCAATGCGTGGGTTTTACAAGCCTGCGGTCAAGTCGGCTATGAGCAAGATGCCAATGATAGTAATAATAATAATAATAATAATAATAATAATGGCTTATTCCGCAAACGCCTGAAGCGTGCCAGATACATTAGCACATTTTTACAAGCAAAAAAATGAACAGTGCAAATTCATGGAAATGTAGAAGTATGCATGACAAAAGTAGGATAGCTAGACTCACAAAGGGAGTTCAAGAGGGATAAAGGTATGAAAGGTGTATGCACACCAAAGAAAAGTGGAGGGCGTTTAAATGAACCCAAGGGCAGATTCGAATGGATTATCGGTGAAGTTGAGAGGCAAGGTCAGATGGAGAACCCGACTGGTCCAGGTGGAGACATTTGAAAGCCGACAGATATACATGAGAGGAGCTGGAAATCGGTGTAAGAAACTATGGTAGCGGGAGACAATGGAGAAAAGAGTGAGATGCATTGCAACGGATTAGATAGCGATGATGCATTGCTACACTGCAATAAATGGTTGGCGGACAGGGCGTAAAAGTCATTGCAGAACAGGCAGCGGGCAGTGCGAGACGAAAAGGGTGGGTCAGATGGCAAAACTTATTTGGGAGGATTAGGTACCGTAGATGTGAGTTACAGATGTAGAAAGAATGGACGCGCATGACGAGGGTCAGCACAATGATATTATGGGAAATGGCCGGCGAGGAACTGCAGAAAGTAGAGCGAATATATATTTATATATATATCAATGTATATGTACACAAGGGGAGCGGGAGTAGAGGACAATGGAGTGCCAGAAGGAATATCAGTGATTAGAAGAGGCAGGTGGGGTTGAATCGAATGGTATAGAATTAATTTGGAATACCCCGATGAATTTTATTCATAACGGGTAAAAATAGTAGAATAACAGAGCGAGAAAAAAGACTTTGGAAGCCCAGAATTGGTGACGGATGTGAAGAGCAGTTTGTATGATAGGGAAGATGGAGGGAAGGATCGAAGGGAGCAGATGAGGATGGACCTAATAATCTGATCAATACATGTGAGACATGTGGTGACGGTCGAGAATGGAAGAAGCATTATTGGGCGGATTTAAATTACTCGGCGGGAAGACGGTGGCAATGGAAGTGGCTTGGGAGCCCAGAGCAAATACAGGTACAAAGTCGAGAAAAGTACTCGAGAGGTGAGACTTATTGTGGTACGAAGATAGAGCAGCTGTGGCGGCAAACAGTCTGGGAGAGAAATAAGTACGCGGAGAACCAGAGGAATCGGGTGGTGGCGGATCAGGCGAATGGAAACGTTGAGTGAAATCATGAAGTGACATTGTCTTCACATCAGGTGGAACGTGGGAAAGCAGACTAAACTTGAAGGCACACAGAAAACGCCTGTGGCGAGCAATATACGAAACAGGAGATGGTAGCACCGACTGAAGCGACACAGTTGAGACATGACCAAGCAGATCGTTTTACTACATGTGAAACACGAAGAAGGCGCCAGCACAGGTAAATCTATGGTAGAACAAAAGGCACGAGAAATGTTTGCGCGTTGGAGTTGGGACAATGGAGCTAGAGAGCTTGTGCCTGAGAGCAATTGCGCAAGTGGATTGGGCCGGAGGATGCTAGTTGGGGCACTGCCTAATGGAAAGATCCACATAGGAATCGCGGAGTCAAGCGAGGAAAATATGGTGGCGGAAATCGGATAATAAATGTGGCTGTAAAAGATGCAAAGTTTGGGGAAGCGGGCTCTAATATGGGAATTGGTCATGGGTGCGGGTGGAACCGGCGCGTAGTGGCATTGGGCATGAGAAGAGAAAGCGAGAGGGGATTTGACAAAACGGTTGGTAGTGAGGCATGAGAATGCGATCGATGAGCTTCATGAGCATAGGGTTGTACCAAGTGAGTAGAGACTAGGAGCCGGAAATGACGACATGGGTGGAAAAAGAAATAGTGGCAGGCGTCGGCGGAGTAAATTGGGTAGGGCGGTGGTGACATGGTGAGGGTCTATAGGAGCAACGAAGAATGGGTAGGTGTGCATACCGTGACAGAACGGCAGGGATAGAGAGTGACAAGAGTGATGCCGAAAACGATGGGTGGGCTTACCGTGGCGGAACAAGGAGAGTGGGAGCATGCAATCTGCAACCGACAGTATTGGATGCGGCAAGGCGGGGAGAGTTAGAGCGTGCGATCCGCAACCGGCACTAGTAGGTGGGGCTGTCCGTAAGCTGGTCACCCATCCTGAAAAACCCTTCGAAGTGAATACGGGAGGTGTGATCTACCAACCCAAATGCGCTTGCACGCTGTTGCAGACGGCCTGCAGGCCCGATATGCGCCGGGCCCCGCACCGTTCGGAATGGCACGAGTGATCATTGATGACTGAATTAGGGCAGAGCAACCCCGAAGGCTTGGGTGATCCGCGATCGATTGGATAGGGGTTGCGACGGTGGACGGCAGAGCCAACCGGAACAGCGAGTGGAAGACGACCAAAAAGCACCATTATCCAGGTGCGCGCTCTGTGAGAAACCTCTCAGCAATGCGTAGCAAAATTCGCAAAGGATTCCGAAATCAGAAGACGATTATCCGTGAAGTTCTACGATACTAGATTATCAAGTAAACATTGGCACGAAACAGGTACAACCCTCATGCATGCGATCACAGAGACTCAGGAAACGAGAACCGAATTGCGGCGTGCGAGAAAGGAGCGCGTGCGTCAAGCAGGTCCAGAAAAAGGATGTGACTGAGCAGCGAGCCAGAAGCGAACAAACAAACGTTGGTTTGGAAAAGCATACAGTGCGTAAAACAAGTCAATAGTGTAAGCAAGTGATTGATGCTAAGGAAACATGGAACTGCAGTGATTTGTGGGAGATTTCCACTACCAGTCGTTACACCGCCCACCAAAGTCCTCTGAAACCTTAGCGGAATCGAAGGTTTGGAATGAGGGTACTGATTCTTCCCACCTACCTAGAGGCTGCTGTCAGTGCGCGCATCTGCTACCTTGTCGTCAAAGCTCTACTCGCGATAGCACTCAGTCCGTTGACCACACCAACGCTGGGTTACTCTGCGTCGTCCATGATCCATGTCGGGCGAGAAGAGCAACTTATGTGTTGTCCTCGGCAGAGCCATTGTGCCTCGGTCGCTTGTGCTTGTGCGATTCTGTGTGTGTATGTGCGCTCGCGTGTGAGTGTCATGGGTGAGATCGAACTCTGGTATATGAGCAAACCGTAACAACCATCACTTACGGGAGATACCATCCATACTGTCAGTGATAGACGGGCAACAATCAGCCGTGTGGCTATTTTGATGGAGGTCATGAATTACAAACGTGTATCATGCAAGTGTGATTAGTATATGTGTGGATGCACGGTGGAATCACGAATTGAGCCCAAGTAGATTCGTCGCATGAGGCTTAACTTAGTCTTCCTCTTTAAGCTAATCCACAACCAGGTCTACACTTTCTATCATATCTCATTCGCTGCCCCGTGCTCCTACCCCTTCGTCACCCTGCCTCTTCTCTCCCTGTTCCCCAATCTGATCTCAATCTGAAGTCCTGACTCTTCCTGTCGGCCCATTCCAAAATCTAAACTGAGCTCCCCTTTAGCTTACGCAGTGTCTCGTCACTCTACGCCTTTATGCTCGCACTTGTGGTATACTTAACTGCTCCCAATGCTATACTGCTCACCAGTGAATGCGTCTCCACCGATCTGGCCCTTAAAGCAGGCCTCAAACTGCAGCACTACTACCTCTGCGCCACGGGCCCATACGTATATTCCATGCTCGACACTTTCCCCTCATTGCCACGAAATATGGCTACAACTATCCCTGATCCATGGCGAGCTGATCTGACTTCAGTAGGCTAACCCTGTTGCTCACTCACTTTGGTCTATTATCAATCCCGGCTCCATCCATCTCCTAATGTCTCGCGCTGGTGATTTGTTCCCATCACCGTTCCCCAATACCAAATACAGTAGGCAGTAGCTACAACTCGTTTTGGTATTCACTGAATCTATTAGCTCACGCTCCATTTGCTCTCCCCCTTCACAATCCAGTGATCCTCATCTGGGGCATACCCAGACTGCTTTTTTATCTCTTTTCCTTTTTCGGTGATTCTCAAGGACGGTCAAACACCTCGAGTACTGTACTGACCATCTCCCTGGAGGGTGTAACGACCATTTGTGGAAAATCCCCTCAAACAAACTGCAGTTCCATTTTTCCTTAGCATCAATCACTTGCTTACACTATTGACTTGTTTTACGCACTGTATGCTTTTCCAAACCAACGTTTGTTTGTTCGCTTCTGGCTCGCTGCTCAGTCACATCCTTTTTCTGGACCTGCTTGACGCACGCGCTCCTTTCTCGCACGCCGCAATTCGGTTCTCGTTTCCTGAGTCTCTGTGATCGCATGCATGAGGCTTGTACCTGTTTCGTGCCATTGTTCACTTGATAATCTAGTATCGTAGAACTTCACGGATAATCGTCTTCTGATTTCGGAATCCTTTGCGAATTTTGCTACGCGTTGCTCAAACGCATCTTACAATATTCACTTGATCAATTTGGAACGAGAAAGTACGCAACATGCTCAAAAAAGGATCGAAGCAGTTGGATTGAGGACAGGAAGTAATGCGGCAAGTCACTGGGGAGGTTTTGAGTACTTCTGACCCTTTGGCTAATGCTAGGTCACCTAGTCCTGTCAGTGCTGGCTCATGTATAAATTGCAAGAGAGTTGATCTACGTAAGTTGAGGATGTTAGACCTAGAACAGTAACTGTTATCGGCTAGGCAACGGGCCCAGGAAGCAGAAGAGAAGTGCAGACAGAACGAACTTGAGCAAAATGTCAGCGACTATGACCTACCTGGCAGATCAGGACAAATTAAAATAGGAAACACTGCGCCGATCGTCGGATGTAAACATCAACGCTACCAACGACTGATCTGCAGAGAGAAGAACTGACAGTTTTCGACGGCCGATCTGGACGTTACTGCAAGTTCATCAGGCAGTTCGAAACTTTCGTCGGAAACAATACAACCGGCCCCTGACAAAGGCTTCTCTACCTAACTCATTACTGTCGAGGCCGAGCAGGAGAAGCTATCGACGGAGGTACCATGCTCAACCCGGAAAAAGGCTACACACGAGCGAGCAAGATTTTGAGGGACTTGTATGGCCAGCCATTGGAGGTAGCCTGTAATCTAATAGCGGGCATGATGGTAGAGGCCAAAAGATCCAAGGGCCCCGTCTACACAATGGCCGACCTAGTGAGCAAAATGCAGAACTTTTCGATACCTCTCGACCATTTAGGTCACACGGCTGACCTCGATGCAATACACACTTTGGAGGGCATGGTCCGTCATCTCTCTCCCGAACTACAGAGTCTGTGGGCGGAAGAGGCAGAAAGTATAAGCCGAGACGACCGTGACGCTAACTTCGAGTACTTGGGCAGGCAAACCAAGATAGCCGACAGCAGATTTGGCCGACTCATCAGGGACAGTAACCAAGAGAACAAATCTAGCACTAGCCAGGTTCAAGGCCCCGTTCAGGAACACCCGAAATATTAGGCTTGGACCAATGTAGTCTTGAAGTCTTGAAGTACTACACGGGTTCGAGGCTTTGAGCCCAATTTTCCCGGTTCTTTAGGAAATCTTTGATCTTCTGTCGGATTCACCGAGCTGAAACGAGAGTAAAAAGAAGCGGCGGGGGGGGGGGGCGGGGGTGGCAGCGAAAACAAGATACATATAACCTCATTCAGTGTCACACTGTGGACAGTGCCTTAAGCTGAGTGGGGGTGCGGCAATCATGAACATATATGCGATAAAAGACAACTATTTTGTTTGTTTTTGACAAAGGGAATTATTGGGAGAGACCCAGGTAGAAATCTAGCATTTTCTTGAAGATAGTTTTGTTCTGCGAGAGAACAATTTCTTCCGGAAGTGCATTCCACATAGTAATAACCCTATAGCTAAAAAAGTTAATCCTTACTGAAGTGCGTGCCCTCGGTTTGAAAACTTTTCTGCTGTGACCACGGAGAGAGGAGGCTGGAGAGACGGAGAAGAAGCAATCGCTTTGACCTGTTTCAAAAAGGTGGAACATCAAAAACAGATCACCTCTTACGCGTCTTACGTCAGGGGGATAGAGGTTGAGGAGTGAGAGGCGGACGGGATAAGGTAGATGGGATAGACCAATTACTGCCTTGGTGGAGGCCCGCTGAACTCTTTCTAGGATCTCACGGTCTCGGACAAGACCAGAGTGCACTATCTGACTACCGTACTCCAGCAGAGGTCGGATATAAGTGCCGAAAATTATGGGGAAATCGTCCTTAAATATGCGCCGGAAGGACCTTCGAATCATGTTTAGGACTCGAAAGGCAGACTTGCTCGCAAGTTCGTGATGATGAGAGGAGGATAAGTTACAATCTAACCAGAAACCGAGCACCTTGTGTCGGTCAACCCTTGGCAGTGTGGTTGCTCCATTATTGGAAAAGGTGTGACCAGTCTCTCTGCCGAAAGACATGCTCACGCATTTGTCATCATTAACTGGGAGGGTCGAATACTCGGACCAGCGTTTTGTTTCATAAACTGCAATTTGCAGGTCTTCAACGCTTGAACTCCAGAGGGTTACATCATCTGCGTACATGGCAATGTTCGCAGGAAGGGCTGTCGGTAGATCGTTTATATATATTAGGAAAAGAAGAGGACCTAAGACCGACCCTTGGGGGACCCCAGTTGTTACTGGGGAGGGTTGAGACAAAACATTCCCGACTTTAACTACAAAGGTGCGGTCGGTAAGAAAGCTACGTAGGATGGCCAACATGGAGCCTGTGATCCCGTATGTCTGCAGCTTATAAAGAAGAGGGGCATGTGGGACCTTATCGAAGGCCTTAGCAAAATCGATGAATACAGCGTGTGAGAGCTGGCCATCATCATAGGCGTTCGTTAGACTATCCATGACAGTAAGCAAATTGGTGATGCATGACCTGCCAGGAAGAAACCCATGTTGGGACGGGGAGAGGATCTTATTTCTATGAAGATGGGAAAGAATCTCACTCTTAAGAATTCTCTCAAAATGTTGCTAGGGATGCTAGTGAGGCTTATGGGTCTGTAACTAGAAGCAAGGTGTCTACTACCCTTCTTATAGATGGGTGCGATCACTGTTTTTTTCCAGTTACGGGGGAAAACTCCATCGCCAACACATTGCTGAAAAAGCGAGGCATAAGGAGCAGCTAATGTATCCGCGGCTTCCTTGGGAATACGGGGGTGGATTAGGTCAGGACCCATAGAACAATATTGGTTGAGCCGTCGGAAACCTCGAGCGACTGCACCAATGGGAATAGTTACGCGGTTAAGGGTAGTGTACACACCATTTCACGCGAGACTCTAGCGCATCCAAGTTGCAGGTCCTGTGACGCTAGCCATGGGCTACTAGAATGCCCCAAGTTTATCAAAGCCTTAATGGGCGAACTTCGGGGAATGGCGAGGACGAAAGGAGCGCTCTTTATATGCCCCAACACCACGCACTGGGCGGCAGCTTGTCAAACTGGGACCAGATGTGGTCACGAGGGTTTCGCGGGCAGGCACTATCGGTTTTCACAGCAGGAGAGGGAGACTACACCAGAGACGAGCGTCAGACCCAGTGTATTTTGTTCGACATTGTAACCCGCCAGCCAACCAGTGCGTGTAGGAGTGGCTGCCTTGGGAATGGTAATCCCAACTGGGGTGGTCAAAGCGTTGGCTTTCGTCGACCGTGGATCGGACACCGCCCTAGTGAAGGAGCGGCTTGCCGACAAACACCTGCTTGATTACCGTCTCTATCGGTGAGCACGGCGGGCGGAATACAAGTAATGACTGCCGACCGGTTGATGTTACAGATCGTCTCCCTAGACACGAACGAGCAAGTCAAGTCAACGGGGGCATTAACATTAGCTGATCTCTCTATGCGAGCACCAATGTCGGTGAACACAATCTTAACTAGGTGGTCCCATTTGCAGGGTGTAGACGTTGTAGACTGGGAAGACGACAAGGTGGACCTACTCATCGGCCGCGACGTGCGAGAGGCACATTAGGTACTTGAGCAGTGAGTGGGCAATAGCCGGTCACTTCATGCCGTATGCACAGCCCTGTGGTGGATATTATATGGTCCGGTAGGGGGACGTAGTTCCGTGAAATACGTATCAGTCGAAACGAATCGCATAGAGTATAACCTGCAGCGGCTGTATGAAGAGGAGTTTCACGGCGTTGGAGAAGAAAGACTATCGTTTTCTCAAGAGGACGGCTTCGCTCTGCAAACAGTGCGGCAATGAACTAGAGGCCTGAAAAACAGTTCGAGAGTTTCCTCCCATGGCGCACACCGGCTGACCCTTAGGTTGATAACAGAAACTATGCTCTGCAAAGACGACTACGACTGAAAGAACGCTTTGTTCGAGACCAGGATCTGTGGAAACGATACGCAGAACCAACGAAGCGAAAGGAAGCTCTCGCCCACGTTGAAAAGATGCCTGCTACCACTGACAGCCGGAAAGGGGATCCGGTATCTACCTCACCAACCTGTTATCAACCCCCAAATACCCGAAAAACTGCGGGTGGTTTTTGACTGTGCAGCCAAGTTTTAGGGCAAGTCGGTAAAAGATTGCCCGCTACAAGGGCCTGACTGGACAACTCCACTGGCTTAAGTTTTGTGCTTTTTTCAGAGTGGGTAGAGTGATCTTGTCCGCCGACATCAGAGAAGTGTTTCACCAGGTGACAATACCAGTAAAAGAACGAGATGCGCTGCGTTTTCTGTGTTGGGGAAAGAACGACCAGGACAATGCCAGGAAGGGAGGTCAAGGTCATCGTGACGCAAAATCAGGTTGTCTCAGGTTTTTTTGCTTTTTAGCGTTAATATCAATGATTTAGCTGTTACCATTACTTATTGCTATTCAAACTGATTTATTGATCCGATAGTAGCCATAACTGCGGCACACCAACCTGTTGGCGTCAGTTATTATCGCGAATCAGTACAATAGAACTTTATAGACATTCGTGGTTTCCAATTAACTTAATCAATTGTTCAAAACCCTCCCTGAGTATTCTCTCTTCTTATCCGGCCTCTCAAAGATAATTAGCCACTTTTTTCTCTCACCTTTTTGATACCCCGCAATTTACCATAGTCCGACAACTCGCCCATTGTGTTAGCTGTCACTACTTTTCTCCCCGCGATATTGAGCCAAATTAACTACCAATCACTCCAACAGCTTAGCCATGCGTTCCATTGCTGCCCACCGGCCAAAAATCACAGCTAGCACTCGCCGTTGTAAGACCCCTTTGGAGGTTAACCTCCAAAGCACGCTCAAAAGTTGTTCAGTATCCCCCGTTGATATACTTGGAGATGCTACCAAAGCAACTGCTGAAATACGCAAAACCATGAATAGTTTTTCCTCTCGGCTTGACGCTTCTGATCAAACCATCGGTCAGTTAGGTCCATTAGCGTTTCTGCTTGACCCATCTCTACACCACACTCAGGCAAACCTAATCTCAGCCGCGAAGTTCATTGATACCGTTGCCTCTGAAATATTTAAACGCATCAAGAAAGCCAACAACGCAGTAGTATTCAACATTCTGGATAAGTTACCTCTCTCAACTGCCAAGAACTTAATCTTAAAGGCTTGCAACTTAGATTCGCAACCTTGCTACTGTGTCAGACTCCGCAAAACTTCACCGCAAAATACATGCCCACTCCTGTTTCAGTTTAATACTGAAGTTGCTGCCAAGGAATTTATTAGCCGACAGTCTTTTGTCGTCGCAAATACAGGTTTCAAGCGGGCAAAAATACTTCCCGATAAAACCCCCCTACAAAGAGAGGTTCACAAAAGCCATGCGAAGAACCATAACCCTGGTAAACATTTGGCCAGTAGTCCCTCTCAGGTGGTCGATTTGCCAAGCGTCGGCCACCATGCGAAGACCTCTTCTGTGGTTAGTCGCAAAATCGTTGTCGACCTAGATAGTTCATCAGTCTCCACTCCATCGGAGCCGCGTTGCAAACGTCAAAACTTACAGAACAGTCTCAATGAAACGGTCCAAATTAATGTGCCTCCTGACGTCCGCAAAACTGATAAAAGTCCCACTGACTCAAAGACTAGTAACAAAATACCATACAAAACCCCGATTGACATGATTCCCTCAACTAGCTCAGGAAGTGTCTGGTCGAACCTACAAACTACTCCCACAGAATATAGTTCGAAAAAACGAACGCCGACCCTTGCAGGAGTCCGAAATCCAAAACCGGATCGGGAAAACAGTCCAATACCTGGAGTAAAATCAGTAATCCCTCAGCTGTTGACGTCAGAACTAGCCATTCCTTGCATACCACAGAAAGGAGCGAGACTAGATGTATTTGCACCGGCACCCGTAACGAATTCGAAAATAAATAGAGTAGCTTTATCGGCAAAATCAGCCATCTCAACTCGCGGACTTGGACCTCACTCTCCGAACCCAATCAGTCTTTTGCCTCCAGGTAGAGTGAACCATAAAACACTTCTTCCAACGACGAAAAAGGAAGTCTCGGCAGGACTGTTCAGACCGTTATGCCAGTACCTTATCCAAATGCGGTTCCGGTTGACTACTTACGGGCTACCCAACCACATGCATCCTGCTCTTCAATTCCAGATAGTCGCGAGCTTTCGAACTTAATGCCACCCCATCTAAATTTGCCGGTTTTTCCGTTTCCCCTGAATGTCCCGCCTCCTCCCATACCATATCTCTCCCCACACCATCCCACAGTCCGCCAGTGGCTACAATTTCTCCAAACCTGGCAGCCACCTTAAGGTGTCATACGTTCCATGTACGTCATGGCCACGATAATGATAGTTTCACAATTGCACTTTTTAATGCTCGCTCCCTTGTAAGTAAACTTTCATCCGTCCGCTCCTTTGCCCTGCAATCTCACCCGGAAGTAGTCCTCGTAACTGAAACCTGGCTTACTGATAAAACTCCCCTCCGACACATTTGCATACCCGGTTATAATATATTTGCTACGAACAGATCTGAGAGACGTGGTGGTGGATGCCTTGCTTATAGTAAGAGCAGTCTTGGAACACACTTACTCCAACTTCCTGTCCTTGATAAGGTCCAAGAATCTGTTTGGATCTCTATACCCCTGCTTCAGGGGCAGCTCGTCATTGGTTGTATTTGCTGTCCGCCGGGCTACAACATGGGCAACGTAAATGCAATCACTGATGCTTTCTGTCACGTAGCTGAAATCCCACATGCTTCTAAAATCATAGCGGGGGACTTCAACCTCCCTGGCATTTGTTGGGCAACCCTGAATTCTTCTCCGAAGTTATGCAATTTTATCTCATGTTTCCGTGCTGGCGGATGGACACAACACGTAAAATCACCAACCAGAGGGAACAATATTCTTGACCTTGTCTTTACTTTAGGCCTCAAAAATATAAAGACAAATGTCCTTAGCCACCTTCCTGGTTGTGATCATAGGGTCATAACGTGTGAATTCTCCGTTCAGCCGCATCACCAGGAAAGTCCTCAAAATCGAAAATCTTTTCGAAATGCAAATTGGGATACTTTACCCACCATCCTGCGTAACCAGACATGGGATGAATTTTTTCAAACAACTGATCCTCAACTGGCATCGGATGTGATGTACTCTAACCTATTTTGTTCTCTTAACATCATATCTTCCGAGATAACTGAAGTCAGCGGGAGAAAAACCGATCGACAACAAAAGTTGCAACGTAAGTTCGAAAAGTTGCAGCTTGCCTACGAAAGGACCAACGACCTTTCTATCTTCCTCTGCCTTAGCCACCTCTCACGCCAGCTACTAAGCGAAAATGAGAACAAGCTGGAGAAGCAAGAACTGTACGCTCTCAACCAGCCGAATAAAATAGCCCACCTTTCTGGCCTTATCAAAACTCGAAACCCCCGCTGTACAACCAAAATACCGTATTTGCTCCTATCAGAGAACATTTATATTAGCTCGCCTCGGTTAATCGCTGAGGCATTCAATAATTTCTTCGCTTCTACCTTTATAACAGACCACAATAGTCCAACCCAGGATCTCACCCCCTTGACTGCTGACACCTTGTCAACCGTAGTATTCTCAGCCAACGAAGTCAGAAAGCTGTTAAATTCCACCCGGCCTCTGGCTCGCCCTGGTCCCGATGGTATCCCACCAGCTCTGTTTCGTCTTGGCGGCCCGGACATTGTGATGCTTTTGATGAACTTATTTAATCTCTCCATGTCACAAAGCATTTTCCCATCCCAGTGGAAAACTTCCGTTATCATTCCCCTCCATAAGAAGGGTGCTTTACATGACCCTGCTAATTACCGCCCCATAAACCACACTCCCATTATATCTAGGATAATGGAACGAGTAGTTAAAGATGAGATTGCCAATTTTATCCTCACCCGTGGGTTAATAAATAAAAACCAACACGGCTTCTTAAAGTCTAGGTCGTGCCTGACCTGTCAACTCGATTTCCTTAATCTGATCACAACGTCAGCTGACTCTGGAATGGCATTTATCGTTATCTTCCTTGATATGACGAAAGTATTTGACGGCGTGCCTCACGCCCAGCTGCTAACCAAGGTTAAATCTTACGGCATAATAGACCCGCTCTTTTCTTGGTTGTCATCCTATCTTAGCATGAGATCGCAAGCAGTAAGCATTGAGGGTTACCTCTCATCACTCCGGCCAGTCACAAGTGGTGTTATACAGGGCAGTGTGTTAGGTCCACTTTTATTTCTTCTCTACATAAACGACGTATTCAAAGTAATACGCCATGGCACCGCGTTCCTATTCGCCGATGATATTAAGATTGTATATTCATTTGAACCTCATACCTCGACCTATACCCTCACCAAAATAGCTGACGACCTGAACGCTCTTGACATATGGTGCAACACTTGGAAAATGAGTTTCTCCGCTGCTAAGAGTGCCATTCTCACATATAAAAGCCAAATTCCCCCTGAGTCCCTCGCCTTAAACGGCTCGTTCATTCCTACTACTCCGCTAGTACGAGATCTCGGTCTACAATATTCTTGCACGTTCACCTTTCAAGAACAAGCCACCTACCAGGTGGCTAAGACTAATAGAACGATAGCCCTCATCTGCAGAACTTTAAGAATGCGCGACAGCCAGCTTCTGATCTTTAAATCCCACGCCAGACCACAGCTCGAATACTGCCCTCTGGTATACACTCACATGCGCAAATCTGACAGACTTGCGATAGAAAGAGTTCAGCGATCCTTCACCAAGCACTCACTTGGCTCATCATCCCCCTTGAAATATAAAGAGAGATGTGAGCTACTAAGGCTTGAGCCCCTATAGCTACGACGTATGAAACTCAATCTTTATCTTCTATTCAACCTCCTACATTCTAGAGCGCATACGTCCATCACTGATCTATGTTTCGCTCAAAACGCACCCTACATTTTTCGTAAAAGAAATCATACTACTAAAGTCCCATACACCAGGACAAAACTAAGAGTAAGGTTCTTCATCACCATTTATTCCCGCATTTGGAACAGACTGCCCGAAGACATTCGGGCCTGCCAGACACTAGACCGTTTCAAAATTGTCCTTACAAAATACTTAGATGTCGCCAAAGTACTACAATTAACCCATATGTGCACCACGTTGGAACAAGCTTATGAGGGTAACCTGGATTGTTGAATAGAGAAAGAAAGCACGACCCGGTTAACATCCTTTGCAACGTCGACATCACCTACCCCATATGCCTTTTCCATCGCCAACACATTAGTAACCCTTAGAATGACTTACATCACTGACACTGCTCTTGTTAGATTCTCCCCAATTCACGCGCTCCAACGTCTCCTACCTATTATCTTTATCATATTTAATTCGCTTTATTCGGTCCGAACTGACCCCATTCCCCTCCCTTATTTTGCCTTAGCGCCCCAACAATTAATCCAGTTCCAGTGACCACCACTTACCTTCTAAATCATCATTCTTATTCCTAGTTTTGGTCATTATTTCTGTATTTTCATTCACTCCCAATGGCTCACAGTCCTCATTCTTCCCAAAGTAGTCTGTGTCTACATTACTAGATTTCTCTTTTCACCATTGACCGTTGATCCTCAGCTGGGAGCATCCCAGACTGCGTCTCTCTATTCTTATGCTTCCAGACACCAACCGGCGCGCATCTCCCATCTGATGTCTTGGAATGATCCGGGGATAACACCAGCGAAATATCTGGCCCAAACGTCAGGCTTCAAATCTGGATCCCCCACAATCTCCTAGACTACGCCATCTCTACGTCTGTATGATCTCGGCCAAAATCACCTGTGCAAATCCCGCCGGTGCGAGGCGCGGACAGATCCCCCGCTTTGGCCGGTGCACATCGGGCGTGCAGGACGTCTGCAACGATGTTTTCAGGTTGGGTGTCCAGCGCACGGTCAGCCCCACCCACTAGCACCGGTTGCGGATTGAAAAAAAAACAAGAAAATAGAACAAAAGGAATACCGTTCATATACTCAAAATGTTGCTGTCTCCTCCAGCCAACATTGACTCTACATCGTGCTCGCTTCAAATTTGCCTTCATAACCTAACGCTTTTTTCGTCCGGCAAAAGTTGCTTTTTTTGGTGCACAATTATCGTACACTTAAAAACCCATCAACACTTCTGGCTCATTATTCCCAGTCCACTTCCCGCGGTTTCATGCCAAACTACTCACCAGTCTTATTTGCAAACTTAACCACTCCCTAAGATAAAGCCCACCCCTTTTTGCTACTTTTACCGATATACTCCAGAAATAACGTATTTATTACTGTCACTAACTTCCGTACCACAATCTCCAGACAGTATATGTCACTGCGAAATTTATCTCTTGAGATTCCCAATAATCGACGACTCTGTGTTTGCTTGCCTTCTCTGCCAGCTCCGCTGTTTGCCCACTTAAGGCTGTTGCATTGCAATGTCCTCATCTTGCAAGGTATTGTGTCCCACTTTTGCACATCTGATAAGCTCTTGTGCCGCAGAGTTATGTTCTGTCACCACGAGGTGGTCCACCTTTTGTATAAAACATAAACTGATAGTCTTCTGCCCATCACTTCATCGTTTTTTCCAGCTGTGTCCATCCTATTGTTGTAGTTGAGCACCACGCAACGATTTTCTCGATAATTCCTAGTTCACGCTGATGCATTACATTCCTTTTTTCTGAAAGCAAAACAATCCACTCAAAGTCCATATGTTTTATCCGGTCACTTCCTTCACCATCACTCTGGCAACCACCGTCCAGATGTGTAGTCCATTTGGTTTATCACACACACTCCGCCCATATCCGGCTGCCGAACTTTGCAAACCTATTCATCGGTTGTTGTGTATTTCCTTTCTCATGCTCCATTCCGATAGATCGTCTCAGACACTTCCGATACTTGATACATTTTTTTTTCACCACGTGAAGTCTTTGCTGAGAATTATCAGTATGTAAGTACTTACCTGTCATTCAACCGGTCATCCTTCTTGCAAGCCACGTTTCTGCCACTGTCGTAGCTACGCACCACACGTCGATTTTTTTTGTCAGTTACCAGTTTCTTGCTGAAGCATTACATTCCTTTTTTCTGAAAGCAAAACAATCCACTCAAAGTCTATATGCTCTATCCGGCCACTTCTCTCACCATCAATTTGACACCCACAGTCCAGTGTGTTGTCCGTTTCGTTTTACAACTGGCTCAACCGATATACGGTCACTGTACCTCAAAATTGCAATCCTCGACCGATTTCCTTGGTCTATATGTATTATGCCACAATTTTTATCGTCTAATTTTTCACCGCAACTCCTCTCATACATTGTGAAGCTCCATTGCTTGAATACGTCTCCTTCAGGAATGTTTCTTCTTCACAATATCCGCGTATCCGTCAATCTAGTTTAGTTCTCCGACAGGACAGTCTTTCTTCTGTGGGATTTGTGTGATTTTGTACCATTCTCCATCCACCCCACATTTTGGCAGAATAACTACGCCTACCTCCAGCCGGATGATAGTGTCTAAACATACGGGCTTAAATGTAGCCCGACTGAAGTATTGGGATTGTTATGTGTGAAACGGTTTGACCAGACGAGTTGTTGCCTGCAGAAAATGAGATTGACGTGAGATATTGTAGTTCGGTATTTGTTTGAGTGTGTGGTATTAGGGTATATAAGCGATGTGATCAAGGTTATCGCCACAGTTGGCTGTAATGGCGTCCGGCGCTGAGGGCCCGGCTGCGGTCGACGATTCTGGAACGTTTGCCCGTTTGGTTCGTGATGTGTATACTACTCTTTCAGATTTTGATAACGATTTCCGTGTTTTTCAGAGAGAAACTTTAACATTTTTTTATATTTATGATAGTGAAAGTGGTTCAAAGTGGCTGCGCACGCATCCCGGTGCTTTTCCAAAATCGTTTCCTTATTATCGTGTAAAATACTGCTGCGTTCACAACCGCAGGCCTCAAATGGCTGCCACAAGGTGAGTGTAGTGTTGTTGATATATAACAATTCCTACAGATACCGTAATACTCATTGCCCTGCATTTGTCAGTGTCCGTGCTGTCGGATCTCAGTACAAGTTGGTGAACAAGTGTTTGGTACATAATCACGACTTCCATCTGTTTAATGACAGGATGTACGCTAAGAATAGGAGGCTAAGTGCAGATAAAGAGACAGAGGTTGCCAAAATGATGGCAACTTTTCATAATGCAAGCGAAATATGTACTTACGCTCGGAACAACTTCAACAGGTTGTTTACGGTGAAAGATGTGCACGCCTTAAGGGCTAGGCAAGTGCATCTCGATGCTCGGTCGGATGCACTGAAGATAAAGGAGATGGTTAAAGATAAGGGGGACTTGCGTATAGTATCGGAGGACGGTGTTGTGAGGTACGTTTTCTACGTGCCTCATTTGGTTAAAGGGTTATTAGCTAGGTATTGTGAGGTAGTGTTGGCTGATGCAACGCACCAGTCTAACCGGGGTGGGTATGTCCTGTGGCACGCGATGTTCATAGACGAGAGTGGTTTAGGTAGGTCTTTCTTCTACGCCATTCTACCAAATGAGAGTGGCGTAAGTTACAGACGTGCTATTAAAGAAATGAAGGAGTACCTACCGGTGTCTTTCAAGCCGAAAAGCATCATCGTAGACCGAAGCCTCGCACAGTATTCCGCCTTTCGGGAATCATACCCCGAATCTCGGATACTGTTTTGTCAGTTCCATGTGCTTCGTGATATGAAGAAGCACTGCTTTCAGCTTAGTCATTCGACGTTGAACGAAAAACGACGCATCCATCAGTGGATGCGGAACATGGTTTATGCGTCTACGAAGATGCTTTTCGATAGGTTCAAAGCTGCAATCGCCAGTCGCAGCCCAATGGCGTTTGCATATCTAAGTCGTACATGGTTGCCCTATGAAGACATGTGGGCTGCTTATAGTGTCAAGTGGGCAACCTCATTTGGGACGTTCACCACCAACAGGGTGGAAGTCGAGAATAGGTATTTGAAGGCAGGGTTATCCACCAGGTCCTCCCTGGTGGATGTCTTCGACCGCATCCTGAAGCGGTCCGAAGATTTGGAAGAAAGTAGGCGTAGAAGGATTGGGAAGGAGTTAGTCGGTTCTTTTAAGCCAGCGACGGGGTTCCAAGTGTATTCCGATTACCTTGGACGGCTTACCGGCTTTTCCCGTGAAGCCGTTCAAAAGCACATCAGTAGACATTCCGTTCACAATGTAAGTCACGATTCTGGCCGATGGAGTGTCCGGTGTGTGTGGGCCTGTGCGGCTGTGGTAACCATGGGGGTTAATCCAGCCTGCACATGTCCCTTTTCCAAGCAGTGGCTGCTACCATGCAGCCACATTGTTGCCGTTGCCATTTTTATTAAATACGACCTGTGCAGGCTTCCTGTTGGTCGTTGGGCAACGAAGACGGGCAGCTCGTTCACTCCTGTGCTGCCTGTACCAATAAGGGATACGGCGGTAGAAAAGTCGGCCAGAATTAGTCCTAGTGATAAGTTGTCTATAAGTGAGGAATTAGGGAAGGACATTGCCGTAGCGTTGAACAGTTTAGGGTACACAAAGTTCACGGAACTGGTACCTCAAATGAGAAATTTGGCTCGAGTGTTAGGTTCCGGAAAGGATGTAGATTTTTTTGTAGGGATAGGGCACAAAATATAAGCGTAGCTTTAGGCAATGACACACTGGTTTCTGAATTTATCAGCAGGGGTCCTAGGAACATCTTTCCCCGTAATCGACCTGTTGAACCAGTTCCGAGTACATCACACCACACGGCAGTCCAACCGTCTTCAAAACGTAAGGCTGCCTTGAACCTTAGAAATACCAATGATGCAGATTTGCAAATCATCGGTGACCCTCTGCAGCTTGTGCAATTCCGACAGCTAAAGACAACGACCTCGGCGCAGTATAGACTACACGAGAAAAGGAAACGTTTCGACCTGGCGAATTCACCCATACGCCAGGACATTTGCAGCATCTGCCACATGGAAGACCCTTCCATGGGCTTGGACAAAACGACTAATTGGGTCCAATGCTGCAAATGCACTCGGTGGGCGCATTACCAATGTGCCAATTTTCAAAACGAAGAGAACTACTTTTGCGTACACTGCATGTCGCAGCCACGTAAGTGCCACACATTTCTTCAGCACTAAATCGCTCTTTTGCAGTTTGAAACCTGAAAGAGAGCGGGGAGAGGATACCCCTTCGGTCGAGTCTTGAGCGATTGACTCACTCGGTCGAGTCGTGAGGAAATTCATCAATCGTTAGATCACCTCAGGGGTGCGGAGCACAAACTTTTTCCAGCTGGAACTATCCGGTTGGTTTTTGGCTCACCTCACGAACCTCTCTTAGTTTATATAATTAAATAAACAATTCCAATTCACTTCACCGAGTTTCCTTTCGTCTTCGGCACACGTCGGAACTTTTTGTTTGTTGCCCGTTCCGTAGGCCACTAGCTACGGGTGGTTCACAAGTTTAGTTGCAGCGGCGATTCCAGTACATATGCATATATGGCAACCTAGGTGTGCTTATGTGTATAAGAATCACATATGTATATATATATATGTATATATGTGTCTATATACAAATATATATATATAAATGAATATATATATACATATATATATGTTTATATATATATATACATATATATATATATACATATATCCATAAACTGGATATGTGTATATTTACATATGCATATATATGTGTATATATATACATATGAACATATATATACATAAATATATGTTCATGTATACATATGCAGGTGTATATATGTATATCCAGATACATATATATATATGCATATACATGTTTATGTATACATATATATACATATGTATAAATGCGTACGTAGACATATATATATGCATATATTTATATGCATACATATATATATACATGTCCACATACATGTATATATATGCATATATATATTTATATACATATATATATATAGGTATATATATATATATGTATATAAATATATACATGCACATATATATATATATGTATATAGCCATATATATATATGTATGCATATAAATATATGCATATATATATGTCTACATACGCATTTATACATATGTATATATCTGTATACATAAACATGTATATGCATATATATATATATATATATATATATATGTTCATATGTATATACATACACATATATATGCATATGTATATATACACATATATGTTTACGGATATATATATCTATATATATATATATATACATATAAATATGTATATATACATACATTTATATATATATATATACATACACATATATACATATGCATATATGTATATATATTTATATGTATACTTATGCATATGTATATATACGTATATACATATATATATATATATATGTATACATATATATATATATATACATATATATACATATATATATTGTAACCTGGGTGTGCTTACGTTTAAAAGATTTATGCATATATATATACATATGTATGTATATATACATATATATTTATGTCAATATATATGTAAACAGATATACATATACATGTATACAATCACATGTGTACATATATATATATATATATATATATATATGCCTCGGTGTCCTTATGTGTAAGCGAATTATGTGCGAATATGTATATATATTTATATGCACATTCGCAAATACATGCATATATTTACGCATTCGTTTATATATAAATATATATATATATGCGTACGATCGCATATATATATATATGGGAATTCAAACCTGGAAACAATATTCCCCTTTACTTTTCCAGGAAAATATTGCGATTCACTTTATCATCGACACCCAGTGGCTATCAACGTAGCACGTAACCAGTTATCGTGGGCTGCATCTTTGCAGTTATCGTGGACTGTACGATTCACCAAAATAGGTATCAGTTATCGCGTGTGTTCGAAAGCTGCGCCAAAAGTAGCGCTTTCGCGCGCCCGGATGTTCAGACTATAGCCCAGCCGGATCGACCACCTGACCTTGAGTTCAAATTCACCGGGCGGTATCGCAGCAATTGACTTGAATGCCTTCTCTTATATTCAATCGCGTTCGCATAATTGTACAGTCCCACTGTAACTTTCATTCAGCTTTCAACTGTACCGTTTGATCTCGCATTGCAGCATGCTTCGGGGTTATCCGAAATAAACTATTATTATAAGGTATCGGGAGAACATCCACCCCCTCGAAGCGATGTCATCACCGTTTTGTGCAAATCACGCCCTCCGAGAATCTGCAAACAAAAGTGGAGATTTAGTCTACCGGTCGGTGGTAGATAGCGTCAGCGGAAACTTCTGCTTCGACCACTATCTTGGGTCATTCGATGATGTAGACGCGTCCCTAGCGCAGTTCAGAGGCTTAACGAGATTGCTAGAAGAGGGCGGCTTCCATCTAACGAAATGGATATCGAACGCTCCAGAAGTGCTCAAAGTCATTCCGTACCACGAGAGGGCCTAAAGGGTTGGATATTTGAACGGCTGTGCACTCTCTACCGAAGGCACTCTAGGAATACAATGGAATGCGGAAGCGGACGACTTTGTTTGCGAGCTTAAAGTTCCCAAGCTGCTAGCAGTTCGTCGTGGCATACTATCTGCTTTCTCTAGTTTGTTCTGTCCTCTCGGTTTTGTCTCTCCCTGGCTGTTACCCGGAAAGGTCTTGCCGCAGCAGCTCTGCCGTAAGAGGGTCGGTCGGAACCAGCCACTGGACTGAGAAAACCGGCTAGACAGAGAAAAACTTCTGAACACCCCAACGAAACTAAAGGACATAAGGATTCCACGATGTTTGCCCCTTGGTTATGTGACACGGACGGGAGAACCACACGCCTTTTCGGACTCATCCGAAGTCGGTTACGGAGCTGTGATATACGGACGATGGTGCACGGGAGATGGACAAAATGCTACGAGGATCCTGTTCGTCAAAACCCGCGTTGCCCCACTGAAGTCGGATTCGATCCAGAGCCTTGGACTCAGCTCAGCCGTGTTAGCAGTCAGAGCGGTGCAAGCAGTAAACAGATATCTCAGATCCTACATTTGACAGGCTAGTTTTGGACGAACTCGACGGTAGTACCGCATTACATTACCGTCGGGAGCCGGTTTAGCACTTTCGTTGCTAACCGACTCACGATCATCCACGACGAATCGGCCATGGACCAGTGGAAGCATGTCAGGTCTGGCGATAACCCGGCCGATCTGTGCTCCCGCGGTACGATCGACATTCGGCAACTTGACTTACGGACCGGAGGACCGAAACTCCTGCAAATGCCTAAACAGGGCCGGCCCGTGTACGAGCTTCAAACCCCTCCGGAATTGGAATTGGAGATCAAAGGCTTAGTGATGACGGCCATGTTCGTCAAAGCCTCATTCGTTTTGTCACGATTGGTCAGATTTTCTCCCTGAATGAAGACATTTCGTGCATTAGTTTGGTTGGCCAGGTCCAAGAGACATTTGCCAGTCATGAAAGGGATCCACTCCTCCGGCCGGATACGAGTGGGTCCAAGAAAGTGGTAGATCAGCAGTGCCAAACGATCGTAGCTTTGTTAAAATGTGGGGATGAGGTACACGATCAAATGCCTTAGACAAGTCAAGATAAGGAACAAAAAATAGTATAGTATAGTATAGTATATTTCTTGACCGTGGTCAATACGCATGCACAAGGCAAGATCAGAGTATACAGCAGTACATGTCAATGTAAGGTATTCACAGATTCTAAATTTATAAATCACACAGCAACCGAAATACACCAGTAAAGTCATGTAGTGTTTGAGTGACCAAAAGTTGTTATGGTTGAGGCGGGAATTCCGAATCGGTTTCGAAGTCGCTGGAGGGCGGTGTGGATAGCTGAACAGTCGTGGGATTGCTGATATAAGCGACAAATGGACGGCCACTAACGAGCAACCGGACGGAAGAGATGTCAAAGAACATTGTTAGAAGTAAAGCAAGCGTGGGGCTTTCAAAGTGCAGTCAGAGATACCAGCGGAATATTGGACACTGATCCAGCATTGGGTAACTAATTGTGGAGGAAGCATGTGAAATAAAGACAAGTGATTCAAAGGTGATAATAAAACGGACCTTTTGTGCAGGTGATTACAGTGTCATATGGAAATTCAAATGGAGGCGAAAAGCTTCGCAGGGATTTCAGTGAACTTTTGAAGAGCATGAATGGTGTATGGACATATAACGGACTTTTAAAGAGAAGAAAAGCCGTCAATGAAACGGATTAGTGGAGACAAAACGTCAATGGTTCGGCTAGGCAAAAGTTGGAAGAGTGTAAAATTTTTTTTTGTATATGATAGAAAATTGTTAACCAAATTATGGTTGGCTGCAGATGGCTGGTATTCTGTTTCATAAAGACCTTGGTTGCAGGTGGTGGCAGGTAGAATGTTGAGGGAAGCAGGTAAAAAAGGGCTGGTTTGACGAAGTTGACAGCTGCAAAGGCTGGGTTCCGGCCATTGGTTTCGTACTGCAACACGGGAAGAATTGAACTGTTGGGTTGGATTATTTGGGAATAGACGTTGAGCGGATGTGTTGATGGTTGGTGTCAGGAATCACCTCTGCGATCCGGTGAGACTTTCACGAGGTTTTGTTAATCCGTGTACGGTGCCCCATGTAACGTCAGCGGGCGAGAGTATAGGTTTAAACCATTGATAAAATCGTCCAGTCCTTACGGTAATCCGGAATAAACGCCGATTCGGCCGATGGCTACCCAAGTAACCAATGCAATCAGGAAGAGATCAGGAGTGCGGCAGTCTGGAGAGTGTTCCAGCTGTGGGTTATGATTATCGTTTTTATGGAAGCAAGAAGATGAAAATTTTGTTATCCGAACAGTTAGTTATCGTTTGGCTAGTGGACCGGTCTATTAGGGATCCCTAGACGGAGACTGGTAGCTTTCTAGGGTAGTTGGGTGATAGTAGAGATTTGGGGCGATATCAGGTAGGCGGTGGATGAGGAGAGGGTGTCCGTTAGGGAACCAGGAATAAAACAATAGTAGATGGTCTGGTCTGGAAGAAGAATGAGAAAATAGGAAGATAACAGTCTGGTCAGTTCACCAGCTGTGGTCGAGGACGGCAAACAGTAAAAAAGTTGAAAAACACTCCGGTCCGTGTGTCGAGTTGCCGAATGTCGATCGTACCGCGGGAGCACAGATCGGCCGGGTTATCGCCAGACCTGACATGCTTCCACTGGTCCATGGCCGATTCGTCGTGGATGATCGTGAGTCGGTTAGCAACGAAAGTGCTAAACCGGCTCCCGACGGTAATGTAATGCGGTACTACCGTCGAGTTCGTCCAAAACTAGCCTGTCAAATGTAGGATCTGAGATATCTGTTTACTGCTTGCACCGCTCTGACTGCTAACACGGCTGAGCTGAGTCCAAGGCTCTGGATCGAATCCGACTTCAGTGGGGCAACGCGGGTTTTGACGAACAGGATCCTCGTAGCATTTTGTCCATCTCCCGTGCACCATCGTCCGTATATCACAGCTCCGTAACCGACTTCGGATGAGTCCGAAAAGGCGTGTGGTTCTCCCGTCCGTGTCACATAACCAAGGGGCAAACATCGTGGAATCCTTATGTCCTTTAGTTTCGTTGGGGTGTTCAGAAGTTTTTCTCTGTCTAGCCGGTTTTCTCAGTCCAGTGGCTGGTTCCGACCGACCCTCTTACGGCAGAGCTGCTGCGGCAAGACCTTTCCGGGTAACAGCCAGGGAGAGACAAAACCGAGAGGACAGAACAAACTAGAGAAAGCAGATAGTATGCCACGACGAACTGCTAGCAGCTTGGGAACTTTAAGCTCGCAAACAAAGTCGTCCGCTTCCGCATTCCATTGTATTCCTAGAGTGCCTTCGGTAGAGAGTGCACAGCCGTTCAAATATCCAACCCTTTAGGCCCTCTCGTGGTACGGAATGACTTTGAGCACTTCTGGAGCGTTCGATATCCATTTCGTTAGATGGAAGCCGCCCTCTTCTAGCAATCTCGTTAAGCCTCTGAACTGCGCTAGGGACGCGTCTACATCATCGAATGACCCAAGATAGTGGTCGAAGCAGAAGTTTCCGCTGACGCTATCTACCACCGACCGGTAGACTAAATCTCCACTTTTGTTTGCAGATTCTCGGAGGGCGTGATTTGCACAAAACGGTGATGACATCGCTTCGAGGGGGTGGATGTTCTCCTTATAACTTATCACTGCATTGTCCTGGTCGTTCTTTCCCCAACACAGAAAACGCAACGCATCTCGTTCTTTTACCGGTATTGTCACCTGGTGAAACACTTCTCTGATGTCGGCGGACAACATCACTCTACCCACTCTGAAAAAAGCACAAAACCTAAGCCAGTGGAGTTGTCCAGTCAGGCCCTTGTAGCGGGCAATCTTTTACCGACTTGCCCTAAAACTTGGCTGCACAGTCGAAAACCACCCGCAGTTTTTCGGGTATTTGGGGGTTGATAACAGGTTGGTGAGGTAGATACCGGATCCCCTTTCCGGCTGTCAGTGGTAGCAGGCATCTTTTCAACGTGGGCGAGAGCTTCCTTTCGCTTCGTTGGTTCTGCGTATCGTTTCCACAGATCCTGGTCTCGAACAAAGCGTTCTTTCAGTCGTAGTCGTCTTTGCAGAGCATAGTTTCTGTTATCAACCTAAGGGTCAGCCGGTGTGCGCCATGGGAGGAAACTCTCGAACTGTTTTTCAGGCCTCTAGTTCATTGCCGCACTGTTTGCAGAGCGAAGCCGTCCTCTTGAGAAAACGATAGTCTTTCTTCTCCAACGCCGTGAAACTCCTCTTCATACAGCCGCTGCAGGTTATACTCTATGCGATTCGTTTCGACTGATACGTATTTCACGGAACTACGTCCCCCTACCGGACCATATAATATCCACCACAGGGCTGTGCATACGGCATGAAGTGACCGGCTATTGCCCACTCACTGCTCAAGTACCTAATGTGCCTCTCGCACGTCGCGGCCGATGAGTAGGTCCACCTTGTCGTCTTCCCAGTCTACAACGTCTACACCCTGCAAATGGGACCACCTAGTTAAGATTGTGTTCACCGACATTGGTGCTCGCATAGAGAGATCAGCTAATGTTAATGCCCCCGTTGACTTGACTTGCTCGTTCGTGTCTAGGGAGACGATCTGTAACATCAACCGGTCGGCAGTCATTACTTGTATTCCGCCCGCCGTGCTCACCGATAGAGACGGTAATCAAGCAGGTGTTTGTCGGCAAGCCGCTCCTTCACTAGGGCGGTGTCCGATCCACGGTCGACGAAAGCCAACGCTTTGACCACCCCAGTTGGGATTACCATTCCCAAGGCAGCCACTCCTACACGCACTGGTTGGCTGGCGGGTTACAATGTCGAACAAAATACACTGGGTCTGACGCTCGTCTCTGGTGTAGTCTCCCTCTCCTGCTGTGAAAACCGATAGTGCCTGCCCGCGAAACCCTCGTGACCACATCTGGTCCCAGTTTGACAAGCTGCCGCCCAGTGCGTGGTGTTGGGGCATATAAAGAGCGCTCCTTTCGTCCTCGCCATTCCCCGAAGTTCGCCCATTAAGGCTTTGATAAACTTGGGGCATTCTAGTAGCCCATGGCTAGCGTCACAGGACCTGCAACTTGGATGCGCTAGAGTCTCGCGTGAAATGGTGTGTACACTACCCTTAACCGCGTAACTATTCCCATTGGTGCAGTCGCTCGAGGTTTCCGACGGCTCAACCAATATTGTTCTATGGGTCCTGACCTAATCCACCCCCGTATTCCCAAGGAAGCCGCGGATACATTAGCTGCTCCTTATGCCTCGCTTTTTCAGCAATGTGTTGGCGATGGAGTTTTCCCCCGTAACTGGAAAAAAACAGTGATCGCACCCATCTATAAGAAGGGTAGTAGACACCTTGCTTCTAGTTACAGACCCATAAGCCTCACTAGCATCCCTAGCAACATTTTTGAGAGAATTCTTAAGAGTGAGATTCTTTCCCATCTTCATAGAAATAAGATCCTCTCCCCGTCCCAACATGGGTTTCTTCCTGGCAGGTCATGCATCACCAATTTGCTTACTGTCATGGATAGTCTAACGAACGCCTATGATGATGGCCAGCTCTCACACGCTGTATTCATCGATTTTGCTAAGGCCTTCGATAAGGTCCCCCATGCCCCTCTTCTTTATAAGCTGCAGACATACGGGATCACAAGCTCCATGTTGGCCATCCTACGTAGCTTTCTTACCGACCGCACCTTTGTAGTTAAAGTCGGGAATGTTTTGTCTCAACCCTCTCCAGTAACAACTGGGGTCCCCCAAGGGTCGGTCTTAGGTCCTCTTCTTTTCCTGATATATATAAACGATCTACCGACAGCCCTTCCTGCGAACATTGCCATGTACGCAGATGATGTAACCCTCTGGAGTTCAAGCGTTGAAGACTATGTGGAATGCACTTCCGGAAGAAATTGTTCTCTCGCAGAACAAAACTATCTTCAAGAAAATGCTAGATCTCTACCTGGGTCTCTCCCAATAATTCCCTTTGTCAAAAACAAACAAAATAGTTGTCTTTTATCGCATATATGTTCATGATTGCCGCACCCCCACTCAGCTTAAGGCACTGTCCACAGTGTGACACTGAATGAGGTTATATGTATCTTGTTTTCGCTGCCACCCCCGCCCCCCCCCGCCGCTTCTTTTTACTCTCGTTTCAGCTCGGTGAATCCGACAGAAGATCAAAGATTTCCTAAAGAACCGGGAAAATTGGGCTCAAAGCCTCGAACCCGTGTAGTACTTCAAGACTTCAAGACTACATTGGTCCAAGCCTAATATTTCGGGTGTTCCTGAACGGGGCCTTGAACCTGGCTAGTGCTAGATTTGTTCTCTTGGTTACTGTCCCTGATGAGTCGGCCAAATCTGCTGTCGGCTATCTTGGTTTGCCTGCCCAAGTACTCGAAGTTAGCGTCACGGTCGCCTCGGCTTATACTTTCTGCCTCTTCCGCCCACAGACTCTGTAGTTCGGGAGAGAGATGACGGACCATGCCCTCCAAAGTGTGTATTGCATCGAGGTCAGCCGTGTGACCTAAATGGTCGAGAGGTATCGAAAAGTTCTGCATTTTGCTCACTAGGTCGGCCATTGTGTAGACGGGGCCCTTGGATCTTTTGGCCTCTACCATCATGCCCGCTATTAGATTACAGGCTACCTCCAATGGCTGGCCATACAAGTCCCTCAAAATCTTGCTCGCTCGTGTGTAGCCTTTTTCCGGGTTGAGCATGGTACCTCCGTCGATAGCTTCTCCTGCTCGGCCTCGACAGTAATGAGTTAGGTAGAGAAGCCTTTGTCAGGGGCCGGTTGTATTGTTTCCGACGAAAGTTTCGAACTGCCTGATGAACTTGCAGTAACGTCCAGATCGGCCGTCGAAAACTGTCAGTTCTTCTCTCTGCAGATCAGTCGTTGGTAGCGTTGATGTTTACATCCGACGATCGGCGCAGTGTTTCCTATTTTAATTTGTCCTGATCTGCCAGGTAGGTCATAGTCGCTGACATTTTGCTCAAGTTCGTTCTGTCTGCACTTCTCTTCTGCTTCCTGGGCCCGTTGCCTAGCCGATAACAGTTACTGTTCTAGGTCTAACATCCTCAACTTACGTAGATCAACTCTCTTGCAATTTATACATGAGCCAGCACTGACAGGACTAGGTGACCTAGCATTAGCCAAAGGGTCAGAAGTACTCAAAACCTCCCCAGTGACTTGCCGCATTACTTCCTGTCCTCAATCCAACTGCTTCGATCCTTTTTTGAGCATGTTGCGTACTTTCTCGTTCCAAATTGATCAAGTGAATATTGTAAGATGCGTTTGAGCAACGCGTAGCAAAATTCGCAAAGGATTCCGAAATCAGAAGACGATTATCCGTGAAGTTCTACGATACTAGATTATCAAGTGAACAATGGCACGAAACAGGTACAAGCCTCATGCATGCGATCACAGAGACTCAGGAAACGAGAACCGAATTGCGGCGTGCGAGAAAGGAGCGCGTGCGTCAAGCAGGTCCAGAAAAAGGATGTGACTGAGCAGCGAGCCAGAAGCGAACAAACAAACGTTGGTTTGGAAAAGCATACAGTGCGTAAAACAAGTCAATAGTGTAAGCAAGTGATTGATGCTAAGGAAAAATGGAACTGCAGTTTGTTTGAGGGGATTTTCCACAAATGGTCGTTACACCCTCCAGGGAGATGGTCAGTACAGTACTCGAGGTGTTTGACCGTCCTTGAGAATCACCGAAAAAGGAAAAGAGATAAAAAAGCAGTCTGGGTATGCCCCAGATGAGGATCACTGGATTGTGAAGGGGGAGAGCAAATGGAGCGTGAGCTAATAGATTCAGTGAATACCAAAACGAGTTGTAGCTACTGCCTACTGTATTTGGTATTGGGGAACGGTGATGGGAACAAATCACCAGCGCGAGACATTAGGAGATGGATGGAGCCGGGATTGATAATAGACCAAAGTGAGTGAGCAACAGGGTTAGCCTACTGAAGTCAGATCAGCTCGCCATGGATCAGGGATAGTTGTAGCCATATTTCGTGGCAATGAGGGGAAAGTGTCGAGCATGGAATATACGTATGGGCCCGTGGCGCAGAGGTAGTAGTGCTGCAGTTTGAGGCCTGCTTTAAGGGCCAGATCGGTGGAGACGCATTCACTGGTGAGCAGTATAGCATTGGGAGCAGTTAAGTATACCACAAGTGCGAGCATAAAGGCGTAGAGTGACGAGACACTGCGTAAGCTAAAGGGGAGCTCAGTTTAGATTTTGGAATGGGCCGACAGGAAGAGTCAGGACTTCAGATTGAGATCAGATTGGGGAACAGGGAGAGAAGAGGCAGGGTGACGAAGGGGTAGGAGCACGGGGCAGCGAATGAGATATGATAGAAAGTGTAGACCTGGTTGTGGATTAGCTTAAAGAGGAAGACTAAGTTAAGCCTCATGCGACGAATCTACTTGGGCTCAATTCGTGATTCCACCGTGCATCCACACATATACTAATCACACTTGCATGATACACGTTTGTAATTCATGACCTCCATCAAAATAGCCACACGGCTGATTGTTGCCCGTCTATCACTGACAGTATGGATGGTATCTCCCGTAAGTGATGGTTGTTACGGTTTGCTCATATACCAGAGTTCGATCTCACCCATGACACTCACACGCGAGCGCACATACACACACAGAATCGCACAAGCACAAGCGACCGAGGCACAATGGCTCTGCCGAGGACAACACATAAGTTGCTCTTCTCGCCCGACATGGATCATGGACGACGCAGAGTAACCCAGCGTTGGTGTGGTCAACGGACTGAGTGCTATCGCGAGTAGAGCTTTGACGACAAGGTAGCAGATGCGCGCACTGACAGCAGCCTCTAGGTAGGTGGGAAGAATCAGTACCCTCATTCCAAACCTTCGATTCCGCTAAGGTTTCAGAGGACTTTGGTGGGCGGTGTAACGACTGGTAGTGGAAATCTCCCACAAATCACTGCAGTTCCATGTTTCCTTAGCATCAATCACTTGCTTACACTATTGACTTGTTTTACGCACTGTATGCTTTTCCAAACCAACGTTTGTTTGTTCGCTTCTGGCTCGCTGCTCAGTCACATCCTTTTTCTGGACCTGCTTGACGCACGCGCTCCTTTCTCGCACGCCGCAATTCGGTTCTCGTTTCCTGAGTCTCTGTGATCGCATGCATGAGGCTTGTACCTGTTTCGTGCCAATGTTTACTTGATAATCTAGTATCGTAGAACTTCACGGATAATCGTCTTCTGATTTCGGAATCCTTTGCGAATTTTGCTACGCATTGCTGAGAGGTTTCTCACAGAGCGCGCACCTGGATAATGGTGCTTTTTGGTCGTCTTCCACTCGCTGTTCCGGTTGGCTCTGCCGTCCACCGTCGCAACCCCTATCCAATCGATCGCGGATCACCCAAGCCTTCGGGGTTGCTCTGCCCTAATTCAGTCATCAATGATCACTCGTGCCATTCCGAACGGTGCGGGGCCCGGCGCATATCGGGCCTGCAGGCCGTCTGCAACAGCGTGCAAGCGCATTTGGGTTGGTAGATCACACCTCCCGTATTCACTTCGAAGGGTTTTTCAGGATGGGTGACCAGCTTACGGACAGCCCCACCTACTAGTGCCGGTTGCGGATCGCACGCTCTAACTCTCCCCGCCTTGCCGCATCCAATACTGTCGGTTGCAGATTGCATGCTCCCACTCTCCTTGTTCCGCCACGGTAAGCCCACCCATCGTTTTCGGCATCACTCTTGTCACTCTCTATCCCTGCCGTTCTGTCACGGTATGCACACCTACCCATTCTTCGTTGCTCCTATAGACCCTCACCATGTCACCACCGCCCTACCCAATTTACTCCGCCGACGCCTGCCACTATTTCTTTTTCCACCCATGTCGTCATTTCCGGCTCCTAGTCTCTACTCACTTGGTACAACCCTATGCTCATGAAGCTCATCGATCGCATTCTCATGCCTCACTACCAACCGTTTTGTCAAATCCCCTCTCGCTTTCTCTTCTCATGCCCAATGCCACTACGCGCCGGTTCCACCCGCACCCATGACCAATTCCCATATTGGAGCCCGCTTCCCCAAACTTTGCATCTTTTACAGCCACATTTATTATCCGATTTCCGCCACCATATTTTCCTCGCTTGACTCCGCGATTCCTATGTGGATCTTTCCATTAGGCAGTGCCCCAACTAGCATCCTCCGGCCCAATCCACTTGCGCAATTGCTCTCAGGCACAAGCTCTCTAGCTCCATTGTCCCAACTCCAACGCGCAAACATTTCTCGTGCCTTTTGTTCTACCATAGATTTACCTGTGCTGGCGCCTTCTTCGTGTTTCACATGTAGTAAAACGATCTGCTTGGTCATGTCTCAACTGTGTCGCTTCAGTCGGTGCTACCATCTCCTGTTTCGTATATTGCTCGCCACAGGCGTTTTCTGTGTGCCTTCAAGTTTAGTCTGCTTTCCCACGTTCCACCTGATGTGAAGACAATGTCACTTCATGATTTCACTCAACGTTTCCATTCGCCTGATCCGCCACCACCCGATTCCTCTGGTTCTCCGCGTACTTATTTCTCTCCCAGACTGTTTGCCGCCACAGCTGCTCTATCTTCGTACCACAATAAGTCTCACCTCTCGAGTACTTTTCTCGACTTTGTACCTGTATTTGCTCTAGGCTCCCAAGCCACTTCCATTGCCACCGTCTTCCCGCCGAGTAATTTAAATCCGCCCAATAATGCTTCTCCCATTCTCGACCGTCACCACATGTCTCACATGTATTGATCAGATTATTAGGTCCATCCTCATCTGCTCCCTTCGATCCTTCCCTCCATCTTCCCTATCATACAAACTGCTCTTCACATCCGTCACCAATTCTGGGCTTCCAAAGTCTTTTTTCTCGCTCTGTTATTCTACTATTTTTACCCGTTATGAATAAAATTCATCGGGGTATTCCAAATTAATTCTATACCATTCGATTCAACCCCACCTGCCTCTTCTAATCACTGATATTCCTTCTGGCACTCCATTGTCCTCTACTCCCGCTCCCCTTGTGTACATATACATTGATATATATATAAATATATATTCGCTCTACTTTCTGCAGTTCCTCGCCGGCCATTTCCCATAATATCATTGTGCTGACCCTCGTCATGCGCGTCCATTCTTTCTACATCTGTAACTCACATCTACGGTACCTAATCCTCCCAAATAAGTTTTGCCATCTGACCCACCCTTTTCGTCTCGCACTGCCCGCTGCCTGTTCTGCAATGACTTTTACGCCCTGTCCGCCAACCATTTATTGCAGTGTAGCAATGCATCATCGCTATCTAATCCGTTGCAATGCATCTCACTCTTTTCTCCATTGTCTCCCGCTACCATAGTTTCTTACACCGATTTCCAGCTCCTCTCATGTATATCTGTCGGCTTTCAAATGTCTCCACCTGGACCAGTCAGGTTCTCCATCTGACCTTGCCTCTCAACTTCACCGATAATCCATTCGAATCTGCCCTTGGGTTCATTTAAACGCCCTCCACTTTTCTTTGGTGTGCATACACCTTTCATACCTTTATCCCTCTTGAACTCCCTTTGTGAGTCTAGCTATCCTACTTTTGTCATGCATACTTCTACATTTCCATGAATTTGCACTGTTCATTTTTTTGCTTGTAAAAATGTGCTAATGTATCTGGCACGCTTCAGGCGTTTGCGGAATAAGCCATTATTATTATTATTATTATTATTATTATTACTATCATTGGCATCTTGCTCATAGCCGACTTGATCACAGGCTTGTAAAACCCACGCATTGCTTTGCGGAAGGAGTGAAGTTCTTTGGCTACGTAGCAACAGATTCCATGCAGCGGGATCGGAATAAAATGTGTTGCTGGTCGGCATTCTGGGACGTACCATGAAATGCCGCTAAGTGAATCCACTTAGCGGATAGCGGCAACATCAACCGACTAGGACCTCAAGCTTTTCGAATAGGTTTAACGACGTTTCTCCGGGTGGTTCGCTAGCCTAAGGGGCGTTGCCTACGAGCAGGGGCTCGAGGCATTTATATCTTTCTGGATCAAGCGCATAGGGAGTGGAGGCTACCTAGCAGGAGCTCCTAAGATCATCAAGGTGTATGTCGGTCTCCAGGGTTTGGCCACACCGCTGTTGATCTTCAGCGATCGCACGAGCACCAAAAAGCCCCTACCGAAGTGAGTGAAGGAGAGAGGTCAAAGTCGCCTGAAAGGAAATTCCTACACCGGTAGAGTTGGCAACAACGGGAACTGGCTTCCGATGGGAGAAATAACAGTCGAAACGGTTGCGGTGCTTGAACATTGGATAGGCCGCTGCTAGCGCAGTGATCCTCGAAACCGGCAGATAGATAGCTGCCCTACTTATTATATTTCGCCCCTCCTGTCCTCATCACCTTTGCTACTGTCGCAATTCTTCAGCCAACCTTTATCTTCGGCCTTTACTCTGCGCTCTCACCTTTCCGAATCACAATTTGTCACTACAACGTACATTCACAGTTGTCCATTAGGCCATAGAAGCGGTCCGAATGCGGCTAGTGTACGTGTCTTCTATTCGGTTTGGCAGCGAAATACCAACGATATCCCCTCTATCGGACGAAAAGAGAAGACGCAAGTCGGTTTGCAGATGCAAGGTGTATTATATATATCGTGGCACCGAAACAGTACCAATACGAGAGATACACCGAATGAGCGCAACGGCTGTGCAGAAAGCAAACAGCGAGTGCGTATAATCGGCGAACAACCGAAAGTGAAAGTGATTCAAAACGAGGTCGACGAAACCTGAGGAAATTCAGCCCAGTAAAAGATACGCAACGAAACAACACAATGAGGTCGATGTCAAACGTCAGAAACGATCGCAAAGAAAAAAATAGATCCAAAATGATGTCCGCAAAACGGTGAATTTCTCAGAACGGTCGAGGTCACTACAACCCTTCCGCCAACATTGTCTTACATCTTCCTTCATCAGCTCTATATTTTCACCCTCATAACTTCTGTCCTTGTGGTAGGAGAGGAGATAGTTGGAAATGTAACAGTCAACCAAAGGCAAAAAGACGAAATTCAGCAATGTAAGGATTTATCTAAAATATGTGGCACACTGTCATTAATGTAAAAATACAAATATAAACACATTACGAATCAGTCCTCTCGGATTGTTGCCCCGTCTTCCAGATTGGTGGTTTCTTCACCTTCGTCCAGTTTTTCCTTTGCTTGTGCAAGGTTGATACGACCAACTAAAACGGAAGAGAAAATCCATTACTTCAATTCGCCATACTCGTACGACCTTCCCGAAGTTTCTATTACAGAACCCACCAAGAGACAGTAACCCTGAGAGATACTTCAGATTGGGGCACAGCGGTGGAAGGTCCCGCCTTCAGTTTATCCCCACCAAATAACCGAAGAAACCTCTGCCTTCCATTCGTCGCAGCTCCTAGTGGTCCAACGAGCTCACGGTGCAAGAACCTGGACAGACCTGACACGCAGCCGTCTATGTCCTGTGACCAGGTTTTGTAATACGCTCAGACAGATCGCCACCCCCATCTTTATCGGTGTAAGTGTTGATGCTTGTTGATGCACTTACTGAGCTCCGGCTCACCGAGTTTTCTTTCTGTCTTTGCAGATCGCACGCGTGCAACCCCCACGGAAGACACTGCATCCCGCATACTACAGTTTGATTTGATTTCGGTTCAGTTCAGTTCAGTCTGCACAGGACAGGTAATGGCCACGGCCAATCGAGCGTCCAGAATTCCTTCGATGGTATGCACACCAGTTATGCACCCACCACTGCCGAGTGTATTTCGTCGAATCCCCGCTAAAAATGAGAGGGAAACGGAAAACCTCATTGCATATCAACTGCGAGAGACGTTATGCATCGTGAGCGTTCACTGAGACAGTATGCCAAGTCTAGAGTGTTGAAGTACCGGCTACCTCCTAAGGCGTCGAACAAGTCTTCCATGACAGGCAGTGGGAATGAATCCCTTTTGGTGATGGCATTGAGTTTCCTGTAGTCTACGCACAGACGAAGTTTTCCATCTTTCCTCTAAACTAACACCACTGGAGACGACTAAGGGGAGTGGGATGGTCGAATAACGTCGTTCTTCAGCATTTCCTCGATTATATGCTGGAACCTCTGCTTGATAATGAATTGGAATCCGTCTGGGGGCTATTTTTATGGGTTTTGCGTCTCCCGTGTCAATTCGGCGTTTAGCTAAATCCGTCCGGTCTAATCTCTCGTCTCCCCATAAGAACGTGTCGGAGAATTTCTCAAGGAGATTCAACAACGGTTTATTACTATCGGCTGTGTCATTAGCATCTAGGAGCGCGTCGAACCGTGTTACGTGGTCTTTCGTTGCCGGTATCGTTGCACAACAGTGTATGCTGATCCCGTTCCGGCCGAGGGCTTCACTGTTTCCGTTCCTCGGGTATAACCTCTTTTGTGGAATGTCAATCACGCAACCAAAATTCACTAGGACATCTTTTCCAATGATCACGTCGTAGGGGACCCTCACGGCTACTATTAGGGGCTGCTTCTTAACGACGCCGCCCAGTTCCAACTTCGGAGCGATGATCCCTCTGACATCTAACTTCTCCCCGTTCACTGCCGTTAAGACTATACTGCACGAGGCTGACTCAACGCTTCGGACTATTGCCATCAGTTTTGCGCTGATTAAACTACTCGTGGCCCCCGTATCAACCAGACCACACAAAACGGTTCCATTAACCTTCACTCGAACAGATAGAGATTCGATGCAAGCGGAACATATTGAAACAACAGGAACGATGGACCTACCTTGTTTCTGCGTTTGTTTCCTCGTTCCGAACAAGGGTAGATAGCTTTCGACTAGCCGTGAGTACGAAGTACCGGGAGAGCTGTTGTGGGGACCCGCATGCCACCGGTTGGTGCTGAATCCTTGGATCTTGTTATAAGGCGGTCGACGTGCTCCAGCGTGCTTCCCTCGATACCAGCTTCGTCTCCAATTAGGGTGATTACGGCTTGGATGTTTAGTCCTCGGTGGCCACTCACGTGAGACGCAGCACTCGTCTTCAGCTGCCACCCCCGCGGCTGCCCGTTCTACGCGCTCCTCTGCTTCCATTACAGACAACGCCTGTGTCAGATTCCCGAACTTCCCTCGCAAAAGCGCCCGCTTCACAGCTGGGTTCGAGACGCCGTCAATTAACTGTTCTAGCACACGGCGTTCCGGCTCTTCCTTGGTCTCGTCGGGGTAAGTTCGCTGACTCAGCAATTGCAGTACGCGACCGAAGGATCGTACGTCTTCATCCGATCGCTGCTTTCTCGCGTGGAACTCCTGCCGGTGTTGTGAAGGGTGCCCGGGGGCGTCCAAAAGTCTCCGAATCTGCTTGAAGGCAGAATCCAAGTCACCACTGCTAAAAACGTCTGCTTCATCGACAATATCATAGGCTTCTCTATCCAGCAGCCCCATGAAAATATCCTCTTGTCTCTCTTCAGCGAAACATCGAAGGTAACGCCGCACTTGACTCTCCCATCGATTATAGTTTCCATTTATGCGAAATTTCTCAGGGGCTCCCGGGGTAGGAATCTGCTGAGTTCTGATTATTCTACACTCAGTCAACACACGTGAAAGCTCTTGGACACATTAACTCCCAAGCTGGTCCTTGGGTGGCGAGCGAGCTGTCCCCTCTTCTCGATTATCCGATTCGGCTTGCTTTTTCGACATCCTCGATCCCGGGTCGCGGCACCAAATTTGTAACAGTCAACCAAAGGCAAAAAGACGAAATTCAGCAATGTAAGGATTTATCTAAAATATGTGGCACACTGTCATTAATGTAAAAATACAAATATAAACACATTACGAATCAGTCCTCTCGGATTGTTGCCCCGTCTTCCAGATTGGTGGTTTCTTCACCTTCGTCCAGTTTTTCCTTTGCTTGTGCAAGGTTGATACGACCAACTAAAACGGAAGAGAAAATCCATTACTTCAATTCGCCATACTCGTACGACCTTCCCGAAGTTTCTATTACAGAACCCACCAAGAGACAGTAACCCTGAGAGATACTTCAGATTGGGGCACAGCGGTGGAAGGTCCCGCCTTCAGTTTATCCCCACCAAATAACCGAAGAAACCTCTGCCTTCCATTCGTCGCAGCTCCTAGTGGTCCAACGAGCTCACGGTGCAAGAACCTGGACAGACCTGACACGCAGCCGTCTATGTCCTGTGACCAGGTTTTGTAATACGCTCAGACAGATCGCCACCCCCATCTTTATCGGTGTAAGTGTTGATGCTTGTTGATGCACTTACTGAGCTCCGGCTCACCGAGTTTTCTTTCTGTCTTTGCAGATCGCACGCGTGCAACCCCCACGGAAGACACTGCATCCCGCATACTACAGTTTGATTTGATTTCGGTTCAGTTCAGTTCAGTCTGCACAGGACAGGTAATGGCCACGGCCAATCGAGCGTCCAGAATTCCTTCGATGGTATGCACACCAGTTATGCACCCACCACTGCCGAGTGTATTTCGTCGAATCCCCGCTAAAAATGAGAGGGAAACGGAAAACCTCATTGCATATCAACTGCGAGAGACGTTATGCATCGTGAGCGTTCACTGAGACAGTATGCAATGAGGGAAAACGTCTGCTAAAACATACTCCAGAAGGACCACGGTGCTACCCGTCATCCATCTGGTTGATATACTCACGGCTCACTACAAGGAAAGATATCGTACCACTTGAGATCTAGGGCACCTTTGAAGGATTGGACTGTCTGCGGATCTACCATTTCACCAGGCAGACCGTTCCAACTGTTCACCACCCTGTTGCTGAATAAGTGCGATCTAGCCATCAAGCTGGATCGGGCTTTTATCAACTTCTTTTCGTGTCGCCTTGTTCTGGAGTCTACGGCCACTTGGAATAGACTATCTGGTCCAAGGCCAGAAAAGCCCTTCATTACCTTGAACGTTTCTATGAAATCCCCTCGACGTCTCCTCCTTTCGAACGAGAAGAGATTCAGATCACAGAGTCTCTGCTCGTAAGTCTTACCCCTCTGCCCTTCAACCATTCGCGTGGCGAGACTTTGGACCTTCTCGAGGCAGGCGGCGTCCTTTTTGTAGAAGGGTGACCAAGCCTGCACGCTACCTTCTAAGTGAGGTCGTACTATAGCCATGTAAATAGGTACGAATACCTCCGGCTCCCGGCAAGACAAAGCTGATCGCAGTCTAAAGAGCTCCCCACGAGCCTTATATGCAGCAGCGTTGCACTGCTCCGACCATTTGAAGTCACTTTTCATGATGATCCCCAGGTGTAAGTCAAATCTCGCAAATCGAACAACGCGTAGCCAATTCAAACGAATCCCAAAACCAGAACAAGATTGATTCGTAGCTTCTACGGTACTAAATTGAAATGCACAAAGGACACAAATATATACGAACCTCAAGTATGCGACCAAATAGGCTTCACAGTAAAACCCAAAGGTCCAAAGCCCCGTGGCTCAAGCACGACAGTCAGAAACGGTTCAAGGCCAAATTCAAATGTCTTACATGGATCAACAAACGTGAAAATGTGTGGTGTATGAGCGAGCTTTCCAAGATAATGTTGAATACAGTCAAATTCACAAAGCACGTTGAACATTTAGAAGGATTTTCAGTATTCGTTCTTTACACCGCCGGCCAAAATCCTTCCGCGAAAATGGTTGTCTAAGGTTCAGGAAGGGGTCATGATTCTCACCCTATCTACCTTTAACTTATTGTAAGTGCCTGTGGTTACTAACTTCCCGTGTTATCTGAACGTGAAACAGGTTTTCGCCGTAGTCATCATCGCACAATCCATAAGGAATCAATTCCAAATCCCGCTGCACAACTTGAGATTGACATATTCATAAGGAGACCGGCGCATATAGTCAGACGCACGATGAAGATGAAGGCTTCGCAGAGTGAAGTGTTTCGCCGCACGAAATAAGTCTAAGCATCACAAGCAGTAACCCATTGCAGCAACTGGTTAGACTAATTTTGTTTACAAGCATGAGCGCAGAAGTTGAACGCAGGTGCAACGCCTAATGAGATATCGCGTAAAATTGACAGGTCACGAACCAGTGGAATTACATAAAATTAACGCACCAAATCTTCCGAAAGAAATGAAAACCGGTTTCTGATTATGAATAAATTTCGAAAACAAGTGTACGGCTGACAGTATCGAAATACACATGAACACGGAGATTGATCGAATACTGGCATCTATCAGAGTATTTCAAAGTTTTTCTGTGCACAAAATATGTGACAATCAATATTGTATAAAATGTAAATAAATGTTCTTCTTTAAAGATAATAATAGTTTCACAATGTGCTCACAGCTAGTATGCCTCACCTGAACTGTTCAAGTGAAATACTGGTGAATTTCTCCTCTTTGCCTATGTGCACGCTAGATAGAAACTGGAACTAAGTACATTTGCAACCTTCCAGAAAAAATGGGTCCAGTTGATTAGTTGTAGAGCATGAAATGCAATAAAGTGCTGAGTAACTCGGAGCGAGGCGATCTGCGAGCTACTTTGTCTTTTGTATGTGGTTTCGAGCTCGATTCATAAACATTTACCTCGCTGTTTCCTGCTACGAGTGGATTAACTCTCTGATGTCTCGAACACGTTCTTCGTTTCTTCCGTTTCCTGTAATGTAACACAACTGTAGGATCTGTCCAATAGTCAAGGCTCAGTTCGGCGGTGGTGCAGTTCTCTTTTAGCATTCGTGCTACCTTAAAACCCAATACCAGTGCAGTCGTTTTGAGCTTGTTTAGGGATACTGACTTCAGCTCAGCAATTTTTGTTTTGGCAAAGGGTACTTTGTTTCGCCGCCGGCCATGCAGTTCCACCCAGGTACCGTACACTGTCACTGGGTCGGCAAATTTCAAGCTGCTTCGGGTGACCTGCTGGTGTCCTTTTTGAGATATTTCAAAAGCCTCCGGGCAACTTCTCCTTTTCTCGATAGGTGACTTGACGGTGGTCTCTTGGGTATAGCAACTTCATGTTGCCCACTGTGACGTCCCGTTTTTGAATTCGCCATCGAAAGCACCGACTGATCCTTTGAGTGAACTTCGCTTTCCTGAGATGGACCGTTGGATTCAATATCGAAAGGCTGATTGTGTTCTACAGAGGCACTTCTCTCAGCAACATTTGAGCAATTTATTGATGCCGGTTGTTGAAGTTCGCTCGTCAGGGGTCCGAGAAGTGTCCAGCCTAGTATCGTTCGCGTAGCGAATGGTTCTTTTCGATTGCTTATGCTCTGTTCAAGCACCCAGTGAGCCTCTGGTACATTGCATCCAATTAGTATGTCGACGTGGGGGCTAGACACTTCTTCGAACTCTATGTCCCTGAGATGAGACCATCTCTTGGCGATCGATCTAACAGAGTCGACTGGTCTCATTGGCAAGCTGTCTATTGCAAAAGCTTCCGGAATTTCTACGGTCCCCTCATCAGATAAAGACGTTAACTGCAGGGTCAGCCTCTTAGAATTGCTAACATGATCCCCTGCAATCGTGCTGATAGTGAGCGAGGTAGGCTCGCCTACTAGTTCACAGCTTTCTACAAGCTCGCGAGTAATCAACGAGGTATCCGACCCCGTGTCCAAAAATGCATTGACCCTCCTCAGTCCTTTAGGTGTCACGATACCGACGGGTACGATGCCTAATCTTGCCGGTTTGAAATCATCATGTCCCGTTGAACAGACAATTTTGGGTTCATCCGACTGAATAGGTCTATTGTTGAGAAGGCCATGCAGTAACGAGTGATGATTACCCAAGCATCCGTCTTGGTTGCATTTCACTCTTAAGCTGCATTCAGAGGCTCGATGAGAGTTGTTCAAACACATAAAGCATGAGCCAATCCTTTTTACTGCGCACCTCGATCGGGTACACTCATCCCATGAAAGGTCGGACAATCTGGTAACCGATGCAGGGAGTTGCATAGCTTGCATTCATCTGACCTCTCGGGTTCTTGACTTATCATGTGCATGTTAGCCAAAGACTGGGTTTGGTTACAGTCCTTCTCCACAATTTGAGATGTTGGTTCCCTTCGCGCCAGTCTTCAACTTTCGCGTACGATTTGTCCAAATCGACTGTTGGCGATACGGTATTGACGACCTATGAACTCCGTCAAATCGTTGAACGTAGATTCCCGCTCAAGCATATTTATTTTTTCAGCTTCCTCTGCCCATCGGCTCTGTAAATCAATAGATAGACATCGGACAATGCATTCCTGTGTGTGCAATGCATTCAGATCAGACTGGTATCCTAAGTACTCCAGTGCTATACTGCAATTCTGCATTTTTATCACCAAACTCGACAGTGATTCAGCCTTGCCCTCAGTCCTTTTCGCCTCCAATAAAACACTATCAATTAGGCTTCTAGCCACCTTGAATGGTTGTCCAAACAAATCTTTCAGGATTCTGCGCGCCCTGATGTACCCCATCGGTGGATCAAGCATCGCGCAGCCTTCGATAGCACTTTTGGCTCTCCCACGACAGTAATGTAGTAAATACAAAAACCTTTGACCAGGATCTGCAACTTTGCACTCAACAAAATTTTCGAATTGTTTCATGAATATACAGTATTGCTCGGGGTGCCCGTCGAAGTGGGACAGCTCCACTCTCGGCAGGTCAAGAGCCAAAACCTCGGTAGTTTCAGGCTGTCTCAAGGGTTTATATTCGTCGATCACAGTGACTTTTCGATGTTGACATTGTGAACTACATGGACTCTTTGCTGGCTCTCTGAGACCAGTTCCTTGTGTAAGGGGCTCTGCTTCCTTTCTGGCTAACCACAGCTCGTTTTCTAATTCTATTACTCTCATTCTATAAGTACTAATATCGTCAAACGCATCGCGGTTAGAGATATATGACCTGGCACTGACAGAGCTAGTAAACTTAGCATTATCTAGAGAATCAATAACACCCGAACCATCCCCAGAGACTTGCCGAGTTATTTCCTGTTGTCTCAAAAGTTCCTTGCTTCCTCGTCCGAGCATTTCCAATGAGTTTTCTTGTCCAGGTTCCACTTGAGTACTGTAAGTCAAATCTCGCAAATCGAACAACGCGTAGCCAATTCAAGCGAATCCCAAAACCAGAACAAGATTGATTCGTAGCTTCTACGGTACTAAATTGAAATGCACAAAGGACACAAATATATACGAACCTCAAGTATGCGACCAAATAGGCTTCACAGTAAAACCCAAAGGTCCAAAGCCCCGTGGCTCAAGCACGACAGTCAGAAACGGTTCAAAGCCAAATTCAAATGTCTCACATGGATAAACAAACGTGAAAATGTGTGGTGTATGAGCGAGCTTTCCAAGAAAATGTTGAATATAGTCAAATTCACAAAGCACGTTGAACATTTAGAAGGATTTTCAGTATTCGTTCTTTACACCAGGTCTTTAACCCTGCTGGCTGTCTCTACGGTGAACGGCCCTTGATCGTGAGCGACAGTTGGGCTCTCTGTTGAACTTGACAACAAATGGCTTTTTTGAGCGTTTAGAGGCAAGTCCCATTTGTATGCCCAGTTCAGGACGGTACCTATTTCCTTGCCCAAGTCCACCCTACCCTCAGATCCAACAGTCTTCACATCATCCGCAAAAATAAAGCTAGGCGATTGAAGAGCGGATGCCAGGTCGTTATAAAACAACAAGAATAGGACCGGGCCCAGGACGGATCCCTGAGGTACACCACTGGTGACGTTCACCAAACTGGAGCACCTGTCTCCCACTTTGACGTAAAGCGTCCTGTGGGAGAGGAAGTCCTCCAGCCACCTATATACTGGCCCACCTATACCGCAAGTCTCCATCTTGCGTAGCAAAAGACGATGATTAACGGAGTCGGACGCCTTGCTAAAGTCGAGGTAGCATACCTCAACTTGCTTACCTTCGTCCAGTCGTCGAGTTACTTCATCTAAGAAGCACAGGAGATTGGTCAGGCAAGATCTATTTTTCAGGAATCCATGCTGCGCCGGGCCTAGCATGGAGTGCTGCAGTAAGTGCTGGCAGATATGGGCACGGACGATCTTCTCGAGGACTTTACAGAGAATGCTAGTTAGGCTTACCGGCCTGTAGTCCTGCACATCCGACTTAGGCCCACTCTTATGTATTGCCACGACTGCCGCGACTTTTCAGTCCTGAGGCAGCTTACCCTGATCCAACGTGGATCTGTACAGTCTACATACCGATGGAGCTATGATATCCGCCAACGGCTCGATGATAGCTGGATGAATGCCATCTGGGTCCGCTGACTTGTGGCTGTTTAACTCCTGTAAGTACTTACGCATGCATTCCTCTGAGAGATCTAGCTCGTTTAACTGAGGAGGATGCACCAGAGCCAGATCTACTCGTACCCCACTATCTATCCTATGTACACTACCAAAGTATTCCCCCAGGGCGTCTGCTTTGCCCTGGTCGTCAGTGACAATACCATATTCTCTAGTGGATAGTGGACCTACGGCATTTCTTGTTGAGCCTTTAGACTGTACATAGCTGTAGAACTTCTTCGGCTGTTGTCTTACAGACTGGACCAATTTCAGCTCAAATTCCCGCTTAGAAGTTCTCAAAAGGCTTACAGTCTCGTTTCTCAGCTTCGTATAGCGGTTGCAGGCTAGCTGACTGCCGGAAGCTTTGTACTGGTTCCAAGAGCGGTTCCTACGCCTGATGGCCTTGGCTATTGAAGCCTTCCACCACATGGGTTTGCCCTCCCAACCCCTTCGTTTTAAGGGTGCAAACTCTTCCTGTAGGGCAGTCAGGGATCCCTTTATGGCCTGCCAGCGCTCCTCCACAGTAGCCTCCTCTGGCGCGTCCCAGGTCAAACCCATCGCCCTATTACGAAGCCTATCTATGTCCATACTACCGAAATTCCTAATCAGCCTTGAGGGAACCTTCGGTTGCCGCATGCATGGAACTATTTTGAAACACACGTGGTCGCTCTTTCCCAGCGGTGCACAATGATGCAGTCCAGCCACATCGTCGGGGAAGTTCGTTATAGCTAGATCCAGCAAGGATGGAACGCATCCAGTCCCATATCTGGTATTCTCCCTAATATGCTGATGCAGCGCATTATCATGCAGCCATTCTAAGTAGGTTTGCTCCTCCGATCCCGGCACGCAGATCTCAGCCACCCAGTCGATGTGCGGAAGATTGAAGTCACCCACTATGAGGGTCTTTTGTGCATTCTTAACTAGTTCAGTCAAAGTCCGCAGCAAACAAACGTCCTCTTCGTGGTTTGTGCTTGGTGCCCTGTAGACACAGAGGACGTTAACCCTTCTGCCTGGAAGGATGATCGTAACGGCGCATAGCTGAATATTGCGAGTGCACATCTTGGTCTGGGACTCAAGGTGGTTTGCACCTGACCTAACGAGGATGGCTACTCCACCACCTTGGCGATCTTGTTCCCGATCCTGCCTGTAGACTGCAAAACCGTTACTTATTAGGCCTGGCACATGGTCTTCTTCAGAAAGCCACGTTTCCGTGACGGCAACTATTGACGCTTTCTGTTCGTCAGCGGTTTTGGCAAGTTCCGCCCATTTGTTCCTAATACTACGCGCGTTAGTATATAACACCACCGCGTTTGCTCCGTCGACTAGGTGTCTTTTGTCATTCATTCCTGACTGTTTCTCAGGCTCAACGCCTGAGATGACACGTTTTTGCTTCGGATGTCTCCACTGGGGTGCATGAAGCCGGCTGATAGTCCAGAATTTCCGACGACTCGAATCCATCTCCATAGGAGTGGCCAAAACATCCAGACTGGCGGGGGTCGCGCTGTCATCTATCTTCGGACAGTACTGCCAATTCCCGTCTTCCAGCGCATCTTCAATTACAACTATTAGTGACCCCGCACGTGGCTTCTTTACTATTATCGGGGTCGGGGCCTGAGAGCCGAGTACGGCATTCCGCTGAACTTTTAGGTTTCTCACCAGCGCCCTGGCTGGTCGAGCAAGGTTACCTCCCGGGGCTAGACCACCAGGCCTTACCATATGCTCGTCCGGCACGATCTGGTATATGCCCTTGGTAATCTGAGCCAGTAGTCTATCCCGGGTAGCCTCATCAGCGAACTCCACCAGTATTAGTCTCGCACGAAGTTCGCCTTTGTTCCCTAGTGGTGACTTCCATGTCCCCACTCTGTGCACCCTTCTTAGAGTAGGAGGGTACGGAACACCTGCTATTCGCAGTATGTCGCAAACCCTCCTCCTGTCAATGTCTCTCCTGGCCTTCGATTCCCTTATAAAGGGTTCTTCTTCGTTTAGGATCAGAAGCCTGTGGCTTGAGACCCTGCCCATCGACAAGATCTGCCTCTGCAGGTCCCTCACCTTGTTTTCTAATACCAGAAGAGCAGGGCCATCCACCCTAGCCAACCCATCTTTCGCTCTATTACAGTCGCCCTTCTTTTTGACCTGCCTCGCCCTTCTCGGCTTCTGCTCCTCCCACTGGCCCCCGTCGGTCTGCTTCAAAGGAGTGGAGGCAACGACCGCCTGGTAAGCCCTCGGAGCTGGTCCATTCGCTCGGATGATTGTCCTCTCGGGTGTTGATACTACTTCCGCAAACGACTTACTACAACCTGCTTGCGGTGGTTTGAGGCTTACAACCGAGGTACTACTTGGTGGACGTTGGTCCTGCCCTTGGGCCTGCAGTTTAAAGGTCAGACTGGCCGCCTCCTTGCAGGGGGCACAGACCCATTCAGCCCATGGGTTCTGTTTATAAATGACATAGGTGTCCTTTGCTATCCCTGAACACCTTGGGTGAGCCCATCTCTTGCATATCTCGCACTCTGTACCATTTACCACACGTTTTCCGCACTTGGGTGCTAGACACGGGTCGGAAACGCGTGTCATACCGAAAACCCCAAAAACGAGGGCGAATACAACTCAAGTGCTCTTTGCCCAAACACAAAATACGCACTCTGACAATAGCAGGTAAATCCCGCTAACACAAAAAACAAAAACAAAAAGAAAGTTTACAAGCGAGGAAAGATCGCCTCAAAAAACACAAAACACTACTCGGCAATACTACAAGGAGAATAAAAATATTCTCCGGATAAAGCGCACCTTAAATGCAATTACGATACGCTCAGTATTGTGAATTAAACTGGGTTAATTCACAAAACTATTCAAAAACTCAATTCAAAGACGAGAGCACTATGAATTCAAACCGCGCGGCACTTACACACGACACAAAAACGGATTACGAACTGCCGAAGCCCCGAGAAGTTCAAGCTAAGGGCTGGAGCCGCAGGTCTTGCGACCAGACCCAAGCTGACATGAATCGAGCTGGAATTTCAATGTGCTAGTTTGATGGGTCTGTGACGGCAGCTTTTTGACGCCGAGCAGTGTAATGGCATTAGCTCTCTTAGGGCCAATATGTGAATATGACATTATCATTTCCATTGTTTGATCCATATGCTGTCTCTGTTTGATTACCTTTCAGGCATATATGCCAACCAATCCGGCCCACAAGAACTTTCCAACGAGACTGAACTCCAGTGAATCTCTTCTTACCTTTCGTGTTACGCCTGTCCCTGGGACAACCCTCGTCCCGGATGTTATTACACTTTTTGTCCAATGTACGCGTTCTGCTGGTGTCCGTGTTCTTCCTGTGTGTGAGCGGCCTGAGAACGGTGTGTTGGACGTCGGCCCAGTGTTTGTTTACCAAATACTAACACCGAGTCTATCTCGGATTCATTTTAGACCGATCGTCATCTCGTCTACTCACCCAGATCCGCCTTGCCCGTTACAGGGGATTGCTTGTGTCGTCGTTAGGATTCATTTAATACGTGGTCCATCCAGATACTTTGCCATTTTTATTTTGAGGCACCTTAAGGTGCCTAAATTTAGAGGGCACTTAGCGCAGCAAGTGCGTGTTAACGCTAGTCAATAACCCGTGGGCATCACAGGAGAACTTGTGGCCTGACCTGACCGTCCCCCGAGTGTCTTCTTATTGGGCACTTTAACCGTATATTCTGGAACAGTGAAGATCATAAGAGCTAGCCCAGTCGACTGGTCAACGCAGGGGTGTGTTTTTGGAAGCCCTCAGTGTTCGGTAAGCATCTGCTTTTATTATGCAGTTTAAGATGAATTTTTGACCTCAATAGATTTGGTAAGGTCTCAAACATGAAAAATAATTTTGCTCCACAGGAGAACGCTTTTCAGTGGAGATATCACATTGAGTCATGAATTCGTGACTCAGTAGTGACAGTAAAATTTCACGACCTTGTGCACTATAGTTTAACCGTTTAGTCAGCGAATGAGAGAGCAGTTAATTCGAAAATATCATCCAGTGGACTATTTCGGGATTATTTTAGTAGTGCTATATAAGTTGGAGCATTTTCTCCGCTGATTTAAGAATGGTTGACATGAAGGAACTGCGTCTTGACATCTTTTGAAGGCGCTATATTTTGTGAAGATATTGAGCACCGGAAAATACCCGGGTCATGTTACATAAATTTTAGGGATGTTTCTGAAGTGGAAATCAATAATAGTTTAATAACTAATGTCTCGATATGAAGTAATGCAGTATAGCCGACCGAAATGGAAAAATAAAGCCCGTGTATGTGCTTATAAGCCACTAAGTGACCCCTAATGTGACAGAAAGGAAGCTCAGAAGACTCAGCAAAATGGCCCATCGAGGTTCGCTCTGTAACTGCGATATCGTTATCCTAGTCGCACAAATTTTCAATGTACTTTCCGACTATCATTCAGTTATCACCCTATGTAAACCCACTAATAGGAGTACTGAAGCAGTGTAATTCGCATCTAAGCGAATTAAGTTCTAGCCCAACAAACTTATAGCACGAAATATAGGACAGATCTTCCAATCCTATCCGCATTTCATAGCCCCCACCCCCCGTTTGATATCGCATTGCATTGACGACGGTATAGAGCTCCAGGAAACGACGTTTTAAAATGTATTATCGTTGGGAAATTGAAAGCCGAAATTCGGGAGCACGCTTCGCTTGTCTTCCTTTTCACTAGAAAAGCGAAGCGTGCTCCCGAATTTTGGCTTTCAATTTTCCAACGCTAATTCATTTTAAAACGTCGTCGCAGAGACACTTCATCTGATATCCGACCTCCAAGTGAGATACAGCTCCCCAGATAACAGAACTTGTCTACCACGTTTATAGTCTCCCCATACACCAAAAGGTTTGACATTTGACCAACCCAGTCCTGCAAGAGCATCTTGCACTTTGAAGACGCAAAACGCATACCAAACATTGCTACGCAATGGTCATGATCGACAACAAACGAATGATAACAGAAGTCTCGAAATGGTACTCGAAGTAAGGCTTTAATCAATTTGGAATAAGGCGATATCTGAAATATGAATAGGTAGAAGTTATGAAGCATTAACATGAGAGACCACAAGAAATGACAAAACTGTTTAACTAACGGAGATTTAGTTACCTAGAAAGATTTTCCACATAACAAAATTGACTTAAAGTTTAATATTTTCGCAGATCTAGGGAATGATTGGTTGCGTGTGTATGTGACGTGGTATTGTAGTGTATGGATCACGCGGTTCTATTTCTCAAACAATATGGGTGGACTCTTTGTTGGAGTCTGTACATTTCCTCCATTCAGGACTTTGAGTGATGTCTTCGGCCCTGCGGGTCACTTGAGAATTTTGGCCCGGATCTGGTTCTGATGTAGAGGAGGGACGTTCGCTGGTGGGACTACGTAGCATCTCATTTTTTTGTCGTGGCTTGAGTATCCAGTGGACCGTTCAGCAACTGGTGCAGGATTTCTGAGTGATACGGTATCTTCTCGGCCATCCGTAAAGCGGATGCGGGCGTCGTTAAGATTGCATTCTAGTAATTCAAATTCCTCAACTAATGGATAGAATGTAGATGATCGAGCGTTTCTGTGAAGAAGTACCCTGTCTGACTTCACCAACCAACTGGCAATTGATGTGCCCGCTGTTGCTTTTCGATTAAGGTGGAACATCCTCTCATGAGGAGTACAGTTCGTACCCGTGCAGAGTAGGGAGCAAAGTGGATGAAGGGCGTCAGGAAGAACGGCTTCCCACTGATGAATCGCTAGATCTCGAGATCGCAATGCTAAGGTAACAGCCTTCCAAATGCTACCGTTCAAACGTTCGACTTGTCCGTTGCATTGGGGGTTATAAGGCGTGGTGCGACTAGTGGCAATGCCTTTAACTCATCTGACATAAACGACGAACCACGGTCGGAATGTATATAAGAGGGCATACCAAAGATAGAAAAAAGATTAGTTAGACACTTGATTACAGTGGTAATAGATGTATCCGCGCAAGCGTACGCGAATGGAAAAACGGGAGAACTCATCGATAACTGTAAGTGGAAATTGGTTCCTAGAATTAGACGGAAGAGGTCCTTTGAAGTCCGTACTCACACGTTCAAATGGCTGCGTAACTTGGATTAAAGGGGCGTGTATAGGATTATGAAACCGTGCTTTTATTTCAGAACATTAAACACTGGGGGAGTAACCGATTTTACTTCTGATGTCGAGAATGGTGGTTTACGACTTTTGACAAAGTGTAGCATTCTGGTTATGCCGGGATGGCACAGAAATTCATGGAAATCGGGACGGGAAACGGATTCACAGAAGCCACGTGACAAAGTGTCCGTGACAATTTTCGCGTCCAGGACGATGCACGATGTAGAAATGGAAGTCAGATGGTTCAATTCGCCGGCGTTGGGTTTTCCCATTTTTTATTTTACTTGTGTGTGTTCTGTCAAACATGAATGATACTGATCTCTGGTCAGTCACTAACCTAAAGTGTGCTCCAATTAGCATATGTTTCCACTTCTTCAAGGCTTCGACAATTGTGTATGCCTCTTTTCCGACCAAAGAATGATGCTTTTCCCTCGGGGACAATGATCTGGAGAAGAATGCCACTGGCCTGCCGTTCTGGTTTAGGGAGGTCGCAATGACGATGTCTGAGGCATCCGTTTCTACTACCAAACTGGTTCTATGTTCAACGGTGACCGAGACAGCGCTTTCTAATTCAAGTTTCAGGTTTTTAAATGATTCCAAGACGTTGCGCGGTAGAGGAAATGTCCGGTCTCGTACAAGTAGGCTGTTTTTATCCGAGAAGTGTGATATCCACTGAGAGTAATAAGCAAACATGCCTGTGATGCGTTCTTTATTATTTACGTTACGCGGTGGAGGTAGTTCTCTCAGTGGATTTCATCGCTCTGGGTCTGGTCTAATAACATTCTTCGATACTTCGAACCCGAGAAGACTGAGTTGCCGCGAACGAATAATGCTCTTTGACTCAATGTAATACCGTATTTCTTAGCAACTTTAAGAAACTCTTCCAGATTTTGGTCGTGCTCAGTGGAGGCTCCGCACATAGTCAGGTTGTCTACGTAGGCAAAGGTCCCATCCAATCGTTCTTTGGCTATGATACCATCAATTTGACGTTGAAAACACGCCACTCCATTTGTCACGCCGAGTGGGATGCGACAAAACTGGTACAATTTGCCGCATACTTCGAATGTGATGTAGTGCTTATCACCATCTTTAATCGGTATTTGATGGTAAGCGCTCTTCAAGTCTAGTGTGCTGTAAACTTCATATCGCGGAATTGTCTCCATCAACTCGTCTTTATGTGAAAGCGGGTAAGCATCTAAATGAGTGAATCGATTTATGGTTTGACTTTAATCAATTACCGGTCTCCTGTTGTGACGTTCATTCTTAACAATAAGAACTTGCTCTCCCCAGGGGGACTTCGACGGCTCAATAATGCCGGAGGATAATATTTCGATTTCTGACTTGATAAACATGAAGTCTCGCAACGAATTTCGTGGCGAATCAGTAGCGTTTGGTCTACAATCGGAAGATAGGTGCTCGAAAAGTAATTGTGGTTTGATTTTAGCCGCCAGTAGACTGCAGAGAGAAAAAGGTGGTTTGGAACCAGAAAATGGAATTTCAACACTCGTGTAATCTGAGGAAGTCATATCCAAGTAAAGCATCTGTGCAGAAGTCAGACAGTACAGAAAGTTTGATACATGTGTAATAAATGTCTCTGAATTGGGTAGATGCAAATAAATGCCCCTGAGTAGAACTCGATAGGCTGGTGAATGGCATGGTGATTTTATGTTGTGATGCAACGATGTGCCAGTCATACTTCCCAACCACACTCTTGGAAATGTAGCTCTCCGAACTCCCTGTGTCAATAAGCCTGATCTCGTTGACAGTGATAAGAATAATTGCGCTGGAGAGGCAGCGGGGAGCCGCTGCAACAGTGACGGAAAAAATGTCGGAGTTCACGGACGATGTGACGCGTCTGGGGAAGGGTGTAAATTTCCTGATATGGGAAGTTCGACAAACTCGTTGAGAATGTCCCTTCTTGCCTAAACCTTTGCACAAAGCTTTCCTAGCAGGGCAATTAGTTCTGAGGTGTCGGCTCATACCGCAAAAATAACGAGAGAAGTTGCCAACTGTCTATACGGGATTTTCTTTATCGTGTGAATCAGTTGAGTTATCCGAAACGGGTGGATTAATCGTGGAGACGGAGCAAGATGTGGGTGGGGCAACATAGTACGACAAAGATTGTTTTTGGATGAGCTCGAGTTCTCTAGCTAAATAAGAGGCAGTCGAAAGTTCAAGTGTCTTTTCTTCCAATAATCGTTGCCGGATTTTATTACTTCAAGCCACGAATGAGCGACTCACGAATACATTCATCCCAGTGCTCGTCAGCGGTCACTGCCCTGAAATCACAATCGACAGACAGGGATTGTAATTGTTGGAGAAATTGATCTGTAGTCTGCTCCTGTTCCTGTTTGACGGAAGATATCACGTGGCGCTCAAAAATTACATTTTCGGTTTAATATACAGTTTCTCGAGAGTTGTGATAGCCGAGTTGAGGTCCTTGCACGCAGCGATTTGTTTTAAGACTGACGGCGTGACATCGTTTGTCAAAGTAGCGAGTTTGTCAACACTCTGGGGTTCGATAGAAGTCAAGAACTAGTCGAATATCCTCTCTCAATTGATCCAATGGTCCACGGCATCCGATGAGTAGGGATTGGTGTCTCAACGATCTGGCCGTAGGGTCCGATCTATATTTCACAATTTGATTAGATTGTTATGGTTGACAGCAAGCGAATGATGACAGAAGTCTCGAAACGGTACCCGAAGTAAAGCTTTAACCAACTTGGAACAAGGCCATAGCTAAAATATGAATAGGCAAGAGTTATGAGGCATTATCATGGGAGAGCACAAGCAGTGACAAAACTATTTGATTGAGGGAGATTCAGTTACCACAGCAGTCCGTCAAGCTGTCCAGAAAAGCTTGCAACTTACTTGAATCTTCACTTAGAAGAACTATATCGTCCGCACACTCAATGTCTGATACTTTTCCACTCGGGAAAACTTCAATGCCGCTATTCTCACCTGACAAAAGTGCAGTCTCTAGGACCATATCAATCACAAAGTTGAAGAGAAAAGGACATAGGGGGCAACCCTGACATACACCACTTCTCGTGGTGAACTCGAATGACAGATCGCCGTAAGCCCGAGCTCGCCATCGGCTAATAATGTAAAGAGATTTTACGATGGGAGTGAATTTCTCTTGTACACCCTTCAGCAAGAGGCAGCGCCAGAGAACTGTGCGGACGACTGATTTGAAGGCTGTTTTAAGACCAAGAAAAACGAAGATAGTGGGCCTATGGAAGGTGTGTCTATGTTCTAAAACTTGTCGAAGAGTGAAGGTGTGATCAATACAACCTCGACCAGGTCTAAATCCAGCTTGATTTATGCGCGAGCACCGTTAGCGAACGTTAGATAAGTGGTGGAGAATAATATCAGCGAGAAATTTGGATGTGATGCTAACCAGACTTATTCCCCTGTGGTTTTCACAGGGGGACCTGTCGCCTTTCTTATAAATCGGTACGATCACCGATTTACACCAACTCTTTGGAACTTGTTCCTTCTCGCATATCAAATCGAGGAGTTTCGTGAATTCTAGTAAAAGTGCTGCGCCACCGTTTTTGAAAATAGACGGAGGCAACTCATCCGGTCCGGCAGTCCTATGTCGTTAAAGATAGCTTATCTCACGAAGTACCTCCGCTTCTGACGGAGGACTGGTATCTACAGCGAGCTGTATCCATTGCGCCAGTGATAAAACCTGAAGAGGATAAAGGCCAATGAAACTGCATCTCGAAATACTCCGCCCAGCGAACTAGACGACACTCCTGAGTTTGAATGAATGAGCCGTTCATCTCTTTGATCAGTTGGCTAACGCCTGATTTACGTGGACCGGTTTTTTGACTTTGAGTGCGCTGATGATATCGCCTTGCTGAACAACAGTGCACAGGCAATCCAACACGCATTGGACCGCTTGGCGATTGGGGTGTCGCGATATGGTGTTTGCTTTGCGCCTTCACTCTTCGACAAAATTTAGAACGTAGACACACCTTCCATAGGCCCACTATCTTCGTTTTTCTTGGTCTTAAAACAGCCTTCAAATCAGTCATCCGCACAGTTCTCTGGCGCTGCCTCTTGCTGAAGGGTGTACAAGAGAAATTCACTCCCATCGTAAAATCTCTTTACATTATTAGCCGATGGCGAGTTCGGGCTTACGGCGATCTGTCATTCGAGTTCACCACGAGAAGTAATGTATGTCAGGGTTGCCCCCTATGTCCTTTTCTCTTCAGCTTTGTGATTGATATGGTCCTAGAGACTGCACTTTTGTCAGGTGAGAATAGTGGCATTGAAGTTTTCCCGAGTGGAAAAGTATCAGACATTGAGTGTGCGGACGATATAGTTCTTCTAAGTGAAGATTCAAGTAAGTTGCAAGCTTTTCTAGACAGCTTGGCGAGTTGCGTAGCAATGTTTGGTATGTGTTTTGCATCTTTAAAGTGCAAGATGCTCTTGCAGGACTGGGTTGGTCCAGTGTCAAACCTTTTAGTGTCTGGAGAGACTATAAACGTGGTAGACAAGTTCTGTTGTCTGAGGAGCTGTATCTCACTTGGAGGTCGTATGTCAGATGAAGTGTCTGTGCGTATGCGCAAGGCTCGTTTGGCATTTTCTAACTTGAGCCATCTGTGGCGTCGACATGGCATCCGTTTACCTATCAGAGGTCGAGTTTACGCTGCAGCAGTGAGGCCCGTGCTTCTGTATGGTTCGAAGACATGGCCACTTCAGATGAAGGACATACGAAAATTGTCGGTATTTGAACACCGACGTCTTCGTAGTGTTGCTCGAATTTGGTGGGAACACCGTGTGAGAAATGCTGAGGTTCAGTGGAAAGTCTTAGGTTCAAGGATCAAATCACTAGGTCAAACACTTAAGCTAACCAAGATAAGATGGTTGGTACATGTTTACGCATGTCCCCTGACAGGATCTCATGGCGTGCTGTTTGTTGAGGCGGGTACCGGTTAGAAGATGAGTAAGGGTGGTTAGTCCGTGACGTGGAAGAAAGGTATGAAAAGCCTAACTAGAGGACTTAGCCATTTGGGGCGTGTTAGGCTTCCTGGGTGGGATCCAGGAGACCCTCGCACTCAACGGTTGGATACGTTGGGGGATATGGCTAGATGCCGTGATTAGTGACGCTCTTGCATTCACAAGCTTTCTTTATCGACTTAATTCTATTAATGTAGTTCTCCTTTTACTCCTTTCACACTCTTTTCTCCTTCATTATTTTCTTTTGAGGTTTCCGCTAGGAGATAGCAACCAAAGCCACCGCGCCTAGTGCATGGTTAATGGTTGTCTGAACTGATTTAAACTGAACCTGAGCCCTCAAGTCATCATCATCATCATCATCGTACAGCGTTAAACAGTAGGGCAAACCCCACTGACCACTGCCTTTCTTACCATGTTGCACGTTGAATTAGAAAGTATGAATATACAAGATGGACAGGGAGTGGACCTACATGGGTGGGAAAAGGAAAGAGTGCCCTTATAACCAACACACGGGGTACACAGTCTAACTGTACAAACGCATATCGATCAGTCATTCTGATTCGATAGAAAGTGACAATACGATCGCCACTGTTCGCGGTTCGCTGCCATATCCTTCAGTGTCCCCAGTCAACTGGTAGATGGATCTTTTGGTCCCCAACCACGAAGACGTGAAGCACATACTTTTCCTAAGTCTTCTGTACATTTTCTCATTCCTCGTTGCCACGTCATCTGTTGACCTCCACGTGGTTTCTCCCACTTCTTAGGAGGAACGGAGAATAGGACACAGTACGGTAGACGTATGTTTGACACACGTAACACATGCCCCAACCAACGAAGTCTACTAAGTTGGATACGCTGTGACAAAACGTTCTCTGAATTAGTACCCAATACTCGATTTCTGACCTCATCATTACTTACTCGGCTATTCCACCCGATCTTAGCGATACTACGTAAACATCGGTGGTCAAAAACCTCAAGACGACGAATATCTTCAGCACGCAGACTCCAAGTTTCTCAACCATACGACAAAACTGAACACATTGCGGCACAGTATACACGATCTTTCAACTTTGGTGAAATATCAGATCGACGCCACAAGTGCTTTAGTCCAGCGTGTTCCGCTCGAGCCTTGGATATGCGCGTGCTCACCTCTACTTCTGTGCTCCCATTCATCGTCACGCCGCTGCCGAGGTAGGTGAAGTGGTCGACAACTGACAGCACCTACCCATCGAATATCAAGCTCGGAATCGTTGACGTCTGGTCCTGTAACATCACCTTGTCCTTTGAAGGTGCAAAGCGCATGCCGAATGGAGCTACAGCTCTTGAGAGTCTATCTAGTGCATGTTGAGCATGTTCCGTTCATCCGAACAAGCAGACAACGTCGTCTGCGTAATCTAGGTCACAAAGCTTTCCACTGTTTCCTAGTTCGACGCCTACATCCTGAAGATTTTGCAACGCACTCTCCATTATTTTGTCCATGACGAATTTGAACAGGAATGGAGACATGGGACATCTCTGTCGAACGCCGCTGGTCGTTCTTAACCGACCGGATAGTTCATCGTAAACTCTGACGCGGTCAGAAGTATGCGAATACAATGATCTCAGTAGGTTCACGAACTTCCGGGGCATACCTTTTCCATGAAGAGCACTGAAAAATGCTGTTCGATCAACTGGATAGAAGGCGCCTTTCAAGTCTAAGAAAACCATTATTGTCGGTCGGCAGTGCGTGTGACGCGTTTCAAGTAGTCGGAGAAGAGTAAAAATCTGATCGATGCATCCTCGACCTGGGCGGAATCCGGCCTGCTGTCCGCGGCATTCCTCTCACGAGCGGGTGTAAGACGGTGCAGCAGAATCGAGGCTAATACTTTGGTGACTATCGGAATTAAGCTAATTCCACGATGATTACTACAGTCATTGAGTATTCCCTTCTTGAAGATTGGAACACTCAGTGACTCACTTCATATTACCGGAATACGCTTCGCGTTCCAAATGTCACGGAGCAACACTGTAAGGGATTTTATCAACGCCTCACTACCCATTTTGAAAAAAACTGGGGGAAGTTCGTCGGGACCTGCCGCTTTCCCTCGCTTTAGTGATCGAATGCATGACTCTACTTCTACTTCCGATTGGGGCTCAAGTGATACCACCCAAGGAGTCGCAGTTTTTGACACGGGAGTTACTACATTAGCGTGCGGCCAGCTAGACTGTTCCTTGAAGTACTCGGCCCAACGCTCAAGCCTTTGCTGTTTGCTATGGATGGGTTCTCCATTTCTATCGCATATCGTTTCACTGACCTGGATGCGCCGTCCACCGGTGTCACGGATAAGCTTGAACAACCTTTGACTGTTACCTGAAGCAGCTGCTACTTCCATTTCTTCGGCTACCTTGACCCACCAATTTTCGCGATCCTTCTTAAAGCTTTGCGTAACTTGCCTTTGTAGCTTTCTCCGCATCTTATCTCTTTACGGTTCGAGAGCTGACGCTTTTGCTGCATTATACTCAGCGACTCTTGCGAGATCCAGTGTCTTTGATGGACAACGGATCTAGGACCACAAGCAAAACCTGCTGCAAAGAGCATCACTTGTTTGATATGAGCCCAATGCTCATCTTCATTACTGTTCGTCGTAGATCCTAGCTCATGTGCTAACTTCTGCTCATAACGGGTGCGTACTTCTGGATCACACAAACGTTGCACGGCTAATCGGGTTTGCGGTTTGCGACGATGACCATGGAGCTGGTGAGATAATCACATTAAAACTAATGTGTGGTCCGACTCCACGTATGTGGACCAGTAAGATCTGCAGCTCTGAACAGAACTGCACCATCGATAGCTTACGGCGATATGATCAATCTGACTCAAAGTACCTGTAGAGTTAGAGCGCCATGTTGCTGTTCGACGCCAGCTGTGTCGGAAATTTGTGCTAGACAAGAACAATCGATTGTCTGCACAAAACTAGAGAAGCCTATCCCTGTTATCTGTACGCTGAGCGGGTAAAGCACAACACCCACCTAAACAGGCTTCTGACACACTGAGTTTGCCAACTTGTGCATTGAAGTCACCAGCTAGCACTACAATGTCAGAACCTTTACTACTGCGAACGAGGGTGGCGATTTCATCATAGAACTCATCTTTCTGCATGTCGGAGCTGCAGTCCGTTTGGGCGTACGCCGAGATCACAAACAAATTGCGCTTAACACAACTTTCCTTTCGAACGCCAACTGACACTTGGAGTCTGATAGCGCATAAACGACTGTTAACCGGGATCCCATCTGAAACGACAGCCACAGCCTTGTCAACCAAGACTGTTCCTACATCACGTTGACCAGCAGTTCGAGCTACTTCGTCTCCTGAAGTGCGCAGAAAATACCTCGATGAGATATCAGGAGCCGTTAGTGGAATTACACTGCTCGAATCCTGGATACGTGTTTCACTCAAGCAGCAGACATCAATCTTCAGAGAATTTAATGTGAGGGCTAGGCACGCCTGCCTACCAGCTTGCATGAGTGTAAGCACGTTGAAGAAGCCGAGATTCAGAGGCTGACGAGGCTTGAGAAAATGTGAGTTACCAGACAGAGGATTATTCCCGATACTATTTGACAGTGAATCGTTGCGAGTATCGGCCGTGTTATCAGTCGGAGCATTATGGGTGGGTAGATGAAGCAAAGAGGGATGGTTAGGGACAGAAGACAAAGGTTGGATAAAAGAGAGTAAACTCTGAGCAGTAGCCCACTTGGCACTACCCACCCCCCTCGATGCAATGGGCAGTGCGGTCCTGATTATCGTGCTCGACGACCGATGCAGTATGGAATTCTTTGTATTCATGCAGTTCATGGGAGATGTTGGACGGGTACTGCTAGGGTGTCCAGCCACAATGCAGGAGAACGATTAGGGTCCTCATCCAAAGCATTTAGTTCTAACAAGAACCTATCCGCAAGGCAGCGGGATGACTTAGTGGAAGCCCATTTGCTTGGATTAATTATTCTTCCACTGATTTTGCCGATTGAGTTGCCAGCTCAAATCGACCCCAAACCTGGAAGACTAGGAGACTGGACTTTGTCTGGTCTCTACTCATTGACCTGTCAGGTGTGATTGCATCTCCAGCTTAAAGAAGCCATCCTGTATAGCTCTTTGTGTCATAGAGGCGCGCAAGCCATCACATCACGTCAAGTTGCAGTCTCGTCGCCCTCAAAGCGCGTGGTATTTCTTCAGGACTGACTGGATCCTGTTCCTTTACTCACCCTTGGTGTGGATGGGCGAGCGGTGGTCAATAGCTTTAGGTACCTCGGGAGCCTGATCACAGCTGGTGTCGGTGGCGGGGAGATCACATTACGAATTGCTAGAGCCAGAGCAGTTTTCGCGATTCCGCGTCATCTATGATGCCGCCATGGCACCCGACTTTCCCTCAACGGTAGGGTGTACAGGGCCACAGTTGGTTGTGAGACCTTGCTCCTCCGCTTTTAGGGTGACCGGCGGCTTTCTGTACTCGACCACCGGTTTCTCCGAAGCATTGCTTGTATCCAGTAGGAACATTGGGTGAGCAGTGACGAGGTTCGTCCTCGTGTGTTTAATGCTGATATTCGTCCTGTGACCGAGATAGTCGCTCTACACCGCCTCCGATGGCTCGGGCATGATTAACGTATGCATGCCCATCGTTTATTTCTTTGTGATCTTTTTGCACGTTCTGGGCGAGGCTGGAAGAGACGACGCGATGGGCAGGCTATGACTTTGCGCAGGAACATGAGGAAGTTAACTCAGGCTTTGACTTCGGTTGATGCTTCCCGTTTTCCTGGTTGGGGCCCAAGAGATGAGGATTACCCTTGATTAGAGACGCTGAGAGATATGGCTCAGAACCGAATCCAGTGGCGCAAATGCTGTATGGCCTGTCTGTTAACTTCCCGCTCCCCATAAATAATTGAAAAATAGATAAAAAAGATTCAAAAATATGTACGGTGAAAATATAAAAAAAATTGCTTTTACTTTTAATCTTTATGTTGACTTCTTATCCCCCGCCCTTGACTTTGTAGTTTTTCTCTAGTGTTGTTGAATAATTGGCTTGTTCGCAAATCGGTGTAGTATATATATATATATATATATATATATATATATATATATATCAATAGAGTTGAACGAAGAGAAACAAAATTCGTAAGCTATGATTAATTTCATATATGACTGGATAGAAATAGCCGTTATCCACTACAAAGTGCTATGATTTGGATATGACTTAACCAAAGTAAACGAAAAGAACAGTTTGACTAATCAATACAACGGCAGCAATATCCTACTCAATGATATATAAACACATCCAACGGACCTCTACTAAACAAGATTTTAAAACTTGCAAGTGACGAAAACGTGTTACTGTAGACCTACGGCAGCCCAGTGGCAAATAAAAACACGATTTTGAAAAACAGTTAAACGATAGCCACGTGTAAATAAGACTATTTGCTGTGACATCAACTGCTTCGTTTTTCGGCCAGACGGAATGTAACAACATAAAAATTCGTTGCGTACCCATCAACAAAAACACGTTTCAGAGTTCCTGTGCTTGCCGAAACTCTAGGAGGGTTACCAAATCAACAGTATCTCCACGCCAGTCGTTTTAAACCAATAAATATGGTGCGTCTCTCAAACTATAAAAGATAATACCCATTTTGTTTTTAATCATTAGAACCTCACCACACCCCCCTGATTTGATTTTTAAATAACCGCACAATTCTTGTGTGGTAAAAAGGAGAGGAAATGCATTTATTCTTTTTTACTAACTGCTCTCTCCCACCATGTCGTCCTTTGTTCCTTCCGTTACTGTTGTTTTTAATGGTAATGTTGTCACAGCACCAGGCTTTATCTCAAGCCGATATGAAATGGATATGTTCTATGCATGTATACGTAACTGTTTGATTAATGATAATTTCAGGTTCTTGGTCAAAGCGATTTCCTAATACTTTACTGTCACTCGTGAGCGGTGAGTTATTTTTGAATGTGCGCTAATCTTGAGAATTTATAGAAACATGTTCCTTAGGTCCCTACTGAATTTTCCGCGGAGATCTTTTGAGCAATACTGTCTCTGCTTGGCAATATATATGTGCGAACCATGGGAGCGAGCAATAATGCGTATCCTTTTTGTTTTTATACTATCTATGTCTCTTGTGCCCATATTGTACCTGATACGTGTATTACTACGAAATCCGAGTAGTTTAGGCAGGCAGAAGACAGAGGCCTAGAATTTAAGCTTTATTAGACATACAACTGAACGGTGGGATCTGAAAACAATAAAGCAAAAATTCAGTAGAACAACAGCAGTAAAACTAAGGTAGATAGATAATAGGAAATGGACATGACGTTCACCCCCGCGAACTGTTTTGTTCGAGAACGTTCGTGTCGGAGGTGTCTCGAACGTCCCTATTTCGTAGGTTACAGGGATGGACTTGCTGCTGTGCTCTTACTAAAGGGCGTGTACTGCAATATTATATTGTGAAATATGACTCTGATATTGGTGTGTGAGAGCAGGGGGTGTCTGTATACTCTTGTGCATCGAAGGGATTATACACAGCGTCGGGTGGGAGCTGAGAGTCACCATCTGTAGTCGGAGATAAATTTTCAGCAAATTCCACGGCATTTGATGGTTATGAGGCTTGGCTTCTAAGCGCCAAATGATGTATAGAAGCCGTGTCTTCCTGTCCACCGGGGAAACGAACATAAGCGTATTTTGGATTGCATTCAATCAGTTCAACTTCGTCGATCAAGGGATCGTATTTGTTGACCTCACCGGACGACCCATTAAGACTGGTCCTGGACTCCTCAACCAGGTAGGTATTGAGACCCCCGATGTTGACTTACGATGATAAGTGAATAATCGTTTATGTGGTGTTTCATTTGTTGCAGTGCACAACACTGACCTGATGGGGTGGAGTGCGTCGGGAAGAACATCCTCCCACTGGGTGCATGGTAGTCCCCTTGACTGGGCTGCAAGAACAGTGGTTCTCCAGAGGGTTCCATTGAGTCTCTCGACTCATTCGTTCGACTGAGAATTGTAGACCGTTGTCCCGCTAGTTACATTACCCTTGCGGCAATGAAGTTCTTCTGTTCCTCAGGCATGAAAGAAAAACCCCTGTCCGAATGGATGTAAGATGGCATACCTAAAATCGAAAACAACTGGGAAGGGTAACGGATGATTGTGGCGGTCGACAAGTCTGAGCAAGCATGAGCAAACAGGAACCTGGAGTACTCCTCAATGATAGTCAGTAGGTACCGTATTTTGGATACTGAGGGAAGCGGCCCCCCAAAATCAATGTTAAATCTTTCAGATGGCGAAATGGCTTTGATCAGATTTCCGGTAGGTAACTTGCAAAACTGTGGTTTTCATTTGGCACAAAGTGTACAACCACCGGTAACAAATTTCACTTCGTCGACTGAGTACGTGATTTTTTTCGTTCTGACGAAATGAAGCATACGGACAACACCCGGGTGGCAGAACGAGTTGTGTAATTTTTTGAGGGACGCGAGTGACGTAGACGCGGAGTAGAAGCTGCAGGTCAGTGTGTCGGCCGTGACGTTCTCATGATCGGGGCGCTAAATGACGTCGAACCTGTAGCACGATAATTCGATTCGTCAACTCTGAGTCTTATCATTTTTATCTTTCCATGGTGTCGGGAGTTGAGCATAAAAGCGACTGGTTTTCGACCCGTAATAAGTCGGAAATGTGTAACCAGCACATAATTCTTCCACTTCTGGATAGCCTCCACAATAGCGTTAACCTCTTCATTACGGAAGAATGATGCTTTTCGCTCTGAGACAGTCCGGGAAGAGGATGCGACCGGCCTGTGATTTTAAGGGAGTGTGGCTTAGATGTATCCGAGGCATCCGTTTCAGCGACCAGTGGTACCTCGGGATCGACAGCGGTAACGACGGCGCGTCCGAGCTCACTTTTGAGTGTTTGAAATGACGATCTGACATCGTCTGGTAAAGGAAATACGTGGTTACGGACCAGTGGATGAATCCTATCCGAGAAGCGGGATATCCATTGAGAATAGTATAAAAATAAACCTATAGCTCGTCGCTGAGATTTCATATTCTTTGGAGGAGGGAGTTCCTGAAGGGGCTCGAAGTCTTTCGTGGTCGGGCTTCATCAGACCATGTGAAACTTCATAATCCAAGAAATTAAGTTCTTTTGAACCGATGACGCTCTTCCCTTCGTTCAGAGCAAGTCCGTATTCTCTCATAACATTAAGAAAGCAAGATTCCTATCGTGATCGTCTTCGTTTTGACCACACACAGTTATATTATCGATGTAAACGAACGTTCCTTTTAGGTTTTCTGCACGAATAATTTTGTCAATAGCACGCTGAAAACAAGCAACACCTTTCATCACTCCGAACGATATCCGACATAACTGAAGTAAACTACTACAGGCTTCAAAAGCAGTGTGTGACCTATCTTGTTTTCCTATGGAGATTTGGTGATATGCGCTTCGTAAATCCAGTGCACTGAAGATAGAATATTGAGATATTTTCGAGGTCATGTCATCGATTCTGGGCAGTGGATAGGCGTACAATAACGTAAACCGATTGATAGTTTGACTGTAGTCAACTACCATGCGTCTTTGGTATCTTTCGTTTGTTGTAACAAGGATTTGAGTGCGCCCCGGTGAGGATGATGTTTCAATGATGCCATCTCGCAGAAGTCACTGAATTTCCGATCGAATGGATTTCTCATCTTCAGGAGTATGGAGTAGTGATTTAGTTGCGGTACGCTTGCAATCTGGTAGCAAGTTCCCGAAAAGAGAAGGAGGTTTGATACATGAATCTGTCACACTACAATGGAAGAGAGTTTGTTTTCTGCCACTTGAAGGAATCTCAACTGCTTTGCGGAGTTTCAAAAAATCGTGTCCCAGTATTACATCCGCACACAGAGTTTGAAATTGTCGTACGAATTATTCTTGCGGCTTATATTAACAAAACAGTGACCCTTCGTTTGACTGGTTAATCTTGTAGAAGCCATGGCGATGACGCTGGATGACTATGATTTTGAGACGGCGACGCTGTACCACGGATTCGGAGATGTAACTATCGGAACTTCCCTTTTCTGTCAAAGCTTCCATAGGGATCTTTCTCACAGTAATTGTTGTTAGTGCATTTAAGAGGCAATCCGAAGAGACGGCGATGGTAGTAGAGAGTACAGGTGTTGTGGCAGAGGCTACTCGTTCCTCTAGAGGTGATTGGGAGACACGTTTGAAGTGTCATTTCTTTCCGCAGTTACTGCAAACCGTATCCTTAGCAGGACACTTGAATCAAAGGTGTCTGTCGTTCCCACAGAAATAACACTTGGCTCTTACTGCCGCTGACGTTGTTTCCATGAGTAAGCTGCTACCTTACGTGTGATCAGATGGACAATTATCAATTGATTCGGTGGGTGTTGACACCGAAGCTGTATACGATATCAATTGTGTCTGGAAGGCGCTGGGTTGCTTTTTGGCTATTTCGAGCTGTCGGGCTGATTCCAAGGCAGTTTGCAAATCCAGAAAGTTATTTTTAAGGTGCTGCCAAACAATGTTCGACTCCATCCGACTTATAAAGAAGTCCCGAACGGCATCGTTTTTATTTTTCTCGGCTGTCACGGCCTGGAACTTAAAATCCTTAGCTAAGGATTTCAGCTTTTGGAGGAGCTGGTTGAAATCCTACCCCGTTTCCTGTTTGCATCTTGCGAGTAGAAAGCGTCCGGCGACTTCATTTGGCGGCTTGGGAAACATTTTTTCAAGGGTTTGAATAGCATCTTTGTATGAAGTACATTCAGCCACATAATCGTATATGGTCGGAGAAATATAGGAAGTCAAGCTTCTCAGAATTGTGTACGCTAACTTTCGCGAGAAATTTATCGAATGGGCGGAGCCAGTGACGCCAAATTTTCGAAGAAGTAGTCGAGTTTAGATCCGCGTCGAATTGTTCAGGACGTAGATAGCGTTCCATTTTAAGACAGTATGCATGTCAAATAAATTGATACATGTATGGCTACGAAGCCCGAGTGGTTGAGGTAGACAGAAGACAAAGGCCTAGAGGTTAGGCTTTGTTTGACACCACTGAACGGTGGGACCTGAAAACAATGAAGCGAAAATTCAGTAGAACAACAGTAACAGGTTTAAGGTAAATAGAAAATAGCAAATGAACATAACAGTGCCCAAACCGCAGACCTCATTCATATCGACACAAAAGTCAAGCCTTATGCAAAAATTACCCACGAGCGCAATTGAACTACGACAGAATTATCTATCCAAAGAGTCCACAGAACACCTGGAGATTACCATTAAGTGTCAAAAAATCGTAGTCGTACTAATGCATCAGATTAAGTATGTTTATTCTAAACAGGTGAAGTGGATCAAAGAAGACCCAAACGTGATTCAGGTCCGCCGTTGAACCCAAGGTTAACTTCGAAACGGCTCTATTATCATTTTTACCAGTCTGTCATTGATGTGTTGATGGATAGACTTCCCCGGTGTACGCTGTTCTTTGAGGTAGGCAACGGCTGGAAAGTAGATCAAAGTGATCAAATTATGTCTTGGCAAAAAGGTATGAAAGCCATGAAAGGTGGAGTTGGCCAACTAGGACGCTCCAGACTTCTGGGTTGGAGTCCACGAGACCCGCCCACCAGATGGTTGAAAACATTACGTTATATGACTAGGTGTCCCAGCCGGTAGCATGGTTGAATCGGGGCTCTTTTTTCATCTTCGTGATCTCTGCTTATCAGTTTGTTTTTGATTATTTCTCACTTGATGCTTCTATTTATTTTGCCGTTGAATCGACGATGTTGCGAGGTGGTAATCAAAGCCACAACATAAAGAAGCAAGAATGATGGTTGAGGCAACTTTATTGAAATAAAATCTATGTTTTAATTGATAAATGAGGACTGGTAAAATAGGCAATTATTACTTCCGCCGCAGCTAAGACACGATATTTTACCAGCCTTGATTGTCTGTTTCTAACCTCGTACATTAACCGGTACGTCTGTGTTGCACGCACCGATTAGTTTGCCCCATAAACGCGAAAACCTGCTCGTACTCATTTTATTTACTCCGATATTTGACCAAGCTGGATAATGCTTATGGGAGTGTCCAAGTAGGCGCAGATGTGTGCGACAGATGCATACAGTTATACAGGAACAAGTTGATGATTGTGCATAACGAGGATACGGCTCCTGACACTGTCCTCTAATCGTGAACTCAGGTTTGGTATGAAGGAAACTTAAAGTTTTGTTGTATATTATGAAATAAGTGTTGTCTGTTATAATTTACAATGCATAGGTTTCTCTAAAATTAGGTCCGCAGGCAGGAAGTATGACTAATAGAAACAGTAGATTTCGACAAAATTTTTATCTTGATTGTAACCTAGGGCTGTTTTTGTGTGAGGCAGCACTGAGACTCGTTGGATTCATGCGTCGCATTATTGTCCTTTGAACCCTCAGAATATGAATATTATACAAAATATTCGGCCCCAAACACTGGGCACACTGCAACCAATGTTGCATCAAAGCATGGGTCACGGGGCAGATTTCTGGGAAAAAGAAACGGGGTACTGTTTGAACTTATATTTAAAGTGAATTGTAATTTCTGCCTCTGGTGATTAGTTACACGTTTTGTGTGGAACCAAACAGATGATAAGTGCTGCACTACAGTTTATTGGCGGGTCAATATGTTATTTATCTGCGTGTTTGGACAAACGATCTCGTTAAAGTACCTCTGTTTTACCGTTCGGTTGTAGTAGAACTTCTGTAATAATCCAAACGTAATGGAGTTTTAGAAGGAAAAACCGAATTCGTTCGATCTTAACAACGCACTGCTCACAGTTGATTTCGCATCCGTTAAATGTCTTCTGTTTTGGAAACCTGATAGGCACGTCTTTTTAATGGAGTTTTTGCAACTGCCCAACATTTTAAAACCATATCAGCCATATATCAGATTACCGATAACGGTTTTGGTATTTTACGAAATACCTGAATATATTTAATTCCGTTTAACTTACTTAATTGCGTAATTCGTACGTAGGAAGCCCTCTTTTGAACAAGTATTAGCATGCCTTCCCATACACAATTGATATTTTGGATTATTTTGTAAATGTGTCAGAAAATCAAACAAGTGTTTCGTTGGTAAAGGCAGTTGTTTTGAAATTACATTATTACCGGCTTAGTTCTCGTTTTATTCTCACGTGATAAACCTAGTTTCTATTATATCTTTCATTTCACACGTTGTAACTGCTGTTTCAATACCGTGTAAGCAGAACACAGATAAGAGTAATGATCACTTATTGTTGCCACTCAGACGGCTTATCCAATCAAAGAATGTAACAGTATGAATGATCGAAACATTGGCCTATTTCACGTGTATCAGTAACCGTGTATGTCTGTGGTTAGTTGACCCATACGGGATGGGGGACAGAACTGCTCGCTTGATTAGTGGCTTTGATGTATCGTTTTTCACATCAAGGCATCTTGGCTATGATCATTTCGGGACAGCAAGCGGTATTTTGCACCCAGAACAAAGTTAGTTGGGCAGATGAGTTTGGGATCGAAAGAATATTGCAAAATATATATATATATATATATATATATATATATATATATATATAACACGGATCTGGAACAGACAACGTGCCAAAGAGACCATGGGATAATAGGAGAACAATGTACGAAAAGAAAAAGGACGGAAATGTTAGAGAGATATTTTTTGCAAGTTTTTCCACACACGGTATTTTGATTTCCTTTGTTCGTATCGTTTGTGGTTTATATATATGGAAGGGGTAGAATGGGAAGCCAGCAAAGCATTCCACACTGCATTGACGCCACTGACTTCGGTTTCGGGCCATATCCGCTAGCGTATCAAGCCAACTGTTTTCAGTGTCATTCTTGCTCGAATCTAGTAGGCGACAAGGCCCCCACTGCGGCTAAACGGGAAGTCAGCTTTTTTAAACTTCCCCAGGTCATCGGTTGTCCACCACGCCGCCGTTTCCAGTCCTGTCCAGTGAACGCGAATAAAGTGCGGCGAGGTAAACGCTGAGCGGGCATCCGCAAGACATGACCTAGCCACCGTAGCCGACGAAGAAAAAACAATTACCCTGAGCGATGAATAGTCCATTCCGAATACTCTCCTCCGCACTTCGTCATCACTGACGTGATGCTGTCACCATACTCATGTGATTGTCCGTAGACAACGGTGGTCGAATACGGTCAGCTGGTGCAGATCCTTTTCTCTAACTGGCCAGATTTCGCATCCATAAAGTAGCACCGAGCGAACTGCGGCGTCATAGACTCTACCCTCTAGGGAAAGCCTGATGTCGTGACGATGCCACAGGTGCCTTAGGTTGGCAAAAACCGAACGGGCCTTGGAGATGCGCAGCAAGATCTCGTCTCCGATACCTTCACCAGTGGGAACACAACTTCCCTGGTACACAAAGGTGCTGACAGTTTCCAAACATTCCCCACGAAGAGTGAGTGCAGGAGAATCTCCTTGCCAGTCTTGAAGAAGCATTTTGCATTTGGAGGGAGAAAAGTGCATGCCGTACTCGGTGACTTCGACGGCCAAGTGGTTTAAGGCATCTTGGACGACTTGAGGGTTGTCTCCCAACAAGGCGACATCGTCAGCATAATCCAAGTCGACAACTCTGGTGCCCGGTAGAAGTTCCACTCCATTGTTTGTAACACCGTTAAAGGCTCTTTGAAGCAGGTCATCCATTATGAAGTTGAAGAGGAACGGGGAAATAGGACATCCCTGCCGAACGCCACTTGAGATTACAAAGGACTCAGGTATTTGCCCACAGACCCTTACTCTTCCTGAGGTCTGTCGATAGAGAGCTTTCAGAACGGAAACGTACTTCTCGGGCACGCCGTTCCTCAACAGGCAAGTCCATAGGGCAGTCCTATCGACAGAGTCAAAGGCGGCCCTAATGTCCAGAAACACAACGATAGTTGGCCTTTGATACACGTGACGGTGTTCAAGCAGGAGGCGAAGAGTTGAGAATTAGTCCGTGCAACCGCCGGGACGGAACCCAGCTTGTTTTTCACGACAATGGGGTTTGCGCGATGGAGAAAGTCGGCGGAGGATAATGGACACTAGGAGTTTTGAAGCAACAGAGATCAGCCTTATTCCCCGACGATTAGAACACAGCGTACGGCTACCCTTTTCAAAGATGGGCACGATCGTTGATTCCCCCCAGGATGTAGGAACTTTTTCTTCCGTTCAAACCTTTGAGAACAGGGTTGTCAATTCTCTCACCAGAACCATCTCACCATCTTTGAAAAACGCAGGAGGGATGCGATCTGATCCGTGCGCCCTGTGGCTCTTGAGAGTTTGTATTTCTTTCCGAATTTCTGCTTATGTCGGGGGACTGTCTGGAATAGACCACGCAGAAAGTGTAGGAGTTCCAGGTGCAGTAGAAGCAGCCGGTGGCCAGTTAAACTAGGAGCGAAAGTGTTCTGCCAAGCGGTTTAGCCTGCGCGACAAGTTAGTGATTGATGTCCCATCGGTTTTGCGGACAGTCTCGCTAACACCTGTTTTTCGCGGTCCGGTGGCGAGAATGAGTTGAAAGAGCTTCCTGGAGTCGCCAGAGACAAAAGCTGCTTCCATCTCAAGGGCACGCCCTGGCCACCACGTCTCACGATCAGCACACAAAATGTTTTTCAAACGCGAGCGGAGTTCACGGCGTGCTTTGTTGTGTCTTGCATCAGCTGAAATATGTCGGCGGTTCTCAAGCAGTAACAAGGAGTTTGAAGAAATCCAGCTTCTCTGGGTATGGCCGACTGTACCACAAATGGTCAGGCCGGCATTCAGTAAGGCTTCCTTCAGTCGCTCCCAATGCTCATCGACATCAGATGAGGCGGTGGATTACAGTGCATGGGCCAGTGTAGTCTGAAAGGATCCCAGCACTAGAGGGTCGTCCAGCTTGTCTATATTTAGGCCAGCGTGACTCGAGTTCTTCGAGTCCCCAAACAGCAAGCAGATCGCAGAGCAGACTAACACGTGATCAGAATCGAGGCAGGTTGACCAGTAAGAGCGACAATCTAACACGCTGCCACGCCAACGGTAGCTAATCGCTACATGATTGATTTGAGATCATTCCTGTGTTGAGGAAGGAGGACGCCAGGTGGCGGTACGTCATTTGGAGTTGCGAAAGTTTGTGCTTGCTAGAAAAAGCTGGTGATCAGCACATATTGTCAGCAGTCTTTCCCCATTGTCGGAACGACTGGAGCCGAGGCCAAACTGCCCTCTAGATGACGTTCACTCGCTGTCAGGCGACCGACGCGCACGTTAAGATCTCCGGCGAGGATCACGATATCTGTCCGGTGCGCTGTAGGCAGGAGCATATGGGTCTGTTGGTAGAATTCATCTTTGTCTACCTCCGTACTGCAGTCTGTCGGGACATAGGCGGAAATGTCGAATGAGTCGTATGTACGACCTCGATATCCATTTAATTGGCAAAAACCTCGCAGCCGGACTGCACAAAGTCGGCTGTTGACAGGAATCCAGTCTGACATGGCCGCTTCAGCTCTACGGCTCAGAGCAACACCAACACCGGCCTGGCCGGCTGCTGCAGCGTCCGGGTCTCCAGATAGGCGTAGATGAAACTTGGTATTGGGATTAGCTGGGGACGTTAGTCTGATCGTGGAGCTTGTCTTGCAGTCTTGTATCTGAGAGGCAGCAGATATCGATCAAGGGCGATTCCAATGTGCGAGCTAGACTCACCTGTTGTCTGATTTACGTAAGCCTGCGTACGTTGTAGTTGGCCAATTTGAATCGTGGTTGAGGTTGAAGAAAAGTGGCCTCGGTGGTATGATTTGCTGCGACAATCGTAGGGCAGACGGTTCTAACGGAAGCCTGGTTACAAGCGGCGGCAGTAGTAAGGCAGTTTTGCTGCAGGCTAACGTGTCTGGCACATAAAGCAGCGGGAGAAGTAGGGAGACCGTGGATAGGTTCCGAGTATGGTGGTGGATGAGCATATAATCTTGCGATGGCGAAGGAGCGTGAAAGAGAGTAAAGTGATAGCGAATTTGTATGAGATTCCACGGTTCAGCTTGCGGGCGTAGTACTTCCAGGTTGCACAGGCCAAAGCAGGTGGTTTTCTCAGGGGTCCACAACCGAAGCCTTTAGCTATCCAAAGCCTCCTCCGCAAGGCTGCGGGACGGAGCGCGGTGTCCGAAACTTTATGTGGGCCGGTGACTGATCATTCAGTTCATACGCCCTTCGGATGAGGCCGAACATACTGGGTGCCCAGTTCACCCCTAAGCCACTGATGCCGGTGAACGAAGGTGGGGTTAGATCGAAGTTTGTAGGATTGACTTGGGAAAATTCGGGGGAAGGTAAAAGTCGCCCGCAACACTTTTTGCAATGGCAGGATAGTCAAGCGCAACAATAAAGACGCCCAGGGAAGAGTCGATTTTACAGGCTGCAGAGCCGGGGTGACGTGGGCGCAGCCAGGAAGAGATCAGCCAATATATTTCCTACACTCAAACGTTGCATTTCTGGTGTCACAGGTGAAAGCTTTCGTCCCATTTTTCTAACTTCACCTGGTACTAAACTTGCAGACCGTTGCATCGCACGCCCCTCCGGCATCAGTAGACCTGCATCACTTTATAGACTAGACTGTTAGCGTCGCGTATCTGGCCCTTGTAGCCAATCTTCTGGACATACTGAGGTCACTACTTAGAAGCGCTTGCAATGACAAGTGCCTTATTTCAGGTTACTCCGCTGTCCCGTATGTTGATTGGAAGCGAGACAAAACCACGGCCGGGGCAGATCCTTCCTCCAGGGATCTAGTGACAACTGTGCAAGAGCTGGCTTTATACCAACACCCTCAGGAGTCAAGCCGGATGCAGTCTGCTTAGGGCTGCATCCTGGATCTGGGGAACTCTCCGAGGGGTCTTGTTATTGATAGGATTGAACTTCCCCCCCTTGCAAGTAGAGTCCAACCTGTGCTCCATTTCCAAAAGCCACGGTGGTCCCTGTTCAGCCCCGGGGCCACACATCGGATGTAACTCCGCGTGGGCTCCACTCAAAGATATTCAGGGCTGCTTTAGACATCATCTGATTTTTCCGTGGGTTCAGATGTCGAAATCAATTTTAGCTGAGATTAGGGATTCATCCTATGAATATGAATACCTACTCACCCACAGCAGGCACAGACAGCATGTGAAGGTTCCGCTGCAGTGTGACCTGGAGCTCAGATACCTACTCATACGACAAAATCGGGCTAGTCAGCTGTTCCGATCTACAGCTTAGGGTTATATTCTATACTGGAGGATACGCAACCAGGCTACCGAACAAAAGCGGACAAAGTAGACGGCTTTTGAAGAAACCCTTGCGGTTGACGCGGTGCGAGTGCCCAAGCTCTAGTTTGTCTGGCCCTATCAAAGCACCAGAGCAAAGATGGGTCTCCCGGTGCTGATGGACAACAACGATCAGGTTGCCGCAGATGGAGGAAAGGCCAGCAAAAGCTAAATATTACCCGTCGACGTATTCCCCGGTGGAGGGCACACAAACCCCGACGGTGTGGCCCAACGTTGTTTGTTGTGCCTGACCTTGTGGAGCCAGAAGTGGGCAGCATCCTTGAATCCGTCAGGACTCACTAGCCACCGGGGCCGGACGATGTGCGTTCGCCGACGATGAAGGAGTTGGCCGACCATTTAACTCCATCTTTGACTCGGATGTTCACTATGTCTTCGGCCTCTGGTAGACTATCTTGAGAGAGGAAAAAGCCATGATCTTTCCGCTGTTCAAGAGTGTTTGTATTTGCATTTGATCAGACTCTGGCTAAGACAGACGTCCGCTTTTCAGTCAGGAATAATTTTCACTTCGAGCTTCACCGAGTCATTTAGTTGAAAAAAAGATCACACGTAAAAGTAGCTAGGAAGTTCTGCGAACTCTCGTGCCCGGCTTGTGAGGATCCGGGACAGACATGGAATGGCATAGCATTGTAGGTGTTTGAACGGGGAGGTTTGAGTCAAAAGTAGAAGCGCGTAGAGGCGAGGGAGTTGCATTCAGATAGATCACTGTGTGAAGGATGGGTGTTGTCTCCGTGGATTCTGAGGGCAAAATTGTCAAGTGCGGCCAGGTGTAGTTCACGAAGCTTAACCGACAGTTGAGTTAGGGTTACAAAAGCTATCCGAATGATGGTGAATAGACCCGGACAGAGAATTTTGAAATCTTCCTTCAGAAGGCCAGCAAAATTACCAGAGGAACAGTAAGGTAGAACGGGAAAAGCACATGGATAAACAAAAAGGGAAGTGCCAACCTGTTAAGCATTTAAGTGCCTAAGCTTTCGGATCTGATAAGAAACCTGGCGTGAATTTTCCACACAGTTTGAGGTGTAAGATAACCGCCTGACGTTTTGTGTCCATGGTGATTCCTTAACCTTTGGTGGAACCCAATTCAACTGGCGGTTCTTTAGAAGCGACAAAATGAATGACAGAGATGAACCCAACGCGTAATTATAGATATACGTTCAAAGCGCTTAGGAAAGTTCATTGGTAAACTGGATTGAACAGAGAAATCCTAAATACGATACGGATTGTCGGAAAAGTCATCAAATTCCCAGGCTACAGAAACAAACTGGCAAAAATTCACATCACTGGCTTACTTGAATGAGTGCACTGGAGATCTGGAGGGAACTTCGTTGATGAAGATGAAAAATAAATGGAGAAAGCACAACTCTCTGAAGCACTCCAAGGGTTTGGATGTTTGAAGACCTAGTTTTTTGTACTGAGTTATGTTGATAAAATAATCATACAACCGTGCCAGTAAAGGTGTGGAGCAGCCGACAGGTTCCAGTTTACAGAGGAGGGGAGACCGCAGAATAGAATCAAAATCGGATGATAAGTATAGAAAGGCTCGCCTCATGGACTCCGCCGATCCACCAAAGGGTTTGGTCATATGATGGACTAAGGAAGCTACAGTATCAACAGTGGAACCCTTCTATTTATGGGCGAACCGTTAGCCGTTGCCGAGGAAGTTCATGGAAGGGTTTGGACATTTAGGGATGACACGATCTGTAAGTTTAGTACCAGGTGAAGTTAGAAAAACGGGACGAAAGCTTTCAGCTGTGACACCAGAATTGCAAAGTGTGAGTGTAGGAACAATAGTGACTGGTCTCCATTAGTCTGGAACAGAATACAAGCACAAAGATTTGTCGGAGAGAAAAGTGAATATATCGGTTGAGGCAGCAGCTCCAAGTATAATAATTGATGACGATGGGCTATCAGAACCAACACCTGGGGTTGTTTCAGAAGTACGGAGAGGCTCAAATACTTCTTCAGCGGAGAAAGTAGTTATGTGCTCGCCATATTCTGAAAAAAAACAAATTGTAGAGTCATTTAGTCGGTGGATAAATGTTTCTTACTCTTGATGCCAGGTACTAACTAGATCCCGAGGATGACACATGGAATACTCTACAAACCAAAGGTCCCAACTCGCCAAAAGACGGTAAAAGTCGATGGACTAGTTAAGGGACGATTTGTATTGAGACAACGTTGTTCACTTCCACGTTTGGGTGAGACGCCGGAAACAATAATAGCTGAGGAAGCTAAACATTGAACGGTCTTCTAGTAAAGCATTCAAAAATGTGCTTATCATTTGGTGGAAACCAACTGCCCTTACAGCTAGCATGAAAACAAAGCACAGCCCTATGGCATCAAACAACATACAAACTGCCTAGAGCTAAGTGTCAGTTTGTTACGTTTGCCAACTGTTATCTTTGGTCATGAATTTGCCCATTCAAACTCAGTCATCTCCGGGTTGCTACAAATGCACCATTGATAGCGGCCTACAGTGATCACCGCGAGTAAGATCCGTTAACTCGATGGGATGGAGGCTAACGCAGAAATGTAGTGCGACCAATCAAAGGCTGGGGCAGAGTCCGTCTCGGCCAACTACCACCCTGTTAGCCCCATTTTCGTGGCTGGAAAAATTATAGAGAGGTTTCTCGGATAAGTGAGCACCTGGAACACCATCAACTACTGTGCACACAGCACCACAACAGATGGTCTGCCGATTCCCACTACCCGTGCGGTAAGAGAACCAGGCCTGCATTATTCCCGTTCCTTTAACTTTCATGAACAAGCTCTGACCCGAATTGGCCAGTCAAGAAGGATAACTGCACTTATCCTCAGAACATACAGTACTCAGGAGAGTATGCTCCTAACATTCAAGATACACGCTAGCTCCTCGTTGGAATACTACCCCCTGGTCTTTTCCCTGATGCAAAAGGCCGACCGGGTCAATATAGAGAAAGTGCAGCGCCCTTTCACCAAAATATTAATCGGCACCCATTCCAACCTTAGCCACAGAGCTAGGTGCAAACTACTCCGGCTTGAACCTTTATAGTTCCATCGTATCAAGCTCTGTTTTTCATTTCTCTTCAACCCCCTGCACTCAAGAGTCCACTCATCTGATAATCCACTTGATTTCTCTAGTGAAACTCCTTACTCCCTCCGTCACAGAAAATTCGCCGATGAAACCCTCAATCTAGGCCCTCATTAAGATCTAGATATTTCTCGGTTATCCATCCTAGCCTCTGGAGTATGCTTCCTGACTCACCGCGCTCGTGTCACAGGCTAAAACAACTAAAAAGAGCAGTAAGCGGAATCCTAGACGCATCTTCAATCAGCCTGACTCGCAATAGCATAAACGAAGATGAAGTATATGAAGACTGTCTTGGTTATTAGACTCCAACGAGTCACAGTCCTTTTCGACCGACCCCGTCCCATGACCCGTCTGATAATCGTGCCCATGTATATATACGTGATTTCCTGTGTGCTCGATTCGCTCTTCCCTTCTCCCTAATCAGACCTTGCCTTCCTACGCTCTAATTTTCCTACACATACTTGGTCTGCAAATAAAATCCAGTTCAAAGCCCCGTTGAAACAACCCCTATCCGGTAGAAGTCACGTGACTCTGATTCACTGTTATGCCTTATGATCGGTTTGTTGAGTCCTAGATCTTTACAACTATTCACTTCTCACCCTAAGTTTGCGATTTTTGGCTGAAGCTCGTTGATTCACCTGTGCAAATCACCCAATGCTCCAGCAACAGCCAGCGACCAGTGGTGACACTTTTCACCAACTTCGTCATGCCCGTGAATTTACCCAGCATATCATAACCTACGATGCAGTCACCAGATGGCTCGAGTATATACTGGAAACCCATCCAACTCTGTTACTGGCAGAAGCAAGCGGCCAAGTATAGCCCCACGAATGTTGCCATTATCTGAGTGATTTTTCCACTCCCTGCCCTTTCCTTTCACAGCTTGCAGCAGCAGCTCCCCCGCAGGTTACTGCGCCTAGTCTGGGGCAATCTCGCGATAAGGAGAAAAGGCTGTAGCTATCAGTCCCGGACGCAATCGGCCATGTGTAAATTTGCTCTCTCACTCTTTTGTAATATTCAGAAATTAAAAAAACAATAAATTGAAAGTGAACACACTCCCTACTGGGAAGGTCCCAGGTTAATGCTCTCTACCCTCTTCTGACAACAGCCCAGACCCAACCCTGCACATGGGAAATCCCAAGCTTCTGAGGTAGCCTCCAGTTCTTTCTGTCCGAACCAGTACGGGGTAACGTCCCGCGCCCAGGCTCTCCACGTATGCCTTCCGACTCTGCTTTTCTCAGGTTCAACCTCTTTTGGTTCCCTGCAAAACCCATAAACAGCTTGCCAACGTCTAATGCAGTAGCCAATACACGGTTGGAATAGTTGTACTATGCGGCCTCTGCCCCGACGACACCCTGATATAGATATGCCCACGGTTCACAACTATCGGCTAAACCTCGCCTGTGTTGGTTGCCGGAATGAAGGACGTAATTATCGCACTTTCATGGTTTACCATCTACAACTTCGCTTTTTCTAACATCTCGAGCCCACGCACTCATAGTGATGTCCAATGTCGGCGATGATTTGTCTGCTACTTTGTTGACTGGATTATCCAACCAAAATGTCTGCTGACTCTAGATCCCTAAAAAAACGTTTCGTTCCTTAATGGAAGATGCTTGCCTTCGTTTAATTCTCCTGTCCCGGGCTAGAACTCAACGGTCTCATCGTGCTTTTGTTGCTTTTTTCTCGTGTACTCGAGTTTCACCGCGCAGATTACCATTCTTTGATAACCAAGACTTACTAATCAGCGCATTTGCTTGTGGAAGGTTAAGACGCCATTCCACCCAGAATCCGTATACTGCTGATTTCCTATGACCCCACGGAATACCAGCACGTTTTCTTTCATACGAAAAAGCGTCAACCTAACTCCGAGTATTTTCTTTCCTTTTCACCATGTTTGCCGTCCTCGCCCAGAGTTAGTGCAACGACCAGACTGCTGTCTCGCTTGTTCCCCATTCCTCTTCCTGGTCCCACTCTTTTCTATTGTTTTATTTCCGGTTCCCAAATGGGCACCCTCTCCTCACCACCACTTACCAGTTAATTATCTTGCACTCCGGCTAAGCCTGCTCTTGGTATCTCTTAAGATCTCTACTCTCTCAACTACTCTAGAAAACTACCACCCTCCGTCCGCTAATCCCCATAGGTCAGCCCACTGGCCGTCAGATAACAAAATAATCATTGTCTGGTTTCTAATAAAACGATAACCATAACCCGAAGCTGGAACACTCTCCAGGCTGCCACGTTCCTGATCTCTTTCAGACCACACTGGTTACTTGGGTATCCATCAGCCAACTCGAAGTCATTCCCGGACTATCGTTCGAGCTAAACAATGCAAACAATCGGATGGACAATGGTTAAACCTATACTCACCGTAGATGGCTGATTGTGATCAAAACCCTATAACCGGAGCAACAGCCCCTCATGAAAGTCTCACAAGATCGCGGAGTGGATTCTTGACACCAATCATCACCCCACACCGGCTCGATATCTATTACCCTTACTTCATTAAGTCAGTTCGATTCATCCTGCTTTTCAGCACGAAATCGTGACGTCAAGTCAAGATCACCCTAACGTGGAATGCTGGTTGTTTTGTTTTGTTTTTCGCTTACCCCACTGTTTAGGCTCATTATGGCATTCACCCTGATATATATCACCCCATTACCCGAAATAAAGACCTAGTTGTGTAAACCACTGCGGCACACCAACGTGCAGCTGCTAGTTATTATCGCGAGTTATAGTTAAAAATTATATTGGATATTCTCTGCCTAAATTCCATTTATTAACATTCTGCAAGACTTACCTAGCAAACCTTCTTTGATTCTCGCCACGATACCATCTTTCTAGCGTTTTTACATCCCACTCCCTACAATCCATCTTCTACCTTATTCTTGCTACGCATCCACCGGGGCACCTTCTGAAGTTTCTGTCCCACTGTGTCCCTATTTATTTTCTCCCATAAGAAAGAACTCTAGTTCCACCCGGTCCATCGATCCCGTATCTAAAGTATACCTCCCTGTACAACCTGCTGTTGTGATCCAAGCAATAGTACACTACCTACTGTATCCTTTACGGGCCGCGTATGTGCATACCACACTGCAAAATTCTACTAGCTCACTACCCCTCGTCGCCCGAAGTCTCCTCATCCCAACTATGTATATTTATATATGGTGGGCTGTATAGCTCACTTCTTTTACCGCGTTGTTCCATAGATCTCACATAAACCTGTACGCATATAGCACCTTCGTACCTTCATGGTATGCATAGATCCTTGGCCTGCCTTCCTCTAGCTGACCGATTTCCTGCTACCTCCTTACCTTCGTCGTACATTTTTACTTATGATGCAATCCCGGTCCCCAAACAGTGCTTGGAAAATCCGTATTGCTAAAGATGGCGAGTGCAAGCACACCCAAACAACCACAACAACCAGGCAGTGCTTTGTCGCCATCGTTAACGTCGACCGTGAGTCTTTTTATAGTCCGAGTGGCCTCATGCAAAGTTTCATCGGACTTAGAACCAAGGTGGAGCTGTTTGATGAAATCCTTTCGAAGGTTTCACCCCTGGCTACTCTCCTTGATCCTGTAGCCACTATATTCCCCAAAGAGCTTGATTTCGGTGGAGCACCTCCCCGAACCTGTATCGACCAAAATATACTACCGCAATACCAACTCCAAAAACTCAGTGGTTTTTATTGTTCCAGCCAGCTTACCGCTTTCCTCAGCGGAACACAACACCCTCAGTTCGTTTAATATGGCTCACTGTATGTGCCACTGCAGGAGGCCACGTAGAAAGTCCCAGCCACATAGTTGTCCCCTGCTATTCCGATTTGTGGACGATCTAACAGCTAAAGTGTTCAGTAGCAACAAGTTGACAGTTGCTGCCATTTAGCCTTTTGAGGACATTAAGGTATTTCTTGAAAAAAACTCTCCAACGGGAAACTTTTCGCTCGCTGAGAAGTAACTCTGCCTTGCCCATGAAGGCTGACCCTACTGGAACCGACATGAAGGTTATCCAATGCCCCACTGGCAAGAAGTCAACGGTGAGCTCAGCGCCTCACCTCGCCTACCTGCATACTGTCCACCTAGATGTGTCTAACCCCCCACCATCGGTTCCAATTCCACACAAAACGTCTTTTTCTACAGCCTCCCCCAATAGCCTCTACCCCCAGTAGCTCTCACCCCCCGACCACAGGCCCCAAACGGTAGGCTACTCCAGTATTAGACCCGCCCTCCCCACCACCATAGCCTCAGAGCCAAGACAGGTCCCTGGTAAAACCATCAGCCCCGCCGTCCTCCGGGCCGTTGGCAAATGGTATCAACCACCGCTCTTGTTCTAACGACTCCACAAACTACCCACCTGAGGCTAGCTCATCCGCGACAGTTCGTAGTTATCCTCGTAAGTGCCCCTCCAATTCTCCTATGAGCCTACCTGATACTCCCAACAGATCAGCTCTTGCTCAACCAATCACTCCATCTACTGGTCCCCACACTCAATCGGCAATTTGCCTGCAGCGTACTCGTGGACTCCGCAAGTGGAATCCGATTGGGCCACCATCCAGATTCGTCTAACTCTACCATCCCCATAAGTAGGAGTAACCTTCAGCGCCATGTCATTGCCACGCATCCTTCCTTTGCCTAACATCCATTTCCACTGTCGTTCCCTCTACCTGATCGAATAGGTCATGCCTATCCTCCATCTCCGTTGCTAACCTATATCCCTTCCTGCCCCCCAGACACCAACCCTCCATACTACAGCCTCAGCATGCCCACGCTGTTCCCCTTTGATCCCCTCCACCAACCCCCATCTAATCCCAAAGTACCTAGCAGATACTCCAGCTTCGTACCTATATTCCGCTTCCTCGCCCCACCTACTCACCCTCCCCACTTACCGGATCCCATGCCCCTCATAAGCCTGCAAACCTTTCCAAATTTCGCCGCTCTCTTCCAGCCCCCCCCCCACCCCAAACTACCTCCCAGTTACTAACCCAAATACCTCCACCCCCACGCCGACCTACCGGCCTTATACTCACTCTGCCCAACAGGTGGGTTTTCTGCGGTCAAGATCTCGTTTTTCCCCGACCGGCGCCCTTCACCAGTGGCCATATTGCTAATCACCCTATGGACCATATCAACAATCTTTCACAGACCTATGGCACCGATCACTCCTCCCTCGATGTCATGCCTTCTAGTACCTTACACACTGCACTCCCTCCTGTCCGCCTCGATTCGACAGATATTCTAGTCCTCTCACTTTGCAACATCGTGCCCCTCCCTGTGTACCACGTGACACCCCTCCGGCCCACATCAGCAGCTTGTTGCACAGCCATCGTACTGATCACCTACAGCAATCGGCGGCGCATCACGATAAAGCGTTGCCTAATTTCCGTCCTTCATCCAACACCATCCGCCCTCCCACTTCTATTGACGCTCTATCCTCACTGAGAACAAATTCCTATCGCCACAGCGATCTCAACGGTCTTGCACCTGGCACCAATGCTTCGCGCTCACTGACACTGAACTGCTTCTTACTAGTTCTTACTAACGCTCGATCAGTAGTTGGAAAAATACCGCATCTGCGATCTCTGGCATTTGCCTCAGAAGCTGACATTATACTGGCAAACGAATCCTGGCTGTCAAATGATGCCTCGCTTGATCTTGTTCGCATAGCTGGGTACCAGTGCCTCTCGAGCACCCACCTGTCCAGATGTAGAGGCGGCCGTTTGGCCTTTGTAAGATGCGCTATCCACGATGGTGTTATTGACCACCCATCTGTTCCTTTTATTAGAGATTCGTTATGGCTATCTACTCACGCCTCCAGACATACCCATACTCTTGGCTGCGCCCAAGTCCCCCCGGCTCTGCAGCCTGTAAAATCGACTCTGCCCTGGGCGTCTTTATTGTTGCGCTTGACTATCCTGCCATTGCAAAAAGTGTTGCGGGCGACTTTTACCTTCCCCCAATCGGCTGGTCCTTTTATACTAGCCACCCCGCCCTTTCCACCTCCCCCTCCTGTGTCCCTCTTGGTGGATGGACCCAACATGTCTCCTACCCTACAAGGGGGAACAGCATCTTAGACCTGGTATTCTCCATCGATGTTCCTGATATCACCACCCAGATTACTGATCACTTCACGGGTAGTGCCCACCGTGTCTACAGGTTCAAAATTGGATGCTTTAGCTGTTCCCGTCCGATGCAATCCCCTCCCCGTGTTCCGACTTCCTAACATTCATGTAACTGGCTCCTAGTACCAATGATAATCCGTCTCCCCAACTGCGACACCTTTTTTCTCTCCTCTGATCCCCTCACTCATCATCATCATCATCGTACAGCGTTAAACAGTAGGGCAAGCCCCACTGACCACTGCCTTTCTCACCATGTTGCACGTTGAATTAAAAAGTATGAATATACAAGATGGACAGGGAGTGGACCTATATGGGTGGGAAAAGAAAAGAATGCCCTAGTAGCCAACACACGGAATACACAGTCTAACTGTACAAACGTACACCGATCAAACATTCTGATTCGATAGAAAGTGACAACACGATCTCCACTGTTCGCGGTTCGCAGCCATATCCTTCAGTGTCTCCAGCCAACTGGTGGACGGATCTTTTGGACCCCAACCACGAAGACGTGAAGCACCTACTTTTCCTAAGTCTGCTGTACATTTTCTCATTCCTCGCTGCCACGTCATCTGTTGACCTCCACGTGGTCTCTTCCACTCCCTAGGAGGGGCGGAGAATAGGACACGGTACGGTAGACGTGTGTTTGCCATACGTAACACGTGTCCCAACCAACGAAGTCTACTAAGTTGGATACGCTGTGACAAAACGTTCTCTGAATTAGTACCCAATACTCGCTTTCTTACCTCATCGTTGCTTACTCGGCTATTCCACCCAATCCTAGCGATACTACGTAAGCATCGATGGTCGAAAACCTCAAGACGACGAATATCTTCTGCACGCAGACTCCAAGTTTCGCAACCATACAACAAAACTGAACGCACAGTGGCACAGTATACACGACCTTTCAACTTCAGTGAAATATCGGATCGGCGCCACAAGTGCTTCAGTCCAGCGTACGCCGCTCGAGCTTTGGATATCCGCGTACTCACCTCTACTACTGTGCTCCCATCCTTCGTCACGCAGCTACCGAGGTAGGTGAAGTTATCGACAACTGCCAGCACCTCCCCATCGAGCATCAAGCTCGGAATCGTTGACGTCCAGTCTTGTAACATCATCTTGCACTTTGAAGGTGCAAAACGCATGCCCAATGGAGCTACAGCTCTTGCGAGATTATCTAGTGCATGTTGAGCATGTTCCGTGCATTCGAACAAGCAGACAACGTCGTCTGCGTAATCCAGGTCACATAGCTTTTCACTATTTCCTAGTTCGACGCCTACATCCTGAAAATTTTGCAGCGCACTGTCCATTATTTCGTCCATAACGAAGTTGAACAGGAATGGAGACAAAGGGCATCCCTGCCGAACACCACTGGTCGTTTCGAACCGACCGGATAGTTCACCGTAAACCCTTACGCGGCCAGAAGTATGAGAATACAATGATCTCATTAGGTTCACGAACTTCTGGGGCATACCTTTTCGATGAAGAGTACTGAAAAGCGATGTTCGATCAACTGAATCGAAGGCGCCTTTCAGGTCTAAGAAAATCATTATTGTTGGTCGGCGGTGCGTGTGACGCGTTTCAAGTAGTCGGCGAAGAGTAAAAATCTGGTCGATGCATCCTCGACCTGGGCGGAATCCTGCCTGCTGTTCGCGGACATTCCTCTCGGGAGCCGGTGTAAGACGGTGCAGCAAAATCGAAGCTAATACTTTGGTGACTATCGGGATTAAGCTAATCCCGCGATGATTACTACAGTCATTGCGTATTCCCTTCTTGAAGATGGGAACAATCAATGACTCGCTCCATATTAACGGAATACGCTCCGCGTTCCAAATGTCACGGATCAAGGCGGTAAGTGATTTTATCAACGCCTCACCACCCAGTTTGAAAAGAACTGGAGGAAGTTCGTCGGGACCTGCCGCTTTCCCCCGCCTTAGTAATCGAATACATGACTCTACTTCTACTTCTGATGGGGGCTCAAGTGATACCACCCAAGAAGTCACAGTTGTTGACACGGGAGTAACTACACTAGCGTGCGGCCAGCTAAACTGTTCCTTGAAGTACTCGGCCCATCGGTCAAGCCTTTGCTGTTTGTTATGGATGGGTTCTCCATTCCTACTGCAAATCGCTTCACTGACCTGAGTTCGCCGTCCACCGGTGTCACGAATAAGTTTGAACAGTCTTTGACTGTTACCTGAAGCAGCTGCCACTTCCATTTCTTCGGCTACATTGACCCACCAATTTTCGCGATCCTTCTTAAGGCTTCGCGTAACTTGTCTTTGCAGCTTTCTCCGCATCTTATTCATCTCCTTACGGTTCGAAAGCTGACGCTTTTGCTCCATTATACTCAGCGACTCTTGCGAGATCCAGTGTCTTTGATGGACAACGGATCCAGGACCACAGGCAAAACCTGCTGCAACGTGCATCGCCTGTTTGATATGAGACCAATGCTCATCTACATTACTGTTCGTCGTAGATCCTAGCTCATGTGCTAACTTCTGCTCATAACGGGTGCGTACTTCTGGATCAAACAAACGTTGCACGGCTAATCGGGTTTGCGGTTTGCGACGATGGCCATGGAGCTGGAGAGATAATCGCATTAAAACTAAGGCATGGTCCGACTCTACGTACGTGGACCAGTAAGATCTACAGTTCTGAACAGAACTGCACCACCGGTAGCTTACGGCGATATGGTCAATTTGACTAAAAGTACCTGTAGAGTTAGAGCGCCATGTCGCTGTGCGACGCCAGCTGTGTCGGAAATTTGTGCTAGACAAGAACAATCGATTGTCTGCACAAAATTGGAGAAGCCTATCCCCGTTATCTGTACGCTCAGCGGGTAAAGCACAACGCCCACCTAAACAGGCTTCTGACACACTGAGTTTGCCAACTTGTGCATTGAAGTCACCAGCTAGCACTACAATGTCGGAACCTTTACTGCTGCGAACGAGAGTGGCGAGGGCATCATAGAACTCATCTTTCTGCAAGTCTAAGCTGCAGTCCGTTGGGGCGTACGCCGAGATCACGAACAAATTGCGTTTAACACAACTATCCTTTCGAACGCCGACTGACCCTTGGAGTCTCACAGCACATAAACGACTGTTAACAGGAATCCAGTCTAATAGGGCAGCCTCAGCCTTGTCAGTCAAGACAATTCCTACACCACGTTGACCCACAGCTCTAGCTGCTTCGTCTCCTGAGGTGCGCAGAATATACCTCGATGAGATACCAGGAGCAGTTAGCTGAATTACATTGCTCGAATCCTGGATACGCGTTTCGCTTAAGCAGCAAACATCAATCTTCAGAGAGTTCATTGTGAGGGCTAGGCACGCCTGCTGACCGGCCTGCATGAGTGTACGCACATTGAAGGAGCCGAGATTCAGAGGCTGACGGGGCTTGAGAAAATGTGAGTTACCAGACAGAGGATTATTCCCGACACTATTTGACAGTGAATCGTTGCAAGTATCGACCGTGTTATCAATGGGAGCATTATGGGTGGATAGATGGGGCAAAGAGGGATGGTTAGGGACAGAAGACAAAGGTTGAATAACAGAGAGGGATCTCTGAGCAGTAGCACACTTATCACTACCCACCCCGCTCGATGCAATGGGCAGCGCGGTCCTGATTAGCCTGCGCGACGACCGATGCAGTATGGAATTCTTTGTAGTCGTGCAGTTCATGGGAGATGTTGGACGGGTACTGCTAGGGTGTCCAGCCTCACTGTTGTGAACTCTCTCTACTCCAACCTCCCACACTGCTTAAGTACAGCTAAACCATGTGTCGGTCGACGCCCCAAGTCCAGCAGCTCATGCCCGTCACTTTCAAAGTGTAAGCTGGCCAGGCTGCAACCTACCTTCGCTAGGTCACACAACTCTACAATTCTCCTGCGCATAAACCAGCTGCAACCGAAGCTGCGACGCATGGCCGATTCGCGTCTGAGGGGGCAAGAGGCCATCGCCCTAGCACACCTCAACAAAACTGGCTACCTGTCAAACCTGCTTAGTAAAAGGCCCAGTCAATCCAATCTTACCCCACCCAAATTCCCCATCTGCGGCTCATCTACCGCCAACACCCCAGTACCTATTTCTGAAGCTCTCAATGAGTATTCCTCTTCCTCCCTTATATACTGCCCTGGTATCCCTCATCCTTCAATCGATCGATCCACCCCTGCCTCTCTTTCATCCATTCTCTCCACCCATCTAGAGATTAAAAAATCAGCTTCCTCTAACAAGCCCCCTCCCAAACCGTACCCAGATGATCTCCCACCGGCCCTCCTCCGTCTTGGTGGTCCTGACCTCCCTTTATCGCTACCTAATATATACACCACCTAAATGCTTCGCAGTTTCGTCCCCTCTCAATGTAAAACCTCCGTTTTAACTCCGCGCTTCAAAAAGGGTGCACTACATAACCCAGCTAACTATCGGCTCCTCATAACCACACCCCAGTAGTCTGCAAAATCATGGAGAGAATTATCAAAAAACACATTGTTTAGCGCCTCTTATTCAATAAACTGGTGAACCCTGGGCAGCATGGTTTCTTGAACTCCCGCTCCTGCTCTTCCTGCCAGCTGGACTTCTTCAAAGTCTTATCGTCTGCTGCCGGCGCCGGCAACTCTGTAGTCGTCCCGTACCTCGACATGTCTAAGGTTTTTGACCGTGTTCCCCACATGCATCTGTTAGCCAAAATCCGGCCCCTCGGTATTTCTGACCCTCTCCTCTGTTGGCTTTCCTCGTATCTCTCCCACAGATCACAAGCTGTGCTCGTCGATGGCCACTTATCTCCTGCCAAACCCGTTACTAGTGGTGTCATCCAAGACAGTATCTTGGGCCCACTACTATTCCTTATTTATATCAATAACATTTTCTCTTCTATTCACAACGGAACCCCTTTCCTCCTTGCCGACAATATGAAAATGGTGTACTCCTTTCTCCCTAATGACTTATCCGTGACCCTGTGCAACATGTCGCGTGACTTACTCTCGCTCCAAATTTGGTGCGTCTCGTGGCTGATGAAATTCTCTGCGGGGAAAAGCTTACTCCTACGTTACAAGTGCACTGTTACGCCCGGCCAAATTTGACTGGATAACCTACCCGTCCCCATTCACCCCACGTTTATTGATCTTGGCGTACGCTACCCTTGTTCCTTTAACTTCTCAGAAAAGGCATCGTTCCAAGTTGATAAAGCCAAGCAAGCCCCCGGTTTTATTTATTGACGTTTCTTACTACCGGCCAGCCGCCTCTCCACGTATCTTTCACGTGAAGACCGCCCCTAGAATACTGTCCGATTACCCCCCGCCTCTGGCCACGTTCCTCTATTGTATCTCTTGAGAACGTACAGCGTACCTTTAGCAAAACCCTGTTTGGCGTGTCAATAGCCCTAACATACCGCTAGCGCTGTGAGCTCCTTCAAGTTGAGCTCCTGTGGATTCATCGCACGAGATTCAACCTGGTTTTCCTCTGTAAGCAAATCCGAAACCAGGCCTACACCTCTTATCATACCTCGTTTGCTGCCCCCTGCTCCTACCACATCCGACATCGCGCCTCCTTTCTCCCTGTCTCTCAATCCAATCTCAGTCTGAAGTCCCGAATTTTTCTGTCAGCCTGTTCTAAAATCTGGAACAAACTCCCGCTTAGCCTACGCGGTGCCTCAATGTTCGCTTCTAGGCGCGCACTTGTGTGATACTTAACAGTTTCCAATGCTATACTGCTCACCAATGAGTTCGTTTCCACAGATCTGGCCTTTGAAAGGGGCCTCACTTCGAGACCCTACTACCTCTGCGCCACAGGCCAATAGGCGTACTCCATGCTCGACACTCCTCCTCTCCTCAGTGCCATGAACTATTGCCATTGCCATCCATGATCCACAGCGAACTTATCTCCTGCCTTCATAAGATAACCCTTTTACTCACCCACTTTCATCTGTTATCCATTATTTTTATCTTCTTTCACCCCTCACCATCCGTTGCTCCCCAGCTGGGGCCCACCCAGACTGCGCTGTTCTATCCCTTTTCCCTTTTCAGTGATCCTCGATCACGGCCAACCACTTCCGGCACTGTACTGACCATCCCCCTGGCAGGTGCGCTCGGATAATATCGCCACACGGCCGTCTACCACTCGCCGTTCCCATTGGCTCTGTTGTCCATGGTCTCACAACTCGGCCCATTGATCTTGGGTCACGCACCCCTGTCGCGGTCTCTTTGCCTCCTGTTCACTTACCAATGATCACCCGTGCCATTTCTAACGGCGCGGGGTGCGGGGCGTGGTCAGATCCACCACTTTGGCCGGCGCACATCGGGCGTGCAGGCCGTCTGCAACGACAAGCAAGCGCAATTAGGCTGGTGGATCATACCTTCTGTGTTCACTTCACGAAGTATTTTTCAGATTGGGTGCCCAACGCATGGCCAGCCCCACTCACTAGCACCGGTTGCGGATCGCACGCTCTAACTACCCTCGCACTACCGTCTCCGATACTGTCGGTTGAAAATTGCATGCTCCCCATCCTTGTTCCGCCGCGGTATGCTCATCTATAGTACTTATCATCTGTTATCACTTTCCATTTTTGTCTTTCCACCACGGTATGCACACCCATCCATTCTGTCCTTGCTCCTATTGCCTCTCACCATGAAACCTCTCATTGCATGGCGTCACTGTCGTCCTGCCCACTCTCCTCTGCCGACGCTCGCCAATATTTCTTTTTACCACCTGCCGCCATTGTCGGCTTCCAGTCCCTATTCACTTGGTGTCACCCCATGCTCATAACGCCCATTGATAGCGTTCTTGCACCCCACTGCCTGTCGTTTTGGTGAATTCCTCCTTGTTCTCCCCCTCGTGTCCAATGCCATTTCGCACCAGTTGCACCCACACCCATGTCCAATCCTCATATTAAAACTCGCCGCCCCAACCTATGCATCTTTTACAGTCACATTTGTTATCTAATCACTACCACCATATTTTCCTTTCTTGACTCGGCGATTCCTCTGTGACACTTTCCATTAGGCAGTGCCCCGATCAGCATCCTCCTGCTCAATCCACCCGTTCAATTGACCGCGGGCACGCAGCTCTCCAGTTTCATTGCCCCAACTCCGTCAAGCATTCATTTCTTGGGCCTCTTGTCCTATCACTGGTTTACCTATCCTGGTGCTTCCTGCTTCTTTCTTCTCTGCCGCCCTCAAGTCTCACCTGTAGTAAAATGATCTGATTGATCATGCCCCACCTGTGTCTCCTCGGTCATTACTCTCATCTCCCGTTTTGCATATTGCTCGCCACAGGCATTTTCTGTGTGCCTTTCAGTTTGGTCTGCTTTTCCGTGCTCCACCGGCTGTAAAGACAACGTTACGTCATGGTGTTCACTTACAGTTCCAAACAGTTTGATCTTCCCCTGCCCGATCCCTCTGGTGCGTCACCACATGTCGCACCTACACTGATCAAATAGTGAGACCCATTCTCACCTGTTCTATTCGCTCCTATTCTTCATCCTCCCTCGGTTATGATCTGCTGTTCGTGGCTGACATCACTTCTGCGCTTCTTCAGTTTTTTCTCCCTGTTAATCCACCATGTTAACCCGTCATGGAAGAACTTCTCCGAATTTTCCCAAGTCAATCCTACAAACTTCGATCTAACCCCACCTACCTCTTTCGATCACTTATACATTTTTCCCCCAGCACTCGGTTGTTTTTGCTCCTTCTCCTAGCATATCTGTTCATATACATATATATATATATATACATGTGCTTATATACATTCTCCCTGCATTCTGCACTTTTCGCCGGCAATTTCTCATGCCCTCATCCCACTGACCTACATGGTATGAACCCATTCTTTTTACATATGTGCCCCACATTTACCATATCCAATCCATCCAAATCATTTTTGCAACCTATACCACCTTCTACTCCTTCCAATGCTCGCTATCTGTTCTACGATGCGTTTTGTGCCCTATCTGCTGACCAGCTACTACAGTATAGCAAGGCTTCATTACGGCCTGCTGGACTATTCGATCTCTACGTGACAACGCCAGTATCACTCAAGCGAACCCTGCCGGTGCGGAGCGCGGTCAGATCCACCGCTTTGGCCGGCACACATCGGGCGTGCAGGACGTCTGCAAAGACGTGCGGGCGCAGTTAGGATGACGGATCGCACTTCCTGTCATAAAAAATGGTTTTCAGGTTGGGTGCCCAACGCACGGTCATCCCCACCCACCAGCACCGGCTGCGGCAAGAAAACAACGTTTATACACCCAAAATGCTGCAAATATGGACCTACCTCCCTCAGTTATCGCCAATTTTTCACCGTACTCTTCTCCGTCTTGGCCATCTTAACTTACCACTTCTTACTCTCGGCAAAATCTACCTTCCCTAGCACATAATTATCGCGCCGTTAAAAGACCGTTTCCGTACACGGCTTACCGTTCATTGTCCTTTGTTCCGAGGATTCATACCAAACCACCCGCTTGTCCCATTCGCAAAGTTAACCAATCCCCAGGATAAAACTCGCTTTTTTATCTCCTTTACCGATATATTTCAAAAAGGCCACATCCAATGTTGCCATACACTTTCGTCCGACAATGTCCAAACAGTATATTTCACTGAGGAATATTTGTCTCCAAAGCATCCCAACAGTCGGCGATGTTGTGATAGTTCGCTCTCTCTCTATCAGTCCTTCTGTTTGCCCACGCGGCTGTAGCATTGCAATATCCTCACATTGCAAAGATTTATGCCCTCCCCATATATTTACATCTGAGAGACATCTGTATTGCAGCGTTTTGATCTTTCGCCATCACATGATATATCTTTTACAAAGAACATCAACAAATGGTATTTTACCTGCCAACTACTTCAACGCCCAACTTTGAAAACGTAATTATCGGTTGTTCGGTGCTTTTTCACATCTGGTATTCTATCTTGGTAAATCCTCTGAGACAATTTTGTTTCTTCTTTCTTTTCTTCTTGTTCAAAATTTACTCCATCTGTAGAACCTTAGCAGGCCTCCGTCTCCCAGCTTGCATCGTTATCATTCATAATGCGTCCTTGACACTGCGCCAACGGTTTTTCGATATATCCACCGCCCAGCCCGGAATCGAAACCGGTTTGAAACTGCCGCGCAAACCATTAGTAAAGTGACCCATTCAAACTGTTGCTGGCTATGTCTATCTATCGCTGATACTCTCGACTTTCATACTTTGAATTTGTGAATATTCCACCTTATCGAGTAACGTGTCACACCATGATCATGCGCTAGCGCGTGCGTCTCGACCATGGCCCAGAAATATACCATTATCATTATCATTATCTTGCAACTCTCTGGTCATCATGTTCAGCCCTTAGATAACGATTATGAAACGTAAATACTTACCTGTCTTTTAAATACTCATACTTGCAAACAGTGTATCGGCGACTATCATGGCTACGCATCGCAAATTGATTTGTCGCCCAGTTCCCATTTCCATTTTGGTGCATCAAATTCCAACTTTATGAAAGTAGACAATGTGCGCAACGATTACATGTTTACATCCGGCCACTTCTTTCACCATCACCTAAGCAATCCCTCTCTACAAATGAGTCCTTCAGTGAATATTTACCCGACTCAGCCGATATTTGGTTGCTGAAGGTTATAAGGGTAATCTTTGAAAGGTTTTGCTTGTTCCTTGTCTGCAAATTTATTCCTTTCATCGTCTGATTTCCAATCCGAAACCGTGCCATACTCCACGGAGCGCAATAGCTGGTTCACGTTCCACTTGAAAAATTCTTTTTCCTCAAGGTGAACAAAACTTTTGTCAATTCTGTTTGATTCTCTCGTTGCACAGTCGCCCTTTTTGTAATATTTCAGTAGGAGTCTACTACCTCCGACCAGCTCGACCCTGATTTAATCGGGTTGATCACCCGACCTTGAGTTCAAATCTGCCGGGTGCCGCCTTAAAGAGTAACTTAACTACTCTCTCCTGTACAATATCGAATGCACATACCTGAATCGTCCTCTTGGAATTCGGACTCTACTTCAAATTGAACCGTTTGATCTTTCGTTACAGCATGCCTCGGGGTTATCCGAAATGAACTATCATCATTACCATTAACAATAATCTTTGGCTATGATCCCTCTCTCTTCTCCACCGTCTCCCGCTACCACAGGCTTTTATACCTATTTTTAGCCCCTTCCGTGTATATCTCTCAGTTTTCAGGTATCCCCACTTGGACCAGTCGGACTCCCCAACTGACCTCGAACCTCGAATCCACCGGGAATCCATTTGGATCCGCCCTTGGGTCTCTTTAAACTCTCCCCATTCTTCTTTGGCGTGAATACATCATCTGACAGCCAGATACCTGACTGTGATAAAACCATTAAAAAAAGAATAATAAGAACGTCTAAAAAGTGTGGATCATTCTTGGAGAGCCACGTGCTGGATGCCAGTAGTTGTGTATCGTGCTACCTCCCTACCTGAAGCTGGCCCTTGTGCCGCCTATCATGAGCACCAAATGTAGACCGTTAGAGTTTGCTTCCCTGACGAAAATTCGGACCCACCTCTCACGGTTCCCCAAACCAGTCCTCACATCGGTGTAGTCCTGCTTTGCAGCACGATAACAGCGAAAAAGATACCACAGTAACCATGCAATCATATCCGCATCAGATTTCCTTGCTCACATTGGAGCTTAATCTCAGTACGATTGCACTATCGAGGAAGAGCATAGATGAACTCGCGTCAATGTTCCAAGACAAGTGACCAATTACCTCTAATGTATCACTACTGTCACCCCAATGGTTCCTTCTACTTTGACTCCTCAGTATAGAATAACCACTATACAGAAAGAGACAGTAACAGCGTAGCGCCACGCAAACAGTATGTTCGTCCTACTCGCTCAGTCTGTCACTTCAAACCTATCCTGTCGCCTCGTTGCCTAACCACGTTCTGCGTAAGCAAACGGTATCGAGGGTTATCATTAATAACCACTCTTAACCGTGAAGCCCTAGGTATTTTATTAGTATCCCAGCGATGCCATGCTCACGGGCAAATCATAAATCCTTTTAAACGCATACACAGTTACCAAGCCGGTGTACGCAACTTCGTCGGCCTGCAGCAGTGTAGCTCAAATCCACTGCGAGTCTATTTTACCCATGCCCCACTCACATAGACCTAACCAATCCATTGTTTATTGTCTTCATATGTTATCATAACCCACAGCTGGAACCACGTCCAGACTGAAATCTCCCTTTATTTCAGGTTCGTTGTCTCTCACCATCTCAGTCGCCAAATTGGCTAACCAGGGATGCCGCTTTGACTCGCACGGATGGAGACTCAAGTGGAACCTACCATAGCGACTGAGACTGAAATCAAACCACACAACAGGAGATACCCCTAATTGCTTATCAGATCGTTCAGCGTTTTCTAACGCAACGAACACGAATTCCAGTTCACGCGCATGCCGATAATATACAGCCACACTCGGCTGATCGACCGACACATACCGTGCCCTGCCAGAAGAAACTCACGCATTCAAAGCCGTACATTGCCAGAAATGACAATAAATAACACTGAAGGCAAATGCATCAACACATACATATATTTGTCAGTGAAACAGCATAATAACGCTGAAGCCCATGCGAAGATTTTCCCACTTTATTATCCGGTACCACAGGTTATCCTTCCTTCGAACCGTAGCCGGCTGGAAATTGACTCTCCACTTCTCGAGAACCTTCCAGTTGCGCCTTCTGATTTCTGAATAGTACATGTTTTTGGCCTTGAATCTAAACTTACCTTTTTATGGACTGCTGTTTCTCCCACATCCACCAGTTCACTTTCACGAAATTGGCCTCATGTCCCCTTGATTCAAAGCTCATTCCGTTTCTCAAACTCCGGAAAATCCGTCATTCAGGGTCTGCATTGTCTTCATGGATCGCTATCCTCTTCGCATGCGTCGATTTCCCCCCCCTCTTCTTCTTGGTAAAAATTTACTCCATCTGCAGAACCTTAGTTGGCCTCCGGTTTCCTTGGCTTGCATCATTCTTGTTCATAATGCCTCCTTAGCACTGCGTTAACGATTTCTTCGACATGTTCACCGCGCACCACTGCCTAGCCCGGATTCGAAACTGGTTCAAAACTGCCGCGCAAACCGTTATCAGAATGATCCATTCAAACTGTTGCTGTCTATGTTTTTCCATCTCTGATACTCTCGGCTTTCATACTTAGAATTTTGTGAATATTTCACCATAGTGAGTAACATGTTACACCATGATCATGCGTTAGCGCGTGCCTCTCGACCATGGCCGAGAAATATACCAATATTATTATTATTATTAATATTATCATACATTTATCTCCCTCCTTAGCCTACCCATCTCACTGTTGTCATGCATATATCTACGTTTTCACGAATTTTGTCTGCCCACTTCATCGCTTGCAGAAACCTGATCATGCGTCTAGCATGCCTTGGGCGCCGTTGAAATAAACCATGAATTATATAATTATTGTTATTATTGCTGTTGTTTATTATTAAATCAGTGACCGTAATCTAGCCTCCTCCGCCGCATTCTCAACCTACCTTGCCCAGCTCTTCAATCTAGCTCCTTCTTCCCAGCTACCTTCACCATTCTACCTGCCATCACTGCAACCAAGGTCCTTATGAAACAGAATACCAGCCATCTATAGCCAACCAGAATTTGGTTAATAATTATTTTATCGCATGTACAGAAAATATCATCTTGACACTCTTCCAGCTTCTGCTTGGCCGCATCAGTAGCCTTTGTCTCCAAGAGACTGTTGCTTCGACGGCTCCTGTTTGAAGGCCCGTTCTGCATCCATACGCCATTCATGCTCTTTAAGAAGTCACTGCATTCCTCGTGAAGCTTTTTGCCTTCATGTGAATTTCCGTATGACACTGAAATCACCTATACAAAAGGCCTATCTTGCCATCGCATCCGAATTACTTGCATTTATTTCAAAGGCCTCCCAACAATTAGTTACTCAATGCTGGACCAATCTTCCATATTCCCCTGGCATCTCTGACTGCACTCTGATAACCCCAAGCGGACCTTATTTTTAATCGTGTATTTTTGTGACTCGCCCACCGGGTTACTCATTATTGATCGTCCAAATGTCCAGCTTGGACATCCCCGCATCCTTTCCTGGCCGCCCCGATACGTTGCAGCCAGTTTTCGGCACACATGAGGCACATTGTTTATTATTCCTTCCTCAACTCGCTGCCCATGTTGTGCTGTCCGACGCCTGTTGCTTTACCGGTCCTTACGACCACCGCGCTTTTTAACATCCTCCAGTATCGCTGGAATCAGCACTACTACGCTAGTCCAGCTAGCCACAACGCCCCGTCCCCCGAATTTCCGCGTTAACCATCTCCACTTTAGTTCACTCAAACAGTACCCAGCTTTACTGTTTTACTTCTGCTACCGTGTGATTTTCAAATTTCAAAATTGTGAATACCCCACATTGTTATGTACCGCTGTATTCGCTGATCTTGCCTTGTGCATGTGTCTTGATCGCGGTCAAGAAGTGTACCATTGTCATTACCATCATCACCCTAACTGCCCCGCAGACACTATGATACTATTTGTGAGTTAAATTATAAGTACGCTGTTATCATAACTTTGACAGTGGTTTCAGTCACTACCAAGCCAAAGGGTAGTCAAAGTAGAGACAAAAATGTGTACACAGAGGACCGTTGGCCAGAAAGTATAAGTAAGAAGTGCCTGTCCCGTGGTCCAGACCGATAGAATAAAGTCTTCTCGCCTAATCAGATCCATCGAACGATTTCCTGGTTATGGAGCCAAACGAATCGGCTTGAACGAGGTCAACATCTACGGTCTATCGACGTCAGCGAGAACGTGAAACCTAACCACAATAAAATGAATTGTCCCCAGTCACCGCTACATATCACCATACTGAATGCCCGCAAAGTTACCTCAACAAAAACGCACGACGAAGGAGGGAAAAAGGAAACACTTTGATCGTAGAAAAGATGACCATGGTAAAACATTGTCAGCAGGAGTGAAATGGAAAAGCGTAGTTCAAATTCGTGAAGCGAATATGCGAAGGTTCCAGATGGGTATGTTCCGGTCACTTACGATGATGCTCCGCCTAAATAGGGAGGAGCTGGTGAGAGGCTCTCTCGACCCTGTTTTGAGGAAGGTTTTGTGGGACGGAATAATTTTCTGACCCCAAGGTGGGTAAAGGGAATCGATGAAAGAGAGGCCGATGTGCTGGAGTTAATAGGAGGAGGAGGGGTACTGAGGTAGGCTATAAGTGAAGAAAAGAAGTGATCACCGAAAGCCTCAGAAATGGACCCCGGTGTGTGAGTATTAAATGAGCCTCAAATTGGGAAGTTGGAAGAGGTGAGAGTGAAAAGGTTGGACCTTTAGCTAGGCGGATCGGACGCTTATTCACTTTCGTGGAGGTACGCTAAATCGACGACCTCTTGTGTTCATATATGCATTTTGCCCTTGCGAAGCAGCTCCAATCGCGGCTGCTTTATTAGTAAAAAAACTGTGAGGTTGCGCGATCTGGTAAAGACGAGATGCTGCTTAGCCAGCTTACGCTCTAAAAGATACATAGGGGAACCGCGGGACTATTTGAGTGGACCAGCACACAAGTCGGCGGCATTTAGGCAGAACAATAATTAAGAGTACATTTCACAGCAGAGTATCAGGGAAACAAAGAAGACGCCCCAACTGGGGGAGAGGGCTATCGATGTTCCGAGAGGCGCTTTGCATAAACTGTAGGAGGTCGGAAGAGGGAGAGGGGTTGAACTGAAGCAACTGAATTTACACCAGACATTACGGTGGTCACTAACAGCAAGTGGTCAGTAGCCTGAGTACTGATATCAGGAATACCGATGGAGAATTTTGGGTCCAAGACGTTGTCCCCCCTCGTAGGGCAGGCAACGTGCTGGGCCCACGTGCTAAGGCTGCACAGGAAAGGTGGACGAAGAGGGCGGGAGGGCAAGTGTGAGAAAACCTGCAGGTTAGAGGAGAGTTAAATCCACCCTCCACAATGTGTACGCCAGCAGGATGATCAAGGGCAGCAATAAAGAACTCCACGATGGAGTGCACTTCAGAGAGGTCCAGACCCGGAGGGTTGACGGTGAAGCCAATGGAGAGGTTCTGGTCGGATGCTTGAACAGTTAACCTTACTGAGTCCTCAGTGAGAATAACGGAGAGGGGTCAGCAAAGCCATAGTGGACGGTGAATTTGACAAAGACCAGGCAGCCATGACCACGCCTGGACTTGCGGGTGTTGAAGATGAATTTATACCCATTTACGCAAACAGAGTTCAGTGAGGTGTATTCAGTGAGCCGGGGTTTAGTTGCACGTAATATGTCAGGGTTTGGAGTAGGCACCAGTGGTCGCAGATGCGATATTTTCCTGGCTAGTGGTCGACAGCTGACAAGAACCGGCGGAAAGGAATTCAGTTGTGACAAGGGCAACTTATTGATGCCAGGTGCATGAATACTGGCTTTGCTGTGGCGATAGAAATCGATTTGGATGGGAATGAAGAGTCATCAGAAGCAGGAGGGAGGCCTTTTGGAAGGGATGACAGCAAGTAGGCGGAGGTTTAGTGTGGGGCTCCGCCGATGGTCGTGAGTGATCAATAAAATGGGCTTTCTGGAGTCTGCCGATGTAAACCCTAGGGTGGATGGCGATGGGGCCAGTTATGTGATGCGTATCGATAAAGAAAGTGATTGTTAGGCACTGGGTAAAGTATCTTTTGAGCGGGACCCTTGTAGGCTGTGGGGGGGTATATGGGTTAAGGTTCATAGGCCAGTAGGTTTGGAATAGTGGTAGTTGGGAGCTAGGGCATGAAAGGCTAGTTGAGGAGGCTGGATGCGAATAAGGGTTATAAGGGCCCATTTATGGCAGGGTAAATTCTGAATAAGGTTAGCCAAGATATGAATAAATAAGGAGATGAGGATGACTGCGAGAGCAAAGAGGGTCCAACCATAAGTACGTGTCGAGTACGGAATGACGAATGGGATATCGCTTGTATGGGGAACCATGGCCAGTAGTTAGGCTCAACCCGGATGTGAAACAGACGGGACTATATATGCTTATTGTCTGAGGCTATTTTCTGGTGTTTAGGGGCGAGGTCTACCAAAATACTGCAGAAAACAGTTCGCGATGGCGAGTACCAATTTTACAGTGGTTTGGCGCTGCTGCTTGCACCAACCCGTCATTTTACGGGGACGTAGGATAATATTTGCCATAAAGAGCACAGTACCACATCTGGATAACGGGAATAGAGCAAAAAGCGGGATGGCCTGATTTGATGCTGAGTTGACGTTGAACATTTAACACGAGAAAACGGTAACGGGCATTGTCCCTTGGATGTCTGGGAAGATATTCGCCGCGATATCTGTCCAACTTCGTTCCATTGGGCAGGCAGCGATATAGCGAGGATAGATCTGTTGAACTGTTGGGGCGAAAACAGCCTCACTTTGGTATGGTAAGGATGCACAGCACATGGAAGAACATCGTTCCGGACTTTCCCTCGGTGGAGGCGTGATAAACCGGGAGGCCTTACCGAACACCAGCTCATACTCGGAGACCAGAGAGGCGCCACGAGATATGCATCATTCGCGAAACCGGTAAGTTGACATTCTCGGTCAGTCAAAAAGCGGAAGAGGCAGAACTAAGCCAGGAGACGACTTGTAGAACCTTTGAGGGTTAGAACTCAGTAGTGCCGTTCAAACAGTGGCATATTCGTTGCCACCGTTTATTTCTTCACCGGTCACCAAAAGACTTCTTGAGTTGAAATATCTTTCAGTAGTCCTCCAGTGGTCACTAAAATGATCAGTGACTGCATGCACTCTTCCTCGGTCTACCAGATTGTCTCCACTGTGTTATTCCACTGGGTTGTTCTGATTCTTCAGACCACCGCTTTTCTCTAGGTTTGGACGTCTCCGACATACCTCTGAAGCAGCTTTGCCGTCCCATCAGCTACATTTGTCACACTTGACCAAGTGGTCATCAGAAATGGTACGATTACCGTCCACCTACTACACCTCCAACTTGCTTACACACTCAACCAGGCATTTTCTCTCTCTCCCGAAGTGGGGCATTTGTGTATTATAACCGAAACCGGCCCGGTAAACAACCCCTAAATTCCACCATTACTTGCGTCGGCTGATGTGTTTTGTTCTATAGCCTTTGATCCACTGCGGCTTTTCATGATGTACGCCGTGCACGTATATTCCCTCGTCAATCTACGTAGTACACTTTAGACAGCTTCAATCCGTTGATGTGCACGCACCTGTTAACTACTCTACCATCTCTTTTGCAAATCGAAATACCTGCGTAATCGCTGTATCCAAGCAGTTCATATCGATTTATCTTCCACTTCCGCTTTGACGTTTCTTGCCCACGCCTATACGAAGTGACCAGTTCACTGTATGGTCACCTGTTTTCCTCCGGCCGTTTCCTACTACCACTGCTCTGGTAGTCCCTCACCCTCAAGATGCGTCAGTTGTTCTTCGTCTATCTGATTCCGCGAGTATCTGGTCACCATCTGATACCGCCACCTCTGCAGGCCGACATACTTCCATGTTGATACCTCTTGACATACCCGTTATAAAGTGAATAATTCGTCGAACGCCTTTCTCTAGTACATCGACAAGATTCCTATCCACATGCCTTTCATATTCTTCAGTGTGTAAGTAACTCTTTGTACTGAGCTCGATGAATTCCTCACCTTAGAAAGGCCAACAACATGTCCTTTGAATATCTCCGAGTTTACAGCAGTTGTAATTATTTCCTATACCATTTGTTGTGTGTACTCCAGACTTTCAGCCGAAATCACTCAAAAATGGCTGGACCGACCACCTGACTATGAGTCTTCTACTTGCCGGGCTTTATTGTCATTTTGATCTACTTCTGTGTTCTCCTATAATCATCTGTGTGCAATCATTTTATCCTATTCAAAACGCCAATTCTGTCGTCTGCCGTACCACTTATAACTGCTTTGCAGCATGTGCCAGGCCCATCCGAAACACATTATTATTTTCATTATCAATATTAGCCCAAACAACTCATTTGCCTGAATCCAGTTCAACTCACCTGCCAACTTTTACCACTCTGCTCGACAAAGTTCTCATGACTGGGCGCCTACTGAACACCTTAATATATGTATTGGTTCCGCAACCCCTCGCTGGATATCCAGTACTCAACTTGTAGTGAATCGGATTTTCTGTTTCATCTACGCACTTCCTATTCCCGGGGGTCACCTTGCGGCTTCTTCGAAATATCATTTCTGCTTTTTCACGGGTCACTGAAACCTCTAGTTCAAGTGCGTATCCGTCGTCAGCAATGGTCCTTCCCACTTTTCGTGGGTGTTCTTTTCAAGAGTATGCTTGTCAGCATACTTGCCGTTGCGTCCTTATGTCGGTTGTGTCCAGATTCCTGGGCTTTCTGCTTCCATTCCTGTTGTTCTTGATTACGTATCTCGACTGTGAAACCGACTTCGCTCGTTACTGAACGATGAGACCGTCCGACCTCCAAGTTTAGCTACTCCGGACATTTCTACATGCAATCCCTAAAACCTCTACACTCTTCCATACTACATATGTTTAGTCGACTATCGAAAAATCCACATTGTGAATTCTCTTGACCCGTGTGATCGTGCAGCCGAGCATACTTGGTGTGTCCCCGAATTAACCTGTCAATGTGAATAAATTTGAATGGAAGACCAATCAATCGACTGTCTTCGCCCAGAAGCCATCCACGCAAATGGCACAAATGAGGGTGCAAGTTGCATTTCTAGCAAGTGTCATCGAAGACGCCCAGGCCGTTAAAAAATTTTCCATGAGGAGGACTAGGAGCTTAGTGAAAGAGGATTGAGCTGAGCCGTTCTGTAGAGTGACACATCGACGAAACCAAAATTTAAGATAATCAGTGACGGATATTCTAATGCGAGTTGGAATGCCGGACTGCGCACTTGTTGGGAAGCCAGAATGACTGCGCGTATAGGGGCTCAGCGCAGACGGGCTAGCACCTGAACGGCCAAACCCGAAGGAGTTTGGCAACCTTAGGTATCGAGGTACAGTCCTCACGGCCACTGGCCAAATCAAACAGGAACTCGGGGGAGCATAACCGTTGAACCTGCCGGCTTAGTGTGGAGAAGGACCCGTATTACTTGGCGATGCGCTAGAATGTCCGCCACTTCCCGCTAGGAAGCACTCTCACCAGGTAAAGTGTAGAAAATATGGAGAGCCTGACCCCTTTGGTTGTCCCCAGTGAGCTGCAAAATCAAAGCAGTAGCTGTGAGTGAGAGGCCAGCCACCCCTCGCATTAAGCCACACAACAAGAGTAGGGCCCAAGGCCCAGCGAAACGAAATTATCCCGGTGATATTGAGAGCCCCATGGCATGCTGTAGCGAGCAACAACACCACAGTAGTACATATGGGAACCTGGATGTGGCATATAGGTAAGACAACTCTCGGGCATGAAACTTGAGTGGGAAAATAAACCATCACAGCCCAGCTGGTTTCCGGCCGAAGAAGGTATATCACTGATGTTGTTTAACGCAAGCTGAGTCGGCAAAAATGGAAGGAACTAGGAGTGTAGACTGCATAGCCGTCACAGAGTCGTGGCTAGGGGATGGAGAGGGAGTAATAATAAGGATAATAATATTGGTATATTTCTCGGCCATGGTCGAGACCCACGCTCTAGCGCATGATCATGGTGTAGCACGTTGCTAAATAAGATGGAATATTCACAAATTGCAAGTACGGAAGTCAAGAGTATCAGCGATAGAAAAACATGGCCAGCAACAATTTGAATGAATCAATTTGTTAATGGTTTGCTCGGCAATTTCAAACCAGTTTCGAATCCGAGCTGGGCGGTGGTGCGCGGTGGAGATATCAAAAAATCGTCAACGCAGTGCCAAGGACGCATCATGAACCAGAACGAAGCAAGCCAAGGAAAACGGAGGCCTACTACGGTTCTGCAGATGGAGTAAATTTTGAGCAAGAAAAAAGGGAAAAATAATTGTAACGAAGTATACTCGGGAAAATCGGCGCATACGAAGAGGATAGTGAGACATGAAGACGATGCAAACCCTGAATGACGGATTTACCGGAGTTCAATAAACGGAATGAGTTTTGAAAAGGGGAGACGAGACCAATTTCTTTGAAGTGATTACTGGTTAATGTGGGAGAAGTAGCCGTCCATAAAAAGTTGAGTTTAGATTCAGGATCAGTAACATGTAAGATTCAGAAATGAGGAGGCGCAACTGAAGAGTCCTCGAGAAGTGGAGAATCAGTTTCCAGCCGGCTACGGTTCGGGGGAAAGATAAACTGTGGTAACGGGTAATAAAGTGGGAAATCTCCGCATGGATTTGAGCGTTATTATGCTGTTTCACTGACAAATATGTATGTATGTGTTGACGCATCCACGTACTGCGTTACACCACGGCAAGGTTTTTGTAGATTTCGCTAATTTTTCATATTAGCTATTCTAGAAATATTTCACCAGTAACCTATATTAAACGTTTCACCATTGCCATATTTAAGAAATCCACACCTTGTCTAAACTACTAGTCCCTCATAATTCGTGTGAGCGACCCAGAGTTAGCTACAAAAATAAAACAGCAGTAGCTATTCTTACCCGCCCTTGGGTTGTCTATCCGTTAGTCATCATCGTAGATAATATCGCCTACCACCAATATTCTGTAAAAAGAAATGGCCAGGTCAATGAGCAAACGGTCTCAACCAATGACTTCTCGCTCTACAGCATATCAGAAACCCAAACAACCTGAACACAAAGATACCCCCAATATGATAGAAATATTTGGGGAAGCCAGTAGAATGGCCAGTGCCATTGAGAGTAACTTGGCAAGTATGTCTACCCAGATGGCATCGGTTGATAATACCCTAGTGGCACATTGCCCACCGCCGAATTTCGGTAACGTGCCGGTAACCGATGGGCAGAGAAATCACTGAAATTTCAAGAAAGGAATGACGTAGTTCATTCTAATTCGCCGTATGGATTACCAATGTCCTATTTTCATGGTTATTTGTTTCCTTTGATTGCGTTACAAATGCAGTGCCAATTGTTTTAACTGACTGGTATTTTCCCGGCGGCAGCCATTTTGGTCGTGCTTTGTTCGCTAAGGTGAGCGGTGCGCTCCTTTTCCTTTGGGTGCTGATGATCCATGCTGGCTGTAAAGTGTTAGTGACATATCAGGTTATCATTTACCAGTTAGTAAATGATAAGCTGAATAGTAAAAACTGCAATATTGTGCTATAATTGTACTTAGAACATGATGAGAACATGATGAAGTATTTTTCGCGTAACTCTGATGATACCCAAGTAGTTTTGTAAAATTCATGAAGCTTCGAGGTGTTTGTATTGAATGTTCTGATATCGTGTGACATCTGCAGTATGTTTTTTTCAATTATGCTATGCTGCCGTTTTATTACTATTGGTTAACAACTAAGTGCATTTTAGTACCTTGTTACGTATTATTGACGGACAATGGCCGATATGACGAAACAAAAGAGATATTATCTGAAAAAGAAAGAACTTAGCTCACTGATGTGTGCTCTTTGTGATGAAGCCACCCTATGGGAACATCGGCATGGTTGCCCTAAGTGGGTTTTGCAAGGTGAGGTTATTCAGTGGCAATTTTACTTACCGTTCAGACTCAACACCTTTAGGAGTTGCAGGTGAATGCAGCTCTGTGGGTTCCGAGGACGTTTACCGTGTGGAAGAGGGATGTGCTATTGCAAGAGGTGAACAAGGTCTGCCGTGTGCTTCCACATCACAACGAACAATGATGGGTAAATTACTCCGTTGATTCATGTTACACCGAATGAAACAGTTTCGGCGGCTCAGACAGTTTGTGAAGCTGAAGGTACACCTGAAGAAAGGCCGACTGTGTCAGGTAAACCCCGTTTCTATGCTGGTTTTCGTATTAGTTACTTCTTTGGCCAGTCTACGACGTGCATCGCAGTTTGAAGAGGAGAGCGGTTCGCTGCTTAACTCACTATCGAAGGCTTTCATTTGATATCGACTGACGCTGGTGCAACAAAAGGGTATACTGGAGGCTATAGGCAAACATATACCAAACATACGTCGGGACCCAAGGACATTGTTGCGCACGCCACGGGAATGTCCAACCACGACATTGGAAAACGGCGAATATGTACACATGGGTTTAACCGAAGGCTTGCGGATGCAGTTGAGTAACATCACCGCTGTACCGGACGAAGTCTTCCTCCAGTTAAAATGTGACGGCACTTCTGTGTTTCGCTCGTCGGACCTGCAGCTGTGGCCTGTCCTTGCCAGGGTGGTGAAGCCTTATTGCTTGCCCGTACTTACCGCCGGTTTTTACTGCGGTCGTGGGAAACCATCAGAGGTGTCATCTTATGTGGGTGCAACTGTCAGAGAAGTAAACCATTTGTTGACAGAAGGCCTCAAGCTTGGTGAGAGGTCTGTGAAGTGTCGCCTGTCATCTATAATCTGTGATACTCCGGCACGGGCCTTTATTAGACAAGTGAAAGGTCATACTGGCTACTTTGGCTGTGATAAATGCATCCAGCGTGGATTTCACTGCGACAAAATGATGACATTCCCCCATGTCAAATGCAAGTTGCGGGACGACGAGGCTTTTCGATCACGTCGACACCACAAACATCATGTTGGTGTGAGTCCTTTTCCTTACCTCCCTATTGACATGGTTAAACATTTTCCACTGGATTACATGCACCTTGTTTGCTTGGGTGTGATGAAGAGGTTGATTGATTTGTGGTTGTTTGGGCCGCGTGACGCATTTGGCCGCTTGGACGAAGCTGCTACTGTCGAACTGGGAAGCCGTATACATCTGTCACATCCAGACACTCCGTGTGATTTTCAGCGACTCTGTCGACATACACATAATGTTGAACGATGGAAGGCCACCGAATTTCGCATGTTTCTTTTGTATTTGGGGCCGGTTTGTCTGAAAGGATTGTTGTCGAATGATGCGTATGATCACTTCATGTTATTGTTTGTTGCCATTTACATACTGTGCCACCCCTTTTTGCACAAAACTTGTAACTCTTTCGCAAAAACCATCCTGCGTATATTTGTACAAAGAACGAGTTCCCTTTATGGTATCGCTAACGTCGTGTACAATGTTCACGCTGTTATTCATTTACCAGCAGACGTTCTTCGTCATGGCACTTTAGACTCTCTCTCCTGTTTCCCTTTTGAGTCCTTCTTACGGACACTGAAATTCTCCGTTCGAGGTCCCTGAAATCCCGCTCAGCAACTGTATCGGCGTTTGAGTGAGAGAACCCTTCCCGATAACAACGATTCATCTGAGGCCATCCGTGATGACGTTGGGAATGTGGCTACCCGTTTCCGGGTATGCAAGACAGCGATGGCGGTGAGGGGAATCCGGTATGTCGGCGTTTCCTAAAGCCGTCATTGGTCAGTCTAATGAAATGTAATTACTGTTTATTTACAGATGTCGTTAAATCTACCAATCATTTCCAGGAGTCGTCTGTGCTGGAGATCGAGCGTACCATGAAACGATGGTTTACCGACGCAAGAGATCGCGGCTTAGGACGCAAAACTGCCAGGTACGTTCACTGATTACGCATTTGTAGTCCCATGGTAAATTGTTTTATTTATTTGCACAAACGACGATAACGAATTTCATGCTTCACTTTACTTAACTAATTACCGTTTCGGAGTCGGTAGTATATATATCACTGCAGTATTATATTTGCATGTATCTGATTATTCATATCTATACGTATATTTATTTTCGTACCACAATTCATCTTATTTCTGATTCACACTTTTTGTTATCCTTTCCAGATCTCGGCGCGAAACAGTGATGGGAAGAAGTTTGTTCCTCAGATTCAGATTGTAAATATAACCAATATATAAAATGTTTACGTCGTACAATTTGTTCGTTTTGAAATGTCTAAGGTTCAGCATTTTGGAATGAGTGTCATTTAGGTTGCACTGCCAGATGTGAGACGTTAGATCATGCCGTCCTCAAGTAAGCATCGCTGTGGGAGTGGAGCGTGGACAAGCTTTCGGAATGTAGTAGCAGGCAATCATAAAATTGTGTGTGCAAAGTATGTGAGGATAAGACTGTTCGCGTAGGTAACTTGATCGATCAGTTACCTACTTGCGTAAATTTCGGAAAAACTAGAATGGCATGATCGTTGGAGGGGCGTGGGCGATTTCGAAAATCGGGTTTAAATTTAAAAGTGGATTGAAATCGTACGCCGATTTCGGTTTGATTCCGGTGTGCCCTTCCGGTACCGGCACCCTACCGGTAGCAATACCGGCAAGCTACCGGCAAGCTACCGGCAAATTACAAGCAAGTTACCGGCAAGCTACCGGCAAGTTACCGGATCCGGTCCGGAACCAGTTTGCTACTAGGGTATATTATCAAAACTAACACCACTAACCTACCTTCTTGAGCCCTCAGCATTCCCTGGTCCCCAGAACCTAATAGCAGCTAGTCAGTTCCTTGACTCAGTGGAATCGGAAATCCTTCGACGGCTGCAGAATGCAAAAAATGCAGTTGTATTCAATATCCCTGATCGGCTAGACATCACATTGGTTAAATCTACTATCCTTCAAGCCGCGGGCATGGCCCACTTTCCATGTCACTGCAGAAGACTAAGAAAAAGGTCACAGAAGCACTCTTGTCCCCTTCTTTTCCAATTTCCGGATGAAAAAATTGCTAGAGAATTCATCATTAAACAGCGTATATTCGCAACTGCTTCGCAGTTTAAATCAATCAAGATACAAGCTGACAGAACTCCTCTACAAAGAGAAGTGATAAGATGTGCCGCTATAAATTCTAATCACATGGGCATTAAGATCCAGAAGTCATCCTCTTCTCCAAGCACTGTACCAAGGATCAACAGAACCCCTCACTCTTCTACTCCTAGAAGATCCACAGGGTTAGTTGATCTAGACGAATCTTCCCCCACCTCCCACAGCTACCCCAGCCAAAACGACAACACTTATCGACAACACCTACGGGCTCATCCCAGGAGGGTCCTCACATTACGCCTCCAGCTCTGGTCGACCGTTCCATGGGACTTCAAGTTCCCAATGAAATAAAACCTGCAGCGCTAATATCTGTCCCCATAGGCCCCCGTTTAGAAACTGACGAAAAGCTCATGCGTGCCAATCGTATGCCACGTATGTCGCCGACAATAAATAACCGTCCAGAAGAGAGGGTCAACGAGAGGTTAGTTCTCAAGGCCAAGTCTCCGTGCAGGCAAACCGTACGGGGATGCATGAACAATGACAATGATCGTTCGTTCTCTAGACCAAATTTGGCACCGACCGACTTCCCTCATTTGGGATACCATCGCATCTCTCAGCATACGAAAAAATAGCACTTCCAAGGTAATGATACAACAACAATGGGACCATACCCGTGATAAAAATAGATGGTATGATGAGCAAACTGCGTTCATACCTAACTCCGGACCAATGGAACGTTTCCATCAGCCTAATCTCCCATTGTTTCCATCTTTCCTACCTCCCCCTCCGTTAAACTATCCGAGTGCATCGCATATCCTCCCATCTACCAGCGGTTATCCCATACCTAGCCAAAGTGCCTATTTTTTTCCATACGTACCGTGGGCACAACATGGCCCCACAACCTAGACATGCTTCACATGAACCGTTCTAACCAGCCGTATAGTAGTGTAATACCCAGTACCCTGTCATTTAATATTCTACATGCAGACCCAAGTCCTCCCTTTGCGAACGACAACTTAAGCGGGCTTGCATCCTGCGCTGGTGATTCTTTTCAGGTTAAATACAGCGGTCAACGAACGGTAAGTACTAATATCAATGATGACTTCAGAAGCACTGGAACTTTCAAATTGCTATTGGTCAATGCACGCTCTATTAGGAACAAAATCCAATACATACGATCAGCTGCACAGACAAACGACTATAACTTTATTTTAGTGACGGAATCCTGGTTATTGGACCCCTATCTAGTAGAAGACGTTGAGATACTCGGCTACAAATCCTTCAGCAAAGGCAGAACACATTAACGTGGTGGAGGCTGTCTAGTGTATGTAAGGGAAACTCTCAGGGCGACAAGCTTTCAGCATCCTATCCTAGACGGCATTGTCGACTCTGTATGGCTGAACGTTGAAGTCGAACGTCAAGAACTGATACTAGGTTGCGTGTATCGTCCGCCTAGATCTAGTCCTGATAGCTTCCTGCAAATTATAGAGGCACTCAACTTAATTAGTGATCTTAAAGTAGGCCCAAAATTGATAGCTGGTGACTTTAATGCACCAGAAATATGCTGGACATCACTCACAGCACCACGCCATTTACTGCAGTTTTTGAATGCAATTCACCTAGGAGGATGGAAGCGGCACGTCACGTCCCCAACCAGACGCGACCACACTTTTGACTTAATCTTGTCACTAGGATTAACCCAGGTCATAACAAAAGTTCAGAATAACCTACCCGGGGGTGATCACGCAACTGTCCACTGCTGCTTCACAGTGCCCATAAAATATAAACAGCCGACACCCCGCAAAAACCATATCATAAGGCTAACTGGAATATACTACCTTCTCTGATTCGCAGCCAAAATTGGGACACTTATTTAAGTGTAGATCCCCAGCTAGTGGCAGATCATCTTTATTCTATCTTTGAACGATGCCTCAACCGAATAACCCCGTCACAAGGGTCGTCAGTCCGCCCTAAAGACAATAAATTGTCTCGTCTCAACTTGAAGTTAAGTAGACTCCAAAGCGTTTATCTTAAAACAAGGGACTTTTCACTGTTTATACAGTTAAATCGTTTGGCTGAAACGACAAAACTGTACTCTGAGAGTGAAATGATGCAACAGGAACTCAGGGCCTTACGTGATTCCAAGAAAGTTGAGATTCTTGCGAAACTGACGAAGTCGAGGAACCCCAAAACAACTTCATCTATCTCTTCTATCTCTTTCAATAACACGCGCCTCGACAAACCACTGGACAAAGCAGAAGCGCTGAACACGTTTTTTGCTTCTTCCTTAATTAGTGACACAGCACCATTTTTCTGCAATCCACCAGTACCACCATATGAGCCCCTTTCTTCTATAACATTCCTGCCCTCTGAAATCGAGCCTTTAATTTCAAATATCAAAATGTCTTTCCACCCCGGATCGGACTCGTTACCATCGGCCATCTTTAAATTGAGTGGCCCAGATATCCCAATTATTTTATCGAATTTATTCAATCTGTCTATGCGCTTTAGTTGGTATCCTATACAGTGGAAAACGTCGGTTATTATCCCAATTCATAGGAAGGGAACACGGGAGGACCCGGCCAACTACCAGCCTGTGAATCGTACCCCAGTAGTATCGAGGATTATGGAAAGATTAATAAAAGTTAAACTAACAGATCACTTCCTCAAAAACCACCTTATAAGTAAAGATCAGCACGGGTTCCTAAAACATCGATCCTGTGCAACATGTATGACTGACTTTCTGAACCTAATTACGATAGCTGCCAATGATGGTAAGGCAGTGATCTCAGTCTTTAGACATGTCTAAGGCCTTTGACCGGGTGTCTCATATTCGTTTGTTGTCAAAGGCTAAGACATACGGCATTGTTGACCCACTATATGCCTGGCTAGAATCGTACTTGTCCTCGTGCAATCAAGTGGTAAACGTTGATGGCACAATTTCCATACCCAGCTCTGTAACCAGCGGTGTGATCCAAGGTAGTGTACTGGGCCCGTTGTTGTTCCTCATGTACATAAATGATATATTTACCGTGGTTCGCCATGGAACTTCGTTTTCATTTGCTGATGATGTAAAGTTGTTGTACACCTTCGACCATAATTCATTGGGTAATACTATAGCAAAAATATCGGAGGACTTACGGATGATCAATTCGTAGTGTACCGATTGGGTAATGAAGTTCTCGGAGGACAAAAGCTGCATTCTTACATACAAGTGTCATGTCCCTCCCGAAAAGTTTAGTATAGGTGGTCATCTGATCCCCAACAGGTCATCCGTACGCGACCTGGGCATAAACTACTCCTGTTCGTTCAACTTTTCGGAGCAAACAGACAATCAAATCGCTAGGTCCCGCAGGTTAATAGGACTTGTCCACAAAACATTCCGTTTGCGTGAAAGTAAGCTCAGTGTCTATACAACACACGTTAGACCATTGCTAGAGTATAGTTCAATAGTTGGCTCCAACATGCGCCAGATTGATAGGATCGCCATCGAAAATGTTCAGCGCACCTTTACCAAACAATTAGTTGGCTATTCGTCTAGTCTTAACTATAAACAGCGTTGTGACCTGCTACACCTCGAACCCCTTTGGCTCCGACGGATAAAAAACAACTTGTCCTTTTTCCACTCATTATTAAAATATAGATCCTGCAAAGCCTCCCCTGTTGTACGAGACCCATTAAGCCTAAGGTACTCGTTACGACACAGCAGTCATTCGGTCACTGTGTCGTCCTCGAGAACCAGCCTACGGTCCAATTTCTTTATTGTTAAATATTCACAAATGTGGAATAAACTTCCACCGAATGTCCGTTCAATAAGCCACTTGCCGAGATTTAAAGAGGAATTAAACAAACGGCTTCACGTCCTGACACTTGTATCAAACAATGATCCATGCACTTCGGAGGAGCAAGCGTACGAAGTTTGTTTGGGCTACTGACACGCGGGTCTGAGTCAGATGCTACGAGAGCTACGTACCACAAAAGTAGCCGTATATACCACTCAAGTTTTATTGATCTTTCGCGTACAACCTTGTGTTTTGCAAAGTCGAACCATTCACCAAGTAGTTCCAATTTCTAGATACTAGAGGTTTCCCTTTACCACTGACCGTTGATCCTCAGCTGGGAGCACCCCAGACTGCGTTTTTCTATTTTTATCTTTCCAGACAACCACTGATGGTGCCTTCCCTGCTCTACAGGACCCCCCGCAACCTGGTCGCAAGCTTCTGGACTATTCGATCTTTATGTGATAACGCCAATATCATTTCAGCGTAGCCCGTCGGGGCTGGGCGCGGTCAGATCCAGCGCTTTGGCCGGCGCACATCCGGCGTTCAGGACGTCTGCAACAATGTGCGGGTGCAGCTAGGATGGCGGATCGCACCTCCTGTCACCAAAAATGGTTCCTGGTTGGGTGCCCAACGCACGGTCATCCCCACCCACCAGCACCGGTTGCGGCAAAAAAACATTTATTCACCCGAAATGCTGCAAATATGGACCTATCTCCCCCAGTTATCGCCTATTTTTCATCGTACTTGTCTCCATCTTCGCCACCTTAACATATCGCTTCTTACGCCCGAAAAACCCTACCTTCCCTAGAACATAATTATCGCGGAGTTAAAAGACCGTTTCCATACTCGGCTTACCGTTCATGATTCTTTTTCCTGAGGATTCGTGTCAAACCACCCGCTTGTCCCATTCGCAAACTTAACCAATCCCCGAGATAAAACCCGCTCTTATTTTATCACAGTTATCGATATATTTGCATTCGATGTTGCCATACACGTCCGTCCCACCGAGTCCAAACAGTATATTTCACAGAGCATTCCATCAGTCGGCTATATTGTGATAGTTCGCTCTCTCTATCAGTCCTTCTGTTCGCCCATACGGCTGTAGCATAGCAATATCCCCACCTTGCAAAGATTCATGCCTTTCCCATATACTGACATCTGTATGGCAGCTTTTTGATCTTTCGCCATCACAGGATTCATTTCTTACAAAAAATACCAGCAGATAGCATTTCGCCTGTTAACTACTTCACCGTCCAACTTCGCAACTGTATTCACCGGTTGTTTGAAGCTTTTTCATATCCGGTATTCTATCTTGGTAAATCCTGTCAGACAATTTTGATTCTTGCATCTCTCTGGTCTTCATGTTCAGCTCTTGGACAACGATAATCGAAAGTAAATACTTACCTGTCATTTAAATACTCATCTGTGAAAACCGTGTATCTGCGACTATCATGGCTACGCATCACAAATTTATTGGTCGCCCAGTTCCCATTTCCGTTTTGGGGCGTCACATTCCGCCTTTATGAAAGTGAACAATGTGCGCAACGATTTAACGGACTCAGCCGATATTTGGTCGCTGAAAGTTACAAGGAAAATCTTCGTAACATTTTGATTGTTCTTTATCTGCAAATTCATTCCTTTTATCGTCTGATTTCAATCCAAAGCCGTTCCATACTCCTCGGAGCGCTATAGCTGGTTCATGTCTCACTTGGAAACTTCTTTTTCCTCAAGGTGAACAAAACTTTCGTCAAATCTGTTTGATTCTCTCGTTGCATAGCCCCTCTTTTTGTGATATTTCAACAAGACTCTACTACCTCCGACCATCTCCACCCTGACTTGGCCGAGCTGACCACCCGACCTTGAGTTCAAATTTGCCGGGCGCCGCTTTAAAGAGTAACTTAAATACTTTCTTTTGTACAATATTGGGTGCATATACCTGAATCATCCTCTTGGAATTCGGACTCTACGTCCAATTGTACCTTTTGATCTTGCGTTACAGCATGCCTCGAGTTATCCGAAATAAACCATTATTATTATTATTATTATTATTATTATTATTATTATTATTATTCAGCGTCATTTCTGGTAAGGTACGACATCGTATGGGTATGTTTCGTCTGGCAGGGCAAAGTATGTGTCGGTCAATCGGCCGCGTGTGGGGGTATATTAGCAGCATGTGCGTGAGCTGGAATTCGTGTTGGTTGCGTCTGAAAACGCTGAACGATCTGATAGGCAATTAGGAGTATTTCCTGTCGGGTGGCTTGATTTTGGTCCCAGTTGCTATGGTAGGTTCCACTTGGGTCTCTGTCCGTACGAGTCAAAGTGGCATTCTTGATTATCCGGTTTGGCGACTGAGATTGTGGGAGACAACTAACTTGAAATAAAGGGGGATTGCAGTCTGGACGAGGCTCCAGCTGTGGGTCATGATAATATATAAAGACAATAAATAATGGACGGGTTGAGTCTATGTGAGTGGGGCATGGACGAAGTTTCATTTGAGCAGTCAGTGGCACCTACTCCACATTCTAGGTAAAATAGGCTCGCAGTGGGTTTGCTCTATACTGCTACAGGCTAACGAAGTTGCGTACTCTGGTTTGGTAACTGTGTATGCATTCCAAAGGATTTATGATTTGCTCGTTGGCATGGCATCACACGGATGCTAATAAAAGACCTTGGACTTCACGGTTTAGAGTAACTAGAAATGACAACCCTAAATACCAGTTGCTTATGCAGAACGCAGTTTGGCAGCGAGGCGATAAGATAGATTTGAAATAACAGACTGTGAGTGAATGGGACTGGCACACTTTGAGCGTAGCGCTGTGCTGTTACTGTCTCTTCCGGTGTGGCGGTTATTCTATACTGAGTAGTTTCTAAGGAGCCTTAAAGTAGTAGAAACTATTCGGTGACAGTGGTGATACATTAGAGGCAATTGGTCACGTGCCTTGGGACGTTAACGTGAGTTCATCTATGCTCTTACTGGAGGGTGCTATCGTACTGAGATTATGCTCGAGCGTGAGCAAGGAAATCTGATGTAGACATGATTGCATGGTTATCGGGGTATCTTTTTCGTCGTTATCGTGTTGCAAAGCAGGAAAACACCGATGTGAGGACTGGTTTTGGAGAGCCGTGAGAAATGGGAATGAGGTGGGTCCGAATTTTTGTTAGGGAAGCAAACTCTAGCGGTCTACATTTGGTGCTCGTGCCGACCTGCCTAACGGATTGCTGTACAAACGGAGCGGGCAGGAAGGCGGAAGAATAAGAGTAGTGCTTGCGCCAATAACGTATCACGTTGCTCAAAAGAAAGGTGTCCAATATTCCACTTCCAGTTTATAAGCAGCCTCAGAGTGAGTGGAAGCTAGGCCAGAGTGGAAGGCACTGGTGTGCTTTTAAAGGAGTCCCTTGTCAGCGGCTGTGGAAGGCCGCTGAAATGTCTAGCGACGGTAACCAGGAACAAAGAGAGGTGTCTAATATGCGGGACTTCAGTGAACCTGAGATACACTAACGAGGGGTCCATTGGGCAGCATCCTATAGACCTAGTTGAGGATATAGCCCTCTAGCAGCAAAATCGCTGGGTTATTCGATGGAGGGCAGTCAGACTCTGGTATTTCTGGATCTCGTCATCAACAAATTTGCCTCAAAAGCAAGCGGGGTAAGACTGGATGCTCCGCAGTGTAAAAGCGACCACGGGCACAAGTTCCGATTTTTAGGCGGGAGGGCAGAATCACAAGGTAAGTGTAAAGAATCTTCGGGGGTAAGGGGTAGGAAGAGGATAAGTTATGTCAGTAGCAGCATCATTGGCCTGTGACCAAGGAGATGCATTGAGAGAAACGCAGTTAGATACCAAAAGTCATCTGCCATAGATGACTGGACAGGTGGCACCCGTGCGCAGATTTCGTTGACAAGGACTACTATCTTAGTGGATGCACTGATAGGTGATAGAACACTTGCATCTCTGTTGCATTGCTCAAATCTGGTGAGAAAGCCGTATCGGTTTTGATGAGGTTAAACGCACGGCATTACCCCCACGAAATGAATCAGTAGATGATACCTGAGATCACCAGGATCAAATGGATAAGACGCGTGTTGTGCGTGTCCCCTGATAAGATCCGTGGGTGCGCAAAGTTCACAGAGGTGGGTAACGGTCGGAAGACTACCAAGAATAGTCAGTCGATGACACAGAAGAAAGGCAAGGAAAGCGTGACTAATGGACGTGGCCGAGTGGGGCTTTAGAATTGGTGGCTGGGTTTCAAGAGAATCACCCTCTCGTAGTTGAATACGCCGGAGAATATAGCTAGGTGTCGCAATCAGAGGCACTGAAACAGATTAAGCGGGCTTAGCCGGTTTGAGTGTGTTACGCATTCCCACAGATAGACTTATTCAGTATTCACTGTTTATGGGCCTGAGGAAATTCTGCTGTTTGTCCGACTGAGATATTTTCGTATGATAAAACCCCCGAACAATGCCACTTCATAGCAACTTTAGAATGTACCTAACTGTTTTCGGCTAGTTATTTCACCGAACCGCATGTGTTCATTGCTAGTCACTTTCTAAGTCACTGCTGGTGACTCAGCGCTTCTCACTTCTGAAGTAGTTCTTCTTTTGCTGTTTAGATTTTGGCTGGAAATCGAGGAGACTGCAGACAGAAGAAACCTTGCCGTGTGGTTCAGTCACGATTGAGTGGGAAATGAAGATCCTTTAGATTCAGCATCTCACATAGGTAAGATGCACAGTGCTGTGCATCATGATCGCGGTTCAGTGGCTTTTCATTGCCGATAGATCTTTGATGTGAATTACTGAAAGTGTGCAGTACAGTGCGCCGTACAGTTTACGTTTATTACGAGACTGCACCTTGAGGTGCTGTGACGGCTTGCGCAGCTCAGTGACTCAATGAGACATACAGGATGGTTTACCTCAAGCCGAAGAGTCAGTCATGCTTGGAGGGTCAGTGGGTAGGGGAACGACGAAGCAGTCTCCTGGTCGTCCGGGTTAGAGGTTGATTTGAGCTGACAACTCAGTCGGTAAAATTAGTTGAAGAATAATTAGTCCATGCAGATGGGCTTCCACTCGGTCATCCCCGCTGCCTTGAGGGCAAGCTCTTGTTAGGACCGAAGGCTTTAGTTGAGAACAATAATCGTTCTCCTGCTTTCCGGCTGGGCACCGTAACACTACCCGTCCAGCATCTCATGAACTGCATAAATACAAAGTATTCGATAATGTATCATTTTTTGCGATATGAGCAGCATTAAGTGGGCCATTGTTAGGAGTTATCTCACTCTAATTCATCCTTGGCATGCGACCCTCAGCTAACCCATTTCACCCCAAATACTTGCCCAATATTTGCCCAATGTTAGCGGAGATTCACTGTCAAATAAATTCATGAATAATCCACACTCTGATAAATCATATTTTCTCAGGCCTCCCCGGCCCCCAGACCTCGGCTCATTTGCCGTGCATGCAATCATACAGGCCGATCAGCAGACGTGCTAGGCACACACAGTGGATCCTATGGTGATTTGAGTCTGCTGCTTCGGTGAAACGCGTGTCCAGGGCTGGTGCAGTGGAATTTGATTAACCTCTCGTGGTATCTCACCAAAGCATTTCCTGCCCTTGTCAGGGGACGGAGCAGCTAGAGTTGCGGTACAACCTGGTGTATTGATGGTCTCAGATGACAAAACTGGAGCTGCTTCTTTAGACTGAACACCGGTTACCAGTCGTTTATGTGCTGTAGGACTCCAGGGATCAGTTGGTGTTCTAAAAGACAGCCGTGGTAAGTGCGGACTGTTCGTGGGCTCGGCATACTCACCAAAAGACTGCGGCTCTGACAAGCAGGAAGATGGTTTCTGCGACGAACTTCCTACTCTTCCTTGCAGGAGCCGAGGCTCTGACATTGTAGTGCTAGCTTCTAAATTTTATGTAAAAGCTGGGAGATCTAACGCGTCAGAAGCTTTTTTGGATGGGCTTGTGTCTTAACCCCCCGGCGCACGGAAAAGGGGGAATAACCTCTGCAGTCTTGTGGAGACCGTCGGGTATTACAGTATAGGACGAATGCAAGGCACAGCTTGCGTCACACGGCGACATGGCGTTCTTATTGTACAGATGCTCTGAGCCTGATTGATCATATCAGAGCAAGCTACCGGTGGTGCCGTTCTACCCAGAGCCGAACATCCTACTGGCTGACATAAGTAGAGTCGGGCCATGCAGTAGTTTTGACGCGATCATCGCTCCAGCTCCCGGTTAGCTCTTCAACGTTTCTCTGATGCGGAAATCCGCACCGGTTATGAACAGGAATTTTCTCGTGAGCTGGGAACCACGACCAACAGTGGTACAGACGAAAACTGGACCCACACCCAACGGAGATGTCAAGTGGCAGGAAGTTTCACCTGTGGTCCTAGGTCCGATGTGTATCAAAGTCACCGAATTTTTCAAGATTCGCTGAGTTTGATGGAACAGAAAAATCAGCTCTCGAACAGTAACAAGATGAGTGAGATACGGAGGCACCTAAAAGGGAAAACCACAAAACCCTTTGAACGGGCATCGAAAATTGTTGAGTCAGGCAAGCCGAGGGAACGGAAGTATCTGCTGTTTCAGGTAACAATGAAAGACTGTTCAAACTTATCCGCGGCACCGGCCAACGGCTCACTTTAGTCTGTGAAAAGACTTTCGACAGAAAAGGAAATCCCAGGTGTAAAACTGGTGAATGGTGAAAAGCGATACGACCTAAATTACGCCGACGAACTTGCTTTGCTGTTGGAAATCTCAAAACGTGCGCAAAATAAACCAGCTAGGCTGAAAAGAGCTGGGGCTCCGTTCGGCATGCTCCTTGCACCTTCAAAGGATAAAGTGTTGCTGCGAGACTGGATGTCAACAGTTCCGAGCTTGATGTTCGATGGGTAGGTACTAACAATTGTCGACCGATTTACTCACCTCGGCGGACGTGTGACGACAAATGGAAACACAGTAGCAAAGGTGGCGAACACGTATATCCAAGGCTCGAGTGGCGTACGCTCGGCTAAAGCCCTTGTGCCGCCGACCTGGTATTTCGCTGAAGTTGAAAGATTGTACGTACTGTGTAGTGGTGCGCCCATTTTTATTGTATGGTTGCGGGAGATGGAGTCTGCGTTCGGAGGATGTTCGTTGCCCTGGGATTTTCGACCATCGATGAATAAGTAGTATCGCTAAGACTGGATGAGATAACCGGGTAAGCAAAGTTGAGGTCAGACAAAGAGTTTTGAGTACCAGTTCAGAGAATGCTTTATCACAGCGCATCCAGCTTAGTAGGCTGACTACATTACACGCTTTTTGCTCACTACCCGGATCCTCGTTCTCCCTTAAACTTGATAAATCAGGGCATCAAGTAAATTTCCCTTGCCGTCCCGTACTCATCACATGCCTTGAAATACCTTTCTTGTTCAAGTGGCACCCTCTGCTCCCTCAGGAACATTCTTTTCTCCAAATGTTTACCACTTGCTCTTTTTTCTGATCCTCTGACACGCTACCTCTCATGACTTTAGTCCTCTCATACCTGCTCCGAACAAGAAAGCTGAACCCAAACACTGTTGTGCTATCCTCAATGCAGATATGTTCCACCGCCCGGTAAAAATAGGGGGATCAAAGTTTCACCTAAAAGATTTTCAGGAAGTCAAACCACGTAAGTCCATCACCCAATCAGTCATCATGCGGATGACGTGAAGATAGCGGGGAACGATTTGGCACAAGATATAAATGCGGTTCGCAGCTGGGCAGAACGATGGGATTTACCGCTGAGTCTCGCCATAAGCCAACTCCTGACCACTAACACAGTCGAAGCCAGTAGTAATCCTTTTAAAATAGTTTCGGAGGTAAAATACCTGGTGTGATAGTCACACAAGACTTCAAGCCTTCAAGGCAGTACCAGGGAGCTGCCAATATGGCCAGAGAGGTATTAATTAGGGTATGCAATACTATCACACGAAAAAACCGTTTTGCAAGGTTTGTTTGCGACCTCTTCTGGAGTATTGTGTGCAAGCATGGGCCCCCTATGATTGTAAGGACGAGGAGTGCTTGGAGAGATGCAGCGGCTGGCAACTAGAGTGATCACCCGTAAGAGGGGGAAATCTCAGGTCCAGCTTCCGGAGGACCTTGACCTCTTCTGTCTGGAGCGGCTTAGGGGGCTAGTTGACCTCATAGAAGCTTCCGAGGTCATTGAAGGTCTATCGGGTACAGGCATGGTTCATTCACCGTTTCTGCCCGTCAGTGTGGTACCAATGGACGCATCCCTAAGCTGGGCGTAAGGGCCAAATTTTTTACCAACAGAGTTGTGCCTATGTGGGGTAGACCGTCAGAGAATTCTGTTGGATGTAGCGACGTACCAAATTTCAGGAAGACCCTAGATCCCACGCTGGAACACAGCATTCCCAGAGCTAGCTTTGTGAACGAGGGGTGAGGTAATGAGCTCCGACTGACCTTGTGAGATGCCGCGTGATTTAAGTTTTCGAATTTCTCTCAGCGATAAGCGATTTTGCGTTGATTGGTGGAATAACACGTGTTATTTCATCCAAACTAACGTATCGCAATTAGCATTTCCGTACGCGTACTTTTTTAAGATTTCTTTCTCTTCAGAAGAGTTCATTCTCTTCAAAAAATGATTATACTTTTCGGTGCCCTTTTTGGTGTTTTTTGTTTGTGTCAGTGCAACTGATACCGGACAGCCCCTTTTTCTGGCTCTTTTCATAGTGTACAGCTTTAGCGGAACTTTTCTAGCGTGCAGATTTTGCAGCACTTGCCTTAGTGTGCCATTTGTGTCCGTTTTAAAGGTTGTGTTATTATCCTACTGGTGTTCGATATGTTATTTTCAAAGAAAATCGACCACTTCTGCCGAAATGAATGGAACAAAGGTTGACCCTGTCGATCAGGTAGTGAGCTGTGGAACAAGGAATACACGGTCCTGGTGCAATACGAGGGACCAGTGTTGCCTTTGGTATCATCAAGGGTGTTTCATGCTGGAAGAGCAAGACTTCGAGCTGCACATCAAGTACGCATTTCAGTTACATGCACTCACGCAGCATGTGACGCAGGCCACTAGACACAGAGGTGGACAGCACCCGTTTCTCCTTGATTTAATCATAACGCGGCACCACCAGGACCTTGAAGAAATTAAGTGGGAAGAGCCACTTGGCAAAAGTCACCATGTAGTCCTAAGGGTCACACTGAGACCTAGCAAGGCGCCGAAAGGAATCGTGTAATGTCGGTGCTATGGGAGAATCAATATAGGTGAACTGAAGAGGGCGGCGGAGGAAGTTCAGTGGACATCGAGACACACAAACGTCTCTGTAGAGGAAAGTTGGGAGGCCATCAAGATGGGGCTAACCGGACCTACAGAGGAGTTTGCACCTCTGAGGGTGGTTAGCGGTAGAAACCAACCCCATGGTGAAAGTGAGGTCCGCAAGGCTATGGCTATTCGTAGGCAACGATTGGCGGCTTACAAGCTGTACAAAACTCAGGGGGCATGGAACAGCTATAAGATGGCTAGGAACGGTGCTCAAGCGATCCAAGGAGTGGAGAAGTATGTCTTCGAGCGTCGTTTAGCCACGTCGGTCCGCACAAACACTAAGCGGTTCTACGCTTACGTGCAATCCCACAAACGCATGAGAGAAAGTGCAGCAACTTTGGAGGGAGCCCAGATACGACCAGCTCTAAGCAACGAGGACAAGGCGGATGTGCTCTTGGCGTCCTTCAAGGGCATATATCGACCAGAAAATAATTTAGAGGAAAGAATGGAGGGCCCACGGATACCTTCAATATCCGAACTTACTGTAGGAGAAGAAGTGTACGCGGAGTTGCGAACCTTGAACAGAAATAAAGCAGCAGGACCAGATGGGATTCATCCAGCAATCGTTCAGCCTCTGATCGAGGTCCTGAAGGCTCCGGTGACGAAGCTGTATGAAACGTCACTTAGAGAGGGAGTTGTGCCGGGAGACTGGGGGAGAGAAGCAGCGGTGGAGACTAACAAGATCTGACCCCGGCAAAAGGCCGAAAACTACCTGCCGGTTAGCTTAACTCCAGTACTGCATAAGTGCCTGGAGCGAATAGTCGGCAAACAGATCTCTAGGCATTTAGTTCAACACAACCTCACATCAGATGCTCAGTATGGGTTTATGGCAGGGCGATCCTGTCTGACGAATCTTTTGCTGTTCCTCGAGGGGGAAACCAAGCACCTGGACGAAGGGCAATCGATTGCGGTCAGCTACTTGGACTTCAGCATGGCGTTTGATTATATGAAGCACAGATTTCTGGACGTCAAACTGCAATCTATGGGAATTGTTGGAAAGGCAAGACAATGGATAAATAGTTTTTTAGCAGGGCGAACTTTTAGTGTTAAGGTGGGTAGTCATGTATCAGAACCGGAAGGTGTAACAAGTGGGGTGCAACAGGGCTCGGTGCTCGGCTCTCTGCGCTTCCTCATCTTCATTAATGAGCTAGCACGTGAGCTTACAAACCTCACTTTTATGTTCGCCGATGACGTGAAGATAGCTGGAGTAGATATAGAACTTGGCCTGCTAGCAGTACAAAACCGGTCACGCAAACGGAACCGTCGACTAAACCCCATCAAGTGTCAATGCTTGACCACTAATACAGGGGCTAGCGGGAATGGTGTGGGTTCATTGCAAGTGGCCTCGCAGGTCAAAAGACTTGAGCGTTATAATGGACAACAGCTTCAAGCCGTGGAAGCAGTGCACCGCAGCAGCCAATATGGCCAAGAGAGAACTCCTTCGAGTTAGATCCATTATGTCGTGTTGAGAGCCGGAGATTTTCCTTCCGATATACCAAGCCGTAGTTAGGCCGCATATGGAGTACTGCGTGCAAGCCTGGGCACCGTACTTCCAGAAGGATATAGCCTGTCCGGCAAAGGTGCAAGGGCTAGCCACTAGAATGGTGACTGGGCAAGGGGGTTTAGCTACACAGAGCTTCCCCGTGTCCTAGACCTGATCTCGATGGAAAAACAGCGCATTCGCGGAGATTTGATAGAAACCCTCAGGGTAATGAAGGGACTGTCAGGAATAAGTCGAGAAGGCCTTCACTCTCTGACCCCTGAGAGATGCACAAGGGGGCATAGCCTTAGATTACAAAGGAAACATTCGAGGCTCCAAATTAGGGCGAAGTACTTCTCGAATAGAGTGGTACCCTATTGGAATAGGCTCCCGGAAGAGGTCATAAATACCACAACCGTGAAGGCTTTTAGGAAAGCAGTAGGCCTATGTTGGGTGGCAGTATATCCCGAGTTATGTTAAGCGGCTTTTAGGGTCGGGGGCAATTTACTCATTGTTTCCACCTTTCTCTGCCAGGGCTGGTGCTGCACAAAATTTCTGCCTTTCAGAAAGAGAAAATCACGCACTGTTGGGAGCTACGTAAATGCGCCGAAAACACAACTATCTGGACACACGATTGGCTCTAGCCACACCAAGTCCTGTGCAAACTGAACTGAACTGAACTGAACTGAACTTGTATTTTGTCAATGAACTTTTCTGTGAAAGTGATACTGCCGCGCAAATTCTGCCTTTCAGACGGAACATTCAACACGCAGTGTCGGGAGACAAGGAAAATCGCCGACAACAAAATGATTTGGACGCTCCATTTGTCTCGACTACTTTCGTCCTGTGGAAACTGAACTGAACTGAACGACAAAGGCGCTACGCCAGCTGCAGCACACCAGCGTTTGAGATCCGTTCACCACAACCTTTATTTCTACCATAATGTGCTCTCCCTATCGGCACGGGGGTGCACATTTTAGCACAAAAAAGTCCCCTTAAAAAACCATTTTTTATATGCAGTTTGAAATAAGTTTTTGTCATATCGGTAGTTTCGAGCAGGTTTAAAACATGAAAAAATAGTTTTACTTGATTGAGAAACTACAGGTTATAAGTCAGGTTAGCACAAAGAGGGAGTACCCATTCCCAGAAATACCTCAGGGAGGCTATTCTGCGACTGTTTGGATAATGCGTTGCAAGGTCGAAAATTTTTCCATTACTTTAAGTACGGTTCATAACATATGCGAGTAAAACTTCACTCGATGTGTCGGAATCGAAATCGGTACGGGGTGTGTCGAAAAATCGATGCGCCGTATAAAGTGTTGTGGTAAGATTTTTTTTCAACAACAGCGTAGTCGGAGTCTTTGGTTGGTTGTCGACGTTTTGGTCACCACGGGTAACCTTATATCAAGACTGGTTTTTACAAGCGATTCCAATTCCATCCGCTTGTAAAAACAGTCTTGAAAAAGGTTACCCGTGGTGACCAAAACGTCGACAACCTACCGACGGCTTCGCTGTGTCAACCCAAGTAGCAATCCCAACCAAATCCCGATGGGGCCCCCATTGGGATTTGATTGGGATTCGGTTGGGATGCATTGGGTTTTGGTTGGGACACCCTAGCCTAAAGGTTGGGTTTTGGTTGGGATAGGAAACGCATCCCGATTGGACCCCAATCGGTTCCCGATGGGGATAGCCCAACTTCCTGGTAGCCTTTAAATGCTTTCCTAAATTTACCCATTTTCTCAACCCAGTTAACTGAATCTCGGTAAACGACCTACTGTTCCCAGTTCATGTACTCTCCCTCGTATACCACTGGAAAGAATAAAACCAAGTAGCGAAAGGCATACGTTGAAATGTATTGTAGAAAAGTTGTCAAAAAATGCACAGTTGAATCCAGGCAATTCTTTTGTCATTTTCTTCCAGGAAAGTTCATTTGACCTCTGCGATGGTACGGTAAAGTGACGAAAAAATTATTAGTCACGTGCACCCACGTATAGTGATATTGATGAAAAGCGGGTTATTAATGGAAATGCGTAAAAGAAAGTATCAAAATAAATGTTGATAAACGTGCTTTACAATGTGTCGTATAAAACTACACATGAAGCAGTGGTTCACTGAATTTCAAAACGCATGCGTATCCAATATTTTACCTGGGTTTCCTGCCCGACGAACCGCGGTCCCTGGCGTTGTTAAACCAGTGTTGTATATGCTTCTCGATATCCCCGTCGGAGATATCGTTCAGCCGCTCACTGTTGTTAATGGCGTCTAAAGTCGTATGAATATTGTGATATGAAAAAAACCTGCCTTTAATTACGTTCATTAGTCGCAGCTGTGAAACGGCGGCCTTTGTAACACTGCCTGACCAGCAACACTGCTTTGCAAGCTCACCGCTGATCATCAGGGACAACATTTTTCGGACCGATTCCCGGAGGTCATTTGTTACAATCCTGACAAGCATGGAAACCTGGAACATGAATGAGCAATATTGTTATCTTACCAGGTGCTCGTAGTTCGACAGAACATCCAAATCACCATCCATGGTTTTTAAGTCAGCCAATGTGTTGGCTCTTGTTGGCTTGTAGTATGACTGAACCGCGGGTGTTTGTCTTGAGCTGGACAAGTCGCTTACTCGGCTGTGTAACGCCTCGAACCCGGAGTTCAGCAGTGCTATGATGGTGGAAAATTTTATATTCATGTCTCCCACCATGGCGGCTACTGAAGCTTGCAACTTGTCCACCTTCTTCCCCAACTGTTCCACGGTGGTATGTGTCGTTTCAACGGACTTCTCGTTGAAACTAGTGGAACTAGCATTTCCGAAACTACATGGTGGTGTAAATGAATTTAGTAAGAACTGGTTGACTTACGATATAGGGGACAAAATGGGAATACGATTGCCGGTTTCCAGTATACGGGATACTGGTTGTGGCGTGGAGGACGGTCTGGATGATAGGAAATATTCAGTTAGGTTGCTTAACATACCCCGCTATCTGACTAGCAGTAAGACATTGTTCCGGTAGACTTGGAACAACTACCGGTCCGAGGGGTCGTTTTTTTGCGTTTGGTTCGCAATCGGTATCTGAGTCACTGCTAAAAGTGACGGGTCGTCTGCAAGAGTAAGGAAATGCCAACGGAATACCTTTTGCGTGTTGCATACCTCGTTGCAAACAGTGTCATTGGCGCTGTCGCATCAGAGGCCTCTGAAGTGGCATCCCGCAGATATTGCGACTGACACTCCTGAATTTCATGGAAACTTTCTAGTGCAATCGTTTAAGTTTTAAAACGTACTCTTACCTGAACTAAACAATTCACGGCATTCGTAAACGGGAATGTCGTCGGACAACTGTTTACCTAAAATTAACATGCTTCGATATTCAGAAGCACGTTTTACGCTGGGCCATCTTGTGTGTTTGGAATCCACAAGCCAGCTGTGATGTATAATTGCAACCGAACCGTCCTTCGTGAAACGTACGAGCCGGAACATCTGAAAAGGAAATTCAGTGGCATTATGAAAAGTATTTAATTTTTGAAAAAGTATGTAACACAGGGATAACTACAAAGTGCTTTAGACATGGCAATAGCAAACATTTACACTCAATATCGACAGTTGTAGCGGAGAAAACATCCACACCCAACTCATCGACGGAGAAAACGTACAAATAAGAAGATGGCAAATACTTTGTGAAAAATGGTTGGGGATTAACAAATCGTTTGAAACGAATGATATCATCCGAAATGTTGACAATGACACCAGGAAACCCATGTACAATGACTACATTATCCGGAGATCGATCAGTGAAGAAGGCATTCCTAAGAAAGAAAAAGTTATCACAAATCGGCGTTCGGATTAGTGGTGAACCAGTGTCATCCACATAGGAATTCCGCTGTAATGAATGAGGAAGAGATCGGCCCTCAATCAATCTCTTGTACAATTGTTGGCCAGGGTTTCTGGGTCCTTTGATAAGACATTTAAAATAACCAAGATAAGATTCCATTAATGGACAACAAAGTTTTACCATAAAATTGGGCACCAGAATGTACCCGAATCGTTTCAGGCTATTCTTTTAAAGTATTGACAAACCATATTTCTTTCTGAAATGGAAACTAATAAACGTTCAATAGACAATAACCATAAAGGAAATAATATAGTAAAGCTTACAAAAATTCCAAAGAAAAGCACGTGAGCCGCTGCATCTCCAGTGTGTTCGAAATTAGTCCCAAAGAGGTCGTTGGGGTGCCAACCGGGTCTTAATGGGGACTAATTCAAGACTTTTGGGACTAATTTGATTCTGTTTTGTTGACTGGGCTGGTTACTTCACGGAGTCATCATGTAAATTCAGCTATAACTGGAGTAGAAACAGCTTTGTATCATCTGTTTTCACCACAGGTACATGTTAGGTGTCATTTTACCATAGACAATGATCGGTAATCAAGTGAACATAAGATCGGCACACTAAATAACCCAGAGTTTCGGGCACTCGGGCACCCGATAATTCCGCTGGTCAGTTTGTTAGAGGCTTTCGTATTATAACTACCAGTGTAAGTAGGACAGTAGTAGTAAAATCCTCCCATATCCGAGTTCTCATGTTCTGTTACTAACGCTGGACGGCTGCGTGGTTCAGTTCAGTTCCGTTTGAACGGGACGGATAGTTCCCACGGCCAATCGGACGTCCAGAGTTCCTTCGGCAGTATGCACACGTTAAGCACCCATCACTGCGCAGTGCATTTCAACGATTCCCCTCGAAAACTTAGAGGAGAACGTAAAACACCGCACATCAAATGCGACAGACATTCTAAATTGTGAGCGTTCATTCAGTCACCATGCACTCAACAGAAATTTTTACCTTCGGGACCACAAAGCCCGTTCGTAATCTCGGTTTCCAAACGATTTCTGACCGCTTCGTATAGTAGCCAATCTTCCACAGGTTAGCAGTGAATTGATACGAAGGAAATTGATACACGGAGTGATGTTGTAAGGTTGGTTAGACCTTACCAAGCTGTTTCCCTATTACTTGCACTCGCTAGTCCTTCCCAACACGCTTGGACCACCTGTCCGTTACAGTGGTACTCTGCAATGTGCCACCACGGTCACCAGGACAATGTTTACCACAGTCCACGAGGAAGAGAACACTGGATAGGGAGAGAGTAGTTAGTGTATATTGGAAAAGCGTGCGTGTGGCGTGCAAGGACAACGTCCAAGTGGCCACCGCGCTTGGTGGCGCGAGTTCAGATAATCTCTGATGTGTGTTAAACAAATAACCAAGGTTGAATGCCACTACACTACATTTTTCAATAAGCAATTTTTTTCGGTATATTGATTGAAATATATTGAAATTACCTTTATTACCAAGTTACAGATTGTTCTGTTTCATGCCCCGTAAAATGGGTGCAATGAGAGTAATTATTTATAATTCATAGTTTGAGAGTCCTAACCTCCGACCTTAGACCGGACTACCCCTGGATTATCTTAAACGTCTTCATGAAGCCTCAAGGCATTCGATTTTCCGTTTTAATTCCACGGGTTGAGGGCTAGTACACCATTGTCCCCAGGTCGCGTGATATATGGTTTCCTGTGAGCCTAAGCAGGACATTGACCACAGTGCTGTAGGCGACTTAGGGAAGGGATGTGTAATACATGAGTACTAACAAGTAGTTGTTACATTCGATGAGAAATCTGATTATACAAATTGATTGAGTTTTTTGATAGTGATAAATAACTTTTTTGTCGATGAAAGTGCTTTTGACGTCGCACAATGTTTGCCTGTATATATATATATATATATATATATATATATATATATATAATATATATATATATATATATATATATATAATATATATCCTGTGGTCTGCTTCTGAAAAAGAATTGTAAAATAATAGCTTAAGATGACACGGAGGAGATTTGTATCGCTATTATTTGGGCAATGCAATGAGAACCCAGAGCAGCATTGGTCTTTCGCGTAATTTTTTCCCGAACTGTAGACATGCCCATATTTTCCCTTGGCCCCAAGCAGGCATCGTATGAGCATCCTACTTGGGGAGTCGTCGTGACGAAGTCAAGGGAACTGTACAACAGGGAGCGACTAACGGGCTATGTGCCCGGGTAACTGTGGATGTTGGTGTTTTTTGACCAGCCAGTCATGACTCGTTCAAAAATTGCGCTGAAAAGCACAGTCGCGCGCAAATAACAACCCAGCGAAGTGTGAAAAATGCTTCGTTTTCTAACATATATGCTCATTTATTCTCATTTGCAGACAAAAATGGATAACGTAAATATGGGAGACTCCAGCAAGGTAGAAAATAGGTTCGAATTTAGAATGGGCTACTAGGGGGAAATTATTCCCAGAAACTTGTCTAGACTGGTTCTTGAATAAGCGATGCTGATCTTCTTTCCTCGATCTGAGGGCCGTTGTCGACTCAATTGACCGCAAAATCCTCCTGTTTGATCTCGTTTTGGCGTGTATGAGAGACATCCAATTCCATCATTTGCTCGGTGGACGTTGGTTTAAGGCATTTCTATGGTACCTTCCTCGTTTAGCACTTTATTTTTCAAAAATGAAATTGGGCAATCACCCAGGGTTCAATGTTGACTCAATTTATAATGTTTCTGACGGATCTTATTTTTGAAAGTTCGATTTTTAGTCCGGGTCGTTGCCACGCCTGACCTGTTGGGACCTTATGTGGTTCTCTACTTTAAGCCTCAGGGTCTGGTTACCGGTTATTCCCAATGGTGCAGTGGATCTTCGTGGCTATGTGGTATACACCCCTTCCACTGCACTCATGTTCAAGCATGTAAAAAAGAAATTATACGATGGCCCGGTTGAGCCAAATCTAGGCAATTCTGTGTAAAACTCGCGAATTTAGCGTGTCGGCTGCAAGCTATTGTGTAAGGTAGAAAAATAGCATTGACATCTTTAGCCGTGGAGAACTGATGAAGTAATTTGTCTGTGCATGGGAAAGTCAGAATTTTCCAATGACGTCCAGTTGCTTGTGTGGCATTAGTTTTTCCAGCGTGTCAGTGTATATAATCTTTTTGATACAGGCCTATAATTATTTTACGTTGTCGCCACTTGGTACTCAGGAGTAGTGTAGTTTGCTAACTGAAGATTGTTCCAAAATAGGGCGACTCAAACCAACGTCCGCCATTTGTTCTTTGTACGTGAATAGTGAAGTTGAATTCAAGATCACATTAATCTCCCGTATGAGTTCACCATAAGAAATGGTGTATGTCAGGGTTTTCCAATCTTTTCTTTCCTGTTTAACTAAGTTATTGACATAGTTCCAATGATAACCTTATTATCATGTGGGAGGGGGGGGGGGGGGGGGGCAATATTAAGCTTTTCCCAGATGGAAGCTACTCAGATTTTGAATACATGGACGGCATCAGTCTCCTGCGTGAGAATCTGAGTAAGTTGTGAGGTTTTTGAACAGCATGCACAACTACGCATACATTTTTGATACACGTTTTGCACCTATGCGTAAATTGCCCCCACGAGACTGGTTAAGTCTAATACCTAATCAGCAGCAGCGGTTAGGTCCATTCTTCTATATGGCTCACGAATATGGACGCCAAATATAACCGATGTTTGGAAGATATTGTTTTCGCAACATTGTCCAGTTCTGGTGGAAACACCATATCGGCAATACTTGGGTGGAAAGCGTCAGGCACACGAAGAGAACCATGGTTTTACTCTGAAGTTCACCAGGCTGCGCTATGTTAATCCCATATTCCGCATGTTATCAGATTGACTTCGGCATGCAGCTCTCGCTAGGGTTAGTGATTGTAAGGGAGTAAAAGCGGTGAGCCCATGCGATGAAGATGGTGTGTATAGCTAACCGGTATATTTGGCTGTTTAGGTCGTTAGAGCTCCTTTGCGGGATGTGAGAGATCCACCACCTGTCTGGTTACAGATTTTTCCCGATACACTTCCTCGCATCTATTCCGTGTATGGAGTATAGCCAAAATCGTAGAGGCTCACTACAATGTCATACAGCCAGTTGCCATGATTGGATAGTTGGAGTGGAGAAACACATAATGCTGCGGTAAGTCGGAGACAGTAGACGACTGTACCACTCAGGCACCAGAAGTAAAGGGTATAATGGTACGTCGCGAATTAGACTACCCATTTTGACTGACTGCTTACCCCTATGCTTCATTTCAAACACTATATATATATATATATATATATATATATATATATATATATATATATATATATATCTCCATAGAAAGGTCGATGATATAGTACTGAAATCGGGTAATTGAAGTTGAAAAAGTTTTCTCATCGGGTGCTTCTTGATGTTTTTCGTTTGTTTTACCGGCTTTAGGTAATTAGAGATAGCGAGATTTCGCGAACTGCTGCATCGCGTTCATGTCACTGAATTCAGCCCTGATTCGTTTTTTTGTCGTCAATAATCAACGACAATCCTGTTTACTTGGATCATAACAGGGAATTCGAAAATATCACCTTACTATTTGATAGACCACGGTGATCCGGGTTCACTAAGAGAATTGGCGTTCTTTGTCATATGTTCACACGTGAGTGCAATGCAAAGGGTATACCATATAGCCACATAAGCCCATTGCAGTTTTAGGGATAACGGGAACCTAGATTTGAGACTTGGAATGAAGAACCACATTAGGTCTCGATAGGTCAGGTGTGCTTCAGAGTTACTCTATCATCCTTCATTTTCCTTGTAATTGAAATTATTCCCGAAAAAGGCATTTCCTCGTGTGATAACATCAACATCAATCCTTGCTCGGTTCATTCCAGTTCATCCAAAAATCAATATCGCAGTTCTGTGCCCTGGTTTTGGTTGCTACCTCGCAGCACCGTCGATTTGGGAGCAGAATGAATAGAAGCACGTAGTGAAAAATAGCTGAAAATAGAGTAATGGGCCGAAAGCACGAAGGCAAACTAAAAGTTCAGATGCAACTGCGTCACTGGCCGCAGCGTCTAGCCATATCACTTAATATCACTAACCATTTGGTAGGCGGGTCGCGTGGGTCCCGACCTGGAAGTCTAGCACGTCCAACGTGGCCAAGTCCACTGGCCAAGGTTTCCTACCTTTTCGCCATGTCATGGATTGACCATCTCGACCTACCTTCCAACCAACACCTGCCTCGGAGAACAGCATACGCCGAAGAAGTCTCTCTGTGGGCATGCGTAACACATGTCCCAGCTGCCCTGATCTGTTTAGATTCAGTACTTGATCCACAGACTAATATCTCGTCCCCAATACCCTTCGTCTAACCTCAGAATTTCTGATACGACGTCCCCACCAAATTAGGGCAATGCTGTGGAGAAGTCGATGCCCGGACATCGACAGTCTCCGCCTATCTTCTACTTTTATCAGACATCTTTGTGCGGTATAAAAGAACAACCTAATCGCTGCGGTGTACACTCGATCCTCAACAGATAATCGGATGTCACACCACGTCACAGATGACAGTTTGGAAAATGCCAAACGCGTCTTCGGTATATGCGACGACACTTTATCCTTTGCTTGCAACTAACCTGGATTTTCACGCAGAAGAACAATATCGTCCGCGTATTCCAAGTCAGACAGTTTAATGCCTGAGCAAAGATCGATGTCACTGTTCTCACACGAGGATAGGGTTATCTCAAGCATCAATTTAACCATAAAATTGAAAAGGAAGAGTGAGAAAGAGTAACGCTAACGAACACCTCTTTCCGTGGCGAGCTCGGGCGAATGATCGTTGTAACCACAAACTCGGCTTCGGCTGTTCGCATACAGGCATTGGAAAGGCGAAATAAAATTTTCTGATATGCCCGTCAATGAGATCCAGTGCCAGAAAATTGTGCGCACGACTGAATCAAATGGCACTGTCAGATCAAGAATGACAGGGATTGTAGGTCTACGGAAGATGTGCCTGTGCTCGAAGATTTGTCGAAAGATCAATATATGTCGATATAACCCCGGCTGGGTCTGGAATCGGCATGCTTGTCACGTGTGCACCTTTCGCGTGGGCTCGGTAATCGATTAAGAATAATTCCGGTGAGCAGTTCGGACGTAACACTTACCAAGCCGATTCCTCTATTGTTTTCACAAGAGACCTGTCACCTTTCTTGTGAATCAGCATAATCACCGATTCAAAAAATCCTTGGGAATCTGCTATTCTCGATTACCCGGAGTTTTGTTAACTCCGAGACCAAAGCTTCGCCTCCATCCTTTAAGAAAGATGACGACAACTTATCCAGTCCAGCAACTTTGTACCTTTTCAAGTAACCTACATCATAGGTAACCTCTGTTTAATGTAGAAAACAGTTATCTGGCTGCATCGTTTCTCTCGCACGTATTATCGGGAGGTCCATTGTAGAAGTGAGCCAGTTAAACTACTTTTTAGTGTCCCGCCCAACGATCCAGATGACGTCCCGGAGAGTGAATCAGTGAGCCGTCGGATTCCTTAATCATCTCACTTACACCGGGCTTCCATGAACCAGTGCTTCTAGTCAAACGGGGAAGGTTGCGACTATTGCCAAAGGAGCAGCCTTCTCCGTTCCCCTGTATTTTGCAATCCACCATTGCTCACGGTCACTTATCAAGCTCCTAGTTAGTTGACGCCCCAGGGTTTTGCGCACATCGGTGAATATGTCATCAAGAGAGACGGATATATGCGCATCGTTTGTGAGGCTTACCTGAACAGGAGTCTTGTATGCTGTTGGAAGCGGTATGTGAGGTTTCCTTGAGATTTTACCAGCGTTATCTTTTCTCGGACAGTAAACTATCTGACTTAGTATAGGCGGATGATGTTGTGCTTCCACGTGGAAATCCAAGTGTTTTGTCAGTTTTCTAGATGATTTAATATGAGATGAGATGTTTTGCACTGCCAAAGTGTGCAGTGCTGCTACTGGACTGTCTTGGCCGTCGACCAAGCCTATTCATAGCAGACAAAGCGTTGTCCGAAATCGGTAATTTTTGTTGCCTGGGCAGTCACATCTCACCAGTAGGTCCATTATCAGATGGTATCACGTATACAGAAGGCCGAAGCTGAGTTTGGACTTACGGTGATCTTTCACCCGAGTTCACCAAAAGAGTGGTGTACGTCAGGGTTGCTCTCCTTCTTTCCTCTTTAATGTGATGATTGATATGGTCTTAGAGACTTCTCTTTTGTCAGGTGAGAATGGTGGCATTGAACTTTCCCCGGGTGGGAAGGTGTCAGACTTTCAATATGCAAAGGACATAATTCCTCTAGGTGAAGATCCAGGTAAGTTTCAAGCTTTTTCTGGACGGCTTGAACAATTGTATAGCAATGTTCGGTATGCGTTTTGCACCTTCAAATTGCAAGATGCTGTTGCGGCAGTGGGTTGGTCCAACACCAAACCTTTCGATATATGGGAGACTATGGACTAAGTAGGCAAGTTCTGTTATCTGGACAGCTGGATTTCACCCATTGGTCGGATATCGGGTGAAGTGTCTCTGCGGATACAGAAAGCCGGTTTGGCATTTGCCAACCTGAGTCATCTGTGGTGTTGACGTGACTTCCGTCTATTTATCAAGGGTCGAGTGTGCACTGCAACAATCAAGCCAATTCTGCGTGGTTCAGCAACATGACCACCACGTGTGGGCAATATATGAAGATTATCGGTTTTCGAACGCCGATATCTTCGTAGCATTGTTCAAATCTGGGCAGAACGCCGTATCAGTAATGCTGAGGTTGGGCGCAGAATATTAGGCACACGAAACAAATCATTAGATGATGCTTTAGGTCATCAGGTTAAGGTGGTTAAGACATATGTTGCGCATGCCCCCTGATAAGATCCGTTGGCGCGCAGTCTTAGCGGAGGTGGGTAACGGTTGGAGGATGAGCAAGAGTAGCCAGTCCATGACATAGTAGAAAGGTACGGAAAGCGTGACCAGTGGACTTGGCCATGTAGGGCATTAGAATTCGTGGGTGGGGTTTAGGAAACCCTCCCATTTTATGGTTAGATACATTGGAGGATATAGCTGGGTGTCGCAATCAGTGGGGCTATTGTATCCACAAACTTTTCTTATAGAGTTAATATCAATATTTGTAGTTCTCCTATTGCACCTTTCACATTCTCTTGCTTTTCCATTAATTCCTACTAAGGTTGCTGCTAGCGGATAACAACCAAAGCACCACAACCAGTACACGGTTAATGGTTTTTTGAACTGAACTGAACTGAATGGATACAGAAGACACGTTTCTCTTATACGGAGCCGGCCTGATATTCGATCGCCTTTTAAGGGTCGAGTGTACACTAACGTATTTAGTTCCTTTATCTCATGCAACCCAGAAGCATGATCGTTACAGATAGGTCTGCGGAAACCGTCGTTGCTTGATTACTGTTTTCTACGCCGTATTTCCGGAATATAGAGAGGACACTGTCTGCAATGATGAGGATAAGCCTAGAGTATTCAGAACCAGAGGTCAGGCACTGGAACAGATCTAAGCGGGCTTAGCCGGTTTGAGTGTGTTACGCATTCCCACAGATAGACTTATTCAGTATTCACTGTTTATGGGCCTGAGGAAATTCTGCTGTTTGTCCGACCGAGATATTTTCGTATGATAAAACCCCCGAACAATGCCACTTCACAGCAACTTTAGAATGTACCTAACTGTTTTCGGCTAGTTATTTCACCGAACCGCATGTGTTCATTGCTAGTCACTTTCTAAGTCACTGCTGGTGACTCAGCGCTTCTCACTTCTGAAGTAGTTCTTCTTTTGCTGTTTAGATTTTGGCTGGAAATCGAGGAGACTGCAGACAGAAGAAACCTTGCCGTGTGGTTCAGTCACGATTGAGTGGGAAATGAAGATCCTTTAGATTCAGCATCTCACATAGATAAGATGCACAGTGCTGTGCATCATGATCGCGGTTCAGTGGCTTTTCATTGCCGATAGATCTTTGATGTGAATTACTGAAAGTGTGCAGTACAGTGCGCCGTACAGTTTACGTTTATTACGAGACTGCACCTTGAGATGCTGTGACGGCTTGCGCAGCTCAGTGACTCAATGAGACATACAGGATGGTTTACCTCAAGCCGAAGAGTCAGTCATGCTTGGAGGGTCAGTGGGTAGGGGAACGACGAAGCAGTCTCCTGGTCGTCCGGGTTAGAGGTTGATTTGAGCTGACAACTCAGTCGGTAAAATTAGTTGAAGAATAATTAGTCCATGCAGATGGGCTTCCACTCGGTCATCCCCGCTGCCTTGAGGGCAAGCTCTTGTTAGGACCGAAGGCTTTAGTTGAGAACAATAATCGTTCTCCTGCTTTCCGGCTGGGCACCGTAACACTACCCGTCCGACATCTCCCATGAACCGCGCGAATACGAAGAACCCCATACTGCATCGGTCGTCGTGCAGGATTGTCAGGACGGCGCTGCCCATTGCATCGAGCGGTGTGGATAGTGACAAGTGGGCTACTGCTCAGAGTTGTATCTACTTTATTCTTTTTTTATTACATGCTTGCACATAAGTGCAGTGGAAGGGGTATACACCCCACAGCCACGAAGGCCCACTGCACTCTTCGGGATAACTGGCTACCAAACCCTGAGAATTGGAGTGAAGAACCACATAAGATCCCAATAGGTCAAGGGTGGTGACGAGCCGGACGACAGTGGATTACTGTCTACCACCAACCACCTTTCTTTGCCCCTTCTACTTATCCATAATTTACCCACTGATAACACGCCCGATACTCCCAACAGTTGATTTTCAAATAGTTTCCTAAATAATCCTCACTCTCATAAATCACATTTTCTCAAGCCTCGTTAGCCCCTGAATCTCGGCTCCTTTAACGTGCGTATACTCATGCAGGCCGGTCAGTAGGCGTGCCTAGTGCTCACAATAGATTCTTTGAAGATTGCTGTTTGCTGCGTGAGTGAAACGCTTACCCAAGATTCGAACAGTGTGATTCAACTAACTGTTTTTGGTATCTCACCGAGGTATTTCCCGCGCACTTCAAGAGACGAAGCATCTAGAGCTGCGGGTCAATGTGGTGTATGAATAATCTTGACTGACAAAGCTGAAGCTGCTCTTTTAGACTGGATACCGGTTAACAGTCGTTTATGTGCTGTAGGACTCCAGGGATCAGTTGACGTTCGAAAGGATAGCTGTATTAAGTGAACTTTGTTTGTGATCTCGGCATACGCTTAAAGAGATTACAGCTCTTACATGCAGAAGGATGATTTTTGCGATGAACTCGCCACTATCTTTCGCAGGAGCAAAGGCTCTGACATTAGAGTGCCAGCTGGTGATTTTTATGCAAAAGTTGGGAAACTTAGTGCGTCAGAAGCTTGATTAGGTGGGCGTTGTGCCCTAGCTCCTCAACGCACAGAAAACGGGAATGGGCTTCTCCGGTTCTGTGCAGACAATCGGTTATTGCTGTCTAGTAGGAATTTCCGACACAGCTCGCAGCGCACAGTGACATGGCGCCCTAACTGTACAGGTGTTCTGAGTCAGACTGATCATATCACAGTAAACTACCGGTGGCTCGGTTCTGTCCAGAACTGTAGATCCTGCTGGCCGACGTACGTAGAGTCGGACCATGCATTAGTTTTAATGCGATTATCTTTCCAGCTCCATGGTCATCGAAGCAAACCGTAAACCGCAAACCCGGTTAGCCGTTCAACGTTTGTCTGATTCAGAAGTCCGCACCAGTAATGAACAGAAGTTATTTCATGAGCTATGAACTACGACCAACAGTAATGTAGACGAACACTGGACACATATCAAACGGACGATGCAAGTGGCAGCATGTTTTGTCTGTGATCCTAGATCCGATGTTCAGAGCAGAAACGTCTTCTCTCGAACGGTAAGGAGATGAATAAGATACGAAGATATCTACAAAGGGAAGTCACAAATAATCACAAATAGATGGCGAAAATTGTGGGTAAAGGTAGCCGAAGAAATGGAGGTATCAGTTGTTTCAGGCAACAGTGGAAGACTGTTTAAACTTATTTGCGGCACCGGCGAACGGCGAATCTTAGTCAGTGGAAATATATGCGATAGAAATGGAAATCCTATTCATGGGAAAGAGCAAAGACTCGACCGTTGGGTTGAATGCATCAAGAAGCAGTTTAGATGGTCGCGCCCTAATGTAGTTACCGTGACGTCAACAACTGCGGTTCCTTGGGGATGTATCACTTGACCCTTATCGGACGTGGAAGTGAAGTCGGGCATTTGATTACCAAAGCATGGGGAAGCGTCCGGTCACAACGAACTTCCCACAGTTCTTTTCATACTGAGTGGTTTTGAGTTGATAAAAGCGGTTACCACATTGCTCCGTGACGTTTGGACTGACGAACGTATCCATTTATCATCGGTAGAGTCATTGGTTGTACCCATCTTTAAGAGGGGAATATGCAGTGGTAGTAGTAATCATCGCGGGATCAGTTCAATCCCGATAACCAAGGTATTGGTCTTGATTTTGCTGTGCCATCCGATAGTAGTTCGCGAGAGGAACGCCTGGCGAATGGTGAAAAGCGATACGACCTAAATTACGCCGACGACCTTGTCTATTTGTTCGAATGCAAAAGACATACGCAACATACACCAGATAGATTTACAAGAGCTGTAACTCCATTCGGCATGCGCTTTGCACCTTCGAAGTGTAACGTGCTGTTGCAAGACTGGACGTCAACAGTTCCGAGCTTGATGTTCTATGGGTAGGTACTAACAATTGTCGACCGATTTACTCACCTCGGCGGACGTGTGACGACAAATGGAAACACGGTAGCAAAGGTGACGAACACGTATATCCAAGGCTCGAGTGGCGTACGCTCGGCTAAAGCCCTTGTGCCGCCGACCTGGTATTTCGCTGAAGTTGAAAGATTGTACGTACTGTGTAGCGGTGCGCCCATTTTTGTTGTATGGTTGCGGGAGATGGAGTCTGCGTTCGGAGGATGTTCGTTGCCCTGGGATTTTCGACCATCGATGAATAAGTAGTATCGCTAAGACTGGATGAGATAACCGGGTAAGCAAAGTTGAGGTCAGACAAAGAGTTTTGAGTACCAGTTCAGAGAATGCTTTATCACAGTGTATCCAGCTTAGTGGACTCCGTTGACTGGGGCACGTGTTGCGTACAGCAAATACGTCTGCCGTACCATGTCCTGTTTTTCTTTCCTCCTCGGGAGTGAAAGAAGCCAGGTGGAGGTCAACAGGTGGCGTGGCAGCGGCGAATGAGTAAATGTACATCGAACTTAAGAAATGCAAGTGCCTCACATCTTCGTGGTTGGGGTCCCTCAACCAGTTGGCATAAGATACTGGAGGATATGGCAGCAAACCGCGAACAGTGGTGATTCTGTTGCCACTTTCTGTCGAATCGGAATGATTGATCAATGTGCGTTTGTACAGTTAGACAGTATTTCGTGTGTTAGCAACTAGGCCGTTCTTTCATTTTCCCAACTCTGTAGGTCCACTCCTTGTCCACCTTGTATATTCATCCTTCGATTTGTACGCGCGGCGTGGTGAGGCATAGTGATGGGCGGGACTTGCCCTACTGTTTAACGCCGTACGATGATGATGAGCATGCTTAATAAATAATTCTTCATGTACCTAGTTATATTGTTTTCTGTTCAAAAAGTTTTTTTTTCTCATTTTCACGGCGAATATTTTCTGCTGTTTCATCGATAATGAGGCTACCTTTTTATTTCCGTATGAACGCTGTAGGTACAGTGTTTATGGCTCGGAACGAAAAAAGCTCTCCCTTTATCTGCAATCCAGAGAACATTTGCCCAATAGATCTTTCAAAACCTGCATCAACCCAGTCTGCACAGCCCAAACTGGGGGATACGGCTTCGGTGGGTACCAGTGGGTCGCGTGAGAGATCATCCGCTCGTCGCCTTTCACCGCTAAAAACCATTCACTCAAATGCATTACCTGCAAAGAGGGTAAAGAGAGAAAACTCAGATGCCTTGCTCGGAGAGCGTCAAAAATACACGCCAAAATTTGAATTATTTTGCGAAGATTGTCAAGTTTGCCTGACATCAGTTACTTCACTTCGCGAACATCAGCTAGGAAAAAAACACTTGTCTCTCGTACGGGCAAAACTTCGTGCACATGTCGATGCTGTTCCCTTCGAAAGGGCCACTGACCTTGATGAGGGAAAAGAGCACTCTGACGAAAATCCTGGTTTCAAAAAGTCCCAGTTTCATCCCGAGAATGAGTTGAAAGATCCGTTCGTTCGACCGGCAGATACAAACGTATCTCTAGCTCACTTTTGCCATTTATGCAAAGTCCCACTTCCCGATCGCTCGGTTATAGACGCCCATATCAAAGGTAGAAGACACCAAGCACTAATGTGCGCATTAACCACTGATCGCGATCACTCATATCAATCCGATTCACTCCTGCCACCAGCAGATGATTTAGAGTACCCTGCAAACACCGCACGTTCTGTTTCTATATCGATCAGAGGGGACGACTGTCGACGGGAATTCGTGGAAAACTGGGTCTCTGATGTAGCTCCGCACACCGCTCCTACCCTGGATTTGAACTCAGTTGAGTCAGTAAACCAACTGGACATTAAGAGTGTGCTTAAGCGTGTCTGTCTGACTCAGATAATTTCGCTACTAGGAGCTGCTCATGAAGTTCAGCTTCCCACATCGCTGTCAGACGAACAGTTGCTGGCGATAATCAGCACGAGGTGTACCGACTATTTGTGTGCATCAGGTGATAAAGACGACCAGTCAACAACTTCATGGGCTCCGTTGGCTAAGCTCATTCAAAACAACCTGTTGTTATGCTGGTGCCAACAGCTTACTTCCCTGCAAAGTTAATTCATGTGAACTCGAATCCCACGTGCACTGCATCTAACTTCTTTCCCATAATTCAAAATATTGCAAACATTTTGGTACTGTTGTATTTTTTCACATACAGATTTAATACACAGTGGAAATCATTTTTATTTCCTGACAGCACGCACAAGGGTGAAATGTGGTCAAGTTTATCAGTTTTTGTATTCCGCTCACGTCAGGGTTATGTACAGCCGCGTAGCGGTGTGATGTCTGACAGACTGACACTCTTGTCAGAACACACCGTAGTTCCTTATTCTGCTTGTTCCAAGTAATATAAAACACCATACAAATGACATTTTGTTCTTGTTCCTTTCCATTATTTCCCATTGAGGTTACTGCTAACCATCGCACCCAGTGCATGATTAATATTTGTCTGAACTGAACACAGGTGATGTAACGGAGAATCCACCATGGAATTCGCTGAAATTTTCTGTATAACATGATTTGTACGCATGCATATTTGCTTCCTAAAGTGTTTCAAAGCCCAAAGTAGCTTCCAATGCGGAAAGGTCTGGTAGTGGCCGCTGCTCAGTACAGTCTTTGGAGGCCATTAGAGGAGTCTGCTTTCGTATGTGGTGTTGTGGTGTTATCATCCGTTGTGGTTCGGAAGAGAGTCCAATGTTTGACCAGATGTTTGGTAAGAATATGCTTTTGTGAGTAGTCCAATTTTTTTCCTGTCGTTGTTCAGAGACGACAGTTACTATTACCAAGAGCGAAGACAAAGTTGTGTTTGTCTCAGATTTTATCTAATTCCCGTTCTGACGATAAACTAGTGATACAGTACGATATTTGTGTAAAGCAGAATGAAGTCACGAGTCGTTCGTAAGCAATAACGCGTTAGAAACTGTTTGAGTTATCAAACGTCTGGTTCTGATAATAATCTCTCCTGACCATCTGTTCTCGGGAAGCACTTTCTATCGAATCAGAATGACTGATCGATGTTTGTTTGTACAGTTAGACTGTGTACTCCGTGTGTTGGCTACTAGGGCATTCTTTCCTTTTCCCACCCGTGTAGATCCACTCCCTGCCCATCTTGTATATTCATACTTTCTAATTCAACGTGCAACATGGTGAGAGAGGCAGTGGTCAGTGGCGCTCGCCCTACTGTTTAGCGCTGTACGATGAAGATGATGATGATGATGATCTTGGGAAGCACAGAAAACAATTCGCAGAGATCGCAATCACCCCCAATGAACAGGATTTTTGAGGTTTCATAATGTTCCACACATTGAATATTTTTATCCACTTCATCAACTGATGCTGTCAACCAAATAATACGGTCAAAAAAAGTTGCCAAGCCACCGGATAGTTTTTGTCAGGCATGCAAATCGACTGACTTTCACAAAGGTCGTAATCACACAGGTATGTGAAATTGAACCTAGCTTGTTTACTCTCTGCAATGTCAAATCGTTCTTTTTATTTTCGTGGGACATTCAGAAAATATGAGGGGACGAGAACATCAGGAGGTCCAAACATTTCTAAAGACCATCATATATGATAGAAAATAAATCAGAAAATTAAAAAACATGTGTTGAACCGACATTCGAGTTGATATGGGGGGGGGGGGAGTGGAATGGTGTGGGATTCTAACGAGGTGATCTGTTTCACCGAATACCAACCATGTTTAACTGGTCGCACGTGGTGACGAGATAATAAAACCTCGGCAGAAGCTATTCGGAAGGCGCGTCAGTTGACTTCTGGTGGGCGGCAAGCTGAGGTCATCATGCCCCAGTTTTCATTTTGAAGAGAAAGAACGTTGTACCCGGTACATTAAGTTGTTATCAGATAGGTTTAAGGTAGCTTGCTGGGACAAAGCCAGTCGCTTCTGTCGGGAGAACATAAACTCGACACCATTCTGGGTTTCCCGCAGCGTCATGATCCTGCAGCATTACCACCAGCTGTCCAGCTCGGAGGCTTACTTGGTGACAGTCACGAGCTTCGTAGGAAAAGCCGGCCCGGTGTGTAGCTAGCGCATTACGATCTACGCCCAGATTGCACACAAACCGCGTCTGCTCGAGTGTGGTTGGAATTGGAGTTGCTGATGAAGGCGATACATCGGCAGGATACTGGGTTCGCTTGGTCTCTGATACATCCGAGTGCTATGAATGTAAACAGACAACCCAATAAGCCAAATTACAGAAACGAATCGTTTTTTGGATCGAAGTAAATCTAGCACCAATAAAATTAAATATGAGCGGAAATTGCCGTCTGATAAATACCAATGGGATTTGAATTATGGTTACGAGTGGAGTTTTGATTAAAAGCCTATCGAACTGCATGCTTTGCAAGGATTACATAATTTCAAGGAAGTTATTGATACCAGAAGACTTGGTGTTTCACAAACTGGCATTATTAACGCGTTGCAAGCCCAAAGGGATTATGACGGTAAGGTTCCGTTTCATGTGTTCAGTTGATTCATTAAAATTGATCAGGCTTGGAAATGAATCTCTCTCTGGGGTGTTGCTTGGTCTGAGTTGCCACCGAAGTTCACTCACACCTCATAATGTCTACAACTATAGATGAGCATCTGCGCTGCACCAGAACTCGTGTAGGTTTATTTTACCATTACAACCGTCCGCAGTTGGTGTTTGTTTGCTACCCAACCGGTCAGTTAAACTGCGATCTTGATGGTTCCCAAAACTAGTCATTTTGTGCAACCGATGAGGTCAAGGAATAACTGACAACCCTTTACGAAGCGGTACACTTTTCCACCCAGGAATCCAAGCATGTACGGTGGGTATAGTCAGTCCTTTTCTGCTATCGTGTGCAGTGTTACGTTACTGGCCTCTTACAATCACTGCCACGTTAGGCCATACTGCTCCGTGACCCTAGGTGGTCAAACGGTCAACATGGTGGGCTTTAAGCACTTCTGTACCGAGTTCCAGTCCTGCTTCTACCGCTGGTCACTCTCCGATTGACAGTCTCTAACTGGCTGCAACCTCTTCCTGAAATCTTGTACCATTGTCACATAATAAAAGGAGGTAAATAAAAAGATAAAGAGGAAACGGATATCACTATCGGGTTAAGGCAAGTTATGAGGACCACTTTATTTCGCAGCTAAGGGCTTTTAGACAATGGGTATAGTAGTAGGCTCACAAGGTCCCGTCCACTTTCAAAAACTCATTTGGGTTGATATACCTATAAGTTGCGCTCAGTTGGTTGTGTAAGACGTACCGCTCGCATAATACCGGGTTTGGTAGTTGACCTTATCTCAGGTAATCGGTCCATCACAGTACGTGTGTTCTCGCGAATATTTTGTCGGAGGATTTCCAAGTGGCGTGATGTGACACCACTAAAATGTCCTGAGTTGTGGTGGGAAAAGGTAAGGTGTGATGATGGGATTGCTTTTTTCTTCACAAATGAACTTCACCAATCGAAATTTGTTCCCACTTCATGATAAAGTTTTCCGCTGCAGAAACAGATAAACATTACCCGAAAACGTCACAAAAAGGATTAGCTAGGGAAATTAGCCCTCAGTCAGGTGAGTATGGCACCCTTTGTAATAAAGTCATCAAATACGTGCCTTTCTGAATTATCAGCAGCCTTCTCCTTGTTACTTAGCTGTCAAAGCCGCACGCATAGTGTACTATTCCACCCAGTTTGATTGCAAATTTCGGTCTGGCTAAAACGCAACTAACTGACGAATTTAGAACACTACCACCACTATTGTGGGAGTCCAGATGTGTTGGGTGTGGAGCGCTGGGACTGGAGTTCAAGTAGAGGACAAATGGCGTAACTCCCAACAGATATTCTGGTTGGGATGTGTAAGATATAGTTCCGGAGATGTTCAGACTTCGCGCCCTACTCTGTGAGAGGGATGGAGATTGGAAGATAATTCACGAATTAGCGAAAATCGGCAACTTGTCATGCTGTGTTAATTTTGTCCAAATTGAGGGTCGTTACCCTCAAAATACATCTATGCAATGGACGCAGGTCCAGTGACCTGCCAATAACATGATCGAAAATTACGCACAGGTCCTGAAAGTTCTCAGTTAAATGCCATCTACTGAAGCCAGTGACAGTAGCCAAGTGTTGAATGCGAATAATAGGTAGGTGAACCAACTCGTTTCGAGGGCCTGGTGATACGATTTTGGTCAGGTGCCGACTAATCCTCTCAAGAAAGTAATTGGTTTGCCCATGTTTGTGCTCTTGTGATTTTACCAAATGTGGGGGACATTCACTCTGCCGTACTAAATTACTATAACACGAGGACTGATAATCGAGTCGTTGCTGTGCTTCACACCAGACCAATTACTGCACCACTACTACCGAGGTGGAGAGTACATACCACTTATTGAATAAGTAGCTGGTTGCTCAGAACGCAGTTATGGACAGTTGTGGACGGATAACGAACGCGAATGTGTCGGAGGGACTAAAAGCAGTAAGGCAAACGAATACATGTAAACCACACGACTGCATCCCCCGCCTGGATAATGACTGTCTTCAAGCGGACTAGACCGCTGGTATTCATACAAGAATTGTTGTTACATTTAATTAATTTTGAATACCTTCAAACGAGTATTTCCCAACAGAAAGCCCATTTACCAGGCACGTCTTGTGGACTATAGCGCTACTACCGTTCGCATGCAATAGCAAAAATGAGCGTCGCACCTTTGATGACCGTTTTGTACCGTAAAAACACAGCCGCAAATCGACGTTTGAAAACGGAACAAAACTATTCTCATCAAGCCCCACAACTATGCACTTAAACGGAATACCACTCAATGCGATTCATTGCAACCTAAGTGCCAATACTGAGAGCTGAGTGGCCTATCAAATACAAATTCCGTAACAAAGTGCAGAGTTCACAATCTCTCCGAGTTAGGACCGGAAACCTCATGGCGCTATACAAACGAGATGATTATATATATATATATATATATATATATATATATATATATATATATATATATTCACCAAGCTGCCTCCAAAACCGTTGTACATGATAAATCGGAATCGCTTGGCTGACAGATGAAGCCGTGGAAACAACTGGACCAAGATTTTACACTACTCGTGGGTCTGTTTTCAGAATCAAAAGAATAATAAATGGCGATGTTCTGTCACTGTTTGGGAAGTGAAACCAAATGAGTGTTAAATGCAGTTCCTTTTGATGTGGGTTAAGACCGAGAGGACCCAATGGCGGTGATGCATAAGATGGGTGAGTACCACTCGAGTTATTCCAACGGAAATTTTAAACGGTTTCAGCTTTTCCGAAGAGAATCGTTAGAGCACGAAAAGTTCGATGACTACGTTATAGCTTTGAAGGCGGGCTAACTCATGCAATTTTTCTGTTGTACGAAGGATAGTCTAATACGGGATAAACTGGTGATATTTCTGCTTCCACTAACGCCATACCACTGCAAAGCGATTCTGATTTCCTTATATTCAACCACCCCGGAGGTGGTGTGACGAATGTTCTTGCTGTGGTGGTCGCCAAACGGCTACGGGGTTCATCGAGTTTCTCTGACACCATGTTTAGTGCTGTTCTGCTATAGCCAGGAACAACGCTTCTTTGCTCGCAAACAATTTCGATCTACTAGCATAAAATAAGGCGATTGTACAGTGTTAGTCACTGTACCCAGTCATTGTATTACGTATTGGTCCGACTGATGCGGGCGGCCAAGCCTTCTAATTGGCTGATGTTGAGGCTGAACACCGCTTGACAGGATTCATCTCTATCGATTCACGAGATCGATCGACTATCCTGTCGCTCGTGATTCCGCAGTCTGAAGCCTTGGGTTCGGGACAGGTTCTGCTCGCGCATCCCATAACTCGTTGTGACGACGTTGTCTGCTAGGAAGAACAGGCTGTGTGATGGCAACGAATCAACGATTACCCTGCGTTCGAAAGAACTCAGTTGATTGACTCAGAACATATTGTTTTACAAATCGTTGCACCGTAAACTAATTGGTCCAAACTGGCATCGGGCAACATCTCTTTTGATTGCTTGGTCAAACAGTCAACCATCGTTTGACGGTAATGCTTTCTTGTCTTATTGATTCGCTGTTCTGTCGTTTGATTCATGTCCTCCTGGACTACTTCCTTCAGAGTCGTAATAACCCATGGCATTCTGCACCGGTCTTCAATTTAAAGAGCAAATTAGTACGGTACATTACAGGAAGAATGCCTAAGTTTTCTGGGAGAATCATACTTCGCCGCTGCCCACACCGCTGAAGGGGTTTCACTTTGGGAATCCTTATTGAAGCTTTTGATTCCGAAGTGTGACCCACAATGCAGTGGAGTGTTAACCCAGCACTGGAACGTGGCCGAAGCAACAATGAAAGCTTTTCTAGTCTGTCACGGGAAAGATGATTGTTGTGCACATCTTGTCTTCGCCTGTGCTTCGTTATCGATCCGCCTTCCGGATTCAGTCCCCAGCTCCATGCTTCCAGTGGAGCAAGCGGAACGTGGATGGGGCATTAAACTTTGGGCCGGAGACTGCAAAAATTTGGCGGGCAATAGCTGTCCAATAAAGTGCGATGACTTCTCATACCGTCATCCATCTAGTGGAGGTTTTTAGACTGGTATACTGCTTCTCTCCATCCTTATTCATTGGAGTGTCCGCTCCAACGGTACAGTAGGCGGAACCTGGTGTTGCTCAAAATCTGGGTTAGAGAGTGAACTTCGTCTGGCTTCTGCCCATTGATCTGTCAGGCATTATTGCACCTTCAGATTAGAAAAGCCATCCTGCATAGCTGTTCGGGTCATGGAGGCACGCAAGCTATCACACCACGCCGAGGTGCAGTCTCGTCGCGATGAGGATTCATGTCCTACTTCCGAGCTACTGGGTCAGGTCTAGGAAACATTGCATGCCGCTTCTAATGCCAAAAACCACCGCTTCATGTAGACCTCAAAAACGACGGATTTCTTCGACATCAACTTCTCTGTTAGATGCTCGCAGACCCGTCCCTCCTGATACCAAATTCACTGACGGGCGCAAATCCCCGGGGCGTCAACTAACTAGGAGCTGGATAAGTGACCGTGAGCAGAATTGGCTTGATTGTTGCAGTGCACACTCGACCCTTGATAAATAGACGGAAGTCACGTCAACACCACAGATGACTCAGGTTGGCAAATGCCAAACCGGCTTTCTGTATCCGCGGAGACACTTCACCCGATATCCGACCAATGGGTGAAATCCAGCTGTCCAGATAACAGAACTTGCCTACTTAGTCCATAGTCTCCCATATATCGAAAGGTTTGGTGTTGGACCAACCCACTGCCGCAACAGCATCTTGCAATTTGAAGGTGCAAAACGCATACCGAACATTGCTACACAATTGTTCAAGCCGTCCAGAAAAAGCTTGAAACTTACCTGGATCTTCACCTAGAGGAATTATGTCCTTTGCATATTGAAAGTCTGACACCTTCCCACCCGGGGAAAGTTCAATGCCACCATTCTCACCTGACAAAAGAGAAGTCTCTAAGACCATATCAATCATCACATTAAAGAGGAAAGAAGGAGAGCAACCCTGACGTACACCACTCTTTTGGTGAACTCGGGTGAAAGATCACCGTAAGTCCAAACTCAGCTTCGGCCTTCTGTATACGTGATACCATCTGATAATGGACCTACTGGTGAGATGTGACTGCCCAGGCAACAAAAATTACCGATTTCGGACAACGCTTTGTCTGCTATGAATAGGCTTGGTCGACGGCCAAGACAGTCCAGTAGCAGCACTGCACACTTTGGCAGTGCAAAACATCTCATCTCATATTAAATCATCTAGAAAACTGACAAAACACTTGGATTTCCACGTGGAAGCACAACATCATCCGCCTATACTAAGTCAGATAGTTTACTGTCCGAGAAAAGATAACGCTGGTAAAATCTCAAGGAAACCTCACATACCGCTTCCAACAGCATACAAGACTCCTGTTCAGGTAAGCCTCACAAACGATGCGCATATATCCGTCTCTCTTGATGACATATTCACCGATGTGCGCAAAACCCTGGGGCGTCAACTAACTAGGAGCTTGATAAGTGACCGTGAGCAATAGTGGATTGCAAAATACAGGGGAACGGAGAAGGCTGCTCCTTTGGCAATAGTCGCAACCTTCCCCGTTTGATTAGAAGCACTGGTTCATGGAAGCCCGGTGTAAGTGAGATGATTAAGGAATCCGACGGCTCACTGATTCACTCTCCGGGACGTCATCTGGATCGTTGGGCGGGACACTAAAAAGTAGTTTAGTTGGCTCACTTCTACAATGGACCTCCCGATAATGTGCAAGAGGAACGATGCAAGTAGATATCGCTACTCCATTAGAAATGAAGGTCATCCTATCTTTATCTCATTATTTAATTCTTTTCATCATATAATGATAGTACAGTACCTAGGGAAGTGGGTGGCGCCCAGGTGGCATGTGACCGGCGGCGGAAGCAGAATTCGAACTCGAAAAAGGATTTAAATTCCATCATGATGACCGTTTGGCCACCGCCGGTAGGTTACTTAAAAAGGCACTGAGCTCCTGGACCAAATGGGTTGTCTTCCTCCTTTTTCAAGGATGGAGAGGAAGCTTTGGGGTTGATAAAACTTCTCCGGATAATCTAGGATAGTGAGCGAATTCCCAGGGAATGATATAAGTCGGCGATTATGCCGGTTTTGTATTCTCTAACGAAACCACACCTGGTCAGAACGACCAAATGCACAATACTATAGGGCATACTAAATTTCAGAACGAAACTGTGAAGTAGGTGCGAACTGACGCACATAACGTAAAAAACGGTGATGACAAAAGTGTGGGACCCCCTGTTCTTGTGCGTTGTTCGATAGAAAATCTCGCAGAACCAAATGAACCATTCAGCCTGGCAACAAACTGATTAGTTCGGTCCATGGATTTAGGGACTGACAAATCCACGAGAACCGGGATCAAGTGATTTGTGTGCACTGGAGCACGTGATGCACCCCAGTGACCTAGGCGACATTCATTCGCGTTAGTTGTACATATATACCTTACTGAACTCATACCGAATTTTGTCTGCACAAAGCTATACGAAGATTTCGAGAAAGGCCAAATATCCACATTCTGCCAAATGGGACTCAGTTTTCATGAGATCTCCAGGCAATTCAAGAGGTCGAGAAACGTCGTACGACGGGATCTGGAATGTAAAAAGCAATGTGCGCCTAAAAGACGAATGCGTCTTCCCAAAAATCTAAGGAAGTCAGACGAATGCGGCCTAAATCTTCTGGCCTCCAATTACATGCTCCATGTCGATGTTGAGAGCTTTGATCGGAGTTGGTGTTCCGAAACGAACGTTACAAAGAACACTCAAAATTGTGTCACGGATGCAATACAAAAAGTGAAAAGAAATATCGCCCTCACAGCGCTACATGCAGAACATCGTTTGTTATGGGCTGAAACACGCAGCATGGTCGAACAAGTGGGAAAATGTCTACTTTAGTGAAGTAAAAAAATAATTTGGATGGACCAAGTGGTTGGAATTATCACTGGCATGATATTAGAAAGAAGAAAGAAGTTTCAGTGAGAGAAACAACTGCAAGAGTTCAGTGATGCTTTGGGAAGCCCTCTCAGCCGATGCCAAAGTGTGCTATTTATACATGAGGGAACACGATTCTGTTGCGTATCTTCGTACGTACGTTGGAACGGTTTTCGCTCCCACTAGTGGCCATTATATTACAAGGTGACGCCATATTCCAACATGATGACGCTTCTGTTTACTGCTCATACATCACAAAAGTTGGCTGTTGTTACGTGGGATCAAGGTTATGCAGTGGTCAGCCTGAAGCCCAGGTCTAAACCCAATTGAGAATCCATGGAACATAATTATTGGGGCCAGTGTAGAAGAATTCCATGGTCTACCGGTCAAGAAGTGAATTGGTAACCGCCTTTAAGCGAGGGTGGGTGAATGTTGGCCAATGGGCAATCATAGGTCTTGTGAGAAGTATGCCGAGGAGATGTATTGAGATCCTCAAGCAGAATGGTGGTTGCACATGATTTATGATAGTAACTAATGAAGCCCAGTTGAGAGAGGTCAAATACTTTTGTCACACCATTTTCGCATATTTTGATTAAATTAGCCCATAGTAAGTTATTTTGTATTGAAATTTAATATTCTGCATCGTAACGGGTATTCGGTCGTTCTGACCAGATACGGTTTCTTTAGAGAACAGGGAAGCGGAAAAATGAGGGGGCCCCATACTTCTGTCATGGAGTGTACATAGTGCACGAAAAGCTTTTAGCGCACCCCCGACCCAATGATAAAAACAACCACCTGGTGCTCAAATGCAAAGACCTTCGTTGCTCAGAAGAGAAAGGCATTGCTCAGACGTAAATACAAGATTTCCGACTCACAACTTCAAATTTCTGATATTCAGTGAGGATACTGGACTTCAGTTCGTGGATGGCGTTGAAGATTCTTCTGTTTGAGTAGGCTCACCTCTCCAGAAAACCCCAGACGTTTTCGATGAGGTTCAAATCGGGACTGTGAGCGGGCGTGGATCACCCCCGAAATCCCGGAATTGCAGGGACTAAAAAGTCATTCGACGTTCTGACGTAAGGGTCGACTGTCTGCTTTTCTTCGATAACTGTCAGCTACGATTGACCGTTCTAGATAGATCAAAACATGACCCCAATAATGGAACTGTTTGTTCGCTTTACATTCATAAGAAATGTTGCCAGATAACCCCAGCAGATATTCAGCACCTGCTGTAAAGTGGAAATTCAACCAGATTTCTGATTCCTGCTTATCTCAATGGCCAAGGATGGTCACCTGAATGGCTTTTTTCCTTAGTCACATTTGTATCGTGACGTACATCGACGGAACTAACTGGCAGTCTCAGAGTAATAAGTAGCGCTATTTCCGTTGTCTGCAAGACGGGTGAATAGATACCGCAGATACGTCATCTTCGGGCACCTGGTGGACGCAACATATTCCGCATTGCCTGTTGATTGCCCCCAAACCCAAGCGGTTCCAGAATGATCACCTTAGAGTGGACAAATATCTGCCTATTCGGGATTGCCTTGTGTACGCGGAGAAGTCAGGTACAAGCCCTTCAATTACCGTGATCTCCACAATCATTCAGTCCCGAACCATGTGATTGTAATAACCGAGTCACGAAGACTGACACGTCGATGTTAACCCCAGTCTTTGTCCAAAACATTATTCCATTGATCCTATGAAACACACTCGTTGTGAGATACGTACAGACCGGAGAATGAAACACTGGCGGCAACTGTCTACCTTTGAACTCGTGCATCCATATGCACGAATAAAGCGCTGAAAAGAACGGGGTCGGCTTCCCCCGTACTTAGATGTCGCGATTATGGGTCATCATACTGCAACTTAGAGATAACTGCCCAACGAATATTCCAATAAAAGTTGTCACCGCATATAAAAACTGTCACTTGTTTACATGATCCGCAATACACTCGAATTTCGAACTGTGGGGAAATGGGTTAACACATTACTGATACATGTCTTGGTTTAGTAGAAAGCACGATAGTTTGACGAGCAGCCAGCGCATGTTCACCTGTCCTGAATCGGGGATAAGATTGGCGCGAATGAGGCGGACCGAAGGACCAATCAAACGCTAACTGTAGCCTTAAGCGAACCAACTGATTGGGTTTGTTACCAGACTAACCACTCAGAAGAGCTAGTTGTGAATACCAGATAGACCAATAAGATTGTGAACCTGGATTTAGCTATGGCCACGGTGCGTCGTATATAAAATGTCGTTTTTGTACTAATAATTCAAAATGGTTCGAAGTCAGAAGAGTTTTCTCACTAGAGTCAGTGGGATAGAACAGGACACGTTTTGTATGAACCAATTAAGCTGAATGAATAAATTCCGGTAAACTTTAATCTCATTCCGTGTTTTGCCTTTTGCTGTTACCTCAGTGTGATTCCGTCAGAAATAAAATGATTCGAAGAAAAAGCGCAAATAAGCAAAAGAAACGAGGCGCATTTGGGAGGTTCATTAGACGGGGGAAAATATTTCGAATGTATCTGCAACAACCGATCATATCATTTATTATCTCCAACAGTCAAAAGTGTGGATAACGTGAAATTTAACTTGGAAATCTAGTCTGCTGTTTTGTTTCGTCCAACCATTGTACCATGTCATTCACTGGTCACTTTTATCCACGTTGCGGCCACTACATAACCTGGTAAGAAAACAGGGAATCTATCTAGAGACATAAGCAGCACACATCTCGACCAATGGAGTCTGTTAATAATGAACATCTGACTGAGTGGCCGATCACATGTACTAAGTACTCTAGATCTAACCACCGCATTGCTGAGATAATGTTCTTACTCTTCGTTTGATTGACTGTCCTTTTTGGACTCCACGTTTCACGCGCAAACCTCAGGTCATCCGACCAACCTGCACTCGGAAGCACCAGACTCGATTTTCGCTCTTGTTAGAGCTCATCAGTGGTGCGAGTCCTCCGCAGCACCCAGGGTTAGAAGGCGGGCTCTTTCACGTTGTACACTTGTATGTTCCCATTGCGCCACCCCGCTCCCGTCCGGGCTGATCCGAATCACCAGATGTCGACCTCTATGACAGCCAGAAATTTCCGACAGCTTCGAATGGAGACATGGTACCTGCCCCGTTAACTCCAAGCGAATGCCTCCCACCGAATCAGGTCTTCTCCACAGGATGAGGGCAACGGACCCACATTTTTAAACCTGCTTCGCGTTTTTGGTACATATGTCACGCAATTACTTGCGAGTAGTGTGGGATTGTTTAATTTTTCGTTTGATTGGCTGTCCTTTTTGGACTCCACGGGGTGGCGCAGTGGTAACACACACGCCTTCGAGATGGGAGGGCCCGGGTTCAAACCCTGGGTGTGGCGGAGGATATGCACCACTGATGAGCTCTAACAAGAGCGAAACTCGAGTCTGGTGCTTCCGAGTGCAGGTTGGTCGGATGACCTGAGGTTTGCGCGTGAAACGTGGAGTCCAAAAAGGACAGTCAATCAAACGAAAAATTAAACAATCCCACACTACTCGCAAGTAATCGCGTGACAAATGTTCTTACTGTTCTTGTCTGTCCCACTAGCTCCCTAGCAAAAAACTCTTCTGCATTCGAAACATCTCATTTTTATTGTTACCAAACAGACAGTTTATATGGGATGCACAGTGATCACAGCCAGATTCTTGCACGAAAACGTATTGGTTCAACTGTTATTCGTGGCCTGCTCTTGACTGGCTAATCTCGTTAAAAATCCGATTGATTATTCGATTCCGGTTGGTTCAGGCAACTGATTGGTCCATAGACCTGCTTCACTGGCTCCAATCTTGTCTTTGATTCTAGACTGGTGATGATGTGCTGTTTTCTAATGAGATTAGGCCGTCTATCGACGATGTGCCATCCCAAAACCCCACACTTATTAGACTGATGTGATGATTCAAGTATATCAGTGATCAAAGATGAATAATATTATCACGTTTTCTAGTCGTAACGGCTAGGTTTTTGAGCCATCGGATGAAAATCGACCCAAATGCCTTATCGCTTACTCGCTAAATGGATGAGGCTGATGGAAGCCAACCGTTTTTCCTTCATACGTGATGGTAATTTTTCCGATATCCGACTTCAAGGTAAAGTTTATCAAATTTGGCTCGTGTTTGCTTCAATGGGATGAGTTTTCGTGTTGGGTCAACATGGTCCTACAGCGATATTTTACATTTTGAAAGTGAATAACACAACGCTTGCAATACTGACTTGTTGTCCAAAGCTCATAACTAATTTGAGTTATCACTCAAGAGAACTACATCATTTGCGTGTTCTGGATCTGAGATTTCTGCCTGACCAAAACCTTAACTTTATAATCATCTCTAATACAGGTTTGAAATAAATTTGACGGGACCATTTCCCTAATAAGATACCGCCATAAACACGAACTTAACGTTGAATAGTAATGCATACAAACCGGATGAACTGAGCTATAGGTTCAAGAACCGTAGGGAGGCTAAGAGAACAACAAAGAAGTTCCTATAAGTATGTTTGTTTGGCATCGTGCATAAGCGACCGTGGAAGTCACAGAACTAGCAGGTCGTCGAACGCTTTTGAGCGAACATGGAGAACATGGAGTTCACAGAATGAACATCGCTCTAAAGGAATTTTTCCCTAACGGAACGGCGAAATTAATTATGCTGTATGGGCTTTTATTCCTAGGGTGCGATCAACAACGCTCAGGAGAGACAAGACATCATGCCTCGGGTTGTGTAAACTCAGATTTACTCTACGATATGCTCATCTCCGAATAGAGATTTCGAACCATTATGAACAGAGGGCTTATCAGGTCGTCTACAGGAGGCTGATAACTTGAGCTAAGATGCAAGGATAGTTTTATTACCGAAAACCACTCCATTTATGCGTCTAAATATGATGTTTGGGATCGGTTCTAATGAAGCCAATCACCATCTATTATCTTCTGTCAAGATGACCGTGATTCAGTTGAACATTCCACGTTTGTCCTTTAATCGCCATGCGCTTCAGAACTGTGAACCTTTTGCGACCGTATGTGTTCTAATCGATTAGGAAAAATGTCTCAAAAGCGAGTTCTGAATCACAGTACTGAATAAGAATAGACTACTAAAATCGCACATCAGGTTCAAGTCCGTCCCTTGCCCTAGAAAGTTATCCAGTCTGATTTTTTGTGTTTCCGTCTAAATATTCTGTTCTTACGTGTAAAACAAATTCGGGATAGTCCACCCACAAACCAGAATGTGTTGATTTTGTGCTGTACTGGCATACTCCATGAGAAATCCCATCCGGACCAATCGCTGTTCATTTGTTCAGCGTGCACTCCAGTCATCGTCCATGCATCATCACATACGACCAAACAGATCGCGCGCGTATGACTCATCGCAGTGCAACCTTGGATATTGATTATCGCAGTGTGGACGTCTCGGGTGCATGATCCGCCTCTTCATCAGGCGAGGGCGTGCAGCAAGTTCGTGCCCACAAATCATAGTGTCCATAGATCAATGACAGTGTGCATATATCTTCCTTTATATATTTCATGCCCATAAAATGCCATATTTTGTTTGTCAGTTGACCAGTACGTTCCAGTGCCAGTTCGAGGGATCTCCGAATTAATTTCGAGAAATTCGGCCACTACATAGAACTCTGTCCTTGCGCCTGACGGTAGCAAGCAGTGGTTTGAAGGGTTAGAATTATTTGATCACGTGATTACCGATTGCATCAATCACAGTTGTCAATCCGTAACTCATTCTCCTACCGTGGGCTCTGCGATGGAGTAGTATATCAGCCCGCAACAGCTCAAAAGTCCTGTGGTTTGGGACTCCAAGCACTCTGACTGGGTTGCCGAAATCTCTCACCACTCATATGAACAATGAATTGCCAATCGACCAAACCAGTGTGTACTCGCTATCATAAGTGCACCTTCGAACAGCATACCGCACTCGGAAAAATTCGTCCGTTAAACAGCAACATTGGTTCTGTGCATCAATTTCTTGAATCTTCCTCATCCTGGTCCTATTTTTGTCCGAAACTCAGATTTCTCCCTCATCTAACACAACCCATCTCCAATTCCCCAACTATCTCTCGTTATTTTTTAAGGCGAGAGTTTGTGACTATATGTACAAATCTGTCTCAGCATCTCGCCTATCCAATTTTGACACTTCTAACTGAGTTTCAGCTCAAGCGGGTAAGACTCAAATTTCTACTTTCTAATCATTATTCCTTCATTCTCTATCGTTCCCCTAATAACAGTGATGGTTTAATTTTTAATCGTTATCGCAGGCTGTGGAGGATACCTTGGTAAATAATCCTAGTTCTAACAAAGTCACCCCGGGGGACTTAAATGTCTGCAACAGCGACTGGCTTACACAGTCATCTGGTACCGCTATCCTGGGACGCAAAACGGTAGCATCTGCCGCCACTAACAATCTTTCGCAGCTAGTCCATTTGTCTCCACGGGTCTCCGATCGTCCTGGCGATCGTGCGCACATCCTCGACCTTCTCACATCTAACCCATACTTCCCCCTTCCCTGCTCTCAGTTCATCGGACCATTGTCTTATCAAGTGCCTACTATATTTTTCTGCTCCCGTGCCGATCCTTCAATCTAGACGCATTTACTGGTAGTATGACCCTTCCGATTGGAACCCGATGCATGTATCTATGGGGTCCTATCTTTGGCCTGAATCCTGGTTCATTTCCGATCTTGGATCGCCTCAGAAACTATACCTTGAGGCATGCTCATGTTCGTCCCTCACTTATCCAAGCCTGGAAGACTGAAATCCGCCGAATAGTTCACCCACGCAGGTATTCGTGCAGTGTGGAAGGGAAAAGGTTCCTTTAAGTCACCGGCACCACTCCCACGTATTCGATACGTTGGAAAAAATTGAAGACCTATAACCATTGTTGCGTTCATCTGAACCCTGTCACACACCCCTTTCGTACCTTCTCGCTTCACTTCTTAGGTGCATTTCTTTAAGGCCAAAATCGAGGTTTCCTCAGCGGACGTTGCATTACAGTCCCAGTAAACGGGGCTCTGGCAAACACATACCAAGCAAATTCTGGCAACCCCCGAGGTTTCTTACTATTTCCACGCGGTTCTTGCTTTTCATTAATGCCCTTCTTTCCACCAGTATCATGTCTATGCCTTTTCGATGACACCACCCTCCACAGACCTGTTTCCTACCCGCCTTTTCGTGCCTCATCAGCAAAGGTCTCCTACGATCGTTCCAATGTTTGTGTGCCGCTGAATACCGATTTCGATCGGATTACTGCTTGGGGTCAGACAATCGTGTTTCTTTCAATGCAACAAAAATGCTGGTTTGCCCACTTCCTTAAAACAAGGTTTGTACTCCGCAGCCCTCATTTCTGACTCCACTACATTTAACCCTACATCTGCCTCGGTTCTTTTTGGCTTTTCATCCTCCAGGTCGCTTTCCCCTTCCGCACATGTAACTGCTTTTGCTTCGAGAGAATCAAAATAGTTTGGATTTCTTTTCCAAGTTTGAAGTTTTTTATACCCACTTAGCTTTTTGTTTTCTACGAGGCCGAAATTCGCCCTACTCTTGAATAGCGCAGTTATGTTTTGGGTAGAACCTCGTCGACCGCGTCAAACACAAAGCCATCTGCCTCATTGACGACTCCACGATAACCACAAACTTGCAGCCGCTAGCCGGGTGGTTGCTCTACTTTCTCTTTTCTACCGATTTAACATGGGTTTTCTTCTAACTTGCGTCCGTGGTCCTTGTTCCCCTTCTTCCTAATCATCTACCTCGAGTTCCGACAACACTTCATCCATATAAAGTGGCTGACCCAACTTGCCGCACTGTTAATTTCAACTCTTCGTTTCTCCCATGAACGGTTACACTTCTTCTGTCGACTTGATACTATGTGTAGTTCTCTCCTTACTATTTCCGTTCTACTGTTTTCTTCATAATTTTTAACGGAGGCATCCGCTGAGGGATAGCAACCAAAGCCATCACATCGAGTGCACGGTTCATGGTTGCTTAAAGTGAAATGAAGTGCAAAATTGGGGAACACTCTACCCCTCTTTATTTTCTCTTTCTTATGATCTCCACACTTTCAAGCACAGAATCAACAAAATGATTTTTACACGACTGTTCCTAAACTTATTCCTTATTGTACGGTAGGTATTTAAGTTAAGAGATTTAGCCCGTCAACTGTAATTCGTGCAAACATATAACAAAAACAAGAGAATTCACATGGATTCCAATTCTTCTGTGAACATTAACCACAATTCCCACATGCTAGCTCTTTCTGCATTTGTGGTGATGACAACATGCATGCCTGACTTCATACCTGATGCATAACAATAATAATCAAAAGTACAAATAGAGAGTCATGCTCAAAATCACAAGCGTCAGTGCACCGTTTGGGGGAACTGGCATATACACATAAGTCCGCAACTTAAACTGAGAGCACAAACCGTACTAAGTGAGGCTTGGAAGCTCCGGATAGCCGTTCACTATCACCGTTGAACGGTGGTGACCAGGTTCGACTATAGCGACCAATAAAACACCACCGGTGTCCTTAGATCATGATACCAACCTATTACTAAATACTTGGTTTCAACATCTAAGCGAAAAAAATTACTCACGAGTTGCGGAAGAACTTCCAGAATCAGATAAGGGTGTTTTGGGCAATTCTAGACTCTTCCTTGCCCGAATCCAGTCGATTACTTCGTCGGTGTAGTCCATTAGGATTTGGGAATTCACATCAGTTACTGGTACACTGTTGGTTCTGGACTGTTATAATTCGCCGAGGTAAGTGTAAGCAAATCCGGAGAGACGGAGTGAGACAAAAGGAAAATTGGATGATTGTTTAGACGCCCAGCTAATATGTTTTATAGCCACGAATGACTACGCACAAACGACGATACGAGAGACAACACGTTAAGCTCTAAACGAATGAAACTGCAATGCAACGAAAATCCGATTAAGTTAACAGCACAATTTCGAAGCAATACAACATTCAAACACTCTCCCCTTAGGGTCAAAATAAATTAGCCTTTGAGGTAGCCAAACAACATCGGAGTATCCCTGAGGTACAATGCGGAATTCGCAGCTGCATCTGGCGTGACATATAACAGCAAAACATGCGTTGTAAAAGTCACGTAGGAGTGTTTGATAAAAATCATTCCTTCAGACGACTAACGGTGAGGAAAATGTTAAGCTGCTTTGTGATTCAGCCGGTTTCATGTCAGAATGTTGCATCATATATGCGTTGGACAGTTATTGTTATGACCATGTCAGGTCACGATATGTAACTGACAAATGCCGTGTGAATTGTATTTGTTCACTTATCCTGTCATTATTTTGTTTTGAATGTGAAATTACTTTTAAAGAAATCATCCCCACGTGCAGAAAATTTAAGTGAAGATAATGATACGCTAGTTTCCACTGAGAACTTGCGAATTCAGTTACAATGCGGAACAAAGAGGCACACCATTCCAGTTATTACGGAATGAATGGATTGGATAAGCTTACTATGTATGTAGACCTGAAAACCGTAAACGTCTACCACTGCACTGGCTGCAACTACAGACACTATGCGGCTCATTGATTAAAACGTGTACCTTGAAAAAAAAACATTCCCGTTTCCTTGATTTATTAACCATTTTCTTCGATTCTGTTGTAACCTAACCTTTCAGTTACTTCGTTTTGTTTCTGCCAACGTTGTTGCGTTGGCACAGCGCTTGATTTCAAGCCAGTGATATATTGTAGAGAAGTCAAGGAGTACACAGAGTTGTAAAACGCTTTCTGTGACGCTTCGATCCAAACTAGGACTCGTTGTCGAATATGAGTGAATGAGTGTGTGAATGGGGATGTTGGTTCCGTATGTTCTTCGTGTGTTGCCCCTCTGTCCGTTTCCCGATCGTTCGGCACCGGTTTTGCCAGGGTTACGTAACGCTTATCAACCTCGACATGTCGACTGAATGAGTCGATCAAATGGAGGGCTTCGAGGATCAGACGCTCCCACTTCTTCTTTGCTCAGGCGGCCACCTCGTGACCTGTCTGTGCGTAGTGGTTAAAAATCAGAGTGTGGATCGGCGCGTCGTAATGCTAGTTTGTGTTCGTGTAGACGAGTGCGTAGTTGTTTGCCTATCTCACCTAGGTATTCCTTATTACATCCTAGGAATGGGACAGTGTAGATCAATCTTGACTGAGTATACTGGTCCGCACGACCCTTTCCATTTAACAGCGCGGTCCGCAGGGTGCTGACGGGTTTGTGGGCAACTTTGATGCCCAAAGATTTTAACATGCAATCTACGGCCTCTGATACTTCTCGTATGTATGGCAGCACGAATATGCTTTCTAGACTTCTTCGCTTTTGGCTTCCTTCGCTACCTCGAATACCGGAGTTTACGAAACTCTTTGGGTAACCGTTTGCTGCAAAAAAACTTGAAAAGTCCGATTAGTTCTTTCTTTCGGAGTTCGGGTGTGCTGCAGTGTGTGCCTGCCCAGTGGAATAGGGTGCGTACACAGTTCTTCAAGTGACATGTTGGGTGATTGCTTTGGAAATTCAGTACGCGGTTGGTTGTCGTCGGTTTCCGATAGATTGTTGCATCTAGTTTTCCGTCTGTTCACCTCATGATCAGAATGTCAACAAACGGCATTTTGGTTTCGCATTCTTCTTTCTTTGTAAATTTTATTCCGGGTACGAGCGTGTTCATATGTTGATGAAATCGATCTAGTTGAAACTTTTCAAGTATCACAAACGTGCCGTTTATGTATCTGATCCACAAACGAGGTTTGGTTGTTTCGAATGCGTTGGCTTCAGATTTCTGTATAACTTCGTCTGCTAGCAGGCCTGAAATCGGTGACCCCATTGGTGTATCTTGTACTTGTTCGTTTTTCACTGAACTGGTAGTAGGTTTCCAGGCAGAGATCTACCAGACCCATTAGATCCTCTGTTGACAATACCGTCCTCTCTTGTTGACTGGAGCTGTTTTCTATCAGGCTTCGGATTCCATCTGAGGCCATCTGCCTTGGGATGTTCATGAACAGTGACATCGCATCAAACGAAACCCTCATTACATCTGTTTTTATTTGTTTTAGAAAAGCGATGGATCCTTTTGTGTTCTTGCCGTGCTCTCGCAGAGACGGACGCAATAGGCGGAAAAGGTATTTGGCTAATTGATAGTTCGGGGCTGTGTTGTGGACGCGACGATTGGTTGTAGTGGTATCTGCGGTTTGTGAACCCTAGGAAGTTCGTAAAGTTGTGGTGTTGGACCCTCCGTGGGGTTTCACATGTTTGTATAAATCGTTCGTGATCTTCTTGTTTTTAAGTGGGGTTAATGCTGTAAAAATTCTGTTTGCTAGTTTTTTGATCTGATTTCCTTTGACTGGTTGGTAGGTTTCCTCATCACACGGCAGCAGTTTCATGTCGTCGAGTATCGTTATCGCACTACCCTTGTCTGCGGGGAGGATGACAATTTTTCGATCTATCTGTGATGTTTCTACAGCCCTCACTCCATGGTTAGGAAGGTTGTGTACTCGTCTGGGTCGCGCAAGTTGTTGGCAGATCTTAGATCGTTTCTGTTGACGTATTCCTGTCACTGGGCATCTTCTCATTCCGAGTTCGACTGAGGCAACAAAGTTGGCTGATCTGGCATTAGCGTAGTTGAATGTTAGTTCTTTCAACAAAACAGATGGTGGGGAGCAGTTGATGTTTTGAAATTTTTTTAGTCGGCTTGGCGTATTCACATTCTTTTGGTTTAAGTACACTGAACTTTCTTGTTAGTCTTTCTCTGACCTCAGACCGGTTTGCGTTCGATGTCAATTCGATGACATTTCTCATTCTTATTATCCAATTGTCATCAAGTAATTTTGAAGTTTCCGTCTGTGATCGGTTTTTCTGGGTTTCGTAGGTGCATTTTCTTCGGTGGGCGTCATTGATCAGCTCGCGGTGCATCTGTCTGCAATACGAGTTGGGTATTTGTCTTGCACATTCTGAACGCACAAGCAAGTTGCACTGAATGCGTTTAGGAACCACTTCTTTTCGTAAGCATTGGTGAAGGTATGCACACGGATTTTGAAACAGATAAACTGCTCTATCTTGGAAAATGTGTCCGAGGGCGCGAAGATGCTATTAAGGCCGCTCCTGTAAGAATGGTAAGAATATCGAATTGGCTTGCAAACGCAACGGCCTTGGTCGTTAACACCTTATTTTTGATACTCAGGAATGTGTTACTGAACGTTCTTCACGTTACATGTTATTCATGGACAAAGTCGGCTCAAGCTATACACTGATTAGTTGCAGCGACTTGTCATTTATGGAAATAGGCTCTCTGAGCTGGAACAAGGAAAACAACCGCATATAAAGACTCGGAGATAAGCATGCTCCAGATCTCCAAGAAAATTCCCAGATCTGTAATAATTATTCGTCACTCTCCGAAGAATTTCAAGTATTGTCGTGAAGGAAGAACGTGGAATTTCGAAGATGAATCTCCTAGTAGGCCATGAGAACATTCTTGTGTGGGGCTTTGAACCAACCGACAAGTGCATGGAAGCTACGAAAGTGCCTGCAACTGAACGTAAGCTTTCGGTGTCTACAGCAATTCCTACATTCTGCACCACATCTGTGGCACAGAAATATGCAATCAATGTTGCGGATGAATAACCGCCATTTTGAAGATTAAGGTGAATGTATCAGAAATCGCATCACCTGGAGTGCTGAGTGGACTGATGTGATGTTCACCAATGAGAAAAAGCTTGATTTCGACGGTCCTGATGGAATCATGGACTACTGTCAAGACTTCAAGAAAACCAAACTGAACCTCAGTCGTCGGGCCTTCGGTGGTGGCTCTGTGATGATCTGGGTTTTGGTTTCCGAAGATGGAAAATCCCCGCTGGTAGTCTTGGAAAGGAAGCAGACTGCTGGTTCATACATCAGAACGATGAATGATCCTTTATGCCCGATTATTCCAAAAAGTTGACTGAGGATCGCAGAATATTACCACAACAAAGCCCCCATGGATACAGCCAACTTCGCTAGAATGTGGCTACCGTACCGGGACATAAAGACCAAGGACGCCTACTCACAGTTCAGACTTTAACCCAATTAAAAATATCCGGGATCTGTTAGCGAAGTGAGTCTATGCGAATGGGAGAGTCTTTGGCATTCTGTACGAGCTGACGTTCACCATTTTTGATGAAATGGAATGACATGAAACTTGAGATCATTCAGAATACAAGCTGAAGCGTGCCCGAACGTTGTGTTTCAGTCATCAACAATAAAGGTCATTATTTTTCGTGACGAGCTGGTTGTTTTTGCCATGGGTCTAAATGTGCGTTTATTAACATATCGCACCCTCTCAGAAACTTTTCCGGGATAAATCGAATTCACAGAATGTTTTATTGGCACAAGGAGCCCCAATCTTATTCAACGGGAAACCCACTTGCATTTTTTGCATCGGAATGTCCAACGCCACGAGCCGGAGCATCTGTCGGGTAAGCGGAGGGTCGCCGCTCCGGCTCGCGGAGTTGGGCATTTAGATGTGGAAAAGCAAGAGGATTTTCAATTATGAAAATCGAATAACCTGCTTTATGCTTAAAATCTGTGTGCATGTTTGGTATAGTGGCGGGACGATATATATATATATATATATATATATATATATATATATATATATATATATATATTAGAATAAACAACGTGGCGAACAAGCTCGTGAGTATTCGTCTCTACAATCAAAGCCCCTATGCGCTGAGAAGCAATTTGTGCAAGCACTTAAGCTTCCGTGGCCCACGTCATGGTCCCGAGCTCATGTGCAACCACTTGGACATTCCACACTGTGATCAATTCCACATGCACACATGCACATGCGGGGATAGATTTGGATCATCATTTCCCTTTCTTATTTTGTGAGTCATATATATTGTTATGTATTGGTATGAGTACGAATAAAGGAAAACGAGCTTGTTCGCCACGTTGTTTATTCTCAATGTGTTCTGTGGGATTTTTCAGGCAATATATATATATATATATATATATATATATATATATATATGCCGGCTGAAAAACGCAACAGTATATATATATATATATATATATATATATATATATATATATACTGTTGCGTTTTTCAGCCGGCATTTTGGTACGAAAAGCTATTCAGATTACGATGTGCAGAGGACCTACATAGGCCCGATTCCGCATATTCTTGTCCAATTCTCGATAGTAAAAGCTGCCGTGAAACCTGGGATTCGGTTAACCAACTTAGTGTAATTTCATCGTCTAGTCAAATATCTGTCGAGGATCTGGACGAACTCGGCCGATATTCCACCAGCACTAATGACTCTATACTCAGTGTGTCGAATCGAGATTGTAAGACGCATCCCTAAATTTGAATGATTCGTCGGAAATCTGAATGGAGCTTATGAAAGTTAAGTGTCAAAAAGACAGCAGTCCAGACGGTTTTCCGCTAATGGTCTGAAACTGTGCTCCAACGTTACTCTCACTATTTATATTATATGACCTTATGCATTTATAGGCACTGTTAAGGGACGAAAATAATGCAGCCGAGTCTTGACGCTTTTATTCCAACTGCTATTCACAAAGAACTGATACGATCGTTGGTTCTTCTCTTGCTTTTCCACGGCCTTGATTCCTTTTCTCCACTGAGGTTCCTACTGAGAGATAACAACCAAAACAGTTGCATCTCAGTTCATGGTTAATGGCTGTTTGAGCTAAACCAAGTTGGACACAAAGTCATTGTGGAACAAATATTTATGAATTGAATCAACACAGCACCATGAAACCGATTGATTATGTGAAAGGTTAAAAACACAAGGAGTAAAAAAACGCATGCACAAACACAAATGAAAGTGCCATAACTTCTGACAGTCTTGGCTGTTTCGTTTTAAGAGCAAACTGTCCTAGTTTGTTCACGTTATATTTATTATTTAGCTAATCGGAAGATCAATAAAATCAATACAAATTTGAACCGACACAAAAGCAGCATCGGAAATTTTTCAGTTTCACTCAGTAAGTTGCTGTCATGTGCAGTTGTTTATCTAACAAGAGATCCCGTAATTTACTTCATAGAAAATGGTTTTATTCGTCATGCAGCAAATATATATATATATATATATATATATATATATATATATATATATCACCGTGTCAGGAGTCAGATAGCGTAGATATTTTACCAGGATTTTAGTCACTGAAGATAGAGCCACGAGTTCATAAGATTAAAAAAAACCACTTTATTTTCTAACTGATATTTAGCAGTCAGGACTGACGATGGTGTACGAAAGGAATTCATTTCGTACTGTTTACTCTCAAGTTTTTCTAGGTATCTCAAAGCCTCAACTCTCATTCGATTTGTTTTACTTTGACACATCCCCTGTACAAGTTACTCACGCGATACAAAACACTTATCCCCCACCGTCTATTTCTTCATACACTGAAGGTAAATAGTTGAGTTGGTTTTACAGCAATAGCACCATTAGGGATGTGCAAGGCAACTGGTTCTTGCAGTGCCTGAACCCTCAAACAAGTGTATGAATCATGAAATTATCTATGGATGTTGAAAAATAGCTTCCGTCACTCCGACACCCAAAATGTTTGCGCAAAACATGCCATATTGCGAGTACATCTACTAAAGGAAGCGAAAGCTGGCAGTAGGTCCTAACCTGACTCGGAGTGTCACGATTCATCTCTTGGAGGCCTGACACATACGTCTCAGATACTCCATTTCTCAGCAAAAGGTCCCACGGTGTAGTCCTTTTGACAGAGTCGAGGGTAGCACGAATGTCTGGGTTTGGAAGGTTTGGAAGGTATGATGATGCAGCATGAAGCAAAGCTTTTTATCTGGTCCATTAGGAATCATCGAGAGTGCATACGCATCCACTTCCGCTTGGTACTCAAACCCGTTGAAAGTAAGTGGGAGCTACACACGTCAATCGATAAAAAGGCTATCCAGGTTAACACTCGAGGGCCTAGTTCAGGTCACTATTACATGATTGATTTTGAATTTTACAAACGGTTCAGTCACACAGTGATGGACTCTTACGATGATTTTGAAATATTGAGTTTGGTGTGATGAAAGATTCCGCAGAAGAGTTCGAACCTGACCCTAGTTTAGCGAATAGACAGTTTTGCTTACTAGACGATACTAGATTATCCGCTCGTTCGAAGTGCCCTCCCAGCGGAGTACCGGTGACCAATGTGCATTGCGTTAGGAAATCAAAAGAAGCGAACACAAAGTATATGGTGTTTCATCGGCCATAACGGTCATGAACATTCTTGATACGGATTCAGTCAAGTCCACTCCCACCCAGCGTCTGTTATTCCTGAATGATGATGTTTCAGACCGGAAGGGGTTCTTTTAAATCACTTTTGTTACTCTCGTGTGGATGCAAGACCTGTTAGAGTTATGACCCGTTGGTTATCACGCAATTAAGGAAATTCACACAAATAAGCACCAACAAAAATATTGTTTGAGAAACCTGGGAATGATCCACTGAGAATTCTATCCATTCGGCCTTGAAATATGAAAATAGGTCAGTAGACACGTAGTAAAAGTCAAGAACGAGCTGTGGCAGATGAGAACGCTGATGGTCGCAATACACAATCGTACATGTGAAGTTTGAATCTAATTGCACGACGGAGTATAATTCTGAAATTACGGATAAAACTTTAAAACGGCTGAAACAGATGACGGATGAACAGAAAGACCTGTGTATATTAGTATCAGTGCTATTTATCTGAATATAGAATGAGACGTATGGGAACTATTATTTTGGGCAGGAGGTCGAAACATAAGAGCGTTTTCCAATTGATATGGAAATGAAAACAGAAAAAAACTGTGGTTGATTTTCATATAAAATAATTTATTGTGCAAAGGTTTGAATTTTCACCGGATAGATTTTCCAAAGACTTCGGTGCGCATCGGTAGTAGTAACAAGAATCCGTGAACACCAAAACACCAGAACTTGATCACCGGGACTTTGGAATCATTTTTCTTATCATCACATGTCACCTAGAATTCGCTTCTTGAAGGAAACTTCCACTCGGATTGCAGACACGTTATGTTCTGTTTCATCAACCACAACTTGTTTTCACTCAAGTCGGCTGAAACCAAGTTGGACTAGGAAACGTAAGTGCACTGGTTGGTAGACTACCTTTATTTGCACAATTCCCCGGAAGATGACAGTCTTCCTCTTGATGAGTACCAGTATTCGGTCCCTCTTTGGTAAGACGCAGTTTCCGACCAATTATCTGGAATCTCGCATTACCACGAACACCTAGACTTAATTAAGCTATTGAAGATGAGCTCGTTATCTTTGAGAACTTTGTGATTTCATCAAAACGAGAAATAACACAAAAAGAGGACAGGTAGTGGTGTAGTAGCTTATATATATTCGGAGTGTTCTCGCAAGTCTGAAATTGTTTTCACCTTCCCCTGTAACACTGTTGATTTCGTGGTTGTTGTATGTCACCGTAATCCGTGAATAGGTCGTTTTTACTCCCAGAGGTACGTCAACCCGCTCTTTGACGCATTCATACCCGTTCTGATTTCATTACCATTTGACTGTTTATGTATTGTTGTCGGAGATTTCAGGGAGAATTATCACCAACGACTCTAAACTTTTCCACTTACAACTGAAAGATCCTGTTTCAACCAGTGATCACGCTCTCATTGCCGTCAGACCCTAAATATATTTATTTTCAGCACACTGTTCACTCGTTCGGATGAAACAAATAGAGGTCATATCCAGAAACGTGCCACCCACCAACCTTGCCCTTTTCGGAAGACCGCTTTTCATGATTTCATCGTTTTTCTTTTAAATGTTTTCGTTGTCCGCCAGACTTACTCACGAATACACTGAGTACGGTATACGGTTTTTGCCGTCCTGTGGAGTCTGTATTTCTTTAACAATGACAGAATAGCTTCAGCATTGCTGAAGTCTCTCAGAAGGCAAAAAGAACATGCCTATAAACTATGCGACCAGGGTTCTGTGGAACGTCACTCTCTCCTGATCAGACAAGAAATACAACGGTTTTTATGCGGACAACAGGCCCGATCAATAAGCTACTACATAGATGACGACAGCCGAAACGCCGCGTTCAGTCAACCCTCCACGGATACCCTACTATCTTCCAACCCTTCTGCTCCTTCAGAAATAGAGCCGTTTTCCTCAGAAGTTTTCACTTTACTTCGAACCTCTAAAACAGCCTCTGCTGTAGGTCCAGACGGCTTATCTTAAATCTGAAGCAAGTTCACTATCCGGACTTATGACTTCTATCATCAACAAGTCCATTGAATCCGCTGCTAATCCTGTCTCGTGGATACCGTCCTTCCCTATCTTTCATCACGATATTAGCGACTTAATCACTGCACCACCTGAACGACGTTTTAAGTACGCCGACGACGTGTCACTTAGTCACTCCATTTCCAACTAACCAGACTTTATGTTTTTCTCCGAGACAGTAGTCAATCTCCAAAACTTTTCGTTCACTTATGGCCAACATCACACTACCGAATGTTTTGAGCGTACCTTCTCCATTTCTCGTTCGCCTTACCCCAATGAACAAACGGTTATCAGCATTGTCCCCGTTTCCAGAGCTAACTCAGTCAAATACTTAGGGTTTAAAATAAACACGAATTTACCGTGGTCTTACCATTTTATTGATTGTGTAAAGAAATTACGTAAACTGCTCTTTCAAATTCATAGGCTGAAGTAGTTTGGTCCTAGACTAGCGGTTACTTTTCATTTTGTCCATCAATGTGTTCTCCCATTCCTACTCTACTGTTCTCCAATAATTCTCCCTCGTCTACTTAAGATTTTATTCTCATTCATCGCGGTTCAGCTATTATAAGTTCTATCTGTTTGATTAGCATAGGATATCCCATCTTTCATGTATGTAATGTACACAGTTTAACCTGTGAAAATTGCACTACGAAGGTTCTCGAGGATCTCACGCATTACTTGTACCTTGACTTATTTACACGCTGCACATGTAGACTCACCCCTTTCCATATACGAATTTGTCAAAACTCTATAGTACCTAATTAGGCACGTGTTCTGGTTGAAAAAATGAAAATCACAGAGGAACATCCCACGAACCCTGTTGGATGAGCCAGCTTATTTGTGCAGTATTTATTCCCTGATCACTGCGGAGTGACAATAAACATTCTTCATCTTTTTTGACAGAATTGTGAATTCGGTAACCCACTGAAGCCCTCAGAACAATACAATAAATGTCATATTTAGCTAAGGAAATCTGTTTCAACCTTACCTTTTGGATTCGGTTGGCCAAAAGAGTCGTGTAGTAGTGCATAATATTTGCGCTGAGCATCAATGCATAGGCAACGGCCGAGAACAAAAGTTTCTCGGCCGATTTTGTCAACAATGGAAGTTGGGTTAGTAGGTTTTCAAAAATTGTATCTCTGGTCCGTTTAAGAGTAGCCAGTTCTTCTTCGAGAGTTATCAAGGGCTGTCATACGGGACGGTAAGAAAGAGAATGTATGAAAATAAATAAATTTCATACAAAAGTCATTTCTTAGCTGAAAAAGATGCACCTCGGTTTGGGGTGACCATCTGGTATATGCTGCTTGGGAAATTCAAACACCAAGCCCGAGAGAGTACATGTTGAATCTTCTAAGAAAGAATGTGTAATATCGCAAATAAAAAACAACAGGTTTTGTTAATTTACGAGATATGACACATCTGAACTTCTTTATTCATTTCCACGACTAGGTGGGAGAGGAATTCTCAGTGGTTTACAATATCAGTGTGATATTGGTACCTCAGATTGGGAGTCCTCATAGACAGAGCTTGGACGTGAGAATCGAAAGGGACCATTATATATATATATATATATATATATATATATATATATATATATATATATATATATATATATATAAGTTGTATCATCACCAACAGCCTACTACGGTAAAAAGCAGGACAAGCCCCACTGACCACCGCCTTTCTCATCATGCTGCGCGTAGAAATAGAAAAAACGAACAGGCAAGATAAACGGGGCGTGGACCTACAGAGTTGGGAAAATGAAAGAACGGCCTAGTTGCTAACACACGAAATACTGTCTAACTGTACAAACGCACATTGATCAATCATCCCGATTCGACAGAAAGTGGCAACAGAATCACCACTGTTCGCGGTTTGCTGCCATATCCTCCAGTATCTCATGCCAACTGGTTGAGGGACCCCAACCACGAAGATGTGAGGCACTTGCATTTCTTAAGTTCGATGTACATTTACTCATTCGCCGCTGCCACGCCACCTGTTGACCTCCACCTGGCTTCTTTCACTCCCGAGGAGGAAAGAAAAACAGGACATGGTACGGCAGACGTATTTGCTATACGCAACACGTGCCCCAGTCAACGGAGTCCACTAAGCTGGATACACTGTGATAAAGCATTCTCTGAACTGGTACTCAAAACTCTTTGTCTGACCTCAACTTTGCTTACCCGGTTATCTCATCCAGTCTTAGCGATACTACTTATTCATCGATGGTCGAAAATCCCAGGGCAACGAACATCCTCCGAACGCAGACTCCATCTCCCGCAACCATACAACAAAAATGGGCGCACCGCTACACAGTACGTACAATCTTTCAACTTCAGCGAAATACCAGGTCGGCGGCACAAGGGCTTTAGCCGAGCGTACGCCACTCGAGCCTTGGATATACGTGTTCGTCACCTTTGCTACCGTGTTTCCATTTGTCGTCACACGTCCGCCGAGGTGAGTAAATCGGTCGACAATTGTTAGTACCTACCCATAGAACATCAAGCTCGGAACTGTTGACGTCCAGTCTTGCAACAGCACGTTACACTTCGAAGGTGCAAAGCGCATGCCGAATGGAGTTACAGCTCTTGTAAATCTATCTGGTGTATGTTGCGTATGTCTTTTGCATTCGAACAAATAGACAAGGTCGTCGGCGTAATTTAGGTCGTATCGCTTTTCACCATTCGCCAGGCGTTCCTCTCGCGAACTACTATCGGATGGCACAGCAAAATCAAGACCAATACCTTGGTTATCGGGATTGGACTGATCCCGCGATGATTACTACTACCACTGCATATTCCCCTCTTAAAGATGGGTACAACCAATGACTCTACCGATGATAAATGGATACGTTCGTCAGTCCAAACGTCACGGAGCAATGTGGTAACCGCTTTTATCAACTCAAAACCACTCAGTATGAAAAGAACTGTGGGAAGTTCGTTGTGACCGGACGCTTCCCCATGCTTTGGTAATCAAATGCCCGACTTCACTTCCACGTCCGATAAGGGTCAAGTGATACATCCCCAAGGAACCGCAGTTGTTGACGTCACGGTAACTACATTAGGGCGCGACCATCTAAACTGCTTCTTGATGCATTCAACCCAACGGTCGAGTCTTTGCTTTTTCCCATGAATAGGATTTCCATTTCTATCGCATATATTTCCACTGACTAAGATTCGCCGTTCGCCGGTGCCGCAAATAAGTTTAAACAGTCTTCCACTGTTGCCTGAAACAACTGATACCTCCATTTCTTCGGCTACCTTTACCCACAATTTTCGCCATCTATTTGTGATTATTTGTGACTTCCCTTTGTAGATATCTTCGTATCTTATTCATCTCCTTACCGTTCGAGAGCAGACGTTTCTGCTCTGTTAAAATTAGCGACTCTTGAGAAATTCAGTGTCTCTGATGAACATCGGATCTAGGATCACAGACAAAATATGCTGCCACTTGCATCGTCCGTTTGATATGTGTCCAGTGTTCGTCTACATTACTGTTGGTCGTAGTTCATAGCTCATGAAATAACTTCTGTTCATTAGTGGTGCGGACTTCTGAATCAGACAAACGTTGAACGGCTAACCGGGTTTGCGGTTTGCGGTTTGCTTCGATGACCATGGAGCTGGAAAGATAATCGCATTAAAACTAATGCATGGTCCGACTCTACGTACGTCGGCCAGCAGGATCTACAGTTCTGGACAGAACCGAGCCACCGGTAGCTTACTGTGATATGATCAGTCTGACTCAGAACACCTGTACAGTTAGGGCGCCATGTCACTGTGCGCTGCGAGCTGTGTCGGAAATTCCTACTAGACAGCAATAACCGATTGTCTGCACAGAACTGGAGAAGCCCATTCCCGTTTTCTGTGCGTTGAGGAGCTAGGGCACAACGCCCACCTAATCAAGCTTCTGACGCACTAAGTTTCCCAACTTTTGCATAAAAATCACCAGCTGGCACTCTAATGTCAGAGCCTTTGCTCCTGCGAAAGATAGTGGCGAGTTCATCGCAAAATTCATCCTTTTGCATGTAAGAGCTGTAATCTCTTTAAGCGTATGCCGAGATCACAAACAAAGTTCACTTAATACAGCTATCCTTTCGAACGTCAACTGATCCCTGGAGTCCTACAGCACATAAACGACTGTTAACCGGTATCCAGTCTAAAAGAGCAGCTTCAGCTTTGTCAGTCAAGATTATTCATACACCACATTGACCCGCAGCTCTAAATGCTTCGTCTCCTGAAGTGCGCGGGAAATACCTCGGTGAGATACCAAAAACAGTTAGTTGAATCACACTGTTCGAATCTTGGGTAAGCGTTTCACTCACGCAGCAAACATCAATCTTCAAAGAATCTATTGTGAGCACTAGGCACGCCTACTGACCGGCCTGCATGAGTATACGCACGTTAAAGGAGCCGAGATTCAGGGGCTAACGAGGCTTGAGAAAATGTGATTTATGAGAGTGAGGATTATTTAGGAAACTATTTGAAAATCAACTGTTGGGAGTATCGGGCGTGTTATCAGTGGGTAAATTATGGATAAGTAGAAGGGGCAAAGAAAGGTGGTTGGTGGTAGACAGTAATCCACTGTCGTCCGGCTCGTCACCACCCTTGACCTATTGGGATCTTATGTGGTTCTTCACTCCAATTCTCAGGGTTTGGTAGCCAGTTATCCCGAAGAGTGCAGTGGGCCTTCGTGGCTGTGGGGTGTATACCCCTTCCACTGCACTTATGTACAAGCATGTAATAAAAAAAGAATAAAGTAGATACAACTCTGAGCAGTAGCCCACTTGTCACTATCCACACCGCTCGATGCAATGGGCAGCGCCGTCCTGACAATCCTGCACGACGACCGATGCAGTATGGGGTTCTTCGTATTCGCGCGGTTCATGGGAGATGTTGGACGGGAAGTGTTACGGTGCCCAGCTGGAAAGCAGGAGAACGATAACAGTTCTCAAGCCATACCTCCGGTCCTAAGAGAAACTTGTCCAGAAGGCAGGGGTCGGCTGAGTGGAAGACCACCTACATGGATCATCTATTCCTCGATTGATTTTACCGAGTTGCGAGCTAAAATCGAGCTTCGACCGGGAGTTGATGTGTAAATATATTTATAGGGAATGAAGCGATATCATAAAGTTTATATTTTCAACAAACCGTTGAGAGCTAACCGGGATAGCCTGGTGGCTAGGCGTTCGATTCATAACCGTTCTCCCCGGGTGTGAGTCCCAGTGGGGGATCGGTGGATGCGCAGTGCTGTTGATTTTTACGAAGCTTGATTAAACAATTATGCAGTGCTTGCTTGGTTTTCGATGACGATTGGAGCGTTTATACTGCATGGTGAACCATACACGCATTCCTACTGCTCATATGCACAATTAAAACCATGAAACTCAAAGACGAATGCAGTCAGACATGAAAGCAAATTTGTTCGCATAATTTCTAATATCACTGAATGTTAAAGTACAAGTTAAAAAAGGGTTCTTACTTGGTTTCGAGTAGCAGCTTGGTCTCGTTGAAATCTAACCTCGGTCAAACGTTGTTCAGTTCGGTCCAATTCTTCCAATAAAAGTCCAGGGTCGTTGAGGATCTCAGATAGCGTTTGTAGACGTTGAACCACGTTGAGGTCCAGTTTAGGTTTCTGCCAATAAAACCACCGAGAGCGAACGATAGACAAAATGATCCGTTAGTCCTAAAACATGAATTTTCTCTTTCTTGGAATATGGGATTCACAGACTGCCGTTTTCGATAGGATAACGGCAATCTTATGAAGTTAAAAGTAAACGAAGTGAAAACATTCATTTAACAAATGCTGATTGTTGGCTATAATGCAGTGATTTAACTAACCAAGTACATGGAAGCAATTCCGCAACATTGGCCAGAAGGGTGATCGTCAGGGGTTGCGTATCATTCTATCTAGTTCAAAACTTCTTTCTTAAGACCTCTGATCAGTTTTTTTCATTACATGCTTCGGTATGAGCGCAGTGGAAAGGGTATAGACTCCATGGCCCACTACACTACTAGGGATAATCGGCAACCAGGCCCTGAGACTTGGAGTGGAGAACCACATAAGATCCCAGTAGGTCAAGGGTGGTAACGAGCCGGACGACAGTGGATTACTGTCTATCAGCATAGTATTAGGTGATGGTGGGGATTCGAACATCACACCTCCGAATCGGTAATTAAACGCTGGAGTAATAACTTTATTGGTGACAGCTTGGTCCCGGTGAGATGTTTGTAGTCAGTGTCCCATAGGCGGGCGGTCTGCAGTGGAATTCCGCAGATGGTTTAAGGCCCTAACGTTTTCTGAAGTTTGTGAATGACTTATCCGAAGCACTCAAATAGCCGTGTATGATCTCTGTCAATGATCTGAAACTTCGGTGAGTGATACAAACAAACGCCGGTTTTAGGCCGAGTTGAATGCTCTCTTCTGTTGGTTCACAAAGTGGGCTCTTCTTGTGATCTACTAGAAATGTTCACACACGCAGATTGGTCGCTCGACACTCAGTGATGTTTACACATTCAAGCGGCAGACGGCGAACTCAATCTAAGCGTAATATTGATCTCGTCGGTGAAAACCAGCAACTGAACAGACAACACTCAATCCTCAGCTTGGAGCATGCTGTGCATCATTCGCCTATCTTTTTTAGGCTCTCGTATGACAAAATTCTTCCACGATCGGAGGAACTGGTGAAATCGGGAAACTGGATAGAGTGCACTGGGTCATCCCTCGTCTCGTTGTTGGGCCACGTAGAACCAATCATGAACAGCGCCTGTAGTTCATTGGGAATTTTCACTGGTATTTACCAGCCTGTATCCTGTGCATCAGTCGTGGTGCGATGGGACTAGAGCTTCTAGCCAAACTCTAGTTATGGAGATATGACCACAATAGGGCACACACTGTTAAGCTCATGAATTTGCAGTCGAGCGGGCTTCTCATGGATTCCCGAATACTCGGAACGACGATCCGTTAAATGCTTTGTGAGAGGTGGTGATAAAACACAGCTATAAGGAATTAAAATGAGGGCCGGATGCTTTTTAAGTAGAGATGTGGGGCTACTATCTCTCCTGAGAGCATAATCAATGGTTGGTGATGACCAGGCACATACAGGAGGTCTCCACTGCCCTCCGTCCAAAGACGACATATTGCTATTGCTACTGCTATTGCATTGACAAAATTGGCGTCTGATGCATTTTGAAGAGAAACGAGTGGAACAAAGTAAGAAACGTGATCACATTCAGGATTATTTCTGAAAAAGAAAAAAACTATGCCCTGGCCAAGAGTCGGTCACCAACAATGATTGGAGTTTATCGTTTATTTCGATCCCTCACGCTCTGTGATTCAAATCAGCTAAATTTTCATCGGATGTTTGATGAGATTGCTACCCAAAAATCAAAGTATTCGGCTTCCAAGATAAAAGGCAAAAGAAGTGAAGTAATTCAGAAGTGTTAACACAAATAACATTATTAGTATAGGTCTTTCTGAGCTAGTATTCTCTCAAAGGTCTTCGCACTAATGTTATTATGAGTCAAAGTACAATTTGATTCCTTGTTTGTTTAGGTTCAGAGGAATTTCCTAAACTCTGGCATAACATTTGCATATAAATGTACGTGGATGAGGGGGAATTTATTTTATCCTACGGGCTACTAGATAATGAGCACCGCTAGCTGCTGAAAAGACATACGGACAGTGCAGATATTTTATCTGCCAGTTAAAAATGACGAGTGAGTACGATGTTCTCAACTTGGAATAGTAACTCAACGTTGAGAATTGTGTACCCCCATGTTGATCTTGGCTGGCTGTGTTCGCCCTTTGCTTCGCGATAAAGTTTTGCAGCATGAAATAGCATCCATTCACGACTGTCGCACGGTAGAAACTGATCGACGGGGTAAGTTGTTCATTTTCAGATGGTGAATATTAACAAAAATATGTTGGTGATCTGATGGGCATGACGTCTGAATAATGCTGAACGAAGAAACGATTATGCAGATTTTATATCAGAACCGGCAAAATGCTCGTTCGTGATGATTTGCAATCATGCTGATAACGTAGAAAATAAGGCAAGTTGAAGGGTTTCAAAAGTACAGATACAGCAACTACTAACCAAGTTCAGTTTAGCGCGCGCGAACCTGAAATTCGCATCGGAAATGTAGCGATACAATCAATAAGCTTCCTAGACAATTTTATGCGTCTTATAAAAGGTCACTCAGCCCCATTGTCAGCATGCAGGACAGCAACACGAAACAAACAATAAATCCACTTTTGAAACTTCGTACCAACTAGTCTGCCAAACACTTTGGTTGTGTGCCCAAAAAGGACGAAGAATAAAGAGCACGGGAGATATCGTTGAATACGAAAACTGAACTTTGTGCAGCAGTTCTACGCTGAACAGCTACAAGGACTGTTCTGTTGATAATATAATGCATAGGAAAGCAGAAATACCAAAGGGTCTGGTGATGGAATGGAAGAGTGATAAGCACCTATCGAAAGACGACACGCTGGCGGAGCTTGCGCACAGGAGGTTGTCAGGCATCGTCAGCATGGCGTTATAAACAGCTAAGCTTCCGATCTGATCGCATCCAGGATCTGACTTTTAGTCTGATTCTGTGCATTCAATCACTTGCTACTGCGTGACAACGTGTGTCGGCTACGTTACCAGGCGCGCTTATGATCCCGTTTGCGGCGAACACTACGTGCCCGGATACTGAAGTTAATCACTTATTCACCAGAGCAGTGGTTTAAAAACTAACTGAAACAGGCCGCGCGATGTCCGACGCCTTTTATCACTTGCATAGGGTCCTGAGTCGTAAACTATGATCCGCAACAGGTTTTTCGGAGCCTGAGGCATGATTGTGAGCAGTAGTGATTTGCGTATTGTGAGATAATGGAAAGAACTGCGACGAACGTCAACGGCCGCTACAGTTTCCGTTTGAACAGAAACACAAGTCTACTAAAATCAGGCGTCATCAGACTAATCAATGCGGCTAACAGTTCACTGATTCTGACTTAAATGCCTCGTCTGAAACGTTGGGTAGAGCATTTCCAGAGGCAGCTTAACTGACATTCACCTATTATATATATATATATATATATATATATATATATATATATATATATATAAGTTTCAAAAACACCACTACATACATGACACAGCCTTCAGTTGTTAGCCAATCGACCCATGTTTTCCACCACCAAGTGCATCAGTGGGTGGATCCGCAGGCGATTGTGCGGTCGCGTCTCCGATATAAACATTTTCCCATCAGCTTCCGCACCCACGATGTCAAAAGTCAGTTCTTCGGGAGAAGTAGTCAGTATATTTTTACAGCGTGCAACAATGAAATCTCAATCACTGCTAATTCTTCGGTGGTTTATGAAGCCTCTTGCGCCAGTCAGATTGCTCGATTTGTAACGTGCGAAACAAAAGTCTCTCCGTGACCAATCGGGGAACGCCATTGATGTGGTAAAGCAAAAGCTTATCCAACACATTACCCCTGTTTTGAAAAGCTTCAACTTGAAAACCGGCTGGTAACCTTGCCTACTCAGAGTTCAAGATGGCGAATGCTCCTCCCCGGTCGATGTTTGGTATAGTGCTATCTACTTCAGTCACAGTATCACCTTTTTCGGTTTCTTCCCCCTCACCTTTGTTGTCGCCTCCATTGTCTCTTCCTCATTATCGTCTTCCTATGATTATTTCAGATGGGCTCTAATTCTTTTCCGACCACTTTCTGAGCGAATTAGGTATAATTTCTTTGTTTTGAATGATAGTACCTCTCCTTTCCTCCAGGATTTTTCTATCGGTTCTATTGGTTGAATCCAGACTGCGTCATCTGCCTTGAGTGGACGCAGTGGTTTGCTGCCTCAACCGTGAAATCATTTTTTTTCACCGCCATTCGCTTCTTCAGTTTTATTTTGATTATTGGGGGCGCTACAACATCTGGGTCCAGTAAACCAGCACAAACGTGTAGGGTCATGCTCGTCCGTCTTCCAAATCGGTGTTTCGTCGGGCTTGTTCCCATCATCGCAGAAGGCATATTTCGACGCTCAAGCAGAGCGACAAATGGATCGCTGCCCTCGGCCTTGTGCTTCTCGAGTACATTCACCTGTTTGGCAGCGCTCTCTGATTTACCGTTGAACTGACTGTGGTAAGGACTGGTGATGTGATGGCTGAAAAGCCACATCTCCAAGACTTGCTGGACGCCATCAGAAATAACCCGAACCGGGATTCAGTGTTGTGCAAAGTTGGCTTGCAGTCTGTTGATAGTTTCTGCAGTTGTTTCAGTTTCCAGAAGGTCGACTTCGAAGAAATCACTGTAGTAGTCAACGGTCACTGGGTAACTGTCCTGCCCGTGGTAAAAGATATCCAACGTCACATTTTGTCTAGGCCAGTCAGGTACTGAGCGCATCTCCTTCGTTTTTCCCGTTTGTTGTCGATCAAATTGTCTGCACGGTTCGCAGTTTACTACCGTCTATTTAACCCGTCCTGCCACACCTGGCCAGTAGTATGTTCCTGGGGCTTGGTTGATACGTCCATTGATACCTGTGTGGGAACGGTGAAACCAGGGCAGAGCATGTTTTCGGAAAGTTTGCGGGGCCACTAAACGCTCACCTTAAAGAATTAGTTGATCCTCTGTTGTCAGCTTATCACTAACTTTGGAATAAGGTAATGCTTCTGCTAACTGGACTCTTTTATCTTCCGGCCAACCTTGGGTGATAACTTCCTTCAGAGATTGTAGACACAAATCTGCCATCGTGGCGTTCTGGATTTGGAATAATTCAGATTCCGTAACCACCAATGCAATGTTCACCGTTTCTTTTCTACATTTGTCTCCCGTACTCAGTAGTGTGGCTCGTGAGACTGAGTCAACTACGAACATTTGTTTTCCTTGCTGACAATGTAGTTCGTAGTTATAATTTTGGATACATTTTAGCATAGACTGAAGTCTTCTTGGTGCTCGGTGTAGCGGCTTACCCACGATCGTGATCAATGACTTGTGGTCTGAATATATGCGCGCAAGTCGCCCGAAAGTGTAATCGCTGAACTTCTCCAGAGAGTAAAAAATCGCCAGTAGTTCTTTTTCGATTTGAACATATTCCCGTTCATAACTCGCTAACGTCCTAAGGTGTCATCATAATATGCCGGTGCTGGGGCCTTCACTATAAGCTGGTTTATGCGATCAAATGCTAATTGTTGTTCATCTGCCCATATCCACGTTTCTCGCTTATGTATTACCCGTGGATCGGTCTCATCCATTCTACTGACTCTGGTAAGAACCTGCTCAGATGGTGGGGGACACCTTTGGCATCGGTTGGTGCAGGTATACCCACAATCGCGCTCACCTTTCCCGGATCCGGTTTGATACCTTTGCTTGTGAGAATGTGACCATGGAACTTGACTGCTGTTTGACAAAATGTTAACTTGTCCCTTTCAGGTCAATTCCATCGCAAATACCCTGTTGTAGAAAAGAACGGAACCTTCTGTTGTGTTCCTAGATACTATGGTCAAAAATAAAAATATCATCTACGCAGAACCCTCCAGGTAAGTCGTCCACGGCTTGGGGAACCCTCTTCTGGAATATTTCACTCGATACCTTCAGGCCGAAAGAGGGTCGCTTCCAACGGTAACGGCCATACGATGTGCCAAAACGTGGTCAAATATCTCAAAGTTTCGTTCAACTCTAAATGCCAAAACGCTGAAGCAAGCTCAACTTTCCTAGAGCAACTCACGTTTGATAACTCAGAAAGAATATCGTCAAAAGCAAGTAGCGAAAAGTGCTCTCGCCTGAGTGCATTGTTTACTGGTTTGGGATCAATGAAAATGAGAAGTTCCCCGAATGCTGTTGTCACAACCACAATCTGATTTACCCAGTATGCCGGTCCACCAACTTTAACCAGGAAGTCTTTCGATATGAGAATCTCAAACTCGCGCTCAAACCGGTTTCTAACTGCGTATGAAATACGCCTTGTCGCTAGTGCCGCAGGTTTTGCAGATTCATTTACGTGTAATGTCGCAATTCCCGGAAGCTTTGCCGATTTCCTAGTAATATATTCGATATTATCGAAAACATAGTGAATGGATGAGTCATAGTGGAATGACACCAAACCCAGATTTTCGGTAGATTCACATCCGAGAATGGAAACGTAGCTCTGGTCGAACACAACAAAGTTTATAAGTGATGAACGTCCATCCTTGGGATTGACGAACTGCAGCATTGCCCCACTCCTTGGATGATTCTTGTCACCGTTCCACATGCTGAGTCTCTTCTGAGTTGGTATCGATGGAATACTAAATACAGTGTTCACCGATGCTCCGGTATCTAACTGGAAATCCACTTCTTCTCCGTTCATCAACATTTTGGCAAGAACGCCCTTTCTCTTTGCCGGCATTTGCAACCCGTTCACTCGATCTGTGATGTGATGTTTTGTTCTCTGTCCTTTGTTTTCTTGAGGATACATTTTGATGCAAAATGGTTGCGTTTCTTGCTTTCACCGTACGTTTTTCCCTAGGCCGGACAGTTGTCTCCTCCAGTGAAGCCAATCTGCCCCTCCCCCCCTCGTGCGTGTCACTGATGTTATTTTGTACAGACCACGCGGTTCTAATGCATTCAACATCTCCACGCGTTTTTCGACTGCTTCCTCACCGCGACAGATATCGACGCACCGTGGGAGGGATAATTTCGGAATATTCAACTATCTTTTAATCACCTTGGAGTCGCATAATCCAATCACAACCCGGTCTCGCACGAGACTATTTTAGGCAGGTGCAAAAATTGCATGATTGCATCAGTGTTCTTAATGACAACACAAAAGACCTAAATGATCGATCAGGCCTCTGTGTTCTTTGATTAAAAACAAAACGCTCGTGTGTTTCGTTGCACTCATCGAGACAATATCGTTCGAGTTTAAACATAACCGTCGTCCAGTCACTGCTGTCCTCATCGAAATCATCTGAAAAGTTAGTAATGATGCAAAGCGCCACCGGTAGAACGGGGTGACAAAACAGCGCAAGCTGGATAGCCTTTGGTTTATGTTCCATCGTCGACAGTGTCCGAAAATCTTCATACTTCATCTCTGGATTTTCATATCGAAAAGACCCGTCCGGATATCTACACCACAGACGATAAAAACCTATAATACACAGGTATATTGCTTTGGGAAGCTGAAAGTAATCTCAACATCAAGTCGTCACCCGTCAAATTGTTGTTTCAGTATACGCGCAAAAAATGTACCTGCTCAGTATTCTGGGTATCCTCGGGTACGTTAACGACTCGGATAAAACTAAGACTGCCTGGTAGCCAACACAACCGATGACGAACTTCTGGGAACGGAACTCCCGTTAAACATGCGTTACAAAGTAGGTTACTTGTTATGCGCTGTGTCGGTAAAACAGATTACTCGATTCTCCAGCTGACGCCCCGCTCATTTGACGTCTACCACAAAATCAAACATTTTGATGGAGAGAGACTATTTTGTTGCAAATAAAGCCCTAGCAAGCGATGATTGTGAGGTGTCCCAGACGATACCTGTTTCCTTAAGGGAGGGCCGTGCAACGGAAACAGCGGATCCAGGGCCACAGTTCATTCATGAATGTATCACTACCTTATTACTGTACTCATTATCTCAATTTTATCGCCCTTTTGGGCCTAGACGTTGCCATCATCGGTGTTAATGACTGTTGACACTCCAATATCGTTCCTTTCCCCTTTGGTTCAGAACTGTTTGTCCCTGGGAATCCCTGCGTCCAGGATGGCTGTACACTTTGCCCGGTCTCCGTCTTCTTGGTGTGCCTGTGCGTGGAGTGGACGGCTTGTCGGACTTCGGCCCAGTAGTTTTCCGCCTTGTCCACTACAAACTTGACACAGCCTTCAGTTGTTAGCCAATCGACCCATGTTTTCCACCACCAAGTGCATCAGTGGGTGGATCTGCAGGCGATTGTGCGGTCGCATCTCCGATATAAACATTTTCACATCAGCTTCCGCACCCACGATGTCAAAAGTCAGTTCTTCGGGAGAAGTAGTCAGTATATTTTTACAGCGTGCAACAATGAGATCTCAATCACTGCTAATTCTTCGGTGGTTTATAAAGCCTCTTGCGCCAGTCAGATTGCTCGATTTGTAACGTGCGAAACAAAAGTCTCTCCGTGACCAATCGGGGAACGCCATTGATGTGGTCAAACGAAAGCATATCCAACAAAAATACAACGATGATTTTTTTTAATTAGTTCTATCTCATTCATTCTGTTTGAAGAACTAATTAAGACGTCGTGTAATAGGTACCCTTATACCTGTGAAAACCATCCATAGACTCGCCCACCCCCTTTGTGTGGATTTCCCGCTGACTCCAGAACCGGCGTTCCATACGAAATTATTCTCACCCGAATAAACTTCTGCAAGGGTTCTCCGGTATGATAACTCAGACTTTTACTGGTGAAAACTGAGCTTCGTGTAAATCTTCCCCAAGTGATATCATGCTTTATTTAGAGGAGGACGTAAAATCCCTGCATCGTAGTCAGTGAGACATTTTATGAGTGTTAGTAGTAACAGGTCAAATGTTCTTACATGACATGGTTCATTGTGTAGCTTGAACGTTCAATTCACCACTGAAACCCATATAAACACTGTGCAGCTATTTCATTCGCGTCAGGAATCATCAGCAACGCACACACCCCGAGCACTGACTGCGACTCGAACCCGGAGTGAATGAGACAAATAATCACCAGGCTCTCAGGGCTGAACCTCAACGACGCATTGAATTTATATACCACATGATACATCGCCCTTCCGTCACTGGCTTTGCATGTTAGTGGAGCATTTCCCCACAACGATGGGCTCCTATGGTGCATGACTTCTGTGTAGGGATATGCACTGCTGAGGAGAATGAAACGGCTGTACAGTATTTCAATGGTTTTCGATGGTGAGGTGAACGTTAACAATCTCTGATGAATCATAACATGTAAAAACTATTTTATGGCTGAGAAATTGCGCTAGATGCTTTTCCAGGCCTGATAATACAGACCTTTACGTAGATGATTGTCAACAGACTTCATTCTTACTTCCTCATTTTGTAAAACCCAACAATCTCTTTCGCATAACACTTGTAAGTAAGTAATTTGCTAATAGACAGCCAACCGAGGTATTTCAACATGGAAGGGCTAAAGAACCAATGTTTACCTGTAAACTGATAAGCTTTACACACACCTGTAGTTGGAAAATCAGTCAAAATCAATGATGTCACGTTAATCTAAACTTGATCTTTATATACCCTAGCCCTTTCACACTGACTTGCTGTGAAATAATTGGGTCGTCAGATATTTTGACCACTGAAACTGTATCATTCCCTCTGTCTAGAACCTATGGAATAATTGCGAGAGATAAACAAGAGTACTAATTCAATATTGCGTATGCTACGTTGTTTCATGCACTTGGCAAGTTACCAGATGTGACTGTTGATCAGTGAAACCGTTTTGAGCCGTCAAACAGTCATTCAGTTGCAGATGCTATTTCTAGTATCAAACGGATGATACAGCTACACGTCCCACTTAATGTTTTTGTGAACCTTTCAGTGAACAGCTTCGAAAGAATTCGATTACATCTAAAAATGGTAGCAAATCTATGTGTAAGCGGCCGATGCAAACTCCAATTTTTCATCGCCTTCTGAATGGTCGGTTTATTAATGGTGGGATCTGGAAATACCTGTTCTATTTGCGTTTATCCTAGTGCTTGCTGTTTTCATTCAGCTACATTAAGAGAGCCGCCATGTTTTTCTCCAGGCCAGCAATGTTATGAGATCCATCCAAAATTAGCGAGTCAAACCCCACTTTTCCTATGTAGTTTCTGATTCCACCGGTCAATCAACGACCTCGCCTAAAATGTCTCACCGCTCTCTGCGCGCACAAGCGCGCGCGTATGCGTGCTCTTACACACAAACATTTTCACACACCTTACTATTGATCTCGTCTTTATCTTGATCTACTGACGTCTGTTACCAGGCTCGGAATGACGGATGTGACACCCGTGTAGCTGGGGTAGTCAAAGGCTTAGAAGACGTTTATGGAAACTGGGAGCGTCCCAGCCGCGAAACGATCCGTTCGTGCTCGATTAGTCACCGCCAACGAACGATTGGCAATACGTGCTGATTTGTGGTCTGAGATGTCCTGCACATCAATCAGAGAGGCCTTAAGCAAACATGGAACCTCTTATGGCTCGATATAATTAGTACTGTATAAAGATGGTAAGACAAAATTTCTGTGGGAGCAAACAACCGGTTTTGTGGTTGCCGTCGCCCATCAGGTGTCCATGCCTGGTACTCTTCTACCCAATCTTCTTTATAATCATACATTCTATAGTGCATTTAGGTACAGCAATCTTATTTGAACCATAAGAATTGTGTATGGATGAAGAACCCATTTTAGGAATCACAAGGTGGTCCTTTTAAAGTAATTCCGTCGGTTAGTTAAGGCTCTGTTTCTAATATTCTGAAGAAGGAAGGATACGAAAACCATTTATTTCGTGTGATCTGTCCTCTATTCCTGGTGACGAACCGCGAAGGTTCGAGTTTTGTGACGGGCTCCATTATAGACTCGCTTCAGAACAGACATTCTACAACGACATTATTTTCTCTGATGAGTCGTAACTTGTATGTTGTCAACGGTTTTCAACACGGAGCCAGCTGGCACAAAAAGATTACCTTCGTTTGCCATGAAGACCATCGAAAAGGTAATAGGAAGACGAATGTCTGGTAAGCAATTATTGATTTATTAGTAACTGGCTCAGTGTCCCTACCTGAAACAATGAATTCAACACACTATTTTGAAATGTAACAAACACTGGGTCCCTAAATGAACAGTTTACTGCTCGCAACTATGTCTAGGGTTCTGTCCCAGCAGGATGGAGTGCCACCAAATAGCACGAATGTTGCCGCCAACTAGCTGGACGAGACCCTCCCACTGCAGTCGATCAGGCTGAAAGGCCCGATAGCTTGACCGTCATGGCCTCCGGATCTGACCCCACGTCATTTTTTATTTCAAATTCTGCTATCTAGACAACTGCGTTTCACCTTGAGGTCGGATATCATCTGAAGTGTCTTGGCGCATACAAAAGGCTTTTTCGACTTTTTCTAAATTCAGTCAAGCTGTTGACATGGCGTGGCATCCGCCTATCTACGAAGCGTCGAGTATACACTGCATCAATAAGGTCAGTTCCTCTGTACGGTTTGGAAACAGGTCCACGATGGGTGGAGCATGCGCGAAGATCATCGGTATTCGAACGCCATTGTTTTTGCAGAATTGATTGAATCTGGTGGGAGTACCACACCAGCAATGCTGAGATTGGTCGGACAGTGTTAGGCACACAAAACAAACTATCAAATGAAACTGCATTGTAGTGTACTGTATATAACAACTTGAATGTAGCTGCACGAGGCGTTTTAGCTTAAAATGCCGTCAAAATAAGTTACAAAGCAAAGCAAGATTTCATTCCAGACAAAATGACGTCCTTGTTTGTTGGAACACGTGCTAGAAATGGAGCAATGGAATTCCTGTACAAAGACAATCCGCAGGAAATTAGTTTGTGTCTAGATCGGGTCGATACTTGGGAGTGACAAGGAATAGGATCAAAATGTAATGGATGCGGGGTAACGGAAAGGATTTTCAGTGCAAACGCAACGGATGCTGTTACGTAGCTAGTGCATAGCCCCAGGACTAGGTCAGTTAAGGTTATGCCAGAAACTAGACTAGTGATGTGTAAATCTCTGCGAAGAGTGATGAAACCCCCTCTTAGTAATCCTAGAAAAATGACAGGGGAGCAACAAAGAATGGCAGGTTATATACGTTGTTTTTAAAAAAGTGGAAATAATGAATTATCGAACACTGAATTGCCGTAGTTATTTGATTTGATACGATAAGAGGAGCAGTCCCTCTACTGTGATTTCAGTTTGCGAAGACCAACACAGATTATGATGCAGCGTAACATCAAGATGTTTCGCGTGGATTTACGTGCGAGAGGAGTTGAATTATTGACAGAAGTGTCTTCAATGAACCGGGAACGCGTGGTGGGAAAAACGCACTGTTGACATTTATCACTGATTACTGATTAGAAATGTTCTGAATGTGTGGAAGATTTACGGTGAGTTCGCCGAAGCTGATCGATTTGAGACAGACCAAGCCAAAACAACATCATTTAAAGATGCGAGTTGCGTGGGATACAGGCAGATCATTATGATGTATGTTGGGAACAAATACGGGTAAAGAACAGTACCTTAAAATACACCGACACTCGGTAAGAAATGTTCAGAGATTTTTGTCTGTTTCGGTACAAGTGGTGAAAGACATTGTAGAATATGACTAGGAGTCGCGACCAGTGTTGAACTTGTATTAACATGCTTTCTTTATCAACTTGACAGAATTATTTGTAAGGTTCCTTCGGTTTTTTCACACCACTGAAATGTGTTAGGAAACAGTAAGTACTTGCACCGAGATGTATTCTTCCATCTTCGTTCCTTAGCGAGTTTCGGATCAGCCGAGCACTATTATCCGGTTTAGAGAGGAACGTGGACCAATTTCTGTGACTAATTATCGGTACCACGTTCCTTTCTATTTACAATTTCCTAATCATTTGCAGGCATTTTGAGATACGGGCATGATTACAAATCACTAGGAACGAGCATATTTACTATTTTATGTGTTCTAAGATCTTTCAAATTAGGAAATGATCACTTATCCATATTCCACCACGTTTTCTGCTACCTTCTTGCCCTTTGAATATGAATCCATGCCAATTCATTTGAGGGATTTGTATGTGTAGATGGCATGGTTAATATAAAATGTGACAAACTCGCAAAAAGGCCATACAGTACGGATGTACCAAATTATCGGTTTTCTGTTGTTTAGAATGACACTGATTATGTAATTTGGGAGTCTGTATAACGAAGTCTTTGCTCAGTGATCTTTTATGCGCGTTGACGTTTGCTAACATTCCCATCATTTTTTGTTGCGCAACCCGTTAATAATAAGTACTCGGTTACTTAACTAAGCTGGCGCTGTGACCGTTTTACACACAATCTTGACACCGATTAGCCGTTGTTCCCATTCAGGTTGAGGAAGGCCCAGGCTCATCATCATCAATGTACATAGCTCACTGTTGATATCAAGTATTCAAGACACAAAACCAAGGTTTGTTGGTGGTGGCCTAGTGGTCTAAACGTCTATCGCCTCTAAGGTACGAACCACACTACGGACCGTTGCATTGGTGGTAGTTATTAACTCGCTGTCAATCGTCTCATCACCGTCTCCAACAACTGGGGCTTTGTATGGTTCCGCACTTCAAATATCAGGTTTATTGATGCCGGATAGCAGTGGATCCCTCGTGGTTATGGGGTCTGGTCATTTCATTGAACTCATCGACAAGCTTAGAGTTCCCAGTTACCCTCAGTCCCGCTATATGTTACTCTGATTTAAGCCTAATTACTGTTCATTGTAACCATGCTTAATTAAGCAATTAAAAGTACGCATCGATTATTTCGGTGCATCATCTGATGTTTCTCCAAGGTCACACTAAAGTGATCTTAAGGACTCTTATGTACGCCTAAACGTGCGCTCAAAAACATCAACACGCACACACATGCACACCGAGATGAGCTTACCACCGTCAGGAGCAAATGCGAACGAGTCGCATCTACTATGGTAATGTGGGAGTTCACATCTTGTAACACGTGGGATCCGGTGCCGGAGATTGTTTTAATTTGTGAATGGATTGTCAAACTGCCAGACGCGTTGAACACATTTTGCACCAAATAAAGGAAGGAGCGCTCTGATATCAAGGTTTCCTGAATAAGTGAAATTGAAGGTATCAACAAGCGTATCACAATTAAAATGTGTGATGATGAGAGGAGATCATATCTGAAAAAAATTTGAGCCAGGTTAAAAAGCAGCTTGTTTATCGCATGCAAATATAACGCTAGATGATTCGGTACAAGGCAGTTGATATCTCCAAAATCGTTCCGTTCGGTGGGCGTAAGTTAGCCGTAATTAGCGTGAACTTAGCACCTCAACAGTCCGAATGGTGATTTCAGTGTCGATAACTATTGAAAAGTAATTCTATACGAGTTTCTCTGGAAATGACCTGACAAGGGATCATAGATGACTTCAACGTTATGAGTATAGTATGGCTGACTGAGCGAGTATCCGCAGCCTCTAGAAGCAGAACAACCTGATGGAAGAACGCCATGGTCCCTCTATTCTGGCCCCTTCATTTTTACTCCTTTCATGTCTTTTCTTCCTCTCTCAATATCCGTTTTCGCCGTTTTTTATTTACCACTGTATTTCAGTATTTGGTATTTGGAAACCGAACAAAAAATGACACCTTACTTCAATCAGATCCATCCGTCGAATGATCCATTTCTGGAAAGCCTTGGACATCGTTTGCAAATTTTCAAGTTTCCACTTTTCCTGGGCCAGTTTTGGGTCAGTCTGTGTTGCAATAAAATAAAATGGCCATTGAACGATGAGTAGAACAAATATTACCTCGAATGTGGGTAACGTCATCTCACATGTGTAGCTGGTAGTGGATTTGACAGAAAGTTTACATTTGATTCAAATAACTGGTTTAGTTCTAGGCAGGCAATGATTTAAGTCCTCTTCCAAAAGGTTTGGTGCACAAGGTTGAATAGATAAAAAGAGAACACGGGTTTGGCAACACCGAGACATCCGACCTTCCCTTGAGGGACGGGTTTACACCGCCGCATTTCGTAGCGTATTACTCTGGGGTTGCGCGACCTGACAACTCCGCGTTGATGACGCTCAGCGTCTTTGAGTTTCACAACCGATGTTTCCGGAGCATTGCTCGCATCTTTCGGGTGCATCGAATGATGGTTTTGGGCACTGATATCTGACCTCTGACCGGAGTAGTTGCTTTACACCGACTCCGATGGCACTGGTGCTTTGCGTATCACTGTCTATCGTCTACCTTTACGTGCTCTTCCCACGCTTCCTGGATAAGACTGGAAGAAGTGACGCCATGACTTGGTGAGGGAGTATGAAGAAGCTAGTATCAGCATTGGCTTCGGTTGGTGCTACAGCCTTCCTGGTTGCAGCCCACGGGATTAGGATCGTCGTTGGTTGGAGACCTTTAAGGACCTGGCTCAGAATAGAAGTTAATGGTGCGAATGTTGTACGGTCTCTCTGTTGGACTCTCGTACTCTATAAATATAAAAATTGATTTCAGACAAACAAAATGACCAAAAAACATCGAAAGGTGTACGGAGAAAAAGCAAAAAAGTAGTCACAACATATCGTGCCTTTTTTTTTTTACAAAACACTCAATATACTCTGTTGTACTCTCCAAATTATTGCACTTGTTTTTACTGCTTTGGCAACATGCTTGACTGTAAGGTGGTGGGTGACTTTTGATATATATATATATATATATATATATATATATATATATATATATATATATATATATATATATATATATATATATATATATATATATATATATATATATATATATATGTACTGGAATGATGCTAACATAAGGCGAAAAAATACGCAATAAAAGTGCGCCTGACTCATGTACATTTCATTTAGATGGTCAGTTCCTCGGACTAATGCTGCCTGTACGTCGAAAGCGCTGTCCAACGCGCTCACAGATCTTCAGCGTGACCAAGACTGCTCATGCTCATTCAGTGGCGGTCAAACTGTCAACACCATCCACCTTACAAGCACTGTCGAAATTCGAATGAAATTATAGTTTTGGGAATTACTGCGTTCTCGACAAAAAGCGCTGCAACCTAATGTAAACGTTTTACGTTCGTACGAAATTAGTGCCTAAGTTTGTTTTGCTAACATTTAAAAGGGCTGCCATCACACTCAAGTTTGGGTTTTTATGGGGTAATTATTGTAATTGAATCTTCATAAGTTTCTACTGTTTCATAAATGCAAAAGCATACAGTAAATGCATGGATATTTGCACGGAAACAAGATTAACATTTCCATGGGCGGTATAACCTGTCGCATTGCCCAGCAGCGAGGTAGTGCTCCCTAAACTTCCAATCTGGTAGACTGGACAAATGTATTGTTTCACCTCAATGATTTTCTTCATTGTTCGTAGTATCGTAGAAAATACTCCAGCGATTTGTGTGGTCATGATCTATTCCAGCTCAAATTAAGCGGCGTATAGAGTTCCACAACCTATAAGTTACTGGAACGAATTTCTTTTGGGATTGCTTACCATGGATTACGTTTATTTGAGTCCCCAGGTCTCATTTTGGAGCAAGTAAATCAAATCAAAAGCCAAACTAAACCACGATGTGATTTGGATTTCTTCTTCGCAGCACACTTTACCTCATCCTTCTTCGTAATGGTGTGATAATTAACACACAAATACGCCTGATATATTAGGCGCTCTCTCACTAATCTTTTGTACAAAACCCAGAAAACACCACCAGACAAGTCAGTTGTGTTGGTTTCTTGCCTACCGCATCTTGCTGGAACATAAATTTTACACGGATATTATGATGGAATGCTTATTTATTTATGAGGACGTTCTGAGAAACATCTTGCACAAAGAAACGTACAAAATGAGCTATCCATACTTTATCACTGTTATTTACTGGCCTGGAGAAAACTTCCTTTCATGAGTGCACATTTCTCCATTATCAAAACAACATACTGGACGTACAGCGGATCAAGTCCAAATGACTCCGATATCAAGAATACGTGCTCCATAAACGTCGGCAACTTTTTCTCGTGAGTTCACCATAAACTGCGGAATTGCTAGCAAACCACCGGATGATACAGTGTTTTCTAAATGTGTTTGTATTTCTCTTACCTCTTTCTGCCAAGCGGAAACAGAATCATTACTTTCACAATAAGAATTGCTCCTAGCTGGATCAACAAAGACCTTCAGGATTATTCATATTCGACCGTTCATTAAATTCCGTCTGTCAAGTACCAATCAAACTATTCCTATCAACCAATATGTCACGTAATTTCAACTTGGCTCAGAGCATAACAGGGCTAATGCGAACGATATTCATTGACAGCGAACTTTATGTTTCCAACCTCCGTTCGGTATTATATAAGCAAAAAGTCGCGAATATAAAACTCACATCAAAGAAAATATATTTTTTCATTCGAATTTCGACAGTGACTGCAGACGCTTCATTCCTGGATTTGAAAACTCGCTGCCACCGATCACTTTGCCCCACTGATCGCTTTAAATTGGCCGCAACCCGCTTCCTGACTTGGTTAACAGACTCTCTCTCTCTCTCCCTCTCTTCCTTTCTCTTTATCTCTCTCCCTCTCTCTCTCTGTGCCTGCACGCCTTGTCTCAAACTGTGTGGACCACTAAATTCGTGCTCACCGTTCGATACTTATCTTCGCACAGACGATCATTTCACTGGAGTGATCCGATTTTAGGGGTTTTAGTTGGTGTAGCAGTCGTATAAAGAAAACATGGTGAGAGGACGGTCCCATCTTGACTCTGATTCAAGGCCTACAATTTTGGACGTCAAGGATGCAATTTGATTTCTCTGACATCGTCGCATCCCACTTACTTGAAGCGGTGATGGGCTGGCGCTAATATAGTCCATTATCAATTGGCGGGGGCTCCAAATTGAGCTGCGCCGTTCACTGGAACATCTCTTTGCACAGGTTTCTGTGGATTAGCTCGTCTAATTTTTGTTTAAGTCATTCAAAATAACACTAAATATTGTCCTACTGGGGCTCCTCTTTAAAATTGCTGAATGTTATCGCGCAAAATGCTTTTATCAAAAATATCGTAAATAAAGTACGAAAGAGATTCAGTCGGATAATCAAGATGTGGAATTGACGAGAAAATGCGGGTCTCGCATGATGTCCCGCTGGAAAATCTCAGATTCTTTTGATACTATTAGGCAATGTAGGTTCGCTTTTTGGGGAAATAGATGATCTCCAGAAAGCATAACAAAGAAAGAGTACAAAGCTCCGAAGTTATCTTGCTAAAGAGGTCTTAGCTGCTTAAAGATATAGCGAGTAAATTAATATACAAAAGTGGCTTTTACGTGTTATCAGCTGATCGTCCCATAAGGCTTCAAAATTTCGGTGGTGGTGGGTTGATAAAACGAATTTGGTTTACGTATTCTCGAATGAAAAGATAAGATGTCACGTTATCACATACGAACCATGTTTTATGAGTGGGTTTCGATCAATACTCAGTGTTAAACATTTACCCAACTCCAGATACGACGGTGAATGAGCTCAGAACATTTTTTGATATCCTATCGATTTCAGTTATCTCGGATTTAGATGACTCTGTGTTTGTTTGGTGGTGATTTCAACAGATTTGACAACTTTCCTTTATGCCGCTCAGTTTGACAAATTTAGTACATTTCTCCACCAGAAATGATGCTTACCTAGATTTTGTTTGCATAAAGTAGGGTGAATTGTGGTCCAAAAGCGTGCTCCACTGAGCAGTTTTGATCACTGCATTCTGAAAGTTAGCCCAACAACTTATGGTAAGAAGAATCCATACACATTATTGAGACGAACATGCAGAGCAGTCACACAGAGAGTGCTTTTTTGAAGACTTAGTACATTTATGAACAGTTGTGAACTCCATCGATTTGACCGAGTTTTGCAATCTGAATCCCTCATTTTTTTAAAAGAAGATTTTACTACCTTAATTTATGTTTTCAAAATTGCTGTCCGTTTGAAATCGACACATTTTTTTTCCTCCACCCAAACAACTACGTAGGAAAGAAGAACAGGCTCACAAAAGTGGGCGAAAGTCTGAAATATAGAGGATAACTAAGGTGATAGCATCGGAAATCCAACACCTAAATAGGCTATATATAGATACCATCCTGGGAAGGTCTAGCTGTGGCGTGCTATAAAAAAAGCTTTGTAATAATAATTTCACGATCGGAAACCGTTATGTTGACGTCGAAAAACTCACTAAAAATTTCGGTTCGTTGTCCCAGGATATCTATTTGTCTCTCTATAACAGCACTACTGAGCCTTCTGGATTCGAGCCATCGGCTGTTTGGGAGCAGCTAAGTATACTAAAAACCAATAAAGCCTCAAACCCCGATGATTGATCCTCTGCTGTCCCAAGGGTGTGCACAAATGCTCTGTTGGGTGTCTTGGCGGACAACGCCCGTCGAAAAGATAAAGCCTGATACGTGCCGCCCCGTTGCATGTACATCTGTGATGTCCAAGGCGGTGGGGAAAATTCTGCTAGTACATCATCGCTGAAAGTGCTACGGAGGATTTCTATCAATTCGTATAGATTTGATTCACCTTGATGATATATATATATATATATATATATATATATATATATATATATATATATATATATATATATATATCGTTCTCTGAGTTGTTGTTCAGTGTATACTGACGAATTCACTTCGATTGATAGTGAAAAATGTGCGACTGAAATGGCAGGCATAACGAGTGAGAAATGATAACAATTTCTACATACGCGTCTGGTAACTACGTTTTGTATTTGGCTAGACGAAGGAAATTTATTACCGCTATTCGTTAAATAACAGGGTAAGCTGAATCATATAAGACGTTCTACATTCAACAAACATAAAGATAAGATTACCGGCTGACATTCACCGGGTTCTTCAAAAGACGGGAGTGTCAGAACGTTAGTAACAATTTAAAACACGTTAGCTGTGCACTTATGGGTTTGGCCTAAGGCGTCAACCATGTGACAATAAATATACTATTATGAGCCAGTGAACTGAATCAATACACAAATGAGCGAAAATTCCCCTCTACTACAACTGAACTGACACAGTTGGTAGAAAGATCATCTGAACTCACATGCGTGATTCGCGATGGTCGAAGGTTGCGAAAAAGTTGTCCAAAGGATTTCAGATTGTTGCTGAACCGACGGCGTGAATTCTCATTAAAAACATCACCCACTGACAGACAAGGGGGTAAAGGAAAAACAAAAGAGGATGTCCAGGAGAGAGAGAGAGAGAGAAAGGCAAACTAGTGACAAAACACCGTTAATTCTCGGAATAGCAAGCTAGTTTGATGTTTCACGTTGGTGTAACAATCAGACGAAGACGAAAGCGGGCGGAAGGGGGCTAAAACAGAAAAACTGAAATGTCAAGCGATATTAGTTATTTCAAGAAATGATTAAGGCTGCATTTGAGTGATTTAGACTGATTTATTCTATTTCACTAACGTGCTGACAGTACGGAATATGGCATGAACTAAAAGGGGCCAGAAATGCCTGAACATCCTCGATAAATGGATAATTTTATCATAGATTACCTTTGTTCAACCAATATAGTAGAAGTGACGAACGAACGTCTTGTCGAATAATTTTTCGATTCCCTGTTGGCTGAACGACAGAAATGTCAGTACAACTCAAAGAGAACAACATATAGTGAAATATAGAAGTTACTGAGGCCTGTCCTTCTTTTGGACAGTCTAGTTATAACTCGTAAAATTCATCCTCACGAATTCGGGTTAAAAAACACAATAGGACACAATGATCCTAGACTATCAAGATCAGAAGCGGAACGTATCAGGTCAGAAATAGTGGGAGAGTCTTTGATGGTGTTAAATGATCCCCGAAACAAGACAGCAGCTACCACAAGGCCAAGCACACGAGTACATGCTCCTATGCTCTTCTGATCGCCTTAAAATAGTTGACTTCAGATAGAATATACAAAACGAAGCAATCCCAAGCAGCATAGCATAGTATCCTCGTGAGAAAATGCGAATCATACTGGACTCACAAATTTCATTCCACCGCTTGGTTTCATTGATTTTCCGGAGCAAAGCACAGAAGTAGTCATGCAGTTCACACGTCGCCTGGTAATCCACATGATTGGATGACGTTTCCTAGAAGAAAGAAAAACCAGCATGGATATCACACAATGAATTGTGCTGGTAGATTCCAGAATCTGCCATTTCAAAAAGGCTATCCTTATTAGGTTGACCTTGGAATTTATTGCGTTAAAAAGAACGGACTTTTTAAAGAACGAATGACTTCTTCGTTCGAATACGTTATATAAGACGGAAAATGTGAGTTCAGTGGACCACGAATGAGACTAAGCAGGGGACCTGATTGCAGGTTGACGAGGCGCATCCTTCAAACGGAGGAAACGCCAGGAAATTGTGCTGTCAACTGGATCGAATGCCACTTGAAGATAGAAAAACAGGTATTGTTGGTCCTGAAATTTGTCGAAGGGTACAGATGTGATCAACACAACCCGACTGGCTCCGAAATCGGTTGGATTCTCTCGTGTACAACTTTCAAGAACGTTGGAAAAACCAGTGGAGAATAAATCCGGTGAACAGTTTGGATGCATTACTTATCAAGCAAGTTCATCTTCTGTTTGCACAAGATGATCTGTCAGTTTTCTTGTAAATCAGCACATCACTTATTCACACCACTCCACTATCTCAAATTACCCGGAGGAATTTCGTCCACTCCGAAACTAAGGCTTCGCCTCCATCCTTGAAGAAAGATGAAGACGAACCATCCGGTCCATCGGCTTTGTACCTCTTCAGGTGACACACCTCCCGCATAAACTCCATTTATGATGGTGAAGTGATATCTACGCGCATTGTTTCTGTTCCAGGTATAATCGGAACATGCACCGTATAATTGGGTCATCGGAGCTGTGTAAAGGGGCAGACCACACAGTTGCATCCTTCGCTAATATCAACGCTGAGCAACGCATTATTCGGTGAATTATTCTGTAAGAAGATGGCGTTGAAAATGTTTACTGCTTCATTGGTAAGACGTGATGTAATGAACCGCACTGCTTTCAGTAAACGTACGAATATTAAACACTGTAACCTAGGCGTCTGATGTTATGTGGGGATTTGAACACTCTCACGTAACCAAGTGGATCTTATCTTAACGGAAAAGCATTTCGTAACAATACTTAAGACGTAGAATACATCACTGGTAGCACTTACTTAATCAGTCATACTATTAAGAAAGCAATCATTGACGATATATTGTGATAATATATCGCTTTTTGTTATGGTACTCTATGACCAACGAGGCAGCAAAATCGATGGCGTTCACTGTAAAATGATATTGTTTAATAGCCATCGTAGGCATCGTAGGTCGTCTTAATAAAATATATCCAACGAGACAAGACCACAAGTGTAAAAATAGTAAATAAATGGTAATGTTAGACGTATTTCATGTAATCCAAAATTTGTAATTTGATGAGTCAGATTAACATAATACGTACCTGTTTTAGCCTTTCGAATAGTTGTTGATATTTGAATACTCGTTGCACCGGTTTGATTAGCATACTCTCTGCATTCAGCAGGGTTGGATTGGATTTCAGTAGTATTTGAAAACCTTTCTCTACGAATGATTCGGTAATGAAGTTCTTTTCGGATGAATGAAAGGACAAACAAAATATAAACAAGATGCAATCTGCTCAAAAATGAATGAGAATAAAGGCTTTGCAAACCATGTGCCCGCTTTACTGAGCAATAACAAATCGTGACTAATTAAACATGTGCGAAAACAATATAATAAACTTGTAACGATCGAACTGGTCATCATTACCGAATTATGTCCACAAAGTGCATGGTTCGAAGTTTACCGTTCACGACCACCTACTTTCTTCGGTAGCTTCTGATCAATCACATATCCCTAATGGTATGATAAAAGGAAGTGAAATATCAGTAGTCAAGATGAAGATTACTTTTTGGTGAACACTTATCAGTTCAAGTGCACCCGTGGTGTCACTTATGTGGGTCGAACGACGAGACATCCATCTAGGCGTATCAAAGAGTACTAACCAAGTTTGCTATATCAAGTTCATTCGCTGCCCATCAGTTAAACTCATTCGTCCGGATTTCTGCACAAAGTCCAACCGAATGAGTCAAAGTCGGTCAGATGTAGGACATCAGCGGCGGCCGAGGCAATCAGCACCCGGCTGCTACCGCCAGAGCTATATTCGCAAAATAAGTTGGTCCAAGTGCTCGCAATCTCGTTAGCAAAAGCCAATGACATCAACACTGAACGTGATGCCGACTCAAGCCTCTGACTGTGACATATCAGTTCATCTTGTTCCCAGGTAATCATCTGAATGACTGGCTAACCGATCCGTTTACTGGCTGACTGATTGACCAACTGACTACACGTGTTTTTTCCTCCCCTCTTTTTGTTCGCACGCAAGTATGATTGCACAGGCTTGAGAATGAAATCGCCGAAAATTTGTTTCACTACGGTTTGCTTTCTCACAAAAACCAAGGGCTTCTGTCGTGTACTGAAGTGAAATGTAAATTTAAAAAATGAAACATTTGAATGTCACTTAATGTTTGTTTGTCTGTTTAAGAAGTATATTATTAAGACTTTAATTGTCAATCAGCGGAACTACCTTACCGCAGTCATCATTGCCAGAATCGACTCGAAGACAGGTTGAACGCTGAGCGATTACTGCGTACTGTCAAAGACATCGTCCCTGTCCCATTTTATGCAAAAACACCACATCGATAGTTTCTCAGTCATCAATCATTATAAATGTACATTGCAAGATGAGTCAGTTGTTGAATTCGAACAATACGTATTATTTATATCGGGGCACCACTTTCATATTCACTTCATTTATTATATTATTTCATCTTGACCACAGGAAAGTATTGAAGAAATCTCCCTTGTATTTAGTTGGAGCGCCTGCTTGTTTTATGAAGGAAAAACATTTCTTATATGGACTCGATGCGGTTGTCCGTTATTCACTGGGCCTAATTTATGACATCTTGGATTATTGAGTGATCTATTCTTGAGTATGACGTTTGTTGACACTGTTCACTACAGAAAACCCAGAATAATTCCTTCTTGTTTGATGGACAAATGAGTAAAGAATGAATCTTTAGTGGTTCCATTGATACGTCCCCATTCCAGTACAGTATAGTTCATTCAACCAGTAACCTTGCTCTTTTGTGCGCTGGTCATTGTTGATATCTCAAAGCATTATCAAATCAAAGAGCAGAATGAATATAAGTATAAAGTGAGTAAGGAGCCGAAAATAAAGTGATGGACGGAAATCATGAGATAAAACAGAGATCGAATGTAACTACGCCACTGGCTGCTACACCTTGCCATGTCACTTAATGTCTCCGACCATCTGATAGGCGGACCCCGCACGGAATTCTAACACGTCCTGGTTAAGGCATTCATACATTTTGCCATATCATAGACTGACCACCTCAGGCTACCTACCAACCATTACCTGCCTCGGAGAACAGCATACATTAAGTCTGCCAATAGGTATACGTAACATACGTCCCAACTATCTTGGTATGTTTAGATTTAGAACTGGTTCCTAACACCGTATGCCCAATTTCAGCATTTGTTATATGGTGTTATCATCATATTTCAGAAATACTATGAAAACATCGAAGCTCAAACAACTACGACCTTCGTCTACCTTTTACCCTTAATAACCATATTTCTGGGCTATACGACGGGACCGATCTGACTGCTGTAGTTTGCACTCTAACCTTGACAGACAATCGGATGTCACGCTGGCGCCACAGATGGATGTGATTGTCAAAAGCCAACCACGTCTTTTGTACGCGTGAGAACATTTCTTCTGGTGTCTGAACACCTGGTGGGATTTGACTACCCAGATGACAAAACTAATCTGCTTCAGCTTGAGTTCCCCCTGCCAAAACAAGGTTTGGCGTTGAGTCAACCCAGTTCTGTAGCAGCATTTTACACTTTGAGGCTACAAAACTCATCCCAAAAGCTGCTACGCGGCTGTTGAGGATTTCTTAAAAAGCTTGCAACTTACCTGGAGCTTCATTCAGAAGAACAGTTTCGTCCGTGTTTTCCAATCCAAATAGTTTACAGCCCGGGCAGAGGTCGATAGCATTATTCTCACACTAGGATAGAGCTATCTCAAGAACTGATTCAACTGCAAAATTGAAAATTAAGGGTGAAAGACGGCAACCCTGACAAACACCACTTCTCGTGGTGAGATCGAGGGAAAGCTCGCCGTAAGCACGAACTGGTTTGAGAGAACTAGTCATTTTTGAATAGTACTTTTGTCTAAATAAACTGAAGAAAACAGTTCAGATATTGATGGTTACGACTCACAGGTCTGTGGTCAGTGAAAATGATGAAACATAGACGGCTGGACGAAAATGTTTCATGGCACTGTGTGGTTCTCCAGCTGAAGCACTATATTTCGTTTCCGTGGGACTAATAGGCCGAGAAAAAAATCTACTGCTTTACTCAGTAGAGTTGGTCATTGTATATATGGATGGTGAAAAGTTATTTTTGCATCTGAGCTGCAGTCGGTGGGAGCATACACCGAAACGACAAACAGATTACATCTATTGGGACAGGGTTTGCTCACTCCACACGAAATAGTCTCACTGTGCCTAAACGACTGTTGACCGGAATCCAGTTTAGTTGCACCGCCTTTTCATTGAGAGCAACGCCAGAGCCCGCAAGACCAGTTGTAGCTTCAGCGTCTTCAGATAGGTGTAAGGGAACGTTCAAAGAAGGATTAGATAGCTCGTCAACCGAATGATGGGACTGACGTCTTGAATGCGAGTCTCTTGATTTAAACGCACGTCGACTGACTAGGACTCAGGCGTGCAGGCTGAGCCCGCTTGTTATTCTATACGTAACAGGGTTTACACGTTGAATGTGGCTAGTATGAATGGCCATTGAAGACGCGAGAGAGCATTATTTGGCGGCAGCTGATTCAGTGAGGTTTGAAAGCTAGCCAAGGGAGGACAAGAGAAAATTGCTAGGATTTCCACCAGTGACATTTCAGCCGATATGGTCAACCAAAGTTCCTGTGTGATGTGATAATGGAAAATAATGCGGGAAGGAAATGTAAAGGGGAAACAGTTCGCGAACGATGTATGAGAGCGGTTGTTTGCGTGCACGGAAGAATAGCCAATCGCAGTGGTAGAATTCTTCACGGTTGTTTGCTTTGCAGGCTGTTGTATTACTGGGTTGCCCGGTCCAAGGTAGGCTTTTTGTATTCGAGGATGCACCTCTAACCTTTGTGCGGCCGAGCGCGTTCAGAGAGCCACAGCTTTGGTACAAATGAGTCAGTGGCCATCTGTATGGTTCATTCGCCATTTCTGGGAAACCTCGTCGGATGAGTGGAGCATGACAAGGATCCATGGTCTTGTTCAGCTGCTGGACCCATTCGCCGTGTCGCACTGCCGTCAGAAGATATAAGGAGTTTAAGAGTGGAGAATCCTAACCAGCCGGAAATCCCACCACATCCTCGAGCTCCGCTACTTATCATCTTTGACCGCTTATTTTGTGAGTAGACCTTATTCCCGGTTAACCAAGAAAGTCGCCATCCTTCCATCCGCGACCTGGAAATGTGCTCGGTAGCATACAGCTCTGCTATCCACAACCGATCCCTAGGCTACGGTCATAGAGTTTCATCGCACCGTGACATCAGATTCGTCAGCAAAAGACCTTAGCCACTAATCTCAGATGGCATCAATCAACAGAAAAAAATGAATGCTTGAAAGTGCCAATTATAAGCTCAAGCCTTTGCGCCGACCCGACACTGTTTGTATAAAAACAAAAACAAATAGTGTCTAGGTAAAATGTAGTGATGAGTATTATCCAGTCACCGTCATTTTGCATATTGTCTCTAAATTGTCAAACGATACTACCTGTCTGGGATGACCAGAGGTAAATGTTACAGAAACGGAAGGCCAGTCGGTGACCGCATCTCATTCATTCGTGTAGTATTCTACATTAAAAACCGATGAGTGATATGCAGTTACCGAATGAACTTACATTTCTATGGCATTACCTTCAAGCATCTCAGTTATATATTACCGTTTGGCAATTTGGAGGCACAAGATACAAGCTAGATAGTGACTGGAAGGTATGCGTCACTGTATAATGTATTTGTAAACCACGTTCCGAACTACGAATTCCCAAATCAACTTCGTTGACTAGTAATCTCTCTGTCGATCAGATTATATCCGAGTTTGGGGTGAACAACTTGATACCTTGGACCACCAATCTCCCGCAGTGGTAGAGTGTAACAGTGTGGTATCATGTTTCGCTTGGTCCACCGTGCTCATGCTTATGCATAGAATGAACTGATGCACCGCTCTATTGTTTAGGCAAATATGAATAAACTCGGTTGTTGTCTTGGAAAATAGAAATGCTCACCTTTGTAAAATTCTTTGGATTGTAATTTGTACTGTACTCCGAAAATGCGGAATACAATTTACTTTTGAACGGGAGAGTAACATTTGCTGCAACGGTGTTCGAGAAAAGAACAAGTTTAACGAATGTTCAAAGCCTTCTTAAGTATACAAATGCATGCATGTGCAGAAAAGACACGATTATGAATTTATAAAAAGAAAACGGGAAATTTTTGGCCAAAGCATACCGACGTTTACTCGATCACAATGTTTCGAAGCGTGCTTGAGCATTTCCTGACACCAACAACGATTCAGTTCTTTCGACACCTCGACAATTTCGTCCAAATTTCCCAAAACCCCATACCGATCATCGTTGGCTATCTGTAAGAGAACAACACAAGGTGGCGAACAAGCTCGTTTTCGGTGATTCGTAATCATGTCATTACATCACATTTTATATGAATAGTGTTAGGTGAACAAAACAGAAATCAAGATAAGGCGATGATTTGCAATTGAGTAGTAGGAGATTAGATTTGTATATAATATGATTGATCATGCAGCTTGAACGCTCAACTCACCATTGAAAACCATGGAAGCACTGTACAGCTGTTTCATCCTTGTTGGGAATGATCAGCAGTGCACATCCACCGAGCCCCCACGGGGTCTCGAACCCGGGGTGAACAATTGTGAATCGAACACCTTAACCGCAAGGCTATCCGGGCTGGCTCTCAACATTTTGTTGAACATCTACACTACATGATATAGCAGCCTTCCGTCACTGGCTTTTGAACGGTAACAACCCGCTTCCCACACAGCGATCGACTCCTATGATGGATGACTTCTCTGTAGGGGCCTAAGTACAACGAAGGCATTCCATTATGAACAACCTACAGAGCTTGGTTACTACTTGCAATTGAGTAGTAGGAGATGTAGATGTTCAACAAACCGTTGAGAGCCAGCCCGGATAGCCTTGCGGTTAAGGTGTTCGATTCACAATTGTTCACCCCGGGTTCGAGACCCCGTGGGGGCTCGGTGGATGTGCACTGCTGGTCATTCCCAACAAGGATGAAACAGCTGTACAGTGCTTCCATGGTTTTCAATGGTGATTTGAGCGTTCAAGCTGCATGATCAATCATATTATATAAGGCGATGAGTCAAAATTAAGTGGCGGAGAGGGGATCAAATATCACATGCGTGACCTCGATCCGTCTCTGGACCGTGAATGGGTGTCTGTGATGTCATTAGTCGGATCAACGGATCTGTGGTTAGTTTGTGGGTAGGGGGTGGGCTAATGAAGCGTTAGCGCTTGCATGAACTGTTTTTTGGGCGCACAACACCGACAAAGTTGATGCTAGTCCAAGCCGACGGTAATATGATGCCAATATAAAGCTCGGAAAAAACAGCACACAAAATGTTCAGAATGAAAACAAAATTTAGTAGTACCAAACATCCTAAATATGGTTCAGGTTGTCGAAATTGAATATGGAAATGAGATCCGATAAAATCAACGCTCCTGCATTATTCTGCTCTGATACTGCGTAGTTAGCAAAACAACACCAGGAATTCACCTCCATCATCATGCTGTTTTAGGTTTTTTCATTTGCCGAGATCTATAGTTTTTTCAATGTTTTTCACCCGGCACAAATCCTCAACAATGGTTCATGCGTGCGTTTTACTCTGACAGTCAAGGTCCAAAAGTTTTGCACGTGAGCTTTGTGCCTCTCAGCTATGTTTCAGTTCCAATATCTCAAAAGGGAACAGCCTCAAGCAGAAAATTCTAGGATTCAAAATTGATCGTTTATAAGAAGAGTACCAACGTTCTTCGAGCTAATTTACATGTTGGTATCACCTGATTGTGTAACAGGTCAATAGTGGCTCTGTCACTAGAACGCATAGTCGTACGCTTGCTTTGAAAGTACCAGCAGAATACAGGCTGATCCTCGAACTTTCATGCAAATAATATGAATCAGGTGAAACTCCAAGCATGGCTACTCATTGCTTACTTACTCGGTACTATTGAATCTGTCATACCTACTCACGGAATAAGTACTGCTAAATATGAAATTCCTCCAGATCAAAGTGTGATAAGTAGGCATAGCAGATTCTAAAAACACTCATTTTTATGACAAACCACATATCAATATCTGTACTCCCATGATGTAGTATAGATCAGTGAATCTTCCCACGTGATATAACGCCATTATAGTATCACAGTGTTGTCAAAAATTTAATTGATTTCTTCAAGAAGAATCATGATGAAAAGAAAAACCATGCTGGTTCTGGAAGCAACAAAACCATCATTTCCTGTTATATCTTTCCGAATGAATTACTTCTGTCACTATTAGTTTCATGCATCAGTTTCTTTATTATTGCACCTCTGCCCCTGAAGGCAGTGGAAGGGGAATGTACCACATAAATTCGAAGGCCCACTGTACTACTGGGCATAATCGGCTAATTGACCCTGAGAGAAGGGGTGAAGATCCACACAAGTTCCCCATAGATCAAGCGTGGTTACGAGCAGAGTGAGACCGTATTACTGTCTACCACCAAAGTCACCGGTGGTGACGTGGATTCGAACACCTGATCTCCGAGATGGGAAGTAAGTGCTCGGAACCATCCGACTATCACCGTTTAGTGAAATGTTAGTCTAAACGGTAACATAATCTTGTGTAGTAATTGTTTGCTGTTATTATGGTCTTGGAATGAAATACGGTATACTGCAGAAGAAAATGAGAAACAAAGAAAAACGTTATTCTCACTGACCTAAAAACTAAGGCTTTCGGGGCTACAAAATATAAAACTCACGGGGACAACGACGCACGTGAATGCGGCTTGTAGTTGCTGCATGTCGGCCGTGAACATAGACTGTGTGTCTATGAGTTCCTGGATGAGACAAGCACGCATATTCATCGGAGTTTGCAATGAGCTGTGCGAGCCTCGATGCATTGGTGGACTGTCATTCTCTTCATCTGAGACACTGTTGTAGTTGGACATAATGCGAGAAGGATGCATGCAACTTTTCCGCCTACGTGAATCAATAAGTTTGGGTGGACAAAAGTCTGCAAGATGAAGGAGGAGTCAGGTGCAATAAATTAGCCTTAACGACTAATACAAATTACAAGATATTTGCACTTTCACGGACCACTTGGACCAGTGCATTTGAAAATGGGCTGGTACACTGAACTGGGTGGCATTTGGATTGATGCAAAAATGTGACTAACGAGACAACCATGTAAAACAATGATAGGTATAAATAAGAAGAGTGGTACACCATAAATGTTGTTGAGTTTGCTCTTGATTGAGATGGAGACTTGACAGCTCAAGAAAACTGCAATCAGCGCTGGAAAAGACTGAAAAAGTGCTTGGTGTTCATACAATTTTACAGGGGGAAACATTCGTTTTCTCGTAGGTGTCATTGTGCGTCAAATTAAAAGAGAAAAACTAGGACAGCTTCTATTTTTGGAACTAAATTATCTCCTGTAAAGCGATTGCATTCATATGTGTTTTTATTTATCTCGTCTAAATCATACGAAGTGGAAACTTGTGATATACCGATTACAAATGATAAAACCATGATGTTTTCTTCCTGTTTGAACGAAAAAGTTTGTGTCAAAAACGTGAACTTTCATAGGCTACAATGAGACCCCGTGAAAATTCGCATGCGTAATTCAATCAACCCTGATTGATGGATGGTTATCTGAACTCCAGACCGACAAAACAATTATCGTATGTTTCCTCTCTTTCATTTTTTATCGATCGCATTGTTCCATAAATAATGCAGCAATATCGACGTACTAATTTGTGTCGCTTAGACTCGACTTGCTTAGGTGGGATCAAAATTGACCTTTGTTCACTATCTGCGGTTAAATGCATGTTACTACACATGTCTTACAATGATTATTCGTCAGATTATAGATTATTAATTGCGGTTAATCCAATGCAAACATCAACGGAGGAGATGAATATGAGGCACAAAGAGTTGATTCATATCAGGAAACAGCATTTACTGAAAAATGAAACGTAATTACACTGTTTCATGGCGGTGAAAAACTTATAGATCCGCACGCAGACGCTACGCTGCTTTACATAGTAATCATTAGTCGTTGGACTCATCTACTTTGGGCCTCTTATGGTATCAATAAAAAATGTATGGAAAATAGACTGAGATACTGCATCATACTTGAGTGCACCCGTCTACAGATTGTTTGTTTTGCATGAGCTTATTGCAAAACACTTTTTACGATATCGACCGATGCGACAAGAATCATTCATACCCTGGCGAACACTTTTAAAACGTTGAAGGGTATCCAACTTGCTAGAGAGAGAGAGAGGATCAAATTGGAGCGTGAAGGGTTCGGGTGCGGGACATAAGCGAGATAATACTGAAGATAAGCGGGGAGGTCTAAACTGCCTATGAAAGAAATAAGTTGATTATAGACCCCAGACATTTTTTGGAAAACAATGTCTTTATGGATAGCAATTTCTGTCGTTTTTCAATTCGGAATGAATTGATTGCTGGTTACATTTGTCTCATTTGTCGGTTCAGGGCACCGAATTCACATACAAATTGAAATACCTGACTTCGCACAGAAGAAAATGGGACGAGACAATATGTGTTTTCATTCTTTGTTCCCCGTTCCTTTTCAGTTATCCAAATACCTTTCCTAATTGGCGACTGTCACTAAAACAGTCATGCTTCTATTATGAATAACTGTGTTGTGAGGTAACTCGTCAGAATAAGTTTCAAATTTTAATCCAGATTTGAACAATCATGGTATCGTAATATTCTCAGCAAATGCAAATAGGAACCACAAATATCTATCCGAATTAGTATAACTTCACATTTGCATGCATATGTTCTCTGTTCTGATCAGGAGCTGACAATGATTGATCTGAATCATGTTGGAATGCAAAAATATCCCTTTTGAACGCAACAACAGATCGCGCCATTCAACCATCCAAACACATTCGTGGAAAATAACTGGGAAAGCCTTTAAACTACCGTCTTGGAAATGATGCACCGTAAGGTGCATATCTGGTGACAGTTTTGCAGCATCCATTGATCTGAAACATCCCTTTTGTTGATTTCCCTCAAACATCATCGCCTTGATCGCCACTTAAATTTTGATCCGGTTCCCCTTCGTTCCTCCAATTCGATGTATTTTTTGGGTCTTTTTATCACCCCTTCTCTATCCTGGCTTGTATAAATAAATATTCGCTTACTTCTTGTGCTATGAACGAGATAGGCTTTCTATTTTGCACCAAACATTTCTTCGAACCTCTTCTAACTGCACAAAGCTCAAATTTGTTTCACACTTGAATACTGCTGTCACGTGTGGCATGCAGCTTCCTCTTTATCTCCTGTTGACCGGGTTCAATGTAAGGCCATTCGTCTGGTAGACCACCTAGATTCAACATCCAATTTGCAGTCGCTAGTCCGTCACCGGGTATTCGCTTCAATAGCCCTGTTCTACCGCCATTATTTTGGGTTTTGTTCCACCGGGCCGATCCTATTACCATTACTTTTCAATGCCAATCCCAAGCAGAGGCGGCTAGTCACTCTTGTCGGATTTATGTCACTCTGTCTCGGACATCGACCTTTCAGTCTTCCCCGTCTCCCCGGACGGCTAAGCTGTGGAACATTCTTCCCTCTCCCTGTATCACCACCCAAGTGCAACCTTTCCCTTTTCAAAGGAGGAATCAATAAACTGGTGTTGACATAAATGTTTCCACCAGGCTCCTCCTAAAGTATGTTTTCGTGCTATGAGATTGACCCCCTTTACTGTAACTTACTTCGCGTGAAGTAACAAAGAAGTTGGAAACTATTAGTCGCTTGCACCAATACTTTATATATATATATATATATATATATATATATATATATATATATATATATATATATATATATATATATATATATATATGTATATACTGTAGACAACTCGCGCAAGCCATAGAAGTACACAACCTTCCTAACCACGGAGTCAGGGCTGTAGGAACATTGAGAACAAATCGAGAAATAATCATTCTATTCGAAGACAAGGGCGATAGGAACGCTATACTCAACGACTATGGCTATAGAGAACATGAAACTGCTAATCTGTGATGAGGAAACCTACCAACCACTCAAAGGAAATCAGACCAAAAAACTAGCAAACAGAATTTTCACAGCATTAACCCCACTTAAAAACAAGAAGATCACGGACGATTTATACAAACATGTGAAACCCCACGGAGGGTCCAACACCACAAATTTACGAACCTCCTAGGGTTCAAAAACCGCAGATACCACTACAACCAATCGTCGCGTCCACAACACAGCCCTGAACTATCAATTAGCCAAATATATTTTCAGCCTATTGCGTCCGTCTCTGCGAGAGCACGGCAAGAACACAAAAGGCTCCATCGCTTTTCTAAAACAAATAAAAACTTCAAAATAAAAACAGATGAAATGAGGGTTTCGTTTGATGTGATGTCACTGTTCATGAACATCTCAAGGCAGATGGCCTCAGATGGAATCCGAAGCCTGATAGAAAACAGCTCCAGTCAGCAAGAGAGGACGGTATTGTCAACAGAGGATCTAATGGGTCTGGTAGATCTCTGCCTGGAAACCTACTACGAGTTCAGTGGAAAACAAGCAAATGCAAGATACACCAATGGGGTCGCCGATTTCAGGCCTGCTGGCAGACGAAGTTATACAGCAATCTGAAGCCAAAGCATTCGAAACAAGCAAACCTCGTTTGTGGATCAGATACGTGAACGGCACATTTGTGATATTTGAAAAGTTTCAACTAGATCGATTTCATTAACATATAAACACGCTCGTACCCGGAATAAAATTTACAAAGAAAGAAGAATGCGAAACCAAACTGCTGTTTGTTGACATTCTGATCATGAGGCGAACAGACGGAAAACTAGAAGCAACAGTCTATCGGAAACCGACGACAACCAACCGCGTACTGGATTTCCAAAGCAATCACCCAACATGTCACTTGAAGAACTGTGTACGCACCCTATTCCACTGGACAGACACACACTGCAGCACACCCGAACTGCGAAAAAAGAACTAGTTAGAGCATCACAAACTGAGGTGTTCGAAGTAACAGAAAAAGCCAAAAGCAAAGAAGTCTAGAAAGCATATTCGTGCTGCCATACATACGAGAAGTATCAGAGGCCGTAGGTTGTATGCTAAAACCTTTGGGCATCAACGTTACCCTGCGGACTGCCTTATTCAACAGAAAAGACCGTGTGGACCAGTATACTCAATCAAGAGTGGGCCAACATTATCCCATGCCTGAGATGTGATGAGGAATACATTGGTGAGATAGGCAAACAACTACGCACTCGTCTACACGAACACAAACTAGCATTACGACGCGCCGATCCACACTCTGATTTTTAACCACTACGCACAAACAGATCACGAGGTCAAAATCGATAGCGCAGGGTTGGTCTCCCGAGCGAAAAAGTAAGGGGAGCGCCTGATCCTTCATTTGATCGACTCATTCAATCGACAAGTCGAGGTTGATAAACATTACGTAGCCCTGGCAAAACCGGTGCCGAACGATAGAGAAACACAAACTGTGTTGTTTGACGGACCTACTACGTCTACTGGCTTATCAGCTGTGTGTTTGTTCCTCATTTTGTAAGTGAAGCATTGAAAGGGCAGGCAAAGATCGCAAAGTAATCTTTAATAACCTCTAAACGAAACTGTCAATAGTCAACCGACTCACATACAAGTAGCTTATCAGATTAGATGGTGAACAGAATCCGAAGTAACGCCGGTGGCTCACCTGGACTATCTTCTTTGTCCGATCGCTTTGCTCGCGAAGCACTGCGGAGTCTCTGAAACAAATGATTCAAACGACCATCAAAAGCGATCAAAACGAAGCGGAGCTTGAATAAGAGTTCATTACTGTTACAATTGCTAGTATTCTCCGTTTCCGAAGCTGTATGCATGAAATTTAATAAGTTTGTTTTTATCCACAGCATCTATAATCAAAACATTATGATCAAAAGGGTTGAAACAGCCCAAGTAGTTTTACGAGAAAGATGCGGAATAAAAGTAATGCAGGTTAACCGAATACACTTCAAGAATAACCCTGCGAGACAGCTTTCCCGTATTTTAGAGGAACGCACATCTTCACCTTCTTATCATTATCTGTAAGTTCATCCACATTGAGACCATTTTTAAATTCAGCGGTCGGTTTAGGTTTCTCGTACAAAAATCATATTGCCCGTCCAATTGAGACAAGCGCGAATCACGTTCAGTCGTATCAATTCAGCACATTCAAATAGAGTGTTGTGAAAGAAGTTTACTGGAACCCATTGCTATTTACCCAATTATTTTGTGTATTCAACTGTATTCCGTAAATATCAGTCATACACTGAACGACAACTGCTATTCTATTGACAAACAAACCCCGTTATCGAACACATCAAACCCGGTACACTAAGACTAACGCTCGAATTTATGTTCATGCAAAACTTCGAACAATACACTCGCTGTTTGCTTAATGTGTTTTGTCTGACATAACAACAGCTAGTCTATGAAGTAGTAGAGATGAGCTTTGTTATCTCTTCAATCACGATTCAGGTTTTACTATCGCACATCCATCCGTGATCGTGGTCTACTTGTATTTTTCAGCTCAGTGCTTTGTCATTATTTGTTGTCATTCACATGCAGCAGAAGCCAGCGGTCATTTTTCATTTTCTCTATCAATGTATTCTTTCAGTCTTACTCTACTGCTCTCCCGTAATCTTTTCTGGTCTGCTTAAGAAATGTTTATCACACTACACCGCGGCCTGACCACTATCAGTCATCTCGCTTTGATTTCCACGGGCTCTCTTACCTACGAAGTTTGCGATCTGCACACTATAGCCCGTGAAGAATTCGCTAAGATTCTTGCTGACCCCACCCATTTCCCGTACCAAGACTGATCTGCATACCTTTCGCATCCCTCCAAACGTTCCAAAATTGGACATTTGTTCTCCCGCAAAAATGTATGTCGCAACTCTACAGTGCCTTGCTTAGTACGTGTACGTTGACAAGATGAAAGTCACAAAGAAAATTTGCATGAACCTCGGCGGCTGAATCAGTTTTGTTACTGAAAAAATCATTTTTTATGCTTGTTTCAAAGTGATAATGATTGGTTCGCCTCCACTTGGCCGAAATGTGAGTTTTTTTAACTTGCTGAAGTCTTCAATGCAATACAATATAATACAATACAACCAGGACCAGACGCGGATTATCCGAGAAGCTTCTGGCCATTATTTTTTTATAGGGACAACGCAACTGTAGTTTCAGTTTCAGTTTCAACAGCCAAAACCCACGCCAAAACCCAGGTGTGTCGCGATTACTTAGCAGAAAACCCTAGTCGGAAACATAAAGCCTGACCTCAAACAAACCATGTTATTTCAATTACAATTTTCTGATTATTTCGTTTCTTAAATAAGATTTGGAACACCACCTCCCCCTCCCTACCATTTCACAGAAATTACTTCGTATGGTTTGCTTCAGTTCATGATGTACACGTGAAAGACAGTGTTCCTCTCCTATGCTAGCGAATAATACGCATTGAATATTGATTGCTTTTTGCCCAATCGATCCGTCGAATCAGGAATATTGGTATCGATTTCAAGTAGCACACACACTCGATAGATTGAGCCCATACAAAGCAAATAAATGCTAACGTCATCGGCTTTGTGTGCTGTGTTTTTGCACACAGCTCACAACTAGAATATTTTCCCCCACCCTTCCCTAACAAAAAACACCAATGGACCTCAAATTTGCCACATGCTGATCTCTCGCTACTAGGCAGAATATATTTGTTCTTGAAATAACAGGCAAAACACCATTACTATAGCGCATATTCCCGAACGGATAAACGTTCTTGAATAGCATACGAACCCGTATGCTTCATAAGTATCATTAACCGCAGCCCCTCACTACTCACGGCCACAAACCGGCATTCGGTGAGTACTACCCTTCCATTTGAACCAATCTTCGACTAAGGTTGTCTAACAAAAATGTCACTTTCTCTGTTGTGAACGGTCGCCATGAGTGATAAGCCTGTAAGAAGTTGTAAAGCATCCTCTCAGAAAACAACGTTTCACTTTGACAACTTTTCTCCCTTCGGAACGGAGCCTGATGCGAGAGTCTGCGTAAAAATTGCCAGTACATTTGGTCGTGATACTTATAGTTCGAGGGCTGGGAATAAGCATAATGCCAATACGAGACGGAAAAGTTTAGCTTAGTTGATCTTCACTGACATTAGCATACTCATTAAAGCAAAAGGCAGCCCTCGGTAGATTTATTGAAACCGTCAAAATATAAGTATGTTGCTTCTCCAAGACCTGTGTAGAATTACCCACATGAATAACAGTATGGAGTATTTGGTCTCTCTGGCCGAAGAAAATCATCACATTTTAAGAGGCCAAATGTTCTTTGTTTGCGGTGAGACTGAAATCAGCTATGCTTTAAACGTTAGAATGAGCTACAAAAGAAAGAGTGCGGTCCCGGTACTGGAAAAAATAGTATGTAAAGCATACGTGTTTCTTTGTAGTTTCAGCTTGTGCAAATTCTCCGTGATCAAAGTGAAATTCAACGAACATCACTTTACTCCATTTTGGAGATACAAATGTTGATTTTGGATGCATAGGTGAGATGGAAAACACGGAATGCATGCTTGTCGTTTCATTCGACAAAAGAACAGGTGACGGAGACAGTCTTATTTGTCTAGACTTCGACAAATAAGTTATTCCTGTTAGCACATTTGTTGATAGAAATCGATCGGAAATTTACCTTTATCCTGGTCCCCAACCCTAAGACTCTGACTGCGCTCTATTTTGTGCTCTCTTTTTGTTAAAGTCAGTCAACAGCCGCCCCCTGGGGAATACTGTCAGTCTGCATTGTATGCCACAGACTAATGAGAGAAAGAACAAACAATTCAAACAAAGCATATCGTTATGCATATGGTAATTTCACGCTACAGCGCACATGTGAGATGCGGATAGCTCCGAATTAAGCCCTAAATATAATTGCCCGTGTGTGCTTACCTCATGAAGCAGGAAGTTAGCGCACGGAAATCACATACTACATGACTGAAAGCTTGAGACGTGTAGGAGAACAGGCGTGAGTGACGAAATGTGCTCAGGTGAGTGGTTACTAAAATCCGCAAATGTAACTCTATCCGATCACGAATACTGGTCCTGGAAACAAGGTGCGATGGATCAACTCACCATGCTTGTAGCCATGGTGAACCTTATCAAAATAAACCCATTTAGAGACTGGTAGTATTCATAGGTTGTGGTACCTAAATCTTCACTAGGCTGCTATTTCGGATGGATACTAGTGGACTACTTTTAGGAATGGAGACCATGCTTGGGTACAGGAGCGGCATAGACCCATGGTTTGACCTACAAAATGGAACACGCAACTGAATGGTGAACTGGGGGGATGAATGCACTATTTCAATGGGAAATTGATAGAAATTCGCTCGAAAAACAGGAGGGATTGGTATGGTAATAGTGTGCCCATGCTATTCGATGGTCCTATATTAAACACTGGTTGATTAGCCCATGCGAACAGTACATATGTCAGAATCAGACGGGATCCAGACACAATGCATTGTGCATTCTTAAAAATATAAATGCATGCGCATCTTAATTTCATAAGTTTATTGTTATTACCTATACTACTACAAATTGGCTTTCAACTGGGCCACGGGACCGTTCGTTGAAGTGCTTGTGAAATAACTAATATTCGATTTTATCATGCTTACTTTGGGTAGAAAGCAGAGAAAAAAGACGCCCTGTTTGGATACGTCAACGAAATAGATTTCTTGGGATCCTCAATGAGTAAGGTTTATCTATTTTCCCTGAGCAGTGAATGCTATATTCTACGCATGACTAAATCATGTGCTGCATGACCCCGACCCCATAAATTTACGTGTTCATGCCTAACCGACAAATCGATCGTTCGGCAGAATAATTTTAGGGCATCTTAAGGTACTTGTATCGTGGCCAAGAGTTAAGACATTGCAAAAACAGAATGAACGTACCTTTCAACCAAAAACAAAAAATTGAGAATGCTAGAAAGTATGCGCAAATCGCTAATTCGCAAGACAAGCTGCGCACTAGAATGTAGCTATGACAACTGAAACAACCTCGCCAACAAACACAAACAGAAGACCAATCAGATTTATCAATTTTGACGACATTCCAAGTTTACTTTTCACGTGACGCACCATTGCCGGATGCGGATAACTGCGTTCGTGTGTGCGCTCACACGCTTGAGTGTGTGTGCACGCTCGCGAGCGTGTCTCTGTTCATTTGCGTGCGTTACTAATCTCTCATGGGATGCATTTTCGACAGACACGAGCTCGTATGCGATGATCGCTAAGCGGATGAATTCGACCGTGATATGTTCATCTGAAACCCCAATGATCTTTTTATAAAACAAATTGAAGCAGCTGAGTGGTTTATTCAGACGAAAACACCATGGTTCCCATGCTGCCGACCAATGGAAAAACAGAAATGCACTATGGAGGCTAAATTCTAGACGGTTAAGAGTAAACCGGACAAATCTCGTTGACCGAATTCGTGACTGCAAATGCAGCCCTAAATGATTACATAACGCTCTCACTGAGTACGACATAAGAATAAGACAATCGGGTGTGTGAAGTCACTCGAATTATCATGCCCGGCCAAGAAATCACGCAGTGCACTGCTCATAGCTGTTGAAGAGACGCAGAAAAGTATCACGTGGAGTTCATTAGGTTATATGAAGGCGGGCATAGGCCATAAAGAGCAGGTATATCCCGCATCTCTCTAGATGGTGTTTCAATAAGACCGTCATCGATGTATAAGTTGCTAATATTCACGGGTTTGAAAGATTGCCATTTTTTTAAATAAGACCAGACTGGACGAAAGCTCATGCGTGCATTGTTGTGGGTTTCTTTTCACTCTCCGTCAGTGTGAGGGAATAAGCTGGCACATTGTGAACATACGGTTTGGTTCGTTTGGTGGACAGCACGACAGTTTGGCGAACAGCAAGCACGTCTTTGCTCCTCCTGAATCAGGAACAAAACTGGATTCAATGAAGTGGATCAAGGAACTAATCTGATGCAAAGTGTCGTTCGAACCGAATAAACCAATTAGGCCATGGTTGTATGAATAATATTAGTAGTACTGGTGGTAGTAATGATGGTGTTCAGATGGGGACGACGGTCGTAGTGTTAACTACGATGACAGCAACGGGTTGGGATCGTGTAAAAAACTTTATTAGGTATCCAATTAAAAGCGTTAGGTTTTCGTGTTAAATTACATTTCATAGGTTGAAAACTTTTGCTGACCTCTCGTGGCCCTATCTAAAAAAGTTTGATGTTTACTGTGCAAAACCAACTACTGGTTCACTGTCGAAAAAATGTGATTGCAAGTGTAAAAACAACGTTAGTGTTATTGTGATCGCGGTTTTCATCTTTATAATGAATACTGCTTTTTCAGCAATGATATCACTAACTAACTCACTCGTTGTGCACTATCCTTGATATCTGAACAAAAAAGCGCAGGTTGAACGGACGTACTTATATGTTTTCTGCAGTGAAATACGGATTAGCGCACACATTTGTCCTTAAAAGTGGATCTAGAACGCGTGAAAATGAAACAACCTATTTTTTCGTGGTTACCGTATATCCACGAAAAACATATCAGGAATCATCATTCTCCTTTTACGCTTCCTTAGCGTCCATTCAATTTTTGTCCGCTTCATGCAGCATGCAGTTGGCTGAGCAATAAATGTTTATGCTACTGGGTAGCAATTTGAGTAACCTAGTTTGAAAAATCACTACACCGGTTTATCGTGGCGTTTCCACCGAGATGAGTCAAATTTTGTGATCAAAATGAACTGTTTGGTGTTCCGCAGGGAGCATGCCTTCCCCTTGTGGGAATGAAGAATAAAGGCGGTACCAAGGAAGTTCGTTGGTGAACAACTTTGAGAATGTAAAGGTTTGAGTTCATTCAGTTCCGGTTCTACGCTGGTAGTCAGTCGAAAGATTTTCGTTCGGATTTCGAATAGTTATATATATAGCGCAAGATTTACTTCATTTTATCCTACTTACTATTTTGAAGAAACCTAATCGGATCAGGTGGTGAGGTGTCCACTTAGTTCAGCGTGTGCAATCACTGCGCATCCACTGCTTGCAGCGGTTCTAGTTGCTATATCTCAACAGTGACAACAGTCGGGAAACAAAATGATTAGGAGTATGAGGAAAGTAAGGAAGGAATCAATTTCATCCATACCATAAAGATGAAGATTGGTCAGATTTTTACACTTTTCTCCCCTCAGTTTCTGACCACCACACGACTCCGAGGTATCCTGTCACGTGACATACGGAACACGCATCCCATCCAACATGAGTCATGATCTATCCTTCTAACGATAGTGGGAAGACTCTTCTAAATGCCAATAATTATTCTGAAACACTGAATACATCAATTGTTGGTCCATGTACTGATTCGCTGCACACAACTTATTGGTCCGACTTGTGTGGGCACCCAAGGCATGAGGCTTAAACATCGCTGCCAGGTTTATTCACTCATTTTATCGATCCACGAAGCCGATCGGCCATCCTTTCGCTCGTGGCTTCGCGTGCTCGATACTGGGCAGGTGCTGACGCACTGACTCTTCACGAGACTCGACTCTCTACCATCGATGAGTCAGCACACACCCTCACATCATGATCCCTTGTGTTCAACTCAGTTGAGTGGCCCATACAATCGTGTAATCAACCCCTTCCGTGTTCCGCGTGAGGTCTCGATGTTTGAGTTTGAGCATCATTAGCTCCATTCGTCCCCGTATAACAAACGGGATGTGGTTGTTACTGTATCATTTGAACTGATGGTTCCTCAACTACGGCGGGAGAACAGTGCCCCAGTAGGAATAATTACCTCATACACCGGCCCGATAAAACGCAACCCATCCGGTTTTACCTTTATTCGGTAGCGGTTTTTCTAGTATCATTTAATTTCCCTCTCTCAGCCATTCACCTGAATTCACTTGAATGTCTACTGAGGAAATAGTCCAAAATTGAACTGGTGGGGTATACCCCTTCTACTGCACTCTTGTGCATGCGCGTAATCGAAAGGCGTTCTGTCTATGGAATCGGGGAGGCATCATCGTAGATCTGAGTGAAAATCACATAAGCACCAGCATGTTAGGAAGCTTTAGACACGAGATGCGCGTAGTAAACAAGGACGATGACCCAGTAGCAGCGCAATAGACAGGACCACACAACTTGTTGAGTCAGTATATTAGACACCATGGTTCGTAGTCGCCCAGAGTACGACCTGTAGGATGAGAACATAATACGACATGCACGTGAGATCCAAAGTTAGGGTACAAAGTTGTTAGCGTGAGAACACAAAGTACAATACAAATGGAGTGAATATTCGAGGAAACTGCGCAAAGTGCAAAAAAAAACAAGACGGCTGTGAAAAACCCCTAATCTCTGTATGATATTGTTACGAGTCGGGCACAATACACCTTGTTATTGAATGTAGAAGTACGGAAAACACAAAGTATCAGTGAAGGCTAAACAAAAGGTGCCTTGCCAATGTTCATGACAGGTAATAAGAAAAAGAAAAAGTATCGAATTACTCAAAAACTACGTAATCCAAGGAGGTTATAACATTTGCTCCAAAATCATCAGTTCAATTTCGGACTATTTCCTCAGTAGACATTCAAGTGAATTCAGGTGAATGGCTGAGAGAGGGAAATTAAATGATACTAGAAAAACCGCTACCGAATAAAGGTAAAACCGGATGGGTTGCGTTTTATCGGGCCGGTGTATGAGGTAATTATTCCTACTGGGGCACTGTTCTCCCGCCGTAGTTGAGGAACCATCAGTTCAAATGATACAGTAACAACCACATCCCGTTTGTTATACGGGGACGAATGGAGCTAATGATGCTCAAACTCAAACATCGAGACCTCACGCGGAACACGGAAGGGGTTGATTACACGATTGTATGGGCCGCTCAACTGAGTTGAACACAAGGGATCATGATGTGAGGGTGTGTGCTGACTCATCGATGGTAGAGAGTCGAGTCTCGTGAAGAGTCAGTGCGTCAGCACCTCACTGTTAGTTTAGGGATACGCGGTTACTAGACCATGAGTCTTAGAGGAATGAAGAACCAAATAGAGTCCCAATAGATCAGGTGTGATAACAAGCCGGACGACAATGGATTGCCGTCTACGACCAAAGTGAGCGTCAGCAGCGAGATTCGAACCTCAGACGTTCAGTGTGGTAAGCAAAGAATTTTAACTACTCAAACACCACCGGTAAGCTAGTTGGCGTTCGTCACCTGGTCCCTTGAGACACGACTGAGTTCGGCATATCACACTTGACTTCCCAGAGACGAATAAATCATCAAATGAAGAATTCCATTCCATAGAATTTTCGGAATCACGGAGGAATATGAGTACACACAACCAGTTAAGGTGCACTGGTTACAGAACGGGCAAAGTCTAAAAGAAGAACCATATGTCAAACAAACTGTTATAACTCAGTTGTTAGTTTACAGACTGAAGATTATTCCCCTAATCTCCAGCTATTTACTTAGTTTTATTAGAATATCATGCAAAAGCCCCTTATTTGTTGAATTTATAAAGTATCTGTTTCAGCCTATAATACAAAAATAGCTCACGTAGCGATCCATTGTTAGCAAGCGAGTGCAACAACGGTTCTGTCATTTTCCGTTTCAATTGAATGACGCCTTCAGATCGATTGGTTGGATCTAGCGATGGGAAATTTGAAGCCGACGGTGAAATATATCACATTATTAGTGCACAGCTAGTTGCAGACGGTTATTGCGTCGTTCAGCGTGCTGATATATGTAAACAACACGACGCATCAACAGAACATATATGAACTGATTCCAAAAATAAACTAGTAAAAGTTCCTGTGAGAAAATTCAGTCCTTTGTGAGAATAAGCATACTGAAACGCATGACATCAGGTCGATGAATGGTGGGTCACTAAAGTTGAGACTTCAGGCTACCAGAGGAATGAAAAACTAGTCTGGAAATGGTGGCTTCGGAACAAATTCGTGGCGGGCATCGTATTGTTGTCTTATTTGAAATGCTGTAGATCAAATAATCATCTGATAAAAGCATATCCAAACGAGCAGCCTCTTATTTTTTCCTAATAAATAGCATGTTTATTGGTTGGCTAAACTGAACTGAACCGAATAGCATCCGGTAAAATGTTCTTTTTTGTCACACAGTTCATGGATATGATATTCTCTAAGATATGAGCCATGAGCAATCAGTCCATGGACTACTTGAATTTTCTACAACTGAATGTGATCGAGTAACCGAATTCCAGGGTCGGTTTGCAACGTGTCCATTGCCGTTACTGAAATGATGCTCGTCATAGGAGCTGGCAGCGGTATTAGTGACAGGCTCTAACGTCCTAAACGAGTAACGCATGGATGCCGTATCACGTAGTGTTGGTGTAAAGTAAGCAGTTGAGAGTCAGACCAGATGGGTTGGCGGTTAATTTGTACAGGTCAGTCATGGTTTGAGCTCCACGTGCGACTCGGTGGATGCGCACCATTGGTCGTCATTCCTAATAGTGGACAAGAGTGTAGATGGCGTACGATAGCGCAGACGATAAGTTTATAACAAATGTAAACTTCCTACGACTGAACGTAATCGTATGATGCTGGTGAAGATGCTTCACAATTGCCGACATAGTTCACAATCGGCGAAGCTGTCAGATCCAAAACTTTATCAACGGAGCGAACTCAAGGAAATTGCTATCTATAGACTGTAGAGAATATCACTTTTCTGTATTTACGGACCCAGCGGTTAGTCGATTTTTGGTCACAATAAAGGACTAATATGGTATGATCTAATGGTTTGAAAAACTCATCGCGAGTTAGCACGTCAAATCGCATTGCACTTTTTATGAGTAGGATACAGCTATTATAGTATGTATTACACTGCCTTCGGTGTAATTAGTAATTTTAATACCGAATAGAACTGAGAGACAACTGGCAGCTATCCACACTTTCTCAACCGTACTACCGTGGATTGCGTCTGCTGACCAAAAAACTGCAGTTGATTCTGCCTTCCTGTAGGAATGGTACAGATCCTCCAAAAATGGATTGAGTTCCACTGTGAAATACAGTTCTATTTGCAATGATAGGCTGCTTTTGTGGGATTTTTTAGCAAAATCCCCGATTCGCCCCAATACGGGTAACTGTTCTGAATACAAAAACTACACGAGGACAAGAACTGTATCGAGAATTCGAATTTTAATTAAAATACAGATGTTAAATCGTTTGATATCTGTATTTGGTAATTCGCCCAAATTACGTCGTAACGTGACTCTTCTAAATTAATAAATGAACATATTCAAGTGAACTCACTTATTTGATTGCATAATTCGTACTGGTTGTTTTTTATCCGCTTTAATTGTGCTTGCTCTGAAAACTGTCGAAGTTGACACTGATCGATCGGAGTGACTGGAGATGGAAAAGAAATGGTTTATGCGCAAATCAGCCGGTACACAAGAACATAGAGGACAGTAAAACATATTGTTCCCTTTCTTTCTTGTAGTATGTTATCTATTTTGAGTTGAAAGATTTTTAGGTACTTTGTTAGCGTTTCGGACATTCACAACTGTTTTAACCTTGTTCCGCTGAATACTGCTTTGGAAGAACTTTGTCTGCGTGATATCCTTTCTATTTCCAATACTGTTGGGACTGTTCAAACACACACATATACACCTTACATACGTGCATGCATGTATATGTACACATTTCGCACCGGCCGTCAACTGTGCACGTAAGCCCTCAGCGTGCTCGCTACGGATCATTCCGTTTGTTCTCTTAACCGTAACCATACTGCTCCAATCTGGAATCACCTCTGATCGAATGACATGCTGTCCAAGTTTGAACGTACATTGCAATGAGATCGTGATCTGATAAACCTAATTTGCCCGTGGGTTACCTGGCAGCTTCTGTAGGCAAGCAATTATTATTATTACCATTATTATTATTATTATTAATAATATTATTATTATTATATACCAAGTAGGGAGTCAGTTATAGAGAAAATGGTGACACAGAAAGGAAGGTGAATAAAAACAAACTGCCCTATCATTTTTTGAAGTACATGAAGGAGAAAGGGTACAAGGAGGAGCAGATGCAGGATGGTTCGCATGCGGCACGACAGCATTCGCAGGAGTTCGTGAAGCAGGTATTTGAAGGTAAAATGTAGTGACCAAGAAGGTCACTGGAGGTGTTGTGGGCTGTTGTACCACTCGGTCGCTCGAACCAGAGTGGCACAAACGAATGCCACCTGCTAGACAGCAAGACTGTTCCAGACGCGCCGGTGGCAGGCATAGATTCATGCGCCTCCTCTGAATTATCTCACCCGGTTTGCAGCACGGCAAGTGGCAGTGGCAATATTTAGTGGCGAGCCACATGCTTCTAATTAAGTAAACAATGTCGCTAATTTGTACAAATCATCAACAGCAGAATTAGTAAATATTCCAACGGATGTATATTCTGAAGAAATCTGTCATTAAAAGAATGGTCGGGATCAACTGAGAATGTTGAGCCGGATTGTCGATCGAATGGCCATTTTGGCCTGACCAATACGTTTTTTGGTTAGACGAAATCATTCGCTCTTAGACAGTTCGAATAAGATAATCTTGAATAACGTAGTATTGCCAAAACGAGACCCCTTGGTCGCGTAACTGAAGGTCAATTCACATTGTCTATCATTCCTTTGCTGCACGTTGAAGTCGAAAGACATCTGACCCCATATCCCGCTTGTTCCCCCATGACTACCCAACTCACGTCAGTTATTGTTTTTTTGTACTGTGTCAATGTACGATTCATCGCTTGTACACTCATGCTTGTTTTTGATAATCTCAGACATTCGCTGGGTCCAGACCCAACTCCATCAAATGATCCCTGAATAAGTACTGTTGGGCCCTTTACACTTTTGTTTTGTTTACAACGGCTACTCAAAGTAGTATCATACATTCCTTTCCAATGCATCGTGGGCTTTTAACTGAAGTCGTTTTCTTCATGGAACATCAATCAGTTAGACTCTCTATATTTGATGTTTCAGGATTAATAAGCGCCTTTACTTTTTTTACATTTGATAGCTGCAAATTGCCCAAAATGTTTGTGATTTCAGCCGTTTTCCTCTTCTACCTGCTGGCTGATACAACTTCCGACCATACTGATTCCAAAGAACGCAATGAACATTACACACCGGCAATTTAAAACGGATAACATAAACTTGTAAATGGGAACTCCTAATAACGCTGAATACACATGTACCCGAGGTACACACTCTAGCTCAACCATTTCTGCAATTTCAAAACATCTAGGTGCTGAATATGAAAATAATCCATATCGGTGGTTTGGATCCTTTTCGGATTCGTGTTAAAACGTTGCTCTACGCGAAGTCTAATATTCGTGTAAACGGATCCGAAGATGTTTGATTTATCTAGGTAAAACAAATATCTGTTTTGTAACGTGACATCATTTGGCTCGAATTGTTTTGATGGACCCTAAGTTATACAAGCGTATCAAACGGTTCACTGTTGCAAATTTTACTCTGTGCAAACTAACAATCCTGTTTCGAAAACGCGTTTTCTCCTATGACGGCTTCTTGTGTCTTGTCTGAAAGCAGCAATGGGACATAATGTGAAACCACAACTTTTCTCTGATGGGAATGGGGAGCGCCACACGTGATCTGATAAGTATGCTGTAGGATAAGACCCGTGTTGTGTTTTTGTGTGTGTGGGGGAGGGATGTGCGTGAAAAAGAGGCAGCATAAAAAGCAGACATCTTGCGATTAGGTTCACAAGGGTTTCAACTGTTTTTGCATTGGGTTCTATTTTAAGAGTCACTAGATAGGTGGACATAATGCAGTTTGCAAGGGCCAATGTTCTTCCGCCAGGGGATTCTCGTGTTTGATCTGAAATCACAAAAACACGGAAAACTTCATGAGCCTAAAGCTCCGTAACTGTATCATCGGGAGCCACACTTACATTAGTCGAACACCAAAACAGCTGCTGCAGTCTAACCACTACAATTAATTGCACTTAAATCCCTTGCCTGTGTGACTCAAAAGAATGCTGACTAGTATCCACATATGGACGAACCTTGAAATCATTTTGAGTTTAACATTTTCATGGAACGCTGTCTAAATATTGCAGCGAGTTGTGCATTGGATACGCCTACTGGGGGGAACATTTGCCAAGCTCATGGAAAAGTAGTTTCATTAGTGCGTTTCAATATTCCAACATTTCGCTGTTTTTGCTGTGGGCCTCATACTGGAGACAACAGGTTTCTGTAGTAACCATTTTATTGATCCGTGGAAATTATGCATAATTTCACAATATACGAAAACTGACAATGTGTCAGAGATATGTCCCGAAGACAGTTTAACATATGGATTGATGTCGGAAACCGTCCATCGAGATAGAACAGGAAAGGATAACAGCGGTGACCAGGAAGAACCTATTCACCTTTTGCAAATTCATATTGCGACATTAAAGGCCTGAGAAGGTTCTATCTGCCACATAAAATGCAGATAGAATCATATATTAGCTCACATTTTATCATCAAAAGACATGAGAACAGGATTTTTACTCGTGCAATGGAGCAAAAAAAGTGAGATGAGAAAAACCGACGACGACTTGAATGTTCATTACACGGGTTCAAAACAGTGAAATACAATCGTAAAGAAGGTTGGTGCGCATCTTCATACTCAAGTCTAAAGTAATGACGTCACTCACCAGCAGGTTGCCCATCTATTTCATTAAATGCTTTACACTGGCACTCGTCACATTCTCCTATCCTTACCTTCCATCACTCTAACAATCGATGTACCAATAGGCCGATTCATTGGTTGTATTTGGATGTGGCCTTTTGATTGAAACCATGGATCATTTCAGTTATCATCATGAGGCTCGGGATATTTTCAGATGATGGATCACCTATCTGAGTTCAGAAGCGATTCTAACCGGTCAATTCATTGTACAGTCCTACTCAATTGTCTCGGTCGGATTACCTTCAAGTCGACCGAAACCTAGTTTCACATATGCACCTACCTACGGGTTGCTAAGAGTATCACAGACCATTGACCCTCAAATATATATCACTGCAATAAGAAACTGTGCTTTTCATCTTCTCCAAAACAAAATGCGGAATGATTAGGAACTATACAGCAGATATTTTTATTCGCCGCTCGAATTTCATTTCTCATAATATTGTACCGTCCCCCAATCGTTTGTCGAAAAATTTAGAAGTGTGGTATCAGCTATAGAGCAAGCAGCACATCGTGTTGGAACTAATTCCTTTTCCGTTCCCGAAATTGAAATTTGCAGTCTGTTAAAAGTTAGCTCCAAGAATCTTCGTGGTCGTTAATCCCGCCGGAGACAAGTAAAAAGTAAAATACCTTTCTGTTTTATATAAAAAAGGAAATCAAACACACTTATACGTTGTACGCAGCTACAACAGGAACCGCCGTTGACAAGGCACTTAGCTTCTGTGTGGGAAGAAAACGAAGTGTGCTGTGAGCATTGGCATTATTAGTAGTGCATAAATCCACGGATCCAACGACTCTCCAACTTCGTTCATTTCGGAAGATACAGTACACGTAACTCTAATCGCCAGATAAGAAGTTTTAAAGCTTTTTCATATGTCTGAAATAACTTCAGGTATTGATCCCGATGCCATCACTTATGAGACGCGGTGCTGTTGCTCTGACCATCGTGTTTATCGATCTTTCAAACGAATATTTGTACTTGTATTTCATTACCGACAGTTGAAAACCCAACATTATCATTCTGATAAGCAAGTCCTACATTCACTTTCTTAACTGAACGCTTTCAAACCATCGCGCTGACTTTGTTTGTTCTTCAACTGGCAAAGCTCGCCATTCACAAACACTTGAATTTCTCTGCAAATGCCTCTGACGACCCCCTTCAGTTCGCCTACGGCCTAAACAGGTTCTTTCTCGGTGCTACCGCTTCTCTCTAATCCCTAATGTAAGCAAATCTTTGGACACCTCAGCGAAGTCTGTACTCTGTGGTTTCCTTGACTGCTTACTCACTTTTGGTTCCGCGGTCCCTTGTCCTTCGTAAACTGGAAGGTTTTGGTTGTTCCACGCTCTGATTGGCATGGTTGTCTAATTATTTCACCAACAGAACTCAGTGCGCACGACTGGGTTTTGAAACATTTAAACATTTAGTGACTAAATCAAAAGTTCTTCAGAGTTCTATCCCCTTGTTGTTCTTCACCTATATTATTGGCCTGTCAGCCACTGCTTCGGCACATTTATTTAGGTATACCAATGATGTGACTCTCCGTCAAGCCAATTCTGAAACCCAGGATTCCAATAATTTATCCACAAATCTGTTTCATACGTATGATTTCTGTTTGATCCGATAATGCAATAAATGTATACTAACACTCATAGTAGAGTTAACTGGAGTTCACAAGACCAGACTGCTAAATAAGTTAAGAAATCGGATAACAAGACTGCATGTTTACAAAGCTGATGCTTCGTGTCTTGCTTGCACGAGTTTTTCCCACACTACCATCGTCCTCGCACGCACCTATTTTCCGATTAACTTCGCTCACATTTAATAACCAAAGTTCAGCATTTCCATACAAGAAGATTGATTCGTTTAAACCAAAATCACATTAGTCTTATAAATGCGTCCTACTCGGGGCTAACGCTTTTATCTATCGATCTTAGTAATGTTCATGTTTTATTGCCTTTGTTTACTGCTGAAGAGGCAAGTTTCCATAATGGTGCTATTTTCAGGCTGCACTGCTTTTGTATTTTGGTAAGGCAAATGTCTCGCATTAACTAATAGCGCGTGCGTTTTCCGCTAACATTCAACTTTGTAAGTTGTACCTAAATTAAACATGTTACATGTCCGAAGGTTTTATTTCCGCATCACGATCGCTCCCTTGCCGCGTCGTTCAGTCATCAAAGTGAATCAGTGACAAAATATAAACTACAAAACGTATTGATTACTTTATCACAACCAACCTCTTTGAGCACGCGGGCTTCGTTCTTATGTCCACCGAGAAGACTAGACATCAGCACTAATCTTTTCATTGCCTGTTCGGTTATGGAAAGCTCTGCTTTTGTACAGCTCATTTCCACGGCGATATTCGGCAGTTTGCCACTGCAAGTCTCTGGACGCTGACTGCAGACCCTCCGCGATAGTGCAATGAACTATTTGGGTTCCGGTCACCCCTGCTCATATCAGAAAATAGGGAGAAGATACACAGAAGTGCGACCAACGGCTTCAGACAAGAATTTCGTGCTACCTTAGTATTACGCTCATCCCATAAGCAGAGGCCACTGTATCTATTTCTCTGCTCAGTAATGGCCTTGAGACATGGAGCGGAGCACCGATTTAGATCAGAAGTGGCAACCATTCGAAGGAAAGCACAATTACTTACTTTCCAAAATGTACGACATCTGACCTTCATTTTAGCCTATCTCTGCAATTAGTCTTCGTTAATTTTGTTTATATTCGGCCATAAGCAAACACTGGTGGACGAGTGCTCTACTGCGTGGTCTTTCAGCATGGTCTACCAGTGAAAGTTGGGATCAGTAGTGCGGATTTTGTGTTCGAGAGTCTCTCTGTGTATTCTAATTACAAATCTCAAATTAGTGTGTGCTGGTAATGATTCCCAACAAATATTTAGACCAATCTAGTCCCAGCTCTATTCCGAACCTATATCAACTGCAAGTTGTGCGCAATATCCTTGCATCTAATAACTCTTCTGTGTGAATATTCCACTTCTCAGTTTGAAAATAGTTAATTCACTGTCACATTACTGCACGGTTCACTTCGGACATCTCAAAGATTATCTCCGAACATCCTCTACTTTGCATTCACCATCTGACCTACATAGTCATTCTTTGTCCTTCAAAGAAAAAATAAGATTATTTGCCTCCTTCTTGATAAGACATTGTACCTCTATTCATGAAGTATTTCCAACGAATAATTCTGCTTTCGTTTTCTCACGCACTGCCGGTGAATGGCAAGTTCATGATAAGCCGATGACTGCGCTGGCTCAATAGTAATTGACAACAAATCATTACCTTCAATTCTGTTCTGTCGGGAGTCTTATGCGGTGCGTGTATCTAAGACCCAGAGTGGTTTTTCGTAATTAACCGTGCGTAATAGCTGTTCACCATGACTACATTTTTTGACTTTTACTTTCTTTATCACGCATGAACATGTATTGCAAGAGACTTGTCCTGATAATTAGATAGAGACCTATAGCACAGATCGGATGACATAAAAGACAAGTCAACTGATAAGTCGAACATGAGACCTCGGTCCGCAATGGAGCGAATATCTGTGAGAAGATAATACAAAGCTGCAAATCCGATGAAACCGGCCAAGGGGGGGGGGGAAGCTCACTTGTACCATATTTTCTATATGCGGCTGAAGTGCGTGGGATTTTGCGAAAGGAGCCGGGGGAAGTGGTGACAGGACTGGAATCAGGTGTTCCTGAAATCAGAAGAGAAATGTGGAGAATGGAAAAAACAGTATTCATATTAATATTCAACAGAAAGCTCCTGATATGTATTGTTCACACCAGTATGAAGAATCACATTCCAACGTTGGTTTAGCAGAAGAAATACAACCGTTGGAAACAGTCAAATAGCAGGTCATGAGAAAATATATTATTTACGAATCTAAATTCCATAGCATTCCTTACAGCCTAGCCTGATTGATGAACTTCAGTTATTTTGGTGAACAGTTTGACGTACTTTAATGCCAAAGTGCGCTCGTATCACAGCTATTCAGTTCTTAGCACAAAATAGCATGCTTCTCTCTGTGTAACTTTAAACGGTACACGTCTGTTGCAGCTTTCAATTTGCATGTATTTTTGTGCGCTAGATAATCGATAAATGACATTTCAAGGAAGTTAGAAAGAAAATTGTAGAAAACTAGGGTTTTCCTGTGATAGGTATTTGAATCAATTTTATTCTGTCAGCTTTTGAACAGAAGTATCATTCCTCAAGAGAACCGGAAAAGACATTTTGTATACGTCAAGTAAACAGGATAAGGTCAGCTGACACAACCATCGTTTCCTATCGGCCAAATGAACAAGTCATAGTCAGTTTATCTAAATCCTGGAATGATTTAAATAGTATGCGATTTTGACTGTTTCCGACTGGCTGATTCGTCATGCAACGTTAGCATAGATTTTACCACCAAAAATTGACGTAAGCATTTTGCAACCGTTACATCTTCGGTAAGTAATTCATAATATCTTTGCTCTTATACTTCTACTCGGAAGGCGTCCACTATACGAGTTGATTGGTATGTGGTTGACAGCTTATTAGAGCCCCAGCCCAGAGAAGGTATGGAGTTTTTCTCATGTAGTATGGATGTGAAGTAAGCCTTCGAGAACCAATTCGCATATTTTGAGGGTTAAGTAGGGGGACTCGCACCATGGTACTCGGCGTATACAAATTGTTGTCGGCAGCCAATAAGAATGAAACAACTGCTGTATAGCACTCCTGCGGGCTTTTATTGGCAAACTGCTGTTCAGTACTACAAAGTAAACTATTCCACAACTAGTCTTGGAACGCTTCAGTGTAGATACGAAATGCTTCTATGTCATCTGAAACCTTGAACGTAAAATCGAGACGCAACAACAACAAACAAACCTGCAGAATCTCGCCAAGTTTTTGCGATCATGTTCGTCGAGACCCTGGGTGAACCGAGCTCGAAAGAAGCCAACTTCCGTCTCAGCTGTTCTGATTTAGTCCAAACTGAGCCTAGAGAATCGGACAGCACCAGTGAAAACCGAGAAACAACATCACGTGTCACTTTCTGGTAAGTGCCATTCAGTGAATCACTATCAAATTAGACAAGGACAAAGATATCCATAATCACAGCCGAATAAATACAGCGCTTTTTTTTAATAATTAAACTGGTTACGTTGAGCATCTAAATAATGCAACGTAATCACCGAAGTCCCTACATAAATTTATTCAAACCGAATTCTGACTGTGCAAAGGAGATGTACTGGTAGTTGTGGCAAGATAGGTGAAATATCTTTACCATATGTTAGGCTCCGACCGGTTTCCGTTCTAGTGGTAATCATTCTGATTTCTTATCGGTTTCAGACTGTTGACTGAAGTTTTGAAAAACCAACTAGTTCATTCATGAACTCTAGATATGAAGTCCACCACCATCCAGTTAAGGTGGTTTGATGGCATACCGAATAAGACTGGTTGAAATAGTATTTCCACTCAGCTGGGGAGAACGATGAAGTGAAAACTTGAAACACTGTGTCTCCTTTATACAGTTAATAAGAACGGAGAGAAGACATAATTTGCGAAATCCGAGCATTTCGTTCACTCTTGGCGGTCGCGTACGTAAAACATATAAATTTATGTATGATAGGGTACAAGGGATACACTGAAAAAATGAGAAAAAAATGTTTATCACAAAGAATACAGCAATGCGTTTTGTGTTTGTGGCCAATGCTAGGGAAGACAAATTACTTGCAATGATTGTTTCTGTGCGCAAAGAAGGGGGGTTTTCTGTCTTCATCAACATAGCTTCGGTGAACGCCAGAAGTTTTGCATTTCGGTTGCATAATCGTACTTTGAATGACTGGGTCAGGTCAACTCGATGACCTGTAGAAAGTAAATGCCTGGCAACAGCTGATGCCGGGTCTGTTTTGTGTAGTCCAAATGAGTCATTGAGTGCAAAGGCTATTTTGAAATGTGTTCAGGCACTCTTTGAATCAAGTACCGTTCTGTTCTGCCAATATACTGTTTGACCAGAGAAGCAAAAATTTGCTGTTCACTTTTGTAAATTAAACAAATCAATTTTGCCACAAGACTGCTCCAGTGGACAGTGTAATGAATTAATCATCCCAGCTTTTCTTTCCAACACAAAAGGTAAAATCTATTTTCGAAATCACCATATATGTTTTGGGAAATAAAACCAGTCAACTTGAATTAGAGGACTGGAGCTTATCACGATCAAAAAACCCAAAATTAATCAGGTTTCAGTAGGCAAGTCAGCAGACGACTAACTTGTGTACTGCATGAATTCAGTTTAGTTCTTTTACTCATCAATCTCGGACTCCTGTGCTTTCGTCTTGGCTGCTACCTTACAGCACCATTGAATCGAGAGCCGACTAAATAAGTGCATAAAGTGAAAAAGATCCGGAAGAAAGTAATAAGCGAAAATTATGAATGCGAAGAAAGTGCCCGAATTCAACTACGCCAATGTCAGCGATACCTTCCCATATCAATTAGCCCAGTGGTGGTCTAGTGGTTAAGATCGTTTGATTACCCCATTGGATGTCCGAAGTTTGAATCCCCGTCATCACCGGCTACTTTTGTGGTGGACAGTAATCCACTGTCATCCGGATCGTTACCACACCTGACCCACTGGGGTCTTATGTGGTTCTCTACTCCAAGTCTCGGGGTCTGCTTGCCGATTATCCCTAATAGTGCACTGTGCGTTCGTGTCTATGGAGTACAAACCTCTTTCATTACACTCATGCGCACGCATGTAATAAAAAATAAGAAAACCTGGAAGTCTCACACGTCCTACGTGGTCAAGTCCAGTGGTATCCACACCTTTTTCCAAGTCATGGACTGACCACCTAGACCTACCTTCCAACCACAACCTGCTTTGGAGTACAGCGTACACTGAGTAAGTCTATCGGGCCCGTGCAACACATGTCCCAGCCATCGTAACCTGTTTATATTCAGTACTTGTTCCAGGGACTGACAACAGGTTCCCAATAGCCCCCACCTAACCTCAGCGTTGCTGATACTGTGTTCCCACCAAATTCAAGAAGTAATGCAAAGATATGGATGGCCAAAACCGACAATCTTCTCCAAATTTATTCACCGCAGGCTACACGGGACACTTGGCTGTCAATCGGGTGCCACTTCGGCGCCAGTTATGACAGGTTGACGAAGGTCAAAAGCTCCGTTTGTATAGACGGGAAAACTTCATGATATCTGACCACGTGGTGAGATGTAACTACCCAGCTTACAAAACTTAGCTACTTAGGCCAGGACTTCGCTTGCCGGAACAAGATTTGGTGCAGAAGCATTACAGATTTCAAAGGTGCAAAACGTACCCCAAACATTGGTACATTGCTATTTACGGTATATAAGAAAGCTGGAAACTTACCTGAACCTTGACTCAGAAGAACAATATCTTCCGCCTATTCCAGACAGTTCACTACTTCAACACAGGCCAATGTCGCTATTCTCACACCAGGGTAGAGTTATCTCAAGATCCATTCCAATTATGAAGTCATCCTTGCGAACACCGATTCTCGAGGTGAGCATGAGTGGAAAGTCGCCGTGGGCACGAACTCGGATTCGGCCGCTCGCACACAAGGATTGCAAAAGAGAAATAAACTTCTGTGGCACCTCTCTCATAGCGCGGCAGTGCCAGAGAACTGTGTGGTCGACTGAATAGAATGTCACTTCCAGATTTAGAAAAAACAGTTATCGTGGGCCTACGGAAGATACACATGTGCTCTAAATTTGTTGAAAGGTGAAGATGTGTTCGAATCAGCCCCGACCACGTCTGAAACAGTCTTAATTCTCACGCTCACATCGTTCACGGGTACTGGGTAATCACTGAATACTAATAACGGTGAGCAGCTTAGATGCAATGCTTACCAAGTTAAATTTATGTAGTTTACACGAGAGGACTCGTTACCTTTCTTGTAAATCAGTACAGCCACCTATTCACACCGTGCCCTTGGAATCTGTTCACTATCCCAAATTACCCGGAGTTGCGTCAATCCTGAAAAAAAAGCTATGCCTACATCCTAGAAAAAGGACGAAGAAAACCAATCCAGCTCAGCAATTTTATACCTCTTCAAGTAACCTACCTCTCGGATGACCTCCATTTCTGATGAAGGAGTGGTATCCAATTGCATTGTTTCTCTTGTAGGTATATTCGGAGGATACAACTTAGAATTGGGCTAACTGCGCCGTTTCTTAGAATGCTCCATCCAAGATTCCGGACCACATCCCTTAGAATGAATAAGATTGCTGTCGATTTCCTTGATCATCTCACTTGTACCGGGCTTCCATGGACCAGTACTTCTGATCAGACGGTAAAGGCCGTGACCACTGCTAACAGATGCGGCCTTCTCCACCTCCCTATATTTCGCATTCAAACATTGCTCTAGGCCATTTTTCAAACTCCCAGCAAGTTGACGCCTCAGAGATTTGTGCACGACACTGAATATGGCACCCGGAGCGACGGATGTGCGAGCATCTAAGAGAGCAACTGATGTCAAAGATACCCATCATTTTTGTGGCCTAACTGAACCGGAATCTCGTGTGGCATTGGAAGCGGAGCACGTTGCATCTTTGATTAGTTGCTAGTGTTAATTTGGATCCCGGGCATGCGTCGCATCAATTATTGCCTAGAAAACACTGTCCGGGGAGTAGACCATCGGTCATCTTTTAGGAGCAACTGTGCGGGATGGCGGCTTCAGCGCTGTTGCGATCAAAGACAAAACGCAAACAAATCAAGCACTTACTGAGGTGTAAACCAAAATGAAAGACAATCTCCTATTGATCCAAGCCAGCAGTGAACAAGGCCGACATCGTCAATTTGAATCCGACGTAGGACGACTTCATTTAAGTCCACGGCGCCTTCATGTCAGAAGTTTGTACTCATCAGAAGCAATCTGAGGTCACAGTACAGCCGCATGAGATGCTCGCCGTTGTCAATGCAATTTACTGGGACGGCAAACGCGCCTATTGTGTGCGTTTCGGAATCATCCAAACAGCCAACCTGCACGTTGAAATCCCCAGAAATCACCATGATGTCCGTTGAACACACGCTTCGAAGCATCTAGAGCAAATCCCGATATAATTCATCCTTGGTCTCAGAAGAACTGTAGTAAGTGGGTGCATACACTGACACGATGAACAGACAGCAACACCTCAGTCTGTTACTATTGACACAGAACCGTACAACCGTGCTGCACACAAACTACTGCTGACTGGAATCCAGTCTAGTAGTGCACACATCTCAAAGCGATCCTGACTCCAGCCTGACCACGAGCAGTAGGCACCGGATCACCCGATATGCGAATAGTGAAACGAGCGACTGAGGTTGTATCTGAGGTGCGAAGATTGATCACCAAAGTTGGGTTTTGTATGCGTGTTTCGGGGACACAGCGTACATTTAGTTGGACAGTTCCAAGAGTTCTAGTGAGAGCAGCCTGTTACCCTATCTGATATGGCGTGCAAACTCTGATGGCAGTTAAGTGAAGTGAACGTGTAAGCTTAAGAAGTGCTTCATTTGTATCCCATTAATAAACTACTCCTTTCTCCAAAGCTGCAATAACCCGAGGCCTTCTGCATCGATCTCAAATAAATGAAGTAAAACTAGTGAGACCCTTTACAGAAGAGCAGTCGGAGATTTCTGAGGTCACCACAAAGCAGAAGGGGTTTGTTTTGAACCGCCCACTAACTCCATTGAGACGTTTATTCTGCTCACTAATCATCTCAGTTTACTAGCGCAGAACACATTGGTTATATAGGAAAAAAACATTCACTGCCACCAATAGTTGCAATGAAAACTGGTTCATACTTGCATCACGTAGCCTATCTTCTGATTGGTTGGTGAGTGACATCAGCTACCACCTGACGGGAATCCGTTCACGTCTCATCGATCCACTACCTTGTCATTTGCGCATTCGCTGGCACACGCACTGATCTGGATTCTGGGCAGGTACTCACATGCTGACTACTGACGGGACTTAGCTGACTACCGACCATGAATCAGCACATACTCTCACAGGTTTTTTTTGTAATCCCTAAACCAAGCCTTTGAATCAAACGTTTGACCCACAATGCAGTGGAAAATTAACCCAGCATGGGAACGTGACTGAAGCAACCGTGAAGGGACTTCTGCTGGCATGTCACGTGAGACCTGATCGTTGCATGCAACCTGTGTTGTTTTCAGTGGCTCAATTTCAGTTTATTCAACCAATAACCTCGCACTTCTGTGCTCTGGTTACGGTTGAAACCTTCCAGCATTGGCCAGTAAACGGCAAAAAGGAATAAAAGCACATAGTGAAAAAGATCCCACGAAAATAAAGTTATGAGCGAAAATCAAGAGGACAAAGGAACAGTCCGGATGCAACAACGCCACTGAACGGGACACCTAGCCATATCACTTAATGTCCCCAACCATTTGGTAGGTGGGTCGCGTGGACCCCAACCCGGAAGTCTAACACGTTCTACGTGACCAAGTCTACTGGTCAGGGTTTTCATACCGAGTCTCGGGAGAAAAATTAACTTTAGATGGTGAATATAATACGATTGCAGAGGTCATAAATACAGAATCCGCTTAGTCTGTTGTTGAGATTTCTTAACTTTGGTCTTGACCTAAATTGGTTTGTTACAGCCGTTTCGGACGTAAAATAACATTATTCAAAATGACATGGCCCGTCAAACGTAATGGAATGCTTCAAAGGCGAAACTAAATGAAGACAGAACAGACAAATTAGCAGGATCTTTGATTGCGGTTACTTAACAGTTGACCGTGAGTACTTATTTTCATGTAGCGACACACTCCATGCTCAGTAGAAAACAGACTGCGTTCGTTGGCGGGTTTGATCAGATTGAAATGATTTCGCCACAAAGTTTCAACAATACTATACTAGTTATAATGCTTCTCACTTCAGTCGCGATCTCTCAGCGAAGATTAGAACCAAAGGCTAAAAAAATAATCAGGGAAATGTATTTTTTATCATTACGAGACGCTCAAATTCTCAGTAAGTTTTGAGTAAATTCCAGTGCATCTAGCATTCTAGAAGAAGAGAATGTTGCATCATCAGCTAACACAAGTGACACAGAATGACTCAACCCAATGAGACTGAATAACGCTAATTGTACTGGCAGTAGTACATCAGTCACAGAACACCAGAGACAAAGCTAGTTAGGCATAGAACACAAGGCGTAACCTATTAGAACCATATCATAGGAAAGAAGGCGCAGTCTTTTAAGCACACATCGCAGAACACAAGATACGAAAGATGTATGATGCTTGCCGCCTCGCCGAATAATGATAAAATTGATCACTCGGATCGAAACTCCGGGGCCCGTAATCACACAACGACGGCTCTTAACTGGGCAATCATTCGAACACCGAGCGTGGACTTCGATCAGGCTAGCCATCCATTAGCTGTAGAGAAAATCGAACACAACGGGGTACCTGTTGTTTGCTATTGACGACCAACACAAGTAAAAGCGGTGCATCAGCTCTACCATTTATATAATCTGTCCGGGCGACCTTTTGAAAACCGTGAATTGACCAATCAGCTATGTGGAAAACCACGGTAATACGACAGAGGAAGGAAAAATGAAAGTATACAACAGTAGAAGGCAGAGTTTGAATGTAGTGCGAAGATAAAAAGAAAGTCAAATCACTCGGAAAATGAACAGTTTGGAGGAAAAATTATATTTTGGTCGAAATCTGTGGATCGGGATGTATAAGAAAATCAACCTTTTTTCTGAACAGATGGTCGCCCGAACTTACGGTTTCTTACTCTGTATGACTTCAGAGAGTAGAAGAAACGTATGAATGTGGAAAGTAGATACCCTCAAAAGCTTTATCGATTCTGTATCTATTATTCAGTGCATCACTAAACAACTCATTATGAATTACTTACTGTGGGGTTCCGGGGTGATAGCCCTTCTGGCAAGGAATGCACGAGGATCGTGCAAGGCGTCAAATATCTTGCTGCATACCGAGTGATCAACTGAAGCTGTAAATTGGTGATAGTGTGGACCTAGTTAGTTCTCAACATATTTTGGTCAAGCAATACTCTTACTAGATTTTTGCAGCATTCACCAACATTATCTATTTATAAATGATCTAACAAAAACTGGAACGAACAGTGTATACGGTAACCGGCAGTAGTAATAGAAAAATGAGTAAACGAAAAGAAAATGATAGCAGTGGGAAACTCTCAAAGATTGTCATATTTGATCATCTTCAACTGATCAGTACAAAACGATTGTAGTATTCAAACACGGATGGCTGATATTAACTAAAATGACATTTTGTAAGAAGACAATTCATTAGCAATGAAGCAACTTACTAAATTGCTTTCTACTATTTTTCTTCATTTTGTCTGTCTCCTTCGTAGTCGATTTCTCACAGTTTTCCTTAATACATTCTCCATCAGCTGCGCAACCAAAAAATTGGCATAAATTGTCAATGCATGGCAGCAAAACCGAAACTAATTGCTTCATTTTATTTATCAAATCACTAAACCGATCAAAGGGAAGTCAAACTGTGACAAATTTCTGAACAAAGTGATTTTTAATCTTTTTGAACTCTTCGAGCGTGTTTTGCTGTCTAGTTCAGATATTTTGGTGGCTCCAAGTTCATTCGAAAGTGTTTTTCCCCACGTACGGGCCATTATTTAAGCTGATCATTTCTTAAACAATGATGTCCGTCTAATCTGGCAGTGGTGGCAAAAAAACTGATTTTATTTTCAGGTTTACCAACTAGAATACTTCCGCACTGGACAGATATTGGGGTGCTCGGAAAATAACTGCGCCTTTCATCACTGGCACATAAATCAACCAGTTTTTGGCAGCTCACAGTAGACGTCATGGGCGTTTGAATTCAAGGATGGCGGTAGGTCCGTGGTGTGATCAGGAGGTTGATAGAGAAGCCGATCAAAACGCTTCACCCATGGTTCTATTCTCCTCTGTTCTTAGATCAGCTAGCCTGTTACATAACGTGCTCAAAATTGCATGGTTCATTGGGGGTGCTGAGAATGAGTCAAAATAGCTGACAGAAGTCATCTGCACTCGATGCGGCCTCCATCTTCTCCACCACTTCGATCCAGTATGTCTTACGATTGACTCCAGCTAGCTCGAGGCTTCTCGTTTCAGTCTGTGGTATTTTGTGCTTTCCACTAGTCAGACTTCCCGTGTCTTGGCTCGTAGTTGTAATCCGATCAGGTCTCCGGCCTTTTAGACGGTTTTCAGTTCTCATTAGGTCATTTTAACAACCTCCTTGACCGCCAACTTGATCCTCTTCATTTATTCTTCTACGGTGAACCATCCGTTTGCCCGCTGGTTATTCCAGGCAGCTGAGTCGTGATAGTGTTTGACAGCGTGTCGCACTTTTTCTGGAATTTACAGAGTCGCGACGTTGTTTTGGTTTGGTGATAAGACTTTGAAATCCTTACAGAGATGGCGTTCGAAGCATGCACGTACAAGGTCATGGTCTGTCCCGTGGGTTTCTCGTTGCTGTGCCGTGGTACTCTCGACAGTCCTGCATTGACGAATTCCAACTGGATCGTTTTAGAATACGGTCGATTTGGTACGCTGTGCGACCATCGCTTGAGTACCAGGTCAGGAAATGTTTTTTCTTCGATTGTTGAAAGTGCCTATTCCAGATTACCAATTCGTAAGCATTGGCCAGATTTAATAGGTGGTGTTCCTTCACGCAAGGACAGCCAAGTACAAATTACTTAGGACATGGTGAGTATACTAATCCAAGGAGGCTGTTCGTACACTCCAGTCTTCAGTGACAAAGACTGGTTACGTCTTGAAACGAGATTGATTATATATTCTGAGTGGTCACAAAAGTCACCTTTACTTGTGTTTTTAGCAAGGTTCGTCGGTGCGTAGAATGCAATCACCTACAGGATCGGGGGAATCACTAGAAACGTGTCAGGGCCAATCTGAAAGAAACCAGCTTCAAAGAAACTAGAAACCTTTTGACATTTTCTGCAGTTGTTCACGGGACCATTGCCATAGAGTCAGCAAGCTGTATCCACTCCTGCAGCCTTATTATACCGAGAAACGGAGCTGGGTAGACGGATTTACGAGAGGCCAGTAATGTCTGCGTGGCAATCGTGCAGCGTTTGGACGGCAAAACTGGAACCCTACGTACATAACATTATTCAAATTATTCCGCAAATAAGTCAAAATTATTCGAAAGTGGGTCGAAATCATTCGTAATTTGGTCACAACTATCTGGAAATTGGTTATTTAAAGTGTTCTTCAGATTAGCCGGAAGACCAGTGCAACAATCATCCTGACAAATTTCGCCTAGGTAGCTGCTCCATGCGCACTTCGCCTGCGCATCGCATCATAATGTGCAATCAAAGATACGCTCCCCGGCCCCATGTTGTCGTGACCAGAGCTAAAAGCCTCGGTAACTATCCCGAACTAGGTGATCGAGAGACGGTCAATAACAAAACTGGTAGACACAGACAGATCTTTCAATCGGATTTCGAGTTCCAAGTGGGTGAAGCGGATAAAGCAAGTGAAACTACATTGCGGTCACAGACTGATCTCGAGGTTGCCAATGGGAAACGATAACTTCGGTGCGGTCGCAATAGTTAAAATGTATCTGAAGTTCAGTCAGTCTTCCTTGTTGCCGCGTGATGGTGAAAGTTGTCGAGTCATGTGTATGACAGATCACAGTTCGGTTTGATCTTTGATTGACTACTAGGCAACAATTCGGATATCAAAACGCATGGGTTCTCAGGTGCAAAAATGATGAGCGCGGTTTTCTGTAATTTGTTTCCGACAGTACATCCACGAAGTCCTTAACCACTGGCCTCATGGTAGCAGCATTGTGTGGCGGATTCAGATCGATGCGCAAATCGGGGCTTGGTTACGGGAACTGCGCTACAATCAAAGTCGTGGAAATAGATCCTGATCTCACCAGTTTTGTGTGATTTGAGCATCTGATTACCACTGACCACCACAAAGTTTGCCGATTTCGTGGAGTGAAATTTCTTTTGATCAACCTCCTTCAACTGACGTTTCAGTAATGTAGACTTGTTCATCCGGGCCATTCCCATTAAATATTCCTGATAAAACCGTTGATGATTGCGTCACAATTATTTATTTCGCTGAACAACTGAATTTAATTTAACCTCTCACAATGAATACATGATTTGAAATAAACAAAGTAATAACGTGTGTGTTTGAAATATATAAAGACCGCGCATCTTTACAAGTGAAACAGTTGTGTTGTTATCTCTAGCACCTGCGATTTTCACTCTGGGGGGCTTTTTGTTAAAATTGAAGTGTGGGTACGGATTTTCTAGCAAATCATAACTCTCGTAGTTTTGGCAGAGCAAAAGTAACATTGTGGGCAGAATAGGGGATTGATCTCGATTTATCTCAATCAGCTGTCAAAGTCCGTTACATAAGATTACACGAAGTTCACGCAATATAACAGAGCCAGGATCTGAATGGTCATTAGAAACTACGCCTTTTTCTTACGTGTACTTATTTCGAAACATATATGTATTCCCTACACTCCGTCAGTTTTCGTTGCATGCAGGAACTCTTCCGTGGTTTGGTGAACCACAAAAAGATGTAGATAGGCGTGAATGGGCCTCTGAGCTGTACTTGAGTTTGTAGAAGCTGATTTGTATGGTGGTTACATATTCATAAACTAGGCGGTCTATGAACTCTTTTTTTAACTTAGACTTTAAGCTTACTGGCCTTAAATTCACAATTTTAAGTACAATGTGGTAGATTACGAATGGACCATGTTGGAAATTCCAACTTCAGGTACAATGCATCACTTGTGCAGTCGTCAGTTTAAGGAAAAGCCCGTTGGGAAGCCTGCATGCTAGGAGAAACATCTTCACATGTAGTGATGGAGTCGCTTATCAGTTAAAGCTAGAGCACAGTGGAAACAAATCTGCTACCATTTTGAATGGTAAAAAGAAATCGGATGAAACGCCTTGAGTCATGTGAACCATGACCATTTATGTAGTCATCACCATCTGCGGAAATCCTTTATTCTATGATTTTTAGAACATTTTATTCATGAGTGTTTTCCTTTTGTGTGCGAAAAACTTTTCTCATGCTCAAGGTTTCTTCCATGCGGTCAGCAGAAAGCGATTTGTTTCTCGAATCGGAGATTAGGAACAAAATCGGATGAGGAAGAAAGAGGTGGGGTCGAAAGGGAAGCAGCGTAGTAAACCAAACGAAAGCTGAATTGTTTGCGTGAATCCAAGAAAAAATTTGAGATCGCCCGTTAAAGTTAAGACTTGTTTTCGAAAGTCTATAATCATACACCTATTACTTGTGATTTGAGAGCTAGAGACCAATAACAAAATCAGTGGCGTGTGTGCGATTATATTTATGCGCGCGTGCGCACGCATCTACATAATAAGCAAGGACTTATGTGACACAGTTTTTGTGAGAAATGTCATAGCTCGTTATTAAGTTGGTCAGCTTATAAATATAAGCTACTGTCAGCAGAGGGTATGCATTGGTCTTTTTCGAACACCGATGTCTGAACTAAACACTTTCATTTCAATTGTTTCGGCAACAGCTGTCATAAGTCAGAGACCGTTTAAATCTGTTTGTAGCCAGTCCATAGATGATTCTAAATGGCCGATTGTGATCTAGGCTAGTATTATTGTTTCCTAGTAGTCCAGACAGATAATAGGTGAGACAAAATAACAAATTTATTAACCCAACTCTTCATTTAGTTGGCGCTAAATAACGGGTGGATGTTGAAACATTCGACCTACTGAAGTTATCCTAATGCTGATCGGGACTGTTCAGCTTGTTGCTACATCAATCTTTCTTACAAAAGGAAAGTCAAATATTAACATATCGAGTGTATAAACTAAATTTAGGAAGTTATATTCGAAGCTTCGTTCAGTAAAAGATTTGAAGGGGAAACAAACATGAAACCTTCTGCGCATGGACCGCCTGTTCCTAACTTCATCATTGTTTTAGCCTATTGCAGTGTTTGCATATAATGTCCAAGTTTTCGGGGTATAGTTCCAATGTGCTGTTGTTGTTTTCATGTGTGATGAAACAGTCCATATGAGCACTTGATCTACCTCGATCAAATTTCGAAAAGAGTTTATCGGGTGCTCAAGTGAATCTGTTGCCATATTCATTGACTAAAATGAAAGTTCCCATAAGTGGAGTCCATTTTAAACCAAATAACGGGACAGAATGAATAGAACACACTACACAGTTCAAAGACGTGTTTCCTCAAGGTAAGCTAATACGCATGCGTGGATTACCAGTAATTCTGCTTTGGATGTCAGTCACACACGAATAGTCTTTGTCCACCTGAACGCCTTATGTGAACTCTAATGCCGCAGAGTAGATAAACATAGAATCTGCAAACTCAAAGATTATTAGGGAAAGGCAAGGGGCATTGGGAGCGATGCTGGTCATTCGGACAAGGAAAAATCTAGATACTGACCATTTTGTTTGCAAACATCGCACTTGTAGTTGTGATCAAATGGTTCGGCGTAATTGAGCAGTGTGATATTTATGTTTGAATAAATGTCGAGGTCTGCGTTGCTTAGGATAAAGTGATAGTCGTTCTTCCAGAGAAACTATTTTGATCTGAGTAGAGCTTCAGTTCACTTGATGACATCACTGTTGCTTAGTTATACGGCATTTGGTTGTCATGTAAGAATGGGTTCGAATTATCCATGAAGCAATTGTCTTTCTGTTCTATTTATGTGGGCGGCTGAGAGTATACACTGAATTCGGTGAATATTTACGGACTTAGCACAGGCAGTAGTTTTTCAGTGATTACTTTGTTATCTGCCTGAAGGCAGAATTTAAACATTCAAGAGTGTCGGAACCATGTGCATCCTGTTCATACCAAAATGTTTCTTTTGGACTCCATTCAGAAAGATTGGCATGATACATGTGGTCAGCTGCAGCAGTCAGTATTTCTAAATCGTTTTGCCATGTTACACATTAACATAGGATAACTACCATTCTGATTTAGTACCGAGAAATGACAGAATTTAACGGTGAAGAATTTCATCTGGCATACGCACAATATTTACCAGAGCCAGGAACCGTTTAGATGATTGATTCAGTAGTTTCACTACATTCTAACAGAGAATATCATATATAGTGCCCCAAAATCCAGTTTTCAAACAGTACAGGGGGACTGGGCTGTTGTTCTAAAAGCAGGAGTTATATCTGGCGCGAACAGTATTTCAATAAATCCAGTGTTGCATTTGCTATGTATATTCTATTATGATAAATAACAAGGTGAGTGGAGCAATAATTTTTTCGCATTATCCGACAACTTCAGTGGTAGGAATCCTGGAGATTTTCTACTTGTTGTCCCGGGTGCTACCTCTGATGACGTAATATGGGATAGAGTGTCACTGGGAATTGAGAAAAAACAATTTTTGTCAAAAATAACCAACTACTGAACTGGTTCTGCACGGGGTGAGAAAACATTGTGGTCTGTGGACAAACCAAACGACCAATCACATTTGACTGCGCATTTGATAGTCATTGTTAGGGTGTAAAATGAGAAACACCCATGAATCTCGCGCTGACAATCAAACACGAACTATGCATCACGTAATAATAGTGCAGTGATCACTGCGCTGATTAGTTTTTGACAAAATTAATACAAGTTGTTCAACTGGAGTTTGAATATATTCGTACTTTTGCTGCGTGCGCAATTTTAACTCTCAAAATGATACGGAGACGAAATTAGTCAATCGCATGTTTGATAACTATTCAAGTAATTTTATTGCTGGATACGTACATAAATATCTGCTTATGTTTCATTGGTAAATTTTTTAATGTAAACTAATCAATTCATAATCCCTGGTCACATGCTCAACTAATAACCATGAATGCCTTGAGTTTTTTTGGTGAGCAATTTACATTGATATCCATTTGTCGTCAGCAGTAGTTGCTCTGCTGTACTGAAGTATATTAACTGTTTTTGTTCCTTCGCCATATGCTGCGTGGCTGTTACAGTGAATGAAGTTATGTTCTCCACAGACAAAAACTAGGACCGTGTGGGAAAAACAAATGTATGATGGAACTTTGGAAGATTATTTGATCAACTTGTCTTGTGAGAACCGCCAATGCAGCTTTACCAATTACTAAAGGGGATTGTCTTTTATTTAACCGCAGAAGGCACAGCTGTGGAATCAGATTGATAATGTTTTATTGGGCAAGTAAAACATGACGAGTAATTTTGATTTTTTTTAAACTGTCTTTATGATGCAATAAAACCTTTCATTAAAAAACAAACCGTTTTACAAATTCTTTACAATACAAGCAATAAGCTATTGTTTTTCTGATTCTTGGGTTTCCCCAGTAGCGTGCCTGCATTATTCTGAACCAGCTTCTTCAAATTTAATTTGACTTGGATAGCTATCGCAGGTTCCTCCGTACTTTTCCGCGGCTTTTATATCGAAAGAGTTAGAGGCGACCGGTGTTGAGAGGGGACTAGGTAAAATTAGACAGGCTGTGATATTTGCATTGCATTTTGAATCCTGCAGTTCCTGTTCTAGTAGTATAAACAGCTAGATACACTTGAAATTTGAGTCCTGCCATTTCTGACGAGGTCATTGGTAACTTCAAGACCTGGCGGACGAGTAAAGGGCAGCTAAAGCTACTGTATACACCGGTTTACGAAAATTTCTCTATCGTCGCTTTTTCTGCGTTTAATTTGCTTACTGATTCCATCGAAGAAAATTTGGGAACTTGGCCTGGTATCTGCTTTCACATCTTAGAAACCGTGCAAGAGCATTCGTTGAGGTTTGGAACTGGAGGAGCTTCAAGCATTTTCGTTACTTTTGGACCGAGAAGCATAGGATTTGCATCCATAGACGTTTTGACCAACGCGATGAGTCTTTTCGCGCTTGCAGTCTTCTCACAGTATCCATAACTAACTGATCTGACACTGCTCTTGCCTGATTCACCGCTGATACGCCAAAGGTAGCCAAATTGAAAACTCTCAATATTTATATCGAGTATTTTCAAGCTGGTTATCTATGGCTCAGTAGAATTTATTCTAAACCCAGAAAATTTTTCAATTCCCATAGCATTTGCAGATATCAGATAAAAACCAGGACTTGGTGCGTCCTCCGCAGAACCCTCATTCTGGTGCTCGGGTAAATTTAACTATACCAAACTTAGCTCAGCTCATTTTTGCTTGCGCAGTGCGTGAGTGGCCTGGACTAAACGTGCAATTAGATCGTTGTGTTATCTAGTAGTAGTTGGCTCCCGACATGGAAGGTAGAGTCTGGAATGCAGACAACCAATTAGCTCAGCAAACCGGTCGGAAACCGATGTTACAACGGGTTGTTTGCCACAAGGGTAATAAACGGATTCTCCAAACAGGAAACCCAACTTTTTTACTTGATAAGGGTTGGGATGGCACTGGGTTATCCCGTCAGGACTTTTGGCATCACTGAAAAACGATGGGAAGCGATAATGGCCCTCAATTCGATAGAGTTAGGTACCCTCGAAGCATGGAAAATAACGCTCAGAAAAGGTTAACCCTTTTGCCATTTACTCGAAATTCGTTGCATCATTTATTCTATCTTTATAATATTCTCTATCGTCTTGAACTAAACCACTAAGTTAAACACATTTTCCAAAAAAATGACTCTCATTAAAGACGGAAATCGCTTTGATATATAAGAAGGTCGTGTTTAAGTGCACAAAACGGGTGTGTATCCATTGTTTCGTCCAATCTCTTTTTTCAGAAAATTGTTCAAGTCCGCCTTTGGTATATTTTTGGGGTTTCAGTAGTTTCTAGGACAGACTCTGGTATCTGAATTATGGTTAACTTGATCTACTTACCATTTATTGCTCTCACGTACTTGAACCTTACCGAGTGCACATAAAATTATTAAATTAAAACGATTAACTCAATTCAATGAGCTTACCCAGAATATTTACTTGAGCACACAGAACTCAGTGCGTTGGGGTACCCGACGCTAGCCCAGCGTGTTTAATTGGATTCAAAAACCGTTCCGACGGGACATCCCAATCTCATCCCAAAGCAATTGGGAAGGCGTTCGGTAATAATTTGATTTTTACAGAGGAAAAACCGTTTACCAAGTTCTTTAACCTAACGAACGCCATACATCTCAACCTATCAGTTAAATGTGAAACAGAGAGTGGTAACAGTCTCGTTGTTTTGGATATTCTAGTGACAAGACGTGCAAATGGAACAATCCAAAAGACCATCCATCGTAAAGCAACATGGAGTGGACAATATATTCAGTTTTCTAGTTTCGCTCCAGCTGCCTACAAGAGGGGTTTGGTCAAAACCCTCTTCCATAGTGCGCGCGAGATTTGCAGTGTGGACCAATTGCGAAAGGAGGTGGAATTCATAATCCAAACTCTCTACGCAAATGGATACCCTGATGAGTTCATTGAAATCCACAAAAGAGAAAAGCCTAAGACCGTACAAGTCGACACGGTCGAGAAAAAACAAGTTACTTTGGTGTTACCGTTTAAAGGGGATCACCTGTTCAATCGGACTGGTCAAAGTCTGAAGTGTGCACTAGAGCTCACCTGCTTAGCGGCTGAATTGCAGATTTTGCAAACCACTAAAGGACTAAACCTTCAAGCCAATTCAAACTGTCACGAACCGGAATGCCACTCACGTCATTTATCAGTTCACCTGCAGCTGCGGTGACACCTATATAGGAAGAACGGATGGGTGTCTCGGTCAAAGAATGGGGGAGCATGTACCAAAATGGCCAGTGCAGTGGATGACTCATTCCCCGCCCGGACAACAGACGACCACGAGAACCCCGGCTTCATCGACTGCGAAACACCTTGTGACCTTTCGTCATCAGACAGATCCCGGTCAAGCGCTCCGAGCGATTGCACGAAATCGGAACCCAAAGCTCCTAGCCTTCTGTGAGGCTGTGTTGATAAGTAGACTTAGGCCTCTACTGTGTGCAACGAAACTGTTGACCCACAATTTGTGTTTGCCGTGGCGGTAGCCAATCAGGTTTATCGGACCGTTTCCTAGTTTCGTTCGACACTGTTTATTCCATTGTGCTGCTCTGTGCCCCATTCGAACACGAATCCGCATGTTTTTCGTGTGCGATTGAAAATATTAAAAGAAATGCTTGCATCTCGCAATTTATGTCTTCTTTCTGTTTTCATGAACTAAGAATATTAGTCAGTCTGCTGGTCAGGGTAGGAAGAAACGGATAGAGAAGCGGAGCCTAGGCTGTTATTAACACGTTCTTATAATTGGAAACGGTTAGTCACGAGTACGTTAACTGTGGTGTGTATACCACTGTCTCGTCTACTATAGTAGATGGATATTCATTTTCTAACTGATGGCTAAGTGAATAATACAATCGTTAACAAGCTGATAAGAGAGCAAACGTATTTGGGTTCGGTGTTTCCGCAGACAGATCTCCGCATCTGACTCAGACATTAACCACATCTAACGACTTATCGAACAGAGGGAATGAAAAAAAATTTCTAGGAAATTTAGCTAATACTCGCGCTTGTTTTGTGAAGATTGCGACTATATATGTAACATGAAAGAATAATCAAATCCAATCTAACGCTGTAGTAGAATTTCTGTACATATTAATGCGGGAGGATATGGATCAAAAAGCGGAACGTGTACAGGCAAGGGAGTTGCCCTTTGAAAGAAAACGCCGTATAAAGTGTTCACAGGGGGTATAAAAACATTTTTACGCAGAGATTTCACATACTGCTGAGTATACATAAACGAATTCAGACTAGCACACCAGATAGTTGAAAAATCTGACCACCCTCCTCCTCAAATCTTTCTCTTAATAGAATTTCTATGCCATCGGGGCAGATTAAACCCAGTCAGCACATGAGGTGGGGAGGGGGGGGGGTGGGGTCGAAAATCCCCTTGACTGTACCCCTGGGGACTGGTTTTGTTATCCACTTTTAACTGAAGCATAGTTGGCAGTTTATTAAGATTTCTGGGTTATTCCCAAATATGACTTTTTTGTCCCCCTAAACGTTGAGGTATTTCATAAAGATCCGTTTAAATGTCTCACATTGTTTCTTCATTTGCCGTATTTTTTGTTGATTTTTACTGTCGTATTTCTTGTTAACTACTCATTACGGGAGATAATCTCTGATTTTATCTGTATTACCGTATATCCTCATAATTCACCACTAGTCATTTATCGTGTCAGTTTCTTTTAATGAGTTGCGCTATCATGTCACGTGAATCGTCAGAGGTTACCCTCGTCCCGCAGAATACATTGTTTTTCGCTCCTTATATCATTATTAAAGCGTTGCTGGTCTTGAGTTTTGTCCGTGAGGACCTATGTGACGTCGATCATTGGTGGTCAATAAATACTGATGTCAGTTCGAGCGGAGTGATCAGTCCATCGAAGCTTATAGACGTCTGCATTGGGTTTTTTTGTGAAAATAATTGGTGCTAGATGAATTGAACTAGAAGTACCTCATGGACTCACACTCTCTCACTGACAATAATTCTGTTTCAAAATGAGGCGACAAGTAAAACGCACGTATGTTCGTCAACGTTCAAGAACTACAGTTTGGAGACGTCAAAAAGACCTCATGAGGTCAATAATGATCGAAGTGGAGCCTTTAATCCTATCCGATTTTGGAGACTGGAGCAGCAAGATGAATGGCAATACCACTTATCTAGTTTCAGTGATCAGATAATTTAGAAGATCAATTCCCGTTCCAGGTAGCTAAACCAGCCGCGGAGTCTATGCGGCTTGCTCTTACTATTTCTACTGCATTGGAGGCTCCAAAAAATGCCCCAAGCGTCCGACAGTAATTTCATCCTAAGTGAACACTAAATTTGGGTTGAACAGTATAGATAATACCGGAGAAGATCGAAGTACTGGCTCTGTGACTGTTGAGGCCGTAAGTAATTCATGGTTGGAACGGACCCTTTACACTGCAGCCCTTGTGGCAAAACCACACCGAAACCGATCGTTTTTGGCCGGTTTTCGAGCGGTTTCTGAGTGGTTTCTGAGCGGTTTCAGAGCAGTTCATGCCAATCGTGTGAAATACAAGATATACTTCAATAATTTACACCAATTTTCCCGAATTACGTTTTTTCATGCTCAATTTAGTTTCTCAAACTGGTTTTTTCCAATAATTTCTCCTATTTTATCCACTTCAGGGGCATGAAATAGAACGATTTATAACTTGGCATTTCAGGGCATTTCAGTGTATTAAATAAATATATTGAAATAAAATGTTAACTAGGCAGTGTACGTCACTCCGGTTATCCATTTCCTTCGTATCAACTCACTTTTGGTCCGTGTAAAATGGTTACTCAATAAACCGGTCGAAAATCGTTCCAAAACCGACGTTACGAACGAGGTGTATTACAAGGGAGGTAACTTATTCGGCACAATGACTTAGGCATTCTATTGACACGAGTGAGTCAGTTACGTGAGGCTTGAGCTACCAGTCATGTATCCAAACCACATGCGTATGAGACACGAACGGAGGGCAGATTTCACAACTTCGTGAACAAAGAACGTACATTAACGTACGCGCGCACCAACGCATTGCCGCCTTAATACCAATTCCCTTTTAGCAAAACCGCTGTAAAATTGCTCCGAAACCGACCGGTTTTCGAGCGGTTTTTATAATTACACCGATTGGTTTTCGAGTGATTTCTGACCGGCTTCTGAACGGTTTCCGAGCGGTTTGTGCCAAACTTTTGGACTACGTGATATGCTTCCTAAATTTCCGTCACTTTTCCCAAATTGCATTTTACGATGCTCATTTCTATCTCCTAATTTATGATTTTCCGATTAATTGTTCTTATTTTACTCATTATGAGGGAACAAAATAGAGCAACATGTACCGAGGTATTTCAAGGTATTTCGATGAACTAAGCCAATACATTTAAATAAAACACTAACTAAGCGTTGCACAGTGCTCCGATCGTCGATTTCCTTTGTATCAATTCATTATTGATCCGTGTAAAATGGTTACTAAACAAACCGAACGAAAACCGAACGGGCTGTGTGCTATAAGGGTTGGTACTGAAAAGTGACCGGAACGACATGTTTTCTGCAGGGTGCAGTGCTATGGGTCCCCCGTTGCTGATAAGCCTGGACATGCGTTAACGCAAACTGGAGAATGTGAATTAACCAGCACACCAGTTTTTACGATGGCTGCAGAAATCATGCAAATCGGTGCCCAGGCAGCATAGGGAGACACTCGGCCGTCCCCTGAGTGTCTCCAAATGGGATACTCGTTAATTCTTGGATTACAGTACTCTGGACGTCTTTGTAACTCGGTACTGTTTTCTAATTTACTTTGTATGAGGAAAGGTATCATTTTTTCTCGGCGTTTGTTCCTCTGTGGACGGCCTCAGTGAATTCTTCCGCCAGCCGTAAATGTCTCATTTTTCATATGTTCACATCTGCAAAGGCAATACTTTCTCCAATTGACAATTGAATGTACCGCTAGTGACAACTACAATGAATTATTCAGCTTATTTATCTTTTTCCTGATTTTCACCCAAAAATGTGATTAGGTGTATTCAAAATAAATTGGCACGAAATCTGGTAAGCTGCGCGGTCATAGCTGTGCTCGCAACTTTTAAATATGCAATTTCTGCAGAACAATTGACTCCACCTAGACTGCGTCCACAAACATCCAATGCAGACCTTTCGGTAAAATCTGGTGATACCTGCCTTGAATCAGTTGATCTCGCCGATCGTGATTCTTCTACTGAGGAAAGTGCTATGTCAAAAACCGAAAGTAATTTCAATCTCCATCTTTAAGATGTTACATTTAAAGATAAGCGAGGTAACAAACCGTTGCTGGTGCCGTAGGTGACTGCAAGGTCCATTGTGCATCAAGTTTCAACCCAAGATAATTTAAATGGTAAAGGAGTTTCCACACTTTTGCGCGGTCTCCAAAAGTTGGGACATGACGTACCCAAAGACCCGAGGACATAACTTGGAACACCTAGGGTGACACCAAAAAAAGGGCTCTTGGTGATAACTATATACACTTTAGACTCGAGGAATGCATGCAGAGTCTTGGAGGATGTTACAACAGTTGAATGTGCTGTAATAAAACCGCAACTGCATTTCAATGGTTTATCACCCTTCAGCGGATGTTCCCATCAACTGTGACCCACTTTGGGCCGTACATTTACGCTTAGGTCACCGGTGTTCTTAGTAGGATTGTACTGTGGTAAATCAAGGCCATTATGCGTGCACACGTATTTGAAAAATACCATTTCTGAGGTGAAAGGTCAATTCACCAAAACTGTGCTCCACAGTGTTATTTCGGATGTCCCCGCAAAATCATTGACTAAAAAACAAAACTTCACAGCGGATTCCTCAGTTGTTTCCGATGTACTCAACGTGCAGTATGTGCCTATCATCGTTTGATATCTCCAGTTAATAATGAAAGACCTAGGAATACTGAAGATTGCCGTCCCAGAAAACAGGAAAAATATCAAACTGGATCATCTCCATTCGAAATTCTTCGTATCGACATGATATACGACTTCCCGGTCGATTATAGGCATGCAGAGTGTCTCCTCCTAATGAAGCAAATCCTGGCCACTTAAAGAAGCGGCGGATAATCGAAGAAAGTCCCTATTGCTGCAAGTTGTTGTGTAAATTTTCGGAATACAACACTTCCTCTTCCTGTACCTACGCGAGAGGCACTTGAACGTCTCAAACTAAACTTGGAGAGCGCTATGGTCGTAACAGTGGATTATAATATTCCACTATTCGTCAAAAAGGAGGCTTCAGATACAGTGATCCGTGCCTCACTGAACCCAAACAACCAACCGGCGGCTTTCTTTTCTCGCACCTTGACTTCTTGTGAAAATTATCACTCGGTTATCGAGAAGGAAGCTTGTTTAATTGTCAAAGCTATCCGAAGATGGGGCCATTATCTCCTGGGTACTCATTTCAAGCTAATTACAGATCAAAGACCCGTTATTTTCATGTATGACGGAAAGCAGTCAAGCAAAATTAAGAATGATAAGATCCAGAGGTGGCGGTTTGAGCTATCAGCCTACCATTATGATATAATCTACCGACCTGGTAAAGATAATCATGTAGCTGATACACTTTCTCGCAGCACCTGTGCTTCTAATGTAAACGGAACTCATCCAGATACAATGCCATACTACTCATATCGGAAATCCATACTTGGGACCATGTGTCCTCTTTCTGATGGTCAGCTGTGTTAACCGACGAATTAACTTTGGAAGAACCACCGTGTGATTCTTAAAATGGACTCCCCGTCCATGCACGCTCCATTCGATTCAAATGAGATTACGGCTGTAAACGGAACTCAGTTGGAATACTCGGATGACTCCTCGTGTCATCCTGGGATAACTCGCATGCTTCACTTTGTGCGCATCAAAAACTTGCCTTACTCAGAAACATGATCTCATGGTGCCCCGTCTGTTCAAAGATAAAACCGCGATTTTACAAACCCGTCTAATCAAAGGTACGCAACCGTTCGAGCGGCTACGTATTGACTTTATAGGTCCACTGCCTTTCAATACCCATCATCGCTTCCTTCTGACTGTTAGTGATGAATACTCTCGTTTCCCTTTGCATTCGCTTGCCCAGACATATCGGCCACTACGGTGATAAAGTGGCTGTGTCAACTGTTTGTTTTATTCGGCATGCCCGCCTACATACACTCTAACCGAGGATCTACTTTTGTTTCATCGAAGCTAACTCAGTTTCTACGAGCTAAGGGAGTGGCACTCAGTCACACGACGGCATACAACCATCGAGTTAATGGCTAGGTGAAGCGTTTGAATGTAACTCTGCGGAAGGCGATCTTTCTTACCCTCAAAACAAGAAACCTCCCAATTTCGCAGTGGGGATCAGTGCTTTCAGACCCACTCCACTCAATTCGTTCACTACTCTGCACTGCCACAAACAATACTTCATATGAGTGGCTGTTCTGTTATGTTCGGCGCTCGACTAATAACACGTTGATACCTACGTGGTTGACAATTCCAGGCCTCGTGCTACTGAAGCGCATGGATAGATCCTCGAAGTATGATCTCCTGGTGGGGGAAATAGGCCTAATCAGTTGTTGTCCCCATTATGCCCTTGTGAAACTGCCGGATGGAAGAACAGAAAGCGCTTCTATTCACCGATTGGCTCCTCGAGGCGATACATCTCCACCATCCACCAATGAATCCCCAATGAGAACACCACCCAGCAACCTACCACAGGATCAGTCAAAAAGTCCCGACGTTAGCGACAGTCTTAAAGTGCAGGTTACTGATGGTGTACAGACACAAACGAATCTTAGAGATGACAATCTATCTGAATTGCTTAATCAACAGCAGCTTACACGTGCATACTCCCTGCGTAATCGAGAAGCATGAATGAACACTACAAAATGTTGGTTTCATCTGGTCCACTACTAGCCTCCCCCCCCCCCTCTCACACACAAAAATTATGACAAACGATTATTTTCTAGCTTGCGCGAATGCTGTATAAATTCTTGTACGCTTGTTCGTTTCGTTTTGCGTGGCATTTCATGAACAGTTCTCTTTTTACGTTTCAGCTGATGTACTCCAATTATTAGACGAGAAAAGCGTTCCCACTCTGACTCCGTCTTCCCAATCACGCTGATTTTGCCGATTCCGTTGGTAGTCTACGTTTCACAAGTCATTTACAAATAATTACTGAACAACTGTTAACCATGCAGGACAAAATTCTCTGTGATTTCCCCGCAAGTGTTGAACCCTGACGGAAGTTGATTTGTGGAAGGCTTCTGAGTTTCGGCAGCTTCTGCTATATTTGAGGGCCTGTGACGCCAAAAGAAGTTCTACCCAAGGAAATGTACGAAAAATTCATCTGCTTCTCTGTCTTCACCTACATCATGAGCTGAGAGACATGGTTATCTTATCATTTACCCTTTGTACAAAAAATGCCTGGACCGTTGTTCGACAATTCATCGGACTTTATGGTGGGGAAGAGGCTGTGTTCAATGTACACAGTTGGATCCATCCTTCAGAAGATGTGGCAACCTTCGGTCCACCGGATAGCATTTCGGCTTTCCCGTATAAATCTTTTATGCGGGTGATTCGGCGAAATACTACGTCAAAAAGTATGCTTGCGGAGCAGATATTTCGTCGGATGGAAGAACAAACTTCAGAAGCCTACCTATATGCAAAGGCGACATTGATGAACGACGCGGAGTCACAATCAATTGCGCGCATATCACTTCGAGTGAAAAAGTCTACCTTCAAAAAATTGTCGTCAGTTCAGTCTTTCCTGATAACGCAGTTTTGGTAAACAATAGACGATCCGTAGTTTTTAGCGCAGACGGTGGTCATTTGGTGATAAGATCATACAGCAAGATGTCAAACTTTTTCGAGAAGCCGCTGGCATCATCGAACTTACCAATACTTCTATGCAGAGAACTGGATAGCGCTGTTCACATGATATCCACCCGCGAAGTTCAATGCAAAGGAATAATACTTCCGCACGGAGACGGCCATTTGTTTCATCCCGTCCTACATAGTTGGTGATGATGATTGTGAGGAAATTATATCGTTCATTTTTGTTATCGGTATTCACTTCTCTGAATACTTCTTTTCAGATGTTTGTGGTCATTGAGTTCACGCTGGATAGCACTTTGACTATTGTCCACCACTCTTAGGTTGAGGGTGGCAACATAGCCAGATGGGTGCGACTGTCATCCACGAAATTGGAAACGATAAAACAAGGCTTGTCTCCACCACCCGGTTGCAGCACTTATGACGTAAAGGTGCACAAAATTGTAGGTAGGTGGAGAGATCTAATTTTACGAATTTTAGATAAATATGAGTAGGCAACAAAATATTTAAGAGCGCTCGGGGAGATTTTCAAGTTACCATCTACGGACGCAACCAAAACCAAGGACCATTACGGGAAAAGGAACCAGTATGTTTGGCTGTTACTGTTAACCCTTTTAGAAATTCAGCTAAGGTATACCTGTTCAGTGAAGAAGACGAACCATCGAGGAAAAGAATCAGTGGTCATGTTGATTTGAGCATAACACCACCGCCACCAGATAAAGACGACATGTCTATGTTTTTGTCCGATGACCAGTCCCAGCCACGTCTCCCCCAGGAAAGAAAAGTATTCAGTCCTGTAGAGGACAGGTAAACTATTGGTATTCATTCAGTAATTCCTTCAACCAACGTAGCCTGATATTATCAAGATCCATTCACGTATCAACTCCCACACAAGTAAGGTTTTCGTCCTAAGATGTTTACTTTAACGCATCCCACTTTCCATTAGCTACGGTCGTCAAGCGAACGCCTCTGAGACCCGTCAAACCTTAAAACTACCGAATTCTGACGATCTGAAACGCATACACAAGAAACTAGATATTATAATATGTACGTTCTCAAATATTTTTGTTTACTCCACTCAGCTTCAGTAGGAAGTTTTATGGCACAATTTTCGGGATGGCAGAGCCAGATCACTGAAGAAATGGCAAGGTTTTGTAGGCAAATAACATACGCTGGAACTATCCAATGAGAAATATACCTCAGCACGAAGCTCTGTTGGAAAAACTGGAGGATAATAAAGTTCACGGAAACATGGTAATTTGGATAACAAAACTATTTCACCCACTTCAGTTACAACTCATGATCAATATTGGAGGTACGTCAGTCGGCCAGTTCACTCGGACCATTTTGAAGACCTTTTTGTCCGAAGAGATTGTGACGAATCTCGACTGGCGAGGAGTCAACGGCAAACTCCCACTTTGTAACAACAAGCTGTGTCGCCTAATGATAGGTGAGACTTGTTTCGATGTATGATCGTTGTTTGTGAGATGCCGTATCAAAGCATAACTTTAAAGATGCGACGGTTCATACAATCTCTTTGAAAAGGCAAAGATGGATTCAAAGAAGGAGGCCAAATTTGGCCGAGCCTGCGATTATTAGCCGCTGGCATTCACCGGAAAGTGAAAGTGAGCATTGTAACAATTTACTTCCCATACATCGTTCAACATACCAAACAAGGTTTAATTAGTTTTAATCCTCTTATTCCAGGTGACAATAATGAGGACGAAGAAAATGTCCCTTACTCAACCTCATTGTATTTTTATACTTTCAAAACATTGTTCCATTTCATATTCTTCGTTGTTTTCTGTTATCCGCCGTATCCCACTGGGTTTGCCGTGGGTTAGTTATATGCGTGTGGTTTGCATTAGATATGGGTTAAAACCTCTCTGGGTAAACAGGTGGGCAACTACTGTCGACAGGCGTCAATATGGCGCGTTATTGCGGTTTGAGGTGGTTCAGCGCTAAAAAATGTAAAACGTTTGGGCGTTCTGTCCCGGGTTAGTGACGCGCTATCCATAGGCCGAGTTCTGAATGCTAAATAAAGCGTGGTAACTAGTAGAGGGATATAAAAGAGCAAATAGGAAACCTAATTTTACGCTAAAGCTAACAGTCCCCTTAGTGTCCCCTTCCTTGTTTCATTAGGAACTACTCAATGGTATGGCCAGGGCCCCGACCGGGACTGTCAGGAGACTCCCCGGTGAGTGTGAAGCGGACACTCGTGCTACCTGGGTGAAAACATAAGTTTTGAATTATATGCATATATGCATATTATTCACCACCACACGGAGGATTCGCCCTTCGAGAGTTTGTCAACTGATATGATAAACACGTTCCCAACGGACTACATACACATGTTATGTCTTGGGATAATGAAGCGAACCCTTCTTGTATGGCGTCAGTTTGGCAAACCAAGGAGAGCTCTGCTATCGGATCAATCATTGGCACGCGTGAACGAACATTTTCGGATAGTTTGAAAATGTATCTCCTGTGAGTTTCCACGAGTTTGTCGAACGCTGGATGAGACAGAGTACTGGAAGGCATCCGAGTACAGGCAGTTCTTGTTGTATATTGAACCGGTTGTTATAAACGATGTGCTGCCTGTTGAGAACTACTTCAACTTTCTCAGCTTTTCGATTTGTGCAGGACTTTGTGAAGTTGTACGGTGAGACTGAGGTGGTTTTCAATGTTCACTCTTGGGTGCATTTATGCGAGGATGCAAGAATTCACGGCTCTTCGGACTCATTCTCGGCGTTTCCCTTCGATTCATATATGTAAACTATAAGGCAGTGTGTCACCAGTCGAAACATGGTCGCGGAACAAATTTTTCGTGGGACAATGGAACGTTCCACGGAAGCGATAGTGCATGCCGACATTCAGTTTTGGGATGACACTCTATCTTCTTCTGTCACCAAACGTGGGCTGCATGGGAAGACGTTTCGTCTGCAGAACACGGTTCATGCCTCGGAACCGCCGAACAACTGTGTTCTGATTGATAACCAACCGGCGATCATCGTTGACATCAGTGACCACACGGTGAAGTACCGTTATTTCAAACAGAATGGAAATGTTTTCACTGATCCCATTTCGTCTGTGAAACTCAACAAATACCTTTGTGAACAGCCATCTGAGGAAATTCACTCCTGCAACTGTAACGACATACGGTGTAAAGGGCTATTGATTCCATACCGCGAACACCTGGTATTTTATCCTATTGTGCATAGCTGGCGTTCATGAGGGCAGTAAGTGAAATAGATTGTGACAAACCTTTACATTTCAGATGTTCACAGTAGTGGAGTTTGTGGGAGAAAACGCCGTTGCTGTTGTTAATGACTTCTGGATGGTGGGGTCAGACCAAGCTATGTGGCCTTCTGTTGGCGCTTCTCGTGCGGAGCGCTTAGTACGCGATGGTCATCCACCACCGGTTAACTCAAAAGCATATAAAGGCCCATAAAGCCGTCGGTAAGAGAAAATGACAAGCATTCAGTTTGCTTTTGTAGATGACTATCAACAGGCTGTGAATTTGCAACGAATACTATGGGATATGTCCGACTTACCATCCACGGATGCGACGCTTCTCACGGAACGTTATGGGAAACGACCACAGCATATGTTTAATTGCTAATGAGGATATATTTGCAGTAAACCCGTTTTTTTCGGAATGTGACAGTGGTGATCTGGAGCCTTCAGCACCGGCCAGTATGAAACTATGGTCTCCCGAGCCACCTTGCTTAGAAGACCAATCAATTTGCCTTCCGCGTACCCCGTTGAAATCACTGGGCACAAACCTTATTGTGCCAGCAACCATAGCGTAAGTACCATCGATGTATTCTAGCAAACCATGTAGTGGTCCATCCGTCGGGAGACCTTGGACTTCCACTCAAACGGTGAGCCCCATGGCATCAACAAGCCGTACGGTCGACGAAACGCCATCCGCTTCCAAATCTCGTGGTAAGCTCAATCTTCTTAGCAAGGAAGTCAGTTACGGTGAGAGTATTATGTGTAAGAGCAGCTTCACGAAATCCTTATTAACTCACGCCAGCTTTCTTAGCTTCAATCAAGAAAGATACTTCGGAGTTGAAGCGCGAAATGGCCAAATCACAGAGGCAAAATGCGAATTCAACTTCAAAGATCGTGTCCCAATTGGGAATCCTCGTAAACAGTGTTGATGACCTCGCGTCTCTGAATGAACGCTTGGAAAATGACAGCTACTACAAGCAAGTGGTGAGAGATAGTTCATTTTATTTTCTATTATTCAGGCCACATTTTTGCAGAAAGTTCCCAGTATCAACTTTGAAGATTGCACAAGGGATATGATGCGTCAGCTAATGACGATAAAAGTTCTCGCGCAGGTAAACATGAAGGGTGCACACGGAAGACCTGCCCTGGCGGGAACAAAAGTTTGTTCTCTTGTGATAGGTGAGTATGAGATTTTGAATTCATATTGCTATAGACGCTGCGTGCCAGAAGAACTACCCTGGCGCCACAACGCAGCTCATCCGGGAAAAAATGCGTCGTTGCTTACAAAGGAGTAGAGCTAGTCATCAAGAGAGCCGGTATGAACTGTATCGCGACGTCGGCGTTCAGTGCAGTACGTACGACGTGAGTGACTTCTATTTACGATATATTTCCTAAGACGTTATCTTGTATCACGCTATGCATCTACTGCGATATTTCCCATTTCCATACAGCAAGAGATTCCAGTTTCTACCTCAATGATTTTCATATTCACAGCAACCACTTTCTCACTTTAGAATAAATTTACCATTGGTTTACAGTACAAGTATTTCGATTCCTAGTTCATAAAGATGTTAAAGTTTTGCTCACTGCACTTTGTTTTACAATCATAAATCAATTGAAAATGTATCTCTTCCTATTTCAGGCATTGGAAAATAGCAATTCCAGCGAATAGTTCTCATGCGACTAACGAGTACAAACGACAAAACTCGGTATATATTGTAAATCCCTTCTACCACTGTACAATTTACCCATCGATACTTGTTTCTTGCGTCAAAAGTATTGTCCTTTGTCTTTTGAAATCAGTAATGGAAATGCAGCTGGCAGTAACTGGCAAGGAAATAATTCCGAAAGTGGTAAAGGTACCTTGGGAAGTGAAAAATGAAAGCGGTGAAATGGGACGTTTCCGTTTAGTCATTTGACGCACCGGACTAGAATCGTTCGTTCTGGGGTCGTTTATGCAGTGGTATAAAAAAGATACGGGAAATTGAGTTTATAATGTAATGCAGAAGGTACCCAAATATCGGAGGGTTTTTTGCGTGGTCGGCCGGAAAAAGCCCTCAAACCGACCCTTTTTTGTTTCAGTGGGGTCACTTTGGGGTCGTTTTGGGGATCAAACGGGGTCGACCTAGGGACTATTTCGTGACTATTTGGAAACCATTATGCTGACTGGGTATGCTTGTCATATGACAAGCATTATTCACCGCTCGGATACCGTTCCGAAACCGCTCTGAAACCATCCGAAAACCGCCCAGAAGCCGATCAGTGCACCCGAGCAAAGCGCTGAGAAACCGGTGAAATTCGACCGGTTTCGGAGCGCGCGGTTTTGCTACAAGGGATAAAATTTGCCCGGAGCTAATTACCTACCGCCTTAATAATATCGGGTGTGGCTGAATTTTCCATGGAAAATTTAGCTAAACAGAGAATTACATAGCACACATGTTTAGAATGTACCGAGCCTACGAGAGAATATCCGGGACGCGAGAGGATAACCAGTCACTCGTACCCACCGCTACGTTCGAGGTTGGACTGCGTTACAGCTCAGTTCAGTTCAGTTCAGTTCAGTTCAGTCTGCACAGGACAGGTAATGGCCACGGCCAATCGAGCGTCCAGAATTCCTTCGATGGTATGCACACCAGTTATGCACCCACCACTGCCGAGTGTATTTCGTCGAATCCCCGCTAAAAATGAGAGGGAAACGGAAAACCTCATCGCACATCAACTGCGTGAGACATTATGCATCGTGAGCGTTCACTGAGACAGTATGCAATGAGGGAAAAAGTCTGCTAAAACATACTCCAGAAGGACCACAGTGCTACCCGTCATCCATCTAGTTGATATTCTTAAGGCTCACTACAAGGAAAGATCTCGTACCACTTGCGATCAAGGGCACATTTGAAGGATTGGACTGTCTGCAGATCTACCATTTCACCAGGCAGCCCGTTCCAACTGTTCACAACCCTGTTGCTGAAGAAGTGCGATCTAGCCATCAACCTAGATCGGGCTTTTATCAACTTCTTTTCGTGTCCCCTTGTTCTGGAGTCTACGGCCAATTGGAATAGACTATCTGGTCTGAGGCCAGAAAAGCCCTTCATTACCTTGAACGTTTCTGTGAGATCTCCTCGACTTCTCCTCCTTTCCAACGAGAAGAGATTCAGGTCACAGAGTCTCTGCTCGTAAGTCTTACCCCTCTGCCCTTCAACCATCCGCGTGGCGAGACGTTGGACTTTCTCTAGGCAGGCGGCGTCCTTTTTGTAGAAGGGTGACCAAGCCTGCACACTACCTTCTAAGTGAGGTCGTACTAGAGCCATGTAAATAGGTACGAATACCTCCGGCTTCCGGCAAGACAAAGCCGATCGCAGTCTAAAGAGCTCCCCACGAGCCTTATGCGCAGCCGCGTTGCACTGCTCCGACCATTTGATGTCACTTTTCATGATGATCCCCAGGTCTTTAACCCTACTGGCTGCCTCTACGGTGAACAGCCCTTGATCATGAGCGACAGTTAGGCTCTCTGTTGCCCTTGACAACAAATGGCTTTTTTGAGCGTTTAGAGGTAAGTCCCATTTGTATGCACAGTTTAGGACGGTGCCTATTTCCCTGCCCAAGTCCGCCCTACCCTTAGATCCAACAATCTTCACATCATCCGCAAAAATAAAGCTGGGCGATTGAAGAGTGGATGCTAGGTCATTAATAAATAACAAGAATAGGACCGGGCCTAGGACGGATCCCTGAGGTACACCACTGGTGACGTTCACCAAACTGGAGCACCTGTCCCCCACTTTGACATAAAGCGTCCTGTGGGAGAGGAAGTCCTCCAGCCACCTATATACTGGCCCACCTATCCCGAAAGTCTCCATCTTGCATAGCAAAAGACGATGATTAACGGAGTCGAACGCCTTGCTAAAGTCGAGGTAGCATACCTCAACTTGCTTACCTTCGTCCAGTCGTCGAGTTACTTCATCTAAGAAGCACAGGAGATTGGTCAGGCAAGATCTATTTTTCAGGAATCCATGCTGCGCCGGGCTTAGCATGGAGTGCTGCAGTAAGTGCTGGCAGATATGGGCACGGATGATCTTCTCGAGAACTTTACAGAGAATGCTAGTTAGGCTTACCGGCCTGTAGTTCTGCACATCCGACTTAGGCCCACTCTTATGTATTGCCACGACTGCCGCGACTTTCCAGTCCTGAGGCAGCTTTCCCTGGTCCAACGTGGATCTATACAATCTGCATACCGATGGAGCTATGATATCCGCCAACGGCTTGATGATAGCTGGATGAATGCCATCTGGGCCCGCTGACTTGTGGCTGTTTAACTCCTGTAGGTACTTACGCACGCATTCCTCTGAAAGATCTAGCTCGTTTAACTGAGGAGGATGTATCAGCGCCAGATCTACTAGTACCCCACTATCTATCCTATGTACACTACCAAAGTATTCCCCCAGGGCGTCTGCTTTGCCCTGGTCGTCAGTGACAATACCATATTCTCTAGTGGATAGCGGACCTACGGCATTTCTTGTTGAGCCTTTAGACTGTACATAGCTGTAGAACTTCTTCGGCTGTTGTCTTACAGACTGGGCCAATTTCAGCTCAAATTCCCGTTTAGAAGTTCTCAAAAGGCTTACAGTCTCGTTTCTCAGCTTCGTATAGCGATTCCAGGCTAGCTGGCTGCCGGAAGCTTTGTACTGGTTCCAATAGCGGTTTCTACGTCTGATGGCCTTGGCTATTGCAGCCTTCCACCACATGGGCTTGCCCTCCCCACTCCTTCGTTTTAGGGGTGCGAACTCTTCCTGTAGGGCAGTCAGGGATCCTTTTATGGCCTGCCAGCGCTCCTCCACAGTAGCCTCCTCTGGCGCGTCCCAGGTCAAACCCATCGCCCTATTACGAAGCCTATCTATGTCCATACTACCGAAATTCCTAATCAGCCAGTCCAGTTCAGTACAGTCTGCACAGGACAGGTAATGGCCACGGCCAATCGAGCGTCCAGAATTCCTTCGATGGTATGCACACCAGTTATGCACCCACCACTGCCGAGTGTATTTCGTCGAATCCCCGCTAAAAATGAGAGGGAAACGGAAAACCTCATCGCACATCAACTGCGAGAGACATTATGCATCGTGAGCGTTCACTGAGACAGTATGCAATGGGGGAAAAAGTCTGTTAAAACATACTCCAGAAGGACCACAGTTCAGTTTGCACAGTTCAGTTCAGTTCTGTTTGCACAGAAAGAAAATGGCAAGTATCAATTTTGCGTGTATTACTCTGGATCTAGTATCTTCTGTGGTGGTTTTTCACGCGCGATCCCTAAAGACAGAAAGAAAACTCGGTGAGCCGGAGCCCCGTAGTTTTGACGCTTGAAATAACACACACGTACGGTGCTAAAGCCCAAATGTTCCCGAATCTTGTGATTTTCTTGTTATCTGAATGTCACCAGTGATATGGAAGATAGTTCACCGGATAATGGGGCAGTGAGAAAACGGAAAAGGGTTAAAAATACAAGTCATGACAGCGTCTTGCATCTGGTATTGCAGGTGAACCGTAAGATAGACCACTGGAAAATGATAAGGGATTCAGGACAATAGTCTTGACGGCATCCTGCGTCTTAAACTGCCAAGGATCTGTAAGATAGGCCACTGGACCGTGGGAGAAGTTCGTCTTTGCCGCCGTCCGTGGCACGGAAGATTCCATCGTGAGAAATCCGTAAGACATCACACAGCGAGATCTTTGTTACGCGCGCGCGCACGGCCTTGCCCGATGTAAAAAAGGTAAGTTGAGGTACAACCACCCTAGCTATAAGCCACTTCACATGGCTGAGTAGAATGATTCGAAAAAAGCGCCTATAGCTGGTGGAAAACCTGGCGCCGAAACCGGATGCTCCTGGGGAGCGGTTATTATTCCTAAGTAGACATGAATACAGGTACACATTTGTAAACAAGACGAACCTAACCTCTGTAGGCACCTGAACATTTCCCTTTTTTCCATGATTTTCAACGTCCCTTGGTGCGACACTCCTTTGTTGTACCGACGTTTTAATATAAAACACACACACCTTTTGGTCGACATCACCGCGAAATACCAAAAGGCTGTAAATAAATCCTTCATTCTGACACGGTCACACCTTCTGGTTTGGAGTGTCTTGGAATTATATCAATCGGAACTAACTGTGTGAAACAAGACATTTTAGAAGCTTCAACGGCGTCCCTTGGCACTTCGATCAATACCATCCTGTTCTGTTCAACGGATGGCTGTCAGACCGAACTGAACTGAAGACATTGGCGGACATTGGCTCTTCGGCGCCCAATTCCTGATCACAAGAACACTGAACAATCGTGAGTTTGTGTCACACCTTTTGTTTCATTTTAATTCTTAATGTACATACCCTTTTGGCCCTTTTATCACCGCGCGCTCCTCCGCCCATCTTAGTTTGCTAGTGTCGTCTTAGATATTGTTGACAATAATCTAGTGTACCACATAGACAGAGTAGTACGCTACACCTCTAAGCTCGCAACTACATTTAGGTGGGTTATGTGTCCGCAGAAAGCGGCTGCATAATGTCACTTGGTGCCGCTCCCAGGAGCAGAAACAAACAAATCACTAACGTTTATGCCCGGCAGACTCTCCAAAACCCCGAAAGATTCTGCTGAGTCACCCCGGTCTCAACGATAAGCTGAAGAAGTTAGGGTCTTCGAGAAGCTGGGCCTGAAGCTTTTTCTCTGAAAGGTGATCAGTCCGGTTATAATAATAGTAATACCAATGGTATATTTTTCCCACTCTTGGTCGAGGTGCACTCGCAAGCACATGACCATTGTAACGGTTATTCTGACTGTGAGCAACGCGTAGCCAAATCAAAACGAATCCCAAAACCAGAACAAGATTGATTCGTAGTTTCTACGGTACTGGGTTAACTAGTTATACGCACGTAAATATGTACAAACCTCAACTGTACGGCCACAACGTCTAACAACGAGGACCAGAGTTCAACAAATGCCAATGTCAGGTACCACCGCCAGGGCAGTCCAAGTGTAAAGGTCGGTTAGCTAGAAACATTGAAAGTTCTAGCCACACTTAGGCGTTTCCCCTTTAGTCTCACGTTTCATGGCCTCAATGTGCCTCTGGGATCCGCCGCACCGATGAGCCCGTGCTTAACTTTTGTTTTTCTTTCCGTTAACCGTTGATCCTCGGCTGCGTCACTCTATCTCACTTTCCTTGCCATAGTCTTTTGCGTCCGACCGCTCTCGCAGGACCCGTCTGATGATCGCACCCACGTATACATCTATATATATATATATATATATATATATATATATATATATATACCTTGGGTATGCTCCACTCACTTGTCCCCCTTCCTAACTAGATTGTGCCATTTTACTACACACAATTTGCGTTTATATAAATAAAACCGTTCCGTCCTTTAGCGATGGGTGCTCGCTCTCAGTTAATTCCTGGCTCTGGCTAGAACTCAGCCGTCCCATCCTGCATTTTTGTGCCTTTCTCGTACACTGAAGCCTTGCCACACGGATTACCATACCTCAGTAACTAGGCTTCACTTCTCTACGCACATGCCCATGGTAAGTTAAGACTTCATTCCAACCGGAATCCGTATGCCCCTGCCGAATACCCCCCACATGAAAAATCCTCAATTTAACACTCAGTGTTTTCCCCCTTTTTTACTGTTTGCCGTCCTTTACCACAGCTGGTGAACTGACCAGACTGTTATCTTCCTATTTTCTCATTCTTCTTCCAGACCATACCATCTACTATTGTTTTATTCCTGGTTCCCAAACGGACACCCTCTCCTCATCCACCGCCTACCTGATATCGCCCCAAATCTCTACTATCACCCCACTACCCTAGAAAGCTACCCGTCTCCGTCTAGGGATCCCTGATAAACCTGCCCAGTAGCCAAACGATAACCAACTGTTCGGATAACAAAATGTTCATTTTCTTGCTTCCATATAAACGATAATCATAACCCACAGCTGGAACACTCTCCAGACTGCCGCACTCCTGATCTCTTCCAGGTTGCATTGGTTACTTGGGTAGCCATCGACCAAATCGACGTTTATTCCGGATTACCGTAAGGACTGGACGATTTGATCAATGGTTTAAACCTATACTCTCGCCTGCTGACGTTACGTGGGGCACCGTACATGGATTAACAAAACCTCATGAAAGTCTCACCGGATCGCAGAGGTGATTCCTGACACCAACCATCAACACATCCGCTCAACGTCTATTCCCAAATAATCCAACCCAACAGTTCAATTCTTCCCGCGTTGCAGTACGAAACCAATGGTCGGAACCCAGCCTTCGCAGCTGTCAACTTCGTCAAACCAGTCCTTTTTTACCTGCTTCCCACAACATTCTACCTGCCACCACCTGCAACCAAGGTCTTTACGGAACAGAATACCAGCCATCTGCAGCCAACCATAATTTGGTTAACAATTTTCTATCAAATACAAAAAAAACATTTTACACTCTTTCAACTCCTGCCTAGCCGAACCATTGACGTTTGTCTCCACTAATCCGTTTCATTGACGGCTTTTCTTTTCTTTAATAGTCCGTTATATGTCCATACACCATTCATGCTCTTCAAAAGTTCACTGAAGTCCCTGCGAAGCTTTTCGCCTTCATTTGAATTTCCATATGACACTGTAATCACCTGCACAAAAGGTCCGTTTTATTATCACCTTTGAATCACTTGCCTTAATTTCACATGCTTCCCCCACAATTAGTTACCCAATGCTGGATCAGTGTCCAATATTCCGCTGGTATCTCTGACTGCACTTTGAAAGCCCCACGCTTGCTTTACTTCTAACAATGTTCTTTGGCATCTCTTCCGTCCGGTTACTTGTTAGTGACCGTCCATTTGTCGCTTATATCAGCAATTCCACGACTGTCCAGCTATCCACACCGCCTCCAGCGATTTCGAAACCGATTTGGAATTCCCGCCTCAACCATTACCACTTTTGTTTACTCAAACACTACATGACTTTACTGGTGTATTTCGGTTGCTGTGATTTATAAATTTAGAATTTGTGAATACCTCACATTGACATGTACTGCTGTATACTCTGATCTTGCCTTGTGCATGTGTATTGACCACGGTCAAGAAATATACTATACTATACTATACGCGAATCATCGGCCATCGTCTGGTGCACTACGCTCGGTCAATAACGGAGAACACAGAGTACAAGAGAGGAAAGTGTATTGAGTAAGAACGAACGCAATAGAAACACGTCACACCAGTCCTTCACAGTTCCGGTTTCTCCGGGTCGGGATCACTACGCTCCCCAGGAAAAGCTGCAGATATTCCTGTCCTGGATTCCTCACCAGTCTTCGTCCAAACCAGACGCCTGACAGGTGCACCTGCAACAAACCAACGACAACAGATTAGCACCTTCAAAAGTCCTTCCAATATGGCCACTCTCTCTTATATTTACACAAGTTCGAATCAAGTTATGCAGCTTCAAGTGAGCAAAATATAAACAAACGTTGAAGTGTAGTGATTGGTGCATGCTGTACTTGTTTGGGGATCAATAAATAAAGAGCATGGTCTCAACAATACAAGTATAGGACAACGGCTAGGGAGAATTTCCACGCATGTACGTTACGTCGCCCACCAAATCCTCCCATGAAACGGTCAACATCCAAAGAAGGGATAGGGGTACTGATTCGCCCTAACCTACCTAGATCCTAAGTCATTACATACGTAAGTCAATATGGGCTTCATTCATCGTTGACCAGTCGCAGATACGCTTGCAGGTTTCTTGAGGTTATGCTCGATCTCTCGACGTCTTAGAGTTTCTTCTGAAAATGGTACGACATTATCCGTACATGAAAAATGACTTCGATGTGATCGGGATGCGTAGACAGATTACGGAATGTGAAGGAGAAAGCTGCCCGATAAGAGTAAAGCACTTGGCAAGATGAAGAATGAGAATTGGTGAGGAAAATCAAGATGGTTACAGGGTACTCGAAAATCAGGGGCTCAAATTGTGGCTTTATCACATAAGAAGTACGTTTGACCAACAACATATATCCACCTGGACACAGGTTGAATAATAATACAAATAGGTCACGGAAAAAGAAATATTTCTACGAAAGGTCATCAAGCGCTTGTTCGAGAGTTTCCACTGCTTCACAAACAATGTCGTGTCGTGTGATAAACTATGGTTTAGACAACTAACTCCATAGTAAATCGTGAACACCGTATGAAATTAGTCACAAATATGCTCCAAAGATGATGTGAAGGGTTGGGTTCTACGGGAGAATGCATGGGGAATAAATAAATAAATTCAGCCTAATTTGCTATCAGCAGACTTTGTTTTAGCTTGGTCTGTAGCGTCGACTTCACCCTTGCTATTGCCGCCTTCAAGCAGACTTACCTTACGGATATCTCGCAATACGTCTCTTTTGTTCGTTCTCACCACCACCGTGCGCACGAGGCCATCGATTTCTGTACGGCAGTCCTTGATCACTCCAACCGGCCAATCGTTTTTATGTAAGTGGCTCTCCACGAGGATGGCCACATCGCCACGTCTGAGCGACCTCTCTTTGGAGACCTACTTTTGCCGTAGCTGCGGTGTCAGTAAGTATTCCCTCGTCCATCGTGTCCAGAAAGCCTGTGCTAGGTGGTTCACTTGTTTCCATCAAACGATATACGTTCCACGTGGGGTTTCCGGTGTGATCACTCCTAAGTTTGTTCACAATAGTAACAGGTCTTTGGGGGTGAGAGCCAGTTCGACTTCCGGGTCTGGGGCGACTGGCGCCAGGGTTCTGTTTTTCAGTATGCGTTCTACTCCTGTTATTAAAGTAGTCAGCGTCTCGTCATCGAGATTTTTGTGGGGTCAGGACCGTGATAATGTTTTGGTCGGTCGTATCAACCTTTCCTAAACGCCATCGCGATGACTGGCCTAGGGTGGGTTGAAGTGCCATTCTATCCCCTTTGTTACGGTCTGGTTTTGCATTTTGACGTGGTCCAGGCGGTTCCACCATTTCTCTAACTCCTTATGAGCCCCAACGAAGTTAATAATATTAATAATAATAATACTGGTATATTTCTCGGCCATAGTCGAGATGCACGCTGTAGCGCATGATCATGGTGTAACACGTTACTCAATAAGATGGAATATTCACAAATTCAGAATATGAAAGTCGAGAGTATCAAAGATGGAAAAACAAAGCCAGCCACAGTTTGAATGGATCATTCTGATATTTGTTTCGCGCGGCACTTTTGAACCGGTTTCGATTCCGGCCTGGGCACTGGTTCACGTTGGAAATATCGAAAAATCATTAATGCAGTGCTAAGGACGCATTACGAACGAGAATGATGCAAGCCAAGGAAACCGGAGGCCCACCGAGGTTATGCAGATGGAGTAAATTTTTGAGCAAGAGGAAAAAGGGGGGGGGGAAATTGTAAAGAAGTATGTTCGGGAAAATCAACGCATGTGAAGAGGATAGCGATCATGAAGACAATGCAAACCCTGAATGACGGATTTACCGGAGTTCAATAAACGGAATGAGTTTTGAAGCAGGGGAACATGAGACCAATTTTGTGAGAGTGAACACTGGTGGATATGGGAGAAACAGCAGACCATAAAAAGGTGAGTTTAGATTCAGGATCAGTAACATTGTCTGAGTATACATTCTTGGGGACGCTCCGCCTCGCGATGAACCTTTGAAAGGCCATTAGGAATGAATTGGTGGTCATATTATGCACTACTTTAGGATGGACTGCTCTGGATTGTAGGCATGTTATCAGCAGCCATATCTCTTTTGGGTGCTCATTTGCTGTCGTACAAGTAACGGGCCAAAGCAGTCGACGCCAATTTCCACGAACGGGCACCATCGCGGTTGAACTCTTACGGCTGGAAGGGGGCCATCATTTGTTAGCCTGCTACTGCCCTCCAGCGACGACAAGTGATGCAGTTGCCTATGACTCGCTTGACCGTCGATGATCCCTTTGTCACCCAAAATCGTCGACTTATACTGCTCCCTCTCCTCGATGTACATGGTCTATCAAGCATCTCGTTATGTATTGGTCACCAGGGATTATCAATGGGTGTTTTGTTTCGTACTCTAGATTTGATTTCGTCAGCCGCCCTCCAACTGTCAGTAGTCCGCTGGTTCGCATGGAGTTTAGTCTTCGGATACTGCTGTACAACATTCGACTTCCTTTAGTGTTACCATCTATCCTGGCTAGCTTGTGGGCCTCGAACGGGAAAGCGTCTAGTTGCAGTAGGCGTAGAAAGTCGAGTTCAGCTTGGTTCAGCTCTCCGGGTAGTATCGTCCCCACATTTAGTGTGTCCTGCGGTCGTGCGCCTTTCGTAGTCAACGAAAGTACTGCGTCTCGTGTCCTCCCGACCACGGCTCTTAACATTTTTGCCCAGTTGGGAAATTGGCACAGCTTTTCCATTAGGCTTACGCTTCCCGTTAAGCTTGTAGGCAGTATCAGTCTTTTGGCCTCCATATCGCCATGATCAGGCTTAGGTATTGGTGGCTTTGGCCACATCTCTGAGGCGGCAGTTAGGAAGTCCGATCCCATTGTCCACATCCGCAAACTCTCTAGTGTTTTCAGTCCCCTTGAGCGGAAGTTGGCCGGGTTAATGGCGGATTGCACATAGTGCCACTGATGGGCTTTAACCCACTCGTGGATTATGGTGAGCCTGTCGGCCAAGAAAGTGTTGAGACGAGTGGTAATGCTGTTTATGTAATGTAGTACCGTGGCTGGGTCCGTCCAAATGTTTGGTTCACAGGTTATCCAGTGGAAGCATCTAATCAAAGTCGCGGCTTTTACGGCCAGTACTGCTGCCGTCAGTTCCAGCCTCTTGTTCTTTATGTGTTATGCCACGAAATTTTATCTTTCAGTTTTACATCGTGACCCTCTCATACATTGCAAAGCTTTATCGCTTGAATACTTCTCCTTCAGGAATGTTTCCCTTTCACGATAGCAACCTATCCCTCAATCTAGTTTGGATCTCCGACAGGACATTCTTCCTTCTGTAGGATTTGTGTGGTCCTGTACCATCCCTCACCCACCCCACTCCTTGGCAGAACGACTACACCTACCTTCAGCCGGATCTACCACTTGACCTTGAATTTAAATTCACCGGGCGTTACAGCAACAATTGACTTGAATGCTTTCTCTTGTATTCAGTGGCGTTCACATAATCATACAATCTTTCGGTAGCTTTTATCCAGCTTTCAACTCTACCGCTTGATCTTGCTTTGCAGCAAGCTTTGGGGTTAACCGAAATAAAATATTAATAATATTAGAATAGACAGCTTTTTCACTGGAGCCACTCTGTCCTTTGCGGATAACATTAGACTGTGCCACCTTCCATTTTCGTCTAACCAGGAGCCATATGCCACTATCGCGTAGAATGCTTCCGATGCATCAGAAAATAAGTAAAGTTGGCCATCGTTTGTGCAATTAATTCCTGTCAAGCATCTTTGTATTTTGATTTCATCAAGTTGCTCAAGGTTGTGCGGCCAGCAGCGCCATCCCTTATCGTCGTCATCCTGGAGAGGTTCGCCCCAACCCGTCCCTCTCTAGCACAGCTATTGCAGCAAGCACTTCCCCGGTAACAGCCATGGCGAAACAAAACCTAGAGGATCATAGAGGCTTGGGACTGATGATAGGGTTCCTCTCCGTGTGACTGGTCGTTTGGGTAGGTCAAGAGTAAATATGAATTCGTCACCTCTGGGCTTCCACTGAAGACCAGGTGTGCGCTGCGTTTGTGAGGAGGATCCCAAAAGCTCTCTCTTACACTCTATTTTCTCGGACTTCGGTATAACATTGAGCACCCCTTGGTTGTTCGAAATCCATTTAGTGTGGTTGAATCCTCCGGCATTTAGAGTGGCGATCAGTTCTGTCATATACAGAATTGCAGTATTTGGGTCGTCAAAGGGACACAGCAAACTGTCCACGTAGAAATGGTCCATTGCTCTTCCTAGCAAATTGATGGTGCCTCCGAAACGCTTGACGGTTTTCCGGAGGGCAAAATTAGCACAGAAGGGGGATTATACCGTCCCAAAGGGATAAACGGTTAACCTGTACTCGTCAGGTGCGCGACTTACGTCGTTTTCAGGCCACCAGAGAAGACGGAAGGCGTCCCTATCTTTAGCGGGCATCTTTACTTGTAGAAACGTTTCACCTATGTCCGCAGAGACAGCTATTTTTCCTAGCCGGAAACGACATAAAACCTCGACTAGTGGTGTTGTCCAGGCTGGGCCCTGTAGTATATGGCCGTTGAGTGACACACCCTGACATTTCGCGGCACAGTCGAAAGCCACTCTGACCTTCTTCGGCTTCTTTGGGTTCACGACTGGGTGATGGAGAAGGAACCACCTCAAATTTGCGCTAATTACCGATGTATCCACTCTTTCTTCATAACCCAAGTCGATGTTATGTTGCACGACTCGCGTCTATTCTATCCTTAATTGTGGTTCTCGAATTAGCCTGGTTTTCAGGAGGCATAATCTTTTCAGAGCCATCTCTCGGCTGTTTGACATTGGTTTTATGTTGGGTCTCCACGGGACAGGAACCTCGAAACGATTCAATAAATACTTAACGTTCTCGGCTACCTTTCTCAAAGTCGCCCTATCTTTTTGTGATGGGGCATCTCTATCAATGGCCAGGTCGGCAAATTCGGCGTTACACGGCAGTTGGAACGCCTGTTCAATGTTGGCCGTTTCCACCGAAGTGCGGTTGATTTGGATTAGTTTCACGCAACTTCCATCTGTACTGCCATATAAAGTCCAGCCGAATATAGTGCGTAATGCGCAGGGCGCTTCGCGGCTTCCTATTCTTTGATCTAGACCCAATGCGCTTCCGGTACATCAGAGCCGATCAGCAGATCAATTTCGTTATTCCGCCACTCCTCGATGCGGCCACTGAGTCGGAATCGACTGCACTGACTGAGGTACTCTCATCGGCAGGTCCTTTATGGTGAATGCTTCCAGAGTTTTTTGCTTCCTCGTCCTTGACCAAGGAAAAGAGTTGTAGGTGCAGTTTGGTCGACTGGATAACTTCGGTGCCACTCACTGTGCTCATTGCTAATGAAGATTGATTCCCTCTGATCCCATATCTCTCTGCGAACTCCTTCCTTACTAGCGTGGTATCCGAGCCATTATCTACCAGGGCCAACGCTCGTATAACCCAAACTAGGGTTTCTATGCCGACTGCCAATACTCCCAGGCGAATGGGCTTGCTAGTGGAGTGAGACACTGAGCAGACCACACTTGGCTTCGGGGCAATTTTGGCATTCAAAATCTGGCGTTTGTGTAGTAGGTTATGGTGCTTCCCATGGCATCCCTCCTGACTACAACCAGGTTTCGTTCGGCACACCGCTGCTCGATGTGAATCGTTGAGACAGACGAAGCAGGCACCCAGTCTCTTGGCCATTTCCCATCGTTCATCGACCTCTGTGTTGCGGAAGCGAGGGAATTCAGCTAGGTGATGAGGCCCCCCACAAACTTTACACACCCGCAAGTTTTCATCTTCGCGAGATAATGTGTAAGTGTATGCCCATTGTTGGCTTCTATTTGGTTCCCTGGTCCAGCTTTGCGTCGTCGTAATCCTAGGTAACTTGCCCGTCTCGTGCACAAGTTGACCGAAACGACTGTTTGCTATTCGAGCATGACCGTCTATGAACTGCTTCAGGTCTTCGAATGTGGTTTCTCGCCCAAATCTACCGATCCCTTCGGCTTCCTCGGCCCATCTACCCTGTAGTTCTGTAGGTCAACTGCGTACTATGGTCTCCAATGTGTGCAGTGCTTTCAGGTCCGATCGATAATCTAGGTGATTCAGTGCGATTCTGCATTTCCGCATTTTTATCACCAGGCTGGCTAAAGAGCCCGACTCGCCTTTGGAGAGTTTTTCCTCTGATATAAACCATCGATCAAATTCCGAGCGACTTCAAATGGTTGCCCAAGTGGGTCTTTCAGGATTTCACGTGACCGAGTGTAACCTTCTTCGGGATCCAGCATCGAGCACCCTTCGATTGCTTCCCTGGCCCTCCGCTACAGTAATTAAGTGAATACAGGAATCCCTGTCCTGGATCGGATACTCTCCTCTCCACAAAGTTCTCGTACTTTTTAACGAACTTACAGTATTGTTCTGCGCTCCCATCGAATGTGGGCAATTCCACTCTTGGTAAGTCAATAGCGTGGTTTACACTGGCACAAGTCGAATTTGATCGTTCCACGGAACTGCTAGGCGGACTGGCTGTACGCTCTGCGGTCTCCAAAGTTGCCTCTCGCTCCCGTCTTTGGAGTTGATCTTTCCTGGCGGATTTAGCTTCTTCCTTAGCCTGCCTAGGTTGGGTTTCCAGCTCAACCTTACTTAATCGATCGATATCATCACCTTTAAATTCCATACCACTGGCTGAAGTACACGAAGTTGCACTGACAGGATTAGTAGACCTAGCAATATCCAAGGAACCAGTACCAACCAAAAACACCCCAGGGACTTGCCGGGTTACTTCCTGTCTAGCTTCGGTTCGCCTTCGTCCTCTTCTTAGCATTTCTGATTGATTTACTCCCGGAGATTCCAAGTTGAGTACTGTAACGGTTATTCTGACTGTGAGCAACGCGTAGCCAAATCAAAACGAATCCCAAAACCAGAACAAGATTGATTCGTAGTTTCTACGGTACTGGGTTAACTAGTTATACGCACGTAAATATGTACAAACCTCAACTGTACGGCCACAACGTCTAACAACGAGGACCAGAGTTCAACAAATGCCAGTGTCAGGTACCACTGTCAGGGCAGTCCAAGTTCAAATCAGATCATGCCACTTCGAGTGAGCAAAATATAAACAAATGTTGGATTGTAGTGCATGCTGTACTTGTTTGGTGGTCAATAAGATAAAGAGCATAGTCTCAACAATACAAGTATAGAACAGCGGCTAGGGAGGATTTCCACGCGTGTACATTACAGTCATGATGTAGCAAGGTACTCAATAAAATGAAGTGTCCACAAATTTTAGGAATAAAAGTCAAAAATGCCAGCGATAGAAGGACGTAGCCAGTGTACCAACCGGTTGTGGAAAATCCCCATTTAACCCTCGCGATTCAGTATTTTTCCTAACATCACTTCTTTGCCTACTTTATTGACTTGTTTTCACGAACTGGTTGTTTCTATGGACCAATTGTTGTTTGTTCGCGCCCAGAGCGCTACTTTGGCACATCCTTGTTCAGGACCTGCGTGACGCACATGCTGTCTGCTCACACGCTGCTATTCGGTTTCTCGTTGTTGAGTCCTTGTGATCGTATTATTGAGGTTTGTATATTGTTTATGTCATTGTTTATTGTAATAATCTAGTATCGTAGGATATCACGGATAATCGTTTTTTGATTTCGGGATCCGTTGCGAATTTGGCTACGCGTTGCTCAAACATTCTTCACAGCCAGCATTAGTTTCAATGGACCTTTCTAACAATGGTTTTCGCGGCAATTCCAGACCAGTTTCGAGTTCGAACTGGACTGTGGTGCGCCCTGGGAATGCCGAGAATATCTGTAATGCATGGTGCTAGAGAAGCTTTATGAACGAGATTGATGCAAGCCAAAGAGAACGAATGCTGACTGGAATTATGCGAACAGAGTGAGTTCTGAACAAGAAGAAAAAATTGTGCGGAATTATGCTCGGGAAAGTCGATGCATGCGAAGGGAATAGCAATCCATGACGATGATGCAAACCCCGAATGGTGGATTTATCGGGGTTCAATAAGCGGCATGAAATTTGAAACACGGAGGCATGAAACCTTTTTTATGAATGTGCCCTTGGGAACTCTGATGGATTTGGAAGGAACGGCTGTCCGTAAAAAGGTGTGTTTAGTTTCAGGATCATTAACCTGCAGCATCCAGAAATGAGAAGGCGCAACCAAAGGGTCCTGGAGAAGTGGAAAGTCAATTTCCGGCAGGCTACGATTCGAGGGAAAAATGAACCGTTGCAACGGATACTGAAGTGGAAAACCCCCGCATGAAACTGAGCTATATCATGCTGTTTCACTGACATATATATATATATATATATACATATTGACTCACTTGGTCTCAGTGTTATTCAACGTCAATACTGGTAATGTACAACGTCCCATCGGTAGGGTTCGCTTGGGGGGTCAAAGGGTGTTTCGGTCAATCATCTGGTTGTGGCTAGATATGGCGAATAAACCGGTGGCTGGTATTGACCGGTATATTATCAGGATGACCGTGAACTGTCACTTGTGTCAGCTGCAACGGTGATATCGGCAGGAGAGGCTTTGCATTGGGAAAGGCCTTACGATCTGATAAGTATTTGAGGGTACTTTCTGTCGGGTGGTTTCATTGTGATCCCAGTTGTTACGAAAGCTTCCACTTGAGTCTCTGTCTTTACGAGTCAAAATGACATCCTAGGTTATCCATTTTGGCGACTGAGACAGTGGGAGACGACGAACATGAAGTAAATGGCGATTGCAGTCTGGACGTGGTCCCTGCTGTGAGTTATGGTACTAGATGATGACAATAATAATAAACTGGTTACGTTTATATAAATGGGGCATGGAAAAAGTTTCGTTGAAGCTGTCAGTGGCACCTACCCCACTTCCTGGGTACTGTAGGCTCGCAGGGGACTCCGCTATTATGTTACCGGCTAGCAGAGTTGGGTACACTGATTAGGCAGCTGTGTATGCATTCCAAAACAATAGTGGTTTGTACTTTGGCGCGGCAGAGCTCGGATACCAAGAAAAACCTGAGGCCTTACAGTTAAGAGTAATTAGAAATAGCAACCCTCAATGCCGTTCGCTTAGGCAGAACTCAGGCTGGCACCAAGGCAGTTAGATAGGTTCGAAAGGACATTATGTGGGTGAATGGGACCGGTACATTGTTAGCATGGGGCTATACTTGATGCTGTTTCTTCTGGTATAGTGGTTATTCAATATTGAATAGTTTCTTAGGAGCCTTGAAGTAGAAGAAACTATTAAGGTGTCGATGGTGATGGATTAGAGGAAATTGGTCACTTGCCGAGAAATGTAGGTGTAAAATCGTCTATGCTTCTACTCGATGATGCTAGCTTACTGGGATTATACTCGAGTGTGACAAGGAAATATGATGAGGTGGTGGTTGCAAGGTTACCGTGGTGTCTTTGTCGTCGTTATCATGTTGCAGAAAAGGACAACACTGATGTGAAGACTGGTTTGGAGAACCGTGAGAGGTGGGAACGAGGTTTGGCCGAACTTTCGTAAGGGAAGCGAACTATAACTGTCTACATTCAATACTCGTGTTAGGCAGCACTGAGGCCTACTTCAGGTAGGGAGGTAGCTCGATACGCATCCATTGACATTCAGCTCGTGGGGCTCCAACAATGATCCACAGTTTTAGACATTTTTATTATTTTTTATAAGATTGTCACAGTCAGACATTTGGCGGTCAGAGAAGAAGGAGCTGTATCAGACTTTTGAGCAATGCGTAGCCAAATTTGCAACGGATCCCGAAATCGAAAGGCTATTATCCTTAAAATTCTATGATACTAGATTACTGAATGAACAATGACACGAAAGAGGTACAAACCTCACTTATGCAGTCACGAGGACGCAAAAAGCGAGAACCGAATTGCGGCTTGCGAGAAAGGAGCAGGTCGTGGATGATCGTGAGCCGGTAAGCAAGAAAAGTACCGAAACGGCTCCTGACGTTGCTTATGTAGTGCTGTACTATCTTTGAGTCCTTCCAAAATCTAGACCACCAAATGTAGAAGTAAAAGCGTCTCTTCACCGCTTGTACCCTCTTGGCCGCTAACTCGATTGCCCTGTGGTAAAGTCGCGGGACCGAAGCCGACTTCAGTGGGGCAACACGAGCTTTAGCGAACAGGATCCTCGTAGCATACTAGCCATCCCCCGTGCACCATCATCCGTATTCCACGGCTCCGTAACCGACCTCGGATGCGACAGAAAAGCGTATAGTTCCCCCGTCCGTGTTGCCCGACCAGGGGGAAAACATCGAGAAATACTTATGCCCCTTACATTCTTTACCGCGTTCAGAAATTCTTCCCAGCCTAGCCGGTCTTTTCGGTCCAGTGACTGGTCCCAGCCGACTTTCCTACGGCAGAGCCGCAGTGGCAGGATCTTTCCGGGGAACGGCCAGGGAGGAACAAAACCGAGGGGATCGAGCAAACTAGAGACGGCAGAAAGTATGCCACGACGGGTTCCCAGCAGCTCGGGAACGTTTAGCCGGAAAACAAAGTCGTCGTTTCCTCGTTTCATTGCATCCCTAGAGTGCTTTTGGTAGGGAGTGAAAGGCCTGCCAAATCTCCGACCCTTTCGGCCCTCTCGTGGTGCGGAGTGACTTCGAGCACTTCTGAAGTGCTCGACATCCTTTTCGTCGGATGGAAGCCGCCCCCTTCTAGCAATCTTGTCAGGCCCTTGAACTGCGCTAGGGCCGAGTCTACATCATCGAAAGACCCAAGATGGTCGTCGACGTAGAAGTTCTTGCTGACGCTATCTATCACCGTCCGATGGACTAGATCGCCATGTTTGTTCGCAGCTTCCCGAAGGGCGTAATTTGCGCGGAACGGTGACGATATGGCTCCGAAGAGGTGGACGGTCATCCTATAACTCTACTGCTGTGTCCCGGTCGCTTTCCTCCCCTCAGAGGAAACGCTAAGCATCTCGTCCTCCTACCGATATCTTCACCTGGTGAAACATTTCCCTGATATCGGCAGACAAAGCCACTCTACCCATTCTGAAACGGCACAAAACGTCGATCAGTGGTGTGGTCCAGTCAGGCCCTTGTAGTAAGCGATCGTTTACCGAATTGCCCTGGAACGTGGCAGCACAGTCGAAAACCACCCGCAGTTTCTCGGGTTTTGTGGTTGATGACCGGGTGGTGAGGCAGATACCAGATCCCCTTTTTGCCGTCGGTGTTGACAGGCACCCTTTCAAAGTACCCGAGAGCTTCGTTTCGTTTCAGTAATTCTGCATGTCTTTTCCACAAACTCTGATCCCGAACGAAGCTTCCTCTCAGTCGCTTTATTCTTCGCAGAGCACAGTTTCTGTTGTCAACAAAAGGGTCAGCCTGTGTGCGCCATGGGAGGGGAATTTCAAGTTGTTTTAGAGGCCTCCAGTTCCTTGCCACAATGTTTGCAAAGCAAAGCGGTCCTTTCGAGAAAACGATAGTCTTTCGTCTCCGAAATCGTGAAACTCCTTTTCATGCAGCCGCTGCAGTTTATACTCTATGCGATCCGTTTCGACTGATACCTAATTCACGAGACTATGTCCCCATATTGGACCATATAATATCCATCCCAGAGCTGTGCGTACTGCATAGGGTGCCTAGCCGTTGCCCACTCTCCTGTCAAGTACCCAATGTACCTCTGGCATTTCGCAGCCGATGAGGAGGTCTACTTAATCGTCTTCCCAGCCTACAACGGTTACATACTGCTGGTAAGACCACCAGCCAAAACTGTATTCACCGACCTTGGTGCTCTCATATGGAGATCAGCTAATGTAAATGCTTCCCTTGACTCGATTTTCTCGTTAGCGTCTAAGGAGATGAGCTGTAACCTCAACCGGTCAGCAGTCATCTTTTGTGTCCGGCCCACCGTGCTTACTGCTAACGGCGTCGTACTTTTAGCGAGCAGATGTTTGTCGGCAAGCCGCTTCTTCACCAGGGTAGTGTCCGATCCATTGTCAACGAAAGCCAACGCTTTGATCAACCCAGTTGGGGTCATCAGTCCCACGGCAGCTACTCCCAAACATACTGGTTTGCTGGTAGACCGCGACGTTGGACAGATAACACTGGGCTTGGTGTTCGTCTCTGGTGTGGTTTCTCTCGCCTGGTGTAACAAACGATGGCGTCTGCCCGCGCAAACCTCGTGGCCACATCTGTTCCTTGTTCGACAAGCTACAGCCCGGTGCGTGGTGTTGGGGCTTATAAAGCATGATCATGTCGTCCTCTCTATCCCCCAATGTTTGTCTATTGTCACACTGATGAACGTGAGACATTCTAGTAGCCCAAAGCTAGGGTCACAGGGCCTGCAACTTGGATGCCCTATAGTCTCACGTGAGATAGCGTGTGCGTTGGTTAAGGGATGGTATTTCTGATGTTCCCGTGTGGTCTTTTGAGCCTGGTTAGTGCTAGATTTGCTTACTTGGCTACAGTTTCGGATGAGCCCGCCAAATCTACTGTCGGCTATCTTGGTTTGTCTGTCCAAGCTTTTGGTCAGGTCTTCGGAGTTAGCCTCACTGTCGCCCCGGCCTATGCTTTCCGCTTCTCCCGCCCACCGACCCTGTAATTCGGCATTGCATCCAGGTCAGCCCCGGAACATAAGTGGTCGAGAGCTGTTGAACAGTTCTGCATTTTGATCACTAGGTCGGCAATTGTATAGACGTCGACCTTGATTCATTTTGCCTCTACCATCATGCCCTCTATTAAGTTATGGGCTACCTTGAACGGCTGGCTTAATAGGTCCCTCAAGATCTTTCTTGCTCTTGTGTGGCCTTGCCCTGGGTGGAGCTTGGTACACTCGCAGATGGCTTCTCCTGCTCGGCTTTGACAGAAAAAAGCCAGATAAGGAAGCCTTTGCCCAGGGTCGGTTATCTTGTTTTCGACCAAAGTTTCGAACTGCCTGATGAAATTGCAGTGGTGTTCAGAATGTCCGTCGAAAACCGTCAGTTATACTCTTGGCAGATCGATCGTTGGCGGAGCTGATGTTTTATATTCGACGACCAGCGCAGAGTTTCCTATATAATTGGCCCTGACCTATCGGACAGGTCGTAGTCGCTGACCAACCGCTCAAGCTCTTTCTGCCTATGCCTCTCTTCTGATTCCTGGGCCTGTTGTCTAGCTGGTGACAGCCGTTGTTCTAGGTCTATTATCCTCAATCTTAATAGATCTACATTCTCGCAATCCATATTACCCTCAGTAACACGTGAGCCAGCACTGACACGACTGAGTGTCCTGGCATTACCTGAAGAATCAAAGGTACCCAAAACCTCCCCAGTGATCTGTCGTATTACTTCCTGTCCAGATTCTAATAGTTTCTATTTTTTCCTTGGCGTGTTGTGTATTTTCTCGTTCCATGTTAATCAGATGAGTATCGCCACACGCATTTGCGTAGCAAAATTTGCAACGGATCCTAAAATCATAAAGTGATTACCCGTGAAATTCTACGATACTAGACTATTGAATGCACAATGAGACGTAACAGATACAAACCTCAATTATGCAATCACCGAATTGCGGCTTGCGAGAATAGAGCACGTGCATCACGCAAGTTCAGAACAACGATGGGACAGAGCAACTCGCTGGACGCGAACAAATAAGCATTGGTCCGTAAAGAACAGTGCAAAAACGTGTCAATGGTGTAAATAAGTGAGTGATGTAAGGAAAACATGGAAACTGCAGTGGTTTTTTGCGGGGGGGGGATTTTCTACGATCCGTCGTCACAGGAGCTGCTTTTGGTGGGCGACCCCAGCTCTCACGTTCCGGCCGAAACATGGAACTCATGTACCGAGCAGCTTTGAGAATAGGTCCACCACACCAGTCAATTAGTAGCAATACTGCAGCCTAGAGACAGGGGCCAAATGCTACAAAGCTAGTACTCCTGGAACGCAAGACAATGGGGCGTTTCTCCATTTTTTTATGCCATTCTCTTACTCTTTGGTGTTCGTGTCATCTCATTGGTGACCAACTCTGTGCAACGAGACCATCACCGCCAGGAATGTTTACAAGAGTGCCTCTGTAGCACTCGCCACATCCGTGAAGTCAGAATCCTAAGGCTGCTTATACGTGGCAGAAAATGCAGGAGGAGGTGGAGTCAACCACAGCCTGCATTCACTCGATGGGGTTCACGTTCACCAAAACATCCGTGCGCACAAAGGTGGGGCGCTACTTGTAGCACTAACAACGTGATGTATCAGGACAATCCACAGATGGTTTGTGGTTATTTCGACTAATCATCACGTTTTATATAGGACAGTCATGGGAAGATGCTAGGGTTATGTGATAGGAAAGGAAGTTCAGCTATGAGTGTCTTACGATTCGCTTAAGGATGACCACTGGATGGAGGATGAGGAGTTTGACAGGTGGTGCTTGTTGGGTAAGAGACAGAGGTAGAGACTAAATAAAAACTAGCCCTGGGAATGTTTGAAGGCCTTCTTTCATGCAACCATTGGTATTTCACATGTTCAAATACGATTTCAGAGGCACTGGCCTCGGCCATGAAAGTAAATACGTTTAGGCTTTGTAATCTGGTAGGTTTACGCTAAGGTAATTGCAACGACGAATAATGGTATGGCACATTCTAGGGATTATCGAGGGTTCTGGTTAGCATCCAAAGCTCTTTTCGTAAGCTCTATTAATAGCCATATATGGATTAATAAGAGCGATCCGTTTTTGGATCTTCAGCTCTACATGTAGCCTGGACTTAAATATGATCAGGGAATCTATATAAGGGATATCAGCTGGGAGCTCATTCCCCAAATTTGCACATTCAAGGAGAAAAAAGTTTCGCTTCAGGATTTCTGGGAAATAGGGTCTTTATGCGGTTTTCCTCATTGCGCAGCTGATGTGCCGAGCTTGTACTGAAATGAACTTGGCTAGAGGATAGAGCTCGCTTGTGGAGCAAGGTAAAGAAAAGTGCGAGGTTGTGTTTTATTCTTCTAGGCCACAGATTGTCAAACGGCAGGGGCATGTGGCCCTCCCGAGCATTTCTTATCTTTCTGGCTACAAGACTTTGTTTGCGAACAGTGCTCCGGAAGAGGTCGCTCTAAAACCCTACAACATGGGACGAAGGCTTCTGGGTTCTTGCCTGTAAAGCTATCCCCCCCTTTATTTAGTACCCCCCTGGGTACACTTAAGGCTCGCTAGCACTATCTTGGGGGCTTTAAGTCCTTTGCAACTATCACACCCAGGTCTTTTACCCGCGACACAATTCAGAGCGGAATACAGCTCGTTCCACCTGCTTTGGTAGTCAGCACTTGACCTTTGGCGTGATTCAGAGGCAAATCTCATGGATCTGCTGGTATGAGAACAACTCCTATATCCTGTGCTAAACGGCTGTCCGCTTTCTTCAGATCATCTGCAAAGATGAAACATAGACTGCTCATTTCTTTTTCAAGGATGAGCCGGAGTCCCAGCGTAGAACCCTTTGACAAGCAATTGGTAAACCGCTCCGGCCTCGATGGATAAATACGCAAACTGACACAGGAACTACCATTGCCAAGAAGGTGTGCTGTCCGGTTAACTTTCTTCACGCTTACCCCAAGAGTCTGCAGTTTATAGCCCAGCTAGCTGTCCCGGTTAGGCTGCCTGGATATCTTACGCCACACTCTATCTTGTCAACTGCTTAACAATTACAAGTCGGCCAGTTGTCTTCGTTCATATTTGTTCACCGTTCTTCCTTCCTCAATCTACGCCCCTTCGCTCCTTTAAACTCAGCTTCTCTACTTCCTCCTGCTCTCCCCCTATTCCACATACCAGCTGCATTTTCATTGCCACCGGTTGTAACAGCCGGTCGTGGAAAATCCCCCTTTTTCCCTCGCGATTCAGTGTTTTTTCCCAACATCACTCATTTCCATACACTATTGACTTGTCTTTACGAACTGGTTGTTTTTCTGGACCAATTGTTGTTTGTTCGCGCCCAGAGCGCTATTTTGGCACATCCTTGCTCAGGACCTGCGTGACGCACGTGCTGTCTGCTCACACGCTGCTATTCGGTTTCTCGTTGTTGAGTCTTTGTGATCGTATTATTGAGGTTTGTATATTGTTTATGTCATTGTTTATTTTAATAATCTAGTATCGTAGAATTATCACGGATAATCGCCTTCTGATTTCGGGATCCGTTGCGAATTTGGCTACGCATTGCTCAAACGTTCGTAACAATACTCAATACATCTATTTGGAACGAGGAAAATTCACGCAAAATGCCAAGGAAAGGATCAAAGGCAGTCGAACCCGGACAGGAAGTAATACGGCAAGTCTCTGGGGAGGTTTTGGGTACTTATGATTCTTTAGTTAACGCTAGATCGCCTAGTCCTGTCAGTGCTAGCTCATGTGTTATTGAAAGCAATATTGATCGTAAGGACGTTGATTTATATAAGCTGAGAATAATAGAACTAGAGCAACAGTTACTTTCGGCTAGACTACAGGCGCATGAAGCAGAGAAGTGTACACAGAAACAGCGAGAGTATAGGACCAGTGACTTCGACACTTCCGATAGGTTAGAGTGCAGTAAGGTAGGGAACCCCACGCAGGTCGCCGACTACAAACCACCATCGATCGATCTGCCTAGAGTGGAGTTAACGGTTTTCGACGGGCGAGCTGAGCAATATTGCAAGTTTGTCAAACAGTTCGAGACGTTCGTTGAAAACAAGGTGACCGACCCTGGGCAAAGGCTTCTTTACCTTACTCACTACTGCCGAGGCCGAGCGCGAGAAGCTATCGACGGATGCACCATGCTCGATCCAGAACAAGGCTACACAAGGGCAAGAAAGATTCTGAGGGACTTGTTTGGCCAACCTTTCAAAGTAGCCCGTAACCTAATAGAGGGCGTGATGGCAGAGGCAAAGAAAACCAAGGGCGACGTCTACACCATGGCCGACCTGGTGATCAAGATGCAGAACTGCTCAATAGCCCTCGACCATTTAGGTTACAGAGCTGATCTAGACGCCATGCACACTTTGGAAGGCATAGTCCGTCACCTCTCTCCCGAACTACAGGGTCGGTGGGCGGAAGAAGCTGAACGGATAAGCCGATGCGACAGAGAAGCCAACTTCGAAGACCTGACTGAATATTTAGACAGGCAAACGAAGATAGCTGACAGCAGATTCGGCCGACTCATCCGGGACAGCAACCGAGCAAACAAGCCCGGTACTAGCCAAGTCCAAACCCCTGTACGGGAACATCCAAAGTACCAGCCTTGGACCAACACACACGTCATTTCACGAGATGCTACGGCGAAACCAAATTGCAGATCCTGTGGTACTAGCCATGGCCTACCAGAATGCCCCAAGTTCGGCAATGCCACAATAGACGAACGGTGGGGAATGGCGAGGATGGCAGGAGCATGTTTCATCTGTCTCAACACCACGCACCGGGCAGCAGCCTGTAGAACAAGGAATCGATGTGGTTACGAGGGCTGCACGGGCAGACACCATCGGCTGCTGCATCAGGCGAGAATAACCATATCCGAGGCGAGTGCCAAGCCCAGCGTGATCTGTTCAACTTCACAATCTGCCAGTAAACCGGTACGTTTAGGCGTAGTGGCCGTGGGAGTAGTGACTCCGACTGGGATAGTCAAGGCGTTGGCTTTCGTTGATAGTGGATCCGACACCACTTTAGTGAAAGAGCGGTTTGCCGACAAACACCAACTGGCTAAAGGTGCGACGTCGTTAGCAGTGAGCACGGTGGGCGGAACACAGGTAATGACTGCCGGTAGATTAAGGCTGCAACTCATCTCTCTAGACACTAACGAGGAAATTGAACCAACGGAGGCATTCACGTTAGCGGATCTTCCCATGCGAGCACCAAGGTCGGTGAACGCAATCTTGACTCGATGGCCCCACCTGCAGGATGTAACCGTCGTAGACTGGGAAGATGATGAGGTGGATCTCCTCATCGGATGCGACGTGCCAGAGGCGCATTGGGTGCTTGACCAAAGAGTGGGCGACCGCCAGGCACCTTATGCCGTACGCACGGCTCTGGGATGGATGTTATACGGTCCAGTAGGGGTACGCGGTTCCGTGAATTACTTATCCGCCGAAACGGACCGCATAGAGTATCATCTGCAACGGCTTTATGAAAAGGAGTTTCATGACATTGGGGACGAAAGACCGACGTTGTCTCAAGAGGATCACTTCGCTCTACAAACGGTGCGGCAAGGCACTAGAGGCCTTAAAATACAGTTCGAGGTTCCCCTCCCATGGCGCACACCGGTCGACCCGTGGACTGACAACAGAAATTATGTTCTCCAACGATTACTACGACTAAAAGAACGCTTCATTCGAGACCAGAATCTGTGGGAACGATACGCGGATTTAATGAAGCGAAACGAGGACCTCGGTTACGTTGAAAGGGTGCCTGTTAACACCGACAGCAAAAGGGGTATCTGGTATCTGCCTCACCATCCGGTTATCAACCCCAAAAAACCCAATAAACTGCGCGTGGTTTTCGACTGTGCGGCCAAGTTCCAGGGCAAGTCGTTAAACGATCGCCTACTACAGGGGCCTGACTGGACCACACCACTGATCGATGTTCTGTGCCGTTTCAGAGTGGGTAAAGTGGCTTTGTCTGCCGACATTAGGGAAATGTTCCATCAGGTGAAGATTCCGGTAGGAGAACGAGATGCTTTGCGTTTCCTGTGGTGGGAAGGGAGCGACCGGGACAACGCAGTGGTGAATTATAGAATGACCGTCCACCCCTTCGGAGCCATATCGTCACCATTTTGTGCCAACTACGCCCTCCGAGAATCAGCGAACAAACATGGCGATCTGGTACATCGGACGGTGGTAGAAAGCGTCAGCAGGAACTTCTACGTCGACGACTACCTTGGGTCATTCGATGATGTGGAATCAGCTCTAGAGCAGTTCAGGGGTCTGACGAGATTGCTGGAAGAGGGTGGCTTCCATCTAACTAAATGGATGTCGAACGCTTCGGAAGTGCTGAAGGTCATCCCGTATCACGAAAAGGTCGAAAGGGTAAGAGATTTGGACGGCTCCCCACTTCCTATCGAGCGCACTTTAGGGATACAATGGGACGCGGAAACGGACGATTTTGTTTTCGAACTGAACGTTCCCGAGCTGCCAATAACCCGTCGTGGCATACTATCTGCCGTCTCAAGTTTGTTCGACCCGCTCGGTTTCGTCTCACCATGGCTGCTACCCGGAAAGATCTTGCTGCAGCGGCTGTGCCGTAAGAAAGTTGATTGGGACCAGTCACTGGACCGAGGGGACCGGCTGGACTGGGAGGAATTTTTGAACACCTTGAAGAAATTAGGGGACATAAGAATACCACGATGTTTGACCCCTGGCCATACGACACGGACTGGAGAACTACATGCCTTTTCCGATGCATCCGAAGTCGGTTATGGAGCTGTGGTGTACGGACGATGGTGCGCAGGAGATGGACAATATACCACGAGGATCCTGTTCGCCAAAGCCCGCGTTGCTCCACTGAAGTCGGTCTCAATCCCACGCCTCGAACTCAGCGCAGCCGTGTTGGCAGTCAGGGTGGTGCAAGCTGTGAAGAGATGTTTCGATCTCTACATTTGGTCGGTGAGCTTCTGGACGGATTCAACGATAGTACTTTACTACATTAACAACGTACGGAGCCGGTTTAGTACTTTCGTTGCTAACCGGCTCACGATTATCCACGATGAATCGGCCACGCACCAGTGGAGTCATGTCAGGTCTGGCGATAACCCGGCCGACCTGTGCTCTCGAGGTGCGAACAACTTCAGGCAACTGGACACGTGGACGAGAGGGCCGAACTTCCTGCAATTGCCCAAACAGGACTGGCCCGTGTTCGAATTAAAACCCCCTACGGAATTGGAACTGGAGATCAAAGGCGTAGTGATAGCAACCAACGTCGTCGAAGCGTCGCCCATTTTACCGCGACTGGTCAGGTTTTCTTCCTGGATGAAGACGCTTCGTTCGCTAGTTTGGTTAACCAGGTTCAAGATAAGTTTACTAGTCATGAAAGGGCTACGGCCCTCAGGTCGGATACCGGTCGGCCCGATAGGTCCCGATGAGCTACAAGCGGCAGAGTACGATATTTTCAGAATGATACAACGCGAGGCTTTCGCCCGAGAACTCAAGAGGGCGGAAGAAGTGGGGCTGACCAATGAAGACATGCCATCTCCAAGAGGCGAGCTGAAGCGTTTAAACCCCAAAATCATCAACGGACTGCTGCGGGTGGATGGTAGGCTGACCAACGCCCACCTGAACTTCGACACAAAGTATCCTATACTGCTGCCTGCGAGACAACCCGTAGTAGAGCTAATGATTCAACACGTCCACGCCGTAGAGGGACATGCCGGGGAAAGTCACGTGACGAGCGTCATCCGAAAGCGTCTTTGGTTGTTGAGAGGACGAGAGACTGTAAAACGCGTGATCCGACGGTGTGTGCAATGCAGGAGACGCAATGCCACAGCAGGCAAACAACTCATGGCCCCGCTACCAGAATGCAGGGTAACTACGGGCTGGTGGCCGTTCAGTGACACCGGGTTGGACTATTTCGGGCCCTTGTGGATCAAGTGCGGGAAAAGATTAGAAAAGCGATACGGATGTATCATGACGTGCATGAAATCACGTGCGGTGCACCTAGAAGTCGCACATTCGATGACGACCGATTCGTTTCTACGGGCCTTGCAAAGATTTATCAACCGAAGAGGCGTACCGGCAGACATATACTCAGATAATGGATCGAACTTTGTGGGCGCTCAACGGGAATTGCAGCGCTGGCACAAGAACATAAACAGGGACGAACTGCAGAATCGAACCGTGGCCTACGGCATACGCTGGCATTTCAACCCCCCACAGGCCAGTCACCGAGGCGGCATATGGGAACGCATGATCCGGTCCGCCAGACGGATATTGCTGTCAATCATGGAGCAGCAGCCGCCCGACGACGAGACCCTGAACACCGTCATGACTGAGGTGGAGCGAATCCTGAACAACCGCCCCCTGGTTCCAGTATTGAACGGCGACCCCACCCACCTGGCGCTCACCCCAAACGACTTATTGACGCTAAGGTCGAACGAGGGTTTCCAAGGGCCGGTAAACCTTCGTGGGAGCTACCTCCATGGGTGGAAGCAAGCGAACTATCTGGCCAAGGTCTTCTGGAGGCGATGGCTACGGGAGTACCTACCGGCTTTGCAGACTCGACAGAAGTGGATGGCCAAAACAAGACCATTCAAAGTTGGGGACGTGGTTATGATCGCCGACGAACGCGCACATTTCAGCGCTTGGTCTTTGGGAGTAGTTACGGAAACCATCAAAAGCACCGACGAAATGATAAGAACGGTGAAGGTGAAGACAGCTAACGGAGTGCTCATTCGTGACATACGCAGTATTAACCTACTCGAGAGCGAAGACGGAGGAGCTGATAACCCTGTGGCCTAGTAAACCTTTTTCACACCAGTAATCGAGGTGGATAAAGAAACACCATATATACCACACAATCTCCGTCAAACACGTTAAGGTGCTCGCGGTCCCTTCGTTGACATTACAGAAGGTTCTTTCCGATATGTGGTGATGAGTGCGATTCCATTATACATCCCGATACATACGCGCATGCACGACGCACTCTACATCCCGTAAACCCATCATACATGTGACAGTGTTCTTTGTTCGCCTTTTGTTGACGCTACCGAATGCCCCTTGCACATGTGGAAGTAGTGGAGCTCAGGTCACACATGCATGCTACATTTACTCGTTTTCTTGCCACGCGGTCTTTTGTTGACATTGCAGAAAGTCCTCCCTTGATGTGTAGTCATAACTGTGATTTCATTGTAACCCCGGCACACACGCACACGCACGCACACACACGCACGCACACACACACTCAAGCGCGTACATCCAGGACCGGACGGCCCCTTACGAGGACAACGTCTATGTGACCATTCACGCCCGCCATCGGTCATTTGGTCCTGTGGAAGATGTAGACTAGCCTCACGTCTATGTAGCCAATGGGTTAGGTGCGACCAGTAGTAGAACGTCGACGACGAGCATTAGACGCGCGCACTGACAGCAGGGCCTAGGCAGGTAGGAAGAATCAGTACCTTTATACCGAACCTTTGACTTTGCTAAGGATCCAGGAGGATTTTGGTGGGCGGTGTAACAGCCGGTCGTGGAAAATCCCCCTTTTTCCCTCGCGATTCAGTGTTTTTTCCCAACATCACTCATTTCCATACACTATTGACTTGTCTTTACGAACTGGTTGTTTTTCTGGACCAATTGTTGTTTGTTCGCGCCCAGAGCGCTATTTTGGCACATCCTTGCTCAGGACCTGCGTGACGCACGTGCTGTCTGCTCACACGCTGCTATTCGGTTTCTCGTTGTTGAGTCTTTGTGATCGTATTATTGAGGTTTGTATATTGTTTATGTCATTGTTTATTTTAATAATCTAGTATCGTAGAATTATCACGGATAATCGCCTTCTGATTTCGGGATCCGTTGCGAATTTGGCTACGCATTGCTCAAACGTTCGTAACACCGGTGAAAAACCTGTCCCTGTACATACAATAATATTGTAATATTGCTATATTTCTCGGCCATGGTCGAGACGCACGCGCTAGCGCATGATCATAATGTAACACGTTATTTAATAAGATGAAATATTCACAACTTCTGAGCGTAAAAGTCAAGAGTATCAGCAATAAAAAACATAACCAGCAACAGCTTGAATGGATCATTCTAATAATGGTTTGCGCGGCTATTTCGAACCACTTTCGAATCCTAGCTAGGCAGTAGTGTAAGGCGGAGGCACTGGTAAATCTTTAACGCAGTGCCAAGGACGCATCATGAACGGGAACGAAGCAAGCCGAGGAAACCGGAGGCCTACTAAAGTTCTGCGAACGGAGTAAATTCCGAACTAGAAGAAAAGGGAAGAATAAAAAAATTGTAAAGAAGTGTATTCGGGAAAATCAACGCATGCGAAGAGGATAGCGATCACGAAGACGACGCAAACCCTGAATGACGGATTTACCGGAGTTCAATAAACGGAATGAGTTTTGAAGCAGGGCGGCATGAGAACAATTTTGTGGGGGTGAACACTGGTGGATGTGGGAGAAACAGCAGACCATAAAATTGTGAGTTCAGATTCAGGATCAGTAACATTTACCATTTTGAAATAAGAAAGCGTAACTGGAGGGTCCTCGAGAAGTGGAGAGTCAATTTCCAGCCGGCTACGGGTTGGAGGGAAGATAAACAGTGGTAACGGATAATAAAGTGGGAAATCTCCGCATGGACTTGGGCGTTAACATGTTGTTTCACTGACGAATATACATGTGTGTTGACACATTTGCCTTCAGTGCTATTCAGCGTCATTTCTGGTAACGTACGACATCGAGTGCGTAAGTTTCGTCTGGCAGGGTAAAGTATGTGTCGGTCGATCAGCCGAGTGTGGCTGTATATTAGCGGCATGCTCGTGAACTGGAATTCGCGTTGGTTGCGTTTGAAAACGCTGAACGATTTGACAAGCAATTAGGAGTATTTCCGGTCGGGTGGCTCGATTTCGGTCCCAGTTGCTATGGTGGGTTCCTCTTGGGTCTCTGTCCGTACGAGTCAAAGTGGCGCGCTTGGTTATCCGGTTTGATGGCTGAGATAATTGGAGACATCGAACCTGAAATAAAGGGGGTTGCAATCCCTGAAGCATTCGACCTGAACATATTCTTATACCCTAGTCTTCCCGTGATCCCCGTCTAACCAATATTTCTCCCGTTGGCTCTGCGTCGCTCACTTCAGCAAAATCTTGATGATAGATCAAAGCACCGTAGCTGAGGTAAGCACGCATATATCCGAGGCTCCTGCTGGACTGGAGGACATGTGGTGTCAACCTGATACCTCGCTGAAGCCGTAAGGTCGTGTGCAGTGTGCCGCGGTGCCTTCAGTTTTCGTGCTTTGCCGTGCGAAGCATAATCTGCTTGCGGAGGATGTCCTAAGCTTTAAGGTTTCTGATTATCGAATCTCAGGCAGTAACGCTAAGACTGGATGAACTAACCAAGTAAGCAATAATGGTGTAATCTCACCTGCAATGCATTTAAGACCAACAGATCCCATGCTTCCCGTCATGCATGAACTCATCCTTCGTCCTGCCTCTGAACTGTCAAGCAAAGGATGATGTAAAACTCCTGATGAACAGCTCCGGGGAAGCAATTTTGCAGCTAAGTTCGATGGTTCACCTAAACGGTATATTCCATTCTTCCCACAATTCGACGGTCGGTTCGAGAGTTAAGTAACGGATGGTGGTCACAGCTTGAAGTATTTGCTCTAGCGCCGTGAGAGGAAAGCGAAGGAAACTACTCGAGGTTAAATATTCTATCCTACCAGTAAAGGCCCTCAGCAGGCGAGGGGCATGTCGAGAAAGTCTTGGCCACAGGCATCATATTATGCTTCGCACGCCGAAAGGAATAACCAGATCACTATCGATTGTTCAAGACCAACGCCCCCTGTTGTCATATGCTAGCATGTCCAGGTACACTGGAAAAAATTCGGGGTATGCTTGGCGTGAATTCGATTTGCTTCATAGAAGCTGTTTTGGGTAATTTACTACTGCACTTTGCGGTCGATTGAGTAAAAAGAGGCGACGGGGTTCATGAGGCAGCCAAGGAACCAGGGACTCCCGAAATGTTTCGGTTCATGGTTGCCGAGGTACTCCAACATCGGCCTATTGCAGGGCGACTTCAATCTCCCTCAAATTAGTCGGCATACCCTCTCTGCTCCTCTCAATCCTATGCACCTAGTTACTAGTAATAATCTTGGTGGCTGGACGCGACATGTTTCCGAACCTACAATAAAAGCAAACATACTAGACGTGATATTTACTCACAACATGCCGCTCACCGACGCGTCAGCAACTCAAAACGTCCCCGACAGTGACCATAAAAAGGTTATCTGCCATCTGCCCCTTAGTGGCTCACCGAATCAGGCACACCCTTCCAACAATACACTCCTATGCAAACATTGGGCCTCGCTAGTCACACTTATTCGCCAAAAAGACGGGAGTGATTATTTTCTCGCCCTAGGTCCTCAGAATGCTGTTGATATTTTCTACTCCTTCTCTGACAGTCTGAGGAAATTGTCTTATAATTCCCACGTTGTACCTAGAAAGAGGTCCCTTAACTCGCCACCCCGCAAGTAGTATCATAAACATTTCAATCAACTATATGATTCAAACAAATCTTCAGTTTTTTCGTCTGAACCTCCTTTCTATGCTTAACCATCGACAAGATAGTACGTGACTTCGTGACCAAGAAGCTAAGGCGTTGAGGCATCCAAACAAGTCATAAATTTTTCCATGTTGCTCAAATCCAGAGACGCTGATATCAAGGATGACTTTTAACTCCTGATTCCAGACAACCACTCATCTGTCACCTCCATACCCTGCATAGCCGAAGACTTCAATGCATTTTTTGTCTGAGCCCTGGCTTTAGATTCTGTCTTTACCCCTCCCCCATCTTTACCCAAAACTGGTTCTGTTCTTTCTACCACACCCTTCGATGGCAGGACTATTACTAAGCTAGCATCCAATAACAAACCCTCCATTCGATTAGGCCCCGATGGCCTACGGCCGGTTTCTCTTTTCAAAGACTGGACGGATTCCCCCAACTTGTTGCTCAACCCATTCACTCCCACTTTATGGTAGCGCTGTACCTGCTAATTGGACGCTCTCGGTAATCGTTCCTATTCATACAAACAGACCTTAACATGAGGTTTCCAATTATCGCCCTTTAAACCATACTTCCATTTTATCCAGAATAATGGGAAAAATGGTTAAACGTCACATTATTAACCATTTAATTAGCCTCAACCTTATGAGTGACAACCATCATAGATTCCTCAGCTCACGCCCCTGCACGACTTGTCAGTATGATTTTCCACATCTCGTCACCAACTCAGCTGAAGGTGGGAAATCTTTTATTGTTCTTTAGCTTGACTTATCTATGGTATTTGATCGTGTACCTCATCCCCACATTTTAACAAACGTACGATCATTTGGCATTATCGATTCACTACTTTCTTGGTTCTCATCTTGCTTACCTCATCCTTCACTGGCTGTCTTGATTAGTGGGCACATCTCTAGCCCTAGGCTTGTTACTAGTGGTGGTATTCAGGGTAGTGTTTTAGACTTCCTTCTTTTCTTCCTTTACATAAATGAAGTGTTTCTGGCAACACTTGATGGCACTCCGTCCTTGTTCTTGGACGATCTTAAGATAGTCTACGCTTTTTCGCCTGGCAACCACAGTACTGCTATCTCTAAGATCTTCGCTGACTTGGCCGCTCTTAATGAATGGTGCTCAACCCGGGCAACGAAGTTCTCCGCCGATAAGTGTTTTTTTCTTACTCGCAAATGCCAGGTTCCTCCTGGTTCCTTATACATCGGCGGTTCACTCAACGACAGCAGGCCCTAAGAAAAAGACCTCGGCTCAATTTATTCCTGCTCTTTCAACTCCTCCGAACAGGCTGTCTTCCAAACGGCTAGGGCTAAAATGGTGTCTTGATCTTCTGTTCAGATGATTTCAGCTTTGGGGGACGTTCTATACAAGTACAGAATACATGCCAGACCCCTTCCCAGATATTTCCCTTAATCTTCCCTAGTATGCTAAAATCCAAAAGGATTATCGTTAAATATATTCAGGAAAGATTCATAGAGCATCTTTTGGCTGGTCATCGAACCAAGGCTACAGAGAACGATGTCTTTATCTCAAAATGGAACCATTTTGGCTTCGTCGCATCAAGCTAAACCTGGTGTTTTTGTATAAACTATTGACTGAGCTATCTTATTCACCCAAACAGTCATGTTCCTCCTCGGGTACCGAACATTTCCTCCGCGACGGATAATATACCATTAGCGTACCCTCTGCGAGGACTGTTCTGCGCTCTTAGTTCTTCCTCTTTGCGCACACCAAAATCTGGAATAACCCCCTTTACACAACTGATCTCAGGCCTTGTAATCGTGCATGCTATAGATGAATTCGTTCCTGTCCCAACCATTTTGCGCTTATTCAAACTTAACATAACTGGAAGTCAACCTGACGGGAAAGGCCTCGGCTTTTAAGCAATCACTCTGCTTTTTCGAAAACCGTACCTTATAAGGTAGTTTGGTTTTCTTTTTTTCTAAATGCTGACCGTTTTAACATTATAAGTGATCTTTTTGACCATCCCCCAGATTTCGCCATCGACCTATTTGAAGTAAACTGCTTCCACTTATCTTTTTTCCACACTGACCTACCGAATCCTGCCAATTTCAATTTGAAATGAGTCCTTGCTGATGAGTTCATAATTTGAGGAAGGCCACCGTATTACCTCTAGCTCACTGTCAGTATGTCTAGTCTTATCCACGATTCATTACCTTTAATTAGTTATATCATGTCTGCGGCCCTGAAAAAAACTTCAACAAACCTAAAGGAACTGCATCATGGACTAGACATTGCTGTACTATATGCATATATTACTTTCCCGTAATTAATGGCAAATCATGGTAAATGCCCTAGAGCTCCTTGATATCTCTCTGCTTATGTTGCCTCTTATCCACCTCGGGTCCCGTAGCATATGCCCCCACCACTCTGTCAGAGATTTTGGACTGAAACATTCAGTCTCATTTCTGTCACTTGACGAGCCTAATCATTTGAATTCAGCATCCGGTTATGACGTGTTAAGTTCGGCCCCTACACCATTCCACAGCTTATTTCCTTCAGTAATTTTAAACACAACTTATTTCTGTCTTCTAATGATTGATTACTTTAGGCCGAACCTTGTAGCTCTTACCAAGCCGTTTTCTTTGTTGGCGATGCTTTCCGTGGTCCCACTTTTTCTCTTGGGGTCCCTCTGCATCGATGGGCGCCTGCTTCATTCCCGTTCCTCTTACCGTGATTCGCTGTTCTTCAGCTGAGGCTTACCCAGACTGCTTTCTGCTAATTCACTCCCCTTTACAGTGATCACCGATGCCGGCCAACCACCTCGGGCATAATATTGATTAGCTCCCTGGCTGGAGCACCCGGGTAATAATGCTCTAATGATAGTAATAATAATAATAATAATTTTGCATTTCGGATGCGCCCGAAGGATGCTAGAATGCATGATCAGATGATTATAGTGATGCTGGAATGGAAATTTACAAAAGGGTACACGTGCATGCAGAGTATCAAAGAGAGCGTTACAGTGGACTAAAACGGTAGTAATGCCCGGCAAGTTTGAAGGTCAGGGTCGAATGGTTAACCCAGCTAATAATGATTGGGGTAGCGTCCAATTAGTCCAAAAATGTTTTTGAGCAACCGCCGTTTCTAAGATGGTTGCTGTGTACGCAACGGGCGGTCGATTTAATAATTAAATTAGTAAGGTGGGATTGAACTACTGGGTGTTTTGGTAAAGGAAGATTGGTCTAGGTTTATGGTTTTTCCCTTTTTTCAATGGCCGTTCCTTTTTTTCATGCTGGGGAGGTAGGGTTTACAAATTTCTGTATTGCTTTGGATTGTATTCTATGAAACTGGGGAAAGCATGTAAAAATATTTATAGACAGCTCTAATTTATGCTTTTGGAATGAGTAAAATATTCTACTCATAGTCCTTAGGTAAAGATAACTCCAATTTCGCTCAGTCGCTTAAAACACCGGTACAGTATTGGCGATCTTTTCGACTTTAACCACTAAATTACCACCGAATGAGTCCCATCAATTAGCTGCGCAATGGAAACATCCTTTGTCAACGAGTCGCACACTGGACCAACTGAACATCCTTATCCTAGACCATCGACGACCCCTTTTCCGAACACGCCACGACCGACCAATCGGAGCTCCGTGCAGCACACGGCAGTCGACTGACGGAACTGCGGCTCACAAACGTTTATATATGACCGGTGGGCCAATCAAAACTCACCAAAACAAATTAAATAGCACGACTAAACAGAAATAGAGGAAAGAAGTAAAACCGGTCAGCGTTCTACAATGAAAGAGATTTATCAGTTCCTATAGAAATGGCTTTATACCGTGACATTCGTCTTTTCCCCATTCATTTCACAAGTGCTGAGTGATGCTTTACACCAGCACCTCTTCAGTGATTGGGCGGTACCAATGATTGGAGTCGGTTAAAAAAGGGGAGTAAGTGCATGAATAGTACGGGAAATAATCACAACATTAGAAACTCCGGCTGAACCAAAGGATATTTGGTATAACAAACAAAGAAGTAAAAACGTCCATCGAGGGTTAATAAAAAACTCGTTTGTACGTAGCAGGGTGTGGAGATTATATGGATGGAAAGCTCATGTACAAGAATGGATCTTTGGATATAAAAGTCCATGAATCAACGGCCAGTGCGATGGTTGAGTTTAAAGTTGAGATGCCGACGTCGCCAATCACGAGGAAAGAGACCAACAAACCCCATGGATAGAAGGAGCGATTTTAGGAGCTCTGATGCAAGAAGTAGCCAGCGGTTTGGCCGTAAGTGTTCAGCGGTTTATTTTCATTGATGATTGTATGTCACGGAGTAACGGCCAGGATATGGAATTATGGCGGTAAGTCAACGTGGACTGTATCCTGTGATGATTGCAGGGGCTGATAGCGTGCAAAATCTATAATGTAGTAGAGGGTAGATAAATGACCTGATGACCGTTTCGATAGGCAGATTCCACGGCAACTGTGGACCGCCAGTTGCGGAACCTATGAGTTTGGTATGAGAAACGAGAGCGGGACCGGATTCAGAACAAAGTGAGACATTCGGCAGAGAAGGCAGTATAAATAAAAATTTGAACGTTAGGTGATTGCATAACTCAGTGGCGAGCAAGGTCGGCTTTGTAGTTGACATACGAAATCAGGTAAAGCAGGAGAAAGCAGAGGTGAACAGCCAGAGCTTACAATAGGATAAAAGTGCTAACAGGGGACTTTAGGAGATCATTGAAACGGACTAAAATGAAACTCACTCCCGGCAAATAGGAGACTCATTGTCGAGTAACCTGTTCACCTTTTCTGAGTGATGTCGGCCAAAGGTCTGGAGCACATGCGTAAGTGGTACAGGAAATAATTACCACTGATGGAAATTTGGACATATTCAAAGGATATGTTTTTGGTCTTCTTGAAGAGAGGAATTTATCGAGCGGAGTAGAAAGAGTTACCTACGGGCTGCAGAATATGAGAGGAATATGGACAGAAATCTCGTCGAAGCTTTCGGTGAACTATTCGCTTTACGACAGGTATGTCAAGAAGTATTAACATGAAAATATATCAGCCTGTAAAGATGGTAGTATACAAAGTTGCAGCTGTATACTGGAGGAATCATATATGTGGCAAACAATTGCGTATTTCGTGGGAGGGAGACTACCGGGGTGGTGGTGGCAGGAAACGGGCGGAGGAAAACAGGTGAGCGTGCAGCAAATTGTTAACTTTATATAGGGTTGGTATGAAATGTCAAAGCGGAAGTGGAAGACAAATCAATATTGACTCTGTGGTCACAGCCGTTATACAGGTGTTCAGTTCTGCGAGAGGGATGGTAGAGTAATTCACAGGTAAGTGTACGGCAATATGCAGGTATGCAGGTATGCAGGGTCAAGTTCAAGATCAACTTGACGTATATATCAGGTTGTCTCGTTTTTTCCTTTTTCCATCGTTTAGACCTGTTTTTACTTAGTTCCTAGCAGTAATAGCTATCTACTCTGAAGCGTCAAATAGTCCGTGGCAATAACGGCGAAACACCACCGTGGGTCCGTAACTTATTACCACGAAAAGTCAACACAACCCTTTAAAGGAAATATAGACCTTAACCTGCTACAAATCACCCCTTGTGAGCCCATCTATAAAATACTTAGCGATCGTTTGCTAAATCAACCCTTTTAGTTACCGTTTCCCCCTTGGCTAAAACTCTAACCCCCCCTTCGTCCAAACAGTGAAACCACTGGTCAACCCTGTTTGCATACATCCTAGGTGACGTCCTATAGGATTTCATCTCCGTTCCGTATCTAGGCTCTTTGCAGTCGCCAAATTATCGACAAAACCAGTTGATTATCCGAAGGCTACATTCACAATGCGCAATTCCAAAAGAGGCAGACCGGCCAGTAAGATTTTGCCACGCGTAGCCGTACGTCTCCAAATCACTACGCCATGCTCCGTCTCATTAACGAACATCCATGATGACGCAAATAGCAAGATTGACAGCTTCTTACAACACGTTAGCTCACTTGAATCATGAATTGAAGCTCTTGACAGAGCCACCAGAATTCTGACACCACTGGGTCAACTCCTCGAGCCCTCTATGGTAACTACGGACTGTAACTTAGGTGCCACGTGTAATTTTATTGACAGCATATCTGCAGAGGTTTCAAAACGAATACGAAACTCGAATCACGCCATTGTATTTAACATTCCCGATAGGGCCCCACTCAACATGGTCAGCAGTACCTTGCTAAAGGCCGCTAACATGGAAGGTGTGATATGCCGTAGCTGCAGACTACGCAAACAATTACAACGACACCAATTCCCCCTACTTTTCCAATTTCCGGACTCACTGACAGCCAGTGAGTTTATTCATAAACAAACAGTTACTGCTATTAATTCGCCATGCAAGAACATTCGAATAGCACCCGACAGAATGCCACTACAAAAAGAAGTGCTGAGAAAGTCGAACTCTCGCAAACATCCAAGGCAGGAATCCGCCCAAAACACACCTAACCCCGTCATTCCCTTAACCTACTCTATACAACCAACGTCTATCAGCCAACAGCTGTCTGATGTAGACCTTGATGCAACGCCTGGGCCTTCTCCAAATCTACCAGTCCCCAAGCGCCCTAGACTCGTCATTAGTGTCGCAGATGCCTGGGATTCGAGTCCACCGAGTCCTGCCAAACAGCTTAGCTATGCGCATAAAAAACAGCTACCTTAATCGAGTGGTCTTCCTAATCTAACAACTTTGCATCACTCTTCTAAGGCGACGCATAAATCAACGTAAGATCGTTCTTGTCCACACCATATAGCCACGACTAAAACCCATCCGCCGGACAGCTCCATACCATTGCCAGGCCATTCTCGCTTGAATCAAACCCGTCAGATCCCAGGACATACTCCCGCAAACAAGCTGCCAAGAAGTAGCGTACCTAAGGACACAACCTCACTGTTGCAATCCAACTTATCAACAATGGGCCGAAAGTTGGTAACTATCTACACTCAGCCCCCAATACAGCGGTAACACATAGCCGCAAATCCAGAATTCGGCAACCCACACTCCATCCCTACTGAAGGCCCCAACATTTAGTTCACTGAGCAACGACCACCTTATATCACCAGGCTGCACCCCTAATGTCATGCAAAGATCAGAAGCTAACAGACACCCTTGTGAGATGTCATTTATGCCGGGACCTACAGTTTCTGTTACCAAAATAGATAGTTTCTCAAACCGTTATTCCTCCCAGCGAATCCCCACTCTACGCGCATTTATAGGGACGCCTCACAGCCATTATTCAAGGCTGCGTCTGCTTAGCTCTTCATACAATCCCACAGTCTTCCGTCTCTTCTAGCCCTGATGAACCACTTTTCAATACCAGCACCGTGCCAGTCGCTCATACCTTCGGTAGCACACCGAACTCCAAAGGCCAACTACGCAACACTGCGTATTACCAATACCTCCTTCGAAAATGTCCTCCATATAACCCCCCTACCAACCGCCGATCCCTATCCTACCCCACCCGGGCAAGTCGCATCGACGGGCGGCGAAGCCATCTCAAACTCTTTTAGTCCCTACCTTCTGAGGCCCGCTCTTACCACACAACACCAGCCGATACCAAGGTTGTCACGTGGAAAGGCCAATACCTTCCATAACCACGTATTCTATCACTGCACGGGAGCATCGAACGATCCCAACGAATCAGGACAAATAGCAAGACTACTTCGTCTAAGGTCTTCTCTTTCACTTCGTAATAACCCAAAATTGAGTATTTCCGGTTCGTCCGCGGCTGATACTTCCAGAACCATCGAGGAGGCATCCAACGCTCGCTTTTCCTTCTCTTCGGTAACAGCCCCAACTCACGCCCCTCACCGTGCACTTCCTCCGACCAACAACTCTCATACGTTACCTAACCCTGACACTCAATTCCACATGAGTGGGTTGTCATTCATCTTATTTAACTCGCGATCCTTCTTAAATAAGCTTTATCACTCAAAAAATTATGTAATAACCTTCATTCCCGACATCATCTTTATTACTGAAACCGGGCTCACCGAACACACCAGCACAAACGAAATTATGCTTGATGGGTACAAGGTTTTTAGGGTAAATAGGATCGACAGACGCGGAGGTGAGTGCCTTGTGAACGTACAGCACGCCCTCCCAGCAGTCCCCATCAGACATGCCACACTCGACTCAACTCTGGATTATCTATGGCTCACAATTCGGTTCTCAACTGCAGTCATGCACATTGGTTGTGTCTATCGCCCGCCCTCATCTACTACTGCAGACTTAACTCCTTTAATTGAAGCCTTTGATTACCTTTCACTACTACCTTCGGCGGCGAAAATCATAGCCGGTAATTTTAACTGGCCTAAAACATCATGGAGAAACCTCACGGCACCTCCCAACTTAATAGACTTTAAGTCCCATACTCACATTGGGGGCTGGGTGCAACACGTTAAAACCCCTACTAGAAACGCCAACATACTAGATCTTATATTCACCCACAGCGTTTCCCACTTTTCGGTTTCCGTTCTGAATAAATTTCCGGGTAGCGACCGAAAGATAGTGGCCGATAATCTTTCATTCCATCCTTATCCATCAGACTATCTGACCCCAGTCAACAATCCCGTCCGTTTAAATTGGAACCCTCTGCCCAATCTCATCCGTAACCAAGATTGGAGCAGTTTTTTTCCAACGGCTTACCCCCAACAAGCGGCTGATCAGTTTTACTTCAACGTGGGAAACTGGCGCCTAAAACCTAGCCCAATATCCCAAAACTCCTCCCTTAGGAAGTCCAAGCTTGCCTCCCTCCAACGAAAGTACCTCAAGATGCAAAGACTTTACCTCCAAAACCAAGACTTCTCTCTTTTCATGAGGCTAACGCCTCTTACTGATATCATCCGGGACCTAAAGGAAAAACAGCTCCGCAACAAAGAATCCAAAGCCCTCAGGCATCCCAATAAAGCATTGAAACTCTCACTCCTACACAAATCTAGGAATTCGGCAACGGATACTATGATCCAATATGTTGTGTTACCGAATAAAACTTCGGTCATTTCCCCTTCTGATATTGCTGAGGCCTTCAACCATTACTTCGAAAATTCCATGGTCCTCGCCTCAGGTGCAGCACCCCGCAATCCTCTGGCTATTACCAGCTCTTCTTTATCTACCCTAACCTTTGCAGTAAACGTTATTTCCAGGCTCATTCCACGCTATAAAGCATCTGCGACCGTGTTCCACACCTGCATCTTATCTCTAAATTGCGTTCATTCGGCATTGGTGACCGACTGCTTTCTTGGCTGAAATCTTATCTTGCTCATCGTTCGCAAGTGGTCCTCGCCAAAGGACATACTTCTAAACCGAAACCTGTGACAAGTGGCGTTATACAGGGAAGCGTACTGGGTCCTCCCCTATTTCTGATGTACATTAGTGACGCATTGGATCTAGTACCCCACGGCACGCCATTCTTGTTTGCAGGCGATATAAAAATAGTTTACTCTTTCAATTATAATGATGCTATCCCTACTCTATGTAACATTTCCGCTGACCTCTCTGCACTTGACCGCTGGTGCCACACCTGGAGGATGAGCTTTTCCACTGATAAGTGCGAGGTTCTAACCCAAAAGTTCCAATTGCCCCCTGGATCCTTAACTCTTGGTTGGTCCCCAATAGCCAGTCGACCTACTATCCGCGATTTTGGCCTCAATCATTCCTGCTCCTTCAACTTTTCTGAGCACGCCCCCATCCAAGCGGCCTGAGCTAGAAGAAGTGGGGCCCTTCTCTTCCGCTCCATTCGTCTCCGGGATAGCATCATAAGCATCCAGAAATCACACGCCAGGCCTTTGCTCGAATACTGCCTAATAATATTTTCTAACATGACGAAATTCGACAGAGTTGCGGTTGAAAGCATACAAAGGCGTTTCACCAAACAACTACTCGGTTGGTCCACGTCTTTAAGCTATAGAGAACGATGCCAAAATCTGAATCTTGACCCACTCTGGCTCCGCCGCTTAAGACTAAACTTAGTCTTTTTTTATAACATGCTCCATAACCGGTCTTTTTTCATCTGACCCAGTAAGCTTCTCCCGTTGAACCCCCTACTCACTTCGGCACAGGCCTTTTACTGTCCCTTCTAGCATAGGTAATTCGGCCATACGGTCACGCTTTTTCCCTCTTGTCTACTCCAAAGTCTGAAAAACGTTGCCCATCACCCGTCGAGCTCCATAAACCAAGTACCAATTTCTGTCGGCACTCATCCCATATCTCAGCGTTACCCGTGCACTACAGTTGCCTAATATGTGCATGGCAGAAGAAATAGCTTACGAGAGGGGCCTCGACTTCTAAGACCAACTCCTTCTCCGACCCTGCTCCCTTTACTTAGGGACACAACCAACGATAGAGTTTCATCTATCTGACTGAATACTCAACGTTAGACTACCTGTGGTCATTTCGTTAATGAACCAAACAAATTGAAATGCCACTAATTTCAACCACTTTGCTTCCACCTACCCCCGCAATTTCTGTCCCTCTTATGTCTCGTCCCTTATTGGTTTTTATATGCATCCATTAATCGTTGGCCCACAGCAGGGGCACACCCTGATTGCTGCTTTTTATCTGCTCTCCTTTCCCACTTAACTCCCCCTTCTTAGCCCTTTTTTCAACTCCTGTTATGTTAATTTCCACATTTTTAAGGCTCTTGTCTGTTTATTACATCATTTGTAAACAGCTGATCATGCACTTGGCATGCCTCGGACGTCTCCGGAATAAACCGTTATTATTCATTATTACATTATCATAACCCACAGCTGGAACCGCTCCCAGACTGCAATCCCCCTATATTTCAGGTTCGATGTCTCCAATTATCTCAGCCATCAAACCGGATAACCAAGCGCGCCACTTTGACTCGTACGGACAGAGACCCAAGGGGAACCCACCATAGCAACTGGGACCGAAATCGAGCCACCCGACCGGAAATACTCCTAATTCCTTATCGGATTGTTCAGAGTTTTCAAACGCAAACAACACGAATTCCAGTTCACGAGCATGCCACTAATATACAGCCACACTCGGCTGATCGACCGACACATACCTTGCCCTGCAAGACGAAACTTACGCACTCGATGTCGTACGTTACCAGAAATGACGCTGAATAGCACTGAAGGCAAATGTGTCAACACATACATGTATATTTGTCAGTGAAACAGCGTAATAGCTCTGAAGTCCATGCGGAGATTTCCCACTTTATTATCCGTTACCACTGTTTATCTTCCCTCCAACCCGTAGCCGGCTGGAAATTGACTCTCCACTTCTCGAGGACCCTCCAGTTACGCTTTCTAATTTCAAAATGGTAAATGTTACTGATCCTGAATCTGAACTCACAATTTTATGGTCTGCTGTTTCTCCCACATCCACCAGTGTTCACCCCCACAAAATTGTTCTCATGCCGCCCTGCTTCAAAACTCATTCCGTTTATTGAACTCCGGTAAATCCGTCATTCAGGGTTTGCGTCGTCTTCGTGATCGCTATCCTCTTCGCATGCGTTGATTTTCCCGAATACACTTCTTTACAATTTTTTTATTCTTCCCTTTTCTTCTAGTTCGGAATTTACTCCGTTCGCAGAACTTTAGTAGGCCTCCGGTTTCCTCGGCTTGCTTCGTTCCCGTTCATGATGCGTCCTTGGCACTGCGTTAAAGATTTATCGATATCTCCACCGAGCGCCAGTGCCCGGCCCGGATTCGAGACCGGTTCAAAACTGCTGCGCGAACCATTATCAGAATGTTCCATTCAAACTGTTGTTGGCTTTTTTCCATTTCTGATACTCTCGACTTTCATATTTAGAATTTGTGAGTATTTCATCCTATTGAGTAACGTGTTACACCATGATCATGCGCTACAGTGTGCATCTCGAACATTGCCGAGGAATATACCAGTATTATTATCATTAATAGATGAACGCTGTGTGGTGTGTACCATGCAAAAATGACAGATCAGTGAAACTTCCCAAATATATCACGAGAAGCGGCAGTGGGCCAACGAAAACAGAAATAAAATTTATCAGCCGGTGTAGATAGTGGTGGGATTTAAAGGTTGGATACAAGGTCAGTTTCGGTAATGTAACACGAATGCAACGTCTGGAAGATCAAAGGTTGCAATAACTGTGACGGTATAGTAAGTAGACGGCGAGTGTCACATTTCTAATGGCCAATTTGATTGCTGTAGCAAATGATGCGAACGGAGCGGCCATGTTGCATGGGAAGTGTATCGGAGACGTTCAGTCATGGAGGGAACTTGATGATCTGCAAAACCCGAACAACTCGATGCAACAGCATTGCGTAGGCGATGGGATGGACCGATGAAGAGTGCAGGCAGTTGCCAATCATTTCGCTGCCCACTGGGGGACTACCGACAGATACGTCAGTGCCGGACGTTTTTTTGGTGACCGATGAGGCTATGAACAGTGACAATAAATGTGCCAGTGACTGAACAGTATTAGCGGGTTCCAACGCGGAAAGGGCATGATGAAATATGGGGCAGCAGAATAGATAGACGTGTCACTCCGGAAAGGTAGGCAAGAAATATTGCCAAGGTCAGTGAGTGCTTGCATAAGCAACAACTGCGTGCAGAGGAAAAGATGGATTGAAGGCAGGGATGAAAGCTGTTCACTGATGGCCGCCCGTCGCTCGCTGTTCCCGCTGGGTTCGTTGTACAAATTCTCAAAACCCGAATACATGATCCTGGATTACATACACTTACCGTCGTTGCTCTGCCGTGTGTAAAATCATCATTTATCACTCACACCAATCCAAACCTAGCGGGCCGCAGTCAGACCCCCGCGTCAGATAATGCATATCAGGCGACAAGAGCATCTGAAACACAGTGCTAGAGCACATATAACGGCCACAAATATCAAATTTTAACACCCATCATATTTCCCTCGCTTGACTCCGTAGTTCTTCTGTGGATCTTCCTCTTAGGCAGTGCCTCGAATAGCAACTTATGGCCCAATCCAATTGTGCAACCGCCTGCAGGCACGTAGCTCTTCTGTTCCGTCCTCCCATCTACGACGCGCAAATATTTCTGGTGCCTTTCGTTCCATTACAGGTTAACCTGTCTGGTAACTTCTCTTCTTTTATTCTTCTCAGCCATCATCCCGTTTCATTCGCAGTGAAAGGATCTGACTGGTCATCTCTTACCTGTTTTTCTTCGGTCGGTACTCTCATCCCTTCCGTGCATCGCTCGCCACAAGCATCTTTATTGTGTCTTTCAGTTTCGTCTGAAGTTCCACGTTCCACCCGGTGTAAAGTTGGGGTTCAGTCAGTATTTTCGCGTACAGTTTTAAACCATATGGCTTGGCGTTACCAGACCTTTTTGACCCTCCAATTCCTTACTTCTCTTCTACGTTAGCCGCCCTTATAACTGCTGCATCTTTGCACCAAAGTCCGTCTTACCTCCAAGTTGCCGCTATCCACTAGTACTTTATTCCGACCACTCTGTATTTTATTCGCTCTGCGTTCTCCAGCCATTTTCATAACCATGTTCCTGCTGCATAGTGCACGTCAATTTATTACTGCTTCACTTATTTTCGACGGTCACCACACGTCACACTTGCATTATTCATATTGTTAGGTTCACTCTCACCTGTTTTCTTCAAGCCTTTCCTTCATATTCCTTCGTTTATCAACCTCTTCTCACAGCCGCCACTCCTGTGCTTCTGAAGTCGCTCCTCTCTCTGTTGACCCCCCATGTTCACCTGTCATAAGCAAATCCTTGAGGACTTATTCGAGTTAATTCTGTACCATTTGATCTAACCACGCCTGTCTCTTCTTCCAAGCACTGCCTCTTCCGTGTTCCATCACCTCACTGCTCTCTGCTCCACCTCTTCTTACGTATGCATGTATATACGTACATAGATGTACATATATATAGATAGATATTCATATATTTCATCTGCATCCTCCAGTTCCGTACCGGCCAGTTCTCTCACCACCATCCCGTTGCTTCCCATGACGTCCGTCCATTTTGCCTATATCTCTGCCTCACATTCACCGTGTCTCGATCCTCCCGAGTCATTGGTGCCATCTGATCCACTCCTTGCGTCTTGCATTGCTCGCCCCCTGTTTTCAAACTGACACCGTCTTTTTCACTGTAATGTAAGATACCTCGTGGCTATCTAATTCCTTGCCGTAAAACTCAGTTTTATCGCTCTTTCCTTTCTTTTTTCATTTTTCTCTTCGTCGTTTCTGGCTGCCATAGCTTCTCACGCCGGTTTCCAATCCTCCTCGTGTGTAACTCCCAGGTCTCAATCTCTTTTTTTTTGGCTAAGCCAGCTGCTCCATTTGGTCTTGACTTTCACATTCACCGGGCCCATGATTGAATCCATTTCTGGGTTCACTTAAGTCCCCTCCATTATTCCCTGGTATGCAAACATTTATCTCCCTCTCATCTTATTTCTGAATCTGCCTACCCCAACGATTGTCGTGTATATTTTTAAGTTTTTCGCCAATTTTTGTCGGTCCACGTTGTCGCCTGTAAGAATTTCATCATGCGTAAGACATGCTTCGGGCGGCTCCGAAATAATCAATTTATTTTAATAACGAATACCTTCAACCGGCTTCTGAAGGCCACTGTTTCATGCGTTCCTTTCTGGCTCACCACTTCTTCTCTTGCAACGAACTCACATAATCATTTTTCTACCCTCCTCAAAATAGATCCTCAAATAACTGCTCCCTTTTCCATTGTCTGACAACCAAACACAGATTCAGTATTGCATTATGTCAGAGACGGGCGCGGAGTGAAAACTTCAAATTCTATGCGATCGTCACTCACTCGCATGGGGGAGAGGCTATCGTTGGGGAGCCTTTCTACCTCTACCAGAAATGTCACCGAGCTTCCATCCGTCACAAGATGATGACGTTCAAGTAAATATAGCAGAAAGTGCACCGGAAGTACCGTACGTTCTCAAACTTCATCACCATGACAGGCTTTCGTAGGCCTAAATCTCTGTTCGATGCTACGGTCTAGAGATACCCCCTTCAACAGACCTTTGAAACTCAGATTAAACCCTTTTTGAAATAGTTCTCATTATTTGTGAGCGGAACAAGTGGTAGACCTCTCCAGTTCATGGAGAACATTAGTGGTGGTAAGAGAGAATACTTAAACAATGAGCGAGCTACTTCGACGTGAACCGCTCTCACGTATATGTATATGAATGAACAACCATATCGTTCCTGCTTAGTTTTGCCGCACTCCACAAAAAAGGTCCAAGATAATCTACTTCCGCATAAGCAAAGGCATAAAGGGGAATTCAGAGTGCATTCAAGAGGAAAAGGAGCCATTTTTGTGTTCACAAAAGCATTGGTATTCGGCAACAGTGCAAGCGCTTTCCTAAGGTACTTCAAACAGCAGCCGTTTGCTTTACAATCTAGAATCCCAGACTTACATTCCATGGGATTTGGGAACAGGCAACATGACCCTCCTTTTTGTGAAAATGTTTAACAATCAACTCAGTGAGCCTGAGCAGGCTTAGCAGAACAGCCGGATGCTTAGCCGTCTCCGGAAAATTATTCCAAACAAATCTCCCTCCTACCCATAGCGGCCTGCCGAGCAGAACTAGAAATAATTTTCTTATCGAAATGCTCATGAGACAGTCCCTGGAGTCATTGTTTCATTAGTGCGAGTTGATTTTGGCACGAAAATATTCTACTCAGACTAGCCTAACTATTGTCGTATAACTATTTCCCATCTCCTGAAACCCTGAATGACCCGGTTTCAATATTTTACTTCGCGCTTTGGAGACATTGAGATGATACTGCTTATACCGCGATATCTTCCGAATACTCCCTCATAAAGTAGTCCAGGAAGAACACCATTCGGGGTATGACTGAAATCCGTCGGTTTTTTGCACTAGCCCCTTTTATCTAACATTACTTGTCACAATTGAGAAGCACTTCACCTTCTGACTCAGTAAATCGAGACGGCCATGAAGTCTTTGCGCCATAGTACCACGGTAGATGATCCTTCACTCCGGGTCACATTCCTCGATTAGCTAGGACAGCCAGATTCTCTCTTCCTGACACGTGTCCCCATTAGACAGGAAGTAATCAAGCAAATATCTTGGAAGTCCTTGGCAACAAACGCTGCAAAACATCCTTTAGTGCTCTTTACATAAAAAAGAACTGAGGTAGAGTCGGTCCGATGATGAACGTCAGGCAGCTTCGGGTCCTTTCCTTTTTAATCATTTCTGCCGTTTGAGTAGCAGCGAAGGCAGCGGTAAACTCCAACCTTGGCATGAAGACCGTCTTCGGAGTTGTCGCAAGCAACTCAGCAAGCACAAGTACACATCGCGACTCAGGAGTCTTGGACACAAACCCAAAACAGGACACTACTGCGTAGCTCACTTCAGAGGCATTACAAAGTAAGTGCGATTCAGCCTCCCCACACAGGCACTTGAAACATCAAGTGCACTTCATCTTGTCACTCTTTCTTTTTAGGCTCCTTTCACAACCTTCTTCGTCTCTTCCCAATTTCCTTCAGTATACAAGCCCATCGGATTATCTCATCCAGTTTTCTTCTGTAGTTTCGTGGGTGAAAGGGGTGGGCCAGCCCAACCTGAAGGACAATAGACTTTGGCTAGTTTTGCCAACAAAATTCCTTTTGCAGTTGGCCGATCCCTTATGTGACCACGGTCTTTGACTGAGCCCTGCTCAATATTCCAAGCCACATTTTGAGCCCTCACTGTCGACGGTCACTCTGCATCAGTGGTTTTTATAGTGCTGTTACCAACATCAATCGGAGCGGTACTTAAGACCTCTCACTAAAAGCTCATCCAATTGGTTTACCTGAACGGACCAAGACTTATTAAGCCACACAATTTTCCTACCAATCGTAGGGCCTCCTCGGCATTACTGGCGGAAATTGGATAATCACTGAGGTGAAAATCCTTTGAAACGGCTTGTGATACCGCCGGTGAGAACTAATGCCCAATTAACCAAAGAAACCGGGGGCATCTTTTTTCTCACCGTACACTTCTACTTGCAGGAAAGTATCTTCAGTATCCGCGCGAGAGACCGTGGGCTTTTGACAAAGCCGCAGAAGTACTCCTATCAAGGTGGGAGCTATGTTTGAACCCCGCAATAAGTGGACATTTAGTAATTCCCCTTGGAATCTGTAGCACGATCACAGATAACGCGAACCTTTCCAGGTCATGTAGGATCAAGTGCCACATGGTGTGGTGGTTACCACCTCATTCGCCCATCTGCCACGGACTACTATGGCATCCGCACCACACTTCTTTTTTCAAAGTAGTCCTCATTCACAGCCGCTAATTTAACTTTGAGTCCTGGATCCTTCAGAAATTTGTCTTTCAACCGTCTTCCACAAAGAAAAGTGAACGGCCGATTGCGAAGTCTCGCACTTTTGTCCTTCCGCTGCAAAACAAAGCTAAGATGCCCGTTCTCGAACCGTTAAGACCTTTGCAGAAATTTTACGGCCCCTTCATCCTCCGTGGACAGTGAGGTTCCCACAGTATTGCTGTCACCAGTCTTCATCGTAGGACTTTCGAATGTCATGCTTATTGTTGCGCCGACTGTGTACGGCACGCTTTTTCAATTTACCGCAACTACCATTGTCCATCTGACCTCGTATGGCACAACCTCAAGTGGTGTGGCTAGCTTGATGGTTTACTTCGGATCCCCTCTGCTGTGCTAAAACCCAGTGAGCCCAAGCAACATCTAAATCAAATAACACTCCAAATAACGGGTCTCAAACAGCTTTAAATTGCACCACGGTTTAGTGGCAGCACTCGGAAGAAGTTTTTTGACCAGGTTCCGTGGTCTGCGCCCTCCAAAAATGATGGAACGGTATAGGCACCCCTCACTCCGGTCATCTCAATAAAGTCCAAAGACTTCGGAGTAAAAGACTTCACTTCACAACACTGTGCGTTATTCCAAACACTGGTGTTCAAATTAAATTTAGCAGTCTCTCCTACCACAACCAAAGGTTCAGCTAAATCACTAGCATTAGAGGGGCATGTGCATCAGTGTCGAGCAGAGCACTAATGCGCGAGGACTCATCTGGATCGTAGGTAATGATCGGTACAGTTACCAAGTCAACACTGAGGTCCATGGGAAGTAATTGATATGATGTGTTGAGGACCGGAACTTTGCTCATCTCATGCGACATGCCCGATGCCGGCGACTGCAGTATCTCTTTTCAAAAAGCCTTCGAAAAATGGCATCCGTCGGCATGATGCCTTACAGGTAAACAAACAAAACACCCTTGCCATGGAGAGACAAACTCCCGGCGGTCTTTAAGCGACAATGCTTGGACCTCTCGACAGCCATATGGGTTATGCTAGCCACGACATCCAACGCAACTCGCATCATCTGTGGGTGCCAAGAAAGTTTGAATATACAAACCGACCCTCGAATTAGCATCCAAGCAATCCATTGTTCACGTAAAAAATGAAAATAATAAACGATAAAAATAATGGATCGTTTCGGAGACTCCCGAAGCATGTCTTACGCATGATGAAATTCTTACAGGCGACAACGTGGACCGACAAAAATTGGCGAAAAACTTAAAAATATACACGACAATCGTTGGGGTAGGCAGATTCAGAAATAAGATGAGAGGGAGATAAATGTTTGCATACCAGGGAATAATGGAGGGGACTTAAGTGAACCCAGAAATGGATTCAATCATGGGCCCGGTGAATGTGAAAGTCAAGACCAAATGGAGGAGCTGGCTAAGCCAAAAAAAAAGAGATTGAGACCTGGGAGTTACACACGAGGAGGATTGGAAACCGGCGTGAGAAGCTATGGCAGCCAGAAACGACGAAGAGAAAAATGAAAAAAGAAAGGAAAGAGCGATAAAACTGAGTTTTACGGCAAGGAATTAGATAGCCACGAGGTATCTTACATTACAGTGAAAAAGACGGTGTCAGTTTGAAAACAGGGGGCGAGCAATGCAAGACGCAAGGAGTGGATCAGATGGCACCAATGACTCGGGAGGATCGAGACACGGTGAATGTGAGGCAGAGATATAGGCAAAATGGACGGACGTCATGGGAAGCAACGGGATGGTGGTGAGAGAACTGGCCGGTACGGAACTGGAGGATGCAGATGAAATATATGAATATCTATCTATATATATGTACATCTATGTACGTATATACATGCATACGTAAGAAGAGGTGGAGCAGAGAGCAGTGAGGTGATGGAACACGGAAGAGGCAGTGCTTGGAAGAAGAGACAGGCGTGGTTAGATCAAATGGTACAGAATTAACTCGAATAAGTCCTCAAGGATTTGCTTATGACAGGTGAACATGGGGGGTCAACAGAGAGAGGAGCGACTTCAGAAGCACAGGAGTGGCGGCTGTGAGAAGAGGTTGATAAACGAAGGAATATGAAGGAAAGGCTTGAAGAAAACAGGTGAGAGTGAACCTAACAATATGAATAATGCAAGTGTGACGTGTGGTGACCGTCGAAAATAAGTGAAGCAGTAATAAATTGACGTGCACTATGCAGCAGGAACATGGTTATGAAAATGGCTGGAGAACGCAGAGCGAATAAAATACAGAGTGGTCGGAATAAAGTACTAGTGGATAGCGGCAACTTGGAGGTAAGACGGACTTTGGTGCAAAGATGCAGCAGTTATAAGGGCGGCTAACGTAGAAGAGAAGTAAGGAATTGGAGGGTCAAAAAGGTCTGGTAACGCCAAGCCATATGGTTTAAAACTGTACTCGAAAATACTGACTGAACCCCAACTTTACACCGGGTGGAACGTGGAACTTCAGACGAAACTGAAAGACACAATAAAGATGCTTGTGGCGAGCGATGCACGGAAGGGATGAGAGTACCGACCGAAGAAAAACAGGTAAGAGATGACCAGTCAGATCCTTTCACTGCGAATGAAACGGGATGATGGCTGAGAAGAATAAAAGAAAAGAAGTTACCAGACAGGTTAACCTGTAATGGAACGAAAGGCACCAGAAATATTTGCGCGTCGTAGATGGGAGGACGGAACAGAAGAGCTACGTGCCTGCAGGCGGTTGCACAAATGGATTGGGCCATAAGTTGCTATTCGAGGCACTGCCTAAGAGGAAGATCCACAGAAGGACTACGGAGTCAAGCGAGGGAAATATGGTGTTGGCTAAAGGATAATAGTTTTTCCCGAAAGAAGCGGGGCTTGAAATGATGTTCTTGTGTGGTGTTTGGCTCTGTTTTCGGCTGGGTCTTTTGCGTATTGATGGGAGTTTCGGGCGGGGAACACAAGAGCATATTTCAGAAATGTATTTAGTGTTTTGCCAAGTGGATAGCGGTTGTGAGCTGGCGGGGGCGACACAGATGCGAAAGTGTATATTGCGGGCTTGAGCGGAGTAAAATGGATAGGACGAGAACGACATCATACAGTGGGGGCTGTCATGGTGGGAGACGATGGAAACGAAAACAGTAGGGGTACGTATGCATACAGAGGTAGAACGACATGAAAGGTAATTTTCAGGAATACTGACAAGTACGATATACGAGCTAACCGTGGCCGAAGAACAATGGTAGAAGCATGCGATCTGCAACCGACAGGAGCGGATGCATTGGGGCATGGAGAGTTGGAGCGTGCAATCCGCAACCCGTGCTAGTGGGTGGGGCTGGGTGTGAGCTGGACAACAATCCTGAAAAGCACTTCGTGAAGTGAATACAGGAGGTGTGACCCACTAGCCTGTTTACGTCCGCACATTGTTGCAGACGGTCTGCAAGCCTGATGTGCGCCGGCTTAAGAGGGGGATCTGACCGCGCCCCGCACATCTGGGAATGGCACGAGTGATCGATGATGACTGTGCAAGGGGCTGATAGGCCACCATAGAGGTGCGTGATCCAGGACCAATTGGCCAGTTTGTAGGCCGATGGTTGGGAGAGCCAACGGGAACAGCAATCGACAGAAGGCCATAAATCATTATTACCCAGGTGCATTTGCCAGAGTAATGGTCAATACATTCCCCGAAGTGGCTGACTGTCAGCAGGGATCACCAGAAATGGAAATGAGACGTAAGAGCCCAGTCTAGAAACTACGTAGTCGAAGATCATTTGGTAACGGAGAGAAAAATGCGTGAAGCACGAGCCCATCGATGTAGTGGCCCCCAAAACAAGCTGCGAAACAGTGGGATGTGTTAATGGCTACAACACATTGTGTTTGGTGGTTGGGAGCGGCGATGGGGCCAACTTAATGGCACAAGACGGAAAGAGGCAGATGGAGACAGGAAGTGGTCTTAAACGAATGTGGGTTCGGGTTGGGATTATCGCCCCGAATGCGGGAGAAGAGTTTACGGTGGATCGAGGATAGCAATGGTCGTAGTTCGTGGTGCTGAGGAGAAGAAAAGTGTCGGGCAGGGGTTGTACCTATTGACCTGCTGCGCTGCGATAGTAAGGTTGCAGTGTGAAGCCTTTTGCAAAGGCCAGATCGGTAAAGACGCGCTCATTGTTGAGCTGTAATTGGGAACTGTCAAGTATATCACAGGTGCGAGCCTAAATGCCTACAGTGATTTGACAGTTCGTCAACTGAGGAGCAGATTATCCCAGACTTTTGGAAAGGTTGTCAAGAAGAACTGGGACCTCCGGTTCAGGTCAGATTTACGGACAGGGAGAGAAGAGGCAAGCTGACGAAGGAGCTAGGAGCTGGAGGCAAGGAATGAGATACAGTAGGGCGTTTGGGCTTGGTTGCTGATTAGCTCTAAGAGAAAATCTAGGTTGGGCTTTGTGCGACGAACCCACGGGGGCCCAGCTTGTAGGGGCTTACAGCGTTGGCTTTATGTGAGGGCCGCTTTTACACCAAAGAGCATATTGTTGAGGGTGAGCCGAAAGTTCTCAAGAGATACAATAGAGGAACGTGGCCAGAGGCTAGAGGTAATCGAACAGTATTCTGTGAGTGATCTTAAATGTGAGAGAAACAGGAGGAGGAGGGTGGCTGGTACAAAGAGATATCGACTAATGAGGCCTGGAACTTGCTCAGTTTAGGCGATATGGAAAGATGCGTGCTCTGAGAAGGTGGGGGAACAAGATTTGCCTTTGCCAAGTTCAATAACCATGGGGTGTATGAGGATGAGTAGGTCGCTCAGACTAACTTGGCCGGGTAGTGCAGTGAATTCATAAGGCTGGAAGATGCTTTTCTCTGCAGAGAATTTCACGAACAGCGAGAAGCCCTAGGATTTGAGGGAGGATAAGTCAAGCGATATGTTGCGCAAGTGGCGGATAGCTAATTAAGTAGGAAGAAGTTCACTATTTTCAAATCGATGGCAAAGAGGATAGAGTTACGGTGGCTAATGAAACGGAGAATGTCGTCGAGAATATTGAAAAATAGTAATGAGCCTAAGACACTGCTTTGGATGAAGCCGCTAGAAAAGGGGTTGCAAGGAGACAGGGCTTGTGATCTGTGAAAGAGATATGAGGATAACCAGGAGAACAGAGGATAAGCACAGCCAAGAGACCGGCTTTTGACTATCAGGTGCGTGGGAAGAGCGCGGTCAAAAGCCTTGGGAATTTCGTAGAGTTGATGAACTTTGACAGCGAAATTCAGCTCGTCATGTCGAGGACCTGCGTTAAATTTGTTCATCCCCGGTCTCACGCTCTCAACCCCAAATTTAAATTGTACTGACCTTAACTATTTGCTTCACTTTCACTCATCGTCACTACTAAATTCCAAACCGATTGTACCCTTGGCTTCCTCAACCGCGTAACAATCGTTTTTTCCTCATATTGTGCCATGCAGCTCTACTCAGCCTTATCTCCATGACAAGCGGCGATGGACGAGAATCCCTATGCACCTGACTGTTGTTCTTGTCTACTTGAGCCTATCGTTTACGCAACCTTCCGCCCCCCCCACGGTCTCATCAGTATGAATTACTAGAGCCAGCCGTCTCCCGCTGACCTCGCTTTTTCTGATAACCAATTAATCCGCTTGTTCTTCACCGGGGCTTATGCGTGTGTGCGTGATACCTAGAATCTTTTTCTCTCGCATGTACGTTGATTGGCCAAAGGGCTCCCCTAAATAAGGACTTATTTCTTAAGCTACTTGACTCTGTCCTGTATTGCTGTCTCGAAAGTTCCCTATCTTTTGTTGCTTTAGAGGAATGAAGCCTTTGTTGACTGTACCGATTCCGTGGTCGGTTTTTCACGATTTGGGATGTCCTAATGTTATTGCTTGACAATCCACCCTCCAGTACACGTACTAAAGTGAGCCCGTGTTCTTTGCCTTGGGTTTGTCCATTTGAGAGTCACTCAAATACGGGACCAAGATCCTGCACCTTACCTAAATTTACCGACGCAATTAAGCTAATCACTGTATTTGGCAAATTAGCTCTACTTAGCTTGGCCCGATGCCAGGACTTGACGCTCACTGACGAGCTTATTGTGGTTTTCGGAGCAGAATTCACGCATCTTGCTCCAACACTGATACAGCATGTTATTGAGCGCATCGATGTCACCCTCAGGAGTTCACTGCCGGCTCGATGCGCTACGCGTTTGTCTTGAGGCAGAAAGCTACACCGGAAATGGAAAACATCACAAGAACTCGTGAGTAAATGTTGTGTCTTGGTGGAAGTGTGGGACGGACAGCTTTGCATGCTTTTATATGTGTGTGAATGTGAGTACGAGTGAATGTGTATATGTGAAAACAACAACCATTATCAGTGGAACCGTCTCATGGTAGCTCGCAGCAGCTGGGCATTAGGAACTTTATTATGATCCACTAGAATGCAATGATAAAAGCTCTACTTACTCTTTGAATGTTCGGTAATCAACGTGGACTTTTGTGCGTGTGCTTGGAGAATGGGTAATACACCATAGTATGCCGTGATACAACGGCGTGAGTTAGGTTGCTTCGTCAGGAACCTGCTGCTGAGTGCTATCCAGCGACTGAAGCAGTGACGTCGACTGTTCCGTCTTCATCCTCCAGAAGACTGATACTGCGCCGGTCAAGAGTCATCAATTCCCAGGCCTTCCTAATATTCACAGCTCTCATCTGACTCCCATGACAGCACCAAAGTGAGCCTGCTCGCCGGAGATCATGACCACATCACCAACTTCGAGTGGTCTTTCTTTGATGAGCCACTTTTGTCGGGTGTGCAGGATCGGCAGACATTCTCGTAGCAGCCGCTTCCAAAATACTCTGGCCAAATGATTGTCCCGCTTCCACTTGTAAAGTTGGCTATCACGCAGGCTCGCCGGCCCCCAGAATACAAAGTTTGACCTCAACGTCAGCAGATCATTCGGGGTAAGTGCCAGACTGGTGGGGTTTCTGGTGTATACTGGAACTACAGGGCCATTGCTCAAGTTTCCCTTAATTTCGGTCATAACGGTGCTCAGTGTCTCACATTCTGGTGGTTGTTGTTCAGTTAGCGACAGGAATATCCCTCTGGCGGACTTGATCGGGAGTTCCCAACCTCCACCGAGATGATTGGCCTGCAGAGGGTTGAAGTGCCATGGGATGCCATGAGCCAGTGTTTGATTCTGCAGCTCGTCCCAATTTACATGTTGATGCGAACACTGCAACCCTCTTTGAAAGCCCATAAAATTCGACCCATTGTCGGAATAAACCTCCGACGGTACCCCCCTTCCGTTGTTAAAGCGCTGTAGGGCCCGGAGGAGGGAGTTGATGGTCACCTGATGCACAACACTCAAGTGCACGGCCCGGGACTCCATCCCTTTCCCGCACCTGACCCGTGAGGGCCCAAAGAGCTCAAGTCCGGTGACACTGAACGGCCTCCACCTCGGGGTCAATCTACATTCGGGCAGCGGAGCCACATATTGCTTGCCAACAACAGCAGTGCTTCTTCGGATCTGCACACGACTTTGGATCACACATTTCACAGCTGCCCTCCCTCACGGTATCCAGAACCGCTTCCGGACGACACTTTTTGCGTGGCTTTCTCCGGTGTGTCCATTCAAAACCTGTATGCTTTAAATTTTCAGGTCTTTCGCTGATTATTGCCCGGTAATAATATGGAAAGCCCCGAGTGAAAGCTCAGGCAAGAGTTCGTCAGCCTACCACATAACCCTAGTAGTCAATCAAGGAGATTTGGATTTAGAGGTTTCAAGTCGCTTATTGGAAATGGTGCCCTTTCATCACTTGGTTAAGCCACTCTGAGATTCTCGAACTCTTGAGGTGAGGCCCCGAATGGTATCACAAATAAATCTTACTGTGTGAATCGTAGCACATTGGGATTCATTAAACTCAGCCGTACACGGCTGATTGAGCGGACAATTTTCATGATCAAATAATATCTCCTCAAGCTAGCCAATCATACCAATGATCAAAGCACCCCTATCCAAGAAGAAAATTTCACCAACACAGTCTTTCAAAGCCACTATCTTGAACGCGTGCAACGTGGCTTATCACAAGTACCATAGTACTCGACTGTGGAAACGGTCATCGCGATAACCTTGCCCTCTTCTCTTTTAGTTTTCCAACTGAATGACCGCCGTTGAGTTCATCAGTAACTTTCTAAGGGTTGCTGAATCTTCATCGTTCAAAAATAACAAACTACACGCTGATAAATCTCACCCACAGACGGAGATATTTCGCATGCAGAAAGGCAAACCAGAGCATTCCACTGACCCTGATCCAACAGGACCCGTGGATGCATCACCGCGTACCCTTATAAACAGGACTTCAGCCAGAACGCCTACTACCCCCATGGCCCTTTCGGCATCAGTAGACGTTCATCAGTCCAGCCTCCAGGATCCCACCCCAGTTGCATGCAATTTATCCCAGAATGCGGCGCAGTCTTCTTCCGACACGCTGGAAAGGCCATCACAAAAATATCCCGTAAAACCCATTAGGCGCCGGCTCACTGTGGCGAAAACCCAGGACAGCAAGTCTGTAGTAAAAATGCATCAGCATTACCATGGGCGTACCTGACGCTAACAGCGACCGAAGTCTTAGAAATATGGCCGTATGTATCACGGACTCAACCATCAGGAAGTCGTCGGCACCATGCCTCTCGCGTACCACGTTCGCTAGAGTAAATAGCGAAATCCAACCTCATGGAGCCCGCAATACCATATTTTCAGGGTCTTCTACAAATTAGCCCGCCATTTCTCCCTCCTCGTTTGGTCACGGGACAAGTGATCTTCCAGTATCATCATTTCTACAGCCTGGCACGTCCATCTGGAGGCCGCATGATAAGACTGCGACAATACAGCCGCTGCATGTACTTGGGCCATGTAGGCCAAGCCCAGTCAGCACTGTTCAACGAACACGCAATCAGCTAACACGTCCAGCCACTATAGAAAGCAACCGCCCCCCCCTCAAGCCAGCTAACTAGCCATCACACTACTTCACAAATCTGGCTATTCAGATGACAGTCGTGGCCCTCAGGCGGGCATCGTGCCAGTCCTGGCATTGTTGGAAACATTCCCGTGCGTGGTAACTATGTGGTTTCCCCTTACACCCAAATAAACGATCATTCAAGCTCACCCGCAAGCGCATGTAAGACCGTTTTGCCCCATACTACCATCAAGATACTACTGTCTCTTACAATTTATCTTTTCGTTGTCAACATTGACGAAAAAGATTCCACATGTGGACACTATTGTGGTTTCGTCGCACACACACACACACACACTCAGAAGTACACATTCACCGCTGCTTTCTCGAAGATAGCGCATGGACTTTGGGTCTCCGCACGTCTCCGTTCGTGCCTGCGGCCTAGCAGCCGCTGTTGCGAACGATGCAGAGGAAACTCTCGCTGGATTGGCTACCGGATCAAATGCGACGATGCGTATATGTGAGTAGATTCTGGACGTCAGTAGAAGTAGTTACGCTCACTGACAGCTGGGCCTAGGTAGGTAGGGAGAATCAGTATCCTTATTCTAGACCGTTGACTCTGCTGGGATCAGAATGATTTTGATGGGTAATGTAAAGATCGGTTACGGATAATCCTTCGGAGGCACTTTATTCTGGCGATTTTGCGGGATTGCACACTTGCACATTTATTTGCATGTTTCGTACAGCTTGTGTTTCTGTGAATTACACTGTTTATTCGAGTGCTACGCTCTACCTTGTCAAATCCTATCTTGAATCTGCTAGAAGCACGTGCTTATCTGTCACGCTCCGTGGACTTACTTCTAGTTGTTGGGTTCTTGTGGTCACGCATGTGGGGTTTTGTACATGGTTTTTATGCTCCGATTAGCATCCTGCAGCTGCGCCCACTTGTAAAATTGTCTGCAGGCATGCAGCTCTTTGATTCTATTTCCCCAACTCCAAAGCGCATTCATTTCTTCGGCCTTGTGTTCTTCCACCGGTTTGCCCGTCCTGGTGCTTTTGTACCCTCAGCTTTTTCCAGTTTTTGCCTGTAGTAAGACCATCCTGCTGATTACGCCTCATCCGTCTTTTTGGTCCGTGCTTCCATCTCCCGTTTCGTATGTTGTTCGCCACAGACATTTTCTGTATGCCTGTCAGGCTGTTTTGCTTTCTCAAGTTCCATCTAGTGCAAAATCATTGTTACGTCGTGGTTTTCACTCACTTTCAGCTAGCTTTGTCTGCCACTACCCGATTCCTCTGGCGCTCTTTCTGCTCATTTCTTTTCCACACTGTTCGCCGTTGCGGCTGCTGTATCTTTGCACGAAAAACAACTTCACTTCCCAGGGACCTTTCTTCACTTTTTATCTTTGCACTGCCTAGCCACTTCTATCTCCATCATCCCACCGAATATTGCAGGTCCACTTTTAAGGCTTCGCCCATTTTCGACCGTCTCCACATGTCTCAACTTCACCAATCAGATTGTTAGATCCGTTCTCACCTGTTCTCTTCGATACTTTCATTTATCTTCCTTCTCCTATAAACTGCTTTCTACAGTTGTCATCACTTCTGTTTCTGAATTCTTTTCTCTCTCTATGTTTATCCGCCATGTTCACCTGTCAAGAAAAAAATTCTCAATGATATTCCAAAGTTAATTCTACAACAACTCGATCTAACCCCACCTACTCCTTCCAATAACTGATATTTGTCTAATCATAGAATATGCTCAGCGATTCATGAAAAAAACTTGTAACACGGAGAAATTTCTTTTCGATATATCACTTCAGGCATTGACATATATAGTGCTGGGTAAAGGAAAGTATATATGCACACAAAGATAGCAGAGGGTGGGTGAATGCCCAACAATTCCGGTAACTCGACAACATGCTTCAACTTGATAAATCTTGTTCGTTGTGTGAACGAAAATAAGTGTGAAATGTGCAACCAAATGGCGTGAAAAGGCAGGTGTGAAAAACAAAGGTGTGAAAAAGGAGGTATGGGGCTGGAGAGAACCTGTGCATGGGAACCAAAGGAAAATCTCGTGTTACGGCCATGGCCACAACAACTGTTGCACAAGGTTACGTTGCCTAAACCATTTCGGCGTCAACAGTCGAATTGCTGTGGCTTCTGACGTCATCAGCAACCGCCTGCGTAATCCTTTCGCCTGAACTCTGGGAGTTGTCAGGACTGGTCTGAAAGTTTTCACTGTGTTGATTTGATGTCCCTATCCACCGGGTGTTGTAGAATTGCTCTACTGATGGTCCGAACTGTTCCTTTGCGCAAAGAAGCCGGGACGTGTTCTGACATCCTCTTAGACTGGCGTCTCGTCGTGTATCCAGTATACTGTGCACTACAAAAACACGTAAACTGATATAGAACAAAAGATTGAGACTGATGAGGCAACCTGTCCTTGGAATGATGAACAACGAAAAGCTTCGTATTTGTTAAGATTCGGACATTCTCAGCGGATAAGGACTTCCCGAGGGTCTTAGATATGCATAACTCTAGCATTCCTAAGGTCTTGTCACCCTTGGACGGGACTGTCAGAAAAATATCCTTTTACCTGGCCATTTGCACTTTCATTTGGTGTCTCTCCGCTCTCATATGTTGACAAATAATGGGTTCTGGATAACCGTTTTTTTAATAATGTGTCACGTATGTGTTCGAGTTCCTGGGCCATCGTGTCAGGACTACAGATGCTTCTTGCTCCGTAGGTCAGACAGATCACTAGGTTTCCTTTGTTTCTTGGTGAAACAAAACTTAAAGAATGTGTGTATTGCCTCAGTCATGTACACTTCCGATACACCCCCCTTTCTGTGTGTCCACCCCCTCATTCTACGTAATCCTATTCCAAGCAAAGCGAGGGGTTGTTCGTCTCTATCTTCGCTGCAAATGGGGTCATACAGTGGGCGCTGTTGGATGTCCGCAGCAGTTCCGTAATATCTTTTGTTCAGTCGCAAATTGTGGCAGTTTAGTCTATATATCTGGTATACATAGATAGCCCGTCGATGGCGCTGCTTAGTGGTCCATTTTCTAGTTTTGCTAAGAATATATCCGCCAGAAGGGGTCCAAGAATGTGATCCCATTGCTACCCCGTCCTTCTGCCTGTAGTAATTTCCGCTGTGCAGAAACTGTACATTATACTAACATCTAAGAACGAGTTCTTTTGCTTGGCAACAGGGATGTTGAGTTTTATAACATTATCGGTCAAGTGCTGAAAGATGAACTCGACCGTCTCGATCGACGGAACGTTAATGAATGAGGATTCCACATCTAGGTTGGTGCCAGATCTGTTTGCTCTTTTGCCATTACGGATGAGTCGACAGAATCTGCTGTAGGCTTTTCTGGTTTGCCCATCTAAATAATCGGTTAGGTCCTCGAAATCGGCCCCAAGGTCACACCGGATTATGCGTTCCTCTTCTTCAGTCCAACGACCTTGTAGCTCGGGCAAGAGGCAGTGAAATATCCCCTCCCATATGTGCATTGAATCGAGATCAGCTTTGTAACCTAAATGATTAAGGGCTGTCAGAAACTTCCGCGTTTCAATGACAAGACCGGCAGTAACGTAGACTTTGCCCATTGTTTCTTCGCTTTCTTGTGTAACACCCACTTTCAAACTGTGAGAAACATTAAAAGGCTGACCGAACAGGTTTCTGAAAATCCTCCTCGCCCATCAGTTCAGTTAACTTGCAATATTGTCTGGGTCTGCTGTCAAAGACAGCGAGCTCTATCCCTGGCACATCGTTTTTTGGTTTTATCTGTGGTAAATGCTTGACGGTTAGAGTTTACTTTCCCATTTCTGTTTACCCAGGTCCAACGAAGGAGTGGCTGTCACTTATTCTAAGCTCAAGCCATTTTCTTCTACATTCCTCTTCTGCCTTCTGTACCTGTTGCCCCGAGTTCATTAGATGCTGTGGTAGTTATTATATCACCAGCCCAAAAAATCAACATTCGCGCAATCCGCAACACTCAGCAGCACTTAAAGCAGCACTGACGGGGCTGGGTGATACAACGATATCTATAGAACCAAATGTGTCCAGATTCTCACCAGTGATTTGCCGAATTGCTCCCTGTCCGAGTTCTGACTGCTTTGTTCATTTTCTGAGGAAACTTCGTGTTTTCTTTCTCCCTGTTGATCAACATGCCCATCATATCACGCTTGGAGCTTTGAGATTTCGTGCGAATCCCGAACCAAAAAGACTGATCCGCAACTACCATAATACTGAGTTATTGAATGAAGGACATCTAAAAACAAGCACAAACCTCACGTATGCAACCACACGGACCCAAGGGCTGGGAGTAAATTCACGGCTTGTGACAGACATGCATAGGCGTCATACAGATACAAGATAGAATATGAGAAGGTAGCGCTTTGGACCCGAATAAACAGGGTAAGTCGCCGAAAAATAAGCTGTGTGGAACACGCAAGTAACTTGAGTATGTATGGTTCCACAAAACCACGATGTCATTGTGCCTCCGAAGGATTATACATAACCGGTTAGTACAACAACAATAGAGGTCAAGACCACTGAACCGGAGGGAAGACTGTGAAAGACCATCTGGGCCCGGTTTGGGGAAGGCTTATTAGAAGGGACTCTTTTGTCAATCTCGGGATAGCTGAAGGGAACCGATCAAAGAAGGGCTGATGTGCAGAGGTGGATGTTAGAAGGAAGGTTACTGAAGCAGTTGATGAGGGAAAAAATGGGATGATTATTGAATGCTTCATAAATGGACTCCGTGCTAGTAGCGGTGGATGAGCCGCAGATGAGGAATTTGGGCGAGGTAAGAGTGGAGTAGTTGGATCTTTTACTGAGCACGTCTGACTGGTAGCCAAATTTGTTGATGTGCTAGAGCCATGGCATTTTGTCTTAATGTGAAAATTGGCTTTGCGAAGAAGTTTCAAGTGCTGCTGGTTGATGCGCATACGAATTGTGAATTTGCGGGATCTGGACCGTGGTCGGAAGGCACGCATGCAAGCGTGATCAGAGTTTACATTATGACTGAATAAGATGGAAAATTCACAAATTTCAAAGAGAGATGCGCGCATCACAGCAACAAAGGAATAGGACTGAGGAACGTTTAAATGAAGCAAAGCGACAAGAGAATACTCGGCGGGTACCAAATAATTTCGAGTCATCAGCGGCAATAGTAACTAATCGGTCGGAAGTGGAAGTGTTCAGACGGACATTGGCTTAGGTTGTAGGAAATACAATATTTACAAGAATGATGCAAGGAAATAGTCAACAATACATGCTCATGTTCACTTTAAAAGTTCATTCATGTTGGAGCAAATGATGCGGGGAAGAATTTCGTGAACTTTCGCAGGTGAATACTGATATTCATAGATTTGTGGATATGAAAAGGGATAGCACCCCCTGAAGGGGTGAGACAATTTCCATAGGAATTAATGTGTGTTATCCGGTGACGGCAGTTCGCAGCTGGTGAAAGATGGATGAAGTTCCGGGAAGGAATAATCGGCAATCGGAATGCCGTGTCTACGAGGAACAAAACAAGGCAAGACAGGGGTGAAAACCTTTGCAGTAAGCCAGGTTATGCTAGTAAATTGACCAGTACAACATTCTGTTGAGTTTCCTGTGGTTTTTCTGCGTCTGTGTTGGCTGTTTTGATCAAGAGTCTGCTGCGGTTTGTGTTCGCTGTCTCATCATGGGAAGCAGAATGACATCATCGGATCTGGACCGATCACCATTTAATAAGAAGTCCTTTCATGGCGGTTTAAATGGCTTTGCCATCGGGGGGGGGTCTAGTATTGAGAATATTTTAGTAAGCCTCACAGGGGCATATGTAGTAATACCGGGACTTCTTTCGGGTAGAACTCGGTGGCTAGATCGCATTCGTGGTAACCTGCCTTTGGTGCGGTTGTAGACAGGCATAGGAAAAGATAAACTGTCTGCACGATATATTACAGCCAGGTCACGTGATGGCCGGTTGGTTCTAAGATTGAAAAAGGGAGGATCGCTGTCTTAGAGATGTTTCCGATGAGGGTCAGCGCGAGCAGAATAACAGATAAGAGTACGGAGGTTGGAAATGAGGCAAAATAGTCTCAGTGAAATGAGGAGTCGTTGGTATTGCGATTCGGTGTTCGTGAGAGCTAACTGGGCTTGCACTACCAGGCAAAGGTATTGATTACCGATTCGGCCGTTCACCGGGGAGTCTTATCTTTTGGAATTAATAAGGCCGTGGAGGTGCATTTCGGCTAAAGGGTCTGGGGGCTACGTGAGAAAGCAGCTGGGTAACACGAAGGACCTGAGAGTCAAGTTTGCGTAATAGGTCTAAGGGATATAAGACAAATCCCACAGTGGTGTTTAACAGGTCATACGGAAGCAGCTGGGACACTCTAAGGGCACAAGTGGCAAGTTTGTTCGATAGATTCAGAAGATACCCAAGGAGTGATCAGTAACTTGAGAGGTGATATCAGGAATACCAATGGAGAATACTAGGTCCAAGATGTCGTTCCCCCTCATACGGATGGAGATGTGCTGGTTCTATTTACCAAGACTGACACAGGAAGGGAAGGTGGAGAGGGCGGGAGGGCTGCCATAGGAAGAGCAGCAGATTAATGGCAGGTTAAATTCACCCTCAATAAGTTTTTGCCTGCTGGATAGTCCAGAGCAGCACTGAAGACGTTGACGGCAGAGTAAATTTTTGCAGGCTCCAGACCCGGGGTGACAGGCGGAGCCAAGGAGGTTCTGTCCGGAGGCGTGAATAGATAGCCATAACGAATCCTCAATAAGGAGAACAGGGGGCGGTCAATAACACCAGCGTGGATAGTACATTTGACAAAGACTGGACAGCCCCCACCACTCCTGGACTGGCGAGTGTTGGTAGAAGCGTTGATATCCAGCCATGCAAATAAGGTCAAACGAGTTATGATCAGGGTCAGGATTCAGGTACTGGTGTTATGTCAATGTTCGAGGTAAATTCCAGGGATGACAGAGGGAACGTTTTCCCAATTACTGATCGAGCACCGTTAAGAATCCGTGGGGAAGAATTCGGTGTCGGGGTGCGCTGCGCAATGATGCTGGGTGCGTGGATATTGGGATTGCTGTGGCAATGGATATTGTGTCTCAGTCGGGGTAAAACTTCAGTAAAAGTGGGGGAATAGTCGGTGTTTGATAAGGGCGTTGAGTGTGGGCCGAAGGGACATGATATGGCAAATTGAGAGACTTAGAATGTCGGCCGACGCGTGGTGGGCACCGGAGAATACGGGGTACACACTACTAAAGAACATGGTATCGAGGAAGGAGTGATCAGTGACATAAGTCTGAGAAAGTTTGTCGATTTGTTCTGTAGAAAGATTAGCGATGTGGCCCGGGACGTGGAGGGAACCGGTCGGAAAAAAGGCGACGTTTTAGCTGATGATAACCTGTCCGCTGGGCAGAATCAGTATTAGGCTGGCAGGTGGACTTGGGGTGAGTGACTGGGAGGTAGTGTCGGATGGGGTAGAAAGGGAGCGGCAAGATTCGGAAAGGTTTGGAGGCTCATGAGAAGCATGGAGGCCGGTAAGTGGGGAGGGTGGGTAAGTAGAGCAGTGAATAGGGTTACAAGTACCATCCTGGTGTACCTGCTAGTGTAAGTAAGTGGTTGTTCGAGATAAGGCGCAGACTGATGGAGGGCTGCCGGAGTGAACGGTGGGACGTGATCAGACAGTGACATGAAGGGTTGGTACCCGGGAGCAGGAAGGGGCATATACATATTACAAGCGTCTTTTTTCTTGTTGGGTCGGGCTCGTTGAACTTCGTTAACTCCTGGTTTGAAGGTGGCGAAAGCTTATTGTTCATTGCGCGTAAAGGTTATCTTCCCGGGCGGTGGTAGAGGCCGTTTCAAGAAGGATATGGGGCCTTTAGGCCTGTGATCGGACTTTGGTGCCCGCTGTTGTGAAAAAAGGAGATCGCCATCTGTGCCAAAATTGTTCCCAACCGCCGAGCGCGGTCAGCTGTGATACCAGACTTTTATGGAGCGGGCTCATCCTGTAGCAAAGGAGAGGAATGAGAAAATGCACAACATACCTGGGAATAATAATTGCTTCACGCTTTTGTGATTGAAATGCAACGGACCCCTCAACCGGTTGGCTGGAAATACTAATTGAATCGCAAGCAAGTAGTGAAGGGCTGCTTTGGTATTGTCACTTTCGGTCGAATCAGAATGACTATTCAATGTGTGCTTACGCAGTTCGACTTAGTATTCTTTGCTTTGGCTACGAGAGGGTTCTTTTACCGCACCTCCGTAGATCCACGCCCTGTTCACCTCGAGCACTCACTTTTTCTGTCGCTGCAAGCAACGTGCTTAGAAGGTAAGAAGTCGGGGTGCAATCCCTGCTGTCTATGCTGTACAATAACAACGGTGAAGCTATAAGAGCAAGGCGAATATGTATGGTGCCTGGTGGTCTCAGGGCACCAGACATTGACTGCGGAACTGAAACGATCCCCGGAGGATTATTCACGAAAGCTGCCGGCAGAAATTAAAGACTTGGGGGTTTTAACGCGCCCAGCGGGTGACTAGGTGGAGGCCTAGGCCGCAACGGGAACTAGTGGATCTAGCAAACTCCAGGGCACTTGAAGGCATAGGAAAGCTGGAGTTGGAAGACGCTTTCGATAGGTGTGACCACGGTGTTTTAGGGACGACAGTGAACCTCCAGAGAGTGAGTGCGCTGGATGAATACTCGAAAGAATTCTCCATAGCAAACAAAACTGGCCTTTGGAACTTGCACTTCCTTTCAAGTGGCATGTGCCAGGAGGGGGGACTATGCTAAAACTCAGGAGCGGGCGCTCAGAATGTAAACTGCTGAGGGCCATCGTTGACGTAGCTTCCACGAAAAATTGAGAAGTAAGAGCCTCCTTGGACCTTTTTTGGAAGGCAAAACTTCGATTATTTTAATCCGGTATGAGCCGCCTGGTTTACGAAGGCCCCAACTGTCTGTTTTTCTGGGCTATCTTCGGACTTGCTGGGCAACGCTGGAGGAAAGAAAGCTGCCTCCAGGCCATGACTGGTAGTAGACGTATGGCAAAGCTAGCTCTAGCACTGGATTCACTTGGCACTTCTCGCGGCCTATTCACGGAAATTGGGACGATGATTATCGTATTTAAGGGACACTCAATGGATTGACTGAGAATGTAAGTCAGGTACTTGAATTCTGCCGAAATCTGGCCCCCCTTAATCACGAGAATGTCGTTCCGACAAGCTAAGCGACAAAAGCATCAAAGTTTACTTTGAAAGCCAGAAAGAGCATTTTTCTCACAAACTGCTCGTTCTACTATAGCATACCTTCCGTTCCCACTTTTAAATTGCCGTTGTTGCATTGGCTCATCGCTTAGCCTCAAGCCGGCGTAAATGTACGAATAAAATGTGTGTACGTACGTGAAGCCGCGTTTGTCTCGATTAGGGAGGCTACGGCCCAAGTAGAACACCTTGAGCTTCTCGATCCCGGGCTCGTACACAGATAAAGATGGATGCCTCAGACAATGCTGTTGGAGCAGTAGTACAGCAGTTTGTAGGGGACTCTAAGCAGACCCCAGCAGGCTCTCTTAAGTGCCTGCACACAGCCGAATCTAGGCTGAGTGATTTTGAAAGGGAGCTACTACCCGCCCACTTGGGCATCCGTCACCTACGACAAGCACGCGAAAGCCTGTCTTTCACGGTATTCACTGATTTTAAGCTTTTGGCCTCAAAGATCGTTGTGGATGCACGACACTTATCTGAGGCCCATAATCCAGTAGCAGACGTCTTATCACTCGTACGTAAACCGAGTCTGTCACCAAATTTTAGCATCGACCAAGATGCTATGGCACACGCCAAAGCCGAGAATGCTGATAATAAACATGTTCGACAAAATGATCCACAAAGCCTAATGGCTACGCTTATCCCATCTTCCCTGAACACCTTTGTCTGCTGTGTGTCACGAAGGTGCTCCGAGCCGGTGGTTCCCGTTGGTCACCTTTGCCCTGCTTCCTAGGCCTTCCGTAACCTGGTGCTCCCCGTTGTGCTTGTCTCCGCCAAAGGAGCAACCAAGCACTCTGTCCAACAGTAGTTCTGCGCTTGTATTCGATCCCAACTTGTTAATACCCGTAGCCAAAATAGGTGGCGTAGGCTATGTTTTCAGAAATAGAAACACATTTTCGTCGCGTGCAGGTTGCCTTTATAAACAGTAAAGTACTTCTATACGCTCACCCAAGCGAATAGTTTCACTCATCAGCAGCTGGCTATCCTCATTCTCCTTCCCAATCCAGAAGAAACCGTGAAAGATTTTCTGACCTTTTGAGTAAGTTGGTTTGGTGCCCTAGCAATGTGACCATCACTCAGAGAAGTTTTTCTTAATCTACTCCTCTCACTCAGTTGTTGACAAACCAAGACGACAGTGAACCATCCCCAGGTCATCGATTATTGGTACGGTCTTAGAGAACGCCTTTTCTTCAGGAAATGATGGGAGACTTGAACTTGTACAGGGTGGAGAAGTATTAGGTCTCGAACGTGAGTATAAAGATAGGTTCAGACTCAAGGATATTTGAGTTGACGCCGAAGCTTTGATCACTGAGGCACCAATTTAAAAGATCCAAAATCCTCTTGCCAACGTTGTTATGAAGCTGAAAATGTTTGGAGAGTTTCAAATGATTTATCTGTGATAATTATTTTGTGAAGAATCACACAGATTTTCCCTTGTTAATGTACTCCGGTAATGCGATTTGTTGGCACATGTGCCTGCGGGGCTATAAAATTAAACTGCAGAGTCATTTCTTATCTGTGAATTAAAGGTGTAAAGTAAAAAACAAAGGATTTCAAATATGTGAACCCAGGGAGTCTTTTCGGCGGCGTTCGTTGATCGGCTGCTGCTCGACCTTCAATATGACATTAACACATTTCAGCTGCATAATTAAATCATCTGTGGCCACAAAAGCAGTTGGTCGACAATCGAATTGTGGACCTCTTTTCGATCCACAGCCGAAGTCTTACAACATCTCACTTTGCCTGAACAAGGTCTTCTACGAAGAACATTCACGCAACGAGCGAAAAAATATCCTCCACAATTTTAATGTCGAGTTTCATCTTCTGAATCCCTTACTCTTTTGTGTCATTTGTAGGCCCCGGTGGGCTACAAGAGTAGGAACAAGCCAGTTTTACACGGAGGTATTCCGCCTAGTTGGACAATCCTTGTGGGTAGTATTTTCGAGCCACCAAAGTTGATGAAATTTCTTCTCTGAGCACAGTGCACGTGCAAATGTGCCAAAAACTCCAATTCCAGTGTGACCTCATGACTTCAAGATCAGCTTGTCCTTTATATCAGGTTGTCTGGTTTTTTCCCCTTTCTATCGCTTAGGCTTGTTTTTACGTAACACCTAGCAACGGTTATTTACCCTGAAGCATCAAATTGTCCGTGGAAGTAACTGCGACACACCACTGTGCCTCCGTAATTTATTACCGCGAAAAATCAACACAAACCTACACTGGGAAACCTAGATCAATACTTACCACAAATCACTCTTTGTGAGCCCATCTATAAAATACTTAGCCATCGTTTGCTAAATCAGTCCTTTTGGTTGTCGTTTCCCCCTTGGCTAAAGTTTTAACCTCCCTTCGTCCTTAGAGTAAAACCATCTAGTCAACCCTGTTTGTAACCGTCCTAGAAGACTTCCAGCAGAACCTCAGCTTTGTTCCGTATCTAGGCTCCTTGCAGTCACCAAATTATCGACAAAACCAGTTGATTATCCGAAGGCTACATTCACAATGCGCAATTCCAAAAGAAGCAGACCGGCCAGTAAGATTTTGCCACGCGTAGCCGTACGTCTCCAAATCACTACGCTATGCTCCGTCTCATTAACGAACATCCATGATGACGCAAATAGCAAGATTGACAGCTTCTTACAACACGTTAGCTCACTCGAATCATGAATTGAAGCTCTTGACAGAGCCACCAGAATTCTGACACCACTGGGTCAACTCCTCGAGCCCTCTATGGTAACTACGGACTGTAACTTAGGTGCCACGTGTAATTTTATTGACAGCATATCTGCAGAGGTTTCAAAACGAATACGAAACTCGAATCACGCCATTGTATTTAACATTCCCGATAGGGCCCCACTCAACATGGTCAGCAGTACCTTGCTAAAGGCCGCTAACATGGAAGGTGTGATATGCCGTAGCTGCAGACTACGCAAACAATTACAACGACACCAATTCCCCCTACTTTTCCAATTTCCGGACTCACTGACAGCCAGTGAGTTTATTCATAAACAAACAGTTACTGCTATTAATTCGCCATGCAAGAACATTCGAATAGCACCCGACAGAATGCCACTACAAAAAGAAGTGCTGAGAAAGTCGAACTCTCGCAAACATCCAAGGCAGGAATCCGCCCAAAACACACCTAACCCCGTCATTCCCTTAACCTACTCTATACAACCAACGTCTATCAGCCAACAGCTGTCTGATGTAGACCTTGATGCAACGCCTGGGCCTTCTCCAAATCTACCAGTCCCCAAGCGCCCTAGACTCGTCATTAGTGTCGCAGATGCCTGGGATTCGAGTCCACCGAGTCCTGCCAAACAGCTTAGCTATGCGCATAAGAAACAGCTACCTTAATCGAGTGGTCTTCCTAATCTAACAACTTTGCATCACTCTTCTAAGGCGACGCATAAATCAACGTAAGGTCGTTCTTGTCCACACCATATAGCCACGACTAAAACCCATCCGCCGGACAGCTCCATACCATTGCCAGGCCATTCTCGCTTGAATCAAACCCGTCAGATCCCAGGACATACTCCCGCAAACAAGCTGCCAAGAAGTAGCGTACCTAAGGACACAACCTCACTGTTGCAATCCAACTTATCAACAATGGGCCGAAAGTTGGTAACTATCTACACTCAGCCCCCAATGCAGCGGTAACACATGGCCGCAAATCCAGAATTCGGCAACCCACACTCCATCCCTACTGAAGGCCCCAACATTTAGTTCATTGGACAACGACCGCCTTGTATCACCAGGCCACACCCCGGAGGTCCTGCAAAGATTAGAAGCGAACAGATACCCTAGTAAGATGTCATTGATGCCGGGACCTACAGTTTCTTTTCCCAAAATAGATAGTTTCTCAAATCGTTAATCCTCCCAGCGGAATCGCAGCTCTACGCGCATTTATACGGGCGGTACTTGCAAAACCTCTGACAGCTACTATTCAACGCTGCATTTGCCCTGGCTCATCACTCTCTGACTTTTCCGTGCCTCCAACATTCATCCCGTTAGTTTCTTTTCCATACCAAAACTTTCGTTTTGCCCACCATTGCCTATCCCACTACGGCCCTTTTACGCGCAGGACACATCCACAAACCCCCTTCGAGTAAATTCCCGCCACTAGGTGGCATTTAGTCCCACAATCTCTCCCCTCTTCTAGCCTCAGTGAGCCTCTTTCCAATACCAGCACCTTGCCAGTTGTTCATACCTTGGATGGCATACCGAACTGCGCAGGCCAACTACGCAACACTGCGTATTGCTACTACCTTCTTCCAAAATAAACTACATATGCTTTCTTTACTAACCGCCGATTCCTACCCTTCCCTACCCAGGCAAGCCGCATCGACAGGCGGCGAAGCCACCTCACAATCTCCTGGTCCATACCTTCTGAGGCCTGCTGTTCCCACACAAAACCAACCAATACCAAGGCTGTCACGTGGGAAAGACAATATCGTCCATAACCCCGTAATCTATCACTGCACTGGAGCATGGAACGATCCCAACGAATCAGGACAAGTAACAAGACAACTCCGTCAAATGTCCTCTCTTTCACCCCGTAATAACCCAAAATTAATTATTTCCGAGTCGTCCGCCGCTGAATTCTTTGAAGTCATCGTGGATGTGTCCAACGCTGACTTTTCTTCCTCTTCGGTAATAGCGCCAACTCACGCCTCTCACTGTGCACTTTCTCAGACCAATAACTCCTCTACCTTACCTAACCCAGACACTCACTTCCACATGAATGGGTTGTCCTTCATCTTTTTAACTCCCGGTCCATCTTAAATAAGCTTCGTCAATTAAAACACTACTTCATAACATCCGGCCCTGACATCGTCCTTAATACCGAAACCTAGCTTACCGAACGCACTCCCAAATGCGAAGTTACGCTTGAATGGTACGAGGCTTTTGAGAGTAAATAGGATTGACAAACGCGGAGGTGAGTGCCTTGTGTACGCACAGCACGCCCTTCCAGCAGTCCCCATCAGACATGCCACACTCGACTCAATTCCGGATTATCTATGGCTCACAATTCGGTTCTCAACTGTAGTCATGCACTCTGATTGTGTCCATCGCCCGCCCTCATCTACTTTTGCAGACTTACCTCCTTTAATTGAAGCCTTTGATTACCTTTCACTACTACCTTCGGCAGCGAAAATCATAGCCGGTAATTTTAACTGGCCTAAAATATCCTGGGAAAACCTCACAGCACCTCCCAACCTAATAGACTTTGTCTTTCATATTTACGTTGGCGGCTGGGTGCAACACGTTAAAACCCCTAATGGAAAAGCCAACGTACTAGATCTTATGTTCACCCACAGCGTTTCCCACTTTTCGGTTTCCGTTCTGAATAAATTTCCGGGCAGCGGCCACAGGGTAGTGGCTGGTAATCTTCCACTTCATCCCCACCTATCAGACTATCTGACCCCAGTCAACAACTCCATCCGCTTAAGTTGGAACCTTCTGCCCAATCCCATCCGTAACCAAGATTGGAGCAGTTTTCTTCTAACGGCTGACCCCCAACGGACGACTGATCACTTTTACCTTAACATGGAAAACTGGCGCCTAAAACCTAGTCCAATATCCCAAAACTCCTCCCTTAGGAAGTCCAAGCTTGCCTCCCTCCAACGAAAGTACCTTAAGATGCATAGACTTTGCTTCCAAAAGCACGACTTCTCTCCTCTGATGAGATCAAAACGTCTGACTGGTATTATCCGGAAACTAAAAGAAAGACCAGCTCCGCAACAAAGAAGCTAAAGCCCTAAGGCATCCCAGTGGAGCATTAGACCTCTCACTCCTACATAAATCTAGGAATTCGGCAACAGATACTGTGATCCAATATGTTGTGTTGCCGAATAAAACTTCAGCCACCTCCCCACCTCCTCACTGAGGCCTTTAACCATTTCTTCTCCAGTTCCATGGCCTCCGCCTCAGATGTAACCCTTCCAAATCCTCCTGCCATTACCAGCTCTTATTTACCTACCCTAACCTTTGAAGTAAACGTTATTTCCAGGCTCATTTCATGCTATAAATCATCTGCTCATCCTAGACCAGACGGGTTGCCCCATGCTGCAATCATTAACGGTGGATCGGACCTCCTACTTCTATTACTAAACCTGTTTACCTTGTCACTTAAGTTCAGTTTGGTACCGTGGAACTGGAAGCGTTCAGTCCTCATTCGACGACACGAAAATGGACCAGTCCACGAACCCGCTAATTACCGTCCCATCAACCATACCCCTATCATTTCTGGAGTAATGGAAACGATTATCAAAGATGGCATTACTACCCATCTTCTCGCTTCTAACCTTCTTAGCGATAAAAAGCACGGGTTCTTCAAATCGCGATCATGCACCACATGTCAGTTTGACTTCCCCAGCCTAGTCACTAAGGCTGTTGATAGCGGGCAGGCATTAGTAATTGTCCACCTGGATCTGTCGAAGGCTTTCGACCGTGTTCCACGCCTGCATCTTATCTTCAAAATGCGTTCATTCGGCATTGGTGACCCACTGGTTTCTTGGCTGAAATCTTATCTCGCTTATCGTTCGCAAGTGGTCCTCACCAACGGAAACTTTTCTTGACCGAAACCTGCTACAAGTGGCGTTATACAGGGAAGCGTACTGGGTCCTCTTCCGTATCTAATGTACATTGATGACGCATTGGATTCAGTACACCATGGCATGCCATTCGTATTTGCAGACGATATAAAAATAGTCTACTCTTTCAATTCCAATAATGCTGCCCCTAATCTTTGCAACACTTCCGCTGACCTCTCTGCCCTTGATCGCTGGTGCCACTCCTGGATAATGAGCCTTTCCGCTGATAAATGCGAGGTTCCAACCTACAAGTTCCAATTGTCCCCTGGATCCTTAACTCTTGGTGGGCCCCCAATAGCCAGTCAACCTACCATCCGTGATTTAGGCTTCAGCTGTTCCTGCTCCCTCAACTTTTCTGAGCGCGCCCCCATCCAAGCGGCCACGTCTAGAAGTAGGGCCTTTCTCTCGCGCTCCCTTCGCCTCCGGGACAGTATCATCAGCTTCCACAAGTCCCACATCAGGCCTTTGCTTGAATACTGCCCAACATTACCTTCTAACATGACAAAACCCGAGGTAATTGCGACTGGCTGATCGAGGTCTTCAAGCTATAGAGAACGATGCCATTATCTGAAAGTTGACCCACTCTGGCTCCGCCGCTAAGGACTGAACTTAGTCTTCTTGTATAACCTGCTCCATAACCGATCTTTTCCCTTAGCCCAGTAAGCTTCTCCCGGTAAACCCCTTACTCACTTCGGCACAGGCCTTTTACCATCCTTTCTAGTGTAGCTAATTCGGACGCACGGTTACATTTTTCCCTTTTGTCTACTCCAAATTCTGAAACAATTTGCTCATCACCTTTCGAACCTCGCACAAGAAGTCCTAATTTTTGTCGCGACCTATCCCATATCTCAGCGTCACCCGTGCACTCCAGTTATCTGATATGGGCATGGCAGAAAATATGACCAACTCCTTCACCGACCCTGCTCACTCCAAACGAGGACACAACCTACGATAGCCTGTTTGTCTATCTGATCTAGTTCTCAACGTTAGACCAGACGTGGCAAATCCCGTAATAAATTACCGGAATTGAAATGCCATTATTTTCAGCCACTTTGCTTCCACCTTCTCCCGTAGTCTCCGTCACTCTTGGGCCTCGTCCTTTACTAGTTTTTATATGCCTCCATAAGCCGTTGACCCACAGCAGGGGCACACCATGACTGCTTTTTTTATCCGTCCTCCTTTTCCAATTCTCTCCTTGCAAGCACTTCACCCTCAGCGTTGGTACACGGGCTTGCATAACACCGCTGATTGGTCGATTACTACCTGCTGGCTCCGTCCTCTGGAACCCCTAGTAACCTGGCCATCCGATCGCGGAACTTGTATCTCATACCTTCATAGTTGAACTACGCCCACATTCATAACCATAAGTGAACATTAGGGCCATTCCCAACGGTGCGGGGCGCGGTCAGATCCACCAATTTGGCTGGCGCACATCGGGCGTGCAGGTCGTCTGCAACGATATGCGAGCGCAATTAGGCTGGTGGATCACACCTGGCGTGTTCACTTCGAATTATTTTCAAGTTGGATGTCCAGCGCACGGCCAGTCCAACCCACTAGCACCGGTTGCGGATCGCACGCTCTAATGCTGCCAGCTGCAAATAACATGATCCAACCATCCTTGTTCTTCACTGTAAGCCTACCTATTACTCTTGCATCAGTCTGATCACATCCGTTTTTTCGTTCTTCCGGGGCATGCACACCCACTCATTTTGTCCTTGCTTTTATCGACTCTCACTGTGTCACCTCTCACTGCAAATCACTATCTTCCTACCCAATTCTTTCTGCCGACGACCTCCAATAATTCTTTCTTCACCCATGTCGGCCTTGCCGGCCTGTAGTGTCTATTCATTTGGTATCACCCTATGCGTATAAAGCTCATTGATCGCATTTTTACGCTTCATTCTCTACCATTTTGTCAAATCCTCCCTCGTTTTCTCTTCTCATGCCTAATACAATTGCAAGCCAGCCCCATCCCCACGCATGACCAATTCTCATATTAGAACTGCCTTTCCAAACTACGCATCTCTTATGGCTGCATTTATTATCCAATGGCTACCATTCTATTTTTCCTTGCCCGACTCCGCGATTCCTCTTTGGATCCCTCCACTTGTCAGTGCTCCGATTAGCGTCTTCCAGTCGCATCCACTTGTACAATAGCCTGCAAGCACGCGGCTCCCAAATTCCATGTATCCTACCCTGACCCGCATCCATCGTTCATGCGTTATGTTCGTCCTACGGCGTACCTGTCCCAATGCTTCTTCCCTCTCTGACTCTTTCGTGTTCCAGCCGCAATGAGATGACCTTACTGGTTATGTCTCACCTGTCGTTTTCGGCCCGTGCCCCCATCTGCCGTTCAGTCCATTGCGTGCCACAGACATTTTATGCGTGCCTTTCAGACCGTTCTGCTTTTTACTTGCCACCTAATGTAAAACCGTCGTTTCGTCATGGTTCTCACTCCCAGTTCAGTCCCTCTGATCTGCCATTACCCGACCCCCCTGGAACCCTTTTTTCTCATGTCTCTCCCACGCTGTTTGCCTTCACAGCTGTTGCATCTTGCCCTAAGGACAGTTTCACCCCCCAGGTAAATTTCTCCGCTTGGTATGAACAAACTCCCCGCGCCGCTTAGCCATCTCTATCGCCACCATTTTCTAGCTACTAATAAAAGCCCATTTATTAATTCTTCCCCCATTCATGACCGACACCACGTGTCTCATCTGCATCAATCAGATTATTAGATCCATTCTTACTTGTTCCCTTCGATACTTTCCTTCATCTCCCTTTTTTGAACTGCTTCTCAGTCGTCATTTTTTCCGTGCTCCTACATTCGACACCGTCTCTGTTGATCCGCCGAGTTCACCTGTCATGAAGATAATTCACCACGATATTCCAGAGTTAATTCTACCACCACTCGATCTAACCTTACCTGCTCCTCCTACTAACTGGTTATTTCCTTCTGGGATTCCATTTTCATTGTTCCGGCTCTCCTCATATGTATACATGTATATATCTGTAGACATGCGCGTATGTGAATATATGCATTAGCTCTATTCCTGCTGTTCCTCACAGGCCATCTCTCTTGCTATCAGCCCGCTGACTACCGTGACGTGCATCGATTTCTTCTACGTCTATTCCTCACATCTACTGCTTTCAACTCTCACGAACCATCTTTTTATCTGATTCACCCTTTACTCCTTACTTTGCTCACTCCCTGTTTTACAATGAGTTTTGTGCCTTGTTCGCCGACCATCTATTGCAGAGTACCGATGCTTCGTTGTTGCCTAATCCTTTGCACTGGACCTCACTTCTTCTCCTCCGTCTCCCGCTATCACAGTTTCTTATGCCGATTTCTAGCCTTTCTCACGTATATTGGCCGGCTTTCAGATGTCTCCACCCGGATCAGCCAGACCCTCCACCTAACCTTGACCTTCATACTAACCGGGCGTCCACTTTAATCCCTCATGGGTTCATTTAAACTCGCCACATTTTCTTCGGTGTGCATACATTTGCCGTATATTCATCCTACTTTACTCCCCCTTCTAAGCCTATTTTATCCTAGTTCGGTCATGCAGGGTTCTACTTTCCAAGAATTTTGTCAGTCCATCCCATCACTTGTGGGAAGTTAATCATGCACCTGGCATGCCTCGAGCGTCTCCGAAATAAACTATTATTATTATTATTATTATTATCATTATCATCTCTGACGCCGTTGAGGAACCCATTAGAGAAGTCATTCCAGAATGGCCCCTTGCAAGTATTGGGAGGTGAGGCTTGAACCTTATAACCCATGTAGCCGATTGAGTTTATTGTACCACGACTGAAACCGTGCCATTTACAAGTAAAATGAAAAGCTAATCACCGTTTTCACTATCGCCTTTTTCTTAGCTTCTTCGGGATCTGCAAACTATTCTGTTCAACAGGATTCACAAGCCCCGGCACCTACAAGAAAGTACTCCCATGAGACCACGAGTTACTGTCGCTTCTTAGCAGCTTTGTGCCTTTAGAGGCCAGATCCGTAGGGTTGTCCCTTCCGGCCCCCTGTAGCCACTGGGCCGGAAGCTGACACTCTCGGATTTTTGGCTTTCTTTTGGCTACGATGTTCTCGCAATGCTCACTTTCGCATTTGGTGTCGTGCAGAACAAAAGCAGAATCTGTCCACGATACAATCCAGACAACGGTGGCTCTACCTCCGCCATATTATTCAATGCCAAATTAGCGGCAGCCATGGCCGAGTACTCTTCGAAAACCTGTGTGGCTGTTGATTTTAGAGGCACCACTCCCGATTTGGCCACTGTCGTTACACAGTGCGGTGGCCCAGTCCGGCCCACGAAAAGCAAGTACGCAATCGAACAGTACCAGGTCTCCGATGCACCGCGAAATAAGTGAAGCTGAGCAATCGCTTCCGACTCGGGCTTGTAGGCATAACCCCGGGATGTACGAACCAGCAGTATTCTGTCAACGACACGTTTTCGCTATTTGATTGATTGATAATTGATTGCTAATTGTATACTTCTTGACCGTGGTCAAGACACATGCAAAGGGCAAGATCAGGAAATACGGCAGTACATAACGATGTGAAGTATTCACAGTTTTGAAATTTAAGAACCACACAGAAACCGAAATAAGAGAGTAAAGCCGTGTGGTGTTTGAGTGAGTTGAATTGGAGATGATACACGCGGGAATTATAAACCGCTTTCGAATTCGGGGGGGGGGGCGCTGTGGATAGTTAGGCGAAAGTGAGGGTGCTGATATAAGCGATACTGGGAATATTAGAAGGTGCAGTGATCGTGAGGACCAGTAAAGAAATAAGCTTCGGGCATCACTACAGGAGAGGCGAGTTGAGGCAGGGGTGATACGCGATGTACCTCGTGGGTGCGGAAAGCTCGCTGCAACGGATCACGGCTTCCAGATAAGAATGTGAGAATGTACCAGCTGGACACTTTGACGATCGCTAACGAGTGACTGGGTGGGAGAGTTTCCAAAAGACACGGTCATGGGTGAAGTCCGCATGGGGTTATCGACAAGCAGTCAGAGATCCTAGCGGGATGCGGAAGATTGTTTCAACATAAAGTGACTAATTGTGGGGGAGTCTGCGAAATAAATGCTAGTTAGCCGGATGCGATAATAAGATGCACCTTTTTCTGTAGGTGATTTCAGTATCACATGAAAGTTCATATGAAGGCAAAAGGCTTCACGAGGAATGCAGTGAACCTTCGAAGAGCATACATGATACTTGGACGCGGAACGGACTTTTAAGGGGGAGCAATAGAGAAAACAGACTGATGGAAACAAACGCTACTGATGCGGCCAAGCCGAATTTAGAAAAGTGTGCTGATAAAATTCTCCGTATACATAACTAAAAATATAAACAACCAAGTTCTGATTGGCTACAAACGGCCGGTATTCGGTTTCATGAAGACCTTGGTTGCGGACGATGGCAGGTAGCCATTGATGAGGACAGCGGGCAAAAAATGGCTAGGTTGACGAAGTGGGCAGGATAGGCTGAGAACGCGGCTGCGAGGGCTGAGTTCCGGTGATTGATTTCGTACTGCAACGCAGAAAGTATTGAACCGTTGAAATGGAGCACTGAAAATAGATGTTGAGGGGGTGTGGGGTGATAAGTGGTTTTAAAAATCAACCCTGTTATTTGGAGAGACTTTTCTGAGTGATTGGTACTCCGGGTTGAGGATCATGGTCTTTGGTCAGCTGTGTACGGTGCCCCACATAACCTCAGCAGACTGGAGTGTGTTTTTGGAACATTGTCAGTCCGGCTGATCGAACCTTTTTATCCTTACGGTAATCCAGGATTACCGTCGAGTTGGCTGCCGGCTACTCTAGTAACTAGTGCGATGTGGAAGAGATCGGGATTGCGGCAGTCTGGAGAGTGTTCTAGGTTTAGGTTATGGTTATCGTTCTAATATAAACCAGACTATGAACATTTTGTTATATGACGGCCGGTGCGCCGATCTACGGGGGGTCAACGGGAAGAGACTGGCAGCTTCCTAGGGTAGTTAGGTTATATTAGAGATTCAAGAAGATACCATGCGGAGGCTCATCTGGAGTGCGAAATAATTTGGTTGGTCGGTGGTGGATGAGGAGAAGGGACCCACTTGGGAACCAGGAATGAAACAACAGAAGATGGTGGGATCAGGAAGAGGAACGGAAAAAAGGAAGATAGCAGTCTGGTCAGTGCTCCAGCTGTGAGAGAAGATGGCATGCAATGAAAAGGTGTTAAGGTGACGCCTTCTAATGTGAAAGCAAACGTGCTGGTATTCCGCCGGGTCGTGAGAAGTCACAGGCATACGGATTCCGGTTGGGATGGGGTTTTGACATACCATGAGCATACGCGTAGATCAGTGAGTCTTGGTTACTGTAGGAACGCAATCTGCGTGACAAGACTACAGCATGCGAGAAAAGTGCAAACAAAACAAGATGAAGCTGCTGAGTTCTAGCCTGAAACAGGAGGATTAAGTGAAGGTGAGCAAATATCATTAAAGGACAAAATGTTTTTTTAAGGGGGCCAGTGTCAGTAGACTTTTGGTTGGTTAATTGAGCCCACAACATAGCAGACAAGTTATCTCTGACTTTTGTCATCAATATTTGTGCATGGGCTCGAGAAGAACATAAAAAAATTGAAATTGTGGGTGGTAGGCCATAAAAGTGCGATGTTTTTGTTTCGCGTTCCGTCAGCCATTACAGCTGAGGTGTGGCAGATACCTGTGAACCGTAGGCATATCAATACAGGGGTGCCGTCAGCGCGGAGACCACATAGAACGACTATTCCAACCGTGTATTTACTGCTGCATTAGATATCAGCAAGCTGGTTAAGGGCTTTGCAGGGAACCCAAAAGGGTTGAAACTGAGAAAGGCCAGGTCGGCAAGCATATGTGGAGGGCTCGAGCGGCATGCTATCACCCCGTGCTTATTCGGACAAAAAGAACCAAAAGCTACCTCAGAAGCTTGAGGTTTCTCATATGCAGGGTCGGGTCTAGGCTGTCATGAGGGGGCAGAGAGCATTAGCCCAAGACCCTCCCAGCCGGAGTTTTTTCGCTATATTCATCACAGACGAGTAAGGAAGCAAACTTGCACCCTAGGGTGACCTTCCCATCTCTCCTTGACCCGCCTTTCTTTACAAGTGGCCCATAGGGTCCGAGACTGCTAGGGGTGGCTGTTTCCTTGTATTGCGAGACTGCCACAGATCAGATGCCAAAACCTTCGGGGGTGTTGCTGCCGCAAGCTGTGGAAGGAAAGGATAGAGGATGGAACAAGCATTCAGATAACGGCAGCATTCGTGGAACCACCACTTGACCGGTTGCTTCCGCCAATAACAGGGTCGGACGGGTTCCAATATATATTCGAGCCATCTGGTGACTGAATCGCAGATTATTATATGCTGGGTAAAATTATGGGCATGATGACGTTTGCAAAATTTATCACTGCTGGTCGCCAGATTTTGCTCAAGCATTCAGTGATTGGCACAGATAAACTAATGAGCTCCAGCCAAAAGTCGCACACCGAAGATGAGAACTGAATAGTTGCAAAGGTCTAGGATTCAGTAAGCCGAGCACCAGGCACAATAAAGAGTCAGAGTCAGGTGACGCCCCCAGAATTGGCGTTGTTCTAACAGAGCTTTGGTCTGGTTTTTAAATTGCGGGCTAGGTATATGTACGCAAATTATGGTGCTAACGGCACGATCTGATGAGCAGGGAGAAGAAAAGTGAGTGGAGCATATGGGAGGAAGTAATATATATATATATATATATATATATATATGTGTGTACACATATATGTTTGTATATGTATATATATATGTTTGTCTGTATACATGGGCGCGATTATTGGGGGGGGGTCATGAGGAAGGGGTCGGACGCAAAAGACGTTGACTTATTGTAGTCTAGTAACCAAGACAGTCTTCATATGCTTCATCTATGTTTATGCCATTGCGGGTCATGCTGATTACAGAAGATGCGTCCAGGGTTCTGCTTGGTGCTCCTTTGAATTGTTTTAGCGTGTGACAGGATCGCAGCGAGCCAGGAAGCTTATTCCAGAAGCTAGGATAGATAACCGAGAAATATCCAGACCTGAATGAAGGCCTAGATTGGAGGTTGTGATGGTGAACTGACTGTGACGGAGGGAGTATGAAGTATTACTAGAGAAGCCAAATGGGCTATCGGATGAGTGGACTCCTGAGTGCAGGAGGTTGAAGAGAAATGAAAGATTTAGCTTGATACGACGGAACCATAGAGGTTCAAGTCGGAGTAGTTCGCACCTGGCTCTGTAGTTGGGGTTGGAACAGGCGCCAAGCACTTTTTTAGTGAAGGAGCGCTGCTTTTTCTCTATATTGACTCGGTCGGCCTTTTGCATCAAGGTAAGGACCAAAGGGCAGTATTCCAACGGCGACCCGGCGTGTGTCTTGAATGTCTGGATCTTGCTCTCCTGAGTACGGCATGTTCCGAGGATTAGTTTAATCGTCCTTCTTAACTTGCCAATCCGGAAACATGATTAAGGCTGGCCCAGGTCTCTTACCATGTGAGCAGTGGGAATTAGCGGATGACTTATTATGAGAGAGCTAGGTAGAACGTGACATTTGTAAGACGGAAAAGAGCTTTTATCTGCCGGAGACTTCATCAGCCATTGAGTACACCATTCGTCAAGGGACTTCAGGTCTGACAGAATATCACTAACAGCTGAGCGCAGGGCGCTGGCCTCGAAAGTATGGGCTATTTTCATTTCGTCAGAAAAGATAAATGTCATGCCGTGAAGCTCTGCCTGAAAGGCGTCATTTATGTGCGGGAGAAATAAGATAGGGCCTAGGACGCTACCCTGTACGACCCCGCTAGTAATTCGTTTGGGCTGAAAGGACGTCTCATTGACGATGATGGTTTGAGAATGTTTGGAGAGGTAAGATGATAGCCAAGACAGAAAAGAATCGGCAAATCCGCAGGACTTAATTTTTAGCCTTAAGCGAGTGTGAGATACACGGTCGAAAGCCTTAGTCATATCGAGGATGATGACGATGTTTAGCTTGTTGCTGTCTGCTTTGTAAATGAATAAATTAGGGAAGCCCATCCGACACGTGAGGCACGAAGGGGACTTTAGGAGACCGTGCTGAGCTGGGTTTATGAGATTTCGAGAAGTCAGGAAGCTTACAAGGTGGTCCTTCACAATCCTCTCCATGAGCCTGGAAACAATCGGAGTGTGGTTTATGGGGCGATACTTCCACGGATCATGCAAAGTCCCATCTTTGTGCCTTAGAATTATATGGGACACATTCCACTGAGCCGGGTAGATTCCGGACGACATGGGTAAAGCAAAGAGGTTTGGCAATAGGAGTACTAGGTTAGGTCCTCCAAACCGAGGTAAGACGGGCGGAAGGTCATCAGGCCCTGGAAGATAGAAGGGTTTAGTTTTGGCTGGGAGTTACCTGATGTTGACCGTGGTAAATGTAATAGTTGATGCCGTGTCCTGTGTGAGCTTCGGATAGCAGAGTCGTGGATGGTTAGTGTCCGTAATAAGAGCTGAGGCGAAATAGCAGTTGAAAGCCTCAGCCATACCTTCTGGCGAATCAAGGTGAGTGCCATTTTGGATAAGGAATGGGATATTGTTTTCAGTGCCTTGTGAGTTGCAAGAACTTCGCAGTCTTGAAAGAAGCCTTACGTTATGGGGCTATTGTAGTGGAGTCCTTTCCTGCTTTTCGAGGTTATTCTCGGTTGCCGCATAGAGGTCACGGCAGAGTCGGTTATTCTGAGTATCAGAGAGAAATCTCGATTCCTGAGGACTGAGTTCTGGCACTTACAAATCTTTTGTCGAAGTCGTCAATCTTGGTAGCCCTGGCTCTAATATGCCCAACGGTTGGGGTAAGGCAGTTTATGGAGGAAAGCGACTTGACATAGAACACCTCAGCTGCTTTTTGCGAGTCGGATGTGAGGAAGGAGTCGGACCAGTCAGTGCCCCGGATAGAGGTAGGCAAATGGGCCCAGTTAGTCAGTCTATAGGTATTTTGGTTTTGGATTTCAACAACTACGGGTAGGCATGATTCTCGCATAACAGTGAAGTCACGTATGACCATTTTGTGGTCACTACCGGGAAGGTTTTGTGTGACGGAGAGGTTCACGTCAGGGAGGCTATGGGTGAACACAAAGTAGAGGATATTGTTACGCCTTGTCGGAGTAGAGGCGTGCTGTGTCCATCCTGCAGAGTTGGTGTCAAGAAGGAAATCGGATAAATGAGAGGAGGCGGTCATTGTATTCCAACAAACACCCGGAGTGAAACAGTCTCCTGCTTTGGCCTTTTGACCTAAAGATAGAGTAGAAATGTACTCGAAAGCCCTAATGACTTGCGGAAAATCAGGGTAGCTAGGAGTAGGTGTTCGGCAGACGCACCGAATATGCAACACGTTTCCAGAAGTTAAGACGGAGAGCCAAAGACAGTCGGGAATACTGTCGAGCACTGGGTAGTGGAAGGGGGCGGTAGTAAATTTACGTTTAATGTGTGCGAGACAACCACCCCCTAGGCAGTCCACTTTGATTACTCAAAAGGAGTTGTGGCCCACCAACGAGACAACGTCAGTTAAGATGTGATCGGCTAACCATGTTTCTTTAACCAGAGCAATGTCAAAGCTAAAAGCAAGTACATGTTTTCTCAAGTCATTAATTTTGTTCAGCAGCGAACGGTAATTCAACAGTGGAGGGAAACCTCTGGTTGTATCTTTGATGTTAGAAGGTGCTGGGGCTCCACGTGAGGGCGACAGATGACTATTGGGGCCGAGTAAGCCTCCTGCAGCCGGGTTGTCGACCGGGAGAGTGTCAACGGGGGAGTAGTATCTGGCCTGGGGGATTAGCGGGTGGGTTACATGGTAGTGGTTTGCAGAGTACGGTGTTGTCGCCTTTATATAATGCCTGACTGAAGAGGGTCTAGTTTATGGAGACACCAGAAGAATGACTACCACAGGATGCTTTTTGGGTGAGTCGCACCGGATAAGCCATCAAGCGATACAAACGCGGTGTCTAATGAAGCTTACGAATAGAAACCAAGATAAAATGTGGAGAATGTTGTTAGTGGCTGTAGTGAGTCGGTTTGAGGGCGAGGAGTTTTGTCAGGAATACGGTCGGTGACCGATAAACACTCATGAAGTCTAGTACAGAATAACGCTGGATGGTGCGGCGATTTGTTGATGCGGGACAATAGACCTGGAGGAGGGCACGGTGACTCTAGGCGGGACCTTCGGGGCAAATAACGTATAGATCGAGGGAGAGTTAATAGGGGGATTAGGGGGTTTGTGTAGGGGTAGGGGGGCAGAAGAGGAGGGGACACCGTGGTCATGATAGCAGCCTGGTGAGGGGGGTGACCAGTGGCAGAGTAGGTTGGATTGGAGTGAAACGGGAATAACTTTACGGGTAGAGTTCCTCGGGGAGGGCATCTCACAAGACTCCGCAGAATGAATGTAGGAGAGTGTAGTGGTAGCAAAAGAGCTGATGATGAAGAAGGCTTTGGTATGAAAGGCCGGTTGGAGTAGTGAGCAGTAGGGTCGGAGTAAAATACGGCGATGTTGGATGGAAAGGGGGCAGAGGATGTTGAAACCGCTGAGGGATAAAATGGGGCTTACCATGGGGCAGAAAAGGGTCAGGTGCGGGCCACGTGTTGTGGTACCGGTTGGCATCTATGCTGATGACCCGTCCTGCATGATTCGGGCTTGATAGAGTTAGCGATGGAGAAGGTAAACCCAGTGGAAGGTTTTTGATGTGGTGCTGCGTGCTTTGGCCTGATGGCGGCGGCCCCTGAGTTGATGGATGTGGTATGTAGCAGTTGGGCACGCGGATCTACGGGGGACCAAATAGATGCGCTAGTGGGCCGGGGCCAGGGTGAGCGATGCGATTCGTAGATGCGGTCGTGACGAAGAACACGGGGGGGGGGGTTATAGACCGGTTGGCTGGAGAGCGAGAGATCATAGGTCGACTGTCGATTGGAGGTTGGGGAATGACAATGTCATTGCAAGGGAGTCTTGGCCTTTGGGAGCAGCAGGTGACGGGGGTGACTTTGAGACCGAAGAATTAGGAGACAACTTTGCAGCTGGCTGCCCGACGCGGGGTGGCGAGTTGGAATCTGGCCAGTTGATGGCCCGTTTTGCGGATGGAACCGGGCGTGAATGGCTGCTGGCTGAAAGGGGGGTTGTATTGCTCTCCTGTGGGTAGAGAATGATGGGGACTGGGATGCAAAATGGAGGCTTTTAGGGAGACTTTGTGGCGCAGGAGGGGAACGGGACTGGTCTAGGTCCACATGTTGCGCTGGTGCACTGGTCGGCAGGAGTGCCCAAGTAGCATACCCCAAGTTTGTCCCGTGCGTGACCTGCGGGCGAACTTGGGGCAGACCTGAAGCGGCCACATTGGGCAAGCCTGGGGAATGCTCCAGGTTCACCCCAAAGGCTGCGGCAACGTGCTACTTGAGGAGATGACGAGTTATTGACGGTGTGAAGTCGTTCAGGTGAACTAGGTGGCACTGGAACAGGGGGTGGTGGGAGAACTTGGTTACCAGCAATTGATCTAAGGACCTTCTTCTGCAGCGGGGTTTTGTCAGGAGTAATTTTTAGATTTTCAATTGAAGTGGACTTCGCGATGGACTCTCTTTTGTAACAAATTCCGCGGCAGCTCTCTCTTCTAAACGCATGTTAAGATGTGACGGTTTCTGAGTCTTTTGCACCCTCGTGGCACCCCGGATCCGGACTGGCACCGGACCGGTGCCGGTGAATTGCCGGTAGAGTTTCGGTGATCTTCCGGAAACGCTACCGGTACTGCTCCGGCTCCGACACGAGAAAAGGTGGGCGGGCGAAAAATTGACAAGCTTTAACACATACTTTATTTCTACGTACCTCTAGATTCCAAATCTTATTCCTATGATAACAATGCCCTGTTAGCCGCTATCCAAGAGTGCTTACAATCACTGGCCAGGGAACCATAGGGGCTAAACGCAATAAATTTCGTGTTTCACTAATAACTCTTTCATCTATGGTCCACGCACATTATTAATCCCTCATGTACAGCTGGTGCTTAAAGCGCTCCATCGCAATCGGAAACAATCTTGTATAAAAGCACCAACGGGTAAAAAATGGAGAAGTAACCGCAAATGATAAATGTTTGCGAAAATCATTGTACAGGGAAAGGTTGTACGTATTTCCACAATAATGTGTTGTGTGCCGGCGAGACCTGGATAGGAAAACGCAAAAAAAACAATGGTTTGGCCTTGTGAACAAGGATATATATATAAACTTTTGCGTACCTTGCAAAGTAAACAAGGAAAGTGAAATTAGTAAATTGTGGTACACAATTGAAGTATAAGGCTTTCTGTAGGCGTGTTTCACCGGGGGATTCCAGTCTATCTGGCAATCAGACGACACAAAACCCGATCCGGGGCATCCGCAAACCATTTTTTCATAAAGCACTGGATATCCAAAGGTGGCGCTTCTTGGAGCCGAGTAGTCGTTTTGACGGCTCCTGTGAAACTAAAGGTGGTATTCATGAAACACCGTTTCCCACCACAGCGTGGGGAAATCGGTAATTTCCGATGGAGAATTTTCCGTGCGTTATGGTTCAATTACACTGAAGGGCCAGATTTTCTCCGACTACCGAAGACAACACTTTATGCTCCTGACGGGAGATCAGTGCCAAAGTGGGGCTGTAGGGCTGCCACCTACGTTTGTAAGCCTAACTTCTTGTGCAACCTACGGTGCAGTTCACACAACTGTATGTTTCCGGGTCTTTTTCCAACTTATTTAGTTGGGCTTCATCTTTTGCATTTGACCGACCAACTGACTGGTGGTTAACGGGTAGGACGAGCTATATGAAGTGTTCTTATCGCCTGAACCATAAAACCACTAAACTCGGAGTGTTAAGTGCGGTTTCTCTCTCCATACTTGCGCGGTTATCTTCATCTGACAATCTTGGTGGACTATGTCGAGGCGTGATGAGGAAAGCTGCATTTACGTAACCTTGGTGAGGGGTGGGCTTAGTCCCGAAATGGCTCCGGAGACATTGGTGATTGCATGGGGGGTTTCATTGAGTCATTATTGGTATTCAAAGGATTAAATTACTCACTACTGTTGGCCGCGATGAGAAAGCCGTCGGAATAGTGTCCTCTTGCAAGCACGCATCATGCTATTGGCCGAACGGCACGTTTCTTGAAATCTTAGCGCCGCATTCAGTGGTCGCATTCATAAGCAAAGTTCTCAGAATGGAAGTAACCAGACGAACGATTTTTCTTACCTGGCAAGTCCTACTTGAGGCAACGCACGCGGAGCCGCCACATTGTGGCCACTCCACAAACAGCACACTTCCCAGAGCTGAGTTCTTTCTCTTTCATACTTTATCTCTTCCACTTATTTATTTCAGCCATTGCAACTGAATAACATAAAGCGGTTTTTGAAAATGTGTCAAACGATTCACGATCAACTCTGGAGAAGGGGGGGGGGAAGAGAATGGCCCTAGACCGTACTTCATGCGCAGTATGACACATGCTGGAATCGTCCGTCATTTCACCGGATGACTACTGGATGCACTCCGGAACCCCTCCCAATATTAGTATTAATAGTTTATTTCGGATAACCCCGAAGCATGCTGCAATGCAAGATCAAACGGTACAGTTGAAAGCTGAATGAAAGTTACAGTGGGACTGTACAATTATGCGAACGCGATTGAATATAAGAGAAGGCATTCAAGTCAATTGCTGCGATACCGCCCGGTGAATTTAAACTCAAGGTCAGGTGGTCGGTCCGGTTGGAGGTAGGCGTAGTTATTCTGCCAAAATGTGGGGTGGGTGGAGAATGGTACAAAATCACACAAATTCCACAGAAGAAAGACTGTCCTGTCGGAGAACTAAACTAGATTGACGGATACGCGGATATCGTGAAGAAGAAACATTCCTGAAGGAGACGTATTCAAGCAATGGAGCTTTACAATGTATGAGAGGAGTTGCGGTGAAAAATCAGACGATGAAAAATTGTGGCATAATACATAAAGACCAAGAAAATCGGTCGAGGATAGCAATTTTGGGGTACAGTGACCGTATATCGGTTGAGCCAGTTGTAAAACGAAACGGACAACACGCTGGACTGTGGGTGTCAAATTGATGGTGAGAGAAGTGACCGGATAGAGCATATAGACTTTGAGTGGATTGTTTTGCTTTCAAAAAAAAGGAATGTAATGCTTCAGCAAGAAACTGGCAACTGACAAAAAAAATATCGACGTGTGGTGCGTAGCTACGACAGTGGCAGAAACGTGGCTTGCAAGAAGGATGACCGGTTGAATGACAGGTAAGTACTTACATACTGATAATTCTCAGCAAAGACTTCACGTGGTGAAAAAAAAAATGTATCAAGTATCGGAAGTGTCTGAGACGATCTATCGGAATGGAGCATGAGAAAGGAAATACGCAACAACCGATGAATAGGTTTGCAAAGTTCGGCAGCCGGATATGAGCGGAGTGTGTGTGATGAACCAAATGGACTACACATCTGGACCGTGGTTGCCAGAGTGATGGTGAAGGAAGTGACCGGATAAAACATATGGACTTTGAGTGGATTGTTTTGCTTTCAGAAAAAAGGAATGTAATACATCAGCATGAACTAGGAATTATCGAGAAAATCGTTGCGTGGTTCTCAACTACAACAATAGGATGGACACAGCTGGAAAAAACGATGAAGTGATGGGCAGAAGACTGTTTGATACAAAAGGTGGACCACTTTGTGGTGACAGAACATAACTCTGCGGCACAAGAGCTTATCAGATGTGCAAAAGTGGGACACAATACCTTGCAAGATGAGGACGTTGCAATGCAACAGCCTTAAGTGGGCAAACAGCGGAGCTGGCAGAGAAAGCAAGCAAACACAGAGTCGTCGATTATTGGGAATCTCAAGAGATAAATTTCGCAGTGTCATATACTGTCTGGAGATTGTGGTACGGAAGTTAGTGACAGCAATAAATGCGTTATTTTTGGAGTATATCGGTAAAAGTAGCAAAAAAGGGGTGGGCTTTATCTTAGAGAGTGGTTAAGTTTGCAAATAAGACTGGTGAGTAGTTTGGCATGAAACCGCGGGAAGTAGACCGGGAATAATTAGCCAGAAGTGTTGATGTGTTTTTAAGTATACGATAATTGTGCACCAAAAAAAGCAACTTTTGCCGGACGAAAAAAGCGTTAGGTTATGCAGGCAAATTTGAAGCGAGCACGATGTAGAGTCAATGTTGGCTGGAGGAGACAGCAACATTTTGAGTATATGAACGGTATTCCTTTTGTTCTATTTTCTTGTTCTTGTTTTTTTTTAATCCGCAACCGGTGCTAGTGGGTGGGGCTGACCGTGCGCTGGACACCCAACCTGTAAACATCGTTGCAGACGTCCTGCACGCCTGATGTGCACCGGCCAAAGCGGGGGATCTGTCCGCGCCTCCCACCGGCGGGATTTGCACAGGTGATTTTGGCCGAGATCATACAGACGTAGAGATGGCGTAGTCTAGGAGATTGTGGGGGATCCAGATTTGAAGCCTGACGTTTGAGCCAGATATTTCGCTGGTGTTATCTCCGGATCATTCCAAGACATCAGATGGGAGATGCGCGCCGGTTGGTGTCTGGAAGCATAAGAGTAGAGAGACGCAGTCTGGGATGCTCCCAGCTGAGGATCAACGGTCAATGGTGAAAAGAGAAATCTAGTAATGTAGACACAGACTACTTTGGGAAGAATGAGGACTGTGAGCCATTGGGAGTGAATGGAAATACAGAAATAATGAACAAAACTAGGAATAGAATGATGATTTAGAAGATAAGTGGTGGTCACTGGAACTGGATTAAGTGTTGGGGCGCTAAGGCAAAATAAAGGAGGGGAATGGGGTCAGTTCGGACCGAGTAAAGCGAATCAAATATGATAAAGATAATAGGTAGGAGACGTTGAAGCGCGTGAATTGGGGAGAATCTAACAAGAGTAGTGTCAGTGATGTAAATCATTCTAAGGGGTACTAATGTGTTGGCGATGGGAAAGGCATATGAGGAAGGTGACGTCGATGTTGCAATGGATGTTAACCGGGTCGTGCTTTCTTTATTCAAAAATCTAGGTTACCCTCATAGGCTTGTTCCAACGTGGTGCACATATGGGTTAATTGTAGTACCTTGGCGACATCTAAGTATTTTGTAAGGACAATTTTGAAACGGTCTAGTGTCTGGCAGGCCCGAATGTCTTCGGGCAGTCTGTTCCAAATGCGGGAATAAACGGTGATGAAGAACCTTTCTCTTAGTTTTGTCCTGGTGTATGGGACTTTGGTAGTATGATTTCGGTTACGAAGAGGGTAGGGTGCGTTTTGAGCGAAACATAGATCAGTGATGGACGTATGCGCTCTAGAATGTAGGAGGTTGAATAGAAGATAAAGATTGAGTTTCATACGTCGTAGCCAAAGGGGTTCAAGCCTTAGTAGCTCACATCTCTCTTTATAATTCAAGGGGGATGATGAGCCGAGCAAGTGCTTGGTGAAGGATCGCTGAACTCTTTCGATCGCAAGTCTGTCAGATTTGCGCATGTGAGTGTATACCAGAGGGCAGTACTCAAGCTGTGGTCTGGCGTGGGATTTAAAGATCAGAAGCTGGCTGTCGCGCATTCTAAAGGTTCTGCAGATGAGGGCTATCGTTCTCTTAGTCTTAGCCACCTGGTAGGTGGCTTGTTCTTGAAAGGTGAACGTGCAAGAATATTGTAGACCGAGATCTCGTACTAGCGGGGTAGTAGGAATGAACGAGCCGTTTAAGGCGAGGGACTCAGGAGGAATTTGGCTTTTATATGTGAGAATGGCACTCTTAGCAGCGGAGAAACTCATTTTCCACGTGTTGCACCATATGTCAAGAGCGTTCAGGTCGTCAGCTATTTTGGTGAGGGTATGGGTCGAGGTATGAGGTTCAAATGAATATACAATCTTAATATCATCGGCGAATAGGAACGCGGTGCCATGGCGTATTACTTTGAATACGTCGTTTATGTAGAGAAGAAATAAAAGTGGACCTAACACACTGCCCTGTATAACACCACTTGTGACTGGCCGGGGTGATGAGAGGTAACCCTCAATGCTTACTGCTTGCGATCTCATGCTAAGATAGGATGACAACCAAGAAAAAGGCGGGTCTGTTAGGCCGTAAGATTTAACCTTGGTTAGCAGCTGGGCGTGAGGCACGCGGTCAAATGCTTTCGTCATATCAAGGAAGATAACGATAAATGCCATTCCAGAGTCAGCTGACGTTGTGATCAGATTAAGGAAATCAAGTTGGCAGGTCAGGCACGACCTAGACTTTAAGAAGCCGTGTTGGTTTTTATTTATTAATCCACGGGTGAGGATAAAATTGGCAATCTCATTTTTAACTACTCGTTCCATTATCCTAGATATAATGGGAGTGTGGTTTATGGGGCGGTAATTAGCAGGGTCATGTAAAGCACCCTTCTTATGGAGGGGAATGATAACGGAAGTTTTCCACTGGGATGGGAAAATGCTTTGTGACATGGAGAGATTAAATAAGTTCATCAAAAGCATCACAATGTCCGGGCCGCCGAGACGAAACAGAGCTGGTGGGATACCATCGGGACCAGGGCGAGCCAGAGGCCGGGTGGAATTTAACAGCTTTCTGACTTCGTTGGCTGAGAATACTACGGTTGACAAGGTGTCAGCAGTCAAGGGGGTGAGATCCTGGGTTGGACTATTGTGGTCTGTTATGAAGGTAGAAGCGAAGAAATTATTGAATGCCTCAGCGATTAACTGAGGCGAGCTAATATAAATGTTCTCTGATAGGAGCAAATACGGTATTTTGGTTGTACAGCATAAAGTGAACGCGTTTTTACTTCACGACATGGGCAACCTTATTTAACATCGCTTCATGCTCAGTTAGTGTTTATCTGTTATAACAGCTCACTTGAATGGGCGAAAAATAATTACTTTCCACCGGTCTTATAAGGCCAGCTGTAATGGCCACTCCGGTTGCCGTTTTCCACATGGAACCACTAAAAGCCTGGCCATAAAACAAGAACCTTTCGATCACTACATTGAGTGATGAACACTATAACATCACAGCCACTGAAAACTACTATAAACACACCGATGGAGGCAAGTGACACGCTCGACAGGGCAGAGCCGCTTTGAGACTCAAATTTGGCCTTCACTTGGCTAAAAAGAAAACCCAAGATTGCACTGCAATTTATGGAGGTAATCGAGAGTGAAAATCGCGCATTATTACTCACAAGGCTATTTGAAGACTAATTATGTGATCGTTCCCATAAATCGTTTAATATTTCTCTGTCCACTTGTTCCGGTGTGTAACCGGAATGTTACTGTGGGCAATGTGCCACTTGGGCAGCAGCACTCGTGGCGTAACATACCACATGCCATTAGCAAGGACTGTTTGCCCGATTAAGGGGACAAACCATCTGGAACATTAAAGACTACGGCGTTTTTGGAATTTTTATCCCCTTATGGACTTCGGACGCAACTGAGCCCAGGAAGTGGCTAGCTGATAGGAGACTTTCAGTGTTCGGATAGCTTGAGGGGCCGACGATATATGCAAGTGGCAACAGCACGGTCAGCGCACCATCCATGGATCGCAAACGTCTCTCCAAGGACAATAAGTTTTAATGAAAGGCATTATATTTGTTGCTAGCTTCACTGTTCTTATGGACCAGTGGTGCTGAACAATGTGTCGAGGAAGTAAGAAGTCGAGGGGGCCTAGTGCTTCCATGTTGAACCCAGTTGGCTTCTCGGTGAATGAGGCGATCGGTAGACGACTTGGGCCTGATTTTTCAAAGAATTCTGATAGAAGTGGATTTGAAAGTTTAGCTCTAACCTTAGATTTTGTTGCTCAAAAAAAGCCCTGATTTACGTTAAGTGTTGGGGATATCTTGAAAAGCTGTTCGTAAGTTATTCCCCTAAATACTTCAGTTAAAACTGTACCAATAACAGCAGGCTCAACGACTTGGTGTAGTGCAGGCCTCTCACAGCAGGTATTTTGGGTCCTGGCGGTTGGTTTCATCCGAATTTCTGGAACAAACTACTTACCGGTAAAACGTGGGGTCTGGCATTACCGAAAGGGTCGTATGTGGCAGTTAGCTGGGACAACAAGTACTCGCTCCGCCGGTGGATCCCGGATTTGAAAGGGGTAAACGAATCAGCCAGCTTCCGTGTCCCAGGCTAATCCCAAGGCGCGCCGCGTTGGAGGAGCCTCAAAGTGTTATTCTTTAACCTGATGCCCCCGCCCTGCAAACGCCATCCTATGAATAACAGCACGGCTGTAGCTCGCTTGCCCGTTCAATCCAAACCTACCTTGAGTTAGTAGGCATGATAATCCTTCCACCACTGTCAACGCGTTAGTGTCGCTTCTTGTCATAACAAGACAATCGTTCACGTGAAAGCTATTCCTCACTTTATCTGCGGCTTTCTTGAAAGCAAAACTTGCGCGATATAGGGAAGAAACATCTCTTAACAAGCGAACCGTCAGCTTTAACTCCATGGGGCCTTTCAATGTATCGTCGTCCAGTCAGCACAAGAATCGGAGTTCTCTTTGGTCCTTTTCCGGCACAAAAGCATAGAAAGACGTCCCCGATGGCCCCAAAGTTGGCTACAGGTAATTTTCGGAAATTCAGTAGCATGTTTGTTAAGCTCGTTGCAACGTTTCGGCCTTGTAACAAGTGACTGTTCATAGATTCACCTCGATGAACGGCTGTGCAGTCGAAGATCACTCCCAGCTTTTGGGTTTCTTAGGGTTAACTACATCGTGAATTGGTAGGCAAAGTATCCTGGTAGCATCTCTGCCGTCAATGATTACCCTGATGGCATAGCCCTTCCCCAAATGCCGGTGAATAACACATGAATATGCTCCCTCCAGCTGTGCTCTTTTCCTTAGCTTTCTACTTAGTATTAGCAGGCTGTGCCACAACACGGTCTACTACGGTGAATCTGCAATGTCATCCTTTCATTATTGGCACACAAGAAAACGCCATTCTACTACTTCCACGGGAATCTCTCTCCTATCTTTAGTCCTTCTTCACCTCCAGCGGAACGGGCGGTTCCTTCCGCTGAGTCGGCCCTGAGGTCCTGGTCTTATAATCCAACTATATTGCTTCACTCCCTCAAAACCCTTCCTAAACTGCTAACTTATTTACGGATTGCCTTCGAAAAGTTTGCAGCCAACCATGAAAAACAGATCTCATTGTTGTACTATCGGGATAAGGCAGCCTTTTTCACCTCTTCAGTGTGGAAAGATCCCATTTGCGTCAGGTGCTTCTAAGCCTGTCAGAAAGCTCATAAGGCAGTCATATACGAGAGCAAAGTCGATGCTATTTAGGCGACCCAACTTGGCGACAGCTTCATTGTTGGGCATCTCGACTGGCTCTTCAATAACGGAAGGAACGGTATAGGCACCTACCACATCCGCCACTTTTTCTCCTTTTAGAGACTTCAAACACTGGGACACTTGAGCACCATCAACCTTTGACAGCCCAATTTGCACAAGTCACAAAATTTGGGCTTCCGGTTGCCTAGATAAATCCGTTTCCATGTTCCCACCCAGCCTGCTGATTTTATCTAGCACCTCCTTAATAGTGTGCGCTGAATCAGGATCAGCCACGTATCCCAGCTGTCTAGATGCATCGGCACAGCTCACTAACCCATTTGCCTAAGTTGTCACCGGATCCGCGTCTGCCTGAAATTCCCTGGGAGCTATCGCTTCATAAGCATGAATCTAACCATCAGGTGCCGCTGACCAAACATCTCTTTCATCAGGCTTCGGGCTCGTTTGTACCCAGTGCTGGCAGGATACAAATAGCAACTCTGACAGTAACAAAATAATAGGTTAGGCACCGACCGTAGTCTCTCTCTTTGTTCTCCACCCCTCTGGAACTGCCTGGAAAACATAATATGTACCAATAAAGAGCCGCTAAAAACTGAATCTGGCCTTACAGCAACTCCCACCTGGTGAATATATGATCTAACGTACCCGTTTCATCGGCGCAGTCCTGCAGCAAATTCCTCAACAGCGGTGGACGTTCGTGAACACAACTCGCTTCGCCTGGCAGAACACAGTGCCCTACCAAGGGGAGTCTGGAGCTCCAATACTCACCTTAATCCAGTTTACCGTGCGAGTCCTCCCCGAATTCAGGGTTCTTTCCAAGGCTTAGTGCTTTAGCTGATTGTCTTTTAGCCTTCTCCGCCCGAATCCATGCTTCGGCGGGTTCCGGCCTTTAGTGAGCACCTTCTAGCCATAGTTTAACATCACCCTACTGGTCGCCATTTCTAGCCTTCAGTGAACATGCAAGATGGGACCTACTTGAGGGGGGTATTCCGAGGGTTTCAATAGTCTGCTTGCAAAGACGACTTTTTAAACGTTTTGGTACATTAAAGCCAGCCAACTAACAAATAAGTAGGACCGAAGGATAGACAACAGATAGAGAAATGCCGAGTTCAAGTAGATCTTCAGTCGCAAGGTCCCCTCAGGGCGGTTACGGCAACTGGCCTGTGTAAAACAGTTCACGGCGAACCGGCTGCTGAGGTCCAAAAAAGAGTCAAATACTGTTGCAGCAGACTGTTTCCGACTGTCTAGACGCTCACCAGTGAGCGGACATGATTCTAATGATCGCAAATCCCGGACTAAGCCGACCTTGATAATCAAACGATCGTTTGTGTTACCAGTGCGGTATCTAAATAATCGATATGTTAATAATTAAAATGGCACAAACCCCCGCTCGACTGTAGTCCTTCTCGGGCTGACGCAAAGACAAAATCCAATTGATAGCCTAAGAGTTAAGGCTCAACCGAGCCGTAGAAGTTTGATGACAACCGAACAGCACTTACTCAATCAGGACAAACCGAAAGTGAAACCGGCCGACGTAGACCTGTTGAGAACTAGTGAATAAGTAGAAAATGAAGAGTTAAGGAAGGTAAAATCCGCCGTCTTTAAGGCCTTTCTAACGGATCCCATTTCTCAACCGGGAAGTTCTCCCTACAGTGCTTCAGTAGCCATGAAGGTCAGATGCGGGTAAACCTGTCGAGGTCCGCTTTCTGGACTTCCAAAAGGCCTTTGACTCCGAAATCCGCCCGTTTCGTTGAGCGAAATAGAAGCTCTGGGTATCACGCTCCGGTTGATAGAATAAACCCGGACATATTTCACGAACCTAAAGTACTACATATGGGTGGACGGGAGCAAGTCCACTATGGCTAAAGCTATCAGTGGGGTCTTTCAGGGGTCTGCTTTGGGTCCTCTTCTGTTTATGATCTGCATCAAAATCCCAATACAGTGTTTATGAAACCCAGGCTACCGGTTCGCGTGCGACCTAAAGCTGGTGAGTAAACCCAGAACGGCTTCACTTGGAAAGGACTTGAATGGGGCCCAGTCCTGAACCTCCAGGTCGCAACGGCCGCTCAACATGGGGCAGCGTAGGTGCCTCTCCCAAGACCTATGTACTAATGTACTCCGACCTACAGAACCCTCAATCAAGAGAGAAGGCTACATTCCTCAGAGTCCCTGAAGTCCTGGTAAACGATTGCAACCAGCCATCTCGGCACTATCTGGCAGCTGCGGCTGGGGCCAAACGGATTTCTCACCGACGGCTACGTAGCTCAGCTTCCAGGAGAGCCTCCGTGATGTTGCAATTCTACATGTCAGTTGTCTTTAAGTCTCGATGTAACACACGGGTACCATGCCGAGTCCAAAAAGTTGGGCCACGCCTAGAATTTCGGTCCAAGCTTGAATCCCTGCTCTTGTGCCGTAAATTGACTTTCTCGAGAACATTCAGTGATACTCCGCTAGAATATTACTAGAACTTATGGACAAGACGTACACAAGGATAAACTGAGCTGAGAGTGATCTCTATGATATGTAGAATACTCGAGGGGATCTGACAAAGATTTCGAACAAAATTAGGGACTATACATCCCAGCTGGGCCGTGGTTATTATTGACACGGAACGTATATCCCGTTAGGGATATTTTTGGACATCACCCTCTGGAATCGAAGAAGAATAACTGGAAACTCACCGCATAATTTCATTCACTAAAGATTCTACTTGGGCGGATCAGTTATCATCAGAAGATCCAAGAGCGGAATACTGGACTTAGGGAAGACATAGATTAGCTGAAGAGGTGTACAGAGGCAGTGATGGGTGGTGGAAACGTATACAGGGTGAGCAGCAACCTTCCAGACACGTGCATTTTGCTTTCGCTGACGGTGGAGAGAGACTCCCTCTTAACCCCGGCGGGGCTGGGGAAGAACGAAACCCAGGGAAGGTTCACAGAGGAGACGGATACCTCGGCCAGTTGGTGCGTACGAGATATTAGGGGACCGTCAAATCTATAAAACTTCGCAAACGGCGTGTCAGCGCCCAAAAATGTGCCACACCCCACTCAAGAATATGGCACTCCTGTCTTTCTAGACCCTTGCATAGCACCAGTAAGTGGCCGGATGAAGGACACCAACCAGCCTACCAAATCGCCGCAAAAAACCTGGCAAGCACTCGGAACTCTTTTCCTTACTGCCATACCTACCGCCTGTAAAGTAATGCACAGCGATGGCCAGGTAGGCTTGCCGTGGCCCACACTAAGGCATGCAGCTTTGGGAACAAAGGGAGTGAACTGGTAGCAGTTACTGCCAAACCGGACCGCACAGCTGTCGCCAAAATTTGACTAAGGGGAAGACACGAAATAGGTGTACTTCTTCTTGCCATTTACTGGATACCTCTGTGTAATAGAGTGGAAAGGAGGGATGGTGGTGGCGCGATGCATATAATCTCGGACGAATTCAAGCAAATGGCTGGGGGGTGTCAACACCAAGCACGAAGGCCTTCTGATATGATTTAAGACTAAGGTGATCAGACATCCAGGTGGTATGCTTCTATTAAAGCCCCTCTTTCTTATCCTCGGAGGATCAGGTATCGCTGGCCCAGCTCCGCGGTTCAGTAGCTGTAACAAATGAAATCATTGAACTTGGGGAACTCAAATGTGTCAACACATACATATATATTTGTCAGTGAAACAGCGCAATAGCTCTGAAGTCCATGCGGAGATTTCCCACTTCATTATCCGTTACCACTGTTTATCTTTCCTCCGACCCGTAGCCAGCTGGAAATTGACTCTCCACTTCTCGAGGACCCTCCAGTTGCGCTTTCTTATTTCAGAATGGTACATGTTACTGATCCTGAATCTGAACTCACAATTTTATGGTCTGCTGTTTCTCCCACATCCACCAGTGTTCACCCCCACAAAATTGCTTTCATGCCCCCTGCTTCAAAACTCATTCCGTTTATTGAACTCCGGTAAATCCGTCATTCAGGGTTTGCGTCGTCTTCGTGATCGCTATCCTCTTCGCATGCGTTGATTTTCCCGAATACACTTCTTTACAATTTTTCCCCCTTTCTCCTCCTGCTCAAAATTTACTCCATCTGCAGAACCTTAGTGGGCCTCCGGTTTCCTTGGCTTGCATCGTTCTCGTTCATAAAGCATCCTTGGCACTGCGCTGAAGATTTTTCGATATCTCCACCGGGCACCAGTGCCCAGCCCGGATTCGAAACCGGTTTGAAACTACTACGCAAACCATTAATAAAGTAATCCATTCAAACTGTTGTTGGCTTTGTTTTTCCATCTCTGATACTCTCGACTTTCATATTTAGAATTTGTGAGTATTTCATCCTATTGAGTAACGTGTTACACCATGATCATGCGCTAGCGCGTGCATCTCGACCATGGCCGAGAAATATACCAGTATTAATAAATCTCACAAATTCTATTAGGTAAGTCTGTGGGCTGCCGAGCCTGGATTACTTTTGCGGTTACTTGATTTGCTCCGGAGGAAGGCCTTCTCCGGCACGTACTTCAGCCGGCCAGGTTGGGGGAAGGATAGACCCTGAAGTCACTGGACCCGGTCATAAAGAAACTTTCCAGCGGCCTTGAAGATCTAAAGGTCCCGGCTCCCCTAGGTAGAAATGACCACAAGCTGACACTTTGTTAGTCCTTGGCTGTTGAGGATAAAGTGCCTCAATAAAGGCTACAGAGCTCTAGGAATCTTGACGTAGGAGACCTCGTTGTCGCAGCCCAAATACCCTCGTGGGACTTCCAGTATGAAAATAGAAAGGAAGAATGGACAGCACTTAGGAACAACCTGATGCCGATCACTGGGCATTTTGCTCCTGTAAGTCAAATAAACAGGAAGGCAGAGGCACTGTTGTGGACTCACTGAGCCACCAGGCAACGAAGCTAGAGGCACAGTGCACGGGCTCATCGCCAGAAGACAGGAGGTCACAGGCGGCATCTCCGTGACAAAAGAGTGCGAGAATCAGCTATTAGGGTCCGAGAGCATGGTAGATTGTCGTGCGGGGTCACACTGGCTTGGAAGGTCAAGCATTTCCCAAAGTCCTACTACAATTGCGTTCAGCCAAAAACAGCCCGGCATGTAGCGGTATGCTGCGTCGAGGAAAGGGACGACGGTCATGTCTTAGGTGATGATGATAGTAATAATAATGGTTTATTTCGGAGACACCCGAAGTACTCTTGATTGCATGATCATATAGCACAAGTGAGGTCACATAAATGTTCTTCGGATATTCATTTGTGTATATGCAGAACAGAGGTGTATAGGTTTTAATGGTTGCATGAACGACTGCCCGGCAAGCTCGCTTTTGAAGTTGAGGTGGACGCACCGCCCAGTGGTGAGTAAAATGGACTCCGCGGTAAATATACGTAATGAAGCAAAGCCGTGATAAAGTAAAAAGGCGCAGTATTTCGGATAGAATAGACGTTAAGTCGCGGGGGTGAGTAAACTGACTGAAATAACCTTCGAAAAACCACCGACGAAAAACTGAAGAATGTTTGGTGATGACGGGCATGCACTTGAACCAATAACTCAAATAACCCGAAAAATAGCGGATATATAATACCCGAGGAGTTGTGGTGTGCTCTGAGGAGGGGAATTGCGAGAATGAAACAGAGTCCGATTTAACACTGAATAAGTACATACTGTTCATCAAGAAGTTGTGGAGGACGCACTCATAAAGAGGTGTATGTAGATGCCCCAGCCTGAAAGTTTGGTGGAGCAAAGCGGGATTGAAAATCCAGGAAAGCACCTCGAGATGGCACATTAAATAATGATCGCGGACTGAACCGTGCCTTGGAGCCTCTCATCCGACCACCGACAACTCAGCCAGGTTTATCTTCTTCTGATGTCCTAAACGCCTTTAGAGAACCGAATTTGCAAGAGGTAGCTGGGTCAGATGGCACCTACGCAGCGATTCTAAGCCCCTCTGACCCACATCTTAGGGGCGCCCCTGGCGCATCTGTAAAATGGGATGTTGTCCGAAGCAGAATGTCAAGAGACCGGCTGACCGCGAAAATGCTTTCTATACTCCAATGTGGCAAGAGGGGAAAATGTGCAAAATTACCCGCCGGTCAGCTCATCGTGCGGCCAGTCGCTTGGCCGACTAAAGGGTTATCTCCAGTAAATAACAAATGTTAGAAAACCGCGCTCTGCCTACCTAGTCTCCGTTTATTCTCTGACAAGGGAACAGCCAGAGTGGGCAAAGGGGGAAAGGTCGAGGTCTGCTAACTGGACTTTCAGATGGCCTTCGACTCCATGACCCTCCCACGGCTGCTCCGCAGCAATCCCCAAGTCCCTTGGGTCCGCTGCTCAAGTGCTGGAGTGGATCCGGGCGTAACTTAGTCACAGGAGGTACTACGTAAGGATAGAAAGCAGAGGAGCCACCATGGCAACAGCCATCAATGGAGCCCAACAGGGTTCAGTGCTTGATCCACTTCTATCCGTAATTTATGCAGAAAGGACTAATGGATGTTGTGCAAAACCAAGGTCACCTTTCTGCAGAGTACTCGAAAGTGGAAGGAATAAGAGGTACCTCGTACCTTCACTAGGACTCAAATAGGTATAACGCTTGGACCACCCACTGGTGATTGCCACTCAGAGCGGGGAAGAGTGGACACCTGGCCAAGGACCCTGATAGGGACTCAAAATAAGTAAACTCGAATGACCCACAATCACCGCGGACCTTGGAGTGCTGTTACCTGAAGGCTTCTTTAGTACACCGGATACCAGGTACTTACTAGATGCTGAGAATGGCCCATGGAAGGGGCAACTAACCAAATTTCCGAAGCTTGTCAAAGGGCGGTAAAAGTCCGTGAAACAGGTGAAGAAAGCTTGAAACAATGTCGGTTACTTTTGCGTTCAGGAGCGGCACAAAGGGTGCTACTAGCTAGGGGAGCTAAGAGTTCAGCCGTCCGCAAGCAGGGCAGTCAAAAATGTTTTTCTATTGGCGGAAACCAACTGTCTCCACTGCGGGCAGACAAACAAAGAACAGCTCTATGACATCGAACAACAAGCAAACTGCCTCGAGGTAAGTTCTAGCATGTTATGTTTGTCTACGGTCATTTGCGGTCATGAATTTACACATTCATACTCAGTCCTCTCCGGGTTCCTTCTCTTCCATCCATCTGAGCTATGCCTAGTCACCGCGGCCAAGGGAATACGAGCGTTTCACCAACTACCGTGCACATTTGCATCGTGAAAGGCCCATGTACTGTTACAGCACTACAAAACAATAGCCAAAACACACCTCAAGTATTGTGTCCAAGCATGGGCTGCAGCTGTGATGCGGGAAGCCGCATTATTTGAAAATGCCCAGCTTCACTTCACAAGGATGGTAGACAGACTGTTGAACAAGCCGTATATAGACAGACTTACGGTGCGGAAAGTATCCTCTCAAGAAAGTAGGAGACTTAGAGGTTATTGTACAAAAGTTTTCAAAGAGATCGGAGGGCTATTCACCCCAACAAAACCGACTGTAGAAATAGCAAAGGAATCCCGACTTAGAGGTCCCGAGTACAAACTAGTAAAATCAAGAGCACTGAGGACATTTGGAGCACATATTTCGCTTGCAAGGTCATCAAGGCGCAAAATGATATTCCGTCCCAGGTGGTGGCTGCAAACTCGAGGGTTCAGTTTGGGAAACGTCTGGGCCGTCGCTGGCAGGACATTTTCGCAGATGGCAACTAATCTAAAATACACAGGATAAATTTAGGTGCTGCGCCTCTCCTACATTTCTTGTACTGCGTTCCCTGTACCTATCACTCTCCACTCATACATCTACACCCCATTCCTCTTCGAGGCCATCGGCATTCCCCCTCAGAGCTGACCTTTCCATACAAGCCCTTAGGTCAAGAGCTGCGGTATGAATGACGTCCTTGGTTTGGGCGGGATAGTAGACCTGGACAAGGACCCAGTTCGTAGCCGTACGGTCACTGCCATTGTAGGGTATACTCCCTCAGCTTCCACAAAGGCGTTCGTTGTGGAAGTCAACGAAAAAAACCGTGGAGTGCCAGCCGCGTGTATTTTCACGGAGCCTGAATTCAGGGACGGCACGCTGATTTGCGCCGAGGAAGTGCATCAGGAGTAGCTGTCGCGGTTGCTGAGTGGGCGAAATGGACGGTCAAATAAGCAATAGACAGGATGCTATCGGCTGATTGCTAAATTGCGCTTTCAACATAGAACCAGGTCCTAACCTCATTCCTCCACAGATCAAAGATTGAAAAGAAACGAAAAAGAAGTAAAAAGGGAACACAGAAGTCGTGACCTGGTGATAACCAGCTGACGCCCGCTGGCGCAACAATCTCCACTGGCTAGAGCCTCAAAACCTGTTACCTGCAACTGAATTACACTCCACCATGAAGTTGGGCTACTTGGGGGACAAGGAGGAATAAAAAAGCGTAGTAACTCCGGAGAAACACGATAAGCAAACTACCAAGCATAAAGAAATCACTTCAGTGTAACGACCTGTCGTGGAAAATCCCCCCAAAACCCTAGCGATTGAGTGTTTTTCTGAACATCACTCACTTGCTTACACTATTAACGTGTCTTTATGAACTGTTTTGTTTTTATGGACCACCTGTTGTTTGTTCGCGCCCAGAGCGCTACTTTGTCATATCTTAGTTCTGGACCTGCGTGACGCACGTGCTCCTTGCTCGCACGCTGCAGTTCGGTTTCTCGTCTGTTGAGTCCTTTGATCTCATTATTGAGATTTGTATCTTTTTGGTGTCATTGTTCATTCAATAATCTGGTATCGTGGAATATCACGGATAATCGTCTTTTGATTTCGGGATTTGTTTGCAAATTTGGCTACGCGTTGCTCAAACGTGTGTTACAATGCTCAGTAGATCAATTTGGAACGAGGAAAAACACGCGAAGTGCCAAGAAAAGGATCGAAAACATTGGACTCTGGACAGGACGTAACACGGCAAGTCTCTGGGGAGGTTTTGGATACATTTCATTCTTTAGTTAACGCCAGATCGCCTAGTCCTGTCAGTGCTAGTTCATGTGTTACTGAGGGCAATATGGATTGTGAGGATGTTTATCTATGTGGGCTTAGAATATTAGACCTAGAACAGCAGTTGTTATCGGCTAGACAACAGGCCCAGGAAGCAGAAAAGAAGTGTATACAGAAAGGGCTTGAGCATGAGACCAGCGACTACGACATTTCCGATAGATCAGGGTGCAATAAGATAGGGAACCCCACGCCGGTCGTCGACTATAAAACACCATCGACCGATTTGCCAAGAGTGGAACTAACGGTTTTCGACGGACGATCTGAATACTACTGCAAGTTTGTCAAGCAGTTCGAGACGTTCGTCGAAAATAAGGTAACCGACCCCGGGCAAAGGCTTCTCTACCTGACCCACTACTGTCGAGACCGAGCAAGAGAAGCTATCGACGGGTGTACCATGCTCGGCCCGGAACAAGGCTATACCCGAACAAGGAAGATTCCAAGGGACTTGTTTGGCCAACCGTTCAAAGCAGCCCGTAATCTAATAGAGGGCTTGATGGTAGAGGTAAGGAGAACCAAGGGCAACGTCTACACAATGGCCGACCTGGTGATCAAGATGCAGAACTGCTCAATAGCCCTCAATCATTTAGGTTACAGGGCTGACCTAGATGCCATGTGCACTTTGGAAAACATAGTCCGTCACCTCTCTCCCGAACTGCAGGGTCGATGGGCGGAAGAAGCAGAACGGATAGGCCGAAGCGACCGGAAGGCTAACTTCGAAGACCTGATCGAATACTTGGACTGGCAAACCAAGATAGCTGACAGCAGATTTGGCTGACTTATCCGAGACAGCAACCGGGCAAACAAGCCCAGTACTAGTCAGGCTCAAACCCCTGCACGGGAACATCCGAAATATCAACCTTGGACCAATGCACACGCCATTTTACGCGATGCCACGGCGCAACCAAATTGCAGATCCTGTGATGCTGGCCAGGGACTACCAGAATGCTCAGAGTTCGGCAAAGCCACAATAGACGAGAGTTGGGGAATGGCGAGGATAGCAGGAGCGTGTTTTATTTGTCTCAACACCAAGCACCGGGCGGCAGCTTTCAGGACAAGGAGCCGATGTGGTTACGAGGGCTGCATGGGCAGACACCATCGATTGCTGCACCAGGCGAGAGTAACCTTACCCGAGGCGAGTGCCAATCCCAGTGTTATTTGTTCAACGTCGCGGTCCGCCAGTAAGCCGGCACGTTTAGGCTTATTTGCCGCGGGAGTAGTGACCCCAACTGGGGTGGTCAAAGCGTTGGCTCTCGTCGATAGTGGATCTGACACTACCCTAGTGAAATAGTGGTTTGCCGACAAACACCGGCTTGCTCAATGTGAGACCCCGTCAGCAGTGAGCACGGTGGGCGCAACACAAGTAATGACTGCCGGCAAGTTGAGGCTGCAGCTCATCTCTCTAGACACTAACGAGCAAGTTGAACCAACGGAAACATTCACATTAGCTGATCTCCCCACACGAGCACCAAGGTCGGTCAACTCAATCGTGACCAGGTGGCCCCACCAGCAGGATGTAACCGCTGTAGGCTGGGAAGACGATGAAGTGGATCTCCTCATCGGCTGCGACTTGCCAGAGGCTCATTGGGTACTTGGCCAGAGAGTGGGCAACAGCCAGGCACCTTATGCCGTACGCACGGCCCTGGGATATATGTTATACTGTCCAGTAGGGGTACCTGGTTCCGTGAATCATTTATCCGTCAAAACGGACCGCACAGAGTATCACCTGCAGCGGCTGTATGAAAAGGAGTTTCATGACATTGGAGACGAAAGACCTACGTTGTCTCAAGAGGATCACTTCGCTCTACAAACGGTGCGGCAAGGCACTAGAGGCCTTAAAATACAGTTCGAGGTACCCCTCCTATGGAGCACATATGCCGACCCGTGGACTGACCACAAAATTTATGTTCTTTAACGATTACTACGACTGAAAGAACGCTTCATTCGAGACCAGAATCTGTGGGAACGATACGCGGAATTAATGGAGCGAAAAGAAGCTCTCGGCTACGTTGAAAAGGTGCCTGCCAACACCGACGGCAGAAAGGGTATCTGGTATCTGCCTCACCACCCGGTCATCAACCCCAAGAAACCAAAAAACTGCGGGTGGTTTTCGACTGTGCGGCCAAGTTCAAGGGCAATTCGTTAAACGATCGCCTACTACAAGGGCCTGACTGGGCCACACCACTATTGGAAGTTTTTGCCGTTTCAGAGTGGGTAGAGTGGCTTTGTCTGCCGATATTAGGGAAATGCTTCACCAGGTGAAGATACCGGTAGGAGAACGAGATGTTTTGCGTTCCCAGTGGTGGGAAGAGAGCGGCCGGGACAATGCAGTGGTGAATTATAGGATGACCGTCCACCCCTTCGGAGCCATATCGTCACCATTTTGTGCAAACTACGCCCTTCGGGAGGCTGCGAACAAACATGGCGATCTAGTCCATCGGACGGTGGTAGATAGCGTCAGCAGGAACTTCTATGTCGACGACTACCTCGGGTCATTCGATGATGTGGAATCAGCTCTAGTGCAGTTCAGGGACCTGACAAGGTTGCTGGAAGAGGGCGGCTTTCATCTAAAAAAATGGATGTCGAAAGCTTCGGAAGTGCTGAAGGTCATTTCGTACCACGAAGAAGCCCAAAGGGTAAGAGATTTGGACGGCTCTCCACTTCCTGTCAAACGCATTTTAGGAATACAATGGGACGCGGAAATGGACGACTTTGTTTTCGAGCTAAACGTTCCCTGGCTGCCAATAACCCGTCGTGGCAACCTATCCGCAGTCTCTAGTTTGTTCAACCCGCTCGGTTTCGTCTCACCCTGGCTGCTACCCGGAAAGATCTTGCTGCAGCGGCTGTGCCGTAATAAAGTTGATTAGGCCAAGTCACTGGGCCGAGAGAACCGGCTGGGCTGGGAAGAAGTTTTAAACATCTTGAGGAAGTTAGGGGACATAAGGATCCCACGATGTTTGACTCCTGGCCATACGACGCCGACTGGAGAACTACGTGCTTATACTGATGCATCCGAAGTCGGTTATGGAGCTGTGGTGTACGGACGATGGTGCACAGGAGATGGACAATATACTACAAGGATCCCGTTCGCCAAAGCCCGAGTCTCTCTACTGAAGTCGGTCTCGATCCCACGCCTTGAACTCAGCAAAGCCGTGTTGGAGTCAGGGCGGTGCAAGCGGTGAAGAGATGTTCTGACTTCTACATTTCATAGAATATGCCCATCGATTCATGAAAAAACTTGTAACACGAAGAAATTTCTTTTCGATATATCACTTTAGGCATTGATATATATAGTACTGGGTAAAAGAGGGTATATGTGCAGCTAAAGATAGCAGGGAGTGAGTAAATGTGCAACAAATCCGGTAACTCGACGTGTTTCAACTTGATAAAGCTTGTTCGTTGTGTTAACGACAATAAGTGTAAAATGTGCAACCAAATGGCGTGAAAAGGCAGGTGTGAAAAACAAAGGTGTGAAAAAAGAGGTAAGCGGCTGAGAAGAATTGGTACTAGGGAACCATAAGAAAATCGCGTTACGGCCATGGCCACAACAACTGTTGCACGAGGTCACGTTGCTTGCACTAATCCGGCTTCAATAGTCGAATTGCTATGGTTCCTGACGTCATCAGCAACTGCCTGCGTAATCCTTTCGCGTGAACTCTGGGAGTTGTCAGGACTGGTCTAAAAGCTGTCACCGTGTCGATTTGGTGTCCGCTATCCATCAGGTGTTGCAGGATTGCACTACTAATGGTCCGAACTGTTCCTTTGCGCAAAGCAGCCGGGAGGTGTTCTGACATCCTCTTGGACTGGCGTCTCGTCGTGTATCCAGTATACTATGCACTACAAGAACACGTAAACTGATATAGAACAAAAGATTGAGACTGATGAGGCAAACTGTCCTTGGATTGTTGAACAACGAAAAGCTTCGTATTTGTTAAGATCCGGACATGTGCAGCAGGGAAAGACTTCTCGTGGGTCTTGGATATGAGCAACTCTACATTTGGTCGGTTAGCTTCTGGACGGTTTCAACGATAGCGCTTTACTACATTAACAACGTCCGGAGCCGGTTTAGTACTTTCGTTGCTAACCGACTCACGATTATCCATGATGAGTCAGCCATGAACCACTGGAAGCATGTTAGGTCTGGCGATAATCCAGCCGATCTGTGCTCCCGGGGTGCGACTAACTTCAGGCAACTAGACACGTGGACGAGAGAGCCAAATTTTCTTCACGTGCCTCAATAGGACTGGCCCGTGTTCGAATTAAAAACCCCCACTGTAGTAAAGCTGGAGATCAAAGGCGTAGTGATAGCGGCCAACGTCGTCGAAGCGGCATCCATTCTATCGCGACTGGTCAGGTTTTCTTCCTGGATGAAGACACTTCGTGCAATAGTTTGTTTAACCAGGTTCAAGGGAAACTTATTAGTCATGAAAGGCTACGCCCCTCGGGCCGGATACGGGTCGGCCCGATAAGTCCCGATGAGCTACAGGTTACAGAATACGATACTTTCAGAATGATTCAACGCAAGGCTTTCGCTCGAGAACTCGAGACGGCGGAAGAAGTGGGACCGATCAACAAAGAAATATCATCTCCGAGAGGCAAACTGAAGCTTTCAAACCCCAAACTCATTGATGAACAGTTGCTGGTGGATGGTGGGCTGACCAACGCCCACCCGAGCTTCGACACAAGGTATCCTATACTGCTGTCTGCGATACAACCTGTAGTGGAGCTAATGATCCAACACGTCCACGCCGTGGAGAGACATGCCGGAGAAAGTCACGTGACGAGCGTCATCCGAAGACGCCTTTGGTTGCTCAGAGGACGAGAGACTGTGAAACGCGTAATCCAACGCTGTGTGCAATGTAGGAAACGCAATGCCACGGCGGGCTAACAAAACATGGCCCCGCTACCAGAATGCAGGGTGACTGCGGGTTGGTGGCCGTTCAGCGACACCAGGTTAGACCACTTCGGGCTCTTGTGGATCAAGTGCGAGAAGAGATTGGAAAGGCGATATGGATGTATCATGACGTGCATGAAGTCGCGTGCGGTATACCTAGAAGTCGCACATTCGATGACGACCGATTCTTTCCTACAGGCCTTGCAGAGATTTATCAACCGAGGAGGCGCACCGGCGACATATACTCAGATAACAGATCAAACTTTGTGGGCGCTCACCGAAAATTGCATCTTTGGCACAAGAACATGAACAGGGACGAACTGCGGGATCGGACCTTGGCCTACGGCATAAGATGGCATTTCAACCCCCTGCAGGCCATCCAGGGCGGCGGCGTATGGGAACGCATGATTCGGTCCGTCAGACGGATATTGCTGTCAATCGTGGAGCAACAGCCGCCCGACGACGAGACGCTAAACACCGTCATGACTGAGGTGGAGAGAATTCTGAACAACCGCCCCCTGGTTCCAGTAATAAACGGCGACCCCACCAACCTGGAGTTCACCCTGAACGGCTTATTGACGTTGAGGTCAAACGAGGGTTTCCCTTCGTGGGAGCTACCTCCACGGATGGAAGCAGGCGAACTATCTTGCCAAGGTCTTCTGGAGGTGATGGCTGCGGGAGTACCTACCGGCTCTGCAGACTCGACAGAAGTGGCTGATGAAAACAAGACCATTAGAGGTTGGGGATGTGACGATGATCGCAGGCAAACGAGCACATTTCAGCACCTGGTCCTTGAGGGTAGTTATGGAAACCATCGAAAGCACTGACGGAATGATAAGAATGAAGAAGTTGAAGGCAGCTAACGGAGTGCTCATTCGTGACATACGCAGTACTAGCCTACTCGAGAGCAAAGGCGGAGAAGCTGATAACGCTGAGGCCCAGTAGACTATTTCGCACTAGCCATCGATGTGGGTAAAGAAACCCCGTATATGGAAGCAATCACGATACAATGACGTATCGATTCATCACACACCCCGAGGCACACTCACCTACATTGTACTCGTTATACCACATGGTCTCCGTCAAACACGTCACGTTACAGTGCTCACAGTCTTTTGTTGACATTACAGAAGGTTTTTTCCGATACGTGACGATAAATGTCATTCCACTGTACATCTAGGCACATACACGCATACCCGATGCACTCTACACCCCTCATTCCCTACCAAGCACGTGACAGTGTTTGTCGTTTATTTTTTGTTGACGTTACAGATTGCCTTTTGCATACGTGGAAGTAGTGGAGCTTAGGTCACGCATGCATGCCTACATTTTCTATTTTATGCCACACAGTCCCTGTCGAACACGTTACAGTGCTCACAGTCTTTCGTTGACGCTGCAGAAAGCCTTCTTTTGATGTGTTGTGATACTTGTGATTTCATTATATATCCAGACACATACACACATACCCGGTGCACGCTATGTCCCGCAACCCCTATCAAACATGTGACGGCGTTTGCAATTTGCTGTTGCTAACGTTACTGAAACATCTTTTGCATACACACACACTCACGCAAGTACATACAGCCAGGGCAGGACGGCCTTTCCAGGGACAGTACCTATGTTTCCCCTTCACGCCCGCCATCGGTCAGTTGTTCTCGTGGAAGATGTAGAACAGCCTCGCTTCTATTTGGCCAACGGATTAGGTGCTTTCATCAGTAGAACGTTGACGGCAAGCATTAGGCGCGCGCACTGACAGCAAGGCCTAGGTAGGTAGGAAGAATCAGTACCTTTATACCAAACCTTTAACTCTGCTAAGGAATTGGGAGGATTTTGATGGGCGGTGTGACGACCTGTCGTGGAAAATCCCCCCAAAACCCTAGCGATTGAGTGTTTTTCTGAACATCACTCACTTGCTTACACTATTGACGTGTCTTTATGAACTGTTTTGTTTTTATGGACCACCTGTTGTTTGTTCGCACCCAGAGCGCTACTTTGTCATATCTTAGTTCTGGACCTGCGTGACGCACGTGCTCCTTGCTCGCACGCTGCAGTTCGGTTTCTCGTCTGTTGAGTCCTTTGATCTCATTATTGAGATTTGTATCTTTTTGGTGTCATTGTTCATTCAATAATCTGGTATCGTGGAATATCACGGATAATCGTCTTTTGATTTCGGGATTCGTTGCGAATTTGGCTACGCATTGCTCAAACGCGGGTTACAGTCAGTTCCTCAGAGAAAAGAATAAGCATAATCAGGCAAAGCTGCTGTTAAAACTTGTCTTTGGAAGAGAAAAATCGGGATGAGGGACAGTAAGCTGCCTGGGAAACCTCGCGGAATCCATGGGCTACAGTTTTTAGTCAGGTTACCGGAATAACAGAAAGCAGATTGTGGTGGAATTTAGGTAGTTTCGGCCATATTTGTTTTTTCTTCGTTGCATAAGTTACTTTTTCGTTTACTATGGCTTTTAAGCCCACAGGAGAAGAGCAATCGCGGGGTGATAAACGTAAAACTGATGGAAAGTGAAGGCGCTTCGCCAATCAAATACCGCCGTTAGCTCGGCAGGCTTAAGACCCTGGGGCTAGTGGGTGCGAAGGAGGATTTGAAATGAGAGATCACTCACGGCATCGTGAAAGAAAAGTGGAATCAAATCACGGGGAGCCTGACAACACTTCTGGATGCTTTCGGGCCGATGGTGAGGACTAAACGAAATTGCTTGCGGCCAGTTGGAAGTCCAGGATGCGGAAAGCACATACTAGAAACCGCAAAGCCCGGTGCCGGCCCAGGAAGAGAGGGAGTCACAGAAAACTTCTAGAATATTTGACGGCTTGTGAAAAGGCTTTGAAAACCCTATTGGAGCCCAGACGCCAGTAAGAAGAGGGGCTGGCTCGAGGGGCGAAACGTGACCTAAAAGCATATCTTTATTATGTCCAGCCAAAGTCAACCCTACGGGTGGAAATGGGTAACTTTAAGGGCGCGAGGGGCAAAATGCTGGAAACAATGAAGGCAAGGCCAATGTGTGGCCCCACTATTTCGAATGAGCGCATAGCATCGACAGAATAACCACTATACCGGAAGAGACAGTAACAGCTTAGGGTTACGCTAGCGGTTTGTCAGCCCCAATTGCTCACAGTCTGTTATTTCAAACCTATCTTATCGCCTCGTTGCCGAACTGCGTTCTGCATAAGCAAACGTTATTGAGGGTTATCGTTTCTAACTGCTGTTAACCGTGAAGCCCTAAGTCTCTTATTGGTATCCGAGTGATGCCGTGCCAACGTGCTAATCATAAATCCTTTGGAATGCATACACAGTTACCAAACCAGTGTACGAAGCTTTGTTAGCCTGTAGCTGTATAGAGCAAATCCACTGCGAGCCTATTTTACTTAGAATGTGGAGCAGGTGCCACTGACTGCTCAAATGAAACTTTACCCATGCCCCACTCACACAGAGCTAATCAGCTCATTATTTATTGTCTTCATATATTATCATCACCCACAGCTGGAGCCTTGTCCAGACTGCAATCCTCCTATGTGTCAGGTTCGTTGTCTCCCACTATCTCAGTCACCAAACAGGATAACCAAGGATGCCACTTTGACTCGTACGGACAGAGACTCAAGTGGAACCTACCATAACAACTGGGACCGAAATCAAGCCACCCGACAGGAAATACTCCTAATTCCTTATCGGATCGTTCAGAGTTTTCAAACGCAAACAACACGAATTCCAGTTCACGAGCATGCCACTAATATACAGCCACACTCGGCTGATCGACCGACACATACCTTGCCCTGCAAGACGAAACTTACGCACTCGATGTCGTACGTTACCAGAAATGACGCTGAATAGCACTGAAGGCAAATGTGTCAACACATACATGTATATTTGTCAGTGAAACAGCGTAATAGCTCTGAAGTCCATGCGGAAATTTCCCACTTCATTATCCGTTACCACTGTTTATCTTTCCTCCGACCCGTAGCCAGCTGGAAATTGACTCTCCACTTCTCGAGGACCCTCCAGTTGCGCTTTCTTATTTCAGAATGGTACATGTTACTGATCCTGAATCTGAACTCACAATTTTATGGTCTGCTGTTTCTCTCACATCCACCAGTGTTTACCTTCACAAAATTGCTCTCATGCCCCCTGCTTCAGAACTCATTCCGTTTATTGAACTCCGGTAAATCCGTCATTCAGGGTTTGCGTCGTCTTCGTGATCGCTATCCTCTTCGCATGCGTTGATTTTCCCGAATACACTTCTTTACACTTTTTCCCCCTTTTTCCTCTTGCTGAAAATTTACTCCATCTGCAGAACCTTAGTGGGCCTCCGGTTTCCTTGGCTTGCATCGTTCTCGTTCATAAAGCATCCTTGGCACTGCGCTGAAGATTTTTCGATATCTCCACCGGGCACCAGTGCCCAGCCCGGATTCGAAACCGGTTTGAAACTACTACGCAAACCATTAATAAAGTAATCCATTCAAACTGTTGCTGGCTATGTTTTTCTATCGCCGATACTCTTGACTTTCGTACTTAGAATCTGTGAATATTCCATCCTATTGAGTAACGTGTTACAACATGACCATACGCTAGCGCGTGCGTCTTGACCATGGCCGGGAAATATATCTATATTATTATTATTAAAGGTAGAAACACGCTCACTCTCTTCCCATTCGGCGGGGCAGAACTTCAGCCCGTCCAACTTCAAGAGGGCGACTTTGGACCGGAGCTAGCAGGGCTAGAGCCAAATAGGGCAGCTGGCCCAGATGAAATACGTCCAGTCTTGTTCTAGCCACAAGCAAACTGCTGGCTGACCCTCTTTCTCGGCTATTCAACCTGTCTCTGAGGTATCGTTATCTTCCAAGAGGCTGGGAGCTGGCGCAGGTGGCGCCGATCCACAAGGGTGGGAGTAGAGAAGCTTCAAACTACAAACCAGTAGGGCTGATATCTGTGGTGTTGAACGTCCTGGAAAGAATTCTGCGAAACCAAATGGCTGCCATCCTATCCGGGAGTAGGGTGATAAGTACGTACCAACAAGACTTTATGAACAAGAGTCTGTGCTTAGTAAATCACGTGTGCTTCTTGGATGAGGCCACGGGATGATTTGAAGACGGCAAAAAATGCTCTGGTACTGAGACTTCGGGGAAGCCTTTAGCTCAGTAAATCACAGGTTGCAAGCGCTCCACCGTCATACCCGTGGAATCGATCTATGATCAGACGACTGGTTGGCTGAGTCTCTCAGATAAAAGGAATTCTACGTATAGGTGGAGCTTCGCAGGTCCAATGTGAGTAAGGTTTCCAGTGAAATCCCATATGGATTGTTGCTTCGGCTAACGCTGTTTCTGTTGCATATAAACGACTTAGCTTATGAGCTGCATTGCCCACCCTTTGTGTTTGCCAACGATGTTGAGATGGCTGGAGATCCCAGAAAAAGTGCCCTGCAGGGCGAATTCGATAAGGTGTACCGGTAGTGCGGGGAATGGGAGCTCCCACTTAGGCCTTGGACACTGTTGCCGTTCTACACAACCCACTCAAATTCGCTTCTAGAATGTGCTATTCAAGCTCGACATCCAAAACTTATTCGGGACGGGCAATGCTTGAACTTGTGCAAAGAAGGTTCACACGTATGTTTACTGAATTCCGAGGCTTAGAGAACTAAGGCTGTTCTCTCCGGAACCGTTGAGGATTAGGGGGATCACACTTGAGCTTTCAGGATTATGAGGGTCCCCTCAGACTTGGGAGGACTTCAGATAACCCCAAGAAACACAGACGATAAGCTCAGAGGACACCAGCTGAAGCTTGCAAAACAATCGCAAAACTGCAGTTGGGGCAAACGTCTCCCAACGAGTAGTAAGTCGATGGAACAAACTTTTGTCCTCGACTGTGTTGGCTCAGACGGCCATTGATTTCAAGGGAAAGTTAAGTGCCCACTGAGCAGCCTGTTCAGAGACCTGGTGCAGAATGTCAGACTATTCCGTGACAGCCTGAGTAGCAGGACACGTAGAGTTTGAACCCACAGCAAAAAGAGTTTTCATCGGGAAAAAGGGTCTGTGCCGTGCAGTGAGGCTTGTCTTCGGATGACGCTGAAATCCAACTCCCTCTGCCAACCTACAAGGGTAGATTAAAACCCAGTTCCATAGGCTAGCCAGGCTTAACTGAGCATACTTATTGTCATGGCTGTTTTCCACACTCTTGCGTAACGCCACTACGGATTAAAACGCCTGTGGCCGAGCACAGAGCCCACCGAGCCCCACAGCGGAGGCCAACAAAAAATGTGAGGTACGGTACTAGGCTGCGGAAAAATTGACCGTTCTAAAAACGTCCACGTGGACATTGAGGAAGCCCAAAAGCCTAAAGTTCACGGGTCGGAAAAAAGAATAATAGAGTGGAACGAGCTCCTGGACAAGGATTTCAGGGATCTACCTCCCTGTCACCACAAAACACGACCCAACAAATAACCCATCATCCAAAGCACAACTGGTTCTCGATCTGTTTTTGGAATGAAACCGAATGTGAAGCATGGATTGGCTTGTGTTGCGTTGCAAGTGGAGTCCTAGAGAAATGGCCGGGTTGTAAGCCGCCACATTGTTGTTCAAGTATTGTAAGTGTTGGTGCTGTTGATACACCTGCAAAGCTTCGGCTCGTGGAGTTTTCTTTCCCTGTGCTTCGCAGATGGAGCACGCCCAACCCCCTTGCGGAAGATCACTGCTACTGGCATGTACACCAGTGCGGTGAAGTAACTTGTACCTGACATCTCAAGCTAGCGCATTTTCACTCTCATTGGAGCCAGAATCGCTGCCACTTCCAACCCGTTTCTAAATCGTTGAATTTCTCGTCCTCGTTTTCTCCCATTTCCTCGTGGTAAAACCTTGTTCTTTATTATCATAAATAAGCTTCCTCTGTTCTTTCTATCTTTTTTCTGGTCTTCCACATCCACTGCGCAACCCCCAGTCGTGCCTGTTAATGCGGTAGAGGGATAGAAAGCATTCTGTGTCATCGAAGCAAGCACCATCAGGGCAGTCTAGATAGAGGACAAGAGAATATGAGCGGCAGGGTCACACCCTCAACAAAGACTGCTTATAGTGCTACTATGTTCCATTGCTCAGTAGGGTCCTAGGAAGCTTCTACTTCTGCCGGCGTTCTCTTGTTTTGAAGGGGAGGAAATGGATGGTCAGACAACCAGAGACCTTCCCACTGTCATAACCACTGGAACGAATGCTACGTTTTCGTTTTTCTGTTGCAGCACTCGAGGATCTCTGGTGTCTCGGGTACAAGAAACTGAGCGCAAATTTTGCCCAAGCCTCCATATCCTGTGATGTGATCTGACCCGATCTGACCAGACCTAAGGGTGCACCCAGTGTTTTGCTCCAGGCTGTGAAGTGGACGCTGTTGCAACTGACTTGTTGGTGAATACGTTGGAACAAGGATACAGAGTGCCGGAAGTAGCGAGAATTATTGAAGGACTATCCTAATAGACCAAACAGAAGCGGATCAATCGAAGCCTTTGAGCCACAAATGGAAGTACCAAACAACACACTGCGATTAAGAGGTGGAATATAGGTCGGCTCAAGGAGGTCCTCGGCCGTCAGTGACAATACCGAGTAGATGAGCCGGTCTTTTATAGCTTAATACAGTGTGTATGCCAGTAGAAAACTCCTAAAGCCCTGAACTCTACCGATAGCTAAATGTGAGCTAAACTTTCATACTCCGGGGCTTTCCTTTACATTCCGCTGTCTCTAGCCAAAGCACCTTACATCTCTAAACAATGTACATCGAAAATGATCAGAAGGCAAAGAAAGAAGTCCGCGCAATCCTCAAAATCTCCTTTCGGCCTTGCTAGGTGCTCGAAAGAAGCAGAGAAGCGAATGCGCTCTAGCATCTGTGACCTTTAGTTTCACCAGAAGTGCAGAAGGCTTGCACCTAAAGCTTTTGGACTTAATCTGGATAATCTTGGGCTGATATGGGTGTAGACAGGACTAGTTAAGATAAGCAGAGATCAGTGGACATGCTTTCAGCAACAGCAAGAAACCACCGACACATGAAATGAAAGAATAACTTGCAGGAACTCTAGCTCAAGAACTAGTCCAAGCTTGGAGGTAGTGAGAGCTAGACTTAGGGTTTGAAAAGGCCATGAATCAAACAATTTCCCAACTATGAAACCTAACGAATGCCCATGTCATCGAACTAACATCAACAAAGGAAGAAACCAACGGCTTGGCGAAACAGTCTAGTAACTTGGCCAGGGATACTGAAGCACCCGCTGGAAGACCTTGCAGTGAAGTGATTAGGAGGATCCCCCAACCGTTATTTTGCTTAGCCCGTTTAAGAGAGAGGGTCGTGCGTCAGCATTTGGTGAAGGTACTGAGGACAGTGGGCTTACCACAGCATGGTCTCACTGGATGGGTTTCCAGGCGGGGTAGTTAGTGCGCGAGACCGGAACCCTCGTCATATGCCTCCCCCGTCAGCCTCGGTTAGATTTGAAACCCAAGGATATAGGGATGCATTGCGTGCTTCAACTAGCCTGATAATGATTGCTGCGGCGGGGAGGGTATGTATGGTGTCAGTTTATCATACACTGCGCCCATATCCGGCTGCCGAACTTAGCAAATATATTCATCGGTTGTTCTGTGTATTTTCTTTCCCAAGCTCTATTCCGATGGATCGTCTTAGACAATTCTGATTCTTGATGCACTTTTTTCACCACTTAAAGTCTTTGCTAAGAATACCAGTATGTACATACTTACCTGTCACCTTATTCACCCGCTCTCTTGCAAGCCACTTTTCTGCCTCTATCGTGGCTATGCACCACACATCGATTTTTGCCACTTCTCAGTTTCATGTTGATGCAATGTATTCCTTTCTTCGGGAGGCAAAGCAATCCTCTCAAATTCCATGTGTTTTTATCCGGCCACTTCTTTCGACATCACTTTGGATACCATAGTCCAGTTTTTTTTCCGTTTGCTATACAACTGGCTCATCAGATATACGGCCACTGAACTTCACAACTGTAACCCACGACTAGTTTTCGTGGTCTTTATATGTAATGCCACCGTTTTTCACCGTCTAATTTTACATCTTCACCCCCCTCATACGTCGCGAAGCTTCACCTCTTGATTGAATCTCCTTCAGAGATGTTTCTTTTTCACGATATCCATGTATCCGTAAACCCGGTTTGGTTCTCCGGCAGGACAGTCTTCCTTCCGTAGAATTTGTATGATTTTTTACTATTCCCCATCCACTCCACACTTTGGCATAATAACTACACCCTACCTCGAGCTGGCTCGACCACCTGACCCTGAGCTTAAATCCACCGGGCGGTACTGCAACAATTGACTTGAACGTTTTCTCTTATATTCAATCGCGTTCACACAATTCTACAATCCTCCTGTAACTCTGATTCAGCTTTAAACTGTACTGTTTGATCTTTCACTGCAGCATTCTTCGGGGTTATCCGAAATAAACTATTACTATCACTCGGTAAAGGGTACACAATTGCAAAGACAACCCAAAGCGCCACTCACGGAATCCACGTTTGCACCGGGTGCATCATTGCTGGTAAGTATTGCCTAGTGTCAGCAGACTGAAACACCGATAACTCGCAGGGCAAGACTGATACAGAATAGCACAGTCCATTTCCCATTTGTTAAACCAATAACCTCTCACTTGTGCTCTGGTTTCAGTTGCTACCTCCCAGCATCGTCCAGTACGGGACAACAGAAATGGCGGCGAAGTGATGAGGTTACAAAAACATCAGAGTACTAATCGCAAATCAAGAGGACAAGGAAATGGTCCGAATGCGACCAGGCCAATGACCGCGACACTCGGCTATAAGACTGGATGTCTCAAGACGTTCAGTAGATGGATCACGTGAACTCCAAACTGGAAGTCCAACAAGTCCACTGGTTAATGTTTGATACCTTTTTGCCATATCACGGACTGACCACCTCGACTTACCTTCCAATTACCACCTGCCTCAGGAAACAGCTTACACTGAGGAAGTCTACTGGTAGGCATGCATAACACATGTCACAACCACCTTAACCTGTTTAGGTTCAGTGCTTAATCGAGAGACGGATCTCTGGTGCCCAAAGCCTTAAGTCTAACCTGAAAATTGCTGGTACGGTATTCCCATCATACTTGAGCAATGCTACGGAGATATTGGAGTTCGGACACTGACGGTCCACGCCTATCTTCTACCCTCCACGGCCATGTTTTTGAACCGTATAAAGACGGGCCTAACCGCGCATTGTATGCTCTACCTTTAACAGACTATCGGATGTCACATCAGATCCACAAATGAGGGAGGTTGGCAAAAGCCAAATGCGCCTCCTGTACACGCAACGATACTTTATCCGATATCTGCCCGCCTGGGGAGATGTACCCACCCTGATAACAAAATTAATCCACTTTATGTAGATCTTCCCCAGCCAACACAAGGTTTTGGTGTTGAGCCAACCCAGTCCAGCAGCAGCATTTAACACTTTGAAGGAATCACTTCAAAGGTGAAATTGAGTCGGAGGGGTCGAAGAGAGCATTCCTGGCAAGCACCTCTTCTCGCTGTGAACTTTGGCGTAAGATTGCCGTTAGCACGAACTGGGTTTCGGCCGTTTGCACGCGAGCTTTGGAAAAGAGAAATAAACTTCAATGGCACGCCCCCCAGTGAGAGGCAGCGCAGAAAATTGCGCGGTCGACTGGATCAAATGCAGCTTTCATACAAAAAAGACAGAGATTGTGAGCCCACAGTAGATATGTCTGTGCTCTAGGATTTGCCGAATAGTGGAGACGTGGTCAATACAACCCCAGCCAGCTGTGAAACCGGCTTGATCTTCAAGCGTACACAATTCACAAGCCCTAGATTATCGGTGGAGAACAAGTCCGCAGAGGAGTTTAGAGGTGATACTTACCAAACTAATTCCTCTGTGGTTTCACGAAAGGATTTGTCACCCTTCTTGCAAGTCGGCACTATCACCCGATTCACACCATTCCCAGGAAATCTACTCAATATCCCAGATAATCCAGAGTTTTCGTAGCTCTGAAACCAAAGGTCCGCCTTCATCCTTCGAAGAAGGTGGAGACTACCCAACCTGTCCGGCAGCTTTGTACCTTTGCAAACAGCCTACTTCCCGCAGAGTCTCCCTTCCTGATGGGCAAGCGATAAATATCTGCACCGCTTCTCTGGCTGGTATATATATCAGCAACAGCTACAGACTCATTCCAGCAGGGTCCTTATATTATGCCTCTAGCTCCGGATGACCTTTCCCAGGGACATCAAGTTCCCATTGTAATCGCATCTGCAGCAATAATATCTCTCCCCTTAAGCCCCCCTTTAGAACCTACTGAAATGCCCAGTATTGCCTCTTTTGTGCCACGTTTATCGCAGACAATAAATAACATCCCAGAGGAGAGTGTCAACGAGAGATCAGCCACCGAAGCTAGGTCCTCGAGCATGCAAACGATACGGGTAAGCACGAACAATGATAGTGATAGTTCCTACCAAGTACTGACGTCGTTACCGATCAAACTTCACAGTCAGCAACTCCCTCGTATCTCTCATCATATCAACCAGAATAGCACTTCCAGGACGACGATACAACAACACTACGAACCTATTAGCAATAAAAATAGATAGTATGATTGGTTAACCGCGTTCCTACAAAACTCACAACCAATGAAACCTTTCCATCAGCCTAATTTCCCGTTATTTCCTTCTTTGCCACCTCCCCTCCCCCGTTACGCTATCCCACCGCATAGCATACCCTCCCTTCTGCTAGCGGGTACCCAGCTACCGGTTATGACTTTGTTTTAGTTATGAAATCCAGGTTGACGGACTCCTATCTAGTAGATGACGTTGAGGTTCTTGGCTAAAATTCCACCAGCAAAGGCAGCACACGTCGAAGTGGTGGAGGCTGCCAAGTGTATGTAAAGGAAGCTCCCAGAATGACAAGTTTTCCGCATTCTATCCTAGAAGGCGTCATCTATTCTGTATGGTTGAGGGTTGAAGTAGAACGCCAAGAGCTACTACTATGTTGCGTGCGCCGTCCTCCCAGACAAAGTTCTGACGGTCTTCTGCAAATGTTCGAGGCATTCAGCTTAGTTAGCGATCTATCAATAGGAACAAAATTGATAGCGGCCGACTTTAGTGTACAAGATATATGCTGAAAATTGTTCACAGCACCACTCCACTTACCACCATTTTGAATGCTTTTCGCCTTGCAGGGTCGAAGCAGCACGTCAAGTCCCTAACCAGATGCGACAACATGCTTGACTTAATCTTGTAGCCGGGATTACCCAAGTTATAACAACAGTTCAGAATAACCTACCCGGAGGTGATCACGCAACTGCCAACTGCTGCTTCACAGTGCCCATAAAATATAGACGGTCGGCGTCTTCACATTATTCATCATATGGCTGACTGGAACGTACTTTCTCCTCTGACTCGCAGCTCAAATCAGGACACACTTTTGGGCGCGGATCCTCAGCTGGTGGCAGGCTAACTCTACTTCATCTCTGAACAATGCCTCAACCTAACAGTCCCGTCTATTATCCGTAAAAGCAACAAACTGTCTCGTCTTAACTTGAAAATAGGTGCACTGCAGCGAGTTTATCTCAAAACAGGGGATCCTGCTCTGTTCATACGGTAAATCGTCCCTTCTGATAACAGGTACCTCGACAAGCCCTAGTACATAGCAAAAACGCCCAACCCTCTTTTTGTTTCTTCCTCAACTAGTGACACAGCACTATCTTTCTACAATCCACCAGTGTCCTTATATGAGCCCTTTTTTGCAAATTTTCCCACCCTGCTGAATCGAACTGTTAATTTTAAGTACCAAAGTGTCTTACCGTCCCAGATTGGGCTCGCTACCATCTGCCGTCCTTAAATTTTGAGGCCCGGATATCATTATTCTCTCATCAGATTTATTCAGTTTGTCTACGCGGTTTAGCTGGTACTCTATACAGTGAAAAACTTCAGTTGGTATTTTACTTCATGAGAAGGGAACACGGGAGGACCGGGCCAACTGTCGGCCTGCGAATCGCACCCCACTATTATTGAGGATTATGGAAAGGTTAATAGAAGTTAAACTAGGAGATTATTTCCTCAAAAATCATCTTATAAGTGAAGGTCGGTACGGCTTCCTAAGAAATCTATTCTCCTCAACGTGTATGACTGAATTTCTGAACCCCATTACTGCAGCTGCCACTGATGGCAAGGCAGTGGTGGCAATCATTTTAGACTTGTTCAAATCCCTCGACGGGGAGTCTCTTGTTCGTTTGTTATCAGAGGTACAGACACATGGCATTGATCACCCACTCTAGGCCTGGCTAAAATCGTACTTGTTCTCGCGCGGTCATTTGGTCGTTGTTGATAGCACAACTTTCACACCTAGCCCTATGACCAGCTGTGTGATCCAAGGTAATGTGCTGAGCCTGTTGTAGTTCCTGATGTACACAAATGATTTTTGTCGTGGCTCGCCACGGGACTCCGTTTCCATTTGCTGATGGTATAAAGTTGTTGTACGCCTTGGACCACAATTCATTGGGTAATGCTACGGGGAGAATATCGGTGGACCTACGGATTATAAATTCGTGGTGTACCCATTGGTTATTGAAGTTCTCGGCAGATAAAAGTTGCATTCTTACATATGAGTTTCATGACCCTCCTGGAGCTTTTAGTATGGGTGGTCGTCTTATCTCCAATAAATCACCACAATGTGACTAAGGCATATATTAACCCTGTTCGCCCAACTTCTCTGGGCAAACAGACACTCAGATCACTGGGTACCACAGGTGATAAGACTGTTTCACAGAACATTCCTTCTGCGTAGAAGTAACCTCGTTGTCTATACAGCCGACGTTAGACCACTGCTAGAACACAGTGCAATAGTTGGCTCTAACAAGCGCCAGTGCGACAGAGTTGTCACTGAAAACTTTCAGCACACCGTTACTAAACAAATATTCGGCCATTCATCTAGTCTCAGCTATAAACAGCCCTGTGTCCTGCTACACCCCGAACCTCTCTGGTTTCAATGAATAAAAAACAACTTGTCCTTTTTCTGCTCACTTTTAGAATACAGATCCTGCAGAGCCTCCCGAGTGGTGCGAGACCCGTTAAGCCTAAAATATTCGCTACCACACTGCAGTCATTTGGTCACTGTGCCGTCCTTGAGAATTAGATTACAGTTCAATTTCTTCATTGTTAAATATTCAAAAATGTGGAATAAGCTCCCACCAAATGTCCGTTCAATAGGCCACTTACCGAGATTTAAAGAGGAATTAAACAAATTGCTTGATGTACTGACACTCGTATCCAACAATGATCCATACACTTTGGGGGAGCGAGAGTACGAAGTTGGTTTGGGTTTCTGACACGTGGTTCAGACTCACGGGCCGGAAGACCTACGTACCGCGCCAGTTTCCGTGGATCTCCTAGCCGCGTATCACTCAAGTCCTAATAATCTTCCATGTACATCCATCTGTTTCGCCGGTTTAGATCTCCCACCAGGATAACATCAAATCAAATTGGCAACTATAGCCCACGTCCACAGCTTCTTTATGCCCCTCCCGTTTGCTAGGTTCTCCATTGGAGGAAGTTAAGTCTAAACTCTTTTACTTGAAGTGACGTATCGAAGTAATTCAACCTCCAGTTATGGCCCCACTTAGGCCGTTCTCACATACTACCCACACACTATCCCCCAGCTGATTTGGGTCTACGTCTTCGCGCGGGATTTCGTTTTTTATTCTACAGAGTCGTTACTCAAAATCCAGTCTCAGCCTCATCTCTGAGTCTCGTGGCTTTTACCTCCCCGAAGTTTCACAGTTCAGTTTCTCCGCCATACGTGCCCTAGCCTCAGCATAGTCGTAATTAGCTTACTTATTGGCTATCATTTAGGCCCATTTGTTTGATTGTATCCTGCAGCAATTTGGCTTCTCAGTAGAGTTTTATGGGTAAATCCTCGCCTAATTACTGAAATCCGCACGTTACACCCCTTCAGAGTCTCACCAACTTCTCTGCACCTCGTACCGTGGCACTAGCAGGGCCAATAACTCTATGCTGTTTTATATCCTTCCACATATCCGGCCTCTATTCCACATAAAGTCCCACCTCATGGATTTTCACATTTCCTCGGCAAGAATGGTTAGTAAATCCAGTCTCAGTTTTCCTACTGGAAGTGGCTCAATAACTGAAACCAGCCTACAGTTACGTGGCTACTTACTCTGTTCCTAGCAAGCTTTTTTCTTCACAGAGTAGTAACTTCATATCCAGCTCCAGCCTCATCTCTGAATTTCGTAGCTGTTACCCCGTCAAAGTCCCACCGTTCAATTTTTCCGTCTTTCGCGCCATAGCCCCAGCATAACCATGATTAGCTTATTCATCGACTATCTTTTAGGTTCATTTGTTCCATTGTTTTCTGCAGTAATCTTCCGCTCAGACAACATTTGCTTATTATGGCAACTATACTATGAAGCCCGAAGATTCATTCTTGCACACCCCATGAACTGGGAGTAGGAAACTCAGTCCTAATTCTCTTCCCTCATCTAAATCCTAATTGTTTAACTTCACTCAGTCCAAACCGGTCTCAATCCCCCCCCCTTAGTTTGCAATGGCATTTCAACCCAGAATCCCTTTCCGGCGACCACCACTCAGTAATAAATCATCTTCATCCTTTTTTGTAGTTTTTGCCCTTTTTTGCAATTCTGTCCTCTCTCATCCGATCTTAGTCCGCATTCTTTCAAAAGTGAGTCCAATTTATAAATGCCAGAGGTTCTCTTTTAACAAAGACAGTTGATCCTTAGCTAAAAACTTCCCAGACCGCGTTTTCCTGTTTTCGTTTCCCCGAAGAACTACTGAAGGGCATCTTCCTTTGATGGCTTGGAATGATTCGCTGACAGTACCGGCAAAATACCTTGCTCACATGTCATGCTAAAAATTCGATACCTGTCCGCTGCTATGTCGCAGCTTTGTTGGCTCTGCCTTCCAGGATCCCTCCATACTTGGTCGAAATCTGCTGAACTATTCACTCTCTACAGCCGTGTGACGACACCACTATCACTGGAGCAAAATCTCGCCGATGCGGGGCGCAATCATATCCACGGCTCTGGCCGGTTTACTTCGGGATTTCAAGACGTCTACAACGAAGTGCGGTCGCAGCTAGGTTGGCGGATGGCACCTCCTATCACCAAAAACGGTTTTAAGGCCGAGTGTCCAGCGCACGGTCAGCCCCACCCAGCAAAACAGATTGCGGAAAAAACACCATTTACATTACCAAAAGTGCTGCAAATGCGCCACTCTCTTCTCCTTTTAGCACCGACTTTCCATCGTACCCGCTTCCATCTTTGCCATCTTTACTTATTGCTTCTTACACCCGGCTAAATTAACTTTCCCTACAGCATAACTGTCATATTTAAAGGACCGTTACAATTCTCCACTCATTGCTTATGGTCCTTTTCCCCGAGGATTCTTGCCGAACTATTTATCCGTCCTATTAGCAAACCTAACCGACCCCAAAGATAAAGGTCGCCCCATATTATCACTTTTACTGATACATTTGAAAGAAGTATCACCTAATGTTGCCGTACCCTTCGGTTCCACAATTTCCAAACAGTATATTTGACTGAGAAATATTTGTCACCGGAGTATCCGAACAAAAGACGATATAGAGACAATTTGCCTCCTCTATCAGTCCCGCTGTTTGCCCACACAGGGCTGTTGCTTTGTAATATCCTCCACCTGCAAAGCGTCATACTCTTCCCGTATGCCTACATCTGAGGGACACCTGTATTGCAGCATTGCGCTTTGCCGCCACCAAGTGACCCACTTTTTACAAAGAACATCAGTAGATAGTATTTTATCTGTTAATTACTTCAACTTCTTTTCCGCAGGTTATAAGTCTCTATCACTGTCGTGGCCACGCAGCACACATTTATCTATCGCCCAGCTCCCATTTCCAAGCTAACGAATTATATCCCATTTTTCCGAAAGTAAACAATCTGCTCAAAGGTAACCTGTTTTCATGCGGCCACTTCTTTCGTGATTACCTCGGCGATCTCTCCGTACAGAAGAGTACTTCACTGGGTATCTAAGTGACTCAGCCAATGTTCGGTCGCTAAAAATTGTAAGTGTAACCTTCGACGGATTTTTCTTACATCGTACCCGCAATTCCACTCGTTTTCATCGCTGGATTTCCAATCCTAAGCGGCTCTTTACACCGCTGAGCACAGTGGTTGATCTACGCCTCCCCTGAAAAATGTTTTCCTCAAGGTAAAACATTTTTGGTAATCGTGCTTGATTCTTACATTGCGCAGTCCGCCTTTTGTAATGTTTGCTTCTAGGTCTACTTTTTTCCTTCCAGTTCTTTCTGGACTCGGTCAGCCTGGCAGCACGACATTAAGTTCAAATCTTCTCTGTTCAGCCACTAATGGTTACTCAAATAACTTGTCGTATACTGTACAAGGACGGCATGATCGAATCACCCTCTTGGAATTTGGATTCGGCCTCCGATTGTACCGTCCGATCTTGCGTAGCTGAATGCCTCGGGGTTATCCCAAACAAACCAATAGTATTATCACTATTATTATTATGTTTAAAAGATCCACAGCTAGAGTAGGCCAACCGAATTGTTCTCCAAACTGCTGTGTCTAACAAACCATATGACATTTCTGGAAGTGAATTAGTAGGCCGTCGGAGTCCCCGATTAACCCACTTACACCGGGCTTCCGTGGACCGGTACCTCTGATGGAAGGAAAAGGTTGCCAGCACTGTCCATGGAAGCAGCTTTTCCATTTCCATCTATTTAGCAACCCACCACTGCTCACAGTCAGTCTCCAGGGTCCTAATTGTTTGGCGTATCAGGGTTTTGTGCTCTTCTCTGAATGTGTCTTCCGGAGGAAAGGATCTGCCAGCATCCAACCAAGCAACTGATGTCGAAGATATCCGACGTCCGTGAGACCGACTCGAACCGGAGCTCTAAATGGCACTCGAAGCGGCACACAAGGCTTCCTTGACCTGTTGCTGGCTTTTATTCGAGTCCTGAGCATCTGGTTGCGTCGATAACTGCGTAGACTGCTCAGTCTAAAAATTAGGTTGCTGATTAACTTCTACAAGCACCGTATGATTATCCTGAACTCACCTTTGTGAGAAAGTAGGAGGACGCCATGTGAGTCTATGTCGCTTCTAATGGCAGAGTTTCATGCTTACCAGAAACAATCCGTGTTCAAAACACAGCTCAGTGAGACGATCTCCGCTATCGGTGCTACCGGCTGTGATAGTAAATTGGCCTTCAGTGTGCCTTTCGGAACCTCCCAAGTGGCGAAATTCGGGGTTGAACCCCCCCCCCCCCCCCCGCAATGACCACCACGTCCGTTGAATGTGCGCTTTGGAGCAGCTGGGACAGAGCCCGGTGGAATTTGTCTTTGGCCTCAGAGGAAAAGCCGTCAGCCGGTGCATATGCAGACAAGAACAAACATCGGTGGTTCAGTTTGTTGTTGTTGACAAGAACTGAACCCTCCAACGGAACTGCACACAAATGACTGCTGACTGGAATCCAGTCTAGCATTGCACTCTTAGTTTCCATACTCAGAGCAGTCCCAAAGCCAGCCTGACCACGAGCTCTAGACAGCAAATCCCCCGACACTCGAAAAGTAAAGATAGAGGCTGATGTTTTACCCAGGGTGCGGAGAATTATCATAGAAGTGAGGCCTCGCATGGGTGATTCAGAGAAAAATCATACATTCTGGAGGTGACGAAGTTTGCGCTACACCAGGTCGTGTTGCATACTCTTATCGATATAGTTTTTATTCAGCTATCTTAGGAAATACTAAAAGTTATAGTTTCTAAGGGCATTTCAGTAACCCAGGGAAATTCGGGGAATTTTTCCTCAGCAGCGAATTCCAACCTGGCTCTAGTTTGCTGTTACTTCTCCGCCTCACTCACAGAGTCTTTTTTATATTTCAAAACATCACGTGTAGAACAGAAAACTTCCTATAATACCCCATCCATCCATACTCCGGTTACTAGGAAAAATAGGTTTATTCAGACTCCCGTGGTCTTAGAACAATGTTCGGTTGACCTCTGTGACTTTGTAGGCCTGGCGACGGAAAGAACAGCTCTTTAAGACCAAAGCATCCAAGATACAACGTCTCACCTCCTGAAGTTGGAAGATACGGTATCCAAACTCGTCCCTTTACTGTGCATTGCCAAACGCATCGAACATTCTACCTTACAAAACCTGACAGAGGCTGATGGCTTTATTGACTCTGCTGCATCCGAAGTTCTCATAAGAGTGCGGAACTCTCTGGTTATGCAGTGGTGTTTGATGTCCCGGAGAGGATACCTCTGGAGCAGGTCAAGCATACACTGTTGAATGCATGTGGCATGGCCCACCTTCCTTGTCAAATTGGAAGGCTGCATAAGCGCGTTCAGCTATTTAACTGTCCAATCCTTATGCAATTGGCAGATGGTCCATACGCCAAAGGTTTCATTAAAATGCGTAACACGATAGCTTCTAATTCCCTCTACATAAAAATAAAAATGGCCGAAGATAAAATTCTATTTCAAGGGAAAATTACTAGGCCTCTCGACTTTCTCCATTCGGAAGACGCAAGATGGTCCTGAACCTTCGACACAGACACCTGGTCGCTCCATCGCTTCTTTTAAAGTCCCCACTGCTTTATCTTTACAAGCGCCTCCCCCTTCTTCACAACAGCCCCCATGCTTCTTCATCTGCTCTCGCACTGGACTCTTTGAATTCTGATCTCATTGCTGTTGAACTGGACATTTCCGCTTCTCCTTTCTTACTGCCGCCCAGCAAAAGAAGCCAACTATTGCCCCGCTCTCCCACTTTACGGCCTGCTGGGTACACCCAAAACTGTTTCCTCTTAAATCATCTAGCCATAACTCACCAAAAGAGGTTTCGATTTTAAAAAATACCCCCTGATCCAATGCATCGGTGGTCCTTACAAATTCGTCGTGTTTGCTGCCTGCCAGTGCAAAAACTTCCTCCGCACGCCGTCAACTCTGCCTCACGCCGTGTAACACACGTTTGAGCAATGCGTAGCCAAATTCGCAACGAATCCCGAAATCAAAAGGCGATTATCCGTGATATTCCACGATACCAGATTATTGAATGAACAATGACACCAAAAAGATACAAATCTCAATAATGAGATCAAAGGACTCAACAGACGAGAAACCGAACTGCAGTGTGCGAGCAAGGAGCACGTGCGTCACGCAGGTCCAGAACTAAGATATGACAAAGTAGCGCTCTGGGTGCGAACAAACAACAGGTGGTCCATAAAAACAAAACAGTTCATAAAGACACGTCAATAGTGTAAGCAAGTGAGTGATGTTCAGAAAAACACTCAATCGCTAGGGTTTTGGGGGGATTTTCCACGACAGGTCGTCACACCGCCCATCAAAATCCTCCCAATTCCTTAGCAGAGTTAAAGGTTTGGTATAAAGGTACTGATTCTTCCTACCTACCTAGGCCTTGCTGTCAGTGCGCGCGCCTAATGCTTGCCGTCAACGTTCTACTGATGAAAGCACCTAATCCGTTGGCCAAATAGAAGCGAGGCTGTTCTACATCTTCCACGAGAACAACTGACCGATGGCGGGCGTGAAGGGGAAACATAGGTACTGTCCCTGGAAAGGCCGTCCTGCCCTGGCTGTATGTGCTTGCGTGAGTGTGTGTGTATGCAAAAGATGTTTCAGTAACGTTAGCAACAGCAAATTGCAAACGCCGTCACATGTTTGATAGGGGTTGCGGGACATAGCGTGCACCGGGTATGTGTGTATGTGTCTGGATATATAATGAAATCACAAGTATCACAACACATCAAAAGAAGGCTTTCTGCAGCGTCAACGAAAGACTGTGAGCACTGTAACGTGTTCGACAGGGACTGTGTGGCATAAAATAGAAAATGTAGGCATGCATGCGTGACCTAAGCTCCGCTACTTCCACGTATGCAAAAGGCAATCTGTAACGTCAACAAAAAATAAACGACAAACACTGTCACGTGCTTGGTAGGGAATGAGGGGTGTAGAGTGCATCGGGTATGCGTGTATGTGCCTAGATGTACAGTGGAATGACATTTATCGTCACGTATCGGAAAAAACCTTCTGTAATGTCAACAAAAGACTGTGAGCACTGTAACGTGACGTGTTTTACGGAGACCATGTGGTATAACGAGTACAATGTATGTGAGTGTGCCTCGGGGTGTGTGATGAATCGATACGTCATTGTATCGTGATTGCTTCCATATACGGGGTTTCTTTACCCACATCGATGGCTAGTGCGAAATAGTCTACTGGGCCTCAGCGTTATCAGCTTCTCCGCCTTTGCTCTCGGGTAGGCTAGTACTGCGTATGTCACGAATGAGCACTCCGTTAGCTGCCTTCAACTTCTTCATTCTTATCATTCCGTCAGTGCTTTCGATGGTTTCCATAACTACCCTCAAGGACCAGGTGCTGAAATGTGCTCGTTTGCCTGCGATCATCGTCACATCCCCAACCTCTAATGGTCTTGTTTTCATCAGCCACTTCTGTCGAGTCTGCAGAGCCGGTAGGTACTCCCGCAGCCATCACCTCCAGAAGACCTTGGCAAGATAGTTCGCCTGCTTCCATCCGTGGAGGTAGCTCCCACGAAGGGAAACCCTCGTTTGACCTCAACGTCAATAAGCCGTTCAGGGTGAACTCCAGGTTGGTGGGGTCGCCGTTTATTACTGGAACCAGGGGGCGGTTGTTCAGAATTCTCTCCACCTCAGTCATGACGGTGTTTAGCGTCTCGTCGTCGGGCGGCTGTTGCTCCACGATTGACAGCAATATCCGTCTGACGGACCGAATCATGCGTTCCCATACGCCGCCGCCCTGGATGGCCTGCAGGGGGTTGAAATGCCATCTTATGCCGTAGGCCAAGGTCCGATCCCGCAGTTCGTCCCTGTTCATGTTCTTGTGCCAAAGATGCAATTTTCGGTGAGCGCCCACAAAGTTTGATCTGTTATCTGAGTATATGTCGCCGGTGCGCCTCCTCGGTTGATAAATCTCTGCAAGGCCTGTAGGAAAGAATCGGTCGTCATCGAATGTGCGACTTCTAGGTATACCGCACGCGACTTCATGCACGTCATGATACATCCATATCGCCTTTCCAATCTCTTCTCGCACTTGATCCACAAGAGCCCGAAGTGGTCTAACCTGGTGTCGCTGAACGGCCACCAACCCGCAGTCACCCTGCATTCTGGTAGCGGGGCCATGTTTTGTTAGCCCGCCGTGGCATTGCGTTTCCTACATTGCACACAGCGTTGGATTACGCGTTTCACAGTCTCTCGTCCTCTGAGCAACCAAAGGCGTCTTCGGATGACGCTCGTCACGTGACTTTCTCCGGCATGTCTCTCCACGGCGTGGACGTGTTGGATCATTAGCTCCACTACAGGTTGTATCGCAGACAGCAGTATAGGATACCTTGTGTCGAAGCTCGGGTGGGCGTTGGTCAGCCCACCATCCACCAGCAACTGTTCATCAATGAGTTTGGGGTTTGAAAGCTTCAGTTTGCCTCTCGGAGATGATATTTCTTTGTTGATCGGTCCCACTTCTTCCGCCGTCTCGAGTTCTCGAGCGAAAGCCTTGCGTTGAATCATTCTGAAAGTATCGTATTCTGTAACCTGTAGCTCATCGGGACTTACCGGGCCGACCCGTATCCGGCCCGAGGGGCGTAGCCTTTCATGACTAATAAGTTTCCCTTGAACCTGGTTAAACAAACTATTGCACGAAGTGTCTTCATCCAGGAAGAAAACCTGACCAGTCGCGATAGAATGGATGCCGCTTCGACGACGTTGGCCGCTATCACTACGCCTTTGATCTCCAGCTTTACTACAGTGGGGGTTTTTAATTCGAACACGGGCCAGTCCTATTGAGGCACGTGAAGAAAATTTGGCTCTCTCGTCCACGTGTCTAGTTGCCTGAAGTTAGTCGCACCCCGGGAGCACAGATCGGCTGGATTATCGCCAGACCTAACATGCTTCCAGTGGTTCATGGCTGACTCATCATGGATAATCGTGAGTCGGTTAGCAACGAAAGTACTAAACCGGCTCCGGACGTTGTTAATGTAGTAAAGCGCTATCGTTGAAACCGTCCAGAAGCTAACCGACCAAATGTAGAGTTGCTCATATCCAAGACCCACGAGAAGTCTTTCCCTGCTGCACATGTCCGGATCTTAACAAATACGAAGCTTTTCGTTGTTCAACAATCCAAGGACAGTTTGCCTCATCAGTCTCAATCTTTTGTTCTATATCAGTTTACGTGTTCTTGTAGTGCATAGTATACTGGATACACGACGAGACGCCAGTCCAAGAGGATGTCAGAACACCTCCCGGCTGCTTTGCGCAAAGGAACAGTTCGGACCATTAGTAGTGCAATCCTGCAACACCTGATGGATAGCGGACACCAAATCGACACGGTGACAGCTTTTAGACCAGTCCTGACAACTCCCAGAGTTCACGCGAAAGGATTACGCAGGCAGTTGCTGATGACGTCAGGAACCATAGCAATTCGACTATTGAAGCCGGATTAGTGCAAGCAACGTGACCTCGTGCAACAGTTGTTGTGGCCATGGCCGTAACGCGATTTTCTTATGGTTCCCTAGTACCAATTCTTCTCAGCCGCTTACCTCTTTTTTCACACCTTTGTTTTTCACACCTGCCTTTTCACGCCATTTGGTTGCACATTTTACACTTATTGTCGTTAACACAACGAACAAGCTTTATCAAGTTGAAACACGTCGAGTTACCGGATTTGTTGCACATTTACTCACTCCCTGCTATCTTTAGCTGCACATATACCCTCTTTTACCCAGTACTATATATATCAATGCCTAAAGTGATATATCGAAAAGAAATTTCTTCGTGTTACAAGTTTTTTCATGAATCGATGGGCATATTCTATGAAATGTAGAAGTCAGAACATCTCTTCACCGCTTGCACCGCCCTGACTCCAACACGGCTTTGCTGAGTTCAAGGCGTGGGATCGAGACCGACTTCAGTAGAGAGACTCGGGCTTTGGCGAACGGGATCCTTGTAGTATATTGTCCATCTCCTGTGCACCATCGTCCGTACACCACAGCTCCATAACCGACTTCGGATGCATCAGTATAAGCACGTAGTTCTCCAGTCGGCGTCGTATGGCCAGGAGTCAAACATCGTGGGATCCTTATGTCCCCTAACTTCCTCAAGATGTTTAAAACTTCTTCCCAGCCCAGCCGGTTCTCTCGGCCCAGTGACTTGGCCTAATCAACTTTATTACGGCACAGCCGCTGCAGCAAGATCTTTCCGGGTAGCAGCCAGGGTGAGACGAAACCGAGCGGGTTGAACAAACTAGAGACTGCGGATAGGTTGCCACGACGGGTTATTGGCAGCCAGGGAACGTTTAGCTCGAAAACAAAGTCGTCCATTTCCGCGTCCCATTGTATTCCTAAAATGCGTTTGACAGGAAGTGGAGAGCCGTCCAAATCTCTTACCCTTTGGGCTTCTTCGTGGTACGAAATGACCTTCAGCACTTCCGAAGCTTTCGACATCCATTTTTTTAGATGAAAGCCGCCCTCTTCCAGCAACCTTGTCAGGTCCCTGAACTGCACTAGAGCTGATTCCACATCATCGAATGACCCGAGGTAGTCGTCGACATAGAAGTTCCTGCTGACGCTATCTACCACCGTCCGATGGACTAGATCGCCATGTTTGTTCGCAGCCTCCCGAAGGGCGTAGTTTGCACAAAATGGTGACGATATGGCTCCGAAGGGGTGGACGGTCATCCTATAATTCACCACTGCATTGTCCCGGCCGCTCTCTTCCCACCACTGGGAACGCAAAACATCTCGTTCTCCTACCGGTATCTTCACCTGGTGAAGCATTTCCCTAATATCGGCAGACAAAGCCACTCTACCCACTCTGAAACGGCAAAAACTTCCAATAGTGGTGTGGCCCAGTCAGGCCCTTGTAGTAGGCGATCGTTTAACGAATTGCCCTTGAACTTGGCCGCACAGTCGAAAACCACCCGCAGTTTTTTGGTTTCTTGGGGTTGATGACCGGGTGGTGAGGCAGATACCAGATACCCTTTCTGCCGTCGGTGTTGGCAGGCACCTTTTCAACGTAGCCGAGAGCTTCTTTTCGCTCCATTAATTCCGCGTATCGTTCCCACAGATTCTGGTCTCGAATGAAGCGTTCTTTCAGTCGTAGTAATCGTTAAAGAACATAAATTTTGTGGTCAGTCCACGGGTCGGCATATGTGCTCCATAGGAGGGGTACCTCGAACTGTATTTTAAGGCCTCTAGTGCCTTGCCGCACCGTTTGTAGAGCGAAGTGATCCTCTTGAGACAACGTAGGTCTTTCGTCTCCAATGTCATGAAACTCCTTTTCATACAGCCGCTGCAGGTGATACTCTGTGCGGTCCGTTTTGACGGATAAATGATTCACGGAACCAGGTACCCCTACTGGACAGTATAACATATATCCCAGGGCCGTGCGTACGGCATAAGGTGCCTGGCTGTTGCCCACTCTCTGGCCAAGTACCCAATGAGCCTCTGGCAAGTCGCAGCCGATGAGGAGATCCACTTCATCGTCTTCCCAGCCTACAGCGGTTACATCCTGCTGGTGGGGCCACCTGGTCACGATTGAGTTGACCGACCTTGGTGCTCGTGTGGGGAGATCAGCTAATGTGAATGTTTCCGTTGGTTCAACTTGCTCGTTAGTGTCTAGAGAGATGAGCTGCAGCCTCAACTTGCCGGCAGTCATTACTTGTGTTGCGCCCACCGTGCTCACTGCTGACGGGGTCTCACATTGAGCAAGCCGGTGTTTGTCGGCAAACCACTATTTCACTAGGGTAGTGTCAGATCCACTATCGACGAGAGCCAACGCTTTGACCACCCCAGTTGGGGTCACTACTCCCGCGGCAAATAAGCCTAAACGTGCCGGCTTACTGGCGGACCGCGACGTTGAACAAATAACACTGGGATTGGCACTCGCCTCGGGTAAGGTTACTCTCGCCTGGTGCAGCAATCGATGGTGTCTGCCCATGCAGCCCTCGTAACCACATCGGCTCCTTGTCCTGAAAGCTGCCGCCCGGTGCTTGGTGTTGAGACAAATAAAACACGCTCCTGCTATCCTCGCCATTCCCCAACTCTCGTCTATTGTGGCTTTGCCGAACTCTGAGCATTCTGGTAGTCCCTGGCCAGCATCACAGGATCTGCAATTTGGTTGCGCCGTGGCATCGCGTAAAATGGCGTGTGCATTGGTCCAAGGTTGATATTTCGGATGTTCCCGTGCAGGGGTTTGAGCCTGACTAGTACTGGGCTTGTTTGCCCGGTTGCTGTCTCGGATAAGTCAGCCAAATCTGCTGTCAGCTATCTTGGTTTGCCAGTCCAAGTATTCGATCAGGTCTTCGAAGTTAGCCTTCCGGTCGCTTCGGCCTATCCGTTCTGCTTCTTCCGCCCATCGACCCTGCAGTTCGGGAGAGAGGTGACGGACTATGTTTTCCAAAGTGCACATGGCATCTAGGTCAGCCCTGTAACCTAAATGATTGAGGGCTATTGAGCAGTTCTGCATCTTGATCACCAGGTCGGCCATTGTGTAGACGTTGCCCTTGGTTCTCCTTACCTCTACCATCAAGCCCTCTATTAGATTACGGGCTGCTTTGAACGGTTGGCCAAACAAGTCCCTTGGAATCTTCCTTGTTCGGGTATAGCCTTGTTCCGGGCCGAGCATGGTACACCCGTCGATAGCTTCTCTTGCTCGGTCTCGACAGTAGTGGGTCAGGTAGAGAAGCCTTTGCCCGGGGTCGGTTACCTTATTTTCGACGAACGTCTCGAACTGCTTGACAAACTTGCAGTAGTATTCAGATCGTCCGTCGAAAACCGTTAGTTCCACTCTTGGCAAATCGGTCGATGGTGTTTTATAGTCGACGACCGGCGTGGGGTTCCCTATCTTATTGCACCCTGATCTATCGGAAATGTCGTAGTCGCTGGTCTCATGCTCAAGCCCTTTCTGTATACACTTCTTTTCTGCTTCCTGGGCCTGTTGTCTAGCCGATAACAACTGCTGTTCTAGGTCTAATATTCTAAGCCCACATAGATAAACATCCTCACAATCCATATTGCCCTCAGTAACACATGAACTAGCACTGACAGGACTAGGCGATCTGGCGTTAACTAAAGAATCAAATGTATCCAAAACCTCCCCAGAGACTTGCCGTGTTACTTCCTGTCCAGAGTCCAATGTTTTCGATCCTTTTCTTGGCACTTCGCGTGTTTTTCCTCGTTCCAAATTGATCTACTGAGCATTGTAACACACGTTTGAGCAATGCGTAGCCAAATTCGCAACGAATCCCGAAATCAAAAGGCGATTATCCGTGATATTCCACGATACCAGATTATTGAATGAACAATGACACCAAAGATACAAATCTCAATAATGAGATCAAAGGACTCAACAGACGAGAAACCGAACTGCAGTGTGCGAGCAAGGAGCACGTGCGTCACGCAGGTCCAGAACTAAGATATGACAAAATTAGCGCTCTGGGCGCGAACAAACAACAGGTGGTCCATAAAAACAAAACAGTTCATAAAGACACGTCAATAGTGTAAGCAAGTGAGTGATGTTCAGAAAAACACTCAATCGCTAGGGTTTTGGGGGGATTTTCCACGACTGATCGTCGCACACCGTACTCCTCACCTGACAACTACCTCTACCGCTCCCGATACTAACTGCTCCATATTTGGCGTTTCACCCCAATTGCCATATTTCTCCTACAACGTGCAGTTTATTCTACCGCCCTACACCCCCATTCCTCACACATTTTCAACCCCGCCCTCCGCACTCCTCTTTAGTCATCTCTCAGTTCCGACCGGTCGGTATATCTCAATTGCTTCTAAACACCCCTGTCTGATGTCAACCTGCCAAACCACACAGGTTTTTCCCTTTGCTCCGGCACTTCCCCCTCCGTTGATGCCCATTTGCTTTACTCCTCAGCAGTTCATCTCACTGCAACATTTACTCCGGCTGGGCTGGAAGCCACCCCACCTGAACCTCCACTAGCCTCAACATCAACATATTCCCCTTTCACCCTGATCTCCACACCTTTCAATCGCGATAGCCTGCCTCCTTCCAACTCACACTACACCCCAGGTATGCCTACACCACCTCCCACAAATGTCATACTTTTAGCCTTTTTCAACTCTCGTTCTATTCCCGGCGAACTCCTGCACCTAAAATAACTTGTCCTCACAAATAATTGCGACATCATCTCAATAACGGAATTCTGGCTGTCTGAGAGCACTCCCAGTGACCAAATAACTTTGGTAGGGAACAGATTTCCGAGGACCAACAGATCAAACCGGGGTGGTAGTGGGTTCCTAGCCTATTTCAGGAAAATCCACACCACGGCCCCTCTTTTACATACGGCTCCCGATTCTACTCCCGATTCTCTCTGGTTCACTATCAACCTCTAACGCACTGTTCTTCACATTGGATGCGTGTATCGCTCGCCAAGCTCGCCCAGTCCCTTGTCTCCGCTTCTCTTACGTCCTTCGAATATGCCTCTTTCCCTCCTTCTGGAACCGAGCCTATTGCGGGTGAATTTATTCAACCTCAAATTTTTCGGCCTACCCCGTGGGCTCCTCAGAATCTTATGGACCTGATCACAAGCATTCATCTTGGTGGCTGGGCACAACGTCTTTGAACCTACCGGAAACGGGAACATACTAGATCTGATATTTACTCATAACATGCCTCTCGTCGACGTGTCAGCAACACGAAATTTCCCCGGCAGTGAGCATAAAATGGCTGCCTGCCATATGCCCCTTAGCGGCCCACCTAATCCCGCACACGCCTCCAACAATACATTCCTATGCAAAAATTAGGGCTTGCTAGACAGGCTTATTCGGCAAAAAGACGGGAGTGAATATTCTCACACCCATGACCCTCAGATAGCTGCGGATATTTTCTACCCCATTTCTGACTGTCTGAACAAGTTGTCTTACACTTTTCATGCTGTACCTAGAAAGATGTCTCCTGTCTTGCCACTCCACAAGAATTATCATAAACTTCTCAAGCAACTACAAAGTTCCAACGACTTTTCAATCTTTATTCGTTTAAACGGCCTCTCTGCACTTATTCGACGACAGGATAATACGCGACTTCACGACTAAGAGCCTAAGGCATGGAGTCATCTCAATAAGTAGCAACTTCTTTCTATGTTGCATGAGTCTACAAACGTTGACATTTAGACCGACTCCCAAACCCTGATTATGGATAATAACTCATCTATCAGCTCCCAACCTTGCACAGCAGAAGCCTTCAATGCATTCTTCGCTTCAGCCATGAATCTGACTGCTGTCAGTGGCCCTCCTCCATCTCTACCGGTCAATGACTCTGTCCGTTCTACGATGCCCCCCGATGCCAGGAGTATTTCTGTGCTATAATCAAATAGAAAACCCTCCCCTCGACTAGGTCCCGACAGCTTTCCACCAGTTGCTTTTGTCGACGGCGGACCGGATCTCCCCCTTTTGCTGCTTAACCTTTTCTCTCTTTCACCTAATGGTAGCACCGCACCTGCAAACTGGAGGTGCTCGGTAATCGTTCCCATTTATAAAAAGGACCTTTACATGAACTATCCACCTATTGTCCTATAATCCATACCCCATTTTATCCAGAATAATGGAACAATAGTCAAGGATTACGCTATTAACTATTTGTGAAGCCCCAACCATACTAACGACAACCAACATGGATTCCTCAGTTCACGGTCCTGCATGACCTTTCACTATGACTTTCCACATCTCGTCACTGATTCAGCTGAAGGTAAGAAATCTTTTGTTGTTTTTTATCTTCACTGATCTGAGGCATTTGATCGTGTACCTCATCCCCACCCTTTAACAAACCTACGATCATTTGGCACTATCGATCCGCTACTTTCTTGGTTCTCACCTCACTTGCCTCATCGTTCACATGTTGTCTTGATTAACGGGCACATCTCTAACCCTAGGCCTGTTACCAGTGGTGGTATTTAGGGCAGCGTTCTAGGTCCCCTCCTTTTCTTTCTTTACATAAATGATGTGGTTCTGGCAGTACCTAGTGGCAAGCCGTTTTTGTTCGCGGACGACATTAAGATAGTCCACGCTTTTTCGCCTGGCAACCTCAGTACCACTGTCTCCAAAAACTCCGCTGGCTTAGCAGCTCTTGACGAATGGTGCTCAACCTAGGCGATAAAATTCACCGCCGACAAGTGTATTTTTCTTATTTACAAATGCCAGGTTCCTGCTGGTTCCTTAGGCATCAGCGGTTCGCCCATCGACAGCCAGCCCTTAGTGAGAGACTTTGGCTTAAGTTGTTTTTGCTCATTCAACATCTCGGAACATGATGTCTTTCAAACGGCGAAGGCTGAAAGGTGTCGTGTTCTTCTGTTCACATCCTTCCAAATTACGGAGAGCATTCTTTACATGTACAAAGCACACACCAGGCCCCCTCTCGAATATTGTCCCTTAATCTTCGCTAGTATGCAAAAACCCGAGGGGATTATTATCGGACGCACTCAGGAGAGATTCATGAAGAAGCCTATTGGTTGGTCGTCAAACTTAAACTACAGGGACAGATGCATATCTCTCAAAATCGAACTATTGTGGCTTCGCTGCATCAGTCTGAGCTTGGTATTTCTGTATAAGCTATTGGCTAGGCAATCTTATCCCTCCAACCAGTGGTGCTTCTCCCCGGGTGCTAAACATTCACTCCGTAATAGAGAGTATACTATTACCACACCCTTTGCAAGGACTGTTCTACGCTCTAGGTTCTTTCTCTTCACGTACTCCAGAATCTGGGATAAACTTCCCTTACACATCAGATCTTCTCAGTCAAAGTAGACATTCGTGCATGTTTTAGATGAATTCCTTTCTGTCCCAACTGTTTTGCGCCTAATCAACCTTCACATAACCGAAAGTCAGGCTTCCGAGGAAGGCCTTGACCTTTAGGACATTGCTTTGCTTTCTCGCATTACCTTATCTTCCTGAATAATTTCACAGCTTTTGAATTTTGAAAGCCCTATTTGACCGTTTCTCCTTTAACTTCACCATAGACCTATTTAAAGCACGCCTACGTCCATTAACTGTTCTCCATATCAACTTTTCGAATCCTGCCAATTTCACTTTGGAACAAGTTCTTCCAGATGAGTTCGCAATTTTAGAGGTGCCACCGTTATACTCCTCACAGATTGTAAATATGCCTCACCCGCACTATTATTTACTACTTTCATTTAGCTTTACCACTTCTGCGGCCCTGAAATCAACCTCAACGACGCTATATGAACTGCGTCAGTAATCACGCCGCAGTCAGCTACATATACATCTATACTGAATACTGTCCAGCAACTATTGGCACAAGCGTCGCAAGTAACCCAGAGATCCTCCAAGTCTCCTTGCTTACGTCGCCTCCTTCCCACACAAGGTCCCACCACACATACTTCCATCACCACCTCTGCGAATTTGAACTGGGAAATCTAATCTCATTTCTCTCACTTAGGGCGGCTTACTAACTGAACTCAACATCCATTTATGACGTCACCAATTCTGCTTCTGCCCTATACTTCAGCTGAGTTTTTCAGTAATTTCATGCAGAACTTAGTCTTTCCTTCTGCTGAGTTATTACCTCCCCATTGAAGTTTTAGCTCCTACTTATGCGTTTTCTTCTTTAGCCTCAAGTTCCACGGCCTCAACTTGCCTAAGGGATCCGCCGCATCGATGATCCCGTGCTACACTTTTCGTTCTTCTTTCCGGCAATCGTCGATCCCCAGCTGGTCTATAACGGACTGCGTTTCTCTATCTCATTTCTCTTTCCAGTGATCCTTAAAGCCGGTCAACCACCCCGGGCACTACACTAATCACCTCTCTGGCTGGCGCACCTGGGTGACAATGCTGTATGACTGTCTGTCGATCGCCGTTCCCATTGGCTTTGTTGTCCAAGTTCCCACAACCTGTCCAGTCGGTCCTGGACCACATACCTTTATCGTGGTTGCTCAGCCCTCTTTTCAACCATCAATGAACACTTACGTTAATCCCAACGGTGCGGGGCGCGGTCAGATCCCCCGCCTTGGCCGGCTCACATCGGGCATGCAGGTCGTCTGCAACAGTGTGCGAACGCAAACAGGCCGGTGGATCACGCCTCCTGTGTTTACTTCACGAAGTGTTTTCCAGGTTGAGTATCCAGCTCACAGTCAGCCCTACCCACTAGCACCGGTTGCGGATTGCACGCTACAACTCTCCTCGCCTTAACGCGTCCATCACTGTTGGTTTTGGATAGCATGATCCTACCATTCTTCCTCCAAGATTCGCTCATCTATCGTTCTTGTCAGCACTCTTACCACTCCCGCGTGTCGTTCCACCTCTGTATGCACATCTGCCCACTAATTTGTTCCTATCGTTCTTCAACACGACAACACTCGCTGCATGGTACCACTCTCGCTCTATCCATTTTACTCTGCCCAAGCCTGAAATATTTCCTTTTCCACCCATTTCGATCCTGTCGGCTCCTAATCAGTATTAACTTGGTACCTCCATATGCCTACAAAGCCCATTGATCGCATACCTCACTAGCTACCATTTTGCAATATCCTTTTCCCCCTCTGTAACCTCCCACCATTGAGCACCACACACATCCTTAACCATGACCAATCACCATATAAGAACTCGCCATTCCAACCTTTGCATTCTTTTACAACCAAATTTATCACCTTTTTACCACCTCCATATTTTCCCTGTCTGAATCCGTAATTCTTCCGTGGATCTCCCTTTCAGGCCGTGTCCCAATTAGCAACTTCTGGCTCAATCCATTTGTGTATTCGCTGCAAGCAAGCGGCTCTCCAGTTCCATTCTTTCAACTCCGAAGCGCAACTATTTTTCGCGCATTTTTTCCCGTTACAGATTTTCCCGTCCGGGTACTTTTCCTCTTCCATGTCTTCATCCTGTGCCACCTGCAGTGAAACGATCTGACTGGTCATTTCTAACCTGGTTTTCTTCGGTCAGCACCCTTGCCTGCTTCGTACACTGCTCGCCACAGGCATCTTCATTGTGCCTTCCAGGCTGCACTGCTTTTCCGCGTCCCCCTCAGTGTGAAGTCATGGTACAGTCACTATTTTCACTTAGTTTCGAAACATGTGATCTGCCATTAACTGGCTTTTCTGACCTCCACCTCCTTATTTCTACCCTGTGTTGTTCACTGTTACAACCGTTGCGTCTTTGCACTACAATTTCTCTAACCTCCAAGTTACCGTTCTCCAGGGAACTTTACACTTCCCCAATCACCCTGTACTTCCATTCGCTCAGCGCCTTCCCGCCATTTTTACGGCCTTCTTCTTTCCGGATAGTGTCTATTAATTTATTACCGCTTCACCCATTTTAGACAGTCACCAAGTCACACCGGCACTAATCAGATTGTTAGATTTATCCTTACCTTTCTTGGTCTACCCTCTCTTTCGTATTCCCTCGTTTACCAACTTCTGCTGACAGTCATCACTTCTATGCACCCAAAGTCGTTTATCTCTCTTTTGTTACTTCATGCAACCTTGCCATAAACAAATTCATCAGAGTTTGACCATTTAATTCCGCATCGTTTCGCTCAACCCTGCATGTCTTTTCAAGCACTGCCACTTCCGTATTCCGTCCCTTCACTGATATTCGCTCCTGCATATATATATATATATATGTACATGAGTGTGCGTATTTATATGTCCAAATATTTTCTCTGCCCGCTCCAGTTCTTTACCGGCCAGTTCTCTTGCTACCTTGCCACCGCCCCTCATGATACGCGCCCTTTTTTCTATATCTGCGCCTCATACTTGCCGTATCTCGATCCTTCCGCGCCATTTCTGCCACCTGACCCACTCATTACCTCTTGCTTTGGTCGCTCCCTGGTTTCAAATTGACGCCGTCCGTTTATTGCAATAAGGCATAACTCATAGCTACATAGTCCCCAGCCATACAACTCAAGTTTTCTTCCTTTCCTCTCTTCTTTTTTCTTTTTAATTCATCGGTTCTTTTAACGACCTTTTCTCGTGCCGATTTTCAGTCCTCCTCAAGTAAAACTCACAGCTTCCGATCTTCTCTACTGGGCCCAGCGAGGGGCTTCCCCTGACCTTGGCTTTCAAGTTTGCAGGACACATTTACATCCATCCCTGGGTTCACTTAAACTCTCTCAGTTACTCCTTGGTACGCATACACCTATCTCCCTCACATCACCCCTCTATTTCTTCCTACCCCTCCTTTGTCTTGCCTATTTCCAAACTTTTCATGAATTTTATCTGTCAGTTCTGTCGCTTGTAGAACGTTTCATCATACTCAAGGCGTGCTTTGGGCGTCGCGGAAGTAAACTATCATTATTGTATGTAAAAGATTGGTCACAAAGACGACTAATTTGTTGGGACCCACCCCGATTCTGGTCGACCCAAGTCATCAATCATCCGACTCCATCTTGTAGGCAATAAATCAATAGGTCTCTCGCGGGGCCTCATAGCCCATTTCCTAGCAGAATGTGTGAATCCCTGGCATTTTATTGGAGTATTGGCCAATGGTCATCCTGGCCGACCAAAGCTAAACGCGGCTTCGGATATCACCTGTGTCTCCAGGTGGCCGTGGCACCCAGCCTGTCTTTCACCGCTTGAAGAGACGGTTAACACGGCCTCTACTGTTGGTGATGGGTCTGTGAAGCTTGTCGCCCCCTTTCGGCGCACTGCGAAGTTTCGAGGCACCAGGGTTGAGGGGTTGCGCTGTCTTTCCAACACACGCCTTGGTCTGGACTGGACTTCCCTTCCACATCTTTTTGACTTGCCAGTACGGGATGTCTGCACTTACCTCCATGTGAAGCAAATTTCTAGCGTTTCTCAAGAGGGTCCTGGGTTATGCCCCCGAGCAACAGCCTCACTCCACTTTGTTCATAAAGCAAAACCCGTCTTTCGCCCGTAGTTCCTCAGTGCCATATGCTGCTCTGCCCCTGGTAGACAAAGAACTACAAAGCATGGAAGGCTAGGGCATCATCTTTCCTGTAACCTATTCCAGGTGGGCTTCACCAATAGTGGCAGTCAAGAGGTCAGATGGTAGTCTCGGGATTTCTGCCCAGTTTCACACCGGTCTAAAGAACGTTTCAGAACGGCACTCACCAGCTGCCTTTACCGTAAGATATCCTGGCCATCTTAAACGGCGGCCACGGCTTCGCCAAACCCGACCTGGGGGGAAGCCTATTTTCAAGTTCCCGTTCACCCGGAATCCCGGGAGCTTCTCACTGTCAACATACACGGAGGCCTGTTTCAGTACACCTGTATGCCTTTTGGGGTAAAGGCAGCCTCGGCCAAATTTCAACAAGTGGCAGACGCCATGATCCCAGGTCTCGCAGGCACCGTGGTGTATTCAGGGGACATAATTGTTGTGGGTCGATGACCCGAAGAGATTAGGCAAGGTGTGACGGCGTCGCTCGATCGGGTCCAAGATTACGAGTTCAGGTTTCGACCACAGAAGTACCAATTCTTTATGGATTCCATTAGGTGCCTCTGTTTTGTATTTGAATCACACAGTCGTCAGGCGGACCCTGAGATGGATCGGGCAATCCAAGAAACGCCCCGTCCAAAAGAGGTAGCTACCATGCGGTCCTTTTTGGGCATAATCGGCTATTAAAGCTGCTAGCTGCCAGCATTGCATAACGCTCCAGCGCCTCACAATGAACTATTGAGGGAATACTCTGCGGGTGAATAATTTGACCCATGGTTGGCGGACATCTAAGTCGCGTCGGCAGCCAGCGTTGGTGCGGCTTCAAACGCATAGATTGAGACTACGGAATCTTGAGTGACAAGAAAACCGATAGATTAAGTGGGTCGACAAACGAGAACTGAGTCTTGTCAGCGTTGTTCAAGCCTCAGGGTGAAGTCGCTCACACCAGTCGGACCAGTGCATTGTGTGCCACGAGCGGGCGGATGTGAGATCCACCTATATATTCTTTGTTTTTCGCTAATAAGCTGGAATTATTCTGATGCAGACCTGAGTTCTCACTAGAGCAAGTTGGGCGGAACAATTCAGACCCTAAGTGGGTTTGGTCAGACCTGTGCCAGAAGGCCTTTGAAGACCTGAATGCTATGATCTTTCCCCAACTACCTTTGTATCACTTTGATCCAAGCACCGCGATTTCCATCGTCGCCGATGCTTCGAATCATGAAATAGGTGTGGTCCTATCCCATACTTGGCTAAATGGGACCAAGAAATCCATTGCACGTGTTTCTCGCACCCTACCGCCATTGGAGAAGAACTGATGTCAAATTGAATAGGAGGCCGTCGCCATCATTTTCACCATTTAGAAGCTCCGCCAGTTCATCCATGGACACAATTTCCCACTGCTCACTGACCATAAACCTTAGCTTGTCATTTTTGGATCGAAGAATGTTGTCCTTGTTTATTTGGCCGGTAGACCACAATGTTGGCCTATTGTTCTCCTTCGCCCCGACTTCAACACTGAGTACCGACAAACCCAGGACTTCGGTCGGGCAGACTGCCTTTTACGTTTACCTGAACCTCACTTAATGCCTCCGGGGGACAAAGTGATTGCAGCGGCCCCTGCCGAGGACTATACGCGTCATGTCCTTTCTGGCGCTATACGGGGGATCCTTGTCACAGCTGACTACATCAGGCATGATTCTGCCGACAGCTTTGTGATCCGTCAAGCAGTTTAATGGACAAGCGCTAAGTGGCCTGCGAGTGCTCCTTCGGGTGAACTAAGTCGGTTGTTCCATCGACGCCGATCACGGTAAGTGGTCTGTTTGCGTCTGACTTTTTCAGAGGGATTTATGGTCCCAGGTTCTTTCCGGCAAACCTCTCTAGGACAACTTCACACAGGCCGCCAGGGCATGGGCCGAATGAGAGCACTGACATGACACTTCGCATATTGGCCTTTTATGGACTCTAATATTGGGCGCAAGGTTTGGCAGTGCTCCAGCTGCCAGAAGGCAGCAAGGTTTCCCAGCCGAGAGAATCCTGTTCTCTGGGCTGTGCCTCAAGGCCCCTGGTCCAGGGCACTTATTGACCATGCTGAACAAATCGGAGGAACAATCTACCGGGTTTTGGTAGATGCGTACTTGAAATCGCCAGAGGCATATCCTATGTGACACGCCTTTGAACAATACGAAGTCAAACTCCAGACGGATCCCGAAATCAGAACACGATTATCCTTGCAGTTCTACTATACTAGAGTATCAAATCAATAGTGACATGAAACAGATACGAAACTCAATCATGCGATCACAAGGACTCAGAAAGCGAGAACAAAATTGCGGCGTGCGAGAGGGGAACACGTGTGTCACGCGGGTCCAGAATAAGGATATGACAGAGTGGCGCACTGGACGCGAACAAACAAACGTTGGTTCATGAGGACATACAGTGCATAAAAGCAAGCCAGTAGTGTGAACGACTGAGTGATGTTATGAAAACATGAAATTGCGGTGTTTTTGGGGGGTTTTCCTTGACCGGTCATTATACTGCCCACCAAAATCCTCCCGGAGGTTTGGACCTTGCAGTCAGTACGAGTACCTAATACTCTTGCCATCTACATTCTACCCACTATCGCACTTGATCCCGTGGTCAAGCCAACGTGGTGTTGCTCTGCATCGTCCGTGAGAAGGGCCGGTCGATGGCGGGCTTGAAGGAGAAACATAGGCGCTGTCCTCGAGAGAGCCGTCGTGCATCGGCTGCTTGTGCTTGTGTGAGTATTGGTGCGTGTGCGTCATAGGTGAAGTCGCACTCTGGCGTATGGGCAAATAGTAAGGACTTCTACCTACGGTGATAGCTTCCGTAATGCGGGTTTAAACAAGGAACAATCAGCCCCGCAGCTTGTTTTGATGGAGGCCATGAAGCATGAACGTTTATCATTTAAGTGTGTGATTAGTGCGTCTGGGCTTGAGGTAGAATCACGACTACCACCACTCATTGGAAAAACTTCCGTAGCGTCAACGAAGGACGGTGAGCACTGCAACGTGTATGGCGGAGATCATGATGTATAAACCTGTGTTACGCAATTGTTTATGTCGGGATGTATGGTAGTTCTGTACGTCGGCGCGTCGTAAGTGCTCCCACACACGGAAGGTTCCTTCAACAACTTCAAAGACGAATGAGGAGTAGTCTACTGGGTTTCCGTGTTATCAGCTTCTCCGTCTTCACTCTCTGGGAAGCTGATACTGCGAACGTCGCTCCTTAGCTTTCCGCTGGCGGTCTTCACCTTCACAGTTCTTATCATTTCGTCAGAGCTTTTGATGGTTCCCCTAACCGCGCCCAAATGCCAGGTGCTGAAATTCGCGTGTTCGTCTGCGATCATCACTACATCCCCAACCTTGAATTGTCTTGTTCTGACCAGCCCTTTTTGTCGAGCTTGCAGAGCCGGTAGGTACTCCCGCAGCTCTCGTCTCCAAAAAACCCTGGCAAGATGGTTGGCCTTCTTCCATCCGTGGAGATAGCCCCCATCAAGGTTCATCGGTCCTTGGAAACCCTCCTTCGACCTTAATATCAATAAGTCGTTCGGGGTGAGCGCCAGATGAGTGGGGTCGCCGTTGATTATTGGAACCAGTGGGCGATTGTTCAGAATTCTCTCGATCTCAGTCATGACGGTGCCCAGCTTCTCCTTGTCGAGCGGCTGTTGCTCAAAGATTGACAGCAATATCCGTCTGACGGACCAAATCATGCGTTCCCATACGCCACAGCGATGACTGGCCTGAGGGGTTTGAAGTGCCATCGTATGTCATAGGCCACAATTCGATTCTGCAGTTCGTCCACTTTTATGTTTTTGTGCCAACGCTGCTGTTCCCCTTGAGCGCCCACGAAGTTCCACCCGTTGTCGGAGTATATATCCGCCGGTAAGCCCCTTCGTTTGATAAAGCGCTGAAAAGCCAGTAGGAAAGAGTCGGTTATCACTGAATGTGCAACTTCTAAGTGCACCGCACGTGACTTCATGCATGTCATGATACACCCATATCGTTTTCCAGCCTCTTCCTACACTTGATACACAAGGGTCCGAAATAGTCCAACCCGGTGTTGCTGAACGGCAACCAACCTGGGGTCACTGTAAATTCTGGCAGCGGGGCCAAGTGTTGCTCGCTGGCTGAGGCACTGCGTCTCCTACAATGTACGCAACGTCGGATTACACGTTTAAAATTCGTTCTTCCTCTCAGCAACCAAAGGCGCCTCTGGATGACGCTTGTCAAGTGACTTTCCCCCGGCATGTCCCGCCACGGCGTGGATGTGATGAATCGTAAGCTCTTGCACAGGTTGTTGAGCCGGCAGCAGTATGGGATATTTCGTGTGAAAGTGCGGGTGGGAGTTGGTCAGTCTACCATCTACCCGTATTAGTACGTTAATGAGTCTGGGGTTTATATGCTTCAAGTCGCCTCTCGGAGATGGTATTCTTTTGTTGATTGGTTCCCCATCTTCCGCACTCTCGACTTCTTGGAGGAAAGTCTCACTTTGTACCTTCTTGAATATATCGTGTTCAGCGGCTCGTAGTTTGGTGAGACTTATCGGACCCACTCGTACTCGGCCGGGGGACGTACCCCTTTCATTACTAGCAAATGTCTCTTGAACCCGGCCAACCAAACTAATGACCAAAGCGTCTTCATCCACGGTGGAAACGACCAATCGTGGCAAAATGAAAGTGGCTTCGACGACTTTGGCCGTCATCACCACGCCTTTGATCTCCGGTTCCACTTCCAGGGGGGTTTTATTTCGAACATGGACCAGTTCTGTTCAAGCATTTGCAGACAATTCTGCTCTCCCGTCCATGTGTCGAGTTGTCGGATATTGGTCGCACCTCGAGAGCATAGATCTGCTGGGTTGCCGCCAGACCTGGCATGCTTCCACTGGTTCATGCCCGATTCATCGCGGACGCTCGTGAGCCGGTTAGCAACGGAAGTACTAAACCAGCTCCTGACGCTGTTAATGTAGTGCGGTACTACCGTCGAGTCCGTCCAAAACTAGCTGACCAAATGTAGAAGTCAAGACATCTCTTTACCGTTTGTACCGCCCTGACTGCTGACACGGCTGCGCTGAGTTCCAGGCGCAGGATCGAAACCGACTTCAGTGGGGCTACTCGAGCTTTGGTGAACAGAACCCTTGTAGCATACTGTTCACCTCCGTGCAAATCTACAAAACCCTCTACCTGGAAATCTAGATCTGTTGCTACTACAAATAGCCCTTTGCGAGCCCAACCTTAAAATACCCAGCGTTCTTTAGCTAGCTCAGCTCTTTTGGTGATCGTCTGTTCCTCCAATTGGCGCCACCCCACAGTGAGATCGTAAAATATCAGCACAAGACCTCTCTAGGAAATTAGGTATGAAGCCTAACTAAAAATATTTCTGGCGACTCCATCTGTGAATTCATTGTCGATTCTCGAACAATTCACGGGAATAACTGAACCATCACATCAATTCGTTTATCGATTTAAATCGGTATAGTTTTTTGCTCAGCTTTCTAGAGTAATACTAAAAAATTACGGCTTTTTAGTGTGGTCCCATAACTCCAAAAAATTTCCAAGGATTTCCTCCGGACGCGAAATCTTGGCCTTAACAGTTAATTTAATGATTCTTGCAAAAGAAGTCTTTGAACCGCTTCCCAGGATATGAACTGAGGGAAACTTGTCTAAAATAAGAAAAAGTTGGCACCATCGTGCGCGACTGTGTGGCAGTCTACCACCCAATTCAACATATTAATTCAGGGAATTCCCTGAAAGAAGTCCTCGTTTAATTTCAGAGACTCATTATCAACAGTTCCATAGTTTTACGTTTCTTTGATCCAGAGCCACAGAGTTACACGTTTTTATTTCAGTAAGCCTGTACATTGGGGAACGTAAGACTACTCTGTGTATTTAGCTCTCTAGTGCAATCGCTGTCAGTGTTGCAATGCCCAAACTACCAGCTAAACAAACCGCATCCTAACTAGTTGGTCGTACCAACATCCGATCAAAAGTACTCGCCAAGTCGAAAGTCACAAAACTCCCACTGAATCCTTGTTCCGTTAGCCTGACCGATGTTTTTGGCGGGGCAAACAAAAGGGCGAAGACCATAGAACACAATCTCCTAAATCTCAGCAGCCACATTTCTTTGATTGATACGACCCTATCCAAGCTACTTCCGCTCACGTACATCTCTGACCCTCCAACAAATCCGTCAACCCTAGACCTAGTCACGTCTGGGCGCTTCATAGACGCCATTGCCTCGGAAATAGTTCGAAGAATCAGCAACTCAAAAATGCTGTGGTATTTAATATTCCCGACAGAATCCCTGTTGAGAAAGTAGAACATAACCTTCTAAGTTCTATTAATATGGCACACCACCCCTGCCAGTGCTTTCGGCTACAAAAGAACATTCAACGCAAATCCTGTCCAGTGTTGTTCAAACTTCTTGATGAGGAACCCGCTAAACAATTCATTAGGAGTCAATCCACCGTCGCTTTGAGATCCCCGTTCAAGAACATTAATATTGCTGCCGACAAAACCCCATTACAAAGGGGATTCGCCAGGTCCACCAGCAAGCATTCAGCTTCGTCAAAAATTGTCCGTCCTCAACTATCAGCTTCTTTACAGTCTGACGATGCGCAAAATGCATGCAATATCAATTCGGCTTCATGTTCACCAGAACATCGATCCCATATGTTTGACGTCGATTTAGATATATCCATTGCAACGTCACCTCACCAGCCAGCGCCCAAGAAACCAAGAAGCATGGAGTTTATCCCTGGCAAGCTGTCCTCTCTTGTACTGACTAACTCGATTCCACCATTACCTATCACCGAAATATCGGCCACGATTGATGACGATGCGAACCGCCTAACTGGCTTAACAGCCATACCCAGAAATCCTCAACCCATCAACGGAGTCACCCCAAATTCTTCTTTGCCATCTCTCCACTCGGCTCCAATAGCCACTCTGCAATCTACGGTGCCTAGGCCATCCCCCAAACCAGCGAAAACATCATTACTAGGTGGACTGCACATTGTTGACACCACGGTCAATCCTAACTCACTCATCAAGCCACACTTCCAACGGCTAAGGACCCCAAGCGAGGCAACACGGAGTGCAACAATGGACAAGAAAACGTCATTCAAGACCTATCTCCCCAATCCAAACCACCAACCACTAGTTGCACCGTACATTCCACCCAGTATCGCGTTTTCTTCACCTGGTTATCATCCTCATCAGGCTGGTACAACTAACCTCCGGGCCTCTTCAACAACGCCACCATTCATACCAAACGATTACTTTAGTATTCTACATAACCTCTATCGTAGCCTAAGCAATATTTTCTCACATGAATCTCTTTTTTTATCATTCACATATCTCACCCACCCTGAATCCCTTTTCTGCCGCAGGCCACTTACAACAGTACCCACGACCTCCCAGTCTCTACGCCAACCAAACACACGTATATCCCACTTCCATTTCACATTCCCCCTCCAGGTTACAGCCCATCAAATTACTGATGTCAAGAGGGCACCTGTGTTACCGCCCGTATTAAGGCAGGTGCCAAGATACCTGAGGCTGCTACACTTCCTTCTTCTTTCCCACTTAACAGCTACTTAACCCTCCCTCCTCATATTTCTACGTCCCAGCCACCAGTATCTACCAGTGGTAAAGCACTCGATAGTGATCTTTCGCGGTGTTATTCCGCACTAAGTAGACTTACCAACCGCCGACATCCTCCCAATCTAACGAATCTCATCAGTACTAGCCATACCCAGCTTAGCTTAACAACCAAGCTGACTGCCACGCCAGGTATTTCTACTCAGCTTATTTCGCCATCCCCATTACCGACTACTCCATCTCAAGGAATACTGATTGCGTCATCCGATCCGCCTTCAGCAAATGCAATTTCGGAATCCTATAAAGATCTTAACGTTAACCTTGACTCCACTAAACGGTTCTCATTGTTTATGCTGAATGCACGCACAATAGTGAATAAGATGCAAATGCTGCGTATATTACTGCTCACGTCTGATTACGACCTTATTTTAATTACCGAAACCTGGTTGACAGACAACACTCTAAACGAGGATATCGCTATCACCGGATACCAAGCTTTCAGGAAAAATAGACTCGCTCAGCGAGGGGGAGGCTGTCTTATATATGTAAGACAAAACATGCCGGCGAAAATATTTCAGCACCCCATACTCGATAACCTGCCGGATTCAGTTTGGCTACAAGTCACTACAGGATGTTCTGACTTCATTGTTAGTTGCATCTACCGCTCCCCTAATACTAGTCAAAACGACTTCCTGCCTATCATGGAGGCGATAAACGTTGTTGCGGACATACCCGGCCCAAAACGGGTGGCCGGCTACTTTAACCCACCAGGCATACGTTGTTCCACTTTGAAAGCTCCACATCACTTACTACACTTCTTGACCAGCATTCGTTTAGGAGGATGGACTCAACATGTGATGTGCCCAACTAGAGGCAGTAGCATTCTTGATCTCATTTTTACGGTAGGATTATCTCGCGCACACACATCTATCGTGAACAGCATCCCAGGTTGTGACCACTTGCCGGTAAAATGTGAGTTTTCAGTGCCAACACGAACCGTCCACAAACCAACCGTTGAAAGACCGTTCCATCAAGCTAGCTGGAACCAATTACCCTCACTCATTCGCTCGCAGAACTGGGATACTTTCTTTTTATCTGATGACTTGCATACCGTGGTGGATCATCTTTACTCCACACTAAATGCATGCCTTGACGTAATCACCCCAACCCAAGGTCTACCTGAACGAGATAAACCAAACAGTTTTTGTCGATTAAAGCAGAAGTTTTCTATGCTACGACGCAAATTCCTTAGGTCGAGAGACTTTTCGTTGTTCTTGCAAATGAACCGTTTATCTCATTCTATGAAATTGATTGAAATGTCCCTCAGTAAAAAACAGGAATTAAGGGCGCTGAGTCACCCCAAGAGGTCCGAAGCTTTATCTAAGCTGATGAAGTTAAGAACCAGCCGGTGCAGTTCTCCTATCTCATCCATTATATATAACAACAATTATATAACGAACTCCCAAGAGATCTCCGAGGCATTCAGTGCCTATTTTGCTTCGTCTCTAACGACCGATGACTCCCCATGCCTATATCACGTTGAGCCGCTGACATCTGCACAGTTCTCAGCGGTTACATTTCACATAAAACGACTTAACAGTACAGCTAACTAAAATTAGGCGGCCAGATGCCGTACCACCGGCTACTTTTAGTCTAGGTGGCACTGATATCCCATTCTTGCTGTCAAAGGTTTTTGATTTATCTATGAGCAGTAGCGTTTTCCCCTCCCATTGGAAAACATTAGTTATTATCCCAATTCCTAAGAAAGGTTCACGCCAGGACCTAACCAACTATCGACCAGTGAACCACACCCCTATAGTTTCCCGAATTATGGAAAGACTGATAAAAAATAAGCTAACAACTCATTTACTGAACAGTAACCTCATTAACACTGGACAGCACCGTTTTCTTCAAATAAGATCGTGTGCCACCTGTATGAGTGACTTCCTTAACCTAATAACTACGGCCACTAACAGTGGTAAATCAGTGATCGTAATCCTCCTCGACATGACTAAAGCTTTCGATCGAGTATCCCACAATAGGCTCATGGCGAAGATGAAAACCTACGGAATTGTTGACCCGATCCTGAGTTGGTTTTCATCATATCTAACATCCCGAAAGCAGGTGGTGGACGTTGATGGCAGTTTATCATCACCTCGACCAGTTACTAGTGGAGTTATTCAGGGTAGTGTACTAGGTCCCTTACTTTTTCTTATATATGTTTATGACATTTTTAACGTCATCACACACGGGGCTGCGTTCCTTTTTGCAGACTGCATTAAAATTATGTACTCCTTTGAACCTGACGCCTTGGCTTCCACCATTGCTAGCATAACGAGCGATTTACTATCGCTAGACTCATGGAGCAACCAATGGTTGATGAAATTCTCCGCTGTCAAAAGTTGTATCCTTATGTATAAGTGTCAGGTTCCCGCAGGAATGTTTAAAATTATTGATCAGTTCATCCCCAACAGTCCGGAGGTAAGGGACTTGGGATTACAATATTCTTGTACACTTAATTTCTCCGAACATTCGGCCGTGCAGGTTGCTGAAGGTAGACGGCTGATAGGTCTGATTAATAGAACCTTCGGTCTTACAGAGAGCAAGCTAAGCATTTTTAAAACTCATGTCAGACCACTTCTGGAATATTGCACTGTCGTCTTTTCTAACATGCGGCAGATTGACAGATTTGCAATTGAGAGTGTACAACGTAGGTTTACCAAACAACTACTAGGATATTCCTCGCCTTTGAATTATATGGAAAGGTGTGAAATATTGCACCTAGAGCCCCTATGGCTGCGCCGTCTACGAATGAACCTGTCTTTCTTTTGCAATATTGTAACACATAAATCTTGCATTTCAGCCCCCCAGGTCAAAACTCCCTCCAACTATTCTTTACGACATAGGGACTCTATGGTCTTGATTCCAGTATCCAGGACTGCGATGCGGTCAAACTTCTTTGTTGTTAAATATTCTTCCCTCTGGAACAAACTCCCGCCTCAACTTAGGTCAATGTCTTCGGCCTCTTTATTATTCAAAAAAGAAATAAATAAACATCTAACCGTCCAAAAACTCATCCGAATGCATGATCCCTACATGTCTATTACCCGAGCCTACGAACTGGGCCTGGGATACTAACCAAAAGCTTAACAACTTTGTTCAGTAGACAGTTATTACCGACGGATGGTAAAGAGCATTCTGTATTATAGTTAGCAAATAAAAGCAGTCCAACCTATACTCCATGACTGTCAACAGCACACTCCATGTGTTTGTCTAGCCACTTCCTATTTTCAACGCCTCCGACCACGACCCCCTACTGGCCACCGTTACTCCGGTGATTCTTTTTTCATGCTGTCAGATTTTACCATAGTCGGTTAGGTTCTTTTTTTATCAGCTGCCGCCAGGTATAAGAGCATTTATAATGCTAGAAAATACATAGCAGCATATATATTATTGTCGTCAAGGTACCAGTCTCATCCACGCTTCAAATATTTACTCATTGAGACCCTATTTCAGCACACGAGATTCCAGGCCTCGTTCTGATGAACGAACCGCCACAATCGATGTGGTCTTCCATAAACCATTCGTCGAACTACACATAAGTATTTGCCCCCAGTGTCGTCTATTCTAGCCTCCTTGCTTTTTTGGTAATTCTCACTAAGCCTTACAACAATTGGTCGATATTACCGGTCTTCTTCGCTTTCCGGATGTTGTTTAATCCAAAAAACTAGATCTCAAAGTCGCGACCACCCATTTCTGTTACTGGCATGATTTTGGTGTTTTGTCTTTCTCCCCTAACCCACAGCTGGTAGAGTTGCCAGACAGCAGCCTTCTCCGTTTTTTTTCAGAACCCCCACCCTAAGGACGATTGTCGCCTTCTTCATCCCAGGAATAACTTGGAACCTCTCTTGCTGGACAGAACAAACGAGATTCGCACACGACTTCATTTTCGCCCATCTCACGATCGCTTTCCCCAAGATTCCCACCATCAGACTTCTTGAACCTGGACTACTCGATATCACTGCATTCATATAACTCATTTTAATCCCATATGTCATTATGCCCGTTCCGTGTTAGAACCCGCTAATACTGTTCAAACACTGGCACCTTTATTGTCACTGTTCATAGCCTCATCGGTCACCAAAAAATGTCCGGCACTGACGTATCCTTCGGTAGTCCTCCAGTGGGCAGCGAAGTAATTAGTAACTACCTGCACTCTTCATCGGTCCATCCGATCGCATCCGCAATGCTGTTGCATCGAGTGTTCGGGCTCTGCAGATCACTGCGTTCCTTCCACGATTGAACGTCTTCGATACACTTCCCATGCTGCATCGCCGCTCCGTTCCCATCATTTGGTACACCTGTCAAATTGGTCATTAGAAATGCGACATTCACCGTCTACTTACTATACCATCACCGTTATCGACACCTTTGATCTTCCAGATGTTGCATTCGTGTTATATTACCGAAACTGACCCCGTATCCAGCCTCTAAATCACACCAATATCTGCACCGGCTGATGCGTTTTATTTCTATATTCGTTGATCCACTGCCGCTTTCCGCGATATACCTGGGCAGTTTTATTGATCTGTCATTTTCGCATGGTACACTCCACACAGCGTTCATCTATTGACGTACACTTACCTGTGAATTACTCTACCATCCCTCTTGCAGAACTGAACACCTGCATAATGGATGTAACCACAAGGTCAATATTGATTAGTCTTCCACTTCCGCTTTGACATTTCATACCAACCCTACATAAAGTTAACAATTTGCTGCACGCTCACCTGTTTTCCTCCTGCCGTTCCCTGCCACCTTCACTCTGGTAGTCTCCCTCCCAAGAAATACGCAATTGTTTGCCACATATATGATTCCTCCTGTATACAGCCACCACTTTATATGCTACCATCTTTGCAGACTGAAATATTTCCATGTTAATACTTCTTGACATACCTGTCGTAAAGTGAATAATTCACCGAACGCTTCGACGAGATTTCTATCCATATGCCTCTCATATTCTGTAGCGCATCAAAAACATATCCTTTGAATATTTTCGAATTTCCACCAGTGGTAATTATTTCAAATACCACTTTTGCATGTACTCCAGACCGACTGACATCATTCGACCCTGACCTTCAAATTTTCCGGGCATTACTACAGTTTAAGTTCAGTGTAACACTCTCTTTGATACTCTGCATGCACGTGTTGTACCCTTTTGTGAATTGTCATTCCAGCATCACTGTAATCACCTGATCATGCATTCTAGCATGCTTCGGGCGCATCCAAAATATACAATTATTATTATTATTATAATTAGTCCATTGCCGCTGCAGCAGGGTCTTTTCGGGTAGCAGCCATGGAGAGACAAAGCCTGGGCTGATCTAAAAAACCGCAGGCAGCAGATAGTGTACCATGACGAGTTACTGGCTGCTCGGGAACTTTTAGCTCGAAAACGAAGCCGTCCGTTTCTGCATTCCGTTGTATTCCCAAAGTGCTTTCGGCAGGGAGCTGAAAGTCGTCCAGATCTTGAACCGTTTCGGCCCTCTCGTGGTAGCGAATGACTTCGAACACTTCTGAAGCTTTCGACACCCATTTCGTCAGAGGGAAGCCGCCCTCTTCCAGCAATCTTCTTAGGCCCCTGAACTGCGCTGGGGTCGAGTCCACATCATCGAATGACCCAAGATAGTCATCCACGTAGAAGTTTCTGCTGATGCTATCTACTACCGACCTGTGGACCGGAACTCTGCATTTGTTCCAAGCTTCTCCAAGGGCGTAGTTCGCGCAAAAAGGTGATGATATGGCTCCGAAGGGGTGGACGGTCATCCTATAATTTGTCACTGCTTCGTCCCGGTTGCTCTCTCCCAACCATAGGAATCGCAAGGAATCTCGTCCTTCTATCGATATCTTCATCTGAAGAAAAGTTCCTCTGATGTCGACAGACAGGGCCAGTATACCCACTCTAAAACGCCACAAAACTGCAATCAGTGGCCTGGTCTAGTCAGACCCTAGTAGCCGGCGATCGTTTAACGATTTGCCCTGGAACTTGACTGCAAAGTCGAAAACTACCTGCAGATTTTATGGTTTCTTGAGGTTGAGAACCGGGCGGCGACTTAGACTCCAGATCCCGCTCCGGTCGTCGGTGGTTGCAGGCACCTTTTCAACGTAGCCGGGAGCTTCGTTTTGCTCCATTATTTCTGCTTATCTTTCCCACAGATACTGGTCCCGAAAAAGAGTTCCTTCAGTCATAGCAGTCTCAGCGAAGCATAGTTTCTCTTATCAACCCAAGGACCAGCTGGTGTACGCCACGGGAGGGAGCCTCAAACTGTTTTAAGGCCTATAGTCACACGCCACAATGTCTGTAGAGCAAGGTGGTCCTCTTGAGACAATGATGGTCTTGCTTCTCCAATGTCGTAAAACTCCTTTTCATACAGCCGTTGCAACTGATACTCTATGGGGTCCGTTTCGACTGATAAGTAGTTCACGGAACCACGTCCCTCTGTCGAACCAAATAATATCCATTTTACTGCCGTGCGTATAACATAAGGTGCCTGGCGATTGCCCAATCTCCGGCTCAGTACCCAATGTGCTGCTGGCACGTTGCAGCCGATGGGGAGGTCCAATTTGTCGTCTTCCCAATCTACAGTGGTCACATACTGCTGGTGGGACCACCTAGTTAAAATTGTGTTCACCGTCCTTGGTGCTAGCATGGGGAGATCAGCTGATGTAAATACCTCCGTTGATTCCGTTTCCTCATTGTTGTCTAATGAGATTGGCTGTAACCTCAACGGGCCTGCAGTCATTACTTCTGTTCCGCCCAGCGTGCTCACTGCTAACGACGTCGAGCTTTTAGCAAGCCGGTGTTTGTCGGCAAACCGCTCCTTCACCAGCGTTGTGCCTGATCCACTATCGACGAAGGTCAAAGCTTTGACCACCCCAATTGGGGTCATAAATCCCACGGCGACTACCCCTTAACGTGCTGGTTTCCTGGCAGACCGCGATGTTGAACAACTCACACTGGGCCTGGTGCTCGCCTCTGGTGTGGTTTCTTTCGCCTAGTGTTACTATCTGTGGTGTCTGTCCGCGAAACCTCCGTGACCACATCTGGAACTTGTTCAACAAGCTGCCGCCCGGTGTGTGGCTTGGAGGCATATAAGGCACTCTCCTGTCATCCTCGCTATTCCCAAACGTTCGTCCACTGTGGCGTTGATGAGCTTCTGGCAATCCAGTAGCCCGTGGCTAGCGGCACATGACCTGCAACTTTGATTCGCTATAGCCTCGGGTGAAATGGCATGCGCATTGGTCCACGGCTGATATTTCGGATGCTTCCTTGTAGTATTTTGAGCCTGGCTGGTGCTAGGTTTGCCAACCCGGTTACAGTCCCGGATGAGTCCGCTAAATCTGCTGTCGGCTATCTTGGTTTGCCAGTCCAAGCATTCGGTGAAGTCCTCGAAGTTAGCCTCACGGTCGCCCATCGACCCTGTAATTCGGGAGAGAGGTGACGGACTATGTCTTTCAAGGTGTGCATTGCATCCAGGTCAGCCCCGTAACCTAAGTGGTCGAGAGCTATTGAACAGTTCTACAATTTGATCACTAGGTCGGCAATTGTATAGACGTCGACCTTTATTTTTTGTACCTCTACCATCATGCCCTCTATTGGATTACCGGCGACACTGAATGGCTGGCCGAATGGGTCCCTAAAAATCTTTTCCCGCCTGAAGCCTTGTTCCGTGTCGAGCATCTCATCGATAGCTATTCTTGCTTGGCATTGACAGTAATGACCCGAGTTGAGAAGCCCTTGCCCAGGGTCGGTTATCTTGTTTTTGACGAAAGTTCTAAACCGCCTGAAGAACTTGCAGACATGTTCAGATCTTCCACCGAAAACTGACAGTTCTACTCCTGGCAGACCGATCGTAAGTAGCGTTGATGTTCTATATTCGGCGACCGGCAAAGTGTTTCCTACTCCAGTTTGTCCTGATATGTAATATAAGTCGTGGTCGTTGGTCTTCTGCTCAGGCTTGCTCTGTCTACACTCCTCTTCTGCATTCTGGGCCTGTTTCCTAGCAGATAACAGTTGTTATTGTACATTTGGTTTATCACAGATTCCACCCACATCTAGGCACCCAACTTCGCAACTGCATTCATCGGTTGTTGCTGCTTCCTCATATACGAAATTCTATCTTAGTAAATCTTCTCAGACAATTATGATTCTTGCACCTCTCTGGCCATCATGTTCAGCCCTTAGACAACGATATTCATTAGATAAGTACATACTTGTCATTTAAATACTCATCTGTGCAAACCGTGTATCTGCCACTATCATGGCTACGCATCACAAACTGATCTGCCGCCCAGCTCCCATTTCTATTTTGGTGCATCACATTCAGCCTTTATGAAAGTAAACAAGTTGCGCAACGATTACATGCTTACATCTGGCCACTTCCTTCACCATCACCTAGGCAATCTCTCTACAAATGAGTCCTTCACTGGGTATTTAACTGACCCAGCCGATATTCGGTCGCTAAACGTTACGAGGGCGATCTCCGAAAGATTTTTCTTGTTATTTGTCTGCAAATTCACTCCCTCCATCGTCTGATTTCAATCCAAAGCTGTGCCATACTCCGCGGCGCTCTGTGGCTGGTTCGCGTCTCCTGTGGAAACTTCATTTTTCTTAAGATGAACAAAATTCCCGTCAGTTTTGTTCTATTCTCTCGTAGCACAGTCCCTTTTTTGTACTATTTCAGGAAGAGTCTACTAATTCCGACCAACTCCATCCTGACTTGGCCGGGTTGGCCACCAGACCTTGAGTTCAAATCTGCCGGGGGCCGACTTAAATACTTTCTCCTGTACAATATCGAGTGCATATACCTGAATCATCCTCTTGGGATTAGGACTCTACGTCCAGTTGTATCATTTGACCTTGCGCTGCAGCATGCCTCGCGGATATCCGAAATAAACCAACATTATTATTATTATTATCTAATACCGTTAACTTAAACAGATCGACGCTCTTGCAATCCATATTACCCACAGTGATACATGAGCCAGCACTGACAGGACTAAGTGACCTAGCATTACCTAAAGAATCAAAAGTACCCAAAACCTCCCCAGTGACTTGCCGTATTACCGCCTGTCCAGATTCCAGTTGCTTCGATCCTTTTCATGGCAATTTGTTTACTTTCCCGTTACAAGTTGATCATTTGAGTATTTTAGCAAGCCTTTGATCCCGTAGTCAGAACACGATTATCCTTGCAGTTCTACCATACTAGATCATCAAATCAATATTGACATGAAACAGATACGAAACTCAATCATGCGATCACAAGGACTCAGAAAGCGAGGACAAAATTGCGGCGTGCGAGAGGGGAGCACGTGCGTCACGCGGGTCCAGAATAAGGATATGACAGAGTGGCGCACTGGACGCGAACAAACAAATGTTGGTTCATGAGGACATACAGTGCATAAAAGCAAGCCAGTAGTGTGAACGACTGAGTGATGTTATGAAAGCATGAAATTGCGGTGTTTTGGGGGAATTTTTCAATACCGGTCGTTACATACTGTGCTATCGCCGGCAAGAGAACACAATCCGGATTGCCTCCGGAGTGCTTTTGCATAACACAGGCTACTACACATCATCTTGACGGACAACGGTTCGTAATTCACGGCGGTACTCTCCAGCGGCTTTTGTTGTGAAAATCAAATAGTACAACTTAGTTCTCCACCGTACCACCCACAATCCAATGGTGAGGCGAAACAGTTTGTCGGCACGTTTAGGTGAAAGCTCATCAATGCCCGCAGGGAGGGGATAAATGAAGAAATAATTCAAAAGTTATACCAATCTACCTTTCTAAACCTAATATTTGGGCATCCAAGGCTCATTCTGCTGTAGATGCTTTGCTGAGGTAAATGCTCCGCACTATCAATCAAGAAATGTTACCGGCTAACGAGCAGCCACATACGCAATCTAAAAGGAGTAACATAGATGCACTTAGTTCAGGGCTATCTGCTTACGCAAGAGATTATAGAGCAGGACGTCGCGATTGGACAGGAGGTACAATTAAACATCGAACTGACCGGGTACCTTGAGGTAACATTCGAAGATAACACCTGGATTCACCACAAGATCAATTAATGGGTGCAAGTCAATCACGCGAATCGAGCACCAATTCGCCAGTTCAAACGAATCCCAAAACCAGAACAAGATTGATCCGCAGTTTCTGCGGTACTAAATTTGAATTAACAAAAGGTACAAAGATGTACAAATCTCAAATACGCTGTCGAATAGACTCAACAATAAAATCCAAAGGTTCAAAGCACAGTGGCTCAGGCAAGAAAGACAGAAACGGTTCAAGGTCAAATTCAAGTGTCTCACACGAATAAACAAACGTAAATAAGTGTGGCGTACGGACAAGATTTTCAAAGAAATGGCAAATATAATGAAATTCACAAGGCAAATGGAACATTTTGAAGGATTTGCAGTTTGTTCTTTACAACGGGTACTGCACTGTCATTTAACAATATCAAGACAGGAGCACCCAATTCCACTGGATGCATTTCTGGATACCTTCAACAGACCAGCTGTTGAAAATGAAACAACATACTTGTACTTTGTATTGCGGCCCCGCCGGTGGTCTGACCATCCAAGGCGGGCTCTCACTAGCATACAGTTTGGAATAATCTCCCGCCGATACAGGCAAGCTCCGATGGGGGGGAGTTGTTAGGGAGACAGTACATTTTTCCCCTAAATAAGACACTGAACACAACGGCGTCATTATTTCCCCCAAGAACGCTCTACTTTTCTAAAAATTTGCTAATTCAAATTTGTATCTATCGCGAAACTAGATATTGGTGACATCCTTGTCACTGCCCTCTGATTGATTGGTTGTTCTAGTTGCCCATTGCTGTCCGAGATCAATCGACTCCTACCTATCAGAACCTATAAAAGCAGCCGAGTTCTGAGCTCCCCAAGCCACACAATCCGGGTGCCAAATGAGACAATAAAATCCGTCAGCCAACACTTTATTCTGTGTTCTCCTTCAAGTTAGTGGATGTTCTAGCTTCGACTATTGCGCTTCAGTTGCCGATTGTATTTCGCCTTCCAACGAAAGCCTTCTTGGCGGCACATATGAAAGTGACTCTCAAACGTCTATTATCCGCTTGATTCGTCTAAGGGTTGCAACTTTCGAAGATCGTTGTTAAAGACACAACATATTTGGCGACGGGAACATTGACTCATGGCAAAAACTGACTCGACGAAGGTGCGCTTCGAATACGCCCGCTAAGGTGTCTTAAATTAGACTCCAGAAGATGAATTTACGTAAAAATAGCTTGTACTATTTACCCACCGAAAAGCGTCATGCAAGTATCAGTCTTCCCTGTCTCAAAGAGGTTTTGGAAATATTGAGGTGGTTTTAGGAATACTTCTATTTACGTATAAAAGATAAAGATAATCAACGCATAAGCGAAATACTAGCCAGTTTAGGAATAATTCGGCGTGAGTTCAGTCATTGCTCATTTAGCTGTAGGATTCACCAACATGCGTATCAATCATTGCACTGCCCAATAAACTGACCGCAAAATATTGAATACCGCGCTGTTGGACGGCAGAATGCAGCCATCTTTACCGCTTGCACGCTATGTCAGATAGGGCAAGAGGCTGTCCTCGCTGAAACACTTGACACCTTTAAAAAAGATGTTTGACGCGTCTGCAAAATGCGCATAGAAGACCCCAGTTTTGTGGTAACTGTTCGCACCCCAGATACGCCCCCAGTCTCCCTCTTTACTCTCCGTGTGTGGGGTGTTCGTGGTCAGGCCAACGTTGGGATCGCCTTGAGCTCGAGAGCTGAGTGTGCACTGCTAGGCTGGATTCCAGTCAGCAGTCGTTTGCGCGCAGTTCGGTTGGACGATTCTGTACGTGTCAGTAGCAACAGCCTAAAAAGTCGATGCTTGTTTGTCGTGTCTGTGTATTCGCACACTGACTGCAGTTCATCTGAGAGCAAGAACGAATTCTACTACAGTTTATCACAACTGCTTCGAAGCATGCGTTTAACAAATGTATTTGTCATTGCTGGGGGTTTCAACGTCGAATTTGGCTGTTGTGTGGATTCTGAAAAGCACATTGGAAACTGGCTTGCTATCCCATCTGGTCGCACTGACAACGGCGTTAGTCTCTTCCAGCTACGCTCTGACTACAGATTGTTTCTGGCGAGCAAACACTTCTGCCATAGGAAGCGGCACAGACTAACACGGCGTCCTCCTACATCCTCACAAAGTTGAATTCAGATTGATCATATTTTCATTGGTCACTCTTGGCGTGGATAACTTGACGATCGTCCACCATTTTGGTTTACTCCTGTGGGCTCAGATCACGCCTTGGAACGTGGTTGCCTCTGTTTTACCTCGTTTATGGTAGCACATATGCTAGAGCCACCCATCCCGCACAGTTGTTTGTAGACGATAAACGACGATACGCTTTTCAGACAATGATAGTGACAAAGGTTTATTTCGGATAACCGCGAGGCATGCTGCAGCGCAAGGTCAAATGATACAACTGGACGTAGAGTCCTAATCCCAAGAGGATGATTCAGGTATATGCACTCGATATTGTACAGGAGAAAGTATTTAAGTCGGCCCCCGGCAGATTTGAACTCAAGGTCTGGTGGCCAACCCGGCCAAGTCAGGATGGAGTTGGTCGGAATTAGTAGACTCTTCTTGAAATAGTACAAAAAAGGGACTGTGCTACGAGAGAATAGAACAAAACTGACGGGAATTTTGTTCATCTTAAGAAAAATGAAGTTTCCACAGGAGACGCGAACCAGCCACAGAGCGCCGCGGAGTATGGCACAGCTTTGGATTGAAATCAGACGATGGAGGGAGTGAATTTGCAGACAAATAACAAGAAAAATCTTTCGGAGATCGCCCTCGTAACGTTTAGCGACCGAATATCGGCTGGGTCAGTTAAATACCCAGTGAAGGACTCATTTGTAGAGAGATTGCCTAGGTGATGGTGAAGGAAGTGGCCAGATGTAAGCATGTAATCGTTGCGCAACTTGTTTACTTTCATAAAGGCTGAATGTGATGCACCAAAATAGAAATGGGAGCTGGGCGGCAGATCAGTTTGTGATGCGTAGCCATGATAGTGGCAGATACACGGTTTGCACAGATGAGTATTTAAATGACAAGTATGTACTTACCTAATGAACTTTTCTTCAGGGTGCTCCTGTCTTGATATTGTTAAATGACAGTGCAGTACCCGTTGTAAAGAACAAACTGCAAATCCTTCAAAATGTTCCATTTGCCTTGTGAATTTCATTATATTTGCCATTTCTTTGAAAATCTTGTCCGTACGCCACACTTATTTACGTTTGTTTATTCGTGTGAGACACTTGAATTTGACCTTGAACCGTTTCTGTCTTTCTTGCCTGAGCCACTGTGCTTTGAACCTTTGGATTTTATTGTTGAGTCTATTCGACAGCGTATTTGAGATTTGTACATCTTTGTACCTTTTGTTAATTCAAATTTAGTACCGCAGAAACTGCGGATCAATCTTGTTCTGGTTTTGGGATTCGTTTGAACTGGCGAATTGGTGCTCGATTCGCGTGATTGACTTGCACCCATTAATTGATCTTGTGGTGAATCCAGGTGTTATCTTCGAATGTTACCTCAAGGTACCCGGTCAGTTCGATGTTTAATTGTACCTCCTGTCCAATCGCGACGTCCTGCTCTATAATCTCTTGCGTAAGCAGATAGCCCTGAACTAAGTGCATCTATGTTACTCCTTTTAGATTGCGTATGTGGCTGCTCGTTAGCCGGTAACATTTCTTGATTGATAGTGCGGAGCATTTACCTCAGCAAAGCATCTACAGCAGAATGAGCCTTGGATGCCCAAATATTAGGTTTAGAAAGGTAGATTGGTATAACTTTTGAATTATTTCTTCATTTATCCCCTCCCTGCGGGCATTGATGAGCTTTCACCTAAACGTGCCGACAAACTGTTTCGCCTGACCATTGGATTGTGGGTGGTACGGTGGAGAACTAAGTTGTACTATTTGATTTTCACAACAAAAGCCGCTGGAGAGTACCGCCGTGAATTACGAACCGTTGTCCGTCAAGATGATGTGTAGTAGCCTGTGTTATGCAAAAGCACTCCGGAGGCAATCCGGATTGTGTTCTCTTGCCGGCGATAGCACAGTATGTAACGACCGGTATTGAAAAATTCCCCCAAAACACCGCAATTTCATGCTTTCATAACATCACTCAGTCGTTCACACTACTGGCTTGCTTTTATGCACTGTATGTCCTCATGAACCAACGTTTGTTTGTTCGCGTCCAGTGCGCCACTCTGTCATATCCTTATTCTGGACCCGCGTGACGCACGTGCTCCCCTCTCGCACGCCGCAATTTTGTCCTCGCTTTCTGAGTCCTTGTGATCGCATGATTGAGTTTCGTATCTGTTTCATGTCAATATTGATTTGATGATCTAGTATGGTAGAACTGCAAGGATAATCGTGTTCTGACTACGGGATCAAAGGCTTGCTAAAATACTCAAATGATCAACTTGTAACGGGAAAGTAAACAAATTGCCATGAAAAGGATCGAAGCAACTGGAATCTGGACAGGCGGTAATACGGCAAGTCACTGGGGAGGTTTTGGGTACTTTTGATTCTTTAGGTAATGCTAGGTCACTTAGTCCTGTCAGTGCTGGCTCATGTATCACTGTGGGTAATATGGATTGCAAGAGCGTCGATCTGTTTAAGTTAACGGTATTAGATAATAATAATAATAATGTTGGTTTATTTCGGATATCCGCGAGGCATACTGCAGCGCAAGGTCAAATGATACAACTGGACGTAGAGTCCTAATCCCAAGAGGATGATTCAGGTATATGCACTCGATATTGTACAGGAGAAAGTATTTAAGTCGGCCCCCGGCAGATTTGAACTCAAGGTCTGGTGGCCAACCCGGCCAAGTCAGGATGGAGTTGGTCGGAATTAGTAGACTCTTCCTGAAATAGTACAAAAAAGGGACTGTGCTACGAGAGAATAGAACAAAACTGACGGGAATTTTGTTCATCTTAAGAAAAATGAAGTTTCCACAGGAGACGCGAACCAGCCACAGAGCGCCGCGGAGTATGGCACAGCTTTGGATTGAAATCAGACGATGGAGGGAGTGAATTTGCAGACAAATAACAAGAAAAATCTTTCGGAGATCGCCCTCGTAACGTTTAGCGACCGAATATCGGCTGGGTCAGTTAAATACCCAGTGAAGGACTCATTTGTAGAGAGATTGCCTAGGTGATGGTGAAGGAAGTGGCCAGATGTAAGCATGTAATCGTTGCGCAACTTGTTTACTTTCATAAAGGCTGAATGTGATGCACCAAAATAGAAATGGGAGCTGGGCGGCAGATCAGTTTGTGATGCGTAGCCATGATAGTGGCAGATACACGGTTTGCACAGATGAGTATTTAAATGACAAGTATGTACTTATCTAATGAATATCGTTGTCTAAGGGCTGAACATGATGGCCAGAGAGGTGCAAGAATCATAATTGTCTGAGAGGATTTACCATGATATAACACCGTATATGGAAACGCACCTAACAATCGATAAATACGTTTTCAAATTTGGGTGATGACGTATTGACAGGTATAATACCAACTGTTTATATTGTTTGTAGAAGGTGAATCATGTGATGGCGGAAGATCGAAACGCTGCGATACATATGTCTCTCGGATGTGTATATATGGGGAGGGAATAAATCTTTGCAAGGAGAGGATATTGCAATCCCACAGCCTTGTGGGCGAACAGAAGGACTGATAGAGAGCGCGAACTGTTTCAATATCGTCGACTTTTGAGATGCTCCGGAGACAAATATTCCTCAGTGAAATATACTGTTTGGACTTTGTGGGACGGAAGTGTATAGCTACATTGGATGTGACCTTTATAAAATATATCGGTAACTGTGATAAAAAGGGCGAGTTTTATCTTCGGGATTGGTGAAGGTTGCCAATGGGACAAGCGGGTGGTTTGGCACGAATCCCCAGGAAAAATGATCATGAACGGTAAGCCGATTACCGAAACCGTCTTTTAACCCCGCGATAACTATGTGCTAGTGAGATTAGATATTGCCGGGCATAAGATGCGGTAAGTTAAGATGGCGAAGATGGAGACGAGTACGATGAAAAATAGGCGATAACTGGGGGAGATAATGACATATTTGCATCACTTTGGGTGTATAAATGTTTTTTTGCCGCATACGGTGCTGCTGGGTGGGGCTGACCGTGCGCTGGACACCCAACCTGGAAACCCTTTTTGGTGACAGGAGGTGCGATCCGCCATCCTAGCTGCGCCCGCACATCGTTGCAGAAGGCCCGCAAGCCCGGTGGGCGCCGGACAAAGTGGTGGATCTGACCGCGCCCCGCACCGGCGGGCTTCGCTTGAGTGCTATTAGCTTTGTCACATATAGATCAAATAGTCCAGGAGCTTGTGACCAGTTTGCACGGGGTCCTGGAAGGCAGGGCCAATGTGGTAGTGACGAAATATAGTATAGTATATTTCTTGACCGTGGTCAATACACATGCACAAGGCAAGATCAGAGTATACAGCAGTACATGTCAATGTGAGGTATTCACAGATTCTAAATTTATAAATCACACAGCAACCGAAATACACCAGTAAAGTCATGTAGTGTTTGAGTGGACAAAAGTGGTTATGGTTGAGGCGGGAATTCCAAATCGGTTTCGAAATCGCCGGAGGGCGGTGTGGATGGCTGAACAGTCGTGGGGTTGCTGATATAAGCGACAAATGAACGGTCACTAACGAGTAACCGGGCGGAAGAGATGCTAAAGAACATTGTTAGAGGTAAAGCAAGCGTGGGGCTTTCAAAGTGCAGTCAGAGATACCAGCGGAATATTGGACACTGATCCAGCATTGGGTAACTAATTGTGGAGGAGGCATGTGAAATAAAGGCAAGTGAGTCAAAGGTGATAATAAAACAGACCTTTTGTGCAGGTGATTACAGTGTCATATGGAAATTCAAAAGAAGGCGAAAAGCTTCGCAGGGACTTCAGTGAACTTAGCATGGACATATAACGGACTTTTAAAGAAAAGAAAAGCCGTCAATGAAACGGATTAGTGGAGACAAAACGTCAATGGTTCGGCTAGGCAGAAGTTGGAAGAGTGTAATTTTTTGTTTTTGTTTGTGAAAGAAAATTGGTAACCAAATTATGGTTGGCTGCAGATGGCTGGTATTCTGTTTCTTGAAGACCTTGGTTGCAGGTTGTGGCAGGTAGAATGTTGAGGGAAGCAGGTAAAAAAGGGCTGGTTTGACGAAGTTGACAGCTACGGAGGCTGGGTTCCGGCCATTGGTTTCGTACTGCAACACGGGAAGAATTTGAACTGTTGGGTTGGATTATTTGGGAATAAACGTTGAGCAGATGTGTTGATGGTTGGTGTCAGGAATCACCCTTGCGATCCGGTGAGACTTTCATGAGGTTTTGTTAAACCGTGTACGGTGCCCCATGTAACGTCAGCGGGCGAGAGTATAGGTTTAAACCATTGATCAAATCGTCCAGTCCTTACGGTAATCCGGAATAAACGTCGATTCGGCCGATGGCTACCCAAGTAACCAATGCAATCTGGAAGAGATCAGGAGTGCGGCAGTCTGGAGAGTGTTCCAGCTGTGGGTTATGATTATCGTTTTTATGGAAGCATGAAAATGAAAGTTTTGTTATCCGAACACACTGTGTGTAAAAATGAGGATTTTTCATGTGGGGGCAAACGTGCTGGTATTCGGCAGGGGCATACGGATTCCGGTTGGAATGGGGTCTCAACTTACCATGAGCATATGCGCAGAGAAGTGAAGCCTAGTTACTAAGGAATGGTAATCCGTGTGGCAAGGCTTCAGTGTACGAGAAAGGCGCAAAAAAGCAGGATGGGACGGCTGAGTTCTAGCCTGAGCCAGGAATTAAGTGAGAGCGAGCACCCATCGCTAAAGGACGGAGCGGTTTTATTTATATACATGCAAATTGTGTTGTAAAATGGCACAATCTAGTTAGGAAGGAGGACAAGTGAGTGGAGCATACCCAAGGTATATATATATATATATATATATATATATATGTATGTATGTATATATATTGATGTATAGGTGGGTGCGATCATCGGACGGGTCATGCGAAAGCGGTCGGACGCAAAAGACTATGGCAAGGAAAGTGAGATAGAGTGACGCAGCTGAGGATCAACGGTTACCGGAAAGAAGAACAAAAGTTAAGCACGGGCTCATCGGTGCGGCGGATCCCAAAGGCACATTGAGGCCATGAAACGTGAGACTAAAAGGGAAACGCCTTAGTGTGGCTAAAGCTTTCAATGGGAAAGTTAGTATTTCTCCTAGAGTGGTCATTGAGGAGGAGTAAAGACCAAGTTCTGCATGAAATTACAGAAGAACCTTAGCTGGGGGATAGGGTGGGAGCAGAAAAGGTAACGTCATAACTGAGTGTTGAGTTCAGTTAGTGAGTCACGCTAAGTGGGATGAATCAGACTGGATTTTCCAGTTCGAAATCGCAGAGGTGGTGAGGGAAGTATATGTGGTGGGACCTGGTGCGGAAGAGAGGCATTGTAAGCTAAGAGATATCGAGGAGCGTTGAGTTACTCACCGTGCTTGTGTTAATAATTATAGGACAGTAGTGAGTATATATACACATATATATATATATATAGTATATAAAAATGTTATATATTTACACATGTATATGTATATATATGAATAGGTATATATATATATAGTATATAAAAATGTTATATATTTACACATATATATGTATATATATGAATAGGTATATATATATATATATATATATATATATATATATATATACAGCTGAGAGGAGCGGAAGCCAGGATAAATAAGAGGATCAAGGAGTGAATTAGTGGGTGGTGGGACTTAATGTCTTAGGATAATTTGGTGCAGGGGGAAAACATCATTGGCTAAAACCTCCAGCTAGAGAAGAGTTGTTTTACATGGCTGCCCTAGTACTATATGGCGAAGGAGGCAGTGATTGTTTAGACATGGTTGTGGAAACCGACTAGTGAATTAGATGAGGCAGGGATGTTTAAGGGTTAGGTGAACGTGGGTGAGTAGCGAGAACCGGCAGGCATCTAGATATTTATAGTTGTAAACGACAAAAACTATCCTGAAATGTGGGTTATACGTAAAAAATAATAATGAATGGTAAGCCTATCGTCTGTCGTTAGGCAGAAAATGGTAGGTTTGGAATATGGTGCCGTGATCCTAGTAGTTGAACCCGTTTTTGAAGGCCAGCTCGACGGATAGCAGAGAGCGGGAGGAGAGACTGAAGCTAGGGTTCTAAAGTTCGATGCCTTCTTCATAGGCTCGATCTTCAGATATGCTGGCGTTAGTCAAAGATAACATATGACTAACGGTAAGTTGTGATTTAAGGGCATGGCTGAACTGGGTTATTGACGCACATTTGCGAATGGTCCGAGGCAGCTTATTCCAAAGCTTTGAATGTTTAATGAGAAAGAAGTTGGACCTGATTGCCAGCCTGCAATGTGGGATGGTCAGACTGAAGTCTCTGTGGCGCAGAGGGTAAGATGAGGGTAGAGAAAACTGTATAGAGTTGGTAGAAGTGAACGCAGAGCAATGAATAAGTCTGTATAGAAAACACAAGTTAAGCCTGACATGTCTGAGCCATACGGGGTCAAGTTTTAATAGAATGCATCGCTCTTTATAGCTCAGTGGAGAGGAATATCCCATTAGCTTCTTGGTGAAGGTGCGCTGGACTTTCTCCAGGCGTATTCTGTCAGATTTAGACATTCCAGAGAAGATTATAGGGCAGTATTCGAGGTGGGGTCTAGCATGGGATTGGTATGTAAGGAGGATACTATGTTTCATTTTAAATGATCTGAGAACTAGGCCTATTATTTGTCTGGCCCTGGCCGTCTGAAATGAGACATGTTCCGAAAATTGTAGATTGTTAGTGTATCGAAGCCCAAGATCCTTCACCGATGAGCTTGGGGCGATGGGTACTTGGTTCAGTGACAGAGTTCCGAGGGGGACTTGACATCTGTAAGTTGTGTAGAAGCTTTTAGATGTCGAGAAGCACATTTGCCATGAAGTGCACCATTGATCAAGTTTCTCAAGATCACTGCCTATTTCAGACAGTGCTGTGCTCAAATCTTGATGGCGGAAATCATACACGATTTTGATGTCGTCGGCGAAGAGGAAAGGTGTGCCATGTCGCACAATCGAAAAAATGTCGTTAATATACAGTAAGAAAAATAGCGGACCAAGTACACTTCCTTGTATGACTCCACTAGTGACAGGCGCCGGTTGCGATAGATGACCATTAGCATATACAACCTGGGTTCGATCCGACAGGTAAGAAGTGATCCATGATAAAAGCGGGTCATGGATACCATAGGCCCGGAGTTTTGTTAACAACCGGGAGTGAGGAACTCGGTCAAATGCCTTGGTCATATCGAGGTAGATGAAAATCATAGATTTTCCGTCGTCAGCTGCCGTGGTCACTAGGTTGAAGAAATCAAACTGGCATGTGGTACAAGAACGTGACTTTAGGAAGCCATGTTGGCCACTGTGAATGAGGTTATGGGAAATGAGATAATCGGACATCCGCTGTTTAATCAAACGCTCCATTATTCTGGCAGCTAAAGGGGTATGGTTGATAGGACGATAATTTGAAGGGTCATGCACTGGACCTTTTTTGTGGATAGGAATAATGGTTGAAGTTTTCCACTGAGATGGAAAAATGCCATTTTTAAGGGATAAGTTGTAGAGATTCATAAAGATAGCAGCGATGTCAGTTCCACCAAGATGAAAGAGTGCTGGGGGGATGCCGTCATAGCCAGGGCGGGAGGAGGGTCTAACACGCAGCAGCAGGTGGGTCACATCGTTCAAACTAAATTCAATGTCAGAGAGAACTTGCTCAGTGATGAGGGGTACGTGTGGCGGGTTTACAGTGGCGTCAGTGGTCATGGATTCTGAAAAGAAGGTATTGAGCGCCTCAGCGATTTCAGCTGCAGATTTAATATGCGTGCTGTTTCCCAAAATTAGATATGGTATCCCTGTAGGCTCTCTCTGATTTCTGCTCTTCAGCAGTCGGGACAATCGGTACGATCTGTCGAAGGAATTCAAGGCCGAAAGCTCCTGCTTTCTCAGCAGTTCATTAGTCCGAAGACTGATGGTGACAGAGAGAGAGTGAAGTTGCAATAGTATGGAGAAGTCCTTGGTTTTATTGTAGATCTTCTGCAGTTTTGCATGTTTATTTTGCAGCCTTGTTTGGTAGGAGCCGCGGGCTTGAGAACGGTTGGTCCCGATGGTGGTGATTGCTGACAAGCAGCTATGTAGCTTATGGTACAGTACGTCATTGGCGAGCTGAGTGTTGTGCTGTAGGAAGTAGTCATCCCAGTTGAGGGATCGAAGCATAGGCTTGAGGTTCATCCAGTTGATCGTGTGCAGGGGCTGTTGAGATGAGCTACATATGGGGTGTATGGGCCCGGCTGTGAATCTGCAAGATACCATTCTGTGGTCACTGCCTGGGAAAGGGTTGAGGGCGGTAGTCATCACGTCCGATAGGCCAATGGTAAATATCAGGTCTAGTATGCTGTTACCTCTGGTTGGTGTCATTACGTGCTGGACCCAGCGCCCTGCGCGTATGGTCGAAACGAAGCTCGTGAAGTATTGGGGTGATGACATGGTGTCCCAACAGATATTAGGTGCATTGAAATCGCCAGCAACGATTTTTGACGAGGAGGGTAATAGTGCAAAGTGGTCAAAGGCTTTGACTACGTGGGCGAGGTCCGTGGTGTTTGAATTGGGTGGTCGATAAACGCAGCCGATATAGAGTGGAGAGTTGGCCAGAAGAACCGTTACCCATATTGAGTCCTGAATTGAGTCCAGTATTGGATCAGAGAGAGGAATGGTAGGCAAGCTGTTTTTAACGTGGATAAGACAGCCTCCTCCACGACGACGACGATTTTTCATGAAGGTTTGATAACCAGCAATAGAAATTTGGTCCAATGGGACAGAATCATTTAGCCAGGTTTCGGTTATGACAATGATGTCGAAGTCGGAAGACAGTACTATATTACGGAGAGTATGGGTTTTATTCAGTAATGAGCGAGCGTTAATGAGAAGCAAGTTAAGTGCAACTGTACCGTCATGGTGTGGAGTGGGAACAACCATCTGCGGGTGTTGATGGCTAACACTACCGAGGTGGTAAACGTCATTAAGTGGACTCATAACGACAGGGTTGTCGTGTATAAAAGTGAAGGAGTCTAAACAGGGGTTAGAAGTGGGGAGCCGGCATTGTGAATAAGGGGTGAAGCTGGGCTGGGGGGGTGCCGTCAAGAAAAAATTGGTCGTTTGGGGAGATGGGATTTCCGGGGCGGTTGAAGTAGCCAGGTGGGGGGTTGGATGCTGAGGTAATGGGTAACCGCAAGTGAGATGGCAGAAAGTAGTGGTGACTGGGTTCAACGGGGTACGCAGGGGGCGGGTAGTTGCCGCTTGACCAAGTTGGTTGGGCTGGCCCATCCTGTGTTCAGGAAAGGGTGCGGAGCTAGACAATTGAGGCCATTGGTTATAATCCGACTGGGGGTTACTTATTTGTATCATTGGAGGAGAGAGAAATTGGTTACGGAGGTTCGACGGGAGATGCTGGCGCTCAGCCAGATGACTGGAAAACTGGTTCGGGAAACTTGGAGAATATGGTGTGTTTGATCCCGATGCATGATGATGCGCTACTCGGTGGCCGTTTTCGCCTGTATTGTAGAGTGGAGTTGGGGGGACCTTGTCGATTAGCCGAGGTACCACGCTAATACAACGAGGTGGGGTTGGCTGCTTTAGGGTGATGCAGGGTTGCGTCCTGCTTGCCAACAAGTATGAATTATTTGGGGTGTACTTGGAGTGCTTGGTGGGGGTTCTGAATGGGATTCTGAGAAGACTTACGGGGGGGAATACGGGAGTAGCCGGAGTAGCTAAAAGCTGTGGGGGGTCACAGAGTCCTGTCTGCCGATGGGACGATTGGCCACATAGTAGATCTTGTCTTTTATGAACGATCTGTGTTCGCAAGACGGTGGGACATGAGTTAGAGCAGGACGGGCTGTTGGAAACAGACTTCCCCGGAGTCTTTTTCGGTGGTGAGACGGTGGACAGTATGCTGGCATTAGCAGCGGCAGGCTTGGATGCACGGGACTTTGGTGGCCCTGGGCTAATAGTGGGTTTGGCATGGATATCGTTGCCGTTTGAAGAAGTGGAGTTTGATGGTAGAAGGCAGGGCCGTTTACTAGGGGGATGTGCTGGAGATGGGGTCAGGTCTAGGTCAACCAGAGTGGTGCAGACAACTGAGGGCTTTTGTGTTGCGGGGTGGCTCGACAAGCAGCGAGAAGACGCGGCGACTGATATTTCAGCCACAGGTTGCGCTGGTGGAGCTAAGGCACTTTTTAGTGATCGAAAAACCTCTCTTTGAAGGGGCGTTTTATCCGGTTGTATTCTTATTCTTTTGAATGGGGTGGAATTGGCAATGATTTGCCAACTAGTTATGAATTCTCTAGCAGTTACTTCGTCAGCGAATTGGAACTTTAAAGGACAGTCAGTGCGTTGTGATTTTTTGCGCAGTCGAGTGCAATAGCACCTGTGGTGTGCCATGTTGCAAGCATTCAGGATGGCGAGTTTGGTTGACGGCAGGGGTAGTCGATCAGGGATGTTGAAAACTATCGCGTTTTTGGAGTTGGCTATACGCTTATGAACTTCCGTCGCAACTGAGTCTAAGAAGCGGCCCGCCATGACTAGGCTCTGGCGATTAGCAATAGGCGTGGGCTCCATTATGCTAGATAAAGGGGATATCTTTAATAGAATATCATCGATGGACTGGATCTGGTTATGCAGGTCCGCCACTCTTTGATCTACTTCGTTAATCTTCTTGTTGACTACGTCATAAACATCAACGAGAGGTACTGAGCATGGACTGAGTGCAGACTGGGGTTGAGTGTTCCTGGTTTTTTTTGCCTAACGGTACGAATTGCCTGATTTGCACCCGGGACCTTGGCACGTTTACGCAGGCCCTTTGGAGCTTCCATTAGTAGTTCGGGAGATAATGTGTAGAAGAGGGAAAGATTATGGGTCAGCACGTTGAACTTTTCGAGAGTGTAAAGCTACGTAGAAAATTTTGGGTATTTTTCTTACGCCTTTCTAGCTAAATGACAGACGGTTATAAGCTTCATAAACATAAAAACCAAACATAACCTAGGGAAAATAGAGGCTCGGTGTAGCGCAGATCGCTGACATGACGGGCAGGTATCGAATTTTCAGCTGAAAAAGTGGGTCAGGTATTATGCCGAGCCATCGAAGGAAAGGTACATATCAGTGGTTGTCTGGAAAGATAAAAATAGAAAAACGCAGCCTGGGATGCTCCCAGCTGGGGATCAACGGCCAGCGGTAAATAGAAACCTCTAGTATCTGGAAATTGGAACCCCTTGGTGGATGGTTCGTCTTTGCAAACCACCAGGTTGTACACTAAAGATTATTAAAACTTGAGTGATATATACGTCAACTTGTGTGGTATGTAGGTCTCGTGGCTTCTGGCTACGACCAACCAACCAACTTAGTTCGCTCGCTCCTCCGAATTGTTTGAGTTATTGTTTGACACGAGTGTGAGGACATCAAGCAATTTGTTTAATTCCTCTTCAAATCCCGGTAAGTGGCCTACTGCACGGACATTTGGTGGAAGTTTATTCCGCATCTGTGAATATTTAACAATAAAGAAATTGGACCGTAGGCTAGTTCTTGAGGAAGGTACGCTGACCGAGTGACTGCAGTGTCGTAACGAATACCTTAAGCCTAATGGGTCTCGTATCACATGGGATGCTTTGCAGGATCTATATTTGAACAGTGAGCGGAAAAAGGACAAGTTGTTCTTTATCCGTCGGAGCCAAAGGGGTTCGAGGTGTAGCAGGTCACAGCGCTGTTCATAGTTGAGACTGGACGCATAGCCAGTCATCTTTTTGGTAAACGCGCGCTGAACATTTTCAATGACTATCCTGTCACTCTGGAGCACATTAAAGCCACCCATTGAACTATACTCCAGCTATGGTCTAACGTGTGTTGTATGGACACTGGGTTTAATTTCTCGCAAACGGAATGTGTTGTGGACAAGTCCTATTAACCTGCGGGACCAAGCAATTTGAATGTCTGTTTGCTCCGAGAAGTTGAACGAACCGGAGTAGTATATGCCCAGGTCACGTAATGATGATTTGTTGGGGATAAGGTGACCACCTATACTAAACTTTTCGGGAGGGACATGACACTTGTATGTAAGAATGCAGCTTTTGTCCGCCGAGAACTTCATTACCCAATTGGTACACCACGAATTGATCATCCGTAAGTCCTCCGATATTTTTGCTATAGTATTACCCAATGAATTATGGTCGAAGGTGTACAACAACTTTACATCATCAGCAAATGAAAACGAAGTTCCATGGCGGATCACGGTAAATATATCATTTATGTACATGAGGAACAACAACGGGCCCAGTACACTACCTTGGATCACACCGCTGGTTACAGAGCTGGGTATGGAAATTGTGCCGTCAACGTTTACCACTTGATTGCACGAGGACAAGTACGATTCTAGCCAGGCATATAGTGGGTCAACAATGCCGTATGTCTTAGCCTTGGACAAAAAACGAATGTGAGACGCCCGGTCGAAGCTTTAGACATGTCTAAAAAGACTGCTATCGCTGCCTTACCATCATTGGCAGCTATCGTAATAAGGTTCAGAAAGTCAGTCATACATGTTGCGCAGGATCGATGTTTTAGTAAACCGTGCCAACCTTCATTTTAAGGATGGTTTTTTGAAGGTGATCCGTTAGTTTAACTTTTATTAATCTTTCCACGATCCTCGATAATACTGGGATGTGATTCACGGGCTAGTAGTTCGCCGGGTCCTCCCGTGTTCCCTTCTTATGAATTGGAATAATAACCAAAGTTTTCCGCTGTATAGGGTAACAACCAAAGCGCATAGACAAACTGAATAAATTCGATACAAGACTTGGGATATCTGGGCCGCCAAATTTAAAGATGGCTGATGGCAACGAGTCCGATCCGAGGTAGAAGGGCAGTTTGATAGTTGAAATTAAAGACTCGACTTTGGAGAGCAGGAATTTTACAGAAGGACGGGGCTCATGCGATGGTACTGGTAGACTGTAGAAATATGATGCTGTGTCACTAGTTAAGGAAAAAGCAAAAAACGTGTTAAGCTTTTCCGTTATGTCTAGCGGTTTGTCGAGGTACGTGTTACTGAAAGAGATAGAAGAGATAGATGAAGTTGTTCTGGGGTTCCTCTACTTCATCAGTTTTGCAAGAATCTTAACTTCCTTAGAATCACGTAAGGCCCTGGGTTCCTGTTGCACAGTTTTACCGTTTCAGCCAAACGATTTAACTGTATAAACAGTGAAAAGTACCTTGTTTTATGGTGAACGCGTTGGAATCTACTGAACTTCAAGTTGAGATGAGACAATTTATTGTCTTTAGGGCGGATTGACGAGCCTTTTGATGGGGTCACTTGATTGAGGCATCGTTCAAAGATAGAGTAAAGTTGATCTGCCACCATCTGTGGATCTGCGCTTAAAATGAAGGTGTCCCAATTTTGGCTGCGAGCCAGAGGAGGCAGTATATTCCAGTTGGCCTCGTGATATGGTTTATGCTCGGGTATCGGCTGTTTATCTTTTATGGGCACTGTGAAGCAGCAGTGGACAGTTGCGTGATCACTTCCGGGTAGGTTATTCTGAATCCTTGTTATAACCTGGGTTAATCCCGGCGACAAGATTAGATCAAAAGTGTGGTCGCGTCTGGTTGGGGACTTGATGTGCTGCTTCCATCCTCCTAGGTGAATTGCATTCAAAAAGTGTGGTAAACAACTTGGGCTGAGTGATGTCCAGCATGTTTCTGGTGCATTAAAGTCACCAGCTATCAATTTTGGGCCTATTTTAAGATCGCTAATTAAGCTGAGCCCCCGATAATTTGCAGGAAGCCGTCAGGACTAGATCTGGGCGCACGGTATACGCAACCTGGTATCAGTTCTTGCCGTTCGACTTCAAATTTCAACCATACAGAGTCAACAGTGCCGTCTAGGATAGGATGCTGGAAGCTTGTGGCCGTGAGAGTTTCCTTTACATACACTAGACAGCCTCCACCACCTTGGTGTTCTGCCTTTGCTGAAGGATTTGCAGCCGAATGCCTCAATGTCCTCTACTAGATAGCAGTCCGGTACCCAAGATTCCGTCACTAAAATAAATTTAAAGCCGTTTGGTAATGCAGCTGATTGTACTTATTGGATTTCGTTCCTAATAGAGCGTTCACTGACCGATAACAATATGAAAATTCGAGTGCCTCTGACGTCGTCATTGATACTAGTACTTACAGTTCGCTGACGGCTGCATCTAACCCGAGAGGAATCATCAGCGCAGGAGGCAAGCCCTCTTAATTTGTTATTCGCAAAGGGAGGACTTGAGTCTGCATGTGGGATAATGAATGGCAGGCTATTAGGTATTACAGTACTATACGGCTGATTAGAACGGTTCATATGAGGCATATATAGGTTATGGGGCCATGTTGTGCCCACGGTAATTATGGAAAAAATAGGCACTTTGGCTAGATATGGGATAACCGCTGGTAGAAGGGAGGATATACGATGCGCCCTGATAGTTTGACGGAGAGGGAGTAGGAAAGATGGAAATAATGGTAGATTGGGCTGATGGGAAGGTTCCATCAATCCGGAGTTAGGTATGAACGCGGTTCGCACGTCATATCATCTATTTTTATTACGGGCATGGTCCCATTGTTGCTATATCATCGTCTTGGAAGTGCTATTTTGCTTCATATGCTGAGAGATATGAGGGCATGCCCGATGAGGGAAGTCGGTCGGTGACGAACTTGGTCTAGAGAAAGAACAATCATTGTCAGTGTTCATGCATCCCCGCACCGTTTGCCCGCAAGAAGATTGCGCCTTGGCAACTGACCTCTCATTGACCCTCTCTTCTGGACTAGTATTTATTGTCAGCGACATAGGTGGCATACGACTGACACGCCTAAGTTTTTCAATAGGTTCTAAACGGGGACCTATGGGGAGAAATATTAGTGCTGCAGGTTTAACTTCATTGAGAACTTGAAGCCCCGTGAAACGGTCGTCCGGATCTGGAGACGTAATGTGAGGACCATCCTGGAATTATCCCGTAGGTGTTGTTGATATATGTTGTCGTTTTGGCCGAGGTAGTTGTGAGGAGGTGGGGAAAGATTCGTCTAGGTCAACTAACCCCGTGAATCTTCTAGGGGTAGAAGAGTGAGAGGTTTTGTTGATCCTTGATAAAGTGCCTTGGGAAGAGGGTGACATCTGGATCTCAGTACCAGTGTGATTGGAATTTTTAGAGGCGCAATTTATCACCTCTCTTTGCAGTGGCGTTCTATCAGCTTGTATCTTGAGTGATTTAAATCGTGAAGCACTTGCGACTATATGCTGCTCAGTAGTGAATTTTCTAGCGATTTTTTCATCAGGGAGTTGGAATAGAAGGGGACAAGAGTGCTTTTGTGACATTTTTCTTAGTCTTCTGCGGTGACGTGGAAAGTGGGCCATGTTCGCGGCTTGAATGATAGTAGATTTAACCAATGTGATATCTAGCCGGTGAAGCATGTTGAAGACAACTGCCTTTTTGCATTCTGCAGCCGTCGTAGGATTTTTGATGCCACCGAGTCAAGAAACAGACTGGCCGCTGTTAGGTTCTGGAGACCAGGGAGTGCCGAGGGCTCAAGAGGATAGGCTAGCGTTGTTACTTTTGATTGTAGTCTATCAACCGACGCGATCTGGGCAGACACACTTGCCAAGTTACATTCAATGGCACTGGCCCTTCTACTGGCTTCCTCAAATATTTCTATCATATTGAGGGTATCTTTTCGTTCAGGTCGTCTGTGTTCCTGATTTACAGTGGAGAAAGAAGCCATTTATTGGGATCGTTTGCTCATTGACCCAGCAACTTCTTTTTACAGAATATTTGTGGTAGGCTATGTGATGTATGATGACGACTAACGGATAGACAATCCAAGGGCGGGTAAGTACAGCTACTCCTGTTTTATTATGCAGCTAACTCTGGGTCACTCACACGAACTATGAGGGACCAGTAGTTTGAATAAGGGGAGGAATTGTTAAATACAGAATAAGTGAGAAGCTTTACGTAGGTTGCTGGTGAAATATCCTAGAATAATCATTATGAAAAATAAGCGAAATCTACAGAGTTTTCTGCACGGTTACCGATGCATTCGGATGTTCAAGACCCAAATGAACGCTGGCGACAGATCAAGGAAACCTTGTATGTCACTTCCAATGGTGCACGGGACTCAGGCTCAAGTGAGCCCCACAAACAATGGAAATATTCAACATTAGTTGCTCTGTTAGATGTTCGCGGGTCCGTCCCTTCGGATGTCACATTCAATGAAATGTGTAAACCCCTGATACACCAACTGACTGGGAGCCTGAGAAATGACCGTGAGCAGTGGTGGATTGCTAAGTGGAGGGAAATGGAAAAAGCTGCATCCATTGATAATGACCGTAACCTCTACCATTTGATTAGAATCGCCGGTCCACTAACGCCCGGGGGGAGTGAGTTAACCAAGGAAGCCGACTGCTCACTGATTGTCTTCCAGGAACGTCTTCTAGTTCGTTGAGCACAGCTCTTTAGGGAACAGTCCAGTTGGTCCACTTCAACGGTGGACCTTCCGTACATAACGGCCAGAAAAATGATTCAGGTGCATATCACCCCTCCGTCAGAAAGGGAGGTTTTGCGGGAGATGGGTTACTTAAAAAGGTATTAAGTATCTGGACAGGATGAGTTGTCTCCACCTTGGAGTTTGCAAAACTCCGGATAATCTGGGATAGTGAGCAGATTCCTAGGAAATGGTGTGAATCGGGGTGATTGTGCCGATTTACACGAAAAGTGACAAATCCCTTTGTGAAAACCATAGGGGAATTTGTTGGTAATTATTGCATCCAAACTGCTCAGCGGGCTTATTCTCCACCGATTATTCAGCGCGTGCGAAATGTGTTGGCCTGAGGATCAAGCCGGTTTCAGAGCCGGCTGGGGTTGTATTGACCACAAATTTGCTCTTCGGCAAGTCTTAGAGCACAGACACACCCACCGTAGGCCCACAATCTCTGTCTTTTTTGGTCTGAAAGCGGCATTTGATTTAGTCAACCGCACAATTCTCTGGTGTTGCCTCCCACTGGAGGGTGTGCCACTGAAGTTTATTTCTCTTTTCCAATTCTTATATGCGAACAGCCGAGGCCGAGTTCATGCTTACGGCAACCTTTTACCCGAGTTCACCACGAGAAGAGGTGTTCGTCAGGGTTTTCTTCTTTAGCTCTTCCTCCTAAACTTGGTATTTTAATTGACTTTCGAGGTCGCCCTACCCTCCTTTGAGAACTGTGGCACCAAACGTTCTTCAAGCAATACGCTGTGACTCTGGATAAGGGGACGATACTGTTGTTCTGAGTGAAGATTCAGGTGAGTTGAAGGTTTCATGGATAGCCAAAACCACAGTGCAGCAATTTTTAAGATGCTTTTCCACCTTCAAAGTGTAAAGTGCTGCTACAGGACGGGTTGGCTCAGCACCAAACCTAGTGTTGTCGGGGAAAGCTCTAGCTGGAGTGGATAAGCTGATTCCTGGGCAGTTACATCTCACCAGGTAGACAGATAACGCATGATGTGTCATGTACGGAAGGCGCGTTTCGCTTTTGCCAGCCTCGGTCATTAGTGGCCTCTGCGTGACATCCAGTTTTGTGTCAGGGATCCTGTGTATAACGCGGTAGTTAAGTTCTCTCTTCTAGGTGGCTCACAAACACGGCCGTTAAGAGTAGAAAAGGAAAGACGGTCTCTGTTCGTAAATGGATTTCTTCGTAGGATTGCCCGAATATGATGGGAACACATTATCAGCAATGCTGAGGTTAGGCGTAACGTGTTGAGAATCAGAGGTCATTCCTTTGATCAAGTACTGAACCTAAACAGATTAAGGTCACTGGGCCACGTGTTACGCTTGCCCACAGATAGACTTCCAGGCGTGCGCTGTCCTTTGCTCAAAGTGGTGAGACTGCATTTAGACATGATGTGATGGCTTGCGTGCCCCTATTAATCAAACAGCTATACAAGATGGTTTCTCTAAGGTGGGAATACGAACATGCCTCACGGGCCAATGGGTATATGCCAGACAAAGTCCAGTCTCCTGGTCGTCCAGGTTGGGCTTCCAGCTGAGGTGGCCACTCCGTCCGTTAGATCGGTGGAAGAATAATTATTCCAAGCAAAGGAGCTTACACTCAGCCACTCCAATGCCGTGAAGGCTGGTTCTAGTTGGAATTAAATGCTTTGGTTGAGAAGCCCAACCGTTCTCCTGCTTAACGGCTCGACACGTTAGCAGCAGCCGTCCAACATCTCCCATGAAATGCACCAATGTAAATAATTTGGTAAAACATCGGTCGTCGAGCATGCTAATCAGGTCCGCGTTGCCCATTGCATCGAGCGGGGTGGATGGGGATAAGTGCGTTACCGCTCAGAGTTCCCTCTCTTTTATTCCACCTTTGTCTTCTGAACCCCAACCATCTCGCTGTGCCCCTCTGTTCACCCATAGTGCTCTCACCGATAATACGTACGATACTAGCAGTGATTCATTGTCAAATAGTGTCGGGAAAAATCCACTGTATTGGAATTCACATTTTTTCATGCCCCATAAACCTCTGAATCTCGGTTCCGTTAGCTTGTGTAGTGTCATGCAGGCCCGTTAGCAGGTGTGACTAGCTCTCAAAATAGTTTCTCCGAAAGAATGATGTTTGCTGCTTATGAAAAACGCGCATACAGGATTCGAGTAGAGTGAGTCGACCAAACCAGCAATCATCTTGAGGAATTTCCTGCACACTTCAAGAGACGAAGTAGCCAGAGAAGCCGGTGAATGCGCTGTGGGTGGAGCGTACCACTATGTCTATATGGTACGCTAAAATTATTGTCAACGATATCCAAGACGACACTAGCAAACTAAGATGGGCGGAGGAGCGTGCTGTGATAAAAGGCCAAAGGAGTATGTACATTGAAAATTAAAATGAAAAAGCTGTGACACAAACTCACGGTTGTTCACCGTTCTTGTGGTTGCGAAATGAGCGCCAAAGAGCCGACGTCCGCCAATATCTTCAGTTCAGTCCGGTCTGACAGCCATTCGCTGAACAGAACAGGGTGGTGTTGAGAGAAGTGCCAAGTGACGCCGTGGAAGATTCTAAAGTGTTTTTCTTCTCACGGTTAGTCCCGACTGATATAATTCTAAGACACTCCAAATCACAAGACCAGGCCGTGCCAGAATGAGAAGTTTATTGGCAGGCTTTTTGTATTGCGCGGTGGTGATGATGTTCAAATTAGGTGTGTGTGTTTTACATTAAAACGTCGGTACAGAAAAGGAGTGTTGCACCAAGAGACGTTTCGAATCATAAAATAATTCGGAAATGTACAGATACCCACACAACTCACCGGCCAGAGCGTTTTTAGAACAAAATAAAAGCTCGATAGCAAAATCCACAGAGGAGAATTTCAGCGAAAAAAACGTCAACTAACAAAGTCTTGAAATCCGACGGGATGTCGAAAGTTTCTGCCAGAAGGGCTAGTTACCAGAGATGGTTGTTGTTCTGGTGATGCCGGCGGGTGTGGTGTAGTGTCTGGTGTGATGATAGAATGTGTATCATCAACAGAAACTGTTGGTAGTATGTCTGTGGGTGGTGGTGGTGTCGGCACTGCTGGTGATGGAGGTGTATCAAAATACGCGGGTTTCAATCTGTCAGTGGAAACAGTGCCCGGCTTATCGGATTTCTGAGCCATAAAATATTTGTCTGTGCGACTCAGTACCTTAAATGGACCGTCATACGGTGGTGTGAGTGGTTTGCGAAAGGCATCGTTAAGAACCAAAATGAAAGGTGACGTATATAGATCATTATGTACAAAAACGTGTGTGGATGACGAGCGAGTGGGTGTTGGACGTAGATGTGACATACGGTCTTTGAGTTGTTGAACAAACTGGGATGGGTTAGGACTGTCGGTAGTGCTGGGTTGAACATACTCACCTGGAAGGCATACGGTGGTACCAAAAACGAATTCAGCCAAGGTGTTGTGGAGGTCGTCTTTGACTAAGGACCGGAGACCCGAGAGAACTAGTGGCAGATTTTCGCTCCCGCTTTTGGAGTTTGGCTGTGATATCGATGCTGCTTTGAATTTTCGGTGTAGGCGCTCTACCATGCCATTGGAAGAAAGATGATATGCGGTTGTTTTGACGTGTTTACAGCCAAAATGTTTAGTGAACTCATGAAACAAAGTCGATTGGAATTGGCTTCCACGGTCTATGGTGATGACGTTCAAAAAAAACGGTACACCAAATGTAGTAATCCAGTTTTGGAGTAGTACTTCCGCAGTATTTTCTGCTGATGTGTCAGAAATAGGTACTGCCACCGACCAACGTGGGAAAAGCTTGACAACGTTTAATATGTGGGTATGTCCATTTGATGGTGGTAGTGGGCCAACGAGATTGGTGTGAATATGTGTGAAACGGACATCGGGAATGGTGAATGTACTGGGAGAAGTAAACGTGTGGCGGCGAACTTTGTTCCTCTGACACTGGAAACACTGTTTAGTCCATAATGCAATGTCAGGATCCATACTGGGCCAAACAAATCTGGCAGAAATGAGCTTGCGAGAAGCACGAACACAAGGATGGGAACGAGAATGGAAATTATTGAAAAAGGTTTTCCCGTAGAAAGCTGTAACAACAGGACGGGGGTTGCCTGTAGACCAGTCACATAGGACTGTGCCGTCGGCTGAAGGTAGGGGAGAATCCTTTAGCCGGAGTGTGGAGGATGTGCGCAGTTCAGGCAAGGATGGATCATTAGGCTGGAGATTTGCCAGTTCCGCAAGATCGAATTTTGTTTGCACCATGTTGATATCGAGTCTGGATAAAGCATCAGCAGCAACATTGTCAACTCCACGCACGTAGCGGAAGTCTGTTGTGAACTGAGAAGTAAAATCCAGACAGCGTGTATCTCTGGGTGAATGTCTGTCAGGCTTGGCATGAAGTGAGTGTGTCAGGGGTCTGTGGTCAGTGTTTACACGAAGTTGTCATCCTTCCAAAAGGTGGCGGAAATGACGAATGGACAAGTAAATAGCCAGGAGTTCACGAGGAAACGTGCTGTATCTTGTCTGTGCCGCCTGGAGTTTTTGCGAGAAGAACGCTAATTGTTGTAATTGATTGTTTACAATTTGGTGAAGCGCTGCACCGAAAGCGGTATTAAATGCATCAGTTGTTGGGATTAACTTGGTATTCGGATCCGAATGTGGATGATGCAACGTGGTAGCCTCTGCGAGAGCTTTTTTGGCTTCTGCGAAAGCTATCTCGAACTCGGGAGTGAAATCAATGGTCTTGAGGTTGGACTTGAGTAGATCCGTTGAAGGCGAAACGATGGCCGCACGATGGGGAATGAAACGGCGGTAGTAGTTCAAAATTCCCAAGAAACGTCGTTACTGTGTGATCGTTTCAGGTGCAGGAAATGAGGGGATGCTGCGCATCTTATCTGAGAGGGGTGTCAAACCGTTTTGATCGACATGGTGCCCGAGGAATTCGAGGGACGGGACGCCGAACATGCATTTATTAGGGTTCAGTTGAAGTCCGTGTTGTTGGAAACGCTGGAAGAGTTGACGCAGGTGAATGGCATGCTCTGATGGGGATGCGCTGGCAATTAATATGTCGTCGATGTAGCCAAACTCGAGGGGTAGACCTCGAAGCACTTCCTCGATGAATCGTTGGACGTCTAAGCAGCGTTTCTTAACCCAAATGGCATGCGTATGAACTCGAACAGGCTAAAAGGCGTGGTGATTGCTGTCTTGAGAATGTATTCTTCGGCCACGGGTATTTGGTGATAAGCCTTTGCGAGGTCAACCTTAGAAAGGATTGTCCACCCAGAGAGATTCTGTGCAAAATCATGAATGTGCGGGATCGGGTGCCTGTCGGGAAAGGTGACGTTGTTGAGAGCACGGTAGTCTCCACAGGATCTTCAATCACCCGATGACTTTGGGACCATGTGTAAAGGCAAAGCCCATGGGCTTGAAGATGGTCGAATGATGCCAAGATTCATCATGTATTCGAATTCGGGGCGTGCAATGCGGAGTTTGTCGGCTTTGAGTCGGCGTGGTTGAAAGTGGACCGGTTGGCCTTCTGCGGTGATGTGTTGACGCACAGCATGGGAGACTGTATTGGTGAACTGAAACGGTATATTGAGGGATGGAAACTCCTTCAACATGTCAGCAAATGGCGATTGCGGGATCGCCAGCTGAATACCCAGGGAGATGGTGAATCTACCAATGCCGACAGCACAAAGCTTGGTTGTGGCTTCTACCAGCTGGCGATTTTTGAGGCCCACAGTTAAGCCAAAGTGTGAGAGGAAATCCGCGCCGATAATGGGAGTAGGGTCATCTGCCTGGATGAAAACCCATTGAAAAGATCGTCATAGGTCCAAATCAAAAATGATTGACCGTTGGCCGTGTAACGGTTATTCCGACTGTGAGCAACGCGATGCCAATTCAAAACGAACCCCAAAACCAGAACAAGATTGATTAGTGGTTTCTACGGTATTGGATTAATAAGTTATACGCACATGAATATGTACAAACCTCAACTGTACGGCCACAACGTCTAACAACGAGGACCAGAGTTCAACAAATGCCAATGTCAGGTACCACCATCACGGTAGTCCTAGTTCAAGCCAAAATTATGCCACTTCACGTGAGAAAAAATAAACAAATGTTGAAGTGTAGTGATTGATGAATGTTGTATTTGTTCCAGGGTCAATAAAATAAGGAGGATAGTCTCAACAATACAAGTATATGACAATGGCTAGGGAGGGTTTCCACGCATGTACGTTACAGGCCGAATGTCGCAGTAGTTGTTGTATTTGCTGCTTGCAGTGTGAATTGAGATGGCTTTGGGAGATGATGTCTGGGTGGGTCGATGACACTGATCTCGGCTCCGGTATCGAGGAGAAATCGAAGTCCACTGGATCGATCAAAGATATAAAATAGGCAACTTTCACGTGGAGAGCCAGCCGTAATCGTTGCCGTTACTGGCCGGCCTGGTCGTTTGACTGTGAGGTGGAAGTGCGGAATGGACACGGGCGATCACAGCGGCGTGCCTGGGAGCCAAATGTGCAGTGGTGCCAACACCAGGTTTGTAACCGACAATTTCTGGACCGTGATCTAGGTCGACGGGGCTTTTCGGTGGACACGGGTCGACGAGTAGTTAATGTGTCTCACATCACTCCGATCTGATTGCACAACATGCGAATGGTTTCTTTCAGGTCCACAATGTCCTCATAGACATGAGAGTGGTGAGATGGGAAATCAGGACTGTGAGAACTATAGCCACGGTGATCTGATGCAGGTGCTGGTAATGTCACAGGGAATTCTTGTGTCGGAACGGTTTCAGCGGTTGATGTCATGTGAACACAGGGTCTACCAGCCGGGTAGCATTCCATTTTTCTGTCGGCGTGTTGTGCAACTCTGTCAAGAGGAGTAGAGGTTTCCAGCGTCGTCCATTTGATGTCCAGCCAGTAGCGACCGCATGTGGCGCATAAGCTGGGACGGGGTTTGGTCTCCGAGCTCCACCGACGTGAACAGCTCACGGAGCACTCTTCCGGCTAACTGCCTCCTTTGGCTTCGTGTAAGTAGCCTCTGATGGAATGGGATCGAGGAGATTTTCCACGTCAACGGCGATGTCAAAGGGAAGAGCTTGGACAAAATAACAGTACTTCACGCGCTCGCTGGTTATGCGTCGAGTGGTAAATACGGCTTCTACCTGTCGAAGCCGCACTCGAGAGTTGGTCGGGGCAGAAACGGACGGTTTGAGGGTAACCGCGTGGATGTCAATGGATTCGGTGTCAGACATGGCGACTGGTGTGGAATTTGGACCAAAAGAATGGGAGATAGTGTCAGAGGATGGAAAAACAATCTGAGCTCACCAATTTTGTAGAGTACTACTTTGTCTATATGGTACGCTAAAATTATTGTCAACGATATCCAAGACGACACTAGCAAACTAAGATGGGCGGAGGAGCGTGCTGTGATAAAAGGCCAAAGGAGTATGTACATTGAAAATTAAAATGAAAAAGCTGTGACACAAACTCACGGTTGTTCACCGTTCTTGTGGTTGCGAAATGAGCGCCAAAGAGCCGACGTCCGCCAATATCTTCAGTTCAGTCCGGTCTGACAGCCATTCGCTGAACAGAACAGGGTGGTGTTGAGAGAAGTGCCAAGTGACGCCGTGGAAGATTCTAAAGTGTTTTTCTTCTCACGGTTAGTCCCGACTGATATAATTCTAAGACACTCCAAATCACAAGACCAGGCCGTGCCAGAATGAGAAGTTTATTGGCAGGCTTTTTGTATTGCGCGGTGGTGATGATGTTCAAATTAGGTGTGTGTGTTTTACATTAAAACGTCGGTACAGAAAAGGAGTGTTGCACCAAGAGAAGTTGCGAATCGTGGAAAATTCGGAAGTGTAAAGGTACCTACAGGGAATAGTCTTGGCTGACAAATCCAAGGCTGCCCTTTCAGACCGACTTATAGAAGACGTTCGAGTGCGGCTGGCGAACGAGTCTCCTATCGGGTCCAGCAGCGAATACCAACGATATCCTCTCCATCGGATGAATAGAGAAGACGTAAGTCGGTTTACAGATGCGAGGTGTATTCTATATATCGTGGCACCGAAACAGTACCGATACGATAGATACACCGAACGGAAAACGGAACGAAACGCGACGGCTGTGCTGAGAGCGAACCGCGAGCGAACGACCGAAAGTGAAAGTGATTTGAAACGAGGTCGACGGAAACCTCGGAAAAGTCAGTCCAGTAAAACGTACGCAACCGGACAAAACTATGAGGTCAATGTCAAACGTCAGAAAAGATTGTGGAGAAAATAGATCCAGAATGGTGTCCAGAAAATAGTCATTTTCTCAAAACGATCGAGGTCACTACAGCAGCCCCCCGCTAGAAAGCACGGAAAGCTTTCGAAAAGATGTCAAGGAGGAGATGGCATACAAACGGTACTCGTGTGCGCAAATGCGTGCAAAATACGTGAATGTAGCTGTGCTGTAGGATTCTGACGGGCAGAATCCGTGGTGTGCAGGAACCGTAGGATGATGGTCGGGCGTAAACCAGATTCGTTGCCAATGGCGTCGGTTGCGTGAATCGTCATCAAGGTGTGCCACACCAATAACGTCCAGCGTCGGGTAACCGTTAACCAATATGACATCCTGAAGCCAAATCGATAGGTTCGTAGATGTCCAGGAACGAGAACGAAAAGGCCGATCCAGAATGCAAACGTCGGTGCCAAAATTCTCCAGATTTCGTGGGACCAGCGAAGCAAACCATATGGCGAGGTTCCATGAAACGAGAAGAAACGGAAAACTGGTGTAGCAACCGCAATGGACTTGACTAGAATACAGTAATAACTAATGAGGTATGTTAAATCGTGTCGAAACGATAAACACGAAAGTTATTACTGCGAAGTGCAATGGTTAAGATAGTGTTTGACCTAGTCGCGAAAACGTGTTGGGCAAATGACCTTCCGACCGGAACGTGAGACCGGAGCCTCATTCACGGACGGGTGCGTACGCGTGCTCTGCTGACTTGAACGTGAGACAGTATTCTCATTCGAGGACGCAGCAGGGCCAACTGGCTGATGACTTGAACGTGAGACGATAGCCTCATTCGAAGTCTTAGCAGTGCCAACTGGGTGCTGTCCTGAACGTGAGACGATAGCCTTATTCGAAGTCGTAGCAGGCAACGCTAACTGCAGACCTTGACGTGACACGGAGGTGTCTTCAACAGGTAGTGCAGGGTTAACATCAAATCTCATGTCAGCGGGCGACACGCTATCATCAACGTACGCGGATTTGAGACGATCGATGCTAACGGTATCGACGCGACCGTGTCGATCAACCTTAAAGGTCTTATCGTGACGGGAAATCACGCGAAATGGACCTTCGTAAGGCTGTTGTAATGGTTTCCGTACCGAATCAACACGAATGAATACATGCGAATAAGTTTCGAGTTCGGTCGGAACAAAAACCTGTCGTCGCTTTATTCGAGTCTGCGCCGGAGCGAGATTTTGCATGTACGTAGACAAACGGTGAACGTAAGCCTGTACGGCAAGTAAATCTGTACTCCGTGGCGTAAAGAATTCCCCAGGCAGTCGTAATGTCGTGCCGTAGACAAGTTCTGCGGCGGAACATTGGATATCTGCCTTTGTGCAAGTCCTGATACCTAGCAGAACTAGCGGTAACGTTTCGTACCAGTCAAGGCTCTCGTGTGCTCTAAGAGCCGCTTTGAGCTGGCGATGAAAACGTTCGACTAAACCATTCTATGCCGGATGGTAGGCGGTCGTGCGAATGCGTTCCGTACCCAACATGTGAGTTAATGAAGAGAATAGATCGGACTCAAATTGTTGCCCTCGATCGGTAGTGATTGTGGAAGGACAACCATATGAAGCTATCCATCGTTCTATCAGATGTCGAGCCACTGATTCGGCCATGACGACAGAGATGGGAATAGCCTCGGGCCACCTCGTAAATCCATCGATGCACGTTAATAAATAGGTATACCCATGTGATGGGGTCAATGGACTCACAATGTCTACGTGGATGTGATCGAAGCGAGCATCAGGCGTAGCAAAAGTACCGATAGGCGAAGCTACGTGCCTCTGCACTTTAGATCGTTGACATGGTAGACACTGTTTTGCCCACATACAAACATCTTTATTCATGGACGGCCAGACGTATCGTGCAGCTACTAATCGGGGACTGGCTGCGATGCCTTGATGTGAGAGTCCATGAAGGGTATCGAACACGAGACGTCGATATGCAGAGGGTACGACTGGTCGAGGTATGTCAGTAGACATGTCGCAGAGTATAGTCCCAGCACTGGTGGCCAGAGGTACGGACTGACACTGTAGTGACGATGACTGAGCTGCTTCCATACATGAAGAATCCTGTGCCTGTGCTGCAGCCATGGCAGGAATGGCTGAAACCGGAGATTTAATGGCATTAAGCGGAATACGCGACAAAGCATCTGCAAGGCAGTTCGACTCACCTTTCACGTGTCGAAGACCAGTCGTGAACTGAGAAATATAGTCCAAATGTCTGACTTCTCGTGGAGAGTAACGATCAGACTTAGTACGCAATGCATACGTCAAAGGCTTATGGTCGGTAAAGAGGATGAAATATCGACCCTAGACTGCATGGCGGAAGTGTTTAACGGCATTATATGCAGCCAGCAGTTCGCGACCAAAAGCACTATATTTGGTTTCCGTGGGATTGAGGCGTCGAGAGAAGAACTCTAATGGCTGCCATATCCCAGAAACGGACTGTTGCAGGACCGCTCCGATGACAAAGTCGGATGCATCCACCGCTATGCTTAGCGTGGCGGACGGAACTGGGTGCATGAGGAGCGTGGTCTGAGCTAATGTCGCTTTAATCTCCGAAAACGCTACTCGTGCGGCATCCGTAAGCGACAACTTACGTGGATTGCCACGAAGTAGGTCAGTAAATGGAAGCAAACGTTCAGCGGCATGGGGTATGAAACGACGATAAAAGTTAACTAACCCCAAAAATGCCTTGAGCTCCTTGATTGAGGACGGTACGGCGTAATCTAGAATAGCGCGCACTTTATCCTCGCAAGGCTTAATACCCTCGCGAGTGATCTTGTGGTCGAGGAACACAAGTTCCGGTTTGCCAAGTTCACATTTATCAGGAGTGACTACTATTCGATGTTCGGACAAACGTTGAAATAGTAGCGTCAAATGTTGGAAATGTTCATCTACGCTCGACGATACGATTAGCAAGTCATCGATATAGACGTAGACAAATTCCAAGCCTCGTGTAATGCTATCGATAAACCTCTGGAATGTCTGAGCAGCATTTCGCAAACCAAAAGGCATACGTGGGAACTCAAACAAACCAAAAGGAGTCGTGACAGCGGTTTTCTCGACATCTTCAGCGGCGACTGGGATCTGGTGATAGGCTCGCACCAAATCGATCTTAGAAAGTACAGTCGTGCCCTGAAGTGATGCCGTGATGTCGTGTATGTGGGGTATCGGATAACTATCGTAACGGGTCCCCGAATTTAGTGCGCGATAGTCGCCACATGGTCGCCAGCTAACGCCATCTTTCTTAAGAACCATGTGCAGAGGTGAGGCCCATGGACTGTGAGAAGGACGAACAATACCTTTAGAAAGTAAAGTGTCAAACTCACGTTTGGCGAAAACCAATTTGTCCGGTGCCGGTCGGCGAGGTCGTGCCGTGACTGGTGGTCCGTTAGTGACAATGTGGTTTACCACACGATCTGTCACTGTCTCTATCTCTTCAAATGGTTTAGTCAATATGGGGAATTTATTAAACAAAGACTGAAAATTGTGCGGAATGTTAGAAAACAATCCTGTGATTCGGTGTGCATCTGTTCGAGCTGCAATACCCGTAAATTTACTGTCCGACGAAGGATCGATAAGCTGCAGCCTACGTGAATCAACAAGTATTTCATAGTTCTGCAGAAAATCGATTCCCAGTATGCCTGTGGGAACATCCGCAAGAATGAACGTCCTCAGATACCGTCGTCGTGGTCCCAGGTTGACCGCAAGCTGTCTCGTGCAGTAGGTAGGAAGGGAGGAGCCATTCACCGCTGACAGCCGAAGCAAAGAAGCTCGTGGCTTGTCTTTACCAACCGGCAAGACAGGAACTTGGGCCCCAGCATCGACTAGGAACCTAGCGTTAATGCACGAATCATGCACGCAAAATAAACGGCCAACCTGAGACTGATTGCCGGCGAGTACGGCCGCTTCTACTCGCCGGCCGTGGCGTTTCCCGCCGCGTATAAACACGGCTGTCTGCACCTACGGGTGGCTGGTCCGAAAACGCGATGGAACCAACAAAAGCCGCTGGTAGGATGATCTGGTTTGGATGAGGCAGGTGAGGTGGATTCACGACGGACGTGGGCAGTGGAGGGCGCCCGTCCGTGCCGTTGTTTACGTGGGCTACTGCGAGGAGTAGGTATTTTAACTCTGTCCTTGAAGGACAGGCGGCGCTGGATGGATCGAGAGTGCCGAGGCCTCTCCGGCGATTCATCCAGGTCGACACCCCTAGGATTGCGCGATGTCGTGGCGATGAGGGGATTAGCCCCACTGCCGACACGTGCGACAATCTTGTCAGCCACTGCGGCTGCTCGTTCCAAGGACGAGTCCTCGAGGAGAGCAGTTACGGTGGTCTGAACATGGAAGGGTAGAGAGTCCAACCACAGTTCCTTAACTATCTCTGAATCATTATCGGCGGGCCCTGCCAAAGACCGGAGATGATCTAGGTGGCGGCTGGGTTTAGTATCCTCTATGGGGTGTCGTGCTAGTAGCTGACGTAACCGTTCCTCCCGAGAAGGGAGGAAATGTTGCAGTATAGCCTCCTTAAGCCGATCGTACGGCTGCACTTGAGGAGGATTTAATACTAAGTCCCTCACCGAGGCGATAACATCACCTGGGATTGCCTCTAAAGCATAGGGAAATCGTTGGCGTTGGCCAACAATCCTACGTGCCTCAAATTGCAGTTCTTAGGCTGCAAACCAAACCTCTGGATCATGAGGGATAAACGCCACTGGTTTAAAGGCAACCGCAGACAGAGTGGGATCTGTGTCGAGCTGTGCCTTATCCTCTGACATGGTTACGTTGCGATAATATATCGTAGAAAATATATATAGTGCAACGAAAGGAGGAGGTGAAACAGCGATAAATCACAGACTCACCGGGCGGGCGAATAATCCAGGAGGTTCTGGAAGTTTTTGGGCTCACCAATATAGAAGACGTTCGAGTGCGGCTGGCGAACGAGTCTCCTATCGGGTCCAGCAACGAATACCAACGATATCCTCTCCATCGGATGAATAGAGAAGACGTAAGTCGGTTTACAGATGCGAGGTGTATTCTATATATCGTGGCACCGAAACAGTACCGATACGATAGATACACCGAACGGAAAACGGAACGAAACGCGACGGCTGTGCTGAGAGCGAACCGCGAGCGAACGACCGAAAGTGAAAGTGATTTGAAACGAGGTCGACGGAAACCTCGGAAAAGTCAGTCCAGTAAAACGTACGCAACCGGACAAAACTATGAGGTCAATGTCAAACGTCAGAAAAGATTGTGGAGAAAATAGATCCAAAATGGTGTCCAGAAAATAGTCATTTTCTCAAAACGATCGAGGTTACTACAGACTCCTGTCTCAGTGAACGCTCACGACGCATAATGTCTCTCGCAGTTGATGTGCGATGAGGTTTTCCGTTTCCCTCTCATTTTTAGCGGGGATTCGACGAAATACACTCGGCAGTTGTGGGTGCATAACTGGTGTGCATACCATCGAAGGAATTCTGGACGCTCGATTGGCTGTGGCCATTACCTGTCCTGTGCAGACTGAACAGAACTGACAGTCACTTATGTGCTGTGAGACTCCCGGGCAGATGGCATTCGAAAGGATAGCTTTGTTAAGCGCCGTTTGTTAGTTATCTCGGCGTGCTCCTTGAAACGCTGAGGAATTCCCTTGATGATGTACTCGCCACTCTTGTTTGCAGTAGCAATCGCTTTTGAACTGAACTGCGGTACACCAGCGGTGCGGTCGTCTCCCTCGGTGAGTGTAGCTGTTTTTGAAATTTTTAGAACACACAGCTCGTCCTCCTCCATTTAAGTTTATCTTTATCTGTGCTGACTGGATCCTGAATAATGTCAATGCCCCCCACTATTGATATAACCGCTTGCTCAGATGAGGCTACTTTCCCCATGAGGCAGTGCGATTCCCCCTCCGTGGCCAATGCCTCACTCCTCAATCCGGACGAAACGGTCCTTCATAATGCGCTGGCAACGGATGCACTAAAATGTGCAGTCCAAAGTCAGGCTGCAGAGATAGCCGAGCTAAGGGCCACCGTCCGCACCCTTAAGGATGAGCTGTCCAGCCTGAGGAGTTTGGTAATCAAATCCCTCCCGGTGTCCCAGGCAGCCGATCAGGTTTGTAGAGTTTCTGAGCAGCAAATTCTTGATACCGCCAAGATTCTCATTGAAATGGGCTCCACAGATGAAGCCAAACGAATTGTTTCCTTGGCCGCAAAGCTCAAGGAGGAAACTAAAGGGCTCAAGGGCGTATCCATTGATAAGCCACTTCATCTGAGGCTCCGCAGTGAAAAGGCTAAGCCAAAAATTCCACAAAAAGCTGATCCTAAGCTCAGAGTGCTGCCAGTTGTCCAGGTAACTCGCCTTGAGGACCGAGCTGCATGCCCACCATCCCTCGCTTCCCTACTGACACCATTTCCCGTCGCCGAAAGTACTCCCAGTAGTAGGCCTAGTGCCACTAAACATCTGTCGCCTACGAAAAGCATCCCAGGCTCCATCATAGCCAACAAGACTGTTTCAACGGACGAGACTCACTCATCCTTGAACCCAGACATGAACCTGCAACCTGTTTCTACTGAAAGAAGCAGTGAGGAGGTTAAAGCACCAGATAATATATCTGGTGCTGTCATGAAAAATAAGCTCACCAACAAGAGAACTCAGAACAGGGCATCAAGCAGTGCGCAGAAGGGCAAACCACAAAAGGCAGCCCACCCTTTTCGGAGACCGAAGGATGTAGGCCGTCCACCTGGATTGATACCCCCCAAGTTACTAGACATCAAAACCTACCGGTCCCCCCAGCAGTCTGCTTACCCTCTAGCCCCCCAATATCTTCAGCCCTCGACTCTCCCAGGACCTCCTTTCCATCCTCAAATCCCCCTCTTTCCCCCTCCTCAAACCCAAAACCAGCTGCCTCTGGCGATTCTGCAACAACTCCTGAGCATGTGCTCAAGTGTTTTTACAGCAATTGCCTGAGTGTGTTGAATAAGATCCCGGAGCTTCGGCAGCTTGCAGTAGATAAGGAGCCTCAGATCATAGCCCTCACAGAAACCTGGCTCACCCCTGACATACTTGATGCCGAAATATCCATTCCGGGATACTTCACAGTAAGGCGGGACTCCAGTAGAGGTCGTGCCGGCGGGGTCATCATATACTACGATAATTCGATCCCTCCTCCCACCTTACTGACAACACCAACCTTTTCATGTATTGATTGTCTGTGGGCCGTGTTTAACCTCTCTAGGACAGATACCCTATTGCTTGGTGTTGTCTACCGTCCTCCCGCATGCAATTCAACTGACAGCATAGGTCTCATAGACTTATTAGGCTCCCTGAAAAGCTATACAGACTTCACCCATCTGTTAGTCACTGGTGACTTCAACTCTCCCAGTACAAACTGGCAAAGAGCTGATGCCCCGGATATCACTTTCGGTAAACCCCTCCTTGATCTCGTACTGAAAAACTCATGGCTGCAGAATGTAAGAGATCCGACTAGATATCGCACAGGCCACGCCCCGTCCCTACTAGACCTGGTCATCACCAATGAATGGTTCCAAATAGATATGGTGCATTACTTGCCGCCCCTCGGCAGAAGTGATCACGTTCTCATTGGATTCGATTATATCGTGAAATGGCCTCCTCTTCCGTCAGAAACTAAAATTTTGAGATCCTTCAAAAGGACCAATTTTGACCAAGTCTGTGCATTTTTTCGCTCCCAGCTAAATTTAACTAACTCAGGTAACTCTGCGGACGAAATGGCAGAGAATCTCAGAGAGTTAATCTCCTTAGCTGATAGGCATTTTGTCCCCAGAATTCGTCGCCCACAGACCGCTAAGCGACCCCTCCCTCGCCCCATTAGGCGCATTCTAGACGAACGCGCACGCCTCTTTGCTAGATATAAAGCCACAGGCCTTGCCCGTGATGCAGAAGACTTCAGGATCATAAGGAACATATGCAAAGACAAGATTAGGTCTTATCAGAATGCAGTCCAGCGATCTGTACTTGATCGAGCACGGACCAATAAGGCATTTTTCTTTCAGTACATGCGCCGTCTAAGGGGCACAGCTCCGACGCCATTAGCTCTCAAAGATAGTGCCGGATCTCCAATCACTTCCCCTAGCCAAGTAGCCGAGGCATTCAGCTCCTACTTCCGTACAATTTTTAGCTCCTTTCCCATATCATCCCACCCTACTATGCACCCGTTATCTCTGACCACTACCCTTAAACGCGTAACTATTCCCATTGGTGCAGTCGCTCAAGGTTTCCGACGGCTCAACCAATATTGCTCTATGGGTCCTGACCTAGTCCACCCCCGTATTCTCAAGGAAGCCGCGGATACATTAGCTGCTCCTTATGCCTCGCTTTTTCAGCGATGTGTTGACGATGGAGTTTTCCCCCGTAACTGGAAGGAAGCAGTGATCGCACCCATCTATAAGAAGGGTAGTAGACACCTTGCTTCTAGTTACAGACCCATAAGCCTCACTAGCATCCCTAACAAAATTTTTGAGGGAATTCTTAAGAGTGAGATTCTTTCCCATCTTCATAGAAATAAGATCCTCTCCCCGTCCCAACATGGGTTTCTTCCTGGCAGATCATGCATCACCAATATGCTTACTGTCATGGATAGTTTAACGAAAGCCTATGATGATGGCCAGCTCTCACACGCTGTATTCATCGATTTTGCTAAGGCCTTCGATAAGGTCCCACATGCCCCTCATCTTCACAAGCTGCAGACGTACGGGATCACAGGCTCCATGTTGGCCATCCTACGCAGCTTCCTTACCGACCGCACCTTTGTGGTTAAAGTCGGGAATGTTTTGTCTCAACCCTCCCCAGTAACAACTGGGGTCCCCCAAGGGTCGATCTTAGGTCCTCTTCTTTTCCCGATCTATATAAACGATCTACCGACAACCCTTCCTGCGAACATTGCCATGTACGCAGATGATGTAACCCTCTGGAGTTCAAGCGTTGAAGACCTGCAAATTGCAGTTTATGAAACAAAACGCTGGTCCGAGGATTGGAACCTCCCAGTTAATGATGACAAATGCGTGAGCATGTCTTTCGGCAGAGAGACTGGTCACACGTTTTCCATTAATGGAGCAGCCACTCTGCCAAGGGTTGACCGACACAAGGTGCTCGGTTTCTGGTTAGATTGTAACTTATCCTTCTCTCATCATCACGAACTTGCGAGCAAGTCTGCCTTTCGAGTCCTAAACATGATTCGAAGGTCCTTCCCGCGCATATTTAAGGATGATTTCCCCATAATTTTCGGCACTTATATCCGACCTCTGCTGGAGTACGGTAGTCAGATAGTGCACTCTGGTCTTGTCCGAGACCGTGAGATCCTAGAAAGGGTTCAGCGGGCCTCCACCAAGGCAGTAAGTGGTCTATCCCATCTACCTTATCCCGTCCGCCTCTCACTCCTCAACCTCTATCCCCTTGACGTAAGACACGTAAGAGGTGATCTGTTTTTGATGTTTCACCTTTTTGAAACAGGTCAAAGCGATTGCTTCTTCTCCGTCTGTCCAGCCTCCTCTCTCCGTGGTCACAGCAGAAAAGTTTTCAAACCGAGGCCACGCACTTCACTAAGGATTAACTTTTTTAGCTATAGGGTTATTACCATGTGGAATGCACTTCCGGAAGATATTGTTCTCTCGCAGAACAAAACTATCTTCAAGAAAAAGCTAGACCTCTACCTGGGTCTCTCCCAATAATTCCCTCTATCAAAAACAAACAAACAAAATAGTTGTCTTTTATCGCATATATGTTCATGAATGCCGCACCCCCACTCAGCTTAAGGCACTGTCCACAGTGTGACACTGAATGAGGTTATATGTATCTTGTTTTCGCTGCCACCCGCCCCCCCCCCCGCTTCTTTTTACTCTCGTTTCAGCTCGGTGAATCCGACAGAAGATCAAAGATTTCCTAAAGAACCGGGACAATTGGGCTCAAAGCCTCGAACCCGTGTAGTACTTCAAGACTTCAAGACTATAGTGCTTTGGTCGAACGCACGACTTGTGGACTCAATTCCCGTCCAGCGAATAAAGACGCAGAACGACAGCGATTGATGGTTTTTGTACTTGTATTGATTGCCCTGTATGAAGTACAGGAGAAGGGAGGCTGATCTAGCTAATCACCAGAGCTGATGAGCTGGAGCGCGCCTTGCCGTTTTGACGTAGTGTGCCGAAGGTTCTTCTTCTTTTTCACGTGTTCTTATTTTCACACCGGTGGACTTAAACAAAGCGCGCCTAAGCTCTAAGCTCGCAATTGTATTTTATTGAATTTGGTGTCTGCGAAGCCGCTACATCAGTCCCCCTCCAGAAGGACGACCGAGTAGGAGAACTTCGACCTAAGAGAGCGTCGTGAGTTGAGCCAAAAACCAGCTGAATAGTTCCAGCTGGAAAAGGTTTGTGCTCAGCACCTCTAAGGTGATCTAAGGACCTCTGGGCCATATATAGCCGCAGAGAAGGTTACTCACGCGTGAACTGGTGGGGTATCCTCTCCCCGTGCTCTCTATCTAGAAACCTTAAGTGGGGACAGGGACGTGCCAAACCATGTACAAGGCACGTAGGCAACAACAACAACAACAAAAAATGGTAATGTTCATATAGTGACACATGTCCATTGTTAGTGGTGTGCCAGATACTTCCTAGGTAAACAACGACTGACCCTAGAAGAGATAAGAAAAACTGGATACAGTATGCAATCAAAAGGGGAAATCTATGTAAGAACAATAAAGTCAACGAATCGTGCAGGGAAACGAACATGCCTACCAGACCTGGTGGAACGTGATGGGGGGTCGACCTGTGACTCACGCGTGCTGGAGCTAGATGTTGTTGGGGTCGGGCAAACGTCTGTGTTTTTACCATCGACGGGCAACGGCGTAGGCTGGGTTTCCGAGTCGACGAACGCTGGCTTAAGGCGGTCGATGCTGACGGTTTCTTGCCGACCATTGAGATCGATGATGAACGTTTTTTCTAAACGCCGAATGACTTTGTGCGGGCCAGAATAAGCTGGAGTCAACGGGCGGCGGCTCGGCGTACGCAGAAAAACGTGCGTGCACGTATGTAGGTGACTGGGAATAAACGACGGCCGATCTGTCGAACGGACAGGAATACCAATCTTCTGACGCGTGTAGATCATGAGACGTTGAGTGTAGTCTCCAAGGTTGGGGAAAGGTGCGCTCACCTTGGGTGCGACAAATTCACCAGGGAGACGAGCGGTGGTGCCGAATGTCATGGACGCAGGTGTGCAGGGAGTGTCGCTGCGCAACGTATTGCGAATGCCCAATAAAACCAGTGGTAAGACGTCCGTTCACTGAGGATTGTTGTGAGCACTGAGCGAAGTTTTGAGGTGCCGGTGAAAACGTTCGACCAAGCCATTTGCCTGGGGATGATAAGCTGTGGTGCGAATACGCTTAGTGCCAGTCAGTTGGAGGAGATTGTCGAAAGTGGCAGATTCAAACTGAGCTCCTCGATCGGTGGTTACTGTGGTAGGACAACCAAAGCGGGAAATCCAGTGTTCCATGAACGCACGGGCGACAGTTTCACTGGATACATCCGGAATGGGTATGGCCTCGGGCCAACGAGTGAAACGATCAATACAAGTGAGTAGATAGATCATACCTCGGGATGGTGGCAAAGGTCCCACAATGTCGACGTGCACGTGAGCGAAACGGGCGTCTGGAGTCTCAAAATTTCCGACTGGACTGGTGGTATGTCGCTGTATTTTGGCTCGCTGACAAGCAATGCAGTTACGTGCCCATTGACGAACGTCGCGATCCATGTTTGGCCAAACAAATCGGGCACGGACTAGTTTGCATGTGGCCTTGATACCCGGATGGGATAGACCGTGCAACACATCGAAAATTGGACGGCGATGTGAAAGTGGTACGATTGGCCTTGGGTGATCCAAGGTGGTGTCGCAGAGGATAGTGCCAGCAGATGACGGAAGAGGCAAAGCCCGCACTCGGAGACTTGTATCGCGAATGGTTTGTTGAAACTCAGGATCCTGCTGGCTTTGTGCCAGGTCCTCGAGATTGATACCGAGAGCAGCGGGCGACCCGAGACTGTGGATCCTGGAAAGAGTATCTGCAGCCACATTAGCTGACCCGGAGATATGACGAATGTCGGTAGAAAATTGCGATATGAAATCCAGCTGGCGAATTTCTCGTGGAGAATGACGATCAGACGCGTTGCGGAAAGCATACAGTAGTGGCTTGTGATCTGTGAAAATGATGAATTCCCGTCCTTCCAGAGCGTGGCGAAAGTGACGTATGGCGGTGTAGACGGCAAGTAACTCACGACCAAACGCACTGTATTTGGATTCTGCGGAAGACAGGCGGCGTGAGTGAAAAGCCAGAGGCTCCCAGGCGCCGTCCACGGCCTGCTGGAGAACGCAGCCAAGTGCGACATCGGAAGCATCAACAGCGATACTGACGGGAGCATGGGGATCCGGATGACGGAGAAGAACCGCAGACGACAAGGCCTGTTTGAGCTGAGAAAAGGCCTCCTGGGCTTGATCGGTCCAGATGAGGGTTCGTTGTTTGCCCCGCAAAAGATCAGTGAGCGGTTGCATCAGGGTGGCGCAGTGTGGGATGAACCGGCGGTAATAATTGACAAAGCCGTTAAAACGTTTAAGCTGTTTGAAGGACTGTGGAAGTGGAAATTCAGCAATATCACTGACCTTGGTTTCAGCCGGACGAATGCCGTTGGCGTCGATGATGTGGCCGAGGAAGAGCAATGACGGCTTCCCTAATTCAGTCTTGGCGGCATTGATGGTAACACCGTGCTCTGTTAACCGCTGAAAGAGCTGTCGAAGATGAAGCTGATGTTCGTCAACGCTGGGGCTAGCGACAAGAATATCATCGATGTAAGCGTGAACGAAGGGCAGTCCGCGGGTAACACCGTCAATAAACCGCTGGAACGTTTGGGACGCGTTGCGCAAGCCAAATGGCATGCGGAGAAACTCAAATAGACCAAACGGAGTGGTAACGGCGGTTTTTGCAACGTCCTCGTCGGCGACCGGAATTTGATGATAAGCCCGGACCAGGTCGATTTTGCTGAAGATGGTGGATCCAGCCAGAGCAGACGTGATATCATGAATGTGAGGCACAGGATATCGATCTGGCGTTGTGACCTGATTGAGGCGACGATAGTCACCACACGGACGCCAGTCGCCCGAAGTTCTCTTCGGCACCATGTGCAATGGAGAGGCCCACGGGCTGTTCGAGGGACGGATGATGCCTAGGTCCAGCATTTTCTGGAATTCAAGACGAGCGACGGCCAGTTTGTCTGGGGCTAGGCGACGCGGACGGGCAAAAACAGGAGGTCCAGCGATACTGATGTGATGTACAACAGCCGAGCGCACCATGGGTAAGTGGTTTGCCGGTCCGGTTAGAGACGGAAACTCTGCTAAAATTTTGGCGAAGGTATCGTTGGCGATAGGAGCTACGGACGGTCGAACAACGTTGACCAAGCAGACAGATCCAACAACAGCACGATGAGTCACAGGGTCGGTTAACTTACGAGAAGCGGGATGTAACGAAAGGTTGAAATGATGCAGAAAATCAACTCCTAAGATGGGCTGGGAAACGTCAGCAATGACAAAAGTCCACTGAAAAAAACGACGCAACCCCAGATCTAACTTGAGACGCCTAGTACCAAAAGTGGATATACGAGACCCATTGGCGGCCTGAAGCTCTAAAGTTTGCCGGTGCTGACGATCAGAAGGGTTAGGGGGAACGACACTGATCTGTGCGCCAGTGTCAATCAAAAACTGACGGTGGGAGATGAGGTCCTTGATAAATAGAAGACGGCAGGGTGTAGGGAGGCCAACGAGCGCTGCCGTACCTACACGTTGGCCGACGAGTTTCCCTGGTTGTCGTGGAACGTGCACGGGGGTGTACACTTCCTGGCGCTGGCACGATACTGGCGGTGATACCAACACCATGTCCAAGTGTGTGCATCGGGAGAGGATGGCCTAGGAGGACTGCGAGCGGCAATAGGCCGACGGGTGCGAGTTGGGGAGCGGCTACGACGTGCCGAACGTGAAGACTGAATAGCGGTCACGTCCGCCCGAAGGGCACTGAGTTGTGCAGCTAAATCTGTGAGAGTCGCCTCCGTAGTGGTTGTGGACGAACGAACACACTGACTAATTTGGGCGGAGGCGGTTTCCATAAAGCGGTCCGCCGCCAAAGCCAGTCTGTCTAGTGAGACTTCATCTACGAGAAGGGCCAGAGTGCATTGCGCTTGTTGGGGTAGCTGCTGCATCCACAATTCTCGCAACATCATGTCACCAACTTGGATGCCCTTGGCCAGCTGTCGCATACGACGCAGAAGCTGTGAAGGCTTCTGGTCACCGAGGGAAATGCCACTAAGCAGCTGACGAAGACGGTTTGAGTCGGAGACCCCGGTGCGATCTAAGATAGCCTGGCGAAGCATATCATAAGGCTTGTCCGTGGGTGGGTTGGAGATGATATCCTCGACAGCTTCAAGAATATTTAAAGGAAGTTCGGCAGTGAGATGCACATACTTCTGTTGCTGGGAGGTGATTCTGGAGGCAGCAAACTGTGCTTCCAGATGAGTCATCCAAAGAGAGGGATTACCCGGAATGAAAGGTAACGCTTTCACTGGGCGCGCAATAGAGAGCGTTTCAGGCACCGCAGGGTCAGACATAGTTAACTTAGCGTCATCCATATCAAATAGACAGCAAAATAAATATACGATGGCTGATCGAAATTAACACCAAAAAAGGCTCAATACGTATGTGCACAACGAAAACAAAAGGAACGCTGAAGGGCACGGACGATATAATAAATAAATAAAAATTAATAATAACTTGGAACGGGCTCACCAATTTGGTCGAACGCACGACTTGTGGACTCAATTCCCGTCCAGCGAATAAAGACGCAGAACGACAGCGATTGATGGTTTTTGTACTTGTATTGATTGCCCTGTATGAAGTACAGGAGAAGGGAGGCTGATCTAGCTAATCACCAGAGCTGATGAGCTGGAGCGCGCCTTGCCGTTTTGACGTAGTGTGCCGAAGGTTCTTCTTCTTTTTCACGTGTTCTTATTTTCACACCGGTGGACTTAAACAAAGCGCGCCTAAGCTCTAAGCTCGCAATTGTATTTTATTGAATTTGGTGTCTGCGAAGCCGCTACAGTGCTAGCTGGTGGTTTTAATGTGCAAGCAGCCTAACTTGGTGCATCGAAAGCTTCTTAAGTAGGTGTTGCACCTTACCCGCTTAGCGCGCAGATAACGGGGATAGGTTTCTCCAGTTTTCCGCAGACAACCGACTATTTATTTCTAGTAAAATTTCCGACACAGCCAGTGTCGCACAGCCACTTGGAGCTGTGACTCTACAGTTATTCTGAGTCACACCGGTCATATCGCAATAAGCCACCGCTGGTGCGATTCCGTCCGGAGCCGCAGATTCTACTGGCCTGCATGCGTACAGTCGGATCATGCACTAGTACTATTGCGGTTATCGCTCCGGCCGAATGATCATCGGCGCAAACCGCAAACGCGGCTAGCGTTTTGGCAATCACTGTTTTCAGGCCACAGCCTAAATCTGTTATACACGTTTTCACTGTATTATTCACATTCGGTCTCTCTCCACTCGCCTTTCAGGTCTGAACGCCGTGGGGTTCGAAGTACAAGAACCATAAAGCCAGAATGAACTCCATGAACCCTTTTTCCCTGCTTAATTCACGATCTGTCCCTGGGACTCCCCGCCCACAGGATGTGAAGTAACTTTTGCCCCATATACACGCTCTGTCGGTGTCGGTGTTCTTGCTGCGTGTAAGCTGCCATAGGATAGTGTATTGGACATCGGTCCAGTGTTTGTTTATCAAATACTAACACTGAGTCTATCTCGGATTCGTTTCAGACCGCTCGTCATCTCGCCTAGTCACCCAGATCCGCCTTGCCCGTTACATTATCTGTCGAAGTCCGCACCCGTTATGAACATGCTTTAGCACATGAGCTAGGATCTATGACGAACAGTAATGTAGATGTGCATTGGGTCCATATCGAGCAGCCAATGCACGTGGCAGCAGGTTTCACTTGTGGTCCTAGATCCAATGTCCAAAAAAGACTGCAGTGTGGATTTCGCAAGTCTGTCAGTCTAATGTAGCCATAATGTTGACTCTCGAAGAGTAAGTCGATGACTGCGATACAAAGAAAGCTACAGATGCAAGTGCCGAGACGCCCTAAGAAGGATCGCAAAAATTGGTGGGTCAAGGTAGCCGAAGAAATGGAAAGAGCTGCTGTCTCAGGTAACAGTCAAAGACTGTTTAAACTTATTCGCGACACTGGTGGATGGCGAGCCACAGTCAGTAGAACAATGTGCGATAAAAATAGAGAGCCTATTCATGACAAACAGCAACAACTTGACCGTTGGGCCGAATACTTCAACGAGCACTTTAGCGGGCCGCGTGCTATTGTAATCACTCCGACCTTAACAACTGTGAATCCTTGGGTGGTATCACTTGAGCCCCCATCGGATGTAGGAGTAAAGTGGAGCATCCGATTATTAAAGTGAGGGAAAGCGGCTGATCCTAACGAACTCCCCCAGTTCTTCTCAAAATGGGTGATGGTGCGTTTATAAAATTATTTACCACCTTGATCCGTGACGTTTGGAAAGAAGAATATATTCCGTTGCTATGGGGTGAGTCATTGATTGTACCCATCTTCAAGAAAGGAATGCGCAGTGACTGTGGTAATCGTCGTGGGATTAGCTTAATTCCGAAAGTCACCAAAGTATTAGCTTCGATTTTACTGCACCGTCTTACACCGGCTCGTGAGAGGAATGTCCGCGAACAGCAGGCTGGATTCCGCCCAGGTCGAGGATGCATCAACCAGATTTTTACTCTTCGCCGACTACTTGAAACGCGTCACACGCACCGCCGACCGACAATAATGGTTTTCTTCGACTTGAAAGGCGCCTTCGATTCAGTTGATCGAGCAGTGCTTTTTAGTACTATTCATGGAAAAGGTGTGCCCCAGAGGTTCGTGAACCTACTGAGATCATTGTATTCTCATGCTTAGAGTTTACGGTGAACTATCCGGTCGGTTCGAAACTACCAGCGGCGTTCGACAGGGATGTCCCATGTCTCCATTTCTGTTCTACTTCGTCAGGGAAGAAATAATGGAAAGGGCGTTGCAAAATTTTTAGGATGTAGGCGTCGAACTAGGAAATAGTGGAAAGCTGTGTGACCTAGATTACGCGGACGACGTTGTTTGCTTGTTTGGATCCGCGGAACATGCTCAACATGCACTAGATGGACTTGGGAGAGCTGTAGCTCCATTCGGCATGCGCTTTGCACCTTCAAAGTGTAAAGTGATGTTACAAGACTGGGCGTCAACGATTCCGAGCTTGATGCTCAATGGGGAGGTGTTGGCAATTGTCGACCACTTCACTTACCTCGGCAGAAGCGTGACGACGGATGGGAGCACTGTAGTAGAGGTGAGTACGCGGATATCCAAGGCTCGAGGGGCGTACGCTGGACTGAAGCACTTGTGGCGCCGACCTGATATTTCACTGAAGTTGAAAGGTCGTGTATACTGTGCCTCAGTGCGTTCAGTTTCGTTGTATGGTTGCGAGACTCGAAGTCTTCGTGCTGAAAATATTCGTCGTCTTGAGGTTTTTGACCACCGATGCTTGCGTAGTATCGCTAGGATTGGGTGGAATAGCTGAGTGAGCAATGATGAGGTGAGAAAGCGAGTATTGGGTATTAATTCGGAGAACGTTTTGTCACAGCGTATCCAGCTTTGTAGAATTCGTTGGTTAATGGTTAATGGTTGTTCGAACTGAACTGAACTGAAAGATGCGGTGGAGCGTTTCCATCAGCAGTTAAAGGCTGCCCTTCATGCAAGCGGTAACTTTTTTTGAAGTGAAACACTACCATTACTACACTGAAGCCTGTGTAGTACCGTTAAGCAGCAAATGTACACAACACCGGTCGTGCCGGTATATGATTGCACACCTTATCTGCCTGGATAGTTGGTAGTTGGCGACTCCGCTGAACGCCTTACGCATCACGTCATCATCATCAACATCATCATCGTACTGCGTAAAACAGTGGGCGATCCCCAATGACCACTGCCTTTCTCACCATGTTGCACGTTGAATTAGAAAGCATGAATAAACAAGATGGACAGAGAGTGGACCTACACAGGTGAGAAAAGGAAAGAATGCCCTAGTAGCCAACACACAGAATACACAGTCTAACTGTACAAAGGCATATCGATCAATCATTCTGATTCGGCAGAAAGTGACAACACGATCGCTACTGTTCGCGGTTCGCTGCCATATTCTTCAGTGTCTTCAGTTAACTGGTAGACGGATCTTTTTGAACCCCAACCACGAAGACGTGAAGCATCTACTTTTGCTAAGTTTGCTGTACATTTTCTCATTCCTCGATGCCACGTCATCTGTTGACCTCCACGTGGCTTCTTCCATTCCTGAGGAGGAACGGAGAATAGGACACGGTATGGTAGGTGTGTGTTTGCCATACGTAACACATGCCCCAACCAACGAAGTCCACTAAGTTGGATACGCTGTGACGAAACGTTCTCTGAATTAGTACCCAATACTCGCTTTCTCACCTCATCATTACTTACTCGGCTATTCCACCGGATCTTAGCGATACTACGTAAACATCGGTGGTCGAAAACCTGAAAATGACGCTTATTTTTCGTGCGCAGACCCCAAGTCCCGCAACCATACAACAAAACTGAACGCACTGCGGCACAGTAAACATGACCTTTCAACTTCCGTGAAATATCAGATCGACGCCACAAGTGCTTCAGTCCAGCGTGTGCCGCTCGAGCCTTGGATATCCGCGTGCTCACCTCTACTACAGTGCTCCCATCCTACATCACGCACGGCTGCTCATTTCAAGCTCCGCACGCAGATAGCGGTCCACGGGGTTCTAGATGGGTTATGACCACTGCCCACATATTCCCCCTTGGTAAAGGTGTTCGGCCACCGCTATAAACGTCATACACTGGTACGTTTCCTGATACAGTGCAGAGCGAAAACGTTCGCCACAGATACTGTAGACCGACACGACACAGTATCTATCGACAGCCTCAAATTCGCCGTCCTAGAATGCGAGCCATCCATCAGACGCCAACCTGCTCGGGTCACGCAGTCGTCTGAACCGAGGAATCTGATGCTCGTACCACCCACAGTTACACCTAGCCAAGCCCCCGGGCATAGGTTTGCTAGGATCTCCAACCATTCTTGTGACACGCAGTAGCCGTCGTGGCCGCTAACTAACAAATCCCGTTCGGTCCGCTCGTTTTTTAACAGCTTGTACAACCGATTGCTTGTATTGAGTTGTGAAAGTCACCATGAATTTGCCAATCAACGTGCATGTATGCTTTATCTTATTCCAGGTTTCAAGTGACTACAACAGCACCGAACATCGTTTGTGTGTCTGCTACCTTGGTTGAACATCCACCGGCGCCGTCGGGCACTATTCCCTCCCAGTTTGCCTTATCCTTTCTCAGCTGGATTCACATAGTCACCGGCTACACTTCTATCTGATTCCCTGTCGCTTTTCTGCTGTTCGTCCCTACTGCATACCGTCAGGAAAATTTAAAATATCCAATAAAGTCAGGAGTGCAAAAGTTCCCTACACTACGGTAATGCTCTCAAAACAGGGCTGGGAGGTCTGTCTGGCGGCGGCCTTACAAGGCGCACACCCATCCAGTCCAGCTGTTTTGTCTGTACATCGAGTAGTGCTTCCCCGGAATTTCCGAGCATCTTGCTTGTGCCCATGATTGACACGTTGCGTGCGATCCCTTTACTTACACGCTTGGCACATGCATTCAACAAGCGGGGTTAAGACAAATTAGATTGCTTTAGTAAGTTATGGTGCTCCAAAACCCTGCAAAAGAATCGCTTCCCTATGACTGGGTACGACAAACATTTGAGCATTCATAATAAATATGTATAATTTAATTGGTGCGAGACCGTTTAGAGGTAGAAAAATAAATATCTCAGATGTACCAATTTAAGCAATATAATGGCTCGGGTTAATTGCCACATTTGAGGTGTTTGTTATTTTCATCTCTGATTTTTCGCAACAGTTAATTGATACACTAAGTGTGAAATTTTACACAAATAATTGTACCTGGGATATATATATATATATATGTATATATATATATATAATATATATATATATGTATATAAATGTATATATATATATATATATATATATATATATTCAGAGGATGTATTGTTGGCACGAGGAGCCTGAATGGTATGTTTTTTTTGGAAAATCCACTTGCATTGTTCACATCGAAAAGTCGGACGCCGCGAGCCGGAATCGAACCGGCGACCCTCCGCATACCGGGCAGATGCTTTACCAGCTCGCGGCGTCTGACTTTTCGATGTGAACAATGCAAGTGGATTTTCCAATATATATATATATATATATATATATATATATATATATATATATATATATATATATATATATTAGAATGTCAACTGTTCCGAAAAGTTTTCTGACAAGGCTTCACATGAACTATTTCAGAAGTGAAATTTTCAATCAACACGATTGGCCATGAAAGTTGCATTCGTAAGTTTATGAACAACCGAAGCTAAACATCGTGCGCTTGCAATAAAAGGTTACTGGTTCGAACAAGGGGATTGGAAAGGCCATCGTAGAGAAGTTGGCTGATGCCCTGGGCCCCACTGGGGAATGGGATATCTATTTGACTGGTAAGTTGTTTATTGCTTCTTTTCACCTGATGGTTTTAGCCCGAAACGAGGAACTTGGGAAACAAAGTTGGTCAGAACTTCAGAATAAAGGGCTGAAAGTGAAGTTTCATCAGCTAGACATTGGCGATCCAAATAGTCGTAAGAATTTCTTGCAATTTTTAAAAACCCAATATCCGGATGGAATTAATATTGCAATCAATAATGCCGGAATCGCATACAAGGTTAGTGTTGGTCAAACTGCCGTTTAGTTATTTTCCAAGAATAATTCGACGGCTCCTTTTGGTGAACAAGCTCGTGTGACACTGCAAACAAATTTCTTCGATACTCTTACCTTCACTGAAGAGTTTATACCGCTACTTGCAAAGGATGCTCGGTACGACCAATTTATCGTAAATTCATTGGTAGTGTTGTCAATGTATCGAGTATGGTCTCGCATATGGCACTAGAAAAGCTCGGCGAAGAATTGTACAAGAAATTCACATCTCCAATGACCTTAGAGGACGTGCAGTCGCTTGCCCATGACTTTATTCGGTAAGTACTTTCGCCTTTATGTGAAGTCCCGAATCGTCCAACTAGATAATTTACATGGATATTCGTTGAATGCTTCGCCATGCGGTAAAATTACTTAGCTTATCACTAAAAAGCACGTTGTGGAGCCGGTTCATCCTTGTCATTAATCAGCAGTGCGAATCCACCGACAATCAACTAGGAGTTGGGCCTGGGGGGTGCATGATTCAAAGTTTCGCATGTTAACATTTTCATCTTGGCCGGCACGACTCATTTCATCATAAGTTATTGCTGTTACTATCAATACCATTATTATTATTATTATTATTATTATTATTGATATCATTACTGTTATTATTATTGTTATTAGTATTAATAATACCACTCTTACTGATGCATAGGTGCTGTTTTTCCTATTTTTCGGCACTTTATTTTTTCTTCCGTGTTGGTTTAATATCTCATTAAGTTTTGGTAAGTTTCAGACTCCAGCCTTCATTATTATCTTTCGCGGATCGATTGGTGTCCTCAAATAAGGTTGCACATTTCCCATCTTTCTCGTCTCAGTCTTCTATGCGCGTGAGACGTGAAACTTCATTGTCTGTTGTGTGTTCATTGTTGTTCTGATTTTTGATTCGCTTTAACTAATGGCCGCCTCACCCAGCCGGTAGTCGAGGGATCGGCTTCGGATAACAGAGCTACATGCTACAGGGCGCGTCCCCAGGTCGCGGATAGGGGAACGGCCACTCTGGTGGTTAACCATAAATGAGGTAAACTGACCGAATAAACGGTTGTGAGCGGTCAGTGGCAGTGCTCGAGAAGATAGCAACCAAAGCCACCGCACCCAGTGCACGGTTAATAGTTGTCTGAACTGAACTGACCTGGTATTGCTCTCAGTGAGAGGGCTAAAGCGGCGCTTCTAGACTGGATCCCAGTCGACAGTCGGTTATGCGCAGTGAAACTGGGAAGTTCGTGCAAAGTGAGCGGTCACCGTTTCGATAGACACTCTGTTTGACGTTTCGACGTATACACCCACCGATTACAGTTCAGATGCAGTCAAAGATAACTTGTCAAAAGCTCCACGACCTCTTATGTGAAGCGAGTCGGGCTGAGATTGTGGTTTTGACAGGGGATATAGATGCTAAAGTAGGTCGACTGTCATCGAACGAGGCGCATTTGGGAGGCCTGTTGGGTTAGATTTCTGCCGTTCCAAAAACGGAGAACGGTTTTTGAATGTCGCCTGTTCCTCATCGGTACTAACTCCAGACGTTCTAATTATGCGTACGGCTCGTGGCGTCCGCCCTCTTCGAGTCAACAGTGAACTCAGATCAACCATATCGCAATAGGCCACAGGTTGCGGGGACGCATACAGGACTGTCATTCGTACTGTAACACTTCCCCCACTTGATTCTGATCACGCACTAGCTGTCCATGTGCTTATGTGGGCGCTCCACACGCACGCTGTTGTCTCATCAGAGTCACTGGTAGGAACCCACTAGCTGTGAGTGACACGATCTGCGAAGCTAACAGTTCGCCGAACCACAGTCGGCAATGGTGTCTCGAATGCTGGCCGAGAACTTCCAGACGGTTTAACTGGCCTTGTGTATCAGCCTCTCCAGTAACTCTTCCGACACGCGTCCAGTGGCCCGTTTCGACAGATCTATCTACTGAGATCGAGATCCAAAGGAAAATCTAGGTCTTAGGACGTCACAGAGCTTGGAGCTCCCATAGCCTTTTTCCAGCTTGTTAGAAAACTTTGTATTTTGTTCTCAAAGGTCTGGAGTTCAGAGCAGGCACTTCCTTGTAAGGGGAATTGGTTGCTGTTCCCATCTTCCAGGAGATTTCGCGTAGTGACTGCGCTAACCATAGTTCAGTTCAGTGCTCTAATCGCACGTGCTGAGCAAAACTGGAAGAGGCGATGCGGTGGTTAAGACATGATTTGTCGTAGAGGTGTGAAAAAGCTAGCGTCCACATTGTTTTCAGTTCGTGCTTCTCGCCTTCCTGGTTTGGGCCCACAGCATGGGGATTGTCGTTGGTTGGAGATGTTGAGGGATGTGTCGAAATAGAAGTGGCGCGATTACTGCACAGTCTGTCTGTTGAACTCCCGTATCCCATAAATACAAAAATGTCACGGACAAACAAAATGGCAAGAGGAACATCAAAAAGTGTGCGGTGAGAAAACAATAGGAACATATCCTTTTATGTTAACTACTTTTCATACTCTGTTATACTTCCCCACATTATTTCATTTGTTGTTATCGCATTGACACCATGCTTGATTTATATATATATATATATATATATATATATATATATATATATATATATATATATATATATATATATATATGTTAGAGAGGCTAAAGCGTACACTGAGTTGTAAAACGTTTATTGTGACGTCTCAATCCAAACTATGACTCGTTGTCGAACGTGAGTGAAGGAGTGTGTGAATGGATCAGTTGGTTCCGCATGCTTTTTGTATGTTGCCCGTTTGTCCGTTTCTCGATCGTTCGCCACCGGCTTTGCCAGGGTGACGTAGTGTTTATTAATCTCGACGTGTTGATTGAACAAGTTGATCAAATGGAAGGTTCCTAGGATTAGGCACTCCCCCTTCCTTGCTCGGACGACCACTTTTGTGCTATGGATTTTGACCTCGTGACCTGTCTGTGCGTGGTGGTTTAAAATCTGAGTGTGAATCGGCGCGTCGTTATACTAGTTTGTGTTCGTGTAGACGAGTGCGTAGTTGTTTGCCTGTTTCACCTGTGTATTCCTTATCACATCTTAGGCATGGGATAGTGTAGACCACTCCTGATTGAGTATACTGGTCCACACGGTCTTTTCTACTGAATGGGGCGGTCCGCAGGGTGCTGACGGGTTTGTGGGCAACTTTGATGCCCGGAGGTTTTAGCATGCGATCTACGGCCTCGGATGTTCCTCGTATCTATGGTAACACGACTATGCTCTCTGGGTTGGTTTTTTGTTACCTTGAATGCAAGAGTTTACGAAGCTCTTAGGCATATTATATATATATATATATATATATATATATATATATATATATATATATAATGAAACAAGCAAAACACGAGCATGGTATCAGTACTTGGGTTCGTCTTTTTGAAACTGCGAATCACGCAGACGTAGATAAACTCTATAGGCCTGTCCAGTTTTAGTGATCAACAACTTCCCCATGAAGTGTGATGACTTGTTCCACCGTCAGGAGTTACCCTGATAACTCCATATATTGGTTCAACTATTAAAGGAGTTTTGATAGACAAACAGCTTCACAGTGTCTCTGCAGGACTGCCTTACAAAAGTGATAGATGGTCGGGTGGTATCCAGTTGTTCAGTAGTTGGTCCTTGTATATCTACACATCTCTGAATGAAACAATTTATCACGAGTTTTTGAATCACAGCAGGACGCGCGATCTCGCTGTTTATTCTGGAACGATGAAAACACCGTAGACTTGGCTGTACAACTTGTAAAGTGGAAACCAGGTAATGCACCAACCCGAGCCACATCTATGGTTGCAATAGTATTTTAGCCAGTGAGAACTGACGATGAAGCAGAATCGAAGCTGCTGGTCCTATAGTCATGTGAGGAGGAAAAGACCACAAGGGAGAGCACAACAATTGGGATAATCGGTGGATTTTACTGCGAAATCCGCAAGGTTGATATGTATTTGATGGCCCGATGGTTTATTTCTCCTGTCTCAGCACTGCGAGTTATAGGGATGCGTACTACTTCACGCTAAAACCCCGATTTGTTATTGATTTTGTTGCTATCATGGTGGCGAGTATTACCGCTTCTGTGGTTAGATAGTTCAAGTGTCGTAGTAATGAATAGGTTTTCGGAAAATTTCCTACCCGGCTTGTTATTACTGTGGTGATGCTGATTTTTTCCTCATCACAGTCATGCAGAAAATGGCGACCACGGAGAGAACGGTTGGCCCAATACTGCGTATGGTGTATCAAAGCTGTGCTTGACCAAGGCATCCTACATATTGGGCGAACAACTGGCAAAAGACCCGAGGAACATAGTTATAAATTCGGTAAGTTCATGGATCAGTTCTTTTTGTCCTCTCGATTTTATCATTCCGACTCGTCTTTAATGCTCTTTTGTTTGTGGAACTGATCACGGTCTTGGTTTGTAAGCTGGATTCGTCGCGTTCAGTGACGTTCTTGCGTTCACACATGTTCTTAATTGACCTGATATGATTATTTGTATTTCTCCTATTTTCTCGCATACTTGATCGGTGTAGTTCTCGTTTGAGATTTATCTAGAAAGATAACAACCAGAACTGCCGTACTAAGTGTACATTTAACGGTTGCTGTGGTTTTGCTGCGACGTCAAGAAACTCCATAATTCAATGCATTTTTAGCGTGTTAGCCGGATGGGCTAATTATGCTAGCTTATTTTCCTATCGCTGTTCATGTTATAGGTGTTTTCGGCTACCTGGACAACCAGCTCAGGACCCAAACCCAGTGTTGTTTATTTGTTTGATCTTTACTATTGTATGATGTTTATAGGCTGTAATTGACTCTTGGTTCTGCGTTCGGCTGTTCATATGAGAAACCCCGCTGTCCTGTTCGCGCAACCTCATGTGTCTGTTCGCCGACCAGAGTATACACAGACTTATTTGAACATGATTTTCACATAGTTGAAATTAAGTCTCCTTATTCATCCTCTGTACTGTCGTGTACGTAGAATCCTTCCCGCTAGCGACCCAAAGAAGTGTCGTTACTCCTACTCTTTAGCGGCCCTTTTACTCTCGTATATTTGAGTGAGAACGCGAATCTCAATCACGTGCCCTGTAAGAGATATGCTCTACTTGTCATTATTAGCCACTACCATTGAATAGGGTTCTTGTGTACTTCTGTTCCTAACTCCGATGTTGCCTAGCTGTTCAAAAAGTTGAAGCGTAAAATCATCCAAGTTCTTGATTGCGATTGTACTGTTTCACGTTCACATCGCCTTACTGGCTTTGAGTTCAAAGAACCCATTTTCAGTGAGGAAATACGTTCTTCTTTGCTCCTTGTTGTTTGCAGTGCTGTCCAGGCTATGTGGATACTGATATGACAAGCCATAAAGGAACCAAAACACCAGAGCAAGGTAAGGCAACATAGTTCTGTTATCCCCCGCTAGCGCAGTGTGTGCATTCAGCTGTGCATACGTGTTACCGGTTTTTGATGCCGCATTTCATGATTGGCTGTTGTTGCGCCGTAGTGAATTCAGACTGTACTGTGAAGAAAATGGTTACCAGTGTAGATGCGTTGCAAAGTCGTTGCCGGTAACGACCCTGCATGCGTGATATGTGCCGTGCCCATGCTGTAGTGACAGAGTCATGGTAATGAAGATTGGTTACCAGAGCGGCTTTTTCGCACAGTGGCCATAGAAACAAGTGCTATTGCGTTTCAGTGGTCAGCAGAATTAGCGTTTGGCAAATGGGCGGTTCATAAGACGTTTAGTTTAGTCAACCGTGGCTCAAGTGAGTGCGCAGTGGCAAACAGTACATTAAAATAAAAAAGTTATCGAACTGAGACAAGTATTACTTCTACAATCTTCTTTCAAAATTTCGTTCTGTTATTTCCATTGTATTTCAGGGACTGCCAAATACCCCTGAATACGGAGACAGAGATGAGAAATCATTGTCACGATTCATTGTACACATTGAACCTTCATAATATAAAACTTTATGAAATCGGGTTTATATGAGCAACTGGAAACTGATTGCGATAAATAATGCATGCGTAATTTCGGTTAAATGAATCAACTGAATTACGTTAGAAGATCGCAGTTCCTGTTCCAAGAATGCATACGACGAAGTTTAGCGATCGTCTTCACTACGATTATAATGTCATTGGATATTGTCACATGTGTTACAGCAAAGACCATTATTTGTACTTGTCCCAGCCCGCTAGATAAAGTTCTTCATTGTGTATATGACAATCACCCTTATTTCATTATAGGATAGCGAAGGCTAAACAGGGCTTTAGAGTAATCTGCGGTAAAACATTGGATATTTTCCGACTTATACCAACTGCATCATCCATTTTGATTGTTGTTCTCTAGTTGAAGAAGTTCTGGTTATAAGACCTAATTACAATTAATTCTTCATGGATTAAATAAGTGAAGTAACATTATTATGTTTGTTATACTGTTTTTTGTGAAATCACGGGAACAAAAAAATCTTTTCTTAATGAATACTGTGGTATGTGAACGACTAAAACACTAAGGTCTTGTATTGGACTGGATAACAACAATCAAATTCAGATTTTACACAGGATAAGATTCGAATTAGCGTGGTATTTTGACCAGTTACTAATCTTATATCCGGTATTCAAGTTGCCTTTATTACGCGTGTTATTTATAGCTAATACCATTACTCGTACATGAAATTCTCCATGGTCTTTATTTGCATGTTTCACGTAGGTTAAACGTGCTTGTTCGTGATACAAGACGCGCGTTTTGGTTAGGTCATGTAACCGTGGATGACCTTTCTCTCCCATGATATGTTATAGTTGATGAGCGTGGTATTTCTTCTCTAGGTTTGGATTTTCTATCAGTTCATGTGTGCTTACGTTTCATTATACCGAATTCACCTTGCTTTGTGTCAGTTTCACAAATGTGCCTGAAAACTGTTTATCTCTTGGATTTTCAACGTTTTGTCTCGAATGTTTCAGGTGCTGATACACCTTTCTACTTGGCTACATTACCAGTCGGAGTTAAGGAACCGATCAACGAGTTTGTGTCTGACCGTCAGATCCGCAAGTGGTGTAAAACTACAGTGCCCGTGTTCTGAATTCCCTTCACCTGTGTAACTTAGGCGCACGATTCCAAATCATATTTTGTTTAATGTCTAAATTATTTGGCAATAAATAATTCATATTTTCGGTACAATCATTTGATGAATCCTGTGAGGTCTTCTATGTGGATATCTAGGTTAGTTTACCCATTTGCAAGTTTAAGATTGCAACTGTCCATGTGCCATGATGAGCCGACATTCGGTCCGTTTCTTGTGCCTTTAGCGAATTGAAAAGAAACTTCGTTTGTTACGATAGTGGCGGTACGTCTTTAGCTGATCACTGATGTGACAGATCTATTCAAGGCAAAATCGAGTAAGTGGGTTTCTTGAGAGTTTCGATTCCGACCGTCGGGGATGTGGGCGAAACACGTGAGGTAATGTTCTGAAATAATGAAGATAGCTATACCCGAGAGCAATATTCACCATCCGATCTAACTGTCATGGTCAAATTGGTCGAAAGGAAATCAGGATACATGTGAATTGGATTTTTGGATGTACGAAATGCGACATTTTGTAGGCAGCGAACGTATACCAGGAATCATATACAAGCAACAATTGAGCTACAAGCGGAGTGTGGTTGGCCTGAGTTGAATTGCTTGTGTTGCGTTTGAGTGCAGTCTGGAATCAATGAATCCCTCGGTCTCTCTTCATCGTTCGATTGATACGCTGTTATCATGGTCGATAGACGAGAATCGAGGCAAGGCGATCTGAACAGTGCAGCTGGTTGATCGATTTGCAACTCATTTCTGTGGTTTGTATGAACTGCATTTGTTATGCTGCTTGTGAGTTTAGTGTGAAATCACATTGATCATTTCACTTTGAGGGCAGTACGGTGCTGAGCGATCAATCGATGCTTAGCAGTCTGATATTTTTCTGGTAGTTGATATCTCCGCTTTCGTTGGGTTCACTGCTGTAAGGGCGGTTAAACCTTACCGAGCTGTTTCCTTATTACGCACATCCTCTAGTCCTTGCCACTGCGAGTGGACCACCAATCCGTTACAGTGGTACTCCGCATTATGCTGCCAAAATCACCAGGAAAATGTTTCCTATAGCTCATGAGATGGAGAACAATATTGGTGGGAAGAGAGTCGTTGGCGTATATTAGAAAAATGTACCTGTAACGTACACGGCCAACGGTTAAGTGGTCACCGCGCTCGGCAGCAAGCGTTCAGATAAACAATGATGTGTCAAACAAATGAGCAAGGTTGAATGTCGCTATACTATAATGACTAATCTATTGGGTACACATGATTCACCAGTACAATTCATAAGGTGGAGGTTGCGTTGTTTGTGACTACGGACACTATCACAATGTGCGGTTACTTCAGCATAGAACAGAAAACGGTGTATTCAGACACCAGATTTCAAAACCGTACAAATCACTGAAAGTTTATAAGGATTTCTTTTAATCTTTCAAATTCTGTTCCCTGACACTAATTACTCTATTGTGCAGCGGAGTCCAGATAGAGTTTGGAAACAGTCAGAAGGTTTCTCTTCGTGGTTGTTTCTAGTTCAATGGCCTTGTTTATGGGGTGGGTACAAACGAGCATTGATTTGGGTTGTCAGATGCATACTTCAGATTGTCGATATCGTTCGAAACTCAAGATGAACTATCGATCAGTTTGGACTCGGTTAAATTCCACTATGTCCGGACAGCGCACACTATATCATTCAGTCAATAACGTAGTTGAACAGCTTCGTTGCATCCTAGGTTTGAGTTGTATCTATCAGCTAATAAGCTGAGCGTGACGGGGAATGCGCAACAGTTCTGTCATTCGAACATAGAATACCGTCACATGTAACAGAAATTTACTCACGAAACCTGTGGAACTCCGGAAACTTGCGTTGCGTATGGGCTCGAATACAACTGATGATTTCTTGGCAGTATTTCTTTGTTTCACGAATTAGGTCCAACCGACTAACTGGTAGTAGCCGTGTGAGAAAACAGTCGGAAGTGGGAGCCTCTTCTGACTGAGCGTAACAAGATGAGCAGTTCGCATGCGGAAAGGCAAAATATACTGGAACAAACCAAAAAGCTCATAAATGTTTGTCAGTTCACGGGACTGTTCATCAGGTGGGATCTGTAGAAACGCATCTTTGAGGTCAATTTTCAAAAAATACTTTGAAACTTGGATTTGATGGAGAACATCCTCGGAGTAACTGCACTGACTCAGCAACCTGCTCAATGTAATGAGATAATCACCACAGATTCTGTAAGTCATGGCATCCCGTTTCAACGTCCAGTGAAACACACGATTCATGTAGTTCAAACCAGTGATTGAAAAGTCCAGGTCAGTCACAGGAAAAGGGTTGAGTTGTTCATCGGTGAGAAATAACTCGCACGATCCAGGTATCCATATCCGCGGAGGAAAATCCGCAACAGTCGTTCAGGAATTTCGATTGGCTCGAGACCCTCAGTTTATGTGACCGTGAAGCTCTACCAGAACGCGTCCCATGTAATGCCCGCTAAATTACCACAAGCTTTCCCTCAAGCGGTCCTCGCCAATTCGGCTCACCTGTCATACTAATCTTCGAATCGGAGCTGGTGGATGTGGTTGAGCCTCCTCCTCCTCCTCCGCTGGCGTAACACAGTTCGTCGACTTCAACACAACCGTCGTCGGGATCCTCAGTTGGCACTTTGTAGTAAATTTAGCTGGGTTTGGGTCGACGTACTGATACATCACCCACGTTCGTAATCTCGACCACAGATTGACCATGTTTTCTCGTAATGATTCCACGAATTGGTCGAACATGGTTGCCACTGAAGCATGTGACGTAGAGGGAATCAAGACAAACCAGGGATGACCGCAGTCTTCTCTACTTGAATAGAGCAATGGAACTCTCTTTGGCGGTTGTATGAACTGCCTTCCTGTATTGCAGTAGGAAAGTGTCGAGGAACACCTCCAAGTCAGGCAATGTCCTCGGGTCGGCTGATGCTAGTGCACTTCTCACACAGCGCGACAAGTTTTTCGCTACACTGTTAGACCACGGGAGGTGCAACGACGTACGCAGATGCCGACAATCAGTCTTATCGAGTCAACTTTTCACCTCTGTTGCGCAGAACTGTGACCTGCTATGGGTGACCAGTACTTGTGAACTTCCTGTTGTGCCCCGAATTCTGTAAGCAGAAGGAAAGTACGCTTGTACGGTTGAACGTGCATTCGGTAGCATGGCACGCCAAAAACAAGTACAGACAAGTGCCTGAGTCAACGGTGTATGCAAGTGAAATCATAGGCCATGCGTACAATTGGATTTGACTACGCAAGGTCGCCCAACATGTGATACGATCTGATTGGTCAGTGCTGTCCGGTACGAAGCATGACTAACGGCAACCGTGTACGTGTGCGTACGGCTGCAAGGCAAGATATTTGGATCAAGTGTTTCCGGTTTGCACGTGCGTGCTAGAATGTCCGTCTAAGCACGCAGAACACGACACTTCTCAACTGTAGCATTTGAACCATAAAATTAGTGGTTGGTATACTCGTCAGGAATACCTCCGGCCATTTGGAGTGTGAATCTATCAGTACCAGGGCGTGTTATCGGTTCAGTAATGGGCCCCAGAAGTCGGCGTGGACTCTGTGCCACAGGATGTAACTTTTGGTCCAAGGATTCCAGTAGTTTGGTCTCTACTTGATTCTGTGCAAACAAGAGTCACAGTTTTGCAGATGTCCGCATGCATCTGCGTTACCAACACATCTGCTGAACCAGTGACTTCATTTTCTCCAAGACCAAATGACCTTTTCACAATGTATCCAGAATTGGCTTACGCAATAGATGTGATATGACAAGTCAGTCGCCACAACGAGGAACTCCTCCGGTTGTATGATGGATTCCCCTCGCAGCACAGAGAAATGAGGAGAATTCCACTTCACATCGGATTGTCACCTCGTCCTGAGCGCCGAAATCACCGGTGAGCAGCAGCGTTTAGTATATTTTCTCAGCCCCTCCCTCAACACAGGACCAGCCGAGAAAATGAAATTGTGTTGTTTCTGTCGTTGTGAAGCGCGAGCACCCTGATAAGAAGTTGGCTTGGTGAACTGTTGTACCGGGTCGATGCAGAATATCGAAGTTTTAGTCGATCAAGGCAGTGCTTCATCGCTGAGTTATCGCAGCCCTAGATTTAGCGACAAATTTCTCTGGGCTATATAGGAACCGAAGGGCCTGGTGTTCTGTGAGAATCGTAAATTTTCAGCCCAAAGAGGTACTCGTGTATTTGACGTACCGCCCAGAAAACGGTCAAAGGTTCCTTCAGCGTACAGGAATGACTTCGTCCTACAGCTTTGAGAAAACACAAGAGGCTGATTTTTGGACACCCATCGTGTTCCAGGACTGGTCCAATCCCCGCTTCGGTGATGATTATGGTTTGTGTAGGTGGCACAAGTGGGACCAGTATTGGTCGATCGAAAATATGTTGTATAAAACCGCATAATGTCTCCTCACACAGTTCATTCCACTGGCACACATTGGATGACACGGCCAGGAACAATGGTCGAGCTCGTGTCGTGAATTTTGGAATGATCCGGGAATAATACTGCAAGCATTCCAGGATTGGTCGTAAGTGCACCTGATTCTTAGGTGATTCGATTCCCAGTGGTGGTATGGAGTGATCCGGATCCAGTTGGTACCCGTTTGCGATAAAACTGAAACCAAAATATCCAATTCGGTGACTCCGGATTTGCACTTCGTGGCTTTGATCGATGCCTTTCTTTCCACGGACCTCTCCAACAGATGTTGCAGTCATTCCTTCGTGGAACCAAAATCAGGCACATCATTCTGATGTACCATCATCACATTGATTTCCTGAAACACTTCCTCAATCGAAGGCTGAAACATCCCGGACGAAAGATGCAGTCCGAATGGCAGGAAATCGTACTAGAACATACTCCCACGAAGTGTTGATGGTTGTAAGTGGTTTGAACTCTGTGTGCTACAAAATTTGCAAGCATGCATCGGCCAGCTCGATTTTCGAAAATTGCTTATTGCCGAGCAAGTCTTCCGTGAAGTCCTCCAATTCCACAGTAGTTGCTGTGCATCTCCATAACCTGCTCAAACGACGCGCAACTGAGGATCAAGAACATCTGCTAAGTGGTCACACACTCGAACTCGTATTCTGCGCAACCGTAATGTACATAAACATGCACATGCAATAAACACAACATGAAGTACTGTCAATAACAATCGCCACATACGCCGCAGCTTGAATAAAGTTCTGGGTTTTTGTAATCACGGCGTTCTTCGCTCTGCAAACATTCCGATCTCCGGATTGTTTCTGTTGAACTGGAATATGCCCTGGGATCATTTACATCTGGAAGAGACTCAGAAAGATCGGCATTAGTATCAATTAGATTACAATCGGAAACAGGGTTAAAGGCGATCTAATCATCATGTATTCGGCGAATGGAACCATCAGTGAGATCCAAAATCTGACAGTCTTTCCCTAAGTTGCCTAATTACAATGCCTGTTGAAGGTCTCAAATAATTCCCTTTGTGATAAACAACTTCCGAGGACTCTAGCTGGAGTAAATTGAAGCGTAATGCATGGCTCTTGAACAGCCTCGTCGGACTACTACCCGTGGTTGAATGGACAGAACTGCGATAATGAATTAGGAAACTGTCCGCAGTTCTCTCGAGTTCATTGAACGTTCCTAAATTTGTGGATTTGATAGCACTATTGTTCTCACGAAATTTTCATAAATGCCATTTGACTGCGGATGACGTGGAGGAGTTAACACATGATGTCAACCCATGGACTTCAACCAGTCTGTCACCTTTTGAGCAGTGTATTGACTCCCGTTATCGGCAACCAGTGCGTATGGCACTCCTTCTCGGCTAAATGTCTTGCGAAGTGCAGCAATGGTAAAATCAGTGGTCGGTGAAGTAGAGAAATAAACCTCTGGCCACTTGGAATAAGAACCGATGATAACGAGGGTGTAGTACTTGTTCAGGAATGGTCCGTAATAATCAGCATGAACACGCTGCCAGGCCTCTCATGATGTGGGCCACGGGGTCCACTTAAAAGGTTGGGAATGAATTTTATGTACACAGTCTATACAACGTTTAGCAAATTAGCATAAATCGCTGTTCAGCTCAGGCCACTAACAGGTAACTCGGGCCAAGGATTTCATCTTTTAAATACCGGGATCTCCGGAATGCAAATCAGTCAAAAAGACTGACCGCAATGCAGGTGTTATATTAGTGCGATCACTGAAACACAAAACACCATCACGAGTCACAGAAGTGCCTTTGTGATGGTTGTAAAACTCCGGGAATCGACCTTTGATATCCGCATTCTGACTACGTCGAACACAAGACAAAAGGGTATGATAATACTTCCCAGTTTCACGAACTAGATCGGGTCGATTTGGAGGAAGTGGTTGAGTTTACGACCAGCCAGAGGAGGTTTCCTCAGAAGTGGCGTACTGAGATAAATAGTCTGCATGAGGAATAGCTTCTACTTTACGATGTTGAATATCATAAGAATATGCCCTAAAGGCAGCATTCCACCGTTGAACCATGGCTGAAGATGGTTCCGCTAGAGATGTGCGTGAATCGTAAATGAACTTCAATGCTTCATGATCAGTCACCAACGTGCAGTGTGACCCAAACAAGTAGTTGTGTAATCGAGTGACTGCCCAAAACACAGCTAGACCCTCACGTTGTGTCTGTGAATATCCACGTTCTGCAGGACCAAGTCTACGCGAAATGCACAGCACTGGATGACCTTCCTGTTTGAGCACAGCTCAAATGCCAGTAAGAGAGGCATCCATGATGACAGTAGATGGTAACTTGAGTGATGTTGCATATAAGACGGCAGTGGTAGAAAGGCAACTGAGCAACAGTCGAAGCGCACGCTCATGTACAGGCGACCACTTAGATGGGTTTTCTGCACAAAGGTCAAACAAGGGTTCTGCTTTAGAAGAAAATTCTTGAATGAACCTGTAATAATACTGCAGTGAGCCGAACAAGGAATGAAGTTCTTCGAGAGATGTAGGTGAACGTGCATAGGATAAAGAAGAAAAACTGTCAGGATCGGGTCGAAAGCCATGTTTGTCTACCAGATATCCTAAACGCGTGAAATGAGTGGTTGAAAAAAACATTTGTCGGGATTACTAGTAACATTATGAACATAGAACCTTTCAAGCGACAAACACGAACGTCCATCGTGTAATTCTCTGCTTGGTGCGTGAACAATGATATCGTCTTGATGAGTGACTACACCCTGCTAACCTGAAACGAGAGAACCAATGGCATTTTGGAAAATTCCGGGTGACACACTGAGACCAAAAGGCAAAACGTTTACTGAAATAGTCCAAAAGATGTAGTGATTGTTGTGAACTCACGGAATTTTTCGTCAAGTGGTTTTGTGGAAATGAATGTTTAAGATCCAACTTGGAATAAAATTTCGAACCATGAAGCTGATGCACAATGTCCTCCAGTTTCACCGTATAACAACCGGTTTGAGTCAGGAATTTATTCACAGTAATACGATAATCTCTGCAAGTTCTCTGAGCTTTCGCGTCTTTCTTCAATGGGGTCGCAATTAGTGTAACCCAGGATGACGCACTCACGGGTGCTAGGACACTTTTCGCGACCAACTGATCGATTGCCTTTTTCACTGGTTCACACAATCCCAAAGGTAACATCCGACTTTTAAGAAATTCTGGCCGCCCCGATACCTCGAGGATAACGGGCGCCATCCTGCTGCCACAGGAAGCTCTGGAACACTCGAAAATCAATTTTCGAAGATGGGAATGACAACAGTCAGAGAAGAACGACAAAGAAATGTGAAGTTTTTTTTCATGCAATTAAGACCACTAATTGAGAACTGTGAGTCAATGACAGGGAATGAGCACTGATAAGTATTGGAATTGCAATCGGTAAGAAATAGCTCACACGCACCTAGCACATGTAAATCATGACTAGTAATACCTTTTACGGAAATATTAACAGGTCTAATATTTACTGGGGTTGGAAACGCTGGTAATAGAATAAAAATGAACGACTCTTCACTGACGGTATCCAATATGAATGAATGTTCAATGATTTGGTTACCGACATAGCTGCGAATAACATGGCAAGGTGGATACGAACTGTTAACAGCTAAAGACAGAGACTGAAAATCGGGAGACAAAAGAGATTGAGTACTGGAACTGTCAGTTACACAAACCCTATCACTTCGGAAAATGGATTGAATATGTCCAACTTTACCGCGTTTATGGCATGTAGCCTTAAGAAAGTGACAAGTCAAAAAGCTTCGCACCACACGACTGACAACTATCCTATGGTTGATGATTTATCTGTTGAGGTGGGGATGAATTTTTGTGCCATTTGAATCAAAAAAACGCTTGAATCAATGCGGCTTTTGAGGTGTTGGCTTCGCGGCATTAGCAGCATTAAACAATATGGATGGCTTCTAATGAACAACTACGTTCATATCTTGAAATCTTTCACACAAAAATTTCGGGGACTGAAATGTGCAATCCGGAATTAACAGTAAATGTCTTTAAGAATCAACACAATTATTCCGGCCATCAATCGATTACCTAATTGAATTTGTAACTGGTCGCCAAAATTGCACCGAGAAGCCTGAGTTGGCAGTTGCAAAATGAAATCACGGATGGGCAGCTGATTCTCACGAATCGATGGACGAAATTTTGTCCGTTCCGAAACTTCAAAATCTGATAGCTGCACATACTGAAGAAGCAAATCTCTGAGGACTTCATTTAGCTAAGAAATGAATGAATTCAGAAAAGTCGAATTTTTCACAAGAGAATAACCACCCTTTCCGATGACACATAAGAGGTTAGCAGTTTTTTTTTCCCGGAATCCGTATTTTTCCGCGTCAAACACCTGATATCGAAACGTTCCGTGTAATATTCAACTTCACAGGAAGTTCCATGAATATTCATAAGCTCTAAGATACAGGAACGCATGTCAGGTTTTATGATTGCGACACCGAATGTGATAATTAGGAACTACAATAGATTACTCGTACTATTCGCAAGGAACGCAATATAGGACCTGCCCAAACGATGCGCAACTGAGGATCAAGAACATCTGCTAAGTGGTCACACACTCGAACTCGTATTCTGCGCAACCGTAATGTACATAAACATGCACATGCAATAAAACAACATGAAGTACTGTCAATAACAATCGCCACAGTCACATGTGATGGCACCGTATTGTTCCATGTAGTTATACGCCTTAGGAACGCCTTCTTTCTGGTCGTACGGTAATAGTGATCGCTCCATGAAATCGAGATCACAGTTAACTTCCAACTTCGCTGGTTCAACTACCATGACAACCTTGCTGTTGATACTTTGCTTGACCAACTTCTGGAAAACAAGCTGATCTGCCTGAGTTTCGGATGCTGTGCGGAGGGTTACCGATCGGTTTCATGAAAGTGGGGCTTTCAAACCCATGGTCGATGTAATGTCTACTGAAATCAGAAAGCTTATCGGAACATAATCACTTTTGGGCCGGGCGATCAGTGTGGTTCTGTCCGGCGGTGAAAGACGATGACCAGTAACACTGTGAAAACCCACTTCAGTGGGTTGCAAGGCCGAATAAGAATGGATCAGGCGGAACACTGCTTTCAAAATGATGGGATCACATACCCCTGCATCCACAGGGAACTGATGCCGCAAGCCGAATTAGAACTGAATCGTCCCGTTAGAATCACTCACAATTTTCAATGTAGACACTGGATTGGCATTTTCCTTCGGATCTGGATTAGTGAACTACCTAGTGGATTTGGCCGGTCTTCCCACAGGACTCACGTACTGCATCGCGAAGCTGGCAGTGGAGCGGAGATGGAATTCGCCACTCGAAAAACAAAGATTCAATTGCGCTGGCTTACTTTCAGCAGTTATTATTTGACTGGATTCGGTTGAGGTTTGCAAAGCAAAATAACTGATTTACAAAACTGAATCTGATGGTACTGAACCTCGGAATGTTCGGTTGTCGCTTTAGAGACCCCATCGGATTGTACACATATTAAACGAGCCTCAGATAACATGAGGTCTGACTTCTGCAATAACTTCTTCAGTAGCTCCGGATGATTCACACTGGCAGTTATTCGATCACGTAGCTGGGTCTTCAACTGGTCCTCGAAATTACACCTCACACTGCTTTTGCAGCACGACAATGAATTAGCGGAAACCCTAGCTGGGACCACGTACCACCGAATAGAATTCGGACCTCCTTGTCACTTAAAAATTGATCGGAACAGTGTGTTCCGGATGCAGAGCTTTCAACTCTTAGAATGGAACTGAAGCAGGTAATAACGAAAGAGCAAGGTTTTTCATCAATGGATACGATGAACGACCTCCTGTCGTCAACGTAACTATCTGATTTTCCTTCTTTTCGTCCTTGCGTATGCCGCATTATGCTCGAACCATTCAGTTCAATCCTCGATCTCAAAAGCACCGGTATGTGGGTGAGGCTGTTCGGTATTAGGTAGCTCGGTGACGCCAATTGTACTATTCGTAATACTCGACTAATAGAAAGTACTGAAATTACTCCGACGTAGAACTATGCAAATCAAAGTATCAAGAAGACCGAAGCTGCAGAATAGTACTTCAATTCCATTTCCAAAATGATTTGTATAAATATGTTGTACGAAAGGAAATAATTTGCAAATCAGAAATTGACCAGTCACTGGGAGCTTCTTCGTGTTTGTTCACTGGGATTCTGATTGGCTGAACCTCCTCAGCACAAGCGGCCGTGTCCCGTGTGATGCTTGCTGAAGAACTACACAAACTCTCCAAACACCCACGTCTTTTATAGTAAGTTCTCTGGAACTCCAGCTGAAAGCTTATATGGAAGGTAGGAGAATAAGTCTGTGGCCGAGGCACTTGTCATAAATGTACTCAGTGAGGAAAACATTATTCCCGAAGTGGAATAGCTATCACTGTGCATCGGTTTCGTGAGCCAGACACATTTCTCATTGGGTACCACCAGTTTGAATATGTTCAAAAACCCAAAATTCATTGTTTAAGGGATGTTACACATGTCTGCACAGTAACAGTGATGCATATAATCCATACTGTGATCCAAGCTAATCGCCAATGACCAGATTTTGAGTGCATGAGTAGGACTAACTGCTCACGTGGCTAAATATTTACTGAACTAAAAATGTTCATGAAGGAAGTAAGTAGTGAGCCTGAAGACTTTTCACTGGGACTTTAAATATCGAATCATTCGATGTCTCCATACACGTGGATCTGTATTACGCCAAATAAAGTCTAAGGTGTTCACTTGGTCAGCTTCAATGGGAATGTTATTTCAAAGCTCACCTTGAAGGCATGCACCTACAGAAGACGTTCGAGTGCGGCTTCTGAACTTGTCTTTCATGAGGTCTCGCAGCTTTTACAGACAAAATCACCTCAATGGAATGCACAGAGAAGACTCGAATTGGTGGACAGATGCGAGAGTGTATTCTGTTTATCGTGGTACCGAAGCAATACCGATACGAGAAATACACGGGGGTGAACGAACGCTACGGCGAAGCGGAAAGCAAACCGAGTGTGTGTACAGTCGGCAAAAAAAACAGAAAAAGAAAAGGATTCGAAAGCGAGGTCAATGAAAACCTTGGGAAGGTCATTTCAGTAAAACGTACGCAACCGAACAAAGCTGTAGGGTCGAAATCAAGTGTCACAAATGGTCCTTGAGAAAATAAATCCCAGTTGGTGTCCAGGAAAAGGTCATTTTCTCAGCACAACCGAGGTCGCTACATGGTTTTTACGAATTGTTACAGGTATGGGGAATTGTGCTTATCCAGTCTTCTTTGACTCTTCAATATTTATTAATGATGGCAGCAAGATATTTGGGGAAGGCAACGAGCGATGAAAAACGGATGGTAGGAACTAGGATAGAACTATGAAGCAAACGTTAATTTAATCGCAATTTTTGTGACCCGGCAACTTCATACTCCAATGCTCTTGTCTTTCATGAGGTCTCGCAGCTTTTACAGACAAAATCGCCTCAATGGAATGCACAGAGAAGACTCGAATTGGTGGACAGATGCGAGAGTGTATTCTGTTTATCGTGGTACCGAAGCTTATCCAATAATTTAATCGCAATTTTTGTGGCCCGGCAACTTCATACTCCAATGCTCTGATTATGGCTGCAATTTCACCTATTTTAGAGTGAAACAAACCGAAGTACTACCCATTGACATAGTGTGAAAGTTTCAAGTGACGCTCGACCAGAGTGCCGCTTTGAAGAACACTTGCAAGTTGACACATTTTTACGACTTTCTAAACATAAAGTGGAGGCTATCAACATGTGCATGTGGCTACATTTTTCCTGTTAAGGTATCCGGTGCTTCTCTCTAGCTCTAGCCAGAACCATGGGAAAGTCAACTGTGTAGCGTGAGCGCCGATCCGAAACGTGCAGTGCGGGTTGGTCTTCTTTGTGCATCCACATTATAGCTCAGAGATGTCTTCGACACCAATTTGGCTACATTGAGAACGTTGGTCACGCAAAAGTCACGCGACCGGTGCGCTAGTGAAAGCGTGTGTACTTGCGCAAAGTTTCACACGTGTCAGCTGGAAGCTTGAGTTTGCGTGTGGGAAATTCAGACATCCAATTGTCCGCGCTTACAGAGGTCCGTTTGGGGGCTTGCAGCTATAGCATTTTATTGATGACCTTGATATCGCCGTATGCTGAACTTCATTGTCTCATTGTAGTGAGGACCGCTGTAGTAACGGAACGAGACAGTTATGGAATCGATCGGACCAGCCAGTTGAGAACTGCAGACCAATGAAGGACTCGCGAAAAACAGAATAAGCCTTGAAGACTTGTAGATGGATTCGCTGGTAATCTGTAAGATGGCTCGTGTGGGGAGCTACCTATTAGGTCGTCAGTTAGATCAAGAAAAGGGGAATGGCTCGCATGAGAACCAACCCAATGCCGGCACGCCCTTGGCCATAAAACTCGAAATTCTCGGGCAGCGATAGGATCAACCTTGCTACAGCGTGGTCTGGAAGAAGAACTTTTTAAGCTGTTGCCCATGTGTGCTATCATGACGAGACTGCACCCTGGTGTGGTGTGGTGGTTTGCGTGCCTCTTTGACCGAAACACATATGCAGGAAGACTTCCTTAAGCCGAGGATGCGATCAAGCCTGACCGGTAGATGGGTAGAGATCAGAAGTTCAGTTTCTGAACCAGCCTCTGGACAACATCTGATTCTAACCTCTATGCCCCCTTAGGGGACACTCCAGCGAACATACGAGAAGAAAAACAGATTACCGGTCTAAAACCCTCCACTAGATAAACGTAGAAGTGGACTACCTGGGGTTTCTCTCGGTGAGAGAAGTCACCGCACTTCACGGGTACTTTAAGTGGAAAAATAGTATGAAGACCTTGACCAAGTACGATTTGTGAGAATTACGGATTAGAGTCCACGAGATTCATCTACCAGATATTTGGATATACTGAATGATATGGCTAGGTGTCGCAGTTAGTAGCGTAGTTATATTCGGACTCTTTCTTTGTTTTAATGATATCCATTTATTGATTTGTTTCCGACTGTTCTTCACCGTATGCTCCCATCTGTTCTGTCCCTCAACAGGAGGATGGTGGGAGGTAGAAACCAAAACCAGAGCACAGAAGTGCCAGGTTATTGGTTGAATAAACTAAATGTCTCTTTATGGTGCTAGATAAGGGACTAGAAACCATCGTTATTTTTTCTTGAGAAGGATATATATTCGAATGATTGGCACGTACCAATCTCGGATACGTAGCTGACTGAACTCCATGTATCTATTAGAGCACGGTTTGGAATACTTTTAATATCAAGGTTATTGATCGATATGGAAAGGCATTTCGGTGCAGCTGCGGTGTTGGTAGAAGTGAGAGATTGACAGACTGCAGAAGGTATATATTTCTCCTTACTTCTGAAAAAAGAGACCTTTTGGAAATGACCCGTTTTCGAGTAGGCCTAGCATACAGCACCCCTTGCATTTTAATCTTGGATGTTTGTTGTAACTTCACAAAAAGTATTTAGCGCGAACTACAGTGACAACGTTATCGTCAATGGGTTTAGACGTGACATTTGTAGACGGGACGTTATGCGTAGCTGTGATTTGTGGTAGAGTCAGTAAATTTTGATGGGATATCGACTGGTATTCAGTCCTTTCGAGGGCTCTGTATTGTTTGAAAATGCAGAGTTCCATTTTTATAAAGGAATTAGTCTAGCAAGATTTAACAAGATGCCGTTGATAAGTGCAACGTGGAAGGCACTATCGCGATTCTCTTCAGCCGTAGTTGATTTGAAATGACCATCCCTCACTGACGACTTTGTTTTCTGTGCAGATCGATCCAGATACTGACCACTTTCTCGTGTCGTAGTTTCAGGGACGTGACAGGCAATGACTTCGTTCTTAGGGCGAACAGGCAGGCTCGTTAGTGTGTCGGTGGAGTTTTCGTGTATGTTCCAATCCACGATATGCTGGTATACCATGGAGGAAATATAAGAAATTAGCAATTCCAGTTTATCAGTATTGATAGATTTAACAGACTCGAAGGAACTAAAAAATATCCGTTGCAAATGAGCCCACTGCTTGGTAGCATCTGCTGCTCTCGAATCTACTTGGAGCCGTTCCAGGCAATAGATCAGTTGTATCTAGTATTTGTACAATGAGTAAACTCTACTAGATGAGAACAACAAAAAGGTTCGATGATGAGAACAACGAACGAGATCAACAACTCGGATTTTATTCATCACACAATATATGTGTGAGAGAAGAAATGAGATAAAGCAGCAACAAAAATCTGAGAAAGACAACGACGCATCCGTCATGTGAGTCTTGTGATGTCGAATTCATTTGGGGTAGAAAGTTGTCATGCTTTGAATACGCGGACGACATTGTTTCTCCTGTGTAAAGACCCAGGTAAGTTGGAAGCTTTTCTGAGCTGCTTGAATAATTAGCATTATTCGGAGTGTGTTTGCGCCCTCAAAAATCAAAATCCTACTGCTACTGCTGCTGCTGCTGTTGTTGTTGTAGTAGTACTTACTTTGCTTCACATTCGTGCTGTTGTCTTCTTGGACGTATCTGATGGCATCTGTCCACGCGTTCCAGCCTGCGACAAGATCTACACACCGTAAAACCCAGTTGTTGCACCAGTCACACACCCCGAAAACCGACTGAAGACCTAGGTAACAGGAATAACACATGTTTTCAATTGGGAACCAAATTGACATTTCCAGTGTGAGTTGAAAGATGGGAGTAGGCTGTTCCTCGTAACTTTCGTTCCGGGTCGTTGAAGGATATGACCGAATCACTGTAGGCGACGTTGTTGGAGAAACGTCGAAAGTTGTTCTGTGCCATGATGTTCCGTCCGCTGAGCTTGGCGTTTAGATCTCAAAAGTTTCATCACCAGTTGACGTGACATGCACTGACGATGTCGCCTTGACTGTTGATGAGACGTTTGCCATCTAAATGCCAAGCTCAGTGATTAGAACATCATGGCAACCCAGAACCTGCACTATACCGAAACAAATATTTACAACCGTTGGAAGTTGTTCTGTATTCACATTGTTATCGCATGGTGGAGTTTGAGATTCTACCATATCACTTAGTTTTGACTAGGCAATGGAGGCACCAGTGATGAAAGCTTTCCAGCCTTTTTGCATTGCCTACTTGTAACACACAAAGGAATGCTCGTGCGACGAGGGTTGCACGTGTGTGATCTGCAAAAGCACGAAAAGAAGAAAGACTCAATGAACCGAGGTTCAGTAATTGTACCAACAAGGCGCCAACATTTACAGTAAACGAAACCCAAGATGGCAGCCTCCAACCTGGTTGTTACGTGCTCTCAACGGTCAGGTTTCGCATGCGTGCGTAAGAACTTGGTGGACGGCATCTCGGTATGTGCGCAGATTCATGTACGGGGTTGTTCCAACACCAAACTCCACTGTGTCATGTGAAACAATAAATTGGGTGTATACGTTCCACAATTTCGGCAGTTTTATTTCACCTTTAGTTTGGAGTTTGTGTTTCGGACGGATGTGTTATGGAGTACATGGAAGACGCATTTGGTTTTTGTCAAGCTAAGTTCCCTGTAACATTTGCGTTGCGTTCATTTATCCATCAGTATGCACACGAAATCAGATTGAATTCCAGTCAGCAGCCGTTTGTGTTCTAATTCTTTGGACTGTTCTGAACAGGTCAAGAGGAACAGCCTGAAATGTCGATTCTTGTTCGTCGTTGTTTTGTCTGGCTTATACAGCCATGTGCTCGCACGCCCCCTCGATCTACAACCCGTGCAACCATGGACACACGCATGCAGTCGTGCACACACGTACACGGTTGACGTTTGACGCTTGTCATACAGTCAGAGCATACCACGTTTTGCACGATCTTCGCGCAACCTAATCCGAATATATAGTTGCCTTGCCCTTTCTATTGCATACAGCCCTGACTAACGCGCTTTCATACTTGTTGGTGTTTTCACGTGCTTGCCCGTACTTGCTTTCACCGTACGGTGCTACTAAATACACTTTCACCCATAAGAGAGTTCCTTTCTTCTGATTACTGATTTCCGGAATACAACAGCCGTGTCCGTGTTTGCGCCCATTGACTGCAGTTTCTCTGAGCGCAAAACGGAATTCTACTGCAATATGTAACAACTGTTTCGGATCGTGCCTTCAACAGATGTGGTTCTTATCGCTGGAACTATCAACATCGAAGTTGGCTGTTGTGTGAATTCCGAAAAACATATTGAAGACTGGTTTGCTATCCCGGCCTATCGTTTCATTCAGCTGTGCTCTGCCCACAGCTCGTTTCTGGCAAGTAAACACTTCTGCCATAGGAGGCGGCACAGACTAACACGGCGTCCTCCTACATCCTCACAAAGTTGAACTCAGATTGGTCATATTTTCATTGGTCACTGTTGGCGTGGATAGCTTGACGATCGTCCATCATTTTGGTTTACTCCTGTGGACTCAGATCATGCCTTGGTACGGGGTTGCCTCTGTTTTATCTCGTCTGTGGTAGCACATATGCTAGAGCCACCCATCCCGCACAGTTGTTTGTAGACGATAACCGACGATATGCTTTTCAGACAATATTGTCTACACGGTTATCGATGCATTCGGATGTCCAAGACCCAAATGAACGCTGGAGACAGATCAAGGAAACCTTGTATGTCACTTCCAATGCTACACAGGACTCAGGCTCAGGTGGGCCCCACAAACGATGGAAATATTCGACATCAGTTACTCTGTTAGATGCTCACAAATCCGTCCCTTCGGATGTCACATTCAATGAAGTGTGTAAATTCCTGATACTCCAACTGACTGGGAGCCTGAGAAATGACCGGGAGCAGTGGTGGATTGCTACATGTAGAGAAATGTAAAATCTCGGTCCATTGATAATACTTGCAACCTTTGCGATTTGATTAGAATCACTGGCCTACTGAAGACCGGGGAAAGTGAGTTAATCAAGGAATCCGACGGTTCACTGATTCATTCCCAGGGACGTCGTCTGGATCGTTGGGTGGAGCACTTCAAGGACAAATTCAGTTGGCCTCCTTCAACAATGGATCTTCCCAATATATCTGCCACAGAAAAGGTACAGGTAAATATCACTCCTCCATCAGAAATGGAGGCTAATCGAGAGGTAGGTCATTTGAAAAGGTAGAAAGCATCTGGACTGGATGAGCTGTCTCCATCTTTTTCACGGATGGAGGTGAAACTTTGGTTTCGGAGTAAACAAAGCTTCTCTGGATTGTTTGGGATAGCGAACAGATTTCCAGGGAATGGTTTGAACCGCTGATTGTGCAGATTTATTAGGAAGGTGACAGCTCCTCTCGTGGAAACCACAGAGAAAATATTTTGGTACGTATTGCATCTATGCTGCTTCCCGGTCTTATCCTCCACTGATTTTTCTGCGTCCGCTAAATGTGTACGCGTGAGAATCAAGCCAGTTCCAGATCTGGTCGTGATTGTATCGACCACATTTTTACTCTTCGGCAAATCTTAGAGCACAGACACATCCTCAGTAAACCCATGATCTCTGTCTTTCTTGTTCTGAAGGCAGCGTTCGATTCAGTCGACCGCACTGTTCTCTGGTGCTGCCTATTACTGCAGAGTGTGACAGAGAAATTTATTTCTCTTTTCCAACGCTTATATGCGAACAGCCGAAGCCGAGTTTATGCTTACGGCGATCTTACACCCGAGTTCACCACTGAGAGTGATGTTTGTCGGAGTTGCCCTCTTTCGCATTTCCTTTCTAATGTGGTAATTGAATTGATTCTTGAGGTAGTCCTATCCTCCTTTGAGAGTAGTGGCATCAATCTTTGTTCGGGCAGTACGCTGTGTGACTTGGGATACGCGGACGATAGTGCTCTTCTGAGTGAAGATCGAAGTAAGTTGTAGGGCTTTTTAGATAGCCTGAACTTCAGTGTAACAATATTTGGGATGCGTTTTGCACCTTCAAAGTGTAAAATGCTTATGCAGAACTGGGTTGGCTCAATACCAAACCTTGTGTTGGCCGGGGAAGCTCTAGCAAAATTAGATGAATTTTGTCACCTGGGCAGTTGCATCCCACCAGGTGGACAGATATCAGATAGAGTGTCATCGCGTATGCAGAAGACGAGTTTGGCTTTTGCCAACCACAACCATTTGTGGCGTCGGCGTGACATCGTGTGTACGATGCGGCGGTTAGGTCCGTTGTTTAATACGGCTCGAAAATATGGCCATTTAGAGTAGAAGTTACATGAAGATGGTTGCTGTTCGCACATCGATGTCTCCGCAGTATTGCCCGGGTATGGTGGGAATACCGAATCAGCAATGCTGAGGTGTTAGGAACTAGAGGTCAGTGGGTGGATCAATTACTGAATCTAATCAGATTAAGGTGGTTGGGACATGTGTTACGCACGCCCACCAATAGGCTTCCCCGGCGAACGCTGTTCTTCGAGGCTGGTAATAGGCTGGAATGTAGGTCGAGTTGGTGCGGTGATTCAGCAGCTGTCTCACGTGATCAGGCGAGGTACAGCTTCGTAGCTACGCACGCGGATGTGCCTCAACCAATCAGGATCGCCACGGACAAGTACGACAAAAGACCCCTGCGATTAGTCATCTTCGAGTCTACCAAATGTCGTCTCTGAATAAACATAATTTTACAAGCCAGTTCTGCAATACAACTCACGTGTATTTTGCAGCGTTGGTCTTCTTGCTACTTTCATTCGCGTAGTTCTGGGCGGGGGCAATTTCAATGCACCCTATCAGCAGTTCATTGTGATTACTACAGGTGATCAGTCCACAACGTAGCGAAAAGGTATGAAAACCTTGTCCAGTGGATTCGGACAAGTAGGACGTGTTAGACTTCCGGGTTGTGGTCCACGAGATCTGCCTACCAAGTGGTTAGAAACACTAAGTGGTATGATTAGGTGTCGTGGCCAGTGGCATAGTTGTATTCGGACTCTTTTTTGTCTTGGTGATTTCCGCTTATTTGATTTTTTGGGTCTTTTTAATCTTATCTTTGTTGATCACGTGGTAAACGAAGAATACGGTGCTCAACCAATCCGTTTACAAGTGCATCAATAAGCCCGCACGTAGGCGCGCAAGCAAGCAAACGAGTGAAAGATCTATGGTAAAGCGCAAGTAGTACATATAATCGAGTGGGGTCAAACAGGATGGCTCAGAAGCAACGAATCAACAAACATCTATAGCTCAGTGCCGAAGTCTGATTGGCTAGGAAAATCCGTCGGTTTTATGGATGATGTCACAGCGTTGTATGTACGTGCGTGCATATGAGTGTGATAGTGGGCGTAAGAACAAACGTGTTTTTAAAGCACACCGTACGGTGAGCGCAAGCGTGATAATGTGGCATGTGGACGGCAACAAAGGCTCGATGTCAGTTTCACGCACAGCTAGTAGCATGTGATTGGTAAAGTGGAACAAAGTAGAGCGTGGGACAGACAGGCAAGACGCACGCCAGTGCAAGGCCAACGTGACGGGAATGAATCACGTGCGAATGCCAATGACACAGGTTAACCACACAACAATACTTCTGTTTATTTTGCCCGTTACTGGACAATGCTGGAAGGTAGCAACCGAAACTATTTCACAAAAATACGAGGTTTGTGGTTGAATAAACTGAATCTATCTGCCTATGAGTGACAGACGCGGAGTGTGGGCTTTGGGTAATTTTTAACAGGAGTTTACCATGAGAAGTGGCGTATTTCAGGGTTGCCCCATATCTCCATCTGCTTAACCTTATGACTGATATTGTTCTGAGCAGTGCTCGAGAACGGTCTCGTTATGTAAGCTCAAATAGACAATGATTATACGGGCCGCTGGTCGGTGTACCCAGTCGTCGCACAAAACGTATGCTTCCGAATGATGTGGATGACCAAATCTTTTGATGGGTTGGTGGTTACGTTAAAGACCGCTTGGCAGGATTCATCTATCTTTCTATCAATCTACACCATCGATGGACTATCCTATTGCTCGTGGTTCCGCTGCATAGAGCCTTAGTCTCGGTACTGGACAGGCGCTAACTACAAACAAGATTTCACTGTGAACCAACCGTTTGTCAGCTCATACCCTCACGGATATGGTCCTGGAAACTATCTTTCTGCTATGCGAGGATAATTATTGATTTTTACTCAGGTTAAAAAGTGTCAGACCTTGAATACGAGGACGATATTGTTATTCTAAGTGAAGGTCCGGGTAAGTTGCAAGCTATTCTTGACAGCTTGAACAAGTGCTTAGCAATGTTCGGAATGCATTTTACACCTTCAACGTACAGGACGTTGCTGCAGGTTTCCGTTGGTCCGACACCAAATCTCTCGATATCTGGAGCGACTACAGACCAAGGAGGCAAGTTGTTATATGGCCAGCTGCATTTCACCCGGAGGTCGGATATCGGATGAAGTGTCTTCACGTATACAAGTGGCTCGTTTGACATTTGCCAACCTCAGTCATCTGTGGTGTCGACGTTGTTGTATGGCCAACCGGTGTCATTGGCATTCGCACGTGATTCATTCCCGTCACGTTGGCCTTGCACTGGCGTGCGTCTTGCCTGTCTATCCCACGCTCTACTTTGTTCCATTTTGCCAATCACAAGCTATTAGTGCTATAATCCACAAGACGGGCCTCGGTGGTATGTTGTTTATTGCAGATAGCTTGTTCGGACATCGACAAAACAAACCAAACGTTACAAACATGCTTGTTTGCAAAGTTGCTGCCCCCTTCACTTTAAGACAGTCACCATCCGACGGAGAAGCGGTCGTGTGGTTCGCCTGTTGTTGTTCACCTCATTGCGTTCAGTCGCTTGGGCATAGCGGCGTTGGTAATCCACGATTGACGACAGTTCCGTTTTCAGCAATCAACTACTTACCAAGTAGTATATACACTCACCACACTAGGTGTGCGTGAAACTGACATAGAGCCTTTGTTTCCGTCCACATGCCACATTATCGTGGTTGCGCGTGAGAATAGGTTATTCGCTTGTTTTCTCGTTTGCGTACTGTGTTCTCTGAATTTGGAACACAACATTTGGCGTCTCGGTTACTGAACTGCGGTACACCAGCGGTGCGGTCGTCTCCCTAGGTGAGTGTAGCTGTTTTTGAAATTTTTAGAACACACAGCTCGTCCCCCTCCATTTAAGTTGATCTTTATCTGTGTTGACTGGATCCCGAATAATGTCAATGCCCCTCACCATTGATATAACCGCTTGCTCAGACGAGGCTACTTTCCCCATGAGGCAATGTGATTCCCCCTCTGTGGCCAATATCTCATTCCTCGATCCGGACGAACCGGTCCTTCATAATCCGCTGGCAACGGATGCACTAAAATGTACAGTCCAAAGTCAGGCTGCAGAGATAGCTGAGCTAAGGGCCACTGTCTGCACCCTTAAGGATGAGTTGACCAGCCTGAGGAGTTTGGTTATCGAATCCCTCCCGGTCTCCCAGGCAGCCGATCAGGCGTGTAGAGTTTCTGAGCAGCAAATTCTTGATACCGCCAAGATTTTACAAGACACCGAGAATTGCTCCTAGCATGTCATCCATTGGGGTCACTTCCTCAACTCGGATCACCCTCATGACACCTACGCCCAGGTGTTTAACCGCCTTTAGCTCCCTTTCCCACTTAAAGGTCGGTCCACTTGGTTGGTAACCAAACGCACCAACCCGGTAAACGGCATTCTCATTGAAATGGGCTCCACAGATGAAGCCAAACGAATTGTTTCCTTGGCCGCAAAGCTCAAGGAGGAAACTAAAGGGCTCAAGGGAGTATCCATTGATAAGCCACTTCATCTGAGGCTCCACAGTGAAAAGGCTAAGCCAGCAATTCCACAAAAAGCCGATCCCAATCTCAGAGTGCTGCCAGTTGTCCAGGCAACTCGCCTTGAGGATCGAGCTGCGTGCCCACCATCCGTCGCTTCCCTACTCACACCATTTCCCGTCGCCGAAAGTACTCCCAGTAGTAGGCCTAGTGCCACTAAACATCTGACGCCTAAGGAAAGTATCCCAGACCCCAACATCGCCAATAAGACTATTTCAATGGACGAGACTCACTCATCCTTGAGCCCAGACATAAACCTGCAACCTGTTTCTGCTGAAAGCTGCAGTGAGGAGGTTAACGCACCAGGAAATATATCTGGTGCTGTCATGCAAAATAAGCTCACCAACAAGAAAACTCAGAACAGGGCATCACGCAGTGCGCAGAAGGGCAAACCACAAAAAGCAGCCTACCCTTTTCGGAGACCGAAGGATGTAGACCGTCCGCCTGGTATGATGCCCCCCAGGTTACTAGACATCAAAACCTACCGGTCCCCCCAGCAGTCTGCTTACCCTTTAGCCCCCCAATATCTTCAGTCCCCGGCTCTCCCAGGACCTCCTTTCCACCCCCAAATCCCCCTCTTCCCCACTCCTCAAACACAAAATCAGTTGTCTCTGGCGATTCTGCAACAACTCCTGAGCATGTGCTCAACTGTTTTTACAGCAATTGCCTGAGCGTGTTGAATAAGATTCTGGAGCTTCGGCAGCTCGCAATGGATAAGGAGCCTCAGATCATAGCCCTCACAGAAACCTGGCTCACCCCTAACATGCTTGATGCCGAAATATCCATTCTGGGATACTTCACAGTAAGGCAGGACTCCAGTAGAGGTCGTGCTGGTGGGGTCATCATATACTACGATAATTCGATCCCTCCTCTCACTATACTGACAACCCCTAAATTTTCATGTATTGATTGTTTGTGGGCTGTGTTTACCCTCTCTAGGACAGACACCCAATTGCTTGGTGTTGTCTACCTTCTTCCCACATGCAATTCAACTGATAGCCTAGGTCTCATAGACTTATTAGGCTTCCTGAAAAGCTACACAGACTTCACCCATATGTTAGTCACTGGTGACTTCAACTCACCCAGTACCGACTGGCAAAGAGCTGATGCCCCGGATATCACTTTCGGTAAACCCCTCCTTGATCTCGTACTGAAAAACTCATGGCTGCAGAATGTAAGAGATCCGACTAGATATCGCACAGGCCACGCCCCGTCCCTACTAGACCTGGTCATCACCAATGAATGGTTCCAAATAGATATGGTGCATTACTTGCCGCCCCTCGGCAAAAGTGATCACATTCTCATTGGATTCGATTATATCGTGAACTGGCCTCCTCTTACCTCAGAAACCAAAATTTTGAGATCCTTCAAAAGGACCAATTTTGACCAAGTCTGTGCATTTATTCGCTCCCAGCTAAATTCAACTAACCCAGGTAACTCTGCTGATGAAATGGCAGCGAATCTCAAAGAGTTGATCTCCTTAGCTGACAGGCTATTTGTCCCCAGAATTCGTCGTCCACAGACCGCTAAGCGACCCCTCCTTCGCCCCATTAGGCGCATTCTAGACGAAGGCGCGCGCCTCTTTGCTAGATATAAAGCCACAGGCCTTGCCCGTGATTCAGAAGATTTCGGGATCATACGGAACATATGCAAAGACAAGACTAGGTCTTATCAGAATGCAGTCCAACGATCTGTACTTGATCGAGCACGGACCAATAAGGCATTTTTCTTTCAGTACATACGCCGTCTAAGAGGCACAGCTCCGACGCCACTAGCTCTCAAAGATAGTGCCGGATCTCCAATCACTTCCCCTAATCAAGTAGCCGAGGCATTTAGCTCCTGCTTCCGAACAATGTTTAGTTTCATACCCATATCATCCCACCCTACCATGTACCCGATATCTCTGGCCACTACCCTTAGACGCGTCACTATTCCCATCGGTGCAGTCGCTAAAGGTGTCCGACGGCTCAACCAATATTGCTCTATGGGTCCTAACCTAATCCACCCCTGTATTCTTCAGGAAGCCGCGGATACATTAGCTGCTCCTTATGCCTCGCTTTTTCAGCAATGTGTTGACGATGGAGTTCTCCCCCGTAACTGGAAAAAAGCAGTGATCGCATCCATCTATAAGAAGGGTAGTAGACATCTTGCTTCTAGTTACAGACCCATAAGTCTGATTGGCATCACCAGCAAAATTTTTGAGGGGATTCTTAAGAGTGAGGTTCTTTCCCATCTTCATAGAAATAAGATCCTCTCCCCGTCCCAACATGGGTTTCTTCCTGGCGGATCATGCATCACTAATATGCTTACTGTCATGGATAGTCTAACGAACGCCTATGATGATGGCCAGCTCTCACACGCTGTATTCATCGATTTTGCTAAGGCCTTCGACAAGGTCCCCCATGCCCCTCATCTTCACAAGCTGCAGACATACGGGATCACTGGCTCCATGTTGGCCATCCTACGTAGCTTCCTTACCGACCGCACCTTTGTGGTTTAAGTCGGGAATGCTTTGTCTCAACCCTCCCCAGTAACAACTGGGGTCCCCCAAGGGTCGGTCTTAGGTCCTCTTCTTTTCCTGATCTATATAAACGATCTACCGACAGCCTTTCCTGCGAACATTGCCATGTACGCAGATGATGTAACCCTCTGGAGTTCAAGCGTTGAAAATCTGCAAATTGCAGTTTATGAAACGAAACGCTGGTCCGAGGATTGGAACCTCCCAGTTAATGATGACAAATGCGTGAGCATGTCTTTCGGCAGAGAGACTGGTCACACGTTTTCCATTAACGGAGCAACCACACTGCCAAGGGTTGACCGACACAAGGTGCTCGGTTTCTGGTTAAATTGTAACTTGTCCTTCTCTTATCATCACCAACTTGCGAGCAAGTCTGCCTTTCGAGTCCTAAATATGATTTGAAGGTCCTTCCCGCGCATATCTAAGGATGATTTCCCCATAAATTTCGGCACTTATATCCGACCTCTGCTGGAGTACGGTACTCAGATAGTGCACTCTGGTCTTGTCCGAGACCGTGAGATCCTAGAAAAAGTTCAGCGGGCCTCCACCAAGGCAGTAAGGGGTCTATCCCACCTAACTTATCCCGTCCGCCTCTCACTCCTCAGCCTCCATCCCCTTGACGTAAGACACGTAAGAGGTGATCTGTTTTTGATGTTCCACCTTTTTGAATCAGGTCAAAGCGATTGCTTCTTCTCCGTCTGTCCAGCCTCTTCTCTCCGTGGTCACAGCAGAAAGGTTTTCAAACCGAGGCCCCGCACTTCAGTAAGGATTAACTTTTTTAGCAATAGGGTTATTACTCTGTGGAATGCACTTCCGGAAGATATTGTTCTCTCGCAGAACAAAACTATCTTCAAGAAAAAGCTAGACCTCTACCTGGGTCTCTCCCACTAATTCCTTTGTCAAAAAACAAACAAAATAGATGTCTTTTATTGCATATATGTTCATGAATGTCGCACCCCCACTCCGCTTAAGGCACTGTCCACAGTGAGACATTGCATAATGTTACGTGTATCTTGTTTTCGCTGCCACCGCCCCCCCCCCCCGCTTCTTTTTACTCTCGGTTCAGCTCGGTGAATCCGACAGAAGATCAAAGATTTCCTCAAGAACCGTGACAATTGAGCTCAAAGCCTCGAACCCGTGTAGTACTTCAAGACTTCAAGACGTGTTTGTGCATACAGCCAGGCACCGGAGACTCACTTGCATCATGTCTTCATCCCTTGAAAGAAAGTTGTGAAGAACTGCTGCCAAACACATTTTGTGGAAACAAGCTGATGGCTTTCAAATCCATTGGACATCATGGCAAAATATTTTTTCGTAGCTGTGCTGCCACTTTCCAAACCTAATTTCTACCAGCTCTTGCTCGTGTATGTCTAGTGTTCTTATTCTATTGCACTGACACTGCATAACTTACTGCATTTTTTCACATATGCTTCCTACTGCTGCAACGAAGTCTACAACTTGAGCGTATCATTCTTTATACGGGCGCTGTTTAGCAACCTGTGCTTTTATCACTGTATACATACTCTTACTACTATTGGTATTAGTACTACCACAAGTGCTACTATCGCTCCTACTACCACGCCGACTGTTGATACCGTTGCCACTTCTACTTCTACTAAGACTACAGTTACCATTGCTTTGACCGCTACCGTGACTTTTGTGTCCTCCATCATACTGAAATCGGATAATTACTTGTGCCTTGTCATATTGTACCTGTGTCTTCAGCGTTGTTACTGCTATTCCCGCTACTACTGCTCATGCGAATACGAGTACTACTGGTACCACGACTACTGGGATCATTGTTCCTTCTACTACTACCGTTGCTACTCATGTTACCATACTACTACGAATAAGAACGCTGCTGCGACTACTACGACGGCAATTGCTCCTACTACCACTACTATGGCTACTACTACTACTACTACTAATACTACTACTACTACTACTACTACTACTACTACCACTACTACTACTACTACTACTACTACTACTACTACTACTACTACTACTACTACTACTACTGTCGCTACTGTTACTACGATTGCAGCTACCCAAACTGCTGCTGCTACCTTGGGGATTGCCAGTGCACTGTTACTACCGTGACTTCTACTACAAATACTACTACTGCTGATACTGCTAGGACTACAACTAATACTGCTAATAGAACTACTACGATTGCTGGTGGTACTACTACTATTACGGTGACCATTGCTGCTGCTATTAATTCTACTATGGTGGTATTGCGAATAGCACAATGGCTTTCTGTAGTGTTCGCAATAGATGAACTGATAGGACGTACTAAAATCGTTCTCACCCGAAACTACGCAAACCAAAGTAACAAGAACACCAAGCCTGCGGAATAACACGTTGATTCTATTTTGGAATTGGTTTGTATAAATGTTAAATCAAGGGAAATAATTGGTAGATTAGAAGTTGACCAATCACAGGGAGCTATGCCGCACTTATCCTCGACGATCCTGATTGGTTGAGGCTCATCCACGTGCGCAGCTACGAAGCTGTCCCTGGCTGTACCACGTGTGACGGCGGCTGAATCACCACGCGTTCCAGCCAGCAGTTGTTGCTGCCAACACTGAGCTACGTTCGCAGCTCCGTCAGCTGATTCAACAATTCGCTCCTGTTTTCCAAGAAGGCCTAGACCTGTGTACACAACTCCAAGCTACGTTACAACCCAGGTAAAACAGTCATCCGGTATTCTCTCCCATACGCCCCCGTGCCGTATACAGCTCAGCCATCGGTGGATCGAGAACTTAAACATCTTGAGGATCTTGGAATTTTGTCCCCAGTCACGTTTTCAGGATTTGCAGCACTAGTGAAGTACAATGATATTTGGATCCGCCATCAGACCAGCTGCGCAACAGATGCGATTGAATTCCAAGCCTGCCACAATAACAAGCGATTCCACTGGAAATACTTTTAGATAGGTTCAAATTACCGACACCGATCATACAGATCGACGAACCGGAAGCAGAGCTACTACCACGTTGCTAGTTTGATCAACCAATAAACCAACCATACGGTTGAAGCTTGATCCTAGTCGTCAAACCTACAATTGCCAAACAAAAAGGGAAGGTAATAGGAAGTCAAAAACCCTCCTCGGAACAATTCACTAATCAGCTTGAGAATGCCACTTCGTGTTGAACAGCTAATAGACAATCAGATCACACGAGACTTAGCCCTGTTTGGCTAATCGAGCAGTCATCAGCAGTCCAGCGCAAATCCGGTGGGAGGTCAACAATTATTCCTGCTGACATTTTATCAACCCATAGGGCGGGTATAGCTCATCGAGATTTATAGGGTAGTTGAAGTAATTGATATTGGTATATTGATTGTATTGTTAAAGTGGCATAGTATTCATGTCGCACGTCAACATTTTATCGGTGAGCTCAGCTGAATTCCGGTAGTACAACGGCTATTGGGAAAGTGGGGCGAAAACGGATGTCGCCGCGCTGGACTGCAAAATGTTTTTTGTTTTATTTGAGTGGTTTTGGAGAACACAGAGAAATCATATATTTCAGGCCATGGAAAACATGTTTACACGACTTACTGTGCTGATATGGTAGAAACTTCATGGATGAGCACGTGCTGTCAGCCTTCAGTTCATCATCTCAAAACAGGAATTCAGAAAGTTTTGCGACTCTTTGCTTATGTGCGAGATGTGAAACTTCGAACTCTCCAAAGAGCGCACATAAACAGCTCCGTTAACCGGCTTGTCACGAGTGTTGTCAACCCATTAAGTATGGGCTATACCCACTAGACACAAAGCCTGTCACACTGTAATGTACAATTTATTCATTAGTTAGCGGATACTTGTGGGTCTTAGTGAAAGATCATACGCATTTGAGCATTTCTTGGAGCTCATCATATATCAAAGGTAGTTTCAATCCTACAAGCGGCAAAGTCTTCCAGCAGTATTTAAGTACCCAGTCGATGAGTGCCACAGTTTCCGACTAAAGGTGGCCACGTCCTATTCAAGTGCGAATAAGAGTCCAAAGTACTATCCTGAATGACTGCGAAGAACCTAAGAAAGCCAGTGCTGCATTCAGCTAGCAGTATTGACACATCTACTGAAGATTTCTCGTTATCGCCAATCGATGCAACTGCGAACTGGTTACGTTTCTTAAATACAACTTCTGTAATGAAAAATACGCATAAACCTAGTTCTGTATCAGGATAGGGCCCCGAGAACGCGTTATACTGAGCTAAACTATTGTTTTACGCCTTAGCAAGGAAATCCACATGAGTAAGATAGTTAGCGTCAGGAAGCCCCATCGCAATAAAGCCTCCTTGAACAAGGCAAAACAGATTCCAGACAATCAATTGTGTTCACCCGACCAACCAATCAACGGGCCTTCATCCACTCGTGTGACCGGAACAACCGTGAAAAATTGAAGAAAATTGTCCGACCAAATTGGTGAAAATACTCAGTTGGTCAGGCCTGACTAGGTAACAGTCCTACTGGACGGCTACGTTTTCATACCTACAGAGTTATTTGATTTGTTTTGCTGTTACTTTCTGATTTTCGCTATCGGACCAGTGCGACAGGAGTTGCAACGGAGATCGATTGCAAAGGCTGCCCGTAGAAAAATTGCGTAATCGAAACGCGAGGGGCCACAGCAGTAAGTACCATTCTCGTTAGGGTGATTGGCACTCGAAATTCTATGCCCCAAACCTTTACAATCCACCACAAATGTCTCTAGTTAAACCTACCGCAAGTTGTTGGATGGGGCACAGCTCGGTAAAAAAAGTGTCTAACTCAGTACTAGATAGTGAAACATGTACTGTTCCGTCCCACTAACTCTAGTGAGAAGACTGTTCTGGCTTGGAACTATCTCAGATAGTTTACATGGAATTCAGGAATCATTATCACCATTTGTTGAGTCACAAACTAGTTGACTCAAAATTGCATCGATTAACCTTTCTTTCGATTGAATGACTGTTGATAGGGCTAGCGAACACCTGACGCGAATCTACTCTCGTCTCATCGATCCGTAGTCCTGTCCTTCGTGATTCCGTTCACTCAGAGGTTGACCTGGACTCTGGACAGGGGTGACCGAAAACAAGACTTGGATGTCTACCAATGATGAATCAACCAAAATCCTCAAAGTTTAGGCAACGAGTTTTCATAAATTCTTATTGAAAGTAACCCTTGTTCTTCATCAGTTGCATAATCCTAATATGCTCTTTGAGTGGATTGTCTAAGAGTAAACCCAAAGCCAAGAAAATCACACCTATACACCTCAGTACACGCTTCAAGCTCTATCATGTTACGAAACGTTTCTATCAAATGAATACATTTCTCGTCCGATCTTTGGCTATGGACATGGATACCCTCGCTACCCGGTTATTAGCTACAGCATCGTGGACTAGCTAGCAACCTACTAGAAAATGCTCAATGTGCTCCGAATTCGGACACCAAAAATTACCATTTATTGGGAAATATACCGTGTTCATTTTACCTTGTTCCAAGACTAAGTTTCCTCCCGTGGTTGTACTCGCTTTTACCGAATTAACATTGCTTGCCGGGTTAAGCGTGTGACCGCATTTCTTTGTCACTAGGATCATGTGCAATTTGTAGATGTTTGGAATTCCTTAAAAGTGGAAAAAGCCTCCTTGTCCATGTATGTGATCTTAACCGACAGCATTATCGGCACGCGCGCACTTCATTTCATTGACCGGTTAGTACAAACCAATGCGATTAAGAGTCTGTCCTGGTGTGCTTGTCGACAATTGGTCAACGTCAACCACCTGTTTAGCCAATCGGATCCATTGGTAGGAATAAACAACGCTTCTCTTTGGATTTCCAGCATTACTTTTTATCTCTATGCGAATAACAGTATTAGAGAAGGCGTACTGAAACGACTTCCACAAAATATCCTAATTAAGTAGGTTTTATAAACCTACATTATGCCAGCGAAAAAAGCCACTCAACACAACCGATAGCCCCGTGTTACATTTCACTTGGTTGATGCTCATAAAACTGCACTAAACTTCGCCAATTACACTTCTTTTCTGATCTTTATTTTATTGGCTTCTGTGGTGTTGGCATTGCCTGTCCAAACCCATGTTTAGTAGTTATCCATACACACTTCCGTTTGGTTTCTACCCCGACAAAACGTTTGGTCATTTTTCATTTCTACTTTCTTTCTCACTGGTTGAGAATTTTTGACATGAAATCTTTATTGATATGTATCAGACGAGGAAAAACTCTCAGTCACCGCCTGATTCAACATGAAGGTTGCTTTCGTAAGTTCATGAACAACCAAAGTTGAGCGATACATCCTTCGAAAGGTTACTGGTTCGAATAAGGGGATTGGAAAGGCCATTGTAGGGAAGTTGGCTGAGGCCTTGGGCTTCACTGGGGAATGGGATATCTATTTGACTGGTAAATTGTTTATTGCTTCTTTCCGCCTGATGGTTTAAGTCCGAAACGAGGAACTTGGAAAACAAAGTTTGTCAGAACTTCAGAAAAAGGGGCCGAATGTGGAATTTCATCAACTGGACATTAACGATTCAAATAGTCGTCAGAATTCCTTGCAATTTTTAAAAACCCAATATCCGGATGGAATTAATATTGCAATCAATAATGCCGGGATTATTTACCACTTCTGTGGGAATTGTGGTACTGTTCATTTTTTGTTAGAAAAGCTCGACTGTGCCGTTCGGTGAACAAACCCGTGCAACACTTCAAACCAATTTATTCGATACGCTTACCTTTATCGAGGAGTTTATACCTCTACTTGCAAAGGATGCTCGGTACAATCAGTTTGCTATAAATATACCATGAGCAGGGCTGTCATTGTGTCGAGTATGGCCTCTCATATGACATTGCCAAAGCTGAGTGAGGAGTTGTACAAGAAATTCACATCTCCAATGACTTTGGACGAAGTACGGTCGCTGGTCTATCACTTTATCCAGTAAGTGTTTCATTTTCTTGTGATCCCTGAATACGTGAAATAAAATAGCTCGCTTACATTGTTCTCCCTTCGTGGAATGTCCCAAGAGGGACAATACAACAATACAAGACTGCAGACAGCAGATCTGATTGTGCCAATAGTGGATACCTAAAGTGATGGTCAAACCAGCGCTAGCTGGGATTACCCCAAGTGACTCTAAAGGCATGTTGGTTGCGCGTATTCCTGATCAGTCAATCTGAAGGCAAATGTTACCTCGGTCTGTTTTTTCACTTCAGCTGCACCTCCAGGTGACCACTGTCAATGAAATAACGTCAGACACTCATAGGCATTTTTTATTGGTTGATTTTGAGATTCAAACGTCTTAGCTCATAACTTCGAACTAGACGGTGACAGTTTTGGTCATTTCCTCTGAGTGAAATGCATTCGAGAAACAAATATACACGCGTGCGATTGGCAGGAGATAGATTTTTTCATAACATGATTCATCATCGTTATACTCAGGCTCCTATAGAGAAACCGTCCAGGACAGAAATCGCTCGCTGTGCGGGAAATGCTCTGCTAACATTCGAAGTTAGTGTAGGAAGGGCGCCATATCATGTAGCGCATAAGTTCAATAAACCTTTAAGAGCCGCCCCAGATAGACTTTTAGTTAAGGTGTTCGTCACAAAATCGTCCACTCCGGGTTCGAGTCCCCGTTGGTGCTCGGTGGATGTGCACTGTTGATGATTCCTAACAGAGATGAAACAGCTGCACAGTACTTCAGTGGTCTGGACTTCCACACAGTATGATACACCATATTATGTAAGTATATGTGCGTTCAGTTATTATCAGGACGATTTATGATAAAAACATTGTGTCAAAGGAGAGGGTGAAGATATAAATGCGCCATGGGTTGCGCCTCTGTTGCATTCGGAGACCGAGTCGGTGGGTCTCGGAAATACCTTCCTGGAAGTCTGACATAGCTACCGTTGGTCGAAGTTTTCTTGCCCTGTTGAATCCCCAAGGATTAATCACACTAGTCCAGACAGACTCACTACGACGAACGATTCCCATCGATAAAACTTAACTGGAAAAGTTCTCAACACTTTTTTTCGGCCAGTGTGTTGCTTCAAGAACCAGTAAAGTACAAACAGTCGAACATCAACGTTACTGATTTTCTACTCTCACAAAATTCTGGTGATACGGAGGGTGAGTCGGCTATGGTCTTCCAAATGCGGCTTCCAAGGTTTGAAATCATGCTGGCAAATTGGTGTCACGGTTGTGGGATGCATTCACCGGACAAGCAAATGTCATGTCGTATTCGAAAATGAGTTAATTAGACACCTAATTTATATTCTGTCCACGTGAACGCTTTTCTTTTCGCATGCATCAGCACACCGTAACCCCGTGGCACCTGAGCTGACTACTGGCTTGGAGTGTCGGAATTTTCTATTATAGTCCATCGGTTGAATTAATCGATGACTAACATCATTCATCTCCATCCACTTTCTCATTTACACTTGGGCTTTTGCAACCAACGTTAGAAACTGTGAAATACTGTTCCTCATCGTTGATAGGAGGATCAGTGGATAAGAAAATCGCAAATCAACCGAGAGACTTGGACGTGCGAACGAAATGCTCGCCCAGCCATTCCGCACAGTGTATACCACACATGAATACGCAGCATTTTAGTCTGGCATTTCCTGTCTATTCGTTTCGTCAACAGTAGAGATGATATCGTCAGTACGCACTGATTGTTTCCGGTTAAAAAATACGTTCTCAGTCGTGCCTCATCAACGATTATTCGACCTCATCGACACTTTCAGGCGAGGATACACCTTTCTATTTGGCCAAATTACCAGTCGGAACCGGGGGCCCAGTCAACGAGTTCGTATCGGATCGCCGGGTTCGCAAATGGAACAGGTCTACACCGGTCGTACTCTGACCCCCAAATCCGATATGCTATCTATTCACACGAAAACAAATGACAACTACGGCTCACATTTTGATGGAACTACCGTAATGAATAAAATCGCCGATTTTAGTTTAGTATATTCGTTTGACTTATGTAGTACTAAGACAAACTGTCCTCTTCAAGTATCACTGAAATAGGTTTTCGCCACTAGCAAACATTGAACAGGAATGAAACCAATTTATCAATGAGAATTTCTCAGTAACAACTAACAATCGACAGTCGTATTAGGGATGAAAATGCATTCGCAAATTTTAATTCTGAAAGTAAATCATCGCCACCGCTGGTCACTATTTCCAAACCGAAATTGGTCGCAACCCCCTGCACGAAATATTATGCCCCTGTTGTATAACAAAAGGAAGTAAAGGGAGGGTGCCTAAACTGAAGCATAGTGTCGACGAAACAACAATGACAAAACAATGGGGGGAAGCACACGGTGTCCTTCGGGAATGGGTACATTGGAGCTTCGAACCTCTATCTAGTATTACTACTGAAACACCGGCAGTAGTCAGATTTTGACTTTGTCCGTTTAAGTAGAGCATCAGAATCAGCCACGAAAAAGATGTGCATGGACTTTTGCTTTTTCAACGTACATTTATTGAGTTTTTCGTCATTTTGTTTGCCTCAATTAAAATTTTATATTTGTGGGACAAGAGAGTTCAACAGACGGATCGTACAGCATTCTCGTCACTGCTACTCTGACTCATGTTCCTCAACGTCGCTAATCAACGACAACCACCATCCTTTGAGAATCATCCAGGAAATCCAGTGCCGACGCTAGCTTTTTCAGACTTCTAGGATAAGTAATGATAAGACCGCCGCTTCACTTCCCCTAACCGCGTCCAGCACGTGCGAGCAGAGCACAGAAAGGCAGACAATGAGTAGGCTTAGGCAAAACAAGTCCGATCCACCAGGTGCGTTGTCCACTTCGGTTATCCGCTCATAACACACGACGGCGCACCTCGTCCATACTCACTTGATGTTTCAACTAGACGTGGGTAATGCTTCGGAGAAATCGGTGGTCAATGTTGCATTAAGATCAACACAGCAGAGCAAACAACTGTTCCCGATGAATCCTATGCGTGCTCTTACTGTTCATGCGGGGTGACACGTCCCGTAAGCGAAATTCAGTTCCGTGTCTGGTACTCAGGACACGAAAAAGATACTTAGAAGGAACTTTAAAAGATCAAACTAGTTTCTTCCAGCAAGTTCAGCGAAAGAAATGGCTACCCCGAGAAGTACATTAGGAAGAACACAGAAGCGATTTCTTGCGTACCAAAGAAGAAACCTCCGTTGGAGGTCCCGCGCACACACGACTATCAAGGCAGCTACAAACTCTCCTGTCGATTATTTCCAACCCAATCCATGCATTTGCTGATGGCGCCACTCTCCTTTCCTCTCTTCCTTACCGCAATCCCCGCCATGCTGACGCCAACACCGATCGTGACCGTAGCGCAGTTCGTGTAACTTCAGACTCCAACCTCGAACACATCTCTTCTTGGGCCTCCCAAAATCACATTGCATTTAACGCTTCCAAAACCTCCAATTTCTCTGAGACGTCAATCATTCTCCCCACACTTATCCTTTGATTCAACTGTACTGCATTCTACAGACTCTACCTCTCTTCTTGACTTGTCTGTTTTTTTATGCTAGTCTGCTCTCATATCTCAGCTCGTCCTTCGTGTTGCGCGCAAATTTGGTTTCCTGTCTCGCACCAGATGGTTCTTCACACCGGCCCATTTTCTTCTGTTGTGCAAAACTCAAATCCGCCCGACACTCTGATAATGCAGTCACATGTGGAGTGGGGCTCCTTTTTCTATTCTTGACCGTGTTAAATGAAAGGTCGTGCGGTGATTAATGATCCTTCTTCAACTACCAATTTGTGGATACCTGCTTCGTCGTCCCTTTTTTTACCGGTACTATTTCGGATTTTGTTCTTCTGATCTTGCTTCAGCAGTTCCCTTTTCCAATTTTTTTTCCTAATATCAATTAGTCAGGCAGTTTGCCATCCATATCGAATTTCTGTCACTAGATGCTATTCTTCTACCTTTCAATCCTTTTTTCTCCCTCGTACTGCTAAAGCGTGGAACACTCCCTCTGTTTTCCACCCCACTTACGACCTCTCTCTCTCTTCAAAAGCAGGATCAATAAAATGGCTGTTACGTGGATGTTCCTCATCAACCTCTTTTACGGTATGTCTTTTGATTATGGGGTTTACCCCTTATACTGTAATTCACCTTGCGTGTGAAAAAGACTGAAATGTGTACTACCTACCTCTACGGTGATCTGCATACAAATAAAAGATAAACTGCCTGAACTGAAATCCTCCATGATAATTTACAAGTTCAAGTGCAAATGTGGCGCACCCAGCACAGGTCGTACGACCAGGCTTTTGTCCCAACGCTTTAAGGGATATCGTCCACGTTAGCTGAGTCATGAGAAGACCGGTGCCATCGTAAGCTCCACCTTGAACATTAGATGGATAGTGGTCATACGAATGACCAAGAAAATGCATACAAAGTGATATGCTCGGTCCCACTTAACCGATCGAAGTCAGTCCGAATTCGGGCCGTAGCCATGACAGAAACAACTATAATTCGCCTACAAAGCCCTGAACTACGTGCACAAAAGCTCCTAGACAAGGCTCTTTACCTACCCAGGTCAAGGCCGGAAGCCACGGATCGCCTACTGAACCGCGAAAACTCACTAATAATTGTCACACGTGATGGTGGGAGTTCAACTCTCACCATAACACCCATACCATACTCTCTACACCCCTCTGCCACTTTAGAACGCTGCGCCAATGACTTTTAACCCAGTCAGTAGCCAAAACAAAGAATGGTTAGGGGTATTTCACTAGTTTACTCAAAGATTTCTCAGCGCAGGTGATGAGAGTTTCGCTTTGCATCAACGACGCGAAAACAATCATTTAGACATACCAAATGTTTCATGGTATTGGGATTACACTGAAGCACATTCAGCTCTGATCTCTCTGAAACAATAAGGGAATTTTAACAAAATACGACTCATGATGCGAAGTTCAGAACAGAAATTCAACAAATCCACGTAGGTATTGTGTCTGTGCGCAAACCTTCCGATTATCCCCGGTCAGTGATTCCTCGATTGTCCAATCCCAACGGAAGAGTCACCACGAAAAAAGTGTTAAATTAAAACGAAAACTTCACACTTTGTATTGCATGAAGCAAGGAATGTATGGACACATATGCCGTTCGTTACTGACCACCCAGCGTGGTGCGCAGATGTAATGGGTTAAGTTAGATCACAGTATGTCATAAGTCTGATTGATTGGTGGGTTGGTGTGATGGGTAGACAGTAGGTTGTCCGTCAACGGTTGGTGTGAACAGCGACGTGTGATGGACTGATTGTTTCATGGACACGCGTCAAGAATGCACTGCTAGGTGGGATATGCGGGCTTTTTCATTGGTTAGTGCTCACAAAGCACCCTGTCCGTAGGTTGGAAGAATGCGGGCTGCAGCCTTGCTGATGACGTGTTTTCAGGGAGATTTCCGACTCCTTGACAGCACGGATACTACCGATTAGTCTGGAGTTGCTCTTAATCCCGCGCTAATCACATTTGCCAAATATTTGCTTTACATTAAGTTCCAGTTTGAGGTGCGATCGCGACAGAAGATCGCATTACAAATGTAAGGGTTATAAATGGGCCACGCTGGGACAAAAGTTTAGCAAGTGAGCGCTTAGCAGGAAAACCCAGAGAAGCAATACAATTTAAAAACCTGCCACGTTGTTTCATCTTCGAAGAAGAACAATGGTTTTTCTGGTCGGGGGACTAAACAAAAACGGTGAAAGTACCATTTGTATTAATTTCCTGGCAGACAACGGGCGAGGAAAAGAGGAGTACATAAGTCAAGTCAAAATACTACTAAAAAACCGGTCTCTGCATCGACAAATCAACAGCAACCCAAGTTAAAAGGAACTTAGTCAGGTAAGTAGGAGATGAGAGCTAGACACTCGGAACTATGAACTGCTAAAGATACATAAGAGAAGTTTTTTGAGACCAATAACTGAATTACGGGGAACGCTAACAGAAATCTATGGAAACAAGTAAACACTCCTCACAGGGCGCCAACAGTCATAAAACGCCCTGTGGTATTTCGAAAAACTTCACACGGTAAACACAGAGGGGGGAGGGGGGATGAATGAAGTCGTGATCTTCCAGTGAATTTCAGTACCTTTAAATCTGACCAGAGAAGCATCATAAAATCTACAGAAACAAACAAGTGGGACTAAGAAACATGCGAATTGGTAGCTGTCTAATAATTAGACGCCTAATGAACACCAGGAGCTTTTCAGCCTTTCGGTGAGTAGGGAGAACTAGTTGAATGCCATTCAGCGCGTCTCCAGGCGGCGCATAGAAGCGGTCACGTCCATAGTTAGCCACGAAAAAGCAACAGATCACAACAAGCAGTCGCGGGCGATCAGCGGCACAGTTACAGGAGGAGGAAGCGAATTCTTCGTCTGCAAGTAAGCCGCCTACATAAAATCCGCAGAAGTTCATAGATAGCAACGTGACATCGACGAAAGTGACCCACCGCCAAATAAGGCCATTGTCTGTTGCCTCTTACTCAGTCATTCTGAGTGGCGTAAGATTCACTAGAACGTGTTGGGCATCCTCGAATAGCAGGCCACCATTAAACAGACGTATGAAGCACTCGATCGGTTACTGGCTCATAACATACGAACTTCCCGTTGCCCGACAGGTATCACTTGATTGTGCATGCACTAGAGGTGCCATCCATAACAAAAAGCCTAGTGCTACTAAGGACGTCACTTCGTATCCTATTCCCAGGACTCTTCATGAAGTTTTCTAGAAGCACCGTTCATGCTACGGTCCCCGGGGAAGCGACCTCCCTCGTGTCCTCCCGGCGGCCGGAGTGACAAGTACGCTGGATAGGACCTTAACACGATAAATCGCTTGCCTGAATGTGGGAACACTCTTAGACATCTGAGGTCGGGCTATCACTGCACACACTGACATCGAAATCATATGCCTTTCAGAGGTTTGAATACGGAATTCTAGTACCAGGTTTGTAAAGGTCTCCCGTCATAGCGGATCAACGGACAACTCGGGTTTCCACAGCGTCGCGATAGCTGTCAACAAAAGGGTTAACAAAACACTACTATCACGGGACCCGATTACCCTCATATCGCCTTAGCTAGTTTCCGCAACTTACCTTTGAATATATTGGCTGTCGCGGTGCATGCTCCAAAGGTGACAGCTGAAACAACAGTGAAATACGAGTTCTGTGACCGACTGCAAGAGGTGGTAAACAGCGACCAAGATAGTGACGCTTTCCTTGTTTCAGGGGACTGGAACACCCAACTGGTCCCACCACCAAAGCAACTAGACACATTTTGGAAAATAGTATTGGACAGCAGTGTACCAATGGCGAAAGTTTCGCCAGCCTTACAAGTTGCAACATTCTAACCCTCACCAACACTCGCTTTCAACATCTCTAATGACCACCACACAGCGTACCAGATCGACTGCATCTTGGTACGACGGAAGATTGCTAATCATACCGAGGCGTGGAGACTAGTAACAAGGACGGCACTGACCACACCCTCGTCCGAGCACGCTTGAAGATCCACTCAGCCAGCCACTGCAAAAACTGCGCTTCGAAGAGGTTTGAAACAATTGGGTTGAGACTGCCGAATAAGCGTTAAGCGGTCTCAGATGTTATTGCCTTCTATCTAGCCCTCCCACACTTAGGTGGGGAAGTACCAGTGGAACATCTATGGGCTACACTGAAGGCATCAATCAATAATCCACTTTAGGCGAACTGGGATTCGTGGGACGACGACAGCAAGATTGGATCTCAGGGGTGACTGACCAATTAACCACGAAGGACCCTCTCCTTAGTGGTTACCCAGACTTCCCGGACATCCGATGACAAGCCAGCCATTCGGCCAGAAGCGACCGCAACGAGTACCGGTCCGAAATCAGGGAAACCATGGACTGTGGTCGACTGCAGTGATTACTCAAAACTCTTTCGCCTAATCCGTATTGCATACGATAGGCGAAAGAACCTCAACTTCGCGATGCTGCCGGACTACTCATTCCTGAGAGGGATGAAAAGATGAAACGATGGACTCAACATTGATTGTTTACTGAACCGTACCGTGGCAAGTTCCGTGCACCAACTACGACGCTTTTAGCAACCTACAAAGTAGATGGGACATTTCCGGTGCAACACACGAGCTGAAGAATCGAAGGTCTCTTGGGGAAGACGGTATCGTACCGGAGATGTACAAGTCATGTCCTCGACAATACTCGAGCCCCCTCCACACTCCATTTCGTTCAAGCTGGAGAAAAAACAAATTCCAACGGACTGGGGAATTCCAATGTTATTCCGTCCTCCGAAGAAACGTGACAGAACCGAGTGCGTAAACTACCGCTGCATCAGTATAATCAACATGACTGCTAAATATGCTCCGTGGTTTTGTTAGACAGCATCTCAGCAGTGAGGTGCGCGGGCACACACCCTAATCAGAGGCTTTTACCAAGCCAAAGACGAAGCCTAGATGCGCATTAGCACCGCCAGCAGAGTATTTCTTCAGCTTCGCAACGCACCCTGGATGCGCAACGAGATTAATCTTCGGACCAAAGTTCACATCTTCTGGATTGCCGTCCGCCCAATATTGACCGACGACTGTGAAAGATAACCACTACGCGTCGAAGATATCAGGAAGCTATAAAGAGTTGACCACGGGTGTCTACGACGCATCCTGAACGTCAGGCAAAGCTGCCTTGATATGGAAGAGCTATCACTGTTCCAACGCCAACGACTGCAGTGGCTTGGACATGCTCTAAAACGGCGAATTCCGGAGATCAGTGCCCCTCTCTTTCTCTCTCTCGTCCAACGCCCAGATTGACGCTGTCGCTTTCGAGGACAACTAAAAACGTGGAACAGCATTGTCATATTTGACGTTCAGCGACAAGGGCTCTGGTCTGCCTACGGCGTTCGCAACTAGAAGCAGAATAGGATTTCCCTGTGCTCATATCTCTTCTCCGACCGTCGCTCGTGGGACGGTGCTATTTGCGACATCTACGAGGCTTTCCCCTCTTCTCGCAGGACCTAGCCGTATAAAGTAAAAAGATAGTAAGCGTAAACCGGTGAGTTCGGATGTACAGCAAGAAATCATGTTTAGTACTTCTATGAAATATAAATTTCACCAAAACGGCATTGTACAAGCTGGCCGAACCAGTTTTTCTTATCTCAGAGGATGTTCGATGCAATAGAAGTCTTCGAACACACAAATCCAGAGTACTAGATTACACGGTATATCTTCCAAGTAGTGAACATGCACTCGCATTATGGATGCCACTTTAGCATGATCCAGGGTGTTTTCTCGGAACAAAAGTTGACTTTATGAATATATCAACGCTGAGGATAAAATGAGAACAAATTCAGTTGGCACCATTGGCGAAAACCTGTCTGGACCACTGACCTCATCACACCTCATCTTTAGTATACCATATACTCAGAAGGAATATATCATCCATAAACTCTTCGTTTAAGGTTGGTGTAGAGCCCAGAGCCATTATTCGACATGCAATACCTGTCAATTTCGCTAATTTGCTTCTCTATCATCCAATTTTCTCGTACACTTTCGTAACTGACTTCATTATTTACTTTGTGGTATTCGCTTCATTTTGCCTACTAACAAGAATTTAAGTAGTAAGTTGTGAAACTCGACCTCTCCAAGACGTATACACATTCATTGTCTACACTGTACTCAACTGCCCTCAGAAATTGAGAACAGAACACTGTGAGTGCCAGGATGATACAAATGACAACCAAATGGAACGGCTATAGCACGATCACGGAAACGCTTCTTTTCAAGCATCAAAACAGCTGTCGAGTGTTCATTGGGGTCCTTTCACCCTTGCTACTTTTCCCGGTCTGCCCCATGCACGTATCCGGCGTTCCGACACAAACTCATTGATCGGCTCTGTGATACGCAGCGGAAGTGTAGCCAAATAGAACGGTGTGTCGGCACCTGCGTAGAACACAAACATGAAACAAGGAAAACGTAAAGTTAAGTAACGTTTTTCAAATGGTGAGTGAATTAGGAAAACTCTACAACTCGAACTGACTGAGATAATCTAATGCTAAACATCTGTTTATTGATGCTTACTCCAGTGGACTCTTGCACGACACGAGTACCGTGCCTTGGTGATAACCTGTGCGGTTCGCTATGACCTCTGATCAACTGCAGTCTGACGAGATTTTCTGCCCCAAGTCAGTCAAAGCTCACGCTTCCCCTAATTCAGTGTAGCAACTGGGGCTGGACTAACTGTTATTGAGGCCGGGTGATCGCAAGTTTGTATTTTCGAACAAAGTTTCCCGTCTGTTTGTACACCTTGGTCATAAGTGAATGGTATTACTGACATGGAGACTCCGCTGAGTACTAACTCTGAATTTCGCGTATTCTTGATCGCCTTCTCGTTCTCACGGGTAGTGGATACTACTGTTCTGGTTAACGTCTTCGTAGTGCCGAGCATTAGAACTACGTGTAAGTGGTCCACGTAGTACGAAGGACCGAAGAATGCGTTTAATAGGAAAACTGCGAGGTAAGGTTCATCAACCTTGAACTATGCCCACCCACTTCATTTCATGCGAAGGAAGACTCACACAAATGATAGCTCGTAAGTTAAACTGATATACAGGTGGTCGTGTATGCGAAACAGGACTCGCGACAACGAATGAAGATGGTGATTCGCTGATTAACGACAGAAGAATCGGAGAAACAGTACCCAATCAGAATGTGCTAGCCCCGAAGGGACCGGTTAAACGTTCACATTTTGCAGCATCACCGAAATAGACAGTGCATTCACATGTTTTGTCATCTGTGTTGGATCTCGATCATTGGAATTGGATCGGCCGATCCCAGCGGAATTGGACTGGTATAACCTGTGAACTATTCTGGACAAAAGGGACGTCGTGTCACCAACCAACGCCAGACAGCACAGGCGAATATCATTCATCGCACGCACGCCAGTTTATATACGACGAATTGCCCAATCAACATTCAGCGTTGGTTTGGCCAGTGAATGCAAGGGTAAATATCTAAATTTGACGGAGACGAACAATAACTGCCATAGAACTTGCGATATCATTTTACAAGTTTTACCACAATAACGCATACTTTGACGACATTTCTGTTTCATTATAATGCAAAACATTCCCTGTCAGTTATTTGCTGCATGCATTACGTCAACCTTCGTCGGAACTAATCCCGCTCTTCTTGAACATGTGGATGACATTGTTCTTCTGAGTGGAGATCCAAGTAAGTTGTATGCTTTTCTAGACAGCTTGAATAACTGCGTAGCAATGTTCGGTATGCGTTTTGCACCTTCAATGTGCAAGGTGCTGTTGCACGATTGGGTTGGTCCAACACCAAACCGAGAAGACGAGACCCGATAGACAAGTTCTGTTACCTGGGCAGCTGCATTTCACCCGGAGGTTGGATATCGGATGGGTTGTCTTTGCGTATACAGAAGGCTCGTTTAGCATTTGCCAATCTGAGTCATCTGTGACGTCGACATGACATCCGCTTATCTATGAAGGGACGACTGTATGCTGCAGCAGCCCGTGCTTCTGCATGGTTCAGAGATATGGCCACTACGGGTTGAGGATATACGAAGATTGCCAGTGTTTGGACAAGGATGTCTTTGTAACATTGCTCAAATCTGGTAGGAACATCCTGTAAGCAATGCTGAGGTTCGGCAGAGGGTCTTGAGTTCACGAACCAAATTGTTAGACGGAACGCCATCACGACGAGAGTGCACTTAGGTGTAGTGCGATGGTTTGCGTACCTCCATGAACGAAACACCCATGCAGAAAGGCTTCCTTGAGCCGAAGATACAATCGTGCCTGATAGGTCAATGAGCAGAGGCCAGATGAAGTCCAGTCTTCTGGTCCTCCAGTGTGGAAGCAGATCTGAGGTAGAGACTCGATCGGTTAAAACAGTGGAAGAAGTATCGATTCAAGCAAATGGGCTTCCACTCAGCCACCCAAAGGCTTTGCGGACTGGTTCTTATTAGAGTGAAAGGCTTTGGTTAAAAAAGATAATCGTTCTCCTGCTTTCTGGCTGGACACCCTAGCAGTACGCGTCAAACATCTCTCATGAATTGCACGAATATAAAGATTTTATTACTGCATCAGTCGTCGCGCATAATATCTTCTCGGATTATATTACTACACCTCGTCAATCGAATCCATCAGGGATCAGTTTAAGGTCTTTCACTGATTGCAATCCAGCAGAAGAGATACGGAATTGTAGGTATATGACTGCAAACGATGTGAACCTAATGCACAAACCTGAAGTTTCATCTTACTACAATGATGAACTCAATGAGTCTGGTAACTGAACCAAAAACCGTGGCAAATGCCACTTGATATGGGGATGTGCAATTACCTAATTCAGGATAACATAAAGGATGGATGAATATATCTAGGTCTCGAAAATTCACATGCAATCTAACGAGTTTCAGATATTATCCATCAGGTAATTTCGACAAATGAATGTCATTCACCATCAAAGCCATGCTCTGAAGCGATGGCAGACGCCAAGAAATCATTTCATCGGATCTTATGCACAGTGGTCTCCAGAGAAGCAAGTATATTGTTATATATTCACCAAGCATTTGTTGGACTAAATCCCGAACACCATAATCAAGCATGAGTGTTAACACTGAAGTGGGGTCCTGTACGCGTGCTTCGGTGACACAATATACATCCATTTTAAAGGTTTCAACAGTTCTAGCTAGGACAGCCTGTTGCTCTATTTTTCGAAGTGTGCGGATGTAAAGAGCATCAAAATGAAGGAAAATTTTGGGTCGAAAATCGATTCTCTTTTGCCCTTTCCTCCAAGTTGCTACCACCATCTTTGTGAATTGAGTCCAAGACACTCCTCAACCAGTTGGCTGTATAGACTGAAGGATATGGCAGCGAACCGTGAACAGTGGGAATCGTGTTGTCACTTTCTGTCGAATCAGAATGATTGATCAATGTGAGTTTGTGCAGTTAGACTGTATATTCTGTGTTGGCTACGAGGGCGGTGTTTACTTTTCCCTCCCGTGTAGGTCTACTCCCTGTTCATTTTGTATATTCACTCTCTCTATTCCCAAGTGCAACATGGTGAGAAAGACAGTGGCCGGTGAGGCTTGTCGTGCTGTTTAACCCTGTACGGTGGTGGTGTGGTTAATTGTTATCCTCCTACAGGTTACCACTCTTGAGGTCGTGGTGTATGCTTTGTCAGCGTAAGCATAAAATGAGTAAGAACATTACTTCATCGTAAACTGCTAGTTTGTCATGTTCATTTGGCCTTTTCTATCTACCCAAGTTTTATTATTATTGTTATGCCCAGTTTCCGCCTTGTTGTTTTCAGGTTCTACCGTTCAGTTGTATGTCGAAAAAAGCCTACATTCTAGGCTTGTGCCTTGACCATTCGGATTTCGTAAACATACACGCATCATAATTAAACCATCATGATCGCACAGGAGGGCAAGAAGTGTGAATGCCAATTATGTCGCGGAATTTCAGAGCTGGCCATAACGAACCGAACTGAGACAATCGTACTTTGCGTGTTATAAACAGGCCAGAGCTTTCTGGGCTCTGTCATGTTTTATTGCCCCCTGAAGTCGATGGAATTCGTGTCACTTTAATTCTGTAAACCAATTCTATTGAGTATTATTCACAGCACACAATTGGTACTTTTGTTCACAGTGTTACTATGAAACACATTTCCCTTCCATCTGCTACTGTACGCAGGACTCTACACGCGATTAAAGATTAACACGGAAAGCGCTACAATATTACCACCCATCAAATTTAAAATTTAACGGTACAAAACACTTTTGAAGCTGGCGCCAAATCATCGAAAGTGACAAAAGTGAAACAACTTTCGCTACTATGCTAATTTGAGTCCTTTCGAGCCATGTCAAAGTAGAGCATAACTACGGTGTTCAAGGATTTAAAAACTACGCAGACCCGGTTCGCCACAAACCTCAATACGTTTGAGTGTCAGTGGATCCCCCTGGGATTCTAACAGTTAATTTGATTCCCACTGCTAACAAAAAGAACTGCATGATATGTTTCCATTATCCAACTCAGCGCGTTCCTCCAACGAGAAAATAACTACTATCACCAGATATTCTAAACATGAGAATTGTGGTGGACCGTGTCAGACTACAAAAAGCCAAATGTGATGTATTTGACGATCTGCGGTGTCCAAGCGGCCAATCTGGAAAGCTTTTTGTTACCGGTCAACTTCCTCCATTAGAAGCCACTAATCATGCGAATCTAAACTAAACGATCGTACTTATCATCTTCATCGTGCAGCGTTAAACAACAAGGCAAGCTTCACTGATCGCTGCCTTTCTCAACATGTCGCACGTAGCAGTATAATAAATGAGTATACAAGGTGGATAGGGAGTGGACCTACAGGTGTGGGAAGAGGAGAAGAAAGCCCTCGTAGCCAATTCACGGAATACACAGTCCGTGTGTTGGCTACTCGGACTGCGTTGTGAATAAACAGTTAGGAGATTTGGGTGCCCGGGTGGAGAAGCTGCCATCCATGGGTGGCAGCGAATTTTCAACTGTTTTATTGTAGTTCATCTGTCTGTGGTGCAAACCAGTTGAACAGCTTCAACTATTTTCCAATCAACACAGGGTCAACGGTGTGCAACGAAAGTTGGGGGCAATAACGGGGATGGTTTGACTCACCTTGTTCTGGTGTCTTGCTACCTTTATGGTGAGTCATGTCGGTGTCCACATAGCCAGGGCAACACTAAGAACGGAAATTGGAATGTAAAATTTTTTGTTAGACGAAGAGATCGAACAGACGAAATTAATGTCAATAACAAGTGTCTGTATTATATATATATATATATATATATATATATATATATATATATATATATATATATATATATATATATATATATATATATATATATATAATGCATGTGCACAAAAAGACAACGTAGTCAAAAGGATATCATCGAGGATCTTGGACAATAACGACCCGACTTCGATCCCCGTCACCGCTGGACACTTCCCCATTTGGCAGTCTTAAATTGGCCGCGGCCCCCTTCCTGAATTGTTGCACTTTATTGTATAATAAATGAAAAAAGTTGAGAGAGTAGAGTACTTTTTAACCGTGGAATTGACAATACATTTATCTTCGTAACTTTATGCCTGGTAAGACTAAACGGGGCCTAGTTTAATACCTCACAAATAGAATAAGAACTCGCACGGAAGACACCATTAGAAAAGAACTCCGAACGATGCGAAGAATCTTCGTACAAAACAGCTACCTAGACCGATTAATTGACGAGAGGATGCGAATGGGGGTGGAAATTCTAAGACAGCTTGTGGCGGAAAGAAGGCCAGTATACAATTTATTGTCATTCAAAGGCGACACGTTGGAAGCGATTATACCTTGAGGATGGTCAGGGATCATCACAGAAACGTTCACTGCAGCTAAGCTCGAATTCAGGCCGGCGGTATTTTGCGGTTAAAACGATTAAGACAATCGAAATCCCGTCTAGAGTTAGGCCGGAATCTTAATTTTTGTAGCCATTAGTCTCTATCACTTCCACCTATTTGTTTAACTGGTTCAGTTTTCTTGCATGAATTTCTTTCAATAATCGTTAAATAGGGATCGCTGATAACCAGAACTTTTGCAACTCCGCCTACATGATAAAGCGCACGAAATGCTATTAAACACACTCTGTTTTTCTGCGAATGCTTCTGAACCAAACGACTTAGAGCAACCTCATATGGCATGCTGATGTGTCAGCCCATCGCTATACCGAATAAATATACGGACTTTAAACATGAAACAAATAAATCAATCCATCCCGGAGAAAGTGTCTGAGAGGGTGTGAAATGCTGTCAAACCTGCCCCTGGAGGAGTGGCAAAAACACTGAACTGGCTTGAAAACACAACGACTCTGGTCGTTAATGACTCATTTCTGATACTTAGGAATCTGTTATTGAACAGTGTCCACGTCACATGTGGCTTGTGAATGAAGTTTACTCAAGCTATACATTCTGATTGGAAGTAGTGACCTCTCGTTTATCAAAGGAGTGGGACGTCGCGAGATCCAAGGATCTCTGAGCTGGGACAAAGAAAGCTACTCGCATATAACGACTCGCTGATAAGCATACGCCAGATTTCCAAGAACATTTCCAGATCGATGACAGTTATTCGTAACCTTTAAAAGGATCCCAATTACCTTGTCGTTATGGAAAAACGTGGAAGTCAAATAAAAATCCCCAAGCTGTCCACGAGAACACTCCTGCGCAGTGCTTCGAACTAACTGACGAGTGCATCAGAGCTGCAGAAATCCTTGCAGTTAAATGTAAGCGTTTGGAGCCTGTAGAAACTCCCATAGTCTGCACCGGATCTTCAGTGAACAGATTAAATTATTGCATTGAATGACTGACCGTCATTTTTAAGACTGAGAGGAATGTGTCGTAAGTCACATAGCATGGAATACTGAACGGAATGATGCGATAATTAACGATAATGAAAAGTTTAACTGCCACCGATGATTATTGACAGAATCATGCACTACTGACACAACTTCAAGAGAAACATACTGCATCTCAGTCCTCGAGCCTTTTGTGGTGATTCTGTGATGGTCTGCAGGCGACTTTCGATTATGGGGAAATCTTAGCTGGCAGTCTTAGAAGGGGAGCTGACCACTAACTCTAACAACAGAATATTGAATGGATTTTTACTCCCGATGATTCCGGAAAATCGACAAGGAAACATGATTTCTTAACGCGACAACGCTACGGTCAACCTCGCCAGAACGTGGAAACTGTACCAGTATCAAGATTATGGACTGGTCCGCTCACAGCTCATATTCAAACCCGGGGCCTGTTGGGGAGGAGAGTCTCTGCGGATGGAAGAGTCATCGTCACTCCGCACGAGTTGAGATCTACTGTTCTCGATGAAGGGGGCAGCATAGAACTTGAGACCATCCGGAATTTAATTGGAAGCATGCTCGGACGTTATGTTTCAGTCATCAGTAATAAAGATCACCATGCTTCGTAACCAGCTGGTTGTTTCTGCCACTGGTTCAGAGATAGGTTTAAAAGCATTTCGTACCTTCTCAGGCACTCTTTCCGGAATAGATCGACTCATCTGTTTAATGTTTAAAATCCGTGTACACATTTGATATAGCAGTTGGCTGGCACATCATCATGCCATATTAGGTTACTCTAAGTCGTTTGGTTCAGAAGCACTCGTAGAAAAACAGAGTGGGTTTAATAGCATTTCGCGCAATATGCGTTATATCACACACAGGGCCCGGAACCAAGCATGCTTCCAACACCAGAGGAGCAACTCATAGTAAAAACCTTCGAGACGCCGACTGCGAATTGGTAAATCGCCGGCTTCGCAAATCGTTTCACTTGCGTCTAGCTTTTTCCTACTGTGAGAATGATGATCGCAAAAAAATCACATGAATGCTCCTCTAATGGAAGTGCGCGCAACAGTGCTCGTGATAGACACAACCTAATGGGCTGTGTCGGGTCAGTGCAAAGGCCTACGTTTATGAATGGTGAATTTAGAAACATGCAATTGTCCGCGCCCATTGAGGCCTAGTGATAGAATGTTTTATTGACGAACCTGACTTTGTGGTATAACGAAAGTGACATCACAATATGACGTGCCTGAGAAGGACCGCAGGCGACTGTGAGCGGCAAGGCAGTAAGACTGATACAGAAAAGTCGGTGACTAGCTATGGATCGTGCGCTTCCCCTGAATTGCCGACAAAGAGCGATGGCCATGTTTACTGGGAGCCACATTCGCCAGGTCACACTGCTCTCCTCAAACAGACTTGGCGTTTTAAACCGTAGCATTTGCAGGCAGAAAACCCAAACTGTCCGTTGGGCGAGCTCGGGCTCATTCTAGTCGTGATTAACCACCGTACTGGTGGCCGTTACATTATTTGCAACCTGCCGATGGGCTCAGTAACATGCAGCTATGCTCTTTCTTAAGGTAATTTTGCGTAAACCTCGTTGCAATAAAAAAACTAGAAAGGATAACAATTATTTTCCGTAAACTAGGCAGTGGTAACGCTAATTGATTGTACAGCCGTTGCCACTCATCTGCGTATAGCTAAACTCTCGGTGTACAGTGTATGATCCCTTGATATCGGAAATTCACGAAAAAATTGGCATTGCCGTTGAGTATTATTTTAAGTAATTTTTGGGAATGTTGGAGATTTCGGCCATTTTATCACAACTCTACGTCACAAAACTAAACTGAATTGTAATATGTATTAAAAGCGAACGAATAATTCTACTGAGCTGTACGGTCAATGCGACTTCCAGTAGGTCAGATAGCCATATATTGTCTTCTCGTCGACACTATGGGATATAGGAATCCATGAAATACGTTTCGAATTACACAAATCATAAGTCAAAATAATATTATCGAAAAAATGCTCGTTTTCATGCCAATATGTGTGGTAGAGATTAGTATTCAAACCTATCCACCAAGCAATCAGCAACAGACCAAGTCACTTCAACGATAAAATGACCGCGTAATGCGACCGATAGGCAAGGCATAAAACGACTAGTTCAAGGTTTGTTGCCAATCATAATGGTCAAGTTCATTTAAATCCTTACTGACAGAGCTGGTGAATTTAGGTGCCTAATCACAGATCTGAAGCTAAACTTAAGTAGTCAACACAAACCCAAACTACATGGTTGTCACAATCTCTTCAGAAAATCTAAACCATCCAACGGAGAGACCGAAGCGAATGAATAACGTTGTGATCATGAAATGGACCAGTCCATCATTCTCCGGTCGTCATCGACCCCAATCGTTACGGGTGTTCGTAGCCTCGTCCTGAGTGAGACAGAATCGAGTAACAGTGTTATGATCCACAAGACATGCATGGCAGATAGGTTGTTTATTGAAAGCAACTCGTTCGAACGTCATCAAAATCAACCAAATGCAACAACAATGCTTGTTTGCGCAACAGCGGTTCCGTTTGCTTGAAGACAGTCGTAATCCGATCGGACGATGCAGCCATGTGGTTTTTATGCCTTCCTTCGTCTTTTTGTGCTCAATCCCTCTGACGTAGTTGTGTTCATTGTCAGTCGGTAATTGTTCATAACTGTGTATTGTATTTATTTCATAAGTAGTATGCAGACTCCAGCACAATTGACGCAACACAGTTTTCTATTTTGTTTACACGGGCCACGGGATGCTGACAGGAAATGTCAAAGATGAAAATAAACTGTTTCTTCTTTCTCAATTAAGTCGTAGCCTGTTGAGACTTTGTCGCCAACATTTGTCCTTACACGAATCAGGCAGTGATAGCAGTCAATACGTACTGACCTCAGTACCAATTCAATCTCCTCAACCAGTAGCATCGACCCATTTCAACTCGTATCGACACTTCTCCACTCGCCAAGAGGGAGCCATTGTTTACAGTTATCTCAAAAGTGCATCAAGCGCGACTGGATGCTTTTCGTTGGAGAGTCCCCTAGGGAATCAAACCCGTGATAAGCTGATAGTTCCTTGTGGGTTAATCACTTCTAACCTGGAGAACAACAACACTGTGGTTGTTAGCAAAAATGCTCAGGTTAAGTGGTGTACATACGAGTCGATAAAGTATCTTGGACGCAGTTATCTGCTTCCGAGAAAGTGTACCCCCCCCCATCTATGTACTATTAGCTTTCAGGACAGTCATTAAGTTTACGATTCTCCTCTTTTATTCATGGATTTTGCCAAGTATCAGTACGAACAAGCGGTGACCTTCCCGGTTTCTGCGTACGAGGTTAACTGACACTGTTACCTCTCTGGACGTTTAATACGCACTTGGTCTGCATATATTGAAGAATTTCGAGTTTACAGTTACCCACAAAAACAAGGGCGGTGGTGGTTTTGTCCAGTACAGCCCAATTAGCCGCTAACCATAAACCAGATCCGGCGAGACCCAAAAGCAGTAGTTAGGTAAATAAACGCATGTAATGGTCAGGAAAGGAGTATATTACAGTCAGAATACAAGAAAGACAATGGCCGTGACAATATTACCGGATCACCGATGATTGCAAACATAGGCAATGTGGATCCAATGGATCCTATTCAGTAAAACCTAACACCTTAGAGAACTGAATCCAAAATTTAAAGACTTCTGGCTTCCACACCTTGCATCCATCAATCCCCCAGCTGCCAACCGCCTCGGTGAACACTGCCATGGAAGTCTACCTGGAGGCGTGAGCAACATGGTTCTACCACTGTAATCTGCAGAACTTTATTATCGTAATAGGGGCATCTCATGAATTTCAATAAATTACGTCTAACCTTAGCAGTGTTGACCCGTGTTTGCACCAAACCCGAAAACGAATGATATATTTCGGTGTTCACATGTCGATAACCTTTGCCTCTTCTATCTGGTGATCAGAATGTGAGCGGTATGGAAGAGCAAGTGAGAATACAAATTGTGATATGAAAAGATATCACCATGAACGAACGGTGAAATTCTTAGGATGTTGTAATATATTACGTCAATATTTAGTTTATCGCCCACTTGATGTTAACACACACAATCACACCAGTGCAAACTATCATGAATAGTGTATTTACCGAATTCATTACAATGTTCCGCGGGTCATTCCTTAGCTGTTCACCCAGGATATATGACGCTTTTGTTAAACAGAGTTTGGACACACCGTACGCGGTAGACGGCCAACCCTGTCGTTCGTGTTCACCTATCTGCGCGTGCCTGGTACAGAAAAAATGCAATTCATTATACCATATGCATAGGATCAAGAGAGACGCTTGTTAGACATAAAAAGATCTTCGTGATTCGTCCAGAAATTATCAAAAGAAAATATCGAACATGGACGTAACACCAGCATCAAAACGATAGCTTTCTGACAGACAAGTTACATACCAGTAATTTAGTACAAAAATATAAAATGTGTACGTTGATGAATTCTAAGCCGTAGTTTCCATCATTTCCGGAACACCTGTTTGTCCGCTATTGATGAGTTCTACCACGGTCAACCAAATGAATGAACCGTATATCTACTACATACTTCGAGCTATTCCTGTCAACAAACGTGCATCGATGCGTTATACCGGAAACAAACGACAAAATCGGAGCTCTTTTGTGATCGAGAAACTTGCCTGCACAGCCGCAGTAGCATTTCCTGTAAAAAATCTTCATTACCCCCAAATCCGACTTGATGGTATCTGTTCTGGTGTTGTACTACATCGCGATGCATGTCTATGAATCCCTTGACACGCGTGTTTGTCCATTTGAGTCCCGAAAAGGCTAGGGCTCCTTAGCCTATATCCGGCATCTTATGTTATCACTTATTGGCACATTATCCTGGATTATATCCTAGGCTCGATATGGATATGGATTTACACTAATAAGCAAAATATCTTTTCGGATTATATTACTACACCTCGTCAATCGAATCCATCAGGGATCAGTTTAAGGTCTTTCACTGATTGCAATCCAGCAGAAGAGATACGGAATTGTAGGTATATGACTGCAAACGATGTGAACCTAATGCACAAACCTGAAGTTTCATCTTACTACAATGATGAACTCAATGAGTCTGGTAACTGAACCAAAAACCGTGGCAAATGCCACTTGATATGGGGATGTGCAATTACCTAATTCAGGATAACATAAAGGATGGATGAATATATCTAGGTCTCGAAAATTCACATGCAATCTAACGAGTTTCAGATATTATCCATCAGGTAATTTCGACAAATGAATGTCATTCACCATCAAAGCCATGCTCTGAAGCGATGGCAGACGCCAAGAAATCATTTCATCGGATCTTATGCACAGTGGTCTCCAGAGAAGCAAGTATATTGTTATATATTCACCAAGCATTTGTTGGACTAAATCCCAAACACCATAATCAAGCATGAGTGTTAACACTGAAGTGGGGTCCTGTACGCGTGCTTCGGTGACACAATATACATCCATTTTAAAGGTTTCAACAGTTCTAGCTAGGACAGCCTGTTGCTCTATTTTTCGAAGTGTGCGGATGTAAAGAGCATCAAAATGAAGGAAAATTTTGGGTCGAAAATCGATTCTCTTTTGCCCTTTCCTCCAAGTTGCTACCACCATCTTTGTGAATTGAGTCCAAGACACTCCTCAACCAGTTGGCTGTATAGACTGAAGGATATGGCAGCGAACCGTGAACAGTGGGAATCGTGTTGTCACTTTCTGTCGAATCAGAATGATTGATCAATGTGAGTTTGTGCAGTTAGACTGTATATTCTGTGTTGGCTACGAGGGCGGTGTTTACTTTTCCCTCCCGTGTAGGTCTACTCCCTGTTCATTTTGTATATTCACTCTCTCTATTTCCAAGTGCAACATGGTGAGAAAGACAGTGGCCAATGAGGCTTATCGTGCCGTCCAACGCAGTACTATGATGGTGATGATGATTGAGTTTCGGCCCTTGTGCTGGAAATACATACTTCAGAAAGCCCAACAACACACGCCGATGGTTAGGGACAACAACTATATACCATATCATCAGAGACTCATGGCACAAGTTCTCTCTGAAAAGAATCAAAGGTGACCTAACCACCGTCTTAAAGCAACTCAGGATATTATCCATTATATCAGATTCAATACTGACACTCTCTTCGAACCACTGGATTTGGATTCATGAGTTTAAATTCGTTCACCATCATCATCATCGTACAGCGTTAAACAGTAGGGCAAGCCCCACTGACCACTGCCTTTCTCGCCATGTTGCACGTTGAATTAGAAAGTATGAATATACAAGATGGACAGCGACTGGACCTACACGGGTGGGAAAAGGAAAGAATGCCCTAGTAGCCAACACACGGAATACACAGTCTACCTGTACAAACGCACATCGATCAGTCGTTCTGATTCGACAGAAAGTGACAACACGATCGCCACTGTTCGCGGTTCGCTGCCATATCCTTCAGTGTCTCCAGCCAACTGGTAGACGGATCTTTTGGATCCCAACCACGAAGACGTGAAGCACCTACTTTTCCTAAGTCTGCTGTACATTTCCTCATTCCTCGTTGCCACGTCATCTGTTGACCTCCACGTGGTTCCTTCCACTCCCTAGGAGGGGCGGAGAATAGGACACGGTACGGTAGACGTGTGTTTGCCATACGTAACACGTGTCCCAACCAACGAATTCTACAAAGCTGGATACGCTGTGACAAAACGTTCTCCGAATTAATACCCAATACTCGCTTTCCCACCTCATCGTTGCTTACTCGGCTATTCCACCCAATCCTAGCGATACTACGCAAGCATCGGTGGTCAAAAACCTCAAGACGACGAATATCTTCAGCAGGCAGACTCCAAGTTTCGCAACCATACAACAAAACTGAACGCACTGAGGCACAGTATACACGACCTTTCAACTTCAGTGAAATATCAGGTCGGCGCAACAAATGTTCCAGTCCAGCTTACGCCACTCGAGCATTGGATATACGTGTGCTCACTTCTACTTCCATGTTCACATCCGTCGTCAAGCTGCTGCCGAGGTACCTAGAGCGGCCAACAAATGTTCCTTCTCATCGAGCACGAAGCTTGAAATCACTGAAGTCCAATCTTGAAATATCACTTTACACTTTGAAGTTGCTAAGTGCATGCCGAATGGAGATACAACCATCGCGAATCTATCTAGTACACGTTGCGCTTGTTCCGTGCATTCGAAACAGCAGACAATGAATGCGACTCAGAGTACCGGTTGAGTTAGAGCGCCATAGTGCAGTGCGACGCGACCCGTAGCTATAGCTACTTCGTCTCGTGAAGTTTGCAGGAACAGTTAGTTGGATCACACTGCTCGAATCCTGGATAGGCGTTTCACTTACGCAGCAGAAATCAATCTTCAAAGAATCCATTGTGGGGACTAGGGGCGCCTGCTGATCGGCCTGCATGAGTGTACGCACGTTAAAGGAGTCGAGATTCAGAGGTTGATGAGGCTTGAGAAAATGTGAATTACCAGACAGCGGGTTTCTTCCGACACTATTTGACAATGAATCGTTGCGAGTATCGACCGTGTTATCAGTGGGAGCATTATGGGTGGATAGAGAGGGCAAAGAGGGGCGGTTGGAGATAGAAGATAAAGGTGGAACAAAAGAGCGGCGACTCTGAGCAGTACCCACTTATCACTACCCACTCCGCTAGATGCAATGGGCAGCGCGGTCCTGATTATCGTGCTCGACGACCGATGCAGTATGGAATTCTCTATATTCGTGCAGTTCATGGGAGATGTTGGACGGGTACTGCTAGGGTGTCCAGCTGCAAAGCAGGAGAACGATCAGGGTCCTCATCCAAAGCCTTTAGTTCTAACAAGAAACAGCCCGAAAGGCATTGGGGTCATCATCATCATCATCGTACAGCGTTAAACAGTAGGGCAAGCCCCACTGACCACTGCCTTTCTCGCCATGTTGCACGTTGAATTAGAAAGTATGAATATACAAGATGGACAGCGACTGGACCTACACGGGTGGGAAAAGGAAAGAATGCCCTAGTAGCCAACACACGGAATACACAGTCTACCTGTACAAACGCACATCGATCAGTCGTTCTGATTCGACAGAAAGTGACAACACGATCGCCACTGTTCGCGGTTCGCTGCCATATCCTTCAGTGTCTCCAGCCAACTGGTAGACGGATCTTTTGGATCCCAACCACGAAGACGTGAAGCACCTACTTTTCCTAAGTCTGCTGTACATTTCCTCATTCCTCGTTGCCACGTCATCTGTTGACCTCCACGTGGTTCCTTCCACTCCCTAGGAGGGGCGGAGAATAGGACACGGTACGGTAGACGTGTGTTTGCCATACGTAACACGTGTCCCAACCAACGAATTCTACAAAGCTGGATACGCTGTGACAAAACGTTCTCCGAATTAATACCCAATACTCGCTTTCCCACCTCATCGTTGCTTACTCGGCTATTCCACCCAATCCTAGCGATACTACGCAAGCATCGGTGGTCAAAAACCTCAAGACGACGAATATCTTCAGCAGGCAGACTCCAAGTTTCGCAACCATACAACAAAACTGAACGCACTGAGGCACAGTATACACGACCTTTCAACTTCAGTGAAATATCAGGTCGGCGCAACAAATGTTCCAGTCCAGCTTACGCCACTCGAGCATTGGATATACGTGTGCTCACTTCTACTTCCATGTTCACATCCGTCGTCAAGCTGCTGCCGAGGTACCTAGAGCGGCCAACAAATGTTCCTTCTCATCGAGCACGAAGCTTGAAATCACTGAAGTCCAATCTTGAAATATCACTTTACACTTTGAAGTTGCTAAGTGCATGCCGAATGGAGATACAACCATCGCGAATCTATCTAGTACACGTTGCGCTTGTTCCGTGCATTCGAAACAGCAGACAATGAATGCGACTCAGAGTACCGGTTGAGTTAGAGCGCCATAGTGCAGTGCGACGCGACCCGTAGCTATAGCTACTTCGTCTCGTGAAGTTTGCAGGAACAGTTAGTTGGATCACACTGCTCGAATCCTGGATAGGCGTTTCACTTACGCAGCAGAAATCAATCTTCAAAGAATCCATTGTGGGGACTAGGGGCGCCTGCTGATCGGCCTGCATGAGTGTACGCACGTTAAAGGAGTCGAGATTCAGAGGTTGATGAGGCTTGAGAAAATGTGAATTACCAGACAGCGGGTTTCTTCCGACACTATTTGACAATGAATCGTTGCGAGTATCGACCGTGTTATCAGTGGGAGCATTATGGGTGGATAGAGAGGGCAAAGAGGGGCGGTTGGAGATAGAAGATAAAGGTGGAACAAAAGAGCGGCGACTCTGAGCAGTACCCACTTATCACTACCCACTCCGCTAGATGCAATGGGCAGCGCGGTCCTGATTATCGTGCTCGACGACCGATGCAGTATGGAATTCTCTATATTCGTGCAGTTCATGGGAGATGTTGGACGGGTACTGCTAGGGTGTCCAGCTGCAAAGCAGGAGAACGATCAGGGTCCTCATCCAAAGCCTTTAGTTCTAACAAGAAACAGCCCGAAAGGCATTGGGGTCATCATCATCATCATCGTACAGCGTTAAACAGTAGGGCAAGCCCCACTGACCACTGCCTTTCTCGCCATGTTGCACGTTGAATTAGAAAGTATGAATATACAAGATGGACAGCGACTGGACCTACACGGGTGGGAAAAGGAAAGAATGCCCTAGTAGCCAACACACGGAATACACAGTCTACCTGTACAAACGCACATCGATCAGTCGTTCTGATTCGACAGAAAGTGACAACACGATCGCCACTGTTCGCGGTTCGCTGCCATATCCTTCAGTGTCTCCAGCCAACTGGTAGACGGATCTTTTGGATCCCAACCACGAAGACGTGAAGCACCTACTTTTCCTAAGTCTGCTGTACATTTCCTCATTCCTCGTTGCCACGTCATCTGTTGACCTCCACGTGGTTCCTTCCACTCCCTAGGAGGGGCGGAGAATAGGACACGGTACGGTAGACGTGTGTTTGCCATACGTAACACGTGTCCCAACCAACGAATTCTACAAAGCTGGATACGCTGTGACAAAACGTTCTCCGAATTAATACCCAATACTCGCTTTCCCACCTCATCGTTGCTTACTCGGCTATTCCACCCAATCCTAGCGATACTACGCAAGCATCGGTGGTCAAAAACCTCAAGACGACGAATATCTTCAGCAGGCAGACTCCAAGTTTCGCAACCATACAACAAAACTGAACGCACTGAGGCACAGCATACACGACCTTTCAACTTCAGTGAAATATCAGGTCGGCGCCACAAGTTCTTCAGTCCAGCGTACGCCCCTCGAGCCTTGGATATCCGCGTACTCACCTCTACTACAGTGCTCCCATCCGTCGTCACGCAGCTATCGAGGTAGGTGAAGTGGTCGACAACTGCAGCACCTCCCCATTGAGCATCAAGCTCGGGATTGTTGACGTCCAGTCTTGTAACATCACCTTGCACTTTGAAGGTGCAAAGCGCATGCCGAATGGAGCTACAGCTCTTGCGAGATTATCTAGTGCACGCTGAGCACGTTCCGTGGATTCGAACAAGCAGACAACGTCGTCCGCGGAATCTAGGTCACATAGCTTTCCACTATTTCCTAGTTCGACGCCTACATCCTGAAGATTTTGCAGCGCACTCTTCATCATTTCGTCCATGACGAAGTTGAAAAGGAATGGAGACAAAGGGCATCCCTGCCGAACACTACTGGTCGTTTCGAACCGACCGGATAGTTCACCGTAAACTCTCACGCGGCCAGAAGTATGAGAATACAATGATCTCATTAGGTTCACGAACTTCTGGGGCATACCTTTTTGATGAAGAACACTGAAAAGCGCTGCTCGATCAACTGAATCGAAGGCGCCTTTCAAGTCTAAGAAAACCATTATTGTCGGTCGGCGATGCGTGACGCGTTTCAAGTAGTCAACGAAGAGTAGAAGTCTGGTCGATGCATCCTCGTCCTGGGCGGAATCCAGCCTGCTGTTCGCGGACATTCCTCTCACGAGCCGGTGTAAGACGATGCAGCAGAATCGAGGCTAATACTTTGGTGACTATCGGAATTAAGCTAATCCCACGATGATTACTGCAGTCATTGAGTATTCTCTTCTTGAAGATGGGAACAATCAATGACTCGCTCCATATTAACGGAATACGCTCCTCGTTCCAAATGTCACGGAGCAAGGCGGTTAGTGATTTTATCAACGCCTCACCACCCAGTTTGAAAAGAACTGGGGGAAGTTCGTCGGGACCTGCCGCTTTCCCCCGCCTTAGAAATCGAATACATGACTCTACTTCTACTTCCGATGGGGGCTCAATGGATACCACCTAAGGAGTCACAGTTGTTGACACAGGGGTAACTACACTAGCGTGCGGCCAGCTAAACTGTTCCTTGAATTACTCAGCCCATCGGTCAAGCCTTTGCTGTTTGTTATGGATGGGTTCTCCATTTCTATCCCAAATCGTTTCACTGACCTGAGTTCGCCGTCCACCAGTGTCACGAATAAGTTTGAACAGTCTCTGACTGTTACCTGAAGCGGCTGCTATTTCCATTTCTTCGGCTACCTTGACCCACCAATTTTCGTGATCATTCTTAAGGCTTTTCGTAACTTGTCTTTGTAGCTATCTCCGCATCTTATTCATCTTCTTACGGTTTGAAAGCTGACGCTTTTGCTCCATTATACTCAGCGACTCTTGCGAGATCCAGTGTCTTTGATGGACAACGGATCTAAGACCACAAGCAAAACGTGCTGCAAAGAGCATCGCCTCTTTGATATGAGCCCAATGCTCATCTACATTACTGTTCTCCGTGGATCCTAGCTCATGTGCTAACTTCTACTCATAACGGGTGCGTACTTCTGGATCACACATACGCTGCACGGCTAACCACGTTTGCGGTTTGCGACGATGACCATGGAGGTGGAGAGATAATCGCATTAAAACTAATGCATGGTCCGACTCTACGTACGTGGACCAGTAAGATCTACAGTTCTGAACAGAACTGCGCCACCTGTAGCTTACCGCAATATGATCAATTTGACTCAAAGTACCTGTAGAGTTAGAGCGCTATGCCGCTGTGCGACGCGAGCTGTGTCGGAAATTTGTGCTAGACAAGAACAATCGATTGTCTGCATTGGGGTGGCTGAGTGGAAGCCCATTTGTTTGAATCAATTATTCTTCCGCTGATTTAACCGACTGAGTCACTATTTTAGATCGGCTCCCAACTTGGAGGACCAGGAGACTGGACTTCCTCTGGCCTCTACTCATTTAATTTCCAGGTATGATCGCATCTCCGGTTTAAGGAAGCCAGCACGTATAGCTGTTTGGTTAGTAGAGGCACGCAGGTGATCACAGCACGTCAGAGTGCGGTCTCTTGTTCAGGCTATCTAAGAAACCTTGCAACTTATCTGGATCTTCACTCAGAAGAACAGTATCGTCCGCGTATTCAAAGTTATACAGTTTACTGCCTGAGCAAAGATCCATGCCACTACTTTCACGCACGGACAGGACTACTTCAAGAGTCAATTCAACTACCAAGTTCAAAAGGAAGGACGGATGGGGGCAACCCTGACGAACACCACCTTCCGTGGTGAACTCGGGTGAAAGATCGCCGCAAGCATGAACGCGGCTTCGGATGTTCGCATAAAAGCATTGGAAAAGAGAAACAAACGTCTTTGGCACACTCTTTAATGAGGGGCAGCGCCAAAGAACTTTGCGGTCGACTGAATCGAACGTCGCTTTCAGATGAAGAAAGGTATAGATTGTGGGTCCACGGAAGATGTGTCTGTGCTCTAAGGTTTGCCTAAGAGTAGAGGTTTATTGGTGTTGCATACCACGCATTTAAAACGAAACGGGAAAGCACTGATATTATTGACAATCCCATTGGGGCGCATTGTATAATATTTTTTAGCTAACATTACTCATATTGAAGAAATGACTACTAGCCTTAATTTCAATAAGTAAAAGTGAAATTCCGAAGTTCTGGATAGAAATTAATTAATGAACTTGGTTTAAGGTGCGGTGGTTAACTGAAACGTTTAGATACTGTGATGAACTTGAACAATCAATTCAGAAGACAGCCAGTGCGACATGAATTCCTCTAATATACTCTCATGGGTCGCAGAAGTATAACATCGAGCAAAAGATTAAATACAGCATGAAACGAAATGATTATTTAAAGCAGTTTTGAAGGCCTCATAGTTTTTCTTTACGACTCAGAAACGTGGCCGCCATGAGCAGAAGTGATAAGAAGACTATGGGTGTTTTGTTACCAAATGTTCTCATTATTTCCTGAATCTGGTGACAACAACGTTTCAGTAATATTGACCCTAGACGTAAGGTGTCAAACATGAAAAGCGAATACCTAACCAGTGAATGCGATATTATGCGTTCACGTTTTTTATTACGTGCTTACGTACGGGCAAAGCGGGAGCAGCATAGCTTCGAAGACCCATAGCACTATTAGGAATAACCAGCAACCTGACTATGTGACTTGGAGTGGAGAACCACATAGGGTCCCAACAGACCGGGCGTAGTCATGAGCCATGACAATGAATGCCCTAAACGTAAATTTCTTCGCAGCATTTCGCTAATCACAGTAGTGCAATGTGATGATCGTTTTGAGCGAACACTTTCGGATGAAATGTAATCTTACGCAAGCCATATATATAAAAGGAACCTCTATCTGTCCGAAAGTTAGTGAGAAATTACACGACAACCACGGGTCTTGAGTGCTATTCAGAACCAGCGGTTTTTAGCAAAGGTATACAGTGTCAATAAGACTAATTTACCCGTGCTACCAAGCGACAAACGCCAGTAGTATTGTACCTTTGAACAACTGTTCCTGTAAGTTGATTTCTTGTTATTCCCAAAGCAATTTGATGGTCTTGCGTGAAAAGACAAAAAATAGCGAAGTAGGAAAATCTAAACTATTAGCTACCACATACTCAAAAAGAGCTAGATCTGAGTTCTAAATGGTCTATTTTAGTTCAAACTATCACATTTGTGTATACTATTCTAATGCATAAAGTGGTTATCCCCGTGGTTCCACCTAAAAACTTCGTCTACGCTTTCAAGATTTCTTATGGTACGTTGACTAGTTATCGCCTCAAAACAGTGGAGAACGGAAATATCCTATGACACACTTACCGGACAAAGTCAATCGCCAGTGACTGTAATTCAACCATGGTTAACGGAGACGTAAATTTGTCATACAGTAGTGGACTGAGTTTGCGCAACGCATTGTGCCCAAGAAGACTCGACAAATGGACGACCCTAATCTTCGACACAGGAAATAGCACGCATACCGAGCATCGGGGGCGAGGAACGGTATAAATTCTTCTGTAAATTTTAATGTATCGAAAAAATTCGTTTGCATCGTCAAACGAGCTTGTTCGCTGAATGGCACGGTCGAATCGTCCTAAGATGTTGCATTTCCAATGCTACACTTACTATGTATGCTATGCCGGCGTTATTCACAGCCACGTTGATTCCGTTTGGGTAGTGAGAATTGATGAATTCAAGGAAACGTTGCCGACTGTTTTTGTCTGTAATATCTAGCTGATGGAATTTTACATCTAGTCCCTGCTTTGCCAAGTCGGCACAAGCCTGCCTTCCACGCTCCACATTACGAGCTGCGGAAATTATGGACGCCGAATGTAGACCTGCCAGTTAAATATATATCCCATCTGCCTGTGGTTTGAAGAGTTCCAGCCAATTTAGAAACGATGGCTTTACCGATTCCTTTGTTTGAACCGGTAACCTTTTAAAATCTACTTGCGAATCTAGTTAACTTACAAAAGCAACTTTCATAATAATCCACGTGTATCGATAAATTAGATAATGAATTATTTGCAGGGGAGAAAAGATATGACAGTCACCTAAAATGATCAAGAAGAAAGGAAACAAAATGATGGAAATCAAAATTTACGTATTGTGCTTCCGTTCAAATGTATTGTATCGGAAGTTTTACTTTAGTGACTAATAGTTAGGAAATGCACAGATATCATGAAGCACAATAAGAAAGTTTGGCTTGAAATGAGCGCATCCCTGGAGAAGAATCACGGTATAACAGTTACAGCTACAGGATTACAGTAAAATAAACTTGATATGATAGTAGGTAAACAAGGAGAGAGAAAACCGGAAAATGACGAAGGACTCGAAAAAGTTCCATGAGTCAGCGTCAAACTGGGGTCGACGCATCGACGTTTCTGAGAATACGATGAAGATAAAACAGACAGTTAGTGAATTACGGTGTAGAAAACAGCGCGCGATAGCGAAATAGTTTATTGTGGGTAACTTCACCCCCTGGTTACCGCGCTTTTTTTTACTAAATACTTGCACAGGAGTGTAGTGGAAGGCAAATACCTAAGAGCCTCAAAGGCTACCTGCACTATTATGGATAACCTACAACTTGGTCTTGAGACTTGTAGTGGAGAACCATATAAGGTCCCCATAGGTGTGATAACGAGCCGGACGACAGTAGGTTACTGTCTACCACCAAAGTAGCCGGTGATGATGGGGATTCGAACCTCTGATTTCTTACGTGGCACGGAAACGCTCTAAACCTCTAGACTATCACCAGACCAGTTTGCACATAAATTGAAGTCATTAGCAAGGGATTCTAATTTCAAGTACAGCTGAAGAGAACTGCAATGGTGCCATCCGCGATGCATTTACCCGTGGAAACTTGTCAAATCATACCAGGCAATATTTTTAGGAAAACGGGACCGTGTGTGTTCAAACGGCTTTCAAACATGCTAGAGCATTGGAAATGCCTGAACAACAGGTGATATCCTATCAAAATTTATTGGCGATACCACAAACTAAAGCCACACATAATGCTCCGTCTCCATGTCACATCCAAAACCACAGACGATAACGCTGTCGTTGCAATTCACACTAAATGTTTTTTTTCCTGTATTGTGCCTCGCAAAGATACTGTCTGCAAGGTCTGTGGGGGAAAAGATCATCTTCAAAAGGTTTGTTTGTTGAAAAATATTGAGGAAATATCTCTTCTTCAGTCTGTCCATTTCCATTTTTTATCACTGCAACTGAGCCGAAACTCCTAAATCCACCACTAAAATTGAAGTAAACAGTATTCCTTACCGTGCCCTTATATATACAGAACGTTCAGCTAGTTTATATATATACCGGCTTGAGATCAAGCGAGGTGCCAACACAACAACAACAATTACAAAATAGGGGAAGGGATGTACGGTACAGCGAACAGACCGTGAGTGAAAGAAAAAAAATGCTGATTTTTTTTTATTTAAAGCTCTTCACCGTACACTTTCCTAATGTTTTTTGTCAATTTGCTTGTTGGAATGACATTTTTGTCTTTACGGGGCACGAGAGTTCAACAGCGTTCGCGTCACTGACTTCTATTCTCATGCATTTCTCTCGACGTCGCTAACCAACGACAATCCTTATTCCTTGAGCCCCAACCAGGAAGGAAGGAAGCTCACACCAAAGCCAACGCTGGCGCTAGCTTCTTCAAACCTCTACGCCAAGTCATGGTCTGACCATCGCATCACTTCTTCCAACTTGCCCAGCACGAGCAAGTGGAAGAGGCAGTGGCAGACTGACACAACGCCGTCATGTTGTCTAACGTATGAGACCTGCTGTCTATTATTCAACCTCTGTCTTCTGCCCCCAAATACCTCTCTTTTCTCCCTCTGTTCACTCATAATGCACCACTGATAACACGCTCAACGTTCGCAAAGGTTCACTGTCACGGACTCGGACTACCTACCACTTCTTCCCGACTGTACCAAGTTTTGATTGGCACACAGTCAAACCAGACAGGTGAGAAATTAAAAAAAGAAAAAAACTGTCAAGTTGAGTCGGAAATAACCCGCTGTCTGGTAATTCACATTTTCCCAAGCCTCATCAACCTCTGAATCTCGACTCCTTTAACGTGCGTACACTCATGCAGGCTGGTCGGCAGGCGTTCCTAACCCTCACAATAACCTCTCTGAAGATTGATTTCTGCTGCGTAAGTGAGACGCCTATCCAGGATTCGAGCAGTGTGATCCAACTAACTGTTCCTGGTATCTCATCGAGGTATTTCCTGCACACTTCAGGAGACAAAGTAGCTAGAGCTGCTGGTCAGCGTGCTGTAGTAATAGTCTTGACTGACAAGGCTGAGGCTGTTTTTTAGGCTGGATCCCGGCTAACAGTCGTTCATCTGCTGTGAGACTCCAGAGGTAAGCTGGCATTCAAAAGGATAGCTGTGTTAAGTGCAGTTTGTTTGTGATCTCGGCATGCGCTCCAACAGATTGCAGCTCTGACATGCAGAAGGATAAGTTCGATGATGAACTCACCGCACTCGCTCGCAGGAGCAAAGGCTCTGACATTGTGGTGCCAGCACGTGATTCAAATGCACAAGTTGTCAAACTTGGTGCATCAGAAGCTTGTTTAGGTGGGCGTTGTGCCTTTTTATTTTTTACACCGGCTTGAGAACAAGCATGGTGCCAACGCAACAACAAGGGAACAATTACAAAGTCGAAGGGCGGGGGATGAAGGGTCAGCATAAAGACTGCAGTAAGTAAAAGCTTTTTTTCAAATATTTTCACCGTACACGTTTTGTTAATTATTTCGTGTTTTTCAATTTCTTATGGGGAACGGGAAGTCAACAAACAGGCCGTACAGTATTTGCGCCACGGGATTCGGTTCTGAGCCATATCTCTCGACGCCTCTAACCAACGGCAATCCTCATCTCTTGGGCCCCAACCAGGAAGGCAGGAAGCATCAACGAAAGCCAAAGCCGAAGCTAACTTCTTCATGCCCCTGCACCAAATCCTAACCTGACCGTCACGCCGTTTCTCCCAGCCTTGTCTATCACGTGAAAAGAGTACGAAAAGGTAAGCGATAGGCAAGCATACGCAAAAAGTGCCCGAGCCATCGAAGGCGGTGTTGTGCGATTATCTCTGTCAGAGAACGACTGTTAGCACCGAACACACGACGACGAACCTCGTCATTGCTCATCCGATGTTTCCACCAAAAACGAACAATACTTCGGAGACACCGGTAGTCGAATACATAAAGTTGCCGAACATCCTCAACACGGAGGGGCCGGGTCTCACAACCGTAAAGAACATTACTAACTGTACCACTGTACACCCTTCCCGTGAGGAAAAACCGGATACCATGGCGGCGCCACAGATGACGCAGGTTCGCGAAAGCTGCTCTGGCTTTCGCAGTTCGTGATGTGATCTCTTCCCCAACACCAACACCAGCTGTGATCAGGCTCCCGAGGTACTCAAAGCTATTGACTACCTCTAACCGATCACCACCAAGAGTGAGTGCAAGCACAGGCTCCTGTCAGTCTTGAAGAAATGCCTTGCATTTTGAAGGCCCAAAGCGCATATCATATCGGGACACCTCAATCGCCAAGCGGTTCAATAAGTGTTGAAATGCCTGTGCACTCATCATCACCATCATCATCGTACAGCGTTAAACAGTAGGGCAAGCCCCACTGACCACTGCCTTTCTCGCCATGTTGCACGTTGAATTAGAAAGTATGAATATACAAGATGGACAGCGACTGGACCTACACGGGTGGGAAAAAGAAAGAATGCCCTAACAGCCAACACACGGAATACACAGTCTAACCGTACAAACGCACATCGATCAGTCATTCTGATTCGCCACTGTTCGCGGATCTCTGCCATATCCTCCAGTGTCTCCAGCCAACTGGTTTGGGGATCTTTTGGACCCCAATCACGAAGACATGAAGCACCTACTTTCCTAAGTTCGCTGTACATTTTCTCATTCCACGTGGTTTTTTCCACTCCTGAGAAGGAACGGAGAATAGGACACGGTATGGTAGACGTAAGTTTGCCATACGACGAAGTCTACTGAGCTGGATACGCTGTGACAAAACGTTCTCCGAATTAATACCCAATACTCGCTTTCCCACCTCATCGTTGCTTACTCGGCTATTCCACCCAATCCTAGCGATACTACGCAAGCATCGGTGGTCAAAAACCTCAAGACGACGAATATCTTCAGCAGGCAGACTCCAAGTTTCGCAACCATACAACAAAACTGAACGCACTGAGGCACAGTATACACGACATTTTCAACTTCAGTGAAGTATCAGGTCGGCACCACAAGTTCTTCAGTCCAGCGTACGCCCCTTGAGCCTTGGATATCCGCGTACTCACCTCTACTACAGTGCTCCCATCCGTCGTCACGCAGCTATCGAGGTAGGTGAAGTGGTCGACAATTGCCAACACCTCCCCATTGAGCATCAAGCTCGGAATCGTTGACGCCCAGTCTTGTAACATCACCTTGCACTTTGAAGGTGCAAAGCGCATGCCGAATGGAGCTACAGCTCTTGCGAGATTATCTAGTGCATGTTGAGCATGTTCCGCGGATTCAAACAAGCAGACAACGTCGTCCGCGGAATCTAGGTCACATAGCTTTCCACTATTTCCTAGTTCGACGCCTACATCCTGAAGATTTTGCAGCGCACTCTTCATCATTTCGTCCATGACGAAGTTGAAAAGGAATGGAGACAAAGGGCATCCCTGCCGAACACTACTGGTCGTTTCGAACCGACCGGATAGTTCACCGTAAACTCTCACGCGGCCAGAAGTATGAGAATACAATGATCTCATTAGGTTCACGAACTTCTGGGGCATACCTTTTCGATGAAGAGCATTGAAAAGCGCTGCTCGATCAACTTAATGGAAGGCGCCTTTCAAGTCTAAGAAAACCATTATTGTCGGTCGGCGATGCGTGTGACGCGTTTCAAGTAGTCGACGAAGAGTAGAAGTCTGGTCGATGCATCCTCGACCTGGGCGGAATCCAGCCTGCCGTTCACGGGCATTCCTCTCACGAGCGGGTGTAAGACGGTGCAGCAGAATCGAGGCTAATACTTTGGTGACTATCGGAATTAGGCTCATCCCACGATGGTTACTGCAGTCATTGAGTATTCCCTTCTTGAAGATGGGAACAATCAGTGACTCGCTCCAAATTAACGGAATACGTATCTCGTTCCAAATGTTACGGAGCAAGACGGTAAGTGATTTTATCAAAACATTTCCATCCACTTTGAAAACAACTGGGGGAAGTTCGTCGGGACATGTTGCTCTTCCTCACTTTAGTATTCGAATGCTCGACTCTACTTCTACTTCCGATGGGGGCTCAATGGATACCACCTAAGGAGTCACAGTTGTTGACACAGGGGTAACTACACTAGCGTGCGGCCAGCTAAACTGTTCCTTGAATTACTCAGCCCATCGGTCAAGCCTTTGCTGTTTGTTATGGATGGGTTCTCCATTTCTATCCCAAATCGTTTCACTGACCTGAGTTCGCCGTCCACCAGTGTCACGAATAAGTTTGAACAGTCTCTGACTGTTACCTGAAGCGGCTGCTATTTCCATTTCTTCGGCTACCTTGACCCACCAATTTTCGTGATCATTCTTAAGGCTTTTCGTAACTTGTCTTTGTAGCTATCTCCGCATCTTATTCATCTTCTTACGGTTTGAAAGCTGACGCTTTTGCTCCATTATACTCAGCGACTCTTGCGAGATCCAGTGTCTTTGATGGACAACGGATCTAAGACCACAAGCAAAACGTGCTGCAAAGAGCATCGCCTCTTTGATATGAGCCCAATGCTCATCTACATTACTGTTCTCCGTGGATCCTAGCTCATGTGCTAACTTCTACTCATAACGGGTGCGTACTTCTGGATCACACATACGCTGCACGGCTAACCACGTTTGCGGTTTGCGACGATGTACATGGAGCTGGAGCGATAATCGCATTGAAACTAATTCATGATCTGACTACGTACGTGGAGCAGCAAGATCTGCAGTTCTGAACAGAACTGCGCCACCTGTAGCTAACCGCGATATGATCAATTTGACTCAAAGTACCTGTAGAGTGAGAGCGCCATGTCGCTGTGCGACGCGAGCTGTGTCGGAAATTGGTGCTAGACAAGAACAAGCGATTGTCTGCACAAAACTGGAGAAGCCTATTCCCGTTATCTGTACGCTTAGCGGGTAAAGCACAACACTCGCCTAAACAAACTTCTGACGCACCAAGTTTGCCAACTTCTGCACTGAAGTCACCAGCTAGCACTACAATGTGAGAACCTTTACTGCTGCAAACGAGGGTGGTGAGTCTATCATAGAACTCATCTTTCTGCATGTCGGAGCTGCAGTCCGTTGGGGCGTGCGCCGAGATCACAAACAAATTGCGCTTAACACAACTATCCTTTCGAACGCCCACTGATTCCTGGAGTCTCACAGCACATACACGACTGTCAATCGGGATCCACTTTAAAAGGGCAGCCTCAGCCTTGTCAGTCAAGACTATTACTACAGCACGCTGACCAGCAGCTCTAGCTACTTCGTCTCCTGAAGTGTGCAGGAAATACCTCGATGAGATACCAGGAACAGTTAGTTGGATCACACTGCTCGAATCCTGGATAGGCGTCTCACTTACGCAGCAGACGTCAATCTTCAGAGAGGTTATTGTGAGGGTTAGGAACGCCTGCCGACCAGCCTGCATGAGTGTACGCACGTTAAAGGAGTCGAGATTCAGAGGTTGATGAGGCTTGAGAAAATGTGAATTACCAGACAGCGGGTTTCTTCCGACACTATTTGACAATGAATCGTTGCGAGTATCGACCGTGTTATCAGTGGGAGCATTATGGGTGGATAGAGAGGGCAAAGAGGGGCGGTTGGAGATAGAAGATAAAGGTGGAACAAAAGAGCGGCAACTCTGAGCAGTACCCACTTATCACTACCCACTCCGCTAGATGCAATGGGCAGCGCGGTCCTGATTATCATGCTCGACGACCGATGCAGTATGGAATTCTCTATATTCGTGCAGTTCATGGGAGATGTTGGACGGGTACTGCTAGGGTGTCCAGCCACAAAGCAGGAGAACGATCAGGGTCCTCATCCAAAGCCTTTAGTTCTAACAAGAACCTATCCGCAAGGCAGCGGGATGACTTAGTGGAAGCTCATCTGCTTGGATTAATTATTCTTCCACTGATTTTGCCGATTGAGTTGCCAGCTCAAATCAACTCCAAACCTGGAGGACTAGGAGACTGGACTCTGTCTGACCTCTACCCATCGACCTGTCAGGTATGATTGCATCTCCGGCTTTAAGAAGCCCTCCTGTATAGCTCTTTGGGTCATAGAGGCGCGCAAGACATCACACCACGTCAAGGTGCAGTCTCGTCGCTCATCCAAAAACAACGATGTCACAACACACTTTCTCACGTGCTGAGTGTTGATTACATGGAACAGTCTACCAACCGAAGTGATGTCTATCAAAGCGGTGTTCGAATATGAAACCCGCCTGGATCGCCGCTAGAAACGAGTTCCCTCATTATATCCAAACCTAGCACGAACAACGGGAAAAGTGAACGCAGTTAGTACTCTTACTTCAGTTTGATTTTCTCCGCCACTAACACCCATTACTTTCCATATCTACATGAGTCACTCATCTAACCACCCGGCCTTACCTACTCCACTGTGACCAACATCTACTATAGATGTATTGTATACAAATCAAAACTTTCATCAAGTTGCTGTCTGCATACGTGACACTTTCGGACGAGAATAACTTACCAGTATCCAATGGGACGGTTTACTTATTGCGTAAGGTATCTGAGACAGATTTGAGGATGAGAATCAGAAAAGAAACATGCGCTGGTATGGAAGGGACAGCAGGACTGCATGTCAGTGAACATATGCACAAGAAGTTTTTCCCATGAGGGGGAGTTTACAGCGACTCTAAAAGCACCTATGTTACTAAGTAGTCTGTTTTTTCTTGGTCGGGATGGGTTTGCTAGTGTGTGATTTTGCTCCTGCACTCTATGTAGGTAGTTTCAAACCTTATTAGCACAACAAACTCGGTTTAAGTTTCCGTTTATACAACCATTAACCCCGCACTTGTGCTTTGGTTTCAGTTCCTACCTTCCAGCATCGTCCAGTAAAGGGCAAAAAGAATAAAAGCATAAAGTGAAAAAGATCCAAAAATCAAGGTAATAGATGGAAATCACGAAGACGAAGAAAGAGTCCGAATACAAATACGCCATTAGCAGCAATAGCTAGCCATATCATTCAGTGCTTTCAATCAGTGGGTAGGCGGGTCCCGCAGACCCCAACACGCCCTACTTGGCTGCTTAAGCAGCCGAGTTCTGCACTCCGCGAACACACGATCTGGGTGCCCAATGAGACAATAAACCTTGTTGGTCAACATTTTAACCTGTGTTCTTATTCAAGCTAGTGAGTGGTCTAGCTCCGACTACTGCGCTTTGTTGAAACTTGTTTCTCTTGGTCAAATCTCGGTAATTATCTCTCCCGTTATTGGCTTAGCCGTTGCAGCTTGTTGATTGGGTTATTGGTCATATATAATCCGTAACCCTAGGCTTGATATTCACTTGCCATTTCTGTCTCGCACTGGCCGGATCTCGATATGGAGCGATACATCGCTAATGATTCTGCCCGGTTTTGTGCAACGGTTAAGATGTACCCGAATTTGGATGCATTTAGATCCGATTTTCGGGACTTCCAATCAACCACTTGTTCGAGTTTTTACGTATACGATTCACGAAGAAGGGAAATGGCAAGTAAACGTGGTATAATTTTACCACCTGGCACGCAGTACTATTTCATCAAATATTGCTGTGTCCATCGGAGAAGAAGAAACTGCTCTGGGAGAGGGTAGTTTGTTTCCTTACTTGTCCCTAATGGAAACTGTTTGCAGATACCCCAACCTTGGTTGCCAAGCCTTCGTCTCAGTGCGTGCCGTCGGCTCATCCTACATGGTGTCGCAGTGGGCCATGGTCCATAACCACGACTTCCAACGAGAGACCGAGGGTTATTACGTCCGTAACCGCCGCTTGACCAGTGACCAAGAGAGTCACGTTTTTAGTATGATGGAGAGTTTTCGTAATACTGCCGAGCTTAGGGATTACACCCGACGAATGTTTAGCCGTCGCCTTCGCAATCAAGACTTTCGCTCCATAAGGAAAAGATTAGGTTCCGTTGACCACACTAAGGATGCAACGCGTGTAGGTGAGTTATTGAGAAATTAGGGGTATTCTGTGCCGGAGTTCGTTCATAAGCAGAAGGCGTCAAAACTAACTCCTATAAATGCTAAACTGGCAATCACCGATGATGCCTTGAAGGATCTTGGGGTAATTGTGAGCAACTTGGGCGATGATAAGTTTAAGCATATAATAGACCTTATTGACAGTCTATCGCGTGGACCAGCTGAACGGCCCAGTTCATGGTATCAATTACAGGAAGTTCCCAAGCCCACGGGGAACCTAGAGGCAGACTTGAATGTCAGTGCGTTGTACGTTCCAGCAACACCACTGGCTAGTACTAGCTCATTAGTAGCCAGCACCAGCGGTAGTAAGTCACGGTCGAAACGAAAATCTGCCTTGGTAGTTAGGAATGCGGACGATGAAGATATAGTTTTCATAGGGAACCCACTGCAAGCCTTGGATTTCCGTCGGTTGCGTACCAATACGTCGACACCATTCAAAACGGAAAACAAGCGTCGACGTGTGGATCCAGCGGCTTCACCAATTCGGGAGGACGTTTGTAGCGTATGCAGATTAGAGGAACCAACGGTGGACATTGACGAGGACGTTCAGTGGGTGCAATGTGGCTCCTGTGGTCGATGGGCCCATTTCCAATGCGCGGGATTCAGAAAGGACGACAAGTACGAGTGCGTGCATTGTCTGGCTCGATGACCAACGCGAATGTCAACATGGTCCCTATGGGGCCACCACATTTTGATTACCGTGTTGCTTCTCTGAAGCCATTTTGTTGTTGCCTTTTTATTTCTCTTGCATGTGAGTCTCGTTTCACGTGCGCAAGTCTGGGAATACTAGCTTCATATAAGGGGCGATCATTTGCGAGTTTGGACGTGGTATATAGAAAACTCCGTGCTTTGTTAAACATTTCGTGAAAATCGACTGACGTTTAACAGCTTCAGAAGATGGAAAGGAATTAGCATTCGATTCAATCCGTTACCCATATCGCGTAAGTTACAGTACTGAAAGCATTGGTAGCAGAAGCGCAGTTATCTACTATGTTCAGACAAGAGGATCAGCTACCCAAGTAGCACACCCCATGGGGCTGCCCCAACCTTGGGTCATGCCCCAAAGGTTGGGGCAACGTGCTACTTGGGTAGTTAGTTCAGTGAAACTTTGCTGCTAGATACATGAAGGAGAGCTCCTACAGTGGGACATAACTATATATATATATATATATATATATATATATATATATATATATAATATCCTTCGGTTACCGATGGACGTGAAACAAAACCTGCTCTACTTCCACCCATCACTTACGTAACTCCTTACGCCAATTGTGTACTCGCAGGTAGAAAAAACAGTTTCCGTATTCTGGCAGTTATTATTTTAGCCCAACTTCACTGGGTCAGATCACATCGCCCAGTGGTCCTTCGGAAAGCTCACCACCACTAGGGGCACCTTTTTCACACAAAATAGGGATTTTGGGACAATGATAAGTGAGGACCACTTTTTCAAATAATAATTAGGAAACAGTCCAAGGTTTTCAAAATATTTCACACATTTTTTGCCATTGCCAGATACGAATCGACACCCCAGTTCAATTTTATAGTCCGCTATACAAAAACGATGACCATTTCGTTGAGCAGAATGTTTTTACTAAGGAAAAATCGCCCATTCTTTTCTCATTATAAATATAACACGTAAGTTACTTAAAACCTAGCAAGTAACTCGTATCTCAAAATAAGTTCAAGATTGGCGCCCCAGGATTCCGCGCCAATTCAAAAATATCCGGGGGTTGATTCGAAGGAAATGATGAAGGTGCAAACGAGCCTGTTGGTTCTCATCTCTGCAAAGCAGGCAAATTTGGGACGGCCCACAGCTGTTGACTCGTGTACGACTGTCCATATAGTACGTAACGTCCCCGATGGTCATCTTGACCCGAAGGCAAAAATCGCTTATGAATCTTGGTATAAGTTCTTTGAAGGTGTATTTACCGTATCACTTGCTGCCCAGGATGGAGAAACTAAAGTTCGTCTACTACTCCGGAGACTGGGCCCTGCTGAGCATGTCAAATACATTAACTGCACCCTCCCTGCTCTCACTCGATCTTTAGCTTTTAGTGATACTGTGTCGACTCTGAAGAGAATATTCGGTCGGACAACCTCTTTATTCAATGCCCGACTCAAGTGCCTCCATTTGGTCAAGAAAGATTCCGATAATTTTGTGGCATACGGCGGTTTGGTTAACAAATAGTGTGAACGGTTCTGTTTGGGGTTTCTCACCGAGGATCAATTTCATCGCCTTGTTTTCATTTTTGGCCTTCATGCAGCAAAGTGCGAGGACGTTAGAACCCGCCTCCTCGCGAAGGTCGGCCAAGAACCCCAAATAAAGCTCCAAGAATTGATCGATGGATGAGAGCGCATTTCCAACTTGAAGCATGATTCGGCCATGATTCAACGACGGGACCTTCCGTCTCAAGTCGTTCTCACGGGTACCTCACGTCACAAGTCCCAATTACGGTCGCGAACACGTCCTCCTCGCAGTGATATCTACCCTCAATCCCCATGTGAACACTGGGGGCTCGGCATTTTCATCTATTTTGCCCCTTTGACGTCGTTGCTCCCGATGTAAAATGATTGGTCACAAAGACGGTTATTGTCGTGAGACTCACACCGATTCTAGTCGACGTACGTCACCAATCCGCCACAGTCATTCTATATGCAGTAAATCACTCGGTCATTTGCGGAGCGTCATAGCCAGCTTCCTGGCAAAATATGTGGTTCCCCGGCGGTTCAGTAATGTGTATCATGACTTTTCAAGACACCGGGGGTGATTGGTGGCGCTGTCTTTCTAACACACGCCTTAATCTTCTGGGTTTGGATTTCCCGCTTACTTCTTTTTGATTTTCCACCACGGGATATCTGCACGTACCCCCACGGTCACTGTCAACTGTCTGACTCATAGCCGGCCGCAGTTCCCTGGCGTTTTTCAAGAGGGTCTTGGGTTATGCACCCAAGCAACTGCCTGACTCCACCTTATTCAGGGGGTAAAACCTGTCTTTCGTTCGAAGCTCCCAGTGCCCCATGCAGCGCTGCCCGTTGTGAACCAGAAAGCCCAACGCATGGTACGCTTGGGCATCATCTTTCCTGTAGCCTATTCCAGGGGGACTACAACAATAGTGGTTGTTAAGGCGTCTAATGGTGGCCTCCGGATTTGTGCAGGCTCTTCCATCCGCTGCCATTACTGTAAGATATCTTCACCATCTTAAACGGCGGCCATGACTTCGCTGAACTCGACCTGGCAGGAGCTTATTTTCAAGTTCCTGTTGAACCGGAACCCCGGGAGCTCCCCAATATCAGCACACATGGAAGCATGTTTCCGTACACGCGTTTGACTTTTGGTGTGAATGCAGCCCCGGCCATATCTCAACAAGTGGTGGATGCCCTGATCTCCGGTCTCGCAGGTATCGCGGTGTATCTAGAGTGCATAATTGTTGTGGGTCGGTCACCTGAAGAAAGTAAGCAGCGTGTGACTGCGTTGCTCGATCGAGTCCAAGATTACGGGTTCAGGTAGCGACCTGAGAAGTACCAATTCTTTGTGAAGTCCATCAAGCACCTCGGTTTTGTATTAGACGCGCATGGTCGTCAACCAGACCTGACATTGTCCTCGCAATCCAAGGAAAGCCCCTTCTAAAAGATGCGGTAACTTTGCGGTCCATCTTGGGCATGGTCAGCTGTTACTGGTGCTTCTTGCCTGAATTGCATAAGACTCGCGCGCCTGTCAAAGAACTTATGAAGAAACACGTAAGTGGGTTTGGTCAGACACACGCCAGGAAGCCTTTGAAGACCTCAAGGCTATGCCCATTTCGCTGCTACTTTTGTGCCATTTTGGTCCAAGCATCCCGATCGTCGTCGCTTCTGATGCTTCGAATTATGGGATGGGTGCGATCCTATCCCATACGTGGTCAAATGAGACTGAGAAACCCATTGCACATATTTCTCGCATCCCAATGCCATCGGAGAAAAACCAATATCAAATTGAAAAAGTGGTCTTCGCCATCATTTTCACCATCAAGAAGTTCTACCAGTTCATCTATGGATGCAAGTTCACACTGCTCAATGACCATAAACCTTTGCTTGCCATTTTCGGATCGAAGAAAGGTATCTTTATTCATTTGGCCGGTAGACCCCAAAGTTGGTCTATAAACCACCTTGGTTATGACTTGAACATTGAGTACCGATGCACACAGGACTTCGGTCAGGCAGACAGCCTTTCACGGTTAACTGAACCTCAGTCAGTGTCTCCGGAGGACATAGTGATTGCAGCAGTCACTGCCAAGGACAAAACTCGTCCCGTCCCCACTGATGCTGTGCGCGGGATCCCTGTCGTAGTAGACTTCATCCGGCATGATTCTGCCGCCGACCCTGTGATCCGCCAAACCACCAAATGGACTCGCACTAAGTGGCCTGAGAGTGCTCCTTCAGGTGAAGTAAATCACTTATTCCGCCTACGCCAATCACTGTCGGCTGTCGATTCCTGTCCGATGTTTTCGGAGAGAAATGTAATCCCAGCCTCTCTGCGACAAACCTTCTTAGAACAATTTCACACAGGTCACCCGGGCGTGGGCCGAATGAGGTACTGGCACGCCGTTCCGCTTATTGGCCACTTATGGATTCTACTATTGGGCACACGGTTAGGCAATGCCCCCGCTGCCAGAATGCGGCTAAGTTTCTAGCCGAGAGAATTTCATTCCCTGGCCTATGACTGAAGGCCCTTGGTCCAGAGTACATATTGATTATGCTGGACCAACGACCGATCATTCTACCTGGTTTTGGTAGACGCGTACTCGTAGTTGCCCGAGACATATCCTGTGATATGGCTAACCATGGATCTCACTTAGAATTGCCTTCGGCGTGCTTTCGCTCAACACGGGTTACCACATATCATCGTGACTGACAGTAGCTCGCCGTTTACAGCGGCGCCATCCAGTGTTTTCTGTCGTGAAAATAAAATCGAAAAAGTTCGTCCTCCTCCATACCCTCCACAATCCAGTGACTAAGCAGAACGGCTCGTCGGCACGTTTAAGCGATCCCTCCTCAAGTCCCACGGGGAAGGGAGAAGTGAGGGCGTCTCTCAAAGGTTTTTACTAAAGCACCGTTTCACACATAATTTTTGGACACCCGATGCTTATTCTCCTGCAGAGGCCCCGATGAGACGGAAGCTCGGCACTATCCACCATGCAATGCTACTGACTAACGAGCAGCCACCCCACCACCTGAAAGGCACAAGGTCGGTGCATTTGCCTCAGGGCCACCTGTTTGTGCCAGAGATTATCGAGCAGGACATCGTACTTGGACAGAAGATACACTAAGACGTCGAATCGACCGAGTATTGTTTGAAGTAACAGCAGAAGGTAACACATGGATTAGACACAAGAACCAATTACGGGATCGGCACTGTCATTCGTCACCGTCAAGACAGGAGCACCCACTTCCACTGGATGTGTTGCTGGATGCCTTCACCATCCCATTTGTGGAAAAGGAAATAACAAACGTGAACGTTGAATTGTTGCCCCGCCGGTTGTCTGACGTTTTACGGTGGGCCCCCACACGCACACGGTTTGAAACGCGCTCCCGCCGCTACCTGTCCCCTCCAAATAAGGGAGGTGTTGGGGAGATAGTACTGTTTCCTCGATATTAAGGCGCTGCAGCGCCTTGCATTCATGACTAAAAAAGTGTTATCATTTTCTCCAAAAACATTCTGTCTTTCTGTTTATTCCAGTTATCTATTAATTTGCTATTTTAAGTCTGTACCTTATCGCGTCATGATATATTGGTAAGATCCATGTTGCCTCCCTCCGATTGATTGGTCGCCCTAGCAGCCCATTTGTCTCCAAGATCAACCGACTCAGACCTAGCAGAACCCACACAAGCAGCCGAGTTCTGCACTCCGCGAACCACACGATCTGGGTGCCCAATGAGAAGGTAAACCTTGTTGGTCAACACTTTAAGCTGTGTTCTTATTCAAGATAGTGGGTGGTCTAGCTCCGACTACTGCGCTTCTATTGCCGATCATATTTGCCATTAAAAGGAGACCGTTGTGCCGGTACTTTCCCGGGTGACTCTTGAGCGTCTATTGTCCGGTTGATTTATTTAAAGGTTGCAACCTTCGGAGACTGTCGTGGAGGAGAAAACAGTCTTCATGTCTGAAAACAGACAGAGACAACCCATCCGGTCCGGCAGCCTTATTTCGTTTAAGATAACCTTCCTCGCGAAGAACCTCCTTGTCTGACGGAGGACTGGTATCTTTGACAAGAGATATACCACTTGCGCTAGCGGTCAAACCTGGAGCGGATTAGGGCAAATTAGGTGCTTCTTAAATTGCTCCTGCCGGAGAATTAGACGACACTCCTGAGTTTGAGTCAGTTAGCCGTTCGCTCCTTTGATCTGTTCGCCAACGCCTGGTTTACTTGGACCGGTTTTTCCAATCAGACGGAGAAGAGTTCGGCTGTTGCCAAACGCCGCAGCTTTTTCCATCTCCCTACACTTCGCAATCCACCACTGCTCACAGTCGTTTCTCAGGCTCCGAATCAGACCCGCCTGACGGCTGCGCTACACCGGGCCTCTATTTTCCCTAGGTTATGTTTGGTTTTTGTGTTTATGAAGCTTGTAACCGCCTGTCATTTAGCTAGAAAGGCGTAAGAAAAATACCCAAAATTTTCTACGTAGCTTTACACTCTCAAAAAGTTCAACTTGCTGACCCACAATCATTCCCCCTTCTTCACATTATCTCCCGAACTACTTATGGAAGCTCCAAAGGGCCTCCGTAAACATGCCAAGGTCCCGGGTGAAAATCAGGCGATACGTACCGTTAGGCTCAGAAAAACCAGAAACACTCAACCTCAGTCTGCACTCAGTCCATGCTCAGTACCTCTCGTTGATGTTTATGATGTAGTTAACAAGAAGATTAACGAAGTAGATCAAAGGGTAGCGGACCTGCATAACCAGATCCAGTCCATCGATGATATTCTATTAAAGATATCCCCTTTATCTAGCATAATGGAGCCCACGCCTATTGCTAATCGCCAGAGCCTAGTCATGGCGGGCCGCTTCTTAGACTCAGTTGCGACCGAAGTTCACAAGCGTATAGCCAACTCCAAAAACGCGATAGATTTCAACATCCCTGATCGACTACCCCTGCCGTCAACCAAACTCGCCATCCTGAATGCCTGCAACATGGCACACCACAGGTGCTATTGCACTAGACTGCGCAAAAAATCACAACGCACCGACTGTCCTTTAAAGTTCCAATTCGCTGACGAAGTAACAGCTAGAGAATTCATAACTAGTTGGCAAATCATTGCCAATTCCACCCCATTCAAAAGAATTAGAATACTACCGGATAAAACGCCCCTCCAAAGAGAGGTTTTTTGATCACTAAAAAGTGCCTTAGCTTCACCAGCGCAACCTGTGGCTGAAATATCAGTCTCCGCGTCTTCTCGCTGCTTGTCGAGCCACCCCGTAACACAAAAGCCCTCAGTTGTCTGCACCACTCTGGTTGACCTAGACCTGACCCCATCTCCAGCACATCCCCCTAGTAAACGGCCCTGCCTTCTACCATCAACCTCCGCTTCTTCAAACGGCAACGATATCCATGCCAAACCCACTATTAGCCCAAGGCCACCAAAGTCCCGTGCATCCAAGCCTGTCGCTGCTAACGCCAGCCTACTGCCCACCGTCTCAGCACCGAAAAAGACTCCGGGGAAGTCTGTTGCCAACAGCCCGTCATGCTCTAACTCATGCCCCACCGTCTTGCGAACACAGATCGTTCATAAAAGGCATGATCTACTATGTGGCCAATCGTCCCATCGGCAGACAGGACTCTGTGACCCCCCACAGCTTTTAGCTACTCCGGCTACTCCCGTATTCCCCCCCGTAAGTCTTCTCAGAATCCCATTTAGAACCCCCACCAAGCACTCCAAGTACACCCCAAATAATTCATACTTGTTGGCAAGCAGGACGCAACCCTGCATCACCCTAAAGCAGCCAACCCCACCTCGTTGTATTAGCGTGGTACCTCGGCTAATCGACAAGGCCCTCCCAACTCCACTCTACAATACAGGCGAAAACGGCCACCGAGTAGCGCATCATCATGCATCGGGATCAAACACACCATATTCTCCAAGTTTCCCGAAACAGTTTTCCAATCATCTTGCTGAGCGCCAGCACCTCCCGTCGAACCTCCGTAACCAATCTCTTTCTCATCCAGTGATACAAATAAGTAACCCCCAGTCAAACTATAACCAATGGCCTCAATTGTCTAGCTCCGCGCCCTTTCCTGAACACAGGATGGGCCAGCCCAACCAACTACAGTTATTTCGTCGGTCCTGGTCAAGCGGCAACTACCCGCCCTCTGCGTACCCCGTTGAACCCAGTCACCACTACTTTCTGCCATCTTACTTGCCGTTACCCACTACCTCAGCATCCAACCCCCCACCTGGCTACTTCAACCACCCCGGAAATCCCACCTCCCCAAACGACCATTTTTTTCTTGACGGCACCCCCCCCCCAACCCAGCTTCACCCCTTCTTCACAATGCCGGTTCCCCACTTTTAACTCCCGTTTAGACTCCTTCACTTCTATACATGACAACCCTGTCGTTATGAATCCACTTAATGATGTTTACCACCTCGGTAGTGTTAGCCATCAACACCCGCAGATGGTTGTTCCCACTCCACACCATGACGGTACAGTTGCACTTAACTTGCTTCTCATTAACGCTCGCTCATTACTGAATAAAACCCATACTCTCCGTAATATAGTACTGTCTTCCGACTTCGACATCATTGTCATAACCGAAACCTGGCTAAATGATTCTGTCCCATTGGACCAAATCTCTATTGCTGGTTATCAAACCTTCATGAAAAATCGTCGTCGTCGTGGAGGAGGCTGTCTAATCCACGTTAAAAACAGCTTGCCTACCATTCCTCTCTCTGATCCAATACTGGACTCAATTCAGGACTCAATATGGGTAACGGCCAACTCTCCACTCCATATCGGCTGCGTTTATCGACCACCCAATTCAAACACCACGGACCTCGCCCACGTAGTCAAAGCCTTTGACCACTTTGCACTATTACCCTCCTCGTCAAAAATCATTGCTGGCGATTTCAATGCACCTAATATCTGCTGGGACACCATATCATCACCCCAATACTTCACGAGCTTCGTTTCGACCATACGCGCAGGGCGCTGGGTCCAGCACGTAATGACACCAACCAGAGGTAACAGCATACTGGACCTGATATTTACCATTGGTCTATCGGACGTGATGACTACCGCCCTCAACCCTTTCCCAGGCAGTGACCATAGAATGGTATCTTGCAGATTCACAGCCGGACCCATACACCCCATATGTAGCTCATCTCAACAGCCCCTGCATACGATCAACTGGATGAACCTCAAGCCTATGCTTCGATCCCTCAACTGGGATGACTACTTCCTACAGCACAACACCCAGCCCGCCAGTGACGTACTCTACCATAAGCTACATAGCTGCTTTTCAGCAATCACCACCGTCGGGACCAACCGTTCTCAAGCCCGCGGCTCCTACCAAACAAGGCTGCAAAATAAACATGCAAAACTGCAGAAGATCTACAATAAAACCAAGGACTTCTCCATACTATTGCAACTTCACTCTCTCTCTGTCACCATCAGTCTTCGGACTAATGAACTGCTGAGAAAGCAGGAGCTTTCGGCCTTGAATTCCTTCGACAGATCGTACCGATTGTCCCGACTGCTGAAGAGCAGAAATCAGAGAGAGCCTACAGAGATACCATATCTAATTTTGGGAAACAGCACGCAGATTAAATCTGCAGCTGAAATCGCTGAGGCGCTCAATACCTTCTTTTCAGAATCCATGACCACTGACGCCTTTGTAAACCCGCCACCCGTACCCCTCATCACCGAGTAAGTTCTCTCTGACATTGAATTCAGTTTGAACGATGTGACCCACCTGCTGCTGCGTGTTAGACCCTCCTCCCGCCCTGGCTATGACGGCATCCCCCCAGCACTCTTTCATCTTGGTGGAACTGACATCGCTGCTATCTTTATGAATCTCTACGACTTATCCCTTAAAAATGGAATTTTTCCATCCCAGTGGAAAACTTCAACCATTATTCCTATCCACAAAAAAGGTCCATTGCATGACCCTTCAAATTATCGTCCTATCAACCATACCCCTTTAGCTGCCAGAATAATGGAGCGTTTGATTAAGCAGCGGATGTCCGATTATCTCATTTCCCATAACCTCATTCAGAGCGGCCAACATGGCTTCCTAAAGTCACGTTCTTGTACCACATGCCAGTTTGATTTCTTCAACCTAATGACCACGGCAGCTGACGACGGAAAATCTATGATTATCATCTACCTCAATATGACCAAGGCATTTGACCGAGTTCCTCACTCCCGACTGTTAACAAAACTCCGGGCCTATGGTATCCATGACCCGCTTTTATCATGGATCACTCCTTACCTGTCGGATCGAACCCAGGTTGTATATGCTAATGGTCATTTATCGCAACCGGCGCCTGTCACTAGTGGAGTCATACAAGGAAGTGTACTTGGTCCGCTATTTTTCTTACTGTATATTAACGACATTTTTTCGATTGTGCAATATGGCACACCTTTCCTCTTCGCCGACGACATCAAAATCGTGTATGATTTCCGCCATCAAGATTTGAGCACAGCACTGTCTGAAATAGGTAGTGATCTTGAGAAACTTGATCAATGGTGCACTTCATGGCAGATGTGCTTCTCGACATCTAAAAGCTTCTACACAACCTACAGATGTCAAGTCCCCCTCGGAACTCTGTCACTGAACCAAGAACCCATCGCCCCAAGCTCATCAGTGAAGGATCTTGGGCTTCGATACACTAACAATCTACAATTCTCGGAACATGTCTCATTTCAGACGGCCAGGGCCAGACAGATAATAGGCCTAGTTCTCAGATCATTTAAAATGAAACATAGTATCTTCCTTACATACCAATCCCATGCTAGACCCCACCTCGAATACTGCCCTATAATCTTCTCTGGAATGTCTAAATCTAACAGAATACGCCTGGAGAAAGTCCAGCGCACCTTCACCAAGAAGCTAATGGGATATTCCTCTCCACTGAGCTATAAGGAGCGATGCATTCTATTAAAACTTGACCCCGTATGGCTTAGACACGTCAGGCTTAACTTGTGTTTTCTATACAGACCTATTCATTGCTCTGCGTTCACTTCTACCAACTCTATACAGTTTTCCCTACCCTCATCTTACCCTCTGCGCCACAGAGACTTCAGTCTGACCATCCCACATTGCAGGCTGGCAATCAGATTCAACTTCTTTCTCATTAAATATTCAAAGTTTTGGAATAAGCTGCCTCAGACCATTCGCAAATGTGCGTCAATAACCCAGTTCAGCCATGCCCTTAAATCACAACTTACCGTTAGTCATATGTTATCTTTGACTAACGCCAGCATATCTGAAGATCGAGCCTATGAAGAAGGCATCGAACTTTAGAACCCTAGCTTCAGTCTCCCCTCCCGCTCTCTGCTATCCGTCGAGCTGGCCTTCAAAAACGGGTTCAACTACTAGGATCACGGCACCATATCCCAAACCTACCATTTTATGCCTAACGACAGACGATAGGCTTACCATTTATTATTACTTTTTACGTATAACCCACACTGCAGAAGGATAGTTTTTGTCGTTTACAACTATAACTATCTAGATGCCTGCCGGTTCTCGCTACCTACCATCACCTAACCTCTATACATCCCTGCCTCAACTTATTCACTAGTCGGTTTCCACAACCATGTCTAAACAATTACTGCCTCCCTCGCCATATAGTACTAGGGCAGCCATGTAAAACAGCTCTCCTCTAGCTGAAGGTTTTAGCCAATGATGTTTTCCCCCAGCACCAAATTGTCCAGTGGTGCTGGATCCTAAGACATTAAGTCCCACCACCCACTTATTCACTCCTCGATTCTCTCTTATTTATCCTGGCTTCTGCTCCTCTCAGCTTCCTTGCCCGGGGATCGATTTGATCTATATATACTATTATAAATCCTTACATGACTTTTGATAGAGCTTATGAGGAGAGCGTGATACTAACCAGAACCCTTGATAATCTAGGATGTGCCACATCATACACCATAGTTGCCATCACCTAAGCGTAAACCTACCAGGTTACAATGCCTAAACGTAGTAACTCTCATGTCTGAGGCCAGTGCATCAGAAGTCGTATTTGATTATATGAAATACCACTGAAAGCATGAAAGGTAGTCTTTAAACATTCCCAGTGCTGTCTTTACTTAGTCTTCGCCTTTGTCTCTAACCAAAGACGTAGCACCTGTCGGACTCCTCAACCTCCATCTAGTGGTCACCATTAATCACTCACAGCTCAACTTCCGTCCCTGTCACAGAACTCTAGCATCTTCCATGATTGGCCTATGCAACATTTGATCTTAGCCAGCAAAACTACAAACCATCTGTGGATCATCCCGACTAATCACGTTGTTGGTGCTGCAAGTCGTACCCCATCCTTGTGCGGACTGGCTTTTTGTTGAACATAAACCCCACTGAATAATCGCAGGCTGTGGCTGACTCTACCTCCCCCTGCATTTGTTGTCCCATGTAAACGGCATGAGGGTTCTGACTTCACGGATAAGGCGAGTGTTAGCGCGGCACTTCTGCAAACATTCCTGGCCGTGATGGTCTCCCTGCACAGAGTCGAACACCAATTAGACATGACCACCAAAAAGTAGAGATTGGCATAAAAAAGTGAGAAAAAATACCCCACTGTTTTGTCTTCCAAGCACACCAGCCTTGTCACTTGTGACTCATGTCTCCGGGTTGCAGTGTTGCTACGGATCGACTGGTGTGGTTGACCTATTCCCCACGCGGCTTGTTACATGCGGTCCATGTTTCGGCCGGGGCGTCGGAGCTGTGGTCGCCCACCAAAAGCAGCTCCGCCTTCTCTGACAGCCAGATACCTGACTGTGATAAAACCATTAAAAAAATATATAAAATAAAAACGTCTAAAATAGTGTGGATCATTCTTGGAGCGCCACGTGCTGGATGCCAGTGGTTGTGTATCGTGCTACCTCCCTACCTGAAGCAGGCCCTTGTGCCGCCTACCATGAGCACCGAATGTAGGTCGTTAGAATTTGCTTCCCTGACGAAAATTCGGACCCATCTCATTCCCATTTCTCACGGCTCTCCAATACCAGTCCTCACATGGGTGTTTTCCTGATTTGCAATGCGATAACGACGAAAAGGACACCGCGATAACCATGCAATCATGTCTACGTCCCATTTCCTTGATCATACTCGAGCAAATCTCAGTACGATAGCACCATCGAGTAAGAGCATAGATGAACTCACGTTAACGTTCCAAGGCACGTAACCGATTGCCTCTAATTTATCACCTCTGTCACCCCAATAGTTTCATCTACTTTAAGGCTCCTCAGAAACTACCCAGTATAGAATAACCACTATGCTGGAAGAGACAGTAACAGCAAAGGGCTACGCTAACAGTGTGCCAGTCTCATTCGCTCACAGTCTGTTATTTCAAAACTATCTTATCGCCTCGTTGCCAAGCTGCTTTCTGCCTAAGCAAACGGTACTGGGGGTTATCATTTCTAACTGCTCTAAACCGTGAGACCCTAGGTCTTTCATTAGTATCCGAGCGATGCCGTGCCAACGTGCAACATCATAAATCCATTGAGATGCATACACCGTTACCAAACTAGTGTACGCAACTCCGTTAGCCTGCAGCAGTATAGCACAAATCTACCGCGGGCCTATTTTTACTTAGAATGTGGAGTAGGTGCCATTGACTGCTCAAAGGAAACTTCATCCATGCTTCACTCACACAGACCTAACCAGTCCATTATCTATTGTCTTCATATCATCATAACCCACAGCTGGAACCACGTCCAGACTGCAACCCCGTTTATTTCAGGTCTGTTGTCTCCGACTATCGCAGTCACCAAACCGGATAACCAAGGATGCCACTTTGACTCGTACGGACAGAGACTCAAATAGAGCCTACCATAGCAACTGGGACAGAAATCAAGCCACCCGACAGGAAATACTCCCAATTGCTTATCAGATCATTCAGCTTTTTCTAAAGCAACCAACACACATTCCAGTTCATGCGCATCTTGCTAATATACCACCACACTCAGCCGATTGACCGACACATACTTGCCCTGCTAGACGAAACACACCCATATGATGTCGTACGTTACCAGAAACGACGCTGAATATCACTGAAGGCAAATGCGTCAACATATATATATATATTTGCCAGTGAAACAGCATATTAACTCTCAAGTCCATGCGGAGATTTCACACTTTATTATCCGTTACCACAGTCCACCTTTCCTCCGAACCGTAGCCGGTTGGAAATTGACTCTCCGCTTCTCGGGGACCTTCCAGTTAAGCTTTTTCATTTCTGAATGGTACATGTTACTGATCCTGAATCTAAACTCACCTTTTTATGGACTGCTGTTTCTCCCACATCCACCAGTGTTCACTTTCACCAAATTGGTTTCGGCACCGTTTCGACACTCATTTCATTTATTGAACTCCGGTAAATCCGACATTCCGGGTCTGCATCGTCTTCATGGATCGCTATCCTCTCCGCATGCACCCACTTTCCCGAGAACACTTCTTTGCAAATTTTGTTTTCTTTTTTTTCTTCCTTTTCTTCTTGTTCATAACTTACTCTGTCTGTAGAACATCAGCAGGCCTCCGTTTCCCCAGCCTGCATCATTCTCGTTCATAATGCGTCCTTGACACTGCGCTAACGGTTTTTCGATATCTCCACTGCCCAGCCCGGATTCGAAACCGGTTTGAAACTGCCGCGCAAACCATTAGTAAAATGATCCATTCAAACTGTTGTTGGCTATGTCTATCTATCGCTGATACTCTCGACTTTCATACTTTGAATTTGTAAATATTCCACCTTATTGAGTAAAATGTAACACAATGATCATGCACTAGCGCGTGCGTCTCGATCATGGCCGAGAAATATACCATTATCATCATCAACCGACTCCGACCTAGCAGAACCTACACAAGCAGCCGAGTTCTGCACTCCGCGAACCACACGATCTGGGTGCCCAATGAGAAGGTAAACCTTGTTGGTCAACACTTTAAGCTGTGTTCTTATTCAAGATAGTGGGTGGTCTAGCTCCGACTACTGCGCTTCTATTGCCGATCATATTTGCCATTAAAAGGAGACCGTTGTGCCGGTACTTTCCCGGGTGACTCTTGAGCGTCTATTGTCCGGTTGATTTATTTAAAGGTTGCAACCTTCGGAGACTGTCGTGGAGGAGAAAACAGTCTTCATGTCTGAAAACAGACAGAGACAACCCATCCGGTCCGGCAGCCTTATTTCGTTTAAGATAACCTTCCTCGCGAAGAACCTCCTTGTCTGACGGAGGACTGGTATCTTTGACAAGAGATATACCACTTGCGCTAGCGGTCAAACCTGGAGCGGATTAGGGCAAATTAGGTGCTTCTTAAATTGCTCCTGCCGGAGAATTAGACGACACTCCTGAGTTTGAGTCAGTTAGCCGTTCGCTCCTTTGATCTGTTCGCCAACGCCTGGTTTACTTGGACCGGTTTTTCCAATCAGACGGAGAAGAGTTCGGCTGTTGCCAAACGCCGCAGCTTTTTCCATCTCCCTACACTTCACAATCCACTACTGCTCACAGTCGTTTCTCAGGCTCCGAATCAGCATCAGCAGCCGCAAGTAGAGCCTGTTTGATCGCTGACCATCGCTCTTCAGGATCTTGGGCATTTGACTGCATCGATAACCCGGTGGATAATTCTGTTCGGAAAGCAGATCGTTGGTTATCGACTAGTAGCAGCTGTGGAGGACGGTTCTCTTTGGCGTTGTTTCGGTCACCAATGAGGCACAAGCTGAAGCGCGCGAGGACGGGAGCGTAATCAGTGTGTATAGACGCGGACCAAAATGATCGATAGTCTTGAATTGATCCGTGCCAGCGGTTACCGACAACAATATGGCCAATTTGAGTCCAACGCTGTGAAGGCGCATGAGGGCGCCAGATTAGTCGGTGTCACTTTTAGTGCGAGAAATTTGTACTCGCTAAGAATAGTCCATGGTCGGAACATAGTTGAGTGAGTCGATCGCCGTTATCAGTTCAATCGACTGGGACTCCAGAACGGCTTCTTGTGTCACTTTGCGCCTCGTCTAGGCTTCAGACTTGAGCACTGAAATCACCAGCACCAATCAAGATGTCCGTAGAGCGCACGCTACGGAGCGGCTGAGACAAATCCTGGTAGATTTCGTCTTTGGTCTCAGGAGAGCTACAGTCATTTTGGGCATACGCAGAAACAACAAACGTGCATTGGAGCTTCGGCCTAGTGCCGTCGATAGGCGCGGAACCGTGCAACCGAGTAGCACAATGACGGCTGCTGACTGGAATCCAATCGAGCAGAGCACGCTCAGCCTTCATGCTTAGAATGACTCCAACTCCGGTCAAACCACGAGCACTAGATAACAAATCACCTGGCACGCGAAGAGTAAAACAAGAAGCCCAGCCTGTATCAGAGGAGCTAAGTGTCAACACTGAAGTTGGGTCTTGTATGTGTGTTTTAGAGACACAACACACGCCTATGTGAAACGATTCAGGAGTCCTAGCTAGGGCAGCCTGTTGTTCTGTTTGGCAAAGTGCTCGGACTTTTGAAGCAGCCGGGTGAATAGAATGCTTGGATCGGAGAATGGATTCTCTTTCCTCCCCCGTCTTTAATTTGTTACCGTTTCCGAGATCTACAATTTCACAGTCACGGCCCTCTGTTTCTAGTGGTAAGCTTTTAGAATTGGAACGTAAATGATGAAGAGTAGAGGGATGAGGAGTGTTCCCCGATTCGCCGCTGGAGATTCTTGGGCACACGAAACTTCTTGGCTGCCCACACCGCAAAAGGGGTTTTATTTGGGAAACTTAACCGGAGACTTAGACTCAAATTCTCGCTCACCAGGCAGTGGGGCTTTAACCCAGCACGAGAAATTGACCGAAGCACCCTGAGGGAATTCCTTCTGGTCTTTCAAGTGGGACCTGGTTACTGCTCGCGTTTTGTCTTGTCTTCGCAGGTGCTTTGTTATCGATCCGCTTTTCGGACCCAGTCCTCAGCCCCATGCATTCAATGGAGCAGGTGAAACGTTCCGAAGGGACAGGCCTCGTCTTGGGGGAGGCTGTTCAATTTATGTCAAAAACACTCTGCCGGCCATTCCACCCTCACGCACAACTCTGGACGCCATTCAGGATTCTCTGTGGTTAACGATTCCCTTACCTCACCCCTATCTTCCTAATGGTTGCATCTATCGGCCACCTGATTCCAACGCTATGGACCTTACCAAGATTATTGACGCTTCCAACTATCTTTCATTGCTGCCGTGTTCCTCCAAACTCATCACGAGGGACTTCTGTGCACCTACAATTAGTTGGAATACCCCACCTGCCCCCAAAAACTTATTAGATTTCGTGCCATGCGTCCTCGTATGGCGCTGGATCCAACATGTAACAGTCCCAGCTAGAGGTAACAACATCCTTGATTTGTTGTTCAAGATTGGTTTATCTGATGTTTCAGCCAGTACGCTCGACCTCTTTCCAGGAAGTGACCACAGAATGGTGTCCTGCGTCTCCGCGGTTCCGCAAGCTTTCGATAAATCCCACCCACCCAATCGTTTCTCTTCAGCGGTCAACTGGGACAATCTTATCTGCACGCTTCGCTCGTTAGACTGGGACGACTTCTTCCTGCAAAGCGACCCCCAGCTGGCTGCTGATTTACTATATTCCAACTCATCAGGCTTGCTGTCCGCAATCACTTCAACTCGTACCATATCAAACCAAGCCCGTAGTTCAGTCCTGAGCCGAATGCATAACAAATGTCTGAAGCTCCAGAAGGTGTATCACACCAATAGTAACTTATCGTCATTCTTGTAGCTCCAACTTCTCTCGGTAGCACTCAGAATCAAGACTGACGATATGCTCAGAAAACAAGAAGTATCTGCTCTGTAATGCCAAGATACCTGCTCGAAGTTGGCTAGCACACTGAAGAACAGAAATCAGCTCACTGCAGCAGGATTACCCCATCTAACTTTAGCAGACAACGATCAAATTACCTTGCCTGTAGCGGTAGCCGAGGCGTTTAATTCTTCTTTGCTGCATCCATGAATACGGACCCCTTGCTTTACCCCCATGCATAGACCCTGTCACCGAACACTTACTGTCTGATTTAGAACTTACTCTAAAAGAGGTGACCAGCCAGCTTACCCGCGTCCGAAAGTCCTCACACCTTGGCCATGATGGTGTTCCACCGACACTTCTACGTCTTGGAGGAACTGATGTGGCAGCTCTACTGTTGAAGGTCTACAATCTATCCATCAACTTTTGTATACTTCCCCCACAGTGGAAGACTGCTGTCATTTTCCCAATCCATAAGAGGGGACCAATACATGACTCCTCAAACTACCGCCCCATCAGCCACTCTCCAGTTGCTTCTGGGTTGATGGAACGCTTCATCAAACAGCAGATGTCTGACTTCCCATTGTCCCATAACATCAATCATAGTGGGTAGCATGGCTCCTTAAAGTCACTTTCGTGCTTCACTTGCCAGTACGACTTTTTTAACCCCATAAAGGTGGCCGCCGACAACAGTGAATCTATCATGATTATAAACCTTGATATGACAAAGGATTTTGGCCGCTTCCCTCGCGCTTTATTACTAACCAAACTCAAAGCTGATGGGTCTTCCGGTTCCCTTTTGTCGCGGTTAACATCATATCCATCAAACTGCTTACAAGTGGCTTCCATTGATGGGTGTTTCTCACAGCCTGCTCCAGTCACCAGTGGGGTTATACAAGGCAGTGTACTCGGTCCTTTACTTTTTCTCATCTACATAAATGATATATTTCCGATCTTGCGCCATGGCACCCCATTCCTTTCGCTGACGACGTTAAGATTGTCTATGAGTTTCCTCGTCAGAACCTAAACTTTATGCTGGATGAAACTTCTAGAGATCAAAAGCGGCTCGGGAACTGGAGCAATTCATGGAGCATGGACTTCGCGACCTCCAGGAGCTGCTACACAATCTTCGGATGTCAAGTGGCTCTCGGAACTCCGCTTATCCACGGCCTACCCATTTCGCACAGCCCTTTAGTTCGAGACCTTGGTCTTCATTACTCTTGTAGCTTTAGGTTTTTTGAGTGTATTCCACTCCAGATTAAAAAGATGAGGAGAGCCACTGGTCTCATCTTCAGAACGTTTTGACTAAATGATTGCAAACTGCTCTCTTACAAGTCCCACGCCAGGCCTCTCCTTGAATACTGTCCTATTATCTTCACCAACATGACGAAATCCGACCTCATTTCTCTAGAGTCCGCGTAAGGCTAATTCGTCAAACCGTTGGTGGGATTTTACCCTAGTTTGTGTTACAAGGATCGATGCATCTTACTTAATCTTGACCCTCTATAGCTGCGTCGCGTGAAGCTCAATTTATGCTTCCTGTTTAAGCTGTACCACCGTACGGCCTTCTCATGTAATGAACCCATTCGTCTCACTCCCTCCACGAATTATGCTCTACTCCGTCGGTCACCTCAGTTCTCAATTCTTAGATCAAAATTAGCGTTGAGATTTAACTTTTTCCTTATAGAATCCTCAAAGTTATGGAGCAAACTCCCGCTAAACATCCGCGAGAGTCTTTCAATTTCTCAGTTCAGAGGCTCGCTGGATCACTTCTTGACTGTTCCCAGTGTGGTCCTTCTTACCGGCCAGAGTGTCACCGAAGAGGTAACCTTCGAAAACGGGTTTGATTACTAGGATTACTGCACTAGAACTTTCACTTTCCGCCCAATGACAAACTCCAGGCCAACTATTTTCTCTGCGTTATACAGCACACAATCTATACTACGGTATTTACAGTTTGCTGACTTTTGTAACTATACCTAGTTTATTGCTTGCCGGTTCTCCCATTTCCAGACAGTGTTCGTGTTCTATGGCCAACCAGTCTAAGGTTCCTAGCTGTAAATGTCTCTGCAGCAAATAGGTATGTGGCTTTGAACCCAAGGACACAAAGTCCCGCCGTCCACCACTTTGCTTGATCTTTTCACTCCTTTTCCGTTCATTCTGGCTACCACCACCCGCCTGGGCTTTATATCCGGCCTCATTTTGCCTTTCCTAATCATCTTATTCCAGAATATCTTATCCTAGAATCCCATCTTCTAATATCTACTTGGTGGTCTGTCCTCCCGTCTCTTCTCTGTATCTGCCATCCGCCAACTACTATCATCTTCCCTCTTATGCACCATACTATTTACGATCAGCAGAGCTAAACGTATCTACACCGGCTAGCCCGGAATGGTCCCTGATGGTCCTAGGCATGGTTTGGCTCTGTATGAGACTGATACGCGTATGCTAGCTTGTGCTTTACAACGTTCGTCGTCCCACTCCGTGTGTTTGCATAGTCCCACTCTGCATTTCCCAAGCCCATGCTAGCGAACCCCCTGATGTCAAGGGCACCCATATCATAGAGTCGTCCGAAAGTGGGGAAAACAGACCACCCCCGGCAGTTGCGAAAAAAGACAAATTCGCACAAAATTACGATCGGGCGAAGAGGCTTTGCAAAGTTCCTGCGTGGGCTCAACCACCCCTCTGTTAGGAAATAAAAAAATAAGAAAAATAAAAGCTGAAATGAAAAAGACCTCATGGGACCAATTCGATCTGCAAATACCACTGATATCGAGCTGTAAAGGAAATGGGCAACTTTCATATATGGATATGTCTCCCATCAGCTCAGACCTGATCCTGCGGAAGGGGAGACCCCACATCGCCCTTGTTCGCTCGACAAGCTTTTGGTTTTCACGCACGAGACTGAATGGAGTGACAGCGCACTGGACTCTTCGCACAGGCTCATCCACCTCCGGCTCTAAGCTCAACCACCCCATACCCCTCCAAGTGCATCTGGCATGCATGTCGACGTCAAATACAACAACTACCATAGCCCTGACTTTCAACCCATTGACCTGGACAGCTTGTAGACGTACCTGACGAATAAAGGCAATCGCGGTGAAGCCCCTGAAAAGGAGAAATAGAGAAAACAATATAGTGGAAACCGGTCACCTTTTCCATTCATACCCCTCCATCTTCCGTCTTAAAAAGCGGCCCTCTCCATGTCCCAACATCCAAGCCACGCCTGGGCTTAAACCCTACCTAGCAGTAACGACAGCCTCCTGCCAACTTCAATCATTACCGCAGCCTGGAGTTTGAGCCCACTGACATTGATAACATATGGAGGCAACAGATAACCAACACCTGCCTCATTTAAGTCTACAAAATTCAACTCGGGAAGCCGTTGATATTTTTCATTCCCTACTAACTATCTTTCCTCACTTTTATAATAAATGTGATTTTAATGCAACCACCAATTCATAAGATTTCCCAGCTCACATTCAAGTTTGATCTCAGTAGGCCAGCACTACCGAGTGGGAGCACAGACGAACTTACGTCTACTTTTCTCTGAGCGATAACATATTTCTCCAGCGCATCACCACCGATGCCCTCGTGGTTCCTTCTGCAACCTCACTTAATTGTTCTTCAGAACCTCTAACTGCGTGCAAACCATTTATCCTGTGAAAAGCAGAAGCAGCAGCCCACCCGGTTTACGCTGCCTTGCAAGCCTGTAGTAGTACTGATCAACGGCCTGCAACCCTACAATACTTAAACTCTTGAATTAAAACCCAGACCAGAATATGGAACGTGCCAGTGACAGTTCACATGAACCCAAACAGTTCATTAATAATTTTCGCCATTTATTATCATAACTCAGAGCTAAAACCACGTCCAGACTGTCGGTATTCCATCGTAAGGCCATTGTTCCTGCCGTGAAACTTATGCATTGGGTTTATCTGGTATCATGCGGTACATAACGTCAACAGCAACTGCAGCACACCAATCACGATAAATTGGCGTTGACCATAGTCGCTTGAGAGACTATAGTATAGTATATTTCTTGACCGTGGTCAATACGCATGCACAAGGCAAGATCAGAGTATACAGCAGTACATGTCAATGTGAGGTATTCACAGATTCTAAATTTATAAATCACACAGCAACCGAAATACACCAGTAAAGTCATGCAGTGTTTGAGTGAACAAAAGTGGTTATGGTTGAGGCGGGAATTCCGAATCGGTTTCGAAATCCTTGGAGGGCGGTGTTGATAGCTGAACAGTCGTGAGATTGCTGATATAAGCGACAAATGGACGGTCACCAACGAGTAACCGGGCGGAAGAGATACCAAAGAACATTGTTAGAAGTAAAGCAAGCGTGGGGCTTTCAAAGTGCAGTCAGAGATACCAGCGGAATATTGGACACTGATCCAGCATTGGGTAACTAATTGTGGAGGAAGCATGTGAAATAAAAGCAAGTGAGTCAAAGGTGATAATAAAACGGACCTTTTGTGCAGGTGATTACAGCGTCATATGGAAATTCAAATGAAGACGAAAAGCTTCGCAGGGACTTCAGTGAACTTTTGAAGAGCATGAATGGTGTATGGACATATAACGGACTTTTAAAGAAAAGAAAAGCCGTCAATGAAACGGATTAGTGGAGACAAAACGTCAATGGTTCGGCTAGGCAGAAGTTGGAAGAGTGTAATTTTTTGTTTTTGTTTGTGAAAGAAAATTGGTAACCAAATTATGGTTGGCTGCAGATGGCTGGTATTCTGTTTCATAAATACCTTGGTTGCAGGTGGTGGCAGGTAGAATGTTGAGGGAAGCAGGTAAAAAAAGGGCTGGTTTGACGAAGTTGACAGCTGCGAAGGCTGGGTTCCGGCCATGGGTTTCGTACTGCAACACGGGAAGAATTGAACTGTTGGGTTGGATTATTTGGGAATAGACGTTGAGCGGATGTGTTGATGGTTGGTGTCAGGAATCACCTCTGCGATCCGGTGAGACTTTCATGAGGTTTTGTTAATCCGTGTACGGTGCCCCATGTAACGTCAGCGGGCGAGAGTATAGGTTTAAACCATTGATCAAATCGTCCAGTCCTTACGGTAATCCGGAATAAACGTCGATTCGGCCGATGGCTACCCAAGTAATCAATGCAATCTGGAAGAGATCAGGAGTGCGGCAGTCTGGAGAGTGTTCCAGCTGTGGGTTATGATTATCGTTTTTATGGAAGCAGGAAAATGAACGTTTTGTTATCCGAACAATTAGTTATCGTTTGGCTAGTGGACCGGTCTATTAGGGATCCCTAGACGGAGACTGGTAGCTTTCTAGGGTAGTTGGTTGAAAGTAGAGATTTAGGGCGATATCACCCAGGCGGTGGATGAGGAGAGGGTGTCCGTTTGGGAACCAAGAATAAAACAATAGTAGATGGTATGGTCTGGAAGAAGAATGAGAAAATAGGAAGATAACAGTCTGGTTAGTTCACCAGCTGTGGTCGAGGATGGCAAACAGTAAAAAAGGAGAAAAACACTGAGTGTAAAAATGAGAATTTTTCGTGTGGGGGCAAACGTGCTGGTATTCGGCAGGGGCATACGGATTCCGGTTGGAATGGGGTCTCAACTTACCATGAGCATATGCGCAGAGAAGTGAAGCCTAGTTACTAAGGAATGGTAATCCGTGTGGCAAGGCTTCAGTGTACGAGAAAGGCGCAAAAAAGCAGGATAGGCCGGCTGAGTTCTAGCCTGAGCCAGGAATTAAGTGAGAGCGAGCACCCATCGCTAAAGGACAGAGCGGTTTAATTTATATATATGCAAATTGTGTTGTAAAATGGCACAATCTAGTTAGGAAGGGGGACAAGTGAGTGGAGCATACCCAAGGTATATATATATATATATATATCTATATATATATATATATATTGATGTATAGGTGGGTGCGATCATCGGACGGGTCATGCGAAAGCGGTCGGACGCAAAAGACTATGGCAAGGAAAGTGAGATAGAGTGACGCAGCTGAGGATCAACGGTTAACGGAAAGAAGAAAAAAAGTTAAGCACGGGCTCATCGGTGAGGCGGATCCCAAAGGCACATTGAGGCCATGAAACGTGAGACTAAAACTTTCAATGGGAAAGTTAGTATTTCGCCTAGAGTGGTCATTGAGGAGGAGTAAAGACCGAGTTCTGCATGAAATTAAAGAAGAACCTTAGCTGGGGGATAGGCTGGGAGCAGAAATGGTAACGTCCTAACTGGGTGTTGAGTTCAGTTAGTGAGTCACGCTAAGTGGGATGAATCAGACTGGATTTTCCAGTTCGAAATCGCAGAGGTGGTGAGGGAAGTATGTGTGGTGGGACCTGGTGCGGAAGAGAGGCATTGTAAGCTAAGAGATATCGAGGAGCGTTGAGTAACTCACCGTGCTTGTGTTAATAATTATAGGACAGTAGTGAGTATATATATATATATAGTATATAAAAATGTTATATATTTACACATATATATGTATATATATGAATAGGTATATATATATAGTACATAAAAAGGTTATATATTTACACATATATATGAATAGGTATATATATATATGCATATATATGAACAGGTGTATATATATATGTGCATATATATGTATATATATAAATGTATAAAGCTGAGAGGAGCGGAAGCCAGGATAAATAAGAGGATCAAGGAGTGAATTAGTGGGTGGTGGGACTTAATGTCTTAGGATCCAGCACCACTGGATAATTTGGTGCAGGGGGAAAACATCATTGGCTGAAACCTTCAGCTAGAGAAGAGTTGTTTTTGCATAGCTGCCCTAGTACTGTATGGCTAGGGAGGCAGTAATTGTTTAGACATGGTTGTGGAAACCGACTAGTGAATTAGATGAGGCAGGGATGTATAAGGGTTATGTGATGGTAGGTGAACGTGGGTGAGTAGCGAGAACCGGCAGGCATCTAGATATTTATAGTTGTAAACGACAAAAACTATCCTGCAATGTGGGTTATACGTAAAAAATAATAATAAATGGTAAGCCTATCGTCTGTCGTTAGGCAGAAAATGGTGGGTTTGGAATATGGTGCCGTGATCCTAGTAGTTGAACCCGTTTTTGAAGGCCAGCTCGACGGATAGCAGAGAGCGGGAGGAGAGACTGAAGCTAGGGTTCTAAAGTTCGATGCCTTCTTCATAGGCTCGATCTTCAGATATGCTGGCGTTAGTCAAAGATAACATTTGACTAACGGTAAGTTGTGATTTAAGGGCATGGCTGAACTGGGTTATTGACGCACATTTGCGAATGGTCCGAGGCAGCTTATTCCAAAGCTTTGAATATTTAATGAGAAAGAAGTTGGATCTGATTGCCAGCCTGCAATGTGGGATGGTCAGACTGAAGTCTCTGTGGCGCAGAGGGTAAGATGAGGGTAGGGAAAACTGTATAGAGTTGGTAGAAGTGAACGCAGAGCAATGAATAGGTCTGTATAGAAAACACAAGTTAAGCCTGACGTGTCTGAGCCATACGGGGTCAAGTTTTAATAGAATGCATCGCTCTTTATAGCTCAGTGGAGAGGAATATCCCATTAGCTTCTTGGTGAAGGTGCGCTGGACTTTCTCCAGGCGTATTCTGTCAGATTTAGACATTCCAGAGAAGATTATAGGGCAGTATTCGAGGTGGGGTCTAGCATGGGATTGGTATGTAAGGAGGATACTATGTTTCATTTTAAATGATCTGAGAACTAGGCCTATTATCTGTCTGGCCCTGGCCATCTGAAATGAGACATGTTCCGAAAATTGTAGATTGTTAGTGTATCGAAGCCCAAGATCCTTCACTGATGAGCTTGGGGCGATGGGTTCTTGGTTCAGTGACAGAGTTCCGAGGGGGACTTGACATCTGTAGGTTGTGTAGAAGCTTTTAGATGTCGAGAAGCACATCTGCCATGAAGTGCACCATTGATCAAGTTTCTCAAGATCACTACCTATTTCAGACAGTGCTGTGCTCAAATCTTGATGGCGGAAATCATACACGATTTTGATGTCGTCGGCGAAGAGGAAAGGTGTGCCATATTGCACAATCGAAAAAATGTCGTTAATATACAGTAAGAAAAATAGCGGACCAAGTACACTTCCTTGTATGACTCCACTAGTGACAGGCGCCGGTTGCGATAAATGACCATTAGCATATACAACCTGGGTTCGATCCGACAGGTAAGGAGTGATCCATGATAAAAGCGGGTCATGGATACCATAGGCCCGGAGTTTTGTTAACAGTCGGGAGTGAGGAACTCGGTCAAATGCCTTGGTCATATTGAGGTAGATGATAATCATAGATTTTCCGTCGTCAGCTGCCGTGGTCATTAGGTTGAAGAAATCAAACTGGCATGTGGTACAAGAACGTGACTTTAGGAAGCCATGTTGGCCGCTCTGAATGAGGTTATGGGAAATGAGATAATCGGACATCCGCTGCTTAATCAAACGCTCCATTATTCTGGCAGCTAAAGGGGTATGGTTGATAGGACGATAATTTGAAGGGTCATGCAATGGACCTTTTTTGTGGATAGGAATAATGGTTGAAGTTTTCCACTGGGATGGAAAAATTCCATTTTTAAGGGATAAGTCGTAGAGATTCATAAAGATAGCAGCGATGTCAGTTCCACCAAGATGAAAGAGTGCTGGGGGGATGCCGTCATAGCCAGGGCGGGAGGAGGGTTTAACACGCAGCAGCAGGTGGGTCACATCGTTCAAACTGAATTCAATGTCAGAGAGAACTTACTCGGTGATGAGGGGTACGGGTGGCGGGTTTACAAAGGCGTCAGTGGTCATGGATTCTGAAAAGAAGGTATTGAGCGCCTCAGCGATTTCAGCTGCAGATTTAATCTGCGTGCTGTTTCCCAAAATTAGATATGGTATCCCTGTAGGCTCTCTCTGATTTCTGCTCTTCAGCAGTCGGGACAATCGGTACGATCTGTCGAAGGAATTCAAGGCCGAAAGCTCCTGCTTTCTCAGCAGTTCATTAGTCCGAAGACTGATGGTGACAGAGAGAGAGTGAAGTTGCAATAGTATGGAGAAGTCCTTGGTTTTATTGTAGATCTTCTGCAGTTTTGCATGTTTATTTTGCAGCCTTGTTTGGTAGGAGCCGCGGGCTTGAGAACGGTTGGTCCCGACGGTGGTGATTGCTGAAAAGCAGCTATGTAGCTTATGGTAGAGTACGTCACTGGCGGGCTGAGTGTTGTGCTGTAGGAAGTAGTCATCCCAGTTGAGGGATCGAAGCATAGGCTTGAGGTTCATCCAGTTGATCGTATGCAGGGGCTGTTGAGATGAGCTACATATGGGGTGTATGGGTCCGGCTGTGAATCTGCAAGATACCATTCTATGGTCACTGCCTGGGAAAGGGTTGAGGGCGGTAGTCATCACGTCCGATAGACCAATGGTAAATATCAGGTCCAGTATGCTGTTACCTCTGGTTGGTGTCATTACGTGCTGGACCCAGCGCCCTGCGCGTATGGTCGAAACGAAGCTCGTGAAGTATTGGGGTGATGATATGGTGTCCCAGCAGATATTAGGTGCATTGAAATCGCCAGCAATGATTTTTGACGAGGAGGGTAATAGTGCAAAGTGGTCAAAGGCTTTGACTACGTGGGCGAGGTCCGTGGTGTTTGAATTGGGTGGTCGATAAACGCAGCCGATATGGAGTGGAGAGTTGGCCGTTACCCATATTGAGTCCTGAATTGAGTCCAGTATTGGATCAGAGAGAGGAATGGTAGGCAAGCTGTTTTTACCGTGGATTAGACAGCCTCCTCCACGACGACGACGATTTTTCATGAAGGTTTGATAACCAGCAATAGAGATTTGGTCCAATGGGACAGAATCATTTAGCCAGGTTTCGGTTATGACAATGATGTCGAAGTCGGAAGACAGTACTATATTACGGAGAGTATGGGTTTTATTCAGTAATGAGCGAGCGTTAATGAGAAGCAAGTTAAGTGCAACTGTACCGTCATGGTGTGGAGTGGGAACAACCATCTGCGGGTGTTGATGGCTAACACTACCGAGGTGGTAAACGTCATTAAGTGGACTCATAACGACAGGGTTGTCATGTATAGAAGTGAAGGAGTCTAAACAGGGGTTAGAAGTGGGGAGCCGGCATTGTGAAGAAGGGGTGAAGCTGGGTTGGGGGGGGGGTGCCGTCAAGAAAAAAATGGTCGTTTGGGGAGGTGGGATTTCCGGGGTGGTTGAAGTAGCCAGGTGGGGGGTTGGATGCTGAGGTAATGGGTAACGGCAAGTGAGATGGCAGAAAGTAGTGGTGACTGGGTTCAACGGGGTACGCAGAGGGCGGGTAGTTGCCGCTTGACCAGGACCGACGAAATAACTGTAGTTGGTTGGGCTGGCCCATCCTGTGTTCAGGAAAGGGCGCGGAGCTAGACAATTGAAGCCATTGGTTATAATTCGACTGGGGGTTACTTATTTGTATCATTGGAGGAGAGAGAAATTGGTTACGGAGGTTCGACGGGAGATGCTGGCGCTCAGCCAGATGATTGGAAAACTGTTTCGGAAACTTGGAGAATATGGTGTGTTTGATCCCGATGCATGATGATGCGCTACTCGGTGGCCGTTTTCGCCTGTATTGTGGAGTGGAGTTTGGGGGACCTTGTCGATTAGACGAGGTACCACGCTAATACAACGAGGTGGGGTTGGCTGCTTTAGGGTGATTCAGGGTTGCGTACTGCTTGCCAACAAGTATGAATTATTTGGGGTGTACTTGGAGTGCTTGGTGGGGGTTCTAAATGGGATTCTGAGAAGACTTACGGGGGGGAATACAGGAGTAGCCGGAGTAGCTAAAAGCTGTGGGGGGTCACAGAGTCCTGTCTGCCGATGGGACGATTGGCCACATAGTAGATCATGCCTTTTATGAACGATCTGTGTTCGCAAGACGGTGGGGCATGAGTTAGAGCAGGACGGGCCATTGGCAACAGACTTCCCCGGAGTCTTTTTCGGTGGTGAGACGGTGGGCAGTAGGCTGGCATTAGCAGCGGCAGGCTTGGATGCACGGGACTTTGGTGGCCCTGGGCTAATAGTGGGTTTGGCATGGATATCGTTGCCGTTTGAAGAAGCGGAGTTTGATGGTAGAAGGCAGGGCCGTTTACTAGGGGGATGTGCTGGAGATGGGGTCAGGTCTAGGTCAACCAGAGTGGTGCAGACAACTGAGGGCTTTTGTGTTACGGGGTGGCTTGACAAGCAGCGAGAAGACGCGGCGACTGATATTTCAGCCACAGGTTGCGCTGGTGGAGCTAAGGCACTTTTTAGTGATCGAAAAACCTCTCTTTGGAGGGGCGTTTTATCCGGTTGTATTCTTATTCTTTTGAATGGGGTGGAATTGGCAATGATTTGCCAACTAGTTATGAATTCTCTAGCTGTTACTTCGTCAGCGAATTGGAACTTTAAAGGACAGTCAGTGCGTTGTGATTTTTTGCGCAGTCGAGTGCAATAGCACCTGTGGTGTGCCATGTTGCAAGCATTCAGGATGGCGAGTTTGGTTGACGGCAGGGGTAGTCGATCAGGGATGTTGAAAACTATCGCGATTTTGGAGTTGGCTATACGCTTATGAACTTCCGTCGCAACTGAGTCTAAGAAGCGGCCCGCCATGACTAGGCTCTGGCGATTAGCAATAGGCGTGGGCTCCATTATGCTGGATAAAGGGGATATCTTTAATAGAATATCATCGATGGACTGGATCTGGTTATGCAGGTCCGCCACTCTTTGATCTACTTCGTTAATCTTCTTGTTGACTACGTCATAAACATCAACGAGAGGTACTGAGCATGGACTGAGTGCAGACTGAGGTTGAGTGTTCCTGGTTTTTTTGAGCCTAACGGTACGAATTGCCTGATTTGCACCCGGGACCTTGGCACGTTTACGCAGGCCCTTTGGAGCTTCCATAGGTAGTTTGGGAGATAACGTGAAGAAGAGGGAAAGATTATGGGTCAGCAAGTTGAACTTTTCGAGAGTGTAAAGCTACGTAGAAAATTTTGGGTATTTTTCTTACGCCTTTCTAGATAAATGACAGACGGTTATAAGCTTCATAAACATAAAAACCAAACATAACCTAGGGGGAATAGAGGCCCGGTGTAGCGCAGCCGGCTGAGTTGGGGACGGTTGGTATGTGTTGTGTCCACAATCGGTAGCAGAACACGTAATGGTAGCTTTGCTTTTATTTATGCCATTGTGAACACAAAACCCGGCCGTAGCCGGCGACTGAGCTGCAAACAAGCCAGTGAGTTGGCATAAAGAAATAAACTACTTGTGCCGTCACGCGCGGCAGAGGAAGACCAATCAGTACACAGCAAAATCGATAGGTCGACACTGCTGGCGCTAAAGCATGGTTAACGATCAAGGCAAATTGAGAGTATGTCCATTCATGAGAGGAATATTGATCGGTTGTCCGCGTAGTGTGCGAGACCCTAACCAGACACAACAGTATGGAATCTCGTAGCTAACATTCTATCCATAGTAAATCTGTCGCTTCTGAGAAAATAGGTCGAATTACGCAAGATTTACATGAACTTGTCCGTGAGTGGCTGCTGTGCATCTACACGGCCGGTTGTGTTCGAGTGGTTTACAGCCCTTGCCTACCACCCTGGAGGTCTGAGCTTTGAGTCCCCGCCATTGCCGGTTACCTTGCTGGTAGACAGTAACACGCTGTCTTTCGGATCTCTACCACACCTGACCTTTTGGGGCCTTAAGCAGCTCTTCGCCTCTTCATGTATCAAGGCCCGGTTGCGGGTTATCTCCAGTAGTGCAGTGGGCCTTTGTGGCTATGGAGTACATACCCCTTCCACTGCACTCATGCCGAAGTAAGTAATAAAAAGAATTTGCAGATTTGGTTACGGCAGACGTTGTTAACGACCACATGCGTAAGATGGAACTTGCGATGGACGAGCTAACTGTGGCATTGAGTGCCATTTATGGATCAGCTCTCCCATCAAAAGCTCAGAGAGCGGAGAAGTTGGAAGAGGCGGAATTTCAGAAACTCCACGAAACTCTGACCTCCCCGATATCTATGATAGCATAGTAAGTGTACACATTTTAGTTCAAAAATCTTGGGTAGCTACCCTTAAGCGGTTCGCAGTCACGGATTTGGTCTAAATCGTGCGTAGCATGCTGTTTGCTTCCTTCGGCGAAGACTCTGTCTTGAGCCCTTGTTGACAAGGAAGCCTTGAACAGAAGACCTTTACCAACCATAAGTTGGCCCCCGCCGTTGAGGGTGGGTTGTTTAAATTTTCCGTCATACAATCAAACGCTATTGAAGGATTGGAACGATTCTCAAATGAACCTACTTCCGTCATTAGCAGACATGTAAAGAGATAATCCATCAAAACTTGGGAAGGAAGCAATGGAAGACGGCAAGGACGGTGTACTGCTTCCCTATGTTTTACGTTTTCAGTTTCATTTCTTTAACTATTGCCTCATTTGCAGGTTTCTCTGCTAAATGTTACTTCTATTTGCATGTTTGTTTAGACATGGATTTATCGCCCGGCTTTTTCATTTCAATTGGGTGAATAGTTTCCTTAAATAGAGTTCTTTGAAAAGGTGCGCCTTCTGCTTCGTATCTGTTGATGTGTTCGAATGTAAATAAATACTGAACTTACTTCCACGACCGTACTACTATTCCACCGCTTGGTGACATTTGAAGCTGGAAACACAACTTCCTCCGTAATGTCTGGCAATAATTTAACCAAAATGAACCTTTCCAAGCCTTTTTACGGATCCCGTGGACGTCATGGCGAAAAGCTAGGAACGGCCTGTGGCAGGATGGAAAGAACGAGCATGGAACAACAACATTGTTGTGCAAGTAAACAGTATAACGTACTTAATAAATCTATCTTCGTTTTTGTAGAAAGGGCCACTTTGATCATGTATAGTGGTAATTTAGCGTTTAGATCCGGAAGGTTGGATAACAGTATAATGGCATATTAGGCGACTAAACAAAACTGGAATAATTGACAAAAATTGGAGAACCGTTTTCCGCAGTTTTTCAGTACTTTGGGCACGCCCAACCCTAGCCTAACTGCGCCATGCTGATTGGATAGTGGTGACTAAATGAGGGAAGAATTCTTCATCCTGTGTATCCATGTAATGACTTGGGTTTGGATGCCGTTTGGTGTTACTTTGCTCTGTTCGCCGATGGCCTCTAGCGGATTGCCTCAGAAAAGAAAATCAGTAGTAATACCTCTGTGCGTTTAACTATCGCTGGGTCAGCTACACTTCTGTGGTTGGAGGGAGAGACTTCACCGAAAGCTTTACCTACGTTTACAGAGACAACATATTTATCTGTAATGGACAACGAGGATCTGGGCGGATAGTTGCAGTGACTATCGGTCAAGTGTGAACCCGAGACAGACTGTGTTGGAACATGATATACAGAAACCGGACGGTTAATCTCCAGCTCACCGCCTGTGTACGAGTTTGCTTGAAGATGAACACCGCCGAACAGTGCAGTTGGAAAAAGTGGGTTTACAGCTGCCATATCGTAACATCGGACGGGGAGGACGTTTTCAAGGTCAGGTCGGGTCGGATCAAAGGACTCAGCCAACGAGAGTTCAAACTGTTTAGCTCATGAGCCTCAGTATCTCACGGCGCTTTGACTGCAAAAGTATTTTCTCGGCACCTTGAGGTTGACGGGTTCAACTTCTGAGAGCAAAATCGGGATCACCTCCGGAAAAACAGAGAATCACAATTTGAGAAGGCTGAAAGATAAAACGCATACCTGGTCTACGTGAGCAGAACAAGGTCTGACCCACGAAGCCTACTGGAGCGCGATCCACTGCATGCTGAGTGAGAAGCATGAGAAATAAACAAATTCACAGAGGAGAAGAGGCATAGATTGGCAGACGGGCGGAATCAGGATATGTTAGGGGGATTGCAGTTTGTGTAAATGATGAAAGACTTTTGTGGTTTGGGCTTTAAAGTGTGGGGAACACTGATGGCCAAGCCTTGTTTAAGCTGGCCTTGAACTGTATGACAGAGAGTGAAAACTGCTCATTCCGTAAAATGACTCCACGCAATAACTACCCTGAAAAAAATAAATTAGCCCCGATAATTAGGACTGTCCTGGGCCTCTTCAGCTTTAGGCTATATCCCCCCAGGGCCGAGTTCTCGTCTGATCCAGAAGTACAGAGGTCACTGACATCATTTTAAGCTGTTTAAATATTTTAATTAGGTCCCCCCACATCCGCCTTCGATCGGGGGAGAAAAGTCCTTAAACTACCAATCTTCCTGTATACAGCAGACTTCGGAGACCTGAGGCTGTCATCATTAACCTTCTTTATACAGTCTCTAGAACTTGCAGATCCACAGCTAACGAGGGAGCTCATGCCTGCACAGTATGTTCTTGGTGAGGTTGTACAATGACTGTATGCTGGGATAATGGCCCGGAGATTTCTGGAATCGACAGTCCTTCAGAGTTGGTGGAGGGCCCTTCTGGCTTTGCTGGCTGCGGCGGAGCATTAGGCTGACGGTTTAGAGGACTCATGGACAAGTACTTCTGAATACTTCACTGGAGGGAGGTCCGTGCGATCTCGTAAGGGTTGCTTGAGTCCGTGTATTGCGCGGCCAGAAAACCGGTAGATAGCGGCTTCTTGCACTTGCCAGCGTTAGTTGACAGGCTCTGGGTTCGTGACCACGTGTAAGAAGTGCGCAGGTCGGATTGCATATCGCTGTCAATTGGGTCTCCGACAATCTGAGCGTCGTCTGAGAACAAGTAGGAGGGAGATCTTAGCCTCTAAACGCCTCAGTATGGTAGTGGGTGGGTTTCGCAGGTACCGATTTGGCTAAGGGTCCTGGAAGCTTCTCGAAATGCTCCAAAATTACTGTGTACCTGTCACAGCTCCCGCCGAGGAAGTCCTACTCACTGCCTTCTAGTAACGGAGGTGAGCCCACCAAAGCGAGGGGGCGGAAGCGAATGCCCGGGGCTTCCCACTAGGTTGGTCGACTGAGAGTCAGCCTAGGGGAGGTGGCTAAACCCTGATTCCAAATTTGTCGCGGGGTGAAGCATGAGGCATAAAACACTATGCTTACCGAAATCTGTGGGGAAGGGGTTTGCTGGGCACCCACGATGTTTAGCCACATCCAAAGGGCGTATCAACTGATCAACTAGTCACCGGCTCCCAGAGATGCTCGAAAGAGGCGAATTAACCATTTAGTTGGTCACTGGTATATTTGGATCAACCCTGCTGCCGTACAGGACTCGTTTGGTAGCGCAAAGCTAGGGGTGTATCCTTGAATAAAAATTCCTACTGTGGACCGGGCGACCGAGTAGTACAGTAGCCCGCAAAGCAAATAACCATGATAGACCCTACTAATATGATTAACTGCTCTTTCGTGCACACACATGAACAGTTTCCCGCACCATACAAGACTTGTTCTCTCATTTCCACTCCCCTCCCACTTTCTGTTTCATTTGCACCTCCCATGGGTTCTTCGGCTGGCTCTGTCTGCTGCAGTGCCACCGGTGGAAGTCCTGTCAACTTTCTCCCTAATCCCTCTTCGACTAGCTCCAGAGTCTCACCGAATCCGCTATTATCAGCTGATGCCCGGCTTTGTCCCAGGTGCCCATTCCAACTAACCGCACTCAATGTGCGAACCCTGATGCATACTGGACAACAGGCCAAGATCCTTTCGACATGATCTGCACAGTCCACTCTCCCGATATACTCGAGTGGGGAACAAATTGAACAGGTCCCGGCTTTAAAATATCTGGGCTCTACGATTCTTCCAAACGGTCAGGCCAAAGAAGAAGTCAAGTTGAGCGTTAATGAGGCCAGGTCTGCGTTTCCTTAGCTTCTCGATGTACTCTGGGCTCTCAACGAAATCGGTCTCCGGACCAAAATCCGCGTCTTCCGGGTCTCTATCTGCCCAGTACTGACCAACGGCTGCAAGAAGCTGCCACTACTCGTGAAAGAAATCAGAAAGCTAGAAGTGTTTGATCATTAGTGTCCGCCCCGGATACTGAATGTGGCGTGGCACGGACAGCATTCAAACGAGACGACAAAACAACGGTGCCTTGACATCGGAAAGCTGTCGACTTTCCCCCAACGCCGACGATTGCAATGGTTTGGACAAGTCTTGTGACGTGCGGACCCAGAAATCCCAAAACAGCGCCTCGCTCTTGTTCTATGTCTAGAGTGGAGCTATTGCCTCGAAGGACAGCGTAAAACGTGGGTCCATTTCATCAAATCGGACCTAGAGGGATAAGGACTCAAGGCTGCCTACAGAGCTCGCAGTTGGAAGCAGAACTGTGTTTCTCTGCCTTCAGGTCTCGCATCCGATCGCAGCGCATGAGCTCTTGCCTTTCGGGACACGCATGAAGCTGGCTCATCCCCCCGCATATGCCAGCCGCGTAAAAGTGAATTTAGGTAAGTTGGCTCGTAAGCCTGAATCACTTGTCATTGGTGTATAGGTGAGTAGTTTCACTTATGCCTCTCTCGGGGCTCTGAGGCCGCGGCTTCTGACCTTGCTGGCTTTGGAGTGGGTCCCAGTGAAAGAGCTGAAGCCACGCTGACAGACCGGATGCCAGTCGACAGTCCTTTATGCATATTGAGACTCGGGAGTTCGCGTAAAATGAGCAGTCACCGCTCCGACGGACGCTATTTGTTTGTCGTTTCGGCATATGCACCCATTGATTGCAGCCTGGATGCAATCAAAGAAAACTTGTGCCAAAACTTCCACGATCTCCTAAGTAAAGCAAACAGGACTGTTATCTTGATTTTAGAAGAAGATCTGAATGCTAGAGTGGGTCGGCTTTCATCGAAAGAGGCACATTTCGGAGGCTCTTTTGGCCTCTACCCCTGTCGCTCGAAGAATGAGGAGCGGTTGTTGGCCATGTGCTCAGACCATCACTTTTTTCTGGCAAGTGAGAACTTCAGCCGTTTTCATCGCCAGTATACCAGTTGGAGTCCGCACTCTTCAATTCCACAGTGGGCCAAGGTTGACCATTCCTATAAGCGTCAAACGGCAGGGTTACACAAAATACTGTCGCCCGCACTGGAGCATCCCGACTGATTTCTACCGCGCGTCATTTTTTTGTTCATGTGCTTCGGCAGGTACCTAAAACGTGTACAACTACGACAGTAAGATTGCGATAAGCTCTTCGATCCATCTCGCTCACCCGTCTTTCACAATGCGCCAGCTGAAAAGCTGGATGTAGCCCAACCTGATAAAGTTAAACAGCGCTGGTCGCTTATCAAGAATGCTTTGCTTTCCGCCAGCCTAGTATGCAGTGATCTTTCTCTCCGTACCGCAAGACCCTGGATTTCTGCTGAATCTCTGCCCGTTTCCGACGCAAGCCAGTCGATTCCGGCTGGAAGCTAGCATAATGCAGCAAGTCTCGAAACCAGACATGCACTTGACGCGAACCTTTGCAGGGACCGCGAAATCTGGTGGTTGCATCGCTTACCAGAAATGAAACTTTCTGCCGACATAGGAGACTCTTGCAAGCTGTTCTATCTCACCTGTAGGAAGCTACTAGGTATAAGTGAAACAATCAGCGAGGCTGACGGTTTGCAAATTCACAGCAAGAAGCGGCTTCTCGAAGGCTGGGCTGAGCACTTTCAGACACAATTTAGCCGGTCATCGGTGTTGGATTCCTCTATAGCTCATCCGGAACACGTAATCCTCTCTATTGGAAGAACAGAGAAGACGCAAGTCGGTTGGCAGACGTGAAGGTGTATTTTATGTATCGTGACACCGAAGCGGTACCGATACGAGAAACACACCGAATGAGAATAAAGGCAACGGCTTAGCAGAACGTGAGCCGCGAGCGCGTACAATCGGCGCAAGACCGAAAGTGAAAGTAATTCAAAACGAAGTCGATATGAACCTCAAAAAAGTCAGTCCAGTGAAACGTACGCAGCCGAACTAAACAGTGGAGTCGATGTTGAACGTAGGAAAGGATAGTGGAGATCCGGACCCACCTTCCAGCCAAAGATTACATTTCTCTGTATTCAAGGGTAGGTACCAGGCTACTGTCAGGTTGCGGGAAGCATCCAAGTCCTCCTGAATCTGGGTGGATTTAGGAGATCCGACAATTTTCACGACGTCTGCGAACATAAAACATGGGAATCCAAGGGCAGTCGGTAGGTCGTTTGCATATACTGGTGAAAGTACTGGTCCCAGCAATGACCCTCGCGGTACCCCATTGGTTGCTGTCGCCTCTGCGGAATTATCTTCCTTGACCTTTGCGTAGAACCTTCCATCGCACAAATAGGCATTTACCCAGCGTGTTATCCCTGTAGCCACATTCATTCACCCCAGTTTGTGCGGCAACAGCCTGTGGTTCACACTATCAAATGCTTTGCGAAAGTCGAGATAGCACACCTCAACTTTTCACCTTAGTCTAGCCTCCGAGTTGCTTCGTCCAGGAGCTCATGGGAAGGCTGAGGCAGGGTTTTCCTTTGGTGAGCCCTTGCTGTCTCCGTGCAACCAAATTCTGTACCTCCAGGTGCCTTGCCAGCAAACATCTAATTACCCTCCCTATTACTTTCACGACTATGGAGAGAAGGCTAACAGGTCGATAAATCTCCTCTTCATCCCTTCCACCACATTTTGTATTGGTATGGTTTCCTGCGGTTTACCATTTACCAGGCAACCTCGCCCCCCTAACAGATTTGTTGAACAACTCAGCCAAAGGGGCCGCAAGTATCTCGTCCAGTGGTTCTACGATTGCGGGGTGTTTGCCCTCTGGTCCTGGGGATTTCCTCCGGTCAGGTGCTTCCTATGCCAGTAGAACACCTTCCGGTGTAATCTCAAGCTCGTCCATCTGCGTGGGCCTGAACCCCCAAGTGGCTGCGGTGGATAACCCAGGTCTATCCTGTGGACCCCTCGAAGTACTTCCGGGGAACTTCTGTCCTTTGCTCGTTGTCCCAAGCTGGTTCCTCATTCTCAATCCTTACCCCTCTCACTGTAATCCTCACGGCCGCCTTCGTCCGGGTGCACTTGTAGAACACCTTTGGGTGATTTTTCGCCTTCCTAAAGATTCTCAGTTCGTTTGCTGGTTTTTTAGACCTCTGTTGATCCACTTACTACTTGTTTATTCACTTGCACCGGATGAGGCTGCCATGCCAACCGGTTTCATGAAATCTCCACCGTGCTTGGAGCTTGCGCTTTACCGACCGGGTCATGCCACTCCTTGGCCACTGTGGTGAGCCTCTTCTCCGCCCCTGCGCAGCGGGGCTACCTCGTCCCTAACACGTTGCAAGTTGCCTCTTACAACCTCCACATTTCTTCCACAGTGCCCTCGGTATCCCAAGCGAGCGACTCTGCCATAGGTATCAGGCGTACTTCGTCCAATTTCCTGAAGGACATAGGCCACTTATCTGGTAGGGACTCCCTCTGACCGAGGAACCTGAACCTGGGGGTTCCGTGGTCGCTTTTCATTATAGAGGCACCAAAATGGATTTCGTCCACTTTCGCAAAAAATTGGGATATAATCGATCCCATATTCCTGGTATCTGGCCCTCCCTCCGTCTGGTGTTCTGGCGGATGTGCTGCATCGGTGTCTTGTCCTCACCGTAGTCAAGCAATCTCTGGCCGAAGGACCACGCTGGAGCCCAATTTGCTTGATAATCTGTCCCTGGGGTTTTTCAGTCCCCCAGGACTAAACACATATCTAGTTTTCTGGATGATGGTGCTAGGCATTCTAGAAGACCTGCACATTCGTCCGTGTCAGGGGATTGGCTCCTGCACACACACAAGGGCCACTCACTTCGAATTTTCGTTTGTGCTGCCACCGCCCGTATACTGGGTGTGATAAACTTAATGTTCTTCTTTTGAATTATGCTTTTGGCTACTAGCAACAGTACTTCTGTTACTGTTACTCCTTCCTTACCGTCAGTTCTGTGCACACTCAATCACTCCATACAAGCTAGGCTTATTCTGTCGCTGACCCACAGCCATGATTCGATGGTAGCTAAGCAGTCCACTCCCTTCAACTCGACCGTGAGTTCCCCCGATTAATTGCCGATACTGTAAGCAGTACACTGCTTCATGGCTATTTCTCCTTCCCCTTGTTGTGCCTGAGCACTGATGCTTATATTTTGCACTCCGGCTCTGCTTTCGAGTACCCCCTTTGTTTTTTGGTACACTTGGCCTCTGATATGTGATTCGAAAACAGCCCCACTTACAACTTCTTTCCATGGGGCATTTTTAACTCGTGATAATTTCTTGTGTTGTGCAACTATCGGTGTGGGGCCTACTTTAGACTACGACGAACAGGATAATCGTGTTTTCTGTACTAGTTGGGCTGAAGAGGGCACTTCTGTCTCTCGTGAACCTGCTGCAAACCTCCAGGATGCAGAGCTATCCCGTTTTACCCTAACACCTCCCCTGGAGTTTGTGCTAACTCTGGCCGCCTCGGCGAGGAAAGCATTCCGATATTCGGGGTTTCCAAACTCCAACAGTGCTGGTATCCTCGGTGACTACTCATCACCAATGAGTCTCTATCTCCGCAGATGCCATAATTACTCAGTAGGGGCATGAGAGGGTACCCCAGCTTGTCTTAGCAGGTCAGTAGCCCGTTGTCACTGGTGCTGGCTCCTCTGTCATGTCTGCCTACATTAGTTTTCTGTTAGACCCCCTACAGTAATCTTCCTATTTCGTCCCAATGATATTCCTGTGCCTGCTCTTCTCCATCTTATTATGCGTGTCATTTAGTCCGCCTGAGCTCGAAGCTTTTCATTTCAATTTAGCTTGCACAGGACGGGTTATGCTCACTGCCATTAGAGCGTCCGGAACTGTTTCGATGGCATGCACACCGGATATGCACCCACTACTTCACCGTGTACCTCGTCAAATCTCCTCCAAAAATGGAGGGAAAACGAAAAACCTCATCGCGCGTCAACTGCGAGAGACTTAGTGCATAGTGGGCTTTCACCGAGGCAGCATGCAACAAAAGAAAGCCTCGATTAAAATACACTACAGACAGATGACAGTGCTAACCGTCATCCATCTAGTTATTATACTGAGCGCTTACTACAAGGGAATATCTCGTACCACTTGCGATCCACGGCAAAGTTAAACGACTGGATGGTCTGCAGGCTTGTCATTCCACCAGGCACGCTGTTCCAACTGCTCACTGCCTTGTTGCTGAAGGAGTGCGATCTGGTCATCAACCTAGCTCGAACATTCGTCGGCTTCTTTCGTGTCCCCTTTTTCTGGAATCTAAAGCCACTTAGAATAGGCTGTCCAGTCCAAGGCCGGAAAAGCCCTTCATTACTCTTAACGTTTATATGAGATCCCCTCGACGCCTCCCTTCCAACGAGAAAAGATTCAGATCACAGAGTCCTTGCTCGTACGTCTTTCCCCTCCACCTTCAACTATTCGCTTGGCGAGAGGTCGCAATTTACCGAAGCAGGTGGCATCCTTTTTGCAGAGGGGCGACCAAGCCTGCAAGATGCTTTCTAAGCGAGGTCATACTATAACCATATAAAGTGGTATAAATGTTTCCGGCTGCCGGCAAGACAACGCTGAGCGTGGTCTAAAGAGATCGCCATGAGCCGTTTGTACAGCCGCGTTGCGCTTGACCGACCACTTAAACTCACTACTCGTGACGACCCCAAGGTCTTTAACCCTACTGACTGTTCCCATGGTAAACAAACCCTGGTCATGAGCGACAGTTAGGCTTTCTGTTGACCCTGAAAACAACTGGCTTTTCGGCGTCCAGCGGTAGGTCCAAATTGTATATCCAGCTTAGAGCGGTTCCTATATCCACACGTAAGTCCACCCTATCCTCAGATCTAACAGTCTTCAAGTCATCGGAAAATATAAAACTAGGCGATTGAAGGGCAGATGCCAGGTCGTAAATAAACAACAAAAGTAGAACCGAACCTAGGACAGATCCTCGAGGTATACCACTGGTGACATTCACCAAATTCGAGCACCTCTCCCCTCCTTCGATGTAAAACGACCTGTGGGAGGGAAGTCCACCAGCCACCTATATACTGGCCCACTAATACCGAATGCCCTCATCTTGTACAGCAAGAGGCGACGAATAAAAGAGTCGAAAGCCTGGCCAAAGTCAGGGTAGCATACCCCAACTTGCTTACCTTCACCCAGTCGTCAAGGTACTTCATCTGAGAAGCACAAGAGGTTGATCGAACAAGACCTGCTTTTCGGGAATTCATGCTGGGCTTGGCTTAACTTGGAGTGCTCCAGTATGTGCTGACAGGTGTGGGCATAGATGATCTTCTCAAGGAGTTTACATAGGGTGCTAGTTAGGCTTACCGGCTAGTAATTAGGCATGGCCGACTAGGGTCCACTTCCACCTATCACCACGACGGCCGCGATTTTCCAATCCTGAGGCAGCTTACTCTGGCCCAACGTGGGCCTGTACAGCCTGCACACTGATTGAGCTATCACACCGGCCAACGGCTTGATGATAGCTGTGTGGATGCCACCTGGACCCGGCGACTTGAGTTTGCTTAATTCCTGTAGGTACTTGAGCACCATTTCCTCTGAGAGCTTTAGCTCGTTTAACTGCGGCGGAGGATGCACCGGATACGAGTCGGCGAACACTCCACTATCTATCCCATGTACACTACCGAAGTATTTCTCCAGGGTGTCTGCTTTGCTCCGGTCAACGGTAACAACACCGTAATCCCTAGCTGGTAGTGGACCTATGGCGTCGTTTATTGAGCCGTTTGACAGCGTATAGCTGTAGTGTCTCGGCTGCTGTCTTGAGCACGGGACCAATCTAATCTCAACTTCTCCCTTGGATGCTCGCGGAGGGCCCACAGCCTCTTTTCTAAGCTTTGTATAATGGATCCAGGCTGGCCGACTGCCGGAAGCTCTGTAGTGGATCGGGTTGCGGTTTCTACGTCTGATGGCTTTGGCTGTTGCAGCCCTCCAACACACAGGTCTACCCTCCACACTCCCTCGTTTCAGGGGTGTGGACTCTTCCTGGAGGTTAATCAGGGATCCCTTTACGACTTGCCGGCGCTTCTCGACAGTACCCCCCGTACCGTGTCTCAAGTCAGCCTCATCGCCGTATTGCGAAACTTATCTATGTCCATACAACCGAGATTCCTAACCAGATTTGAGGGAACCTTGGGTTGCCGCATGCACAAGGTGCTTTTTACACGCACGTGGTCACTCTTGACCAGCAGCGCAAAGTGCTGGAGTTCGGATACGTCTTTGGAGAGATTTAGTATTGTCAGGTCAAGCTAGGAAGGAAAGCATCCAGCCCTATATCTGGCAATTCCCGCAATAAGTTGATGCATCGCATCTGCATGCAGATACTCCTGGTAGCTCTTCTCCCGAGATCCCGGCAAGCTGACTCCAACATTCCAGTCGATTTGCGAAAGACTGAAGTCACCCACTATGAGGGTTCAGTCGCTCCCTTAACCAGTCCATTTAGAGTCCGCATAAGGCGAGCCTCCTCTTCACGGTTTCCACTAGGTGCCATATGGACACAAACAAAGCTTACTGTAGGGCCCGGAAGGATGATATTAACGGTGTGCAGATGGACATTCCGGGTGCATATCTTGGTATGGAACTCAAGATATTTAGTATTTGACCTACTGAGGACGACCACTCGTCCTCCAGTTAGATCGTGTTCTCTTTCTTGTCTGTAGGTTTCGGAATCATCACTTATTAATCCGGGTACGCGATCCTCTCTAAGGAGCCATGTTCCAGTGATGGCCACTACTGACGCAGTGTGTCCCCATGAGACATTCAAAAGTTCCCTCCATTTGTTTTGCTGCTACATGCCTTGGTGTATACTGGTATAGTTCTCGGCCATGGTCGAGACTTACGCACAAGCGCATGATCTTCGTGTACAACGATGCTCAAAAGGACGAACTATTCACAGATTTTAAGAATAAGAGTCAAAAGTGTCAGCGATAGAAAAACATAGCCTGGGATATTTTAAATGGATTACTCTAATAACGGTTTGTGCGGCAATAGTAAACCGGTTTCCAGTTCGAGCTGGGCCGTGGTGCACCGTGGGGATGCCGAGAAGGCCAGTGGTACATAGTGCTAAAAATGGAAAACGGAGGCTTGCTAGGGTTCTACGAACGGAGTAATTTTTGGACAGGGAAAAAAATTGTATGGAAGAACATTCGGGAAAATAGACGCATGCAAAGAGAATAGCAATCCACGAAGATGATGCAAACCCTGAATGACGGATCTACCTGGTAACAAAAAAACGAAATGAGTTTTGAAGCAGGGGTACATGAAACCGATTTTATGAAAGTGCCCTTGGGAACATTAGTGCGTGCGGACGGAACAACAGTCCACGAAAAGGTGATACTAATTTCAGCATCAACAAACAGTAACCTCCAAAAATAAGTGAGCGCAACTGGAGAGCCCTGGAAAAGTGGAAAATCGCATTCTAGCAAGCTATGGTTTGAGGAAAAACAAACTGTTGCAACGGATAATGAAGTGGAGAAGTCCCGCATAGACCTAAGTTTTATTATGCTGTGCCACTGATATATATATATATATATATATACATATATTGACGCTTTGAGCCGCAGTGTTATTCAGCTCCATTATTGGTGACGCATAGCATCCTATGAGTATGGTTCGTCTGGCCGGGTAAAGGATCTGTCCACCAACCAGCCGGGTGTGGCGAGATACGGAGGATTTCACCAATGACTGGTGTTGCCCGATGTACTAGCAGGTTGTGCTTGAACTGTTATTTTTGATATCTGTAGGAAAGGCTTTGCATTAGAAAACGCTAGTCGACTTGATAAGCAGTTGGGGGTATTTTCCGTCGGGCGGCTTGATTGCAGTCCCTGGTGCTAAGAAAGGTTCCTCTTGGGTCTCCGTCAGTACGAGTCAAAGTGTCGTCCTTGGTTATCGGTGTGGTGACTGAGATGGTAGGAGGAGACGAGCTTGAAATAAATGGGGATTGCAATCTGGACGTGAATCCAGCTGTGAGTTATGGTAATATAGGACGATAGTATTAATGAACTGGTCAGGTTTGTGCGAATGAGGCACGGAGGCAGATTCACTTCAGCGGTCAGCGGCATCTACCCGGCCTTCTGGGCGGAAAAGGCTCTCAGGGGATAGCATTATACTGCTACAGGCGAGCAAAGTTGCGTACACCAGTTAGGAAACTGCGTATGCAATCCAAAACAGTATTGATTTGCGCGTTGGCTTGGAAGGGCTCGGATACCAATAAAAATCCAAGGCCTCATGGTTAAGAAGAATTAGAAATGATAAACCCCAGTACCATTCGCTTGCGCAGAATGCGATTCATCACCGAGGCGGTAAGATGGGTTTAGAAGAACAGTATCTGAGTGAATGGGACTGGAGCCCTGCTAGCATAGCGCCATATTTGGTATCGTCTTTTCTGGTATAGTGGCTATTCTATACTGAATATCCTCTGAGGAGCCCCAGAATGGAAGAAGCTATTGGGATGTTGACGGCGATGCACTAAAGAAAATTGGTTTTGTGCCGAGAACTAGACCTAAGCTCGTCTATGCTCCCACTCTATCGTGCTAGCGTACTAGGGTTATAATTCAGTGTGATTAAAGAAATCTGATGGTGGTGATTGCAAGGTTACCATGGTATCTTTGTCGTCGTTAGCATATTGAAAAGCAGGACAACAGTGTGAGGACTGGTCCGGAAAACTATGAAAAGTGGAAAACTGGTGGGGCCGAATTTAGGTCAAGAAAGCGAAATCTAACGGTCTTCATTCAGTGATCATGGTAGGCGGCACCAGGGCCTGCTCCAGTTAGGGAGGCAGAGCTATGCACATCCGTTGGCATCCAGCTCGTGGCTGAATGATTCACACTTTTTCAGACGTTTTTATTATTCTTGTGATTTTATCACGGTGAGATATCTGGCTGTCAGAGAAGACGGAGCCGCTTTTGGTAAGTGACTACAGCTCCCACGCCCCGGCAGAAATATGGACTGCATGAAAGAAGCCGACATGGGAAAAGGCCAACCGCACCAGCCAACCAGTAGCAACAATGTAGCCCAAAGGCATGCGTCAGATGTCAAAAGGCTGGTGTGCCTGAAAGACTAGACAGTAGGGCATTTTACCCTCTTTTTTGTCTATCTCCCGCTTTTTGATGTTCATGCGGTCTCATTGTTGGCCAACACTGTGCAGAGAGACAGTCATAGCCAGGAATGTTTGCAGATGTGCCGCTGTAACGATCGCCATATTCGTGAAGTCAGAACACTAAGACGGCTTACCTGGGGCAGAAAATGCAGGGGGATGAAAAGTCAAACACAGCCTGCGATTATTCGATGTGGTTCATATTCATCGAAGTGCCGGTTTGCACAAAGTTGAAGCACTATTTGCGCCGATAAAAACGCGATAAAAAAACGGCGCAACACGGTGGACGTGGTAAAGACCTCAGGTTGATTTGGACCGGACTTCTAGGCCTACGGACTCTAGTATCTGATACCTTATACCAAAATATGAGATAGGCAGTCATGCTGGCTTGCCCTGAAAATGATTTTTGATTGCGAAGAATTGAGATTGTTTTGCAGTACCAGATCGTGAGACCGAACTGCTGAGTTTCTCAATAGCTGTCGGGAGAAGGCCAACCATGTGTGAACCTAGTTGAGGCTATGGTGTTTAAGTCGATTATCTGATTTCTTAGTACCCTATTCCTATCTCAGATGCCTGAGCCTTTGAAATGTAAGGATTGTACATGCTGGTCAGTTTGTTCACCTTTGGAGCCAAGGGCATGTCTTGTTTGAAAGCCGCCTATTTCCGTTATTATGCCTGAATTTGTTATGACAGCTTGTTCGAAAATGAAGCGTACTTGTTGATGAAAAAGTCTGACCTAAGTGCAAGCTTAGGCAAAGGGACATGAACCAAGAACTCAATGTTACGGAAGGAATAGTTAAAAAGGGTACTTAATTGTGGCACCGGAATACATGGTCTGTTTTTTAAGATATTTTGAAGGGATAGAAGGCTAATTTTTAGCAATGCAGCCATAAGAGATAAATATTTAGCGGATCACCACGTTCCATGTAATTCAAAGGCGAGGAAAAATCCTGGGAGCTGTTGTGTGAATGCCCGCTATACTTCCACAGACTCTGTTCGATCTCTCCGTCGCTCTTTTGAACAGATGGTTGAGCCGTATCCCAGAAAAGGTCTGACGTCGGACAAAAAAGTGTCTAGTTTATTTTCCATCAAAATAATGGTTTGATGTATGAGCCCAGTCGTACGGATTGGTTTAGCCACTTGGATGGCTGTGTATTCCGCACAGCCAACTGCACATGAACGGCATATACACATGTCAAGTACCCGGGAGTTATTGGTTATAAATTGGACGTTTTTCCAAAAGTTTCAATGAGGACGTGACACATAAGCAGGAATATTACTTTTTTTGGCGGGGAACCTCATTTTCCAATCATCACCATAGGAACCGAGAGAGAGAGGTTCCTTTGTAATATCATCTATGTCAGAGACCAACGCCGCGGTTTAAAAGTGTACACCACCCTGATATCATTTGCGAAAACGAAGGGAACTTCCTGTTGTAAAATGGTAAACATATCGTTTACGTATATTAGGAACAGAAGTGGGCCGAATACACTACCTTGTACCAGACCACTTGGGGTTTAGACGAATTTTCGCCTATACTTACTGTCTGGTCTCGGGCTGATGATTAAGATGAAAACCAAGCAAGCATGGGATCCACGGTTTCATATGTTTTGATCTTTTGTAGTAACCTGGCTCAGGATACTCGGTTTAACTCTCTGGCCATGTCCAAAGAGGTCACGATCGCCGATTTATCAATCAAGACAGCCTCCGTGGCCAGGTTGAGGTAATCTGTCATGCGTGTCACACATGAGTATTTTCAGAAAACCATGATGACCAGCGTTTATTAGATTATAGTTAAGAAGGCTACATGTCAGCCTTTCCTTAGTCACCCTCTCTATGATCCTGGACACTTCCGAAGTGTGGTTCACTGGTCGATAGTTAACTGGATCTGGACGACGTCCTTTTTTGTGCATAGGTATGATAGCTGAAGTCTTCCATTGGGAAGGGAAAACACTACACCTTAGTGACAAAGTTAATAGTTATCAGCATCACTGGAGCGTCAACGCCACCTCAGTTTAAAAAGACTGGCGGTAGTGCCTCCGGACGTGGTCTGTAGGACGGTCTTGTTTATGCTACCGGAGCTAAAACCTCATCGGCGTAAAATACTACCTTTGAAAAGGTCACCCATGTCACTGGATTTAGAAAAGGGGTGAAGGTAGCGCCCTCCGTCCCTAAAGAGGAGGAAAAGTAGGTGATGAAAGCCTCTGCCATCAAAAGGAGGCCATCCAAGTAGGTATTGGTAAAGTTTGAATACGGGATGGCTTGATCAGATCGCTTGTTTCTGACCTTCACATGCCTGGCCAGAGCTTCCAACTTGTTCGGGTGGCCTAGTTCCTGTTCCTTTCTCGGAAGAATCCAAGCGCAATTTATTCGTACAGGGTATACGTATTATTTGAAGATACAGCCAGAAGTCCCTCGTTTCAGTGAAACTTCGTTGGAGTTTGTCCAGGTTACCATTAAGACGATCTATAGAGTTCGGTTGGTTGCGTATTATGGGTCCTAGGGCTGGAGTGATTTTCTCGAGGCAGCGGTGAAGACCTGAATACAGTAGATCAACGGCTACCTCTTGGTCATTGGATAAAAGTACTCCCCCTTTTTTGGGAACGAATAAAAGGAGGGAAAATATTCCACCGAGCTACGCGGCATTGCTTATTGGTGATCTGAAGTTGTATTTCTGCTGACTTATCGGTCTGAGGCCAGGATGTAGTGAAAACACGGGATACTATCTTATGGGCACTACCGGCGAAGAGACTTAAGTCTTGGGTATCTAAATTCTTCATACCGATAGTGAAGATAAGGTTTCATGTACTTCTCTCCCGAGTGGGGATAAAACGGTGTACCTAGTTGCCAAAATGGATACTAAAATTAAATCACGGACTTTTGGAAAGGCTGTCGAGGATCAATAGCAAACTTCAGGCATGATGAAATCACAAACTAATATTTTGGCGGTTACAGGGAGGCCAGGAATATGGCTGAATGCTTCTATTATTGATGTTGACCCTTGCATGTCCTGGTTCGGAGGACAGTAGGGGAGTCCTATAAAAAGTAGTTGTTGATTTTTTTGAAATTGAGCCAGACTGAGTCCCGAATATTGTCAAGAATAGAATGATGGAACCTACTCATCGTTAATATACGTCTGGTATAAATGATGCAGCCTCCTCCGCTCCGGTCAGACCTGCTGTTGGCGGTGGTTTGGTGACCGGTAATGGAAACGTGATGTAATGGGGTGTGATCTTTCGGTCACATCTCTGTAACTATTAAGATATCCTATTGCAAATCTACTGCCAGCACTCTAAGTAAGGACAATTTTGGGAGGAGAGAGCGGACGGTAAGTAGTAAGAGCAACAAGGTGTTTTGGTTAGGTTCTCGGTAGATAGAGGCGTGGTTTCATTGTGATAAGTTGATGAAGGGTCGTCGAATAAGGGTGGCGTGCAACGGTCAGTCGAAGCTCTGCTCACTTTAACGGCGCTTCTGACGGAGAATTTTGCCCGTGACCAGATGCGCTGCTGTGCATTCAAGATGGGTGGAACCCTGTGTGCAGCTAAGGGGTAGCACAAGAAAAAAATTACACAGAAAGCAAAAGCCGCTTAAAGAGAAGTGAAAAGTTCTTCGAATAAATAGCGTACCACGCGGTTGCTTTGGCAAGTGCTGTGTTGCGAAACAACATTCGTCATTTTGGCGTACACTTCATAACTTAGTTCAACGCGAAGCACCTCAAAGATTCAAACGACTCGGGACTTACAAGGTCTGTCTCAGGTTCAACTTGATTCCAGGACTGCCCGGCAGGTGGCTAAGGTGTCCGGTTTCTTCCACGGGCGGGCCCTACTGATCCTCCAGTGCTGCGGCTATAGGAGAGGCTAGTTCCTCGAGCCTCACTTCTTGTACCTACTCACAGACGGCTCACAGATGGTAACCGTAGAACACCACGTGAACGGACCTGTCCGTTGGGTTTAGGGGGAAAGGAAGCGGAGATGGTAGATCGAAACATGGAGCAAACTAAGTCAAAGGTGGTGGAAGGGTAGTGCGTGGAGACGTGAAGGGTGAAAGGAAGACATTATATGTAGGCAGAACCGGCTACGAATGAGTAAGAGCCAATGGATAGGCAGAGGGAAAACAATTGGCGAAGTAAGGTGGATGGGATGGAAACCCAGTAAACACAAGGTCTAACGAACTATCACCAATCCACTCAGTTTTTGTAGTCAGTCAACGTAGCCTACCATGGAAAACTTGGGCCCATACCCTGCTCAATCGATGCTCGAACTCAGCCACTTTGGTTGTTTTGACAACTCCCTCTGGCAGTTTATTCCAGTCGTTATTCACCATTTGCATGAAGAACTGAACCCAAGGTCTTGTCTGTGGTCTGCTCTTATTCAGCCAGAAGGCATGACCTCTCAGGCCGTGGTTTTCTCCCGGCTGCAGGAGGGAACACATGCCAGTCCTTAAGTCAATCCTGCCTGTGCGGATCTTTTACACTGTTGTGAGATCCCCTCATGTCCTTCTACTTTCCAAGGAGGATAAGTTGAGTTACCCTTAGCATTCCCCACAAGATTTTTCTTCTTACATGGGGGAAAATATGGTAAAATGTCTCTGGATTTCCTCCAATGCTTGCCCATACCGAACCAGATGTGGACCGAGGCCTGGATACAGTTCTCCAATTAAGGCCGTACCACAGTCTTATACAGTGGGACAAGCACCGACTGTCTCCTAAAGCTGACAGTTCGAGCAGGTAGAGCATCCTAGATGCGGTTTTCGTAGCTTTTTCACACTAGATTATGTGTTGGCAATCGGCCCTAACCGTGGTATCTAAGTCCTGTACCACATCTTTTACCGGACCTGTTATTGTCACAGCCTCCGTTTTCGTTACCCCTAGTCTGCAAGGCGACTCTACAACAGATGCCCGCACTTGTGCATGTTCAGTGGCATGTCCCACTTTGCAGCCCCTTCTTGGACTCTGGCCAAGTTCTTCGGGACTGCTTATTGGTTGACTGCTCTTGCTATTTCACATCGTCGGCAGATTCGGAACACGAATTTGCTGGACCATGCCCTGAGTCATTCGCTCACAGGAGGAATAGCAGGGGTCCAAGGACCAACCTCTGGGGTACTCCACCGTGCACCAGTCCAGCCGGAGACAGGCTTTCCCCTATTAGTAATTGGGGGGTCTTGCCAAACAAACATCCCAAAATACATGCCATCAGCCGGTCTGACAGTATAAGTCCTTGTATCTCTCCTGTAAGCAGAAGGTTGTTTACTGATCGAGAGCTTTCTGAGAGTCCAGGTAGAAGGCCTAAACTACTTCCCATCGTCAGTTCTTCGGTCACTTCATCCGAGCAGCGTAGGGGAATGGATAGACACTGGCGTTTCCGCATGAATCCGTGCTGTGATTTCTTGGCAAGACTGTGTTGCCTTAGGTGCAACTGCTTCCGGCCCCGAATGACCCTCTTCATGAACTTCAGCACAAAAGAGGTCAGTTTCACCGGTGAAGGTTTTTCACAACTAATTCTACTATCCATCTTGTGTACGAGGGTGATTGTCAAACCTAACCACCCCTCAGGTGGGACCTCGGTTTCAAATGAAGTGTTCAGTAATTTCATCCATGGTTCTACGGCTGCTGGTTCCAGCAGTTTCAGGATTGCCGAGTAGGTACCGGTCCGCCTTGGTCTTGATCAGCTGTCTGGTAATACGTATGACCTCATCTTCCCTTATCGGGTAGTCCTTCTTCACAGCCGTGACTGGAGAAAAAACGTTCTGGTATGTTAACTTTTGGTCTACCCTGTAAGCGCTTCGGAATAATCCACACAAGTGGTCACCAGTTCCTGGTCTGTGGTCGCGGCTAGTACTTATTCTTCCGTGACTTCCTCCACTTTGCTCCACAGGCCGCACTTCGGATGAACTTATGAATAGGAGGATTCGTTTTTGATTCCCTGTCCAGCATTTCTTCATAGTCCCTCTTTCACTGAACTTGAACTAGCTTGGTTTTTCATTTAGCGACCAAATACTGAAGGCTGCTGCGGTGCCCATCCCTCACCCTGTTTTTTCTTTCACACAGCTTGCTTTCTGCGGTCTGCTTTTCATGTCCAACTGCGTCCCCGTGATGGTGCCCTTGCCCTGCCAACCCTCGGATTTGGGGCAACCTCATCCGCTAACATCAGGAAGTTTCCGCCTGGTTTCTGTCAAAATGCTTGCACCGCACACTCGCCCCATTCGACCTCCGAGTTTGGCAGCAGAGTTCTCGTGAAGGGATCGTCTTCATTTTTACCGGAATCTCTTTACCTACTAGGCAGTACTCCTTGTGCGTAAACTTAAGATCACATTTGCCTAGTACAGCTTGCATTTTTATGTCCACAAAATCATTTGGGCATTTCGTTATCACAAGGTCCACCGTTGATGCTACTTATCCCGCCACCACCTGGTCTCTTGATCGACATGTTGGGCTATTGCTTCGTCGTGCAAAAGGGCCGCTAGCTTTTATCCGAACGGCTCCACCGGAGCTGTCCCTGTTGCCCTGTTATTTTCTGAAGCATTGAAGTCTCTGATGATGAGAGGCTTGCTTCTGTCCCCTATGGAGGTTTAAGAAACCGATGTAGTTCCTCGTCTTCGTCACCTTCGGTCGATGGCCCGCTGTGGGCGCAAGGCAAGGTTAATTTATGCCCTTTTAATTGCGCTATAACCTCGACTGCCTGCACATATTTTGTTGCTAGCCGACCTATGCACGCGCAGTTGTGTTAGTCCTCCACTAGTATCATGGCCCCTCCAATGACCCTTTCGTCATCCGCGATTACCCTGACTCCAGTGAGGCTTGCTGGGCGAAGTGTTTTACCTACCCACGCGGTGGAAGCCATGTGTCCCTGACTGCCTTCATGTCCAACGAGAGCAAGTGCGTCCTCAGCTGGCTGCCTTCATGTAAGCAGCTTGCATGACAGCCATCCTCCTATTTGGGTCAGTGTCGGGGGGTGCAATATAATGCTCGGTTTCTAGCTCCAAGCATCCTTCCCGTTTTTTGACGGTGAAGCTCCTTGTTCCACCAGATAGTGGCTTGTCGAGGTACTACCCCGCGACTGCCCCCGGCCGCAAATTCCAGGGTGGCTGCTGACCTCGCCAGTGTGTTGAGAACTGTTGGCTCTCACTTCGTCAATTCACCTTAGAGTTATACATGGCGACGCAGTTGAGGTAATGACTCTTCTACCTGTGCTCACTAAGGGAGATTTACTCCTGTGGTTGAGTGATCGTCTGGATCCACCATCGTCGTGTCTCGAGACAGTTCTTTTTTCCTTCCCTCTCCTGTGGAGCCTCAGGCTTGTCAATCCTACGAGCACCGGTCTGGGGTATGTCTTACTTCCCTCTTGCCACTTTATTAACCGAAGGGCTCTTTTGGTGGCCACGTATTCTTGCAACTCCATCACCCTCGGAAAGATATTTTGTCTTACAGCACCCTCTTTTCATCCATCATCTTTGCAATCGGGCTCCGGCACCCCTATGATAGCCGCTTTCCTATTCTCTTCCAGTGCAATGTCTCTATTACTTATCACTTTCTGTATTGTAGTTGTGAGACTTTTATTTGCACCTTTCATTGCTTCCACCCTCGCCTTTCTTAGCCCCCCGCGATTTCCCACCGTGGACCTTACCTTATCCCATGTTTCCCATACGGAATCGTTGTCAGTAATCTTCGGGGGTTCCATGGGTATTAATTTTGGAGGTCCGTCCTCCCAGTTGAAGTCAGTGTCTCCCCCTTTCTGGCTCTATCTGTCTTTCTTACTTGAATCCTGATTTGGACCCAATTCGGTAAGATTGACGGCCCTGTTCTTGGCATAACTATTTGCAAACTCAACTGTCGGCTTCCTTTGCTTTACATTAGCCCCGGCCCTGATCTTGCACGTATGTTAACTTTTGGTGCTCATAACATACTGCGCATATTGGTTCACTATTATTTAACTACGGTTCACAGCCATTAAACTGTACTTTCCCAATATTCAGCTCTTCTTTGCGTCTATTCCTACCGCACCGGGACTTGCCCATGGGTGACCTCGTGGCCGTAGCCTAGAATGACTCAGCAACCATCTCATCCTGGGAGATTGGGCGAGAGTTTTTAAAGCTAGCCCACAAGGATAGGGGTACCCACATCAGGTGGGTTTGAACGGTAAATGCTTAACGAGCCCCCCCCCGCAAGCAGCAACTTCGGAGCAAATCACCTCTAAGGAGCTTGTCCTAGCGGATACCGTGCTCTTGTATATTTCCAAGGCTAATGAAACTGCATGGACTCAAGATTCCTTTTGCTATGGCTTTTGACGTATGGATTTTGGATGGTTCTCTTGACCTCTTTCCGAATTCTGCGATGTTCTCGACTCCTACCACAGAGTAACTTTCTCTCAATTTCCGGTTGATGACCCGGCCTATCAGTTTTATTCCCACGCCAAGGTGTAGTTCGTCATCCGTACGGCAGTTCGGTTCAGGTCTGGTCACACGACTTGCTGCTTGAGCCGGTAAAAGTCCGGTTTTCTGCACTGCTAGCCCTGTAATATTCAAAACCAGAGGGACAGCAAAGCGGCAGAATTGTGTGGCAAAAAAGGAAGAGCACTCTATGCAGGAGCTAATGCGCATAAAATTTGAATCAATCAACGGGCCGTCGGATAACGGCCTATTTCTAATCGATCCAAAGGCACTCAAAGCCACATTACAGGCCAGAGAAGTTCCCGCCATGCCACGACTTCCAGCTATCCAAAATAATTCGGTATTAGTAGTAGTCGGGCACAAAAACCTCACATTAATATGGGTTCGGCGCCCCAGCCTACTGTTGTTCTCATGTGAGACATACTCCTGGTCCTCCAACAATGTGAATATATTATTATGGAATGATGATGAGTAGGGTGGTATGAAGGATGCGATAGAGATATGTACAGGAGGAAAACGTTAGAGCTGTTAGATACTTTATAACATATCTAGAAGTGAGGAGAGAAGAGGACGGAAAAAAAGAAGAAAAATAAGGATAATTACGGTGGTTACTAATAGCCTAGGCATACCTCTGCCCAGCAAGCATCCAGTTTGCGCCCAAAGGCAACGACCGAAGTGGCCGCCAGCAGGTGCAGGGGCAACTTGTTCCATTTGTTATTGATACGGTGGGAAAGGAAACTCCCCTGTTTACTTTTGTTTGCTCTTCGTTTGTCCAACTTGCACTGGCGTCCCTTGAGTGCATTGTTTCAACAACGAGTCAGTTATAGTTCTTCGGTCGTAGTGGTTTCTTAATATAGCTCGTGGCGCTCTATCAGATCTCTTAGCTGAGAGCTATCAAGGGAGAATAGATCTAGGGCTTTTAGTCTTTCCTGGTACGACTTCACTCGCACCTCGGTTACCATTCGAGTAAACCCGCTTTGAACTTCCTCAAATATTTTTTAGTCTTCCACCAGACTCGGTGCCCACGCTGTAATGAAAAAGTCCGAGTGGAGCCTTACAGTCACGTTGTATATGGGAGGAATTATTTCGAAGCTTCTGGATACCTTCATTCTACTTTAGTCGAAAAGCACCCTGTTGGCCCTGGACGCTGCTGCCGAGTACCTCGCTGCAGGAGCGAAGCTCTCGTGAAAAGGCACACCTGGGACCTTAACCACAGCAGCGGGCTCAATCCTTGCTGGGACGGACAGTGCAACGAACCCGTCTTCCTAGCTTCCCCTGCCTGCCAGCATGTGTTTGCACTTGGCAGCATTTATTGGCAACTCCCACTTCTTAGGTCACGCTCTAATCCCGCTTGAGTTGGTCTGCAGCTGACCCGGGGTGAGATCATTTATTACCTTGGTGTCTTTAGTGAATAGGAACCCCGAGGAGTCTAGCGTGGCTACCAGATCAGCCACGTATACCAGAAACAACAGTGGTTTCAGAAAGGAACTTGCGGCACTCCACTGCTTGCCTGGGCCAGTGTAGACACTGTGTCCTCGACGTGTACTGAGGAAGCTCTGTTATCCAGGTGATCCTTCATCCACCTCACAATCTGGGGGTCGCTCCAAGAGCCTTTAACCTGCCAAGAAATTAAGGGTGGTTTACGGTACCGAAGGATCTTCGATGGTCTAAGCAGCATACCTTCACTCGTTCAACAACAGCTGCGTTAGCTTTTCGGCCAATGAGCTGGCTAAGGCTTCTATTCAGCCCACTCGCCCCCCGTTCATTTGTTTTATTGCCGATGACCACCATATCCATGATGGTCGTCTTCTGGGTTACCTTGGTCTCGTGCTGTCTCCCGGTGTCTTTTCCACGTACTTGTTCAAAGAGTTCTTCTAAGTCTGCTTCCTCGTAAGCCCTCGTTGACTGCATTCGGGTTTCCTTGACTACGCATCCTGTGACGACTCTTGGAGTAGCCTTGGATTGGGTGTAGTCATAGCAAGCATCAGGACGTGCCCTCACTCTACGAGCTAGTGTCGCTTCAGGTCTTGTCTGACTTTCTCACTGCACCTTAGTTGTACGCTCAATGGCTCGCATATATTGCACCAAACTTTGTTGTGCACCTGTTAATCGACAGCGGCAACAGGTTTCGTGCGTCGCCAGTTGCGCCCCGACTGATCGGCCCGTCCAACACTGTGGATTGGTCAATCTTTTGACGTGTTTGACTGGGAAGAATGTGTGGATCAACCTAAGGAGGGGAATCCTAGTGATGGTCCACCCCATTCCACAGTCTGACAGTGGGCCGCCCAGTCAACTCCACCTGAAGCCTCCCCGATCACGATGACCTCCAAGCTCCTGAAGTTCCCTCGCATCTTGCACGGCACCCCAGGGGGAGCCCCTTGACCCCGAAACCGGATAACCACGTGGTCGCTGCCTTAAGCAGGGCGGTGAATTCCAGTCTTCTTACTTCTTACGGGTGTCCAGTGAACCCCAGGTCGGATGTGCTCGGAGTTTGCCCTTCCAGCAACCCGACTGGTTTTTAATGTGCTGAAAGAGTCGTATACTGTCACCAGCCAGATTCATTTCCTACTTTATCGGGTGTCACTCAGAGAAAACAAGATTCCTGAACTTGTTTTGGAAAAGGTGAAATCTTGCTGCATTTAAATTCGTGGTACCTACGAGGCAATAATGGATTGACGCTCGGACAGTGAAAAGGTCCTCGTCCGGAGCCTCTTTTGGGCTGCGATATAAGCGCACTATATCCATAGGGGATCTCAAAGATAGTAGACGGCATAGTGAAGCTTGCGTGTTTGGGGTATACAGGGCTTCTCCAGATTGCTGTTCAAGGTTTTCGTCTGCTAGCATCGGCTTTCTTGCCCCTACCCTGCAACCACCTCCCTCTGTCAGGTAGGTACGGTAACTTTTGGCCGGTGGGAGTTCCGTGGATTCGCTTCGTTGTACCCACTTCTAGCTTATTGATACGCAGTCGGATCAAATTGTTTCAACCTCCCGTTCTTTTTTCTTATTCACTGTGCTGCAAGCTTTGGTGTATACTGCTTTGATTTTCCCCGTGGGAGACGACTGTTCGCCCACCTTTCGGAAAATACTGAGCTTGCCTCCTAGCTGGCTCTTGGACTCATCGTCCGATAACTCTCCCCATTTTTCTTCCCTGGATTTAGGCGTTCGGGTAGGGGAGCCATATCTTTGCTGGTTTCGCTGTCCCTGCTGCTGTACTCCTGCCTCACCATGGAAATGCTAGTCACTAGGGACACTGTTGGGGCAGATGACGGGCTGCTACCGTTGGTCGCGAGCTCGTCAAAGTTGTAGACGTGGTTCGCTTGAAAGTGAGGTTCCCACCAGAAGCCTCTTTGGAGCCTTTTCTCTGGTAATCGGGTTCCACACGCTGTACTCCTTTTGTGTGTCTAACAACTTGGTCCGCTGCCGCTAAGAACCTGTCTCGGAAGAGTGAGTTTTCAAACTCTGCTAACACAGGTCTGAGGGCCCTGGTTTTCTCTTGAAAAGGCTGACCAGCAGCCCATCCCAAAACTCTCTTCAAAATGGCATGCTAGGGCATGCAAAGCTGTCCCAGGAAGTTTGCGATCTGTAGCCCTAGACCCACGCTCTTTGCCTAGTTGAGGAACAGAATGGCTCAGGTATCCCCTTCAGGACGACGTATCTCAGCCTACCCATGGCGATGGCCACTGGGTTCTCAAACTTCGTCACTTTTCGCTTTAGTGTAGCTGCTTAGCCTCTTGGGGTTCTTCAATCACCATCTTTGTTGTCCGTCCTATTCTGCAACCGGACACTTTCTCCAATAGAGATTGCTCTAAACCTTGAAGCCGTGCCCCCATTTTCGTCTCCCCTGCAATAGTGTGTACCGTGATAGAATACGGATCACTGTAGTTCCACAACCGGAGGATAATTCCCGTTGATCTGAAGCTTCGCGTGGTAGCAATCTACATGCGCTTGCACGGACAGCACAGATACAATTGGAACTGAGGTGCTGCAAGTACAGCTTGAGGTCTCTATCAGAAGGCTCACCGCTCTTCCGATAGTACCACTAACGGCGTACGTCTCAAAGAATTCAGTTGTTTTTACATGCTTACATGCGCATAGACGACGGCTTTGGTGCTGAATTGTGACTTTCCATCCTAGGAGTTATCGACGATTGAGTTTTGAGAAAAATGGTTACGAGGTTTCAAGAGAAGGGTAAACTATCAGACTCTGGATACGCAAAAGTGACGAAGACAGACAAACAGTCTATATAATGGCTTTAGATCCTGAAATTCCATATTGTACTACAGCATGATTCTGGCTAGCTGCCGCAACTCCAAGTGTAAAATGTTGTCCCGCAGAATTGCCAGGAAAAGAAATCCCAAGAGGAAATGGAGTTTATACACAACCGAATTTGAGGCAGGAAATGGAATTCTTTTTATCACAGTTCATGGACAAAGATATAGAATGCCATCAGATACCTAGCGCAAATACCTTCTATGCACAGTCTCCACTGCTAGGCGGTTGTCTTTGCAAGTTCAGAAAGAAAAATACCCTCGGAAAAGGTACTATTACCAATATATAGAGGATGAAAAGGCGGGAAGCATATCTGATTGCTACCAACGTTTCGCCAAAAATGATCACAATACCCTGGGGTGGTTGTTGACAACACGAATTCCCGGAGAAAGAGCGGCGCGGCGGATATACCGTCAGCAAGAACTCTCCTTCACAGTCCAAAACGTCAGCGGTCGAAAAAACGAGATATTTCACGCCTTGGCCCGCCGGACTCCAGGTGACCAACTGCCGGCCTAAGTAATTCCAATGAGCCATCATGAAAACGAGGGCCTGCTGCTGACTGTTTGTTCACACCTTCGGACAGATGCCACACCAGAAAAGACTTCGCCCACGCTGCAAGACCAACAGAAAATATTGGGCTCTTATTTGCAGGAGACGGCCAGATATTAGTTGACATTGATTTGGGATAGGGTTTGCGATACAGGTCATTGCCCTTTGTCCCAGGAGCCGTATGTGAGCTTGTGCTAGAGCCAGCCAGTGGCAGTGCTCGTTTGGGATAAGCACAATTCTGCGAATTACGAAGGCTCAGTCTTCTTCCCCATAAAGGGGCGAGATAGTCAAACTACTCTGCTCGAATCTTGGATACGCTTTCCACTTACGCAGTGGACATCAGTCTTTAAAGAATCCACTGTGGGGGCTAGGGCGCCTGCTGACCGGCCTGCGTGAAAGTATGCACTGAAAAGCAGCGGAAATTCAGAGACTGACGAGGCTTGAGGAAGTGTGAGTTTTGGAGCGGCGGATTATTTCCGAAACCATTTGACAATCAGCTGCTGTGAGTATCGACCGTGTTATCAGCCACAGCATTATAGGTGGATAGGGGGGGGGGAAGAGATGTGGTTGGGGAAAGCTAGCAAAGGATAAATAAAGGGAAGGGAATTCTGAGCAACAGAGCACTTATAACTATCCCTCCCGCTCTATGCGATGAGCATCGATCAATCATTCTTTCTGTCGAGTCAGAATGATTGATCGATGTGCGTTTGTACAGTTAGACTGGGTATTCCGTGTGTTGGCTACTAGGGCATTCTTTCCTATTCCCACCCTTGTAGGTCCACTCCCTCTCCATCTTGTATATTCATACTTTCTAATTCAGTGTGCAACATGGTGAGGAAGGCAGTAGTCAGTGGGGCTTGCCCTGCTGTTTAAAGCTGTACGACGATGATGATGGGCTCAGTCCTGATTACCGTGCACGATCACAGATGCAGTGTGCAGTTCTTCGTACTTGTGCCGTCCATGGGAGAGGTTGAAAGCCCAATGCCAGGGAGTCCAGACATACAGATTGAGAACAATTAGGGTCCGCGACCAAAGCGAATATTTCTTACAAAACCCGCCTACAGAGCAGCGGGGTGGCTGTAACGATTGGTTGCGGATAGTTCCCCGAAGGCTCTGTAATATCGTGATATTGTGAAACTATTCACTTACATACTACTGGCGTGTTCGGTACAAATCAAGATGCTGTGAACTAACCTTTGTTCATTCGAGTTCAACGCACCAATTTTTCTTATACTTCCTTGGGTTGGTCTGGCTCTTGTGCTAGTTTGTGGCACTCTGTGAACTTGATTCACGTTTTTGAGTCTTCATGATTGCATATTTGGGGTTTGTATACATTTTATGATGTTGTTCATTCAAGAAACCTTTACTGAGAAATTACAGATAAATCTCGTTCTGGTTTCCAGATTTGTACGAGTTTGCCTACCTGTTGCTCAAAGCATGTTATACTGGCTGAGTGGAAGCCTGCTTGCTTGGAGCAATTGCATTTCCGTCGATTTGTATCGGCGAAACAGCTGGCTCAACTCATTTCTCAGCCGCGAAGACCAAGAAGCTGCTTCGTGAGTGCAGTACTCATTTACATTCCGGGTTTGGTTAGACGTCCCTTCCGAGGTAAGCAATGCTGTATAGCTCGTTGGGTCGCTGATGTTTGCAAACTGTCGCACCACGTCGAAGTTCAGTCCCATCACGGCCCAGGTTGGTCCCATGTCCTTCGAGGCTGTGACCCAGGAGCAACTCAACCGCAAACCCAGGCGCCACCAACGCACGTCAGTGGGCTGTGAGAATCCAGGGGTCAGTTGGCTTTCGACTAGACAGTGCAGTCTGTCTGCAGCCGCAGCGTGCGTCCCAACAGACTGAAACCCTCATATGCAGAAAGATGAGTTACATAGTGGACTCACCACTATCATTCCCATGAGCAAAGGCCTCCCATTTTGTAGTGCTAGCTGGTGATCTTATTTCACAACTTATCTAACTTAGTGAGTCAGAAGCGTGTTTAGGAGGGGCATCGTGCTTCACCCACTCAGTTCACAGATTGCAAGGATAGGTTTCGCCAATGTTGTGCAGAAGTGGATTATTCCTTTCCAGTACGAATTTCCAGCACTGGAGACATGGTGCACTAATTCTAGAGGTACTATATGACAGACCGATTCCACCGCAGTAAGCTGTCGGTGTCGCGGTTCTTTTCTTCGCTGTAGATCTTACTGGCCCGGGTACGTGGATTTAGGCCACGCATTTGTTCTATTGCGATCATCACCCCAGCTCCGTGGTCATCAAGACAAACTGCAATCCCGGTTGGCTGCACTACTTTCGCCGGATTCGGAAGTTCGCACCAGTTGTGAACAGAAATGGGCACATTAGTTAGAAACCACGACAAGCAGTAATGTAAATGAGCATTAGGTCCATATAAAGGAGGCGATGAACCTGGCAGCAGGTTTTGCCTATGATCTTAGATCCAATGTCCACGAAGGACAATGTATTTTGCAAGAGTCGATGAGCCCAAAGGTGAGAAACACTTGATCTCGGACCGTTCAATGAATAAGTCTCGAAGACGTCTACAGAGATTCCACAATATGCATATTGCGACATTTGAACCCGTTTTATTTCTAAAAACGTGTTTTGACTTCTAAAACGGCAAGTCATAAAGGCCTTACGGAAGATCGGAAGAAGCTAATGGACCATGGTGGCCGGGAAAATAGAAGCACCAACTGCTTCTGGCAACAGTCAGACACTGATCATACTTATTTGGGACACCCGTGGATGGACAGCCTCGATCGCTGCAGCAAAATGTTACGGAAATGGAGAGCCCATTCGCGACAAACAGTAAAAGCTTGACCTTTGGGTTGAATACTCAAGGGAGCAGTTTAGCTGGCCTTTAGCTAGTGTTGTTACTCCGACCCTAACATATGCGATTCCGGCCATCGGAAGTTGGAGTAGAAATGAACATTTGATAGCTGATGCGTGAAAAATCCGCCGGTCCCGAGGAAATTTCTCCCGTTACTCTTAAAAAGGATGGTAGTGAATTCATGAAAACACCTTCCAACCTGCCCTATGACATTCAAAACGTGAGGCTTATCCCGTACCCATGGGGCAAGTCACTGATTCTACCCACTTTCAGCAATGAAACCTGCGGTGATTAGGGTTTTCACCTTGGGATCAGTTTGACTCCATTAGCCAGCAAAGTATTTACCTCGGTTTTGCTGGATCGTCTGACTTCGGAGCAAGAGAAGCAGGCCAGCAAACAACGGGCCGAACTCCACCCAGATAAGGATGAGTCGACAAGACTTTTACCCCCTCCAGATACTGAACTGCACTCAACACACAGCCGACCAACCACAACGGTTTTCTTCAGTTTGATGAGCGCCTTTGGTTCAGTTGACCGAATGGTGCTATTCAGTGCTCTCCATGGAGAAAAAATGTGTTACCCAAGTTCGTGAGTCCGCTGAGATCCTTGTGCCCTCACATTTCTGGCAGCTTGCTGGTTCACGGTGAACTAGTAAGCCCGTTCAAAAGGGCCAGTTTTGTCTGACAGGGATTTCTCGATTTGCTATTTCTCACCAGATTCGTCATCGACGAGATGATGAGGGTGCCTTGTGAAATATTCAGGACGTGGGTGTTGAACTTGGAAATGGTAAAGAACTATGTGACCACGCCATTGACCTTGTCTGCCTGTTCGAATGCGCAGAAAGTGCCAAACATGCACCAAGCAGACTCACAAAATCCATGGTTCCATCAGGTGTGGGTCTTGCACCTTCAAAGAGATGTTTTAAGACTGGAATTCAACGACTCGGAGCTTGGTGCTCGATGTAACCTTGGCGGCGGTCTTCAACCACTTCCCCTACCTCGGCCACAGCATGGTGACTGATGAGAGCACGGTACTGGAGGTGAGTATGTCTGTACCTAAGGTTTTAGTGGGGTACTCTGAACGTGAGCTCTTGTGGCACCGACATGATATTTCACTGAAGTTAAAAGGCCGCGTGTACTGCACCGTAGTGTGTTAAGTTCTGTTGCATAGTTGTGGGACAGTCCACATGCGGGCGGTGTTTGTCACCTTGAGGTCTTCCACCGCCGACGTTAGCCTAGTATTGCCAAGAATAAATGGAAAGACCTTGTGAGCAGTCCTGAAGTCGGAAATCGAGGTTTGGGTACCAGTTCAAGTAGTGTGCTGTCAGGGGGTATTACCCTTAGTAGACCTCGTCGGTGAGGGAAGGTGCGACAAACCGTGAACATACGCCTCCGATACCTTGTCCTGTTCTCAATCTCCCTTCAAGAGAGGAAGAAACCACCAAGACGAAGAAGCAGGGAATGATATGTACAACGAACTTAGCGAAAGTAGGAGCCTCACATCTTTGTGGTCGGGGTCCAAAAGATTCCTTAACACATTCGCTGTATGCAAAGAAGGGTGCGGCACCAAACCGTCGACACTGACGACCGCGATATCACTTCCCGTGGAGTCAGAGTGATTGACTAAAATGCTTCTGTGCAACTGAAATGTGTGCTCCGTATGTTGGCCACTAGGGCGTTTTTCCTTCCTCCCCGCTACAGATCGGCTCCCTTTCCATCTTCTTTATTCATGTGGTACTGCATGGATTGAGGTAATATTAACCCGCAGAGACTATCATGGAATCAGAGCGAGAATATGGTACACGAGGTACCACAGCTTTAGGTGTATTGCCAAAAGTATGTAAAACATCGGTGTTAGTAAATACAACAGAGATGGTAAGCCACTTGTGTAATCAGTAGTGAATACCAGAACTCTCCCTCTCTTGTGATACATGCAAATTGTTGCGGAAGGCATCGGTCGATGCGGCTTGTCATGCTGTATCACGATGTATGATAACGATCATGAGTACATCTCTGTGCCCAGAATGGGCAAATAATGTTGTGCATCCAGCAAACTACACGTGGCATGTTTTACCACTGGGGCGATAAACCAGGTATTTTGGCTACTCTGAAGCCGAAAACACTTTCCAAGAAATCCGGCGAGATGCGGCATCCTACTACTCAGTTGACGCTTTCCGCCTCGTCCCGCCCATATCAGTGTTGCGCGCAGGACCAGCAGGAAGAAAGGCCCATGAACGCGGTAGATAACTGCAGTCACCAATCGAGCGATGCTTTGCTAATGCTCATAAACCAAATTCGAGCCCCACAGATGTTTATGTGAACCTGCGAAGCAAAAAGTACAGAGCGAGAAATCATCAGAGATGACTCCCAGGACCTTGTGTTATGTTGGTGATCGAACCAAAAACAGCTTGATTTGCGGAGATAGAGCAAAGTTTATACATGGGGTGGCTATAAGGACGATGATAGCCAGAAATGGATACGATGTTACTACACTAGACAAATCAAATATTTTGCATCCAGCCAACTACACGTGGTGAGTATCTCTTCCAACTGCTCTAGATTGAACACGATGCAGAATAAAGAAAGTGGTAAGCAATATAAAGGACGGTCACGTTGAGTTGATCTTGAAAAAGACCGATTGATGGTTTTCCACCTCCAAAAAGAGCACATTGGTCGTCTTGTGTCGCGCGTGGGTACCATAAGTGCCACTGCGGCAGGTACTGGAAAATGCCACCGTCCTGCTTCAGGCAAACTTGCAGCTTTTGGACCATACTACGCTGAACTGTCTTTAGAGTGATGTTGAAATCGCTCCACATACAGAGTGAATCCTTTTAACTCATCCAGGCTCTGCGTCACAGAGAAGCAAACCTTTACCTTAACATAACGTTTTGGAGGGAAATCGTGTGTAATTGAATACTGAGATCGCTGGGAAGATGGTGTCGGCCCCTTTCGTCTGAACCCTCCGTGAGGCCTGTACGGGCGCTTCGTTCTTTTGAATGTAAATCCTTACCATGGTTTTTGAAGTTATAGTTTCCAGGTATCCTGGTAGCTTCTCCTTCATCGCATGTAAACAGGCGGTCTCTTACCTTTTCTGAAAGCAGAACAGGACAAAACCACTCTTGAACCGTGAGTTTCTTGCCAAAAGTGAACTTATTCGTCACATCATCCGCTGCTTTTGCAATATTCAAATCAGGTGGGGAACCATGTTTCAAAACCGGAAGGTGTAACGAGTGGGGTGCCACAGGGCTCGGTGCTCGGCCCTCTGCTCTTCCTCATCTTCATCAACGACCTAGCACGTGGGCTTACAAACCCCACCTTTATGTTTGCCGATGACGTCAAGATAGCTGGAGTAGATATAGAACTTGACGTGTTAGCAGTACAAAACTGGGCACGCAAATAGGACCTTCCACTAAACCTCACCAAGTGTCAATGCTTGACCACAAATACAGGGGCTAGTGAGAATAGTGTGGGTTCGTTGCAAGTGGTCTCGCAGGTCAAAGACTTGGGCGTTATAATGGACAACAGCTTTAAGCCGTCAAAGCAGTGCACCTCAGCAGCCAATACGGCCAGGAGGGAACTCTTTCGAGTTAGATCCATTATGTCGTGTAGAGATCCGGAGATATTCGTTCCGATATATCAGGCCATAGTTAGGCCGCATATGGAGTACTGCGTGCAGGACTGGGCACTGTGCTACCAGAAAGATATCGACTGTCTGGAGAAAGTGCAAGGGCTAGCCACTAGAATGGTGGCTGGGCAAAGGGGGTTTAACTACACAGAGCGTCTCCGTGCCCTAGACCTATTCTCGATGGAAAGACGGCGCATTCGCGGGGATTTGATAGAAACCTTCAAGGTAATAAAAGGACTGTCAGGAATAAGTCGAGAAGACCTTTTTTCGCTGATCCCCGAGAGAGGCACAAGGGGGCATAGTCTTAGATTACAAAGGAAACATTCGAGGCTCCAAATTAGAGCGAAGTACTTCTCAAATAGAGTGGTACCCTATTGGAATAAGCTCCCGGAAGAGGTCATAAATACCACAACAGTGAAGGCCTTTAAGAAAGCACTAGACCTATGTTGGGTGGCGGTATACCCCGAGTTATGCTAAGCAGCTTTTAGGGTCAGATGCAATTTACTCATTGTTTTCACCTTTCTCTGCCAGGGCTGATACTGCACAAAATTTCTGCCTTTCAGAAAAAGAAAATCACGCAGTGTTGGGAGCTACGGAAACGCGCCGACAACACAACTATCTGGACACACGATTGGCTCTAGCCATACCAAGTCCTGTGCAAACTGAACTGAACTGAACTGAAGGTTGTCCCGAGGCAACTTTAGAATACTTGTGGCCTTGGAGGTTGTGCAAATAGGACATCACTTTATCGGTAAAAATCGCCTGCGCACAGCGGTGATTGGGCATCCAATTTAACGGCTAATACAATACCCACCTGAAACAGAGGACGAACTATCTACTCTTTTTGGAGGTGGAAAACCATCAATCGGTCTTTTTCAAGATCAACTCAACGTGACCGTCCTTTATATTGCTTACCACTTTCTTTATTCTGCATCGTGTTCAATCTAGAGCAGTTGGAAGAGATACTCACCACGTGTAGTTGGCTGGATGCAAAATATTTGATTTGTCTAGTGTAGTAACATCGTATCCATTTCTGGCTATCATCGTCCTTATAGCCACCCCATGTATAAACTTTGCTCTATCTCCGCAAATCAAGCTGTTTTTGGTTCGGTCACCAACATAACACAAGGTCCTGGGAGTCATCTCTGATGATTTCTCGCTCTGTACTTTTTGCTTCGCAGGTTCACATAAACATCTGTGGGGCTCGAATTTGGTTTATGAGCATTAGCAAAGCATCGCTCGATTGGTGACTGCAGTTATCTACCGCGTTCATGGGCCTTTCTTCCTGCTGGTCCTGCGCGCAACACTGATATGGGCGGGACGAGGCGGAAAGCGTCAACTGAGTAGTAGGATGCCGCATCTCGCCGGATTTCTTGGAAAGTGTTTTCGGCTTCAGAGTAGCCAAAATACCTGGTTTATTGCCTCAATGGTAACACACACAATGGTTCATAACTAGATGTGTTTGCATTTAGGTTCTTTTAGCATTCGAGGCATTTCGTATGCGCCACACGTGTTATTTTCTCCGTTCTTTTAGTTATGTGACAGTTCTAGCTCCTTATTTTCCAGTTTGTTCAGACGGAATTAGCTTCAAGAATCGCTAGCTTCATAACCTGACGCGCAGTGGTGTTTTATTTCGTGGTCAGGTGCATGCATGCCCAAAATTATTGCCATTTTTATACATATTTTGACCCGAAAATGCAGAGGTTTCGGCCCCAGATGACACATGCTGACGAGTATCACGGATTGGCTAAGTACAACTGATATGACTCAAGAGCCTGTCGGATGTTAGCTAGCACCTCTAGGACACAACGCGTGCATTGAGCTGAATGTGTGACCTAGGTGCCGAAAGCTGGGGTCGGATCGAGGCGGTCAGAAAAGTGAAAAGGTTTCTTGGAAGAACTAAGATAACAGCTGCTCGTTACGACCAACACTCAATAAACTCCTTCGCCGAAGGTTGAGGTAAATAAAACTAACGGGTCTGTGGGAGAATTTATCACTTTTGGAGACTACCGAAATGCGCTTGCGTGTTCTCCAACTACAACTCTTAGGGGTAGCAGGATAAAACTCACCACTGGAGGAATTTATGGTCAGCAAAATGGTTCGCGGCCCAAGCTTGAAGTGGTGCTGTGATCTAACACACTGACGAGGTCGATGGCAGGCAATCTGTGTTGCGGGTGTGCTAACCGTCCATACTGGACGGGTCCTAGAACATCTACCATTGTGCTCGATTATGTAGGATAGGTGATCACCCTGGCCAGTGGCTTCCGTCGCAGATTCGCGCTAAAGTCCTCGTCCCCCTTACCGGCTGAGACTATGGCACAGGGCGGGGTGTAATAACGCGCCTTAAAACAATACCTCCAATGATACCATCAAAGGGCGTCAGTTGATATTGGCTGCACCTGAGTTCTTATACCGTTCCTACTCGGAGATCACTTTGAGGTAGCTGTTTGCTGGGCGATGCCTGGGTTGGGTGGCCAACTGAAGACACAATGACAGCCTTGATAATTTCAACAAGATCATGCACAATGACTGTTAAAGAGGCAATAACTGACTCAGTTTGTGGGGAAACGGCCTGATTGACCCTTGGCTCGTAAGTTTCCCCAATTTTGTGGGCCGTATGGGAAATCTTTCCAAGACATTGCTCTGTGAACATGCAAAGGAACTTCTGCATGTAGCTGGGAATACATTAGAACCAAACCTTCTTCATGAGACTATTACTGCTCTTAGTATTTCTCGAAAGAGCCCACATGTGTGAAGGTTTGCAATCTCCGAACTCGGTGTCTGCAGGCAAACGGACAAGTAGCATTCTGCGAGATATGCCAATTCGGCTAGTGACCTCTGCGTTAGTGCATCAGTAGGGTTTGATACCTCAGGTTGCAATACATCTTTCTTTCCGCCGACAATTTGCAGAGGAAGAATTGCAACCGAGTGGTAAAACCTATTACTTTCCGTAATCATATTGAGCAAGGCAAACATAGATTCTAACTGCTCGAACCAAGCCCTGGGGTTAGTCCCCCTGAAAGGGGCGAACGGAAAGGCGAGTACATTTAACTCAACGTCAAAGAATTTAAAATCCTTGATATTGCAAATGGTATACTGAATTAAATTACTCAAAAGTGGGAAAACCGATGCAGTGAAAAAAGCAAAAAACCGGGTAAAATCATCGAGTTACCATAGCTTTAAATCAACAAAACGATATGCCAGCACTCGAGCATCTGTAGAAAAAATTAAAGAAAACGGAAGGTTCAACCATTTGGCACCCCGGATACCAGGTATTCACCAGATCCTAAGGATAGCCTGTGGAAAATGCAACAAGCCAAAAGTTCCGACCCGTGCAAAAAGACGGTAAAAGTCGGCGGAATAGATAAAAGACTGTCTGTATTGAAACAATATCGTTCACGTTTGCGTTTAGGAGCCGCACTAGAAGTGGTACTAGTTAAGGGAACTATCTGTTCAACCGTCCGCAAGCAGGGCAGTCAAAAATGTTTTCCAGCTGGCGGAAATCAGTTGTCCACATGACAAGCAGACAAACAACGCACAGCCTTGTGGCATCGAACAACATACAAACTGCTCAGAGCCAAGTGCTTAGTTATAATGTTCATCCACTGCAATTTTTGGTCATGAATACATGCCTTCAAACTCAGGTCACTTCAGCTCCAAGTTTGTGACTTCGCACTGACCAACTAGTTAGTTATTTTAATCTGATATGTGGTGCAGGGGACGTCCAAAACTGACAGATCAACGTGAACCTTTTGTCTGGTGCATGATGTACGGCCTTGCTTCCCATTAATTTCAATTTTGAAGCAGCTTTCCTTCTGACAGATTTAACGGTGCATTGGCGTGAATACTGATCTCTACCACGTTTTTCTCGAGATGAATAGTTGTGGATATGGAAGTATGGTCTGCCACCCCTTTCGATGGGCGGTTTAGTCTCACTGGCAGGCAATGCGTCGGCAAGGACCCCGTATCGAGCCCGTGACAGCGCGAGGGACAAGAAAGCCTATCGTTAGCGTGAGTCGATGGAGGCGAGACGAGAACTGCTAGCGACATTTAGGTCTTAGGGCTTGGTAGCCCTCGCCACTTGGACAAATGTGCTGTGTGCAACAGGGGGGCACGTGAGCCAACTACCTATATTCTCGTTATTTTCTGCAAATGAACGAGATAGCTCTCAGGCAGAAGTGAGTTATCCCCGGAGCCAGTGGGACTGTACAAATCCCGTGGGCCGTAGGTCGTTCGACAGCCTCTAGCACCTCCCGATTTGTATAACCACTGAAAGTAGTCTTGAGGTTACAGAAGACGCCCGGGAGCGGCTGGCAAACGTGTCTCCTATCGGGTCTAGCAGCGAAATACCAACGATACTCCCTCTATCGGACGAATAAAGAAGGCGCAAGTCGATTTACAGATGTGAGGTGTATTCCTTATGTCGTGGCACCGAAACGGTACCGATACAAGAGATACACCGAACGGAAAACGAACGAAACGCGACGGCTGTGCAGAAAGCGAACCGTGAGCGCGTACAATCGGCCAAAGACCGAAGGCGAAAGTGATTTGAAACGAGGTCGACGGAAACCTCGGAAAAGTCAGTGCAGTGAAACGTACGCAACCGGAGGACACAATGAGGTCGATGTCAAACGTCAGAAAAGATCGTGGAGAAAATAGATCCAAAATGGTGTCCAGAAACTAGTCATTTTCTCAAAACGATCGACGTCACTACAAGGTCTTGAATTAGTACACGGGTACGGGGCATAAGCCAAAAGTTTTCCGAATCCTGCGATTATCCTGTTATCTGAATTTCACCAGTGAGCCTGAAGATGGATGGCCAGATAAGAGGTCAAAAAAAGGGAAAGGGTTAAAAATACAAATCTTGACAGAGTCTGGCATCTGGTGTCACCCGCAAACTGGGAGTTAGATCACCGAACCATGCAAAAGGGTTCAGAACCCTAGTCTTGACTGCATCTTGCGTCTTGATTTGCCGGTGATCTGGAAGATAGAGAGCTGGACAGTGAGAGGAAGTTCAGCTTTACGGCACTCTGTTCGGTTTGAGCGGCAAGACATATTCCATAATGGGAAAGCCGTCGAACATCAAACAGGGAGATTCTTGAACCGTAGGCCTCAAGAGGCCCTGCCACAGTGGGGCTCCGTGTATTCTTGTAGAACTTACTGTTGCCGATGAAATCGAATAAATAGGAGAAATATTGTCATTTAGGAACTTAAGCGACAAAGTGGTAAGCTGGAATTGTCTTCTTTAAAAAACTGATTCCAGCTTTTTCATTTTTGTCAAGTGAAGTCATCTTGTGGTACCGCTGCACTGTTTGTCGCAAAACGTGACGAGCTTTTCTGCTGGGAAACTGATTAATCTAAAGCATAAGATACCGATAAGTGGTGATATAACTTTGATGCAACTTCGCAAAATCACAAAATATTTCAGTTTCCTTTTATTCGACCATTAACCTCTGGTTTCGTTTGCCACCTTCTAGAGTCGTCCAGTAAGAGGGAAAAAGAATGGGAGCTTAGTCATAATGATTAAAAAAAAGTCAATTTGTCAGGCCGAACTCAAGAGGACAAGAAAGGAGTTCGAATGCAACTACGCTATTGATCGCGACACTTGGCCACACCACCCATAGCTCAACCATCTGGTAGGCGGGTAACTTGGGCCCCAACCTAGAAGTCTAACCCGTCCTACTCGTCTGGTCCACCGGTCAAAGTCTTCATACCTTTTTGCCATGTCATGGACTGAACACCTAGACTTACCTTCCAATAAAAACATGCCTCAGAGAGCAGCGTACGCGGAGGAAGTCTATCGGCGGGCTTGCGTGGAATAGGTCCCAACCACCTTAACCTGTTCAGATTAGATGCTCGATCCGGAGACGGATTTCCGGTTCCCAACACCTTACACTTAGCCTCAGCATTGCTGACACAGTGACTCAATCACCTAGATCGTGGGAAGTAATAGGGGAGCAAAAAAAATGAACAGAATTTTCCAATAATAGAGTGCGACTGTGAAACGCCACTTCACATCCACGGCACTATTACTTGAAACGGGATACTTTGTTGATATTCGTGAATATTTCTGTCCATCTAAGTTTTGCTATAAACAGTTTGACACAAGTTGAATCATCGCAATCAGATGACCTAAAGAGACTTGGGATTTCATCATTAGCCTGCGTGGAAATAGATCCCTCAACAAAAGTAACGAAACCTCGGCGAGTTTTACGAAACAAAAAAGATTATTCGACTTCACTATGATCAAGTGTTCCGTTGGATCCCTTCGTTATTCTAGTGCCACTAAAGAGGTAACATGAAGCATGTTAAATATCAAACTAGACGCGCAAATGACCTTGCAAATTATAGTGATAAGTCTATCACACCCTGTCTATCACTTATCTGACTGGACAATTCGCGCACGCGGCAACCGCAAGCACTACTTTGGACACTTCCCCGGCACAATCCAGCATGCGGTCACTGTACTCAGGCCCTGTGAGGATACAAGCGGTCAGCACTGTACGGTGTTTTCTCGTTGACTTCCTAAAGAAACGTGATCGTAGAAGCTCAAGAAGGGTGCCCATCCAATAATTGGTAAGCCCGTTCCATTCATTATTTTTGATTGATCCCAATGAAGTGACCCAGCCGGGTCGCTTCTTCGGTAGTTTTTCCTTCCTTCCGTCGGCCTTTTATTCGGTCTAACATTAGTGAAAATGTTTATCGCCCTTACAAATTCCTATTGAGCATTTTCAGTTATGTACATTTTTTCTGGATGGTGCTAACGCTACAGTCCTAGTTTTTGGTCGTCATTATTGTACCGGTCAGTTTGCCTTCCCATTGATTCCGAGATTTTCTATATCAGGCGTTGCCGAAAAGTTTTTGAGTCCAGGCTAGTTCACTTCCACAGCACACCTGTTTCAAAATGAATGAGGAGTCTTAACCCGAGCCCGAAACGGAGTGCCACGCAGCGCGCATGAAAACACCGGATTTCATACCGGAAGATCCGGACTTGCTCACGGCCATCCTTGAGTCTCGTTTTCAGGAAGTCAGCAGTCCAAATATATTAAACTGCTCTCAGCAATCCCACCTAGTGTGATCTCACAAATCCAGGGTATTTTTATGGGCCCAACGGGTCACCACCCGTACGACACAAGCCGGGAGGCTCTGATTAAGCGCCTGGCAGCTTCGAAAGGGAAACTTATCGAACATGTTGTCTCTAAAATTCAGCTAGGGATATGACAACACCGCATTTGCTGTGGAAAACCTGTTCACTTTTAGGCACGAACTCTGCGGACGATGCTATCTTGCTTCGTCGGTGGATGCGGTGGCTTTCGTCTTATGCTCAAAGCGTAGTAGTTGGGTCAGACCAGGGATAAGGGCAAGGAGGCTCCAGACAAAGTCCTCGATCAGGCATGTGCTTTCATTTTGCGGTCCCACCCACTGGCAAACACCACCGCCATTCCACCGGATCTCGTTGCTAAACCCGCGTTGACAACCGCCCAGCACAACGTACCCAGTAGCATTCCTGACATTCAATCGTTATGCCAGGAGGTCCGTCGTTTAACACCGATGGTCGAACAGCACAAGACCACCATGAACAGTTTGCTTTCACGAAGCCAAAGCCGTCGCCCTTCTATCCATAAAGCCCCGAGAGTAAACACACAATCCAGCTAGCCTTATTTTCACGGCCGTTTCTGATCCCATGGGCGTGAAGGTAAAGAGCCTTGTACTTATAGCACCCGACAGGGAAACCGCTAGGCTGACAGGCGTTGGCGACTGCCTCCCAGGGCGCCCCTGTTCCTAGTCGCCTCTTTTACGTAAAAGACTTGACTATCGGTATGCGCTTCTTAGCCGACACAGTTGCAAGGCAGTCCACTGTCTCATGGACAGCTTTAAAACTGCAAGCCGCCAACGGCACTCCAGCCCAGTCAAATTCTCACCCTAGACCTTGGCTTACGTCGTCACTTCCCGTTGGTTTTCGTCGTCGCCCAAGTGCACCGCGTTCTTCTAGACTTAGATTCTTTAGAACGTCACTGTCTAACGGAGGATACCGGTAAGAGAAAGCCAGCAGGTCGAGCCACACCAAACCTCTTTGTTGATTCCCTAACTGAAGCTCAACCACCAGCAATTCTCATGTCTACTTCCACTTCTGAACCAGAATTCGGTAGTTTATTCAGCAAGTACCCTGATCTGGTCCGACCAAACAACAACCTGAATCGCATCACCTCCGAAGTGGCCAGTCATATCCTCACTCAAGGGCTCCGGGTCTACGCTCGTCCCCGCCGGCTGGCTCCGGACAAGCTCCGTGTAGCCAGCTCTGAGTTCTAACATAAGCCCAACTTGGGAAATATCCGGGTTCCCAACTTTCAGTGGACATCGCCCCTACACTTAGTTCAGAAGAAGTCGCTTGTGACTGGAGACCTTGCGAGAACTATCGCTCATTCAACCGGGTGACTCAGCCCGACCGGTATCCAATTCGGCACATCACGGGCCCCACAGCTGGTTTTGCAGGTAAGGTAATTTTCAGTCGAATAGATTTAGTGCAGGTATACAACCAAATAAGAGTAGCTGAGGCCGACATCCCCAAAACAGCCGTACCGACTCCTCCTGGTCTTTTCCAGTTTCGGCAAATGCCGTTTGGACTCAGCAACGCTGCGCCCACTTCCAGGCGTTTCATCGACATGGTATGCAGAAGTTTGGATTTCGCATTCACAAACTTGGACGATATCTTGTTTGCAAGTTGTTCCATAACAGAACATCTAGCACATCCAAGCACACTTTGCGACCGCCTTCCTGAACAGGGGGTCAATGTCAACGCTAATAAACGTGTAAAAAGTCGACGCCATCTAATTCCTGGGTTACAATGGTACTTCCACAGGGATCATACCTTTGTAGGATAACGTAAAGGCAACCCTAGTCTACACAGAACCCAATCCGTTTAGGCAACCACGGCCTTTCCGCGGATTGGCCAGCTTCTAGCATCGTGTCATTCCACGAGGCACTGAGCTAATGCAGTCAATCACAAGTCTGTTGGAAGGCAAAGCGAAGCAGCCGGTTTTTTGAGAGACCGCACGAGATGCTTTCGCCATTCTGAAGCAGGCCATCGGCATTGTAGCCTTGCTATCACACCTGAAACCAACGACCCAATTGCTTTAGTCACAGGCTCATCAGGCAAAGCCCTGGGAGCGGTGCCTCAACAGTAATTAGCCGACACTTGGAAACCAGTTGCATTTTTCCTCAAAAAACCACAGCAGGCTGAATCCAAGAACGACACATTTGAAAGCGAAATTCGCGCCATCTGCTTGGGCATCCGCAACTTTACACATGTCTTAGGGGGACGTGACTTCACGGTCCACACCGACCGTGAAACTGTCACTCTCGCCTAGCGCGCCACCACGGACAGATACTCTCTCAAAGAGTATAGACGCCTGGATTACAACACTCAGCACACGAGCGATGTACTTCACATCTCCGGTGTCGATGGTCCCCTAACAGATGGGCCATCTCTCATCCACAACCTGTGTAACATGCATGTGTGGTGGGTTAGGCCCAATCAGTACTCCCATCTACTCCTTGTATGTTGACATTTTCATGGGAGGACTTGGTGGGCGGTGTAATGTACATGTGTGGAAATCCCCCCTAGCTGTGGCCACATACTCGTACTGTTGAGATTATGCTCTTTATCCTATCGACCCCCCAACAAGTGCAGCATACGTCAATGACCACAATGGGACATTTGTTTATATTTTGGTCATGTGCCGTAGCATATTTTTGATTCGAACTCGGACTTCCATGACGGTGGTACCTGATGGTGACCTTTACTGGCCTCTGGTTTTCGTCGCTAAACAGTGTGGCTGTAATGTTGAGGTGAACCTCAGTCGGGTATGCATGACTGCAGGCCGGTATACCTAACTGGGATCTTGTATAAAGTCCTTTAGTAGATCATCCCTACCCACACCTGTCGGCATTCACTGGAGCACTCCATGCTTATTCTGGCCCAACATGTATTCCGAAAAATAGATCTTGTCTGACCAATCTCTTGTGCTTCTCAGATGAAGTAACTGGACGACAGGATGAAGATAAACAAGTTGAGTTATGCCACCTCGACTTTAGCACCGAGTTCGACTCCGTTATTCATGGCTTTTGCTACCCGGGACAGAGAAGTTCCGAATTAGTGGACCAGTATATAGGTGGCTGGCGGACTTCCCTCCCACAGGTCGTTTTACATCGAAGGAGGGGAAAGGTGCTCTAATGTGGTGAATGTCACCAGTGGTATACCTCGAGGATCTGTCCTAGGTTCGGTTCTACTTTTGTTGTTTATTAACGACCTGGCATCTGCCCTTCAATCGCCTAGTTTTATATTTTCCGATGACTTGAAGACTGTTAGATCTGAGGATAGGGTGGACTTACGTGTGGATATAGGAACCGCCCTAAGCTGGGTATACAATTGGGACCTACCGCTGGACGCCGAAAAACCATTTGTATTCAGGATCAACAGAAAGCCTAACTGTCGCTCATGACCAGGGTTTGTTTACCATGGGAACAGTCAGTAGGTTTAAAGACCTTGGGGTCGTCACGAGTAGTGATTTTAAGTGGTCGGTCAAGCGCAACGCGGCTGTACAAACGGCTCATGGCGATCTCTTTAGACCACGCTCAGCGTTGTCTTGCCGGCAGCCGGAAACATTTATACCTCTTTATATGGTTATAGTATGGCCGTGGATCGCAAGTGGTACGAGATATTTCCTTGTAGTGAGCGCTCAGTATAATAACTAGATGGATGACGGGTAGCACTGTCATCTGTCTGAAGTGTGTTTTAATCGAGGCTTTCTTTTGTTGCATGCTGCCTCGGTGAAAGCCCACTATGCATATGTCTCTCGCCGTTGATGTGCAACGAGGTTTTCCATTTCGCTCTCATTTTTGGCGGGGGTTTGACGAAATGCGAAGTTCGATGGTCGGTACACATCTAGTGCGCATGCCAACGAAGCAGTTCTGGAAGCTCTACTGGCCGTGGCCAATACCTGTCCTGTGAAAACTTGACTGAACGAACTGAGCTGAGGTCTTTACCTAATGTTTATGCATATAATTTGGTAATCCGCTACTGTGGAATCAGGGCTTCAATCTTGTTTCTGCTTTGGGATTCGGCAATTGGGCTACGCGTTACTCACGACTGGAACAACCGTTATAACTTGGACCTCAGCACCCCCGGTTCGATCAACCTCGGAACAACTGCCCCCGCTCAAGCGGACGATCCTTAGATGGGACACCTTCTTAGCACCTAGCAGTTGTCGCTCCAGTCGGTAACCATTCATTCAGTCGAAGTTTACATGCCGTGTGACGCGTTCACATGTCACCCAAGACCATAGCACCGTCAGCTTTTAGGCGATAGATTTTCGTAACCTTACTGGGGTCGCTCCACCCGGGTATAAAGGCCTCTACTAAATTCCGCCGTGGCCTTTAGGTTCGGCACAACATGAATCGAGATTTCGCTGCTTAAGCCCGTACCCACATCCAAAGCCACCAGTAATAAGTGCATGCGCACACGTAAAACCCGTCAGAAAATTTCCAGCTGTCGACACATCTCCAACGCGCGCACATGGACTAAGTAGAGCAGTTACCTCCTTCAGAAGGTAGTGTATATCTGCCTACTAGGGTAGGTCGTTTCACCAGATTGCTGTTAGCTGTTCCTCTGCATGGTGCGGCTAACGAGACAGTCGCCCAAGCTTTCTCAGGACATTTGGCGGCAGCACTTGGTTGTCCAGTCGTGGTTACCACAGACCACGGCTCGCATTTCGAGAGAGACTTCAATACTATTCTACAACTTTTAGGCGACCTTCACTTTCATACCGCCGCCTACCACCCGTCGGAAAACGGAAAGGCAGGGCGTTCTTATCGGAAACTCAAGGCAGCCCTAGCGGCTCAGAAAATCCGGACTGGCGGGAATCCCTACCGCTAGTATTTTTAGGCTGCCGCAAAGCTCCTAAAGCCGATCTACAAACCATATCAGTCGAACTCACATTCGGTTGCGCAATTCGACTTCCTAGCGACATGGCTGCACCAACTTCCATCTTTACTTGACTACGCTGGTTGCACCACCAGGTTAACGCACCAGGTGCGTAAGTTAGAACTTTCCACGGCTCGCGAACAAAACACGACGGTTTATGCACATCCACACATCCAAGACTGTACGCACTTTCTCCCTAGGACAGAGTCACACGCTCCTCTACAGCCTTCCTACTCCGGCACCCACGGAGTACTACGCCACCTAGAGAAAACATTCGTCATGGACCACAACGGCAGAAACTAAACAGTTACCACGGTCTGGCCTAAACCAGTTTTTCTCGCTGAATCCATCCCGTCCGATGTCACCCCATCGACTTCTTCAGGACCAGCAACGACGTTTTGGCCTCCCATGCGCCGACCGTACCAACGTCGATGACGCAGTTGCCTGACGGTCTTGACTCAGCCCTCAACGGAAAGCTGCCTCCAATAACTTGCCACCGCGGACGGGTGTTCAAAGGACCCGTTCATTTCGCAGATACGGTATGTTGAATTCCATGAGAAAAAACAAAAATGAAAAAATCTTTTTTCACCCACTGTTGCGGCTGCTTATTCGAAGTTTGTTTTCCGCACCCGGACCATTCGCCATTGCCCTTTTTGTTGCTTAACAACTTCGTTGATGTCTTGCCCATCCAACACCTCCGGACAATATCACTAAAAGCCTGCAGTTTTAGAGGGAGTCGCACCATTTTTCAAAACCCTTGTTGGCTAACGACAGGATACCGACCGCCCCCCGGCAAGTTTTCCCATCCGTCATCCACTGCGCTTGCACTAGGAAACCATAAGCCGGGCACATGCGTTTTCGAGAAGAACAACCACAACACCACTTTGCGAAGCCGGACCTGTACCACGTCATTCACTGGGGTGAGCAGAGAAAGCTCAACCGACGCCCTTGCCATAAGTGTCGGACAACCGTACCACCCGCTTTGAACCTACGAGGTTTTTCCGGTTGGGGGGCAAGTTACGGCGGCCCGACCCAGTGTCTCGCTTCGAGTGCCAACCGCTACATTCTGCAGCACACAACTTACTCTTTTCCGGTTGTTTTTTCTATTTTCCTCCTTGTGGGGCCTATGTTGTAATCACACTTTCAACTCAAATAAAATGGTTTGAACCGGTTGTTTCTTTTTACTTCTCAAAAAAATCCTTCAGTCCGGGGTAGCCTTAGAATTTTCTCAATGACTCTGAATATTGGTGTCGTTTGTAGCTAGGCTGGTGGTTTGCCCGTCGGTGATCGCTGGGCGACCTAAACGCCAAGCTCGGCGATCACCAACGGATACTTACATGTCTATTTAGTTGCCATGTTTGTTCTGCCCGTCAGGTGACCGGGTGCCATCCCTAGGAAACACCACTGGATTGGAGGACTTTGGAGCAGCGCTCCGAAGCCATGAACGGCTTCCAAGTCACAAGGAATGGCAACATTTATTTATTTCACTGGGGTTATTACAGGCGGCTTACCCGTTCGCATGCCAGACTTATAGAAGACGTTTGAGAGCGGCTGGTGAGCGTGTCTCCTATCGGGTCTAACAGCGAAATGCCAACTATATCCCCTCTGTCGGACGAATGGGGAAGACGCAAGTCGGTTTATAGATGCAAGGTGTATTCTATATATCGTGGCACCGAAACCGTGCCGATACGAGAGATACACTGAACGGAAAACGAAACGCAACAGCTGTGCAACAGGCGAACCGCGAGCGCGTACTTCAGGCGAGCGACCAAAAACGAAGGTGATTCAAAACGAGGTCGACGGAAACCTCGGAAAAGCTAGTTCATTAAAACGAACGCAACCGGACAACACTATAAGGTCGATGTCAAACGTCGGAAAAGATCGTAGGGGAAAAAGATCCAAAATGGTGTCTAGAAAACAGTCACTTTCTGAGAACGATCGAGGTCACTACGGACTCCTGAATCAGAGCTTCTCTTGCGAGTGGTCTTCTAAGAGGGGGCCTCTATAGCGATCAGCCGATCATATCCTGTCTATCGCTTTTTTGACTGCACGTTTCGCGCACGCGGCAACCGCAATCGCTACTTCGGACATACTTCCTCGGCAAAAGCTAGCATGCGGTCTCTGTACTACGGCCCTGAGAGGATACACGCGGTTAGCGCAGCACGGTGTTTCCTCATTGGCTTCCTCGACGAACGCGATCGTAGAAGCTGAGGGAGTGTGCTCCCCCAATGAGACATTAGTTGCAGTTACCGTGTGTTCCATCGGAACAAGCTAGAGTAGTAATCATCAATCGTTATTTGACAGCTGGGTAGTCACACCACGGCTCCTCATGAGTGAAAGAAAAACAATTATGGCATCAGACAGGCTACACTGTCAGACTTACTGCGTCAGTGGTAATACCTATAGTGGTTCGTGTCAGGAATCTTTTGCAGCTAGCTTTTACATGCTTTAAAGTTGTTTCATGCGCGCCATATGAATTGTATTTTTCATTCGACCGCTAGCTCGCACCACCAGTTCCTTATTGCCCTGTGTATTCAGACATAATTGGTGTTCATAACGTCAACAAGCTACCGTATGCTGTAAGGCTGTGGAAAAAGTTTGTAACCTCTTGACTACATTACCGCCTTGTGTAGCTCCGTGGGTCGACTACACGCCCGGATTATTCTTGGTTTCACGGCAACTTTCACTGGCGAGAATAGTGACAGTATGCAGGGAATGGGCTCTTTGCAATAAGGTATGACGCTCATACTCTAGGTGGATCTTTCGATAATTCGCCTACTGACAAGCGTAGAAGTAGTCCGGTGCAAAATGTAGTTTAAATGGGCATAGACAAGACTGCAAAATGTTTTTCACGACTCAGAAAACTCTGTACCACTATGCCGTACTGAGTTAGACTGTTTTTGCACAGGCCATGTTCCATCCGACAACTTGCGGTAAATTTATTTCGAAGTACTAACAGCAGATCGGAAATGATTAGGACACAGGATTCGTATGATAAACACTCCAACGTGAATGGCACTTTGTGCTGTGACCCTTCGAATTTCCCCTAGACAATTTTTCTACGGACGGCCTTTGCAAACCACATCCGTTGCAACTTCGATTGCAATAGTCTGATAACGAAAATCAGAAAGTGACAGCAAAACAAATCAGATGACTCGGTTGGTATGAAAACACAGCCGTCCAGTAGGACTGTTACCTAGTCAGGCCTGAGCGTTTTCACCACTTAGGTCGAACCATCTTTTTCAATGTTTTACGGTTGGTTCAGCCACACTAGTAGACGGTGTTCTGTTGATTGGTTGACTCTGATTATCAAACTCAACTGATTATCTGCAATCTGTTTTTCTTTGTTCAGGGTGACTTCACTGCGGCGCGATTCCCTAACAGTAACCACTTCACTTTCGCCGATTCCCTTTCTGAGGCATAAAACAGTAGTTTAGCTCAGTGCAACGCGTCCTCGGGGCCCTATCCTGATGCAGAACTAGGTTTACGAGTATTCTTTCATTACAGAAGTTGTACATAAGAAACGCAAACAGTTCGCAGATGCATCAGGTGGCGATAACGAGAAGTCTTCGGTAGATGTGTCAATACTGCTAGCTGAATGCAGCATTGACTTTATTAGGTTCTTTGCAGTCATTCAGGATAGAACTCCGGATGTTTATGCTCAAATGCATATAATCTTTAATCGAGACCCGTGAGTATCCGCTAACTAATGAATAAATCGTACATTACAGTGTGATAGGCTTTTGTCTAGTGGATATAGCCTATACTTAATGGGTTCACAACATTCGTGACAAGCCGGTTAACTGAGCTGTTTATGTGCGCTCTTTGGAGAATTCGAAGTTTCACATCTCTCGCATGAGCAAAGAATAGCATAACTTTCTGAACTCCTGTTTTGAAATAATGAACTGAAGGCAAACAACACATACTTTTCCATGACTTTCCTACCATTTCAGAAAATAAGTGGTGTAAACATGCTTCCACCGGCTGAAAAAGGTGCATTTTTGTGCTCATCAAAACCATTTAAGATACACATAAAAATACTCTGCAATCCAACGTCACAAGATTCATTTTCACCCCATTTACCCAAAAGCTGTCGTACTACCAGATTGCCTTTTAGCTCGCTGATAAAATGTTGATTTGCAATCTGAAAACCACGCCATTTTATGGATGCGATTATTTAATAAATGCAAATTACTTCAACTATGCCATTGATCTCAGTGAACTGTACGTGACAGCATAAAATGGAAGAGTTGAATAAAATTCCGTCACACGCACCGCCACATCTTAGTTGACGGGATTGCGTAGTCCATTGAAAGAACAAACAAAAAAAGGGAATATATTTTCAGAATATTTGCAAGGTTAATTATTATCTAAGTACTCTTCTAGATACAAATGTGGTAGCACCTGAATGATGATATTTGACTTCTGATTTAGCTGCTCAGATAAGTGCACTTCGTGCGGATGTAAATGCTATTGAGCTGTCACGCCAGGCACCTCGTGGCCGTTCCCAAATTTGCTTCCATCGACACGTACCAAGCCATATTCCCTCTCTCCCAAAACACTCGAGAACAGCACTGGTATCGCCGATAGAACCATGATTATGCTCGAATAAGTCGTGCTTTTCAGTGGAATTTCATCATTTCTGCTGTACAGAGAGAGGTTTTTCTGTATCAATTGAACTTCTCGTTGCATACAGGTTCTCGTAAGTTAATCGACACTATGACTCGTCCTGATGCTGTCGGCTCTGTGTGATAAGTCGATATCGTTTGGCTTTCGACGGTTGCTTCCCATACCCATGACAGTAAGTGAAAGAAGACACATTTCACGATGCGCAGTTTTATCTGGAAAGTGTGGCACACATTCAGTCTTCCTCAACAGTTGCACTGTCTTTCACTTTCCAACAACGTCTCCTGGGTCCCCCAATTCACGGTCCGCGACCACAAACGAACTACTCGCAATTTCTGTTACAAAATCTTGGCCAAGATTCCGTCTGCCATCGGGTCTACTGACCATTAAACCACAGTGCGCATAGTGGTTAACCTCGCATCAGCATAATAGGCCCCATCTCCGTCGCCTGAACGGCGAAAAAATCACCACAGATCGTCGGGAATTCCAGAACATGATGAAGCTCGGTGTCATCCGTCTTTCTAGAAGCCCCGGAGCCCCTCTACTGCATATGGTGCCCAACGACTCGCGTCCGCGTGGCTATTACTGTCGCCTTAATCAGGTTATCTCCCGGATAGTTATACTGTTCCGAACATTCACAAAATTACGTCTGATCTGGCCGGACCCACTATCTTTAGTAAGATCGATCTCAGCCACGGAAGAGGACATACCGAAAACCCCTGACTGTTCGAATTCCTTCAAATGCCGCTTGGCCAACGCAATGCCTCCCAAGCATTCCATCGTTTTATAGACGGCGTTACACGCGGTCTGTCCTTCGTCCATCCTTGCATCGATGACATACCTGTCGTCAGCTCTGTTGCAGCCGAACATCAGCTATACCTCTTACAACTCACCGTGTATGGCCGATCATAGTGTCATCGTGAACAGTGCCAAAACCGATTTGCAGAAGCCATCATTACTCTCCCACCTTCGTATCGTCGATGCCCATGGAAATCATCCGACTGATAACAAGGTTGGCGATACAGCAGACTTTCTTAAAGCCCATGAATTTCAAACTACTGAAGCATTCTGCTGACTTTGTCAACTGCTGTCACCGTTTCATTCCTCACTATGTACCAAAGATGCAATCGCTCACCGGCGTGTTGCGTGGAAAACAAAGCACTCTTGTCTGGACCACCGGAGCTCCAGAAGTCTTTACCCATCTTAAGAGACCCTCGGTATCTGCAGTTCTCCTCCGTCAAAAAAAATACTGCTGCTCCTCTCATTATTGCAGTGTTTGCTTCTGACGTTGCTCTGCAGCAAGCCATCAGCGGTGTTAGGGGAGCCCCTTATTTTTCATCCTCATCGCCTATCACTCACGGAATTAAAATACAGTGCATTTGTGGAACATACCAGTTTACGTATAAGATGCATGAGATATACAGTAGAAAAATGCTTGTCGCGAAACCCTCACACCAAATTGTCGTATTATCTGTGATGAACAATCTCCTCATTGTTTCACAGTGCATCTGGCTGTGAATTCCACGTTACGTCGCCATCCGTCACTTTCATTCCGTACTTGAAAGACGCGAGCTCACTATCATCACCGAAATCAAACCTTGGATTGGCACTGCCCGAACGAAATTCGTCAGTGGGATATCATTTCGCATTTATCAACCGAAAGTCATTCTATTTTCGACCCCACGAATGCCGCTGCTGTGCAACATCGCAAACAATCACATCGGAGACCAGCTAACTGAGGGAAAACGGTGGAGGTGTAGCAATACGATTGATCACAGTGTCAACGCTCAACTCACCACGGAAGCACTGTACAATTATTCTGCTAATTTTTGGCCCCAGGTTATCTTCAATCTTATTATTCAACTGGCTTTTTGAAATCTGACTACTTAAGTGCACCTAGTAAGTCCGGCTTTCGAGATCGCCATTTCTTATTTCCGGATCGAGGTTCGGCACAGCTTGATTCATCGGCTACGACTATCCAGCTAGCCAAGTATGCCACGGTCTGCCGATTATTCGGGACCGACAACATAACTAGAACACCGTCCGCGTTTTAATTTCAATCGTGCGGAGCGCCTGGAGAGCCAAACTGGTTCTCTCCTGTTTATCAGTAACTCCGGCTGAAATCTCCAGCAAATGCTCACACCGGAAGACTGCTGAACTCTTGACATCTGGAAAATTTGGAATTCCTAGGCAATTTTCCTATCTCTACTGTCTGCATCCCGGACTGTAAAACTAAATTATGTAAAACCGCATAAAAAGATCTTGCGCAAGCAACCCGAACACTGGTTGGGTTTCCAACCCCGGAATTTGAAGGTAGGCATTTAACTACTACCTGACTCTTATTATTCAGCAAAGTCCCGGTAAACGCTCACCCAATATCTATCCCATAATTACCGACTCACTCATTTACACCGCGCTCTTTAGCGAATAATACATCTATTCCGTATTTCTGTGTATGAAATTTTAGTAAACATTTGTACACACGGGACGTCATCTATTAAGATGAGACAGCCCGGTCTCAAGATACCCGTTTTAGCTCACGACTTTTCTCTCTTAATCGACTTTCCGTGCAACCGCACACGTCATTTATTTATAATGCAAACTGAAGTAGTGATTTTGTGATCCACCACCGATCTTTCTAAAGACACCGTTGTCAGCGCACGTTTGTGTCATTACATCCAGTTTTCGGTCATATTTAAATGGCCCTTTCGTAACACACACATGCATTCTCTGTGACCGGACATTTCAGCACTTTTTCAACAACTCGTCTGATTATTTCCAGCCTTTGACGACAGACTTGCTCAACTCCATTAGTTTACATGTCTCAATGCTTACTGATTCGTTTATTCATCAACAAACACCTGTGTACGTTGTTGAATCCATCATCATTTGCATACTTGTTAGTTTCTCAGGATCGACAACAGAATTCCGAAACTCAGCCAGGGTTTCCGTCTGTCGACCTCTACCGTGTGGCGACCTTCGGGCTGAGCAGGAAATGTTTGCCGACTGAACACCTACGAACCAATTTCTTCTTCTCCTCAGTTAAAGTGTATTAACAAGGACCAACTTCCATTGCTTGGCCTATTCTTTCATCACTCTTTCGAACTTGGAACTCCTGAATGGGTACGGGAAGTAGCTTTAGCATCATAGCAGTTTTTCACGGATCCGATGTCGGGGCTCAAACGCTCCCGTATCTCGTCGTATGATGTGATCTGTTTTGAGTCACTGCACCGAAATTCGTTTTCTATCTCGGCGGCAGAGTTGCTTTGGGTTCGCGTACCCAGCCGTGAATGGGGGAACGGATAGATTGTTCAAAGGTAGGTTATTTGATACCCGAAATTACTACGTCTAAATAAATGTCGAAAGTGGCCTATCAAATGGATAACAAGCCAAACGTTTCAGAGGTCGCCAAAAGTCATAGACAGGAAGAATATAGAAGCTATCACTTCTTCATACTAAGGGGACACCGTAAAGCAAGTAAACTAAAGAACTAAGAGTTCAACCGTCCGTAGACAAGGGAAACGACAGTGTGAATTTTGAATAACCGCAAACAGTCGTATTTGGTGCAAACATCCAACGAACACTGCTTTGAAGCACCAATCAACACGCGAGCGGAGCATCTAAGCTAAGGTAAAACAGATAAAAAAGGATCAGGTTTATTCAGACGGTAACAAGTCAATAAACTTAAGCTCCTGTTCGAGACAACAGTGAAACATGGGGCCGTTCCAACCGCGGCTGATAAAAACAAAATAACGATTCAAGGGAAAAGCGACCCACGAAAACCAAGTACACAAAACAAGACAGTGATTGTTTCCTGGGGATGAGGTGTGTACGAAGAGGATGCATGCGAAAAGGGGATGTGACTCGACTGGCCCGGCGGAGAACGGCACAGAACGGTTAGAAATCAAATACAACCACGGGGCCGAGGTATTCTTACGAAGACAAACGAATTCGATGGTAGTACCGGAGTGAGGTGAAAATATGGTGATGGTGGGAATGATATTAGAGAAGAAAAAAAAAAACTGACGCGCACGAAAGCACAAAAAAATCATTTTCACGCTTTACGGAATGCACTTAGTTCACGAGACTCCAATGAGGAATGGAGAACAAAAATCCGGAGAAGCTGTTCTACTTAGTTTTTACATCCACGGGAACACGTTTGGTCACACGACCGCAGCATAGACCACAGCTGAATATGATTGTTAGAAAGACGAACAGAGAGACTAGCAGGATATTTCTTGACCGACTAGTCTTAACCTGTTCAACGAGACCCCGCAGATCATCGTGCGTCTGAAAGCGAACCACGTGATCCCAAAGTTGTCGCCTCTTCATCAGTTCACCGAGACAGATTGGTCCTAAAGCTTCTTTTGCATCCGGACGATCCATAACTTGGACCAGACAAGTCATTTGGCGACCTTGACCGGGCACTACCTGAATGGAGGAATTTTCGCAATGTCCATTAAAATTCTTTAAACAACGAGTTATTGCTTGACTATAGACAGAGCTAGGAGGCAGGTGATCATCGGAAACATACGAGAAAAAAACATGGTACCGAAGATAGAGGTTCATGAATTGGGTTGCGACCGGTAAACTGGTCGGACGAACTGCCGATAACGAATATAGGGAGGAATATTACCGCTTCCACTGTGCTTCAAATCTGTCTGTAGCATACGTCCACTTGCGCTTAAAAGCAAGCGGTTAGGGTCAAAGGAAGTTATCTACCGAGATGATTTCCATGCACGCCACTAAAATGAAACAGTAAACATTATTTATGATCAACGCCATTCGTATTTCGGCCGGGATATCAGAAGGAGCTAACACAGGCCAGCGATAGCTCTAATATTTTCATGCATCGCAGTGAGAAAATTATGATTCACCTATTTCTTTATCTAAACTATAGGCAAGCAGAAACGAAATTTATTGGAACTGCTACGCAAGGAACACCCATCGAGGAGAGCGAAATGAGGCGGAGCCCAGAGAAACTGGGCTTGTCAAACCCTTCATAATGCACGTATTTCACAAAAAGGTTCCCATTCCAAAAGCATTGTCAGATGATGTGGTACAAACCGCGAGGTGTGCGAAGTACTTGACCACTCCCACCTGGATCCCATTAGCCCAGTTGCAAAGCACAGTAAGAAGTTCTTACTTTCGACAAAGCAAAATTCGTGAAACAGGCATTCACATACCCAGCGGCCCAGAGTGTAATAGCTAAAAAAGCTAAAGAACTGTGCTTATCAGTGATTTAATTCTATAAGGGATACGTGACACAGCCCACGACCACCGCAAACACGAATAAAAACGTATTCTTTTCACACCTAACTGGGAATAAGCAGCCCATGAAGACCGAATAGATCTGATCGGCAGTGATGCATCATATTTTCAGATATTTCAGCTGGAGATTGCACTTCGAAAGTGTGCAAAGGTTGTCAAGTGTTTACGTGCAAACGACACTAACAACAGAACGTAGATCATCTACTGATAAACCCATCAAATAAGAAGTAAATCTATAACACAAACATCTAGCATGTCAAGCAACAAAATGACATTCGTGAAACACTCACGAAATAAACGCAAGCTCAGCGCTTAGGGATGTATGAAAATCATTCACTTAGGCTACGATCAACAAGTTTTCAAAACCAATGAGAGCTGGGTTACATTTTCGGCACAGATTCGGTGCACTCAGTGTGTTTCAGACTTGTATAGTCTCGGGCAGTCTGCTGCTGGATATCAACGATCTATCAAAACAAAAGGAACAGACAGACATAGTAAATGGACATGAAATGCCATAACACTATCGTGCGTGAATTTAGAGATGAGAGGCACACTAACTGACGTTGACCAACAGTTTTGGGATTCATCCAAACACTGGCAACCGGACAACCGAATGAAACGCAATCAGTGGAATTTTGCACTCACGTCTTTACACACTTGGTTCAATTCCACAGCACAAGCTCGATGCAACACCGGATCGACATGAATATCTGCCTGTCCCTCCCTGATTGCGAGCACAATCTCTTGAGCACACTGGTCAGATTGTAGCTTGCCTTGTTGGAAGGCATTCAAAAGGCACTCACGGACACTGTTGTCCATCTTTTCCGGGCCCGTATTTGTGTCGGATATGGTGGAACGACAGTTGATCAACACGTCATGCTTACATGCACCAACCAAAACGGGGTCCAAATGATAAACAGCATTTTCCCAGGTAATCAGCTGCAGTGGTGAAGAACGATCGACAAGAAAATGAGGCAGCAAACGTAAATAACCGCACGAAATGCAAAGGATTTGGAAAAAGGAGAGAAATGCAATGGCTATACTTACTTTGCAAAATAAAACAACTAAAACGTCGGATGACACTACAGTCAGCGAACGCATAACAGACATTATTACTGCCGCGATAGAATGCACACCTGACGCATTAGTATCCCAAGTTCGAATCCCGACAGCAACAACGGTTCACTAGAAGCTATTGCCAACTAATACGTACCACACGGCCACTTACGTTTGCACTCCATAAATGTATACAGGCTCAGACCGTTAGTGCCACGGATCCCCTCAAATTTCAACCCGGGAACCAACCAATGTAGAAGCATGGTCTGCAGGTCGAACCTTTCAATAATATCACTGTTTAAGTAGTCCGGGAAGAAACGAATTTGTGACATGACTGGTAAACGTTTTCAATGCACTAGAAACCCAGATACACTTACCAACTTACAAATATGGATTTATGTGAGCAGATGATGATTACGAAAAACGTGAAACTGGTAATCACAATCACTGTGTAGTCCATCGGAACCAACTCGTTGCCCTTCGGTTTCAGCTAAAAAAACCATAAACGTATGTGGGTATACGTCTAAAAACCCAGAAAATCAGATTAAAACGGATGTGCAATCACATGTAAATTTTTGGTATTTAACATTACAACCTGGTCGGAAGCGTATGTAATCAGGGAAATTTTCCGTTACCACAAGTTAGCTTTCTCAAAGCAGCTTTATAATCGAATAAGCAGGTTTAATCTGAAGTCGGGTTGCCGATGTTCACCGGTAAAACACTACATTTTGTAGCTTTATGCATATATTATTCGTGAACGAATGCCTTCTTCCTCGAAATAATCAAAACACTACGAAAATCCTTTACTGTAATGAAAATGCTTTGCTGTGAATCGAATAACATGGTCTTCCTCTAATGGTTACTCATTAGTATATGGTTCAGATACATTTTATTGATACAAAAGCATATACCAGTCTATTCAGGCTTGCTATCGACCGTCTAACACCACTTTTTGGCATACGGTTCCATTTCTTCTTCAAGGCAGTCTTAAACTGCCCCAGAGATTTGTGCTTCCGCCTCTGATCCACTTTACTCCCGAGCCGATTTCACAAATATTCGAATGGATTCAGCTCGGGGAATCGAGGTGGCCACGGGAGCATCTCTGCACTGTGTTGCACATGGAACTTACGTAAGAGAGGGGAACAGTGTGTAAGCGCGTCTTGGAAAGTTGCTTTAGTAGTTGCGCTCAACAGCGGCAAGATCGGTCGGATTAGGAATTCTAGGTAAACTTGACCATTAGTGATGCCGTCCACAACTACCAGCTTGCTTAAACCTTCCCACCAGATTTTCCCCCAAGAAAAGCATTGAACCTCCATTGTGCTGTATTTTTGCTGCCATCATATCAGTATATTAGTTTCAGAGATATGTTACCACACACAAACATAGATCCTCCTGCTCACTGTCCGTCTCGAACGACCAAAATACTAGACAATCTCGTGACGTGACTTCCCTGATTCCCACCATCTGATTGCAAGTCAAACGACCTTATATTTTGTGAGCATCGAGTGAACTCGAAAGAAGAGAGACTTGTGGACTGTCAGGTTGGAAAGTACATATGTGTGTCTGTTCGTATTAACAAGTATCAAGCAACGGTAGACTGTATGGCGTAAAAGTACAACTGTGTTGGGTTTACAGAATGTATCGCCGGCAGGAGGAGCCTGAATCTCATGGGTCCGACTTTTCGATGGGAAAAATGCAAGTGGATTTCCCATTACATGAGATTCAGGCTCTTCGTGCCAACAATGCATTCTGTGTATTTATTTCAATGTCCAATGGATCATGTTCATCTGTGTGCTGTTCGTCCCATTGGGAAGTGACCGACGAGGCTAGCCCGATGATTAAAACCAGGATAGTTACCGTGTATCATTGGGATAGTGGTTTGCGCATCACTGATTATTCACTTGCGTTATTGACACCGGACTGTCCGGATCGCGATGGCTCAGCTGGCAGAGTGTCTACCCGCTACGCGGAGAGTCGCCGGTTCGATACCGGCTCGCGGCGTTTGACTTTTCGATGTGAAAATGCAAGTGTCGGGTTCGTTTGAAGTATTCCGAAACTGATATTGTGGAGGCTCAAGAAAATAGTCCATTTACGAAGGAGGGCGTTTTCTGGCGATTGGTGTATATATGTACGCACTGACTAGGGTGATACATGCCAATTCGAAAGACATGACCAGTTTATTCACAATAAGCGAGCAGATATTTGTAAAAATACTACTAAAAACTGCGGAGTGCGCCAGCATCTTTGTATCATCACTTCGAAGTTACCGATTGCAATTTTGAAGTCGTGATCAGTATAACCCGGTGTCGTTGCTCTTCATTTCAAGCATTTTCGACTAACATGGGAAAAACTCAAAACTGACTAATGTCATCGATATCAGTAGCCGTGATAGAGATTCGAAACTCCCAGGCGGAACCGGGATTTTTGAACTGTATGGTGAAAAGTTTTCATGTTTCGAATCAGTCTGAAGTACACTCGCAGTCGAAAAATATCTGGCTCCAATTCCCAGAAGAGATAAATAGAAAATGATGGACTGCAGAGTAAATTAGCATATCATGGTTCGGAAATTCGACCATTAGCCAGCTGGATTAGGCAGGGACTAAAATATTAGCTGTCGCAGTACGGCTTCGGAAGCGAATAACGCAAGTGAATATCCGATGACGCGAAACCACTGTTCTAAGGATACATAGTTTTACCTACTGGGTATTCACTTACATTACTCACGTCTGATGGCCGTGCCAGGATAGCTCAGCTGGTAAGGTAAGTGCGAGGTCATCGGTTTGAGTCCCGTTCGCGATGTGAACTTCTGGATGCGAAAAATGCAAGTGCATTTTCCATTAATTATAATTTTCTAGCTACCAGGTTACTAACAGTGTTAGGGAACGTGTATACCTGATCCCTTTCATGAACAAAGATAGAGAAAAGTAAGGTGTGTGAAGGGAACAGGCACGAGGTACAACATACCAACCGAACTCGTTGATAACATTTTGTGCTCAGCATCTGATCCTGACGTTTGATTTCAGCAAAATGTTTCTTGAGACAATGTAAAACGGGCCCGTTTCGTTCGAATGAACTCCGTAATGTGGCCTCCGCCTCTTTTCGGCAGTAATTTTTAATGTCCGGACTGAAATTGCATAGTAATAGAACGGCGCTACAGTGAACAACTGAATGGAAGTTACACGTCATTTACAATACATTAAAATGGAGGTTTTTCGGATAGGATACACATTGATCTTAGAACTGACAATCGTAAGATCACAACAAGTTAGTTCATTTTCATCAGTATTTTCTTCTTTGTATGCTATTACTGAGAACAGTTTAGTTAAAAATTGAGCGTCGCACCAACTTATCCAGTTGCGGATTTATCGATCACATTTTGGGTAGCAGAGAACGAGTAGGCGTCAAACTGGTCGGGTGTACGGTTCTTGTGTGTCACGCGTAGATGTGTCTGTTACAATGAATTCAACACACGCACACTGTCTTCTAGTATCAATAGACTTAAATATAGCTAGTATTTATGTCCATAATAATAAAAGACAGAAAAAATCAGACTGATCACAGCAATCACTCAGTCCGTATAAACACCTTTATGAATAGCAAAAATCAAGGTGGAGAGAGAGAGAGAGAAAAAACGATCGATGCATAAAACGACCCGATGAAATGCTCACAAAAGGACCTGCCTTTGGTGAAATGACAAATGCTTAGCTGTACCATAAAAGGAATCGTCGGATTTCATCATGAAACGAAAAAATTAACCCACAAAAATCAACTGATTAGTATGACTTGTTCAATCACATCCACAAATGACAATCTGGGTGTAAGAGATCGGCTGATGAGTGCCCAAACGACAAGTTCTGAAGTTCGTGGCAGATTATTTAGTACAGGCCTGACACAGTCTGCGTCCCAACTTTGTTACGAAGACCCCATACCAGACAGAAACATGCGAAAAATCCGTTGCCACCCGACTTGTAACCACGCTCGGTCAACTGCGACCTTATGTGGTTCTCCACTCTAAGTCCAAGGTCACGGCTGCAGGCTATCCCTAATACGGTACTCGGTTGCAACAATCGGATTCTAAAAATTACGGTTTGTGTTGAAAAAAAAAACTGATCGCTTCCCACGACCACGTACTTGATCACCGACAAATATGAAAAGATTCCTTACGAGGTTGAACTTAGTTCAACGCAAGAATATCGAACAAAATCGCTACATAGAAATACGAATGGTGAATACAAGACGGAAACGTTTGTGATGAAAGCGGCGACACGGATCAGCAGTTGATAACTCAACTAGGGTTAAAAGTCCCAAAGGAATATTAACACAGATTTTAGGAATAAAACGACAACAAAACGGTAAGCGATCGATCGTGGGCAATTATTCCCGTTGATAAATTTGTCTCAGCAAAGAAGACCTCGACAGCGTGTGTGCGGTTAGATTTGTAATATATATATATATATATATATATATATATATATATATATATATATATATATATTTCGCTTGGTGAAACTTGAACAGTGTGTTCCAAGAATTAAAATGGGAGACAACCCGTCCCACAAGGCGGATAACACTGCTCGGCGACTTCATGAATTTTTATCCGTCACGGGCTGAAATACTCGATCAATCGCTGAGAAACCATTCAGTTTCATAGGCAGCTAAAGTAAATCGCGCAATATTTCTCGACCAAACAAACCCACCAAGATTGGCCACCTGGTTTTGTGGGTAACCATAACTATTGGACTTCCTGCGACCAACTGCAGCAATTTTGATGCAGCTGTTATAGGAAAGTCCGTTCTGCTGATACTTGAGTCGCTACCTCGAATGTTCCATTTAGGCCCTATATGGCTAGGAATATTGATTCTTCTCTGTTATCGTGTTTCTTGTCAAGCGTCTCTGCCATTACGCTCATGATTTAGCGTAATACCACAGATAAGATGGTGATGCAGGGATTGTCTTCGGGCATCCGCTGTGCGCATCGAACGGGTTTTGGAGGTACAGTGTAAGCTAAAATATCAACAGGAAACGAAGAAAATCGAAATAGAAAACATGCAGCTGTAATGTTTTTCAGCAAACAAAAACTACGAAGCGTACACATGAGAAGGAAACATGTGAGCTTTTCACCCGCTGTCCCAAATGGGGCGAAATCCAGCAACGTACTACTTAACCAGTTACATTAGTGTAAGATGAAGTAAGCGAACAGCTACCACCACGTTAGCTTGATTGTGTAATAGTTGTCTCCACGGCGTAATCGACCGGAAGCTGTCAGAAAACAAGCAGATTGGAATAGCATTTACACAAAGTAACTGATCACGTCTCGTTCAAACCCAGTCCGTTTTTTTTAATACTAGCTCGCCTACTAAAGAACTCCATAGCAGAGTTGCATATTTATGTTTGGTTCGGCTACCTACGTATTTTTGAACACTGCATAACAGAACTGATTCAGAATGTTTTTATAAATACTGGACAACAACAGGCGTGATTTCCCTAAAAAAAGCGTAACAACTGGACGTTTACCATGTGCGACTTCGTGTTCTCCAGGGAAAATCACCTAGTCAAAAACTGCTGTTCCGTGCTGCCTCATTCGTGTTGAGTCGTTTGTGCAAAACCAAACAAAGACGTCTAGAAGCTATGCGTAGGGTCGAGGATTTCGTGGACCTGATATAAAGCAGCGTTGGAGAAATTCGTACACAATTATGCCCGATAAACGCTGAGGACCGACCGACAACAATTCGCTCTTAAGGTTTTCGTGACACTAAAACTTGTGAAAACCTGACAAAGTCATAAACTTTTAATTGTGGTGACCACACGGTAAGAGTTGATTAGGAAATGTAAATAAACTGTGAAGTAGCAGAAGTACGGAAAACAAGGAAAAGATAACCGATCGAAAGTCTTTCGACGATTTCTGTTGGATACTACCACTAGCCAGACATCAAATTAATTAGAATGTGACCGTACCAACCACAAGGACAATCAAAGAGGACAAAGATGCTAAAAATCTGCGGCCGTGGTGAACATACACACAAATCGGTCGTAAATGTGCAAATAAGCACGCTAAATCACCATAAAACGGAGAAGTTTGTACACTGATGAAGCGAACCGAAAATCACAGTCGGGAATAAACAAATATCAGTTTGTTTTATTCTATGATGCAGCATGTGCAGAATTAAAATGAAAAGCACTCACAGACATGTCTTATATAATAGAAATCACAATTCATTTTCTCAAACAAGAGTACCGTACGCTTTTACTTGACTCATTATGGAACGCGTCAGCGACTGCATTAAAATGCCATGCCATTCACATGTCACGTTCGCCATCCTTGTCGCGCGCCACGAACTTGGACAACTACCGGACGGCTGACTAAGTGTCATTACAGGATCCCGCCATCGATAACCGTTGACGTCTTTACTTTCACTCATGAACCACATTTACTAAATTAGTAGCACATATTTGTTGCAAATCAGCTTTTGATTTCTATTGGGTTCTGTTCGGTCTTGTGCTCAACTCAACTACAACTGTAAATGGATACAAAAGATATGTGAGATCGGTTGTGGGTGTTCACGATGATGTACGGAAACACGGATAATTCATCATTCATTGTGGGAGACAGGCAGTACTTGAATGAGAAAATCACGAATGTTAACACAGTTCCCGGTTGAAAAACACCTCGATCGCCAGCGATTCTTGTATGGCGTTTCTGCTTGGCTGCTGCGGCTGGTTGAGGCCAGTTCAAATACCGGAGAGCATACCAAAGAGACAAGGCTCAATAACTGGTATGAAACTAATTATATTCGGAGACTGACAGTGTTCGGGTTGCAATCAGCTCGCATAATATTTAGACCGAATCCATCATTCTAGCGAAGTGGAACGATGTTTTCCAGAATGCAATGCAATTTTGTAACTGAATAATTGCAAGTAAGTTAGGGAAAATATGCACGTTTCTAGCGGTCAGTGACATACCGACAGATTTTAAGAAACACGGCAGTATACAACGCAGGTTGTTCAATTTTCATTTATTGGAATTGGTTTTCTCGTTTCTTATTATGCAGATACAGTGCCGCAGTATGTACGAAATTCCGTGTAAATCAATTCAGGGTGGGAAATAATGAGGAATACTCTCAGACAAATATCAAACGGTTATCACCGTGGAATTTGTACCGGGACGTCCCAGGTTCGATTCTCGCCATCAGTAGTCATCTCCGCATTTGGCAACCTTGGATTGGCCGCTATTCCCCTCGGGAAATAGTGCACAAAGCGGTGCAATAAATTACCGAAGTAGATTATTTATTTAATTCGAATGGATTTGAGTAAAACGGCCTAGGAATTGTGACAGACAGGTAGTCAAGATCAGTAGTAATAGTAAGAACAAAAATACAAAAGCAACGGTGATATACAAGTAAGGAGAATACAGTAACCATAAGGGCTTACTAGCAAGAAACTTGAAGCTCTGGATCCAACCGGTAGTCCTGCGAGCGCACCATCATAGTATCCCATAAATGTCGACGGCAGTACGGATCAAATGTGGGCGCCGTGCTCGGCTGATTCATTGCATCAGTCAGGCACTCGAACACCTGGTGATGCGCTACCGACGTGCTGGAGAAATCCGACTCGCCCATGTCTTGCAAGTGGGCCATAACCGACGTACAATGTACTCGAATCATCTGTTCACAAACCTGCATCAGAGAGTAGTCAGCCCGATTTTCCACGGCGGCCAGCTCGTCTCGTTCGAATAATTTGGCGTGACATTTGTCGGATATCTGATTTCGATGATGTTGCAAACAACGAATTACCTGGATACAAAAGAGACGATGACATGTGGAGTCGTGCGTGGGCACGTGTAAGTCCAGGCAAACACGTAATTCAGTTTTTCCAAGTAGATGAAAAGGGAAAGCAGAGCGAACAAACAGAAAACCGAACGGAGGGGTGGGGGCAGGATAAGGCAAGGCGCTGCATGAACCGCTAGCGGCCGTAAGACGAGCGCAACATGATGGAAACGGGGCAGATGACGGTCAAAATGGAAAACTGGGAATAAGCTGGAATGCCATCACAAACCGTTGCAGCTGAGTGAGCACGTGATGAAAGCGTCCGGAAAATAAGGACAAGGCATAAAATGCATAACTACATAAAAGGGACGAATATTTACCGTACTAGAGTATCGAGGATATCAGCTCATGGGATAGTGCACTAAACATCATACTAGATGTGTGAAGTCAAATTCTGTTCACAAAGAGAAGAGTTGGAACACATTTTATAGCTCGGAGTACTCTTCCACTTCCAATTTTGCTCTTTGGTTACACGCAGCCCGAAGCAATCGCACCATCACACAGCAGATCGTAGGACCAACGAGAACTAAAATTCAACGGTAAAACCTCGGATAGAATAGCTAACGGACACGAATTCCCATAACATAAAATATGCTTACCATGTATATATTTTGCGACTTACGCACGTGAATCTGGACGGTTTTACAGATACGTATCTACGTGAAATCGACCTCCAGGTTTCGGAACTAAGTTTTTGATTAGGACAGCCACTAGAACTAGGCCATTACGTGGTAGACGGTTGTTCAAACTGAACTGAACTGAGATGGTAGTCCTAACAACAGTTTTTCTTTGGCAACCACTTATCAACTAAGCCTGTGGTGCATACGTATACCATGAAAGATCACATCATGGTTGCGGTCTCTGTGCTAAATGAGTCAGTGACTAATAACGTACTTGAAAACCCTCTGCTGAAAGAATGATTAGTTCTGAAGTGATGAATGTCCAAATAAAATAAGCCTCGATAAGACTTGCTAATTATTTTTCAGTGCTGGCATCACTGGTCAATCCAAAAGTCCTCGGTAAAGTCAACACGCTGTTGATTGAATTTTGACCAATCACGTAACGCGCACGAAACCCACAATCGGTTAAAGCTCGAATAGAATGTTCTGAGGTGAACAACGTTAACCGATCCGCGATAAATCTGAGCGGATATTCATCATAAGATACACGTATTTCTCTTTCGGTTGTGATTTTATCACATCAAGGGCAGATATTGCGACGTTTCACCCAGTATCCTTCGTCTATACCAAATCAACGACTAACGACTAACTTCCTGGTTAATGGGCGAACAATATTAAGACAATAACGCTGAGATATAAATCATTGTGGTTCAAAATTTCAATGTTCAACAAATGCATCGACTTGACAAAGCGATACAGGAAAAGCGACCTCATCCGCTGGCAACACGATAATCCTAGCCCTCACACTGCCAATATCACAAAAGCTGCAATCAAACTGCAGAAAAACTCAATAACTCATTGCGCAACCCAACAACAGTGCTGAGATATAAATCCAAGATTATCTATGAAGAATTTGACTGGTTTTCGAGAAGAAAACAGTCTTATTCACGCAACAGGAACGCCGGACTATCATGCAGATATAGTCTCGCTCAATAGCTTCTCAACAAATACCAAACTAAGTTGTTTCCAAGAGAACTTCATGCATAGTATGACCACTGAAAGTGACAAGAGACAAAATGATCAGTCTGTGTAATTGGAACTGGAAATAAGATACATAACACTAGATGTCGGAAAACACGAAGTCTGAAATTCAGTTTATCTTAAAAACGAAACAAGTAGTCACCGTTTTGATCTCAGACATCCTTGGCCAACCAATCAGCCAATCGGCATAGATGGAAGTAGATACGCTTTATTCAAGCACAAATCGTACATTGTAGTGGACACTCTTAATAGACGTTGAGAAAATCCTACCCAATCAGGCTCAACGTTTAATCAATACGGAGGATATGTTTGTAAATACTGTAATGGATTGAGAGCACGGACGGTCTACGGTTTGCATGGAACCCATGTGAATACGGTCACAAATGACTGAACTACGCCACGAAACATCAAGTGACAGTGAACAAACACACGAACACAGGTGGTACACTTATAATCGCGCTGTTTCTCTTTGATTGCGAGAGAGACTTAAAACCCGGTAAATAGGTCATAACAGCGAGGAAACAACTGCGCCGTGCTTCTCGGATTTCCAGTGGTGGGGTGAGTGTTGGCACTACACAGGAGAACATTTCGTGGTAGAACAACGATACTGAAAACCCGCGATTGGCAAACTAAGATCTATCTCCAAGGCCACAGAACAGAAACACCAAGGATTCCGATTTTCAATATTTCCAGCAATGCAACATGACGAGACGCACTGATCAGCCATCTAGTGTCGACCGTTGGGAAGATGGAGAATTCAGGCAACACTGAACACTATTACCTGTTACTATAGCGGATATGTCAGTTTCGCTCAGTGTATGAGCCCGTATGTACATGTAGACGATGAAGTTTGCCTTTTCAATGGGGTAGCCCACATAAGAGTGCATGCCCTCAGTTCGGTGTACTATTTTTCTCCACTATTGTCAATATTACGTGATCTGCTTCCGAAGTGTTTAGCTCTGTACCACCACATAAACACGATGGAGTTAGCACAGACATCCCTGATGATATTGGAAATGTATTTTCATCGATCACTTTGCCAATGGTGGGGATGAAATCTTGCGGTGAAAGCAATTACTAGCGTAATTTGCTATAAAAAAGCCACAAACGTGCAATAAGTTCGATCTAAAGAATGAACAACGGAAAGTAAACAAAAAACCAGACAGGCAGACGCGAAGACTTACTCGTGCATTGCCTGACTTCACGGAGGCGCAAAACCGAGCCCTATCTTGCTCACATGCTTCGGCCAGTTCCGGATCCAAATTGATCGATTCACTTCGTTCGCGTAATTCTAACACCAGCTGTTCCATACAAGCATGGGACATTGGTGGTGGTGGTGAACTAGAATTCTTGAACATGCGATAGAATGCTTGCAACCGATAGATCGTGAACTTCCCGCTCAGACAGGCAATTACAGCGGCTGTGCCTTTGGGAATCTCTGAGGCACAGTGTTTTTCCGCATCCGCTTGACATCTGAGTCGGAACTGTTTGGATATCTCAAAATCTTGCAGAGCTGATAAGATGTACCGGGTGGGAGGGACAACAAAAACGAGAACACTGGATTTTAAAATGATGTGATAACATGCATTCTAAAATCACCGGCAATTTGCTTCGAATTTCCCGAGATCAGTCTAACCGAAGAGTTGGATCGTCATGATCAAGAGAGGCATTCTGTGATTTGGGAAACAGAGCAAAAATTTCCACCGACATTTGAACTGGTGAACAAAACTAGACGGCCAATGGTACCGAGCTTCAGAGCTACATGTAAACTTACGGAGTTACTGCCTTTCATGGGGTCTCATTTTTACCAATCTATTCATCGAGACCACGTGGCGTGACAACTAGGCTCGGACAAATATGATACTTATTCTCGATAAAAACAGAGGCAGCGGATCGGAGAACCTTGGTTTACTTCAATTTACTTCGTCCGCATCGGGCTTTCTGGTCCATTCCCGCGAATTCAGGTCACGCGTTGGCGGGTGCACACTTTTATTTGCGTCTCACCTTTGTTCACACGAACAATGAGGTCGCCGGGCCCGCACAGCTGCTTCTAGACAATTAGTGACGACATGTATTTCAAGAAAGCGAATGTCAATGCAACCAGATGCCCAAAATCTCAGTGAACTTCGGTGAGAGATCAAGGTAGCTTTGTATACCGCTGCCAACGGGACACAAGACTCCAGTAAAATTGGGCCTCAAGCATGAAGGATATCTTCGACATCAGCTGCCGATAGATATTCCTAGATGCGCTCCTTCCGGGAGCAACATTCAATGAAATACGAAAAATTCCTGAAATGTCAACCGACTAGAAGCTTGATAAATGATCGCGAGTGGTGATGGATTATGAAAAGTAGAAAGAAAAGAAAACTGCGGTTATCAGTAATAGTGGCGAACTTTACCGTTTAACTAGGATTACCAGTTCACGAAAGCCATGTGAAAGCGAGGTAATCAAGGAATTCAAAGGCTTAATGATTTAATCCGGGTCCGGGGTCGACTATCAAAACCAGCAAAATGTCACATCCTAACCATAGTTGAAGCTGTCGGTATCCGCCTCTGCAAACTCCTCAGTGTGTTTTCAAGCTCACCTGGCCCCACACTCCATCCCACAACAGGCGGTAGACCAAACGAAAACTGACATAACACGCGAGGAAAAATCTACATCTGGTCTTCAGTTAAGCCAGGGTTACACTTGTTTCTTTCCTGTTTTTGGCACCATTAATCCCCATCACTTCCACCTACTTGTCCAACTGTTCCAATTCCCTAATTTTGTCGTAATATACTGTGATGCAACGGCAGGGGTATGGATCACTGAAAGCGAACTTGTTCGCCAATCTGCGTTCTCCAAATGCGCTCGGTGGGAATAATCGGACAAACGAATAGAAGCCAAAGAGGAACAAACGAAAGATTATTGAAATTGTTTGAAGAGTTCCAGAACATCCCTCCAACGGTAGCGTAACTGTGATCATGCTTCCACAATTTAACTGAGCACTCCGCTCGTTCGGCAATAATTTCAATGGAATTCATCCACAACCATTGTTTCGACCTTCTTCCTTAAGGATCGTGAGTTGGTATGATAAGGTGTTGGGCGACCATTTTTATTTCGATTTTTAATTCCAGTTTGCATCATATTCCTTAAATTCGACTGAAATCCGATGAGCAGGATACCATCATTTGCCGTCATACCTACTCTCCCGTTCGGTTTCTGGCAGCACCGACTGTTGACTCTTTATTCGAATTTAGTTTTTAGTCAGATGCACTAAGTGCGGCACGCGGTACGTGAATAGGACACCAAGCATTGTCCTGAAGCGATCGCTGCCAATCATTTTTGACAACAAGATAAACTCCGGCAACTCCATTGCAATGTCCATCTACAACATTTTCCATCAAGCTTTAGCCAAAACTCGCAGTGTAGCTTCATACCACTATCCTTTAGTCACGGCCAGCAGTCCTTCAGCTTTGACGCACAACCTTTAGTCATACCGTTGCGAGCCAGTCAGATCAAAATATCGGAATGTTATCACGTCAAGAGATGTTGGAACAATACATTTTTTTTTACAAAAGTTGGTGTTGCAAGGCTGGCTGGAAAAATGAGGAAGTCTGACGAACGTATTCTGCGATTTTTGTATCGTGGTAACCGTGTCAGATGCTGCACCGAAATTGATTCGAGATGGTTTAAACGATACGCCCGCTTCGTCGAACCATGTGGCACGACCCGCATGACTGTTGCATTTTCAGTGATAGTGACGGCGTCAGACGTCGCAACATAAATAAACTGATGACATTGATGGGGGTGTACTTACGACAACTGTGTGTGCTATCTTCGGACTGACAGTATACCCACTTATCTAAAAGGATAAGTAACCAATCTATTATTTTTTCATTATATCGAATCTTGATCTTTGTAAGTGACTTTAAACGCATAACAAAGTACCGTTTGTCACATGACGGATTTCTACTTGCAGGACTGCTTGATTGTGAGACTTTACCAGTGCATGGGAGACTCGTTTTCGACTGGTTGCTACTACGTTCGGCAGTCCCGCGATATAACCACATCGCGACCGTTTGTGCTAATATTCTCCGTACATTACCTGGCACTGTACGCATCGCCTGACAATGTGGAGAGCGTTAATATGTGAGTGAAGAAAAGATCGTATCGTTTCACCAGGGCGGAAAGTCGACGGAGGGTAACCAAACGTACTCGAACGGTAGATGACTTGAAGAACGTTGTCAAACATCTCAGCACTGGAATCAAAACGTGTGCCATTGCAGCTACGGATCAGGAGACAGCATTCACACGTAGATCTTACAAGATGAAGTTCAACGGAGTATCTATCCGACATTTGTGTTGTGGTGAGCGAAAACCCAACAAGCAAAACGAGGTAGCTGAAGGAGAGGATGGAAAAACATTTTGACCACTTTGATTCGTTTGTTTCTCTCTATATATTGGAAATTGGTCCACTGAAAATATAAGTCATACGGGTCGTGCCACATGGTTCGACGAAGCGGGCGTATCCTTCAAACCATCTCGAATCAATTTCGATGCAGCATCTGATACGGTTACCACGATACAAAAATCGCAGAATACGTTCGTCAGACTTCCTCATTTTTCCAGCCAGCTTTGCAACACCAACTTTTGTATAAAAAAAAATGTATTGTTCCAACATCCCTTGACGTGATAACATTCCGATATTTTGATCTGACTGGCCTGCAAGCCAGTCACAGCTGCTGGTGGTGTTGGGGAGGAGATTACATCACGAACTGCGAGAGCCAGAGCATTCTTCGCAAACCTGCATCATCAGTGGCGTCGTCATGACATCCGGCTTCCCCTCAAGGGAAGGGTGTATAGTGCCACCGTTCGCAATGTTCTTTACGGTTGTGAGACCCGGCCCCTCCGTGTTGAGGATGCCCGGCGACTTTACGTATTCGACCACCGGTGTCTCCGAAGTACTGCTCGTGTCTGGTGGGAGCATCGGATGAGCAATGACGAGGCTCGTCGTCGTGTGTTCGGTGCTAATAGTCGTCCTCTGACAGAGGTAATCGCACAACACCACCTCCGATTGCTAGGGCAGGTTTTGCGTATGCCTACCCATCGTTTACCTTTACGTGCTATTTTTGCACGTGCTGGGCAAGGCTGGAAGAAACGGCGTGGTGGTCAGTTTACGATTTGGCGCAGGGGCATGAAGGAGTTAGCTTCCGCTTTGGCTTTGGTTGGTGCTTCCCGCCTTCCTGGTCGGGGCTCAAGAGATGAGGACTGCTGTTGGTTAGAGACGCTGAGATATCGCTCAGAACCGAATCCCGTGGTGCGAGTGCTGTATGACATGTCTGTTGACTTCCCGTTCCCCATAAACAATTGGAAAATAGATAAAATAATTAACAAAACGCGTACGGTGAAAATATTTAAAAAAAATTTGCTATTACTTGTTGTAATCTCTATACAGACTCGTTATCTCCCGCCCCTCGACTTTGTAACTATATATATATATATATATATATATATATATATATATATATATATATATATATATATATATATATATATATATATATATATATATATATATATATAACCAAAATAAACAAATATATTCATTCTTCGACTTACTTGCCCGAAGATTTTTCGCTTGGGGGCTGCAATAATTTACGTTTGTACGATAACTGTGGCTATCGATGTGAACAGAACCTATGACAATACGCGCACGACTCGAATGGTGTACGTGTTCCAGCCAGTTTGCGAAACACCGACAGTGATCTGGAGTCATGTGACAGGATGCGAATAATCCAAGCCGGACACTACACAAGTTAACTGACGTGTGATACGCTAGACGGTAAGTGCCCACATGACAGTTTGTATCAGCCACTAGTCAACAACTTACCAACTCGCTGAACGTGTTCAATCGCTGCGCGGCAAGGATCGTTCATTTCCGGATGATTTTTGTGTCGAATAAGACAATTCAATAAGTGATCCGGATCGGAAAAACCGGAACAGAAACGTTGTTCGGCCGCTAAACATGCCTGGCTGACAAGTTTGTCGAGATTTGGATCGTCCTCAGCCTCAGCGCTGACTGTGACTACCGCAGCACGACATCCCGGCTAGGGAGGTAAATTTAAAAAATCAATACAGGGTGAGGAAGAGGTGTGAACGAATAATGAGCACATGATATACAACATGGAAAATATTTAAAAGGAAAATATCGCAATGCGAGTTTTTGTAATGACTAAAGGTGAATGGATTGGAATCATATCACAAACTGCGGTTGCATACTGATCGTGTAAAAAGGTTCACCAATAAAACACGGGTAGAATAACGACTTGAAATTGTATAACAAACCAAATCAAGATGAAGGGACACCGTTTGTGCCGGGTACAAAGTGTAAGACTTTGTTCCTCGTGTTTAACCGATTGACTGGGCAATGATAAGTAATATTTCAATGCATCTCACTAATGTTGGGAAAAGCTCGGGAACGCGGGGATGATTACGACTGGCAGTTAGACGAAGGAAGTGGTGACGAAATGCACACCAGTGAACGGACAACGGTAGACTTAATGTTGGGACACGGAAGCTAAAGATGCATGTGCATGATAGTCTCGTTAATCTCAGAGGTTTGTGGCACCAATGCGAGATCCGATGGTATATTAGAGATCGGATAACTCTCGAGGATAACTCGGGAGTCCAGGTGTTGCGCGCGGGATAGACAAGAAAATGTCACTTGTTAAACAACGATATACTTCAAGAATCGCTCGAATCTGGTGAGAACATTGAGTACAGGCTTGGAGTACTGGACAACTGAAGCAAATCATCGGAACAAACACTGAAAATAAACATGTAACGCTGGCTAGGAAACGTGAAGCATACGTCTCCGGGTAGACTTCCGTTGGTCTGGAAGACTTTCAGTGAATAATTGTGATCAGAAGATGGGAAAAGCATAATTTGTTAACTACGAGTTTATAGTTACAACTGGTGGTTCTCTGAAACACTTCGTTTTCCTTCTGAACTAGTGAAATTAAATTGGTTTCAAGAAAGAGACAGAGAGCAAAATTACCATTGAGGTTTTCATCACAAACTGAATCATTTCGATAACTTATAGGTTGCAATGAAAATCATTTCGCTACGACGGACACACAGTTTTGAAATATCCTTCACTCATATGCACCTAACTCTTGTAACTTCGGACGACTGCACAACACGTTTCGCGCATTCAGTAAATTGATAGTTTCACGTTTTGGTATGTTTACGTATCCGACGGTTAACACCCTCTCCATAATCCATGTTCATTTCCTGTGTGTGTAACTGGTGAACGCCACAGTTTCATTCTGCTGCATCATTACACAATAATAATAATAGCAATAACACAATCCTTTACCTTTACTTTTTATACGACAATGTACAATATTTCCGGAAGGGGGTCAGAGCCATTCAAAGACTGTCGAAGTGAGCAGTGACCGGCAGAAGAGGGAATCTAACACGGGACGCCACGGTCCTAATACCAAGATGACGACCGTTTGACCATGACAGGTTAACTTGAATAATGACGAAAGCAATATGGACTATACCTGAGCACAGCAAAAGGAATAATATGAGCATTGACTTTGGACATCGATTTCGCGTGCTCTCCGTCAGCCGTCAACCCACAAGTGAATGAACGATTCCTTCTGATCAGTGAACAGTTCGAATGTACGGAGCTCACGTGGGAATTGGAAACTCGAAACAGTTCACAGGACGGAAGCGAACGGATGAAGTGTACCAGAACACAATAATTGCCGTGTTCCCCCAGTATCCACAGGTTAGGGAAGACTATGTTCAGTCAACGCAACATGCGTTACTCATTCGTTTGTGTATTAGTGAAATCTTCCATCGTTGTTAGCGTGGTCAGCTGTTGTACTATTCACTCGCCCGGTCCAGAGTAGACCTTTTTGTTCGAGGATACCCCTCTAGCAATTGCGCTCTCAAGCGCATTTGCAAAGCAGCAGGAGTGGTCTGCTCTTCGTTTGTCCAGTGAGTTGTGGCGTGTCTCGTCGTGTCATGAGACCCCGGATTTCTGATGAATCTTTGCGCCTTCTTGACACACGCCTGTCGAGCCCAGATGGAAGCAAGTATAATGAAACACGGCCCGTAGCGAGACGTGTTCTGTACGCAAGCTTACGTGGGGCCCGCGAAAGTTGATGGCAACGATAAAAGGTTCTGCTCTGGTAAGAAGTTCCTACACGAGGCTCTGTCTCATCCGAATCACCGACAGGAAACCACCAGGTGTGAGTAAAACGGCCTATAAGACCGATGGTGCGCAAACTCCCAATCAGCAACGACGTTTCAAACGATGGACGAAGCACTTTCAGACACAATTAAGCAGATCCACAGTGTCAGCCTCTCAAATAGCTCTTCCGGTATACGCTCCGCGGTGTTTTATAATAGAACTACCTAGCGAGGCAGAGATCCGAAAGGAAATCCAGGTCATGGGACGTCACAAAGTATTGGACTTCGGCGGCATTCCCTAGCCCTGTTTGATGATGGTGGAGTACAGACTGTTACAGAACTTCACGTTTTGCTTTCAAAGGCTTGAAATTTAGAACAGGCTCCCTACTGGTGGGAAGAATCGATTGTTAACATCTGTAAGAACGGCTGGCGCAGTGACTGCGCTATGGGGGCATAAGCCTTATTCCAAAAGCGTCGAAGCTGCTTGTGTCTGTTATACTTCGCAGATTGTCTCAAACGCGTGAAGAGCAGGCTGGGTTTCGTGCCGGCTTTGGAATTATCGACCAAACCTTCACCGTCACACTTTCCAAAGACCAACAATCATCATATTCCAGACATTCACGCGGCTGCACTGTGGGACTGTTTGTGAAGGAATGGAGTTCTTGAGAAGTATGTGCCCATCGTCACAGAATTGTATAGTCACACTTCAGGTCGGGTTGGGGCATACAGGCAGCTTTCATCCTTTTTCTTTGTCTCCAGTTGCGTACAATTAGGTTGCAGTAAGGCGTCTGGTCTACAAAACGGTGGGTTTGGGATTCTCCCAAGAAACAGACTTTCTGACCTGGAATATGCGCGTGAAAACGCCCTGCTGAGTGTACATGCACAAGGAATACAACATGCTTGGAACGGCTTGGTGACTGATGTATCCAGATACGAATTGCACTTTGCGCCTTCCAAGTACAAAGTACTTTTGAAGACTGGCAGGAGTTTGTGCCTGCTATCACCCTCTGCCGTGACCAGTGAGAGTTGGCTGATAAATTTTAGTATCTCAGGAGCTTCATTACCGCTCTAGGTGTTGTAATGGAGGTCTCATCATGAACAGTGAGAGCAAGAGCAGCTTTCGCGAACTTGTGGCGCCGCCGGGACATTCCGCGGGTTCTTAAAGGATCGGTGTACATCGTTGCGGTTTGTTTTGTTTTGCTTTACGGCTTTGAGGCCTGGTCGCCCAATGTTGGGGATGCTCGGAGGCTTCCAGTTTTCGATCACCAACGTCTCCGAAGCATTCCTCACGTCTGGTGGGAACATCGAGTGAGTAATGACGAGGTGCACCGTGGTGCCTCGAGTGCGGATAGTCGCCCTCTGACTGGAATGATCGCTGTGTACCGCCTTCGGTAGCTCCTACGTTTTGCGTACGACTGCTCACCGTTGGCTCTATTTGCACATGCTGGACAAGGCCGTAAGGAGCAACGAAGCGGTTAAGCCATAACTCGACTTTGAGTGGTGCTTCCCGCATTCTTGGTTTGGGCCCACAAGATGAGGGTTGGCGTCGGTTAGAGACGTGGAAAGACATGGCTTGGAATTGAAGTTAGCGGCGCGAGTGCAGTCCGGTTTGTCAGTCGGACTTTCGGGTCCCAATACCACAAGAATGTCACTCCACGAGCCAAATGACGAGAAACATGAAAGACGGGAACCGTAAAAAAACGGAAGAACTACATACATCTTTTTTGCTAACCACTTCTCGTATTCTGTTGTACTGCCCTCCGACCATTATGTATTTCTTGCTGTTGTACCAGTGATAGCTTTCAAGGATGTTTGCACTGTGGATTGTTGCACTACTCGATTGTCCAGTCCAGAGTAGGCCACTTTATTCGAAGATGCACTTCTGGCCTTTGTGCAGCCAAGCGCGTCCTGCAAGGCAACAGCATTGGCCCAGATGAGCCGGTGGCCAATTGTATGTTTCATTCGGCTCTTCTGGGGGACCTTGTCAGGTAAGTGGGACACAAGAAAGAACTAGGGCCTTACTTAATGACGGATCACATTCGCCAAGTCACAATACCGTCAGCGAATTTGTGATGTTTTAGAGCAGAGAACGCTAGGTAAGTGGAAATTCCATCACATTTTCGAGCACTGCCATTGGTTGTCCACGACCACTTACTTAGTGAGTCCATCTTATTTTTTGATTACCCACGGGAGTGGCCGTTCCCCTACTTATCACCTGGGGGCGCGGCCGGTAGCAAACAGCTCTGATATTTCCAGATTAGGCGACCGAAACAGCTCAAAAACATTTTGGTCCGCTTGAATAAATGATTGATCCGTGGGATTTATAGTGTATGCAGCGACATCACGGATTTTCGGAGCAATCACCATCAAATTTATGAATTATACTGACAACAACGGCACGATCTTCAAATTCGATGATGTTTTTTTCTAATAAAACCACCAATGTATTTCAGATGAATAAATAGTTCAAGCAGAAGACATCGAAGGACTTGGTGAGTAAACTTTTGACAGAACATGAAAGACATGAGTATTCCAAGAGACTGTGGGACCGACTACCGACTACTGTGCTGTGAGAGTTATGACACGACCCTACACAGAAATTTAGAACCTGGTCACACATGATACACTGTTATCTTGAATTCTTTACTCTTGACCTGAAGAACTGAGAGAAAAGATTCTTTCAAGAGCATGCTTGGTCCGGTAAGTACTGTTTGTGTGTATGCGCATGCCACACACTGGAGGGCCAAGGACAACTACGAACCTGTTCTGTTGTCGTGAAAAAGAATGCGAGCGCGACACACGTATCCGACGGCCACTGATCGTAAACCTCACCAGAGAGGTTGAGGGTTGAACAGAGGCCGGGTCACGATGGACATAATGACTGTCTGTATGCGTGTGCTAAATAGTTTTTTTAGACCGGCGGCTCATTCACCAATATGGAACGGAGAGAAAAAGCTGAACACCTTTCGATAGCACTTGCACCGGCAAAAATAGTGAAAAACATGGTACATTGAAAGTTACCCCACAACAAATCGACCTGTTGCTTTATTCTAAATACAATAACCAAATAGTCAGAATCCTTATTTGTGCATACGCACGTTATTAAGGCCGAAACATGAACCTATCCGCACTGGGACTGTGAAAGGCCAAGGGAATGAAAGCCGCATCAAACGGGATATTGAAACTGACTCTGATCACAAACAAGAGAATTTATCAACTGAATGAGTTTTAAGTTCACAGCTGTACTTGTGAAACCAGCTTGGTCATTATGACGATGTGCTACTGTCACCATAGTCTGCAGTTTATTACTCAAACAGCACCTTGTCAGAAAGTTACAACTATTCAGGTTGCGTGAAGTGGGATCATGGGATAGTACCAGTGATAAAATTTTTAATTAACTTGAATGGTTCGAATTGCAATTGTCCATCGATCTAATCACCCACGTTTTCTGGCTGCCATTATGTCTACTTTCTACTGAGCTAGAACACGCGCATGTCGAACAAGGGAAGGCAAACCCTGATGAAACAGACCGAGTTCACTTGATCTCTGATTGAGCTTTGCAAAGACCTTTGTAGCAATACCAGTTATGTTGTAACATAATCCTACGACCAGTATTATATTCCCTTTCTACGAAGTCCGTCGGTTACACAAAACGATACTGCATGAGAGCCATTGGTGAAATCAATTTATTCGGAGTATAAATTATCATGATTTACAATCTGTCTTCACGACTGTAGAATAAAAACAGGACATCTCAAACAGCCGATCAGATGGCACTTGCGAATACCGGACATAATCCGCGATTCTTGTGACAGTTCCTTATTATTAAAAGAAACGATATACCATCTAGGTCACATAGAATTTGTTATCTCTGGTTAACGCTAACCTTCATTTTCGATGCCAATTCAAACAAGTCCCGTTCAACGTGCGGACCCGGTTCCCGACTGTATTATTTGGAAAACAAAGACATCTCGTCCTGAGATAAACACTCCGAAAACGAAATTCTTCACGACTTTGCAAGGCCTAACACACTCCATACGTGTCAGTGGTGAAAATCTGGATCAGGTGCACCACTTCAAGTACCTAGTTTCTACTATCCAGCCCAACAGCCAAGTCAGGGACGAGATTAGACTTCGTGTAGACTGCGCACGGTGATCGCGTCACCAATTCCGCTGTGCATTCACACTGTGCGTATACAGAACGACTTTCTCCATGCGTCCAACGACGTCCTCTGCAGTGGTTTAGTCATGTCCTACGACAACCCAAAACGGAACCTACGAAGAGGGGCCTACTGCCATCACCCTGTTCAGACTGAAAATGTCGCCTTGGTGGCCAGATGAAGACACACGTTATCACCATTAGGGCAGACATGAAATGGCTAGGCCTTCAGTCGGTCTTCGGAGTATGCGACTGGTGCAACAACTGGCGTTGAAGTGATAGTTAGTGAGAGGGCAGACCCTGTGCTGTTAGACTAAATCCATGTAGATGGTACGTTATGCGAAGTGAAACTTAGAGATCGAGCAAACTGAGCAGTCAGTCTCCCGGTAAGTACGATTTGTTTGTTGTTTCGACGTATGCACCCACCGCATGCAGCCCAGATGCAATCAAAGATGACTTTTGCCATGACCTATTACGCACAGCGTACCGGACAGATATCGTGATATTAATAGGGACTATGAATGCCGGAGTAGGTCGATTGCCATCGATCGAAGCGAGTATAGGGGGCTCTTTAGGCGGGATTCCTGTCGCTCGAAAAACAGGGGACGGTTTTCGGCTGTGCTACGGTTACCGACTGTTCTTCGCTAGTGCGAACTTCAGGCGTTTTAACCGCAGTGCCGATTGGCGTCTGTCCTCTTCGAGTCACAAACGAGCCCAGATCGACCACATCCCATTCAGATACAAATAGTGCGATTTCCTACAAGACTGCCAACTGTAGGACACATGAATTCAATAGAAGTCCATACAGAGATCGCGAAATCTGGTGGACTCAAAATGCATCAGAGAATGAACATGTTGATTCCATGTGAAATTACCGCAACCTGCCGCATCCCCTTCGAGTCATCGGCAGGAAACCATAAGGTGTGAATGAAACGATTTTCGAAACCGTCAGTTTGTCGACCCGCAATCAGTGGGGCTTGCCCAAATGTTGGGTGAGGCACTTTAGAACGGTGTAGCTGGGGTCCCTAGAGTCAGCTTCTCGAATGGCTATACTGGCATGCGTCCAGTGGTCAGCTTCGACAGATCTAGGCATTAGCACGACACAAAGGGCCCGACTACGATGGTCCACCTCAAGCCCTATTTAAAGACGGTGGAATAGAGCTTGTCAGATAGATTGAAATCCTGTTCTTCAAAGTTTTGAATTCTGAGTAGGCCTCAATCTTGCAAGGAGAATCGAACGTTGTTCCCATCTTCGAGAAGGATTCTCGCAGTCACTGCATCAATCACAACGGTACACACATACCTGTCGATAGGATTGCACTGTGGAAAAATCTGCTGACAAGCGGAGTACCTGGGAAGTACGTGTCAGTCCCCCAAAAGTTGTATCGTCATATATCAGGTTGCGTTAAGGTTTAAAGCCAGCTCTCCCTAACTTTTGTCGTCTCCAGCGGAGAACGACAGCAGTATCCTATAAACGTTTGATTTTTACTGCATGTCAAGCGGTAGAGGTGAACACTTTTCAGGCTATAACATTTCGATGGCACTACCCTGCTGAGAATGTAAAGGTGACTCACCACGCTTCAAAGCACTGAAGTATCCAAATATGGTATGCATTTCGCACCTTCCGAGTACAAAGTGCTTTCACAAGACTGGCAGGAGACTGTCTTCGGTTAGCTTATGTGGTGATCAGCTTGAAGCAGTCGACAATTTTATGCATCTCGCAAGCATGAATACAGCTGGTGGTGTTGGGGAGGAAGCCACATCACGAATAGCGAGTCAAAGCAACTTCCGCAAATCTACAAAAAATGTGGCGCCGCCGGCATATTTGACTCGCCGTTATGGGACAGGTTTACAACGCTGTGGTTCGTAACGTTTTGCATTACGGTCGGGAGACCCGGTCAATGAGCGTTGAGGACGCTCGGAGGCTTCCCGTGTTTGACCACCAGCGTCTCCGAAGCGCTCCTCGTATCTTGTGAGGATACTAAGTGAGTAATGACGAGGAACGCCGTCGTGTGCTGGGCGCAGATAGCCGCTTTCTAAACGAAGTGGCCGCTTTACGCCGCCTCCGGTGGCTCTGACATGTCCTGTGTATGCCTGTCTGTTGTCTACCTAATTGCACTTGTTGGGCAAGACTGGAAGTAACGCGGCGGTCAGAACATGACTTGGCGTAGAAATATGAAGAAACCAGCATAACCACTGGCTTCAGTTGGTGCTTCCTGATATCCTGGCTGGGTCCAAGCAATAAGAACCGTCCCACAGAGACGCTGAGGGATATGGTTCAGTGGCGCAAATGTCGTATAGGCTGTCAGTTGAACTACCGGTGCCAGTACCCATACAATGTCATGAGACAGAAGAAGGGAGAAAAACACAGATTCTACAGTTAGAAACTCCTATTTCTTTTACTAACGACTTACGCTACCCTGTTGTACTTGTTGCGTTGGCACCATGCTTGAATTTCACACACATTATATATATATATATATATATATATATATATATATATATATATATATATATATATATATATATATATATATATATATATTCAACAGAACACCTTATAATGATTGTTTCTCAAGACGTCCTCACTTTTGCATGATTATGAGCCAACATTCTTACCATATTATGTCTACCGTATTCGACCGCAGCACAATGGATTAGTGAACTGTATTTCGACTAAATATCACGTTGGACTGGCATTATCGCAAGTTATTTGACTTCCCGCATTGTGACCGAAATCAGAAATTTTCCCCTGTCAACTACCTATGAAAAACTAATAGCTTAGTTATATGGTGAAATAGGCCGCATAAAACAAGTTCTCATGGAAACTAAAATACTACCGGTGCTATGAAATAACGTAACATTCACATCTCCCTGCGAGTCGACTCCGAAATCAAGGGATATAAGTCCCTAAGTTCAAAAAATGCTAATTACGGTAGGAAGTCATGACGTAATTGGGGAGCTAGAAGACAGTGCACTACCAATGAACTGGACGAGATTCCCGTGTTCTTTCTGTCTAACGACGATATTTCAGCATTTATTTGACCAATAAATTTAAGTGCTATTCGGATGTCCAGAAAACTCATATTGGCTGGCGGTGCTGAAAATTCGGCCAATACGTTCGCAGTTGGGATGGAATTTGACTGTTATTCACGGAGCTACTGGCCGCGTTCTTCAGACAGTCCACGGAACATACGCTCCAACAGTTTCAACGTGGATGGAATTCAATAAATTCTCTTGTGATTACAGCAAACTTTGCGATTCCCGATTCAAAGGTATGAGTGACGGTGGTGAAATAGCGACTATGAACAGCACCTTGATGAACCCATATATTAGGGAAATGTCACGCAACAGTACTTGAAAACGACGGAAAGCAGGTCATCTGGGACAAGATCGACGTGGAGTCTATGAACAATCTCCTGTACGATGGGTAAAATAGTCACGGCCCATAAAGTAAGAGAGTTCAAAAGTATCGGAGTCCAGAATAGCTCCTTGTGTCAAAGTCAACGCAACAGGTCCTACACACGGCGAACCATGCGTGAGCGATCTACCAGACAGAATGCAGTTCAGCTGCCGATCTAGGATGGTTGAAGCTGGATTGAACACACGCGCGAGAGTCCCTGAATTTTCCTACTTTCATTGAAATAACGTGCTATGTGAACGCAAATATACTCTTGCCTACCTAATAATGACGTGTTCTGAATTTCCTGACGGACCGAATGATGAGAGTTGCAGAACCAAAGGTAACGCACAGATACCTAGCGATCACAATGAAAGAATCCATGTATGAGGAAAAGTTCGTTAAATACCATTTTTTTTTTAACGTTGTTCATTTATACTAGAAGTCCTTCTCACCGTGGAACGGATAAAGCTTCACAATGCTGTCCCGGGGGTAACAACTTGATTTGAGTCTGTCGTAAACAGGAATTATCTGTGTTTATGGTACGTGCCAGAACCTCATGGCAATTCTGTCTGTAGCTGTGCTTAGAGAATAATTTCCACTATCAACAAGAATTCGCCGGTGAGTTATTGTGTTAAAATCCATCTGGTGTCACGCAGACGCACGACTAATCAACCCAGAGAATGTGGCGTTGTCTATTTTCATAGTATCACGGCTGTGTAATTGGGCAGACAACTATTTCTGAGTGCCTCAATATAAGCGTGTACAAAGAAAACGGATTCTTGTCGTGCTGGACAAACGAGTTATTAGATTAGCATGCACATACGGGAGCAACTTCAGAGTTCGTGCTTGTCCGTGCATAAGATTTGTCGGAACAATCCCAAAGAACACATTTGGAAGACACAGGTTAGCGAACAAGCTCGTTTTCGGTGATTCTTAATCATGCCAATGCAACACAATATATATGATTTGTTGCATAAGGGATACAGTCAACAAAAATAACGTCAGGGATCATTGTTCACACCTAGTGTGGAGACTAGATCTGAACGGCCTAACGCGTCCTCAGCGTGTAAGCTTTCCGATATTCTTGGAGATGACGTTCGCTGGTGAGTTGGCCAGGGCAGATTGAGTGCATGCACAAATTTCTTCTCAGCACATAAAGAGGAGGGTTTCCAGGAGCAACAAGGAGGCATATGAATCACTATTATCAGTTCATTCGAATGAGAAATTAATTACGCAGAGTAATGATTTTACACAAAAAACACTGAACGGATATTTTAGCCCACTTACCTGAAGAGAATTTAAATGTCTCTGGAGACAATCCATTCCAGAAGAACCTTTTTTACGTTCGTTTCGTCCATGCGCTTGTTCACTTGATTCATCTTCCTCATCGACGGCATCTTCTTCATCTGACGGGTATATATAGTCTTCTTCTTCTGCATCACAGAAGGCCGCTAAGTCGGCCAGACAAACTTCGAACACACGCGGTTCGAATGCGACACGTTTCGCTCGCCCATGAACCACCCGAAGCACTTCACTCTCACAGTTGTGTGATAAGTGTTGGGTGAGGTTCTTGTGTGATATCTCTTGCCCCGATCGATGATTGTACAAACAGGTGAGCAAAAAAGGATCCGGTTTTGAACGATCAGTCCACAATTGTTTGGGCAATGCGCACAATTTCCCCGCGTCTACAGTACATGCTCTGTTTGGATGGGATTGACCAGTAGTCATGAGGACACATTCACGTATACAATGGTACATGAACAGAGATACGAAAGTCTTGAATACGTATGTGCAACGGATGACAAGGAGATCACAGACACCGCTGAAAATGATATCAAGTTGTGAAGACTTCTAAGCACCCGTGAGTTGTGATTGAGCGGAAGTCTGTTTTAGAACCACCTACGAAACAAACAGCGAGATATGACCACCGAGTTTGGTTGTGAAACAGGGATCTTCTGTGAAAGTCTAGACGTATAAATGGTTCGGGTACCGCACGCGGCATATACTCAGCCACCAATGGGCAAACGCATGTCACAGTGATACCAAATATCAGGGATTGTTAACAATCAATCGGGCTTTTTGTATGCACGATGAATTCTCCAGACACAATAGTGAGATTTTTTGGAGAGCCGATGTAACTTACAAGCACAATAAATTTCGAAGAATGTAGTTTCGATATTGCGATATCAAGTCATTACACCGCAACACCAGTGCGCTAATTATAGCTTAAGAAGTAGACATACGATTTTGTTTGAATTGGCAGAGTATCCCTATAAATTGTGACTACAACGCGCAAGGTGCCTGAGGACTGGCCACGTATAATAATCACCATCTTTAGGGTACTGGACCAATAAGGGACTTAATACAATCATTAAATATTACTTAAGACAAGATGAAACGAGGAAAAATGTTCCCTTGTCTCTCGTGAAATGATGATGACCGTCATTATCAAAATGGAAAATGTTAAATTCATAAGAATGAAAAAGATCGACGGTCTCGGTGGGACTCGAACCCACGCGTTGAGGGTCAATCATCCGAGCTACGAGACCACATTAGGGACTACAGACACCTCATAATGGATAGTTTTTTTACTACATTTTTTGCATGAATGCAGTGGAAAGAGTATAGCGCATAACCTCAGCGACCCACTGCACTTATTGGGATAGCCGTAAACCAAACCCCGAAACATGAAGCGGAGAACTACATAAAGTCCCAACAGGTAACGAGCCTAAATTGCAGTTGCACTAGCATTCACCAGCAGGCTTTCATTTTGACGTTCGTCATTGTTTCCCGGACTACATCAACTGAACACATGTTCACGGCTTGTCTATGACATTCGGTAGGGCAGCTTACCGTTTATCTGGTTCGGGTTGTTACAATTCCACCACAGAATGCAAAATAACGAATTGGGACAGTGGAGTAAAATGGTGTGTGTGCGCGTGTGTTCGTACGTGCGTGCGTATACCTATTTACCACTGGAAAAATTTACGGACCAGAAGTAATCGACAAGTCTGTGACCATCTTACCGAATCAATTGATCGTCCAGTGTGATGTCACGTGTGATAAAGTAGTATAATTCGCGGATGTGTACACGACAGGAGACTGTCATAGTCGGATCCTCCTGATGAGCAAACAGACATTCGAAAGCCTGGCCATGATCTGAACGATCTGCGGCACAACTGCCCGTCAGAACTGAGTGACACACGTGACTGATGACCGGATCCAAAAGAACATTCTCCTGCACGTCGGTCAACTGCACGGGAGACATGAAGTTTGGGTATCATTATGATGATGATATTAATAATAAATAAAGGTCGTGGAAATTCGTGATATCTGAACAATAATTAAATCCCCTAATATTGTTCTTTGCGATCTTCATGAGGGTAAATGGGACTAATTGTGAGATGCGATTTCAGGATAAGAAAACGTGAAGGTTAATCTCACCATTGGACTTGGTTTGTTATTCTACAATGTTTCTTAGTGCATAACTGCGCCCGAGTGCAACGGAAAGATGATACCCCTAGCCATATAGACCCACTACACTATTAGGTATGACCAGCATTCAGACCCTGAAACTTGGAGTGGAGAACCAAGTAAGGTCCTAATAGGTCAGGTGTGGTAACGAATTGGAAGGCAATGGATTACTGTCTACCACCAAGGTAACCTGTGTTGGTGGGGATTCCAACTTTCGACATCCGAGGTGGTATGCAAAGTGCTCTAAACACTCGACCACCATTGGTTGACGTAATAACCAGAAGCTGCTGTTTACAACCTTTGTGACATAGCTCAGAAGCAGAACGCCGCAGATGAAGAGCCTAGCACGGATCTTTAATCGCGGACTACGTTAATCAGAACACAAGTAATGCGATTCTCATGCTTCGAAACTCGAAGGATCATGCTTGCACGTGAAAGACAATAAACAGATTGCGAACGAGCGAAATTATTCCCACTTTGGCGTTGCCTAAGGCATATGTGCGCCTCTTTGTTGAATGCAAACGGGAGGAGAAAACACGTCTTTATGAAGCACACAGTTACTTCAGCGTGTGATAGTAATAACAGTATTACAGTATGTTACCCAGAACAAGTGCGTGCACACTAATTCACGTCAAGTCTAACTACCATCGAATACTGAGACCTAAATTGAGGTCAAAAATAATACCGTGATTGTACCCACTGTTAGCCCTCAACATAACAAGCTTAGCTCGTTAGCCCAGTCTACCAAGCTGGAGTCTTAGGAGAACCCTATGGTTTTTTCATAGTATGTCAAATGTGTGATGCGGTAAGTTACTACTTTTTTGGTTTCTGAGGTGAAAACAGTCGTTTTATTTACGTCAGCTCCTCAGACGACTCCTTTGGTTTACTAAGGGTTAACTTTTTAATGATCGACGCAACTTCGTTAGTTTGTTCTCAGCATAAAATCTACAAAGAGATTGTGGTTCACAGTCCGATTGCAGATTTAAAATTGTTGTACGCAAGCCAATTCTAACCCCTAGTTATTCACAAATCACGAATGATCAATACCAGTCTCAGCAGTTATGTCATCCAAACCACCAATGGGCGCGCGAATGAATTACATGGAAAACTCCAAGCGTCACATTCCGCCAAAGTGGAAAACAGCAGTGATAGTTTGTGAAGAATAGATGAATCAATATTTATAATTGTCGAACGTGATTTTGGTACAATATAAACCCATAATGTAAGCAAATGTGGTTAGAGAGGTACAAAAAAGAGGGGAAGTAGAAGGGGGGGGGGGGGGGCAAAATCGATATGGGAAAGGAAGGAGCAAAACTTTGCTCATTTCCTTGTTACAGCCTTCATTTATGTCCTATCGATTAGTCTTGTGACTCTCTCTCCCTCTGTACACGTGTGGAATCAAAGTGGCTACTCTCATAATGCGTGTGTATTTAAATGCAGTTAAGGACAACCTGACCGAAACATACAAGAGTCAGTCCTCCGGTGTGTACGTTTTTTCGTCTCAGACTGAGGATTCCGCAAAAGGTCAATTTGGATAACTTCAATCCCTCATATAAGGCTGAACTGGGCCATGTCCATTTTGTCTTATATGATTAGACCAAGTTCATGTTCCGGATAATGTGTTTTACTTGTCACTCTGTTCAGTCAGAGAAAACCTGATGATGCTCACTTAAATCCGTACTGATTTTTGCCTCCCGTAGTGTATCATTATGTTTTAAGACCGGTCATTTATTCTGAATCAATTAACGTGTGTACACGAATAAAATGGCTGACATGAAATAGTTTACCTTAGACTATCCTTTAAGGATGTACCACATTGCTCTTGTGATGCTAAAGTCGTTGATAAATTTAAGTGTAAATTAAAGAACAACGATCCTTTGCATGGTGCGATCAACAGAGGGGAAATATGAATGATCGAAAAGACTGTCGGCGATGCATGCGTGCGGGAAAATAAACACCTGGGATGATGAAAATGACGATCTATGGGATCGCGTTTGACGAAAAATCTACGGTCACTATGCAAGGAAGAGCTCCTGTTTCGGGAATGGCATATGATTCGGACACGCCGATACAATCCCAAATATTATTACTGAATAAAAGTGCTTAATCCCTGAGCAATTTGGCGGCCACATTTTTCTGTCAAATGTGAATTTATTTCGCAACGCTGTATATTTTCCTTATTTCGCTCCAACATGGTTTTATCGTTTCACTGTCCTGTTTCTGAATGGTTCATTCCCACGATTTTTCAAGGTCACCTTAGTCAACTATAAAAACAGTAGAATTGACAGTTCATTTGGATTTGTTCTGGCGTTTTGGTAATATGCGCGCTGTTGCGTTGGACGCTGGACGGCCAGTCTTATCGAAACCCGGGCTCTGTGTCCGAGGTGTTACCTAGTCAAACGACATTCGTTGAGCGATTACGGGTCCATGAGGGCGGTCCTATTGGTACTTTGCCTTGTGTGACGAGAACAAACACCATCCAGCCCTGTGATATCGCAGGTATTGTGCATTGTGTGTTGTGCCTTCAGGCTTGATATTTCCTGTGCTGTGCTGCGGCGTGTGTGTGTGTTTGATTTGGCGACACAACACACCACCAACGAGCTATCAATTGGGTTGAAAAGTTGTGGTAGTAACCTGTAGGGTTGTTTCATCTGAATCACCATGAGTTATCAACGAGATCTTATGATCCATTCTAGGCGAGCATTATTCAATTCCGGTAGAACAACCGAGTGAGCAACACTGTCGTCCGACACGTTACCGCACCTGATCAACTGTGCTTTCGTGCTCGGAGTCCCAAAGTTAGGGTTTTAAGTTCCCTCTGACAGTACGATAAATCCTTGCGATCAAATTATGCTCTTTTAACTGCACTCGTGTCCACACGTGTTGTCGAGATTAGTAGCTTACGCAAGCCAGATCGAGGGACCTAGCCCGTGATAAAAAATATGCTCATCAATGTACTTGGACATGCCGGGTTAGTTTGGTTACTTGAGTAGAATCCACGCAAACACATCTGTATACTGTGTCTAAAAACGTTCCTGTACTCTAACTTCTTGTCAACTTGTATTCAAAATTGGATTTTGCTAAGAAAGTCACCGAAACAACCTTCGCGACTGAACTTGCGTTTGATGAGACGACCCAGTGCAACAGCCCAGTATTGTCTACAGCTTTGCCGTATTTCAAGAATTTGTAAGAATTTCTATCATGTGAAACAGCAAATCCTCGACTAGAGCTGCCAATCGTTCGCGATAGCCTACAATGTGGCAACCCCCTCCCCCCCTCCCCCCACGCTATTGGTAAACGATCCACCACTTGATCTCACGCGAGTAGTGAGCAGTTGGATAACACGACCTTGGCCGTGCATTGATGGCGAGCACCGGCAAACTGATAGCGAATGATGCTGACAAGCACTTTGGGCGCAACGCCAGTCAAATCAACTCATTTAGTTAAACAATTTTCCACAATGAACACAGGATTTACATCAACTCTGGTGCAGTAGCTAGCCCTGCAACCTGGAAAATTAACACGAACAATCTGCTCGTTCCCTAAGTTATTCTATCCCACACTGTCTAACTCTCAGATAATATCCGTTTCTCGATGACAGTGATAGATTTGGTTGTTAGATCAGCAACAAAAAGGTCACCCATTGTGAGCAACCCAACGTTCCAGGCGTCATTCTTGAGACTGAATCAGAAAAGTACCAGCTTCCTTGACTACCCGACGTGCGTCTGGCTTTCGGTTCAGTTAAATATCTATGAAAGTAGTGACATCTTGAAAGTTTGTTGTGCAGCTGAGCTCTAAAGATCTCCCGACGAGACGAAGATCAGCACCTTTTTGACTGACTTCAAACTGGAAAGCAGAAACCCGGGTGTGACTCTCAGATCTTATTCCCCATTCCCAACAATTGGTCCCGTTAGTGCTGTTGGTTATTTCCTTGTGTTGCGGCTGGATAGCTCAGACGCACTTTGAGGGGCGTAAAAATGGCAGGGAGACGGATGAGAGAACAAGGCTACCGTTTTTAGAGAATATATGCGGGTGGTGATATCACCACGTCAAGGACGCTAAACGATTTTTCCTGTTCGACCGTTGGAAAACTTTGAAAACAACAGCATGAACGGGCACAGGATTGAAAAATGTTTGATGTGACCCAAGGACTAATGAGCTACATCGGCTGGAGGCATCGAGCAATAGGCTCTGCACCGAAACCAGGAAGAACAGCAAGCAAGGAGAATATTCCGATTCTTTCGGCAGTCAAAATCTAAAGGCATGCAGTGAAAATGAAGGAATATTTCGCTCTTATCAGTCACATATATGTGAGGAAAAAATCCACGTCACCTGACTGATACGCAACATGGGATGGGTAAGAGAGAAATTTTACGCGGTAGATGTTCAACACTCGCATCCCTCGGTCAACGAAAAGATCTCAGGAGAAGCTTGCCCAACAGATCCGCCTCTAACTAAAACATTAGCATGGGTTAAGCTAACGAATGAACATGCGTATGTGCCCACTCAAATGATATTTGAGTTTGTCAGTCCCAATATTTCGTTTTACATCAATTTACGTGCACCTGTAGTGCTCATTATACCGGATATGGGACAAAGTGTCCAGCCAAAAAGATCGCAGAACATTGTCCGGCCACTCTTTTTAAGGTGCAGCCCGCGACATCTACAGCGCTATTCGGAAAACAATTGGTAGATAGTAAGTATGTAGGTGACCCAGCGTCAATGGTAGCAACACTCAGGCTTTTCAGCAGAGGGGAACACACACGACTCGTCGTCACATCTGAATCAGCGATTCAGAAGCTGAAGCTTGAACTGTTCAAGCAGTGCCGCTACGGCCGTAAGAGGCAGACTCGTCCGACTCAATTCTGTTGTGTCAAAATCATCACCTTACCCACATTTGACCTTTTTTAACACTTTTCTCATTTGTGACTGCTCAGTACTTGCTGAATTTGTCCGATCAGTACGCCGTCACACGAAGAGGTGTGGTTCAGTTACTGTTCAACATCAGTTAGGCTGTATCATTGTGCTTATCAATCTATGTAAATTAAATGCCTGAAGCATGATTTCAAAGAGGAATTTTATCCCCTTACCAGCCTTCTATATGTGTATCGATGGGGCTATTTCACCGTTTAAATATGAACGACCCGGGACTAAAAAAATGACCTAGTAGAGGTAAAAGAAGTAAACAATGATTACAACATAAGGAATTAGATTGGATGTAAGAATTTCTTTTCTGTTTAAATCTCTGCATGACAATACAATGCTGATTATTCCAGACGAAACGGATGTGCTTTTTTGTCTTTTTATTTGAACAGCAACTTGCACGAAATGATGCCCCCGTCCGCGTCAACTGTCCAATGGCTACTGAATCGGGAAAGAAGGTTGTGTATTTCCACCCTCGTAGGTTAACGTTTAAGTGACCAAAAATGATCACTCACGCAAACAGAAGTGATAAGTTAGTGGAGGAAGTGGACCGATTGTTACCTTAATCAAGTCGTGGACCGCGCCAATACACTTTTCAGGTGGACGATCAGCGGGCACCGCAGGTGTATTTATCACTCTGAGCAGACAGTGAAGCATGGTCCGGGGTGTGCGCTTTCTCTTTGCACAGTGACGCTCAATGGTGCTACTGCAGTGCAGCATGAGATCCGGTGAGAGCTATCGGAGAAATGAAGCGGCAATCGAATGGTCACAAAAATATTTCGAGACCAATGTGGATGAAGGCATACAATAGGATGGTTTTTTTTCTAGAACGATTCATCACAGTTAGAGAAAATGATATAAAACAATGGAATTGATACAGCGGAATCATTCGTGATACACGTAACTAAATAACTTAGAAAACTTTCCCACGAAGGATACGTCGATCCATCAAACCAAATGAAAAATGTTCATGAAGCTATGGTTTAGATATGTCCCTCTCTCTCGCATAAAATCCCAAATCGGTAAAAGGTCGCAAACGAGTACGAAATTGCAAAAATGTGCGCGGATGAAAACAAACTACAGAAAAGGCGGAAGATGAGAAGAACGTCCGCAGATCATGATATTGTCAAATTATCTACCGTCTATCATTAGATGAATTATATAAAGAAAACACAAAACTGAACTTGGCTGAGGACTGCTGAACTCGCTTGCGAACAAATGAAATCAAGTTAAAATCAAACGCCACCTGATAACGGTCCATCAGAAAGCCGTGGACACTTGAGATCAGGTGTGGAAAGGAAGTTACGCACAATACATGAACTTGAATTCGAACAATGTACCAAAGCTTGCTACTGATGAGCAGATTGGAATACTTCAAGATGTATCAGAAGCAACAATCCAAATGGCGACTCATAAACTGAAGTATTTAGGCCTCGAAATGACTCGGTATGGTCGGAGGTGCGTGTATCAGGCTCCGAGATGGCTACCCGTCCTGAAAGCCCCTCGAAATGTCCCAAAGTGATAGTGCGCGCAATCCAACCTCTGCTGAGAAAGCTGTACTCACTGCCTTCACATGGCGAAGGTGTTCCCACTAAAGTGAGAGAATGAAAGCGAATGCCCGGTGCTCTCAACCGGATTGGCTGACTAATATTCAGTCTAGGGGAGATGGCTAAACCCTGTTTCAAACCAACCATAGGCGGCGTATGAAGCGTACAACAGTACGCTCACCGGCATCTGTGGCGGAGAGGTGCATCGGGCACCCAGGATGTCTGGCCTCATCCGAAGGGCGTATGAACTGAACATTCAGTCACCGGTCCTCAGTGGGTTACGGACCCCATGTTTCGTCCCGCTGTCTTGCGGGCTACGCATTGGATAGCTGAAGGCTTCGGTTTTGGACCCCTAAGAAAACCACCTGCTTTGGCGTGGGCAATCTGGCAGTATCGCGCCCACAGGCAAATCATGGACTCGGACTATCTACACTTCGGCCCCGAATGTAACACGCTTTGTTTGGCACATCGTCTGAAATCAGGCGGGTGTGGCAAAATTATATATATATATATTTTGTCCACACGTTAACATACTACTTACTATCAATATGAGCGCTTGCACATGCAGCCTCGTTGTTCGTTGGGTTTGCAGTGACCCAGACACGAATAACTATGAGAAATCACAGTTGTGATTCATTTGTGGGCTCTTCAATGAAGAGTATCCATTCACACTCCAGACGCTTCAAATTAGATTCTAGTGAATATATATATATATATATATATATATATATATATATATATATATATATATATATATATATATATATCATCCGTGAAATATATATTTTACCCATCAGGAATGAACAGGCCGTTTTATTCATCCGTACGACTAACAGAGGCAATGTTTCACGTAAGTTACTTCTATTGTCGCCGTTCATGAACATATTCGATCCATCTCCATGGTTTCTTATAGACCGTCGTCTTATTGGGACTGCGTGAAACCGAGTGACCAATAATGGTAGGATCTGCAGACGTTCGGGAGTCTACACTTACTTTATCTTTACTTTTATGCGACTATCTCCTGTGATAGCATAAGTCGGCTGCTTGAATGTCCCTGACGGTACCCGTCCACACGTCCCGGTCTGTGACAAGGCTTGCATATCGTAAAATCCAGCTGCTGCACCAGTCACACATACTGAAGACCGACTGGAGGCCCATGCGATCCATGACTGTCTCAATACTGCTAATGCATGTCTTCGGTTGGCCACCAAAGCGACATTTTCAATCTGAGCAGGGTTGATGGCAGCAAGCTCCTCATCGTAGGTTCCCTTTCGGTTTGTTGTACGACATGACGAAACCATTGCAGAGAACGTCGTTGGACGCACGGAGAAAGTCGTTCTGTATGCGCACAGTGTTATTTCACGACGGAGTTTGTGAAGCGATCATACCACTTGATTTTGGCCATGTAGCGGACGCACCAGCGGTCGAAGCTTTCCAGCCTTTTCGTATCGTTCACTCTTAACGGCCAAGGTTCGCATGCGCATGTAAGAAATGGGTGGATAGTAGCTCGGTATATGCGGGGCTTCGTGGGGGAGGGTTTCTCTTCTACAAGACCACAATGATTTGTGAAGTTGTAGAAACGCTCACCATGAGCAGTCTACACGAAGCTTAACCTCGTCCCTAACCTGGTCTTTTGGAAACTAGAAATTAGGTACTTGAAGTGGTGCACCTGATCCAGATTTTCACCACTGACACGCACGGAGTGTGTTAGGCCTTGCGAAGTTGTGAAGAATTTTGTTTTTGTAGTGTTTACCTCCAGACCAAAAACCCTAGCTTCACATACAATACGGTCAAGAGCCCGCTGCAGAGTTCCGAAATCCTCTGCTAGAATGAGAATATCGGCGGCGAATGCGAAGTCCATAACCCAAAAATCGTGGCCAAGTTGTATTTCTCGAAAGTTGTTGAGGGCACGACGCATCATCCAGTCAATGGCACAGTTAAATAGCAGTGGTGATAGAAGGCATCCTTGTCCGACGCCTGAGTCGACTGGGAACCCTAGAGACTCTTCGTGGTAGGCGCGGACAAGCGCCCGTGTTGCTGAGTAGTATGATCCCATCAATCTAATGTACTTCTAGAGCATTCCGTTGCTTCGCAGTACGTCCCCGAGTGACTTTCCGTTAATGGAGTCGAATGCTGCTTGAAAACCAATGAAGCACGCTGTGATAAGTTGTTGGAATTTACAGTAATGTTCGAGAATCCACGGTAGCGTAAAAATCTGCTCAACACAGCCTTTTCCTCAACAAAAGCCACACTAGTTGGAGCGTGTTCGCGCATCCCGAACAGCAATAAAGCGATTTAGCAGAATGGTGGCAAACAATTCAGCTGCTATAGCAATGAGGCTGATACCCCTGTAGTTCGCGCAGACAGTCTTGTCTCCCTTTTCTGGTACAGGGAGTAAGATACAGGTTGAGATTTTTTGCTTCTCATTGTTTGAGCTGCGAAGATGATTTCCGATTCGTTTGGAGGCTCGAAGTCAATCACATATTGTTCTATGTCGCCTGTTGTCGTTATACAGATGGACTGGATGGGAGGACGATTGAGCAGCTGACTGAAGTGTTCGATCCACCTTACCTAACTGCTCAAGGGAGGCGCCAGCGATGGGTACTTTCAGCCCCGTCCACTGCCCGTCTGCACTACCGTCCTCGTCGATCGCAGTTAGTCTGGACGAGATCGCATTTGACAGGGCTCGAAGGTTGTCCGGGACTGTTACCTTAGAAGTATATACTCCGCAGTGAGGTCAAGATTTTTGCCGTACTGAAAGGCGAAGCTTAAGACGAATGCGTACCAGTGTGTGGTCCGTGCCGTTGGCATTTCCCGTTACTTCGCCCCAGTATGCCCGACAGTTCTTGACAGATGATGCCCAACGAGAGCGCACCAAGATGTAGTCAATTTGGTGCGCTGTCCTACCGTCGTTGGAATATCAGGTCAACAGGTGCCTTTTTTGGATACTAGAAGCGCGTATTGGTGACAACCAGTCGATTGAGGTTTGAAAACGTGACCAAGCGATCGCCATTTTCGCATCGTATGCCGAAACCAAATTTCCCCAGTACATGTTGAGTATACTCGCCTGCTGGTCCCGTGTGGGCATTTCAATTCCCCGCCATTAGCAGAATATTACGCCTGGGAATCAGGTTGACTGAGTTCTGAAGTTCGCTGTAGAAGACATCTTTAGTGGTTGGCTCCGCGTGTAGCGTTGGGGCGTAGACTGCAATCACAGTCACGTTGAACGGAGTACTCCTGAACTGTGCCACGGCGATTCTTGGAGAAATTGCTTCGTAAGAGATCTGGGCGTTGTGTGCTCGACTGTTCATTGCGATCGCAACTCCATGCAGCTCAGAATTGTCGGCTGGCCCACTGTGGTACATTCAGTAGGATGCATCAGTTTGGGGTACTTGAATATGTTAGCTGTCGGAGTTTGGTAGGTGTACCTGGGATATACATTAAATGTGCATCGTGTAGTCAGAACAGGTGAGGCGGCAAATGGAAACATCCTTGCTGAGTGACGGTTCGCCGTATCCTTATTAGGTATCCCTCCAGTTCGTGGTCTTCATTTGCACTCAGCTGCCCTGATTGTTGATCGAAAAAGCGGCATCATTCGACATGTGGGTCAAACCAAGTAGAAGATAGCGTGAATCTTCAGTTCCTAACAAGGCTGTGCGATCGATCATATGTACACTTCTTCTGTAGAAGGGATGATGGAAACCACTACAGACAGACGCCAACAGTGCTGGTGCTAAATCCCAGAATATTTAGTTTCTTCTGATAAACAAAACATTATAAAGCGATGCAACGCAGTTTGCGCACCTCCAGTGATCGGGGTGGAAAGTGGGCGGGCTGAAACTCTCAATTCTAGAAATCAGACGTGGTAAGCGCGTTTAAATGCGAAGATACTGTTAGATAATGTTTGTCAAAGTACTACAGTGCGGTCTATCTTTGACTACCACACTGGACATACTTGTCTTTCAGGTAACTAGATTCGTGAGGATTCCTGAATCCGTTAAAGTTCACTGGTGTTAATGCATTGGGTGTACAAACACTTCTCGAATTCATGACATTTTAACTGCTATGGATAAACAAATAAACAGCACGGTGAATGTCTTAGACCAGCTTCCCCGATACTTATTGCGATGTAAGGTCCCATGAACGCCATTTACAATATGAAGAAGGATAATTTCTAAGACGGAATGCAAGTCACAGTTGACCGAGTTTTACGAGGTAAAATCGTTGTCGCAGGAGAATGAAACGATCGCATGGACTCCTTGAATGAATCTTCCCGACAAGTAGCAAGCAAGTTTCTTCTTGGCTAACCATCTTCGTCTGGTGAGCTTGAATGCTTCATCTAATGATTTTATCTGTGAACCTAAGGCTCCCCGCTGAACTTCAGCATCGCTTATCCGGCGTTCCCACCAAATTCAAACAATGCTACGAAGACAACGGTGTTCAAATGACGACAATTTTCGCATATCCTTCACCCGCAGTAGCCATGTTTCTGAACCGTACAGAAGCACTGGCCTGACCGCCGCAGACTAAACTCAACCCCAATAGTTAAACGGATGTCATGTCGACGTCACAGATGACTTGGGTTGGTAAAAGCAAAACGAGCCCTCTGTATACTCAAAGAAACACGCGACACCCGACCTCCAGAGGAAATGCAGCCGCCATCAAGACGAGATGGAACCTTGAAGTGATGTGATGGCTTGCGTGCCTCTATGACACAAAAAGCTCTACGGGATGGCTTCCATGATGCGGAGACGCAATCATGCCTGAAAGGTCAATGGGTAGAAGCCAAACGAAGTCAAGTATCCTGGTACTCCAGGTTGGGTGTCGATCTGAGCTGGTAACTCGGTTGGTGAAATTAGTGCAAGAATAACTGATCCAAGCAAATGCGCTTCCTTTTAGGCACACCGCCGCTTGTGGACTGGTTCTTGTTAGAACTAAAGGCTTTGGTTGAAAACCCTAATCGGTCTCCTGCTTTGCGGCTGGACACCATACTAGTACCCGTCTAACATTTCCCATAAACTGCACGACTAGAAAGAATTCCATTCTATATCAATCGTCGCGCAGGCTAATGAAGATCGCGCTCCCTATCACATCGAGCGGAGTGGGTAGTGACAAAGTGGGCTACTGCCAGAGTTCCCTATCCTTTATTTAACCTTTCTCTTCTGTCTCCAACCGCCCCTCTTTGCCCCATCCATCCACTTATAATGCTGTCATTTATAACACGGCCGATACTCGCAACGGTTCATTGTAAAATAGTGTCAGGAATAATCCTCTCTCTGGTAACTCACATCTTCTCAAACCTCGTAAGCCTCTTAATATCAGCCCCTATCGTGCGTACTCTCGTGCAGGCCGGTCAGCAGGCGTGCCTAGCGATCACAATAGATTCCCTGAAGATTGATGTCTGCTGCGTAAGTGAAACGCGTATCCGGGATTGGAGCAGTGTGACTCAACTAACTATTACTGGTATCTCATTGAGGTATTTCCTGCACTTCAGGAGATGAAGTTGCTCGAGCTACGGGTCAACGTGGTGTAGGAATAGTCTTGACTGACAAGGCTGAGGCTGTTCTCTTAAACTGGATCCCGGTTAATAGTTGTTTCTGTGCAGTTAGACTCCAGGAGTCAGTTGGCATTCGAAAGGATAGTTGTGTTAAGCACAGTTCATTTGTGATCGCGGCATACTCTCCAACAGACTCCAGCTCCGACAAGCAGAAGGAATGGTTCTACTATGAAGTCGCCACTGTTATTCGCAAGAGCAAAGACTCTGACAATACAGTACTAGCCGGTGACTTTATTGCGCAATTTGGCAAACTTAGTACATCAGAAGCTTGTTTAGGCAGGCGTTGCGCCTTACCTGCTCAACGCACAGATAACAGGGATACGCTTCGCGTTCTGTGCAGACAATCGGTTACTCCTATCTAGTACGAATATCCGACACACCTTGTGTCGCACGGCGACATGGCGTTCTAACGCTTCAGATACTTTGAGTCACACTGGTCATACCGCAATAAGCAACCGGTGGCGCAGTTATATTCAGAACTGTAGATCTTACTGGTCCACGTACGTAGAGTTTGACCATGCATTAGTTTTAATGTGATTATCTCTCCATCTCCATGGTCATCAACGCAAACCGCAAACCCGGTTAGCCGTGCAGTGTTTGTGTGATCCAGAAGTAAGCATCCGTTATGAACAGCAATTAGCACATGAACTAGGATCCACGAGCAACAGTATTGTAGATGAGCATTAGGTCCATATCCAGCAGGCAATGCAAGTGGCAGCACGTTTCGCCTGTGGTCCAAGATCCGATGTCCATCAAAGACACTGGATTTCGCAAGAGTCGATTAGTCCATCTGACTTAAAACAACAGCTCTCCAACTGTAAGAAGATGAATAACATTCGAAGAAATCTATAAAACCAAGTTACAAAAAGCCTAAAGAAGGAACGCGAAAACTGGTGGATCAAGGTAGCCGAAGAAATGGAAATAGCAGCTGGTTCAGCCAACAGTCAAACACTGTTCAAACTTATTCAGAACACCAGTGGACGGTGAACCCCAGTCAGTGAAACGATATGCACTAGAAATGGAGAGCCCATTCATGAAAAACAGCGACAACTTGACTGTTGTGCCGAATACTTCAACGAGCACTTTACCTGGCCGCGCGCTAATGTAGTTACTCCGACCTCAACAACTGCGAATCTTTGGGGAGTAACACTTGGGCCGAGTCGAGCATTCGATTACTAAAGCGAGGGAAAGCGACCGGTTCTCACGAACTTTCTTCTGTTTTTTTCAAAATGGATTGTGGTGCGTTGATAAAATGACTTATTGCTTTGATCCGTGACATTTGGAAAGAGGAACGTATTCCGTTATTATGGGGTGAGTCATCGGTTATAGTCATCTTCCAGAAGCAAATACGCAATGACTGTAGTAACCATCGTGGTATTAGCTTATTTCCGATAGTCACCAAAGTATTAGCTTCGATTTGCTGTACCGTCTCACACCCGCTTGCGAGAGGAACACCGGCGGACAACAGCCAGATTCCGCCCAAGTCGAGGATGCGTCGACCAGATTTTTACTCTTCACCAGTTATTGAAACGCGCCACTTGCAAGAGTTGTATCTTTACTCGGCATGTGCTTTGAACATTCAAAGTTTAAAGTAATGTTGCAAGACTGGACGTCAACGGTTCCCAGCTTGATACTCGATGGGAATGTGCTGGCAGTTGTCGACCCCTTTGCTCATCTCGGCAGCAGTGTGACGACGGATGTGAGCACTGTAGTAGAGGTGAGCACGCATATATCCAAGGCTCGAGGGGCGTACGCTGGATTGAAGTACTTGTGTCGCCGACCTGATATTTTGCTGAGGTTCAAAAATCGCGTGTACTCTGCCACGGTGTGCTAAGTTTTGTTGTGTAGTTGCGAGACTTGGGGTCTGCGTGTGGAAGACATTCATCGTCTTGAGGTTTTCGATCACCGATGTTTGTGCAGTATCGCCAAAATTGGGTAGAATAACCGAGTTAGCAATGCTGAGGTCAGAAATCGAGTATTGGGTACTAATTCAGAGAATGTTCTATCACAGGGTATCCAGATTAGTATGTAGCGGTTGCCATCTTCATTCGTACTTTTACCACGTTTATTGTTTAACTGAACGCTGAGTGCCAAGCGCGGTGGCCATTTGACCGTTGCTCTTGCGCACGCTCTCACGCACGCTCCCAAATACACGCTAACCACTATCTCTCCCAATCGCCTTCTCGTTCTCACGGGTCGTGGAGACTACTGTTCTGGTTAAAATATTCGTGTAGTGCCGAGCATTAGAGTAACATGCAGGTGGTCCACGCAGTACAAAGGACCGAAGCACGCGTTTACTAAGGAAACCGCGAAGTAAGGTCTAATCAACCTTACAAGTAGACTTCGTTGGTTTGGGACACGTGTTGCATAGGGTAAACACGCCTACCGCGCCGCGCCCTGTTTTCCGTTCATCCTAAGGAGTGGAAGAAGCCACTTTGAAGTCAACAGATGACGTGGCAGTGAGCAATGAGAGAATGTACAGCAAACTTCGTGGCTGGGATCAAAAGACCCCTCAACCAGTTGGTTGGAGACACTGTAAGATATGGCAGTGAAATGTGAACAGCGGCGATTTTCTTGTCATTTTCAGTCAAATCAGAGTGATTGATTAATGTGCGTTTGTACAGTTAAACTGAGTATTTCGCGTGTTGACTAATAGGGCGTTCTTTCCTTTTCCTAACCTTGTAGGTCCACTAACTGTCTGCCATGTATGTTAATTTTTTCTATTTCTACCTGCAACATGGTGGGAAAGACGGTGGTCAGTGGGGCTTACTCTGCTGTTTAACGCTGTACGATGATGATGATAATGATGATGCCAAGCGCTTGCTGAAATGATGCTCAAATGATCGTCTTACAGTGTATCAAAACGATCATATTCAAGTGCGATCCCTTGAACTTCGTCTGTCAATGACTGTCGAGCGCATAGCGGTGTGGCGAATTTAAATGCAAAAAGGAATGGCCACGTCCTCGTGTGTCCATCTTAGAACCCACTGTCCATAAATTCCTGCCACCTAGAAGATGAAAGGTTAGGACTTCGGAAATACCGGCGTGAACAGACACTGAACTGTCTAAACAGAAGTTTTATCACCATCCTGTAGCGAATCAGGGAACAGTCAGTTCACAGTACCAGACAAAGAGAACAGGAAAGGACCTTATTCCGCGCGGAACTCACCACTAACCATAACTCATGGTCAGCGATGATCCGGATATCCGAAGAGTCTACTCATTCTCTGTCAGGAGACGGTCACACTAAAGTTAAATGTGTAGTATAATTGACTTATAAGGGAAAAGTATCAAGAGGATTAGCATTTATTACCGCAGACAGCTTATCTAAGGGTTTCGAAGTTATGTCAAGCATCATTTAGCTAACAAATGTACCAAAGACCAACAGGACTTCTGAAGGCCGAACTAGGTAGTTTTGCAGCAAAACTTATTTTATAACTGGATAAACAATGTTAGGTAGTCTGAAACGAAGCGAAACGAATAGGTGAACAACGGACAATGTATTATAGACAGTCAAAATTGTTCTAAGGTCACATATTCAGGTGTTTTTGGACACTATTAGAACTAGTCGCAAACTATGCAGATATGTACACTGATCGACATTGTCGATGTGGGTAAAATGCGTAGAAAAATAACGCTCACTCGATAGTCCTCAAGAAGAACGCGTCTCAACTCGACTAATTCGGCCTTGCAAGCTGGTTGGAGAGGTCGCGATTGAATAAGAACATTTTGATTAGTCAGGCGAGGCTTTTCCACCGCTTCCAAGCATAACATCAAATGAGAAAGACTGGCACCGGATTTGTCACTTGCGATACACTTGGCGTTGGTGATATCATGGGCACAGGCTTTAGCAAAGCGGAAATCGATCAGGTAGTCAGATGCTACCAAAAGTTGTCTACACGGAGCCAAAAAGGGAAATCAAACACGATTTGTATCAACGCAGACATTCATTCATGCACATTTACGCTGACGTTAGAAAATATCATTCATTTAATTTTAATTAGACACCGATAGACGTGGAAGCTGTCAGAGCTATGAGAAAATAACACGATGTAGCAAGAAAGTTATCAAGAGGATGATGTTTCACAACGCGGCATTCGTCAGCTGATGAATATTCACCTCCGGGTGTATAAACCGACTACTTAACTTGACTACCAACTGAACAGATTGTCACAATGAACGGTAGCCAGACAGATTTACTATACTCCGGAGAAAAGGAGTTAACCTCCCTGTCAAAACGTCAAGCGGAGCATACGATAAATGAAACATCCACCAACAACCGCAAATGTTCTTCATCAATGTGAGTCAGCTCCAACCACAATCATAACTAGACTGCGCCTCGACGTGAAGTAATGGCTTACATGCCTCCGTGACCCACACAACTACGCCGGATGAGTTATTCAACCCGGAGATGCAATTATGCCCGACAGGTCAATGGGTAGAGATCAGACGGATTCCACTCTTTCTGAACCAGTTAATAGGCAACATACGGTTCTTTGCGACCCGTCACTTTGTCCCTGGACAGGACAATCTGATGTTTAGATACGGAGTGAAGCAATTTACCGGTCAAAAAATGTCCACTCGGTGGACGCCGGAAAAAGCATCTGGGGTTTCTTTCGACGGGAGAGGTCAATGTGCTCCAATAGTTCAACAAAGCTGGGCAGTCCTCGACCCGAAGGATGCTTTCCCGTTCGCATCCCATTTGCTCTATTGGGTGCACGAGGCTGAGGGCTGAATCCGAAGAGCGAATCTATGACTAAACCTCCGGCGAAGACAGAACAAGAGAAAAAACGACCAGGTCTCGAGTGACAGACCAGAAGCCCCTTCGCAAATGCTTCGGTCTCATTCCCATGCCTTGTCAGTTAGACTGTTGAGTAAAAGGCTTCGGTTAGGGTTCTCAAAGAAAAACCTCTTGTGCGTTGTAGGCATTCGAGAAATGTGATTTGTCCAGAAATCTGCAGCGACTCCCACGAAAACACTCCTTTTATTTCTACCTTACCTTTCGCAACCCACTTCTAAACGGGTGCAGGGAGCTACAAACAGCCGTGATCAATGAATAATCATCTGTGTTAAGAATAACAACCTGGAGATAGGTACGAGTGTAAGTTCGATCCTCAGATCTAAGCATTCTTTTTCCTTAGCTACTTTTACGATTTGTACACTTTGCAAAACAGGTCAACTAGGACTCTTGAAACTTTCGAAATAGAAGGTTGCTGTCACTAAACTACACATAAAAGACCCAACCTCAGTGATAACACCTCGTTCCGCAAACACAAAGTCGGCTCCTCGTTTCAAGATGATAAAGTGTCGTGCTCGTGCTCGTGCTCAGGCTGGTGTTGGCATCGCTCTGAGCATGAAAGCTGGGCGTGCATCGCTATACTGGATCCCCGTTAGCAGCCGTTTGTGTTAAACTCGGTTAGGGGATTCTATGCACATCAACAGCAAAAGCCAGAAGCAGTAATGCTTGTTTGTCGTATCTGAGTATGCTCCGAGTGACTGCCGCTCTTTTGAGGTAAAAGACGAATTCCACCGTAATCTGTCCCAGCTGCTCCGTAGCCTGTGTTCTCTGAACAAAATGGTCATTCTGATAATTTCAATGGTTAGTTGGAAGACTGGACGAGGTGAAAAGACATATAGGAGACCTGAATACCAATTCAGTCAATCGAACCAATAAAGGTGACTGGCTCATTTAATCAAGTTTTGACCTCAAACTATCCCCATCGGTCACCACTGGCACGGACTGATCCCATACTGCCGCTCATTTTGATCCATGTCTGTTGACTCTGGTCATGCCCTTGTCTACACACGCTTCTGCTACGTCTCGTCGGTGGACGAACAAACGCCAAAGCCAACCGTCTCCCGCAGCTACTACTAGACGATAACCATCGACCTGATTTCCAAACATGATTATCCACCAGGTTATCGATGCAGTTCGATGCCAAATGAACCGCGAACCTAAACCAAGGTGGTCTTGTTTGAGGCCGCTATTGCAGCCCAACACCCCAGAAGCTAACACACAGAAGCAACTTATGTCTGCAACCTCAGTTGCGCTCTTGGATGCACACAGATCGATTCTTCCTGATTTCAGGTACGACGAGGCACGGAGATGCCTAAGACGCTAAGCGATTCGAAATGACCATGAACAGTGGAGGGCTGCGAAGTGTAAGGAGATGAAAAGAACTGTGGCGATTAGCAACAGCCAAAACCATTCCCGTCTAAAACTTGAGATCAAGCTTAGTGTCAACGCAGCAACATTACCAGTAACGGGGTATGGAAAAGCGATTAGTAGAAAAAGAACGATTGCATTTTTTTAACTTGCTTTCCATGGCCTAACCGCCGCGTTGCTTTTGCCAGCCTTGCTGAGTATATGCGAACAAAGCCGCTAAAGGTAGCTGATGGACAGGAATACGCAAAACTTGTCCAAGCCATCGGAGGCGGTGTAGGACGATCACTTCAGAGGGCGACTATCCGTTGTCAACACATGATGACGCACTTCGTCACTGCTCACTCAATGTTCCCACCAGATACGATCAATGATTTGGAGATGTCGGTCTTTGAATATAGGAAGTTGCCGAGCATCCGCAACACGGATGGGAGAGGTTTCACAACCGTAATGAAGAACACCACGAACTGTAGCACTGAACACCCTTCCTTTGATAGGAAGCCGGATGTCATGGCGGCGCCACGGGTGGCGCAGGTTCGTGAAAGCTGCTGTAGCTCTCGTTATTTGTGAACTCATCTCCCTCCACCACCTGAAGCTGAGAAAAATTCCTGGGCTACATAAACTTATCAACTACCTCCAGCTGAACGTCACAAGGGGTGACTGCAGGTACAAGCTCCTGACAGTCTTGCAAAAGTACTTCGGACTTGAAAGACGCAAAGTGCACATCATATCTGAATTGCACGAGGTCCAAAACATGTTGTCTCTTTTGCCATATGTTTGCACAGGAATGCGGTGGAATGGGCATACCTCACGACCCTAAAGAACCACCGCACTATTAGGGACAGCCGGTAAGCATACCCTGAGAACTGGAGTGGAGAACCGAATAAAGTCCCAATAGGTCAGGTGTGGTAACGAGCCAGACGACAGTGGATTACCGTCTGTGTGTTATCAACCAGCGGGATAACTTTTGTTCTCTAGGAGTTCAACTACACCGTTTACTAGACCAGACAGGGCATTCTGTAGAACATCATTCATGATAAAATTGAAAAGAAATCGGGATATAGGGCAACCTTGTTGTATTTCCCTGAGGACGGTTAAAGTAAGCGACTGTTTGACATAGTCCCTAAGCTAACCTGAGGTATAACAGAACAACTCGTTGATGATCGACACATAATAAACAGATTATCCACTTATCAACGAACAGTTCCACGGTGTAGTTCTGTCGACAGTGCCGAAGGCAGCGCGAATGCCTAGGAACACGATCATCGTTGGCCTTTGTAAGGTATAATGGTGCCCTAGCAGCCACCAGAAGGTGAAGATTTTTTCGATACATCCAAGAGCGGCGCGAAAACTAGCCGGCTTGTAGCGATTCTGCTCTTCATGCAATTGGCACAACCTGCAAAGTATGACAGACGCTAGGGGCTTCGCCTCTATTGCGATAAGGTTCTTACCAAGAAGCCTAAGGTTAGGTTATCACTCGAGTACAAATGAGCGGAGACCGAAAAAAATTCGGTCTCAGATTTAGCTCCGACAGTATTAGGTTGTTTACAAGAACAACCACACTGCGCACTGATGATGTCACCTCGACTGGTTATGAAACGTTTTCGACGTTAACGCCAAGCTCAGTGATCAGAAGTCACTGAACAACACCAACCTGAGCTACAATTACCACCAATTTTCAAAACCACTTATTTGGGGTGAATAATTCCGTAAATAAACCCAAGAAGTGATTGAGGGACAAAAAATTCATTTAGATTGATTCATGAGGGAAGTAAATGTAGGTTCTCCCGACAGTGGTGATCGATTGGTACAATTCGCAGACTATCAAGCCTCTGGCGCCATGCGCGAACCCCACCGTCGGACAGACAACGAAACATAGTCAACCTGTTTCTTACATCGTATAACGCATAGTATATTAACACCAGTCTCCAATCTAACAATATAAAGCGCATAGACGACCAATTTTCAGCCAGCGTAGAACAAAACAGGACATCAAGGTTTCTTGTTAGATCAGAACGTTTCGCCTACTCGTCACGTTGTCGTGCTGGATGAACGCTACACTGTCTTGCAAATCAAATCGTCAAGTAATACATGCCCTTGTTTCCAAAAAGACTTGCCTGTATGGTGTGAGCGCCTAAGCGAATGTCATAGTTTACAGCGTGTTCGCTGAAGACTCTCACAAACTTAATCATTATTGTCATTCTTACTGCTTTCATTTTGAGTGAGGCAAGATGTTGCAAGTTATTCCAAACCGGAAAAGTACGAGAACTGACAGAACTTGCTTGGCGGGAGAGGATAAGCTACCCACTTTTGATCAAAGTTTTGTCAGTTAATAATTTCATATATCGGTGGTCCGGTTTTCGTTGCTGCCTTGCAGCAATACCAAGTCCTTAAATAAATCTAAGCTATAGTTATCAGAACTAAATGGTTCCTCAACTTGGTCAAATTCGTCATGTGCACACTATTTAACAAGGACAACGCAATGCGTTAGCTAACATTCTAAAAACCTTCAAAATTCGTTAACCATGCCGCCGATACACCCACACAAGAACCAAATGCAGCAGTGATGCTTCATCGACCAAGTACATCATCACTATTACGCACCATTTATTCCGTAGTCCGTCTGCACTTATGCTCGCATTCGCTTAAAAGTTAGCGTTTCGCGTTGGAGCTGATCCTAACACGCAGCCGACTGCGAACAGTTCATTTAGGTATTTTGTTCCTGTGAATATTAATAGATTGATGCGACAATGCGTTCTCATCTTTTTCTTGTATCCGATAAAATTCTGTCGCATTTTGATATATAGACGAACTTCTGCGTTGACTTTGATCAAAAGACTGAAACTGTAATTCGGTGCCCTCCATTTTAGCTCAGATATGCCGATTATATCCATCCTGTAATTCGCGTTTGATTTTGTTGACACGTCTCCGGACACATGGCAGATGTCCGAAACAACAATCTACTAAAGCCTATATCGAACGATAACCGAAATTTCGTATTTTGTAAGGATGTTGTCACATCAAGTTGCAATGAGTATCTGCTTCCATAAGTGCAGAACTAGATGCCCGCAAATTCGAAGGTTACTGGTACGCAGTAGTTCACTGTCGACCTACTGAAACCTTATGTGATTCTCCACTCCAATTCTCAGGATCTGGTTACCGGCTACCCATAATAGTGCAGTGCGGCCTCCAGGCCATGGGTTGTATACTTTTCCGCCGCATCTATACGCGAGCATGTAATGAAAAGTACCTTAAACATTGACTTTCCAGAAGACTGACAAATGGCTACGAGCACCTGATTCTGGACTGCATGGATGCAGAAAGGACCTAGGTAACCGACGCTGGCGTTCAAGGTTTATCTTCGCAACATTTCTCGACTATCTGGGGCAGGCTTCAATAACGTATAATGCCGGAAAATTATGGTAAACCGGTAGAATAAAAGTTGTTTTAGTAGGCTACGGTACTCAAACACAATGTGAGTCAGATGGGGTATGGGAGTCTTGCATAGGTTTATCCTAGAGGAAAAGTACCACAAAGAATGGGTAGGTAACTGGGAACGACAACATGATAACGAGTGTGTAGTGTCCTGGAGTATCTCGTGGGACTGGGTTAATCGAGACTCGATTCGCTGATCAACGAGTTCAGTTAAAAGAGCAGAAATGGGTTCAGATGGAATTCGGCTAATAGTTACCAAGCCACAGCGCAGTGCTTTAAATTCGTTTCAGAAAGCCGATGAGAATTGCAAGGGAACAGTGAACCAAGATAGCAAGAGCACACTGGAAGACAAATTTGAAAATAGCTGATCGTGGTGTCCGAAGATGCTTGAGTCGCCGTATTTGAAAAGAAAAACATCGCAGTTTTCCAATAAAACTTTGAATGAGATGTCTATTGTAGCTTGTCGTCAAAGTGAACTCCCAGCTGCTTGAAAGATTTCACTTCAGACACGGATTTAAAGCTAAGGGAAACAAAACCTGTTGAGAAGAGGAGCAAGAGATGCTGGAAATCCATTCAACACACTTGAAGGCGTTCAATTGTAAACAAGATTTTGTTGAAAAGTTTTATTTAGGATAGGTTTTCCCTGAAATTTCCAAAATCTAAGGGATAGGAAATAGTACGACAAAGAACAATGTCGTCAGCGTACTTGAACACCCTAGACGGGAAAGATACCGGTAGACAACTGACTTAAGTGGAAAGTAGGGAAGAGATCAACACGGCGCTGGAGTACTCCAGAAATTTTTGACGAGGGGATTAGCACAATTCTGCGCTATCTTGGCTTTCTGCGCTCTATTGTGAAAACAGTGAGAGTCAGGCAGGAATTTGCGAGGGACAACTGAAAACCTCAAGCTTTTGAGGAGAACGGGGTACTATATCAAAAGCTGAGGAATAACCAAAAAATACGCAGTGAACAGACTGTACTGACCTGCATAAGAATTTAGCCACGAAATGGACTGAGGAAAACATAGTATCAAGGGTGGATTTTTCGGATCTACAGGCAAACTGACAAGGGTCGGGGGTACATTCAGGTGGGTTTGAAGACAACGAAGTATAACCTTCTCAGCAATTTTTAATGATGTAAAACAATCCAACGAAAACATTTTTCTTGGGAATCGAACATCTAAACAGGGATTTGTGCAGCGAAGGTGTCATGGGGTTCTCAGGTTGGGCGGCCCATGCCTCAGAAATACTCTAAAGAATTTGACTTCAGTGAACACTAAAAACTCTCAATAAGAAACCCCTGAATAGGGAACACCCGGCACACACGAACATTTTTTGATTCCCTATCAGCATCTCCATACGTTCGAAAAAACCTATAGGAGGGACACCTCGCACTAAACGGCATTTGGTCACCCCTGTGAGTGTTCCTCACAGAGGGGTTTACCTGTAATACCAAGTTGTTATTGGGATATAAGATTTAATAGAATGCGATCATATAAAAACTGCGTGAAACTCACCGCTCAAAAATTTCTTTTCGACACTCGAGAGACATCTGATCGTTATTCATGTGTTTTCTCAGACATTTATAAACTCTTCCTTCTCCAGACTCTACATTCGAACATAAACGTTTCCGATCTTCACGACAAGCATTATAGAGCAGCGGATCCAAGTGGTAATCTTTGGATTGTTCTTCAGCTATGTGGAGTAAAGTCTTTAAACATCCGTGTTCTAGTTTTTCTAAACGAGAGCGTAGGCAATGGATAATCATAGATTGGCCTTCAGAGGCTGATCTATTCACTCCGTCCCTGAGTAGGTCTGAGAGACGACAGTGATATCGTTCCATATCCACCGCACAGTCCCGAAGACTGAATGTGATCTCGTCATCTGAAACATTTACGATTTAAAGATGAGCTATTACTGTGAACGGTAGGCAGATGAAACTGAAGACCGAACCAACTCCGTTAAAAATAATAAAACAACACAACCTCATTGTGGTCATCATAGTGAACTAAAAGGAAAAACATCTGTTAAAATAAGAGCAGCGACATTGAACGAAACTAACCACATAACATTTCAATAAACCAGTGAAGTGAAAACATCGCCTTAACATCAGTTTCCGTACGTACATTAGTCTCCCCCTTTAGGAAATGTCACCATAACCTGAAGGAACGAGGTAAAAAGTGCAACTTATGCATAAACTTTAAACATGAGGTACTTACCAGAAAAATTGTGCAGTGGTTAAATTGACATATTCTTTCAAGTGATTTCATTCAGTTAGACAGCCTGCAGCGTAAAACGATACTTCAACTACTAAAAACTTCACTTGGTGAGTGGAAACTAGATTTCATACACATTTCAATTCACCGCGCAGCAATCATCCCTTCATTTGGCGCGTAACTCCAAAACGACGAGACTGCATCTTGCAGTGGCGTGATGGCTTGCATGCCTCCATGACTCAAAGAGCTATGTAGGACGGCTTCGCTAAGCCGGAAATGCAATCAAGCCTGACAGGCCGATAGGCAGAGGACAGACGAAGTATAGTCTCAGGACCAGCGGATGGCCAACATCTGGTTTTAACCACTAGGAATTTGGAGAGGACACTCCAGTGAATAAACACAGAGGGAGAAAGTTTAAAGTTCTAAAAGCCTTCACTAGATGGACGTAGGAGTGGAGTACCTGGGGTTTCTCTCGACGATGGGAGAAGTCATCGCACTTCATTGGGCAGCTATCGCCCGCCTGAGCTGGACAGCTCCCAGCCCAAAGGATGCTGTTCAGTCCACGTTTCGCTTGCTCTATTGGGTGTTTGGGACCAAGGACTGGATCCGAAAAGCTGATCGACAGCAAAGCACCAACGAAGACAAGACAAAACATGCAGTAACTAGATCTTACGTGACAGACCACAAGAAGTTCCTTCACGGTGCTTCGGTCACGTTCCGGTGCTGAATGAACGCCCCACTGCCTTGTGGGTCAGACTTTTGAGTCAAAGACTTCGGTTAGGGTTCCCAAAGAAAAACCCCTTCTGTGGTGTGGGCAGCTGCGAAGTATGATGTGTTCAGATATCTCCAGCGGTCAATCGGGAAACACTCTTTATCTCTCTGCTATTCATCCTTTAAGTTCCAATTCCAAATGCGTACGAGTAGCCACAGTGAGCCGTGACTGTGAACTTGTAGCTCTCGGAAAGAGTAGCAAATTAAAGACAGGGAAAGAAAGAGAATCCATTCTCCGACCTAAGCATTCTCTTCACTCAGCTGCTTTAAACGTCCGCACACTTTGCCAAACAGGGCAACAGGTTGCCCTAGCTGGGACTCTTGAAACCTCTAACGTAGAGGTATGTTGTGTCTCCAAAACACGCGTACAGGACCCAACTTCAGTGTTACTAATTCGCTCCCCTAATACAAGCTCGGCTTCTCGTTTCACTCTTCGCGCGCCGGGTGATTTGGAGTCTAGTGCTCATGGTCAGGCTGGATTTGGAATCGTTTTGAGCGTGAACGCTGAGCGCGCACTGCTCGACTGGATCACAGTCAGCAGCCGTCTGTGTGCAGTTCGGTTGAGTGGTTCTGTGCATATCAACAGCAATGGACTGAAGTGCCGATGCCTGTTTGACGCTTCTGTGTACGCCCCAACTAAGTGCAGCTCTCCTGAGGCTAAAAACGAATTCTACCAGGATTTGTCTCAGCTGCTCCGTAGCGTGCGCTCTACGGACACCGTGGTTGTTGCTGGTGATTTGAATGCTCAAGTCGGAAGCCTAGGCGAGACGGAGAGGAATATGGGAGATCGATATTGCGTTCCAGTCGATCGAACTAATAACGGTGATCAACTCATTCAACTATGTTCCGACCATGGACTATTCTTAGCGAATACAAATTCCTCGCACTAAAAGCGACACCGACTAATCTGGCGTCCTCATGCGCCTTCACAGCGTGGATCGCGAAGTGTAGGGCGATGGAAAAAGCTGCGGCGTTTGGAAACAGCCGTAATCTTTTCCGTCTGATTGGAAAAACCGTTCCAAGTAAACCAGGCATTAGCGAACTGATCAGAGAAGCGAACGGCTCATTGATTCAAACTCAGGAGTGTCGTCTAATTCGCCGGGCGGAGTATTTCGAGATACAGTTTAATTGGCCTTTATCCTGTTCAGGTTTGCTCACTAGCGCAATGGGTACAGTTCTTGTTTTAGATACCGGTCCTCCGTCAGAAACGGAGGTTCTTCACGAGGTAAGCTATCTTAAACTAAATAAGGCTGCCGGACCGTCTATTTTCAGAGACGGTGGCCCAGCACTTTTACTGGAGTTGACAACACTCCTCGGTTTGATATGGGAGAAGGAACAAGTTCCAAATAGTTGGTGTGAATCGGTGATCGCACCGATTTATAAGAAAGGCGATAGATCTTCCGGTGAAAACCACAGGGGAATAAGTCTGGTTAGCATCACATCTAAACTGCTAGCTGGTATCATTCTCTACCGCCTATCTCAGGCCCGCAAACAGTGCTCGCGTGAGAATCAAGCTGAGTTTAGACTTGGTCTAGGTTGTATTGATCACACATTCACTCTTCGACAAATTTTAGAACATAGACACACCTTTCGTAGGCCCACTATCTCCATCTTTCTTGATCCTAAAGCGGTCTTCGACTCAGTCCACCGCACAGTTCTCTGGCGCTGCCTCTTGCTGAAGGGTGTACCAGAGAAATTCATTTCCATCGTAAAATCCCTTTACATATATAGCCAAACCGAGTTAGGGCTTACGGTGATCTTTCACCCGAGTTCACCAAGAGAAGTGGTGTAAATCAGGGTTGCCCCCTCTCTTCTTTCCTCTTTGACTTTGTGATTGAAATGGTCCTAGAGACTGCACTTTCGTCAGGTGATGATAGCGGCATTGAACTTTTCCCGAGTGGAAAAGTGTCCGACCTTAAGTATGCGGACGACATAGTTTTTCTAAGTGAAGATCTAGGTAAGTTGGAAGCTTTTCTGGACAGTTTGACGGGTTGCGTAGCAATGTTCGGTATGCGTTTTGCACCTTCAAAGTGCAAGATGCTCTTGCAGGACTGGGTTGGTCCAACGCCAAACCTTTCAGTGTCCGGGGCGACTATAAACGTGGTAGACAAGTTCTGTTATCTGGGGAGCTGCATCTCACCCGGAGGTAGAATATCGGATGAAGTGTCTCCGTGTATACAGAAGGCTCGCTTGGCATTTGCCAACCTGAGTCATCTGTGACATCGATATGACATCCGTTTACCTATCAAGGGTCGAGTGTACGCTGCAGCAGTGAGACCCATGCTTTTCCATGGTTCGGAGACATGGCCACTGAGGATGGAGGACATACGAAGATTGTCGGTATTTGAACATTGCTCGAATCTGGTGGGAACACCGTGTGAGCAATGCGGAGGTTCGACGGAAAGTCTTAGGCTCAAGGATCAAATCATTGGATGAAACACTTAACCTTACCAGGCTAAGATGGTTGGGACGTGTGTTACGCATATCCTGTGACAGGATTCCTCAAGGCGCCGTGTTCGCTGAGGCGGGTACAGGTTGGGAGATGAGTAAGGGTGGTCAGTCCATGACGTGGAAGAAAGATACAAAAGCCTAACTAGTGGACTTGGCCATGTAGGGCGTATCAGACTTCCTGAGTGGGGTCCAAGAGACCCTCCCACTCAATGGTTAGATAAGTTGGGGGATATGACTAGATACCGTGATCAGTGGCGCACTTGCATCCACAAACTTTCTTCATGGACTTAATTCCATTAATGTAGTTCTCCTTCTACTCCTTTCATACTCTTTTCTCCTTCATTATTTCCTTCTGAGATTGCCACCAAGAGATAGCAACCAAAGCCATTGCACCCAGTGCATGGTTCATGGTCGTCTGAACTGAACTGAATTGAACTTGGCGTGTAACTTATATTGTCAGCCAATAAGGCGTTACCATTAGCTGTTTATTACAGGAAATTGTCAGCCAGTGGAAATAAAGAGTACGAATGAAAGCTGCATTATGCGAATATTTGAGGCATCATTCACTGTTGGTAAAGGCGAAGGGCAGACGAACGTCCAGTTTCTTTCCCGTGATTCAGTCAGGGGTCGACATAATTACTGCTCGTGTTGCGATCTCTTTCAGTTGTATTGCACAAAAGCTGGTCCGCTGCTTCAGTTTTATTGAAAACGAAGGTAGCACAACGTTTTTCTCTCCTTCGATGAGACAGCCATGATATGGGCGTTTTAGCATATTTAGTACTCCAGTTTGAAGGTGGTGACACCCTGAACAGCTGGATAGTAGGTTTCCATAGTTTTCACTAGATGCTAGCAATCCACTTCCAGGAATATCTCAGTTCACTTAGCACCTACCATTTCTTTAATTATCATAAATTTCTCTCAGTTAACTTCCTTCATACTTTCACTGTCTTACTGATGAAAACGTTTGCCTGCACAATTAGCCTAGAGTGTATCCTTCATGGTTCTACACCATTTTTCCTCATTCTTTGATCGGAAGCCTGCTTTTATATCAGCTCCTGTTTCGGATGGACCCCTCAGAATTCTGAATACTTTAATAAGGTTTCCTCCAGTTTTTCTCTTTTCTGGTGAGTCTTGCAATATTTTCTCGTGACTACCCGCTGTCCTTTGCCCATCTGAGTTACGAATCGATGCACTATTTATAAGCAGTTTGTATACGTACACAGTATTCTAAATGTGGCCTCACTACTGCCTTGTAAAAGGGTATGAAAATCTGCTTTTTTTGTAGGAGATTGTTAATCTTAGTCGGAAGAGATATTTCCTACTCTTGAGAACAGCCAGCCTGCACTGTTAAACTCACCTGTAGCTGAAAGCGATTATGACACCCAAATCTCCTGTTCCTCGTACCGTATCGATCCTTTGGTTACTTCACTGGTTACTTCTGATGGCTCTGAATTGTCACTGTCATTGTCATTTGGTGGTAGACAATAATTCACTGTCGTCCGGTTCGTTACCGCACCAGACCCAAGGGGACCTCATGTGGACCAATACGACGAGACTGCACATTGATGTGGTGTGATCGCTTGCATGCCTTCATAACCCATCTGGTTTTAACCTCTATGCCCCTGGAGAGGACACTCCAGTGAATAAACACAGAGGGAAGAAGTTTAAAGTTCTAAAAGCCTTCACTAGATGGACGTAGGAGTGGAGTACCTGGGGTTTATCTCGACGGTGGGAGAAGTCATCGCACTTCATTGGGCAGCTATCGCCCGCCTGAGCTGGACAGCTCCCAGCCCAAAGGATGCTGTTCAGTCCACGTTTCGCTTGCTCTATTGGGTGTTTGGGACCAAGGACTGAATCCGAAAAGCTGATCGATAGCAAAGCGCCAGCGAAGACAAGACATCAATCTTCAGGGAATCTATTGTGATCGCTAGGCACGCCTGCTGACCGGCCTGCACGAGAGTACGCACGATAGGGGCTGATATTTAGAGGCTTACGAGGTTTGAGAAGATGTGAGTCACCAGAGAGAGGATTATTCCTGACACTATTTTACAATGAACCGTTGCGAGTATCGGCCGTGTTATAAATGACAGCATTATAAGTGGATGGATGGGGCAAAGAGGGGCGGTTGGAGACAGAAGAGAAAGGTTAAATAAAGGATAGGGAACTCTGGCAGTAGCCCACTTTGTCACTACCCACTCCGCTCGATGTGATAGGGAGCGCGATCTTCATTAGCCTGCGCGACGATTGATATAGAATGGAATTCTTTCTAGTCGTGCAGTTTATGGGAAATGTTAGACGGGTACTAGTATGGTGTCCAGCCGCAAAGCAGGAGACCGATTAGGGTTTTCAACCAAAGCCTTTAGTTCTAACAAGAACCAGTCCACAAGCGGCGGTGTGCCTAAAAGGAAGCGCATTTGCTTGGATCAGTTATTCTTGCACTAATTTCACCAACCGAGTTACCAGCTCAGATCGACACCCAACCTGGAGTACCAGGATACTTGACTTCGTTTGGCTTCTACCCATTGACCTTTCAGGCATGATTGTGTCTCCGCATCATGGAAGCCATCCCGTAGAGCTTTTTGTGTCATAGAGGCACGCAAGCCGTCACACCACGTCAAGATGCAGTCTCGTCGTGGGACGTATGGGGTATCTGCGATGAGTAGCACCTCTGAGTTAGTAGACTGTCATTTGTGATCTCGGCATACTCCCCAACAAACTCCAGCTCTGACAAACAGAGAAAGGATAACGGGAGTAGACTTCTCCAGTTTTGTGCAGACAATCGGTTACTCCTATCTAGTACGAATATCCGACACAGCTTGTGTCGCACGGCGACATGGCGTTCTAACGCTTCAGATACTTTGAGTCACACTGGTCATACCGCAATAAGCAACCGGTGGCGCGGTTATATTCAGAACTGTAGATCTTACTGGTCCACGTACGTAGAGTTTGACCATGCATTAGTTAGCCGTGTAGTGTTTGTGTGATCCAGAAGTAAGCATCCGTTTTGAACAGCAATTAGCACATGAACTAGGATCCACGACCAACAGTAATGTAGATGAGCATTGGGTCCATATCCAGCAGGCAATGCAAGTGGCAGCACGTTTCGCCTGTGGTCCAGAATTCGATGTCCATTAAGGACACTGGATTTCGCAAGAGGCGATCAGGCTAATAGAGTAAAAACATCAACTCTCAAACTGCAAGGGGATGACTAGGATACAAAGAAATCTACAAAACAAAGTTACGGAAAGCCTTAGGGAGGATCGGGAGAAATGGTGGGTCAAAGTAGCCAAAGCAATGGAAATAGCAGTTGGTTCATGTAACAGTCAGAGACTGTTCAAACTTTTTCGCGACACCGGTGGACGGCGAACTCAGGTCAGTGAAACGATATGCGATAGAAATGGAGAACCCATTCATGGCAAAGAGCAAAGGATCGACCGTTGGGTCGAATACTTCAAGGAACAGATTAGCTGGCCGCGCGCTAATGTAGTTACTCCGATGTCAACAACTGTGACTCCTTGGGGAGTATCACCTGAGCCCCTATCGGAAGTGGAAGTGGAGTCATGTATTCAATTACTAAAGCGAGGGAAAGCGGCCGGTCCCGACGAACTTCCCCCAGTTCTTTTCAAAGTGGGTGGAAATGCTTTGATAAAATCACTTACGACCGTCATATGTACTGTCCCACGGTGCGCTCAGTTTTGTTGTATAGTTGAGACTTGGGGTCTGCCTGTGGAAGACATTCGTCGTCTTGAGGTTTTCGACCACCGATGTTCAAGCAGTATCGCTAAGATTGGATGGAATGACCGAGTGAGCAATCCTGAGGTCGGAAAGTGAGTACTTGATGCTAATTCAGAGAACGTTCTGTCACAGTGTATCCAGATTAGTAAACTTCGTTGTGTGGGGCACGTATTACGTATGGCAAACTTACGTCTACCATACCGTGTCCTATTTTCCGTTCCTCCTCAGGAGTAGAAAAAACCACGTGGAGGTCAACAAATGACGTGGAAACGAGGAATGAGAAAATGTACAGCAAACTTAGCAAAAGTAGGTGCTTCATATCTTCGTGGGTGGGGTCCAAAAGATCCATCTACCAGTTGGCTGGAGACACTGAAGGATATGGCAGCGAACCGTGAACAGTGGCGATCGTGTTGTCATTTTTTATCGAATCAGAATGACTGATCGATGTGCGTTTGTACAGTTAGACTGTGTATTGCGTGTGTTGGCTACTAGGGCATTCTTTCCTTTTCTTACCCGTGTAGGTCTACTCCCTGTCCATCCTGTATATTCATACTTTCTAATTCAACGTGCAAGATGGTGAGAAAGGCAGTGGTCAGTGGGGCTCGTCCTACTGTTTAAAGCTGTACGGTGATGATGATGATGTTGGTAGTACCGATAACGGCGATTGTCTTATTCAGGTGTGCTTTGTCCACAGATTAATTGTGGCGGGTACACACTTCTGCCATAAGAAGCGTCATACACCGACATGACGTCCTCCTACGTCTTCACAACGTTAGACTGAAATTGACCACATTGTCATTAATCACCTTTGGCGTAGATCAATTGTGGACTCAGATCACGCCTTGGTACATGCTTGCTTCTGTTTTCGTCTCATTTGTGGTAGCACAAACGCTAGAGCCACCAATCCCGCACAATTATTTGTAGACAATAACCGATGACCTGCCTTCCGAACAGAGTTGTCTACACGATTCTCGATGAATCCGGATGTCCAAGACCCAGATGAATGCTGGGAACAGGTCCAGGAAGCCTTGTGTACCGCTCCTAATGCCACACAGGACTCTAGCTCAAGTAAGTCTCATAAACGATGGATATTTGCGACATCAGTTGCTCCGTTGGATGCTCGCAAATCTGTCCCTTCGGATGCCACGTTCAATGAAGTGTGCCAATCCCTGAAATCCCAACCGACTGGGAGCCTGAAAAATGACAGCGAGCAGTGGTGGATCGCGAAATACAGAGAAGTGGAAAAGGTTGGGTCCATTGGCAGTACTCGCAACCTTTGCCGTCTGATTAGAAGCACCGGCCCACTAAGGCCCAGGGAAGGTGAGTTAATCAAGGAATCTGACGGCTCACTGATTCACTCTCATGGACGTTGTCTGGACCGTTGGGCGGAGCACTTTAGGGAACAGTTCAGTTGGCTACCTTCAACAGTGAACCTTCCGAATATAACTGACAGAAAAACCATGCGTATGGATATCACTCCTCCATCAGAAATGGAGGTTATGCAGGAAACAGGTTACCTGAAAAAGTACAAAGCTGCTGGACCGGATGGGTTGTCTCCATATTTTTTCAAGGGTGGAAGCGAAACTTTGGTTTCGGAATTAACAAAACTCCGGGTTATTTGGGATAGGAAATGGTGTAAATCGGATGATTGTATCGAGTTACAAGAAAGGTGGCAGGTCGCCTTGTGAAAACCACAGAGGAATTACTTCGGTAAGTACCGCATTCAAACTGCTCACCAGTCTTATTCTCCAACGATTATCCAGCGCGCTAAATGTGTATGCTTGAGAATCAAACCAGTTTCAGACCCGGCTGGGGTTGTATCGACCACATCTTTACTCTTCAGCAAACCTTAGAGCACAGAGACATCTTCCATAGACCCACAATCTGTCTTTCTTGATCTGAAAGCGGCGTTTGATTCAGTTGATTGCACAGTTCTCTGATGGTGTCTCTCGTTGAAGGGTGTGCCAGAGAAGTTTATTCCTCGTTCACAATGCTTGTACGCAAACAGCCGAAGCCGAGTTCATGCTTGCGGCGATCTTTCACCCGAGTTCACCACGGAAAGTGGTGTTCGTTAGGGTTGCTCTCTCTCACCCTTTCTCTTCAGTTTTGTAATTGAAGTGATTCATGACGTAGCACTGTCTTCATGTGGGAATAGTGGCACTGATCATTGCTCAGGCAGTAAACTGTCTGACTTGAAATACGCGGACGACATTGCTCTTCTGAGTGAAGATCCAGATAACTTGCAAGCTTTCTTTCTTTTCTTTCTAATCAACAGCGTAGAAATATGTGGGATGCGTTTCGCACCTTCAAAGTGAAAAATTCTATTGCAGGACTGGTTTGGCTTAACACCAAACCTTTTCTTGGCAGGTGAAGCTCTAGCGGAAGTAGATAAGTTTTGTTACCTGGGTGGTTACATCTCACCGGATGGACAGATAACGGATGAATTGTTATCGTGTATACAGAAGGCGCCTTTGAGTTTTGCCAACCTCGGCCATTTGTGGCGTCAGCGTGACACCCGGTTATCTGTTAAGGGTAGAGTGTACAATACGGTAGTGAGGTCCGTTCATCTGCGCGGCTCAGAAACATGGCAGTTAAGGGCAGAAGATGGACGAAGACTGTCGGTGTTCGAGCATCGACTTCTTCGTAGCACTGCCCGAATATGATGGGGACACCGTATCAGAAATGCTGAGGTTAGGCGTAACGTGTTGGGAACCAGAGGTCAGTCTCTGGATCAATTACTGAATCTAATGAGATTAAGGTGGTTGGGACATGTTCCGCATGCCCACCGATAGACTTCCTCGGCATATGCTGTTCTCCGAGGCAGGTAGTGGTTGGAAGGTAAATCGAGGTGGTCAGTCCATGGACATGGCAAAAAGGTAAGAAAGCCTTGACCAATTAGGACGTGCTAGATTTCCGGGTTAAGGTTTACGTGACCTGCCTACCAAATGGTTGGAAACATTAAGTGATATGGCTGGGTATCGCGACTAACGCCGTGGTTACATTCGGACTATTTTCTTGTCTTCTTGATCCCCACTTATTGCTCTGATTTTTTGATCTTTTCCGGCTTATGCTTCTATTCTTTTTGCTCTTTACTGAACGGTGTCGGGAGGTAGCAACCGAAACCAGAGCACAGAAGTGTGAGGTTAGTGGTCGTATAAACTGAACTGATGAGGATCTCCACTGCAAGTCTTTGGATCCCGTTTCCGACTACCCATAATAGTGCAGCGGGCTTTTCAGGCCATGGGGTGCGCCCGTTTCACTGCATTCATAGTCGGCTGCGTAACACAGTAGCAAGAAGTTTATTAGAGCTCTCCTAATTTCTCCAGACACCTGCAAAAAATGGACCTAAGGCGTGCAGGTTGGTAGTTCTGTGGCCGTAATCATCTCTCGTGGATAGCCATCACTGCCACTGCCTTCCAATCCGACGGCAATACCCATTGACCAAGTGTAGTACGATAGATACGGCAGACATGCATACCCATCACAACAGTGGTTTAATTATAGCTGAATGGATATGCGTCGGTCCCGCTAACTTATTTCTGTGCACCTTTCAGTAGTCCTTGCCTTTCTTTCCGTTGTCCGCAGACATGGAACGTGCACACTGGTGACCCTGCCAACACTTTTTACCCATCAACTGAGTGCACACTTTCAAAGTAAAAGCTAAGAACGCTTGTTATACCTTGATCGTAGTCACACACGTCCTTCCCATCCCTCGAAACCAGAGGTCTTGGCCCATTTCTAAAAAACTTTTTTGACAGAATGTATCGATGATATTTCTCACGACTCGGCTTAGATCTGTTGGAAGGTGCTAGTTCAAAGGTTTTCTTTGCACTGTATCACTCACTTTCGCTTTTACATTCATGCGACTAACCCCTGTGGGAGAACAAGTCGGCTTCCTGAACATCTCTGGTGAGGGCTTTCCATTCGTTTTGGTCCGAGGCAAAGTCAGTACACAGTGAAATCCAGTTCTTGCGCCACACACAAAGTTTGAAGACTGACTGAAGGCCTAAATTTTCTACGTCCGCTTTGACTGTGTTGACCCGCGTGTTCATCTGACCGCCAAGGCGACATCTCTAGTCTGGACAAGGTGCCGGTAGAACGCCTCTGCCTGTGGGTTGCATCTCGGGTCGACGGAGAACGGAGGTCAAGCGCGCAGATCGTCCATATGAATGACAAAGTAAAATGCGAGGTTCATAACAGTATCAATCCCCTGATGAATGGGGTTATTCCACCACTTTCTATCATTACCCCTGTCATGTCGATAGACGAGATAGTTATTTGTATCGCCTGTGAAGTACGGTCGTTCTCCTGGGCATCTGCGTCTCAGCGACTGAAACTGTTTCAGTACCACAATTTTCGGCTCTAGTAATCGGTTTCACGCACATTTCCTTATGCTACATATCTTAGTGTACAGTAATATCGAAACCATCCTGAAGAGAACGTTAATGCATTTTTTGATTGTCTCACATGCAGCGGAGCACCCGAGAAGCTACTACACTTTTGATTCTGCATCAGCTGATCTTCCAGTGCGCCGGCTTAACTGTGATCGTTTGGTGTTCTATATCTGCATCATGTGGTTATCTGATTGGTGTTATCTGTTCTCTGCGATACAGGACTTCTAAGAGAAGACCTAGATATATTCTCGTTTCCCTGGATGCAGCTTTGCGACGTACTCTCTTCCAGTATATTTCCCATTACTGCCATCGGCTGATGGTCCTTACGTGGTGGACTCTGCAGACCGAATGGTGTTTTAGTCCCTAATCATGAAGTAATTTCTCAGTCCTGTGGGTTGATCTTATGGCCTTACTGACTTTCGGACGAAGTTGCCAGTACCTCATGCGCTCCCATGTCCGTGCTTGAGATATCAGGCACAACAAGGTATCTTCCCGCTGTGCGAACAAAAACCTCTCCCGATATTTGGGTCCGCAAACTTAGTCAAGATTGTTTTTGTGGTCTCACTTGAATACCAGGTCTTGGGTGCCTCCGTAATTCTGTCATGTGAACTACTTTGACGCCGGTCTTTTGGCATATACCTAGCAGCCATATGATATTCTACTGTTGCTTAGTTCCCGTCATGTTTTAGTTCCCTACATGATGGTCTCTTCGAGGTTAGTAAAACCTTATTTGATGCAGTTATCTCGTTGGTCCCTTCGTTTAAAACTGAAGGCGCTAAGAATCAGGCTTTTGTCACTGAAAGCATGCGTCAGCCTGTCAACTATGAACTACTCTTATTTTTTTGTTTCAAATAACTTTTACTTACTGTTTAATTTTACGCGATTATTTTCTGCCAGAGGACAAGTCGGCTCCATGGATATCCCGAATCATAAACAACCATGCGCGGCAGTTGGATACAAGCTCAGCGCAAATCATCATCCAGTTTCTTTTCTAGTATCGCAAATCGTGGGTCGTATGTTATCCTAGGTGCTTCTTGTCTTTCTCGACGGTGCTCAACCAAGTTTCCAGTTGACCACCAAAGCAACAGCGCCATCCTGTACATGGCGCAAGACAGTGTCTGTCTGGACAGTTCTGTGTTGAGTGGCCGGAGTATGTGACCGAACCACTGCAGGTGAGGGTGTTGAACGGCGGAGCATTGGTCAATGTCGCAACATCGCCTTATTTCGTCTTTTGATAGTATTTCCTGCCAGCTTATATGAAGAATTCCGTGCAGATACCAGTGGTCGAAAACGTCCAGCCTCCTAGTATCTTCAGCTCGTTTGCAAACTCCAGGTCCGAGATATACACCGTTGGACTCAAGTGGACACCAGCCAAGGCTTCGCTCATTGTCGTCGACTGCATAGTTGAACAACACCGGTGAGAGGGGGCATCCCTGTCTAATTCCGGAATTGATTGCAAACGCCAAAGATTCTCAGCTATACACTTGGACACGTGGGCTAATGGAGGGATAGTAAGCCCTTAAGATCCTTAAGAGTTTGGCACGAATACCGTCAGATTCCAGTATGTTTTAAAGGTACTCACGACTAATCGAGGTCCGAGATTCGAATCCCAGACATCACCGGTTACTTTTGTGATATACAGTAATCTACTGTCTTTCGGATCGTTACCACACCTGACTTAATGGGACCTTATGTGATTCATCGCCACTCCAAGTCTTAGGGTCTGATTGCCGGTTATCCCCAATAGTGCAGTGGGCCTTCATGGGTATGGGATAAATGCCCCTTCCGCTGCACTCATGCGTAAGCGTGTAATAAAAAAGGCAGCCCGGGAATCAACGAGGCAGGCCACTGTTGGCTGCTGGAACTTGAAGCAGTGTTCCAGTACTCAACACAATATGAAAAGTTGGTCCACACAATCTATGCCACGGCGGAAACCTTCCTTGGTTCGGTCGATTGCGGGAGTCTATCACAACTGAGAAACGACCGAGTCGCAGTATAAAAAAGATCTTTGCAGCGACGTTAACTAAACTGATACCCCGGTAATTCTCGCACATTTTCTTGCCCCCTCTCTTCGGAATGGTTACCAGAATAAAGGCACGCCAGCCCGTTGGAAATGACTCTCCCTACCATATAGATCGAAACAGCACGCGCAGCCTGTCCATCAGTGATGAGAAACAGGTCTTATACACTTCTCGTGGTATGCTGAAATGCCCGCCACTGGTACCAAAGATACAAGTCTTAGCACGTTCTGTCTGCATATGGATACGTTGGTCCGGATCACTCCAGCACTTCCAATATACTACCCTAACGCTTCCACATAAACGGGTTTCGAGGAATCCCTTCCATCAGGATTACTAAAGCACTGATCTCACACTATCCTACGCACTTTCAAGTATTTTATCCACAAAAGATTTGTAGATCTGTTTGGAAGACGCCTTGAAATGAGTATATACCGCTTCAATTTAGCCACCGTGCCAGCATATCGGGTAGTGCTCGTGCTAGATGTCTAAGCACACGGCACATGCTTATCTTCGGCGCGTGCAACATGCAATGCTCTCCATTAAGTGTTTAGCACATCCACTAGACAAGTATGACACTATCGACATGCAAAAATAAAAAATAAAACCCATCACTAGTATTAATCCCTAGTAGTATGGTCCGTTCGTAAGATCGGTTACCGGTGGGTCTGTTTAGTATCCATTCTTCCCCAGGTTAGAACTGAACTGTTACGAAGGAAATCGACCAGCCTGGTACTGTGGATTTTTACCAAACATTTTACTTCGATAAATGCCTTTCAGTACTAGTCGGCGTTAAAATAAATTAGGCTACAGACAGTCCTGTTTGATGCACCATAAAAAGAGTGAAATTAGGATGGTTTTTAGGATTTGATTTAGTATATAAAAGTGAATTTATCTGAAAAAAGTGACAGAAGTTATCGGAGCGCAAGATATATTTCACACGAGTGCTCTAGACCGTCCCTGAACCGCTCAGAAAACACCCGAAAACCGCTCAAAAACAGGCCAAAACCCGACCGGTTTAGGAGCGGTTTTGCTAAGAGCGGAATAATTTTTAAAAATACACGCAAACAGCAAGCAACAGTTTCTAGCTGAATAAACATCACCAGGTTATTTTGCTGTGTATTAATTACTAGTGGTCAAATTAAAATACGATACACAAATACTACAAGTACATCATTTCTAGCGTTTTGAAGCACCTAAGTAACACGTGTTACTCGTACAATGCCTAAAGCTATTGGGCCGACGTTGGGCTAAAATAGCTTGTAACATGTGCCTTAAAAGATTGCACAGAAGTTCGGGGAATTTCACAGGAAATATATTGATAAAAACATCATGATGTTTATTAAATTACACCTGTGGCAAAACAACGGCATATTTTGTTTTAAATGCTTTCAGTCAGCCACTTTTATAGTAAACTCTAATTTTCACAAAAAAAGCTTTTTTATTAGTGGCAAGTTAGTGGTTCCGATCGAAAAGATGGGTAATGGGCAAATGGACTGAGGAGGGAGCGCGTTCAGTCTTCAGTCTTCAGGTAAAGGGCAGTGGGAAGTCATCCCGTATGAGCCCCATCACATCGTACTCTACTGACTCGGCTGGATGTCGGTGCTCCGCCAATAAACCTTCAGGGTCTGGTCCAATTTCCTCTTGAATAGTGTCTCGGTTTCCTCTTCCACCACTTCGGTCGGTAGAGCGTTCCAGAGATTGGTCACCCTCCTTGACAATCGATAGATGGCCGGTAAGCCGGTGGGATGCACCTCACGAAGCGTCATGGTGTGTCCTCTGGTACGATTATTATTCCTGAGCGGGAATTCCGCCTGTAGTTCCCGGCCCAACTCACCGCAGATTATGCGCCTGGCATAGATGAGGTCGCCTCGAAGCCGTCGATAGGCAATGGGAAACAACTCGGTGACTTTTAGGCGTTCCTCACAGCTGAACCCACGCAGTCCGGCCACGAGGCGTGTGGCAGCACGTTGCACCCGTTCCAGTTTGGCTTCTTCCGCCGCCGTGCACGGGTAGACAGCTGGACCGCCATATTCCAAACGAGGACGTACATGTGAGACATAAAGCAGTCGGAAAGTGTCCCGGGGTAGAGGCCCAAATGAACGGCGGATGGGACCAAGTATCTTCCACGCTGAGGCGCACGCTCTCTCAGTGTATGCTCTTGTCTTCAGATTGCTGGTGACAACAACTCCGAGATCCTTTTCCTCCTGCGTGTGACGGAGTACGATACTCCCAAGGCAGTAGCCGGAAGTATCGTTGGGGCCACCAATCCTCATGCTCGCGCACTTGTCCACGTTTATCGGTAGACCCCAGGTGGTCGAACAATTGACGAGGGCCTGCAGATCCTCCTGTAGTATCTCGCGATCCTCTGCCGATCGAATGGTGCGCCAGATCTTGAGATCATCGGCGTAGATAAGGCATTGGGATGGAATGGTCTGTGGTAGGTCGTTTACAAACACTAGAAACAACAGGGGTCCTAGCACGGAGCCTTGCGGCACGCCACTGCCAACTGGATACCACGCGGACTGGGACTGTGCAACTCTCACGGAAAAGGTTCTCCCGACCAAGAAATCCTCAATCCAGTGAGGCATGGGCCCTGAGATGCCCATGGCCCGGAGTTTCAGCAACAGCCCATTGTGAGGAACTTTGTCAAACGCCTTACTAAAGTCCACGAAGATGACGTCCGTGACATATCCCTCGGCCTTGGAGTTCGACCAACTTTCACGGGCGGTCAACAGGTTTGACAGACATGATCTGTTCCGCCGAAAACCGTGCTGCTCTGCGCATAGCAGTTGACAGCGCTCCAGATGTTCACGTATACGAACAGCCACCAGCCTTTCCATGACCTTTCCAGCTAAGGAAGTGAGGCTAACTGGGCGGTAGTTGGCCGAGGTGGATTTTGTCCCACCCTTGTACAGCGGAACAACAACTGCTTTTTTCCACTCCTGAGGTAGACTTCCAGCGGCCAAAGACAAATTGAACAACCGCGTTAGTGGTGTAGTTAGCTGGTCCGCCAGCTCCTTCAACATCAGCGGATGCACGTCGTCCGGTCCCGGTGACTTATGGGTTTTGATGGACTTGAACATCTTGTTCACTTCCGGCTCCCCAAAATCATACATAATGAACAGCGGCGAGCTGCTTGGGCAGGAGCACCGAGACTTAAACCCAGTACGAAAGCACAAAACAGGTTGACATCATTTCGAATTTTGCTCAGTTCGCACAGAACAGGTAACATACTACTTTGGCTGGTCGTGCCTACAGCCACCTACAGCTCGGTGTTCCACTTAACAGTTCAGAAATTCGTCAACAGTCAGACTACACAATAAAATGATCACCAAGTGCATAACTTAACAAAAATCTGCAACACTAACAACTTACTTTCAGTTTTGATGACAGGATTTGCAAGGACAATCACATACAACAACAAAAGGCAAACACAACGCATCGCATCGAATGTGCGGCTTGCCGATCAAGGTCAGTCCAGACCACTTCAGTTCAGTTCAGTTCAGTTCAGTTCAGTTCAGTTCAGTTCAGTTCAGTTCAGTTCAGTTCAGTTTGCACAGGACAGGTAATGGCTACGACCAATCGAGCTTCCAGAATTCCTTCGATGGTATGCTCACCAGTTATGCACCCACCGCTGCCGAGTGTATTTCGTCGGATCCCCGCTAAAAATGAGAGGGAAACAGAAAACCTCATCGCACATCAACTGCGAGAGACATTACGCATTGTGAGCTTTCACTGAGACAGTATGCAATGAGGGAAAAAGTCTATTAAAACATAATCCAGAAGGCTCAAAGTGCTACCCGTCATCCATCTAGTTGATACACTCAAGGCTCATTACAAGGAAAGATCTCGTACCACTTGCGATCTAGGGCACCTTTGAAGGATTGGACTGTCCGCAGATCTACCATTCCACCAGCAGACCGTTCCGACTGTTAGAAACCCTGTTGCTGAAGAAGTGCGATCTAGCCATCAAACTAGATCGGGCTTTCATCAGCTTCTTTTCATGTCCCTTTGTTCTGGAGTCTACGGCCACTTGGAATAGACTATCTGGTCTAAGGCCACAAAAGCTCTTCATCACCTTGAACGTTTCTAAGGAATCCCCTCGACTTCTCCCCCTTTCCAACGAGACGAGATTCAGGTCACAGAGTCTCTGCTCGTGAGTCTTACCCCTCTGCCCTTCAACCATTCGTGTGGTGAGCCGCTGGACTTTCTCGAGGCAGGCGGCGTCCTTTTTGTAGAAGGGTGACCAAGCCTGCACGCTACCTTCTAAGTGAGGTCCTACTATAGCCATGTAAATAGGTACGAATACCTCCGGCTTCCGGCAAGACAAAGCTGATCGCAGCCTAAAGAGCTCCCCACGAGCCTTATGCGCAGCAGCGTTGCACTGCTCCGACAATTTGAAGTCACTGTTCATGATGACCCCAAGGTCTTTAACCCTACTGACTGCCTCTACGGTGAATAGCCCTTGATCATAGGTGACAGTTAGGCTCTCTGTTGCCCTTGACAACAAATGGCTTTTTTGAGCGTTCAGAGGTAAGTCCCATTTGTATGCCCAGTTCAGGACGGTACCTATTTCCCTGCCCAAGTCCGCCCTACCCTTAGATCCAACAATCTCCACATCATCCGCAAAAATAAAGCTGGGCGATTGAAAAGTGGATGCTAGGTCATTAATAAATAACAAGAATAGGACCAGGCCTAGGACGGATCTCTGAGGTACACCATTGGTGACATTCATCAAACTGGAGCACCTGTCCCCCACTTTGACGTAAAACGTCCTGCTGGAGGGGAAGTCCTCCAGCCACCTATATACTGGCACACCTATACCGAAAGTCTCCATCTTGCATAGCAAAAGACGACGATTAACGGAGTCGAACGCCTTGCCAAAGTCGAGGTAGCATACCTCAACTTGCTTACCTTCGTCCACTCGTCGATTTACTTCATCTAAGAAGCACAGGAGATTGGTCAGACGAGATCTGTTTTTCAGGAATCCATGCTGCGCCGGACTTAGCATGGAGTGCTCCAGTAAGTGCTGGCAGATAAAAGCACGGATGATCTTCTCCAGGACTTCAAATAGAATGCTAGTTAAGCTTACCGGCCTGTAGTTCTGCACAGTCGACTTAGGCCCACTCTTATGTACTGCCACGACTGCAGCGACTTTCCAGTTTGCGCAGGACGAATGTAGCCCAGACCAATTGTACTTCCAGATCGTTGTGTTTTCGGCCAGTCTGTCGGGATCATTTATAGGTCCCCAGAAGCAGATCCTCGCGGAATGCTGACTGGCGTGCGACATTTGGCTGGCAATGGTCACTGCCTAATTTTGGGTGACTTCTACTCACCGAATGTGGACTGGGAGAACCTACGGTGCAATGCAGCAGCGCATTCAATTTCCCGCGAGTTCTTTCCAACGGTGCTGCAGCTCTTCTTGTAACAACTCGTCAGAAGGCCCACCCGAACCCAGGATCGCCATACGCCTGTCCTAGACCTGGTGATATCTCCAAGGCGCTCACATTGAGTACCTACCTCCACTAGGGTGCTGTTACCATGAAGTGTTGAACATTAGCTGGAAGAGAGGAGCGACCTTTGTTCCCAGTCCACAGGGTGGACTCAACTTCCGGCGAATGCCGTTCCAAGAAGTCAGGGGGGCTGCACCCTCACTGATGTGGTACCCGCCAGGACCGTACGATATAGACAAGGTTTGGGGAATAATTCAGGATGAAATCCTTCAATTGTGCCAAACTTTTGCTCTGCCGTCCAGACGGCGACCGCATGCTTAAGGCCCAACTTCATTTGGTTCGCACCTTAGGCGTCTTTTGATGCTTCAGAATCGAGTATGGAACCAATGTCACGCGACTGGATAGGGATATGACCGATACCGCAACATCTGAAATTAGTGTACCCAGCTGGGGCGAGAAAAGCGACGTATCTTCGAGGAGGCGTTAGCAATGGACTCGGTTCGAGCACTCAAACGCCTGTTCGCATATCTGCGACGGAGGACGCGAGCGACCACTGCAGTCCCGGCCCAACAGGACGGACACTCGCTGGGAGCTACAGATGAATACAAGGCAGAAATACTGGCGAGACACTACTTATCAGTCTGTGCTCCCGATCAGAGGCACAATCATCCCTCACACGTTGCAACGGAAGCCCCTCGAATGCCGTGCCAAGAAATCACCGAGGAAGGTGTGGTGGCAACCTTGAGAACCATCAAAGTCGACCAATCCCTGGGATCTTACGGTGATCATCCTTCAGTGGTAAAGAAGCTGGCCGATGTGTTAACTCAGCCGGTCACACGACTGTTCATTGCGTCTTTAGCAGCGGGAAAGCGTCCTCAAGAATGGAAGAAAGCTGTCGTCGTGCCACTATACAAAGGTGGGGCGAAGGCCGAGGCTGTCAACCATCGACTTGTCAGTCTAACACCGCTGGTATGGAAGGTTATTGGGCGCCTGCCGTCAACGCGAATCCGGGAACATATAGGGGTATACGACCTACCATGCCGACAACAACATGGCTTTTAGAAAAGTAGGTCGTGCCTGACAAACTTGGTAATCGCACGAGAACGCTGGACGATAGCCAAGGCGGAAGGACACCCTACGTATGTAATCTTCTTGGATTTTATCGAGGCTTTTACAAAGTCCCGCATGGCCGTCTTTTAGGTAAGGCTAAGGCTCTTGGTGTTGTAGATCCCGTGATTCTGTGGATAGAGGACTTTCTAAAAGGCAGAACTTTTGCAGTACGAGTAGCACACTCAGTCAACTTGGCAAGTGGCTTCTGGTGGTGTTACACAAGGGTCTGTTCGGGGTCTGCTCCTCTCCCTGGCCTATATCAATGATCTACCGCCAGTCTTTCAATGGCCGTGTCTCATCTGCGCAAACAAATTTAAGATCTGGCGCAGGAATACATGAAATGCGGAGGAGCTCGTTCCTCAGAAGGGCATCAAAACCCTTGAGAGATGATCAGATCTGTGGTCACTGCCAGTCAACACCGACAAGTGTGCGCATAAACGAGTAGGAGCACCGTCCAGTAGTGGGATTTGCAATACACACTGGGCACCCCTTCGGCGTTCTGTCTGCAAAAAAGATCTGGGAGTGATGGTGGCCTTGTCACTAAAATCGAAGCACAAATCTGGGCTCTTTGGTCAGCTTGGAGTATCCTCAGGCGGATTACTCGATTATTCCGCTATCTCTCACTCAAAGCTTTCAAGGTACTGCATGCAACCCATGTGCCTCACGGGTTGGAGTACGGGGGGCCAGCTGCTTTCCTTTGTATGTAGGCAGAAATGGCAAAGTTGGAAAGAGTACAGAAAAGCTCAACCCGCCTTACCGGAGAGCTACTTGGGGTCAGCTACGAAGAGCGGCTGAAGGTCACAGGGCTGTTTCCGGTGGTCTATCGGAGAGTCTGAGGAGACCTGATCTTCACCGGACGTATCATCAGACGTGACTTCAGCCCAGAACTACGTGCAGAGCTCCCTCTTCGCGGACATGACCGTATGAGGGGATGCCCGCTAACTCTAAAGAAACTGCAGCCGCTGGGCCTCCCACCGGTGTACCGTCTATCGTAGAGGGCGACCAATCTATGGAACTTGCTGCCAGCCGAAATGGTGGAAGAGCCCAACGACACATTGTTCAAGCGACTTCTGGATGTATTTCTAAAGGGATGAAAATGGGGGGGGGGACACACATGAGTCTACATCACTGTGCTGTGGTGAGAAGGATTATGCTGGAAAGATACCCTCTGCCTCTATTATGAAGAGTGAAGAGTGAATGAAGTTCCTTCGGCTCCTGGAACTGCGCGTTGAGCGCCTTGTCTGAAGGTCAGAATATTTTGGACAGCATCGCTTGGCGGCACGCTTGAATACGAACTATTCATGGTGTGTCTATATGTATTGTTTGCGATATAGCTACTTATCAATGAGTTGTCTCCTATTTTTCCTCGTTTCTTTCACTGCATTTGGTGCACTGATTTTTCTTCACCTCTGACTCAAAAGTTTATATTAACTCGACTCCGAACTTGGATGAGTCTCTTGGATCTAGACCCATGTGGTTCCGCAGCTAGTCATGTGTTCAGCCTTCCTTGTTCTGACCATCCAGCTACCAAGGTAAGCCAAAAGGGGTTCGGGTGTTCATTCTAGAGTCGAAGATCGCCCACCTGAAAGCTCTGATCATGAATTCGCCCCGAACAGCTGCTGCGGCTACTCAGGCAGTCAGGGTATCCCAGCGGATAGTTCTTTATGATGTTACGCTAATTAACAGGACAACCAAAGCATCTAGTAGAGCCTTTGTTTGGGGTCCATTTTCGAAAGTCTCATGTCCAGTGGATCAAGCCAAAACTCTACTTACTGGCCTGACCACCGAAATTCCCACTCCAGACAGGGCATCTCGGCTGCTTTCGAAGTGTAAGAAAAAGACATTAGAACTGTTCTTTGGATTCATCACTTAGAATACGTCCCTGAGTCTGCCCACACAGAAGAGCATGCTGGGAAAGAAATACGGGCGCGTCAGGGGGTCTTACAAGACAACCTCTTCACATTCACCCAGAAGGAAAACAGGACCTCTGTACCAAATCTGGAAACTGGAAATCCTCATGGAATAACGACGGCTCAAAGCTTTCTCGCTCTGCCCATGTTGTCCTAACCAGACTAGAAGATAAACCGGAGCCAGTTGAATCCACTGGACTCGCATCCCTCGGCTCCCCCCAGATGTTCATCTTCCCCCCTCCCCCGCGGCTCACTCACCAACCGAGTCTCTGGCATTCAGTACTTCAGCCGCGGGCGTTGATAAGTCCAACAGCCAGCGGCAAATAAAGATCATCAACAAAACCGCAGTGACTAAGAAATCCCTAAGAAAACAGGCATTCAGGAAAGAAAATGCCATCGCTCCTCGCCTAGCCCTTCCTAGCTTTGCTATCGGGATATGTATGCCTTTGAGATTCAAGCGGAACGAGATGGGCTACCTGGTACTCGCTCTCCACCTCCGTTTCCTGGTTACTTCTCGGCCCCACTACTCCCTGAACCGACAAGTCCTCTGCGGGAACCACAGGTACAGGTCCCCCCTCCGTATACTCTACATCCGCCTCAAACTTCGTTATCGTCTCGAACTCCTTTTCGCCCATCCTCAAAGCGGACTCGGCCTCCGGAAACGGCTTTGAAAAAAGCAGCCTCAAAAAAGACGAAGCCTCTGCAAAAGGCTCCTTGGACGGGTTTGAACAAGAAACACCGCCAAAGAGATCCTCACTGTACCCTCCTTTCCCTAACAGTAGTCCTTCACCTTCTGAAACCTCGGCTGGGCATGCTTTGAGGTGCCTGTCCACAAACTGCATCAGTCTCCTCAATGGGATACTAGAACTGAGGCAGCTGGTGGCTGACCAAAAAACTCACATTCTGGCAGTCACGGAAACTTGGATCATTCCAGATAACCTGGATGGTGAAGTTTCTATCACTCGAAATACCTCGGTCCTTAGGGATCCTCCAGAAGGTAAAACCGGCGGGGTGGTCCTGCCTCTCAGCTATAGTCTTTCTTCCTACTTCATTTGCCCCCCTCCCTTTACTCCCCTACTGACTGTTTGTGAGTGAGTGATAGGGTTTGTCCCTCGGAATATCCTGCAGTGGGTGTGATTTATCGTCCTTCACACACCGGTGTGGACAAGTCTCTCCATACCATAGAACAGTTGCAAGGTCTGAAAGCCGGCCGTCATTTCGCCCATTGTAACGGTTATTCCAATCTTGAGTGACTCGTGGTCCAATTAACGAATCCCAAAGTCAAAACAAGACTGATTCGCTGGATTATCAAATTATGCGCAAATGAATATGTACGGCCACAACGTCTAGCAACTGAGACCAAAGTTCAAGAACAGGTCAATGTCAGGTACCACCATCACGGCAGTCCGAGTTCAAATCAAAATATGCCACGTTACTTGAGCCAAATATATACAAACCTTTGAGCGTAGTGGTTGATTCATACTTTACTTCTTCGAGGGTCAATAAGATAAAGATCAGTCTCAATAACATAGGTGTGCGACAGCGGCTAGGGAGGATTTCCACACATGTACATTGCACCGCTCACCGAATCCCTCCATCATAAGTCAACGTCCAAGGAGTAGATAGGGGTACTGATTGGCCCTAACCTACCTAGATCCTGAAGTCAGAGCATACGTAGGTCACCATGGGCTTCGTCTATCGTTGGTTAGTCACAGACAAGTTTTCACGTTTTCTCGAGATTATGGTCCATACATCAAATTCGTAGAATTTCATCTGAAGCTGACACGACCTTGTCAGCATACGAATAAAGGGCTTCGGTTTGCTCGGGATGCTTAGACAGATTAAGGAATGTAGAGGAAAAAGGCTTCCCGAATAAGAGTGAAGTACATGGTAAAATGAAGACTGAGAATTATAGATGGAGAGTGGAGATGGCTTCAGGATACTCTGACGTCAGGGGGCTCCATGTTTGATGTCATCACCGTAGAAGTGTTTGGCTCAAAACTTATATCAACTTGAACGCAGGTTGGATAATAATAGAAACTGGAGGTCCCGGAAATAGAGATGTTTCTACAAACGGTTGACAAGTGCTTGTTCAAAGGTTTCCGCTTCTTCACAAGCAATGTCGTTTCGTGTGCCAAAATGGGATTTCGATAACTAATTCCATTGTAAATCGTGAACACCGTATAAAATTAAATACTAATGCACTTCAAAGACTGTCTGAGAAGTTGGGACCTACAGGAGAATGCTCGAGGGATAAATAAACAAATTCGGCTTCATTTGGTGTCAGTAGACTTGGTTTTAGGTTGGTCTGTAGCGCCGAATTCACCCTCTCCACTTCCACCTTCTAGCAAACATATCTTACGGATATCTTGCAATACGTCTCCTTTGTTCGTCCACACCACTACCGTGCACACCAGGCTATCGATTTCTGTACGGTAGTCCTTAATCACTCCAGTCGGCCATTCGTCTTATATAAGAGACTTTCCACGGGGATGACGAAACGACCACGTCTGAACGATCTCTCTTTGGAGATCCACTTTTGGCGAAGCTGCAGGATCGGTAAGTACTCCCTCGTCCATCATTACCAGAAAGCCTGTGTCAGGTGGTTCACTTGTTTCCATCCTACGATGTACATTCCAAGTGGGGCCTTCGGTGTGATTGCTCCTAAGTTTGACTGAAATAATAACAGATCGTTGGGAGTGAGAGCCGGTCGACTCCTGGGTCTGAGACGATCAGCACCATCCAGGCTGAGCGCTCACGGCTGGAAGGGGAGCCTTCATCTTGTTGGCCTACTGCTGCATTCCAGCGAGGACATGCGATGCAGTTGACTTTGAATCACTTGACTTTAACTGTTCCCTTTGACGCCCAAAATCGTATATGTAAATTTTCCGATAAGTGGTTCGGGCCTGCGTGTCCCTCTTCCCGACTTATATGGTCTATCATGCATCTCCTTATGTAGTGGTTACCAGGGGCTATTATGGGGTATTTAGTTTCGTGCTCTGGATTTGAATTCGTCAGCAGCCCTCCAACTCTCAATAGCCCGTTGGCTCGCATAGGGTTTAGCCTCCGGATTCTGCTGTGCAACGGCCTACTTCCCTTGGTGTTATCATCTACCCTGGCCAGCTCACTGGTCTCGAACGGGAAAGCGTCTAGTTGCAGTAGGCGTAGAACGTGGAGTTCGGCTTGATTCAGCTCGCCCGGTAGTATCGTCTCCACATTTACCGTGTTCTGTGGTCGTATGCCTTTCGAAATCACTTAGGGTTTTAGTATCGCGTCCACTGGGCCACGGCCCCCGAACTTTTTATCCGGTCGGGGAAGTGACACAATTTTTCTACTAGGATTACCCTTCGTGTGGAGTTTGTAGCCAGTATCGGTCTTCCCATATCGATATCGCCACCATCAGGCTTAGGTATCAGTGGCTTTGGCCTCATCTTTTTAGATGCATTTAGAAACCCCGGTCCCGTTGTCCACATCCGCAACCTTCCTAGTACATTTAGGCCCCTTGAGCAGAAGCAGGCCGGGTTACTGGTGGATTGTACATAGTTACACTGATCGGTCTTTGTTGACTCATGAATCATAGTGAGTCTGTTGGCCTCGAAGGTGTCATAGCGAGTTCTAATGCTGTCTGTGTAATTTAGCACCTTGACTGAGTCCGTCCAAAAGTTTGGTTCTCATTTTTCTCGATTAAAACATCTTCTAATCAGCTTTTTGGCTTTCACGGCCAGAGCTGCTGCTGTCAATTCCAGCCTCGGAATGGACACAGTCTTCATTGGGGCCGCTGTCGCTCTTGCAAAATACTGTCTGTTCGAGCCGCGGACCATCTCGTCTACCCAGCAGCCGTTAGACACTATCCCGCAGCCTACTTCTGATGCATCTGAAAACAAGTGAAGTTGGGCATCTTTTGTACACTTGGTTCCCGTCAAACATCTCTGTATCTTGACCTCACCAAGTTGGTCCAGGCTGTACAACCAGTCGCGCCATCGCTTATCATCGTCGTCCTGAAGACGGTCGTCCCAACCCCTTTCCTCTCTCGCACAGCGATTGCAACACGCACTTGCCCTGGTAACAACCTTGGCAAAGCGAAACCTAAAGGACCGCAGGTGATTGAGTTTGATGAAAGGATCCATCTCCGTGTGGCTGGTCGTTTGGGTAGGTCCGGGGTGAATACAAATTTGTCACCTTCAGGCTTCCATTGAACACCAAGCGTGCGCTCCATTCGTGAAGAGGATCCCAGAGGATGTCTCGCGCACTCCCTTCTCTCGGACTTAAAGATAACATTAAGCACCTCTTGGCTGTTCGAAGTCCATTTAGTGAGGCTGAATCCTCCTGCCTTAGAGTTGCGGTCAGTTTGGTCATATATGGAATAGCAATACTCGGGTAGTCAAAGAAACACAGAAAATCGTCCAAGCAGAGGCGGTCCACTACTCTTTCTTGCAGATTGGCTGCGCCATCGAAAAGCTTGAGGGTTTTTTCGGAGGGGAGAATTAGCACAGAAGGTGGATGAGACCAGTCCAAAGGGAATAACGGTCAGCCTGTACTCGTCCGGTGTACAATTTACGCCGCTTTCAGGCCGGAAGGCTTCCCTATCTTCGACGGGCATCTTCACTTGTGGGTAAGAGAAGGAAAAGTGGGTATAAAGGGTAATGAATATGGTGATAAAAGGCAAAAGCTGCTTCCAACTCCGTCCAAGTAGGTGGTAGGTACATTAGTGGGTCATAGGAAATTCAGCTTACCTGGAATTTCATGTCATTGCTACTGGGTCCGGAGCCAGAGATCTTCCTGAATTCGAAATTTCATCCCAAAAAGCAATTTGCAGACTTCTTTTCTCTTTCTTCGGGCCAAGATTTGTTCTATTCTTAACTAACTGTACATTTCTTAGGATAATTCACAGGCTGACATAGACATCCAGCCAAACGTATATGATTAAAACGCCGTTTTCCTCCATCTTTGCTCGTCAAGCGGGAACACGAAAAGAAGTACCCGATGAATTAAACTGGAAAGAAATCCTCCAGGTGGGGAAATGGGTGGGGACCCGCCACGCTCCCCCGGTGGACGGTGTTGCCGTGGCTGCAGATAAATTACAGAAAATTTAAATAAGCTTTTAACTGCCGCTAATCCGGAGGGCTCGTCGACAGCTTTTCCCATAGATTCTGACTCATAGGAGGACGACTGTAGGAAAAACCTTGTGGCACCTGCAAAGCCCGCTTATCATTGCCTTGCGGCTGCAGCTGAACTGACTGAAGGGCTTCATTCACTCACACGCAGTAAAACCAAGGGGGTTGGATGTATTGCTGAGGCCAAAAAGTCTATGCCGAGGCCTCAAGTCAAGCACTGCACTCAAGCATGTGCCACGGGTGAGACCACCCGAACCTCTTCTCAATAGAGCTGAAAGAATGGTTACCTGATTGAAGGCCTAGAGCAGCTGAAGGGCTTGTCAGTACAGCCGGTAAATGCCACACACTGACCAAAATGGAATACTCTTAGGGCACAGTGACAAGCACATGAGGGGCACGAAAGCGCACTCACTCGGATGGTGAGTACTAGAGAATCGGAGCCTTCTTTCTGGAAACAAGTTAGAGCCAGCTTCAGTGGTGCTGGTCAAAGTACAATAAGGCAAGATTTGGCTTCCCTAATTGCCGGACAAATTCAGCCCACACATTACCTCCGCCGATTCACCTTTCATTCCTGTAGTAAATTTTTTTCTTTTTTCTACAAAGTAACCAAGGATGTCCACTAGTCTATGGCTCTCCAACAGCATCTGAAAAAGTCAGCACGTTTGTTCTTGAAGTTCTCGAAGTGGATCACGAGTTCACCGCTCAAGCCTAAGGGATCCCCAATGTTGTGCATTTTCTGTTTTGGAAGAAAAACTGCCGAAAAAATTAGTCGTGCCGGACCCGTTCTGGCAGTACTGTGTTGGGTAGAGCAGATGGCTTAAAATCAACCTCCGTTGGCAACGGCACAAACGACGTTGGTAACAATGGAAATTTGTCCGGACCCCGTCCGTAACTAGTGGTGTGATACTAGGTAGTGCACTGGGCCACTATTGTTCCTAATGTACGTTAACGATATATTTACCATTTTCGAACGGGGAGTTCCCTTCCTGTTCGCAGATGATATCAAATTCGTGTACACTTTTGAGCCCGCGGCGTTAGCCTCTACCGTAGATGACATTACAAGGGAACTGCTCGCTCTCAGCTCCTGGAGTGATGATTGGAAAATGAGTTTCTCCGCCGAAAAAAGTAATATTATTGCATATAAATGTCACGTCCCCACTGGAAGATTTAGTATAAACGGCAAATTCATACCTAATAACTCTCAGGTACGTGACTTGGTTCTACACTATTCATGTACGTTTGAATTTTCGGAACACGCAGCCATCCAGGTGGCTAAAGCACGCCGTACGATCGGGCTAATACATCAAACATTTATTTTGGCCAGAAAGTAAACTAAACAATTTTAAGTCCCTTGTTAGACCTCTTCTGAAATATGGCTCAATTATTTGTTCCAACATGCTACAAAGGGACCGCATAGCGTTTGAGAACGTAAAACGGGCATTCACGAAACAGCTCATAGGTTTTTCTTCGCCCTCTAATTGCATGGGACCTTGTGGGCGGCTAAAAATCGATCCCTTATGGCTACGCCGCATAAGAAATAACCTTCTATTCTTTCACAATATCTTGAAGAATAGACTACGTAGTTCAGCACTGCAGGTGAGAGCCCTTTCTACTTATCCCTTACGTAACAATGAGTTCTTGGTTTCTGTCCCTTTGCCAAAGCTTGCACTTCGATCAAACTTCTTCATTAACAAGTACGCTTCGTTGTGAAACAAGCTACCACAGAGAATTTGGGCATTATCACTGACATCGGTGGCTTTCGAACAGGGAATAAGAGTAGCCCTAACGGTGGGCGCGCTGACCAGGATGTACAGTCCCTATATTTCAAGAGCCCGGGCCTTTGAGGTAGGTATAGGGTAGTAATAAATCGGATAACCGCTTTGAACAACCTAGTCTCAGTTAGACCCGCATAGGGTTGGCCTCCTCGCTGCAGCAATTACGGAACTCAGCGGTTCATTCACACGATCTAGGACAGCAAAACTATCTCAATATTCTGCCATCAAATACCTTTTTGCGGCAAACCAACATACCGGCCCATGGCGTAATCAGGTATGAGAGCATCACGTTGTTAGGGCTGCAAGCAGTGCCCCACCTTTGTGCAAAATGGTGTTTCAGTGAGCTTGAACCCCAACAAATAATCGCAGGCTGTGGTTGACTCTACCTTCCCCCACATTTTCTGTCCCACGTAAACTGCATTAGGGATCTAACTTCACGGATATGGCGAGTGGTACCGCGGCACATCTGTGAGCATTCCTGGCTGTGATTGTCTCCCTGCACAGGGCTGACCACCGATGAGACGACAGAAACCTCAAAAAGTGAGAGATTGGCATAAAAGAGAGAGAAAAAATACCCCACTGCTTTGTCTTCCAGACATACTAGCCTTGTCACATGTGAGCCATATCCTTAGGCTGCCGTGTTGCTACGGATTGGCTGGTGTGGCTGACCTATTCCCAACGCGGCTTGTTACAAGCGGTCAATTTTTCGGCCGGGGCATGAGAGCCGTGTTCGCCCACCAAAAGCAGCTCCGCCTCCTCTGACAGCCAGATACCTGACTGTGATAAAACTAAAAAATAATAAATAAAACGTCAAAAAATTGTGGTGCACTCTTGGAGCGGCACGAGCTGGATGCTAATGGATGTATATCGTGCTGCCTCCCTAACTGAAGCAGGCCCTACTGCCGCCTACCGTGTGCACTGAATGTAGACCGTTAGAGTTCGCTTCCTTGACGAAAATTTGGCCCCATCCCGTTCCCACCTCTCACGGCTCTCCAAACCAGTTCTCACATAGGTGTTTTCCCGTTTTGCAATATGCTAACGACGAGAAAGATATCACGGTAGATATGCAAACACCACTATATCGGATATCCTTGCCCCTAATCAAATATAATCTCAGCACACTAGCACCATCGAGTATGTGCATAGACGAACTTACGGCTACGTTTCTCAGCACGAGACCAATTTCCTTTAGTGCGTCATCACCGACACCATCATAGTTTCTTCCACCTTAGGGCCCTTCAGGAACCATTCAATATAGAGTAACTACTATACCGGAAGAGGCCGTAACAGATATAGTGCTATGCTAGCGGGGTACCAGTCCTATTAACTCTCATTGTTCCTTCAAACCCATCTTAATGCCTCGGTGCTGAACTGCAGACTGCGTAAGCAAACTAGATCAAGGGTTGCCATTTCTAGATCCTTTTAACCTTTAAGCTCTAGGTTTTTCTTAGTATCCCAACACTGCCACACCAACTAGCGAATCAATGATCCTTTAGAATGCATACGAAATGGCCCAACCGTTGGACGCAACTCTGTTAGCCTGCAGCATTATGGCTCGGTCCCCAGCGAGCCTACTGCACCCAGAACATGGAGTAGGTGCCACTGACCGCCTAAATGAACTTTCTCTTTGCCCCATTCACATAAACCCAACCAGTTCATTACTGTTGTCGTCATATATTACCCTAACCCATAGCTGGAACCACGTTCAGACTGTAATCCCTATTTATTTCATGTTCTTCGCCTCCCGCTATCTCAGTCGCCAAACTGGATAACCAAAGATGCGACTGTGACTCGTAAGGACGGGAACCCAAGTGGGACCTTTCATATAATCTGGGACTGCAAGCAAGCCACGCGCAGAAAATACCCTCAACTGCCTATCGTATTAATTAGGGTTTTCTAACACAAAACCACTCCTGCTGATATCAACATTACAGCCAACATAAGCAACGGTTCAATCGCAACCTGCTAATATACTAGTCGTCATTTACATCTGTCATATCTCGCCACACTGGATTGATTGACCGACAAGTATCCTTCACCCCGCCAGACGGACTATACCCATAGAATGTAGTACATTACCAGTAATGACGCCGAATAACACTGAGGCTCGATGCGTCAATGTATATATATATATATATATTTGTCAGTGAAACAGCATAATATTGCCCAAGTCAATGCGGAGATTTTCCACTTTAGTATCTGTTGCAACAGCCCGCTTTTCCCTTGATTCGTGTCCGGCTGGAAATTGATCCTCCACTTTTCCAGAGCCCTCCAGTTGCTCTTTCACATTTCTGAATGGTACAGGCTACCGATCCTGAAATTTAACTCACCCTCATATGGACCTTTGTTACTTCCACATTCACCAAAGTACAAAAGTATACATTCATGAAATTGGTTTCACGTCTCTGTGTTTCATAACTCATTCCTTTTCTTGAACCCCGGTAGAACCGACAGTCATGGTTTGCATCAGCTTTATGGTTTGCTTTTCTCTTCGCATGCATAAATTACCCCCAGTGTACTTCCATACAATCTCTTTTTCCTCCTATTTGAAACTTCGCTGTTCGCAGATACCCGGTAAACCGCCGTTTTCCATGGCTTGCATCATTTTCGTTGATAATGCACCTCTAGCAGCACGAATGAACGACCTATTCGATATCCCCGCTGTACGCCACCGCATAGCGTGAAACCGAAACCGGTTCGAAGTTGGCGCGGACGCCATTATTAGAGTGATCCATATAAACCATCGCCGGCTATGTTTTTCTACAGCTGGCACTTTTGACTTTTATACCTGAAGTTTGTGAATATTTCACTTCATTGAGTAACTCTGTACACCGTGATCATGCGCCTGTGAGTGTGGCTCGACCATAGCCGAGAAATATACCATTATTATTATTATTATTATTATTATTATTATATGTTCTGGTTAAGAGTTTTTCAATGGAGTGAGCGAAAGCGATGTGTCCATGTCTATCTTTTGCTAAAAGCCTCCTCTTCTGGGGTTTCCGCCATCTCTTGCAGGCCTTTATTCCAAACGGAGGCGACACTTGCCGTGACGAGTGTTGCCGAGGAGTTGTCTTTGGGCGATACCTAAGTAGTTTCTTAGTATTTCCCCCAAGATTACATGGGTGTGGTCGGGTAAAGAATCGATCAACCAGTCCGGAAGTGATGTGTAGAAAAACCATCCAGTGCATCTCGTACTGGTCAAATCCAGAGGTCAGAAATTTATTTATATCGGTCTTGAAGGTTCAAAAGGGGCCAGCTGATTTTGCCCAGCTTTCGTGGAGTTCAAACCGCCCTGGGCGGAAGGGGAGGGGAGGGGTAGTGGCTGTTAGTGACTGACAGCCCACTTGGCTATTTAATTGGCCCGACCGATTCCCCGCACGGAAATCGGTTTGGGTTGTTTGAGGAGTAAAATTAAACATAATGCAAGGTTGTGTTTTATTCTCCTAAGTCATAGCGGGTCAGGCTGCTGGAGAGCACAGCTTCGTTCGGAGCTTAAGTTCGTAGAAAGTCCAAGCAGTATTTTGGTAAATCGACGCGAAACGTTTTAAAGTCAATAATGTCACGTTTCTGCATATTTGGGAACACAGTTTTACAGTACTCTGGGGTCGGGTGAACGTGGGTTTTATATATATCTCTAACTTACCGTTCGTGAGGAGGAAGCTTCTCTGCAACAACCCGAGAGACTTGTTTGCCCGAGTACTTACTTTGGAAGTGTGATCAGAGTGAATTATTGTGTAAGAGTAGAGAAGCCCAATGTCTGAAACTTTTGGGGAGTATAGAATTAGGATACCGTCAGCCTTAAAAATTCTACGAGGAATACTGGAGTTCAGCGTGAGATAACTGTCTTCGTTCGCTGGAAATTCCACTTCCCAGAGATCACATAAGGACTGGGATTGTATGTAAAAAGTGGTGTTATTTAGTGTTAAAAGCGGGTTTCCTTGTTCGAATTCTTAGTCAATCTTCGTGCTATTGGCAAAAAGAACATTTCGCTATCAGTGAAAACATGCAGATGTCATCTATATATAGTAAAAACACTGGTGGTCTTAGAACACTTCCTCGAATAACCCCACTGTTCACCGGGTGGGGGTCTGACATCCGACCATCGATGCGAGTAACTTCGTGGCGGTTTTGTAGGTAGGATTCGAACTGGCTGAGGGGAGGGATTTTCAATTTTGTAACCTCTGACCTCATTCATCAACTTCAGTTGCTAAACTCTGTCGAGGTCTTTTATCTTTTAAAGTATGTGGTGACGAGTGCTTTGCATCTGTCAGCTGCTGTTTCTACCGGGTTTAGAAGGTCCACTTGGCAGGTTGAACACGAACATGAGCTGAGAAACTCAGGCTGTTTGAAGTTGTTGAGTTTATGTGCTGACAGGCATTCGGCCGGTAGTGTTTGATGACCTTTCCTGGCCGCCTGGAGATCATTTTTATTATTTATCTGGTGGTAACTGGTAATGTTGTGCACTGCTCCTTTTTGACGTATGGAGATGATAACGGCTTTCTCACACTGGCAGGACAATGTCTCGATTCGGGGAAACACACCATATGGGTTCGCTAGTAAAAGGGAAATATCCGAGCCACTGAAATGGAATATCACTGATGGATTCTACTCGGGATGTAAGATATTACGTAAGCCGTAAGAAGTTGGTCTTTTTAAAGGATCATATGGTCTCAAGCGATGAACTGCGCTATGACCGCAGCGGGACGTAGCAAAAACTAAGAACTTCTTGGCAATCCTTCACCGTTGAGAGTGGGGATACGTAGTGTCCAACTGATATAGCTTGTTTGTGGTGACAAGATTGAGAAACGGAAGTGTGTGCCAGCAGTTGAACCCAACTGGACTCAGGGCATATTTCTTCCAGGACACCTGAGAAAGTGCATCTAGTGGGTAAGCACAAAAGTCGGGTATTTAGAGGGCTAGCCTAGCCAGTCCGTTGCAATAGCCTTGAAACCCTCCGTTGTCAGTGGGAGGGGGGATTAGTGGATATTTCTAAGCTCCTTAATCTGTACAGTTGGTGACGCTAATTCCCTTTGTTTGCACCTTGGCAATCGTCGTACCACACCCGCTACCAGTGTTGTTTTACTACTTAAAGTTATCTTCACACAGAAACGGCCATCGGCAGGTATGGGCCTAAGGGAGGTAATGGGTGCTAAGGATGACACTTTCCTTAGGTAAAGTGAAACACCACCAGCTGGAATTCGGTCGGGGTTTCTTCAGACTTCCGGGCCTCCTTTACCATATACTTCTCCTTTTGAGATGAGCCAGGTTTCTGCGATGAGAAACACATGGGGGTTCCCGTCAGCCACTTGTTGTGTGGGCTCTAGCATCTTGTTGCAGATACTTAGGCATGTGGTATCCAGACACCTCAGAGGTTATTCGAAAGGAATTTTGATGGAAGAAGAAAGAGCATTTATTTGATATGGATTTGACCGAATCGTACCAATGCGCGGGATGATTTCATTGCCGGTTCCGTCTCCTCTGCTTCATTAACATTTTCCTTGACTTGTGACTCTACGGAATGGATTATGGTAATCTTACTCCGAGAATGTATAGGATATTTCTCTAATCTTCGCGAGGCTGCTCCATTTGGGAAAATAGTAGTCAAGGGACGATAGGGAATAAAGAGAGTATCCGGTTGCATCGTATGGTAAAGGAAGAGCATCCCGTAAGCCCCCATCGTGCCTCCTAGAGCGCCCCTTCGGAGAGGCTTTCTTATATTTTTGAGGGCAAGGTTTCTGCTTTCTTCGAGATCCTTGAGTTTCTTATTGCCGAGCTGATTTAGGGCCGTCCAAAACCACTTATGGGAGGTCGGAAAATTCAGGTGACTCAGCGTTACCGGGCTGTGGGCTTAGCCCTTGTTGTTCCTCGTTGAGTTAAGTGGGCCTCAGGCAACCTCAAGGGCTTCTGGTAAATCTTCCTAACCAGGTTCTCAACATTCGCTTAGCGGGCCCTGGGATTCTGCTTCGCTTTGATAGGAGAGACCATGGCCCCCCCCCTAACTGACTGGAAGTTATTTCGTTTTCAATTGTTTGTACGAGGGCACTCATGACGAGTTCTTCGGTGCCAAACTCCATCAGAATGCCTAAGGTCCAGTGCGTGGTTCTGGAGGGAAAGCTTGGAGGCCTGAGTGGGGTTTTGGCCCTCGAAAGCAGAGAGCCCTGGGAAAAGGGAAGGTGGTCTTGCTTGAGTTTGAACCTTCCCGGAAAGAGCCTCAGAATATTACTCGTTCAATAACTGCCACATCCAGTACAGCTTGATACATCACATTCACCGCAGTTTTGCTTGATGCAAAGCTTGACAGCGGTTTTATTATCCCAGCTTCAAGATGCATCATTTCGGATTTTAGCCGCTCCATTCTTGCTTGGGTCAATTTCGAGCAGATGTTTTTCATCAACAACAAGAATGATCCTTCGTTGGCTCCCCATCTGGTTGAATCCTCAGCTCACGCATGGTAACCATATGATCCCTTCATTTGTTTGACCGCGAGATGAAGTCTGCCATAAATGTGTTTTGCAAATTACCCTGTATTTCCACGGTTTCACAGCGGATCGATGGTTTCTTTTCATCTAGACCCCTTTGGAGAGTTGGCTCACTTTTGCTCACCCGGCTCGTGCTAGCCCACTCTAAGCAGGGTGTTGTGCATACATCTTTTAGTCGGAGAAAGGTAACCATCCGCAGCTCCTTTTGTCGTAAACATCACACCATCTTCCCTGGCCGCACCCATTAATGCCCAAATGGAATGCTAGAATTTTCACCGGATTGTGACCCCTCATTTCCAGAGACAAAGCTTCGGTCACTAGCTAGAGCGCTACAAAACTTAGCCGTAAGTTTCATATCTTGAGTCATTATTTGAAGATGACGAATAACACAAACTTTGCCACCCGAAAAACGGGAAAAGGAAGAGGCAAAGGAGACGAGCAAAGTGCTGTTCCTCCCTGGTCGTGATGAACTGTGGTAATTCAACGGCCTTCGCAGGTTATGTAGCTGTGTACTGCCCCGTGGCAACACAGGCCGGGGAGTCTTGGCAAGTAGGGACCGTCGAAGGCAGGTATGGTAAACCTCCTTGCGATTGACCAACTTATGATCTACGGTTTACTTTCCTTGAATTAACCTGTTTGCACAAACCACTTCAGTAATAAACTGAAAGTGCCTTTTCGCAGGCTCAGTGTTCCGACTACTTTGGTTTACGTGGTTCCGGGATGCAGCAAATTCAGCTTGTCCTATCAGTTTGGATATTGTTATTACCGCATAAACTCAAGGGTTACAAAGCTGTACAGGCAGAATTCATTAAAAATGTTGAAACTACTACAGCGCTATCAAGTTCGGAGCCCCCAAATTCCCCAATATGGTCGCGGGTTCGTGTCTCAGGCCCCGAGATGGCTACTCGTCCTGGAAGCCCCTCAAAATGCTCCCAACTGACCGTCAGCCCAAAGCAGCCTCTTCTGAGGAAGAATTACTCACTATCTTAACAAGACAAAGGTGTTCCCACCAAAGTGAGAGAACAGAAGCAAATGCTTGGCGCTTTCTACAGGGTTGGCTGACCAGTAGTCAATCTAGGGGAGATGGCTAAACCCTGTTCCAAACCAACCATAGGCGGCCTATGGAGCGTAAAACAGTATGCTCACCGGCATCTGTGGTGGAGAGGTGCACCGGGCTCCCAGGATGTCTGGCCTCATCCGAAGGGCGTATGAACTGAACATTCAGTCACCGGTCCTCAGTGGGTTACGGACCCCATGTTTCGTCCCGCTGTCTTGCGGGCTACGCATTGGATAGCTGAAGGCTTCGGTTTTGGACCCCTAAGAAAACCACCTGCTTTGGCGTGGGCAATCTGGCAGTATCGCGCCCACAGGCAAATCATGGACTCGGACTATCTACACTTCGGCCCCGAATGTAACACGCTTTGTTTGGCACATCGTCTGAAATCAGGCGGGTGTGGCAAAATTATATATATATATATTTTGTCCACACGTTAATATACTACTTACTATCAATATGAGCGCTTGCACATGCAGCCTCGTTGTTCGTTCGGCCTCATCCGAACGGCGTACGAACTGAGCATTCAGTTGCCGGTCTTCGAGTCTTGCCCTGCCACCAAACGGGCCAGGCTTTGAATAGCTGAAGGCTTCGGTTTTGGACCTCGAAGTGCACCTGCTTTGGTTTGGGCAATCTGGCAGTATCGAGCCCACATAAAAGTCACAGAGATGGACTATCTACCACTTCGTCCCAATGGTACCGTGTTTTGTATGGCAAACAATATGAAGCCAGCTTGGTTTGAAATAGATACACCTATTGCATATATATATATTCACTTAAGACTCACGGCTTAAGCTACCCTTTCCCCTTATTATTTTGGTCGAACTTTACACCCAGGTTTTCCCTTCTACCCAGTTATTTCTCCCAGATGAGTGAAAGTAACCACAAAAAATCGAGACGTTGCAGGGGCCATGGACGCATTAGCCTGAGAGACTGCTGCTTTATTCGAAAGCAAAAACGTTCGACACTCCCGATCCTCAGCATGGGTTTGCTTTACGAAGCCATCACAAAGGAAGAATAATAAGTTCTTGAAGTCCAGGAGGATTCTCTCTAAAACCGAAGGGAACAAGAAGCCGAACTTGAGAATATGACGGGACACAACTAGCTGGATCACGCTTCGATAACAGAAATCTTTCCTTCCGATAAAAAGTGAGCAGCCGTGGAGCGAAGAGTGAGCGCCTCGAAGTCGCAGAAGACCTGAAGCAGTCCTCCAGTGTCACCAAACAAGAACCTGCCGAGGAAAGTTTCCCAGAGGTTTAATGAACGAGAAGTGGAGCCCGCCGGCCTGAGGGCCAGAGCGGATAACCTCTTTGAGTCTCCAGCCGAACCAGCACAACACTCAGCTCGCCAGTGACGTACTCTACCATAAGCTATATAGCTGCTTGTCAGCAATCACCACCATCGGGACCAACCGTTCTCAAGCCCGCGGCTCCTACCAAACAAGGCTGCAAAATAAACATGCAAAACTGCAGAAGACCTACAATAAAACCAAGGACTCCTCCATACTATTGCAACTTCACTCTCTCTCTGTCACCATCAGTCTTCGGACTAATGAACTGCTGAGAAAGCAGGAGCTTTCGGCCTTGAATTCCTTCGACAGATCGTACCGATTGTCCCGACTGCTGAAGAGCAGAAATCAGAGAGAGCCTACAGGGATACCATATCTAATTTTGGGAAACAGCACGCATATTAAATCTGCAGCTGAAATCGCTGAGGCGCTCAATACCTTCTTTTCAGAATCCATGACCACTGACGCCACTGTAAACCCGCCACCCGTACCCCTCATCACCGAGTAAGTTCTCTCTGACATTGAATTCAGTTTGAACGATGTGACCCACCTGCTGCTGCGTGTTAGACCCTCCTCCCGCCCTGGCTATGACGGCATCCCCCCAGCACTCTTCCATCTTGGTGGAACTGACATCGCTGCTATCTTTATGAATCTCTACAACTTATCCGTTAAAAATGGCATTTTTCCATCCCAGTGGAAAACTTCAGCCATTATTCCTATCCACAAAAAAGGTCCAGTGCATGACCCTTCAAATTATCGTCCTATCAACCATACCCCTTTAGCTGCCAGAATAATGGAGCGTTTGATTAAACAGCGGATGTCCGATTATCTCATTTCCCATAACCTCATTCAGAGCGGCCAACATGGCTTCCTAAAGTCACGTTCTTGTACCACATGCCAGTTTGATTTCTTCAACCTAGTGACCACGGCAGCTGACGACGGAAAATCTATGATTTTCATCTACCTCGATATGACCAAGGCATTTGACCGAGTTCCTCACTCCCGATTGTTAACAAAACTCCGGGCCTATGGTATCCATGACCCGCTTTTATCATGGATCACTTCTTACCTGTCGGATCGAACCCAGGTTGTATATGCTAATGGTCATCTATCGCAACCGGCGCCTGTCACTAGTGGAGTCATACAAGGAAGTGTACTTGGTCCGCTATTTTTCTTACTGTATATTAACGACATTTTTTCGATTGTGCGACATGGCACACCTTTCCTATTCGCCGACGACATCAAAATCGTGTATGATTTCCGCCATCAAGATTTGAGCACAGCACTGTCTGAAATAGGTAGTGATCTTGAGAAACTTGATCAATGGTGCACTTCATGGCAAATGTGCTTCTCGACATCCAAAAGCTTCTACACAACCTACAGATGTCAAGTCCCCCTCGGAACTCTGTCACTGAACCAAGTACCCATCGCCCCAAGCTCATCAGTGAAGGATCTTGGGCTTCGATACACTAACAATCTACAATTTTCGGAACATGTCTCATTTCAGACGGCCAGGGCCAGACAGATAATAGGCCTAGTTCTCAGATCATTTAAAATGAAACATAGTATCCTCCTTACATACCAATCCCATGCTAGACCCCACCTCGAATACTGCCCTATAATCTTCTCTGGAATGTCTAAATCTGACAGAATACGCCTGGAGAAAGTCCAGCGCACCTTCACCAAGAAGCTAATGGGATATTCCTCTCCACTGAGCTATAAAGAGCGATGCATTCTATTAAAACTTGACCCCGTATGGCTTAGACATGTCAGGCTTAACTTGTGTTTTCTATACAGACTTATTCATTGCTCTGCGTTCACTTCTACCAACTCTATACAGTTTTCCCTACCCTCATCTTACCCTCTGCGCCACAGAGACTTCAGTCTGACCATCCCACATTCCAGGCTGGCAATCAGATCCAACTTCTTTCTCATTAAATATTCAAAGCTTTGGAATAAGCTGCCTCGGACCATTCGCAAATGTGCGTCAATAACCCAGTTCAGCCATACCCTTAAATCACAACTTACCGTTAGTCATATGTTATCCTTGACTAACGCCAGCATATCTGAGGATCGAGCCTATGAAGAAGGCATCGAACTTTAGAACCCTAGCTTCAGTCTCTCCTCCCGCTCTCTGCTATCCGTCGAGCTGGCCTTCAAAAACGGGTTCAACTACTAGGATCACGGCACCATATTCCAAACCTACCATTTTCTGCCTAACGATAGACGATAGGCTTACCATTTATTATTATTTTTTACGTATAACCCACATTGCAGAAGGATAGTTTTCGTCGTTTACAATTATAAATATCTAGATGCCTGCCGGTTCTCGCTACTCACCCACGTTCACCTACCATCATCTAACCCTTATACATCCCTGCCTCATCTAATTCACTAGTCGGTTTCCACAACCATGTCTAAACAATTACTGCCTCCCTCGCCATATAGTACTAGGGCAGCCATGTAAAACAACTCCTCTCCAGCTGCGGGTTTTAGACAATGATTTTTCCCCCTGCACCAAATTACCCAGTGGTGCTGGATCCTAAGCATTAAGTCCCACCACCCACTAATTCACTCCTTGATCCTCTTATTTATCCTGGCTTCCGCTCCTCTCAGCTTTATACATTTATATATATACATATATATGCATATATATATACACCTGTTCACATATATATGCATATATATATATATATATATATGTAAATATATAACATTTTTATATACTATATATATACCTATTCATATATATGCATATATGTGTAAATATATAACATTTTTATATACTATATATGTATATATATACTCACTACTGTCCTATAATTATTAACACAAGCACGGTGAGTAACTCAACGCTCCTCGATATCTCTTAGCCTACAATGCCTCTCTTCCGCACCAGGTCCCACCACATATGCTTCCCTCACCACCTCTGCGATTTCGAACTGGAAAATCCAGTCTGATTCATCCCACTTAGCGTGACTCACTAACTGAACTCAACACCCAGTTATGACGTTACCATTTCTGCTCCCACCCTATCCACCAGCTAAGGTTCTTCTGTAATTTCATGCAGAACTTGGTCTTTACTCCTCCTCAATGACCACTCTAGGCGAAATACCAACTTTCCCATTGAAAGTTTTAGCCACACTTGGGCGTTTCCCTTTTAGTCTGACGTTTCATGGCCTCAATGTGCCTTTGGGATCCGCCACACCGATGAGCCCGTGCTTAACTTTTGTTCTTCTTTCCGTTAACCGTTGATCCTCAGCTGCGTCACTCTATCTCACTTTCCTTGCCATAGTCTTTTGCGTCCGACCGCTTTCGCATGACCCGTCCGATGATCGCACCCACCTATACATCAATATATATATATATATATATATATATATATACCTTGGGTATGCTCCACTCACTTGTCCCCCTTCCTAACTAGATTGTGCCATTTTACAACACAATTTGCATTTATATAAATAAAACCGCTCCGTCCTTTAGCGATGGGTGCTCGCTCTCACTTAATTCCTGGCCCAGGCTAGAACTCAGCCGTCCCATCCTGCTTTTTTGCGCCTTTCTCGAACACTGAAGCCTTGCCACACGGATCACCATTCCTTAGTAACTAGGCTTCACTTCTCTACGCATATGCTCATGGTAAGTTGAGACCCCATTCCAACCGGAACCCGTATGCCCCTGCCGAATACCAGCACGTTTGCCCCCACATGAAAAATCCTCATTTTAACACCCAGTGTTTTTCTCCCTTTTTACTGTTTGCCGTCCTCGACACCAGCTGGTGAACTGACCAGACTGTTATCTTCCTATTTTCTCATTCTTCTTCCAGATCGTACACTCTACTATTGTTTTATTCCGGTTCCCAAACTGACACCCTCTCCTATTCCAAGACCTGCCTGATATCACCCTAAATCTCTACTATCACCCAACTACCCTGAAAGCTACTAGTCTCCGTCTAGGGATCCCTAATAGACCGGTCCACTAGCCAAACGATAACTAACTGTTCGGATAACAAACTTTTCATTTTCTTGCTTCCATAAAAACGATAATCATAACCCACAGCTGGAACACTCTCCAGACTGCCGCACTCCTGATCTCTTCCAGATTGCATTGGTTACTTGGGTAGCCATCGGCCGAACCGACGTTTATTCCGGATTACCGTAAGGACTGGACGATTTGATCAATGGTTTAAACCTATACTCTCGCCCGCTGATGTTACATGGGGCACCGTACACGGATTAACAAAACCTCATGAAAGTCTCACCGGATCGCAGAGGTGATTCCTGACACCAACCATCAACACATCCGCTCAACGTCTATTCCCAAATAATCCAACCCAACAGTTCAATTCTTCCCGTGTTGCAGTACGAAACCAATGGCCGGAACCCAGCCTGCGCAGCTGTCAACTTCGTCAAACCAGACCTTCTTTACCTGCTTCCCTCAACATCCTACCTGCCACCACCTGCAACCAAGGTCTTTATGAAACCGAATACCAGCCATCTGCAGCCAACCATAATTTGGTTAACAATTTTCTATTACATACAAAAAAAAAATTTACACTCTTCCAACTTTTGCCTAGCCGAACCATTGACGTTTTGTCTCCACAAATCCGTTTCACTGACGGCTTTTCTTTTCTTTAAAAGTCCGTTATGTCCATACACCATTCATGCTCTTCAAAAGTTCACTGAAGTCCCTGCGAAGCTTTTCGCCTTCATTTGAATTTCCATATGACACTGTAATCACCTGCACAAAAGGTCCGTTTTATTATCACCTTTGACTCACTTGTCTTTATTTCACATGCTTCCTCCACAATTAGTTACCCAATGCTGGATCAGTGTCCAAAATTCCGCTGGTATCTCTGACTGCACTTTGAAAGCCCCACGCTTGCTTTACTTCTAAAAATGTTCTTTGGCATCTCTTCCGTCCGGTTACTCGTTAGTGACCGTCCATTTGTTGCTTATATCAGCAATCCCACGACGGTTCAGCTATCCACACCGCCCTCCAGCGATTTCGAAACCGATTCGGAATTCCCGCCTCAACCATAACAGCTTTTGTTCACTCAAACACTACATGACTTTACTGGTGTATTTCGGTTGCTGTGTGATTTATAAACTTAGAATTTGTGAATACCTTACATTGACATGTACTGCTGTATACTCTGATCTTGCCTTGTGCATGCGTATTGACCACGGTCAAGAAATATACTATACTATAATCGCTGTCTCGGCCACCGCCCTAGTACGATATCCGAATGTGGCAACCAATAGTATTCACGCAACTGTGTGCCTAACAGCGGAGATTCGCGATAGAGTAGTAAATAATTTGGAGCCCACTGGAAATGGCTGGATTACCAGAGGCAGTGGAGACCAGAAGGGTTTTTATTTTGGGTGACTGAAGGGAACCGGTTATTAGGGTGAGATTTACGGACCCACAACTCGAGGATGAATTCTTTGCAGCCTCTGAAGAAGTGAGCTTCAGGTCTTAGGAAGAGGAAGTGATAGAACTCAACCCCACTGGGGAAGGCAAAATTGGGATTCATGGCACAACAAAGCTGAGTGGCGGCTGAATTCGGAGGGAACTTGGGGCCGACCTGGCCAAGCTGCTACAAACGGGAACATTGTTAGAAGCCTTGGATCCCGTGCCTCTTTTCTCACCCGTCCCTGGACCCACATTCATTTCGTGATTGGTTAGCCCCCAGTGCGGGGTCAAAAACGGTACGGGAACCCGGGCTTGACTTCCGATTGCGCCATAAGCAAACCAGGAAAAATGAGAGCAGATAGTAGCATCAAGTGCCAATGCACTCGGCTTTGGGGACAAATGGGAAGGGTTCTTGCTTGAGGGGGAAACATTGGCTGCTTAGCTGTGACGGAAATCTTGCCAGGTCCTCTGGACAAAGTAGCCGTGATGACACCCCGGGGTCTCGGCATTCATCAGGTGAACAGGATGGATGGGCTAGGGGGAAGAGGAGTGACCCTTTTTGCTGAGCGGTATCACGAGCAGCTAGCGAGTGAAATTCCCCTAAAAGGTTGCGTTCAAGGAACTTCCTGTAAAATTACCCTTGACGTTAAGTTTCTGGGGCTGACCTGCGTTTACAAACGCCCATCAGCGGAAACCTACGCCCCTAAAGTGCTTACATGAAGCAGCTGGGGGCTGAAAATTGGGCGACAGTCAGGGACCTGAACCGCACTGAAGTAAACTAGCAAGCCCTGAGGGCTCCGGGGTTGGAGGTAGATTCATGGCTCAGACATCAAATTTCGTCTTTGATGGAGCCTTGATGTAACGTGTGGAGTTTTCCATTATGTGAAGACAGGCTTGCTCCCGGTTCCTACAGCTTTGCGTTAGGCAAACTCGCCGCCAAGCCCTGCTCCCGAGAACAAAACCACCTCTCACTTTCCGCCGTAACTGTTCTCACTTCACTTAACTTAAACACTGCCTGGCCCTGTCGAACCGTTACAGGAAAGTACTAATCTGGCCTTCAAACTTTGTGAACACTTCATGAGGCTACACAGTGCTCAGCTTCGTGATCACGCCCTGTGCATATGCCTTTACCCCAGTACAGAAATACACAGTTAATATCGGCATTTCTCGGAAAGCCGACTGAAATTCACTTAACCAACTAATCAAAAAAAGTTTTTAAAAAGTAGATGCACTTTTCGTGCTTAGAATGAAAAAAAGATACAACACTAGGGACATAGCACCACAAGCTGAAGCAGCCTGAAAATCTGCTTGCCATAACTAAGTGCACCCAACTGACAGCAGGCGCCGACAGATTCAAACGGATTCGAAACAGTTACAAGTGAAAAAGCTGTGAAAACTTTAAGCAGGCTTAAATGGGCTTCCTGCTACCAGCTCACTTCAAAAGTCCATTCTTTTCAAGCATATTTGTCATCTGAGGTTGATCAAATCCTGGGCGCTATTCCTCCACCCTTCTAGCGGCATTTCAGCCACTTCATCTGAGATTGTGATTTAAATAAATAAATAAATAAATAAATAAATAAATAAATAATAGTTTGTTTCGGATAACCCCGAAGCTTGCTGCAATGCAAGATCAAACGGTACAGTTGAAAGCTGAATGGAAGTTACAGTGGGACTGTACAATTATGCGAACGCGATTGAATATAAGAGAAGGCATTCAAGTCAATTGCTGCGATACCTCCAGGTGAACTTAAACTCAAGGTCAGTTGGTTGATCCGGCTGGAGGTAGGCGTAGTTATTCTGCCAAAATGTGGGGTGGATGGAGAATGGTAAAAATCACACAAATCCCACAGAGGAAAGACTGTCCTTTCGGAGAACTAAACTAGATTGACGGATACGCGGATATCGTGAAGAAGAAACATTCCTGAAGGAGACGTATTCAAGCAATGGAGCTTTACAATGTATGAGAGGAGTTGAGGTGAAAAATTAGACGATAAAAAATTGTGGCATAATAAATAAAGACCAAGAAAATCGGTCGAGGATAGCAATTTTGGGGTACAGTGACCGTATATCGGTTGACTCAGTTGTAAAACAAAACGGACAACACACTGGGTTGTGGGTGTCAATTTGATGGTGAGAGAAGTGACCGGATAGAGCATATAGACTTTGAGTGGATTGTTTTGCTTTCAGAAAAAAGGAATGTGATGCTTCAGCAAGAAACTGGTAACTGACAAAAAAAATCGACGTGTAGTGCGTAGCTACGACAGTGGCAGAAACGTGGCTTGCAAGAAGGATGACCGGTTGAATGACAGGTAAGTACTTACATACTGATAATTCTCAGCAAAAACTTCACGTGGTGAAAAAAAATGTATCAAGTATCGGAAGTGTCTGAGACGATCTATCGGAATGGAGCATGAGAAAGGAAATACACAACAACCGATGAATAGGTTTGCAAAGTTCGGCAGCCGGATATAGGCGGAGTGTGTGTGATAAACCAAATGGACTACACATCTGGACCGTGGTTGCCAGAGTGATGGTGAAGGAAGTGACCGGATAAAACATATGGAATTTGAGTGGATTGTTTTGCTTTCAGAGAAAAAGGAATGTAATGCATCAGCATGAACTAGGAATTATCGAGAAAATCGTTGCGTGGTGCTTAACTACAACAATAGGATGGACACAGCTGGAAAAAACGATGAAGTGATGGGTAGAAGACTATCAGTTTATGTTTGATACAAAAGGTGGGCCACTTTGTGGTGACAGAACATAACTCTGCGGCACAAGAGCTTATCAGATGTGCAAAAGTGGGACACAATACCTTGCAAGATGAGGACATTGCAATGCAGCAGCCCTAATTGGGCAAACAGCGGAGCTGGCAGAGAAAGCAAGCAAACACAGAGTTCTCGATTATTGGGAATCTCTAGAGACAAATTTCGCAGTGTCAAATACTGGCTGAAGATTGAAGTACGAAAGTTAGTGACAGCAATAAATGCGTTAGTTCTCGAGTATATCGGTAAAAGTAGTAAAGAGGGATGGGCTTTATCTTAGAGAGTGGTTAAGTTTGCAAATAAGACTGGTGAATAGTTTAGCATGAAACCGCGGGAAGTGGACTGGGAATAATGAGACAGAAGTGTTGATGGGTTTTTAAGTATACGATAATTGTGCACCAAAGAAAGCAACTTTTGCCGGACGAAAAAAGCGTTAGGTTATGCAGGCAAATTAGAAGCCAGCACGATGTAGAGTCAATGTTGGCTGGAGGAGACAGCAACATTTTGAGTATATGAACGGTATTCCTTTTGTTCTATTTTCTTGTTTTTTTTTCAATCCGCAACCGGTGCTAGTGGGTGGGGCTGACCGTGCGCTGGACACCCAACCTGAAAACATCGTTGCAGACGTCCTGCACGCCCGATGTGCACCGGCCAAAGCGGGGGATCTGTCCGCGCCTCCCACCGGCGGGATTTGCACAGGTGATTTTGTCCGAGATCACACAGACGTAGAGATGGCGTAGTCAAGGAGATTGTGGGGGATCCAGATTTGAAGCCTGACGTTTGGGCCAGATATTTTGCTGGCGTTATCTCCGGATCATTCCAAGACATCAGATGGGAGATGCGCGCCGGTTGGTGTCTGGAAGCATAAGAGTAGAGAGACGCAGTCTGGGATGCTCCCAGCTGAGGATCAACGGTCAATGGTGAAAAGAGAAATCTAGTAATGTAGACACAGACTACTTTGGGAAGAATGAGGACTGTGAGCCATTGGGAGTGAATGGAAATACAGAAATAATGACCAAAACCGGGAATAAGAATGATGATTTAGAAGGTAAGTGGTGGTCACTGGAACTGGATTAAGTGTTGGGGCGCTAAGACAAAATAAAGGAGGGGAATGGGGTCAGTTCGGACCGAATAAAGCGAATTAAATATGATAAAGATAATAGGTAGGAGACGTTGGAGCGCGTGAATTGGGGAGAATCTAACAAGAGCAGTGTCAGTGATGTAAGTCATTCTAAGGGGTACTAATGTGTTGGCGATGGAAAAGGCATATGGGGTAGGTGATGTCGACGTTGCAAAGGATGTCAACCGGGTCGTGCTTTCTTTCTCTATTCAAAAATCTAGGCTACTCTCATAAGCTTGTTCCAACGTGGTGCACATAATGGTTAATTGTAGTACCTTGGCGACATCTAAGTATTTTGTAAGGACAATTTTGAAACGGTCTAGTGTCTGGCAGGCCCGAATGTCTTCGGGCAGTCTGTTCCAAATGCGGAGGAGGTTGAATGGAAGATAAAGATTGAGTTTCATACGTCGTAGCCATAGGGGTTCAAGCCTTAGTAGCTCACATCTCTCTTTATAATTCAAGGGGGATGATGAGCCGAGTAAGTGCTTGGTGAAGGATCGCTGGACTCTTTCGATCGCAAGTCTGTCAGATTTGCGCATGTGAGTGTATACCAGAGGGCAGTACTCAAGCTGTGGTCTGGCGTGGGATTTAAAGATCAGAAGCTGGCTGTCGTGCATTCTAAAGGTTCTGCAGATGAGTGCTATCGTTCTCTTAGTCTTAGCCACCTCGTAGGTGGCTTGTTCTTGAAAGGTGAACGTGCAAGAATATTGTAGACCGAGATCTCGTGCTAGCGGAGTAGTAGGAATGAACGAGCCGTTTAAGGCGAGGGACTCAGGGGGAATTTGGCTTTTATATGTGAGAATGGCACTCTTAGCAGAAGAGAAACTCATTTTCCAAGTGTTGCACCATATGTCAAGAGCGTTCAGGTCATAAGCTATTTTGGTGAGGGTGTGGGTCAAGGTATGGGGTTCAAGGGAACATGCAATCTTGATATCATCGGCAAAAAGGAACGCGGTGCCATGGCGTATTACTTTGAATACATTGTTAGTGCACAGAAGAAATAAAAGTGGGCCTAACACATTGCCCTGTGTAACACCACTTGTGACTGGCTGGGGTGATGAAAGGTAACTCTCAATGTTTACTGCTTGCGATCTCATGCTAAGATAGGATGACAACCAAGAAAAAGGCGGGTCTGTTAGGCCGTAAGATTTAACCTTAGTTAGCAGCTGGGGGTGAGGTAAGCGATCAAATGCTTTCGTCATATCAAGGAAGGTAACGACAAATGTCATTCCACAGTCAGCTGACGTTGTGATCAGATGAAGGAAATCAAGTTGGCAGGTCAGGCACGACCTAGGTTTTAAGAAGCCGTGTTGGTTTTTATTTATTAACCCACGGGTGAGGATAAAATTGGCAATCTCATCTTTAACTACTCGTTCCATTATCCTAGATATAATGAGAGTGTGGTTTATGGGGCGGTAATTAGCAGGGTCATGTAAAGCACCCTTCTTATTTGTGTATCTTTTTCACTGATTTTGACTATTTACCAGCTTGAACCCATCAAGCTCTTCTTACAATAGCTGTAGAAAGAAACCCCAACGGCATTCACTTTTCCGTTCTGAGTGCTGGACTAAAGCTCGAACATGTAATTTTGTATGGTCTCGGACGACATACATCCCAGGAAGCTGAAAGAATGCGCAAATATTCTGGACCCACACATCTCATTTTGTTCCAAAGTAGCCAAGATTCAGGCACCTCCCCAAGTTCCTGAAAGAAAACCATATTCAATGCCGTCTTCAAAGAGATAGCCCGCTTTTCCCTCCATGCTGAAAGCCCATAAATCCAACTGGTAGCCCCAGGAAAAATGTCTAGAGCGCAACCAAAGGCGCGATGTTACTTCACTTGCAAATGAAGAACTTAATTTGCCTTTTCAAAGGCGGATTTCCGCCAGACGCGTATCCCCGAATGCAAACAGTAAACAACAGATTGGTGCCAAACATCGACCAGGGCAAAACCTTAAGTCATTTTCATGGATTTTGCAAAAGCTCTCAACAGATTGCCATACACTCCCTTGTTTCACAAGCTGAAATTGCACGGTGTCACCGGTAAGCTCGTTTCTGCCCGGGTACACCTCCCCTGTACTTGCGGAGCCCTGTATTCCCTTCCATCCTCAGTCACAGCAAGAGTCCTTCGGGATCCCCACTAGGTTCCCAGTTGTTCGTAGTTCACTTCAATGATCTCTCGAGAACAGAAAAGTCCAACTTTATCGCATAAGGCGAAGATGTGACTATCTGAGTGTTTCAAAGTACACAAGTTTAGTCGGCGATGGATGCAACCAAGCCCCAGTTGGTGGACCGCAGTCTGTCGGTTAATTATGGAAAATGAGTCTGTACTATTTTCGGTGGCCCTGTGGCTCAGCCTTCTTGGGCCAGTGAAAGGTAGCCAATCAGGAGGGCAGGCTAACCCCATATAAAAAGTTCCCGAATGACCAGCAACCTCTCTTTACTATCGCATCAACTGCTGACTATCGGGGCCGCCTTTGGGGCTCTAAACCTTACAAAGATAACATTCCTATGAACCCAAGAAAGACTCTCGGATACCTCACAGCATCGCACCCTGGCTCCATCCCGTAGGGCAAGCGAAGACAGAAGAAAATCGCAATTTCGTTATCCCTTCATAACTGGAAACCAAAGTTCAACCCACGAATTGCACGGAAGACAAAAGGAACACGTTCGAACTGGGAACTCTTGGTACGCAAAACGAGAAGGAAACGGATGGTCAGAAAACCAGTCATTTCAACTTCGATAGGGGGAACGGCAGCACATTAGAGACTTGGTCAACGCGTTGAAAACTAAAAGGCGAAAATGGCGCAAAGGTTAGTCATATTGCTATTGTACTCACCGGTGTGACTGTCGAGCCTACGGCTGGAGGCTCTCGATTCTACATCGGCCACCGTTACTTCCCCTTCTAACTTCCGTAGAGTTAGGCCTCCAAGACCCTTACTGGTTTTCACCCAAGCTTTTGTCAGACCGAAGTTCCGAGGACAAAGCTCAGTGGCTGTTAACCTTGGCAGACCGGTATAAAGGATCACCACAAGCTCGCCCACAGATCCGAGCCCCGAAACAAAACCGAAGGCCCTTGGAGTGTCCCAGAAAGGGGTAAAGTTTCCGTATTGCGACGGACCTTATTCCCTAGGTTTCCAGGAAGCATATACTGCAGTATCTGATCAAATGTTTTTCGTTGAACTTGCAGCAGGATAACGAAGAAAGCTTTGTGGGCTTTCCAGGACAACTGCAGCTTAGCCTAGCATGCTTAGGGTGCATGGCACTAGGCCTAGAACCAGCCAGACTTTTTCACCAAGGAAGATACGATATGAGAAGGGGCCACGTCAGACACTAGTCCACGCGTACAGATCGGCCAGGCCAAGGCCTTTGCACTGCGAGAGGAGCCTCCTTCATGACACCGGCAGGTGTACCATCCTCCTCAAACGGCAAAGCGAAAAAGAAAGAGTTGAAGCGGAAAGCTACGTGTAAAGCCTCTAGAGCTAACTCTGAAAGGGATATAAGTTCTTCGGAAAGCCTTTTTCAGGGCTTATCCATGCAAATGGAACAAACAAGGGTACTGGCTGCATCTACGACAAGGGCCACTAAAGAAACACAGACATACACTGGAATATTTCTGGGGTAAAACAGTGATGCAGTTATAAAAAGCTTGGCTTAGCCGTTCAACGGACAGACACGGCAAGAGACTCAGAATTGTACAAAACGACCAGTGGATATTCAAGGGCGAGTTAGCTTGCAAGGTAAGGGGGTGCTGCCACTGGGTTGGCGGAGACCAAGTGCCGACTGCCTAGCACCGGGAAGGTCGACCACGGGGGAGTTAGATAACCCTGGTTATCGGGCTGCGGTTCTATCAGATAAAAGTCAAGACAGGATCTACAAGTAAAACGTAACAGTGGAACCAGATGACTTGGCATCACGGAGAGCCCTTTTTGCCGGTCAAGTTATAAGGGTGCCCAAAACATACCCGTTAGTGAAAGGGGCAAGCCCACCAAGGAAAGTGACCCTGGGGTTGCGCATGACTCAGTTGGTTGTCCACAAGGCCCCGAACAATCAAAGTAATCCGTTGTCGGAGAGAGGCCTGTACTCTCATTATTACGCCGAACATCAAAGACTGAACCTAGATAGCAACGAGACGGGAGTAGCTCGGTTATGTTGAGAGCCGCGTGGAATGTTTTAGCAAGCAGGCTCACCACAGTAGCACAACTGGGAACCCGGGAGGTATCAAAAACAGAGGAATCATTCGGGCGTAAAACGGGCGTCAAAATGAAGCATCACATTACGATGAGTGGCTGGCCGACGGAAGGGTATTAGTGATGTAGTGCAACTCATCCATCGACGGAAACAAACGGGGGAAAATTAGTTGCGGAAATGAAAGGTATGGAGTGCACAGTCTTTACGGAGTCGGGGCGGGGGGAAGGAGAGAGATCTTATCAGACTTGCCCAAAGGCTTTTGTGTACACAGAGATGATAGGAGCGATGGGAATGTTGAGGAGGAGAGCAAGAGCTTAGTAAAAAGCTTGCAGCCTAAAAGGCCTTGTCAGTGCCGACGAAAAACCGAACAGGCCGGGTGGCACCGGGCTGTCCACAGGAGCTCCTGATCGCACCCTGAGGGGACCAAAAGTCTTCTGGAATATCTAAATAAGTCAACCACAAATACGTAGAGAAGCCTGTTACTCGGGGGATCTTGATACCCCTGGTATAGACTGGCATTCGGCCTGGGTACTGGCGGGGTCATCTGGGCAAGGCTTGCAAGACCATGTTGAGGATATTACATCGAGGCCGCACACTCATTATGCTACTCGGAGGAAACAAAGCAAAACTCCGGTGCAGTTGGAGCTCCCTATCATTGGGTTTGTCTCGAAAGTAGGCTAGATAAAAGCCGAAGATGCTATTGGAGTTTTCATGATATTACCAGGTTTCAGCTCCTCTAGCCACACTGCTTTCAACAAATTTACCAGAAACTCTAATCAAAAGAGTAAATAAAAAACACGCTGAAGTTATGGGAGTTCACAAGTAGAGTTCAACAGACTAGGTAACAAACAACCGGCCCATTAGCCCGCTATCGATATTACCGAAGGTTTCCAAAATATAATCCCGAGTCCTCTGGTTAGTCACCCGGAGGAAGGTAACCCAGTCACCAGAGGAAAGCACAGATTCGGGGGAGTAGGCCCTGTTTCGGCAATGTGCATTGTAATGAGGAAAGCGGAAGGTTGGATTAGGGAGAGAAGGTTGAAGTGCGCTTACTGGAATTCCGCAAAGCTTTTAAAATCGTGAAACACATATGGATTCTGCGCAATTTTTGGGAGACTGACATAGATGCTGGGCTCATTGTAGGGCTAACAGAGTAACCAGCTAGCCGCCGATTCTACGCCAAAGTTAAGAACACCAAGTCCTCAATGGGCCTCCTTCTTTTCTCCTGTATATAAATCATATGCTTCCGGCAATACCTAATGGCACGCCATTCTTGTTCGCGGATGACATTAATATAGCCTATACTTTTTTGCCTGGAAACCTCAGTACTACTATCCCTAAAATCTTCGCCGAATTAGCCGCTCTTGATAATGGTGCCTAACATGGGCAATGAAATTCTCTGCCGATAAGTGCATTTTTCTTACTCGCAAATGCCAGGTTCCGCCTGGTTCCCTATGCATTGGCGGTTCACCCATCGAAAGCCTGCCCTTAGTAAGAGACTTTGGCTTAATTTATTCTTGCTTTTTTTCTTCTCCGAACATGCTGTCTCCGAAACGGCGACCGTTGAAAAATGTCTTGTTCTTCTGTTTAGATCCTTTCAGCTTGGGCAGAGCATTCTTTACATGAACAAAATACGTGCCAGGCCCCTTCTCGAGTATTTTCCCTTATTCTTCTCTAGCATGCGAAAATCTGACATGATTATTATTGAACGTATTCAGGTTAGATTCATGAGGCAGCTTATCGGTTGGTGGCCAAACTTAAAATAGAGGGAACAATGTTTATCTCTCAAGATCAAACCGTTAAGGCCTCGTCGCGTCAATCTGAACCTGGTATTTCTGTATAAACTATTGACTAGGCTATTTTGGTCCTCCAACCAGTTATGCCTCTCCCCGGATACTGGACATTCACTCAGTAATAGGCAGTATACTATTACCACAACCTCTGCGAGTACTGTTCTACTCTCTAAGATATTTCTCGTTACGTACTCCAGAATATGGAATAAACTTCCTTTGCACATCCGTCAAAGTATGCATTCGTGCATGCTTTTGATAAACTCCTTCCCATCCCAACTATTCTGCCTTTACACACCGTTCACGTAACCGAAAGTCAAGCTTGCGAGAAAGGCCCTGACTTTTGAGCCATTGCTCTGCTTTCTCGCTCTACCTTACTTTCCTAAATAATTTCACCGCTTTGAATTTCTGAATGCCCTGTTTGACCACTCATTCTTAGTCCTCGCCATCGACGTGTTTATAAAATGTCTGCTTTCACTAATTGTTTTTCAGTACCAACTTACAGAATCCTGCTAATTTCACTTTGACACAAGTCCTTCCATATACACTCGCAATTTTAGAGAGGTCACAGTAATACTCCTCACAGATTATCAATATGCCTAATCCGCTCTACTATTTATTACTTTTATTTAGTTGTATCTCGACCGCGGCCCTGAAACTAACCCAAACAACGCTATAGGAACTGCATCGATATCTACACTTTGGTCCATTATATATACAGATATAAATAAATGTAATACATATATATATACATGTATATGTATACATATATATTTACATATATTTATATGCTCATTACTGTTCTGTAATTATTAGCACAAGCATGGCAAGTAACACAACGCTCCTCGATATCTCTTGGCTTACTTTGCCTTTTCTTCACACTAGGTTCCACTACATATACTTCCATCACCATCTTTTTAATTTTTGACTGGAAAATTCAGTCTCATTTCTCTCACTTAGCGTTGCTCACCATCTGAACTCAACATGCAGTTATGACGCCACCAGTTCTGTCTCACCCTGTCCCCCACCTAAGCTTCTTCCATAATTTCATGCGGAACTTACTTTTCTTTTGCTGAACGACTACTCTAGGTGAAATATCAACCTTCACATTGATTTTTCAGCTCCTACGTATACATCTCCTTTTTTATTCTCACGTTTTTCATGGCCTCAGTTTGTCTTACGGATCCGCGGCACCAAGGAGCCCGTGCTACACTTTTGTTCTTCTTTCCGTTAACCGTTGATCCTCAGCTGGGCAATACCCAGGCTTTGTTTTTCTATCTCATTTCCCTTTTCAGTGGTCTTCACTGCCGGTCAACCACCTGGGGTAATATACTGATCACCTCCTCGGCCTGTGCACCTGGATATTAATGCTTTACGGCCGTTTACCACTCGTTGTTCCCATTGGCTCTGTTGTTCAAGTTCCCACAACCAGTCCAGTTGGTCCTGGACCATACACTCTTATCACGGTTGCTCAGCCCTCTGTAATACCAACAACGAACACATACCAATCCCACCGATGCGGGGCACGCTCAGATGCCCCCTTTTGGCCGGCCCACGTCGGGCATTCAGGCCGTCTGCAACGATGTGCGAGCTCATTTAGGCTGGTGGATCACACCTCCTTTGTTCACTTCACGAGTTGTTTTTCAAGTTGGGTGTCCAGCCCACGGTCAGCCCCACCCACTAGCTCCAGTTGCGGATTGCACGCTCCAGCTCTGCTCGCTCGACCGCATTCAGCACTGTCCGTCGCGGATCAAATGCTCCCACCACTCTTCCGCCACGTTTCGCCCAAATGTCGTCCTTGTCAGCACTCTTACCACCTCCCTTTTGTGCCGTTCTACCTCTGTATGCACACTCATCCATTCTGTTCTTGTTCCAATCGTTTTTCAACGCGACAACCCTCACTGCATGTTGCCGCTCTCGTCCTATCCATTTTACCCTGTCCAAGCTCAAAATATTTCCCTTTCCACCCATTTCCCCCTAGTCGGCTCCTATTCTGTATTCAGTTGGTACCTCCGTAGTTCAATAAAGCTCATTGATTGCCGAACTCGCTAGCTAACATTTTGCAATATCCTTTTTTGTCCGTCTTACAACTGCCGCCAGTATGCACCACACACATACGTAACCATGACCAATCACCATATAAGAACTCGCCCTTCCAGCCTCTGCATTTTTTACGACCGAATTGGTTGCCTTTTCACCACCACCATACTTTCCGTGTGTGAATCCGCAATTCTTCCGTGGACCTTTCTCCCAGACAGTGACCCGATTGGCAACTTATGGCTCAATCCATTAGCGTAATCCCTGCAGGCGAGCATCACTCCGCCTCCTTTCTCCCAACTCGGAAGCACGAATGTTTCTCGTGACTTTTGTTCCATCACAGGTTTTCCCGTCCGGGCACTTCCTTCATCTCGGTCTTCATCCTGTGTCGTCTGCAGTGAAACGATCTGACTGGTCATCCCCTGCATGGTTTTCTTCGGTCAGCACTCTCACCTGATTCGTATACCGATCGCCACAGGCACCTTCGATGTGCCTTCCAGACTGCACTGCTTTTCCGCGTTCCACCTAATTTAAAGTCATCGTAGCGTTACCATATTCACTTACAGCCCAAAACCATGTGATCTGCTAATACTTGATCTTTTTGATCCTCCACTCCCTTATTTCTCTCCTATGTTATTCGCCGTCACAACTGCTGCATCTTAGCACCACAGTTAGTCCAACATCCAAGTTACCATTTCCAGAGGACCTTTTACACTTCTCCAACAAACCCGTACTTCCATTCGCTCTGCGTTCTCCATTCATTTTCACAGCCATCTTGTCGCTTATTTTATTTTCATTTACTGAAGCTTCACCCATTTTCGACCGCCATCATATGTCAGAACTGCACTAGTCAGATCGTTAGATTCACTCATACTTGTTTTGGTTCACCCCTCCCTGGGTATTCCCCCTTTTATCAACTTCTGCTCACAGCCATCACTTCTGTGCATCCAAAGTAGTATTTTGTCCTCCTCCTTATGTTGATCCTTCAAGTTTACCCTCCACAGACAAATTCATCAGGGTTTATCCAGGTAATTCAGCACCATATGACCCAACCCTACATGTCCCTTCTAAGCATTGCCACTTCCGAATTCAGCCCCTCCAATGCTACTTGCTCCTGCTGTTGTATACATTCATATAAACGTATACATATATTCGCATCCACATATTTTCTCTGCATCCTCCAGTTCTTCGCCGGCCAGCTCTCTCGCCACCACACATCCGCCCCTCATGATATGTGTCCATGTTGTCTATATCTGTGCCTCATATTCACCTCATCACGACCCTTCCGCCCCGTTACTGCCATCTTACTCATTCTTTAGTTCTTGCATTGGTCGCTCTCTGTTCCCGAATTGACACAGTGCGTTTATTGCAATAAGGCATGGCTCATGGCTACCTAGTCCCCAGCCATACGACTCAAACTTTGATCTTCCTTCCTTCTCCATTTTATTTCTATTTTTCTTCGTTTCTCGTGACGTTAGTTTTTCACGCTCACTTTCAGTCCTCCTCATGTAGAACTACCAGGTCTCGACCCCCCTAAACGGTTCAAACAGCTGCCCCACCTGATCTTGACTTTCAAGTTTTCTGTGCAAATATTTGAATCCGTCTCTTGGTTCATTTAAACTCCCTCCATTACTCCTGGGTGAGCGCACTTTTATCTCCTTCTCATATCCCATCTATTTCTTCCTACCTCTCCTTTGTTTTGCATATTTCTAAATTTTTGATGAATTTTGTCTGTCAGTTTTGTCGCTTGTAAGAATTTCAGTCATGCGTAAGGCATGCTCCTGATGTACCCGCAAAAAAACTATCTTCAGTATTATTATTATAAGTCCTCAATGGCGCGGCAACTAATGGAGTCTTTAGGGGTCAGTGCTGGGTCCCTTGCCGTTCGTCATTCATGAGGATGGCCTGCTGCCGTGCTTTCTGCGCAAGGATGAAATAAAGGTTCTGGGGTGCCCAGAATCCGATCAGGTTCAATCAGGCCTAGGCGCCCTTTACCAGTGGTCTTCAGCGAGGGATTTGCCTCTAAATCTGGCAAGGTGCCTACTTCTGACAGACGAGGGATCCATCGGAATGCAGCATTTAAACCAAGATAACCCGGAACCACTGGCCCGGAAACGCGAGGTCAGGTACTTGAGCACAATAATATCAAATGACTACAAGCCCTGAGGTCTCAAAGCCTTGAATTAGTACAAGGGAACGAGACTAAACCTCAAATGGTCCGGGATCCTGTGTATGCCCGGTTATCTGGATGTCACCGGTGAGCTGCAAGATAGCTCATCGGAAAAAGAACAGTGGAGAGGGGGAAGGGTTCAAAATACAAATTCTGACGATGTCTTGCATCCGGTATCGCCGGAAATGTGGAAGTTGAACTGCTGGACATTGCGGAAGGGTTCGGGGTACCGATTTTGACTGCAGTTTGCTTCTTGTGTTGCCTGTGAGCTGGGGGATATTTCACTGGACTATGTAACAGGGCATTCCGCTTGGCTTCAGTAGCATAAACGATTCTGTCTCGGGACGTTTATGACCCTCAGGCTGGTGTTCCGCCAGGAAGCAGTGACCACGGAATTCTCTGATTACGAAGGTCCGTCGGAGGGGTGTCCATCCATGGCGGACCAGTCGGGCCCGGAAGGCTATCCAGAGGAAGAATCTATCTTGGGCCAGATAACGAAACAGTGGTAGTCTCAGACTTTACCTGCAGCATTTGGCAGAAAGGGTTAAATCAAGTGAGATCAAGAACGGATGCAGAGGTAAGTACGAGGATCGTCTAGCCAAAACCGCTGAATCAAACCCGATTACGTTGTGCCGTTACGTATAGTCCATGTTAGCCCCATGATTGTTCTTTGTGAACTTGAAAGATCCCTGAGTTCGAGCATCCACTGATAACGTCGAAAAGGTGGTCTCCGCTCGTTAACAATTCCGGCAGGTTTACAGGACTGGCCACAGGATCTGAAGCTTTCCGCTGACCGACACCGGGGCTGCTCCTCAAACGTAGAGCTAAACCACGAAGGTAAATGGGGTGCTCGAGGTTCGCAGTGGATTGGTAGGGGCTAAGGCGGCAGAGTCCGACGGTGTCAATCGGGCAGCCCTACTTCTTCCGGCCTAGCCTCTAAGTAAGCTGCTTAACACATCTCCCGACGAAGTTTGCTTACCCCGGGAATAATTCGAGAAGGCAATCGCCTTGATCCACAAAGATGGAAATAGAGAAGCTTGTCACAATAACTGGTCCGTTAGCTTAACTGCGGCGTTGCTGAAGTTGGTGGGGCTAGTTCTGCTGGACGTGGCCCCAAACCACGTGAATGCCCACGGGTTGATCGCAAAAAACCGGTGCGGGTTCTTTTTTCAGAGTTCATGCTTACCGAACTTCATATGTTTCGTGGAAGAGGCTACTCGAATATAAGTCCAGCTGGATAGAGTACAACGCAGTCACATCGTATTCCAGAAGGCATTTGGCTCATTCAGCCACCGCTTGTTGCTGAAGGATTTGAGTGCCTTCAGTCTGTCTCCGGAAACCATTGCGTTGATCCACAGATCAATCACAGCTAGAACTTCGCAAGCCGAAACAGAGAATAGAAAATCACGGGAAGGGCTTTTGTTGGGCAGTGTGTCCCAGAGTTCCATCCTTGGTCCTTTGTTTTGTAACCAATTCATAAAGGATCTGGCCACTGGCCGGGAAGACCCATGCTTTGCTCTTGCAGATGATGCAAAGTTAGTTGACTCGGTAGCAACAGGCTCCGTTTTGCTAGATCGGAGACAGTGCATCGCCGTTTCGTGGTCTGGGACTTGCTACTGAAAGCTAATATGTGAATCCACTTAGTGGATGACGTGGAACCTCAACCGGCCAGGTACCCTGGGGGGGTCAAACAACCACACCAAACCATGTAAGTAACAACAGCACATGAACTCAGGGAAAACACATCGGACAACTTCGGATTTAGCGTGCCGTGCTGGTCCGTCGCCAAAAAGCCCGTGTAGACTTTTACTGGTTAAAGAAAACCGCTGTGTCGAGAAAACCATCGGTCTTTTTGCCGTATCACGAGGCTTTTATTTGGCCGCACCCGGAATACTGCTTTGACGCATGGCAGCTCCTCTTATTCAAGGGCATCAGCCATCTGGAATAGGTTCAGTGACGTTTTGCTAGGTGGTTTGCTAGCCCAAAAGGTTCATGCCTACCATCAGGGACTCCGCACTTAGTATGTTCACGTTCAGGCACAGGATGCGCAGAGGCGATTTAACGGAATCTTTGAAGTTCCTCAAGAGGTACGTTGACCTCCAGGGGTTGCTTCACTGCCGTTGAACCTCAGCCATCTTGCAGCCTCTAGCTGGAATTGTTTGTGGTTGATGAATGAGTGAGTTCTTAGTCACTTGGGAAGAAGTTCCTTTGCCAAACCAGCAGACAGGTATCTGCCCAGCCTATTTTTCTTTTGCACTTATTTTTGCCCTTATTACAGTTTTACCGCCATTACCACCCAGTCAACCTTCACCTTTGGCACTTACTACCCCCTTCCCACCTTTTGCTTACAAACTTTTTCACCGGTAATAATGGTAAGGACAATGTCAATAATAATAATAATAGTGGTTTATTTCGGGGTGCCGAAGCATGCCAGGTGCACAATTGAATCTTAACAAGCGGCGGAATTGACGGAGAATTCGTGAAAGCGTACAGATGTGCATGACAAAGGTAGGATAAAAACGCCCAGAAGGGGGAATAAATGAGGACAAAGGTACGATAAGTGTGTGCACACCGAAGAAAACGTGGGCAGTTTAAGTGAACCCAAGAGAGGGTTAAAAGTAAGCCCGGTGAGTGGGAAAGTCACGGTCAAACTGATTCTGACTTCTTCAGGTGAGGACATCTGAAATCCAACTGGTCTACATGAAAAAGGCTTGAAACTAGAAAAAGAAACTGAGGTAGCAAAAGACGATGGAGAAAAGAGTGAGATGCACTGCAGTGGACCAAATAGCAAGGAAGCATTGGTTCTGTGCAATAGGTGGCCGGCCGACAGGGCACAAAACTGATTGTAAAACAGAGAATGAGCAATGCAAGACTCAAAGGGTGAATCGGATGACAGGAGTAATTTGGGAGAATTCGATAGGTTAGATGTGGGGCACAAGTGCTAAAGGAATGGGAGCATATGATTATGCAATCAAGCATGCTTCGGGTGTCCCCGAAATAAACCATTATTATTATTATTATTATCATTATTATTATTATCGTTATTATCATCCTTATCATGATAGTCAGCGGGATGATGGCATGGAAGATGGCTGGTGAGGAACTGTAGGATACAGAGCGAAAGGAAGTATCCATATTTATATGTATATATGTGTATGTATAAGAGGAGAAGGAGCAATAACAATGGAGTCCTAGAAAAAGGAGAAAATATCAGCTTTTGGAGGGAGCGGGTGAGGTTGGATCGAGGGGCTGTAGAGTTTACTTAGGAACATCGTGGTGAATTTTCTTTATGACAGATGAACATAGCTGATCCACAGAGACAGAAAAAAGAATTTGGAAACACAGAAGTAATGACGACCGTAAAGGGCAGTCCATAAAAGAGGGAGGATTAAGGAAAGTGTCGAAGAGAACAGTTAAGAGGGGATCTAATAATCTGATTGATGTAGGTGAGACCTGTGGACACTGTCGAGAATAGGAGCAGCTTTAACAAATGGACCCGCATTATTCGGAGAGATGATTGCGATGGGCATGGCTAAGCAGCGTAGAGCAAATATAAAAACAAGGTTGCGGAAATTACCTGGGAGATGAAACTGTCTGTGGTGCAAAGAAGCAGCAGCTGCGATTGCGAACAATGTGGGGGATAGATGAGCGAAAGAAGTGCCAGATGAGTAGATTAAAGGCAGATCAAACGAGTTGAATCTGTGAGAGGAAACCATGGTACATCTATGATTTTACATCAGATGGAAAGTGAAAAAGCAGAACTGCATGTAGGCACAGAGATAACGCCTGTGGAGAGCAATGTAAGAAAACGGAGATGGAAGCACAGCCCGAAAAGGCAGGCAAGACTAACTCAGTGGGATCTTCTCACTAAGGTGGAACACGAAAAAAACTGAGAAGAAAAGATCACCAGAAAGAGTAAAAGAGTGGATGTACGCAGGGCACGAGAAATGAATGCGCGTCGGGTGGGGGAAGTGGAACTGGAGAGCTACGTGCCCACAGGCAACCGTACTAGTGAATGCAGCTGACGGATGCCAATCGGGGCACTGTCTACCCGTTCCACTTTCAGTTCTCTACTTTTCTCCAACACTTCGATGAACACCATAAGGCTGTCTCATTCACCACCTCTAACTTCCTCTGTCCTCTACATATTTCTTGGAGTAGTGTTCAGCCTCCTAGATTCAGTAGCAGTAAGCTATCTTTCGCGGAGTTGGACCCTTTTTGGGGGTCTAAAGGCATCGTTCACTTAGAAGCACACGACTGCTTGATGGGCAAATTTTATGCCCGTACTCGGCAGCTATAATGCAGAACCACAAGGTTTTATGTGTACAACAAGTGGCTAGAGCTAGTGTAACTCATTGGCGGTGGCATTTGCGATCTGTTTGGATGAAGTGAATAGCTACTCTAAAATTCAGGCAAAACCATTTTGTCGCCACTTACAGTGACCCACAACTACGGCTGAGCATGAGTTGTCGGAGGAAAGTGGAAGGACGTAACTTTACATGGCATTGGTCGAAACGTCATTTAGAATACAGTGTTCATATACGGTAGTAACCTTGTGGTCTGTCTTAATTCCTCTGGATTGTTCGGTCTGTCCACCCGAGAATCCACGATGCAGGTGATGAAACGATTTTCTCTAAAGCATTACCAAGTGACTTCTGATTACTCTCTTCAGGAACATTTTTGGTGTCTTTTAAATCTGAGCTACAGAGGGGTAATTGTGTGAGATAGACATTGAAGTTGATCATACATCCACAAGTCTACAACGAATAATTGAGAAACAATCGTGAATTTATAAAAAACATTTTGGTGTAACGGGGCAAAGAAAGATGTCTTAAGAAAAAAGTACCCAACCCGGTATCTTTCCCTTGTTGAATTCCGTAAGCTTTTGGCCAGAAGGGTGAGGATTCCGCCAAAATTTGATCCGCGTGAAGCAGCAGTCCGCGGAAAACGGCTTTAGTGTATTGATCAGTCTTTGTGTACAATGATAATATCCACTGTACCTAAGAAGATGTCAGCCGACTGGGGTAGGCAAAGGACAGTGTTCAAATGAAAAAATAAGGGGATGTGCAAAACAGAAATAGAAATGAGTCAAGAATTAAAAAGCAACTTCACAATTTTCTACCTTTTTCATGACCAAGACGTGAGCTCTATGAACCAACATCGGCGAATGTGTTCAGTTTAGTTCAGCTTGGTAGCAGTCCGTCAAATCAACCAGAAGATTTTTTGAAATGAGTGCCAATCGACGTGGTTGAGGCATTTGAAAAGCTTTTCTTCTCACATTATTGTCTGGTTGAAGAGACCCCGAGACTCTTCAAACCAGGAGGTAAAACCTTATCAGAATGAAAGCACCACCCGGAAGCTTCTCGTACTGCCTTTTGGGCCCGCTACTCTTCTTCATATACATAAATGATGTTTTTAATGTCGTTCGCCATAACAGTCTCCACCCCGTTCGTGGATGACATCACAATCTTGTATAATTTTGGTTCCAGAATGTTTGGTTCAGTTACCAATGATATACTGCAAGATCTAACGGCTCTCATTTCTTGGTGCACTAGTTCATAAACGGAATTTTTCGCGGAGAAAAGCAATATTCTTACCTTGAAGTGCATTGTGCCCCAGGTTCATTTAGTATTGATAGTCACCCAATTTCCATTAGCCCCTTAGTACAAGGTTTAGGTTTGCCGTATTCAGCTAATTTTGCTCTCTCAAAACATACCACCACTCAAACTACGAAGGCTGAGAGATTATAGGCCTGCTTCATAAAACATCCCGCCTCCCGAATAGAATATTCAATACCTGTAAGACCCGCGTTAGACCTTTCTTGAAATAATAATAAATAATCTACTCCAACATGCTCCAGTGGGATACAGTAACTACCGAAGAAGTTCAACAACTATTGACAGAAGAGTTATTTGGCTTTTCTACTCTTTTCACTTACAGTCAACGCTGTGAACAGCTGAAACTAGATCTACTGTGGCTTAGACGCACAAAGCTGAACCTCTTTTTCTTCCATGGTGTTGTTGTAAATCGAATCATCGTATCAGCACCGCAGTTCAGAAACTTAACGGATTCAATGTATTATTTAGGATTGAGAGACAACACAGTAACCGTTCCCGCTCCTAGAGTTGCTTTTAGATTCAACCGTTAATTCGCGGTCAGGAATGTGGCTTTATGGAACAAACTACCCCTCAATATACGTTTTATCAGGCCACTTAAGACGTTTAAGACCCACATAAGCAAACACCTCACTGTACAAACCATAATCCAACTTACAGACCCGTACATAAGTGAAGAAAGGGTCTTTGAAGTTGGATAAGGTTTGTAACAGCTTTCGAACTCCCATTATTGAGCACCTCATTGTCTTTGGACTGCAGCCGCAGCACGCTTGTTTCCTCTACTCGCTACCCACCCATCCACTTTGCTTCTCTTCCACATCTGATCCCGCCATTTGCACTTTTAAGTCTCTCGGCAAAGTCCGAAAAGCAACGTCTTGGAACTTTCCCTGGGGTGTTTCAACATGGCATGACATTGCCAATTACCGCCCGATTAAACATACGCCAATGATCTCGAGGCTGCTAGAAAAAGTCGTAAAACACTACCTAACCGACTACCTTTCTGCACATAAGCTCACCAGCCCAAGACAGCACAGATTTCTCAAATCACGGTCGTGTTCAACCTGCCAATTTGACTTTCTAAATTTGGTAACAACGCCTGCCGACAAAGACAGAGCACTCGTCATCATCTATCTTGAAATGACAAAAGCCTTCGACAGAGTGCCACATCTGCAGTTACTCAACAAGATAAGGGGATACGGTATTGAAAACCCCCTACTCAGTTGGTTTAAATCCTATCTACAAGACCGTCACCAAGTTACCTGCATCAACGGTCAGATATCAGACCCCCGCCCAGTAAACAGCGGGGTTATCCAAGGTAGTGTTCTAGGACCACTGCTGTTCTTACTATATATAAACGATATTTGCAATGTCATCACTTATGGCAAAATTTTCTTGTTTGCCGATGATATGAAGATAGTCTATGAATTCGAACGAGGAGACCTACCTGTAGCACTGAATAACATCATGGTCGACGTACAGTCCTTATCCTCCTGGTGTGATCGCTGGAAAATGGAATTTTCATTGAACAAAAGCAGTTATCTCTCGCTAAACTTCAACATTCCTTATGATACGCTTAAGATTGGCGGTGTCTCACTCCCATATTCCCCAACAATTAGAGACCTTAGACTGCAATATTCTTACACTTCCACTTTCTCTGAACACACTTCCTACATAACTGCACGGGCAAATAAGTCCCTTGGCTTGTTGCAGAGAAATTTTCTTCTCACGAACAGTAAGTTAGAGATATAAAAAACTCATATTCGCCCAACCCTAGAGTACTGTACACTTGTGTTCTCAAATATGCATAAACGTCACATTATCGACATTGAGAATGTACAGCGTCGATTTACCAAAAAACTGTTTGGGCCTTCTACGACCTTGACCTACAGACAGCGGTGTACACTCCTGCGGCTTGATCCCCTATGGTTTAGGAGAATAAAACTCAACCTCGCATTTTTGTTTACTTTGCTCCACAAACAAGCTATATCCTCCAGCCAAGTTCAGTTCAGTATAAACTCGACACATCAGCTGCGTAATAGGGAACACCGTATAACGATCCCTACTTCTCGGAAGGCAAAACTTCTTCCCCCTGAAATATGCAACTCTGCGGAATAAACTCCCAGCTGATGTACGTTCTGTAGATTCCCTAAATATGTTTAAGTCTAGACATCCAAAAACTGATAGCTCTTACGAATCCTTATATGTCTTTTGACAGAGCTTATGAGGAAATCGTTGGATACTAACCCGAACCCTTGATAATCTAGGATGTGCCACACCATACGACGTAATTGCCATCACCTAAGCGTAAACCTACCAGTTTACAATGCCTAAACATAATAACTCTCATGACTGAGGCCAGTGCTTCAAAAGTCGTATTTGAATATATAAAATACCACTGCAAGCATGAAAGATAGTCTTTGAACATTTCCAGTGCTGATTATTATTGGGTTTTTGCCTCTGTCTCTAACCCAAGACGCAGCACCTGTCACACTCCTCAACCTCCATCCAGTGGTCACCATTAGACATTCACAGCTCAAATTCTGTCCCTATCACAGAACTCTAGCATCCTCCACGATTGGCCTATACAGCATTTGATACTCAGCCAGCAAAACTACTAACCATCTGTGGATCGTACCGACGAATCACGTTGTTAGTGCTGCAAGTTGTACCCCATCTTTGTGCAGACTGGCTTTATGTTGAACATAAACCCCATCGAATAATCGCAGGCTGTGGTTGACCCTACCTCTCCCTGCATTTTTTGTCCCATGTAAACGGCCTGGGTGTTCTGACTTCACGGATAAGGTGAGTGTTAGCGCGGCACTTCTGCAAACATTCCTGGCTGTGATGGTCTCCCTGCACAGAGTTGACCACCAATAAGACATAAACACCAAAAAGTAAGAGATTGGCACAAAAAAGTGAGAAAAAATATATACCCAACTGTTTTGTCTTCCAGGCACACCAGCCTTGCCACATGTGACCCATGTCTCTGGGTTGTAGTGTCGCTACGGATCGACTGGTGTGGTTGACCTATTCCCAACGCGGCTTGTTGCATGCGGTCCATGTTTCGGCCGGGGCGTCGGAGCTGTGGTCGCCCACCAAAGGCAGCTCCGCCTTCTCTGACAGCCAGATACCTGACTGTGATAAAACCATTAAAAAAAGAATAATAAGAACGTCTAAAAAGTGTGGATCATTTTTGGAGAGCCACGTGCTGGATGCCAGTAGTTGTGTATCGTGCTACCTCCCTACCTGAAGCTGGCCCTTGTGCCGCCTATCATGAGCACCAAATGTAGACCGTTAAAGTTTGCTTCCCTGACGAAAATTCGGACTCACCTCTCACGGTTCCCCAAACCAGTCCTCACATCGGTGTAGTCCTGCTTTGCAGTACGATAACAGCGAAAAAGATACCACGGTAACCATGCAATCATTTCCGCATCAGATTTCCTTGCTCAAATTGGAGCTTAATCTCAGTACGATAGCACTATCGAGGAAGAGCATAGATGAACTCGCGTCAATGTTCCAAGACAAGTGACCAATTGCCTCTAATGTATCACTACTGTCACTCCAATAGTTCCTTTTACTTTGACTCCTCAGAAACTACTCAGTATAGAATAACCACTATACCGAAAGAGACAGCAGCAGCGTAGCGCCACGCAAACAGTATGTTAGTCCTGCTCGCTCAGTCTGTCATTTCAAACCTATCCTATCGCCTCGTTGCCAAACTACGTTCTGCGTAAGCAAACGGTATCGGGGTTTATCATTACTAACCACTCTTAACCGTGAAGCCCTAGGTCTTTTATTAGTATCCCAGCGATGCCATGCTCACGGGTAGATCACAAATCCTTTTAAATGCATACACAATTACCAAGCCAGTGTACGCAACTTCGTCGGCCTGCAGCAGTATAGCTCAAATCCACTGCGAGTCTATTTTACCCATGCCCCACTCACATAGACCTAACCAATCCATTGTTTATTGTCTTCATATATTACCATAACCCACAGCTAGAACCACATCCAGACTGCAATCTCCCTTTATTTTAGGTTCGTTGTCTCTCACCATCTCAGTCGCCAAATTGGCTAACCAAGGATGCCGCTTTGACTCGCACGGATAGAGTCTCAAGTGGAACCTACCATAGCAACTGAGACTGAAATCAAACCAAACAGCAGGAATTACCCCTAATTGCTTATCAGATCGTTCAGCGTTTTCTAACGCAACGAACACGAATTCTAGTTCACGCGCATGCCGCTAATATACAGCCACACTCGGCTGATTGACCGACACATACTGTGCCCTGCCAGACGAAACTTACGCATTCGAAGCCGGACATTGCCAGAAATGACGCTGAATAACACTGAAGGCAAATGCATCAACACATACATATATTTGTCAGTGAAACAGCATAATAACGCCGAAGTCCATGCGGAGATTTTCCCACTTTATTATCCGTTACCACAGGTTATCCTTCCTCCGAACCGTAGCCGGCTGGAAATTGACTCTCCACTTCTCGAGAACCTTCCAGTTGCGCCTTCTTATTTCTGAATAGTACAGGTTATTGGCCTTGAATCTAAACTTACCTTTTTATAGACTGCTGTTTCTCCCACATCCACCAGTTCACTTTCACGAAATTGGCCTCATGTCCCCTTGATGCGAAGTTCATTCCGTTTTTCGAACTCCGGTAAATCCGTCATTCAGGGTCTGCATTGTATTCATGGATCACTATCCTCTTCGCATGCGTCGACTTTCCCCCCCTTTTCTTCTTGTTAAAAATTTACTCCATCTGCAGAACCTTAGTTGGCCTCCGGTTTCCTTGGCTTGCATCATTCTTGTTCATAATGCCTCCCTAGCACTGCGTTAACGATTTCTTCGACATCTCCACCGCGCACCACTGCCTAGCCCGGATTCGAAACTGGTTCAAAACTGCTGCGCAAATCATTATCAGAATGATCCATTCAAACTGTTGCCGTCTATGTTTTTCCATCTCTGATACTCTTGACTTTCCTACTTAGAATTTTGTGAATATTTCATCTTATTGAGTAACGTGTTACACCATGATCTTGCGTTAGCGCGTGCCTCTCGACCATGGCCGAGAAATATACCAATATTATTATTATTATAACTAAACTCAGCCTCAAGTTGTGACGGCACTTTCTTTCCCATGCTCTAACTTCCAGCTTCTTTTGTTCTACGTTTTCTTACATACTGGTTTTCTTTTCAGTCCGGTAATTGTCCTACCTTCATTTGTTTTGCTGAGTCTGGCAATCAATAATTTTCCAGCACCGCCAATCATATCGTCGTTTTCTCATAGCCACGGCATGGCCATTAGTTCCTTGTTTCTTCATATTCATCTACTCGCTTCTCTTCTCCTCTCATCAGACCTGGCCGTATTACACTCTTATTTGCATACGTATACTTAGCTCAGAATTGAAAAATCAATTCATAGCTCCGTTAGATCAATGCCTATCCGGTAGACCCCAACTGACGTTAACCGACTATTACGCCTGAGGCTTGTGGGGTTTAAATAGTTCTTCACCGTCACTCTGTTCTTCACACAGCACTTTATTCCTTTACACAACACACCTGCAACTAATCAAGTTGGTTATTCGTAACCCATAACGGAATCGCTACCAAAACAATTGCTGCCTTCAGTTGCCAATAGTCAGTATGCTGAATCCTAGGATCTTTACAATTCTTCCGTTCTCACCTTCATTGTGCGACCCTAGGCCATGCATTCACCAAATGGCTTGCGTATACACTGGAACCCGTCCGACCCTGTCAATGGCGGAAGCAAGCGGTCAATTGATAGCCCCGCGAAAGTTGCCATTGTCTGAGCGTTTGTTCCATCCTCTATCGTTTACTTTCACAGCAACATCCCCGAAGGTTTTGACATCTAGTCTGTGGCAATCTCACAATAAGGGGAAGCGGTCATCCCTACCAGTCTCGGATCCAATGGGCCACGTGTAAAATATTCGGGTCATGGAGAGATGGGAAGATTACCCTGGGGTGTACATTTGCCCCTTTTCTCCTCTGTGAAAAATGAACGAAGGAAAACCTCCGGCTGGGAAGGTCTTGGGTTAATGCTCCCTTCCTCCTTCTGATAACAGCCTAGAACAGACCTTGCTTATAAGGAACCTCAAGGTTTTGGGGCAACCTTCAGCTCTTTTTTGTCTGAAGGTGTGTGAGTTGATGGCACACCGCTCAAGCTCTCTGTATACGCCTGCCAATCCCGTCTTTCTCAGTTTTCATCTTTTTGGGTCCTCTGTGAAACCCTCAACCAGCATGTCAGTGTCTAATGCAGTGGCCAGTACACGATTGGAATAGTTATATTATGCGGCCTCTGCTCTGACGACACACCGGTATTGACACACCTACCGTTCACAGCAGTTGGCTAATCCTCGCCTGTGTTGGTTACCGGAACGAGGAACGTATCCATCGCACTTTCATGGTTTACCGTCCACAACTCCACCTTTTCTATGTTCTCCTCAAGCTCACGCACTTGCAGTGATGTCTAAAGTCAGCATTGATTTGCATGCTACGATGTTGACTCAGTTTACCGACCAAAATGTTTACTGACACTATCTCCCTTGGCAAACCGTTTTGTCATCTAATAATATGTGCTCACTTTCACTTCATTCCTTTGCCTCAGGCTAAAACGCAGCCATCTCACCGTGTTTTTCTTACGCCTCTTTCACAAACTCGAGTCTCACCACGCAGGTTACCATTTTTCAATAGCCAAGGCTCACTGGTTTGCACATATGCTGATGGTAAGCTGTGACCCCATTCCACTCGAAATCCGTATACTTCTGATTACTTATGACCCCACGGAAAACTAGTACTTTTGCATTCACATGAAGAAGCCTCACCTTAACTCTGAGTATTTTATTTCCTTTTCACTATTTTTACCGTCGTCGCCCACAGCTGGTGAAGTGACAAGGCTGCTGTCTTCCTTTTTTCCCATTCATTTTCCTGACCCCACCCTCTTCTATTGTTTTATTCCTGATTCTCTAATGGGCCTCATCTCCTCAACCACCATCTACTTACCAAATTTTTCGCACTTCGGATAAGCCTGCGACTAATGTCTCCCTATATCTCTATTGTCACCTGGCTACCCTACACAACTACTAGCCTTCGACCTTTGCACCCCCATAGATCGTCCTACTGGTCTTTAGATAACAAAATGTTCATTGTCTGGTTTCTAATAGAACGATAACCATAACCTACGGTTAGAACACCATCCAGACTGCCGCACCCCTAATCTCTTTCAGATCACACTGGTTACTTGTTTAGCCACCAGCCAACTCGATGTTACTCCCGGATTACCTTACGGAACAAACGGCTTGAACATTCGGATTGACAGTGGTTTAAACCTATACTCACTCCTGGCCACGGTATACGGGGCTGCGAGCGTGACTCACCAGTGATCATAATCCTGTAACCGGAGTAACAATCCCCCATGAAAGTCTCACTGGATTGCAGAGTGGATTCCTAACACCAATCATCCCACACCCTCTAAACATCTATTCCCTTTACTCCACAAAAACAGTTCAATTATTTCTGCTTTGAAGTACGAAATCTATGGCCGGAATCTAGCCTTCGCCGCTGCTTTCCCAACCTACTCTGCCAATTTCGCACACTTAGCCCTTTTTTGCCTGCCACCCTCACCAATTGCTACCTCCCATAACCTGGAACCAAGATCTTTGTGAAACAAAATACCGGCCAAAACTTGATTATTATTTCTTTTATCACGTATACAGAAAATCTCATCTTTAGACTCTTCCAACTTCTGCTTGGCAGCATCTTTAGCATTTGTCTCAGGTAGTCTGTTCCTTCGACGGCTCCTCTTTGAAAGCCTATTCTGCTTCCGTACACCATTCATGCTCTTCCAAAGTACACTGCATTCCTCGTGAAGCTTTTGGCCTTCATGTGAATTTCCATATGATATTGAAATCACCTATACAAAGAGGGCTATGTTATTGACCCACCCGACTTACTTGCAGTTATATCACAGTTTCTTCTCTCACAACTATTTGCCCAATGTTGGATCAATCTTCTGTATTCCGCTGGCATCTTTGACTGCACTATGATATCCACATGCGGACTTTATTTTCGACCTTGTCTTTTGGTAGCTCTCTCACCCGATTCCTCGTTAGCGATCCTCCAAATGACCAGTTGGTGCACCCTGACATCTTTTTCTGGACTTCCTAGATCTTCGTGGCTAGTTTTTGGCACACATAAAGCACATCGTATATTATATCTGCCTAAACTCCCTGTCCATGATGTGATGTGCCACACCGGTTGCTTTACTGATTTTTCCGAACACGGCACTTTTACCACTCTCCAGTATCGCTTACGTCGGCATTCTTATGTCCTCACAGCCCTTCACAAAGCCCTCTTTGAGTTCAGAACCGGCTTACAACTCCCGCGTTACCAATTTCCACTTTCGTTCACTCAAATGCTGCTCAGCTTTATTGTTTTATTCCCGCTTCGATGTGATTCCTAAATTTCAAAATTGTGAATACCTCATGCTGTTATGTACTGCTTTTTTCTCCAATCACACTTTGTGCGTTTGGCATGACCACGGTCAATAAATATATCATTATTATTATCAATACTGCAAGGTGGCGGTGTTCGAAAAAGCCGGTTTTGTATGCTTTTAAACTTAAGGAAAAGAGAGAAGTGCCGCTTCAAAGGGCTTTGAAAACAATGGAAAGGGTGGAAAGCCGCGGAAGCCCACATGCCAAAAGCGCTTTATTCCCATTTGACTCAGCAACGATGGTCCACATGATATGTCCACCTTCGGGAGACAATTATTTGGGGGATGCTTTTAAACCAAATGACTCTTTTCTCAGCTTTATACAGTCCGTTACATACCACTCATAAGCTCAACAAACCTAATTCCAAAATGACTTGCCTTGTGAGTTGAATCCTCTGATAATATTCAGCAGTTGTACTCATTTTTTGAGCTTGCAGTGCTGTCTCCGTATCACGTGGAACTAACTGCAATGAAAGTTTTCACTATACCTTAGAGTAGGGGAGCCTGGGAAAATTCCCGCACTAAATTAAGGACAATGATTTCCGGCACAACGATCAAACACTTATCGGCCGAAAAACGGCTTTTACCAAATTATTCTGATAGCAAACCCAAATGTAACCTGGGTTAATTTATGTGGTCATGTTGCTCAGAATTGGTGCTTTTCCTTATGATACTAAATAGTAACTCGCCTTACTCAGAGCTTTTCACTCTGGCAGTCAGGGTTCAAAAAATTTAACTAATTACAGCGCCGCCAGGAACACAAGTAGACCAGAGGAAAGTTTGAATTATTTGGTGTCACTAATCGACAACCTGATATGCACTACTTTGTTCACGAAGCTCGAAAGGTATGCTGAGCAACATCTTTGTATGCATCACAGCAAACACTACCCGCCATTAGCAAGCATCACCACTTTCTTACTCTAATGTTCTGAAGTTTACCTCATCCAGGAAGTACCTTAAATCTCATAAGCAGGAGCGGCTTTTAAGAAAATCACTCTTTCCCAGAGTGGCAAGCCCGTTCTCAGCCAATCAGATAAAAGTACGCTCCCTGATCTCTTCTTCAAAAACATTCAATGCCTTGGGTAGAAGGCTGACAGGCCCGTAGCTCCCTATCCCACACCTTGACCCCACCCTCCCCCCTTGGGAGGAAACCTATCTACACCGGCTTCTATTCCTTACGACGAGGCTTAGTTTCAAAAAACACTTCTACAAGTTTAGTTGACGGCACTGCCTTGGTGATATCCATACACCCTTAGATATTCAGGTGAATGCCATGATGTCTATCAGCTTCGTGTGCAATGAACGCAGCCACGACCCTTGCAATCTTGCCAGCGTCTACTCCAATGCTCTGGACTTTGTTGGTAAACTCATCGCTGGCGGGTTATTGTTGTCCCCAGCACCGCGCGTTTATTGTTCTATCTAAGAGACAGAATTACTGAGGCGGTAATGTATTCAGCAGATGCTTTTATCCACGGCAATACGGGGGCTAACAAACTAGCCGGAATAGTTCATGGAACGTGCTTTGGGGAGGCCTCCTTCCAGCTTGAGTTCGAGGCGTTTTCGAAGGCTGGCACATTGCTGCCGATAGCAGCATTCTGCTTCGGACTCTTCCAAGAAGGTACAACAACATCTGTGAACCAACACACAGGTGGATCCAGCTTTTTATGTGCCTATGGTGGCCAGATACGGTATCCCCCGATGCAAAACACGGAGGTGTAAGCAACAAGTTTCTCACTCATTCGCCGAATAGGACCTTCTATTCATTCATGAAGGCTCCTGAGCCGAGCTAAAGAAAAGGATGTGGATCCCCGAGGAGCTAGAGCTAAAGCTTACTTCTCCGACCGTGGACCACCCAAGTTGCCAGTTTCCGCACCCCCAGAAATCACCCTGTTTCTTCACGATACTACAGAGCTCATGTTCGCAAAAGTAAGTCCTGGTAATTGTGGAAAAATCTGGTTATTTTGCGCGTGGCCATTTTGCACACGCTAGTTGGTACTCCTTTTGTCATACTCGCGGCAGTGTGGCACCATCATGGAAGCCCAAAGTGCTGCGAGACCATTGGGTCTGGGAATTTACGCATGGTTTTCTTGGCAACGGCATACTGCAGCTCCCGTCCACCTTGGAAGACGGCACCTGGGACTAAGCTATATCCAAGGATAAGTCCCACTGATCAGCCTATTTCTTAAAGGCTTTAAGACCACGTACCAAGTGGTTCCTCACTATTTCTACATCGCCTGGAAAGACGGAGCACGCTGTGTCCGATTCCTTCGCAAGACCGCTTATTCACCAAGGAAAGGACAGAGGTCCCACTACTGATCCCTATGGCACATTACAGGTAAACCCTCTCAAATCTCTTCATAGCCATTCAAACCCAGGGAACACTATTCCAGGTGAAATGTGCCATCCATTTCCCGGCCATTTTCACTATCTCTAGAGTTAGAAGTTCTTATTCCGGAAAAAATACCAGAACCAGAAACCTCACTGAAATACCGATAACGTACTTCCGCCACCGCACTCCCATCCACTGTAACAACCAGCCGTGAAGAATGCTTAATGAATACTACAATGCCCCGGACTCGTGAAAATACTGGATTATACAAGTTTAATTTTTGATTCACCTTATTCACATATTTGTGCACGAACCTTTGTCTGTTCGAATCTAAAGCGGGTCCAGATTTTGGTCTTGAATTGCCTTAGGCTTGATGGACTTACGTGACCACTCTACCACTTCGGGAATTTGGCTGTAGTTTTTCTGCCCTTGTAATTGCCGTTTTGGAGGTGGAATCTTTGTGTAGTTTATAATGTCATATTTGGGTGTCTTCCAAGGCATGATTAAATCTGGTATCGGAATGGGGATTTGTTTTTGGCTACGCGTTGCTCAGTGACTTTCGAACTTACTCAAAGGGATCAACTTCAAATGAGACAAAATTCAAACACCCAAAAAATACTCAAGGCGATCAAAGAATAGACAGAAGGAAAGCAAGCAGATAAATTTGGCAGCTTCGGTTGCTGCCTGTGCAATTTCATGCATTACTGAAGATATTGCTGGCTATAAGAATATAGATACATTTTAGATTAGAATACTATAACTAGAAAAACAGTTAATGTCCTCGATACAGGAAGCTGAGGAGTCAGAGGATAGAGTTGAGCAGAAGCAGCCAGACTAGCAAACCACTGAAAATCTGGCAGGCGATGAATGACGTCATCCTGAAAGAGAAAGTCTCAGGCGGGTTGGCAAGCAGACTTTCCTCGGTCGGTCATCATTCAGCCTTCATGGGGTGGAGCTGACCAAATATGACGGACGCCTGGGACGACACTGCAGCTGTGCCAGGAAACCTGATGAATTCGTAGAAAGCCAGGGTGGCCGATCAGTGGGAAATTCCGTTATGCTTTGCACACCATTGTCGAGAAACGGCTGGGGAATCTTTCGGTTTCTGCCTTGAAGTAAAATGTCACTTGCAATCTAGAAGGTAGTTTACTGGACGATGGGGCAATGGGGAAAAAAGAACAAATTAGGCATGCCACTCAATATGGTAACTTGCTTCCGTTCTCGCCAGTTTGGCGGAAGATAGGTCACCAAACATTAGGAGAGGGTTCATCTTTGGGATTCACCTTTCAGGTTCAGTGGCTCAAACCATTCTGGCTTGAAGGATTTGCCGGAAGCCGAACAGCAAGGTTTTATGACCGCAAAACTGCACTGCTTCGATTGCTCCATGCTTGGCTCAAAGCAATGACGTACAGGAGCGCAGAAGATTCCAAAGGACTTGTTCGGTCGACTTTTAATGTGAGCCCGTAACTTGACTGATGGTGTGATGCCTGAGGCCATGCAAACTGACAATGACACAATTTGTGGTGGGTCTTCCCCAAGGGGAAAAAGTGTGAAGCAGCTCTTGATTATTTAGGCAGTGGATCTGACCTTGACCCCTTGAATACATAAGAGGCAGTAGTTGAGTGTCTCCAGCTCAAAACTCAAGGCAGCTGGACCAAAGAAGCCAGTCGTATAAGCCGGGGGGACCGATGGGGTCACATTTGAAGGTTTGACGGACCACGTGACAGGCAGGCGAGAAAAGCTGACGATAGACTTAATCGATTAAATCGTTATACTAATAGCAATCAGGCCGAGTGCTAGCCAAACCCAGGATACTGCGCGGGAGCACTCAAAAAGTTAGCCTTGGGCCAGCAGACGTTCCACTTCACCCGAGAGTGTAAGCTCATCGGAATGTGAAGCATGCGGGACCAATAACAGAATACGAGACTGCCCGAACTTCAATAAAGCTACAATGAAAACACTTTGGGGAATGGCTAAGGCGGAGGTGACTTTTCGTGCACCCTAGAAACTCACCGCCCAGCGGCTTGTCGAGTGAGAGCAAGATGCGGTCATGAAGGCTGCCAGACCAACATCATTGAGTATTGTCCCAACTCATTTCAGTTCAGTTCAGTTTGCATAGGACAGGTAATGGCCACTGCAAATCGAGCGTCCGAAATTCCTTCGATGGTATTTGCACCAGTTATGCACCCATCACTGCCGAGTGCATTTCGTCGAATCCTCGCTACAAATGACAGGGAAACAGAAAACCTCGTCGCATACCAACGGCGTGAGACAATATGCATTGTGAGCTTTCACTGAGACAGTATTTAGTGAGCGAAGAGTCGATTAAAACACACTCCAGATGGACCAATGTTCCCGGTCATCCATTAAGTTAACATAATCAACGCTTACTACCAAAATTATCTCGTACCACTTGCGATCTAGGGCACCTTTGAAGGACTTGATGGTCTGCACATCCATCACTCCACCAGGTAGACCGTTCCAACTGTTCACTACTCTGTTGCCGAAGAAGTGCGATCTAGCCATCAACCTAGCTCGGGCTTTTATCAGCTTCATTTCCTGTCCCCTTGTCCTGGTATCTACACCACTTCGAACGTAATATCTGGTCTAAGGCCAGAGAAGCCCTTGATTGCCTTGAAAGTGTCTATAAGATCCCCTCGATATCTTCTCTTTTCCAAAGAAAAGAGTTTTAGATCACAGGGTCTTTGCTCGTACGTCTTATCCCTCTGCCCTTCAACCATTTGCAGGCGGGGTCCTTTTTGTAGAAGGGTGACCAAGTCTGCGCGCTACCTTCTGAGCGAGGTCGTACTATAGCCATATAAATAGGAACTAATATTTCCGGCTGCCGGCAATGCAATGCTGATCGCAGTCCAAAGAGCCAACCATGAGTCTTTTGCGCAGCGGCTTTGCACTACTGCGACCATTTAAAGTCAGCGTTCATGATGACCCCATGATCCTAAACTATATTGACTGCTTCTCTGGCTAACAGCCATTGATCATGAGCGACTGTTAGGCTCTCTGTTGCCCTTGACAACAAATGGCTTTTTTCGACTCTCAGGAGTAGGCTCCATTTGGATGCTTAGTCCAGGACGGTACCTATTTCCCTGCCCAAGTTTGCCCTACCCTTAGATCCAACAATCTTCACATCATCCGCAAAAATAAAGCTAGGCTATTGAAGAGTGGATGCTAGGTCATTAATAAATAACAAGAATAGGACCAGGTCTAGGACGGATCCCTGAGTTACACCACTGGTGACGTTCACCAAACTGGAGCACCTGTCCCCCACTTTGACGTAAAACGTCCTGTGGGAGAGGAAGTCCTCCAGCCACCTATATACTGGCCCACATATACCGAAATTCTCCATCTTGCATAACAAAAGACGATGATTAACGGAATCGAACGCCTTGCCAAAGTCGAGGTAGCATACCTCAACTTGCTTACCTTCGTCCAGTCGTCGAGTTACTTCATCTAAGAAGCACAGGAGATTGGTCAGACGAGATCTGTTTTTCAGGAATCCATGCTGCGCCGGACTTAGCATGGAGTGCTCCAGTAAGTGCTGGCAGATAAAAGCACGGATGATCTTCTCCAGGACTTCAAACAGAATGCTAGTTAGGCTTACCGGCCTGTAGTTCTGCACAGTGGACTTAGGCCCACTCTTAGGTATTGCCACGACTGCCGTGACGTTCCAGTCTTGCGGCAGCTTACTCTGATCCAAAGTGAACCTGTACAGCCTGCATACCGATGGAGCTACGATATCCGCAAACGGCTTGATGATAGCTGGATGGATGCCATCTGGGCCCCACCATCTATCTTACACACACTGCCAAAGCGTTCCCCTGTGGCGTCTGCTTTGCCCCGGTCATCAGTGGCAATACCGTGATCCCTGGTGGGTAGGGGGCCTACGGCGTTCTTTGTTGAGCCTTTCGACTGCGCATAGCCGTAGAAGTTTTCGGCCGTTGTCTTACACACTGAGCCAATCTGAGCGCAAATTCCCACTTGGAAGTTCTCAAAAGGCTTAAAATCTCGTATCTCAGCTTTTTATAACGATTTCAGACCAGGAGACTGCCGAAAGCTGTGTACTGGTTCCAGCTGCGGTTTCTACTTTTGATGGCCTTGGCTACTGCAGCCTTCTCCGTCATGGGTTTGCCCTCCAATCCCTTCGTTTCAAGGGTGTGAACTCTTCCTGCAGGGCAACCAGGGATCTCTTTATGACCAGCCAGCCCTTATTGGCAATAGCCCCCTTTATCGTGTCCCAGGTTAAACCCATCGCTTCATTACGAATCCTATCTATGTCCATACTACCAAAGCGTCTGACCAGCCTCCAACCAAGTTGAGCAATGTTCCGCCAGAAGGAAAAGCAAAGCTGAGCTTGATTTGCTCAGTGAGGCGCTCTACTTACAAAGCAGCACATCTGAGTGTAGTCCCTGTGGGAATAGCGACCTCAAGAGGTATCATCAAGGCCCCGGCTTTTTGGACAGCGGAACTGACATTTGTAGGGGAGATTTGAGAAAGCCTCAAAGTCTTCGGTGGTGTATGCAGCTGGTGAGACTCAAGACGTAAGTGAGGGTCTGTTATCGTTGCCATTGGTCTTGTGTGGCAACAACGAACAGATCAAATCCACCGAGGCATCCACATTGATTGGTCTGTCGAAGCAAGCAAAATGTCAGTAGATGCAGTAGTACCCAGATGGTCTCTCCAGCGAGATGCAACTATTGCACGCTGGGTGGATAACTTGGTGAGCAGCTAGCGGCAGGCCGAAGCATATCAGGTGTTGTAAAGGGAACAAAACAGGGGTTGCTTCGTCTCAATGATGGCGCATTTCACACCCTGAGGACCAACCTCCTATCATCGTCTCGGAAGGTTCACCTCACGTTGGAGATAGGACGGAAGGGACCAGAAGCCTGCACGCTCATTCGAGTGTCACATCGGTGTCTCAGACGGGCTGATTGCTTTATAAAGGAGAGTTACGTCGTCCATTGATTGGTTTATTCCTCAAGCTTGACTACTGCCTTCCGGAAGCCTGAGGTTCAAAGTTCGTCGCGGAAAGCCCAGTCGACTTCTCAGGACAGAATCTTTTCCGCTACCCAATCCAAAATAAATGCCGCAAGACTGCACCCTTTACCTTTTCCCCTTCGGTTTATTTTTCAGTCAACCAGCAATACCACAACCAAGACACTGTCAAGATTTGCATCCTAGGCCCCCGGTTTTTCTGCTGTTACACCTTCCAGTCAACTCTCTTCCAGCCCAGTGTAAACAGTCGAGTAGGATGATCATAAAATCGAGGAAAATTTGGGCTCAGGCTCCTTACAAGCGGATTACTTCAGAACTTCATGACTTCTCAGATGTGATAACGAGCAGTGAGAAATTTCGTTATGTACAAAGGGCTGCCGCCTAGTATAACTCTGGAAAAAATGCATGGCACTTGCCTCATGGCCCGGTGTGTAATTATAAAAAACCTGAAAAAGTATGTGCTGTTTTCCATAGCACACCTTACCTCCCGGGAAAAGTCACCGAATGATGTTCACTTACAGGAACTGGACCGGAAAATGTCAATGACCTTGCTTTTGGGCCGGTTTGGGCCCGATAGACCAGCAGTTTTGCGACCTCCTAAGGGAAACTTTTCTACAAGAGGGGGAACCAGTGGGAGGCAGAAATGCACCACGGTTTAAATGACCAGAAGCCAAAACCACGGGCAAACTGATGACAGATTATAGGATGGCAGCTCATCCACTCGGAGCTATATCGGCACTCTTGCGTGATGCTTACGACCTACGAGAGCCGCGGTTCTGTGCGGGCCTCCGTCATAGGGGCAGAGATGAATAGAGTCAGTAACCTTTTCAACCATTATGATCTTCTTGCATCGCGGTTGCACTGATTTCTGACAGGGCTGTATGCTACCGGGCTTGCACCAGGCTGGAGCCTGGCCGTTGAGCCAATGTTTAGTGGCGAATCCAAGTGGCTCAAGCTAACTGGCTGAGCGGCCGCGAGCTAGCAGCGGCACACCACACAATTCAGTTGATTGCACTGCAACGTAAAGCACAAGGCTGATGACTAAACAAGGCCGTCGCAGTTGTTGTCTTGAAGGCTGCAGCCGGATGTTAAGAGACTAGAGCTGCTTTATTGGACAAAAGGAAAAGACTGGGTCCCGGAATTTCACAAAAGTCCAAAAAGGTGCTGAAGATGCTACTTTGCAATATTATTTCCGAAGCTCTCCATGGATCACAGTGAACTTACGCTCTTTCCATGTTAGAGTGTCCCCGATAGGCTAAAAGCAGCGAGTCTCAGCGGTCGAGGCGGAAACAGATTGCTGAACTGCCCTACTTTAGAAAACAGGCAAACATGGTCTGCCGGAAAGCGAGGGCTCTCCCAGATGTGAGTGTTCGGAGAAAAGCAATCCATAAAGGGTGTGTGGCAATTAGGCTTGCATTAAAACCGCTGGCTGATAAGTAATCAAAACCGATCAGACGTAAAGACAGTGTCCGTATGCCTTTCACTGGAGCAATCGACTCAAAAATAGTCACCATCCAGACCGACGGTGAAGTCTTGTGGTTCACTCTCCTTCGTTTGCCCAACAGTTTCCGGTTTCCCGTCACATAGTAGCGTTCAGTACCGATCCGAAAATGTCCATTACTGTGTTTCAAGCTATCAGTAATCTACCAATTCCGTTGGTATTACGCGGACTTCGCCATTTGGGTATCGCAAAGCACACTGTTCATGATAATGATAATGATAATGGTTTATTTCGGATAACCCCGAGGCATGCTGCAACGCAAGGTCGAAACGTACAATCGGAAGCAGAGTCAGAATTCCAAGAGGGTGATTCAGGTATGTGCATTCGATTTTGTACAGAAGACCGTATGTAAGTTACCATTGAAGGCGGCGCCCGGCAAACTTGAACACAGGGTCGGGTAGCCGAGCCGGTAGAGTCAGGGGAAAGCTGGTCTGGAGTAGTAGACTCTCACTCAAATATTACAAAATAAGGACTGCGCAACGAGGGAATCGGACAGAATTGACGGAAGATTTGTTGAACTTGAGGAAAAGAAGTTTCCAAGAGAGACATGAACCAGATGTGGCGCTCCACGGAGTATGGCACGGCTTTGGATTGGAAGTCAGATGAGGAAAGGAAAGAATTTGCGGACAGAGAACAAGAATAAAACTTTTGAAGATTACCCCTGTGAAGTTCAGAGACCGAATCCCAGCTGAGTCAGTTAAATACCCAGTAAAGGACCCACTTATAGAGAGACATTGCCTAGGTGATGGTGAAGGAAGTGTCTGGACCTAAACATATAATCTTTGCGCACATTGCTTACTTCCAGAAAGGTGGAATTTGATGCACCGAATAGGAAGTGGGAAGTGGGCGACAAATCAATTTGTGATGCTTAGTCACGATAGTCGCAGATACACGGCTTGCAAAGGAGATGAGTATTTGGGTGACAAGTAAGTGCTTGCTTATGATTATCATTATCTAAGGGCTGAACATGATGGCCGAAGAGTTGGAAGGATAGAAATTGGCTAGGAGGATTTACCAAGATGGAAAGCGGAATATAAAATAGTATCAAACAACCGATCAGTACGTTTGCAAAGTGGGGCGGTGAAGGAGTTGACAGGTAAAACACTATCTTCAGGTATCCTTTTTTAAAAGTTGGATCATGTGATGGTGAAAGATCCAAACGCTGTGGTACAGATGTCTCTCAGATGTGAATATATGGGAGAGGCGTGGATCATGTAGACGTCATCTGCCTCAGAACTTTGGCTACCTTGCTACGGCATCGGTTGTGCTAAGTTTCCTGGGGTGAATAACGTTCGCCAGCTCTATCACGGTGGGCCCGGGAGCTGCATCAGACAAAATGGGGTCAAATCAGTTTCGAGAAAAGTGGTGCCCCGGTCCGTTGGAAAATAACTTCCCCGAGGTTGACCCCTGCAAAGTTCGAAGGTTCTTCTCAGGATCTGTGGGCGACTTCTATGCATGGACCAATAAACTCGGCTGGCAGCAAAAGATGAATTCTCAGGCCAGTTACAAGGTCTGAATAGTTTTTTCCCGAGCAGAGACACACTCTTTGTCGCCAGAGACAGGAATGCGCGAACAAGCCACTCGAATGAGTCCACTTGACATGCCCTGGGAATGATTTGATATGGCCAACACTGTGAGAGCGAAAGCTGACTGGTGAATCTTGCGGATTTCAACTAACTACTCACGTCCAAAACACGATTCCAACGCCTAAGAATGCATCCGCTGACCTAGTACTCAAACGATGACCGCATAGTGCATCAAACCATTCATATTCTGGTGCAATCCCGTCGAACTTCATCGGCTTAGGATTTTTAAGCTTACCGAGTTTTGATGACGAGAAACACGAATGGTGCCAATAGTCCCGATACGTGCTAGCTTCAAAATCCGTTTGTCGGCGCACCTCAGAGATGAACCACCGGGCCGAATCCTTGTTGCGGCTCTGGAAATCTTAGAAAGGCGCAACTGTCCCCTAATATATCTTAGCCCGGCTATATGCTGTAATTACCATGCAAACAGACATCCTCTTCGTGGGAGGAGAGTGGATGGAAATCAAGGGGTCACAAAGGCTGCTTGATTGGGGCTAAGGGGGAGTGAAAAACGTCTGGAGGACTTGATTTTAGTGACCACCCGACATCTATCAGCCAAAATACGGGGAGACAGAGCAGTGGAGAGCACACTACTGCGAAGACTACGGCAAGAGTCCTGATGGTGGGATTTATTCAGTCTTGAGAAATACTGGACAGATGTGTCAGGTGAGTTGGAGGCCACTCCCTCCGCGAATGAACTGGAAATTTACTTGGGCGTGCCCTGTGCACTTAGAATGGACTGCGCGTGCCCCGGTCTGTCCTTTGTGACGTAGCAGGTTAGTCCCATATAGGTAAGGAGAATCAGAAACTGACAGAGTATTTTTGCAGGCTTCTGAGCCAGACTTCCCGTCACACATCCGCCTTTCCACACCCCTTCTCTGAATAATTTTGAGCCAACAAGCACGAGTGAAACTACCAGGGTCGTCAACCAGATGGAAAACAGAAAAGCTGTTAGAAGGAACGGTATACCACGAGAAATGCATAAGCCCGTTTTATCGTCATTGATATGTTGTCCATAGTACTGTGCTTGTCTGACGAGAGTATCAAGCACATAATTAGGACAGTGACTCGGCTTTTGCTCCAAAGCTTAGTGTTACGGCCGAGTTGCCCGAAGTGGAGTCAGAATACACGCCAATTGGTACGGAAGTGTTTTGTTGCTTCAGCTTGTAAAATGAGGCACCTTTGCGGGGATGAAGTGCGTGACTCACGCGAATACGTCCATGGGGAATGTGATTGATGGACAAAAACTTGCAGGGCCAGTTCACGTGATACAGAAGCTGACTTTGCTCGCAGCTAGTACACAATGTAATGTTCAACGTTCATTGCAGAGTCAAGATGATCTCCGCGCGTGTAGTACACTTGTCTTTATGCGGAAATGCATTGATCCCAATTGGACAGTAGCCTGAGAAAATAAGCACTGAATCCTTCGGACACCGTTTCCTTGAATAGTTTATGAACAGAACCGAATCACCGCAATAAGCACATGCCATGTGAAGGGACATCTGGCACGAGTGCTATCCGATAAGCTGGCACGGTGGCTAAGTTAAAGCGGAATATACTCATCGCAGGGCGTCCTCCAAACAAATCTGCTAATCTTTTGTGGGTAAAATACTTGAAAGTGCGTAGGATAGTGTAAGATCAGTGCTTTAGTAATCCTGATGGAGGGGAATCCTCGAAACCCGTTTATGTGGAAGCGCTAGGGTAGTAAATTGGAAGTGCTGGAGTGATCCGGACCAACGTATCCATATGCAGACAGAACGTGCTAAGACTTGTATCTTTGGTACCAGTGGCGGGCATTTCAGCATACCACGAGAAGTGTATAAGACCTGTTTCTCATCACTGATGGACAGGCTGCGCGTGCTGTTTCGATCTATATGGTAGGGAGAGTCATTTCCAACGGGCTGGCGTGCCTTTATTCTGGTAACCATTCCGAAGAGAGGGGGCAAGAAAATGTGCGAGAATTACCGGGGTATCAGTTTAGTTAGCGTCGCTGCAAAGATCTTTTTTATTCTGCGAATCAGTCGTTTCTCAGTTGCGACAGACTCCGGCAATCGACCGAGCCAAGGGAGGTTACCGCCGTGACAAAGATTGTGTGGATCAACTTTTCATATTGTGTTGAGTACTGGAACACTGCTTCAAATTCCAGCAGCCAACAATGGCCTGCTTCGTTGATTCCCGGGCTGCCCCTGACTCTGTTATTCAAGGGTGCCTTCGGGGTATACTGGAATCCTGCGGCATTCCTGCCATAATCTCAATGGTCCTAATGGCTAACCATGCCCCCACCGGTACGCGTTTCCGAGGCTATAGCGAAGAATCTTCGGCGTCCGCAATGAATTCCGGAGTTAGACATGGATGCTCAATCTTGCTGGTGCTGCCCATCCGTGGAGATGACTGCACAATTAGTGAAGCCTCGGCTAACGCTCGCTTGAGTCCAACGGTGTATATCTTGGACCTGGATTTTGCAGAAGAGGCTGTCTTACTAGAAAGTTCCCTCATCACACCTCGGCCATTTTCGAACCTACTCGATTACTTCTGTAAGACTCGGGCTTGAGGTCAGTTCAGCAAAAACGAAGGCTTGTCGAATTGCCCGCGGCCGTCGTCGCAGTAGATGCCCATCAGTATTCAAGCGATTAAGTGCTTACCATCTTCCGGGTATCTGGGGTCATCTATTCTTCCAAATGGTTGGGCGGAAGACGAGGTACTGTCAATGATTGAGAGTGCACCGAATGCTTTTCTTCGGGTTCAACCTGTGCCTCAGTCACGGAGTAATATTAGGCTTCTAAGGAAGATTCGCACTTTTTTGCCAGTATCCGACCCGCGTTTGTGAAACCTGGCTATTACGGTCTGAAGATACCAGGAGGCTGGAAGTGTTCGACCACTGGTGTCTGCACGGAATTCTTCACATAAACTGGCAGGAAATATTATCAAACGGCAAAAGAAGGTGGTGTTGCGACTTTGGCCTATTCCTCTCTGTTCGACCCCCTCGCCTGCTGTGGCTCGGTCATTTACTCCGGTTGCTGAAGACAGTTTTGCTCAGACGGACACTCCGCCCTGCGCCATGCACAGGATGGCGCTGTTGCCTTGGTGGTCAAGTGAATACTTGGTTGAGCACCGTCGAGAAAGACAAGGATCATCTGGGACAACATACGATTTACCGTATGCGATACCAGAAGAGGAACTGGATGAGAATTTGCGTTGATCTTGCATTAAATTGCCGGGCGTGGTTGTTTACGGTCCGCGGTATCGGTGGAGTCGACTTGTCATCTGCCGGGAGATAGCCGTATAAATACCGATGTAAAACAATTTGACGTCTTTGACGGGACCATAAGATATTTCAGGAATTCGACCGAATAGCTGGGCAGAGTTGGAGTCCGCACCAAGAAATTAATTTCCGACTCTCTTTTGAGTGTGCACTTCAAGCGCATGCGAGCCCAGGCAAGCCCAAGCTCCAGCATGTCAACAAGAGCTCAAGCATGCAGAAGAGCACCCAGGCCAGAACCATTTGTCATGGTAAAGACAGGAAGAGCCTGCAGCTGGACCAGTCTATTCAAGGTCTTCTCCTTCTAATTCTAATCCAGTGTACCTAATTTTCTCCTATTATTACTCTTCGGTCTCCTTAGATCCCTCTTTACTTCTCTGAAGTAGGCAGCTTATGGTTTCGGCCTATGAAATCAGAGTGAACCAGCTGGTTGCTGAGGCCTAACCCTGTGGGAAAGTTCCCTCAGCTACTGTATTTGAAGAGCATTCCTACATTGATTATTCTTCTTAGTTGCCTAGGACAGAAGGAACCGAGGAAGTTGAAACGCCGCGAGACCAGGGGGCTTGCGGATGCAAGAATCTGGACTGACATGAGCTTCGGCAGCCCGTTTAGTCTGGTGCTCCGATCCCGTTTCCCACCTTTTATCCGCCAAGAACAGCGGAGCAAAATGTTCCTGCTTTTCAGACAAAGAAAATATCATTCGGCGTTTAGAGCTAGGGGCACTCATTCACACTGCGACTATTTGGACATACAATTGGACCTATTCACCTAAGGCCCTACGCAACCTGAACTGGAATGCGCTGGAATCTTAGGCAATTCCCCTAGAGGAACTGGATCTCAAATGTTTTTGGATAAAACGAGCAAAACAGGGGGCACTCAGCCGAGATGTCGAATTAAGTATGAATAGGCAACGAAAATATCGAAATGACCGAAGACTGCCTTAGGCTAAGAAGGTACATGTCTGCGAAATTGTTTTTACGGAAGGTGTAGTCAAATGCTCATCAACATTAAAATTGATAAAAAGTAAGACCTGATTAGTTCCTCGACTTTATACCATAAAATATTCTGTTTACTTTTCTGTTAGATGTTCATCTGGATAATCGCCCGCAAATTGCACGCGGGATTTGTAGAGAAACTAATAAAATTCTTGCAGGACGTCGCGAATTTGAGCTGCTGATCAGGAACCACAGTGAATGTATGTAATGGTTTCACTGGAAGAAGAACGTGTGAAGTACACATGTCACGGTATCTCGAGGGACCAGTAATACGAAAAGGCTGTTTTGCACTATTTGTTCAAGGCTCTTTTGCCGCCGACTTGTACGAAAGGATGAGTGCTCACTCGCAGAAGTTAGGGGCTATATGAAGTGCTACAGTGAACTTTTCATTGATGAAGTCTGGAGAAGTTTCAAGTGATGCTGAACAAGAGGAGACGGTGAATCTATCTGTAAAGCTCGTGTGTAACCCTCCAAGTTTTCCGGAAACATTATTCCAGATGCCGGTATTTTCCTGTACATCATCCATTAAATAAGAAGACCAACGTCGAACAGCACAAATCGATCGCAAAATTCGAAACTTCCCCTGATAGTTGTTGATATCTGTGATAAAGCAGCTGGTCAAACCTTTGTGAAAGAAAATGCAAAAAAGCAGCAGTCCGCGATTGCCTCAGCTGTGGTGGAATGGTTAACGGGGTAAACGCCAGCAATTCCCGGACCAACATTATAAGCTGCATCTTTTACGTTGTTACCAGTTAGAATATGCATCAAACTCTCTACTTTATAGAGCGCACCTGTCTTCTTCGTGAACACTGGTGGGGGCTCAGTGAACAAGGTGCTAGAGACAGTCTATTTTAAGGTGAAGATTCACCATGAAATATTGATAGCTGACTTTTCTTAGACATTTGAACACAATCCTAATATAGCTCCATAATATAGCGAGACAAAGGTTTTCTGGTATCTTAAACCGACGGCAACAGCAACAAACTAGATGTTGGCTGACCTTATGGAAGAAAGATGGGCTAGTAAATGACAGTAAAGCACGGAAGTTTCCGATATCAGGACATACATTTAGGCTCAGTTTCATGGATGCAGATAAAACAGTGGTTTTCTTAGTGAATAACCTCTACACAGTGCATTGACTGGAAGCTGACCCGCCATTAAGAGGGTGAAATTTGTATATACTACCGAAATCGATAACAGTCCTTAGATTTTGACATCGGATGTAGAAAATTGCTCCGGAATTTTCGCATAGAATGATGGTGGCCGACAGTGAGGTTTGTCAATCAAGCCTCATAAATGGTTCATTTCACCACTGAGTGATGGTACAAATCTATTAATGCACTTTGTTTGCACCGTTGTTGGTAAATCAGCCAAAGTATTTAGAAAAAGCAGGGTCTGTTGGTCAGTTGTAAAGCGCGCTGGATGGAAGATCCAGGCTCAAATCACCATCTGAAAACAATCATCTTGCCTACAGAGCACGCTAGCAAGGAAGTACCGGATTTCGAGTAATACGTCACGCAGCCTAATACCACGGACTTGTTTCCAGAAAGAGTTGTAAAAATAAAATAGGGGGAATGTGGTGAGAAGCAAGCGGTCAAGAAAACACAAATACAAACCACTGAGATTTCGCCGATTGCGCTGCTTTTGTTTGCTACTGCTCAACGGTAAGATTGCTGGATAACCGAAACAACCAACAGGATGGTAAAGCAAGGAGTAAGCCACAAGTAACAGTATAACTTCGACGTACGTGCATCTAAATGAATACTTTAACTCGAAAGCTACCTTGAAATACTTCGCTAGTTACGATCATGGATCAAAACATTACTCTTAACTTTTCCACTGATTGCAAGAACAAAAGTGGGAGTGCAGCTCAGAATATAGGGGACCAATAACATCATACGTTTTACGCTGGCTAAAACTTGAAGTCAGGAAGCTCAGTCAAAGTTCCTATTCGTATCGAGGAACATCAGTTTTATGCTTCTGCCAAAGTTGGCAGCCATCTTCTTAGGATGTGAAAAGTAATCCTACAAGTAGCCCTCGAAAGAAGCTTTAGTGTTCCGCAGTGGACCGCATTTATAAGACCATGTATGCGAGTGTTATTGGTAAGCTTGGTTTTATTCTGCCTTCCCATGATTTTGGCGGAGAAACTGCGATGTGAACGAGTGGTTCATAATTTACTGAGAATTTGATAGCAAGGCTGTAATATTGGCTCTGCCTGACCAAAAAATGGCTGTGAAGTTCAGTCCTCCAACAGTTTAAGGAACTCCCAACTAACGTTTCCGACACACAGTTCAAAATACGTCAATCTCCAACAGCTGTGGTAATGTATACGACAAACCTAGCAATTTCACGATAACTTTAACTCAGTAATGCTTCTCCTGGACTTTTGCGCCTCGGAATTGAACAGTAGGTCAGCAACTGCAGCTGAACTACAGCAAAATGTTCGAAGGAAAAAGTAAAATTACAGAGGACCATTGCAGCAAGCTGAAGCTCAACGGCGAATTCGAAAAACCGCAGTGAGGGTCTCAGCTTCAACGAAGATTCGATTGTAGATGAATGGAGCAGGGTTTCTCAGACTGGCTTACAATAGATGCAGCCAATCCATGGGCTGCAGTCGGGTGGAACAATCTGGCCCTCGAGAACAGAGTTGATATACTATTCGGGTCAAAGGAGACAACAAACAAACGATTAGGTTAATTGCATGACCATATGGAAACAGCGTGATAAATCATACACTACGTGGATGGAAAAGTGCACTATGAGCCTCCGGAGTCCTTGGCTTCTTGTATTTAGCCTGTACTATACAAAAGAGAAAAATAGCCAAACTACCTTCAGCTTGTCTACGTCTCAAGTGCTTGCCAGGATCTCCAACCTTTTTTTGGCTGCTTAAAACACTTTATTTGCAGCACTCTTTTCATTCCAAGTATGAGACAAAACATCAGAAGGGGCGGACCAGTTGTCTGTGTAAAGAAAAATCTCTTGTTTTATGGAGGAATACTTTGCTCCTGTGTGTCACAGTTTCAGTCGATGTCCTTGTCTACTTTTGCTCTTTCATTTAAATACTTTCAGGAGTGATCATATCAAAAAAGGATTTAGCACAGAACAAATCCTGTCTATTCCTGTTTTTAGTTCGCGAGGCAGGAAGAAATTTTCGAATATTTTGGTGCCTATTGGAGAAGATAATTTGCTTATTTGGCACAATGGAACACACCTGTAAAAAATAGCTGTTGGCGGCCTCCTGTAAGGAGGCGAACCTGCAAAGAACCTTTGAGGGATCACTGACACGGAGTATGTCTTGGGTCCTCTGAACTTTCGGGGTGACACCAAGGGCAAATATTGTCTAGACTGTTATTGAACATCTTTGTGGAAGACAGGTTAAACCAGTCCTCAAGGCCCAAAGGTGGGTAAGTTTTACGGAGAGGCTAGTGTGGACCGACATATATCCGAAGCATTAAAATCACCTGCCGTGAGCTTGAGCTCATCTGCGAGGTCCGTGCTAAGACCAAGGGGGGCCATATTGGGTAAGAATTTATCGCCATTAGAGCTAGAAAGACAGTAAAATACCAGTCACAATCTCATATTGCATATTTTGCATTCCAAATGGCCTGAAACTTCCATGCCGTTTAGAAAGGGGCGCTCAAAGAGTGACGCAACGAGACCTTCCCTTATGTAGATTAGGTAGCCTACACCAAGTTCGGCTGATCTGATGTTCACCAGGGCTATGCAATATAAATTAACATTGCATTCAGTGGAATTGGCGTTGTTATCTTCTGTGAGTGCTCTGCAGAGCACTGAAAGCATATTATAATAATAAAAGCTTATTTCGGATAACCCCGAGGCATGCTGCAAAGCAAGGTCAAACAGTACAGTTGAAAGGTGAATGAAAGCTACAAAAGGATTGTACAATTATGCGAACGCGATTGAATATAAGAGAAAGCATTCAGGTCAACTGTTGCGGCACCGCCCGGTGAATTCAAACTCGAGGTCGATCCGGCTGGAGATAGGTGTAGTTATTCTGCCAAAGTGTGGGGTGGGTGGGGAATGGTAGAAAATCACACAAATCCTACAGGAGGAAGACTGTCCTGTCGGAGAACCAAACTAGATTGACAGATACTCGGATATCGTGAAAAAAACATTCACGAATGAGACATATTCAAGCAAAAGAGCTTTGCAATGCATGAGAGGAGTTGCGATGTAAAATTAGACGACAAAAAATTGTGGCATAACACATAAAGAACAAGAAAACGGGTCGAGGATTACAATTTTGGGGTTCAATGACCGTATGTCGGTTGAGCCAGTTGCAAAACAAAGAGGAAGACACACTCGACTGTGGTTGCCAAAGTGATGGTGAAAGAAGTGACCGGGTAAAACATATGTACTCTGAGTGGATTGTTTTGCTTTCAGAGAAAAGCAATGTAATGCATCAGCATGAACTGGGAACTAGCGTAAAAACCGTCACGTGGAGCTCAACCACAACAAAAGGATGGACACAGCTGGCAAAAACGATGAAGTGATGGGTAGAAGACCATCAGCTTATGTTTGATACAAAAGTGGACCACTTTTTGGCGACAGAACATAACTCTGCGGCACAAGAGCTTGTCAAATATGCATACGTGGGACACGATACCTTGTAAGATGAGGATATTGCAATGCAGCAGCCCTAATTGGGCAAACAGCGGAGCTGGCAGAGAAAGCAAACAAACACAGAGTTCTCGATTATTGGGAATCTCTAGAGACAAATTTCGCAGTGTCAAATACTGACTGAAGATTGAAGTACGAAAGTTAGTGACAGCAATGAATGCGTTAGTTCCCGAGTATATCGGTAAAAGTAGTAAAGAGGGATGGGCTTTATCTTAGAGAGTGGTTAAGTTTGCAAATAAGACTGGTGAATAGTTTAGCATGAAACCGCGGGAAGTGGACCGGGAATAATGAGCCAGAAGTGTTGATGGGTTTTTAAGTATGCGATAATTGTGCACCAAAGAAAGCAACTTTTGCCGGACGAAAAAAGCGGTAGGTTATGAAAGCAAATTTGAAGAGAGCACGATGTAGAGTCAATGTTAGCTGGAGTAGACAACAACATTTTATGTGAAAGGTATTTCTCTTGGTTTGTTTTGTCTTTTTTCAATCCGCAACCGGTGCTAGTGGGTACGGCTGACCTTGCACTTAACACTCAACCTAAAACCCATTTCTGGAGGCGGGAGGTGCCATCCACCTAGCTGAGCCTGCACATCGTTGTGGACGTCCTGCACGCCCGATGTGCATCGGCCAAAGCGGGGGATCTGTCCGCGCCCCGCACAGGCGGGATTTGCACGGATGATTTTGGTCGAGATCATACAGACGTAGAGATGGCGTAGTCTAGGAGATCGCGGGAGATCCAGATTTAAAGCCCGACATGTGGGCCAGGTATTCCGCCGGTGTTATCTCCGGATCATTCCAAGACATCATCAGTCATTGAGAAGTATCCGTGGCGAAATCTGTGCTCCCTATGTGCTCACTGCTGGGTCGGTAGAATGACATGAAGCCGGTCCGCCGGTCGACGTGCCGTGTCTGGGTTGGTCAACAGTCGATGTGTACAGAGCAAGCTTGTAGCAAGCTTCGGCGCAGGCTGGTCATCGTGGAAGAAAAAGCTCGGACAAGTAAGCGGGTCAGATTAAGGTGCCAGTGAAAAGACCGACCAAGTATACTGTTGGATCTGACCTCGTAAGATCAATGGTTGGTCGGTCAATGAAGTCTGGAATGGAGTATGGCTGGCCTCGAGCTTTTCTGAGTATACTTGCGTGTCTACCTCTGTGCTGGACATAGATAAACTTTTTGAAATGTCCTTTGTGTGCCTGAGACCGCTTAACTTTGCGTGCGACTGTTTGAGCCCAACAACACCCAGTAGGTTCGAAAGTGACCCCGTCTGTAGATGTGATCGACTTGCAGCCTGTCTGTGGGTATTTTGACGTGGTCAGGGTAGTATGGAACTTGAACTGTGGATAAAATTCAGTCAGAGAAAAGTCAAAACAGTGTGATGGTCACGGTTGTGGAAAGGCCCAGTGCTTGCACCGTTCACAGTAAGATGGTACATAAAATACTATTCATCTTTTGAACTATGCTAAAGGCTGCAACAAAAATATGATCATCCTAAGCTAGCGGAGGCAGAGACGGAAACCGAATTTGTGGTGTGCGTAGACTTCCATACCATCTAGCTGAAGAACTATCATGTTAGGGTTTATCCTTCAAAATGTGAAGGGGTTTTCGGCTGAACATTTAAGAGTTCTAGATCTTCTCAGAGGAGGAGTTTCAGGGGGTTGGAGAACCCCAGGGTTGAAAGAGTTGTAGTTTTCTTTATTTGAAGATACTTGATCTGCTCCCAGAGAAAGCTGACGATGGTAAGTGGCCGGCTGGTGGAAAATATGTATGAATGGTATTAGTATTGATGAATGGGCGCTGAACCTGTGAACGACCGTAAATTTCATAGGGTGTGAGAAACTTTACTTGCCACTGTATTGGGGAAAAAATTTAGTCAAGATAGACGAAGTAATTTGAAGGGGAAAAGGGGCACAAAAGAGGTGGAAAAGTTTGATAATAAGCGGGAGTGGCATAGGAAGAAGCTGAAGCCATGGGGTAAATAATGAGCTGCTGGACCCCGAAGGAATGCGCCTGTCTGGCCACTCTTAGGCATGAATGCGGAGTATACCGATGCATGGGGCTAAGTGAATTGACGAATACGCGATCAATATCAGTTACCGTCAGAAAAGCTTGAAGGGCTGACCCCGTAGCAAAACGTCATCCTTTGAGGAATGAGTTTATTTACCGGAGCTTCACAGCGACCTATGACTAGTGGCCGAATCATCGTTAGCATTTTTTCTCAACTTGATGCTAGTATCAATCTGCGGAGACAATACCGTCGGTTCTACCGGTAAGCCATAGTTGCGGATCGCGAAACAATCCCGTGGCTCTTGATTTAGCTGCTCCACTCTCTAATTCAGCTGAAACAGTTTCCCAATGGTAGGATTCACCAAACACACCTTCCTAGTAAGAACATGCACATGCTTCCTCTTGACTAAGAAAAAATGTACCACTATCTGCTATGCCCAGCATTTGTCACTACCTCCGTATGACCTCCAAAATTAGGTCCCAATTATCCCGTCAGTTTCTCCGGTCGCTTTACGGATTCCGTACCCGGGAACATACAAACTTCCCATTCTTCAGATATCTTAATCATGAGCGTCACGTTTCCTGACAAAATCTTGCTCAGATCCTCCATTCATTGTTCAGTTCTCATGACAACACGATCTATTCGGAAGAAGCCCTCATTTAAACCTAACTTTTCCGACCTGCCAGTCAACACCACGGACTGCTAAGTGCCCCCTTATCCAGTAATCGATTTGTTGATCACTCATTACCAATTTTTCCACGGCTTTACGTTGATTTTTCTATAGTATATGTAGCAATTCAGTCATTGAGACTTTCTCCCACTTTCACCGGAAATCAGTCACTCGTTCCCCTTGTTCCACTATTCTTCCAGGTTGGACCTTCCTCAGTGCTCCCAGTCATGCAGGGACTCTCTCTTCTGTACAGTCTTACTGATTGGCTGCTCTCGCAGCTGCACCAGATCTCCGTCACATTCCCATCTCCAGTGTTCTCTTCTTCTTGACTTGCATCCATCCCACATCAATCGCCAGATAACTTACTCAAATCCTTCTAACGGATTGATGGTTACCTGCCTGAAAAAGTATCACCCCGTACCGTAGTTTTTTACGATATGGCAATTATGCTACATACTAGTGCCAGTGCTTTCTCTCCAATATTTCAACGAAAACTGACTAACCTTGTGCCAGGCTACTGAACACATTCTCGCTCTTTGTCTTATGATAACTTATACATTCCACATATTTAAACATTTTTTCTCACTGTCGCACACGTTTCATTGTTTCATCGAATCAATGGGGATATCTAAAAGTACTCGCAAGTGGGTGCCGGGGGTTTTCCCCGAGCGTTGCCTGTGGTCGTTTTGTAGCCTGTTGCAATGAAGACCAAGTACGTACTATCGCAAACGCAATGGTTAGTGCGCTTATCACGATTAGGCAGCCAATTCTGGAATAAATTAGATCCATTTCAACGGCGCACAGCCTCCCTGCCGGAAACTGCATCAAATCAAATGCGGGGAACAACTTTGGTGGCCAGTGTGATATCAACTTGCTCAGCGTTGCAGAAACATTGTGCGTCACCTTTGTCTACACGTGTAGCACAGTATTTCTGTACACTAACATTTTGGCAATACACCTCATTTTTGTCCCTTACCCGCAGTTTTTGGTGTGCCTTTCTCCAGAGTATCCAGTTGTTCAGCAGTCTGCGTTTCCTGAGAATTTTGAAAAATCAAGTTTCAAAGCGGTTCCATCAGATCTTTATGGTGTGAGAGCGCCCCTGTCGCCCCTGCGGCCCCCGTTTAAAGCTGGCATCTGCAACATGTTAGTTGCCGGTTACTTTGAAGAAAAGAGCGTACGATTATTACTTCGTTCATTGTTTAGGTACTACTGCATTTTTTGCAAATGTTCTACTATCGGGTACCTTTACCGATCCCCGCGGGAGTGCTTCTTCCTCTTCAGAACTTTTGCTGCAGACCACTTATTTTATTCTGGGCTGTTAACCTACTGAGTGTTCCCATTTTTCCCCAGGTAAAACTGCCTTTAGCGTATTTAGTCACTCAATCATCTGCGCTGCTTTGCAGCTTCATCAATGAATTAGTCTTATTTGAGGCGGTCGGATTTCCAAAAAGCATTCAGCTGGCGTATTCACTCTATTGTAAGTCTGTTTTCCTTTCGTGTTGACTACGAAACAAAGTGAACAAATCCATTGTTCTATTGACACTTCATTGGTTCGCAAACTCCTATCACCCTTTTCCCCCCAAGCCTCCGCAACTGCGTGCCCATATCGCACCCGGCAGAGGGCTTCTCCAATCTTTCGATGGAAGTTTATTATCTATACTCTTGGGTACTGGCTTTCCTACACTCTTGGAGAGCTGCCTTTCCTGATGGACCACCAGGTAATCCTGCGAACGACTTCCTGATTTTATGAGACATCTGCACTCGTGGCCCAAAGGCATACTCGTCATTACCACAGTTCTTACATATTACTGATTACTGTCTTTTCCTTCAATTTTTCCAACCGGAAAATCTCTCAGAGCCTACTTAGATACTACTCTAATTCCCTATCATTTCTGTATAACTGCATCTCAATTGCTTGGGCCCTGCGACCACTTATTCCACTCTCCCAGCTCCTGGAGGACTCTGCCATTTTACCTGATATTCTTATTCGCGGGGCAATCATTTATTCACCAAATGAAAGCCCCACTCTCTTGTTGTGCGCGTGAGAAAATGATTATCCGAGACCCAAAAATATGACCACTCCCTGGCGACATGCTTGGAAACAGACTGCTTTCGAACCTTTTTCTATGATAGTCTTGTCAGTGACGCTTATCCTTGATTTGCGCCGTCTTACCCGTATTTTTCCTTCAGGTTCGGTGTGTGAAGTCCATGTCCTACTTTTAACTGAACAGTTATTATCAATTCGACCCGAAACATGGAAGATTCTACTGTTTCCTTACCTTTCGACTTAGATTAACGAGGTTCTTATATGACTGCATCTCGAATGCAACTTGGTTGAACTAAAAACAGCTGGTGTAGACAGTTGATGGTTCACAAATCTATTCCAAAAGCTGAGATTGCCAGCTTGAAAGCTCTTATCATGAATTCGCTCCACACAGTCAGGGTGCCAATCTAAAGTGAAGTTTCCCAAAGAATAGCCTCGGATGGGGCCTTTAAACCATCAAAACGTCCAAAGCAGCAAAAAAGCCTATATTTGGGGGCCATTTTCCGAAAACCTAGAGCCGACTGGAACAGACCAAAACCTTACTCGGATGCTTCACCAGCTGAATGCCGTAACCCAGCCAGGGCTTCTCAACTGTTTTCGATATCTAAAAAATATATTAGGAATCATCCGAAAGTTTACTTTTAAGAGCGCTAACTTGGAATTTCTCTTGGAGACAGGCACGGCATTGCAGACGATCCAGCTCTTTGTTGGGTTGCCGAAAGAAAACTTTCACGTACGCCCGAAATAGAAGCTGGCCGGAAGTCCTTAGAAGGAGATGAGTAATTACTGGGGAGGAAAGAAGACTAGCTAGTTTGCTTCCCCGTTGGAAGGCCAACCGAAGCTTTCCAGCAGTGAATCCATAGAGCATCTTTCTTCCGGAACCCCTTCAATATACTTTCATCCTTCTCCACCTGCGGCTCAATGATATTCCAAGTCTCTAGCTCCAAACTCGCCAGTAGTGACCCTGGAGGATTCGCTTAGAGAACTGGTAATGATGGTGATGACCCTGCACCTGAGGCCACAAGGTCTCCTGAAAACAGGCTGGCCTTCGATCAAGCGGCACTCCTGGCCCAACCAACTCCAGCTCAGCTAATGAAAGTACCAGATTCGGAGACATCACTGAAGTAAGCCAGGCTGTTTAGGAAACCCCTATATGACTCTTACTCCTTGAACCACCCTCATCCCATTGTTTGCAAAACCTGTGCGGCTGGAGCATGAAAATCTGGGGCGGGTCTCCTCTTTTAGCATGATATAGCAGCCACCAGTGCCACCCACTTCAGGAAGTTCTCTGCACACAACTTCAAAAATTAACCGTCCCCCAGGGGCGACCTCCTAAACGTTTACCTCAGTAGGGTGAAAACCCCACAGAAGCCTCTACGGATGGGATTGAATGGGGAAAAGCCTCAACAGAATCCTAAACCAGGTCTCTTCGCTCCAACCACAGTCCTCGGTAACCTCGAATCCCTACCGAGAATGTTCCACTGTGCATCCACTCCAGCTGCCTAAGATTCTAGGACTCACGCAACCGGTGGCTGGCAGAAGACCCCATATTCAACGAAGTCACACAAAACTGGCTCACCCTAGATAACCTGGATGGTGAAGATTCTACCACTGGGTACACATTAGTGCGAATGGTTTCCCCTATGCGGCAAGGCCGGTCGGGTAATTCAGCACCTCAGCTGAAGTCTTCCTATTTTCCATCCATTCATTTTCCCAAAAATCTTTTTACTGATTCTTTTTGGGTGTGGGTCAATACCAGGCCCTCAGATATTCTGGTTGGCGTCATCGATCGTCCTCCATATACTAGTTTAGATGGGTTTCTTGGTCACGTGGAACAGCTGCGAGATCTCAAAGTCAGTTGTCCTTTTGGCCTCCTTTTATCGCTGGGAGGTTTCAAAGCTCCTGATATCAACTGGGCTAGGAACAGCACTAGCAATCCGTTTGGTGAGGCTTTACCGAACCTAATAGTATGGCTGTTCTGGTCACAACAAGCCGGTGAGCTTACTAATTATCGTGCAGGTTACACTCCCCACTGCACGATCTGGCGAGCTACAACAAAAAGCACAGAGAAAGTATGATCAGTCTGCTTCCCACCTTAGGCAAGGTTGATCACCTGGTCCCCCATTCCGACCGCACAATTCGCCGGCTAGTTCGTTATTCCTGATTCAAGCTCGCCGTGGCATTGGGGAGGGTCAATTTCGAAGATCCCAGACCCTATACGGTTCACGAAATTTTCTCTTTGGATTAAGCAGCTGGTGCAGAAATCCTCAACCGCCATCTTGAAAACTGTCTTAATCAGGCTGATTTCATTTGTGTCCGTAGGAAATGGGTTACTGCCAAAAGTAAAACTACACTACCGCACTTCTTTAGATGCCTTTTATTAGTTCTTGCGGAAGGCCTCCTAGGCCTAGGTCCGCGGGACTGGAAAAAACTGGCGGAATAAAAATGCATCTTAATATCCGCAGGGCTTAAATAAGAGGGTTCGTCGTCAGACGGTAAAGGTCTGCCGTAGCACCAGTGAACTCATACTGGTCCATTCTTTCTTTGTGCACCGAACCAAGCTGCCAGGGTTCACGTGCCTCGGAGATGACAATCCAGCTAAATACTCTCCGACTTGGCAGAAAGTTTTACGTTGCATTACCAAACGGCATAATCATGTGTACCTTCTTCTGTTTAACTTATACTCCCAAATCTACCAGCTGACTCTAAGTTTTGCTCCATGTCCTTTACCAAACGAGAGAAAAAGCCATGTCTACCAACGTAGTCCATTCAGGCTGATGGCCCCGGGGTGAGATCCATCCTCGAATTCTTAAAAAAAAGTCCGTAACATTTCCGGAAATCTACACTGTGCTCTTCCAGTGAGGCTTGGACTCTGGTACGCCTTCAACCTCTTGGAGGAGGGCGATAGTCGTCCTTATCTTCATAGAGGGCGATCGCCGACTACCAGGAGCCTACAGACTCCTTAGCTTGGCTAGCATTCTAGGTGAGGTCTTTGAGCGAGTGCTCAAACTCGTCTTAACGACAACCCTGCGCAAGAATGGATTATTCTCCTCTACTGAGCATGGATTTCGAAAGGGAAATTCAGGCAACGCTAATGGTCTTCGCGTCATGAACAGTCTTACTCTGGCCTACTGAAAAGGGTTGACCCCGCATGCAATTTTCTTCGATGCTAGCTGGGGCTTTTTGCATAGAAGCCCAGATTTAACCCGTTCAAAAGCTGGAATCTAACGAAATTTCCGGCTGCGTGCCTTCTGTTCGTGGCTTTCCCAAGTATCGCTCACTCACGGTCAACGTGGGCCTTGTCTCTCTTAACCATCTCCAACTTATTCTAGGTTCCACAAAAAACCAGTGTCAAGTCCTTTACTGTTCCCTTCATATAAATGGTCTACCGACTGATGTATCAGGAAATATATTGTTGTACTCTGACGAACTTGCAATCTAGGGCAACTGTGCCATAGAATGGCAGTCGACGGTGGGCCACTCCAGGCAGTCGTCTGCTGACTAAAGCCAACCAGGTAGGGACTAAAAACGCTTTGGCGTATCATCCGATAAAGACCTTTGCGCGAAAAGGAAGAGTTATGCCACAGTAACCCGGTATATGGAGCGATACCGGGCCTTGGGATTCTGGATAAGCAAGTCGTTGTCATTTTCTCATAATTGCCGACTAGCCGGCTGGTCTGCCCTTCGCTCTTTCAATAGGGAGAGATGAAACCTTCCTACACCCCCAAAAGTTGACCTTTTGAACTCTTATGAGACTTTCATTCTCTCCATTTAGGAATGCAGCAGCCAGATTGTACACTTCCGCTTTATCAGGAGCGGAGACACTGGAATGTTCTAAGAAGAACCAAGGAACTAGTGCACGGACGTTCTCACGCTGCTAGTCCTCAAGGAGTGACCGCCTCAAAATTTACACTTCGGAAAGATGCAGGATTAGATATTCCTCCCAGTGGGCAGTCTTTTTACCACAGAGCTTGTAGGTCACTCTTTCACGAGCTGAATCCTAAACCTACTCATAGGTTACGCTAAGATAGTTTTCAAGCCTAACCATGGTACAAATACTCGTAAGGACCTCACTCAGCAAATTACCTCACTCCGAAATAACTTGCAGCAGGATGTTATGGATGCTCTGAGCAAACCAACGTTTAAATTCAGCTGGGCAAGTCCCTGGAACTGACCTCTCCTTGTTGATTCCTTCTCTCTTTCCGTCCCACTCTCCGTTCTTTTGACCTTCCCCACTCGATCTGTTTTGCTTGGCTCCTTCCCTTAGAAGGCGAAACAAATCTCAGGAAGGTTTTCGCATTTTTCGCCCTCTCAAACCCATGGACCTTGCCTTTTCAACTTTTTGCTGCCTCATCGCACGTTCTTCCGGGCCTAGAGTTGTCTATTTATCGCACTGTAAGTCATTCTATTACCACCATCCTACCATCTGCAGCAACTTTCCCAGGTAGTAACCCGCCTTGCCCAGCTCTTCTGATTCCAGTATGGCTGCAACTACGAAACAGAAGATGCCTCAAGAAAGTGGAGCAACAGGGCATCAGCCTCAAACCCGTGTGGTACTTCAAGACTAAAACTTATGATCGTGCAACAAAGCATGCTCATAGCTCTTCTAAAATAAACGATTTCTATTACGAATTAAACTAGAGTTGCCCTGGAGTTGAGTAAAGAACCGATAGTTGTGGTACGAATAAAAGCAAAACAGTTGGTCCACCTGGTGGGCGAGCTTTGGGGGGGATTTTGTAGGAACAGGAAGTGCCGCCAAGGAGTTTGCTTCAAGGTCGGGCGTCAGTCCTTTCTTTGGGGTGCACTTCAGGTTTGCTTACTGTCGCCCACCAGTAGCGGCTACCGATTCTCTTATATCCGTAAAATCTCTAGCTCAAAGGGTTTCGTGCTCCTCTTCAGCACTCTTTGTCCGAAAATTGTTATCCTTCCCCTGTCAGTCACTGGGGGTGAAAAGCTCAAGGAAGGCACTTACAATATCAGTGATTCTCGTCCAGCTGAGCTTAAGATCGGAGATATTTAAAAAAATAAAACCAGTGACCGCAAGGCTTGGAGTATACTGCCCTGAATTTCCCGGGGACTGAGCCGTTAGTGGCTGATCTGACACAACGAGAGGCCATAAGAAAGGGATCCATAGGCCTGAAAATAACTACTACGCCACTGTTCGGTGGGGCTTGAGGTTACTCTGAAGGTGCTGCACCATTCACCAGAGTGCAAGCTGAAAATAAAGCAACAGAATTTACTGTCGCTGTGTGCTCTAGTGAATGTTTGGCGACCAGTAGCGTTAAAAGTCAGTTCATCCGGAAAAGCCACCGGCTTTTTGTTACTGTGTGCAAAAAAGAAATCTCGGTCATTGGCAGTTATATGTGGTGGTTTACAAAGCCTCGGTTTAAAGTGCTCCACGAAAAATTTAGCTTCAGTTCAATCAGGAAAGGCAGTTCATGGGATAAAACAAAAAATTATTCAATAAGTCTTTTTTCTTTTGAAAACTTTTGGCTTGCCTACCGGCTGCTGACTATGCCTACTTAGAATTGTAGACAGCAAATGCTCCCGCCCGAAGGACGAGTATCTGGTGCTGTTTGAATCAGCCCCCTTGTCGTCTTTTCTGGGTTCCTAGTCTTGTCCTACGCCGTCATTTCCACCGATTTTCTTTCCATCGCCATGGGCCTCTTCGTATATTCTCAAATGAGTCCTGTTCTTCCTCATCCGACGACCTCCGGAGCGTATGAGGTATGATTTTTTCTGTTACGCGAAACAGGGTTTCCTCTTTTGTTTGAGGATTTGCTTTCTGTTCAGTAGGTTAAATCTGCTTTGTTATTTGGTATTATTTGATGCAGTGGTTATTGCGCTGATTATAAGGTCCTTTTTGCACCCCAATCGCTCTTCCAGTTTCACTTTGGCTACGGAAGACAGTGTGGTATCTGGGTTTAGTAAACCAACACAAAGCGATAGAATGATGAGTCTCCCTCTACCAAATAAGCGCTTCGTTGGACTTGTTCCCATCTCTGTCGAAGGCATATTTCGAAGCCCAGCCAGGGCAACAAAAGAAAAGTTGCCCTTGGCCTCGCAAATCTCCGGTATCTTTTCGCCTATTTGACTGTGCCTTCTGCATTGCGCTGGACTGACTGTTATAAAGACTGACGAGATGATAGCTGAAGCGCCACACCTCCAAAAATGCCTTCAGTTTTTCAGCCAGTCGACCAGTGTACCCCATGACCAAGTGCACTAGTGGATGGACCTGCAGGCTCCCATGCGGTTTCGTCCCCGACATCGACATTTTCATGTCATTTCCCGCTGCCTCGACGCCGAAATTCATTTCTCGGGAAAGCAGTCAGTGTATCGTTATAGTGTGTGACAAAGGAATCCCAAGTACTGTTGATTATTCGGTTGTTTAGAAAGCCTCTAGCAACAATCAGGCTATTCCATTTAAAACATACAAGAAAAATATATTTTTCTCTTTGCTCAGTAAACGTTCCAGCTGTGATAAAACAAAACCCGTCCAATACGAGGAGTTCGCAGCTTGTGCAGCTCATGTAAAGGGGGTTTTTCGTCACTGCAGTGAACAGGACTTCCACAGGTCGTGTCCCTGTTCCAGATTATTGACTCCAGCTTGATATCCGCAAAAAATTACTGTTCTTCCGGGAAGCAGACGACAGAATCTTATTTGTTCTCTACATAGCGTCGAGTAACTGGAATAGTGCAGTCCAGTTCGGCCTCATTGTGGAGGAGCTTCATCCGACGAGGACCTCAGCCTTAGCACTGCTCCCCTAAGCTTTTCGTATTTGGAACCGACCTGCTTCGAGTCTTTAGGGTCAGTCACGTAAAATCTGTTTCAGGGGAAAGCTGTGTCATACTGTTGGATACAGTGATGGCCTGATGGGTAATTTTGTAAAAATAGAAACGAGCCCCAGCTCAGAGAAACTGTGACTGGTGATTCCATGATACAAAGATGGGGCTTCGTGTAAATGCCACTAGTGCCGTCCTCAAAGTTGGTATAGTCATCCGGTTTCGGTGTTGGATCCATGACAAAAAAGAGAGGCAAAATAAATAAGTGATTACCGATAACGGTGGGTTCGAAAACAGGTTTGGGGCAACGGCTTGAATTCTTGGTTAACTGTATTTGGCTCGCGAAATACATGGCGGCTGGTAAAGACGGGGAACGAAAATGAAATAGGCCAACAAATGCTGGTGCGCAGAAGCACGGCTTGTTGGAATAGAAAAATGTGACCTACTGTTAATCCAATGTGCTCAGTAAACTGATATCGAATCAAACTATAAGAATTCATGCCAGATGTAATGGGATGACTAGGCGGAGTACACGAGATGTACAAGGTACCACAACATCTGTTTTTTAATTTTTATCGGGGCTTGATCAGAAACACAGCGCAAATTTGGGTGCTTAACTTGTGTGCATTCAGCCGAAGGAATTCAGGAAGCTTGATCTGCCGTGGCCGATAGCTTTCCTGTGTAAAATGAACTGAACTGAACTGATGGTGCGCAAAACTGAGGGAAAGGATGGCATCCATCCGGCCGTCTTCGAGCCATTGGTTGCCCCGCTTGCCCTGCCCTGAGCTCTCTCTTCAAAGCACTTTCGCCGTAGAATTTTAGCCCATAAGATTGGCTGGGCCGGAGATAGTAAAAACTGCCATAATCACCGCACGGTCAATCTAACGTCGGTGGTCCCGAAGGTTATGAAGTGAGTTCTGAGGGGAAAGAACAGCCAACCGTCTACAAAGAGACAAATAATGGATGGCGCGTCTGCATCCTTTTGTTAAAACATGGTCAAGTTTGAGGGACTCGCTGGTTTACCTCGACCAGGTAACCCTGATTATAGTCAGGGGAAGGGGTGGAAGTATGCTACCCAGATTTCCTCGAAGTGTTCCATTCTGCAAACCTTTGTCTCTCACAAAGCTTGGTGAACTCGGGTTGCCGCCGAAAGTTAGAATGACTCTTGAACCCCTAATGGGCGGGAATTATCACGTTGGAGTAGAAAAGAGCTGTCCGCGGGTGAATTTTTCTGCACAACGGGGTTGCCCCTGGGGTCAGTGCTTCGATCTTTTCTATTCCCCATGTTTATCAACAGTCTTGCCACAGTGTTGGAAAAACCAAGCTTTGCCTTTGCTGGCGACTCTAAGCTATCTGCTTCCGTATCAGGTGACTCCGTTCAACGGATTCGGGATGAAGTTTATCGGCGGGCTGTTAGGTGGGACCCGGCTTCGATTGTGAGTATGGGCCTGTAATATTAATAATAATAATAATAATAATAATAATGGTTTATTTCGGAAACGCCCGAAGCATGCTTTGTGCATGATCTTGTTGATACAGGTGATGGAATGGACAGATATAATTCATGGAAATATGGTAACTCTCACGAAAATATTGGATAAAAAGGCTCAGAAGGGGGAATAAAGTAGGATGAAAATAGGATAAACGTATGCACACCATAGAGATTGTGTGGAGTTTAAATGAGCTCAGGAGCGGATTTGACTGGACACCCGGTGAGTTTGAAAGTCAAGGTCAGGTGGACTGAATGGCTGGTCCGGGCGTTTACATGAAAGGGCCGACTGGTAAACATGTGAAAGGCTGAGAATCGGTATAAGGAACTGCAGTAGCGAGGAAAAATGGAGAAATAGGTGAGGTTCACTGTAGTGGATTAGATATCAATGAGGCATTGGTACTTTGCAGTGGATTGTCGGCGGACAGGACACAAAACTCACCGTAAAACAGGCAGCAAGCAATGCAAGACGTATAGGGATGAAAAGATGTCAGAAACGATTTCGAAGGATTGGATACAGTAGATGTGAGGCACAGATGTAGAGTTGATGGATGCCTATGATGACGGTCGTTGGGATGATAGCAAGGGAAATGGCCGGTGAGGAACTGCAAGATGCAGAGCGCGTGCACATGGATATATATGCGTAAGTTTATATATATATAGAGAGAGAGAGATTTATTATATATACATATACGTATGTACATATATATATAGGTATAAGAGAAGCAGGAGCAATAACAATGGGGTCCTAGAAAGAGATTATCAGTCACTAGGAGGAGTAGGTAATGTTAGATCAGTTGGTTGTAGAATTAACTTTGGAATATCATGGTGGATTAACTTCATGACAAGTGCACATGGCAGCCCAACGGAGAGAAAAATAGAATGCGGAAGCACAGAAGCGATGAAGACTGTGAGGAGCAGTTCATGGAAGAGTGAAGATGAAAGACAGGATCAAGGAAAACAGGTAAGAATGGGTCTAAATATTTGATCAATGCAGGTGCGAGATGTAGTGACGGACCAGAGGAGCCGGGTGGTGACAGGTCAAACAATTTGGAACTGTAAAAGAACACCGTGACGTAACGTTGTCATTACAGTGGTGGAACATGGAAAAAGCGGACCACACTGGAAGGTACAGAAAAGTGCCTGTAGCGAGCAATAAACGGATCAAGGGATGAAAGCAATGACCGAGGAGACACAGGTAAGAAATCACCAATCAGATCATTTTACTGCAGATGAAACACGAAGGAGGCGGACAAGGAAGCGGGAAGCCCCGAGATAAGTGAACCAGTAATAGAACAAAAAGGCCACAAAAAAATGAATGCGCCAAGGAGTTGGGGCAATGGAGCTGGAGAGCTCTGTGCCGGTAGACAATTGAACTGGTGGATACTAATCAGGACACTGGAAAGAACCACAGAGGAATCGCGGAGCCAAGTTAGGAGGATATGGCGGTGGTGATTAGATAATAAATACGACTGTAAAAGATGCGAAGTTTGGAGCGGCAAGTTCTAATATGCGGATTGGTTATGAGTGCGGGTGCGATTGGTGCATCATGGCATTGGGCATGAGGAGGGATTTAACAGAACGGCAGGTTTAAAGAAGCTATCAATGGGCGTTCTGAGCAGAGGGTAACATCAAGCGCATAGATGACGGAAGCCAGCAACGACGGCAGGTGGGAAAAGAGTTATTAGCTAGGGTCGACAGAGAAGAGTGATTAGGACGATAGTGACTCAATGCAGTGAAAGTTGATGTAGATAGAGGCGATAGGAGGAAGGACAAAACGGGTAGGTGTGCATACCGTGGTAGGGCGACAAAAATGGGAAGTGGGAACAGATGATAAGAGCTAAAGGTGAGCAAGCTGTGGCGGAAAGTAGATGAGGAGCATGCAATTTTCAACCGACAGCATTGGATTCGGTAGTCCAAGAAAAGTTAGAGCGTACCATCCGCAACCGGTGCTAGTGGGTGGGACTGGCCGTGCGCTGGGCACCCAACCTGAAAAACACTTCGTGAAGTGAACGCAGGAGGTGTGATCCACCAGTCTAGTTGCGCTCGCACATCGTTGCAGGCGGCCTGCACGCCCGATGTGCGCCGGCCATAGCGGTGGATCTGGCCGCGCCCCGCACTGTTGGGAGTGGCACGAGTGTTCATGGATAATTGTACAGGGGACAAAGCGACCGCGATGGGGGTGCGTGAACCAGGAACGATTGACCAAGACGTGAGACCATGGACAGGAGAGCCAACGGAAACAGCGAGTGGTAGACGACCGTGTAGCAATAATATCCAGGTGCACCTGCCAGGGAGATGGTAAGTACAGTGCCCGAAGTGGTTGGCCGTCACGGAGGCTCACTGGAAAGGGAAAAGGGATAGAGAAACGCAGTCTGGGTGTGCCCCAGCTGAGAATCAACGGATACTGAGGAGAAAAAAGTGAATATGATGAATAAGAGATGAACGTATGTGAGCAATAGGGTTATCTTATGATGGCAGGAGGAAGGTTCGCTATAGATCAGTGAAGGCAATGGCCTTAGTTCGCGGGGTGTACCTAGTGGCCTGTGGCGCAGAGGTAGTAGAGTTACAGTGTGAGGCCTCTTTCAAAGGCCAGGTCGGCGGAGACGAGCTCATTGGTGAGCAATATAGCAATGGAGACTGTACATATTGGATGATGGAGGGCCGGTTCCGGTGGGGCTGTTTAGGCCACCGGGGAAAGATGGCAACTCTCGGTGACTTACGTGAAGTACCTCAGAGAAACCGTCATCACTAACTTAAACCAAGCGAATAGTGTTGCGTCGTGGCTCATCAAGCCACCAAAGCTCTCTGAGAGCTTTACCGAACTTTTTTGACAGGGAAGCATGAGCCAGTCCCACGGTGCCACAGGGTGATTAGCACCAAGCCTACAGAATAGCTCACAGATGTGAAGACGGTGGATGTTGAAGAGCTTTGAGGTCCTAAAGGAGGCCCAACATCGCCTCACCAGGCGGTCCACACGTCTTAGATTACTCATTCACAGTCGGAATCTAGAAGGGTTATAGCTGTTTTATTTGGAACGTAGAAGACATAAGAAGGACATGTTGGTAACCTTCAAAGAAGTGGAGGGTTACGTCAACGCAAGTGGTAATCCCAGCAGAATGCCCAGGCGGAATAGCAACTCAGCCGTTTTTGCGCATGATCTAGCTTGTGAAGAAAAGTGTAAAAAACCGATTAGGAGGAAACCTTTTTCAGTTAGACTAGCTAACGACTGGAATAAGCCACCCAGTGAAGGCTTGAGTATCTCGTGAGTAGTGACATTCAGAGGGAAGATGCATCAAAGGCGGGAGGATGTGCTCTGGGAAAAGACATGACGAGTTTCCATCTAATTTCTTTAAGCAGTCCCCCGCTTTCTTTCCTTCCGTTTACTTTTCCACCGCTTTCCGTTATTCTTTATGAGCCTTCTCCGCCTCATTGTCCTGACCTTCACCTTCGTCCAAAGTGTCGCCCATTACGTCAACTGTTCTTTCTTGCACCTGACTTTTGCTGTTTTAATAAACGTTTTCAACCGGTAGCCCCACTGGAGACTGTCTGCCAGCGGCAAGCGGCCAAAAACCAAAATGTCTACATACTTTGGGTCAGGGCACAGTGGCTTGAAGCAATTTTTCATCTTTGCTACCATGAGATTAAAAGGTGCCTAACATTTCCATTGTTGCGGCCCTAGAATATTCAAGGAACTCGCGGTGCAAGAACCCGGGCAATTTCCAACTCGTCGGCTTATTCGTCCCCTGCGCCAAACAGAATTGTTACCTGAAAGGGACGACTTTAAGATAGCCGGATTAGATAAAGAACTTCACACCATAAACCTACAAAACTGGCCACGAAAATGGGGCCTTATACCTTGTTTCGTAAAGTGCAAGTGCCTGGCTACAAACACAGTGGTCAGTGGGAATGGCACAAAATAGTTGCAAGTGGTCTCTCAGGTGAATGAATTAGGCAAGCCCCTGAAGCAGGGCAGCGCAGGGGCAAAGACTCTGTGGAGGCAGCTCTTTCGGGCAGGAACTTCCATTAGGAGTAGAAAGCCGGGGGTTTTAGTTTGCTTCTACCTAGCCCTTTTTTATTTTACACCTGGGGTAATAATAATACTGATTTATTTCGGAAAATCCCGAGACATGCTTTGGCTCATGAGCTGATAGCACAGTTGCTTTTAGTCAACGAATGTATGGAAAGCAAAATGAACAAATGAAAATGTGAAGATAGAGAATGGTTGATCCGCAAGTGTAACGAGTTCCGACAATCGGTAAATCTGGAGCTGGTGTTCGGTTAAAGAAAACAAGTAGAGGAGTGTGAGGTCGCTGAGAAAGGTAGGATAAACGTTTGAATGTCATTAGAAATATCTGTGTGAGCAGGGATGTAGTGACCAACTGGAAGATACTCTGATTATATCGCCTCCTATAGAAAAGGGAGGAGTGAAAAGTAAGGGGAGACTAGAAGGATCTGTGGTAGATTGAAATGGGAGATAGTGGTATAAGTGAAGGATGCGTAAATTGGCTGGGATTGAATATCGGGAATAAGGTAAAACTGGAATGAAGAATATAGTTCCGGTAGGGGGTTAGTTACCAATAAGAGTTAAAATTTCAGTATGCTAATGGCACTGGGCACGTGGAAGACGGCCAACACATCCAGCGAGGAAGGTTGCCAAATCGGAGTGCATTGTATGGCGAAAATTGTATTCGGTCCGTGGGTGGCTTACTGCATGATAAGACTGGCATAGAACGTCAAAGTGCAGATAGGTATATGATGATAAATCAGTCAAGAGCACTTATCCGGGACAGTTATAGAGTCGGAGAATACTGGGCAAAGATAGTAGAGCATATGAAGCACAGAGAAAAAGTTTACATCTGGCTATAGACATTTCAGTGGGGAGTAGTTTCCATAGAGTGAAATTAGCCAGCAGCGAGGTTGAGTGAGACTAATTTGAGATAAGGAACCGAGTAGAGACCGTCCTGTAGATACAACGCAGAGAGGACCAGACGACCCAGCAGAGTGTCTTCTATGTGTATAACTAGACGAAACCAGAGAGGTATCAGACGAGTACCAGTTTTGGATGTGGAGATGGATATTGCTAGATAATAGAAGGGAGGGATTTACAAAAGAAAGCTGAACAACAATTTGCACGGTATAATGAATGGACCGCGATAAGTCAAAATAGGAAATGTAATGGGTCAGTATGAGATGCTCAGCTACAGCAGTTACAGAGTCACCGGTGCGCGAAAGTGGTAATGGAGTACATGGAACGTTACGGATGCATACAGCTATCATTATATTGGTGGAACGTGCAACGGCATCACAAGGATAGGATGCAGTACCCAGGGATCCGTGCGAAGAACATGGTTTAGGCGGAGGATGCGGAGTAAAATGTATCAATCGACGAAGAAAGTTGTGAGGGTTGGCGATTGTGCGGCCAGGGATGAACGAGCAAACTAGTGACACATCTGGAGAAGGAGAGTGATGTTCATAGTGATGATGAAGGAGGTTGTCGGAGGAAAACTGGCAGGTGATCAGAAAATTACCCACTTCCTACTAGGAAGTGGGTGGTGATATTTCACATGAAGAAGGTAACTTTGGGTAAGACAATCTGGGAGGCACAGCTGTGGCGACTGCAGGTTCGACCGTCATATGAAAGTGGTGGTGGAGAATATGAAGGCTTATTGTACACTAGTCGGTGATTATTTAGGTAAGTATCGTGCGAAAGCTACAGAGAGCCGAAGGTACTGGATGAATGGACCTGGTGTGTGTATCACTGTAGGAGACTTGATGCACTCCAAGCTCAGAATAATGTGATGAAAGAGCACGATAGAGCAGCAGTGGATTGATTGAGATGGTGGATAATCGATAGTTACTTCATTGACAGCCGAAGAATTGAAAAAATGTTTCATTGAGGGATGTTTGTTGTTTCTGTTGATTATAAAATTGTCCGCAAACAATAACTGCCCAACTGGGTGAATGTATCGAAAGTAGACGCCGTTTGTCTTGGGTAGAGGGTAAAATTTCTAATGGAAAAGTTGACTAGTCAGCCGCAAATCTGATGGAATACTGCTGCCCTTGATCCGGTGAACTATCTCGCGGCTCACCTGTGACATTCAGATAATTAGATAATCAAAAGGTCTGGGACCACTTGGGCTTCGTCCTTCGAGACTACATCTTTCTGGTTGACGTTTTTCATCCACGCTCTCCCGACTCCATTGTTAAAGAACCTCAGTTGAGGAGGAAGCTCGAGCAGCTTACATAATACCTGTTTACTAACAACGCAAACTTGGCTGCTCCACTGCGAGTCTTCACATTCATCATTCGCCGGTCTCTTATCTGGTAGCGATAAGCAAGGTACCGTTATTACCGAAATGACGGACCATTACCCTCCTTCAACAATCTGAAAACGACACAGATAGTTCACTGAAGCCGTAAGAGCCGTAAAATCCTACCACCTGCTATGAACCTCCAAGGTTTTTTGAATTGCGTAGCCGGCTACAGCGGCTCTCTCCAGTGTCCCGCTTCGAGTGTTAACCGTCAAACCCTGACGTATGTAACCAGATGCTTTCTCTTGCAAATTTCTACCTTTTTACTCGAAATACCCTCCTTGGTAATTCATTGCTAACTAAAATAAAATTGTTTTTACCAAGTTTTATTCTTCTATTCTTTAAAATCTTTTTCTCGGAGTAACCATACGCCTCTCTTTTGCTGCCCCGTTCTCTGTCCCCCACGTGACCGAGCGTCACTCACAGACGATACCACCAAAGATTCGAAGACTCTAGATCGGCGATCCGGAACTACAAGCGATTTCAAAGTCACAAGGAATGGTGACATTTGTTTACTGCACTGGTGTCATCAAGTGCAACATACTCGTTCCCTCCCCAGACCAGATGATGAGAGCCCTTGCTTCCGGCGGTCTTCCAGAAGGTGGCCTATATGGTGATCGGTCGATTGCGCTCCACCTATCGCTTGTCTGGCTATATGTCTCGCGCACGCGGCAACCGCTGGCACTGACTCACACACTCTCCCTCGGTTCAAGCCGGCGTGCGGTCTTCGTACTCGAGCCCAGCGAGGGTACATGCGGCTAGCTTTCCACGGTTTTTTTCAACTTCTCGACGAAAGTGACCGCAGAATCTGAGTGTGGGTGCCATTCTTCCCTTGTGGAAAGATCCGGGCGGATTTGCGAAGCCGAACAAGGAATATTTAGTGGTGCTGTGTAGAGGTAAGAAATGTGGCACTAAGTGACTCAAAGGCGAAAAAGGTGAATTCCAGCATGGGCACTGTGCTTGAAGGCTGGCAGGGTCAGTGTGTGCTGTCGTGAGGCTTGAGGAAGGGGGACAAGGAGGGACATGACAAGAAGATATACAGAGAGGGTGAAAGTCTATAAATAACCCCCAGGATTAAAGGTGATAGCATCAGACAGAGATCTGCTGTGAGCAAAGATGCGTGGGCAGGAATAAAGATTTTTTTGGCATGAGCAAGATGAATCACTAGAGCTATAAATTCATCACTTTGTAAGGGCTATCATGAGAAAAAAGAAAGAAACTAGGGCCAAACGGCAGGCGTGCTTAGAGTGGCATAAGGATGGCCACGGATGTTCATAATTATTGCCAACAACAAAAAATGAGTACAACGCGGCCTAAAGATGCCTGTGCAAACCAGCAACCACAACCGGCATTATTGGGAGCTGCGAAGCGAGAAGAGTTAAAGCGAGCGATCTGCAACTGGTTTAATGGGTGGAACTTACCATGCACCGGACACTTATCTTGAAAATCACTCTGCGAAGTGAACACAGGTGTAATCCACTGGCCTGTTTGCTCGTGCGCATCGTTGAAGACGGTCTGCACGCCCCTAATTCTTAAACCGAGGCTGCGGATCTGAACACGCCCAGCACCGTTGCAGTTGGCACCAGGGACCGTTGATGATTATGCAAAGAGGCATTGCAACCACGACAAGGGTATATGGTACAGGATCTGTTGGCCAGGTTGCTAGAGGTCCGGACGAGCAGAGCCGATGGGGACGGCGGTTGATAGACGGCCTTGAAGCACTGTTATCTGGATGGAACGGCCAAGGGAATGAGCAGAGCAGCTTTCAAGGCGATTGACCTTTACTCAGGGCCATTGGAGACGACTGAAAAGGAAACCCAAATGGGAGAGCGCATACTGGGTACGCTGTGGCCGGGGATCACCAATAAGCGGAGAAAAAAGGAAACGAGAGCCCTCCGATAGAGTAGGTCCCAAGCACACTTTGATGGACAGTGGAAGGTGTAATTAGCCGTAATTTCGTGGATAAACAGTTCCAGGACCGTGTTCGAAGCGAATTAACAAAGTGAGGTAGAGGGGACCAGATGGGTCCAGGATGGATAGCAGGGGACTACGGCTGGGGGTCAGGCTATAATGGGGGAACGCGGCTAGCAGTCGGAGGTAATCGGGCAGCATTACGGGAGAGGCCTTACATGTCAGAGATATATGGAAGGGCGACTGGTGGATAGTAATGGATTTGTTCCTTCGTTTGCTGATCTTGCCTTGTGCATGTGTATTGACCATGGTCAAGAAATATACTATACTATACTATACTATACTAAGTGTTTTTCTCACCATCCAGGAGGGAGACTACAATGACTTCGATATTCCATCGCATTTGGCGCCTCAGATCGTGGGCACAGACTCAAAATACGAAAGAGCCTGGAGCATACTACAATTTCTCCCTACCCCCCGGTATTCTACTTCTGTCATAACCCCTTCCACCTAGCATCCAGCATCCTTTTAGAATGCCCTACATATTGTTCTCTAACTATCTCTTTCGTTAGTCTATTCCACATCCCCACTACTCTATTACTGAAGAAATTCTCTTTCACATTCAGCCTAGAGCATGGCTTCCAAGGTTTTATACCATTTTCTCTCATTCTGTGATCGGCGACCAGTTCAAATAAATCCCCTGAAATTAGGCCCGATAAACCCTACAGGATTTTAAACTACTCAGCAAGGTCTCCTTTGAGTCTTCCTTTCCCAAGCTCGAAGAATCCAATATTCTGCAGTCGTTGTCTATGTGATTTTCCTCGCTGCCCTTCAACCATCAGAGTGGCTAGTTGCCGGACCTTTCCCAGACAGGCTGCATCCTCTTTCAAAAGAGATGCTCAAGCCTGTGCACAGTGTTTCAAAAGTGGCCTCACTACTGCCTTGTAAGCAGATATGAACACTTTCGTCGATCTGCTCGACAGTGCTGGGTGCAGCCCAGAGAGCTCACCTCCTGCCCTGTAGGCGGTGAGTTTGCACTGTTCGACGCACTTGAAGTCCACATTCATTTGGACACCCAAGCCCTTTGGTAACTGTGTCATCTCAACTGTAAACAGTCCACTTTCGCCCATGACCGTTATCCCCATCGAAGCTCCGGTTAGCGGGTGAATCATGTTTTCGGTCAAGGGCACATCCCGTATGTTTGCACAGCCAACTACCTGCGTCAGGTTTCTTGCCAGTTCATCACGATCTCCTGATCTCACAAATTTTACACCATCTGTAAAAATGGTAGAATGGTAAAATGGTAATCCTTCCACTAAACCATTCACGTAGAGAAAAAAATTATTGGACCTAAAAGTCACCCTTGAGGTGCTCTGCTGATCGCCCCTGCTAAGTTTGACCTACAGGCCCTTGATCTAGCACGAAACGTCCCCTTTGTCAGGAAGGCTGATACCCACCTTCGTATTCGCCCTTCTGTCCCAAACGTCCTCAGTTTCCCCATTCATGGACGATGATTGACTGGGTCAAAAGCCTTGCTGAAGTCCGGGTAGCAAATCCCGACCACCTCGCCTTCGTCGAGCTGGTTTGTAACTTCGTCCAGGAATACAGTAATGTTAGAAAGATTGTACTTGCCATTCAGAATCTCGTAATGTGCATTACAAAGCAACTTGTGGCTCAGCAGGCTTTTAAATACATGTTCCCTTACCAGTGGCTCAAGAAAATGCAGAAAATGCATGTGGAGCTTACAGGATGGTAGTTTTCTTATTCTGACCGTGACCCTCTTCTGTGGATAGCCACAGCCGTAGCTAACCTCCAGGCCAACGGTAATATCCCCTGAATGAGTGTAGCACAACATAGACGGCAGACATGTCCACTGATTATGGCAGCCAATGACTGTAGGATAGCTTGGTGCATGTCACCAGGCCCCGCCGACCTGTGTATGTCAAGTCCTGCCAATTATTTCTGTCTCCTTTTAGGAAGGATAGGAGCGACCACTTGCGTTTCGCTCGATGTTCATCGCCCTTTATCACGTCTGTGTACACCCTCGAAGTATGGGTCCAAGTCCCCTGCTTTGCTCCAATGGTCGCCACATATTCACCCCCATCCCTCAAAACCGGAGGTCCCACTCCCTTCCCAAACGAAGCCCTTGACTTAACATATCTTTAGTAACATTTTGGGCCTCGCTTAACTTCTCTGGCCAGTCCTGTTAGCCCCTCGTTGGACTTTTACGACTGAGTTTCTATCTTTATACCGCAACCAGGCTATTTCACTGCTAGTGGCCTTAAAGATCTGCCAGCTTTTGTCTCCGGCTTTGCTTGTTCGCCGAACCGGTGGCTTCAACCGAACTGGCTTGCCTTCGTTTCTGCACTCCTGGGGCGGGGCAAAGCTGTCCCGCAGCTCCACAAGTTTTCCCTCGATCTTTTGCCCCACGTCTTCTACTCCAGCTTCCCCACCCTCTATCCCCAAGTCTAATTCTGCAGCCCCAGTTCTGAGCTCCTCTATGTTTATCCCCTCAAGGTTTCTACGTAATTTTCCTAAGGCTTTCGTTTGCCTGAGACAAGGGGAGAATTCAATGGTGGTATGTTCAATTTCACCCGAAAGTGTTAGCAAATCTGACACGTCCATGTCATTTTCATGCCTTTTGGTCACTAAGTCAAGGAGCAAAGGCTACTGTCCAGACCTGTACCTTTCGCTTCCTCCGGTGGGCTGAACAAGAGCCCTGCCGTGCATCCACTCGACGAAGTCTTCTTTCACTCTGCCCGAGACACAGCCAACTGCTGTTGAATCCATCCCGGGGTGGTAATAGTCTCGTACCATAAGAAGTTCGATTGCTGATGCCCGGAGCTGCTGTAGTGCACCAATCAATCTTTTATCCTCGTCTAACGTTGAATTCGGGACTCTATATACTCACGCAACAGATGTCCCTCTGGCACGCAATCTTAGGACGACAGCACACATTCGACTGCTTGCGGTGCACAAACCCACTTCTGATTCCATGTGCATCAGTCATTCTCTGACCAGGGAGGCCACTCCAACACCTGTATCATTTCCTCTGTCTTGCCGATAAACGAGATAGTTAACTTGCACTCCCGATGGGATACGGTCGTTTTGGGGCATCCACTTCTCTGAGACTGCGACTGTTTCAGAATTGCAACGAGAATCTCTAGTGGTCAGTTCCGCCAATTTGTTTATAATGCTGCAGGCATTGGTGTATAGCACTATCGTGACCCTCTCGGCAGGCATAGCACTTTCTCCTTTATTTTGTGTCTTGCCTCGGGCGGAGTACCCAAATGGTTTCAACGTATTTGCTCCCGATGTGGCGGAAGTCTTGGTTTGCTTGCTCGTCTCTATGAATGTTTGTTTCATCGAGTCGGATTCGTGTGTTCGCCTCATGGGCTTTACAACATCAACTTCCGTTTTTGTCTATCCGGAAGCTGTTATAATAGGCAGCCTAGGACCACCTTCGTCTTCCACTGAGATCTTCCACGACTCCCTCTCCAGTACGTCTTCAACTGAAGCCACTGCTTGACGTTACTTGTTTGACTTGTTGCCCTGTATAACCTTCCCGATTTGTATTACCGGGATTGTGTTCCAGCCAACCCCTGTGTTGAGGCAATGGCTGTACTCGCCATTCTCCTAGGCTGGCATTTCCCCACGCCCTCTTTGCTCATTTTTGGAGTATCGCGCTCGATACGATATCTTTCGACTTTGCGATGGAAACTTCCCACGCTCTTTCTAGCTGCTGGTTCCTGACATTCGGGTTTGTGAACTCAGCCAGGATTGGTCTCGCTGGTCCTGTTTGTAATCCCGGTAGCGTTTGCTTCTATACACCGACCTTCCGAATTCTCTTTAGTCATACCTTTTGACGAATGCCCAAAAGCCTTTGCGGATCCCTCACCCTTCTTCCATCCGAATCTAGCCTTGTTTAAGATTCCGTGATGAACGGCTCCTCTTGGTTCAGTGTGGGTACTTTGCGGCATCTCCTCCTGCTGCGTCCTCCTTCAGTTTTTACCTCCCGCAGCTCCTTTTAATCAGTCTATCTGGCTCTTCAGATCTTTTAAAACTGATCTTGCTGTGCTCTCAGACTCATCTGCCATTCGTGGTTCATTTGTAGCTTATTCTTCTCAGGGGCAGCTTTTGCTGCACCTTCTGAATTTGGTGCTGAGGATAGAGGATTTGCAACAATTAGTTTACATGTAAGTCTCTCTGGCCTTCTCACTTCCCATCCCTAGTACCTCCGCGAAGGAGAGTTTAGAAAGCTCTTTTTCCTCCGAGACACCACGGCGTCTTGTGGCTCTCAAACCCCCTAGTCCACCTTCATTTGGTTCTGGTAGGGCAGAAAATTGAAAACCTACCTGGCCGCGGTAATGCAGTGAAGGCACCCCCAACCCAATCCACTGGTTTTAGAAACACATCGAATAATGCCCCTCTGGGATCCCTAAGCACTTTGCATGTACCCATCGTTGGCACGAGCCACACGCAATCCCACCTCACACTCGCATAGAACAGGCTTCAGACAAGGAAGGATAAGATAGATTCGGCATAGTTTAAAGGGAACAAGAACAGTGCACTGATATTGGCTCTGCAAAAATCGAGTAGAAATAACTGGTTCCCTATTGGCCGAAAATCAAACAAACATTTTTAAACTGGGATTTATGCGTCAGCAAATTGCTCCAACACCATTTATTGGCCCAAAAACTGTAAATTCCTCCTTTATATCAATTTACGCAGTATTTTAGCTAGAGGTGCGGGATTAAAACCAACCTCAAATGCACTACATCCGCTGTTGGAGAACCAACGGTAGCTTTGGATGGACGGGTTTGCTGTCTCAACCAGCTGCCATGCCTACCTCAAAGAATCCCTCACGGGCGCAACTGAGTAAGAAAGAAAGTGCCTAGCTCGCTGTGCTTTACAGTGTGAATTGGAAAAGATGTCTCATGTCCGAGAGAGAAAGAAAGTAGCCGAAAGGAGAGGTGTTGCCCGGGAGGCCGCTCATTTGTCCAGTGATAATCCGTGAAAACCTCATCCCAGCAGTCATCTACCTGTTGTTTAAACTTGACGGCTCCATTCGCTGCTACCACATGGAGTGATAGTTTGTTCCGAGGGTTTGTTGGGCGGTGAGGAAAAAACGTGCCCAATCACCTCTTATGGACCTGGACTTATTCACTTTGTGATGATGTCCCCTGAGCTTCAGGTTATCAATAAAACTAGTACCGTCTCTCAGTTTTGGACAACCCGTGGAGCTGTTTGGACTTCTAGGTCAAACCTTCCCTTAAGCAACCCCTGTTTAGGGAGAGCAGCACCTTCAGGAGTTTTCTGTATGTCCCGGCCCGTAGCTCAGTGTTCATCTCAGTTTGTCCCTAACCAGCTTCGGAGCCCAGGCCCAAACCCAGTGTTTCAGATGTGGGAGTGCATCCGTTTTTGAGCTGGCGGTATCTTTCAGGCATCACGTAGCCTGGCAGTCGGACACAAATGAAACATCGACCACTTACCCTTTGTCGCCTCAGCCAAGCACCGTTGGACCTTAACGTGAATAAGTCGTTCGGGGTGAGCTCCAGGTGGGTGGGGTCGCCGTTCGTTACTGGAACCAGGGGGCGGTTGTCCGAAATTCTCTCGGCCTCAGTCATGACGGTGTTAAGTGTCTCGTCGTCGGGCGGCTGCTGCTGCATGATTGCCAGCAATATCCGCCTGACTGACCGGATCATGCGTCTCCACACGCCGCCGCGGTGGCTGGCCTGTGAGCGGTTGAAATGCCATCGTATGCCGCAGGCCACGGTTCGATCCTGCAATTTGCCCTTGTTTATGTTTTTGTGCCAAGGCTGCAATTCCCGATGAGCGTCCTCAAAGTTCGACCCATAATCTGAGTATATAACGGCCGGTACGCCTCTTCGGTTGATAATTCCTTGCAAGGCCCGTAGGAAAGATTCGTTCGCCATCGAATGTGCGACTTCTAGGTGTACCGCGCGTGACTTCATGCACGTCACGGTATACCCATATCGTTTTTGCAATCTTTTACCGCACTTGATCCACAAGGGCCCGAAATAGTCCAACTCGGTGCCACTGAACGGCCACCAGTTCGCAGTTGCCCTGCATTCTGGTAGCGGGGCCATGTTTTGTTTACCCGCCGTGGCATTGCGTCTCTTACATTGCACACACCGCCGGATTACTCGTTTTACAGTCTCCCGTCCTCTCAACAACCAAAGACGCCTTTGGATGACGCTTGTGACGTGACTTTCCCCGGCATGTCCCTCCACGGCGTGGACGTGTTGAATCATTAGCTCTACCACAGGTTGTCGAGCCGGCAGCAGTATAGGGTACTTTGTGTCGAAGCTCAGGTGGGCGTTGGTCAAACTAAAATCCACCGGCAGCAGTCCGTTGATGTGTTTGGGGTTTAAACGCTTTAGCTCGCCTCTTGGAGATGGTATCTCTTTGTTGGTCTGTCCCACGTGTTCCGCCCTCTTGAGTTCTCGGGCGAAAGCCTCGCGTTGTATCATTCGGAAAATATCGTATTCTGCCGCTCGTAGCTCATCGGGACCTATCGGGCCGACCCGTATCCGGCCTGAGGGCCGTAGCCCTTTCATGACTAGTAAATTTCTCTTGAACCTAGTTAACCAAACTAGCCAACGAAGCGTCTTCATCCAGGAAGAAAATCTGACCAGTCGCGATAGAATGGATGTCGCTTCGACGACGTTGGCCGCTATCACTACGCCTTTGATCTCCAGCTTTACTACAGTGGGGGGTTTTAATTCGAACACGGGCCAGTCCTGTTTGGGCAAGTGCAGGAAGTTTGGCCCTCTCGTCCACGTGTCCAATTGCCTGAAGTTGGTCGCACCTCGGGAGCACAGATCAGCCGGATTATCGCCAGACCTGACGTGATTCCACTGGTTCGTGACCGATGCATCGTGGATAATCATGAGTCGGTTAGCAAGGAAAGTACTAAACCGGCTCCGGACGTTGTTGTTGTAGTAAGGTACTATCGTTGATTCCGTCCAGAAGCTGACTGACCAAATGTAGAGAGCGAAACATCTCTTCTTCGCTTGTGCCGCCCTGACTGTTAACACGGCTGAGTTGAGTTCGGGGTGTGGAATCGAGACTGACTTCAGTGGAGCAACGCGGACTTCAGCGAACAGGATCCCCGTGGTATATTGTCCATCTCCTGCGCACCATCGTCCGTACGCCACAGCTCCGTGACCCACTTCGGATGCATCGGAATAGGCATATGGTTCTCCTGTCCGTGTTGCATGACCAGGAGACAAACATAGTCGAATCATTATGTCCCCTAATTTTTTCAAGATGTTCAGAAATTCTTCCAAGTCCAGCCGGTCTTCTAGGTCCGATGACTGGTCCCAATCGAATTTCCTACGACACAGCCGCTGCAGCAAGATCTTTCCGGGTAGCAGCCATAGTGAGACGAAACCGAGCGGGTCGAACATATTTTGGAAAGCGGATAGCATGCCAAGACGGATTACTGGCAGCTCGGAACCTTTATCTCGAAAACAAAGTCGTCCGTTTCCGCGCCCCATTGTACTCCTAAGGTGCGTTCGGTAGGGAGTGGCGAGCCATCCAAGTCTCTAATACTTTCGGCCATCTCGTGTTACGGGATGACCTTCAGCACTTCTGAAGCGTTCGACATCCATTTCGTTAGATGGAAGCCGCCCTCCTCTAGCAATCTTGTTAGGCCTCTGAACTGCGATAGGGCCGAGCCTACATCATCAAATGACCCAAGATAGTCGTCGACGCAGAAGTATCCGCTGACGCTATCTACTACCGTCCGACGGACTAGATCGCCGTGTTTGTTTGCTGATTCTCGGAGGGCGTAGTTCGCACGAAATAGTGACAATATGGCTCCGAAGAGATGGACGGTCATTCTATAACTCACCACTGCGTTGTCCCGGTCGCTCCCTTCCAACCACAAAAACGCAACGCATCTCGTTCTCCTACCGGAATCTTCATCTGATGAGACATTTCCCTAATGTCGGCAGGCAAAGCCAATTTATCCACCCTGAAACGGCACAAAACGTCGATCAATGGTGTGGTCCAGTCAGGCCCTTGTAGTAGGCGATCGTTTAACGACTTGCCTTGGAACTTTTCTGCACAGTCGAAAACCACCCGCAGTTTTTTGGGTTTCTTGGGGTTGATAACCGGGTGGTGAGGCAGATACCAGATACCTCTTTTGCCGTCGGTGTTGGCGGGCACCTTTTCAACGTAACCGAGGGCTTCGTTCCGCTTCTTTTATATCCGCGTATCGTCCCCACAGATTCTGGTCTCGAATGAAGCGTTCTTTTAGTCGTAGTAGTCGTTGGAGAACACAGTTTCTGTTATCAGTCTACGGGTCGGCAGATGTGCGCCATGGGAGAGGAACCTCGAACTGATTTTTGAAGCCTCCAGTGCCTTGCCGCACCGTTTGTAGAGCGAAGTGATCCCCTTGAGACAACGTTGGTCTTTCGTCTCCAATGTCATGAAACTCCTTTTCATACAGCCGCTGCAGGTGATACTCTATGCGGTTCGTTTCGGCAGATGAATCATTCACGGAACCACGTCCACCTACCGGACCATATAACATACATCATCGAGCCGTGCGTACAGCCTAGGGTGCCTGGCGGTCGCCCACTCTCTGGTCAAGTACCCAATGCGCCCCTGGCACGTTGCAGCCGATGTGGAGGTCCACTTCGTCGTCTTCCAAATCTACAATGGTCACATTGTGCAGGTGGGGCCATCTAGCCGAAATTGCGTTCACCGACCTTGGTGCTCGCGTGGGGAGATGAGCTAACGTCGAACGCTTCCTTTGGTTTGATCTGCTCCTTAGTGTCTAACGAGCTGAGCTGCACCTTTGACCTTCCGGCAGTCATTACTTGTGTTCCTCCCGCCGTGCCCACTGCTAACGACGCCGCACTTTTAGCAAGCCGGTGTTTGTCGGCTAACCGCTCCTCCACCAGGGTGGTGTCAGATCCACTGTCGACGGAAGCCAACGCTTTGACCACCCCAACTGGGGTCACCACTTCCACGGCGCCGGCCTGAAGAGTAACCTGAATACTTTCTCCTGTATAATATCGAGTGCACATAACTGAATCATCCTCTTGGAATTCGGAATCTACTTCCAATTGTACCGCTTGACCTTGTGTTACAGCTTGCCTCAGGGTTATACGAAATAAACCATTATTATTATTATTATTAATATTATTAATATTATTATTATTATCTTCATCATTATTTTAACTCCTAAACGTATTGGTTTACTGGTTGACCGCGACGTTGAACAAACCACACTGGGCTTGATACTCGCCCCAGGTAAAGTTTCCCTTTCCTGGTGTAAAAGTCGATGGTGTCTGCCCGTGCAGCCCTCGTGACCACATCTGTTCCTTGTTCAACAAACTGCCGACCGGTGCTTAGTGTTGAGACATATAAAGCACGCTCCTGTCATCCTCGCCGTTCCCCAGCCCTCGTTTATTGTGGCATCGACAAACTTGGGGCATTCTAGTAGCCCATGACTAGCATCACAGGACCTGCAACTTGGACGCGCTATTGCCTCGCTTGAAGTGTCATGTGCATTGGTCCAAGGCTGATATTTCGGATGTTCCCGAGCAGTGGCCTGAGCTTGGCTAGTACTAGGTTTGTACACTCGGTTACCGTCCCGGATGAGTTGGCCAAGTCTACTGTCGGCTATCTTGGCTTGCCCGTCCAAGTATTCGGTCAAGTCTTCGAACTTAACCGCACGGTCTTCCTGGCTTATCCGTTCTGCCTCTTCCGCCCACCGACCCTGCAGTTGAGGACAAGGGTGACGGACTATGTCTTCCAGCGTATGCATTGCATCGAGGTCAGCCCTGTAGCCTAAATGGTCGAGAACTATTGAGCAGTTCTGCATCTTGATCACCAGGTCGGCCATTGGGTATACACCGCCCTTGGTTCATTTTGCCTCTACCATCAAGCCTTCTATTAGGTTACTGGCTACTTTGAAAGGTTGGTCAAACAGGTCCCTCAGAATCTTCCTTGCTCGGGTGTAGCCTTCTGTCGGGTTGAGCATGGCACGCTTATCGACAGCTTCTCTTGCTCGGCCTCGACAGTAATGAGTCAGAAAGGGGAGCCTTTGCCCGGGGTCGGTTATCGTATTTTCGGCGAAAGTTTCGAACCACTTGACGAACTTGCGGTAGTTTAGATGGCCCGTCGTAAACCGTCAGTTCTACTCTTGGCAGATCGATCGTTGGTGGCGTCGGCGTATTATAGTCGGCGACCGGCGTGGATTTTCTTATTTTATTTTGCCCTGATTTATCGGAAATTTCGTAGTCGTCGATCTTCTGCTCAAGCTCGTTCTGTCTACACTTTTCTTCTGCTTCCTGGGCTTGTTGTCCAGCCGATACCATTTGTTGTTCAAGGTCTAATATCCTCAGCCTAAATAGATCGACATCCTTACAATCCATATTACCCTCAGTAACACACGAGCTAGCACTGACAAGACTAGTGATCTAACATTAACTAAAAAAGCAATGGTACCCAAAACCTCCCCGGTGAATTGCCGTATTACTTCCTGTCCAGGTTCCAATGGCTTCGATCCTTTTCCTAGAGTGTTTTATATTTTCTCGTTCCAAATTGATCAACTGAGTATTGTTACACACGTTTTGGCAATGCGCAGCCAAATTCACAAAGGATACCGAAATCAAAAGACAATTATCCGTGATATTCCACGATACTAGATTATTGAATGAACAATGGCACCGAACAGGTACAAACCTCAATTATGAGATCACAAGGACTCAACAAAGGAGAAACCGAATTGCGGCATGCGAGCAGGGAGCACTTGCGTCACGCAGGTCCAGAACGAGGATATGACAAGGTAGCGCTTTGGGCGCAAACAAGCAACAATTGGTCCATAAAAGCAAACAGTGCGTAAAGACACGTCAAAAGTGTAGGAAAGTGAGTGATGTTAAGAAAAACTTGGGACTCCAAAGATTTTGTGGCGATTTTCCACGATCGCTCGGTACAACCCGGGCTCTCGTGGAAACTGAGGCGGACCTGATTTGGGAAACCAATCACGGTAAAGTTGAAAACAAGTGAGACCATATTAAGGGGAATCTTGGGGTACTTCTAGAAGCCTTTGCACCGTTAGTGAGGATTAGACGAAATAATAATAATGGTTTATTTCGGAGACGCCCGAAGCATTCCAGTCTCATTATCAAATGTTCACTTGATGAAGCGGGCAGACAAAATTCGTGAACATGTAGAAATATGCATGACAAAAGTAGGATTGGTGGCTCAAATTCATGGTGAAAGTCCAGGGTTCGAAAACAAGGGTCACAAAACGCAAATCCTCGTGCAGTATCAAGACCAGCAAGCCTCTGGAAACCCAACCGGAGTGCGGACACCGCGAAGAAGAAAAGCTGGAGAGAATGGTGAAAGGTAACCCTAAGGAGGAGTGGACAAAAGCACTGAAACGACGGAGGGCAGGGACAATTTATTGTTTCGCTATTTTGAAGGAACACATATCAAAAGTGGTGGTGGAAGCACACCTAGTCTGCATCTGTATTAGACGGGGAAGAAATGTCACTCGTTCACAACGAACAACCGGACATTACCTCAACTCCCAGCATTTTCTTCTTTTCTGATTTTTTCCTTCCTGACCCACGGCTGGAACGATGACGAGACTGCAGTCGTTTTTCTCCCTTCCCCCCTTCAGATCGTTTCTGGTCCTATCCGCCTCTATCATGGGTCCTCAGCCTAGCTCATCTTCTCTTTTACCCCCCCCCCCCGACTTATTCATTTTTCACTATAGCTAAGTCTGCTCTTAAAATTTTCCCCTTAAACTCCACCATCATCCATCTACCCTGCAAAACTGCCACACCGTCTCTGTCTGGTAGTTCTCCACAGGTCTGCTCATTGGTCGTCAGTCAAAAACTTATCATTTTCTTATTTCCAACAAGACCCTAATCATAGCCCCCAGCTGGAAAGCCTTCCATACTGTCACGCTGTTGATCTCTTTCAGGCCATGCTGGTTACTTGGTTAGTCTTCAGCTAACTGGGCTCTACTCTCGGATAACGGTACGTATCTAACGATTTGGTCGGTCGGATCGGGCTGCATTCCAACTTGGATGGCCATGGTTTAAACCATATGAATTACCTCACACCGCCATACCCCGTGATTACTGCTAGATTGCCCAGACCACAGTCCATCATAGTAGCCTAACCGTCTTGCAAAGCGAACTTTTTACATCAGTCAGCACCTCAAACCACCCCAACAAATATTTTCTGTACTCCGCCCAAACTGTAAAGTTCATGTCTCATTGCTGCACCCGGAACAAAGACCAGAATCCGGCCCATGTCTCTGCATTTCGTCAACCAAAATCAACCCAACCCCTCTTTGGCTGCTTCCTCGAGCATTCGCTAGCCGATATCTGCAGCAACCAAGATCAGTGCGGGGAGAAATACCAACCGCCTGCTGTCAATCAGAACTGGGTTGTTTATTTTTTTATTACGTTTATTGGAAAAACTACTCTTGTGCTCTCCTAGTTTCCGCAGTCGGTTCGGACAGGCCTTTTCCAACTCACTGCTGTTTTCATCCCTCCTCATCATTTTTGCCTAAATGCTTGGTCGCCTCTGCAGCATTTCCCGTCTCCAGTAGACTGTTCCCTCAACGACTTCCATCTGGAATTCTCTGCCCCGCCTCCATTCACCATTCATGCTCTTCGGCGGCACACTACAACCCTGGTGAAGTTTTTGCCCTCATTCAAAATCCAAAATCTCCCTGAGAGCTTCCTATGCAAAAACGGTCAAACATATTGTCACTTCCTGCTCACTTGCATTTACATCACAGGCATTCCTCACAGCTAGTTATTTAATGCTGGAATCAATCTTGTCTCTATGCCACTGGCGCCTCCGATTGCATCTCACTAACCCTTTGTGGGCTTTATTTCCAACGGGATCTTTCGGTAGCATTCCCCCCGGTTTCCCGAAACTGACCCTCCAAATATCCAGCAACAGCCCCTTGAATCCCTTAAGAGATTAGTGCAGAGTTCCATACTTCTCGATACTTTTTTGGATCTCTCTTTCGCCCCTTCGCTCTCTCTGTTTTTATACTAACCGGATATACACCAAATTCCGTAGACCTGCTAAATCCGTTCTCCACTACTGAATCCGTCGCCTCTAATTTTCGGAACCCTACAGGGCCTATTGTGTATTATTCTTGTCTCGTCTTCATGTTCATGCCGTTCCGTGCGACATCAGTTGCTTCGCCGTTTCTTGTATGCGCTGCACCTTTGGATTTCTTCCTTATTGCCCTGATCGGTATTTCTAAGTTTGGCTAGCCACCCACAATGTCTTCTTCTTGGATTTGAAAATAACTTACATTTGCCGTGATAACCACAACCGCTTTAGTTCCCCGGAACATCATCCAGCTTAATTGCACTGTTACTGCTAATCGTACAACTCAGGTTCTTGAATATCTCGCTTTGATGTGTGCCGCCCTGTTCTATTATCATGTTTTGTGCAAGCGTAATTACCACGGTCAAGAAATATGACCATTATTATTATTATTACTATTATTATTATTATTGGGGTTACGATTTACCCGAAAGACTTGATGATGGCTGGATGAAGTCCTTATGAATATACTCGCTCTCGACTCCCTCCGTAGGGTTCAGTTCGTCCAACACCTGTGAAGATGCACCGGCTTCAAATCGGCAAGTACCTCTTTATCCGCCTTATGTACATTACCAAAGTGTCCACCTAGGGCATCTGCCCTGCGCTAGTCATCAGTGGCGATACCTTGATCCTTACTGGACAGTAGACCTATCGCGTCCTCTGTTCAGCCTTTTGACTGCACGCAGCTACGGCTTTTCTCGGCTGCTGTCTTACGCATTCTGCCAACCTGAGTTCAAACTCAAACTCAGAAGATCGCATAAGGTTCGTCTTTTCGTTTCTACGTTTCGTGTGATGTTCCCACGCCAGCCCATCGCCGGAGGCTTTGTGAAGCTTCCAGCTGCGGCTTTTACTTTCGAGGGCTTTGGCTATTGCAGCCTTACATCACTTTGGTGTGCCCTCCCCATTGCTTTATTTTAAGATTGCGAAACCTTTGTGAAGGGGATTTCGAGATTCCTTTACAACCTGTCAGGGCCCTTCGACAGCAGCCTGCTCTACCGTTTCCTACGTCGGCCCATCGCCTATTGCTAAGCTGGTCCACTTCCATACTACCAAAGTTCTTAACCAGACTAAAGGTTACCCTGGGGTTGCAGCAAGCATGGGGTGTTTTTGACACAGAAGTGTTGACTGTGCACAACGGCCCACAGCATTGCTGTTCAGATACTTCTTTGAGAGGATTTTTTTATTGTTAGATCAATCAAGGATGGCACGCATCCAGACATACTTGGTATATTCTCTACTATGTTGGCTCAACGCACTTGCCTGCCGCCGCCCTGAGTAGGTCTCCTTTTAAGATCCCAGCATGCAGAATCCAACGGTCCAGTCAGTGTGCGGAAGGCTGAAGTCACTTACTAGGTAGTAACTAATGAGTCCTCACCTGGTTCCCTTAAAGTCCGCAGCAGACGGACATCCTGGTCGCGGTTTCTATATGGTGCCATGTGGGCAAAGAGGCCGTGAAACTTTCTTTCTAGAAGAAAGGTGATAACTGCGTACAACCGGACATTGCAGATGCTCATCTTGGTCAGAGACCCACGATGATTTTTGTCTGACCTGATGGCGGCCACCAGCCCAACTCTTGTTTAAAGAGTGAAACATTACACAGCTGCATGAAATGTTCAATGCTTTTCAAATCAACATTCACATATATTAGTATTAGCTTGGCAAGGCAAGGCAAAGTTTGAATGAACTGAATTAAAAACGGTTAGTGCTGTGAATAGAAATCAGTTACGGTTTCGTAAACAGGGCATTACGGACAATCAGCTAAATGTGGAACTGCTGAAAAGGCGTTAATAAAGTGTGTGGAGGAAGAAGCATGAATGTAAATGTTGCAAACGATGAATTTTGAAGGGGTCGAAAAAAATTTGAGGTGCATAAAAAACACGTAGATACCCCAACTGGGTATCCCAAGGATCCACATCGGAGACTGGAGGGGGAGTTCCGCCATGGAGCAACCAGACACGGCAGGGAATAGGACCAGAATAGAGCTATCAAAGTACTATCAGTGATATCAGTAAAGCGTACTGAATTTTATCCCCATTGATGCCATTTTGACAACCAACTAGGTCGGAGGGACGGTTGTTTGGAATATCCAATGGAAGAGAGACCGTGGGATAATTTCTGGTGAGTCAGAAAATTTTATTATGGTTTTCCTTTTTAGGCGATTCCATGGCGATAAGGAGACGGTAACACTCCACCTGAAAGTGCACAGGAAGACAAATAATTCACAAGGAATGTGGAGTTCTGTTAGGGCAACATGAACGGTGTTTGGGCGCTTAGTTTTGGAATCCAAAATGAGGTATTTGAGGAAGCAGTCAACCGGAGTCAGAAGTTGGGGCAGACACGTCAAAGTTAGTACGAAGTGATGATGAAGAGGGATGAAGTAGCATGCGAAGTTCTGTTGCGATCACTTGCAGAAAACCGTACCCGAGGGTTTGGCAGATGTAACTTGCGTGAGATAACAAACTTCCCTTTGAATAAAATTTAAAAAATTGCACAGCCATGTTTCAACAAGCTGAGAATGCCTGGTATTTCGTTTCAAAAAGTTAACGTTTTCCACCGGCGGCATGTCAAAAACTGAGGTCCGAGCAGGGGTGAGCTCTCCAGACAAGGCTGACCGTTCATGGGGGAAATTTTCGGGGCATCAGCCGAAAATGGACCTAGAAGCCATTGGTCGAATAAGTGAGAAAAGGTGGTTGAGAAGCTAACGGCAACGGTTGAATTCCGGTCATTATATGAGTACTATAGAGCAGTTTGAGCAGAACCCTTAAGGGGGTATATGGGTAATAATTGTTGGGACAGTGCATGAAGCCGTATGGAGCCTGGAAGCCGCCGTGCTTTCCGGTGAAAGTATAGTGATGACTAGCGTTGCGCTCTCCTTGGGGATCCATGAAAGTGGCTCCATATAGCATCGAACAATGTGAGCATAAGTCTAAGCCATGTCCATCTAATGTAGGAAGCAGTCCGATCCGATCAAAAATTCTTTATATCCGTGCGGCAACCCTGGAGAATGCCCAATGGGCCGGTGGTACCCAGGTAACCGGCATGATCTGAAAGGGATGTGAACAGTGCTGTGCTTGGGGACTTTCAGTCGGTGCCCTAGCGGGTTTAGCCAGGTTTCCACCTGGTGCTGCACCACCAGGCCTTAACTTAGTCCCGTCTGAATCAGTATGAAATCCGCACTTTTTTTATGGACTAACCTCGCTGTCTTCGCTAACGGTCCATCTCGAGTGGGCCCTTCGGCGAACTCAACTATTATTGGTCTCGCATTGTGTAAACCTCTGTTTGCGGGGGCGGCTTCCACTTCCCCACTATTTGCACTCTTACAGCGGCAGGTTACAAAATACCTGCAAGTCGCAGCCTCATAGGACCTGCTCTTATCTGTTCCGCCCAGACTTTGATACCCCTTACGAGGGGTTCTTCCTGCTTTAAGTTTAGGAGCGTGCGGCTTGGGACACGTCCCATCGATAAGATCCGCCTTCGCAGGTTTTTCGATTTACCCCATAACACCAGGAACTTAGAGAAGTCTCCACTGGCTGGACTACCCTTCGCAACCTTCTACTTATTCTTCTTAATGGACCCCCTTGTATTTTCGAACCTTTCTCAGTCCTTTGACCGCCGTCTTTCTGTTTCCAGGGAGTTGAGGCAACAGCCGCGGGGAATACTCCTGAAAGTCGCATACTTACCCGAAAACTCGCTCTTCTGGGCTTGCCTGCAGCTCCTTCCAACGGCTATCTACTGCCTGTCAGCGGTGTTCCTGAGCTCGTCATTGGCTTTACTCGAGGGCGTTTTTCACCCATTTGGGCCCGCAATTTGAAGGCTAGGCCCGTCGAATTCTAGTGAAATAAGCATACCCATTCAAAGTATCAAGCAGTGTCGCTCGCACCTAGAAGGTCCCTACGAATATTTCTCGCACATGAGCATTCCTCAACAATGTGAATTTTTCTTTGAATGTAGCACGTTTACCATCATGCACAAGTTAGCACACTTTGAAGAAGATTGTTTATGTTGCACCTTTTCTTCGACCGTGACTCAGTTTGACTCGACCTTGGAGCCTATTTGTGGTGGTCAGTCTTGTTACCGAACACTGCTGAACTTCGGTTCTTGGTTCGTAATTGTTTTGGCCGCATAATTAGGGTTTGTATATGTGTACTTCTATACTTTGCCGTAGAATGTTTGAGCCAAACATTGAGATCTGCTCCTTTGGTTGAGCATTACTTTAACACGGAATAAAGACTTACCCCCAGCCCACCGAACAAGTTTCTGAAAGGGGTAGGTGTCCCTTGACATTCCTGAATGATTTGAGTGAGTCCACCTCTTGCACACCTCGTACTTTACATCAGTTACTACACGCCTCCCGCATAAGGATAGAAAGTACGGGTCAGAAGCAAGTGAAATACTGACGGACGCACAAAAATTAGTTCAAAAGCTCAAGTGCCATATAACCAAATGCAGAAAAAAACCTTGGCACTTAAGAGTAAAACCCTTCAAAGCAAACACAAAAACCCTGGGCTAGAAAAGATAGCCTCGCAAAAATACTAAATACTACTCTGCGATACCATGAAGAGGATGAACATACTGTAAATAAAACGCATACTTAATGCAATTCCGATACGCTCAGCATTGTGAAGTAACCTCAGCTAATTAAATAAACTTTCTCGAAATTCAATTTAAAACCAAGATGGTTGGTTGGTTTTACCACTTCCGGAGGCCTCTTGTTTTGAGGAAGAGAAGGTGGGAGGTCAAACATCTAAGTATCTAAGGCACTGCAGTGATCACTGGAACGAATGACACCTCGTTTTTATGAGGCGGCACATGAGGATCTCTGGAACCTTGGGTGTGATAAACTGGATTTATTTTGGCTCAAGGCCCAGCCTTGCTGCTCCGCCCGGTCTGATCTGACCCTTCCCTATTTATAGCCAAGTAGTAAAGAAGACTAGTCTCTCCTAATTCTTAAAGCTCCGGGGATTATAGGGTTCACCTGCGCCAGGATCTGGACATTCACAAATCCCGACGTCAGGTCCTGGGACCAAAAATGATTGAATTGAGTGGAATTGACCTATGGTGGGTGCTGACTGGAGCTTGTACCGCAGAAGGAAAAAGTAGTTATCTGGAAGCTCTGTTGGCCTCGGCCTCCACCTGTTTTGTGCAAACTGAACCGAAATGAACTGAACTGGAATGAGGTACCGGGACAACGGTAGCCTAGAATGTTTCTTTTGACAGCAGCACAATCATCATGCACAGTGTGGCCGCGAAGGTTCCAGAAAATGCGGAGTAGAAGGCTGTTTGTTCAGAAAAGGGGTTGTCCCTTCCGGAACTACGCCCGGGAGTGCAACAGCCCCAAAAGAGGTAATCAAAGCAGATGACTTCGCAAAATGTGGTGCCGTATGGAACACAAATCCCTGAATCTTATGACGTAAGTTGGGGGTAATGCCTGCTGGAGCGAATGGATCAGCTATTGTAGCTTTCACCGAGACATGGCTGAAGAAGGACCAGGGTGATAAGCAACTCAGTGGTTGCACAGCTCACAGATGGGATAGAGTGGACGATAGGCTGAGTGTAGGTGTACATCATCTCGTAAGGCTAATGGCAGTCAAGGGGAGGCTCCATCTACACTCGCACCACACAATATACGAGGCACTACATGTTGCATTCGCCCGGGCCGTTGACCAGCATAGACAGCCTGTGTCTATAGAGCACCGCAGACAGATGGGGAGGACCCAGGACTAGTCCAACTCCTACAGAGGGTGCTAAGTACGTCACAGAACTTTACCCTATCAGGAGTCATGAATCTTTCAGAAATAGACTGGGACATTGAACGCGCCCTCAGGGTAACCACCGAAAGTGCTGTCGTGATGCGGCCTCACAACCACGCCCACAAACAACAAGTAAGAGGGGCAACAAGCTTTTACGTGGGCAGCTTTCCTGCGCGCCAGATTTGCAGGTAGCTGGATATCAATCTGAAGCCTTCTCCTTGGTGGGTGAGGAATCGTTGGGGGAGAGCTATCACGGATTCTTGCTTGAGATGTTCACTGTAAGGCACAAAACTCAGGATTGAGGCTGGTTTGGAACTACTCTAGAGTGGACCAGGTCCAACTCACGGTGAGAGCTTGAAGCCTGCTGTGGCACCCGGAAGTGCCGGGCCAACTGTGGGGGAAATGTGGAGGGTAAAAAGACTGAGCTAATAAGCCTGATAGACGAGTTCTCTCCACCATCACAGCAAAGAACTAGAAGCTGGCTGTCCTTGTTGAAGTCAAAGATGGTAAGAGCAATAACTATTCGCAGAAGAATATGGGCTCCTTACATACTTCAATGCATGCACTAAGCATGGGCCGTGCCCTAGTCAGCCGGAAGAAGGGCCCAAGCCCTACAACGAGACGCTCAGTGAGAGTGAGGGGAAATTCACCAACAGCGAGGAGGCAAATTAGGAGAATCTGAGCTTCAGTTATAAGAGATGGAAAAGAATGGGACCGAGCAGTGAGATTTCACGTAGTTAATCCCCTGAGGAAGATGGGCATGCCTGGCCATGTGGCCTTAAAATGCATCCGATGGGTTGACAAATGAGAGGGTCCCACTAAAAGATCAAGACAAGCAGCCTAGGCCGGTTGCTGTAGTGTTCGGTAATCCCAGACACCGGGATGGTTCTCTGTCGGCTGGACACGGGATCAAGAAAGCAAAAAGGATGCCGTCGTTCCGCCAGACGACTCGCCTCTTCGAGCTAGGGGACGGCCGACGAGCCCACCTACTTCCCCCACAAGCCTCATAGCTATCTTCCACTCGTTCACAGTCCGGGTAGCTCGGCTGCCGCTGCTGTGGTGCGCTCATTCAGGAAGAGTCTTGATGGAATTAGAAGCTGCAACCAGGAAGCCATTAGAGAAAGTGAGCAGTACGGCCTTGTCGAATCAGAGATCTTCGTACGCTGCCGTAATGGTCGCTCCCGTAAACAAAAGCTGGGGGTCATTGGGAAGCCCGTTCAAAAAACGGGAAAGCCGCTCGGGTCCAAGGTCCGAGCAGTTTTGTTCCTCTGAGAGCCCAAGTAAGGGACGAGGGACTGCTCTACTGCCAGTTGCGTACATGACAGCAGTAGAAGCGGGTAACAAGTGGTTCGAACCTGAAGCTCGCTCACTAAGTGTAGATGCAACAGGGGTGCCTGAGACATGGATTCAACCCCAGGAGGACATCACACACCAAATTTCCCCCGGTTTTATGGTCTGTCTTGCCAGAAGGTCAAGAGAACTGCGCGGACGGATACAGCTTCCCCCTTGAGGGCACTATCACCAGCTAGAAGAATCCTAGCTGCACCTACCCATATACAAGCCACTTAGGTAGCCTTTACGGCCTATCAAGCAAAACTGAGATTTGTGTGTATGTATCGCAGCCAGTCCTCTCTAACGTACGAAGGTGATGCGCTATACCGCGTCGGTTTGCGTGCTGTTATCGGTTTAGTTTCCACTAAGATATCTAGGGTGATACTGGGAATAATAGCTCCTTGGAGTATCCCCACAACTCAAAATAATTCTGGAATATTTTTCTGTACAATAAACTCATAGACAACCAGCTAATCAAAAAACGTTATAAGAATAGCCTCCCCACTGCCAGTGTGGGATAGTTGAACGCTCCCCATTATCAGCATGCCTAATTCCAATCCTATAAGAATACTTTTCCAAAGAATGTCTAAAGCGACTTCCGTCCGCCTTCACCACCGAGTGACGAGCCGTCTTCAGTGCGCGAGCACTAAACGCCCCCACTCCCCACAGCTTTGATACCTTGCTCGGTACCATTAGTTGATATCCACAGTGATGTTGATATCAAACTTAGGGCACTAAAACGAAACCTAGAATCCTTGGAAGGACAGTTACGTACCATCGATAGTGCTCTGACCGCGTTGTCACCGCTGGCGTTTATGGTGGATCCTTCAAAATACCCGAACACTCAAAGTTTGCTAACCGCCGCTCGCTTTCTGGACTCAGTTGCTTCTGAAGTCCACTAAAGAATTAAAAGATCCAAGAATTCCGCGGTCTTTTATATCCCAGGCCGTGTTCCGCTTTCCTCGATTAAACAATCGTTGCTTCTAGCCAGCTGTATGTCACACCACGAGAGCGGCTGCGTGCGACTAGGAAAAAAGTCACAGCGCTACATGTATCCACTTCTGCCTCAGTTCCGTGAGGAAAACGCTGCCAAAGAATTCATCAGAAAGAGAAAAGCCATCGCCAAAGCCACTCCATTCAAAAGCGTAAAAATTGTCGCCGACAAGACCCTATTGCAGAGGGATGTCCTGAAGTCGGTAATCGGCAATCCCTCATCGTCACAATCTCCCGATCCAGGGCCGCCTAACCCTCTCAACAACCCACCACAGTTGACACATTCACACATGCACCATCGACCAATGCACCACCAGTGGATGTAGACTTTGATATGCCCCGCTCGTCGCCAACTCCTCAGCGCCCATTTAAACGGCTCCACATTACAACCCAATCTCCACCATTACCTATAGGACGTACCGAAAGCCGGGCGATACAATCATCTCTCAAAGACAGCTATTGCTCAGCTATTGGCTTGTCTTCCAAGCAAGCCGAGAAGGAGATTGCTTCCAACTCACCATCCCGTACCAACGAATCAGCAACAACATCGTCCCCAACGAAGTCGAGCGCTGCCTCTTCCCCCGTCTCTGTTGCTTCCAGTGGCTTAGATCATCTCAGCATCGACATTACCAAGCCCCCAATTTGCCTCGTAAACCAGCCTGGAGCTTCTCGAGTAAGTGCCAAACAAATTTTAACCCAACCTTTTCCATCACCGGCACACCCACCGAAACTCCTCGGTCCCTCCATCAGTATTCCACCTGTGCACCTAAGTAAGCATATAAAGACCAATGTAGCCAACCCCAAAGTGGTGCGGCTAAATACTCGTATGTCACCTTCGTCCTGTCTACCGATGCTAAACCACATTGCAAGTCTGCCCATGTTCATACCACCGCCACCTTTGTCACCACCATTCAAACCTTCTCGTTTTCCAGTACACCACGCACAACGTTCGTTGTACTCGCTCAGTGTTTCACCCGGTCGAATTCAGTTACCAGGCCTTCCTTTAAGCCTCTCACCCCACTGCAGCCCCTACTTTTACCCCAGCAATTTACGTACCTCAATCCAACCGCGGCAGTATACCATCAACCGCCCGTTCGAATCGGGCTCCCACTTTACCCAAACAACCGGTGGTACATCCCAGGGCTACTCAGTACCGAGGCAAAATACCATTTTTTTCATTATACATCCTGGGCGAAACATGGCCCGTGCCATAGCTCTATCGCAGAATATTCGTCCTCACCTGTTCCCCAATGGTGGTGTAACCACCAGTCCACCAACTCGCATTTCATCCACAAGCCGAGGCCCCGCCTCTATAATTGCGGACGATATTTCTAACTTCCATCCATCCACGCTGGTTCTTCGCTTCATACTCCCCCACTCATCCTTAACGAAACTCCCCTTGCCTTCTTCGTTGATCCTGCGGCGGCCGACCACTCTGCGAGCTCCCAATCGAACTCAGAAATCACAAATTCGATCGTACCACCTGTCCTACCAGCATTCCCCCAACCTTTCTGATACTGACCAAAAGTCCCTCGATTGATCTCCGACTCTCACACACAGTAATCTACCCAGGACTGTCTCATTCACCTCATCTGTGTCAGGACTATCAACTCCACTACCTCTGTCTCCTTCAGCCTCAACGCTCGCTCAACTGCCTGTTGCTACAGCACGAGAAAGCACAACGCGTGTGTTTGTTTTCGTCATCAATATTTGCTCATTGCCAGCAAAAATTCACCTTCTGCGTGCCCGAGTCCCGGTGTCTAACTACGATTTCATCCTCATCATGGAAACGTGGCTTAACGCAAACACTCCCAACTTAGACTTCATAATATCTGGTTACAAGGCTTTCAGCAACTTTAGAATACATTGTCGAGGAGGGGGTTGCCTAATGTTCTTCAGAGAATCTTTTCCTGTTTCTTCATTGCAACACCCAGTCCTCGACGCGGTTGATGACTCAGTCTGGGTAACAGTTAAAATGCAGTCACAAGAAATCTTGCTTGGATGAATTCATCGGTCACCTGAATCAACTGGGGATAGTATTGTACCTATCATTGACGCTTTTTACTTTGTCTCCGCTCACCCCGTCGATCACAAGTCGATCGCAGGTGATTTCAACGCTCCAGGGGTGTGCTGGCCATCGCATTCTGGCCCACGACGTTATCAGGGTTTCGTTACCTGTGCACACCTCGGTGGATGGACTCAACACGTTCAATCAACCACTAGAGGAAATAACACTCCAGACCTTTTGTTTTCTCAAGGCCTAATAAGGTAACCATCTCTGTAGGAGAAATCTTTCTTAGATGTGACCACAAGGCCGTCTCGTGCGAGTTCTCTGTGCCAAAAATCGTTACCTCCTCCGTACGGCCTGCCAGACCATTTCACTTAGCTCACTGAAGCAGCCTTCCAAACATAATCAGATCTCAAAATTGGGATGCATCGTTTCTTTTGCTTGATCCTCAGGTGGTAGCAGATCAGCTATATTCTATTCTCAATCAGTCTTTAAACACCATCACTCCCAACTGTGCCACCACTGACGAAGTCTAGAACAAACAGACTCTCGCGGATGATATCTAAACTTTCCAAACTTCAAGGACTTGCACTCAAAACCCGGGAATTTTCGGTATATCTCTAAATGGACCGACTGTCAGCGAAAATCAAATCACAAACTGAACTCGTGCTTGCCCAGCAAGAACCAAAAGCTTTGTGCCACACCAAGAAGGCGGAAATTCTGAGTACGTTCATGAGAACAAGGAACCTCCAACCCCGCAAGATTATATCTTTCATCACTGTTAACAACTCCCATCTGGATAAACCGGAAGAAATGGCTGAAACTTTCAAAACATTTTTTACTTCAGCCCTAATGGCCAGTGTTCCCACTCCTGGAATACACTCTTCATGCTTACCCAGTGTGCCTCTGTCTACAGTTTCATTCCACCCCAATGATATTTTTCCACCTCCAGTCTTTATGAAACCAACTTACCGCCCAAGTCCGGACGGTATTCCACCGGCTGCTTTTGCTCTGGGGGGTCCAGACATTCCCATCTTTCTATCTAATTTATTTAACCTGTCTATGAAATTTGGCTAGTTCCCCTCTCAATGGAAAACCTCTACAATTGTCCCCTTCCACAAAAAGGCTCCGTTCATGTTCTCGAGAATTATCGTCCTAATAATCATACACCGATTGTCCCCAGAATCCTGAAGAAGCTCCTTAGGAATAAGATAATGGCCCACCTTTTAATAAATAACTTGCTTAATGTGGGCCGACATGGTTTCCTGAAAAACCGCTCGTGCTCTACTTGTCAAGTTAACTTCTTTAACTCAGTCACGGAGGCTGCTGACAGAAGCATATCCATGGATATTATCCTGCTTGATATGAAGACGGCTTTCCACCGAGTCTCACACACTCGGTTCCAATCACAGGCCAAATCTTATGGCATCACGGACCGATTACTTGGTTGGTTGGATTCATATTTCTCCAATCGTCATCAGTTGGTTCAGATTAATGGTTCCGTCTCCAAACCCAAACCTATCACCAGTGATGTCATACAAGGCAGCGTTTTGGGTCCACTACTCTTCCTCATATACATAAATGATGTGTTCAGTGTCGTTCGCCATGGCAGTCTCCACCTCTTCACGGAGAACATCAAAATCTTGTATAGTTTTGAATCTAGTCAGCTTAGTACAGTTATTTATTATATACAGCAAGGTTTAACAGCTCCTAGTTCTTGGTGCTCCACTTCATTAGTGAAATTTTCTGCGGAGAAAAGCAATATTCTCAAGTTCAAATGCAATATCTCCCCAGGCATGTTCAGTATCGACGGCCACCCGATTTCCATCAGCTTGTTAGTACGAGATTTGGGTTTGCAATTTTCGGCCACCTTCACTTTCTCTGAATATACTACCGCTCAAAATTCCAAGGCTAGAAGACTTATAGGCCTGCTTCATAGGACATTCCGCCTCCCAGAAAGCAAATTCAGCACGTATGAGACCGACGTTAGACCCTTTCTGGAGTACTGTTCCATAATCTACTCTAACATGGGCCAGTGGGACAGAGTAGCTATTGGAAAGGTTCAACGGCTAATGGCAAAATAGTCAATTGGCTTTACCACTCGACTCAGTTACAGCCAACGCTGTGAACATCTGAAACTAGATCCGCTATGGCTTAGACGCATGAAGCTGAACCTCATATCCTTTTGTGGTGTTGTTGTAGAGCAAATCATCGAGTCGGTACCGCAGTTCAGAAACTTAAAGGACTCACAGTATTCTTTAAGACTGAGAGACAACACAGTTACTGTTCCCATTTCTAGAACTGCTCTTAGATCTAACTTTTTCCTGGTTAAGTATGCAGCTTTATGGATCAAGTTACCCCATGATATACGTTCTATAAGGCCATTTAAGGCGTTTAGGGCCCACATAGGCAAATACCTCACAGTACAAAGTATAATACAACTTACAGATCCGTACATAAGTGGAGAAAGGGCTTTTGAAGTTGGATTAGGTTTTTAATAGTTTTCGAACTCCATTTTGTGGACCCCACTGTCTTTTGAGCCACAGCCGCGCTTGATTCCTCCACTAGCATTACTCGCCCATTCGTTTTGCTTCTCTTCCACATCTGATCCCGCCATCTGCGTTTTTAATTCTCCCTCGGCGAAGTCCAACAGGCGCAGTCGTTGAACTTTCTCTGGAGTGCCGCACTAACTGGACTCAAGCCCCATTTATGGCAGCATTTTCTTTCCTTTTCTTCTCCTCTCCCTTCACTCCGTAACTTTCAGCTTCTTTTGTTCCGCGATTTCCTACAAAATGGTTTTATCTTCAGTCCGGTAATTCTGTTCCACCTTCAGCTGTTTTCCTAAATCTGGCATCAGATAATTGTCAAGTTCCCCCCATCCTCTAATCTTTTTCCCCATAGCCAAGGCGTGGCTACTAATAACTTGCTTCTTGACAATCATCTACTCGCTCTTCTTCTCCCCCCCCCCATCAGACCTTGCCATATTACACTAATTTGCATACAGATACCTAACCCGCAATTATAAATCCAGTTCAAAGCTCCATAAAGGCAATACTTACCCTCTAGACGTCACCTGATTTTGACTCACTATTACGCCTGGGGCTCAGGGTTTTGAAGTAGATCTCCACCATCAATCTGCTCCTCATACAACGCCTTATTTTTCATAGCAACACTCACCACCGATTAATCAAGAAGTTTTTACATCCGGACCTACAACGAATTTTCTACCGAAACCATTCTCTCCCTTATTTATCAGTTTTTGGTATGCTGACTCCAATGATCTTTACAGTTCATCAGTTCCCACTTTCAGCGTGCGCCTTTCGGCCGAAAATCTTTAGCTTACCCGTCCTAATCGCCCGTTGCCACTGCACTAGCTAGCGGTCAACATTTGCAGGGCCAATAGTGACACCTTTCCACCAACTTCTTCGTGCCAGTGAAGTTGCCCTGCCTATCAAAATCGGCGGTGCTTTCATCAGATGACTGGCATGCATACTGGAACCCGTCTGACTCCGTTATTGGCAAGAGCAAGCTGTTAAGTGATAGCCCCAGGAATGCTGCCATTATCTGAGTGATTGCTTCATCCTATCTTTTTTCATTCACAGCTTGTGGCAGCAACACCCCTGAAGGTTATGGCATCTGGTCTGCAGCGGTCTCAAAATAAGGGGAAACAGCCGTCATTATCAGTCTCGGGCCCAATGGGCCACGCGTAAAGAAGGGCGGGACAAGGAGAAAAGGGAAGTTTACCCTACGGCTTAAGTTCGCTCTCCCTCTCCTCCACAAAAAAGACGAAAAAATACACTTCAGGCTGGGAAGGTCTTGGGCTAATACTCTCTGTCCCTTCTTTCCAGACGGATTTCTGATGACAGCCTAGACTAGACCCTGCACATGGGACACCCAAGGCTTTCGAGTTAACCTGCTGTTCCTTTTGTCTAGACCAGTGCGGGGTGACAGCACGCCGTTCGAGCTCCCCACATGTACTTGCCGACCCCGCCTCACTCGGCTTCAACCCTTTTGGTTCCCTGCAAAATCCTTGACCAGTTTGCTGATGTTTAACGCAGTAGTCGATACACGGTCTGAATAGTCACATCATGCGACCTCCGCTCTGACGACACCCAGGCATTGATACGCCTACGTCCAACAGCTAGGGCAAAGCCTCTCCTGTATTGGTTGTTGGAACGAGGAACGTAATCATTGTACATTCATAATTTATTATCCACAAGTTTACTTTTTCTGTCCCTCTCGAGCCCGAACACTAACAATGTCATCCAACGTCAGCTATGATTCGTCTGCTGCCATGTACACTCGGCTACAAAACCAAAATTCTTATTGACAATAATTCCCCTAATAAACTGTTGTTCCTTTAATGATAGGTACTTACCTTCACTTAATTCTCCTGTCCCAGGCTATAACTCAGTGGTCTTATCATCCTTTTTCTTGCACTCCTCTTTTACTCGAATCCTACCACACAGATTACCATCCTTTAATAACCAGTACTCACCGATCAGCATATTTGCTCACGGTATGTTAGGACCCCATTCCACCTAGCAAGAGTATGTATCTGATTACGCATGACCCCACGGAAGACCAGCATATTTGCATCCACATAAAAAGGCCACACCTTAGCTCTGAGCGTTTCCTTTTCTTTTTATAATTTCTCCGTTCTCACCTACAGCCGGGTCAACAACCTGACTGCTGTCTTCTCTTTTCCCATTCCCATTTTTAACCCCACCCTCTTCCGCTGGTTTATTTTTGATCCTCAACTGGGCCTTTTTACTATTCTACCACCTATCGGCCCAACCATTTTGCACTCTGGCTAAACATGCACTTATTATCCCCATCATCAAGCAAATGCCCTAGAAAACTACCAGTCTCCGCCCGTTACTCCCTCGTAGATCGACCCACTGGCCGTCAAGTAGCATTATTACGCTCATTTTCGTTAATCTGTATATCATAACCCCCAGCTGGAGCATTCTCCAGACCGCCGAATTTCTCCTCTATTCCAGAAAGCACTGGTCACGTGGGTGGCCCGTCAAATAAATCGACGTTACATCTGGATTACCTTACTGACTACACGACTTGATCGATCGGATTGGCCATGGTTAGGCCTATACTCACGCCTGATGACACTTTATGTGGAGCACCCTACATGGCTGGCCAGTGGTCATAATCCCATAACCAGGATTGCAATCAATCATGATAGTCTCACTGGACCGCCGGACTGATTCTTGATATCACTTATTACCTTACACCCCATCAGCTTCCATTTCTCGTACTCCACACGAACAGCTCAATTCATTCTGCGATGCATTACCGAAAATAATGACCGGAATCTGGCCCTCGCCGTTGCCTTTCGTACCTACTCTCCCTACTTCGTCAGCTTAGCCCCTGTCAGCCCCTACCCTCATCATGCACTACCTGCCATCAACAGCAACCAAAGTCTTTATGAAACAAAATACCAACCACCTGGTTATTCATTTTTTTATTACGTGTGCAGAAAATCTCGCTTTTACACTCAACTTCTTCTGTTCCTTCGAGTCCGGCCTCTCCCATTCACTGCAGGCTTCCTTCCTCTTTGCCACCCGTGCATATTTGCTTAGTTGCATCAGCAGCTTTTGTCTCCAACAGGGTTTCCTCGGCGGCTTCTTGTTGAAATTCCCCGTTTTGTGTCCATACACCATTCACGCTCCTTAAAAAGCACACTGCATTCCTGGTGAGGGTTTCTGCCTCCATGTGATTTTCTACATAATATCGAAATTACCTAGACAGAAAGGCCAATCTGATTATCCCATTCGACTCACTTGCATTAGTATCACAGGCGCCCCCACAATGAGTTATCCAATGGAGGGTCAATCTTCTCCATATCCTGCAGGCATCCCCGACTGCACTTTCATTACACTATGTTAACCCTATTTTTAACTTTCTTTTGGTAATACTCTCAGCCAGTTTCTCAATACCGATTCCTCAAATATCCATTTGGTGTCACACCGCGACTCCTTCTACACTTCCCGACTCTTCTTTGGATCTCTTTCACTCCACCGCTCTCTATCTCCATCGACTGCACGACGAATCCCGTTGATAGCGGTGATCCATTCTAAGCTACCGAATCCGTCGTGGACAGTTATCGGCATACATAAGGCAAGTTGTGCATTATTCTTGCCTCAACACTCTGTTCATGTTGTGATGTCCGACACCAGTTGCTTTAGGGGTTCTTGCAAACACTGCACTTTTACCCTTCTTCAATGTCTCTTTACCTGCATTCCTACGTCCACCCCGCTAACCACATCCTCCCCGTCCCGAATTCGAAACCGATTCACAATGGCCGCGCCGACCCACTCCTCTTTAGTTCACTTAAACACCATCCAAGCTGATCTTTCTATTACTGCAATTGGGTGAACCATGAACTTCAAAATTGTGATTACTCCACATTACTGTGAATTGCTGTTTTCGCCGATCATGCCTTGTGCATGTGTCTTGACCACGATCAATAAATATACCGTTATTATTACTAATTCGACACCTGTGTGTTTATCACAGATTTGAGGGAAAGTGCTGAGTATTGGGTACCTCAAAGCACCGGAGGTAGATCGGGTAAACAATGAAGCTCCCGGGGTATACTTTGCCCCCAGGCTTTCAGGCTAAGTACAGAGTAAGGGCCTGACCAGGTACATTACCAGGGAGACCAGACGGAGGCAAGGGCAACATCCATCTATCCTGGACCTTGAGATCAAAAGATATTCAAAGTTCTTTTCAAACCATCGGGTCGAGGTGCCTCCGGGAAACGGTGACCACGGAGTTCTGTACCTTAAGCTGAACCTTGGTAGACCAGAACCCTTGAACAAAGAAAGAAGTAGCTATTACCTGGTAGACCAGAGGGAGTTAGAGCGGCAGGGGCTGAGCTGGAAACTGGGATAAAAGGGGTGAGGGCTTTGTGGAGAGGTTTTGGGGACATAAGGAAAAACCCCCGTCACTGACCGAAAGAGTAGCTCCCCTTATGAAGGTTTGCGTGAAGGGTGCTCAGCCATGGTAGATTGGTCGAGTCCGTAAGCTATTCGGAGGAAGAAGTCCGCCTGGTCGAGGTAACGAAGCAGTGATGGTCATAGACGTTGCATGCATCATTTAGCAGAAGGAGCCAAGTTGGTTAAGATCCAGGCTGAAGGCAGAAGTGCGAGAAGCGCCTAGCCAAAGCAGCCAGATCCAACCCCATGAAGTATTGCAGTTACTTTTAGTTCAAGGCTACTCTAACAGTGGCCTTTGGAAGCTTAAGATATCCCCCACTGTAGAGCAGCCACTAACAATCTGGAGAAGGCAGAACTTCTCCGCCACCATTCCCAGCAGGTGTAAAGCCAAGACAAGGGGACCTTCGGCCTTCCACTGATCGCCGCCGAAGCTACAGCCCAAATGCCATAGGAAGCCAGCGTAGGAAGTTAGATGCTCAAGTTTCTGAATGGCTTCGTAAGGACTAGGGCGGCAGGTCCCAATGGTATCCATCCGGCAATCGTCCAGCCTCCGGCGGATCATGTAGCTTAGCATGCTGACCATGCTGTTCAGCGCACCCTTTGAGGTAGGCCGCTTACCCCAGGGTTAGCTCAAGGCCACGGTCACCCTAGTCCACCAGGCCGGGGAGAGACTAACCAGTCCAAACTGTACGCCCTTTGGTTCAACTGCTGTATTGCTGAAGGTGGTGGAGCGGGGTTTGCGGGACGTGATGGCTAACCACGTGACTTCCAACAGGCTGTTCGCGACAAGCCAGCATGGTTCCGTTCGTGGGGGATTCCACTTGTCAAACCTCATCTGTTTTCTGAGAGATGCTATTCGAGTGTTAGACCAAGGGGGTAAGGTAGAAAGCTGCTGCCTCGACTTCCAGAAGGCATTCGGCTCAGTTACCCACTTTTTGTTGCTGGCGAAGTTGAGCGCTTTTGGTCCGCCTCCGCAAGTCATTGAGTGGATCCATAGGCTTATCGCGGGTAGGACTTTTCAAGGTAATGTAGGAGACAGCTTCTCGCAGGAAGGACATTTGCTCAGCGAGGTGTCTGGGAGATCCGTCCGTCGGCCCATATCGTTCATTCTCTTCTAAAAGCACCTGGCCATAGGCTTGGGAAGTCCGTGCCTTGAGTTCGAAGATGCCGCTAAGTGCATTCACTTAGTAGATGGCGAGGAACCTCAACCGGCCAGGTGCCTTGGAGAGGCAAACAAGCGTACTGAGCCCACGTAAAGTAAAAAAGCATAAGACCTTAGAGTAGCCTTATCGGACGACTTCCTATCTAAGATGCTGTGATGCTCCTTCACTCAGAAGCCTCTGGGGCACTTTACCGGCTAAAAAGATCCAATGAGTCCTAAAACCTCCAGATTCTATTACCGTATTGCAAGGTTTTTGTTCGCTGGCACCCGGTTACTGTGTCCTGGCATGGTGGCTATTCTTGGTAGAGGGCATCAAGCTTTTCGAACAGGTTCAACGACGTTACTCAGGGTGGTTCGCCAGCCTAAGGGGCTTCGCCTTCGCGCAAGGACTCGAGGCGTTGAACTCGTTCTCGCTCAAGCATAAGACATGTGGAGGCGGTCTAATGGAAGCCACCAAGATCCTCAACGTACATGTTGGTCTCCAAGGTTTGACAGCTCCGCTACCGAACCTCAGCCTTGATAAGATCACCAGAGGGCACCAACTGAAATTGACGAAGGGGAGAGTTTTAAGTCCTATGAGAGGAACTTACTTCTCCGTTAGAGTTTTAAATGACTTCAGCCGGCTTCCGGTGGAAGTTATAACAGCTGAAAAGGCTTTGCAGTTAAATAATTGGTTGGGCCGTTGCTTGGATAGCATATTTTGCTGAAACTGGCAGATAGGAAGCCGCCCTATCTTCGCCTCTTTCCTTATTACTTTTGTTACTTCTGTATTTTCCCAGCCAACATTTGTCCTCAGTCTTTATCTTGCTTTTTTCGTTTTAATCTTTTCGCCTCCAAACTTCGTTAACCCTTTCATTTCCAGTTTGCTTAATATCCTTCTTCAAAAACTATCCCACACCTTTCACCACCTCTAAGTGTCCGCCTTCGTCATTCGATGGTGGGTGAGACGCCTGCAGGAACTCAACAGGGGACAGCAATCCTGTGAGGCTGCTCAGACTGGGGCACAGTGGTGGAAGGTGGTCTCTTCCGTTCTTCCTTACCAAATCACCAAAGAAGACCATTCACTCCATCAGTCAGCTCCGAATGATCCAAAAAGCTCAAGGCGAAATGAGATGGACAAACCTGGAAAGCCACCAATTACACCTTGCGACCCGAGTTGATTTGATTCGAGAACCTGAGTTCTTGTGGTGATTCAGCAGCTGTCACATGTAATACGGCCAGGTACATCTTCGTAACCACGTACACGGATGAGCCTCAACCAATGAGGATCGCTGCGGACAATCCCGACAAAAGCTCCCTGCAAAGGATCATCTTTGAGTCTACCAACTATATTACCTAAGTAAATATATATGCACCCACCCTGAAATACAATTAACGTGCTATTTCGCTGCCCCGGTCATCTTGCTACTTTCTTTCGCGTAGCTCCGGGTGGGGGCAACTTCCATACGGGCTATCATCTCAGCTCATTAAGGCTTTTACTGTTCTTTCCTCGTGCGCAGTCCAGGAGAACGACACATGAAAGGGCAGGTACCTCGGAAGTGCTCATCAGGGGCATAGGTGTTCATGATAAGGATGAGGTGGAAACCCTACTCCCTTCAATCGAGAGCGTGTATTGTCAAAATTAGATGCTTACTTTGATGGACTCAGGGATTATGAGCATGCTAGTGCTTCTTGAGCTTACTTTAGACGAGGACAAGGTGCTCTACAAACTCAAACCTTTGTGCAAGCACAGAGCTACCAGACTAGGTACGACCCACCAGGCTAATGTTCAGCCTCCTCTATATATCTAACCACCGACCCCTACCCAGATGCATGAAGCGATGCTAAAGGACGGTGAGGAGACGGAAGACGGAAGTAAGGCCACTGCTGTAGCTATACGTTAGATAGGCTTCAAGTGGAAGGTGAACACTTGCAGATCGGTCTGCCTGAAGTCAGTTTTGAGTAAGTGCTTGGGAAGCGTAGGCAGAAAGCAATTTCGCTTGCATCTGGTGAATAACTACCCACTGATATCTGCACAACGTCGGTTTGGCAAAATGTTCGTACTTGAGGAACCTACTGATTTTCCCAAACGGGACCACAGGGCGAAAAGATGAAGGCACGGCTGTTGAAGTTTGTTACACGGGTTTCAGCAAGGCTTTCGACTCCGTAAGTCACCTCCTGTTGGATTATAAGTTACAGACCTTTGAGATGATCGGACAAGCAAGCGATTCAGTAGCACACTTTCTTAGGAATACTAGTTTCTCAGTCAAGATAAGGGGTTGTCCGTTGAGGTCGGAGAAGTTCACCAGTTGTGTGCCATAGGTTCAGTACTGGAACTTCCGCTGTTTATCCTGCACATAAATGACCTAAGACAAGAACTGAGCTCCCTGATTTCCATCTTCGCAGATAATATGAAGACAGCGGGGAGCCATTTGGTACAGGATAGAGGTGCCGTTCTCAGGCGGGCCGACCCATGGGATCTACCACGGAATCTCGCTAAATGCTTAATCCTGACTACCACCACAGGCTTAACCAGCGGTATTCCGTTTCAAATAAAGCTGGAGATGGAGGGCCCGGATGCGATTGGCACTCTGGGCTTTGTGCCCTCAGGGCGGCCCTAAAGGGCTGCAAACACGGCCAGGGGGGTATAAACCAGGGTATGCAATACCGTCATACACAAAAAAGGAAATCTTTATCCTTTATTTTACAGGGTTTTGTGTATGACCTTTTTTGGAGTACTGTGTGCAGGCCTAGGCTTTTTATCATCGCAAGGATAAGGGAAGCTTGGAAGTTGCTTAGTGGCTTGTAACTAGAATGATTACCGGCCAGAGGGTAAAGATTACCCCCAACGTCTGGAAATCCTTAACATCTTCCCTTTGGAGCATCGTAGAGGCGAGCTTGACCCAATGGAAGCTTTGAAGATTATAATGGGTCTGCGCCTATAGGCTTGAGCGACTTTGTTTACGCCCCTGATTGCGGCACCGGGGGGCACAGTCGTAGGCCAAAAAGCGCGCGCACAAGGCTGCACTCAAGAGCCAAGTTTTTGTAGATAAGGTTGTACCTAAGTGGAATATACTATCAGAGGACGCTGTTAGGAGCAGCGATGCACCGACCTTTAAGGAGACCCTAGGTTCACACGGGAATACAGCTTTCCCAGAGTCAGCGTCATAAATGAGAGGGTGGGGTAACGAGTTCCTGTTAATTTTGCCATTATCGTCATCAGCGTCATGGTGGTCACCATCACCATCACCTCCAGAGGGGAAGACTTCCACTGAGGGTAAAATATTTTCCACTCGAGCGGGTCCCTTATGTGCTGCCACCACAGACAACATGTGTGTTGTGTCCCACGTCTTTCTGATGCTCAGGGAGGCTTCCGTGGCCTCAGACCAGGGTGCCTGTTGCGCCCAGACATACTCTGAGGCTGTTCTACTAGCACCGGTGACAGAAAGCCGGAACTGTGGGATGGACACAGCCGATCTCCCGGTACCCGGATCAGTTTGTGTCAACACATGCGGAGAGAGCATCAGCGTCTGATAATGCAAGCATTACAACAGGCGCCGCCCGGACAGAAAGGGTTCCTATGCAGCCCCCACCGGCAGCCCTTAAGGTCATCCAGTAGGAGGATGAAGGGATTACATCGAAAGAGGCTTCAAGGATACTCCTATCCCTGTGATCTCACTGCTTTTTGGTTGCCAACCCCCCCTCCCCCGGAAGCTATCTTGGTAGCTCCCCAAAAAGGCTCAATCCACTATCCCCTGAAACTGCGGACCATCCCAGGGAATCTGTTCACGGAGGGTGAAGATCGCTTGACTGAGTTAGTTCGTATTGAGACAGCTTTTTGCTTGGGAAAACTGCGAGAAGAAGGACAACCGCGAAAGCTCAATATTGTTCTCCCTTCCCAGGAGCAAGCCCAGCCAGTGCTGCAAAGTTCTTGGCGTCTCAAAGGGGAAAACGTGCGAATACTCAAATACCCCTACCAAGAGAACCGTCGCAAACACTAACAATCACTTACGGAAATATGGGAGGGCTTATAAAGGGCTGAGGCCAGTCTCCATATTCAGGATTTTTGTGTCATGAAGGGGAGATTGAGGTTGACCTGGCCGCCTCCAACAACCACTTCCTCGACTGCCCCTGTCCTCGGAAGTCCAGGGTAGGACCCCCCCCCCCAACACTCGCATAGATGGTCACGTGGAGTAAGTAGTTCTTAGTAATGTTCGCGAGTTACTTAACAAGCGTGACGAACTGGAATCATTTGCAGCAGCCAGAAAAATTGCAACCATAGCTCTAGCCTAGACCTGGCTGAATTGGGAGGCATCAGATGACAAAGCATCCCTCTCAGGCTCCTATCTCTTCAGCTCGGACAGAATTCGGTCCCGAGGTGAAGGTAGCACACTGATGTTCGCCAGAGCCGCGGTCTTGACGCATATCCTTTACCTATTTAAGGACCCTCTGGGACATGGTGAAAAGCTGTGAGGCAACGCGAAACTAACCAATTGCGGATACGTGGCACTGGGTGTAACAGTTATTCCGATCGTGAGCAACGCGTAGCCCAATTTACGAATCCCAAAGTCAGAACAAGATTAATAAGCTTATTCTGCGATACTCGGCTAAAACATTATACGCATATCATTGTGTACAAACCTCGGCTGTGCTGCCAAAACGTTTAGAAACGAGGACAAGAGTTCAGCGAAGGTCAAAGTCAGGTTTCACCGTCATGGCAGTCCGAGTTTGAATCAAAAATCTTCCACGGCTCATGGGCAAAATATAAACAGGCGTTCAGTGGTAGTGGCTGACGAGAGCTGTACTTGTTCGAGGGTCAGTAAGATAAAGAGCATGATCTCAGAAATACAAGTATGTGACAACGACTAGGGGGACTTCCACACATGTACGGTACACTGGGTCCGTTCTTTAGGGCAGTGGCTAATGGGCGGTTAAACATGTTGCATTTCCAACGGCTCTGGGCGGTGGAAGGACACTGTCTGGTCCTTGGTAATTTCAGCCGCCCTGCGTTGATTGGGAGGCTACCGGCTGCACAGGAGATGCAGATAGCTTCTCTCAACGCCTGAACATGACAGTGATTGACCTTGTGCTCCCTCAACACGTGTATGAGCCTACCCGCTTTATGAACTAAAAGAAATTTCTTCCGGATTCAGATTTAACTCTCCGGGCCTCGAATGCTACTGGTTTAGAAGTACCGCCCTCTAACGGGGCCAGCGACTATGCCTTGCTGAACTTACATTGGAGGCGTGGGGCTTAAATCTCACAGACGCCGTACAGTAAGCCAAATGTCTGGCGTATACCATTTGACGATATGAGGACAACAACCTGAAACATGACTTGAAATAATGAGGATCCGATCGATGTGAACCTGGCCAGGTGCCTCATCCGAGATGGAATCCACTAACTGGTACGGAGGTTCAACCCGTCACGCCGTCTATGGTCCCACGCCCAGGACTCCCCATGGTTAACCGTGGAACTCCGATGTCTAGTCCGCCGATGGAACTTAGCTTGGAAACAGTATCGATAAACAGCAGCTGGTTATAATGCGTACAAACAACTACGAACCTAAGGCGCCCTCGAGGAGCGGCTAGCAGTCGAAAGGGCGCATGAACCAAGACGACCATTCGCACAGCTGAGAAGGTGAAAAAGAGCAAAACCAGGCATACCTGCACTGACGGTAGACAGAAGAGTGGCTGATTCCGATTTAGCTGAGGCTGATACTCTGGGATGCCACTATTCGTCGCTGTTTACGCTTGATAAACCTTGGTTACCTCTCTCGTCAGTACCCCGCCTTTAATCGCGTTCGGTGATATCGAAGTGGATGAAGTTGTGACAGCGCTAAGATCTCTTAAGCCACATAGATCACCCGGACAGGATGGAACCCACTCTGCCGTACCACGGGAGCTGGCCGAGATTCTCACGGGCCCAATCACCAAGTTGCTCAACAACTCACTGGCAACTGGAAAACTCCTGGACGACTGGAAAAGAGCGGTTTTGGTACCGATGTTCAAAAGCGGAGACAAGGAGGCGAATGTTAGCTACGGGCCGGCAAGTCTTACATGCGTCGCCTGCGTGGTGATGGAGCAGCTTATAGCCGGAAGCGTCGAAGAACATCTCGATGAGCACAACATGCTTAGTCCTGAACAGCACTGATTTCGCAAATCACTCTCATGCTTTTCCAACCTTCTGTTGGCCCGAGAACACTGGGCGGAGGCAAAGGCTGAGGAATATCCAGCAGACATCGTCTTCGTCGACTTCAGCAAGGTATTTGACAAAGTAACACATGACCGACTCTTCCAAAAGCCCGAGCTATTGGGAATAATTGAACCATCACTGTGTTGCATTGAGGACTTTCTAAGAGGAAGGAAATTCGCCGTTAAAGTTTCTGGGACCCCGTCCACATGCTACCCGGCCCTCAGAGGTGCTGCTCGAGGTTCAGTACTCGGTGCACTGCCTTTCCTGGTGTATATCAACTATCTGCCAACATGCCTGAACTCGCGTTGCTTACTCCATGCTGACGATCCGAATACGTGGCTAGTACTACCTTCTGACACGGACAAACAACCTCTGCAGGACGATCACGACAGGCTGACGCAATGGTCCAATACATGGGTCCTTGCGATAAACTTGGAAACTTTTGCAAATATGTGAGTAAGCCGAACACAACCAACATCAGACTACACACTCAATGGTGCTCTGCTGGGGACGGCAGCCTGCAGGCGTTATATCGGGGTAGCACTGCCGAACCACTTAAAAACGAGAATTAATGCAGGTAGTGTATGTGCCTCAGCATGGAGAATCCTTGTAGCAATCCGCCCTCCCTTCGGAAAACCCTCTTATGACCCTTCTCGGCTGTTATAAACCACACATTTTAGCCCTCGGCTGGGGTATGGCTCTGCGGCCGGGTGTCCATGCTGTAAGTCAAATCTCGCAAATCGAGCAACGCGTAGCCAATTCAAACGAATCCCAAAACCAGAACAAGATTGATTCGTAGCTTCTACGGTACTAAGTATGCGGCCAAATAGGCTTCACAGTAAAACCCAAAGGTCCAAAGCCCCGTGGATCAAGCACGACAGTCAGAAACGGTTCAAGGCCAAATTCACATGTCTCACATGGATAAACCAACGTGAAAATGTGTGGTGTATGAGCGAGCTTTCCAAGATAATGTTAAATATAGTCAAATTCACAAAGCACGTTGAACATTCAGAAGGATTTTCAGTATTCGTTCTTTACACTGCCGGCCAAAATCCTTCCGCGAAAATGGTTGTCTAAGGTTCAGGAAGGGGTCATGATTCTCACCCTATCTACCTTTAACTTATTGTTAGTGCCTGTGGTTACTAACTTCCTGTTATCTGAACGTGAAACAGGTTTTCGCCGTAGTCACCATCGCACAATCAATAAGGAATCAATTCCAAATCCCGCTGCACAACTTGAGATTGACATATTCATCAGGAGACCGGCGCATATAGTCAGACGCACGATGAAGATGAAGGCTTCGCAGAGTGAAGTGTTTCGCCGCACGAAATAAGTCTAAGCATCACAAGCAGTAACCCATCGCAGCAACTGGTTAAACTAATTTTGTTTACGAGCATGAGCGCAGAAGTTGAACGCAGGTGCAACGCCTAATGAGATATCGCGTAAAATTGACAGGTCACGAACCAGTGGAATTACATCAAATTAACGCACCAAATCTTCCGTAAGAAATGAAAACCGGTTTCTGATTATGAATAAATTTCGAAAACAAGTGTACGGCGGACAGTATCGAAATACACAGGAACACGGATATTGATCGAATACTGGCATCTATCAGAGTATTTCAAAGTTTTTCTGTGCACAAAATATGTGACAATCAATATTGTATAAAATGTAAATAAATGTTCTTCTTTAAAGATAATAATAGTTTCACAATGTGCTCACAGCTAGTATGCCTCACCTGAACTGTTCAAGTGAAATACTGGTGAATTTCTCCTCTTCGCCTATGTGCACGCTAGATAGAAACTGGAACTAAGTACATTTGCAACCTTTCAGAAAAATGGGTCCAGTTGATTAGTTGTAGAGCATGAAATTCAATAAAGTGCTGAGAAACTCGGAGCGAGGCGATCTGCGAGCTACTTTGTCTTTTGTATGTGGTTTCGAGCTCGAATCATAAACATTTACCTCGGTGTTTCCTGCTACGAGTGGATTAACTCTCTGATGTCTCGAACACGTTCTTCGTTTATTACGTTTCCTGCAATGTAACACAACTGTAGGATCTGTCCAATAGGCAAGGCTCGGTTTGGCGGTGGTGCAGTTCTCTTTTAGCATTCGTGCTACCTTAAAACCCAACACCAGTGCAGTCGTTTTGAGCTCGTTTAGGGATACTGACTTCAGCTCAGCAATTTTTGTTTTGGCAAAGGGTACTTTGTTTCGCCGCCGGCCATGCAGTTCCACCCAGGTATCGTACACTGTCACTGGGTCGGCAAATTTTAAGCTGCTTTGGGTGACCTGCTGGTGTCCTTTTTTGAGATATTTCAAAAGCCTCCGGGCAACTTCTTTTCTCGATAGGTGACTTGACGGTGGTCTCTTGGGTATAGCAACTTCATGTTGCCCACTGTGACGTCCCGTCTTTGAATTCGCCATCGAAAGCACCGACTGATCCTTTGAGTGAACTTCGCTTTCCTGAGATGGACCGTTGGATTCAATATCGAAAGGCTGATTGTGTTCTACAGAGGCACTTCTCTCAGCAACATTTGAGCAATTTATTGATGCCGATTGTTGAAGTTCGCTCGTCAGGGGTCCGAGAAGTGTCCAGCCTAGTATCGTTCGCGTAGCGAATGGTTCATTTCGATTGCTTATGCTCTGTTCAAGCACCCAGTGAGCCTCTGGTACATTGCATCCAATTAGTATGTCGACGTGGGGGCTAGATACTTCTTCGAACTCTATGTCCCTGAGATGAGACCATCTCTTGGCGATCGATCTAACAGAGTCGACTGGTCTCATCGGCAAGCTGTCTATTGCAAAAGCTTCCGGAATTTCTACGGTCCCCTCATCAGATAAAGACGTTAACTGCAGGGTCAGCCTCTTAGAATTGCTAACATGACCCCCTGCAATCGTGCTGATAGTGAGCGAGGTAGGCTCGCCTACTAGTTCACAGCTTTCTACAACCTCGAGAGTAATCAGCGAGGTATCCGGCCCCGTGTCCAAAAATGCATTGACCCTCCTCAGTCCTTTAGGTGTCACGATACCGACAGGTACGATGCCTAATCTTGCCGGTTTGAAATCATCATGTCCCGTTGAACGGACAATTTTGGGTTCATCCGGCTGAATAGGTCTATTGTTGAGAAGGCCATGCAGTAACGAGTGATGATTACCCAAGCATCCGTCTTGGTTGCATTTCACTCTTAAGCTGCATTCAGAGGCTCGATGAGAGTTGTTCAAACACATAAAGCACGAGCCAATCCTTTTTACTGCGCACCAACGATCGGGTACACTCATCCCATGAAAGGTCGGACAATCTGGTAACCGATGCAGGGAGTTGCATAGCTTGCATTCAGCTGACCTCTCGGGTTCTTGACTTATCATGTGCATGTTAGCCAAAGACTGGGTTTGGTTACAGTCCTCCTCCACAATTTGAGATGTTGGTTCCCTTAGCGCCAGTCTGCAACTTTCGCGTACGATTTGTCCCAATCGACTGTTGGCGATACGGGATTGACGACCTATGAACTCCGTCAAATCGTTGAACGTAGATTCCCGCTCAAGCATATTTATTTTTTCAGCTTCCTCTGCCCATCAGCTCTGTAAATCAATAGATAGACATCGGACAATGCATTCCTGTGTGTGCAATGCATTCAGATCAGACTGGTATCTTAAGTGCTCCAGTGCTATACTGCAATTCTGCATTTTTATCACCAAACTCGACAGTGATTCAGCCTTGCCCTCAGTCCTTTTCGCCTCCAATAAAACACTATCAATTAGGCTTCTAGCCACCTTGAATGGTTGTCCAAACAAATCTTTCAGGATTCTGAGCGCCCTGATGTACCCCATCGGTGGATCAAGCATCGCGCAGCCTTCGACAGCACTTTTGGCTCTCCCAAGACAGTAATGTAATAAATACAAAAACCTTTGACCAGGATCTGCAACTTTGCACTCAACAAAATTTTCGAATTGTTTCATGAATATGCAGTATTGCTTGGGGTGCCCGTCGAAGTGGGACAGCTCCACTCTCGGCAGGTCAAGAGCCAAAACTTCGGTAGTTTCAGGCTGTCTCAAGGGTTTATATTCGTCGATCACAGTGCCTTTTCGATGTTGACATTGTGAACTACATGGACTCTTTGCTGGCTCTCTGAGACCAGTTTCTTGTGTAAGGGGCTCTGCTTCCTTTCTGGCTAACCGCAGCTCGTTTTCTAATTCTATTACTCTCATTCTATAAGTACTAATATCGTCAAACGCATCGCGGTTAGAGATATATGACCTGGCACTGACAGAGCTAGTAAACTTAGCATTATCTAGAGAATCAATAACACCCGAACCATCCCCAGAGACTTGCCGAGTTATTTCCTGTTGTCTCAAAAGCTCCCTGCTTCCTCGTCTGGGCATTTCCAATGAGTTTTCTTGTCCAGGTTCCACTTGAGTACTGTAAGTCAAATCTCGCAAATCGAGCAACGCGTAGCCAATTCAAACGAATCCGAAAACCAGAACAAGATTGATTCGTAGCTTCTACGGTACTAAATTGAAATGCACAAAGGATACAAATATATACGAACCTCAAGTATGCGGCCAAATAGGCTTCACAGTAAAACCCAAAGGTCCAAAGCCCCGTGGATCAAGCACGACAGTCAGAAACGGTTCAAGGCCAAATTCACATGTCTCACATGGATAAACCAACGTGAAAATGTGTGGTGTATGAGCGAGCTTTCCAAGATAATGTTAAATATAGTCAAATTCACAAAGCACGTTGAACATTCAGAAGGATTTTCAGTATTCGTTCTTTACACATGCACCGACGCCGAACCAATCAAGTTGGAAAGAGTTCAGAGAGCTGCCACTCGTCTCACTGAGGGTTTGCTCGGGACTGGCCACGGAGGTACCCTAAAAGCTACTAAGAATTTTCCAGAAACCTATCGAGGGACACTAGGTGGCCTTTTTGCTTCAGTCACATTGTCCGAGGCGATCTAGGATCAGAACCATGGGCCGTCTTTCAGCAGCGTGGACCTGGTCGTAAGCGAGGGCACTCACTGACACAGCTTAAGTTGGGATGTATTGGTTTGCCGCTGACATACCGCCTGTCTCGAAGAGTTACCACCATTGGGAACTCTCTCCCAGCAGAATTGGTGGAAGAGATGCACGATTCAATAGTCAGGCGAAAACTAGACGAATTTCCGACTGAAAATTGGAGTGCTTCTCTTTCTCGGGACAATATCCAAGAGACATCGTGATGAGGCTTACACGGGAGGCTTCACTCTGCCCCGAATCCTGAGGACTATCTGCGGAGGTCATACTGCCTCACAAATTCTGCCTCAGTTGAGATCAGTCCTGTTTGCACAGGACAGGTGATGGCCACGGCAAATCCAGCCTCAAGAATTCCTTCGATGGTATGCACACCAGATATGCACCCACCAATGCCGAGAGTATTTCGTCGAATGCACTCTAAAAACGACAGGGAAACGAAAAACCTCGTCGCACGTCAAGTGCGACAGACATTATGCATTGTGAGCTTTCATGGAGACAGTATGCAATGAGTGAAAAAGTCGATTAAAACACACTCCAGAAGGGCCAACATTACCCGTCATCCATCTAGTTACCCCACAATCAAGGCTTACCACCAAAAAATATCTTTTACCACATACGATCTAGGGCACCTTTGGAGGACTTGACGGTTAACGTATTCATCATTCCACCAGGTGAACCGTTCCAACTGTTCACTACCCTGTTGCTGAAGAAGTGCGATTTAGCCATCAACCTAGATCGGGCTTTCATCAGCTTCTTTTTATGTCCCCTTGCTCTGGAGTCTACAGCCACTTGGAATAGACTATCTGGTCTAAGGCCGGAGAAGCCGTTCATTACCTTGAAAGTGTCTATAAGATCCTCTCGAAGTCTCCTCCTCACCAGCTAGACAAGATTCAGATGGCAGAGGATCTGCTCGTACGTCTTACCCCTCTGCCCTTCAACCATTCACGTGGTGTGACGTTGGACTTTCTCGAGGCAGGCGGCGTCCTTTTTGTAGAAGGGTGACCAAGCCTGCACGCTACCTTCCAAGTGAGGTCCTACTATAGCCATGTAAATAGGTACGAATACCTCCGGCTTCCGGCAAGACAAAGCTGATCGCAGCCTAAAGAGCTCCCCACGAGCCTTATGCGCAGCAGCGTTGCACTGCTCCGACCATTTGAAGTCACTGTTCATGATGACCCCAAGGTCTTTAACCCTACTGACTGCCTTTACGGTGAATAGCACTTGATCATAGGCGACAGTTAGGCTCTCTGTTGCCCTTGACAACAAATGGCTTTTTTGAGCGTTCAGAGGTAAGTCCCATTTGTATTCCCAGTTCACGACGGTGCCTATTTCCCTGCCCAAGTCCGCCCTACCTTTAGATCCAACGACCTTCACATCATCCGCAAAAATAAAGCTAGGCTATTGAAGGGCAGATGCCAGGTCATTAATAAATAACAAGAATTGGACCGGGCCTGGGACGGATCCCTGAGGTACACCATTGGTGACATTCATCAAACTGGAGCACCTATCCCCTACTTTGACGTAAAACGTCCTGTGGGATAGGAAGTCCTCCAGCCACGTAAATACTGGCCCACCTACGCCCAACGTCTACATCTTGCATAGCAAAAGACGGTGATTAACGGAGTCGAACGCCTTGCAAAGTCGAGGTAGCATACCTCAACTTGCTTACCTTCGTCCAGTCATCCAGTTACTTCATCTAAGAAGCACAGGAGATTGGTCAGACGAGATCTGTTTTTCAGGAATCCATGCTGCGCCGGACTTAGCATGGAGTGCTCCAGTAAGTGCTGGCAGATATAGGCACGGATGATTTTCTCCAGGACTTTAAATAGAATGCTGGTCAGGCTTACCGGCCTGTAGTTCTGCACAATCGACTTAGGCCCACTCTTAGGTATTGCCACGACTGCTGTGACTTTCCAGTCCTGAGGCAGCTTACCCTGGCCCAACGTGGATCTATACAGTCTGCATACCGATGGACCTATGATATCCGCAAAAGGCTTGATGATAGCTGGATGAATGCCATCTGGGCCCGCTGACTTGTGGCTGTTTAACTCCTGTAGGTACTTACGCACGCCTTCCTCTGAGAGGTCTAGCTTGTTCAACTTAGGAGAGGGATGAACCAGAGTCAGATCCACTCGTACCCCACTATCCATTCTATGTACACTACCAAAGTATTCCCCCAGGGCGTCTGCTTTGCCCTGGTCATCAGTGACAATACCATAGTCTCTAGTGGATAGAGGACCTACGGATTTCTTGTTGAGCCTTTAGACTGTGCATAGCTGTAGAATGTTTTCGGCTGCTGTCTTACAGACTGGGCCAATTTCAGCTCAAATTCCCGCTTGGAAGTTCTCAAGAGGCTAACAGTCTCGTTTCTCAGCTTCGTATAGCTGTTCCAGGCTAGCTGACTGCCGGAAGCTTTGTACTGGTTCCAAGAGCGGTTTCTACGTCTGATGGCCTTGGCTATTGCGGCCTTCCACCACAAGGGGTTTGCCCTACCCACTCCTTCGTTTTAAAGGTGCGAACTCTTCCTGTAGGGCAGTCAGAAATCCCGTTATGGCCTGCTAGCGCTCCTCGACAGTAGCCTCCTCTGTCGTGTACGAGGTCAAGCCCATCGCCATATTGCGAAGACTACTTATGTCCATACTACCGAAATGTCTGACCAGCCTTGAAAGTACCTTGAGTTGCCGCATGCATAGGGCGATTTTGGCACACACGTGGTAACTCTTGCCCAGTGGTGCGCAGCAATACAGTCTAGGCACATCGTTGGGGAAGTTCGTTATAGCTAGATCCAGCAAGGGTGGAACGCATCCAATCCTATATCTGGTATTTTCTCTAATGTGCTGGTGCTACGCATTGGCATGCAGCCATTCTAAGTAGGTTTGCTCCTCCGATCCCGGCACGCAGACCTCGGCCGCCCAGTCGATGTGCGGAGGATTGAATTCTCCCACTATGAGGGTCTTTTGTGTGTCCTTAACTAGCTCAGTCAAAGTCCGCGGTAAACAAACGTCCTGTTCGTGGTTTGTGCTTGGTGCCCTGTAGACACACAAAGTTAGCCCTTCTGTCTGGAAGGATGAGCTTAACTGCGCATAACTGGATATTGCGAGTGCACATCTTGGTCTGAGACCCAAGGTGGTTTGCACCTGACCTAACGAGGATGGCTACTCCACCACCAAGGCGATCCTGTTCTCGATCCTTCCTATAGACTGCAAAACCGTTACTCATTAGGCCTGGCACATGGTCTTCTTCAGAAAGCCACTTTTCCGTGACGGCAACCATTGACGCTTTCTGCTCGTCAGCGGTTTTGGCGAGTTCCATCCATTTGTTTCTAATACTACACGCGTTAGTATATAACACCACCGCGTTTTCTCCGTCGCCTAGGTGTCTCTTGTTATTCACTCCTGTCCGTTTCTCAGGCGCAACGCCTGACACGATGACACGTTTTTTTGCTTCAAATGTCCCCACTGAGGCGCAGGAAGCCGGATGGCGATCCAGAATTTCCGACGACTCCCAGTCCATCTCTATAGGAGTTGCCACAACATCCAGACTGGCAGGGGTCGCGCTGTCATCCACTTTCGGACAGTACTGCCATTTCTCGCCCTCCAGCGCGTCTTAAATTACAACTACTTGCGACCCCGCACGTGGCTTCTTTACTCTTGTCGGGGTCGGGGCCTGAGAGCCGAGTACGGCATTTTGCTAAACTTGCTGGTTTCTCACCAGCGCCCTGGCTGGTCGAGCAAGGTTACCTCCCGCGGCTAGACCGCCAGGCCTTACTCCATGTTTGTCTGGCACAATTTGGTATCTACCCTTGATGATGTGAGCCACTATTGCTGCCCTCACCAGCAGTTTATCCCGGGTGAACTCATCAGCGAACTCCACTAGGATTGGTCTCGCACGATGGTCGCCTTAGTTCCCCAGTGGTGACTTCCATGTCCCCACTCTGTGCACCCTTCTTAGAGTAGAAGGGTACGGAACACCTGCGATTCGCAGTATGTCGCAGACCCTCCTCCTGTCTATGTCCCTCCTGGCTTTCGATTCCCTTATAAAGGGTTCTTCCTGGTTCAGGATCAGGAGCCTGTGGCTTGAGACCCTGCCCGTCGACAAGATCTGCCCCTGTGTCCCAGGTCAAACCCATCGCCATATTGCGAAGACTACTTATGTCCATACTACCGAAATGTCTGACCAGCCTTGAAAGTACCTTGAGTTGCCGCATGCATAGGGTGATTTTGGCACACACGTGGTAACTCTTGCCCAGTGGTGCGCAGCAATACAGTCTAGGCACATCGTTGGGGAAGTTCGTTATAGCTAGATCCAGCAAGGGTGGAACGCATCCAATCCTATATCTGGTATTTTCTCTAATGTGCTGGTGCTACGCATTGGCATGCAGCCATTCTAAGTAGGTTTGCTCCTCCGATCCCGGCACGCAGACCTCAGCCGCCCAGTCGATGTGCGGAGGATTGAATTCTCCCACTATGAGGGTCTTTTGTGTGTCCTTAACTAGTTCAGTCAAAGTCCGCGGTAAACAAACGTCCTGTTCGTGGTTTGCGCTTGGTGCCCCTTAGACACAGACAAAACCTTCAACGTGCAGTTTTGGGAGCTATGGAAACTAATAAAGATCTGAAAGCACGATTGGTCTTGGCCACTTTCGTCCTGTACGCATGGAATTGAACTGCATCAAGTTTCTGTCTTTCAGAAAAAGAAAATCACGCAATGTTGGGAGATACGGAAACGCGCCGACAATACAACTATCTGGACACATGATTGGCTCTAGCCACACGAAGTCCTGTGCAAACTGAACTGAGGGCGGTCATTACGAGTTCCGTACGCTCCGCTCAGTGCGTTGTTTTCGTTCTTGTCGGTGTACGTTCGCGATGTCTGAAGGCTCCGAAGGTAAATAATTTTTCAATTATCGGTTTGGAAATGTGCTACAGATGCGTCCGTGAGTAGTTTTGAAGTTTTTGACCACTCAAATGACCTGATTCTTCTCGATAATATGCTGGAGAGAGTTACAGATATGGACGATTTTGCCTTCGATGAGCCTAAGCTGGGAGAGGGTATGGATTCCTCCCCTAAGTTGTTATTTTGGTTTAGAGTCTCCCAAAGCGGACTCAGCGGAGTCTTTATCAGACTTACAAGAGACACAGAAGCCATCGGAATTTGGATCTGCTCACCCGTCGATTGCAGAATTAGAGACCTCTACGCATTCATCGTCAGGTACTTAGCCACAGAAAGGCACTGGATGCACTGCCTGAACTGTCGCACTACTATACTTTGCGTGCTTCACCAGATTGCATCCACTTGCACCGTGCTAAAAGGGGTGTTCCCTCTTTCCTTTGATATTTTCAGTCATCGTGCGCACCTTACTGCCATGGCCTTCCTCGGGTTTCTTTGTCTTTTCCTCCTAAAGTTTGCTTGGGAGTATTCCAAACAACGGTTGTTTCTCTTCCTCACTGCCTCATTGGATTTGTTTTGATGATCTAAAACCCATCTCGTTTTCCAATTTTTATTTTCAGCCACTCCGTTAACAGCTTGCGAGAAGTGCCCAATGAAGGAAGAAGGTAAGCTGTCCACCATTATATGCATTAACTTTGAATTCGGGTTGATTTCAGCAATAATAGCGAGACAAGTTTGACATCTGCTCAGTGTTTCCAGCATTACACGATCTCAACGTACACTCGCCTATCTAGAGATGCGTGGTGCACCACCATTATGTTTAATGATAAGAAAATAAGCTTAGTTAGGTTGATTCTGGCAGAAATTTTTCTTCTGGTTCATCCTCATCTTCATACCTTGCACTTAGTCACATGGTTGATGCTTCTGTAAAGCTCATTAGTCGAGTGTTGAATAAAACAGAGAAAACCGCTCATGGAGTGTAATGTTAATGGCAGGGCAGTAAAAGAAAGAATTGAGTGGGACGAGCCTGGAAGGACTGATGCTTATTGCAAAGTCTGTAGGCTTCTTTGTTTTCAGGGCCAGCGTAATGATCATTCTTTCGGTGTGGAACAGATTTGTACGCCGTCGCGGGGCGGAAGGACGCTGTATGTTGCAGTGAACGTTCAGTAACTCGGTAAGAGCCAGCCTGGATATCCTGACGGTCATTTGTTCGACTCAACCGTTCATCCCGGTTTTGAGTCTCAGTGGGAGATCGGTAGGTGTGCGCCATTGATGATTTATTATTGCAATGTTTTCATGGTGAATTGAGCGTTCACAATGCATGACTTATCCTGCAGTAAGCCTTTGACGCTAGGGGTTTTACCCCTTCCTCTGAAGTATAAGAAACCTACCAGTTCATTATCATTAAGACCGTTAGCTCCGACGACACGAAAGATGATCCTCGGTCAGCGTATGTAGGTGGGCATACGAAGTAAATAAACGACTGACCTATTGGGACCTTATGTGGTTCTTCGCCACTCCAAGTCTCAGGGTTCAGTTACCGGTTATCCCCGGTAGTGCAATTGGCCCTCGTGGCTATGGGTTATATACCTCTTCCGCTGGACTCATGCGCGAGCACGTAATAAAGCAACACTCAATTACCGTGGTCGCCGACACATCTGAGCTAGCGAATGCCACCATAGGAGTTCTCATCACCAACAGTTGAGAGGTAGCGATTGTAAGTAGTTGAAGGCCGTGAACCTTTGGAATCGCTGTTCAGTGTCTCGAATGTCTGCTCAGCTGTGATCAACCGGCTCTCGGGTGGTTTGTAAAATCGCGGTTTTATTGCTGAGCAGACCGCCTGGAAATCATATGTTTTCTTTCGTCTATACAGTCGGGTGAATGTCTGGTTTTGCACAAAGTGAAGTATCCAACTTATTCCAGGATGATGTAATGAATCGTTCAAGTATTTCAGCTTACTTCCACTGAAGCTAAAAGCATGTGCTGCGAGGAAGTGTATCATATACTTAATTATCTTTACCAAGCAGATGGGCTGTCAATGATAAGCAGATAGCTCGAGCCGCCAACTCGATCTTTCTCTCAGTTTTGCCTGGTTGCATTCTGTCATACATGAAGACGACAGAAGTTCGGTAAATAACTTGGAATGGGTACCTAGAAGATAATGGTCTAATCTTCCGACGACTTCGACATTTTCATAGGCTCTCTCCTCACCAGCCGAGTGATGCTTTTCACTAGGAGTCAAAGTGCGGAAGAAGAAAGCCACTGGTTGGTTATTTTGGCTCCACGGAACATCTGAGACCGTCTGATCCTTCCGTCTCGACGACTAATGAAATATTTTAACCCACTGTCACGAGTCTCGTTTGAGACATTCACACACACTGAAAAAGGAAATATTTTATTCCGAACCAGTGGACCATTTTAATTGAAAAAATAATGATATCCATCGTGAATAGTAGGCAAACATGCTGACCACCCACCGGTGGGACTTCGCGCAGATGTTTCACACGATCTGGGTCGGGTTTCATGGTGCCATACATTACACGAGAGCCAAGGAGTTTCGTTTCTTTTTTGGGCGGTTACGGTTTTTAAAGCATTTGGCATTGTGCCGTGTTTCGCTGTAGTTCTCAGAAAACGTTCAAGAATGTGACTGTAATATACAGTCATGCTACCCACGATGATGGGGTGAGTGTGCTCGTTAGGTTGGAATTATAGAATGGGCTTTGAAACATGAACTACTGTCAGCCCCGGGGAACTATGCTTGTTTCTGCCCTACCTCTAGTGATCTAGCCATACCGTAAACAGATTGTAATATCAGGTTTAATTACTCTGGAAGCCTCATTCTTACGCTGTTTGATTGTAATCCCGTTATCACGGTATCAAACATGGCGTCATCACGACACTTTCCTGCGATCAAAGAACAAAGATCGCATTCTTGCGCTAACCTCTTGATGCTCTGCCCACATTTGTCGATATGTTATGGAATACAAGTAGAAAGAAGATATTGGATTAAAGTCATGCTTTTGGGTTGCGTACACAAGGAGTGAAGTTTTACAGTTTTACTATCAGATGCATGCTTGCAAACAGAAGGTGAAATGGAGTTACTAAAGATGTGCAGGTCATCGAACTCATCTTAGTGCACATGTTTTAGAATGACGTTAAAATTCCGCAGCCAGTAGGTCCATTGCTTGGAAGCGTCTGGAAAGTTCAAGTCTGTTGAATTTGTCTAGACGAAGGTTGCGATGCATGGGGTTATTGGACGCGTAATTTGACGTGTAGACTCGCAACAGAAACAACAGGATCAATATTATTAACCCTGTACGGTAATGGGAATGGTGATAATTAAGATGATGGAATCGGCGTAATACATTTTACTCATTTACTAAATGGGGTATGTTCGATAAAGTGTAAAAAGGAACCGGTAAAACGAAATGCGTGAACTTGCAAAAATCTGTACAGCAAAGATAAAAGGGCACACCAGAAAATAAGTTGATCGAGGCGAGGATTCAAAAATTTATCTTACCAAATCACTCGACCATTATATTCGACCTGTTCGTGAATACAATATTATTGCCTTTAGTAAACAATTGTTACCGGGTAATGAAGTTCAGATGCAGTTAAAAATTATGAGTTCAAGGTAACAATGTAGGTTATTTTGTCACTGACCTGAGTAATTCATAAGCTTTTGTTTCCTTTGAACGCTAGTTTCTAACGGTTCATGAGGCACATCGACGTAGAGCTCAAACCCCACGGGTCTGCTAACCTAGATCTATCACTTTTCAGCGAACTCAGTTGCTACGGTTTTTTCCTATGTTGTAGATCCTTTTGAATCACATACGCAGGCACAACATAATTGAGCAATTATGAGCTCTGCATTGCAGTGCATCTTTCGTTAACTCAAATTTCAGACCTTACCGATTCCTCACCGTTTGACTGAACCAGATTTTCGTTTTCGCTATGAGGGTCGATTGACAAACGAGTATGGTGGTTTGTCAGCTGTTGGTATCGTTGTTCGCTGAAGTCGCATCGAACGCGCGGTGCCACCAAGGACAAATTTCACATTTGACTAGTTGGACAGTTCGTCACAAAGGGTTAAGGTGCTACTTCCCGCTAAATACAATTTCGTAAGGACTGACGTCAGTTGTACTGTCCAAACTATCTTACGGAAGATCTTGGGGTTCTGTGGACCAAAGTAACCCCAGAAACGAGGTAACCACTACCTGGTGAAACAATCAACATATGTGCACTGATTTGCGGGCCAACGTTGGTGGACAAATCTCGTCAGCCTCTAAACCTCGGCTCTTTCAACGTACGTACTCATGCAGGCCGGCCAGCAGGCGTGCCTAGCCCTCACAAGGAACTCTGAAGATTGATGTGTGCTGCGTAAGTGAACGCGTTTCCAGTATTCGAGCGGTGTGATTCAACTAACTGCTCCTGGTATCTCATCGAGGTATATTCTGCGCACCTCAGGAGATGAATTAGCTCGAGCTGCGGGTCAACGTGGTATAGGAATAGTCTTGACTGGCAAGGCTGAGGCTGTTCTCTTAGACTGGGCCCCTGTTAACAGTCGTTTATGTGCTGTGAGACTCCACGGGTCAGTTGGAGTTCAAAAAGATAGCTGTGTTAAGCGCAATTCGATTGTGGTTTTGGTATGCAGAAAAAGGAGTTCTACGATGAACTCGCCACCCTTGTTCGCAAGAGCAAAGGCTCTGACATTGTAGTGCTAGCTGGTGACTTCAATGCACAAGTTAGCAAACTTAGTGTTTCAGAAGCTTGTTTAGGCGGGCGTTGTGCCTTACCTGCTCAACGCACAGATAACGGGGATAGGCTTCTCCAATTTTGTGCAGCCAATCGGTTGTTCTTGTCTAGCACCAATTTCCGACACAGCTCACGTCGCACAGCCACATGGCGCTCTAACTCTACAGGTACTTTGAGTCAAATTGACCATATCGCCGTAAGCTACCGGTGGCGCAGTTCTGTTCAGAACTGCAGATCTTACTGGTCCACGTACGTAGAGTCTGACCATGCATTAGTTTTAATGCGATTATCTCTCCAGCTCCACGGTAATCGTCGCAAAGCGCTAACCGGGTTAGCCGTGCACCGTATGTGTGATGCAGAAGTTTACACCCGTTATGAACAGCAATGAGTACACGAGCTAGGATCTACAGTGAACAGTAATAGAAATGAGCATTGGGCCCATATCAAACAGGCGATGCACATGGCAGCATGTTTTGCCTGCAGTTCTAAACCCGATGTCTATCAAAGACACTGAATTTCGCAAGAGTCGTTGAGTATAATGGAGCAAAAGCATCAGCTCTCGAACAGCAAGATCAATAAAATACGAAGATATCTACAGAAGCAAGTTACGAAGAGCCTTAAGAATGGTCGCGAAAATTGGTGAGTCAAGGTAGCCGAAGAAATGGAACTGGAAGCTGCTTCAGGTAGCAGTCAAAGACTGTTCGAACTTATTCGTGACACTGGTGGACGGCTCACCCAGGCCAGTGAAACGATATGCGATAGAAATGAAGAACTCGTTCATGGCAAACAACAACGGCTCGACCTTTGGACATAATATTTCAAGGATCAATTTAGCTGGCCGCGCGCTTATGTAGTTACTCCGATGTCAACAACTGCGATTCCTTGGGGAGTATCACAGCCTCCTTCGGAAGTGGAAGTGGAGTCATGTATTCGATTACTAAAGCAAGGAAAAGCGACCGGTCCCAACGAACATCCAGTTCTTTTCAAAATGGGTGGAAATGCTTTGATAAAATCACTTGCTACCTTGCTCCGTTATTTGTGGAAAGAGGAACGTATTCTGTTATTATGGAGCGAGTCGTTGGCTGTTCCCATCTTTAAGAAGGGAATACGCAGTGACTGTAGTAACCATCGTTCGATTAGCTTAATTCCGATAGTCACCAAGGTGTTAGCTTCGATTTTGTTGCGTCGTCTGACACTGGCTCGCGAGAGGAACGCCCGCGAACAGCAGGCTGGATTCCGCACAGGATGAGGTTGCATGAACCAGATTTTCACTCTTCGCCAACTACTTGAAACGCGTCACACGCACCGCCGACCGACCATAATGACTTCCCTCGGCTTGAAAGGCGCCTTCGGTTCAGTTGGCCGAATGGTGCTATTCAGTGCTCTTCATCGAAATGGTATGCGACAGAAGTCGATGAACCCACTGAGGTCATTGTACTCTCATACTTCTGGCCGCGTAAGGGTTTGCGGTGAGCAGCCAAGTCCATTCTAAACAATCAATGGTGTTCGACAGGAATGTCCCATTTCTTCATTCCTGTTCAAGTTCGCCATAGACGAGATAATGGAGAATGCCTTGCGAAATCTTCAAGATGTGGGTGTCGAACTAGGGAGTAGTGGAAAACTGTGACCTAGATTAAGCGAACGACCTTGTCTGCTTGTTCAAATCCACGTAGCACGCTCAACGTGCACTAGGTAGACTCTAAAAAGCTGCAGCTCCATTCAGCATGCGCTTTGCACCTTCAAAGTGTAAAGTGATGTTATAAGACTGGGCGTCAACGATTCCGAGCTTGATGCTCGATGGGGAGGAACTAACAATTGTTCATCGCTTCACATACTTCGGCAGCAGCGTGACGACGGATGAGAGCACAGTAGTAGAGCCGAACACGCGTATATCCAAGGCTCGAGCGGTGTACGCTGGACTAAAGCACTTATGGCGTCGACCTGATATTTCACTGAAGTTGAAAGGCCGTGTATACTGTGCCGCAATGCATTCAGTTTTGTTGTATGGTTGGAAGACTTGAGGGCTGCGTGCTGAAGATATTCGTCGTCTTGAGGTTTTCGACCACTGATGTTTGCGTAGTATCGCTAAGATTGGGTTGAATAGCCGAGTGAGCAATGCTGAGGTCAGAAAGCGAGTATTGGGTGTTAATTCAAAGAACGTTCTGTCACAACGTATCCAGATTAGTAGACTTCGTTAGTTACGGATGGCACATACACGTCTACCATACCGTGTCCTATTCTCCGTTCCTTCTCGGGAGTGGAAGAAATCACGTTGAGGTCAGCGGATGACGTGGCAACGAGGAGTGAGAAAATGTACAACAAACTTAGGAATAGTAGGTGCTTCACGCTTTCGTGATTGGGGTCCAAAAGATCCGTCTACCAGTTGGCTGGAGACACTGAAGAATATGGCTGCGAACCGTGAACAGTGGCGATCGTGTTGTCGTTTTCTGTTGAATCAGAATGATTGATGAATGTGCGTTTGTACAGTTAGATTGTGTTTCGTATGTTGGCTACTAGGGCGTTGTTTCCTCCTCCCATCCCTGTAGGCTCACTCTGTGACCATTTCTAGTTCATTCTTTCTGTTGCTACGTGCAACATGGGGAGAAAGGCAGTGGTCAGCGGGGCTTGCCTCGCTGTTAACGCTGTACGATGATTGTGAGTCCCCCGCTTCCGTTGGGTTAAGGACGCCACACTTTGTCCCGCTGCCTTGAGGCTTAAGCTTTAGATAGCTAGCGGCTCCGGTCGCGGACCCCTGAAAAAACCACCTGCTTTGGCCTGGGCAACCTGGGAGAATTGCAGTCGCAAACAAATCACGGATTCAGACTCCGTCTGTCCCTTTCTCCCATGTGTGCAACTTGAAATCAGGCAGATGTGAGTATATATATATATATATATATATATATATATATATATATATATATATATATATATATATATTCAACAGATAATGACAACACGATCGCCACTGTTCACGGTTCGCTGCCATATCATTCAGTGTCTCCAACTGACTGATTGAGGTGTCTTTTGGACCCCAACCACGAAGGTGTGAGGCACCTACTTTTCCTGAGTTTGGTGAACATTCTCTCATCGATGGTGCCAAACATCCTGAATGCCCAGTACACGTTTCCGCCACAGATGCCAGTGAGCATAATGCTGTATGCTCCACATGCCGTTCACGTTTACTTTTATTTCTATGCAGCTATCTCCTGCGAGAGGATAAGTCTTCTTCTTTAATATCTTTCGTGGTAGCTGTCCACGCGTTTCCGTCTGCGACAGGGTTTACACACCATGAACTCCAGTTTTTGCACCAGTCGCTCACTCCGAAGACCGACTGAAGGTCTAGGCGATCTGTGTCTTAATAGTGCTAACCTGTCTTCAGTTGGCCACCGAAGCGACATTTCCAGTCTGAGTAGGGTGATAGCAGTAGGCTCTTCTTCGTGGGTTCCTTTTTCGAGGCGTCGTAGGACATGACTAAACCATTGCAGGGGACGTCGTTGAAGGAATGAAGAAATTCGTTCTGTATTCGCGCAGTGTTAGCGTACAGCGGAGTTTGTGACGCGATCATACCACTTAATTTTGACCATGTAGCGGAAGCACCAGTGGCCAGTGCTTTCCAGCCTTTTTGTCGTTTACTCTTAACGGCCAAGTTTTGCAGACGTACGTAAGAACTGGGTGGACGGTAGCTCGGTATACGCGCAGCTCCGCGTGGAAGCTTATTTCGCTACTAGACCACAATGATATGCGTAGTTGCAGGAACACTCCTCTTGCGGATTCTACACGAAGTTTAACCTTGTATTTGACCTGGCCTTTGGCTGGATAGGAGAACCTAGGTACTTGGAATGGTGCATCTGTTCCAGATTTTTGCCATTGATGCGTACAGAGTATGTTAGGCCTTGCGAAGTCGTGAGAGATTTCTTTCTTGTTGTGTTTATCTCCAGACCAACAACCTTAGTTTTACACATAATACGGTCGAGAATCGTCTCTAAGTATCGGGATCCTGTCCCAGAAGGGCATTGTCGTCGGCGAATTCAAGGTCTGTAACCCAAGAGTCGCGGCCAGGTTGTATTTCTCGAAAGGGCGAGATACATTATCCGGTCAATAGCGTAGTTAAATAGGAGTGGTAATAGAGGGCATCTTTGGCGGACGCCTGAGTCGATTGGGAACTCAACAGACTCTTGGCGGTAGTCGCAGACACGCGCCCGTGTTGCTGACTAGTATGATCCTGTCAGTTTGTACTTCTCGAGCATTCCGTTGCTTCGCAGTACGCTCTCGAGTGACTCTGTCAATGGAGTCGAATGCTGCCCGAAAGCCACTGAAGCACGCTGTGGTGGGTTGTTGGAATTTATAATGATGTTCTAGAATCCACGGTAGCGTGAAAATCTGCTCGACACAGCCTTTCTTGCAACAAAAACCACACCAGTTGAAGCATGTTCGCGCATCCCGAACAACAACAAAGCGATTTAGCAGAATGGTCGCAAACAATTCAGCCGCTATATCGTTGTTCAAGCAGACAGTTTGGTCACCCTTTTCTGGTATAGGGAGTAGGATAGAGGTTGGCCAGTCTGGGAGAAATTTCGGTGACCCAGATACGACGGAAGAGCGTACTTGGTAAGTCCAACAAAATTTGCTAACAGGATTTAAAGATCTCAAGTGGTATGCCATCCTCCCCCGGGTGACTTCTTGTTTTTCATTGTTTGAGCCGCGGAGACGATTTCCGACTAATTGGACGGATCGAGTTCGATTGCATGTTGTTCTATGTCGCTTGGCACCGTTATACCGACGGATCGGACGGGAGGGCGATAGAGCAGCTGACCGAAGTGTTTGACCTAGCGTTGAAGCTTCTGGTTGCAACCCGACGTGAGGCGGCAGCTATCGCCGCGTAGCATGGGAGAAGCAGGTTGCGCCTTCCTCGAATAGGAGCGTATAAGTCACAAAAGCTTCCCAAAGTCTCCAACAGCGGCCGCTTTTTCCATCCGGCATGCCATTTCAGACCAATATCGTTTGCGGTTGCTTCTCGCTGAGCTTGTAACACGCAGCGCAGGTTATCGTAATCAGGCGAATTACGGAGGCTGACGTCCCTAGCTTCGGCGCAGCGGTTCAGGGTTCTTGCAGTGATCCATTCTTCCCCGTGCCACTTTGTCTTGCCTAGCTGTTCAAGGGAGGCGCTGGCGGTAGATACTTTTAACCCCGTCCATCGCCCATCTGCACTACCGTCCTCGTCGATCTCAGTTAGTCTGGACGAGATTGCATTCGACAGAGTCAACTTTGTCCAGGATTGTTGGTTTGGAAGTATATACTCCGCAGTGAGGTCAAGATTTTTGCCCTACTGAAAGGTGAAACTTGCAACGAGAACGTATCACCGTGTGGTCCGTGCCGTTGACGTTTCCCGTTACGCCGCCTCGGTATGCTCGACAGTTCTCGACAGGCGATGCCCAACGAGGATGCACCAAGGTGTAGTCGATTTGGTGCGCTGTTCTTCCTTCGTTGGAATACCAGGTTAGCAAGTGCCTTTCTGGATACTGGAAGCGGGTATCAGTAACAACCAGTCGATTGAGAGCTGCAGATGTAACCAGGCAATCACCATTTTCGCATCGCTCGCCAGCGCCAAATTTCCGCAGTATGTGTTGGGTATACTCGTCTGCTGGTCCCGTGCGGGCGTTCCAATCTCCTGCAATTAGCAGGATATCACACCTGGGGACCAAGTTGAATGATTTTTGAAGTCCACTGAAGAAGACATCTTTAATGGTTGGCTCCGCGTGTAGCGTTGGGACGTAGACCACAGTCACGTTGAAAGGAGTATTCCTGAACTGTGCCACGGCGATTCTTGGAGAAACTGCTTCGCAAGAGATCTGGGAGTTGTGTGCTCGACTGTTCATTGCGATCGCAACTCCATACAGCTCAAAATTGTCTGCTGGCCCACTGTGATACATTCAGTGGGATGCATCCGTTTGGGGTACTTGAATATGTCGGCTGTTGGAGTTGGGTAGATGTTTCTCCGATAGGCAAGCCACGTCAATTCCGTAGTCGTAGGGTGTGCGCATGGTAATGCACTGGCTCATCATCATCATCATCATCATCATCATCGTACAGCGTTAAACAGTAGGGAAAACCCCACTGACCACTGCCTTTCTCCCCATGTTGCACGCTGAATTAGAAAGTATGGATATATAAGATGGACAGGGACTGGACCTACATGGATGGGAAAAGGAAAGAATGCTCCAGCAGCCAACATACGAAACACAATCTAACTGTACAAACGCACATTCATCAATCATTCTGATTCAACAGAAAATGACAACACGATCGCCACTGTTCACGGTTCGCAGCCATATTCTTCAGTGTATCCAGCCAACTGGTAGACGGATCTTTTGGACCCCAACCACGAAGACGTGAAGCACCTACTATTCCTAAGTCTGCTGCCCCTAGGTAGCTGTGTGACGAAAAATGGCCGCACCTCGCAGTAAAATGATGCATGCAGTATACATTAAACTGAAGTATTTATGGTGTCCGTCAGACGTTTCATTTAAAATGGAAGGTTGAGTGCATTATGCAGCAGTTTGGCCAGTTCTGCTTTACGGTTATGAGATTTGAAACCCACACATAGAGAATGTTCGTCCATTAGAGGTTTTCAGTCACCGATATCTACGAAATGCAGTAAGAGAGGACGAATCGAGGTGATGCGTTTAGTGATAACAAAGAAAATCACGTGTTCAGTAAGTGACGTTAAAAAGTGTTAAGGGCGATCAAGACGATTGGGTGCTTTTCGTCGTGATGGAGTCCAAAGGATTCCACCGCTATTCAGCTAAACATACTAAATAAACACTTAACCAAGAAGTGGTTATCTCGAAATTTTCTACCAATTTAGAGAATGCACGAAGTCAATCTTGATCGAACTTTTTTAGTTTGAATCCTATTTCCTTGTTGTCCGTTCCTCATTCATTAGTGTACACTCTATTAAAACAGGTCGTACTTCGGTTGTATCAGTGGTGAGCAACGCAGCACCGAGTAAAATATGCATCAGTCTCACTATCGTCTACTTGCGGTAAATACTAACGGCACTGGGTGAAGTTAGTTTTTTCTTGAGGTTTCCAATCTAAGTTATTTATTTTTTCGTATGCAAGAACCGTCGTCAAACAGCAGGACATCTAGTCTTATCCAATTTTTACCACTAGTTATATTGATAAAATAAAATAACGCTTCAGAAAGGAGTCGTCCCAAACGGATTCAAACTCTTGCTTGCTCACACGTTTAATACATTGCACAGCCTGAGAATTATCAGATGAGCTTCAATATGTGACGCGAAATGCCTCGCTCACATGACACGTGAAAATATTTTTTTGTAAAACCGTCTTGTGGTTAGAGAAAGTTGACACGAACTCCCTGAAATTATCCACTTCTCAGCTCGAGCATTAATTTATTGGCGCCATCCTATTCGGTCGACAATCGTTCTGGTCTCTCTGTTAGTGGTGGAGTTCAGCTTTTTGTGTCTTTCTGCGATCTCCTTGTTGGCATATACCGGGATTATCCTGTTGTTGGTTATCAATGGATTGCGCCTGTATTACCAACATATTGCGAAAACAGAAAACAAGATGTTCAAGTGAGTCAGCCAGATTGGTTTTTATCAAATTATGAATGCATAAAACGGTATTTCATTTTACATGCTCATGGCATAACGGAAATCTCAAATTTATAATAACCATTCTACCGTAATGGATTGTAAGCAACGTTTTTATGCGTTATTGACGTGGTGGGCTGCCACAAAACGTCATTCTTTCAGAAACTTCCAGTACTCGCAAATTTACTTCCCCTGCCAATCTACTTCTGGTTGTGAGGAATCCTACAGTCATGAGCAAGAAAGCGTGACTGCTTGGTAAAAATAAAGGTAAAGAGCCTAGATACGACACTTCATCCTAAGCATTTTCTGCACTGGACAGCGTTCATTGTTCGCATACTTTAAAAATGAGGATGAAGGACTGCAAATGCCGTTTGTGCTTTCTCTAAATGCAGTTCTTTCCCCAGATGGCTCCAGTTTCAGAAATCCACTTTTGGCTTGTCGATTTGTCCGGTTTCTGCTGCCCGCTACCAAGCTGGTAAACGGGTCGTTGTGAGAATGAGACTTGGACGTGCACTTCTAGATTGCATTCCAGTCAGCATTCATTTGTCGCCTGTTCAGTTGAACAGTGCTGTAGAGTCTGTCCGAAAAATTCGTTATCACCTGAATTCGGTCGAAATCCTGATATACTGGTTGTTTTCGTTGGCATGTGCTAGGTCACATGAATTTTGCTATGTTCGACGCGTAATCACATCATGGGACTCAAAGTTAAATTCAAAAGAACGCTGTCTGACTGTTGTTCGATTGTTTGTGCTTATCATTCCGGTTTGAGTCTCCTGTGATTTTAGCTCCCTGCTTCCTCCCTGGTCCAGTGTAATGCATGCGCATAAGTATGAAAAAGTCCGTACTCGAATGACGCCACAGTGCATCAGATCGACTACATTATACGATCACGCTGGTCAACTTCGATTGAAGATTATCGGTCCTACGGAAACGTGGAGACTGATAACAAGAATGTCACTGACCACACCTTCGTCCATGCCCCAAAGCGGATTAGCACAACAGCGTTACGACACCAAGAAAGCGCCAAGCGGTCTCGGACGCTGTTCCCTCTCATCTAGTCACCACGTTCTTAGGTGGTAAAAACGTACCAGTAGAAAATCGATGGACCGCACTGAAAGCATTAATATAACAATTCACTTTAAACGAACTGGGGTTTGCGCGACGATGACAAGAACACTGGATCTCAGAGGTGACTGCCCAATTATCTTCAAAGTAAAGAGATGCTCGACTAAATAGTTACCTAGACACCCGACAAAATGCCTCCCGTTCGGCCAGACTCGACCGCAACAACTAATGGATGGAAATCGCGGAAACCATGGAGATCGAGCCTAACCGCGGAGACTTCTCTCCCCCCCTCCCCCCCCCCCCCCCCGATCCATACCGCATCCGGAAAAAGAAGCTGCCAAGCTGCTTATTCTCGAGCAGGCTAAAAAGATGCAACGAGGAACTGAACACTGCGACTGTTTACTGAACCATCCACCGGTAAGCTCCGTGAACCAAATCCCACAAATCCAGAGCGAGCGCTACGACTCTGGTCGTAACCTATCAAGCCGAGATGATATAACCGAAGGAAGCTGGGTTTCGTGGCGGTCGTGGATGTATCGGCCAAATTTTTACCCTCCGACAGCTGCTAGACCAGCGATTATCGTGTTCCTGAACATCCGCGCAGCCTTCGACTCAGTCTATAGGAATGCACTGTGGGATTGTTTGTTGAGAAATGGTGTACCTGAGAAGTGTCTCTTGAAGAATAGTACCGTCACTACTCAGGTGGGTTAGGGTCTACTACCACATGTCGCCCTTCTTGTCGTCTGCAGCTGAGTTCGACAAGGTTACCCTGTCCCCATTTCTCTTCAGCTTTGCCATGAAATGCCTTGTCTGGTCTTCCAAACAGCGAAGTTGAACTCCTCCCAGGAATCAGAGTTTTCGACTTGGAATATGCCGATGATATCGCCTTACTGGACGATAGTGCATCGACAATACAACACACTCTGAACCACTTGGCGATTGAGGTATCCAGATATGGTATGCACTGCGTCTCCCAAGTGTAAAGCGCTTTCTCAAGATTGACAGGAGCCTGTGCATGCATTCACCCTTTGTGGCGGTCGGCTTGAGTCAATCGACAACTTTAAGTGCCTTGGAAGTTTAATAACAACTGAAGGTGGTATTTGGGAGGAGTTTAGTTCAAGAATAGAGAAAGGTAGATCAGCTTTCGTCAACCTTTAACACCTGTAGTGTCGCCGTGATATCCGGCTCTCTCTTAATGGACTGGTGTACACAGCCGTGGACTGTAATGTTTTACTCTACGGTTTCGAGACCTGGCCACTTCACATTGCAGATGCTCGGCTTCTTTTCATGTTCGACAACCGATGTTTCCGAGACATTGCTTGTTTCTGGTGGAAACGTCGAACCTACCTGGTTGAGGTCCAAGGGACAAGGGCTGTCGTTGGTAAGATACGTTGAATTGAAGTCAGTGGCGTGAATGGTGTGGTGTCAGCCTGTCGAACTTCTGTGCCCCGTAGTCACAACAATGTCACTCCGACAGACAAAATGACAGGAGAACATCAGAAAATGTACGTTGGAGAGTGAAAGAAATTCACAGCATATTATTTTTTTAATAACTGTCTTTTGATGTATTCTTATTCCCGTTCTATTTTCGTAATTGTTGTTACCGCGTTGGCACATGCGTGATTTCATGCCCTTGTTTATATATATATATATATATATATATATATATATATATATATATATATATACATATATATATATATATACCGATGTAATATACCAGCTGAAGAGTCGGAAGGCTTCCGAAGAAAACCGCATCGCACTGGCGGTGTATAAATCATGTCTTTTGACAGTGCTGTAGCCACTGCACACTGTTTTGTTCAACCTGGAAACAAAAACGATTCCCAACGGACTGGGAAAGTTCAATAATATCCCTCTCCCAAAGGAGGGCTACAGGACTGTATGCGCGAACTTCCGTCGTACCGGTTTAATCGACTCGGCCGCCAAAATGTTCTGTTGTTGCACCGCTTCTCAGCGGTGCGGGACGCGCACACACTCACCAGTCTAGGAGGCTTCCACCGTGTTAAACGGTGCGTGGATCGAATATCCATCCTCCGCTGAGTACTAGAACATTAGTACAAGGTTCGGCAGCGGCTTATGTTGCTGATTTCCGAGCTGCCTTTGACCCAGTTGACAAAAAATCGCTGTGGACTAAACTACAACCGTGTGGTGTGCACCAGAAGCTTGTCACTCTCACGAGATTGTATTACGCGAATTACCTCTCGATAGTGCTCATCTGCGGAGAAGAACCCAATAATTTCTCCCTCAATTCCGGTGTCAGACAAGTCTCTGTTTTGTCGCCAATGCTGTTCGCAGATGACTTCGTCAACGTTGGAGACAGCCCAGGCGCCCTGCAACCGGTTTTGCATGGCGTAAAATCCTTCGCAAAATCCATTGGACTGTAGATCAACACGTCGAAGGCCAATGTTTTTTCGACCTGTGCTACACAGTGCATTCTACCGATATACATGAACGACGAACAACTCGCGCACATCCGGGCGTTCAAATATCTGGGCTCCACGATCCTCCCAGACAGTCAAGCCACAAACGAAGTCATGTTGCGCATTGCCTGTGCCATGATTGAATTTCTCTAGCTTCGCAGTGCACTGTGGTTGCGCAACGCAATCAGTCTCCGTACAAAAATTCGCGTCTTTTAAGTCGTTATCTGTCCAGTACTGACCTACGGCGTCAGAACGTAGCCACTACGCGTCGAGGACGTCGGAAAGTTGGAAGTACGTTACAGTTGATGTATGCGATGGATCCTGAAAGTGGCACGATATGTCATGCATACAAACAACGCAGTTAGACAACGGTTATCTGATATCGAAATGCTGTCTGTCTTCATTCAACGCCGACGATTGCAGTGGAATGGCCATGTCCTACGACGTCCACACACGGAAATCCCAAAACAGTGTTTCTCCTGTTCCATGTCCAAGGTGTCGCTATCGCCTTGGAGAACAGCTGAAAACCGTGGTCAGTACTGTCAAGTCAGATTTTGAGCGATTAGGATTCCAGTCTCTTTACTTTCGCAGCTGGAAGTGGAACTGAATTTCCCTGTCCTCAGATCTCCTATCTGATCGCTGCTGATGAACAAGTGCCATTCAGGACTTCCGTAAAGCCGGCTCATCCGTTCGCAGGCGCTGGCCACGTAAAAGCAAGAGTAAGAAATTGAAAGATTGTAACAATAGTTGGTGTCAGCCGTTGTCAGGTATGGCACATTCCACATGGTAGGAATTCACGACAAAAGATTGTTGTCCAGTTGATAAGTTCATATAGCAACTGCTTCACAGGGATATGGTTTGGTAAACCTTATTATCAACCTCCTAATATCTAATCTGGATTTGAACATGATACAGTTCGATTTAAGGGAGGATATACCTTTTTAAAATCAATGAAATCCATATTTTTGATCATATGCCAAAAGGTTCTAGGTTGCTGTTTAACCTTTGTGCCAACTATTTGCGGCATATATGTTGTCACTTCGATTGGAAAAAAATATTTCTATTGTGAAAGATGAAATTGCCGGATATCAGGCTACCCTTTAACTGAAGTTTACTTTGTAGAATGGTTCAGAGACGTACAACGCGAACACAGCGTTGAAAATAAAACTACTTGTTCGACCGCTTCATTTAACCGCCCCCTCGATAAATGCAATACTTCCCAGCAAGAAACTGTTTCAAGGACCAATTTAACTGGCCGCGCGCTTATGTAGTTACTCCGATGTCAACAACTGCGATTCCTTGGGGAGTATCACAGCCTCCTTCGGAAGTGGAAGTGGAGTCATGTATTCGATTACTAAAGCAAGGAAAAGCGACCGGTCCCAACGAACATCCAGTTCTTTTCAAAATGGGTGGAAATGCTTTGATAAAATCACTTGCTACCTTGCTCCGTTATTTGTGGAAAGAGGAACGTATTCTGTTATTATGGAGCGAGTCGTTGGCTGTTCCCATCTTTAAGAAGGGAATACGCAGTGACTGTAGTAACCATCGTTCGATTAGCTTAATTCCGATAGTCACCAAGGTGTTAGCTTCGATTTTGTTGCGTCGTCTGACACTGGCTCGCGAGAGGAACGCCCGCGAACAGCAGGCTGGATTCCGCACAGGATGAGGTTGCATGAACCAGATTTTCACTCTTCGCCAACTACTTGAAACGCGTCACACGCACCGCCGACCGACCATAATGACTTCCCTCGGCTTGAAAGGCGCCTTCGGTTCAGTTGGCCGAATGGTGCTATTCAGTGCTCTTCATCGAAATGGTATGCGACAGAAGTCGATGAACCCACTGAGGTCATTGTACTCTCATACTTCTGGCCGCGTAAGGGTTTGCGGTGAGCAGCCAAGTCCATTCTAAACAATCAATGGTGTTCGACAGGAATGTCCCATTTCTTCATTCCTGTTCAAGTTCGCCATAGACGAGATAATGGAGAATGCCTTGCGAAATCTTCAAGATGTGGGTGTCGAACTAGGGAGTAGTGGAAAACTGTGACCTAGATTAAGCGAACGACCTTGTCTGCTTGTTCAAATCCACGTAGCACGCTCAACGTGCACTAGGTAGACTCTAAAAAGCTGCAGCTCCATTCAGCATGCGCTTTGCACCTTCAAAGTGTAAAGTGATGTTATAAGACTGGGCGTCAACGATTCCGAGCTTGATGCTCGATGGGGAGGAACTAACAATTGTTCATCGCTTCACATACTTCGGCAGCAGCGTGACGACGGATGAGAGCACAGTAGTAGAGCCGAACACGCGTATATCCAAGGCTCGAGCGGTGTACGCTGGACTAAAGCACTTATGGCGTCGACCTGATATTTCACTGAAGTTGAAAGGCCGTGTATACTGTGCCGCAATGCATTCAGTTTTGTTGTATGGTTGGAAGACTTGAGGGCTGCGTGCTGAAGATATTCGTCGTCTTGAGGTTTTCGACCACTGATGTTTGCGTAGTATCGCTAAGATTGGGTTGAATAGCCGAGTGAGCAATGCTGAGGTCAGAAAGCGAGTATTGGGTATTAATTCAAAGAACGTTCTGTCACAACGTATCCAGATTAGTAGACTTCGTTAGTTACGGATGGCACATACACGTCTACCATACCGTGTCCTATTCTCCGTTCCTTCTCGGGAGTGGAAGAAATCACGTTGAGGTCAGCGGATGACGTGGCAACAAGGAGTGAGAAAATGTACAACAAACTTAGGAATAGTAGGTGCTTCACGCCTTCGTGATTGGGGTCCAAAAGATCCGTCTACCAGTTGGCTGGAGACACTGAAGAATATGGCTGCGAACCGTGAACAATGGCGATCGTGTTGTCATTTTCTGTTGAATCAGAATGATTGATGAATGTGCGTTTGTACAGTTAGATTGTGTTTCGTATGTTGGCTGCTGGAGCATTCTTTCCTTTTCCCATCCATGTAGGTCCAGTCCCTGTCCATCTTATATATCCATACTTTCTAATTCAGCGTGCAACATGGGGAGAAAGGCAGTGGTCAGTGGGGTTTTCCCTATTGTTTAACGCTGTACGGTGATGATGACGCCACTAGCCGCGACATTTAGCCGTCTAGGGTCTCCAGCCACCTGGCAAGCAAGTCTCATGGACTCCAACCCGGAAGTGTAACACGTCCTAATTAGTCAAGTTCACTAGCCACAGTTTTCTCGCCTTTCTGCCGTGGCATTGACTGTCTACCCCGGCCTACCTACCAAAAATTGCCTGTCTCGAGAACATGGTACGTCGACGAAGCCTGTCAATGGGTATGCATAATACATGTCCCAGCTACTTTAAATTGTTCAAACTCACTACTATGAGTACAGTATAGTAAACGGATGAATGTTCACCTACTTCTTCGTACTGTGGCGGAATTTTATGGTGGACTAATTAATCAGTTCAAAAGTGTTGTCTTATTAAAACACTGAATAATTATGTTAGGTTTGTTTGCTGATTTTGATCTCAACCTAGTGAGTCTCACATCCGATGCTCTTTGCTAATCTTCTGTTCATTTTCCCAACATACCTGGATGAATTATTGTATCTCTGCCCCGTTTTATTGATATAGAGAATTTTTGGATCGTGAAATTTCCATTCCCGAAGATCGTTTGGTCGACTTCTCTCGTCGTCTTACTGATATGCTGAACCGGCAACTAGTGCTCACAAGGGATATATTTCTCCTGACAAATTTTGGCGCCTCCGTTAAGGTGGGTTCTTGTTGTGTGGTTTTCAATTGGCTACATATATGAAAAACGGGAAACAACCGGAAAAAGCACGAGAGCGGACCGTTTTACGTTACTCAGCGGGGATAACTGGGCCAAAACAGAAAAACCTTTTACATTTGTTCTAAATATCTTTCTCCCATTAGGAAAAATGACAACAAGAATCGCCATATCCGCTGCGAACTTGGTACACCGAAACGGTTTTTTTTGCAGAGGAGAACATTTCATGAATAAAACTGCTCCAGAGAATTCAAATTATATATATATATATATATATATATATATATATATATATATATATATATATATATATATATATATATATATATATCTTTGGAAAACACAAGTTGGCGAACAAGCTCGCTTTCAGTGATTCTTGATCATGCCAATACAACACAATATATAGGACTAGATGCATAAGGGATACAGTCAACAAAAATCGTGTCAGGGATCATCGTTCACACCTAGTGTGGTACAGGATTATCCGGAAACCAGGTATGAATGGACTAACACGTTCTCAACATGTAAGCTTTCGGACGTCATCGATTCGCGGACTTCGGTTGTACAAGCGATACGTGGATGACATTCTATGTATAACAGACCAATTTGTCCACAGAGAACAACTACTAAACAGCTTTAACTCAGCACATCCGAACTTGCGATTCACACTAGAATCGGAATCAGACAACTCACTGGCCTTCTTAGATGTATTTTTGACCCGTCGAGAAGATGGCTCAATACGGCGGTCAGTGCACAGAAAATCAATGTGGAATGGACAGTACATCCACTTCCGTAGTTTTGTACCGCTCAAATTGAAAATAAATCTAAGTATGTGCCTATCGAACAGAACGAAAAAGATCTGCACCGAAGATACCATAAAAGAAGAGCTGGTTACGGTGCGCAATATTTTTATTCAGAACAGATACCCGGAACGCCTAGTCGACCGGATAATGCAGTTGGATAAAGAAATTCCAAGAAAAATGGTAGTTGAAAAGAAATCAGTATACATCTCTCAGCCATTTAAAGGCGACGCTCTGGCAGATGTAATTCACCGAAGATTGGCGAGCGTCGTCAACAAAACATTCTACGCTGCTAAACTGCGTGTTTTGTTCACCTCTAAGCCAGCGGTGTGTTTGCGGATAAAAGACAATGTGCCTGTTTCTGCAGCCTCATTTTGTGTGTATTCTTTCACTTGTTCCTGTGGAACAACGTATATCGGCCGCACGACCAGACGCTTGTCTGAACGCATCCGTGAGCATCATCCAGCGTGGTTGAGGACTGGAACAATTAGGTCAATTACCAGCGCAGTCGTTTCACACCTAGCTGAAACTAATCACATGGTGAACGTGGATCAAGCATTCCGCCCCCTGTATAGGGTCCGAGGTCGGCTTTCAAGATAGGTGAGAAGTCGCATCTTGGCCACAGCGGAAGCGGTCGGGATTCGCCTCCACAACCCCCCTTTATGTGCTCAGAAGAAATTTGTGCATGCACTCAATCTACCCTGGCCCACTCACCACCCAACGTCAGGTCCACAAACGTCCGAAAGCTTACATGTTGAGAACGTGTTAGTTCATTCACACCTGGTTTCCGGATAATCCTGTACCACACTAGGTGTGAACGATGATCCCTGACACGATTTTTGTTGACTGTATCCCTTATGCATCTAGTCCTATATATTGTGTTGTATTGGCATGATCAAGAATCACCGAAAACGAGCTTGTTCGCCAACTTGTGTTTTCCAAATGTGCTCTGGGGGATTTTTCGGACAATATATATATATATATATATATATATATATATATATATATATATATATATATATATATATATTGTCTGAAAAATCCCACAGAACACATTGAGAATAAACAACGTGGCGAACAAGCTCGTTTTCAGTTATTCGTACTCATACCAATACATAACAATATATATGACTCAAAATAAGAACGGACAATGGCAATCCAAATCTGTCTCTGCACGTGCGTGTGTGCATGTGAAATTGATCACAGTGTGGAATGTTCAAGTGGTTGCATATGTGTTCGGGACCATGACGTGGGCCACGGAAGCTTAAGTGCTTGCACAAATTGTTTCTGAGCGCACAGGGGAGGATTGTAGAGACGAATGCTCACGGCTTCGGCTGTGGCTAAGATGCGACACTTGACAAGTCTTGATTGCTTTCCTCGGACTTTGTAAATGGTGCGAAAAGCGTTTATCACCTCCACTGAGTGGTTTGACTCAACAAGGTGTTAGCACACCGCACTCGTAATTGTCTTAATTGCTCCCGTGTTCAGCCAGGCCGGGTGGTGTTCGCGAACGCGTTCGGATAAGCGCCGAGTCGTGCGACCAATGTACCTAGTTCCGCAGGAACAGGTGAAGGAATACACACAAAACGAGGTTGCAGAATTCGGCACTATGTCCTTCAATCGAAAACACACTATCGGTTTGGAAACGAACAGGATTTGCAACTGTGCAGCGTAGAATGTTTTGTTGATAACTCCCGATAATATTCGTTGAATAATTTCGGCTTCCGTGTCGCCTTTGAACGGTAAACGCGCATATAGTATCTTCTTGGCGGCTCCTATCTCCTTTGATTTCCCTTCATTTTCTTGCATCGTCTTGTCAATAAACCGTTCAGGATAGCCGTTATTTAAGAAAACACTCCGCAGAAAAACGAGTTCATTTATTATTGTGTCTTCGGAGCAGATTTTTCTTGCTCTGTTAACTAAGCAACGTATTAGATTCCTCTTCACTGGACGGAAAAATCATTCCGACGGCTTAAGCAAACGTCTAAATACGATAGACTATTGTCCTTTTCTTCTTCCAAAGTAAATTGAACATTGGGATGGGCAGCATTAAAATTGTTAAGAAGCATATTTGTGTCCAGATTGGTATCTAGCACACATATGACGTCGTCTACGTATCGTTTGTACAAGGTAAAATCTCGGATTATGGGTTCAAGTTGATTATTTTCAAGTTTTACCATGGAAATATCGGCAAATAGGGGCCCCAAAGGTGATCCCATTGCAACTCCGTCCTTCTGACGATAGATTTCACCATTGAACTGAAACTGGATATTATGTGTGCAGACATAGAGTAACTGTTTCAGTTCATCCAACGGGATACCTAAATCGATTCCGTTGCTCTGAATGTAATCGCACAGATAGTTGATTGTTTCGCTGATCGGGACATTTGTGAACAGTGAAGTAACATCCAGTGATATCATCCGCTTTCCTTCTAGATCCAGGTTCTTCACAGTTTCTACAAAATGGAAGGTGTCTTGTAGACTGTGCCTAGAAATTGCGGCTCTTACTGGTTCCAATAAGCCCGTCAACCACTTTGCTGCTGCGTGATATGGAGAGTTACACATATCCAGAATCGGTCTCAATGGGACGCCTTCTTTGTGTACCTTAGGTAGACCGTACAATCTGGGAATTACCGTTCCTGTCGGTCGTATCCTTTCGAAGGTCATCGCGTCGATTATTCCTTTCTGCTTCAAGGATCTTATTCTCGTTGAAATCGATTTTTCTATCTGAGACGTCTTATCCTTCTCAGATGGGGTCTTCGTGAACTTGGAGCCATCACTCACTATCACCTTCATCTTCTCTATATAATCCGACCTATTGAGAATTACGATACCCGCACCTTTATCTGGTTTTGACAACATTATTTCTCTATTGGCCTGCAATTCTTTGAGACTCTTCAGGTGTTCCGACGTTAATAATCCTTTTGCCAACGGTCTATTTTCGCGATATTGATAACATGAGTTCACGAACGTGGACTTCAGTTTCTCTAACTCCTGCGACGAGGACGGAACAAGACCTGATAGCTGATCAAACAGGCTCTCAAACTCAACTTCCATGTCCAATTGTTTAGTCTTATTGGTTGGACAACAAAACTTTGGCCCTAGGGATAACACCTCAAGTGATGTCTTATTCAGGCTTATGGATGACAAATTATGGACGAATTTCTTCGGATCTGTAGGGAACTCACCAATCGGTTTGCTCGGGTTGATACGTTTTCGAAGTTTAACAAATGTCCGTTCCACTTGTTTGTCAACAATTGATTGAATATAGACAACGAACATTTCCTTTTCTTCTAGAGTCAACTCATCAAGTACTCGAGATGATTTCACAAAATTACGCTCCATTTCCGGCACTCGACTAGACACAGTATCTCTCTCATTGAGCGCTTGACGACGTAAAGCTACTGTAGTGATGTTAATTCGATTCCTCTTCAGAACGGTGTGATATTGTTTGGGATATTCTGAATTGGATATGCACTCATCCAGAAACTGAACACGAGCCTTTGCCAGAGCCAATTTCGTAACTGTTAAGTTCACGGAGTACGGCTGGTATGAGTACGAATAACTGAAAACGAGCTTGTTCGCCACGTTATATATATATATATATATATATATATATATATATATATATATATATATATATATATATATATATATATATATATAATAATATGTCTTCACCAGAGTCTGATTTGAATCGTCTGGAGTGTGAATGAATACTCTTCATTGAAGAGTCGACAGACAACTCAAAACTGTGATTTCTTTTAGTTATTCGTGTCTGGGTCAATGCTAACTCAACAAACAACGAGGCTGCATTTGCAAGCACTGATATTGACAGTAAGCAGTATGTAATTGTGTCGAAAAATTTCCCCGAAAGTACGGTCGGTTTAGCGGTGATTACCGCTCACCAGGTGTGAGTACTCGGTACTCCTCTGCCCACTGACCTTCATACTTGTACACTCCTGATATTTCGCTGAAGTTGAAAAGTCATGTGTACATTGCTGCGATGTGTGGTAATGGTGATGTAATGTATAACACGTTGAATAACGTAATAGATTATTAATTTTGTTTATTTCAGTTTGGCGTTATACTCTATTTGATGACCTACGTGGGAGCACGTTTCAATTTCTTGACCATATGCATAATTGGTGAGTTTGTATGGAGCGATATTTTCGGTAATATCCACCTTCTGCAATGATGTTTCTTCTCATGGTAGTGCTAGTAGTTTTTATCTTTACACCACGATTTTTCTTTACTTGTTGAAGTTCATATAATCGCATGAGCAACCGTTCGTCTCGGGGTCCACTTGAGTGTCGTATTAAGTCCATTTTCAATGAAGATCTCCATGTGATCTAACCGGCTGGCCGTGATAGCATGTCGACTGATAGTGCGTGGTTCTTCACTACCAGATTCTACCAGTAGTGACTGACTTCGAACCATTTACCATACTCAGTGTATTCATTATTTGATGTTCTGCACGGCATCACGCCTTTCAGCTATGAGCAAGAATATATATATACATATATATATATATATATATATATATATATATATATATATAAATATATATATATATATATATATATATATATTATATATATACTCGAACAAGTACTGAATCTGAACAATTTAAAGTAGCTGGGACATGTATTATGCATACCCATTGACAGACTTCGTCGACGTACCATGTTCTCGAGACAGGCAATTTTTGGTAGGTAGGCCGGGGTAGACAGTCAATGCCACGGCAGAAAGGCGAGAAAACTGTGGCTAGTGAACTTGACCAATTTGGACGTGTTACACTTCCGGGTTGGAGTCCATGAGACTTGCTTACCAGGTGGCTGGAGACCCTAGACGGCTAAATGTCGCGGCTAGTGGCGTAGCTGCGTTCGGTCTGTTTCTTAATTTTTGTCTAATACTTTGTTTTCGGCTCATTTTTTACTTTCTGCTTCCACTTTGCCCTCAACTTGACGATAGTGCGAGTTAGCAACCTAAACCAGAGCACAAAAACGTGAGGTTAATGGTTGAATGGACTGAACAAAAGTGGTTTTGTTTTTGTGCCTCATTTCATTCAAGAGCACAGGCGGAATCAACTAATGAAAGTGAAATCGCACTGAAGTTTGGTTTTCATTTTCGTAAGGCCTGTGAACTCCTGCCAACGAGAGCTGTGGGACATGGTGTCAGTATTGTATTGTATGTAGTGACCTACGAGCGGCGCTTACATTTCAGCCAAAAAATATGCATACGCAATATTCATGAATGGTCAATGGTAATGATGGGAGAGAGGAATATAACGCATCGCGTGTAATGGAGGATTTCAGTTGTGTCCTTTTGTGCACCTATACCTGTTCGATCTGGGTGAAGTATGACAGAATCCTTGTGTAAATATATTTAGTTAGTCGAATAGGCTGTGTGGAGTGGTGAGAGAAGTAGCGGCACAAGTGGGTTTCTAAAGCACGATTAATTTTCGAGAACATTTGTGCGGCGTTTATACACATTTTAAACTCAGTCTGTGGTTTAATGTATTCGTGTCCTTGAACAGTCGTTTCATATTTCGATTTTTAATGCCTCATCGTACATTTAATTTTTCAGCTACACTGGTAGCATTTATTGTACCCAAGTTCTACGAGTGCTATCAGGTAAGTCACCCTGTTATTGGAACACCTGGTGGTCTTCATCCTGCATTGCTTTTTCATTTTCTAAGATTAGAGCCGGGACATCATAGATTTTTTTTTACTATGCGGTGATAATCAAATAAGCCGGTGAATCAGTAATTTTCTTGTTGAGTTTCATGAGTCACCTTCTTTCCGGTGGGTAGATCAGTCGACACAGTTTGATTCAGAGAAACTGCTGACTGAGTTGACGTACGCAGAATGTTGGTATTTTTCAAATGCTCCTTACTGCGCCGATGTCGACATAAACGCTGACCAATTGATGGACCAATTTTCTCATTCACATCGAGCTGCTTACCGTCTGGTGTGCATTGTTCTTCGAAGAAGGTAGTGGTTGATTGGTCAAGGTGGTCAGTCAGTGGTGAAGAGTTATGGAAACCACAGTCAGTGGACTTGGCCACTTGGGTCTTATAAATTTCCCGGGTTAAGATACACAAGATCCTCTCGTCGGATGGTTGGAAATGTCCAGTGATGTAGCCGGGTGTCGCGGTTAGTTGCAGTTACATTCGGACTGCTACTTAGTCATCATGATTTTCAATCGTAACTTTTCTTTCTGTTTGTTTCACTAAACCAAAACGTGTTGTGAGGTAGCATTCAGAGCACAGATGTGTGCGGTTAATGATTGAAAAGGCTGAATTGAGCTTGCCGTCTGCTCTTGTTAGCTTGTAATGCATCCGGACTCTGCCGCTGTAACCGGCTTTTTCCATCGTAGTCACGCCCAGGGAACATCACTCAGAACAGCCCTAGATTGCTTGCAGAAGTCAACAATGACCCGGTGATATATACCGAAATCTATGCACTGTATATGGCCATTTTCGAATCTCAGAACCATTTATGCCTTAAATGATAACCTGTGTCAGTACATCGTGCATCATTTAGGCAGTAGTACGAGGATGGCAACTAACTGTAAGTTTGAGTACCGTTGCTATTGTGCCGGAGACTTTCAGGTAATCACTGATTCCTGGGGGCGCATCGAAGGACTCAGTAGCCGGACCCACAAGGTAGTAAAACTTAGACAGCGTAAATATATGACAGTCGTCTGTTTGGCAGCTCGGTTAGACATGCGTCACTGACAATCGGCAAAAGAGCGGAGCAGCATCATTTGGCTTCGAGATTCCTTTACCCAAAAGAGTATGATATACCCAAAGGAATGTGACTAATTCTCCCACCATCTTCCAACTCCCATCTGTCTGTCCAGCGGTTTTGTAGGTAGTCTGTTTATTTCCGCGTTTGCTCTCTCATGCGTCCTCCTCATGAGCATACTGATCAAACGGAAAGTCAATAGGTATCTTTTGGATAATTCGGAGGCACTGAGCTTCGTTTGGTTTCTGTCTTATAATCCTCATAGTGACTATTTAACTCTATTTTTTCTTTTATAGTCGGAAATCGATCGTGGATTTGAATTTGTTCGCAAGAAAGCAAACACTGTATGTAACAAGTAAGTTGTAATTTATTTTTCGTGCAGCTACTGGCTTTCTCTAACCTTGGTTGGATAATTTCACCAGCTGATGGTCATGAGAATAATACGTCACTTTTGTCCACCGGGACTTGAAAAGTGTATTCTGTTTCAAATATTTCATCAACACCACGCAATCCTCTTACCAAGCTAACTTTCGTGCCCTCGGATCACTTAGTTGATCCTAAAATCGCACAACTGCGAAGTGGAAGAAAAGTGCCGTCTTTGATAACCAAAAATAGCCATGTTTATATATTCATTCAGACCACAAGAGCTAGTGGGTCATTTACAGTTTCGTGTGATCGTCACTCCATGCCCTACCACAGCTACTGTCTTCCAATTAAATGGTATATTCGGTTTTCAATGGGTTACTGACACTGCGATCAACACCATGAAACCTTTGAAACGCTTTGTAACTAGCTGTTCTTGTTAGAATCATCGGTGTATACTCCAACAAATTATTCTTGTAGAAGTGTTTTAAATCCGGATCTCGAAAATCACACTTTCCCCTTACTGTCGTTTGAGTCAGTGTTAGGATGTTTCTTCATTTTGTCATTGTCGTTAAATTTGAACGATGACGTCCCAGCATTAATTTCCACCACCGCCACTCAATTCCCGATTTGCCACTCTTTGATTAACTGCGACCCCCTTTCAAAAGCATTTTTCGTTATATAATAAATAAAGGGAGTCAAGGGTTATTATTTTCGTTATTATTACTATTATTACTTTCGCTCAAACCACAGGTGAGTAAATAATTCAACAAATCAAGTAAGCTAAGTCAGTGCCTAATGCATCCCAAAGGATGATTGTTTAGCTTTCGCATAACCCGTTGCACATCCTCAGGAAAGCAAATAACAAGCAAAACTTTAGGGGCAGTAGACAGCAGTGATCCGCGTCATTCCATGTGCTCTGTGGTTTTACAGAAATTGGGTTGTGCAAAAACCTTGCAAGATAAGAATGATGGGACTGTTGTACACGATAGTGCCTGCATAATGATGTTTGTGACGAACAGGTGCGAAGGAAACGGGCTCGCATTCCGCAGTGCCTTCATGAAGTGGGTGAGCTGAGTCAAGAAGGATCCTTGTCAATAGCCTGTGGAAATCTTTACTACGTTGGGATGCGATAAACTGAGTGAACTAGTGTGGAGATATAACTTTGCTGTATAATAAGAGCTCAAGTGATCTGTAAATAAGTTTGAAGTCCTTCAACATGAGGCCAGGAAAAAACGAGGAGAGGCATGTAGCAATCGAGATAGGACATCTGGAAAAACGTCTGATAAGAGTGGGTACAGAGTGGAATTTGAAACACAAAACAGACAAGCATCTAATTTTCACTAAAATGTAGCCGGTGTGTTTGGACCAAGTTAGGATACGGTCGGATCGCACACCAAGATGCTTAACTGAATCAAGGTGGTTCAGTTGTTTTCGATTTAATGTTACGAAGGTTTGTCGTTTTGAAAATTAGAATAATTACTATTTTCCGACAGAGAATACAGTATCATCGCATTTGATGGGGGTTAAGATCCAGGTTGTACGTATCACCACTCAGAAGCAATTATGAAAATCAAGTGATTGCCATTCGGGGTGTGGGGGGGGGGTTACTTTGACCCTACTCACTTTACTGTAGCTGGCTGCGACTGCCCATGTTAGACGATTGGCTGCAACCGTAGCATGGACAACGGAACGTGTAGATGACATGATCATGAGGTTTCATGAATGTTTAGTACAAGAACCGTCCCCAGTGTCGCTCAAATTTTTCCGAGAGCGCACCTCTAACATTTGAACAACCAAGTACGGATCGCAAGGCAGGAGCGTGTTGATGCGTGGTTGCCGGTGGTTCCCTAGTGTTATTATTCACAAGACGTGCCTGGGTAATAAGCTGTTTACTGGAACCAGCTCGTTCGGACATCGACAAAACTAACCAGCTGTTACAAACAGTACATACACTGCACCACACTAGGATTTCGTTCGCCATTTGATTGAATTGAATCCAACCTAGGGGTCCATGCAGCCATGGCAGTTAGACAGATCTCCTTCATGGCCATTGGACCATACAGTAAATCTCGTCCGCCTATTCAGAGATAACCGTCTGTGCATGCCAAACACCCTCCCACCGAGGTTCGTGGACCCTCGGTTGCCCTCAACCTGGTTTAGTCCGCCTGTCGGGCGGTTTAGCGGGTTTTGGTTGCTTATACATGCTTCAGCATCGTGGAGCCACGTATGAGAGCTACATACCCAATGGAGACCTGAACGATGGAGAACACCCCAAGAGCACGACAGTGTACCAACTCGGAGGGTAGGGAAAATAAAATCGCAAGCACACGACGTGCCAATTGTGATATTATACACACTTACGAAGAATATCTTCGTGTGTAGGCGTAGAAAAGTTTCAGTTTTTTTTCACTACGACTTGTGACAAAAACAGGAGCAATCTCGTGGTTCGGGATTCTTATGTCTACGTCATATATTTGCCTTTTTCACATCTGAGCATTCCATCTTGATTGTTTTTACTCATGGAGTTCGATATTTCGAGTTGCTTCATATTTGTACTACGCTGGCTTGAGGTTTATTTGGTATTGATGATGGCAGTCGTTTCTGCTTTCACTGCTGTAAAAAGCAAGTGGCTATTATGGAAGGCATGGTTACTGCATCAGGCCTGTCCACTACACAACGAAAAGGTATAAAAACATCAACCAGTGGAAGTGGCCGATAAGGTCATGCTAGGCTCCTGCATTGGGGACCGAGAGATTCGCCCACGAAATGGTTGGGGACATTAAATGACAGCTAGGTGTCTCGATCAGAAGTTCAGTTCAGTTCTTTTAACCGTCAGCCTCGCACTTCTGTGTTCTGGTTTTGGCTGCTACCTCGCAGCGTCGTCGAGTCGACGGCAAAATAAATAGAAGCATAAAGTTAAAAACAGTCGAAAGCAGTGTGGCAGGTGGAAACCACAAGGTTGAAGTAGGAGCCCAAATGCAGCCCTGCCACTAGCCGCGACACCTAGCCTCGGGTAGCGACGCAGTTGTACTTGAAATCTTCCTTCGCCTACGTGGTTCTCACTTTTTTGTTTACTTCATATGCTTCTGGACTTGGCGATACTGCGAGGTAGAAGCCGAAACGGAGGCACATACGTGTGAGATTATTATTTGGAAGATGTAAGTGAGGCAAAACTACATCAGATGGATATCGCTGGACGTCGTACAATGTATTGCATTTCGTCTGGGTGCTTTCCTCCATTTGAATGGTCTTTCGATGCAGCTGTCACTGCAAGCTGCAGTTTCCTAGATGCTCTTTTAATGTATTCTCTTGTTACGTATTTTTCACCCTAATGAGATAATTTAGATTCATATCTGGCCGTCTATATGGTTGCTTTTCGGAAAGTGACATAGCCTGACCTCTGCCATGTGCATTACAGTTATGATGTGCAGTAGAGTCCTTCGGCTTACATCAAATTCAGCTAATCTCAGACCCTGGTCACCACGAGTACCGTGCCAGGAGCCGACTCATCGCGCACATTTGTGATTACTGGTTTTCATACGTCATGTGCAACGAACTGAGAAGACAAAACAATTCACAAATTACGTGACTCTAAAAACAGTCAGACCTGTCTTGTTGAGATGCATCGTATTTTCTTCAGTACGACCATCAGTCTGATGAACTAAATATGAATTAGCCTTGATAAAGGCATATTCTCCCCAACCGTCTGAAGGTCATGAATTGGATTACATTAATTACAGGTGACTTCTTTCATGATCGAATGTATTCTGCCTAATTTCGATTTTTAATTGGCCTCAGCCGAGCTGCTGAACTGGATCATTCGTTTTCGCAGCAGTGATAAAGGCCAAAAGCGAATTGCCTCTGGCAGATTCTGAATCACCTTGAGGTTTCGGTGACAGATCCCGTGCGAGTGCATACAATCTGGTTTTTTCACTTATGAGTCGTGTTTGAGGGATTGATTATTTCATGTTTTTTTGACGACACATTTGATTATAAACGTTTCCATCGATTGCAGGTACAGTTCACTTGATCATTGAGCGTGTACTTATCGTTATAATGACATCAGTTGCTGAATAATATATCACAAGAAACCAGTGCCAACCAAACCGACTATTACTAAAACGATGAGGGCAACGTTTTGCATGTCATGATATCCCCAGCTCTCGTGAACCGTTTCTCGCACCATCGTGCGCGTCTTTTAGTACCGCAACTCTGATAAATCGACCTAGGATTAGTGGCTTACCTCACCATCAACTCGCTCATTTTTTCCATCGCTGCACTCCAGCTCGTTTCGATTATGTCATGGGCATTTTCTGATCTGTCGAAGTCCATCAAGACCTTAAGTGCATCTAAAAACCAAGATCAGCTTGGAGTGTATCGGAAAATCGATGCGCCATGTAAAATGTTGTAGTAAAATTTTATTGTTCAATAACAGCGTAGTTGAAATCGTTGGTAGGTTGTCGACGTTTCGGTTACCACGGGCAACCTTTTTCAAGACTGGTTTTTCTAGCAACCAGTCTCAACTCTGCGTTTTGTCTCACTATCATCGTATGATCGTTACCTTTGATATTTACTCACCTATGGCATCCTCAGGCAGCCGCGAAGAGACCAAAAGTGATTGATTTGACCCATCAATCAAATTAAGCATAATCACAGAAGTGAACTGTTGAGTTTTGGGTGACTGCGTGCCTAAACATGACGATCCAAAGTCTCGCTTCCGCCAGTGAATTTTGATGGTAATCGAATTCGCTTCTCTTATTGGTTCCTACATATTTCCCCACTCCAAACCTCAGGATCAAGGTTAACTCGAATTTTTTTCCTATTCCCGAGTAATCATACATGACTGTGAATTAAACGTCAAAACACGCTTTGTATTCTTTTGTCTCAAACATTGATGGGGCGAATTTTGTTCCCGTGTTCCTCCTTGCGCACTCAATATTTTCCCATTTGCGAATTTTTGCATTATTGCAATACTAAAGTGAAATTAATGGTATCTCCATTGACTACCATTGACTTTCGTCGGTGAATCTTACGCGGTCAAACCAAACAAAGGTCTTGCTTGGCCGGATTTGGTAGTGAACCCAATGACGGGAATGTCTAGTCGGTAATTTATGGGCAACGATCGAGGATCCCTGAACCGTCTCGCTCGTTCTCTGAATAATATAAACAAAAACGAAATTCGTGGCTTATCGAAGATGTTTTTCAGCTAATTATATCGGCGGCTTATCCACTCGTCTCCTGTTTTGTCTTTCTTCTCGCAGAATCAACGAGAAGATGAAAAAACTTCCCTTGTTCGGAGCGAAAAAAGAGAAAGCAAACTAAATCACTCCCGATATCTGTTTCAACACCCGGAGCAAAAGTTGTCATTCTTCCAAATTTCGATTAGATCTACCAATAACCAAAAAGTCGTATATCTGCCGGTGTTTTAGTCTCCGTGTTACTCACGGTTTGTCCTTCACCGGTACGCCCAATGCTGGCGGGAAAGTGCAGGCAACTGGAATGTAACCATTTGGATGACCAAAAATCCACTTCATTGTACCTATTACCCTCCACCTTTTCCTGCTGCTGTTGCTACAGCTCCCCCAACATAGTTCCCGTGTTTCAAACGACACTGTTTCTGGCTCTCTTTCGATTTGCTCGTTCCCTCTGTACTGAATAATTATTTCTGTTTCCCCACTTTCATTTTCTTCTCATGATTACAATTTCCAACCTAACTGCTTCCTATTGATAAGACTAGCTTGTGCGTGTTTTTCTCAATGTGTGTTCTTTCTTGCATTTGGCTCGTTGAACCACTTAATGAACACCTGCGAAAATGTATCTGTTCGTTCCTCTCACTTTGTTTCCCCCGAATTCGTCAGCAGTGTGCAAACCTTTTTCACTTTCATTTGTATTTTTTCCTTGCGTGTAGCTTGTGTCCTCGACACATGTTGACAAGTAATTGTTCTGTACGGGTCTACGATACTTGCGTACAATACTGTCTTCATAAAATACATCGTTCCCCCATATCTCCATTTCGGTTCCGTATTGTACTTGAGTAGTTCCCCACTCTCGGGCATGGTTTCCTGATCGTCCGTTATCATTTGATTTAGCCCATTACTCTTCTACTTTTTTCGCGTTTTCCAGATTTGTTACTTTCTTCTTCAGGTTTGAGCATCTTTTGTCTCCACGTCATCTGCGCTTTTGAAGGACACGAATTACGTTTTTTTCTGTGCACAGGATTTGATATGAGCTGCAAAGTTTTCATATCATTCGGCGACTAGAAAAGAATGTTACAATGAAGGGCCGCTTCTGTATGAGTACGATGGAAGAGGCAAGTCCTGTTGCACTTCAGCGACCGCTTTGACTCGATTCATAAAGCTACTGACCAAATGCAGAGGAAACGAGTTCTGCATTGTAGAATGAAGTAGTTAGATTGGAACGAACTTATGAAACGTACGAATGTAGAGGGTGCGAGGGCCACCATGGATCTTTTTAAACAAACTCTACCCAGGCTGTAATTTGCAGACCAATTAGAAGCTTTAATGGAATGTGAATTTCGATTCCTGGGAAACTTCGACTTCTTGAGCCATCCAGGACAGACAATAGGCATCGTCACATAGCTGAATCAGCTATTCAATAATCGACAAACGAAGTGATTGGTTTTCAGCACTAAAATATCTACTCGTGTTCACTCCATGTGTGTAGATGAACTGTGGAATAACGAGGTAACCTGAAGACCTACTGATGTTCACCGGGTGTTAGCTCCAGTTTTCAGTGTAAGCGGCCATCAGACATGCACCGGATACAGTGGTTTTCTGATTACCATCAGCACAGCTCTACGCTAGGAAACCTAAACAGTTCGACGTATTGCGAAGATAAGGAGAGAATAACGGATAGTATTTTCCAGTAGTTGAAGGTATGAGTACAAGAAAGTGACCTGGTAATGTTCTTCTATTTTTAGCAATTGATTTCATGAATCCCAGGTGGGTCTGGGGGCTAATGTGTATGCAATGCAACACATTCCGAACCGTTTGGTGATTGAGCTGTCCAGATGTGGTATTTACTTTGCTCCACCCAGGTGCAAAATGCCCTTAGAAGACTGTCAGGAGCCATCACTCGAGTGCCTAGGCTCTATACGACTTCCGAGCAGTCAGGCGAAGGATGAAGTAATACTTTGGATAAACAACGCTAGGGAAGCATTTCTCCAGCTACGACGGGCATTCTGGACCTGCAGTGAAATCAGCCTTCGGACTGAGGTGCGTATCTACCGTGCCACTATGCACCCCGTACTCAGCTGCGGCTGTGAACCTGGCCATCGAGAGCCGAGGATACTAGAAGTTGGAGGTTTTGGATCACTGGTGCCGGCGACGTATTTCGAAAACAAATTGGCGCGACAGAGTATCCAAAGATGAAGTTAGGGAACGGTGCTGCGAAAATTATGAACTCTCAAACTTCCTCCAATGTCGTCGACCGCGGTGGCTGAGTCATATCCTACGGCGACCCGAGGCGGTACTAACCAAACAAACATTGCCCTGAACCTTGCACTGGATGGTGCTATCGCCTTGGTGGCCATCTCAAAAGTTGGATCAACACTGTCGAGAAGGATGTAGAGCGCCTAGGCTTACGGTCGGTCTGTGATGCCCACCAAAGGAAGAAAAACTGGATCGCGATTTGCACTGAACTCGCTTCCAACAGTCGCTCATGGTCAGCTACGATACGAGATATTCATGGATCCGACTCATCCTCTAGCAGAAAATGGTCGCGCAAAACTAACAGTAAGTAAGTCAGGAGCATGTGCTTGCTCTCATCCTTTGTGGTGAGCAGTTAAAATTAACCAGTATCTTAAAGTACCTAGGGAGCTACGTTGAAGCAGGGGGTGATGTTAGGGAGGAGATCAACTCACGAATGATGAATGCCAAACTGACTTTCGTGAACCTGCCACTTGTGGTGCCGCTACAACATCCGTCTCATCGAATAGACGAGTCAATGGTGCCATCGCTCATTGTTTTGCTCTACGGTTGTGAACCCTGACTGCTGAAGCCGCTCAGAAACTTTCCGTATTTGACCACCGGTGTCTCCAAGGTTTTGTTCGCTTTTAGTGGGAACACTGAGTAGCGGCGAGGTTCGTCGCCGTGTGTTGGGTGTAGATAACCACTTCCCTGACAATAAGTACATCGTTTCCGGGGGCCTGGGCACGCTACGCGTGTTTACGCGCTGTATATCATTTCATGCGCCGTTTGCGTTTCCTGATTATGGCTGGGACAAGCGACGCGGTGGTCAGACCATGACTTGGTGTAGGAGTATGAATGAAGTTACGCCAGCACTGACAGTTGGGGCGTCTTGACGAAGAGTGAGGATTGTTGTTGGTTAGGGATGCTGAGGGATATGACTCAGGACCAAAGCCAGTGGCGTGGTTAGAAAACCATCGGGTCCCAAAGATTTGAAGCAAATCTTCCAAGAAATTACGAAGGTGCGTGTCATCGAACAGATGAGAAAACTGTTCACTTCCCCCTCAGCCCCCGTTTCTGCTGTTGGTCGCCTACCTGATTCCAGGCTCAGTGCGATATAATATAACTAGAAAGTCCAACATACCGTAGACAACTAAGTTCACTAATCACGGGGTTTGTATCCTTTATTCATGTCACGGACCGACTACTCTCACGCACGTCTATCCGCCACGTGCATGGGCGAACTGTTTAATGGTGACTCCTTTATTTTCCTGAATTTATAATCTCATTGAGGTTTGGGAACTTTTAAATGGAGTTCGGAGCGAATAGCTAATTTCAAGTTAGCTTTGCGCTAGTGACTTTTCTCGTTTTATTTTTCGCCCACCGTACTGCGAATCATTTCGGTCACTTTACCACCTAGTTGGAGTTGATGCTAGCAGAATGATGTTCTGGTTGTTATAACTTGTTGTATAAGTAAAAGTCATTCTAAGTTGGTTGGTCGTAAACCGAAAATCACAAGGAAAGTGAGAAATGCTGTTCAAGCATCTTGACTATAAGACGAGCTTTATTTCACAGCGGGCTAGTATTACGAGAATGGTAAACCAGTTATCAGTCATGGTTTTAGTTCTCTTAGTTTATCACTGGCTATCGGTTAAATTCCTCAATCTCCTTCGCATTCACAAGCGTCCAGTCCTCCAAAAGTTGCACTTGCTCACCGCTTTGGCGGACAGCATTTCCTTGTCGCCTCGGTCCGGCATTCGTCTGATCAACTGGGGTCTTATACGTGATCCTACACTCCAAGCCTCCGGGTCATGGTTCCCGGTTCTCTCTGATGGTGCGCTGGGCCCCCCAGCTGAAGCTGTTGGTATTTGCACTGTTATGGAGTCAGTACGTTTTCCCCTTTCCATCAAGAAGCACAAGTCCTGATCATTCAAATTGCTTCTTGCTGAGAGTTATTGCATTCAGTTAGCATGGTCACGAGGAAGTAGTTACATAGGTAGTATCATTTTGAAAGTGGTATTTACCAAAAATACGCATGTTTTGACTTTCGACCGTCCTGCAAAGTGAACTTTATCATAAAGATAATTTAATACGCGGCATTCTCGTCTTCTACCATCGAAACAAGTTCATGGGAAACGAAGTAGCAATATCCACACCGTAACTGATTTGCACACAGGCTGAAAAACGTCCCAAAGCCGTTTCGTCTGTTTCTTCTTGCAAGAATATGCATATAATAGCCTTTGCAAAGATGCATTCTCTCCTAAACGGAGCTACTTCGTGTTCTCATTCAGATTGGATGTTGCAAGAAGAATGATAGTAATGTGGCTCAAATAGAGTTCCGAATGCGCACCAAAATTGCCCACCAATAAAAAGTTCTTCGATCCTTGACAGTCGGTGCATTGTTCCAGCGTCTCTGCCCCCTCTCGAATGCAATCTTCAACATCCAAGCGCAGCCGCTGTTCTCATAGTCAACTCAAACTTGCGGCTGACTTTGAAACACCTCGGATTGGCACTTGTCGATGACTAAGGGTTTCAATTTTTCACCGGATGCACTACAGCATAACATCATAATCCACAGGTCGTTTGCTTTTTTCACGCCTGGACATTTTTCAACCGGCTGCACAAGACTTCTTTTTGTCAAGCTCCGAAACAACAAGTGTGTTTCATTAACACTAAGCGCGTGGCTCGACCAGTAATGTTGCGATGCGTTATCCCGAATTTCATCGAAATATGATGCAAAAACGGCGTCGTGGTTACTCTTCAATCACCAGTGTCTGGATCACCTGACAGGCGAATAGTATCGATGTCTTAGCATGAGACGGAACCACTCTCACTTCCAGTCAGCTGAAGACTGCATCATTAGTACTGACTGACGCACGTTAGGCTCGGTCAACGTGATCAAAAATCACAAAACCCAGTGGCATAGTAATTATGACTGCTATATTATCAATAGACAAAAGTGCGTAACCAATTATGTTGTGAAAAAAATCTTAAGTATGTTTTACGCGATGATTCTGTTTGTGGGGTGAAATTCCAGTTGAAGTGGCTCTTGTTCAGTTCCGGGGGCTTACTACATGGCAGGAGGCTTTCTACGGAGAAAATTTTCTTGCGGAGACATTATTGTAATCTAGCAAGATTGTTGTGCCTTCATTTCACCTATTGGGTATCATTTTCAAATCGGCACTTACACAGAAAGCGCGTGTTTACGTTCTGTTCAGAAATATGCTGAAAAGCAAGCTAAGTTCGATGTACTACATTGTGATTATCGTTCATTTTTGATCCCCGAACTGGTAAGTAGGGAGTGATGGACATAAGGTAGATCGTCGTCTACATATCGAACATAATCAGACCTTCTTATAGTAAATCGATGTGCTTTTCTGTTGCGGCCAACTTATGGGACTGCATTGCACCCCAACTGATACCACAAATTTACGCGTAGTAATTATTCATCAATCAAGTATCAATTCAGACGGTGTTTTCCTTCTCTTCCTCTCTCTCCTTTTGGCCAAAAACTGGGTAATCAGACTAGCTTTTTATCTCACTCAAACGACTCGTATCGTTTTTCTCAACCGCATTCAGCGATCGATGGTAGGATAGAATGATAGCGATCTGATCCATTTTCACGGATTTTTCCACCTCAATGAGTTAGCCAGAATCAAAATCATTATCGATTATATATATATATATATATATATATATATATATATATATATATATATATATATATATATATATATATATATATATATATAGAAAACACGAATAGCGAACAAGCTCGTTTTCGGTAACATCATCCTCGTGGCTAATACAGTTACATTTATAGGTTAGAAATGCATAAATTATGAACAATGTCTATGTGCTAAAGTGTGATTGGATGGTCATCAAAGTTGGTGTTGCGTAGTTAGGAAAGATAGGAGGGGAAATGTTGTTGTTTCGTGGTTGGGAAAGGGGGCCCGTGAAACAATGAACAAGGGTTTCGGGGATTATCCATTTCCGGTTTGAGCCAAAGGGTCAACGTACAGGTCACACTGAGCTCCAGGGTCGGTCTCGGATCGCGGCCAGGGTAGTTTGAGTGCCCTAACGAAACGTTTCTGAGAACAAAGCGATGGATTGAATAATCTGATTGCCACAGCCTCTGCCGTTGCTAGATGTTGTTTCCGAGCGGCCTTCGGCGCGTTCGTAGGGACTCTGTAGACTATTTTGAACGCGTCGTCGTTTACGCGATGTCCAGTGTCCGCAAGGTGTGCCACAATCGCGCTGGTGATGGATTTTCTGTCTCCCGTCGACAGCCAAGTTGGTTTGTGCTCTTTGATCCTTTGTGATAGTTGCCGTGTCGTTCTACCTATATAGCTTGCCGAACATGAGCAAACAAAGGAATAGGTTAGCATGGATGAGGTGAGGACAGGTAACTTGTCTTTTAGGTTCGTCGAGATCACTGGTCGACTGGTGAAGTGGGCACGCAGTGTAGCAGCGGGAAAGGTGCGAGCGATTGCCTTTTCCAAGCGTCTTATTAGTAACTCGCTTTTGTCATCTCCTTTGAAAGGGAGATGAATGTATAAATCTTTCTTCTTCACGGTCACTAGCGCTTGTCTCGTTTCCCTTTCTGCTATGTTCTTTTGAATGAAACGCTCGGGGTATCCGTTATCCAATAGCGTTTGCTTCAAAATGTCTAATTCATCACTCACCGTCTCATTCGAGCAAATCATTCGCACACGGGCTGCGAGTGAGCGAATAAGGTTACGCTTGCGTCCGATAGGTACAAAGCTGGCGAAATTGGTGTACTGGCCTGTCCACGTTGGTTTGCGAAATACACGACGGAGCAGTTTACCATCGCCACCTCTTAAACGAAACACATCTAGAAAGTGGAAAGTGTTCCTTTCTTCTACTTCCGACGTAAAGTCAACCGCATTATGAGCCTGGTTGAACTCCTCCACCAATGACTCCAGCCGTGTATGACTGTTAGTTAGGACAAAAATATCATCTACGTATCGACAGTAGATGGGCTGACTTCCTATCGTATCGCTAAGTTTCTCGTTTTCCAGCTTAGCCGTGAATATATCCGCAAGTAAAGGGCCTAGAGGTGACCCCATTGCTACTCCATCGGTCTGACGGTATATTTCTCCGTTGATACTGATAATGAAAGCCACTTCACTGCCAAACGATCATCACCTAGCTTACGGGAATAGGATGTCGCTATCTACTCACTGTCCCCAGATACCCACAGTCAAATAGAGCAGCCGAAAACTTCGCTCGCATATTGAAAAGTGTTCTAAAGGTGATCAATATATATATATATCCGACCTTAGCCAAAATACCTGGAACGCACATTAACCCGCTGGAGATTTTGAGTACGGTAAATTATGCCTCCCGGACTGACTGTGTTTGTGACCACAACAGACGGACAAAACACGCATCTTCTGATTTCAACCGCACCAATGTTGCCAGTGCTACTTTTTTGTGAGGACTCACTGGGGAATTTTGAATATTGTGTCGGGGTTGAGAGTGTTTATGATGGTTGGGAGACCGGCTCGGCTGGCACACTTAGCTGTGCTCAGTATTTTACTCCTGATTTTTACAATTCACCTATCCCACCAATCTCACATTTTGGTTATCAGCTGTCGAATTATGTTTTATGGTTGGTTGAAATTAAAAGCATCCAAGTGTTATGTTTATAGTTTTGGTTTGGTGTGTCGGTTGAATCCCTTCCGAGAGGTACTGTTGTTGTTTCACTTTATCCAATAAGCGAAGGCGGAAAAAGAGGACTGATAGCATGATTCTCTTCTAATCCTCTCATTGGGACTCACATTTGTTAGGATGTGCGATATGGATCGGTTCAATGCCCTCCTTGATCTATGGCAACGTTCAGTAAGGCGAAAACGTCTTCATCCAGCGGTGTACTGGAATTCCTAAACAAGATTGTGGATATCGTACCATCTTAGTTATTGTTTCATTTGGGTAGTTAAAACGTAGGCACAAGACGTGGCGATCTCAAATCATGCTGGCAACCGAAAACTGCGACAGGTGCCATTTATTCTCACCTTTATCACCGTTTTACGAGCTCTCGGCACGATTGCCGAGCGGACTGCTTTTATGCCGTGTCCAGCGCAATCCACTTCTAAGCCATACACTTGTAGGAGTTTTAACCGAAACATAATCAGGAAGAGTTCGGTAATAAGAAGATTGGAGCTGGGATGGGTAAACGATTGAATCCGTCGAATTTATCAGTCACAGACAGAAATGAGGGATTTGTGTCATTTGTTTGAATGCTCCAACGGGTTACACAGTGGACTTGAATAGCACCAGACGTAGACGGTATGTACTGTGATCAACATATAGTCAAAACCACCCTTGCGAACCAACAGATCACGACGCAACCTTGATTCTAACAACTGTCTGCCTCAAGTTCATCATCACGGATAAAAATGTAGCACGGAATATCTCGGTTTTATTCCCTCTCAACGGTTCATTCCTTTCTTCACCAATCAAATGGTACTGTGAAGGGTGTTCCCCGACAAGTATCACTCATTCCTTATGTAAATAAAAATGCGATAAAACAATGATAATATTACACTCATTTCAATTACGGTTTGCCGTTTCTTTTGAGTTCTCGGTCCTCTGGGATGTCTGCTTACGAACCGTATCAACAGAAAGTGGCCTAATTGTTGGTTAGACGAGGAAAACATCCCCGTTTGGTTGTTTGCATGAGACTGCAGTACGAAAAATGCGTCCACGTCCAAAAATTGTTGAATATTAGAGTAGGTCGGCTACCGTCGAACGAGACTTATTTAGAGGACTCTTTCGGACTGGAATCCTGTCGCTCGGAAATCCGGTAACAACTTTTGACTGTATGTTCTGACCGGTCTGTTCCTCATCGGTACGGGCTTCGGACGCTCCAGTCGACGATATGCCACGTGACATCTGCGGAATTAGTCTTGCGCAGACCACACCAAACTTGTCACCGAATTTGCACCCCCCCCCCTCAGTCGAGGATCAGAACCAAGTCGGTTCGGTACTGGCTTCTAAATTGTAGTTTTTAAATGTCCCACGTACACGAATTATATTGTTCAGATGTGCAAAGGAGAATGATGGGACCTGAGGTCAGGTGGGGAGGAGAATGCATGGTCTGAATTTAAATGAACGCACTGCTTTACAGTACTCGTCAAACCCCACGGTTCGCTTCTTTCAATTTACCCACGGTGGACAGAAATTCACTCATCGCAGCATCCGCCATGTTCGAGTCAACATGGGAAATCGTGGTGCAATGAATGAGTGAACGGTAGCAACCATCCCAAGTCTGGATAATTTACAGAACACAACACAGTCTCAAGTACGAATCCCAACTATATATTTACACGATTCAAGGTCACGTGGTAAAAAGGCATGAAAACGAATAACTAAATTGTGGACAGTCATCACACCTACCACAGCTCAAAAGAAGCTGGGAGGAGGAGGTTCTAGCCTCTGGGTGTTTGGGTGGCCAAGCGTTCAGAATGTCTCAACTCAGGTTCACTAGGTACTTCCGAATCAGAATCAACCTGTGAGGTATCTGGAACAGGAGGAATTTCAGAAACTCGGTAATGAATTTAGTCAACATGTTTCGGGTGCACCGATCCATCATCCATATGCAAAATTCGTTCCATACGATTACCAAGTTGCCCCAACACCATACCAGATGCTGGTCATAAATCATTTCCTCGTTGGTAGGATACATTAGCAGATTCAATGCATTTTAAATTCGAACGGAGCACTCGACACTCGCTGGACTAGAACGTGTGGTGCCGTGAGCTACATTTCTGTACTGAAGCGGGAAATCGTCCGTACGTCTTTCAGGCTCTTTGACCTTTGACGGATTGATCACCTTTAGAACACTTTTCAATATGCGAGCGAAGTTTTCGGCTGCTCTATTTGACTGTGGGTATCTGGGGGCAGTGAGTAGATAGCGACATCCTATTCCCGCAAGCTAGGTGATGATCGTTTTGCAGTGAAGTGGCTTTCATTATCAGTAATCAACACATGGGCACTGATTCCAGGCTGAATCTCTTCCCCAGGGCAGTCAGTTTGGATTCCGTTTTAGATGATAGTATGAGGTATACTTCCGGCCAACGAGAAAAGGAATCAGTGATCACTAGAGCCCAATATTTATTCAGAAACGGACCCCAATAGTTGACATGAACTCCTTCCGAAGCTTCTCAGGATACGGGCCATAGAGTTCATTTCGAAGGCAGAGGATTGGTTTTGTGCACATAACGGTCGGAACCTTTGGTGAATTGCGCAATATCGCAGTCAATTCCGGGTCACCATCAAATCAGGCGAGCCCAAGCCTTCATTTTCTCAATTCATAAATGACCAGAATACGAGTCAAATGGTAATAATTGCCGGAATGATGGAGAAATCAGAATGCTACCAATCAAACAGAATTCCATCTGGTGTCAGAACTAAGTCTTCTCTCCTTGAAAAAGTAGGAAAATTGAAGCCGTACACTGGCATTCTATCCTTGTTTAATCGCAGAGAAAATAGATTCAAAGTATTACCGTGAATCCTGAATTAGATCTTGTCGGCTTACAGGAAGCGGTTGCACGAGTAAACAATCGGAATCACACGGAGCACCTGACTGAGTGTATCTGGATAGATAATTCACATGCAGAATTCGCCTACCGCTACGATTTTGATTGTCATATGCATATACAGAAAATGCTATACACCATCGCTGGATCATTGCACCAGCGGAATTGTGCAATGATTCGGAGGGCTCATAAGTAAAACGGCGTGTCCCATGACCAGAAAAAATGGTGAATATGGATCGAAACATATTTATAATGCCTTTTGAAGGACCAGTAAACAGCCAAAGCTTCGCGTTGCATCTGGGTATAGCCTTCTTCGGCAGTAGTAAGTCGACGTGAAATATGAAGAACAGGGAGTCCATCCTGTTCTAGCACAACACAAATTCCAGTGAATGATACATCAAAAATGAGGGTGGAATGCAGTCTGGGAGTGAATGGACGCAGAACACGCCTTGGTTTTACAATATTGTACACTAGAAAGTAAATATTCTTCTCGTTTCGTTGGCCATGAGAAATTAACAGATAACAGTACCGTAAAAATAAGTTCTTGGAATGGAAGCGAAATTCTGAATAAAGAGCAAATAATATTGGACAGAAAGAACCAGAAATTGAAGTTTACTATTGTTTCGAGCGATTAGCGCGTCCAGCAAGACGATTAGGATCAATTTGGTAACCAGACTTAGCTATGTGATATCACGGAAAATCAAGAGAAGCAGAATTAAACACAAATTCAAAGGGCTAGTGGCAGTGTTAAATCCACAAAAACGTCGCAGTAGTTTATGATTCTGTCATCATGAGAAGCCTGTCTAGGTGCATAGATAGTAACATCATAGAGATGACACTCGACACCTTTGAGTCCCTCGATAACAGTAATCATAACAGACTGAAAGATGGCTGGAGAAACACCTAATGAAAAGGTTTGAAAGTTGTATGTAATAGGTAACATCATCCTCATGGCGAATACGGTTACAACTATAGGTTTGAAATGCCTAAATTATGAAAAATGTCCATATGTTGAAGTGTGATTGGGAAGTCATCAAAATTGGTGTTACGTAGGTGTGAAAGATAGGAGGGAAAATGTCGTTGTTCCGTGGTTGGGTAAAGGACCAGTGAAACGACGAACACAGGTTTCGGGGATTATCTGTTTCCGGTTTCAACAAAACGGTCAGCGTTTGGATCACACTGAGTTCCAGGGTCAGTCTCGGATCGCGGCCATGACAGTATGAGTGCTTTAACGAAACGTTTTTGAGAACGAAGCGATACATTGAGTAATCTGATCGCCACAGCCTCTACCGTTGCTAGATGTTATTTTCGAGCGACTTTCGGCGCCTTCGTAGGGACTATAAAATATTTTGGACGCGTCGTCGTTTACGTAATGTCCAGTGTCCGCAAGGTGCGCCACAACTGGACTGGTGATGGATTCTCTGTTTCCCGTGGTCAGCCAAGCTGGTTTGTGCTCTTTGATCCTTTGTGATATCTTCCGTGTATTTCTACTCATATAGCTTGCTAAACACGAGCAAATAAACGAATAGGTTAGCACGGATGAAGTGAGGACAGATAGTTTGTCTTTTAGGTTCGTTGAGATCGCTGGTCGACTGATGAAGTGGGTGCGTAGTGTGGCAGCGGGAATGGTGCGAGCGATTGTCTTTTCCAAACGTTTTATTAGTAACTCGCTTTGTCAACTCCTTTGAAAGGGAGTTGAATGTATAACTCTTCTTAACGGTCACCAATGCCCGTCTCATTGCTCTTTCTGCCATGTTATTCTGAAAGAAGAGTTTGGGGTATCCGTCATTCAAAAGAGTTTTGCTTTAAAACGTCTAATTCTTCACTCACCGTCTCGTCGGAGCAGGAGAAAAAAAGGAACACTTCCCACTCTCTAGATCCACCCCTTTTAAGAGGGGACGATGGCAAACTGCTGCGTCGCGTGTATCGTAAACCAACATGGACAAGTTAGTACACCAATTTCGCCAGCTTTGTACCTTTTGAGAGTAAACGTCACCCAATTAGCTCCCTCGCAGCCTGTGTGTGAATGATTTGCTTGTATTTACTTAATGAACAGAGGATCGACGGTGTGTAAAGTTCTACCGTCGGGACTAAGTATTTGGCCGTACACTGAATTTCGAAGAGGAAGACGGCGCATTGGATGACTTCTTAGATGAACCACACAACTTGATCGAAACAGTAACATCCGTAGGTTTATTCACATCCTCGCACTGCTCACATAAACCACGCACATTTTGCAGACTGGGGTTTGGCCACAGGAGGAGTTTTTGTCGCAGCTGAAAACAGTTGTTGCCTTCAAAGTGCCGATCATGCAGTTGTGTTTCAAGCTGATCACCGAAATTAGATCGAGCAACTTGAGCCTGCAGCTGAGATATGGATGCACGAATATTTTATGGAACCACCACGCTGAATTTGAAGAAATTTAGTTCCTTCTGCAATTTCCGAAATTCACAGGCTGAACGAGATCCAGCACTCATTTCTTCATTTTCCGCACTTCCGGACAACTAGTTTCTTCGGGAATGTCAAATCCTAATAACAAAATAAGCTGACATGCCCGCAAGACCTGGGAAAATCGCTATTTTTTGCTCTTAGGAAAAGCGATCACAAGCAATGCACCGCAGTTCGGAAAGTTCGAAATAATTCTCAACCTCGCACTCGGGAGTAGTTAGATCAAAAATTTCCAGATTACTAAGTCAATCCACTGTCGAGAAGCCAAATGTGAAATCTCAGCACAATGAACGAGTGGTGGAAACTATGCCCAGTCTGAATTAATTACAGAGCACAACATAGTTTTAAGTACGAATACCAATTATATATTCACACGATCCAAGGTCTCGTGCAAGTTATGGTATAAAGGCATGATAATGAATAATTAAATGAGAACTGTCATTATGAAGCAGTGGAATCAAGTTGACCACAGCGTCGTCGGCTACGACTTGCGGAGTTGTATACATGGATGCAAATATCACTAGAACACCCATCTTCATTCTGGCCACGAATTAGTTTGCACTAAGCTGTCCATTCTCTTCGGTGGGAGCTTCAAATGCATGCTTCAAAGATTGCTAAATGGCGATAAGTTTTCCAGTCTGTCAAGCCTATCCGTCTTCCAAAGCTCACTACCTGAAAAGCTAGCTGCTATCCCACCTGGTAACATAATCCGGTACTCATCGCTTATCATGAATGTATTGCGGTCAGCTGGTATGGTAATTTGTGGCTCGCCACGTCCTGTCTTAACACTCCAGATCTCCGCTGAATCTTTACACCTTCTGGACCTGCGCCCGTCGATCCGGCTGGAGGTAGGTAGAACGAAGCAAGACCCGTAATGAGACGTGCACTCAAAGCGATTCCTCGTAGGGACCGCGAAACCTGGTTGTGGCAACGAGCTTCAGAGATAAAACGTGTTGTAGCTACGGAAAATTCCTGTGAATTTGGCGGTTCGCCGGTTCACAATCAATAGTGGTTTTTGAAAGCCGGGAGGAGCACTTGCAGACAGTTCAGCCGGCATTCTGTGTCAGCAACTACAAAGACTCTTCCAGTACACGTCCTGTGGTCTTTTCGACAGATCCACCTATTAAACCGGAGATCCATAAGAATCTCAAGCCTTCAAGCTTCACGAATCACCGGACTTCGACGGCCATCCCCTAGCCGTTTTTCAAGATGGAGAAAAAACAGCTTGTTGGAAAACTTTATCTGTTGTTCTCAAAAGTCTGGAATTCTGAGCTTTTCTCTACATTTTGGGAAGGATAGATTGTTGTCCCCGTTTTTACAAAGGGCTCGCGTAGTGATGGGGCTAACCAGAAGAAAGTAGGCCTTATTCCAGCAGAGTCGAAGCTGTTTGCATCTATCATGCATTGCAAGCTGTACCAAACGAGGGAAGAGTGGAATCGCGAGAAACAGGCTGGGTTTCGCGCCGGTTGTGGATGTATCAACCGAATCTTCAACCCCTAACAGCTGCCAGAGCACCGTTATACTTGCCTGAGACCAACGATCATCGCGTTCCTAGACATTCGCACGGAGTTCGACCCTGTCGACAAGAGCGCACTATGAAATTGTGCTATTCGTAATACTTCTACCGAGAGGAATTTGAAATCATTCCAATTTAGAAGTACGAAAACCAAAATAGCAAGCAGGCCAAGACCGTGGAATCACACTCTAATTCTGTTGTAGAATCAATCTGTGCAAATATTTTAAATCAAAAAGTAATCGATAGGTTGCCAGTCAACCAATCACAAGCAGCTTTTGTTGTACTTGTTCCTCACGATCCCGACTAGTTGATTTTCCCAACCATGTATGGCCACGAAGCTGCGTCGGATCATCCCGTGAAATGCTTGTTGAATCACGACAACCTTCCTCCCTCAAGAAATCCTCATCTATTTGGCTTGACTGTCGTACTGATCTTCTAACTGGAGCTGGTGACTGTGGATGGATCTCTTCCGTTTCCACTGGAGGAACAGGTGGGTCGTCAACTTTAATAACATTACCGTTTGGATCCTCCGTCGACAATTGGAAGTGAATTTGGCTGAGCTGGCGTTGATTTACTGATGCCTCATCAAGATCCATAATCTCGACCATGGATCGACTAACTTGTCTGGTGATGATTCCCTGAGTTAGTCAAAGTTAACAGAGTTGCGTACGCTAATCAGTAAATAGAACAAAAGCACGTGCGTGGAGATGAACGGGCTGTCAGATACTGACTACGGTAGGCGGAGGTATAAGGAAGGGACAAGCTAACGGAAACAATGAATCACTATCAGTCTGTCAAGGAGCTAGCCATATGTGAGTGGTAGACTTGAACAGAACAGAGCGCAGCGCAGACAGGCATCGCATGCTTCAGTGCAAGGCGAACGGGACAGGAATGAATCACGCGCGAATGCCAATAACACATGGACTGGCCCAACAACAAATTTCCATGATAGTATGTGATATCACCGGAATCAGGACACATCAGAGATTACCACAGTCTTCTAGACCAGAATAACACAGCAGGACACTTTTTGGTGGTCGCGGGCACCGCGCTCCGGTGTAGCAGCAGAAAATTTTCGTGGAAAGTCTCCAAGTCGGGTGATGTTCTCTGGTGAGGTAATACTAGTGCACTTTTCACGGAATGCACCAAGTTCTGTGCTGCACCATTTGAGAACGGGTGGCGGGGCTCCGTATGCAGATACCAACGTCTGATATTGTCGGGCTAATTTTTTTGTTCCCTGGCATAGAACTTCGACCCGCCATCAGTGACCAATAGTTGGTAAATTGCATCCCTGCTGAAGCTTTTTCGTAGCACTTGAATCACGTAGGAAGTATTTGGTGTACAGGTCACGGATACCTCCGGTCGTTTGGAGAAAGTACCTATCAGCATTAAGGTGTGGAGACGGTTCAAGAACGGGCCGCAAAGGTCGACATGAAGCCTGTGCCATAAAATGTTACTTTAGGGCCACGGGTCCCAGCTACTTGATATCAGCTGGACCTTCGGCAAGCATTCCTCACAATTCTTTGACGCAGGGCAGAAGACCACTTCCAACTCCGGCCGCGAACATATCCGTCGAGCCAGTGTCTTCAACTTCTCCACGACCAAGTGGCCTGTGTGCAGTTCAGCCAAAATCGACTCGTGCAGTGGAGGTCGTATGACAGTTTGGTAGCCACGACAAAGGACTGCTTCGGGTTAGATACTTAATTCCTGTCGGATCATGAAGAATTGAGGATACTTTTGCTTCACCTCGGGCTGCCCCCCCCCTTCCTGATCGCCGAAAAAACTGATGAGTAATAGCGTTTTATCTTCATCCCCAGATCTTCCCTCGGCAAAGATGCAGCCCGCGAAATGAAAAAGAGGTTGCTCAGTCGCGGCAAGTCATGAGTATCGTGACGGGAAGACCATCCGCGGGACGGTCTTGTAGGTTTGATGAGGAATGTCGTAGATGTTGACAATCGGGACAGAGCTCCATTGCAGAAGCTTAGCTGCCGTCGATTTGGTGATGGATTTTTCTCGGCCTAGTAGAAATTGGAGGACTTGGTGGCCGGCGGCCGTAGTAAACCTCATCCCAAAGGGGTTTATGTAACGTTGACGTACCTCCCAGCGTCTGAGAATAAACACTTCTGCAGCACTGGGAAGACGCGAGACACAGATTAATGGGAACCCATCCTGTTCCCGAACTGCTTCAATCTTCGGACACTTCGGTATTGAACTTGGTTCGTTTATATAGCGCAAATGGGGCGCGAAAGGGTGCTGGTCGGCCGACAGTATTTTGTACAAGACCGCGTAGAGTTCATTCACATTGTTCGTCGCACTGCCACACGTCGGACAACTGGAGCAGGAACCATGGTTGGGCTCCAATCGCAAAGTTTAGAATGAAGCAAGAATTTCACTGCGGGAGTCCCAGGATTGACCGTAAGTGTGTCTGATGCCTAGGTGACTCAGTCCCAATCAGCGGTTTGAAACGATGAAGAGAGAAAATGAGGAAGCTCAGTTCACTGACGCCAAATTCGCAATTTATGGGTCTGATCGACATGTTTCACTCCACAAGTCTCCCCAGCAGCTGTTGCAGTTGACCGCCATGTTTTCCCCACATAGATCCAAAAATAAGCACGTAATCCTTGTCAGCTGCAGCCTGAAAGATCTCGGATGACAATTGCAGACCGAACTGCAAGAAATTATGCGGGGAAATGCACAAGTGAGTGTTGATGATTGCTAGTGGTTTGGACTCAGTGTTCAGCGGGACTTCAGCTATGTACCAGCCGGGTCAACCCTCGAGGAGTATTTGCTTCGAGCATGCATTTCATGAGGTCCTGTGGCTCCACGATGATCGCCGCACACGTCCATAACCGCGGATTCGGGGTTTGCGGATAATCACTGGGATTTCGGTGTCTGTCCAAAACTTTTCACTGCCATCTTAATGGGAGTCGCCCGACTGGATGAAGCCACACATATAATGAGACCGTCTCGTTCCACCTTGGTAAGCTTCTGCAGAACTCCCTCTCACTGGCAGTAAAATAACACTTATCGCTTCAACAACACTGGATTAACGTCAGCTTCCAACTTTGCAGGTTCACCCTCCCTTTATATTTTGTTGTTAGAGCAATGGGCTTTCAATTTCGGGTGAATAAACTGATTCACCGGAGTCTCTAAAGTTGTCTGTAGGGTTACTGATTTGTCCAATGCGGACAGGGCCTTCAAACCCAAGATCAACGGACTGCCTACTGAAATAAGAATCGTATTGGAACATACTGTATTTTCAACCAAATCATCAGTATGGTCTCGCCAAGCAGACCAGGAAGATGACCAGAAAAAACAGTGGATACAAATGTCAGTGAGTTTTATGGACACACTGGTTTGGAAATGATTTGGCAATACTAGACTCGGAGATCCAAGTATCCTCAGTAAACGGACGCAACAAGCCGCTCTGGAATTTGGTTAGTGTGGTTCGAACCACGCGTAATTTTCGATGTGTATACCGTATTGGCATCATCCTTCGAATCACCAGGGGTGGCATTTGCCACATTACATCTGAATTGGAGGCATACCATGCGGGTATGGCCAGTCTCCCAACAGGAATTACATGCCTAATTACGGAACCGGCTGTGGTCAAACGAGCACCGCGGTGAACTTCTGACCCTGATGTCCCGGGTTCAAGTCCTCTCGCAATCACCGACCACTCCCAATTGGAGGCTTTTAATGGGTCACGACCTCTTCCTGAAATACTGTACTTTTGATGTACGATAAAAAGGAAATAAAGGAGAAATAAAAATGAAGATAGTGGAATGGCGAAGGAATTGGTCACAAGAAAAACAGCAATTCAACTGCGCTGGTTTGTGCTCAGGAGTCTTCGTTTAGGTTGATTTCGGTTGAAGTTTTCGGTGTTAACTACTTGGCATACGGAACTGAATATTATGACAATGCAATATCTCCATAACACCTCCATGAAGCCATGAAAATTTGTGAGAGTTTTATCTAACCGGTCAGCAGTACACAACGGAATAGGTAGTGCCGAGACTACGGCTACTAGGAGGTGATAAGACCAGACAAGAACAGCAAGAATCTATTCTATCGGATTTTATCAGTACAAACTCGTTTATGTACAAAAGGAGGCATGCAGCTATTGGCATATAACGTATTGAACAGTAATACAGCAATTCCCCTGTATCCACACAACGTGACTGTCAAAGTCCGACTCCACCTGATGGGTTAGATACTGAGAGCTGGGCAATAGTGCACTGGCTCATCAGCGCGGGGATTTCATTCACCACACAATTCCACTACTGGTTATATTTCCACTGACCATACATGCTGAAATCGCTCCAATCCAGAACTAAGTAAACAAAAATAGCAAGAAAACTAAGAGTGGAGCATTGCACGGCAATTATATATATATATATATATATATATATATATATATATATATATATATATATATATATATATATATATATATATATATACCCCGTGTAAGCCTTCCTTGATCTGAGAGCGACGTTCGATTCAGTCGACTTCACAGTTCTCTGGTGCTGCCTCTTACTGAAGGGTGTGCCAGAGAAATTTAGTATTCTTTTCCAATGCTTGTACGCAAACATCCGGAGCCGACTTCTTGTTTATGGCGATCTTCCACCGGAGTTCATCACCAGAGGTAGTGTTTGTCAGTTTTGTAATTGAAAAGTTTTCTTAGATGGCCCTATACGTGTGAGAATCGTGGTGTAGACCTGTGCTCAGAAACTAAGCTATCTGACTTGGAATACGCGGACGATTTTGTTCTTGTGAGTGAAGATCCAGGTAAGTAGCAGGCTATCCTGGATGGCCTAAACAACATAAAGGCGGTGTTTGGGATGCTTCTTGCACTTTCAAAGTGTAAATTACTGCTCCAGGACTGGCTCAAAACCAAACCTCTTCTTGGTAGGGCGAGCTCTAGCTGAAGTAGATAAGTTTTGTTACCAGGACAGTTACATCTCACCAGGTGGACAGATATCGGATGAAGTTTCGTCGCGCATACAGTAGGGGTGTTTGGCTTTTACCAATATCAGTCCTCTGTGGAGCCGGTGTGATATCTTATGGTCTGTTAAGTGTCGACTTTACACTGCGGAAGACAGATCGGTTCTTTTATATAGCTCAGAAAGATGACTGTTAAAGACAAAAGGTAGACTAAAATTGCCAGTGTTTGAGCATCGATGTCTTCTCAGTATTTCTCATATATGGTGGGATCACCGTATTTGCAATGCTGAGGTTAGGCGTACTGCGTTCGGAACCAATGGTCATTCCTCGGCACAAGCACTGAAACCAAACAGGTTAAGATGGCTGGGACATGTTTTAAGCGTGCCCAACGACAGACTTCCTCGGCGTACGCTGTAGGTCGAGTTGGTCAGTTCATAACAAGCAGAATTGTATGAAAACTTTGACCTTTGGATTTGGACGAGTAGGACTTGTGACACTACCGGGTTGGCGTCCACGAGACCTGCCTACCAAATGGATGGGGACTTTAGGAGCTGGGGCTAGGTTTCGCGACCAGCCGCGATCTCTTTCTTTTTCTACAGGATTTGCGTTGATTACTTTGTTCTCAGTTGTTTCTCACTTTATGCTTCCATTCCTTTACTCCTCCACTCGACGATGTTGTGAGTTAGTAACGAAAACCGGAGCACAGAAGTCTGGAAGACATACCAGATTGCAGACGGTCTATTCAAACTTTTAGTCTGGGTAAGCCCTCAAACAATTAGGCTAAAACTCATCCTCCCATTTTCAACAAAGATGTGCAGTCAACGGCAAAGTTGTACTCGCTCGGTCAGAGAGTATCATCTCATGTTTCGTTTTTCCTCCCCACATGAGGGTATTAACTTCATAGTCCTCTAGCCTTCAATAATTTTTTGATCCCTGATACTACTTTTCAAGTAACATAACAGACTTCATCATATTAGTACTAGTTATACTACTGCGACAGAGTAGGCACACTACTACTCATTGATCAAGAGCAGTAATAGACCACGGAACGAGAGCGAACGTGGGTACATCACACAGACTGAACCTAATGAGATGAAGTAAAACGTAAAACATGGACTCCTTTATCCGATCTGATAAGGACTAAATTAAAGTAGACTGGATATGTTTGATGAATTGGTATAACTTTTTTTAACTTCTACCTAATTCTGGGATTGCCTAAGGGTATTATTCGCTGTGAAGTTTCTTGCGGAGCTGAATGTCATTTGGCTCATAAGATGAAATAAATCCCAAGAATTATGCGAACATATTTATGGGAGAAGCTAATACCGGAGGCCAACTAAACGGTCCTAAAGTGCTCCAACCAGCGTTCGAGGAGCCACTAATTATCATGGATTGATGAACCTTCCGATTTACAGTTGGTCTTAATCACACCTAAAGGTTTCCTAACGAGGACTCGAATGAGATGGAAAGGCTAGTGGCAATTTTCCTTGGAGGCAGCAAGCTCTATCTCTGCTGCATTTTGGAATCACTAGATTTCGCGATCTTTGCTAGGAATGGCTTTCTGCTCACTTCTCCTCAAGAGTAGCTTCTCACTATGCCCGTTCCTTGCGGGAATTGACCTGCAGGTGTCGAGAAAACTTAGAACTTCTGAGGGCATCGCGATGCGAATTGACAGATCACAACTCACTACGCCAGCGAAGTAGAGAGCATTATTGATGAGCGGAAAGTGTTTCCTAATGTAGCCAGGTTGGATCAGTTCTAGATTTTCAGTTAAATTTTTGGGAAATGGAAAGGTAAACTGGTTGGGACAGCTTATAGCAATCTAACCGTCGTTGAATCGTGCGGCTGGAATACATAGCGAAGCACATGAACAGCTGGGTGTATGGTAAAACTCGGTCAGATTCAACAGAGGTGCTCCAGCACGATCAACAGTCTTGTATAGAACCGCGCCATTTGTGGCTTATTGTGACGTGATCGGTCGCGGCTGACAGAAGACCAGAATCCGGTGAACTCTTCTTGGTGCATTGGTGATTAGCGTGCCTGAAACTCGTACTGACGAGAAAGAGGAGTAACAGCCCAGTAATGGCTATTTACGGAAATCCGGTCTGGCATCGTTATTTCAGTTCTCTCACTAAAGGCCAAACCAATGACAGGAAGACTAAAGGTTTCAGTCTGAGGGTTGAAAAGTCGCAGTAAGATTGGATGTGGGCTTTAATCTAAAAACTGAACTGGAGTATTAGATGCAAGTCTCTTGGATGCAACACATGTCGATGGAAAAAGTTTCAAGCATTCTAGCCAAATATACTTATTTTCGCACAGGCACCAAGGTTTGAACGTTGAACACGTCTAATATGAATGACCATCTAGCTTCTGTACAGCTAACTGAATTCTGCGTGACCGCCGTTTTGTTCCGGGAAACTCGGTGGGCAGTCGACGAGTAAATGGGGCACAAAAAAGGACAGTGTCACGTTCGCTGTGCCACAATGCTGTGCACATATTTATGTGGACTCGTAGAATGGATAACGTTAAGTAAGCGAACACAATCGACCATACCGTCAAACGGTGACGCTGATGGTCCTCGACCATTTATTCATTAAGCCAAAGCCCAAGTTATCTACGGTAAGTTGCGAAATTTGTGGTCACCCCGTATCCACAAACTAGAGACAAGTCCGGCACTATACAACTCTACTATCTTGGTAGGTAACCTCACAAGTAACCCATTGCTGAAATAAAGATGCAAATGGCTTGAGTTCTATTGAAAACCAGTACTTTTGGGAGACAGCCTTGTGTTGCAGAGCACACAGAATAACACAAGGATTTTGCCAGTCATACCCACAATCTGGATTCCCGGTCAATTCCAACCTCTGCATTCCTCAATTGTGTGTCTTCGACGTGACATACTGTCCATTGTTTCAGTTAAAAATGGACCTCTAATCTTCGCTTTCAGGGAAATCAGAAACCACTTCGAATCACTTTGCTTCAGTTCACAATAAGGCGTAAAAATTATCGGTTTTTGACACAGTAATATTAACTTCAGTGGCCAGACAATGGCCATCACAAGGCAGTTACCACATTTGAATCGCAGATTCGAATCTTTTCACTGATGGCCAACTTCTGGCTTCAGTACCTTTTTAACGACCACACCGTCTTCCTGAAATATTGTGGCCATACCATATTACGAAATCAGTGAAATTATAAAGTGTACACAAGATGCCGTGAACCGGTCCATCACTCAGTGAACACGTGTGATATTAGCGTAAATATCCCGGTTTCAATGGCTCCTTTTCTTGCCTAACTAAAATTGTCAAAACTTCTCCTTGAACTTTTCTTACGAAACTGCTTGATAAGTAGAAGAACTATTCTCATAAGATGTGATAAGGAATATGTGTAAGTTGCCACTGGAGAGCCTAAGAAACAATAACCGCACCAGCTTTGTTTTAAACGATTTGTTGCACACATTTATTGTGCCGCTTTTCTGACAAGCTGAACTGAAGAGGCGGGAGCGCAAACTTTATCTGCTTCCGCCACGGTTTCCAGTCCGATGTACAACAAGTCAAATAACGTCCACTCTGTTTGGTTTCGTTCGGCTTCAAGCACTGGATCGCTTCATCCTTGTGAATGCACTTGTATCATAACGATTAAACAGACCGGATAGTTTCACAGAGCTTCGTGTTGTTCCCAGAGGGTAAACTGACAACTGAGTTGTTTTTTGTTCCAAAGTTTAAATCATCTTGTCTGAGTCAATTTTCTATTCACAGCTATCCCATTTGTGCCTAATGACAGCGAATGAATGTTCCTTGTTGAACAGCCCGCTAGGGAAGCACAATTGTGATCTGTTTCCAGCTTTTTTGGGTTAGTCCCAATCAACCAATAGATCGACGTAGCTGTGGTTGACTGTTAGAATATTCGACGTGGCTAGTACGTAGACGAGTGTAGAAATTTTATCGGAAGTACACGACTGGTTTATTCTGTATGGTCTCTCAATAGAAAGACTTATCGGAGAATTGCGTTTTTGATTCCCAAATGAACTCTTCTATGAGAAGCATGCAGTCACACTCCTGACGCTCAGATGAAATTATTGTGAATTAAGTACCAAATAAGTGTTCGAGTATGAGTATGCGCAGACCGAGGAACAATGAGTATGCGTAATTGATGAATGGCAATAACCACTTAACGGTTGCTTCCAAGGAAATCGGTCTAATTATATTGCATACTATTTGCTTTCAAGAATCGATTTTCCTCCAAGTGAGAGGACGTTTGACTGTGTCAGTTTATCGGGCAACTTAGGCTTACATCATTTTTGAACAGCAGTTTAAAGAGTGTAAAAGATGTAACTTAGGCAATATATCGGAGAAAAATGACGGGGTTGTCAGCAAAATCCGGGTAGTTTTCCCGTCAAGCTTACATGAAATTCCGTGCTCGCGAGAATGGCAGTCATAGCAATGAGCAAATTCGCCATGAGCCCCTTGTTCGATTTCGTGATGAGTGTGCCATGTATCACGAACCGACGTTCCTGTGTTCATCAACTCGACTGATATGCGTAGCTTGTGTAAATACATGTTGAGCCAACCTAGTACACCTGCCTTTAAATGCAGTCTTTGGGAGCTCCATAAGACATGCACCACCGTATAGCATAAAATTAGTTCATTCGTGCTGATTAGCTCAGTTCATTTTGAGCAACCCATCAGTGCTGAGCTTGAATGTTCTCACGCCTAATTGTAATTCATGCAGAAGTGAGTTTTTATTCCCGATCAAAACCGTACCAACCAATCACGTGGATTTTACAGTGTCTACTTGTGTGAAAATCGCAAAATCCATGACAGGTTTTATTGAGGTTTAGTTCATCTTGACGAATCGATTAGTATTGCTTCTGTCTTGAGTTTTATGGTCATTTATTGATCTCCAGGGCTCACTTTCTACTCAGACTGCATCAATACTATGACCTTTCAGCGTATAGGTATGCACTAAGGACTTCTTTACTAAATGAAAGCTTAGGCGTGTCCATGAACCTCGTTCACCACGGTTCACTTTTACCAACTATCAACTACTCACGGTCCAGCGGCTTCGGTCGCTACACGGCAGCGAATAATTCGATCGGAAATCAAAAGGTGCTGGGACGAAGTGTATGACCAGCGGAATCTACGTGATGGCAACCAGTGCGATACTGGACCTTGCGTTTGATACGGGTCACAACAATCTGAGATGGGCCATTCACCGTCATCTAGCGTGTGTCTTCAAACCACTCTAAACGGATGAAAAAAGAACCTCTTGTATGGCCGGGGTTATTGCCGTCAGGTTACACTAACCTGTATTATGTTCTTCAGGGCACTACAGCTCCCTGAACCAGAGATCAACGAGATGGTGGGACTGGCACACAGAAGTGGTAAAACTCGTGGTTAATCTGTCCACACACACACGTGAAGTTATTGCATTTTTTATTGGTACGAAAAAGAAGGATCTGTGCTTAACACTACGTCTTCTTAGTTAGACTGATGAAACACATATAATGCAGTTTGCAATCATTCAGCAAGCAAAAAAACAAAGAAGCATGTGAGAATGGGTGTGACTTTTGGAGATTATTATGACATTAATGTTCATACGTGATCATGTATTCGAAATAAATCATTCTTTTTTCCTGATTCGTACGGCAGATACTGATTGGTGGATGATCGCGCAGTTTGGTCGAGTTCAAAAATGATAATTCTCAGATGAGAAAGGAAAGAACTTCGATGGTTCACTAAATGGATTCAAATTATTCCTGAATTGGTCATACCATTCGTCCAGTTAAACTTCACTATCTCAACGGCAGATTGAACAAAGCATTAAAAATGCATGACACAGAACGTACTATGTCGCTGCACAGTGCTTTCACTAATTCACAAGACGCCTCCTCACGCCCCCCTTCAAATATCTGCATTCGGTTGTATCTACCTCCCAGTGCATCAACTCCTTCTCTTCCAGCTGCAAGGAAACATAAATCGATAGGATCGACCGATCGCCGCAATATACAATGGCCGAACACTTTCCAAAGTACGTACGTGACGCGATAACTCAGCCTAGCACACAACATTCGACTGCTTCACGTAAGCCTACCTCGGCCATCGCTCACCTCGTGATAGGAAGTGGACGCACGGTAGATCCGGCGAACACGTTCTTGGTCTTGCTACACAATCGCAACAAATACCACCCAAAGATACTAGAGACATTACCGATCGTTCACACCAAACCGGCCCCTAGTCAAAAAGTGAATTGCCTTCACCATTGACCTACCGCAGCTTCAACCCATCATTTGCAGTCACACACACACACACACACACACATACCCACGAAGACATACACACACAGACACACACATAACTTCGAGCCCCATGAAAATGCTTTAATTAATTATGTCTTTTCATATCGTAATTATTTTTCTTGCTGGATATTGTACGTAAGCAACGGATGAGAGTACACGAAAGGAATTCCTCTCGAAGTACTTGTCTTCTGAGTTGTTCATTTAAGTGTTTGCGTTGGCTGCCATGACTTTCTGATAGCTTAACTTGGCGTTTAGATAGAAAAAGTTTCATCACCAGTCGAGATGACATTGCCAGTCATCGTCAGTCATGCGCCGACCACAGGTGATGAAAAGTTTGCGATCTAAACGCCAAGCTCAGCGGCCAGAATATCATGATATACTTCATTACGATTTTTGCTTATCCTTCTAAATTTAACTAAAAGGGACCAAATTGTTAGTTGGTATCCAAAGGACAATAGATGGATTTACGCTATAATGGATTAATCTGATATTCGGATAGTTAGCGCAGTTATTCGGATCTAAAATATTCCAGAGAAGTGTGAAACCCATAGGAATCAAATCACGTGGTTGAATTGATGATGTTATTTTGAGGGCCACAGATGAATTTACCTGGCTCCCAGTCATCAGTTATAAATTCTGATCGCGCTTCTAGGACGTTCACTAGCAAGCTGTCAAATTTTCGTGCCTGATACGTTGGTAGGGTCAAATCGAATTGGCTCTACACTAATACACCAAATCAATCGATAAATATGGAGAGGGAGCTAGAAACACAAAACTAATATCAGATAAATAGTTGGTGTGAGATTTCATCGGAAATATCATTAGGCAGAATGAGAGTGCTGAAGAAGATTTGATATGATAGAAATTAACAAGCATACAATCTTGATGATCACTGAATTATACTGAGAATGCTCTGAAAGCCCTAGAAGCAGAGAGCTGGCTACAGCTTTCAACTTTCCCACAAGTGTTGCACCGTCAAAGGATTTCAGTAAACGTGAATGAACGTATCTTCTTTCAGTTTGTGAAATTTTTCAGTGGTGAATTTTGTTGAAAAAGGTATGCGGTAAACAGACGTGTCTTTTCGATACTTCACATTAGGCCAATACGGTACATGTTCAGGATTTTGCAGAATGAGTAAACTAAGTAAACAGTCCGATGTTTACAGGATTCACAATAGCGACTGTCAGGCTGACAACAGTGCACTCGTCTTAACAATCCCGCTACTGGTTTCGCCAAGTGTGTGAGTCTGTCTCACCACCTCGCCGATCTTTGGCCTTGAAAATCTGTTTTATTTTTTCGAACACAAATTGGTCGATGCAAACTGATATCAATCGCCGCGTGTTAGCTGGTGCCTCGTACCGACAGCATGAGTCAAGACCGCACTGGTTAAGGGTTTTGTGAATACGTTTCGCTGACCAGCTAGAGCAGTGCTCTTGAACCCACTCAGGCAGACGCCAAGTACTTCTTCCAGAGTATTCCGCTTTACAGGAACTTCTATAAGAGCACAAAAAAGGAGGTCGAATAGCTTGGTGGTCTGTCTTTGGGTGTTAATCCTGAGAACGGACTGGTGCTGAACGGCATCCTATGTTTTGCTGCTTTGAATGTATTTGTTACCACATGCAATAATCCACGCCTCAAAGTTCTTGATGCCACATCTCCCTTAAATCCCATGTTTACGTAAAAAAGCTTCTTCTAGACATTCGGATATCTAGTCCGGGAACCAATGTCCATATGTTGTCGCCGGAAATCCTCTGGATACCCGTTTTCTTGCAGTGCTTTGCAGATTGTTCCCATTGCTTCTGGAAGTTTGCTTTCAGAGCATACCTGACATTTGTGATAATATATCATACTGAATTTCTTTCCTACTGTTTGGGTACGAAACTTTGAAAGTGAGTTTACTGACCCTGCCTGGGTGGTTGATATTCCGCTCGATCGGGGCATTTTTTTCCTGCAGAGTATCTAGGAGAGATACAGATTTATTTTCTTCTAATCTTATTGTGAATTTGAGATTCAGATGCGACTCACTGAAAGCCTGCAGTAATTCATGTACTTTATATTCGCACGGTTTCAGGCAAAAGATATCATCGACGTATCTTTTCTGCGTCGAAAAGCAGCTGACGGTTGGACTCAACTTGTTGTTTTCAGCTTTCACCATGAATATATCGGGAAGAAAAGAACAAAGTGGGGGTCCTGTTTCTATGCCATCTTTCTGCGTATACATATTACCGTCGAAATGAAACTGTACTTTTGAAGTGCACAAGGTCGGAAGTTCTTTGCGGTTTTTTTTCCTGCTACACCTGTGCTAATTTCTTCTGCTGACTCGTAATCGAAAATATTGTCTATAATTTTTTATAAAGGCAAGTTTGAGAATAATAATGAAAGGCATAGGGAAATTATTGCTTGTGAATTCGCGTTTTCTTACTGAATTGCGTCGACAAATTGAAAAGTGCCTTTCAGACTGTAACGTGATAATTTCCAGCGATGTGGTGTTGGAAAATGTCAGACACGTCGAGTATAGAACTGTGTTTGTCAAGTACCGATTTCTGAAAAAATATCTCCTTTCAGCACCACAATGAAGCGTTAGCCGATTCGGTGTTCACACATCAGTAGCAGCTCAGGCAAGACAAACAGATAATAAAATCCACTAGACAGATTGGTGTATAGTTGTTAGATCGCATAGTTATTGAACCCCTCTACAGGTTACCTCACTGCTCAATTTACCTGAGAGGATAGGATAAAGCACATACCTACAAATACATAGGGGTTTTTTAGAGATTCTGGAGAGATTGCGTCCAAAATCGGGTCACATTTCTGTTACTCTATTGAACGGAGGAGAATAGGAATGAAGTCAAAATTGGGCAAGATTTAATGATAGTACTGAGTGTTTCAATTTACATCAGTCATACACAGTAGGTTCGATCCGATACAATATTCTGTTTGGACGAATTGGTTGAAAAATACGGAAAGATATGAGGTGGGAACAAACTCGGTCAGTGTCCTCGTTGTACTTGCACAGTTTTGTGGGATTAGCTTCTGGTATCATGAATTCTTACTTGGAAACGGTTATTTATAACTTCACTTCGTTTTTGCTGCCTATTTGAAGAACTGTGCACGTATTAATGTTTGTGTCGATCAACCCTTTAGTAAATAAGCAATTCAGAAGATAAACAGTGCCTGGGGAATTCCTTTCGTGTATTCTTAACGGTAGCGTGTGTGGGAGATCTAGCACAATATCAATTTAAGTAAGAAACAAAATGAATAATTAAAGCAGTTTTATAGAGTTTGAAGCCTTGTGTATGTAGGTGTATATAGATATGTGCGTGTGTGCGTGAAAAGAATTACTCTCTCAGATTTTGTCTTGTGAATTGCCTGGTCAAGTTCATTACGAGATCTAAATCATTAAATTAATAATTCCGTCCACTCAGCTATAAAAGGGATTAATTTAGCCTTTTCGACTTTGCCCAATCTGTTTCTCACTAGTTAACCCACAATAGTGCAAGTAAATCGAAAATAGGGATTCGAAAATTTAGGGACCATTGGCGAGGATCTGAGGCTCAGGGCCCACGGTTCTTGACAGCAGTGCTGATGGCTTGACTACCACTCGTCAAATAATCAGCTCATTACGTTAAAGGGTTAGATTTCTGTGTCTAATCTTACTCTATCAATTTTCGTTCATACCTAGAATAGTTTATTTGTGGAAGGCTGTGGTGATTCAATTGAAATTTCACGGTACACTGGTCGATGCAGCTTTGTGGTTGCATACGTTGGGGAGCTCTGACCAATCAGAATCTCAGTGAACGTGTACAAAAACATCCCGTTGTGACTGGTTAGCCGTTAATCTATCAATTACTTCATTTGATAACATATTTATACGTTTCCGTTCTGAAGTAAAATTACAGTACTGTTCTGTGTAACACCAACTTAATCTGTAGTCGGGAAGGCAGACGAAAATAATGCTTCAAGACAGGTTTAGTCACAATGATGCCTGAAAGTAGTAATAACGAAGTACCTGCCAGTCACAAGACTCGTTATACTGTCAGAGGAAATCTGTAATTATGAGCCGGAAACTTAGAGTTGAGTAATGCACGAGCTCCAACTGTGTTAGGCGTAGTGACGAGTCGGACGGGAGTGAGTTGTTTTCTGTCACAAAGTTGACCGTGGGTAGCAGAGTTTGAACAGGACTCCTTAGACTTGGTACTTGGTGAATGACCACCGGTCATGCAAATTAGGAAATTGTTTTGCTTTGTGTATAATATTTGATATTTTTCAGAGGTCTGCCAGTCAGGATCTTAGCCAGTCACGGGATAACGTGGTTGAATTACCTAGCGAAATTGGCTGACTGCAAGATGTACTCAGTACACTTGGCAAAGTTGAGCTTAACAAAAAAGCCTCCTGTACTACTCTCCATAGGCGATTCAGTCACATTGGAATGGTTGTACACTTAGAATCCAGGTACGTTAGGTTGATTCCTGAGGTGTCATCCTGGTTCACGGACGGTGTCATATGTTCACCTCAGTTGAGTTCATGGTTGCAATCTTATTTGAATCATGAGGAAAGAGCACGGACAAAGAGTCTGTTCTCAGCATTACGGGAATGCATATCTGGTGAGTGGAAAAAATCGTGATACAGGTTGTGTGCCAGCGGGGAAATTTCTCCCGTCTTCCAGATATCACATCATACTATTTAGCTGAAATGTGAGTTTGTTAACTTGCTGAAGTCTTCAATACAATACAATACAATACAATACAATACAATACAATACAATACAATACAATACAATACAATACAATACAATACAATACAATACAATACAATACAATACAATACAATACAATACAATACAATACAATACAATACAATACAGTACAGTACAATACAACACAATACTTATAACCAGCTGAATTCAGTTTGATTAAGCTTCAACCATGCAAAAAGTCCGGCCGTCTTGGGTGCTAACTGCGAGCACCATTTACAGTTAGAATTAAAAAAGTCGAGAATCTTAAGCCGTTGGAAGAGAACTATAAAAACATTGGTGGTTATTCGATACAGAAATTACGTGAATACAACAATGTCATTGATCGCGACGCTTAACGGCGTCCTGCAATGTATCTAGCCGCTGAGTAAGTGTATCCGGTACATCCAAACTACAAAGTCTAACACACCCTATGTGCCCCCTTCCACTAATGAAGTTTTTCTTACCTGTCCACTATTTCTTGGACTGGCCGTCCTGACTGATCTTCCATCCGTTACTCGCCTCAGCGAAAACTGTACGCCGAGGTATCATATTAGCAGGGGAAGTGCTCAACGTATACCCCAGCCACCTGAACCTGGTGAGATTTTGTGTTTTATTGCATGACTTTCAGCTCAATATGTGACTTGGTTGTTTACTAAACCAATCATTTTTCAGGTAGAGTCCCACGTTTAACATATGACAAGATAGACCGGCGAGCCTTGTTAAATATTTTGGGCGTTTAAATCTGACACATCGAAACCAGTGCGATGTAATGATTTGATGGCTACCACTTTTTCACCATTCTTCGTGCTGAGTTATACATTTATTTCTGACAAACGTCATTCAACTAAGCACGCCCACTCCGTGAGCTATATGGTTTTACGTCGTTGGCTGACGTTTCTCAATCAGCATTCTGCATCAGGATGGGCCACTACTGAAAGAGCAGGGATGGACGTATTATTCAGATTTGAAGAAAGTAGAGTAAGCCACACATTTTGTGCTAAACTGCAAGCTGAGTTCAATGGAAAATACTTGAGAATAAATAGGCTTTAAACTCCAAGGATAGGAAGCCAGTTCTTTTGCCAGAAAAGAAAACGTATTCGGAGGATAGGTATTTTATTAAAAACTTAATCCATTTTTGAACGACGGAGTGAAAAATGAGTAAACGAGAAGAATAAATAGCTCACGGGTGATGATAGGTAATCTCTATACGGTTTTATTCTAGAATTTATGACCTAGTAAACTCTATTTACAATACATAAAAAGTGTTCATAATTGTCGTTTAAACCTACAAGTCTTCGGAAGGATTCAGGGGCCAGTTCACCATTCGCATACTAGTTGCCTTTTGGTAGACGTCGGATGAGCATTCTTGAGAAGCTTCACAATGTATTACTTGTGATAAGGAATAAATTAGAGCTAATTTTGACTCATATGAACTGGGCCATCCATTGTCGGCTGTAGAAAACGAATTGGTAAGTGGCTCCATTTGTCGAAGTTCTCTCGAGAGTTCATTTTTGACGCATAATCAATGAGTAGGTGAACAGTTCCCCGATAATTATACCAAGAGCGGACATACAGGCACTCCTCAACTGCTTGTACTGAGTTCAATTGTGCAATTGAACTGTGTAGCTTTATTGTTGAGTAGAATAGAATTCCATTAGAACAAAGATGGTAACGCATTTTTTGCTTATCTATGAGATTGATCTGTCATGCTTTGAGAGAAATCAGAGTCCTTTTGAAGCACCACTGACTCTAAGAACCACAATAATGTACAATTAAGCTCATAATGATTGATTTCTCGTCATATGATATCAGAAACTACCCCCCTAGGCTTCGTTACGTAGAGTTTAATCCTGGAGAAGAGCGGGTTTTGGTTGCTCTACACAGGCCTAAAACGAGTCAGAGTGATCACATGTACAGTGCTTCGTGCATACTGATGTGGTTGTATCAATGTGAACGAAGACGGATAGATCTCACTACGAAGTTCATTGATGTACTAGTCTAAACTGGTCGCATTAATTGCTCTTATCAATAATTAAAATCATAATCATGGGAAAGCAGGAACTCATGTGATTGATAAGTTGGACTTTTGCATGGGGTTCATTAGCCCAAATTATAGTTACTAGAATGTGCTGGTTACTAGGACAAAGAGACAGTCTTCACAGAAGGCTGTGTAACTCGGCCTTTACTAGTCGTGATTTTTTAATATGTTATGTCTGTGCAGTCTAACTGTACAAAGACTGTGGGGCCAACTTTCAAAACAAAACCAAGGCTTGAAGGTAAGAAAGGAGAAGATTCCATTGGTAAATGACTTGCAGTAGCAAGCTGAACGATTCGGAGCCCAACATAGTATCCATTTTAGGCTGACTAGTTAACTGGTCCCCTTTAAGTCTCAAGGACCACCCAGTTATGAATGATTCTGAGTCATAGTTGTGAAATTGTTTCGTGTTTCTTCCCGACAAGCTGCTTCCAAAAGGAGATTCAGCAACGAGCATGGCTACTATGAACGGTTATTTTGAGGAAGCTCAACGGTTAGCTGATAAGCGGTTGAGGAAAGGAGTGTTTCATTCTGTATTTTTAAAAATGAAATATAAAATACTAATTAGATAAGACCATGTAACTCTTGATCAGTTAAGATAACTTCTGGGTACCTCACCGAGTCTCTAGGTGGGTAGCACCAAGTTTTTGGCCCGAAGTCAATTCTAGGTCAAGACCCTTTGCTGCAACAGTGTTTGATGGGAGCTAATAAGTTTGGGCATACCAAGAATCACGTCATCAGCTTATCTGTTAAGCAAACTTTCATCTTACTTAGCGTGAAAGAGATTAACGTGGAAAAAAGAAGGGTAACAGACTTGCCTCTTGTAAAACACCTATTGTAGAAGGGAGCTTTGAAGAGGTTTGTCCATTAAATCGGGCGAATTAGTGATGGTTGTATAAGTATATGGACGGTAAATGTATGTGAGGTCAATTGACTTCGCACTCCTCAAGAACCTGGAGTAGTTTCGACTTGTTGACACAGTCAAATGGATCACTACAACTAAAAAAGCACACTCTGACATCCTGACATTTGCGGTCTAGTGAAGGGAAAATAAAGTTGGGTACGTAGTACCAGAGTACACAGTGCCAAGGAGGAGCTTTGGTAGACAAACTGGCTCTGATCCAGGACATTGGTTTGCGAGGATGTTCTACGCAGCACGAGCTTTTCAAATTCTTTGGAGGCGATTGATGTACAGGCGATAGGGCGTAATGTTGATGATCCGTTTTTAGACGCCGGAGTAATAGAAGCCACTCTCTAGCAGTCGGGAGTTTGCTTTGAGTTAAACACCCGCTGAATAGTTCCCACTCTATTGGAGACAGTGTTTCTGAGCACTCATTTAGGATTATCCCCGGCAGACCGTCTGGACAGCTTGCCTCGTTTGTCGAGAGTTTGTTTAGTTTTTTGTATACTCCGGAGGAGAGAATAGAATGCTAGACAGAGTTCAGCTGGGGGTCCAAAAATGAATTCAGTGTTATTGCTGATTGAGCGTCAGCAGCAAAGTATCCATTAAGTTTTTCAACACCTGCTGGAGGTGGACCTTTACTGGATCTCAAATCACTTAACTGCATAATGGTTTTACAGGTATCATGGCATTTCTTATTTGAAATTATAGATCATGTGTATCGGTCATTCAGCCTTTGTGGTTACACTTTGAGGGACTTGGATAAAATACTGACCGCATCATGGTCTCTAGTATTGAAAGTTCGTTCATGTTTTCGGCGTAACTGTTTCAGATATGGTGATGAGAACCTGTCAGAACGAAAGTATAAAGTTTATGTGGGACGACAAAATTGTCGCAAAAAATTAGTTTTTCATATGTTCACAGGATAAGGATAGGTCTGACTGAAGAAATAAGCTTGGATCAGCGTCGTCAAAGAATCTCTTTTGACGTGTCTTGTGGTCCGTGTAGATCAGCTGATGACTTAACCCAACGAAGTATGCAAGAAGCACTCTGGAAACGGTCTTCGTGGCCTGTGTCCGACCAGTCCAGCTTGCGTTGCCTGATTCACCAAAAGAATCAGCTTGTACTTTGACGTAGTTGGCTTGGGGAACAAAAACAGACAGTTACGAATCTGTGGGAAAGTTAACCGAAGTGGCAGGACTACTTTGATTACAGTTCAACTTAATGTTTAAAAAGCAGACCACTTATGGAAAATGAGAAATACAAGAAATCGAGAGAAAAGTGTGTTGTAAGCTTCGGAGTCATAAACTATTTCTTTTTAAAAGTAATTAATAATCATACTCTGCCAGGTCGATAAGACCACTGATGAAGGATAAAATAACTATATAAGAACCACCGATACCAAACATTTAATGACTTGCTTTACCCTTTCTCCCCATGAGTGTGAATCTTACGCAAATCTTCATCTAGACTCTCTTCTGGTCCGGTTTTACCGACTCAGTTTCTTTCCGAAGGAGAGTTGAGGCAACTGAACTAGAATGATTTATTTTACCAATGACATTTTTGAGATAAAGGTGTTCTCTTAACGAACGGGGATCTCAAAAGTACGTCCGGAATAACTTGTCAAACCGTTTCATAAGCATAAATGCTTAAAATAACCAGTACCGAGCGTCACAGCAAAAAAGGATTTGGTGGTTTTTCTGCCTGCTTTTGTTTATAGGAGTCATTAGTCACGGCCAGGTTCGGTTAAATCGAAGAAACAAAGAAGTGGGTTGTTACTAACATCCACTGAACCTTATTGATTTAACTGTATCAGAAATTGCTCATCGGTCAGATTTTTGCGATGACAGACAAACTGAATAGTGGGTGATTTTTGGGCTTTGTTGGTGGTCCAGTGTTCTATAGTGTTTGCCTGCTAAGTCGGAAGACAGAGATTTGAATCCCGTCATTGCCAGGTGTTTTTGGTGGTAGACAGTGATTTACTGATGTCCGGCTTATTACTAGCCCTGACCAGTTGGAACCTTATACGGCTCTCATCTCTGAGTCACAGGGTCTGGTTGCCAGCTATCCCTAACAGTTCAGTAGGATTTTGGGCCCTTGGCATATATATCTCCCGTTGCGCTGATGCGAAAACGTGTGATAGTATACCTCATTACCTATAGAAACACGTCTGAATGGATTTGAAGAGTGACACAGCAAGCCATCTCGTTGTTACGTGGAGGTAGGGTAATAAATTGGCCTTACTATTACACACACTCACGTGCCTGGGGAAAACAACAATCTCGAACCGCAAAGCCACCGAATTTCCTTGTTCCATTGATAACTCAGAAATCCTGACGCTGTCAACCGAAAGATAACCCAACGAAGAGGTCAAAACGCCCTGGAAAATCTCAGTGATACTTGCCACCAGATGTTTGCAATCGTAGTGTTGTTCCAACCCAGAACTGACGATTATCAGACGGAAATCATAACTCTCGGTTGAGGAGTACAACAAATATACGCAATTCAAAGGAACGTATTTAACTGTGAGAAAAACGCAATTTCAACTATATTTTCAATGTTGTAATAAAATGGCCTGTTTTTTTCGAATCTGAATTATTCAGCCAACAGAAACGTCCAGATCGTCTGGGTAAGAAGCAAACAGTGGAATAAACTACTTCGGAGTGAGCTTTATTTGCCGGATTATTCGATCAGTTTTGAGCTGATTCACAGAAAACCATAGTGGAAGGGTTAGTACTTTCAGCTTGACAGTTTTTCATCACTCAGTGTAAAATGAAACAGGGTTCTTTGTCTATTAAAATAATCTGTGCCATTGACAAACTGAAAGAGGAACTTCCCTTTAGGCACAACTAATCTATACATAATAATAACTTTGAGCTGTTCAGCAATAGAAAGAAGGGACAGCCTGAAGAATGAACTAATGAGATTAGTGAGTGCCATAAGTTAGTGTGCAATGGTCTGCAGTTCAGAGCGGACATTACCGTGGATATTATGCATTGAAGACTGCAAGGAACAGTCGATGAAACTTTTCATGCGATGAAGCTCCACTTTTTGTTCACACACGAGCCAGTTTTATGCTGGCCAATCAAGGATAGATTACAAGGTTCTTACGCCTCATTCTGTGTACTTTCACTACTGCGCGACTGTCCCATTTGGCTGCATCAACAGGCACATTTCCGTGAGCGTCAGAGTGCATCATTCAGCTTAACTGAACACCGGGGTAATTGAAACAATAATGGGTGCTATGTTCATTCCACGTTGAATCTAAGTACCCCATAAACGTGACTGAAGTGTTCTATCCAATTAACAAGGTGTATAGTTGACGTTCAAGGTTGATGAAGTTTCGTGTCCTGGTCACAGAACAAATAGAGGAAATTTGTCAGTACCATTTTTGTTATGAGTTCATACATGGTTTTTAAAAACAAAGGGTTTTTTAAGTATTCCGAAAACCAGATACCAACTAGATCCCGAGAATGGTCTATGGAAAGGGGAACAAGCCAAAAGTTCCGAAGCTTGCTAGAAGATGGTAAAAATCCGTGGGATAGGTGAAGGACGGTTTGTATTGAAGCAATGTCTTTCACGTTTACGTTTGGGAGCGACACCGGACGCGATACTAGCTAAGGGAGCCGAAGGTTCAGCCGTCCGCAAGCAGAGCAGTCAAAAGATGTATTTCTCATTTGGAGGAAACCAATTGTTCGTACTGCAAGCAGACAAATAACGCACAGCATATGACATCGAACAAAATACAAACTGCCCAGACGTGTTATTTTGTTGTTTGTCTAAAGTAATTTTCTGTCATGAATTGACACCTTCTAACTCAGTCATCTCCAAGTCGCTTCAAGTTTTTATGACCGAACTCTATTGAGGAACTCACCAGAAAGTTCGTGATCATAGTCAACCGATCACATCCGGGCTTTGTCCAGAGATATATCTGGATGACGCGTGCATATTTTCTTCCTTTTTCTGTCCATCCCATATCGGACACCTAGGGCTCTATTCCGATTTGACATTTGTCTCTTAAAGTGTGATGTGTCGGCATAATTCTGAATTACTGGAAACGGGATTATTCTCCGCTGTGGTGCCTTTGCAAAGTAGTTAAAATCAAAATAAACACGGAATGAACCCCCGTGCAGTCCAAACGTTGAACACAACATGGAAGAACCACTGGACCACAACGTATCTATTGCTTAAGAATCGCCAGTTGTTCATCGCCACTGAGTCCCAGTAGACTTTAAATCTGATCTGTATTGAAGAACCAGCATGATGGAAACGTTTTTTGAGGTGTGCCACTCGCGCTAGTTTGCTGGAAAAATGTAAACTCCCATATTTACACGGATTTGTGGTGATTTGAAGATCACTGATGCGGGATGCTGAACCATGCTCAGTCTGACGTGTACAATAGACCGTGCTAACGTTCACAGTAAGTAGGAGTAGGAAAGCAACGAACGACAAAATCTTTCCCGCAGTCTGAGCTCTGCAAAAAGGGAACAGATTGCATCAATAAGGTTCGTAAAAAGGAGGATCGTAATCTGAATGACTTTACCTCAGTAGTTTTTTCCAGTCAAGCTAGAGAACAGCAGTTAACACTTAGCCAGTCAGTATTATTTTGTGATCCATATCGTCTTTCAGATAAAATTTATTGGTTAAAACGAACATCTGTTCTCATTGGTGACAGTCGGAAGGCATTGATTCTCCCAATGAATCTCAATGAAAGCTCAGCATAAAAGTGTTAGATACAGACAGCATTCAGTGAAATTTGATCAACACAACCAGAATAATACACAGAAAGACAAACTCTGAGCTTGCAGGTATATGGCCAAAATGGAACCAAAGAGTACACGTCGCACGAGGACTGGTTTTGCTGAGATATTGAACTGAAAACGGACGGTTAGGCGACCTCGTATGTCAGCTCATTTTGTATAGTCCGACAAGCCTAATGGAAAGGTTTCTTCTACAACTTGTTCTCTCACAATACTGAAGAAGAAAATCCAATTGTATGGCCTTAAAATTTCGGTTGAGCTTTTTTTAAAAACCACCAAAAGTGCACATCTTTTTTTTTGGCATAGGGTATTAGCTAGTATCATGACCCAATTGAACCCAAAACTAGCCAAAGCATTGAAAGTAGAGAACGAATTTACCGAAGAAGGAAAAGGGAGGTTCGGATGCAAGTGTGCTTTGGGCCACCACAACACGTGATCGTGTCACTTAGTATCTCTGACCTTCTAATAGGTGGATTCCTTGTAACTAGAGCTTGATACGTCTTACTGGATCGAGACGTTTAGCTAAGGTTATCAAGCTCTGGCTTCATGCATTGGATCGATCACAGCCGAAAATAGTGACCGGCTGGGATCAAACGGTCATCCTCGTGGAATTTTGGCGATGACCTCACGGGTCCGATCCCCGCCACCACCGGCCACTTCCTATTTCAGCTACCCTTGATTGACCGTGGCCTCCTTTCGAAAATATTGTATACTGTTATTTATTGAATGAAGGGTATAAAGTATTATTGAGTGCACAATTGAAGTAAGTAAGTGAGAATTTTGTATCTGGCTTTCATGATTTTCATCGGTAAGTCCAACTTTCGCATCGCACAATAAAACACTATGCAATACAACTGAACGAATTTGTTTCAAATCACCACTCCTCGTTACGTCAGTTACGATTTGATGCAGTAATTTCCGTTTTTCTGCTCCGTCTGTATGAGCTCAGCTGATGATAAGGATCTTTCACTATTTTTAACTTTGGTAAACACATAATTGGAGGTTTTTCCTCCACTAAACCTCAACAGTGTCATCAAGTCGGCAACATATGCTTGATGCTTGCGTAAATGATTTTGATTTTTCATGGGGTCTCATCTGCTTTCTCGTAAAATATTTATTCCGTTACCTGCAAAAATACCGGACTCAGAACTGACCCGCACCCAATAAGAGTACGCGAACCTTTTGATTCCAGTGATCAAACTGGAAAATTAGTTACCATGTGAAAAGGACGCAGTTTTTTGAGTAAAATACCGTATGGACTGGAATATAAAGATCTTCTGGTCAATTTGATAAACCAATCATTTTTAATTTAGGCTTTAAAACACGTTAGAACTGCAGGAAGGATATTCAGACTATCTATTCCGCCCTAATTCTACTAGGGACAAAGGTCACGTGTGCACAAGTCTGACAAAAATGCCAGCTGAAATTCGTTTAGATTTGGACATGTTGTAGGAGGTGGGATGGGCGGAAGTTGTATATTGCACATGGCCAGTTGTCAGTGGCCTTATTCTGCTACATGGTTCTAGGAAGCACAATCTGGCCACACATAATCAGCCTGCATAGAACCTGGGCATCTTCACTGTCAGTGATTTCACCAGTCGATCGATAAGGTGATTGATCCAAGGTCCAACGATGTACGCTACAAAATGCACCAAGACGGTGTCCTGAAATGACAATACTTCTGTTATTCCACGTGACTGAACCCTACCAATGATGCATGTCCTATGTCACACGGTAAAAACAACAAATATGTCACCTAGTCCAGATTTTGTTTAAGAAAATTAAGGGATAGCGGAGAGCCTTAGGACAACCAGTGCTACGGATCAATAGAAACAAGGTTTACTGTAAACAAAACCCTTCCATCTGAGAAATAGATTTACCCTTTAAAGGCAAAGAAACGAGCCTAATAACTTGCCTCTCGACTCAGAGACTAACTTTGCTTCAGCCTAGCGTAGTCAATTGAGCCAAGGTCATAACTCTCCTCGTAGATCGATCAGCTTGGGAAGCATGATAAAATGTCTCACGATAAACCCACACTCTCTTACAAACTAAATACTTTTCACGATCAGTTACGTATTATGAAAGGCTGATTCAACCAGTGGTTAGAAGTGAAATCTATGGGATAGCTCTTCAGATCTACCTGTTGTGAGGGATGACGGGCAGTGGTTAACCGGTCAATACCATAGACTTCAAATCTTTCTGCCCCACCCCGGTCTCTACCGAAATTGGCAGCCTCAAATTGGTGGCGAACCCCTTCCTGAAATATCGCATTACTGTTGTAATAAAAAGAGAAAAAACAGCTTTCGTCAACAATGTTGTTGTGCGAAGTTACTGACGAATTTTAGATCCAGAGCGAAATAATCAGCACAATTCCGTTCCGGAGAACACGAAGCTTTCCGTAGTAGAGATCCAGTAAAAGGTTCACAGAGATATTAGTCATCGTCAAATCAATAAATTTTTGACTTGTTCCTGTGAGGGAATGGGCCCAGAACATAACCAGTAGATGGCCTGATTCAGTGACCAGTAACCAGTTCCACGGCGAGAATCCCTGACAAGAGTGGAGCCAGTCAAGCAACCAATGGATCAATCAGCGGTCAACATTTGTCCAAAGTGACCAGAGCCAAATCAACCAATCCAAGAGCAACCACACAAACCAGCCAGACGGGCCGTATAGGTCTGCCAGTAGACCAATACGCTTTATGCATGGTTTTGGTTATGATCAGCACATATTTTATGTGAACGATAAATTTTGTACCAATCAATGGAACCGATTCGAAGGCAGAAGTGTCTTCTCACTAGACTTAGTGGGACAGTTCGAAAACAGATGTCACCAGTTTGAACTAGCTGATTTTTTACCTGATTCCTCCATGAAGAAATTGGCATAAAAAATTGTTGTCTGATACGTATCACGTACGGATGCAAACCCCGAAAGCTTCGTGAAAGAATATTTCAAGAACTTCAGAGTACACACGACCTCTTTTCTAATCTTTAACTATTCATTGAGATGGTGATTATATAAATATTTACTGGAATCTGGGAAAAGGGTATTCAAAATCCGTTAGATATTGCGAAGTAAAACAGTGAGAACATAGAAATGACGATTATTCCTTGGCTATAGTCACAACAATTGAGTATAGTACAACAACTTCGTCCAACTTTGAATAAGAGAGGAAGTATTGCTTTGTATGTAGATTCAGCACACACGTACAAGCTAAACATAAACCGGAAGCCTTTGTATTCTAGCCAAAAGTACAAAGAAACAACATAGTCGGTCTTCATAATAGTCATAGTAATCGGCAAAGCCAAAAGAGAGTATTCTATTTCATATTTCGAGACCTAGCACTCTTCGCACAGACTTGTAAACGGACGAAACTCCCTGAATTATTTATGTGCATCAGGCCGATAAAAAACCAATCCGTGTGGAATAAAGCTACCATACAATAGGAAAACGACAGACTCTTAGAGAACGAAGTGGATTACAATCATTTCGAATGTACAGCTACCTTGATTTTTAGCAGAACGAAAATTGTGGTGCGACTTCAGATACTTTTGTCAGAAAAGTGAACGTTCGCATATGTATATGAGAGCACTGTACGTGGATGTCAGCGCGTTTGAAAATCAGCTGATGTAATGAAAATCGTCTCATTTGTAGTTCTGTTTCTCTCTCGTATTCCAGATTCTATCACAGGAAACCAAGAAGAACCACCAACAGATGAAGTACGGACTCCGGCTCCACCCCCTAAAGAGCAGTGACCTTGGACTCATGCATATATACCCATTTTTGTTGTACCTATTGACGACTACCATTGGGCTACTTTTCCGTTTCCGGCTGTTCTGTCCACGTGTTGTGCTGCGCGCAATATACGTCCCAATTGTCTTCGGTTTTCCGTTGTGCTTGTGACATCCGTTCGGGCTACCTTACGTACAGAATATTTCAATTTCAGAGGCCGAACCACCAGAGGCACTACATTGACTACAGACTGATGTACGTACGAAGAGTACAATCGTGCGAGACTCAGAAGAGTTGCTAAAATGACGCGAGCTTATCGAACGTCCACAGCGGAACAGTATTGAATGGAGTGAAAACAAGCGTGTATGCTCTACAAGCTAGAGATGAAATATCTACTGAAACTGACCAGCGGAAAAAGACGGAGCTGATCCACTCTCATCGATCGTTCAGAGCCCATAATTTGCTGACCAACGGATGGATGAAAATCTATCCCTTAGAATCTCCAAGATGTGTATCATCGTCATTTGTTGCTGTTGTTATGTGGTTTTGGATTTCTGATCATCTTTTGCGTGCACCGTCTGTTTCCAAACTGGAAGTTAGTCCGGTTTAAATCTAGGGAGTGAATCTGTTCCATTAGATTCCTTCCGGTGAATGCCACTCACTTCAATATGTATTTCAACTAGCCATAGATAATTTTGCTCCAAGCGATATGAAAAGAAAAATCAAGCTTTGACTACCAGTACCTTCGCAACAAGTCCACCTGGGATCAAAAACCACTGACTCTTCCACAAGAGATCAAGTTGATATTATCATGACGTATATACGGATTACTAGATTGAGAAAATCTCGCATCATTCTTTCTTTCTATAAGATACTCCAATGAGCGGTTTTCTCTTTCTGTGACTTCCAGTTAAAAGATAAACAAATAGGGTTCCTCTAATGTACAAATTGTCATTGAATATTAGAGTAAGCACTGTACAGCTGTTAATTCTCGCTTACTGACAAATCAATAACAATACATCCCTATCGAATCACTACCAGGACTGGAACCGGGATCACTTAACTGTTAGTTACACACAATAATTGCTAAGCTATTGAGATTGGCTTTCAACAATCGGCTTCGCAGTAGCATCGCACAATGATTGGTTCCATAGAGTAACAACTGGTCATGTGCAAGTTCATCAGCTTTAGTGATGGATGCTTCCTGAGTTCGATGGAGGCCATTCAAGGCACGTGTCCTCCCATTGTGCTTGTCACACCGAAGTGGATTTTGAGTTGCAACGAAGGCATAATTGCTTTGGTCGTTGTGAATAGTAATCACTCACGGATTATCCCCACGTGCACTTTGATTTCAATGTAGTGCTGTTTCGCTCTTGATTGTTCACGCAGATGAGTAGGGTGTAGGTTCTAGTGAACTATTACTGACTTGAGACTCATATCAAAGCAGTATTCTAGTGATCGCATGAATTAAAATTACTTTGGATCACCGTTTGAGCAATCTCGTAATTTCAAAGCGATCACATAAGAAGTTACAGGTTTTTGGTGTGAATTCCGCAGGATAATTCTGCCCCGCAGTTAGGGATACTGAAAGGCCGGGCTCATAATGATTCTACTCACATTCTGATTGTATTTCCATTTATCAAACTTCATATATGTACCGTCTTTTCTCCCTATTCTTTGTTTATTATTATTTCAATTTATTCCACATTTTACTTTGATTGTGCTGAACTTGTAACTGCTGTGCAATTTTGTGATTTCCTTTACAAAGAAATTGCGCTACTTTAGGGAGTGAAAGGCGTTTCTAACGTTGAAATTCTTTCGCATTTTTCATATCACTGCCATGGTTCCCATTGCGCAAACAGTGCTTGTCGTTCCTGTTTTTTTCAGCAAGGATTGTTGCTCTTGTTGTAGTGGGTCTAGTAGAAACGTGCCACAACTCATGTCTAATTTTTTATTTCATGTTTTTCTCCCTATGTCATGCAGAGACTGATTGCGTGTCAAGTCTCCTGCTACAGTTGGATCCAGTGTGTGCCAATCAAGGTAGAAAATCGCGTTAGTCTATTCAACTGCAGGTTTCAGTTCATAATTAGTCTACGTGTATGTTCTGAATACGAAGATGAAAACCACACACAAAAAAACACACACCACTTTGAGCCACTCAATGCGAACATGAAAAATGGACAAAATGACGATACAGAAGTGCAAACGTAGACCGATGTGTGGATCTCGTCCATTAGATATCAATGCATCATCTTCTAAGAGTTTTTTTACTCCATAGCAGATTTGCTTATTACCCGCGCTTAAGCTTTTATCGCGATCTATAATATTAATAATAGTTTTTACTTTCTGGTGTATGACTTTGTACAATGCATCCTAAAATAGGCAGCAGCTAGTCAACGGCTGCGGAATTCGATGCAGCTCCGGCGATGGCAAGGATTGAACGCGGGACTTTAGTGTCTCACTTTCACGCTGACGACTGTAGTAGTGTTGTTAACAGCATCCTATCTTGTAACTAGTGAATTTTAATTTATTTCCCCAATGAACCAGATCGCGAAAAATGTATGAAGTGTACAATTACGTCGGGCACCATCACTCATGACGAAGACGGTCTTCGGGGATACTCTGTATAAGTTAATATACAAGACCGCTTTACAAAGACTCCCTCTTACGACATATTGATAACCAACTGGTGATCACTGAATAGACTGCTATTTCAAAATACTTTTCAGAGTCATAAAGGCAAGAAACCCGAAAATTTGTTCTTGGTTTACCTTGAATCATATGCTTCATCAAAAAAATTTATATTCCAAGACGGTATTGTGTCGAGTTGAGACTCACTTCGTCGCCGAGCTACGATCCCGATTGATCGTAGGCAACAGAAGGAAGGAGAGATTTTGCAAGACTCACTGTCTCAAAAGTTTCATGGTTAGTTATTCCATTACGTACATGAAAAGTTGATACATAGCAGGGTGAATGATACGATGACATTATTTCATTGTTCAATCAGTTTCGAGGGAAAATTACAAAATTTCCAACTTTGACTCGCACGTGTCGGTACGGAATACTGTTGTATTTGGTTTTACCGTCTGCCTCTTGTTTACGTAGTCACGTATATCTTATCGTTTTGAGGATTGCGAACGAGGAAATGCTGTGATTCTGCCATGAATGTGATAACTTTGTTTAAAACGTTCCCCACAGTGATCATTTATTCTTCGACCCTTTGAAGACAGTCACATTCCCAGCGGCAACTGAAGAAATGATCCATACACCAAACGGAAACAGGTCCGTATTTAAATCCAGTGCTAAAATTGACTAAAATCTTGTTCGTTGATCCTTTATCAGTAGCCACGTTACGAATAAGAATCAGTACAGTCATATTTTTCCAACAGCCAAATTCTATCAAAACAAAATGTGATACTTCTTTTAAGTATGCATTTTGAAGCAGAAATAACTTTTTTCGGTGAAAGACCGAACGAGTGATAGCCGATGTTATTTCCGGATCGATCAAATTATTTAATGTCATCTTTTCAGTTAAGCAAACCACTGAGAAGTGCGAAAATTTCTTGACTACAAAGGCCTTATTCCTCTGCTATCCTCGAGCACTCAAAGAAGTATGTGAATCGTTTACTTTAACACTGTCAGCTGAAAATGGGCAGTGATCAAATGGTTACCATCGTGGACTTTGGATACTAACTACCCCAGTTCAGTCGTCGTCATCCCCCGTCACTACCCCATTTGGCAACGTTTTATTGGCCCAAGTCTTTGTCCTGAAGTGTTTTACGTATTTGTATAAAAAAAGGAAGTGAAAAGAATATTAAACTTACAGCAACCTCAACCGAGGTTTGTTACGCTGGGCTATAAGTTTGGTATTTAAATGCTATTGATAAGCTGTAATATTAGGCCATCGGTTTTTTTCTGCCCAACTAAGTGTTCTGTTAGGTTGGTTGGTCTTCTTTTAATACTATCTTATGAACTGGCCTAATTCTGTCGGACCGCAGTTGGGTTATTTCTCAGTGAGTTACATGAACTACTCCGCATAACAAATGACACTTTTTAATTCACAGGTAAACGTCTTATTAAACTGTGGAATGCCGTTCACGAGATCTGAAGGCTTCCCTGAACTCGGTCATGTTACGGACGTTTCGAGATGCAACCATAAGTGCGTATGCATGTGATGTGTGTGTGTGTGTGTGTGGTGTGTTGAAGAACGCGAAAAATATTTGTCAATTCAAGAATGCACTTTAGACGTCCGCTTGAGGGTTCTGCTATAATGAAATCAGGGGTCGGTAATAGTAATCAGAATGAAAGTTACAATTTGGAACAGACGATGCTGTGTGAAAGTGTGATTCTATCGTGGATTGTTCACTAGTGTGTCACTGTATTTAGCCGAGTGATACGCAAGTATAGAGAATTTTTCGATAAAACTTTGTTTGAAACTCGTGTGAGTTTTAAGTGATCGACGTAAAATGCACCGTTTTCCTCTTTATTATCCCTTTCCGTAAGTGGCCGAACAACTTGGTATCCAAGTTAGGAACTACTTCCAGTTATTTGCCTTCCTGGGCCTTTTCTGCTTTTGTATTCCTGATCACAACCTTTGGGTTGTCTTGGGAACAGGTTTATGGAATACTTTCGCTGTCAAACAGGAAAAACGGTTCTATGCAATTACTTCTATTAAAATGAAATTCTTATTAACTTTAATCTCATTTGAATCGAATGGAAGAAAGTCCAATTTTAGAATCACACCATGGTTGTATCTTGGACCACATGTCCTCGCTCTGATGATTGGCCTTTTTAACAGACGAAATAACTTCAGAAGAATCACCGTGTGAATCTAAAAGTGGAATCCCAGTCCATGCACTCTCCATTCGATTCAAACGAGATTACAGCTGTAAATCAACTGTTACGTGCTCAAGTTTAAGGACGATTGAACGGAAGAGTACTGGTTGCGCATACCTGTCGAGCAGCAACAACCGTGAAACCTATCGTATGTTTCCCGGGGAATTTTATCCTGTCATCCAGATGCATTGCTACACTACTCATATTGAAGTTCCTAATATTTTGCCATTCCTCAGCTGACCAAAACAGAGAGTTGTAAGTTACTGATCACGTAGCTTCTTCGAGATTCACATCCAGCTACAACGATTTTGACCTCTTTGAAAGTGAGGGAAACTGCTGTAGCGCTTACACTTACTGGATAATTTGGTGTAGGATTTCTCTATCGTGCCGGTTTTTAGTACTATCCGCCGTTATTCTCTTTTAACAGCACCTTTGCTATGTATGCCCATGGTCGGTCTGTAGAAATGATGAGACCAGGTTAGATTTTCTTGTATACCATCTGTAAATGTTCAGTGACGCAGACCAGATCAATTTCGTCTTCGATTAGTCAAAAAGCTTCACTGGTGAATTTTGGCATGAGCTTTTTTCAAACGATTCATACAAGCTACCAGTTCCATCGATCACAGCCTTTAGTCTATTTTGTGCGGTTCGAATTACTTGTTTGGCTCGAGTTCACCGGTCAAACTAGTTGGTATTCTACAACGGTCAAAGCACATTCAGTGCTATGTTAAGGTCATTTTTCCGGCAGGGGAGGGAGGAATGCCATACACTACGAACGGTGGATAGTTGCACTGTCATTGACCCGTCTCTGGCAGTGTGCACTGCATTTGCGTACAGAGACAAAAGTGATCGATCGCACAAGGATTTATGATTCTTCACAGTTGATTTTCCGTCAGTGTTTGGTCTTCTACAGATAACAATATGTGTACTGTTCGGCTACTATGACAGAGTGTGAAAATTTTGTCTTAGCACATCAGAAACAAAGTGTCCAGTTTTCAGCACGGTTTAGATTGTACCATTAGAACCATTCGTCAAAAAGCAGTGGTCCAGTGAAAACCTTATCAATTTTTCCTTTTGTTACTCTTCAACTCTCACTAATTTATTTGTAGGGCATGGTTCCCCGTGTAGTATCAACACTAAACTCATTTATTTCTTCGTGATGAGAAAAACTCGTGAGAAATTCAACTCCGGCATCTACCCCGTTACACCTACAACAGCATTTTGCTTACTTTTTTTTCTTCTCTCTATCTCTCCGTCTTGTAGTGGCAATAATTTTCATAGGCTGCTTATTACTAAACTTGGTCTCTAGATCACTGAAGTCCCATCAGCACCAGTAGAGACGACATTGTACAGGGGGCCTTAAAGGGAAGGGAAGAAAGATTATTTTACCCTAACAAATTTTGGTTCACCAAAATACAGTGCAATGAGATGAGCCCGAGGTAATTTACAGGCAGGTAACTATGTCTAGCAAATAAACATAGAATCGGTCATATACGATAGTTGATTCTCCGGAATAGTTTGGCATAACTTTCCTTCAAGCAAGATCCCAATAACTGTAGTATGGGCTGCCAAGTAGATGCAGATGTAATAATAAACCGCGCAAAAACGCGCGTGAGTTCGGTTGTAACCACCACTGATCTCAAAACATCCACAAAAACACAGGGAGAACAGTTAGCGGTAGTCAAGTGCGGGTTTGTTGATACATGTGTGTCTGTTAAATTGGTAAATCAAAAAACCTATGTATAATGGAGAGAAGAAAACGTGATAGAATGAGTAGTTTGTACGAGTGTTGCAAAGTTACTAAAGCTCACTGGTGATGACATGTTCACTACCTAAACACCTAGCTCAACGAATAAAGCGGCATGAGAAAACCTTAGACCTGAGTTATGAACACAACCGTTTCTTGGCAATCGTTCCGTGAATTCGACTATCGAAGGTCCGCTACAGGTACGATTGACTTCTTCCCTCCGATTGATGCGCAAGTAAGCTGACCTTCTGGTAAACTTTTTCAGCTGATTAGCTATTCTTGAGGTAGTTCCTAAACTATGGCCCGACAAGTCTGATTTACTTCAACCGCAATGACCTTTACCTTGAATTGTTTTCAATTACGGGGGACCCAACTAATGTTTGTCAATTTAAGGATAATCTGAATCGATCTTTCTGCTTTACACTTTGGTTTTCTGTCTAGAAAAGAACTCCCTGAAGATTCTTCCCTATTCGGTTCGAATTACTTGGAACACTGTGCCGGTTAGTCATAGCATTTGCCTTCATAAATAAGCTTGGTTTGGTGCCTGAATGTTGAAAGAGCTGCAGTGTTTTCCCTACCTGTTTAGTGCTGTCTGTTTGCGGTTCTTCAACAATGATTCACATCATCATTCTTTCAAATTTCTCCTGAGCGAAATTGTAACTTCGCACTGCGGACAGATGATTAGTGGATTAGTAAGTTGCTCCTCAGTCCAGTGTCGCTTTTTTGCTGTGTTGCGGCATTCAGTATATGCTATTTCTGTGCTATTAGTGTTAGCTTTCCAGTATCTAAAATACGGTAGCATCATCCAGGCGAAGACAACACAAGTATGTCTAGAAAATAAAATTTGATATCTGATTTCGGTGGATAGCGCTTCCTTTCTCGTTCACCGCTGACATGAAATCAGAAGCCAAAACGCAACCAATGGGTGATTTTATTTATCCAGTACTCTTAAACCGGATCCGTGGCTTTTTTTCAACGCATTAAGAATATTCACGTACAATATTCTCGTCTTGATTTTTGATGAAATTCGGTGCTGCTCATTCAGGCTACTTGAAGCGAGTCGTCAAATGAACTGACAGAGCCGAGACATTTCCGCATTGTGACAGTTCAATCACAAGTGTTATGGAAGTATCGAATGTATACTGTTTGCTAAGAACTAAATCGATCGAATCGCTTTCATGAATTCGCTAAAACATGTAAATACGCCAACATTCGGCACTATTATTCGTTTCTCATTTGAGCACACCGCCGCTCACCACACACGTACATGTGTAAATATCTATACTCACAAGCATGATAAACACAATGTGGCCGGTCAAAGAAATAGCACTGATATGACCTGCCTTAGACGTGCTCATGTGTAACAGTTACACTAGACCGAACATGACACGTGTCGTTTGCGTTTCTTGATGAGCGAGTCCGTGATCCGAAGACTCATTTCCGTGGATTTGTTTGGAGCACTTCCCTGGTCGATTCGTACAGGCACCAGGGCGATAATTAATCCCATGTTTAGGAAAACGGGGGATTTTGAGGCACTTCACAATCCCATGCACAGAACTGAAAAATAAACCAAATAAAGCTTCATACAAGAATGTTTCCAAGGAAGCAGTAGAAAAATATTAGTATTGAAAGTTTCCAACCCAAATGTATACACAGGGTGGATTCGTCACTAGATTCCTACAGCCATATCATTGATCGTAGAGTGCAATCTACTGTTGACCCGTCCATTATCCTACTATTGGGCCTTACATGGTTCTCCACTCCAAGTCTCAGCATCAGGTTGCCATTTAACCCTATTAGTTTAGTGGGTCTCTTATTCTATTTTGTATACAGTCATACTCAGGAATGAATCTAAAAATATATTTTTTTCTGATGTGAGGCAACGTGAACTTTCTCGGACCAGATTACAAAAAAAATTCACGAGTTCAATAATTTGCCAAAAATATTAGAGGTGGTTTGGTTTTGCTGGACGGATGGTGCTATATGCCTACGCTGGCACCGTTTAGTTTGGAAGATTCATTGATTTCTTCCACATTGCGCAACATGATTTAGGAATTTGGTACTGGGGCTGCTGTAGGTTAGTGACGCTTAGTTTGCTTAAGCTACGTTACCGATTCCGTCGCTTCACTGTGACAAGGGGTTCTGCGCGAGGCTACCTGCACAATGGTGCCCTGAAGGAGACGGTCAATTTTTTTGCTCCTAGTCCAGTGTCGCTTTTCTGCTGGATGGAGCACATCTACTCCTGCTTGTTCATCGGTACATCCAGATTGCACTGATCTCGTTGAGATTTGGAAAGGCTTCAATGACGGCACATATAAACAATGAAATGTCTAAAACAACTATGTGCCTAGGTGACCAATAACCATATTTCATTTGTTGTATACTTTGACTATAAATAGAGTTTCATCCGTTACATGGACTGTCTTTGTCTTGTTTCGTTTTATTACTAAGTTGAACCCGGCGTTTTTCTTGTCACTGCATCCCACTGATATCACTTTCTTCTACTGAAGCAAATCTACCTACTGATAGTGAAATCTCATGATCCAAGCACGAATAAGTGACGTAATGCTCAAATGACACGAGGAACTCCCGTGAAGTTTTCCACCACATGCGGTTCACTGAGAGGGCACAGGTTGGTGTGAAACCACTGGCCGAGTTGGCGGCACAACTTTCCACAATCACTACAGATGTGCTGAACGTCGGGGATACTTTTTAGGCGTTTAATTTACCTGACACTCCTCGACCCTTTTTCGACCGACCAGATTCTAGACACCTGTTCCGCGGTCTAAAGTCGACTGACTCACTACACACGGTGTTCAGAGCTACTATAAATCCAAATCTCCGAACTATGAAAGCTAACTGGCTCCGATGGCGTACCAAAAGTGTGGTCAAATATGGGATAATGTACCTCATCAGAAAACATATTTTACTCGCCTGATTTTAGTCTACCGAGCAGGCTTTCTGCTTGCGGATAGGGAGAGTCAAATGTTCATCTCATATTTAGGAAAGTTCCACACAACAGATGATTCAGTCAAGGTAGTCCAAGCCAATTCCGAAAGAGGTCAACCTGTTATATGGAGGTGAGTTAAATCTTCATTTGTACTTAGCGGCTGAGATCAAGCTAAGAAATTCTAGACCTGTCGGGCAACAGGCTACTCAAGGTGCTTCTGCACACGGTGATTCAGGTTAACACTATCTGATTTAGATCACATTTGGGGCTGGCTTTTGACATTCGCAGCTCGTTTCTCTCTACACAGTTTCTAAAGGATTGGACTCCGATCTCCAGGTTTACTGTGCCGCTGTTTCTAACTTAACTTTCTTGTGAAAACAAATTAACACACACTTGTTTAGCAAGCAAAGTGATCCGCATGGGTTAACTAATGACAAGTGTGCTAGATCGTCTCAGAACAATCTGACTTATTCATTGCTAACTGGGTACAAGAGGTACACAAAGTAACCCTCATTGAGATGAAACAGTTCAGCTGTAGGAACATTTTTCTAACAATGATTATGGCATTTTTCCCGAAAGACGCTTTTACTGTGAAGCGATTACATGCCGAATCGTGTGAATTAGGAAAACCAGGGGAAGATTGACATCCTGCTGATCAGAACCAATCAGGTGGTCTACCGTATTTGGTTTGGGAACTTTCTATCAGACATTAGTCAACTATTCCTTATAGGGTTCTAATTAACAGGATGCAATAGGAGAGCTACCAAAGTATCTCTGATCATGTGACATCACTACTAATGGTTCTGACTTTTATGTCTGTACTATTCGGTGAAAATAAATCACGTGACTGCCAGTGATGGAGATGATGAGCGGATTCTATCAATTCAGACATTGAGGCTTTAGATTAATCACCACATGCAAGCGTTCCGCAAACCCTGTTACGGCAATGCTGTCAAAGTAAGAGTTGTAGTCATGTGTGTGCATCACATTATGCTTCGTTAACCGTAGATGATCCAGCTAAGCAGCACTCTGTATCAGTCTCAAAGCTAAGAGAACTAGGGCTCTAAAACTAGTGAGACAAATGCGGGATAAAGCCACTAATTTGCTCATACCGTTTTTTATAAATAGCTGTTTACTTACGGATAATTCAAATGAATAGGGAATTCGGAACCACTATTTTGGTAAGAAAGACTTCCTTCACTGATCAAATTTCTGGTGTGCTTTCACAAAGAAACTGCGGGGAAATGACAGTGGTTGAAAGAGATGGGTAACTCTCCTTTGTCTGGTTCCTTGCATTTATTCTTCGAATGTCTTCAACGAATAACACAGGTGAAAGAAAATCTATTCAGAAATATTTGGTCTCATCCAAAATCAGTTGGCTGGAATGAAATTCCATTGGTGCAAAACTTTCTTGAGGTTTCAAGGATGGGTTTAACATTGTCATAGCCTGTTTTCTTCATCCACAAGTTGTTCTCCTCCCGATCAACAGCTCTTATTCACTGTCTTTCCTTCCCTAACTTGCAAAGCACGTCAACAACCAATCTCTGGCGATTACCGAACTTGCAAAAGCTCCTTTTTGACTCAGTTCCCATGCTAGTGCTGCTCGGACCAAGTTTTCTAACTTCTTTTACACTTGCCCGTGTTATCAACACGCGTAAGCAATGGAAACACACTCCGATGAACAAGGTGGTGAAAACCTGTCCCCCGGGATGAGGTCACATTTTGACGTGCGTCATGCAGAATAAAACAAAACCAAAATTTTGCCATTGTCCATTTCATTTCCAGTGTACTTGTGTCATCGATACGGAGAAACCTAGCCACAGAAATTTTACAGCTTCATGGGGATGACTGACTGATATGAAACTCAATCAAGAAAAGCATCATCTTCCCTTGGTCTGCTTTCTCCGACAACTCGTTCACACAGAAACATAGTGGAGTTGGGATTGCCTTAGCTATTTTTCACTGAATTGCCAATCTGGCGTCATACAGACTGCCAGTGCGAGAAACAAGCAGTGTACTTGAGAAAAAAACGATATCAGTTCCAATAACAGCGACAGTCATATAATGCACCCTTAGTTGTATCAAGTGCCCGTCTTGAGCGGCAAAAGCAATCGAACAAATGACTGCCAGATCGTGTACTTTCAGTAGACAAATATCACTCTTAAATTGTGACTTGCACGAGACATAGGCATGCCTTCCTCGTTCTCATTTCACTGTCTTTGTTGCTTTTGTGCTGAAATTCGATGCATTGTCTACGTCGACCGAATCAGTCAATTTGTGAGGTTGTTGCACTAAAAAATAGAAGAACGACTGCCTGTTACTCTCAGCTCACGTGCGTGGTTGTTTCATAGAGTTTACCAACCCCATATTCCCATGCCTGACGCAAAGCTGACCACAAAGCAGTTCAAGGAAAATGATACGTTCATAAAATGTTTCCGTTTATACTGGGATGATGGATCTTAGATGGCGGAAAATCCACTTACAATGTTGTATCCATAAGTCTAGCAATTGCTATGATTCCTAGGACAGAGTAAGTACGGATAAACAGTAATCAAAACAAGTAGCGAAAAATTGCAATTTGCAATTATCAAATCGGTTGGAGGGCTACTTATTGCACAAAGCAAAAAATCCATTAGACCGGCATTCAGATGTACTCCTAGAAATGGTCAGGATATATGCCATATTGCTCAGCACATCCGACAGCTCCGGTGTGATATCCTTTTTTAATTACTTCCTTAGATTACGTAACAATGGAACGATATCTTACGAGTGGTTCGTGACCAATTGCAGGTTGCCACTTCGGGAAAGTGACCCGCCGCGGATGCACGATTCCAACTGGAGACGGAACAGTTGAAGACCCACCTTGATGACCGTTTGACCACGGCAGGCCATACTGCTGCCCAACGACTGACAACTTAGCTGTATGCGGGGAGAACAATGAGCCTTATTCTGTTCACCGGTTGTGGTGGATTCCGATGGATACTGTTGTGCTTGGTTGATGCACCACAGCATCGATGAAGGTATGTGCGATAGGCAACGGCAGGCCAGCCAGCAATTAGACGTTAATTGTTAGTTTGCTTGCTGGGTCCTGTCGTTATGTAACGGCACTGCTTGCAGAAAGGCGGTCCACTACCTTAACTATGTGGTATAACCGATGGGTTTTTAGGCTCCTAATCGCTGGCGGACAAAACATGGGTAGCTAATAGCGTGTGATACGACCGGTTATCTGTTGTACATGGATTACTCTCTTTTGATAATCCTCTGCTTTGCTTATGGTTCTAGAAGGAAATGAGATGTATTCTAGCTTGCAAACTGAGTTTTATGGAAGAATGTGCTTAATCTGAACTTATACTACTTAAAAGACTGAAGTTGAAATCACAACTAGTTTTCAGTGTCGTCTGCTCAGTTTTTATTAGACTGTTGCACCGGTAGACTTAGTCAAGCATATCATTGTGTAGATAAAAGAAATAAGTTGGGAAATTCAAGCATTTGTTTTGCCTCTCTTACTTGAGTCAGCGCTCCAGAACCGGTACAAAACACTGGTAGACTATATTCAAAGAGCACTCAATAATTCACGTGTGATCCGTTATTTAGTTAGTAGAAAGCACCCACTACTCAAGCTTCGTTGACATCCAAATGTGGACTCCACTACGGCCGAGGCCAACCCATTTCAGAATTAGAACTTTTTCGATATCCTTCGCATATGTTGCAAAGCTACCGGGGTGATTAAAATTATATTTTTCGGAGCTTGCTTAACTAAAAAAATGGTTTCTGTCCAATTAACTATCATACAACGATTCATCTTTATACGAATATCACTAGTGAAACCTCATAATGCCTCAGGTTTGTCTGATGTGGATATCTCAGGCTTCGAGGTGGCTACTTGTCCTGAATGCCACTCGAAATGCTCTCAAATGATCGTGCATGTGCTACTGCCTCTGCTGAGGAAGTCCAACTCACTACTTTCTAGTGACGGAGGTATTTCCACTAACCTGTAGAGAAAGAAGCTAACGCCCGGGGCTCTCCACCGGATTGACTGATTGACGGTTGATTTAGAGGAAATGGCTAAACCTTGGTTTCGAACCAACCGCGGGTGGTGAATGGGGAGTAAAAAACTACGCTCTCTGGTATTTGTGGTGGAGGCATGTACTGGACTCGCTTCCAAGGGGCGAATAATTGAACAGTCGGTCACAGTCTTCCAGAGGCTTCCAGATAAGGCTAATGAAACACAATTGACCACCTGCTCTAATGGACCAAGGCTGCAGCTCTGCAGGATGAGCAAAGGCTACAGGTTCGTCCTCGAATAAAAATGGCTACTCTGGATTGGGCGACCGAGTGATATAAAGGCCTACAACACAACAACTATACAAGGCATTACTCACATAACGATTGACAGTCCTTTTACGCGAGCAGCAGATGGCTCTCTACCCATGTAAACAAAAACTTACTCCCAAATCTCCACTCCACTGCCGAATAACTGGATCATTTCTCCCTTGATTCCGCCCACTAATTAGTTTGCACTAAGCAGCCCGAGTGTTTCGGTGGTTACCCAAAAAGCATGCTTGGTGGAAAGCCACCAAATGTGAGTAATATCATTTTCGAAGTTGACTGTTCCCCAGCTCACAGCCAATAATAAGGTCTCAAACGCTGGGCGGAGCATATTCAGACGCAGTTCAGCTGGTCTCCTTTGTCAGCCTCTGAATAAGCTCCCCCGGCACACATCCGCTGGTCTTTTTCGACAGATCCACCTACCTAGCCGGAGATACGAAGGGAAATCCAGGCCTTAGGACGTTACGAAAAGGCAGGCTCCGGTGACCTTTCCCAAGCCCATTTTAATGATGGTGCAGTGAAGCTGCATTGGAAATTTCATGTTCTCTTACAAAAGTTTGGAATTCAGATACGGTTCTTTTCTTGTGGGTGAGATCAACTGTTTTCAACAGCTGTGGGAAGAGCCAAGGTAGTGACTGCCTTAATCATAACGGTGTAAAGTTTATTCCAGTAGAGCCGAGAATGTTTGCGTCCGTCACGCTCCTCAAGTTGCACCAAACACGTGATGAGGAGATTCGCATGAAGCAAGGTGGATTCGACTCCGGTTACGGATGTCTCAATGAAGCTTTCACCCTTCGAAAACGGCTAGAGCACGGATACACCTGTCACGTGCCAGTAGTCATCAAGTTTCGGGACCTTCGCAAGGCCTTCGATTCTGTCGATAGGACTGCACTACTGAATTGTTTGTTGAGGAATGAAGTACCTGAGAAGTACGAATTGCTCGCCAGAAAGTTGCATCCTTAAATCTCAGTCCAGGTTAGCTCCCACCACCAGCTTTCAGCTCTTTTTTGTCTTCTCCGGTGGAGTACGGGAGAGTTGCCTCATATCCCAGTTATTTCGTATTTGCCATGGAGGATGTTCTATGGAATGCCTTGTCTGGTCTTCCAAACGGCGAAGTTGAACTCCTCCCAGGAATCAGAGTTTTCGACTTGGAATATGCCGATGATATCGCCTTACTGGGCGATAGTGCATCGACAATACAACACACTCTGAACCACTTGGCGATTAAGGTATCCAGATATGGTATGCACTGCGTCTCCCAAGTGTAAAGTGCTTTCTCAAGATTGGCAGGAGCCTGTGCATGCACTCACCCTTTGTGGCGGTCGGCTTGAGTCAATCGACAACTTTAAGTGCCTTGGAAGTTTAATAACAACTGAAGGTGGTGTTTGGGAGGAGTTTAGTTCAAGAATAGAGAAAGGTAGATCAGCTTTCGTCAACCTTTAACACCTGTAGTGTCGCCGTGATATCCGGCTCTCTCTTAATGGACTGGTGTACACAGCCGTGGACTGTAATGTTTTACTCTACGGTTTCGAGGCCTGGCCACATCACATTGCAGATGCCCGGCTTCTTTCCGTGTTCGACAGCCGATGTTTCCGAGGCATTGCTCGCGTCTGGTGGGAACTTCCAGTGGGCATTGGTGATATGGGTCGTCAAGTATTGGGCTTGGATGGCTGTCCGGTTAACGAAATGGTCATTCTGTGATGCCTCCTATGTTTCGATCATGTTTTGCGAATTCACATCCATGGCCTACCTTTCCGTTCTCTAATCGCATGTGTTTGGCAAGGCTGGAAGAAGCGACGGGGCTATTAGGCCATGACTTGTCCTAGAGGCGTGCCGAAGATAGCATCAGCATTGACTTCGGTTAGTGCTTCCTTTCCCCGTTGTTTGGGCCCTCGAGACGGGGAGCATCCTTAGTTCGGTGCTTTGCGGAGCGTAAATCTGTGGCTCAGTGGGGAGACTGCTATGCGGTTTCTTTGTCGCACTCCTGCTCCTCGTTGTCGTAAAATATCATTTCGATAAACAAACTGACAAACAATATCCAAATGCCCATGGTGAGCAGAAAAATTCGCTGCTTTTTCTCTTTCTTTACTGTTTCTCTTTTGTACTCTACTGCACTTCTCCGTTTTTGTGATTGTTGTTGTTGCTATGACATCACGTTTGATCCCAAGCAGTCGTTATAAGTTTAAGTTCGTCCGGAGTAAGCTGAACTAAAACAAATTGGTTTCTGCCTAACTGATCATCATAGAGCGATTCACCTTTATGCGAATATCACTGGTAAGCCCTTCACAATTTACGATTCATATACTGACTACTCATGAGTAACACATGTTTCAAAAGGTGTATGTTGTACAGCTAGCAAAAAAATATGGTAAGGCAGCAGCAGCTCTGTTTACCATTGAGTTAAAATCGCATCACGACGGAATAAAGTGGGCGCTCACGAATATCTGTGCTTTGTTTCGTTGAGTTTCATCAATGTCACCTTAGAATTATTCACATTGTCCATACATATCACCCGGAATTCGCTACTCGAATGAAAATTTCATTCGGGTTAGAGACGCAGCGTGTTACCCATCACTATCCAAAACTCGTTTTTGTATAGGCTAGACTAGGATACCACAGCGCACCAGTTTGAAGGCTACCTTTAGTCGCATAAACCCAGGGAAGATGACAACTACCACATTCGTCAGCACCAACATTCGATGCTTTTTAGAAAAAATATATCGTTTCTAACCAAAGTTCTGGACTCTCGGACGTATACGAACACCTGCTTGGCCTACATCCAAGATTCTTGGTTAAATTAAAATATTGAAGATGATGTCATTCTCCCTGAGTAATTCGAATTCTTTCATCAGGGTGAGAAACAAATCAAGAAGAGGGCCGATGGTGGGGTGGTTGCATACGTCAATTCCTAGTGATCTGACAAGTGTGAAGCTTGCTCTACTTTCTCTTGTACGGGAGCTGGCTGCGTGGTTACTAACTGTCATCCTAAACTCTCGCATTTTTGAGGCAGTGTGATCAGTAATTTGTACGTAATTCTATTTTGCTCCCGGAGGGACACCAACATGTTCTTAATCGATTTTATTCTCATTCTAATTCTCTCTGAGTGTGTATGTATTATTATCGGTTATTTTAAACGTGCTCCTAAGTACCCTTTACTTGCTTTTAGTTGAAGTGACCTCAACCATATCTCAAGTAGAGGCAAACAGTTTTAAACAAAATTATCACCTACCATCGCGAATTTATTCACTTACAAACGAAAGCTCCTATTCCAAAAAGTGATCACGATCTAATTACTGTCAAACCAGAAAATTATTCACTTTCAGTACACTGTTCACTCTTCAGGACAAAACAGAAACAAGGGTAACCTCTAAAAACTCGGCACCTGCCAACATTGTTTTATTCAGAGATCCTTTTCCATACTTTCTTCGAGGTTTTCCTTCGATTGTTCTCTTTGCCCGGAAGACGTTTTTATAAAGACACCGAGTGCTGTAATTGATTTGTGTTGTCCTGTGGAGGCAGTTTTTTAAACAGCAGAACAACCTTTCCATTGCGAAGGCAAGAAGAAAGTACCCATAAACTACACCACCAGGCTACTGTGGAACGACAGTCGGTCCTGATCGAGAAAGAGATGCCGCGGCGGAATACGAAATGAGTACACCAGTTCTTCCGTACCACTGATAGCATACTTCTCTGGCACGGAATTTTTATTCCATGTATCCAGTCGGCCTGGTCGAAAAACTACGATATATATGCTAACTACATGGGAGCCACGTCTATTCACTCTTCATTGGGCACTCTATCATCCTATATTCCTTCTGTTCCCTCAGATACAGAGGAGTTTTCTTCAGAAGTCTTCACGTCACTTCGAAGCTAAAAATCACTTTCTGCTTTGGGTCCAGACTACTTATCCTCGACTCTTGTCAAATTTGGAACAATATAACTATCCCGAATTATGCATTTCTTCGTCAATAAATCTGATGATGTTGGTGCTATTCCAGCCTCCTGGAAACTGTATTTGTTCCCGAAAATTCTACTTCCAACATTTTGTCAAAAGGTTTCATCTCGTCGCCATCACTTGTTCTGGGTTCAAGTTTACCGAGAGTGCTATCCGAATTCGATTACGCTGCTCTTTCGTTATTCCAAATGAACCCAACCAGTTTGCATACAAATCAAGTAAATACACTCCCGATGCAGTGGAATAAGTTTGCCAATCCTTTTCAAAAAGCATGAATAGTTCCATTGGATCAGTTCGCTGTATTTTCCTGCACTGTTCTCCCGCTTTTGATTCGGTTCCCCTTTTACTACTTCTTCATAGGCTAGAGTGTTTCAGCTGTCTCACTTATTTACTCTCATACTTGAGTGACTACTTTCCCAATGCAACTCAGCGTACAAAATTTCATCTAGTACTTCAACGAAAATGTCTGGTCTTCTCCAGGGTGACGTTCTCCCCCGATCGTTCCGTCAGATATGGCAGCCACTTGACTACGGCACCACCTGCTAGAAATTCTATGAACTCCAGTGAAGTGGGGCTTTGTCAATCCATCTTCAGTCAGCCAGGCTTTAAACTTTCTGCCGAGAACTCACACGATATTAAGAACATTTTGTCCTATTCTGGACTAAATCTCCACAATTCCTGATGTCCTAAGTGTACTTTATTCTTTCTCTTTCTTATTAACTCAATCGGCAATCCGTCATCAACAACGTCCCCCTTTTTCGAAGATAACTCAACCAATTACTTAGCGGTCACAATCTGCATCGAAGAACTACGCGGACTGTCTTCTAAAGTTCATGGGTGAAGGGAGGTTGGTGCCACCTAGGCTGTTATGTTTTCTTTCGCATATCAGCGTATTCAACCAGTCCTACTCTACTGCTATCCCATAATAGCCCCCTTTCTGTCTACCCTGATCTTGTCGTATTTTTCCGCTGCCTGGACACTATCATTTCTTGTTTCTTTGATTCACATGGATTCTTTTTTCTCCAAAAAGTGCTAGTCATCTATGTCAGCCTGTGAAAATTTGCTATGAAGATTCTTGTAGAACCCCTCCCCCCATCCCCTGTGTCATGATTTATCTGCATGCTGCTTGCATCCGTCCCCACTTTCTTGTATTTGAACTGGCTCCCTCCAGCACAAATATCATTCGAAACTTTAGGATTCCTTATTTAACACGTGGTCTGAGTAACAAGGAAGAAATTGCTGAAGAACTTCGCATGAATCTAGATGGCTGAACCAACTTTTATCAGCAGCACTCATCTTTATTGCTTACTTCAAAGTGACAGTGATCAACTTCCCCCCTATGACTGAAATGTGAGTTTGTTAATTTGCTGAAGTTCTGAATACAGTAAAATAAATACCTGAACTGTCCTTGTGCACGCTGAAGCTTAAGAACTAAGAGATTTTCATCGGTTGACCATTACCATAGTGGTCATCCACCATAGACTTCCATTTCCATACTGTCTGCCATAAGTGTTCGGGTCTGCTTATACACTTGCTGTGCTTAGGCTCCTCGGGTTTTCATTCTTTCTATTCGCTTGCAGACGGCACAAATGCAGCCTCCATGGAAGAGCGCTACATTCAACACACATTCGACGGCCCTGCAAGCCTCTGGGTCCACGTCTTCGGCCGAGGGTAAGGCAGGCATGTGTCAAAACGTTGTCGTTGTCGTCCTTTCTGTTCGTTTAAATATTGTGTCCTCATTATATACATATATATATATATATATATATATATATATATATATATATATATATAGCTTTTCAAAGATTAAAGATCACCCTCACAAACACATTTTTGTTGTTGCCTCACTATTTTTCTACCAGTTTATTTGTTGTTGTGGTGCCTTGTACCTTGAGAGAACAGAACTGTACTTGGCTCAAAGAGTGGCTGAACACTTTCCGAAGTGGTTGCTGCAATCAGTGATTCAGCCGAACTGTACAAAACAAGTTACATGAAGAAATTCGGTATCAGCATTCGCGACAGATTTACTTTGAACAGATCATCGTTTTTACCTGACTCGGTCATTCAAAGTATGACTACGCAATCCGGAATGCAAAAACTGCTGTCGTTTACTGAATATGTATTGGTCAAGCCACAGCACACCCCTCTTTAGAAACGGAAACAATCATTACAATCAGCTTTCCTTTCACAAAAACCCCGTAAGAATTGCTGACTTATTTCTGCTAATCATTTTCCTGGTGTTTCCACTGTATATCCCATGCAGTGCATCCTATATAAACTGAAGTGCTTGACGTACTCAACCGATAATAGTGAACGAAAAACCTGCACTTCTCAAATGTCTTCTTTTCATTCTCATTTCTATTCGTGTCTCGACCGTAGCTCGTTTTTGTTTATCTCTACTGTTTTATACTTTCGATATTTTCACTGTGAAGAACTGTTGACTATCAGCCTAAACCACAACCAAGCTCTCCATGGAAGCTTCTCAGGAACTGATCATCCAATAGACCTACTGACAAAATTCAGTGCCACGCTTTCCGGGAGCTCAGAGGTCCTAAAACAATGTTCATTGCGTTAGGGCTCCGTTTCAACTTAGGATGGTTAAAATGGATAGTCAAGAACAATTTGATAAACGTCATTGAGGGATAGCTTTCCGGACCTGAAAAATAAACTCAATAAGGTGACAATTGAAAGCGATAAATAGTCAAACCCAGACTGAATGGTACGTTTGCACCATGCAGGTAGACTTTAGCCAGAATTTATTGTGGCAGTTCGACGCTGTCGAACGATGAAATGTACCTCAGAAACAAGTGCATGTTTCTTTAGTATAGAGTAGATGTCATACTGGAAATTATGCATCAATACAAAAGACCAACCCCGACGAATGGAGAATCACTTAGGCTTGACAGCGCACTATTGATGCATTTGCGTTGGTTCATTGCGATGCATTCGACGAGCAATAAGCCAAAGCATAGGCTCCTGCTTATAAGTATTGTAAACACCTTTTTTCATTAGTAGTAACACAAAATTTCCAGACATTTCTATTTTCTGCGTAACAGTTTTTCTAGCAAGCCCATGTTCTGAACAGTGTCCCTGGGTAGACTATTTATGTACTATAATACACTATAATTAAATTCTCATGAATAAGGGCTTACGGTCGGTCTTGTGGAGGATTGTATGGCACCATACTTGACTAAGAGTTTGATTCAGCGGTCTTCTTCTCAGTCATCCAAAGTCTCAAACGCTAATACCTCGGCCAATTCACCAAGCTAAACTCACATTGTATCCCAACATCTAGCCAATACTATTAAAGATCCAGCTGGAGTAGGTTTACCAAAATTGGTCTTACTTTGCCTTTACTTCTGCGCGACTATCTTCTGCAAGAGGATGAGTCGGATCCATGAATATCTCGTATCGTAGCTGACCATGAGCGACTGTTGGAAGCGAGTTTGGTGCAAATCGCGATCCAGTTTTTCTTCCTTTGGTGGGCACCACAGACTGACCGTATAAGCCTAGGCGCTCTACATCCTTCTCGACAGTGTTGATCCAACTTTTGAGCTGGCCACCAAGGCGATAGCACCATCTAGTGCGAGGTTAAGGTTGGAGTATTTTTGTGGTTAGTTCCGTCTCGGTTCGCCGTAGGATTTGACCCAGACACAGCAATCGATGACATTAGAGTGACCACAAATCTCAACAGGAACACATGTGGTTTGTGATATATGCGCCTTCCTTTGCAACAACAGAAAGCTTATCTGATTTAGGGAGCTTGAGGTCAAATAATTTGGCTGCTGATTGAGTCTTATGTCACACGATTTATGCGTATCATTACATATTACTTACTTACTTACTTACTTAGTACTTATTATATATAACACCTGCGATATTTGTCCATTGAATGATGGGTCCTTTCAAATACAGTTACCACTCAGAGTCTATGAAAGAGACCGAGACTGAAATGAGAATTAGGATTCCGGTAAACAAAACAGAAGCCTGTACATGCAGATCTTGAAATTAGGCTGTATAATCCGATAGGTGCCGATTTGATAAGAGGCGGAGGGAATGACATCTAATTACCACGAACTGTAGCAGTGGAGCATGTATCAAGTGGTTGCTCTAACTGAAATTGGAATCAAATAAATCCACACCGGGAAACCTAGCAATGCACAGGTTACACTCTCTTACCGAAGCTGCAATTGGATGTGGGCATTTCACTGGTTCGTTGGCGCACGCGGTCTGTTTAGGCCATGACTCAACTTTTAGCCATTGTCCATTGCCGGGAAGGTTCCTGATGTTCTGTGTGGCAGGTGACGAGTTAACCATGTCCAAAATGCGTGACAGCTGCCCATACATTATTGCCGAGGGTGTATCTATGCGTGCGATCGTAGCTGCATGCATTCGCGTCCAATACACAGTCAGTGTTGAGATAACCCCAGGGATATTCGGGTGAAACTAGTCGACTATCCCGGCCACCGAGGAATATCTCTAACCACCCCGGGCAATGGACAACGGCTAAAGGTCGTGCGTTAAGGCTAGAGAATGATGGGTCGTAGCTGAAGAATTGCGGGTTATGGCTAAAGCTTGATGGGAAAAGGTTTAGCAATGGGGAACATTTATCAAAATCTAGTAGTTCGCTTGGACCTACTTTGACGTTGAAAGGTCCGATGTCAAACAGTTTTCAACCGCTTTTGGGGTGACCGAAAGCGTATTCGTGACACGTTATACGAATAAGTCTCATTCTCGCATTCCACAAATCTGGCCATGGTACAAACGTTGATTTTGTCTGTTTTCACATGTCTCCCATCATCTGGATGATACGCTTGATTTCGCCGAGTCAAACATCTAGCCATTTTATCACACAGTTTATTTAATTCTGTGTTTCCTTCAAAACATCAAAATGACCACAAGTTTTGCCCTATGTTATCCATTACGTAGCCAACGTGGATTACTCATAATTTTCTGAGGATAATATCGGATAATGATTAACAATAAAAAATTGTGAAATGTCACTAGATTCTCTTGATTACAGATTAAAAAGAATGGTCCGCAAGTTGTAGCAGATAGCATCAGGCACACCACACTCATTCTTGCATATCTTTATACAGCAGACCTAAGAGAAGGATAATATAATCCACCTTAAATCGGATATGAGGTATCACATTATGTTACCCGTATCTTACTACACCTTTTCCTATCAAACTTTAGCCAAAATCCGCAATTCTTTAGCCACGACCCACCATTCTTTAGCCACCACCCATCATTCTTTAGCCTTGACGCATAACCCCTTGCCATGCGGCTGCAGGTCAGTCAGGTCAAAAGTATCGGAATTTAAGGACATCAAGAGATATTGGAGCAATTTATTTATTTATTTATTTTTTACAAAGATTGGTGTTGCAGTGCTAACGGAACAAATGAGAAAGTGTGACGATCACATGCTACGCAACTGACCGTGGTAATGGTATCAAATGCTGCGCCGCGAATTGATCGGAAAGTGTTTTTTTATCGATGTGCCCGTATCGTCGAACTATGTGGCACAGTTTGCAGTTTCGGTGATAGTCATGGTGTCAAATGTTGCAGCATAAATAAATTGATGACGTTAATGGGTGGGGGGAGGCGAGGGGCTAATTACGATAACTGTGTGTATTACCCTCGGAATTTTATTGTATCTACTTATTTAAAGGCTTAATAAACCAAATTGTTATTTTGTTCAGTTGTATCCAGTTCTAATAGTTGTCTATGACTTGAAATGCAAAACAGAGTACCCTTTGCTACATTACAGATTTTACTTTCGTGACTGCTTGTTTGTGACATTTTACCCTTGTATGGGAATACTCGTTTTCCATTGGTTGATATCTCGTTCGGAGGCAGTCAGACAATTTAATCGCACCACGGCCGTTATAATATTCACCATACTTTACCTGGCACCTTATGCATCATCTGTTGATAATATGGAGAGCATTATTACGTGTGAGAAGAAAAGGTCTTATCGTTTCACCAGCTCTGAAGATCGACGCAGCATAATCGAATGTGCTCGAAAGGGGAGATGATTTAAAGGACATTGCCAGACACCCGAACATCAAGGTCTAAACCCACCGTGATACTGCAGCTACAGAAAGAGAAACGAAATTCACTCCTGGGTCCTACAAGACGAAGTTCAACGACGAGTTTGTCAGGCATTTGTGTGAATTGGTGGACGAAAACCCCACAAGCTCATCGAAGGAGTCGGAGGAAAGGATGGAGAAGGATTTTCCAAGCACAACAGTCAGCAAGTCATCCATTGATCGACTGGTGGATGGGCATCAATATTCAATTAAGAAGCTAACTATTCAACCATTGCAACGAAACTCAGGTGCTGTCAAATCTAAACGAGCAGAACATGCCGATTGGCTGCGACCATCAGGTACTGCAACTATGAGGTTTTATATTGATGAGACCAACTACAACATATGGCGTTGTCGTTTCTATGGACTTTCAAAAGTAGGCAATAATGCCATCCGAATTCTACTGTCAAGTAAAGGGCCTAAATTGAACATATTAGCTTGTTCATCTATCTCCGGTATCTTGAAGTATGAATGTCATACAAAGATTACTGTTGTGTTCAGAACTAAGCAGATTATTAACACTAGCTTCGCTTCTAGAACGGTTTTACTTTCAGGGACTTTTTAGTTTGATACTACAAATACAACGTCAATGCAGTTCCGCGTTTCAGACTTACGGGCAAACTTGACCATACCATGGAAATCATTCTGAATAAGAATTCAATTTTCCCATTCGACCACTGCTTGGTTGTTGTTAATATGGACTTTGTTGATGTAGTCAGCAGCACGGCAGTGGTGATAATCATGATTAAGGTAGTCCTGATCAACATCTGGTTGGCAATGAGGAAATCGACACAAGCTGTTGCTGCCACTGACGGTGATGACCGTAGGTTCGAGTACCTTGATCATTGTTCAATAGATTTATTGGGTTTTTATCAAGAACTATCTGTTATCACGAATAAATAAACATGATAACAATGATCATTATTTATGTGATGAAGGTGACAATGTTGACCACAACAATGGCTTTATGACAGAAAATGAAAAGCAGGTTTTGATACCGGTGACAAATATTCGCATGTGTTGTGCATCGGGCTAACGAGACGAACGGCTTACCGACGCTGTAGATAACTACAATCACGAATCGAACGATGCTTCGCTAGTAGTTAAAAACCTAAGTCGAGCCACAGAGATGTTTGCGCTGACCTACAGAGCAAAGAGTACAGAGCAAGAAACGATCAGAGAGGACTGACAATAGTGTGTGTGTGTTATTGGCGGTCGAACCAGGAACAGCTTGGTTTGGAGGGATCAAACAAAGTTTATACATGGGTTGGCAATTAAGATGATGATTGCCGGAAATGAATGCAATGTCAATACACATGTAAGTGATTCGTACAATAATAATAGTACTGGTTATTAGGTCCGCTACTCGAACCAAAGTCTTATTTACTTCGAAGGGATTAGATTTAGATGGTATGGTTCATCCTACAGCATCCAGGCTCGTCTCACCAATGGAAACCGTGCAATCATTGTATGGCTGTTTCTTTCCCAAAATAGACGGCTTCTCAGTGGGGATCTAAGTTCAAAGAAAAAATCCGTGACTAAAAATCCATTGACCTAAGTCTGTCACTTCAAATAGTGTACATGTCCAACAAACTGTTGGGGGCCAGTCTCGATAGTCTGGTGGTTAAGTGTTTTCGACATATATTCGTTTATCTCGAATTCGAGTTCCAGTGGACCTCGGTGGTCGTGCACTGCTGAGGATTCCTAACAAGACCGATGAAAAAGCTGTTCAGAGCTTTCACGGTTGTGGGTTGATACTGCATAGTGCACCGTGTTGTACGAATAAAAATTGGCTCCTCGTCTTCCTTTCATGTTTGTCTTATTCGCGGGTCGGATGGTGGTGTCCGATGGCATTTGTTTTCGTCTCCGGACTGTCGACGTTGACATCCATAATGTTTTTGCCTGATCCAGAACCTCAGCGCCGTTCGTCTTACCCGATGCACACACACACGCAAAATCTATTTGACGTCTCAGAGATCAACTGTCTTTTTTCCCGCTTCTCTCGGGTGCACCCGACATTCTTCGTCTGATTCGTTCCCTTATTCAGCAACCTTTTGCTGTCATCCCTTCACTTGGCCAACTTTAATTTTGGGCACATTTGACTGACTGTGATCTGGTTTATTGGCATTTTTGACATACCCGTAAGCTACGTTGTAGGCATGGCCATGAGCTGCTTTAGTAACCCCTTGGTGAGTGATGAAGTTTCCCTGAAAGTAATTTACTAAAAGACCGTGTTACTCGAAAAACCAACTAATGGGACGCTTTGACGTCACCGTAACTAGGAACTGTGCAAAACGAAATAATGAGAAGGTCAGGGCTTCAGAAGTTCGCAATAATGTTGTTGCTGAACTTATGTCTGCATTTATATCTAAGAACAAATCAATGATTGGTGAAACAACCACAACCGGCTTTTGTTGTACGCGTTCACAGTGGTGCCGACTGGCTGGGGTCTCTGTAAGTGATAGCAAATCTGTACAGTAACGTGTCCCGTGACCTGTATATAAATCCACCTCGAAAGCGCACAATCTCATCGATCCTGCCTAGACGTCGTATACAACTATACCCGGACACCTGACGACTGGAGATCTGTACACTTTAACCGTATGGCAATATTACCATACTCTCGGACTATCTAGATTTTTTTTTCTTGATGAAGCTTTCCGGATTTTACGTGTCATACGATGTTTTCGCTGGACTTCACAGTGGACATCAGAAAAGACAATAGCTGTAATGATTATCATCATCCAAACGACAAATTACACTCTAGTGACCATTTTGACGGTAACAGTGTGAAGTACCAAATGATAATACTGATGATGTCAACCGTTACCGTCGAAACCTGGAAATAACCAATATTCCACAACCCTCAGTCCGAAAATCGTATAATTTAATGCTCACCAGTATGCTGCCAAAAGTTATTGACAAGTAAATTGATTGACAGGGCCACAAATAGTATATATGGAAAAGACATATTTGTTAAAATTTCCAGATGCCCTCTTGCTTCGGTTGGTGGTAGACGATATTACGCACAAACTGGCTTTGCTGAACCCATATGTCTGATTTATTCTTGCTAAGATTCAGTCTACAACATAAGGTTCAGTCAGTTTTGATATATATATATATATATATATATATATATATATATATATATATGTATATATATATATATTCACACGGGTCTCTTCCTGCTACCAATGGGGTGGCTAAAAAGGATTTCAGTAACCTTCCAGACATTCCCACCCATATTTTATCGATGAATATCTAGCAAAAATCTATCTACGTCTTAATTATTCAATTACGTGTAGTTCCGCTCTCTTTTCTGCTGCACCTCAAACGTCAGCTTTATAAGCCAGGACGGGAAACATGTTGGCAGAGAAGTTACTAAACGTACACTCTCCTGAAATGTTACCGGTTGATCTGGTGTATATGAATGACAACTTCAAAATTCTCGATTTGACCTGGCTCATATCTGTTTTCACTTCGCTTCAAGAGTTTTCAGCAATGAGTGAGAAGAGATTTCTGTTACAACAGTTAATTATCTAGCAACAAGATTTTTTCTTGTGCACGAGACATGACTTAAATAAGCATTCAAACTCCGAGATGATAAAGCATTTCGACGCTTTCTCTAACAGAGTATCTTTGGACCGAAAATCCCAAGCTTCTTTGGCATAGCGAAAGGCTTTTATTTGGTCAGATGACAAATTAAAAAAGATGAGGTCGATGTAAGCCACCTTTGTGATACATTCATACTCTCTTCCAATGAAAGCCCTCCTTCATATTCCTCTTTGTGTTTCTGAAGATCATCTGCTTTTCTCCACTGCAAACACCTCAAGTGGGTCTCTGTCCAAGTGTTCGGTTCCTGATCTGTGGCGCCCAGCTACAAGTTTTAAAATTCCTAAAGCCTCCAACTCTTCTTGTCGGGTTAAACCGTTTCGCCCTATTGCCCTCATATTAGCTGCCCCTAAAGTCACTAAAATTGTATTTTTCACCCGTACTCAAAAGCATCTGAATGCACCACCTGACCCTTTTCAATTTGCTTAACAGCTAATAAGATCCATCGTTGATGTTGCAACCGGTTTGGTTCATTCCACTATTAAATCCAAAAACAACTCTAACCTATCTGTCTACCGCGCATTTCTCGATAATTCTTCATCCTTTGATTCGATACCGTGATCTCTCCGCCAGAAGCTTAAAGCTTCCGACTGCTAGACACAACTTCTTTCCTGACTATCGAACTAGTTTCACAATCGAATTCAGCAACCTAAGGCCAGAGAAAAGATCTCGAAGCCACTTGTTACCAATTCTAATGTACTCCTCGTTTACGTGTTACCCACTCTTCTGTTTTTGACCTACTTTAGCGATCTTCCGGTTTCTTCTCCATTCAACAGATTGAGCTGTGCTAATGATGTTGTCTTTTTTCCCATCAATTTCTGATTCCCCATATTTCAGTAAATTCAATGAAACTCATCTCGAACAGAATGTTTTCGCTTCCCTGTTGGGTATAAAACCAAAGTCACCTGAATGCCTCGCGTTTATTTCAGTCTCCTTAGCTCAACTTTCTCTTCAGAACCTGTTAAAATGAATTCCGTATCCCTATCTAGGGTTAGTTCCGTCAAGTATCCGGGTATTGCCTGGACGTCAACCTTAAATAGCTATCTCACATTTCGGTAAACTGTTAGGCTTATCTTTTCAAATAAGGAAGCTCAGGCAGTTTCGTACTGCACCAGTTGTTGTTTCCAAATTTACCTTTCACTGTGTTCCTCCGGTCTTGTTATACTGTTCACCTGCTATTTTTCCCGGTTTATGAAACAAGACTTCAAAGCCTTCTGCCTCGAATTGGTCATGATTTGCCGCATTTCACCCCTCTCTACCGGGTTTCCTTTGACTGAACTTGTCAATCAACATGCTCAATCTTACGCAGCCCTAGCCAGCAAGATATAATAGGATCCAGCGCGTTTATTACACTCTGACTTCTCTCTCGATCGTTCTCTCCCATCCATAGGTTCTGAGTTTTGCCACCTCTCATTCCAAAACTAAAGTGCACTAAACTCTCTTTCGCCCCATTTTGTACTGACGAACTTGGACAAGACTAAAACGGAGTTAATTGCTAAATTTTGCCGACATTTTCTTCTCCTTTTTCACTCCCGCATACTTTTAGCGCCCGATGTTGTATATTTTTGTTTATTTTAATCCAGTTTTGTCAGAGCATTTTGACTGAAATGTAGGCAATATGTTTGCAAAAGTCTGTCATGCGAATAGAAAAAGATACTTCCCAGTGTGCACTAGATCTGATCTGAACACATTTTACCATACACAGTACACTTGCTTTTGTTGTTACGACAGTAAACCATACACATTGTACTCGTTCGACATTTTTCGTGAGGAGCTCCTGATCTATTTGGTAATCAGGAAATGCCATGTTAGCAACATTAACCATTGTAGTGAATCAATGAACCAAATCTTTGTAGTATAGAAGGTGATGGGCATTTTAGTAGCAAAATTACATTGGATTAAATAGTAAATATATCTGCCAGAAGTGAACAAGATAAGCTTACTTTTGGCTACGGAAAAGAACGATGAACTAGTAGTCTGTTGCTTGTCATAGGTCAGGTACACCTATGGACCAAAAATAAACTGGAATTTGGCTAAATCGTGCTACAAGAGATGTGACCCATGATAATATGGAACAGCTGCATCGCATTCTTTGAAGAATTGCCCAGTTTGTGTTTTGTAGGCTCTGCCTGTCATCATTTTGATACGGAACATCTGCGCTGTATGTATCCAGATTTAGTGTGCTATTCGACGTCTAAAATGTCCACTCTGTTAACCAAAATTTGGTCATAATGTGCAGCAAATCACTAAACATAATTGGTTTTCTCGCTGTAATACTTGTAACAGTTTTTTTGTGCCATTATAATCCTCTGGAAAAGAAAAGTGATCAGGCCAGCAGAGTCAGTGTTTAGGAGATTTCTTGTTAACATTCACTCACTCACTCACTCACTCACCCACTCATTCATTTCTTCACGTACTCCCTCATTTATTCAAATAACCGGACGTGTTTGCCGATTTCTTCTGAGTAGCAGCTTTGGTGTTCTTTTGATGTCGTTCTTTCCCCTTATCGTCTCACCACGTGAATTACGGACTTGACCATCGCACCACGTGCGCGAGCTTTTAAGTACACCGACGACATCGTGCTCTATCAGTCCGCCTCCAGTCAACCAGACTTTAATTGTTCTTCCGAGGACTTATACAATATTCAGAACATTTCGTCCCATTCTGGACTACATCTGCACACTTCCGAATATTCTAAGTGCACTTTCTTCCTTACTCGCTCTTCTTACACCAATAAGCAATCAGTCATCCATACTGACACAGTTTACAGAGACGACTCAGTCAAAAACCGAGGCGGTACGACCAGCTCAAACCTAAGGTGGTCTTTTCATATTCATCATTGTGTTAAAATACTAAGTAAACTATCTGTTCAAATTTCTAGGCTGAGGCAGTTTGGCGCTACACAAGTTGTTATTTTTTCTTTTGTCCCTCTGTGTCTTCTACCAGTCTTACTCTACTGCTCTCCCATAATCTTTCGTGGTCTATTTAAGAAAAACTTCATCACACTACACGGTGGTCTGGCCACCATCAGTCGTCCTCCTTTGATTCTCTTAGGCTCTCTTACTTCCAAAGTTTGTGATTTGCACGTTATGACCTGTAAAATATAGCCATGAAGATCCTTGCAGGCCCCATCCATCCTTTGTACCTTGACCTATAAGCATGCCCTTCGCATCCCTCTACTAGTTCCGTATTTAGACTAATCCCAGTGCTTTATTTAGCACGTGTTCTGGTTGACAAGATGACAGGGGAACATAACGTGGATCTCGGTGGCTTAACCGGTTTTTCTGCAGTATTTAGTATTTTATGCTTACTTTGAAGTGGCGATGATCAGTTTCCATCATTTTGGCTGAAATATGAATTCTTTAATTTGCTGAAGTTTTCAAGACAGTAAAGTACAAAACAAAACAATACAATACACCATTTTCTCCAACAAAATCAGAAAGTCGATCACTAATCTACAAACTTGCTTATTCACTTGCAAACATTGCCAAGCATCCTTCCAGCAGTCCCCGGCTTGCAAAGTGAGTATTTTATATCTTCTTACCCCAATGGCATCTGCCAAGATATGCGACTGATTGGTATAATCACACTGTTTTCACATAAATAAACAAATAATTACTCATTTCATTCCCTTTCTATTAGTTTTACAACAAGGTACAACAATTCGGCAAGGAAGCCGCGGCTAGTGAACGGCTGTCAAACGAGAAAGTGGCCGGAAGAGGCTGGACGATGATAACTGTTTTACCACAGCCGGTCACTTAACCCAATCAGCGTAGAATATCCTGTTTGTCGCGGCAACTTTTACAACCTCCGGACAACAAATATCCGCCTCTCAGCCTTTCGCAGTCGCAAAACGTTATTTCCAAATATGCATGACTACCAAATAATATATATTAGATGTACTACTTAGAAAATGAAATTGCCAGAAATGAATTTGTTCTGTACTTCCAAAAGAATCAAACTTGTTGTATACACTAAACATTATACAAAAATTGGAGCAGTTGCTAAACTACTGTCTTACTTGAGCTGACTACATGGGACGCGAGAAATTAGCTGAATAATGAGTTAATTGGTTCTTGGTCCATTGGTGACTTTGCAGCACGGGAAGATCGACACGCAGACCAATGGGAGCAGTTTCGTCATTACTGATGTTGGTCACACTTATCTTTAGAAGACCCTGATCGATCACAGAAAACACAATAGCGAATGGCGGCTTTTGGTCATGCTTCTGTACCCCACCGCCAAGATGAAATGATCCAGTCGATCTACCGTCTCTGACTAGGTTATTTGAACCCTCATATACTTGAAAGTGTGGATCTTTCTGACCCCTACTACGCGGTGTCGTCTAATGTTTTTCGTTTGTGAGAATAGACGCTCTTGGAGCTATGATGAAGACCTTTTTTCCTTCGAGTATCTGCAAGGCTCAAACCCCGTCCAACTATTGTTGTATGGTCCTACCAGTGATCAGGCTACGGACTGCGTCCTTACAATGCCGGCAAACTTACTGATGGACATTCGATACCCGCTACTTTCAAACACGCATCCAAGCACGTACGTACATTGCTGTGACTTCACCCAGGCCAAAAATACATGCAGCGACCAATTAGATTTTGGCCCTGAGCCGTACATGTAGGTTGATGCCTCGCTGCTGAGTGGCCATACTTCGCAGCACCCGATCCCATGTACTGATTGCGCTTGCCAACAGGTGATTCGCTTGCTTCTTAGCTTGCTTACATACAGACTTACCGTTGCGCTCATAAAAGGATTTGATGGGTGCAGTGTTCTACCGTACTTTTGAACACAAAAACAATATCTTTTATGGGCTTATTGACCGGCCATGTTCACGAATATGTGAACAAACCACAGATCCACAAAAGACAGCGACACCCGGATTCACATGGTGACCTATCTGTGCTTGTGAGAAAATCTTCACCAGGATGCTTTGAGTTTCAGGAATTATGATCAACCCACCGACTGGACAAACAAATCAGTTTTTTCCCGACTCATGCCAGTTAACTTCAAAATCTCATGAGTCAAAGCACTCAGTCGTACACACAAGGGTTTTATCACGCGACCAAATTGATTTCAAGTTATTTCAACACACAAGTCGGCTGTTTGAAAGAATCGACGTACTCAAATTTTGGCCTTGGTAATTGGCTGGGACATATTTTCGCCTCTTCACAAGCAATATGCAGAGCAGACAACTGAGACGGGTCCAGGTCGAATTCATCAGATGAACAGTTGAATTTAAATCTGTCCAGAAGACGGTCGAACAAGATGTGATCAATATCTCGACCACCAAGATGACCATCTCCGTGTACGCCTATCGCATCGAATACACAGTGATCTTTCTTCACAAGTGACAAATCAAAATTCCTGCCGCCCAGGTCACACGCGAGCAACGTGGAGTTATCTCTCAACGGAGGTGGTCAATAATAACCCAGAATCACTGTACCGGGTTCAATGACCAGACTACAATCTATTAGTTCGACTATTTCCAGTGCAATACAGGTCGCTTCACGTTGACTCCGATCGAAATATGCCGACACTGTAACAACCATTTAGGTAACGATTTCCGGATACCGCTCCTGGGCAGACTGCATTAGTCTGGTCAAAATCACCGCATAAATCTCTTCAAAGAGAATTTATCAAGGTCGCCCTATCACTGTCACAGGCATTAACATATCTGAGCCATTGCTGAGGACAGTTTGGTAGGGAACAAGCTCCCGAAGATGAGGTGCAACAGGGTGGTTTTATAGACTACCCAAAGTGCTTTTGATATCGAATCATGTTTTCTCGGGGTAGAATCAAGGCATTTTTGACCAACGTGAATGGTACCATCCGGTTCGACTGTGGTAACTGAGGGAATAAGAGGTCCGTTACTGCTGTAAGTAATTAGAACAGCAACATCACTACGGGTTATGTCTAAATTCATTCCGATCATAACCTTCTCTTCCACAGAGAAATGACTTTATTTGGTCGAGAACCAATGAAAATCACGCATGTACCAAAATAAGTCTAGTTTGATATCTGCATGTGCATAAACTCACGACAGTGTACTGGGGGACCAAATTACCAAGTCATTCGTGGTTTACTCGTGAACTTTGTATACGTGTGATAATTAAAACTCTCTTTGTGTGCGTGCATGTTTGCACAACACAGGGTGAATACGGATTGGTCAGCTAGCACTGTGTTGTTTGATACTTTGTGCGTATCTAAAGGATCGGCCAACCTACGCGTAAAGTGCTATGCCAGCCGATATGCTACATGTGAAGAATTCGGTTAACTACTGAGAAAGAAGGGGTCGTAAAACGCAAGTTTGCTCAAAAACACATGCAAAAGTGCTTTGCACCCAAGTAACGGTCTGCTTGAAGCAATCTGGAAAAGAGTAAATAATTCTTGAATCACGTGGCATACTTTGTGGATAGGATACATGCCTAACAGAGAACGGGATAATTAACGACATTTGCAGTAATGAGTTTCCCAATATCATAGAAATTCGGCCAGTGACCTTGGGTAACAATAACAAGTAAGAAACCAGAGCAGAAAAACTGTACCAACGGACGACGGGAAGTCCGTATCAAATTATTCACAAAACCAGGAAGACAATGAGAGAACACTAAATCTCGAGAGGAGTGTGGTATCTGTCCGGAATGAGCTAGTGTCTGTGTGATAGGGTTGATTAATCAACAAGGCAACTTTGACCTTTATTCTATGGATAATTAATGTTTAGTCACCTTCGCGTTCTAGAGATTTCTATTGATTTCACTTGCTCACGGTTCCCGGTTTTGCAACAACGGAAAATCGATAGCTCTGTCACGGAATCAATTATGATTACCGTTTCTCACAGTTTGTACTGATGAAATTCGCAGCTGGAAGAGGTGACGTCGTCGAATGGTTCTTTAGTGAGTTACAGTAGCAACTGGCTGCTTCAGACAGAAACATGGATATTTTTTAAGCTATTTCTAATATGTTGCTGTAGTAGAAGAAAAAAACTTTTGAATTTCATCTGTCTTTAACCACGTAGACAGTAGGCGGGCAAGCAAGCAACCAAATAGGGAAGATGTGAGCGGAATCCCAGTCGGTTTCACAATAAAGCCCTGCATTTATTTGGCTGAGGCCAAGCAAATCAGTCGATACACAGCGACATCGATCAGTCAACACTGTCCGGACTAAAGCATGAAGAAATATAATAATTATGCAAGTTTACGCCCACATTTGCGAAAAATATTGTTCTGTTATCAGCTTATGCGTGTGCTTACTAGTCTCCGTCTTTCCATGCACATGGCTACCTAAATAAAGGATGTTGCCAAGAGCTAAGAATTTGTCTTATGGTGCTCACTGCGAAGACAGGGAAGATGATTTTACAGCAATTGTAGATAGCGTGGTTTTAGGTGAAACCGGTAATCCTCTGGCTTGGAGTGCCAAACCCCATAAAAGCCAATAGAAGAGGTCTTGGTGCTACCCAGGACGGCGGCAGGATCATCTACCAGCAAACTCGAACAGTCAGGTGGTTAGATGTTTAACTCACTGTTATTCACCTCGGGTTTGCGTTCCCAAGGAGGCTCGGTGGATGTGCACTGTTGATGATTCATATCATAACAATATTTCCATGGCTTCCAGTGGTGAATTAGGACTTGACTCTGCGTAATGAATTATAACGCTGGTCTTCTGATGTTACTCAGCCGTGCTGTGGTACGCAGAAGTCTTCCACTGAAGGAAGTATAGGCTGATGGAGAACTTCAAAGCCAAGTAGTCGCTATCACATCTGTTTCCAGACACCCATTGCTAAAGGGGTAGAAATTACGACCGGTCCTTTACATTCATTGGTCAAGGAGGCTTCAAGTTGATTGGTAGAGAAATATCTGCGGATATTGGGTTTTCAATGGATAGATGATCGAATGTAGCCGAAAATGTGATGAGCAATATTTTCAGTGAAATTTCGGCTTTTAACACGTGCTAGCAAGGGCATTTAATCTCTTGGACTGCATTCGTGTCAGTTCTTCGCGAAGCTGAGCTGCTAAAACCACAAGCAAAGTGGATCTTCTGGGATCTGATGAAGCACCGTAGGAGCCCTGAAAGTTATTTCTGTCAGGGCCATATGATCACTTTTGGGTGTACGGTGTACGGTGATGACAGGAACAGTGCCAAAAGTGGGATGTGGGTTGCTAGTATTGGAAGAGTCGTGAGACATCATACCATTGTTGAATGGGGTGATGATTAGATAACCTTCTGCTGTCCCTCTGAGAGCCGGGGATTGAAAACGTAGCATTATGCCAGAATGGAAGCAACTGCACCATTTTAGCTTGAAGTAAAGCCGCTGTAACTTCAAGTGAATCGTACGTAACTTGAAGTGAAGTCAGTAAGTTTTCACTGACACTGACATGAAAATCCCATATCTTATTGGTCAGTTGAAAAAGCCGGTTGGAAAGTGTACAGTTCATAAAATGAATAACTCTAACAGAAGCTAAAATATCGCTTTTAAAGTTTGGGGAATACTGATAGGAAGGGGGGGGGTGGAGGTTTATATGAAGAGCTTATTTGAACTTATTGGAAAACGATGGAGGACACAAATATATTTCTTACACAGATTTGCATGAGCTTCCGTGTTTGAACGATAAGATATCACAATTCACGCACATAATGAACAAAACAAGGCGTGTGTTTCAGGTAACTGGGTAACTTAATAGCGCGCAGATTAGGAGGATCATTTGGAATAGCTGAAAGATGATGGGTGAAGATACTTTTACAACAAATCGGTGTGGCAAACATGCTCTTTTTCACTTCTTCATACTCATTCCATTGTACAACAATTAATAGGATTCACAAAATAAGAAGGAAGAATGATGATTCAAATCCGTATTCGCACATCTGCTTGCATGTTAAAATGAACACAGTGTATGATGTTCAAACGGTTGACCACGTGTTCGTGAACAGGAAGTGGGTCACGGTAGGCGCAGTGATTGCGAAATTGTTTCTGAACCCACCGGGGATGAACCTAGATTCGAATCACGCCTTCGGCTTTGGCAGAGAGGTGGCTCTTCACTATTCTTGAACGTTTGCTGCGAACTTTGCAAATGGTGTGAAGAACTTTTATCTCCTTTGATGAGGGGTCTGATTCAACAAGGTGTGAGCACAAGGCACCCATAATTGTCTTCATTTCTCCCATGTTTGTCGAGGTCAGGTTGAACTCACGAACACGCTCTGATAAGAGCCTGGTCATGCCAAAAGTAGACATAGTTTCGCAGATGCAGGTGAGTGAATACGCACCGAAAGAGACAGTCAAACCTGGCAATCTATCCTCCAGTCGAAAACAGTTGGTTTGAAGAGAACAAAATTTACAACTGTACAGCGGAGGATGTTCTGTTCGATGTCCCTGGTTATCTTAATTGAATAGCTCGGGCTACCATGTTGCTTTTGTACGGCAAACCAACATAAGCAGGCATCTTTCAGACTCCTATTTCCGTTGGTCTCTTCCTTTCTTAACATAGTCTTGTCAATAAACGGTTCAGAAAGACAGTTTTGTATGAAAGCATTCCGAAAAAAAGTACATTTCCTATTGCTTTTTCGGTTGTGTGAGATCCCGTCATAGAATACCCAAACCAGTGTTTGTCTAACAGGAGTGGGAAAATGCTCACAGGATGAAACGGGGACCAAGTCCCGGGTTTACAACGGGGAATCGAGATTCATTACAATCGGAGGGTCTGCTAGCCATCAAAATAAAGTCACGAACACGATGGTTGGGCAGAAATGTGGCCGCACAGTCAAGAGAGAGCAAATGACGAGGGCTGGAATGCAGGGCGAAGTCCAAGGTTTAGGCTGATAAAGCAAGCACGGAGCGAACGGTAGAATAATACAATCATCCATGAAGAAATACCGAGATAGGGCAAGCTGGAAGGTCAATGTTTCAAGTATAAAAAAGAAACGGGGAGAAAGGCCAAATGAAATTGTCTAGATTTCGTAAGCGAGGTTCAGAGACAGACAAGAGATAGTGAAGGTGGAGCTAATTCGGGAAACGAAAGGCGAATGTCATTAGGATATGGGGGAGGGAGTTAATGGTGCAATCACGTTAGTTGGGTCAATGAAAATGTACCAAAACTATGAGACAATAATGAGATCATGAGGCAGGAAGGATCGATCACGCATCTGTTACAAGTTCTCAGTGTGAATCTGAACAGTCAAAAATGCGACTTTTGCACCTCCTTCTGACGATACACTTCACCGCTGAACTGAAACTGAATATTGTTCGCAGACAAATAGTAACCATTTCAAATACTCGGACAGAATGTTGTGAAGAGTGTTTCGGAAATTCGAGCGTGGCCCCAGTTGAAATTCCACCTAGATCTGGCACTTTTGAGGTAATCAGAAATATTCTTGGGAAATTAGGTATTAATACGTTTTTCGTTGTGGGCCATACTCTGAAAGGCCACGGCTCTAAGGCTAAAAATCCAATCAACATGCAAGAACAAAACAACTGCTTCTCTAAAATTTGCTGTAAATAAAGTTCGGCAGAATATATTGGACGAACATCCGAATTGTATTGTATTGTATTGTACTGTATTGTACTGTATTGTATTGTATCGTATTATACTGAAGACTTCATTAAGTTAGCAGGCTCGAACTTCCTCCTAAAGGTGTGAAATTAATCATTGTCACTTGGAAATAAGCATGGAAAATAAATACTGTAGATGTACAGCCAGTTCAGCCACCTTGGTTCAAGGTAAGTTCCTCTGTGATTGTCACCTTGTCAAGCACTACAAGTGCTAAGCAAGGCGCTGTAGAGTAGCGGGATGAGACTAGTCTATATACGGACTGTATGGAAGGATGCGAACGGCATGTATATAAGTCATAGTACATGGGGTTCATGTGGTCCGCAGGAATTATCTTGGTGAAGTTGTCGCTGTCTGTAACGTGCAAAATGAAAGCTTCGGAGATGAGACAGCCTATGCAAGTCTAAGAAACACGACAGATGATAGGCAGGTCACTGTGTAGTGTGATAAAATCTTCCCTAAATGGGTCAGGAAACACCACAAGAGAGCGGTAGAGTACTGGGAAAATACATTGGTGAGCAAAAAAATGATTGCATGAAGATGACAATAACAGCACACAAAGGAAACGAAAAATGCAAACTTTCAGATAAGATAGCCCAAGCAAAACTGGAGCGAGACTCAGTGATCGCTCCTCATTTCATAGTTGAGGAGGAACACAATACTGATTGAGAAAGCACGGAAACACTCTCACTCGGATTCCGAAAGTGCACTTAGCCCAGGTATGCTGAACCTCTATCATTAGGCAACCACTCAGTGTGTGTTAATCGCAATTACAGGGAAAAACTTCCGAGACATGGACAACCCTAACCTCATTTACGAAAGAATACCCCAAATGTCACAAAGCTAGCTGACCTAATCACCATCAATGCCTATGGTGTGAAAAAAACGAATTACTCACCTGTCACACTAATTGACACACACACACACACACACACACACATTCCCTCATAAGCTCACGCGTGCACACACGACCACAAAACCAAACATCCAGTAACATATGAACGTTCCCTCAGAGTTGTTTGATAGTAAACTTGACTTGAGAAAGGTTATCCACAGTAACCGAAAGGTTGGCGAGTTACAGCACCTACCAACAACGCTGTGCTATTACCATTATAACTTTCACAACAGTAACAGTTTCAGATCATCCCAGCAGATACTCCAATAGATTTCGTTCTCCTGGATGCATTCTCATACATAAAGCTGATTGTTTCGTTGATCCGGACATAAGTGAACAGTTAAGTAACATCAAGTGATATCATTTACACGCCTCCCAGGTTCATTTTTCTTGCATTTTCTGCAAAATAAAACGTGTCTCGTAAACTGTGCCCAGGAATTGTGACTCCCACTAAAATTCTAATTAGTCCGTCAACCACTGCTTCTGGGTGATACGCAGAGGTACACAACCAAAATCGGTCTGAAGGGGAAGCCTTCCTTGTTTACCACTATAGGCTATACAATCACTGAGTTGTCGTCCCAGTTAGTCGTCTCCTTTCTAAGGTTAGCGCACCGATTCTTCCTTTCTGCTTCAAAGATTGTATTCTCTCTGGATAAGATTTTACCATGGAAACAGTCTTATCTTTATCGTTTGGGGTTTCCGTAAACTTAGAAGCATCACCCATTATCATCTTCATGTTCTATTGATTATTACAATATCCATACTTTAACCTGGTCTTGGCCTATCATTCTATCGAACGCTTCAGGTGCTCCAGTGCTATTCATCTTTTGTGCTTTGTTCTCATTGTGTTATTGCCTTGATCTGGGTTACCTGGGGTACCCAAAAGATTGACATTATAATTTTTTCCGCCAATACCACCGTGTTTTTGACAATTTCCTGGCAGAACACACCGCACGATGCACCGTTTTCTCCATTCATTTCGGGGTCTTGTTCGGTCTTGACACTGGCACAAGAATTATTGAAAAGATCAAACAAACATTCCGGCTCCACCTCAAACCTGAGCAGGGCCACATCGGACCTCTACCGTTGTGTTTTGTGAAAATATTGGTTTGTCATATTTCTGTTCTTTCGGTGGATTATTGAAGAATATGAGTTTGAATACCTCTGAGGATCAACCTGTATGCTTGGTTTGCAGAAAAAATATTGGCCATTGGGCTAAAGCCCTGATGTGTGATGGTTGTGAGGGGTGGATTCACCTGGAGCGTATAAAAATCGATGAGGGTAAATATGAGTGGCTGAGTTCTTGCAGCTCTCCATTCCTGAAACGTGTGTGCATAGACGGTGTCACTACAAGTAAAATCAAAACAGTCGAATCTGTGGTGGCAGTGAATCAAAAACCCGCAGCACTGAGTGCAACTGGCTCCGGACCCCCCACGGAAGTTGCTTCAACCGCTATAAACAGGCAGTCGACAGCAATGAAGAAACATGGTCAAAAGAATATCGTGACTACTGACAATAAAGCAGCAGACGTTTGTTCGGAAGATAACACTGCTGTTTCTGAGATGTCGAATGTAGTCGGCGGAGATGCTGTTCCCAATCCAGGGCAGCCGAAATCCACGGGTCAGTGGAAAATGGTGAAGTCACCCCAATGGACGGCACCGCAACCTAGGACTCAATAGCCCTTTTTTCGTGAATTTGCCGAAATAGGCTAATTCGGTATCACTAAGTCGATAAAATCATGATATGCCTCTTCAGACGGACATATTCGCCAAGACATTCTTCCCGGAGGAGGATAACCTGGCAAAGAATGCGAAAGTCAGAACATTTTTCCGCCTACAGAAAATAAACGAGAATGGCAACCCATTTCAGCTCAAAGTGGTCTTGGTTTCCAGGGAGGAACCGCCTTCGGTGCTGAAGCGCTCCTATAGCCTAAAAGGAGAGAATGCGCAACTTCTTTGGGATCTCAACCCCTAAGGACAGAGAATGGCATAGGTTGGCGTCGACAGAGCTCCACGTATACCAGGCTAATGAGGAAACGAGTCTATTTATCCAGGATTTTCGAGTACAACGGAGGCTTCTTAAACTGCGGTGGAAGCTGTCCATTTCCAATAGTATCACCAACCTGGCATTTCCGGCAGTTGGGATGCTATGAAGGTTCGCACGAAAGGGAAAGACAAAAAAGAACAAGCACTTATCATGTAGTCTAATGTCAGGAGTCCTTTAAATAAGCGAGACGAGCTCGAGGATTGGGTGGTTCTCCGCTGGCCAACATTGGTCACTTCGGCTAAGAAGCGGCTTACTAAGGAGGTGATGGATTCGGAAGTGGCTCTCCCAGAATAAGCAGTCTACCGTGCTTGCAGAAGCCAAGCTCTGTGGAAAGTGGGTGTGATGTTATATATATTTGAGCCGACTTCCATTCGCTACTTTTGGATCTTCACGTAGACCCTGAGGGGCTCGGACAATATCTTTGGTGTCGCGTAAAACTAACACCAAGTGGATTCGAATTGGTCGGAGTCGTTTATCAGTGTCTAGAAGCAGATCTTCCAGAAATGATGACTGACGTATGACTTTGGGCTGGCAATGGTCACTGCCTAGTTACGGGTAGCTTTATCTCGAAGAATTTCGACCGGGAGAATCTACGGTGCAATGCCGAAGAGGACTCGTTTTCCCATGAAATCCCGTACACCGTGCTGGAGTTATCTAAAAACAAACACGTCGGGTTGTCAACCCAAACCCGAGACCTGCAAACGCCTAAAGTAGACTCGGCAAAGTCTCCAAGATATTCCAATTTGGAGCGGATCGAGTATCCACCTCCACTAGGAAGCAGTGATCATGCAGTTTGGACCATTACCTGGAACAAAGGAGCGGTGTTCTTTCCTAGACTACAAAATGGACTCAACTTTTGGCGAATACCGTTCCAACAAGTCAGGAAGGCTGCATCCTCAGTGACGTGATATCCAGAAGATCCTTGCTAGATAGTTAAGACTTGGGGATTGATTCGGGATGGAATCCTTCAATTACGCCGAACTTTAACTCTACCTTCCATCGCATGCGGAAGGTCCACCTTGGTTTGACTCACAACTCAGGCCTCTTCTGAAGCCTCAGAATCGTGCATGGAAACTATGTCACGCAACTGGAGAGGGGTAGGCCGGCTACCACAGCAACCGTAATCGGTGCACCAAACTGAAGCAAGAAGAGCGACGTATAGTCGAGGAGACGTTAGCAGTGGATTCGGTTCGTGCACCCGAGCAACTGTCTGTTTATCTGCGACGGAGGTCACGAGATACAACTGCCATTCCAGCACCGCAGAATGGACCCTCGATGGGAGTTACAGACGAACACATGGCGGATACATTAACAAGGCACTACTTGTCTGTCTACGCTCATGAACTGAGGCATAATCATCCTACACTTACTGCAGTGGATGCTCCCTATATGTCGTGCCAGGGAGTCACTGAAGAATAAGTGGCGGCAGCCATGCGTACCATCAAAATAAACCAATCCCCGGGGACATGATGTGCGCATCCCTTAGTGGTAAAGGAGCTGGTAGACGTGTTAACAAAGCCAGTCACACGATTGTTCAACGTGTGTTTATTAGTGGGAAAGCTCCCACAGGAATGGAAGAAAGCTGTCGTTGCACCACAAATACAAACGTGGAGCGAAGGTCGAGGCCATCAGTTGTCGACCTGTTAGTCTAACATCGACGATGAGAAAAGTTATGGAAAGCCTTCTGGCCATGCAACTCAGAGAGCATGTCGGCGTAAACGATCTACTACGCCGACAACAACATGGTTTTTGGAAAAGTAGGTCCTGCCTGACAAACCTGAAACTTGCACAATACTGCTGGACGAATGCCAAGGCCAAGGGAAGCGTTACCGAAGTAATCTTCGTGGATTTCAGAAAAGCTTTTGACAAGTTTTCGCACGATTGTCTATTAGGTAAGCTCAACGGTCTTGGAGCTGTGGATCCCTTGATTCTGTGGACCGAGGGGTTTCCTAAAGGGAGGATCTTTGTAGTACGAGTAGCACAGTCAGCGTCAGAGGGTGACAAAACTAAGGAACTCGCTGTCAGCAGAAGTTGTGGAAGAGCCTAATGACAAATTGGTCAAGCGACTACTGGACTTATTTCTGAAGTGGTGATGGCTTGTGATTCACGCCCGAGTCCACGTTGCTGAGCTGTTGTGAGTAGGCTTTCACGGGAGAGATATCCTCTGCCTCTATTATGGAGAATGAATTTGCTACTGAAACTACTCTCATTGGGTAAACTCACTGGACTGGAGAAAAACCTGTACAGCGTACCCTGCATCGGTGGATCAACGACACATAATACATCATTTTTGACTGCCAAGTTTGTGCTCCACGCTTTCTATTCGGACACACTGATGCAGTAATATGCCCATATCGTTATGGTGGCTTATAAGTTTGTTCTTTAATGTGTCACCTTCAATGAATTTGATATTGAAGACAAATGAAGCGTCACTTTGTAATTTTATAGCCCCTCGGTAACAAAAACATGATCAATGCAGATAAACATTAATAAATTCTGAAAGTCTGTTCTTCTCGATGGGCTTTGCTTACTGATGCTGACGCTGCGTGCAGTTAACTTCATTCTAAATACGGAATTGAATTTATCATTCTGAATGTTACATACGAAATTCAAAGGCACATTTATCTTATTCGAACAAGCTACGCTCTACGTGAACTTTTCCGCCGCATACAGAAATATCATACTTGCTTTTCACTCTCATCCCATCGTGGATGATTGTGCAATCACCACTTTCTGATGAGCCAGTTCGGTCCAGTAAACGTTTTCTTTCAATACCTTGCTTCCGCAGCTGTGCGCTCTTCACTTGCTATTTCGTGACAAACTCACTGCTCCCCATTTTATACTAAAGAAAGAAAAAGTATAAGGTTTTTGTTTAACTGTTTTCTGACACTGGATTTTTTACTTTCGTCTTGAAGGGCCAAGGGACCAATGTTAAATGAGACAGCGGAGGAGTGGAGGTGTCCCACCATTCCCGGGACTTCCTTGGAAAAAGAGACTGATAACCGACTGAATTATGCCTCATTAGGATGACAATTAAAAGTACGTTCTTTTCAGAAAAAAAAATTAAAGAAGCCTCGTTGCAAGAAAGTTGAGATTATTTTGGAAACACGTCTGTCTTATTCTGATGGACATGAAGAATTTTGGTGCTGAGGAGATTTATGTTTCAGACCTAAAGGAATGGTATAACGTCAAGTGCAAATCGATAATGTTGCTTTCGGGCTGATATATTCATTTGAGTCCGTCATTGTTAGAAATCAGTTCCGATAGTCAACGGGACCGTCTACCACTTGCAAAATAGAGAATTCGTTACATTTCTGACAGATTTGGAGGCTGGCCTTGGGGGTAACCTAGTGAGAGGCATAATTTTCGAATCCGAGATATGACCGTGGTGGGTCCTTTTCGAATGTTGTTAGCTGTTACTTTCCATAGTCACTTGAATAATACGTAATGGGACTCGTCGTGGTGCGCGAAAACCCAATTCACCACTGAACATCGTTAAAGCACCGCACAGATATTTCATTCCTGTTAGGAATCCTAGGGCATGCATACCCACCGAGCTGCCGCGGCAAATCGAACTCCAAGACAAATGATTGTGAACCGAAAGCCTGACTCACCAGGCAATCCGGACTGGTTCTCAAAGGATTGTTTAAGTCCTACACCATAAGATTTAGCACCCTTCCGCCACTGGATTTGGAGGTCGACGGCGCTTTCCTCACGAAATAAGCAATTTCTATTTTGAACAGCTTCTCTGTAGGGGCCCAAGTACAACGAAGACATTTCGTTAAACCACCTAGAAGGCATGACTAACGTATGAGTGTTTGTGATAGGAAACTGGATTTTGGACTTTTTGGTTAAGGTTTTCCACTCATAATCATTTACTCCGGTTTCAAACTCCACCGGGGGCTCGGTGGATGTGCACTGTAGGCTATTCCGAACAAGGCTGAAACAGCTGTACGGCACTTCCGTGGTTTTCCATGGAGATTCGAGCGTCTGTAAGGCACCGCTAACCCCATTGTATAAAACCCAACTTAATACTAAAACTTCGCTAGTACACAGCTTCATGGCTGCTCATGTCCGCGCGGCAAACCATACGAAAGATAGGAGCGCCTGGGTAATATATCAAAGATACGTGTCTCGTGATGGAAAACGGGCACTATGTTTATCAGTAGTGTTAGATCTCTTCTACGTAAAAGTGAAGCTCAGGACAGAAAGTAAATCAGAAATTTATTCCTCTTTAAATAGGTTAAAAGCCTAAAAAAAGGCGGATCTTCTTTAGATTCTCGTTCTATGAACCGTTCGTGATCGGGTAATAGCTCAACTTTAGAATCTTCTGCTGAATACAGAGTGCACTAACCTCATCGCAGGGCTTTTCATCTAGATCAGAGGAGGTTCGTTCTGTAGACGAGCTTGAGGAATTTCTCCATTATATATTTTCTATACTAATGAACAACGACTTTCAGAAATGGAATAGAGGAAACATGACGTCTACTCAGATTGGGCGACCAGTTTAATGTCATCTCTAGCAAAATTATCACTTCTGCATGACATGATGTAGTTGCTTTCTAAATCCAGGGGCTTCAATCAAAATGTGTGAAAAGGACGGAGGCGTGCCGCGATTCATTGAAGAGCTTTCTATTTGGTTCTTCGACTCTACATTTTGCAAGAGACTTGAATTCTTTCTGTTGTGGTAAGATAGTAGTTTTAGTCCAGCTGATAATTGCGATTATCGTTCCTGTGGTCAGTTGAAGTGTTTCTGACCACTTGTGCAATTCTTGATGATGCCTACCAGTTTGATTTGAAGCGTACGAGTCCCTCAGTTATTCTGAATCAGCCGTCAAATGATAATCCTTGTACAGCTGATAAGGTGGCCAAAAAGTGCCGATGCTGATCAAACGGTGATCATAGTGAACTTTAAATCCCTCTGTTCCCGGTTTGAATCCCGCAGCCAACGCCAGAAGGCCTCTCATTGGCTGCGAGACTCTTCCCGAAGTATTGTACTATTACTAGTGTAAATAAAAGGAATCAAGTCAAGAACGATGAATAAAACAATATACTATAATTATGACTCTCGTGCCTTCATAAATTTGTGCGTAATGCAGGGGATGGGGGACTTTCTTCTCTGCAATCCCTGCCTACTCTGTCAAAGATCAGTTTTTTCCATAGCTTTAGTAAATCTCAATATTCTAGTTTTTTCGTCCGCATTGTTCGTATTGTCCATATGTATGCATCTACGCGCCCAAGCGATCAGGCATACTGTACCACCGTTAACTGGTGACAGAAACGCTTTTTACATACTTACACCCACCCACGCCTCATCCTGTGACTCTCGCCTCCAATAAATCATTTCTGAAATGGTTTTCTCATTCATAATGTGCATTATCTCTGACAGAAATATTCCGTTTCTTGCTGCGCTGACCTCACCGCTTTTATCTCAATCTATGGACTGAAACTCGTACGACCCGTTTTCAAGTACTCATGAATTTGGGTATCCATAATTAGCTTTGAGAATACAAATACGTGGTGCTTAAGCCAGGGTTATGTTCAAACAGAGCCAGAACCGACTGGGTGATTTGCAAAATAAATGTCGGAGAATGTCGTTACTCCTCGTTATACGCCTAAACTCAGCGATAAAACAACAAATAGTCTTTAAAGCAAACCACCTTATCTATAGATTTTTATCCTTCTGACCGTATCTTCGCTCCCGTCTCATTTCACCAACGAGAGGAATACACAGCTAGTTACGAAATTATTATAGTACTAACAGATAGTTTCGTAAATACGTAGAAACCGGTAATACTGACCACATAGTGGTTACCGACCACGTCGCCTGGGTTATCGAAGAACTGTTTGCAATAATTTTTTTTAAGCCGCTGAACGAAAGCCGCTCCCCTCTGATTAGACCAACAGATAGTATACACAGTCATAAATCCGAATTGCCGTGAAAAGCACTGCAATGTACCCCACAGAATATTTGGCGTATTGAACATGAAGTTAATGGGAACACAAGGACTTTGAGACATCTGTATGTAATAACAATGACTACTAAACAAAGTGCCACACTGCAGGACGAATGGGATTACTCACACGGACCGTGGGATAGACGAAATGGACGACGGTTGATGCAAAACAGTTTTGCATGATAAAATCTGGCGAATGCAGCACAGCACACAGTTGTACATGTGGCGATCAACAACGAGAATACCGACAGAATAGGCAAATGAAACCATATAATTTACCCACTTCGACTGAACAATTGAGCGTAATGAAACGACGTCACCGTAAGATGTCGAACTCAGCAAAACTCTAGTCAACGTCGCCGTAATATAAGGTGTCCACAGCGCAATCGATAAGGCACATGTAACCATATTCACTTTGATTGATGCAAGCTGAGTTCTGGAACGGTTGATGCTGTGAGCAGATAACATTGGACCTTGAGCATGCGGCTGTTTCGACGGGGGACTTTGTAGAGATTCAGTAGATCGCACGCAAGCGGCTTTATTTAGAGGATCTGAAAATGGGTCGCTTACCTGTGGAACACGCTGAGATCGACCCGTATCTTTATCAGACCCGTCTGCTCCGGAGTGCATTGGATTTGTGTAAAGCAAGTGGCTGGGGTAGATCTCTACATTATTTTGTCCACCTATGAATGAGTTTGACGACGTCATATCAAATTCTAGTTCGGGTCCCAGTGAGAGCAGCAAGTGACCATGAGTCGGGCAATAATGATCCATGACTGCGAGGGGAGCGTCGACTTCTATGACAGGACTGTGCGATCCGGACACTGATACCAAACGGTTTATGACTGTAGGAACTGAAAATGATTCGGGGCTTTGACCAGTTTCTTTGTTCTGCTCATGTGTCATGCTATCAGAGGTCATCTTGGACATGGACGTGTATGTTTCTGCCGTCCATGAATAGCAGTCATCTTTGGTGATTGTAAACCACCGAGGTGAAGCTAATAAAAAACCTTCAGCGGACCAATCTTCCGATCTTCTGGTCACATCTTTGTTGAATAGGACAGTTGGACTTGGGCCGGTAGAGGGAAGTATGAATGGCTACTTGGAAAAAATAAAAAGGATAATAAATGAGTCATATTTTACTCAAGGATCCGATTCCAAGTACAACATGTTTACCGGATCGACATGACACAGTTGTAATTTCTGTCTCAGAGGTTGGACCAGGAGTGAAGTGGATTCATACGGGCAGTAAGATTAGATCATACCTAGATTACGATGGTCATATCTTCTAAAGTTCCGTGGTAATTAGGTTGGTTAAAATTAAACTACGATAAAGAGTGTATTTCATGCCAACCATAACTGAACTTTTCGTGTCCCTATTTACTGGAGCTGAGGCATACCTCGTTTGTCCGTGAATCGGTCCCAGTAAACTATCCAGGAATTTCATTGAGGATTCTGGTAAACGGCACTATCAAAACTGATGACGAAGTGTGGATCAATTTTCCCATACCCGACCAACCGGTCGCACTTTCCAGTTATTCCATTCTTAAAGCACATTTGTTTATGACATATTTTACTATGGTATTGTCTGGCGCATAGCAGTGAATACTAATCTTGACCTCGTGTATACTGAGATGAAGGATTGCAAACCGCACCTTTTTTGACCATGTCTTATGATTCAAAATGTGGTTTATTATTAGCAGAAGTCAACCATAAATTTCAGTATCTTGTTTTTTAATCCAAACGGAAAAAAATGCAGACTGATGTTGCTAGACATAAATCACGATGACTGTGCGTCCCCCTGAAATTGTGTGATTTGACAACAATTTGAATATAATTCATTTTAGTTTTGAGAAATGAATTCGAATCGAATGTATCACCTTATCCGAATTTCCGCAGTTACTTGAACTGGTACCTACTCGTGACTGTCGGAGACTTTCCCAATCACCGTGTCACACGAGTTTCTGTCAACGCTGAAGTAAGTGCCAATGATCGAGCACAGAGTAATCACAGTTACTGAGCATTCTGTAGTAACTAACTAACTTGATTATCGTCGCTGTAAGCAATAGATCGGATTGAAACCTTGTGAACAAAATGCGGGCTCTCTTCCTCGTGAAAACCTGTTATTTCTTGTGAGTGTTTTGCGAATAACTCCCTTCACTGGCTGCATCATATAGACTTTTGCTTCATTTGATTTATTCTAATCCGTCGAGTGGTCATGTTTGTCGTCTGTCTTATATTTCTGAAAAATTTCTGAATATTTTACCAAAAGAGCCGTTCTTGAGTACAGTCTCACAGCTTTCGTCTTTAAAATTGTGGTACGAATGACTCAACGAATAGTTCAGTTTTGGTCACAGTCTTGATTTGTTGGTAAACATTGCAAGAATGTTTTAAATTATTATTGATTGCGGATATTAGTTTGTTGCCAGTTAAACAGTTATCAGAGAAAGTACAGTAAACAAGTTTAACCCGTGGTTGAATTGATGTGGAGTTTACTAATTAGTCGTATACAACTAGTCAGATGGTATATCAACCCTGACAAGGTAAGTACAATTGAGTCGTCAATCTATTTTATAGGGAACATATTAAAAATCGGACTAGTACTCTTGGCCGCTGAGAATGATTCTGTCTTCCAAGGTGGGGTTCATGAAATCCATACAATCAATGATTATATGCAAGAAGATATAACTATATATCACGAAAAGTGTAGGTAAGCCGCCATATTCATGCCAATATTCGTAGTTCTCCACCCCTTCCTCTACTTTTTTATATTTGTGTTTGCTCTGACTTCCCAATCACGTTTCTTCTGAGAATTACCAACCGGAACCACTTTCCTCTGTGAACCCGGTAGTGGTTGTTCCAAATGAATGAAATTCACAGGAACCTCTCACATCCACGAGATCAATGTAATGTACCAGGTTAAACCGCAAACATGTTACTATTAAACACTGGGCTAATGGTCGACATAATACTGAGGAAATACTACGGTGGTAGCGATCGAACTCGGTGCAGGGGGTTGCAACATTAACCCATGTGACCGGTTTACTCACAATAGGCGGGTACAATAGCTATGCCGGAGGATTATGTTGGTAGCTCGGTACTACCACACGGTGGTTAAAAGTGCACTTGAAGGTATAATTTGGAACATCCGTTCTCCTTCACCATCTTCTCAGTCAGACAGGGTGGTCATTTTTCTCATGATACAAAAAAGTCAAGATTTGGCTACTGCTGCCGTTTTCAGTAGCAAGACAAAACATTCGAAACGTCAGAAGTACACCCGTTCCCCTGGAATATAGTGTATTAGTGCAGTCATTCAATAAACGATTCCGTATCGTAATTGCTTAGTTGCAGCATTGCCAGCCTCTAACTGGCAAAGAGAGTCGTGCATTTAGATAGAGTGAAGGCGTCCGAGAGATATTTATACATTTGTTTTGTGGTTTGAGAGGGTAAAATAACTGACCCTTCTGTATGTTCGAATCCGCTTCCTCAGGTATGGCCTTGTAGTCGGACTCATGGGACTCACAGGGGACTACAATTCGGGAGATATTGATCTGTACATTCGAATCCCACTAGGGTTGGCAGCTTTTATCTTTCGAATTAATCGAGCAATTGTCAAGATCTACCGAGTCAAGCATACGAATTTCACGACCGACTGGGAAGACCTGTGTGATCCGTGAGTCAGAAAGAGATGCGTCACTTTCTTTCTCACATCTTCAAATTGTCAGTAAACTGGGAAACTAGCCTCTTCAAATTTTCATCAAAGCCTAGTGTTGAGGAAAATTTCAGGCTGAAGGCTGGTTTGTTCGTAAAACCTTCATTAGTTGTCTAGTTGTCAGCCCTCTCGACTTCGTTGTTTTGGCAAATGACATAGTCATAATAGCTTTTATATGAAGCAGCGGAAGAGAGAACATATAAAACGTTTATTTATCTAACAGGACTATTAAGAGGTATATTTCATCGAGGTATTCCAGCTTGTTGTTTCATTCTGGAAACTGACCACTGAAGAATCCTGATCACATTACTGCTGATTGCATAAACACATTGAAGTATCTGTATGTCAGGTCTCCTGCGTTTTCCCACCGTTTCTTTCCGTGCTGGAATTTTGGATTTTTAAATTTCTTGATGATACCCATGCATAGGAGTAAAGGGTTTGTTCTAGTCAAAAAAGCTCTGAATGAAACACTGTCCTTCCATATTTGGGAATTTTGAATATACATGCTGACATGAGGTTAAAAGATAACAGGAATCTCGTAAAAGAAAAACAAAACTGAATGAACTGCAACTGCACGCACACCAAGTGCAACATTTAATCCCTTTCCAGGCAAACAGTAGGACTGACAGCCTTATTTCTCACTTCTGGCCCTAAAGCTCTTTATAACCTCTCGCAGGACTGCTATCATTTGGGCTTTTGGGGCTCATTTGGAAACCAAAGAATAGTAAGCATATTGCGGCACTTACAAACGAGGTAACAGAGAACTTGTGAGAAGCTTCAGCGGCGTTTAAAGTGAAGCCTAATTTTTTCACAGAATCGCAATCGTGAACATCTTTCTAGTTTGGGTGGTTTTATGCGAACGGATTAACCAGGAATATCCCTCGTTCAAGGTCGTTAGCTCAACGGGAATTAACTCCCATATATTTTATTCTACTTACTGTGTTGCTTGGTTTTCTGGTTACTCCGACTTCTATTGCTGTGATTAGAGTATTTGGCTCACCCTTCCCCAACAGATTACTTTACAAAAAAAGACTTTTTCATGAACGGGTACCATTTCTGCTCATTACCGAGTTTTGCATCCAACTTGAAATGCACATGAATAACTGACAACATTCAATAAAGGTAAGGAATAAAGTCAGCATACTTTCTGACTAAGTCTGTGATGACAGAAAGTACAGTTCAACGGTTTCTGGTCTCTGGGCTTGGTGTTCAGGTAGCGGATCAGAAGCCTTTGAACAAAATCAACCTGAGCGACAAAGAAGACCAATTTTCAGAGGTATTGCGAATTAAAATATGCTTTTAATTTTCAGGAAAATCTGAATTTATCTTTACAAATCATAAAGTCAATGTAGACCCCTTCGATTTGTTTCAGCAGGTAGTTCCTACACACCGAATTATTATTTCTTAACTGATTGGAATTAGTGTTAGGTTCACCAATTCAACTCTTCGAGCCAAAGACTGTCCTTGTTCGATCTAAACGGATTACCCCGCATCGAAACACTACACCACCTACTCGTAATTGACTTTGGAAGTTAGTAGATCTCACCCCCATGACGACTGTTGCACACGGTAAGCTCAAGTGAAACGTGGGTTATAGGATAAGGCCGTGAGTGAGCATTTCATGAATCATTTACATTTTCCAGGCATGTGTTGTTGTTTGATAACTTATTCTCATCTAACTGAGTCTTACCAACTTGGGAACAAGATACAGTATAGGAAAAAGAAACATAACGTCAAGAAAGAACTCACCAGTTCCTCTTCGACTTTAGATAAATTACACCTGTCTTCCGTTGTTTTACTGCCACCTTTCACGACACCCGCTGTGTGATTGTAGGTCCATTTGTTGTGAATAGTTTCAAGCATTGTGGGTTGATGTGGCTTGCGTTGAGAATCACAAATACTTCGGAATTTCGCATCAAGTGATGAATGCCGAACGTTCACCGCGGTCAAAAACAAAATGATCAGACTGACCAGTACGGGCAATGCGAACGCGATAAGAGTGCGCAAAATAAGAAAATTCGCATCTGGACACACGCATAAGTGACCGGTCGCCAACTGTACCGGTGGTAGTGGATCACCCAATAAAATTTGCACTGTGGTCTGCAGTAACGAGATCACCCAGGGTGCAGCTAATCGAATCCCAATAGTTCTTGAACTTGTAGCGTATCGCATTCCGTAGCGATGTGGCTTCCGCAAGCGTAAATAGTGGTCCAGGCATGAGCCCAGTAGATGTAAATGTGTAACATGACATATAAGAGTTTCGAAGAATATCCAAGGCACGCAAACTGCGTCGGTCAATACACCTGGTTCTGGCATTGCGCAAACCGGGAGAAAGTGGGATTTAAAGGATAACGAAGGACTTACAAGTTTGGTCACAGATAATAAAGCGTGAGTTACGATGAAAACAATAATCGACCAAACTCAAAATGTACGATAATTTCTTTCATGGATCCCACATACAGTGGAACCAAGAAACAGAGCAGAAATATCACGAAAAGCATAGGAGAGGATATCTATATATATATATATATATATATATATATATATATATATATATATATATATATATGATAACATATATGATTAGCTAACTAGTTTCGAAGGTTCACTAGATAATGAACGTGGCCCATTCCATAACTAATATCACTTCGAAAAGAAAACAAGAAGTCACGAGACTGAATGATTATTATCCGGAAATATTTACTGCATCTCAAGTGGTGCCTACTAGAGAATGGTGGCTACTTATAGTTATATATTCTGTGAAAAGTAAGCACTCTTCGATAAGAAGTTCAGTTCCAATCACCAAGGCAGAGCCGGGACGACATAATGATCTTTTTGTGGGCTTAGTGTGTTTTCTCCGAATAATCCCATAGAACAGAAGAACAAAGCATGGAGGCGAACAAGCTCGTTCCCAGAGGTTCCTACTCATACCATTACATCACATACTACATAAACAACATCAATTGAACAACGCAAAAAAGGAAGATACGTAGATGACTCACTCCCACCCTCCAAATACAACATTAATCTGCTGATCAGACTAAATATACCAAGGACGCCCACCCACAGTTCAGAGGCGGATCTGGATCACGCTTGTGAAGCTTGGTCTCGCACCTGCCATCATTTTCAACCCACCTTTGTATCTTCAGTTTTGTTTTTGTTCATTTAGCACTGTTCTTATAAAATATGATGTAATGGCATGATTGTGAATCACAGAAAACGAGCTCTTCTTCCACCTTGCTTTTTTTGGAGTGTTTTGCAATCTGTTGATCACTGTTGTCCCCACGAACATTACCAAAGGGGAACTTATTTTGTGGTAAACTATCCAAAATAATTTCTCGCCAACGGATTTGTAGTTTTAGAGACATAAATACGGTTTTTGGTGATGCATTCTCCCTGGACTTCTTCTGGATAACAGAGCCTCCTTCGTTGAATACTTTTTTGACCAAGCCTGGGAAATGTTCAGCCAAATGGTCACGTAACTGTCGCTTTGTTCCTCCCCAGTAGGTTTCGCAGACTCATGACTTCACTTGAGGGACTGGTATCTGGGTCGTACTACAGCGGAGAACTGAAGAAATGACAAAAAACTTTCGATCAGTGACCGAGATCGGTCACTCATGTAACCAAAGAATTTTGGCGTCCAAATCAGCATACATACCTCAATATTGGTCTGACTCTGCTTTGCTGGTTGAAGTTCAACTGTTCAGAGATGCTTGAGCTTGTTCACAACAAAAAGGCATTATACAAGCATTCTTCTACAGTAAGGAGGATGGGGAATGCAGCAAAATGATCCCGGAAAAGAAATGTCCAATCTTGTCTTTGTCTTCGCTTAGAAAATAAGGTGAAACTGAAAATGGTCAGCGCATAAGTGAAAATCACAGTATTACTTTGAACGATATCTTAGTTGCGAAAATATACTGAACTAGTTGATTTTTACAGGCAGGCTGGACAACTCCCTTTTATTCAGGTGTTTTGAATAAACATTTGAAATGATTAGCACAATATCTGGACACAGAACAATTGATTCGCCGAAAACAACAGACATATCTTTCTTACGGTCAAGTGATTTATTACATTTGCTTGCCACCTCGGTGGTCAGAGGTTCAACTACCGCTACCACAGGACCCTTTCATGGCAGACGGTAGCCCACTGTCCTCCTGTTCGTTACCACAAGCAACTTATTAAGGCCTAAAGTGGTTCGCACTAAGCGTCACAGGGCCTGGTTGCTGGCTATCCTTAGTAACGTAGTGGTCATTTGGGACCATGTGGACTACGTTTAGCACAGTATTCTTGCAAAGGCATGTAATGAAACTTTGTAAAAGCCCACAACGCTCACACTTCTGGAGGGACGTCGAAGGTTCCGAACAGAATGGACATTTTCCTGATACATTTTATGGTAAATGTCCATTACCGTCTGCTGTGATGCTCAAAATTGACTAGACTGCCTTTGTTTTGGTTGTCAATGCTTTCCTGCACCCTGCAAGCTGTACGTTTCCACGGGTTTTAATTTTTGTATTTGTATCTGATCAGACTTTTGCGTAGGCAGACGTCCGCATTTCTGTTTTAAAAAAATTACATTAGGCAGCTCAAAGAACCAAAGGGGTAAAGAAAACTACGTATCAAAATTGCCAAAGAATTATGAAAGGATTCGGGCCAGATAAGAAAAGAGTAGATTTTTGTAGATTCTACTGGAAGAGGGTGTGAATCGAAGAGAGGAACGAGTACAAGTGTAAGAGTCACACTTGGACAAATCACCGTCTAGAGGGTGAATGCTGTCTGCTAGGGTTTTGTACCTGAACCGCTCGCAAGTGGACAGATTTAATTCGCACAGCTTAGCAGATAATTAAGTTAGGAGTATGAAAGATACCCGACTGATAATAGAGAGCCCGGGAAGGAGAATTTTAAAAGTTTCCTTCCGTAGACCAGCAATAATAACAGAGAAGGGTAGAAAAAAACCCACTGACAAACAAAAAGGGAGACAGCACTCTACTTAGCGTTAAAAAGCCCAAAGCTTTCAGATTTGGCAGAAGAGTCTTTTTAGTTTCATCACCCAGTTTGAAATGTGAGAAGGCCACTTCAAATTTACCTCAATGCTAATTCCTGAATACTTTCTAGTGCTCACTGTATCTAGTAGTTCCATGGAAATGATGGATTCATCACAAGGATAAGCCAGTCCAGAAAGGTAAGTATGCACCCGAAGCAGGTGCACATATTTAAAGTAAGCCTGCGTCAAACTGAGAGATCACAAGTATCAGACAGATTACTGGATAAATTATTGGAATCCTGGGTTTTTGGAGTTTGTTTGACGGGGGAAAGGACACCTCTCCAAAGCAATCCTAACTGATTTAATAAGGTTTGGATGTTTAAAAACGCAGTCATGTGCACTGAGTTTTGTACGTAAAATAATCGAACAACCATGCCAATTTGGATGAGGGGCAGCTGAAAGCTTCCAGTTTGTAAAAAAGGGCAGACCGTGCGATATAATCAAAAGAAGAGGGGTGGTCTAGCAAAACATGTCGTACAGAATTCGCTGATCCATCCATGGATTTGGCCATAAGAAGGATTAAGCGACTATAGTATCCATCAAGGACCTGGTTGAATTTCTGAGTACTGCTTATCATCATCATCATCCTAAGAGATGAGATAAGTTGTATATTAAATTTGTTTTCGAATACCACATATAAACTACCAAGGAAACCAAGGTGCTAACCATGACGGCATCGGAGTATATCCAAACAGAATGATCGCTATTATGTCGCTGTTATTACCATATCCGAAGTCTTTCAAACATTAACAAGTCATTGTGACATTCGGGTAACACTATCCACGAGAGTACATGCATTTACCACGAAGACATCAGCCTGAGTTATCATCCGTCCACTTCGTTGTATTTGCATGCTTTTGGACTCGGTAATATTTCTTGAAAGCTTATGCATTCACTCCTAGTAAAGATGTGATCGGCTGGGATTTCTCGGGATCTACATTCACCTTTTTGACATTCTCTCGACATCTATGCCCTCAAATCTACCTTTCGCAGTGAGGCAATTGCTTCCGTTTGTGGTCATGCATTTTTGTGATGGTGCATGCCCGTGGTAAATTCGTCTTTGCACTCTAAAGTTATGTGACATTGAGTGAACTGAGGAATGAATGCTAAAGCATCCATATAAATGTGTTAATGGGTTCAGAAAATCATCAGTGAACCAATGGGTTAGGTGAAACGAACAGCGAAACTCAATAGGAAGATGCTTCGATCTTGTATTTCACTGCTGTTTACGTCTTAGCAGGTATTTTTGACTTGGTAAATGTTACAGCAAACTCATCATGTAGGTCAGCGAAGAAACAAGGCAACCAAACTATCCTAACCAAATTCTTCCAGTATCTTCGAGATGATGTGAATAATATTTTCACTCGTGTCTCTTTCATAGAAGCTGACATTTTAAATAGATCTGAGCCTATTCTTTGGACCTATACATATCTGTGAGACAGTCCTGTTGGTCTATGAACTAGTATCGGATAATTGTACAGTGGTACTGTCTCCACGGCAGGATTTTGTTTGGAGTCGTCATCAGAGTAAAGATTGTTTGCTGAGTGTGAGCCAGTAGTAAAGAGATGATTTAGTACATAACATCTATCCGGGTTATGTGTTTACTTGATTTCGCACGGTCATGGTGTATAAACAGCTTTCTTATTTTTCAGCAACTGCATTTTGCAGTTAGTGACCGAAAGTAGACAGCGTTCAGTCCATGATTGATAAGGTTTCTGAACTTGAATGCACTCTCCTACACTAAGCTTATTCGCTCCAGATGATCGGAAGAGTGACAGTTCGTTCAAAAGCCCAAACATCTTGTGGTGAAAGTAACATCAGAATAGACTTTGGAGTATTCAGTTTAATGTTCACAAAGTAATAAGATATCGGGTTGAGAAAATGTGCTTCGGTCAACAATGCCAATTGTAAGACGTTTTTCGCGTGAGATTGCTGCCTGTATGTCTCATGACTGCCGCTACGAGTGAAAACTTCGTTACTTGTCCTAGAAAAAATCCTCTTTGAAGTCCCCACAACTGAATGATCGAAACAGAAAACTGTTGTATGATAGAGAGTGGACCATGTCAGGTTTGTCAATGAGAAAGTACTTGAGCTCAGATTCTAGTTTAGGTGGGAGTGCAACAGTCTCGATCAGGTCAAATGGAATAAGCGATATGACCTGCCATGCAGTTCGAACACCTAATTAACCACTGAAGACCGTGAAAGATTTGTGCAATGTTTCAGTCCTAATAAAAGTTCCTGGTGTTGCTGAACTATCGAGCTACCACGGTGGAACCAACCTAGGATGAATGATTAGGAATCGAACATCTTTAACTACCAGGCTATCTGGAATGACTCGCAACCGTTTGTTGAACTCCTACACCACATGATATAGCACGCTTCCACCACTGGATTCGAGTGTTGGCAGAGCGTATACCACACAGTAAGCGACTTCTTTGTTGAACAGCTTCTCTGTAGGGGTCCAAGTACAACGAACGCATTCAGTTGAACAATTTGCAGAATTTGGTTACTGTGTGAGTAACAGGAGATCAGATTTTGTGTAGTGCTTTGCATCATGCAGTGTGAACGTTCAAACTGTGAAAACGCCGTGCAGCTGTTTGATCAATGACTAATCCATATTGAATGTTTAATTAGCTATTGGTCCGGAGATTGTACAGATTGTTGATTGGATTTTGAAGGCTCCACTGAATGTGACTGGAGTGTACGTGATTTTTTTCAAGAAACAATAGCATCACTAAATATGGCAGAACGAACTTTTGCAAGTACTGGAAAATCGGATATGATGACTATTCATTCGTGTGCTGTTCATGAATAAATTGTCATTTTTATCGACCCGATATACCGATCTTAACAGTCGAATATATGAAATTCCCCGATTTTTCATAGCAATCAACGGCTAATCAGTATCTAAGCTTTTGATCACGAGACTAATTTCGTTGAGAGTTCATGTGATCGTTCGTCTTTGTTTCCTCCTCAAATGTCATTTTATTCGCAGCAACCTTGGCATGATTGTGCTCTTACTTTTCTCAGATTGGAAAATGGAAATTTTTGGGAAGGTTATAAATTGCTGTACTGAATAGCTGCTATCGGTGTTGTTCAAGCACTCTCCAAACAATGATTGGTTACTAATTACCACACGCAAATTTCTGTTGGGCAATGCATTGTCTGCAGGTTATATTGACTATCTTCTTCAATCAGTCCGTTTGCTCTGAACATGTTAGAGTGATTTATTCAGTCAGATCGAAATCCTCCAGTGGATGTGGGAACACCTGATTCTGTTTAGACTCCATTTGTATTGCATGGAGGAAAGCAGCAAAACTCAGTGAGCATGGCTGTGAATCAGTCGGCGGGATGTGTACCGAGAATCCTACCGATTTCTCTGTTACCCCACTAAAATCATTTAGGCCACATTCCATAATTGCGTAATTGTATTACGGAGCCATATGAATGGGATAATCATTGAGCACATTGAATAATGAATTGAGATCGATGCAGTTTATCCATTGATTTTCTTTGATTCGATTGTTTTGTTAGCTCTTTCATTTCCTCCAAGTTCATTTACATATTCCAAACCTAAATAATGATAGTTTCTGATCAACTGATGTGGCATTGATGTGAGTCAAATCACTGGAGATGGGATAGAATAATCAATAAGTAAGATGTGTTTGAGTTTTCTGACTACATCTAACTAGTTCACGCAGCCGTAACCGGATTGGATGGATGAACACTGTGTCGAAGTATACGGAAATACGCATCGCTGATAAGCATTTTATGGCGTGAATTTTCGTGGCACAAAGAGGAATTATATAAGCCACACCTTTAGAGGAAAATGAAACAGATGTGATACTCGGTTCGGTATGTTATGGAGACATTTCCTACCGTTATCATATTTGGTAATAACGTGGTTACTAATGGTGCACTGGTGGTAGTACTATCAATAGTGGTGGTGTCTCTCGCCGTATTTCCGTTATTCATGGTACTAGAAGTACTTAAACATGTAATAATAATGGCTGTAATGTTTTTGGTGGTTGTATCCGTAGGAAGAGTACTTGTGGTTTCAGGAATATTTGTATTGATAAAAACTGCATAAATATTGCAATGTTCATAATATTATCGTTATTTTAATAGGTAGTAATAGTAATGCTAACAACTGTAGCGTTTATCCCACTGGTTGAAACTTTGCCGATCAGGAGACTGCTAAGAAAGCTCTACTGTTTGCTTCCCAATCCTATCGATGATGAGTACCTATATTTCTACCCGAGATGAGAAAATTGTACTTTGGGTAAGAGATTTCTGTTCCTAGCTACATTTCTACTGTGAATTTGGCATATAAAATGCAATTTCTGAGAATATTTTAACACCGCGGTATCACTTTCGCTAGGTAGTGCTATTGATAAAGCCGTCTTCTATTTCCGTTGTCTCTGAAGTAAAGGAAATTTCATCAGAGAGCGGGTTTTTGGGTAGTCTCATGGCGTTCTTTATCTTGAATAAATTATTGAGTGCTATGCCGTTTCCGTACAGTAAACGCTCAACGAATGAAATTATTCACAGGTTAGGTAGGAAGATCGACGATAGGAGCAATGAAAAAAATAGTCACCTTGTTCTCAAACAGCGATATTCTACCACATGAGCGATTCTTTCAATCTCTTTACGGAGCTGACTTTCACAGACAAAATGAACTTGCCCTAGTGGGTTGGTATGAATTTAAAACCGAATAGTCTCCATGCGAGAGTTTGAACACCTTCTTCGCCATTCGGAGTTGGTCGTTTGCCGCCGTAGGAACGTTTGCTCAATAAATATCTCGTTGAACTCGAATAACGAACCTGGATTTGATATTGTAATGAAATCATATTTACTGACCACATTAAACGTCATTCCGTCGTGTTCAGTTCCCATTGGGATAAAGTCCTACGTAGCACAATACGTGTGTTGTTAGGGGCCTGCCTTGAGGCTACTGATTTCTAGCGGTTTTGTCACATTCAGGACGCCATAGTTAGAAGACGCATCGTGATTCAGTCGACGGTAACTTTGGTGGTGACTTAATCTTTCTGTGATGAAATAAATAACTCCCACTGAATTCGAGGTATTATTGAACAGTCAACTAATAGGCTTCTTGTTGACCTTCTAGGTCAGTTCTTATTGGTCATTTTATGGACTTATGACGGGAATAATTCCTCTGGGAATGCTGTGTCGGAAAAGTAATGTAAATCGGTTACGCAACTTCTTCATTATTCGGTCCTATCGAATCCAGCAGAAGTTTACCAGACTTCCTCTTCTTAATTTATGACTGGAAACTCTGTTTGAGGCCTATAATATAGTAGCTAAAATAAGTTATATAACTAGCTCTGGCATTCTTCTTCTTAAGGGATACAGTTAATAGCATGAGACAAGCCACACATACTCAGAAATAGAGTAACACTGTTGCACCAGTTGCTTTGGACTCAAGAGAAAAACCCATTATTATCATTACTATTGCCATGATGTTCTGATCGCTGAGCTTGGCGTTTAGATCGCAAACGTTTCATGACCAGTCGAGGTGACATCGTCAGTGCATGTGCGCTGTTGGTAGTGATCTCTTATATTTATTGGTCTGTCATCAGTCCTGACTATGAGCTTCGTAGACGACGTTGTGCCCAAGACTCGACGTTTGTTTTTCGGCTTCGCCTCTAACAACTTGACCTTTGACCTTTGACGGTTGACGTCCGGTTCGGTGAGCTTGAATTATTTTTGCTTTGTGCTGTTCTTTCCATTTTTTGATATTTGAATTCTTGGCGACAGCACAAAGCGAAAGAATTTGAGCTCACCAAACGGGACGTCAACAGTTAAAGGTCAAAGGTCAAGTTCTTAGAGGCGAAGCCGTAAAACAAACGTCGAGTCTTGGGCACAACGTCTTCTACGAAGCTCAAGGTCAGGACTGATCACAAACCTATAAATATAAGAGATCACTACCAACAGCGCACATGAACTGACGGTGTCACCTCGACTGGTCATGAAACGTTTGCGATCTAAACGCCAAGCTCAGCGATCAGAACATCATTGCGACCAACAACCTGAGCTACAACCAACACAAATATTTAAAACTATTGATATTATTATTATTATTATTATTATTATTATTATTGTTGTTATATACTTGGAATATGACAGTATACGCACGGAATCTTTGCCTCAAACTTATTTGCTGGTTGCTTGCCTTATTAGTGAGCGAATCAGCTAAATATCGATGCACTTTCTTGCCAATAAATAAGTTATGCTGTTTGTTTTCATAGTGCTGTAATTTCGTTTTTCTTTCCGTAAGTGCAGGTGATTGGATGTCCAATTTGTTGCCTCGGTGTGGGAAATCCAGGCAAAATGTTCATAATTCTAATCCGAATATTGGTTTTCTACTTCAGTTTCCAAAATCTGCTTCCCGGTTTAAACTACACGTACATTTGGCTGTGCATAATCCCCATTATTGAACTTCACCATAAGCTTACCTTTTATTTTGAAAGCTAGTGGTCTGTATGGTTATTCTGTTGTCACCCGCAAAATTCAAAATACAAAAAGCACATCTTTAGGTGTGGTTTTGTGAAGGGATGTAAATTTGACAATAATATGTTGAAATAAACTAAATGGCGAACGGAGTCCTATTGATTTTCTGGTCCAATTAAGGATTGTTCGATTTGTTAAATTCCAAATTGAACGCGTGAAATAGGTGAACTATGTGCAAACACAGTGCCAACATTAGGTATACCACATTTTTAACAAGCTAATGTCATTTGTTGACTAGATCTGTCGTAAATCTAGCATGAACAACTGTGAAATCTGCAATTATTATGTGACAGACTTAGTCTGTTCAAACTCGTGAGACAACCAGAATGATACAAACAATTGACTGTGGTGGCATTGGGCAAAAAACGGCTTTTTCTTTCAACAGTCACCCGGATGATCACCCCTGTGAAATAGGTAGTTGAATGCGGTCAAGCGATATCAACTATGACGAATATGAACTCAAGAAGAAGCTGATAAATGGAAAGAGAATTTTGGTGTGAATGCGATTGTTTTGGTTAAAAAAAGCATACAGGCTGATCATACACAAAAGGTGGTAATAAGGTGTGAGATAAGTTATTGTTTCCTACATCCCTTCATGGAAGCCACCTAAAACGTCGGGTTGCATTGAGAAAAAACGAGTTGGCCGACCGTACTTTGGCAATAGCTTGGTAAAAGCTGACCTATTTTAAACAGTTGTATTTGTCCGTGGTGCGACTCTGCGAATTAATTCTCGTTAAGAAAAACTCGAAAAAATGCAGACTTGTGTGAAATTTCAAGGTACCTAGAACCGATTGTTCCAGAACATTTCTTTTTTTGACTATTACCACCTCGATCTCGATTGTCTGCATTCTTTTGGATTTGCTTTCACCCATAATCGTCTTGTTGTTGCTCCGAACGAAAGTTGTCATGTGCGGTTGTCAAACGCGATTTTACTAGCCTTAACCAGTCGACGCCCAGCGATTTTTCTCACACCGTGTTCTAGAGCTACTCTACTAGGAATAAACTCATCAACTGGTTCAATAATCGTATGGAACAAGGAAGCATAAATCGGCAAAAAGCTTGCTAACTAGCTCATAAAACTATCTGGGGCACTGAAAAGTTGTTTCTATCGAAAATGCATGTACTTACTGATCGTACATTATCACGCTTCTTGTACATGGATTTTACAGTGTCATATTTGGATGACGTTAGTGGTTTCAGTTATGGTCCACGGTTCACTTACAAAGCCGAGTTAGAATCTCCGCGACCCGCGCAGTTGATGGCTCGCAAGCGGTTTTCTCTTTTCTTAAATCAATCACCAGAGGGATGTTTGTCCATATTCTGACTTTATTGGGCTTGTGTGAGAAACTCCGGTACCCATGTCTTAATTTTGGATTTGTGATACGGGACACGGATAGCTCACTTCACGTCATCACTGAGAAATTCATTACACACCGCTCGCGATACAAACACTGAAGTATAAACATACACACACATAGATAGAAATAAAAAGCTCACCCCTTATAGATCCTCAGTGCTAAGCAGAATAGCTAGCGGCATAATTATATCACTACCAGTGATTATCTTATCTAAATCAAACGATTTACCAAGCTGCCATAGTAATTCGTTGAACAGTATTTTGAATATTCGAATGTTGTCACTCTGTGATCAGTATCAACAACAGCTTCATCATTATCAAAATATGACACTAATATTAAACTGAGGATATTCACTGAAGTAGAAAGTAGCAAAGATAGCTAATACTAAAGTCATGCTGTAACTATGGGAATCAATTCCAGAAAGTGAGCTTTACAGTATGCTTTGCACATCGGGCCACTCCTGAAAGACAAATAAGTTGTCAAATTGTGTTCTTCAGTGTAAAGCAGTTAATGCAATAAACGATGAGTACAAGCAGGAGCTACAAGACTAGGAGAGCAGTCAGTCTCGTTTTCTTCTGATAAAACCACAGTAATTGACTTACGGTGGATCACGTGTTATCCACGTAAGAACAGAACATTATGACCATTGCTGTACTTGGATTGAAACTCCTGGTGATTCAGTACAACTGATACATTTTATCGATGATTTAAACAGTCTAACTGGATAAAAAAACATATTTTCGATACTTCCGTACCTATATACAAAGCCGAATACTGCTGATGAACGAAATTCTCTCCAAAAATATTCTCGTACTTAAACATCGTGCGGACCTCAAAAAGCCATCAGTTCCTCCTCATCTCATTACTCAAAATAAATAAAGAAAGAATAATTTTTTGTTTAAGGAACACTTGCTTTTTCCTATTTCAAAGGGAATAAGAGAGTAGCATCAACATTATGTGTCTGTGGTTCTCTTTCCCGCTTTGCTGATAACATGATCGGATCACACAAGTGCCCCGGGGATTCTTTAGTTACCGCCTTGTAAAGCGGACCAGTATTTCGCAGGCTTGGTGCTCATGCTCTGCAGGAACAGGTATTTTGTCATGCAATCTACGCAAGAGGCGCCTTTTGGTTTATAGCACTATGTTAACGGACACCCGCGTGAACTAATCTTGGATAAATTTGCTATGAATATCTTTTGGCTTGATAAAAATAAACTTTGCTTCTCGTAAAAGAAATTCTCATTCCTTCGTGCTCTAATTGGCATTTATTGGATGGCTCATTAGAAAGTATCTACAGTTTGCCGGTACATAGTATAAGGATGAATTTAAAGTTATGATTTTCATAAAATTATCTGAATAGATCTAAGCTCTGTGTAAAATCCACAGCAAATGGAAGTATCTGTGATACTGGTAGAACTTAGACTTTCCATTACACTTATATATATATATATATATATATATATATATATATATATATATATATATTAGAAAATGTCCCATACAGTTCTGAAATAACCTGACTGATTATTGACCAACCGAATTCTTTTTTCGTGCAATATTTCATGTTTATTGTGAAATCGGCATTCGGCAAGCTACATCGTGTTAATCACGTGAGATGCAAACACATCATCAAGTAGCCGCCAATAAACTTGACTGTGTACCCAGAAAAATGTATTATTATTATCCAAAGGGCTTCCGAGGGCAGCGTCAGTGAAATAGCTCTACGGTATCTAGATGACAAATTTCTTGATTTGTTTGTAAAGCGATAGAACTAAGTAAAATTTTTAGCCGGTGACAGAAAGGACCCAAACAACAAGGACATAAAAATCATCTGTGGCTCTTAACCGTCACTGGTTTTCGAGAGAACATGTACATGAAGTGGCGGATGCTGATTTCGAGCCAATAAAATTCAGTCCAATTAACCAGTGATTCACAGAAGGGTTCATAGTGATGATATGAGCCATGCACATTTAAAGCCGTGAAGTAGAAGAGATGATCCTATAGGGAGGATGTCGGAGATTGGCATCCTGTCTTGTTGCAAGAAAAAATGTTGGTGTGATTATACATCGAATCATACGCATTACTACCGGTGGCCACATCTAATTCATTGGTAAGTGTATAACTGTTCACAATGGCCTTAGGTAGGTGGATAAGCAGTCTTTTTCCAGCAACTTGTCCGAACGTGTTAAACTTCAAAATAGAAATGAAACCCGTACTCAAATTTGGGCAGTGACAAACAAATCAGTCGGCGTTACTTGCAAGCTCTTGAAGTTGGACAGATGTGGCGAAATCATCTGATGTACATTCAGAACAGCTAACCAGATTAAAAGCTTTCGGTAATAATGAGTAGCAATTAGTGACAATTAACCAGAATCAATAGTCAGTCGACTGATGTGTATTGTGTGCTGCCTAATGAATGTCGTAACGGATACACTACTCTCTCAGCGGACACGTGTTGTGACCCATTCGAATTTATTGTTTGCTTCAGACAAGCAGGCAGCTGACCGAACCGCGTAGGGTTTTGCATGCCAAGTGCATCAATTTCAGAACTATGCTGGATTATCAGTAAATAGAGAAGCCACTTGAAACGTCCACTGCTTCTATTTTTGTAGTTTCGCTTCTCAATGCTCGAGAGAACACCTAGTGAGACACTGGAACGCTGTACAGAAGACGTGCCTGGTAGAGAAATATTTTTTCTCCAAAAATGCCTCCACCCTTTCTTTACAGTTTCTTTCACTAACTGGTATGACGGAGATAAGAAGGTTCAAAACGTAAGACATCTGTATACATTGTTTAATAGGTGGCAAAATGTTATACACTGGAGAAAAATTTCATCCTGAGATCAGGGGAAACAGAAATTGTCAGTATTTTATTAAGCACAATTTCCACACCATAGTTTTAAATTTACTATAATCAAATAGAATACCAGAGCTTGTCATTTCTTCTGTCGTGTATTAGTTTATTGTGAACTACGAGAATAAACATAATCTGACAAAGAGAAATATGCTAAACTTAACACAGTTGGTGTTTCCTTTTGACTTTGCATGACTCCCAATCAAATTCCATAAAGAGGCTGTATACGAGGGGTCGAAATCATTGAAAAAGTCCAACATTAGGTTGTATTTTTCGCCTTTGAGGTACCTGGCTACTAAATCAGTTAAAGTTCAAAGAAGACGGAAGCCACACCAGACATTGACCTTTTTGTTTTTTCTGTTCTCATCATATTTAATAGTTTTTTTAAAGCTAGTACAATTGATACATGCTCGCACAATGCACCGCTGCCATTATCACCTAAGGCCAAACGATAAAAATTTTCAGGGGCAATGAACCACCGTGCAAGGAATCTCTTTCATATTTCCGATTCTATCTTTTGATGGCACCTTTAAACACGCAAACCTGGAGTTACTTGAAAAACTCACAGAAACATTATCCTAAGGGAAGAGGAGAAATCGACGGTCATGAGAACAAGCAATGCAGACTTGTCGAATTTCACTCTCTAGATTCACGAAAAAGGAAGATGTTATCTTTTGCCTTCTGATGGTTTGTTATTTGTTTAGAGATTTGCCTTTTGGAGACGGTTTGAATTCAAAACTACACCTTCCGACGAAAATTAACGATAACAACATCACCCGGAAATAATAGATAAAACAGTTCCTTGGGAGCTCAAACCGAATTTCCACAAGACTTTGTTCAGTTAACTGTAAAAGTTCCTTAATTTCTACGAAGTAAAAATGCTCCCAAGGCGTTTTTTCGCATACTTTAGTACATGACATGCGGCATAAATCAATACAGCACTCAAAATAAATTTGTAAATTTTTTTAAATGGAGATTTTAAGATTCGTTGCATCTCAATCAAAATAAATCAAGCTTATTTCTCTCAGAATTGTTTTAGAAACTACCCTAAACATTCATGACACAAAACTTTATTTTTTGAAAAGCTTTTCACACATATGTCTGAGATTCCGGATAAGTCAATTACAACTATCAAGCTATGAAATACAGTGAACAGATTTTTCAAGTCAGTCGACGTTATGAGCCCAACACTTTTGCTGATCGGCCTATCGGAACCGTCAACTCAATCTGGAATGATCCCGGAAGGTAAAACCTTTCATTTGTCGAAAGCAGTTGTACTTCCGTGTCATCATCTTTGAACATCGTTGATCTCCTTTAAATGTGATCACTCAGGTAGGCATTCCATCGATGAGTTGTTTCGCCTGTCATTTACTGAGTTTGTCACAGGAACTGTTTATACTACATTTAACCAGATACTGTATAGTGTTTATTGTTTTTTTTTAATTCAAGCCTTACTGAGTGCAGAGCTTTCTTGATCTCTTTAATAGCTGCGATGATTGCTAATAGTAATTTTACGTATAGGTGAACAAGGGGTACCAATATTCAGTCACTTGACAACGATCAACTTTCTCAGTATTTGGACGTTCCTTTGCACCAATCTTTGTATTTCCAATTGGTGTTAGCAAGAGCGCATTTTTAAAATGTACAAATTCGTTGATCGGTATAAATCAGGACCATGACTGGTCACATACTGAATTGGGCAGACATTTGAAATTACAAATTAGCCTGATGATACGAGCGCCACTGAGTGCAAAAATGATCAGTAGAATAAATTAGGTCACCGCAGGCAGGAGCAAGCACAAAAGCAAGAGGCCAGTGAACCAGATGTTATCAGTAGAGTTTCAAAAGTATTTTGGAAACTACAAATGGTAGAACGAGGACCGTCTAATTGGGCCTGGATCAGAGTTATGCTAACTTGGAACATTTGGAAGCAGCCGCTCGATGGACTTTGGAGCAATAGCTAATCAAGTCAGGTCAGATATTGGCACTGTTCAACCGAGGGTGAAAGGGGAGATACTGAGAAGGATAACCCGGTAACCAATAACAGCCAAAGCATACCTGTTCTCGCATGATGACCATTAGAAATATGGAAAAAAATTCCTTTTAGTAATTATTCTCTTCGCCCTCTTTCATATTTGATAAACGTCTGCATAGATGAGTGGTTCCGGAAACACCAGAAGAACCGAGTTTAGGCAAACAGACTCTCTAAATCTCATGGCATATTCGCAACAAAAATTAATCACATCCTTGTGTATATTGCTAAGAGACTACAGTTTCCGAAGAAATGAGCAATAATAACTCGCGACTTAAGGTTGATGCCTGGTTATGTTGCTCACAGACTACACTTTAGCCTACCGTTGACTCGTATCACCTTACCAATAATATCCGATGATATTCTCCTCGAAGCACATACACAGTGATGCTTGTTTCACAGCAGACCGTGGTCCAAAACTACTTTCCGTCGAACTGTACCCGGTGAATCTTTTTCCTTTCCAAACTAGAAGTAACTTCAGGATAACTGATAAACACGCTCAAGATCCGAGTTAGAATTCCGGGGAATTTTAAGAGCCATTTCGGCGGAAAAACTGAGAGGAATTGGGAATAAAATATCACACGCTACATTCATTGCAAGTGACAAAAGCCTACGTAGAAGAAATTCAGCTGTGTTTCTGCTGAGTCACAAAAGCTAATCATTTGGTATTCTGTCAGATCCAATTGATTACGCTCAGCAAGAATATTGTGCAACCGATTTTTCCAACTTGACTAAATTCAGGAGATGAACCATTCCATCTGCGTGTTTTCTAAGCTGTATCAGATAACGTCTGATTACGTATTTTTGGACAGAAGGTTGGTGAGAGCTTTCAATGCTCACGGCAACCAGCTGAAGTCAATATTCTCCAAATAAGAGCAAGAATACGTTTGCTGGAATCACAAGACACGTCCTCCTTGAAGAGACTACCCGACAGAGATATATTTTATTTGAAGATCTTCAGCGATAATTTGATCGTCCACACCATCACTGCCTGGTTACATGTTATCATCAGTACAAGGCCACCGAGTCATATTGTAATATTTCTAACCTATGAATGAAATGTGACTAATTTGATATGTTACTTCTGTTATCACAATAATTCAGGGAATATCCTGTAGCTTCAAGTAAACTCCAAACTCATTTTTATGCAAGTTGTGTTCCCGCTTTCGTGATACTTTTGGGTTCCAAAGTTAACGGGTAGATGAACATAGGCTGTCAAGTAAGGATCGTATTATGTAACCTTCCAACTGGTTGATGGAATTTCTAACAGTAACACTTAATTACCGAATTAAAAAAACAATAAGCGAAACATGACAAAACAGTATTCCATATTTTAAGGCTTTTTTGGATTTATGACTGGTTTGAAAAATAAAACTCGATTATAACTCGGATTAGAGTATTCATGTAAAGGAACACCAAGTGACCTATCACCGGCTCAAGTAACTTACCAATCAGATCTAGGATTACATTCGAGGGAAAATTGACCAGAGCATGAATCATATTTGCCACACTCAAAGAGATCACATAGAAGTGACTGATGTGTTTACGATAAGAACGCAGAATAGTTATCGTCATGATGATTGCAAGACTCCACGAAATGATCACAGTTAGGCAAACAAATGATGCGCTACCCCAGATAGCCGACCTGTAGGGTAGAGACAACTTGATGTTTTGGAATTTTTGTATTCTTGACGAATCGTTTAGTTTGTGCAATGTTCCTGAATCGTTCTCATTCATTGTGTGAAACTCAATTCTGTTGCATCTGTCTTTGCCATTTTGGTTGTGGTCACATGCCTCTTACCACTCTTAAAACGATATTTTATGAACCCCGAGGCCGGATTAACCAATCAGAAAGGAAGAAAGTGGATAATACGAAAACTTTTCATCCAATCACATTCCGTCGCCTGTCCACGGAAGCAGTATTGTCTATACCTACAAATGTGATGTGTGGACCTTAGTACAACGGTTTCGGTAGAAAATTTGTGTTCAAACAGTTCCTCTTTTTGGTGATAGCAATTTTAAATTTCTCTATATTCCATAACCATATTCCGAATGTCAGCCTTAATCCGCCAGCGCGTTTCTAGAGTATATTATTTAAAAGGTTTTATATAATAACACTGCGAAATCTTAAAAAACCATGTGAAGAAGACAATGAGTGAAAATATGCTATTCAAGAAATTTGGACTGCTCCGGGAATTATGTTAGTAACGTTCCTGAAATATAGTTCCCTGTCATGAAAAAACAACATAGCTAGTTATTCCATTATTGGTTCACCACACTTAAAATGCAATCACTGAACTTACAAGGGTTTCACTAACAGAAAACAGTGAAATCTAGTTTTTGTATTAGAACGAGAAGATTCCAAGAAATTACCAAAATTTATTTGTCCGTTTTACCTTGAGACTCGGAGTAATCATTCAGAAATGAGGGTCTCCTTAGAATCTTTGGTAGCTCCGTGAAGTAATTCACCTAGTGATGAACCGGCCAAAGCACGCTGACACGGATTTATTATATAGTTTTAAACAATAAAGTTTTCTAGAATTAAAGTTAGTTCTGTTTCAAACTTTGGTCATGTGTACTTTATTAGCCCATTACCATCAGACGGCCAACGTGATGATTTTAAAAAGTTAGCATTTGGTCATGGTATTTTTACTTTCTATGACCGTTATTAACCTACCGGAATTATCAGAGCTCTCCTAAAAGTATTCAAATATAGAATATCACTACTCCGTGAAGGATCTTTGTTTTTTTATTTTAATTTAAAAGTGAACAAACACTTTCCTGCACTCCCAGCTTTCTTTTTTTGGTTTCACTCTGATCTTTACTCAAGTTTAAAACCAATGCTTCCTTTATTACTACTACTGTAATAGGGTGTGTTGTATAATACTTGGGATTATTACATGCAACCGACAGCATTTATGAATACCGGGACGGCACAAAACTCCATGAAATTCAAATGACAGTGAGTATCCAGGTAGTGCCGGATTAACGGGCGTAAAAATGCCAGATAGTGCTATTTCTCCAAATGAGTGCTGTTAAATCGTTGATTGAATATATTTGATAGAAATAGATGTTTAGTTTTTCCAGAAAGGCTTGAATCCCGTGCGAAATCGCGCGTCCAACCTTTCTCGTGAAACAATACAGTACTGCTTATACTATGACTACTAATACCAATACTAATACTAATAACAATACCAATACTAATACTACTTCCACTAACTACCATTACTACTACTGACGTTACTACCACTACTACTATTGCCACCCCTACTAATAATACTACCGCCACGACCATTACTACTACTACTACTATTACTACTACTACTGCCCGCAATGAACGGAAACAATTCAGAGCAATATATCAACAATTATAATCTGAGCATTGGATGGGCCTTTTGATGTGTTAAGTTATCTAACTCCCCTTTTTTCTGGGGCCCATAATAGGATAGTATGTCGACATTCGTGGCTCATGATTACTGGCTTTCTCCCGAAAACAAGTTCCATTTTGTTGCGATCTAACGTTCCAAGTACTGTCTTTTGCAATTATCAGTCGTCGAATCAGGAACTAAATAAAAAACGACTCCTAAATCTACCTCTAGGTTAATTTGTTCTTTGACATTTCTCCGTGTTATCAGTCCCACTTATTCCTACTTGTGAGGACCCACTCGGAATAAATTGACCGCCAACCCCTCAGAACAAAACAGACTGAGGTCCACGAACGCGTTCATTGACAAAACCTATTAGGTTCATTTGGGCTGGAAAGGCGCGCCAAAGGACAGGTGAAATGTGGAACTAATGAACTGCCTTTTTCAGGGATAATTGTTATACGGCATGGAAAGAAGATAATATCTCCGCGTAATGTCACAACTAAGGTAACGTGGCACTGCGCTAATATTTCTTCTCCTACGAGTCGACCAGGCCCCTCGCAACAACAGCTGCGTGCCTAGCATATTTGTCGTCATGTTAACAGTTTTGTAAGTTAGCAATGCACACAGAAAACAAGGCTAATTTGATAGAGGTTCTTTAAGGGCACCAAGTTGTCACCGTCTATTGTGATATTACGTGATGTCGTTGTAGTATTGTTCATAACTTAGTTTCAATACATATTACCGATTCATTTGTCTTCAAATAGTCATCAGTTTGTTAATGCGCAACCCAAGCTATAATGAATCCATCTGAATTCTTCCTGAGGTTATCCAGGTAATACTTTCAACAGAGTTTATTTTTGTCTTCATGGGTCTGCTGTTAGAGGTACTACAAAAAGACTTTTAAGAAACAGGGGAGCAGTTCCCCGTTACAGCAAGAGATAGATTGTTGGAGACAAATAGGTCGATAAGAGACCGGGATAGTCCGTAAGCGGTTCAGTCTAAATTTGGCGGTAGTCCAAAGAGTGATTCGAAATTCACTCTGTTCTGGTTATCATAAACTGTGTTGTATAAGGAAACGTTTTGCAAATAGTATAGTTCTTTTTGATCAGCTCAGCGACATAAGTCCTTTAAGCCGCAAAAGCTACACTAATGATTTTCTGGGTTTCCAGTCCACCTTTCACGAATTATGCTGTAAGAAGCTGTTTGCGACTCGGCGAAGCCTCTTTGGTGAAGCGTTGTTGCGGCCGGATCGTTTCATTATTGTTCTTATTTCTAGTTTCGATATGGTAACAAATTCAGTATGGAAAACCCATTTGCTAAAACTCTGTAGGTTGTCTATTTGTCAGGAAATTGAATTCAAAGGTTTTGGCTGAAATCTGCGGGTAATTTTTAATATAATCAGCTGCAATTGTAGTTCAATATTTTTGGTGTAACAAACGTAACACTCTAATCAATGTGATGACGTGGAAGCCGATCGCTGGAAGAAAGTGGAAGGTTGCTGAAGCTGGGACTCGCGGGAGAGTTCAGTCCAGTCCAGTCCATTCAACCATCAGCCTCACGCTCCTGTGTTCTGATTTTGGTTTTAGTTATTGCCTTGCAGGGTCATCTAGTTGACAGCTAATTGAACAGTGGCACTGAGGGGGAAAAGAGCTGAAGAAAAGTGTGAGACATATGTCACTAAGACAAGGAAACAGCCCGAATGTAACTGCACCTTTGGTTGCAACAAAAAGCCGTATCGCTTGACGTCTTCTACTATGTAGTAGTGAACCTCTTGGACCATGCAATTTTCCCCTAGAATTTTATTAGCTCTGTACTGGTTTCACTTTCTGCTGAGTGATATTCTCAAATAACCGGTGGAACCGAAGAACTGTGATGCGGGTTTATGACATGAGGGAGTCGAACTTTATGTGTCCTCCCTGGCAACTTATATAAAGAAAAAAGCGTCCTCCCACGGTGCAATGGGTGGAGACATTCGGTATCGACTACCCTATATAGTTGAAAATGTCCATCTCTTTAATCGAAATACTGAAGCAAATGGTCGTACGGTTTCAATATTGGCGATTAAGTACAACCCGATCGGCACTCACTAATTCCATATTTAAAACCATGTGAGAAACATCTTTTAGTGGTTAGACTTGTACTCTTTGAAGATACTTAGTCCTCTTCAATGATGTCGAATGACTGTTTAAAACCAACTAGACAAAAACTGTACAGAAATTTTTTTAATTATCGACGGGGTACTCAACTTAGTTGTCAAACGAGGAAACATTTTTCCGGTTGGCGGTTTTTAGCTTACTTGTCGACAATCGTAAGAAACTGGGTAAAATTCAGTAGTTCGTAAGCCACTGACTGCTGCTCATAGCAGTTAAGTCGCTAGCCTTTCTTTGCCAAAAAAGTGCTGGGTGTGACCTAAAAGGTGAGCCAAATGGTCAGAGATTGTGGAAAACATCCAACGGAGCTGAGAAAATCACTGTCACTTCATTGTACGCAGAAGGCCTACTGTACCACCGGAGTGTAACTGATTGGGCTTTTGATCATATATTGTTTGAGGAAACTTAGGGACCGAAATGCTCAACTGACGATGAGTCAACTTTTAGGATGATTACCTCAGAATTGCGTCTCAGTACAAACCCGAAGTCATATTATCCAGACATTTTGGGATTATCTCGCTAAGCAGATCCAACAAAATCATGCTTAGTATGCTGAGCGCAATGTTCTGTCATTTCACAGAAAGATTTGTCAAAACCAAAGCTAAGCAGTTCCTACTTCCACCGTTGACTTGTGTGAGTTATCATCCCGCCCAAAATCAAAAAGTAACGGCGAAAGTATGGGCTAACTCAGCACCGGTAGAGAGCAACTTCTAGTAACCAGTCAGCCTATCAGCGCCTTTCCATAATCAAGGTCAGGAATTGAGCGAATGAAATCACAAACGACAAGACAATGAATCGAAAAGTCAAGAATGGACTCTCGTCAAGGGGTAGCTGGCCGTACCAACAATTACCCAATCAATGCCAGCTTGGATCATTTAGTTTGTGTTGCGGCGATTGGTGACCATATCTTTTGCACCTGTATAAACTGTCCGTTTTCTGTTAATCAGGTGAGATGTTCCGAAGCCGGAGAGGGTCTTCCAGCCAGAGCTAGTGAGCGGCTACGGAATAGGAACTGAAAACCAAACGAGAAACATGATGTACTTTAGAGGAATCCCATCCAGTAGAGGGTCTACTCTATTCCGAATCACTTTCCATTTTTATTGATCTATTAAAATCATAAAGCCAACATCTTACTTTATCGGAAGATGCTTTTTCATTCGGATAGCTCACTCTTTTGATGGATATATGATGACTTGATTTGGTAGATATTTGAGCATTTGGAATGATTATGCCGAAGGTTTCAAATGTGGTTCTTTTCCAACCTTCATGTAGCACGTATCCCGAGCTGAAGTCTGGTAGCATGTCATAAAGCGAACGTTCGTTCTATTCAGTTAATAAATTACTACTCGCCTTGAAAACTTTCCCAGGTTCTGGTTCAATAAATATGTTCCAATCTTTCTATCTGTAATTACATGTTCTCTGACTTGCGATATGAAGATAAGAAGAAAAGCAATACTATGGTTAAACAAATAATATTGTATGATTGGTTAATGAAAAATTCCAGTAAGTTGGTCAGGCTGAGTGCAGAAAATCCAATCTAACCGAAGTTTAAACAAACTGTCAAACTTGAGGCTACCATGATTCGCCGGTTTCGAAAAAATCTCATTTGAGTTTATGCCAAACTTTGAAGTCTAAAAGCAGTCGTACCAGTTATAAAATCACTGTAACGAATACGGTACATTTTAAGCTACAAATAATTTTCTCCCAGATAATTAAATGATCAATCAGCGTGGTCATAGAAAACGTACTTGTTTGATTGTAGCTGCATCTGACTGACTGGTCAGTCTGACATTCGCCTATTCCTTCTATTCATAAAGCAGTCCAATTATTTAGTTTTTTGTCCGTGGGGAAAATTATTTTAGACTGGAAAATATTATATGTATTTTTTCTGGTAAAATCAAACGAAATAGATTCCTTTATTTGAATAAGATTCCCTTCGTCGTTATCCATGTTACAAAGAGTTACGCGGGCTGCCGATGAAAATGACTTTTATGTGAATAACTAATGCGGTGAGTTACAGTGCTTTTGCTCTTTTGCGATAAATACTGTTAGCTGTAACATCGTTATTATTTATTTTACGGCAAGTCAACAATTACTTGATAAGCTCATTCTTTCATCAGCTCCTACATTAGCTCAACAATCAAATTATCAGTTACTGGTCAATCACTCAGTTAAATGGGTATTTCGTGATTTAGAATTATGTCCCGAGAAGTCGAGCAAATTCCAATATAGTAATTGGTTTCTGTTGTGCCCTAACGATTTTGAATCGTAATGACAATTTGTAATTTAATGACTGAATGCCAAATCAATGATATCATAAAATAAAAGTTTTTGGCCTACTCATCTGTTTGCTTTGAAAATCGTCTTAAATAATGGTCAGAACGAAGAATGTGACAACGACGTCCGTAACTTGTCTAGGTCACGAATGCTTTAACCGTTTTATTATTCGTTCTATCATCTCTATCCCAGATTGTAGAACTCGTCTTGTAACAAGGTCTCTGTACCGGTAAAATTTAAACAAATCTCACTGACATTGATGAACTGGTCCTCCAGCCCAACTTATTTGGTTGATAGTTCTAATTTCATAAATCTGAACGTACTGCACTTTGTGGACTCATTTGGACCCAATCGTTTCTCGTTCGTTGTTTCGCGTGAGCCGTAAATAGTCGATGATCGTACTTGCTGCATACATGGCAAACCTTCTAACTTCAAGCTAGTTTCAGATGACACAAAACACTGGTGCTCTTGGAATGGATTTCAGGTGTGCTTTTTGTGAATTTTTTCCGGGCCTGAAGGACACCCTCTGAAGCCATGGTTGAATCTTCCACTTTGAGTATAAAATCCCACATTGGAATTCTTATGTGACCAAATGGGACGTTATTTTTTTGATGTTTTTTACTATCAGGCTAAGGTGGTCCGAGTGGCTTGTTTGAGAGATTACGATCAACTCCACCTTTATTCCTTTTTCCCTTTTAAAATCCACCCGTTTTCCTGTTCGAACCAAAACGCACCTCGCTCATCTTTCGTTCATTTTCTCTTCGTTGTAGGTTGGTAGAGCGAGGAGGAATTTATTGATATTCAGTTCGTTTTCTACCATCAAAGAGCATCTTTCGACATCATATCTTACCATAAAGCCCGAATTAGTCGAAACAACGACAGTTAGAAAATGCCAGTACTTAAGAACCCACACTAATGCATTTGGCTCCAGCTCCTACTTGGTGTTTCGAAAGGGTATTTCATATTTTCCAGCTAAGTAGAGGAAATAAGCAGCCTTTTGTTTGTTGAAAGTATTTGGAATTTGCGTTGTTTTGCGAAATCGCATGGTCATTTAGCACCAAAGAGGAGCTTTCACGAGCCCAAAAATCAGACCGTAGACTTTTATGTTTGAGGAACAATCGTAAATCTTTTCGGGGTAAACTGCACTCGATACCATATGAATCGATCAAACGAGGATTGGAAAGAGTACAGCCGGTATATTTTTGATTTTCACGATCGGAGGGAATGCGTTCACTTGTTAAAATTTGCCCACCTGCTTTACAGCTATTGTTCACCACAGCGAAAGTTTATTCGAAACACGAAGGTTGCCCAAATTTGACAGTAACGGTGGTAGTCGTACGAAAAATACTTTTCCAGACCTCTATTTTTCCGGTTTTCTCAAAACAAATTCTATTTTGCTGTCCATTTGAAGATTTTTGTATTGACAAGCATAACGGTACGCACGCCTGAATAACCAGGAGAAGGTTTTGTTTTTTAATGCGCATTCTCTACTTGGGAAAAATCAAAGTTTGGATTTGTGAGTGTTTTTTGATTCATCTTGAATGATCTCCCTTTTTCTTTTGTGAGCTAGTAAGCCGCAAAAGTACTGTCCGAATGAGATTTCCCGTGTCATATGTAGCTTTTTGTATTGCACTTTAGTTTCTTCGTAAAGTTTGACCAAATGATATTCAGAGAACACAGAATGGCGAACATGCTCGTTTTCGGTGATTGACACTCATGCTATCACATCAAAAAGTAGTTTGCTGTTCACATGAAGAGAACAGTTGACTTCGACCGTGAGAATCAATGAAGTGAACTGCACAGGTGTGCTTGGAGTAAAGAGTGACTGCAAACCGGGCAATATCAAGGCAGAAGATCAGTTTAGGGTTCGTATCTTCTTATTCCAATTGCCGTCAGAAAAACCTCTCATTAATTATTTTTAGAGGTGATCCAAATCTTTTGGCCCGGCGGGATTCGAACTCACGCATGGTTACCACCTTCGCCTTAGTACCGCGAGTGCTCTACCAGCCGAGCTACGAGTCCACACACTAAGAAACATGCCCCATGCACTAAACTGGTGGAGTCCGGTTAGTACAAAGGAGAATCCTTCTGTAGGCAGTCATATTACAAGCTAGTTCACTTTGGTGGATGCCACGTGCTACTGTAATTTGGGCGAGTATCCTGTGTGATCCATTTGCAAGAATTCGACAGCCTCTTAGCTGAGATGGTGGAGCATTCGCGATGTGAAATGTGGGGTGGTAGCCGCGCGCGGGTCCGAACCTCGCCGGGGCCGAGTACTTTTGACGTTTGGATCACCTCTAAACATTGCAAAAACTGCCATACATCAATTAGTCTTTTTATTTCAATCTCCTGGATTGTCAGGTTTTACTATGTGAGATGAATTTTTGGCGAGTGTATACTCGGTGGCGGCCAATTCTACTCCCACCATTTTGCATTCAGAAAAATGAAATAAAATTAGGTCGAGAGGTGAGAATAGCGACTGGGTAAACACGTTCCTAGTTCCGGTAGTTTTAGTGAGAAGTCGGTGACATTATTTTTCTCGGAAACTTTTTCACCGCAGTCCAGAATGTGACAGTTTATTAAAAGCACTCTGTGCGGTTGCCATCCGGAGAAAACTGTGCAGATCAGTACGTTTGACAGTAATATTCTCAAATAGTATCAGTGATAGTAAAATAATACCAAAATAATTTGGAAAAATGAATTCAGACGTCGCATTTGGAACACTTCGTTTCTGTAATGAGGGGGAAAATAAAGGCCAAGTCAGTCGTGGTTGGGTGAAGGAGGACTCCTGTGGGAAAAAGCTAAACCGGATAGGTGAAAAGGTATAGTGCATAAAATATGACAAACAAGCTGGGTTTATTTCAGATGAGACGGTAAGCGACCTTTCTTTACGTCGATTGCTTAGTTCATTTTGGACATCTCAGGGGGTGGCAAAACTGCTGGTAAGGCCAATTTTTTTCTCATTTATGTTTTACTACCTTCTCTGAACGATTCTTGGTAACGTATGCCATCAGAAATGTCAATGAAAGAAATAATGATGTGCAGATTAATGTCACAACCATCTACAAAATCACCCTAAGCTAACTCATGTGCAGCATTTCGATCACTACATCACGTGGTGCATTTGTTTTTCACTAGTTGACTGAAGTTGGCACAAACAATGACATCATCGTGCCCATGATCTTGGGCTTAATCCTGTGATACTAGTGGCTAATTGTTTCTCGATTCCTTCGGAAGCTTGTATACAAAAGAATGTTTTAGTAAATGGTATATGGAACTACGTAGTTTTTATTCCACTGATAAGTGGTAAAAAATGCCAAGAGATTCGACAATCCCAGTGCATGGGGAACGCTAACTTCAAATACTGGATGGGACTATATTTTATTACAAGATGCAAGAACACGTCAAGTGGAACACTTGCCGCTCTGTCTGGCTAGAAGAGCCAGAGATAAGTACGGTTCCAACAACTGGAACTCGACGCTCATCCTAAACGGGGTGTCCTAGGAAGAGAGAAAGTTAAAACGGTTTACTGGTGAATATAAAAATGGGCATGCAACCCGGCATAACTGCCGTCGGTTACGTTTCTGACTGTCCGGTAAGAATACACTCAAGTGACTTTACTGGAGTTGAACTTCGCCCACTAACAGATGAAATTAAATTGTCGAAGGAACTTTGACAGAAACTACAGGAGGATGAAAAGTCAATAAGTACTGGGTCTCTATCGCAGGCTTTGCCGTACCGCATGCAACTTTCTAGGTAAACGTTGACAACCATCTAACACCAACTTGTTCCCTTTGGTTCGCTCAGCAAGTGCTGGCTAAAAGCAGTCATGTCCTACAAATTCTACACTTCGAACCCTTCAAAACTCATCTAGTGTAGCTCACATTGTATCGAGCGATGTTAAACAGTAATATCCAAGTGGTATTGCTTCTTCTCGGATGAAAAAATGTATAAAACTTGACATAACTCGGAGAAGGATGGGTTCAGAAGGTTCAAAGCACAACTTGAACACAAAAGCAATGGCCTTTTATTGCTACACAAACAAGATACAGTTGCAGTTGAAAAGGATCCGCTTTTTTTGTATATTGCGCTGTGGACCAACTGAAAATGCACTGATGACTTGTTCTGTGAAACCGTTTGCACAAGTGTGGAACTATGTTCCTAACTGGTACGAGCACTTCGCCTGAGGGACTGTGATGGCGACCTTATTTGTTAAGCTTCCCTGACAAGGCCTGAGCAGATTGCCTTTGATCAAAATAGTAAGTGAGAGAACTAGTGCTAGCAATGAAGATACCACTTGAATGCATTTCCGACGTAGCCGGATTGAGAAAGACTCTTCTCCATTTGAGTTTGTTTTATCGAAGATGCACTGAGGAGTCCTAATCAGTCCAGTATAACCTCTGGACAGCATTACCGTGCAGTTTTGATGCTGCCTCAAAAGGTGGCTTTGCAAGGCAAATTATGCAATCAACAGTATAATTTGCTCAGTGCGTAAAATTTCAGCTAATTTAATTGTGTTCCAGTGGTCAGGAAACATTAGTTCGTGAATGTGAAAGGAACCATATTCCGCGCGTCTGTAGTAAAAACCGATGCCCTACGAATATTCTAATCTTCCTTCACCCGAACACACGCCAACGGTCTGGCGCCAATACCTACTTCTCAAAACGAGGCTCTCGTGCGGTGCAACAAAGACTCATACGCCTGGGCAGAAACTCGCCGTCGCTAAGGTTATTCCTATCCGCTGATTGGAAATAAAGCCTATCACTAAAATCGTGTTTTGCACGCTAATTTGTGGGCGTTGATCGCAGAATGTATGGTCAGTTTTTTTAAAAGCGACACCGAAAAAGACAATGAAGAATTTTCATTTCCGTAAGGAATACTTTTGTTACTCTAAAATCAACGACAATTCACGTCCCATTTGTGAAATTGAGTTTGACATAGCTGAAATTGGTGAAAGTGATCTAGATGACTATCGTTGCTAGCCGACATTCCCGATGGGAATAAGGCAATCACTCGGAACCTGACATTTAGTTCAAACGGGGAGAAGTTAGGTCAGTTATCTGATAGGGGATTTCAGATGCCCAAATATTCCTATTGAGAACCGTCGTAAATGAAGTTCTGTTTTGCTGAAAGTTATCTTGTGGGGCATCGATTTTCCTTCTTGTGTATATTAAAAGACTACCTCATGGAGCAGACAAAACGTTTCTTCGAAAATTCCTACCGTTTAGTCGGAACTCATGAATAAACGTCCGGTGAAATCCGGTGACTTAAAAGGTGATGAGAATAAATTTCTCTCCGTTATCTCGCTTCACATATTTACATATGTGGGTTGAAAACCGTACTGATTTACAGTTTTAATTACTTCCTTTTTGTTACGTAACAGTAGTACAACATTTCGGAAATGTGGCCAAGGCCATTTAGAGGCTGCCAGTTGGACAAGAGACTGTCAGCCTAGGCACGAAGATTTTCACTTAAAACCTGAGGGAGGTCGAAAGCTTATTGCTCTGACCGTTTGATCAACGCCATCCATACTCATAAATGCCGATTTCCTGCTAGCACGCAACTGCAAGCATATTTCATCCAATAACGGAACTAAAACAAGACCCAACGAATCCATCAAGTAGAGATGAACGTGTAAAGAAAGAAATACGCATGTGGTTGGATATAGGATTAGCGGAAGATTACTTACAAGGGATTAGTACGGAAGTAATAACTTTTACAATATATATATATATATATATATATATATATATATATATATATATATGTCGCCACTAGAGTCTAATTTAAATTCTCGGGAGTTTGAAGGGATGCTCTTCACCGAAAAGTCCTAGTGACGATATAAAATCGGAGTGTACCAGTGTGAAGATGAGGGGACGGAGAGGTATCGGGTCAGCATAATTCATGAGCGTCACCAAATGCAAACTGTTCATGTGCTTCCGGGGAAATTTTGCCCACGCATTTACGTACTATTACCTGTCAAGTTATATGTATATTGCTAATATGTATATGGTATTGTGATCTCATCTGAAGCGCCAGGAGTGTGAATAGATGCTCGCCTTTGAAAAGCACACAGAAAATTAAAGTTTTCAACCACACCCTATAAGCTTTTCTTCGTCTTTGAGTTGTGGCTATTGGTCTGACTTTTTCATCAGCTGAACACTAATTTCTTCAGATCAGTTTGAACTACAGTTCGCTAGGGTCTCGTCCATGCTGTGTACGCTTACACGGCCAATCTCTTTATTAGTTCACTTTGTTTATTCTCGAATGGGCAGTTATGTCACCTCTCAAGAGGAGAGTAATTAACCAAAAGGTATAAAATAGCCTCTGAAAAACATTTTTGCTGCAATAAAACTGTGATTTATTAGTCACTCACAAGACTAAGAAGGTTGTCAATCGTCCATTCTAAACTTTACTAAAACTATATGAAACTTTTGTCTAATCGATAACTGCTTTTAAACAAAGCAATCAGTACCGCGCGTCAGCTGTGAGCAGCTTGTGAGTGAACCAGATTGTTCCGTTAAAGGATGGTGTAGTACACTTGATTCAGTCCCGAACACGAAAAAATTTGGAAGGTAAGGGAAAAAAACAAAGATGATTGATTAATCAGTGCTTGTTCTTCCTTTCAAATGCCACCGATAGCTGCACAAAAATGTCCAAAGTATTCTCATTCATTTCTTCCACTTGTGACTCGAAATCACAAAAAATCACTCTACCGGCAAAGCAAGTGCAATGATTCTAGAGATTCCGGGATATTTTTGTGATTTTGGGCCCAGATTTTTTCTTTGGACTCCTTCATAATGAAATTTACCAATTAACTTCATCGTGATGAGTTTCGCCCCTCAAAAAAATGATGCACCACTGAAACACACTCACATCAAATCCCTGGTCTAAGGCTACCAAGCAGCACGAGATAGAAGCGTCCTGTTTTGCGCTGTTTGTTCAAACTGATTAATTTCCGTAGTATTCGGCGAATATGTAGGTTTATTTTGGAGGCTACTTTTCTGCTGTGTCACCTTACTCTGTTTATTTTGGTTACTGCTGATGATCAAGAACCTATCAAATATTCCTCCACTTGACAGGAATGGTTGGCATGGCAGGGTATCTACATGGAGGTTGTTTGCTAATCAAAGCAATGTTTACAAACAGGTTTTCTGGTGAAAATGACGGACTTATTGAGGAAACTACTCTCACTATTCTCTCTCAGTATTCCAAAATAGGTTTTCTTGCCGATCCAAGCCTATCCATGGTAGAATTTTATTGCTCAATAACACAGCGTAGTCGAAATCGTTGGTAGGTTGTCGACATTTCGGTCACCACGGGTAACCTCTTTCAAGACCGGTTTTTCAACCGAATGACATAACATTTCACATCGCGCATCGATTTTTCGATACACCCCGAACCGGCCTCGGTTCTGACACACCAAGCCTATCCACTTTTTAATTCTATTCTCATCTCTTCTGACACAATGAATACCATACCCGTAGATCTACCCCATCGGTGGTGTCCCCTATAGGTAGCCGATATAGAGTAATCTCAGTGGAAAAGCGGCAAGACGAAATGCACACCAATGTGCTGGTGAACCGTTCACTTTTTGTTGCCTAAAGCGCTGTAAAGTTGTCTTATCTGTGACGGTGAGAATAACGTATAGTGAATATCTGCGGAATTCTAAGAGGAACTGTTCTACCACGTGGTGGAGGATTGTGAATCATAGGTATTACATTCTAGTAAATCTATGGTAGCTTGCTTTATACTAATGAAAAATCTTTACTGGAGACATGTTTTAATAATTCACTCCAGCCCGTTGGTCCGTCACTGTGATGGACCTCTCCTGAGGAGCCTGAGTGAAATCAAGATAATCAAAACCGTCGACGAAACTCAGTCACAAATAGCCTTTTTAGAGGGGGATTCCCTTCGTGTATTGACAAATGGTTGTCTGTTCTGTTTCAACAATGCAAGGGGTTCACTAAAGTTAACCCGAAGTAAGCTTTAGTGCGCATTTTTCTTGTAGAACTCACGAATATGCACCTCGGTTCCGAACCTCATTATGACAGATAATATCTAAAATGAACATCCATGCAGTGTGAACACTCAATTCTTCATTGAAAACGCCGGAATTACTGTACTGCTGTTCATTTTCTGTTAGAAATCATCAGCTGTGCATGTCAGCCGAGTTCTCATTGGGATTCGAACCTATGGTGGAAGATCGTGATTTAAACACTGAACCACCGGGCTATTCGAGCTAACGGTCAGCGGCACACTGAACTTTACACTATTTCGCAACTTTTCGCCACTGGCTTCGAATGTTAGTGGAGGAATGTCCACAAGACGATCGACCCGGGCGTTGAGCGGCTTCTCGGTAGAGGCCCAATTACAGCGATAGCATTCCGTTTAACAATCTAAAGAGCTTGTTTATTATATAGGTGTTAGTAGCAAGAGGTTAGATTGACATATAGCGATTCATCGTGTCATGGGAACGTCCATCTCACACGGTACGATGAATCATATTATGTAAAAATGTATTCACCTACCAAATACACTAACAAAATATACCAGTCTTTCCGTAAGTATTCAGTGTGAGTTGATTGTTTACAAAAATGAAGCATCAAACCACCTTGGAATCCACTTGTTAGTCCCTTTTTGTACATCATAGAATCTCATACATTAGGCACAGAAACCACCGTTAAATTTTCCAGTAAAGCAGGACCAATTATTCTTGTCTTGTTATCATCAATAAACGGCTGTGGTTGACATGTTCTACCGGAACTGTTCACTTAATCTACCGAATTGTGAGACACATTTGACAGCCAAATGAATGTACAGCTTAAGTTGTCTTAAATGTTGCTTATGATCACGTTTTATTCATCTTTTGTGGCCTGAACCAAAAACTTCATATTAGACACGATATCGCACCCCGTAATGTTCGTACTGTATGTGCGAGAGATAACTCTAAATGAGGATAAGGTCACACCAGATTGCCTCTGGTTTGGTCCTAGGTTATAGTCGCAACCTTGTAACTACGCTCTAAATGACGAGAGTAGATTTTCGTTGTCTTCTAGTGCCAATCTAAACAATGAGCTCTACTATTTCAATGCTAGTTTCTGCTACACTACTGTACTGTCTACCCAAGCTAATGAAGAGTTACTTTGGTTTATCCATTTTTCGCCTAAAATTGGTTCCTGCATTTCGTTTTTTGAATGAGAACACCACCATCGTTGAGCTATGTCTTTATTCGTTGCACTGGGGACTTTATTAGCAAACTCACTTCAGCCAGATAGACTGAAGCTGCATATTGTCACTTTGAAATGAGTAGGAAAAAATACTGAAAAAAAGAAAAACCGGTTCAATCACCGAGATTTGTGCGATACTCCTCTGTGCAGTCCGTTTCTCAACCATAACATGCAATAAATAAGGCACCGTAGAGTTGAGATAGACATTTATGCTGGATAGGATAAGTCTAAATGAGTAACATGGATGGAACTGCGATTGGCCTGCCCGTAAGTCATGATACAGATGTGTGAGATCAGCATGAATCTTGATGGCGGATTTTCCACAGATTAGAATTTGTGAATGGCCTACTGTGAAGATAAAGGGGTTAACTGGCGTCAATGAGACACGACTGGCAAAAGACAATCAACGACTGAGTGTGATAAAATCTTTCCTCATAGACCAGGAAAGATCCCGGGAGGGCTGTGTAGTAAGAACGGGAGAATACGTTGATGGACAAAAGGAAAAATAACAGCTATTTCGGCACCAAACTGCCTCAGCCTACGAATCGGAAAGGACAGTCTACGTAGCTTTTAGCACAATATGAAAAACCATTCTAAATTGGTCCTGATTGTAACGCTCATGTATGTGACCGAGTTAGCTCTGGAAGTGGTGCCAATGTTGATGACCGCTTGCTCATTGGGGTAAGATAAGCGTGAAGGAGAGAAGGTACACTCTAAACATTTGGTATTGTTGAAAAGTAGGCCAAACATGTAGAAAAACTTACGAATATTGCAAGAGTTCCTGGAAAAAGATGTAAAGTCTGGTTGATTGGAGACGGGTTACCAGAGAACCACTTCATCGGGGTAATTAAAAAGTCGTGCAGATGGTGCAGTGAACAAGTCGTCAAAGTCTGTCTTTAAACGAGGAAAGAGAGGGCTTTTTGAGGAGCATCAAAGTTGTCAGTTAAATGAGTCGTAAAAGTGCAACAGCTTTAATTTCCTGAGATCTATTGGAAAAGTATTATTTTATCTACGGAAGTAAAATGGTGGGAAAGCCAAAAGACTCCCATATTTTAGAAGGAAGAGAACGAGGAACCAAATCCGAAGAAGAGGATTAGCAGAGGAAAGTACAGAAAACTGATTTTACCGGACTATTCTCACTCTTAGAAATGAAATGGCAAGCTAAACCCGCTGCTTCCAGGGTGAATCTGGTTAGTTTGTGTGAGAAATCATAAGGCTCAGTAAGAACGAAAAATGAGGATCATAATCGGCTAATGATAGTGTGCCCGGTCAAACTGATCGCAGAAGGATTAATGACGACGGAACAAAAGCGTTCTAACAAAATATTAGAATCATAATGTTTGGGAATAGATACCATTATCAAGGGTTTCCATGAGGCGGGAATATCACTGGAATTAGTAGATTCGGGGAAATGAGAATCTGTTATTCCGGATATTATACCTCCTCCAAACTTGAGAAGAGTAGAAAATAGGCCGGGACCGTTTTAGATGTCCGATATAGTTCTGGGACTACAGAGGAAAAAAGCTACATGTGAGAAAACGGAAAAGTCGAAGGTTAAAAGAGAAACGGCTGAAGGATATCGGCATCTATATCGTTTTTAGTGGACCCGTTTTTCACGTTGAGATCGGATTCCGTGCAAATAAGTTTGTCATTTGTGGCACAGAACAGCTCGTGGACAAACAACGCGCTCCGCTGTAGTGGCGCCTATCCGATCAGGATAGAGTGACGGTCCGTAGAAGCCTGATCATGAAGTGCATAAACATATTATTTTTACCTTCTCAGAGACTTTGGCATTGGAGAGGCTATTCTGCTGTTGCTGAAAAAATATAGTCTCCATCGGACAAGTTAAATAACACACCCAGTGTCTTCGTTTGTATTTCGACCGGCTACAGACAACATTCTAACAAAAAACACGAAGAAACTATGGAAAAGGATTAGTTAGGATGGACAGCGTTGATGAGTGATAATTTCATACTGGTGACTTTTATTTGTTTTTTCCTGACGAGAGATGAATGAGCGGAATGTGGGTAGATTTTTAGCGTGGTGATAATTAAAGCGTGGTCGCTCGTTGAAAAAGAAACCTTCAGTTTCAAATGGAAAAATTCCCGACGATTGGTGACAATTCTTTCAAAAATTGGCCAGTCTTTAAAAACTTCGGATATTCTGTTCTGCAGAGTTTGTCCCGCATCATTTTTGCAGCCAAGCAGCTCCTTCTCATCACAGTTCTGTTGACTACTTGATTATCCAAAAACGACTGTGATGTTTAGGCCTAAGTGAACTATGAAATGGGGTTAGTAGCACTTGGAATAGGACTTTCATTGTGGAACGAATATGACTTCGTTGCTTTCGACTCTAATCGTACTGTATAAATTGTTGACATCGGGTTTGTGCTCACTGATTATTGATACCCCCATATGTTCGTTCCTCAACCACTGTGATATGCACGTACGGGATTTCATGACCTTGATAATCTTATGAATGACACTTCTCTTGAGCCTTAGCTGTTAAATTGTCATTAACTGATTTTTGATCAGCCCTTGTCCTCCATCTTAGTTATTCACTAGGATTATCTACCGATGGTGGTCAAAAGGTCTTTTTCTTGGGATTCAGATCGTGACTTCCCCAGGTACAGTTCTTGTCACCCTCGGATCACTTTCTTTTGCGGCAGCCTTTGATTGTCCGACGCTCCTTCCAGAAATATTGTTAACCGTATAATAAATACACATAAAGTGCCATTTTATTACTACTCCTCTAGCTTTAGTACAGTACAACATTTGTTTTAAAGAAAACATTACATCTTCCGATATTGACTTTCTAAGATCGGAAAGAGTATGTGTACTGCGAAGGGGAATAATTTCGTTTACCGTTGTCCATCACGAAGATGCACGCACAACCGCAACTACAAGTGACCTGTCAGACATGTGACGCTATTAGATCAACAGACCTATCACGGTGATCGTAACACACCTAGACAAAAACAGAACCATACTTAACCTGAAATGTGAATGCCTTCGCACTCATGGACTCAGTTGAATTGTACCAGAAATATTTCAGCGCAAACCCAACGTCACGTATCATTAGGCCTCTGTTTCTAATAGGACTTCCAGTGGACCTGACTCGGTCATTCAAGGTGATTATGAAACCGGAATACAAGACAGTTAGCTTTTCAGCGAAGCTACCCTGATCAGGAAAGAACGCTTTCCTCTTTGTGCACTGAGATAATGTTTGCAGTTTATCTGCCTTCCCTAGCATTAACCAAACAATCCCACACAAATTGTTCACCCATCTAGGGTGAGCTTTTTTTCATTTATTCCACTGTTGACTTCATGTACGGAATCATATATATATATATATATATATATATATATATATATATATATATATATATATATAGGTATATATATATGTATATATATATATGTGATAAGTAGAATGTTAACGTGTGGACAAAATTTCCCCGGAAGCACACGACCGGTTTCGCGGTTGTTGCCGCTCATCAGGTATGCGTATCCAGTACTCCTCTGCCCACTCGTCTTCATACTTGTACACTCCGATGTTATATACTCACTAGGATCTAATTTGAATCGTCTGGAGTGTGAATGGATACTCTTCATTGAAGAGCCCACAAATGAATCACAACTGTGATTTCTCATAGTTATTCGTGTCTGGGTCACTGCTAACCCAACGAACAACGAGGCTGCATGTGCAAGCGCTCATATTGATGGTAAGTAGAATGTTAACATGTAGACAAATATATATATATATATATATATATATATATATATATATATATATATGAACTGAAATGTTTTGCTTTTGCGATAGACAAGAGTGGATGAAATACTCGCACCTCACGATATAAATTTTCTCCCATTTTCAATGGCTTGCTTCATTCTTAACTGATTCAAGTAGACGATACACATACCGTACTTTTGTCATCCTTTTTTCCCCAATTTGATTTGAATGCTTAGCCTGACGGAGCTCCTAAGTTTTCAAGTTGGGCAGAATTTCAGTTGATCTACCTAGTTGTAGCCTAAAAATTGTTTTCTTTGTTTGAAGGTAAAACATTTCCCAGAAACGATAAAATAGGGACACGGGTAGGGCAACGAGAGATTCTCAAATGAGAAACTAGTGACAGGAGAACGAAATCCTTCCCTTGGAAATTCAGACGCTCTCTGGAGCTTTAGTAAGCTAGTAGTCAAAATTGTCAAGTTCACCGTGTTTCACTGGTTACCGGCAATTTCCGGAAGACGGTGCAAACACCATCGTCCCGTCAGACTTCCTGTTCACTTCAACGCATTTGTGACAATGCCCTGGGAGTAATTCCCATGGTCATATTCGGATGAACTACCCTCTTTCGGACAGATAAATATCTCGCGCCTTGCTCTCAACAGCACGAAGAACGGGGACAAGAAAGAGAATGGCACCATTCAAGCATCCTCGGTGAACCTTCCCCAAAAAGGTGAGGGAACAAAAGGTGGAAACTACAGAGCTAAAAAAAAGTGGCAGTCAACACGACCAGGATCGTTTGTCAATGTCACTTCTAATTGCAGTCCCAATTTGAAAAGTTTACTAATTATGTTTCTATGAGGCAGCTAACCCTAATCGCCCTCAGAACTTAGAGGATGATGTTACAATTTTCTGTTGATTGAGAGTAAAAGCAATGTGTTCTGTGCGTATGATGTGTCTTTTTACGTATGCATGCATGGTAAGTTTAGTATGTAAAAATATGATGTCAAAGTTGCTATTCTGAGGGAATGCACAACATTCTCTCTGCTAAACACACGAAACATTTGATCAAACTGTTAACTGTTTTCTTGGTTCAAGCCTGTTTTGCTGTGTGGAGCTATGCAGCTGACTGCTTGGAGAATTCCCCAGAACATGACAAAAGATAGTCATATCCTGCTTCATTATTTCCAGTTTGTTATATGAAGTCAAATATTTTGCTTCTTTGGGACGACTGAAAACTTCTAGACAAAGAAATATATTTCACATGTTTGAAACAAATGATGGAGTATACTACGATATTCTTTCTTTAAACAAATCAAGCTATTTACTCTGCGAAAGTGGACGTAACAAATACTTCTCCTCAGTTTTCAACTTCTAGCTCCTAAAATAATGTAGGTCAGCTGAGACGGGCAGTTTCATATTTTTATATCGAAATACGGGCTAGTGTTTATTATCTTTGGATGAAAATCAGTTTGTTTTTAGGTGTGATCTTATTGTTTCATTGGTGGTTACGCAGTTCATCGAGCCTTACCTTCTGATGCAGGGGTGGAATTTGCAGAGACCAGTGGAAAAATCAGATAGGAGTAGCATAATTCGGTTTTTTATTTTTGTGACTCCCTGTTTTCGAACAATCCCCCAACCACAATTTTGTAGCATTCGTGATTTTTTGCACAACAAGACAGACTTTGTTGGTGAACATCACTTTTCGGATAGTTTGTTGCCGAAAACTTTCGGCCTAGTCTATCGATGGCATTTCGACAATAACCGTACTAAGGCAGTGTAAAGTTCAGTTAATCAACCATTTACCTTGAATTGCAAAGGGGAGAATGAGCCGAAGAGAGGGATTTTGATACGGGAAATAACAAAAATGTTACTAGTCATATCCACATAAATGACTCTAGATTTTGAACGCAAGTAGGCCGCTAATCATCGCACCTTGCCACGTCAACTGATGTATCCGGCCATCTAACTGGCTTATCTGGTTGACCCCAGCAGGAAAATTTAGCTCGTCCGGCTGAGCCACCTTCATGTTTTGAGGTCCTCTTGTTTACTATTTATTGTCTAATTTACTACGGTGGAAGGGACAGAAGATAGATGTGGAGAGGGGAAGCAAGTCTTTCATGATGGAAACAGTTAAGGTCTGGTTGGATAAAATATATGCCTTCAGCGGTTCTTCTTCCTCGGTCTTATGCCTTCTGATTTGGTTAGACTCAGGCCATCATAGGTGAGATTGACGTATATGTCATCCTGGGGAACGAGTCCAAAATGATCCATGCAGATATTAGTTTTTTGTATTCCGTCAGACTTTTGCGTACAGAGACTTCTTTGTTTCAGCCATAGCTCTTAAGCCAGCCAAGTACATAATATCAGCGCAGCACAATCAAGCTGAAAAGACGAAGACCAAGTTGATGTAAGCCCGGACCACAATGTCTGTACTGGAGCTTATGGTTGGAGACGATGGTAAGATAGTGCTTGTACTGGGTCGAAGATGTGCACTAGGTAGACCGAATCGCCCCTTCCACCGCAGGAACCGCATACTTGTCCCGTTTAGTCCTACAACCACTATCCGCCTATTGAGTCGAGAACACGCAAATAATGATTACGTAGACCGAAACACCTCTTTAGAAAAGGCCGAGACCGGTTTGTAGTATGTTGAAGTTCATTGTTATATCCCTTAAGTTTTTATCCTCTGCCAATGGCATAACCCGACGACATTTTACCCACTTTGTCTTATACCAACAAGAGCGAAACTCGAGTCTTGTGCTTCCGAGTGCAGGTGGGTCAGATGACGTGAGATTCGGGCTTGAAAGGTGGAGTCCAAAAGACAGTCAGCTAAACAAATGCTAGAGCTTGCCAAAAGTTGTCTACAAAGATTCTCACTGACTCTGCTTATCCTCTTCACAAAGACCCAGTGAAATGTGTATCCACTTCTTCCACCGATTCTCAATACACACATCTTAACGGACGCCCCAGGGCGTAAAGTATTCCTACTATTCCCTACCTGGCAATGTATTTGCACAATCCAGCTTGTGCTATACCAGAACTAACACAACACTTGGAATAACACAAACGCTTACTACCCATTTCCCCAGGGCTCAGTTATTTTGGGGCGTGTACACGATTATGTAAGCGATGAATATTCATCTCTCGGGGTACTTAAAGCAATTACTTGAATGAATGACTCGTTGACATGTACGCTGCAGAAGATTCACGGATGCCGTAAAGATTTCAGAAAGGGCATAATCTTTTCCTGCCTTTTAAGTTGAACCCCATCTATAACAACGCATTGAAGGATTTGGTTATCCGATACCATTGCACCGCAGTCCCCTTGGCACAGAAACTTGTCCGTTGAGACCACTGTTTATCGAACGGACTCCAAAGCAGACTTGTTGCCCACAAGTAGAGTCTTCTTTGACTCCTCTCTCCCAAATAGCCATGGGGGAATCCTGCCGTTCCTCAGGAAAACATTTAGATCACGACGGTCGTAGGAAACCAGAATTTGTTCTTTGAGACAAGAGCGATTTCGCCGTTGGTAGTAACCGAAGTTCAGCCCTCCTCGATTGGGAGGATAACTTCTCACATCATTCGACTGAACGTAGTAGCAGCCTCAATCATTCGTACCTACTGCCAAACCAGAACATCCATTCTCTTTAGTGCTCATCAGTGAGCCGTACTAAATACGAGTTACCGATACGGCCTAGGAATATTAAACTGAGCCAAGAGATCCAAAAGTTAATGCGGTCTTAGTTGAACCTGGGTGGTGTTCTGCAACATCTTCTCCGAGTTGCCCGTCAATCATAGCTGTGTCCATCCCTCACAGCTGAAGATCAAGCCGATTGATCAACCTCAAGTGATTTTACGCGACTCCTCGTATACTTTGGGCCAGAAAATCATAGGCATGTTGCTGCCGTCCTTTCATGATATTAGTCCAGTTGACGTTTTCATACCGCTTCTCCTGCAAGCGATCACCTAAGCTGATTATAAAGCAAGCAATCGCTTCTCTAGTCAACCAGTATTCTAGGGGGACAGCCTCAAGTGGTCCACACACGACAGGTTCTTGACATGTGTATCACCAAGAATGGGATAGGAGCCAGCCGTCATCTCATCCATGAGTGCAATTAACAGCTACATTTGGAACGGATTCTTCTGCCGTGCGTCACACCAGCTGATCTCTAAGTTGCACCACAGCTTAGTCATATAAATGTCGAAGACAGGCCGCTATCATTTCCCAATGATTATCTAGTTGTGAGACCCTGGGTATCGCATCATGTGGTGTTGAGTTCAAAGCTTTTGAAACCTCCATAAACACAGAGATCAGGACTGAACTCTTTCGATGAGCCGACCGATGAAATGCTTATGCAACTACTGAAGCTTCAGAACAGCTACTCTTTTGAGAATAAGTCCTCTGTCAAGGTCACAAAGCCATCGATGCTCTTATCGTAGGGCCTAGATTTTTTGGAGTAGCCGTATTGAGATGGAAAGTGTGGTAATCGGTTGGCAGTAACCAAATCCTGTAGGATGCTTTCGCTTTGGTGTCGAGGTGATCCAGGGACAGCCAGGATGTTTGGCTGGCGTCTTCAGAACGAATAGCTGTTGTGCCAAACACCCCTGATTGATACGCGGCCATTCAGGCTTCGTTAACCGACAAAATCCGGGAGCAGCAGATCCCATTTTCCTCGTACCACTGTAATCTTACGCACCTAGACTGGATCCAGCACCGGCCAGTGTTTTCTAGACGATTGCAGCACAGGCCGAGGGTCAGAAAGATTCACTTGACTGAAAGCAACCTTATGAAAGACCAGAAGTAGCCGAGGTCATACCCTATCCAGCCGCACCACCAAGAAGTGGGTAGGTGTGTAACTACAGCCTACAGAAACTTAGTTATTAGCACCATGGGCTAACCACCTCTATCCATCCTGCAACCACTAACTGCCTCGAAGGAAAATGTACACCGAGGAAGTCAACCTGCGGATACGTTTAACACATATCCCAGAGGTCATAACCTGTTCGGATTGAGTTGTTGCTTCATGGGCTGACTTCTGGCATTTACCAACTTTTATTCTCAGTATTGCTGAGACTGTATTCCCACCATATCCGAATGATTAATGTTTGGACTACGGGGTGTCAAGTGCGATTCTCTGTTTTGTGTTTATAAATCCCGATAGATGTAAACTTCTGAAGAATGGTTAACTTTGTGATCACGACTGACAAAAGTTTAGAATATCGAATTTGGTAAGTGCTAGTTTCTAAGTGGGCCTGTATCTACGATAACCTTCTGCGCCGGAAATCTTTGTTCTCAACGTTCATCGTCACTAATTATTATAAATAACTCTTCAGTCACGGTAACTAGATGGGTACTTAGAATTCGGAGATACGCTTTGAATGATTGAACACAACGGATCTTTCAGCCAAGAAATGATGGTGGGACAGTAGGGGTTTGCATACTTTTAAATTGCAGAACAAATGAAAACCATGTTGGTTGATTTCGGTTTAACCTACTTGGTGGTATCGTTGTTTTTGTCAATAAGACAATTCCACTGTATTGAATAACAATGAACTCCGAACTGAAGTCGTGGTGTTTTTTAATCTTTTTTACATTTATACTCCATAAATATCAACTACCGTCCATTTCTATTGGAATTGCCTAACATGGCCTAGCCTCAGTGCTGGATCCGTGATTCCAGGCTCGTTTTTGTACATACTAACCTGACATGAGCAGGTTGTACGATATATGATGAAAATTCTCACTCGGGTCAGCTTGCGGTAACTGTATCAGCTATGTCTTTGAATTGCCCAAATTTTCTGGTATTTTATGCTATACCGTCAGCTATTCACTGAAAACGGTTACACTGTTTTGTTGAGTTAAGTCAACTGTAAGAAAATCGTTACTTATAAGTCCTTAAAATACTCATCTTCAGCTGTTTCTGTGCTTAGTGAACAAATGGGTATGAATTTTTGCGCGGAAGCAGAAGCAAAATATTTGGATCGTGTAGTGAGAAACAAAAGAGCAACCTATTTGGCTTCACCCGTGTTGAGTCTACAAGTGTTGCGTGTACAAGCGCGCCAGAGTTCCCGTTATTCACCAGAGTAGAAAAGCAGTGCCAAACATTGAGGCAGACGGTACAACAGGGAATCAGCATCTAAAATCATCAGGAGTGAGAATGCATCAGGAAATAACTCCAACAAAATTAGGAATTCATAACATGTTCCTGAAGGTTTAAATCATATTGGCCACTTATACCATCTGGTAATAGAGCTGCTCTTATTTACGTATTAAACGCTCATCTGAAGGTAAATTTTGGCCATCCATGAGATTCAGCCCACCCAGTGTAGTCAGGCTTTCATGTACAAATAAGTGAGCACAGAGGAGATCATCAGATAACTTCCAGCTTGTTTTATATTACCAGTGTGAAAATATGGATACCGCCGAATACCAGGTAAGTATTAGTTGTTAATATACCTCTGATGTTTACCGTTGTGTATTACCTAATGTTACTTGAGGTCTTAGATCCGAATAAACATTTAAAATTATACGGCCATATCTATCACACCCAGGCACCGGTTGACTAAATAGTCGAAAGATTATAACATAATCAATGATTGGTTATTGGTCCAGTCTGCTCATTTTATTCGGTCAGTAAACGGCCTGATTTATCATCTGTTATCCACAACGGAGGATTAACTAAGTCTCAACTTTCAGTCTCCTGTTTTTTATCGTATCCAACTTTTAGACTTGGTGGAAATAAACGTTTTACCAGTAAACAGTGGCATTCACTTTCTGAGCTCATTTAGCTATTCTGTCAAACTGAGACGATTCTCGCTCCACGAGTCTAGCACCCATTGTGCTCCCGATGGCGTAACCTGCTGGTTTCATCTTCGCCTGACCAACTTTCAGTCCAGCGCAATCAGGACTAACCGACCTTCGTTGTAGATTGCTTTATTTTGGAGAGCGGGATACTAGCACAGATTCAAAGCTGCCACAGCCAAACAAGCAATCATCCGTTGTCACGAATGATTCTACTGAAATTTCAAATGATGTGATTTTAAACTAAAGAACCTTCTGATTTCCTTCCATAGTTTGTCCGAATTACTACGCCTACAGTCACACTTATTCCCTGAAACCTACACAATCAGCTCCAGGAAACCATACTGGGAGAAGTGATTAGCGGGAAGAGATTAAAAAATGGTACAGGTAGGACGGTGAGAGTTCATCCGTAGAATGGCTTCGACCTTTGACGTTGTTGTTTGATTCCTGCTGACTTAACTGTTATGTACTCACGCGAGCGCGTGACGCACTCCTGCGATCAGATACATTGTACGGACATCAATGCGGCGGCTTTTGACTGGTCAGCTGATCAGCAAAAAGAACAATTACGAAATTGGCCTGGACTTTCTCCGACTCCCATGATAATCACGGAAGTCTTTTTTATCATTCAGACTCGAAGGTGATTGATCCTATTCAGGTAAATCACCGAAATATCAAACAATCCAATCCGATTTATTTGATGGTGGTCAGTGTGCATTTAAAATCTGGATATGTGGCCCAAACTAACCGCCGTTGCGGTCATGTTATTAGCTACGCAAAATATATTATTATGCTTTCCGGAACTGAAAATAGACCTTTGCGTACTTCAACAAAATAGAGTGGTAATCATCCACCTGTAGCACGCTATACTTCCCGAAGAATTCGTTCTGAGGCACGACGAAGATCGGGAATGACCAGTGGTTGTCAAGCAGCCAATACTAAGGACCGAAGAGCTACATACTCTGCTTTCGAATTTCATCGTAAAGGACGATTTGTATTTTCCATTGTCTACAAATAGTCAACTGGGTCTTCCAGAATATGTTTAGATTGTAGAATGAACTAGTTTAAGCCTAAAGCAAAAGCGATCAGAAGCCATCGTTGGGCATCAGTCTGCAGCATAAAAATGCCAAACCTTTCATTCCAGTTAATCTCACTACACCGCCCTATTTTGCAGTTTACATGTCCTCGCTTATTGAGAAAGTGGAAAAAAGCACTTCATTTATACAGAAAATGAATTTCGATCCATAAAACTAGCCAGTGAACAGCACATTGATAACAACATTCATGGTTTGAAGAAATGTGGTATTAAATTTTCCGTACTCTGACGTACGATGGAACTCGCTCTTTGGATCCAGATTCGGAATATTCTACGAATCGACTGGAAAGTGGAAAGGTGATATATTTATTTCTAAGGGTTAATCCCAGTTGGCATATCTTCCACGGCCACGTTCCCATAATCCGTAGACAGAGAAATAACCATAGTCATCAAATTAAAAAAATACATCGATCGCCCGAAAATAATATTCTGATTATTTTTATGTCAATCTGACCCAGATTTGCGCTAGAAGATGGCGTTACAAATAACCGACCTGTTGGTGAAACGAATGAAAGTCAAAAGTTGGCTGCCACTTTGCTCACGCTTTGTTCTTAGTAGTCAGTGCAGTACTCCATGAATTTTACGGCTGTTACGGCCGTTAATATGTGAGCTGTTTGCAGTACGGTGCAGTAGGACCAAATGCTGACTAGTTTAGTATCTAAATTCTGCAGTGTGTAATTGCTCTCCGCAATAGCTGCCTACTCAAATGTGATATACCAGTGTTTGTAGCTCCAGCTTACGACAGTGAAGTGTTTGCTCATGTTATTGAATAAAGCTAACAGTGGCGTTAAGATATGACATTGATGCTAGGAAGCTCGCATGTGGTTTTCCACTATGCCATGGAAGAGTTTTCATAAGTACTCCGGTAGAGTGCCGGTACCGGTCTAGTGAATTCTCGCAGTGTTCTTTTTTAGGCTGCATTTGAAGTGTGGTTTTGAGTGATGATTTTAGTTACTGATTCAGTACATTTCTTTGTTAACTATGAAGTAAATTTTAGGAAATGTGCACGTATTGCCACTGACGAAGGTGGATTCAAAGGTATGCATATGTAAAAACATGTACGGTCTCATCGCAAAGAAGTGCCATACAAGAAAGAAAGAGCCGAGAGCTGTGAGGCATTCTGTTTGTTTAGACTCCGTATAATAGAAGTAAAATGCACTTTACTCTTAGTCGGATGCACCATGTGAGATTGTTTGGTGGTATTGTTACTTTCACTTTAGAGTCTCCGTCTGTCAGTGCTTCCTGTGAATACAGCTCGGTGACTTGTGAAAATGTCATTTTTGACAAACAGCAGGAGGTATGCGTACAAGATCGTAGTATGCTGATGGCTTCCACATCGCAACCAAGGGTTATAGGAGAATCATTTGAACCGTGACATTTACAGCGGCATACTGTCCGAGGATGAGACAATCACGAAAATAAGTTTTACCTCTAGGGAACGGTCCACCATAACTGATAAATAATATTTCTATGCAGTGAAGTCCATTACAGTTGTCACTAGCACGCTTGATATCTGCGATCCGTCAATGCGAGTTTGCCGCTGAACTCAATGTCGAAGGCCTTTCTTCATCTTCGAATAATTTTGGTTCAACGAAGAGGAAGGTTGAAAGTTATTAGTGAATACATAGAACAAGTCCATGAAGACATCCAAGGGCTTTAGTGCACACACCTTCGGGAAGTTTTGTAAAACTGACTGTATAGTCATATGAAACTGGCCAACACCCTCGCCAGACAAGTAACCAATATGACCACAGTCCTGGGCGAAATTTAACATTAAATTGAGTTGTGACCAACAACCAGTCACTTCTGTACGTTGAACTTCAAACTGTTTTTACTAACACAACCATGTAACTTTCACTCTCGTCATAGAACTTTTATTTCTGACGGTTATACAAAAAATATAGATGTATATCCTAGTTTCCACCTTTGTATGACTGAATTTACTCCTGCTTCATGTTTTAATTTCGGCGAGATAAAATTTGACGACCGCTTGTATATTTGTACTAGGTCCATCAACGCGGTAATCGTACGCGTTCAATTTTCATAAGCTGTACTGTGCTAAACCAAGCATCTTAACCGATTTTCCGCCTGTCGGCGATTATTTTACATACCTTCTGGAATGCGCATGAACTCTTTATGCATTAACGTTAAATGAGATTTTTGTCATGTATGTGCAACGATGGAGATTGTTTTTTACGTTAGTGAAAAAATGACCTTACAGATGCTGCATTTCATTAGATGATGACAATATGCACCATAAGACGAGAGCACATTAACTGCAAATCCTATTGAGGAGCACGATTGAGAAGTTCGGGATGAAGCAGGGAATGACTGTTCAAGGAGTACGTCATTCTTCTGCTGTTCTTTGTTTGCCCTTCGGGTAAAGACATAACACAAGCAGCCATATCGGAGTTTCACTGGAATTTTACGGTTAAGTTACCGGAATCGGCACAAATTTGGTATGAAAATTAGACTGCAAGCAGTACACCCAACGGAAAATCAATCACCGAGAACAACGTAAAGCGCAAGCCAAACATGTTCTCAATTAAGATAGGGTTGGATATGATTGGGTTGTCCCGCCGGAATGTTAGGCTCCTCACTGGAAAACTTTGGGAAGTGATACGGGCCCCCAACCGGGATAGCATTGAATGCCCCAAAACATGGAATGGAGCAGGCAGAATATGTCCGTGGTTTCCGTCTTTTAATCCTAACTTGATTTAGTCTTGTATTACACCCTGATAGTACGTGCCATCTCAAAATTAGTCGAGAAGGTACCCATACTTGTAAAATATCACCGGCATTGTGAAAAACGGAAAGAACGTCATTACATAAAGCCATCGCGATAATATGAGTAAAATAGAATCTCATCCGTTGTTTCAGTGAGTTTCTTCCTTCAGAAAATGTTCTTAATCTCCTTTCACTGTACCCTCGAGATCTGGGAAATCAAAGTCTGCAAAATTGAGCAAGACACATGATATGGGAGCCGAAATGGCGCAAGCTTTTCTCACTGTTCAACATCAAGCTGCAATGTGACAGGAAATTTTCTCGAAATAAAGGTACTTGCGGAGTTGCATGATCCTCATGCGCTACACAAATCCGCCCTTAGAAGAACCTCGGAATGGACGCAGTAGTAGTAATAGTAGTAGAAGTAGTAGTAGTAGTAGTAGTAGTAGTAGTAGTAGTGGTAGTAGTAGTAGTAGTAGTAGTAGTGGTAGTAGTAGTAGTAGTAGTAGTAGTAGTAGTAGTAGTAGTAGTACTAGTAGTAGTAGTAGTAGTAGTAGTAGTACTAGTAGTAGTAGTAGTAGTAGTAGTAGCAGTAGTAGTAGTAGTAGTAGTAGTAGGAGGAGGAGGAGTGGGAGTAGTTAGTAGTAGTAGTAGTAGGAGGAGGAGTGGGAGTAGTTAGTAGTAGTAGTGGTAGTGGTAGTCGTGGTGGTAGTAGTAGTAGTAGTAGTAGTAGTAGTAGTAGTAGTAGTGTTGTAACCCACAAGGCCTGCCTGGGTGAATAGGTTGTTTATTGTCATCAACGTGTTCGGACATTGACAAAACAACACCAACGTTACAAACATCCTTATTTGCCAAGTGGCTGTCCTGTTCACTTGAAAACAGTCATCGTCCAACGGAGGAGCGGTCAGGTGGTTTGCAGATCGTCGCTTACCTTATTGCGCCTGGATTGCTGAACTTAGCTGTGTTCGTTAATCCACAATTGTCCATAGTTCTGTCTTCAGCAATCAACTACTTAATAAGTAGCATATACACTCACAACACTCCTCCCCCCTGACAAAAAAGGACGATCCAAATGCTGCAGACTATCTTCAAGTCTTTCTCTATTCCGAGGTTCATACCTCCAACCCCGGTTCGTGGTGGTGTTGTCATCCGTCCCACAGTTCCTCCGGTGGTATGCTTTTTCCGGTCCGTGATACACACCGACACCAGCCTTGTTTCTAGATGGCAACAGTGAAGAGTGAATACTGAACACAACACTTGACTTTTATCGCACGTCACCACGACATCGTGCCTGACCACTTCAAAGTTACTGAGCACCATGCGTTGTGTCATTCCACTATCATCCTGGATATGACTTCCAGCAGTCTCCTCCCGAGATGCATAAGGTTGTACTTCATCGCCCGGCACTTGCTCAGGTAGGGGGTAAACGTCTTCTGTTTCCACTTTGCAAGGTGCCTTAGTTTCACATTGCGCACAACATGACCCGTAGTCTCTCAATGCACTGGCAACTGCAGCAAATGACATGTCTTCGCTTCCACCATCATCCGGTTGACTTTCAGAGCAATCCCGGTTACAGTTTTCCACATTTTCGGGGATATGGTTCAGTAGCCCGACATCTTCCACCTAGTCAGAAGTGACTGAAGTCTCCAGCATGAATGTATCCGGTATACTTCCTTCAATGTCCTTCGGGCTAAGCTCATTTTGGTCTTGAATTTCGACTTCAGTCTGAGTTTCCTCATAGCTTGCAGCTTCAGTGACTGCGATATTAGACGACGTCTTCGGTTTCCTCGTCACAATGTTCATGTTCAAGGCAACCTGGGTAGCGATCTTCCGCATTTTCACGGATTTGGTTCGATTTTTCACAGTTCGCCAGCTCATCGGTAATGGTTGAATTCTCGAGCAGTGATACTTCTGGTGCAACTTTTTTGATGTTCTGCTGATATTCAGGATATCCGTCCAAAACAGGTTCCACATTTCCACAGCAGAAACACCCGGCTTCTTCCAACTGTCTGGCTTCCACTGTTCTGTCCTCCGTGTTCAAAATTTCTGGACCTTACGCCTTCTCCACACGTACCCTGTTCCTCCATGAATCTCCGACATGGGCCGTATTGACCACAGGCACGCCAAGTATGGCCAGTTCCCGAGCCACATCCGCGAGCTGGACCAAATTCAGTGAACGGCCGACACGGGCGACGCGTACCATCCCACGCAGGGGCTCCGGCAGACTATCCACAAATCGGTCCGCCAACAGGTCTGCTCGTGACGCCTCATCCAGCGTCGGCAACGCACGTTCCAGGAGTGAGCGGAGCGCGACGGCGTGCACCAGCGGATCCGTACCAACCCCTAGCTGGGCAGCCGTGAACCGGCGCATAGCGTCTTGACGGTCGGCCGGGGTGTCTAGTCCCGCGATCAAGGCGTCCTTTGCGGCGGCCCACTTCAGCTCCTTCGGGCACCTTCGCGTCGCATCCGGCACCGCCCGCGGCCTGCCTTTGAGAAGCGCTCGAAGGGCCGTCAACTTACCCCGGTCCGACTGGATCCCCGAGAGCTCCGCCAGATCCTCGAAATCCTCCAGGAAGATCCGTATGTCGCCATCCTCAAACGGCTCCGGCCATGGTAGATCCATCCTGGTCACGGCACCAAGTGTTGTAACCCACAAGGCGTGCCTGGGTGAATAGGTTGTTTATTGTCATCAACGTGTTCGGACATTGACAAAACAACACAAACGTTACAAACATCCTTATTTGCCAAGTGGCTGTCCTGTTCACTTGAAAACAGTCATCGTCCAACGGAGGAGCGGTCAGGTGGTTTGCAGATCGTCGCTTACCTTATTGCGCCTGGATTGCTGAACTTAGCTGTGTTCGTTAATCCACAATTGTCCATAGTTCTGTCTTCAGCAATCAACTACTTAATAAGTAGTATATACACTCACAACAGTAGTAGTAGTATTAGTAGTAGTAGTAGTAGTAGTAGTAGTAGTAGTAGTAGTAGTAGTAGTAGTAATAGTATGTTAGTAACAGCTGTAGTAACAGTGTTATAATTGACATGATGTGCTATGTAGTAATGTTGTTTATTGGAAACTGCTCGTTCAGAAGTCGACAAAACAAGCCAAACTTTACAAACATGCTCGTTTGCTAAGTCGCCGTCCTGTTCACTTGAAGGCAGTCACCATTCGACGGAGGAGCAGTCTTGTGGTTCGCCTGTCGTCGTTCACCTCATCGCGAATAATCTCTTCGGCATGGTGGCGTCAGCAATCCACACTTGTCCATGATTCCGTTTTCGGCAATCAACTACTTACTAAGTAGTACATACACTCACCACACTCCTCCTCGGTGTCAACTAAAAAACGGCCCGTGTTCTGTGGGATCTCTCTACGTGTCCTCCTCTGTTCTGTATTCCCTCTCTCTAATCTGCCCCGTGAGTTTTCCTCAGTGGCGTGCTTTGTTGAGGGTCGTTGCGACCACGTTGTAGTTCACACCGGTGCGCACACCGTTTTTCGCGGACTTGCCCTGTCTTATAGATTGGGTGGCAGACTTCCGAGACCAAATACGGCCCTCTCCACTTAGAAAGCAGCTTCCGTGATCCAGGGCCACTACTGAGTCCCCGAGGAGCTGCTTGTATTTTACCCGAGTGCCGACCGTAAAAGATTCTGGTTCAGTGATAATTTACATACGAGAGGCTTGCATGAACGTTCTTGAGTTTCCTCCAGGTTTTTCTGGGCTTTTGTTCTTGCTTGATGGAGTTCGACTGGTCCCATCTGAAAAGATGTCCATACGCCCACTTCGAGATCAACGGGTAATCTCTCTATCTTGCCATACATCAATTGAAACGGGGAAAGTTTTTTGCTGGATTGCTTAGAGGCCCGATGTGATAGCAGCCAAACGGTGGTGCCTGCTTCCAATCTCCCCCTTTTTTAGCCAACCATTCCCTGATGGTGGGATTGTTCCGTTAAGTAAGACTATTGGTTTGGGGATGACACGTGGTTTTACGTATCCTCCGGATTCCAAGTTTCTCCCGACGAGTTCGAAATTCATCGCTCCCAAAACGCGGACCTTGGTCAGCGATGATCGACTGTGGAACCGCATGACTGGCTACGGTACTTTCCATCACCACCGTACTGACAGTATTGGCGCGCTGATCAGAAAAGCTGACGGCCTGGGTCCAGCGCGTGAAAATGTTCGGTCATAACTATGTATTCATTGCCTCAATGTGACGTCGAAAATCACCCCATCAGATCAATGGACCACAATTATCCTATCTATGAAACTGGAATCGACTGTATCGGACACAGAGCTGCGCGCGAATCGGATCTAAAAAGTTGGCATCGCTCGCAGGCCAAGACCTGGTTCTTCACATCTTCTCGCAAAATTGGCCAATATGCTCTTTGCTGCAGTAAGTCATATGTGCTACTGTGGCCGGTGTGGGCCAACACGTGACACTCATTGATTAGTTGGTTGCGCATGTTTTCAGGCATGATGACCACCGACTCTTTTGACCCTGACCGTCGCTTCATGAGCACATTTGCGATGCTCAGATGAGGCTACCCCCAGGTTGGTCGCCACAAGGGCTGTTCATCGTTTGTTAGCAGCGTCTCCCCCACTTGCCAGTGCTTGTATTTCTTTCGTCAGTTGCTGATCTTGTCGTTGTTGATCTACTGGTCTACGAGGATCTTGCTCCAGTTGCAGCATGTTGACTCCAGTAAGAATTTTAATGTCAGGATATTTCTCAGGACGGGACTGAACATCATCCATGTGATTGTCTGTGCCAGCAACATGGTCAGTAGTAGAATCAAATTCCTTGAGACGAATTGTCTATCGGGCCAGTTTGCCTAGAGGATCCTTTGTTGTCTTAATCCACCCCAACGGCTTGTGATCATTCTCAATATGAAATCGTTTCCCGTAGCAGATACGGTCGCCATTTTTCCAACGCCTACACGATAGCCCAACATTCAACTGCAGAATATTTCCTCTCCGCTGGCGCGAGCACTCTGCTTGCGTATTCCATCACACCACTCACCTGCTTTAGCACTACACCGATACCCACGTCGCTGGCTCAACGACGACCGGCAGCTGCAGCGTGAGATGTTCTTTCGACATGGTACGTTAGATTTGACAGAAAGCCTGATTGGCTTTCGGGCTCCATCTAAATCTGTGTTGCCTCTTGCGAGGGGCGTACAAAGGCTCCACGAGAGATGCGAAATTTGTCATAAGTCGACTATGGAAAGTTCCTATGTGCTCAACCACCCCTCTGTTGGAAAAAAATGTGGAGAACAAAAAGGACCTAGTGGGACCGATTTGATCTATATATATCATTAATATCGGGCTTCGAAGGAAATGGGCAACCTCCAATCATGGGTGTCTCCCATCAGCTCAGACCTGACCATGCGAAAGCGATCACCCAACACCGCCCTTGTCCGCTTGACATGCTTTTGGTTCCTACGCTGATTCTGGGGTGGCAGTGAACTGGTCTCTCCACATATGCTTACCCACCTCCCACCTTAATTTTCAATCACCTCGCACCCTCCCATGCACACCTGGCATGTTTGTTGACGTCAGCTACAAAACCACTGTGGCTCTGGACGGCAAGTCGCTACGTTAGACGGCAAACATATCTCATCAAAGCGCTAATTATATCCACGTAGATATTATTGTATATATAAACATACATGTAAGAACGTAGAGAAAAGCGCCCGCACTTTTCGCCCACCTATCTGTTTTTCCCCCTTTTCGTAAGAAAGCGGCGTTCCTTTTGTCCTAGAATCCAGCCTGCTCTCCAGTTTACAGCCCTACCTAACAGCAACCTGCAGCATTAGATCTATATATACCCCACGATAGGACTTGTCATACATCCTCTGGATTTATCATATAAACTTGCCATTTGGGTTCTTAGTTTGTCCCAGCTGCTTCCTTGTGACCTGTAAAAGACCACTGTGGGATTTGTCATATATCCCGTAGACCTATTATGCAAGCTTGCCATTCAGGTTCTTCGTAATGCCCAGCTGCTTTCTCACGTAGCCCTCAGACCCTAGTCCAAATGCACCTCCCCGACTTTATTAACCCCTGAAGGTAAGGCCCCCCGGTGAAAGGCCAGTTCGGCAATCAATAACTTTGCCTAGTAGTGTAAGCCCAGTTAGCCCTTACGAACACCGAATCACAATACCAACGACTCTTCATTTAACTAAGACCATTGTGCCTCATTTCCAACCTCCGTACTCTTATCTGTTATTTTGCTCACGCTAACCCTCAGTTGTACCATCTCCCAGACTGCGATCCTCCCTTTTTCAATTTCAGAACCACCCGGCCATCACGTTGCCTGGCTGTAATATATCGTGCAGACAGTTTATCTTTTTCTCTGCCCGTCTACAACCGCACCAAAGGCCGGCTACCGCGAATACGGGTTTCACCCACAAGAAGTCTTGGAAGCGCTGCATACGCCTCTCTGAGGCTTACTGAATTATTCTCACTGTAAGACCCTCCCGATATCGAAGCCGCCGTGCGAGGACTCCTGAATAAAAAGTGATCAGTCCAGATTCGGCGATGCCCTCCTCCTTCCCATGATGAAACTGCAAACAAAAACCTCAGCCAACCCTTGCCCAAAAAGCTTAACATCGACATAGAAAATCCAAAAGAAACTCAACAGAATGATGTATTCGCCGATTTGCCAGCATAACCTGGCCTATTGTAATGGTTTTCACTCTTGTCTGGCCTTATTTTGTTCCGCTTGGACAGGGCATTCCGATTGCTGGTTATTCCTTCCTAGAACTTCATCCATATTTCACCAGCGGCGAACCGCCGACACCAGACGACACACACTACTTCTCATGGAAATTGTCTCATATTTTCAAGGGGTACTATTACTTTTCATATCCGCAAATCTATGGAAGTTAGCTTGCCTCTGCGAACCTTCGTGAAATTCTTCCCTGCCTCCTTTGTCTCAACGCCAGTTAACTTTTTAAGTGAACGTGAATATGCATTACCGGCCATTCTCTAGCACCATTCCTGTAATATCGTATTTCATGCGTCCTAAGCCAATGTCCGTCTGAACACTCCTACATCCGGCCGATTCATTACTATTGCCGCGGTTGACTTGAAATCAATTCGCATTCGCAGTGTATTCTTTGCTCGTTTTTATTCATTTAAACTCTCGTCAGCCTTATTCCATTGCTGCTGTGATGTGCGAATATCTTTTAAATTTGCGAATTTTCCTTCTCACTCAGTGACATTGTAAACTTTGATCATGCTTACATGCGTGCCTCTTGACCACGGTCCAGAAATATATCATTATTATTATTATTATTATTATTATTATTATTATTATTATTATTATTATTATTATTATTGTGCAGCGCAACCCAGGAACCGTCCCAATGATCTTCTAGAGGTCGGTACTGAAAAGTCCTCCAGTTTAAGAACTTTCTCGGGAAGAGGTCGTGGTTCTCCGTTGCCAACCTTGTGGTCCAATGGAGTGACCGTTGGTCTTCCTATCTGAGATTTTAGTCCGTTTATTCTCAGCCCCGCTTCCTTCACGCGCCCCACCAAGTTCTCCAAATGCACAACATATTCATTTACCGTCCGACTGTAGATCACGATATCATCTCCGTAGACTGCGACGTTTGTTAGTCCTGCCAACAACTTAAGCATTGAAAGACGAAAGGTAAACGTTTCCCCTGATGGGTTCAATGACATCCTCAGAGAACGGTATGGCTTGTCTTCGACCGTGCATGCTGTTTTGTCTTGATCCTCCTTCTTTTTTGGAACTTGCCAGTATCCTGACCGCAGGTAGATCACCGAAAATATTGTGGCTGCTTGCAATTTATCAAGTATCTCTGCTACCGAAGGCACCGGCACCGGCCTGTGTATGGTCACGTCGTTTACACGCCGGATATCAACACAAAAATCAAAACTTCACTTTGGGCTTCCTAACTAGTAGCAAGTGCGAGTTGTGTGTGCTCCGCACTTCCTCGATAACTCCTTCTTCTAGCATATTGTTCACTTGTCGCTTTACCTCATCATCTAGATGGACGGGAATACGACGAAGTCCATATGGTAGAAGGGCCTCAAGCTTTGTAGGTATTTTGAGTTCCGCCCAATCACAAAACTTGTACGGGTCTTCATCCGTTGCAAACAGCACATAGAATTCTTGTATGGTCGGTTGAATCTCCGTGTTCACGCTGCAGCATATTTGCTTTGCAGTGGACCCGCGTGTCTGTTTGGATGGTTGACGAACAACCGGTATTGAGCCAAACTTCTTGTTCAACCAATATCCTTGTAGATCAATCACCGCATTTATCGTCCGCAAGAGGTCAATGCCCAGTATTGTTTCGTTGGTGTCGCGTGATAATGTAAACTCATGCATCAGTGTCCTATCCTCTATTCAGACCATCCTTTGGGCCGTTCCGTCTATATTCGGTGCGTGTCCTCCTACCGTCCTAACTTCCATGGCACACGATGGCGCCTTCTCCCCTGGCGAGCGCCTGGTCGGCGAAACCGCCGCACCCGTATCTATCAGACAGGCTCCATGACGTCCATTATTCTCGTATAGCCCCTAGATCTACTGTTCTGATAAAGACCTGATTTCAAAAACACGGTAAGTATGAGGTCAGATATCTATTTCTGGCCTCATGCTGCTGGTGTTTGCGACATTGACTCCAAAAGTGCCCCACTGTTCCGCAGTAGAAAGACCTATCCTGACTTAGTTTGCTTGCAGTTGTCGGTCTCAACTTATTTTGAAGAGCCTCCCGTGATATTTCTTCAGTGAACCCATCCTCCTTTCTTCAGTCTCCTGTGTCTCACGCATTTCCCACGGTCTTATCGGGATTGGGTAATTTACAAACGGCCTCCGCCATTTGCAAAATATCCAACTTGCGCCCCTCCCGGACGATACGCATTCGGTCTTGCTTGGGCTCTGGTGAGCTGCCCACAAAGCTGTCCACCAGCAGCTGAGCACGTGCCTCTCTGTCCAGCTTGGGTAACGCGTGGCCCAGGAGTGATCAGAAAAAGAGGTGGCATGCGCCAAGAGGTCCGCGCCGACTCCAAACTGGACCGTTTTGAGTTGCTGCATTGCCTCCCAACGGTGGGCCTAGTTGTCGAATCCCGCAATCGACGCTTCCTCGGCGGTGGCCGGATCCATCTTTTATGGGCCTCTGAGCGCCCCATCCAGTACTGCCCGCGCCATACCCTTCAGAAGCGCTCGGAGGACTGCCAACTTACCCCTATTCGACCGAATCCCCGAGAGCTCCATCAGGTCCTCAAATTTCTCCAGGGAGCTCCGTACGTCCCCTCACTTGAATGGATGCTGCCAAGGGATATTCATCCTAGTCGCGGCACCAATTGTTATATTCTACAAGAGGTGCTACGTATGGAGGTTGTTTCTTGGAAACTGCTCGTTCAGAAGTCGACAAAACAAGCCAAACTTTACAAACATGCTCGTTTGCTAAGTCGCCGTCCTGTTCACTTGAAGGCAGTCACCATTCGACGGAGGAGCAGTCTTGTGGTTCGCCTGTCGTCGTTCACCTCATCGCAATTAGTCTCTTTGGCGTTGTGGCGTCAGTAATCCACACTTGTCCATAATTCCGTCTTCGGCAATCAGCTGCTTATTAAGTAGTATATACACTCACCACGCTCCTTCCTCTGACAGAAGAGAAACTCCATGTCCAGTGGACTGCCTCCAAGTCTTCCTCCATTCCGCGGTTCACACTTCCAATCCCAGTTCGAAGCGGTTTGTCACCAATTCCACAACTCCGGCGGAGCTGCATTACCTCCAGTGAATAATAGACATGGGATCAAATCTTCTGCTTAGGTGACTTCCACCATCTGTACCCACCGTTAGCTTGCCACAGGCTGCTTGGTTGTCTTGGGAGAATACCACGAGATAGTGCAAAAACTGCCTCATTTACCAGTGGAACCGCGCGTTGTGTCATTTGAACGGAATCCAGATCCGAATGTTCGACTGTCTTGATTTGCACGGCATCATACTCGGCTTCCTCCTTCGGCAGATCCTCGTGAGCCACTTCTCTCTCAGTCCTCGGGCTTGTCTCATTTTGGTCTAGAATTTTGACTCCAGTCCGAGTTTTCTCATAGTCTGCTTCTTGAATGACTGCGATATTAGGGGGCATGTCTTCGGTTTCCCCGTCACAATGTTCCTGTTCAAGGCAATCCAGATGGCAAACTTCCGCTTTTTCACAACGGACTTGGCTCGGTTTTTCAAAGTTCGCCATCTCATCGGTAATGACTGAATTCTCCAGCGGCCATACTTCCGGTACACCTTCTATGTTCCGCTGAAATTCAGGATAATCGTCCAAGAAGGTTCCACATTTCCACAGCAGAAGCACCCAGTTTCTTCTGGTCCGTCCTTTGGTTTCAAAATTTCCTGTCCATATGCCTCCTCCAAATGCTCCCTGTTCTTCCATGGGCCTCAGACATAGGCCGCATGAACCACAAGCGTGTCAGGCATGACCACGTCTCGAGCCACTTTCGCGAGCTGGCACACATCCAAGGAACGGTCGACACGGGCAACGAGCACCATCCCACGCAGGGACTCTGGCAGACTATCCGCAAATCGGTCCGCCAACGGGTCTGCCCTTGACGCTTCATCCAGAGCCGGCAAAGTACCTTCCAGGAGTGAACAGAGAGCAACGGCATGCACCAGTTGGCCCCCACTAGCCCCCAGCTGGGAAGCCTTGAACCGCCGCTTGGCGTCCTGACGATCGGCCGGGCCTCCGAGTCCTTCGATCTTGGCATCCTTTGCGGCGGCCCAATTCAACTCCTACTGGAGCCCCTTCGAGCCGCACCCATCTCCGCCTGTAGCCTGCCCTTGAGAAGCTCTCATAGAGCCATCAACTCATTCCGGTCCGAGTGAATCCCCGAGAGCCCCGCCAGTTCCTCGAATTCTTCCAGGAAGATCCGAATTTCACCTTTCTCAAAAGGCTCCGGCCACGGTAGATCCATTCCGGGTCGTGGCATCATTTGTTACAATCCACAAGACGTGCCTGGATAATAGGTTGTTAACTGAGGCGAGCTCATTCGGACATCGATGAAATTAACCATATATTACAAACATGCTTCATCGCACAACAGCTGCCCTGTTCATTTGAAGGCAGCCATCATCCAACGGGGGAGCAGTCGTGTAGTTCGCATGTCGTCGCTTAACTTATTGCATTTGGACTGTTGAACATAGAGGCAATCGTTAGCCCACAATTATCCATAGTTCTGTTGTAAGCAACCAACTACTAAATGAGTAGTATTTGTACTCCATCACAGAAGCTGTGTTGAATTCCACAAGGCTTTGCTGGGTAATAGGTTGTCTAGTGGAAACTGCTTGTTCGAACATCGACAAAGCAAACCAAATGTTACAAACATGCTCGTTTGCTAAGTCGCCGTCCTGTTCACTTGAAGACAGTCACCATTCGATGGAGGAGCAGTCTTGTGGTTCGCCTGTCGTCGTTCACTTCATCGCGGTTAGTCTCTTGGGTATGGTGGCTTTGGTAATCCGCAACTGTCCTTAGTTCCGTTTTCGGCAATCAACTACTTACTAAGTATTACACCCACTCGCCACAGTATTAGCAGTAGTAGTTATTATAGTAGTAGTGGTAGTACAGTGTGATGCAGTGTGCATGCTACTGTCTTGGTGAGAAAGGCGTTATTTACTTAAGAGCGACTTACGGACTTTTGTGTGGAGACACTGAACGCCATAATGCCACACTAACTGCGCAGGTTGAAGGGAGCGCGGGAACCACAAGACTGCTTTCTCCGACAGCGTAAAGACTGTTTGCAAATGGACTGGATAGAGCTGATGTAAATCAGCAGTTATTTTATTTCTGATTCACTCTGCTAATATTCGAATGCCGCTTTTATCGTGGGCTGCCATATTGGGTGCCCTGACCGGGACCGATCTTCCGTGGTCGAGGCCGTTCGAAGACGGGCGGAACTTTTTGGAGCCGGTCGAACTGTGGTAAGTTGGTTGCCCTTCGAGCGCTCTTTGAGGGCGGTGCTGGAGGCTGCACCAAGGGATTCGGAGATTAAGTTAGCCGCCTTGATCGCAAGATTCGACACCCCGGCCAGCAGTCAAAAAGTGACGCTGCGGTTCAAAGCCACCCAGGTGGGGGGTGGTTGCGGACCAACTGGTGCATGCCTTCGCGCTCCTTGCACTACTGAACATTGCATTGCCAGCTCTGGATGAGGTCTTACTAGTTAAACAGGTAGTGGATCGATCTGTGGGCAGTCTGCCAAACCCCCTGCATGGAACTGTCAGCATCACCCGCGTTGGCCATTCAACAGACGTATTAGGGTTGATGGACGCCATTCGTGAATTTATGCGTGATGACGGTACTGTGGTAAGTATGACCTCTGTTGAGGAATTAAGTACGAACAACAAACTGGTGGAAAATATATTAAGGAAAAGAGTTTTGAACATAAAAGACAGAGCTTTGAGTGGCTAGGGGTCGAATGACTCCCAATGCTCCTGCTGTGAAAATGTGGGACTCTTTTGGCGCCATGACCCTGAACCTCAACGCGAATACGTGAGTAACGAAGACGTGCCAGCTGATGTAACAACCGATCGTGGAAAATCCCCCTAAAACCATTGCAGTTCCATGTTCTTCTTAACACCACTCACTTGCCTGCACTATTGACGTGTCTTTACGAGCTGTTTGTTTTTATGGACCAGTTTTTGTTTGTTCGCGCCCAGAGTGCTACTTTATCATATCCTTATTCTGGACCTGCGTGACGCACGTGCTCCTCGCTCGCATGCCGCAACACGGTTTCTCTTTTGTTGAGTCCTTGTAACCTCCCAGTTGAGGTTTGTATCTTTTTGGTATCATTGTTCATTCAATAATCTGGTATCGTAGAATATCACGGATAATTACTTCTTGATTTCGGGATCCGTTTGTGAATTTGGCTACGCATTGTTCAAACTTGTGTTACAACTGATGCTGCCGTTATTAGAGAGACACTGAGTCAATCAGAGTATTATTGAAAGTTACTGACAACAATAAGCATAACCTATTTGAGGCAGAAGCTACTGATCCTCCGAATGGGTGGATCCCAGACAATAGGGCGCAAAATATATCACTCACATGGAGACTGTTGAAGGTCATATTTTGGAAGATGGTGTGGAGGCAAAACATTGCTAACGCCAGACGAGTTGAAAACTGAAGAATATTTGATATTTCCAGTTTACTGTGCTTGGTAGACTGCCCAGGACCACCGCGAGAAGTAGGTTTTGCCTTATTTGATTTGCATATAAGAACGCAACTCGGCTGAATGAACGCTGGCGTACACATGGGGTCAAGCTATCCTGAGCCTCCACTGAGGTATTAAGCCAAGCTCTTCGATGGACTACTTCAAGGCATTGTGGACCTTCAACAGACAGATATAGTTTCGGTCTGAAAGGGTTTTTAGCTGTGAGTTAACACAACAGAGAAAGACATTATATTATTGGCTTGGAGAGCTTACGTAACTGCGGCTGGAACATATCTACACATTGTTGGTTGCATTAACCTGATTGTAACGGCCTACTAGCAGCCGTTGAGACATGTGTAACACAATCCAAAAGACTCCCAGCGTCCAATTGTGGTGTCCCATACGATTCTTTATAAAACAATCATGAATGTGGCACAAAAACCGTAAAAACTTCAACGGTAACCGCTCCGTGATTCCGAGTCAGCGAAGTTCGAGCAAAATCAGGATTGCTTGAGGTTCAAGCGGTCAAATCAACAAAATATCAGTGGAAAATGTGGGCCACGGGTAACAGAAAAAACAGTGCACGCACCAGTCAGCGGTCACTTAAGGTTGATGTCCGGTGTGTGGTTCAGCAAATGAGCGAGTGTGGTGCATATAATACTTGTTCGCTCTTTTCTACTCATAAATTCCGAAAAAGCGAAGTTTGCCTGACGGTCACTCCTGTAGGCTGAGTTACCACGCGGTGCTAATGATTACGCCGTAGCTGACAGATCTATCTGCCCAAGTCAATTTCGGGCTATTCGAGCTTCGGCTGCTATGAATTTTCTCAGTTGTTTGGGGTTCGGCGCATCCGACGTCTCGGATGTTTCGTCCAAAAGTTGTGCCCATCGATGGTGCAGCTGTCGAGATGGCATAGGAACGATCCACAGTGAGGTGACTACTAAGTTAAGATCCGCAATGTATTTAAGATGGAATAGTGCATTTTCGAAGCTTTGCACGTTTATAACCAATTTTGTCAGTGACTCGGCATCATCGGCCTTATGCATCACGGCCGACAGCACACAGCTTAACAGGGGTCGTGCAACGACAAACGCCTGGCCAAACAGACCCTTGGGGATTTCGTGAGCTTTTCGATAGCCTTGGTTCGGTAGCAATATGACACGTTCTTCTGTCGCCTCGTTAGCCTTACCCTTGCTTCGGTATAGAAGATACAGCAACTTCTGGCCGTCATCACCTGATATAGTACTCAAACTGTTTCACAAATCCACATTATCGTGTTGCGTTGCCGTCAAACTCAGCTAGTTCTACCTTAAGTAGTTGCATTTTGCATAAGAGATCTCAAGTTTCCTCAGGTAATGGGAGGTGCGGTTCACGGAGTAGATTTTGATCCTGTTTCCCACAGGAGTGGGGAAACCTTTCGATCTTTCCTGTCTAGATAACTGCATCCGCTCTAATATGATCACAAACTTCATCTTGTTCTGAAAGCTGGAAATTCAGTCGTGCCATTTGAACCACATTTTTCGCCCTCAAAAGACGGTGCCAAGTCTCTAATCGAACTTCTTATAGTAGCTGTTTTTCCTTCAGTTTGGGTATTAGAAGCACGTTCTTTGCAGAATTTAAACTAACGGACGCCTATGACTTACAACTTATCGGTAAATCAAGACAAGAAACCTCATCAAAGGCACGGGACAAAAGAGGTTGGGCTTGCCTGAGATCCTCAGATTCAGTCATATGCGATCGGTCAGCAACGGGCATTCTTTTGGTCGGCATCTTGATTCCAAGCTCTTTGAGAACTGTATCGGATTCCCAGCAGTCGTTAGGTTATGCATAATGCAATCCAAAGAAATCCAGCAGTCCGGTTGTGGTTTTCAGTACGGTTCTCAACGGCAACGGCTCCGTGAACCAGGGTCAGCGAAATGCGAGCAAATTTAGGATTGCTTGAGATTTAAGCGGCCAAACCAAAGGAATGTCAGTCAGCGGTCACCTGAGGTTCTTATTCAGTGTGTGGTTCAGCGAATGAGCAAGTGTAGCTCAAAGAGGTAATGGAAAACGTAGATCTAGGTTGGGGGTAGGGGGATCAGACTGATCCTCAATTAAGCCTCGAATTTGGTTGTTCTGTTGGCAAGAACACCGCGGGTATTTTATGCCAAGTAGTTCAAATACTTTGCGCACTGGAAGGTGCGGTCAGTTAGATGATAATTCTGTGTTTATACATAATCCGTCACATGGGTTATTCCTATTTGTTTGTCGTGTTTTGTTTCTGGTTGTTGAATCGTAGGGGCGGACGCCATCAGTGAGACGGTGTTCGTATATCCTTCATCTGTACGTTTGTTGTTTTCACAATTATTGTTCGTTTTATTAATTTTGTTATAATTTTGTAATCTGTGATTGCCTAATAGTGTTGTTTTGTCAGCTGTGCAATCACTTTGCTGGTACTCGTGTATTCGATAGTCAGCAAGCAATAATAAAATCAGTGATAAATTACGGGCTACGTTAGTAGATCGGCGTGCAATGGAAGACACTAACTATTCCTTCCCCTGGTGTTACCTGGTACGGGTTACGGAATGAATGGTCTCTTCTTAATAGCAATGCTTATCGGCTTCCAGTTTATGATCATCCGGCTTTATATGCGTCTCCCAAACAATGGTCGACTAAAACTGGGACGAAAGTGAAAGGGAGGTGAAAAGGAAAGTAAGACATTTTTGACCACTGGTGCACTTGGTAGCTTCCATCTCACCCATCACATACTGCCCATGCTTCGGTCATGTTTAGGAGTTTCCATTGCTCACCCCAAAACTCGAATAAGTAATCTCTGCCTTATTGGCCGGAATTCATTTATTAGGATGAATGAATTCCTAAAGGAAATTGATCACCAGCGGCGCGCCGAGTACCGGTTGAGGTCTAATTTGTTCCGTTTTACACCAATGATGCCACACAATCTTAGTACTTCCCGCCGTGTTCACTAAAAAGTAGACGAAGTGCTGACTGTTGTGCAGACTATTCGGACTAACCCTAACCGAGCTTCTGTGGAATTCCATGTCAATAGTAAAGCCAGTCCCGTCACGGATGTTGCACAGCACAAAAAAGTTTGGCCTTGCTCGTCCGACTGAAGCTTTCATCATTCGTGTGCATTTATTGGTAATAAATGTGAAAACTGCGTACTGAATGGTTCATAAGTAAACGGATGGGTCTACCTACGAACGGAGTTAAGGAATCTGAAGCTCAGTGAGGAATTATCCTTTTAGACACTAGTTGTTTGGAAGGCATTCGTCGTGAGTGGCATTTATAATCTTTTCTTACCATCTTCATTCTTGTATTCTTGATCCACTCCAAGAACTCTCGTCATGGTCGCCCACTAAGATGCAGCGTACGAGGATAAATGTTTCCCCGCTGGGAGGTTGCTTGTGTTTTGTCTGCAAAATACAAAAACACAGAAATCCCCACGCGCGAAAGGGCTCAGTAAATGCATCAACAGGATCCTACACTTACAATAATCGAACACCAAAATGGCCACTCACAGCCTCATCATTAGCTCAACTTTTGGTTTTGCTTTGCTGCTCACTGGGACGGTCGCTATTTTCTCCTTGGTTTGCGGTTAGGCTGAACTTTTCCTTGGACCATTTTGGGGGATTCTCCCCTACAGCTCGCCTGAGACGGAGTATTGTCAAATAGGCTTTGTGTGCCGTTTTTCTATTCATGAGTTATCTGTATAGATACTGCATAGTTAAAAAAACGGTAATTCACTCGATGCTCACTTAGTATTTTGTTCCTCGAACGGGTTTCGACTGGACTTGCGATATAAAGAATATTATTCGTGCGCGTGTAGGCCACCGAGATTTGGGAGTTGTGACGATTGATGTCGCTAATGACTTCAGAAAGAGAAACGTGCCACAAACTTTCCCCATGGGTAGTTCACCAATGCAACCAACAGACTCTATCACGACAGTGACCGATCAGTTGCCTCATCTGAGAGGAGCCCCATATGGGGAATTGGTAGGCTAGCAAGTCGACGTGGTCATTGGCTGTGAAGTGCAAGGAGCCCACTGGGTGTTTGGACAAAAGATTGGAACCAACAAAGACTCACGTACAAATTGGACCATCTCGGGATGGGCCCTTTGTGGTCCTGTATGTAGTAGGGCCCAAGGATAGGCTTCCTTGAGTTTCGTAAACCGCACCAGCAATGGCAGTGAATCTGAGCCAAAAAGCTACAATCTTCCCGGGGTTGGAAATGTAGGTGATGGCCACTAGGCTGCTTCCCGAGAAAATCACTTTGCGCTGGCCAGTGGTCAAACCGTGACTCAATATGACGACCAAATCGAGGTATTAACAACGAAGACGCCTCAAACGATTGAATCATCAGATGACAAGAAAGGGGTTTGAAAATGTTTGAGCTGTCCAAAAACCGACTTCACAGCGAACCATCACTCAGGAGAAGTATAATGCGGCGATGCATGTAGATATCGAAATGTGGTGCACGAAGAGAGTGGGCGTCAGTACACTGAATGCAGATTATGCGCTATCCACCACATCACAAACCAGTAATCCCAAAAAGGCCGGATAAAGTTCGAATAATTTCATTTGTGCCGTAAAATGTCGGAAGCTGTCGTAAAACGATTGTATCTTACACGAAACAAAAGCAGTAAGATTCTTGTCGTGGTTCGAAAGTTATCCCGGAAAAGTGGTCACGGAGAATCACATGAAACATAAGGATGCCAACAACCAACTTGTTCCGGAGCTACAAATAAGGAAATCGGCAAGGACTGCGAATACGGCCCACCTAAAAATACTCATCAAAATCGCGTAGGAAAGGGTGGAACAGCAGGCTTTACTGGCTGGCCAGATTTGAAGTCCGTGTTTCTCCTTATCCAGTCCGCCGTGTTCCTTCCGGACAGTTCCCAACCATTTTAGATACTCGAGTGACTCAAATGGATACGATTCCTGTCCCATCGCTGAAAGGAATGATGACAGGCGTTGATGGGTTTGTTGGTACTTTTAAAGGTATCCTTAGTTCGACTGCAGACGGTAGACCAGGATAACCGATGACCGGTACTGACAGTCCGTATTGTGCTAAGTTTCCAGCTCCGCCCTAAGCAATGGCGAGGAGCCAAAGCGGGACGACATCAGATGGAATTTAATAAACGGACTTCAAACAGCCAATTGACTGAAGGGATTGAAGATAGCCAGACCTCTTAACACATCAGCGAGACTAACCAAAACTTGACTGAGCATTTTCGTATTTATTATACTTCACGTTACAGCAGCTGGCTTCTTGGACTTGGTCATGAAGCTTCGTGGGTATTTGGTGCGAGAGACTTCCCCGGAGTCAATGGGGTTTTTTCCGGTGATCCACCTCTACTCTTTGCACAGTCTAAGGCGGGATGTAAGACAATAGAGTACGGATACGTGGTTTTCGATGACTCTCTAGGAGCTCGTTCGCAACCAGTTTGAACTGAATTCCGCTCCTGGGTCTATGAAACACAGTTAGCTTGACAGATTTCGCTCAAGACCGTTGAGATATATATTGAATCTCGTCCCAAACCTGGGATAAACAATGGATATCTCCGTTTGGTTGCCATTCAGCAGCTACTGCTTTTTGAGGGCAACAATTTATGTTAGATCTGTTTTCTCTGCCAAAGCACTCTCTGGGAGCGGGAAGCTTTTACACTTCTTCGTGCCATCAGGCATCGACTGGTTTGCTCGAAGGTTTTCAACGCCAAGCCAGAGAGGATCTTAAAGCACACGACAGTCTTGACTGGTACGAAAAGCTACCATTAGTTCTGCGCCTTATCAGGACTAGCTTAGAGGCAGAAACCCACCGTAGCGCAGCAGAACTTTTTTGTTGTACATAAAGATTGCCCGAAGAAATTCCTAGCTCAAAGGAAAAAAGATTTACTTGATGAAACATCTTACTTTCGTCGTTTGTCTGCCTACATGAGGAATTTCACCCCTGCGCAGAAGGGATTAAAGCGAGGTGAGGTTTTTGTTCCGACCGAACCATAAACCTAGCTACAGGTTTTTACTCGCGTTGATTCGATATGCAAATTATTAACACAGCCTTTCACAAGTCCATTTTGCGTGATCTATCCCACAAAAAGACCGGTAAGTTAAATTGGCCCCGGCTGTGTCGATACCTTTATTATCGATGTTCTCAGAGTGGCTTTCTCTGATGGGGAAGTATCGCTCGCTGACGTAAGATTTGATAATACCGTTGCACCGTGAGCTGACGACACCTGCGTGTCACATCACTGTCTGCTTGAACGTCGCCTGCCATGAATTTGAATGAGGTCATATTCTCCCTTCAAGTCCTGAGTTCTTGAGGTATTTTACGAGTAGAAAGCTTGATCCCAACTGTTCCCGAATCTTGTGTTTATCTTATCTGGATATTTCCGGTGATAAAGAATAGGGTACTTTGCTTACAAAGAAGTTCCAGATGCAAACCACGGCAGTATCTTGCTTGTGGTACTGCCAGTAGCTAACAGAAAGACTGGTGGCCAAAGGGGAAACTCTTTAGGACCCTAATCTTATCTGCTTATTTCGTCTTGTGTTGCCGGCAAGCTGGATGTTAGATCACGGAAAAGCCCTGCATTTAGCAGCCTACTGGTTTTAATAAGTCGTCGAATGAGAATACCGTCTCACGTCCACGAATGAGGCTCCCGTCTCATGTTCGTCAAGCACGATATTTATTGCTGCATTTTGCAATGAGATGTTTGTCTTTATTATTCCAACAAAAATCGGCTTGCTTTGCTAGTCACCTTTGAGTAGATGTCATGTACCTGCGGTTGCTACACCAGTTTACCATCTCTTTCTTTTTCATGGGACCTCGCTTTATAGTGCTCTTTGTCAATCCCAAGAAATTAGGAGAATTCTGACACCAACTTTCGCAATCTGGTTTCGTTTGAGCACAATCGTTTGTTATCACTGATGAAATCATTTCGGTTAGCGGTTACCCGATGCTGAACGTAAGTCGTGTGGCTTACACGGAAGACGATTTTCGCAACCGATGTAATTGGCAATGAAACTGGTTTACTCTCATCCATCAGTCTATGGTCCCCACGTGCAGCTGATTTTTCACTTCAGCATGCTACAGCAGACCTACATTTGTGTAGTTTGCGAGCACTCACGAACAAATATAGCTCATATATCTTTACCTCCCTGTTATGCTTCCCGAGCTTTTCACTCTCCCCTTTGGAGGGCTGGTGTAGTGGACTCGATCCACTGAAATTATAGACACTATCCAGATTTCATTTTGGATTTCTTTTCTGTATAATCTCCAAAGACGTTTAGCTTTGACTCTACCGCTTTCTTCCGGATGCCCACTTTTTACTAAACTGACCTTCTTGAGGTTTCCGTTGACCCCGCCTTTGGCACACCTCCGGATTTCGCCGAATGTATGCGCTTGGCACGATTTTGCTTCAGCTTCGCGTTGGCATTCTTTTCACATATTGAACTTATCGGCACCAATTTGGTGCCACTACATATGTAATGCACTTCCCCATCTGTCGTCATTTCCGTTTATTCGAGAGAGGGGATTTTCTCGATATTTCGCCTTGAGACTCGATATGACGTAAGCTCCCACGTCTCTGGCTGAACCTCTTCTAAAAGTTCTTATTTTTCGTAAGTTTTGTGTGAGGTATATTCTATTTATAAAGTTCGATATAACAGGCTGTAAACAACCAGCTCTAATGCATCTCTTGGCGTACAGTCGTAGACCAGCTTAGAAGGTGTAACACGCCTCTCTACCTCGACTGTGTTGCACAGTCCCAAGAGGACTGTTAGTAGCACCTCAATTTGTAACGTTATCGCGAGCACAGCAAGCAGTTCATCAGTAGCGACGGAAGTGTTCCACCGTGCCGTCTGCAGTCTTTCCCTAATGTCATCAATGCAGCAACGAGCAATTCGGCGTAAACTCCTTTTTCAGGGTGATGATGCCGCCTAAAAGTAGGAGAGACGATCAAGGTCAGCTGGCGCACGAACCTACGATACCGCCCAACCAAAAATCATTTACCGCGTGAAATGCATACCAAGTCTTCCGAATGAATAATGCTTATATCTGTTTACCACTTCACACTTGGTTTACCATTTTGAATGTGGGTGCAGTGTCACGTCGGTCGAACAAAAAGGCAGATACGTAATCAGATTTCGGAAAACATTCCAAATCAGATTCATCGTGCAACTGATCTTAAGATGCCAAACTCCGAAGATCGACAAACTGATAAGACTCGATCATTATCAATAGCTCAACAATTACTGATGGTGCAACACCAAGTTGACAAAGAAACAGGGCTTCAGGTGGTTTGCAGGGCGAAAAACACGAAACCGCTTAGATTGACTAGAGCAATAGCAATTAAACAGGGGAAACCAACATTGATCAGACATAAAGAACTGTGCATGAAATTGTGTTAACCACGGTGAGACACTCACATTCGTAATTTTGTTGTCACTCTGTCGATCATATATAAGCTGTTGTCTGTAGAATGTGCTGTGTAGAAATCCAGCTAGATGGTCTTGTTCATAAGTGGTGCAATACTGTAATTTCGTCTTCTATTTTCAAATTCAATAACGGGAAATATTTGCCTCAATTATATATGAGAAATGTAGGTGAAGTTATTTGCAAATTGTACAAAATACCCGTTACTGCCTCTTTGTGGACCTTTTCTCTGGGATTAGCAGGTAAGTTATCTAATCGAATGCTGACTTTGTTAACATAGTGCGAAATGGTGGTGAAGTCGGTCCACGGACAGAATTTCATTTTATCTCTGCAAGGCATCGTTTAAGCAGCTCAGCTACTGTAAAGGAAAGCACGGCTGTGCACCACTCCAACCCTGGAAATGATTGTTTTCAGCTGTGCATCTCTCGATTTGGTAAGAGCTAATTTGTTGCACCGCCGACCTCCTTTCTATCTCTCTGTTTAAGCAGCCACTCCGTAACCCATTTCGGATTTTCAGAGAAAAGGTGGAAGTGGGGGCGCTGCATTGCCCTAGTAGGCGATAAACTGCGTCCTATTCTAAAGCTTCCCAGCTGTGACAAACCTTTAAGCCAACGTTGCCGCTGTTTGCTTTCAACTCCATCCAGTTATTAGTCACATTCTACTTATTTTCTGCACAGTTACCGAAGCATCATTTACCCTGGTGGCAAAAACCTAAGTGGATTAAACAGACTTGCAACCAATGACAGGGTTTCCAAGCCCATGGCTGAACTTTGAGGATTATTCAAATAAAACACCAACACGTCCGCTTCAGGGTTTTATTGAACATCATGGGTGCATTACACAAGCAACGAATTTCTACCAAAACTCTGGAAATCTGCCGGATCTCTCGGCAGCTATAGTGAATTGGAGAACATCAGGGCAGTAAGTTATCCACTCTGCTGTTTGAAACCGACCTTTATGCGACATTTTATTTTAGCTGCGTAGTATGTCGGATAGCAAACTATCCATCGTCAAGCGATCCCTAATATTCATCTACATAAAAGTTATTTGTCACACAAAATCAAAAAATCACTGCCATGATGCACCACGGTTTCTTTTAGCGCGACATTTACACCGAAGCATGAAGAGTTAGCTGCGAAAGGACTGACAGAATGCGGTATTTTAGGGGCTATTTTCGGTGTCCATATCCGTCCACCAGATCAAACTAAATGCATTCATTTGTTCAGGGGGTTTTTTCACTTGTAAAAACATTTTCGGTACACCTGCTGTTGCAGATACCTTCTTCTGTATGAATCGATACAGGATCTGGACAAAGGGGGTGGTCCAGTCTGTTATGAAGTAGTCAAATGACAGTCCTTGGTATTAAGCAGCACAACCAAAATCCACCAACACTGCTTAGGAATGTCTCGCTGACTCCAACGAAAAGACTTCTCTGCCGTCGAACCAACTCCTTTTACCATATAAAAACAAGAATTTTTTATTGGATAGTATGTGATCTCCGCCAAAACTATGGTATGAAACGCACTGGACCAAAACTCTTCCCGACACCTTATCTTCTAAATGACCCTTTTGGTTATGCCACTGAATGGCAGATTTTGTCCCGGTCGGGTAAAAAGCTCTTGGCTGCCGAATTATTCAGTCCACTGACTTCATTTGAAACAACCCTTGACTGTTGATTAGCTAACTCTGCTTCGTTGTGTGGGACCAACTCTTGATGGCTGAGTGGATGGCTTCCTCCGTTCCCATAACCGATTGGTTGGGCCACCGATCCGTCTCGCAGCCTGGGCCTTGCCTTTGATTTTGGGCATGCAGTGATATACTATCCACCCACGGAACTAAATCGTCCATTGACGAGTCCGCCAATACCCACAGAAACACCTTTTTCGAAGTCTTCGGGTTGATCACTGTGTAAAGCGATAGCTATCAGCTTCTTGGTGTGTCCTGAGCAGTTTTTAACTTTCTCCCTGCAGCCTTGCCCCGGAATGCGTTGTATGCCCTGAACGAGCTCATGTTCTGGTTGGGTTTCTCAATGAAGCCACCTCTTGACGTACATCGGACAATTTTGTGCCATTTTCCGATTGTTTGGTAGGGTATATGACAACATTTGCCATGGTAAAGTGACTTCGCATTGTTCCCCATTGATAGTACTAAGAGGTCTTCTTGTGTAAAAGCTTGTCAAACGTAGGATACATCGCTGAAGTCAGCGTTGTATAACCGGTTGAGTTTTTCACGTATACTTTCCTCTACATAGGCTAAAGAATCCAATGCTACCGACTGTCAAACCTTTTTTTTTGTCAGTGTTCCTAGAAGTTGCCAGGTTAACGTCGAGCTTACAGGTAAGAATTCCTTTTTCGATTGCTTCTTCTTTGCTCAACAATCTAATAATTCTCAGAAGCGTCACTTTTTATAAGGATACCGACCTATCTGTCACTTATTTTCTCAACTGAAAGATCAAACAATTGAAGTAAATTACTCGACGGAGACCAAACAATTGTAGTAGGTCTCACGGACGGCCTGTCTACCATAAAGGCCCGTGTAAATTCTGCGGTCTTCGTCACTCAAGAACGGGCCAGCATCATTGAATTGCTGACGTGACTTTCTACAGCCCTACCGATCATGAGGTGGCTGAGTTCGCTTACTGATCGCTTGCGTGCCACAGTGCCAAAGGGCACGAAGTTAAATCCCACTGGTTTGCCATTGCTATACCATGTGGAACAGGTTACACTTAGCTCTTCTGGTTTGATGGGCTTGATGTTCTGGTGGCTTATAGCGGCGCACAACGATTACCCTGGTATTTATTCCGGTTACATTTCACGCGGAGATGGCAATCTACGGTGTGATGGTCATCGTTTGGGCAAGCAAATCACGTTCGGATACCTTTTCTGCCGGCTCTCAATTGGCAACTCTCATCCTCTAGGTGTCTGAGCAAACTTTGTCTTAATTTTCCCCCTTCTGCTTTGAGTTCTGTGAATTCCGTTGAGCCTGTTAGAATAGTATCCATTTTATCAGCCTAGTCTGCGATTCATTAGCAAAACTCCGAATCCTTTGTCAAATCGAGCAATAAAGATGTCTTTATTTCACCTCAGAATCCATTGAGGTCCCCTGTGCTGACTACTGACCCAGGTGATAAGCTCTTCTGAGTGCAATGATGGTGACAAGAACATTCAACAAAGATAGGTTTCAAGCCTCTAATTTCTTCGTTATGTAGCCACTAGTGAACAAGCCCAAGCAGCACTACCCTTACCTGAGCTTCACCTGGACGTCACTTGAGTGTCCCCTGGCTGCCCCTAGAGGGTCCTCCGACCGTCACCTAAGTGCCTCCTTTGAAACACAAAAGGGACTTCCAGATGACTGCCAAGATACATTCAGGTGATGGTCACAGAAAATGATTAAAAACGGACCCCGTTTCCACCAATTAGTGTTAAATACTAATTTCGACTTAGCGAGCCTAAATAAGCATATCCCCCAATCAATTTGCTAATGTTCTATAGTATAATGAAAATTCGCCACGGGTGTCCCAGTAATCTTAGCCACACTTCCGCATGCACCATTTAGTGGAATTGACTCCCAAATAGCATGCAGAAGCCCGAAGTCCTAGAAGTTACAATATTAGAAAAACAGGTTCATATAAACGTCTCACAAAACACCGTTTTATTTTACCAGTTCGATATGTACATGTGAATTGTGATTTTCATCGAACGGTTGTTACTCTTTTAAGTGTTCTTGCAGTGCACTTCGCAGATTCTGGAACGAAGAAAGTGATGGAAATCGTTATTGAACCAGGGTAGTACAGAATATGGTAATAATTTTTAACGTTACTAAAAGACCCATGGAAAGGTTTAGTTAATGGCAAGAAATTAACTTTGATCGAATCAAGTCTAAACTCAACACCGTTCCTTTGTACCTCGACGTCTTGAAAAGTTGAATCAGTGCTCGTAACTTCACTCGGCTTACATTGCTGTACTCAACATGGTATTTTTTCGTTGGTGAAAGGGATTGTGGCCCCAGGAAAATTGCCCCTAGTTACAGCAGTTTATAATACAGACTGAGATAACAGACCACCACGCTCATCGACAGTTATTCTGCAAACCTTTGTATTTGCAAGTGAGTATCGCCGAAGAATATTCCGCCAAATAAATTTTTGAAGATGACAGTCCCCTATACCACGCAGCCCGTTCGGAACATCGGTTTTCGGTCGAATTGCTTAGTAGCCATTTTACACGGATCAAAACTGAATTGATACAGAGGAAGTCGACGACCGGAGTGATGCTGTAGCCTAAGTTGGCTTTTTATCTGAATAGATTGGTTTGTATCAACGAAATACCCTGAGATACATTCTTATGGATCACTTCATTTTAAGCCCTCGAAATGGGCAAAATAAGGACGCCAGTTTGAAAAACTATTACCTGGAAAATAGAAAGAATAGAGCATGGTAAAACGGTTTTTGGGGAAAGCGACATAGTTTGACAAAGCATATCATGTTTTTCAAAGGATGGATACAAACCGCTGGGAGACCGGTCAGAAACTACTCAGAAACCGCTCGAGAAACGATCAGGTTAATAGTGAAAACAGCTCGAATGTCGGCCAAAAACCGATCGATTTAGGAGCTGTTCTCCTGCAGGAGTTCGTAACCGATGGTTGCTTAATCTGATGTAAGCATTCACAGATAGTTCTTGTTTCTGTGGCAAACGGGAATCGTAACTGCGAACCCCAGAATTGTAAAAACGGAAGTTGCTATTTGTTCGTAAAAGGTTTTGCCCTCCCATTTCTCGTTCAATCTGTAGAACTCCAATGCTTTCCGCACAGGAATAATGCAATGCAACGGCTACACCGAGGCACCCGCATTATCCAAATTTGCCAACTGAAGTGCAAGGCCCTCTCACGAGCAGTGAGATCGTTCATCATGGCTGCGAACATTGGAAGCAAAATTCGAACATGAAATTACAAACCAGAGTTTTCCCATAAAAACTACTTTTGGAATCTTGGTCTTTTACATTCGTTATCTCCGTTACTGTTGTCGTCTTACTGGGAACAGAATATCACAATTTACAGTAAACTTTCACATACTGTGCAGAGTCTCTCATGCCGGTTGACGTAGTTGACAACTGGACACAAGTCATATTTTTCCATGGTTTTCAAGTGTTCACTCCCTTGTCGCGCACCAATGGCATCGAAAATAAGCCTACATCCAGAACTAAGTCCATGACAAAGACAGGTTAGTCGTCGCATGATTCCGAAACAAACAATGTGTGGGTAGTATTTGGGAAGCAGGGCTGTCGTCCGACGGTATTACTTCAAAAGGATAATTGCCGGTATAGTGGCTACCTTGATGACGAGTTCAAAAAACAACATCACAATGTAGCCTTCTTTGGTACAGGACTGCCGGTGTTATCAGTGAAATCATCTGGCTCGTTACTCGTTGAACCGGAACAACTGCCTGGAAAATTGTAACAGACTTCATAACAGCTAACTTTTACATCACCACCCTAAGTGAAGAGTGGGGTAAGTTCCGACCTGGCTTGGTGTAATGCAGACATCAAACAGCTAACAGAAAATCTTTTGAATCAAAATGTAACGAAAATGTCCTAAAATTGTGCGTAATGCGGATGACTTATATAAAGCAACTGAGAGTACATTTTGATTATCGTTTTTGCCTTAATGAGCTTCATTTACGTGCACCAGGGCGGGTGTACTAGCCTAATGTAGGGCGATCATACGCGTGCATGTTTTCACCTAAAATGAATTGGTTGGGTACAGTACGAAGAAATCTTCGGGCCTTGGTAAACATTTTGTGAAGTTCGACAGCTCCGCAAGATGGAAAGGAAAAGGCTTCCGATTCCATCCGTCAGCCAATAATTGTTAGCTACGGTAATATATACAAGAAGGGTCAGACCAGAGGAACAATGATTTGGTTCAGTAACGACTTGGCGAGAGCTATAGTTCTCACTATAGCGAATTCTAGGCATTCTCTGTTATCTCGCAGGGGTTCTGGAATAATTGCTGCAGGTGTTCTAATAGAACGCGTGTGGCAACCTGCATCGACTGAAAGTGAGTCCATTAGCCACAACACCGTGGGAAATATGGTCGAATGCGGTGTATATATATGCTTGCCACAAGGCTGTATCTTCTGCTAGCGGTAATTGTGTGCACTGAACTTTACTTGATGAGGTCGTCTGCCTTGTTGCGTCTGCCTCCTGGAAAATTAAAACCCTATTATCACGGGATGGTACAGGTTGCTCAAAGATGTTCGATACATGCCCCATTATTTACATCATCCCATCATACTCACTAGCATTTGTGGTCGGATTTCACAAAAACAACGACTTCGGGGCAATCAGAGCCCAGGACTGTCTTTCCAAAACGTATTTAAGGGAAGTCCTAACATTCCCAATCATTTAGCACTCTTTTAGCCAATATTAGATAGGAATAGTGTAGTGCCACCAAAGCAACACACGATGACAAAGACTAACAAGTTTGTTCATTTGAACCATTACCGTTTTTGGTGCCGCCACTTGCTCCTCCTGTGTACGTTTTCTGCAATCCGTTGCCCTCCTCCAATACACACGTTGTCCCGCTCCAGCGTTTTGATTTCTGCTTTGCGCGCTGCCGAGTATATTCGCTATCGTGTCACAAACCGAGGACCAGGGGCTGTGGACTCTATACGGGAGCAGGTCCTGACTTAACTGAGGGAAATCATAAATTAGTCCACACAGGTCAATTTTATAGTTCCGTACCTATAAATGACAACAAATAGATCGACAGGAATCTTCCACCAGGGGAAAACTGCCCGATTGTTTTCTCATCATAAATATAACGGGTGAGTTACTTAAAACTCAACAACCGTTTCGCTTTTTACAGCAACTTTGGTAGATCAATTTTGCACTTTTCCAAATTAGCTCCTGAATAATATGGCAGTCCGCATCCACTTAAAAATCTTCAGGTCGGAACTTACGCCTTCGCCTTCCAAATGAGGGATGAATTGAAATTGGTCGGTCAATATTGACCATGCGGACTGCGATCTGCTCCTTGTACACCCATACTGTATTTTCGGGATAGCAAACTAATTCAGGGTGTGTTTTTTCATATGAAGGTAGAGAAATGCATGAGAATTAATCGCAAATAACCATCGAAGAAGGGCAAAAGCTGACTAAAAGCCGTGTGGTGCCCAACAACCTTGTCAGAGCAGTGACAACGGACAACCGCCGTCAGAAACTGGAGACTATAATGAGGATGCAGTAAAATCATTGGGATACCCGAATCCACAATACACAGTTAATTGGACGACAGTTGTCTTCAACAATTGTTATCATGGTTTTTATTCATGGAATACTAGCTGTATAATTTTTGTGCATTCACAATTGGAGAGATTTTCGTATCTTATTGCAGTCGGAGTCAAACTAATAAATAGTCCGAGATGAGGCTTCGCAGAGATCCTCTTTGGAAACTTTTTATACTTATGGTGGATTCTTCGGTACTTCCATAGGTTTCAATTGTTTCTGGGGGTAATGTAATGATTTCCTGCTACCCTTCCCCAGGGGGCACACAGGTGACGGTCGAGTGTCCCTTTTTGCTGCATGGGAGTATGAGTATACAAGACCTCAAACTGCTCTTCTTTATACAATTGATCATTCTTCAAAGTTAGACAGCCGAAACTCAAACCCCATGATAACACTTTTGAAAGTATTTCATCCATAAATAAGTGAAAAAAGTTGTGCACACTCAGCTTCGGATTTGTTGGGAGGTTGTTATACGGTTTTAAGTCGTTTGTTGTCCTGCAGTTTGACTATTCTCCCATTGACCCGTTTTATGATCACGTCAATAACAAAATGCTCACACCGGATGCGTTGCCTTTTGTCTAGACCACCAACGTTTTAAAAGCTCTGTGCTCCATTTCACTGAAACTGTTGCGCGTTCATTCGTTCAGTATCTATTTGATTTCTCGTTCACCGCTTTAGTGTAACCGGATCGGGGCTTATTCGAGTGCATCAGTTCCACACACTACTGGCAAGTACTTCCGTCATATAAGCGTCTCAGCGGCCTCTAATAACTCTTCTCAAATTCATTTCGTTCGTTGAGGTTGGCAAGAAATTTATTTTTCCCTCTCTTTTGCGTAGGTCTCGTCTTGAATCACCTTGACTGTGATCTTTCAATCGTGATAGGAGTCAGCCAATCCATCCAAGATTTGCTTTCCACCCCGGATTTTCCCAACCACCATCAACCAACTTCCCACTCTCTTTCGAACCGCACACTACCCACGGCATCGATCCAATAATCTTGATTATCTACTATAAAGATTATTCCCAAACTATGGGTTGCCATCATATATGTACCTGTATTGCTCAGACGATTAAGCTGCTGAAAATGAGCTTTTTCCCCATTGTGAACTTTTCTACATAGTATAGTGGGCTTGTATATTGTACTTCCTTTATTGTTACTGAAAAGGACTTATTTGGTAAGGTTTGGTGGTGATTTTTATTCAACTTGGTGCATCACTTGATAAAATTCCCTCACAAAGCGGTCAGTCCAGAGGGGTATAACGTGCTAATTCACCCTAAAATTTCTCGACCCTGTTGTCGATGCATTTATTATTCCTTCTCTCCACATGCTGTAGACGTAATTTTTTTCCATAAGTTGGGCTCTCAGGCTTCTGTCATGCAAGAGGGTCGGTGAAAAATCTCAAAAGTTTCAAAAGGAACACAAAGAGCAAGATAAGGAAGTAACAATAGTTGGAACCAAGAAGCAAATGTGGGGTGGAAAAGGTGAGAAGCATCTGCGAGGACCGCAATCTCACATCGATCAAAGCCAATTTAGTACATAAAGATGCAGAATCTTGTTGAAATGAAGGGCTTGAAAAAAAAATTATTTCCGAATGTTCAAAAGCAAGGGCGGAACCAATTCTCTCCATAACATGTGGCACTTCTGATGACAGTCTGCAGAAATGGAATCAAGTGATTGTAGACGCGGACTGAAGTCACCCAGTGAAATGATAATGAGAAGTAGCGCAGGTTAATCATCGCAGGCAGTCCTACATATCTGAAAAGTATTGTAGTACGTTTTGAAACCCAAGGAACACTGAATTGGGATATAGATAGAAGTGAGGATATTTGGGTCCATTTTAAACCTAATTATCTAATCAGGTATTGTGCATCGTTCTTTTCATGCACCATCATTGTACCCCTCTCTCAGAGACGGTGTGAGGTGCAGTCGCAATTGAAGTAAACCAACCTTTGCAACACTGGCTCCACTTTATCTGGCAGTTCGTCTAACTGGGGTCTTCCAGGGGCAGGCCACTCAGGTCCGTCTTCCCGCGCCTCATCCCTGCCTGAAAAATTGTAGGCTCAGTGGGTACCTCTTGGGAGACCGCCTTACGGTCGTTAGCCATATCTCTAAAATAAAGGTCAGCCTTGCTTTCCAGTTGAGTTTCAGTAACATTACTGATTCTGTTTGAGGACTTCGCTAAGGTCAGGCCTTGAACCTCTTTAAAGTTTCCATACAAAAATAATCGGCGCCACATGTGTTGTCTGAATGGGACCTTCAAAAGTGCTCGGGTTTGGCATCAAGCACCCTTGGATCCATTTCCTGGCTCTTTCCCGAAATTATAATACATACAAAAGTCTCTGACCTGGATCAGGTGTTCTCTGTTCCATTAAGTCCTTGTACATTTCGAAGAATTTGCAATACTAGTCCGCATTCCAGCAGTAAGATAGAAGCCCTACTTTTGCCGAATTAACTGCGTGCTTTCCGATCGTCGAAAATTGGTTAGACGGCCTCATATCGCTGTCATGCCGTTGGTCCAATGGGTAGCGTATTTTGCTTCACCTGTTGCTGACATTCCTATACACTACATATTTCCAGCCTGGCCTGTCCAACTTGGTTGACGGCTGATTGCAGCCGCCTCTCTAGGTCAAAAGTACTACCCTCATAAACAGCAACCTCTCTCTGTAACCTAACTCATGCTTGTCAGGGAATGACACGGCAGTGACTGAAATAAATGACCTTGAAATATTATCGGAAAAAGTAGCACCCCTAGCCCCGCCCCAGAGGTTTGTCAGACTGATTCCCGTCCACCTTCATTTTTCTTCGTTTCTCGTCTCGTTGTTCTGTTTGAATTAGATTCTCCTCTTCCGGAACTCGGTAATGTAACAAGTAATTTGCAACTCGAGCAAAGCGCTGACTTATAACGTCAACCTTGTTCCGATATGCGATCCCCTCATTTGGCTGGGCTTTACTCAAGCAGCTAATAACGAGTTACACTTGCCTGAATCGAGGGGCTTTCACGGTGGCATATGGTGCCCAGATCAGATATTTATCCTCTTTAGGGTATCATAACACCGGGACAAGTTTTAGCAACCGATTAAAGGTCTTTCTACTAATTTTTGAGCCAGCCAAGCTCGGCCAACGTAGAACCTAAGTGGGCCTCACTGCAAGCAGATGGTAAGAGCCAGACTATTTTCGGTCTCACGAAGTCTTGTTGCTCAAACATATATGCGGGAACACGAGTCCACGGAGAAGGGTCTAATGATTTTTTCTTGAATTTCGTTGTTGGGCAAAGCTGGCCTCATGCCGTCGTTGTTCAACTACGCTACTGATTGGGTAATGCTTCAGACGGTCGTGGATTACCCCGGTATTCAGCTGAACACCAGCGCTATTCTCGTCCGCCTGGAATTCGCATTTGGTTCAGCCTCATGAGGGTCTACTAGTTCCTGGCGTGCTTTTCCCTCAAATGCTTACCCATTCTTTTTTTAATACACAAAGTTAATTACAGCGTAACGAGTAAACCTCATAACCAGAAGACTCCCTGTTAAAGTGGATTACGTGAAACATTCATGTTAGAACCAGCTCATTGATTCTGCTTTTGAAGAGCAAAAGGTTGTAAATGGGTGGCAAGAGAGAAAGAAGGAAAGTGTTCCTAACTCAAGGGTCTGAGGAAATAAAAAGGATTGAAAGATAGAAAAGCGACATCTAGTGACAGAAACTCGATGAGGATGACTAGTTGCCTGGGCACGTGCTGGTCAGGAAGAAGTTTTGGGAAAAGGAAGACCGGGGCAGGCTCAAATCCAAAATAGTGCTGGTAGAGGTTAAACAATGGAACAACAGCCCAACAGTGGGTTAGTGACTGCAGATTGGAGGTTAAAGAGGGGTCATGGCTCAGCTGGATGGCCTTTGAACAGGGCCAAGAAGAGAGAGGTAGACGAAGCTCCACCCCCCTCCCCCACGTGACTGAAGCATTCAGGTGGGGGTGGACTTGAGCTCTGTACAGAATATGGGCTGGTATGATGAGGCTTCTGGTGAGAAACGGAAAACCAACTTTGCTAGCAACAGGAGAGGCCAGCTGAGGCAAGAAAGGAGGCCGTCCTAGAGAAGCAGTTACAGATAAGCCAAGAGGAGTGGTAGAACCCGTGGAAGGCAGCACATTTGAACGAAAGGGTAAATGAGTGGGGGTGAATGAGGTTTTGAAGAAATAAACGGAAGTCTTGTAACTAATAAATGTGACATGGTTATGGGATCCCAAGAAGGACATGTGTTCAAGATCGGGCTCTAAAAACGCGCTGCCTGAACTGCTGTCACGATCGACGTTGGTGTTGGCATGATGGGGGGTGAACCAAGAAAGGGAAAATAGAAGGAGGTAACATCGGCATAAGAATGGATTGGGTTGGAATTAGTGGATAAAAGATCGCTATTGAATAAAATAAATAGGGTGGGCTCAAGAACTAAACCTTGAGGAACACCAGTATTTACACGAAAAGGCTGGAACAAAACCTCGTCCTCTCAGAAGGAGGTAGTTTGCTTACTGAGAAAAATTGACCTCCACGGCATGAGAGCAGAGGACATCTCGAACGAGGTGGGGTTAGCCATGAGACCTTCATGTCAAACTCGGCCAAGGGCCCTAGAGAAGTCGAGCAAAAACCACGTGCGTTTCTCCGTGGATGCTAAGCGCAGCCGACCAGGAGTGTGAGGCGAGAGCCAGGATATCACAGGTGGAACGGCAAGGTAGGAATCAGTACTAGCTTCGCTCAGTAGTCCTTCTCGTTCGAGAAGAGCATGCAGTTGTTCGGAGGTGACAATTTTGATAACGTTAGAAATAGCAGATATGATGGAAATAGGGCTGTGGTTATTCGGGTCTGAAATATCACCGCTTTTGGAATAGGAAAGATCACGGAGTAATTCCAGGGTATCGGGAAAGTAGAAAGTTGAAGCGAGAGAGAAACAGAAAAAGACGACGTAAGACAGAGGTCAATTCCGGAGCACATATTTTAGAAGCGACCGGTGTTTTACCGTCCACACCGGGTATTTTCATACTTTCTGACAAAACGCCAATTGGCGGATCATCCTAGTGCTAATGAGTGGTTGAAGACTAGAGATAGAGTGAACAGAAGGAACCAGAGGAGTAGGATAAGTGAGTAAGGTGGAGTAAGAGGTAAAGCGGGAGGCCAAAACTTCGGCTTTTTCGTGTGGTTCATAAACAAGATCACCGGAGAAATTACAGATGGTAGGGAAATTGGAAAGGCATAAATTGAGGTAGGTTGCTCTGACAAGGGACCAGGATGTTCGGCTACCGGTGGCAGATAATAGTAAGAGTTCGACCTTCCAGCGGCCAAAGCTCTCTCTTGCTCTCTCTATGGCTGACGAGCATCTGTTCCTGACTTGCATGAAGCGGCAGTGGACAATTATCGCTCACACTGATTTTGCTTTTCCACTGTTTTTGCCTCAGCCATCGCCTCTCGCTTTCTCGTTGATAAGCACCTTATTCACTGGGAATGCTCAAGTATTTTGCTCCATAGCGAAGCATGCTGACATGCTCCTGTCACTTCATTGAAAATCGGTCTCGGTTAATCGCCTCTGGAGTGGATTTTACCTTTTCCTGATTTTTTAAGGTCGATTTTGGCTACTTCTCTCAGAAATTCTGTAGATTTGCCTGTCAGACTGTGCAGAATCACTTTTCTTAAGTAGACCTTCACTATGAACGATATTTTGTTCTTTTTCCATTTCCTTTGGCAGTGTTTGCTTTTACTGTTCCATAACTTAATTGCTTGAAACCCTGACTTAACGGTAAACAAAACCTCTGTAAAGTAATGATGTATTTATAATTGGCAAACTACTCTCAGACGTCATATGGAAGACCGATGGAATGAGGAGCTATCTTCGACGGCTCATTCGCAAACTTACTGAATGTTGCTTAAGGTAAGAATCAAAGCATAAAAATGACATTGAAAACGTTCGTGAAAACCGAGCAATGCACCTTTAACCGATAAAGTCAGTCCATACAGTGCTTGTGTCTTGTTACCTCTTTATGAACCCGCCGAATCAAAGCCCGTACGGCACACCCTGGGAAGCTCTGATTAAGCCCGTGGCAGCATCGGAAGACAAACGTACCCAGCACGCTCCCAATGAAATCCAGCTGGGCGATATGACCCCACCGCAGTTGTTACAGAAGATGCGTTCACTGATAGGTACGACCTCCATGGACGACGCAGTCTTGCGTCAACTATGGATGCAGCGGCTTCCACCATATGCTCAAAGCAGCGTTGCCGTTCCGGTACAAGGTCAGACTTCGGATAAGTGCGCAGAGGCAGTAGACGAAGTCCTCGAGTAGGCGCGTGCTTTTGCTCCACAATCCCACGCATTCACCATTGCCGCTGTTACTCCACCAGATCCCGCTGTTATCCCTGCATCGACAACAGGCCAGTACAACGCACCTGGCAGGAACTCTGACATTCAGACTGTATGCCAGGAGTTCAGCGGTTTAAAGCAGGTGGTCGAACAGCACGAGACCACCGTCAATAGTTTGCTTTCACGAAGCCAAAGCCGTCGCGGTTCTACCCCGAACCCCCCAAGAGTAAAATCACAATCCGGCGAGTGTTAGTATCACCTCCTCCCAGATCCCAGGGGAGTAAATGCACCTGCACCCGCCGGGGAAGCTGCTAGGCTAAAAGGTGATGGCGACGACCTCCTCGGGCGCCCCTATTCCTATTCGCCTCAGTTACGCGGAATACAAGACAACCGGTGTGCGTTTCTTAAAGGAAACGGGAGCGTAGGCCAGTATAACACCGGTTTCAAAAATGTCCACTGTCAGCTCTACAGCTCCACCACTGCAAGCAGCCAACGGCACTCCAATCCTAATGTGCGGCAGTCACTTCTTCACCCTAGACCTCGGCTTACGTCGTCCTTTCTCGTGGGTTTTCGTTATCGCCCAGGTACACCATGCTGTTCTAAGCTTAGATTTTTTAAAAAGTCACGGTCTATTAGTCGATCCCGGCAAGCGGCAGCCAGTAGATCGAGTCACATCAAACTTCGTTGTTGGCTGCTTCACTAGGGCTTGGCCTTTAGCGATCCTCACTGCAGTTCCCACTTCCGAACCAGAATTCGGTAGTTTATTCGGCGAGTACCCAAATCTTGTCCACCCAAGCAAAAACTTGCCCCCAGTCACCAAGGCTGTGGCCCATCACATCGTCACATAAGGCCCTCGGTCTAAGCCCGACCCGTAGGTCGGCTTCACACAAACCCCATGTAGCCCGCCCCAAGTTTCAACATAAGCTCAACATGGGAATTATCCGGCCCTCCAACTATCCGTGGGCTTTGCCCCAAACACATGGTCCCAAAGAAGTCGCCTGATGACTGGAGACCTTTCGGGGACTATCGCTCACTCAACCGAGTGACTTCGCCCGACCGATATCCTATTCTGCTTATCACGGACCTCGTAGCTGGTTTCGGGGGAGAGATAATTTTTCCGTCGAATGGATTTAGTACGGGTATATAAACAAATAACAGTATCTAAGGCCGATATCCTCAAAGCAGCCGTAACAACGTCTTTTGGCCTATTCGGGTTTCCACGAATGCCGTTTGGACTTAGCAATGCCACGCAAACTTCCCAGCTTTTCATCGATGTGGTATGTAGTGGTTTGGATCTTGTGTTTGCTTATCTGAAGGATATGCTAATTTCCAGCTCTTCTGAGAACGGACTTCTAACATATGTACGTACGCTTGCGACTGCCTACCTAAACAAGGGGTCATAGTCAACGCGAATAATTGTGTGGTGGGCGTCTACGCCGTCGAATTCCTAGATTACTTTCACATGGATCATACCACGGCAGAACACGGTGCAGTCAATCCCAGACTACCCAGAACCCACTTACTTAAAGCAGCTTCGGGGCTTCGATGAGCTGGTCAACCTCTATCGTCGTTTCATCACAAGATGCGCTCAGCTAAAGCAGCCACTCACAGACCTGGTAAAAGGCAAAGCGAAGCTGCTGGTTTTCACGGAAACTGTACGAGATGCTTTTACCATGCTGAAGCAGTCCATCGGCACCATAGCCTCGCTTTCACCTCTTAAACCAACTTCTCCAATTGCGTTAGTCACAGACGCTTCAAAGAAAGCCATGGGCCAGGTGTTGCAACAATACTTAGCCGAAACTAGGCAACCCGTCGCATTGTTCCCTAGAGAACTACAACCAGCTGAATCCAAGTACAGTACCTTTGGCCGCGAAACTCTGGCCATCTACCTAGGAATCCGACACTTTAGACATGTCTTAGAGGGAAGCAAACGCACAGTCTACGCCGACCATGAACCCATCACCCGAGCATTGCGCACCGACACGGACAAATACTCTCCCAGGGAGTCTAGGCACCCGGATTATATCACTCAATAAACCAGTGACGCTCATCATATATCAGGTGTCGACAATCCTGTCGCAGACACGCTGTCTCGCATTCACAACCTGGACGTCAGCACCCCCGGCCCGACCAACCTCGAAGCTATCACATCCTCTCATGCAGATGATCCTGAGGTAGAACTGCTCAGTAGCACTTCTTCGCTGCAGCTCCAGTCGGTTCCTATTCCTTCAGCCGAAAGTCATATACTGTGTGACATGTTCAAAAGCCCCCAAGGCCAGTAGCACCGTCAGCTTTTAGGCGATAGGTTTTCGAAACCTTACACGGATTGTCCCACCCAGGTATGAAAGCCTCTACTTAACTCGTCGGTGACGGTTTTGCTTGGCATAATATGAACCCTGAGGTCACTCAAGGGGACCGTATTTGCATCCACTGTCAACAGTCGAAAGTGCAAAGGCACAAGAAAAGCCCGTTATCAAAATTTCCAGCTGTCAACTCACGTTTCCGACACTTGCAAGTCGACCTAGTAGGGCCGTCTCCCCCGTCAACGGATAGCACATATCTGCTTACTTGTGTATATCTTTTTGCCAGATGGCCGTTAGGAGTATCTTTGCACAATGCAGCTAGCGAAACAGTCACCCAAGCTTTCTCAGAACACTAGGTGGCAGCTTCTGGTTGTCCAGTCTTCGTTACCACAGACCGCGGCCAGCTTTTCGAGGGAGCCTTCAGTGATCTTCTATAACGTTTAGGCATCCGTCGCATTCATACAGCCGCCTACCACCCGCCAGCAAACGGAATGCTAGTACATTTTCATCGGCAACTGAAGGCAGCCTTGGCAGCTCAATAAAATCTAGACTGGCGAGAATCCATACCGCTAGTACTTTTGCGTTGTCACAAAGCCCTTGAGGCCCATTTGCAAACCACATCATCTAAACAAACATTCGGTTGCGCGCTCCGACCTCCCGGCGACAAGGTGGCCCCAAAGTTTAGTGTCGCTTTTGATTATGTCGACTTTGCCGCCAGGCCAATGCACCAGGGGCATAAGTTACACCCTCCTGCGGCTCGCGAACAAAGCACGACGGGTCACTTACACCTACGCCTACAAAACTGTATGCACGTTCTCTTTAGAACAGAGGCACAAGCTTCTCTACTACCTGCTTACTTCGGCCCCCACAGAGCCCTACTCCGCCCGGAGAAAACATTCATCGTCGACAACATCGCAAAATGGATACGGTTACCGTGGACCGAAGTAAACCAGCTTTTCCGACTGAATCCTTGCCGTCGGATGTCACCCCATCAGTTTCTCCAGGACAAACACCCATGTCTCCGGCATCACATACGTCGACCATACCAAAGCCAATGCCTTAGCTGCTAGGCCTTTCTGACACAACCCCTAACACACAGCAGCCTCCACTGACTTCCAATCGCGTACGGGCGATTAAGAAACTCGTCCGTTTTGCAGATACGGTGTGTTGAATCCCATGAAAAAGGAAACAAACAAACAAACAAACAAACAAACAAACAAAAACGCTGCTCTGGCTGTCCACCTGAGGTTTATTTCAACGTTGAGGCCATTTACCCCTTTTTGCCGCTAAACAACTTTTTTGATGTTCTGCTCATCCGTCACCTCCGGACACCGTCACCAAAAGCCGGCAGTTTTAGAGGGACTCGCACCGTTTTTCAAAAATCCCCTTTGGTTTACTACAGGTTACCGACTGCCCTCCGGTGGCATTTCCCATCCATCGTCCTCTTCCCCAGCACCAGAGACCTACGCGCAGGACACAAGCACTTCTGGAAAGACCGATTACAACACCCTTTTATCAAGCCGAACCTGTACTCTGTCATTCACTGTGGTTAGCGAAAATAAAACTCCACTGACTCCTCCGTAAGCACCGGACAACCTTGCCTCCCGCTTTGAACCTTTGAGGTTTTTCGGGTCGGGTAGCCAACTACGGCGGCTCTCCTAGCTGTCTCGCTTCGAGTGCCAGCGGCCACTTTCTATCGCGTGTAACTTTCTGTTATCCATTTTGTTTTTCTCTTTTCCATTTTCCTCTTTGTGGGACCTGCATTGTCCATTCATCTCTAACCGAAATAAAACGGTTTCACTCAGTTGTTTATTTTTACTTCTCAAAATAATTCATTCACTTTGGAGTAATCTTACACGTCTTTTTCGCTGTCATCTTTTTCCTGCCCGTCAGGACACCGGATGTCATACACAGGCAATACCACCGGATCCAAGAACTTTGGAGCTGCAGTCTGAACCCATGAACGGTTTCAAAGTCACAAAGAACGGCAATATCTATTTATTGCACTGGCGTTATCACAGACAATATACCCGTTCTCTTGTCAGGATCATAAATGGAGGCCATTTTGCGGGTTATCTTCTGGAAGGGGGCCCCTTAGTAATCAGCCAATCGAACCCTGTCTATCACTTGTTCACCTGTACAGTTTGCGCACTCAGAAGCTGCGTGCGCTAATTCTGACACACTTCCTCGACACACTCCAGCGTGCTGCTCCCGTACTGAGGCCGTTTAGGGTACACGCGGTTGGCATTCCACGGTCTTTTCTCTTTGACTCCCTCGGCGAAAGCGATCATAGAAGCTGAGATAGTGAGCCATCCATGGCCACAGTATGAAGTCCCTGATCAGATTGGGCCTGTTACTCGGAGTTTCGCTGATGAGGAGGAATAAAAATTTTACTTCATCTGAGCTAGTGTTTCACTTCTGAGGTTCTTACAAACCTTGTTACCCCCTTTCCCACCCAGGCCGGATGATTTTCTCGAATTCACAGGTGAATCTGGAAACTCTCATGGGTACAATATACAGTGGTGGTCGACTTTGGGTCTTTGAAAAATGACCGAATTGACTGTGTAGAACATTTCCGGCTCAGCTGCATTGAGCTTTTACGGATCTCTCTTGTGAGGCACCTTGAGAAGTTTTCGCTTATACTGTCACCTAATAAGTAAAGGGGAATTAATAATTCCCTTCGTGGCATGCAACAACTATGATTTCGAATGAAATTCTCCCGCGTAACTTTTGAATCGTTTGTTTGAATATTATTCTGTACCGAAAGCATTGCATAGGTGGCCCAGTGCACTCCTTAATGCCCTGAAAGTGCACATTCTACCAGCACCTTGAGTCAGACAGCCTAATTAATTCCTTTTGCTACTGAGTGGGACTGATCTGTGGAAGTTGGGCCGTTTTGCCCTTCCGGGTTGGTTTTCCGCGAACTCTTCCTTCAATCCCCTTCGGTGTTTGATAAAACCGCATGGAAGAACGTGACACGGCCTTCGCTTGTGGTTTCTAAGGTGCACTGAATCAGTGGCTGAAAGCAACTGAAGGTTCTCAACTACTCGGTGACATCTTTTTGGTTTACAGATTGCAAAAATATCATCACCGTAGCAACAACGTACGTCCAGCACTGCTACCTTACTGCTTAACTCTTGCCATTCAAAGTTGTCCGTGAAAATGTCCGTGAACAACGACCGGTTTGAAAAACCCATTGCAATACCACCAATTTGTCATTAAAGTAGCCCATTGCACGTCACGATTTTGTCTCAAAGTTAGCACGTAGGTTGTAAAAACATCGGACGAGAACTGTAAAAGAGAGTCTACTTTGATATTGGAACATATAGTTCTTCCGAGCTATATATCCTGACCGGATTAGCTCGAATAATTCACATATATACCCTTGGTCTAATAAATCGGTTAATAAGCAAAAGTTCTGTGGAGGTGATTTATGCCCCCTACGTATGACCGCGTTTGGACCACGGTGGTCCGATGGCCTTTCTAGTTACAGCTGTAGTACGCAATATGGTAGTGACCGTATGTTTCTCAGATTTTGCTGAGGCTCACACAACGGGGCGCGGTCAGTTTGTCAAGTTCTCGTGGCAAACAGGGTCTTAAGCGCGGCGCAAAAGTAAGGCTCAGAAAACTGAAACAAAAGTATTCGAATAGAATAAACTAATATTTCTCCACTGTTGTTTAGATGCATGTTATAGATATGATCAAGATGAACGAAATTGCTAAGCACCACAAAGGCTGCGGAAGGTTTGAGCAGACCACAGAAACGACCTCAAATTTACGTTACGGCGTCAAACAGCTTCTCTAAGTTTGGGTAGTGGAAACAATATCGGTTTCCGGAGTGGATATGAATTAGTTTTTAATGTATGATTCATTAATGGCAGGTGTGAGCCCGATCATCTAGGTAAACGAAACAATGGTAGTAATAAATTCGGGCGATGTCACCTGTGGGAAGAAGATGCAGACAAATAAAACTGAGCGCTTACCTTTGTTCACTGGACGGAGCAACTAACGAATATTTTCAGTATCAATGATCCAAAACAGCACCTTAGTGACATATGGCGGGGAAGTTACGGAGCGGCCGTAGATGCACTCGGGAAATTGCTTCTTGATCGGTATGGAACTGGATCATTTTGTATTGCAAGAAGTAGCGCTGGGGTAAGTTTCGCGGTATTTTTCGCACAGCGGAGGCCAACATGCCGGAGTAAATGCTGGCATCCAGTTGAAATCGGTCTTTCCTGAGCTTTCATTGAAGCTATTCAGTGAGCCTGCCCATGGACTAAGTTAAAGTATTATGGACCTGCGACAGGCAGGGATAGCTTCAGTCCTGCAAATGGTATCACTTGTGTTTTGTGGTAATAAAAGGCGGCAGTACGTTGTAGATCTGGCCGGTTTTTACTAATGAAAGCAGCCACAAATCAAAGCTCGTGGTAAGTTGGTCATAGACTGACCAAGATTTTCACTAAGGCTGTGACGTGTGATGAGCCTGCACTGGTAAAGAAGTAGGTGAGTTGTTTTTGGTCGAGGTGAATGCGAAGCTAAGATATGGTACCATGTAGGGCCCTTTGAGTATTGTGTTGCGTATCGTGGCTGAGTGAACACCTGCTTTGGTAGAATTTTATTGTTCAATGACACATGGTAGTCAAAATCGTTGGTAGGTTGTTGATGTTTCGGTCACCACGGGTAACCTTTTCCAAGACTGGTTTTACAACCGACTACGCTGTGTTATTAAACAATAAAATTCTACCGTAACATTTCACATGGCGCATCGAATTTTCGATACACTCTAAACCGATCTCGGTTATGACACATGAAAACCAGCTCTCTTTTGTGGGAGGTATCAAAGAATTTTATGGTTTCTTTTCGGCGGTTTTTGGCTAGAGTCAAAGATATGGTGGTTCATATTTCCGACCCAAAATGCAGGTACGGCCCGCGCTCTGGGCAAGCCAAACTTAAAGCGCGGGTTTATCGAGTAATGTGCTCGTGTTTATACTTCATTTGAGCCAAGAATGAATAGTGCAAGAGCATGAAAACTTGGAAGTTTAAAAGTTCTTTCGAGTCGCAAATTACTTCGAAGTAGGTATACGGGGTTAACCTAAGAAAGATTCAGCCATGTTTGACAACCATCAAATCGGCCTTTTCCATATTTGCTTTCTTTGAGTAATCGAGTGACGGTGATGGCCGGTCTATTCATCAATAAAAACTAGCAAACACGGCTAAATTCACGTGGCCAAACTTCCTAGAGCATGTACGGATATCGGAATTTGACATCAGCGGGCTGGTCCATAATTGTGTTACTCAAGAGGGCTTAAACTGAGGTGGGTCGGGTTGCTTCATATGTAAAAAACTCGATCGGCAAGCTGTTACTCCGCACAGGCCCAGGAGCAATAACCGAGGGCCCAGCTTATAAGCTCATTTGCTTAGGTTCCTGTAGGCAGGTTTGGGCCATGGCTGTAACAGGGAGTTCTTCCGCTATTGTATGGATGGTGGAGTGGGAATCTAATGCCTTCGCGGCCAGGAATGCTTTTATTATTTTGGTGTCTATTCATTTCAGGGGAGTGGGAGAGCACGCCTACTACGTGAGAAGTACGTCCCATTCTTTCTCTTCCCGTTGTTTCTTACGATTGACCCATGGGGTCAGCGACTGCTGGGGTTGTTTGTTTTTCCCCTGTTATAAGACAACCGCAGACAAGGTGCCACTTGTTCTTCGGCGGTATGGCTGCCTTGATCTATAGAAGAGAAATATTGTGAGAAGCAAGGAAGTAGAACATTTTCGTTACCCGGAGAACGCAAACATGACCATTCGCATCCGACGAGGACAGGGTTCAATGAGTTTTATTTTACATAAGCCGGCTGTTTCCGGCAAAACTCGTGGTTATTCATGGGAATAACGCACAGATAGTTATTCGCCTTGGCCGCTAATTGTCAAAGGCTTCGTAGAGATTGGCCATCGGCGGTTTCGTTGGTACCGGATGGCCTGGCGACAGGAGTCCGGTGGGTCTAACACTGGGGCCCCATGACAAGGAGAGAACAGCTGACCCGTGTGCACCTGGTGATTCGATTACTTGAGGCTAATTAGATGGTAAGGTGCCTGAGGGACGAGACGTTTGGAATGAGAGATGAGGAGAGTGAAGCCAAATCAAAAGTGGTGCTGGAAATATTCTGGGATCGGCATTCGTGCAACTGGTGGCATAACTTATATTCAAAGATAGTTTCAGAAGCGTTGCAATCAGTCATAAAAGCAACAGTCAAAATTAGGGCTTTGTAAACTGTTAAGTTTATGCTCAGTTTTGGACAGTGGGGCAGCCTTTGACGAATGGCAAGACACGACCTATTAGTTATCGGGTGTCCAGATAACTATCGAACAGTTTCCTTGTAAGCTCAATCAATAACCTCATGTAGACTTAAAAGAGATTAATTTTTGGGCTTCCAGGGATTTGTGTAGTTTGGATTCAACTACTGTTATTCAGCGAGTGGAACGACCTTCCACTGGCATTTGATTCCACGAAGATGAATGTTTCAGGAGGGAGAGGCTTGGTCCAAGGATACGCGTGTTTCAGAGATCGTTGTATGGTTCCCACTAATGCGCAGCCGGTGTGGTGTGTTTGAACTAAAATTTACCTGTCTAGACCAATGAGGTCGCTCGTGGAGCAAACTGAGTAAAAATGCGAGGCTGGGTTTCATCTTTCTGAGCCACGAGTGTTTAAGCCGCAGAAGCTTGCAGCCTTGTCTGCAGCTAAGGTTTGTAGAAAGCCCAACCAATTGCTTGACAGATAAACACCAAACATCTTCATTACCAACAATTTCAAGTTCAAGCGTGTTCAAGAAAGCAAGGGTGCAGTAGGTAGGAAGGAGACGATCGTTTTATATCTCCAAAAGCGTGACTCAGCGCAGCTGGAAGTACAAACAACGAATATTCATTCGGGCAATTCATCGTCGCGTGCATCTAACGTTATTGTTTCAAGCGGGAATTCGGCAGCCCTACTGCTTTTGATTATTGTAAGTGTTGGTTCTTGTTGATGAACTTATCGCGCCTTTATACTTGTGGAGTATTTCGTGCTTTTTGCTTTTCGCAAGTTGAACTTAAGCAACTATCGCGAAGGAAAATAGATTCCTGCATACAAATTTATAAAAGCCTGACGGCGAACAATTTACTTACTGACGATGATCACAACAGTGGTCGATTCGGTTGACAGAGGATCTAAATGAAACAACCGATTGGGTTACAAGGTGAGAACGTCTTCAGAATACTGAAAAGTGCGGAAACTTGTTATCAAGTAGAGGGGATACTGAGGGATGCTTCGTAGGGCCGACCTCTAGAGGACTAATTAGGCCGGCTGGCGCCTCATGGGACCCGGACGTTCTGGCTTATTAGAACCCAGAATCCCTCTAACGATGTATCTCCGCTGTTTCTAGGTTCAGTGGGGCGCTTCTTACCGCAACAGAAACAGTGGTATCTGGAAGCACCGGCGTATTTTTACCTCGGAACTACTCATCGATAAGACCTCTATTAGTGTATTGTGTTTGCGTTTGGGCGCGTAATCTGGTGAAAGACGGGCGGGCACTGGAATCCGTTCAGAGAAGAATTACCCGGATAGGTAGTGGTTTACAAGGATTTGCACAATGGGAAGGGCCAACCTTACTCCATCTGTCCCCACTAGATTATAAAGAATAAGGGTAAGCATAGAAGGAAGCTTTCAAGCTTTGCCGTGGAGTCAAGATCATATACAGGCTTCCTTTGACCTGTAGTTTCAACCTCACACCTAGAAAGCACGACCACGGAATGGCTAAATCAAGGGCAAACAAGACCGTAGGGGTTCTGCTGTTCCCTTACAGACCGCCAGCTGGTGGAAGCCGACTCCGCACGCGGCGGTAGCAGCCTTGGTTGCTTCTTTCGAACACGGTCCAAATGTCTGCAGGGTAGACTGTGGCCCATGGCTAACCAGTACCTATTACCTTCCTCCTCCGAGGCACAGTGCGCTTCGAGAGTCACGCGCCTGGGTTTCTAACTCACTGTTGGATCCCTAATACAAAACATTTTCATTCACGCCAGCCTATTAAAGCCTTGACACTGCAGGCACTCATCATTCTACCAGTATCTTTATCCAAGTAGGCGGGCACCTGCTCCCTTCATAAGAACTCAGTGCTAGGAGCTTAAGGAGAGCTCTGACAACACAAACATCTGGAAGCGCTGTTGGCCTCAGCCAAGTTGAAGTAAATTAACCCGAGACGAATTCGTACCGGTTCCCTTCGTTACCGGCTGCTTCTGCACACAGTTGCCCGGTTCATGGCCCTAAAGCCTGCCTGAATCCTAACTCTACCCTTTACGTCATTATCACTCTTTGTCGCTTAGTTTTCCCACTTGAGGACAAGGTGCACCTCTGATTTTGGGATGGAAGCTAGTGGAGATGCAGAATCTGTTGGGATGGTCTGCTTTTCCCGAATGTAATCCTGCTTTCTGTCGCTTCCCACAGGTGACAGAGAACGGCCAAACCGCATGTAATCTCCGGAGGTCGCGGCACAGCTGAAGCCCTCTTTCCTCAGGCTTTAAGTCATGTGACCTGGCCGCAGGGGAAGCTGGTGCAAACAGGCGGTGAAATAACGGATTTTGGTCCAAACAAATTGGTTATTAGGAGGTTGTTGCCTCAGGAAACTTACCTTTAGGTGATGCTTGCAAGTGGAGACTGAACGGGAGATGAGTCCGGTTACAGTTTTTCGCTGGAGAACGAGGCGGTCCCAGGCCGCTCATCGTGAGGCCACTCGCCAGACAACAAGAGCTGTGAGACTGTGACTCGCATGAAGCGTGCGCGAGAATCCTGGTTGGTCTGTCAAAAGATCACCCAAACAGACAAGGGCACAATGGCATCTTGCCTACTGGACTAGAAACATTCAGCGGCCACTCGGTACTACCTTGGCAAGGAATACAAGACTGGCCAAGACACCTGTATTTCAGCGATCAAAAATTCAAGTCAATGAGGCCCACAATTGTTTAAATAGTCCCTTTTCCAGACCGCACAGCATCAGCCTTGCTCCTTTTGCTGCCTCAGGGTTTCCGCTGCGTTCCAGGTGGCTGCCGGCCGCCAATAGCTAGGTGCTCTTGGGCGTCTCTTCCGTTCGGCTGGTCCAATGGTCCCAGTAGAAGACCCCATCAGCATCCCCTCGCCTGGGCTATCTTACTGGTTGCCCGAGATCCTGCTGCTTCCCAACTACTAGTCCGTAGGCTTTCCTTTATCCGCTTCGGGAATCCTGCGATATAGTGGCAGTCTGTTGTTTTGCCTGTGGTTCTCATCTGGTTGGTCCTTCTGGTATGATATTCATGTAGTCCTCTGGCCCCAGCGATCCCCGCCCTACTACGCCGGAGGCTATATATAATTTGAAAGGCAAGAGGGTCCTGCCAGGAAAGACCGTGGTAGTTGAGAAGTCCCGCCAGTAGATGATTCAAGCGACAAGTAGCGACTAATTCCAAAAAGAGCCAAAACGAAATCTGTTTCAAATAGCTACGGTACTGTACACAACAAGCTAGGCAGTTTTACGAAACATACCCCAGTAGAGTTCCTTCTGGAGTGACCGGTCATGGAGCCTTCCATTTTTGCCTATTGACTCTGCCTATTTATCTCCCATTCTTATCCCAAAAACCCTCGGCATGAAAGGCAACCCGGCCTTGTCTGAAAATAGGCACACATTCCTCTGGTCATTAATATCCTTTTAACCTCCACTCAACCTGGCCCGCTGGCGATACCTGGATACAGTAAGCTACGGACATCCCCCGGTATTCCACTCCTCCAGATTTTCTAAACAACCAAAATCCCCCCTTCTCTTATCCTGGCCGCTCTGCAGTACTAAACCCCTTTGGGGTGGTAGTCGATAACTAAGAGCCTTTTCAACCAACAATCCTGTCATTAGTAATTTTCGTGCAATACAGAATATAGCACTGCCGCTGTGTCTAATATGCTCGTAGAATATCCATCCCTTAAAAAGGAAAATGCCTCATCTACTCTGTCATTCCACCACCTATCTGACTTGTTGCCGTTCAGATCCCATTTGCATCTCCCGCAGTCCAATTTCAGGGAATATTCCTTGTTCAGCCTTCTTTGGCTACGCAGCATCTACGTAGTTCCAAATCTCCCTATCGTCTTCATTGGTAGGCACTTATCCAACCATTCCCATAATTTCGTTTTTTGATCCCGTTTTTACCTATTCTTGGTCCCTAAATGGGCCCTCTTCTCTTTCACCACCTACCAGCCTAATTGTTCTTTGCACTGTCTAGGTCTGCGCTTATTGATATCCCCCCTTAAACCCTTTCGGCATCCAGCCACCCCACAAAACCACCGCGCTGTCCTTACCCGCTGACCTTCTATAGATCCGTCCGTCGGCAGTGACTTAGCAAGGTTCGCTAACAAAGTGGTTACTGCCTGACTTCTACCGAAAAGGTTGTGATAACTCCTGGCCAGAACATCCTCCAGGCTGCCACACTACTGATCACCTTCAGATCTAGTTGATTGTCTGTGTAACCGTCATCCAACTGGGTGTTACCCCCAGGTTACCGCATGAATTCACCGACTTGCCCGACCTGATTGGGCTACTCTCCACCGCCCTTAGTCATTGTTCAAAACTATACTCAAGTTGGCCGACGCTATATGGGGTACCTTACATTTCTGTCCACTTTGACCACTATCACATAACCGGGAGTAAAATTCATTTTAATAGTCTCACCGGTCAGCGTAACGGGCTCCCGACGCTAGTCAACACCTCACAGCGCCCCACCATATTTCTCGAGTACTCCATCGAAGCTGTTCGGTTCATTCTCTTTTGCAGTACCGCATATAGTCGCCGGAATCCGGCGCTCGCCCATTCATCTTCAATCTTCCCTTCCCATTTCGTCAATCAAGACCTAACCAGCCTCGCTTACTAGCTACCATAATTATTCGCCACTTGATAAAGGTGATGACCAAGACCATTTGAAATGCAATACCAACCGCCTGTAGTCAATCGGAACTAGGTTGTTTATCCTTTTATCAGGTATATGGAAAAGCTGATTCTCAAACCCATCTATTTTTTTGTCTATTTGAGCCTGGCCCCCTCCAAGCCACTGCAGTTTTCTTCCCTTCCCATCGACCCTGAATATTTTCCAGGTCGCATCTGCAGCATCTTGTCTCCACTGGACCGCTTCCTCAGTGAATCCTCCTTGAAAGTCTTTTCCATAAGTCCGTTTACTATTCTTGCTGTTCAACGGAACACTGTATTCTTGGTGAAGTTCTTGTCTTCATGTCCACTCCCAAGCAAATCTCCGTGTCGCTCCGAAAATGGCATGAGCGAAAAAGCCAATCATGCTACCACGCCCATTTCGCCTTCATCCATGTTGAAGGCCTCCTCCGCAATTCGTTGTTCATCCTTGACAGCAATCTTCTCTGATTGCCGCTGGCACCACTGTTGCACCCTGATTTCCCAATGTTGGCTTTGCTGTCAACCGTGCCTTGTAGTGACACTCGTCCTAAGGTCCCTCGATACTGACCCGTCAGGTATCCAGTTGGTGCAACTCCGCGTTTCTTTCCACAGGTCTCGGGTCCTTTCTTAGATCTCTCTCTCACTCCCCCACTTACTCTCCGTTGTCACACAAATCGGCTCTATACCAAATGCCGTAGATTTGCATGGTTCATCCTCGGCCACCGGATCAGTTGCAGCCAATTTTCGGCACCTCATACGGCATAATGCGCGTTGTTCTTGCCTCGCCTTTTCGTTCACTACGTGATGTCCGCCGCCATTTACTTCACTGAATATTGTATGACAAGCACATTCAGTGTTTTTATTGTCGCCTTTATCAGCACTTTCATGTTTGGTCAGCTGTCTGGAACTTTCTCTTTGCCTGAGTCCAAAACCGATTTATAACTGCCGCATTGGCCATCTCCGCTTTAGTTCACTGAAACAAGGTCATGCTTTGTTGTGATATTACTGCAGAGCTCGAGCTCTGCGACTAAAGCTGGGAGTACCGACGAGGATTCTGTCTGTGGCACGGAGCCAGAAGGATGTTGCAAAAAAATAAATAGTCGGATTTCCGGCAAGGTTAATTCATGCAGACTGATTAACGATATTTACCATTAGAAATGGTAATGAACGGAAAAAGATTTCTCGAAATTTCTTACTCTAAAGCTACTTACAAGTGCTTGTGGCAGTGAAACAAACGAACGGAATTCTGAGCAGTGACTGTGAGCTGTAGCGAGGGAGCATTTGCTGTGGTTGAGAAAATTTTGTCAACAAATGAACATAGTCCGCAGGGTGCTGAAAACCAATACTCGGTCTGCCGACAAGAGAATTGCGGTATTACCGCAAGCAATGGGGTGATCCTTTTCACTGGAGAAAGCTTGGCTTATATAGAGTCGGAAGTTAGGCAGCGTACATAAATCACAGAGCTACTTGCTGTTACCGTCAAAAAGCCCAGGAGAAAACTGCGGTCGCTAATGTGTACAGGGGTCAAGATTGGGAAAAAGAAGAGGGCACAGAGCTAGCTCAAGCACTAGAACGACACTAACGGCTGAGAAGTTTAACCTGCCGAGATTGTGGCGGGACTCGGAAGTTGTACCCGCGGTAGCGAGGAGGATAGATATGTTGGGAGGTTCCGTGGCAGAATACTGTTCCTGCTGAGGAGGAAGCACCAGATGCAGAAAGGGAGATCAGCCATCCCCTCTTGACCTAATGATCATAAACTGCGAAGGCGACTTAGATAGGCCAAGCATTCACCCAACTATACGCAAGAGCTATCGAGTGTCGATCAATTTCACACCCTGCCTCTGGCTTTCGAGGGTCTCAGACGAACTGCCTATGAATTTTGGAAAGCTAATCGCTGCCGAGCCAAACGCAAAAGCAGCCAAGATGGACTAGAGCGTAACCGTTAAAAAGGCTGCCGTGGAATACGAGTTTCGGATATCCAAGAGAAACTTACTGCGTGTGCAGAGCAGGGTTGCTCAAATTCAGCGAGACAATCACGGGGGTCATCTCGATCTATGGACGGTGAAAAATGTGTCTGGAAGCGAGATGGGAGTTGATAAAAGTTTAAAGAAGTTGAAAGAGAAGGAAAGTGGCCGCGATACAAAGAATACCAAGATTAAGCCGTTAAGATAAAGGGTGGCGAAGAAAGAACCACTGAGAAAGCTTTAACAAATGTGGTTGAGGAAATCCTGGGAAAAACTTCGCGTATGCAAAATAAGACAGGGCCCTAAAAAAGGAGCCCAGAAGCAAAATTTAGGCAAATTGGGAGAAGTCTGAGGAGCTGTAAGCACAGCATAACCCTCCGAAGTGTGCATCAAAGGATCGGAGGTCTAGTAAAAACCATAAGACAAATAAAGAGCCACCGTCCGAACCAAAGGATGACAACCATCCGCAGAAGATTCACTACAAAGTAACTCACGACCCTCTCGCGCTGCCTACCTCCTTAATATAAGGTCCTTTTATACCAACAAAAACTTCACTCCCGTTTCATCCTAGAGCCGTGCCGCTTGGGTTTTACACCCTGCAAAAGTTCATCGCAGTTTTCATTATCCATCCTCCAAGGGCTGTTTCCATTCCACAATTTCATCAATTGGTTCTTTTTCTGACTCGACCCTTTTATGCTCCGTGGTCTTCTCTTTCAAGGGTCCTTTAATCTTATTGGTCAACCGGCGCTTCGATAAAGCGCACGACTTTCTTCTCCTATCTGGACAGCTCAGGATACTCTGCTGCAGTTCTTATGATTGTTTCTCTTGGTTCAGCTTCCTGCGACTCCTCATAGGACATTTGATTCTAAGTCTGTAAGTTTTTTGGCTGCCGCAACCCGGGAGTTGATTCTCCCACTTCTCGCCCTGGGCCATCTGCTTCTATGTGCGGGTTGCATTCCGGTTTTAGCAATAGCTCAATATGTTCTCGGGGCCAGCTTTTACACTCTCGGCATTGACATATCAATGCTTAGTATTTTCGGCACACTGAATGTTTCCGTCTTGATAACCCTCCATTTTCCGTATGAAACCATATATCATGTATTGAACATGATTCCACACTCATCGGCGAGGCCCCTCGTGCATCGCACGTTTCCACAATTAACTTCTCTGGTGCCCCCGTTTGGTGTGTTCTTGCCAGAAGATACGGAATCATTTTGTTTACCCAAGCTAAGATCTAGCAACTGAGGTCTAAGCTAATAACCCGGGAAGCTCTGTGCGAGTTAGCAAGGTGGGCCTGACAGATTAGGTTGTTATACTCAAAATTTGGTACAAATGCACGGTGAAGATATGAGGAATAATGGTCTGAAGGAAAAACACCGAAAGTTCGCTGATCTGTCAGCTTTCCCGCTTAAAAGCACAGGACAATCGAAAGTTCAATTCATCTTAGTTCCGTTCAATTGGCACAGGAATTTGTGTCCGTGGAGCCGACCATTTGTACAGATAGTCGTGTTGTCAGAGCACTTCCATAGCCCTCAACGCTGTGTAATGTTTTTCTCTTTCTGGAGGGCGGAAATTTTGTGGTGTATCAGCTCTGGCAGAGCGAGGAGAAAGAAATGCGTGAGCTGTCTCTAACCTTAAAAATACTTGACATAAATCGGGGCATACTGCCATCCAACATCTGTCTGCCTCCTTATTGAGAGCCTCAACCGGTGGGGTGTACACCGGCTCTCTCAGGTACTTGTTCCCATATAGTGTCACTCTAATTGCAAACCGAATTGCCCCTGCTTGGAGCATTGAGTGCAATTATACTATGGCTTACCTTGTGTCTCTCTGGGATCGAAAAAAGTGATTTTCTTGAAATTAGACCCGACAGTGATTTATCAAACTGAGCGGTAATATAATAGTAATAATATTTTTTCCCATAATATACGATTCAACATGCAGCTTGAACGCGCAACTGACCATTAAAAACAACGGAAGCACATCACAGCTTTGACAAACCATTAAGTGTAGATGTTCAATAAACCGTTGAGAGTCAGCCCGGATAGCCTTGTGGTTAAGGCTTTCGATTCACAATCGTTCACCCCGGGTTCGGGTCCTCGTGGGTGCTCGGCGGATGTGCATTGCTCATGATTCCCAACAAGGATGGAACAGCTGTACAGTGCTTCCATGGTTTTCAATGGTGAGTTGAGCGTTTAAGCTGCATGATGAATCATATTATATACAAATCTAATCTCCTAGCACTCAGTCGCTGATGTAACTTTATTTCGGGGCGCCCGATTCTTGCCAGGTGCATGACCATGTTTGGACGGATAAACTTCATGAACATGTTCAAATTTACGTCTAAAGGTAGGATGAAGATGCTCAGAAGGGGGAACAAAATGCGATGAAACTCTTATAAGTGTATGAATGCATGGAAATTGTAGGGAGTTAAAATGAACCCTAGGGTGGATCTAAATGGACCTCTGGTGAGTTTGAAATTCAAGGTCAGATGGAGAGTATGACTGGGGGTAGCGTCCATTTAGTCCCAAAATAATTTGAGCAGCCGCCCTTTCTGAGGTGATTGCTGTGTACTCCATGGGCGGTCGATTTGATAACTGAATTAATAAGGTAGAATTTAACTACTGGGAAGATTGGTTTAGGTTTATGGTTTTTCCCTTTTTCAATGGCCGTTCCTTTTTTTAATGCTGGGGTAGTAGAGTTTACAGATATCTGCATTGCTTTGGATTGTAGTTTAGAAAACTGTGGAGAGCATGTGAAAAATAGTCTTTACTTTCATTAAGAAAAGGAATACTTGATAGATTATACATACATAAATAGTTATAGACAGCTCGAATTTATGCCCTTAGACTGAGTAACATATTCTACTCATTGTCCCTATGTAAAGATATTCATTGAGAAAAATCCATAATATGCCAATAACTCCAATTTCGCTCAATCGCATGGAACACCGTTACAGTATTGGCGACCTTTTCGCCTTTACCACTAAATTACCACCAAATGAGCCCCATCTATTAGCTGCGCAATGGAAACATCTTTTATCAACAAGATGCACACTGGACTTATTGAACGTCCTCTTCCTAGACCCTCGACGACCTCTTCTCCGCCTACATCACCACCGACCACCCAGCACACAGCACAGCACGCGGCATCCGACTGAAGAAACTGCGGCTCACGAACGTCTATATATGACCGACGGGCCAATCAAAACTCACCAAAACAAATTAATTAACAGGACTAAACAAAAACAGAGGAAAGAAGTAAAACCGGTCAGCATTTCACAATGAAAGAGATTTATCAATTCTTATGGAAATGGCATTATACAGTGACATTTGTTTCTTCCCCATTCATGTCACAGCAGCTGAGTGATGGTTTACTACAGCACCTCTTGAGTGATTGGACGGTGCTTATGACTGGGGCGTTAACTAAACTTACTTGCGCGAGCAAAAACTACTTTTGGCGCAGCTTTCGAACACACATGATAACGGATACCTATTTTGGTGGTTTGTGCAGTTCAGGACAACTTCAAAGATACAACTCACGATAACTGCTAACGAGTAACGTTGAAAGCCCCAAAACTTCTCTGATAAATGGAATCATGTTATTTTCTTGCAAACTTAAAAGAAACCGTTGTTGCCAGAATGTGTGACCCGCTGTACACGTACATGTGCATATAAAAGCTTACGTATGCAAATATATATATGCATACATATATACATATATATATGCATATATATATATATATATATATATGTATGTATGAGTACGCTTTTACACTTGGTTGCATACAGGTGACGATATGTATGCATAAATGTATATATATAGAAATATATATATATACGTATGTTTAGGTGTGTATATATGTATACATGGGTATACGGTTACCTGTATGTATTTAAGTGTAAAAGCATATGTATACGTTCATACATATATATATGTACATATATATATATGCATATATATATAGACGTATATATACATATATGCATTTATATATCGTTACCTGTGTGCTTACTTGTGAAAGCATATGTATACATGCATATATATTTACGTATAGGTATATGTAAACAAGGATATATGTGTATATATATAAACGTATGTTTACCGCATGGAAGTTGTCCCGTGAAACCGAACGAACCGCGGCTGTCAGTGGCTGGGCTGACCATGCTGGAGCTCTTCAGGACTCGTATGACTTTTTCTACAACCACACTAGTGAACCACCCGGAATTAGTGGCCTATGGAACGGGCAACGAACCAAAAGTTCCGACGTGTCCCGAAAAACATTGAAAACGCGGCTAAGTGAATGGGAAAGTTTTTATTTAGTTGTTTAACCTAAGGGAAGGTAGCGAGGTGAGCCAAAAACCAGTCGGATAGTTCCAGCTGCAAAAACGTCGTGTTCTGCACCTTTGAGATGATCTGAAGAATGATTGTCTTCCTCATGACTTGAAAGAGCAAGTCATTTGCTCCAGACCCGACCGAGGGGGTTTTTTCTCCCCGCTCTCTTGCCGGTTTCCAACCGCAAAAAGTGGTTCAGCGCTCTTGAATTTTGTATCACTCACGTGGCTGCAAAATGCAATGTACTCAGAGGAAGTTCTCTTCGTTTTGAAAATTAGCACACTTGTGGTGTGCCCACCAAGTGCAGCTGTAGCACTGGACCCAATTAGTCGTTTCCTCCAGGTCTGCCGATGGTTCTTCCACGTGACGGGTGCTGTAAGAGTCTGGGTGTGTAGATGAACTCGCCACATCGAAACTTTACCTTTTCTCGGGTACTCCGTACTGCTCCGAATTCATTGTCCTAAGCTGTCGGAAGTGAAAAGGCTGAAGTGGGTCACCAATGTTTTGCAAATCAGCATCATTGGTATTTCCAAGCGTCAGGGCAGCCTTACGTTTTGGAGACGGTGGAAATGCCGTGTACTGTGATATGCTGGGAGCTGATTCAACAGTTCGCTTACGGGGAAAGACTTTCCTAGGTATGTTGCTGATGAACTGGGAAACTAGGCTGTCGTTGCTTAAAGTCACGCTTGTATTTTGCACTCTATCCGTAAAAGATAACTCCACATCCTTGCGTCAACCTAATCATTGAGCCAAATCTCCCAACCGAGGTACCATTTCCGTGAACTTAGTTTACCCCAAACTGTTTAAGGCCAAGGCAATGTCCCTCCTCAATCCCTGGCATATGGACAACTTTTCACTGGGACTAATTCTGTCCGAATTTTCCACTACCATTGCTTTCTTTGGTACAGGTGGGACAAGAGAGCACCAGTTGCCCGTCTCCGTTGCACAACGACCAACAGGTAGCCTGTATAAGTCGTGCTTATTGACGGTGGTAACGGCAACAATGTGGCTGCTTGGTAGCGTCATTGCTTAAAAAAGGGACAAGTGCAGGCGTGATTTACCCCCATGGCTACCATGACCGCACAGGCCCCCACACAGTGAACTCTCCAATGACTATGTTGACGACTAACACCTCGATAGACATGCCCGCTTATGTGCTTTTGAGCGGCTTCAAGGCAAAAGCCAGTAAGCCGTCTAAGGTAATTGGAGTACATGTGGAACCTAGTTGCTTACTTAAAAGAACCCACTAACTGCTTCCAAATCCGTCTACGCCTGCTTTCTTCCAACTCCCCGGGTCGCTCCAGGGTCTGGGCGAAGATATCTACCAGGGAGGGCCCAGAGGATAACCCTGTCTTCAAATATATATTTTCAACTTCGACTCTGTTAGTTGTGAAAGTCCCAAACGAGGTCGTTTAATTACCGCTATAAGCAGGCTACATGTCTTCACAGGGCAGCCAAGTTCAACTTAGATGTGCAAACGCCGCGGGGCCGCGACTGGCGATTGCAACTTTTAACCTACCGGAAAGTACCTTTGTAGACGCATAAACCATGTTTTGCACTCACTGATGGATGCTTCGTTTGTCGTCCACAGTCAATTGGCTCAACTGAAAGCAGTGCTTCTTCATATCACGAAGCGCATGGAACTGACAAAACAGTATCCGAGATTCACGGTATGGTTCCTGAAATGCGCAATACTGTGCAAGGCTGCGGTCTACAGTGGTGCTTTTTGGCCTTACGGACATTGGTAGCTGTTCTTTCTTTTCCTTGATGGCACGACGGTAACCTATGCCACTCTCATTCGGAAGAATGGCGTAGAAAAAAGATCTACCTGAACCACTCTCATCTATGAACAAGGCGTGCAATAAAGTGCACCCACCCCGGTTTGACTGATGCGTTGCGTCAGCCAGCACCGCTTCACAACACCTAGCCGCTAACAGTTCAGCCGAATGAGGCAAGTAGAAAAGGTATCTCACCACTTCGTCCTCCGACGCGATACGCAAATCTTCCTTCCCTTCTACCATCTCCTTTATTTTCAGTACATCCGACCGAGCATTTGGATGCATTTGCCTAGCCGTTAAAGCGTGCATATCTCTCACCGCAAACAACCGGTTGAAGCTGTTCCGAGCGTAAGTACATGGTTTACTAGCATCGTGAAAAGTTGCCATCATTCTGGCGGCCTCCGTCTCCTGATCTGCAGTCAGCCTCCTATTTTTGGTATACATCTTGTCACTGAACAGATAAAAGTCGTGATTATGCAGCAGACACTTGTGCACCAACCTGTACTGCGATTCGACAGCACGGACAATGAAAAATGCTGGACAACTGGTATTACGGTATCTGGGGGAATCGGTACATATCAGCACCACAACACTAAACTTGTGGCGGCCATTTGAGGTCTCCGGTTGTGAGCGAAACAGTACTTTGCATGATAACAAAGAAACGATTTCGGAAAGGCACCGGGATGCGTGTGCAGCCACTTTGAACCAATTTCACCATCATAAACATGGAAAGAAGTCAAGTTTTTCTTCTGAAAAACACTAAAATCATTATCAAAATCTGAAAAACTTGCGTACATATCACGAACCAAACGGGTGAACGTTCCAGAATAACCAATCACAGTGGCACCCGCGGCACCAGACGCCGTTACAAACAACTGCAGTGATAACCTTGAGTACAACGCTTGTGTACTCTCATACCAAGCACTCAAACAAAAATCGCACTATGACATTTCACGTCAATCTCATTTTCTACGGGCATCGATTCATCTGATCCAACCGTTTCACATGTAACAGTCCCACAACTTCAGTCGGGCTATATTTGAGCTCGTACGTTTAGACACTATCCTATGACTGGGCCGGATGGAGACACATGGAGGCTGGCTGATGTACACGGGGAAGGCTAGAAATCGGTATAAGAAACTGCAGTAGTGGAGACGATGGAGAAGAAAGTGAGATTCACTGCAATGGATTGGATATTGATGGAGCTTTGGTACTCCGCAATAGACGGTCTGCAGACAGGGCACAAAACTCATCGTAAAACAGAGGGCGAGCCGTAAAAGAGGTAGAGGGTGAGTCGGATGACAAAAATGATTCTGGAGGATTGGATACGGTAGATGCAAAGCACATATGCAGAAGGGATGGATGCATATCATAAAGGTCGGCGGGATGATAGAAAGAGAAATGGCCGGTGAGGAACTGCAGGGTGCAAAGCGAATGCCCATATACATATATGTGCAAGTATATACGTATATACTTATAGGAGGAGCAAGAGCAATAAACATGGGATCCTAGAAAGAAATTATCAGTCATTGGGAAAGGAGGGTAAGGTTAGATCAAATGGTTGTAGAAATGACTTCGGAATGTCGTGGTGAATTATCTTCACGACAGGTGGACATGGCGGCCCAAAAAAGAGAAAAAAGGAATGCCGAAACACACAAGAGGAGACAACTCTGAGGAGCAGTTCACGGAAGAGGGACGCTGAAGGCTAGAATCGAAGAGAGTGGGTGAGAATGTGTTTAATTATTTGTTCAATGCAGGTGCGACATGTGGTGACGGACCAGAAGAATCGGGTAAGGGAAGATCAAACGATTTGGAATTGTTGGTGAACATCATGACGCAACGTTGACTTTACAGTCGGTGGAACATAGAAAGCAGATCAAACTGAAAGGCACACAGGAAATGCCTGTGGTCCAGAAGGGATATATGAAAACTGACAGGCAGACATGAAGGGGGGTAGAAATGGGTATAAGAGACGATGCTAATGAGAGACGGTGAAGAAAAATGAGGCATCCGTTGCTAAGGATTGGACGGTAATTAAGCCTTTCTACACTGCATTAGGTGGTCAGCGGACAGGGCGAAAAACTCATCTTAGAACAGGTAGCAAACACTGGAAGAAGAAAAGGTTGGTGCAGACGGCAAGAATGATCTGTAGGGATTGAATATAGTAAATGTGAGATGCGGATGTAAAGAGAGCGGACGCATATCATGAGGGTCGGCGGAAAGATGGCATGAGAAACAGCCGGCAAAAAGAGTGCAAGATGCAGAGCATATATATATATATATATATATATATATATATATATATATATGAACAGATGTGCTAGAGGCAGTAGCAATGAGCGATGGGGTACTAGGAGAAAAAAATTATAAGTGATTGGAAGAGGCAGATGGGGTTGGATCGAAATGTGTAGGATTGACCTGGGACAGTTCAGACTTATGCTTTCATGATTGGATAACATGGGCGACCAACAGATAGAGAACTCTGGAGAAGAACAGAATTGATGCCGGCCGTGAAGATCAGACCATAAACGAGGGAAGATGAAGGACAGGGTAGAAGAGAACAGGTAAGAATGGGTCTAATCATTTGATCAACGCAAGTGCCACATGTGGTGACGGATCAGAGGAATCGAGTAATGGTAGATCAAACGATTTGGAATTGTAAGTGAACATCATGATGTAACGTTGACTTTACAATCGGTGGAACATGGAAAGCAGATCAAAGTAAAAGGAGCACAGAAAATGCTTATGGCGAGCAACATACGGAACAGGAAATGAGAACAATGACCGAAGAGAAAAAGGTAAGACATGGCCAATCAGATCATTTTGCTGCAGATGAAACACGGAGGAGGCAGAGAGGATAGAAGCAGGAAACACCAGGATAGGTAAAACCGAAATGGAACAAAAGACCCAAGAAGTGAATGCTCGACGGAGTTGGGACAATGGCACTGGAGAGTTGCGTGCCAGCAGTCAACTGAGCAGATGGATTTAGCAGGAGGATGCTAATCGGTACACTGCCTAATGGAAAAAAACTACAGAGGAAAGGCGGAGTCAAAAAAAAGAAAAATATGGTGGTGGTGATTAGATAATAAATGCGACTGTTAAAGAAGCGGAGTTTTGAGCGGCAAGTTCTAATATGCGGACTGGTCATGGGTGCAGGTGTGATTGGTGCTTAGTGGCATTAGGCATGAGGAGGGAGAACAAGGAGGGATCTAACAGAACGACAGGCATAAGAATGCTATCAATGGGCATTCTGAGCAGAGGGTAATACCAAGCACATGGAGATTAGAAGCCAGCAATGACGGCAGGTGGAAAGAGAGATATTTGCCAGCGTCGGCAGAGAAGAGTGGTTAGGACGATAGTGACTCAGTGCAATGAAAGTTGATGTAGAGAGAGGCGATAGGAGGAAGAACAAAACGGGTAGGTGTGCATACCGTGGTAGAGCGACAAAAATGGGAAGTGGTAACTGATGATAAGCGCTACAGGTGAACAAACTGTGGCGGAAAGGATGAGGAGCATCCAATTTTCAACCGACAGCTCTGAATTCGGTAGTCTGAGGAAAGTTAGAGCGTGCCATCCGCAACCGGTGCTGATGGGTGGGACTGCCCTTGCGCTGGGCACCCAAATAGAAAAACACTTAATGAAGTGAACACAGGAGGTGTGATCCATCGGTCTAATTGAGCTTGCACATCGTTGCAGACGGCCTGCAAGCCCGATGTGCGCCGGCCATAGCGGTGGACCTGACCGCGCCCCGCACCGTTGGAAGTGGCATGAGTGGTCATTGATGACTGTATAGGGGCAAAGCCATCTCGACTGGTGTATGTGGTCCAGGACCAATTGCCTATGATTTGAGACCGTGGACAGCAGAGCCAACGAGAAAGGTGAAAGGTAGACGGCCGTGTAGCAATACTGTCCGGGTGCACCTGCAAAGGAGATGGTCGGTACAGTGCCCGAAGTGGCTTGCTGTCATCGAGGATCGCCGGAAAGGGAAAAGGGATAGAGAAGAGCAGTCATGAAGTGCCCCAGCTGGGGGGCAGGGAATACTGAGGGGAGAAAAAGTAAAAATGAAGGATAACAGGCGAACGTGGGCGAGAAACAGGGTTATCTTATGAAGACAGGAGATAAGTTCGCTATGGATCGGGGACGACCATGGCCGTAGTTCGCGGCACCAGAGAGAGGGGGAGTGTTAAGCATAAAGTGTACCTATTGGCCTGTGGCGCAGAGGTAGTGGGTTTGCAGTGTGAGGCCTCTTTCGAGGGCCAGATCGGTGGAGGAAAACCCATTGGTGAGCAATTTAGCATTGGGAACTGTTAAGTATAACAAAAGTGTGCGCCTGAAAGCGAACAGTGAGGAGGCACTGCGTAAGCTAAGGGGGAGCTTACATGAGATTTCGGAACAGGCTGACAGAAAGAATCGGGACTTCAGACTAAGATTAGATTGAGGGACAGGGAGAGAAAAGGCACGATGTCGGACGGGATAGGGGCAGGGGGCAGCGAATGAGGCAGGACAGAAGGTGTAGGCCTGGTTGTGGATTAGCTTAAAGAGAAAAACCAGGTTTAGCCTCGTGCGACGAATCCACAGAGGCTCAGTTCGAAGGAGCTCACAGAGCTGGCGGTATGCTACGGCCATGGATACGCACAGAAGCGTTTTGGTGAAGTTATGCCGTACGTCCTCAAGAGATACAGTGGAGGAACGTGGCCACAGGCTGGAGGTAATCGGGCAATATTTTAGGAGCTGTCTTACATCTGATAGATACATGAAGAAACGACTGGCCGGTGGCAAGAAACATCGACAAATCAGGCCTAGAGTTCGCACAGCTTTAGCGATTCGGAACGACGCTTGCTCTGAAAAGTTAAAGGAACAGGAGTAGAGTACGTCAAGATCGATAACCGTGAGGAGTATGGGGATGGGCAGGCCGCCCAGACAAATTTGGCCGGGTGGTACAGTGCACTTGTAAAGCAGGTGGAAGCTTATCTTCGCATAGAATTTCATGAACCACGAGAAGCACCAAGTTTGGAGAGAGAATAGTCCAAGCGATACGTTGCACAGAGTCACGAATAAGTCATAAGGGAGGAAGGGGTAAATGACCTGGGAGACCGCTTACATCGATCTCACACCATTCCTACCGGCCACTGTATTTGTGGTCGCACGGTGGCACTTGGCCAGGTTTATCGGAGGGTCCCAGTTGCAGGGCCAGTTTTGTACGGCTGACACGCCGATTCCCGTACCTATCCTGACTATCTTGACGCTGTCGGTAAACAAAAAGCTAGGATTGGTGAGTTCACGTGCCAGACCACTGGTGGAGATTAGGTCTAGCCTTATTCTCTTGTGATTATATCTGTGCGTCAAGGGCTAGCCTCCTCCATCTGTCGAAGAAATGAGGGACCCAGGAAACTCACCAGTGCAAGAATCTGTATGTTCATGCCCCCGCCCTCTAGTCGTGGAACAGCCTGTCATGGCTATGAACGCAGTCTGAACGAACAGCATTCCTTTTCGAGGATTATTTGAGGTAGAAGGCCTACGAGTGGCAGTCCCGCTGGACTAAAATCTTTCTAGACTATGCCAGAAAGCTGTAGAATGGGCCAGAGAGGCATCAGCTAAGTTGCTTGATACTTTGGTGTGCAAAAATCTAGAGGTCTGTGTCCCATCTTACAAAGTTTTGTTGTGACCTCCTCCGGATTATTTTCCACAGACATGAGTTACTTATCAGTGTATGTATAAGAAAGGCGTGCAAGAAATGTCACGACTTGCCACTAAAACTACCACCGGCCAGAGAGGGAAATAATAAATCCCAGTGCCTGGATCTTAAACTCGCCTCCCCTTACAGTTGCTTCAGTATAGCATTATAGATATGGATGATTTGTTCATACATGCTCCTGAGTGTGGCACCGTGGCACATACTCTTAGGCTACAAAGGACAAACTGAAGGTTGTAAATGCCAGCTACGTTTTCCACAAACAGAGTTGCGAATCTGTGGAGCTGACTGTCAGAGGAAGCCGTGGGATGCAGGAAAGTACCTACTTTCAAGAACGCCCTAGACTTGCGATAGAACAGAGTTTCCGGAGAAAGCTGTATAAATGGTGGGGGTGGAGCAATGAGCCCCTGGTATTTTTGCCCATAATCTTATATCCGTGAGGTTGAAACTGACCCACAAATTCCACCTTCCAGGCCGAACATTCAAAGCGCAGTGTTAGGAGTCAGGGATTCGTCGGCGGTGCAACTATCTTGGGGCAATGTTGGTCTTGACCACTCTCGTCCCCCACAGAATTAACAGAACTAAATCGAAAAATGGATTGAGCTGGACGAAGCACAATCGATTGAGGTCTGTTACGTGAACTTGATCTAGGCGCTTGATCCCGTGAATCACAAGTTTTTAGAAGCAAGACTGCAATTTACTGGATTGATTGAAAAGAGAAGGAATCTGGTAGATAGCTTCCTAACAGAGCGAACGTTTTACAGTTACGACGGCTAGTTACGCCGTGAGATCAGAACATATACCCAGAAGGGGGCAACGAGGCTCGCTGTTCAGCCCTCTGATCCATATCATCTCCAGCTGCGGTCTGGCACATGAACTCACCAATCCTAGCTTTTTGTTTACCGACAGCGTCAAGATAGTCAGGATAGGTACGGGACTCGGCGTGTCAGCCGTACAAAACTGGCCCTGCAACTGGGACCCTCCGATAAACCTGGCCAAGTGCCACCGTGCGACCACAAATACAGTGGCCGGTAGGAATGGTGTGAGATCGATGTAAGCGGTCTCTCAGGTCAAAGACTTGGAAGTATTGCTAGACAGCAGTTTCAAGACCTCGAATTAGCGCACCTTAGAAGCAAATATGGCCAGGAGGGATTTCTCTCGAGGCAGATCCACCGTGCCTTGTGGAGGGTGGAAATGTTTCGTTTCCATCAACCAGGCCACAGTTAGGCCGAGCCTGAGGAACTGCACGCGAGCCTGGTAACGGCACTAGAATATACACAGTCTAGAGAATTCGCAACGGTCAGCCACCAGAAAGGTGACTTGGAAAAGCGGGCTTTGCCATGCGAAGCAACTCCGAGCCTCAGACTTGTCCTCAATGAAAAGGTGGTGCGTTGGTGGAGATTTGATAGGACACCGAAGGTTGATAAATTAGTGTCGGGTCTAATTTCAAGAAAAGCACTTTTTCGATCCCAGAGAGACACAAGGTAAGCCATAGTATAATTGCACTCAATGCTCCAAGCAGGGGCAATTCGGTTTGCAATTAGAGTGACACTATATGGGAACAAGTACCTGAGAGAGCCGGTGTACACCCCACCGGTTGAGGCTCTCAATAAGGAGGCAGACAGATGTTGGATGGCAGTATGCCCCGATTTATGTCAAGTATTTTTAAGGTTAGAGACAGCTCACGCATTTCTTTCTCCTCGCTCTGCCAGAGCTGATACACCACAAAATTTCCGCCCTCCAGAAAGAGAAAAACATTGCACAGCGTTGAGGGCTATGGAAGTGCTCTGACAACACGACTATCTGTACAAATGGTCGGCTCCACGGACACAAATTCCTGTGCCAATTGAACGGAACTAAGATGAATTGAACTTTCGATTGTCCTGTGCTTTTAAGCGGGAAAGCTGACAGATCAGCGAACTTTCGGTGTTTTTCCTTCAGACCATTATTCCTCATATCTTCACCGTGCATTTGTACCAAATTTTGAGTATAACAACCTAATCTGTCAGGCCCACCTTGCTAACTCGCACAGAGCTTCCCGGGTTATTAGCTTAGACCTCAGTTGCTAGATCTTAGCTTGGGTAAACAAAATGATTCCGTATCTTCTGGCAAGAACACACCAAACGGGGGCACCAGAGAAGTTAATTGTGGAAACGTGCGATGCACGAGGGGCCTCGCCGATGAGTGTGGAATCATGTTCAATACATGATATATGGTTTCATACGGAAAATGGAGGGTTATCAAGACGGAAACATTCAGTGTGCCGAAAATACTAAGCATTGATATGCCAATGCCGAGAGTGTAAAAGCTGGCCCCGAGAACATATTGGGCTATTGCTAAAACCGGAATGCAACCCGCACATAGAAGCAGATGGCCCAGGGCGAGAAGTGGGAGAAACAACTCCCGGGTTGCGGCAGCCAAAAAACTTACAGACTTAGAATCAAATATCCTATGAGGAGTCGCAGGAAGCTGAACCAAGAGAAACAATCATAAGAACTGCAGCAGAGTATCCTGAGCTGTCCAGATAAGAGAAGAAAGTCGTGCGCTTTATCGAAGCGCCGGTTGACCAATAAGATTAAAGGACCCTTGAAAGAGAAGACCACGGAGCATAAAAGGGTCGAGTCAGAAAAAGAACCAATTGATGAAATTGTGGAATGGAAACAGCCCTTGGAGGATGGATAATGAAAACTGCGATGAACTTTTGCAGGGTGTAAAACCCAAGCGGCACGGCTCTAGGATGAAACGGGAGTGAAGTTTTTGTTGGTATAAAAGGACCTTATATTAAGGAGGTAGGCAGCGCGAGAGGGTCGTGAGTTACTTTGTAGTGAATCTTCTGCGAAAGATGGTTTTTTCCGTTTATAACACCACTGAGGCTTTACATCTGTTGAGAAGTTTTACTTTGGCAGATTGCAAAGGACTTTTACGAGATGCATCTCTGTCTTGGGTGATTTGGTATTCTTCGACTTAGGACATTGCACTGTCTCTAGGAAGTCTGTAGGCCCGGCGCAGTTGTACTCACTCGGTTTGCACCTTTTACTAAATAACCATATATGAAACAGACAAATGTTGAGGATATTCAGCTAGCAGGAGAGGAAACATGCGCCTTCGTTGCTGTCTCAAGTGCAAGTCCAGAGGAAACACCAACGATTGTCAGTGATTAATTCAATGAATGCGACAACCGCAAGCTAGATGGACTTGGTATGCACGAGGAGCGCGAGGAAGCAGACAGCCACACTCTTTGCTCACGAGACAATCGCCCAGCAGGCAGCTGGGTCAACTGGTGAAGGCCGTTTAGTAGCTCTCCCCAGAGGTTCGAGGGGGAAGGTCCTAGGGAAGTGGCAGAGCAGCCGGATAAGAGTTGTGGGGAGAAAACAGGCGACCTGGGAGAGATATACTCGCACAAGCTGACATTGATTGTTTCTGCTATGCGGGGCGGCAAGAAAGAGGGCCGCTCCGGAATGCGGGAGGAGCTACGAAAGCAGGATTGCCGCGAACATCAAGGTGAATGCCAGGGTGCATTATGAATACATACACTCTAGGGCCACCTTGGGAAGAGCCGTAGAGGGGGTAAAGGATGAAAAAGCTACAAGGGCTTGCACGGGGCAACGAAATATTAGGGGTGGTACTGCGATTCTTTCCGGTGATGTATACGCCAGATCAAAGAGCTTCCGGAAGCTTATTAGACAATGCATGCACATCCCGGAAATGACAGTCTTTGAAGTCTGCGAAAAACGGGACCGGAAGTATCTGAGGCTCCTGTCGTCGAATAAGGCAGCGGACCCCGGGGCAGTTTATGAAGTGGCCACAAACCTGTTAGCCGATATGTAGGCTGAACTGCCAACTGTTCTATTCAAAGCATCTTTAAGTTGACATGAGGTACCACTGGATTGGCTCATATTAGACACCACTCCAGCCCACGAAGAGGGTGAAAGCGAGGCATGAGTGAATTCTCACCCGGCGAACCTGACTTTAAAACCACCGAAGCTCGTGGATAGAGTAACCTGAGACTTCCTGACCGGGCATCTGGAAAGGCACCGGTTATTATCACCACACCAGCACGAATTCATTTGCAAAAGTCATGCTTTTCTAACCTGAAAAGCAAGGTGGATGAAAAAGGTAGAAAAATCGACAAATGGCAAGGAATTGGGGTTTTCCATCTAAATTTCCAGAAGAAAAGTTACTCCGTATATCACAGGCTGTTGGTGAGCAAGCTTAAGAAGTTCGGGTCAAGTCCATTAGTGGAGAGAGGGATCACAAAAGAATTAAGCGAAAACCGTTTTCAGGTGAGGGTAGGGGTAGGTATTCCAGCATGTGAAGATTGCATAGCGATGTACCAAAGGGATCCGTCATGGGCCCCTTGCTGTTCGTCCTATTCAGTAACTACCTGGAAATTGAGCTGAGGATAACAGCTACGAATATGCAGGTGATGACAGACCGCTTGAAATGGCTGCAGATGGCACCGCACAGAGAGGTGTGGAAGGCGGTTATGCGTGATACTTGGAGTGCGATCCCCCCTTCAAAGTAAGCAAATGCAAATACCTCGCTGGAGATAGTGCACCATGGCTCAGTCTCTGTGTGGTCCCATCAGGAAACCAGACAGCTCTTGCTCAAGCCGTAGAGTTTTGGGACATAGGAGTGTTAATTAGGGTGGACTTTAGACCAGATGGGTGTGAGAGTGCCGCTCAAAACGTGTCACTCGCACCTTACCAAATGAAACGCGGTGAGTTCCAGGAGACCAAAGGTCTTGATACCAATGCACAGGGGCACCGTCAGACCCAAAAGAAACTCCGCGTCCGGGTCTGGAGTCGTTCCTCCTTGTGAGATAGGACGATCCGCGAGCTGGTACAACGGCGATTCACTGGGTGGCTTGGACACTTCCGCTGACTAGGCTGTGAGCGGAGTTTAGACATGGAAATCCTATGCTTGTGGGGAAGGAGATTCAAGGGAGACTTCATGGGAGCTTCGAGAACCGTTAAACGCATGAACATGCCAACTGAACTCGGGGAGTCTCTCCAGACTTCGGAGGGATGGCAGACCGTGAGGGCAAGGGCTCTAACTCGCGAAAGACCTCGTACGATTTGTAATTAGAAGCCAGTCGTTTGTCTTGGGATCTTGAGTCTTAAGTTCTTGGAGTGCTGCATGGGTTCGAGGCTTTGAGCCTAACTGTCCTGGCACTAGAAGGAATCTTTTATTGTCTGCCGGATTCATTGACCTAAAACGCGATCCACTGGAGGCAGGTGTTAGGAGGCATTGACAGTGAGCAAAACGAAACCAGCTTGACATCGAGCAGGCTGTTATCAACGAGATTTCCCCAACAGATTGAAGAGCTCGACATTTTCAAAGACATAGGTGAACTGAAAGCCCATGAAGGACGTGAATGTCACTTTCGCCTCTTTTGTTTTTAGATAGAGAATTACGGAAGGAGACCAAGGTGGAGGTCTGTAAACTCCAGCCCATCCAACATTCGAGCGAAAGGTATAGATCAATCCCGACACAATTCAAAACAAAGGAGGTCTCAAGCGGATACGGCACTATATGCAACAAAAATAAGCAACTCCACAATAGCCAAAAATCGGGTTTTTTCTGCGTTCTTAAGCCCCAACACTGAATAATGGACCAACAACTGCGGGCAAGCTAGAGCGAAAGTTCATAAAAAGAGGAAGAGGTTACCGAATGCAGTCACAACACATTTCAAGCTCAACCAGTAACGCTCGAGGCAACCGTGAAGGTCCGATCTGTGATAAAGATTTAGTGCCATAAAACAAGCAGTTAAAACCCCAGTGAGTATACCTCTTACAAATGAAGTCATTTTTTTTGTAATATGAATTTCGGTGAACAGAACAAGGTTTCTTGAGCTGGGCATCGGCCCCCTAAACCAGACCCGGACTTTTCTGGTGCGTATTTGTGTATGGCCGGCCTCAATAGCCGGTTTGCTCAACAGCTCCCCAATTCTTAAAACTAATCATCATTAACTGCAGCCTCTAGTTGGATAAGTGGTTCATCTTACAGTGGTCTTTCCTGGTTCGGCAGGTCCAGAGACCCGCCTCTCACTCGAGGAGAGCAGGCCGCTGAACTTACACCGCGGATGTCCGATTTGCTTACAAAAAGACAATCTTTTCAATGTCACGAAGCAACGAGCCTTCACGTGTTCGCACCAGGCCGTCATTTGAAGGTGATGTGCTTTCGATAACTCAGATTGGCCACTGGTTACGTGGAGTCTCTGAAACAACTGGCACCACTTCACCTGTTCTGAAATTGCTTTCTCAAATTATCTTCTCCGGCCGCTGCTGTAAAACTGGAAAGTGTTTCATGGCTCAAGTTGCCCAGAATGCAAGTGCAAGGTCGTTTGCCTATCTCCGTTGAAGAATCAATCTGTCGCGCAACAAATTTGTCGGAATACCGCGTATTTGCTCTTCGGATAAGTTGGTCTTTGGGCGTGAGCACTGGCAGATCACGACTGTGCCAGGTGACAGGTGGGAGTAGTGGTCCTTTTGCCGTCCGCTCACACCCCGCAAAAAAGTCATTATTTCGCCAACCGTCGGCTGTTTATCACAAATGGGAGGAGTATCCTCCTGACCAAAGGTACTAAGATCGCCCACTAAGGTGACTAGCATGAGCGGGAATGAGAAGCCACTGCACACCCCGTTGAAAAAATCCACGGGCAGTCATATCGCTGGACCAGTTTTCTATCAAATCCTCAATTCTCTTTGAGCTCCAACAATGTTTGTACCTTTGCCACCAAAAATCCAGAACGGAGCACCTCTTCTCAACATGAAACGCATCAGTGTCAAAGCGAGCGAATCTTTGCTCAGAAAATGGGGAACTGCAATATGACACCAGCGGTGCGGTCGTCCCCCTCCATTTAAGTTAATCTTTATCTGTGCTGACTGGAACCTGGATAATGTCAATGCCCCTCACCATTGATATAACCGCTTGCTCAGATGAGGCTACTTTCCCCATGAGGCAGTGCGATTCCCCCTCCGTGGCCAAAGCCTCACTCCTCAATCCGGACGAAACGGTCCTTCATAATGCGCTGGCAACGGATGCACTAAAATGTGCAGTCCAAAATCAGGCTGCAGAGATAGCCGAGCTAAGGGCCACCGTCCGCACCCTTAAGGATGAGCTGACCAGCCTGAGGAGTTTGGAAGTCAAATCCCTCCCGGTGTCCCAGGCAGCCGATCAGGTGTGTAGAGTTTCTGAGCAGCAAATTCTTGACGCCGCAAAGATTTTACAAGATACCGAGAGTTGCTCCAAGCGAGTCATCCTTTGGGGCCGCTTCCTCAGTTCAGATCACCCTCGTGACACCTACGCCCAGGTGTTTAATCGCCTTAAGCTCCCTTTCCCAATTAAAGGTCGGTCCACTTGGTTGGTAACCAAACGCACCAACCGGGTTCACGGTATTCTCATTGTAATGGGTTTCACAGATGCAGCCAAACGAATTGTTTCCTTGGCCGCAAAGCTCAAGGAGGAAATTAAAGGGCTCAAGGGAGTATCCATTGATAAGCCACTTCATCTGAGGCTCCGCAGTGAGAAAGCTAAGCCAGAAATTTCACAAAAGCCGATCCTAAGCTCAGAGTTGTGCCAGTTGTCCAGGTAACTCGCCTTGAGGACCGGGCTGCATGCCCACCAACCCTCGCTTCCCTACTGATACCATTTCCCGTCTCCGAAAGTACTCCCAGTAGTAGGCCTAGTGCCACTAAACATCTGTCGCCTACGAAAAGCATCCCAGACCCAATCATAGCCAAAAAGACTGTTTCAACGGACGAGACTCATTCATCCTTGAGCCCAGACATGAAAGAAAGAAGCAGTGAGGAGGTTAAAGCACCAGATAATATATCTGGTGCTGTCATGAAAAATAAGCTCACCAACAGGAAAACTCAGAACAGGGCATCAAGCAGTGCGCAGAAGGGCAAACCACAAAAAGCAGCCCACCCTTTTCGGAGACCGAAGGATGTAGACCGTCCACCTGGATTGATACCCCCCAGGTTACTAGACATCAAAACCTACCGGTCCCCCCAGCAGTCTGCTTACCCTCTAGCCCCCCAATATCTTCAGCCCCCGACTCTCCCAGGACCTCCTTTCCATCCTCAAATCCCCCCCCCCTTTCCCCCTCCTCAAATCCAAAACTAGCTGCCTCTGGCGATTCTGCAACAACTACTGAGCATGTGCTCAAGTGTTTTTACAGCAATCGCCTGAGTGTGTTGAATAAGATCCCGGAGCTTCGGCAGCTTGCAGTGGATAAGGAGCCCCAGACCATAGCCCTCACAGAAACCTGGCCCACCCCTGACATACTTGATGCCGAAATATCCATTCCGGGATACTTCACAGTAAGGCGGGACTCCAGTAGAGCTCGTGCTGGCGGGGTCATCATATACTACGATAATTCGGTTCCCCCTTTCACCTTACTGACAACCCCAACCTTTTCATGTATTGACTGTTTGTGGGCCGTCTTTAACCTCTCTAGGACAGACACCCTATTGCTTGGTGTTGTCTACCGTCCTCCCGCATGCAATTCAACTGACAGCCTAGGTCTCATAGACTTATCAGGCTCCCTGAAAAGCTACACAGACTTCACCCATCTGTTAGTCACTGGTGACTTCAACTCTCCCAGTACAAACTGGCAAAGAGCTGATGCCCCGGATATCACTTTCGGTAAACCCCTCCTTGATCTCGTACTGAAAAACTCATGGGTGCAGAACGTAAGAGATCCGACTAGATATCGCACAGGCCACGCCCCGTCCCTACTACACCTGGTCATCACCAATGATCGGTTCCAAATAGATGTGGTGCATTACTTGCCGCCCCTCGGCAAAAGTGATCACATTCTCACTGGATTCGATTACATCGCTAAATGGCCTCCTCTTCCCTCAGAAACCAAAATTTTGAGATCCTTCAAAAGGACCAATTTTGACCAAGTCTGTGCATTTTTTCGCTCCCAGCTAAATATAACTGACCCAGGTAACTCTGCTGATGAAATGGCAGAGAATCTCAGAGAGTTAATCTCCTTAGCTGATGGGCATTTTGTCCCCAGAATTCGTCGCCCACAGGCCGCCAAGCGACCCCTCCCTCGCCCCATTAGGCGCATTCTAGACGAAGGCGCAAGCCTCTTTGCTAGATATAAAGCCACAGGCCTAGCCCGTGATGCAGAAAACTTCAGGATCATACGGAACATATGCAAAGACATGATTAGGTCCTATCAGAATGCAGTCCAACGATCTGTACTTGATCGAGCACGGACCAATAAGGCATTTTTCTCTCAGTACATGCGCCGTCTTAGGGGTACAGCTCCGACGCCATTAGCCCTCAAAGATAGTGCCGGATCTCCAATCACTTCCCCTAGCCAAGTAGCCGAGGCATTCAGCTCCTATTTCCGTACAATTTTCAGCTCCATACCCATATCATCCCACCCTACCATGCATCCGTTATCTCTGACCACTACCCTTAACCGCGTCACTATTCCCATTGGTGCAGTCGCTCAAGGTTTCCGACGGCTCAACCAATATTGCCCTATGGGTCCTGACCTAACCCACCCCCGTATTCTCAAGGAAGCCGCGGATACATTAGCTGCTCCTTATGCCTCGCTTTTTCAGCAATGTGTTGACGATGGAGTTTTCACCCGTAACTGGAAAAAAGCAGTGATCGCATCCATCTATAAGAAGGGTAGTAGACACCTTGCTTCTAGTTACAGACCCATAAGCCTCACTAGCATCCCCAGCAAAATTTTTGAGGGAATTCTTAAGAGTGAGATTCTTTCCCATCTGCATAGAAATAAGATGCTCTCCCGTCCCAAAATGGGTTTCTTCCTGGCAGGTCATGCATCACCAATATGCTTACTGTCATGGATAGTCTAACGAAAGCCTATGATGATGGCCAGCTCTCACACGCTGTATTCATCGATTTTGCTAAGGCCTTCGATAAGGTCCCCTATGCCCCTCTTCTTTACAAGCTGCAGACATACGGGATCACAGGTTCCATGTTGGCCATCCTACGTAGCTTCCTTACCGACCTCACCTTTGTGGTTAAAGTCGGGAATGTTTTGTCTCAACCCTCCCCAGTAACAACTGGGGTCCCCCAAGGGTCGGTCTTAGGTCCTCTTCTTTTCCTGATCTATATAAACGATCTACCGGCAGCCCTTCCTGCGAACATTGCCATGTACGCAGATGATGTAACCCTCCGGACTTCAAGCGTTGAAGACCTGCAAATTGCAGTTTATGAAACAAAACGCTGGTCTTAGGATTGGAACCTCCCAGTTAATGATGACAAGTGCGTGAGCATGTCTTTCGGCAGAGAGACTGGTCACACGTTTTCCATTAATGGAGCAACCACACTGCCAAGGTTGACCGACACAAGGTGCTCGGTTTCTGGTTAGATTGTACCTTATCCTTCTCTTATCATCACGAACTTGCGAGCAAGTCTGCCTTTTGAGTCCTAAACATGATTTGAAGGTCCTTCCCGCGCATATCTAAGGATGATTTCCCCATAATTTTCGGCACGTATATCCGACCTCTGCTGGAGTACGGTAGTCAGATAGTGCACTCTGGTCTTGTCCGAGACCGTGAGATCCTAGAAAGAGTTCAGCGTCCTCCACCAAGGCAGTAAGGGGTCTATCCCACCTACCTTATCCCGTCCGCCTCTCACTCCTCAACCTCTATCCCCTTGACTTAAGACGCGTAAGAGGTGATCTGTTTTTGATGTTTCACCTTTTCGGATCAGGTCAAAGCGACTGCTTCTTCTCCGTCTGTCCAGCCTCTTCTCTCCGTGGTCACAGCAGAAACGTTTTCAAACCACGCACTTCACTAAGGATTAACGTTTTTAGCTATAGGGTTATTACTATGTGGAATGCACTTCCAGAAGATATTGTTCTCTCGCAGGACAAAACTATCTTCAAGAAAAAGCTAGACCTCTACCTGGGTCTCTCCCAATAATTCCTTTGTCAAAAAACAAACAAAATAGATGTCTTTTATTGCATATATGTTCATGAATGTCGCACCCCCACTCAGCTTAAGGCACTGTCCACAGTGTGACGCTGCATGACGTTACGTGTATCTTGTTTTCGCTGCCACCCCCTGCCCCCCCCCCGCTTCTTTTACTCTCGTTTCAGCTCGGTGAATCCGACAGAAGATCAAAGATTTCCTCAAGAACCGGGACAACTGGGCTCAAAGCCTAGAACTCGTGTAGTACCTCAAGACTTCAAGACTACTGCACGCATCTGGAGGCAGGTAAAGATGCATCCGTATAGCACCCCTGGGCTGCGACCGCATTTAACTGAAAGTGGACCAAAATAATCTATTCCGACAAGCATGGAGAGAAAGCAACCTTGTTGGCTCTACTGGCGGGCACAGAAAACATCATCTGTTTTCCTACGACGGCCGAATGCCTTCAGCATCTCCAACATCCCTCAAGCGTTCTCTTGAGGGCGGTCCCATTCCGCAAAATCCAAACCTTTCACAAGTGCGGAGAGTACCCAAGATGGACTGCGTGTAATTTTTTTGTGTGATACAGTCGGGATAATGAATCCGCCGTCGGATGAGCCTTGGGTTTCATCACCGGATGTTAAAAGGCCTGAACCTTGTTGCAGCAGTTCACTCGTCATCCTACACATTTCTTTTTGTTTAATAAAACCGGAGCGAGTGGTAATGGCGTCCAGTGCACCCGAGAACTGTTAGCTCGTGGGTTATTATTACTACCTCGTTATCATTTTAATTCTTTGCCACAAAACTTGGCCTGCCTAAAGAGAATAAAACCTTCCTCTACCTTAGTAATATTGTATAACTTCAGTGGCACGAGTGTCAATCCTAGATCCGTGGCACCGCCCCTCGTAATTGCAATACGTATTTTAGAACGAGCAAGCCGCACTACCGATCTCAGTAACTGAAACCAACTGGAAGACCTAGCCTGTCGTGAGTCCATGCATTTATCGTGCTCTTTGTGAGAATCGTACTCGAAAGCTGTTTCAGCCCCACGCACGATGGCTTTGCAGTAACTCTGAGACTGATCTACCGGCCTGACCCACCAGCCTCGTTGTCTGTCAAGAAATAAGGACCACTGAGCCGACAGCAGAGGCCACTCGGTGATGTTGTACCCCTCGATGCCAAGTCGGCTAGGTTAGCCTCCGATCTGACATGATGTCACCGCCAGGGTACAGACCACTGATGGAATTCACCCAAACCGTTCGTAAGGTACGTGCACATCTCGTTTTACTATTGTTTAGCGATGCAAAACAGTAGAATCCGTCCAGCAGTAGGTACAATCAAATTTGATTTGGGTTTCTTCTACAAGAGTCCAGGAGTTCCAAAAGACTAGTCTTGCTGCTTCCGACTCCGATCAAAGAATCGGTACCGTCCTCAGAGAGGCTCCTCTTGATTTGGTGTAAAGTAGCTTTCAGTAGCAAGCTGTCCTTTGAAATGATTCTGGAATACTCCACCACTCCATAGCTAATCCCTGAAGCCTCACAAAACATGTTGAGCCGTGCACCTTCGCTCATCCAGTCACCTCCAAAATCCCCGCGCTGAATTGTCAATGTACGGAGCAGTTCTGTAAGCCTGAGCCACTAATTCCAGCAGCGCAGTGGGCTTTCTCCAACTAGGCAGTTCCATCCAAGCCTTAAACGATACGTTGACCTCACCGGCACCTTGCATGGCAGAATCAGAGAGTAGGCTGATCTCAGTGGGCCGAACACCGACAAAACTACAGACGAAAAGCCAACTTTCTCTTGTGGCTTTTCGCGTATGGTAAGTGAAAGCTGAAAGGTGCTTTTACAGCGCTCCACTGCCGTCCAAAATTTCTTCCCCGTAATGACGAGCAATCAGCGACTTCCGAGGTGGGAAGTGTAATCCCACCGGACGGATGGAGGTGATTTGTGTAACCACTGAAAGTTCCTATCGGTTGCATGGTGATCTAGTGGAAGCTCACGGTGCTTCTTGCCTCTCGCAGTTCATGTACCATGAGGTTTTACGCTTCCCCTCTAATTTTGATAGGATTCGACTAGATAAAGTTCACAGTGGTGGGACTAAGCGACGATAGTCGCAAATCGAGCAAACCTTAGGCAATTCAAACAAACCTCGAAGCCAGAACAAGACTGATCTTTTGCGTCATACACGGGCAATTATCTCAGCAACCTCTGGGCAATTTACCGGAGGCGATTCTCGAACTTCGTTCTTCAGGAGTCCGGGAAGTGTCCGGCCTAGTATCTTTCGCGTAGCGAATGGTCCCCTTTGACTTCCTATGCTCTGTTCTTGCATCCAACGAGCCTCGAGTACATTGCATTAAATAAGTTTAACAGCGTGGGGCCCAGACACTTTTTCGAACATTGTCTCTGAGAAGAGACCACTACTTCGCTATTGATCTAAAAGAGTCGACCGGCCTCACTAGCAAGCTGTCCACTGCGAAGGCTTCCTGAATTTCTGCCGTCCCTTTAACAGTAAATGAGGTTAACAGCAGGGTCGGTCTCATCGAATGGTTAACATGAACCCTTGCAATCGTGCTGATCGGGAAGGGGTGGGCTCTCTGACCTGTTCACAGCTCTCTATAAGCTCACAAGTAATCTGCGAAGTACCCGACCCCGTGTCCAAGGGTGCCTTGACCCTCCTCAGCCCTTTAGGTGTCACGATGCCGACGGACGCGATGTCTAATCTCGCCGGTTAGAAATCATCGTATCCCGTTAAACAGACTATTTCTGGTTCATCCGGCTGAGTAGGTCTATTGTTTCGAGGGTCATACAGTTGCGGGTGACGGCTGCCCAAGCATCCGGCTTTGACACATTTCACTCCGAAGCGGCACCCACGGGCTTGATGAGAGTTGTTCAGACATGCGAAATATGAGCAGATCCTTTTTGCTGTGGACCACCCATCGGGTACACTCATCCCATGAAAGGTAGGACAATCTTGTAACCGACGCAGTGATTTTCATAAGTTGCACTCAGCTGACCTCTGGGGCTCCCGACTTATCGTGTACACTTTTACCAAAGACTGAATCCGGTTACAGTCGTTCCCTACAGTTTGAGCCGATGTCTGTTCCGTGGGGGCCAGCCTGCAACTCTGGTGTACGATTTGTCGAAATCGGCTGTTGGCCATGCTGGATGGACGGCCTACGAACTCTGTCAAACCGTCGAACGTAGATTCTCGCCAAAGCATGGTTATCTTCTCAGCTTCTCGTGCATATCGGCCCTGTAGATTAATAGATAGACATAGGACGACACATTCCTGTGTGTGCAAAGCACTTAGATCAGACTAGTGCTCTGAATGCTCCAGTGCTGTAGTGCAGTCCTGCATTTTCATCACCAAATTTGACAGTATTCCAGCTTTACCCTCATTTCCTTTTGCGTCAATAAAACACCATCAATCAAGCTTCTAGCCATCTTGAATGGTTGTCGAAACAAACCTTCTAGGATTCTGACTGCCCTGACGTACCGCACTGGTGGATCAAGCATCCTGCAACCTTCAATAGCACTTCCCTCTCACGAAGGTAATGCATTAAATACAAAAACCTTTTTCCAGGATCTTCAACTTCGCACCAAACAAAATCTTTGAATTGCCTCGTGAGTATACTATATCGCTCGGGGAACCCTCTAAAGGGGCTAGCTCCACTCTCGGCAGATCGAACGCTAAAACCCCGGTAGTTTCAGGCGGTCCCAAGGGTTCGCGTTTGCCGTTTGTGTCTCATTTTCGATCGTGATACCGTGAAATATATGTTATCCTGATGACTAGCTGGGGTCGGTTCTTTTATAATGAGGTTTTCTTTACTTTTGGTCCAACTGCAGATTATTCGCTCATTCCATCACTCTCACCGTTTAAATATTATGGTCCTCAAACTCATCGTGATTAGAAATGTATGGCCTGGCTCTGACAGAACTAGTAAACTTCGCATTATCCAGAGGATCAATAACTCCCAGACCATCCCCAGAGACTTTCCGAGTTAGTTCCTGTTTCCTCTTCTGGACACTTCCAACGATTTTGCTTGTCAAGATTCCACCTGAGTGCTGTAAGTTCCAATAGTCGCGAATCGGGCAAAGCGCAGTGAATTTAAATGGACCTGAAAACCAGAACAAGATTGATTCACAGTTTCTACGGTGCTGAAGTGAAATTCACAACAAGCACAAATGCATACAAACCTCAAGTATGCGGCCAGATGGATTCAACGGGAAAACCCAGAGGTTCAAAGCCCCGTGGTCCAAGCACGACAGCAAGAAACGGTTCAAAGCCAAATTCAGATGTCTTGCACACACAAACAAAGTGTGGTGCATGTACGAGCTCATCAAAGTAATGTCGTATATAGACACATTCACAAGGCACATAAAAATTTGGGGAGGATGTTAAAAATTTGTCCTTTACAGTGGGTGCCTACCTAGGGTGCACAATGCCCACTTTGAGGGCTTGACTGGCCGTGGTCATTAACTTATCTGTGTAAACTTCACCGAGCAGAACTGAACTGTTTCCGCTCCAAGCAACCCACGAGAGCCACTTCCGCAGTATTTTGTATAAGCCTCGCATCTAAATCCTATTCATGACAGGCAGCTACTTGAAGATGTGCAAAGAAGATTCACAGGAGTGTTCAACCAACACTTAAACAGGTCCTATAAACAGAGGCTTAAAGAACTGAAGCTGTTCTCTCTGGAGCGAAGGAGGGCAAAGTGGGATCTCATTGGGGCTTTGAGACTATGAAGGGCCTTTCGAAATTAGGAGAGGACCCAAGTTGCTCCAACGAAACACGTGAAAGACCCAGGGGACATAAGCTGAATCTTGTAAAAGCCCTTTGACACACGGTAGTTAGGGCAAGTTTCTTCTCCCAGCAAATAGTTAATCGATGGGATAAACTTCCGTCCTCAGTGGTGGAGGCCCAAAAGGTAGCTGATCTCAAAAGAAAGTTAACGGCCCACGGGAACAGCTTGTTCGAATGGCAAACTACCTCATGAGTTCCCTGGGTAACAGAACACATAGCGCCTGAAGCCAAAAAAAGATTTCACCAAAAAACAAAGAATTTGGGCCGTGCAGCTGCGCTCGGGCGTAGATGACGCTGAAATCCAACTTTCTCTTCTAGCTTACGAAGGTGAATTGACGCCCATTTTCTTGGGCTGGCCAGGGAAAATTGAGTATACCTATCTTCACACCAGTTTTCCCGACCCTTGCATGACGCAACCAAGGACTGAAAAGCTTACGGCGGCACACACAGCCCAGTCACTGCGACATGGAGGGACCGGTATCAATCGAAACACAAGGAAAACAAACAGTTCTCCTATTGCTCTTCCCCAAAAACTTATTATAATGGAGCAGTGATTATCGGCCTGAAGGAAGGTTCCTAAAAACAGAACAAAAAAGGTTGATGTGTTTTACTCTTCTGTCGGCCCCTGTCTTAAATAATTGCGGTCGGAGCGTGAGGTTATAAAAGAAGCCTCCGAGCCCCGACCGCGGAAGCTGACAGAAAAAAGGTACAATAACAGATTGACAAAAACGTATGCATTCAAAAGAGTCGAGAGAGACATTTAGGAAGCCAAACTCCTGAGACCCACGGGTCAGGGAAAAAAGAAAAAGTGTGATGAGCTCCAGGGCAAACGGTGCAGGGATCTGCCTCCCTGCTATCACGAAACACAAAGCAACATAACACACCACCCAAAGCACAACTGCTCTTCAACCTGTTTTGAAATAAAACAGAGTGTGTAGCAGTGATTGTTCTGTGTCGCCTTGCACGAGGAGTCCTAGTGAAGTAGGTGTCCTATATCTGACACCTTAAGTTAGCACATTTCCGCCCTCACTGAAGCCAGCATCGTTGCCACTTCTAACCAATTTCCAACTCATCGAATTTCTGATCCTCAGTTCCCTCTTCTCTGCTTGTTATTATTTTACCCTAGTTTATTATTTGCATATTTTTTCTATTTCTTTTCTTTTTCTTCTGGTTTTTCAAATTCACTACCACAACACCGGCCGAGTTGGTAGACGCGCTAGTAAGATAGAAATCCTTTAGTGTCCTCCTTACGGGCACCGATATGGCTGTCTAGAGAGGGGACCAAAGAAAGTGATCCTCGGAGTGTCCCCGTCGACGAAGACTGCTCGTCGTGCTACAATGTCCCATTTCAATGTGGTCTGGGGGAGCTCGTACTTCTACTGGTGTTCTCTTGTCTTGAGGAGGAGGAGGAAATGGATGGTCAGGTAATCAGAAACCTGAGGCATTGTCGTGGCCACGGTAATGAAGGCTGTTTTACGTTTTTTTGCAGCCCTTGAGGATCTCCGGAGCTTGAGTGCAGGAAGCCGGATGCAAATTTGGCTCAAGCCGTCGTATCTAGTGACTTGATCTGACCTGATCTGATCTGCGGTCGATGAAACAAAAAGCTAATCTGATGACTGGAACCTTCAGGTTAATGACAACCGATGCGTGAGCATGTGTTTCGGCGGGGAGACTGGTCACACTTACTCAACTAAAGGAGCAGCCACACTGTCAGGGGTTGACCGAAACAGGGTGCTCGGTTCCTGGTTAGATTGCAACCTGTCCCCCTCCCATCATCACAAAAGCTCAAGCCAGTCTGCCCTTCAGGTCCTGAGCGTGATTTGGGGGTCCTTGCCAAGCAACTCTAGGGATAGTATTCCCGTAATTTTCGGTGCGCATATCCGTCCTTTTCTAGGGTACAGTAGTCAGTTAATGTTCAGTTCAGTTCGGTTCAGCTCATTTCACTTTGCTCAGGACAGATAACGGCCGCGGTCAATCGAGCATCCAGAATTTCTTCTACGGCATGCCCACTAGGTTATCACCTTCCACCGCAAAGTTTATTTCTTAGAGCCCCTACTAAAAATAGAAGGGAAAAGTAACTCCCCCCCCCAACCGCAAGTCAGCTGCGAGAGTCACTGAGCATCTTGAGTGCTCACTAGCCATCATGTAACAAACGGAAACGTTCAATAATAAAACACATCACACCATCTGTCTGGCAACATGCTCAAACTTCCCTGTCAGATGTGATCTCAGTCCACTACCGATCTAGGGCAACTTTAAACGCCTGGACGGTCCCCAGTTCTACTACTCCTTCCGGCAGTCTATTCCAGTAGGTAACCACCCTAGTGCTAAAGAAGTGAGATCTAGCTATCAGCCTGGACCAAACTTTCGGCAGTTTCTTCTAGTGGCCTCTTGTTCTGGAATCTGTAGCCATATGGAATAGGCTTTCCGGTCTAAGCCCGGAAAAGCCTCTTGTTATGTTAAATGTCTCTATGAGATCCCCTCGTAGTCTCCCGCCTTCCATAGGGAAAAGTCTGGGATTCTGGAGCCTCTGTACATACATCTTGCCCCTCTGACCCTCAGCCATACGCGTCTCAAGGGGTTATACTTTCTCCAAACAGGTACCATCCATTTTGTTGAAGGATGGCTGTGCCTGAGCACAGTTTTCCAAAACGGGTCTAAATATTGACGTGTGCACCGGCACGAAAATCCCAGGTTGCTTGCACGAAACCGCTGATCTGAACGTGAATGGCCCGCCGCGTGCCTACTTTGCAGCTGCCGCACACTGATCCGACCACTTAAGATCAGAGATCACCTCAATCCCAGGGCCTTTTGCCCTTTTTACTGCCCCTTCAGTAACTGGGCTTTGGTCGCGTTCAACCGTCAGGCTTGTCGCCGCCCGTGACAACTATTGGCCGTTCCCAGGATTGAGAGGTAAGTCCCACATTTAGGCTCATTTGGGGACGGCACGTGCGTCTCCGCTCGGTTCCTCTCTTCACCGCTCTTCAACTAACATCACGTCCTCTGCGAAGAAGCGGCTTGGTGACTGTAGGACTGAAGCGAAATCATTATTAAAAAGAAGAAATAGTGGTGGGCCTAGTACGGAACCCTGAGGCACTCCACTGGTGAGAACTCTTCTTTAGGGTTTTTGTCACCTATTCTCACGTAAAACGTTCTACCGGTAAGGGAGTACCCTAACCATTCTTGATTCTGCCAACTTACACCAAATTTCCTCGATCGACTAGTAGAAACCGATGGTCTGCCGAGACAAATGCCTTGCTAAAGTCAAGGTAACATACTTCTACCCGTTAACTTCCATCCACTCTTTGAGCAACTTCGTCTAGAGAGCTCAAAAGATTGGTCAAACACGACCTGATTTTTGAAAATGCGTGATGAGCTGGGCGAAACGTAGAATTTTCTAGTAGGTGTCCGCGGACATGAGCTCGGATGATCCATAAAACTTTGCATAGAATGCCCGTTAGGCTGACAGGTATGTAGCTTCCCACCTCAGAGCGGGCTCCCTCTTTACGTATAGCTACCACTGCTGCCTCTTCACAGTTCTGTGGCAACCTTCCATGGTCCACAGTGGCCTTGTGTAACTTGTATACAGTAAATGGTCGGATACCAGCCGATGGCCTTACGATAGTAGGGTGGACATCATCTGGCACGGCAGACTCATGGATATCAAACCCTTCCAGTCTTTTGCTTAAGACCCCATCTGAAAGAATTAGTCATGTTATGCCCGTTGGGAGAGTTTCTCCGTCAGAACTTATCTGCACGCCACTATCCATTCTGTGTGCACTACTGGAATACCCGCCCAGAACATCTGCTTTGCTCTGGCTGCCTGCTGCCACCCCATGATCATGGGTAGACAGTGGTCAAAGAACCCTTAGACAGCTCGCAGCTATCATTCCTCTTTAGGTGCTTTTTGACACAAGGGGCCAAATTCATTTAATACATGCTTTTGTCATATTGCAGGAGGTTCACTATCTCTTTTCCATGCTTGATGTAGCGAACTCAAGCCTGGCTACTCCCGGAGGCCTTAGGGAGAGCCCAACTACAGTTTCTGCGCTTGACCGACTTGCCCATCGCAGCCCTTTACCACACATGCTTGCCCTAACCTCTCCTACGCCTCAAGGGAGCAAACTCGTTTTTTATGGTAAGCAAAGAGTTTTCATTCACTTCCTAGCGTTCTTCCGAACTAACATTGTCCCCTATGTCCCATATTATATCGACGGCTATACTGCGAAGCCTAGGAACGTCCATATTTACAAGGCTTCCAATCAACCTGGAGGATACTTTGGGTTGACGCATGCGACGAATGATTTTGACACTCACATGGTCGCTCCTACCCAACAGAGAGTGAACCTGCAGCTCCGCCACATCGCCCTCGTTGCTCTTCATCACAAGACCCAGCAAAGATGACTTACAGCCAGTCTTACATCTGCTGTACTCCCTCAAGTGTTGGAACAGAGCAGCCGAATGCAGCCATTGTAGATAGCCCTCCTCTTGGGTTCTCGGGTTACATGCCTCAGCTATCCAGTCTATGAGTGACAGTGTGAAGTCCCCAACCATGAGGGCCTTGTTAGCTTCCTTAACTAGCATGGTCAGTGCATGGGAAAATTGGGCGACCTCATCTCGGTTTGCCCTTGGGGCACTGTAAATGCAGACTACATTCACCTTCCTGTTCGAGGTTGTGAGCGCAACCGTGCACAGTTGCATATTCCGGGTACAAGCCGTGGTCCGCCATTCCGGATGGTTTGTACCTGCCCTTGTTAGGACGGCCACTCCTCCCCCACAAAATCATGCCCGCTGCCCTGCCTTTAGAAGGCAAACCATTTAGTATTATTGCCGGTGCTTGCTCTCTTTAGACAGCCATGATTCCTCAGCCTCAACTATGGAGGCATTTTGCTCCTCTGCAGCTCTGAAGGGCTCCATCCATCTGTTTCCAATGCTACATAAGTTATTATATACCTCCACCTCGTTTGCCTCGCCGCTTAGGTGTCTCTTATAGTTTGCTCCCGTGGAGTTCTCAGGAGCAACGCGTGTAACGGTAATTCTGACTGTGAGCAGCGCGTAGCCAATACAAAACTAATCCAAAAACCAGAACAAGATTGATTCCTAGTTTCTACGGTACCGGATTAACAAACTATACGCATCTATGAATGTGTACAAACATCAACTGTACGGCTACAACGTCTAGCAACGAGGACCAGAGTTCAACAGGGGTCAATGTCAGGTATCACCTTCTAGGCAGTCCAAGTTCTAATCAAAATTATGCCACACCACTCAAGCGAATTCTGAACAAATGTTGGAGTGTGGTGATTGATGCAAGTTGTACTTGTTCCAGGGTCAGTAAAGCAAAAGGCGTAGTCTCAACTATACAAGTATATGACAATGGCTAGGGAGGATTTCCGCGCATGTACGTTACACCGCCCACCAAATCCTCCCATGAAACGGTTAACATCCAAGGAGTAAATAGGGGTACCGATTCGCCCTACCCCAACTAGGCCATAGGTCAGTGCCTGCGCAGGTCGCTATGGATTTTTTCTATCATGGGCCAGTAGCAGGCAAGCTAGCAGGTCTCTTGAGGTTATGCGTCATCTCTCGACGTCTCAGAGTTTCTTCTAAGAATGACACGACATTATCCTTATAAAAAGGGGGCTCGGTGTGATCGGGATGCGTAGACAGATTACGGAAAGGGGATGAAAAGGCCGCCTGAACAAGAGTAAAGTACGTGGCAGGATGAAGACTGAGGATTCGTGATGAAAAATAGAGATGGCTACAGGTTGCTCGAACATCAGGGGGTCAACGTGTGGTGTCATCACCTGAGAAATATGTTCGACTCACAACTTATATACACTTGCACACAGGTTGAATAATAATACAAATAGGTCAAGGGAGAAAAGATATTTTTACAAACGGTCAGTAAATGCCTGCTCAAGAGTCTTCGCTACTTCACAAACAATGTCGTGCCGTGTGATGAACTAAGGTTTGGACAAATAACTCCATAGTAAATCGTGAACACCGCGTGAAATTGAACACAATTGTGCTCCAAAGACGGTGTGAAGGGTTGGGTTCTACGGTAGAATGCATGAGGAATAAATAAATAAATTCAGCTTCATCTGGTATCAGCAGACATGGATTTGTTTCGCAATCTAGGTTTGAATTCGTCAGCCGCCCTCCAACCCTCAGTAACTCGTTGGTTTGCATGGGGTTTAGTCTTTGGACACTGCTGTGCAGCAGCCTGCTTCCCTGGCTAGCTCGCGGGCCTCGAACTGGAAGGCGTCTAGTTGTAGTAGGCGTAGAACGTCGAGTTCGGCTTGATTCAGCTCTCCCGGTAGTATCGCCCCCATATTTAATGTGTCCTGTGGTCGTGCGCCTTTCATAATCAATAAGAGTAATTTGTATCATGCCCACCGGAACAAGGCCCTTAACATTTTTATCCAGTCGGGAAAGTGGCACCGCTTTTCTATTAAGCCTACTCTTTCCGTGAAGTTTGTAGCCAGTATCAGTCCTTTGTTATCGATATCGCCATCACCAGCCTTAGGTATTAGTAGCGTTGGCCACATCTCTTTAGCTGCAATTAGGAAGTCCGGTCCCATTGTCCACATCCGCAACCTCTCTAGTGTTTTCAGGCCACCTGAGCAGAAGCCGGCCGGGTAACTAGCGGATTGTACATAGTGCCATTGATCGGTCTTGGTCAACTTGTAGATTATAGTGAGCCTGTTGGCCACGAAAATTTTAAAGCGAGTGGTAATGTCGTTTATGTTATGTAGTACCGTGGCTGAATCCGTCCAAAAGTTTGGTTACCAGTTTATCCGGTCGAAGCATTTCCCAATCAGCGTCACGGCTTTCACGCCCAGTGCTGCTGCCGTCAGTTCAGGCCTCGGAATGGACACCGTTGTCAGTGGAGCCACTCTCGCCTCTGTGAATAATATCTGACTGTGCTGCCCGCCATTTCCGTCCACCCAGCAGCCGTAAGCAACTATCCCGTAGCCTATTTCTGGTGCATCAGAAAATAAGTGGAGTTGGGCGTCGTTTGTGCACTTGATTCCTGTCAAGCATCTTTGTATTTTTATCTCCCCAAGTTGGTCCAGGCTGTGCAGCCAGTCGCGCCATCGGTTATCGTCATCATCCTGGAGAGGTTCGTCCCAACCCGGTCCTCTCTGGCACAGTGATTGAAGCAAGCACTCTCCCGGTAACAACCATGGAGAAAGGAAACCTAGGGGATCATGGAGGCTTGGGACAGGTGATAGGATCCCTCTCCGTGTGGCTGGACGTTTGGGTAGGTCCAGGGTGAAAATGAATTCGTCACCTCCGGATTTCCATTGAAGCCCAAGCATGCGCTCCGTTTGTGAGGAAGGTCCCAAAAGCTCTTCATTACACTCCATTTTCTCGGACTTCGGGGTAACATTGAGCACCCCGTGGCTGTTTGAAGTCCACTTAGTGAGGTTGAATCCCCCGGTCTTTAGAGTGACGATCAGTTCGGTCATACACAGAATAGCAGTATTTGGGCCGTCAAAGGAACACAGAAATTCGTCCACGTAGAAGTGGTCCGCTGCTCTTCTTAACAGATTGCTGGTGCCGCGGAAACGCTTGAGGGTTTCCCGGAGGGAAAAATTAGCACAGAATGGGGATGATACCCCCCGAAAGGAATGTACGGTCAGCCTGTGTTCGTCTCGTGCACGATTTGCGTCGCTTTCAGGTCACCAGAGAAGAGGGAAGGCGTCCTTATCTGCAACGGGCACCTTCACTCGTAGAAACACTTCACGTACGCCCTCAGAGACGGCCACTTTTCCTGGCCGAAAACGACATAACGCATCGACTAGTGGTGTTGTTCAGCCTAGGCCCTGTAGCATATGGTCGTTGTGTGACACACCCTGACATTTCGCGGCACAGTCAAAAACCACACTGACCTTCCCCGGTTCCTTTGGATTCATGGCCGGGTGATGAGGTAGATACCACCTCAAATTTGCGGTGATAACCGCTATACCCACTCTTTCTATATAACCCAAGTCCGTTATGTTGCGTGGCTTGCGTGTATTCTATCTTTGATTGTGGTTCTCGAGTTAGCCTGGTTTTGAGGAAGCATAATCATTCAGAGCCATTTCTCGGCAGTTTGTCAGGTTTCATATTGGGCCTCCACGGGACAGGAAACTCGAAACGATCCATTACATACTTGGCTTTCTCAGCTACCATTTTCAAAGCCGACCTGTCTTGTCGTGATAGGGCATCTCTATTGATGCCCAGATCAGCAAATTCGGCGCTGTACAGCTGTTGGAATGCTTGTTCAATGTTCGCCGTTTCCACCGAAGTGCAGTAGATTTGAATTTGTATGCCGCATCTTCCATCTGTACTACCATAGAAGGTCCAGCCGAATACAGTGCGTACTGCGTAGGGTGCTTTGCGGCTTCCTATCCTTTGATCCAGGACCCACTGCGCTTCCGGTACGCCACAACCGATCAGCAAATCAATTTCGTTATTCTGCCACTCCCCGATTGTCACTCCGTCGAGATGCGGCCACCGAGTCGGAATCGAGTGCACTGAATGAGGTGATCTCATCGGCAGGTCCTTTATAGTGAATGCTTCTAGGGTTTCTGCTCTATCGTTGCCGACCAAGGAAGGGAGTTGTAAGTGCAGTTTGGTCGACTGGATGACTTCGGTGCCACTCACTGTGTTCACTGCTAACGGAGATGGATTCCCTCTGGTCCCATATCTCCCTGCAAACTCCTTCCTTACTAGAGTGGTATCCAAGCCACTATCTACGAAGGCCAAAGCTCTCATAACCCCTACTGGGGTTTCTACGCCGACTGCTATTTCTCCCAGGCGAATGGGCTTGCTAGTGGAGCGAGACACTGGGCAGAGCACACTTGGCTTCGGGGTTTCTTTGACATCCAGAATCTGGCTTTTGTATAGTAGGTAATGGCGCTTCCCATGGCATCCATCCTGACTACAACTGGGTTTCGTTCGGCACACCGCTGCTCGATGTGAATCGTTCAGACAGACGAAACACTCGCCTAGTCTCTTAGCCATTTCCCATCGCTCGTCGAAGTCTACGTTGCAGAAGGGAGGGCATTTCACTAGGTGATGAGGCACCCCACAAAATTTACACACCGTCAAGCATTCGCCTTCGCGAGATAATGTGCGTGTGTGTTTTCCCATGGTTGGCTCATACTTGGTTCCCTGGTCCAGGCTTGCGTCGCCGTAATCCTAGGTAACTTGCTCGTCTCGCGCACAAGTTGACCTAAACTACTGTTTGATATTCGAGCATGACGGTCTACAAACTGCGTCAGGCCCTCACACGTGGTTTCTCGTCCAAGTCCGCTGATCCCTTCGGCTTCCTCGGCCCATTCACTCGGTGGTTCTGTGGGTAAACTACGCACTATGGTCTCCAATGTGTGCAGAGCGTCCAGGTTCGATCAGTAATCTAGGTGATTCAATATGATTCTGCAGTTCTGCATTTTTATCACCGGGCTGGCTAGAGAGCCCGACTCGCCTTTGGAGCGTTTTGCCTCTGATAGTACACAACTGATCAAATTCCGGGCGACTTTAAATGGTTGCCCAAAAGTACTTTTCAGGATTTCACGTGCTCCAGTGTAACCTTCTCCGGGATCTAGCATCGAGCACCCGTCGGTTACTTCCGTGGCTCTTCCACGACTGTAATGTAGTAGATTCAAGAATCTCTGTCCTGGATCGGATATTCTTCTTTCCACAAAGTTCTCGTATTGATTAACGAACTTACTATACTGTTCTGCGATCCCTTCGAGGGGGGGGGACAATTCCACTCTTGGTAAGTCAATAACGTGGGTTACTCTGGTACATATAGACTTCAATCTTTCCAAGGAACTGCTAGGCTGGATGGCCGTATGCTCCGTGGTCTCCAGAGCCACCTCTTGCTCCTGCCTTCGGAGTCGATCTTTCCTGGCTGATTTCGCTTCTTCCCTAGCCTGCCTAAGCTGGGTTTCGAATTCACTTATTTTCAGTCGATGAATGTCATGAACTTCAAGTTCTTTACCACTAGCTGAAGTACATGAAAATGCACTGACAGGACTAGCAGACCTAGCAATATCTAAGGTATAATTATCACCAAAAATACCCCAAGGGACTTGTCGGGTTACCTCCTGTCCAAATTCTGTTTGCTTTTGCCCTCTTCTTGGCGTTTCTGATTGATTTTCTCCTGGCCATTCTAAATTGAGTACTGTAACGGTTATTCCGACTGTGAGCAGCGCGTAGCCAATACAAAACTAATCCAAAAACCAGAACAAGATTGATTCCTAGTTTCTACGGTACCGGATTAACAAACTATACGCATCTATGAATGTGTACAAACATCAACTGTACGGCTACAACGTCTAGCAACGAGGACCAGAGTTCAACAGGGGTCAATGTCAGGTATCACCTTCTAGGCAGTCCAAGTTCTAATCAAAATTATGCCACACCACTCAAGCGAATTCTGAACAAATGTTGGAGTGTAGTGAATGATGCATACTGTACTTGTTCGAGGATCAATGAGATGAAGAACGTAGTCCTAACAATACAAGTATGTGAAAACTGCTAGGGAGGATATTCCCACATGTACGGTACACAGCTGTAAGATGGTTAGGAACAGAGCTCGAGTGATCCAAAGAGTAGAGAAATATGCCTCCGAGAGTCGGTTGGCTGCGTCGGTCCGAGCAAACCCAGAGCGGTTCTACGCTTAAGTGCAATCCCACAAGTGTATGTGAGGAAGTGTAGCAACCTTGGAAGGAGCACAAGGACGACTAGCTCTGAGCAACGAGGACAAGGCTGAAATGCTTTTGGCATTCTTCAGGAGCATATATCTATCAGAAAATAATTAAGAAGAAAGAATGGAGGGCCCACAGGCACCTGCAATACCTGAACTTTCTGTAGGAGAAGAGATGTACGCGGAGTGGAAAACCATGAATGGAAATAAATCAGTAGGGCCAGATGGGATTCATCTGGCCATCGTTCGACCTCTGGCCTGGGTCCTGAAGGTGCCGGTGACGAGGCTGTATGAAGCGTCACTGGGAGAGGGAATTGTGCCGGGAGACCGGAGAAAGGCAACCCTGGTAGAAAATTGCAATACCGGACTCCATCGAAATGCCGAAAATTACCGGCCGTTTATCTAAACTTCAGTACTGTGTAAGTGCCTGGAGCGAATATTCAGGAAACAGATCTCTAGGCATTTGGTTCGAAATAATCTCGCATCAGAGGCTGAGCATGGGTTTGTGGCAGGCCGATCCTGCCTGACGAACCTCCTGCTGTTCGTCGATGAGGTCACCAAGCTCCTGGACGAAGGTTGGTCGATTGCTGTTTGCTACTTGGGCTTCAGCTTTGATTCTGTGAACCACAGATTGCTGGACGTCAAGCTGCAGTCTATGGGAATTGTTGGAAAGACAGGACAATGGATAAATAGTTTTTTAGTAGGGTGAACCTTTGGTTTTAAGGTGGGTAGTCATGTCCGAAAACCGGAAGGTATAACAAGTGGGGTGCCACAGGGCTCGGTGCTCGGCCATCTGCCCTTCCCCATCTTCACGAAAGACATTGCACGTGAACATACAAACTCCACATTTATATTTGCCGATGACGTCAAGATAGCTGGAGTAGATATAGAACTTGACGTGTTAGCAGCACAAAACTGTTCACTCAAATGGGACCTTCCACCAAACCCCACCAAGTGTCAATGATTGACCACAAATACAGGGGCTAGTGGGGATGGTGTGGGTTCGTTGCAAATGGTCTCGCAGATCGAAGACTTGGGCTTTGTAATGGACAACAGCCTCTAGCCGTCGAAGCAGTGCACCACAGCAGCTAATATGGCCAGGAGAGAACTCTTTCGAGTCAGATCCACTATGTCGTGTAGAGAGCCGGAGATTTTCGTTCCAATATACCAGTCCATAGCTAGGCCTCATATGGAGTACTGCGTGCAGGCCTGGGCACAGTACTTCCAGAAGGATATAGACTGTCTGGAGAAAGTGCAAGGGCTAACCACTAGAATGGTGGCTGGGCAAGGGGGGTTAGCTACATAGAGCGTCTCCGTGCCCCAGACCTGTTCTCGATGGAAAGAAGGCGCATTCGCGGGGATTTGATAGAAACCATCAGGGTAATGAAGGGACTGTCAGGAATAAGTCGAGAAGGCCTTTTCTCTCTGATCCCCGAGAGAGGCTCACGGGGGCATAGTCTTAGATTACAAAGGGAGCATTCGAGGCTCCTAATTAGGGCGAAGTACTTTACCAATGGAGTGGTACCCTATTGGAATAAGCCCCTGGAGGAGGTCATAAATACCACAACACTGAATGCTTTTGGGAAAGCAGTAGGCCTACGTTGGGCGGCAGTATACCTCGAATTATGTTGGACAGTTTTTAGGGTCAGACACAATTTACTCATTGCTTCAACCTTTCTCTACCAGGGCTGATACTGCTCAAAATTTCTGCCTTTCAGAAGAAAATCACGCAGTGTTGGGAGCTACAGAGCTCGCCGACAACACAATTATCTGGACACACGATTGGCTTTGGCCACACCAAGTCCTGTGCAAAACTGAACTGAACTGAACTGAACTGAACTGATCTGAAGCGCTTGGTAAGAAACTGTCTTAGTTTCAAGGTCGGCGGTTCTTGCGGTGGTGATGGTTCGTCTACTTTGTCCTAACACCTTTTTCTGCTAGGGTCAGAAGCATTCAAGTCAAGAAGGTGGTAAAAAAGATGACAAAGTAACTTAAATTTTCTCTTGTTACCTCATTTTTTTAGGCCAAACGACGTGGATTCGACCCCCCCGTTCCCACCAGAATGGGCAAGCACAAACGTTGCAAAGGTCCTGATAGTGCTAGCAAACTTCCTCAAGTGACACCACATACTCGATGTAAGCTGAGACTCCTGAAAATGGAAAGAATAAAAGACTACTTACTGATGGAGGAAGAATTCATCAAAAACCAAGAGCGCCTGAAAACCGACGAAGAGCGTCATGAGGTAAACTCCGTAGAATCTCGCTAACCACTGTTTGCAGGAAGAAAGGTCCAAAGTTGATGATCTTCGGGGAACTCCTATGTCTGTTGGCACATTGGAGGAAATTATTGATGACAATCATGTCGTTGTTTCGACCTCAGTAGGCAGCGAGCATTACGTCAGTATACTGTCTTTCGTGGATAAAGGCATACTCGAGCCTGGATGTTCAGTTTTGTTGAATTACAAAGTGAGTTTGTAGGCATGAGTGGCTAATTACTTCCAGGTTCACGCGGTTGTTGGTGTGCTCACTGATGAGGCAGATCCCATGGTTACAGTAATGAAACTAGAAAAGGCACCGCAAGAAACGTACGCTGATATCGGTGGCCTTGAAGCTCAAATACAGGAGATTAAAGAGTCGGTGGAACTCCCTTTAACGCATCCAGAGCTCTACGAGGAAATGGGCATAAAGCCCCCTAAGGGAGTTATTCTCTACGGAGCTCCGGGCACGGGTAAGTTTTTTTATGGACCGTCGCACATTAAGTTATCTAAGACACGATCAATCACACTGCAGTTTATTGCCTAAATCTGTCTGTAAGATCCCAGCAGCAGTTGGTTGGAGACGTCAAAGTAAATGACAAAGATAATCTATTGTTTGATCTATTTGTGAAACATCCAGAGGATTCTGTGTGGCCTCAGTTCAGCTGTTAGAGCGGACGCGGCACTGAAGTATGACTGGTTTTCATGCGTGGGTTCAAATTGCGCTGAGACTCAGACTGCCATTCTGTCAGGGTTATTCTATGTGCATTATATATATCGTATTATATATATATATATATATATATATATATATATATATATATATATATATATATATATATAGAAACGTAACGGATTACTGTTGACCACCGAAGGGTAAGAGAAGGGCGTTACGAGCAAACAGTTTTGAATACAGCCATGAGCACAATTGCAGAGGGACTTGATTTTTACGTTTATACGGCTAGCTCCTGGGAGGGGATAAGCTTCATGCACATCATCAATATACGGGAAGTTGCTACGAAGAGTTCTTGGAATTGGGTGCGAAGTGACGCCCCCAGCGTCACTCGGCTTTTTGTTCTATGTAGCAACTATAGTCCGTTCACAGTCAAGTGTTACCTGTTTGTGTCGGGAGCCGTTGACCGAACGGGCGGTTCGTACGCCTTTCGGACGGTGGTCTATCAATTCGGGATGCCCAGCGCATCCTGGTGATCTTGGTGCATGGTTGCCGCTGGCTCCCCGGGAACTCGTTCGCCATTCGATAGAGGTCACCTAGACCCAGGGGTCTATGTAACCCTGTTGATTCGACGAATTTCCTTGGTAGACGTTGGATCCCGGCAGGTTTCACCCGCCTATGCAGGAGCATCTGTCTTCGCATGCTCGGCGCCGTCTCACCAAGGTTTTTAGGCATTGGTTGCGCTCCACTTGGTTTAGCCCGCCTGTCGGGCGGTCTTCCGGGGTGTGGCCGCTGATGCATACTTCAGCTTCGTGAAGCCACAGGTGAGACTTGGGCAAGTGATGGAGACCAAAGAAATGGAAGATAGCCCGAGGGCACAACAGTCTGCCACCTCAGAGATGCCACTCCTCTCAAATACCCCTTACAGAAAGACACTCACTTTGCTCAACGTTTACATGAACAAAAGGTGATCTTTTGGTGGAGAGGGTGGAAACTTGGGGCTAGAAAAGAAATCAGTGTTACTATTCAATGCTCTTAGTTCACCACCTGACGCTGTGTGCTTACGTACGTCTTCGGGCGTGCTGAATACTCAGAAAATGACTAGCTTGCTCCTACTCGTATTTCGCAGTCAGATCTACCGACTTCCCTGTCGCCTAGTAGCCACTGACGATTATTTAGCTACCACTACATAGAGTACGGTCATTAAAACTTTGCGACACACCCTTGCTGTAAATCTCGCGTCACGTGTGAGTGTTCGACCCCAGCCACGGGGCTTACTGAAGTTGTAAATGTCTCTAACCTGAATGCGCAGGGGCTGCAGAGAAAATCTCGAGGTCTGATAAAAAATACCTCATCATACGTCAGAGGAAAGTAGGCTTACGAATCCGGATAATTTTTGGGGGGCTCGATTAAACTGAAATGGTGTCAGGTAAACAACACAGAGGGGGTAGAATGTGATCCATTGTTAGCTTGCATAACTGCACGAACATCCCGAACCTGTGTTCCTTGATGGCTTAGCCTTCTGGAGCATTGCGAATCAGATTCCCGTTAGTGGGATCAAAATCTTACACGTGATGTGTCCTTGCTGCATATGGGTGTTTGATTACTGTAACCTAGGTCGTGTTAGAGAAATAACCGTCATTGACCACTGAACGACAGGAAAGGCTGTAATATTCACAAAAAGGCACGAAAAATGCCTAATCTGTGTACTTAGCCATACCTCTTCCACGTCTTTTGTGAAGCTGGAAGTGCGTGATGTGGTAGGTGGTTTCCCATGTCCCGGACAGTGGAGTCTGCCTCGTTCGTTTCAAGGGATACAGTTATGCAATGACAAACCAACCATCGACACGCTCAGGTCATGGAGTAAGTGTGGGGAGATGCAGTTGTTGAATTGTATGGAAGTTTAACTTTGAGCCGGGAGTGAGTGCTCAAGCAGTTTCTTCCTAGTAATATTGAAGTCTTGAGGGCTTGTGACTTCACATATAAGTTCCCAGTACACGCAATAATGGTTGAAGGGTAACAGGGTCACAACTTCCCGGGAAACAGTAAACAGTGTAAAAAGTAGCTGGTTGAGGTTAGTCAAAGTTTCGATCACAGAAACCAAAATTCTGATTGGAAAGACCTATAAGTGAAGTTCCGAAGGTTGTTGAATGTAAGCGCGGATGCTAGCTTTCGGCGAGAAAGCATAATAGAGAGAATCCTAGGAAAACCGAAGGTGGTCTGTGTCTGACGAGTACGAACTCTGAGTTTCGGTCTAATGAAACGGGTAGAAAGGGTGCTGTGAATGGTCAAACTGCGGTTAAGATTACGAATGTCTGAAAGAGATAAGCGAATTACATAAGGCCAAATAAGTCCATTTTACTCGATCTTGCACTCAAGTGCTCTTTTTTGCTCGCTATATTCTGGTTTGAGTCAAAGTGAGCTGCTTCAGTTCAGTTCATTCAACCCTTAACCTCACACTTCTTTGCCCTGGTTTTGGTTTTTACCTCACTGCATAGTCGGATTTGGTGCAGTGAGTAGGAGCATAAAGTCCAAAAACCAAAGGCAAAGTAATGAACATAAGTCACAGGGACAGTCCGGATGCGATTACGCTACTGACCCCACCACACCTAGTTATGTCACAAAATGTTCCCAACCAACTGGTGGGCGGTTCTTGTGCGCTCCAACTCGGAAGTCTCACGTGTCTTACTTGACCAAGTCCACTGGTCAAGGTTTTCATACCTCTGCCAAGTCATGGACTAACCATCTCGACTTACCTTCCAATAACTGCTTTTTTATTGCATGCTTCCGCATGAGTGCAGCTGGAGGGACACAAACCCCATAGCCACGAAGGCCCATTGCACTATTAGGGATAACCGGCAACCAGACCCTGTGAAAATAGGTCACGTGTGGTAACCATCAGGACGACAGTGGATTACTGTCTATCACCAAAGTAACCGGTGATGGCGTGGATTCGAACCTCAGACCTCCGAAGTAATAATCAAACGCTCTCAACCACTCGATCACCACCGGCCTCAGAGAACAGCGTACGCCGAGGAAGTCTATCGGTGGCATGCATAACATGTCTCAGCCATCTGTTCAGATTCAATATTTGATCCAGAGACTGACCTCTGGTTCCTAACACCTTAAGTCTAACCTCAGCATTGCTGATACGGCTTTCCCGCCATATTCGGGCAATGCAACGAAGACATCGGTGCTCAAACACCGATAGTCTACGTCAATCTTCTACCCTCGACGGCCATGTTTCCGAGTAGTATAAAGGAACAGACCTAGCCACCACAGTGTACACTGGATCCTTAACAGACAATCAGATGTCACGCCGGCGCCACAGATGACGGAAGTAGGCAAAAGCCGAACGCGCCTTCTGTATACGCGATGAAAATTCATCCGATATCTGACCACCTGGCGACATGTAATTACCCAGGCAACAAAACTGATCTGCTTCAGCTAGGGCTTTCCCTGCCAAGAAGGGATTTGGTGGTAAGTCAACCCAGTACGGCAACAAAATTTTACACTTTGATGGTGCAAAACGCATACCGAAAATTGCTACGCTGTTGTTTAGTCTATCTAAAAGAGCTTGCAGCCTACCTGGATCTTCACTCAGAAGAACAATATCGTCCGCGTCTTCCAAGTCAAACGGTTTACTGGCTGAGCAGAAGTCGATGCCGTTGATCTCACACGAGGAAAGGACTATCTCAAGAACCAATTCAACAACAAAGTTGAAAAGAAAGAGTGAAAGAGAGCAACCCTAACATACCACTTTTCACGGTGAACTCGGGTGGAAGATCGCCGTAAGCACGAACTCGGCCTCGGCTATTCGCGTACAAGCATTAGAAAGGAAAAATAATTTTCTATGGTACACCGCTCAATGAGAGGGGCGCCGGAAAACTGTGCGGCCGACTGAGTTAAATGCCGTTTTCAGCTCGAGGAAGACTGATGTTTTCGGCCTACGAAAGGTATATCTTTGCTCTAAGATTTGTCGGTGTAGGGATGTGATCAATACAACCCCGACCGGGTCTGAAACCGGCTTGATTCTCTCGAGTACACATTTCACGGGCGCTGGATAATCAGTAGAGAACAAGTCCGGTGAGCAGCTTGAATGTGAAACCCAAGCTTGTTCCTCTGGTTTTCACAAGAGGGCCTTTCATTTTTCTTGTGAATCAGCACAATCATCGATTTACACCATTCCCTAGGAATCTGCTCACTATCCCAAATAATCCGGAGGAGTTTTGTTAACCCCGAAACCAAGGCTTTGCCTCAATCCTTGAAAAAAGATGGAAATAATCCATCCGGTCCAGCAGCTTTGGGCCTTATAAAATAACCATTCTCCTGCGTAAAATCCTTTTCTGATGGAGGAGTGATATCCACCTGCATCGTTTCTCTGGCAGGTATATTCGGATGGTCCACTGTGGGAGTGGGCCAACTGAAATGTTTCTTGAAGTGTTCCGCCGAGCGATCCAGACGACGTCCCTGAGAGTGAATCATTGAGCCGTCGGATTCCTTGATTAACTCACCTACACTGGGTTGGACCGGTGCCTCTGATCGAACGGAAAAGTTTGCGAGTATTGCCAAGAGACGCAGACTTTTCCACTTCCCTACATTTCGCAATCCACCACTGCTCGCGGTCATTTCTCAGACTCCTAGTCACTTGGCGTCTAAGGGATTTTACGCACTTCATTGAATGTGGCATCCGGAGGGACGAATCTGCGTGCATCTTACAAAGCCACTGATGTCGAAGATATCCATCGTTTGTGAGACCGACTTGAATCGCGGTCCTGGGCGGCATTTAAAGTTTCCTTGATCTGTTGCAAGCGTTCATCTGGGTATTGAACATCCGGCTGTATAGGTAATTATGCAGACAGCTCCATCCGGAAATCATATCGCCGGCTATCGTCCAAAACCAGCTGCGCGGGACGGATGGCATTTATGTTCGTGCGTCCACGGAAGCGAGCATGTACCAAGGCGTGATCTGAGTCCACAGGCGTTGACCAAAATGAACCACAGTCTTTCATTGATCCACGCCAGCGGTGACCAATCCCAATATGGTCAATTTGAGTCCAACGTTGTGAAGACGTAGGATGACGCCATGTCAGTCCATGCCGCTTCTTGTGGCAGAATTTCGTACTTGCCAGAAACAACCTGTGGTCAGAACACATCTGAATAAAATGGGATAGCAGATGGTCCTCTGATGTGCCTTTCGGAATCTCCTAAACGACCAAATTGGGCGTTGAAATCTCCAGCAATGACCACCACGTCTGTTGAACGCACGCTTCGTAACATCTAAGACAAATCCTAGTAGAATTCGTCCTTGGTCTCGGAGGAACTGCAGTCAGTCGGCGCAAACACAGACACGACGAACAAGCATCGACGCTTCAGTTTGTTGTTGTTGACATGCGCAGAACCGTTCAACCGAACTGCACAAAAAGACTGCTGAATCCGGTCTGAGAGTGCACGCCTGGTTCTCATGCTCAAAGCAATCCCAACACCAGCCTGACCAAGAGTTCTAGATGCCGAATCACCCGACACAATGAGTAAAGCGAGAACTTGAGGTTGCATCTGGAGTGCGAAGAGTAATCACAGAAGTGGGGTCTATTTTAAAAGTGTGAAGAGTTTCAGCGAGAGCAGCCTGTTGCTCCATCTGACATAGTGTGCGGACGTTAAAGGCAGCCAAGTGAAGTGAACATATAGGCTTAATATGCGCATTCGATTTATACCCAACTCCTAAACTGCTGCCTTCATCAGAGCTGCAGTTACCCGTGGCGTTTTGCATCGATCTCAAGTAAAAAGAAGGAAAATCGGTGGAACCTTTTACAGGGAAGTTATTTGAGGTTTCTAGGTGAATCATACTTCGTGGCTACCCACACCGCAGAAGGGGTTTTCCTTCGGGAACCCTAACTGGAGCCTTTGACTTGAAAGTCTGGCCGTCCCGACCAGCTACGTAAATTATTCGAAGACACCTCCCTTCCAAGCCAAACATGTCTGCACTTTTCGAACCCAGTTGCGCTGGACAGCCTCCAGCATGGTTGTTGGGATTTTTCTACACATATCGGTGATCCTCGTCTTCAGATGTTCATTGTTCTTCGGTTTTGGGTGATGAAGGAAAAGTGAAGCCAAATAAAACTTGCCGACATGCCCAAGATTCTCCAAGGTCACCTGATACGCCTTACCAAAACGATCGGAAAACTGCTCAATTACGAGGTCACGCAAACTGGGGCCAAAGTTACACTATATACGCACACGATCATGCACATATTAATTGCAGTTACCAAATATTACGCCAGAACAAACTAAAGTGATTTCCATCCATCACTATCTGACATCTCGATAAAGCCTTTTGAAAAGAATGATTGCAACCATGAGATTCATCATCATCTTACAGCATGAAACAGTAGGGCAAGCCTCACTGACCACTGCCTTTCTCACAATTATGCACGTTGAATTGGAAAGTATGAATATACAAGATGGACAGGGATTGGACCTACACGGATGGATAAAGTAAAGAATGCCCTAGTAGCCAACACACGGCATACACAGTCTAACTGTACAAACGCACATCGATTAGTCATTCTGATTCGACAGAAAGTGACAACACGATCGCCACTGTTCGCGGTTCACTGCCATATTCCTCAGTGTCTTCAGCCAACTGGTAGACGGATCTTTTGGACCCCAATCACGAAGAACTGAAGCAACTACTTTTCCTAAGTTTCCTGTACATTTTCTCACTACTCACTGCCACGTCATCTGTTGACCTCCACGTGGCTTCTTCCATTCCTGAGGAGGAACGGAGAATAGGACACGGTACGGTAGACATGTGTTTGCCATACGTAACACGTGCCTCAACCATCGAAGTCTACTAAGCTGGATACGCTGTGACAGAACGTTCTCTGAATTAGTATCAAATACTCGCTTTCTGACCTAAGCATTGCTCACTCGGCTACTCCACCCAATCCTAGCGATACTACGTAAACATCGGTGGTCGAGAACCTCAAGACGACGAATATCTTCCGCACGCAGACTCCAAGTTTCGCAACCATACAACAAAATTGAACGCACTGCGGCACAGTATACACAACCTTTCAACTTCAGTGAAATATCAGGTCGCCGCCACAAGTGCTTCCAGCCCAGCGTACGCCACTTGAGCCTTGGATATACGCGTGTTCACCTCCACTACTGTGTTCCCATCCGTCGTCACGCCGCTGCCGAGGTAAGTGAAGTGGTCGACAACTGCCAGCACCTCCCCATCGAGCATGAACCTCGGAATCGATGGCGTCCAGTCTTGTAACATTGTTTTACACTTTGAAGGTGCAAAGCACATGCCAAATGGAGCTACAGCTCTTGAGAGTCTATCTAGTGCACGTTGAGCATGTTCAATGGATTCGAACAAGCAAACAACGTCGTCCGCGTAATCTAGGTCACATAGCTTTTCACTATTTCCCAGTTCGACGCCTACATCCTGAAGATTTTGCAACGTACTCTTCATTATTTCGTCCATGACGAAGTTGAACAGGAATGGAGAAATGGGACATTCTTGTCGAACACCGCTGGTCGTTTCGAACGGACTTAATGGTTCACCGTAAACTCTTACGCGGCAAACTATCCTGTATAGCTCTTTGGGTCGTGGAGGCGCTCAAACAGTCACACCAGGTCAAGGTGCGGTCTGGTCTTGATGAACCATGAAATTAAGCACCAAAGTTTTGACTCGTAATCGGATTGGTGGTTTAGCAAGTTAATGGTATACCACTTGCCAGAGCCTGTATCGAACTTGATGGGATAAAAGTCATTATGTTATCAGTCCATAACATGGAAGGAAGGTAATAAAAGCCAAACCAGTGCACTTGGCCATTTGGAGTGCATCAGGTTTCCGCAGTGGATTGCGCGACCACGAGTTCCATCCAATCAGTGATCATATGCAGGAAGATATATTTACGTAACGGGAAAAGTGACACTTGTAGTTGCATAACTCAGCCAAAATGCAAATGTTATCTACAGTTCCCCCGCAGTTTTCAATCCCGATGATTGTCTTGATGTTTGAGTTAGATTGCTGCTGAGAAGCAGGAATGAGTGAACCACCGCAATCAGTGAACTGGTAACAGTTGTTACAATGTAATGAGATCCACTAAATGCCCTCAAATTTAGAAGACCAATATGAATATACGCGACGGAATCACGAACAAACTGCCGATGGATACTGTGCTAATGGCTGATATACCGTCGAGCGAATATTAACTAAATTGTTTCTTATTGGGATCTTCCATGCAATCGCTTCAAAATTAACCAACTTGACCAGTTTATTGACAACAGACACTTCCGTAATGGTTGATATATCATTACCAGTGCGACAGCAGTACGTCGGTAACTTTGTGCGACCACTCCGCGCTAATATAAACCATTTTTGAAGTTTTAATTAGTAGATCTCAGTATCGGTTATCATCATCTCAAGCCGACAATTCAGGAGATTTTTTCGCCGGGTGTCGAAATCTGACTAGTGCTATCGTTTTCAGTAGCGTAAGAATTCGACCCTTCTGGGATGGATCCACTCCCGGTGAACGTACTAATATATATATATATATATATATATATATATATATATATATATATATATATATATATATATATATATATATATATATATATATATATATATTCTTATGTTACACATGACGCAGTCCTATTGCCAGAGTCTCAGTCATTGCGCGACCACTGCTTAAAGATGTTGACAACAACCGATTATCCCCACAATATGGGGACGTTTTCGGAATTCCAAAATCTTGAGAACCAAACATGAAGTTCTCTAACGAGCCGCACCCCGCCGTCTTTGGAAAAGGCTAGAAAAAGGCCATCTGATCCCTGCGCTGTGTGACGCCCTGATGCCTGGATCCGCTTTCGGACTTGTGGGAACGGACCAGTGGACCTGTGCCGGGAGCGCTACAGGAGAAGCTGACAGTCATCTCGGTTTTGTGCTCGTTCATTGGTCATGTATATGGTCTGTTTCCGTTCAGTTTTCTTTTTTTGTAATAAGTACTAGTATAGTAGGCTTGGTTTCTGCTTGAGTAATGTCGTGATGATGGCGTTGCATGTTCGTACATTCCGGAAATCATTTTTGTTCCTATAGGGAAAACACTGCTGGCGAAGGCCGTGGCAAATCAGACCTCGGCTACATTTCTCCGAGTGGTTGGGTCCGAGCTAATCCAAAAGTTTCTGGGTGATGGCCCCAAGCTTGTTCGCGAACTGTTTCGTTTGGCGGAAGAAAATGCTCCAAGCATTGTCTTCATTGACGAAATTGATGCTGTCGGAATAAAACGGTATGATGCTAGAGGTATTGATTTAGTAATGAGTCAGTTGAGAACTGTAGTCATGATTTTTTGATCTAGTTTATCCGGTGCTTTTGCTTGTTGCGTTTATTGTACTTTCTTGATCGTCGTCAGTTGGAAATCTGTGCTGGCTTGACTTTCGGGTGTGCTCCTACTCGAAATTCTTTTACCCAAATGCAAGGTTATTTAAAGCTGCAGTTCCCAGGGTCGTAGTTATCAGTTCGCCGATAATACGTCAGCTCCTTGTGGCTCTGAGGTGGACCCTCCAAAGCGTAACTTTTTACCGAAGCTTCTAAAACAAGCCTCTCCAATAGTCGTCATGCCGTGACTAGTGCGAACTCGTTGGCTAACCATGCCGGCATCCTTTACACACGTGTCCGAATTATATTTTGATTGTTTGGATTGTCTACAGACCGGGTTCAAGAACGTTCCGTGTCCTTCACCTGCATTGGTACACAGATCAATTATGTACGGTATTTGTAATGACTTGAAAGGCGCCTTCGATTCTGTTGATCGAACAGCGCTTTTCGGTGGTCCTCAGCGAAAAGGTTTGCCCCGGAAGTTCGTGAACCTACTGAGATCATTGTAATCTCATACTTCTGGCCGCGTAAAAGTTTACGGTGAACCATTAAGTCCGTTCGAAACGACCAGCGGTGTTCGACAAGAATGTCCCATTTCTCCATTCCTGTTCAACTTCGTCATGGACGAAATAATGAAGAGTACGTTGCAAAATCTTCAGGATGTAGGCGTCGAACTGGGAAATAGTGAAAAGCTATGTGACCTAGATTACGCGGACGACGTTGTTTGCTTGTTCGAATCCATTGAACATGCTCAACGTGCACTAGATAGACTCTCAAGAGCTGTAGCTCCATTTGGCATGTGCTTTGCACCTTCAAAGTGTAAAACAATGTTACAAGACTGGACGCCATCGATTCCGAGGTTCATGCTCGATGGGGAGGTGCTGGCAGTTGTCGACCACTTCACTTACCTCGGCAGCGGCGTGACGACGGATGGGAACACAGTAGTGGAGGTGAACACGCGTATATCCAAGGCTCAAGTGGCGTACGCTGGGCTGGAAGCACTTGTGGCGGCGACCTGATATTTCACTGAAGTTGAAAGGTTGTGTATACTGTGCCGCAGTGCGTTCAATTTTGTTGTATGGTTGCGAAACTTGGAGTCTGCGTGCGGAAGATATTCGTCGTCTTGAGGTTCTCGACCACCGATGTTTACGTAGTATCGCTAGGATTGGGTGGAGTAGCCGAGTGAGCAATGCTTAGGTCAGAAAGCGAGTATTTGATACTAATTCAGAGAACGTTCTGTCACAGCGTATCCAGCTTAGTAGACTTCGATGGTTGAGGCACGTGTTACGTATGGCAAACACATGTCTACCGTACCGTGTCCTATTCTCCGTTCCTCCTCAGGAATGGAAGAAGCCACGTGGAGGTCAACAGATGACGTGGCAGTGAGTAGTGAGAAAATGTACAGGAAACTTAGGAAAAGTAGTTGCTTCAGTTCTTCGTGATTGGGGTCCAAAAGATCCGTCTACCAGTTGGCTGAAGACACTGAGGAATATGGCAGTGAACCGCGAACAGTGGCGATCGTGTTGTCACTTTCTGTCGAATCAGAATGACTAATCGATGTGCGTTTGTACAGTTAGACTGTGTATGCCGTGTGTTGGCTACTAGGGCATTCTTTCCTTTTCCCACCCGTGTAGGTCCACTCCCTGTCCATCTTGTACATTCATACTTTCTAATTCAACGTGCATGAAGGTGAGATAGGTAGTGGCCTGGAGTTTTCCGTGCTGTTTCATGCTGTAAGATGATGATGAATCTCATGGTTGCAATCATTCTTTTCAAAAGGCTTTATCGAGATGTCAGATAGTGATGGATGGAAATCACTTTAGTTTGTTCTGGCGTAATATTTGGTAACTGCAATTAATATGTGCATGATCGTGTGCGTATATAGTGTAACTTTGGCCCCAGTTTGCGTGACCTCGTAATTGAGCAGTTTTCCGATCGTTTTGGTAAGGCGTATCAGGTGACCTTGGAGAATCTTGGGCATGTCGGCAAGTTTTATTTGGCTTCACTTTTCCTTCATCACCCAAAACCGAAGAACAATGAACATCTGAAGACGAGGATCACCGATATGTGTAGAAAAATCCCAACAACCATGCTGGAGGCTGTCCAGCGCAACTGGGTTCGAAAAGTGCAGACATGTTTGGCTTGGAAGGGAGGTGTCTTCGAATAATTTACGTAGCTGGTCGGGACGGCCAGACTTTCAAGTCAAAGGCTCCAGTTAGGGTTCCCGAAGGAAAACCCCTTCTGCGGTGTGGGTAGCCACGAAGTATGATTCACCTAGAAACCTCAAATAACTTCCCTGTAAAAGGTTCCACCGATTTTCCTTCTTTTTACTTGAGATCGATGCAAAACGCCACGGGTAACTGCAGCTCTGATGAAGGCAGCAGTTTAGGAGTTGGGTATAAATCGAATGCGCATATTAAGCCTATATGTTCACTTCACTTGGCTGCCTTTAACGTCCGCACACTATGTCAGATGGAGCAACAGGCTGCTCTCGCTGAAACTCTTCACACTTTTAAAATAGACCCCACTTCTGTGATTACTCTTCGCACTCCAGATGCAACCTCAAGTTCTCGCTTTACTCATTGTGTCGGGTGATTCGGCATCTAGAACTCTTGGTCAGGCTGGTGTTGGGATTGCTTTGAGCATGAGAACCAGGCGTGCACTCTCAGACCGGATTCAGCAGTCTTTTTGTGCAGTTCGGTTGAACGGTTCTGCGCATGTCAACAACAACAAACTGAAGCGTCGATGCTTGTTCGTCGTGTCTGTGTTTGCGCCGACTGACTGCAGTTCCTCCGAGACCAAGGACGAATTCTACTAGGATTTGTCTTAGATGTTACGAAGCGTGCGTTCAACAGACGTGGTGGTCATTGCTGGAGATTTCAACGCCCAATTTGGTCGTTTAGGAGATTCCGAAAGGCACATCAGAGGACCATCTGCTATCCCATTTTATTCAGATGTGTTCTGACCACAGGTTGTTTCTGGCAAGTACGAAATTCTGCCACAAGAAGCGGCATGGACTGACATGGCGTCATCCTACGTCTTCACAACGTTGGACTCAAATTGACCATATTGGGATTGGTCACCGCTGGCGTGGATCAATGAAAGACTGTGGTTCATTTTGGTCAACGCCTGTGGACTCAGATCACGCCTTGGTACATGCTCGCTTCCGTGGACATCGTTAAACGCTAATGGAAGCTTCACCGACCACTGCCTTTTTCACCGTGTGCACGCTGAATTAGAAAGTATGAATGTACAAGATGGAGAGGGACTGGATCTACGTGGGTGGCAAAAGGCAAGAATCGCTTAGTAGCCAGCAGACGGAGTACACGGTTCAACTGTACCATCACACATCGATCAGTCATTCTGATTCGATGGCATGTGACAACACGGTCGCCACTCTTCACGGTTCGCAGCCATATCCTTCGATGTCTCCAGTCAGTTGGTTGACGGGTCTTTTGGACCTCATAATTTGAAAATGAGTGCTTAGGAAACCTTTACCGCTCAGAACAACAGTGGCCTTTTATTTCGTCTTGCTAATTGAATCTTGGAGTACGCTGGTCAGTGTTTAGATTTATTGTCGAGAAGTTGGTTCAGTCAGACGTGAATCGTTTTCTACACCACAGAATAACAAGAACCAGTAGTTGGACGTGATGAAAGAAGCTGGTGATTGACCATTGCTATGCTTTTCCATTCGACCGGTTGTTCGAGATGAGTCCTTGAAGCGAACGCAATAGCCGTTTCGCTGTTTTGCGGAAGGCCAGTTAATTACGCCAGAGGTGTAATTCATGTATATATGATAGTTGTTAACGATGCGATCATCGTACATACAATTTTGATATTCCGGTTCAGCAAATAGTGATAATTGAGCCATACATTTGAAATATTGCCCCATGAGACGTCATCTGAGAAATAAGCTTGTACCTCTTATTGTTGCTTTGAATTATTTTATTCTCTGAACACTCCACGAAGAGACGCAATGTAATACAGTTTTAATTACCATTCGTATTCACGAGGACCTTTTTCGTTCCAAAGATATGAATCCAACTCGGGAGGAGAGCGAGAAATCCAAAGAACGATGTTAGAACTTCTCAATCAGTTGGATGGTTTCGATTCCCGAGGTGATGTGAAAGTTATCATGGCGACTAACAGAATCGAGACGCTTGATCCTGCTTTAATTCGACCTGGTCGTATCGATAGAAAGATAGAGTTCCCCTTGCCGGATGAGAAGACTAAGCGCAGGATATTCAGTATTCACACTAGCCGGATGACGTTGGCGGAAGATGTCAACATGGAGGAATACGTATCATCCAAAGACGAACTATCAGGAGCGGACATTAAGGTAAGTATCAGTAGCCTCATCTGCTACGCCCGTTTGTGCTTTCCACATCCACTCGTTTTCCATATCTAATGAGTACTACCCCTACGGTACCGATTCGACTCACTTGGCCTCACTGATAATGTCGTATTTTACCACGAAAGTTTCTCGGACCACGGTGTTAGTAGTTTCAGCCGGTGGACTTACCTGTCGTGTTTCTTCGAAGGATGAGGCGGGTAAATCCATCAATGTTAAGAAATTCTGTGTTCTTCGAATTACTGCACTTTCGGCTGATTGGTTTTAGAAACTTAACCGATCTGATTAATATTCAGATACTTGACAAGTTTTAGTATCTGCGCAACGATGTTTCAAATAAGAATTCCTGCTTGATGTCTGGTTTGGTTTAAGTAAACCCCAATCTGACCACTTAAAAAGTTGGTGAAATATTGTCTTTTGGTGGTGGACAATTATCCACCGTCTCCCGACTCGTAACCAGGATTGACCTTTTGGAATCTTGTGTGGTTCTCCACTCCCAACCTCAGGGCTAGGTTAATGGTTATCTTTAATTATGCATTGGGCCTTGGGGGTTGTGGAGTGTACCCTTTCCACTGTACTCGTTTTCAAGCGTGTACTAAGAAACTTAATTGTAGGGCCTTTTAGAGTTCTGTCAACTTGAAATGTATTGGCGAGACATTCCTGCGTCTAATGTGAGGTAAAGAATACGCACATGCGTTTACGCCACTTCTCTTGTTGATTTGGATATTTGGTCGTTCCGACTCTTAAAGCCTCTAAACTAGGCGTATGCTGTCTCCGAAACGCGCATACAAAACCCAGCTAGTGTGACCACTCTTCGCACCCCAGATACAACCTCATTCTCGCTTTATTCTGCGCGTGTCGGGTGTTCCGATATCTAGTTCTCGTGGTCAAACTGGTGTGGGGATCGCTGTGAGCACAAGAACTGAGCGCGCACTACTAGAATGGATTCCAGTCAGCACTCGTTCGTGTGCAGTTTGATTGGAGGGCTCTGCACGTGTCAGTAGCTACAAACTGAGACGTTGATGCTTGTTCGTCGTGTCTGTGTATGCGACCATTGAATGCGAAGACTAATTCTATGGAACTTTGTCCCAGCTACTTAGAAGCTTCCACTCGACGGATGTGGTGGTCATTTCTGGAGAATTCAACCCGCTAGTTAGATGTCTGGAGGACTGCGGCATGTACATTAAAGGCCCGTTTGCCATCCTGGCTAGTCGCACTGATAACGGTGATCAACTAATTCAATGGTGCTCCGACCAGAAATTGTTTCCAGCGCGTACGAACTTCCACCACAAGAAGCGGCATAGGCTTACGTGACGTCCTCCCACGTCTTCACAACGTTGGACTTGGATTGACTGTGGGCGTGGACCAATTGTAGTTTGACGTTCATTTTTGTCTATGCCTGCGCGTTCTGATCACACTTTGGTACGTACTGACTTCCGTTTACGTCTCATCTATCGTCGCGCCAAGGCCACCGTCTCGCATAGTTGCTTCTAGACGATTACTGACGTTCAGCTTTCCAGACAGCTGTTTGCATGTTTATCGATGCGACCGGATGAGGAGGATCCTAATGAACGCTGTCAACAGCACAAGGAAGCCGCTTTCATTGCCACACAAAACATGGCACAAGTCCACTTCGTGGTTAGAAAACCGAACCCCACAACAGTGTCAATAATGTAGACCACCTGAACGCTACTTTTATATATCCCTCCTGTCGCTGTCCCTTTTCGTATCACCCGTGTTAGTGTAGACTTTAAACCTTTCTCTGCGTCCGACATTTAAAATTCTCAAGTCTAATGCTTCGTCTCCTGCAAGTCTGGATGACCTGCTATTTTCAGGCATGGAACTGCACGGTATGCGAAACCCATGGCAATTTTTTCAAACGAATCCCTATGAAATTGTTCAAGTTTTTGTTTTAGGCGGTCATTCACCGTTATTTCAATTCCGAAAGGCTGCAGCACAACTGGAACCGGAAAACGCTTTCGTCGGATAGCTCTTACATTTGCAGCACTAAGAATTATTGAGAAGGCTATGCTTAGTCCTCTTCGACACTGCTAGATTTACCTCCCGACCTTTGTCAGTTTGCCTGCAAACCCAAAAGACCCATTCTCGATGCTGTAACCTTTCTACTAAATAACTAGGTAGATCTGCCCGCTGTGTATTTCCTGATTATTCCCTATCCTTCGATTCAGTACCCCGTTCCATTCTTCATAAACCCGGAGTTTTCAATTTTCTCACCCATTCTTGCCCGACGTCCTGACTATTTTCATAATAGAATGTAGAAAATTTAGATGGGTTTCAAATGTTCCAAACCCGTCTTCAACAGTTCTGGGGTTCTCCAGGGTGCTATGCTGTCTTCGTTCCTACTTTCCATGTATATCAATGGCCCACCAGTTTCCCCGTCGGTGGTATTTAAATACGCTGACGATGTTGTTCTTTGCCAGGTTGTTTCCGACCCCTCCGATTTCAGAAACTTCAGTGAAAACCTATCTCAAATAAAACTTCAGCCGATCTGGTCTCAAACTAAACCCTTCTGAATGCCCTAAGTGTCTCTTCGGAATTCCCGTCCCTCTCTCCCAGCAAATCCTGCTCCCATTAATTCCGAATCGCTATCTAGAGTGAGCTCTGCCAAGTACCTTGGAGTTAACTTTGATAACAATTTAAAATGGACAACTCATATCCAAAACTGTATTGCAAAATTGCGACATCCCGCTTTTCAAGTACGAAAACAGACGCCGCGACCAGTTATTTCCAGGTCCGTCTTACAGTATGTTCCTTCTGTCCTGCTTTGCTGTTCCTCTGTGTTGTCTTCTGGCCTTTTGAAACAGGACCTTAAAAATCGGCACTGTGACTAGGTAGTTATAACTCACGTTTCATCTATCCTTATTGGTGCCCTTTTGACTGAACTCGTTGATCAGCGCACTGAGTCATGTTTGACCCTAACCCACAAGATACTCCAGGAGCTCAATCATCCGTTTCACACACACTTGTTTTTTTGTTGCTCCAGTGCATTCTCTGATTCTGCTTTGCAGCCCCCTCCGTTGAGAATAAATATGTAGTGTTTTTAAAGTCCTGGAAAAATTTGGAAGTATGTCAGCCCATCTGAATAGCATTCTGCGTCGGACTACTTTATTGTTTCTCAGTAGGCAGATTATCGGAAAATCCTCTGCTGCACAGAGAAGCCAGCGTAATTGCTTAGACCGTATATTTTTGCACACTGGAAACTTCTCGCCTGTAAAAGCTTCCGTGGCACCAATCAACGGGCAAACATCAGCATGTAGTCAATTCCTCGGTGCTCTGCAAGGAGCTAGTTTAGCTTCAAATGTTATGAAGCTGGTGGTTCAAATTGCTTTCCGACAGACTTATTGCATGCGGTAACAGGTTAAGTGTATTAGTATCAATTCCGTCTGAATTCATCAAACAATTAAGAAGTTGAATCTGTAGAGCTTGTTGAAGAATGAAAAATACCATCCATATGGTACATATAAAATACTTTGAAGGCATTATTGTGTGCATGATCATTTGGCTTACTTCGTGTTGCTTCTCAATTTGCACTAGAACGCCGAAAAAGTCCAAAGGGACGCTGGCTGATTGCGATAACTAAGAGACTTGGTTTTCGTAGCAGTTCGCTGAAATTTCGTGACTTTTCATGGTGATTTTGCGCCGTTCCTCAGAATTTCGTTGAAATCTGGTAATCGGTTCATACTCCAGGAAGACCCTTAATCGCTTTCTAGGACACAAATAGGGTGTTCAGGGCCACCCCATTTCGTAAGCGACCGCTCATTTAGCGTCTCAGAAACTGAAACGTAGGGTGCTAACGTCACAAGTATTTGCCATACTGTATCAGCCGGTCACTGGAGGACTTTACTGCACCGAACTGCGCGAGTGTGCATCACCAGAAAAACAATTCGCCGTTCAAGTGGGAAGGGGTGCAGTGCCCCGACATTGACTGACGGGGTCGTTGACAAAAGTGTGTAGGAGGCGTGCGAAGAGCCAATATTGGAGGGGTCTTAGAACATCTACCAATAATGGTTTGGGTGACAGTTACAGAACAACATGCTGGCCATAATAAGGCAGCGGAATGAACACATGATATACAAGGACAAGCTGAAGGTTGAGAAGCGCAAAAATAACGGTAGTCTGATAGAGATCCATCGTTTTCGAGAAGTATCGATACCAATTGGCATCCGAAAGTGATAGTCCTGGCGTGGTCGATTGAAATAGCAGTGATGTGCATTCGCGCTGTTCGGGTAATTAGATCATATCTGGCTGAGAATGGTGATATAGCCAATAAATCTTTATCTAATTAGAGTGGTTGCGATTACGGGATGATGTAAACGAGTGTATATCATGACAACTAAAATTTAATTCATTTACTTCGATCTTTCTCTCCGTGTTTCGGACGAATAATGGAGGGGTTATGGTGTACATATGGGTGCATTTTTTTGTAGCTCCATGTTTGAAAATCTGTAGTGTCGAACTCGCTAGTCCTCCCAATTTAGACTAATACAGTGGGTGATCAGAATTGACAACAAAATTTGGTCCACTTGTCTTGCTTCAAAGTCATTTCACTTTTGAAGCAACTTTCTGACTGATTTAGTGGTGCAATAACAGGATGACCAGTCTTTAGCACGTCTTTATTGGGATGAATGGGTGTGGGCAGTAGCGTGTTCGACAATGTCTTTTAACCACCGATCTGTGTCGCTACCAAACGTAATCCGTGTATTTCTATATACCGTACCGTTACATATATGGTCGAACAGAACAATGAACTCCGAAAAAAATTGCCGACACGTCCAAGATTCTCCAGTATCCCTGATATGCCAATTTACCGTAACGAGCGAAAAGCTGCCATACACTGGAAAGACGAAGGAAAAAACCTCGACAGAATGGCGACATATCCATACGGACGCTTTGCAACATAAAGCCAGAAAACAATACCCCACACAAACTAGTCAGACAAAATCCGAAAGCCAATAATGAGATCTTTTCAGATATACCAAATTTATTAGGGGAATGAAATGCGGCTATAAAACACCACTTCAGCGGGACTTTAAAGAAACGCGTGAAAGGACGAAACTTCAACTAATTGCTATGAAAAACAAGTTATTCGATTTTTACTACGAGTCGGTGTCCCCTTGGACTTCTTTGGTGTTCCAGTGTTAATAAAGAGATAACGTGAATTATGCTAAATGCTACACTATACACGCAAATAATCGTGTACACAATGATTGCAGTTACTGTGTGAATCCCCCCAGAACGAACAAATGTAACCATTATTCATCTCAGTTTGACAGTTTGGTAAAGCCGAATCCATCCGCTAAGCAGTGAAAACATCGACACTACACGGTTCCCGATGAGTAATATCAAAAAATTCATGGCGTTAAAAGGGTTACAGTATCTGATCTGTTGTGTGAGTGGTAATACTCATTACGGTCCACATCAGGGAGCTTTTGCAATAAAATTTCCATGCCTTCAAGACATTAGAAAATGCACCATACGGATCGTAATTTCCATTCTGTCACCGGTGCTGCAGACCCAGTTTTTAATTTCCCGATATATTCGAAAAGGATTTAGTATTGATAACATTGCCTTGTTACGGAATGCAATCTGGGCCATCGGCTGAAAGACCTTGTGGACTTTGGAGGAGGTGATTACATATGAGCAGTATGGCATTGTATGTGGATGACGGGACAAAATTTCCCCGGAAGCACGACCGGTTCCGCGGTTATCCGCTCAACAGGTATGCGTACCCGGAACTCTTCCGCCCAGTCATCCTTATACTTGAGCACTCCACAATTGCTTTACAGCCGTAATCTCATTTGAATCAAATGGAGCGTGCATGGACGGAGAGTCCATTTTTAGAATCACACGGTGATTCTTCCACGTACAATGCCATGCTACTCATATCGGAAATCCATACTTGGGACCATGTGTCCTCGTTCTGAAGGTTAGCCGTGTTGACCGACGAATTAACTTTGGAAGAATCACCGTGTGATTCTAAGAATGGACTACCCGTCCATGCACGCTCCATTCGATTCAAATGAGATTACAGAGGCGATTACTTATTGGTGTCCACCCGTCGATAATCTCGGTTTAATCGCAACTTTCACTGGCGAGGATTTTGATGGGGCAAGTATGCGGCCTATGCAATCAGGCCGCCGCGCACATCCCATGTGGATTCTTCCGTAATCTGCCTACTGGAAAGCAGAAAAGTATCCTGGTACAGAATGTGATTTAAACGCGCCCAGGCAAGTCTTAAAAAATTTTCACGACTTAAAGAACACTGCAAAAACTCCCCTGTACCCTATCTTGCTCGACTAATGGGAATAAAATGAAAGCTGGTCTGCTTAAAACATTTCACAGCTAACGTAGTATCCTTTTGCTCTCAATTGCTGAAACGTACGCCAGCTTGAACCTTTCTGTGGGTGTTTGGCCAAACAATCTGCCATTTGTAGCGTGCTCATTTACCGTGTTATATTTTTCTGTGCTGAAATGTAAGCATATCAACTGCATAAGCCTACCGTACAAAAACATAAATTTCCATCGGATATCCATCTGAAGGATATGCGGTGTCCATGTAACATTCGTCTATCCGCCAGTGTATAGTGTCCTTCAACAGTCCCGAAATATGGTTGGTTTACGTAGTAAATATACTTAACCATAGTTCATCATGATAATACTCTCCTGTCCCTTTTCAGGCTATTTGTACCGAAGCTGGCCTACTTGCTCTCCGAGAAAGAAGAATGAAAGTAACACACGAGGATCTCAAAAAAGCGAAAGATAACGTGCTTTACAGGAAAAGCGAAGGAACACCTGAAGGCCTATATCTATAACGCTGTGTACATTATGGTATCCCGTTTTGCCCAACAAGTCAAACCTCATTTGTTTATCACTTGCTTTGTTGTTGGGAGCCTGATTACATATGACCCTAGATGTGGACGTTGAGTGGATGTTCAATGACTGTCTACGTGCTTTTGTATTGCTACAATACTAATACTGAGGCTTAGATAGCAGCATAGACTCAAATTGAATATGGTGGTAATCCTTTTTAGGTCATTTCTGACTGATAGTAAGCACCGTTCATAGTGTGATTCGTAGATGCGAGTTGTCTGTCTTACCTTCCGGTGTACTTTCACTCAGGACAACTAATGGGCCATCATCTGGAGTTAGCTTGAATAATCGCTTTTCATAGAATCTTCGGCTTTTATGGACTGCTAACAACTAACCCCCGTATTCCTGTCAATCCATCGACGGAATTTGGACGTGGTGATTCTTCGAGCAAGTCGCCCCCGAAACTGGTGTCTGAATGGCAATTGACATTTCACATGGTTTAAAAGTTTAGTAGGTTGTGGAACGTCAATGACTACCCCGCCCAGAAGCGCACCAGTCCTGGGATAGCTCAGTTGTATGCGAGCGACGGTCCCGGGCAGTCGATGTTGGATGTATTTCTATGGTTACGGGGTCCACTGATTTTCCATAAGCCTGGTAGTACTCACCGCTTATAGCCCTGTTTTCCCAATGGCGGATCTCTTCGGAGAGGGGACGGCTGTTCTGTACTGCATTGTGGAAAAAATTAGGACCAGATGAACTCGTAGTAGTTTACATCGCCGAAGCAATAACCATAGACGTAGAGTAAGGATTGGCCCGATAAGTGGAATTATGTCCAATGGATGTGCTCATTACACGTTGGCTTGGGCTGCTCTGAAAATTGCGGTACTGGCTGACATTGGGAACCACAGGGTCTAATGATACGGATCAGTCTGACCTGTCCGTCAATTTCGGTAACGGGCGTGTTTTTAGTCCCGTCATTCTGAGTTCATCCTCAAATGGTCTCCGGTCAGTCGCTTTTTCCCGCTACCCTGAAGTATTTGGGCTCGCAAATTAAATCTGGATACGGGACGCCCCGATTTATATTGCAGAGTCTTGCTGTATGCAGTCAGAATAAAATTACAATGAGTTCGATGTCGTGCTAACAACTTGTGATCGGTTTGCGACTTGACCGCGGTCGCCGGTCAGCATTCGTAGCTCGCACATGGTACTAAGGTGAGTACGAATTTCATAAAGGCTGGTGGCTTTTGGTACTGATCAATCAAATAAAATATCCCCTCAATTTCTTCGCCTAGTGATCATCCAGAAATTAGAACAGATTCCCCGTGCTTGAATCATCAGTGAAGTGTGAACCTATCGCTGGCGTGGTTACATTATATAGGTTTTGGGCTGTAATCCGCGGGATTATTGGAAGCATCGCTTGTTTCTGTTATGTTCTTAACGAATCGGGAATGTTTATCACACAGCGGGCACGCTTAGTTCAGCCATTTACTTTGCACTTCTGTGTAGGATCACTTATTCAGAACTGAAACAACTCGAAGCGTAAATAGAAAAGAAGGGCATATGTGGAAGTCGTGCGCACCACTTAGGCTTGCATTCAGCGCTGTTCAGAATTAGTCAAGTAATATGGCTCGATGTATCATTTCTATCGTGGAATGAAAATCGTCCCCTCTTGGGAGTTCCCGCCTTTTTTGATAGACCGGTAGCTTCATAAATGTTGAACCCACGAAATCTGTTCGTCGTTATCACTCCATTACGGACTCCGAAAAACTACTATGCGCACTTCTGGGAGGCGACAGATGATCGCATTCTATTTGTAGGGGTCTCCTCAAAGCAAGAGCAGAAGTATGATGTATGGGGTGTCCAAGAGGAGTAGCACTTCGAAGCCGGTAGACTATCGTGTCCATTGGAGCATTCCTCCATCTCTTTGGTATCCATCATTCACCCATTTCTCTCCTGTGGCTCCGCGAAGCTGAAGCATGCATCAGCGGTCACACTCTGGCAAACTGCTCGACAGATGGGAAAAGGCAGGTTGGACGTGAACAAGGTCAAAAAACCTCGGTGATTTGGTATTCGGCATGCGGAGGCAGACGCTTCTGAATGGGCGGACGAGACCTACTGATCCAACGGCTACAAAGGAAAACTGTCCAACCTACCCGACCCAGTATTCAGGAAGAGGTGAATGAGCCGCACAACAGGCCACCGGCTCATTCGGAACAAACCTACTGCCTTATGGGCTACATTTGAGCGTACAAAGGCTTAAGGTGCATCCTCCAACGAAAAGGCCAGATGGGGTACCGCCAAGTTACTTCCCACTCTGGACTGTGTGACCGAGTTGTACAACAGTCTCGAGCGGTGCCGGAGACACCTCATCGTACCATATTCCCATGAATCCCTGTGAATAATTACGGAGACATGTGCGCGGCGGCGTCTCCGGCGAGCGACGCGCCTCGTGCTCCAGCGATACTCGGCTGTAGAAAACAGGCTTATATAGCTTGTTGGAACGAACGGTCACTATTAGCTGTGGGTAGCCGAAGCCTCACAATAAGTCCGCAAAGCTAACTCACGCACTCGGTGCACAAAAGCTCCAGGAGAGGAGGCAACTTGTCGGCTTAACACAGCGGCCCGACAGACAACTCCGGGCGCCACGGCGTCGAATTCGCCACTAACAATAAAGCCAACAACTCAATGATCGAATGGGAGCTGATTTCAGCTAGACTTACTTTGGCATGTTTTAAAGGCTCCAGGCAGGACTTGGCGGTAATTGCAGTCTATGCTCCTACCAACGCGGTGGACAGGGAAAAAAGACGGCCTGCGAGTACTAACCAATCGAGTCGAGAGAAGTGACACTCAGTTCATCGCCGCAGAGTGAAAAGCTGGAACAGGTCAGTCAGATTCGTCAGCACGGCACGTTAAGGGAGAAAGTCGGCCTTGGTCAACGCTATGAGAAGGGTGGCTGCCGAGTCAGTTTGGTTGACTCTGACAGAATGGTCGTTTGCAGCGAACACTCCCGGCACCTTAAAAAGCGCTTTCTAACGGTCGCATTTCGCATCAGATCGACCATACCCTAACGAGGTCCCGTTGAGCTTCGTCTGTGGAAGACTCAAGCGTACCGCAGGGCAATGAGAAACACAAATCATACACACCATGTTCCTGCTCCTGCACGTCTTTTCGACCGCCTTGAAAGCTCTGCACCGAGCCGAGTAAACGTCGCAGCCCTGGAAATGCCAATTGCTGCCATGCGCAATCGCCACCGGATTGCCCACAGTAACCAACGTATCACCGGATTCAACTCCAGTAGAAGGACAGTTTACGATAATTAAATCGACGTTTAAAGAAGCTGCCTTTGAAGAACTAGGAGAAATCGAAAGCCGTCTAACATGTCGAGTCTATCAGCTGACGCACAGGGAGCCCGGATATCGAGAAGTGGCAAACGTCGCAGATAGAAACGCCAGGCTTCACGATCCGCTAGGGCTCATCGTGAGCAGTACCGGGTGGAAGATGCTTAAAAAACTGACATTGTAGCAGGAATCGGTGACTTCGGCAAGCTGCATACCCAACGATTCGGGTAGGCGCTACAAGCATAAGTCGATCCTGTGCGACACAGCTGGTCGACTCACAGCCGAGCGTAGAAGAAAACAGATAGACGGGCAGAACACTTCGACCGGTTGCTGAATCAACCGTTAAATCACAAGACGGCCAGATGACTCCCAGTTATTTCATCAACATAATCGTACAGCGTTAAACAGCACGGAAAACTCCAGGCCACTACCTATCTCACCTTCATGCACGTTGAATTAGAAAGTATGAATGTACAAGATGGACAGGGAGTGGACCTACACGGGTGGGAAAAGGAAAGAATGCCCTAGTAGCCAACACACGGCATACACAGTCTAACTGTACAAACGCACATCGATTAGTCATTCTGATTCGACAGAAAGTGACAACACGATCGCCACTGTTCGCGGTTCACTGCCATATTCCTCAGTGTCTTCAGCCAACTGGTAGACGGATCTTTTGGACCCCAATCACGAAGAACTGAAGCAACTACTTTTCCTAAGTTTCCTGTACATTTTCTCACTACTCACTGCCACGTCATCTGTTGACCTCCACGTGGCTTCTTCCATTCCTGAGGAGGAACGGAGAATAGGACACGGTACGGTAGACATGTGTTTGCCATACGTAACACGTGCCTCAACCATCGAAGTCTACTAAGCTGGATACGCTGTGACAGAACGTTCTCTGAATTAGTATCAAATACTCGCTTTCTGACCTAAGCATTGCTCACTCGGCTACTCCACCCAATCCTAGCGATACTACGTAAACATCGGTGGTCGAGAACCTCAAGACGACGAATATCTTCCGCACGCAGACTCCAAGTTTCGCAACCATACAACAAAATTGAACGCACTGCGGCACAGTATACACAACCTTTCAACTTCAGTGAAATATCAGGTCGCCGCCACAAGTGCTTCCAGCCCAGCGTACGCCACTTGAGCCTTGGATATACGCGTGTTCACCTCCACTACTGTGTTCCCATCCGTCGTCACGCCGCTGCCGAGGTAAGTGAAGTGGTCGACAACTGCCAGCACCTCCCCATCGAGCATGAACCTCGGAATCGATGGCGTCCAGTCTTGTAACATTGTTTTACACTTTGAAGGTGCAAAGCACATGCCAAATGGAGCTACAGCTCTTGAGAGTCTATCTAGTGCACGTTGAGCATGTTCAATGGATTCGAACAAGCAAACAACGTCGTCCGCGTAATCTAGGTCACTCCGTTGTCACAGACCCTCGCCGCGTCTTCTCCTTCGGCCCTATATCAGCCTACTTTTGGGGCCCAAACCACTGCCAGCAACACCCGTCAAATCCTACGATTACTTGTCATCGCAAAAACTCCTGGCCCGGACGGCACTTCATCCATTCCGACAGGATAACTGTACATCTGAACACGCGCCCATTCTTCCTCACTTATTCAACGTGTCTGCCCATCTATGAAGACCGCACGTATTTCCCCTTCCAATGCGTGAAGACCCACCCTAACCCATTGCTCCGATTCATCCCGCATCAGTTTAGTCAAAAGTAAAGGATGAAGACCAGAGAATACGCCCATCGACTCATGGAAAAGCTTGTAATACGAAGAAATTTCTTTTCGATATATCACTTCAGGCATTTACACATATAGTACTGAGTAAAGGATAGTATATGTGCAGCTATAGATAGCAGTCAGTGTGCAACAACTCCGCTAACCTGACATGCTTCAACTTGATAAACCTTGTCCGTCGTGTGAACAACGATCGGAAGGAAATTTCCTCGTCTTACGAGCTTTTTCATGAATAGCAGAGAGATAAAGGATGTTTCCCAATTGACCACACACATCACACTTTGCGGCTGCCCACACCGTAGGTTTTTTTGGAGCCCTAGCCTTTGACTCAAAAGTCCGACCCACACGGCAGTGGGGCGATAACTCACCATGCAAAAGTGACCGAAAAACCCGTGAATATACTTCTTCTGGTCTGCCACGTGAGATCTGATACGGCATGCGTTTTGTCTTGTCTTCGCTGGTGCTTTGTTATCGACCAGCTTTTCGGATTCAGTGCTTAGCCCCATGCACTCAATGGAGCAAGTGGAACGTGGACGGGCAGCATCCTTTGGGCTGGGGGCTGCCCAGCTTTGGCGGGCGATAGCTGCCCAGTGAAGTGCGATGACTTCTGTCACCGTCGAGAGAAACCCCAGGCACTCCACTCCTACGTCCATTTAGCGGAGGTTTTTAGACCGGTAAACTGTTTTTCTTCGTGTTTATTCACCGTATCCGGTTCATGGATCAAATCATTAGATGAAACATTTAAGATGATTGGGACATGTGTTACGCATGTTCCCTAACAGGATTCCTCTGGGTGCTGTGTTTGCTGAGGCGGGTACCGGTTGGGAGATGAGTAAAGGTGGTCAGTCATGGGAAAAAGGTATGAGAAGCGTAACTAGTGGACTGGACCTTGTAGGACGTGTTAGACTTCGTGAGTGGGGTCCAAGAGACCTTCCCACTCAACGGGTAGACACGCTGGAGGATAAAGATAGACGCCACGATCACTGGTGCACTTGCATCCACAAACTTTCTTCATGGACTTAATCCCATTAATGTAGTTCTCCTCCTCCTCCTTTCAACCTTTTTTCTCCTTCATTATTTCATTTTGAGATTGCCGCCACCAGATGGCTACCGAAGCCACCGCACTCAGTACACGGTTAATGGTTGTCTGAACTGAACAGAACTGAGTCCAACGTAAAGGAAATCGCGAGCGCGATACAGACTTCATCTCGAAAGCTATGCACTCTCGAAAAGTGCAAGTAAGGGTCTTGCTGGCAGATCCACTGCTGAACTGTTGGTATACCCCTCACACATCGAATCCCCCACAATAAGTAATCACAGCGAGTCACATTCGGCGTCGCCAGATATCAAGAGTAGCACGAAGTCCTATTTTCCAAACTCACCATCACCACTGTACCGCATTAAACAGTAGGGCAAGCCCCACTGACCACTTCCTTTCTCGCCACCATGCACGTTGAATTATAAAGTATGAATATTCAAGATGGACAGGGAGTGGACCTACACGGGTGGGAAAAGGAAAGAATGCCCTAGTAGCCAACACACGGCATACACAGTCTAACCGTACAAACGCACATCGATTAGTCATTCTGATTCGACAGAAAGTGACAACACGATCGCCACTGTTCGCGGTTCACTGCCATATTCCTCAGTGTCTTCAGCCAACTGGTAGACGGATCTTTTGGACCCCAATCACGAAGAACTGAAGCAACTACTTTTCCTAAGCTTCCTGTACATTTTCTCACTACTCACTGCCACGTCATCTGTTGACCTCCACGTGGCTTCTTCCATTCCTGAGGAGGAACGGAGAATAGGACACGGTACGGTAGACATGTGTTTGCCATACGTAACACATGTCTCAACCATCGAAGTCTACTAAGCTGGATACGCTGTGACAGAACGTTCTCTGAATTAATATCATATACTCGCTTTCTGACCTAAGCATTGCTCACTCGGCTACTCCACCCAATCCTAGCGATACTACGTAAACATCTGTGGTCGAGAACCTCAAGACGACGAATATCTTCCACACGCAGACTCCAAGTTTCGCAACCATACAACAAAATTGAACGCACTGCGGCACAGTATACACAACCTTTCAACTTCAGTGAAATATCAGGTCGCCGCCACAAGTGCTTCCAGCCCAGCGTACGCCACTTGAGCCTTGGATACACGCTTGTTCACCTCCACTACTGTGTTCCCATCCGTCGTCACGCCGCTGCCGAGGTAAGTGAAGTGGTCGACAACTGCCAGCACCTCCCCATCGAGCATGAACCTCGGAATCGATGACATCCAGTCTTGTGACATTGTTTTACACTTTGAAGATGCAAAGCACATGCCAAATGGAGCTACAGCTCTTGAGAGTCTATCTAGTGTACGCTGAGCATGTTCCGTGGATTCAAACAAACAAACAACGTCGTCCGCGTAATCTAGGTCACATAGCTTTTCACTATTTCCCAGTTCGACGCCTACATCCTGAAGATTTAGCAACTTACTCTCCATTATTTCGTCCATGACGAAGTTAAACAAGAATGGTTCTTCGTTAAGACTGCCGCATCCGACCAAACCAAGATGGTTTCCGCCGTGATAGGGGCCGTCTAGACCAAATTTTCACATTACGTCGAACACTGGAGCACCGCTACAAGTCCCAGCAGCCAATACTAGCCTGTTTCATCAACTTTCGGGTCGCTTTCGATCCGTTTAAATGAGAGTGTCCTTGGGCGATAATGGAATCTGACGGGCAGCCGGCTAAACTTGCAAGGCTCCTGAGTGGATACCAATCGTCCACCAGGGCGCAAGTCCGTATGTATGGTGAATTGTTTTCGAAGTTCACACCCACTACTGGCGTCCGACAGGGTTGCCATCTTCCGCCGGTGCTGTCCAACTACGCGATCGACTGGACAGTAAGACAGGCGGTGAGTGACCATCACGGTATCCAGCTGAGTCAAGAGATGCGCGTCTCGGACCTAGAGCCCGTGGATGACATTTTTGTGCTAGCAGACTCTCTCGCCACTCTTCATTAAGTCCCTGAGCGACTCGATTTCTTCTCTGAGTCCATTGGGCGCGAAGTAAATACTACGAAAACCAAAAGTGTCAACTTGCCAGAGTCATCAGCTTAACAGCTTTTCATCAACGACCAACTGATCGAGTGCGTTCCATCATTCAGGTATCTAGGCTCTACACTGCAGGCAGACTGAAGTAGTATTCCGGATAGAAAACGCCACGAAAGCATTTCTCCAGCTACGACGGGCCTTGTGGATCTGCAGTGAAATCAGCCTTTGGACTAAGGTGTGCATCAACCGTGCTGCTATAGACCTCGTACTCAGCTACGGCTGTGAAACCCTGCAACCGAGCGGAGGATACTGGAAAGCTGGTGTTTCATCACTAGTACCTGCGATGTTTGCCGAAAACAAACTGGCGCGACATAGTATCCAACGATAAAGTTAGGAGACGGTGCTCTGAAACTGACGAACTCGCAGACTTTCTCCAAGTCATCGACTGCGGTGGGTGGGTCATATCCTACCGTGACCCGAGATGGAACTAACCGCCTCGAACCCTGTCCTGGATGGCGCTGTCGCCTTGGTGGCCAACTCAAAACTTGGACCAACACTGTCGAGAAGGATGTAGAGTGCCTAAGCTTACAGGCGGTCAATGTTGTCCGCTAACGGGAGAAAAATTGGATCGCGATTTGCACCGAGCTCGCTTCCAACTACCGCTCATGGTCAGCTATAGTACGAGATATACATTGAGCTGACTTATCCTCTAGCAGGAGATAGTCGCGTAGAATTAATTACTAAACACAGCAAGCAGAGATGCCAACCCAACTTTATTTTTAAATCTACGCTTGATTAGTGTGAGTAGTATCACATGTACACGCTCTGTGAGATGGTTCCCGATGTGACATCAGCTTTCACTAAAAACCATGGAACCACAGTTGTTTTATTGGCTTTTCAGGAATTTAGTGCACAGAAAGAGGGGAACGTGTTTTTGGTACGGCTGGATGAGCCGGCGCAGTACACATGCAAAGTCCTAACGGTGCTCAAAAAGTAGTGTTCAGTGTTAATAGAAAGGCACAAAACTGAATGCCAGTTCTGTTGCGATGGCTTATGTGTGAACCAAGTTTAGCAGCCCTATACAGGACTGCGACAGACACGTGTCTGTCCCACCACCACGTGGACGTTTGACTAAGGAAGCTGTAGTGCCTTGACAAGCTGTCTTGAGGAGCACAGCGTAAGTTTGTGTAATTTGACCGAAATCGTGACGCTAAATAGTGTATATCCACCGAGACCCTATTGTGTCTCGGGCCTAGATTTCATTTTTCTACTCAACAACCGCATTTAATAGAAGACGCTACCACCATCAACTCCAACTTTTCTCCTGCAAACCGCTTGAAATATATCGGTGCAATTATACAAGAGAACTGGCACCTATCTTCACGTGTGGGAGAACTACATCAACTGTTATTTAAAATTCGAAAACTAGATCAGTTCAGTGTCCTGCAGTCCGTCATCTCTTCCTTCGTGAACCAGTGTACATTTCTCACAATGCTATATTTTCCTGTCGTTATTTTTCCTAGTTTACTTTAAAAACGACTACATCACAAACTTGACTAGCTGAACGCTTCGATATACGATAAACTAACATCCCGTGTAACACAGTTTTATTCTAGGGCCCATCACGTTCTCCAACAAGCTCTGTGATCTCATCCATCCAATGCAGTTCTAACTACTGATACGCACCACAAATTTCGCAGTTTTTTATACCCATCAGCAGTGTGGTTCAACGTACAACCCTCGTGGGGCTGAATTTGAAAACCCTAGTATCGACCAAGTACAGCGTACTTCACTTCCTGGGTTCGGATCTAGAATGACGAAAAATTGACCACAGTTATTCTATGTACCCCGCTTCATCGGCTTTACTCACTCCACCCTCTTCAAGTCAATTTATTTCGCTTCTAATAGGGTTATTCCTTAAAAAAACAATCAGCGAAGATAATTCAAGCGCTGGTCTGTTGATTCCAATAGTTCAGCTTAGGTCTTTCGGTCTGTCTCAAAGATCAACGCACGACGCGGCAGTCTACTATAGGCGTGCGTAACACGTCCCAAACACCTAAAACTGGTTGAACTGTGCACTTGTTCTGGAAGTTGACCTCTCGGTCCCGACACCGTACGCCTGGCTGTGGCTTTATTGATAGTGTTATTGCTACATTCGAGCAATACTACGAAGACATCGGAGTTCAAACACAGATGGTCTTCGCTTATCTTGTATCCGTAACGCCCCTAAATTGTGCAAAAGGACGAACACAACTCCCGCGGTGTACAGTATCGTCAGTGGACAAGCAGGTGTCACGCCGATACTCTTCTGTATATGCGATGACCGCACCCGATATCCGATCACCTGCTGAGATTTCACTCCCAAGGTACCAAAAGGTCTTCTTCTCAGCTAAGAATTCATTACTGGGACTAGGCATTGACATGGACCCACCCAGTTCTGCAGTGTCATCTCGAACATTGCTACAATATCGATCGAACTATTTAGAAAAACTTGTAACTTACATGAATCTTTACACAGAAGCACAACTTGATCCACGTATTCCAAATTAGGCGGCTTACTATCTGGGCACAGACCGATACCTCTATTCTCAAATGAGGATAGGACTATTTTCATAACCATTTCAAAAGGAAGGGTGTTAGAGTGCAACATAGGCCTATTTCTCGGATGAAAGACCACCATATGCACGAACTTCGGCTGCCTATACGTAATGATTCGCAAGCAGACGAATTCCTCAACGCTAGCGACCAAGCTCGGTGCAATATTTACCAATCCAAAGCTTCCGGTTTTGACAAACGTTCTAACACTTTTGCTGTAAAGCCGCAAAATCGCTGATTCCTTGAAAATCCGCTCAGTTTCCAACATTACCCCCGTGCAGTATTTCTACCTCTGATACTAGATCTTGGCTTCTATCCTTGAGGACGGACGCACACAACCCACCCGACTGAGAACCTTAGTCATTTAGTTACACGGACTTACCTTTACTTTTATGTGACTATCTCCTGCGAAAAGATAAGTCGGCTCCATGGATGTCCCTGATGGTAGCTTTCCGCGCGTTCCGGCTTGCGGCGATATACGCATACCGTACTCTGAAGATGGGCTGAAGGTCTAGGCGTTCCATGTCTACCTTAACTGCGCTAGCTCATGTCTTCAGCTGGCCACCGGGGCGACAATTCCAGTCTGAGCAGGGTGACGGCAGCAGGCTCATCTTTGTAGATTCCGTTTCGGGTCGTCGAAGCGCATGACCGAACCACTGTTGGCGACATCGCCGGGAAAAACGAAAATGTCGTTGTATTCACAGTGTTGGCGCACGGCAGAGTTTGAGACGCGATCATACTACTTGATTTTGGGCATGTAACGGAGGCACTAGCCGTTTTATTTCGTTTACTCCCGACGGTCAGCTTCCACACACGTTCGTAAGGATTGGACGGACGGCAGCTCGGTACATGCGCAGCATCGCGTAGAGGCTTGTTTCACTGTGAGACCACAATGATTTGCGAAGTTGCAGGAACGCTCGCCCTGCTCGGTCTACACGAAGTTTAGCTTTGTCCCTGACCTGGCCGTTTGGCTGGCAACTCCGTTGTCACAGACCCTCGCCGCGTCTTCTCCTTCGGCCCTATATCAGCCTACTTTTGGGGCCCAAACCACTGCCAGCAACACCCGTCAAATCCTACGATTACTTGTCATCGCAAAAACTCCTGGCCCGGACGGCACTTCATCCATTCCGACAGGATAACTGTACATCTGAACACGCGCCCATTCTTCCTCACTTATTCAACGTGTCTGCCCATCTATGAAGACCGCACGTATTTCCCCTTCCAATGCGTGAAGACCCACCCTAACCCATTGCTCCGATTCATCCCGCATCAGTTTAGTCAAAAGTAAAGGATGAAGACCAGAGAATACGCCCATCGACTCATGGAAAAGCTTGTAATACGAAGAAATTTCTTTTCGATATATCACTTCAGGCATTTACACATATAGTACTGAGTAAAGGATAGTATATGTGCAGCTATAGATAGCAGTCAGTGTGCAACAACTCCGCTAACCTGACATGCTTCAACTTGATAAACCTTGTCCGTCGTGTGAACAACGATCGGAAGGAAATTTCCTCGTCTTACGAGCTTTTTCATGAATAGCAGAGAGATAAAGGATGTTTCCCAATTGACCACACACATCACACTTTGCGGCTGCCCACACCGTAGGTTTTTTTGGAGCCCTAGCCTTTGACTCAAAAGTCCGACCCACACGGCAGTGGGGCGATAACTCACCATGCAAAAGTGACCGAAAAACCCGTGAATATACTTCTTCTGGTCTGCCACGTGAGATCTGATACGGCATGCGTTTTGTCTTGTCTTCGCTGGTGCTTTGTTATCGACCAGCTTTTCGGATTCAGTGCTTAGCCCCATGCACTCAATGGAGCAAGTGGAACGTGGACGGGCAGCATCCTTTGGGCTGGGGGCTGCCCAGCTTTGGCGGGCGATAGCTGCCCAGTGAAGTGCGATGACTTCTGTCACCGTCGAGAGAAACCCCAGGCACTCCACTCCTACGTCCATTTAGCGGAGGTTTTTAGACCGGTAAACTGTTTTTCTTCGTGTTTATTCACCGTATCCGGTTCATGGATCAAATCATTAGATGAAACATTTAAGATGATTGGGACATGTGTTACGCATGTTCCCTAACAGGATTCCTCTGGGTGCTGTGTTTGCTGAGGCGGGTACCGGTTGGGAGATGAGTAAAGGTGGTCAGTCATGGGAAAAAGGTATGAGAAGCGTAACTAGTGGACTGGACCTTGTAGGACGTGTTAGACTTCGTGAGTGGGGTCCAAGAGACCTTCCCACTCAACGGGTAGACACGCTGGAGGATAAAGATAGACGCCACGATCACTGGTGCACTTGCATCCACAAACTTTCTTCATGGACTTAATCCCATTAATGTAGTTCTCCTCCTCCTCCTTTCAACCTTTTTTCTCCTTCATTATTTCATTTTGAGATTGCCGCCACCAGATGGCTACCGAAGCCACCGCACTCAGTACACGGTTAATGGTTGTCTGAACTGAACAGAACTGAGTCCAACGTAAAGGAAATCGCGAGCGCGATACAGACTTCATCTCGAAAGCTATGCACTCTCGAAAAGTGCAAGTAAGGGTCTTGCTGGCAGATCCACTGCTGAACTGTTGGTATACCCCTCACACATCGAATCCCCCACAATAAGTAATCACAGCGAGTCACATTCGGCGTCGCCAGATATCAAGAGTAGCACGAAGTCCTATTTTCCAAACTCACCATCACCACTGTACCGCATTAAACAGTAGGGCAAGCCCCACTGACCACTTCCTTTCTCGCCACCATGCACGTTGAATTATAAAGTATGAATATTCAAGATGGACAGGGAGTGGACCTACACGGGTGGGAAAAGGAAAGAATGCCCTAGTAGCCAACACACGGCATACACAGTCTAACCGTACAAACGCACATCGATTAGTCATTCTGATTCGACAGAAAGTGACAACACGATCGCCACTGTTCGCGGTTCACTGCCATATTCCTCAGTGTCTTCAGCCAACTGGTAGACGGATCTTTTGGACCCCAATCACGAAGAACTGAAGCAACTACTTTTCCTAAGCTTCCTGTACATTTTCTCACTACTCACTGCCACGTCATCTGTTGACCTCCACGTGGCTTCTTCCATTCCTGAGGAGGAACGGAGAATAGGACACGGTACGGTAGACATGTGTTTGCCATACGTAACACATGTCTCAACCATCGAAGTCTACTAAGCTGGATACGCTGTGACAGAACGTTCTCTGAATTAATATCATATACTCGCTTTCTGACCTAAGCATTGCTCACTCGGCTACTCCACCCAATCCTAGCGATACTACGTAAACATCTGTGGTCGAGAACCTCAAGACGACGAATATCTTCCACACGCAGACTCCAAGTTTCGCAACCATACAACAAAATTGAACGCACTGCGGCACAGTATACACAACCTTTCAACTTCAGTGAAATATCAGGTCGCCGCCACAAGTGCTTCCAGACCAGCGTACGCCACTTGAGCCTTGGATATACGCGTGTTCACCTCCACTACTGTGTTCCCATCCGTCGTCACGCGGCTGCCAGCACCTCCCCATCGAGCATGAACCTCGGAATCGCTAACGTCCAGTCTTGTAACATTGTTTTACACTTTGAAGGTGCAAAGCACATGCCAAATGGAGCTACAGCTCTTGAGAGTCTATCTAGTGCATGTTGAGCATGTTCAATGGATTCGAACAAGCAAACAACGTCGTCCGCGTAATCTAGGTCACATAGCTTTTCACTATTTCCCAGTTCGACGCCTACATCCTGAAGATTTTAAAGCGTACTCTCCATTATTTCGTCCATGACGAAGTTGAACAGGAATGGAGACATGGGACATCCGTGTCGAACACCGCTGGTCGTTTCGAACCGACCGGATAGTTCGCCGCAATCTCTAACACGGCCAGACGTATGAGAATACAATGATCTCAGTAGGTTCACGATCTTCTGGGACATAATTTTTCGATGAAGAGTAATGAAAAGCGCTGCTCGATCAACTGAATCGAAGGCGCCTTTCCAGTCTAAGGAAATCATTATTGTCGGTCCGCGGTGCGTGTGACGCATTTCAAGTAGTCGGCGAAGAGTAAAAATCTGGTCGATGCATCCTCGACCTGGGCGGAATCCAGCCTGCTGTTCGCGGACATTTCTCTCGCGAGCCGGTGTAAGACGGTACAGTAGAATTGAGGCGAATACTTTGGTGACTATCGGAATTAGGCTAATCCCACGATGGTTACTACAGTCATTGCGTATTCCCTTCATGAAGATGGAAACAATCAACGACTCACTCCATATTAACGCATTCCAAATGTCATGGAGCAAAGCGGTAAGTTATTTTATCAAAGCATCTCCACCCAGTTTGAAAAGAACTGGAGGAAGTTCGTCGGGACCTGCCGCTCCCCCTCGCTCTAGTGATCGAATTCATGGCTCTACTTCTACTTCCGATGGGGGCTCAAGTGATACCACCCAAGGAGTCGCAGTTGTTGATACAGGAGTAACCACACTATCGTGCGGTCAGCTAAACTGATCCCTGAAGTATTCAGCCCAACGGTCAAGCGTTTGCTATGGATGGGTTCTCCATTTTTATCGCATATCGTTTCACTGGCATGGATGCGCCGTCCACCAATGTCACGAATGAGTTTGAACAGTCTTTGACTGTTACCTGAAGCAGCTGCTATTTCCGTTCCGTCGACTACCTTGACCCACCAATTTTCGCGATCATTCTTAAGCCTTTTCGTAACTTGCTTTTGTAGATGTCTTCAAATCTTATTCATCTCCTTATAGTTCGAGAGCTGACGCTTTTGCTCCATTATACTCAGCAACTCTTACGATATCCAGCGTCTCTGGTGGACAACGGATCCAGGACCACAGGTGTAACCTGGTGCCAAGTGCATCGTCAGCTTATATGAGCCCAATGCTCACCTACACTACTGTTCGTCGTAGATCCTAGCTCATGTGCTAACTTCTGCACGCAACGGGTGCGTACTTCTGGATCACACAAACGTTGCACGGCTAATCCGGTTTGCGGTTTGCGATGATGACCATGGAGATGGAGAGATAATCGCATTAAAACTAATGCATGGTCTGACTCTACGTACGTGGATCAGTAAGATCTACAGTTCTGAACAGAACTGCGCCACCGGTAGCTTACTGTGATATGATCAATCTGGCTTAGAGTACCTGTAGAGTTAGAACGCCATGTTGCTGTGCGACGCGCTGTGTCAGAAATTGGTGCCAGACAAGAACAATCGATTGTCTGCGCAAAACTGGAGAAGCCTATCCCCGTTATATGTACGCTGAGCGGGCAAAACACGACGCCCACCTAAACAAGATTCTCATGCACCAAGTTTGTCACCTGCCAGCACTACATTGTAAGAACCTTTACTGCTGCGAACGAGGGTGGTCAGTCCATCATAGAACTCATCTTTCTGCATTTCAGAGCTGCAGTCCGTTGGGGTGTACGCCAAGATCACAAACAAATTGCGCTTAATATAACTACCCTTTCGAATGCCAACTGATCCCTGGAGTCTCATAGCACATAAACGACTGTTAACAGGGATCCAGTCTAAAAGGGCAGCCTCAGCCTTCTCAGTCAAGACTATTCCTACACCACGTTCACCCGCAGCTCTAGCTACTTCGTCTCTTGAGGTGCGCAGAAAATGCCTCGATGAGATACCAGGAGCAGTTAGTTAAATCAAACTGCGTTTCACTCAACAAGCAGACATCAATCTTCAGAGAGGTCATTGTGAGGGCTAGAATGGCCTGCATGAGTGTACGTACGTTGAAGGAGCCGAGATTCAGATGCTGACGAGGCTTGAGAACATGAGTTACCAGACAGAGGATTATTCCCGATACTATTTGACAGTGAATCGTTGCGAGTATCAACCGTGTTATCAGTGGGAGCATTATGGGTGGATAAATGGGACAATGAGAGGAGGTTGGGGACAGAAGACAAAGGTTGAATAAAAGAGGAAACTCTGAACAGCAGCCCACTTATCACTACCCACCCCGCTCGATGCAATGGGCAGCGCGGTCCTGATTATCCTGCGCGACGACCGGTGTAGTATGGAATTCTTTGTATTCGTGCAGTTCATGGGAGATGTTGGACGGGTACTGCCAGGGTGTCCAGCCACAAAGCAGGAGAACAATCAGGGTCCTCATCCAAAGCCTTTAGTTCTAACAAGATCCTATCCACAAGGCAGCGGGGTGGCTTAGTGGAAGCCCATTTGCTTGGATCAATTATTCTTCCACTGATTTTGTCGATTGAGTTGCCAGCTCAAATCGGCCCACAACCTGGAGACTGGACTCTGGCTTCTACCCAATGATCTGTTAGGTATGGCTGCATATCCGGCTTAAAGAACCCATCCTGCATAGCTCTGTGTCATAGAGGCACGCAAGCCATCACACCACGTCAAGGTGCAGTCTCGTCGTGATGGGATGAAACTACAGGAATTTGGACTCTCGCACCAGCCCAAGGTTTTTTCCACGCACGCTCCACGGTAGTTTGAGTCCACGGGTCTCTCAAACGTGCAGCAAGTGACTGCTGGTATCTCCCAAGGTTATCTTCTACAGTTCGTCATTTCGTGAACGATCATCTCTCCAACGCTCCATTCCCACCCATGCTTTGACCGACAACAGCTTTCATCGGTCTTCGTCTTACGTGCCTCGCCAGTCTACGTCTCGCCTGTGTTGCTCAATCCTGATCTCGATCGAATCATTTCCTGGGTTTCAGGCAACCGCGTATACTTCAGTGCCGCAGAAACCGAGTGTCTACGTACATAAACGGAACTTTTGCCATGGTCTTTCTTAAAATCACTCCCCCTCCGGTTACTGACTTCATCTGATTCCTTTTCTTGGTCCTTGGAGTTAACTACACTGTCTCCACCGCAATAAACCGACAACTTCTCTTTCATGCCAAGTGCATCTCCACAACCAATCTATTTTATCCATGACCCAAAATCGTCCCGTTCTTGAAAACCGCAGTCGTTTGAAGTGGTACCTCGTCTCTACAACGTTCCTCCCAGACTGCGTCCAAACCGGAACTAACCATTCCATCAGAGATCTCGACATTACACCCAATAACCCCTCCCTCCTACAGCTCAGCTGCTCCAATCCTTCTCTTACCGTTAATGTCTTGTTTCCTGTCCTTAGGAGCTGGCTCCTGGGACCTCCCTTCTCTTGTTCTCAATCTACTGTCTGATGCGCGGGTGAATTTCTACCCATGGGAAATGACTCACCCAACCTGTTGCAGCTGGTTTTAGCTCCCTTTTTTCCACAGACCCCAGGATCGCGAAAACCCGGACCCCTCCCTGTAGTTCCTCTTTCGTATGACCAGTGCTGTTCAAGTGGTTCTGAGCGATAAACTGCCACTGTGGATGTCAGAAGTCCCAATCCCATCACTGCCAATCAGTCTGGTGGCAGACAATAACTCACTGTTGCCTGTCTCGTTACCACGCCCGACCTGTAGGAACCTTGTGGCTTTCCATCATTCCTTACAGTACAGCTAGTCCTTCAGGCTGGATGGCACACCCATTTCACCGCACCCATGCAAACGCAAAATTACAATCAATCCTGCATGACTGTCCTTAACGTATACGCTAACTGCGCGGGTATTAGGATGAGATTAATTGTCTCTACCGTAACTTGTTCATCACATACCAGTCCTTCTGGAACTCAAACATTCTACCCCAACATGTCGGTGGTGAACGTGCTAGATTAGATTAGCATCCGCCTTGAAAAAATTAATGCACAGGACATTCCAAACAGCATTCTCAGCCGAATTCGCTCAGGACCTGCTGCCGCCATCGCGCTCAGTTACCCGTACACAGGAACACCGTCGACATGAAACAAACATATCCTAATGCTCATACTGTCTGGGTGCAATTTACTTGGGACTATTATGCTATCGATACAAGGAGCCCCGTAGAAGGACAAACAACCGTTAATTGCAAAGACAGGCTAATCTGTACGCCCCTCAGTGCAGTGAAGCCAGCACACCCGTTTGCCACACTACCGATTGGCATCACTGATTTTAAAAACCACCGGGAAGAACTACGCAAACCCAATGGGTCGAAAACGCAACGGCCTCACACTCGGCAACTACAGGGCCTTAAGAACCGATAACATTTCTATCTAGTTGCATACAACATGCTGTCTCTCAAAATGAAAGCAATCAAGGGGCGACAACACCCAGAGCCCACATACATAGCCCCCGGAAATCTTGATTCGAATGGACGGTTCCTGGCCATGCAAAGGTGGTGACAATCCAGAAGTCATAAATAACTAATTGTTTACCGGCTTGTCATCTCGGCTGGATTCCAGTACACCGTCGCGCAAGCAGAAAACAGGACGTAAACGAGCGTCTCAGAACGGAGTTTCCGGATACACGGTGAAGCTCAGGAGCAGCGACCACAAGCGCTGCTCCCTTCTCTCGGCCATAGCCTCGCAACACTAGTCCCAGAAAATACCCTGGGTACATCCTATCTCGAAAAGCAATTCAAATGTGGCATCACATCGGAAAAGCTCGAAAAGCTGCTCAGACCAAGCCTCCGGTTGTTAACATTTACAGCTGCAGTCATCCGACTTTATTCTGAACAAAAACCCATGGGCGACCTTCTTCAACGCGTTAACAACTCACAACCACTCGCTGAAGGGCACCACTGGCACTCACGCAATTATGTCGAGACCAATTCAGGGGCTTGATAGCCAACAGAAAAGACGGTCGCCGACAAACCGCGGTCACATCGTTGGAGTGATTTTCCAACTGCATCTAAGTGCAGCTTAATTGTACCACTCGAATATACCGCATCAGGTGACATCCTAGATGCGACAGTTATTGTGTACGCCTTCATAGGTGTCTAAGTAACCCTTTACTCAGGCATTACGCGGACCACAACGGACGTGATCTGCTCTTATCTTATACGTAACCCAGCATGTACTCAAGCGGAGCGCCCAGATTCGCCCCATCCGGGAAGATGCCGAAATCGACGGACGCTGCTACCGGAGCCCCGTTGAGCTCAGCGCACCGCTCGATTTATTCCGCAAATGGGTTCCCCTTCACTACTGTTCACTCATCCAATTCCCATTTTATAATTCCTTACTTCTAATAGATCACCACGAGTATATCTGCAATAACCTAGGAATCCCATGAGTCCACCATGGGCTCACCCAACAAATACATCGAAATGTTTCGCACAGCGCTAGCTCACACAACAGAGTTGACCCGTTAAGGCCTTTTGTTCACCAAGCGCCAGCCCATTTTGTACAGCATCTGTCTATTGCAACCCTGCGTTTGTCCGTTTTGTCAACGGCACCGCTGGGCGACGTTAGCTACGTGTCACGTAGCACGACCGCTCCAAAACCAATTGGATTTCAGCCGGTTTTTACCATTACTTTCTTCGGTTTCTGGTCGATTTCCGAGCGGTTTGTGCCAATCGTTTGAAATACGAGATGTGCTTTGTTAATCACTGCCCTTCTTCCCAAGTTACGTTTGGTGATACTCACTTCTATCTCCCAAGTGCACTTTCCGAATTATTATCCTTATTTCACCCATTTCGAGGTCATGAAATAGAGCGACCTACGAGGTATTTCAGGGCATTTCAATGAATCAAACCACTATATGGGATTAAAACGCTAACGATGCATTGCACATTATTCCGGTCATTGGTTTTCTTCGTACCAATTCAATTTCGACCCATCTACAATGGCTACCGAACGAAACGATCGAAAACCGATGGTACTGACGGGCTGTGCGCTACAAGAGTAGCCTGACAGGAGCTTGAAGTCGAAAACAGCGCAACGGACTTCTACAGGGAAACAACCTGTAGCAATTTATTAAATACCGCGGCCCTAGTATTGTATATCCCTACCCAACACTGCAATAACCGTCGCAAACTGATGCACCTAAAGTCAAGTCACACGAGGCAAAAACGGTGAGATGCTCAACCCAAACTGCAACCGAAAGTCCGAAACCCAGGTGGTGATAACGAACAGTGCCCGAAAAAGTGCATACGACTACTCGCGAATTATTCTGCCAACCAATGAACCTCTCCAGTCCGCCCGTCACTGGTCCAGAGACAAATTGTAAAACAAGCGTATACCAGGGATCAAAACGAAAATTTATTTAGATATAAAACATCGTAACTAGCATTTTGGCCCTGGAGGAGTCCGCGAGCGGGCTACCCAACCTCAACCTTCATACCAAGGGAGGAGGTAGGATTTTCCAAGTGCTCTGTCCGGCACAGGGTGTTGATCTCACCCCCCTCCACAATTTCTACCTAAATGAAAAAATTCACGTATTTCCACCTCTTGCTTATCATGATTTATGGCCAGCGAATGCGATCCACGACTCCGCCCCATCGTCTCATTCGGCAACTAGTGAAAGCAAACAGAGCGCATAACTCAAGTTATCACGTTACAAATGCGTATAACTTGCTTGTCGAACTTACTTCGCCGCAGCGAAACTTACTTATCTAAACCCAACCACTGCGACCCGAACAGTGCCTAAAACGTTAAACCTGTTAACCCGACTATTTCAATCCACAGCCCAAGGAAGAAGAAAATACGCAAGACATGATAAGACAAGACTTACTCTATTAAAACTTACTTACAAGTACATTAAAATTAAGATTAAAAACAGAAATGGCAGTTTCTGAAAGACAAAGGGTGAAGTCACACATTTACTTCCGGATGACCACCGACAGCAAGCGCAGGGCAACGACCGCCAGTTCAAACCGATCCAGGATGTGGCAGCAGCGCAAATAAACACCGGGGCGGTGTTACACGTCTTGAAGTCTTGAAGTAGTACAAGGGTTCGAGGCCGGAGCCCAAATGTTCCCAGTTCTTGAGGTATCTTCTTGTCTGCAGTAGTCGTTCCACTGAAGTCAAGGGAGCTGGACAAAAGAGGACAACTACCAGGAGCATAAGCGACAGGTGGTAGCACAGATAGAGGTCTGGAGTGACCAGTGAGGGGACAAGAACATTGTGGTCAGAAGCAAGCCTGAACGAGTACGATAAAAAGCACAACCAAGGTGCGACATCTATACATCAAAGGGGACGGAAGTCTAACTGCAAGTTTTTTTTAGTTTGGCCATTTATTTATTTTACTTGAAATCTTTATATGTACATATACTTTCGAGGGAGGAGGGGCAGAGCGCAGAAAGATAAGCCGGTTGAGAGAAACTCGAAGGCGATCGGACACCGGTTGAATGGTAAAAGGGTTCAAGCGGGAAACTTTAGCCCTAAGAACTGGTCCCACCGCTTTTCAAACGTTTCTTTGCTCGTAGCGTCGATGACCTCCTGCGGTAAGCTATTACAAAGCGGGACTATTGTGTGAGCAAAAAAGTTCCTGCTGACGTTATTGCCAGGACGAGGCTTGAATACTTTCTTAGCGTGCCCTATGAGGATGCCCATGCTCGAGCGAGTGAAAAAGTGATCTACAAGCCCTGTAGTGAAAAGGCGGTGCTTTAAGGAAAGATCCCCTCTAACTCTGCGAGTTTCTAAAGGGTACAGTTTTAGGTCAGTCAACCTCTGAGGATAAGAAGTGCGCGAAAACCTGCCAACTAGCTTCGTAGCTTTCCTTTGTACACTTTCTAAGATGTCTCGGTCCTTAACCAGGCCAGAGCGTACAATCAGACTGCCTTGTTCTAGAAGAGGTGTGAAATGAGCCCCGCAAGTGATTTGAAAGTCTTACTTCATAATCGAAGGGAAGTTTCGCCTTACCATGTTTGGACGGCGAAGGGCAGACCTGTTGGCTGGTTGATGGTGGTAGGAGAAGGAAAAAGGCTTGTTTAGCCAGAATCTCAGGACCCTATGCTGTTCCACGTCCAGAATTGGTGCGGCATTGTCCGTCCAGAACAGTTCAACCGGGGAACTACCAAACGACATGCTCATACATTTGTCTTCCATAATTGGTAGGTTCCTGTCGGCAGACCATAGCTTGTCATGGTCCATCGCTTACAGCAGTTCTGTAGTTTCGTTGCTCCAGATCGTAACATCGCCAGCCTAGATTGCAATGCGCACTGAAATTTTGTTTGGAAGGTCATATATATATATATATATATATATATATATGTGTGTGTGTGTGTGTGTGTGTGTGTGTGAAACAATTAGGGATCTGGCACTGATCCTTGGAGGACTCCAGAGTGTATTGTGGATGGTTCCTAGAAGGAGGGACCTGCTCTGAACCTGAAGGTGCTATCAGTGAGAAAGCTACGAAGAAGAGAAGGCATATCGCGGGAAATTCCGTAAGATTCCAGCTTGCGTATAAGAAGAATATGCGGTACCCTGTCAAGCACTATTGCGGGGTCGATAACGATGGAGTGTAGAATCATGCTTGCGTCGTAGGCCAAAGTGAGACTATCCATAACGGAGAGCATATTGGCAATGCGTGACCTTCATGGCAGGAAGCCATGTTGAGCAGGAGAGATTAAGCCATTCTTATGCAGATGTGTCAGTATGACACGCTTTAGCATGCACTCGGAGATCTTGCTGGGAATGTTTGTTGGGCTAATAGGTCCATTGCTCCCTGGTTGAAGGCGGTCGCCCTTTTAGAAGATAGGGCTGATTGTTTCTCTCTTCCAAGAGGTTGGGGAAGTACCAGAGTCTAAGCATCGACGGAAGAGCTCCGCATAGTTCTCCTCCAATATTACGGATGTCTGTTTAAGAATTCGAGGGTGAATCTCGTCCGGGCCCACAGAACTAGATGGACTAAGTTGGCTGGAGTGGCTCCCTACTTCCTGCCTTGTAAAATGTAGTGCACAAAGTTTGATCCACTGTCAAGCCTGGGAGTTGGGGATGGACAGGGATAGGTAGCGAGGTGTGTACTGTCTGGAAATGCGACTTAAATATTTCTGCTGCTCGGGACAACGTTATGGCCGGAGTGCCATCTCCGAGGGCGAGTGCTGGTGGAGTGGCACCCGGAAGCCTGGTTATTCGCACTGACCTGAAGAGAGCGGATCTGTTTGAGTTCGCTAGTGCGAGGATAGTCCTTCGCTTTTTAATATGGAACTCTCCTACTTTAGCCTTGCAAACATTGTGAATGGGTTTAAATTCCGCCGTGTCTGTTTGTAATCCCGTGGAGTTAAGCCTGGCAAACCTTTTTAAGCTTTCATCCAAAGGACGTCCGATGGATCGCTGCCGTGGGGGCTTACTGTTGGCCGGTACTCTCTCACTAGGGACATAAAGGAAGCCGGCCTGGCGGATAGTTTTAAGTGCAACTGTTGAGAGGTTCTGCATCCGCTAGCCCATTTGAAATGCTAATTTTCTGAGCCAGAAAGGACCGTGGGTCTTCAAACTTGGTTCCCTTGAATGCACGGGTGAGTTCGCACTGGAAAGCACTGGTTGACCAGCGAATTAGTTAGTCATCTTGGAGGACCTCATTGTAACTTGCCTAAAGGAGGAGGTGTAACAGCCGGTCGTGAAAAATCCCCCCTTTTCCCTTGCGATTCAGTGTTTTTCCCAACATCACTCATTTCCATACACTATTGACTTGTCTTTACGAACTGGTTGTTTTTCTGGACCAATTGTTGTTTGTTCGCGCCCGGAGCGCTACTTTGGCACATCCTTGTTCAGGACCTGCGTGACGCACGTGCTGTCTGCCCACACGCTGCTATTCGGTTTCTTGTTGTTGAGTCCTTGTGATCGTATTATTGAGGTTTGTATTCTTTTTTATGTCATTGTTTATTTTAATAATCTAGTATCGTAGAATATCACGGATAATCGTCTTCTGATTTCGGGATCCGTTGCGAATTTGGCTACGCATTGCTCAAACGTTCGTAACAATACTCAATAGATCTATTTGGAACGAGGAAAAATCACGCAAAATGCCAAGAAAAGGATCAAAAGCAGTCGAATCCGGACAGGAAGTAATACGGCAAGTCTCTAGGGAGGTTTTGGGTACATATGATTCTTTAGTTAATGCTAGATCGCCTAGTCCTGTCAGTGCTAGCTCATGTGTTATTGAAAGCAATATTGATCGTAAGGATGTCGATTTATATAAGCTGAGAATACTAGAACTAGAGCAACAGTTACTTTCGGCTAGACTACAGGCGCATGAAGCAGAGAAGTGTACACAGAAACAGCGAGAGCATGAGACCAGTGACTTCGACACTAAGGTAGGGAACCCCACGCCGGTCGCCGACTACAAACCACCATCGATCGATCTGCTTAGAGTGGAGTTAACGGTTTTCGACGGGCTAGCTGAGCAATACTGCAAGTTTGTCAAACAGTTCGAGACGTTCGTTGAAAACAAGGTAAACGACCCTGGGCAAAGGCTTCTTTACCTTACTCACTACTGCCGAGGCCGAGCAAGAGAAGCTATCGACGGGTGCACCATGCTCGATCCAGAACAAGGCTACACAAGGGCAAGAAAGATTCTGAGGGACTTGTTTGGCCAACCTTTCAAAGTAGCCCGTAACCTAATAGAGGGCGTGATGGAAGAGGCAAAGAGAACCAAGTGCGACGTCTACACCATGGCCGACCTGGTGATCAAGATGCAGAACTGCTCAATAGCCCTCGACCATTTAGGTTACAGGGCTGACCTAGACGCCATGCACACTTTGGAAGGCATAGTCCGTCACCTCTCTCCCGAACTACAGGGTCGGTGGGCGGAAGAAGCTGAACGGATAAGCCGAGGCGACAGAGAAGCCAACTTCGAAGACCTGACTGAATACTTAGACGGGCAAACGAAGATAGCTGACAGCAGATTCGGCCGACTCATCCGGGACAGCAACCGAGCAAACAAGCCCGGTACTAGCCAAGTCCAAACCCCTGTACGGGAATATCCAAAGTACCAGCCTTGGACCAACACACACGTCATTTCACGAGATGCTACGGCGAAACCAAATTGCAGATCCTGTGGTACTAGCCATGGCCTACCAGAATGCCCCAAGTTCGGCAACGCCACAATAGACGAACGGTGGGGAATGGCGAGGATGGCAGGAGCATGTTTCATCCGTCTCAACACCACGCACCGGGCAGCAGCCTGTAGAACAAGGAATCGATGTGGTTACGAGGGCTGCACGGGCAGACACCATCGGCTGCTGCATCAGGCGAGAATAACCATATCCGAGGCGAGTGCCAAGCCCAGCGTGATCTGTTCAACTTCACAATCTGCCAGTAAACCGGTACGTTTAGGCGTAGTGGCCGTGGGAGTAGTGACTCCGACTGGGATAGTCAAGGCGTTGGCTTTCGTTGATAGTGGATCCGACACCACTTTAGTGAAAGAGCGGTTTGCCGACAAACACCAACTGGCTAAAGGTGCGACGTCGTTAGCAGTGAGCACGGTGGGCGGAACACAGGTAATGACTGCCGGTAGATTAAGGCTGCAACTCATCTCTCTAGACACTAACGAGGAAATTGAACCAACGGAGGCATTCACGTTAGCGGATCTCCCCATGCGAGCACCAAGGTCGGTGAACGCAATCTTGACTTGATGGCCCCACCTGCAGGATGTAACCGTTGTAGACTGGGAAAATGATGAGGTGGATCTCCTCATCGGATGCGACGTGCCAGAGGCGCATTGGGTGCTTGACCAAAGAGTGGGCGACCGCCAGGCACCTTATGCCGTACGCACGGCTCTGGGATGGATGTTATACGGTGCAGTAGGGGTACGCGGTTCCGTGAATTACTTATCCGCCGAAACGGACCGCATAGATTATCATCTGCAACGGCTGTGTGAAAAGGAGTTTCATGACATTGGAGACGAAAGACCGACGTTGTCTCAAGAGGATCACTTCGCTCTACAAACGGTGCGGCAAGGCTCTAGAGGCCTCAAAAACAGTTCGAGGTTCCCCTCCCATGGCGCACTCCGGTCGACCCGTGGACTGACAACAGAAATTATGTTCTCAAACGATTACTACGACTAAAAGAACGCTTCATTCGAGACCAGAATCTGTGGGAACGATGCGCGGATTTGATGAAGCGAAACGAGGCCCTCGGTTACGTTGAAAAGGTGCCTGTTAACACCGACAGCAAAAGGGGTATCTGGTATCTGCCTCACCATCCGGTTATCAACCCCAAGAAACCCAATAAACTGCGCGTGGTTTTCGACTGTGCGGCCAAGTTCCAGGGCAAGTCGTGAACGATCGCCTGCTACAGGGGACTGACTGGACCACACCAATGATCGATGTTTTGTGCCGTTTCAGCGTGGGTAAAGTGGCTTTTTCTGCCGACATTAGGGAAATGTTCCATCAGGTGAAGATTCCGGTAGGAGAACAAGATGCTTTGCGTTTCCTGTGGTGGGAAGGGAGCGACCGGGACAACGCAGTGGTGAATTATAGGGTGACCGTCCACCCTTTCGGAGCCATATCGTCACCATTTTGTGCCAACTACGCCCTCCGAGAATCAGCGAACAAACATGGCGATCTGGTACATCGGACGGTGGTAGAAAGCGTCAGCAGGAACTTCTACGTCGACGACTACCTTGGGTCATTCGATGGTGTGGAATCAGCTCTAGAGCAGTTCAGGGGTCTGACGAGATTGCTGGAAGAGGGCGGCTTCCATCTAACTAAATGGATGTCGAACGCTTCAGAAGTGCTGAAGGTCATCCCGTATCACGAAAAGGCCGAAAGGGTAAGAGATTTGGACGGCTCTCCACTTCCTATCGAGCGCACCTTAGGGATACAATGGGACGCGGAAACGGACGATTTTGTTTTCGAACTGAACGTTCCCGAGCTGCCAATAACCCGTCGTGGCATACTATCTGCCGTCTCAAGTTTGTTCGACCCGCTCGGTTTCGTCTCACCATGGCTGCTACCCGGAAAGATCTTGCTGCAGCGGCTGTGCCGTAAGAAAGTTGATTGGGACCAGTCACTGGACCGAGGGGACCGGCTGGACTGGGAAGAATTTCTGAACATCTTGAAGAAATTGGGGACATAAGAATCCCACGATGTTTGACTCCTGGCCATACGACACGGACTGGAGAACTACATGCTTTTTCCGATGCATCCGAAGTCGGTTATGGAGCTGTGGTGTACGGACGATGGTGAGCAGGAGATGGACAATATACCACGAGGATCCTGTAAGCCAAAGCCCGCGTTGCTCCACTGAAGTCGGTCTCAATCCCACGCCTTGAACTCAGCGCAGCCGTGTTAGCAGTCAGGGTGGTGCAAGCTGTGAAGAGATGTTTCGATCTCTACATTTGGTCGGTGAGCTTCTGGACGGATTCAACGATAGTACTTTACTACATTAACAACGTACGGAGCCGGTTTAGTACTTTCGTTGCTAACCGGCTCACGATTATCCACGATGAATCAGCCACGCACCAGTGGAGTCATGTCAGGTCTGGCGATAATCCGGCCGACCTGTGCTCCCGAGGTGCGAACAACTTCAGGCAACTAGACACGTGGACGAGAGGGCCAAACTTCCTGCAATTGCCCAAACAGGACTGGCCCGTGTTCGAATTAAAACCCCCTACGGAAGTAGAACTGGAGATCAAAGGCGTAGTGATAGCAACCAACGTCGTCGAAGCGTCGTCCATTTTATCGCGACTGGTCAGGTTTTCTTCCTGGATGAAGACGCTTCGTTGGCTAGTTTGGTTAACCAGGTTCAAGATAAGTTTACTAGTCATGAAAGGGCTACGGCCCTCAGGTCGGATACGGGTCGGCCCGATAGGTCCCGATGAGCTACAAGCGGCAGAGTACGATATTTTCAGAATGATACAACGCGAGGCTTTCGCCCGAGAACTCAAGAGGGCGGAAGAAGTGGGGCCGACCAGTGAAGACATGCCATCTCCAAGAGGCGAGCTGAAGCGTTTAAACCCCAAACTCTTCAACGGACTGCTGCGGGTGGATGGTAGGCTGACCAACGCCCACCTGAACTTCGACACAAAGTATCCTATAATGCTGCCTGCGAGACAACCTGTAGTAGAGCTAATGATTCAACACGTCCACGCCGTGGAGGGACATGCCGGGGAAAGTCACGTGACGAGCGTCATCCGAAAGCGTCTTTGGTTGTTGAGAGGACGAGAGACTGTAAAACGCGTAATCCGACGGTGTGTGCAATGCAGGAGACGCAATGCCACAGCAGGCAAACAACTCATGGCCCCACTACCAGAATGCAGGGTGACTACGGGCTGGTGGCCGTTCAGTGACACCGGGTTGGACTATTTCGGGCCCTTGTGGATCAAGTGCGGGAAAAGATTAGAAAAGCGATACGGATGTATCATGACGTGCATGAAATCACGTGCGGTACACCTAGAAGTCGCACATTCGATGACGACCGATTCGTTTCTACGGGCCTTGCAAAGATTTATCAACCGAAGAGGCGTACCGGCCGATATATACTCAGATAATGGATCGAACTTTGTGGGCGCTCAACGGGAATTGCAGCGTTGGCGCAAGAACATAAACAGGGACGAACTGCAGAATCGAACCGTGGCCTACGGCATACGATGGCATTTCAACCCCCCACAGGCCAGTCACCGAGGCGGCATATGGGAACGCATGATCCGGTCCGCCAGACGGATATTGCTGTCAATCATGGAGCAGCAGCCGCCCGACGACGAGACGCTGAACACCGTCATGACTGAGGTGGAGCGAATCCTGAACAACCGCCCCCTGGTTCCAGTATTGAACGGCGACCCCACCCACCTGGCGCTCACCCCGAACGACTTATTGACGCTAAGGTCGAACGAGGGTTTCCAAGGACCGGTAAACCTTCGTGGGAGCTACCTCCACGGGTGGAAGCAAGCGAACTATCTGGCCAAGGTCTTCTGGAGGCGATGGCTACGGGAGTACCTACCGGCTTTGCAGACTCGACAGAAGTGGCTGGCCAAAACAAGACCATTCAAAGTTGGGGACGTGGTCATGATCGCCGACGAACGCGCACATTTCAGCGCTTGGTCTTTGGGAGTAGTTACGGAAACCATCAAAAGCACTGACGAAATGATAAGAACGGTGAAGGTGAAGACAGCTAACGGAGTGCTCATTCGTGACATACGCAGTATTAACCTACTCGAAAGCGAAGACGGAGGAGCTGATAACCCTGAGGCCTAGTAAACCTTTTTCACACCGGTAATCGAGGTGGATATAGAAACACCATATATACCACACAATCTCCGTCAAACACGTTAAGGTGCTCGCTGTCCTTTCGTTGACATTACAGAAGGTTCTTCCCGATATGTGGTGATGAGTGCGATTCCACTATACATCCCGATACATACACGCACGCACGACGCGCTCCACATCCCGTAAACCCATCATACATGTGACAGTGTTCGTTGTTTTGCTTTTTGTTGACGCTACCGAATGCCCCTTGCATATGTGGAAGTAGCGGAGCTCAGGTCACACACACATGCTACATTTACTCGTTTTCTTGCCACGCGGTCTTTTGTTGACATTGCAGAAAGTCCTCCTTTGATGTGTAGTCATACCTGTGATTTCATTGTTACCCCCGCACACACACGCACACACACACACACACTGAAGCACGTACATCCAGGACCGGACGGCCCCTTACGAGGACAACGTCTATGTGACCATTCACGCCCGCCATCGGTCATTTGGTCTTGTGGAAGATGTAGATAAGCCTCACGTCTATGCATCCAATGGATTAGGTGCGACCAGTAGTAGAACGTCGACGACGAGCATGAGACGCGCGCACTGACAGCAAGGCCTAGGCAGGTAGGAAGAATCAGTACCTTTATACCGAACCTTTGACTCTACTAAGGATCCAGGAGGATTTTGGTGGGCGGTGTAACAGCCGGTCGTGAAAAATCCCCCCTTTTCCCTTGCGATTCAGTGTTTTTCCCAACATCACTCATTTCCATACACTATTGACTTGTCTTTACGAACTGGTTGTTTTTCTGGACCAATTGTTGTTTGTTCGCGCCCGGAGCGCTAATTTGGCACATCCTTGTTCAGGACCTGCGTGACGCACGTGCTGTCTGCCCACACGCTGCTATTCGGTTTCTCGTTGTTGAGTCCTTGTGATCGTATTATTGAGGTTTGTATTCTTTTTTATGTCATTGTTTATTTTAATAATCTAGTATCGTAGAATATCACGGATAATCGTCTTCTGATTTCGGGATCCGTTGCGAATTTGGCTACGCATTGCTCAAACGTTCGTAACAGGAGGTACTCTGACCGTGTCGGCTTGGTGGTTTTCGTAGGAGATAACCAGGTCGGGCAGTGAGGGAGCGAAAGAAATTTGGGGCGGTTGTAATGTATGTGGAGGAGAGACCAGCTCTTGTGGTTCCTGATGAGAGAATAGTGGGGCCGGGGAGTTACTGGTACTTGGAGGCTCAGATGGATTATCCAGTAACCCTACTTGTTCCGCCTGAATCTAAAAAGCCTACGTATCCTGATAGTGGGGTAAGGAATAGTTGGTCCAGGAGCGTCCCCTTCTTTCCCACCTGCCTGTTTCCCTGGAGCCCTTTTAGTTGCTGCTGTTCTGTCGATGACTGTTATTTGCGGTTAGCTGCGGCTTTTCTCAGGTTCTGCGTTTGGAGTAATAATAATAATACTATTGGTTAATCACGGAGACGCCCGAAGCGTGCCAGAAGCATGATCAAGTTTTTCCTAGCGACGGAATGGACGGGAAGACCGTGAAAAAGTAGAGATATGCATGGCAAAAGTGGGATGGGTAGACTTAGGAGGTAGATAAATGTAAGATTATCGTATACATACCAAAGAAAAATGTGGAGAGTTTAAAAGAACCCAAGAGCGGATCCAAATGGATGCCCGGTGGACATGAGGTTCAAGGCCAGGTGGGGAATCTGACTGGTCCAGATGGGGATATCTGATAACTGACAGATATATACTGAATGCCAGAGGCTCGGCTTGTGCCTGAGCCGCGGGGAAAGGGGAAAAATAGACTTATGAGTGGGCTTCGGGGGATGCGAGTCCAGAGGATTCAACCGTTGACTTGGGCTCCAGTTTTTCATCCAGCCTCGCTAGGACAACACGGGCGAAGCGAGAGAGCTCGGAGTCGCCTTTCTTCTCCGGGGTTCCCCGTTTCTAGACCGGTTACCTTTGTCCTGCCTTCTTTCGGAACGTTCATCAAGAGGTTTGTCTAGTGAGACCCCTCTGACTTGCTCGAATGTCTTTCTTACCACGCTTGTCTGTGTGAGCAGATCCAGGGCGGCATCCTCAGGGTTTGCTTACAAGGTCAGTCCTGAAGTCTTTTTCTTAGACTTCGAGGGCAGCCAAGGTGCCCTAGGTGGGTTCGGGGTTTTGATGGTTAGGCTAATATGCAGGGTTTTAGCGAATTAGTGATTACAACATTCAGGTGGGCCATCTCCTCTTCTAGAATGAACACCGGAGCTCTCTGTTCACCGAACTCAGCAGCTGGTTGGTCGGAAGCGGGAAGAGTCAAATCCTGATCAGCATCGGAACCGCTTGGCTCCGAGCCTAGGAGCACTGGAAAGGTAGACTCATCCAACTTCGGGGTCGAGTTATTGCGAACCATTGAGTCCCATATGAAGCAAAAACGTAGCACTCCAAACAGAGCGGGAGAAATGATAAAATGTGGGTAACTACTCAGGTATAAGCAGCGATATCATAGACAGCAGGCAAGTACTGCAGGAGCAGTTCGTATTCGAAAGTGCCGTACAAAGACCGAAGGTACATGGGGAGGCCAAAATGTTCAGCTTTTCTATTTGTTCGGGGTAAAGCTGATGCGCAAAACGCTGGTGGTAAGCCCTTTCAACTCAGTTCAGCAATGAAGCGCTGAAGGCCGGTAATATTCACACCTCTTTCACATGGCGACCTGGCTTGGAAGGTGGCATGCGGGCATGGTCACCCTTCTACAAGGAGGGTGCCGACTGCCTTCGAAAAGCTCAAATTCCGGAGACACCACAAGTGAAAGTAATAATATTTCGATTGTATAGCCACGCCGGTCGATGATTTCTTTTTCCGTCGTTATTGGATTAGGTAATCACTGTCTGATGGGGGAACCTAGCCCAGACTTCACCTTTGGGGAGATCACTCGGCTCATGCCGGCATTCACACCTGCAGATCCATAACGCTGGCTCCCGCCGGTCGAATTGGAACCCGAAAACCGCTTGATAATCCGTGACCCCAGCCTTTCCAGGTGGGTAGCAGGCCTCCTCGAGCCGGAGATCACAATGCGAATAAGGGACTTAATAATCTCTCCCCGAGGCTCGAGGCTTCGAGGGAAGCTGTCGTTGCTCGCAAAGCTCCTATACAGGACCAACACAAGCATCAAACTCAAAGCACTGAGCTTGAAGACGGGAAGCTCTCTGAACTGCTGAATTAGATGCAGCGTGTCAAAGGACAGACGGTAAGCGAGGGCCTGCTCTTGGGGGAAGTTTGGCAGAAGCTTCTGCTGCACAAAACTCCAGTTTCTTTAAGTGCCACAGGTAAATGCTGTTTACAGGAGACGGCAGGAATGGCTGATGACATTATATCAGGCTACAACCCCGGAGTCTCTGGAGTTGCCAGGTCTTCCGTCACAAAGTTGCCCTCCTTGCCAACATTTAAAGGTCTCGCTTCAATTTTGCCCAAAATTAGGGCAAGCCCGCCACGCCGAGCAGTGAGAAGGAGTGGGTCACAGGAACGGTACCACGCGGGCTCACCTAGGCCCTATAGTCCTCCACCGTGACCACCTTCCGACCCTTCAGAAGATATGTATGGTAGATACCATAGAAGCTTCAGCGGAGGAGCCTCACTATCGGCAATTTGCCAGGCGCTCATCAGGGAAACTAAATCCCAGCTCTTGGTGGCGACCCACGAACCCAGGTGTCAGGCCAAAAGTCTTTTGAGCCTTAGGGATATAATTACAAATAATCTGTTCCTTGTAGATACCGGTGCCGAAGTGGGTGTCATCCCCCGACCGAAGGAGGACAGCAGAGCAACACAGTCTCGAACTCTACACCCTGCCAACAGCACGGCCATCCTAACATCTTGTCGGCCGTCGCCCACCTTAAACCTAGATTAAGAGCGTAACTTTCGTTGGGTAAACATCGTCGCCGACGTCTTGCACTCCATTCAAAGCACTGACTTTCTGCAACGCCGTGACCTGTTGGTTCGTGAGCGGCGCCGCAGGGTAGTGGATGGCCAGACCTCTCTCGCTGTCTCTGGTTGTCATTCGCCGGCAGGTCACCATAGACACCCTAAATATATGGCTGACTCGTCGCCGCCTACCCGGCTACTTTTTGGCAGCCCGGGAAAGTTCCGACAGTGGCCACCAGTGTCACTCACCATATCGACATCAAGGGACATCCAGTGTTCAGTAGGCCACGTCGGTTAGTACCGGACAAACTCCGTGCTGCACAAGCCAAATTTGAACACATGCTAAAACTCGGTATAACACGCGCTCCTAGTAGTCCTTGATCTTCCGCTCCCCATAAGGACCGTAAATCTAGCGACTATTGGCGATTCTTTGATGAGTACAGAGCCCTTAACAAGATCACCGTCTCTGACACATATCCGATCCCCAATATACAGAACCTGATAGCTTTTTTGTCAAGTTTCTCTGTCTTCAGCCGTATCGATTTAATTTCGGCCTACAAGCAGATCCCGGTAGTGGAGGCCGACAACCCTAAAACTGTCGTCAGGATGTTTCTAGTTTCTGCGCCCACCTTCTGGACTCAGAAGTGCTACCCAAACTTTTCGGTGGTTCATACTGGAGATAACCCGTGGCTTAGAAAATGTCGACTTGTACCTGGATGATATTTTGGTGGCTAATTCTTCAGAGCGAGATCAAGCTACACTTACGAGCACTCTTCAGTCCACTTCCACTGGACACCATTTCATCCGCAGGTATCCGCCCTCTGCCAGATGAGATTTCCTCTGTTCGCGACTGGCCTGAACCCCACTCTTTTTGCCAGTTATGTCAGTTCACCAGCCTGGTGAACTTCTGCCACGGGTTCACTCCTCACCGCGTGAAAATGATGCTGCAGGTGACCGGCCTGATGTGCACAGACAAGTCCAGCTTTGTTGGACAAGGTTCGGGTCGCATTTGCCCCGGCCAAGTAGGCTATGGCTAACATGGCACTCCCCGCTCACCCCTACCCTCTGGCTCTTTTTTGATAGTGACGGACTCCTCCAACACAGAGGTTGGAGCAGTAATGCTACTGTTCGCAGAAGACTCTTGGCAACCTTTGGCATTCTCCTCTTACCATCTACAACCGCCAAATCTAAGGGCATCACATTTGGTAAGGAGTTGTTAGCCATCTACTCAGGTATCCGTCTTTTTCGGCAGGCACTCGAAGGCCGTTCGTTTGCCGTGTTTAAAGATCGCAAGTCTTTGGTTTACGCAGTGAGGCCAGCTTTAGATCGATACTCGCCAGGTGCGATTCGTCACTTAGACCTTGTTTCAGAGTTTGCTGTGAACATGCGACACTTCTCTGGGGTGCCCAATCCCGTCGCCGAAGCCTTATGACACCTACGTCAACTGATTCCGTCACCAATGCCTAACATCAACTTAGAGGCAGTGGCACATGCCCAAACTACTGACCCTGGCAAGAACAACTTCAGCAAAACTGCGACTTGAGCCCGACGACAGTCTCTATCCCAACTTCCCAGAACACTGTAGTGTGCGATTTGTCTTGGGGTCGCCCTAGGTCGGTGGTTCCAGCTGCTCAACATCACCCCACTTCCTCAACATTCCATAGTCAAGCTGATCCAGGTGTGACTGCCTCGATGAAGCTGGTAACCGGGCGTTTAGTTTGGCGCAAAGCCGAAAGGGGTGTCCACCGGTGGGCCCGGGCATGCCTGCAGAGTCAAAATGTTAGGGCCCATAAGCACACGAAGACTGCTCCAACCAGGTTTCTGGAACCTGGAACACGTTTTCATCGTGCGCACATCGACCTCGTTGGACCACTGCCGCTTTCACTTGGGTACTTCTATATACTCATATGTGTGGATCCTTTCACTCGGTTGGCCGCAGGCTATTCCTATCCCTCGTCCCACGTCGGAGGATGCCTCCAAAGACTTTCTTACAGGTCGGGTTAGTCACTTGGGTTGCCCGGCGACGGTGACGGTCGATCGAGGTTGAAATTTTGGTGGCTCTTTTGACAGCCTATTCTATACTTTTGGCTGCCAACACTATAGGATGACAGCCTGCCACACTCAAGCCATTGGCTTGGTTGAGCTTTTCCATTGACATTCAAAAGCCACTCTTCGAGCAAAAGGTATCCCATGTAACGAACGTTTGAGCAATGCGTAGCCAAATTCGCAACGGATCCCGAAATCAAAAGGCGATTATCCGCGATATTGCACGATACTAGATAATTACATGAACAATGACATAAAAAAGAATACAAACCTCAATAATACGACCACAAGGACTCAATAACGAGAAACCAAATAGCAGCGTGTGAGCAAACAGCACGTGCGTCACGCAGGTCCTGAACAAGGATGTGTCAAAGTAGCGCTCTGGGAGCGAACAAACAGCAATTAGTCCATAGAAACGACCAGTTTGTAAAGACAGGTCAACAGTGTGGACAAATGAGTGATGTTAGAAAAAACACTGAATCGCGAGGGAAAAAGGGGGATTTTCCACAACCGGTTGTTAGATCCCACCTTGGAGTGAAACACTACCTTCGGCAACCTTAGGCCTGCGCATTGACGTTGAGGAGGAACTGCACACAACATTAGCCCTACACTTCGTCTGCCCAGAGGGTTGGCGACTTCTTCACCAGCGGTGGCCTTGGACTACGGCGGCCCTACTTATTGCCCTACGCAACACACGCGAATGCCATAGGCTAGTGCGCCTCACGAACAACTGTCTACAAATTATGTTACAGCTGCTTGAGAAGCCGCTGTCCACATATTCTTCACATCGGATATGTTCGATCACCACTAATATCATCATACACTGGACCCTTTCGAGTGTAAAGCGTAGGGCAGAAAAACTTGTCGTATACATCATAGAGAGACATGACACCATATCTATCGACCCCATTGAACCTACAGTCATATAGTGCCAGCCGCCCGGCCAACTTACACCTGCCCAAATAGCTCAGGCACTCTCATCGAGCGAGTTATTACTCGCGTCCTCCACCGCTGCTCAAAGTGAGAACCTGTAAATTATTCCATCAGAATTTTCAACTCCACCCGCAACGTGCAGTAGCCATCGTGGAGGCCGACTACGAAATCCCGTCTTTTTTTGCAGACTTCGTGACGATTTTTACAACCGATGGTGAGCATTAAATTTAGAGCTTGGCCATGGACTTAACTATTAGCAGGTTCTGGAAATTGCAATCGGTCGTTATGATCTCGTCTTCTAGACTCCTAGAGGCTACAAAAATGCCGAAGGCATCTCCTGTGTTGGTAATACCGTCCAACATCAACCGGGCCCCTAAGACACTGCTTCCTTCTAGTTTGCATCGCCCTCTCTCAGACGGATTCACACAGCCATATTGGCTTCAGTTGTAGCCCTGCCAACTGCTGTCGAAACGCCTCGGCTGGCTTCGGATGTGAAATTGAGATAACCAGCTAGATGGAGGCACAAACGGATATCACAAGAACTGAGAAACACCAAAAAGGGTAGAAAAACAAAAGCCACGAGTGAGGTAGAACCGGAACCGGAAACGCAGCCGGAGGTAGTAGTCGGTAGGTAAATTGAGGTGGGTATATATATGGGTCCAAGGTCACCGCCCTCTGGGGGAACCTGGGGTCCGTACTTCATCTGTCGACGGTTTTCTTGTTCCCTTCTGATGGTATTTTGAATACGAGAGAGGCACAGGTATAAATGGGGCGATACTAACTAAACCGTGGGCTTTCAAGGGGCCAAATACTCACTGGACAACGGGACGATTGGTCCGAGTGGCACATAAGACTACAACTGGGCGCGTATTGGATACTCTCTACTAGGAATTTGCACGCTCACGAGCTTACGAGGTCCGTGGGCGCCGAAGCACAGCGGGATTCACGCACTTGGGGCCTTTGGGGCTCAAGGGCCGTCATACCATTCAGCAGTAGTTTGAAGCTACCAGATATATAACTGACAGGATACTAGGATTTCCTGAACCATCAATACTTCCGGCCTACTGCCACGATCAAAGTCCATCCGCGTCGAACTTGTTGGAGGAGGCCCCTGTGGCTATAAGTATCTTTGTTCAAGCTTTTACATTTTTTATTGTTTAACTGAAAGCTGACTATTAAGCGCGGTCGCCATTTGACCCCTGCTCTGGCGCACACTCGTGGGCGTACCAACAACTATCTCTCTCAGTTGTATTTCCTTCCTTATGGGTCGCGAATAGTACAGTTCTGGTCAAGGTATTCCTACGACGGAGAGCATTTGAGTTTCGCGTCTGTGGTCCAAGCAGTGCGAGTGGCAAAGGAACGCTGTAAAGGAGTTCAGGAAAACCCGTTCCATGCGCTAGCATCCATATTACAAACGACATTTATCATTCGTACGAACTATCTTTGCTAGAATTCCGATTGTTTGTTTTATTTCTCTAAATCTTTGTCACAAACCGGATTCCTACCGTTGCCTCGAGCGAGAGTCGCTCAGCTTGAATTTCGTTGTGACTGTATTTGGTAATCTCATTTTCTGTATCTAACCTTTTGCTGTAACCCAGCTGCAGCTGTTGATTTGTTGTCGAATTTGGAGCGAAAGAGCCCAGAAGGAATACTATTGAGGTTTGATTATTGTAAAATTAACTAATTTGTTGTATATAATACCGTAGCTATTTGGAATCGACTTTGTTTTGAATTGTGTCGAAATTGGTTGCTACGCGTCGCTCGAACGTTCCGCTGGCTGGACTACACAGTACTCAATATCCTTGGCAATTGCTGAGAAATTAAATTAGGCAGCAAATCGGCAAACCGTTCCGAATCAAAGGACAATACCCTGCAGGTGAACCAAACCCCTTTGCCCGTAGGTGTTGGTCATGTTTCTGCTCAGGCTCTTGTATATCATGTTGTTCTAGGGTTAGCTCGGTTTCCCATAGAGGTAGAGCTGATCTGTTGTTAGCTGAGTTGAAGGAGATGCAGGTTGCAGAACAATTGGAGTTGAATAAGCAACGTAAGCTGCTTCAGGTGAAGAATGAGACGGAAATGGCGAAACCGCGTTTGGCACTCGCTGAGGAAGAAGAAGATCTGGTCAGCAGAGATGAAGTCAAGGGTGGAGTAACGGTCAGTGAACATCTTTCCCGTTACCTAGGTTATTGCCACGTGCAGAATGATGCACCACGAACAACAAGCTTGGTTCCAGTGGCGGAACCTGCAGTGAATTATCTTTTGGACTTACCTAGGGTAGACCTGGAGTCATTTGCGGGATCCTCGTCAACGTACTGGAGGTTTGTGAAACAGTTCGAATATTACTTCGAAGGTAGAGTTCAAGACGATGGCCAGCGTCTACTTTATTTGATGCATTACTGCAAGGGACAAGCAAGGGATGCGATTGCCGAATGTGTTATGTTGCCTCCAACAATGGCATACAATAGGGCTAGGGAAATCCTAAAAGATCTGTATGGACAAGACCATGTAGTGGCTCTTTCACTGATTGACGGCTTACTGCAAGGTTTGAAGCCTCTGGTGGAGGATTCGGATGCCCTGACTAAGTTGTCGTTAAAAATGCTGAACTGTGAAGTTGCCCTCACGCAGATGAATTGCATGTCAGACCTCATTTCGTTACAGACTATGGAACGTATCACTCGAGCGCTACAAACGTGTCTCCAGGATTTGTGGGCTAGGACCGTTGATGATATTTTGGGAAGAGGAGACGAACCGAGGTTCCAAGATCTGCAGCACCTAGTGTCCCGTGAAGCACGGATTGCCCGAAGTAGGTTCGGCAAACTGGCTGCCAATAGCAAGGCCCAGGGGTATTCGCGGTCATCCAGTTGGAGGAATTATGCACAAAACCCGCATAAGAAGCGACACGGTTCATGCCAAATCAGAGTAGTACTTTGCTGGTCGCAGCTAATAGGTGTTCGGTATGTAATGGAATACACGCACTTGAGGAATGTCAGCGATTCCTTTCTCGTGATATACCCGGTCGTTGGGCATTGATCAAAGAAATCAAGGCTTGTTTTTCGTGCCTCAAGTGTGGACATCTGTCTAGCAACTGTTCTGTTTCCAAACCATGTTCAACATCAGGTTGTCCGAAACGGCACCACCCTCTACTGCATGTTGCACAGAAGCAATGTACCGATCGAGTCACGCAAGATACAACACAAGGGCTGCAGCTGGATAAGCTGGGTACGGACAGTGCAAAAAGCCTGGGCAGCGGACCAATAATTGTGCGGCTACTCTTAGGCCAGAATGTCGGGTCAGTTTAGGTGTACTACCAGTGCGAGTAGACGGACCGGGGGGCTCTGTGGAGACCTACGCTCTGCTGGACAGCGGGTCTGATGTGGCTCTATTACAAAAAGACATTATGGAGCTGGTGGGCCTGAAGACATCCCCGACCTCACTTTCGATTTCGACCGTAAATGGGACTACCACTTGGAATTCGGGAATAACGGAGCTGTGACTGGACTCATTGTCAGAGAATGATTTGTGTTGATAGGCTACCAATCCAAGCAGTCCAGTACTGCACGGATGCGGACATTTTATCCTGGCCTCACCTACATTGCGTCCAAAGACAGAATCAGGAAGATTCGAGAGTGCGAATCCTGATAGGTGCCGACGTCCCAGAAGCACATTGGGCACTAGAGCAAAGATGCGGCAAAAGAAAACAACCCTATGCTGTGCGGACGATTTTGGGATGGATTGTTCTCGGTCCGATGAACCAGGAACCACGCTTTGTGAGGACAATAAACCACTTTGAGAGGGGAATGGACCCCTTAGCGGAACAGATCGATTGACTATACAACGCCGATTTCTGCGATGGGTGTGCATCGGAAAACTCTCCTTCATTAGAAGACAAACAGGCCGTTGATATGGTTTCCAGTGCCACAACCCGGTTGGACGGACACTATGAAGTTGCACTTCCGTGGAGGAATCCTAACGTAAGACTTCCAAATAACTATATTGTGGCCAAAGAGAGATTGAACGACTTGAGTAAAGGATTTGAGCGTGACCCGGAATTCTTTGACAAATACTCTACAATAAAAGAGGGTTATGTGCGCAAGGGCCACGCCCAGTTAGTGCCCGATGTACAGCTGAAAATGGGTTTTGAGCCGAAGTGGTACTTACCACATCAGGCAGTTACACACCCTAAAAAGCCTAGCAAGTTGAGGGTGGTGTTTGACTGTGCGGCTGCATTCCAGGGACGCTCCTTGAAAGATTACTTGCTACAGGGACCGGATACAACAGCAAGCTTAGTTGGAGTGTTGCTTCGTTTTCGAAAGGAATCTGTCGCGTTGGCTGCGGATATTGAAGAAATGTTCATGCGGGTTCGAGTGCAGACGAGAGACAAAGGAGCACTGAGGTTCTTCTGGTGGGAAAATGGTCGACTAGGTGGTAATCTTGTTGAATATTAGATGAATGCCCACCCGTTTGGTGCCACTTCCTCCCCATTTCGTGCAAATTTCGCGTTACGTCGCACGGCAGACGATTGGGGAGGACAGTGTGAGGATTACGTCTCCAGGGCCGTGTATAACAACTTCTATGTAGACGACTGTCTTGTTTCTTTGGCTACAGCGGAGAATGCAAGAGTTTTTGCTATCCAGATGAGTGAGTTACTATCACGAGGTGGATTCCGGCTTCATAAGTGGGTGTGTAATCGTAAGGAGGTGCTGGATGTTTTACCAAGGTCTGAGCTGGCTCATTCCACTTTGGAAATGGATGATTGCGCGCCTGTGCCGGAGAGGACGTTGAGGTTAGAATGGAATGCAATAGAAGACACGTTCCAGTTTTCATTCGCAACACGCGAAAAACCTCAAACAAGGCGCGGCTTGTTGTCTATAGTATCATCCATGTTCAACCCGCTAGGGTTGGTTTCACTTTTCATTCTGCCAGGCAAGGTGTTATTGCAATCACTGTGTCGCTTAAAGCTTGGTTGGGACTACCCAATCGAAGAAGAACCCCTACGATGCTGGAATGAGTGGTCAAGAAGTATGGAACAACTGTGCGCATTCAAAATTCAGCGTTCTATTATTAGAGGTGACTCACTGAACGAAGGTGTACAGCTTCATGTATTGTGTGACGCTTCTGAAGTTGGCTACGGGGTGGTGGCTTATTCCAGAATGGTTTCAAGGGACATAGCCCCCCACTGTGCCCTACTGTTCTGTAAGTCAAGGGTAGCTCCTCTGAAGACCGTAATGATCCCTCGATTGGAGTTAGCCGCAGCAAGACTGGCCTTTAGAGTTTCTCGGATTCTTATGGAAGAAACTGGAATCAAGTTTGGTAAGATCTACTACTGGACGGACTCTGCTATAGTTTTGCACTACAAAAACAACACTAAAACGAGATTCAGTACGTACGTTGCCAACCGTTTGGCTGAAACCCATCAGTGGTCGGAACCCCGGCAGTGGCGTCATGTCAGATCGGAGGATAACCCTGCAGGCTTGGCATCAAGAAGCACAACATCACCGAGTGATATCAGCTGCTGGTTCGAAGGTCCAAAATTCTTGATAAACGATGAAACTTCATGGCCGACCAGTCCTACGGTTGCTGCAGCACCATAAAACCTTGAGTTGAAGCAGCCTTCGAGTACAGTTCTCACAGTGTTGCAGGATGCATGGACGGACGCACTTCTAGCTAGACACTCCAGTTGGTTTCACTAGATGAAGTCGGTATCGTGGTTAACCCGTTTTAAAATGTACATTGTAGTCATGAGAGGCGGGCGCACGGATCTAGGATTGACAACTGGGCCCCTGAAGTTAAACGACATTGCTAAAGCGGAGGAAAGTGTTATTTTGATTGTACAATCTAAGGTCTATGGAGAAGAGCTAAAATGGCTACGAGACAGGAGCAATAACCTATGCTCTAACAAATCTCCGATGAACTGGACCCTATTAAAACTCGATCCAATTTTAATAAATAGAATTATTTTTGTTGGAAGACGACTGAACTACTCCAGTCGGCTTCAGGGTGTGAAACATCCGGTGATACTACCCAAGACTCACCTGATTACAGACTCGATAATCCGATGGTATCACGCGATAGAGGGACACGCAGAACATTCCCAGTTACTCGCTGAGCTTAGCAAAATTTTTCGATTGTACAGGGGGGAGCTGCCGTCGAGCGAGTACTTGGAGGATGTTGGAGATGCCGAAAGCATTTGGCGGTCGTAGGCAAGCAGATGATGGCTCCTCTACCAGCCATTAGAGTCCAAAAAGGTCGGTTTCCGTTCAAATGCATCGGAATAGATTATTTTGGCCCATTTGCGGTTAAACATGAGCGTAGCATGGAGAAACGATATGGATGCATCTTCACCTGTCTACAGATGCGTGCGGTACACATTGAAGATTCTTATTCTCTAAGCACGGATTCATTCATTATGACATTGCTGCGTTTTCATGTCGAGGAGAGGGGCACCGTCCGCGATTTTTAGTGATGATGGTTCAAACCTTGTTGGGGCTCAAAGGGAATTGAAGAACCTAATGGGAAACTGGTCTAGTGATAAGATTGCCGATAGATTGCTGCAACGGGGCGTGCAGTGGCATTTCGATCCCCCACATGCTAGTCACCGTGGTGGCATATGGGAGATCATGGTGCGCTCGGTTAGAAGAGTACTTCTTTCAGTTTGTGACGAGCAGCCGATGACTGACGAAATATTGTTGAAATTCCTTACGGAAAGTGAGCGGATAGTAAACGGACAACCACCAGTGCCTTTGACCTCAGACTGTCGTGATCTGCCAGTACTCACGCCCAATGACCTACTTATCCTGAGGGCGAACCCACGAGGTATTCCGACGGATTCGTTGCGCGATAGACTGGTTCGTCAGTGGAGGCAGACAAACTACCTAACATCTGTGATTTGGAAGGGATGGATCAAGGAATATCTTCCACTGTTACAACAGCGGCCAAAGTGGATAACTCGAGAACGCAAAATTAGATCGGGTGATGTAGTGCTACTAGTTTCGGAGGCTTTGTTGCGTGGCTGGTGGCCGATAGGAGTCATCGAAAGCATCTCATTTTCGGGCGATGGTTTGGTGCGAACGTCAACAGTGCGAACTAATGAAGGATTAGTGCTCCGTGACATCAGAAAGATTTGTCTTATTGAGGGCGAACCGGACACTGGTGTTGTAAGTTCAGAGGCCAACTCTTCTCAAGTAGGAGGCGGGTCTTCGGATCTGCCGAATCGGGAGGGACCACTGAGAGTTGATCCACTTGTTCGACTGGGAGCTGTTATTGACGGTGATATGTTTTAGGTATTGGGGAACCGTAGGGCGAGCCGATGCATGAGGCCGACCACATCTAGCGGCGCACGAGAAAAATCCGGGTCGGATTTTCGGGGTCGGTGTAAAGGAGTTCAGGAAAACCCGTTCCATGCTTTAGCATCCATAATAATAATAATAATAATAATAATAATAATAATAATAATAATAATAATGGTATATTTCTCGACCATGGTCGAGACGCACGAGCAAGCGCATGATCATGGTGTACAACGTTACTCAAAACAATGAACTATACACAAATTTCAAGAAAGCTAGTCAAAATCGTCAGAGGCAAAGCAGCACAGCTAGAGTTAGTTTTAATCGACCGAAGTTATAACGGTTCGCGCGGCAAATACGGTTTGGTTTCGAACCCAGGTTGGTTGGTGGTGGCCGGTGGGAATGCAAAATATGTCCTGAAAATATAGCGCTAAGAATGCATTATAAACCAAAATAGTGCAAGCTGTGGATAACAGAGGCCTATTGGGGTTCCATGAACGGAATGAGTTATGAACATGAACAGATGAAAGAAATGAATGGGAGTACACTCGTGAACTTTGGTGAATATGAGGAGAACGGCTCACTATGAAGACGACGGTGGCCCGGAATGACGGATATTCCCGGTCTCAATAAACGGAGTGCATCATGTAAAGGGGAGACATAAGCAAACTGCGTGGAAATGGACTAGGAAGCGTTGATGAATGTGGGGGAAACAGCAATCCATATAAAAGGTGAGTTTAGGTTCAGGATCAATAACCCGTATCATTCAGAAAAAAAGAAGCGCAACTTGATAGCATTGAATTGGTGAAGAATCAATTTCAAGCCGGGTAACCATCAAAAGAAAAATGAAATCTTGCAAAAGAAAACTGAGTGAAAAACCCCGGCTTAGGCTCGCGCCCTACTGTTCTGTTAAGCTGACAAAAATATATTGACTTATTGATTCTCAGTGATATTCGGCGTCATCATTGGGAACCACGGATGGGGAAGGGGATAAGTGGACTTGCTTTCGGATGGCGTATCGAAGTTTAATGAGTAAAAATTCCTGTGTTGCGTATTCTGGCTCTGTCGTTGGATTGTTTCATATGAGACCAGGGTGATGTGCAGCATCCCGTGGGTATAGATCATCAGGCGGGGTAAGGGACGTGTCAGTCAATCAGTAGAAGGTAGCTTGTGAACTGTTATTTGTGAAGACTCCAGCAGTGACATCAGTGGCATTTATAATTCGTATGAACTATCTTTGCTAGAATTCCGATTGTTTGTTTTATTTCTCTAAATCTTTGTCACAAACCGGATTCCTACCGTTGCCTCGAGCGAGAGTCGCTCAGCTTGAATTTCGTTGTGACTGTATTTGGTAATCTCATTTTCTGTATCTAACCTTTTGCTGTAACCCAGCTGCAGCTGTTGATTTGTTGTCGAATTTGGAGCGAAAGAGCCCAGAAGGAATACTATTGAGGTTTGATTATTGTAAAATTAACTAATTTGTTGTATATAGTACCGTAGCTATTTGGAATCGACTTTATTTTGAATTGTGTCGAAATTGGTTGCTGCGCGTCGTTCGAACGTTCCGCTGGCTGGACTACACACGCGCTTAATGGGAAAACCTCGAAATAAGATTGGGCAGCTTAGCAGTGCTACCGATGTGGCAGGCAGTTGAGATGACTAACAGGCTTACCTGTCTGAACGATAACGGAACTTGACAGGGCACCTGCTCTGCCTGTGTGCACTGTCAGCGCGCCTTTGAGTTCCTTCAACACACTGTGTTTGTAAAATCCTCTGGGGTACTTGATGACTGACTCCAGGGGAGAAGGGCACGTTCGTTGTCTATGTTCAACCAACTGCTTGCAAACAAGTGGGGCGGACAAGTGGCAAACCTCAAAAAATAGCAACCTGAGCAAACCCACAAGTGAGTTCTCTACAGATTCGAAAATATTGGTCCGTAATTTTTTGTCTGTAATTTTGGATAAGTTGTCTGAGGTTTTATCTCTAGGGCCAATGTTTTGCCTTTAAACCAAAAAAGCTAAACAGAGGTTGAGTTTGGGGGCCTAACTGATCATCTAACAGGTCTCTTTCCGCCCCCGTCTCGGGAGTTAGAGAGACTGAAACCCATGTCTGCGAGCCTGGTACCAACATCGCGAAAGAAGTCATTGGTAAAAGGATTATTAACTTCGGAGCCCCTGGAGCACATCAAAGAAATACAGGCTAGCAGATCAATACTATCACCGAAGCCAAATAAAGTGCGGGTACAGCAATTTTCTATAAATCGGGTTAGATAGAGGAGAAAAAAGTGACAATGAATGACGCCTTTAGACTTACTGAGGCCCCTCTGAGGCGGATAAGAAGTCTCAGATGGAAAAGTCGATTCCAACGAGAACAAGATCCTTGAAGCAGAAGAAATAATCGACGCGGCGACCTTCTGAGGGAAGCGGCCGACTAGGACGGTCATTCCCAGAGTATACGATCTACCGAAGGTACACAACGAAGGCTTTCCACGGAGAACGACGTTGGACATGTGTAACTCTCCATAGCAAAAAACTGGCTGGCTTATTAGAATCAGTAGCAATGGCAATTTTTAGACACAATCTACAAGTCACATTTCATTTTGTAGAAACCGTGAGGAGACTGGATCTAGAAGGAAGGCGAAAGATATCCTTTGATATTATTTCACTGTTCACATATGTCCCTACCGGTGAAACGGTCAACTATCTGTGCGATCACATTCAGATTAACGGAGTCGATCCGGGTATCCCGTTGGATGAAATTAAACATTTACTATAAGCCTGCACACATAGTGCCGGTTCCAGATCATTGGCGGAATCTATCGGGAGAAGTACGGAGTTGCTGTGGGAGCACCTTTGGGATCCCTATTTGCTGATATATTCATGGCAAAACTGGAAAATATTCAACCCGAATCCCTAGATCGGGATACACAGAGGATGCCGTATGTGTGCCAGACACAAAAATGGACACAAGATCGCTTTCTAACAACTTTAAACCCGCCCATTAAAAGGTTCATTTTACTTCGGAATAAGAGAGGGGCACTAGTCCATCGTATTCAGAAGTATGCATAAACCATCGGAGTGATCTTCCAGTCCCATTTTTAGTGCAAAGAAAAGCTACATGGAACGGAAAATTCATCCGTTCTCACAGCTTTTGCCCCTCAAAATGGGGAGGAAACTTACGGGTTGCTTAGCCGATAGAGCGGGAAAAACCTGAAGCGATGATACAGCACGAATGAACCCATTAGTCTGCGGAGTGTTTTCTTAAACGGCTGTAACCCTGAACAGTTTATCGACAGGACAGTGCATGGAAATGAAGGGAAATCAAAGGAGATAGGAGCCGCTAAGAAGGTTCCGAATGCGGGTTCGCAGTTCATAGGCAACACGGAACCCTAAAAATATTTAAAGAAGGCTATGGGGGGTTACCAACGGAACATTCTACACAGCTCGTCACTAATCATGTTCCCTTAAGATCTGGCTTTTTTCGACTGAAGAAGGTAAAAGCAGAATTCCGCGGTGTCACTTTGCGTGTATTCGTTGACCTGTTCCCGTAAAGCTAGGTACATGGATCTCGCTGTTCGACACTTAGCTGAACGCGCTTGTAAACACCCCTCGGAGCTGACTGAGCAAGGGAGCATTTGGTACTAATATTAGTGCTGTGGGCTCACATCCTGTCGAGTCAGACTACAATCTGAAGGTGACAAAAGCCTATTGCACCATTTAAATGTCCGGAGAAAGCAGTCAAGGCTCATCAAGTGTCGCATCCTAAACACAAAGGAAACCATGAGCATTCGTCTCTAGTCCTCCCCTGTGAGCTGAAATAATGTGTGCACGCACTCAGACGTCAGTGGTCTATGTCTTGGTCCAGGCAATGTGTGCAGTTTCACACGCACACACACGCTTGTAGGGAAAGATTTAGACCGTCATCTCCAGCTGCCATTTGGTGATTCATATATTGACTGAAAAATCCCACAGAACACATTGAGAATAAATAACGTGGCGAACAAGCTCGTTTTTAGTTATTTGTACTCATATCAATACATAACGATATATATGACTCACAAAATAAGAACGGAGAATGACAATCCAAATCTGCCTCTGCAAGTGCGCGTGTGATTGTGAAATTGGTCACAGTGTGGAATGTTCAAGTGGTTGCACGTGTTCGGGACCATGACGTGGACCACTGAAGCTTAAGTGCTTGCACAAATTGATTTTGAGCGCACAGGGGAGGATTGCAGGGACGAATACTCACGGCTTCAGCTGTGGCTAAGGTGTGACACCTGACTAGTCTTGATTGCTTTCCGCGGACTCAGTAAATGGAGCAAAAAGCGTTTATCACCTCCACTGAGTAGTTTGACTCAACAGGGTGTGAGCACACTGCACTCGTAATTGTCTTAATTGCCCCCGTGTTCAGTCAGGCCGGGTGGTGTCCACAAACGCGTTCGGATAAGCGCCGAGTCGTGCGATCAATGTACCTAGTTCCACAGGAACAGGTGAAAGAATACACACAAAACGAGGTTGCGAGGTTACGAATAACTGAAAACGAGCTTGTTCGCCACGTTGTTTATTCTCAATGATTCATATATGTTTTTATGCATTGGTATGAGCGCGAATAACTAAAAAAAAGCCAGTTTCAAGTTCTGCTCCACAGCGCGAGTATTATTAACATCGTGCCGCAAACCGTGGACCAGGGGCCGTGGACACTTTACGGGAGCGGACCCCGACCTAAATTGGAGGAATCCTAAACTGGTGAGCATGAAGAAACTTTTATTCCACCAGGGACCCACCCAAGTTCTTCAGGCACGTCAACTCGCTTACACGTATGTTCACCCCGCTATTTCAAAGTCAAATTCCCATTACTCCTACAATACTCTGGTTTCGTAGTTTTCGCATGAAAATATCGTGTGTTGTTTCACAGGTGCCAAGTTTTCTTTTATATATCCTTCTACATATGACATGCCGTTGCACTTATGGCTAGCAACGACTGCAAGCCTGACCCAGGACCGTCAGTTTTGACAGTCTACTTAGCTGTCCCCGAGCTTTCTTTGCTGGCCTTCAACCCTAGTTTCTTATGTTAAAGGCGGAGCTTGAGACAAAAGGTCACAGGCTAGCGTGCTTGGTACCAGTGGACTATTGGTCGTTTTCTCCTTTACGTTGCTGCCAAGATAAGCGACGTCATTTTCAATGGCTATTCTTAAGAAACCTTGAAAGGAGAGGTTTTCTCCAGACTTTTGGCTCCCGAATGGTCAAGATTGGAGCGGCTGATCCAAGGGACTGAGTTAGGTAGTAAAAAGCTTTATGTATTTGTTATACCATGCATTTTCTGCCATTTTATTCCCACAGTAGTGTGGACGATGATTAATTAATTTATCCAGTAAATAAACATTCTCTGCTTACCTGCAAGTGGTTACCGCGGATCGTTTTTCTCTGCGTCACTTCTGAGCCCATTGTAACCTGTGGTAATAAATAACAAACCCGTACTTTCCCACAGGAAAATTTTTACTGAGCTTACCGCGACTCGGCAGACAACCTTGGAATTAATCAGATCCGTTCAGAGGACATACAACCGCCTGGCTAAAAGCCGCGTCGAATTAAACCTAAGCATTGTTTTTGGCCGGTTTGATGGCAATTCGCTGAAAATTATGGACATCTTGTGAGCCACCTCTTTCTATTTCTGCTGTACCACGTTTCCCTACACCAGCTTTTTGGCAACAACTCATTTTTATCACCTAACTTCACTGAGCCGCCACTTTCCATCAGCATTACTGAGACAAAAGCAGCAGCCCGCAGGGCAACCTTTTGAGGTAGTTGTCTTTAAAGATTTGTGGCTACGGCCAATACAGACCAATAATCAGGCCCTATCCAGGGTTTCCATTCGCCTCAATCTCACAGGACTGGCAAAACTAGCCGACGGTATCATAGAACGATACCATCTACAAAGTGTAGCCGTAACTAGCTCTGGAAGCCCCCAGACCACCACTTCCACCGTAGGGACACATTCCGAGGACACCCTGATGGCTGCTTTAGAGCTAGCTTCCAGGCTTTTATCCAATCCCATCTGTTCCTAGTGTAGAGAACAGAAAACGTATCACGACTGTAACCAACGTGGAAGCCTCAGAAGTCCTTTATCTGTTCGCCTCCTCAATCCATCCCGACCAAGATACTGCTGACGTCACAAAAGGTTTGGTGAGTAAGCCCGGCTCTACCAGGCCAGTTACAGATTCCCATGTGTCAAGCAGGGAAACTATTATCCCGACGTTCTCCAACGACCAACGCAGTCAGCAGCTATAACAGCAGTCTCCTGTCGCAAGCTCCAGAAGCAGATTCTAATAAAGTGTTCCTTATCGACAACGGAGCAGCTGTTAGCGTCACTCCAAGAGAAGCGGGTGACGCAGCCTTTCCATCAGTCTGGCAAATATATGACATCAAGGGCACTCCTATTACTTCTTGCGGCCGTTAGCCCCTCGAGCCCAATTTAGACACATCAGACTTTCCCCTTGGTGTTTATAGCGACAGAAGTCCCTAACCTCATACCAGGTATCGATTTCCTTGACTGTCTCTTGGTCGACGCATGGTCCCAAAGGGGTGCCGGCAGACAGGCTTCTCTCTAGGTAACCGGTTCGTATTCCTCCGTGAATAACATCACTCCTTCATACACCCAATCTCAGGCTGAATAACCCTGCGCAGTACTCTTTTCAGCTCACCCTGCAATGCTAAGGCAGTCTGGACCTTTACCCAAGGTGATCACTAATGTCACTCAACATACGACGAACAAATGACCACAGCTTCTGGCCGACCGCTTCGCTTGGCACCAGACAAGCACTGCGTAGCACAGGCTGGGCCGGAACACGTGCAGTTGGGCATGGTGCACCGGTCCAGCAGTCCTTGGGTCTTGCCACTTCACAAGGCTCCCAAACCTAACGGCAACTGATATTCTGCGGCGACTATGGGGCCCCCAACCAAGTGACTATCCCAGATAGGTACCTTATTCCTTATATTCAAGATCTAACTTCTCCCCTATCGTGTTGCTCTGTTTTCAACCGCACCTACTTCGTTAGAGCTTACCACCAAATCCCAGTAGCTGAGGAGTACATATCCAAAACCGCTGTCACAGTTCCATTCGGAGTACTCGGGTTTCTGCATATGCTTTTGGGCTCAGCAACACGGCACAAACCTTTCAAAGGTTTATGTATGGAGCAACACATGGCTTGAAAAATTTGGGTGTACTTAGATGAAATTTTGGTGGCTACTTCTTTAAAGAAATAGCATGTGGCACACCAGAGCCCTCTTTACGAGGGCCTATGCCAATTCGGTGTAACTACTTACCCTGCCAAACGCGAACTGGATAGGCCAGCCAGCACTCCCCTAGATCATGTCAGTTCAGCTTCGGGCACATAGCCTCTGTCAGACAAGACGAAAGCGAGTCGCGGTCAACCAGAACCCCACTCTCACCGGCAGCTTCGCCTACTTCCTGGTTTGCTTACCTTCTGTTGCAGGTATTTCCCCTAATGCTCCGAAGTAATGCTGTCCCTTACAGACCTTCTACGTGGAGGTAGGCGGAAATTCATATTTCCCGAAGTGACACAGGCAGAACTTACTTCGACCAAGGACCCCACCGCCAACATTGTGCTCATTGCACATCTGACTCTTCCGCCCCTCCGGCGTTAGGGATAGGGCTTGGGACATGGCTTTCCGGGCAGCGCTGCAAAAATTCATCAGCGACTCATGGCACCAGTAGATTTCCTCTTTAAATGTTTTAAACCTGCGGAATCCCGATATAGTACTTTCGGCAGAGGACTACTGGGAATTAGCTCGTGTATCCGACACCTCCGGCACGCTCCCGAGGGCCAAACGTTCACCATGGTCACAGATCATAAACCACTACTTTACACCCTCCAGTCAGCTTCTTATCGGAATTTTTCTCGCGAGATTGGCCACTTAAACTGCTTTCCAGTTTGCTACAGAAGTTTGCATGTCTCTGGAGCACAAAACTGTAGTGGACGCACTCTCACTCGTCTGCAATCTCGACGACACTGTACCCATAGGCACAGGCCTGGAAACAATATCTGCGGACCAAAAAACAGATTATGGGGTTGAGCAGCTCAGAAGCAGTGACTCCTCGCTCCTGCAGTAGGCGACTCTTCCAACTTCCGAAGTAACTCTTGTATGCGGTGTCACAGGATCGACCCCCACCACTAGATCCGGCCGGTTTTCGCCGGCAAGCTTTTATTAGCCTCCATCACCTATCGCGCCCTGATGTAACGGTTCCAGTGAAAATAGCCACCGAGCTTTTCGTTTGACCTTGCTTCAAGAGCGACGTACCTCCCTGTCCCGCGCTCGTCTTCAGTACCAAGGCGTTGAAGTAAATAGTCGCACTAGATCTACTTCTGCAATATTGTCCGAGCCGGATGCTCTTTTTCGCCACGTGAATGTGGATCTAGTGGGGCTCTCCCTATCGTCCAAAGGCTACGTATGCATCCTCACTCGTATGGAGCTTTATACTCGCTGGCCACAATCCAAACCTAATCCCCTTCCTACCCCAGAGGAGGCTGCATGAGCATTTCTAACTGACTGGGTAAATTAGCTCGGTTGGCCTGCTATCTTGGCCACCGACCGAGGTTCGGATTTTGGGGGCGCTTTTCACTAGCCACCGAACACGTTTGGTCGCAGACACAACAAGACAACGGCCCATCCTCCTCGGATCAGTGGTAAGGTGGAAAGATTCCACCGCCAGCTAAGGGCCACCCTTCGTGCCCGTGATAACCCCTTGTGGAGTGAGGTTTAGCCGATTGTCCTCTAAGGACTGCGCGTCACCTTTGAGGCCAGCATGCTAGGTCCACCGGTCGAACAGGTTTATGCCTCGAGGCTGCGACCTCCGAATTAGTTGGTTTCTCCTCCTCCACCTGAGTTTCAGTTACGGGAATTACTCAAAACGGTTGTCACACCAAGTGCCGAAGCTGAATCCCGCCCCGCCACAAGAACAAACTCTCAGCATTTATATATATATATACCACTCTAGCGTCCGTCAGTCATGTGCTTATTCGAGTAGATGCCGAGCGGACACCACTACCGACGGCTTACTCTGGCTCGTTACTCGTAGCTCAGCGAAGGGTAAGAAATACATGGTAGACGTCGAAGGCAGAAAACAAACAGTCAGCAAAGACCGCGAAGCCCATCCCGGACATCCCGCTCAATGCCCCACCTGCTCAGAACATTCGGCCCGTCTTCCTGAGTCGGCCCGTGTCGCTCGCACGAATGACCCCCAGTAACTAACGGCACCCGTCAACAGGAGGAATCGGCTCGGGTGGTAAGCTGCGATAACCAATGTGGTTTTCAGAATTTGTGACAACTACATACGTTTAAGTCTACTCTTGTACTACTCGAACACAGTTTGGCAATGCATGACTGCTGGACCATGTAGCTTATCAAGACACGAGTAGTGGCAAAGTGCATCGCGCTGGTATCTCCTCCTCAGCAGAATATCCCCCGCACCCAGAGAAGCAAACTTCTCTCTCTTTTTGCCTCTCAGCTTGACCCATCGGTCGGGACCATATGGACTTCCAGGACCTAGCTTGGTTCAAACACGAAGCTCACCGAATCGTTGCTGGACTCAGTTGATGCCAGGCGCTGGCTCGTTTACCAGGGAGATAACGGCAACAGTCAAGCATAACTTCGGGGTGTGCCGGCCACGAAGAATCCAACAGTGAAACCATCACAGCAATTTCGCGAGCGTGAACCACCCAGGTAGGGTCCGATGTTGAGGAGGACTCAGTTTTGCGTTTAAGGCACAGAGATCGGTCTGAGTCATGGAGAAAGGGTTTTACCTGGCTTAGATGTTGTGTTCGACCGCGGTGGAAGGCATGGAAAAATCTCTCGCCACCGAAGTCGACGTATCCGTCACAGATCGAAGCCCATCTGTGTCTGACTTCCAGGCAGTGACCAATGAAGTGCAACCAAAGCTACAAACCATTGCAAAGACTGACGAACTCGCTTATCCGAAAGATTACCTAACCTGGTGGTGCCACTTGTTCCGCCTGTGTACACTCTCAGCTCGACGCTGCTTTTCTCTAATAGACACATCATCCAGCCCTAGCTTTTTGAGTTCTGCTACTTTGCGCTCTGCCGGGTATAACCATTATCTTGTTGCAAACAGAGGACCGGGGTCCGTAGACTGTACACGGGAAAAGGTCCGGACTTGACTTAGGAGGATCCTAGAGATCACACGGAAATGCACAAGTTATTGAAACATTTTCTGATCAAGGGCCTCAGAGTTTTCCAGATGGCCTTAGACTCCCGAACAGTGGAAAGAGAGAAGCCGACCGAAGTTCGACCCAGGTTAATGGCCTTTTCGCACTTCCCTAGCGGGGAGTAGTGGGCAGTTGGAACAGTCTGCCTGGTGGAGTAATGTACCTGAAAACCGTCCAGGCATACAAGAGAAGCCGAGATCGTGGGTGGAACTAGATGGTCCCTGGTAGCGAGTTTGAACATGGTCATTAGATGGATGGATGGTGACTCTATGGTCCATCCGAGGTGTATTGTAACTGACTTTCTCTTTCGTTGTATACTGCCTCAACGAAAGCTCAGAAAGCTTAACGTTTCCGACAGTTGGCCTGCAATAGGGTTTCTCATTTTCCTCTTTTATTTAGTAAGGATTCGACGGAATACTCCCTGTTGCTGTGGGTGCGTAATTTGTATGCACACTACAGAATAATTCTGGAAGCTCGACCGGAGCTGGGCACCAACTGTTTCGCGTGAAATGAACTGAGCTGAACCAAACATCCGTTTATTTCTGTGGCAGACTTACGCGGGTGGTATGCGCCGCTGCGTTTCCTGGAGCAGCGTACTGATGGTATTTCAGAAAGGTCGGATTATAGGATATGGAGGCCCGGGCCAAGATTTTATACAGATTTCTGCATCCGGAGATCCCCAGGCGCTGCGGCAGAAAACAGTGTATTGACAAGGCATCGTTTTCTGGCGATCATTTTTATGGCCGCCTGAAGAATAGACTTCGTTTTGCCACGCCAAACCGAGCCTTTCCTGGCTTGACCACTAATATAACACTTAAGACGATCATTCATGCACCCGCTTTCTTTATTCTTCTTGCGCCTTTGGTTTCTTTTTCAGGAGAGAGTCTTTTTTCAACATTCCATCCGTCTGCAACAAGGTTGAGTGCTCGGAGATGGGAGGTTGCTCTCATCCCACGGTCCTTATGCTTGTGAAGGTTTAGGCTAGTCTAGATCTTTATGGCAATGCCGACCAGATTTTACGGGCAGACAACCCGCTGCAGCGGCTCTGCTCACCAGACTTCAGGAAAAACCTAACTACCCACAGCAAATGTCGGGGAGTTTTCGACCCATAACCCAATTCTGCCGACAAACAGGGGTCAATTCCGAACTTTCTCCCTCTATATCCAACTCGCGGTAAAATGAGGGCTGTCCACTCTCTATTAGTTATAACCCTTTTTGGTCGCTTTTTCAATTGTGACACTTACCCAGGGGAAACAAGCTTCGTCACAACTTGACAATGCGGGGACCTCTCCCTCAGTCTTCTAAGGAGAGGCTGCATAGTGGCACTGCGTTCTTTTTTAGCAATCGTCACCTTTAACGCCACCCAGGTGTAAACCTTGCTTTATCACTCCGAACCAAGCTTTTTCTGATATGACCGCCCATATGACACATGCACTTGTGACCAGCCCTTGATCTTTGCTCGCTCTGTGCTGTGCTGTGCAGGTAAACACACATCTTTTTGGTGTGATCTAGACTTTCTAACCGCAAGATAAGCTTCGTGAGATTCGTGACAGTGGTTGTCTACCGCCTAAGTATGCCATTAGTTAAGTTGGCTCTGCTCACTAGGATGGCAATCTTTCTAGAGGTCAAGAAGGTGCTGTAGGTTTCTAGTTGTCTGACCACCCACTTTCTCTTCCCCAAAACAAGAGATTTTTGGAAGTGGTACAACCAACCCCAGATTCTACTGAACGATAAAAAGTAGGAGCACGACAGATAGCCTGGGTCGAATGTGGGACCTCCGCTCTCGAGTCATTTGATTCTTTCTCTGGACTGCCACGTTGAGATTTTGCGCGGGTGATTATGAAGGCTCCCCGACTTCCTTCTGCAGCTAAAGGCAGGACTGGGTGATGTGGCATAAAATTGAAAAAAAGTGAAAAAGAGGAAAACCAAGGAAGAGAGGTTCAACTGTTTGGAAACTGGTTAGAACTAGCAGCAGAGATGGCCTTAGCAGGGGTGAAACTGGGCTAACTTAGGAAGTCGGATAAGAAGTTCACTACATGAAATGTACATCTGCAACGCTACAAAACCAGTCTGCGCCACATGTTCATTTTAGTTCAAAAGCATTTCAAAGACCGGTTTTGCTTTGAATGAGTGTGGAGGGTGCGTTGCTGCGTGTTGTATAATGCAAGGGAGACAGTCTTCCGCACCCCTTTGCCCAGATGCTGACCTAACTTTTAATTCTGACCTCCGATTTTCAGGCGTTGGGTATTCTCAATGTCATCCAGAACTGCTTGAAACAGCATAATATTTCGGCGATCCAGTAAAGCACCTCATTATCCTGTCAACTTCCGAGATTGGAGCCCGAAGGAAGTATTTATCATATTGCGCTGACTATAACTGGCTTAGATAGGGGCAAACTAGAGTGCACAATATATCGGCCTTTTTTTGATTTTGTAGGGGCCTTCCGCCAGGCCAAGGATTGCCACTCTAGTACGGTGACATTTTTGGGCAAAATGAGTATTGTTTGGCTGTCTTGTGTTTTGATTCATACCATCCCCTTCTTCTGTGGTCCTGCTTCACGTAGAGTTGATCGGGCTCCTTCCTCCGTACGATTATCGCATTAACACCCCCTTTCCACCACTTGTTTGACTATAAGTTTTGCGCAAGCGGTGACCACAGGCACTACTTTTGACACACTTCCCCGGCTCATATCAGCGTGCGGTTTCTCTACTCAGGCCCAGTGAAGATACCCGAGATTGGCACTCCATGTTTTTCTCGTTGATTTCCTTGGCGAAAGCCGCCGTGGGAGTTTGAGCAGTGTGCCCTTATATAATTAGTGGGCCAGCCTCATCAGTCGTCCTCAGTTAATCCCACCTATTAATAATACTGGTATATTTCTCGGCCATGGTCGAGATGCACACTGTAGCACATGATCATGGTGTAACACGTTACTCAATAAGATGGAATATTCACAAATTCAGAATATGAAAGTCGAGAGTATCAGAGATGGAAAAACAAAGCCAGCAACAGTTTGAATGGATCATTCTGACAATGGTTCGCGCGGCAGTTTTGAACCGGTTTTGAATCCGGTCTGGGCACTGGTTTGCGGTGGAGATATCGAAAAATCATTAACGCAGTGCCAAGGACGCATTATGAACGAGAATGACGCAAGCCAAGGAAACCGGAGGCCCACCAAGGTTATGCAGATGGAGTAAATTTTTGAGCAAGTGGAAAAAGGGGGGAATTGTAAAGAAGTATGTTCGGGAAAATCAAAGTATGCGAAGAGGACAGCGATCATTGAGACAATGCAAACCCTGAATGACGGATTTAACGGAGTTTAATAAACGGAATGAGTTTTGAAGCAGGGGGGCATGAGACCAATTTTGTGAGAGTGAACACTGGTGGATGTGGGAGAAACAGCAGACCATAAAAGGTGAGTTTAGATTCAAGATCGGTAACACGTACCATTCTGAAATAAGAAAGCGCAACTGGAGGATCTTCGAGAAGTGGAGAGTCAATTTCCAGCCGGCTACGGGTCGTAGGAAAGAAAAACAGTGGTAACCGATGATAAAGTGGGAAATCTCCGCATGGACTTCGGAGTTATTATGCTGTACCACTGACAAATATATATGTATGTGTTGACACATTTGCCTTCAGTGTTATTCAGCGTCTTTTCTTGTAACGTACGTCATCGAGTGCGTAAGGTTCGTCTGGCAGGACAAAGTATGTGTCGGTCGATCAGCCGAGTGTGGCTGTATATTAGCGGCAGGCGCGTGAACTGGAATTCGTGTTGGTTGCGTTTGAAAACGCTGAACGATCTGATATGCAATTAGGAGTATTTCCTGTTGTGTGGTTTGATTTCGGTCCCAATTGCTATGGTAGGTTCCACTTGAGTCTCTGTCCGTACGAGTCAAAGTGGCATCCTTGGTTAGCCAGTTTTGCGACTAAGATAGTGGGAGACAACGAACCTGAAATAAAGGGGGATTGCAGTCTGGACGTGGTTCCAGCTGTGGGTTATGATAATGTAATAATGAATAATAATAACGGTTAATTTCGGAGACGTCCGAGGCCTGCCAGGTGCATAATCAGCTGTTTACAAGTAATAATAATGGTATATTTCTCGACCATGGTCGAGACGCATGCGCAAGCGCATGATCATGGTGTACAACGTTACTCAAAACAATGAACTATACACGAATTTCAAGAAAGCTAGTGGAGTCGTCAGAAGCAAAACAATATAGCTAGAGATAGTTTGAGTCGACTGAAATTATAAAGGTTTGCGCGGCAAATACGGTTTGGTTTCGGATTCGACTGGTTGGTAGTGGTCCGTGAAAATACAAAATATATCGTGAAAACATAGCGCTAGGGATGCGTTATAAGTCATAATAATGCAAGATGTGGGTAACTGAGGCCTATTGCGGGTTCTATGCACGGAATAAGTAATGGACATGGAGAGGTTAAAGAAATGAATGGGAGTACAACCGTGAACTTCGGTGAATATGAAGAGAGCGGCTCTCTATGGAGATGAAGTTGGCCCGGAATGATGGATATTCCCGATTCTAATAGAGGGAGTTCATCATGAAACGAGGGGACATGAGGAAACTTTGTGGAAATGGACAGGCAACGTTGATGAATGTGGAGGAAACAGCAATCCATATATAAGGTGAGTTTAGGTTCGGGATCAATAACCCTTATCATTCAGAAAAAAAGGCAGCGCAACTTGAAGGCCTTTAACTGGTGAAGAGTCAATTTCAAGCTGGATACCGATCGAAAGAAAAATGAAATCTTGGAAGAGAAAACGGAGCGAAAAATCTCCTTGTAGGCTCGCGCCTTATTGTTCTGTTATGCTGACAAATATATTGACTTATTGATTCTCAGTGATCTTCGGCATCATTGTTGGGAACCAAGGATGTGAGGGACAAGTGGACTCGCGTTCGGATACCGTATCGAATTTTAATGAGAAAAAATTCCTGTGTTGCGTATTCTGGCTCTGTTATTGGATTGTTTCACATGAGACCAAGGTGATGTGCAGCATCCCGTGGGTATGGTTCATCAGGCGGGGTAAGGGACGTGTCAATCAATCAATAGAAGGTTGCTTGCGAACTGTTATTTCTGAAGCCTCCAACAGTGATATCAGTAGTAGAGGTGTTGCGTTAGGAGACGTCTATCAATCTGCTTGTAAGCATTTGGGGGTGTTTTAGGTCGTGTGGCCCGATTGCAATCCCGTTTGGTATAAAAGATGCCATTAAGGTCTCTGTCGGTACAGGTCAAAGTGTGGACATTGGTCACCGAAAGTGGTGCCCGAGAGAGTGGGCGACGACAAACCTGAAATAAATGGTGTTAGCAGTCTGGACGTGGTTCCAGCTGTTAGGTATGATAATAAATAGCGACAATTAATAATGAACTGACTGGGTCTATGTGGACTGTCAGTGTTACATTTCGTACTTTGATACGGGTTCTAATTAGAGAGCTTAAGTAACATAGGGTTGCAGGGGTTGATAAGTACTACCACCGGCTAGCAAGATAGCGTAAACCCGGTGGGCTGCTGCGTCTGCATTTCAGAGATTTAACTTAATTGTGAGCAGGCTGCGGTAGTGATTGTAGTTGGCAGGAGGCAGTGGTTACTGTTAGGTAGGGTTGTAAACCTAAGCGTGGCTTGGATGCTAGGACATCGAGAAGACCGCTTTCTGAAAAAGATGACGGACGATAGAGGGGTATAGAGGGAAAAGGTGACCGGTTTCCACTATGTTATCTCTTTTTTTCCTTTTCCAGACAAAACCCTTGAAAATGTGGAAATTAACATGACAGGGGTTGAAAAAGGGCTAAAAGGGGGAAGTTACGTGGGAAAGGAGAGCAGATAAAAAGCAGCAGTCAGGGTGTGCCCCTGCTGCCGGTCAACGGTTAATGGAGGCATATAAAAACCAGTAAAGGACGAGGCATAAGAGTGACAAAAACTACGGGGTTAGGTGGAAGAAAAGTGGTTGAAATTAATGGCGTTCCCATTTGTTTGGTTCATTAAGGAAATGGCCATAGGTAGTCTAACGTTGAGAACTCAGTCAGATAGATGAAACTGTCTAGCGTTGGTTGTGTCCTTAATTGAAGGGAGCAGGGTCGGAGAAGGGGTTGGTCTTAGAAGTCGAGGCCACTCTCGTAAGCTATATCTTCTGCCATGCTCTTATTAGGCGACTGGAGTGCGCTAGTGACGCTGAGATATGGGATGAGTGCCGACAGAAATTGGGACTTGGTTTGTGAAGCTCAAAGGGTGATGGGCAACTTGTTCCAGACTTTGGAGTAGACAAGAGGGAAGAAACGTGACCGTATGGCCGACTTAGCTACACTAGAAGGGACAGTAAAAGGCCTGTGCCGAAGTGAGTAGGGGTTTTCACGGGAGAAGCTTACTGGGTCAAAGGAAAAAGACCTGTTATGGAGCAGGTTATACAAAAAGACTAAGTTTAGCCTTAAGCGGCGGAGCCAGAATGGGCCAAGATTCAGATTTTGGCATCGTTCTCTATAGCTTAAAGACGTGGACCAACCGAGTAGTTGTTTGGTAAAACGCCTTTGTATGCTTTCAATCGCAACTCTGTTGAATTTCGTCATGTTAGAAAATATTATTGGGCAGTATTCGAGTAAAGGCCTGATGTGTGATTTGTAGATGCTGATGATGCTGTCCCGGAGACAAAAGGAGCGGAAGAGAAGGGCCACACTTCTTCTAGCCTTGGCCGCTTGGATGGCAGCGTGCTCAGAAAAGTTGAGGGAGCAGGGATAGTTGAGGCCCAAATCGCGGATAGCAGGTCGACGGGCCATTGGGGACCGACCAAGAGTTAAGGATCCAGGGGGCAATTGGAACTTGTAGGTTGGGACCTCGCACTTATCAGTGGAAAAGCTCATCTTCCAGGTGTGGCACCAGCGGTCAAGTGCTGTGAGGTCAGCGGAAATGTTGCAAAGAGTATGGGTAGCATCATTGGAATTGAAAGAGTAAACTATTTTTATATCGTCTGCAAACAAGAATGGCGTGCCATGGTGTACTAGATCCAATGCGTCGTTAATGTACATCAGAAATAGGAGAGGACCCAGTACGCTTCCTTGTATAAAGCCACTTGTAACAGGTTTCGGTTTAGAAGTATGTCCATTGGCGAGGACCACTTGCGAACGATGAGCAAGATAAGATTTCAGCCAAGAAAGCAGCGGGTCACCAATGCCGAATGAACGCGATTTGGAGATAAGATGCATGTGGAAGACGGTCGAAAGCCTTAGACAGATCTAGGTAGACAACTACTAATGCCTGCCCGCTAAGTGACCTAGCCGGGTCGTGACTAGTGTAGTTATTCCCCCTCCGTTGGTCATACGTTCCGTCCATTACCGGCCGCATTTTTGTCGTATACACTTCTATCTGTAGAACCGTCGGATTTTCTACGTGCTTATTCACACGAAGATACAACCCTTTTTTCCGTTTGTGGTCATTTTTCTGCTGGTCAACCTTCGCTTTCTTTCTTTCTGGGTTTTGCATACCAAGCATAGCCAACAGCTTCCTGGAATCCCATACTAGTCTTTTTCCGTAGAGCGCCGGCTTTACAGTGAGCAAAGAGCTTAAGCCCGATTATGAATGAGGGCCCACATGAAAATACCTGATTTCTTACCGGGAGATCTCGAGGTTTTCTTCGTTGTTCTCGGGTCTCATGGGCCGGAGGCTCGCTTATCTTGTCAGCTGGTCAAATATAACAAGCTGTTCTTTTCAATCCTAGCCAGAAAGGTTCTTCCAATAAGGAATATTGTTGTGAACCCCCCGGAGCCGAACCCATAAGATTCACTCCGGAAAGCTGTCCATTAGCTTGCGGCAGCATCAAAAGAGAAAATTATCTGACAAGTTCTTCCAGAAGTCAAACTGAGAGATATGAAGCCTTCATAGTTTGTACAGAAAATGTGTTCACCTGCGCGTACGGAGTTCGTGGAAGATGCACTTTCGAGTCATCTACGGAAGTAACAACTCCGACGTTATTCTCAAAATATAATGGTAGTTCTAAGAAGAATCGGGAGCTTAGGAGAACTCACGCAGGCGGCAGACAAGTTCCTCGAGGATGAAGGCAAATTTGCCCCATAATCCCACGCGTTCACCAAAGCCATGGCTACTCCGACAAATGCTGACCAACGGCAGCATAACCACCCACCACAATGTACTCAGCGGAAGCCCCGACATTTAAGCTTTATCAGTAGGCGAACCTTTGATGCTGATGGGTGACAGCATTAGGGCACCCTTAACACTTTGCAAACGGAGCCGAGACAACTATCATTTCACAACCTGCTCCTCTAAGCCACACTTCCCTTCCGGAAAGTGGCAATTCCACATTAGTTTCGGAACTCAAACTAGCGGTGGCGAAAAGCCCGGTAGTTTCCACTCTAACCAGGAGGTGGCGACTAGCTCTACCAGCTCCCGCTTTCTGGTCGCCTCGTCTCAATGAAAACAAGACTACCAGTATGCGTTTCCTAAGCGAAGGGAAAGAGTAGGTTAGGATAAAGCCAGTTTCAAAACTGTCAGCTGCCTCTCCTACAGCCCTGAAGCCTCAAGCCGCCAACGGCACTCCCATCTCAACAGGCATCAGCTAACTTCCTAACCTAGGTCAAGGTTTGCGTCGTCCTTCTCCGAGGGGCTACCTGTCCTCCGGATGCTCCAGTCTATACTGGGCCTAGATATTTTAGAGTTACTGTTTGGTAGTCTAGCCGGATAGGGGACAGCTCGCAGATCAGGATACGTCGAATTCCATTGTCGGTTCCCTAACCCAAGCTTAGTCTCCAACGATCCTCATGTCAATCCCCATGTCCGAATCAGAATTTGGTAGCCTGTTCAGTGGGCACCCTAATCTTGCCCAGCCAAAACGAGACCTGTCTCCAATGACCACCGATGTGGCCCATCACATCGTCAAAAAGGGACCCACGTTCTATGCTCGGCCTCTCAGGTCAGCTCCAGACAAGCTCTATGTAGCCCACTCGGAGTTTCAACGTATGATCAACCCTGGAATCACTCGGCCTTCCAACAACCCGTGGGCCTCATCGCTACACGTGGTCTCGAAGAGGTCACCGACACGACTGGAGACCATGGGAAGATTATAGCTAACTCGGCCCAGAGACCACGCCCGACCGACATTATGTTCCGTACATCGCGAAATCGCAGTTGGTTCAGTTAGTAGGGCAGCTTTCCGTCGAATACATTTGGTGCGAGTATAAACCAAATGCCAGAAGCGGAGGGAAGTATCCCCGAAAAGGACCCAACTGCACTCTTCGGTTTTTTGGAGTATCTACGAGGGCTGTTTGGACGTAGCTACCCAACCTCAAAGCTTTTCGTCGTTATGGTATGCGTTGGCTTACCTCTACGAGGCCCTGATTGCCAGCTCTTCTAGGACAGAACATATGGCATATTTATGCACACTTCACGGTCGCCTGTCTCAAAAAGGGGCCACGGTCAACGCTAAAGGTGTGGAATATCAGTCGACACCAGCGAGTTTGTGGTCCTCGAGGCCACTACTACACAGATCACATCATTGTAAGATGCAGTGCGGGCTGTTCTAGACTGTCCAAAACTTACATCATTCAAGAAACCACGGCTTTTCGGTGGGCTAGTCAATTCATGTCGGCCTTCCATCTCACATTGAGCCCAGTTAATGCAACCGCTTGCAGATCCGGCAAGGGCAAAGCAAAGCGTCCAGCTTCCACAGAAACCACACGAGACACACTTGCCGTGGTGAAGCAGGCTATCAGTAGCGTAGCCTAGTTAGAGCACCTTAAACCAACGGGCCCCGATTGCCTTAGTTACTGACGCATCAGACAAAGCAGCAGGCGTGGTGCTGCAACAATACTTAGCAGACCTATGGCAATCCGTTGCATCCTTCTTCAGAAAACTACACTCGGTTAAATCCAAGCTCAGCCTCCTCAGCCGTGAAATCCTCGCAATCTACCTGGGCGTCAGCCACTTCTGCTCACTTTAGAGGGGTACGAATTTACGGTCTGGACTGACGATAGACCAACCGTCCGGGAACCGCGGGCCATCGCGGACGGATACTCTCCCAGAGGGCCTGGATATCTGTAATACGTCGCCTGCTTCGCGGGTGATGTACGTCATATCTCAGATGTCGATAATCCTGTCGCAGGGGCTACTTTGCATATATAACCCAGAACTGAGCACCTCCGGCCTGATCCACCCCAAAGTTATTGAGTCCGCTCAAGCAGAAGATCACGAGGTTGATCAGTTTTGTAGTACTTCTCCACAGTGGTTCAAGCGGGCTCCCACACCTTCAGCCGGAGGTCACATACTGTGCGACCTGTCCAGAAGCCACCAAAGGCCGGTCAAGCCGTCGGCTTCTAGGTGACGCTTTCGAAACCCCGCGAAGTATGTCCCTCTCCCGGCATAAAAGCCTCCATCAAACTCACGAGCGAGCGTTATGATCGGCACAACCTGAACTATGATGTCACTGCATGGGCCTCTATCTGCATCTAGTACCAGCAATCGAACGTGCATAGGCACGAAAGGCTAACTATCCAAACTCTCAGAAGTCGACTCACTTTTCCATCACGGGAAAATTGACCTAAAAGGGTCGTTACATCCTTCGAAAGGAAGCATGTATCTCCTTATCTGAGTGGGTCGTTTCACTAGATGGCGGTTAACCGTAACACCCATCCAGCGAAAAAGTCATCGAAGCTTTCTTAGAACACTAGGTTGCATCTCTTTGTCGTCCAATCTTGATGCCCATGGGCCGCCGCTCGTTTTCCTTGGGAGCATTCAGTAATCTTTTGCAACGCCTAGGTATCCGTCGCGGTAATGCAACGGCCCACCACCCATCAGAAAACCGAACGGTGGAACGGTTTCATCGGCAGATAAAGGCAGCTTTAGCAGCCCACAGAAAGCCACACTTGCAAGGATCTCTTCTTCTACCTGCCTGATCTGGCTTTCGCGGGTCGTGCGCTACGCAGGGGGAACATTCGTCATGGATCACAGCGAGAGGGGGGATACGGTTACCGTGGCTTGACTTAAATCAGCTTTTCTGGCCGAATCCATTCCGTCTGACTTGGCCTCATTGAATTATTCAGGACCAGCACCCAAGTTGCAGGCGGTCCACATGCCGTCTATATCGACTCTAGTGACCAAATTGCCCGACGGCCTCGATGCAACCCTCCGCAATGAGCCGCCTCTATTGGCCTACATTCGAGGCCGGGTGATCAAGGAATCAGGTCATTTTGCGAACATGGTATTCTTATTCCACAACTAGGCAGATAAACCTTAGACATATGAAGGCCTTCTTTGGTTCTTTGTCTTACTCCAGGTTACTGCTCTTCACCGAAGTTTGTTCCGCACTGCAGCCGTTCTCCATTTCCTTTTGCGCTGGACAACTTTCAGTTGGTGTTCAGCCGATCCGTCCACTCGTGACACTATTACCAAAAGCCCACCGCTTAAAGGAAGACTCGCACAGCCTCCAACATACCCTCCCGCCGATAACACGAACCAGACATGCATTCGCAATAACCGCCCACTGCACTCGCAAAAGTTACCCATACTTAGAAAACACAACCCCCGAAAAGATTGGTCACTACACTCCCCCAGCGAGCCGAACCTGTACAAGACCATTTACTGGAATGAGCAGGGGAAAAACCCCACTGACATCACAGTCACAAGCGTCGGAGTCTCCCACGCCCCGTCCTTAACCTCCGAGGATTTTCCAGTTGCGCAGCCAGCCATGGCGGCTCTCCCAGTGTGCTGATTTGAAAGCTGACGACCATGCTTTATCGCATGTAACTATGAGTTCCCTCATTTTCGCATTTCTACCCTCCTCCCTAAAACAGCCACGTTGTCATTCCATTTTTACGCGGGTGAAACAGGGTTTAATCGGTCGTTTTTTTTCAAAAAAATTATTTATTCCAGGGTAATCGTACAAGTTTTATTTTTCGTGTCTTCTGTCCATCATGTAACTAGACGTCGTTCGCAGTAGATACCGCCGGTGCTCCAGAGGCTCTGGATCTACAGCCCGAACCTTCAAAGGTTCCAAAGTTACAAGGAGCTGCAAGATTTATTTATTTCGCTGGCGCTGTTAGGTGTGACATACCCATTCCCTCGCCCGACTCAAAAATCGGGGCCCATCTTTAGGATTTTCTTCCTGGAGAGGACCTCCACAATGACCAGCCGATCACACGTAGACTGCCAACTGCCTGACTTTACTTCTCACACAAGCGGTGATCACAAGCGCTACTCCGGACACTCTATTGGCACGAGCCGGCTTGTGGGCTAAATACTCAGGCCTGAATAGAAAACACAATTTTGGCACTCAGTGGTCATTCCTCGCTGATCTCCTTCAGGAAATCTATCGCAGAAGCTGAGGGAATGTGTCCCTCTGTAGCGGTCATGGGAGTTTTACTCCCCGGTGGAGTAGTACAACAGGGTGGACGAATGCGTGAAGACACTTGGACTCGATTTTGCCTGAGTAGTCTATAAAACTGTGTTTCAATCTAAATTTTTGGGGCAGGGAGAGAGAGGCTGAAACTCAGCATCGTCCGAACCCGAGCGCCACTGCACCATATGGCTTCCCTTATTACAGGATGAGCGTTTTATGTGGTTTCTGGCACTGCATGCCCGATTACTCCGGGAATCTTGCGGTAGTGTGCCATTTTACACTAAATCTCAAAACAAGATGACCCGGAGAACATCCAACTTTCTCTCGGAATCGACGGCCCTCTGGGCCTCGGACGAGGAAGGAAGTTTATCTCATACGTTTGCCACTCTTTGGGAGAAGCTTGCCCTTACTACCTTACTGTAACTGCGCTTCACAAGCTTTGGTTCATGCCCCTGAGGATTTCATCTGTGTTTCTTGGGAGCAACTGAAGTCCCCTAGGCCCAAAATACCTGTCGTATTCCTGAACGCCTTACTGAGATCCCCCTTACTCTCCTGTGTCCCAAGCGGAACAGCTCCAGTTCTCCAAGCCCCCGTCCACGCGGCCGGCTTCGGAGTCCAGCAAACTTTTGTGCAAATCTCTTTTGCGCACTTTCAATGAGTGTCCTGTCCCAAACCGGATTGGTATGTCAAGCTTGGATGGCAAACTCTAGAAGCTGCCTTACGTGGGTTGTGAAGAATGGCAACAGTACTCATTAGTTACGCGAGGCAGCGGTTTTCATTAATTGCGAGAGTGTACTGTTAGCTTTGTTTGTGACTTAAGGGAAATGCCTAGGGTCTGAAATCCGTAGTCCTAAATGTCCTCAGATCTTTGACAATATTTGTCCTCTCTAAACCCATCCTGGTGTCTTCCTGCCTAGGCTCCCCCGGGAAGACTTGAAGGATGTCTTCTGTGAGTTGCCTGCCTTTTTCATGTTGAGTTGGGAGCTCCCAATCAGTGCACCGTCGGAAAATCATATCGAGTTTGCCCTGCAGGATACTCCCCCAAGATCTGACACTACCATGAAGTCGTCGGAAAACTTGAAGTGTGTGCAATCCAGTTCACGATCTAAATCTTTCATGTACAACAGGAACGGGGGTGGCCCAAACTCCGACCCTTTGGGGCCACAATAGCAACCTCACCCTCACAGGATATGCTTCCCTCTACCCCTACATAGAAGCTCTTTCTCTGCGAAATTCTGACTTCCAGTCACCCAGCCATGGATCAATTTTGCGGGCTTGAAACTCGCGCAGCAGCAGCTAGCTATTTACTGGGCGGAAAGCTTACCTGAAGTCTAACCAACAGACCTCCACCTTCGTCAGGTCTTCTCGTAACCTCATTCAGCAGGCTCATGGGGATAGCCGTAGGCAAACCTTTCTTTATAAAGCCTTGTTGGTGTACACTGGCCAATCCACTCTCAGATAGATAAGCAACCCTTTGGTTTGGTAGTTTTCTTTTCAGGGCTTCCAACACCATAGATGTCAGGCTTAGCGGCCTAAAGTGGTTAGCTTCCTCTTCATTCCAGCCGTTGTGGATTTGCATCACTTGGCTGTTGACGATCCCTAAGAGACTGGATGAATATCTGTGAAAGAATCTGGGTCTGCAGGTCGGTTAAGGGCTTCAACAAGGCTGGTCGGTTCGTACGGGCCCACTGTCTTACCCGGGTTAATGTCTTCCAGCGCCCGTCCAAGGTCCTCCTCCTCATTTCGGACGAGCGGCATTCCTGCCCCGCCGAATACAAAAGGGGGGTGGATGTGCTCTTGTCACTGTCGTTGCGAAGCACTCCAGGAAAATAGCGAGGCCGTGCATTGGTCTTGCCCCAGTTCGTTACACTGTTTTCGCCCTTCGCGTTTGAATATCAACCGCATCCAGTAGGTTTGTCTTTGAGTGAACAGAGTTTAACTAAACTTTTTAGGTAATTTTCACTCCTGTAGCTGGTCTTCTTTGTACCGGCGCCTGCTGTCCAGTTGGGTTCCCAAAGCCCTTCTGCCAGCCACCATACATTTCGGTAGTTTCCCATGGCTCTCCAGCTCGTTAACCAAGCGTCAAGCCTTTTGTTTTCCAGCCAGTACTTTCCTTGCCCTGGACCTCCAGTTCGTCGACAAGCCATTCCTTTTAATCCTCCTTAACGGTGCTTTGGCATTCAGGAGTGTCTTGATATTCTCCTTGATATGGTTCTAATTCTCTTTCACGTTGCCACAGGTGATCTCCCAATTTGGTTGCGTTCCCGCCCCTATCGGAGCTAGGGTCTATGGCCTGCCGAGCTTACGGCAGTATTTGTCAGGAGGTAGACCTTTATGTGCTACCCGTTCGATACTAATAATCCCGCGATTGCTCTTCCCTAGTGGTGCTGTGGTGACCGCTGGACCTTAGTTCCTTTGATACTCCACGTTTACTGCATCGAATATCACAGAGTACTGGTCGATTCGCCAACTCGCTTTCTGCCGCACTCGTTGGACGATCACCTTTTGTTGGACTTGCAGAAGTGCATCTCCGAAAGATCCAGGTATTGCGTCGTCCAGTTCCCAGTCTATGTTGGAGGAGTCGAGGTCCCGCATGATGAGCCCTTTTTGGTCCTCACCGACTGTGTCAGTTACTGCCAGCAGTTTGGCATCCCCCATTCTGGCGGAGAGTGGGTTTTGGTAAATGCAGTGCCAAAGGGCCTGTTTGTTTTCCGATTGTTCAGATTATACTCTGCACACCTGACTATCCCATTTCTATTCATCGCCGGCATGAGTGTTTTCAAGTAGCAACAGCAAGCCTTTACAGTATCAGGCGGCCGTCGTGTCTAGCACATCCACTTTCGTTACTGAAAGTTTCAAATTGGATTTAGGCTCACGTCACATTTTCAGTGGAAGTTTTTTTGCGGATATTCACCGGCCTTGACAAGGATTCGGTTTTTTGCATCTGTTGACCTTTCGTTACATTCATCTTCTACACTCTGTGGCCTATGTTGTTTTTGGACCTGCTTGCTTGATCGGAATTGTCTTTACGTCTTTCATTCTTGAAGTGACCGGCGGACAAGAGGACTGAATCAGAATTTCCCCGAATAACTTGCGCTGCGTGAATATTTTCAGTGGACTGGAAAATATTTCACTATATAACGGGATAATAAAACGACGGAGGAGGGTTTAAGGTGCTAATCTTGATAGCATCTTGCCTCTGATACTGCCGGTGAGCCGGAAGACAGAACGACTGACAACGGGAAAGTGATCAGTATACTGGTCTAGGCTATATCTGGAGTCTTGTTTAGCTGGTTATCCGGTGTCCGGCCACTGGCAACGGGAGAGTGCTCAGCCCATCTCTAGTCCTTGAGCTCCGACTCCAGCTACACCTTGATGAAAACTAAGCCGAGTTTTTAGCTCTCACCGGGACAGCGAACAAACTGTCTGAGGTGGGCCCGGCAGTCGCAAGTAATTCGATACGACGGAACCCCGCTTTTTGTTCGTCCTCGTAGTTTGGTCCCAGAAATCTCGTCATCGTCCGCCGTAAAATCCAGTACACAATGGGCCTTGGCGTTATTCTCCACACAAATTCCTGCGGATGTCTCAGTTTGAGACCTTAAGATTTTTAAACGGCTTTGCTTCATGCGCGGAATGCCACCGCCTCAGTCAGGTCACGAATCGTGTATTGCTGTCCTGTCCCACAAATTCACGACGTCACATCTGCTGTAGCTGGATCCACCACTATCAGCAAAATTGACATTCTTCAAGCCTGCCACTAAACCCCGATCGATGGAGAGATTACTCCATAAATTGCCGTCAACCATCAGTTTGGGCTTTCTGGACTTCTTCAGATACTCTCCGGCCTGCTCAGCTAGACTAGAAGGTTCCAGCTTTTTATTCTTTATGTCAGCCGCGGGGTGCTGTTCGTTCACTCTTCTAAATAAATTCACGGCATCTCCTGTCCAGCCGGAGCGGCTGCGCATAATCTTCCCGGGATTCAAAACCGCGTCACATGTTGTCCGGGCATCAGTCTAAGGATATAGTACCTGCCGGATAGAATCCTAAGGTGCAGCAGGCCATTCACGAGACCTGTCTCAAAGTGCTGGTTGTGCCCCTTCCGTCATCGAATGTAACTATCATCTGCTACTCGACCCTAGGCCGTTCAAGGCTATTCGTACCATTCTACATGGTCTCTCCTTGTCAGTGTTGCATGTTTCAAATCCTCCTGGCATCAGGGCCTCATGGTCCAACTTAGACCGCAACGCTGATCGGTAGTCAAGCAATGGCATATCTTGCAAGTGAGCCAAAATTCAATGACACCACCAGTCTCGTCAGCCCACTTGAGAATCCAGATGATATATTCACTCAAGCATACGCCGAAATTATTGGCCGCTAGGCTACGCCACGCGTGGTCTGTCTTTCAGCTGGTAATAATCATTTTACTCGACCGCCGGAGCCCATGCCCATTCAGAATGTACTCAGGGAAACTATCGTTCGTGCTTTCAGGGAGCTCCGATTTTCCCTCTTTGGCTGTCCAATTACCGTCACCGCCTATCAAGGGCCTTACTTCGAACCTGCCACTTACGCCAGTCTCCTTCAGGTGGCAAGCACCAACAGTAGTTGCATCACAGGTTATCGCCAACGAGCGTAATAATCAGGAATGAGGGTAGAGCACTAGGACTGCTAAGGCCACGTGAAAGCGACTGCCTTCACCCGCATAGTTCAACCGAACAACTGTATGATCCCGATCAGACGGTATCCGATTACCGTTCAACAAAAGAGGTACTGGGAAATCAGTCCAAGGCCGAATCATTAGAAAGGCGAAGTGGTCGGAGCCCCGCGGTTTTAGATATCAGAAAAGTCCAGCATTGGCAACGGAACACGTTACGGTTAAAAATGACCGTACTCCATCTTGGGGGGATTGTACACGGGGCAGCTAAGGGGCAAGTAAAAGCTCAGCCTAGATTCACTGAATAGGAGCGAAGGTAATTTGAACGAGGTGATAGTCAATCGGTGCCGACAGGCAAAACTGGATCAAGACAATGAATGGGGATACCAACTGTGGACACTTATATTAATAATAATAATAATAATAATAATACTAATACTAATAATAATAATAACAGCGGTATATTTCTGGACCGTGGTCGGGAGGCATGCATGTAAGCGTGATCAGAGTTTACAATATTACTGAACGAGATAGCAAATTCACAAATTTCAAAGAGAGATTAGCACATCACAGCAACAATGGAATTATGCTGAGGGGAGTTTAGAGAAGCAAGGCAACAAGAGAGTACACGGCGAGTATTAATAAATTTCGAGTCAACTGCGGCAATAGTAATGAATTGGCCGAAAGTAGGGATGTTCTTACGGACATTAGCAGGAAATACAATATTCACAATAACGATTCAAGAAAATGGTCAGTAAAGCCTATTCATGTTCACTTAAAAAGGTAATTGGTGTTGAGGCAAAGGAGGAAGGGAGGAACTCCGTGAAGATTCTCAGCGAAACACCAATTTTCATAGATCTGGGGTTATGAAAAGGAACAGTATCCCCTAAAAAGGCGAGACAATTTCCATGAGAAGTAGTGTGTCATCTGGTGTCGGCAGTTAGCCGATGGTGGAAGACGGATGAAGTTCCGGGAAGGGCTAATCAGCACTCGAAATGGCGTGTCCACGAGGGACAAAACAAGGCGAGACAAGAGCGAAAACCCTTGCAGTGGGCCAGATTATGCTGGCAAATTGACGAATACATAGTTTTGTTGAGTTTCTTGTGGCTTTTCTATGTTTGTGTTGGGCTTTTTAGGCAAGGGTCGGCTGCGGCCTGTATTTGCTGTTTCATCATAGAAGATCTTTGAAATTTTACTAGTTTAAGACCTTTGGTAGGTCAGCCGCCGAAACGGGGACTATTCCAAATTTTCCCAGCTTTATCGGAAGTTCCTGATTATGCAGACTTCCTAGGCGACAGGAATTTCCGGCAGATATTATGATCGATGTCAGATGCAGTTATTAAGAATTACGCATACTTACCTGGACGATTCACGGCGAACACTACAGAGCTGCTGCCCAAGCAATGACTAACTAAAAATCGAGAACACTGACAGATAGATCATAAAATTAAAAGTTTAGTCCGCACACTCTTGGCGTATATAAAAATGCGGGAGCAATAAAACAACGTGAAGTACGATTATTGCCAATTCTATGATCCGCCGCTGTTAGAATGAGGTTCTAGACTTTCGTATTCGCTGAGCTCTTTGTTTTACAAATCCTTCAATCTTCGGACCACTTCTGTCGAAGCGAAATATTTCCTGGGATCGACTGGATTACAGACAGAAACGGGATTGTACGCAGTCCGGGATTTCTTGAGTGAAACCATCAATAAAATCCAAGGTCTTTCAAAGTCCATTTCCCAGTTGCTTGGGTACGATCCCCACTGAGGGTATCAGATTATTCCCCCTGTTGAAAACAACTTCCGCCTTCTCCAGCTGGAGCTAACTGGTTGGCGGTGTAAGGCACTAAAACAACCTGTCCAGAATGCTAAACATAGTTTAGGGTACAAAATTGCGACAATATATTTCGAGGTTGTCCAAGGTTCTCTCGAGCTTGCTGAGTGCTCCCGCATTTGGGGATTTGGTAGCACCCATCAAAGTTTATAAAATTATTTTAGCAATGTCCTTCGAATGCGGATGACGCGGGAGAGTTAACACTTGATGGCAGCCCGTAGACTTTTACTCATCCGCCATGTTCTGAGCAAGGAGGGGACTTCCGTTATCAGCGACTTAGTTAAATAAATTGAGAGGAGCAGCAACAGTGAAATCAAAACCTCCTGGTCATTCGAAATGAGAACGAATCATAAAGGGGGAGTAGTACTTATTCGGGAAATTCCAGCACAATTCAGCATGAGTCGCTGCTGGGCCCTGCGTGAGATGGGTCACGGAGTGCACTTGGAAGGTAGGGAATATCTTCTGAAAAAACAGCCGTGGCGGCCTTTAGTAAACTGGATAAATCAATGTCAAGTTTAGGCCACCAAAAGTTATTAGGGCCCACAATCTCATTTTCAGACACTGGAATGAACGGAATGAAAATTTGTCAGCATGGCTGACAGTTATGAAGGCGGTATTTTGGCACACGTTTCACATGATCTACCATTCAGCACTCACTGTTCTGCATGCAACATTTTTTCGTTCTACCCAACTAATAAGTACACTTTCAAAGCACCAGCGAGTGGCCACTGCAGTGTTATTTCTGCATCTTGTGTGAGTGTTCTGGGACTTTCGGAAATAAAAACCAAACTCAAGCAGTCTCCAAACCCATCTTTGAAGCACCCATCATGACTTGGCGGCAAGGACTTGAATCATTGGAGTCTGTTCAAATGACAAACAACTGCGTGGCCGGAAGCCGTGTCGAACAAAACTTTAGGGGCCATTTTGTTTGGCCAGTTTGGTATCAATTCACTGAACGTTATGAATACACTGCTGGTCCTGATTTTCTGTTTCTATGGCACCATCTTCCATTCATCATCATTATTTCAGAGTACTTTATTTTTATCTCCTCCCTTATAGAGCAGCCACTCTATAATATTGACATCATTGAAAGGCGCAACACCCTCACCAGCCAGGTAAATTTCTCCGCGATGCTTGTGAAATCCGCTAATCGAAAAACGTCGAACACAAAGCAAAACAAAATGGCAATACTTCCTGGTTTACCGACTTAGATCTGGACGGTTAAACTGAAGCGATTCAGTTAAAAAACAGTCCGAGAAGGTTTCCTCAGAAGTGGTTTTGCGTGATGAATAGCCTACACGAGGCATGGTTTTTGTTTTACAATATTGAATTTTATTAGGATATTGGCTGAGAGCAACTTCCCTCCACTTTGAAGTGGCTGCTGCCAGTTTCGCAAAGGAGTTTGTGAATGGTGAACGGACGTCATTGCTTTATGGTCAGTCAACGACGTAGAATGTGACTCGAAAAAGTATTTATACAGTCGAGTGAACGTCCGAGGCATAGCTGAAGTCCCACTTTCCACTGAAAATATCCACTTCTTACAGGACCGAGTGGACGCTTAAAGCAGAATGCCAGAATGCCACTCGGTTTGGGGGCAGCTGTGACGCAGGTGGGAGAAGCATCCGCTACGGCCGCAGAGGGTAACTCTGGTAAAAAAACGTTAAAATGCAATAGAAGGAAACCGCAGACAACTGTCTAAGCGCGCTCACTTGGGGTTGACCACATAGGTAATTTTTGTGGACAAAGTTCAAGCAAGGTTTCAGCCTTGAAAGAAAAGCGTGGAATGAATCTGGAACGGTGCTGCGGGGAATCCAACAACGAACAAAGTTCTTCAAAGGATGCAGGAGACCTTGCCAGCGATGGAGAAGAGAAACAATCAGCATCATGCCGAAAACCACTTTTTCACCATACGTCCCAGGTATAAAACGATAAGAAAACGTTTGTCAGGGCCATCATCAACATTGCTCGGAGAACCACTTGGAAGCAAGCCTAAGATTGCTTCACCCAAATCCCTGGTTGGTGTGTAAAAGATGATGTAGTCTTGGCAAGCAGCAACCTATTGAAAACCAGAAAGAGAGAGTCGATGGCATCCAGGGGAATTCCGGTTGACAAACCGAAATCGAAAGGCGAAAATTTATACTTAGTTCAGAAGGGGTATTGATTTTTACGAACTTACGGGGTTTTTCGTAAGTTATTTGTTGTGGAAATGCTTCCTTCAGATACGGCTTGAAATAGAGTTTCCAAACCCGAGATTGGAGTAGAAATCCTTTCGGTTTCAGCATAAAACAACCGATTCGCTAACAAAAGTTATCCACTGTAAGGAAACTGTCTTCGCAAATTCTCGGAGATTTCCCGTTTCTCTTCAGTGGGGTCACGGTTGGAGTAGCCCGGGATGACGTATCCGCGGGCGTTAAACACCATTCGCGACCAAGTGGCCAATCACTTTCTTCACTGGTTCACTCTGTCACAAAGGTATATCTGACTTTTATTTCTGCAAGCCTTGATATTTTTCAGAACGACTGGCGCCATCCTGGTGCCATTTGAAGCCCTGGAACAGTCAGAAATCAAAGAATCTTGACACTTAGTTTAATCTTATCTCATGTTGACGGTTAGTGTCCGTTGGTGATGGTTGAGCTCGGCATCCAGGCTACCTGAGTGCCAGGTTCAGCGATCACCAACCGACATCAACTGAAAAATCAGTTTTTGAAGATGGTCTTTGTGATGGTCAGGGAAGAAATCTGCTGAAATTCGGATTTGCCTCATGAAACGAAGACCAATAGTTGAGAATTGAGAGTTTATGGCAAGGGCCGTTAAATGATGGGCACTGGAAGGGGAACTGGTGAGACGAGTTCACACGTTTCTACCAAAAGCTAATCACGATCGGTAGTCAACTTCATGGAAATGTTAATAGGCTCAATATTTACAGGGGGCTGAAAACAATGAACAACAAAATTAGAACTGAAAGATTTCCACTGTCGGTTTCCCATTTGAACTAGTGTTTGGTGGAATGATTACCGACGTTGGTGAGGGCGATGTGGCCAGACGAAGGCAAGTTTGAGCGGCCGGAGAGAAAGACTGAGAATTGGAGGAGAAAGAAAATGAGTACTAGAGAGGTTAGTTACACAAACTCTAGGACCCGTCTACAGCTGTCCAACAACACTACAAGGTTTTTGTAGATTTTGCTAATTTTTCATATTAGTTATTCTAGGGATATTTCATCAGCAGCCTATATTAAACGTTTCACCATTGCCATATTTAAGAAACACACACCTTATCCAAACTAATAGCCCCTCATAATTCGTGTGAGCGACCCAGAGTTAGCTACAAAAATAAAACAGCAGCAGCTATTTTTACCCGCCCTTGAGTTGTCTATCCGTTATTCATCATCATAGATCTTATCGCCTACCACCAATATTCTGTAAAAATAAATGGCCAGGTCAACAAGCAAACGGTCTCAACCAGTGGCTTCTCGCTCTACAGCAAATCAGAAACCCAAACGACCTGAACACAAAGATACCCCCAATATGATAAAAAATATTTGGGGAAGCCAGTAGAAGGGCCAGTGCCATTGAAAGTAACTTGGCAAGTACGTCTACCCATAACGCATCGGCTGATAATGTATTATCAAAACTAACACCACTAACCTACCTTCTTGAGTCCTCGGCACTCCTTGGTCCCCAGAACCTAATAGCAGCTAGTCAGTTTCTTGACTCAGTAGCATCGGAAATCCTGCGACGGCCGCAGAATGCAAAAAATGCAGTTGTCCGTAACATCCCTCATCGGCTAGACATCACAGTGGTTAAATCTACTATCCTTCAAGCCGCGGGCATGGCCCACTTTCCATGTCATTGCAGAATACTAAGGAAAATGTCACGGAAGCACTCTTGTCCCCTTTTATTCCAATTTCCTGGTGAAAAAATCGCCAGAGACTTCATCACTAAACATCGTATAGTCGCAACTGCTTCACAGTTTAAATCAATCAAGATACAAGCTGATAGAACGCCACTTCAAAGAGAGGTGATAAAATGTGCCAATATGAATTCTAATCACATGGGCATTAAGATCCACAAGTCACCCTCTTCCCCAGGCAATTTACCAAGGATCAACAAAACCCCTCACTCCCCTACCCCTCGAAGATCCACAGGGTTAGTTGATCTAGACGAATCTTTCCCCACCTCCCCACAGCTACCCCAGCCAAAACGACAGCACATATTGACAAAACCTACGGGCTCATCCCAGGAGGGTCCTCACATTACGCCTCCAGCTCCGGTCGACCGTTCCACGGGACTTCAAGTTCACAATGAAATAAAACCTGCAACACTAGTACCTGTCCCCATAGGCCCCCGTTTAAAAACTGACGAAAAACCCATGCGTGCCACTCGTATGCCACGTATATCGCTGACAACAAATAACCGTCCAGAAGAGAGGGTCAGAGAGAGGTTAGTTCCCAAGGCGAAGTCTCCGTGAGGGCAAACGATACGGGGATGCATGAACAATGACAATGATCGTTCGTTCCCTAGACCAAATTCGGCACCGACCGACTTCCCTCAATTGGGTTACCCTCGCATCTCTCAGCATACGAAACAAAATAGCACTTCCAAGGTGATGATACAACAACAATGGGACCATACCCGTAATAAAAATAGATGGTTCGATGAGCGAACTGCGTTCATGCCTAACTTCGGACTAGTGGAACCTTCTCATCAGCCGAATATCCCATTATTCCCATCTTTTCTACCTCCCCCCCCGTTAAACTATCCGAGGGCATCACATATCCTCCCATCTACCTGCGGGTACCCCATATCTAGCCAAAGTGCCTATTTTTCCATTTGTGCAGTGGGCACAACATGGCCTCAAAACCTAGATATGCTATTATGAACCGTTCTAATCAGCCGTATAGTAGGCAATATCTAATACCCGCTCATTCAATAATAGTAATAATGGTTTATTTCGGATAACCCCGAGGCATACTCTAATGCAAGATCAAACGGTACGAGTGGACAAAGAGTCCGAATTCCAAGAGGATGATTTAGGTATATGCACTCGATATTGTACAGGAGAAAGTATTTAAGTCACTGTTTGAGGCGACGCCCGGCAAATTTGAACTGAAAGTCGGGTGGCCAACCCGGCCAAGTCAGGGCGGAGCTGGTCCGAGGTAGTAGACTGTTCCTGAAATAGTACAAAAAGAGAGGCTATGCAACGAGAGAATCAAACAGAATTGACGAAAGTTTTGTTCACCTTGAGGAAAAAGAAGTTTCCACAGGAGACATGAACCAGCTATAGCGCTCCGCGGAGTATGGCACGGCTTCGAATTGGAAATCAGACGGTAAAAGGAATGAGTTTGCAGACAAAGAACAATCAAAGTCCTTTGAAGATTTTCCTTGTAAAGTTCAGCGACCAAATATTGGCTGAGTCCGTTAAATCGCAAACACTTGCACAATTCAGAATTGCTAGGGGCAGAACATCATAAGCATTTTCGGCATGTGGTTGGGAGGTTACATCAGACAAATTAGCAAATTTCCAGAAATAGCTCCGCAGAAATACACACAAGATTTTGCCGCTGAGAAATAATCCTGAAAGCTGTGAATTGTGCCTTCAAGTACCTCAGCCATACAGCGGGATTGCTCTGCGAAAAGGACAGTGCTTTAACGGGACTCTCGACCAAGAATGCTTCCGGCATGATGACGTTGGAAGAGTCACTCTCAGACAGGCCCTGACAAATACAAAAAAGCAAATAGGCTTAATTGATGCTATAAAAGGATTTAAAAAATATTTATGAAGAAAGGAAGCAAAAGGGCAGAAATAAGAAGGTTGCTCAGCCACATCACTACAGGTTCACAAACTTCGCGTTGTCCCGAGCCTTCCTACTCCAAAGGCGGACCCCCCGGATTCAGCCAACAAGAAGAAAGGCCGGTGGAGTCTGAAGAGGTGCACTGTCGGTCCAACTGAACTGACAGACCTGGGGAGGCCAGCCAACAAGAGTTGAACCCGCGAGTCTTTGGTGTGCCACTATTCCGGAGGGGGAGGAACAAGATCCAGCCATGATCCCCAGCAGTGAATCATTAGGTTCACTTAAACAGACACCACCCAAAAAGGTCAGCTCCTCTCCCAGGTTTAACATAATTATTGTTGTGAATGCGTGTGGAGTCACGGATCGATCTTGACGGATCCATGACTTGTGTTACAGAGTGACTACTGAAAGCTTTCCACTCTAATTCGGCATTCCTTGGAGAAGTTGCTTGTGACCATATTGAGCTGATGGAAGATTTGCCCCTGATTCTGAGCCGCTTCTGAAATCAGGTAACCTGGTGATCCTAGATGCGTTGAGGTAACAAATGCTACTGGTAACTGATTACTTAATGCTGAGTCAAGGTGGGCTGCTTGGGGCAGTTGAAGTTCATGTTTGGTAAAAACTCACCGACTCGAAGAAATGATTTGATGATTTTTGAATTTTGCGCCTCCACGGAGCCTCTGAATGGTAGCGGCCAAGCTGTTGCTGTACCATATGTAGGAGAGAAGACGGTGGATCTTTGGAAGAGTGAACATGTAGGGGTAGTTAACTAACTGAGGATTTGGCCTGGAAAACCAGAAAGAGGAAGGAATTTATCATAGAAAATGATGGAATGGTTGAACGATAATGATGGTCGATAAGTAAGAAGGCTTAGATGATGCTGAGGCCATGGCACTTAGGACGCGAAAAGGAGACTAAGAAGTGGAAAATGAAAGACAAAAGATTCGGCAAAGCGGTAGGGGCTGAACCCAGAGCACCCGGTCTTTCGAAAAGGAGAGGAAATTTCGCATAAACCATGGAAGAAAATGGGCCGGAGGATAGTGTGGGAGCGAGATAAGTGACATCATAAATGAATCCTAGCTGGCCTTATCTAAGCTTCGTCCTGTATGCCTTTCGTTCTTGAGAAACCCTTCACAATGTGGCATGTCTTGACCCTCCTAACTCCCTCTAGGCAGGTTCTACCTTCAACCGTAATCGCTACTACCAGTCGTACCCTGTGCCTCTAGTCACTGTCGCTCCCACCTGATTCACAACGTTCCGTTGTCAGTGCACTCTGCTCCATGGAATTCCTGGCCAGTTTTCACATATCTGTTCGCACTTGGGTTCCTTCATCTCTGACTTTCGTCACGCTGCCAATTCACAATAAGACTTGGGTTAGTCTGACAACATATATATGTGCAATACTTCCTCCAAGTATACCACTCAGTCCCAACACCTAGGCCTCAAAGTTGCAGTGGTCCAGCCCTCTTCTTGTCCCTTCTTTCTTCCACTCAGGCGGTCGCTGGGCAAGGCTATTTTATCTCACCCTGAATCCACGGCTAGCACAACTGCCAGATGGCAGCAGCTTTTATTTTTCCAGAAATAATCCATTAAGAAACTTATCGCCTCCCGTATTCCATGAGCAACGACTTGAAACTCCCTCTAGCCGTATTTATCAACTGGAAGGCATACACGACTTGATATTCTCAACTTACTCGAATACTTCCCAGTAGCTTTGCCCTCTAGGATCCCTAAAACCAGGCCAAAGAATCACCGACTACTTAAGTTCGGTGAAATGTTACAACCCACTTTGATTCCAACGGTAAGAGACGCGGTCGGATCCACCGCTTTGGCCGATGCACATCCGGCAAGGAGGACTTTTGTAACGATGTGTGAGAGCAGTCCGTTTAGCGGATCGCACCATCCGACACCGAAAGTGGTTTCTATGTTTGGCTCACAGGGCAAAACCAGTCCCATTGACCAACACCGTTTGTAGATTACAGAACAATATTCTTACGCTCTCGTCGTTGCCACCAACTTGTCACAAGCCGTGCTTCCTCCAGTGACCGTTCTCCAGTCGAGCCAGCTCTCAACGTTGATATCATGACACACTTTTTCGAACCCAGCAAAATTTGTCACTCGTTTTATGTGCTTAATGAAGGGGTGCTTTTGTCGTCACCTACTCGCCCCTCTTCCCCTTGGCACGCTATTATTGTCTGTATGAATACTTACCGACTTTGGCTGGCCTGCCCTTGCCTACTTTCCCCGCTTTTCAAGTTTGATTACTCTCCTGTCCCTTACCACAAGTTTGCCAAATCCCCAAGTTGGAACCCTCTGCTACCATTCATTCATCGGCGAATTTACTGTCGTAGTTCATTTCACCACCAACATCGCCAAACGGAGTTTGTCACTTAACTTTTTTACGCAGCCCTCCGGCAGTCAGCAGTGTGATCAATGATTATCTGCACCCCCCACCACTCCACTTGTTTGCTTACACAGACCCTTCTATTGCTGTATCATGATCTCAAACAGCTCCATGAATCCCCCGCATTTGTACTTCTATGATACAATTATGGTGCTGCTTCTCCTCTGCCATCATCTGGAGACGCATCTGGCAAAATTGCCACCGAAATCTCACACCCCCCGTCCACCTCCTATAACATCATCTTTGCGTGCTATTCTCCTGCACAATCACTTCTCAAAGCGTCCCTGATCTATCTGTCACTTGACTACCACCCTCACGATGATATAATATTATCTGTCTATTATTCAGTAAGAGAACAATGCTGAATACTCATCCATCCTCAGCCAACACTTCATCAATTTGGCTCTCCCTCCTTCCCTTACGATGGACCATTTTTTTGACTCAGCAAACAATATCCATACACTACCACTCTTTTTCTAAGGCCTGACTTATCGTACACTGTAGCTGTTTCTGCACTCTCGCCTACTCAGTGACGTATATTGCAGGTTTATTCATCCGCCATCACCGCAAGGTACACCTAATGCAATTATCTGATGTGCACTTACCTGTCATCCACTCAGTCATCTCTTCTGCGAACTATATACCTTTAAAATTGCCGTAAGCACGAGAACGTCTTATTGATTTATCTTCCACCTTCATGTTGATGTTTTCTGCCAAACCAGTATAAGCAAACAAATTGATTTATGCTACCCATTTTCCCCCGCCCTTCCCTCCTTCTTCCCCTTGGTTGTCTCATTCTTCGGAGGTGTTAATGGTTCGCTATACGACTGACTCCATCAGCATCCAACGAACAATTTCCACTACCTTCTCCGCCGGAAGTTTTGTTTTATTCTAAATATGGTGCACCGTTCTCGCTTCCTTGTGTCGTACTCACTAGTCCCGTGGCCGTCTTTTTACCACTATCGTGTAATTCGCTTACCGGAACGGTCATCAGGACACTAATCCGCCCTGTTCCCCGTTATAGCTTCTGCACGTTATTTGCCCTGCCATCGCCTTACACCGCACCTCATATTGATTGATCACCTTAAGTCCACGTTTTCGCGGATAATTCGTGACATGCCTTTAGGGATGCAAATAATATGCCGAACTCTCACCGGCTTTCCACCGGCTGTTCCTTCCGTCGCTGCCCTTGTAATCTCTCCCTCTCTCCACTGAATGTGTCGTTCCTTTTTTATGAAAATCTCAATCAATATCTCAACATTAACTTCCAACACCACAAAGGCTGAATAGTTCTTCGTACTTTACCTTTGAATATCATTTCTTGTGCATCGTCGAGTTCTCCGTTTATATACCTTCCATACTCCTTATAGCGCAAAAACCCCTGGAATTCCCCATCATAAAATCCTGTAAAGAAAGAGCTGAATAAATATTTTCTGGTCACAAATAGGCTCCCAATTTCACTGGTCATTTCCGATACCGTTTAAATGAATTCGGCGCCGCTCCAACCGACTTCAAACAACTTTAGCCGAGCCCGCCACTTTCTTGGTTCGGGCTGTTCCCATCTGAGTTTGCGTAAGGCGGTCCTTACGTGCAGATGGACTTTTCGCGAGTCCCTCTGTGGCTGATAGGGACTTTAACTGCACGAGGATTTTGTTATCACTCATGACTGCAAGGCTTTTAAGTGCTAGGTAAAAATTGTCAGTTTCGATCAAGTGTTGGTAAGGGCCTTCCTATTCTTTGGTCGACCGGCAGAAGCTGCAGCTCATTGTTTCGGTATGGCTTGTGCGGTTTATTGCCGCTGTCGCTGTCACTGTGCGGGCGATTGGGCCAGAGCTCGGCAAAAGGTATCTAAGTTTGAAAGCTTTCAGCTACCTTTCACACAAATGGCTCGGGTTGCAACTTTTGCAGTTCACGAAACAATGAAGCAACCGGAAAACGATTCCGTCAAGCAATATTCCGGCACTCTTTTTGCACACACGCAACGCAATTTCAGGAATTCTTGAGTGTGTGCAATCTCTGGCCGGATAATGGACGACTGTGGGTGGGGAGTTGAGAAAACTGTCCGGGGGGCCACTGGTTTGTGGTTGACACGGAGAGGCGTTGCCCCTCCGGGTTTGCTCTTTATGGTTTGCTTGAAATTTCGGTACGTCAGCCTTCTTTCACATGCTCGAAAACGGGCCAGAATAGAGCGGCGTAGACAATGCGACAGTTGGCTGACGTAGTTGAAACGGCTTTTTCCCTTTTATAATGGGTAGTTGAGTGCACCGTTTGTGAAGTAGAGGTCGTTGGGTTCTTTGGGTTGACGAGTGCCATGAAGCCTAAGTGGTTGCACAATCTGTGCTGTAGAATTGACTGTTAGACTTTCTTTTAGCTAGAGGCCAATGTCTAATTGTGGGGACATAAAAGCTCTACTGGCTCAGTTATCATTATATCACAAGTGGTGGAGTAGCCCAATTGCGCGTGAAGTTGCTAGTCTTCGTGCCCCACTTTAGGAATTGCTTAATCAAATGACTGACGTACTTAATGAGCAGAAAAGGGAAACTCGCTGCTTTCAATGAAGCTTTTACGCATACGTTTAAAGCAATTACAAGCTTATCACGGACGGGTCGGTGTCACAGAGTGGAAGCAAAATTTTTGGGTACGCATAGGACTAGTACGTACGTGTATATAAACATAAGTGCATACGTTTTCACAATTACGCAGTTTTAGTTTTCTTTTGGCAATGGGCAGCTTTTATGCGCGTAACCGACGTCGATATATATATATATATATATATATATATATATATATATATCGGTTAACTGTCAGCATTTCACCCGGGGATACCAAAAAGAGGAAGTGGACACCAGAAATATGAGCTTCTGAACAAGATTTATCGTAATTACTACCAGTGGATTTTTTCAAGGCCGATGCCGGAACTGCATGAGTTCGTCGGGTGCGCATTCTGTTCCAGCATCACACCCAACCACGGATAGCTATTTGTGGACAGGCACATATATACGTATAAATGTACCTTGCAATCTCACAGTGCACAAATACCCTGACGGTACGAAACTGGCGGAAAACGGAAACTCATCTCAAATATCCAGTACAGAAACTCGGACAGATTTCAGGTAGAATGTTTCTGGAAAGTCAAAAATCCCTCTCACATTCGTGCCTCAAAAAGAGTGCAGCTGCAAGGATCAAATACCATGGGGAAATGAAGCTCTCTCCACTCGCTGACCAGTAATGTACTAGGTGTGCGACAGTTGCCTTGTTCGCTCCTGATTACCCCCATCACCCTCCCCCTGATATCCACCTCTGTTGCACCTAGCTGCGGACAGAAGGCGTCCTAATAGCAACTTTTATATCCATCAAATAATGAACCACGTAGTTTGTTGCTATTTGGACCAAATCCTGTTCAAATCTGAATATCCAAAAGCCCGTGGCATGCCTATATTGGGAGTAATTGTCAAAAAGTTAAGCCATGAGTTTGTCAAAAGAAAAATATTTCGTAAAAACCGTCACTGAGAATCCAAGTCCACAGCGAAATCCGGTCTTTTCCCGTACCCCCTAGTAAACCATTATTTGGCGATACGTCACAAAGTTTCCCACATTTGCGTGTAACTTCCTCAAACTCCATACCGCTTCTTGTAACCCATCTCTAATGGCGAAGTGAAAGTCGGAATTTTCGGTGTATTCAAATGACGGCCGTCGAAATACTCAACTACAAAGAGCAGGGATGAATGACAGATGCAACTCATGTCCACTCCACGGTCGTGTGGAGGCTTTTTGTTAAAAGTGTACTCATAATGAGCCACTGCTTAATTTACCCCCTTTGTAGACTATTTTCGTAAGGCGGGGCATCAGTATTCATACGTGCCAACGCACACTTTGATCTGCTGAAAAATTGAGAATAGCCTCCAGCGGTTGAAGAAATCAGTACCGAAGTAAATGCTTACCCAGCTGCTTCTGCTTCCATTTTTGATGATAATTTTATTTAAATGTTTCAACCGATACCTACACGCCAGGCCAGAACAAGTTACCTGACGGACCCAGAGCACCTCTAGTTTCAAGGGTTTCTGACCTTTTTCCAAGTATCTGGACAAGCGTGTTTGGGATTGACGTAAATGAAAAACGGCATCCGTCATACGCTTTTTCACCTGAAAGGTAGGGAGACTCACGAACAACTCCTTACCTTCAATGAATTTGGCCAGCAATCCAAAGGTGGGTACTTCAGGAGAACTTTTCTGCGCAGGTGGTTCACCTGTTTGCCTCTATAAGAAGAATGGATAACATTCCGTACGGAGGCATGCTTCCTTACCTTAGTCGCTGCTGAAGTGCAAAACAACGGAATGCAAGTGCCTAACATTAAAAGCAGGCTGGAGGTGCGTGAAATCTACACCTGACTAATTCGAGTTTAGTTTATGCTTAGGACCCTGAACACCTGACTGCCGCAGAAGCACGAAACCATGGTGCGAGAAAACGTCTTCGTATTGGGGAGGTAGGGCAGCGCGGGGGACGAAGATTTATTTTCCATTCTATTCGGTAAGTTGTTTCAGCCAGTATATGTAGTACTTTAGATGTAACGGGAATTGCGAGCAACATTTCGAGCTTGTTGCACCTGATTCAAGGACCACAGGTTAGAGACTGAATGAAAGATTACCGAAGGAACTAGCATATATATATATATGCAGGTACTCAGAGATCATTTCTACATTGAGAACCAATGGCTCATGTGCGTGCATTGGTCTTCTGACACACGCAATTTTATGCGACATACGTACAAGAAACCACATGGTTATTCCGGGTCAGATGTCAAACTACTAACCTACGGTGCTAATATGATACCGGAACTGTATGGGCTCCCAATATGCGTATTTCACCACGGTTGCACAGCTTACTAAAATGCGTCCATTTAGAAACAAGGTAAAACTGGGCCGTCGGCTTGCCACTGTAAGCCAAGCAAGATCTGCAGTTCAGAGTCAGTAAAAAGAACTGTAACTGTAGTGAGAGTCATTCACGTGGTGAGGAATGACTGTCAGTAGAATTATCTCCGGCAATATATACTACACACAACTATTTAACTTCTGTTTCACTTCAGTTCAGTTTTGCACAGGACACTTTGCTGCTGAAGCCATTCGAGTGTCCAGGTAGTTGGGTTGTCCGTTCTTTTCCGTAGCTCTCAACACTGCGCATTTGAGACGGTAGAAGGTGTCCACCTATCCAGATACAGACACAGGTGGGGATTTTTGAGCGCATGCTACGTCGGAATTTTATTTGCCTTTTCTAGCCAAAACGGTTTTGTATTGAAAATATCGCTTAAACAACTCTCTTGGCCCGTGTTCACCGATCCATTTACACATATACCTATTTCGACCTATATATCTTCGATTCTTTCTGCTGTCTGCCGAGGGATATTTCACACTATAAGTTCCACTTTGCACAGTTTACATTTGGTGCCATGTTCACGAACATCACTATACGTAAGTGTCACAGCATACGTGTACCCTGGTCCCAGTGTTATTACATAATTAATTTTTTGTGCATGGTGTGCATTGTTTTGAGTAGGTGTTACAATGGCACTCATGGTGCTCATACAGGATGCATAATACCTTAGTTCGAGATTAACATTCTACATTGAAAACTGGCGGATGGTCAACGGATTTTGGTTGCAACCGTTGTGGAAAGTAAAAAACTTCCAATTCCATTATCAGGTCGTCCCAGGTCCGTTCGGTAAAAGGTAATTGTAAAAGCAGTCATTATATACATTAGACGACAATACGGGATATATGTTTTTGTGCGCGAAAAGCCATTAGCGGATCGAAGTTCCAATTGAAAACTATTACTAATCTTACTAAGCAGCTTATATGAATACCTCTCAAGTATGCCTGACCAAGACCAAAACATCGTGGACAATAATATACAATTTACGCTGACAGTTAACCGGGTGCATCACTTTCATATTTATCACCTCCTACAGGTGCAACATAAAAGAAGTTATTTCATAATGCTAGACAGAAGCCCCCATTTTTCGGATGCCATACCACCTATCATTCGACGAACTGAAGTGAACTATGGGCACTACACCATTTCCATGATGGATTAAAAAAAGTCACATTGGTAGACCAATTCACCATTTTTCAAGGCAAGGGAGCCGACTGGGAGGTTGCGCAATTAGGTACAGCCGTGTTGGGTGTGAAAATTTCGGGGTACTCTGAAAGGATTGTACCCCCGTACACACGTGACCTACTTTCCTGAAAACTCTGATTCCCAATCACTTGAATTATCTGAGAATGCCCTCTAGCGTGCTTAGAGCCCATCCGAAATATACCATTGTCATCCTCCACATAATGGATGGAAGTTCATGGGAGCCCAGGGGGAATTCAAGAGCCTGTTGAGGCGTATAAAGTAAGTCAGATTCAGAATGAAAATAGCATCAACTGAATAGGCTGGAATTTGAGACCTCACCCTCCGAAGCAAGCCGTCGTGGATGTGTGAATGAATGTCATTTCCGCAATAAGATTAAGAGTGGTCCTCGCAGAACGACATATTTTGGAGGACGAGAAATCGAGTACGCTGCTGGTTCAAGTGAAAAGAATTCTGGAAAACCAACCGTTGAGAAGTATTACTTTCATTGGCACCAAAGTAATCTCTCTGTAGAAGAAATTAGAGCGCTTTTATTGGAGGTGTCTTCTATCCCGTCTCACAGCGAAATATCAACGCAGTCCCCTTTATCACATGAATAGAGGAGACGCAAGTCGGTTGAATGATGCGAAAGTGTATTTTATCAACCGTGGAACAAAAGCAGCACCAATACGAGAAATAAACTGGAAGAAAACCCACGCAACGGCTGAGTAGAGAGCGAACCACGAGTGCGTACAGTGGAAAAGAGCCAAAAGTAAGAGTAGTTCAAAATCGAGGTCGACAGGGACCTCGAAAAGTCTGCCCAGGTAAAAGTATGCAACCGAACCAAACAGTGAGGTCAATATCAAGGGTCGAAAAAGATCGTAGAGACAATAGATCCAAAATGGTTTCCAGAAAGCAGCCATTTTCTCAGAACGATCGAGGTCGCTACAACTCCTACCCCGGGCGGCTTCCACGTATAAAGGCTGAACGGAGGCGGAAACTGCCCGAGACAATAAGGCGCGCCTGCCCCTTACTTTGAAAGTAGACCGCCTACCTTGCAAAATGAGCTTGAGAACATGGGGGTGGGAATGCCGGCCAACCATAACACTGGCAGTTGATTCATGGCATTTTTTATCTGAAGATCCGTTCTGGTGCATGCAACAGTTTTCTATTCATGTACTTTCCACACCCCGCTACGTGCAAACGAATCTTTGAATTCTCTCTGAAGGACTCTACTTTTAGTCTTCTTTCCTCCTCGTTTTTGTGACAGATATCCTTTGGTTCGGCTGTAATTTCTAATGTTGTGATTATTTTCGGTACTATTCGTGCATATACTCCCTCTTCTCAACCGACTCCAGGCGCCGTCAAACAGATCGACCGTTTGAACCTGACATCTAAACTTTCCGGGCATTATTACCACTTGAGTTCACTTCAACACGTTCTTTAATACTCCGTGCACACGTGTTGTACCCTCTTGTAAATTCCTATTCTAACATGACTGGAATCATCTGGTCTAGCCTGCTCCGGGCGCATCCGAAATGCACCAACATTATTATTATTACTACTAATATTATTATTATTATCGTTATTATTCTCTCCACAACCCAAGGAATGTGGACCACCAAGTGGAAGCCATTCAGGTTAGGCGACCTTATACTCCAAGCCTGGGAACAAGTACGCTGCGAGAATAAGTCACGTAAAATTTTCAAGGAATGTCGTGCCGACTTCATTGGTCTCGTACACTCTCTTGGTGAAAACAGGGAATGGAGAATAAATTCGAGACTCCAGAATGGTGCGTCTGCCCAAGGGGAATAACGGACCACAAGAAACTTAACGTTTTGGGCCCTGTGGTATATTACGACTCTACATAGAAGTTACCCTTCGCGCTCCCATTTGCACTGACATACTCACATGTTTTTTTTACGCAGAAACACATACACCCCCCATCGCATGAGGTATATTCTTCCTGTTTTAAATAGTTTTCCCGCCTAATGCCGAGTTTTATCATACTGCTGCCGTCTGGAGACTTCAGGTAAAGCTTGGCATTCACCAGTAATACTGTACACATTATGACTGTTTTCTCCGTTCCATCATTCAGACCGACTCGGTCACTCACATGCACTACACACAACTGAACGCGTGCTTGTTCGATGTTCTCCGAGCATTCGGAACAAACACACGTGCCTGCAGTTTACATCTATCTCCACGCCTGTTATACGATTCGTGACGTTTGTGAACTTGCAAATAAGAGGGGACTGCAGATCTCTACGAAAAAACCAATGGGTTGCTTTCACGAGCAAACCCCGCATGTATGTTGTTGTCGATAGAGCCTCTCATGGGACTGCGCATGGATGATTAGTCCTCCGAATTCGGAGAGTTCCATCGAGAGTAGCTATTCTCTCTTCACCTTCACCTTGCGTCAAATCTTTGGAGGTCCTTCTCCTTACAAGCTCTTCGAATATTCGGTTCTTGGTCGTTCGGCAACATTGGTTCCGTTTCACTCTTAAGATCAGCTTGCGGAAGTGCATAACCAAGTAACGATGCCGAAGTTCTGACTTAGCATCGTTCACTTTTCCAACATGGCGTTAATTATCATTTCTTGGTGAACTGAGCTTTTTGAATTTTGTTACGAGTGGGTTAGGAATTGGTTGAAGTCCGTTGTTCACTGCCCGCAAAGGCTTTCGTCTTAGGCCATCATGCGCTATTTGACTTCTGCATCGCGATGCTTTTCTCAACCTTGTGACGAATTTGATCTGTGGATCCACGGTTAAGGTTTGTTCCATATCTTTTACAGCACCGAATTTTATCAGTTGCTAAATCCCTTCTGATCTCAAGTATTTTTTCTTTGGACCCTTCCTGCTTCAACTATTTCCTAATCTTTTGTTCGTCTCTAGTCTTGCGCCGCAGCCGATGGAGTTGGATGACAAAGATAGAACTAAGGGTGGGGCGGAACCTACGTGGGATAACCCAAACACCACAGTTCCTGAAGGCTGAAAGAAGGCAGGCCACGGAGATGGGTTTTTCCCGTTCAGTCGTCTTTACTTTATGAAAGCTGGTTAGTTTCTCTTCCTCCACTGATAGCTACGCATAAGTTAAGCGTGGAACAAAATGGATCAGGCACCTCAGATAATTATTCATGGAGGTGATCAGGCGGGCCGTTGAAATTCAGTTGCCAAGTAAACCTGTAAGCTCCAGTAGTCGACGACGGATCCGGTCAGAGTCCAATAATCCAGTGAACCTAACCGAAGTGGACAGGATGATGAGTGAACCACCCTCCAACCCGAACGGTTAGCATCATGCATCAGCCCATTTGACTCGGCCATGAAGGCCAAACACAGTCCCGAAGATAAAGCTCAAAATGGTATTCCACTGGAGAAGCATATCAAGTTGTTCTACATATTTTTGCAGCGCTCTGAAAGATGCCCCTCCCGGACACCTGAGCTCTTTAAGTGGGCCCATCGTCGGCAAGCATCACGTGCTACCACATCAAATACCCGCTTATTTACAGGCATCCAACAGGCAGGAATAAGATAGGCTTGTCATAATTCAGCGGAAACAAAATGCACTGTATTTGCACTGTCGCTTCAAAACGGAGCCAAAGCTGGTTCCCTGGTGACTGGTCACCACACGAAACCTCAACTTTAATGAACAATGCATATCAATAAATTGTTAAAAAACAAGTTAGTGGTATGAAAACTGTACGTATCTCAGTATCACCAGTTTCAGTATATACCGGAAGAACATGTGAGATTCAAACCGAAGTCGAACTCAGCGCGGGCGGCGAAGTCAGTTTAGTTCGGTACAGTTGGCACGGGACAGGTATTCGCCACGGCCGACCGAGCACCCAGAATTCTTTTGGCGGTAGGCACACAGGTTGTGCATCCCCATCTAAGCAACGTACTCCTTTGATACCCACCGAAAATAGGAGGGAAGTATAAAGCACCATTGCTTGACAACAGCGACAGAAACTACCAATTGTGAGCGGTAAAAGATAAAATGTGCAACAAGTGGAAATGTTTATTGGTAAAAAGCCTCAGACAAACCCCGTTGGTCCCATATGTCCGCCCAGAAAACATCCTTAAGGCCTACTGTCAGTGATGGTGTCGTTTCACCCACGATCCAAGGCCCATCCTAAACTCCCGGAGGGTCCCTAATTCTATCACCTTTTCCGGCGTTTATTCTAGTGGTTTACCACCCCATTGCTGAATAATCGACATCTAGCTATCATTCAACATTGGGCTCTTTTCAACTGCTTCTCGTTCTCTCTTGTTTGGGAACCTGAGACCGTCTGGCATGGGCCCTGCGGTCCAAGTCCAGAGTGGTCTTTTATTTCCTTAGGAGCCGCTAGTAAATCCCCTAGCATTCTTTTGCCTTCCACAGAGAAATGTCCGGGGTTCTGGAGATTCCGCTCGTGCCTCTCGCTTATCCGCTCGTTTAATTCTACCATCAACTTTCATCACCCAAAGATATTTCTGTGGGACGCTCAGCCAGAGTGTTTTGGCGGTAACTAATTTGTTTGGAGTTTATCTGTGTCTCCGTGAGTTCAACCGTTCAACCACGTGGGTCTTATGCGTTTCATCACACCGATCTTGTTTTTCGCATTGTTTATTAAAGTCAAGGTTTCGTGTGGTGACCAGTCACCAGGGAACCAGCTTTGGCTCCGTTTTGAAGCGACAGTGTAAATGCAGTGCATTTTGTTTCCGCTGAATTATGACAAGCCTATCTTATTCCTGCCTGTTGGATGCCTGTAAATAAGCGGGTATTTGATGTGGTAGCACGTGATGCTTGCCGACGATGGGCCCACTTAAAGAGCTCAGGTGTCCGGGAGGGGCATCACTCGGCATCCTGCCAAAATAATGGATTGAACGGGCAAGCGTTCACTGTCATAGTTTACCTCAACTTCTTTGCCGTCCGTCACTTTGCAAGCTCCCTGAAATTATGCGAGTGATTTCTGTATGTAATAAATTCTTGTCACATCGAATCAATTGCTATCCCAAGTAGCACGCTGCCCCAACCTTTGGGGCAAGCCCCAGGTTTGCCCCAAGCTTGCCCCGAATTTGCCCCACGGGGCATGCATGGGGCAAACTTGGGGTGTGCCATTTGGGATTTCTGAGCGTTTTGAACAGATGCAGTAGAAACGATTGCCTGATCATTGGAAATATCTAAGGGAATGTACCCAGGGGCCAACGGAATATACCTTATTCTCTGTCCTCAAAACAAAGAACAAGCCGTGCATTAAGTGCAGCTTCAAATAAGAACAATGTCGTTGATGAGCCAGAGTGCACTTGAGCATCTGGGTGCACATTTCGGCCAGCTTCATAAAGTCTGGAGCACCAAAGTTAGCGGATAATTGTGGAAATGGGGGCGACGAAACTCTCGGTGCCAGGAGGGTTCACAGAGTTCATCTTCGGAAAGAACCGTCAGGGTACGAACTCTTGTGCCAATTTTCAACATCCACGCGCTTACATGTACAAGCATGTTTGGTATCCAGTGCACTCAAGGGCTCATGGCTGTTGTGATACACACACACACGCACACACAAAGTTGACTTCCGTCGAGCTTCTTTCTGGGCAGCCCTTACCAAGGAGGTTGTGTCACGTGTTGAAAAACCATGCTCAGCTTTACGGTTGTCACACGCCTCCGATTACGCACATCGCTTTCTCACGCTGTTGCTTACGCGCCTGAGGTTTCACTTGCCTACCTGTGCTTGTCGTTTCCGGAAGCGGTACAGCATACTCATCTACCTGTAAATACAGACCATTTTCCTGCTTACCGAACCGGGGAAGCAGGGCTAATAGGTCGTGGACCATCCAGCAAGAACATAATATTTTGAGTTCTTAAAACTGCTAGACTATGCACGCACTTTGTGTATTCCTTATCAACATCATACTTGGGCACTAATGTTCGACCATTAGCCTCCAAAACCCGATTATGCCAAAACTCTTTTCGACTTAAGTGATTCAAGTGTGAGTTTTCGCACTCCATGAACTTGGCTCTCTTTTTAAGTCTTTTTGGCCGCATAACTGAGAACTGTATACATTTGTGAAGTCTTTCAATTCGCGTTCGGAACTACATATCAGTCATTTTGTTATTTGGGATTGGAGGCAAAGGATTGCTCGAACGAAAAGGACAGTCACAGGGAGAGCAGACAGGACTCCCTGGACCAATCATGTTTGAGTTTGCAAACCAGAGCTTCAGGATCAAGCTATTGACATAAGCGGGTGAGTACTTCTCCGCGCGATGGGGGATATGTCATCCTGCCTAACACCCAAAAAGTTCGTAACAGTACAAAAAATGTCACCCCAGGGGGAGGTAAGTATAACCCTGGCTCTGAGGGGGACTTTTTAGGAAGAGTGTAAGGTGTAGATGGTTGAGTCAGCATCTGATTACAGGAGTGTTTTTTAAGCCAAGTGATAAGAATGGCTGTTTGAGTACCACAAATGATCATCGAGAAAATAATAATAATTGTATATTTCGGATGCGCCCGAAGCATGCTAGAATGCATGATCAGATGATTATAGTGATGCCGGAGTGACAATTCACCAAAGGGTACAACAAGTGCATACAGAGTATCAGAGAGAGTGTTACAGTGAACTAAAACTGTAGTAATGCCCGGCAAATTTGAAGGTCAAGGTCGAATGGTGTCAGTTGGTCTGGAGTACATGTGTAACGGCCAGAGTGGAGGCCGCCATCTTGTTGTTCGTTTAATGTAAGTGTTGGTGCCGTTGATACACTTACTGAGCCTCGGCTCATGGAGTTTTTCCCTTTTGTGCTTTTGCAGATCAACCACGCTCACCCCCCGGCGGAAGATCACTGCTGCTTGCGTGTTACAAATTTGGTGCCGCGACCCGGGACCGGAGGTTATGGGAGGCCTTGGTGATTGACCTGAAAATGGCCGTACAGATAATTGTGCTCTGTGAAGTGTGACACGGTCTTAATGTGGCCCAGTAGAGGTCTTTTGAATTGGCCTGCACGGAGTAATAAAGCGGAAGGCCCGATTGGTTGTATAGTTTTGAGGTACTGCGTAATCGGCAGTGAACCTGTAAAATGGCCTGCCCGAGGCGTGGTCCCAGGGAACTGAGTACTCCTGTGGTGTGATAGCGGAGTAAGTGACACTGTGGACAGTGTTCTTTCGTTGAGGGGGAGCAGTGTAACGGCCAGAGTGGAGGCCGCCATCTTGTTGTTCGTTTAATGTAAGTGTTGGTGCCGTTGATACACTTACTGAGCCTCGGCTCATGGAGTTTTTCCCTTTTGTGCTTTTGCAGATCAACCACGCTCACCCCCCGGCGGAAGATCACTGCTGCTTGCGTGTTACAAATTTGGTGCCGCGACCCGGGACCGGAGGTTATGGGAGGCCTTGGTGATTGACCTGAAAATGGCCGTACAGATAATTGTGCTCTGTGAAGTGTGACACGGTCTTAATGTGGCCCAGTAGAGGTCTTTTGAATTGGCCTGCACGGAGTAATAAAGCGGAAGGCCCGATTGGTTGTATAGTTTTGAGGTACTGCGTAATCGGCAGTGAACCTGTAAAATGGCCTGCCCGAGGCGTGGTCCCAGGGAACTGAGTACTCCTGTGGTGTGATAGCGGAGTAAGTAACACTGTGGACAGTGTTCTTTCGTTGAGGGGGAGCAGTGTAACGGCCAGAGTGGAGGCCGCCATCTTGTTGTTCGTTTAATGTAAGTGTTGGTGCCGTTGATACACTTACTGAGCCTCGGCTCATGGAGTTTTTCCCTTTTGTGCTTTTGCAGATCAACCACGCTCACCCCCCGGCGGAAGATCACTGCTGCTTGCGTGTTACAAATTTGGTGCCGCGACCCGGGACCGGAGGTTATGGGAGGCCTTGGTGATTGACCTGAAAATGGCCGTACAGATAATTGTGCTCTGTGAAGTGTGACACGGTCTTAATGTGGCCCAGTAGAGGTCTTTTGAATTGGCCTGCACGGAGTAATAAAGCGGAAGGCCCGATTGGTTGTATAGTTTTGAGGTACTGCGTAATCGGCAGTGAACCTGTAAAATGGCCTGCCCGAGGCGTGGTCCCAGGGAACTGAGTACTCCTGTGGTGTGATAGCGGAGTAAGTGACACTGTGGACAGTGTTCTTTCGTTGAGGGGGAGCAGTGTAACGGCCAGAGTGGAGGCCGCCATCTTGTTGTTCGTTTAATGTAAGTGTTGGTGCCGTTGATACACTTACTGAGCCTCGGCTCATGGAGTTTTTCCCTTTTGTGCTTTTGCAGATCAACCACGCTCACCCCCCGGCGGAAGATCACTGCTGCTTGCGTGTTACACATGCATAAGTGGTATATGAAATAATTACCACTAGTGGAAATTCAAACATATTGAAAGGAAATGTTTTTGGTGCGCTGCAGAATATGAGAGGCATATGGATAGAAATCTCGTCGAAGCGTTCGGTGAATTATTCACTTTACGACAGGTATGTCAAGAAGTATTAACATGGAAATATTTCAGTCTGCAAAGATGGTAGTACATAAAGTGGTGGCTGTATACTGGAGGAATCATATATGTTGCAAACAATTGCGTATTTCTTGGGAGGGATACTACCAGAGTGATGGTGGCAGGGAACGGCCGGAGTAAAACAGGTGAACGTGCGGCAAGTTGTTAACTTTATGTAGGGTTGGTATGAAATGTCAAAGCGGAAGTGGAAGACTAATCAATATTGACCGTGTGGTTACATCCATTATACAGGTGTTCAGTTCTGCGAGAGGAAAGGTAAAGTAATCCGCAGATAAGTGTACGTCAATAGATGAATGCTGTGTGGTATGTACCATGCAAAACTGACAGATCAATAAAACTGCACAGGTATATCGCGTGAAGCGGCCGTGGATCAACGAATATAGAAATAAAATGTATCAGCCGGTGCAGATAGTGGTGTGATTTAGAGGCTGCATACGGGGTCAGTTTCGGTAATATAACACGAATGCAACATCTGGAAAATCAAAGGTCTCGATAACGGTGATGGTATAGTAAGTAGACGGTGAGTGTCACATTTCTAATGACCAATTTGACAGGTGTAACAAATGATGGGAACGGAGCGGCGATGCAGCATGGGAAGTGTATCGAAGACGTTCAATCGTGGAGGGAACGCAGTGATCTACAGAGCCCGAACACTCGATGAAACAGCATTGCGGATGCGATCGGATGGACCGATGAAGAGTGCAGGTAGTTACTAATTACTTCGCTGCCCACTGGAGGACTACTGAAAGATATGTCAGCGCCGGACGTTTTTTTTGGTGACCGATGAAGCAATGAACAGTGACAATAAAGGTGCCAGTGTTTGAACAGTATTAGCGGGTTCTAACACGGAACGGGCATAATGACATATGGGATTACAATGAGTTGTATGAATGCAGTGAGATCGAGTAGTCCAGGTTCAAGAAGTCCGATGGCGGGAATCTTGGGGAAAGCGATCGTGAGACGGGCGAAAATGAAGTTGTGTGTAAATCTCGTTTGTCCTGTCCAGCAAGAGAGGGTCCAAGTTATTCCTGGGAAGTGGAAGGCGACAATCGTCCTTAGGGTGCAGGTTCTGAAAACAAAACGGAGAGGGCTGCAGTCTGGCAATTCTACCAGCTGTGGGTTAGGGGAGAAAGACAGAACACCAATATCATGCCAGTAACAGAAATGGGTGGTCGCGACGTTGAGGTCTTGTTTTTTGGATTAAACAACATACGGAAAGCGGAGAAGACCGGTACCAGCGACTAATTCTTGTGAGGCTTAGTGAGAGTTACCAAAAAAGCAAGGAAGCGAGAATAGGCGACACTGGGAGCAAATACTTATGTGTAGTTCGACGAATGGTTTATGGAAGACCACATCGATTGTGGCGATTCGTTCATCAGAACGAGGCCTGGAATCTTGTGTGTTGAAATAGGGTCTCAAGGAGTAAGTAGTTGAAGCGTGGATGAGACTGGTACCTTGAGGACCATATTATATATGCTGCTATGTATTTTCTAGCATTATAAATGCTCTTATACCTGGCGGCAGCTGATAAAAAAAAGAACCTAACCGACTATGGTAAAATCTGACAGCATGAAAAAAGAATCACCGGAGTAACGGTGGCCAGTAGGGGGTCGTGGTCAGAAGCGTTGAAAATAGGAAGTGGCTAGACAAACACGTGGAGTGTGCTGTTGACAGTCATGGAGTATAGGTTGGACTGCTTTTATTTGCTAACTATAATACAGAATGCTCCTTACCATCCGTTGGTAATAACTGTCTACTGAACAAAGTTGTTAAGCTTTTGGTTAGTATCCCAGGCCCAGTTCGTAGGCTCGGGTAATAGACATGTAGGGATCATGCATTCGGATCAGTTTTTGGACAGTTAGATGTTTATTTATTTCTTTTTTGAATAATAAAGAGGCCGAAGACACTGACCTAAGTTGAGGTGGGAGTTTGTTCCAGAGGGAAGAATATTTAACAATAAAGAAGTTTGACCGCATCGCAGTCCTGGATACTGGAATCAAGACCATAGAGTCCCTATGTCGTAAAGAATAGTTGGAGGGAGTTTTGACCTGGGGGGCTGAATTGCAAGATGTACGTTTTACAATATTGCAAAAGAAAGACAGGTTCATTCGTAGACGGCGCAGCCATAGGGGCTCTAGGTGCAATATTTCACACCTTTCCATATAATTTAAAGGCGAGGAATATCCTAGTAGTTGTTTGGTAAATCTACGTTGTACATTCTCAATTGCAAATCTGTCAATCTGCCGCATGTTAGAAAAGACGACAGTGCAATATTCCAGAAGTGGTCTGACATGAGTTTTAAAAATGCTTAGCTTGCTCTCTGTAAGACTGAAGGTTCTATTAATCAGACCAATTAGCCGTCTAGCTTTAGCAACCTGCACGGCCGAATGTTCGGAGAAGTTAAATGTACAAGAATATTGTAATCCCAAGTCCCTTACTTCCGGACTGTTGGGGATGAACTGATCATTAATTTTAAACATTCCCGCGGGAACCTGACACTTATACATAAGGATACAACTTTTGACAGCGGAGAATTTCATCAACCATTGGTTGCTCCATGAGTCTAGCGATAGTAAATCGCTCGTTATGCTAGCAATGGTAGAAGCTAAGGCGTCAGGTTCAAAGGAGTACATAATTTTTATGTCATCTGCAAAAAGGAACGCAGCCCCGTGTGTGATGACGTTGAAAATGTCATTAACATATATAAGAAAAAGTAAGGGACCTAGTACACTACCCTGAATAACTCCACTAGTAACTGGTTGAGGTGATGATAAACTGCCATCAACGTCCACCACCTGCTTTCGGGATGTTAGATATGATGAAAACCAACTCAGGATCGGGTCAACAATTCCGTAGGTTTTCATCTTCGCCATGAGCCTATTGTGGGATACTCGATCGAAAGCTTTAGTCATGTCAAGGAGGATTACAATCACTGATTTACCACTGTTAGTGGCCGTAGTTATTAGGTTAAGGAAGTCACACATACAGGTGGCACAGGATCTTTTTTGAAGAAAACCGTGCTGTCCAGTGTTAATGAGGTTATTGTTTAGTAAATGAGTTGTCAGCTTATTTTTTATCAGTCTTTCCATAATTCGGGAAACTATAGGGGTGTGGTTCACTGGTCGATAGTTGGTTAGGTCCTGGCGTGAACCTTTCTTAGGAATTGGGATAATAACTGATGTTTTCCAATGGGAGGGGAAAACGCTACTGCTCATAGATAAATTAAAAACCTTTGATAGCAAGAATGGGATATCAGTGCCACCTAGACTAAAAGTAGCCGGTGGTACGGCATCTGGCCCGGGGTGGTATGACCTCCTAATTTTGGTTAGCTGAACTGTTAAGTCGTTTGGGTGAAATGTAACCGCTGAGAACTGTGCAGATGTCAGCGGCTCAACGTGATATAGGCATGGGGAGTCATCGGTCGTTAGAGACGAAGCAAAATAGGCACTGAATGCCTCGGAGATCTCTTGGGAGTTCGTTATATAATTGTTGTTATATATAATGGATGAGATAGGAGAACTGCACTGACTGTTTCTCAGCTTCATAAGCTTAGATAAAGCTTCGGACCTCTTGGGGTGACTCAGCGCCCTTAATTCCTGTTTTTTACTGCGGGACATTTCAATCAATTTCATAGAATTAGATAAACGGTTCATTTGCAAGAACAACGAAAAGTCTCTCGACCTAAGGAATTTGCGTTGTAGCATAGAAAGCTTCTGCTTTAATCGACAAAAACTGTTTGGTTTATCTCGTCCAGGTAGACCTTGGGTTGGGGTGATTACGTCAAGACATGCATTTAGTGTGGAGTAAAGATGATCCACCACGGTATGCAAGTCATCAGATAAAAAGAAAGTATCCCAGTTCTGCGAGCGAATGAGTGAGGGTAATTGATTCCAGCTAGCTTGGTGGAACGGTCTTTTAACGGTTGGTTTGTGAACGGTTCGTGCTGGCACTGAAAACTCACATTTTACCGGCAAGTGGTCACAACCTGGGATGCTGTTCACGATAGATGTGTGCACGCGAGATAATCCTACCGTAAAAATGAGATCAAGGATGCTACTGCCTCTAGTTGGGCACATCACATGTTGAGTCCATCCTCCTAAACGAATGCTGGTCAAGAAGTGTAGTAAGTGATGTGGAGCTTTCAAAGTTGACCAACGTATGCCTGGTGCGTTAAAGTCGCCGGCCACCAGTTTTGGGCCGGGTATGTCCGCAACAACGTTTAACGCCTCTATGATAGGCAGAAAGTCGTTTTGACTAGTATTCGGAGGGCGGTAGATGCAACTAACAATGAAGTCAGAACATCCTGTAGTGACCTGTAGCCAAACTGAATCCGGCAAGTTATCGAGTATAGGGTGCTGAAATATTTTCGCTCGCATGTTTTGTCTTACATATATAAGACAGCCTCCCCCTCTCTGAGTGAGTCTATTTTTCCTGAAAGCTTGGTATCCGGTGATAGCGATATCCTCGTTTGGAGTGTTGTCTGTCAACCAGGTTTCGGTAATTAAAATAAGGTCGTAATCAGACGTGAGCAGTAATATACGCAGCATTCGCATCTTATTCACTATTGAGCGTGCATTCAGCATAAACAATGAGAACTGTTTAGTGGAGTCAAGGTTAACGTTAAGATCTTTATAGGATTCCGAAATTGCATTTGCTGAAGGCGGATCGGATGACGCAATCATTATTCCTTGAGATGGAGTAGTCGGTAATGTGGATGGTGAAATAAGCTGAGTAGAAACACCTGGCGTGGCAGTCAGCTTGGTTGTTAAGCTAAGCTGGGTGTGGCTAGTACTGATGAGATTCGTTAGATTGGAAGGATGTCGGCGGTTGGTAAGTCTACTTAGTGCGGAACAACACCGCGAAAGATCACTATCGAGTGCTTTACTATTGGTAGATACTGGTGGCTGGGACGTAGAAATATGAGGAGGGAGGGTTAAGTAGCTGTTAAGTGGGAAAGAAAAAGGACGTGTAGCAGCCTCAGGTATCTTGGCACCTGCCTTAATACGAGCGGTAACACAGGTGCCCTCTTGACATCAGTAATTTGATGGGCTGTAACCTGGAGGGGGAATGTGAAATGGAAGTGGGATATACGGGTGTTGGTTGGCGTAGAGACTGGGAGGTCGTGGGTACTGTTGTAAGTGGCCTGCGGTAGAAAAGGGATTCAGGGTGGGTGAGATATGTGAACGATAAAAGGAAAGAGATTCATGTGAGAAAATATTACTTAAGCTACGATAGAAGTTATGTAGAATACTAAAGTAATCGTTTGGTATGAATGGTGGCGTTGTTGAAGAGGCCCGGAGGTTAGTTGTACCAGCCTGATGAGGATGATAACCAGGTGAAGAAAACGCGATACTGGGTGGAATGTACGGTGCAACTAGTGGTTGGTGGTTTGGATTGGGGAGATAGGTCTTGAATGACGTTTTCTTGTCCATTGTTGCACTCCGTGTTGCCTCGCTTGGGGTCCTTAGCCGTTGGAAGTGTGGCTTGATGAGTGAGTTAGGATTGACCGTAGTATCAACAATGTGCAGTCCACCTAGTAATGATGTTTTCGCTGGTTTGGGGGATGGCCTAGGCACCGTAGATTGCCGAGTGGCTATTGGAGCCGAGTGGAGAGATGGCAAAGAAGAATTTGGGGTGACTCCGTTGATGGGTTGAGGATTTCTGGGTATGGCTGTTAAGCCAGTTAGGCGGTTCGCATCGTCATCGATCGTGGCCGATATTTCGGTGATAGGTAATGGTGGAATCGAGTTAGTCAGCCCAAGAGAGGACAGCTTGCCAGGGGTAAACTCTATGCTTCTTGGTTTCTTAGGCGCTGGCTGGTGAGGTGACGTTGAACTGGATATATCTAAATCGACGTCAAACATATGGGATCGATGTTCTGGTGACCATGAAGCCGAATTGATATTGCATGCATTTTGCGCATCGTCAGACTGAGAAGAAGCGGATAGTTGAGGGCGGACAATTTTTGACGAAGCTGAATGCGTGCTGGTGGACCTGGCGAATTCCCTTTGTAATGGGGTTTTGTCGGCAGCAATTTTAATGTTCTTGAACGGGGATCTCAAAGCGACGGTGGATTGGCTCTTAATGAATTGTTTAGCGGGTTCCTCTTCAAGAAATTTGAACAACACTGGACAGGATTTGCGTTGAATGTTCTTTCGTAGCCGAAAGCACTGACAGGGGTGGTGTGCCATATTAATAGAACTTAGAAGGTTATGTTTTACTTTCTCAACAGGGATTCTGTCGGGAATATTAAATACCACAGCATTTCTTGAGTTACTGATTCTTCGAACTATTTCTGAGGCAATGGCGTCTATGAAACGCCCAGCCGTGACTAGGTCTAGGGTTGACGGATTTGTTGGAGGGTCAGAGATATACGTGAGCGGAATTAGCTTGGATAGGGTCGTATCAATCAAAGAAATGTGGCTACTGAGATTAAGGAGATTGTGTTCTATGGTCTCTGCCCTTTTGTTTGCCCCGCCAAATACATCGGTCAGGCTAACGGAACAAGGATTCAGTGGGAGTTTTGCGACTTTCGACTTGGCGAGTACTTTTGGTCGGATGTTGGTACGACCAACCAGTGAGGATGCGGTTTGTCTAGCCGGCAGTTTGGGCATTGCAACACTGACCGCGATTGCACTAGAGAGCTAAATACACAGAGTAGTCTTACGTTCCCCAATGTACAGGCTTACTGAAATAAAAACGTGTAACTCTGTGGCTCTGGATCAAAGAAACCTAAAACTATGGAACTGTTGATATAGAGTCTCTGAAATTAAACGAGGACTTCTTTCAGGGAATTCCCTGAATTAATATGCTGAATTGGGTGGTAGACGGCCACACAGTCACGCACGATGGTGCCAAATTTTTCTTATTTTAGACAAGTTTCCCTCAGTTCATATCCTGGGAAGCAGTTCAAAGACTTCTTTTGCAAGAATTTTTAAATTAGCTGTTTAGGTCAAGATTTCGCGTCCGGAGGAAATCCTTAGAAAGTTTTTGGAGTTATGGGACCACACTAAAAAGCCGTAATTTTTTAGTATTACTCTAGATAGCTAAGCAAAAACTATACCGATTTAAATCGATAAACGAATTGATGTGATGGTTCAGTTATTCCCGTGAATTGTTCGAGAATCGACAATGGTTTCACAGATGGAGTCGCCAGAAATATTTTTAGTTAGGCTTCATACCTAATTTCCTAGAAAGGTCTTGTGCTTATATTTTACGATCTCACTGTGGGGTGGCGCCAAGGAACGGACGATCACCAAAAGAGTTGAGCTAGCTAAAGAACGCTGGGTATTTTAAGGTTGGGGCTTGCAAAGGGCTATTTGTAGTAGTAATGGATCTAGATTTCTAGGTAGAGGGTTTTGTAGATTTCTCGCGGTAATAAGTTACGGACGCACAATGGTGTGTCGCAGTTATTGTCACGGGCAATATGACGCTTTAGTGTGGATAAATGTTGCTACTAGATGTGACCCAAAATCAAGCCCTAACGACGGAAAAGGGAAAAATTTGAGACAACCTGATTCATGCGTCAAGATGACCTTGACCTCATTCTTGGACCGATCAGCAAACTGGTAACTGGGCTGTTTTGTTCCCAACCGGGGCCGAAAATGATAGATCCAGGGCAGATGTGCAAGGAAATAAACGGGATGGTAATAAGGCGAAGATTGTAGGAAAACTTGTGGAATCAGGCAAATGAAAAGGGGCAGAAGATGAGACAGCTCCGAGTCGACAAGAATTCCGTTTCGATCGCACATGCAATTTATGGGAAAGCACGTCAACAGGCCTGTCCGGACTGAGGTAAGTTCAAAATGAAATTCGATCAAAGCTGCACTATCGACGAGCACCCGGATCGGGCTATTGATGACCACAAATTGGGGCTGTGTTAGGAGAGGGCAGGTCGAACGGTCGAGCCATGTTGACAGGAGAAATGGGGCGCAGGTACTTAGTTGTGGTATTCGTCATCTTTTAGCTTTGACCGAGTATAGGAAACTTCCTGCTGTATCGAGCTTCAAATAATCCCCAGGCAACCATGGGGAGCAACAATAGGGTTGCATTAGCTGGAAGGAATATCCAACGAAGATTACCATTATCAGTCACCGAAAAAGACGCGAAAGATGGCTAATACTACTTGGAGATTTGAGGCATGCGGAGGTTGCACTCTGGTTCTGGTTCTTCGCTGGACAGGATCCTTCATGGTTGCCTTTTCTTTCCTTTGCCAACTTGGCATCATTCTTGAAGGACTCGAAATTAACTTCGTAAGATTCTCCCGATTTAGTATACATCTTTCCTTCATCCGTTCTGCGAGCGGCGCAAGGCCACGAAATAGAGCTGGTTCAGTTCAGTTCACACCTTTCAAACACCTAGAAAATTTTCAGGTGCCTCCGGTTGGTACTGGAGTAAGAAGCCCCCCAATCTCCAAATTGTGTGGGATGCCCAATGCCTTCCTGTCACATTATCCCCCTCGCAGCCTCTACGCTATCCGGAAAATTGCCAGAGAGAGGTTATCGCTCCTCCATTACGTGTCTCTAAGTTTGCTGAGGTACACCACGAAGTTAGTGTTCTGGCGATGAATTGTGCATAGTTGCAGATTCTGACGAAAGCCGTGTTTCCATTTCCGCTCAAAGGAAGTTCAAGGCCTGGTCTGTTGAAGCTTGCACCTAAAAGCGATACTCCAGGAAGTAGAAATGTGTTTTCTTGTTCTAATCATTACCCTGCTCGAAGAAGAGTTTAGGGAGTTTGGTAAAAGTCTGTTCAGTGTGCTGGACCCATCCATTTCTATTGATGGGTGGTAGGAGGTATTGCGTGTCTTGTAAATACCAAGAGACCTGCATAAGTTTGAATAAGATAGGTTTCAAAATTCGTACCCATATCAGAAGGCAGTTCGCCCGGCTCACCCCACTGAGGAATCCAGTGCCTTACAACTGCATCTAACACCGTTTTGGCTTCCGCGGGACACAGGATTACAGCTTCGCACCACTCGGTGAAATAGTCGACCAGTATCAGTGAGTATTTACTTCCGCGTTGTCTAGGTGGCAGCTGTCCCACCAAATCCATGCTAACCATTTTACTGAGATACCCAACCACCATAGGCTGTATCGAAGCACTTGGTGCGGTTCTAGGACTCTTGAAACTGCCACAACGTCAACAGGTCCAGCAAATTTTAATACACCGCTGCACTGAAGTGGCCGAAAGAACCGAGTTCGTGGGGCTCGCCCCAATTTATTGGCACCAGCATGGCCCATTTCAGTGTAAACAGTTGTTAGAACCCTTCGCACTATGAAACAAAGGACGATGAATTATGGTGGATAGTTGGGATCAAACTGGAGAAATAGAACACTGTCCGGGAAACTCCATAGAAGCGTGGTCCAAAAATCGCTAGCTACCATCTCCTACTGAGTGGGTTTCTCGCTTCCTGCCCTAGAGTTTGAGTAACTGACACCCCTCTGGTTAGTGGTGGGCTGAATAGAGCTCCATTGCTCCACGGTATCCTGGGCCACGTAGCTGATATTGCAGGAAAGGCAACCTCCATGGTTTCCAGCTGGCCTCCTTTATAAAGTTTCTCCTTCAGATTGACGACTACCTTCCCGGTGTTACGTCATGTGATGAGACTCATGAAACTGCTCCTGTAGCCTGGCTGTCTATCCCCGAGATCTTTGAAGTTCTTAAATGCGGAGGTGCTCCGTGGTCCGTGATAATCCGAAATCTTCGTCTAATTAGATAGTGTCTAAATCTTTCTGGTAAAGATGACCAAAGCTAGCGTATTTTTGTGTTGTGCAACAACCTTTCTCCCTTTTACACAGAGTCTTGGTTCCGTGGGTGATGATATGCTCTATTCCACCCCGTCTTAACTGCAATAACACAGCCTCATTGGCCACGTCACCAGCATCAGAGCCCAAAATGAAGTCACAAGCTCCTTCAGAAAGGTCGGCCAGTGCTAGCATGGGTTCCGAGCGGGGATCGGAAAGAAAGTCCATGAAACAACTTTTAAACCTTTTGCCTCAAACAAAAGCTGCCTTCTTTGTGTAAAACAGCATCCACTGGCGCCGCAGGTCCTGCGAAACCCTTGAAGAATCGACGGTATCAGGAAGCCGGTCCTGAGCTACTCCGCACTTAGTCAGCATTGCCAAGTGTTGGCCCATTTAGGACTTGTCCTGTTTTACTTGGATCAGATTCTATGCTCTGTCCAGGGATAAATTGGAGCAGGAAGTTTACCTACTTGGGGAAGAAATCTGTTTTGAGGGTTTCGGCTTGAATTTCTCATTTTGAATTCTCCCCAAAACTAGTTTCATGTTTAATAAATGTTCATCCCTGAATCTCCCATGAATCAATATATCGCCAATGTATGCTGCGCACTTTGAGGGAGCCAGTTTCCTTAAAAGACAAATAATCAAACCGTAAAAATGGCTGATACATAGGTCGGCCCATAGGGCATGGTTAGGAACTCATTGAGCTTAGCTGAGGTTGAGAACGATGACTTCTCACCAGCCTCTGCTGCCACTCAAAATTGCCACTACCCGAATGCTAAGCCTAGGGCGTTGGAGTACTGACTACCTCGTGGAGCTTCGAACTAGTAGCTCAAGAAAGGAACTGGGAGGGGGTCCCGATTGATAGAAGCATTACGTTTCCTGTGTTCTACAAACAAGCAGGCGTTTTCCATGCTCCTGAACTAGTACCACAGAAGAAGGTTTAGCGCAGTGTGACGACTGAATATGGCCTCTATTCAGCTTTCCTTGACTGCTTGCTGCATCTCCACCTGGTAGTGAACAGGCATCCCTCCAGGGGCCGTATTATTGGGTTTCGCATCCCCATTTTAGTTAAGTTTGACTAGGTCCGTCCGGCAAAATCTCTCGTTATTCTTACAAAATCAAATCGAAAAGCCTCCGTGGGACATCCGACAAGGTTTTATCATCTTAAGCTTTGTCAATGTCAGCCAGGGATACATAAAACGTATCACTAGTCCTTCATCTGTCAGTATTTTCGTGGGAAAATACATCAGGATCAGGTTTACCGTGAAGCTGAAATCAGGTTGTCTTTTCCGTTCCGCTTATTTATTCCCTTAGACATAGCTTGGCGAGATATCTAGCGAACAGCAATGCCACAGAAGTAGAGTCGCTGAGCAAAACAAGACTTGCCGTTCATGAGTCAGCACTCATATAGGGGGCGTTTCTTGCCCGGAAGCTGAGATATTGCTTCAATTCTTTTTCTCGAGCAAAACAGGATTTCTGGAAGATCCCACCAAACTTATCAGAAAGAGAACTCACTAAATTTTTAGTGCTCAGCGCCGGCTTTGGTGCTTAATGGTGAGAACAGTGTGGACTCTCGGTTGGCCTCTGCCACTGCCGGTCTTGTGCGGACTGAACTGGACTAAACTACTTTGAATTGATGATTTTACGCTTTTATTAATCAAGACAAATCACAGCGGAGCTGTGACTTCTTGTCAAAACGTGGCTGCGTAAGTATTCCTAAGAAAAGTGAAACCCGGGGCCTCCTAACAGCACCCCAAAAGACTACCTTTGGAAGACCCTACGAGATTCTCAATCGGATTGCTTTTAGTCGGTGATGGAGATGGTCCCTTTAAAAGGCAACGATTTCCTACTTTGAGACTCTGTTCACTTCTAAGATTTTGAGGAAACGTCGGTGTTTTTTCTTTAGACTGATATCTATCAGCAAACAATTCTCATGCTTCAGATTTGCTTTGAATAACTGGCGTATCACAGTCAAATCGTTAATCATAAGGTTGCTTACATCGCCTCATGGCTGCTTATTTCAGCAGTATCCCTTCGGAAACCAAGCATACAAGTGAGATTTCAAGGATGGCGGTTGAGCTTCCTAAACCCTTCGGGGTACAGTGCGCCGTTCCCAGGAACGGCAAGCAAAAATAAGCAAATCACTGTGCATAGCTCAAAGTCAAGCCCCGCTCGATAGCCCAGGTAGACCCATTTAATGAGCCTTGCAAGGAAGCCAGTGTGCTCGAACTAAATTAACTCAAATGGATGAACAGACGTAAACAATTGAAGATATGCTATCAAGGCTAGCGTCTGTCACACATGCTACTGCTTCGGTGACACATCCAGGCTCTGGAGGCCTATAGGAAGCCGTCAAAGTTATGGACGCGTTTGATGCGGAGACACCCAGGGGTACAAATAATTTAAAAAAACACTGTTTTTCTCAATACTCCTGGCTGCTTACCTTAGTTGGCATTGAAAAATATTATCCTCAGGGCTTTGAATATGGCACATCACTCGTGTCACGGTATTAGGCTATGTAAGCGGACTGAAAGTAGACTGTCTCCCAACCCCCCCCCCCAGTTCATAGATGAAAGAGTGACAAAAGAGCTTGTCAATAAGCTTTGAGCTTCAGCGGGTAGTTTCCTCATTCCACACCATAAGAATGGCTGTCAACGGAATCTCTTTACAGAGAGAGGCTTTTAGACTGACAACTAACTTTAGGAAGTCAGTCAATATCTCGAGTCCCTAACCTTCACCAATAAAACTTCAGCCGCACACTGAGATTTCTGTTTATTCGTCGAATTCACCTCGTAACCCTCACCTGGTATCGGTGAACTTAGATAAATCTATATCTTTGTTGACGAAAAAGCCATGTAGCAAGCAGTTTCAAATATACCGAACTGACTCTACCTTCCCTACTGGAGAGAGCACTGCCACATCTATTCCCAAAAACTTTTTATCTTTGGACTTAACCAACAGACAAACCAACTGTTCATCGGTTATTTCCGCTACTCCAGCCGGTTTTTGAATAACCCAAGATTAACCGCAGCGAAACATGCGCAGTAGTCTCCCCGGAATAATACCGGCAATACGTTAGCCAGTGCGAACAATAAAGCAGTTATCCACCACGGGTTGCCAAATTGCCTGAGTGAAAAAATCCAGTTACAAAGCGAAAGTGTCATTCATGCGTGACTGCTGGGCGCTTCTGTCCGTAACCAATAATCTTCGTGTTGTTCTCAGTTTATACAGAGGCTCACGCCTGCATCTTCCACCGTCTTGCGAATACCCAACTTTCCAGGCACGTCTCTACAAACACCAAGGGAACTGCTAGTTGCCCCACGACCTCAGCCTTCTCCATATACTATTCTCATATAGTCATTTCGAAAATTCCGTCCACCTCAGTTTCATCCCTTTCAACCTCAAAAATACTTTTCCTATCGGGACCGAGTCCTCTTTAGGCTAAAGCAGCAGCATAATTTTCCTCGTTTACTATCGTATCCAGTGTCTTTCACAGGTCCAGCTTCCTCTCGCTGGCACTAATCCATTTTACACGTATCTTTTACGTGCCAAACACAAACATACCATCGCTTGCTTGCATCAAAAAAACCGTGCAAAGTTCTACGGTGACAGCTGTAATTTTTTCACATCTCGGTCACTCCATACTCCAGAACTATCTTCCTTTCGAGAATCTAGAACTCTGAATTGTCCAAGTAACAATGTCCACCGCATTTTGGTCGGTACTCCAGAAACTGATATTCTATCATTTCCACCTTTGTTTGACACAGTTTATCTACACCACCCGGCTTAAATCTATCTCCCTTACTGCAGTTTTAAGATGATCTTATCTATATCGGGGCCTCCGGCAAGGTTTACAATCATGAACCCCAACGCTATCCTCTATTGCTGATATTAGTAAACGCTAGATCGTACTAAACAAGATGCTCTCGATGCCTCCCATGGCTCCCAAAGGAGGTTGTTTTTGCTTCTCATTAACTGAAGCTTGGTCGTCTGATACTTCCCCCTCTAAAGACAGTGCTGTGACGGGTAAACCGGTCTACAGGAATACGTGATCAAACTAGTGTGGAGGAGGCCGTCTGATCCAGTGTAAGGGAAAGTCAAGTCGTGTCTTTGTTGAAGCACCCAGTTCCGGATAGCAGAGGAGATTCAGTATGGCTCATTATCAAAGCCGAGCATCGCGGGAACTTGATGGGGTGTACTTACCGTCCAGCTAGCCAAAACACTGGTGACTTCCTAACTATAGTGTGCTCTCTGAATTTTGTCGCCGGTCTCATTAGTGGACCCAAGCTCATAGCAGGAGACTTTATTGCACTGAGGGCTTGTTGGTCAGCATTCATTTCTCCAAAATACTCATTCGACTCCGTGACTGCAATCCACCTAGTAGAATATAGTAAACATGTGTCCTCCAGAACGAGAATAAATGACATTTTGGGCTTGATCTTTACTCTAGGTGACTCCAAGGCGTCCACTCTAGCCCGAGGGAAACTTCCTGGAAGTGATCACACTACGGATTCCTGTAGGTCTTCTATCCCTACAGTGGGCCACCAAAAACTACAAGTTAGTCGCTTGTCCCTTCATGCCAAATGGGAACAGTTATATTCGCTTGTAAGCAACTAAATTGAGGATGGATTCTTCTTATCTTGCGGACCACAAAAGATGACAGACAAACTTTGTGCAAACGTTAATCGTTGTCTTTATGTAGCCACGCCCAGCAATGATTCCAATGAGCTCGCAAAACAAAACAAAACATCCCGGTGAAACAGAGACTCTAGTCACTACAACGTATCTTTCCTAAAACAAGAAGTTTCTCTCTGTACACAAAACTAGTTCACTTATCTCGATCCATCATCAGCTACTGGAAGTGGATAAGGAGGAGACAAGTAGGAAATGGATTGTACAGTCCAAAAGTGGTGCAGATTCCAGCTAAATTACTGAAACAGAGACACTCAATCCGCTTTAGCTATTTATTCTCCTCTGTACAGTATTACTTACAAACACAAAACAGAAGACATATCACAATCTACCACTGAGTTTTTCGTATCCACGGTAAAAAACGGTTTTCGGCGGCAAATCTGCTTTTCACATTAAATTCCTCGTAAAATCCGTCGAGGGTTACTGTTCACATAAATGGCATATCACATTTTTTACCGAGTACTGGACTATTTTAAAGCCTAGGGCCAGAAGCGTTACCTGGTGCCGTTTTCATGATAGGTGAGCCCGATTTTCCAGTTCTGGTACAGAATAACTAGCTCATCCCCAGAGTATATTTTTTATCCCGGCTAGTGAAAAGCTTCAGCTCCTATTAATAGAGGGGATCAAAACAGGACTCTGCGGGCTATAAACGCGTCAGTCACACCCCATTTGTCTATGGGGAAGTGAAACGCTTAGATGAAGCTAACTAAATAATAGTGGCACTTTTCTGGACCATGGTCGTGATGCACGCATGTAAGTATGATCGTAGTTCACAATGTCATTGAACGAGATGGAAAATTCAAAGAGAGATTCGCACATCACAGCAACAACGGAATTATGCTGAGGGGGGTTTAAATGAAGCAAAGCAACAAGAGAATACACGGCGAGTAATAATAAATTTCGAACCCACTGCGACAACAGTAATGAATCAGTTCAGTTCAGTTCAGTTCACTTTGCACAGGACAGGTAATGGCCACGGCCAATCAAGCGTCCAGAATTCCTTCGACGGTATGCACGCCAGTTATGCACTCACCACTGCCGAGTGTATTTCGCCGAATCCCCGCTAAAAATGAGAGGGAAAAGGAAAACTCCATCGCACATCAACTGCGAGAGAATCGGCCGAATGTAGGAATGTGCAGAAGGACATTAGCTCGGGACGCAGGAAATACAGTATTCACAAGAATGATGCAAGAAAATGGTCGGTAAAACATACACATATTCACTTAAAAAGGTAGTTGTTGTTGAGGCAAAGGAGGCAGGAAAGAATTTCATAAATATTCGCAGAAGAATATCAATTTTCATAGATTTGTAGATATGAAAGGGAATAGTACCCCCTGAAAAGGTGAGACAATTTCCATGAGAATTAGTGTGTCATCTGTGTCGGCAGTTCGCCGATGGTGGAAGATGGATGAAGTTCCAGGAGTGAATGATCAGCACTCGGAATGCCGTGTCCTCGAGGGACAAAATAAGGCAAGACAGGGGTGGAAAGCTTTGCAGTAGACCAGGTTATGCTGGTAAGTTAGCGAATACACCGTTTTATTGAGATTCTTATGGCTTTTCTCTGTGTTGGGCTTCTGGGCAAGGGTTGGCTGCAGTTTTTGTTCGCTATTTCATCGTGGGAAGGAGGAGGGCATCAACGAATATGGGCCGATCACTATTTAATTAGAAGGCATCGCACGGTGGTTGGAATTCCCCAGTAAACCTCAGAGGGGCATATGCAGTAATACCAGGAACTCTTGTGAGTGAAAACCGGTCGCCAGGTTGTATTCTCGGCAGCCGGCCTTTGATGTGGTGGTAGACGGGCAGAGAAAAAGATAAGCTGTTTGCCCAATATATTACAGCCAGGCAACGTGATGACCGGATGGTTCTGAAATTGAAGAAGGGAGGATCGCAGTCTGGGAGATGTTCTAGCTGAGGGTAAGCGTGAGAAAAATAACAGATAGGAGTACGTAGGTTGGAAATAAGGCAAAATGGTCTTAGTGAAATGGGGAGTCATAGGTATTGTAAGTCGGTGTTTATTAGGGATAACTGCGCTTGCAATACTGGGCAAAGTTATTGATTACTACCTAGGCCTTCCACCAGGCAGTCTTATCTTTCGGAGTTAATAAAGCCGTGGAGGTGCATTTGAACTATGGTGCCTGAGGGCTACGTGAGGAAGCAGCTGGGAAACACGAAGAACCTGAATGGCGAGTCTGCATAATGGGTCTAGGGGATATAAGACAAATCCCGCAACGGTGTTTTACAGGTCACAAGGAAGCAGCTGGGACACATTAAGAACCCAAATGGCAAGTTTATACGACAGATTCAGAGGATATGTGACAGATCCCATCGTGGGGTGTCTACAGGTCTAATGCTGCAGGTCGCTTTCGGGTTAGGCTGTAAACCGGAGAAATGGCTGGATTCTAGGACAAGAGGAACGCCGTTTTCTCACGAAAGGGAAGAGAAATAGATAGGTGGGCGAAAAATATGGGCGCTTTTCTCTACGTTCTTACAAGTATGTTTATATATACAATAATATCTACATGGATATAATTAGCGCTTTGATGAGACGTGTTTGTCGTCTGATGTATCGATTTGTTGTCCAGAGACACGGTGGTTTTGTAGCTGACGTCAACAAACATGCCAGGCATGCATGGGAGGGTACGAGGTGGTTAAAAATTAGAGCGGGAGGTGGGTAAGCATATATGGAGAGACCAGTTTGCTATCACCCCCGAGTCAGTCTCGTGCGTAGAAACCAAAAGCATGCTAAGCCGACAAAGGCGGTGTAGGGATTCCCTTTTTGCATGGTCAGACCTGAGCTGATGGGAGACACCCATGTTTGGAGGTCACCCATTTCTTTCACAGCCCGATATTAGTGGTATTTATAGATCAAATAGATCCCACCATGTCTATTTTGTTTTTTACTTCTTTTTTTTAGCTTTCTTCTAAAAGGGGGTTGGTTGAGCCCGTATGGTAACTTTCTATAGCCCCTCCGAACGACCGTAATTTTCCGCGTATGTCATTTTTTGCACCTGCTGGGGGTGGTATGCTTTCTCCACATCCGGGAGCAGCTATGGTGAAGGTGTCGTTGACATAAGGGGTTTCTCTCGCATGAATTGAGAGAATACATTGGAGGCTAAGCAAACACGCGGAGTGGGACAAAGATTGTACGCGCCTGCATATACGTATCAGTCTCGTACAGCGTCAGAACATGCCCAAGACTAACAGAGGCCGTCCTGGTTTGGTCAGGGTAAGCTGCGTTAATAGATGTTATTGAACACACGGGGAGAGGATAGCACTCTCAGTTAGGTGATGGATTCAGGAATTTTGTCAACACAGACCAGCATTCATGTTGGGAAATATGACTCCACTAGTGACAGGCACAGGTAAGACGCGTAAGAGGTGATCTGTTTTTGATGTCCCACCTTTTTGAAACAGGTCAAATCGATTGCTTCTTCTCCGTCTGTCCAGCCTCCTCTCTCCGTGGTCACAGCAGAAAAGTTTTCAAACCGAGGCCACGCACTTCACTAAGGATTAACTTTTTTAGCTATATGGTTATTACTATGTGGAATGCACTTCCAGAAGATATTGTTATCTCGCAGAACAAAACTATCTTCAAGAAAAAGCTAGACCTCTACCTGGGTCTCTCCCAATAATTCTCTGTCAAAAAAACTAACAAAATAGATGTCTTTTATCGCATATATGTTCATGAATGCCGCACCCCCACTCAACTTAAGGCACTGTCCACAGTGTGACATTGCATAAGGTTATGTGTATCTTGTTTTCGCTGCCACCCCCTGCCCCCCCCCGCTTCGTTTTGCTCTCGTTTCAGCTCGGTGAATCCGAGAGAAGATCAAAGATTTCCTCAAAAACCGGGACAATTGGGCTCAAAGCCTCGAACCCGTGTAGTACTTCAAGACCATTAGCATACACAACCTGGGTTCGGTCCGACAGGTAGGAAGGGATCCATGATAAAGCGGGTCATGGATATCGTAGGCCCGGAGTTTTGTTAACATCCGGGAGTGAGGAACTCGGTCAAATGCCTTGGCCATATCGAGGTAGATGATAATCATGGATTTGCCGTCGTCAGCTGCCGTGGTCAGTAGGTTGAAGAAATCAAGCTAGCATTTGGTACAAGAACGTGACTTTAGGAAGTCATGTTGGCCGCTGTGGATAAGGTTATGGGAAATGAGATAATCAAACATCCGCTGTTTAATCAAATGCTCCATTATTCTGGCAGCTGAAGGGGTACGGTTAATAAGACGATAATTTGAAGGGTCATGCACTGGACATTTTTGTGGATAGGAATAATGGTTGAAGTTTTCCACTGGGATGGAAAAATGCCATGTTTAATGGCTGAGTTATAGAGATTAATAAAGACAGCAGCGACGTCGGTTCCGCCAAGGTGAAAGGGTGCTAGGGGGATTCCGTCAGAGCCAGAGCTGGAGAAGGGTCTAACACACAGCAGTAGGTGGGCTACATCGTTCAAACTGAATTCATTGTCAGTGAGAACTTGCTCCATGATCGACAGCAATATCCGTCTGGCGGACCGGATCATGTGTTTTCATACTCCGCCGCGGTGGCTGGCCTTGAGGGGTGTTGAAATGCCATCAAATGCAGTAGGTCACTGTTCGATCATGCACTTCGTCCCTGTTTATGTTCTTTTGCCAACCCTGCAATTCCCGGTGAGCCCCCACAAAGTTCGATCCATTATCTGAGTATTTATCGGCCGGTACGCCTCTTCGGTTGATAAATCTCTGCAAGGCCCGTAGAAACCAATCGGTCGTTATCGAATGTGCGACTTCTAGGTGTACCGCGCGTGACTTCATGCACATCATGATACGCCCGTATCGCACTTCTTATCTCTTCCCGCGCTAGATCCACAAGGGCCCGAAATAGTCCAACCCTGCCACCAGCACGCAGTCACCCTGCCCTCTGGTAGCGGGGCCATGAGTTATTTGCCCGCCATGGCATTGCGTCTCCTACATTGCACACAACGTCGGGTTACGAGTTTTACAGTCGCTTCTCCCCTCGGCAACCAAAGGCGCTCTCGGATGACGCTCGTGACGTGACTTTCCCCGGCATGTCCCTCCACGGCGTGGACTTGTTGGATCATTAGCTCTACCACAGGTTGTCGAGCAGGCAACAGTATATGGTATATTGTGTCGAAGCTCAGGGGGCTTAAATCAGCTTACCATCCACCCGCAGCAGTCCATGAATGAGTTTGGGGGTTAAGTGATTTAATTTGCCTCTTGGAGATGATATGTCTTTGACGGTCGATCCCACTTCTTTTGCCCTCTCGAGTTCTCGGGCGAAAGCCTCGCGTTGTAGCATTCTGAAAATATCGTATTCTGCAGCTTGTGGTTCATCGGGACTTATCGGGCAGACCCGTATCCGGCCTGCGGGGAGTAGCCCTTTCATGACTAAGTAATTCCTCCTGATTCTGGCTAACCAAACTAACGCACGAAATGTCTTCATCCAGGAAGAACATCTGGCCAGTCGTGATAAAATGGATGTAGCTTCGACGAAGTTGGACGCCATCACTACGCCTTCGATCTCCAGTTCTACTTCCGTGGGGGGTTTTAATTCGAACACGGGCCAGTTCTGTTTAGACATTTGCAGGAAGTTTGGCCCTCTCGTCCACGTGTCTAGTTGCCTGGAATTGGTCGCACCTCGGGAGCACAGACCGGCTGGATTATCCCCAGACCTGACATGCTTCCACTGGCTCATGGCTGACTCATCGTGGATAATCGTGAGTCGGTTAGCAAAGAAAGTGCTAAACCGGCTCCGGAAGTTGTCGATATAGTAAAGTACTATCGTTGAGTCCGTCCAAAAGCTAGCCGACCAAATGTAGAGATCGAAACATCTCTTCACAGCTTGCACCACCCTGACTGCCAACACGGCTGCGCTGAGTTCAAGGCGTGGGATTGAGACTGACTTCAGTGGAGCAACGCGGGCTTTGGCGAACAGGATCCTCGTGGTATATTGTCCATCTCCTGCGCACCATCGTCCGTACACCACAGCTCCATAACCGACTTCGGATGCATCGGAAAAGGCATGTAGCTCTCCCGTCCGCGTTGTACGGCCAGGAGCCAAACATCGTGGGATCCTTATGTCTCCTAATTTCTTCAAGATGTTCAAAAATTCTTCCCAGTCCAGCCAGTCCTCTCGGTCCAGTGGCTGGTCCCAGTCAACATTCTTACCGCACAGCTGCTGCAGCAAGATCTTTCCGGGTAGCAACCAGGGTGGGACGAAACCGAGCGGGTCAAACAGACTAGAGACAGCGGATAGTATACCTCGACGGGTTATTGGCAGCTCGGGAACGATTAGCTCGAAAACAAAGTCGACCGTTTCCGCGTCCCATTGTATTCCCAAAGTTCGTTCGGTAGGAATTGAAGAGCCGTCCAAATCTCTAACCCTTTCAGCCTTCTCTTGGTACGGAATGACCTCGAGCACTTCTGAAGCGTTCGACATCTATTTTGTTAGATGGGAGCCGACCTCTTCTAGCAATCTTGTCAGGCCTCTGAACTGCTCTAGGGCAGATTATATTTCGCCGAATGACCAAAGATAGTCGTCCACGTGGACATTCTTGCTGAGACTATTTACCACCGACCGATGGACCAGATATCCATGTTTGTTTGCAGCTTCCAGAAGGGCGTAGTGCGCACAGAGCGGTGACGATATGGCTCCGAAGGGGTGGACAGTCATCCTATAGTCCACCTCTGGGTTGTCACGGTCGTTCTCTTCTCACCACAGGAAAGGCAACGCATCTCATTCTCCTACCGGTATTTTAGTCTGATGAAACATTTAATAATAATGGTATATTTCTCGACCATGGTCGAGACGCATGCGCAAGCGCATGATCATGGTGTACAACGTTACTCAAAACAATGAACTATACACGAATTTCAAGAAAGCGAGTGGAGTCGTCAGAAGCAAAACAATATAGCTAGAGATAGTTTGAGTCGACTGAAATTATAACGTTGATGAATGTGGAGGAAACAGCAATCCATATATAAGGTGAGTTTAGGTTCGGGATCAACAACCCTTATCATTCAGAAAAAAAGGCAGCGCAACTTGAAGGCCTTTAACTGGTGAAGAGTCAATTTCAGACTGGATACCGATCGAAAGAAAAATGAAATCTTGGAAGAGAAAACGGAGCGAAAAATCTCCATGTAGGCTCGCGCCTTATTGTTCTGTTATGCTGACAAATATATTGACTTATTGATTCTCAGTGATCTTCGGCATCATTGTTGGGAACCAAAGATGTGAGGGACAAGTGGACTCGCGTTCGTATAACGTATCGAATTTTAATGAGAGAAAATTCCTGTGTTGCGTATTCTGGCTCTGTTATTGGACCAAGGTGATGTGCAGCATCCCGTGGGTATGGTTCATCAGGCGGGGTAGGGGCGTGTCAATCAATCAATAGAAGTTTGCTTGCGAACTGTTATTTCTGAAGCCTTCAACAGTGACATCAGTAGTAGAGGTGTTGCGTTAGGAGACGTCTATCAATCTGCTTGTAAGCATTTGGGGGTGTGGACATTGGTCACCGAAAGTGATGCCCGAGAGAGTGGGCGACGACAAACCTGAAATAAATGGTGTTAGCAGTCTGGACGTGGTTCCAGCTGTTAGTTATGATAATAAATAGCGACAATTAATAAAGAACTGGCTGGGTTTATGTGGACCGTCAGTGTTACATTTCGTACTTTGATCTGGGTTTTAATTAGAGAGCTTAAGTAACGTAGGGTTGCAGGGGGTTGATAAGTACTACTACAGGCTAGCAAGATAGCGTAAGTCCGGTGGGCTGCTGCGTCTGCATTTCAGAGATTTAACTTAATTGTGAGCAGGCTGCGGTAGTGATTGTAGTTGGCAGGAGGCAGTGGTTACTGTTAGGTAGGGTTGTAAACCTAAGCGTGGCTTGGATGCTAGGACATCGAGAAGACCGCTTTCTAAAAAAGATGACGGAAGATAGAGGGGTATAGATGGAAAAGGTGACCGGTTTCCACTATGTTCTTATCTCTTTTTTTCCTTTTCCGGGCTTCATCGAGGTTGCCGTTATTCGTCAGGTACGTCGATACTCTGTCCAGGACAATGGGTTGAAGGTCAGGGCTGTGGTAGCGATTGTATTTGACGTCGACGTGCATGCTAGGTGCGATTATGGTGGGTATGGGGTGGTTGAAACTTAGAGCGGGGGGTGGGAAAGCGTATGTGGAGGGTCCAGTGCGCTGTCACCCCAGTCAGTCTCGAGCGTGAAGACCAAAGCTTGTCGAGCGAACAAGGGCGATGTGGGGTTTCCCCTTTCGCAGGATCAGGTCTGAGCTGATGGGATACTTTCCCATAGATGAAGGTTGCCCAATTCCTTCACAGCCCGATGTCAGTGGTATTTGGAGATCGAATCGATCCCACGAGGTCTTTTTCGTTTCCACTGCTCTCTTTTTTCAGTTTTATTATTATTATTACTTTTTTTGTTTCCTAACAGAGGGGTGGTTGAGCCCATATAGGAACTTTCCATAGCCCCTCCGCTTGATCGTAATTTTATGCGTATTTGTCTTTTTTCGCAACTGCTGGGGGTGGTCTGTTTTCCCCACGTTCCAACGACGCAATGGTATGGGTGCCGTTGACATCAGGGGTTTCGCTAGCATGGGCTGGGAAAATGCAGGATGGGATTATGCAACACACGGAGTAGGACAACGAACGTTGTAAAGCACAAGCTAGCATACATGTGTCAGTCTCATACAGCGCCAGGCCATGCCTAAGACCATCAGAGTCCATTCCGGGCTAGCTGGTGCAGATGAGTGTAGCTCTGCTGATGGGAAGTGGTGTGGTGCATAAGAGAGAATATGATAGTAGTTGGTGGATGGTAGATACAGAGGTGAGACGAGAGGAAAAGCCACCAGGCATGTACTAGCAGGTGGGCTTCTGGGATAATAGATTCTGGAATGAGGTGATTAAGAAAGGCGAATTGAGGCCGGGCATAAAACCCAGGTGAGTGGTGGTATCCAAGATGAACGGGAGAGGAGTGAAAGGATCGAGTTAAGTGGTAGACGGCGGAACTCAGTGTCCTAGGGTCCGAAGCCACGTACTTATTTGCTGTGGAGACATCTAAGACTAAGAAACTTAGACTGGTTGGCAATAGAACAGGAACATTGTCTAAAATTAGGAGAACCGGCAAGCATTAAACTAGGTATAGTTATAAAAGTCAGCAAACTGTGGCTACAGTAGTATAGATTGTAAGCAATATAACTTAAAAGAGAATAGTTGCCCTGGCGTTTGTCATCGGGTGAGAAATGAAAGTTCTAGTGCAGTAATCCTAGTAATCAAACCCGTTTTCGTAGGCCACCTCTTCGGTGACGGTCAGGCCGGTTAGAAGGATCACATTGGGAACAGTCAAGAACTGACCCAGCGAGCCTCTGAACTGGGAAATTGAGAGACTCTTGCGGATGTTTAGCGGGAGTTTACTCCATAACTTTGAGAATTTTATAAGGAAAAAGTTAGATCTTAACGCTAGTTTTGATCTAGGAATAGAAAGCTGCAATGACCGATGGCGTAGAGCATAATTCGTGGAGGGAGTGAGACGAATGGGTTCGGTACACGAAAAGGCCGTACGGTGGTACAGCTTAAACAGGAAGCACAAATTGAGTTTCATGCGACGCAACCATAGAGGGTCAAGATTGAGTAGGATGCATCGATCCTTGTAACACAGACTGGAGGAAAAGCCTACTAATTGTTTGGTGAATTGGAGTTGCACGGACTCCAGAGAAATGCGGTCGGATTTCGTCATGTTGGTGAAGATAATGGGACAGTATTCAAGGAGAGGCCTGGCGTGAGACTTGTAAGTGAGCAGTTTGCAATCATTTAGCCGAAAAGTTCTGGAGATGAGACCAGTGGTTCTTCTGGTCTTTGCAATCTGTAGTGGAACATACTCAGAAAACCTAAAGCTACAAGAATAATGGAGACCAAGGTCTCGAACTAAAGGGCTGTACAAAATGGGTAGGTCGTGGATAAGCAGGGTTCCGGGGGTCACTTGACATCTGAATGTTGTGTAGCAGCTCTTCGAGGTCGAAAAGTCCATATTCCATGAATTGCACCAATCCCCGAGTCGCTTTAGGTCACTAGAGATATCATCCAGCATGATGTTGAGGTTTTGACGAGGAAACTCATAGACAATCTTAACGTCATCAGCGAAAAGGAATGGGGTACCATGGTGCAAGATGGGAAATATGTCGTTTATGTAGATGAGAAATAGTAAAGGACCGAGTACACTGCCTTGTATAACTCCACTGGTGACTGGAGCAGGTTGTGAGAAACACCCATCAATGGAAACCACTTGTGAACGGTCCGATAAATAAGATGTTAACCAAGATAAAAGCGAACCGGAAAAGCCATGAGCTTTGAGTTTGGTTAGTAACAAAGCGTGAGGGACGCGGTCGAAAGCCTTTGTCATATCAAGGTATATGATGATGATAGATTTAGCGTTGTCGGTGGCCGCCGTCGGCCGCCTAATGTCGGCGGACAAGGCCACTCTACCCACTCTGCAACGGCACAAAACTTCGATTATTGGTGTGGTCCAGTCAGGTCCTTGCAGTAGGCGATCGTTTGCCGACTTGCCCTGGAGCTTGGCTGCACAGTCGTAAGCCATCCGTAATTTTTCGGGTTTCTTGGGGTTGATAACCTGTTGTTGAGGTAGATACCAGATACCCTTTCGGCCGTCGGTGTTGGCAGGCACCTTTTCAACGTAGCCGAGAGCTTCGTTTCGCTTGATTAATTCTGCGTATTGTTCCCACAGATCCTGGCCTTGAACGAAGCGTAATTTCAGTCGCAGTAGTCGTTGGAGAACGTAGATTCTGTTATCAGTCCACGGGTCAGCAGATGTGCGCCATGGGAGGGGAACCTCGAACTGTCTTTCAAGGCCTCTAGTGCCTTGCCGCACCGTTTCTAATGCGAAGCGATCCTCTCGAGACAACGATGGTCTTTCGTCTCCGATGTCATGGAACTCCTTTTCATGCGGCCACTGCAGTTTGTATTCTATCAGGTCCGTTTCGGCGGATAAATAATTCACGGAACCATGTCCCCCTACTGGACCGTATAACATCCATCCCAGAACCGTGCGTACGGCATAAGGTGCCTGTCGGTCGCCCAATCTCTGGCCAAGTACCCAATGTGACTGCAGCACGTCGCAGCCAATGAGGAGATCTACTTCGTCGTCTTCCCAGTCTAAAACGGTTAAGTCCTGCAGGTGGGGCCACCTAGTTAAGATTGCGTTGACCGAACTTGGTGTTCGCATGGGGAGATCGGCTAATTTGAATGCTTTCGTGGGTTCTATTTGCTGGTCAGAGTCTAAAGAGATGAGTTGCAACCTCAATCAGCCGGCAGTTGTTACTTGTGTTCCTCCCACCGTGCTCTCTGCTAACGACTTCGCACCTTTAGCGAGCCGATATTTGTCGGCAAACCGCTCGTTCATTAGGGTAGTGTCCGATCCACGGTCCACGAAAGCCATTGCTTCGACCACCCCCGTTGGGGTCACTACTCTCACGGCAACTACTCCTAAACGTAATGGTTTACTGGCAGACCGCCATGCTGAACAAATCACACTGGGCTTGGTGCTCGCCTCGGGTATGGTTTCTGTCGCCTGGTGTGATGATCGATGGTGTCTGCCCGTGCAGACCTCGTACCCACATCTATTCCTTGTTCTACAAGCTGCCGTCCGGTGCGTGGTGTTGAGACAAATAAAGCACGTTCCTGCCATCCTCGCCATTCCCCACCGTTCGTCTATTGTGGCGTTGCCGAACTTGGGGCATTCTGGTAGGCCATGGCTAGTACCACAGGATCTGCAACTTGGTTGCGGTATGGCCTCAAGTGAAAACGCGTGTGCTTTGGTCCAAGGCTGGTGTCTCGGGCTTTCTCGAGCAGTGGTTTGAACCTGGCTAGTATTAGACTTGTTCGCTCGGTTGCTGTCCCGGATAAATCGGCCAAATCTGCTGTCAGCTATCTTGATTTGCCTGTCCAAGTATTCGGTCAAGTATTCAAAGTCATCCCCACGGTCGCCTCGGCCTATACTTTCTACCTCTTCCACCCACCGACTCTGTAGTTCGGGAGAGAGGTGACGGACTATGCCCTCCAAGGTGTGCGTTGCATCTGGATCAGCCCTGTAACCTAAATGGTCGAGGGCTATTGAACAGTTGTGCATTTTGGTCACCAGGTCGGCCATTGTGTAGACATCGCCCTTGGTTCAGTTCGCCTCTAGCATCACGCCCTCTATTAGGTTACGGGCTACTTTGAAACGTTGGCCAAACATGTCCCTCAGAATCTTCTTTGCTCGGGTTTAGCCTTGTTCCGGGTCGAGCATGGTGCACCCGTTGATAGCTTCTCTTGCTCGACCTTGACAGTAGTGAGCCAGGTGGAGAAGCCTTTGCCCGGGGTCGGTTATCTTATTTTCGGCGAACGTTTCGAACTGCTTGACGAACGTGCAGTAGTGTTCAGCTCGCCCTTCGAAAACGCCGGTCCTACTCTTGGCAAATCGATCAATGGTGTTTTATATTCGGCGACCGGCATGGAGTTCCCTATCTCATTGCGCCCTGATCTATCGGAAGTGTCGTGGCCGTTGGTCTCATGCTCATGCTCTTTCTGTCTACACTTCTGTTCTGCTTCCTGGGCCTGCCTTCTAACCGATAACAGTTGTCGTTCTAGGTCTAATATTCTCGGCCCATATAGATCGACATCCTTACAATCCATATTGCCCTCAGTAGCACACGAACTAGCACTGACAGGACTAGGTGATCTAGCATTAACTAAAGTATCAAATATACCCAAATCCTCCCCAGTGACTTGCCATATTACTTCCTGTCCAGATTCCAATGTCTTCGATCCTTTTCTAGGCATTTTGCGTGTTTTCCTCGTTCCAAATTGATCTATTGATTATTGTAACACACTTTTGAGCAATGCGTAGCCAAATTCACAACGGATTCCGAAATCAAAAGGCGAATATCCGTGATATTCTACGATACTGGATTACTCAATGGACAATGACACCAGAAAGATGCAAACCTCAACAATGAGATCACAAAGACTCAGCAAACGAGAAAGCGAACTGTGGCTTGCGAGCAAGGAGCAGGTCCAGAAAAAGGATATGACAAAGTAGCACTCTGGGCGCGACCAAACAACAATTGGTCCATAAAAACAAACAGTGCGCAAAGACGCGTCAGTAGTGTAAGCAAGTGGGTGACGTTAAGAAAAACATGGAACTGCAGCGGTTTCAGTGGGATTTTCCACGACCGGTCGCTACAGCGGGTACGTACGGTGGACTCAGTGGGTTACATCTTTGATAACTCAAACCTGGTAGAAACAGGACTGGACGAATTTGCAATACCTCTAGACCAGGCTGATGGGGAGGGACTAAGAATGCTGAGCGCCATCAAGGCAGCTGGTTCAGATGGTCCTCATCCAAAGTTCATTGAGCCACTGGAAGGAAGATTAGCTGAGCCCCTAACCTAGTTGTTCAAAGTTCCTTCGGAAGAAGCCACATTTCCTTCGGATTGGAAGATTTCCGGGAAGGTTCCTTTTTATAAGGTTGGGTTGAGGGTAGGTGCGGGAAATTAGAGACCACTAAGTTCCTTACCAGTTGTATCTACGGTCTTCGAAAAGTTCCTAAAAACAAGATTACGGCTCGTCCAGTGCAAGGTAATCTGTCGTCAAACAGACTGCATGGTTTCGTGAAGAACCGGTCGTGCTTGTCGAACCTGCCCTCCTTACTGGGCGAGGCTGTGACACCTTAAGGTGAGTGTGAGCTGGACGAATTTTCCTGTTTATATTTTCTGAAGGCCTCTAGGTACGTGGATCACCGACTCTTGCCAATGAAGTAAGAGGGCGCTGGGCAGCCCGCAGGGTGACAGCGTGGATGGCCGCCAACTTCCGGGTAGGGGGCAGCAGAACAAACCTGACAGGGCTTGCAGTGGACGACCACAGGGGTCATGCTAGGACCGTTTCTGTTTCTAGTCCACATAAATGACTCGATCCACGAACTTACGAGACCCAACCTTCTGTTTCCCGATGACTTGAAACTCAATGGATATTGCTCGGACTCGAGCATGCACGGGAAACTATCACGCATCCACCAGTGAACAAACAAGTGGCACGTAACTCTAAAGGCAGGGAAGTGCAAATACCTGTCACCAACAGCCACACAAGTAGGAGAGGAGGGAGGTAAAAATGCCTGGAGACCGCAAAATCTAGAAAGTGAACCAGATACTGGGCCTGGGAGTAAGCACGCACGAATCCTTTGGGCCCGACCCAGAACACATTTCCGCCGCAGCCTTAGCACCTCGTGCACCGTACCAATTCCCAGGAAGTTCGCTGCAGTTTTGCTGCCCGTCTACATAGCGATACTCTGACTACACTTAGAAAATGGTGTCCGAGCTCTGTCATTGTCACTGGTATTTGACAAGCAGGTGCCAGTACAGCGGTGGCTCACAAGGTTCATTAGGGGTTACTTGAAGAAATGCCTCATGCAGCCAGACTGGGCAAAATGAGCCTTTTCTCGATGGAAGGAAGATGCCGTAGAGGAGAACCATCGTTACATTAGGGCTGCTGAAGGGATAACAACCAGGAAGCAAACAAGAACTCGAGAAAAAAATCACCGAGGAACCGGAAGCAAGGTGGGGCCGAGGCAGAAAAATAACAACGGCAATCCCGGGGAGCACGATTTGTCCTTCACAAGGCTGTGAAAGAAATATATCAATTTGGTCCTTAGAATGGGATCTACCCGGTTACTGGGTAAGTGTGTAAACGATATAATCAGGCCCCTCACATCAGCTATCCTTCTGCTCCATCGAAAAATCCAACCTGGGCACAAGGAATCTGTCAAGGGCCCACATCTCATTTCAACCCAAGGAGCCGAATGAATTAAGAACACTCACGGCCAGTCCAACGAGTACGAAGGTGATCTGTGGCACCAGGGAAAGTTGGGCCTGAGCGTTAGCTGGTTTGCGCTGTTGTAACCGTTGAGTTTACTTTTAGAAGCTCTCGTTTAAATCTGGTGGAATATTATCTATTGTGCTCTCATTATTTCTGTAGTTCCCTTTCCTAACAGCTGGCGTAGATTGCCATACCAATTGTACCAGTCGATCAGCATTTCTAAAGGCACGAAAGCACGCAGATCCAGCTGCAAGAAATAACCGGCGTGTTCATCAGAAGTCGCAAAGCCTACGGCCCAAATGGAGTCTCCGCGAAGTAAAAGGCGATAGTCCTTAGACTTACAGGAAAGCATATGCTGCTGCAATTGCTCGCCCTGATTCCGCTGGAAAAGTAGCAAAGTAACAAAAACGCCTTGGTGCTCCTTAGGAGTCACGGTGATTTGACTTGTGTATGCTCAATATGCACAGAAACGGGCGGGAAAATTTCTCACTCTATGCCAACAGAAACCTTGGTAGATAACGACAGAAAACTCCTCAAGCTTGCTTGCACTTAAGGAAGGAGCTAGCTCGGCTTCCTCGAACAGCATAACTGAGGCCTCATTCCACATGCTGACAAGTATGGCCGCTGTCATGCACTTCGAAGAGGGAGAAGAAAGTCTACCGGATGAGAAGTAATATGAAGCCCTCTAAGATTGGTTCAAGCTAGAATTATAAAGCTAGTCTGACCTGTTTCCTTACCAGGCCACCCAAATGGAACCTCTGGAGCTAAGGCAGCTTCAATGACATATGCGATAACGAGAATACCGGCAAGCAATGAAATAGCGCTGGGATGCAAATGAAAACTTGTTATAGAGGGACTAAGCGAACCTTTTAGCAGAAAAGACAGCGGAACCAGTTTCTGAAACAACGGGTCACTGACATTTTAGGACAAATCTGGGTAACATTGCATACCCTTAGTAAGAGGTCACTACCCCTAAGGAGATGAAGACAGAGAGCTGATGAGCTTTCACAGGGGAGGCTTAATCTGTTGGGGTTTAGAAATCCCAAATGGCAAAAAGCTTTTCTTGCGGCGGCGGACATGATCCGTATGATTTCCGGGGGGGTTAAAAAAGAACCATTTAACTCAGCACCCTGGAGGGCTAAAACAGGCTCACGAGAATCAAAATTGTCCACATCAACCTTACCAGTAAAGGAGGCACGGACATCCTATTCATCTCCCATAAAGTGCTTCACACCGATAGTTTTACATGGTACTAAGTCTCCAAGACGTCAACAGGTGTTAGAAAGCGTCCTATGGAAAGTGGTGGTAGATGAGGCCATTAGTGAAACACGACTCAGAAGTCAGAATGAAACAAAAAATGTGAGGGGAGGGGGGCGGGTAGGTCACGGGAATCGCAATCCAATCAACAGGTGGCCAAAGAACACCAGTTTCAAAAGTGGAAGGAAACTGATTTGTGATTTCTACGGTACTTAATTGAAAACCATAGAAAAAAAATACATGCAAAAATTTAGTGTGCGGCCAAATAGAACCAAAAGTAAAACCCGAAGGTGTGAATTCCCGCTACCCAGGCACGAAGGTTAGAAACTGTCCAAGGCCAAAATCAAATGTGTCTAGCAAACAAGTAAAAGTGCAAAGTTGTTGCATATGGACTGGCTCAACAAAGCAATGACAAAAGTCGTCACTTTCACAAAGCATGTAGGATCCCCAGAAAGATTTCCAGTATTTGTCTATCACAGGAGTTTTAGGACTTGGAGCCTAAAGGCGAGGGACATCATCACTTCTTAGGAACAACGAGGAAAAGAGGAGCATTGCAATGATGCAGTATAATGCTCGGATTATCAGCGGTATTTGCAAAACTGGTGGCTAAGTCTGAAGAAAAGTAGTGCGTAACTATCACCTAGTTATGACTGCACTTGGAAGGTAAGTCAGGCCCAGCATGTCCGGAGGAATCGGGTGTGCGCAGAGCTGACAGTGAAAAAGAAAGAATAAGAGAAGCATTACTGCAGCTACTAGCCTGACACAACTCATAAACAGAGTATTCAGCACGTGAAGCCCGGTAAGCAGGCAGTGGCAGCACAAAATAAAAACTCAAAGTGGGCTGCCTTAGGGTGAGCTTGCAGGAACTCATCCTCTGACGCGAAGGAAGATTAGGGTCTGCTGGAATACCTAGCAACATCAACCAGAAAGGCAGAAAGGCTTTTATTCCCAGGGGATTTTAGCGCACTTGAGATAGAATGGCAAGTAAATTAGGCTCCGGCGGGGTCTTTCGGGCAGTGGTTCCTTGGCCTCTTTGAGGACACTGCACTTATGCGGCACCAGTATACCAGATGGAGGGAGGGCCAGGCTTCAGGGATACTGCGTCTGCTTATATTTAACTTTCTGGAGGGAGCAGATAAAATCTGTACTGAAGCTTCTGTAGGGAGAAACGATCACAGAATCCTCGGGTTCCGTTTCCTCTTTCAGAGAGAGGACCTACCAAATAAGTGGCCGTGGTCCTTCAAAAGATTGGATGACGGGCATTTGATGACGACGGCAGAGTTACTAGTATGGGATACAGGGAGCTGTGTGAAAGAAACGTGAGTCACAGGAAGAAATTTACCAGTTGTGACGGAGGTCCTAGCTCCGTTGGGCACAATTCGGAGAAGAGGCCTACCGCCGTGGTGGAAAAGCTGTACAACCCTGGCAATGAGGCGTCAACTCCAAGCGGGGCGAGGATTTCAGGAAGATGGTGAACATGGACGCTCCATTTAGTTCAAAAACATAAACAAACGGGCAGTGGAACAACAGAGGTGTAAGAAATAAAAGTACGGATTGGGCACCGCTAGGGCAGCGAAAAATCACTTTAATGCGTTCTGTGACTACGCCTAGGGGAGGGCAGCCATGAGAGTTACAGTGAGTGCGGTAAGGATTGAAAATGAGGACCGAGCTGGGAAAAAACATGCAGAAGGCAGAAGTACCTAGAGGGTAATCCGAGGGCGCCCACGGGGTGGACCAAGGTGGTCGATTTCCGCTGCTAAGGTGGTTTAAGTCCAGTCCGATGATGGAGCCCGATATATCACCGGAAGAGGTCTTGTTGGCGTTGGAAACACCTGATCCGGGTAATCCCCAGGACTAGGTGGTATACGCCCAGAAGTCCTAAAACCGCTGGCCAGGGTGCAAGCATGACCTTTGTCTGAGTTGTTCAACAAACCTTTCAGGAGGCACGACGATCTGCAGAATGGAAGGCGGCGAGAACCATAAAAACTTACAGAGGTGGAGGAAGAGATGACTTGGCGAACTATCGACCTGTCGGCCTACCATCGGTGGCACTGCACTGGTAACAAAAACGACGGTATATTTCTCGACCGCGGCAAAGAGGCAAGCACGAAAGCATAAAAAGGTGTACTTTATCACTCAACGAAGCAGAAAATTACAAACTTAAAAAGGAGGATTCGGTGACTTTGGTAATCAAGAGGATAAAACTGCGATGAGTTTAAATGTACTATTGTGACAACGGTGTACGCGGTAAATGCGAGTCGGTTTAGATTTCCTCAACAGCAATAGTAATGCTTCGACTGGACATGAAATTGTTGAAGATAAAGTTGTCCCAGGACGCAGAAGGTACAGTACGTGCAGCGATGAAGTAGAAGCGACGAGGGATGCTTTATCAAGTCCAATGAACAATTTAGGTAGGGAAAAACTGGGGAATGGTGCCCAAGAGAACATCCACGAATATGGAACAAGCTACGATACTGTGAACAAGGCGAGATGATTACCAGGAAAGATTGGTGTCATACAGTGATGTGAAAATGCGGCTGGTGGGGAAAGAATGAAGCCCTTAGATATTAGGAATGAATTGCTAAACGAAATACCGTAAAGGATGGACGAAACATTGAACCGTAGAGGCCTGCTAAGGGGTTTTCCTGGGTTGGGCCTGACTGCTCTTAAAATGGTAAATATATTATTTGTCGAGTCTCCCGGGGCTTTTCTGTGTCCGAACTGGACATTGTGGCTGAGAAGAGCCCGCAGTATTTTTCGTACGTGCATCCACCGTGCCAAGACGTTTTGGGAGGAGGGGCATCACCGGCTTTTTATCGAGATTGGTTCGTTGCATGAATTTCGGTCAGTCGAAAGTGGTAAAGTGGGATGTAGGCCAGTATAACATATCAGGGGTGACGGCCATATGTAGTGTATATTATCTTGTGTGTATAGGCTTCTTTCAGCGTAAGGGATGTCTTGTCGAGACAGGAAGATTATCTATCATTGGGCTATGTGAGCCGCGGAAACTGGGGAGCCACATCGGTTGAAAACGATGGGCTTTGGTTGCTAGTGCAGTAATAGTTGAGATGTGGTCTGACTTTGCCTAGGCTCGGATTGAGACATCAATGTGGGGGGGGGACCATCGGAAGCTTCGAGCACTTTGATAGGAATCTGCCGCAACAATTTTATGTCTTTCGACTAAACGGCGACCAGATTATCCAGCAGATGATGGGCTCCAGCAAAGTGTCGGCCGACAAGAGCCAGACTGTACTCCTTGGTCATTAGGTATGAAGAATGACATGATAGAATCAGCCACTGCGCGAAACCCTTCTGTCACTTGGGGTTTGTATCCGGGCTTAGTGATAGTTAACACAGTATCCGACAGGATCTGAAATAGATAGAGAGAGCGCGACAGTCTGGAAGACATTCCAGCTGGGAATTATGATAAATGTTTTATCGGTCGTTTAGCGTAGGTGGGATGTGATAGTACAGAGGAAAGTGCTTGGTCGGTATGAGTGTGTGGAAATCTGCCACTCTATCAACCGGCCTGGGTACAGACAGGGGAAACAATGGCATAAGTGGTGAGCCGAGAGTGCAGCGGTGGGGTATCTACTGGTTGAATGCTACTGGTTGGTATCCGACGCTTGTTTGCAGGAGGTTGCCAAGAAGTTATGGTGAAATCTCAGGGGTGGGTTAGGTGCCAGAACGTATAAAACGTCGCCTCTCCACGAAAATGAGGAAAGGTAGTTAGTTAGGAATGGACAGTACGAACGGTTTTCCTTGTGTCCATCTCTTGTGAACTTTATTGACGCAGGTGTCTGTCGTCTGTTGTGTTGACGTGCTATCCAGGTCGGTAGATTGAAAGTGGTAGCTGCGGTTTCTACTGCAGTTGGCAGAAGGTAACCAGGAGGTACTAAGGACCCAAACAGCAGTTTTTTATTTGGTCTGGGGGATATATGGCATGTTCAGCCCTGGGATATTTACAGGTCTGATGCTGCCATCTAGTGTGGGAGATTGTTTTCTGTTAGGCAGGGTTGCAGACTTGAGCGCGGCCTGGATGCTAGGATATCGAGAAAACAGCATTTTAACAAAAATAACGAAAGATAGACGAGTACAAGTGGAAAGATGAGCTGCTTTCCCTAGGTTCCTTTTCATTTTTCGGGCCTCAGTGAGAGGGGTGTTTGTCCTCAGGTGCTTCGACAAGTTGTCCGGATCAACGGGTTGAAATTGGAGGCTGTGGTGAAGATTGTACTTGCCATTGATCTACATTCTAGATGTGCATATGGAGGGTACCTGTTGGTTGAAACTCAGAGCTCGGAGTGGATAAGAGTACGAGGAGGGTCTAGTGCGCCGTCACCCCGGTCAATTTGGTGCTAAAAACCAAAAGCTTGTCGAGCAAACAAGGGCGAGTTGGGGCTTCTTCTTTCGCAGGATCAGGTCTGAGCTGAATGGGGGACATGCCCATAGATGAGTGTTGCCCATTTTCTGCACAGCCCCATACCAGTGGTACTCGGGAATTAAATCGAGCTCACAAGTTCCTCTTTGAATTTCACTATTTCTTCCTAGTTTCTTTTATTTTCTAAGGGAAAGGGTGGTTCAGCCCATAAGAGAACATCCGTAAACTCTCTGTCCGACCGTAATTTTGTAAGTAATTGCCTTTTTTGTGACTGCTGCTGGTCGTCTGTTCTCCCCGTCCCAGGACGAGGCTGTGGTATGGGGCCGATGACATCAAAGGTTTCGCTAGCATGGGCTGGAAAAATGCAGAATGTGACTAGGAGAGCACACTGAGTGGGACAACGAATATCAGAAGCACAGTCCAGCCTGCGTGTACGAATCTCGTACAATGCCAGACCACTCCTTGGGCCATCAGAGACCAGTCCAGGTCAGCTGGTGTGAATGAGGTCAGCTGTACTGATGGAAGATAATATGATGCATAGTAGGGGAGATAGTAAACGTTGGTGGGGGTAGATTTGAAGAGACGAGAGAACAGGCCATAAGTAGCATTTAGAAGGTGGACCTTCGTGACAAGGGAGTCTGGAATGGGATAACTAGGTAAAGCAAAATAACGTTGGGCATAAATCCCGGGTGGGTGGTGGTAGCCAAAAAGAATAGAAAAGGAGTAAAATGATCAGGTCAATTAGCGGACGTAGGGAAGTAGCTTTCTAGGGCCCAAAAACAAATAAATTTGATGCTGGAGGGAGAAGTCAGTGGCTAAAGTCCTTGAGCTGCTTGGCAGTAGGGAACATGAACAATGTCCACAATTGGGAGAACTGGCAGGGATTGAAATAGGTATAGTTACAAAAGGCAGCAAACCATAGCTACACTAAAGTTGATCGTGTGCAGTTTAATGTAATAGAAATTAGTCGGCCTGGAGTTTGTCACTGAGCGAGTAGTAAACGTTACGGAATTTAATGCTACAATCCTGAGGGTCAAACCTGTTTTCGTGGGCCAGCTCGTCGGCGACACTGGCCGGTATTAAGAATCACAATGGGAACATTCAGGAAGTGACACAGCGGGCATCCGAACTGAGGGATGAAGAGATTCCCACGGGCTTTCATCGGGAGTTTATTCCATAACCTTGAGTATTTTATGGGGAAAAAATTAGATCTGAGCGCCAACTTTGATCCAGCTAATGAGAGCTGCTGTGAGCAATGGCATAGGGCATAATTCGTGGAAGGAAAGAGGGGAATGGGTCCTATACACGAGAAAGGCATGCCGCGGCGTAGCTTGAACAGGAAGCATAAAATTGAGCTCCGAGAGACGCAGCCACGGAGGGTCAAGAGTGAATAGGACTCATCGATTGTTGCAACACAAACCGAAGGAAAACCACACTAATTGTTCAGTAAATTGGGGCCGCACGGACCCCAGAGCAAAACGGTCAGATTTCGTCATGTTGGTGAAGATAATGGGAGAGGCCTGGCGTGAGGCTTATAAGTGGGCCGTTTGCAATCGTGTAGCGGAAAAGGTCTGGTGATGAGACCATTGGTTCTTCTCGTCTCGGCATCCTGGAGTGGAACACACTGAGAAAACCTAAAGCTACAAAGGTATTGAAGACCACGGTCTTGAATGCACGGGCTGTGCGAAATGGGTAGGTCGTGAATAAGCAGGGTCCCGGGGGCCACTTGACACCTAAACAGCGGGCAGCAGCCGTCGGAGTTTGGGGAGTTCATACTCCGCAGCGCTGGTGAGGCACCCGGAGATTAATAACCTGGCTGTAGGGGCAGGGCACGGATTCAAAAATGTCTTGCCTCGACAGTCCCCTAAACCTTCTTGGTGTTGCAGCTCGAAGACTAGACCAGGGTGCAAAGGCTGAACTGTATTATCTCGACCTCAATGATGTTTACCACAGACTGGCGCTGCATACAAAGCAGCTACGGAGCCAATGGGCTGGCTACAATCCCACCTGTGTGATCATAGGTTCTACGTCAAATATGAGAAGGCCGAGTCCACAATGGCTGCTGCAGTAAGTGGGATACCGCAAGGCTCGGAGTTGGGACCACTAATTATCTTGGTATACGAAGAAGACCTGCCGGCCGCCCTCGGATCGCCAAGTTTTATTTTCGCGGGTGACGTGAGAATTAGGGGATTTCCTGAATCCACCCAGGTCTAAGAGTAACTGAAAGCCATCCATAATCAGACAATGGCCTGGGGTCTACCTTTAAACCCGGGAAGACTGCTAGCAGACGGGTCCGGAAGGACCCGCTACCTGAACCCGGACAACTCGGAACCAATGGCTCAGAAGACAGAGATGAGAGACTTGAGAATGGTTGTAACGTGCAACTTTAAGCCATCGGTGCAATGTCAATCAGTGGCCAATTAGGTGAACAGGGTTATGTACCAGTTGCGAGGAACAGCTACTCCAAGTTGCTATAGGGTGGTACTGCCCCATCACACCCACGGGATCGACCTCACATGGAGCGGGTAGTCCGGGCTTGGGATCCATAGTCAGTTAGGGACATTCACACATAAGAGGGGGTTCGAAGGAGGTTCTCGAGAACGATGTCCAGTCTACGGGAACTACTGTACGGGAGCTGACTGGCGTCGATAGATTTGTTCTCACTGAAGCACAGATGTGCAAGGGGAGACATGACGGCAAAACTGAAGGAAATAAAAGGTTTGTCGGGAAAGAACAAGCCATTATTCGCCCATGACAGAAACTCCACCCCTAAAGGGTCTGAGCTGAAGCTCTTTAAGCCAAGGGCCATCAAGAATATTAGAGCCCAATTCTTCCCATACGCAGTAGGAAAGGGCTGGACTAAACCCTCTGCTGATGTTGTGGCAGCAGATACCGTCGTCGACCTAAAAAGAAAGTGGAATTCGGGTGCACATGTGTATTTTCGGAGTGCCTGTGAGACAGCGGATAGCACTCAGAAAACTTCCACTCCAGCTTGTCCCCTTTTCCTACCTGATTTGATCCGACTTCAGGGGGAAAACCGTCAGCCTCGGATTTGCTCTGGAAAAAGCAGAACCGCTTCACCAGACCGGAGTGGTACTCCTATTCATAATGGAGGCCTTAGTAAACCACAAGAGCCCTGTACCTATTTCTGGCTCGCTCCACCACCCCTTCGCCACCATCCACCATCCACCATTCTTCTCCGGGTTATTCCCCAAAGCAAAACTATTATTATCTTATGTAGGCGCAGCCAGCATTTGTGACACGGTTAGAGGGGGGGGGGGAGGGGGGTGACTGGACCTGGAAATGGACCCCGTCACTAACCGGTGGACTGCAACATTCCCCTGACAGCCATCTGAGCCCGAACCCTGTTTCATCTACATAGAAAATAAAAAAGCGCAAGGCAGAAACCGAAGTCACAGTCCGGTCGGATTCTTCTTGATGCTCACTGGTGCAAGAATTTGGAGTGCTTTATCGGGCTCCAGCCTGAAGTCCAGTCACCTGACCTGACCTGGTTGTGTCAAGCTCAGACAGATCGCCGCTCCCGTCCTTAAAGGTGTGTGCTGTTACTGACTTATGCACTTAGTGAACTCCACCTCACTGAATTTTCTTTCTGTCTTTGCAGATCTTGTACGTGCAACCCCTATGGAAGATACTGCATCCCGCATACTACACCGACCTTCAAGGTTACGGTGTTTCAGTACGTGTGATCGTGGTTGAGCGGGTGGTTGTAACGCATTGGCGTAAACTGTCATCCCCATGTTCTCTGATATAACTGTTGGTACCTGCTTATATACTCGATGGGCTTCGGACCATAGGTTTCTCATTCTTCTATGCCTTTGAAAATCGTGCATGTGCTACCCTCAGATGAGCGCCGCACCCAGCACATCCGGTGGCCCTCTTTTTCTTTGTCCGTGTCGAACTGCCGTCAATATCGTCGTCGTTTCCGTCGTATCGTGGGGGCGTTCGTTACTGTATCACGCAATCAAAACAATTGTTGGATTTATTCCATCATTTATACTTGGCCCTTTAGGTCCACCGCGGCTCTGGAATATTTCCAATCAAATTTTCAACTTCCCTGGGGAAATTGTTCTTTCTCATAGTTAATAATGTACTGCACCAGGGCATATCAGACCGAAAGTACTACATAAGTCTTGATGGGAGCAAGTCCATTAGGGCCAAAGCTGACATTGGGGTCCTACCGGGATTATTGCTGGCTACGTTTCTGTTTTCACTCCACGTCAGCACTTTACCGGATGGTGTAAAGAAGCCAAGCTGCCTGTTTGCAGGCGATCTAAGCTAGTGGTTTCGACTGGACCCGCACCTTTTTAGTAGGATTTGGGTAGGATTCACGCTTAAACCACTCACTGGCAACTGCTGCTCGTCATAGGAAAATATGGGCATCTCACCTAGGATATCATCATCATCATCATCATCGTACAGCGTTAAACAGTAGGGCAAACCCCACTGACCACTGCCTTTCTCACCATGTTGCACGTTGAATTAAAAAGTATGAATATACAAGATGGACAGGGAGTGGACCTATATGGGTGGGAAAAGAAAAGAATGCCCTAGTAGCCAACACACGGAATACACAGTCTAACTGTACAAACGTACACCGATCAAACATTCTGATTCGATTGAAAGTGACAACACGATCTCCACTGTTCGCGGTTCGCAGCCATATCCTTCAGTGTCTCCAGCCAACTGGTAGACGGATCTTTTGGACCCCAACCACGAAGACGTGAAGCACCTACTTTTCCTAAGTCTGCTGTACATTTTCTCATTCCTCGCTGCCACGTCATCTGTTGACCTCCACGTGGTCTCTTCCACTCCCTGGGAGGGGCGGAGAATAGGACACGGTACGGTAGACGTGTGTTTGCCATACGTAACACGTGTCCCAACCAACGAAGTCTACTAAGTTGGATACGCTGTGACAGAACGTTCTCTGAATTAGTACCCAATACTCGCTTTCTGACCTAAGCATTGCTCACTCGGCTACTCCACCCAATCCTAGCGATACTACGTAAACATCGATGGTCGAAAACCTCGAGACGACGAATATCTTCAGCACGCAGAATCCAAGTTTCGCAACCATACAACAAAACTGAACGCACAGTGGCACAGTATACACGACCTTTCAACTTCAGTGAAATATCGGATCGGCGCCACAAGTGCTTCAGTCCAGCGTACGCCGCTCGAGCTTTGGATATCCGCGTACTCACCTCTACTACTGTGCTCCCATCCGTCGTCACGCAGCTACCGAGGTAGGTGAAGTGATCGACAACTGCCAGCACCTCCCCATTGAGCATCAAGCTCGGAATCGTTGACGTCCAGTCTTGTAACATCACCTTGCACTTTGAAGGTGCAAAACGCATGCCGAATGGGGCTACAGCTCTTGCGAGATTATCTAGTGCACGCTGAGCATGTTCCGTGGATTCGAACAAGCAGACAACGTCGTCTGCGTAATCTAGGTCACATAGCTTTTCACTATCTCCTAGTTCGACGCCTACATCCTGAAGATTTTGCAAAGCACTCTCCATTATTTCGTCCATGACGAAGTTAAAAAGGAATGGAGACAAAGGGCATCCCTGCCGAACACCACTGGTCGTTTCGAACCGACCGGATAGTTCGCCGTAAACCCTTACGCGGCCAGAAGTATGAGAATACAATGACCTCATTAGGTTCACGAACTTCTGGGGCATACCTTTTCGATGAAGAGTACTGAAAAGCGCTGCTCGATCAACTGAATCGAAGGCGCCTTTCAGGTCCAAGAAAAGCATTATTGTTGGTCGGCGGTGCGTGTGACGCGTTTCAAGTAGTCGGCGAAGAGTAAAAATCTGGTCGATGCATCCTTGACCTGGGCGGAATCCTGCCTGCTGTTCGCGGACATTCCTCTCGCGAGCCGGTGTAAGACGGTGCAGCAAAATCGAAGCTAATACTTTGGCGACTATCGGGATTAAGCTAATCCCACGATGATTACTGCAGTCATTGCGTATTCCCTTCTTGAAGATGAGAACAATCAATGACTCGCTCCATATTAACGGAATACGCTCCGCGTTCCAAATGTCACGGAGCAAGGCGGTTAGTGATTTTATCAATGCCTCACCACCCAGTTTGAAAAGAACTGGAGGAAGTTCGTCGGGACCTGCCGCTTTCCCCCGCCTTAGTAATCGAATACATGACTCTACTTCTACTTCTGATGGGGGCTCAAGTGATACCACCCAAGAAGTCACAGTTGTTGACACGGGAGTAACTACACTAGCGTGCGGCCAGCTAAACTGTTCCTTGAAGTACTCGGCCCATCGGTCAAGCCTTTGCTGTTTGTTATGGATGGGTTCTCCATTCCTATTGCAAATCGTTTCACTGACCTGAGTTCGCCGTCCACTGGTGTCACGAATAAGTTTGAACAGTCTTTGACTGTTACCTGAAGCAGCTGCCACTTCCATTTCTTCGGCCACATTGACCCACCAATTTTCGCGATCCTTCTTAAGGCTTTTCGTAACTTGTCTTTGCAGCTTTCTCCGCATCTTATTCATCTCCTTACGGTTCGAAAGCTGACGCTTTTGCTCCATTATACTCAGCGACTCTTGCGAGATCCAGTGTCTCTGATGGACAACGGATCTAGGACCACAGGCGAAACCTGCTGCAAAGTGCATCGCTTGTTTGATATGAGCCCAATGCTCATCTACATTACTGTTCTCCGTGGATCCTAGCTCATGTGCTAACTTCTGCTCATACCGGGTGCAAACGTCTGGATCACACAAACGTTGCACGGCTAATCCGGTTTGCGGTTTGCGACGATGGCCATGGAGCTGGAGAGATAATCGCATTAAAACTAAGGCATGGTCCGATTCTACGTACGTGGACCAGTAAGATCTACAGTTCTGAACAGAACTGCGCCATCGGTAGCTTACGGCGATATGGTCAATTTGACTCAAAGTACCTGTAGAGTTGGAGCTCCATGTCGCTGTGCGACGCGAGCTGTGTCGGAAATTTGTGCTAGACAAGAACAATCGATTGTCTGCAAAAAATTGGAGAAGCCTATCCCCGTTATCTGTGCGCTCAGCGGGTAAAGCACAACGCCCACCTAAACAGGCTTCTGACACACTAAGTTTGCTAGCTTGTGCATTGAAGTCACCAGCTAGCACTACAATGTCGGAACCTTTACTGCTGCGAACGAGAGTGGCGAGGGCATCATAGAACTCATCTTTCTGCAATTCTGAGCTGCAGTCCGTTGGGGCGTACGCCGAGATCACGAACAAATTGCGTTTAACACAACTGTCCTTTCGAACGCCGACTGACCCTTGGAGTCTCACAGCACATAAACGACTGTTAACAGGGATCCATTCTAATAGGGCAGCCTCAGCCTTGTCAGTCAAGACAATTCCTACACCACGTTGACCCATAGCTCAAGCTACTTCGTCTCCTGAGGTGCGCAGAATATACCTCGATGAGATACCAGGAGCAGTTAGTTGAATTACACTGCTCGAATCATGGATACGCGTTTCGCTTAAGCAGCAAACATCAATCTTCAGAGAGTTCATTGTGAGGGCTAGGCACGCCTGCTGACCGGCCTGCATGAGTGTACGCACGTTGAAGGAGCCGAGATTCAGAGGCTGACGGGGCTTGAGAAAATGTGAGTTACCAGACAGAGGATTATTCCCGATACTATTTGACAGTGAATCGTTGCGAGTATCGACCGCGTTATCAGTGGGAGCATTATGGGTGGATAGATGGGGCAAAGAGGGATGGTTCGGGACAGAAGACAAAGGTTGAATAAAAAAGAGGGAACTCTGAGCAGTAGCACACTTATCACTACCCACCCCGCTCGATGCAATGGGCAGCGCGGTCCTGATTATCCTGCGCGACGACCGATGCAGTATGGAATTCTTTGTATTCGTGCAGTTCATGGGAGATGTTGGACGGGTACTGCTAGGGTGTCCAGCCACAAAGCAGGAGAACGATTAGGGTCCTCATCCAAAGCCTTTAGTTCTAACAAGAACCTATCCGCAAGGCAGCGGGATGGCTTAGTGGAAGCCCATTTGCTTGGATCAATTATTCTCCCACTGGTTTTTCCGACTGAGTTGCCAGCTCAAATCGGCCCCCAACCTGGAGGACCAGGAGACTGGACTTTGTCTGACCTCTACCCATTGACCTGTCAGGTATGATAGCATCTCCGGCTTAAGGAAGCCATCCTGTATTGCTCTTTGGGTCATAGAGGCGCGCAGGCCATCACACCACGTCAAGGTGCAGTCTCGTCGTGATGGGGTGCAGTCTCGTCGTGATAGACCACCGGTGGACCACCGGTCTGTCACTGTGGTGCACTACGCCACCACGATCACTAAAGCAGCTTTTCTCAAAACCCATGAAAAAAGAACACCATCGATGGGGAGAGTAAAGAGCGTATATTACGATAGCGCGCGTGTAGCGCACATGTGCAGTGGTAAAATAGCCACTGTGTTTGACAGCAACAGTGCAGATAAGTGTATTCAACAAGCGAGTAAAGTTGGATCTCGCTACACTACAACCCAAGCAGCATTCCCAGATGAGGCCCGAATGTTCAGACACTGGGCATATTATGGGCAGTTCCATTAAAAATGTTGTATACCGCTACCGGGGCCCAGACGGGCTCAGCCCATCGCCCGGTTTTTTTCTGCAGATAGGTACTCCTTTTCTACTTCTCACTCATGTGACCCCATTTTTATCATCTCTTCCTTTATTCTGGATTAATATAGATGTATTTTCAGTAATCTGAAAACTTCGTGAACGTCCATGTAGGTTTTTCCAGTATATACAACAAAATGTTCTACGCAGCACTAGTCCATCACACCTCAGCCTTTGCCCAGCATTAGTCCATTTCGCCCAGCGTTAGCCCATTAGAACCCAGCTTAAAGCTGGGTAATCTGCTACATGGAAGAACTCACAAACAATACGGACAGTTACGGATATCACACAGTCAGCACAGGAGTACAATAATTAGTCCCAAGATGCCCCATGAGGGGCCATTTTTGTTATGTAGTTCGAATTGAATTTTTGTCATGTTATTAGATTTGGAAAAGTCTAAAACAAAAAAGTTTTAATCCATTAAAAAGATCGGAATTTATCATCTCGATCGACACAAAGAGGAAGCATTTGGTCCCAAAAACGTCCTCCAAGAGACTATTTTATTGATACGATATAAGTTGGAGAATTTAACCGTTAACTTAGGAATGGTTCACAATATAGAAGTAAACCCTAACCTTTTTGTAAAATGGTACATACTGATGAAAATTTGGTCACCGAAAAGTACCTGGGTCGTGCGAAGTAATTTTTGAGGATATTTGCAAATCATGTTCTCTTCTCAAGTGGAAATAAGTAAAAGCTCAACAACTAATACCTCAAGATTAAATAATATTGTGTAGCAATTGAGTAGTAGGAGATTAGATTTGTATAGTGTGATCCATCATACAGCTTGAATGCTCAACTCACCATTGAAAACCATGGAAGCACTGTACAGCTGTTTCATCCTTGTTGGGGATCATCAGCAGTGCACATCCACCGAGTCCCCACGGGTACTCGATGATTCCCAACAAGGATGAAACAACTGTACAGTGCTTCCATGGTTTTCAGTGGTGAGTTGGGCGTTGAAGCTGCATGATGAATAATATTGTATAGCTTATCGAGATTTAAAAGTAGAGTACATAAGCCGACGCATCCTCCGTTTGTTCAAAAATAGTCCCAAATAAGTCCCTGAGGTGTTTAAAACGGGACTAAATTGGGACTTTTCGGGAACTATTGTGCTGACTGGGCCTCACCTTGAAGTCCAGGCAAACGATTGCTTCCAGCTATCTCAGCAGTGTCTGACTGCTGCGGCAAAGGCTAAAGGGGCACTCCTCCAACTGTTGTGCACGACTGTGCCGAGAGAAGCCTTCGTACTATAACCTGTCTACAGGCCACTCGGTAGGCCACACCTAGAATGCTATGTTCAAGTTTGGGCCCCGGCTCTTGTTTAAGACACTTGTACTTAGGAAAGTTCAGCGACACTTCACTAGAATCTTCGTGGGCCTCAGGCACAGAACGAACGTTAAGAGGCTACTTGGGATGAACCTCTTCCCCATGAAAAATGGAAGACTCAGGGGTGGGGATCTAACAGAAGCATTCAAGCAAATCAGAGGACTACCCATCCAAACGGAGCTGTTGTTAGTGTTGGCGTGGGATATCGTACTTGGGGGACACGAGTTTAAACTCGGTAAACCGAGAGCATCGAAAGCGTAAGAGCGCATTTCTTTGCGTGCCGTGCTGTCAACCCATGAAACGCACTGCCGACTGTGGTGTCTGCCAGTAGTGAACGAGCTGTTGGCAGCCGTGTTGATGTTCCCGGTGAGACTTACAGAGCTTTGAGCTCATAGAATGTTTTTTGGTATTTTACAGATCGAACACGAGCAATCCTCCACGGAAGATCACCGATTCTTCCATAATATATTCCATCTCGATAATAGGGTTCAAGGCAAGGTTAAATCTTTGCTGGCCTTTTGTATTTCGTGAGTGGAGCTAAACCCAGATCATTAAATGGCGATACTAGATGCAGCGTCCTCCCCCATTTTAGTCGCCGCTATTCGTCAGTATTATACCTATCTCTGAATTCCGCTCTCACTCCTCCTTCATAATCTTCTATCTTAATCCTTTTCTGCCCAACTTACCACTACAAGCACTTTATCTAAGCCCTGCCCTATTTCCGACACTGTTTGGGGGAGCTAGACTTGGAAGAAAACCGAGTTCGTAACCGTGAAACTGCTACATTCCCCTAACAGCGAGCTGAGCCCGAACCCTGTTTCATCTACAAAGAAAATAAAAAAGCGCAAGGCAGAAACCGAAGTCATAGTCCGGTCGGATTCTTCTTGATGCTCACTGGTGCAAGAATTTGGAGTGCTTTATCGGGCTCCAGCCTGAAGTCCGGTCACCTGACCTGACCTGAAATAGAAATGTCAAATCGCTAATTTTTCTTGCGGTACATTGATATTTCATCAGACTCAACCTAGGCAGCACAACCATTACCCGAGTAACCCCTTTGAAACGAGAAAGTGACACCCGGCTAAACTAAAGCAAACACGAGCCATATTTTCAGTGCATGGACGTATGGGATATCAAATAATTAAACCAATAATAGAACGTTCTTGAGTAGCATCCTAAAATACAAAGTACGTGTTTGCATTTGAAATATAACTGGAAGTCGTAGTTTTAGCTGACAATATTTCTTCAAATAAGTTATGGTGGTAAACAGTTATACCGTCGCCCGGGGTAGTACCACCACCTTTCCTATTGCAGCCTTATGCGGTTCGCCACTCCAAGTTCCAGGTTTCGGTGCTGGTTTCACAGAAAAAAGAAATTCACAACTCGCAAAATCACCGCACATGTCTACTCATTCGCGACAAGAAAAACCTCTAGCTCTCAACGACATCCGCAGTTTAAAACACAATATTGATTCTGTGAACCATTTTCTTCAATCTTCTTGTCCCATCGCCTCATTCTTGACCGAAACACAAATCTTTTCCACGTCGGATACTACCCACCTCCAGTTTCTTAACTACTTCCCATTCCTCATTTTTATCTAAAGCTGGCGTCTGTGCCTACATCCACCAGTCAGTCGCAACCTCCCGTATCCCACACGTTAACTTTGCCAACTGCGAGCTCCAGCTGATGTGGCTGAAGCTTTGGTTCTCTTCTTTTAACCATTACTTCTGTACCGTTCATCGCTCTCTCAAAAGTAGGGGTCACTCAATCTTTGATTTATTGTCTCCTGACATTGTGAACTTGTTCGTACCAGACCCCAATTGCCAAGTTACCATTCTTGGTGGCTTTAATGTCCACAATAAGAATTGGCTTTTGCACTCTTCTGCCGCTACGCCTGTAGGACGCGAAGCCAAAACTTTCGCTTCGGTCAGCAATCTAAGTCAACTCGTTGGATTCCCCACAAGCATTCTCGATCGGGCTGGCGGTCATGCATATACTTTCGATCTTCTCACTTCATTTCCCCCCTTATTTTCTGACATTATCTCCTTTCCTCCACTTGGCCCACCAGACCGCTGTCCTGTCTCCTTCGGCACCAAATTTTCTCGCCCTGTTCCTATGTGCAACTCCGGACGCCCCTTTTGGCGTTAAGATTCAACCAACTGGGATGGTTTTCGTGATTTTCTAGCCTCCTGTCCCTGGGGTCACTGTTGCTTCACTTCTAATGTTTCTTCCTCCGTTTCAAACTTTGCTGAGACTGTTCTACAAGGCATGTATCTTTTGATCCTACATTTTACCAAAGTACGCAAACTAAGTCCTCCTGAGTGGTTTAACCACGCCTACAATCGCGCGGTGCAACTAAAAAACAGTATTCAGACGGTGGTGTCGCTCCGCTACTGCCCAGTCTCGTAGTCTCTTCGTACAGGCCAGAAATAAATGCTCGCTTTCCATTCAGAAAGCCAAGGATCGTTTCATCCGCCACAAAACCGAACGTCTAGCTTCTTCTGCTACTGGTAGTCGATCATTTTGGTCTCGCTAGAGCAGTTTCTCGTAATGTTTGCTCCTCCAGTTTCTTTTCCACCTCCAACACCTCCGGCTCTTTAGTCTGTCAACCCCACCAGAAGGCTGGGTTTTTGCCTCAGATTCCACCTTATCGAACTCTTCTATCCATCCACCTCCAGCCACTCTTACTAGCAGCCCTTTTATCCCCCCAACCACCACCTGAAAAGTCCGCCAGACCTTACAATCACTCGAACAAAATAAGCCACCTGGTCTGACGGTATTCCATCCATCGTCCTGAAAGTCTGTGAGCCAGACTTCACACCAATACCGTATACGGGAGGCGCGTTTGGCTTTTGCCAGCCTCCGTCATCTGTGGCGCCGGCGTGACATCCGATTGTCTGTTGAGGGTAGAGTGTACAATGCGGCTATTAGGTCTGTTCTTTTATGCTACTCAGATATATGGCCATTGAGGGTAGAATATAGACGAAGAGCATCGATGTCTCCGTAGCATTGCCCGAGTATGGTGGGACCACCGTACCAGCAGTGCTGAGGTTCGGCGTAAGTTGTTGGGAATCAGAGGAGAGTCTCTGGATCGATTGCTAAATCTGAACAGGTTAAGGTGTTTGGGACATGTGTTACGCATGCCCACCGATAGACTTCCTCTGCGTACACTGTCCTCTGAGGCAGGTGGTGATTGGAAGGTAGATGGAGGTGGTCAGTCCATGATATGACAAAAGGTATGAAAATCTTGACCAGTGGACTTGGCCGAGTAGGACGTGTTAGATTTTCAGGTTGGGGTCCACGTGATCCGCCTGTTAAATGGTTGGAGACATTGTCATATGGCCAGGTGTCACGGTCAGTGGCGTAGTTGTATTCGGACCCTTTCCTTGTCGTCTTGATTTCCTCTTGGTACTTCGACTTTTTGGATCTTGATCACTATGCTCCTATTCTTTTCGCCCTTTACTGGACGATGCCAATGTATTTGATGGACAACGGATCTAGGACCACAGGCAAAATCTGCTGCAACGTGCATCGCCTGTTTGATTTGAGCCCAGTGTTTGTCTACATTACTGTTTGTCGTAGATCCTAGCTCATGTGCTAACTTCTGCTCGTAACGGGTGCGTACTTCTGGATCATACAGATGTTGCACGGCTAATTGGGTTTGCGATTTGCGGTTTGCGATGATGACCATGGAGCTGGAGAGATAATCGCATTAAAACTAATGCATGGTCTGACTCTACGTACGTGGACCAGTAAGATCTACAGTTCTGAACAGAACTGCACCACCGGTAGCTTACTATGATATGATCAATTTGACTCAAAGTACCTGTAGAGTTAGAGCGCCATGTCGCTGTGCGACGCGAGCTGTGTCGGAAATTGGTGCTAGACAAGAACAATTGATTGTCTGCACAAAACTGGAGAAGCTTATCCCTGTTATCTGTACGCTCAGCGGGTAAAGCACAACGCCCACCTAAACAGGCTTCTGACACACTAAGTTTGCAAACTTGTGCATTGAAGTCACCAGCTAGCACTACAATGTCAGAACCTTTACTACTGCGAACGAGGGTGGTCAGTTCATCGTAGAACTCATCTTTCTGCAATTCTGAGCTGCAGTCCGTTGGGGAGTACGCCGAGATCACAAACAAATTGCGCTTAACACAACTATCCTTTCGGACGCCGACTGACCCTTGGAGTCTCACAGCACATAAACGACTGTTAATCGGAATCCAGTCTAAAAGGCCAGCCTCAGCCTTCTCAGTCAAGACTATTCCTACGCCACATTGACCCATAGCTCAAGCTACTTCGTCTCCTGAAGTGCGCAGAAAATGCCTCGATGAGATACCAGGAGCAGTTAGTTGAATTACACTGCTCGAATCCTGTAAACGGGTTTCACTTAAGCAGCAAACATCAATCTTCAGAGAATCTATTGTGAGGGCTAGGCACGCCTGCTGACCGGCCTGCATGAGTGTACGCACGTTGGAGCCGAGATTCAGAGGCTGACGAGGCTTGAGAAAATGTGAGTTACCAGACAGAGGATTATTCCCGATACTATTTGACAGTGAATCGTTGCGAGTATCGACCGTGTTATCAGTGGGAGCATTATGGGTGGATAAATGGGACAAAGAGAGGAGGTTGGGGACAGAAGACAAAGGTTGAATAAAAGAGGAAACTCTGAACAGTAGCCCACTTATCACTATCCACCCCGTTCGATGCAATGGGCAGCGCGGTCCTGATTATCCTGCGCGACGACCGATGCAGTATGGAATTCTTTGTATTCGTGCAGTTCATGGGAGATGTTGGACGGGTACTGCTAGGGTGTCCAGCCACAAAGCAGGAGAACGATTGGGGTCCTTATCCAAAGCCTTTAATTCTAACAAGAACCTATCCGCAAGGCAGCGGGATGGCTTAGTGGAAGCCCATTTGCTTGGATCAATTATTCTCCCACTGGTTTTTCCGACTGAGTTGCCAGCTCAAATCGGCCCCCAACCTGGAGGACCAGGAGACTGGACTTTGTCTGACCTCTACCCATTGTCCTGTCAGGTATGATTGCATCTCCGGCTTAAAGAAACCATTCTGTATTGCTCTTTGGATCATAGAGGCGCGCAGGCCATCACACCACGTCAAGGTGCAGTCTCGCCGTGATGGATTTTGGGGCTAGTGGAAAGGTTACATGTGGAGTCTTGGTGGATGCCGCAGCATACGGAATACTGCCAGCTCCATAGGACTGTGACTGCTTCTGAGCGCCTTCCAAAGATCCAGCCATATCGTAGGCAGCCTGAAAATTCAGATTCGTTTGTCCCAGAAGCCTCATTTTTGTTATTTGACTGCAATCCAGTTATCAGGGCATCGCGCATGGCGTCATCACGATACTCTTCAGAGGTCACCGGACGAAAATTGCAATCCTTTGCTAATGTTTTGATGTTCTGCACGAATTGGTTTATATTTTGTGCACTGTCCTGTTTACAAATAGCGAGAAGGTATCGCGCAAAAACCGCACTTTTGGGGCGCACATACAAAGACTGAAAGAGTGAAATGGCACTTTTAAAAGCTTAACAGTCGAATACATGCTCATAAACAGAAGGTGAATGGAAGTTAGTGAGCATGTTCAGATTATCGGAGTCATCTGATTGTACGCATTTTAAAAAGGCGTTGAATGTTTGAAGCCAGTAGGTCCACTGCTTGGAAGCGTCTGGAGAGTTCAGATCTGTGTCGAATTTTTCAGGACGAAGGTAGCGGTCCATGATTTATTAGATGAGTAATTTAAAACGCAAACTGGCAACGGAATCGGCAAAATCACTGAGATTGAGAAGACGGAGTCAGAATGAGAACGCTTTATTCGTCTAGTAATTGGAGTACATCAGCTGAAACAAAAGGAGAACTGTTCATGAAATGCTATGTAGAACGAAACGAGCAAGCGTTCGAAAGTTTATACAACGGCCTCCTTGTGTTCTCATTCCATTTCTTGAGACATCTGTCACGATGCGGTACCTTCCTCTTGTGCGACGTAAGACCTCACCTACTTGTGCTAAAAGCTGGCCCCTAATGTTACGATCCATAAACTGCACCGCAATGGGCCGGGCTGGGGTCATTTTCTCCCCCGGTCTCGGTTGCTTCCATTTCTCTACCCCGTGAGCTATTCCTAACCCAGCTATGTGGTTTATTCTCATCAGTGAGCTTATCGCTCACCCTCTTTTGGTCCAAACTTGACTTCCCTTATGATGGGCTCCTCATTGTATATAATAAACAGATTTCTTCGCCCAGAGTGGACAGGGTCCACTTTCGACTTCATCTGTTTAATCTTTTTTGCGAGGTCCTTGATTTTTATCTTGAAGTCCTTCCAAGTGTTCCTTATCTTTGTCATCATCGCTGCTTCCTATCACGATTTCGCTTGTTATTTTGTTTCGTTGGGAGTCCGTTCACCACTATTCCCTCTTTTGGTTTTGATGACCAGAGAGGTACTTCTTTTGATTTCTCTGTTTCCTTATTTGTTTCAACCACTCCCACCTATCACCTGATTTTTACGGCATCTAGGCATGAGCGGGTTTCATTGCTTCAATTTCTGTTTGTGTTTTGAAACTAACTTGCGGTCTCACTGGTTCTAGTACGCTAATTAGCATCTTATTGACGCTGAATTGATAGGCCTCGTTTGCAGCGGCATTACGTAGTTCTGATACCCTCTCAACCAAAGTATTCTGGTTATACACCAGTTAGTGCTCTTTTTTATATCCGAGCAGCCTGCACGCGTCCATCACTGGCAAAAATCACAAGCACTTCCGTCAGCTATATGCTTACCGCATAACTGTGACAAACACGGGCTTGATACACGCGGCATTGTGTTGTAGGAGTGAGATATATAACTTCGAAATACACTCGGAACGTAGACAAAACCATATATACGAAAAAAGTTAGTTCTAACGTGTTGAGAAATCGCAAACGTTTTACGGCACACTAATGCGGTATCAAAAAACTGTTTATAAGTAATCAATAGATACAGTACTCACAGCGATCACTAAGATACTAAAATGTTTGCTTCAGAAAGCAGGGGCAACGAGATTCAAACCAATTTTGAGGGTACCGCCACTAGTGAGTCGGTACCACGGTGGACGTTATTTGTCATGATAATAGTATACTTTTGAATTTCGTTTTTGGTCTGGTAGTTTATGACTGCGAACAGCCTAAAAACGCGCAATTTCGGTTTTAGAATTCACCTTGCTTTAGCATGCCTTGTATAATTCACTTTTCCCGGTTTACATGCGATGGACAAAAGGCATAATGTTTTGGTCCCGGTTAAGGTAGTTTTTGCTGGAATTTATGCCTTGAGATCTTTTATATAGATCCACCAGTTCTCCATTGGAATGCATCGTCATTTACGATGTCAGCGATTCTAGCAAAGGTAGTTCCTCACCCCCCTCCAAATGATCCATTGACATAATTCCTTGAATCAGGTTGTGTGATGGAATACATTTGTCCATCTGATTATTCTACTGACGCATGGTCTGGGAAATTGAGTGAATTTCTTATTCCTTGCGGCCACAAAAGGTGAGTTGGCCACAGGCGAAACGAAAACACAATGATCTTTAGCTCTCTTTCCGAAGAATATGTGCTAATTTTCACGGACCATGAAGGGATGTTGGATTTTGTTGCGTGCCTTTTGCTCCCCATGTCCGGTTATTTGATTTGTGTGAGGAGGTAATTTCCTGATGTTCATGGTTTCATTCCTACCGCAGTTTTAATCCTTCGTTTGAGTTTTTCCATGGTTTGTTGACAATTGTGAACCAGGAGCAACTCTATTCTATTCATCGGCGTTCGCAGCTGGAAGCTTATGTTCACGGGCTGCGTGTGAACGATGGAGTCGTTGCTGTTGGACCAATGGTATGTCTCATCGCTATTCTCAGTCATCTGACGCGAGCGATTTCCACCCCATAGAGCTATCACTTCTCACTACCGGACAGAAAAACACACCCGTTTTACCACGTAGTGCACCAACTTTATTCCCTTTTTGATGTCGACAATAATAGCGTTATATTTTAGAGTACTACAATACACTTTCAATCAGTAATTGGATTGTGATATTGGAAAGGTATTGAGCTTTATTCCACTATGACACACTCCCTCCTCTTTCAATATAGCCTCCTACTTGAAAAAAGCATCATATTTTACTCTTCGCGTTTTCAACGTGTCACTTCGTGCATTTTGGCTAGTTTGAGTCTTCTTTATCCTCTAAATTGGTATGCTGTGTTTTGTTTCTTCCTAAGCGCTAATCTCTTCTCCATTCAGGGTGCATTTGATCTATCCTCTATTACCTACGGCTTGTATTGATTACGCAAGGTAATACTCGTTGTTTGCAAGTCAAGCTTTTTTTTATCTAGCTGCCCGTCACCGTTCATTGCAGGAATTCACTCCTGCTTATTGGAGGTAATTAGCTGCTGATAGATTCTATTCCTATTCGAAAATAGAAGGTGAAACGTTTGATCAATGCCGATGTTCGACTGGTTGATCTAGATGACGATACTGTCTACGTGAATGGATCGTTTGGCTCACAACTCCCAGATGCGATCGTAAGTCATTCGTTCAACGGCTTTACATTGTTCTCCTTTTCCCTATCCAATTCACCAAAGGTACCTTGGTTCACTTGCTTTATAACTTCGAGTTTATGCTGTCCAAACGGAAGCACTTTATGTGCAAATGGTCACCTGTTCTGTATGTTATCCAGTAAGAACAAACTAAAGTAGATTAAAAAAAATTGCATTCCGTTTCTCGTCTAATGCTAGACTCGTAGTGTAATCCGTTTAGGTCAGGTCCAACTTGAGTGGCAAAAGAATGCATGGACTAATCCACCCAATACTACAGTCCTCCATGTTGATATGTATGTAATTTTAATATCGGTTCACTTTCTTCCCGAGAATCATTCGGCCTTTTGTTAGTACTGTGGTCGAGTATATCGGAAGGAAAATCCACGTACTTAGTGACCCAGGATACCAGGAGGCATGGACAATAAGCTAGAAAGATAAGTTCTGTTATCTAGGCGGTAACAGTTCACCCGGTTATTGGATATCCAAGAAGCGTCTCCTCAAGATGGAGGTAACAATCAGAAGCACTGAACGCAGTGCATCGTTAACGTTTATTTAAGCTGAAAATTTCCTTTCGTCGATACCGATCGTGCTATTTCCTCACCTAGCTTGCGTATTCTCTTTTGATTCCTCTCTGATCCTAGATATTTGTGTCGAGAGGCAACCGCCAAAGCTGTCACTGTTTACCCGATGGTTGTTGAAGTCCACCTGTAACGTCGGATATAGTAGTGCAATAAACTCGACCAATGGGCGACTGTCTACAATGAACACTTTATTTAACATACTTTTATACTTTCTAGATTCTGAGCATTTATATGAATCACTCGTTTACGGTTAACAACTTTTGAGTTTCTTACCACGTCAACAAAACGCACAGAATTGATTGCTAAGCAGCTAAACCTCATCCAAGGATGTCGCAAGGATATTTCCGTGGGATCAGAATAAAATTGTGTAGTGGGAAGAGGTTGTCCAATCATACTAGCTTTTACATTTCATTCTGATCATCACGCTTTGATAAAAAATTTTTAACCGTTGAATTGGTCCTAGTAATTTTCTTACTTCAATACAGAATCCGCGACTTTCCAGGTCAGCGTAATATCGTTTTGGTAATCTTACTTCTGTTTGACCGTGCCTTCTTAGTGTAAAATCAACTTTTGATGACCTATCTGGCAAACTTGTCGGACTATAAAATAACATTAGTTCGCAGTATTCGAACTTCCGAATTAATTTTCCCGTACTTTATTTCCGTTATGTTTTATCTCTATCCTATGGGGATGGAAACACTATAAGACCTTCGTATGGAAGCTTTTCACCTATCGGCCTCACTCAATCATATGTGCTCATTCGTTTAGTTGATCGATTATACAGAGAGTAACATCGAAATGAGTCCATTTATTCATAACTCCTTTTGTATAAACAAGCGCCAATGGCTTGCTCGTGGATGTAACGCGTCCCATCGGGCAATTCTGAAACAAAGACGGTCATCCCAAAGTCGTAATTCTGCTGCTGCTGCGCTCCTCGTGGAACCTTATCTGGAACTCATGACAATCCTCCTTGGTATGTAATTCCGGTTGGTGTTTTGCCCCTTGTATGCTCTAAATTACTCGTGCGCTTTGCAGACACTTGATGCAAATCCATTAGTCACTGTTCAGGTCAATGTGCGCGTATTGAACTGTATTCGATTTACAGTATTTTTTAATCCACAGAGCTCACTTTGTAGACAAAATAAATCTTGGAGAGAAAAATAAACGGCGAAATTGACGCAGTCGGAACTCCGGAAAAAGACAGTCCGGATTCGCAATCTAAAAGTAGTTTTCAGTTTGCTGATAACGCGATGGTTGTATTCGTATATCGTGCTCTGTCTTATATCTATGTAATCTGTTTGTCTTCAGTAAAAGGTCACCATTCTGGAAGGGCAACGCTACCAGTCAGATAGTGTTGAAGAAGGAATTTACCGATGGTGGTGCAATTGGAACCCATGACATCATGCCCTGTAGTCTAGTGTAATGATCGTTTAACCACCGCCGGGTTAAATATAACACAGGATGATTTCCATGCTGACTTATTCCGGATGCCATCACATTAGTAACGATCTAAGTGACATTGTAAATTTGTGCAATATGCCAGTAGTTGTTCTTTATTGTCACAGTATAACACGACGAAAAGCTCGTCCATTGTCACACACCTTCTGGTGATCGAGTGGTACAAGTCTCTATAACTTCTGATGTTTGACACTGAAACCTCGCCGCCGCCGGTGATATTCGACAGTAGACAGTAATCTGCTATCGCCCGGTTCATGGTCGGGTCTGCCCTGCTGGTAAGTGGTTTCCCACTCCAAGTCAGTTCCAAAGTTGCTCGTAGTCCTTCAGTCCTTGAGGCTTGGCGCATGTTTCCTCCACTGTTCTCATGCCCAATTATGGAATAAACGACCACCGCACCCACACTCGATAAGCTTACCGAAATAGTCCCAGTATGGTGAAGCGACTGAGTGTCGTCGAAGGACACTATGTAATCAATAGAGCTGACGGCTCAGTTGCCTTACACCGATTGATCGTTAATATACGCGCGCTGAACTCGACTTTCCTTTCTAGGTATTAGGTGGGCTAACGTGGCTACAGTCCGCGATTGGTGTATGATGTTGGCCAGCTGAGAGCCAATTCGTCGTGCGATTATGGGTCTAAAGGGTTCGACTCCCGTGTACTGCTGGGGTGTCGTCGCCCTGTGTGATTTCAGGCGTTGTGCATTCTGTTTTGTGTATCTACTGTGCTGTGTATGTGGCAGTATGTGTTATTCGGTCTCAGTGAATTCAGACTTCAGTGCGGTAGTTGTGCGTTACGGGGAAGAATATACTGGGTTGTATGCAATAGGGCTGTTTATCTGTGGTTCTTCTGTGTTCCGTACTGTTTCTGATGTTACATCCAACATGTGCCTATTGTCTAACCTTTCTGTTCACTGTAACAGAATCGAATCTGTTTTACCACGCATTTCAGGGCTCTTTTCACATGATCTGTATCACGAGAATAAAGTACGACGAAGTGAATGCTGTTAAACTCACGAGTTTGACATTCTAATGACAGGCAGGATAATAGGCAATGATTGCAATCGAGCGAGTGAGGTAGACATCAGATGACGGTTAGCCATATGTGTATGTGCAACTGCCCATAGTCGCGACCTGGTCTGTATATGATCCTTGTCGTTTTAGTCTCTAGCTTTCAACCGTGTTTAGTTCCTGTATGCGGGGATGGTGATTCAGCCTACAGTGAGCACCCACATCGGATGCCTGTTTTTTCAGCCATCCCACACAATCTATATCCCGTAATCTTAAGATTTTTGGTATTGATTGGTACAGGTGTCTTTGGCACCACACCTTGTTGAGGATTACCTGGGTGATTGATCCGCATCAGTTTACATATGACCCCAATATAAGGTCCTGTCCTCTGTTATTACATGGAAATTTTCGGTGATGATAACCAGATGGATGAATTGGATTGTTAGAAATTTTGTATTCTGATATCAGACAGTTCTTTGAACTTCATTGTACAGTGTTCTTCCGGGCTGACTTTGCGAATGATATATATATATATATATATATATATATATATATATATATATATATATATATATATATATATATATATATATATATATATATATATATATATATATATATATATATATATATATATATATATATATATATATATATATATATATATATATATATATATATATATATATATATATATATATATATATATATATATATATATATATATATATATATATATATATATATATATATGCCTGTCAAGTTGTTTGTCGGGATGATTTTTCCTAATGATTGGAGCACCCTGCAAAACATTATTTCAGATTAATCGCTGAGGCCAAAACTTTTGATTCAGTGGACTGGTTGACAACGCCGTCCGGTGTTTATCCGACGCGGGAACGTGAGCGGATCATGCACGCTTGATTTTCCTTTGGTTTGCCTTGATAAAAGTCACTTTCAGGCATAATGTGCGGAGGATTGATTGTTTGAACCGATCGCTTCGGGGTAGTACATATCTGAGAAAAACTATTATGATTTTCTTCATTCATCTTCGAAACGCAATAGCTAAGTAGCATGACGATCAGTTCTTCTTTCTTCTCCTTTATATTCGTATTCTTCTTCTTCTTCCTATCCCTCGTTTCTTCTGTTTCTTTTTCCTTCTTTCTGTTCTTCTTCCCATTCTCCTTTCTCCTATTCTTCTTCCTATTCCTCTTCTTCCCGTCCATCTTCTTCTTTTTCTCCATACTTTCTTCTTCGCGCGCGCCAGAGAATGTGCGTGTTATTTAGCGATAAATGTAGCGGTCTCAAGGGTGTCGCATACATCAGTATTGCAGTAAATTTGTGGACAGCTGAGTCCCCAAAAGCGAGTGGGGCAGGGATTCACTTAGGCACGCAGAAAAACGATTAGTCTCAGGATCGAAAGGGTCACAGGATCTTGTGTGTGTGTGTGTGTGCGCGTGTGTGTGTGTGTGTGTGTGTGTGTGTGTGTTTATACATGCTTGTGAACCAGAACTCAGTGCACAAATCAAGCAGTCTATAGTCCAGATCATGTCAAATCAAGCAAGTGATAGTTCAGTGTATGTGTGTGTGTGTATGTGAAACGAACGGTCAATGCTTGAGAGAGGGGGAATATCATGAATGTGGTCAACGTCTAATGAGTTGTGATCATTTAGAAATAGGTTCAAACATAGGATAGATTGGTGTTGGTGAGTAAGCAGGGTTGGGAACAGGCAAAGCAGATTCAACAATGGCTAATAGCTTCGACGCGACTGATATCAAGCTTATTTCTCGGTGTTTGAAGAAAACGTTGCGAGCCCACTTTTTGTTGATGGTGATGATAAATGCGCATTTTGGGCTTCGCGGAACGTTTTCATGAACTCAGATCTTGTTGAAGAGATTACAGAGCTTTTGGGTGAGTCCCACACCACCATACTTGAAGATGCCCGGAGGGCGATCGCCTGGGCCAATGGTCTAATGGCGCTTGAGGACCTGGGGTGCATGGATGGTCTTTTTCTCGATGAGCGGGACAATACAGGTTGTCCAAGGAGCATGAGTAGGATCAAAGAAGCTGCTTGCTGACAAACCTGGTGCTGAAGGCCAGTAAAATTTTAGCTCGAAATGCTACACCCAGCGCTTCATACGACGTGAATGCTGTAAGATTAACTGGCCGTTTTCTTCGCAGGTCGCCTCGCTCTCATCAGGCTTCTTTTGTGCGTGGATCTTATGGGTTGTAAAAGTTTCCGGACGTTTCTGGTGTCAGCAGCTTGTTCCACCTCTACCGGGTGTTCGGACTACCAGGCATCATGGCTTGTACATAGACTTCTTTCTAGTTTCGTCGGTAGTTGAATACGGATTTTGTGGTTTTCGCTGCCTAAAGCAATATCCTAACGGCTCTCTAGAAGTTCACGTGATAACACTGAGACCCAACGGATAGCATTTTGGCCTACGGCTAATCCCCAATATATGGTACTCGCTACTTTCGTAGTGTCGTGGATATGTTGCCAGCGGTTGAGAAATGTGTGGCTACCTAGCTGCAGCGTTGGCTTATTCTGATATTTCTCTCGAACCGGAGTCCGGCGGAGTTGTTCTGCATCTGTCCATTGAGGACTGTCTTTCTCTTTGGTGGACAAGCGCACCGTAGACTCAGCGCACGTGAAGGCGTGGTCAACATCTAAGCATGTGCTGCGGTACGACCTACAAGATTTAACAGCAGCCCTAATGTTAGCTTCTAGCTATATGATCTATCTGTGTCCAGGACTGGTTAGCAGAAAATCGACACCAAGTCGGTGTGCGTCTGTGGATACGACGGAAATTCGCACTTGGAAGAAACAAACGGTGATCTGCTTGGATATGTAGCGGAAGACTGTCGTTATCCGTACGTCGAGAGCCAGCGCCGCTTCGGCCTCCGAGCATCCACTCGTTAGGATCTAGGCGACCTACCTAAGCATCGAGGTCCCCAGCTAATATGACTATATCTCTGTGTGGTGCCCTTTGGGAAATTTCGTGCGGCATCCGAACTACAACCAATGGGAGCGTACGTTGCGACAGCGAACAGACACCGGATGCTGTCACACCGTCTGTTTACCCTGAACAAACCTTCCAGATGGATCGCACACAGTCTACCGATAATAGGAATCTAATTACACAAACCAAACTCTGCTCTTGCGCCCGGAGCAATTCCCACACCCACATGACCGGATGCAGAAGCCTTAGTATCCCTGAATAAGCGTAGTGATTGCACGTCCTGAAGACGCACTGAACCGAATTACGCTGGCCGCATCCTGGAAGCGAGTTTTGGACAAGCAGCACGTATCTGTGGCTAGAGTCTCGAGAGTGCGCACCAGAGCTGCTTGCATTAGAATACACACGTTGAAGGCTGTAAGTTTTAGTGTTACACGCGGTCTTAGTTTTTGGTTTCTAAACCACTTACACTAAAGCGACGCATCCCATTTTCATGGTCTTTATCCTCGTCGGTGGTGGTCTGAGGAGAATATAAAAATGTCATGTCAACATCTTTGTGTAAAAAACAGTTTGTGAAAGGGGATGGTTCGGTGAGAGTCGGAAGAGTTGGTCCGACCGCCAGCGCCTCGATCGTAGCTTGCGCAGAATGAGTAGACAAGAGAGTGAAAACCAGTGTGTATGCGTAACTTATGATATTCATGCAAAACATCTGTGCGGGGCAATACACAGCTACCCAAACCGGAGTAGGGAGTGTTCTTAGGAATCTGCATCTTCGAAGCCTTTGGTCACGGATATTCCCGCAACACAGTGGGGTGAAACCAGGAAATCGCGTCCGTTGGAAGCCGGTGAACAGAGAGATCGTTCATTCGCCATTCTGAGTCAATTCACGATCTCTAACGCACTCTTATATTCCAGAAAGACCGACGGCTGGTAGCACGGCTCATACGCCTCTTCTGGGAAACCTCATCGGATACATGGAACACGACATAGGACAATGGCTCCATTTAGTGGTGAGTCACACCCACCAAGTCGCAGTGCCGTCCACAGGTTTATGCGGTTTTTATAGAGGAGGATGCTTGTCAAACAGAAAACCAGTCGGATCCTGGAGCTTCGCCGCTGATCGCGCACGGTCGCTTATTTGGTAGATACCCACTTTATTTGCGGGTTACCACCGCAGTGGCCATCCGCCTCAGCGCGATCTGGAGACGCACCTGGTAGCATTCTACTATGCTATCTGCAACTGATTCCTTGGAAGTGGACTTTTAGACAATAACTGGCATGACCAAACTTGCGGGCCAGTGATATATTTGCATTTAGACTGTTTCTTAGTTCACGTGCTTTTCACTTACGAATTTTGTGGCCGTACGTTTTGCTTTCTACGTCACAATATATTTCACTCTCCATTAGTTGATATCGTGAGGTAACAAGCAAAATCAGAGTACTCAGGTTAAATGGTAGTAGGGAAAGAAAGTTACATTTATTATTCTCAGTAATGCTAGAAATAATCACTTTATGGTTTTCAAAAAAGATATAAAATTATTGTGTTTTGTTTCAATATTTTGCCTGGCTAACCAATCATCGTTAGCAGCAACACAGTAAACCTCGGATTGTTCTGTTCAGGATTACATCCTCTAGGTGATAAAACTGGATTCATTCCGTCTTGATCATTCCTGGGCTATGGCAGTTGAAGTGTCTGTACTAAACGTTTTGTCTTGGCCATCGCTAAAGTGCGCAACCGAACACTCGCATTTAGAAAATGAAAAATCCGTTTGCATTTTTCACCTTCGAAAGTAGTCTACATCATGAGCCGGAATGAAACCAGCGACTTTCGGCCAAACGGGCGATTGCCCTACGACCTGAGCTACTTGTCTTGAGAAGATTTACCAGCTCTGACCGTAACGTCGACTGATTACCAAAATTTCTGGCAACCCTGTGATCGTATATCAATATTTAAACCTATACCTATAACCACCTCTGTGTTCATCTGAATTGTCGGGGAGAACGGGCAACCGTGATGCTGAGAACCTCAGGATGAAGAACCGCACAAAGCAGGAATAGATCAGGTATGGTCACTACCCGGACGACATACACATGCCACGTTGCAGTGGTGGAGGACTTAATAAGTCAGGGACTTATACTGCTCAATCACCACCAGTCAAAATAAGCAAAGCGATGCTCAGTTTATAAGCTAACCTCGATGCACCTGAGAACTTCCGTGAGCCCAGACCTTAGGGTAAATCCGGGGATTGACCCACCACCTTATCGGTTCGAGGTTTTTAACTCACGTGGCTCAGTAGCGACTTTTGTTGTGCTGGATCAATACAAAATACTCATGCTATAAATAAATGGAGAAAGCTGCGCTCTGTTTCCGGTACTCTACTATTCTTGCACGCTTTCCGTTTTCAGGTGGATACCGAGAAGCAATGAAACATACGGAGTCGTCTTTTTTCGTCGGTAATGGACTATCTGCGAGAGAACCGAATTCACCGTCTTTTGATCAACCCCGCCCTGGCCGTTGGCATTTTGATCGTGATGTATTTATCGCTTCGCGTGGTCGCGAGTGCCAGACCTATTTGCGCGAACTCTTACAATCACAAATGGTCATTCAGGTGGGCTTTTCATCATTATCTTCCGATGGCGGGCCTTCGAATACCGGCCGTGTTTTGTGTACTTTGCCATCGTTCGTGATTTACCGAGGAGTCATTTTTTGATCCCGAATTGAATTAATTTTCAAGGCCATTTTTTATCCTACAATGGCCCGTTTTTGAATTCCCTGCAATTCCTGGCGCGTGGCAACGAGTTTCGAGCATTTTCGAATAGTCAGGAATCGTGTAAAACGCCTGTCCCGGAAGGTACGTGGGCACTAAACAAAACATCGTGTTGGCTGGAGAACTGTTTTGAGACACCACACTGTTTCCGAAATGCCCATACCGTCAATATCATCTTCCAAAATTCGTTACCCTTTGGGGAAATTTGATAAAGTATTCCATATCACCTTGCGAAATGAATCAAAAACGTCGGTGCAAAACTCCTCCGGGAAAGTTAGTTGTACAAAGAAATTGATGATGGGTTTGGAGATTTCAGGGGCGATCGGCCTGCGAACCCAAATTAGATACTCCTGTTGATGATATCAGTCAGTTATTTGATAGCCTTTCCAACTATCTCATTACACCTGTTGATCAGTCCTTGTGTATAATAGCAAGTGATATAAGTGGACTTGGCTTATCATTTTTAACCACCTTGGGTTTTTTAAATATTGTGCACTTCCCAACGCGCTTCGGTGCCCTTTTAGATTGAGTGTAAGTAATTATGCAAATATTTTTAGTCTTTAAACGTGCCCCCAAAAGCACTTCTGATCACTGTATTTCACTTCTTCCCCCACCCTGTTAAAGTTAGTTGTAAAAGCAAATCTTTGATCAACTCCCTGTACTCATTGCACACTGTCTGCAAACGAGCTTGCACTCCCGAGAATCTCGATAAGCCAAGGGCGTTTGTAGGCTCCACTGATTTTTCTATTTCCTTTATACATTACGTCCTCATACTGTGAACACTTAACTGACTACCTTTTGTTATGATGTGTCTTGCCCCATGAAAACCTATTACGTTCGCTCCGATAGGCTCTCCTCCCTTCACTGGAAGTGGCTCCATAGAACTAAGGAGAGAGCGTATAAATCGGAACGGCATTGTGCTGTAAAAAGAGCTATCCACACTCATCAAGACTAAAGTATGGAATCTGAATAATCTGTATGTGGACACTTCTGGTTAACAAGAACTGCCGTGAGGTGTAGAAAGTCCTGAAACGGTTGTGCTATGCCAGGCCAAAGTTGAAGCTAAACCTCGTAGACTGGAATCACCAATCAACGTGAATTCGGATGCATCCTCACTTCCCTCTGCATATATTGAATCCAGTGAACCCAACCCCGTTACACATAGCTCTTTCCGTAGAGTTCTACAACAACCCAAGTGACATAAGCTGGTAGCTCCGACTTTCTATCACCAATGTTGCTAAAAACCTGCTCTTCAGTACTCATATTGCCTTTGACGGATCGGTCCAATCGTTGTATTGATTCTGGGCCGATTCCCGATTGCTGGATGTCTGTGCGCATCACATCTGTACCCAGCAAAGGATCGAACAAATATTGTCCGATAGCTTGCACATCTACATTGCTGAAAGTATTTGACAATGCACTCCAGCGCACAATTCCCCAGGTTCACTCTTCTGACCCGACACAGTTTGCCTGCAAACCCTCTCTGTCAATCCTTGATGCCGTTGGCTATATTGGTAATTCTATTTCTGCTACTCGCGATCACGGTGGCCGAATTGTCAGGCTAATTTTTTCTTGACCGTGCTAATGCATTCGGTCCTCTTCCTCGCGGTACCCTCCTGAATATTCTGTATGATAATGGGGTTGACGGCCGTACTCTGAACACCCTCTTTCTAATCGTACACAATTTACTTTTTGTGGCAACGGACACTAGTCTTCTCTTCAACTTAACTCTGCTGTTTTTCGGGGCGCAATTCTGTCCCTATTTATCTTAGTAAACTCCCCATATCGACGAATATTATCGACTGCAAATATGCCGATGTTGTTGCACTTGGATTTCTCTGTAATGGAAATGAGAGTTTGAATTTCCTTTAAAATAACTTGAATAAACTTAGCTACTGATCTATTTCCCATTCTCTTTCCCTTAACGTCCTCAAATGCGTTGACGTGCCTTTTAATCTTCAATATAGATCACGCTACCAAATTGTTTTTAATAGCATTCCATATCTTTATTGATAACCAGCATCTGCCCAAGACTTCTTCCGTCGTTTACCTAGGAGTTCCTTTGACTCACAACCTTTGCTGGACCAGTCACGTCGAGACAGTCTTCACGAAAGTCAGTAAGCTTTCTTTTCTATCATTCGAAGTACCTTACACTCTTGTACTTCAGTTTTTAATCCCTTGCACTCTCACTGTTTGGCTTTACTGTTCTCCCGTTATTTTTCGCAACTTAAAAGAAAGAGATTTTGGTCTTATCCCGCAATCTTTGAAATTGCTCTCCGGTTGTAGCAACATTGATAGAGATATTCCCACTGACTATATCACTAGCAAACACTGTCGTGCTTGTGAGAAACTCAGAAATATGTAACTGTCCGACGCAAATAATTTTCTTCATTTCACAATCCCTAAAGCTGTTTGATCCTCTTCCACCCGCTTGAAATTCAAAATACTTCATTCACGCACGTCTACATAGAGAAACAACCTCATCCCTTATCTTATCCGCTTACTTGTGGACGATGACCAAGTAATCAACGATCTCGTTGTTCACCTTTGTTACTGATCAAATTGTATTAACTGCTTCGTTTTGCTTCCATGTATTTATCTGCACCTTCCAATAAACCCTTACATTCTTTTCTTTTAAATTCCTCTGTAAATGACATATGTGCTGAAAATTCACCATGATGACCATCATGAATAGCTGAGTAGTGTATATTGGTGTATTGTGTTCTCACGCTAGGAAGTTTGAGTTAGACACGGTTATTTATAAATAACTCAACAATTGCCCTTGCTAGTTTGCGTTATGTGTTTCTCTACACCATTCCACGTCGTTGTTGCCGAGTATTAGGATAAAGTCATTTCCCTTCGTCATTGTTTCACGATATAATTAATTTTTTCATCAAAATTTCCCATTAGTTGGTTGTCGAACGCACGAGGTTGGATAAAGTGATTTCACATTCAAGCCCTTTTTATGCATTTATTTCGACGGGACACATCAATTGGGTGACTGACAAACGGATGAATGAATGAATTTCAAGTGCCAGGTCGTTGTAGTTAGAGTGGGGATACTAAAGCACTTTACAGTTACTTGTTCACTATGCCTTCAAGTTGAGTTTGGATACGTATTTTGTAAATGCCAGTGATCGGTTGTCATCATTTCTTCTACTCGAAGGTCCTAGATAATGAAGGAGACTCACAAGAGATGGCAGTCCGAAATAAAAGATGATATTAGGATAACAAAATCGGTGACTGGAAGGTTTCTCAACTGTTTTTGTACTATCCACGATCTCCAGCAATGTGTGCTCAAAAACAATTTGTGTGCTCTTCAGCTCCCCTGGTCCACCCCCCCCCCCCAACATTGAACAGGTCCCAGACCAGACGAAAACTTGCAAAACGCGTGGAGCAATCCACATCCGATCTCGAGTTAATCCTGAACCATCTTTTTTGTGACTATTAATCCTTATCGCTTCCACCTGTTTGTCAGTTTGGTCAAATTTAAATTGTCGTAATATATTGTGATGTAATGGCATGAGTATGAACCACTGAAAATGAGCATGTTTGCCAGCGCGTTCTCTGACTGTGTTCATTGAGAATCTTCCGGCACGTCTTTTCATTGTTATATAATCAGTCTCTCAGTAACAAATGTGATCTTTACAATAGAACTTTCATTGAATGAAATTTTTCGTATCATTCGTCCTCTCTCTCACTCTCTCGTTTTAATCAACATCCATGAAAAGACCACCATCTTTGTACATCATTACTGGGATTACTAACGCTTGCTCACGTTTTTCATTCCCGTCTTCCACTACCCATGCGTTTATGCATCATTGTCAATCTTCCTGTGTACAGTTGATTTCTGTCTACTTCGACCTGTATTCTCTCTCCCCCCCGTCCAGTTTTTTGAGTCTAGAGTAGCCTTACTCAACTCAGACCTGGGAATAATTCCGGCAGATGATTTTGAAGATGCTATCAGTCGTGTGTCCGGTCCACCTCGTTCGAATATAACTGAGTTGTTGAATCGTGGTCGCGTTGGTTTCAGCCGATTTGCTCGCAAAGTAAGTCACTCAAATGAAGGCAATTTTACAGTTGGATGTCTGTGTTCAGTTCAGCTCAGTTCACTTCAGACAACCAATAACCATGTATTAGTGCGATGGCTTTCGTTGCTGTCTCCTATCGACAACCTCAGCAGGAAATAATGAAAAAACGAGTGTGAGAGAAGCAATTAGAGAACTACAAATATTACCATCAGGTCGATAAAGAAAGTTTGCGGATACAAGAGTGCCACCTATCCAGTGTATCTAACCGTAGAGTAGGAGGGCTTCTTGGACGCCACCCAGGAAGTCTAGCACGCCCAATCTGGTTAAGTCCACAGGTTATATTTTTCATACCTTTCTTCCTTGTCACTGACTGACCACCCTTACTCATCCTCCATCCGTTGCACGCCTCAGCGAATATTGCGCGCCGGGGAATCCTGTCAGGGAGCATGCGCAACACTTGTCCCAACCATCTTAGCCTGGTGAGCATAAGTATTTCATCTAATTATTTGATTCGTGAACCTAAGACTCTCCGCCGAACCTCAGCATTGTTGATACGGTGTTCCCACCGTATTCGGTCAGTGCTACGAAAATATCGGTGTTCAAACACCGAAAATCTTCGTATGTCCTCCATTTGGGGTGGTCATGTTTCTGAACCATATAGAAGCACCGGTCTGATTGTTGCAGCGTACACGGGACCTTTGTTAGATAAACTAGTGTCACTTAGATGTCACAGATGACTCAGATTGACAAAAGCCAAACGAGCTTTCTATACGCAGAAAACCTCATCTAATATCCGGCCGCTGGGTGAAATACAGCTGCCCTGATAAAAAATTGTTTATCTGCTCTATAGTCTCCCTAGGCACTGACAGGTTTGGCGTTGGAACAACCCAATCCTGCAGCAGCATCTTGCGCTTTAAAGGTGCGAAACGTATACCGAACATTGCTACATAGTCAGTGAAACTGTCTAGAGAAGTTTGCAGCCTACCCGGATCTTCACCTAGAAGAACTATATCGTCTGTATGTTCAAGGTCTGATACTTTTCCACCCGGGGGGAAGTTCAGTGCCGCTATCCTCACCCGACAAAAGTGCGTTCTGTAGGATCATATAAATTACAGCGTTAAAGAAGATAGGGTAAAGGGGCAATCCTGACGTACACCACTTGTTGTGGTGTGCTCGGGTGAAAGATCACCGTAAACCCGAACTCGGCTTCGGCTGCTCATGTAAAGAAACCGTTTGATGGAGGTGGATTTCTCTGGTGTACCCTTCAGCAAGAATCAGCGCCAGAGAACTGTGCGGTCGACTGAGTCGAAGGCAACTTTAAGATCAGGAAAAATGAGAATAATGGGTCTATGGAAGGTGTGTCTATGATCTGAAATTCGTCGAAGAATGAAGATGTTATTAACACAACCTCGACCAGGTCTAAACCCAGCCTGATTCTCGCGCGAGCACTGTTCACGAGCGTTAGATAATTGGTGGAGAATAATACCGGCAAGCAGTTTGGGTGCGATGCTTACCAGACCCATTCCCCTGTGGTTTTCACGGGAAGGCCTTTCGCCTTTCCTATGAACTAGCACGATCACCGATTCACACCAACTCTCTGGAGCTTGTATCTTCTCCCATATCAAGCCGAGAAGTTTTATTAACTCCAGTAACAATGCTCAGCCACCGTCTTTGAAAATAGACGGAGACAACCCACCCGGTCCGGCAGTCTTATGTCGTTTAAGATAGGCCATCTCACGGAGAACCTCCGATTTTGACAGAAGACTGATATCTACGATTAGAGTGTGTAACCATCGTGCTAGTTAGAAAACCCGTCATAGATAAGGACCAATCAAACTGCTTCTCGAAATGCTTCGCCCAAGGAACTAGACGAATCTCTTGAATCTGAGGCAATGGGCATTCGTCTCTTTGATCAGTTTATTGACGTCTGGTTTTCTTAGACCGGTATTTCCAGTTAGACGGAAAAGGTTTCGGCTGACGCTAATCACCGCAGCTTTCTTCCACCTCCCCATACTTCGCAACCCACCGTTGCTCCCGGTCGTTTCTCAGGCTTTGAATCGGTTAGTGTTTAAGACATCTCCGCGTATCATTGTATCTGGAATCCGGAGGAATCGGTCTGCGAGCATCTAACGGTGCAACTGGGAATGCAGATATCCATCGTTTCTGTGTGTGTCTGTTTGTTGAATCTTGGGCAGCATCAGCAGCCTTAGGTGGGGCCTGCATGATCTTTGTCGATCGCTCTTCTGTATCCCGGGCATTGGACTGCACCGATAACCTGGCGGTAAGTTGCGAGCTTTTTTGGACGACTTCAGCAACTGTGTAGGAATACTCAGTATGCTTTCTGCGCATTCGTAGGGGAAGATGCTGTTACAGGACAAGGTTGGTCCAACACCAAACCTTGTGGTGTTTGAAGAGACATTGAGCCAAGTAGACAAGTTCTGTTTTCTGGGCAGTTGCATTTCACTTGGCGGTCGGATATCAGATGAGGCGTCTTCGCCTACACAGAAGGCGTGTTTGACTTTTACCAACCTTATTTATCGGTGGCATCGATGCAACATCCGACTATCTACCAAGTGTCTAGTGTACTCTGCGTAGTCAAGCTAGTCCTTCGGGGTTTAAACACGTGTACATTGCGTATGGTGGATACACGAAGTTTGTCGGTATTCGACCGCCCATTCCTTCGTAGCTTTACTCAAATCCGGTGGGAATACCGTATCAGCAATGTGCAGGTTAGCCGCCGAGTTTTAGGGACACAAAACAAATTGTTAGACAAAACACTGTAGCTCGTCAGGCTACGTTGGTTGGGAGGTGTGTTGCGCATGTCCTCAGCTTGGATCCCCCAGCGCACACTGTTCCGTGAGACTGTTAGCGGTTGGGTGACGAGTAAGAGTAGTCAGTCTATGATGTAGAAGAAGGGTGGTAAGTGTCTGACCATTGAACTTGGCCATGTAGGGCGTATGCGTTTTTCCTTTAGTTGGCTGTTCCAGCGTTATTGTTACAGGTATTCCCGTGCTGTTATATTACTCTTCATTCAATACGACTAAAATCGAGTTCCACAGGAGCGAATATCAACCTCACATATATCGACATACACCTCCGAGAACACTTGGGGCCTTCGAATCGGTCTGCGCTTTTCAGTGTGGTGGACAGTTCTATCCATTACAGTGCTGCGTTCAGGGGTCATTCAGAACTATTTATGTACGCAAAATTAGAGGAATCTGAATTTTTGAGCACCTGGACTATCCTAACAGTAACCCACACACTTGTTGAACCAGAATGACAATCTGGCTCGTTTGTATGATCATTAAGGTTATGGAATAGTATTTACACTGTGTTTAGATACTGTCAAGATGATCTGTCAGAACCTAGATTTCTTTTGCTGTTTTTTTTGCGTGTGTATGGCTGCCCAAACGGAGCGAACGGGTTTGCTGGCACTTTGCGTTCTTAACACGCACTCTCCCTCCCACACACATGCAGGCCGCAAGAGACTACTTTGTTCTTCCGCTCAGTGACACTAATTTGACCATGTGGGTGCTTAATATGCCATCGATAAACGGTTTGGTCGATATTATTTAATGTGTAGGCCGAATTTGGCGCTAAACCTTAGTTACTTGCGGTTAGGGTGTTGTCAGGCAACATAAGCAATCGCACACGGGCAAAGTGTTAGTAGCCAGAAGAATTAATCGCAGCGTGGGGTCTCACCAACAAATTTGACCTTTTTGTCCTGTTTGTATCACACGCGAGCCATCGATTCGTGTGGTTATTATTCGAGTTACCTGTCTAATCCTATCGTTAAGTTCAACTCGTCGAAGTGCCGTAGCACCTAGACTGGCAGTTTTTGATGTGTATGCGTGCGTGTCCGCAAGTGCATTTTTTATGTGTACAATGTTTGACGGATAGTGTGACATAAATGACCGGAATCCCAGCAGCTGTCATGCTGCATTTCTGCCCGGTGTAGCAGTTGCCTGCGTTAAATCAATGGTGACAAGCTTTGTCGAATGATGTCATGGAAAAATGACTAACAAATTTTCGTCTTTCATTCGATCTTAGGAATGAGTACAATGTACTGATGAGATCCTCACGGTACCATATGGACTATCAGCAACTTGGACTGTGACGTGTACTCGAACGACTGCAGTCTACGGTCCGCGTAGTATAAGTACAACTACAGCTGAAGCGGATACGGTCTGCACGTTAGTTCGCATTACTGTGATGACGGTCTGAAGAAAGCCGACCAGACTTTGGCAAATTTATCGTAGTCACCGGATCCTTTGGAAATGGTTTTCATTCTTTGGAGGTAGCTTTAAGTTTTCCTTCCTGGATTGTGAATCTTGCGTTCATTCGGTTTATATTCGGTTTATATTAAAAAGATTGGGATTTCAGAAGTCTAGGGATATGATGGAATGTGTTAGCAGTTTCCCCATTGGTAATATAAGCAAACCTACGCTTGATCCGCTGTCATTGATAATCATGTGGCCCACGCGACTGGCGTCGTGTAATCCCCATGAGAGGCCTTTGTGGAATATGCAGATAATCGGACACACTGAGGAATCACCCAAATGAAAGACTCATTCAGGCGAAAACCTTGAATGTAGATACTAGTATATCCCTCGTAGAAATCCACGTGCCTTTGTCATTCTGATAAGATATTGTGACCTCGCCTAGGCCACGATCTCTTTCTGTATCTACAACGGAATACTAAACAGAACGGACTCATTCGTCACTCCGGTTTCCCTGCACTAGAGTAGACTTAATTGAAGTTCGTTTTTTTGCCGATCTGCAAGTCATGTATTGTGTATTGTGATTACCCGCTAACAGTCACTGTTTTCCCCTCTATTTGATGGTTGCAAAATGTGAGTACACTACGTAGACGTTGTTCAAAGTTTTTCCATTAGAAATACACCTTGGCTCACCCAGTAGCATTCTTGGAAGAATTCTAGCCGCGTTCATTTCATGCGCACCCGTCTATATTTCAATGCTGCGTTGATAACGATAACGCTCGAATGAGGCAGGAACGCGAATACTATTTTCTAACACGCGTATCCAACATATTAAACTTCGTTAGTCGGAGCATGTGTTACGTAAAGCAAACACAAGATTACCATACCGTGCTCTGTTTTCCGCTCCTCATCAGGAGTGGAACAAGCCACGTGGAGGTTAACAGATGACGTGGCAGCGAGGAATAAGAAAATGTACAGCGAACTTGGGTAAAGTAGGGGCCTCACGTCTTCGTGATCGGGATCCAAAAGGTCAGTCTACCAGTTGGCTGGAGACACTGAATGATATGGCCGCGAACCGTGAACAATGGGGATCGTGTTGTCATTTCCTGTCGAATCAGAATGATTGATCAATGTGCGTTTGTACAGTTAGACCGTGCATTCTGTGTGTTGGCTACTAGGGCATTCTTTCCTTTTCCCACCCATGTAGGTCCAATCCCTGTCCATCTTGTATATTCATACTTTCTCATTAAGCGTGCAATATGGTGAGAAAGGCAGTGGTTAGTGGGGCTTGCCCTACTGTTTAACGCCGTACGATGATGAATACGCATACTAAGCTGAGACCTTTTGACCCTAGTTGATTTTAGCTTCCATGTTAACGGATACAGAAGGGATGTATGATATAACTGCCGTCTGATATTAACTGGGTCATCAGTGTGACAACTCTGATTTAGTTCGTCAAACCATTTAGAGTACCCTACGAAGAGTTCATTGCCGCAATGGTCTTAATCAAAGAGGTTTCATTAGCTGATTCACGTGCTATTCGTAACGAGCTACCGTTTCCAATTCCAATCTATTGCTCTCATGTCGGGGGCAATTACGCGAAAGCTAACTGACCAACGCATAAATAAAAATCACGAACAAGTGCACATAGGGACTGTGACCTCCGAGAAGTTGATGCCGCATTTCCTGTTTGCGTCAGAGTCGGATAGATCCCAACACGACAACAATGAGTCAGACTGTGTGGATGAACTAGTGCACGATGTTAAGCATTTGACGTTCGTGCTCAGCATCACTTCTAGTCCATCCTAAGCATCTACTCTTGTTATGAAATAAGTTTCAGTAAGATACCAGTCCATTGTGCTCACTCACCTCACTGCACAATATCGATACGATTGGTTTCTTCATCAATAACCGATCAAGTTTGCCAGTGCTTTATTCTTCCATTGAAATAACACAAAGCTGAATGGCCGGATTTGACTTGCGGTTATCCAGTTGTGGGACGTTTTGGGGAGACGGGTTAGCCTCTCTCACTCAGTACTGACATGCCGAATTCATTCCAACAAAGATCTTCACTTAAAACTGCTTAATTTTCGAGTATTTCATGTTTCCATATATTCGTTAGTTTGAACTTTCCACCCGCACGCTATTACTGTCTCCTGATTGGTCGGTTTCCCTACTTTCGCATCAGTTTTGAGATGTCAGTCACCTGCTGGCCGAGTAACACTTTGTATTCGGTGGAGTTCCCTGTCTAAGCGACTCGTTTTTGCTCGTGTTCGGTTGAGCTGCCAGTGTACATTGATCGTGTGCTTAGTGTGTTCTCTCTCTTGAGGTAATGGATGGTCTAGCTTCGGTTTTTCTGCACCCGTATCGGGTTCCGGAATGCTGCCCACGCATTTTGCGACTACGGTCGAGGGTCTACGACCACAAGTCCAGTTTGTGTTCTATGTTACTCCCATTGTGCTTTCAAAGTCTTTTAATTTTCTTCCCTAAAGCTGTAGTCTATCAAGAGACAACAGGACGGAATTCATTTGGTGTGCAGCTTCCTGAATGAAAATCATCCAGAATACCAAAACTAAGGTTGCCCCAACTCTATCTTTTTATTATCATCGTTTCAATTGGCGATGGGGGTTTCAACCGATTTTCCTTTATCCGACGGCATGACCTGGTATAGTAGGGAAACAATGTACGAGAAGAAAAAGGATAGAAAAGTTAGAAAGATTTTTCGCTGCAGGTTTTCTCATACACGGTGTTTTGACTTTTTCCTTTGTATTTTTTGGGGTTTTGTGCATGGATGGGGAATGATGGGAAGCCAGCACAGAATTCCATACAGCACTGACGCCACAGACTCCGTCAGCGTCTCTGACGAACTATTTTCGGTGTCATTTCTGCTCCAACCTGGTTGGCGATAGGGTCCCACTGCACCTGAATTGGAAGTTAATTTGCTAAGTCCCTCCAGGTCATCGATTGTCCGGCACGCCGCCGTTTCCAATCCTGTCCAGCGAGCGCAAATAGAGCGCGGTTAGGCAAACGCTGGGCGGCCAGGACGTGACTTAGCCAACATAGCCGACGAATAGAAACAATTGCTGTGAATGATGAACAGTCCACTCCAAATGCTCTCCTTCGCACTTTGTCATCACTGATGTGATGCTGTCACCATAGTCATGCGATTGATCATAGACACCGGTGGTCGAACACGATCAACCGGCACAGATCTTCTCGAACTAGCCAGGTCTCGCATCTATAAATTAGTGCTAAGCGATTTGCGGCGATATAGACTCTGTCCTTTAGAGAAAGCCTGATGTCGTGACAACCCCACGGATGTCTCACATTGGCAAAAGCTAAACGGGCCTTAGAGGCGCGTAGCGAGATCTCGTCTCCGATATCCCCACCGGTAGAAATTCAACTTTCCAGGTACGTAAAGTTGCTGTCAGTTTTTAAACGTCCCCCACAAAGAGTAAGTGCAGCAAAATCTCCTTCCCAGACTTCAAGAAGCAATTTGCACTTGGACGGAGCAAAGTGTATGCGATATTCTGTGCCTCCGGCTGCCAAGTGGTTTAAGGCATCTTGGACGACTTAGAAGTCACTCCCCAACAAAGCGACGTCGTCAGCATAATTTGTCAGAAAATCTGGTGCCCGGTAGAAGTTCCATACTATTCGTAACACCATCAAAGACTCTTTGGAGCAGATCGTCCATAACGAAATTGGAGAAGAACGGGGAAATAGGGCATCTTTGCTGAATGCCACTTGAGACAACAGAGGACTGGGATAGTTGTCCATAGACACTGCCCGAGGTCTGCAGATAAAGAGCCTTCAGGATGAAGAAGTACTTCTCGGGCACGCCAGCCCTCAGCAGGCAGGTTCATAGGGTGGTCCTATCAACAGAGCCAGAGACAGCCCTGAGGTCCAGGAACACAATGATGGTTGGCCTTTGATAAACACGACAGTGTTTCAGCAAAAGGCGAAGGGTTGAGATTTAATTCCAGTAGGCGCGGTCGGGGTAGAACTCAGCTAGTTCTTCACGACATTGAAGCTCACGCAGAGGAGAAAGTCGGCGGAGGATAATCGACTAAAGAAGTTTCGAAGCGACAGACATCAAACTAATTCCTCGATGATTGTAACACACTGTACGGCAACTCCTTTTAAAAAATCAGGTACAGTCGTCGATTTACCCCAGGATGTGGGGGCTTTTCCTAACGTTCAAATTTTTGCGAACAAGGTTGTCAATTCTCTTAACAGATTCGAACCAACATCTTCGAAAAGCTCAGCAGGAATACGATCTGATCCATGTGCCTTGTGGCGCTTGAGGGTTAGTAGTTCCTTTCGAATTCCCGCTTCTGTTGGGAATCGCCTGAAGTAAGCCACAGAGGAAGCGTAGGAGTGTTGGATGCAGTAAAAGCAGCCGGTGGCCAGCTAAATTGGGACTGGAAGTGTTCTGCCCAGCGGTCTAGTCTACGCGACGGGATAGTTATCGGTATCCCATCGATTTCGCGGAATGTCTCGCTCACCTGTTTTTCGCTGTCCGGTGGCGCGAATGAGTTGAAGGAGCTTCTTGGAGTCGCCAGAAGCAGAAGCTGCTTCCATCTCGAGGGCACGTTCTGACCACTTTGTCTCGCGATCAGCACATAAATTGCTCTTCAAAAGCGAGCGGAGTTCCTGCGTGCTTCGTTGTATCCTACATCAGCAGAGATATGTCAGTGACTATCAAGTAACAACACGAAGAAGTCCAATTGGCCTGGATGTGGCGAGCCGTACCACAACCGGTCAGACCGGCATTCAGTAAGGCTTCTTTCGGTCGCTTCCAGTGCTCTTTGACGTTGGGTGGAGCGGTGAATTCCAATGTCTGGGCCAGTTTAGTTTGGAAGGCTTCCATCACTAGGGGGTTGTTTAGCGTGTTAATATTTAGGCGAGCATGATTCGAACTCTTTGAGCCCTCAAATCGCGAGTATATAGCGCAGACTAATGTTTGGTCGAAATCAAGACAAGTTGACCTATAAGAGTGACGACCTAGCACGCTACCGCGCCAGCAGTAGCTGATCGTTACGTGATCAGTTTGAGACCATTCCTGCGTTGAGGAAGGGGGACACTAGGTGGCGGTACGTCGTTTGGAGTTGCGATAGTTTGTGCTTGCTAGAAAAAGCTGGTGACTAGTACTCATTGTTAGCAATCTTTCCCCATTGTCCGGGTGATTGGCGTCGAGGCCAAACTGCCTTTCTAGATATTGTTTTGGAAAATTCAGTAGGTTAACAAGCTCAAGTTTCAGCCACATGGAGAAAAAATGATCATTGTCACTGAAATAACCACAAAACTAAATACTACAGAAAAAAATCGCTCATTCACAGATGTGCGTGCGAAGTTCTTCTGTGATTTTCATTTTGTCAGCCAGAACACGTGCTATGCAAGACACTGTAGGGTCGCAGTAGCTGTTTATACGGGATGGGACAACTAAATGTGGAATGTGTGGAAGGATTCGAACAGCATGCAGATCAGTTATGGTACAGGGAATGAGCGGGGTCCACAAGAATCTTGGTGAATTTTTCATGGGGCATAATGTGCAAATCGCCTTCTTCCGGGATGAGAGCCTATGGGAATCAAATAAACACGACTGATAATGGCCGGGTCGCGGTCCAATGTGATGAAATCTTTTTTAGTAGACCAAGAAAGATTGTAGGAGAGCAGTGGAGTAAGACTGGAAGAATACATTGGTGAACAAAAGAGATAGGTCAGCTTATGTGGCACCAAACTGCCTTAGCCTACGAATTTGAAAAGACAGTCTACGTAGTTTTTCAACACAATCAAGGATGTGGGAAGTTCACTGTAAATTGGTGCTGATTGTAATGCCGAAGTATTGGACCAAGTCAGCTCTGGAAACGGGGATATTGTTGATGACTGATTGTTCATTGGGGTAAGATGAACGAGAAGTGAAGAAAGTACGCTTAGGTGTAGTCCAAAACGGGATGAAAAATTCTGAATATTGTACATGTTCTCAGAAAGAGTTAAATTTTGGCGATTAATTGTCAGAGCGCGACGTCATCAAGGTATTTAAAAAGTTGTGCATTTGTCAAGTAGCTGATATACGTAATGAAAAGATAGGCATCCTGAAGAACTTTAGAGTTGTTAATTAGGAGACTCGATAACTGTGTACCAACTTTTTCTCGCTGAGTTCTATTGAAAAAGTAGTCTTTCAATGGCGAGGGTAAAGAAATGAGACAGCCGGAAGACTCCAGCTCTTGGAAAAGTAGAGAGCGGCGAACCGAATCAAGAGCGAAGGAATAGTCGAGGAAAATGCGACGAACGGATTTCATGGAACTATTTTTGTTCTTTGAAATGAAATGGCAAGCTGAACCAACCGCCTCCAGAGTGCATCTGTTAGGTTTGTACACAAACTGGTGAGGGTCATTTGGTACAGCAAAAGAAGAACGCAGTCGGCTGAGGATAGCTCGCTCGGTCAACTTGAGCGCAAAAGAAGTGATAGCGATGGGTGTTTGAAGTAGTGTTTTGGGAATAGGTACCACTAAAGGGTTTTCAATGAGGCAAGAATTTGCACCAGCATCAACAGACTTATTGAGGAGGGAGGCCATAATTCCGAAGAGTTGACTTGCTCTAAATTTGAGAACAGTGGAGGATAAGTCGTCTGGAACAAAAAAAAGATTGTAAGGTGTCTGATGGACAGTGAATAAACATGGCGTTCAGGTCCTCGGCATTTATATCGTAGCTTTTTGACCGCGTCCACTGTCCAACTGGAAGCTGGGTTACGTGCCAGAGAAGTTTTGCTTTTGGTGGTACAGAAGAACTGGTGGACAAATGTCGTAATCAACCGTTGAATCTCTTGTTTGATCAGGATCGTGTTATTTTTGCCTTCTCAGAGATCTCAGCAATAAAGGAGTTGTTCCCCCGTTGTTAAAAATACAGTCTTCATAGGAATACACAATTTAAATGCCGCAGTCAATGTCTTCGTAAATTGGTCCAGGGGGCAAAGAGAGCACCCAAAAGAGAACCGCGAAGAAACAGCGAAAATGAATCTACAAAGAAGGGTGATGTCGATTGGCGACAATTTTCTCGAAGTGGCATTTATTTGTTTCTCCTGACGAGTGCTGGCCGTGAGTAAATTTAGGGTCCGATGGTAGTAAGAGCGTGATCACTCGTTGAAATAGGAGCTCTCAGTTGTAAGTGAAAAATTTCGGTGATTGGTGATAATTCCGTCTAAAACAACGTTCCCCATAGTTAGGATAATATAGGTCACTTGGGCCGAAAACAAGTAATGTATATGCAGGCGCGTGAATAAATTAACGGGTGACAATGCATAAACAGTCAGAAAGTAGTGGAATCAGAATGGGTATAAAAGAAATCGAGAACAGGTTTATTTCCCTCTGGGAGAAACAGAGAGTTGTGTACAGATTAATGATCACAGTGCCTCGAAAATACGAGAATTTTCGATGACACCCAACAGTCACGCAGTCATCACTACAAAAGAAGGTGAAAACAAATTCAGACTTGCCAGATCACTCGGAATCAAATCAATTCGAGTATATCCTTTGTACATCCTAAGGTGGATATTCGGCAGCTACATGATCGCTTCCAGTTACGAAAAGATACAAATGTCAACTCAGTATTGAATTTAGTTCTGCAATGGTAGCGTCATGGTTACAAGGAAAACGGGCGAGTGTATCATGCAAGAACCAGTGTTCCTCCGCGGGGATTGCTTGTGTTCGATCTGAAAAACACAAAGGGATGAGAATTCCATGAACCCAAGTCTCAGTCAGTGCATCAACAGTATGCTACAATTGCGGTAATCGAACACTAACGGGCTGCTCACCACACTAGATATAGTACTGCGGAGGACTTGTAGGTCCTTGTACAAGCATATAAGTGTTAATAGCAGAATCTTGTGGCTGACGCAGAAATACGTCTACTGAGATCGAGGTAAACAGGGTGCGATTCGTCAACCAATACTCTACGGGAGAATGCTGTACGTGGATTGGTGTGTTGACACACTAAGATGAATCAACTGGTTTCGAAATGTGCCACTATCTCTCGATAAATGTTTCAGAGAACGTATGATTAGCTTGAGGTCTTCAACAAGCAATCCAGTGAATGTATCAGGAGGAGCATAGAGCCATTGTAGTAGAATGCAAAAGCAAACAAGTTTTCGGATGAGGTGAAGTGAAATACTAAAGGATCTGAGTCTTAAAACATGAAACGAAAGCCGACTTCAGGAAGACCGCGGCGACATGTTCAGATCAAGAAAGGTCACGGTTAATGATAAGATTGGCTCATTTCAATGATGAACTCCTCCCGACGCACTCACCGTTAATAAACAAGTAGGGAGTGGATTCCAAAAGATTAGAATACCTAATCGCTTTGTGAAGATGAAACAATGTATCGGAAGACTTTGATGGATTCATTCACAGGTTGTGTATGAAGGAGCAGTTAACAAGGTCATTCATGTTGTCCTTTACAATAGGTTGTGTAGACTGATTAGGGTATGGTATGCCAAGACTCACATCATCGGCATATTTTATAAGCATACAGTCGTCCTGGATAGGCTTAAAAGAAATATACGTAGGAAACAAAACAAAGATCGGATTGCTCCTTGTAAGAAACCTTGCATGGATGGAAGCGTGGAGGGGGTTTTTCCACGAAATTATGTATAATACTGTCGATCAGAAAAGTAATTGGACAGCAAGTGTACGTCGTTTAACTGAATTCCGCTATCCGTCAAGATTTGCGGTAGAAAGGATCTATCCACCCAATTGAATGCATTGCTGTAACCTGAGAAGCAGATCATAATGGTCATACATTTCTGATCCAGTGATGACAGGGCAGAATGTGTGAGGGAAACCAGGGTGTCTAGGGTTGGACGTAAACGACGGTAGGCGTTAAGCTGAAGTGGTGCTAGCTGTAGTAATAACCGTTCAAACACCTTCAGGGTGGCGGAAGTGCACGCTACTGCGCGGAACCTGTCGGTTCCCTTTTTGAGTACGAGTGTAATACAAGCCATTTTCCACCCCTCATGGACTTTCATATGGGCTAAATAGCGATTAAAGAAGTTGGATATGATAGGGGATAATATGGTCGCAAATTCTGTCGGCGCAGTTGGCGATGGTCCATCAAGGCAACCTGCTTTATCAGGTCGAAGTTGGCGGAGCTCTTTGTGTACGTCGAGGGATTTAAGAAATTACTGATAGGTGGCAAACGGCTGTTGGCATCGAAGCTCGAGACTGATGCTATGTCTCTGCCGCCCATGAAGTTCCGATTGAGTTTCTCAACATCTACCACTGGCAGACGTTTTTTTGTTGTTGAGTTTTCGCCGCTCACATTTGTGAAAACTTTCCGGGTATCGCGACCACGTTTATCTGCCGTCAGTGTCCCAAAACACGTCATTGAGCGTGTTGCTCAACTGTGATTGATCCCGATAGAATTTTTTAGCTCTTTATGCACGTTCCTTTTTTTTTACAACGCAGTTGTTTTAGATGGGATGAAAATCTTTCTGCACGAGTGTATGGGGTTTCATTTGGATAGCATATATCGAAGCAAAAATTTAGGTAGGTCGTCAGGTGATCGCAACATGAAGATAAATCTGAGTGAGAAAATGTATCAAGATCCACCCCTGCAACCATGTAAGTAATCACACCACCACGTGTCCTTTTCTTGCATTGTTTTCTGTCTTGATGAGGGCACTCCGAATTCTCAAAGAAGGCGAGTTCGTGTTCGGTACTTTCATTCAGCCAAGACCCTTGGGTATAGGCCATTCAGAACATAGGTTTGATGCGATATTTTTCCAGAAAGATATCGAATGTTAGTGCCGACGAATGAGGGAACTGTCATTTCCTTGGGGTTGCGCGACTAAGGTCCGTCTGCCATTCGGCGTGCTTGTGTTTCCTGTTCCAACTTAGTCCCTACGAAATTTCATAAAAAACGTATTGTAGATAGTGAGATGAAACATGTTGCGTCTCTAATCCGAGTGAATGATTCCTTCGAGTAGCGGATTCTGGGTGACGCGTTGACGTTGAGAATAATTCCAAAGTGACTTTGATCCAGTCCACAACAACATGTGGTGCAGCTAGTCGTGGGGCGCGCCAGCCTAACGTTTACTCGCTGCCAGGCGTCTGACGCGCACCGTAAGATCTCCGGCGAGGACCAGTGTGATGTGTGCAAAGGCATACGAAGCTGTTGGTAGAATTCATCTTAGTCTGTCTCCGGGTTGCAGCTTGTTGCGGTATAAGCGGAAATGATGAGCAAGCCCTGTGTGCAATCTCGATGTCTAGTCACTCGGCAGGAACCTCGCAGCTGGACTAGTGAAAGTCGGCTATTAACAAGAATCCAGTCTGACGTGTCCGCCCTAACTCCACGGACCGAAGCAATTCCAACACCGGCCCGGCTGTTTGCTGTAGCGTCCGGATCTCCAGATAGGCGCAGATGGAATCTCATGTTGAGATTAGCTGGCGGCGTTAGTCTGACCGTGGAGCTTGCGTCTTGCCGTCTTGTTTCTGAGAACCGGTAGATATCGATCGAGACCGATTCCAGTGTGCAAGCTAAGCTCGCCTGTTGCCCGATTTACGTAAACGTGCGTACGTTGAAGCTAGTCAATTTGAATCGTAGGCGAGGTTGTAGGAAGGTGAGCTCTGTGTTGTGATTTGCTGTGACAGTCGCTAGGGGGGGGGGATTGGTTCTAGCCAAAGTCTGGTCACCACCAACGCTGGTAGTGGGACGGTTTCGCTCCAATAAAGTGACGTGGCTTGCCTGTAAAACAGCTGGAGAGGTGGGGAGAGGAGGTATAGGTTCCGATTGTGGTGGTGGATGAGCATATGATCTTGTGATAGCGAGGGAGCGTAAGATGAACACGATTTTGTGTGAGAGTCTATGGTTCAGTTTTGCGGGTGCAGTACTGCTAGGTTGCCTAGACCAAAGCGGGTGATTTTCTTTGGGGGTCCACAGCTGGATCCTTTCGCGATCAAAAGCTTAACGTGCAAAGCGGCGGAACGGAACGCAGGGTCCGAAACCCACTGGAAGCCGGGTGTTGATTACTGAGTTCATATGCCCTTCGGATGAGGCCGAACATCCCAGGTGCTCAGTATACCCTCTTCCACAGTTGCCGGTGAGCATAGTGTTTGACACTTCATACGCCACTCATGGTTAGTGTCGAATCAGACTGACTAGCAGCCAACTAGTCCGATGGAGAGTTCCGGGCGTCCGCCTTCGTCCTTTCACTATGGTGAAAATACCGCCGCGAGAAGACAGTGTGTAGGAATTCTTCGACAGAGGCTATTTGAGACGCAGAGTCACTTGATGGCATTTCAAGTGGCGTTGAGGACGAGTAGCCATATCGGAACCTGAGACACCCACCCCCGGACTTACTGAGGCATTTGGAGACGCTGAGTAATAATAGCTCGAGCCCGCACTGCTTCCGATGAAATCAAAACAATTACACGCTTTATACTCCCCCGGGTGTGAATATAAAACGGTCGCGTACTCATATAACATTAAGGTGAATGGGGAAATGTAAGTGAAGTTCGGCGAAGCATGGAATTTATCTTAGAAATGGTTTGATCAGACCTATAAGGTATCACGCAAGACAGGGGCTAACGGGACAATAATAAGCTTTTGTACGGCTGAATGTGTGTTTGTAGCTTGCCCGAGTAGAAAAATTCGAAACACATTTGATAAAATTTGCTGTGAAGTGGATGAGCGGCGTCAGCTCATATTTTTACCAGACAGTTTGGGACAAGCATCAGAATGTGGTTGTCAAGCATTGAGAAACGCGCATGCGCGGTATGCCGCTGCATCTTGAAATATGCTTCAGTGGCCTGGAGATAAGTTTAAAATCCGTTGTAAGCAGTCCGGGAAAAATTACAGAGGATCCATAAAGCCAAAATGGTAGGATACAAGCATACACAGAACGATAAATTAATCAAAGTGGTATGGAGAGTTTTTCAAGATATAGCACATAGAATGTGAGCTCCCTAAATTTTACAAAAACGGCGGAAATATGGTCGAGCCATAACAGATTTCGTGTTAGAGTCACGCCGGCGTACCTCGGAGAACGTTATTTCCGGTAATATATGCAGGCGGAGTAGATTCTTTATGGTTTGTGTACTTTTCACTGTTTAGAAGAGAAAAAAACATAAGTACAATTAGGAGGGTTAACAGTTGGGTTATAGTTCGAAAACCGCTCGGCTTTACTCGAGACACCTTGCTGCAGAATAGGAAAATCAGAGTAGTTCGCGTAGTACACACCAAATAATATATCGTTAGCATGTTTAATGGTCAATGAGTCGTCGAAAATAGGCATGGCGGATAGGTACATAGAAAATAAGTGTTGTAACAAAATGCACCTTGTAGAATACCCAACTCGGAATTTGCGAGGGAAGAGGACCTGGTGTGGGTGTAACTGAAGCTTCCCCCCAGCAGTCGGGAATGCTGTTTAGGCGCAGGCACTGATTGATTAACCCAAATAGAGCCGGGGATTAGGTAGATCCACATCCTTCCAGTACCATCGCAGACGCTCGATACTGTCCACTAGTTTCTCTAAGTCCAAATTGAACCAACTCTTTGTGAACGTCTGTGCAGTCTAAAGTAAATGTAGGCCCGTCCTGTGGAAATTAGTTTTTCGCACCTTCGTTGGGAAGTAGACAAATGACTTTATTAAAACTCTGATTGAGCACTTCTGCATCCACCTTTGACATGCTACCGGTAGATGAAATCCCGTACAGATGCTTTAGTGTGTTCCACGTTTCTCGGTAACTTTTGTTGCCTAGTGTTGATTGAGCATACATTACGTTGAGTCTATTTAACGCGGCCCTGATTTGTACTGAGAGGGTTATCAAAGATACGTAATCCTTCAATTTATATGCACGTTCCTTTCTTGAGGCTGTGGGAAGAAAATTGATTGCTTCGATTGTAAACGGTTTCCCACGGACAACATTCGTCGTTGCAGAAGAGTAAATAGCTACTTAGGTAATCACAGTATGTCGACGGATTTGAATGCGACAATGTACGAAAATCAGACCGCGCAACCATTTCTCGGAGTCTCGCGAAAAAAACAAAGTCACGTTTCGGTTTCCTACGTTTACGATCACACCTCCATGTAAGCCATTTGTGGTTGGTTTTGCAGTAACTTAAACAATTACGTAATCATAAGTCCCAATTAGCGAGCGGCGCTTCAAGCGGAACAGGTTTTTGTTATTCACAAGAAATAGGCCTAATTTTGCATTCATTCTGGTGGGAAACTTCCTAATGTGTTAGTAAACCCAACGTGGTTAAAAAGTGAACATCGAACCTGCTGAAATCCCCGCACACTATACACAATGAGATATCAATATTTTCCGTGAGAGTTATGGCGAATGTCTCGAAGAAGTGCTCGAACTCAATAATGGGACATAAAGGTGAGATAGATATAGGTGTATGTCAGAATGGCGGACCCGTGATTAATCAGGAATTTAAGTTTGCTAAGGTGCATAGATGCACCCATATGTGAGATATGGTGTAAAAATAGTAACATTGACTTGCACCAACCTGTATTAATGCATGTAGTGAAACCATCACCTCTCTTGCCACACGGGACACGACGATCAGCGCAATAACCGGCGAACCCTTCTAGTTTAATGGTACTGTTGTCAATATCTTCGTGTAGCCAGATTTCCTAGAGGAGAAGGGCTCCTAACTGCACGTATTTCAGATGGTGCACAGGTTCATTCAACTCCGTTACGTTTCTGATAAGGGAACGAACGTTGCTGCTGTTTAGCGCTGGCGAGCACATGCGTGGCAAAATCTGTTTCCTTAAAGTCACTCTCCATACCTTGTAATGTTTCTTTGTATCACCAGGAATTTTCCGATAAATCCTTTTTAAATTACTGTGTAATGCTCCTTCGAGAGGAATGACTCTCAGGTTATCTGTGAGGCACTTAAGCAAGTCAAAATTTCGATGGAGTATTTGACAGAATTGAGCATGATGACGCCATTCGAACAAAGATTGATACGACGACCACACAAGGTTAAATTCTGGCGAAGTAGGGATACAAAATAAGCCGTGAAACGAAATCAACAGCGCGGCCGAATTTGAAGGCCTCGCCAGATGTTTGGTTACTAAACCATCACTGCTGAAGCCCTTCACTGGAATTGAAAGACATCAGTTAGTGATCCTGTCCTGGGTTTCTAGTTGCTATATGTTGCAATGTTTAACTTGAAAGATAAGGCTCAAACCCCAACATTGCCGTTCGCGGTAAATGACCTCGGCTTGCCGCTGTATGTAACCTATCGTTGCTGACTGACCCGCCTTCCCACTTCAAAGCGGTGTCGCGTCAGTTCTTTTTCCATGATGTGACACTGAACCGCTCATCGTCGCGATGATATATGTGGTTTCCGCCGCAAGCATGCCGCGGATACGATAATCCTATGTTTGAGCAGTCTTATAGATTTCGAAATTGGTCACAAATGAGCAGTTTTTGTGAACCTTTCCAATCGGAATGTTTGTATTCGTAAGTATTCAGTATTCGGTAACAGCGTTGTCGGAAACGATGGCAGTCAGTTGACGTTCCGGGTCCCGCTGGTAGCCTTTCGCCACACCGGATCGTAAATCCGTCTTGAGAAAGGGTACCCGCGGTTACCGAAACGTTGACTGACTACCATCATTTCTGAAGATGCCGTGCTATCACACAATAAACAAACGCGTATGACATCACATGACGCATCGTTTTCTCGATACACTCCAGGATTATTTTCGGCCCCGGTAAATGGAATATTAGTAGTCTGTTATTACGCATTCCATAATGTCATGCGTCTGGTTCCCTTCTCTTTTCCGCGTATTCATTTTAGCTGAAGAAGATAAGAAAAATCCGCATGGATCAAGTAAGTGACTGAACCTCGTTCACTGTTTAAATTGTGCGATTCGCTGTACACTGTTCTGTTTGGGATACTGCGCACCAGATATTGTGCCTAGGCTTTTATTCCCTATTCAAAAACAATCTGGATTACCAGTAAGGCAAATAGCCATATTATATAGCTAACTAGGTTATGTTGTATAAGTTTTTCTCCCATATATAAAGAATACGGTGAACGACATAAGATTGAGTATATCAGGACCGAACGTGGCTCGGAGTGTATCGAAGAATCGACCTAGTTTAGAACAGATTTAGTGGCAAGAACACAGCGTCATCGATAGAGACTCAGTCCGAACGGGATCGGGGTGGTGCACTGGTAACACACACGCCCTCGAGATAAAAAGTGCCGGCTTCAAACTCTGGCTGCGGCGGATTTGCACCACTGATGAGTTCCAACAAGAACGAACTCCGAGTCTGGTACTTCCGATTGCACGGTTGATTGGATGGCCTGAGGTTTGTGCGTGAAAGATGGAATCCGATGGACAGTTGGCCAAGCAAAGAATCTCTTGTTGTCCACGTATAACATATTGTTGCCCTTGATAGTCGGGTGTTAGTTACATTCAGTCCCATTGTGCATGTGGGATGCACGATTAGCTTTTACTGACCTCTGCCCTCTGTGGCTTCGACTTGATGTCCGTTCGACTGTCATGGAGCCGATGGTGGTCGAGTAGTTTAGAGCGTCTGTTTACCATTTAGGATGTCTGAGGTTCGAATCTCACCACCACCGGTGACTCAAGTGATAGGCAGTAATTCACTGTCATCCGGTTCGTTGCCGCTCCTGACCTGTTTGGATCTTGGTTGGTTCTCCACTCCAAGTCTCAGGGTCTGGTTGCTGGCTATCCCTGTTAGTGCAGTAGGCCCTTGGTGCTATATGGTATATATCCCTTATACTGTTCACATTCGCAAGTACGCAATAAAAATAGTGTAAGCTGCAGGAGTTGAGTCAGTTTTTTTTTGTCATGCGGCTCCGCAACCTGGCTGTTGCTGACAGAATGCGCGCACGATGATTTTCGGGTTGTGACTATTCATTTACCCGAAACATGACTAGAATCCTATGTGAACATTGAAACGTGAATTTAAGGACTCGGTGCCGAGAGTGACGGAACATTGGACAAGCTGAATACTCAGTCTAAGTAAGTTTCTTTGTTTGCATAGTTCCTCAGCATGCAGTTTTCGTCCGGGCGAATGGTTTCATTGGAAGTAAGGTAAATAAGGTTGGTCATTAAAGTGGAAGTTATGAAAAATTTAATCAGTGAACTTGTTTGCTTTGAACGTGTTCGGCTTCTGGTTTTAATTTTCTGAGACTCGCTTCCATAAGGTTGGCGAAACTGGTCGCTAAGAACAAGCGTCACAGTCATTGATACGCTTTCTGTCGAAACCTTTTTTCCTCGACCTAACCTCCCACCCTACCCCCTGTGTTTTTATTCTCTCTGTTTTATCGTTGTTTTGTCTCGATTAGCAGTTTCCGTCAAGGTTATACTAGGAAAGTACAAATAAAAACCAGATCTTAGGTACGAGGTAAGTGTTTGATAAAACAAAGAATCGTTGCGTGCATTATCCAGGTTTCTGCCCTAATTTACTCGTACACTGTTTGTCAAATATCTCGCTTGCAGTCGTCTTTGTACCTATCCTTGTATTTTAGAGAGGAAATCGATCCAAGGGAGCATTTATGGAAATCTCAGCACCTCTCCCCCCACACCAACTGTTGGTAAGTTCCTACTGATAGTTGACCGCGTAACTGTCAACACAGCAGTATTTCCCGCTGTTTAAAACCCTTGCACCCTTGCAATACCACCAATGGCTTTACGCCGAAATTCTTATGTTAATAAAATCTATGCTTCTTCCATTGGATCGTAAAGTTGATTTTGAACAGAAAAAGATTGAAAGGAGTGTCGTCCACTGGCCAAAAGGGCTTCAGACGTACATCAATCCGATAAGCAATAATTTGGTTGTCCATCGCTCACCTTGAAGGTGCATGTTTCCAGGATTTTAGTGAACAGCTGATTGTTCATGTTACAATATTTTTTTTGTTTTCGTTTCGATTTCTCATACTCGTGAGAGATCCTAAACAATGGATTATATCTTCTTCACTGTGGCGCGGGTATCCTAAACTACAAGAAATACTGTGAGTACTTAGGGAATATAAATCTGACGTCTTTTTCAATGACTGTCTTACAGTTCAGTTAACCTTATTCAACCAATAACCTCATACTTCCGTGCTCTGTTGTTGATAGGTAGTTCACAGTATCATCCGATCAGAAGTAAGATGAATCAAAAGATAAGGAACTAAGGAACAAATGATGAAACAGTTCGAACGCATGTACGCTAAGGGCCACGGCACTTAGCAGTTTCACTGAATGCCTCAAGCCACTCGGATACGAATCTCGTAGATCTCAGTTCAGAGACCTAACATGTTTTGCACAGCAAGGTTCAAGGTTTAATATCTTTTCATCATTTCATGGACCGACTGCTGAGACGTATCTTCCCATCTCCATCTACCTCGGAGGATAACGCTCACCAAGTGCGTATACCAGTTATCATACGCTTCGCATATTGCAGCCACCGGAACTTGTTCATGTAGAGTGCCCAGTTTGATAAAATTGCTTCAGTCTCTGATACTCCACTTCTAACCTCGGCATTTCTGGTACGTAATAACAACTCATTCAAACAGTACAGCAAAGATAACCATTGTCTTCGTGTAGCATGTACACCTAACGATCACACCAATAAGCCCTATGAAAAGACAAAGTTAACTCTCACGACATACACTCGACATTTGCTGGACGAGGGGATTTTCCATCGATACTACAAACGGAGAGCATTAGTAAATTTCAAACACTACTCCTGTCGACATCCAACCAGTAGATGTGACATAATTATCGAGAGCTGCAAAAACCCTGAAACGCAGACACTACAATATATCCCACGGAAAGGTACGCAACACCCGCAGTTGTTTAGTCATGACTCGCATTTCTTTAGCCACAACCCACAACAATCAGCTGCGACCCATTGTCCTTTGGCCTCAACCCGTAGATATCCCGCTGGGAGCGAGTTGGATCATTAAGTGTCGGAATATTCAGACGTTGACAAATGTTAGAATAATTTATTTTTACAAAAATTGATTTTGCAAAGCTGGCCGAACAGACGAGAACGTGTGACGGTCGCACGCTGCCCAGCTGATCGTGGTCAACGTGTGTAATGTTGCCACGCGAGTGCACTGATGACAGTGATGGGGTGTGCTTACGTCTTGTTTTTTGTCAGCGTTTGCAAGCACAAAATAATGTACCGCTTGTTATACTGAATTTTAAGTTACTGGAGCTGCTTGTTTGTGACTTTTTCCTGTCACATGCGGAGACCCGTTGTCCACAAGGTGATGTTTCATTCGAAGACAGTCGAGCGATATAAACACACCGCAATTGTTTGCGGTAAATTTCTCCGTACTTTACCTGTCACCGTACGCATCATTGCCTGGCGCTATGGAGACCGTTATAATGGGTGCAAAGAAGAGATCCTATCATTTCACCAGCATGGAAAACCAGGTAGGATGATCGAATGTACACGCAGATGACATTACTTGAAAGATGTCATCAAACACATCCGTATTAAGATGAAAAGATGTCGTGTTGTTACAGCTACGGATGAGGCACTAGCCTTTATATCGTATTCTACAAGACAAAGTTCAACAAACAGTTCATAAAGCATTGGTGTGGTGCGGTAAACAAAAACCCAACAAGCACACTGAGCCAGTTGAAGGATCAATCTGTATGGTTTGGCTGATCGTCGATAGACAGCCAAGTCTCCCTAGTAGTCAGCCTCTCTCCGTAATCCATCTATCACGATCAGATGCGCAGCGTGCGATCGTCACACGTTCTCGTCTGTTCGGCCAGGTTTGCAAAATCAATTTTTGTAAAAATAAATTATTCTAACATTTGTCAACGTCTGAATATTCCGACACTTAATGATCCAACTCGCTCCCAGCGGGATGGCTACGAGTTGAGGCTAAAGGACAGTGAGTTGCAGCTGATTGTTGTGGGTTGTGGCTAAAGAAATGCGAGTCATGACTAAACAACTGCGGGTGTTGTCTTTATGTTACTGGGATTAGGTATGGCTTGTTAAGATTTATTGCGGACGGAACCGGTCCTGTAGCAGCAGTTTCCTATTCGTATATACTCCAATCATCCCGCCCATTGTCACACTGTTGTGTAGATTATCTACAGGATATGCAGCGCGTTAAGATCCTATCTGATTAACACAGTGCCATTTACTCACTCTAGTCTAGTCTTCCCACTGTACAAATAGTTGTGTTGTTATTCTCGCGCGAGGATAAGAATATTTCTGAAATACATGGAAGATAGCTGGTCAGAAATCGTTTGAACTTGTCTAGCTCCTATTTGTTTAAACTAGGTAGTTTTGTAAGGACGATTGCACGATCCCAGTATGGGTTCAAAAGATAGATTTCAGTATCTCTGTTCAGAAGGAACAGTATGAATAGATGGAACTATTCTCCACTGTTGATGTGTTCCGAAGCGATTGGAATTGGGGAGGATTTATCGGAAGTAATGCGAACGGAAATCACTTGTACATACTGTCCATATGTACCACGTGTAAGGGCATTTGCTGACGCATCGACAGACGGCCTAATTTCGTTTACAGACTGCACGTATTCGCCTGTCCAAAATCTGGGGCAAATCTCAGGCCAGCGAAGTGGGTCCGTGGCGAAAAGGAGCGAAGCCGTCCAATCAGCCGTGAACAGTCGCCCTTACCGAACCGAGCGGAGTCAACGAATCAACGGCCAGGCGTTGTTTTAAGGGGACGCATCGGATTAAACTAGTCAGCGGCCAAGAGTTTTTTTTAATCAAACGGAACGGAAAGTAACCAATCACCAGCTAGCAGTTGTTCTAGCCGATCTCAAAGAAATCAGCTAATCGGAGACTTGTACAACATAGCCATTCAGAAGACCCGGTTCGGGGAAGCGCTCTGTAACAATGAGCTTCTTACAGTGACTTTGATTCTGATCACCTAATGATCTATAAAAACGGTTTGTTTTTGCACAATGAATGAGATGGTTCGAAGGCAGAAGAGTTTTCTCACAAGAGCTAGTGGGACGGGACAAAGCACTACGTAGAAGTTCCCTGTCACCGAATGTTTAAGGATGGAAATTCCGACAGAGTATCAATTACAGCATCAATGCATTCTCGAATATTCTCGAGGATTTTTACCGGTACACTTGTACACCACTTAGTGCTGGGTTCTCAGCCAGACCGGTGGAACATTCAACAAAACGAAGCAAGATCATCCTTGCTATTTGGTACTTGTGTGATCATCCTAGCTCACTTGGTTTTCTCCGTAAACCGAGAATGAACTCTTATTGTGCTACCAGCGGTCTTGCTCTGGAGTCACTCCAAATTCCCGCGGTACTGTGCGTTTTAGATCGCCAAAGCAGTCGGAATCCCCGTTTGTTCTTCAACCTACGTTTCAGTCTTCATCTTTTTGTACAACCGCCAACATCGGATCCGTGATCATAGTGGACTTAATTTCTGTTATGACTTAATTACCATATCAACACGTCACACTCATTTCACACATGAATGGAGCTTCTACCAAACTAACACGGCACTGTAGTTCCTATTTTTTATTTGGTTTTTTTATGCCAACTATATCCGTCTGATGGTGAATTTCTCGAAAACTACAATCCGCTTGAATGTTTTTTGCTCTCACGGAGATACCATACAGATTGTGCTGAAATGTTTGTTTTGCGTGTGCAAGTTCGAATGAAAATTTACGTTTGAAGATGATACCATTCGTGATGATCCCTACTATAGAAAGTTTGAATTTGATTAGCTACAGGATTTAGATGTTCCGTTATTTTTTGAATGAGACACTAACTGTTAATCTGTTCAATTTAAATATCGTCAACTGCTCGATTTGTTGCCGCTTTTCGCGTTGTAACATGGATTGTATCGCATTTTTCTGTCAGAATTATTCCGGACTTTCGAATCCTGTTAAAACCATTAGTTCTGATTCCGCCCAAGGAGACTCGTCTTCTAGTTCGTCCAGCGAGGTGGTACCGTACAGCGCACTTGCAGAGCTTCATCTGGAAGATGAGTCTTTCCCGGTTGATGCTTTAGCAGTGCGTCTCAATCGAAAACCAGATACTACCCAATCCACTGTTCGACCATCGAATCCGTCTCCTTTTGATGATGTTCAGTTGAAATTGCCCGATAAATCTCGTTGCAGTTTGGTCACTTCGATTTTCAACTCAGTTCCCGACATACCCGTTGATTGGCTTCAAAGTCGTCCATCGAACATCACAATCCCGTCGTCTGCGTCAACGCCATCATCATCGTCACGTGTACCGCCACAGTCTGTTTTTCCTCCCGCTTCAAATCACATTTTTGCATCGACAACGGTTGCAAATTCAAACTCATTATTCGGCACTCAGAAAGGCGAAAACACCAAAAGGTCAGACCTTATTGCTCGCATACGTTTTTTTATCCCAATCAGATGTGTTTTTGTTTTGAAAATGCCTTGTTGCTGTGTGTTTTTGTGATAACTCATTTAATTTCCCCGCCGTGATGCGGATTAACCGTTTTACCACAAGTCGAATTTGGTAATTATTATGAAGCATCACATATGCTCTTGTTGTGGAAAATATGTGTCCGATCGACATGACGTGTTAGTGTCTCTGGTGTACAAAATCATCGACTGTTCTTCGATCGCGTGGTGATTGCTGTTCAGCTACAATCTGATGGAACCTTTTTTCGAGCTTGATTAGTATTTCTAGAGCTGTCTATTTGAACGGATCTTCAGCGCGATAGTGGAGTCATTTGGCTCCAGGAATCACTAAATGGCCGCTAAATTTTGTTAATTTTCACTCTCATAGTAGACGGTGTGCGTACCTTACCACACGAGCGTTTTGCGTTTCCGATTATTTTGGATTTTACAGTAACATGTATATTTAGCCATAGAACTTCGTACCGGATGTTCCTAATTGTCCCTAACATTGCCTCCCTTCGATTCGGTCAAATGCATTGCACAAACCGAGTGTTTCCTGCTTGTAAGTTCACCTATTATGATACTTATCGACTGTGTTTATTATAATCTGCGGTACACAAGATACTCATACTCTTGTGATATCGCTGTTTTCTCCGAGCAATCACCTTTTTTGCTTCATCGAGCATCATGCAGCTGCTGGAGTTACTGATGCGTTACCCAAATTCCCGGCCCAGTGCAAAACCTGTAGTGCGGTAATTACTCCGAGAACACGCGACACAGATGTGCACATTGATTATAAACCGAGTCTTCAACAGCTTTTGATCGCCGAGCTTGACGCTTAGGTCGCAAACGTTTCATCACCAATCGAGGTGACATTGTCAGTGCGTACTGATGATGTTTCCTCGACTGGTGATGAAACGTTTGAGACTTGAACGTCAAGCTCAGTTAGCACAAGTTGTTGAATACCACCAAAACGATAGAAAAACCTAGTCTTTTCATGGCTTTTTTAAGAAATCTAGGAAATTGTTTTCCCCTCTACATAAACAATCCCACAATGTTTCCCTATGCATGAATGTTATCCACTCGGTTTGGGATTGAAAGCGATCCACAGACAGTTCGGTTTAGTGCCATCTTTTTGCTCCTCATCGATCAACCCACTTTATGAATATGTTATGTGCTTGCGTGCTTGCGTGAACTCAATTTACATACCTTATCAGATTATATCAAGTAAGTTTCCGTTTCGGTCTTCCTTCACCTTCACCCGATCATCTATGGTCTACCATACAACGTGATGTGTTCTTTTTCTGGTAGATTGGTATCTGATACCTGTGTTCCGTGTACCTGGGTTCTTTTTCGGTCTGAAAAAAAAAATCACGTGGGTGTGAATGCGCAATATTTCAGCACCCCGGAATAGTAACACTTTCGGTTCCACTTTGTTAATCCGTGTGCAATCCTGTTTGCGTTTCTCACCCTCATATTTCATAAAGAGGATAGGTTTCATTGTAGACGTTTCCGTAAGATTATTTTTCACCGTCTTAGGAGAACGTTTTTATGCAGAACACCTATGGATGCAGTCCCCGAAGTTGTGTTTTCCTCAGAATTGCCCAATAACCCACTGCATACTTTGCTCACTGCCGATTTAGCCGGAAAACCCGTTCTGTCTTCTGACTTTACTATGTCTTTGTTGTTTCCTTATGGTGGTGCTTTTCGCTCTTCTCAACTGTCTATTTCATACTTGTAAAGCAAATATTGTAATCATTTTCAAATTAATAGCTTGCAATTGCATTCCCACTTTCTAGAAATTGTCAAAAAAACGATCTCCTTCAGGCGTTCGATCCGTATTGTCCCGACATACCCGTGAGTAAAATTTTCTGTGGTCACCAACTCTCCCCGGTCGTCACCATCTGATCGAGATTTATGCTATCCTTCTTCCGTTTCTTTGTGCGTTTATTCTTCCTCGTTTTTGGCCGTGTTTTATTCGCCATTCATCCAATTTTCAAACGAAAACTTCATAGGCTGTTCCGGAGATCATTTTCTTTGTCGATTGATTCCAGTCCGTGAAGTAGCCAATATCAGTTGACGATTTTACACTTGACTGGACATCACTCGTTCGGTGAACTTATGCGGCTTACATGTTCTGTGTTCTTGCTCTGTGTTAGCCAGCATCTATATGCCCGATACGTTTTTTCTAAGATGCTCAGTAATAGTGAGTGTAACGAGAGAAATCTGTCATTTCGAAGTAATGCAACCGGCCTAAGCTAGATGCATTCAAGCTCCCCTATTTATTCTAACAATGTGATTTCAGATCTCTTCATCGGAATGTATTTACAAAACACAATTCTACTCCGGTTCTTTTTATTACGTGCTTGTTCATGAGTGCAGTGGAAGAGATATACCTCATGATCACAAAGGCCCATTGCATTATTAGGGATAACCGGTCACCAGACCCTGAGACTTGAAGTGGATAACCACATAAGGTCCCAGTATTTCAGGAGTGGGAACGAGCCAGACGACAGTTGGGATGACTGTCTGCTACCACTCAACCACCACCAATTGATCCGTCGCTTTAACAACTTAAATTTGTGCTTACTTGAAGTGACGAATTATCTGCAATTTTAAACACATATGCATCACCGTCTGCCAGTGGCATGACTTGCTGCAGTGTGTCTGAACTTTGTACCACAAAGGTAACAGAAAAATTTTAGGCAATGTAACATTTGGTTCGTTTATACGAAGTCGAGAAGCTGTTATCGGTTTCTAAAAGGTATTCCTTTGTGCTTGTCATCATGTTACTGTCCGGACTAGTGGAACCGTATGCTGTTCTGTCGTTTTCGCCCCACGGAAAGTTGTTTGCCTTCGCTTTTGTTGGTCTGACAAGAACTGACTAATCATTCCCAAGTCTGTGATTGTTTACTTTTTTATCACAAAACGTGAAAATTGATCCCTTCTGTGCCTTTCTTGTTTGTCACTACATGACCATCGAACTGCAAATCCAATCGATTGCGTCTGCTGATGACCTATCAACGAGCTCGGGTCGCTTCCCCTTAGCGCTGATTAGGTCAGCATATGAGTACCTCGGGTAGATCCGTGATATACGTTTTTATTGCGGGTGTAGAAAGTTTATTCCGGTCGAGGTTGATTGCTGTAAAATTCCCATCCCTAATCATATGAACTTTCTGTTGACAGTTCATAACTGGAGCCGATCGCCGTCACAAATCTGTTGATACGTTTTTTTTGGGGAAAAATACGATCCGTCCAACCGCAGAGCGCACACCACATTATGCACAGAAAATCCACAGTTAGTTTTTTTGCTACCCCTTCCTCTCAGTCAAGAGTACCCTCTATAGTTCGCAGGACTCAGGTCGAACACTCAACTACCGGGCTGGCTCTCATCGGTTTGTTTAACTTCGTCACTACATATGATCTAGCGCCCTTCCTGGTGGTTGGATGACGGACTCATAGTCGTTCATTGCGGATGATTCCCAACAAAGATGAAGCAGCTGTGGTTTTCTGTGGCAAGCTAAGTTTTTTTATTGCATAGTGAATTAGGTGTAATCAAGTAAAATCTCCCAGTAATCAGAAACACCAGTTTATTCTCACATTGCTGAGACATTCTACGATTTGTGTAATTGATAGATACGGGGTAGTTTAGCAGTTTCTTAAACTTTAAATAATGTATTCAGTTTTGATGGCAATTATGCACCTTTTACGTTCGCACAGTTCCTTTTTGTCTTCGTACCTACGCGATTAATTTCGGGGAGCGACATTTTGTTATTATCTTCTAACCTTTTTCACACTTGTTGCTCCGCTGACAGGCAGGTGCCGGGCTAGGTAGTTTGTGACAAAACAGAAGAGTATGGAAGCCTCTAACACTAGCCCATGTTGGTCTTCATCGTCTGCTTCATGTACCCACTAGTCTGTTGGCTGAAAACAATGTAGACATGGCAAGATGTCTCCTAGAAAGGCAATTGCATTCTAATCCCCTGTTGGTCTGTTTGATTTTCTACCACTCGTTGGGCCTCGGTCTGCGTCATGTACGACTGGCGTGTACCAAGAAATTGCAACCATTACTAAAGTTCGAGGTTCATAGTTGATCGAATAGAGAACGAAACACCGGACACCGCTTTCATGTGTATGTCTACCATTGTCCGAGCTTGAGTGTGTGAGCGCTTTTGGGCGCATGTCACTACGTACGCGCTTATGCATCATGCATGTGTCCCCGGAAAGTTGTATCCAGCTGGTTCACTCGCAGTTGACTATGCCGTGACCTGTATTGCGTGTCATTCAGGAGAATGCCGCAGTTTCCGATTCGGTGTTTTTGTATCATCCATGTGCGCGACGCCAGTTGCACCGGTCGTCACAACACAATCCTCCCGTTAGTCAGCTGGTTATGGAATCGTAGCATTATCGCGTTGATGGATAAGTAGGTGTGTCCCGTGATTGATTGAACCGGAACTTGACGTCGTAAGGAAAAGTGTCATAATATTCTGCAGTTTTTATCTGCGTGCACCTGGTCGGGCTCGACCGTACCCACTGCACCACATGATTAGCCTTCATTGCGGCTTGTAACGAAGCTAACTTGCGCTGGTCATTTATTTCGACTACCTCGATGATTTATATATTCATTTATGATTTATTCAAGTGAACGGAATTTTGCGTACGCACTCTTCACTGCCCAAATTATCGCTCTTTTTGTGCGCGCATGCATCTGTTTGTTCTTAACTTTAGCGTTATGGTGTCAGTTATTATCAATATTGTGAGATGAAATGATGATCATGTGAACGAGTCGGACGCCATGTTCTTCACTATTGTTATTACCGCTTGGTAAACTTGGACGAAAAAAAATAACGAAGTTGTGTTCAGAATGAACTCGTGAACATCAAACAAGAATATGGCGCCGTTACAGTTGAGATATGAGGCCATCGTTTCCAACGCGAAATCTCAATATCAAGCAGTTCTTTAGTAGAACTACACTATGATGCCATAGTTCTGGATCACGCCAACCAGTTTATCAGTCACACGCAACGTGGATTATGAGTGTCGTGGAATTTTATTTTACACGCCTACTCATGAGCACGGTGAAATTAAACCCGTGAGTCACTCGAGCTCATTGTATCGTTAATCGGAGCGCCGAAATTTCTGACAGCAATTTCATTTTGCAGTCTACTGTTCCGTTATTCCGATCTACACGCTCTACCATACTTTAATTTGATCATCATTACCGCGTCTCTGCACCTGTCTTGAACCCAGAAATAACGACTCAGCTCATTTGGGATCGATGGATCCTTTTGTTTCTTTCATCATTCTCTATGACAAACATTTTCTTGTGAAACCTGATTGCTTTTTCCAATATGGGAAAACAAAAATCGTGTAAGCCTCACTGGGGTCCAGACATGTTAGTACTGTTTATTAAGTAACACTTCGTTGTCCGGAATGTATGCAATCAGCCAGCGTCCTGGTTATCGCAAATAACTTTGCTCAAAACAAGTATGCAATCCAACAAGGCCACAATGACGGAAATGTTGATTGGTCACAAACATTCCCGACAGCACTGTGTTACTGAACATCCAACAAGTATACATAACACGTAACAGTGCATCATTTTTTTGTTACGCTCCGACACGAACTCAGTTCCAATAGATTAGAGACTCAGATAGGTTCCTAAGAAGCCATCCAAATATGCTTGCGTAAAACCTATAGGAGTAATCGTTTTGAAACGCCAACTCAGGGTTTCATAGGCAATGTCTTTCCAAAAACAATTTATTTTTTACTACTTCGATCTTGCGTTTAGTACCGATAGCGTTCGCTCATAATCCGGAAGCATACTATCTTCCTCTCACTTTCTGTCTTGAATTTTTCTGTGCACACAAAGGTGGCCGAAGAAAAGTCTACGGAGACGAAGTTGGCCGCCCTGTTACGGGAGCTTGATCCACTCAGATCCAACGAAGCTACAAGCTGGACGAATGATCCGACAAGTTTGCTGAAATAATTACTCGCCTGCGATGTGTATATTCACCTGTGTATATGTGATCATCTTTTACTCTTAGACGACACCAGTCCCTAAACTTCAACTGGTAATCTAGCTGTGAAGCTGCTCTTGTTTAACTGCTTTTATTTTTCTCATTTAATCGTTCCGTTTCGTTTCACTACTTTCCTTCGCGCAGTCTGATCTGAATCATTTGCTCTAGTCTTCCCAAGACAAACTGTCCTACCGACTATTTATCCATTTGTCTGTTTGTCAGTGATAATATTGCCCTATATTTTTGATCCGATTTCTCCCCTGTTCCTGACGAATTTAGTACTTGATATGGATAGAGCGATACAGCGATCATACGACACGTCACGTTTGAATTTCTTCACCCAATCGAAATAAGGATATCTATTCGTCATGGCAACATTCTCTCCACTGGATCCAGTAAGCAGTGCACAGAACGGCATGACTTTGATTAACTTACTGCTTGTCACACGAAGCTGCACATGATACACAATTAGTTGAATCGAACCGGGATACTCGATTTTCTTTAGAAAGCAACTCTTGTCGGGATCAAGTTACGTGCAGTTACTCGTGATGGATATGCACATAACCTCCTAGGACCTTATGTTTTTCTCCGGCACTCTACATTTTAGGATTAGGTTTCTGGTTATCCGTAATGGTATAGTGGGTACCTTCGAGGCTATAGGGTATATCTATTCCACTTAACGCACGCGGAAACACGCATATATATATATATATATATATATATATATATATATATATATATATATATATATATATATATATATATATATATATATATATATATATATATAGGTAGTGTCAGTTGTAACTCAGAAAATGTACTCAGTGCATAGTTCAAGCTTCGTAAATTAACTAATGCATGTCAAGCCATCGGGTAATTATACTAATTTATTCAAAGTGCCCTCTTATTTTCGTTGATTCTTTTCTGCGCTATGGGCAGTTGAATGTGCGTGACTTTGGTTAACACAGTAAACGGCTCTGAGTAAAGTAAGCAAAAAATGTGACAATGTGTGGAAATATAATTAAACTGATCAACAGGATCACATAAATTATTCTAGGTTATATTTATACCGGGTCACTACCCAAAGAATGTGGTGGAAGCCGTTTCGCGGCGAACGTAGTTTCCATGGTTGTGCCTATCTGAGAGGGTCAAGAGAAATTCTTTCATAATTCAGCGATTTCACGTTATGTGTGTTGTAAAACTTGCACCTAACGATGATCGTCCAGTATTCCGAAAAATGGGAATTCCAGTTGACATCAAGATCACTTGAGTGCACCTCGTTAGTCGCTAATACTGTTATCACGATAGCAAGGGAAAGATCCACTGAAAATGAATTTTTTGGCATCTTTTACTTTGAATCTTCTTTAACATATCTTTCTCAGTGTTTTAATGCAAATAGGAGCACCACTTATCGGATAAAACACAGAAAAGCTACCATAAAAACATTGCAGAGGTAGGAGACCTGAATAGGACGGTGTTATGTGCATTACGCTCAAAAACAGTGCCGGAAATCCCTGTCCTTAATCCAGCGAGAGGATATTCCCGGGCCATGTCACTCCCCGTTGGACAAGATAGCAGCTATTTTCAATGGGATTAGTATCACCAGATATGAAGGCTGAATGGCAAACCCAACAAATGAGAGTACGTATTGGTTCCATCAGAGGATTCAAATCACGAGGCCTGTCATGTTGACCATGGGTTTCTTTTTCGTGTAAGTGTTTGGTATATGATGATCCGTGGAAGACTCAGAAAAAGACATTTGCAATAGATATTTCTCCCGAAGAATTATTCCGTTGGTTACTGATATATCATAAAAACCAAAATTACTAATGTGGATCGGAATAAAATGTGGTTGAATTTTCTGATGTACTTCAGTTGAAGACGATCTCAATCGCCGAGAAATCTCCATTGTTATGACTGAAAAATTTGCCGGATTCAACGAAAAGAAGTCACCTTGGTATGCAATTGTTTTTCCAGATAACGCTGCATGCTGTTTTCTCGAGGGGTTTGTAAATAAAGTCACGCAAAACAGTTGGTATGTTCACTTATCACTGTAAGACCTGTAAAAACATGCTCAACCTCAAAGTCCAACCCATACAATTATCGCAGATTTAAATGTAATCATAAAACTCCCTGTTTTGGAGAGAGTAATCCGAGGACTGCCTACACACTGGCCGTTGGAGTCAAAAGTGAAACATATAATGGAGCCCCAAATAGAAAATTATATGATCACCAACGTGGTGGACTCTGAGCTGAGGAGACTGAAAAATTCTGGATAATGAGGGCAGACCAAATGCCTCATATTGTGTATGAACACTGTGATCCTAATAATGTTTGGGTTATTTCAATGTGAAAGTAATCTTGTTTCATTTTGCCGCAGAGACTCCTACTCTGTCAAAATTGTAGGCGACTGGTATTGGCGAGAATATGGTTTCGTCTGCTTTTTGGCATATTTGTTCACCACAGCTAATCTAATCAGTTAAACTCTAACCGTCATAAAGCAATATTTTTGCGAATTTTCAATCAATTTCACCGAAATAAGAGCAGGTGGCATGACCAATCCCGAGGATTCGTAATCATGGTGACAATATGTAAGAAATTCGTGTGCTCTATTCATTCAGTTGTGAAGCCCTGAAAATAAAACTTGGTTGCTGTCGTGTATTTTCAGTTTATATGTATATAAATCCTATGCGTAAACTAATACCTTCGAAAACATCACTTCCAGCTGGTAATAAGCGTTCAAGGTACTTAAAGCCAAATGAAGTATCATCAGTGACACACATTACTCGCAGGTGATTGTGAAATATGTAAATACTTAAAGTTGTCGACTAACTTAAGCTGATCACCTTAAAGGGTGAGTGCAGGTACAGGTTCCTGCCAGTCTTGCAAAAGCACTTTGTACTTGGCAGACTCAAAGAGCATCTGCCCGGTATGCAGAGGGTCGCCGGTTCGACTCCGGCTCGCGGCGTCCGACTTTTCGATGTGAAGAATGCAAGTGGATTTTCCAAAAACATAAATCTGGATACCTCAATCGCCACGCGTTCAGAGCGTGCTGTATTGTCTGTGCATTACGACCCAGCAAGGCAATATCATCGGCATATTCCAAGTGGGAAACTCTTGTCCGTGAGAGGAGTTTAACTTCGCCGTTTGGAAGACCAGACAAGCCGTTCCGTAGCATATGCTCTATAACAGAATTGAAGAGAAGTCAGGATACAGGGCACTGTTGTATTAGTCCACTTGAGACGACGAAGGAAGGCGAAAGCTGGCGGTAAACCCTTACCTGACCTGAAGGTGGAGATTTCGTGGATAAATCCACGACCAGCACGAAACCGAGCTTGCTCCTGTCCAGTCTACTCTTCCCATGTTTTCAACCCGCGAAGGATGTGGGACACAAACAGCTTCAGTGCTATCGGGATAATGTTTGCATCCTTATGGTTAGCGCGGTCACTGTGCGAGCCTTTCTCTAGGATGGGGAGAACAAAGGATTCCCCACCCAGAAGGCAGGAACCTGCTCAGAATTCCAAACTCCTGAGAAGAAATGAACTTGTGCAACGAGCAGCAACTCATCATCTTTGAAAAAGGCTTAGGAAAGGCCATTTGAGCCTGGCATTTTGTGACGTCCAACCGCTTGGACTTAATTTCGGATCTCCGCTTCGGTAGATGGCTTTGTCGAAACGCGCCACTGGACGTGTGCCGAAAGAGGTATAAGTGAGGCTTACGTTGACGGCCAGCGGAAATGTACTGAACTGAAAGTGCTCCACCCTGCGTTCAAGACGCTGCTGTTGATTATGAATTAGGGAACCGTCAGCTTCACAGATTGTTTCACTCACGTACCGGTGACAGGAATGAAACAGAACAGCTTACGGGAATTAGCCATGGCGGCAGCACGTTTTGTGCCTAATGCATTTTCCGACCAACAGATTTCGTGGTCCCTAAAATGATTCGCGTTAAGTGCATATCTCGTTACGAGACCTGCTTCGTTATACTTGCCCCCAGCCGGGATAGACTGGTTCAACAGAAACCCAGAATCTTGCTGCACGATGAGGCAGGCTGCAACTTACTTGGTCTGTGGAATGCAAAGCACTATTGATAAGCCCCCAGCGCTGAATAATGTTATCAGATGCGGCTGCAGCTAGCTTTTCATCCGGCGTGTTTTGACAAAAGCATAGGCGAGGTAGATCGGAAGACTTACCACAAACTAACCGTCGTTGCGGTGTGAGTTTGGAGCGCCCGCCGAAGCACATGGACAGCTTGGTGCAGACTAATGCGTGGTCGGAATCAGTTTGGACTTTCTAGTACGAACGACAATCCTGTATGCAACCCTGCCATTTGCGGCATGTATCGGTGTGATCGATCTGAGTCCGCTGTTGACTCGAAGAGGGCGGGTGCCGCGCGATGTATGGGCGACTAAAACACCTGCAGTTCGTACTAGCGATGGCCTGAGCACAGGGCCAAAAGCCGTTCCTCATTTTTGCAAGCAACAGGAACCAAGTCTAAAAGGGCCTCCGTTCGGTAACAGCCAGCCAACTCTAGCATTCAGAGCCGCAAAAGTCACGATATCTGTTCGGCTTTCTTTACATGAGAGGACGTGGTGCTTTTGGCAAAAGTTATCTGTGGGTGCATTCCCCGATTTGCCAAACAGATTACATCCATATGAATGGTGATTGCTCACTTTGCACGAACTCCTGAGTCTCCGTACAAACGATTGCCGACTGGGTTCCAGTCTAGGGGCGTCGCTTCAGCTCTTTCACTGAGAGCAATGCCAACGCAAGCAAGATCAAGAGTCGCATCCTCAGCGTTCCCAGAAAGGCATAAGTGAGAATTCACGGAGGGATCAGATGTGGGCGTCGATCACATGACGGAACCGGAGCTTTGAGTGCGAGTCTCTTGAGTTCAACACATCGAGTGCAAGGGATTCAAACGTACGAGCTGAACCCGCCTGTTGACCTACGCGTATCAGGATTCGCTCGTTGAACGTGGCTAGTTTGAATGGTCATCGAAGACGAAGCAATATACCAGCAGGTGGTAGCGGGTTCAGTGGGACCCGGAGGCTAGTCTAAGGAGGAGACATAACATGCGCGCTGTTTCCACTAGTGACAATACAGCGGGCATGGCCGACCGAAGAACCTGCTGGGTGTGGAAATGGGAGAGCAAGTGGGAAGCGAGTGGAGATGGATAGAGAATTTGTGTACGGCGTAGGAGAGTGGTCGTTTGTGCGCATGGAAGGGCAGTCAATCATAGTAGTGAACTCTTTCACGGTAATTTGTGTTGCAGGCTATTTTTTTACTCGATCTCAGTTCAGAGTTGGTATTCTTTTCGAGGATGCGCCTCCAGCCTTTACGCAACCAAGCGCGTCCTACAAGGCAGCAGCGTTGGTCTAGATGAGCTGGTGACTAACTGTGTGATTCATTGGCCTTTTCCGGGAACCTCTGGGAGCCGGTGACTGATTGGTCAGTTCATTCACCGTTCGAATGAGGCCGACATCCTGGTTGTTCAGTACAACTCTCCACCAAAAAAAACCAGTGAGAATAGCGTTGCACACCGTATACGCCACCCGTGGTTTATTTGGAATCAGGGTTTAGCCGTCACTCCTAGGCTGACTGTCGGTCAACCAACCCGGTAGAGAGCGTTAGACATTCGCTCTCGTCGACTAGGAAATAGGTAAATGGTGCTAGGCATCGTAAAAACGGACACTCGGCCCTTGTGTTTGTGTGATTTGGTCTCCAAAGTAGTGATAATTGCCAGTCAAATTACCTCACAGACTGTTAGATGAAGAACGCTTCTTTGAAGACTGGACACTTCGAATTCCTCCGTGCACACATGGACGCCCGTTGGTAAGACGGACGTTCCGGCATATTCAAATCCTCCGCTCCCGGGTGGATGGTGTTTTATATGTTGAGATCATCCGGCTAAACGAGCTATGGTGTTTGAAATGTCGTCGACAGACCGTTCACCTACCGAGGGAGCTATGCTAGGCATAAGGTGGAAAGCCGGGACTGCGACGGTAGTTTGACCTCCAGGGAAGACATCTTATCTTTCAATTCAGTGAAACGGGAACTCCACTGCAACACCGGTTTGGGTTTTCAACATCCATCGGTCGTAGAAATACTCTGCGGTTAAAGAGATTTCGTATCCCATGGCCCTGGCTAATGATAGCGAGCGATAAGCAGGCTTGATCGATAGGGTAAGCTCTTATAAAGACAGCCTATAACATGTCAGGATACTGGCCGTTCCATGAATTTTCAACGACATGTTGATAACAGCAGATTCACTTGCTCCACTACTAATCAACTGGACAGCTCTAACCTTTATCAGTCACGCAGTGGTGTTCACGCCACTGCAAGTGAACCGAATGGTTGCCTAAATGGCAGTATTAGTGTCTCATCTAACTCCTTTATCAACACCCAAGGAACTCCTTCCGACCCCAGAATCTATCTCGATTGAATGTGGTTGTGGCTTTCTTGTGTTCATGAAATTCTAGAAAATATATGGTTTGGATAGAAAAATCCGGGTTGTGCATAAAATGCAATATTTGTAGGCATCAGAAATGCCGCAGAATGACATTCGTCTGAAGTACCTTGCTAGTTGTGGTTTTAGCAAGCCAGGACGACGGAATGGTATTGCAGGGAAGCATGAATATACCTGGTGGTGGGCTCTCTATGGGCTTTGTGATGGATGACTATATGAGATAAAATCAGGGTTTGCCTATGATATCCGCTTCTTCTCACCAGTGGTAAGTATTTTTACTATTACATTCGTGTGTGTGTGTCTGTGTGTGTATGTGTATGTATGTATGTATGTATGTATGTATGTGTGTGTGTGTGTATGTGTGACTCCGTGACCTTTGGCAATATTTCTACTGTTACTTAGTGGTTAACGTTAATTTGATTTATTCGATCTGTGTATTTCCTGGTTTGATATCCACCAAAGTCTTCTTTCAGAATGTAACAGCTGAATCACTTTAGGATAAACTACGACCAGTCTTTTTTGCCGCATGTACAACAGGCATGTCGGAGAGTGATTTTTTGTCAACACACGGTCATATTTCTAGCCAACAGCAAAATAAACACGCTATGCTTCGTTTAATTTTCTAGTTCATTTTGTGTACATCAATATAATAACCTATGTATAACTTGATAATAAGCACGAAGAAGGAAAACCTGAGTTTATCGTCTAAAGTTTTCTAAATTTGGACTCAAGGGTTATTTTACGATATAAAGACAGCGGTGGTCTGTCGTGATGCGTGCCCATCGTCGACGTTATCTGGGTTGCCAATGTCGAGTATGGTGTTCTTTATTGCGCCTTCTCATTCTCGTCAATCGACAAAAGTATATTTTTGAGCTTAACATACCCAAAGACCTAGCCGGTAGAGATTCTAATTTCGGACAACCAATGTGCTGTTCGCGCTTACCTACGACCTGTTGCAGCTTGAATCTCCACTATCTGACTTGCTGATTTCTGACTGTAACTACTGACCAAGTTAGTAGTAGATGGTCCCTCCGTTAAAAAAAGTATCAATTAGAAAGCATAGTATTGGGTGTTTTACTTTGCTTGTGATTGAACTTGAAAATGAGCGACTCAAGAGGAGAGTGAGGGAACGAGTCTGACAGTCCACGGGACGTCAAGAAAGTGTGACTTCTTGTCCAGGTTTACAATAAATGTTTAGTTATTTCTCACGTATATCAGGGACTCCTGGTACGTGCCATGACTGGGGACATGTTTGCAAGACTTGAGAGCTTTGCTTAGTCTAACCGTTCACTGTCTACCTACCCGGTGATGTACACTCTGATGATGAATGCCATTTTGTGGTTGAATCTCGCAACTTACTGCCTGAATAATTTTTAGTAGACAAAACAGTGCAAATTCCACAAAAATGAGAATGAGGTCAGGTGCATGCTCCACGCCAATTTAAGTAACTGTGAATGTTCGCATTTAGTGAAACGAATTAGTATGCTCAGCCGTTAAGTCGCTCAGATTATTTACTCTATGTTTTGCACAGATGCGAAACAAATACTGCGTAAGAATTCGTCTTTAAGTAATATTCCTTGGAAATATATGGGGAGCTAATGACGGTTAAGCGTGGTAAAGTCAGTAATCCAAATGAGTTTCCTCCGGGGGTACGAACTACGTTTGCTCTCATTTCATCTTTATTGTGAACAAGTTTATTCAAACTATTTTTATTCCGAAAAGTGTGACGAACAATGGATTATCGAGGTATGCATCACACTGGTGCTAGTTAAAGGCATTTCTGAATTACGATGCATATCTCAGACATCAACTGCCATAATGAGTCTTTTTGCAATAAAATACCAGTGATTTAAGGACATATGGCTCTGCTCAGGTTGAACTCAGTCACCGAAGCTCCACAGTTGATGACCTTGTATGTTTTTCCCAATGACATTTAACTTATATTCCAAAGAAAATCTGAACCTGTCACCATTTGTTTTCGATAATATAGAGATGAATTGAATTGCGGAAAAAAGCGCTGAATATACCAGCTGCAGGTGTCAACCAGCCATCTACTGGAATTCCGTTGTCCGATCCCTTTATTAATGGTGAACAACTAACACGCTGCCGAGATCAAAAATGTGCACCTCCATGCTAGGCTTCCTCGGGGTATCCCACTATCAATCTGTTTCTCTTTCACATATGCCCATAAAAACTAAAGTTTCAGAGTTGTCCAGTTTATTACTTCAGTGAAAATACTGCTCCATAAATCTGATGATACCTGAAATCCGAAAATACCGGTCGAATTCCAATTCCTGCTAATAAGAGAATTGTTAGTGGCCACAATTTCGGTAACCGCCGTGCATCGGGAAAAAATCCATTGTGGTACCCGTGATCGGATGATCAATGGTATCGTTGTTTACTACTTTTGATGTCATGAACATCTTCCCAAGGGACAGAAAAGTTTGGCAAGATGGCTACACCGTCGTGGTTTTTGTGCTTTAGTTCCCTACTTCAATGTAAGTGGTTGCCAGTTGCATTGGTCACGGGAACCAGCGTACGCAACTTAATGAATCATCCGCATTTAACTGAGCCTAGCCTTCGTTGATTGCTGTACCGCGCACTGGTATTGTTGTCCTTGTCCACTAACCTCAAACTTTATTCCGTTTTTCCTCTCCGATCCAATGATTTTACTTTAGGAAGCGCCCAACTTTACAATCGTTTAAATAACATTGTGAGGATCGAGGATGTTGAATAAGAATAACAAATGGCATAATTTCGTTTCAAACAGTGCCATTAAAGCAAACCAGAATTATGTTATTTTTCCCGAAAGGCCATGTACGAACCGTTTTTTTCAGTCCGACTTGATTATTACTTCTGCAGTTGTTGACGGCAAACCGATTCTCCAGTGCATGCTTCGTGTGAGTGTGCGTGTGTATGTAAAGGAGTATCTGTGCCTTGACTACAACTTAGAAAAATAAAGTATTCTGCGGATGACCGGCTAAACCCGGTCAACATATTACGACAGAGCCAGTGAGCATCGCTGGAAGACCAGTCACAGTTATACGTGAATATATGGAGTGGTCCACCGTCGACTGACGCGACTGAAAGGCTTATGCGAGCGGGGTTATCGAGTGGAATATTCAGGATGAAAATCAACATGACAAAAGTTAGGGTGCGACTCACCAGTATCGGAGGAGTCTAGGGACATCTGACATCGATAGATGGGTTGACGAATTGAGACTAGCTTACTGTTTTTGTTAGGGTATAGGAATGGCATCATGGCGCTACCACGTGAAACACCTTTTAAACTTGAAATTAAGCCGTTGATTATTCAAGGGAATCCTGTGTTATTCACCATGAAGACACCAAGTTTTTAACTGGCATAAGAAAGTGAATCACGCATCTTTTGACCAGTTCGAAAAACAGTTCGGAATATATACGACTGTTTATGTGAATACCTCGAAATAAAACCGAAATCTTACTTTGATAATGTGGACAATATTACGGGAGAGAAACAGACTGAGTTTGGCGAAAACCTAAACTTGATCGATGCAGACTGTCATCGGACTTATTGGGTGGACTATGCATGATTTCGTCACATTTAGAAAGTATGACTACGTGGCCTGCATGAATACATTTTTCTAAAGCTACATCATACTCAGGTGCATTTTCAGTAGTCAGAGGCTTGAATCACTGTGACAATGGAGGTAAAATAGATCGAATTACTAATATTTTCGGAAAATTATGCAAATAAGTTGGTTTTTACCTGTAAGGAAACTTGAAAATCTGACCCCGTAACGCGATAGTATCAGACCGATCATCGCCAACACGTTATGCTATACTTAAGAACTCATCAAAATTAGGTATTAATTGGACCACAGAGCATTTTTGGGAAGTATCTTGATCAATAAAACTATTCAGCCTTAGAACTGGCTGGTCTTTCCGCCTCTGTGTGTTTTTATTCGTCACGTTATACTTTCTTATCAACTAGGCGGCTAAATGGGACACGATCTCACGTCTAAGGATATTGTCGAAATTTGTCAGATATCGTGAATTTTGAAACTGATCTATCCCCACCGTGCAGCGTTGCATCACGGCACAAAACTTTTCTTTTAATTACATCCACCACTTCGTGAGCGGTAAGTATAGTAGATTCGATATTTTAAACGAGACAAGCCTGCACTTTTCGGGGCATTTCCAATTGATCTTATAGCTCAGAAAGTTATCACATCCCGAAAATGAAACTCTTCAGTGAGGAGTACATTAATGTTATGACATTTATTACGAATGCTCGGTTTGTTGTACCCAGTGATAAGTCGTAACCTCGGAACGGTGCAAGATAAGATTCACAGACACTGTATTGAATACGACCAGTTTCTTGTCTACACCAATGCATGGCACCATGGGTGGAGGTTAGCTGGATTAGTCATGGTATACTACTTGCAATCTCCACTTTTACCAGATAATCATATAACTGAATAGCGTATGTCTCAGATGAGTGCAGTAATTCCGTCAACAATTCTAAAAAAATATGTTATCCTCAATTCCCCAAAAAGCTGGACTCAGATTGACCAGATTGTCATTGGTCATCGCTGGCGTAGTCAATTGAAGATAGTCGTTCATATTGGTCTACATGAATGAATTCATACTAAGATTTGCTGCGAGCTTCTATACAAAAATTCGAAGCCGAATTCGTGCTCACGGCGATCATTCATCCGGCTTCACCAAAAGAATTCATGTACGGCAGCTTTGCTATCCATAAACCTCCATCTTCAAAGTTATGGTTGGATTGGTTCTTCTGATATTTTCATCTCCGTGTGAGAATAGCGCCTTTGTTCTGCACCCACGAAGTAGACTGTCCGACTTGGAATATGCGCAAGATATTGTTCGTCTGAGTGAAGATCCAGGTAAGTTGCAAGCTCTCCTAGATAGCCTAAACAACAGTGTAGTAATGTTTGGGATGCGTTTTGCATCTTCAAAGTGTAAAGCGCTGCTGCAAGACTGAGTTGGTGCTACAATAAACCTCTTATTGACAGGAGAAACGCCAGTTGAAGTAAATCAATTTAGTTACCTGAGCAGTTCCATCTCATCAGGTGGACAGATATCGCATGAAGTGTTATCGCATATATAGAAGCTGTGATTGGATTTTGCTAATATGATTCACCCGTGGAGTCGGCGTGACATCCGATTGTTTGTCAAGGGTAGAGTGTACATTGTGACACTTAGGTCCGTTCTTTCATATGACTCAAAAATATTGGCCGTAAAGTTAGAAGATATGCGACGACTGTCAGTGTTTGAGCATCCGTATCATTGCCCGAAAATCGTAGGAGCATCATTTCAACATTGCTCAGGTTAGGAGTAGGGCGTTCGGAAATAGAGATCACTCTCTGGATCAAGTACTGAATCTAAACAGGTGAAGGTGATTAGGACATGTATTACGCATGTCCATCGATAGACTCTCTCGGCTTATTCTGTTTTCTGAGAGGTAATGGTTGGTAGGTGGGTGGTAGGTAGTTAGTAGTCAGTACATGACAGGCTAGATAGGTATGAAAATCAAGACGAATAGACTTGGCCAAGTAGGACAAGTTAAACTTCTGAGTTAGGGCCCACGAGGCCCGCCTACCAGAGAGTTGGAGACATCGAGTGACATGGCTGGATGTCGCGGCCAGTGGCGTAGTTGAATTTGGACTCTTTCTTTCTTTTTATGATTTCCTTATACTACCCGGCTTTAGGCTCGTTTCCGCTTCATGCTTCTATCCTTTTTGCTTTTGAATGGACTATTCTGATAGGCAGTATCCGAAATGTGAAGCGTAATGGTGAGGGGTAATGACTGAATGAACTGATTTACTGACTATATATATATATATATATATATATATATATATATATATATATATATATATATATATATAATGTATGTTTATGTTCGCTGCCCTGAATCCTAAATGAGATGACCGTGTGCAATTTACCTGCGGAATGTGGAAATGTAGGGTGAGTAGGCAGAAGAGAAGCATGTGAGTATGTTCGATAGGAGCAGATAACTGCAAAACCGGTCCTGTGCTTCTGTGAATTTTTATTCAACCCCCTACTATGGTCGTAGAATGTTACTTAAAAAAATCAGTGCCCCTTCGCAGTGATGTTCTTCATTTTCGACAAACTCAATAAACTAGTAGATTAGAGTTTTAACGAGATCAGTATCATTTTTGATGGCTAATCAGTTTCCAGCTATAATCTTATTTGGATCGAATGGAGAGTGCATGGACGGGTAGTCCATCTTTAGAATCACACGGTGATTCTTCCAAAGTACCCGGTAAGCATACCTGATGAGCGGCCATAACCGCGAAACGGGTCGTATGCATCCGGGGAAGTTTTGTCCTGTCATCCGGATACAATCCTATGCTTCTCTGGTCAATTTCATTTTGATACTATTAGGAAAATCCTTAACACCTGGAAACCAAACCAATGTGTGACTTTGTTTCTAAAATTGCTCGGGTCTGAAATCATCCAAGAAACAGACACCAAAGGGCTAATCAGAACAAAGATAGTGCCTAAATAAAAGCATGTTTATACTTTATCTTCTAACAATGTATTCTTTGGTGAAATTGCTGCAAAACTTGGGATATTTGATGTTTCTTCACGACTGGTTGTTATTCGAAGCCTGGTAATTGTTTCACCTTTATTGTATTTACTGTAACTGAGTGTCTGAGTTGAATAGGTTAAGTGTCTACACCGGTGTAGAGTCAAGTGCTGTGGATGGCTGACATAATTCAAACATGTCTTCTGTTCGGCCCTGAAACGGATTGTTAACAAAAATCCGCAGTCTATTCCGTGACAAGATTCTTGTCTACTACTGGATGCGAATTCGCATACTGAAGTAGACAGTATCTACAGATGGATAAACAAAGATTCTCTGAACCCTAAGTCCGATTTCAAGCATGTTTATCCGATGACTCTCTGTCCATTCATCTTTATGCTCGTACACTCCGCAAGTGTTTTGTTCACAATAGTCTCACTTGTGCGTTGGGAGTGTGAGTGGATGTGGATGTGGTTTAGACTGCGGCACGGATTCAGCACCGCTACCATTAGTATGCAAACAGAATCGGCAGGAGGAGAGGCGCCCGTAAAAACCGGAAATCGATAAAAGTTAAATTTGGAGTCAGCGGGACTTTGAGCATTATAATTACATTAGAACGCAAGCAACCAAAAAAAGTTACGTGAGCAAATTCATGCATCAAGTTAATCAGTAGAGAAATTATTCCAAAGCTCATGTTACGGCATTGTTCCTTTTCTGCGAACGACAGAAACTGTCTCCAAAATGTGAAATACTATCCATCCTATAATGTACGTATATTAGAAACCAAAAAATAAATCAAAAGCAATGTTCTGAGTGTTTTATCAGTAAGGCGAACAGCATGACGTTATGATTCATCAAAACGAAGATATTATTTAGCAGTCTTTTTTCTTTTCACCATTGCAACTAGCTGGAATGCTTCAGCCTTATCCCATCAGTTTAGCGTCATCGGTAGATCAAGTACTGCATTCCTTTGGTGTACTACGATTTAAAAGCCTTTTCCAAGTGTCACACAGAAAATCTATTGGACCCCCCCCCCCCCCCCGTTTAGTAGAACTTACGAGTTCTTGTAGTGGAAACTCCCAAGATTTTTTTTCTCAATGAAAATTAGCCATTTTTATGGTTATCAAGTAAAGAGTCAACGAATTTGTTTTCCAACTATGTCGCTTTTTGGTCTCTGAAATGCTCCAGATCGTTTAGTCTTCCACCTCTGTGGGTTAGGAACTGAAGCTTAGACGTGACTCACGCTGTGGTATCTCACGCGTGCTCTACAATCTCGTGGTACATGTTTTCCTTCAAAATTGCTATAAGATCACGGCCTGTCTTATTTCGTTGAGTCGCTTTTATTATATTGGAGCCAGGGTAGCTGTAATAATGTGGAAGATCATTTTTGTCAACAAAGCGATTAGTTAATGGATTCTAATCTTTGCTGACTTAGTTTTTGACAAATTTTCTTGAAGAATGGTCTTTGATTCACTTACAAGCAATCTGAAGATCATTTTTTTGAAGCTTCATCGTTTATATGATGTTGCATACATGGCTTTGGTCAGTTCATCAACTATCGTTGGTAGGTAAATAATTCAGATTGGCTTCAATCTTCGCTGCCAACTGGTTATTTGAAAATGGCTTGTTTAAGTTCACTTGACACCATCCGGTTTTGGCTTGCCGCCGTTTCTTCCTTCTGGTTGTAGAAGCTTGACACATCCTGGTTCGCTGGCTCCGGTCTACAGCCAGTACATTCTCTCACTTCCTGCACACCCGATTTATCCGAGATTCATTACCGAAAGAGGCAGTGTATACCGCTTTCGGATTAATTTGAGGAACCATCATGTTGATTTGCGAAATTGTCACATAGACTGAAGAAAACGTCACAGATTTCTCAACCAGTCAGTTTAGTTTTGAGAACCAGAAGCAGTGGTTGTTCTTCACATTCGCTAGCCCGAAGGCATCAAACCTAACGTGCCGTCATTTACGCTGACAGGATGAAGACAGCTTGTCTGTTTCGTGCAAATCATGTGACCATATTGATCAGCCGGATAGACGATCATCCGTGTGCTCGACATGAAGCACGACGGAGGTCTGTGCCATTTTTACAAGGAAAGAGCGCGAGAAGACAGGTGCTAAAAGTTTTGCGAAAATGTTGACATCTCCCGATTCTCGTTCTACGTTCTTTCGCCCTCTCCCCCCCCCCCTCTTTTGTGTCAGTTTGGCCCGATCGACTAAACAAAAATGTGACGATACTTTTCGATGTGCCCTTTTGCTTTGTGCTTTACTGATAAACAATCATCAGTGATTCACGGAACAAATTGGCATAACGTTTACATCTGTTTCCGTTGTAAACAAAATCCAAAATCAATATTACTTGGATCAATCAACGGAATGTTCACTGTTCGGTATTCCTGCTTCAAACACTACGTGGTGTCGCAGATTTCATTTGCTTCCCGTTGAATGAATAATCAAGATATAAAACCCATTGCTTCTTACAGACGAAATGAGAATAGTCATTTTACGTGGCTGAATTGTTTAGAGGCATGCCTATCAGTTCGAATTGTTTGTTTACTACACTCAGTTAAGAAAATTTAGATCAAAGTTGAGGGACCTCCATACCGTTCGCTGAAAAGCACTTTAGCATCTCAGGTACTCTACCATCCGAAATACGAGGTCGCACCTTGGTTTTCGAACGACTCCCAAGTAGATCATATTGTTTATGCTCCCAAATTACTTTAGCATGTGGCACCTGCCTCAGTGAGCTTGTAATTTGGGTGGCTGTAGCACTATCATAATCCGGAGGTAACTCTGTTCTAGGCAGAGTGATCACCCACTATTCCAAGCCTTTTTCCTTCTCACGTGAGGCCCCTGTTTCCAACAGAGATTTCTGTCTCCTGTTAGTCAGATCAAGGATTTATTTACCATCCACCTATGGAGCTTACGCAGATAGATTTATTGCTCTATATTTCTTTTCCATTTATTCAACAATCTATAGTTATTTTATTCCTCACTGGCATTCTGGAGGCAATATGTGACCTCTTTTACTCTACTAAAACTATTTTGGTCTGCAACGGTGGACTATGCTCCCCTTATATGAAGTCCTACTTAGGCCTACGAATTGTGCCTACATGTCGTAAAATTATTCAGATTTAATCAGGTCAGTGGTTAAACACTCAAATGCGTAATTCATCGGTCAGTTTCTGCGAACACGATAGCGGGAAATTATGAAACTTCACTTTCGATGACGAATCGAAAGCCGCATCCTCCATGTTGATAAAAACCAACTCAGAGCTGTTTTTGACACACTCATTAACCATTATCCCGCCATCCTATTCATCGTACGAATGTATACCAGTCAAGCCGCTTTCCACTTACAGCATTTATGTGCCTGCCAACTGTCTTACTCATATTTTAACACATGTATATGATGTCGTTTTATGTCAAAACCGTGTGCACTATTGATCTCGATACACTTAGGGAAAAGGTGTCAAACGTTTATAGCTTTTATATCCAGTATGAGGTAATACCGGACCCATGAAGTATTCGGAGTGTTTCATGAGTTTCTCACATTCAGCACTTCCCACTGGCAACTTGGTAATTATTAACGGTATTTTCTCTAGATTCGGCTCCACCAAGTGCCCACGGATAATAATAATTTGCAACCCTTGGTGGACAACCCACATTAGTTGTGTTCAAAAAAATGCGACTTTCGTCTTCTTCTGTTCGTAAGCACAGACCACTCCAGATTCCACAAACCATTCGGTCTGCTTGTGTGAATTATTGTGTTCTTTCAGTCATATTCCACTCTTCACCTTTGGTGTTCTCAGAACTTCTGAAACATAATCTCAACTTTCGATTGCGCGGTCTAAAGATTATCAGGTCTGTATCCTTAATTACTATTCAAGTACTGTAGGTTAAAGTTATGGAGAGACACTGAACCGTTCATAAAGATAGGCCACAAGGTACTCGTAGTCACTATGCACCTGTGACACACGAAACTGTCATTCTGCAAGTCATATATGAAAACACGTCCTAATGTTGGATGTATCCCCTCTCGCATTAGCATCTGTAAGAACTCTCCTGTTTTTCGCCCTTGGCTCCCACAATGGAGGACAACGAGAGGATGGTAATTGATTTGTGCACCAGTCTTGACACACAAACTTCAGTCCTAACTTCATTCCATTATTTATTTGCTTTGAAAAGCGAGTATGGTGATCTTTTGTGCAATATTTTTGAATGAATTGTAATCTCGTGCTTGCAAAAGTTATACAGATATGAATACATGCTTGAATCCACGCATGGGCACATGTATGCACGGACGTGCACACATCCACCCTTTCACGCATTCTCACGTACCTATACACACACACACACACACGCATCCAGACACACACGTTCTTCAACCGGAATAAGTTTTGTTTGATTTCCCGTACATTCTGATGTGCCCAGGGGGCTTATTTATCGTATGTTGGATGGTGTGAGTGTGTGGGCAATCCTCTGAGAGGTTTGTTTAATTGACCTTTCCTGCTCTCTGCTTTCAGCCTTACGCGCTACAAAATTGGTGCTCTAATACGGACATTTATCTATGTAGATCGCAATATTTGTTCGATTAGAATCAGGGCGAATTCGCAGGCATCTCTAACTGCTTCTGCTTGCCTAAAGGCTACATAACCCTAACCAATGAACCACTGCCCCGGGGCCGATGGACGACTCGATCGCTTAAATGTGTGTGTGTGTGTTTGTGTTTGTGTTTGTGTGTGTGTGTGTGTGTGTGTGTGTGTGTGGACATACGTGTGACTCACTTCCCTTCATCTGGTCATGTCAGTCGGTTTTCAGTTAAACTGGTTCCCTTTGATACAGCGAGTTGATTTTTTATTTATTTTTCCCGTACGTGAAGGACGCAACATCCCTTGTGAGTATCCTTGAGTAGTTTTTGTGAACCCAAATCCTCAAGCTTCAAGTTTTGTACAGCCTATCAAGACAATTATTTACTGAATAATCCCATTTCATTATGTATAGAAAACACGAATAGCGAACAAGCTCGTTTTCGGTAATATCATCCTCGTGGCTAATACAGTTACATTTATAGGTTAGGAACGCATAAATTATGAACAAGGCCTGTGTGCTAAAGTGTGATTGGATGGTTATCAAAGTTAGTGTTGCGTAGTAAGGAAAGATAGTAGGGGAAATGTTGTTGTTTTGTGGTTGGGAAAGAGGCCAGTGAACCAATGAACAAGGGTTTCGGGGATTATCCGTTTCCGGTTTCAACCAAAGGGTCAACGTATGGGTCACACTGAGCTCCAGGGTCGGTCTCGGATCGCAGCCAGGGTAGTTTGAGTGCCCATAATCCATGCTGATGTTTTACCAGACATGAAAGGGGTCCAACGGGATCAATGAGGAGAAAATATTCGAAAAACTGCTGGAAAAACTCAATTCAGCCTTTCTACATAACGAAGACCGACTCAACCGACAATGAAAAAAAAAAGTTACAGCGAAATACCGTCATTCCCCAAGCCATCATGAATACTCACCGTGGAGAGAAAACCACATAGTGGTTTCCTGGAGCCTGATAGCAGAATTTTCCTGTTCCTGACAAGCTGTTGCGAAAAAGACCTACCAGTATGGCAGATGAACTTGGCTGCGAGAAATTAGCGGCCAGTTGTGTCGTACTACGTGGCACCTAATTTTACACGGGGGATCCCCGGTAGTTTCTGTGGTCGACTGGCTGTAAAACCTACCAGAAATATGATCAGCTGATGAATTGGGCAACATATTTATCGTTTGTTGTTCCTACTTGCGCTAAACGAAAACCCTAGGCAAGTAAATAAATCTTATTCAGGCATGGAATAAAACAACTGACCGTTTGACATTTGCGTTATGCTGCAGTACATCCCGTGAAAAATTGAAATCGGTAGACATCGGAAAAGATGCCAGTCCGAACTATTTTAAAAATCCATCACAAAATTGGAGTTCATTTGGAAAACTACCGTGGATTTTGGATACTGAGAAAATTATTCGAGGGCGGATTGCTATGCGAGAACATCCAGTATAGTGTGTAAGCATGTTGCGGCTCAGCTAACTAGACGACTCACCTTCACACAGAATATTAAATCCACATTTTTGCAGCAAAAGAATAAACATTTTTAGAATGTTATTCAAAACCTGTGAAAATTAGTCACGAAGTAGATGTTGTTGCTCCGATTGCTAGAAAACTTTCAATACCAAAAGATGAGAATGCCGGGTATTAAACGAAACTTTTGGTTAAGTTTATGTTGCAGAATGGTTGAAAGATGTAAAGTGCGCATCACTAACGAACGTTGCTGTAAGATTGATAACCATTATGTGATTTATTCCTTGTTACCCTCTCTCTCTCTGAATGCAGTATCTCCGAAAAAGGAAAACGTTTGACCGATCCTGACTAGAGTTTCTTGCTTGGGCTGTTGCTCATGGATTCAGCGGAACATCCACTTAACTCAGGATTCTACGGAAATTACTCCAGTACTCTGAACAAATAAAGCAGCAGGAGAGGTACGGAGACTGATATGTCCCGTTCACTTCCTTTTTGGACTCGATGAGTGGTCCTTTGATCACCGCTCTAACAACCGTCAAAGGGGATTTCACCAACGTTATGGAGGTAATGAAACTCGATTTGGGCCGCCCCACATCAAATCGGAAACTATCTTTTAGCGGATTTGTTGCTAATGCCAACACACATGGTTTGTGAGCATTGGCGAGACAAATGATTGGCGGTAAAACAGTCTTGCTTCCTTGAACTACACCACTGACTTGAATCGCTCCACTAACACTCAGTACACTGTACAATTAAAAGAAGCTAAAGTAAAAGACATTATGCTAAAAGAAAGTTCCGTGCCGAGCTTCAGGAAATTGTTGCTCTTGCGAGAAGAACATTGATAGGTACTAAAAGTTTTGGCCCAGCTTCTAGCAGAAAAGAGACATCGATTCGCGCTATTTATCTGCAAAACAAAAATTGGCATTATCCCTTCAGTCGGTGCAGACTCTTTTTCTTTGGCCTGATGCCGTAACCAATTGTTGAACCTTTTTCTCAAATTTGCCGCTGTAACACCTGACGGAAAAATAAAGACCATCTGCAGAACAAAGCAATGCCGCCACTGCTCCAAAACCCAACCATTGCACGCTGGAATGCCAACCCATCACTTGATTGAGTGTGAGCTCACAAACGGTGGTGCGTCCTTCTGGTATGGGAAGAACAATTAGGCGAAAGCAGCAAACTAGAAAATAGCAAAACAGTGCATGGGTTCATCAAACCTGGGGTAACTCAACAGATTACCGGCTGACACTATTAGATGAGGGGAATATGCAACAAGTACGTCCACACACACACACGGTATTGGTTGAGCTGTTCATTGGCACCGTGGCGGTGGTTCGTTGGTCAGGGTGAGACAGTCGTCGGACACCCACACGAAAAGTTTTTCTTGTCTTGCGAAACAGTTCACCTATACCGCAGTTTGACGAAGTGACTGCGATTCGAAAAGAAAAGCTTGACTTGTGAAAGTAAAGTGAATTACTCGACTGTTTAGTCTTACCCTATTTGGCAGCTTTTCATCGGCCCTCTTCCTGAAAGGTTGTGCTTTGTTGTATAATAAATAACAGGAGAGGTAAAAAGAACATGTTTTAGTGTACGAAGTATATGGTGATTTTGAACCAAATGCCTGTAGTTGTATCTATACAAATTTACGGCTCAATTTTACACATTCCTTAGTATGAACTTGATGAGGTATATCAAAATCCATCATGTTAGAAAGGGTTCAACGAGTTTTTTATGCCCTATGTCTTCATCCGCTTTTTGGTGTGCATGTGAGCAGGCTTTTGAATGGAGTCACTCAATTGGCAATATCGTACCGGAAAAGATTGAATAGGTGAAATAAATAAATGGTGAAGTGGATTATCTACACCCCTTGGTACATATATCCCACCTAACAGAGAGAGCAGAACACAGTAGAAGCAGAATCAGATTAGTACTAGCTGATCAGTTAGACGGAGTAAACCGCGTATTCAAAAGGATTTTGACGTTCCTCAAAAACAAGTCACACGCTAAATTGATCATTGATTAAACAGAAATGACCCCGTTTATTCTTACCTCAGATGTGCCAATGAATGAAAAACCTACATCTACAACAATAACGTGTACGTACGCGGCTAATTCATTAAGGAAGCAAACCCTACGGTGAGTTCTAGTTACATTTTCCTTGGTCGCAATCAATGTGAATTTGCGATTGGGCTTGATGGTACCCAGTGCCTTGCCGTTGGCGATTTCTTCCGGCCAGTCAATCTGGGAATGTTGCTGGCCAATGATAAGCACCAATTTTACAGTTTGTAACATTCAGTGATCTCCTTTCCAGTATGAACGTGGTTGCAGGTATTCATTTATCAATTGACGCCAAAGAGTACTGAAATAGGTTGCCCCTTTTTCCTGCTTTGATTAACCTATTATCGTAGGTCATATCCTATCGACTTCACAGATTTGTATGTAGATGCTTCTTTGGTCTTCGATGAACAGTTAAATACGACTCTTACGTTGCACGACTGTGTTCGATTCGGTTTTAGGTACGAATTATGGTTGTGATTCGATTACTTCTGCAAGTTGCTCGGTAAACAAAAACTTCGTTTCTGGGATTCGATCAATCAGATATCCCGACAGCCAAATCGTCCAGATACAATGAGATTGCTTTATGATTGACCAGTACGTTATTCACCATACCTTCCTGTATGCAGGAACGAGAGAGTACTAAGCAATGAGAGCAGAATGCATACATACTACACTAGTCCCGCCAGTTCTTGGTGCGCGTAATCCGGGTACCAGTCATTCCACTACTGAGGATTGGCCGAGTGTATTCAATTTCTAAACTCATCGAATAGCGACGGATTCTTTATTTGCACGCTACTTGTTTACCTCTTTCACTCAAGATCTGCGGTACATATGGACTCATGCACACGCCTGTACATAAATGCAGCACAGTGATTTTCTAATTTCCTACAGCCCTTCCGGATTTCTTCTTTTCCTCGACTGCTGGTTAATCTCAAGCTCAAATATCAGTGGTTAGTGCAAGCTTGTCTAGATTGCCATAGGAGAATAAAGCCCGCGCACACATAGTCGATTCATCCGGTACCAGATTTAGTTGAGTGAATACTGATTTAGTCGGGCTCGTTATCAATTTCAACGGAATTCACTCAATACGTCATTTTGCACAGAATGGCCTTGGAATCCTCGTCAATGGGATTTGCGCTTATTCTTTGAGTGGAATGCACTTTACTAGGTTTCAAAGGTTTTTGGTCATCATCGCCACAGCCACTGTCTGCTGTTCAGCTAAGTCTATTCAGTTCATAACCTTGCACATCTGCCCTCGGGTTTCGTTTGCTTTCTGACTGCATCGAAGAGTCAGGAGCAAAAGAAAAAGAGCATGAATTCAGTAAGAGCCGAAACAGGGTAGTAAACGGAAATCATGAAGAGAAAGAAAGAGACCAAATGCAACTGCTCCACTGGCCGCGACATCCAGCCACGTCGCTTAATGTCTCCCACGCTCTGGTAGGCGGGCCTTGTGGGCCCTAACTCAGAAGTTCAACTTGTCCTACCTGGCCAAGTCTATTCGTCTTGATTTTCATACCTATCTAGCCTGTCATGTACTGACCACTACCTACCTACCACCCACCTACCAACCATTAACTCTCTCAGAAAACAGAATAAGCCGAGAGAGTCTATCGGTGGACATGCGTAATACATGTCCTAACCATCTTCACCTGTTTAGATTCAGTACTTGATCCAGAGAGTGATCTCTATTCCCGAAAGCCCTACTCCTAACCTGAGCAATGTTGGAATGATGCTGCTACCATTTTCGGGCAATGATACGGATGCTCAAACACTGACAGTCCTCGCCTATCTTCTAACTTTACGGCCAATATTTCTGAGCCATATGAAAGAACGGACCTAAGTGTCACAATGTACACTCCACCCTTGACAAACAATCGTATATCACGCCGACTCCACGGGTGAATGATATTGGCAAAATCCAATCACAGCTTCTATATATGCGATAACACTTCATGCGATATCTGTCCACCTGATGAGATGGAACTGCTCAGGTAACTAAATTGATCTACTTCAACTAGCGCTTCTCCTGTCAATAAGAGGTTTATTGTAGCACCAACTCAGTCTTGCAGCAGAGCTTTACATTTTGAAGATGCAAAACGTATCCCAAACATTACTACACTGTTGTTTAGGCTATCTAGGAGAGCTTGCAACTTACCTGGATCTTCACTCAGACGAACAATATCTTGCGCATATTCCAAGTCGGACAGTCTACTTCGTGGGTGCAGAACAAAGGCGCTATTCTCACACGGAGATGAAAATATCGGAAGAACCAATCCAACCATAACTTTGAAGAGGGAGGTTTGTGGATAGCAAAGCTGCCGTACATGAATTTTTTTTGGTGAAGCCGGATGAATGATCGCCGTGAGCACGAATTCGGCTTCCACTCTTTGCATGCAAGCATTGGAAAAGTGAAATATATTTCTCCGATGCACCTAGAGAATTGTGCGGTGGACTGAATCGAATGCCACTTTAGGATCAAGGAAGACAAAAATTGAGGACTTACGGAAGATCCGTCTTTGCTCTAAGACTTGTCGAAGAGTACAGATGTAGTCGATACAAGTCCGTGTCGGAAAGCGACTTGAGTTTCACACGTATACCTTTCGCGGGCGCTCGATAATCCATGGAAAATAATCCCGGTGTGCAGTTTGGATGCAGTACTTAACAAGCTAATTCTTCTTTTTTTCACAAGAGGATCTGTTACCCTTTTTTAAATCTGCACAATCACCGATTCATACCTTTACCCGGGAATCTGATCACCTTCCCTAATTACCGGGAGGAGCTTTGTTCACTCCGGGAAGAATGCTTTGTCGCCTTCCCTAAAAAAAGATGGAGACAATCCATACGGTTCAGCATCACCGTTTCTTTTCGAATGATCTACCCCTCACATAAACTCCATTTCTGAAGGAACAGTGATATCCAAATGTGCTATTTATCTGACAGGTATATTCTGAAGATCCAATTCATAAGTGAGTCCACAGTACTGTTCATTGGAGTTCGGCCCAACGGTTCAGGTGACGTTTAGATTCGTCAGCCGTTTCTGCTCATACGATTTCCGTCTGTGGGATTCGTGACAGGCAAAGCAAATTTCTGGGTCCTATTGATTTGCCGATGCCCTGAGTTAAAAGCTGATATTATCAAAGCATCCACGAACTATTAAAGGTGCCTGCATAAGTGACATTTGAAACCCCAAAAATGGCTTCTGTGGCCTGCTTTTGTGAACCGTGGCGGCGTGTGCATGCAGATTATTGTTGCCTGCTTTTCGTCAAACGCCGAGTTCACACTGTATGTCCTGTGCAAGAAGCTAAGTAGGAAAAGATTGCCTCTAGCTCTTGTTACAGAAAATGGTAACCTATTTCTCTGCTTATTCCCTTGATGATTGATTGGAAGGACTTGGTTATCCTACTTTGTATATTGCTTGCTGATAACTGTGGGTACTCTTAAGGGTGTGTAGTGATCCGACTGCCCGAAATGAAATCAAAAGTCACACCAACTGGCACTGAAAAGTATTGCTATTTGGCTTATAAAATGCAGCACTTATGCAGGCTTAAGATACGGAAGGGAACACGTTCACACAACTGTTAATCCATCGGGAATGCGACTGGTGGGCATAAATTGCCAGATACGATCACGTGATATGTACGTAGACCATGTGCACGAGACTCGCGCACTGAGAAAATCAATATTCATAATTGGACTGAGATGAGTCATACGGGCATGGAGGCTGACTGGAGTGTATATTGAACAAATAAATACTGACTGGTCTGCATGGATTTTCTCGAACTGCATGTGAATAGGACAGTGTCACCTCAGGGTGCTACATATTCGAATAATCCAGTCCCTTGGCGAACTAGATCAAGCTGTTGACAATTTCTCAATGCAATGAAGATATGCTTGTCATAATACCGCCGGTAAGAGTTCAGCCCATTTATTCAAATCCTGCTGTTTGAAAACCAGTTTTGAATGTTTGTTCTACTGGTGTAAGCTTTTTCAGAAGGAACAATTTGCGGTCATCCATTGGCGTAATTGTGGTACGAAACGGTGATCGAATTTTGACCATACCTATTTGTCACGATTTGCAAAGTCACTAAAAACATTCGTGAGGTACAGTTCAACACAGATCCGTCTGGGAACAGTTCCATCTTTTTTCGCCCACTAAAGCTCCTGTCCCAAACACTGACATTTGTTTTGGATCTAGCGAAGCATTTGAAGAATCTACTGCCAGAAGATCCTCCAGAATGTAATCAATGCTTCGCAGAACAATAAGCATTCGGAGTTAAATTCATTGTGTGATGGATTATGATATTCATAACTGATTATGCATGTGACTTTTATCATTTCCATTGTGTTCACTTACCACAGTATTGTACATACTTTTGCGCCATATACGAAATACTACTTTAAGTCACGCAACATAATCGTTTTCTTATTCCGTAACATTCTGTGTTAGATAATAGCTCAATAATACGTAAAGTACCACACCTTCCGTGGCTGAAGTCAGAGAAGACGATAGACGCTGGTGTATTTGGTGGTTATACCGATAGCCCTGCAAGACTGACGGAGGATGGGAAGCCGTGAATGGTAATGACCGGAACCCACGAACCAAGGAGAGCCCAGTTTCGAAAACAGCTTTGAAAGAAATGGCGATGAGCCAAAGCAGGACGGTTCCGAGTTGAAGTAAACAAACAGGCTTCATACAACCGATCAATGGATGGGATTGAACCTAACCAGAATTCCTAACCGGCGGAAGGAACTGGCTGACGTCTGATTGATCAGTTATTTGGTTAACGGATAACTGACAAAAGTCACCCATATGTCATAGAGGTCTTCCAAAACGGGCCTAACTTCCCTGGATGTGGTTAAGTACACCGAGGTACAATTGTGTCTTACTTTAAGCCACTTCATGTGAATATAAAGAATGACAGTGGGAGTTACGATGTAAAACCACCTACAGTTAATAAAAGGATGGACCCCAAGGAGCGGCTATCAAGCCGATTGCAGACCTTACTACAGACATCTATTTATAAACAAGACGCACCCAAGCTCTAGGCAAGCAATTGCCTTTTCAAGGAGTTTGATGTTATGATGCCAGTGAGGAGCAGTCCCTGAGAGTAAACCGGTGAAAAGTCGGATTTCATGATTAGCTCACTTACACCTGTCTTCCGTTGGCCGGTACTTCTAATCAAACAATTAAGGTTTCGACAACTGTCAACAGAGGAAACCTTCCCCATTTCCCTACATTCAGCAACCCACGATTTCTCACGGTCATTTCTGAAACTATTAGTCAGTTGGCGCCTCAAGGATTTGCGTACTCCGTTGGATGTACCATCCAGGGGGACCGATCTGCTAGCATCCAACAGAGCAACTGATGTCGAAGATATCTATCTTTCGTGAGGCCTACTCGAATCACAATTCTGGTTGGCATTCGAAGAGGCATACAAAGCTTCCTTGATCTGTTCCCAGAGTCCATCTGGGTCGTGCACTTCCAGCTGCCTCGATAACAGTGTAGGCATCTCTGCGTGGAAAGCAGACCCTCGGCTATCATCTATAAGCATCTGCGCAGGACGTGTGGGTTTGGTGTGAGTGCGAGAATGTACCCGTGCGTGATTCGAATCCATTGGTGTGGGCCGAAATGAAAGACAACCGTTAGTTTATCCACGCCAGCGGTGACCAGTCGTGATATGGTCAATCTGAGTCCAACTTTGTGAAGAAGTAGGATGATGCCATGTCAGTCTAGGCCGCTTCCTGTGGCAGAAGTTCGTACTTGCCAGAAAATCTGTGGTCAGAGCGCAGCTAGATGAGACAATCGCCGTTATCAGAGAGATCAGCCGGGATGGCAAACGAATCTCTTATGCCCCTTTCGGAATCCCCCGAACATCCATCTTGAGTGTTGAAATCCCTAACAATGACCACCACGTGTGCTGAACGTATGCATCGAAGCAGGTATGACAAATCTTGATGGAATTCATCCTTGGATTCAGAGGAACTGCAGTCAGTCGGCGCATACACGGACACAATAAACAAGCATCGGTTCAGTCTGGTAATGTTGATACGTATAGAACCGCCCAACCGAACTCCATCCAAATGACTGTTGATTGGAATCCAGTCTAGCTGTTCAGGCTCGTCTGTCATACTCAGAGCTATTTCCATGCAAGCCTGACCACGAGCACTAGACACCGGATGACCCGACTTGCAAAGAGTAGAGTGAGAGACAGGTTGTTTTTCGGGTGTGAAGAGAGACCACAGAAGTGGGGTCTTATATGCATGTTTCGGAAATACAACATACACTTATATTAAAAGTTCCAAGATTTCTAGTGAGAGCAGCCAGTTGTCTTATCTGGTATAGTGTGCGGACTATAGTGGTCAGCTGGTCATCTCCCGCCTGCCACTTGTTTGACTGTACGTTTCGAGCACGCAGCAACCATTAGCGCTACTTCCGATACACTTCCTCGGTACAAGCCAGTGGATGGTCTTTACTTAGGCCCAGTGAGAATACACGCGAATGGCACTCCATGATCTTTTATTGTTGATCTTCCCGACAAACGTGATCTTGGAATCTGATGGAGTGTTTCCTCCTGCAAGAGGGTTGAAGCGGCCGAATGAAGTGAACACGCAGGTCTAAGAAGTGTGTTTTAACAACTAACATTGAACTATCCCTTTCTTCGGATCAGCAATTCCCCGAGAAATGTTGAAAAGATTTTAAATTACAGGAGAGGAAATTGGTGAAGCCCTTTACAGAAAGGATGCTGGAGAGTTCTGGGCGAATTATACTTCCCGGCTACCCACACCGCAGAAGGGTTTTTTTCTTTAGGAACAGTAACCGAAATACTTGACTCAAAAGTCTGACCCACAAGGCGATGGGACGTTAAACTAACACGGAAACGTGACCGAAAAACCCGTGAAAGAACTTCTGGTCTGTCATATGAGAACTGATTATTACATGTATTCTGTCTTGTCTTCGTTGGTGCTTTGTTATCTATCTGCTTTTCGGATTCAGCCCTTAGCACCATGCATCCAAAGGAGCAAGCGAAACGTGGACGGGGCAGCATCGTTTGGGCAGGGGCCCCCCAGCTTAGGCGGGAGATAGCTGCCCAATGAAGTGCGATGACTTCTCCCATCGTCGAGAGAAACCCCAGGTATTCCACTACTACATCCATCTAGTAGAGGTTTTTAGACCGGCAAACTGTTTCTTTCTGTGTTTGCCCGCTGGAGTGTCTTCTCCAGCGGCATACTGGTTAAAACCAGATATTGTCCATTAACCGGTTCTGAGACTGGGCTTTGTCTGGCCTCTTCCCATTGAACTGTGAGGCAGTACTGAATCTTCGCCTTAAGAAAGCCATTTTATGTAGCTCTCGAAGCTAATGCACTGAAGCCATCACACCACACCAAGATAGTGTTATCTTGATAGTGGTCGTGACTAACATTTTCAAATCCCTTTAATGCAGTCTCATCGATCTGCACGCAAACGCAAACAGCCACGATAAAGTGGGTTGCTCATATTTGGTCTTTATCTTTGAAGTCACTTTGTCTTTGATAAACTTTGCTGCACTTCTGCGATTTCAGTCCATCCAAGTTGCACGCTAGGAAAAATTGTCACCCTAGTATTTTTCCTTTGCTTGTGAAGACCAGTTTGGGTAGGCATGCAGATTCCTTTAGTTGACGTCTTAAGGGATAACGCTGCTGTACTGTTGGTACTCACGTTCAATTCTTATATATATATATATATATATATATATATATATATATATATATATATATATATATATATATATAGCGAAGCTAACGAAGTTATTGGATAAGTTACAGACAGCGCCCTGGAGGACCTTGAAGATGTCTTTAAAAAATGGTCAAGCCGTGGAAAACTGAGTGACTTAGAGCATGCCATTTATATCGCTTGTATGTTAAAACCAAACGATCATACCAACTAGGCACATGATAGGCTGAAAACCTACCCAGTTAGCGTTCTGTTCGCAACTTCGAAATATAAATCACTGTTTCAAGCTTGAACGTCGGTTAATCCTAGATTGAGACTAGGCACCAAGGACGGGGCGGATCGTGTGAACTATCTAGGGAGCTAAATAAAGAAAAACAGTGATATCTAGACGGAAACATTAATACGTACATTTATACTCCCACGGAGTACGCTTGAATGAGTTACTCGTGTTGTCCACTTCATATCCCAATAAAATAGAGAAGTTGTTCTCAATGTGTTCCAGTTCAATTATTTCTGCCTCACAGTCGTTAGACCCGGAACCTGTTTACGGATCAGCTTAACTAACTCCAGATCTCTGGCCATCACTGCCTGCGAAATTAAGTAAGGGTGGAATGGAGTGGAGGTTTAAAACAGCAACGTGGTGCTGGCTGTTCCCCTCATCATCAGAAACTTATTTGTTAACGGACCCGACCAGGGAAATTTCGGTGGCTGGAACACGTGCTGCTTCTGGCGGAAAGAAGTCCGCCGCTTCGTGTACTCTTCACAATTCCTGCGTCAGAGTCAAATAAACCGAAGATGTCTGGGATAAGGAATTGCGTGGAGACACTAGAGAGAGTAGATGCCTGTCCTCTTCCTTGCTGGGATGCAACAGATCCCTTCACTAGATCACTGGAACCACCAACAGTTGAGAAAGTAAACCAGGAACAGTGGTGATTCTGTTGTTGTTTGCAATCAACTCTAACTAAGAATACATGTATGGAGACATTGTCAGACTATCTACCCCGCAATGAGAGAGTGACACTTTTCTTTACTGTCCTTTCGTCATTAATAAGTCCAACGCGTGCCTACCTGATTGATCTTCTTCGTACATTGCAATGGTGAGTGGACCGAAGACCAAGCACGCAGACTGAGCTCTGTGTGAACCACTGTAGTTCTACATCACACATCTCTCCTTCTTATTTCCCTACAGCAGAAATTCTTTAAAATTCTTCTCGAATCCAAAACACCGTCGGCCGCTGATCTTGATAGCCTTTATCTAGCAATTCTTAAGTATGGTGCTGCTCGACTTGCCACACCGATCAATAATTTGACTGATAAGTTCCTATCCGAATGTTCGATTCCTGATCTGTGGCCTCCAGGTGCCATCATTCCAATTCGTAAAGGTTCCGACGCCTCTTATGGAGTTAAACGGTTTCGCTCCATTGCCCTCACATCTGCCGCTCTCAGCGTGCCATCTGACCCTTTTCAGTTTGCATATAAACACAAAAGACCCGTCCTTGATACTGCAGCCTGTTTGGTCCATTCTGTCACTAAATACTTAAACAACTCTGAACGATCTGTCCGCTGCTTATTCTTTGATTACCCTTCAGCCCTTGATTCAGTACGCTGATCACGTTTTCTCCAGAAGCTTGAAGCTTTCGACGGTCCCGCAAGGCTACTTTTCTGGATATCAAACTAGTTTCACTATCGAGTTCAGCAAACTAAGGTCGGACAAAATAACTGCAAACCACCTGTTAACAACTCTGATATACCTTAGGGGTGCTGTGCTATCCCCATTTCGTTTTTTCGACCGACATTAGCGACCTTCCGGTTTCTTCTTTATTCAGCATATTTGAATATGCTGATGACGTTACCCTTTGTCAAGTTATTTCTAATTCCCCAGACTTCAGGAAAATCGACAAGAACCTATCTCGAATAAAGTGTCTCTTTCCATTTGGGTTTACAACTGGATCCCTCCAAATGCTTTGAATATGCTTCCAGTCGCCTTCACTCACCTTCCCTACAGATCTCGTTACATTGAATTCAAAATCTTTACCCAGAGTTAGTTCCGTCAAGTATCTGGCTTTTGGCCTAGACATCAACCTAGGATGGACATCTCACATTCAGTACTGTTTCGGTTAACTGTGACGCCTATCTTTTCAAATAAGAAAACTCAGGTGGTTCCAAACACTACCTACAATTGTCTCCTAGTTTATTCTTCAGTGTTCTTCCTGCCTTATTGTATTGTCCATCCGTAATTTTTCCCAGCCTTCTGACACAAGACTCCGAAACCCTTCGCCGCCAATTGCTAACTATCAGCCGAGTTCAATCCCTCCTCTCTGAGTTTCTTTTGACGGAACTTGTCTGCAAACATCCTGAATCTTGCGTAGCCCTAGACCACAAGTTACTACACGATCCAACGCATTTATTACACTCTGACTTACCTGTCATTCTCACTCGTCCACCAGATCTGAATTTTGTCACCTTTCTTCCAGAATTATTGTATATAAAAACTCTCCTGTGCCCTATCTGAGTGGGTTCTGGTCAACAAGGACAAGACTGAAACAGAACTATTTCCTAAATGTAGCCGATGTTTTCTTTTGCACTCTCATATACCTTTGGTGCTCATTGTTACGCACTTTTTTATTTGACCCTAGGTTGGTTAAAGCTTTTTGGCTGAAATGTAAGCAAGTAACCTGCAGAAATCTGTCATACAAATACACAATGACATTCAGAGATATGCGCTTCATCATCTCTCGCTGCACGATGATGTTGATGATGGACCAGCACCAACCTTCGGCTCTTACGCAAGATGACAAATTATCTGAAACCTAATTTCTGATTCAAGCATAGTGCTGATAACTCGATCATAACCGTACTGAACTCGGATTGCTTTCAATGAGACAGCGAAGTATTTTTCGGAAAGGAGACAGCTTTGTTAAGCGTTATATCTTCATCTTAGTGCTATGAACAACATAACGACAACTGGTCTTTCTCAACAGTATCAACGTCATGACTGTTGCGTGCTACTCCGGGATCATTTTCCAACTTTTATGGTAAATTAATCGTACGTTAATTATCTTCCTCTTAAAATAGAAGTAGTTCAGTCTTCAACATAATTTTTTCTCTTTTTTTGTTTATGTTAAAGAACATTTAGAGAGCATAATCATGTCATTGAATCACGAAATATTACAAGTTAACGGATTGAACCAACCAGACAGTACATCGTAATATAATTTCGTGACTATGAACCACTGAAAAAGAGCTTGTTCGCGAATCTGTGTCCTTCAAATACGTGAGCGTTGTCGTGCGTAACCTTATTCATGCTTCCGAACATCCTTTATCCAGCTTTCCTTTAACTGATCTCTAAATCGTCCTAACCAGAAAAGCTACTGGTCTGGGAAAATTACCCCACTGGTGCTTTCTTGATTCAATTGAAAGACCCGTTCTCAATCAGCGGATACCAAGTCATACAACACCGGCCACTGACGAGTTTACACATAACAATACGGTTGTTTTTAGGAGCCAAACAGATGGAAGTCTTTTCTCCGAGCGCAAGCTCATGGAACTGCAAGTTTCCAGTGTGCTCATTTACGGGTACACAAAACACATTTTTATTACCCGGAGAACCTAATTTATGATCGGAAGTATATTTCTCTGTCTTTAAAACTCCTGAAGACGCAAAGGATATATACGAGAGAACGGCGTAACAGTGCAACCAGATAAACAAACTGATGAATCAAACGGAACGCTTCAATTTTCAATTGAATTCAGGGAAGATCAAATGTTGAACTATTTCATCTTACAACAATGATAACCTAAATGGCTCATCTCCTCATGTCGAGTGTTATTCTGCCATTAATCAGACAAGTCGTCTTTACCTCGTATAACTATATCTATCTATAGCTATCAAGTTAGTCTCTTAGCTGAAATAGTATCATTCTTGACCACAAGTTCATTACTTTCTGCGTCATTCACGACAAGAGATATTTCTGGACTTGTTTATTTAAAGTATGGTCAGGATTGCAAGGAGCCTTTAAAGAGTGGTCATTGTAGGTATCAAATCCGGCGTCGATTCTGCCTGGAACTGAACTGTTTTTCGATCCGGAACGACTCTGATTCCACCCTAGGACTCCATCCGCGAATGTTTAAATGTACTGTGTTTTCGTGTTTTGTGATAAACACCCCGCTCCCGCTAGTCCAGGGAACCGTATCGTAGCACTGCACATTCGGCCACAACCACACCTAGCAAACAAATCATTACTATGTGAAGGCACGTTTAAGAGCCATTGACCCGATTCGCTAATAAGCAATCGACAGAAAATTAAGAAACAATTTTGGTGTGCGTATTCGGATGAAATTTTTGGTTGTGGTTTTTCCCCCCGCGGAAAAACATGAACTTAAAAAGGAAACGAGGGCTCGTGCAAACGAGTAACGATTCAAGTAATTTTACGGGGAAAACATCTCATAGCTGTATCCCACAACGATTGAACCGAGGATGATTTCGAGAACAGTGGGACGTCCAAAAATGTACAAGTGTAAGCCTGAAGTGAAAAAATGGTCAGCTGGGCGACTAATGTTGCAACCAGTCATTCAAGCTGCAAATAAACTTCCAGCTCCTAACCTATTTTCTAATCTCGTTTTACCACAGTAACAGAACTTAGCTCACCAATGAAAACCAGGGGAGAATTGCACAGCAGTTCCATCCTTGTTAGGAATCAGCAACGCCGCACATCCACCGAGCCCCCACAGGGACTCGAACCCGAGGTAAACGATAGGGAGCATAAAACAGCTGTACAGTTTTCCCATGGTTTTCAGTAGTAAATCGAACTTTGTAACTGCATGAATAAAGTCAAATCTGTTTTCGTCGGTAAAGTACCAAGACGTGGACGAAAAAAAATTTGCGAAATGAAATTGATGTCTTGTTGTACTTTTCCTGATGGTCAGTGTACTTTTGTCTTGTTTAATTATGCACTGGACAAACGGAAAATTTACCATATATATATATATATATATATATATATATATATATATATATATATATATATATATATATATATATATATATATATATATATATATATATATATACATATATATAGGGTGCGATCTCTCAGACACACCCATTAACTGCAATTCAGCAAACGAGATAAACGAAGTTACTAACTATTTCTAGCTCATCCCTACAGATGGCTCTTAAACACTGGGGCTTCAGCCAGTCTTGTGAAACTACTTTAAACTTGCGTGGAGCAAAATGCACCATACGATTTCGCCATCATAGAAACAAATCAAATCACTTCCGTTCGAGATATTTCAAAAAAAATGTGGATTCAGTTTAGCGCATGAGAGATCACGTCGGAATTACAAGGTAGTAGCAGCAATCGAGAGGTGTGTTGAATCCCAGTGACCCTCAACGCGATGGTTGTGGAAAAGATGTCCTCATTTCCGAATGTTATATATACTTTCAATTCTGTGTATCGCTAACTGAAGCACATGAATTACTAGACAGAAAATATTGTCCAACAATCGGGATCTTCTGCATATACTCCGAAATAACTTCAAAATCAATGCAACGTCGAATAAAATAAGGATCAGACATGAAACAACTTCATCATAGAGGAGAAACGATGTAAAATTAATGATCAGATAAAAGTTAGGAAAGCATGATCGAGATACATAGTCTGATTAGCAGAAAGGATAGAAAACCGCTGGGAAACAGAGGTGATTAGTGGAACAATCGATATATATATATATATATATATATATATATATATATATATATATATATAAATGTATATTAGAATACTGTACTAAATGCATGCATGTTCCTATTGGGCAGGGTTGGCTGGAGTGGATGAGATTTAACAGAAGAGCAGATCGACGAACGGGAAGCGATGAGGGAGCATATGGACGTGACTCGTTGACAAGAGGAAGAGATTCAGGGCCTGAAACGGAAAAAAGCACAATGTGAAAATATAAGCTGGTCAATTGCCTAACACTAACCGGTACCAGTTGAGATTCATTTCAGGAGATTTTGAATCAGTACTTCCTTAAGGTTATAATGAGTTCGCCTTAAATGCGCCTTATCTGACTCGAGTTGAAACGGTTTCGTATTTGCCGCATGAACATCAAAGATTCATTCGGTATCATTATTCTTGTGATCTGACGTATCCAAAATTTGAAACAGTCCTAAACGAATGGGACACATGAGATTCTGGAGATGTTCCACGAGAGCAAAATCACTGCTGTTTTCTTTCATACAGTTGACGGAAAAAATAGCACTGTATGATGATACTGTATCCCGAAACCGTAGATCTGTCTTTAAGTCTTCGATTTTTATTTGTTTGCCGCTCTGCATACAGGAATTTTTACGGTCTTATTCTTAGCGACGGCTAACACCAGTATTGACTTTGACCACTCATACGGGTGTCTGAATGGCATCTACTGCTGAATCCGATTTGGTTCATGTGGGTTTCCATGTCATGTCAAAGCAGGAGCATAGTGCAAGAGATATATTTCGAAATCAAGAAGACTCGTCGTAGCTCCTCAGACTAGATATGACCTAGATCTTTGAACAAAGAACTGTCAAATATGTAAAATCCGATGGATCAGGAGTGGCCGTGGGTTGATCGACAGCCGGGGCGCTTATCGTCAAACTTGAAGAACACTATAACTAGGCGCTGCAATCAAGAGTTATAATCACTTGGTCACCGCCAGCTGCGCGGGTAACGTTCATTTACTTTTCTAGTGCAGCAACATACCACAGTCAGTGTCACCTCCAGTTTAGCACTCAGTCTCTTTTTCTCCACCAGGTGTATCACAGTTACATGTGCTGGTTTTTGTTGGCATCCCGCCACAAAAATTCGCGAAGATGACAAAAAGTGAATGAACAGAATGAGGAAAGACACAGGTGTGCCCACGTAAGTTGATGGCCATGACATCTGGTTAAGCACTTTGGTATTTCCAACAATTCGGCAGATAGATCTTTTAAGCTCCAACCAAGACGTTGAATAGATCTTAGATTCAGTGCTTCAGATTCTATGCCATGGCGCAGTGAGTCTTTTAGCCTACGATTTTCACACGATGCGCTCAACTATTGGGCACAAGTAAAATTGAAGAGAGAAGTCAATGTTACAACAGTGCAGGAATTATGTAAGAGACAACTTTGCTGCATCCTGCAGTGCCCCGACGGAGAATGGCATAAACTTTAGGTAAGCGACCGAACAACCAATACACGGAATGAGGGGATAGGCTACTAAATGTAAGAGTTTGATATTCTATAACACAGCATCGTCAGAAATGCTGGTAGTCAGTCGTTGTTTTTAATACCACAGGTAACCTCTCACAAGATCGATGTACAATTGATTGCTAGGACAAAGGGTTTCTCATAGTGACTCTATTGACTATATGCCTTTCTTTGAAAGGGAAAAGCAAACATTTGCATGAAGATGATTTTCCTCCATATCCAACTGCTTCATGTATTTTGTTCTGCTAATTATCTGTTGCTGCCAGTTGATTCCGTGCGAAAAAACAGGGTACCGTCCTCCAGTGCACATTTTGTACAAACAACGTATGAAAAGTACACGTAAAGTTATCAAAACCAGCAATGTGCTGTTACCCAGCTGAGTAGCACCTTCAGATCATTGATTCAACTTCTTCCTAGAATTATTTTTTAAGTACGGTCTTCCGGTATCAGGTATTCGACGATGGGAATAGATTATATCAGGAAATTTGTGGCTAGATGAACTACACATGACACATGATCTGATCGGTAATTCACTACTTGGGTTGAAAATCAAGATTAAAATCCTCTAAGGCGCACACTGATTTTCTGCAGTGATATTTATAAATGATGTCACTCACTAATCATCACCTTGTTCCGTCTATACCATTGAATCCACGATATTTCTTCATGCTGGCACTTGCCCTACTTAGTGATGGTCTCTTTATGGGTTGGTATTCTTATGTACAGGTTCCCCGTTAACAGTAATGCAGACAAGCAAAAGATAAATTAATACGTATTACGTAGTACACCAGCGCGTAAATACCAAAAAGTTAAACAAACCCGAAAGAATAGTGGTAGACAGTAGAAGCGAAATGCACTTTGAAAAACCGGGTTTGTTCCGTGGTCCTAAAGATAGTATGGGTGGGGGAGAGAGAGAGAGAGAACTCAGGACACCAGACAAATAGTACTCAGACATTTTTTTCAAAGAAGCTATCAGAACCAAATCAAACCTGGAAAAAAGAAGCGGGAGGTGAGGAGAATATGCACGCGTTTGGAAGAAGGGAACCGCGAGCATGACACGTGTATTCGCACCAGCTGCAAACAGGAACAGGGTCGAAACAAGGTGCGCATTTACGACTGACAAATTGTGCCACTACCTATCTACCTGGTCGTAATATCGACCAATCGCACCGGAAACGCAGACCTGCGGAACTTTCATCCAATTGTCCTCCAGTGAAGCCCTTTGTGCAGTCTCGCATAGTGATTGCTCCGGTAATTGGTGTGAAACTGTTCTGATTTATCAGAACAAGTAAGAACGTGCAACAGGAATGAATGATAAACTCAGCAGTTAGAAATGGAGTGTACTCAACCAGAAAAGGGTGGTAGTGCTGGTAAGCAAGAATGAAAGTATAAACGACCACAATCTTGTAGCTTTTTGTTAATAAAATTATCATGAAACCCATGAAAAATCGATGAAATCATTCTGATTACAAGGCACATCAAAACAGCAGAAATTTCAAAGAATTTCCAACAGGACACTTGAGATCAAATAAAAGCAATAGGCGCAAGGGTTCTAATTGTGATCGGATTTCTCATGCTGCACAGTTCGAAAGACGGTAGTACGTCACGCACACTGTCAAAACGCCCACCTAACGTTGTAGCCGGCTGGTAACTACGTGATTACCACATGAAGTTTACAGGTTATGACACGTGAACATAGATGAGCTCCGGTCGAATGTGAACTACCAACACAAAAAATGAACGGTTGATGATAATTTGATTGATAAATGTATAACTACGCAGACATGGTCACATAATGTGCGTTTATTGGTTTCAGGATGTGACAATTTTTGTGTTGTGAATCCGCTTGCTACTCGATATCAGTATACAATCAGGACACAGTTTAGTCAGCACAACAGATCACTCACAAAGTATATATATATACATAAATAAGTACTATACGATGTGAAAATTAAAGGAGGTAGACTTAGATTCTATATAGGAATCGTGGTAGACAAGAACATCATGTGATCATCGACGAGATCGATTTCGTGCACCCCAAACAGAAAGTCTGATGCCTCCGATGTTGACTGTTTCACGGACTCAATTCTGTACGTATTTTCTGACCAACGGTAGGCAGTTGTTGATCGTCACCAATCGCGCTTGAATCCGTCTCGGGGAAAAATATTGCAGACATTTCTGAGGGCCGGAAAACGTGTCGATCCAAGCATCTAGATCTTGTTTATCTGATATACCACACCTAATATTCATTCGACTTTTCACACAAGCAGTGCTTAAAAGAAACCAATATCATCGCTCAAACTTGGCGGCAGATAGCTCTGTTATCACCTGGATTGTTGGCTGTTCGCTTCTCATGCTCAGTGACTAGTTTACGTGCAAATACACTCCGTTTGTACGGCATACAGATGACTGATAAGAACGTTGAACACAATGGACTCAAAATCACCACCAACTCTCGGAGAACCAAAGACAACATCGGGATAGACGTACCCACAAAGTGTCCGAAAAGGGTTGAGTGCGAAGGAGAACGGAAGAACAACATATTAGGACGCCTTCTCACTAATTTTCAAGCTAGATTAAGTCCGGTGAGTGCACATGACGCAGTTTTCTTCGACAACGGGCGATTTCAGCCAAAATCTCAGCGTGTGATTTGGCCGAACTTGCCTCATTCGGACATTTGCTCACCAAAACGATTTTCTACACGGGGTGGTAAAAAGTGGAAGAATAATCGAAAGTCGATGAGTCACAGAACACGCTATACAGGCTACTGTATAAGAAACGATTACTGATGAGGAAACTCATTTCAAATGGATGGCACCGAAGATCAGATTTTCAACAGTGGTGATGATACAAGTGTGATGTAAATACCAAGCGTGATTCAATCACCAGGGATGCACCCGATTAATGATCATTAAATTAAAACTGGAAAGCCATTGTTTTGTCTGAAAAATCCACCCACGATCGATCAAAGCGCGATTCAAAAGCGAATAAAAACAACGGAAAATGGGGCAACCGGAACGATAAAAGAACTATTACGGATGCGATTTGCACCCGATTTTGTGCGCAATGCCGTTCTATGCTGCGGAATTCGCCGTCAAACGATGAAGAATCGCTGTGAGCGGTCATAAACAGAGCAAAAATAGGAGCAAACATTGGACTCAGACCAGAGCAGCAGATAGATAGATAGAAACTGATTTGCTATCAAGACCTTTTTAGCAACGTGTAACTAATAGTAATTAATTAAACGCTGTTTTCTTTAAGACAAATTCAAATACGAAAAAAACAAGGAGTGAATCAACCAACAAATACAAAGATCAGTTACAATGAACATCGGAATGCAACCGGTCAATTAGTGAAAACTGGCGGACACCAGAATTACGGGTAAAGTAGTGGACGATGTAACTGAATATCAAGCAGTGAGACAGCGCCAACAGTGATGCACAGAACAACTAATGCAGGTAAATTTCGTGGCGGGTTAGTGATTACTGATTGCTATCCCAATTTGAGTGGGTATCTGAACGATTTTGATTATCAATTGATTTTTGAGCTGATATAACTATGCTTATAAGCGTTGACGAGGACCGAGTCGGTGGTAGGCGAGATTTACTGGGCTTCCGAACACGTTTTCGGAGACAACCAATTGTTTTCAATGATTTGTTCTCTAGTCTTTACAAACCATATAGGAGTACATATACTACTTGCGAGCAGTGTGTGGGATTGACGGATCTTCGTTTGGTCGACCTACCTTTAGACTCCACCTTTCACGCACAAACCTCAGGTCATCCGACCACCCTGCACTCGAAGGCATCAGACTCGAGTTTCACTCTTGTTAGAGCTTATCAGTGGTACATATCATCCGCCGCACACGGGGTTTGAACCCGGGCACCTCCACTTCGAAGGCGCGTGTGTTACCACTGCGCTACCCCGCTCCCGTCCAGGCTGATTCGAATCACCAAGTTAAGGTTGTTTAGACGTCGTCCTCTAAGATAGCTCACATTGCACTTTGGACGAAAGGCAAGGCGTCAAGCTGAACCCATGATAAAGGATATCAGAAAATTAAGATATGCATGCAGTCTTGTTCAACGAAAGCAACCGGAAAGCTGTCTTTTGAACAAAACCGCCTACAGATCTGGTCCGAACAGATAAATGAAACAACACTGACCATTATTCAGAAGAATCCGATGAATACTACTACTCTGAAAGATAAAAAAACGAGCCAAAATAGCACCAGTCAATCAGAATGACGAGCATGAAAAATGTTGCCCTTCAGGCTGCAGGTGAAAAGACCAAGAGATTCCGTAGAATCCGTACTTCCTACAATCAAAACTGCACAAATATTCTCAACACCAAGTATTACAAACAATGCCATATTTCGTTATTCGCAGTAGTTTACGTCTGTCGATTTAAATGCAACAGGGTACCTTTTGGGAGGTAAGGGGGAACACGCATTGCAACGGCCAACATATTTCCGGTTCGCTTTGAATAACCATTAACCATGAAACGACCCGTCATTCGGAAATCAAGACAATCAAGAGTATGAAAGTCCTGACGTAAGAACCACAAGTAACAGTGTCAAATAGCGGAAGATAGTGTATGGATACAACAACGCCACGGATCTCGATAACCACTCCTACCGTATAGTATACCTAACGACTGAGTGGGTGAATCCCTTGAAAGAGACTGATTAGTATGGTTTTCTCAGCTGACGGTCAATCTACAAAAATTCAGTCTTCGATGTTATTCACATAAATTAGCTGAATAACTTGTATCCATCAGGCATTAGAGCATTCACATCATTTACTGAGGTCGAATTCGAGTGCTTAAGGCCAAATCACTCAAGCAATCCGACTACCGAAGTCGCCGACCGACAAAAACATGCGCATGCAGATGAGATATCGGTTACGTAACCTGAACACTGCATCCCCTATACGGCTGGCCCTACTTTATCTCCGTTGGGCCTCGATGACTGAGATGATATGAAGTCGCTCCTGAATCTCCTCAACACTCGATACCATTAGACAAGCCTGAGCACAGATTCAACTTACATTTGAAGTTTTTATCCTAACAACAGAGCGACTAGACAATGCTGCGAGGTAGCTATCAATACAAGAGCACAGAAAAGCTAGGTTAGTAGTTGAAATAACGGAATCCGATTGTTTATCATGGTTTTTATTGCTGCCATCTAATGCTGCCAAACGGACCTCAACTTCTTCAGGTGTCTTCTGTGAATACTTTTGATTACTTTCACGTTACTCTCCTATTATTCTTCTGAAAGTAGAAAAAGGGTTCGTACAGCACGCGATTAGCCTAGCTCCTCGGAAATTTGCAACGATATGATAAATGAAGTATTTCTTAAAAAAAGAACCACGAGCAATGGGATTTATTCCCGGGCTTATTTCGCTGCTTGCTGTAGTGATAACATTTTTTCGCTTGGTTGATTTAACACATAGCAAAGGTGTAATTATTTCGAAAAAGCATTGTGGGCAATTAGAGGGTGTCGAAAGAAGAAGGTGACCGACTGTGACAAGATTTTAAACCGAAATACTGACGTTTCTAGTTTACTTTGACTACAGTTCGATCATTGCCAGTCTGGTGTATATATAGAGCTCTGCATTTCCAAAATAATACACGGTTCTGGCTTGATCACCAAGCAAGAATCAAGATGAAAAAGATCTTTGTGCTCATTCTGGGAAGGACTGATTAAAACTAACCTTTGGAGAAATGGGTTTTTCCGTTCCCATTTGGTCAATTCGATCATATTTCAGATGTGGAGCAGCTGGCTTTCGGGGCATAGGTGGCTCCGGTCCATTCGGACGCCATGAAAGACCGTGAGGAAAGTGCTCTTCAACCACAGATTGTACGCCATGCAAACAAGCCATCCATGAACGAATCCAATCCGCGTGTTGTTGACGACTGCACCAGTCAGCAGAGCAAACAAGGAAACCGAAACGATAAATCACTTGATTTTGGATAGAACTTCACTTTTTTCTCTAATCCATTTCGGGTAATAAAGTACAACTGCGTAGATGTATGTCATGTTTCTCAGATAATCAGACCTACCCTAGAAAAATTTTCACTATGCTTTCAATATAAGCCGTAGCCGGAAATGTGCCCTAGTGAAGACCGATAGCTAGGGTGTGATTAAACGGGGCGGAAGCACACTGGCGAGTAATGTGAAGTCACAACAGTCAAAACAATCCCAGCATCCTCTTGTTCCGCGAGGTGACCAACGAAGTCCACTAGTGCGGGTATCAACCGGCAACCATCACGTTAAAGAAATGAAGAACTTCCTCGCAGAGAGAACAGCAGATCAAATAATGATTCCCACAGAAATGACTTAATATCCTCAGACCCATGATAGTACAATAAACTAACATTTTAAGCGCCATTTACGCATAGAAATCATTGAGAACAGAATGGAGAGAAGTCAACGTGAAAACAATGTGAAGCCTAGCTTGAAGGAAGTCGAGTTGGATAAAGAATTCATAGGACAAAATCAATGACATACATGTCAACAATGCGCTACGAGCAGGTTACAAGAACAATGAATGTGCACTTAAGCTTAACTGCTGGTGTCACCAATTTTGCATGAAAAGCCGTAGCAAAATATTTTGGGTACACATATATTCTACGACTCATCAAACAGGCCTGTGGTCAACAACTTACGCCGTATATTACCTTACAGTTTACTGAAGGCGGTACGAACCAACGGCATGACCCAAAATACTTACTTTGAAATGGAAGTTTGATAGACTTTGTTAGCATAAGCATTGGTGGAATCAACTATCTCTTTCACAAACGATGAGGCTGCGGGCTAAAGGCGTAAGTAAAATGATTACATTGAGAACAAGACCTACACAATTGCACCATGCAAGGACTAGGATAGATTCGGCCACGGTGCGCAATTCTGTCCGCGTGATGGGATCCACATCAGGATAAAAATCCTAATAAACGAAGTTGGTTAATGAAGGCAAACCGTAAGACAAGGAAACATACCGCAATCTCCATGAATTTGTATGACAACGGTTTTAAATATTCTTCCATAAGCGAGGGTTTTGGTTTGCTATAGATGGTCGACGTGTTGATCAGATCCAATACCAATTTGAAAGCCTCAGTTACACTACTGGCCTATAAAATTGAGTGACCTCATTTTGGTTTGCAATCTAGGATATACCTGCCGACTCAAATTCCTATCCAATTCTGCACTCAGGGCCACGTAAGCAGGTAATGTTTCGTCCAAGACCAACTTGAATGCAGCTAATCCCGCGGGAGATGCTAAATTATCATAAGTAAATTGAAGAGTGGACTAAAGATAAAACCTGTGGGTCTGACGCCAGCAAGAATCTCCAATCTTGAAATCAATGCTTCTAAGCGTCCAGCATACTCCTCACTCATTTTACTATGGTCCATAAGACTTGTGGCAATGGACTGCAGCAATAACGATGATGATTCACTGGGTACCAAGTTGACGTTCGAAACGTTCGCGCTGGCGGTTGGATGAACGGTGGACCAACCCCCTAGACTAGCAGAAGCATTATCGACGGACCCTGCATAATTCTGACTCTCGGCTGACTGCGACACAGCATCCTTCATGCTCATATCACACTCAACCGATGGCTTCCGAACACTTTCTAGCGACTCATTTGACTCGGATTGTTTTCCGTCGGCTAGAGGCTTCTTCGCCTCGTTGTTACTCGTCACTTTTACACGGTCCTTGCGACGTGGAAAACACAAACAAAGTGGACTGAAATAAGAAAGTAGTTATAGAATCATAAACTTACTTGGGCATTACTTTCTGTAGAACATTCAGCTACAGAGATCAAAAGACCGTAACCTCTAAAAGAGAAAGTATAACAATGGGAAAATAATATACAAATGAGAATCAACGTCGAACATGATTTTATAACGAGTAATAAACTGAAGGTTAATAATAATAATACATTTATTGACAATATAACCTTAAACATCAGAAGCGAGTTCGTGGGTAACTACTGTCTGCAAACACTTCATTATTTAGGAAAAAAATTCTGTATTAGATGAAGCACAAAAGAAACCTTTTGAATGTTTTCCTCCAGACGACATGTAAAAGGTGGTTACGCGATCCACAGTAAGCCTTATTTTCGAACAATCTAGTGTATTATTCGTTATTTTTCGGACTAACTGAAAAGGTTCATCACGCTTATTCACCGTATGAACATCATTTGTCACTTATTATTTGTAGGAATTCATGTTAACTTATGTTGCAGACACGTAGTAATACCACAGTAAGTCTAGTACTTTTACCATCAACCTCGCACTTCTGTGTTCTGGGTTGGGTTGCTATCTCGCAGCATATTCCAGATAACGGAGAGTAGTGATAAGCTCCTTCAGTACTGCACATAAAACCGAGAATTCCCGAAGCACAAGCCTTCGATAAAGTCCATGGTGTAACTCTCCGTCGTTGTTCAATGCCGCCGCCTTAAATGGTTCGATCACATACTCCGACGACCTGACACAGAACTGTCCAGACATTATATATATATATATATATATATATATATATATATATATATATATATATATATATATATATATATATATATATATATATATCACCCATCTGGGTTCAAACTGTGCCAAACAAAACATAGTACAATCGAAGAGGAAGGGGTGGATAGTCCTCGTCTATGATTTGTTTGTGTGCGAGATACTGCCCAAATGCCCCATCCGAAGAAGGTGATTTTCTTAGGGATCCACAACTGGAGCCTCTAGCCATCCAAAGCTTAAGCCGCAAGGCAGCGGGACGAAACGTGGGGTACGTAGCCCACTAGGGGCCGGTGACTGATTGGTCAGTTCATTCGCCGTTCGGATGAGGCCAAACATCCTAGGTGCCCAGTGCACCTCACCGCCACAGATACCGGTGTGCATACCATTGTACGCCCCATACGCGACCTACGGTTGGTTTGGAATCAGGGTTTAGCCACCTCCCCGAGACTGACTATTAGTCAGCCAGTCCGATGGAGAGCGCTGGGCATTCGCTTTCGTCCTCTCACTTTAGTGGTAACACCTCCGCCACGAGAAGGGAGTGAGCAAGACTTCCTCAACAGAGGCTGTGTTAGACGCACGGTCATTCGGGAGTATTTCGAGAGGCGTTTAGGATGAAAAGCCATATCAGAGCTTGAGACACCCACCTCCGACCATACGTAGGCATTTGGAGGCAGGACGAAGTTAAACAAGAACGGTTTAAAAAGACCCCCTTCAAACGCCGTTGGTCGTTTTGAGTGGACTGAACAGTCCATCGAAAACTCTTAAGTGGCCAGAAACATAGGGGTACAATGAACTCAGAAGATTCACTGTTCGGTCACCGGCAGGAAACTACAAGGTGCGAGTGAAACAATCTGTGAAAGTGATGGTTCGCATATTCACGACCGACAGCGACGTCTAGAATGCTGGGTGGGACACATTCACACAAAACTGGGCTGGACCTCGGAGACACCCTCTTCAATAGCTCCTTGGCACATATCTCACGGTCTATTTCGACAAACTCACCTACTTAAGCGCAATCCAAAAGGAAATCCAAGCGTTAGAACGTCACAAACGGCCGGACTACTATGGCCTTTAGCAGCTTGTTTTGAACGTGGTGAACTTTACGTTTTCTTGCCTGTTTCGAATTATAAGCAGGTCCACATCCTGGCGTAATCAATTGTTGTCCTCATCTATGAGAAGCTCTCACCTAGTGTGTGCCCTAGGCACAGAAGTATTAGCTTCGACACAATAGCGTCGAAGAGGCTTGCGTCTATCCTACTCCGCAGGTTATACCAAGCACGGGAAGAGTAGACTCGCGAGGAACAAGCTGGGTCTCGTGCCGGTCCTGGATGTATCGAACAAATCTTCACCCTCCTACAGCTTCCAGAGTACCGTTACACTTTCCAAAGATCAACAATAATCGTGTTCCTGGATATTCGTACGGCCTTCGACTCCGTTCGTGAGAACTCACGTAAGAACCGTTTAGTGGAAAATGGAATACCTGAGAAGTGTGTCGGTTCCCAAAGAGTTCAATCTTTACATCACCGGTGGGGTTAGGACCTACAGCCAGCTTTCGCTCCTTCTGTCGTATCCAGTGGAGTACGACAAGGTTGCCCAATATTCCTGCTTTTCTTCAACTTTGCCAAAGGATACTTTACGCAATACCTTGTCTGATCTTCCAAGGTAACAGAGTTTTCGACATGGAATAGGCCGATAACATCACCTTGCTAAATGACAATGCACAGGCAGTTTGACACGCTTTGGACCACTTGGCGATGGATTTGTATCGGATTTTTTGATTTAATGAAATGAAAGATATGATGTTTTCCTTGGAAGTCAAACTACCGCCGCAGTCCCGGCTTTCCACCGTATGCCTAGCATAGCTCCGTCGTTAAGCGAACGGTCCGTCGACGACATTTCAAACACCATAGCTCGTTTAGCCGGATGATCTCAACACCATCCACCCGGGAGCGGAGGATTTGAATATGCCGGAACGTCCGTCTTACCAACGGGCGTCCATGTGTGCACGGAGGAATTCGAAGTGTCCAGTCTTCAAAGAAGCGTTCTTCATCTAACAGTCTGTGAGGTAATTTGACTGGCAATGATCACTACTTTGGAGACCAAATCACACAAACAAAAGGGCCGTGTGTCCGTTTTCACGATGCTTAGCACCATTCACTTATTTTCCGGTTGACGAGAGCGAATGTCTAACGCTCTCTACCGGGTTGGTTGACCGACAGTCAGCCTAGGAGAGATGGCTAAACCCTGATTCCAAACCAAATACAGGTCGCGTATGAAGCGTACAACGGTATGCTCACCGGCGCCTTTGGCGGAGAGGTGCACTGAACATCCAAGATGTTTAGCCTCATCTGAACGGTGAATGAACTGACCAATTAGTCACCGGCTCCCAGAGGTTCCCGGAAGAGGCCAATGAACCACACAATTCGTCACCAGCTCATCCAGACCAACGCTGCTGCCTTGTAGGACGCGCTTGGTTTCGTAAGGGCTAGAGGTCCATCCTCGAATCAGAATACCTACTCTGGACTAGGAGATCGAGTAGTACAATAGCCCACAATGTCAACAACAATACAACTGATAAATATCTCACAACACAATCGTTACACTCATCAAAAACATGCTATCGCTGATGTCCTCACACCGTACACGCACAGTTATTTATCTAATTCAACACCTCACGCCCCCCAACACACACATTTTCATATTATTTGGGAACTGCACTTGACCGTACTCACGGTAGTGTCTCTGAGGAAAGTCCTGTTCCCGTTCTCTCGCTTTCTCTTTCGTCTGCTATCCTAGTCTCACCGAACCTGAATCCGCTGGCTGATGCTCTTTTCCGCCCTAGGCTTCCTTTCATGCTGGCCACATGTAATGTGCGAATGCTGATGCCTATGGAACAACAGACGAGTTTAGCTCGTACGCTGGAGACCCTCGCCATTGACGTGTGTTGTATTCAAGATACTCGCATGCACGATTCCATCCTCGGTAGCTCTATTGATGCCCCCACCCAATTCTTCTGCAAAGTTTCACTTGCGTTTGTCTGGAAACCCGAGGCTGCGGCTATCGGCTTTGCTGGCGTAGGCGCATCTCCCCGCGAAAGGACTGGGGCTGCGCTACTTAACTGGCTCCCTGTTGACAGTCAGTTTTGCGCAACGAGACCTGATGGTTCAAACAAAGTAAGCAAACACGGTCACGATAGACGTAATTTGTTCGTCGTCTGGGCTTATGCCCCTTCAAAGTGCAGCCCAGATGTAATCTAAGGTGTCTTCTAACAAAAGTTACATGACTTCCTACGTAAAGCAAGACCGGGTGATATCCTGATTTTAGCTGGACATGAATGCTAGCCAGTTGTCTGTTATCAAACAAGACGCAATTGGGAGGTCCTTTTGGTTTTGATTCCTGTCGTTCAGAAAACGGGGAACGGTTGTTGGCTCTGTGTTCAGACCACCGCCCGTTTCTCGCCAGCTTGAACTTCAGGCATTCTAATCACCAGTACGTCACGTGACCCTCGCCCATTTCTAGTCAGCAATAGACCCAGATAGACCACGCTTCAATCAGTTACAAATGGCGGCGCTGCATACGGGGCTGCTGGTCGTATTGGAGCACCCCCTTGACTCTGACCACACTTTAGTCTGCACCAAGCTGTCCATGTGCTTCGATGGGCGTGCCAAACGTACGATGCAGCAGCGGTTAGACTGCGATATGCTGTATTATCCCTCTTACCTCTCATCTTCCCATATCGTTCTAGCTGAAAAGCTAGGATCAACGCCACCAGATAACACTAAACAGCACTGGTCGCTTATTGGGAACGCTTTGTATTCTGCTGGCAAAGTGAGTTGTGGCCTGACTCGCCGTGTCGTTACATCCTAGATTTCTGCTGAGTCTCTGCGCTTTCTTGATGCACACCAGTCTATCCCAGCTGGTAGTGAGCATAATGTATCACGGCTCACAACGAGACGTGAACTCAAGGCAAGTCTGCGCAGGGATTGTGAAATCTGGTAGTCTTAAAAAGCATTAGAGATGGAACATGCTGCCGCTGTGGGAGATTCCCGCAAATTGTTTCGTCTCATCCGAGTCACTGGTAGGAGTACGACAAGGTTGCCCTATATCCCCGTTTCCTTCCAACTTCGCTACAGAGGATGTCCTACAAAACGCTTCGTCTGATCTTTCAAACAGTGGGGTTTAACCCCTCCCGGGGAACAGTTTTCAACATGGAGTACGCCTATAATACCGCTTTGCTGAGCGACAGCGCACAGGAAATTCAACACGCATTGAACCGCTTGGCGTTTGCGTCCCGATATGGTAAGTGCTTTGCGCCCTCAAAGTGCAACATACTTCTTCAAGACTGGTAGGAGCCCGTGCATGCACTCACCCTTAGTGGTGACCAATTAGGGGTAGGAGCTTGATCACAGCTAAAGGTGGTTTTGGAGAGGAGATCACATCGTGAATTGCGTGAGCCAGAGCAGCTTTCGCGAACCTGCGCCATAGGTGGCACCACCATGACATCCGGCTTCCCCTTAAGGGAAGGGTGTACAGTGCTACAGTTCAGTGTTCTTCTGTACGGCCGAGAGACCTGGCCTCTCCGCGTTGAGAATGCTCGACGGCTTTTCATATTCGACTACCAGTGTCTCCGAAGGGTTGCTCGTGTCTGGTGGGAACATCAGGTGAGCAATGACGAGGTTCGTCGTCGTGTGTTCGATGCTGGTGGCGCCCTCTAACTGAGACAATCGCTTTGCACCGCCTCTGGTGGGCACGTTCTGTGTATGTCTACCCATCGGTTACCCTTTCGTGCTCTTTTTGCACGTGCTAGGTAAGGCTGGAAAAAGTGCAGGCCGGTCAGGCAATGAATTGGCACAAGGGCATGAAGAAGTTAGCTTCGGCATTGACTTCGGTTGGTGCTTCCCGCCATCCTGGTTGGGGCCCAAGAGATGAGGACTGCTGTTGGTTAGAGACGTTGAGAGATATGGCTCGGGACCAAATTCAAATGCGAATGCAAAACGTGCACGGTGAAAATATTAAAAAAGATTCATTTTACTTGTTGGAACCTTCGTGCTGACCCCTCCTGCGACCTTTAATTTTTTCTGTTGTTGTTGCGCTGGTATCATGCTTGTTCTCAATCCGGTGTAAAATACAAATATATATCATTGAGCAGCCATCGCCCGCTTAGGGTCAGCAGCATCCGGCCCAAATGATGCTGTCCGGTCCACGTTCCGCATGTTCCAATGCGTACATGGGGATGAGGACTGAATTCGAAAAGCACATCGATGACGAAGCACTAACGAAGACAAGACAAAATGCGTGCAACAATCAGGTTTCACGTGACACACCAGAAGAAGTTCCTTCATGGGTGCTTCGTTCACGTTCCCGTGCTGAATTAACGTCCCACTGCCTTGTGGGTCAGACTTTTGAGTCAAATGCTTCGCTTAGGGTACCCAAAGAAAAACTCCTTCTGTGTGGGCAGCCGCGAAATATGATGTGTCCAGAAACCTCCAGCAGTCCCTAGAGAAACATTTCTTATCCCTCTGATCTTTATCCTTTAAATCCCAATTCTAAATGCGTATGAACAGCCACAATGAGCCGTGACTGTGAACTTGTAGCTCTCGGAAAGGGTAGCAAACTAGAGACAGGGGAAAAAACAGAATCCATTCTCCGACCTAGGCATCCTCTTCACTTAGCTGCTTTGAACGTCCGCACATTTTACCAATCGAGGCAAATGGCTGCCCTAGCTAGGACTCTTGAAACCTTTCACACAGACGTGCGTTGTCTCCGAAACACGCATACAAGACCCAACTTCAGTGTTAATACTTCGCTTCCCTGATACAAGCTCGGCTTCTCGTTTCACTCTTCGCGTGCCGGGTGATTCGGTTCCTAGTGCTCGTGATCAGGCTGGCGTTGGCATCGCTCTGAGCGTGAACGCTGAGCGCGCACTGCTCGACTGGATCCCGGTCAGCAGCCGTCTGCGTGAAGTTCGGTTGAATGGTTCTGTGCATGTCAACAGCAATAGACTGAAGCGCCAACACCTGTTTGTCGTTTCTGCGTACGTCCCAACTGACTGTAGCTCTCCTGAAGCTAAAGACGAATTCTACCAGGATTTGTCTCAACTTCTCCGCAGCGTGCGCTCTACGGACACCATGGTTGTTGCTGGTGATTTCAATGCCCAAGTGGGAAGCCTAGACGAGACGGAGGGGAATATGGGAGATCGATATTGCGTTCCAGCCGATCGAACTGGTAACGGTGATCGACTCATTCAACTATGTTCCGACCATGGACTATTCCTAGCGATTATAAATTTCTCGCACAAAAAGCTACACCGACTAGCCTGGCGTCCTCCTGCGCCTTCACAGCGTTGGACTCAGATCGACCATATTGCTATCGGTTACCGCTGGCGCGGATCAATTCAAGATTGGTGATCATTTTGGTCCGCATCTATATACACTGATCACGCTCTTGTCCGCGAGCGCTTCAGCTTGCGCCTCGTTGGTGGCCGAAACAACGCCGAATCGAACCGTCCTCCACAGCTGCTACTGGACGATAACCAACGATCTGCTTTACAAACAGAATTATCCTCCAGGTTATCGATGCAGTCAGATGCCCAAGATCCAGAACAGCGATGGGCAGAGATCAAACAGGCTCTACGTGCAGCTGCTGATGCTACCCGAGGTTCAACAACTAAATACAAACAGAAACGATGAATATCTGCATCCTTAGTTGCACTGTTAGATGTGCACAAAACGAGTCCTCCAGATTCCAGATACGATGAAGCACGGAGATGCCTTAAACGCCAACTGATTCGGAGCCTGAAAAATGATCGTGAGAAGTTGTGGACTGCGAAGTGTAGGGAGATAGAAAAAGCTGCGGCGATTGGCAACAGGCGCAACCTTTTCCGTCTGATTAGAAAAACCGGTCCACGTAAACCAGGCGGTAGCGAACTGATCAAAGAAGCGAACGGCTCACTGATTCAAACTCAGAAGCATCGCCCAATTCGCTGGGCGGATCTCTTCAAGATCCGGTTTAATTGACCTGTATCCTCTTCAGGTTTGATGACTAGCGCAATGGGTAAAGCTCTTGTTGCAGATACCAGCCCTCCGTCAGAAACCAAGCTTCTTCGCGAGATAAGCTATCTTAAACGACATAAGGCTGCCGAACCTGGTGGGTTGTCTCCGTCTATTTTCAGAGATAGTGGCTAGGCATTGTTATTGGAGGTAGTAAAACTCCTCGGCTTGATATGGGAGAAGACACAAGCTCCAAAGAGTTGGTGTGAATCGATGATCGTACCGATTCACAGGAAAATCGACAGGTCCTCTGGTGGAAGGTATAGGGGAATAAGTTTGGTTAGCATCGTATTTAAACCGCTTTCTGGTATTATTCTCCACCGCTTATCTTGCATTCACAAACTTTCTTCACCGACTTAATTCCATTATTATAGTTCTCCTCTTACTCCTTTCATACTCCTTTCTCCTTCATTATTGCCCTTTGAGATTGCCGCTAGGAGACAGCAACCAAAGCCACTGCACGCATTGCATGGTTATTGGTTGTCCGAACAGAACAGAACAGGTTATCAATCACTCGCGAACAGCGCTTGCGCGAGAATCAAGCTGTTCAACAGATTTTAGAACATAGGCACACCCATAGGTTCACTATCCTCGTTTTTTTTACCTCAAATTTGCCTTCGACTTAGTAGATTGCACATTTCTCTGACACTGCCTCTTAATGGAAGGTGCATCAGTGAAACTCATTCCCATCATTAAGTCCCTTTACATGAACAGCCGAAGGCGAGATCTTTCACCCAAGTTCACCACCAAAAGTGGTGTACGTCAGGGTTGCCCACTCTCTCCTTTTTTCTTAAACTATGTGATTGATATGGCTCTAGAGACCGCACTTTCGTCATGGTAGGATAGCGGCACTGAACTTTTCCCGGGTGGAAAGATATCACACCTCGAGTCTGCGGACGACGTAGTTCTTCTAAGTGAAGATCCAGGTAAGTTGTAAGCTTTTCTAGACAGCTTGACGGATTACGTAGCAATGTTCGGTATGCGTTTTGCACCTTCAAAGTACAAGATGATGTTACAGGACTGGGTTGGTCCAACGCCAAACCTGTCAGTGTCTAGGGAGACTATAGAGGAGATAAGCAAATTCTGTTATCTGGGCAGCTGCATTTCACCCAGTGACCGGATAGCGGATAAGTCATTCTTGCGTATACACAAGGCTCGCTCGGATATTGCCAATCTGAGCCATCTGTAGCGTCGACAGGACATCCGTTCACTTATCAAGGGTTGAGTATACGCTGCAGCAACCAGGCCCGTGCTTTGTATGGCTCAGAAACATGGCCACTGCGAGTGGAGGATTTACGAAGAACGTCGGTGTTCGAACCCCGATTTCTCCGAAGCACGGCTCGAATCTGGTGGGAATACCGTAGAAGCAATGTTTAGGTTCGGCGGAGATTCTAAAGTTAACGAACCAAATCATTAGATGAAACACTAAGTCACCAGGCTAAGATGGTTGGGACATGTGTTGCGCACGCGCTCTATGTTCGCTGACGCGGGCACCGGCTGGAAGAGGAGTGACGGTGGCCAGTACATGACATGGGAAAGGGCATGAAAAACCTAACCTGTGGACTTGGCCATGTAGGGCTTGTAAAACTTCGTGGGTGGGACCCAGAGAACCCTCCCACTCAGTGGTTATATACGTTAGAGAAAATGGCTAGGTTTCGTGGTCAGTGGCTCTCTTGTATTCACAAACTTTCTTTATCGACTTGATACTATTCCTTTCGTACTCTTTTCTTTCTTCATTGTTTCCTTTTGAGGTTACCGCTAAGAGGTAGCAACTAAAGCTACCGCACCCACTGCATGGTTATTGGTTGTCTGAATTGAACCGAACTGGACGTAGCACTTGATTCACGTCGTTAGTGGATGCCCATAGAGTTGCTTGATCGTATTGCTTTAAACAGCAGAACGAAACCCACCAACGACTTCATCTCGACTCGTTGCACGTTAAATTCAAAAAGGATACACAAGAAGAACAAGGAGTGTACCTACAGGGGCGAGGAAAGAAAATAATGCCCTAGTAGCCAACATACGGAATACACAATCTAACTGTACAAGAGCACACTGATTGATCATTCTGACTCGACAAAAAGTGACAACACGGTCGCCCATGTTCATGGTTCGCCACCTTATCCTTCAGTGTCTCCAGCTAACTGGTAGACGGATCTACTGGACCCCAACCACGAAGACGTGAGACGCCTACTTTCCTTAAGTTCTCTGTAAATTTTCTTATTCCCCGCCGCAACGTCATCTGTTGACCTCCACGTGGGTTCTTTCATTCCCGAGAAGGAACGGAAAACAGAACACGGTACGGTAGCCGTGTGTCCACCATACGTAACACGTGTCCCAACCAAAGAAGTCTACCAAGTTGGTTACGCTGTGAAAGAATATCCTCTGAACTAATACCCAATATCCGATATCTGACCTCAGCATTGCTCACTCGGTCATTCCATCCAATCTCTGTGATACTACATAAACATCTATGATTAAAAACCTCAAAGCAACAGACATCTTTCGCAACCATACAACAAAACTGAACGCACCACGGCACAGTGCACACGACCTTCCAACTTCAGTGAAATATCAGGTCACCGCCAAAAGTGCTTCAGCTCAGCATACGCCGCTCGAACCTTGGATATGTGCATGCTCATCTTGACTACCGTGCTCCCATCCGTCGTCACACTGTTGCCGAGGTAGGTGAAGTGGCCGACAACTGCCAGCATCTCACTATCGAGCATGAAGCTCGGAACCATTGGATTTTCGCCACCTGCCTTTGTAAATGTTTTCGTATCTTATTCGTCTCCTTACAGTTCGAGAGCTGACGTTTTGGCCCCATCATACTGACCGAATCTTGAGAAATCCAGTGTCTTTGATGACCATTGGATTTAGGACGGCAGGTAAAACCTGCTGCCACGTACAAAGCCCGCTTGATTTGGTTTCATTGCTCACCTACATTACTGGTTGTCGTATTTCATAGCTCATGTGATGATTTCTATTCATAACTGGTGCGAACTGCTGGATTGTACGGCCAACCGGATTCATGGTTTACGTTGGTGACGATGGAACTGGAGAGATAATCATATTAAAACTAATGCATAGAACAACTCTACGTACGTGGACCAGTAGGATCTAAAGTTCTGGACAGAACTGCGCCACCGATAACTTACTGCAACATGATCGGTCTGGCTCAGAGTAGTTGTAGAGTTAGAGCGCCATGTCATAGTGCGACGGAAGCTGTGTCGGAAATTTGTACTAGACAGGAATAACCTAGTGTCTGCACAAAACTGAGAAGCCTACCCCCGTTATCTGTACGCTGAGCGGGTAAGAGAACACACAGCTAAACAGGCTTCTGAAGCACTAAGTTTGCCAACTTGTGCATTAAAATCGCCCGCTAGCACTACAGTGTCAGAGCTTTTGTTTCTGTGAACGATATTAGTGAGTTAATCATAGAAATTATCCTTATGCGTGTCAGAGCTGCAGTATGTTGGGGCATGTGCTGAGATCACAAACAAACGGTACACAGCAGAGTTATCCTCTTGAACGCCAAGTGACCCCTGGAGTCTTACTGACTATAGTTAGATCCCTTTAGGAATACGGTATGCCAACATGGCCACCCTCCTAGTAAAGGATGCTGCCTGTTCACAGAATGTGCGAAGACTTGTAACGCTCATGGTCGAGGGTCAAAAGAGCAAGACGTACGAGCAGACTCCAAGACCTAGAGGTTTTCTCCACTGGAAGGAGGAGACTTGGAGGCCTGATAGAGACAATTAATATATTAAAAGGCTCTTCCGATAGTAACCCGGAGAATTTATTCCAACTGGTCACAGACTCACAAATAAGAGTTCACGGGAAGAAGCTAACAAAAGTGCAATCTACAGATATTGTCGAAACTGGTGCATACGGGTGTTCAACAAACATGTCGTTCTCGTACATTAAAGTATTACCGAAGAATCACGTTATTTTATATCTACCACAACTAACGAGTAGTGGCGAGGTTTCAGGTGAATAACCTAGGTGGTCCGCTTGTATGCTGAGAATAACTGCACTCAAAGTGCAGACGAAACCATATTTTTGCCACTATCAGTCGGCCGCAGCTATGACAAAATATGAGCCTCTGAGGGAAAATAGAACGAGGTTTTTTTTACATCAAGTTAGCCCGAACATTATTCGGAACACAACGTTCATATAGAGTATCAGACGTCCAGTTTGCTTTTATTCTTCAGCATTTTTTAGAATCCCATTGACATGGTGATGAAATATTTTTTGTCTTATGATTCATCAAATACTGCGCTTTTACTCCAATGGCCAGTATGTAAGAAGCCCCTTAACTTATTTCTTCAAAGCAGAGAACTTTTTACGATTACGTTCAGATCTGAGCTGCTGGGGGTAACTATGAATTGGGCCTCTACGCTGAGAATACTTTCACAAGTCTTACAGTGAACAAAAAACGTGCGAATCATTTTGCACGAGTACATTTACAAACCTTCCGCGAAACAAAGGAAAAGCGCTATCCTGAAAAACTGCTGCCCGCCTCCAAATGCCTACGTATGGTCGGAGGTGGGTGTCTCAAGCTCTGATATGGCTTTTCATCCTAAACGCCTCTCGAAATACTCCCGAATGACCGTGCGTCTAACACAGCCTCTGTTGAGGAAGTCTTGCTCACTCCCTTCTCGTGGCGGAGGTGTTACCACTAAAGTGAGAGGACGAAAGCGAATGCCCAGCGCTCTCCATCGGACTGGCTGACTAATAGTCAGTCTCGGGGAGGTGGCTAAACCCTGATTCCAAACCAACCGTAGGTCGCGTATGGGGCGTACAATGGTATGCACACCGGTATCTGTGGCGGTGAGGTGCACTGGGCACCTAGGATGTTTGGCCTCATCCGAACGGCGAATGAACTGACCAATCAGTCACCGGCCCCTAGTGGGTTACGTACCTCACGTTTCGTCCCGCTGCCTTGCGGCTTAAGCTTTGGATGGCTAGAGGCTCCAGTTGCGGATCCCTAAGAAAACCAACTGCTTCGGCCTGAGCAACCTGGCAGTATCGCGCCTACAAACAAATCATGGACGAGGACCATCTATCCCTTTTTCCCTGATTGTACTATATATTGTTTGGCACAGCCTGAAATCAGGCGGGTGTGGTATATATATATATATATATATATATATATATATATATATATATATATATATATATATATATCACCAGTTTAGGTGGCTTTTTTTGCTGAATTTGGAGATTTTCTTAGTCATATCGGGAGATTTCCCCGCTGTTCGATGAGCCTCTAATTGAAATTCACCAACAAAGCTAAACATAATTTATTCCGATCCAAATCAATGAATGTTGGTTGGTGTGACATATCGGCATCCGACCGGATAATTTTCTGGGGAGAATTTGAAAGTCAAATGACTTTATTTCTGAGCCTTTTAAAGCTCATCATATAATAAATAATCACACGAGAAACAAACCCATCCCCGAGATGACAGGCCTCGGTACTTGAATATTTTGGTGGAATTACTGTGTGATCTTATTCGCGTTAAAACAATGAACAAGATACGGTACGAAGGATCCAAATCATAGGCCACTGCAATTCTACTTTGGTTTCCTCTATGGAGTTGCCGAGAAAATCCAATTGAAGCAGACCTCTGCAGTGATACTGCGATAACAATATAAACGACTAACGAATCGTACCATAATGACCTCAACGCCAACGATCACACTGATGCGAATTGGAATTTCTCTTTTTCAGTAAGTTTGATAGTCATCGTTAACAAGCAATTTTAAACCCCATATAACGCGAAACCTCCCAATTATGTAAGAATTCCTCTTAACCTTATCAAAGAGGCACAAATATGAAAATTATGTTGGCCAAAAGAACGGCTTCTACCAAAATATCTAGATAATAAACCTATCCACGTAGAACCTGGGATAATTTATGTCTTTTTTATCATTTTAATTGTTTCTATGCCTTGAAAATGTTTAGATCACATTGCTCAGAACGTTTTACCTTGGTGATCAAGATGACAGATTCAACTACCCACCGCGTAGCAAAAAATAGGAGTAAATAACAGGGAGCTTTGAGTAAATTAATAACAATATCCGGTGGCCTGATACACCTTGATCAGTTCACGAAGCTCGAAAAACATACTGAGTAAGTTTTCGACAGTACCAGTAGGCTGGTAAACAGATCTCACTTTTTCAGCAACCGAGTGCTAAACTACTGGAACAGACTTTTCGGAGAGATTGTGGAGCTGAGGACCACACATCATCATTATCATCATCATCGTACAGCGTTAAACAGTAGGGCAAGCCCCACTGGCCACTGCCTTTCCCACCATCCTGCACGTTGAATTAGAAAGTATGAATATACAAGATGGACAGGGATTGGACCTACATGGGTGGGAAAACGGAAGAATGCCCTAGTAGCCAACACACGGAATACACAATCTAACTGTACAAACGCACATCGATCAGTCATTTTGATTCGACAGGCAACAGACAGCACAATCGCTACTGTTCACGGTTCGCTGCCATATCCTTCAGTGTCTCCAGCCAACTGGTAGACGGATCTTCTGGACCCAAACCACGAAGACGTGAAGCACCTACTCTTCCCATGTTGGCTGTACATTTTCTCATTACTCACTGCCACGTCATCTGTTGACCTCCACGTGGTTTTTTCAACTCCTGAGGAGGAACGGAGAATAAGACACGGCACGGTAGACGTGTGTTTACCATACGTAACACGTGTCCCAACCAACGATGTCTACTAAGCTGGATACGCTGTGACAGAACGTTCTCTGAATTAGTATCAAATACTCGCTTTCTGACCTCAGCATTGCCTACTCGGCTAATCCACCCGATATTAGCGATACTACGTAAACATCGGTGGTCGAGAACCTCAAGACGACGAATATCTTCAGCACGCAGAATCCCAGTCTCGCAACCATACAACGAAACTGAACGCACTGCGGCACAGTATACTAGAGCTTTCAAATTCAACGAAATATCAGGTCATCGCCAGAAGTGCTTCAGTCCAGCGTACGCCACTCCAGCGTACTCACCTCTGCTACTGTGCTCCCATCCGTCGGACCACACATGCCTTCAAGAATTCCCTAGGCTGCAAGTGGGATGTCACAGCCGGCACAAGCTAGGTCAATGCAGGCCTCAAAAGGGGTCTAGCTCTCTTGTTTGACCGGATGTTCGGATATGTGCCTGTGATTGATTAATCTGAGGTCAGACAGAAACGATGACTACTGAGCATTATGTGCATAACGGATACCATGTTTTTGTGCACCAGAAAACAATGACAGTGTACACGACCGCACCCGTACTGAACAGTCTATATGCAATTTACGGTAAGGCACACAAAAAACCAATTTCACTGAAATAGCAAGGACGATCGTGTGCGCCCCGAAACTGAAATGGCCTCGGCGACCAATGCGTAACAACGAAAGCGAACCCGATATATTTGGCCCATCAGTGGATACCATGGTGAGTTGCAGTTGATCCGATGTCAATGTGAAAATAGTAAGGTGGTCTTCATTATTAACCATAAATTGTTCACTTTTCACGGGAAATTATTCTTTCGCGACATTGGTACCCCATAATCAAAAATCAGTGACAGCAATAAACCACCACCTGGAAGAAAATCTACACGTGCATTTACCTTTTAGGCGTGCATCATTGGTATGCACAGAAGTGACGATGTTTAGGCTCAGTCGAACTTGCAAGACAGCCATGACGGATGAAAAATATGTATCACTGATTTTAAGACCAGCACAGTAAAAGCCTAGCAAGAATACTACCCTGCGTGTAGTGAAGTTCTTCATGTAAACGTGTGAGCTACGCACCTGTTGTCATTGTTACTGAACGAAGCGCTAATATGTGTATAGATCAATTTGACCACCCATGGAAGTAAAACGGATGAAACTAGACAATCTGTTGGTTTACTGCTAGTATATATATATATATATATATATATATATATATATATATATATATATATCATGTTTATGCACAGCATATATATATGCATTATGTATATATAAGTAATTCTCGGGACCCTGAGGTGTATGTAGGGTTATTATTCTCTTACCGGATTAAAAGTAATCAGGCAATCAGATTCAGCTCTGTGTACGAAAATTTCACCGGAAATTCTACGTATAGCGTTGCCTAACGTACTGAATGTTTTACATGCATTGTGAAACTGTTGCAGTAGCTTAACAACTTGAATAATTCAAAGGAAGTCGCAGTGCTGAGCTCATCTCCATATCATTTTTCATCCCCCTTGGACCCACCAAAATTCCGTGGACAAGTTCGTGTTAAAGACAATTTTCGGGTCCTGCAGAAACCCCGGCTCCAAGTAAAATGACATCCCTGCGTTCGTTGGGACTGACAAGAATAAAACATCTTACCGTGGTAAAAACGGAATTACCTAAGCTGTACGAGAATAGCTGCACGAAACGGCTAAGAAAATCAGTGGTATTACTGTTTCACTCAACAATGGTTGTCTTTAAGTTTCACAGTAAATGTATTACGTTGGGAAAAATGCGAAGCCACGAACATCGTGGATTCTGGTGTGCGCTTTTTCCACTCCAGTTTGTTTGACGGAAATGCATGAGAAAATTAACCAGTGCTGTATTTGAACGGGTTCCGGAAACGCTGTTGCCGCACTGTCTGTTGCGATTTACATTGCAGCACTGGATGGTACAATTGTATCCCCCAGCCTCAGCGGAAGGGACGAACCGCTTGTAACAGTCTCACTTGGCTGGTCCACAGGGAACGGGATACCCGTTTACGAAAAGAGGGGCTTGAAGGAAGGACTGACATTGTCATAGATCTCTTATATGGCCCCCTGAAAAATAGGGGTCAATTGCAGGAATTTGCCCCTGGTTGTCAGGGGTGGGTTACTGATCCATGAGGATGTGCTTAAGCGAGGTCGTGCGAAGTATGGACGGCACTAACGGCGTCTATCACAGATGGCTTAATCTAAAGATAGTTTGAAATTCGTGCATGTTAATTAACTTTGGTGAATGCTTACGAATCACGTCATTCGCACTTGATGTGCGATGAGTATACGCATTACAACCTAACAGTTATCGGGGACTTTAAAAAATACACTGCCCCGCGGTGGATCTCTAACTTGCGTGCAAAATGTCTAAGATGTTCTGGATGCTCGACTCGACTTGCCCACTACCAGTCGTGTGTAAAACGAACCGAGTTTCGATGAAACAAAAAACATTATTATCAGATAAGACGTCACTGATGTCAAATTTTGAAACTCGTGTCATGACTCACGGGGATTTGCCATTAAAAATACGTGCAAAATTTTCTCCGCGGATTATGGAGAGATATTAAGGAAAAACTGCTGGCGGCCAAATGACACAGGCCGGGACAGACCACAGGACTTACGGCTTTAGCTTTATTATTAATTCAAGGTATTTGCATCCACGAGCTTCAGATGAATCGCGACGCCTTGCCCTGGGTTGGGACAAGAAAACAGAAGCTCAGAGTGTGCCCGCAGAAGTCTTCGATGCACCTTCATGAAGGTCAGTTCAGTTCAGTACAGTTCAGTTTGCACAGAACAAATGATGGCCACGGCCAATCGAGAGTCCAGAATTCTTCCAATGGTATGCAAAAGAAATATAGACCCACCACTGCCGGGTGTATTCCGTCGAATCCCCGCTAAAAATGAGAGGGAAACGGAAAACCTCATCGCAAATCAGCTGTGAGAGACTGTAGCGGCTTCGCAGACACCAAATTCAATAAAATACAATTGCGAGCTTAGAGCTTAGGCGCGCTTTGTTTAAGTCCACCGGTGTGAAAATAAGAACACCTTAAAAAGAAGAACCTTCGTCACACTACGTCAAAACGGCAAGGCGCGCCCCAGCTCATCAGCTCTGGTGATTAGCTAGATCAGCCTCCCTTCTCCTGTACTTCATACAGGGCAATCAATACAAGTACAAAAACCATCAATCGCTGTCGTTCTGCGTCTTTATTCGCTGGACGGGAATTGAGTCCACAAGTCGTGCGTTCGACTAAATTGGTGAGCCCGTTCCAAGTTATTATTATTTTTTATTTATTTATTATATCGTCCGTGCCCTTCAGCGTTCCTTTTGTTTTCGTTGTGCACATACGTATTGAGCCTCTTTTGGTGTTAATTTCGATCAGCCATCGTATATTTATTTTGCTGTCTATTTGATATGGATGACGCTAAGTTAACTATGTCTGACCCTGCGGTGCCTGAAACGCTCTCTATTGCGCGCCCAGTGAAAGCGTTACCTTTCATTCCGGGTAATCCCTCTCTTTGGCTGACTCATCTGGAAGCACAGTTTGCTGCCTCCAGAATCACCTCCCAGCAACAGAAGTATGTGCATCTCACTGCCGAACTTCCTTTAAATATTCTTGAAGCTGTCGAGGATATCATCTCCAACCCACCCACGGACAAGCCTTATGATATGCTTCGCCAGGCTATCTTAGATCGCACCGGGGTCTCCGACTCAAACCGTCTTCGTCAGCTGCTTAGTGGCATTTCCCTCGGTGACCAGAAGCCTTCACAGCTTCTGCGTCGTATGCGACAGCTGGCCAATGGCATCCAAGTTGGTGACATGATGTTGCGAGAGTTGTGGATGCAGCAGCTACCCCAACAAGCGCAATGCACTCTGGCCCTTCTCGTAGATGAAGTCTCACTAGACAGACTGGCTTTGGCGGCGGACCGCTTTATGGAAACCGCCTCCGCCCAAATTAGTCAGTGTGTTCGTTCGTCCACAACCACTACGGAGGCGACTCTCACAGATTTAGCTGCACAACTCAGTGCCCTTCGGGCGGACGTGACAGCTATTCAGTCTTCACGTTCGGCACGTCGTAGCCGCTCCCCAACTCGCACCCGTCGGCCTATTGCCGCTCGCAGTCTTCCTAGGCCATCCTCTCCCGATGCACACATTTGGACATGGTGTTGGTATCACCGCCAGTATCGTGCCAGCGCCAGGAAGTGTACACCCCCGTGCACGTTCCACGACAACCAGGGAAACTCGTCGGCCAACGTGTAGGTACGGCAGCGCTCGTTGGCCTCCCTACACCCTGCCGTCTTCTATTTATCAAGGACCTCATCTCCCACCGTCAGTTTTTGATTGACACTGGCGCACAGATCAGTGTCGTTCCCCCTAACCCTTCTGATCGTCAGCACCGGCAAACTTTAGAGCTTCAGGCCGCCAATGGGTCTCGTATATCCACTTTTGGTACTAGGCGTCTCAAGTTAGATCTGGGGTTGCGTCGTTTTTTTCAGTGGACTTTTGTCATTGCTGACGTTTCCCAGCCCATCTTAGGAGTTGATTTTCTGCATCATTTCAACCTTTCGTTACATCCCGCTTCTCGTAAGTTAACCGACCCTGTGACTCATCGTGCTGTTGTTGGATCTGTCTGCTTGGTCAACGTTGTTCGACCGTCCGTAGCTCCTATCGCCAACGATACCTTCGCCAAAATTTTAGCTGAGTTTCCGTCTCTAACCGGACCGGCAAACCACTTACCCATGGTGCGCTCGGCTGTTGTACATCACATCAGTACCGCTGGACCTCCTGTTTTTGCCCGTCCGCGTCGCCTAGCCCCAGACAAACTGGCCGTCGCTCGTCTTGAATTCCAGAAAATGCTAGACCTAGGCATCATCCGTCCTTCGAACAGCCCGTGGGCCTCTCCATTGCACATGGTGCCGAAGAAAACTTCGGGCGACTGGCGTCCGTGTGGTGACTATCGTCGCCTCAATCAGGTCACAACGCCAGATCGATATCCTGTGCCTCACATTCATGATATCACGTCTGCTCTGGCTGGATCCACCATCTTCAGCAAAATCGACCTGGTCCGGGCCTATCATCAAATTCCGGTCGCCGACGAGGACGTTGCAAAAACCGCCGTTACCACTCCGTTTGGTCTATTTGAGTTTCTCCGTATGCCATTTGGCTTGCGCAACGCGTCCCAAACGTTCCAGCGGTTTATTGACGGTGTTACCCGCGGACTGCCCTTCGTTCACGCTTACATCGATGATATTCTTGTCGCTAGCCCCAGCGTTGACGAACATCAGCTTCATCTTCGACAGCTCTTTCAGCGGTTAACAGAGCACGGTGTTACCATCAATGCCGCCAAGACCGAATTAGGGAAGCCGTCATTGCTCTTCCTCGGTCACATCATCGACGCCAACGGCATTCGTCCGGCTGAAACCAAGGTCAGTGATATTGCTGAATTTCCACTTCCACAATCCTTCAAACAGCTTAAACGTTTTAACGGCTTTGTCAATTATTACCGCCGGTTCATCCCACACTGCGCCACCCTGATGCAACCGCTCACTGATCTTTTGCGGGGCAAACAACGAACCCTCATCTGGACCGATCAAGCCCAGGAGGCCTTTTCTCAGCTCAAACAGGCCTTGTCGTCTGCGGTTCTTCTCCGTCATCCGGATCCCCATGCTCCCGTCAGTATCGCTGTTGATGCTTCCGATGTCGCACTTGGCTGCGTTCTCCAGCAGGCCGTGGACGGCGCCTGGGAGCCTCTGGCTTTTCACTCACGCCGCCTGTCTTCCGCAGAATCCAAATACAGTGCGTTTGGTCGTGAGTTACTTGCCGTCTACACCGCCATACGTCACTTTCGCCACGCTCTGGAAGGACGGGAATTCATCATTTTCACAGATCACAAGCCACTACTGTATGCTTTCCGCAACGCGTCTGATCGTCATTCTCCACGAGAAATTCGCCAGCTGGATTTCATATCGCAATTTTCTACTGACATTCGTCATATCTCCGGGTCAGCTAATGTGGCTGCAGATACTCTTTCCAGGATCCACAGTCTCGGGTCGCCCGCTGCTCTCGGTATCAATCTCGAGGACCTGGCACGAAGCCAGCAGGATCCTGAGTTTCAACAAACCATTCGCGATACAAGTCTCCGAGTGCGGGCTTTGCCTCTTCCGTCATCTGCTGGCACTATCCTCTGCGACACCACCTTGGATCACCCAAGGCCAATCGTACCACTTTCACATCGCCGTCCAATTTTCGATGTGTTGCACGGTCTATCCCATCCGGGTATCAAGGCCACATGCAAACTAGTCCGTGCCCGATTTGTTTGGCCAAACATGGATCGCGACGTTCGTCAATGGGCACGTAACTGCATTGCTTGTCAGCGAGCCAAAATACAGCGACATACCACCAGTCCAGTCGGAAATTTTGAGACTCCAGACGCCCGTTTCGCTCACGTGCACGTCGACATTGTGGGACCTTTGCCACCATCCCGAGGTATGATCTATCTACTCACTTGTATTGATCGTTTCACTCGTTGGCCCGAGGCCATACCCATTCCGGATGTATCCAGTGAAACTGTCGCCCGTGCGTTCATGGAACACTGGATTTCCCGCTTTGGTTGTCCTACCACAGTAACCACCGATCGAGGAGCTCAGTTTGAATCTGCCACTTTCGACAATCTCCTCCAACTGACTGGCACTAAGCGTATTCGCACCACAGCTTATCATCCCCAGGCAAATGGCTTGGTCGAACGTTTTCACCGGCACCTCAAAACTTCGCTCAGTGCTCACAACAATCCTCAGTGGACGGACGTCTTACCACTGGTTTTATTGGGCATTCGCAATACGTTGCCCAGCGACACTCCCTGCACACCTGCGTCCATGACATTCGGCACCACCGCTCGTCTCCCTGGTGAATTTGTCGCACCCAAGGTGAGCGCACCTTTCCCCAACCTTGGAGACTACACTCAACGTCTCATGATCTACATGCGTCAGAAGATTGGTATTCCTGTCCGTTCGACAGATCGGCCGTCGTTTATTCCCAGTCACCTACATACGTGCACGCACGTTTTTCTGCGTACGCCGAGCCGCCGCCCGTTGACTCCAGCTTATTCTGGCCCGCACAAAGTCATTCGGCGTTTAGAAAAAACGTTCATCATCGATCTCAATGGTCGGCAAGAAACCGTCAGCATCGACCGCCTTAAGCCAGCGTTCGTCGACTCGGAAACCCAGCCTACGCCGTTGCCCGTCGATGGTAAAAACACAGACGTTTGCCCGACCCCAACAACATCTAGCTCCAGCACGCGTGAGTCACAGGTCGACCCCCCATCACGTTCCACCAAGTCTGGTAGGCATGTTCGTTTCCCTGCACGATTCGTTGACTTTATTGTTCTTACATAGATTTCCCCTTTTGATTGCATACTGTATCCAGTTTTTCTTATCTCTTCTAGGGTCAGTCGTTGTTTACCTAGGAAGGATCTGGCACACCACTAACAATGGACATGTGTCACTATATGAACATTAACATTTTTTGTTGTTGTTGTTGTTGCCTACGTGCCTTGTACATGGTTTGGCACGTCCCTGTCCCCACTTAAGGTTTCTAGATAGAGAGCACGGGGAGAGGATACCCCACCAGTTCACGCGTGAGTAGCCTTCTCTGCGGCTATATATGGCCCAGAGGTCCTTAGATCACCTTAGAGGTGCTGAGCACAAACCTTTTCCAGCTGGAACTATTCAGCTGGTTTTTGGCTCAACTCACGACGCTCTCTTAGGTCGAAGTTCTCCTACTCGGTCGTCCTTCTGGAGGGGGACTGATGTAGCGGCTTCGCAGATACCAAATTCAATAAAATACAATTGCGAGCTTAGAGCTTAGGCGCGCTTTGTTTAAGTCCACCGGTGTGAAAATAAGAACACCTTAAAAAGAAGAACCTTCGTCACACTACGTCAAAACGGCAAGGCGCGCCCCAGCTCATCAGCTCTGGTGATTAGCTAGATCAGCCTCCCTTCTCCTGTACTTCATACAGGGCAATCAATACAAGTACAAAAACCATCAATCGCTGTCGTTCTGCGTCTTTATTCGCTGGACGGGAATTGAGTCCACAAGTCGTGCGTTCGACTAAAAGACAATATGCGTCCTGAGCGTTCACTGACACTGTATGCAATGGGCGAAGAAGTCGATGAAACCATATTCCAGAAGGATCACAGTGCTTCCCGTCGTCTATCTAGTTGACCTACTCAAGGCTCACCGCATTGAAATATCCCGTACCACTTGCGACCAAGGACACCTTTGAAGGGTTGGACTGTCCGCAGATCTATCATTCCACCAAGCAGACCGTTCCAACAGATCACTACCCTGTTGCTGAAGAACTGCGATCTAGCCATCAACCCAGTTCAGGCTTTTATCTGCTTGTTTTCATGTCCCCTTGTTCTAGATTCTACGGCTACTTGGAATAGACTATCTGGTCTAAGGCCAGAAAAGCCCTTCATTACCTTGAAAGTTTCTACAAAATCCACTCGATTTCTCCGTCCTTCCAACGGGAAAAGATTCGGATCACATAGTCTCTGCTCATGCCTCCTGCCCTTCTGCCCTCCAACCTTTCGCGTGGCGAGACTTCAGACTCTCTCTAGGCAGGCAGCATCCTTTTTATAGAAGGGTGACCAAGTCTGCAAGCCACCTTCTTAGTGGGGTCGCACTATAGCCATGTAAATAGGTACGAATAGCTCCGGCTGCCGGCAAGACAAGCTGATCGCTCACCACCAGCCTTTTGTGCAGCAGCGTTGCACTGCTTCGACCATTTGAAGTCACTGTTCATGATGACCCCAAGGTCCTTCACCTTACTGACTGCTTCTATGGTAAGCAGCCGTTGGTCATGAGCGACAGCTAGGACTTCTATTGACCTTGACGATAAATGGCTTTTTCGGCGTTCAGAGGTAAGTCCCATTTGTATGCCCAGTCCAGGACGGTACCTATTTCCATGCCTAAGTCCACCCTACCCTTAGATCCAACAGTCTTCACATCATCCGCAAAGATAAGGCTGGGCGATTTAAGAGCGGATGCCAGGTCAGTGATAAATAACAAGAATAGGACCGGGCCTAGGATGGATTTCTGAGGTACACCACTGGTAACGTTCACCAAACTGGAGCGCCTGTCCCTCTCTTTGACGTAAAACATCCTGTGGGAAAGGAAGTCCTCCAGCGATCTAAATACTGGCCAACCTATACCGAACGTTTCCATCTCGCAAACAGTTTGCTCGGGACAGGTAATGGCAACCACCACTGCCAAGCGTATTCCGTCGATTCCCCTCTAAAAATGAAAGGGAGACGGAACACCTCATCGCACATCAACTGTGAGAGATAACATGCATGGTGAGCGTTGTCTTGAAGTCTTGAAGTAATGCACTGGTGTGAGGCTGAACCCAATTGTTCCTGGATCTTGTGATTATCTTGTTACCTGAATGTCATCAGTGGGCTGGGAGATAGTTCTCTGGATAGTGTGGGCACGGGTAAAAGGAGAGGGGTTAAAAATGCAGCTGCTGACAGCATCTTGCATCTGGTATAGCCGGTGAACTGGAAGATAGACCACTGAATATTGCGAAAGGGTTCGGGATACTAGTCTTGGCAGCATCTTGCGCACTGAACTGCCGAGGATCCGGAAGACAGACCTTTGCACTGTAGGAGGAGTTCAGCTTTGCTGCAGCCCACTCAGCTCGAGTGGCACTAACGATTCCGTCCTGGAAAATCTATCAGATATCAGAAAGCGAGATATTCGAACCGCGCGCCCTCGCCGAGACTGTCCGCAACAAACGAAAACGTCATTTGAAGTACACCTCAGAAAGACCACGAGCTACTCATCGTCCATCTAGTTAACACTCAACGTCCACTTAAAAGAAATATCCCGTTCCACTTGCGACCAAGGACACCTTTGAAGGGTTGGACTGTCCGCAGATCTATCATTCCACCAAGCAGACCGTTCCAACAGATCACTACCCTGTTGCTGAAGAACTGCGATCTAGCCATCAACCCAGTTCGGGCTTTTATCTGCTTGTGTTTCATGTCCCCTTGTTCTAGATTCTACGGCTACTTGGAATAGACTATCTGGTCAAAGGCCAGAAAAGCGTATCATGTGACACACGTTTGAGCAATGTGTAGCCAAAATCACAACGGGTCCCGAAATCAAAGGCGATTATCCGCGATGTTCCACGATACTAGATTATTGAATGAAAAATGACACCAAAAAGATACAAACCTCAATAATGAGATCACAAGGACTCAACAAACGAGAAACCGAGTTGCAGCGTGCGAGCAAGGAGCACGTGCGTCACGCAGGTCCAGAAAAACGATATGACAAAGTAGCACTCTGAACGCGAACAAACAACAATTGGTCCATAAAAAGAAACAGTTCGTAAAGACACGTCAATAGTGTAAGTGTAACAGCCGGTCGTGGAAAATCCACCTTTTTCCCTCGCGATTCAGTGTTTTTCCCAACATCACTCATTTCCATACACTACTGACTTGTCTTTACGAACTGGTTGTTTTTCTGGACCAATTGTTGTTTGTTCGCGCCCAGAGCGCTACTTTGGCACATCCTTGTTCAGGACCTGCGTGACGCACGTGCTGTCTGCTCACACGCTGCTATTCGGTTTCTCGTTGTTGAGTCCTTGTGATCGTATTATTGAGGTTTGTATATTGTTTATGTCATTGTTTATTTTTATAATCTAGTATCGTAGAATATCACGGATAATCGTCTTCTGATTTCGGGATCCGTTGCGAATTTGGCTACGCATTGCTCAAACGTTCGTAACAATACTCAATATATCTATTTGGAACGAGGAAAAATCACGCAAAATGCCAAGAAAAGGATCAGAAGCAGTCGAATCCGGACAGGAAGTAATACGGCAAGTCTCTGGGGAGGTTTTGGGTACTTATGATTCTTTAGTTAATGCTAGGTCGCCTAGTCCTGTCAGTGCTAGCTCATGTGTTATTGAAAGCAATATTGATCGTAAGGACGTTGATTTATATAAGCTGAGAATACTAGAACTAGAGCAACAGTTACTTTCGGCTAGACTACAGGCGCATGAAGCAGAGAAGTGTACACAGAAACAGCGAGAGCATGAGACCAGTGACTTCGACACTTCCGATAGGTTAGAGTGCAATAAGGTAGGGAACCCCGCGCCGGTCGCCGAATACAAACCACCATCGATCGATCTGCCTAGAGTGAAGTTAACGGTTTTCGACGGGCGAGCTGAGCAATATTGCAAGTTTGTCAAACAGTTCGAGACGTTCGTTGAAAACAAGGTAACCGACCCTGGGCAAAGGCTTCTTTACCTTACTCACTACTGCCGAGGCCGAGCGCGAGAAGCTATCGACGGGTGCACCATGCTCGATTCAGAACAAGGCTACACAAGGGCAAGACAGATTCTGAGGGACTTGTTTGGCCAACCTTTCAAAGTAGCCCGTAACCTAATAGAGGGCGTGATGGCAGAGGCAAAGAGAACCAAGGGCGACGTTTACACCATGGCCGACCTGGTGATCAAGATGCAGAACTGCTCAATAGCCCTCGACCATTTAGGTTACAGATCTGACCTAGACGCCATGCACACTTTGGAAGGCATAGTCCGTCACCTCTCTCCCGAACTACAGGGTCGGTGGGCGGAAGAAGCTGAGCGGATAAGCCGAGGTGACAGAGAAGCCAACTTCGAAGACCTGACTGAATACTTAGACAGGCAGACGAAGATATCTGACAGCAGATTCGGCCGACTCATCCGGGACAGCAACCGAGCAAACAAGCCCGGTACTAGCCAAGTCCAAAACCCTGTACGAGAATATCCAAAGTACCAGCCTTGGACCAACACCCACGTCATTTCACGAGATGCTACGGCGAAACCAAATTGCAGATCCTGTGGTACTAGCCATGGCCTACCAGAATGCCCCAAGTTCGGCAACGCCACAATAGACGAACGGTGGGGAATGGCGAGGATGGCAGAAGCATGTTTCATCTGTCTCAACACCACGCACCGGGCAGCAGCCTGTAGAACAAGGAATCGATGTGGTCACGAGGGCTGCACGGGAAGACACCATCGGCTGCTGCATCAGGCGAGAGTAACCATATCCGAGGCGAGTGCCAAGCCCAGCGTGATTTGTTCAACTTCACAATCTGCCAGTAAACCGGTACGTTTAGGCGTAGTGGCCGTGGGAGTAGTGACTCCGACTGGGATAGTCAAGGCGTTGGCTTTCGTTGATAGTGGATCCGACACTACTCTAGTGAAGGAGCGGTTTGCCGACAAACACCAACTGGCTAAAGGTGCGACGTCGTTAGCAGTGAGCACGGTGGGCGGAACACAGGTAATGACTGCCGGTAGATTGAGGCTGCAACTCATCTCTCTAGACACTAACGAGGAAATTGAACCAACGGAGGCATTCACGTTAGCGGATCTCCCCATGCGAGCACCAAGGTCGGTGAACGCAATCTTGACACGGTGGCCCCACCTGCAGGATATAACCGTTGTAGACTGGGAAGATGATGAAGTGAATCTCCTCATCGGATGCGACGTGCCAGAGGCGCATTGGGTGCTTGACCAGAGAGTGGGCGACCGCCAGGCACCTTATGCCGTACGCACGGCTCTGGGATGGATGTTATACGGTCCAGTAGGGGTGCGCGGTTCCGTGAATTACTTATCCGCCGAAACGGACCGCATAGAGTATCATCTGCAACGGCTTTATGAAAAGGAGTTGAGTATTGTAACACACGTTTGAGCAATGTGTAGCCAAATTCACAACGGGTCCCGAAATCAGAGGCGATTATCCGCGATGTTCCGCGATACTAGATTATTGAATGAAAAATGACACCAAAAAGATACAAACCTCAATAATGAGATCACAAGGACTCAACAAACGAGAAACCGAGTTGCAGCGTGCGAGCAAGGAGCACGTGCGTCACGCAGGTCCAGAAAAACGATATGACAAAGTAGCACTCTGGGCGCGAACAAACAACCATTGGTCCATAAAAACAAACAGTTCGTAAAGACACGTCATTAGTGTAAGCAAGTGAGCGATGTTAAGAAAAAACACTGAATCGCAAAGGTTTATAGGAGGATTTTCCTCGACCGGTCGTTACACCGTTCATTACTGGAACCAGGGGGCAGTTGTTCATAATTCTGTCGACCTCAGTCATGACGGTGTTCAACGTCTCGTCGTCGGGTGGCTTTTGCTCAGTGATCGACAGCAATATCCGCCTGACGGACCGGATCATGCGTTCCCATACGCAGCCGCGGTTAATGGCCTGCGGGAGTTGAAATGCCATCGTATGCCGTAGTCCACGGTTTGATCCTGCAGTTCGTCCCTGTGTATGTTCTTGTGCCAACGCTGCAATTCCCGTTGAGCGCCCACAAAAGTCGACCCATTGTCGGGGTATTTATCCGCTGGCACGGCTGTTTGTTGATAAATCTCTGCAAAGCCCGCAGGAAAGAATAGGTCGTCATCAAATGTGTGACTTCTAGGTGTACCGCGCGTGACTTCATGCACGTCATAGTACACCCACATCGTTTTTCCAGTCTCTTCCCGCACTTGATCCACAAGGGCCCGAAATAGTCCAACCCGGTGTCGCTGAACGGCCACCAGCACGCAGTCACCCTGCATTCTGGTAGTGGGGCCATGTTTTGTTTGCCCGCCGTGGCATTGCGTCTCCTCCATTGCACACAACGTCGGGTTACGAGTTTTACAGTCGCTTTTTCTCTCAGCAACCAAAGGCGCTTTCGGAAGACGCTCGTGACGTGACTTTCCCCGGCATGTCTCTCCACGGCATGGACGTGTTGGATCATTAGCTCTACCACAGGTTGTCGAGCCGGCAGCAGTATAGCATACTTTGTGTCGAAGCTCAGGTGGGCGTTGGTCAGCCTACCATCCACCCGCAGCAGTCCATTAATGAGTTTGGGGGTTAAGGGCTTTAATTCGCCTCTTGGAGATGGTATTTCTTTGCTGATTGGTCCCACTTATTCTACCCTCTCGAGTTCCCGGGCGAAGGCCTCTCTTTGTATCATTCTGAAAATATCGTATTCTGCAGCTTGTGGTTCATCGGGACTTATCTGGCCGACCAGCATCCGACCCGAGGAATGTAGCCCTTTCATGACTAATAAATTTCTCTTGAACCTGGCCAACCAAACTAACGCATGAAATGTCTTCATCTAGGGAAAACATCTGACCAGTCGCGATGGAATGGATGTCGCTTCGATGAAGTTGGCTGCCATCACTACGCCTTCGATCTCCAGTTCTACTTCCGTGGGGGGTTTTAATTCGAACACGGGCCAGTCCTGTTTAGACATTTGCAGGAAGTTTGGCCCTCTCGTCCACGTGTCCAGTTGCCTGAAGTTGGTCGCACCTCGAGAGCATAGATCGGCTGGATTATCTCCAGACCTGACGTGCTTCCACTGGTTAATGGCCGATTTGTTGTGGATGATCGTGAGTCGGTTAGCAACGGAAGTACTAAACCGGCTCCGGATGTTGTTAATGTAGTAAAGTACTATCGTTGTACCGCCCTGACTGCCAACACGGCTGCGCTGAGTTCAAGGCGTGGGCTCGAGGCCGACTTCAGTGGAGCAACGCGGGCCTTAGCAAACAGGATCCTGGTAGTATGTTGTCCATCTGTGCACCATCGTCCGTACACCACAGCTCCGTAGCCGACATCGGATGCACCGAAAAAGTCATGTAGGTCTGTCCGTTTTGCATGACCAAGAGTCAAGCATCGTGGAATCCTTATGTTCTCTAATTTCCTCAGGGTGTTCAAAAATTCTGTCCAGTCAAGCCGGTCTTATCGGTCAAGTGACTGGTCACAACTGAATTTCTTACGGCACAGCCGCTGCAACAGGATCCTTTCGGGGTAGCAGCCAGGGTGAGACGAAACCGAGCGGGTCGAACAGACTAGAGACAGCGGACAGTATACCTTGACGGGTTACTGGCAACTCGGGAGTGTTTAACTCGAAAACAAGGTCGTCCGTTTCCGCATCCCATTGCATTCATAAAGTTCGTTCGGTAGGGAGTGGAGAGCCGTCCGAATCTCTAACCCTTCAGGCCCTCTCGTGGTACGGAATGACCTCGAGCACTTCTGAAGCATTCGACATCCATTTTGTTAGATAGAAGCCGCCGTCTTCTAGCAATCTCCTCAGGCCTCTGAAATGCGCTAGGGCTGATTATATATCATCGGATGACCCAAGGTTATCGTCGAGGTAGAAATTTCTACTGAGTCTATCTACCACCGACCGATGGATCAAATCTGCATGTTTGTTCGCAGCTTCCAGAAGGGCGTAGTTTGCACAGAACGGTGACGATATGGCTCCGAAGGGGTGGACGGTCATCCTATAATTTACCACTGATTTGTCCCGGTTGTTCTCTTATTACCACAGGAAACGCAAAGCATCTCATTCTTCTAACGGTATCTTCACCTGGTGAAACATTTCCCTGATATCAGCGGACAAGGCCACTCTACCCACTCTGAAACGGCTCAAAAATTCGATTAGTGGTGTGGTCCAGTCAGGTCCTTGTAGTAGGCGATTGTTTGCCGACTTGCCCTGGAACTTGGCTGCGCAGCCGAAAACCACCTGCAGTTTTTCGGGTTTCTTGGGGTTGATTATCAGGTAGATGCCAGATCCCCTTTCGGCCGTCGGTGGTTGCAGGCACCCTTTCAACGTAGCCGAGAGCTCTGTTCCGCTTCATCAATTCCGCATATGGTTCTCACAGATCCTGGCCTCGAACGAAACGTTCCTTCAGTCGCAGTAGTCGTTGGAGAACATAGATTCTGTTATCCGTCCACGGGTCAGCAGTTGTGCGCCATGAAAGGGGAACCTCGAACTGTATTTGAGGCCTCTAGAGCCTTGCCGCACCGTTTGTAGGGCGAAGTAATCCTCTTGAGACATCCTTCGTCTCCGATGTCATGAAACTCCTTTTCATACAGCCGTTGCAGATGATACTCTATGCGGTCCGTTTCGGCGGATAAGTAACTCACGGAACCGCGTACCCCTACTGGACCGTATAACGTCCATCCCAGAGCCGTGCATACGGCATAAGGTGCCTGGCGGTCGCCCACTCTCTGGTCAAGCACCCAATGCGCCTCTGGCACGTCGCAGCCGATGAGGAGATTCACTTCATCATCTTCCCAGTCTACAACGGTTACATCCTGCAGGTGGGGCCACCGAGTCAAGATTGCGTTCACCGACCTTGGTGCTCGCATGGGGAGATCCGCTAACGTGAATGCCTCCGTTGGTTCAATTTCCTCGTTAGTGTCTAGAGAGATGAGTTGCAGCCTCAATCTGTCGGCAGTCATTACCTGTGTTTCTCCGAACGTGCTCACTGCCAACGACGTCGCACCTTTAGCCAGTTGGTGTTTGTCGGCAAACCGCTCCTTCACTAGAGTAGTGTCGGATCCACTATCGACGAAAGCCAACGCTTTGACCACCCCAGTTGTGGTCACTACTCGCACGGCAACCACTCCTAAACGTACCGGTTTACTGGCAGATCGTGACGTTTCACAAATAACGCTGGGTTTGGTACCCGTCTCGGGTGAGGTTACTCTCGCCTGGTGTAACAGTTGATGGTGTCTGCCCGTGCAACCCACGCGACCTCATTTGGCCCTATTTCTACAAGCCGCCGCCCGGTGTGTGGTGTTGAGGCATATAAAGCACGCCTCCGTCATCCTCGCCATTCCCACCCTTCGTCTATTGTGGCGTTGACGAACTTGGGACATTCTAGTAGCCCATGGCTAGCGTCACTGGACCTGCAATTTGGTTGCGGTATGGCCTCGCGTGAAAACGCGTGTGCTTTGGTCCAAGGCTGGTGTCTCGGGCTTTCTCGAGCAGTGGTTTGAACCTGGCTAGTATTAGACTTGTTCGCTCGGTTGCTGTCCCGGATGAGTCGGCCGAATCTGCTGTCAGCTATCTTGATTTGCCTGTCCAAGTATTCGGTCAAGTATTCAAAGTCATCCCCGCGGTCGCCTCGGCCTATACTTTCTACCTCTACCACCCACTGACCCTGTAGTTCGGGAGAGAGGTGACGGACTATGCCCTCCAAGGTGTGCATTGCATCTAGATCAGCCCTGTAACCTAAATGGTCGAGGGCTATTCAACAGTTGTGCATTTTGGGCACCAGTTCGGCCATTGTGTAGACATCGCCCTTGGTTCATTTTTCCTCTAGCATCACGCCCTCTATTAGGTTACGGGCCACTTTGAAAGGTTGGCAAAACATGTCCCCCAGAATCTTCCTTGCTCGGGTTTAGCCTTGTTCCGGGTCGAGCATGGTGCACCCATCGATAGCTTCGCTTGCTCGGCCTCGACAGTAGTGAGCCAGGTAGAGAAGCCTTTGCCCGGGGTCGGTTATCTTATTTTCGGCGAACGTTTCGAACTGCTTGACGAACGTGCAGTAGTGCTCAGCTCGCCCGTCGAAAACGCCAGTCCTACTCTTGGCAAATCTGTCAATGGTGTTTTATATTCAGCGACCGGCATGGAGTTCCGTATCTCATTGAGCCCTGATCTATCGGAAGTGTCGTAGTCGTTGGTCTCGTGTTCATGCACATTCTGTCCACACTTCTGTTCTGCTTCCTGGGCCTGTTGCTTAGCCGATAACAGTTGTTGTTACGAGTCTAATATCCTCAGCCTATATAGGTGGATATCCTTACAATCCATGTTGCTGTCAGTTACACATGAGCTAGCCCTCACAGGACTAGGTGATCTAGCATTAGTTAAAGAATCAAATGTACCCAAAACCTTCCCAGTGACTTGCCATATTACTTCCTGTCCAGATTCCAATGTCTTCGATTCTTTTCTTGGCATTTTGTTTGCTTTCTCGTTCCATGTTGAGCAGTTGAGTATTGTAACACACGTTTGAGCAATGTGTAGCCAAATTCACAACGGGTCCCGAAATCAGAGGCGATTATCCGCGATGTTCCGCGATACTAGATTATTGAATGAAAAATGACACCAAAAAGATACAAACCTCAATAATGAGATCACAAGGACTCAACAAACGAGAAACCGAGTTGCAGCGTGCGAGCAAGGAGCACGTGCGTCACGCAGGTCCAGAAAAACGATATGACAAAGTAGCACTCTGAACGCGAACAAACAACAATTGGTCCATAAAAAGAAACAGTTCGTAAAGACACGTCAATAGTGTAAGTGTAACAGCCGGTCGTGGAAAATCCACCTTTTTCCCTCGCGATTCAGTGTTTTTCCCAACATCACTCATTTCCATACACTACTGACTTGTCTTTACGAACTGGTTGTTTTTCTGGACCAATTGTTGTTTGTTCGCGCCCAGAGCGCTACTTTGGCACATCCTTGTTCAGGACCTGCGTGACGCACGTGCTGTCTGCTCACACGCTGCTATTCGGTTTCTCGTTGTTGAGTCCTTGTGATCGTATTATTGAGGTTTGTATATTGTTTATGTCATTGTTTATTTTTATAATCTAGTATCGTAGAATATCACGGATAATCGTCTTCTGATTTCGGGATCCGTTGCGAATTTGGCTACGCATTGCTCAAACGTTCGTAACAATACTCAATATATCTATTTGGAACGAGGAAAAATCACGCAAAATGCCAAGAAAAGGATCAGAAGCAGTCGAATCCGGACAGGAAGTAATACGGCAAGTCTCTGGGGAGGTTTTGGGTACTTATGATTCTTTAGTTAATGCTAGGTCGCCTAGTCCTGTCAGTGCTAGCTCATGTGTTATTGAAAGCAATATTGATCGTAAGGACGTTGATTTATATAAGCTGAGAATACTAGAACTAGAGCAACAGTTACTTTCGGCTAGACTACAGGCGCATGAAGCAGAGAAGTGTACACAGAAACAGCGAGAGCATGAGACCAGTGACTTCGACACTTCCGATAGGTTAGAGTGCAATAAGGTAGGGAACCCCGCGCCGGTCGCCGAATACAAACCACCATCGATCGATCTGCCTAGAGTGAAGTTAACGGTTTTCGACGGGCGAGCTGAGCAATATTGCAAGTTTGTCAAACAGTTCGAGACGTTCGTTGAAAACAAGGTAACCGACCCTGGGCAAAGGCTTCTTTACCTTACTCACTACTGCCGAGGCCGAGCGCGAGAAGCTATCGACGGGTGCACCATGCTCGATTCAGAACAAGGCTACACAAGGGCAAGACAGATTCTGAGGGACTTGTTTGGCCAACCTTTCAAAGTAGCCCGTAACCTAATAGAGGGCGTGATGGCAGAGGCAAAGAGAACCAAGGGCGACGTTTACACCATGGCCGACCTGGTGATCAAGATGCAGAACTGCTCAATAGCCCTCGACCATTTAGGTTACAGATCTGACCTAGACGCCATGCACACTTTGGAAGGCATAGTCCGTCACCTCTCTCCCGAACTACAGGGTCGGTGGGCGGAAGAAGCTGAGCGGATAAGCCGAGGTGACAGAGAAGCCAACTTCGAAGACCTGACTGAATACTTAGACAGGCAGACGAAGATATCTGACAGCAGATTCGGCCGACTCATCCGGGACAGCAACCGAGCAAACAAGCCCGGTACTAGCCAAGTCCAAAACCCTGTACGAGAATATCCAAAGTACCAGCCTTGGACCAACACCCACGTCATTTCACGAGATGCTACGGCGAAACCAAATTGCAGATCCTGTGGTACTAGCCATGGCCTACCAGAATGCCCCAAGTTCGGCAACGCCACAATAGACGAACGGTGGGGAATGGCGAGGATGGCAGAAGCATGTTTCATCTGTCTCAACACCACGCACCGGGCAGCAGCCTGTAGAACAAGGAATCGATGTGGTCACGAGGGCTGCACGGGAAGACACCATCGGCTGCTGCATCAGGCGAGAGTAACCATATCCGAGGCGAGTGCCAAGCCCAGCGTGATTTGTTCAACTTCACAATCTGCCAGTAAACCGGTACGTTTAGGCGTAGTGGCCGTGGGAGTAGTGACTCCGACTGGGATAGTCAAGGCGTTGGCTTTCGTTGATAGTGGATCCGACACTACTCTAGTGAAGGAGCGGTTTGCCGACAAACACCAACTGGCTAAAGGTGCGACGTCGTTAGCAGTGAGCACGGTGGGCGGAACACAGGTAATGACTGCCGGTAGATTGAGGCTGCAACTCATCTCTCTAGACACTAACGAGGAAATTGAACCAACGGAGGCATTCACGTTAGCGGATCTCCCCATGCGAGCACCAAGGTCGGTGAACGCAATCTTGACACGGTGGCCCCACCTGCAGGATATAACCGTTGTAGACTGGGAAGATGATGAAGTGAATCTCCTCATCGGATGCGACGTGCCAGAGGCGCATTGGGTGCTTGACCAGAGAGTGGGCGACCGCCAGGCACCTTATGCCGTACGCACGGCTCTGGGATGGATGTTATACGGTCCAGTAGGGGTGCGCGGTTCCGTGAATTACTTATCCGCCGAAACGGACCGCATAGAGTATCATCTGCAACGGCTTTATGAAAAGGAGTTTCATGACATTGGAGACGAAAGACCGACGTTGTCTCAAGAGGATCACTTCGCCCTACAAACGGTGCGGCAAGGCACTAGAGGCCTCGAAAAACAGTTCGAGGTTCCCCTCCCATGGCGCACACCGGTCGACCCGTGGAATGACAACAGAAATTATGTTCTCCAACGATTACTACGACTAAATGAACGCTTCATTCGAGACCAGAATCTGTGGGAACGATACGCGGATTTGATGAAGCGAAACGAGGCCCTCGGTTACGTTGAAAAAGTGCCTGCCAACACCGACAGCAAAAGGGGTATCTGGTATCTGCCTCACCATCCGGTTATCAACCCCAAGAAACCCAATAAACTGCGGGTGGTTTTCGACTGTGCGGCCAAGTTTCAGGGCAAGTCGTTAAACGATCGCCTACTACAGGGGCCTGACTGGACCACACCACTGATCGATGTTCTGTGCCGTTTCAGAGTGGGTAAAGTGGCTTTGTCTGGTGACATTAGGGAAATGTTCCATCAGGTGAAGATTCCGGTAGGAGAACGAGATGCTTTGCGTTTCCTGTGGTGGGAAGGGAGCGACCGGGACAACGCAGTGGTGAATTATAGGATGACCGTCCACCCGTTCGGAGCCATATCGTCACCATTTTGTGCAAACTACGCCCTCCGAGAATCAGCGAACAAGCATGGCGATCTAGTACATCGGACGGTGGTAGAAAGCGTCAGCAGGAACTTCTACGTCGACGACTACCTTGGGTCATTCGATGATGTGGAATCAGCTCTAGAGCAGTTCAGGGGTCTGACGAGATTGCTGGAAGAGGGCGGCTTCCATCTAACTAAATGGATGTCCAACGCTTCAGAAGTGCTGAAGGTCATCCCGTATCACGAAAAGGCCGAAAGGGTAAGAGATTTGGACGGCTCTCCACTTCCTATCGAGCGCACTTTAGGGATACAATGGGACGCGGAAACGGACGATTTTGTTTTTGAACTGAACGTTCCCGAGCTGCCAATAACCCGTCGTGGCATACTATCTGCCGTCTCAAGTTTGTTCGACCCGCTCGGTTTCGTCTCACTATGGCTGCTACCCGGAAAGATCTTGCTGCAGCGGCTGTGCCGTAAGAAAGTTGATTGGGACCAGTCACTGGACCGAAGGGACCGGCTGGACTGGGAAGAATTTTTGAACACCTTGAAAAAATTAGGGGACATAAGAATCCCACGATGTTTGACTCCTGGCCATATGACACGGACTGGAGAACTACATGCTTTTTCCGATGCATCCGAAGTCGGTTATGGAGCTGTGGTGTACGGACGATGGTGCGCAGGAGATGGACAATATACCACGAGGATCCTGTTCGCCAAAGCCCGCGTTGCCCCACTGAAGTCTGTCTCAATCCCACGCCTTGAACTCAGCGCAGCCGTGTTGGCAGTCAGGGTGGTGCAAGCTGTGAAGAGATGTTTCGATCTCTACATTTGGTCGGTGAGCTTCTGGACGGATTCAACGATAGTACTTTGCTACATTAACAACGTACGGAGCCGGTTTAGTACTTTCGTTGCTAACCGGCTCACGATTATCCACGATGAATCAGCCACGCATCAGTGGAGTCATGTCAGGTCTGGCGATAATCCGGCCGACCTGTGCTCCCGAGGTGCGAACAACTTCAGGCAACTAGACACGTGGACGAGAGGGCCAAACTTCCTGCAATTGCCCAAACAGGACTGGCCCGTGTTCGAATTAAAACCCCCTACGGAATTGGAACTGGAGATCAAAGGCGTAGTGATAGCAACCAACGTCGTCGAAGCGTCGTCCTTTCTATCGCGACTGGTCAGGTTTTCTTCCTGGATGAAGACGCTTCGTTCGCTAGTTTGGTTAACCAGGTTCAAGAGAAATTTACTAGTCATGAAAGGGCTACGCTCCTCAGGCCGGATACGGGTCGGTCCGATAGGTCCCGATGAGCTACAAGCGGCAGAGTACGATATTTTCAGAATGATACAACGCGAGGCTTTCGCCCAAGAACTCAAGAGGGCGGAAGAAGTGGGGCCGACCAATGAAGACATGCCATCTCCAAGAGGCGAGCTGAAGCGTTTAAACCCCAAAATCATCAACGGACTGCTGCGGGTGGATGGTAGGCTGACCAACGCCCACCTGAACTTCGACACAAAGTATCCTATACTGCTGCCTGCGAGACAACCTGTAGTAGAGCTAATGATTCAACACGTCCACGCCATGGAGGGACATGCCGGGGAAAGTCACGTGACGAGCGTCATCCGAAAGCGTCTTTGGTTGTTGAGAGGACGAGAGACTGTAAAACGCGTAATCCGACGGTGTGTGCAATGCAGGAGACGCAATGCCACAGCAGGCAAACAACTCATGGCCCCACTACCAGAATGCAGGGTGACTACGGGCTGGTGGCCGTTCAGTGACACCGGGTTGGACTATTTCGGGCCCTTGTGGATCAAGTGCGGGAAGAGATTAGAAAAGCGATACGGATGTATCATGACGTGCATGAAATCACGTGCGGTACACTTAGAAGTCGCACATTCGATGACGACCGATTCGTTTCTACGGGCCTTGCAAAGATTTATCAACCCAAGAGGCGTACCGGCCGATATATACTCAGATAATGGATCAAACTTTGTGGGCGCTCAACGGGAATTGCAGCGTTGGCACAAGAACATAAACAGGGACGAACTGCAGAATCGAACCGTGGCCTACGGCATACGATGGCATTTCAACCCCCCACAGGCCAGTCACCGAGGCGGCATATGGGAACGCATGATCCGGTCCGCCAGACGGATATTGCTGTCAATCATGGAGCAGCAGCCGCCCGACGACGAGACCCTGAACACCGTCATGACTGAGGTGGAGCGAATCCTGAACAACCGCCCCCTGGTTCCAGTATTGAACGGCGACCCCACCCACCCGGCGCTCACCCCGAACGACTTATTGACGTTAAGGTCGAACGAGGGTTTCCAAGGGCCGGTAAACCTTCGTGGGAGCTACCTCCACGGGTGGAAGCAAGCGAACTATCTGGCCAAGGTCTTCTGGAGGCGATGGCTACGGGAGTACCTACCGGCTTTGCAGACTCGACAGAAGTGGCTGGCCAAAACAAGGCCATTCAAAGTTGGGGACGTGGTTATGATCGCCGACGAACGCGCACATTTTAGCGCTTGGTCTTTGGGAGTAGTTACGGAAACCATCAAAAGCACTGACGAAATGATAAGAACGGTGAAGGTGAAGACAGCTAACGGAGTGCTCATTCGTGACATACGCAGTATTAACCTACTCGAGCGCGAAGACGGAGGAGCTGATAACCCTGAGGCCTAGTAAACCTTTTTCACACCAGTAATCGAGGTGGATAAAGAAACACCATATATACCACACAATCTCCGTCAAACACGTTAAGGTGCTCGCGGTCCTTTCGTTGACATTACAGAAGGTTCTTTCCGATATGTGGTGATGAGTGCAATTCCATTATACATCCCGATACATACACGCATGCACGACGCACTCTACATCCCGTAAACCCATCATACATGTGACAGTGTTCTTTGTTTGCCTTTTGTTGACGCTACCAAATGCCCCTTGCATATGTGGAAGTAGCGGAGCTCAGGTCACACATACATGCTACATACTCCTTTTCTTGCCACGCGGTCTTTTGTTGACATTGCAGAAAGTCCTCCTTTGATGTGTAGTCATACCTGTGATTTCATTGTAACCCCGGCACACACACACACACGCACACACACACACACACTCAAGCACGTACATCCAGGACCGGACGGCCCCTTACGAGGACAACGTCTATGTGACCATTCACGCCCGCCATCGGTCATTTGGTCTTGTGGAAGATGTAGACTAGCCTCACGTCTATGTAGCCAATGGGTTGGGTGCGACCAGTAGTAGAACGTCGACGACGAGCATAAGACGCGCGCACTGACAGCAGGGCCTAGGCAGGTAGGAAGAATCAGTACCTTTATACCGAACCTTTGACTCTGCTAAGGATCGAGGAGGATTTTGGTGGGCGGTGTAACAGCCGGTCGTGGAAAATCCCCCTTTTTCCCTCGCGATTCAGTGTTTTTCCCAACATCACTCATTTCCATACACTACTGACTTGTCTTTACGAACTGGTTGTTTTTCTGGACCAATTGTTGTTTGTTCGCGCCCAGAGCGCTACTTTGGCACATCCTTGTTCAGGACCTGCGTGACGCACGTGCTGTCTGCTCACACGCTGCTATTCGGTTTCTCGTTGTTGAGTCCTTGTGATCGTATTATTGAGGTTTGTATATTGTTTATGTCATTGTTTATTTTTATAATCTAGTATCGTAGAATATCACGGATAATCGTCTTCTGATTTCGGGATCCGTTGCGAATATGGCTACGCATTGCTCAAACGTTCGTAACAGTAAGCAAGTGAGCGATGTTAAGAAAAAACACAGAGTCGCAAAGGTTTATAGGAGGATTTTCCTCGACCAGTCGTTGCACTTCATTACCTTGAAAGTTTCTACAAAATCCACTCGATTTCTCCGTCCTTCCAACGGGAAAAGATTCGGATCACATAGTCTCTGCTCGTGCCTCCTGCTCTTCTGCCCTCCAACCTTTCGCGTGGCGAGACTTCAGACTCTCTCTAGGCAGGCAGCATCCTTTTTATAGAAGGGTGACCAAGTCTGCAAGCCACCTTCTTAGTGGGGTCGCACTATAGCCATGTAAATAGGTACGAATAGCTCCGGCTGCCGGCAAGACAAGCTGATCGCTCACCACCAGCCTTTTGTGCAGCAGCGTTGCACTGCTTCGACCATTTGAAGTCACTGTTCATGATGACCCCAAGGTCTTTCACTTTACTGACTGCTTCTATGGTAAGCAGCCGTTGGTCATGAGCGACAGCTAGGACTTCTGTTGACCTCGACGATAAATGGCTTTTTCGGCAGAACTGCTCGACTGAAGATCTGACGCCAGGTTTGTAAGTTCCAACAAGTGTAGGCCGGGCCTAGGACGGATCCCATTTTTACCCATTCTCAATTGTTTTCTTCGATCCTATCCCCCATGTTCCCTCGTTCATTATCTGCTCACCATGGCCGGCATCACCTTTGTGCTTCTTCTATCTTCTTTATCTGATGATCCACCATTTCATCTCGTCGGGAAAAATTCATCTGAATTTTCCCAAGCCGATCTCACACATTTCTATTCAACCCCATCTGCCTCTTCCAATCACTGATGCTTTTCCTCCCAATATTTCATTGCTCTTTGCTCCTGCCCCTCGCATATCTATTTATATTCGTATATATATATTCTGCTCTCATGCTACCATCCTGCTGACCCTCTTGATATGCGTCCACTCTTTTTACATCTGCGCCTCACATTTACCATATCAAATCCCTACAGATCGCTCTCGCCAACTGTACCACCCTTTACTTCTTCAAATGTTCGCTACCTGTTCCACGATGAGTTTTGTGCCCTGTCCGCTGACCACCTACTGCAGTGTAGCAAGGTTTAGTTACTTTCTAACCCCTAGCAGTGGATCCATCATTTTCCTCCACTGCCTCTCGCTACCATCCTTTCCCATACAAATTTCCAGCCCCTTTCATGTATGCCCGTCAGTTTTCAATTATCCGCAGTTGGACAACAGGCACTCCCTGTGTGCCTTTTAGTTTGGTTTGCCTTTCCAAGTTCCACCGATCGTAAAAACAACTTTATATCATGATGTTCTTTTACATTTCCGAATCGCCTGATCTGCCACTACCCGATTCCTCTGGTCCATCACCACATGTCGCACCTGCATTGGCCATCTAATTAGATCCATTCTCACCTGTTCTCTTCGATTCCATCCTTCGTCGTCACTCGTCTAACAACTGCTCCTTACAGTGGTGCTTCCACTTTTCTTTTTCTCTCTCTGCTGGACCGCCATGTCCACCTGCTATGATGACAATTCACCGCGACATCCCAAAGTTATTTCTACCACCATTTTATCTGACATTACCCATTCCTCCCAGTGACTGATAATTTCTTTCTAGGACCCCACTGTTACCGCTCCTGCTCCTCTTATATCTATACATATATATATATATATATACATATACTTGCGCATATATGTGCACTCGCTCTGCGTCTTGCAGTTTCTCACCGGCCATTTCTCCTGCTGTCATCCCGCCGACCGTCAGGATGTTCATCCACCCCTCCTACGTCTGTGCCTCACATCCACCGTATCCAGTCCTTTTGAATCATTTTTTCGTTTAATCCGCCCTCCACGTCTTGTATTGTTCGCTCCCTGCTTTACGATGCGTTTTGTGTCCTGTACGCCGACCATCCACTACAGTGTACCAATGCTTCATTGATATCTAATCCACTGCAGTGCATCTCACTTTTTTCTCCACCGTCCCTAGCTGCTGCAGTTTCCTAAACCGATTACTGGCCATTCTCATGTATATCAGTCGGCCTCTAGATGTCTCCACCCGGACCAGTCACACCTCCCACCTTACCCTGACTTTCAAACTCGCCGGGCGTTCATTTAAATCCACCCTTGGGTTCATTTTAACTCACTACATTTTCTGTGGTGTGCACACATTTATCATTCTTTCATCCCACTATATTCCCCTTTCTGAGTCTTTAGACCATTCTTTTTCACACAAATTTCCACATTTTCATGAGTTGCATCTGTCCGTTCTATCATGTGTATAAACGTGATCGTGCACCTGGCGTGCTTCGAGCGTCGATGAAAAAAACCAAAATTATTATTGTTATTATTATTAATATTATTATTGTTATTACACCACTGTTGACATTCGCCAGACTGGAGCACCCACACTCTACTTTGACGTAAAGCATCCTGTGGGAGAGGAAGTCCTCCAGCTACCTAAATACTTGCCCACCTATACCAAACGCCTTCATCTTGCAAAGCAAAAGACGATGATTAACGGAATCGAACGCTTTGCTTAATTTGAGGTAACATACCTCAACTTGCTTACTTTCGTTCAGTCGTCCAGTCGCTTCATCTAGGAAGAGCAGGTGACTGGTCTGACGGGACCTATTTTTCATGAGTCCACGCTGGGCCGGACGTAGCTCGGAGTGCACCAGTGAGTGCTGACTGATGTGGTTACGGATGATCTTCTCCAGAAAATTACATAGGATGCTAGCTAGGCTTACCGGTTTGTTGTTATGCATAGCCGACCTAGGTCCACTCCCATGTATTGCCACGACTGTTGCTACTTTCCAATCCTGAGACAGCTTACTCTTGTCCAACGTGGACCTGTACAGCCTGCATTCCGATGGGGCTATGATATCCGCCAACGGCTTGACGATAGCTGGATGAGTGCCATCTGGGCCCGCTGACCTGTGGCTGTTTAACTTCTGTAGGTACTTACGCATGCTTTCCTCTGAGAGGTTTAGCTCCTTTAACGGAGGAGAGGGATGCACCAGAGTCAGATCTACTCGTATACCACTATGCATTCTATGCACACTACCAAAGTACTCCCTCAGGGCGTCCGCTTTGCCCTGGTCATCAGTGACAGTACCATAGTCCCTGAGTGGATGGCGGACCTACGGCGCTATTTGCTGAGCCTTTAGACCCCACATAGCTGTTAGATTTTCTCGGCCGTTGTCTAACGCACTGGGCCAACCTGAGCTCAACTTCCTGCTTGGAGGTTGGCAGAGGGCTCACAGTCTCGTTCCTCAGCTTTGTATGGCGTTTTAAGGCTAGTTGACTGCCAGAAGCTTTGTACTGGTTCCAGCAGTGGTTTCTACGTTTGATGGCCTTGTCTACTGCAGCCTTCCTCCAAGTAGGTTCGCCCTCCCCTCTCCCTCATTCAAGAGAGAGCTGTTCCTGAAGGGCAATCAGGGATACGTTTATGACTCGCCAGTGCTCCTCGGCGGTAGCCCTCTCTATTATGCCCCAGGTAAAACTCATCGCCATATTACGAAGCCTATCTCAGTCCACACTACCGAAATGCCTAACCGGCCTTGAGGATACTTTGGGTTGCCGCATGCATAGGGCAATTTTGACACGCGTGGTCACTCTTGCCCAGTAGTGCACGGTAATGAGTTCCAGACGCATCGTTGTGGAGAGTTGCTATTGCTAGATCCAGCTAGGACGGAAAGCATCCAGTCCTATATATGGTATTTCCCATAATATGCTGGTGGAACGCATTGTCGTGCAGCCATCCTCCTGCGATCCCGACACGCAGACCTCAGCCTCCCAGTCGATGCTCGGAAGATTGAAGTCACCTACTATGAAGGCCTGGTGTTCCTCCCTGACTAGTTCAGTAAGGGTCTGCAGGAAGCGAACATCCCCGTCAAGGTTCTTGCTTGGAGCCCTGTAGGCACAGACAAAGTTAACTCTTCTGCCTGAAGGGATGATGATAACTGAGCACAAATGGACCCCACGAGTGAATATCTTGGTCTGAGACTTAAGGTCATTTTACCTGACCCAGTTAGGATGGCTACTCCCCCACCGAAGCGATCGTGTTCCCTATCCTGCCTATAGACTACAAAACCGCTACTTCCTAGTCCTAGCACATGGCCTTCTTTAGAAAGCCACTTTTTCATAACGGCAACTATTTACGCTTTGCGCTCCCCAGCCTTTTTGGCGAGTTTCTTCCATTTGTTTCCAATACCACAAGCGCAGGTATGTAACATCACGGCTTTCGAACCTCCGCTTAGGCGTCTCATTGTTTGCTGTTGTCTGGTTCTCAGGCTCAATACCTGAGATGATCAAAAGTTTTTCGCATCGGTCATCCCCGCTGGTGTGCATCACGCCGGACGATGATCCAGAACTTCAGACCACTTCCAATCCATCTCCATAGAAGTTGCCGTAACATCCAGGCTGACAAGGGTCGCTCCATCTTCCACCTTTGGACAGTACTGCCGATTCTCATCTTCCAGCCTGTTCTCAACCGTAACTACTTCCAACCCCGCGGGCGGCCTCTTTACTACTGCCAAGGCCAGGGCCTGAGAGCCGAGTACTGCGTTCTGATGAACTTGTTGGTTTCTCACCGGCGCCCTGGCTGATCGATCCAGGTTACCTGCCGGTGCTAGACCACCAAGCAGTACTCTGTACTCGTCTGGCACAATTTGGTATCCGCCCTTGGCGGTGTGAGCCACTACTGTTGCCCTCGCCAGCAGTCTATCCCGGGTGACTTCATCAGTGAACTTCACCAGTATTTGGTCTCGCACTAGGTTCTGCTTTGTTTCCAAGTGATGACTTCCATGTCTCCACTCTGTGCACTCTCCTTAGAGTAGTAGGGTACGGAACAACTGCAATTTGCAGTAAGTCGTAGACCCTTTACCTCTCTATGTCCCGCCTGGATTTCGGGTCCCCTACGAAAGGTTCTTCCTGATTTAGGATCAAGAGTCTGCGGCTTGAGACCCTGCCCATCGACAGGATCTGCCTTTGCAGATCCTTCCCTTTGTTTTACAACACCACGAGCGCAGGGTCCTCCACCCTAGCTAGCCCATACTTCGCTATATTCCCCTCGCTCCTCTTTTTGCGCTGTCTTGCCCTTCTGGGCTTCTGCTCAGTCCACTGACTCTCATTGGTCGGCTTCAAGGAAGTTGAGGCAGCGACCGCGTGGCAAGCTCTTGGAACTGGCCCAAACGCTCTATTGGCTGTCCCTTCAGGCATTCCTACTGCTTCCGCAAACGGCTTCCTGCAACCTGGTTGCGGTGTTTTTAAGCTTATTTCTGCGGCCCTACTTAGTGGGCTTTGGTCCTGCCCCTGAGCCGGCGGTTTGAAGGCCAGATCGGCCACATCGCTGCAAGGGGCACAGACCCACTGAGCCCATGGGTTTTGTTTATAGAGGACATGGACTTCCTTTGCCATTCCTGAACACTTTGGAAGAGCCCACATCTTGCACAACTCGCACTCCATACCATTTGCCACATATTTTCAGCACCCAGTTGCGAGACACCGGTCAAAAACGCGTGGCATACCGAAAATCGCAAAACTAAGGCGACAACAGTTCAAATACTCTTTAGCCAAACACAAAATAAAAACTCTGACAGCTGCAGGTACAGCCTCTTACCACAGAAAACACTCCAAGCGGGAAAAGATCGCTCAACAAAAACACCGAACAAAGAGAAAAACTATTCTCCAAATAAAACGTTCCTTAAAAGCAATTCCGTTACGCTCACTAACGTGAACTGAACTGAGTCAATTCACAAAACTATTCGAAAACTCAATTCAAAGGCAAGAGAACTATGAATTCAAGCCGCTGGGCAGTCACCGGTTTGTAGGACTTGACGGCGGGATGCCTGGATGGCCAGATTCTTGCACTGGTGAGTTCCTTGTATCCCCCGGTGCCCCGACAAATAGAAGAGACAACTATTATTCAGTGCTTGGCTATTATCAGTGGGGGTTCAGGTTAGATCTCCAATCCCGTTTCTCTTCAACAACTTCTCAAATCCCAACCTTTAGTCAAAAGCAACTCATGGTCCATCTCACCAGTGATAAGTATTGTATAGTAAGAGATGGTAGGTGCTAGATAAGGGCTTCACAAGGGTTGAAGTGAAAGTAACTAGTCAGTTGTCTACAAAACAGTAATACACTCCTGGTCGTATTTCTCCAAACGCGGTCATCCACCCCTTATCCAACTTTTTGAACTCAGACACTCTGCTGGAGCTTATCACATCCCCTAGTAGTGTGTTCCTGTTATTAGCGACCATGACTGCAAAAGACTGACTTCTGATGCGAGTAATGGTTTTCTCCTAATTGACAGTACAAGCCCTCTTAAGCAGCCATTCCCTTGCAGCTCAAATAAGGCCCCTCTATGACCTCGCGCTTCTGTAAATGATTTCAGTATTTTGGGGGCCACTACGAGATCACCTGTTCTTATTCTTCTTTCTAGAGAAAATAACCCTAGTTGCTCCACCCTCTGCTCGTAGCACGAATGTCTGTGTTTTGTGAACCTCCGGATGGATCGCCTTTGCGGCTGCTCCAGGGCCTTGATGTCCCTCCCCAAATATGGCCTCCACCTCTAGACACAGTTTTCTGGATGAGATCATGTAAAAGCCCTGTACAAAGGCAATAAGACCCTAGGCCTCCTAGAGCTGACCGCCCTCCTTAACCTGCGCAGGGCTCTGCTTGCTTTCTGCATTACTTTCTGGCACTGGCGACTTGGGTTATGTTCAGCCCCTACCATCAGCAATAAGTCCTGAGCTTCTATAGACTGAGCCAGCTCCTTCCGATTGTCTGGAGCCCCTATATATCACGTTGGCCGTGGTCCTTCCCACTTGATGAGATGTTGGTATTTGCTCAGATTAAGGGGAGGATCCAACGCCACCGACCACTGATATACCCTGTCTAGATAACGCTAAACAGCAGCATCAACTGGTGCTCCTACCACCTTGAAGTCATCCGCAAACGAGAAGCACGGGCATTCCAACTTGTCTGCCAGATCGTTATTCTACATCAGGAACAGCAGGGGTCCCAGGACCAACCCTTGAGAGATGCCATAATGCAGCCTCCCATTGTTCGACAGGCAGCTCTTCACTCTCACTCGGAAAACTCTCTCCTTTAGAAGTTGTACTGTCCACTTCTGTATTTTGGCCGCAAGTCGTAATGATTCCACCTTTGCTTCGGGCTATCCTTGGTTAACCGAATCAAATGCCTTTTGAAAACCCAGGTAGCAGACTGTCACTCATTCTCCTCGATCTACTCGACTAGCTACCTCATCCAAGAAGCTTATCAGGTTGGATAGACAAGGGCCCCTATGCCAGAATGCATGCTGGATGACAGTTACTGGCGTTTTCATCTCTAAATCCCCCGCTATTCTGTCTCTCATTATTCTCCCGGGAGTTTTAAGCATCACTGGCGTTAAGTTAATCGGCCTGTAGCTGGCACATGCTCTCTGCCTCCACCTTTATAAACGGGTGTGATGATCAATACAAGCGAGTCTTTAGGCAGTACACTCTTGTCCAGTGATGCACCGAACGGCTTAGCTAGTGGTTCAGCCGGGATGGAAGCCAGTGGCTTCAGTGTTGCTGGACGGATGCGATCCGGCCTCAATGCTTTGGATACTTCTAGTTGCTTCAGGCTGTTCAACATCTTTCCTGCACTGGTTTCACCATCCTCCATTTCTGAGATCTCACTGCCCCTGGTCGCAGGTAACCTCTGAGCAAACCAGTCCTGTACATATACCTACTGAAAGAAGTCCAACAGGGTCTCTTCCTTTTCCTGTTTGTTTGTTGCCCGCACTACCTGGGAGTTCCAGACTCCGCCTACGGCTTTCCTCAATGCCTCCTCAGACTGAACATGGTTTTACTATGCTTTTGGGATGCTCTTGGTGTTCCGCGCAGTACTTTCCTCGTGGTTGTTTCCGTTTTGCTCATGTATCTGGGACAGTGTGATTCTCGCTGTTTTGAACTGTAGGAAGGCCCGGTAGCCGCTAGTACTTCTGTATATTTTGAGTGCACTTTGCTTGTTTTAGAAACTTTCTCACTCGGCTCGTCCACCATCGTGGCATTTCGTGTCGTTTGACTCTTCGGAGAAGAGGGTGCGGTAGCCCCTGTTTTTTCTAGCGTTCTGCTTTTGATCCAGCTCCAATGGTGTTCTACGTTGTAGTCATCGATAACCAGTTCAGTTTGATTCAGCTTCTACAGGACCAAAGAGAATGAGACCAATCGAGCGTCCAGATCATTGTGCGAGCGGCCAATTTCCTTGACTCCCTACTCTGAAAGACAGTTTGCGAGGCAGTATCACCTTCTCAGAAGTAAGTTCATTGAAAAAGTACCGGCGGCTCATTTCCCCCACCCTCAGTTCACACAGCTAGCTCTGGGAGCCATGTGTTCCAGCGTGAATCTAGGGCATCCTGTAAGTTGGCGCGTTGCTGCATCCGCCAGAATCCTCCGCTAGTCTATTCCGCTTAGGTACAACCCTCTTCGTGAAAAATTTAGCCTGTGTCCGGGCTTTGGTATGCCCTCTGCAGCTTAAGACGGCACCATCTTGTGCCGCACTCAGGGGCAGAAACGAACAAGTCATCCATGTCTATACCCTACAGACCCTTTATGATATTGGGATCTCCTATTAGGTCACCCAGCACTCTACGGGGCTCTCAAGAAAAGACATTAAGATGCTCTAGAAACCGGGCCTAAGGTTTCCCCCTATGACCGGTGGTCATTCTGGTTGCAAGCCGCAGCACCCCCTCCAGTCACTCCTTATCCTTGAGATAATAAGGGGCCCATGCCTGCTCACAATACTGCAGAAGAGGTTGCACCAAAACCTTGTAAAAAGGGATGTGCACTTTTGACCTTTGGATGTGATAGCAATGCATACCCCAGTTAATACCCCTCTGGCCATATTGACAGATCACTGGCACTGCCTTGAGGGCTTAAAGTACTGCTTGACTGTGATATCAAGGTTTTCACCGCTGTGCTACACCGGGCCTCTATTCTCTCTAGGTTATATTTGGTTTCTATGTTCATAAAGCTCATAACCGCCTGTGATTTAGCTGGAAAAGCTCAGGAAAAATACTCAAAATCTTCCACATAACTTTACACTCTTGAAGAGCTCAACTTACTGACCCATAATCTTTCCGTCTTCTTCACATTATCTCCTGAACCTTTTATGGAAGCTCCAGAGGTCCCTCGTAAAAATACCAAGGTTCCGGGTGTGAATCGGGCAATTCGCACTGTCAGGCTCGGAAAAACCAGGAACATCCAACATCAGCCTGCACTCAGTCCATGCTCAGTAGCTCTCGTCGATGTTTATGTCTAAGTCTGCAAGAAGAATAACAAAGTAGATCAAGGGGTGGTCGACCTGCACAACCAGATCCAGTCCATCGATGATATTCTATTAAGGATATCTCCTAAACCTAGCACAATGGAACCCGCCCCTTTAGCTAATCGCCAAAGCCTAGCCATGGCGGGCCGTTTTTTGGACTCATTTGCGACCGAAATCCATCAGCATATAGCCAATGCCAAAAACGCGATAGTTTCCAACATCCCTGACCGGTTGCCTTTGCCGTCAACCAAACTCGCCTTACTGAATGCTTGCAGCATGGCACACCACAGATGCTATTGCACTCGGCTGCTCAAAAAATCACAATGCAATGACAGTCCTTTGTAGTTCCATTTCGCTGACGAGATGACAGCTAGAGAATTCATAACCACTTGAAAAATCATTGCTCACGCCACCCCATTCAAAAGAATCAGTATATTACCGGATAAAACGCCCATTCAGAGAGAGGATTTCCGATCACTAAAAGGTACCCTAGCTTCACCAAAGAAACCTGTGGCCGAAATACTAGTCGCCGCATCGCCCCGCCGCCTGTTGAGCCACCCCGCAACACAAGCGCCGTCAGTTGCCTGAACTACGCCAGTTGACCTAGACCTGACCATCACCCCATCTCCAGCACATCCCCCTAGCAAACAGCCCTGCCCTCTACCACCCATCTCCGCTGCCACAAATGGCAATGATATCCATGCCAAACCCACTATTAGCCCAGGGCCATCAAAGTCTCGTGCCTCCAGGCCTGCTGTTGCGTATGTCAACCTACTGCAAACCTTCTCACCACCGAGAACGACTCCGGGAAGTCTGTTGCCAACAGTCCGCCCTGCCCTGAGTCATGTCCCACCGTCTTGCGGAAACAAGTCGTTCATAAAAGCCATAATCTACTATATAGCCAATCGGCCCATCAGCCGACAGAATTCCGTGACCCCCCGCAGCTTTTAGCTACTACGGCTACTCCCATAATCCGCCCGTAAGTCTTCTCAGAGCACCATTTAGAACCCTCACAAATCATTCCAAGTATACCCCAAATAACTCATGATTGTTGGCCAGCAGCACACAACTCTGCATCACCCCAAAGCAGCCAACCCCGCTCCGCTATATTAGCGTGGTACTTCGGCTAATCGACAAGGTCCCCCCAATTCCACTTTCCAATACAGGCGAAAACGGCCACCAAGTAATGCATCATCATGCATCAGAGCCAAGCCTACCATATTCTCTAAGTATGCCGAAGCATTTTCCTAATCATCTGGCTGAGCCCCGGCTGTAACGGTTATTCCGACAGTGAGCAACGCGTATGCAATCCAAAACGAATCCGAAAACCAGAACAAGATTGATTCGTAATTTCTAAGGTACTGGATTAACAAGTTATAAGCATATAAATATGTACAAACCTCAACTGTACGACCACAACGTCTAACAACGAGAACCAGAGTTCAACAAATGCCAATGTCAGGTACCACCGTCACTGCAGTCCAAGTTCGAATCAAAATTATGCCATTTCACGTGAGCAAAATATAAACAAGTGTTGAAGCGTGGCGATTGAGATGTGTTGTATTTGTTCCAGGGTCATTAAAATAAAGAGCATAGTCTCAACAATACAGTTATATGACAACGGCTAGGGAGGATTTCCACGCGTGTACATTACACCAGCACCTTCAGCCGAACCTCTGTAACCAATTTCCCTTTCCTCCAATGACACGAATAAATAGCCCCTGGTTGAATTATAACCAGCGGCCTCCATTGTCAGGCTACATGCTCTTTCCCAAACACAAGATGGGCCAGCCCAACGAGATACAGTTATTTCATCGTTCCTGGTCGAGCGATAACTACCCTCCCCTGCCTATCCCGTTGAGCCCGCTCACCACTACTTTCTACCTTCTCACTTGCGATTACCCATCACCGCAGCATCCAACAGCCACCTGGTTACTTCAACTACCCCGGAAATCCCATCTCCACAAACGACCAAATTTTTCTTGACAGCACCCCCACCAACCCAGCCTCACCCCTTCTTCACACTTCCGGCCCCCCACTTCTATCTCCTGTTCAGACTCCTTCGCTTCTATACATGACATTCCTGACGCTATGGGTCCACTTAATGATGTTTACCATCTCGGTGGTGTTAGCCACCAACACCCGCCGATGGCTTTTCCCACTCCACGCCATGACGGTACAGCTGCACTTACACTGTTCCTCATTGAAGCTCGCTCATCACTGAATAAAACCCATGCTGTCCGAAATATAGTACTATCTTCAGACTTCGACATCGCTGTCACAACCAAAACCTGGCTAAACGACTCTGTCCCATTGGACCAAATTTCTATTGCTGGCCACTAAACCTTTATAAAAAATTGTCCTCGTCGTGGAGGAGGCCGTCTAACCCACGTTAAAAACGGCTTGCCTGCCATTCCTCTCTCTAATTCAGCACTGGACGCAATCCAAGGCTCAATATGGGTAGCAGTTCTACTGGCCAACTCTCCTCTCTGTATCGGTTGAGTTTGTCGATTACCCAATTCAAACATCACGGACCTCGCCCCCGTAGTCAACGCTTTTGACCACTTCGCGCTATTCTCCTCTCCGTCGAAACTCTTTGCTGGCGATTTCAATGCACCTAATATCTGCTGAGACACAATGCCATCACCCCAATACTTCACGCGCAGGAGGCTGGGTCCATCAAGTAATGACACCAACCAGGGGAAACAGCATACTTGACCTGATATCCACCATTGGCCTATCGGGTGTGATAACTACCGTCCTCAGCCTCTTCCCAGGCAGTGACCATATAATGGTATCTTGCAGATTCACAGCCGGACCAACAGACCCCATATGTGGCTCATCTCAGCAGCCCCTACACACGATCAACTAGGTAAACTTCAAGCCCATGCTTTGATCACTAAAAGGGGATGGCTATTTCCCACAGCACGACCCTCAGCTCGCCAGTGTTGTACTCTACTATAAGCTACATAGTTGCTTGTCAGCAATCACCACTATGGGGAAAAACCGCCCTCAAGCTCGCAGCTCCTACTGAAAAAGGCTGCAAAACAAACATGTAAAACTGCAGAAGATCTATAATAAAACCAAAGGCTTCCCCTTATTATTGCAACATCACTCTCTCTCTATAACCATCAGTCTTCGGACTAATGAACTGCCGAGAAGGCAGGAGCTTTCGGCCTTGAATTCCTTTCGCAGATCTTACCGACTGTCCCGACTGTTAAAGAGCAAAAATCGGCGAAAGTCTTCAGGGATACCCTATTTAATTTTGGAAGCAACATGCAAATTAAACTTGCAGCCGAAATGGCTGAGGCGCTCAATATCTTCTTTCTAGAATCCATGACCACCGAAGCCACTTCAAATCCGCCACCCGTACTCCTTATCGCCGGGAAAGTTCTCTCTGACATTGAATTCAGTTTGAACGACGTGGCCTACCTACTGCTGCTTGTTAGACCCTCCTCCAGCCTTGACTATGATGACACCCCCAGCACTTTTTCACCTCTCTATAACTTATGTTTTAAAAATGGAATTTTTCCGTCCCAGTGGAAAACTTCAACCAATACTCCTATCCACAAAAATTTCCCAGTGCCTGACCAATAAAATTATCGTCCTTTTAACCATACCCCTTTAGCTGCCAGAATAATAGAGCGTTTGATTAAACAGCGAATGTCCGAGTATCTCCTATCCCATAGCCTCATTCACAGCGGTCAACATGACTTCCTAAAGTCACGTTCTAGTACCACATGCCAGTTTGATTTCTTCAACCTACCGACCACGGCAGCTGACGACGGCAAATCTATGATTATCATCTACCTCGATATGGCCAAGGCATTTGACCGAGTTCCTCACTCCCGGTTGTTAACGAAACTCCGGGCCTACGGTATCCATGACCCGCTTTGATCATGGATCACTTCCTACTTGTCGGACTGAATCCAGGTTGTATATGCTAATGGCCATCTATCGCAACCTGTGTCTGTCACTAGTAGAGTCATACAAGGAAGTGTACTTGGCCCGCTATTTTTCTTACTCTATGTTGACGACATTGATTGTGCAGCACGGCAAACCTATCCTATTCTCTGACGACATCAAAATCCTTTATGAGTTCTGCCATCAAGATTTGGGCACAGCGCTGTCTGAAATATATAATGATCTTGAGAAACTTGCTCAATGGTGCACTTCATAGCGGAAGTGATTCTCGACATCCAAAAGCTCCTACACAACCTACAGATGTCAAGTCCCTCCCGTAACTGTGTCACTAAACCAAGTGCCGACCAAAGCTCATCAGTGAAGGATCTTGGGATCCGATACACCAACAATCCACAATTCTCGGACAATATCTCATTTCAGACGGTCAGGGCCAGATGGATAATAGGCCTAGTTCTCAGATCATTTAAAATGAAACATAGTATTCTCCCCACATAGCAACCCCATGCTAGACCCCACCTCGAATATTGTCCCATAATCTTCTCTGGAATGTTTAATCGGATGGAATACGCCATGAGAAGTCCAGCTTACCTTCACCAAGAAGCCCATAGGATACTCCTCTCCGTTGGGCTATAAAGAGCGGTGAACTCTACAAAAACTTGACCCCGTGTGGCTTAGACATGTTAGGCTTAACTTGTGTTTTTTATGTAGACTTATTCATCGCTCTGCTTTCACTCCTACCAACTCCATACAGTTTTCGCTATCTCATCTTACCCTCTGCGCCACAGAGACTTCAGTCTGACCATGGCACAGTCCAGGCTGGCGAGAAGATACAAATCTTTCTCATCAAATGCTCAAAGCCTTGGAATAAGCTACCCCTGGATATTCGCAAATTCGCGTCAGTAACCCAGTTTAGCCATGCCCTAAATCACAACTTACCGTTAGCCGTGTGTTATCTTTGACTAACACCAGCATATCTTGGGATCAAGCCTATGGAGAGGGCGTCGAACTTTAGAACCCTAGCCTCCATCTCCCCTCCCGCTCTATGCTATCCGTCGAGCTGGCCTTCGAAAACAGGGTTCCTTTACTACGATCATGGCACCATATCCCAAACATACCATTTCCTGCTTAGCGACAGACGCTAGACTTACCGTTTATTATCACTTTTTTACGTATACCGCACACAACCCACATTGCAGTAGGATACGGTTTTGCCGTTTACAGCTATAACTAGTTAGATGCCTGCCGATTCTCGCTACTCACCCTCGTTCACCTACCATCACCTAACCCCGATGCAACCCTGCCTTATCTAATTCACTAGTCTGTCCTCACAACTATGTCTAAACAATTACTGCCGCCCTCGCTATATAGTACTGGGGCGGCCAAATAAAACGACTTTCCTCTGGCTCAAGGCTTTTAGCCATTGACGTCTTCCCCTAGCGTCAAATGGTTCAGTAGTGCTGGACCCTAGGTCATTAGGTTTCACCGTTCACTACTTTACTTCTTGATCCTCCGACTCTTACCCTATTTGTTCTGGCTTCCGCTCCTCTGGGCTTCTCTGTCCGGCCGTAATTTGCTTTTCTTAATCATCCCGGTTAAAGATCTTTCATGTCATACGTCCACCTTCCAATAGCTACCAGTTGCCCTCAGTTTTCTCCTTTTATATTTCCCGACATGAAAGATAGATTTTGTCGTTAAGATTTCTGAATCCGTCACCTAACTTAGACTGCTACCCTTTCTCCGTGTGTACAGTAACATCTTCTACTGGCGCAGCCTAACTCAACCACACCAGAACGGATCCTGGCAGTCTTAGGCACTGTCTGGCGCTGTACGAGACTGATACATATATGCAGGCGCGTACAATACAACGCTCGTTGTCCTACTCCGTGTATTTGCTCAGCTCCACTCTGTATTTTCTGAGCCCATGCAAGCTAAATCCCTGATGTCAACGGCCCTTCACCATAGCAGCGTTCGGACGTGGGGGAAACAGATCACTCCCAGCAGTTGCAGAAAAATGACATATACTCGAAAAATTACAGTCGGGCGGAGGGGCTGTTGAGAGTTCCTACATGGGCTCAACCTCCCATCTATTAGGAAAAAGCTGAAAAAGTAAAAGTGAAGAACAAAATGGACCTAGTATGATCGGTTTGATCTATAAATACCACTATTATCGGGCCGTGAAGGAAATGGGCAACCTGCAATCATGGGTGTCTTCTATCGTCTCACACCTGATCTTGCGAAAGGAGAAGCCCCACACCCCTTGTCCGCTTTGCATGCTTTTGGTTTCTTCACACGAGACTGACTAGGGTGATAGCAGACTGATCTCTCCACACATGCTTACCCACCTCCTGCTCTAATTTGCATCCACCAAGTACCCTCCCATGCACGTCTGGCGTGTTTGTTGACGTCAACTACAAAACCACCGTGGCTCTGGACAACAGATCGATACATCTGACGACAAACATGTCTCATCAAAGCGCTAATTAGTTCCATGTAGATATTATTGTATATATAAACATACATGTAAGAACGTAGAGAAAAGCGCCCGTATTCTTCGCCCACTTATCTATTTCTCTTCCCTTTCGTGAGAAAACGGCGTTCCTCTTGTCCTAGAATCCAGCCATTGCTCCGGTTTACAGCCTAACCCGAAAGCGACTTGCAGCATTAGACCTGTAGATACCCCACGATGGGATCTGTCACATATCCTCTGGATCTATCATATAAACTTGTCATTTGGGTTCTCAGTGTGTCCCAGCTGCTTCCTTGTGACCTGTAAAACACCACTGTGGGATTTGTCATATATCCCCTAGACCCAATATGCAGACTCGCCATTCAGGTTCTTCGTGTTTCCCAGCTGCTTCCTCACGTAGCCCTCAGACACCATAGTTCAAATGCACCTCCACGGCTTTATTAACTCCGGAAGATAAGACTGCCTGGTGGACGGCCGAATTGGTAATCAGTAACTTTGCCCAGTATTGCAAGCGCAGTTAGCCCCCACGAACACCGAATCACAATACCAACGACTCCTCATTTTACTAAGACCATTGTGCCTCATTCCCAACTTCTGTACTCTTATCTGTTATTTTGCTCGCGCTAGCTCTCAGAGGGAACATCTCCTAGACTGCGATCTTCCCTTTTTCAATTTCAGAACCATCCGGTCATCATGTCGCCTGGTTGTAATATATCGCGCAGAGAGCTTATCTTTTTCTCTGCCCCTCTACAACCACACCAAAGGCCGGCTGCCGGGAATACAACCCAGCCACCGGGTTTCGCCCACGGGAAGTCTTGGTATTGTTGCATATGCGCCTCCGAGGCTTGTTGGGGAATTCTCACTACACGACCCTTCCGATGTCGAAGCCACCGTGCCAGGACTGCTAAATAAATAGTGATCGGTCCAGCCTCGGGGATGCCCTCCTCCTTCTCACGATGAAACAGCGAACAAAAACCGCAGCCAACCCTTGCCCAAAATTCCCGACACAGTCATACAAAAGGGGCAAGGAACTAAACAGAATGATTTTCTTTCCAATTTGCCAGCACAGCCCGGCCTATTGTAAAGGTTTTCACTCTTGTCTTGTCTTATTTTGTTCCTCGTGGACACGGCATTCCGGTTGCTGATTATTCCTTCCTGGAAATTCATCCATCTTCCACCAGCCGCGAACTTCGGACACCAGATGACGCACACTAATTCTCATGGAAATTGTCTCACATTTTCGGGGGATACTTTTCCTTTTCGTATCCACAAATCTAAGAAAATTAGTATTCCTCTGCGAATCTTCATGAAACTCTTCCCTGCCTCCTTTGTCCCAACATCGATCACCTTTTTAAGTGAACATGAGTATGCATTACTGAGCATTTTTTCGCATCATCCTTGTGAATATTGTGTTTCCTGCTTCCTAAGCCAATGTCCGTCTGAACATTCCTACATCTGGCCGGTTCATTACTATTGCCGCAGCTGACTCGAAATCAATTGGTACTCGTCGTGTTCTCTTGTCGCTTTGCCTCATTTAGGCTCTAATCAGCCTTAGTCCGTTGTTGCTGTGATGTGCGAATCTCTCTTTGAAATTTGTGAATTTCCTATCTCATTCAGTGATATTGTAAACACTGATCATGCTTACTTGCATGCCTCTGGACCAGGTTCCCGAAATATACCATCATTATACCTAGGTCTTCTACCTTCGACACTTAAAGCGGAATGCAGCTCGTTTCGTCCGCGTTAGTGGTCAAGATTTGATTTTCGGAGAGATTCAGCGGTAAATCCCACCTTTCTGCCCATCTGACCATCGCTGTGCGCCATCTTCATATCCTCCGCAAAGGTGAAACACGAATTCCTCAATTCTTCCGCTAGGCCACTTATACACAAGAGAAAGAGCAAGGCCCCCAGTACTGAACCCTGTGGCCAACAACTGATAACCCTCTCCAGCCTCGACGGGTAATCGCCCACTTTGAAACAGAAGCTACGATTCCTTAGAAAGCGTGCCACCCAATCTCTTGCTTTCTCGCTTTTCCCAAAGTTCTGCGATTTATATTCCAGCAGGCGATGAATAATAGGATCAAAAGCCTTACTGAAATCCAAATACCAAACATCCACTGCCGTACCTTCATCTATTCGTCTTGTTTTCTCGCCTAAGGACATCAGTAGGTTTTCGAACACTATATTTCTGAACAAGCCCAAGTTGCGCGAGTGTCAGCAGCCCGTTATTAATCAGATGCAGGCACAACTGATTTATGCTTGTACGTTCCAAGCTCGCACAAAACTGATGTTAGGCTGGCCGGTCTATGATTCTGCACCTTCTGCCTGGTTACTGTCTTATGTATTGCTACGTCAGTGGCATTACGCCAATCCTCTGGAACCTCACCCACCCTTGGAGACGCTTCGTACAGCTGGGTAGTAGCCCCTGATAAGATTTCGGAAAGAGGCTGAACCGTCGCCGGATGGGTTGTATCAGTTCTGGCTTTTCTGTGCCTGCAGAAAGATTTGTCTTCGTGAACACCTCGTCCTCACTTACATTATGCTGCTCAGGAACTGGCGTACTCCTTTTACCTGGTCCCGCCGCACTAAGCGTCTGGTACTGGCGATACACTCATGGAGAATGCCAGTAAGTTCTCTGCCTTGTCTTTATGATCGGGGGCAATGCTTCCGTCGGATACCTCCAAAGGATCCATGCTCCCATGCCTCACTTTCTTGGACTGCACAAAAGCGATTAAGTCTGCACAGGAGTTTGTGTGGCTGAAGCCAGTCGCGTGTCCAGATGGCTGTATTGTCGGCGCCTTTCTGTAGCTCCCAAAGCTCCGTGTTCGAGGCCGAAACAGATGTCCAACTATGAAGATGCGGACACTGGAAGGGATTTTGAGCTCGTGCTTCGTCAAGATTTCTTGTGGCATTTCTAGCCAAAACAACTTTGTATTGCAAATCTCATCTGAATGGGGCACGTGGTCCAAAGGTCACTCTCGCGTCATTGCAATGAAGGGCAAATTATTCAGTTCCGTTCAGTTCAGTGTGCACAGGACCGATTATGGCCACAGCCAATCGAGCGTCCAGAATTCCCTCGATGGTCTACACATGCTTCAGTGCAAGGTGAAACAGTACATTGAAAGCTGATTGAAATTTACGGAAGGATTTTACAATTATGTGAACGCGATTGCATATAAAAAAAGCATTCAGGCCAATTGTTGCGGTACCGCCCGGTGAATTTAAACTCAAGGTCAAGTGGTCGATCCGGCTGAAGGTAGGTGCAGTTATTCTGCCAAAGTGTGGAGTGGGTGGGGAATGGTATAGAACCACACAAATCCTACAGAAGGAAGACTGTCTTGTCGGAGAACCAAACTAGGTTGACGGATACGTGGATATCGTGAAAAAGAAACATTCCTGAAGGAAAGGTATTCAAGCAATAGAGCTCTGTGATGCACGAGAGGGGTTACGATGTAAAATTAGACGATGAAAAATTGTGGCGTAACACATAAAGAACGAGAACACCGGTCGAGAATTACAATCTTTAGGTTCAGTGACCGTATACGGGTTGAGACAGTTGTAAAACAAAACGGACAACACGCTGGACAGAAGATGTCAAAGTGATGGTGAAAGAAGTGACCGGATAAAACATATAGACTTTGATCGGACTGTCTGCTTTCAGAAAAAAGAAAGCTAATGCATCAGCATGAAACTGATAACTGGCAAAAATAAAAATCGATGTGTGGTGCGCAGCTACGATGGTAGCAGAAACGTGGCTTACAATAGAGATGACCAGTCAAATGACAGGTAAGTGTTTACGTACTGATATTTCTCAGTAAAGACTTCACATGAAGAAAAGAGTGTATCAAGCATCGGAAGTGTCCGAGACTATCTATCGGAATGGAGCATGGAAAAGGAAATACACAGAACAACCAATGAACAGGTTTGCAAAGTTCGACAGCCGGATATGGGTGGATTGTATGATAAACCAAATGGACTATGAATCTGGACTGCGGTTGCCAAGGTGATGGTGAAAGAAGTGACCGGATAAAACATAGACTTTGAGCGGACTGTTTTGCTTTCAGAAAAAGGAATGTAATGCATCAGCATGAAACTAGGAACTAGTAAGAAACTCACTGTCAGAAATGATCCCATCCCGTTTACAATCTAAGGATACATGATTGCCTGGAAGGCCCCTAGTTCTGTCACCTCTTCCGACGGTCTATTCTGGCAGTTGACTGCCCTAATTCCAAAGAAGTGAGGCCAGGCTATCAGCCCTGATCGAACTTTTCCCAGCCTCCTCCCAGGACCTCTTGCTTTGGAATCTGTTCCCACATGGAATAGAATCTCCTGTCTGTGCCCATAAAAGCCTTTTGTTATCCTAAGTGTCTCTATGAAATCCCCGCGGTCTCCTTCTTTCCGTAGAGAAAGGTCTGAGGTCCCAGAGTCTACGCTTTTACGTCTTATCCCTCTGTCCTTCAACCGTGAGCTTTGCTAGACGTTGTACTTTCTCCAAGCAGGTGGCATCCTCTGTGCAGATGCGTGACCATGCCTGAATACAGTTTTCCAGAAGAGGCCCAACTACAGACGTGTACACTGGCATGAGGACCCTAGGTTGTCTGCAAAAAAACGCCGACTTCATCCTGGAGAGCTCACCGCGTGCCGGTTTTGTAGCCGCTTCACACTGGTCGGTCCACTTAAGGTCAGAAGTCACTACAATCCCAAGGTCTCTGACCCTGTTAACTGCCCCTAAAGCACACGGGCCTTAGTCGTGCGCAGCCATCAGGCTTGCCACTTTCCGTGCCAACGAGTGGCTCTTCTCAGCATTGAGAGGTAAGTCCCACTTGTGTGCTCAGTTTAGAACGACAAGTACGTCTCTGCCCAGCTCCTCTCTTCCCTGAGCTCCCACTAAGTTCACGCCATCTGCGAAGAAGGAGCACGGTGACAGTAGGACTGGGGCCAAATCCTTAATAAAGCGAATAAATAGTAGCGGGACTAGTACGGGACCCTGCGGTAATCCACTTGTAAAGTTCTTCAATTGAGAGTTATTTACACCTACTCTAACGTAGAAAGTTCAGCCGGTAAGGAAGTCCCTTAACCCTTCCTGTACCTGCCCACTTACGCCAAACCACCTCATCTTGATTAGTGGAAGCAGACGGCTTGCAGAGTCAAAGCCGACGGTTCACCGAGCCGAAATCAAATCATTGGAGAGCACAGGACTGGTGGCCGACTCCAGTGGTAGTCCAGTTTCTTGCCCATGTATGCCTCCGAGTTGCACCGGACTTTGACTTTTTGGGAATCTTCGTCTGTCTGCCGACGGAATTCAGCAAAGTGACAACTGTCGGGTCGCCTTAGGAAAAGGGCAAGAAAGGCAACATTTCTATAGGGTAAGGCCTCCCCAACCGGCTCGCTCACTCGTGAAACAAAGGTTAGTCACCCGACATTGAGCTCTCGTGTGAAAAAGAAAGAGTAGAGGGCCTTAGAGACGTCAAGGAGAGGCGGATGTGGATCAGTGAGAAGGAGAAAATAATAAAAACGAAGGGAGAACGACAGTGATGGTAATAAAAAAATTAGAAGAACGGGGAAAAAAAGAAAAAGGTGTAAGGAGCCAACGAAGAGGGGAAGAAAGAATTCCGGATTGGGGTTCTATTGCTATCCGCTGTCTCACAGGCACCCCGGAGGCACTTGTGTCCGCGCGACATCCACCTTCATTTTGGAATCGATGACAGCACTTTCTGCCACAACCTGCGCAGGGAGTTTATTCAAGTCGTTTATAACTCTGCGAGAGAAGAACCTAGCAGTGGTAGTCTTGTTGGCCCTTGGCCTAACCATCTTCAGTTCGTGCTGTCGGAGGATGGAGCTTCCTTCACGAGTAAACCATGGCTGATTCTCTCTGGACAATCCATTTAGGTCCTCAGTTGTTTATGTTAGGTTGCCCCGTGTGCCTCTACGCTTGAAGAAGAACAAAATTTAGCGATTTCAATCCATTCTCGTAGTCTGGGTTTTAACAACTATTCCGATCATGAGTAACAAGTAGCCCAATTAACGAATCCCGAATTCAGAACGAGATTGTTTCGCTGATTCTACGGTACTGAATTACCAAATTATACGCATATAAATTCTGTACAAACCTCAACTGTACGGCTACAATGTTTAGCAACGAAGACCAGAGCTATACAAAGGTCACTGTCAGGTACCTCCGTCATGGCAGTCCGAGTTCAGCTCAAAAATACCCCAAGCCACTTGAGCAAAATATAAAAAAAATGTTCAAGTGTAGTGGTTGATGCTTACTGTACGTGTTCCAGGGTCAATAAGGTAAAGAGCATAGTCTCAACAGCACAAGTATTTGACAACGGCCGAGTAGGATTTCCACACCTACAAGTTGCTAAGACCCCTTGAGCCGGAGATGGCTCTTGTTTATCTACTTTGGACCCCTTCTAATGTGAGTGTCTCTAACTAACTGGAGAGCCCATGCATGGACTAAGTACTCTAGGCAGGGCCTCACCGAAGCGGTGTTAAGGGGTAGCGTAACTCTATGGTCCCTTGAAGTAATGTTCTCCTCAGTTATTACATGACTCTGTTCACCCTGTGGGCCGTTGACTGACACTGACGGCGGACAGCCTAAATTAGCTGTTTACGACTGTCTCCAAGTCCCAAATCTCCGTCTTATGGGCCATTGGTTCTAGGTTGTTCGGGTTCAGATAGCGGTTCCCCCCGGGAAGCACCTTCCAGCGGACGTGTAAACTTCCCTGTGCTGAAAGATAGGCCCAAGGCTACAGCTCAGTTGTGGATAGCAATCAGGTCTCTCTGCATCTGGGTAGATTAAGGAGATCCGACAGTTTTCACGTCCTCTACGAACATAAAGCATAGGGTTCTAAGGACACTCAGTAGGTCGTTCATATATATCAGAAGAAGTACTGGTCCCAGTAAAGATGCTTGCGGTACCCCACTGAGTATCGTCACCACTGCAGACTTAGAGTACTGAACCTCGACACAGAGCCTTTTATGGATGGGTCTTCAAACAGTCCATTACACCGTAGCCACATTCTTCCCTCCTCGTTAGTGTGGCAGCAGTCTGTGGCTCACGCCATCAAAAGCCTTGAGGGAGTCGAGATAGCACGCCTCAAATTATCACCTTAGTCTAGTCTCCGAGTAGCCGCCTCAGGGAAGCTCAGGAGATTGCTGAGTTGGGAATTTCCTTTGGGGAACCCGTGCTCCTTTCCTCCAGGTAGATTGTCTTCCACTACCTTCAAGACTACCGAGGGTAGGCTAACGGGCCGATAAATCTCCCCAACATCCTTTCCATCAACTTTGTTTGTTGGTATAGTTTCTGCTGTTGTCTATTTGACAGTCTGTCGTGCTTCCCTAAGAGATTTATTGAACATCTCAGCCACAGGGCCTACGAGAATCTTGGCCAGTGGTTTTAGGATTGCGGAGAGCAGGCCTTCTGGTCCTGGGTATTACCTCCAGCCAAGTGCTTCTAGCGCCAGCAGAACATCTTCCGGTGTAACCTCAAGCACCTCAGTCTGTCTAGGCCCGGACCCCCCTGGAGGCTGCGGTGGACCAACTTGATCTGCCCCATGGACCTCCTCGAAGTAATTCCCGGGAATCGCTGCCTTTTCTTTTTGTCCTAAGGTTGGTCCCCATTCCCATTTCTCACGCATCTCACCCCAACCCCCATAGCGGCTTTTGTCCGGAGGTAGTTGCAGAACACTTTCTGGTGCTTTTTGCCACTCTGGCGATCCTCAGTTCGTATCTTATTATCCTGGACTTCAGCCGATCCACTATCCGCCTGTTTATTCGTCTGTACTGGATGAAGCACCCAAGTCAGCCAGTTTCCCGAAATCTCCACCATGGTTGGTGTTTGCTCTTCAATGCTCGGGTCACAGAGCATTTGCGCCACGGTGGTAAGCCTATTCTCCGGACCTTGCGCAGCGGAGCTACTTCATCCGTCACACGTAGTAAGTCTCCCCTGACAGCCACCTCATTTCTTTCCCGTTGCCCTCAGTATCTCAAGCGAGCGACCCTTCCATCCCCATCAGGCGTCCCTTGCCCAAGTTCCTGAATGTCCCATGCCACTTATCTGGTAGGTCCTCCTTCTGACGGAGGAATATGAACCCGAGGATTCCACCTTCGTCTTTACTTAGGGGGCATCCATACGGGTATCGCTTACTTTCGCACAAAAATTTGGACATGAATCGATCCAATATGCCCGCGTCTGACCCCCCCCCGTCAACTGGTGCGCCGGTGGACGTGCTGCACTGGTGCCTTGTCCTCAGTACGGTCAAGCAATCTTTGCCCAAAGGACCCCGCTGGTGCCCATTTTTCTTTCCAGTCTACCTCTAGTGCGGTAAAATCCCCTTCAAACAAAAACATTTCAGCTTTTATGGATGATGGTGCTGGGTATTCTAGCAGACCTGCTTCCTCCTCCGCGTTAGAGGAAATGCTCTTGTGTATACATACTAGCTCCCCCCATTTACTCCGAATTTTTGCTTGTGCCGCCATCCCTTGTGTACAGATTGCTATGTATTCAGTATCCGCATTTTTAATTACATGTTGGGCTGCTGGCAACAGTACTCCCCTTCCTATTCTTCGGCCTTCACGGTCGGCTCTGCGCGCACTCAATCCCTCCAGACAAGCTGAAATTAATTCATCGCTCTTTCACCGCATGTTTTGGTGATAGCTGTGCAGTCTTTCCCCTTCGACTGGACCGCCAGTTTCTTCCACTCATTGCCGATGCTGCAAGCAATACAGTCTTAAGGCTATTCCTCTTTTTTCCTAGTTGTTCCTGAGCACAGATGCATTCATTTCGCGCCCGGACTCTGCCCCTACCTTTTTTGCTTCAGTAGAGCTTCTGATTTGTGACACAACATCTTTTTCCACGGGGTGTTCTCAAACACCTACTCACCTCTTGTGATCTTAGGCCTGTGTGCGACTACTGGCTTGAGGCTCACTTTGGGTGACGAAGAATAGGACCGCCGTCTCCAGTAATGGTTGGGTTGAGGAAGACGCCCCTTTTCTCGTGGACCTGTTTTGACATTTTAGGGTTCTGAGTTATCCGGTTCTATCCTAATACTTCCTCTAGAATTTATTCCGATTATTTCCGCCGCGGTGAGGAAAGCATCCTGATATTTGATGTTCTCAAATTCCACCAGAGCAGGTCTCCTTAGTGATTGCTAGTCACCGCCGAGTCTCCATCTGCCCAGACGTAAAGCCCTCCTGATAAGGGCTCGCGACTGCGCCCAAACTTGTCTTGTTAGGTCAGTAATGAGTTGTCGCAGATGCTGGTCCCTCTGTCGTGTCTTTCCACGAAAAGATTGGCTAAAACCATTAATAACTTCATTTCTATTGCTTTTCAGTGCTATTTCCTTTCTTGTCCGTATCCTCTTCATTATACCTGTCATGGGATCTGTCTGAGCTCGAAGCTTTTCCATTCGGGTGACCTGACTTTGAATCAGGCCGAACAAACTTTCCGCCTCTGGTCCAGCCGGATCTTGAAAGACTTAACACAGCTCTTTGTTTGGCAGACATTTTCCTTCCCTTATGTGTTGCACTTCAATTGCTCCACTCGTCAGCATGGGCTATGGGGTCTCAGTTTTACCCATCTGGGACGCCGAGCTAGCTCCTTCCTCGCGTGAGGCGTTTTTCTGACCTTCTCCTGCAAGAGTTTCTATCTCCCTAGAGCGAGTCATGTTCCTGCTTCTTGCTACGCACCCTGAACATATCCAAGTCGGATGACAGAGCCTCTCACTGAGCTAAAAGACCTTCCTTTGTATTTTGCTACCTTTCCAATGGAACCGAAAGTCGCAGCATATTCTCTCCCGCAAGTCAAAGTTAAATCGACTCTGGCTGCACGGAAACTCCAATTGACCTCAGGCTTTGCAGACGTCGGGGATCCTGCTAACGATTTTCTGGTGCTGGATCTACATGTTTTGTGCTTTCAGAAATGCGCTTCAACGGGAGCAACTATTATCATAGAGTTCAACAGCTATTTGGCTGGAGAACTACATATACAGTAGCAGCACGAAAAAAGATTCATTTTGACCTGGAAGAGAGCTTCTGATGGTTGATTCAACAAGAAGAAAATAGTGCTCTCTGGCTAGCACGTCCCACTTTTCTCCAGCGTCATGGATCACTTGCCCGCTAGTGGACTAGCCCCCAAAGTATCCGCCTGTATTGGTTCTTTATATCAAACTGAGTTACAGAGGCTGGCCGCTTTCTTGAGCACGAGTTGAATTTCCCGACAGTGAGGATGAATAGATGGTGTGTCGCCTGATATCCACTGTTTCAGGCTTTGATCCATCAATCGGGAAAGTTCCTTCCACGGATCGAATCGGAATATTTTTGTGGTTCTGTCGCTAAGAGCAATTATTTAGGGTTGCCTCTTTGATTTTTTTCTCTTGATGATTCAATTTCCATGCTTCTCTTGAATCATTCAGCCCTTTCTTTTCCCTGCCTTCAAAGCAGCTCAATATCTCGGTGTCGCGTAAGATTGTCTTGAGGTAAGATCAAATCAGGTCAGAGGAATCGCGGCTTCGGCCAGTATAAGTCCAGGTTCTTGCACTTAAGGGCCGCAGTGTTCCTACGGTGCTTTGACGGCCAGGCCGTGCGAATTTTCTTGATTGTTGGGAGATGGGATGCAAAGAAGAGAACCAAATGCAGGTTCGCCCTCGAAGAACCGGCAGACACGTTGTGTAAACAGGTTCACCGTCCCAAATAGCTGCCACACTTATCCTCAAGAATCCCTTGAGAGTAAAACTGAATAAATAAAAGAGGCTGCAGTCTGCTGTATTTTATTGCTTGACTTGGAAACAGATGTGCCGTGTCTTAGGGAGGAAGGATGGGGTAGGAGAGCGAGGTTAACGTAAGGGCATACTCCTTCGGCTAGCCGTAGTCCGAGAAAACTCCGTCCTAGCAGTCATCCACCGTCCTTAAACATGAAAGCCCTGTTCACTGCTACTACATGAGGTGGCAGTTTAGTCCACGGGTTCGTAACGCGGTGAGAGAAGAAGTGTGGCCTGTCGCTTCTGATGGCACTGGGTTTCATCAGTTTATGTTCATAACCCCTGAGCTCCAGGTTTTTGCTGAGAACTAATAACGGTCTGTCGGTTTCGGATAACCCGTGTAGCTGTTTGGATGTCTCTATCAGATCCCCCCTTAGGCGCCGCCTACTGAGGGATGACAGGCTGAGTGCCTTGAGGTGTTCTTTGTACCTCTTGTCCCTTAACTCACTGACCATCTTAGTGAACTGTCTTCGACGGTTTCTGTCAGCTTTCTGCCCCTGACCGGTTTCGGTGCCCAGATCTGGACGCAGTATTCCAAGTGAAGGGGGTACATGCGTTTTTAAAGTGGCACTATTGTTTAGGGATCCCGAGACCTGACAGTCCGACGCAGTTTGTACACGGACCTATTACCGTTTGCTGCTACCCCAAAGTACGACTGGGTGAGATCAAATGTTTCGAGCGCTTCAAAGCCAAGATCCTTCAGGACCTCAGTGGTATTCATCAGCCCGACTGCTCCTTCGTCGAAGTGCCGAATCTATCCTGCTCTTTCGACCCGCTCTCCTACCCTTATCAGGTCTTCCTGCTTCCGGTTCGAAGATGGTTCCCCACAATCTTGAGATCATCCGCGAATAGGAAACCGGGACACCCCACGGTCTCGACCAGGTCATTCATATAGATCAATAACAGCAAAGGCCCCAACACCGACCTCGGAGGTACCCCTCTGCAAGTCCTAGCTACGCTAGATGTTGCATCCTCGACCCGAACATGGAACTTCTTGCCAGTGAGGTATGCTCTAATCCAGTTCAGCGCCCCCGTGCAATCCTCATGCCCTACATTTTTTTGAAACAGCAGTCTGTGGTTTACCAACTCGAAGGTCTTCTGGAAATTCAGACAGCACTTTTCAAGTCGCTGGTCTTTGTCCAGTCGGCCGGCCGCTTCATCAAGGACTGATAAGAGGTTTGTGAGACTCCGTGCTGCCATGTTGTGATCGTCCGGTGGCATTCAACATGCCCTCTGATCCTATTTGTGACGGTGCCCCTAAGCAATTTTAACGTCATTGACATCAGACTAAAGGGCCTGTAGTTAGATGCATCCTCCCCCTTGCCTCCCTCGTAGATGGGCACCACTTCGGCTTTTAGCAAGCCAAAGAGCAACTTGACCGAGGCTAGAGGCCTGGTGAACGAGTGTGCTAGCATCACGGACACTATGCCTGCCAACGGACGTGGGATGGCAGGGTGAACTCGGTCCGTCCCGGCAGCCATAATTCGCTTTGCTGGATTCACATCCTGTTCCACTTCCACGGCTTTACAAAAGTTTCCTCCAATGAAGGAACTCTGTAGGGCTCTAGTAGTGGCGGCTGGTTTTGGCATCTGCAATGTGTATCAGCTCAAAGAACTCTTTGAGTGCTTCGGCTTTATCGCCGGCGTTGCTTGCATGCCTACATTGCCCGTCCATTACATTCCCTAATGCCACACGTGACCGGGCCTTAGACTGCACACAGTCTTGTTGGGCCTTGGGGCATTTCTTGGCATTTTGCGTCACACTCGCCTCCTACTGTATCTGACAGGATTTTTGAACTATTAGAGCATGTTTGCTACCGCAGGAACTGTAGAAACCGGAGATGTCCTCTTGCGCTGCTGAAGCGTGTCTATGCCACTAGCTTTCGTGCCTGCGCTTTTTCTGCCCTGCAGACGCACAAATGCGGTCGACCCTTCCTTGTGGCCCTCAGCTCTAGATGCAACTCATCTGTGAGTTGCACAAAGCTGCCTTTATGTGCAACCACTCATTCCTTAGCGTTAGGTTGTACGCTCCTTTTTGTGTACACTCCTCAGCCACTCTCAGCTTCTGGTAGTCGAATTTCAAAAAGTTCCTCACCGGTTTGCGAGAGATCTCTGGGGGGGGGTCAATTAAACAGGAACCGGATCAATACATGATTGCTACTGCCCATAGGAGCATTAACCCACAGGTGGTCGAATTCCTCTGGTAATTTAGGTCCAGAAGGCTGGGGTTCTTTAAGCTGTAGGCGGGTTCGAGGCTTTGAGCCCAGTTGTCCCGGTTCTCGCGAAATTCTTTGATCTTCTGTCGGGTTCTCCGAGCTGCAAAAGATAGTAGAAGGAAGCGATCGCAGGCTGGGGGAGCAGCCAAAAATAAAGATAACAATAAGCAGTGTCTCAGTATGGACCGTGCCTCAGGATGAATAAGGGCGCAACATCCGTAAATGTACAGCGAAAAGGAAAGGCAATAAAAGACTTCTACTTCACTTTTGATTTTTTTAAGGACAAGGAATTATTGGGAGAGGCCACGTCAGAGATGCAACCTTTTCCTGAAAATAGTTTCGTTCTCCCAGAGAGCAGCATCTTCTGGAAGAGCTTTCCACAGAGTAATAACGCTGTAGCTAAGAATACAATTGGCAGAAAAGTACTTGGTTTCGTTTTGGAAACCTTTTTGCTGTGACCTCGAAGAGAAAAGGCTGGACGGACGAAGAAGAAGCAATCGCTTTGATCTGATTAAAGAGGGCGAGACATCAAAAACGGATAACATCTAACACATCCTAAGTCAAGGAGAAAGAGCATGAGGAGTGAGTGGCAGACGGGATAAGGTATGTATGGGGGGAAGAACCTCGTACTGCCTTGGCGGAGGACTTCTGAACTCTTCCTAGGATCTCGCTATCACGGAGGAGATCAGGGTGCACTGTATGACTACCGCACCCCAGCAGGAGACGGACAGAATTACCGAAAACTATCGGGAAATCATCCGTAGAAATTCGCGGGAGGGACCATGGAACCATATTTAGGACTGGAAGGGCAGACTTGCTCGCCAGTTGGTGATGATGGGGGAAGGACAGTTCACTATCCAACCGAAAACCGAGCGCCTTGTGTCGGCCAACCCCTGGCAGTGTGGTTGCTCCGGTATTGGCGAGGGTGTGACCAGTCCTCCTGCCGAAAGATATGTTTACGAATTTGCCATCAATAGCTGGGAGTTTCCAATCCTAGGACCAGCTTTTTGTTTCATTAATCGCAACTTGCAGGTTTTCAAAGCTCGAACCCTGTATGGCTACGTCGTCTGCATACATGGCAGTGTCCACAGGAGTGGCTGTCGAAAGATCATTTATGCAGATCAAGAACAGAAGTGGATCTTTATGGGACCCCAGTGGTTGCAGCCTATGAATAAGGGGGGCGGGTTGGACGTTGTCAACGGCCTCAGCAAAATGGTTCAATACAGCTTGCGAGAGCTGGCCAGTATCGTAGGTTTTTGTCAGACATGCCATGACAGCAAGCATATTGGTGATGCGTGAGCTGCCAGGAAGTAACCCATGTAGGGCCCGAGAGAGGATCCGGTTTGTATGCAGGTGGGAAGGAACGGTAATTTTAAGAATCCGCTCAAAAATTCCGCTGAAGATGTAGCTACAGACTTATGGGTCTTCACCTGGAAGCGACATGTCTACTACCCTTCTTATAGATGGCTGCTATGACTACTCTTTTCCAGGCCGCTGGGGAACACCCCATGGTCAAAACGTCCCTGAAAATGGGAAGCATAAGGAGCTGGTAATGTGCCCGCCGTTTTACTGAGAAAGCGGGGATGGAGTAAGTGAGGATCCAGGATGCAATATTGGTTGAGCCGACGGAAGCCTTGTGCAACCGCACAAATGAGAACAGTGATACGGCCAAGGGTGGTGACCAAAGGTATCGGGGGCATGATGGGGTGTGATGATATAGCTGTGGGGCCAAAAACCGCATGAAGGTTGAAGCTGAAGGCCTCGGCCACTTGATTAGGGGAAGCAACTGGGAATCCATCATGATCTTTGAGAGCAAGTGGCTTGGAAGCAGAGCTCCTTAGATGACATATGTACTGAAAGAACAGGGCCTTATGGGTCCATGCCCGAGCAGGTACAAGTCTTTGGACTGCATTTTGATGGAACTTACTCTTGTTTTCGCATTTGTTACGAATACTCTTGAAGTCTTATTCATTGCGGGCAAGACCTGTGGCTTCTTATCTGGCGAAGAAGCCTGAACTTTCGTTCAGAATGCGACTATTGAGGCTAGCTTTGGGCTATTTACCGGTTTGTGGAAGGCAGTTTCTGGGGAAAAGTGGCACATCAATTGACAAGATCAACTCGCCGAGATTCTCTGCCACCTCGTCAGCAGAGGTACCTAGATAAGCTAGGTTTAGCTGGGGCCAGAGAACTGCACTGGCTTGACCAAAATTGGTTCCTTCTAAGACCCGGAAACTCTGATTCCTGGGGGAAGAGGAAGATACTTCACAACATAATCGAACCTTACTGGGAATGTGATCACTTCCACCGAGGGGTGACAAGTAGTGCACCACTTATGTTTGGAATCTGTCTTTGGGGGTGGCCAGATCCAGCAGAGACGGGGCGTGTCCCGTGCGATATTCGGTCGGATCTTGTACCTTATGTACTAGTGAGTTCCTCTAGATCCAGAGGGGTTAACAAAGATGACATCAGGGGCATCGGCTATGTGCCAGCCGATGCTGGGTGAGTTAGAGTCACCAGTGACTAACAGGCGGAAGAAGCCCGTGTAGTTTTCTAGGGAGCCTTGTGAGTCTATGAGAACTAGACTATCGGTAGAAGTGCATGCAATAGGGCGGTAGACTACACCAAACAGTGAGAGTTGTTAACATGGTCAGAGGAGGGATAGAATTATCGCAGTATATGATAACACCACAACCGGTCTCTGCAAGGGGCAGATATAGGAAATCCTCCCAATTGTTCTACTTGTTTCGGTGATGTGACCATATTTGGCGTTAATTTGATAACCTGCGTACACACATCACACTTTCGAAATTTTGCTTATTTCCGAGACATTAGAATTTGGACTAGAATCGTTGTTGATCGTCGTGCTTGAGCCACCGGGCTCTGAACCTGTGGGTTTTACTGCCCAGCCTATTTGGCCGCATGCTCCAGATTTGTATGCATTTGTAATTTTGTGAATTTAAATTTAGTACCGTGGAAACTACGAATCAATCTTGTTCTGGTTTTGGGATTCTTTCGAATTGGCTACACTTTGCTCGATCCGGGAAAATTATGGTTCACAACCCCTGCCGAAGTCCCACCCAGAGATGACGCATCTTGGAATGGATACTTCGGAATCATCTACTTCTGGAGTGTGCCAGATTTCTGTGAGGTTTGTGACCTGAGGCTCCTTATGCTCTGTGGGCTTCCGGAGCTCCTGGATCTTACTCGGCACACCCGGGCAAATGCCGTGAAGGCACCTGAGAACATGCACATGAGTCGTTGCTGAATCACCAATGGCAACTGATTTTGGGTTTGCGGAGGGGGAAGAAAGGAAGTCGGGGGTGGAAAAGGGGATCTGAGGGAGTCGAGTGCTGATGACATTTAGGTGCTAAGGAGTAAATAAGTTGCTGGCTGCACTGGTGGGTTTTCACTTCTAGTGACCTGGGAGGTGTCATACCAGACGGCCGGTCTACATCTTTAAATCCCCAAAAGAATCGGCTGCATTTCGTGATTTACATTTGAGAGCACAGAAAGATCAAATACTCTGAGTCTTCTTTTACGTGATTCTGTTTTGTGTTTACGAGAACAGGCAGGCCTGGTAGCCGTGTAGTGCCTCGGGTGGTCCGGGGTCTGAAATTGAAATACATAGACAGGAGGTAGCATGGACGGATGTCACGAACACAGCGGAACACAAAAGAGGAGAGGAAAGTTTGTTGGACGCAGCACGGCACAAAAGCAACAGGACCGGAGCCGGAAAAGCAACCAAAGATGGTAGACGTGAAGTCTTGAAGCAAATCACGGATGCGGGGCTTGAGCCCAAATGCTACCGGGTCTTGTAACTAACTCCTTTTCTCTGGCGCCATGTAGCTGGAATGGCAAAACTCGAAAACAGTAGGCAGCCATTTTCGGTAAAGCGACTTAAGTATAAAAAGTAATGTTTCCCATGTAGTACTTGAGTCCAGCTATACGAATATGCACACATCTCTACTTCACAACCAGTTTCTTTTTAAATTTGCACAGAAGAGCGATTAGCATCTACAAGCGCAAGTAGGACGAGAATGGATTTATTTATCACTGCTTGCTGCACCAGTACCTGAGACTGAAGATGGGACGTGAAAATATGGGAAAGAAAAATGTATACGAGAGCGATCAGAAAATTGGCAGCACCTGACTTTGGTCCTAACAAGTTGTCTAGTCTGGCCCTAGAAGCCCCCTTTAAGGAAGCGTTTACCACTTCCTGTGAAAAGCTAATCCATGGAGATATTATCCAAGACGAGAAAAAATGCTGTCTAGTGAAGGTCCGTCGTCGGAGTTTGAGAAGTTCCCTCGAGTGTCCCCGCGGGATCACCAAGTTTAAACGGGTGAAAAAGTGATCCACTGGGCCCAATGAGTATAGATCAAAAATTAGGAAGGAGGTTCCCTCTTAATACTGTGATTCTCTCGGAGGTATAGTCTGCTATACTAGACGAACCGGGTAAGGGGTAATTCGTAAGCCATGTACAATTTCGGTCACATTCCTTTGAATCCGCCCCAAAATGTTGCGATCTCTGACAAGGACCGTGTGTACCGTCTGACGGCCGTATTTTAAACAAAGTCGGATACGAGTCCCACGTGGAAGATGAAAGTCCACCTAGAAAGCTATCGGAAAAGTTCATCTAATAAGGTTTAGAACCTGGAAGGCAGTTTTGATGGCTTTCTCTTAATGGCAGCAGAAAGAGGGGTTACTGCGTTACCAGAATTCAAAGATCTTGTGCTGATCCACTGGTAGGATTAGTGTGTTTCTACCTATCTTGAAAAGGGGAACCAGAGCTTTGCCAAACAATCATAATAATAATATTGGTTTATTCCATCGACGCTCAAAGCATGCCAGGTGCACGATCGTGTTTATACACATGATAGAACGGACAGATGTAATTCCTGAAAATGTGGAAATTTGTGTGAAAAAGAAGGGTCTAAAGACTCAGAAAGGGGAATATAGTGGGATGAAAGAATGATAAATGTGTGCACACCACAGAAAATGTAGTGAGTTAAAATGAACCCAAGGGTGGATTTAAATGAACGCCCGGCGAGTTTGAAAGTCAGGGTAAGGTGGGAGGTGTGACTGGTCCGGGTGGAGACATCTAGAGGCCGACTGATATACATGAGAATGGCCAGTAATCGGTTTAGGAAACTGCAGCAGCTAGGGACGGTGGAGAAAAAAGTGAGATGCACTGCAGTGGATTAGATATCAATGAAGCATTGGTACACTGTAGTGGATGGTCGGCGTACAGGACACAAAACGCATCGTAAAGCAGGGAGCGAACAATACAAGACGTGGAGGGCGGATCAAACGAAAAAATGATTCAAAAGGACTGGATACGGTGGATGTGAGGCACAGACGTAGGAGGGGTGGATGAACATCCTGACGGTCGGCGGGATGACAGCAGGAGAAATGGCCGGTGAGAAACTGCAAGACGCAGAGCGAGTGCACATATATGCGCAAGTGTATGTATATATATCGTATATATATATGTATAGATATAAGAGGAGCAGGAGCGGTAACAGTGGGGTCCTAGAAAGAAATTATCAGTCACCGTGGGGAAGCAGGTAACGCTAGATCAAATGGTTGTAGAATTGCCTTTGGAATATCATGGTGAATTATCTTCATGACAGGTGGATATGGCGGCCCAGCAGAGAGAGAAAAAGGAATGCGGAAGCACAGAAGAGATGATGACTGTGAGGAGCAGTTCGTAGAAGAAGGAAAATGAAGGGCAGGATCGAAGAGAACAGGTAATAATGAGTCCAATTAGTTGATCAATGAAGGTGCGACATGTGGTGACGGACCAGAGGAATCGGGAAGTAGCAGATGAAACGATTTGGAACTGTAAAAGAGCATCATGACGTAACGTGGTTTTTCACGATCCGTGGAACATGGAAAGGTGGACCAAACTGAAAGGCACACGGAGAATGCCTGTGGCGAGCACTATACGGAACAGAAGGTGAAAGCAATGACAGAAGAGACACAGATAAGACATGACCAATCGGATTGTTTTACTGCAAATAAGACACAAAGGGGGCAGAGAAGAAAGAAGCAGGAAGTTCCACGACGGGTCAACCAGAAATAGAACAAAAGGCCCGAGAAATGAATGCTCGACGGAGTTGGGGCAATGGAACTGGAGAGCTGCGTGCCAGCCGCCAATTAAACAGGTAGATTATGCAGGAGGATACTAATCGGGACACTGCTTTATGGAAAGAACCACGGAGGAACCGCAGATACAAGAAAGGAAAATATGGTGGTGGTGATTAGATAATAAATGCGACTGTAAGAGATACAAAGTTTGGAGCGGCAAGTTCTAATATGCGGGTCGGTTATGGGTGCGGGTGTGACTGGTGCGTAATTGCATTGGGCATGAGGAGGGGGGAAAAGATGGGACTTAACAAAACGACAGGGAGTGGGGTATAAGAATGCTGTCAATAGGCACTATGAGCAGAGGGTAATACTAAGCGAATACAGAATAGAAGCCGGCAATGACGGCGTGAGAGGCCACAGGAGGAAGGACAGATTGGGTGGGTGTGCATACTGTGGTACAGCCACAAAAATGGAAAGTGGTAACAGATGATAGGAACCATAGACGAACTTACCGTGGCGGAAAAAAGATGGGGAGCATGCAATTTTCAACCAACAGTACTGGATGCACATTTGTCATCATTTAGTGGGGGAACCAGTCAACTGACCGACGTTAGACCGAGCCAAAAGCTGACTGCGTCGCATCTGCTTCTGTGTCCTGGATTGTGACGTCAACTGCTTACGTCGCTTTGCTAACGAGAACTACGTCATAGAAATCATTGATGTAAATTAGGAATGAGGGAGGACCGAGGACAGAGCCCCGGGGGCACCTGTATCGATAGACGTACAAGAAAGAACCGAGAAGGTTCGGTTATCTTAAAGTCTCTCATTCAGGGACGGCAGACTGCCGGGGATGCCACACGTCCTGAGTTCGTACAGAAGCGCGATGTGGAGACACTATCGAAGTCTTTGGCAAAATCGGTGAATGAGGCACGGAATATCTTTCCGTCAGCTCGGGCCCGCGTCAGGCTATCCACAACGGTCAGCGTATATGCGACTCTTGACCTGCCAGGAAGGAAGCCGTGTTGTGCTGGAAACAGCGAACTACAGCCTCGCATGCGTCAAGATTTCGCGTTTCAAGAGGCACTCAAAGACTGTGCCAGGGAAGCTGGTGTAGATTTTTGGCCTACAACTTCCAGGAAGGTGTCAGTCTCCGTTCTTGTAGATTGCGACTATTATGGTATGCTTCGAGGAGTTTGGAATATTTCCGTTGTCCACCCTCTGTCGAGAGAACGCAGCACGCGGTACTGTTAGAACGGAGGCGGATTCTTTAAGAATGAGAAGATGAACTTCGTCCAGTCCCATTGAGCTGAAAGGGTTAAGTCTGGTTAGCCCCTCCTGCGCTTCCGCGTGGGACACTGAAGTGCTCCAACGGGGAGACCAGCTGTTTTGAATGAATAGATGGGTGTAAACACGCAAAATCTATTTGGTGCTGGAAACTGACATGAAATGAGATCTGAAAACTTCTGCTGCCCCAGAAAAGGGAGATGGCAGGAGAAACATCAGAGAGCGGCAAGGCGAGCGCGGAGGACCCTGGTTCACGATTGCTGTGCGGGTGTTTGTAGAGGAAAGAAAGGGCCGCAGGCGCCAGGTCTAAGATTCGCTTCTGTTGTTTCTTGATGTATTTAGCGCACAGCTGAGAGTGTTTGTCGGGAAGGTGTCTAACTGATGTTGACAGTTGTGCCATACCATTTGGAGTCTTTCTATTTCTAGGCCACGTAAAGTACTTGACTTCAGTACACACTGCTCTAGTGGCCCCTTGCTTTCATATATGTCTACTCTGCCTGTTACCTCGCTGCCTTCCCTTCCGATGAGGGACCATATGATTTTGAAATCTGTTTGCCCAGAGGAACGGGCTAGCCTATATGGGGAGGATATAGTTGGCCATTTCAATACACAGTCGAAAGGAAGAACAGGGTGGTCATTTTTACCTTGCGGCGGTAGAAGATTGACGACGTCTACTCTGTGTTTGGAATTGCTTACGACCAGATCTAAGAGTAATGAGCTTCGACCCGTTCTAAACCTGATGGGACAGGCCACGTGCTGTGTCCAGTATTGCTCGGCCAGCAGATCTACTGATGCCTTACCATACTAGCTGTCAGGGCTGAGGCTTTCCTAGTTCGCTCCGGGGGTGTTGATTTCCCCATAATAAGGCGTCTAAAAGAATGGGACGTTTTTAGGGTTTTCAGAAGCTCTATCATCAAGATTGATTCTGCCTGTGTCGCAGAAGAAGAGCGGCAAGTCACACCCAGAAGTGAAAGAAGTGAAAAATTAACTACATTGAGTCCATCCTAGACTACGAGATATATAGAGGGGAGACCCCCGGGGGTAGTAGGTCTCCAGTGTAGAGATCTACACTAGTAGCACTTCTTTTTCCTGAATCTTGACGGAGAATGGTGTATCTGGTATTCTTATTTCAACTTTTCGGTAATCTGATTTGTGCCAGGTCTCCGTGATGGCAACGAAATGTGGTGTCGTGTTTGTTGCTAATTGTCTCAGATCCAGGATCCTGTTTGATAGGCTGAGGCAATTTGTATACGAGCAATTTAGTGCCTGCTCACTAGAAACAGGGAATTCTAATAAGAAGGTGCCTATTGTCTGTAGGGGACGTGTCCTTACAAGGAGCTTCGCCGACATAGGGGTTGATGGGGATATGAGCGAGGTTGTCTGAGATTCCCAGATCAGCTGGTAAGCGAGGAAATTTCACTTTGGCTGTTGGGGTTGAGATGCCGCTGTGCGAAAATGGCTATTTTGTGGGAACTCATTACTATGTGAGCCATGTGGAGCAGGGTAGTTTCCATTAAACGGCTTCCGTTCCTTATCCGACATAGGTTGTGCTTCTTCGTTCTACGCTCCGGAACAGCAGGAATGGGGTGACCCAAGAAGGCCTTCCTGTTGGTTGGATTTAAAATTGGTTGAAGCTGCGGCTTCTTCTGAGGCTTTCTCCGGATATTTTCTCTCATTTTAAAGTTTAGGTTGACTTAAATAGTTGCTTTAGGAGCATCCTTACTTCCCCCAAGGCCATTCGCATTGGGCGAGCTGAGAGCCATTGGGGTTGAGGGAGGATTAGGAGAAACTGTGAAGGACATAGCGTCTGCTTTTGAATCTGATTCGCCGGGATCCCCGGTGTTCCTTTGTTCTATGGTTCCAAGTCTAGTTATACAAACCACTAGAGACACTTGCAATTTGTGGTCTGCCGCAATGGTCAAGGCAACCTACGGCTTGGCTACCTGACGACAGCACAACGAGCGGTCAAGTGCTACTCCATGCACCCAAATAAAGGACCTGTTAGTTGCCGCCTTTGAAGCGGCCAGGTTGGTTGGCTGTTCCTCCAAGCAGAATTCCAGGATTAAACTCGGTATCTGATTTTCCTTTTTGGGTTTTCTCCAGAATCACTTTGCAGGGTTTGTAAGAGGTGACTCTTCGGGCTTTCTAATTATTTCCAGGGCTACTTGCTTTAGATTTACCCCTCTAGGAGCTCTGTTTTATATAGTTACCCATTTAGCGCCGACTGTCGGAGCTTGCCTTTTCTTCGGGGCGTCCAAAACTAGTTGTTCTAATATCGCTAAAGACTAGTTAGCCGCTGATGTGGGGAAATGATTTTAATGAAGGCTTAAAGGCCGACCGTCTTCGCTTCCAGGGCCGCTATTTTAGTCATCTGCCCTCCTATATTCACGTACTTAGATTGGGGCCAGGACGGGGCCCTCGCTCTGGTGAGCTCTCATTCTGGCACAAGGGCACGTTCTCATTATTTCAGGTGGTGCCAGACGTTTTACCAGTGAAAGTGGGTGGATGAAGGGATAAAATGATGAAAAAAACTACTCGGTATAACGCACAAACAAAAAAGACGATCGAGATGGCAAAGGAACTCAAAGCTTAGGACCTACCGCCCAAAGCCACGTCAGGGGCAGTTCTTTCGGCTCACTGAAGAGGGCGGTACGTATATATCTAGGTGCAAGATCACTGCCCTCTGGGGGAAGCTGGAGACCTAACTTCATCGGTCGGTGGTTCTTCTTGGTCGCCTGTGATAACTTCTGGAATGGGACAGGGAAGGGGATGCAACAAAGAAGGTATTCACCACACCGGTCCCCCATAATAGGGCTGTCTCCAGACCATTTGCATTATTTTCCGCCTCTTGGCTAGCTACTGGTAGCTGCTCCGAGGTCCGGACTCCATCGACATGTGTTGCGGCCCTAACCCGGTCTTAGTAAACGACCTGACTTTGTACCTCCGGGTTTCGCCGGGATGGGCAAGTCCGCGATTATTGGAGCTGAGATTTTCGACAACAGTAAATGGTCCCGTCCAAAGATACTTAACCTTTGAAGACATTTCTGGTACCGGAGCCACTGACCTCGGCCAGGCTTCTCTGGCTGCCTCAGGGTTCCGTGTGCACCACGGTAGAAAAGTTCTTCCTGATGTCGTGGAGTTGTTTTCGCATGCTTTGGCCAAACCGCCTGCGGTGATTTGCTAGAGCTGTACCACATGCTTCGTTGTCGCACGTATGCCGTCCGCCGGTCACAGTACGGTTCAGTCCATGGATAGCCCCGGCCACGGTCCTGTCCTCATGGAATGAGGAGGTTGACCGGTCGAGTTTTGCAAGTAAGCATAATGGATCGCTCCATCCCAATACCGCGAGCTTTGTTCTTTGATAAATGCATTTAACAGGTGTTTAGCTTCTGATTAGTGCCTTCCACCGAGTTGATTCCTCGGGGGCGATACGGGGTTGTTCGGGCTCTTTCATGTCCCAGGATTTGACACAAATCGGCTAATAAGAGACCCTCAAAATTGCACCCTCAGTCTGTATGCAGCGGCGAAGATGAGCCTTGTTGTGCAAACATTCGGGCTTTGGTGAACGAATCTGTTGTCTGCACAGGCTCTCCTCCTCACAACTCGGAGAGCAATCCACCGTAGTTAATACGTAGCGATGACCTTGGCTGGATTCTGGAAGCGGGCAGATTATATCCATTACCATTCTTTCGTTTGAGTAACTCGCCAACACCGGCACCAGAAGTGACCGGTTCGTGGTTCTTGCAGATTTGAATCATATGCAGATTTTTCAACGGTTACACAAGTTTCCAACATCCCTCCTCAGGCCAGGCTACCAGAACCTTAGCCGTGAAGCTGCCAGCTTACTTCCCCTATCTGAATGGCCGAGCCCTCAAAGTCACCCTGTCAATATTGCCTGCGCCACATGTTGTGGCCCTACCGTTCTTCTCGTACAGGTCGATCCATACAGGAAATACAAACACCATTTTCTATCTTGAGATACTTCTAGGGACTCCAGAGGCACATGGTTTCCCGTTCGTGACCGGCCATCTCTTTTCAGTTTGGTTTCGTATTGGCCGCTGACGATCGTTTGTGGATGAATCGTGTGCCCGGATCATTCTCTACACTTGTCTTCCATGCCCGCAACTGCACCGTTCGAAGTGAGACCGTCTCCAGGTGAGCCTGGGAGCATGATGGACATTCCCCATGTTGGCGACCCGGCTTACCGGATAACACGTTTTCATTTAGGTGTTGGTTCCCTGGCCCCTGGATATGGTAGAAGTCATAATCCTGTAGAGTTTGTTTCTAGTGAGCTATTTGTTCCGATTTTTCTTCGAAGGTCTATAGCCAAACAAGGGTACGGTGAATGTTCCATCGAGAAGGCAATGTCGGAAGTGAGTTAGAGAAGAAATTTCCGCCGGCATTTCCCTCCGCGCTGTGCGCCAGTTTCTCTCGTGCTTGCTCAAGCATCGACGGCATAGGCTACCAATCTTTCTTCCCCATCTTGATTTTGGGATAGAACCGCACCAAGGTGAACATTTCTTTCATTCGTGTCCACCATTTCCGGACTGGCTTCCCCCGTGCATTCTGGTGGAGCCAGAATAGGAGCTTCTACCGAAACTTCTTTCAATGCCTGAAAGGAGTTATCAAATTTAATCGTGCTCTTAAATCCGTTCTTTCCCGTTGATTTATAGGGTGAGGCCGCCATCTTAGCAAGGCCACGTACAAACCGGCGATAGTAAGACACCAAACAAACAAACTTTTTTAACTGACCAAAAGTAACAGGAACCGGCCGATTTTGAATCAATGGAATCTTTGCGTTATCTGTTTTGACGCCTTCCCCACCAATGGTTTGGCCTAGATATTTAACCTCCGGGTGTAAAAAGTGGTATATACATGGATTTAACTTCAGCTTAGTTTGCGTAAGCCGGTCGAGCCATAATCGTAGATCTCCTAGGTGTTCATTAATTGAAAAGCTGTACAACATTGCTTCATCTAGATAAACTGGGTGCCTTCTAAGGATTTTGTCGTTTAGCACAGTTATCCGGATCTTTGGAAGGCGGCAGGCGCGTTCGCCAACCAAAACGGCGTAACTTTTTATTTGTACGGTCCACAAGACACTGCATATGCCGTGTTTTTTCTGTCTTCTGGTCGAACTCCTAACTGACATTCGCTAGGGGCTAGATCAAATGTGGAGAAATATTGAGCTCCTGCCACTGCCCACAGTCCCGGGCAATCAGCAATCAATCATAACGACCCACTTTTTTGACAAGCAAGATCGGCGACTCCCGAGCTGAGATAGATGTTCTTATCACCTGGTTCTGTAGCATTTCACGGACCACTTCTTCCAGCTCCACCCGATAGAGCTCCGGCAATCTCGTCGAAGTTTGTTTAACGGGAAGTGCATCACCTGCATCGGTATTGTGCTGCACAACATTAGTTCACGCAATTTGCCCCTTAAGCCACGCAAAAGTATCTGTGTTTTGTTTTAGCTTCTTCTAACAGTTTTTGACTCCCCTCGGGCGTCGTGCCTGTAGAGCTAACCAAAACATTTGAGGGGCCCGGCACCGAGGCAGCTTCTTCTTCGATCCAACACACATGAAACAGCACAAGTAGGTCTAGCCTTAACTGTGCCCACAGGTTACCTTCCCATCACTGAGGGCAAGCCGAGTTCGGGGAGATCTAAGGCGCGCCGCCGCCAAGTGGGAAAGTCGATGCTTAAGTTTGCGTCTCGAATTAGCTTTTCGATAGGGACGGCCTCTTGTCGGAACTCATGACCACCAGTACCTGTGCGGAGCTCAGTGTCCCCCAGCGTTTTTACTCTAGGGCTGTTGGCCCCACGAAATTGACACTACACGTTACCTCGCATACGCCTACTATTGACATGTCAAACTGCTGTGAAGACAGCCTCAGTTTCAATCAGGAAGTGCCCAGGAGACCCAATAATATTGTCCTCAACAATGGGAACCCTGTGGTCAAAATTATCATCACAAACAATGGACATATGATAAAGTGGACTTACGGATTGAGCAGCATTCCTGGGGCTGATCTCGAGGCTGGTTTCACTGCTCACTTGGTGTGTACCCTCCATGGGTCTATTGTTTAGTATGGATGCCCTGCACTGATAGCCTTTTATCTGGCCAGGCCTTAGGCTCTTCAGTGCCACGCTGTATGAGCCTCGCTGCTCTGTTCTGCTCTTTCCACCGGCTCATAGGACATATATCGGATGCACCTCTCTCTGCCTGAAAGCAGTTTGGTTAGCAGCTAAGACCCATTGCCAGAAGATTGATCTTTTTTCGGCTTGCACCCTAGGCTAACCCTAGCAGAGTGCTCGGGGATCGTCCAGGAAGGATTTGTGGACTGGGGCCGAGCTTAAACTGTCAGCGAACGGTTCCAGGGCCTATTTGCCCCGAACCACTAGCACAAAGTTTGGATACTCTAGAGGAGCTAGCTTCTGGAAGGCCGCAGCAAATATTCATACTGATCAACCAGTTTCCTGTTTACAGAACCAAAACTTGTTTCGGTACCAGCGAACCTTCCACTGTGAGACGAACGAAAGCTGGAGCTTCGTGTATCTTCCGTCTGCCTGCTTGCTTTCAAGAAATTCAGACTCAACTTGATTAAGTAATGTCATCCAATAAAGAAAACAAGATATATCACCCACGACCGACTCACAAAATTCCAAACACACATGCACTCGGGTCAGCCATCAGTCACAATTGCCACCTTTATGAAGTTCCCCCCGGGCCTGTACAGGAGTATCACAAACCTGACTGCTAGGCCCAAGAAGCTTCCCCAGGGCAGCCTCTAACTTTGCCGCTTTTGGATCTATGGGTAGGTCCACCGAGTTAGATTTTTTCCTTCCTTGGACATTATTTGCTCTCAGCTTTGTCACCAAAATTTTAATACTTCTGGTGGTTGGGGATGTGAACTTGAAATACTTAGTCAGATAGTAGTACAAACGGGTGTCACAAGCACAACAGAACACCAAAGATGAGAGGAACGTTCGGTAAACGCAGCACAAACACCACAGCACCGGAACCGGAAAAGTAACCAATGTGGTCAGTCGGTACGATGAGGTGTGCATAATAATGGGTCCAGGGTCAGGGCTCTCTGAGGGCAGCTTGGGTCCGTAATTTGCCTGCCGGCAGTTCTTCTCCGTTGCTCGTAAATACCTCCAGAATAGGAAAGAGAAAGAGATACAATTGAGGTAGTATTCATATAGGCAGTAGTTTTCGTGTGACTCGGGTTCTGTCCCCAATGTGGCTGCTCAGCTTTGGAAAAGAGTCCTCGAAAGTTGCTATATATCCTTGGTTTCTTGTGCCAATGTTAGTACGGTCCGGTATCCAGGTTCTGTTGAAATGTGTTTCCCATTGTGTTTGTCGAAATACATGGAGGAAGTGGGGTTATGAAACACTGTGGAAACTCCGCTTTCCGGCATAAAGTGCAAAACTTCAATGTTATAAACTGGGTTTCTGCCCAGTTCTAGCACCATCGGTGATTGAAGATGATACCCAGATGCACATGTCGTGACTTGTCAGTTCCTAAGCTGCATGTAGATCTCTCCTTAGCCCTTGCATTTCAGCTCACCCAAGATACCGCTTGTTCCAAGCAAACCACCCTTTTGCATCAAAAACGTCTGTTGCTCCATCAAAAGGGGGAAGCACTGGACAGTCCCACCGGAGCCGAATAACACAGCATGTCCTCTACCGTGCCATCGGCCTTAATTCACTGCTTTGAGAACCGGTAGCATGTCATTGTTTTATGTTATTGAAATATGTGTGGGTGTGTAGGAGTAAGTCATTTTCGAATGACAATAGGGAGGCAAAATCCCAGTGCCTCATGACCCATGATGTTTTTCTTCTTCGTTATTTGACCGGCTCACGAGACACAACGGACAACTCTTCATTTTTTACTCATTCTTCTTCGACATCGGCCCATCGTTTAGGCTCTTGTTCGGTCTTTTCTCCCCCCCCTCAAATTATGGGATTCTTCATTCTTCCTGTCTCTTCCTTAAAACTTCACCAACTTTTCCCCCTTCTATTTTTTCCCTCTTTTCTTCCGCTATTCACCTTCTTATTCTTCTCTGTACCCTCCCAGGGGATTTTGTCATCATATTATTTCTGTAACATTCTTTTTTTCCCATAGTTCATTCCTCTCATCATCACTTTCTATTTCTTTTTGGTTTGCGTTCCTCTCCCTCGTTCGCCTCTCTTTTCATTTCCCTTGCTCGGCCATCCAGCCAAAGCTTGCCAGAATGAACTCTTTTCGTGTCCTCTCCCTTCTTCAGTCTAGTCAAGAGGATCGCCTCGAAGGCAAGAAGCATTGCTTTCCGCTTCCGTGCTCATAAGTGCTTGAAACTTGGTGGGTGGCGGGCGTATGTTTCGTGCTCTGCCATCTCTTCCATCTGGTCCTTGGACTAAAGTGCAATATACCGCTGCATGTTATCGGCCAGAGAGAGAATAGATAGTAAATACGAAAAACATGGGAATTCCGCCCAACATTACACCATACTCGGAAGCCCGATTTTCAAACAGGCTCCGAGTAAAACTCATTCATGTCATCGAAATATCAAACCAAGCTTCCTTTATTCATCACCAAAAAGCTATACAGGAGGCATGATTTCAAATGCTGTATTTGGGGTTTTTCAATGGGCCACGTGTGTACTGCTTGGCTACATGCTTCTTGGGTTTCCCTTTGACCGACTTCTTGCAAGTCACTTCAACTGCGGTCACTGATAGCAAGTTCCACGGGCAGCAGGCACCACCTAGGAAGAGTGTTCCTTGGCCCTCAGTAGTGGAAGTAGCCGCTGTAGCTTTAAAATGTGACCACCATGCGATGAGGCAAAAATAATTCAGCAGGGGCAAATATGGATCCCCTCTAGCCATTTTGTATTCCATACTGTATAGGTTAAGACAGTGTGGTCTGTCGGAATGTGTCTTGCTGGGTGACTCTCGCACACTCTTTTTGGCCTTCCGAAAACCCTCTCGATGTTGCCGATGTCTCGTTGGATAAGTGCTGGAAAAGCTTGGATGTTAATCTCCAAGGACCGTCGGACTAGTGTGGCAAAAACATTTGAGAAAATTTCACACGCGAAATCACCTAGGAGTCTGCTGATTTGTTTGTGCCTGATCATGGACCGGCTAGCCAGGATGTTGAAGTTTGTGATCTGAGACAGATCGTCTGCAATGACCGTGCCAGGAACTCTTCCCACATAACTTGCCAAAGTATGCAACCTCCTAGGGAGTATTCACTTGCCCGATGCCCTCCTAATCGCGTGGCAAAATTGAATGATAAGGCAGCCCAGACTGACCATTGGGACAGACTCTCAAGGTCACCACCCGAACCCCTCGACAGATTTTTACGTCGTTGACATACAGTAGTACACTTCACTGCCCCTTAGGAGAAAAAATAGCAACCAGACAGGGAATAACCTGCGTCCAAGTAGGGACCCCAGAGGCATTCAACTCGATGCTAGATGGCCATCGGATAGCTTTCGGTTCACTTTGACAATGAATGTTTGAAAGTTCGGGCAGACAGACACCAAGATGACCGGAGATTCAGGGAGCCTTAGAGTAGTGCACGGGTACAAGGCTGAAGTATAAAGGTCCCAAGATCGAATGATTGTCTTGTTGTCAGAATGTCACTGATGAGCTGAAAGATAGTTCACTGGGTAATGATTAGCTAGAAAAAAAGAGAGAAGGTTCAATATAAAAATCTAGACAGAGTTTATAATAGCTAGATTATGAACCCAGGAGCAATTTTACGCGTGATCCAATCTGGAGCTGCGAGGAATATCCAGCGAAGCGTAATCTTTGTCTGGCTGATCCAAATCTTCAGAGGATTAAAATCAGTGGCCGATGCAGAACCCAAATACTATGCCACAGCCTGGAATTCTGGCCTTTTTTCTCAATGAACAACTGATTTCCATCACTCCCAAACCTAGAGTTAACGAAATTTATTAAATTCGGTGCAGCAGGAAGTAAAACGTTTATAAAAATTGAAGTGGTATCTACCTAATATACAATAATAAATCAGGGCTATGAAAGTGGCAATTGGCCGTGCACCGCCCTAGGTTGATCATAAGAACAGACCAGAATCATGTTGCTTAAGAACAGCGAGCCAGTTTTCAAAACAGTTCGTACTCAGGGAGGAAACTGAAGCAGTTAAGCAACAAGTAAACTTGGGAAAAAAGTGGCCACTGGAGATGGAACTAAGTTTAGTGAGTGTTATTCCAAATGCGATCCGCTGCGACACTTCTGCCGTCGTAGCGCTCTTCTCACTCCTATATTATTCTTTTTTTAAGTGACTCGCCGCATTTTTGCACCCCAGTTCATTTCAAACCCAAACTCTAGATCTTCGATGATAGCCCACTTCCCATTGGCCTAATTGAGACGTTATCTGCTCTGCACTCCTTAACACTTCTCCGTGCATTCAGTTGGCTGTCGTCCCCCTGCTTCTAGCGTGATGTGAGTCCACACCCAATATGTCTGGCCCTCACAGCTAACATGCGATAAACCCTCCAAAGGTTACCGGTAACTGAACCATCTTTCTCGATTTCTAGAGCAAACTCCTTGTTACACTTCGAACATCTTATTTTGACCCCTGTCATTTTCGCCATGTACAATGGATTCATATCGTCTTCATGGTTCATCTACTAACACTTCACATAAAACCAGTAAATAAACGTTCACAACAGTAGGTTATCCGTTTTGGTGTAATTCTAGTCCTTATTAGGTTTAAAACTTTGTTTTCAGAGGCCTCCAGTCGATTCCGGCTGTAATCTGAAGGGACCGGTTATTCGCCTCCGGGAAGTTTCACGTGTTCAGTCTATAAAAGAATAAAACGTGTGAGGGGCTTCGTGAGCCGAGGCTCAGTAAGTGTCAACAGTCACCAACACTTACATGGATCGAACAATTGCAAGGCCGCTTGTGGCCTGGCCATTACAGGAGGGATGCCACTTGAACTTGACATTCAAAATAACCAGGAGTCTTACTAGTATCCATCATCGTATCCAAGTAAACTCTTTGATACTCTTTGTTGAGCTTGTTTCTGCCTACGTTATTACCGACAGGATCATATAATTTCCAGTATCTGCTTGCGTGTCAAGCTCGCCCCGGACTACTCGGAAACAATCTACTGGTATTGTTGTATTCATTATCAGCGCATGTGAATCAAAAGGATTAAATTTATATTCTAAACCAAGCAACGGCGAGATATATGGAGGAGTTGTTAGTAGCCCGGCGTTCTTAAACAGACTCATTCAGTGAACACATCGAATTCGGTCACATCTGCTACCTTCTGACAAGCTAGAAAGTCAACTGCCCCAAGAAATGGTGAACAAGCTGACTGGACATCAATCCTACTAGCCCACAACCATAAAACCAAATTGTTCTCGTGAACACTGACTAAACTGTTTTCATGATGGCTCAGTGGACCAAGCCTACAAAAACACAATAGACGAATAAGAACAAGCAATGGGACACAAATGATAATAGCAAAAGCAAACAACAGCATCAATATACATTGGTCAAGTTTTGAATGTATACTGTGTCGCAGAATGTCGACGGTCATTTTGCATAATTTAGGAATTTACTCCGAGCGCTCAAAATGTGGAACTTGTGCCATTGGCAACCTCCTAAGACTACTATCATCCGGGAGGTGAAGGTTACGCGAGACAGTAATCTCATGTCCGGGACAAACTCGGTACGTGAAAAATGGGTACAAGGATCTCCACCTGCGCACTGACGGTGTTACCTGGAGTGGTGATGAAACCTTCGCGACCTGGAAGTTAAGCGCAACAACCACCATCCAAAACGAACACGTTTACCATGGTTTCCCAGCAAGCTCCCGAGTATTTCCACTAGGTTCCAGGGCTTCGGCAGTTGGTAGTGGCTTTTTGGCTTCAGATCATAGCCCTCACTAAAAATTGACGCACCTCCAACGTGATTGGCGCTTAAGTGTCCATTCTGGTATACTTCATAGTTGAGCAGGACTCCAGCAGAAATCAAACTTAAGGGTTCATCACAAACCACTGTGATTCTGTCTCTCATCCTGCAGTGAAAAACTCCAAACTTATCAAGCACTGATAATCTGTGAACCATCATGATGTTCTCCAGGAATAATAATCTACCGTTCAGTGTAATCTATCTCTTGCTTGCGTGCAGTTATTCCGGTAATCTGGTACCAATAGAACTATTGGACTAATCGAAAAGTCACAAAGACCGCACCCAGCCGTTAGTCAATGACGAGTTAAGCTCACCCAGTAACGGCTGTCCTAAAGCAGACACCACAGATGCCACTTTTGGGAAACTCCCTTCGGATTCCTTTCTCGAGAGCTCGTGAGTGCAGCATATACAAGGTCCGATTGAACTCGCTTAGGCCGTTCTCCATCCCCACTAGATTTGGCAATGGCCATAGTAATCATTCTTTACGGTGTGGTCCAAAACATGCTGCTGCTCACAGTCAGATGATAAAAACGACGATGGAACCAGAGATTTTATAGGTTAGAGCAGATATGTGCATAAGAAGAAGCAAAAAGAAAGTTGAAACGGACTAAAACGACGACGACGCCAGAAAAGCCAGAACTGAAGGTTAGATGATCACCTCCGCTGGAGTCGGATGAAGTTGCTTGAAAATGTGGTGTATATATGTGAACAGGAACAAGTGTTCGTGGAACATGGAAAATTTGCCACAATCCAAGGACATTTGGATCATTTAAATATGCTCACAGGAATTCTCCCTCAGATATATGATGGGTCACTAGCATTCTGCCGAGTATGAAAGGGAAAAGGAACTCGTATGTGTAGAGTGATGGAACAACTAGGAGAGCTTACTGAGGCGGACGACGAGACTAGTGGTAAAAGTCTTTGGCGAGATACTGACTGAGGCAGTCATTTAGAAAATACCGGACTCACCCTGCGGGAGAGATGGAGTAATCATGTAAGAAATGGCCCAAATGAAACTGGTTAGTGACTCTTTTATTGGGAACTTCTCAATAAGATAGTCGGAAAGTATCAGTACGGAAATGGGAATACCTTGATAAAACGCTCTTTTGAGCCTACTTTTAGCTGTTACAAGGGCCTCTAGCATAGAAATCGACGACAATTTGCGTAAATCTATCCCCGGCCTTTCTGGTAGGAGAAGCGTTCACCGGCCAAAGAAGAAAGGAGCTGCTTGACTATGTAGCTGAAGAGAGGAATGGTGACTGACCACACGATGCAGAAAAAAAGTCATTCAATAAAAATAGAACTGGGGTATGCTGGACGGGCACTGGTGGAATCAGTTCAACAAAATCAAGTAGCACATCTGAGGATACGAAGAGGCTGGCAGAGTGATAAAAAGGGAACTACTCGGAAGAAAACTGGTGAGCATTCGGTGAACGGGTCACTATCTAATGAGTGCACCCTGATAAGTTTACATGAAAACTACACACTAGGTGATTAATCGATCTAAGATAGTAAGCTGAAGTGAACTTACCTGATGGCAAGCAGAGTTGATGATAGAGCATATGGAAGGCAAGAGTTCACTCGTTTTTATAATTTTCACATGCGAATTATGTAGTGGCGACAGGGGGATAGAGCTGGAGTGCCGAAGAATCTGAGACGAAGAAAAGGGTTCGAACATTGGATGTGAAGTAATAAACGTAACTCAACGAAGAAAACCACAAAGACTGGCAACCGTATACTGAGAGAATCATATATATATATATATATATATATATATATATATATATATGGCAAACGACTGGTAAATCTGGGAATGGAGAGTGGCTGCAAGTTTGGGGATGAAGAGGACGGCAGGAAGAAAAATATCAAGAGTTTGGCAAACTGACCAATTTATGTTAGATGGGTGTTGAGATGCCAGCAAAAAATTTAATGCCAAGGCGTTAACAAGACGGACTTCACTCTCCCCAACGTACGCACTGTAAGAAATTTTGATCGTGCCTACTTTACTGTTGCATCTACCCCCTACTTTACCATGTATATATACTGACACGTTTTACGTCCGCGGTTGACAAGAGTAAATGAAATGCTTACATCTTGCCAGTTGTGTCTTCTCTCTGTTCTAGTGAATTGGATAAAGGGGACCCAATGTTCCAAGTTTCTAACTAACCGGGTCAGTAAAGCGATTTGGGGCATGAGGTTATGAAGATTACAGAATGGGCTAACATACACATGTAGTGGTGGGGAATAAAAAAGGCAAGGGTACATACATAAGCCATCATTTTGTTTTGTGTTATATGCTATAATAGCAGGGAGGTAAAGCTGAAGGTTGGATCTATTTGAGTTATGCAGGCATAAGTAGGACATGGCTCGCTGCTATTTCATGAAAATGCAGTTGAAGAGAGTTGTGTAGGGGGACAATTAGACTAGCTGAGGTTGCGGACAATCACTGGTTATGTCAGTGACTGCTGTAGGATTACGGAAAGATGTTTCGGCAGCGGAAGTCCTTTGATGGTGGCCGCAAGGTAGCGGGCGGCATTATTAAACGTACAAATGAATGAATATATTAATAGCAGTAGCGGGTTCGGCCATGGAGAATGGGCATGTTTAGAGACGAAGTTGGTGATCAGCCACGGATGCATCGCGTGAAAAGCAGGCAATAAAGAATGTACCGGAATGATTGAAGAGAAGTTGCATGAACAACCAAAGTGCACCGCAAAGACGCTTTGAAACCTGGAGGTGGGCATTTCGCATCCATAATCACGAGAATATATTAGTGGAACCAGCACGGCTGATAACCGAGCTATAAAGGAGACTCTGACAGCAAGGATGGTGAGGAATCAATCGCAACTAGGGGAGACAGCGGGAAAGATGGTACTGCAGCAGCCATGCAGACGTTACCGTAGCTATCTTTTGAACCGTGAATCATGCCAGTGGATGACACTGACGGTTCTAAGTACACCAACCCAAAAACCGTTTCTGATGACAGGAGGTGCAATTCGTCAGCCTAAATGCCGCAGCTCGTGGTTGCCAGGGTCCCGCGCGCCCGATATGCGCCAGCCAAATCGGCAAAGATGACAGCGCCCTGAATCTATGGGTTGAGAAATAGTGAGCACAGTGACATCCTCATGCGCTTGTAGCACAACCGACGGGATGGAGTATTCCATTATGAATTGGCACACCTGTGAAGGGCGCTGAATGTCAGGGCTCGCGAAAACAATGATTGGTTGGCGGGCACAGATATACGGATGCGGCGGCCAGGCTAGTGGCGGAGGTTGCACCCAGAGCTACAGGAAGTCCAAAATGACACATTCTAACGGATGGAAAACCGTAAAAGAGGGATAGGAAGAAAAACGCAGTCGGAGTGGGCCGCAGCTAAGTTTCAACAATCAACAGCTAAAATTGAAGAGGATCCGGAAGAGGCCGAGGTAAACGAATGGATGTAGAATGCAGGTCTGTAATGATAAAGACGACAATGATAATGGTAGATTATTTTACCTTGGTCCAGGAGGTTGTATTAACGATTTTAACGGCCTCACTGCCTACCTCATTTCAATGCGGTATCGACAGTAATACATCACTGGAGTAATGGAGTTAAAAATCGCAAGGCAATCGCGGATCATACTCGGAAATATAGACGAGGTGTAGCAATGCATAGCGCAGGCAGTTTATTCCACATTCCTCCACAAACCGTGTGAAAAAATTGAGTCGAGGTCCGATGTGCACCGTGAAGCCAAAGCAAAAAAGAACAAATTCCGAAGGGGGTGGAGCTCATGTGGTTAAAGGATACGTGGTAAGTCGCACGTATACGGTAGTGCACCATCTTGAATAAGAAGATCAAGTTCAGCCCAAGGTGACCATTCTATGGTAGTTTCGGCTTAATCGGATCACTAAGCTGGCGATGGGTTATGGAGCAAGGGTAATTGTGGCGGAATTGGAAGTATGGTGGGAAATAACTGTACAGTATCCAAGCCGGGGTAGGATATAGGAGGCGGACTCACAGTCAACTTTGCTACAGTTTGGAGCTGCGAAAGATACGATCAATATTGTATGGTTCCAGGTAGAGTTGGTGCATCGCTTGTCACCTGTTGATGGAGGTATTTCGTTTCTATCAGATTTGATTATATTGTGCAATGGGCCCCTCTTCTCTCAGTGGACAAAAGTCTGGGCTCCTTCGCAGGGACTTCTTTACATCGGGGTGATGGCATCCTCCACACCCGCTTGAACTCAGCTGACCTGGGTCAATCTGCTGATGAGATAGCAGTCATTTTCGAAGATGTGTTTTCCTAGGCTGTTAGGCGAACATTCCCCGGAGTCGGACCCCCACAGACAAGTAGGCGCTCTCGCCCGTCCCGCCGGAAGCCTTCTGTAATAAAGCGCAGGCCTCTCTGCTAAGTAGGACCGCAGGCAGGGCATGTAATGCAAAAACCTTCAGGGTCATCCGGAACAGATGTAAAGATAAGGATATATGAAAAAGCAGTCCAACTCGTAGTACTAGCATGAGTGCTGACCAATAAAGCCTGTTCTTTTAGTGCACGCGTTGTCCAAGGGGTGCAGTCCCAACACTACCAGCTCCTAAAAATCCTGCTGGTTTCTTGTTCACATCTCCCAGCCACGTGGTCAAGGTCTTGAGCTCCCACTTTCGTGCAGATCACAGCCCAATTAACATTCCACTCCACCACGCACCTAACACCTCTGGCCCGTACCCCTAGTCATATCACTTTTCACCTGTACATTTACTCAACATTTCTGTGAACCCAACAAGTATTGCTCTACGGAACGAGATTTAAACCATTCCGGCCTGTTTGAGGAGATGGCGGGAGCATTATCGGCTACTTCTGCACTTTTTTCCAGCTGTGTCGCCAATGAAACTTTATTCAGCAGCTAGTAGAAGGTAGTTGTAGAACTGATCATGAAGAGAGTACCTTGTGGTTTGAATTCTCAGTGCTGTCGCTCTTAAGTCGAGTTTTTGAATAGCTTTATAAAACACCCCAGGTTGATTACAACACTGAATATACCAGAATTGCCTTCAAGTTGCGCTTTATTTGGCGCATACTTTTTATTCTTCTCGCAGTACTACTAAGTAGTATTTGGTGTTGTTATAAGGTGATGATTTTCCGCTTAGAGTTTTTTTGAATCTGGGTCAAAGGGTGGTAATATCAAGATTCAAAGATTTGCTTTGGAATAAAGAGCATTTACGCTATTTTCACCTACCTTTTGTAACCCTCGGTATGCCAGGCACTTCTGACCAGTGCCTCAGATCTAAAATGTAAAAACGTGTGGCGAACAGTATAAAGTGTGGGGAGAGCAAGAGTTGGGCTCATCGAAGATGCTCAGGGTTGGCGAAGGACACAGTTACCCTCAGCATACAGAACCCATGGGCTGAATGGGTACGTGTTTCTTTCGAGGAAAAGGCATGTTCAGCCTCTAGACTGTAGGCTCGGAGACAGAACCAAAACTCATCAGGCAGCACCACGGATGTGAGCTCCAAAACACCGCAATCAGGTGGCAGAAAGTAGTTTGCGGAAGCTGTAGGCATGCCTGAGAGGAAATTGATGGAGGCGACTGGGCGAGTTCCAGGAGGTTGCCTTGCGGTCGATGTCTCAACCCCCTTGAGGCAGACGGACGAGGAATTGTGGGCTGTGCAGAAGCTTTGAAGGGAAAGACAGCCCGAAAATAAGAGTGAGTTTATTATGGTGGGCAATGGGCTGGCTAGGGCGGATGACCCCGAGCTCCTGGTGTTAGAATACATATTGAGGTATCTGCAATGGCGGATCTCAACGACGGGCAGGCTCTCAAACCGTAGGCTCCCGATCCTAAAACAGGAGGAGCCCTTCTTCAAAGGATCGGAAGCCGGGCGAGAGATAGGCAGGAGGAGGGTCTATGACAGGGCGAATTGCAGTGGTCTAGCACCAGAAGAAAACCCGGCTTGACCAACCAGGGCACACGTGAGGACTTCCCAAGGAGAACAGACGGTTATGGTCGGCTCTCGGGCCCCCACCCTGGCTACAGTAATGAAGCTGCTTACGTGGCCTGAAGTAATCATATTCGACGACATGCTGGGGGAAGAAAACTGGCAGTACTGTCCGGAGTTGGAGGATAGCGCTACCTTCGCTAGTCTGGATGGTATGGCGACCCCCACGTAGATGGGTTGGGAGACATCGAGAATCTTAGATCATCAGCCGACGTCATGCTCATCAGCTAGGACGACGGGTGCAAAACCTTACGATAGTCTCAGGAGTTGCGCCCGAGAACCAGACGGGAGAAAGCAATAAGAGACACCCAAGCGAAGGAACGAAAGTGGTGGTGTTATGTGCCAACGGGTGTAGTATTAGAAACAGGTGGATGGAACTCGCCAAAACCGCTGGGAAGCACAGAGTCAACAACGGCCTTTACGGACACGGCTTCCAAAAACCCTGTGTCAGGACCAATGAGTAACGGTTTTGCAATCTATAGGCCGGATAGGGAGCATGATTGCCTTGGCCGAGCGGTAGCCATTCTCTAAAGGCCAGGTACAAACCATCTTGAGCCTCAGAAGATGTTCACTCATGGAGTCCATTTGCGCGCAGTTGCAATCATCCCTCCGGACAGAAGAGTTGACGTCCTCAGTGCTTACAGGGCTCCAAGTACAAACCTCGATGGGGATATTTGCTTCCCGCAGACCCTGGATGAATTAGTCAGGGAGGCACAAAAGACCCTCATCGTGGGAGACTTCAGTCTTCAGTACTTCGACTGGGCCGTTGAAGTCTGCATGCTGTGATCACAAGAAACCTATTAAGAATGGCTGTATGATAATGGGTTTCTTCCTGACAGACCATCAGATGCATGGACATTTTCTTTCATGGGTAGTCTAGGTGAAGCAAAGGATGATGGTCAGCTTTCACGCAGTGCATTTATCGACTTCTCTGAGGCAATCGGCTAGGTTCCACAGGTCCCCCTTCCTGGTATTTTGCGAGCATAAACCACGGGCTTCAACACGGACATTTTACGCTGCCCCCTCATCGACCGCACCTTTGTAGATAGGACGAAGGACATTATTTCCACAGTTTGCATCAATAACAACTGGTACCCCACAGGTATTGGTCCCAAGTGCCTCTTTGTTCCTGACCAGCGTACATTATACTCCTGCAACCTATCCGGTGAGCTTTGCTATGTATGCTGGAGATGTAACCCCCGGGAGCTCTACACTTCAGCACCGCGAGAGTGTAGGTAATGAAAGGAGACTTTGGCCAGGGGAGTGAAACCTCTTGGCTAATAAAGGCGAAATCTTGGGCGTGTCGTTTGGCCCCGCAGCTGGTCGTTTTTCTCCATTTAGGGAGTGACGATACAGCCGGGGATCGATCGAAACAAATTTCTCGGTTTTTGTTTAAATTATGATTTGGTCCTCCCTCACCACCAACCCGAGGGCTTGCCAGCCTTTTACCTTCTAAATGTGGTTCTGAGGTGCTTACCAAGCATTTTCAGGGGTGACTTCCCGTAATTTTGGCAAGTAACCACATCCTCTGCTGGAGTACCGTATCCAAGTAGTGCATGCCTGTCTTATTTGCGATCGTGAGATCTCAAAGAGCTTCTCGAGGATCTTAAGCAAAGCCGCATGAGAACTGCGGTACCTATCCTACCCCGTCCACTCGCCATCCCTCAAACTCTACCCTCCCCCAACTTCAGGTATGTAGAGGCTTCCTTCTTTGTTGTTTCGCTATTCTGAATCAGGTTAAGCTGTTGCATTTTCCCCTTCGGTCCAGCTCGCTTTCCCCGCGGTAACAGAAGAAAGGCTCCTAGAAAGAGACTACATGCCTCTCAATAAACTGACATTTTCAGCTACAGATTTGTTACTTTGTGAAAAGCTCGTTCGGAAGACATTTTTCTTCAGCAAAAGGAGAATATTTTCAAAAAGCCGTTAGGTCTTTACCTTAGTCTCCAGCAGCAACTACTTGTCCCAGGATAAGGGCACTTCCCACATAGCGACACTGGTTGATAACTTGTTTTCATCTTTCTTGTTGGCGCTTCCCTCCCCTGCTCCCAACTGCTCTTGCTATCTTCTCAATGCAGTGACTATAACAGCCGAACAAAAATCCATCAAAAGCAGACGATTGGGTTCAAACCTTCGGATTGGTGCAATATTTTGAGACCCCAAAGGGTCTGGTTTCTCCCAGATGACTATTGAATCGTGATGGATGAAAGTGATCCTGTTGAAGTCTGCGACTACTGAGTTTGCGAAAAGATTATGTGCTCTGGAGAAAGCCTCCGAAATTCAATGGATGTTACATACGGATACACATATCTGTGCCGCAATTCTTCACCAAGAAGTACAAGTGACTGAGGCAAAGAGCAGAATCCGGTACTACATCCATGTGCTTCAACGATATCGTGACAAAGCTTCAGGCCCTACCGGACTGGCCGCCAACTGAAGCGATTCTCAGTAGGTCATCGGCGGAGATTTCTGTGGAGGACAAAACCTCCTCTGCCTAGTACGCAGCAGTTGACTTTACGACGTCTGTAGATGCTCGCCAAATTAAAAAGAAAGCGAACTCAAGTTACCATCACTTGGCTTCGAAGAGGGATGATGGTGTGTCAACCAAAGACTGCTGAAACATTAAGACAGGCGGATCTCTCGGTAAACGCATGAGTAGTAAAAATAAGTGGGAGGGGGTCACATCATTCAGCATGAAGTTGCCTTCACCCGGCTAACAATGATTTCCTGTACTCAGCAGCCCAGAAGCCATGGCAAAACCCCCTCACGAGTGAAGACTTGTTTATGATCCCGTGCATCCTGAAGATCACTAACAATAGTTACGCGCCTAGATAGACCTGCAGTATGGCCTTTTAACAGCCGCCGGCTCCACTGGCCGCTCCCTATGAGACCCCTTGCAACTTGGACATCTGACACTGGATCTTATACCTTCATATTTGGACTGCGCAAAAAAACAACCATCAGTGACTATTAGCGTCAGTCCCAGCGGGGAGGGGTGCCGTCCGATCCACAGCCCTGGCCGGGGCACATCGGACGTGCTTGCCGTCCGCAAAGGTATGCGGGCTCAACTAGTCTAGTAGATCACATTTGTGTTTATCCGTGGAACTTTTTTCAGGTTGGTTGCCCAGCTCACTGGCAGCCCCACCCACTGGCACCGCTTGTGGATTTCAAGCCCTCACCGTCACGGACTTACTGCATTCAATATAACCGCATGTCGTTAGCATGATTTCAGTGCATCCGCTTAATCACAATACGCTCACCTATCGATCATTTTCACCACTATAACCACCTTCTGTTTTAACCTCTCGTAAGCACATCCAGCCACTTCGTCCCAGTACCACCCGCCTCCACCACCCAGTGCTTGATTGTATTCCCGACTCTCTTTGGCTCTCCGTCCTTATTCCTGGAAACGTGCTGCATATTGGATGCGTCTACCGCGCACCTACCTCTAGCTACTCTGATCTCCAGCATATCATTAGGGCTTTCGAGTACATTTCTACTCTATCCTTAGGTCCGAAGATCATAGCAGGAGACTTTAACACTCCGGGTATTTGTTGGAATGCGATGACTGCCCCCTCCCATTTATCCAATTTCCTTCTGGACACCTACGCTGCAGGATGGACACAGCATGTCACCACACCAACAAGGCATAACAATATCCTCGATCTGGTGTTCACTCATGGCCTCCGTGATGCGAACGTCTCCGTCACACAAAACCTCCCCGGTTGTGACCACAAAATGGTCATATGTTACTTCAATGTTACACATGAATCATGCCTACCTGAAGTTGTCGAAATCAAAAACCAAAACACCTACAGACTGACTAACTGGGCCCAGTTGGCTACCTCCATCCGGGGCGTTGACTGGTCTGACTTCTTCCTCACATCTGATCCGCAAAAAGCAGCCGATGTGTTCTATGTCAAGTTGCTTTCCTCCATAAACTGCCTTACCTCAACCGTTAGACATACTGGAGCCAAGACTACCAAAATTGACAGACTTCGACAAAAAATTTGCAAGCTCCAGAACTCTTTCCTCAGGAATCGAGATTTCTCCTTGATACACAGAATAAGCCGACTCTGCCGTGATCACTATGCAGCAACCGAGAATAAACTCAAAAATCAAGAATGGACTGCCCTTCAGCAGCCTCACAGTGTGAAGCTTCTCTCAAGACTGCTAAAATCTCACAACTCGCGCAGCAATAGAAACAATATCCCATTCCTTATCCAAAATGGCACCCACCTTGTCTCGCCAGAAGATATGGCTGAAGCTTTCAACTGCTATTTCGCCTCAGCTCTCATAACGGACACAAACCCTCCACCATTCTGCGATCAGATGCTCACACAGGACGAGATATCAACCATAACATTTACCACGGCCAACATCAGGCAATTCCTGGCCAACACGAAACCCTCCCATCACCCAGGGCCTGACGACCTTCCACCTGTCCTACTCCGATCTGGAGGACCTGACCTAGTGCTCCTATTGCTGAACCTCTTTACACTATCTATGTCGTCCGGAGTCTACCCAGCTCAATGGAAAGCGTCCTGTATTATTCCAAAACACAAAAATGGGCCTTTGCATGATCCGGGGAACTATCGCCCAATAAACCACACTTCGATTGTTTCCAGGCTCATGGAGAGGATAGTAAAGGACCAGCTTGCAAATTTCCTGACTTCTCGGAATCTCATCAACCCAGCTCAGCATGGGTTTCTAAAGTCCCGTTCGTGCCTCACGTGTCAGATGGACTTCCTCAATTTAATCACTTCTAAAGCTGATAGCAGTAAGTCAATTATCGTCATCTTTCTCGACATGACTAAAGCGTTCGACCGTGTATCTCACGCCCGCTTACTGCCAAAAATTAAATCCTACGGAGTTGCTGACCCCCTTCTGTCCTGGCTATCATCTTACCTCTCTGAACGTTCTCAAACCGTCATCGTCAATGGAACATCCTCTCGGCCCAAACGAATTACTAGCGGGGTCGTACAGGGTAGCGTTTTAGGTCCTCTCTTATTTCTTATGTATATAAATGACGTCTTCCAAGTAGTGCGTCATGGCACGACATTCCTCTTTGCTGACGACATAAAACTAGTCTATACTTTTGAGGCGAACGCCATGCATTCAGCTGTCAGTGATATTCTGTCAGACTTGAAATCCCTTGACGAATGGTGTACTGGATGGCTGATGAAGTTTTCCGCAGCTAAAAGCTCCCTTCTTTCCTACAAATGCCACGTTCCACCTGGCTTCCTTAAAATAAATGGTCTACCGATACCCAATACTCATGTGGTAAGAGATCTGGGCCTGCATTATTCATGTTCCTTCAACTTCCATGAACAAGCACTGACCCAAGTTGGCAAGGCAAGAAGGATGATTGCACTTATCCTCAGGACATACCGTACTCAGGAGAGTAAGCTCCTGATATTCAAGACTCACGCCAGGTCGCTACTGGAATACTGCCCCCTAGTCTTTACCCTGATGCGAAAGGCCGACCGGGTCAATATAGAGAAAGTGCAACGCTCCTTCACCAAAAAATTACTGGCCACCTCTCCCAACCTCAACTACAGAGCCAGGTGCGAACTACTCCGGCTTGAACCACTATGGTTACGTCGTATCAAGCTCAATCTCTCATTTCTCTTCAACCTCCTGCATTCAAAAGTCCACTCATCTGATTACCCACTCGGTTTCTCCAGTGAGACACCCTACTCCCTCCGTCACAGGCAATTCACCATTACAATCCCCCAATCTAGACTCTCTATCAGATCTAGATATTTCTTGGTTATCTACTCCAGCCTCTGGAATAAGCTTCCTGACTCACTGCGATCGTGTCGCACGCTGACACAATTTAAAGGAGCAATATGCAAAATCCTAGACGCATCTTCTGTAATTAGCATGACCCGTGCTAACATTAACATAGACCAAGCCTATGAAGATTGCCTTGATTATTAGACCACAATGTGACACAGTCTTTTGCGTTCGACCGCTTTCTGATGACCCGTCCGACAGTCGCATCCACGAACAGATATATATATATATATATAAATATATATATATATATACTCAAAGTTCTGGAATAAACTCCCGCTAAACATCTGCGACAATCTCTCAATTTCTCAGTCCAAAGGCTCGCTGGATCACCCCTTGACTGTTCCCAGTGTGATCCTTCTTACCGGCCAGACCGTCACCGAAGAGGTGGCCTACGTAAACGGGTTTGATTACTAGGATTACTGCAGTAGAACTTTCATCTCTCGTCCGATGACAAATGCCAGAGCAACCATTCTCTTTTACTCTATGTTGCACCCAATCAATATTACTGTAGCCACAGTCTGCTGACTTTTATAACTATACCTAGTTTAATGCTTGCCGGTTCTCCTAATTATCGACTATGTTCGTGTTCTATTGCCAATCAGTCTAAGTTTCTTAGGCTTAGATGTCCCTGCAGCAAATAGGTATGTGGCTTTGGACCCTAGGACACTAAGTTCCGCTGCTTACCACCTTACCTGATTTTTCATTCCTTTCCCGTTCATTTTGGCTACCACCACTTTCTTAATCGTCTCATTCCAGAACCTCTTATCCCAGAAGCCCGCTCGCCAGTACCTATTTAGCGGCCTTTCCTCTCGTCTCACCTCTGCATCTACCACCCACCAACTTCTATCATATTCCCTTCTATGCTCCACACTATTATCGTCAGCAGAGCTAAACTCACCCACATCAGCTAGCCCGGTATGGTCCCTGATGGTCTTAGGCATAGTCTGGCGCTGTATGAGACTGACACACATATGCTAGTTTGTGATTTACAACGCTCGTTGTCCTACTCCGTGTGTTTGCATAGTCCCACTCTGTATTTTTCAAGCCCATGCTAGCGAAACCCCTGAAGTCAACGGCACCCATACCATAGCGTCGTTTGAACTTGGGGAAAACAGACCACCCCCAGCAGTTGCGAAAAAAAGACAAATACGCATAAAATTACGATCGGGCGGAGGGGCTATGGAAAGTTCCTATATGGGCTCAACCACCCCTCTGTTAGGAAACAAAAAAAAAGAACAGTGGAGAAAAAGACCTCGTGGGACAGATTCCATCACCAAATACCACTGACATCGGGCTGTGAAGGAATTGGGCAACCTTCATCTATGGGTATATCTCCCATCAGCTCAGACCTGATCCTGCGAAAGGGGAAACTCCACATCGCCCTTGTCCGCTCGACAAGCTTTTGGTTTTAACGCACGAGACTGACTGGGGTGAAAACGCACTGGACTTTCCACTTACGTCTACCCACCCCCCGCTCTAAGTTTCAGCCACCCCATACCCCCCATAAGCACACCTAGCATGCATGTCGACGTCAAATACAATCGCTACCATAGCCCTGACTTTCAACTCGTTGACCTGGACAGCGTACCGACAACCACGGTGAAGCCCGGAAAAGGGAAACAATAATAATAATTAATAAATAAGAAAGAGAAAGAGCACAGTGAAAACCGGTCACCTATTCCAACTATGCCCCTCCACCTTCTGTCATCTCTCTTAGAAAGCGGCATTCCCGATGTCCTAGCGTCCAAGCCACGCTTAGGTTTACAACCATACCTAACAGTAACCACAGCCCCCTGCCAACTACAATCACTACTGCAGCCTGGACTCTAAGCCCACTGACATGGATAACATACGGTAGCACATTGGTAACACTACAGGGGCAACAGATGACCACCACCTGCCTCACTTAAGTCTACAAAAAATGAACACGGAGAACCGTCTATATTTTCCATTCCCCGCTGACTATCCCTCCTCAACCTTATAACAAATGTGGTATTCATGCAACCACCACGTCATGAGATTTTCCTTCTCACTTTTAAGTTTAATCTCAGTAAGTTGGCACTACCGAGTAGGAGCACAGATGAACTCACGTCCACGTTTCTCTGCATGATAACAACTTTCCCTAACACATTACCACCGATGCCCTAGTGGTTCTTCCCGAAGTCTCATTTAATGCTCTTCACAACCTTTAATTGCGTGCAAGCCATTTACCCTTTGAAATGCAGACGCAGCAGCCCATTCGCTTCAACCTATCTTGCTAGCCTGTAGTAGTACTTATCAACCCCCTGCAACCCGACGTTACTTCAGCTCTCGAACTAAAACCCAGATCGGAGTATAGAATGTGCCACCCAGGGCTCACATAAAGCCAACCAGCTCATTACTAACTGTCGCTATTTATAATAATAACTAACAGCTGGAACCACGTCCAGACTGCTAACATCATTTATTTCAGATTTGACGTCGCTCACTTCCGGGCTCCACCTTCGGTGACCAATGCCCACACTTTGACCCGTACTGACAGAAGCCTAAATGGCACCTTTTATACGGAACGGGATTGCAATCGAGCCACACGACCTGACCACTCCCAACTGCTTACCAGTAGATTGATAGGCGTCTTCTGGCGCAACACCTCCACTACTGATGTCACTGCTGGAGTCTTCACAAATAACTGTTCACAGGCCAACTCCTACTGACTGATTGACACGTCCCTTACCCCGCCTGATGAACCATACCCACGGGATCCTACACGTCACCTTGGTATCACGTGAAACAATCCAATAACAGAGCCAGAATAAGCAAGACTGGAATCCTTTATTCATTAAAATTCGATACGCCATCCGAACGCGAGTCCACTTATCCCCCATCCGTGGTACCCAATTATGACACTGATATCACTGAGAATCAATAAGTCAATATATTTTTTGTCAGCGTAACAGAACAATAAGGCGCGAGCCTGCGCGGAGGTTTTTCACTCAGTTTTCACTTGCGAAATTCCATTTTACTTTCGATTGGCATCCCGCTTAAAATTGACTCCTCACCAACTCAAGGCCTTCAGGTTTCGCTCCCTTTTTTCTGAATGATACGGGTTATTGGTCCTGATCCTGAACTCACCTTTTATATGGTTTGCTGTTTCCTCCACAATCACCGGTTCCTAGGCCACTCCCACAAAGTTTGCTCATGTCTCCCCGTTTCATCACGCACTCCGTTCCTTATAACCGGGATTATCCACCATTGTCTTTATGCAGAGCAGTTCTCTTCATACTCAACAAAGTTCACGAGTATACTCCCATTTCTTTCATCTCTCCTTGTTCATAACTTATTCCGTGCACAGAACCCTAATAGGCCTTCGTTATCCACAGCTTGCACTACTCCGGTTTATATTGCATCCTTAGCGATATATTTCCACGACATATTTTGTGTTTCCACGGACCACCACCAACCGACTCGAATTCGAAACTAAACCGTATTTGCCGCGCAAACCATTATCACCTCGGTCGATTCAAACTATCTGTAGCTATGTTGTTTTGCTTCTCACGTCTTAGACTCGCATTCTTGAAATAACTGTATAGTTCATTGTTCTGAGTAACGTTGTACACCATGATCATGCCCTTGCGCGTGCGTCTCGACCACGATCGAGAAATATACCATCATATTCATATTCATATCCACCGCCACCGTCCCATCACCTTTTGCACACCTGTCCACATTATCCGTTCCGTTATAATTTTTCGTCATCAACCACATCCGCACCCGTGCTCAATCACCAGGTCAAAAAATGCGCTACAACCTCTGCATCTCGCACCATCAAGTCTATCATCGATCCGAAACCACCTTATAATTCGTGCTCGGTTCTACTAATCCATCTGGCCTCTCTATCAGCGAACGCTTCGATTGGCATCTTCGGTTCGTTCCATTCGTGAAACTGCTCGCAGGCATGTAGCTCTCCAGCTCTAACGCCCCGTCCCTGCCACGCATATATATATTTCTCGTGATTATGTTCAACCCCAGGTACCCTTGTCCTGCTATTCCCTTTTTTCTTGGCCCATACCTTGCAACGACGGTGGCAAAATGATCCAGTCATTCATGATATACCTACTTCAGCCGGGCCAGTTTTCGCACTTTCCTTCTTATATTCTGATCGCCATAGATATTTTGCTGTAGTTTTCAGTTGCTCCGCCTCTCCACACACCGTCTGTTGTACATAAACCATTACACCTTGAAATTTCAAAACAGATTCTATGTTGTCTGCCCCCTCGAATTTTCCTTACTCCCATATTGTCCCTACACTCTTCACCGGTACAACTGCAGTCCATACACCCCAGTCCGGTTTACAGCCCAGTTCCTTTTCAATGCTCTAATTCCTCAATAGTACGACCTCTAGGTGATTATAATTCCTCTACGTTTTCTCGCAGTCTCCATCATCATCTTGCTGCTTCGAAATGTACGTCCACTTCCTACTGCTTCCCTAATATTGAACGGTCATATCATGGTGCACTTACTTTGACGAAGGTGATCCAATTACTCCTAATTGCTTTCTTTGATTGCTCCTCTCATCCTTCCCAAACTGTTCAATACAGCTGACACCATTTCGGTGTCCTTGAGACCGACATTTCTTTCTGAAGATTCAGCACTTTCCATTTGCTACAAATAAACAATGTGTCACAATTTTCCTCTGATGCTCCACATGTAGTTGTTGACATGGAGCGTATTTTCGCTTCATATCGTCTAGCTTTTGATGGCCGTCTCCCTGCGACATCCAACCGCCTCTCCTTATATGTATCTATCCTGAGCATATCTGTATCTTAAAGCCGCCTATAGTGTATATTTGACTCACCTTTTAAAGTTTGTTCCGCTTGCTCCATGTTCAACAGCGTTCTGCAACCTGCCACTGATCATTTATCGTAGCGTAACAATGCATCATTTCTATCCATTCCCTCTTCATGCTCATAAATTTATTCCTAATCGTATTTTGTTAACACAGCCAATAAAACCACTTTCTTGCTCCCCTCATGTACAACTCCTGACATTCAGCTATCTACACATGAATCAGTCAGACTCCACCGCCCGACCTTGACTTTCGGGTTCGCTGGCCACCAACTAGACTTCCTCAATAAACACATTTAATGCTCCCTACGCCACTCCCTTGGGTGCACACATTTTTCTTATATTTATTTTACATTTGTCTTCCACCTATGTACGTCGACTTTATCTCTCGTGTACCACCCATATACCTTTCTACATAATCACGGAATATTTGTTAATGTATCCGTCTATGACATTTTGATCATGCATGCATGCCTCGGGCCTTTCAGAAACAAATCATTTTTATTATAACTGTTATCAACTCGGGTTGATTCTGGGCAAGCTGTTTACGGAAGAAGAAATGGAAGTTACAAAAACAGTCCATATTGGACCTGCACTTAGACTGAATAAATTTCAGAAGTCCGGGAAACTCCGGAATCTGATGATTGCCCTCAGTTCTGAAGAACAGGCTAGAAGGATTTCAGGACCGTCTTACTGTCTGAAGAGGGGGTTCATAATTATCCCCCAGAACCTCCCTCCTGGAAGACGCCTAAAAAATTGGTAAAGCTTGTGCGTGGATCCGAGGGAGGAGAAATAGCGTAAATTGGTCTCCGTATCCGGGATTTTCATGTGGTGAGGAGGCTACAGATAACTGGGCAGCCGTTTTCGACGAGCCTTTTCAGCGAGCTGCAGCGGAGGGCTTCCGGCCAGTGGCAACCGGGCAGTGCCGACCCATCCATTGCTGTTCGACTTACGAGGACTATTGAACCGGAATCACTGAGGTAAATGGCACTCACCATGGAACAGTATTATGCACTTTTGGCAGATGATACCAGGAGCCCAGAGTTCACTTCACCCCGATAAAATTGGGTCACAGCGCGCCTACCGGATATGTGTGTGCCAAAGTGGGTACGGCTATTCCTTGTAGTTCTTGGTTTTACTCTCCAATAGTGACTAAACAGCACTTGGGTTCATCTGTGGCAAGCCGACTGCTGAAGCGTTGGCAATCCGAATTCCACCCATTGATGGCTGATGGACAGCAATGGCCTGGTTCTTGGCATTTTGACACTAAGTGCTGCGGTCTCTGACAAGTAGCAGCGGAGCACGTACGAACAGAGGTACACTGAATTCAGTCATTCCATTGAAATTGGCCATCTGTTCATTTTCTCAGCTCTTTGTTCAACTGTTCGAACCTTCTGTCCATTTACGAGCCTTTGGGCCACTTGGGTCTCCGTCGTTCAGCAACCTCGATTCCATTCCATTCCTACGAGCGGCTCGGGGCTGTTCACAGTCAAGTACGATTTGCGAAGCTCCAACTTGGCATTGTTCCACATTCAGATACAGCCATAACTAGCATGATGTGGCTTACCAAAATTTATTCATTTATGAACATCGGAATTGGAGAAAATCAGCTGCCCATAACTACTGAAGGCTGAAATTTCGGGCTATCCTAAAGTGAGCACTAAAATGATATGATGTTTCCGCTGACGGGTTCCTCCCTTTCCAACATCAAGCAGCTCGTGACCTCACCTTTCATCAGCTTGTACAAGAACCGACCAGAAATCTGGTGAGTCAGGCGCCTGTCACTGGACCGGTGCTTTTAAGGCTAACTTCTCAAGCAAATAAAGTTGGTCTATTACAATCTTTGGGCTTCGGTCACCACGGGACTTCAGTCGCCCTTCGGAGTCGCAAATCATTCGTTGGTCGTTGTAAACAGTTTGGAATGAGCATGTGGCACATACTCTTTCAGTGAATGGGAGAGGCAAGAGTTGTCCTATACGGGCACACAATCAACGGCAATAAAAGATACAATGACCGGAATTCCTCCAAAGCAAAAAAAGCCGCAGTATTGAGTACTTTTGCATTTCACCAGTGATAACAGTTTTGCGCAGAGTATCCTCGCGTTTCTACAAAAAATATTGGGCCATTTCCAATGGCAAAACTAGGCGTCGAAGCATTTTCGATCCAGCGGACGGGGTACGGCGGATATAGAAATGCTTGCAACTGGCTTTCGACGCTGAACACTGCAGAGTAATGTGCACTTAAAGAGAATCTTGCAGCCTGTTGCATCACATTGCCAAAAAGGCAGTTTTCCACATCAGAAAAGTGAGGTAAGTTTTGTTTACGTACTGGCACACGTTTGCAGGCTAAAAGTGGACTCTGACGGCAAAGTAGCGGTTTTTGATGCGGCATTATACCGACATTTATTCCACGGTGTTGTCCTCACCCAGGCCACCCCTGAGTTTGATGATCACAATTTTGCTGCGGTCCTTCGCGAAACAGGTTTCCAAAAAACAAGTTATCACGAAGTGAGCCGACAGGTAGAAATTTTATATAAGTACGCAAGGGAATGTTTATTAACACTGGAGGAAACAGAATCCCTAAAAGTAAGGTAGTTGTCGGAAGGAATGAACAGCGTCATTGAATTTCGATAATTATCTGCTATTGGAAGGAGGTGGAGACACAGGAATGCCAGGATCAGTTGCCGCGCAAAATAAGGAATCAGCGAGGAAAATATTTCGACAGAGTGTAGGATGAAAATATTTGGCCGAGTTTATGCTCCATCAGTTTGATAAAATGGGAAATGTGCTGTCTTAATTAGTCTTCTTCGACTTTTCTGCATCCGCACTGGGTGTTACAGGTTATGATACTTTAACTTACTCTGAGTTTGCTTTTCAGAACGATGGAAGTTTTTTTTTTTGGGGGGGGGGGGGAAGCAGCATCACCCTTGGCCCCGGACGCCCCGGTTTTAAGACAGTTTCTTCTGAATGTGGTTGATCACTAGGAAATTGGAGGGGAGCGGTTTTTGTTATGTTAGCACGTACATCTCTTCCAGTGTCCACAGTGAGAGTCGGGTTATTCAAACTGAGATCCAGTACCAATGATCCCGTGACCACCATTCGAAATACACGGAATGCAGTGCGTGCTTTTCTCCAGCAGAGTAAATTGTGTGTTAGCAAGTCAGCAAGATTATAATTTACTGAACAAAGCTGTCAGCCGACTCTGTTGAGGCGTATCCGGTGAACATGTTGGACCTTGGTAGCTGGTGAAGTGACGGTCGGCCTGCTCTCCTTTGTTGCGCGGACTAGGATTGTGGCACCTGGGGGGAGTGTTGAATGAGAAAACCGTCTACTGCAAAGCATTTAGAAGAGTATCTGTACCTGTGGCTCAGATTGCGATCAAGGTAGACATAACAACAGTAATAATAGTAGTAATATTATTATTATTAATGGTATATTCCTCTGCCTTGGTCGGGAGGCACTCTTGAAAGCGTGATCAGAGTATACAACACAATACAATAAAATGGGGAACTCACAATTTTCAGAGAGTCACACATTTTGCCAACAGAGGAATGAGGCCAAGAAGAGTTTAAACGCGGTAAAGTGACAACGGAAAACACCGTAAGTATGATTCGATTTCTGGTCAACTGGAACGGCAGTGGAAAATCGGCCTAATACAAGGGTGTTGAGACACACTTTGTCCGAGGGCCCATAAAATATAACTTTCTCAATAATGATACAAAAAAGGTTAGTGATGCGCAACTAAGTTTGACTCAAAAGGTAGTTGGTGATGAAGAAAGGACATAGCAGGGAATTGCATGAAGGTATTCGAAGGAAAGCAAATATTTATAGATTTTTAAATACGAATGGGAACAGCACATCCTGACAAAATGGGATAATTCCCCCGAGGAGAATCGAGTTAAACGCAAAGGACTGGGTTCTAGGAAGTTAAGGAATACCAGTGCTACGAAGAACAAAATGGAGTGAGAAAGAAGAGTGAATAACTCTGCAATACGCTGAGCCACGCTGGTGAAATGACAAATATATCATTTTGCCGAGTTTCCCGAAGATTCTCTGCGTACATGTCGAACCTTTTGGGGGAAAGCCCTCTGCGGTTTGTGGTCGCACTTTCATCATGGAACGGAGGAGGGCATCACAGAATCTGGACCGTTCGTCATTTGATTGTGCTCTTGCAAGGCGGCCAAGATGGCCTCGATATCGGAAGGGCATTGTAGTAAGAGGTTCTCAGTAAACCTCAATGGAGCACGGCAGCAACATCAGAGCGTCGTGTGAGTAGGACCTGGTAGCCAGGTCTTATTCGTGGCACCCAGTTGTAGGCGCCGATGGGAAAGGTCAGAGAAAAAGATAGGGTACTTGCTCGATACGCCAAACCCATGAAACACGACGACCCGAAGGTTCTGACAATCAAAATGAGGGTTATAGTCTGGAAGACATTCCGGGGGAACGTGAGCAAAATACTAGATAGAAATATGAAGATCGGAAATGAGGCAAAGTGGTCGTGGTGACATGGCAAATAATAGATGTCGTAAGTCGGCGTTCTTAAGAACTGACTGAGGTTGCACTATTGGGCTTAGAAAGTGATTATCGGTTCAGAAGGATCCCAGGAAACCTTATCGTCCAGGGTTAAAAAAGCCATCGGGGTATAATGGAATTATTAGGCCGAGGGCTAGGCAAAAATACAGCTGGGAATCACTAAGAACCCAAAAGAAAAGTTCTTATAATAGCTCTGTGGGGTATAAGACACATCCTACCGTGGGTTATATACAGGTCTGATGCTGCAGATTGGTGCGAGGTAAGTTGCTGTTAGGTCGGGCCGTAAACTGGGCAGTGTGTTGTTTTCTAGAAAGCAGAAAACGCCCCTGTTTACAGAGAGGAAGGAAGCTAGGTAGGCTTGAACGGAAAATGCTGGCAGTTCTCCTCCCGTTCTTGTGTATGTATGTATATGTGATGCTCTAATAAGGCGTATCTGTCGTCCAATTTATCGAATTGTCATCAAGAGCAGTAGGATGAGTCACAGCCACAGCGACTCTTGTAGCTCACGTCAGCACACACGCCTTCTATGCATGGGAGTGTATGGCTGAAACTCAGAACGGGGAGTAAATAGGCATGTGTGGAGAGTCCAGTTTGCTATCACCTCAGTCAGTCTAAAGCATAAAAAACTAAAGCAAACCAAGCGAGCATAAGCCCCGTGGGATTTTCCCTTTTGCAGGAGCAGGGCCTGAGCTAGTGGAAGGTGGTCCAGTTAAGAAATGTCGCCAATTTCATTCATGACCCGACATTAGGGGTATTTGGAGATCAAAATGATCCAGGTAGATCTTTGACTTCCCCCCCCCACGTTTTTTGGTCAGAGAGGTGAGTGAGCTCTTATAAAACTTTACATAGCCCCTTCTCCTGGTTGTCATTTCCCGAGTATTGTCTTTCTTTTCAACTGCTGAAAGTGGTCTGTTTTCTCCGCTCCTAGACGAACCTATGATGTTAGTGCTGTTGACGTCAAGGACCTCTGTAGCATGGGTCGGAAAAACTGAGCGAGGATAAGCGAAACACGGAAAGTGATAGAGTGTGTACTAAAGCACCTGACTGCGTACATGTACTGGTATGGCACAGCGCATGGACTTGTCTAACACCAACGAAGACCATTCTGGTTCAACTAGTCTGAAGCCTCCAAAATGCTGAAGTCCCGGTCAGAGGGAAGCCTGATCAACGATACGATGCTCCATTCACCAAATAATAAACTTCACTGCCTGTAGATGGCACCTAAAACCCTCAGATCAAGGCACAGCCAGATTCGATGCAGAACCCAAGTGAAAAACACGAATCCTCTGCGGGCTCTACAGTGCTGTTTTTGAGTTAAAACACCAGTACATAATAGTCACACATATGACAGTGAGCCTTAGTCACTATCCAGCCCAAAGGTGACAAAATCAGAACAAAAGCTTTCACAAAGAGAGCCACTGACCGAAAGGGACAGATAAAAATGCATCTGCCCTGCAGTCCGCACAAAAAGATTAAACTGTTCATCAGGCATAAAAAACAATTTGCCGAGCATTGAGCCGGAAAATTCAACGTAAACGAGCCTAAAATCGACAGTTTGTCAGCGGAAGCAGTAAAGAGAAACCTAACGACCATAAAGTAGACCGCTTTTTTTTCACTGGGACTCATCAACATACTGGATGTCCAAATGATTATCTCGCATAGCAATAGCAACCGAGGAAGAAAATGCAAGTGCCTCATTCGTAGAAAGGATAACGGCCACAAAACAGAATTAGCAAGTGTGAGGTGGGACAAAGTTCCAAAATCCGCCAAGAAAATACGCAAAGGTGACAAATGGGGGAGTTTCCAATCGCTCAAGGTGTTACGGGTGTGAGTTGGGTTGGCTGCAATAATGGAAGATATTATGGCACGCACGGAGTCAGGATAGCAGTCAAAGTGTGGAAAAATAAGAGACGAGGAAACTGAGGCCAACAAAAGCCATCGAAATTTGGATATATGGAATAAGATATCTTCGAGCTAGATACTCAAGGAAGGCGAATTATGGCCAGGCAGGAAATCTGTGGAGACTGGAAGCCAGAATGAATAGGATAGAACTCGAAGGATCAAGAAGTAAAGTAGTAGACGACGGGGCTTAATGTCCTACGATCCAGTTCCACTTATTTGACTGTGCTAGAGGAAAACATCAAGGGCCAAAAGTGTTGAGCTAAAGTTAAGTTGTGATATATTGCTGCTCTGGTACCAGATATGTGGGGACGCAGTAGCTACCCAATCATATTTCTGAAGACCAACTTGTGAACTAGATGGAGTGGGATCGTGTGGGGACTAGCTGGCCGTGGATACACTTGAGTGTGGTTTAGAATCGCAGCGTGCATTTAGCTGGTTATGGGTACAAAATGCAATAGTCTGTATGGTCAGGCAATGTAGATTATATGCAGTAAATGTGAAAGAATGTGGTCAGCCTAGCCTTTGTCGCTAGGCAGGGAATAGTAGTTTCAAGATATAATGCTGTAATCCTAGTGATGGAACCCTTTCCGAGAGCCAGCTCGAGCTGGTATTCGATGATACTTGGGCCTTTAGGACAGATCAGGTCAGAAGCAGTCACGGAGTGTTCCAGCAAGTCTCTAGACTGAGGGACAGGAGAGGACTGGAGAGGAGAAGAAAGCAGGTGTTCTGAAGTTCGATGTTTCCTTCATACGTTTGATCTTCAGATGCCCCGGTATTGGTCAAGGACAACAGAATACGGATAGTAAGCTATGAGTTTAGGGTACCGCTAAACTGGGCTGTTGACGCACCTTTACGAACGGCCAAGGGTAGCTTATTCCAAAGCTTTGAGTACGTGGCAAGAAGAAGATTGCTTCTTGATGGAAGCCTTGGCTGTGGGAGAGCGGGCTGGAGGTTCCTGGGGCTTAGAGTATAGGTGAGGGCTGGGAAGGCCGCGTACAGTTGATAGAAGCGAGCTTAGCTTGTTGAATAAGTCTGCGCAAATAATATAAATTAGGCCTAACTTGCCTAAGCCATAAGGGGTCCAGGTTGCATAGGATGCACAGCTCTTTATATCCCAGTAGGGAGAAGTATCTCACGTTTATTTTAGCAAATGTTTGCTGGGCTTGCTCAAGACGTATCCTATTCATTTCAGACATCCCTGAAGAAACAGCAGGGCAGTCTTCGGGATGCGGCCTGAAGTGCGACTGATACGTAGGGGGAATAATATGTTTTATTCTAAACGATCTGAGAACAACGCCCATTATCTGTCTGGCCCTGGCTGTCTGGAATAAGGCACGATCTGAGAATTGCACGTTGCTAGTGTATCGAAACCAAGGATCCCTCACTGATGGGCTCGGGGCGATGAGCACTTCATTGAGTGGCAGTTTTACTGTTCGAGATGCACGTCTGTCGTGAAATGCACCACCGATCAAGTTTTTTAACATCTTTATTTATTTCAGACTGGGCTGTGCTCAGATCCTGATGATGGGATCCCTAAATGATTCTGATATCATCAGCAAAGAGTAGGAGAGTGCCATGCTGTACAATCAGAAACATTTCCTCTTTATGGAGTGAGAAAAATAGCGGAACAAGTGTGCTTCCTTGTGTAACTCCTCTGGTGTCAAGTACGGGTTGCCATAGGTGACCAGTAACATATGTTACCTGTCTTCGGTCTGACAGATAAGAGTTGATCAGCAGTAAGTGTGGACCATGAATACCATAAGCCCGAGGTTTGACTAACAACCTAGAGCGAGGAACTTGGCTGAACGCCTTGGTCATACCGTAGTAATGGAAAACCACGGATCAGTAATGGTCAGCCGCCTTGGTTGGTAGGTTGGTAAAATCACATTGAAGCAGGGTACAGGGATGTGGTTCTGAGATGCCATGTTGGTTGGGGTGGGCAAGGTTGTGAGAGAGAAATTAATCGGACCCACGCTATTCACTCAAACATTCCACTATTTTGGCATCTGGGGGGGAGTGGTTGATCGGACGGTTAGCCGAACGATCGTGAACTAGACCATTTATGTGGATGAAAATAACAGTTTTAGCATTCCACGAGGATGGAAATGTGCCTCGTCAAAGGAATAGGGTGTAGAGATTTATAAAGATAGCAGGGGCGCGAATTCCACCAAGATAAAAAGTTATGAGGAGAAGCCATCATAGCCAGGGCGAGAGGAGGGTCTCACACGGAGCAGTAGATGCGCCGGGTGGTTTAAACCGAGTTAAGTGGTAACAGTAACATGGCCGGTGTGGGGGGTGCAATGGCAGATCTCAAGTGGTGTCATTAGTCACATGTTCCAGGAAGAGGGCGCCGAGCGCTTCAACGATCACAGCAACAGACTGAATTTGCATATTGTTTCCCAAAATTAAGTAAGTTATCGCTGAAGAATGGTTCTGATCTTTGCTCTTCACAAATGGAGCCAATCGATCCGTGGTGGGAACTCAAGGCCAAAAGCTTCTGCCTTTCCAGTTCTTCGTTAGTCCGAAGACTGACGGTTACGAAGAAGTGGTGGAGTTGCGACCATACCGACAAACCCTTGGTTTTAATAAAAATTTGTAGTTTTGCATTTTTGCTTGTAGTCTTTTAGGGTAATAGCCGCGGACTTCGGAGCGGTCTGCCCTTACAATGGTGAAAGATAACAAAAACTGTACAGTTTACGGTAGAGTACATCAGTAGCAAGCTGAGGGTAGTGCTGCAGGGAATAGTCCCCGCTGTTAAGGGAGCGAAAAATGGGCAGGTGATTTATCCAGTCAATCGTGGATAGAGCTGCTGGTGTGGGCTACTTTTGTGATCTACGGAGCTTGCTGGGAATTTTCTGGATATCTTTCTATAATCACTGCCTGGGAGGAGATCTAGGGCATTAGCTGGCGCATCCGTAATACCAGTGGCAAATACCAGGTGAAGTTTGCATTTTCCTTTGGTTGGTGCCGTTATTCGCTGGATTCAGCGCCCCGCAGGTATGGTGAAAAAGTAGTACGTGAGGTACTGTGGTGACGACATGGTATCCAGGCAGATACCAGACGCATCTAAATCACCGGCGATGAGTTTCGACGAGGAGGATAACGGTGCGAAGTGGCCAGAAGAGTTGACTACGTGGGTTCTGTCCGTGGTTTTCGAACTAGGTGGTCGATGTACGCAGCCCATATGGAGTGGATAGTTGGACAGGAGAATCGATACCCATACTGAGGCATGGATTGCGTTTGGTGTTGGATCAGAAAGAGGAATGGTATGCAAGCTCTTTTTAATGTGGATCAGGATATCTCACTCTCGGAGATAACGATTCTTTGTAAGGGTTTTGTGACCCGGCGGGGCAGAGCCAGTTAGCCAGGCTCCGGCATTGTCAAGGATATCGAAGTTGGATTACTGTGTATTGTTATAGACGGTATGGGTTTCATTCCGTCGTAAGCGAGCAGTAATGGAGAGCAAGTCAACTGCGACTGCCTTGTCGAAGAGCGGGGTAGCTGCTGCCGTTGTTAGGTATATGCGGCTAATCTTAACAAGATGGTAAACATCAGCAAATGGACACAATGTTAGGAATTCCGGGTACAGATTTAGTGAAGTCTAAATCGGAAATAGCAGTGGGGAGTTGGAAATGTGGAGACAGGATTGCAGGTGTGCCCGTGAAGCCAAGTTAGGGGTACTTTCAAGAAAAAAGCCGTCGTTTGTGCAAGTGAAGTTACCGGAGTAGGTGAAGTAACCCGGTGAGGGTTCGGACGTTGAGGCAGTGGGTAACTAAAGGTGAGATAGCCGAACTTGGTGTTGACCAGGTTCAACAGGATACATAACGGGAAGGTGGTCATTGCTTGAGCCGGACGAACGAGGTAACCTTAGATGACTGGGCTTGCCCATGCTCAAGAAAGTGCCTGGAGTTCGACAGTCGGGGCCTTTGATTATCACCTAGATGGACCTTATTTATTTGCATCATTAAAAAAGAAGAAATTCGTTCGCAGAGGTTTTTCAAGGGGGGTGCTGGCACTCAGCCAGGTTGTTGGTAAACTGTTTTGGTATACCTGAAGGATATGGCGCGCTTGATCCCGATACATGATGATGCATTTCTCGGTGGCAGTTTTTGATTGTATCGCGAAGTGTAGTTGGAGGACCACGTTGATTTTTCGGGTCACCACGCTTATATGGCGGGGCGGAATTGGCTGCTCTGGGGTGATGCACGGTGCTTTCCTGCCCATGTAGAAGCATGGATTATTTGAGATGTACTTGGAGAGCTTGACAGAGATTCTAGACGGGGCCCTGAAAAGAATTATGGAGGGGACTGTGGGGGCAGCCTGAATTGACAAAGAGGTGGGCGAACAGAATTCTATCGGTTGGTCAGCCGCTTGGTTATTTAGTGAGCCATGTTGTTTATGGACAATTTTTGTCCACAAGATAGTAAGACGCGAGTTGGGGCGGGGCAGACTTTTGGCAACAGACTTCACCGGAGTCACTTTCGTTGTCGAGACAGTGGGTGATAGGACGGTGTAAGAAGCGGCAGGACTGAATGCACGAAACCATTTAGCCGAAACGAATGAAACTGCAGTATCTAGCCATCAGGTTTGAAAAATGAGGCGGCGGAATCAGTCGGCTGACGGAAACCACAATATCTTCGAGGCTTATAGCCTGGTGCTTTTGCGGACGAAACAGTATCTAGAATGATATGGAACGAATGGAGATGTCAGCAGTCTAGAAGAAATTCAAGCTGGCAGTTTTGGTAAAAATTTCAAAATCAATTTGGCGCCAATTTCTTGTCATGCATGTCGATGGGCTGCGGGGCTTTTAAAGCTGACTAGAGGTATCTGTGGGTTTAGTCATGAGGATCTCTAGGCATCAGCATATGAGGAAGCGTGTAAATATTGGGTGCTGTGAGGGTAGTCAGACTAACGAAGTTCTAGAGGAAGAAAAGCCTTTCCAAAAGGATTGAATTTGGGTGTAGATGAACTGAATGGGACACGCGATCCGAGAGCATTTGAAAAAAAACTTAGTGACTCTAGTGGTCTGAATAGAAAGTGAACCCAAAGCAGGAGTGTGCTTTTGAAAAGCATTCCTGTAATGTCCATGTTGATCGAAAAATTCCTCTTATGCTCACATTCCTATACTCTATGACAAATTTTGGACTGCCTTCTTTAACCTAATTCATGCTGACACCGTTTTGTGGTCGACAATTATTCCATGCTTGGTGCACTTACTTTTTCTTTTTATGGTTGCGCATTCTTACTGAGATTACTTTTAGGACAGTTGGTACAATGGTGAGATGCACTGATTCAACGCAGTTTTGTTTTATTACTCCTCGGTTTCACTTTCTCGCCCACATCGACTGACCGTAGACGTTCAGCTCGTTTACGCTGATTTTTGGCTGCCACGCTCAGGAAATTGTTCTTTGGGCCTGATTAAGCGTAGAGAACTTGTTCTATTTGTTTGGACTTTAGGACAGGTATTTATTAATTGCTCTTTTTGGCCAACTGTTCCTCTTTTTACAGAATTTTGTCCTATTTTTGACTACCCTTTTGGCTGGATAGTGACTGAGGCTCACTGTTAAAGGTATGATCGTGTTTGTACTTATATTTTTACTCGCTAATAGTACCGTAGAATTTGTAGAGCGATCGTGTTCTTGATTTGGGTTCTGCATCGATTTGGGCTACGCGTTGCTTTGAGGCTCCAAGGTGCTATCCAGAACAAGTGAAGCTTATTAGTCGGTGAATGGATAATTGAATCGTTGGTCAGGCTTCACCCGGACCAGGACTTGAGCGTTTTGGTCGTTACAGTACTTTGACATTGTCTCTGGAACGATGCGAACAGCAAAGAGCAATAAGGTGACCACGGGACTCAGCCGATCTAAAAATGGGATCGGATCAGATCAAATCATAGCTGGAACCCGGCAAGTCCCTCCTGATAGTTTTTCTGTTCACGGCTCCAGGATACAGGCTCTAGTCGGCATAGTCGTTGTTCTAAGTCGGATTTGTTGCTTGTCGAACTCAGGAAACGCCACCTTAAAGAGCAACTAGCGCAGGATTTGAAGGTTTTTGACGAAAGCCAGAATAAATAGTTTCTAAGAGTTAAGCAAGAGCTGAGGATCGCCAAACTCTCAGAGGGGTTAGAAAGAAGTGCTTCTGTGCGATCCTTTGGCCCAAACGAAGGTGTTAAAAGAGTGCGTGAGTACATTCAGATGCATACGAGGTCGATTTATGATGAGTTCGTAGATACTGCTGTTCATGGAGACGAAAACGCCGGTAGGCAGGACCCTAATCATAAGTTATGGAATGCAGCTTCCCACTTTGTGGGTCGGATGAACTTTCAAAAAGTAGAATTGTTTTCGTTCAATGGTCGGCCAGCAATGTACTGGAAGTTCATTCGACAGTTTCATGTGTATGTCACATCGAAGATCATGGATGACGGCGAACACGATGTATTTGCTTCATTACTGTAAGGGTAAGGCACTGGAAGCATTTGAGGAAAGCGTGATGCCGCCTCCCAGCGAAGGATACCGTAGAGCTTGTGGGATACTAAACGAATCATTGAGCCGCCCGCACGAGGTAATGCGATCACTTCTAGAAGGCCTAATGGGAAGATTCAACACCAGCTGCTTGGACTCAGAAGCACTGTCGACGCTAGCCGTTAGAATGGAGAACTGCGTGATTGCTCTCGAGCAGATGAGTTATACGTCTGATCTCAACTTGCTCGCAACCCTGGAAAGTATAGTCAGTGGTCTTCCATACTCCCTACAGAACAAATGGGCTGAGAGAGTCGATCGGTTATAGCAAAACGGTCGGGAACCATTTCTCAGTGAGATAACGGCCAGGATCGCTCGTATACGCTCCGGAAAACTAGCAAGCCGAACTAAGACCACCGGCCAGGTGAATCAATTCAATCGCAACCCAGGTCCACGTCGATCTGGATCTAGTTGGTCCACAAGCACAGTGCAGCAGGAAAAAGAGCGACCTCAGACCTGCCCGAAATGTGATGAAAACCACTCAATAACACTGTGCCAAGAGGTTTTGGCGTTAGACGTACCTGAGAGATAGGGGGAAGCCCGTAAATAGGGTTGTGCTTCATTTGTCTGAAAAGAAGCCATAGAGCGGGTGACTGCAGGTCAAAAACCGTCTGCACTATTGGAGGCTGTGGCGGTAGGCATCACCAACTACTCCATAGGGCTATGCCAAAGAGCCCTGTATCACCCAAGGCAGGGAGCGAAAATCACCGCGGTGTAACCAAGACGCAGCATTATGTCATACACTTCGGACTACTGCCGGTGATAATTAAGGCCGCAGAAAAGGAGGTCGTCGGATGTGCTTTCCTCCACAATGGATCCGACACTACTCTCATTCGGGCAGAAATCATACAACTTCTGGGTTTAGGTTTTCGAAACAGCCAGCTGACAATTAAGACTCTGGGGGGATCCAAAACAGCTAATGCGGTCAGTGACGCGTTCGAACTGGTCGCCCTGAATGGCACCGATTAAATCAGCATAGAGCAAGCTGTTGTTGTTGAGTCACTGCCCGTGCCCAAGCCCAGTTCAGATGATGAGTATAGGAAGTGGCCTCACTTGGAGGACCTACCTATAGAAACCGTAAATGAGGATGTACTTTTGCTTATCGGATGAGACTTACCCGAGGCTCATTGGGTGTTAGACCAGAGACTAGGCGGTCGTAAACATCCCTGTGTAGTCCGCACACTGTTAGGCCGGGTGGTATTTGGTCCGACCACCTTCAAAAGGCGTCAGTCCTTATCGATGAACTGGGTGACTCAAAGCGAATCATCACCCACAGGAGAAATACAAAGGATGTATGATGCGGAGTTTGGGGACGTGCAGCTACTGGACAAGAGTGTTTCCATGGAGGATGCGCAAGTCATAAAATACGTCGAGTCTGATACGGGCCATATACAGGGACACTTCATGGTTCTTCTGCCATGGAGGAAGGATGTAGCGACAGGGCTCGGGAACCTGGAGTCTGCGCGAACGAGGTTACACAGTTTGAAATGTCGCCTGACAAACGACAAAAACCTGTGGCTAAGATATACCGAAGCGATGGATCAAAGCATAGCCAAGGGATACGCCATAAGGGTACCGTTGCATCAAATGAGCTGTGACTATAGACCTCGGTGTTACTTACCGCACCACGCTGTCTTAAATCCAAAGAAGCATGAGCAGTTGCGTATTGTCCCGGAAGGCGCGGCCAAACATCAGGGGTGGTCGCTGAATGAAATGCTTTATCGAGGCCCTGATACTACGGCTGATCTTGTGGGCATACTTTTGCGATTTCGCAAGGAAAAGGTGGCCGTTTCAGTGGACATAGAAGAAATGTTCATGCAAGTAAAGGTGTCCAAAAGTGACGGGAGTGCCTTGCCGTTACTTTGGTGGTCACAAGGAGACCTGTCACTGGTGCCTGAAGAATATCAGATGACGGCTCATTCCTTTGGGGCTACTTCCTCACCCTTCTGCGCCAACTTCGCGTTATGCCGAGCTGCGAGGGATTTTGGGGTAGGTTATGAACCATCAGTCTTGCAAGCCGTAGAACGCAGTTTTTATGTCGATGATTGTCTTGCATCCTTTAAAACTAGCGCTGAGGCTACTGCTTTTGCGACAGGGATAACTGCGTTATTGATGCACGCTGGTTTCAAGATGAGGAAATGGGTATCCAATTCACGGAAGTTTATGGCATTATATCCAGCCCCTGATTTAAATGCCAGTTCCGTTCGGCTACCTCAGCAGAATGACGCCGGCCACAGAGCACTGGGCTTTCAGTAGGATACGGTCACGGACAAATTTACTTTTCAGTTCAAGTTTCTTGATAGGCCTTTGACAAGGAGAGGCATACTGTCGAACGTCAGTTCCCTGTTTGACCCACTTGGGCTAGTGGCTCCGTTATGTCTTCCGGCTAAGCAGTCTTTGCAGAGGTTACGCAAGTCAAAATTAAGTTGGGATAGCTCACTCAGTCCAGCATATACGGTGTTGTTGTTGTTGAATAATTAGGTATCATTTATGAACCACGTCGGTAAAATAAGAGCACCGAAAGGCATAATTAAAGAGATCCAAAAAGAAATAGGATGCACTGAGTTGCATATATTCTGTGATGCTTCGGAAACCGGATACGGTGCAGTGGCATACGCGAGGCGAATTCCCGGGGTACAGAGCCCCATACTGTGTGCTTCTATGTAGTAAATCGCGAGTAGCGCCTATCAAAACCGTTACAATCCCGAGGCTTGAGTTGGCGGCGGCCGTCTTGGGTGTTCGATTGAGTAAGATGTTAAAACGAAGCTTGCCAGATTGTTTTGACGGAGCGTATTTTTGGACAGACTCGATGGTCGTCAGGGACTACATAGAAAACACTGGTACGCGTTATAGTACCTTCATCGCTAACCGACTGGCAATTATTCGTCGGTATACTAACGTTTCCCAATGGCGGCACGTGCGATCAGAAGATAATATTGCTGATCTAGCCTCAAGAGGAATTCCAACCGAAGAGTAACTAAGGATTTGGTTGAGAGGACCCTCCCCTACGAACGATTATAATCCATCAGGAGTTGCATTGTTGGTCCCACCGGATGGTGTGGAGACCAGGAAAGGGCCGGCTTGGGTGAATACGGCCAACCTGCACACTGGCATCAGTCTCATGTTTTCTCGATATTCTGATTGGTCCAGGCTCTTAAAGACTGTCGCTTGGCTCATCCGGTTTACTTACTTTATTCAAGTTATGTTCTCAAGGAGCAAGGGGTTGCTGAACGTGGGCAGCCTGTCCGCCGAAGACATAGAGAGGGCCAAGTTCAGAGTGATAACAATGGTTCAAAGGGATTCATTTGGAGAGTTTTTACAGCGAGAACCGCTTACAGATAAGCTATGCAAGGGCGCCTTGTGTTCTTTAAAAAAGCTATGCCCGATTGTGTTGCAAAATCTTCTGTGTGTTGGTGGACGACCAAATTATGCTGAATATCCAAGTGCCTTTAAACATCCAGTTATTTTGCCGAACAGACACCCAGTGACAGAACTCATTATCCGCCACCACCATGGTAGAGAAGGACATATTGGCACCGCGCAAGTGCTTGCAGCAATCCGCGAGAGATACTGGATTATAAATGGAGTCGGCGCGGTCAAACGAATAATAGGACGATGTTTCACTTGTCGTAGGCTGGCGGCTGTCGTCGGTTAGCAGTTGATGGCTTCTCTTCTTCCCTGTCGTGTGGAAAAAGGGCGGCATTGCTTCAGTTCGGTCGGAATAGATTACTTTGGTCCAATCCTTGTTCGTAGGGGCCGAGGGTCGGGAAAAGATACGGCTGTCTATTCACTTGTCTGCAAACTCGAGCTACTCATTTGGAAATCACAGCTAGTTCAAGCACTGACGCGTTCATTATGTCACTCGTCCGTTTCGTTGGTAGACGTGGAACACCAATAGAATCTATAGCGACAACGGGTGAAATTTCGTGGGTGCAGTTACCGAGCTCAAAGGCCAGGTGAAGCTTTGGGACAGACGGCGCATTAACGATCATCTAGACAGTCAGGGCACAAGTTGGCACTTTGACCCCCCTGCATCGAGCCACCGAGGGGGCGCACGGGAGAGAATGATCTGTTCCGTACGCAGGTTTCTATCAGTGCTTTCTAAGGAACAGATAATGAATGAGGAGGCTTTACATACTTGCTTCGTTGAAGTTGAGAAGATATTGAATAATCGACCGATAGTCCCACTTTTGTCCGATGACAAGGGCAGACTGACTCTGACTCCGAGCAGTCTACTACTGCTAAGGGGCGATTGCGGTATATTAGATAATGCTAACATGAGAGAACACTATTGTAGACTTTGGAAGCAGGTCAACCACTTCGCGAACACTTTTTGGCGCCGATGGGTGACAGAATATGTCCCGACTCTGCAGGCCAGACAGAAATGGCTTTCAAAACATAGAAATCTTAAAAAGGGGGACATCGTGATTGCTGCTTCAGAGACCTTTGCGAGAGACAAGCGGCCCATGGGGATAATTGAGGACGTAGAAGTTGATGCAGATGGACTCGTACGGCCGGCCGTGGTCCGCACTAGCGAAGGAAAGCAATGGAGAGAAGAAAAATTTGCTTTTTAGAAGGTGCCGACTAGAAGCCGGGGTCGCAGGCTAGGGGGTATGCAGGCGTACTGCTGTAAGTCCTCGTATGCCCCAAGGGAAGGGAGGTAGCAGGCGTACTGTTGGAAGTCCTATGAACTCCGTTGTCTCGGGAGCGTAAGTAGGAAGGGAAAGCTTGAACCGATTAATGTTTGAAACTGCCTTGAACGACCGGGAGGAATTTTGGCTGCCAGTGTAATGTCCATGTTGATCGAAAAATTCCTCTTATGCTCACATTCCTATACTCTATGACAAATTTTGGACTGCCTTCTTTAACCTAATTCATGCTGACACTGTTTTGTGGTCGACAATTATTCCATGCTTGGTGCACTTACTTTTTCTTTTTATGGTTGCGCATTCTTACTGAGATTACTTTTAGGACAGTTGGTACAATGGTGAGATGCACTGATTCAACGCAGTTTTGTTTTATTACTCCTCGGTTTCACTTTCTCGCTCACATCGACTGACCGTAGACGTTCAGCTCGTTTACGCTGATTTTTGGCTGCCACGCTCAGGAAATTGTTCTTTGGGCCTGATTAAGCGTAGAGAACTTGTTCTATTTGTTTGGACTTTAGGACAGGTATTTATTAATTGCTCTTTTTGGCCAACTGTTCCTCTTTTTACAGAATTTTGTCCTATTTTTGACTACCCTTTTGGCTGGATAGTGACTGAGGCTCACTGTTAAAGGTATGATCGTGTTTGTACTTATATTTTTACTCGCTAATAGTACCGTAGAATTTGTAGAGCGATCGTGTTCTTGATTTGGGTTCTGCATCGATTTGGGCTACGCGTTGCTTTGAGGCTCCAAGGTGCTATCCAGAACAAGTGAAGCTTATTAGTCGGTGAATGGATAATTGAATCGTTGGTCAGGCTTCACCCGGACCAGGACTTGAGCGTTTTGGTCTTTACACTACTACTTGGCTTCGCAGGCGAATACGAACCACGCCATCTGCGCTTTCTCGCCCTTTGGGTTATCACCGTTTATCCGTGAGCCATTGCCTACCTCTTCATTTTCCTGGTTTTGTTGTACTACTTTTGTACGTCGTCTCTGAATAAGTGGTTATTACTAGATCGATCCCAAACTTTGAACATTCTGCCCTTCCCGTGCCTCTAGAGTCAAGGAGAAGTGGTTTGTATGCTGGTCAGATGTTGGGTCTTCCCAGTTGTGGCTACCCAGCGGCCAGAGTAAGCAAACTGGGGGCCCGGGGGTCAGTGCTAATGCCTAAGTTTGCTCACTGAAAAGCTCTGGTCTCAAATTACCCCCCGATAAAGCTGAAACAACTCCAGCAGTTGAACTATCTCAGCTGATAACTCTGAATACCTCCTTGTTAATCAGCGCAACCCCCAGTGCGTCAAAGTAATTTTAACTTGGGGTCGTTCTTAGAAAAATTCCCAGCCCAGTGGAATAGATTAAGACTTTTCCTGGAGGTTCAACCACCAAAGATTCTAAACTAGCTAAGGCATTCTGGCTGCCTCCGAAATCCAATAAAAGAAATGGGGAATATTCTTAGAGCTCAAATCGGATTGCCGTCCTGGATCTGCTCAAGCAATCAAGCAACCTGAAATGACCGGTGGTGTAAAATCCCCCCAAAACACTGCAGTTTCATGTATTCTTAGCACCAATCACTTATTTACCCTATTGACTTGCTTTATGCATTGTATGTTTTCACGAACTGACGTTTGTTTGCTCGCGTCCAGCGTGCTGCCCTGTCATATTCTTGCTCTGGACCTACGTAACAAACGTGATCTTTTCTCGCGCGCCGCAATTCGGTTCTCGGTTTTGAATCCTTTTGATCGAATAATTGAAGTTTGTACCTGTTTCTTGTCATTGTTCACTTGCTAATCCAGTATCATAGAAGTTCACGGATAATCGCCTTCTGATTTCGGGATCCGTTGCGAATTTGGCTACGCATTGCTCAGAGGTGTCTAACAATACTCCAGTGATCGGTTAAGAACGGGAAAATACGCAAAATAACAAGAAAAAGATCGAAGCAATTGGAATCTGGACAAGAAGTAATACGGCAAGCCACTGTGGAGGTTTGGGATACTTTTGGTTTTTTAGTTATTGTTGGTTCACCTAGTCCTGTCAGTGCTTGCTCATGTATTACCGAGGGTAATATGGATTGTAAGAAAGTCGATTTTAAGTGAAGGATATTGGACTCGGAACCACAACTGTTATCGGCCAAGCTGCAGGCTCAGGAAGCAGAAGAGAATTGCAGACAGAACAAGCGGGAGCGGAAGATCAACGACTACGACCTAAACACAGACCAGGACAAATTGTAATGTGAAAATCTGTACCGGTCCTCAAATATAGAGCATCAAGGCTACCAACGATCGATCTGTCAAGAGTAGAACTGATAGTTTTCGACGGCCGATCCTAACAATACTGCAAGTTCATCAGGCAAATCGAAAATTTCGTCAAAAACAAGATAGCCGACTCCTGGCAAAGGCCTCTCTACCTGGCTCTATTTTCGAGGCCGAGCAAGAGAAGCCATCGATGGGTGTGCCACGCTCGACCCGGAACAAGGCTAAACCCGAGCAAGGAAGATTCTGAGGGACGTGTTTGCACAACCTTTCAAAGTAGCCCGTAACCTAATAGAGGGCTTGATGCTAGAGGCAAAATGAACCAAGGGCAATGTCTACACAATGGCCGACCTGGTGATCAAAATGTAGAACTGTTCAATAGCCCTCGATCATTTGGGTTACAGAGCTAAATTCCAAGCAATGCACACTTTGGAGAGCATAGTCCTTTACCTCTCTCCCGAACTACGGGGTCGGTGGGTGGAAGAAGTAGAAGGTATAGGCCGAGGCGACCGTGGGGATGACTTTGAATACTTGACCGAATACTCGGACAGGCAAACCAAGAAAGCCGACAGCAGATTTGGTCGACCCATCGGGAACAGTAGCTGGGTAAACAAATCCAGCCCTAGCCAAGCTCAAACCACTGCTCGAGAACACCCAAAATATCAGTTTGAGACTAATGCGCTCGTCATTTCACACGAGGCTATAGCGCATCCAAGTTGAAGATCTTGTGATGCTAGCCATGAGCTACTAGAATGCCCCAAGTTCGTCAACGCCTCAACTGAGGAACTTTGGGGAATGGCGAGGATGACAGGGGCGTGTTTTATATGCCTCAACACCACGCACCGGGCGGCAGCTTGTCGAACTAGGGCCGGATGTGGTCACGCGGGTTGCATGGGCAGACACCATGGATCGTTACACCTGGAGAGAGAAACTACACCAGGGATGAACACAGAGCCCAGAGTGCTTTGTTCAACATCGCGGTCTGCCAGTAAACCGGTGCGTTTAGGAGCAGTTGCCGTGGGTGTGGTGACCGCAACTGGAGTAGTCAAAGCATTGGCATTCATCGAAAGTGGATCGGACACTGCCCCAGTGAAGGAGCGGCTTGCTGACAAACGCGGGCTTGCTAAAAGTACGACGTCGTTAACAGTGAGCACACAAGCACAGCTCCGGGATGGATAATACATGGTCCAGTAGAGGGACGTGGTTTCGCGAATTTCGTATCAACCGAAGCGGACCGAGTAGAGTATCAGTTGCGGCGGCTCTATGAGAAGGCATTTCATGACATCGGAGACGGAAGAATATGATTATCTCAGGAGGACCACTTCGCCTTGCAAAGTTCATCCGACCCACAAAGTGGGAAGCTGCATTCCATAACTTATGATTAGGGTCCTGCCTACCGGCGTTTTCGTCTCCATGAACAGCAGTATCTACGAACTCATCATAAATCGACCTCGTATGCATCTGAATGTACTCACGCACTCTTTTAACACCTTCGTTTGGGCCAAAGGATCGCACAGAAGCACTTCTTTCTAACCCCTCTGAGAGTTTGGCGATCCTCAGCTCTTGCTTAACTCTTAGAAACTATTTATTCTGGCTTTCGTCAAAAACCTTCAAATCCTGCGCTAGTTGCTCTTTAAGGTGGCGTTTCCTGAGTTCGACAAGCAACAAATCCGACTTAGAACAACGACTATGCCGACTAGAGCCTGTATCCTGGAGCCGTGAACAGAAAAACTATCAGGAGGGACTTGCCGGGTTCCAGCTATGATTTGATCTGATCCGATCCCATTTTTAGATCGGCTGAGTCCCGTGGTCACCTTATTGCTCTTTGCTGTTCGCATCGTTCCAGAGACAATGTCAAAGTACTGTAACGACCAAAACGCTCAAGTCCTGGTCCGGGTGAAGCCTGACCAACGATTCAATTATCCATTCACCGACTAATAAGCTTCACTTGTTCTGGATAGCACCTTGGAGCCTCAAAGCAACGCGTAGCCCAAATCGATGCAGAACCCAAATCAAGAACACGATCGCTCTACAAATTCTACGGTACTATTAGCGAGTAAAAATATAAGTACAAACACGATCATACCTTTAACAGTGAGCCTCAGTCACTATCCAGCCAAAAGGGTAGTCAAAAATAGGACAAAATTCTGTAAAAAGAGGAACAGTTGGCCAAAAAGAGCAATTAATAAATACCTGTCCTAAAGTCCAAACAAATAGAACAAGTTCTCTACGCTTAATCAGGCCCAAAGAACAATTTCCTGAGCGTGGCAGCCAAAAATCAGCGTAAACGAGCTGAACGTCTACGGTCAGTCGATGTGAGCGAGAAAGTGAAACCGAGGAGTAATAAAACAAAACTGCGTTGAATCAGTGCATCTCACCATTGTACCAACTGTCCTAAAAGTAATCTCAGTAAGAATGCGCAACCATAAAAAGAAAAAGTAAGTGCACCAAGCATGGAATAATTGTCGACCACAAAACAGTGTCAGCATGAATTAGGTTAAAGAAGGCAGTCCAAAATTTGTCATAGAGTATAGGAATGTGAGCATAAGAGGAATTTTTCGATCAACATGGACATTACACTGGCAGCCAAAATTCCTCCCGGTCGTTCAAGGCAGTTTCAAACATTAATCGGTTCAAGCTTTCCCTTCCTACTTACGCTCCCGAGACAACGGAGTTCATAGGACTTCCAACAGTACGCCTGCTACCTCCCTTCCCTTGGGGCATACGAGGACTTACAGCAGTACGCCTGCATACCCCCTAGCCTGCGACCCCGGCTTCTAGTCGGCACCTTCTAAAAAGCAAATTTTTCTTCTCTCCATTGCTTTCCTTCGCTAGTGCGGACCACGGCCGGCCGTACGAGTCCATCTGCATCAACTTCTACGTCCTCAATTATCCCCATGGGCCGCTTGTCTCTCGCAAAGGTCTCTGAAGCAGCAATCACGATGTCCCCCTTTTTAAGATTTCTATGTTTTGAAAGCCATTTCTGTCTGGCCTGCAGAGTCGGGACATATTCTGTCACCCATCGGCGCCAAAAAGTGTTCGCGAAGTGGTTGACCTGCTTCCAAAGTCTACAATAGTGTTCTCTCATGTTAGCATTATCTAATATACCGCAATCGCCCCTTAGCAGTAGTAGACTGCTCGGAGTCAGAGTCAGTCTGCCCTTGTCATCGGACAAAAGTGGGACTATCGGTCGATTATTCAATATCTTCTCAACTTCAACGAAGCAAGTATGTAAAGCCTCCTCATTCATTATCTGTTCCTTAGAAAGCACTGATAGAAACCTGCGTACGGAACAGATCATTCTCTCCCGTGCGCCCCCTCGGTGGCTCGATGCAGGGGGGTCAAAGTGCCAACTTGTGCCCTGACTGTCTAGATGATCGTTAATGCGCCGTCTGTCCCAAAGCTTCACCTGGCCTTTGAGCTCGGTAACTGCACCCACGAAATTTCACCCGTTGTCGCTATAGATTCTATTGGTGTTCCACGTCTACCAACAAAACGGACGAGTGACATAATGAACGCGTCAGTGCTTGAACTAGCTGTGATTTCCAAATGAGTAGCTCGAGTTTGCAGACAAGTGAATAGACAGCCGTATCTTTTCCCGACCCTCGGCCCCTACGAACAAGGATTGGACCAAAGTAATCTATTCCGACCGAACTGAAGCAATGCCGCCCTTTTTCCACACGACAGGGAAGAAGAGAAGCCATCAACTGCTAACCGACGACAGCCGCCAGCCTACGACAAGTGAAACATCGTCCTATTATTCGTTTGACCGCGCCGACTCCATTTATAATCCAGTATCTCTCGCGGATTGCTGCAAGCACTTGCGCGGTGCCAATATGTCCTTCTCTACCATGGTGGTGGCGGATAATGAGTTCTGTCACTGGGTGTCTGTTCGGCAAAATAACTGGATGTTTAAAGGCACTTGGATATTCAGCATAATTTGGTCGTCCACCAACACACAGAAGATTTTGCAACACAATCGGGCATAGCTTTTTTAAAGAACACAAGGCGCCCTTGCATAGCTTATCTGTAAGCGGTTCTCGCTGTAAAAACTCTCCAAATGAATCCCTTTGAACCATTGTTATCACTCTGAACTTGGCCCTCTCTATGTCTTCGGCGGACAGGCTGCCCACGTTCAGCAACCCCTTGCTCCTTGAGAACATAACTTGAATAAAGTAAGTAAACCGGATGAGCCAAGCGACAGTCTTTAAGAGCCTGGACCAATCAGAATATCGAGAAAACATGAGACTGATGCCAGTGTGCAGGTTGGCCGTATTCACCCAAGCCGGCCCTTTCCTGGTCTCCACACCATCCGGTGGGACCAACAATGCAACTCCTGATGGATTATAATCGTTCGTAGGGGAGGGTCCTCTCAACCAAATCCTTAGTTACTCTTCGGTTGGAATTCCTCTTGAGGCTAGATCAGCAATATTATCTTCTGATCGCACGTGCCGCCATTGGGAAACGTTAGTATACCGACGAATAATTGCCAGTCGGTTAGCGACGAAGGTACTATAACGCGTACCAGTGTTTTCTATGTAGTCCCTGACGACCATCGAGTCTGTCCAAAAATACGCTCCGTCAAAACAATCTGGCAAGCTTCGTTTTAACATCTTACTCAATCGAACACCCAAGACGGCCGCCGCCAACTCAAGCCTCGGGATTGTAACGGTTTTGATAGGCGCTACTCGCGATTTACTACATAGAAGCACACAGTATGGGGCTCTGTACCCCGGGAATTCGCCTCGCGTATGCCACTGCACCGTATCCGGTTTCCGAAGCATCACAGAATATATGCAACTCAGTGCATCCTATTTCTTTTTGGATCTCTTTAATTATGCCTTTCGGTGCTCTTATTTTGCCGACGTGGTTCATAAATGATACCTAATTATTCAACAACAACAACACCGTATATGCTGGACTGAGTGAGCTATCCCAACTTAATTTTGACTTGCGTAACCTCTGCAAAGACTGCTTAGCCGGAAGACATAACGGAGCCACTAGCCCAAGTGGGTCAAACAGGGAACTGACGTTCGACAGTATGCCTCTCCTTGTCAAAGGCCTATCAAGAAACTTGAACTGAAAAGTAAATTTGTCCGTGACCGTATCCTACTGAAAGCCCAGTGCTCTGTGGCCGGCGTCATTCTGCTGAGGTAGCCGAACGGAACTGGCATTTAAATCAGGGGCTGGATATAATGCCATAAACTTCCGTGAATTGGATACCCATTTCCTCATCTTGAAACCAGCGTGCATCAATAACGCAGTTATCCCTGTCGCAAAAGCAGTAGCCTCAGCGCTAGTTTTAAAGGATGCAAGACAATCATCGACATAAAAACTGCGTTCTACGGCTTGCAAGACTGATGGTTCATAACCTACCCCAAAATCCCTCGCAGCTCGGCATAACGCGAAGTTGGCGCAGAAGGGTGAGGAAGTAGCCCCAAAGGAATGGGCCGTCATCTGATATTCTTCAGGCACCAGTGACAGGTCTCCTTGTGACCACCAAAGTAACGGCAAGGCACTCCCGTCACTTTTGGACACCTTTACTAGCATGAACATTTCTTCTATGTCCACTGAAACGGCCACCTTTTCCTTGCGAAATCGCAAAAGTATGCCCACAAGATCAGCCGTAGTATCAGGGCCTCGATAAAGCATTTCATTCAGCGACCACCCCTGATGTTTGGCCGCGCCTTCCGGGACAATACGCAACTGCTCATGCTTCTTTGGATTTAAGACAGCGTGGTGCGGTAAGTAACACCGAGGTCTATAGTCACAGCTCATTTGATGCAACGGTACCCTTATGGCGTATCCCTTGGCTATGCTTCGATCCATCGCTTCGGTATATCTTATCCACAGGTTTTTGTCGTTTGTCAGGCGACATTTCAAACTGTGTAACCTCGTTCGCGCAGACTCCAGGTTCCCGAGCCCTGTCGCTACATCCTTCCTCCATGGCAGAGGAACCATGAAGTGTCCCTGTATATGGCCCGTATCAGACTCGACGTATTTTATGACTTGCGCATCCTCCATGGAAACACTCTTGTCCAGTAGCTGCACGTCCCCAAACTCCGCATCATACATCCTTTGTATTTCTCCTGTGGGTGATGATTCGCTTTGAGTCACCCAGTTCATCGATAAGGACTGACGCCTTTTGAAGGTGGTCGGACCAAATACCACCCGGCCTAACAGTGTGCGGACTACACAGGGATGTTTACGACCGCCTAGTCTCTGGTCTAACACCCAATGATCCTCGGGTAAGTCTCATCCGATAAGCAAAAGTACATCCTCATTTACGGTTTCTATAGGTAGGTCCTCCAAGTGAGGCCACTTCCTATACTCATCATCTGAACTGGGCTTGGGCACGGGCAGTGACTCAACAACAACAGCTTGCTCTATGCTGATTTAATCGGTGCCATTCAGGGCGACCAGTTCGAACGCGTCACTGACCGCATTAGCTGTTTTGGATCCCCCCAGAGTCTTAATTGTCAGCTGGCTGTTTCGAAAACCTAAACCCAGAAGTTGTATGATTTCTGCCCGAATGAGAGTAGTGTCGGATCCATTGTGGAGGAAAGCACATCCGACGACCTCCTTTTCTGCGGCCTTAATTATCACCGGCAGTAGTCCGAAGTGTATGACATAATGCTGCGTCTTGGTTACACCGCGGTGATTTTCGCTCCCTGCCTTGGGTGATACAGGGCTCTTTGGCATAGCCCTATGGAGTAGTTGGTGATGCCTACCGCCACAGCCTCCAATAGTGCAGACGGTTTTTGACCTGCAGTCACCCGCTCTATGGCTTCTTTTCAGACAAATGAAGCACAACCCTATTTACGGGCTTCCCCCTATCTCTCAGGTACGTCTAACGCCAAAACCTCTTGGCACAGTGTTATTGAGTGGTTTTCATCACATTTCGGGCAGGTCTGAGGTCGCTCTTTTTCCTGCTGCACTGTGCTTGTGGACCAACTAGATCCAGATTGACGTGGACCTGGGTTGCGATTGGATTGATTCACCCGGCCGGTGGTCTTAGTTCGGCTTGCTAGTTTTCCGGAGCGTATACGAGCGATCCTGGCCGTTATCTCACTGAGAAATGGTTCCCGACCGTTTTGCTATAACCGATCGACTCTCTCAGCCCATTTGTTCTGTAGGGAGTATGGAAGACCACTGACTATACTTTCCAGGGTTGCGAGCAAGTTGAGATCAGACGTATAACTCATCTGCTCGAGAGCAATCACGCAGTTCTCCATTCTAACGGCTAGCGTCGACAGTGCTTCTGAGTCCAAGCAGCTGGTGTTGAATCTTCCCATTAGGCCTTCTAGAAGTGATCGCATTACCTCGTGCGGGCGGCTCAATGATTCTTTTAGTATCCCACAAGCTCTACGGTATCCTTCGCTGGGAGGCGGCATCACGCTTTCCTCAAATGCTTCCAGTGCCTTACCCTTACAGTAATGAAGCAAATACATCGTGTTCGCCGTCATCCATGATCTTCGATGTGACATACACATGAAATTGTCGAATGAACTTCCAGTACATTGCTGGCCGACCATTGAACGAAAACAATTCTACTTTTTGAAAGTTCATCCGACCCACAAAGTGGGAAGCTGCATTCCATAACTTATGATTAGGGTCCTGCCTACCGGCGTTTTCGTCTCCATGAACAGCAGTATCTACGAACTCATCATAAATCGACCTCGTATGCATCTGAATGTACTCACGCACTCTTTTAACACCTTCGTTTGGGCCAAAGGATCGCACAGAAGCACTTCTTTCTAACCCCTCTGAGAGTTTGGCGATCCTCAGCTCTTGCTTAACTCTTAGAAACTATTTATTCTGGCTTTCGTCAAAAACCTTCAAATCCTGCGCTAGTTGCTCTTTAAGGTGGCGTTTCCTGAGTTCGACAAGCAACAAATCCGACTTAGAACAACGACTATGCCGACTAGAGCCTGTATCCTGGAGCCGTGAACAGAAAAACTATCAGGAGGGACTTGCCGGGTTCCAGCTATGATTTGATCTGATCCGATCCCATTTTTAGATCGGCTGAGTCCCGTGGTCACCTTATTGCTCTTTGCTGTTCGCATCGTTCCAGAGACAATGTCAAAGTACTGTAACGACCAAAACGCTCAAGTCCTGGTCCGGGTGAAGCCTGACCAACGATTCAATTATCCATTCACCGACTAATAAGCTTCACTTGTTCTGGATAGCACCTTGGAGCCTCAAAGCAACGCGTAGCCCAAATCGATGCAGAACCCAAATCAAGAACACGATCGCTCTACAAATTCTACGGTACTATTAGCGAGTAAAAATATAAGTACAAACACGATCATACCTTTGACAGTGAGCCTCAGTCACTATCCAGCCAAAAGGGTAGTCAAAAATAGGACAAAATTCTGTAAAAAGAGGAACAGTTGGCCAAAAAGAGCAATTAATAAATACCTGTCCTAAAGTCCAAACAAATAGAACAAGTTCTCTACGCTTAATCAGGCCCAAAGAACAATTTCCTGAGCGTGGCAGCCAAAAATCAGCGTAAACGAGCTGAACGTCTACGGTCAGTCGATGTGAGCGAGAAAGTGAAACCGAGGAGTAATAAAACAAAACTGCGTTGAATCAGTGCATCTCACCATTGTACCAACTGTCCTAAAAGTAATCTCAGTAAGAATGCGCAACCATAAAAAGAAAAAGTAAGTGCACCAAGCATGGAATAATTGTCGACCACAAAACAGTGTCAGCATGAATTAGGTTAAAGAAGGCAGTCCAAAATTTGTCATAGAGTATAGGAATGTGAGCATAAGAGGAATTTTTCGATCAACATGGACATTACAGGAATGCTTTTCAAAAGCACACTCCTGCTTTGGGTTCACTTTCTATTCAGACCACTAGAGTCACTAAGTTTTTTTTCAAATGCTCTCGGATCGCGTGTCCCATTCAGTTCATCTACACCCAAATTCAATCCTTTTGGAAAGGCTCTTCTTCCTCTAGAACTTCGTTAGTCTGACTACCCTCACAGCACCCAATATTTACACGCTTCCTCATATGCTGATGCCTAGAGATCCTCATGACTAAACCCACAGATACCTCTAGTCAGCTTTAAAAGCCCCGCAGCCCATCGACATGCATGACAAGAAATTGGCGCCAAATTGATTTTGAAATTTTTACCAAAACTGCCAGCTTGAATTTCTTCTAGACTGCTGACATCTCCATTCGTTCCATATCATTCTAGATACTGTTTCGTCCGCAAAAGCACCAGGCTATAAGCCTCGAAGATATTGTGGTTTCCGTCAGCCGACTGATTCCGCCGCCTCATTTTTCAAACCTGATGGCTAGATACTGCAGTTTCATTCGTTTCGGCTAAATGGTTTCGTGCATTCAGTCCTGCCGCTTCTTACACCGTCCTATCACCCACTGTCTCGACAACGAAAGTGACTCCGGTGAAGTCTGTTGCCAAAAGTCTGTCCCGCCCCAACTCGCGTCTTACTATCTTGTGGACAAAAATTGTCCATAAACAACATGGCTCACTAAATAACCAAGCGGCTGACCAACCGATAGAATTCTGTTCGCCCACCTCTTTGTCAATTCAGGCTGCCCCCACAGTCCCCTCCATAATTCTTTTCAGGGCCCCGTCTAGAATCTCTGTCAAGCTCTCCAAGTACATCTCAAATAATCCATGCTTCTACATGGGCAGGAAAGCACCGTGCATCACCCCAGAGCAGCCAATTCCGCCCCGCCATATAAGCGTGGTGACCCGAAAAATCAACGTGGTCCTCCAACTACACTTCGCGATACAATCAAAAACTGCCACCGAGAAATGCATCATCATGTATCGGGATCAAGCGCGCCATATCCTTCAGGTATACCAAAACAGTTTACCAACAACCTGGCTGAGTGCCAGCACCCCCCTTGAAAAACCTCTGCGAACGAATTTCTTCTTTTTTAATGATGCAAATAAATAAGGTCCATCTAGGTGATAATCAAAGGCCCCGACTGTCGAACTCCAGGCACTTTCTTGAGCATGGGCAAGCCCAGTCATCTAAGGTTACCTCGTTCGTCCGGCTCAAGCAATGACCACCTTCCCGTTATGTATCCTGTTGAACCTGGTCAACACCAAGTTCGGCTATCTCACCTTTAGTTACCCACTGCCTCAACGTCCGAACCCTCACCGGGTTACTTCACCTACTCCGGTAACTTCACTTGCACAAACGACGGCTTTTTTCTTGAAAGTACCCCTAACTTGGCTTCACGGGCACACCTGCAATCCTGTCTCCACATTTCCAACTCCCCACTGCTATTTCCGATTTAGACTTCACTAAATCTGTACCCGGAATTCCTAACATTGTGTCCATTTGCTGATGTTTACCATCTTGTTAAGATTAGCCGCATATACCTAACAACGGCAGCAGCTACCCCGCTCTTCGACAAGGCAGTCGCAGTTGACTTGCTCTCCATTACTGCTCGCTTACGACGGAATGAAACCCATACCGTCTATAACAATACACAGTAATCCAACTTCGATATCCTTGACAATGCCGGAGCCTGGCTAACTGGCTCTGCCCCGCCGGGTCACAAAACCCTTACAAAAAATCGTTATCTCCGAGAGTGAGATATCCTGATCCACATTAAAAAGAGCTTGCATACCATTCCTCTTTCTGATCCAACACCAAACGCAATCCATGCCTCAGTATGGGTATCGATTCTCCTGTCCAACTATCCACTCCATATGGGCTGCGTACATCGACCACCTAGTTCGAAAACCACGGACAGAGCCCACGTAGTCAACTCTTCTGGCCACTTCGCACCGTTATCCTCCTCGTCGAAACTCATCGCCGGTGATTTAGATGCGTCTGGTATCTGCCTGGATACCATGTCGTCACCACAGTACCTCACGTACTACTTTTTCACCATACCTGCGGGGCGCTGAATCCAGCGAATAACGGCACCAACCAAAGGAAAATGCAAACTTCACCTGGTATTTGCCACTGGTCTTACGGATGCGCCAGCTAATGCCCTAGATCTCCTCCCAGGCAGTGATTATAGAAAGATATCCAGAAAATTCCCAGCAAGCTCCGTAGATCACAAAAGTAGCCCACACCAGCAGCTCTATCCACGATTGACTGGATAAATCACCTGCCCATTTTTCGCTCCCTTAACAGCGGGGACTATTCCCTGCAGCACTACCCTCAGCTTGCTACTGATGTACTCTACCGTAAACTGTACAGTTTTTGTTATCTTTCACCATTGTAAGGGCAGACCGCTCCGAAGTCCGCGGCTATTACCCTAAAAGACTACAAGCAAAAATGCAAAACTACAAATTTTTATTAAAACCAAGGGTTTGTCGGTATGGTCGCAACTCCACCACTTCTTCGTAACCGTCAGTCTTCGGACTAACGAAGAACTGGAAAGGCAGAAGCTTTTGGCCTTGAGTTCCCACCACGGATCGATTGGCTCCATTTGTGAAGAGCAAAGATCAGAACCATTCTTCAGCGATAACTTACTTAATTTTGGGAAACAATATGCAAATTCAGTCTGTTGCTGTGATCGTTGAAGCGCTCGGCGCCCTCTTACTGGAACATGTGACTAATGACACCACTTGAGATCTGCTATTGCACCCCCTACACCGGCCATGTTACTGTTGCCACTTAACTCGGTTTGAACCACCCGGCGCATCTACTGCTCCGTGTGAGACCCTCCTCTCGCCCTGGCTATGATGGCTTCTCCTCATAACTTTTTATCTTGGTGGAATTCGCGCCCCTGCTATCTTTTTAAATCTCTACACCCTATTCCTTTGACGAGGCACATTTCCATCCTCGTGGAATGCTAAAACTGTTATTTTCATCCACATAAATGGTCTAGTTCACGATCGTTCGGCTAACCGTCCGATCAACCACTCCCCCCCAGATGCCAAAATAGTGGAATGTTTGAGTGAATAGCGTGGGTCCGATTAATTTCTCTCTCACAACCTTGCCCACCCCAACCAACATGGCATCTCAGAACCACATCCCTGTACCCTGCTTCAATGTGATTTTACCAACCTACCAACCAAGGCGGCTGACCATTACTGATCCGTGGTTTTCCATTACTACGGTATGACCAAGGCGTTCAGCCAAGTTCCTCGCTCTAGGTTGTTAGTCAAACCTCGGGCTTATGGTATTCATGGTCCACACTTACTGCTGATCAACTCTTATCTGTCAGACCGAAGACAGGTAACATATGTTACTGGTCACCCATGGCAACCCGTACTTGACACCAGAGGAGTTACACAAGGAAGCACACTTGTTCCGCTATTTTTCTCACTCCATAAAGAGGAAATGTTTCTGATTGTACAGCATGGCACTCTCCTACTCTTTGCTGATGATATCAGAATCATTTAGGGATCCCATCATCAGGATCTGAGCACAGCCCTGTCTGAAATAAATAAAGATGTTAAAAAACTTGATCGGTGGTGCATTTCATGACAGACGTGCATCTCGAACAGTAAAACTGCCACTCAATGAAGTGCTCATTGCCCCGAGCCCATCAGTGAGGGATCCTTGGTTTCGATACACTAGCAACGTGCAATTCTCAGATCGTGCCTTATTCCAGACAGCCAGGGCCAGACAGATAATGGGCGTTGTTCTCAGATCGTTTAGAATAAAACATAGTATTCCCCCTACGTATCAGTCGCACTTCAGGCCGCATCCCGAAGACTGCCCTACTGTTTCTTCAGGGATGTCTGAAATGGATAGGATACGTCTTGAGCAAGCCCAGCAAACATTTGCTAAAATAAACGTGAGATACTTCTCCCTACTGGGATATAAAGAGCTGTGCATCCTATGCAACCTGGACCCCTTATGGCTTAGGCAAGTTAGGCCTAATTTATATTATTTGCGCAGACTTATTCAACAAGCTAAGCTCGCTTCTATCAACTGTACGCGGCCTTCCCAGCCCTCACCTATACTCTAAGCCCCAGGAACCTCCAGCCCGCTCTCCCACAGCCAAGGCTTCCATCAAGAAGCAATCTTCTTCTTGCCACGTACTCAAAGCTTTGGAATAAGCTACCCTTGGCCGTTCGTAAAGGTGCGTCAACAGCCCAGTTTAGCGGTACCCTAAACTCATAGCTTACTATCCGTATTCTGTTGTCCTTGACCAATACCGGGGCATCTGAAGATCAAACGTATGAAGGAAACATCGAACTTCAGAACACCTGCTTTCTTCTCCTCTCCAGTCCTCTCCTGTCCCTCAGTCTAGAGACTTGCTGGAACACTCCGTGACTGCTTCTGACCTGATCTGTCCTAAAGGCCCAAGTATCATCGAATACCAGCTCGAGCTGGCTCTCGGAAAGGGTTCCATCACTAGGATTACAGCATTATATCTTGAAACTACTATTCCCTGCCTAGCGACAAAGGCTAGGCTGACCACATTCTTTCACATTTACTGCATATAATCTACATTGCCTGACCATACAGACTATTGCATTTTGTACCCATAACCAGCCAAATGCACGCTGCGATTCTAAACCACACTCAAGTGTATCCACGGCCAGCTAGTCCCCACACGATCCCACTCCATCTAGTTCACAAGTTGGTCTTCAGAAATATGATTGGGTAGCTACTGCGTCCCCCCATATCTGGTACCAGAGCAGCAATATATCACAACTTAACTTTAGCTCAACACTTTTGGCCCTTGATGTTTTCCTCTAGCACAGTCAAATAAGTGGAACTGGATCGTAGGACATTAAGCCCCGTCGTCTACTACTTTACTTCTTGATCCTTCGAGTTCTATCCTATTCATTCTGGCTTCCAGTCTCCACAGATTTCCTGCCTGGCCATAATTCGCCTTCCTTGAGTATCTAGCTCGAAGATATCTTATTCCATATATCCAAATTTCGATGGCTTTTGTTGGCCTCAGTTTCCTCGTCTCTTATTTCTCCACACTTTGACTGCTATCCTGACTCCGTGCGTGCCATAATATCTTCCATTATTGCAGCCAACCCAACTCACACCCGTAACACCTTGAGCGATTGGAAACTCCCCCATTTGTCACCTTTGCGTATTTTCTTGGCGGATTTTGGAACTTTGTCCCACCTCACACTTGCTAATTCTGTTTTGTGGCCGTTATCCTTTCTACGAATGAGGCACTTGCATTTTCTTCCTCGGTTGCTATTGCTATGCGAGATAATCATTTGGACATCCAGTATGTTGATGAGTCCCAGTGAAAAAAAAGCGGTCTACTTTATGGTCGTTAGGTTTCTCTTTACTGCTTCCGCTGACAAACTGTCGATTTTAGGCTCGTTTACGTTGAATTTTCCGGCTCAATGCTCGGCAAATTGTTTTTTATGCCTGATGAACAGTTTAATCTTTTTGTGCGGACTGCAGGGCAGATGCATTTTTATCTGTCCCTTTCGGTCAGTGGCTCTCTTTGTGAAAGCTTTTGTTCTGATTTTGTCACCTTTGGGCTGGATAGTGACTAAGGCTCACTGTCATATGTGTGACTATTATGTACTGGTGTTTTAACTCAAAAACAGCACTGTAGAGCCCGCAGAGGATTCGTGTTTTTCACTTGGGTTCTGCATCGAATCTGGCTGTGCCTTGATCTGAGGGTTTTAGGTGCCATCTACAGGCAGTGAAGTTTATTATTTGGTAAATGGAGCATCGTATCGTTGATCAGGCTTCCCTCTGACCGGGACTTCAGCATTTTGGAGGCTTCAGACTAGTTGAACCAGAATGGTCTTCGTTGGTGTTAGACAAGTCCATGCGCTGTGCCATACCAGTACATGTACGCAGTCAGGTGCTTTAGTACACACTCTATCACTTTCCGTGTTTCGCTTATCCTCGCTCAGTTTTTCCGACCCATGCTACAGAGGTCCTTGACGTCAACAGCACTAACATCATAGGTTCGTCTAGGAGCGGAGAAAACAGACCACTTTCAGCAGTTGAAAAGAAAGACAATACTCGGGAAATGACAACCAGGAGAAGGGGCTATGTAAAGTTTTATAAGAGCTCACTCACCTCTCTGACCAAAAAACGTGGGGGGGGGGAAGTCAAAGATCTACCTGGATCATTTTGATCTCCAAATACCCCTAATGTCGGGTCATGAATGAAATTGGCGACATTTCTTAACTGGACCACCTTCCACTAGCTCAGGCCCTGCTCCTGCAAAAGGGAAAATCCCACGGGGCTTATGCTCGCTTGGTTTGCTTTAGTTTTTTATGCTTTAGACTGACTGAGGTGATAGCAAACTGGACTCTCCACACATGCCTATTTACTCCCCGTTCTGAGTTTCAGCCATACACTCCCATGCATAGAAGGCGTGTGTGCTGACGTGAGCTACAAGAGTCGCTGTGGCTGTGACTCATCCTACTGCTCTGGATGACAATTCGATAAATTGGACGACAGATACGCCTTATTAGAGCATCACATATACATACATACACAAGAACGGGAGGAGAACTGCCAGCATTTTCCGTTCAAGCCTACCTAGCTTCCTTCCTCTCTGTAAACAGGGGCGTTTTCTGCTTTCTAGAAAACAACACACTGCCCAGTTTACGGCCCGACCTAACAGCAACTTACCTCGCACCAATCTGCAGCATCAGACCTGTATATAACCCACGGTAGGATGTGTCTTATACCCCACAGAGCTATTATAAGAACTTTTCTTTTGGGTTCTTAGTGATTCCCAGCTGTTTTTTTGCCTAGCCCTCGGCCTAATAATTCCATTATACCCCGATGGCTTTTTTAACCCTGGACGATAAGGTTTCCTGGGATCCTTCTGAACCGATAATCACTTTCTAAGCCCAATAGTGCAACCTCAGTCAGTTCTTAAGAACGCCGACTTACGACATCTATTATTTGCCATGTCACCACGACCACTTTGCCTCATTTCCGATCTTCATATTTCTATCTAGTATTTTGCTCACGTTCCCCCGGAATGTCTTCCAGACTATAACCCTCATTTTGATTGTCAGAACCTTCGGGTCGTCGTGTTTCATGGGTTTGGCGTATCGAGCAAGTACCCTATCTTTTTCTCTGACCTTTCCCATCGGCGCCTACAACTGGGTGCCACGAATAAGACCTGGCTACCAGGTCCTACTCACACGACGCTCTGATGTTGCTGCCGTGCTCCATTGAGGTTTACTGAGAACCTCTTACTACAATGCCCTTCCGATATCGAGGCCATCTTGGCCGCCTTGCAAGAGCACAATCAAATGACGAACGGTCCAGATTCTGTGATGCCCTCCTCCGTTCCATGATGAAAGTGCGACCACAAACCGCAGAGGGCTTTCCCCCAAAAGGTTCGACATGTACGCAGAGAATCTTCGGGAAACTCGGCAAAATGATATATTTGTCATTTCACCAGCGTGGCTCAGCGTATTGCAGAGTTATTCACTCTTCTTTCTCACTCCATTTTGTTCTTCGTAGCACTGGTATTCCTTAACTTCCTAGAACCCAGTCCTTTGCGTTTAACTCGATTCTCCTCGGGGGAATTATCCCATTTTGTCAGGATGTGCTGTTCCCATTCGTATTTAAAAATCTATAAATATTTGCTTTCCTTCGAATACCTTCATGCAATTCCCTGCTATGTCCTTTCTTCATCACCAACTACCTTTTGAGTCAAACTTAGTTGCGCATCACTAACCTTTTTTGTATCATTATTGAGAAAGTTATATTTTATGGGCCCTCGGACAAAGTGTGTCTCAACACCCTTGTATTAGGCCGATTTTCCACTGCCGTTCCAGTTGACCAGAAATCGAATCATACTTACGGTGTTTTCCGTTGTCACTTTACCGCGTTTAAACTCTTCCCGGCCTCATTCCTCTGTTGGCAAAACGTGTGACTCTCTGAAAATTGTGAGTTCCCCATTTTATTGTATTGTGTTGTATACTCTGATCACGCTTTCAAGAGTGCCTCCCGACCAAGGCAGAGGAATATAACATTAATAATAATAATATTACTACTATTATTACTGTTGTTATGTCTACCTTGATCGCAATCTGGGCCACAGGTACAGATACTCTTCTAAATGCTTTGCAGTAGACGGTTTTCTCATTCAACACTCCCCCCAGGTGCCACAATCCTAGTCCGCGCAACAAAGGAGAGCAGGCCGACCGTCACTTCACCAGCTACCAAGGTCCAACATGTTCACCGGATACGCCTCAACAGAGTCGGCTGACAGCTTTGTTCAGTAAATTATAATCTTGCTGACTTGCTAACACACAATTTACTCTGCTGGAGAAAAGCACGCACTGCATTCCGTGTATTTCGAATGGTGGTCACGGGATCATTGGTACTGGATCTCAGTTTGAATAACCCGACTCTCACTGTGGACACTGGAAGAGATGTACGTGCTAACATAACAAAAACCGCTCCCCTCCAATTTCCTAGTGATCAACCACCATTCAGAAGAAACTGTCTTAAAACCGGGGCGTCCGGGGCCAAGGGTGATGCTGCTTCCCCCCCCCCCCCAAAAAAAAAAAAAACTTCCATCGTTCTGAAAAGCAAACTCAGAGTAAGTTAAAGTATCATAACCTGTAACACCCAGTGCGGATGCAGAAAAGTCGAAGAAGACTAATTAAGACAGCACATTTCCCATTTTATCAAACTGATGGAGCATAAACTCGGCCAAATATTTTCATCCTACACTCTGTCAAAATATTTTCCTCGCTGATTCCTTATTTTGCGCGGCAACTGATCCTGGCATTCCTGTGTCTCCACCTCCTTCCAATAGCAGATAATTATCGAAATTCAATGACACTGTTCATTCCTTCCGACAACTACCTTACTTTTAGGGATTCTGTTTCCTCCAGTGTTAATAAACATTCCCTTGCGTACTTATATAAAATTTCTACCTGTCGGCTCACTTCGTGATAACTTGTTTTTTGGAAACCTGTTTCGCGAAGGACCGCAGCAAAATTGTGATCATCAAACTCAGGGGTGGCCTGGGTGAGGACAACACCGTGGAATAAATGTCGGTATAATGCCGCATCAAAAACCGCTACTTTGCCGTCAGAGTCCACTTTTAGCCTGCAAACGTGTGCCAGTACGTAAACAAAACTTACCTCACTTTTCTGATGTGGAAAACTGCCTTTTTGGCAATGTGATGCAACAGGCTGCAAGATTCTCTTTAAGTGCACATTACTCTGCAGTGTTCAGCGTCGAAAGCCAGTTGCAAGCATTTCTATATCCGCCGTACCCCGTCCGCTGGATCGAAAATGCTTCGACGCCTAGTTTTGCCATTGGAAATGGCCCAATATTTTTTGTAGAAACGCGAGGATACTCTGCGCAAAACTGTTATCACTGGTGAAATGCAAAAGTACTCAATACTGCGGCTTTTTTTGCTTTGGAGGAATTCCGGTCATTGTATCTTTTATTGCCGTTGATTGTGTGCCCGTATAGGACAACTCTTGCCTCTCCCATTCACTGAAAGAGTATGTGCCACATGCTCATTCCAAACTGTTTACAACGACCAACGAATGATTTGCGACTCCGAAGGGCGACTGAAGTCCCGTGGTGACCGAAGCCCAAAGATTGTAATAGACCAACTTTATTTGCTTGAGAAGTTAGCCTTAAAAGCACCGGTCCAGTGACAGGCGCCTGACTCACCAGATTTCTGGTCGGTTCTTGTACAAGCTGATGAAAGGTGAGGTCACGAGCTGCTTGATGTTGGAAAGGGAGGAACCCGTCAGCGGAAACATCATATCATTTTAGTGCTCACTTTAGGATAGCCCGAAATTTCAGCCTTCAGTAGTTATGGGCAGCTGATTTTCTCCAATTCCGATGTTCATAAATGAATAAATTTTGGTAAGCCACATCATGCTAGTTATGGCTGTATCTGAATGTGGAACAATGCCAAGTTGGAGCTTCGCAAATCGTACTTGACTGTGAACAGCCCCGAGCCGCTCGTAGGAATGGAATGGAATCGAGGTTGCTGAACGACGGAGACCCAAGTGGCCCAAAGGCTCGTAAATGGACAGAAGGTTCGAACAGTTGAACAAAGAGCTGAGAAAATGAACAGATGGCCAATTTCAATGGAATGACTGAATTCAGTGTACCTCTGTTCGTACGTGCTCCGCTGCTACTTGTCAGAGACCGCAGCACTTAGTGTCAAAATGCCAAGAACCAGGCCATTGCTGTCCATCAGCCATCAATGGGTGGAATTCGGATTGCCAACACTTCAGCAGTCGGCTTGCCACAGATGAACCCAAGTGCTGTTTAGTCACTATTGGAAAGTAAAACCAAGAACTACAAGGAATAGCCGTACCCACTTTGGCACACACATATCCGGTAGGCGCGCTGTGACCCAATTTTATCGGGGTGAAGTGAACTCTGGGCTCCTGGTATCATCTGCCAAAAGTGCATAATACTGTTCCATGGTGAGTGCCATTTACCTCAGTGATTCCGGTTCAATAGTCCTCGTAAGTCGAACAGCAATGGATGGGTCGGCACCGCCCGGTTGCCACTGGCCGGAAGCCCTCCGCTGCAGCTCGCTGAAAAGGCTCGTCGAAAACGGCTGCCCAGTTATCTGTAGCCTCCTCACCACATGAAAATTTCGGATACAGAGACCAATTTACGCTATTTCTCCTTTCTCGGATCCACGCACAAGCTTTACCAATTTTTTAGGCGTCTTCCAGGAGGGAGGTTCTGGGGGATACTTATGAACCCCCTCTTCAGACAGTAAGACGGTCCTGAAATCCTTCTAGCCTGTTCTTCAGAACTGAGGGCAATCATCAGATTCCGGAGTTTTCCGGACTTCTGAAATTTATTCAGTCTAAGTGCAGGTCCAATATGGACTGTTTTTGTAACTTCCATTTCTTCTTCCGTAAACAGCTTGCCCAGAATCAACCCGAGTTGATAACAGTTATAATAAAAATGATTTGTTTCTGAAAGGCCCGAGGCATGCATGCATGATCAAAATGTCATAGACGGATACATTAACAAATATTCCGTGATTATGTAGAAAGGTATATGGGTGGTACACAAGAGATAAAGTCGACGTACATAGGTGGAATACAAATGTAAAATAAATATAAGAAAAATGTGTGCACCCAAGGGAGTGGCGTAGGGAGCATTAAATGTGTTTATTGAGGAAGTCTAGTTGGTGGCCAGCGAACCCGAAAGTCAAGGTCGGGCGGTGGAGTCTGACTGATTCATGTGTAGATAGCTGAATGTCAGGAGTTGTACATGAGGGGAGCAAGAATGTGGTTTTATTGGCTGTGTTAACAAAATACGATTAGGAATAAATTTATAAGCATGGAGAGGGAATGGATAGAAATGATGCATTGTTACGCTACGATAAATGATCAGTGGCAGGTTGCAGAACGCTGTTGAACATGGAGCAAGCGGAACAAACTTCAAAAGGTGAGTCAAATATACACTATAGGCGGCTTTAAGATACAGATATGCTCAGGATAGATACATATAAGGAGAGGCGGTTGGATGTCGCAGGGAGATGGCCATCAAAAGCTAGACGATATGAAGCGAAAATACGCTCCATGTCAACAACTACATGTGGAGCATCAGAGGAAAATTGTGACACATTGTTTATTTGTAGCAAATGGAAAGTGCTGAATCTTCAGAGAGAAATGTCGGTCTCAAGGACACCGAAATGGTGTCAGCTGTATTGAACAGTTTGGGAAGGATGAGAAGAGCAATCAAAGAAAGCAATTAGGAGTAATTGGATCACCTTCGTCAAAGTAAGTGCACCATGATATGACCGTTCAATATTAGGGAAGCAGTAGGAAGTGGACGTACATTTCGAAGCAGCAAGATGATGATGGAGACTGCGAGAAAACGTAGAGGAATTATAATCACCTAGAGGTCGTACTATTGAGGAATTAGAGCATTGAAAAGGAACTGGGCTGTAAACCGGACTGGGGTGTATGGACTGCAGTTGTACCGGTGAAGAGTGTAGGGACAATATGGGAGTAAGGAAAATTCGAGGGGGCAGACAACATAGAATCTGTTTTGAAATTTCAAGGTGTAATGGTTTATGTACAACAGACGGTGTGTGGAGAGGCGGAGCAACTGAAAACTACAGCAAAATATCTATGGCGATCAGAATATAAGAAGGAACGTGCGAAAACTGGCCCGGCTGAAGTAGGTATATCATGAATGACTGGATCATTTTGCCACCGTCGTTGCAAGGTATGGGCCAAGAAAAAAGGGAATTGCAGGACAAGGGTACCTGGGGTTGAACATAATCACGAGAAATATATATATGCGTGGCAGGGACGGGGCGTTAGAGCTGGAGAGCTACATGCCTGCGAGCAGTTTCACGAATGGAACGAACCGAAGATGCCAATCGAAGCGTTCGCTGATAGAGAGGCCAGATGGATTAGTAGAACCGAGCACGAATTATAAGGTGGTTTCGGATCGATGATAGACTTGATGGTGCGAGATGCAGAGGTTGTAGCGCATTTTTTGACCTGGTGATTGAGCACGGGTGCGGATGTGGTTGATGACGAAAAATTATAACGGAACGGATAATGTAGACAGGTGTGCAAAAGGTGATGGGACGGTGGCGGTGGATACTGGGACGAAGTGGCTGGATGTGCTTACGAGAGGTTAAAACAGAAGGTGGTTATAGTGGTGAAAATGATCGATAGGTGAGCGTATTGTGATTAAGCGGATGCACTGAAATCATGCTAACGACATGCGGTTATATTGAATGCAGTAAGTCCGTGACGGTGAGGGCTTGAAATCCACAAGCGGTGCCAGTGGGTGGGGCTGCCAGTGAGCTGGGCAACCAACCTGAAAAAAGTTCCACGGATAAACACAAATGTGATCTACTAGACTAGTTGAGCCCGCATACCTTTGCGGACGGCAAGCACGTCCGATGTGCCCCGGCCAGGGCTGTGGATCGGACGGCACCCCTCCCCGCTGGGACTGACGCTAATAGTCACTGATGGTTGTTTTTTTGCGCAGTCCAAATATGAAGGTATAAGATCCAGTGTCAGATGTCCAAGTTGCAAGGGGTCTCATAGGGAGCGGCCAGTGGAGCCGGCGGCTGTTAAAAGGCCATACTGCAGGTCTATCTAGGCGCGTAACTATTGTTAGTGATCTTCAGGATGCACGGGATCATAAACAAGTCTTCACTCGTGAGGGGGTTTTGCCATGGCTTCTGGGCTGCTGAGTACAGGAAATCATTGTTAGCCGGGTGAAGGCAACTTCATGCTGAATGATGTGACCCCCTCCCACTTATTTTTACTACTCATGCGTTTACCGAGAGATCCGCCTGTCTTAATGTTTCAGCAGTCTTTGGTTGACACACCATCATCCCTCTTCGAAGCCAAGTGATGGTAACTTGAGTTCACTTTCTTTTTAATTTGGCGAGCATCTACAGACGTCGTAACGTCAACTGCTGCGTACTAGGCAGAGGAGGTTTTGTCCTCCACAGAAATCTCCGCCGATGACCTACTGAGAATCGCTTCAGTTGGCGGCCAGTCCGGTAGGGCCTGAAGCTTTGTCACGATATCGTTGAAGCACATGGATGTAGTACCGGATTCTGCTCTTTGCCTCAGTCACTTGTACTTCTTGGTGAAGAATTGCGGCACAGATATGTGTATCCGTATGTAACATCCATTGAATTTCGGAGGCTTTCTCCAGGGCACATAATCTTTTCGCAAACTCAGTAGTCGCAGACTTCAACAGGATCACTTTCATCCATCACGATTCAATAGTCATCTGGGAGAAACCAGACCCTTTGGGGTCTCAAAATATTGCACCAATCCGAAGGTTTGAACCCAATCGTCTGCTTTTGATGGATTTTTGTTCGGCTGTTATAGTCACTGCATTGAGAAGATAGCAAGAGCAGTTGGGAGCAGGGGAGGGAAGCGCCAACAAGAAAGATGAAAACAAGTTATCAACCAGTGTCGCTATGTGGGAAGTGCCCTTATCCTGGGACAAGTAGTTGCTGCTGGAGACTAAGGTAAAGACCTAACGGCTTTTTGAAAATATTCTCCTTTTGCTGAAGAAAAATGTCTTCCGAACGAGCTTTTCACAAAGTAACAAATCTGTAGCTGAAAATGTCAGTTTATTGAGAGGCATGTAGTCTCTTTCTAGGAGCCTTTCTTCTGTTACCGCGGGGAAAGCGAGCTGGACCGAAGGGGAAAATGCAACAGCTTAACCTGATTCAGAATAGCGAAACAACAAAGAAGGAAGCCTCTACATACCTGAAGTTGGGGGAGGGTAGAGTTTGAGGGATGGCGAGTGGACGGGGTAGGATAGGTACCGCAGTTCTCATGCGGCTTTGCTTAAGATCCTCGAGAAGCTCTTTGAGATCTCACGATCGCGAATAAGACAGGCATGCACTACTTGGATACGGTACTCCAGCAGAGGATGTGGTTACTTGCCAAAATTACGGGAAGTCACCCCTGAAAATGCTTGGTAAGCACCTCAGAACCACATTTAGAAGGTAAAAGGCTGGCAAGCCCTCGGGTTGGTGGTGAGGGAGGACCAAATCATAATTTAAACAAAAACCGAGAAATTTGTTTCGATCGATCCCCGGCTGTATCGTCACTCCCTAAATGGAGAAAAACGACCAGCTGCGGGGCCAAACGACACGCCCAAGATTTCGCCTTTATTAGCCAGGAGGTTTCACTCCCCTGGCCAAAGTCTCCTTTCATTACCTACACTCTCGCGGTGCTGAAGTGTAGAGCTCCCGGGGGTTACATCTCCAGCATACATAGCAAAGCTCACCGGATAGGTTGCAGGAGTATAATGTACGCTGGTCAGGAACAAAGAGGCACTTGGGACCAATACCTGTGGGGTACCAGTTGTTATTGATGCAAACTGTGGAAATAATGTCCTTCGTCCTAGCTACAAAGGTGCGGTCGATGAGGAGGCAGCGTAAAATGTCCGTGTTGAAGCCCGTGGTTTATGCTCGCAAAATACCAGGAAGGGGGACCTGTGGAACCTAGCCGATTGCCTCAGAGAAGTCGATAAATGCACTGCGTGAAAGCTGACCATCATCCTTTGCTTCACCTAGACTACCCATGAAAGAAAATGTCCATGCATCTGATGGTCTGTCAGGAAGAAACCCATGTTGGGACGGGGACAGGGTCCCATTTTCTTGCAGATGGGAAATAATGTCATTCTTTTGAATGCGAACAAAATTTTGATGGTGATATCAGTCAGACTTACAAATCTGAAACTGTAAGGTAGATTCCCATCACCTTTCTAATAGTTCAGCTCAGTTCAGTCTGCACAAAACAGGCAATAAGCACGGCCAGTCGGGCGTCCAGAATTCCCTTGATGGTATGTATACCAGTTATGCAACCATCACCGCACAGCGCACTTCGTCTGGAACTTGAGAGAGAAAGGTAAACCTCATCGGACATCAAACGCGAGAGACAATATGCCTCAAGAGCTTTCGCCGAGACCGTATGCGACAAAAAAAACATCAACTAAAGCACACCCCAGACAGACCACGGGCTGCTCATCATCCGTCTAGTTAACGTACTCAAGGCTCGCTACGAAAAAATATCTCGTAACACCTGCGATCTGGGGCAACTTTGAGGGACTGGAGGGTTTGCAGATCTATCACTTCACCAGGCAGACTTTTCCAACTGTTCACCACTCTGTTGCTGAAGAATTGCGATCTAGTCATAAACCTAGTTCGAACTTTCGTCGTCTCCATTTCGCGCCCCCTTTTTTCTGGAGTCCAATGCCGTTTGGCACAGACTATCCTGCCTAAGTCCAGAAAAACCCTTCATTATCTTAAAGGTCTCTGTGAGAACCCTTTGAAGTCTTCTCCCTTCCAACGGGAAGAAATTCATATTGCTTTGTCTCTGTTTGTGAGTCTCACTATTCTACCCTTCAACCATTCGCACAGCGAGACACTAAGCTTCCACTAAAAGGGTGGCGTCCTTTTTGTAGAAGGGTGATGAAGCCTGCATGCTGCCTTCTACGTACGATCGTACCATAGCCACGCAAATAGGTGCGAATATTTCCAGCTGCCAACAGGGCAACTCTGATCGCAGGCTAAAGAGCTCCCCACGAGCCATTTGTGCGGCAGCATTGCCTTGGTCTGACCATTGGAATTTACTGCTCATCAAGACCACCAGGTCCCCTACCTTACCACAGGAAAGGAAGTCCGCAGCCACCTACATATTGGCCCACCTATACCGGATATCTCCATCTAGAATGGCAACAAGTGATGAATAACTAAGTCGGAGGCCTTGCTCAAGGTGAAGTGAAGTGCCTCAACTTGCTTTCCTTAATACAGTCATCGATTCGATTTCTATAAGAAGCTCAAGGGATTGGCCGGACAATATCTTTCTTTTGGGCATCCATGCAGGACTGGGCTTATCATGGAATATACCAGTAGGTGCTGACAGGTTTTTTCGCGGATGGTGTTAGATAGGATGCTGGTCAGGCTTACCGGCCAGCAGTTATGCATGGCCTACCTAGGTTTTCTCTCATATATGGCCACGACGGCCGAGAATTTTCAGCCCCAAAGCAGCTTACTCTGGTCCAAAGTGGACCTGCCCAGCCCGCATACCGAAGGGGCCATGATATCCTTCAAAAGGCCTGATATTATCTGGGTGGATACCATCCGGACCTACTGAATGGTGGCTGTTTGGTTCCTGTAATTGCTTGGGCACGGTTTTCCTGGCGAGATTTGGCTAGTTCACCTGCAGGAGAGGAAGTAACAGAGCCTAACTGACTCTTACTCTGCAATCTACCCTATTTACCCTACCGAAGTATTCATTCAGGGAGTCTGATTTGCCCTGGCCGTCAATTACGATACCGTGTTCCCTTAGTTGATAGTGGACCTTCAGCCTTCATTGTTAAGCCTTTCGACTGCTCATAGCTATAGAATGTTTTCGGCTGCTGCCTTAATCTGGAACTCTCGCTTCCAAGTCTGTTTTCTGAGCTTTGCGTAACGGGTCCCGGCTATTCGAAGGCCGGATGTTTTGTAATATTTCCAGCCGTGGTTTCTTAGTTTTGTGGTTTCGGCTATTGCAGCCTTCCACAACATAGGTTAGCCTTCCCTTCTCCGTTTCAATTGTGCGAACGCCGCTCGGAGGGCATTTAGGGATCTCTCCGTGACCTGCTAGCTTCCCATCCGCAGAGGCCCTTTCTACTGTGCCCCATGTCGGCCCAATCTTCTTACTGCTAACCTTACCTATGTCAGCAATATCAAAATTCCCAACCAGCCTTGAGAGTACCTCGGGAAACAGTATGCATGGGGTGAACTATACTCACACGCGGTCACTCTTACCTAGCTTTGCACAGTGCTGAATTTCAGATTCACCACTGGGGAGATTTGTCTTGCCCGATCCAGAAAGGATGGATGGCTTCCAAGCCCACATCCAGTGTTTTTCTACAAAATTCCGATGCAACGCATTATCATACAGCCATTCTTAATAGGTTTCTCGTGATCACAGCATGCAGACTTCAACGGCCCAGTCAAAGTACTGAAGACTGAAGTCTCCCACGATGAGGGTCTTTTGTGCCTCCCTGACTAATTCATCCAGGGTCTGCGGGAAGCAAATATCCCCATCGAGGTTTGTACTTGGAGCCCTGTAAGCACTGAGGACGTCAACTCTTCTGTCCGGAGGGATGATTGCAACTGCGCGCAAATGGACTCCATGAGTGAACATCTTCTGAGGCTCAAGATGGTTTGTACCTGGCCTTTAGAGAATGGCTACCGCTCGGTCAAGGCAATCCTGCTCCCTATCCGGCCTATAGATTGCAAAACCGTTACTCATTGGTCCTGACACAGGGTTTTTGGAAGCCGTGTCCGTGAAGGCCGTTGTTGACTCTGTGCTTCCCAGCGGTTTTGGCGAGTTCCATCCACCTGTTTCTAATACTACACCCGTTGGCACATAACACCACCACTTTCGTTCCTTCGCTTGGGTGTCTCTTATTGCTTTCTCCTGTCTGGTTCTCGGGCGCAACTCCTGAGACTATCGTAAGGTTTTGCACCCGTCGTCCTAGCTGATGTGCATGACGTCGGCTGATGATCTAAGATTCTCGATGTCTCCCAACCCATCTACGTGGGGGTCGCCATACCATCCAGACTAGCGAAGGTAGCGCTATCCTCCAACTCCGGACAGTACTGCCAGTTTTCTTCCCCCAGCATGTCGTCGAATATGATTACTTCAGGCCACGTAAGCAGCTTCATTACTGTAGCCAGGGTGGGGGCCCAAGAGCCGACCATAACCGTCTGTTCTCCTTGGGAAGTCCTCACGTGTGCCCTGGTTGGTCAAGCCGGGTTTTCTTCTGGTGCTAGACCACTGCAATTCGCCCTGTCATAGACCCTCCTCCTGCCTATCTCTCGCCCGGCTTCCGATCCTTTGAAGAAGGGCTCCTCCTGTTTTAGGATCGGGAGCCTACGGTTTGAGAGCCTGCCCGTCGTTGAGATCCGCCATTGCAGATACCTCAATATGTATTCTAACACCAGGAGCTCGGGGTCATCCGCCCTAGCCAGCCCATTGCCCACCATAATAAACTCACTCTTATTTTCGGGCTGTCTTTCCCTTCAAAGCTTCTGCGCAGCCCACAATTCCTCGTCCGTCTGCCTCAAGGGGGTTGAGACATCGACCGCAAGGCAACCTCCTGGAACTCGCCCAGTCGCCTCCATCAATTTCCTCTCAGGCATGCCTACAGCTTCCGCAAACTACTTTCTGCCACCTGATTGCGGTGTTTTGGAGCTCACATCCGTGGTGCTGCCTGATGAGTTTTGGTTCTGTCTCCGAGCCTACAGTCTAGAGGCTGAACATGCCTTTTCCTCGAAAGAAACACGTACCCATTCAGCCCATGGGTTCTGTATGCTGAGGGTAACTGTGTCCTTCGCCAACCCTGAGCATCTTCGATGAGCCCAACTCTTGCTCTCCCCACACTTTATACTGTTCGCCACACGTTTTCACATTTTAGATCTGAGGCACTGGTCAGAAGTGCCTGGCACATCGAGGGTTACAAAAGGTAGGTGAAAATAGCGTAAATGCTCTTTATTCCAAAGCAAATCTTTGAATCTTGATATTACCACCCTTTGACCCAGATTCACAAAAACTCTAAGCGGAAAATCATCACCTTATAACAACACCAAATACTACTTAGTAGTACTGCGAGAAGAATAAAAAGTATGCGCCAAATAAAGCGCAACTTGAAGGCAATTCTGGTATATTCAGTGTTGTAATCAACCTGGGGTGTTTTATAAAGCTATTCAAAAACTCGACTTAAGAGCGACAGCACTGAGAATTCAAACCACAAGGTACTCTCTTCATGATCAGTTCTACAACTACCTTCTACTAGCTGCTGAATAAAGTTTCATTGGCGACACAGCTGGAAAAGAAGTGCAGAAGTAGCCGATAATGCTCCCGCCATCTCCTCAAACAGGCCGGAATGGTTTAAATCTCGTTCCGTAGAGCAATACTTGTTGGGTTCACAGAAATGTTGAGTAAATGTACAGGTGAAAAGTGATATGACTAGGGGTACGGGCCAGAGGTGTTAGGTGCGTGGTGGAGTGGAATGCTAATTGGGCTGTGATCTGCACGAAAGTGGGAGCTCAAGACCTTGACCACGTGGCTGGGAGATGTGAACAAGAAACCAGCAGGATTTTTAGGAGCTGGTAGTGTTGGGACTGCACCCCTTGGACAACGCGTGCACTAAAAGAAAAGGCTTTATTGGTCAGCACTCATGCTAGTACTACGAGTTGGACTGCTTTTTCATATATCCTTATCTTTACATCTGTTCCGGATGACCCTGAAGGTTTTTGCATTACATGCCCTGCCTGCGGTCCTACTTAGCAGAGAGGCCTGCGCTTTATTCCAGAAGGCTTCCGGCGGGACGGGCGAGAGCGCCTACTTGTCTGTGGGGGTCCGACTCCGGGGAATGTTCGCCTAACAGCCTAGGAAAACACATCTTCGAAAATGACTGCTATCTCATCAGCAGATTGACCCAGGTCAGCTGAGTTCAAGCGGGTGTGGAGGATGCCATCACCCCGATGTAAAGAAGTCCCTGCGAAGGAGCCCAGACTTTTGTCCACTGAGAGAAGAGGGGCCCATTGCACAATATAATCAAATCTGATAGAAACGAAATACCTCCATCAACAGGTGACAAGCGATGCACCAACTCTACCTGGAACCATACAATATTGATCGTATCTTTCGCAGCTCCAAACTGTAGCAAAGTTGACTGTGAGTCCGCCTCCTATATCCTACCCCGGCTTGGATACTGTACAGTTATTTCCCACCATACTTCTAATTCCGCCACAATTACCCTTGCTCCATAACCCATCGCCAGCTTAGTGATCCGATTAAGCCGAAACTATCATAGAATGGTCACCTTGGGCTGAACTTGATCTTCTTATTCAAGATGGTGCACTACCGTATACGTGCGACTTACCACGTATCCTTTAACCACATGAGCTCCACCCCCTTCGGAATTTGTTCTTTTTTGCTTTGGCTTCACGGTGCCCATCGGACCTCGACTCAATTTTTTCACACGGTTTGATGAGGAATGTGGAATAAACTGCCTGCGCTATGCATTGCTACACCTCGTCTATATTTCCGAGTATGATCCGCAATTGCCTTGCGATTTTTAACTCCATTACTCCAGTGATGTATTACTGTCGATACCGCATTGAAATGAGGTAGGCAGTGAGGCCGTTAAAATCGTTAATACAACCTCCTGGACCAAGGTAAAATAATCTACCATTATCATTGTCGTCTTTATCATTACAGACCTGCATTCTACATCCATTCGTTTACCTCGGCCTCTTCCGGATCCTCTTCAATTTAGCTGTTGATTGTTGAAACTTAGCTGCGGCCCACTCCGACTGCGTTTTTCTTCCTATCCCTCTTTTACGGTTTTCCATCCGTTAGAATGTGTCATTTTGGACTTCCTGTAGCTCTGGGTGCAACCTCCGCCACTAGCCTGGCCGCCGCATCCGTATATCTGTGCCCGCCAACCAATCATTGTTTTCGCGAGCCCTGACATTCAGCGCCCTTCACAGGTGTGCCAATTTATAATGGAATACTCCATCCCGTCGGTTGTGCTACAAGCGCATGAGGATGTCACTGTGCTCACTATTTCTCAACCCATAGATTCAGGGCGCTGTCATCTTTGCCGATTTGGCTGGCGCATATCGGGCGCGCGGGACCTTGGCAACCACGAGCTGCGGCATTTAGGCTGACGAATTGCACCTCCTGTCATCAGAAACGGTTTTTGGGTTGGTGTACTTAGAACCGTCAGTGTCATCCACTGGCATGATTCACGGTTCAAAATATAGCTACGGTAACGTCTGCATGGCTGCTGCAGTACCATCTTTCCCGCTGTCTCCCCTAGTTGCGATTGATTCCTCACCATCCCTGCTGTCAGAGTCTCCTCTATAGCTCGGTTATCAGCCGTGCTGGTTCCACTAATATATTCTCGTGATTATGGATGCGAAATGCCCACCTCCAGGTTTCAAAGCGTCTTTGCGGTGCACTTTGATTGTTCATGCAACTTCTCGTCAATCATTCCGGTACATTCTTTATTGCCTGCTTTTCACGCGATGCATCCGTGGCTGATCACCAACTTCGTCTCTAAACATGCCCATTCTCCATGGCCGAACCCGCTACTGCTATTAATATATTCATTCATTTGTACGTTTAATAATGCCGCCCGCTACCTTGCGGCCACCATCAAAGGACTTCCGCTGCCGAAACATCTTTCCGTAATCCTACAGCAGTCACTGACATAACCAGTGATTGTCCGCAACCTCAGCTAGTCTAATTGTCCCCCTACACAACTCTCTTCAACTGCATTTTCATGAAATAGCAGCGAGCCATGTCCTACTTATGCCTGCATAACTCAAATAGATCCAACCTTCAGCTTTACCTCCCTGCTATTATAGCATATAACACAAAACAAAATGATGGCTTATGTATGTACCCTTGCCTTTTTTATTCCCCACCACTACATGTGTATGATAGCCCATTCTGTAATCTTCATAACCTCATGCCCCAAATCGCTTTACTGACCCGGTTAGTTAGAAACTTGGAACATTGGGTCCCCTTTATCCAATTCACTAGAACAGAGAGAAGACACAACTGGCAAGATGTAAGCATTTCATTTACTCTTGTCAACCGCGGACGTAAAACGTGTCAGTATATATACATGGTAAAGTAGGGGGTAGATGCAACAGTAAAGTAGGCACGATCAAAATTTCTTACAGTGCGTACGTTGGGGAGAGTGAAGTCCGTCTTGTTACCGCCTTGGCATTAAATTTTTTGCTGGCATCTCAACACCCATCTAACATAAATTGGTCAGTTTGCCAAACTCTTGATATTTTTCTTCCTGCCGTCCTCTTCATCCCCAAACTTGCAGCCACTCTCCATTCCCAGATTTACCAGTCGTTTGCCATATATATATATATATATATATATATATATATATGATTCTCTCAGTATACGGTTGCCAGTCTTTGTGGTTTTCTTCTTTGAGTTACGTTTATTACTTCACATCCAATGTTCGAACCCTTTTCTTCGTCTCAGATTCTTCGGCACTCCAGCTCTATCCCCCTGTCGCATGTGAAAATTATAAAAACGAGTGAACTCTTGCCTTCCATATGCTCTATCATCAACTCTGCTTGCCATCAGGTAAGTTCACTTCAGCTTACTATCTTAGATCGATTAATCACCTAGTGTGTAGTTTTCATGTAAACTTATCAGGGTGCACTCATTAGATAGTGACCCGTTCACCGAATGCTCACCAGTTTTCTTCCGAGTAGTTCCCTTTTTATCACTCTGCCAGCCTCTTCGTATCCTCAGATGTGCTACTTGATTTTGTTGAACTGATTCCACCAGTGCCCGTCCAGCATACCCCAGTTCTATTTTTATTGAATGACTTTTTTTCTGCATCGTGTGGTCAGTCACCATTCCTCTCTTCAGCTACATAGTCAAGCAGCTCCTTTCTTCTTTGGCCGGTGAACGCTTCTCCTACCAGAAAGGCCGGGGATAGATTTACGCAAATTGTCGTCGATTTCTATGCTAGAGGCCCTTGTAACAGCTAAAAGTAGGCTCAAAAGAGCGTTTTATCAAGGTATTCCCATTTCCGTACTGATACTTTCCGACTATCTTATTGAGAAGTTCCCAATAAAAGAGTCACTAACCAGTTTCATTTGGGCCATTTCTTACATGATTACTCCATCTCTCCCGCAGGGTGAGTCCGGTATTTTCTAAATGACTGCCTCAGTCAGTATCTCGCCAAAGACTTTTACCACTAGTCTCGTCGTCCGCCTCAGTAAGCTCTCCTAGTTGTTCCATCACTCTACACATACGAGTTCCTTTTCCCTTTCATACTCGGCAGAATGCTAGTGACCCATCATATATCTGAGGGAGAATTCCTGTGAGCATATTTAAATGATCCAAATGTCCTTGGATTGTGGCAAATTTTCCATGTTCCACGAACACTTGTTCCTGTTCACATATATACACCACATTTTCAAGCAACTTCATCCGACTCCAGCGGAGGTGATCATCTAACCTTCAGTTCTGGCTTTTCTGGCGTCGTCGTCGTTTTAGTCCGTTTCAACTTTCTTTTTGCTTCTTCTTATGCACATATCTGCTCTAACCTATAAAATCTCTGGTTCCATCGTCGTTTTTATCATCTGACTGTGAGCAGCAGCATGTTTTGGACCACACCGTAAAGAACGATTACTATGGCCATTGCCAAATCTAGTGGGGATGGAGAACGGCCTAAGCGAGTTCAATCGGACCTTGTATATGCTGCACTCACGAGCTCTCGAGAAAGGAATCCGAAGGGAGTTTCCCAAAAGTGGCATCTGTGGTGTCTGCTTTAGGACAGCCGTTACTGGGTGAGCTTAACTCGTCATTGACTAACGGCTGGGTGCGGTCTTTGTGACTTTTCGATTAGTCCAATAGTTCTATTGGTACCAGATTACCGGAATAACTGCACGCAAGCAAGAGATAGATTACACTGAACGGTAGATTATTATTCCTGGAGAACATCATGATGGTTCACAGATTATCAGTGCTTGATAAGTTTGGAGTTTTTCACTGCAGGATGAGAGACAGAATCACAGTGGTTTGTGATGAACCCTTAAGTTTGATTTCTGCTGGAGTCCTGCTCAACTATGAAGTATACCAGAATGGACACTTAAGCGCCAATCACGTTGGAGGTGCGTCAATTTTTAGTGAGGGCTATGATCTGAAGCCAAAAAGCCACTACCAACTGCCGAAGCCCTGGAACCTAGTGGAAATACTCGGGAGCTTGCTGGGAAACCATGGTAAACGTGTTCGTTTTGGATGGTGGTTGTTGCGCTTAACTTCCAGGTCGCGAAGGTTTCATCACCACTCCAGGTAACACCGTCAGTGCGCAGGTGGAGATCCTTGTACCCATTTTTCACGTACCGAGTTTGTCCCGGACATGAGATTACTGTCTCGCGTAACCTTCACCTCCCGGATGATAGTAGTCTTAGGAGGTTGCCAATGGCACAAGTTCCACATTTTGAGCGCTCGGAGTAAATTCCTAAATTATGCAAAATGACCGTCGACATTCTGCGACACAGTATACATTCAAAACTTGACCAATGTATATTGATGCTGTTGTTTGCTTTTGCTATTATCATTTGTGTCCCATTGCTTGTTCTTATTCGTCTATTGTGTTTTTGTAGGCTTGGTCCACTGAGCCATCATGAAAACAGTTTAGTCAGTGTTCACGAGAACAATTTGGTTTTATGGTTGTGGGCTAGTAGGATTGATGTCCAGTCAGCTTGTTCACCATTTCTTGGGGCAGTTGACTTTCTAGCTTGTCAGAAGGTAGCAGATGTGACCGAATTCGATGTGTTCACTAAATGAGTCTGTTTAAGAACGCCGGGCTACTAACAACTCCTCCATATATCTCGCCGTTGCTTGGTTTAGAATATAAATTTAATCCTTTTGATTCACATGCGCTGATAATGAATACAACAATACCAGTAGATTGTTTCCGAGTAGTCCGGGGCGAGCTTGACACGCAAGCAGATACTGGAAATTATATGATCCTGTCGGTAATAACGTAGGCAGAAACAAGCTCAACAAAGAGTATCAAGGAGTTTACTTGGATACGATGATGGATACTAGTAAGACTCCTGGTTATTTTGAATGTCAAGTTCAAGTGGCATCCCTCCTGTAATGGCCAGGCCACAAGCGGCCTTGCAATTGTTCGATCCATGCAAGTGTTGGTGACTGTTGACACTTACTGAGCCTCGGCTCACGAAGCCCCTCACACGTTTTATTCTTTTATAGACTGAACACGTGAAACTTCCCGGAGGCGAATAACCTGAAGTTTATTATTTGGTGAATGGAGCATCGTATCGTTGATCAGGCTTCCCTCTGACCGGGACTTCAGCATTTTGGAGGCTTCTTAACTGGACCACCTTCCACTAGCTCAGGCCCTGCTCCTGCAAAAGGGAAAATCCCACGGGGCTTGTGCTCGCTTGGTTTGCTTTAGTTTTTTATGCTTTAGACTGACTGAGGTGATAGCAAACTGGACTCTCCACACATGCCTATTTACTCCCCGTTCTGAGTTTCAGCCATACACTCCCATGCATAGAAGGCGTGTGTGCTGACGTTAGCTACAAGAGTCGCTGTGGCTGTGACTCATCCTACTGCTCTGGATGACAATTCGATAAATTGGACGACAGATACGCCTTATTAGAGCATCACATATACATACATACACAAGAACGGGAGGAGAACTGCCAGCATTTTCCGTTCAAGCCTACCTAGCTTCCTTCCTCTCTGTAAACAGGGGCGTTTTCTGCTTTCTAGAAAACAACACACTGCCCAGTTTACGGCCCGACCTAACAGCAACTTACCTCGCACCAATCTGCAGCATCAGACCTGTATATAACCCACGGTAGGATGTGTCTTATACCCCACAGAGCTATTATAAGAACTTTTCTTTGGTGAGGTCACGAGCTGCTTGATGTTGAAAAAGGAGGAACCCGTCAGCGGAAACATCATATCATTTTAGTGCTCACTTTAGGATAGCCCGAGATTTCAGCCTTCAGTAGTTATGGGCAGCTGATTTTCTCCAATTCCGATGTTCATAAATGAATAAATTTTGTTAAGCCACATCTTGCTAGTTATGGCTGTATCTGAATGTGGAACAATGCCAAGTTGGAGCTTCGCAAATCGTACTTGACTGTGAACAGCCCCGAGCCGCTCGTAGGAATGGAATGGAATCGAGGTTGCTGAACGACGGAGACCCAAGTGGCCCAAAGGCTCGTAAATGGACAGAAGGTTCGAACAGTTGAACAAAGAGCTAAGAAAATGAACAGATGGCCAATTTCAATGGAATGACTGAATTCAGTGTACCTCTGTTCGTACGTGCTCCGCTGCTACTTGTCAGAGACCGCAGCACTTAGTGTCAAAATGCCAAGAACCAGGCCATTGCTGTCCATCAGCCATCAATGGGTGGAATTCGGATTGCCAACACTTCAGCAGTCGGCTTGCCACAGATGAACCCAAGTGCTGTTTAGTCACTATTGGAGAGTAAAACCAAGAACTACAAGGAATAGCCGTACCCACTTTGGCACACACATATCCGGTAGGCGCGCTGTGACCCAACTTTATCGGGGTGAAGTGAACTCTGGGCTCCTGGTATCATCTGCCAAAAGTGCATAATACTGTTCCATGGTGAGTGCCATTTACCTCAGTGATTCCGGTTCAATAGTCCTCGTAAGTCGAACAGCAATGGATGGGTCGGCACCGCCCGGTTGCCACTGGCCGGAAGCCCTCCGCTGCAGCTCGCTGAAAAGGCTCGTCGAAAACGGCTGCCCAGTTATCTGTAGCCTCCTCACCACATGAAAATTTCGGATACAGAGACCAATTTACGCTATTTCTCCTTTCTCGGATCCACGCACAAGCTTTACCAATTTTTTAGGCGTCTTCCAGGAGGGAGGTTCTGGGGGATACTTATGAACCCCCTCTTCAGACAGTAAGACGGTCCTGAAATCCTTCTAGCCTGTTCTTCAGAACTGAGGGCAATCATCAGATTCCGGAGTTTTCCGGACTTCTGAAATTTATTCAGTCTAAGTGCAGGTCCAATATGGACTGTTTTTGTAACTTCCATTTCTTCTTCCGTAAACAGCTTGCCCAGAATCAACCCGAGTTGATAACAGTTATAATAAAAATGATTTGTTTCTGAAAGGCCCGAGGCATGCATGCATGATCAAAATGTCATAGACGGATACATTAACAAATATTCCGTGATTATGTAGAAAGGTATATGGGTGGTACACAAGAGATAAAGTCGACGTACATAGGTGGAATACAAATGTAAAATAAATATAAGAAAAATGTGTGCACCCAAGGGAGTGGCGTAGGGAGCATTAAATGTGTTTATTGAGGAAGTCTAGTTGGTGGCCAGCGAACCCGAAAGTCAAGGTCGGGCGGTGGAGTCTGACTGATTCATGTGTAGATAGCTGAATGTCAGGAGTTGTACATGAGGGGAGCAAGAATGTGGTTTTATTGGCTGTGTTAACAAAATACGATTAGGAATAAATTTATAAGCATGGAGAGGGAATGGATAGAAATGATGCATTGTTACGCTACGATAAATGATCAGTGGCAGGTTGCAGAACGCTGTTGAACATGGAGCAAGCGGAACAAACTTCAAAAGGTGAGTCAAATATACACTATAGGCGGCTTTAAGATACAGATATTCTCAGGATAGATACATATAAGGAGAGGCGGTTGGATGTCGCAGGGAGATGGCCATCAAAAGCTAGACGATATGAAGCGAAAATACGCTCCATGTCAACAACTACATGTGGAGCATCAGAGGAAAATTGTGACACATTGTTTATTTGTAGCAAATGGAAAGTGCTGAATCTTCAAAGAGAAATGTCGGTCTCAAGGACACCGAAATGGTGTCAGCTGTATTGAACAGTTTGGGAAGGATGAGAGGAGCAATCAAAGAAAGCAATTAGGAGTAATTGGATCACCTTCGTCAAAGTAAGTGCACCATGATATGACCGTTCAATATTAGGGAAGCAGTAGGAAGTGGACGTACATTTCGAAGCAGCAAGATGATGATGGAGACTGCGAGAAAACGTAGAGGAATTATAATCACCTAGAGGTCGTACTATTGAGGAATTAGAGCATTGAAAAGGAACTGGGCTGTAAACCGGACTGGGGTGTATGGACTGCAGTTGTACCGGTGAAGAGTGTAGGGACAATATGGGAGTAAGGAAAATTCGAGGGGGCAGACAACATAGAATCTGTTTTGAAATTTCAAGGTGTAATGGTTTATGTACAACAGACGGTGTGTGGAGAGGCGGAGCAACTGAAAACTACAGCAAAATATCTATGGCGATCAGAATATAAGAAGGAACGTGCGAAAACTGGCCCGGCTGAAGTAGGTATATCATGAATGACTGGATCATTTTGCCACCGTCGTTGCAAGGTATGGGCCAAGAAAAAAGGGAATTGCAGGACAAGGGTACCTGGGGTTGAACATAATCACGAGAAATATATATATGCGTGGCAGGGACGGGGCGTTAGAGCTGGAGAGCTACATGCCTGCGAGCAGTTTCACGAATGGAACGAACCGAAGATGCCAATCGAAGCGTTCGCTGATAGAGAGGCCAGATGGATTAGTAGAACCGAGCACGAATTATAAGGTGGTTTCGGATCGATGATAGACTTGATGGTGCGAGATGCAGAGGTTGTAGCGCATTTTTTGACCTGGTGATTGAGCACGGGTGCGGATGTGGTTGATGACGAAAAATTATAACGGAACGGATAATGTGGACAGGTGTGCAAAAGGTGATGGGACGGTGGCGGTGGATACTGGGACGAAGTGGCTGGATGTGCTTACGAGAGGTTAAAACAGAAGGTGGTTATAGTGGTGAAAATGATCGATAGGTGAGCGTATTGTGATTAAGCGGATGCACTGAAATCATGCTAACGACATGCGGTTATATTGAATGCAGTAAGTCCGTGACGGTGAGGGCTTGAAATCCACAAGCGGTGCCAGTGGGTGGGGCTGCCAGTGAGCTGGGCAACCAACCTGAAAAAAGTTCCACGGATAAACACAAATGTGATCTACTAGACTAGTTGAGCCCGCATACCTTTGCGGACGGCAAGCACGTCCGATGTGCCCCGGCCAGGGCTGTGGATCGGACGGCACCCCTCCCCGCTGGGACTGACGCTAATAGTCACTGATGGTTGTTTTTTTGCGCAGTCCAAATATGAAGGTATAAGATCCAGTGTCAGATGTCCAAGTTGCAAGGGGTCTCATAGGGAGCGGCCAGTGGAGCCGGCGGCTGTTAAAAGGCCATACTGCAGGTCTATCTAGGCGCGTAACTATTGTTAGTGATCTTCAGGATGCACGGGATCATAAACAAGTCTTCACTCGTGAGGGGGTTTTGCCATGGCTTCTGGGCTGCTGAGTACAGGAAATCATTGTTAGCCGGGTGAAGGCAACTTCATGCTGAATGATGTGACCCCCTCCCACTTATTTTTACTACTCATGCGTTTACCGAGAGATCCGCCTGTCTTAATGTTTCAGCAGTCTTTGGTTGACACACCATCATCCCTCTTCGAAGCCAAGTGATGGTAACTTGAGTTCACTTTCTTTTTAATTTGGCGAGCATCTACAGACGTCGTAACGTCAACTGCTGCGTACTAGGCAGAGGAGGTTTTGTCCTCCACAGAAATCTCCGCCGATGACCTACTGAGAATCGCTTCAGTTGGCGGCCAGTCCGGTAGGGCCTGAAGCTTTGTCACGATATCGTTGAAGCACATGGATGTAGTACCGGATTCTGCTCTTTGCCTCAGTCACTTGTACTTCTTGGTGAAGAATTGCGGCACAGATATGTGTATCCGTATGTAACATCCATTGAATTTCGGAGGCTTTCTCCAGGGCACATAATCTTTTCGCAAACTCAGTAGTCGCAGACTTCAACAGGATCACTTTCATCCATCACGATTCAATAGTCATCTGGGAGAAACCAGACCCTTTGGGGTCTCAAAATATTGCACCAATCCGAAGGTTTGAACCCAATCGTCTGCTTTTGATGGATTTTTGTTCGGCTGTTATAGTCACTGCATTGAGAAGATAGCAAGAGCAGTTGGGAGCAGGGGAGGGAAGCGCCAACAAGAAAGATGAAAACAAGTTATCAACCAGTGTCGCTATGTGGGAAGTGCCCTTATCCTGGGACAAGTAGTTGCTGCTGGAGACTAAGGTAAAGACCTAACGGCTTTTTGAAAATATTCTCCTTTTGCTGAAGAAAAATGTCTTCCGAACGAGCTTTTCACAAAGTAACAAATCTGTAGCTGAAAATGTCAGTTTATTGAGAGGCATGTAGTCTCTTTCTAGGAGCCTTTCTTCTGTTACCGCGGGGAAAGCGAGCTGGACCGAAGGGGAAAATGCAACAGCTTAACCTGATTCAGAATAGCGAAACAACAAAGAAGGAAGCCTCTACATACCTGAAGTTGGGGGAGGGTAGAGTTTGAGGGATGGCGAGTGGACGGGGTAGGATAGGTACCGCAGTTCTCATGCGGCTTTGCTTAAGATCCTCGAGAAGCTCTTTGAGATCTCACGATCGCGAATAAGACAGGCATGCACTACTTGGATACGGTACTCCAGCAGAGGATGTGGTTACTTGCCAAAATTACGGGAAGTCACCCCTGAAAATGCTTGGTAAGCACCTCAGAACCACATTTAGAAGGTAAAAGGCTGGCAAGCCCTCGGGTTGGTGGTGAGGGAGGACCAAATCATAATTTAAACAAAAACCGAGAAATTTGTTTCGATCGATCCCCGGCTGTATCGTCACTCCCTAAATGGAGAAAAACGACCAGCTGCGGGGCCAAACGACACGCCCAAGATTTCGCCTTTATTAGCCAGGAGGTTTCACTCCCCTGGCCAAAGTCTCCTTTCATTACCTACACTCTCGCGGTGCTGAAGTGTAGAGCTCCCGGGGGTTACATCTCCAGCATACATAGCAAAGCTCACCGGATAGGTTGCAGGAGTATAATGTACGCTGGTCAGGAACAAAGAGGCACTTGGGACCAATACCTGTGGGGTACCAGTTGTTATTGATGCAAACTGTGGAAATAATGTCCTTCGTCCTAGCTACAAAGGTGCGGTCGATGAGGGGGCAGCGTAAAATGTCCGTGTTGAAGCCCGTGGTTTATGCTCGCAAAATACCAGGAAGGGGGACCTGTGGAACCTAGCCGATTGCCTCAGAGAAGTCGATAAATGCACTGCGTGAAAGCTGACCATCATCCTTTGCTTCACCTAGACTACCCATGAAAGAAAATGTCCATGCATCTGATGGTCTGTCAGGAAGAAACCCATGTTGGGACGGGGACAGGGTCCCATTTTCTTGCAGATGGGAAATAATGTCATTCTTTTGAATGCGAACAAAATTTTGATGGTGATATCAGTCAGACTTACAAATCTGAAACTGTAAGGAAGATTCCCATCACCTTTCTAATAGTTCAGCTCAGTTCAGTCTGCACAAAACAGGAAATAAGCACGGCCAGTCGGGCGTCCAGAATTCCCTTGATGGTATGTATACCAGTTATGCAACCATCACCGCACAGCGCACTTCGTCTGGAACTTGAGGGAGAAAGGTAAACCTCATCGGACATCGAACGCGAGAGACAATATGCCTCAAGAGCTTTCGCCGAGACCGTATGCGACAAAAAAAACATCAACTAAAGCACACCCCAGACAGACCACGGGCTGCTCATCATCCGTCTAGTTAACGTACTCAAGGCTCGCTACGAAAAAATATCTCGTAACACCTGCGATCTGGGGCAACTTTGAGGGACTGGAGGGTTTGCAGATCTATCACTTCACCAGGCAGACTTTTCCAACTGTTCACCACTCTGTTGCTGAAGAATTGCGATCTAGTCATAAACCTAGTTCGAACTTTCGTCGTCTCCATTTCGCGCCCCCTTTTTTCTGGAGTCCAATGCCGTTTGGCACAGACTATCCTGCCTAAGTCCAGAAAAACCCTTCATTATCTTAAAGGTCTCTGTGAGAACCCTTTGAAGTCTTCTCCCTTCCAACGGGAAGAAATTCATATTGCTTTGTCTCTGTTTGTGAGTCTCACTATTCTACCCTTCAACCATTCGCACAGCGAGACACTAAGCTTCCACTAAAAGGGTGGCGTCCTTTTTGTAGAAGGGTGATGAAGCCTGCATGCTGCCTTCTACGTACGATCGTACCATAGCCACGCAAATAGGTGCGAATATTTCCAGCTGCCAACAGGGCAACTCTGATCGCAGGCTAAAGAGCTCCCCACGAGCCATTTGTGCGGCAGCATTGCCTTGGTCTGACCATTGGAATTTACTGCTCATCAAGACCACCAGGTCCCCTACCTTACCACAGGAAAGGAAGTCCGCAGCCACCTACATATTGGCCCACCTATACCGGATATCTCCATCTAGAATGGCAACAAGTGATGAATAACTAAGTCGGAGGCCTTGCTCAAGGTGAAGTGAAGTGCCTCAACTTGCTTTCCTTAATACAGTCATCGATTCGATTTCTATAAGAAGCTCAAGGGATTGGCCGGACAATATCTTTCTTTTGGGCATCCATGCAGGGCTGGGCTTATCATGGAATATACCAGTAGGTGCTGACAGGTTTTTTCGCGGATGGTGTTAGATAGGATGCTGGTCAGGCTTACCGGCCAGCAGTTATGCATGGCCTACCTAGGTTTTCTCTCATATATGGCCACGACGGCCGAGAATTTTCAGCCCCAAAGCAGCTTACTCTGGTCCAAAGTGGACCTGCCCAGCCCGCATACCGAAGGGGCCATGATATCCTTCAAAAGGCCTGATATTATCTGGGTGGATACCATCCGGGCCTACTGAATGGTGGCTGTTTGGTTCCTGTAATTGCTTGGGCACGGTTTTCCTGGCGAGATTTGGCTAGTTCACCTGCAGGAGAGGAAGTAACAGAGCCTAACTGACTCTTACTCTGCAATCTACCCTATTTACCCTACCGAAGTATTCATTCAGGGAGTCTGATTTGCCCTGGCCGTCAATTACGATACCGTGTTCCCTTAGTTGATAGTGGACCTTCAGCCTTCATTGTTAAGCCTTTCGACTGCTCATAGCTATAGAATGTTTTCGGCTGCTGCCTTAATCTGGAACTCTCGCTTCCAAGTCTGTTTTCTGAGCTTTGCGTAACGGGTCCCGGCTATTCGAAGGCCGGATGTTTTGTAATATTTCCAGCCGTGGTTTCTTAGTTTTGTGGTTTCGGCTATTGCAGCCTTCCACAACATAGGTTAGCCTTCCCTTCTCCGTTTCAATTGTGCGAACGCCGCTCGGAGGGCATTTAGGGATCTCTCCGTGACCTGCTAGCTTCCCATCCGCAGAGGCCCTTTCTACTGTGCCCCATGTCGGCCCAATCTTCTTACTGCTAACCTTACCTATGTCAGCAATATCAAAATTCCCAACCAGCCTTGAGAGTACCTCGGGAAACAGTATGCATGGGGTGAACTATACTCACACGCGGTCACTCTTACCTAGCTTTGCACAGTGCTGAATTTCAGATTCACCACTGGGGAGATTTGTCTTGCCCGATCCAGAAAGGATGGATGGCTTCCAAGCCCACATCCAGTGTTTTTCTACAAAATTCCGATGCAACGCATTATCATACAGCCATTCTTAATAGGTTTCTCGTGATCACAGCATGCAGACTTCAACGGCCCAGTCAAAGTACTGAAGACTGAAGTCTCCCACGATGAGGGTCTTTTGTGCCTCCCTGACTAATTCATCCAGGGTCTGCGGGAAGCAAATATCCCCATCGAGGTTTGTACTTGGAGCCCTGTAAGCACTGAGGACGTCAACTCTTCTGTCCGGAGGGATGATTGCAACTGCGCGCAAATGGACTCCATGAGTGAACATCTTCTGAGGCTCAAGATGGTTTGTACCTGGCCTTTAGAGAATGGCTACCGCTCGGTCAAGGCAATCCTGCTCCCTATCCGGCCTATAGATTGCAAAACCGTTACTCATTGGTCCTGACACAGGGTTTTTGGAAGCCGTGTCCGTGAAGGCCGTTGTTGACTCTGTGCTTCCCAGCGGTTTTGGCGAGTTCCATCCACCTGTTTCTAATACTACACCCGTTGGCACATAACACCACCACTTTCGTTCCTTCGCTTGGGTGTCTCTTATTGCTTTCTCCTGTCTGGTTCTCGGGCGCAACTCCTGAGACTATCGTAAGGTTTTGCACCCGTCGTCCTAGCTGATGTGCATGACGTCGGCTGATGATCTAAGATTCTCGATGTCTCCCAACCCATCTACGTGGGGGTCGCCATACCATCCAGACTAGCGAAGGTAGCGCTATCCTCCAACTCCGGACAGTACTGCCAGTTTTCTTCCCCCAGCATGTCGTCGAATATGATTACTTCAGGCCACGTAAGCAGCTTCATTACTGTAGCCAGGGTGGGGGCCCAAGAGCCGACCATAACCGTCTGTTCTCCTTGGGAAGTCCTCACGTGTGCCCTGGTTGGTCAAGCCGGGTTTTCTTCTGGTGCTAGACCACTGCAATTCGCCCTGTCATAGACCCTCCTCCTGCCTATCTCTCGCCCGGCTTCCGATCCTTTGAAGAAGGGCTCCTCCTGTTTTAGGATCGGGAGCCTACGGTTTGAGAGCCTGCCCGTCGTTGAGATCCGCCATTGCAGATACCTCAATATGTATTCTAACACCAGGAGCTCGGGGTCATCCGCCCTAGCCAGCCCATTGCCCACCATAATAAACTCACTCTTATTTTCGGGCTGTCTTTCCCTTCAAAGCTTCTGCGCAGCCCACAATTCCTCGTCCGTCTGCCTCAAGGGGGTTGAGACATCGACCGCAAGGCAACCTCCTGGAACTCGCCCAGTCGCCTCCATCAATTTCCTCTCAGGCATGCCTACAGCTTCCGCAAACTACTTTCTGCCACCTGATTGCGGTGTTTTGGAGCTCACATCCGTGGTGCTGCCTGATGAGTTTTGGTTCTGTCTCCGAGCCTACAGTCTAGAGGCTGAACATGCCTTTTCCTCGAAAGAAACACGTACCCATTCAGCCCATGGGTTCTGTATGCTGAGGGTAACTGTGTCCTTCGCCAACCCTGAGCATCTTCGATGAGCCCAACTCTTGCTCTCCCCACACTTTATACTGTTCGCCACACGTTTTCACATTTTAGATCTGAGGCACTGGTCAGAAGTGCCTGGCATACCGAGGGTTACAAAAGGTAGGTGAAAATAGCGTAAATGCTCTTTATTCCAAAGCAAATCTTTGAATCTTGATATTACCACCCTTTGACCCAGATTCACAAAAACTCTAAGCGGAAAATCATCACCTTATAACAACACCAAATACTACTTAGTAGTACTGCGAGAAGAATAAAAAGTATGCGCCAAATAAAGCGCAACTTGAAGGCAATTCTGGTATATTCAGTGTTGTAATCAACCTGGGGTGTTTTATAAAGCTATTCAAAAACTCGACTTAAGAGCGACAGCACTGAGAATTCAAACCACAAGGTACTCTCTTCATGATCAGTTCTACAACTACCTTCTACTAGCTGCTGAATAAAGTTTCATTGGCGACACAGCTGGAAAAGAAGTGCAGAAGTAGCCGATAATGCTCCCGCCATCTCCTCAAACAGGCCGGAATGGTTTAAATCTCGTTCCGTAGAGCAATACTTGTTGGGTTCACAGAAATGTTGAGTAAATGTACAGGTGAAAAGTGATATGACTAGGGGTACGGGCCAGAGGTGTTAGGTGCGTGGTGGAGTGGAATGCTAATTGGGCTGTGATCTGCACGAAAGTGGGAGCTCAAGACCTTGACCACGTGGCTGGGAGATGTGAACAAGAAACCAGCAGGATTTTTAGGAGCTGGTAGTGTTGGGACTGCACCCCTTGGACAACGCGTGCACTAAAAGAAAAGGCTTTATTGGTCAGCACTCATGCTAGTACTACGAGTTGGACTGCTTTTTCATATATCCTTATCTTTACATCTGTTCCGGATGACCCTGAAGGTTTTTGCATTACATGCCCTGCCTGCGGTCCTACTTAGCAGAGAGGCCTGCGCTTTATTCCAGAAGGCTTCCGGCGGGACGGGCGAGAGCGCCTACTTGTCTGTGGGGGTCCGACTCCGGGGAATGTTCGCCTAACAGCCTAGGAAAACACATCTTCGAAAATGACCGCTATCTCATCAGCAGATTGACCCAGGTCAGCTGAGTTCAAGCGGGTGTGGAGGATGCCATCACCCCAATGTAAAGAAGTCCCTGCGAAGGAGCCCAGACTTTTGTCCACTGAGAGAAGAGGGGCCCATTGCACAATATAATCAAATCTGATAGAAACGAAATACCTCCATCAACAGGTGACAAGCGATGCACCAACTCTACCTGGAACCATACAATATTGATCGTATCTTTCGCAGCTCCAAACTGTAGCAAAGTTGACTGTGAGTCCGCCTCCTATATCCTACCCCGGCTTGGATACTATACAGTTATTTCCCACCATACTTCCAATTCCGCCACAATTACCCTTGCTCCATAACCCATCGCCAGCTTAGTGATCCGATTAAGCCGAAACTATCATAGAATGGTCACCTTGGGCTGAACTTGATCTTCTTATTCAAGATGGTGCACTACCGTATACGTGCGACTTACCACGTATCCTTTAACCACATGAGCTCCACCCCCTTCAGAATTTGTTCTTTTTTGCTTTGGCTTCACGGTGCCCATCGGACCTCGACTCAATTTTTTCACACGGTTTGATGAGGAATGTGGAATAAACTGCCTGCGCTATGCATTGCTACACCTCGTCTATATTTCCGAGTATGATCCGCGATTGCATTGCGATTTTTAACTCCATTACTCCAGTGATGTATTACTGTCGATACCGCATTGAAATGAGGTAGGCAGTGAGGCCGTTAAAATCGTTAATACAACCTCCTGGACCAAGATAAAATAATCTACCATTATCATTATCGTCTTTATCATTACAGACCTGCATTCTACATCCATTCGTTTACCTCGGCCTCTTCCGGATCCTCTTCAATTTTAGCTGTTGATTGTTGAAACTTAGCTGCGGCACACTCCGACTGCGTTTTTCTTCCTATCCTTCTTTTACGGTTTTCCATCCGTTAGAGTGTGTCATTTTGGACTTCCTGTAGCTCTGGGTGCAACCTCCGCCACTAGCCTGGCCTCCGCATCCGTATATCTGTGCCCGCCAACCAATCATTGTTTTCGCGAGCCCTGACATTCAGCGCCCTTCACAGGTGTGCCAATTTATAATGGAATACTCCATCCCGTCGGTTGTGCTACAAGCGCATGAGGATGTCACTGTGCTCACTATTTCTCAACCCATAGATTCAGGGCGCTGTCATCTTTGCCGATTTGGCTGGCGCATATCGGGCGCGCGGGACCTTGGCAACCACGAGCTGCGGCATTTAGGCTGACGAATTGCACCTCCTGTCATCAGAAACGGTTTTTGGGTTGGTGTACTTAGAACCGTCAGTGTCATCCACTGGCATGATTCACGGTTCAAAATATAGCTACGGTAACGTCTGCATGGCTGCTGCAGTACCATCTTTCCCGCTGTCTCCCCTAGTTGCGATTGATTCCTCACCATCCCTGCTGTCAGAGTCTCCTCTATAGCTCGGTTATCAGCCGTGCTGGTTCCACTAATATATTCTCGTGATTATGGATGCGAAATGCCCACCTCCAGGTTTCAAAGCGTCTTTGCGGTGCACTTTGGTTGTTCATGCAACTTCTCGTCAATCATTCCGGTACATTCTTTATTGCCTGCTTTTCACGCGATGCATCCGTGGCTGATCACCAACTTCGTCTCTAAACATGCCCATTCTCCATGGCCGAACCCGCTACTGCTATTAATATATTCATTCATTTGTACGTTTAATAATGCCGCCCGCTACCTTGCGGCCACCATCAAAGGACTTCCGCTGCCGAAACATCTTTCCGTAATCCTACAGCAGTCACTGACATAACCAGTGATTGTCCGCAACCTCAGCTAGTCTAATTGTCCCCCTACACAACTCTCTTCAACTGCATTTTCATGAAATAGCAGCGAGCCATGTCCTGCTTATGCCTGCATAACTCAAATAGATCCAACCTTCAGCTCTACCTCCCTGCTATTATAGCATATAACACAAAACAAAATGATGGCTTATGTATGTACCCTTGCCTTTTTTATTCCCCACCACTACATGTGTATGATAGCCCATTCTGTAATCTTCATAACCTCATGCCCCAAATCGCTTTACTGACCCGGTTAGTTAGAAACTTGGAACATTGGGTCCCCTTTATCCAATTCACTAGAACAGAGAGAAGACACAACTGGCAAGATGTAAGCATTTCATTTACTCTTGTCAACCGCGGACGTAAAACGTGTCAGTATATATACATGGTAAAGTAGGGGGTAGATGCAACAGTAAAGTAGGCACGATCAAAATTTCTTACAGTGCGTACGTTGGGGAGAGTGAAGTCCGTCTTGTTACCGCCTTGGCATTAAATTTTTTGCTGGCATCTCAACACCCATCTAACATAAATTGGTCAGTTTGCCAAACTCTTGATATTTTTCTTCCTGCCGTCCTCTTCATCCCCAAACTTGCAGCCACTCTCCATTCCCAGATTTACCAGTCGTTTGCCATATATATATATATATATATATATATATATATATATATATATATATGATTCTCTCAGTATACGGTTGCCAGTCTTTGTGGTTTTCTTCTTTGAGTTACGTTTATTACTTCACATCCAATGTTCGAACCCTTTTCTTCGTCTCAGATTCTTCGGCACTCCAGCTCTATCCCCCTGTCGCCACTACATAATTCGCATGTGAAAATTATAAAAACGAGTGAACTCTTGCCTTCCATATGCTCTATCATCAACTCTGCTTGCCATCAGGTAAGTTCACTTCAGCTTACTATCTTAGATCGATTAATCACCTAGTGTGTAGTTTTCATGTAAACTTATCAGGGTGCACTCATTAGATAGTGACCCGTTCACCGAATGCTCACCAGTTTTCTTCCGAGTAGTTCCCTTTTTATCACTCTGCCAGCCTCTTCGTATCCTCAGATGTGCTACTTGATTTTGTTGAACTGATTCCACCAGTGCCCGTCCAGCATACCCCAGTTCTATTTTTATTGAATGACTTTTTTTCTGCATCGTGTGGTCAGTCACCATTCCTCTCTTCAGCTACATAGTCAAGCAGCTCCTTTCTTCTTTGGCCGGTGAACGCTTCTCCTACCAGAAAGGCCGGGGATAGATTTACGCAAATTGTCGTCGATTTCTATGCTAGAGGCCCTTGTAACAGCTAAAAGTAGGCTCAAAAGAGCGTTTTATCAAGGTATTCCCATTTCCGTACTGATACTTTCCGACTATCTTATTGAGAAGTTCCCAATAAAAGAGTCACTAACCAGTTTCATTTGGGCCATTTCTTACATGATTACTCCATCTCTCCCGCAGGGTGAGTCCGGTATTTTCTAAATGACTGCCTCAGTCAGTATCTCGCCAAAGACTTTTACCACTAGTCTCGTCGTCCGCCTCAGTAAGCTCTCCTAGTTGTTCCATCACTCTACACATACGAGTTCCTTTTCCCTTTCATACTCGGCAGAATGCTAGTGACCCATCATATATCTGAGGGAGAATTCCTGTGAGCATATTTAAATGATCCAAATGTCCTTGGATTGTGGCAAATTTTCCATGTTCCACGAACACTTGTTCCTGTTCACATATATACACCACATTTTCAAGCAACTTCATCCGACTCCAGCGGAGGTGATCATCTAACCTTCAGTTCTGGCTTTTCTGGCGTCGTCGTCGTTTTAGTCCGTTTCAACTTTCTTTTTGCTTCTTCTTATGCACATATCTGCTCTAACCTATAAAATCTCTGGTTCCATCGTCGTTTTTATCATCTGACTGTGAGCAGCAGCATGTTTTGGACCACACCGTAAAGAACGATTACTATGGCCATTGCCAAATCTAGTGGGGATGGAGAACGGCCTAAGCGAGTTCAATCGGACCTTGTATATGCTGCACTCACGAGCTCTCGAGAAAGGAATCCGAAGGGAGTTTCCCAAAAGTGGCATCTGTGGTGTCTGCTTTAGGACAGCCGTTACTGGGTGAGCTTAACTCGTCATTGACTAACGGCTGGGTGCGGTCTTTGTGACTTTTCGATTAGTCCAATAGTTCTATTGGTACCAGATTACCGGAATAACTGCACGCAAGCAAGAGATAGATTACACTGAACGGTAGATTATTATTCCTGGAGAACATCATGATGGTTCACAGATTATCAGTGCTTGATAAGTTTGGAGTTTTTCACTGCAGGATGAGAGACAGAATCACAGTGGTTTGTGATGAACCCTTAAGTTTGATTTCTGCTGGAGTCCTGCTCAACTATGAAGTATACCAGAATGGACACTTAAGCGCCAATCACGTTGGAGGTGCGTCAATTTTTAGTGAGGGCTATGATCTGAAGCCAAAAAGCCACTACCAACTGCCGAAGCCCTGGAACCTAGTGGAAATACTCGGGAGCTTGCTGGGAAACCATGGTAAACGTGTTCGTTTTGGATGGTGGTTGTTGCGCTTAACTTCCAGGTCGCGAAGGTTTCATCACCACTCCAGGTAACACCGTCAGTGCGCAGGTGGAGATCCTTGTACCCATTTTTCACGTACCGAGTTTGTCCCGGACATGAGATTACTGTCTCGCGTAACCTTCACCTCCCGGATGATAGTAGTCTTAGGAGGTTGCCAATGGCACAAGTTCCACATTTTGAGCGCTCGGAGTAAATTCCTAAATTATGCAAAATGACCGTCGACATTCTGCGACACAGTATACATTCAAAACTTGACCAATGTATATTGATGCTGTTGTTTGCTTTTGCTATTATCATTTGTGTCCCATTGCTTGTTCTTATTCGTCTATTGTGTTTTTGTAGGCTTGGTCCACTGAGCCATCATGAAAACAGTTTAGTCAGTGTTCACGAGAACAATTTGGTTTTATGGTTGTGGGCTAGTAGGATTGATGTCCAGTCAGCTTGTTCACCATTTCTTGGGGCAGTTGACTTTCTAGCTTGTCAGAAGGTAGCAGATGTGACCGAATTCGATGTGTTCACTGAATGAGTCTGTTTAAGAACGCCGGGCTACTAACAACTCCTCCATATATCTCGCCGTTGCTTGGTTTAGAATATAAATTTAATCCTTTTGATTCACATGCGCTGATAATGAATACAACAATACCAGTAGATTGTTTCCGAGTAGTCCGGGGCGAGCTTGACACGCAAGCAGATACTGGAAATTATATGATCCTGTCGGTAATAACGTAGGCAGAAACAAGCTCAACAAAGAGTATCAAAGAGTTTACTTGGATACGATGATGGATACTAGTAAGACTCCTGGTTATTTTGAATGTCAAGTTCAAGTGGCATCCCTCCTGTAATGGCCAGGCCACAAGCGGCCTTGCAATTGTTCGATCCATGTAAGTGTTGGTGACTGTTGACACTTACTGAGCCTCAGCTCACGAAGCCCCTCACACGTTTTATTCTTTTATAGACCGAACACGTGAAACTTCCCGGAGGCGAATAACCGGTCCCTTCAGATTACAGCCGGAATCGACTGGAGGCCTCTGAAAACAAAGTTTTAAACCTAATAAGGACTAGAATTACACCAAAACGGATAACCTACTGTTGTGAACGTTTATTTACTGGTTTTATGTGAAGTGTTAGTAGATGAACCATGAAGACGATATGAATCCATTGTACATGGCGAAAATGACAGGGGTCAAAATAAGATGTTCGAAGTGTAACAAGGAGTTTGCTCTAGAAATCGAGAAAGATGGTTCAGTTACCGGTAACCTTTGGAGGGTTTATCGCATGTTAGCTGTGAGGGCCAGACATATTGGGTGTGGACTCACATCACGCTAGAAGCAGGGGGACGACAGCCAACTGAATGCACGGAGAAGTGTTAAGGAGTGCAGAGCAGATAACGTCTCAATTAGGCCAATGGGAAGTGGGCTATCATCGAAGATCTAGAGTTTGGGTTTGAAATGAACTGGGGTGCAAAAATGCGGCGAGTCACTTAAAAAAAGAATAATATAGGAGTGAGAAGAGCGCTACGACGGCAGAAGTGTCGCAGCGGATCGCATTTGGAATAACACTCACTAAACTTAGTTCCATCTCCAGTGGCCACTTCTTTCCCAAGTTTACTTGTTGCTTAACTGCTTCAGTTTCCTCCCTGAGTACGAACTGTTTTGAAAACTGGCTCGCTGTTCTTAAGCAACATGATTCTGGTCTGTTCTTATGATCAACCTAGGGCGGTGCACGGCCAATTGCCACTTTCATAGCCCTGATTTATTATTGTATATTAGGTAGATACCACTTCAATTTTTATAAACGTTTTACTTCCTGCTGCACCGAACTTAATAAATTTCGTTAACTCTAGGTTTGGGAGTGATGGAAATCAGTTGTTCATTGAGAAAAAAGGCCAGAATTCCAGGCTGTGGCATAGTATTTGGGTTCTGCATCGGCCACTGATTTTAATCCTCTGAAGATTTGGATCAGCCAGACAAAGATTACGCTTCGCTGGATATTCCTCGCAGCTTCAGATTGGATCACGCGTAAAATTGCTCCTGGGTTCATAATCTAGCTATTATAAACTCTGTCTAGATTTTTATATTGAACCTTCTCTCTTTTTTTCTAGCTAATCATTACCCAGTGAACTATCTTTCAGCTCATCAGTGACATTCTGACAACAAGACAATCATTCGATCTTGGGACCTTTATACTTCAGCCTTGTACCCGTGCACTACTCTAAGGCTCCCTGAATCTCCGGTCATCTTGGTGTCTGTCTGCCCGAACTTTCAAACATTCATTGTCAAAGTGAACCGAAAGCTATCCGATGGCCATCTAGCATCGAGTTGAATGCCTCTGGGGTCCCTACTTGGACGCAGGTTATTCCCTGTCTGGTTGCTATTTTTTCTCCTAAGGGGCAGTGAAGTGTACTACTGTATGTCAACGACGTAAAAATCTGTCGAGGGGTTCGGGTGGTGACCTTGAGAGTCTGTCCCAATGGTCAGTCTGGGCTGCCTTATCATTCAATTTTGCCACGCGATTAGGAGGGCATCGGGCAAGTGAATACTCCCTAGGAGGTTGCATACTTTGGCAAGTTATGTGGGAAGAGTTCCTGGCACGGTCATTGCAGACGATCTGTCTCAGATCACAAACTTCAACATCCTGGCTAGCCGGTCCATGATCAGGCACAAACAAATCAGCAGACTCCTAGGTGATTTCGCGTGTGAAATTTTCTCAAATGTTTTTGCCACACTAGTCCGACGGTCCTTGGAGATTAACATCCAAGCTTTTCCAGCACTTATCCAACGAGACATCGGCAACATCGAGAGGGTTTTCGGAAGGCCAAAAAGAGTGTGCGAGAGTCACCCAGCAAGACACATTCCGACAGACCACACTGTCTTAACCTATACAGTATGGAATACAAAATGGCTAGAGGGGATCCATATTTGCCCCTGCTGAATTATTTTTGCCTCATCGCATGGTGGTCACATTTTAAAGCTACAGCGGCTACTTCCACTACTGAGGGCCAAGGAACACTCTTCCTAGGTGGTGCCTGCTGCCCGTGGAACTTGCTATCAGTGACCGCAGTTGAAGTGACTTGCAAGAAGTCGGTCAAAGGGAAACCCAAGAAGCATGTAGCCAAGCAGTACACACGTGGCCCATTGGAAACCCCAAATACAGCATTTGAAATCATGCCTCCTGTATAGCTTTTTGGTGATGAATAAAGGAAGCTTGGTTTGATATTTCGATGACATGAATGAGTTTTACTCGGAGCCTGTTTGAAAATCGGGCTTCCGAGTATGGTGTAATGTTGGGCGGAATTCCCATGTTTTTCGTATTTACTATCTATTCTCTCTCTGGCCGATAACATGCAGCGGTATATTGCACTTTAGTCCAAGGACCAGATGGAAGAGATGGCAGAGCACGAAACATGCGCCCGCCACCCACCAAGTTTCAAGCACTTATGAGCACGGAAGCGGAAAGCAATGCTTCTTGCCTTCGAGGCAATCCTCTTGACTAGACTGAAGAAGGGAGAGGACACGAAAAGAGTTCATTCTGGCAAGCTTTGGCTGGATGGCCGAGCAAGGGAAATGAAAAGAGAGGCGAACAAGGAAGAGGAACGCAAACCAAAAAGAAATAGAAAGTGATGATGAGAGGAATGAACTATGGGGAAAAAAAGAATGTTACAGAAATAATATGATGACAAAATCCCCTGGGAGGGTACAGAGAAGAATAAGAAGGTGAATAGCGGAAGAAAAGAGGGAAAAAATAGAAGGGGGAAAAGTTGGTGAAGTTTTAAGGGAGAGACAGGAAGAATGAAGAATCCCATAATTTGAGGGGGGGGGGAGAAAAGACCGAACAAGAGCCTAAACGATGGGCCGATGTCGAAGAAGAATGAGTAAAAAATGAAGAGTTGTCCGTTGTGTCTCGTGAGCCGGTCAAATAACGAAGAAGAAAAACATCATGGGTCATGAGGCACTGGGATTTTGCCTCCCTAGTGTCATTCGAAAATGACTTACTCCTACACACCCACACATATTTCAATAACATAAAACAATGACATGCTACCGGTTCTCAAAGCAGTGAATTAAGGCCGATGGCACGGTAGAGGACATGCTGTGTTATTCGGCTCCGGTGGGACTGTCCAGTGCTTCCCCCTTTTGATGGAGCAACAGACGTTTTTGATGCAAAAGGGTGGTTTGCTTGGAACAAGCGGTATCCTGGGTGGGCTGAAAGGCAAGGGCTAAGGAGAGATCTACATGCAGCAGAGGAACTGACAAGTCACGACATGTGCATCTGGGTATCATCTTCAATCACCGATGGTGCTAGAACTGGGCAGCTTAGACCTTACTTCGCGGTTTCCTTAGTAAACGCGTGCTTCGGTCCTTTGTACTGCGTGGACCACCTGCACGTTACTCTAATGTGCGGCACTGCACAAATATGTTAACCAGAACAGTATTCTCCACGACCCGTTAGAACGAGAAGGCGATTGGGAGAGATAGTGGTTAGCGTGTATTTGGGAGCGTGCGTGAGAGCGTGCGCAAGAGCAACGGTCAAATGGCAACCGCGCTTGACAGTCAGCGTTCAGTTAAACAATAAACGTGGTAAAAGTATGAACGAAGATGGCAACCGCTACAGGGGCCTCCTAAACGTCCGACGGAGTTGGGCTTCGATCGTGATGGTAAGCCGGAATTATTGGTTGTCCAGGAACTCCTCATAGCTTCTCCGTTATATTGTTGTTGACGTCGAACGACTGCTGATGAGTTTACCGGTGCCTGCACTCTCGAGGTCCGATGTGCGTGGGTCCAACTGTGTTTTGGCGCCCGCGGGTCTCATACGAATACAAGCCGGAAAATGTCTCGTCAGGTCCATCCAAAAAGGCGTCCAGTTGCTGTCTCCAGTGCCAGGCTGACCAATCGTCCCGTTGTCCAGTGAGCGGTTGGCTCCTTGAACGTGCACGGGAGTCAGCCAGGCTACGGATGAAGCCAATGTGACTTGTTAGATCCGTCTGAGAGAGGGCAAGGTAAACTGGAACAAAATAGCGCCTGAGGGCGCCGGCGGATGTTGGACCGTAATAACAACACACAAACGATGTTCGGTGTTGTTGTAGTCGCTAGGAGACCAGAAGAAAATGAAACCATAACTACAGATTGTAATTTCACGGGTCTGTTTTTTGGTAAATCCATGGCGAACTTTCCAACTTATTGCTAACAGTCGGTTGTAAAAATCGTCACGAAATCGGCGAAGCGGACGGGATTTCGTAGTTGGCGACCGCGACGGCTACTTCGCGTTGCGGGTACGGTTGGAGAATCTGATGGACTAGCTGCCGAGTCCTCACTAGGCGTAATTGGGGGTGGTTCGAGTAGTAACTCGCTCGATGCAGGTGACCGAGCGACTTGAGCGGGTGTAAATTGGCCGAGCGGCTTGCACTCAATGACGGCAGGCTTGTGACGGTCGATAGATACGGTGTCGTGTCGTCCGTTGATGTCTATGGCAAATGTTTTTGCCCTACGTTGTATCACCCGAAACGGGCCAGTGTATGGCGCTTGTAGTGGTGATCGAACGCCATCGACGCGAAGGAATACATGAGTAGCGGTTCCTAACGCAGTTGGGACATAACTTGTAGACTGTTGTTCACGCGGCGGACTGGCCTTGAGCACTCGCATGTGCTGCGTAAGGCGCTGAGCATAGTCACCGTAGTCGAAATTCACGGTTGGTGAGGGGGCTACCAACTCTCCAGGCAGACGAAGTGTACAGCCATATACTAGTACGGCCGGTGTTGTGTGTAACTCCTCCTTAACGGTACTACGCAGGCTTAAGAGTGCTAATGGTAGTGTTTCACTCCAAAGGGGGTTACCGTTCGCTCGAAGGGCGGCTTTTAATTGCCGGTGGAAACGCTCAACCATACCATTGGCCTGAGGGTGATAAGCTGTCGTCTTAACGTGTTGGCGACCCAGCGTAGCGAGTAGGCTGCCGAAAGCGCCGTCAAAATGTGGACCGCGATCGGTGGTCACTATTGCCGGGCAACCGAAATGACTAACCCAACCGGTCAGAAAAGCTTTCGCGGCCTCTTCCGAGGTGGGACGAGGGATAGGGATGGCCTGCGGCCAGCGAGTAAAACGATCCACGCATGTGAGTATGTAAACGTACCCAAGCGAAGGTGGGAGTGGTCCTACGAGGTCGACGTGCACATGATGAAAACGTGTTTCAGGTTCTGGGAACCTGGCTAACGCCGCCTTAGTGTGCCTATGGGTCTTAACACGTTGACACTGCAGACAAGCACGAGCCCATTGACGGACATCTCGTTTGACATTGTGCCAAACAAAACGCTCAGTTATCAGTTTCACCGAGGCAGTCACACCCGGATGAGCCAGATTATGGAGTGTCATGAACGTAGGATAACGGTGGGCAGCAGGAACTACTGGCCTAGGGCGACCTTGCGACACATCGCACACGATGGTATTCTGGGAAGCTGGGATAGGCACTGTGGTTAAACTCAAAGAACCGTTTTGTCGAAGTTGTTCGATGTCAGGGTCCATAGTTTGAGCCTGTGCCATTGCGTCCAAATTGATGTTAGGCGTTTGTGACAGACTTAGTTGATATACGCGCGATAAGGCGTCTGCGACGGGATTAAGTACCCCAGAGACGTGTCGTATGTCCACAGTAAACTGTGAGACAAAGTCTAAGTGGCGAATCTCGCGTGGTGAGTATCGGTCCGAAGCTGACTTCAGTGCGTAAACCAAAGGCTTGTGGTCTGTAAACACCGTGAACGAACGGCCTTCGAGTGCATGTCGAAAATGACGGATTCCCAAGTAGATGGCTAATAACTCTTTACCGAACGTGATGTACCTTGATTCCGCGGGTTGTAGACGCTTGGAGAAGAATGCTAAAGGTTGCCAAGAGTCATCTACGAACTGTTGCAGTACTGCTCCAACCGCTGTGTCCGAGGCATCCGTCACTACCGAAATAGGAGCCAAAGGGTCGGGGTGTGTCAGGAGTGCTGTGTTGGCGACAGCATCTTTGACCAAGGCGAATGCGGCTTGTGCCGTGTCGGGAAACACGAACTTCCGCTTACCTCCGCGCAACAGGTCGGTGAGGGGTTGCATCATTTCCGCACAGTGAGGAATAAATCGGCGGTAGAAATTCACCAGGCCGGCAAGCTGACGCAACTGGCGAAAAGATTGAGGTTCAGGGTAGTCGCGAATAGCGGAAACTTTATCTGAGAGAGGGCGGATACCCGAGGATGAAATAGAATGTCCTATGAAAGTGATATCGGACCGGCCTAATTCGCATTTCGCGATATTGATCGTAACGCCGTGCTGGCTAAGGCGTTCGAAAAGTGCTCGTAAGTGTGTAGCGTGCTCTTGCTCTGAAGAACTCGTCACCAAAATATCATCCAGGTATACGTGGACATTTTCCAAACCACGAGTTGCTTCGTGCATGAACCGTTGAAAGGTCTGGGCTGCATTGCTGAGTCCAAACGACATTTGCAGAAACTCAAACAGCCCGAAAGGTGTAGTGACGGCAGTTTTAGGTATATCGGCCTCTGCTACCGGGATCTGGTTGTACGCCCGAACCAAATCGATACGGCTGAAGACGGAGCAACCTGATAAAGACGAAGTAAGATCCTGTATATGGGGAATCGGGTATCGGTCCGGGACGGTGACTTTGTTAAGCGCTTTGTAATCACCACAGGGTCGCCAGTCGCCACTAGACTTAGGAACCATATGAAGGGGAGAAGCCCAAGGGCTACTAGAAGGGCGTATTATACCCAGTTCTAGCATATGTTCGAATTCGGCCTGTGCAACACGAAGCTTGTCTGGTGCTAACCGACGCGGCCTACTGAACACTGGGGGTCCCTTAGTATCGATATGGTGAATGACACTGGTGGTCACTGCTGGGAGAGGCCCGGCCTGCCGAAACATGGCCGGGTAGGCGGCGATGAGTTCGCCATAAGGTTGGTGTGCCGGTGGTTGAACGTAAAAGGGCGTGACGTGATTCACCCGCGAACTGTGACCCGCAACGGCGAGAGTGGTCTGACGATCCACCACTCTGCGGCGCCGTGCATCAACTAACAAGTCAAAGTGCTGCAGGAAGTCAATGCCCAGAACTGGGTACGGGACGTCGGCGATGATGAATACCCAACGAAAATTACGCTTTAAACCCAAGTTTAAGGTGAGCGACCGCTGGCCAAACGTTGGGATGGCCGTGCCATTGGCAGCGCGTAGTGTTTGGGCCTGCGGTGTGCTATTGTCGTCTTTCGCTCGGGGGACGACGCTCACTTCGGCACCGGTATCTACAAGGAATAGGTTATTTGAAATAATGTCCCTTACGTTCAAAAGACGACTATTGGTGTGATACCCGGCTTCGTAGGTCGCCACCACGGGCCGGGGGTTTAGTTTCCCTGATGAGCACCGGGAAACGTACACCCTGGTTCGCATCGTTTGGCTCCCTCACCGAAGCGACTGTGGTATTTACAATACCCTTCTTTTGAAGAACCGACGAAACGTCGTCGCAATGACGGACTATGGAGCCTAGGTGAGCGTGCGCGGTGCCGCTCCTGTGACCCACTTCTAACTGCTAGGCGTTGCAGGCTCGCGTCAATTCTAGACAAAACTGACGCGAGTTCGTTAGATGTTGGCAAGGCAGGCACCGTTGCGACGGAGGGCCTGGTTACTCCAGCGACAGCGGGGTTGTATCGTGACATAATGTCATCAGCTATCGGTGCAGTTTCCTCCAGCGAGCATTTGCGCGTAGCACTTAGTAAAACTGGAATGTTATGCGGCAAACGCTGCAGCCAAAGTTCCCTCAAGAGCAGGTCCTCGCCTACAGTCGGTCCTCTCAAGCGCTGCATCTCACACAGCAGTTCGGAGGGCTTCCTACTTCCAAGCTCAACGTTTTGAAGTTGTTGCATACGTTGGTCTTGCGTTGGGGTCGTGCGGGCAATGACGGCTTCCTTTAAAGCCTCATAGCTTCGGGAAGAGATTATTACGTCCCTTACTTGCATTGTGACCTCCGGCGGGAGGCGGCCTGCTACCCACCTGAAACGGCTGGCGTCGCCGGTTATACGGCAGTTTTCGAATTCTAACTCAACCAGCGTGAACCAGAGTTCTGGGTCAGCAGGCGTGAATGCCGGTATGTGCAGCGTGATCGCCCCAACGGTGGGGTCTGAGCAGGATTTCCGTTCGGCAGACATAGCGATTACTTTATGGAATACAGACGGGAAAAGAAATCAAAGACCAATGGGACACTATAGTCTTCGCGAAAAAAAATCACGACGAATTAGACACAAAATATGTATGGACGAAAATAAATTATTTGGTAAACCAACCAAAAACAATCAAGATAGGGAAACAATAAAACACACAAAAACGTACGCAGACGGGACCTTGAACGGTAGAAAACAAGGAAACTCACGTGACCTGAGGATCACGTCGGGCTCACCAATTGTAAGGTTGATTAGACCTTACTTCGCGGTTTCCTTAGTAAACGCGTGCTTCGGTCCTTTGTACTGCGTGGACCACCTGCACGTTACTCTAATGTGCGGCACTGTACAAATATGTTAACCAGAACAGTATTCTCCACGACCCGTTAGAACGAGAAGGCGATTGGGAGAGATAGTGGTTAGCGTGTATTTGGGAGCGTGCGTGAGAGCGTTTTCAAGAGCAACGGTCAAATGGCAACCGCGCTTGGCAGTCAGCGTTCAGTTAAACAATAAACGTGGTAAAAGTATGAACGAAGATGGCAACCGCTACAGTGTCATTCGAAAATGACTTACTCCTACACACCCACACATATTTCAATAACATAAAACAATGACATGCTACCGGTTCTCAAAGCAGTGAATTAAGGCCGATGGCACGGTAGAGGACATGCTGTGTTATTCGGCTCCGGTGGGACTGTCCAGTGCTTCCCCCTTTTGATGGAGCAACAGACGTTTTTGATGCAAAAGGGTGGTTTGCTTGGAACAAGCGGTATCCTGGGTGAGCTGAAAAGCAAGGGCTAAGGAGAGATCTACATGCAGCTGAGGAACTGACAAGTCACGACATGTGCATCTGGGTATCATCTTCAATCACCGATGGTGCTAGAACTGGGCAGAAACCCAGTTTATAACATTGAAGTTTTGCACTTTATGCCGGAAAGCGGAGTTTCCACTGTGTTTCATAACCCCACTTCCTCCATGTATTTCGACAAACACAATGGGAAACACATTTCAACAGAACCTGGATACCGGACCGTACTAACATTGGCACAAGAAACCAAGGATATATAGCAACTTTCGAGGACTCTTTTCCAAAGCTGAGCAGCCACATTGGGGACAGAACCCGAGTCACACGAAAACTACTGCCTATATGAATACTACCTCAATTGTATCTCTTTCTCTTTCCTATTCTGGAGGTATTTACGAGCAACGGAGAAGAACTGCCGACAGGCAAATTACGGACCCAAGCTGCCCTCAGAGAGCCCTGTAGCGTACTACTTTGTCTATGTGGTACACGAAAGTATTGTCAACAATATCTAAGACGACACTAGCAAACTAAGATGGGCGGAGGAGCGTGCGGTGATAAAAAGGCCAGAATGGTATGTACATTAAGAATTAAAAATGAAACAAAAGGTGTGACTCAAACTCACAGTTGTTCAATGTTCTTGTGATCAGATGAGTGTCGAAGAGCCAATATCCGCCAATGTCTTCAGCTCAGTTCGGTCTGACAGCCATCCGTTGAACAGAACAGGATGGTATCGAGTGAAGTGCCAAGAAACGCCGTTGAAGCTTCTAAAATGTTTTGTTTCACGCAGTTAGTTCCGACCGATATGATTCCAAGACACTCCAAATCAGAAGATGAGATCGAGCCGGAGTGAAAGATTTATTTACAGCCTTTTTTATATTGCGCGGTGGTGACGACCAAAAAGGTGTGTGTTTTTACATTAAAACGTCGGTACAACAAAGGAGTGTCGCACCAAGGGACGTTGAAAATCATGGAAAAAGTCGGAAATGTACAGGTACCTACACAACTCCCCCGCCAGAGCGTTTGTTGTACAAAATAAACGCTCGATAGAAAAAATAGAAAGAGGAAACGGTTAGCGAAAGAAAACGTCAACTAACAAAGTCTTGAAATCTGACAGGATGTCGAACGTTTCTGCCGGAACGGCGGGTTACCAGGGAAGGTTTTGCTGTGGTGGTGCTGGCGGGTGTGGTGTAGTGTCTGGTGTGATGATAGAGTTTGGATTATCAACAGGAATTGTTGGTGGTGTGTCTGTGGATGGTGATGGTGTCGGTGTGGTTGGTGATGGAGGTGTATCAAAATGCGCGGGTTTTAATCTGTCAATGGAAACTGTGTCTGCCTTATCGGCTTTTTGAACCACGAAATATTTGTCTGTGCGACTAAGCACTTTAAATGGACCATCATACGGTGGTGTGAGTGGTTTGCGAACAGCATCGTTACGAATAAAAACGAAAGGTGACGTATATAGATCATTGTGTACAAAAACGTGTGTGGATGACAAGCGAGTGGGTGTTGGACGTAGATGTGACATACGGTCTTTGAGTTGTTGGACAAATTGGGATGGGTTAGGACTGGCATCGGTGCTAGGTTGAACATACTCACCTGGAAGGCATATGGTGGTACCGAAAACGAGCTCAGCCGATGTGCTGTGGAGGTCGTCTTTGACTGATGACCGCAGACCTAAGAGAACTAGTGGCACGTTGTCGCTCCAGTTATTGGGGTTTGGCTGTGATATCAGTGCTGCTTTAAGTTGACGGTGTAGGCGCTCTACCATGCCATTGGACGAAGGATGGTATGCGGTTGTTGTGATGTGTTTACAGCCAAGCAGTTTAGTGAACTCACGAAACAAAATCGATTGGAATTGGCTGCCACGGTCTGTGGTGACGGTAGACGGTACACCAAATGTAGCAATCCAGTGTTGGAGTAGTACTTTCGCAATATTTTCTGCCGAGGTGTCGGAAATGGGTACTGCCACTGGCCAGCGTGTGAAACGATCAACAACGGTTAATAAGTGGGTATGTCCATTTGATGGTGGTAGTGGACCAACAAGATCGACGTGAATATGTGTGAAACGGACGTCGGGAACGGTGAACGTACTGGGAGGAGAAAAAGTGTGGCGGTGGACTTTGTTTCTCTGACATTGTAAACACTGTTTAGTCCATAATGCAATGTCAGAATTCATATTGGGCCAAACAAATCTGGCAGAAATGAGTTTGCGAGATGCACGGATACCAGGATGGGAACGAGAATGAAAATGATCGAAAACGATCTTCCTGTAGCAGGTTGGAACGATAGGACGAGGGTTACCTGTAGACCAGTCACATAGGACTGTACCATCGGCTGAAGGTAGGGGAGAATCCTTGAGCTGGAGTGTGGAGGATGTGCGCAGTTCGAGCAAGGATGGATCATCATGCTGGAGATTTGCCAGTTCCGTAAGATCGAATTTAGTCTGCACCGTGTTGATGTCAGGTCTGGATAATGCATCAGCCACAACATTATCAACTCCACGCACGTAGCGGATGTCTGTTGTGAACTGAGAAATATAATCCAAATAGCGGATATCTCTGGGTGAATGTCGGTCAGGCTTGGCATGAAGTGCGTGTGTCAGGGGTTTGTGGTCAGTGTGCACACGAAATTGTCGTCCTTCCAAAAGATGACGGAAATGACGGATGGACAAGTAAATGGCCAGGAGTTCACGAGAAAATGTGCTGTATTTTGTCTGTGCCGCCTGGAGCTTTTGCGAGAAGAACGCTAAGGGCTGTAATTGGTTGTCCACTATTTGGTGAAGCACTGCACCGACTGCAGTATTTGATGCATCAGTCGTTAGGACTAACTCAGTATTTGGATCCGAATGTGGATGGTGCAGCATGGTGGCATCCGCGAGAGCTTTTTTGGCTTCTGCGAAAGCTGTCTGGGCCTCGGGAGTGAAATCGATCGTCTTGACGTTGGACTTGAGAAGATCGGTCAAAGGTGAAACGATGGTCGCACAATGGGGAATGAAGCGACGGTAGTAGTTCAAAATTCCCAAGAAACGTCGTAACTGTGTGATCGTTTGAGGTGCAGGAAATGACAGGATGCTGCGCACCTTATCTGGGAGGGGTGTCAAACCTTTTTGATCGATATGGTGCCCGAGGAAGTCGAGGGACGGAACACCGAACACGCATTTACTAGGGTTCAGCTGAAGTCCGTATTGTTGGAAACGTTGAAAGAGTTGACGCAGGTGAATGGCATGCTCTGATGGAGAGGCGCTGGCAATTAATATGTCGTCGATGTAGCCAAACGCGAAGGGTAGACCTCGAAGCACTTCATCGACGAATCGTTGGAACGTCTGGGCAGCGTTTCTCAATCCAAATGGCATGCGAATGAACTCGAACAGGCCAAAAGGCGTAGTGATGGCTGTCTTGGGAATGTCTTCTTCGGCCACGGGGATTTGGTGATATGCCTTTACGAGGTCAACCTTGGAAAAGATTGTCTTCCCAGAGAGATTCTGTGCAAAATCATGAATGTGTGGGATCGGGTACCTGTCGGGGACGGTGACATTGTTGAGAGCACGGTAGTCTCCACAGGGTCTCCAGTCACCAGATGATTTTGGAACCATGTGCAAAGGCGAGGCCCATGGGCTTGAAGACGGTCGAATGATGCCAAGATTCATCATATGTTCGAATTCAAGGCGTGCGATACGGAGTTTGTCGGCGTTGAGTCGTCGTGGTTGAAAGTGGACAGGTTGGCCTTTTGTGGCGATGTGGTGCTGCACAGCATGAGAGACTGGGTCGGTGAACTGACACGGTTTAGTGAGGGATGGAAACTCCTTCAAAATGTCAGCAAACGGCGATTGCGGGATCGCCAGCCGAATACCCAGCGAGTTGGTGCATTTACCAATGCCGATTGTATAAAGTTTGGTTGTGGTGTCTACCAGCTTGCGATTTTTGAGGTCCACTGTTAGACCAAAGTGTGAGAGGAAATCCGCGCCAATAATGGGAGTCTGAACATCTGCCTGGATGAAAACCCATTGAAAAGAGCGTCGGAGGCCTAAATCAAGAGTGATGGACCGTTGGCCGAATGTAGCAATAGTTGTTGTGTTTGCTGCTTGCAGTATAAAGTGAGATGGTTTGAGGCTGTGATGTTTGGGTGGGGGGATTACACTGATCTCGGCGCCGGTATCAATGAGAAATCGAAGACCACTGGACCGGTCAACGATATAAAATAGGCGACTTTCGCGTGGGGGGCCAGCTGAAGTCGTCGCCGTTACTGGCTGGCCTGGTCGTTTGACTGTGGGGTGTAAGTGCGAAATGAACATGGAGGATCGCAGCGGCGTGCCTTGGAGCCGAATGTGCGGTGGTACCAACACCACGTTTGTGATCGGCGGTTTCTGGACCGTGATCTCGGTCGATGAGGTACTTCGGTGGACACAGATCGATGAGTAGTAAATGCGTTGCACATTGCACTGACCTGATTGCACAACATACGAACGGTTTCTTTTAGGTCCGTAATGTCCTTATCGATATGCGAGTGATGGGATGGGGAATCAGGACTGCGAGAAACGTGACCACGGCGATCTGGGGCAGGAACTGGTAATGTCGTAGGGGATTCGTGCGTCGGAGTGGTTTCGGCGGGTGATGTCATGTGAACGCAAGGTCTACCAGCCGGGTAGCATTCCATTATTCTGTCGGCGTGCTGAGCAACTTTGTCAAGTGGAGTAGTGGGTTCCAGCATTGACAGGACCTGCTGCATCGGGAGAGGTAGTTTATCAACCCATATCTCCCTGAAAATGGCGTCGTCCATTTGACGTCCAGCCAGTAGCGACCGCATGTGGCGCATAAGCTGCGACGCAGTTTGGTCTCCGAGCTCCACCGACGTGAACAGTTCACGGAGCATTTTTCCGGCTGATTTTCCGGTACGCTGAATGACTGCTTCCTTAAGCTTCGTGTAAGCAGCTTCTGGTGGAATGGGATCGAGGAGATCTTCCACGTCAACAGCGATGTCAAAGGGAAGTGCTTGGACAACGTGAGAGTACTTCACGCGCTCGCTGGTTATACGTCGAGTGGCAAATACGGCTTCTATCAGTCGGAACCATACTCGAGGGTTGGTCGGGGCAAAAACTGGCAGTTTCAGAGCAACCGCGTGGATGTCAATAGATTCGCTGTCAGACATGGTGAATGGTGTGAAACTTGGACCAAAATAATGAAGCTAGTGTCAAATGATGGGAAAAAAAACAACCTGGGCTCACCAACTTTGTAGCGTACTACTTTGTCTATGTGGTACACGAAAGTATTGTCAACAATATCTAAGACGACACTAGCAAACTAAGATGGGCGGAGGAGCGTGCGGTGATAAAAAGGCCAGAATGGTATGTACATTAAGAATTAAAAATGAAACAAAAGGTGTGACTCAAACTCACAGTTGTTCAATGTTCTTGTGATCAGATGAGTGTCGAAGAGCCAATATCCGCCAATGTCTTCAGCTCAGTTCGGTCTGACAGCCATCCGTTGAACAGAACAGGATGGTATCGAGTGAAGTGCCAAGAAACGCCGTTGAAGCTTCTAAAATGTTTTGTTTCACGCAGTTAGTTCCGACCGATATGATTCCAAGACACTCCAAATCAGAAGATGAGATCGAGCCGGAGTGAAAGATTTATTTACAGCCTTTTTTATATTGCGCGGTGGTGACGACCAAAAAGGTGTGTGTTTTTACATTAAAACGTCGGTACAACAAAGGAGTGTCGCACCAAGGGACGTTGAAAAGCATGGAAAAAGTCGGAAATGTACAGGTACCTACAGCCCTGACCCTGGACCCATTATTATGCACACCTCATCGTACCGACTGACCACATTGGTTACTTTTCCGGTTCCGGTGCTGTGGTGTTTGTGCTGCGTTTACCGAACGTTCCTCTCATCTTTGGTGTTCTGTTGTGCTTGTGACACCCGTTTGTACTACTACCTGACTAAGTATTTCAAGTTCACATCCCCAACCACCAGAAGTATTAAAATTTTGGTGACAAAGCTGAGAGCAAATAATGTCCAAGGAAGGAAAAAATCTAACTCGGTGGACCTACCCATAGATCCAAAAGCGGCAAAGTTAGAGGCTGCCCTGGGGAAGCTTCTTGGGCCTAGCAGTCAGGTTTGTGATACTCCTGTACAGGCCCGGGGGGAACTTCATAAAGGTGGCAATTGTGACTGATGGCTGACCCGAGTGCATGTGTGTTTGGAATTTTGTGAGTCGGTCGTGGGTGATATATCTTGTTTTCTTTATTGGATGACATTATTTAATCAAGTTGAGTCTGAATTTCTTGAAAGCAAGCAGGCAGACGGAAGATACACGAAGCTCCAGCTTTCGTTCGTCTCACAGTGGAAGGTTCGCTGGTACCGAAACAAGTTTTGGTTCTGTAAACAGGAAACTGGTTGATCAGTATGAATATTTGCTGCGGCCCTCCAGAAGCTAGCTCCTCTAGAGTATCCAAATTTTGTGCTAGTGGTTCGGGGCAAATAGGCCCTGGAACCGTTCGCTGACAGTTTAAGCTCGGCCGCAGTCCACAAATCCTTCCTGGACGATCCCCGAGCACTCTGCTAGGGTTAGCCTAGGGTGCAAGCCGAAAAAAGATCAATCTTCTGGCAATGGGTCTTAGCTGCTAACCAAACTGCTTTCAGGCAGAGAGAGGTGCATCCGATATATGTCCTATGAGCCGGTGGAAAGAGCAGAACAGAGCAGCGAGGCTCATACAGCGTGGCACTGAAGAGCCTAAGGCCTGGCCAGATAAAAGGCTATCAGTGCAGGGCATCCATACTAAACGGTAGACCCATGGAGGGTACACACCAAGTGAGCAGTGAAACCAGCCTCGAGATCAGCCCCAGGAATGCCGCTCAATCCGTGATGATAATTTTGACCACAGTGCATGTTAAAGTCCACTAGATACATCTTCGCTGAACAGAGCTGAATATCTATGGTTTACTATGATACTGGTCGAGAGAACTTGGGAGTTTATCGGTTTCATATCCCAAATATTTGACATTTATTGTAAGTCATAAATAACTAAGCATTATTATTAAATGAATGGTCACTTGCAGTTAGTCTCAATACAGCGTGATGGGCTGTATAGTTCACTAGTTAAGGGAAAACCGCGAAGATACTCGCTTGTCGCAACAGAATGCATTGGTACAAGTCCAATACTGGACTCGTGCCAGTGCATGTGCTTCAAATCTGATGGAGAAACCCATGAACAAATCAAAGGAGTGCCAGTGGAATCACCAATATCCGGATTTATAGAAGCTGTGACACAAGCCCTTAAAATCATTGCGTTGATATTATTTCAGCCGAAACTTAGGACCAGATATCTGGACGACACATTCGTCCTTTTAAAATGTTCAAATACTGAAAAGGCACACACTACAATCAACAGAATCTCCTGGGACATCTAGTTCACTATGAAAATGGAGAAGGACAACCATCTAACATTTCCGGACATAAGAGGAATTCCTTGCGGTTACCTAGGGACATCCGTTAGTCAAAAACAAACATACGGACCAAAAGCTGCACTTTTCCAATAATCAAAATAATCGCGGGAGGTCTCGCATAATAACTCCGTTTGCCATCACTAAAACCCACTGCAGCACCTTGGAACTTAGAAAACAAGAGAACTATATTTTATGATGTTCCAACGAAAAGAATATCCACGGAACCTTATGCGATGAACTATAATCGAAATCAGAACCGGAACTAGCCAATCAACGCAGTCTAATGGAAGAATAGCACTACCATACCTCAAAAAACACCCGAAATGATCACAAGACTCCACTAACTACAAAGCCTCACAGGTGTAGACAAACCAATCAAAACCCTGAGAAGAATCATGTCATGACCGAAAGAGCAACTGAAAACCGAAGAAAGAAAAAAAAACGTGAAATACAAGGTGAACTGCAAGGATAGTGTGAAATACCGTAACGGTCAAACTGGCAGAAAAGTTACAATGAGAATACGTGATACATTCTCTCTAACATCCATTCATGAGGATCAGGAAGAATGAAATTCACATGCTGGATCAAGCAACGACGAGACAGACAAAAGAGTCCTTAGTAGCCTAGCATTCTTCAGTAAATTCAGTCTATAAACACGTTGAATTAGGTCGCATTTACAATCTTCCTATAAGCAAGATATTCAGCTGACCCAAGAAATGGTAGACCTCAATCCTACTGACCCATAGTCATGAAACCCTATTGTTCGTGTGAACACATCGACCAAGCCGTTTTCATGACAACTCAGTGGACCAAGCCAACAACAACACGGTTAACGAATAAGAACAAACATAAAGACACAAGTGATAAAAGCAAAACAAAACAACAGCACGAATGTACAGTGGTCAGGTTTCGAATATAGAAGGTATTTCAGAAGGTCAGCGGTCGAGTAGCAAAATTTAGAAGTGAAATTTTTAAAAAGTTGAAATTTATATAGTTAGTAACCTCCTAAGATCAATGTCATGTCCGGGCTAAGCTCCATATGTGAACAAATGGGTACTGGGACCTTCACCTGCACAATAATGATGTCACCTGGAGCGATGATGAGACCCTAGTGACATAAACGTTGAGCTCAGAAACCAACAACAGATAAAAGTAATCAACCGGAACTACAAACGACATCCACAGTCAGCACTTTTGTGAACTTGGGCAGTGCCCAGAAGTTGTTGCGGAACTGTTTGGGACAACTTATTTTGGGTTTGACTAGGAGGAAAGCGGAAGAGTTGAGGATGGTTCACAGTCTCTTGGGAGAGTCAGTAGCTGAGAATATTTTGGGCTGTGGAGACAAACTGCTGTGAAGGATGTACAATAGGAACCAAAAAGGAACAAGTAGTATGACACAAACCCACAATTTTCCACCGTTCCAGTAACCGGAATGTGAACGCCAAAAAACCAATATCGGCCAACGTGTTCAGTTCAGTTCAGTCTGTCAGCAGTTTGTCGAATCAGTCAGGATGGCGTTGAGACAAGTGCCAAACGACGCCACTGAAGCTTCCACAATGGTCTGTTTCTCACAGTTAGATCTGTGTGGTGTAATTCGAAGACCCTTCAAATCAGAAAGCGAGACCGTACTGCTAAGAGAAATTTATTGACGTTTTTTTTTATTGCGCGGTGGTGGTGATGTTTCGAAAGCTGTATTTTGTTGTATACATTAAAAAGTCCGCACAAAAAAGGAGAGATGTATCAAGATAAATTGCAAATCAAGAAAAACGGTTGAAATATACAGGCACCTTCAGGCACAATGGTTTTGTTGTTGTTATACAAAATAACATCCCAGTTCACTTAAGTTTCCTTTGTTGCTTCATTGAGTTCAGGAAATTTACACTGAACATCTGTCCGCCATGGTATGTTGGCATGATAGTATAATTCGTCATCTCAGAAACAGGCAGTGGTTGTGTGAGTAATTCGTTAGGTTTTGGTGTGCTCGTATTCAAATCAATGAGATGGGTTTCTCATTAACTGTCGCCCAGGGACGACTGAGCACACATGCCTTATCGCTATCGCTCATAGAACTGACGGTGCACGTCTAAAGTTTTCCCCCAGTAAATCGTTCATCACCAGTGCTGATATTCGAATATGGGGTACCAATTTCTCGCAAGAACCTTTTTCCGGTAAAGAGTGAATAATCTAGGAATAGTAATGAAGACATTCCTACTAAGTTCACGTCGTCCTTAGGTGCCCTTCAGTTCACTTTGGGCTGCATATATCGGGCACACTTTCTTTTTCACTCACTGTTGTTCAAGGTCATGTCAATTTCATGGCGCACACGATAGTCCTCGCCATTGCAGTGTAACTGGTTTGTTTGTCGGCTCACAGTGGACTGCGCACAGACTGATTGGTAAAAGCGCTGCAGTGAGCACCGAGTAATGGTTCTCCGGTGCAGCAAAACGGTATGGAAATTACGCGCATGGCGCTCTCTGGCCGTCATTTCTGTGTGACCCAAAATCAGCAGCGAGTGTCACAATGTGGGGTCAAAAAAGGAGAAGAACCGTTTTTCAGGGAACGCTCTCATTCCGCTTTTGCTGGCTGGGTAAGCAGACAGAAGTGGAGGTTTCCTCCGGAATGGGGTGTCGCGGCAAGTAATTTGAGCCTGAGATCGATTTTGATCTGAGTTTCTGAAGATCTGTTGTATTCGGTACTTGCACTCGAGAACTAGTTCTATCAAAATGGACGTAGTAAACGCTCCTACCTGAATGAAGCGCACTGAAGGAATGAGAAATACGATTCAACTGGAAAGCAGTTCGAAAGTGTACTCTGCAAAATCCTTATGTACAAGCATTCGAGGATTTAATAAAACAACACAAAAGAACTTCACTACAAGCCATCATATCCACCACAGCTTGAATAAAGTTCCGGTCATCAGTAATTCAGCCGTTCCTTAGGGAGCAACCTTTCTGATCCTCGAACTTGTGCTATTGGATTGCAATCAAATGCTCTGGAATCGTCAGTTTCTGGAATAGGTCCAGAAACACCGGAATTGGGACTTTCCGTGGGGGCATCAGAAATGGGCACATTAAGGGCAGCTTGGTTCAAATGCGGACGATGTACAGAACCTTCATCTAAATCAAGAATCTTACACAACATTTTACCCATTTGATTAAGGAAAATACAGCGAGAAGGTTTCCGTCCACTTCCTCGATGATAAATGACCTCAGCTGATTCCAGATAGAGCAAGTTTGTTCTCAATGCTCTGCTCCTAAACAGCTTGGTTGAACTCCTGTCAGTCGTCGAAGGAATGGAATTCCGGTACTGCATTAGAAAATTATCAACACTCCTGTCGAGTCCGTCGAACTTACTGATATGCACAGAAGGAATCGCAATCTTCAAAGTAGGAACAAAGTCAGTTGCTCCAATGGATTGTGGATGTCGAGGTGAAGCTATTACATCGTGAAAACCTAACGATTTCGTCCAGTTAGTCATCTTCTTCGTCGCGAAGTGGCTTCCATCGTCAACAACAATCGCATACGGGACATCTTCTCGACTGAATGTTTTACTTAGGGCTGTAATCGTGAAATCAGCATTAGGAGACGTATTGAAATATACCTCTAGTCAACGGGAGTATGAATCAATAAAACCTGACCATAGTACCTACCTAGAAATGGACCACAATAATCACCGTGAGCATGTTGCCAGGGCTCTGGAAAAATAGGCCACGGTTTCTACTTCAATGATTTCATGCGAAATTTATGCAAACAGTCACGACAGGTTTTGACAACACTGCCCAAATCGTCGTTCAAATCTGGACACCAAAATGTGAGGCGGGGATGATATTTCATTTTCGTTATGCGTAGGTGTCCGGAATGAAAATGTAGAAAAACCTCAACCCGAAATGTAAGAGCTACGATGGTTCTGTGGTTACAGCAGAAAATACCAACATAAATCATCGAAATGTCTTCATGTCGTTTATAGAATTCAGGAAATGGATAACAAAAATCTGCTATCCATCCTCGTCAAACACAGTATAAGGTGGCGTCAGGCGTTCGCAGTTTATTGTAGTTTTTACCCGTTTACACATTTTTGGCACTCAAACCACCTTATCAACAAGGTACTGAAGGTTGTTTACGATACTCATTGACCCTAAGCTACCTCGTCGACAGCTAACGGTGTTGCTTGACCAGCGTATTTCTACGATAATGTGACGACTGTTCACGGCGTTATTTTGCGTAGTTTCATCATACCTTCGAATGCGTGTACACAACGACTGCTCAGAGTACAAATTCAAATTGCGTTCCAATTCAGCCGGATTTCTCATATCCTTTCGTGCGCTTATTTCGGGTCGGAGCGTTTAATATTTTCGAGTACAAGTACTTGACACAACTTTAGACCACATCCATTTCAGTTAAGGGTATTACTGGTTACCCGTTACATGTACTTGGTTCACGTGAATTATTTCTAACCGGTGAACAACCCAATCGGTATTAGTGTCCTTTTCTTGTAACTGATGTCAACCTTTCGATCACTGGTTTGAACTGCATGAATCGTACTTGTGTTTCACTGAATATTTCGTCTGATTCTCAGCGATCTTATATTCGGCATTTAAATCTCGGTTTTACCAGAGTCACATTTGATGGCGTCCGTACTCCTAAACTTACTCAGTCTTCTAAAACTGTTTTCACGGTCTCATGAAGACCTAGGAGAATGATGCTGTTGTAATCGCAATAAATTCATTTCTGGAAATCATCATCAACCCGGCTACCCGTGTGTAAAACTTGCTTCATCGCTCTAAGCCAAGATGTTCCTGGTTCAGCCCCCAATAAGGCAGATTGTTCTTGTGAGTCCTCTCTGGTCGTTCCTCGCCCTATACTTATTGCTCTACAGGCTCTCATAACGTCCCCGAGATTCTTGACTTTGGTCTTCTGATTACCAACGAAGCAGTATTCGAGTCGTAACTGTAGTTGTAGTCCACGTCCGTATGCCATTCTTCTCGTAAGCCCATCTCGCTAAATGGCCTTTCGAAAAATCTGGAGTACCCGTCAGTTCAAGAAGTATAGGGGCCATCTTGATACCATCCAAAACTTTAGAGGAAACAGGAATTAGGCGCCGAATACAAAATTGAAGGGAATCAGACAAATAGGGCGATGAAACACGCACGCCATTCATACAGCTCAAAGCAGTAATGAAAATATGAAGATCATATGCAAAGAAGAGAAATCTGTAAGTACTGAATTGTTCATCGGTGAGGAATAGATCATAGGAACCAAGTACATGTAACTGATGACCAGTCACATTATTAAATGAAATGGCAGTGGGATGAAGCCTCACAGGAGGAGAAATGATCGGAAAAACTTGTTGCACATAAAAGAGTCAACGCTATCGGTTTCCATAATGAATGAGTGCCGAAAAGATTGATTGGCGAGAAACGAATGAGCAGTGTGGCAAGAAGTGTCTGAGCTGACAACAGGCAGAACGATGGACTGAAAATTTGAAGTCAAATTGGAATCGTTAGAGAAACGTTCGATTCGACATACTGTTTTACTTTTACACACGGATTGGTAATAATGTACCTTTTCATATTTGTCACTCTTGGTACCACGAAATTGACAAGTAAATCAGGAACGTTCGTGGTCGTAAGATTTACAAGTCTTGGAATTGCTCACAAAGTGGAGTCACCAACTGAAAGGAAAAATAACAAAGTAGTAACCTATTAAGGAGCCAGTCAGAATGTGAACAGATGGTCCTGCTGACCGTTGACCTTCAGCATGCAATGTTCAGTGGTTTGCCATTGACGAATGTACTTTTCAACTCATTCAAATACACACGAGTCTCCTGTATGGTTTTGTTCTGTCCTAGGTCGGGAACTTATCAGAACTATCTACTTCGCAGCTCGTTGCAGCTAATATCACTGAGTAACTTGTCCTGTGTCTGTATTTTGAGCTCATCATCGAAATCACAATTGAAAGCCTGTTGTCACTGCAAAACAAATTCCTATATTGGTTGATTAGTACATCCCATTAATACGTGTAACTTCGCCCCTTGAGTCGCTTCAAAATTCACAGCCCGGAGATACTTTAGAGACTAATCCTTCATGGATTCGTATAGCAGAGACCATGGGGATCCGGGAAGAGTAAAATTCTTTGTCAAGAAATATGTTTATTTTCCTAGCATTGTCGGATGATGCACAATTTTCTTCCTCAAATCAAAAGTTTTGTGAGATAAACAATCGAATTCGAAAAGCTCTGCGTAATCTTTTACCTAATATAAATCGTTGTGAACATTCGGAGATTCCAGATCATAAATATGTGTGATAAGGAAACAACAGCGAAGTTAGTTTTAATATTTCGCAGAAGGAATAATTATCCTCAGTGATACGAGTTCAGGCAAGCCTGCGTGGAACACTCCAGCCGAGAATTTGTACCACAAAGTCAATCTGTATTAAGTGGAAATTACAAGTAAAATAAGTTGTATAAAGCTAATTTAGAATTAGTTATATGTTTGTATAGTTTAGTTTTCAACAGACAAACTCAATCATCCCCAGAATGGTTCAAAACAGGCAGATATCCAGTGATGCACTAATCACTATTGCGATGATACACGGTAAATGCTCCGGTTTTAATCACTGTATTGGCCTCGTTGGTCACTACTAGATGTGAAGAACAGCACGCGGCTGAATATGATCCAAAGGGGCGTGAAATGTGCGTCCTACGAACAGAGAATAACCAAAACAAGTATGCCATCGTCTGGTCATATGGGCATTCAGTAAAACGAAACTTGCTGTATGTGTGGCTCAGATATATAGTAATAAATATTGTGACACTTTTATTGTGATATTTCTTGTAAAATTTCACGAACACCTGGGAAATCTTTCAAAGCATATGTTGCGAGACATTTTATCCCGTCGTCAGCCAGACGTTCGCTCAACAGCGTTGGGAATAGGGGGTGGGGATCAGCAGAACACCTTGGAATATATGGTGCTACCAAAAGCCCTTTACTTCTGTCTCCGAAGGCTTTTATTACATCGAACGTCCTCTGAGAAGAGAACTCACGGCCCGGTCAGCTTTATAATGGTCACTTAAGAGCCCCATTTGATTTCATAGTAAGTCACGCATTACTTATCTTTTTTTCACTTTATGGGAAACGTGAAATCATTAGTACGTGTATACGGAACCATAATGGTTCCTTAAATTGTGTAACGATAAAAGTTGCCACATACACGAGGTGCATACGCATATGCACCCTGGGCTCAAGCTAGGTAAAATGGGTTAGGGCTGAGCAGAATATCTTGTTGTATTCATTTTAAAATCCTATATTATAACTGTCCATCCTGGCCGGATTACCCCAGTGAGAAAGAGGACACGCGCCTCTGGACTAGAACAGTATAATTATATTTCTTTGCAGAGCGGTTTTTACAAGGCAAGGCGATGCGCGTACAAATCGATAGAAACACATGATTGGATGACGTAAGTGAAGGCGATGCAAAGGCTGGCCGGTCGCGTTCGGCCCCAATGAGCGTGGATGGGCATCAGCTGTAGCATGAATCGGACTGGTTAGCGGTCTCACTACACCTCCCTCCTCTGAAGATGTTCGGTAATCTAAGCTACGGCAGTTTCATAAGTTCGACTCATGGAGTTGATATTCAACCGGCGGATTGGAGCTCGAACACATCTTGAGTGTCTCCGGTTTACCAGTTCAGGTGCCTCCATGGAAGTAACGAAATCTTCCGGGCTTGTCTTGACATCTCAGTGATCCGTGAATGCCTCCACAGATATGAAATCGGCGGATGTTCCACTGAGTCGTACAGCAAATTTCGAGGTCTGAGATGGTTAACATGCCTGGTCCAGATGAAACCACGCACTCAAACTCTATACGTGACTGTTCGTTCTCGTCTCACAGTCTGTTCGGGAATCCAGTTCTCGAAACCTTTCCGAAAATTGCGCACGTAAACTTGATCTCCAGTCTTAGATGCTCTGTCATCAATGAGTGTGCGGATTTGCGGTTCTCCAGTATCTCCAGTGACCGGGATCACGGCAACCAGGAGTAGCCTCATTGGTCGGCCTAGAAACATTTCAGCTGATTACTTCTGTTCTATGGCAAACGGGGTTAGGAATCGAGCTGTACATCAGGAGGAAAGCACCAATTGATTGTTGTTGTTTCTCCTTCCCTTGTGGCTTGATCAGTGAGCGCCAAAATGCGTCAACAAACCGTTCCATTTGGCCATTCGATTGTGGGTGATACACTGGGAAGCAGACGGGGCGAATGCCTTTTAAAGCACAAAACACTGCAAACCGTGAAGATGTAAACTTTGGACCATTATCGCAGACGAGAACTTCTGGCTTGCCGAACTGAGAAAATATTTTACTCAAGTTTGTGATTACAGAAGTTGTGGTTATGGCACGCAAAGAAATAACTTCGGGCCATTTGGAGCACGCATCTACAATGATTAGGTAAAACATGCCTTCATAGGGTCCGGAGAAATCAATGTGAACTAGAGACCAGGGGGCTGCATGGAGTTGCCATGTTTGGGGTTCACTCTTAGGTGGTAGTTTAGCCACCATTGAACAGTTGTGACAAGCTTTTACCTCGTGTTCAATTTGTTGATCCATAAAGGGCCAATATGCATAACTCTGAACGAATGCCTTCATACGATTGATTCCAGGGTGACGGAGGTGGAAATGTTTCACCATCGATGAATGCAATTTCCGGGGCACGACGACTCGCTCACCGAGTATGAGATATCCTTGTTCCATAGATGAAGCTAACTTACTTTTGAAGTACTCTTGTCAAGCTCTCTTTTGGGAAAGTTGGGTTGCCAACCCGTTCTACAATAAAGCAGCACGTCCTCCAATAGACTGTCCTTCGCTGTTCCGAGCTAGATCATTTCAGTGGTGACTAGTGGACTGCGCAGCAAAACTTCGAAAACCTAAGGAACATCAAAATCAACGGCGATCGATGCAGCTACTCTATCTGCATCAATATGACGACTGCCATAATCAGCTGTTAGTCTGGAGAGGACATCGGCTTACCCAAAACTTGTTTTTATGAAGCGCAACTCAAAATCAAAATATACCAGCATTGTGACCCAGAGCTGCAATCGATTTGCAGTGGTACCCATGCCTTCGTGCCAAAGACGGTTAATAACTGCCTGTGATCAGTGATCAGGGTGGATTTTCTTCCATGTAACATCTTATGAAACTTTCGAGCGCGAAAATCAGTGTCATTTCTGCTTTTCAGTTGGATCGTAATTCTCTTCTGTTGCTATGAGCAGGAAAACCGCTCCAATTCCATAGTCGGAAGCGTCGGTGGGCAACTTAGGGTCATAGTGAATGTGGAGTAAGTCGGACCTGAGAACTCGTTTGATGGCAACAAATGAGTTTTTAACATGCCGGTGGCCAGTGCCATCCTTTGTTTCGCGTCAACAGTTGGTTCAGAGGAGCTTGTGGTTGATATATCTGTCACAAAATTGTGATAGTAATTTGCAAACCCGAGGAAAGACTGAAGTGTTCCTTTATTGGTTGGAGTGGGCATGCATTCTATCCCTGCAATCTTCATTGGATCCGGTCTTCTACCAGTACTGTCAATGATCGACCCCAATTAAGTGATACTGGATAATCCAAAAGAACATTTCTGAGGCTGAACTCGGAACCCATACTCGGAAATCCTCTGCAAAGTCATATTTAAATGCTCAATATGTTCATCCGTTGTTTTGCTAACGATAGTTATGTCAACTAGATAAGCCTTTGCGAATTCTAGGCCGGCTAACATCGTATCCATTATCCGTTGAAAAATTGCTGGGGCACATTTAAAACCAAAAGGCAAACGATTGTAGCCATGCAGAACTCGTAAGTGTTTACGAGTAGACATCAGAAAAATCAATTTCTCAAAATATTTTACCACCGTTCAGCTTGGTAAATAAATCCTCCGGCACAGGTAGAGAGTACCTATGTGCCTCAAACAAACCGTTCGGTCCCGTTGAAAAATCGGAGCACTTCCTGATTGCACCATTAGCCTTATGATAGGTTCCACTAATGATGAGTAGATGAGGGAGGAAATTACTCGCCGTTGTTCCAGCCGGGCTGATTCGCTGTCAACAAGCTCCACTGATGCGCAAGGGAAAGATGGTTTGAGATAAAATTCAGGTTTAGTGCCGGGATTCACATGTAAAATGCTTCTATCTTACAGCCTAGACGAAGACCAGCAAGAAAACTTCAGGATAGTCTGTTTTAAAACGTGAAAGTTCAATATACAAGTCTTTAGAGGACAGTGGTACAACATCGCTCACATCGTTTGATTGTGAGGATGGCATAGAGTCGGAAGAATCACAAATTTCATCAAAAGGAAACTGCCATAAATTCAGTTTGTCTATCTAATTGATACCAAGTAGGTTCAAGCGTTTAAGTTTTGATTTGTAATATGTGCCACACAAACGACAGTCACGAAAAAAGTTCACACAGCAACCCACCAAAAAATGACAATCTTTCACCAGAAGCTGCGCGAGCGATATGGGTAGTTCGCTAATAAACGGGTCTGCCTAATAAAATCCACTTCACTTCAGAAATGACAGTCACATCAGATGCTCTGTCCATTTGTAATTTCACAGGTAGGTTATTAGTACAAATAGAAACGTACTTCCGAATGGACTGGAAATCGAGGGCTTTCATGGTAAAAATGAAGTTTGAAGAACTAAGACATCTGAATGGAGCACAGTAGTATGACTGTGGCTTAGGACGGCCATGACAGAAGCTTCGTTATGACTAATTCCACCAGAAATTTCACATTCGTGTGACCACAAAGATGAGCGGAAAGCCACAATCCGCAGTGCCAACATACGGTGCATGGTCTGTTTCGGAAGTATGGTTGCTGAACTAGCGGTCTTCTGGACATAGGTAAAGCACTGATCATGAGAAATGACTGCATCTCTGCTTTCTGGATCGTCTGGACATCATGTTTTGATTAATCTAGCGTTGACACTCTTCGGTGATTTGTTGTAACGTGATTTTGGGTCTGTTTCCAGCTTGGATAAGAGCCGGGTGCGAATGTCACTGTCAGTGGGCGAAGAAAGATCACAGAGAAAAAAGAGTTTTGATCTGAACATTTCTGAGACTGGAGTTTAGAACTTTCCCCTTCACAATTAGCACGTCCTGCGTAGGGGACAAAATCCTCTTCCACACTTTTCCGAAATTTGCTAGCACTGGTAACGTGTATTGAACAAAGAGGAACGTTCATAAAAATGACACTAAGGTGTTTCACTGTCTGCTCTAAATCGAGATCCTTTGGATGTTTCGGTAGGATGAAATTGCTGTATTTGTCATTTTCAGCCGGACCCAATTTACTCAACAGAAGTCGTACGCAAGCAGCTTCGTCGAGAGTGCCAATCAAAAACCCCATCGCGATCGATGGTCAGCCTCACGGCATTTCGCTACAGATGCTGGCCAATGTACGCGTGCGCGCGCACACAGACGCACGCAGACGCACTCAACCGGTCAACCAGTTTTCAACCAAGACCTGTCTGTTGAGTGGTCCATGTGACTGTCAGACCTTTAGACCACGAGTGAACTGAATTCCGATACCGATCGCAATGGAAAACGTAGCCCATTGTGTTGTATTTGTATTGTATTTGATCAGACCTGCGTAGACATAAGTCAGCATTTCAGTCAAGAAGATTTACGCTTAGCATCTCATCGAATCAATGGGATGAAAACAGAACGACTGCATATTAAAACTGACAAGAAATTCTACCGATACTCGTGTCCCATTTGTGAGGAATCGGGCCAGAGACGGAACGGTTGAGTTTTTGTAGACTTCAATACGAGAAGGTCTGGATCGGAAGGAGGAACGCGTGAAAAGTGAGCGAGTTACTTTTGGATGGATCACTCTGTAAAGGGTGAGTGCTGTCTACAAGGATTTTGTGAGCGATCTTTCCACCTGCGGCCAAAAGTAGTTCGCCCAACTAAGAAGGTATTTCGGTTAAGGGTATGAAAGATACCCAACTGGCAATAGACAAACCTCAACGAAGAATCTTAAAATCTTTCTTCAGTAGGCCAGCAAAAATAACAGAGGAACAGTAAAGTAGAACAGGAAAATTACACATAAACAAAAAGGGAAATAACACTCTGTTTAGAGTTGATATGCCTAAGCTTTCGGTTTTGGTAAGATAGACGGCGTAGTGTCTTCGCGCGGTTTGAAATGCAAGATAACCACTACCAATTTGAGTCGACAGAGATTCCGAAGTATTTGACAGGACCCACTCTAGGTAGTGGTTCTGTGGAAATGACAGAAAGGTCACAAGGATAAGTCCATTGAAGAAGAGTAATAATGCACTCAAAGCATGCTGAGATTTAAAGTTTAGCCGGATCGAATAGAGAAACCATAAATGTGAGATAGATCACTAGAAAAGTTATTGAAATACTGGGCTATATAAGCTGCTTAACAAAGGGCCACATTATCCGCATATTTAAATAAATGTGCGGAAGTACTGCAAGAAAGACCACGGAAGTAGGTGGAAAATAAATGACAGGAAGGGACAGCTCCTTAAAGCACTCCTGAATTGTTCTATAAGGGTTCGAATGTTTTAGAATCTAGTCGTAAGCACTGAATTCTGTTGGTAAAATAATCTGACAACTATGATAGTAAAGGCGTGGGACAGCCGGAAGCTCCCAGTTTACGGGAGAGCAGGTGCAGAGGAAAAGAATCAAGGGTCGATGAGTAGTCGAGAAAAGCGCGTCGGACATACTTCGCTGATCCATCCAAGAATTTGCTCATGTGGTGGATGAGGAGGCGATGGCATCCACGGTGGACCTGTTCGATTTATAGGCAAGCTGCAAGGGGTAGCCGGGAGAGCTTTTAGAAAAATTCAAACGTTTGAGAATGACACGCTCTGTAAGTTCAAGACCAGATGAAGTTAGATCAACGCTGCCGAAAGCGCTTAGCTATGACACCAGAATTACAAGGCTTGGGAGTAGGGACAATAGTAACTGGCCTCCAGCGGTCAGAAATAGAAAGTGAGCAAAAAGATTTGTTTAAAAAAGAAGTAAACATATAGGTTAGAGCAACAACATCAGGTGTCAAGATTGATAATGACAGGCCATCAGAACCAAAAGCTGGGGTTATTTTGGAAGTACGAAGAAATACTGCCTCTATAGAGAACGGGGTTATGTGGACATCATCCTCTGGAATGAATTTAGCTGTGGAATCCTTTGATGAGTGGATAAAGGTACTGTTGATACTGTCAAAGCCCACAACAAAATTTCATTTGCTTCATTTTCTTTCCAAGTAGCAGCTGAATGCCTTGCCATAGTCGGTCACTGTTGTGGGTATATAGGAGCTGTTTAGCACACAGGGATCCAGTGCGTTTAATTTCTTTCCTTGTCAAAAGGGAAATGTATCACTCTTTAGAATTGTCCCTGGATTTTTAGAAATATTCTTTCCGTATTCTTAGGGATATGAACCTCAGAGAAGTGGCACGGCCGTTGCTGAGAAAGACGGTTTTCATGGGCAGCCCCGGTTGAAAATTAAATTGACCATCTGTAAGGAAAGCAACGAATCGAAACAGAACCAGGAAGATGCATGGGAAAGGGATTTCTTCAGAAGAAGAACGTTGTCGTGCGAAAAATTTCAGAGACGGATTCTTATTTGGCTGGTTTGCCTGCAACGGTGAGAAGCAGACCAGGAGTATATCTTAGGCCTCGATGGAAGCAGGCAATGGTCACTTTTTGAGACAGGTGCACACAACTTTAAGAAGAGCAATTCCGGATGACTGGTAATAATCCTGTCTAAATCAGAGTTGCTTCTGGTTGGAGAAACACAAAGATCAGTTAAATCAAACTCAGTGAGGGGTTGGGAGGAAGCATTATTAAAATCGCCTGATACGATGTGCACATTTTCATCTGACAAAGAAATAACAGGACTCATGGAAAGACGAAATAGCGTTCTGTATGCAAAATCGAGCTACATATAGATCTGAAATCATGGTGCTCCTACGGGGAGGAAAATTAGGATGGCACTGCAGAACTAAACAATCAATACCGTTCAGTGAGTATGAAAAACCGGCTTCAGACTTGCCATACCAGGTGAAGTTGGCATATGAGACCACCTCTCCTCCGGCTTTGTTGCTGGCATAAGTCCTCTCATGCTGGGACAGTTTGAAGCTATTTTTATTGACACGAGTGAGTCATCAATATGTGGGTTTGGGCACGATTCTTGTATACAAACCGCACACGTATGAACAATGCGAGAAAGAAGAACAGGGGTTGGATTTTACATTTTCGCACACAGAGAACATATGTTGCTCTTGAACAAAGACGGGGAGGACGTTTTCGCTGGAGGTGTGCAGTTAAAAGCAGCCTGTCAGCCAGCACAGATGCGTTTTCTGGGTCGAAGGGGAGTTCTTTGATATAAATAATTGGTTGGATCACACTGATCGGAAAGTCCAATAATCTGTTTGAGTAGAAGTATTTCTGACCTCGTATAGCGACGTACAATGATCATAGCGAGTAAATTCCTTTAATTTGATGAGAAGGTGATTAACACTGAACAGTAGAGCGGCTAGTCAAAGGGCGCGCTGACTTGTTGACCGTTTGAGATCGGTGACCTTTCGGGCGTCACATATGAGGCACCCTGCATATCTGTTCCATCCGGATTATCTGGAATCATCAGGATTGCATACCGATCGAGCAACCACTGGGACTCGGATGACTGTGTTCAAAGCACCTCGAATTTATATGAATAATACACAGGACATCATTTCACCTCTATAACCGAAATCAAACTAATGGCAGGGAAGCGATCAGTTAGTGATATCTGGCACTGACTACTTTTGTTAAGTCGGTAACATCTATGAGCACGGTTCAGGATTTCATCCTTAGATAATATAATTTCTCGTGAATCGTACTTCTTTATCATGCTTTTGACCAGAACTTTCTCCTATTCTGTTCACAATGGAAGGCGGGCAGCAGTGTGAGAACCCATTCGTTTGTTCTGATTAAATACACATGTGCCCACTCTGATCTTCGATCTAATTGCGGGAAGTTCAAGCAATAACAGCCCTTACTTTTATCCGGACAGTTACCCCTGCTGTGCTTTTAGGGAAGTTGTTGACCACGATAAAAGCAGCCCAAGCTGCAGGCCATCCTAACCAATGTATCACCAGAATGGTCAGTCATAGAACGAAAAGGTCTCTTTTCTTTGATCACTAGGATGCAGAGACGTTTTCCAGGTTATTTCATCCTTGTATATGCCGGTCTCTGTGGCAGAGTGGAAGATGATTTAGTGTTGTATTCAGGCTGCAGGCAGCCATACTGACGGTCGATTACTGCAAGTGTGGGAACCCGATGTGACACTTGCTGAGTCTTAAGCTCATTGATTCTCTGTGTTTTTGTTGTTTCGGAACGAAGACGAGCACCCCTTCCCCCCAGCAGATCACTGGTCCTCACATACGATAGTAGAGTGACCATGCCATAATGGCGCAAACAGTGTTGTTCAGTGGGACTAACCTGATTTTCTGGTAGCATAGCCGAAGCAATTCGTTTATTCAAAACCTAACCACTCAAATTGTTATCGTCTAGATCTCCGTCCCATATCACGCCGTATAAATGCAACGGAAAATGCATGTGAGATCTAATCTAACCGATCAGTCAGTCAGTGTCGTTTTCTAAGGAGCTTTTGGAATGGATATTGTTAGGTTTCTCGGTGTTGGTTAAGGGGAAAGTGAGAACTCAAAAGATCCAGCGGTGAGATAACGATGTGAAAAATTACCGGATGACCAATCACACGAATCGAAAGCTTATTACAGAGTGCTTTGCATTGTATTTTTAAGTCATTCGCTGATATGGCATATGACATCAGCTGGACTGCGTTGATGACTTTACTGATACTCAGAGCATGCAAGCTGTTCAGTTGCCCTATCCGGTTATGCTTGAATAAAATAGGTCTTTCAATATTCTAGTAAGCTGTGAAATTCGGTGGAGATAATCTTCCTGTGTACTTGAGGGAACAATGGGAAATTCAATTATTTCTTTGGCTAGAGAAATCTTGCACCTGCAAGAAGCGGTTTGTTGCAGAAAGGGAAAATATCATTCCTAATCATTCTGGTTCGTTGAGATCTGAGAGTAATTGCAGAATTTCTACATTTTCCATCATCTCTCCGTGACTGCATGGATATAATATGACCTAATATGGATAAACCTCCAGGGTGAGTTGAAAATGAGGATGGTTGGTATCACGATGGCTAGGGTGGATCAACAAAGATGTCATCTCGGTGACTGATGAACCTTCGAAGAGCTACGAATAACTATTGTCGATCCCGAAATTATCCCCTAAGTTCAGTGTATGCTGCACACTGAGTCTTTGTGCACGAGCACTTCTCCTTTTTCCAGCTCAAAAGACCTTGGGCACGGCGACACTCATCTGCTTTTTAAATTATAGGTCGATATTTCTGTCCAGAATGCATAGCCTGAGGGGACTTCAAATGGGACGTGAATACTGCTCTGAACCACACACGACTAAGGGAAACCTGCGCTTTGGAAATGAGTCATTCGAGACAAAATGCGGTTGCATTGTAAACCAGCTCACTGATATGGCCTTTCGTCCACGGTGGGTGCAGCAGTATTTCTCACTCTTGGAGGAACCTTGTCCGGGATAAATCAGGTTATATGGATCTTGTTCTGAATCCAGGAACATGTTTGATATAGTATTGGGTTGACGCATTACCATGCTAGATACGGCCTCCCGTAAGTGGTATTGTGATGGAAAAACTTATTTCGGACAGAAAAAGAGATGAGCTAATTGCGGTGCTCAAAGTTCCCTCTGATATGATCAAGAAGTGAGCATTCGATTTTCATGAGAAGTTCAATCTTCCTTGATGAAAATTTTGAGATAAATTCAGCGTATAAATGAGGAGTGTGCTTTCACTTATGTTGCCTACACACTGGTACCGTTATCTTTTTTGTGAAACCGTTGTTGATATGAAGTTTTGTATATCAACTTTTCGTCCTATTAGGAAATCTTGTGTGGAATTCCAGTCGGGTAAAGAGGTGAACTAATTCTGAAGTCATATTTCGAGGTTACTTACTGAACCGTTCTAAAAATTCGCTTTATATCTATAGGACGATCACGTATAGCGTTCACTTCAGAATCACGTTTCTGGATGGTACCAACTTGTTTATCTCTTCTCTGTGATAAGCACTGGAATGAAAACATCCCAATCAGGTTAATCTCCATTTGTGTAGTATGAGCACCTGTTTTATTGAATCTATTCATTGGTTTGTCGCCCAACCATTTAGCCGAAGCAACAGTAGAGAACATCGAGACACTGAGTGGCGCGTACTGCCCGGCTTAGTCAGCAACTTTGTGTGAGTGCATGTTCACGCAGGTGCGAACGCTTAACTCAGAAATTTGCGCGTGTGAGTGCCTGAAGCGAAGCCCCTATAGAAATTCAAAATAAGGGTGTTTATGTGTGTGGGCGTGTCAGATGGAAGGCCGGTGTGAGTCAGTGAGCTGGCACATGACGGTATCGAAAATTTAATTGATAAGACATCGAAAGATGAGTCAGTTCTGACTCGTACAAAAATCAGTAATATATATATATATATATATATATATATATATATATATATATCAAAATTACTTCCGAGTGAGGGGTCGATCGGATGACCTGACGCTGGTGCTTGAAAGGTGGAGTCCAAAGGACACTCAGCCAAGCAATGAGATATTCTAATGGGAAATCCACTTACAATTTTCACATCCAGAAGTCCAACGACGCGAGCGGAAATCCATCCCGTCACATACCGCTTACCAGGAAGATGCTTTTTCAACTGAGCTATCGCGTTGCGGATAGTCGTGTGTAAATAATGCAATTGAATAGTCTATGATGCGTGAAACAACGAGATATTCCTTGCATTTTTGTGACTTTCAACTGCTGTTATCCTCATACAAATTTTACAATCGAAATTACCGTGATTCACGAGTAATAACGGATCTGGGACACAAATGCTCTCTTCCCCGGTGACATCAACACATGTAAAAAAGGATAACTTTCGTCAAGGTCCAACAACGCGAACTTTCCCTAATACTTAACACGAATCAGTAGTTTGTTCTTAGCTCGGCGGCTTTTTTAACCTACTACTGTACTGGTGTTCTCAAACCATTATTACATTCACTTATATGAGCAATCTGCCCAAAAATCCCTATGTATTTGGCACCATTGTGACATTTCACATTCGATTACTTGCACCTTTCCACCCCAGAACATTGTTCAGTTGCTTGATGATCCCGTCTGGGGGAAAGCGTGATGATAGCGCAACGGCAGAAACACAACACGGCTCACTTTTACACGAAATTCGTCCCATATCGAAGGATGAACTATAATACAGAGGTCCAAATTAATATCTAGATCAGAAATGGCGCAACCCCTTTCCAGGACAGGATACAACTATCGAGGTATTTAGTTTGCCATCACCTGGGTTTGTGCATGGTAAGAACGCAGAGTTACGAACTCTCCGAAGTTGAAACTATTTCCTAAGATGGGCGTTACCAAAAATTGTTGTATTCAGTTCCTGACCGCACCTTACCCAAACCACATTGTTCATTTGGTACCGGTTGTTTTCCCTTTTAATCCAAACTCCCATTCGGCACGCCATGTTGTTCCACACGACGGCCTCTGGTGAGAGTATAATAGGTATAAGTGTGTGAGTTGTAGTCGGTGTTAGGGTTAACGCCTAACAGGCATACGTATACACATTCAACCACTCGTTAGAGGGCAAGTAGACAGACCGTCATACATGCGGGCTGTTGGGCAAACAAACCAAGTTATGACAATGCTTCCAGCTTTCAAGCCTCTGAAGTTTTCGAGACCTCAGAACCGGGTTATTGTCTTTAATATGCACTGCTGATTGGACGAAACTATCAGTCAGATTACGAGTTAAATAAGGAAGCAACAGGATGATGAGTGGTCATGGTTTGGGGGACACGGGAGAGGAAACGGACGTACATTTCAGCACACGTACGCACTCTAAATAGCCAGCTTGTGTGAATGTGTATGAGCGTGTGCTTTCGTCTAGATGAATTCAAAGCAAAGACCATCTGATCAGAAGAGATGACCGATGCCATCACCAGCTCACCCACCACTCCCCGTGCATTGCTGTTCACTTCCTGGTCCATCCTATTCCGTGGGGTCCTTCAATTCAACCTTCTCTCACACACACACACACACACACACACACACACACACACACACACACACACAGTTTTGCATACATGCAAATAACTGTACTTACTGACGCACATAATACGATCTGATACAAGCTGTCTTGTATGGGAATAAGTGGAAGTGAATCGCAGCTTTACCGTTGTGTTTATCAGATAGAGAAGAAAGAACTTGAATAACGTCACTGGTGGGCAAACGTGCAGTCAAGATCGGGAAGGGGAGGTACACACACACACACACACACCTACACACACGCAAACAAACACACATTCAGGGATGAAGAAACACATACAAATTGACCTTATGGCAAAACAATACCGGTGTTGACAACGGAATCCGTTGGTACGCCCCACCTACTTTATATAACGCAATAAGAATCAATTTTGATGGGTAGAGGTATGAAGTATATAAATATATATACATACTCATCAGCATAAGTATTCAGAAGAGTTCAGCTATCTGTTGACCATCTTTTACGAACCAAGCCGGCATGGGCAAGTTACCAATATCCTGTTCGGTTTTTCTTATCCGTGAGATCAGTTTCAAAAACGATACGGAACACCAAGAACTAGAATGATGGTTGCAGTTACGTGAGTTGTCTTTTTCTACGTCCATACTTTTGTAAAATCTGCTCGAAGTATGAACCTAGATTGACTGTAAACAAGGATCCCGTAAGTTAAATTGCTGTTGATGGGAAAAGGTAGTGAAATCAGATTGCAGCCCAAGATTGTTCACTACTACGAATTATCGTATATTCAGGGGTTTTGGAATGATTCGTGAAGATATAACTAACTTAAGTTATATATTTGGGTTTTCCTGTCCTGCTAATTCACGGCACTGCCAGGGAATAAATATTTAGTACTAGATTCATAGATGTTAGAATTGGTTGCCTTCAAATCCCCATCAGGGCAATCATATCTGTGGACATCTTCTGTATTTATGAGTTAAAAGCTGTCAATCATAGAGCTTAATGAAGTGTCGCTGTTCTACATTACGCAGTTAATAATGGTTAACGGGTAAACGGAATTATATTCTCCTAACTAATGTTAATACGACAGTGATTGATTTTCTTTTTTCGATGATCCCAATATGTTGTATTTTTTCAGTATCTCGGGGACGAATTTGTCGTCTTTCCCCGCAGTATTGGACAGTTTTATATTCTCTAATACTGTTTGGTAAAGATGCCACTTCGGCCCTTCATCATCAATATGAATCGGGAGTTTGACCTGCTCTTTTAAATGTTGAACACGCTAAACAGATTATCTGTTTTTGGTCATAGCGCATTACCACACCGTTCACTCTGCTTCAAAAGATAATTTACCGTCGGCTATTACGTTGCCGTTCTAACAATCGGTAGTTGTGAAAACTCGTGTACACTAACCCAAAAGACCTTTTTAGTGACATTTTCCGGAAAATGAACTGGCTTACCCGCACACGAATAGATTAAATAAGTTATCCCAGTGTGTTCCTTGTACAACGTGGGGTGTAAACGATCTTCCCACTTGCATCCTGAACGGCACTCTTCATATTTCCCAGTTCCTGTGAATTTTCTAGAAAATTGACCATTTCTGTGATGTGAATATTTATGTGAAAAGAAGCATATCATTTGTGATTTACGAATGATGATGATGATGATGATGATGATGATGATGATGATGATGATGATGATGATGATGATGATGATGATGATGAGAGCTGATTTGCACTAACCTGGCTCCATAGTGCGTGTGAACGAAGTAAAATCATTGCCCTCGTTTTGGTGCTATGCTCATGATTTTCCACAGTGACGACGATATTGAACTTGTGTTCTGACCACTCATTTGTATCAGGCTGATGACATCCACAAGTGGGCCCGCACAGATCACAAAAGATGGGCTTTTGCAGTGAATTTCTACTCGGTATATTCAATAAATTTAAACCGTTCCAAATAGTAAAGGCCTTCTGCTTTGGGGAACTTCGTATCAGGACGCACATGCCGTCAATGGTTTGATTTGGCGTGGGCCCCACCAGCTGAGCTCCTACGTGATGCCGTGCTCTTCGACCAATACACAATGTGCGTAGTGCAGCTTTAGCCATCTCTTTTGCGAACTGCTCCTTGTGAAAAAGAAAATGGTCACCGGAACGGCTGTATTCTATATAGGCGATCGTCATCAACCTCGAAATTTGGTAATGAACTACGTGAAGCTGCAAGTATGAACAGTTCTATGCGAAAATTTTGAATTCAACCTGGCATTCTTCTAGTGAACATTTATTGTTGGACTTCAGAGTGGACGTAAGCACGTATGTTGTATGTATAAAGGTAAAGAACGTTGAACATCATCTGATTCATTGGTATTATTAGAGCTGAACAGCATAATGTGGAAGTAAGGAATTCATCTCCCGTTGACAGTTAAAAAGGGAACCAGACAGCGTGGTGCAGTCAATCCAAAAGGATACCTTGATCACTTACTAGCAAAATACAAGTGTAAAGCCAGCGTACTGAATCTCCGTGTCTATTCTGCCTGACTGCCAGTAATCCCACAGATGCGTGTTGCTTTCTTTTGGGCAGTGTTTTTTCTGTCTTTTTCGGCGAATTTGATGTGTCAAGCTTTGTTGACCAAAAATGGCTATCGACACGGGAAACCACCCAAAAGTTAACTGTTTAATTATGCACTTCCTTTCTTGTAACTTTGATTAGTTGCTTGTTGTAGACCACCGCGTTACTACTGAAGAGAGTTCAATGTTCACACTTATTACTTTCCTCTTATGATATCACCGCAGTGCCCCCTCTTGGCCCATGGTATTCACGTACCATTTTTTGCTCCAACCACTTTATACACACCGTCCCTCAGCCCACCTCAAGATGGATATTTGGACACCACAATTTTGTCAACCGGGACAGCTGTCATGACTTTCTAGTTCCCTATCCTTGGAACGACTACTGCTTCATTTCTGAAGTATCCACTTCTGTTTTCTCCCAAGTAATCACTGTTTGTTTGGCTGACTGTCCTTTGGACTCCACCTTTTACGCACAAACCTCAGGTCATTCGATCATCCCTGCACTCGGAAGCACCACACTGGAGTATCGCTCTTATCACAGCTCATCATTGGTTCATATCCTCCGCCGCTGTCAGGGTCTAAATCCGAGCCCTTACATCTCGAAGGCGTGCATATTACCACTGCGCAGCCCCGCCTTCATCTGGGTTTATCCGAATCACCAAGTTAAGTTCGTTCAGATGTTGTCCTCTATGACAGCCAGAAATGCCCGACAGCTGTCTGGCACCTCACACGCTACTCGGCAGTAATTTTGAGACATACACTTATTCGTTTTTATTCCACACTCTCCCAAACCCGATAAACCTAAGTCTTCGAATGGCTTAACGACGAATTTAACCAGGTCGTTCGCTTGGAACATTCAGCGTTCTGCCGCTGGCGCCGCTCACTCACTCTCATTTCCCGCCACCTATTCGTGCAAGTTAGGAACAAGTGCTCGATTACCATACACAGGTCCAAAGAACATTTATTCCACGACAAAGTCGAACGCTTGATCTCATCCGTAACCGGCAGCCGTATACGCTGGTCCTTTGTCAAAGCAGCTCACAGAAATGTCTGCCCTTTCAATTTTACTCCCAACTCCCGTTCCCCTGCTAATGGTGTGCGCTATCAACACGAGAAAGCTAAGGATTTTGCTCCCACGTATGCCTCTAATTCCACCCTACTAAATTACTCCACTCCTCCGGTTCCTTTCTCTTCCGAAAGTCATCCTTTTCTCCCTTCCACTGCCACCAAGAACATCCGGAAAACACTGCGTTCTTTAATCGTAAACAAACCTCCCGGTTTGGACGGCGTTCCACCCATCGCCCTTGGAATGTGTGCCCTGAGTTACTCATCTTTTAAACCATCTTTTCTGTCTTTCATTTCATCTTGCTACTGTTCTAACCCCTTGGAAATACAACGTGATCATGTCTGCTCCCAAAGATGGTAACCTTAACAATCCCGACGAATATCGAGCAATTCCCCTCACATCTGTCATTTCGAAGGTTTACTGGACCATTACAGACCATCCATTACACGTTTCTCTAAAGAAGATTAATGTTCGACCATCAATACGACTTCCGGTTCAATTGTTCCAAACGGGACGTGTTAGCTGTCGTCTGGCACTCCTGATCGGTTGCATTTGGTAATCGCATAGAATCCCACTTGGTCTCGCTCGACATCCCAAAAGTCTTCTATCGTGTCTGGCACGAAGGTCTACTGGTGAAATAGTTACCTTCAAGTTCCCTCCTACTCTGGCACCATGGACATTCAGTTTCCTCAGCAAGGGAACCAGTTCCGTCAGAGCTGATGTAGTTCCATCTCAACCGTTCCCCAAGGTTCCGCACTTGCGCCCATCATCTTTCTTCGATTCGTGAACAATCTTCCATGCAGGACCTCCATTCTGATCCATGCTTTTGCCAACGACGCTTCCCAGCGTTGTTCTCTTTCTTACTCCACTATCCACCATGCCAGCTCTAGTACAGATCGTGATCGTCGTGTTATCAGTATACAAATTGATTCCGGCCTGGAGCACACCTCTTTACGAGTCTCTAGCAATCATGTTGACTTCAGTACTTGCAAAATTCCCTTCATCCAATTTCCCCTGAACATTATTACTTCTCCCCACATTTATCTTCTAATTCAACAATCTTGCATTCTTCAGACTGTTTTTCTTCTTGGCTTATCCATACTTTCTTCACTGTTTTGATCTCCTGTCATATCTCAGGTTGCTTCTTGTGCTGCGCATAGATGGTGTTTTATTCCGCGTCAGACTTTTCTTTTCTCCATATCAACTCCTCTACTTCTACAAGTTTTCAATCCGCCGCACACTCGAATACTGCAGTCACGTGCGGGGCGCGGCCTACTCTTCTGCCCTTTCTGTGCTTGATCGGAATCAACGTGGGACCATCCGGCTGGTTGATGATACTTCTCTAACCTCCAGTCCCCTGTCACTGACTCACCATCGCGCATTAGCTTCACTGTCTCTTTTCTACCGTTTATATTCCGGCTTCTGCCCTACGGAGCTTGCTTCAATGGTCTTTTCTCCTCTAACCTTTCCCCGCCATACTTATACACAGGCGGCCGGTCATCTTCATCAGGTTTTGCCCCCAAATGTCGAACCTAGAATTCTCAATCTTATTTTTTCCCCGAAATGCTAAATTATGGAACACTACCCCTTTCCTTCTTCCCACCAGCCCACCTCTAATCTTTCTTTCTTCAAAATCAGTATCAGTATGGTGATTCTGGCGTGAATGCCTCCTAAACTCCCCATCATAGTACATCTATTGGCTGTGGGTTTATCACACCACTATGAATCGCTTTGTGTGTAACAGATGAATAATATGGACTTGCTACTGCTGACATCTGTCACAGTGTTGTAATTCAATAATTAAATTGGCTGAAACGTTTTTCAAGCACGTAGTTTGAGGCAGGTAACTAATAAAATGAAACGGACCATTATTTTCTAAATACAATTTATGACTTCTGGTCAGCAGCTCTGGAGAACAAATTACTACTGAATCAAGTCAAGTGGTACCCGTGTTTCTATGGGAAAACACAAATATTAGCTTTTTTACAACACCGGCGTCCGTATAAAGATAAATGAGGATATCGTGGTTATTATCATGACCACAATCATCACTAGCAGCATTACCATCATTCTTCTCATTATCATCTGAGATCAGAACGAGGAAACGAAGTTCAAAGACAGCTTCTTTAGAGAAGAACTCATTAGGTGTATACTGGGCGAAATAAAACAGAAAGAAGTGGCGAAATAAAAACCAGGATCACCAGCAAGCAGACAAATTTCGAAGACCTAAATTTTCATGTAACCGGCCCCGATTGGATTCGGTCACGTGATCGGTTCCTTGATTTGGAACTTATCCTTGTCGGCTAAATTATAGTGGAATGTTTTGCTGGTCAAAAGGAGAACTCAGATATGTCTTTGTTATCCAATCTCCGATGTGGCTTTTTCAGTACTTGACTTGTGTCCGATCCCATCACCTCCAAGGGTAGTTGCTACTAACCTGAGAACGTAAGCATAAACGGGTAGATTATGACAACAGACGATTCCAAACCATAATGAACAGTGTTATTTAGATTCACAGAATGCATTATTGGCAGAAGAAGTCTGAATCTTTCAGATAATGGAACATCCACTTACGTTTTTCGCACCCAAAGTTCAACACCGTGAGCCAGATTCTTTTCGACCAAGCACATCTTTCACGTATTTTGTGTCATTCCTAGCGAAACTAGCCGATAGGCATTCTGGAATTGAAAACTTGTAAAGTGGTGAAATTTGTGAAAGGAAACTAGATTACTCGTTATGCTTCACCCAGGAGAATGATGTGAAACAAATTTTATCCATCGCACGCCTGAACCTTGCATATCGGTATGAGAGTGATGGCTAAGGAAAACGGTGGATGCTGAAGGACACTCCCAAATTAGCTCTTCTGATGGACGATTCTCCGAGAAACTGCGGGGGACTGATTTGTTGTAAGTAACTTGGTCACACGTGAATAAAAAAGCATCATTTACTGTGGCAAGCAAAATCAATTCGTAATCGCACCAAGGCTTGCAAGATTTCAGCTGTCCGTATTGTCAGCGTCGCAGTTGTGTGCGAGTAAGAAAAACTAACCACATGCATTTGCTTTTTGTTCCTTTCAAACAAGGAGGTAAATAAGCTAAAGGTTGGGCGGCATTCACGTGTGCGAATCGGAATCTGATCTGAACCAACGCTGCTGCCTAGCGCCTCGTGCTTTGCCGCTCAAATTCTAGAGGTGCATCCTCGAAAAAAACCTACTGTGAGCCGAGTGATCGAGAAGTATAGCGGCCTACAAAGCGTATAACCACGGAAGAGATATTGATTGCAATGAATGTCTGCATTCCCTGTTTTACTAACTCCTACCCATTTTTGTATTTGTTGGGTAGGTACATTGCTAGATTTCAAGCTGATATATATATATATATATATATATATATATATATATATATATATATATATATATATATATATATATATATATATATATATATATATATATATATATATATATATATATATATATATATATATATATATATATATATATGGTACTCAAGCACGGGCCTAGGTCTCTGTGACCTAATAACTGCAATAACTAACCGTTCGCTGGAGTCATTCACCATTCCAGACCGTTGGCATCTTGCAGTGATCACACCCATACCTAAAGGAACATGTAACAGAACGAGAACCAAGGAATTTTTCCCAATTGGCCTCGAAAATAGTTAAGCGTCATATGTTTCTACGCTTCCATAATATTGTCAGAAATCCCCTGAACAATGCTAATTTTCGCAAAAACCCTGATGTCCTACAATTGATCCAGTGGGGCCTGTAGCTCATTTCATTGTTAAATCCTTTAGTGATCAGTGCAAACCAATTAGATGTGCCTTTCTCGACCACACTATGTTTGATAACGTGTCACGATCCCTACATAAAAAATCTAGGTCTTTTTATCTTTCACAATTACTTAACTGATCGAAAGACTACCTCTTGGGAAGATTGTGATACACTAAATTTGGAATAAATTTTTAAATATTTATTAAGTGGTTTCGGTGTCTTTCAGTGTGTTGTTATTTCTCCTTATTCATCCTCCACCCATGTTAGCGATTGAACCTTAACCCGTTCTTCTCGTCTATTCGGGTATGCCAAGGATGTTCTTTTGGCTCGTTCTGTGTCCCAGTGGTCCCATTTGGTTGAGTTTACTGGAAGATTTTCAAAAAATTAGAAATTTTCTGAGCAGTCTGCTCTTCTGTTAAACAATGATAATGTCAAGAATGCATTTTTCCCTTTAGATTGGTTTTGTATGGGAGAAGTTAACATCATTAACCTTACCCCTCTTGCACGTGTACATCACACGAAATATCTTGGCGCTACGTAACAAGACAGCTTTTACTGGTCTCAGCATACCAAAATTATTGTTGAAAAAGGGTGTCAACTACTTTCTCAAATTCGTAATCTATGACAGCACATAGCTCGACAGTGTGTCCTTTCTTTTTTCCTACACCTGTGTATTTCCCATAGCTCTGTATTGTTCTCCCATTAAACTCCCCGGTCTACTAAACCGGACTTTAGTGCTCTTCATACAGTTTTGAGTATTGTCATTATTGGGATCAGTATAACCTCAGAAGGCATCTTGCCAGACTTATGCGGTATTCATGCAACAGTATCCAACGCACTTGAAGAAAAGATTGCTGACTCTTCATATCCGAAGCATGACGACCTCTCTCTTAGCTAGCCCAACCCCTCGTTCCGTTTCATATTTCAGTTAGTTCCTCTGAGATCACTGCAGATTAGAAATTCTTCCATTTGCGAGCAAGGACCTACGGAACATTTTTGACGGTTTTGAGGACGTGGTGGAGCTGTGGGAAATCCAGTCTGACCGGGTTAAGTCTGCGGCCCTTCGAGCGCTTCTCAAGGGCAGAGAATGAGTGATGCTGAGTGCGGCGCGAAGGGGCCCAGAGGAGATGAAGTGGGCCGCAGCTAAGAAAGCCCCAGTGGTAGGGCTGTTCACCCCGGCCGATTGTCAGGAGTTAATATAGTAGCTCAAGAAGGCGCAGTTGGGGATCGGTGCGGACCCGCTGGTGTATGCTGTCGCACTTCGTTGGTTCCTGGACCGTGGGTTGTCCACATTTGGTGTGGCATCACGGACTGAACTTTTGGCTAGCAAATTTGCGGACAGTCTGTTGGGACTCCTGTGAAAGATGGCACGTATTCGTCTTTTTGAAAGTTCTGCAGTTATATTTCAGCTGCCGAACGCGGTCAGTGAACCGGCCTGTTTTGACGTTTGCTGTGATGAACATGACCACGGGGGATTTAAAATGAATAATTAACGTGTAGAGAAGACACGGAGGCTGGAGATTCTGAACATGGAATAGAGAGCAGCGAAGACTGAAGGAACCCCGTTGTTCGAACTGAGAAAGATTGGGACGCGTTAAGTTCAAGCACCCTTCACACTACAGTAGCCCAAAGCAAGATAGGAAGACATATCAACTGCTTCAGTCCTCATTGGAGAGTTAAAGTGCGGGCCACTTCAATCACAAAATGAGAATAATGGCCGAAATGATCCTCGTCCGATTGATACAGAAGCTTAGGGGCTGCAGGACGAAAAAGTGTAACCATGTGCAATTCAGATGGAGACTGCCATAAGCCACGTTTCGGATGACGGTGAAACAGCGTGGTTCTCAGTGGCAGTTGACTGAACATGAATGACTGTATATTGTCGAGCGACAACAGCCAACAGTCCTGCGCGATGTGCTTAGTAATCAGCATCCGCAATTTCATCTCGTAAGAAGGCTCAGTTTCGTGCCAATCGCAGATCGGACGAAACATGCTATTGGGGGGTTGTGGGCTTGCTAATCACAACACCACGAACTGGCACTGGGGGAACGGCAGGAACCGAAGTATGAACCAATCCAGCTTTGAATCCCGTTACAGAGCAAGAAGAAAGGACACTCTCACAGTGAAACACTTGATAGGAGGAGGAACATAGTGGGTTATGTTCTGCTCTCGAGTAGACGTTTTATCAACTGGAATTATGATGTTAAATGGGCAAAATAGTGTGGGCTAAACGAGACGTGCAGGAATGCGCAGTGTATGATAACAGTCCGCCAAGAACACTGGATCTACTTGATGCCGACGAGGTTTCCATTTGTAACCTATTGATTTTGGTGTTGTTTCTAAGCCTTGTTCCGAACAAGCGAACTACTAACACATGTTTCTGTTTATCACAGGTGTGTTGTGCTTGGTCTCAGTAGACACGCATACTGTGCAGACAATCGATCAACATCCCTCTTGTGCATCGACATGCTCCTACTGATAATTAGTGGTGATTCAGTCACAGCAGTGCAGACTAATCGACCAAGCAACGTATCAACTGACCTCACTTGATCTCCGCACACCCACCTGTGAACTAGCCCGATTACTTTCGTGCTTGATGCTTGCTCACTAGCCAGGACCGAGTTTTGCCTTCACGTTCATACAAACAAATTAAATGGAACCCTTACGTGATCCATTACCGATTACGAACGATAGAAATTTTCTTCAGTAAAAGATAACCGGGCTCCTAATCAGGTGCATACACTCGCCATACTGAAACTTTTTCCACCTGGACACAATCTGCACGGAAATTCTCTGAGAACAATTCGTGAACGGCACTGGATAACATTATGGATCAGGCAATACCTAGTAAACCATCGCATTGCTATTCTGATCTTATTCTTGACTGGGTTTCGGAGAAATCCCTAGTGAGAAACTGGGTGACTAGGTTTACAATTTTGCAATCAAGTCGCATGTCACTCACAGGCAGGTGCATTTAAAGGTCGACCCGGGTCTCCGATAGGTCTTGCAAGAAGGTTTACGTACGGGGCTAGGTCAGTCGAGGGGTGGACTTCTGTGTTACCCAGTTTGCTGACTGGTCTCATGTCTTCGTGAATTCAAGGCGTCTGCACTGACACACAATCATATACTCACCTGACCTACTTATACTCTTTTCCAAACGCTCAATCGGTCACAAGATGGGCTTTCAAACCTGTTGCTGATTTTCATTTTGGGAACTACCAGTAAGCAGAACAATTGTAAGGACAACCTTAAGCGGAAGCAAGTTTCATTTGTTGTGACAGGATTAGTAAGGTAGTCAGTATCTGTATGTGTGCACGTGTGTGTGTATGTTTGCTTCGGAAAGAGAGGAGTAGTCGGTTTATACAAACCGCATGCCAGGACACTCTAAGCATGCGTCCAGTACAGAACAGGCAATAAGTCAGACAAATACAATCAGGTAAACCCGCACACACATATATATATATATATATATATATATATATATATATATATATATATATATATATATATATATATATATATATATACAGGGACAAACATACAGGGGTAAAACCAAAAAGGAATGAGTCGGACAGAAGCACACGAACGAGGGCAGCATAAACAATAGAATGTGTTTGGACTTATTGCATTTAAGCTGAGGTAGAATGCGTAATGTGGTCGTGTATTGAGCGGTTGTCAAGTCAACCCAAGCGTCGTTATGGGAAGAGGTCGGTGGGTTGGCATTTGGACTGATACTCGGGTCGCGGGCAAGAAACAATAAACGCACGAGTAGGGTTGGAGTCAGATATTAATCGGGTCTTCTAAAGTGAAACATGCAACACATTTGCTCTTGATCTTGTATAGCTTAGACCAAGGATGCGTTATGCTACGCTGACGCTGAGTAGAAGAGCACTTTGCTCGTTATATCATACAAGAACAGAATCCGTTGTGTGAGTTTATCACGGATAAACTGCAAGCGGTCTTTGTAATTCTTCAATAAGAAATAGTTCATTATTTCTTCAGACTAGGAATCTACAACATAGATTTGCAGACTAAATTGGTGTATAAGAGAACCGATTTGGGACAGCAGCAACTGTTCCAGTGTTCACGACTACAGTTAGTGAGGAGGCTCTTTTTCAAGGATTTTGGAGCAATAAAATGCCCAATGAACTGATTACTGGTTTCCCTAACGGATCCAGAATATCCCCCACTGAACCACTCGGCAGGGTAGAACGCGGTACGTTACACTGATTACTCCTCCATACATATCCGATCATTGATGGATATGGCCGTTTCCGTAGTTCCGTATGTAGTCACTATGGCAACCGTCTAATTTCGGATACACAACACTGGAACTGTGCATATGTCATTTGGTGATTGAACAGTGCATAATGCCATAAATCTGGAATGAGAGATCCCGCATGAAAAAGAGAGGGACTAGGATAAAATGACACTCAAATTTAGCAGAAAACTGCCAGACGGATCACTGTTGCCGCTAGGAGCATCATAGCTCCCTTGCATAGCCGAGATCTTTTGAGAAGTCACATTTTGCTGTTTTCCGTCGCATTTGTGGCTGCATTGGTTGCAATCACCGACAGGTCCTGGGAACAGCCCTTAAAGAGTGCCAGAAGCAATCTAAAAGAAATCGACTCTCCAGAAATCAGGGCGCTGTTATCCATTTGCTCTAAGCGAATACGACACCACGAATTCCAGAGCTGTCCGCGAGTCCACCATGACAGAGCCAATAAACTGTATCCACTTCCGGAACTTCAAAATTCTGAGTGTCGCCGCTGGATAATGGAGCTACCGAAAGACAGGCAGTCTGCGTGATAATCATGTTGTGTTCACACTGTAATACTTGGGCTACATAAGTTTAATAGCGTTCTCACATTCCAACAGGTTGCGTGCGTCTGTCTTCTACAGCGGAGAATTCCGTATCGCTGTCTTGTCATCTTGACCGCTGAGACGAGGAGCGTCCCTACCGGGAATGTCACAGCATGATCAGAGCGCGATTTTCACAAAAATCTATAGATTCTTGGGAACTGTGATACGAAGCAGTGTCTCCAGCACCGTTCGGGGCTTTTGTGATACTCGGCGGCCCATTTCGTTCGAGGTCGCAAATTTACCCCTTGCACATCCAAGCGCAACCTGCAACACAGCGGAAGCAAAGGCCTTATTTGGTGGCATCCGCATGCGATACATCACAATGAAGTCAAAAGACTTATGTGGTGTTTTAGAGAGGAAGAAGATAGCCAAGTGAAGACCCAACACGTCCTTAGGCACTGCCAGCTGCCCAACCAAGGCCGCGACATGTCACAAACTTCAGTGTATCATGAACTTGGACAAGCAATTCAGGAGACGAACACTGCGAGAGGAATTCTCTTTGTATACTTTCATCGGTCGCGTACGTATAACATGAAGCGAAAGAATAAATATGACATGAAACCAAATTACCTAAAGCAGTTTTATGGGACTTCAAGCCGTGTATGAGTGACCGTATGCGATTGGTTACAGCCACGGCAGGCTAAGGATGAAAGTCATACACTTTTGGACACAGGGCGTCTTTGGTGAGAGCGATCGATAATGCCTATGGTATACGAAAGGAACTCCTGCGTCAATGCTTGTCTTCTGAATTACTTGTTCAAGTTGAGAGTATAGATCAATACAAGCAACAACCAGAAGAGCAAGCTATGGTAGATAAATCTGTCCAGTTTTTTTTCTCCATGGTGCGAAGAGATAACTCGTCGAATTACTGATCATTCTACATAACTCTGACAAAATAAATTCTGCTCCTTGATTTCACGAACCAACTACGAATCCGGCAGATTGAAGTTTATGGTCGCACATTTCTGTACAATTCTGATGTCGCACTAAGAAAGCTCCAAGCAAAGCACATAAAGCAACTGCACCGCTAAAAATTCAGAACGGTACGACTGTCCTAAGTATGCGAAATGGAACAAGCCACTATTGTTGAACATGACCCACTTAACAGCATAGCTAAGCGATCCCCTGTCCAAAAGAAGACAAACAGAAATGGAACGAAACTGGCACGTGGATTTATTCACACAAATGTAAGGACAGAAAAAATATGAACTGATTCTCCCGGAAAGCACAGAGTGAGCGACCTAACACATTCCGCGGAATGCTTAGCGTGTTCGAACAGGGATCTGAGTTGGTGCATTCAAACGACCAGCCAGAAAATGTCTCGAGAACAATAGCGACGACGGCGTCTCGTCTGACATGCAAGTGAAGATGCAAGTCAACGGAGCATGTGCACCACGGATAAAACGAGAAAATGAAGTTAATTTGGTTAGGGATGTGTTTGTATATACACACACTGGCAGTATTTGGGCCAATGAAGCCTGATTGGTTATGTACAGTCGTGACAAGGAGGGTACTATTCAACGTCGTCTTCGACCCCGCATATGAGTTTTGAAGCGTTGTAGAGCCAGACTGTCCGTTGCACGTTCTGCTCGGAGTCGTTCCACCTCGACTGCATGAAAGATGAAAAGCACAGTATTTCATGTGAACAAAAGAACAACGATAAACAAACAAATTACGCTGCAGATAGTCACTATAGTGGGTTGATTTTGGTTGCGTTTTTGGGAGCTTTAGGTTGTTTTTGTTTGACTGGATTATTCCTTTCAATAAAGCGTCCAACAACCCGAGGTCATTCCTCGAATTACAAGCATAAATGTTTTCGAAACTTATGAAAGCGATTGGCTTCTAAACGTTGAGGGGGAATTTCCTCTAAGTGAGAAAGAATGACTACAGTGTTAAAAATGGTTTTGTAGCCGACTACGTTCAAAAACAGAGTCCGCGGTCATACACAAGAGTGCACTCGTTACTGATATTTAATAAACATGTTCCTTTTGTTTCTATTATTACTCACCAGTATCATATCACATTCTTCGTATATACTACCTCAGATCACACTTCCACAAATCACACAACAGTCTAGCGGTACGCGTGTCCGCTAACGTGCAATTTTCAGGATTTTCTGATAGACTTGAGTACTATTCTCAAGGGAGTACCGCAGAATCAAAGATTATGGCTAGCGGAACCTGAATCTGTGGACCACATCCGGTAGAGTACAACTGATACTCAATCGCATCGACTGGGAAACAAAGCCTAAAACTAAGATCCTTTCAATGAAACCCGATGTGGCGCACTCTTTGCATTGCAATGAAGAAACGATGGAATTGGTCCGAAACTTCAAAAACGCCGGATTTATCAAATAACCAAAAGGTTAGACTAAGGATGGAATTCAGCTTAGTGTTACAAGCACAAGAACAACTTTCTTGCAGCTTCCTCGGTGTAACAGGACTAGGTTTAAAATTCCGCGTCTCAGCTTCGGTCCAGTTTGAACAACCGTCAACCACTCAATAGATGTGATACTTCCAGTGAGAGCTATCTGTCGACAAGCATCACAATCGAAAAACTAAAAGGTTGAGAATGTAAAAACGTGAGGGAAAAATAAATGACAGCTTCAAGTAAATGAAGTGTGTGGGTGCAATATCCACCGGTCGCTACACACCACCTTGTTTCTCCATGTCCCTGAACAATTGGGTAGTTGGGTCCCACGGATTTTATTCGAATGGTTTAACGCGATGTATATGGCAAAAACCACTAGGCTTTGTACCGACAAACCCTTCATGTTCCAACAGCTGCATGAGCAACACCGCGTTTTCGCAACTCTTTTAGCCCCCGATACGTCGATATGATTGCGTGAAGGAACTGTTTGCTGAGAAAGGGAGCGCGTGAGAAACATACTGAAATACAGGAAATTGTACCGTCCTTTTTCAGACCGAATTAGAACGTAAGACCAACTTACACTACAATTAGCTGTTCTCAGTGATGAACAAACAAACTGTTCTATATCCTTGTATCCCTTGAAATTTGACGTAAAGTACCTAAGGAGCGTCTCGTGCGGCTTGTCAAAATGCGGAATTGAATTCCTCCCAGGAAAGGGAGTTTCAAAGCTGGGATACGCCGATGGCATAGCGCAGCTGGGCAAAAATGCTCCAAAGCGCCTAGCAATAAAGACATCAATGTATGGGTATGCGCCTTGCTCCATCTTCCACAAAACTGATAGGAATGATCAACTGGAAATATTCCATAGTTTCAAGAACCTGTGGGGCAGCATCACACCTAGTGGATGTGCTTGAGCAGCCTTCCTATCACTAGTAATAACAGCTCGATTATATTTTTATCAATCAACATTAGCGCCGTCAGGTTACCTAGCTATCTTCGAAGAAACGGATGTACAGTGCATTGAATCGTTTTCTCTACTGTTGCAAGACCTGGCTGCTGTCAATCAAGGGAGGTTGACTGCTTTCCGAGTTCGATAACTGATGTTTCTTAGACATCGTTCGCGTTTGGTGACAGCACTTTGTGAGAAACGCTGACGTTCGACATCGTTTTGAGCGCGGATAGCTGCCCTCCTACAGAGAAGAGCACTTTGCGCCTTTTTTGTTCGTTGATACATGTTTTCCTCGTGCCTTTCCATATTCTGCTTAACTGTAAGCTGTCTGTGCGACATGCGGCACACGAGTGGACGAAACAACGCGGCAGTCAGACTATTGTATGGTACCTGGGATACGAAACAGTTGGAGCGACCTCGACTTCCTTGTTAACACCTAAACAATGACAAACATTGGGAAGCATGGCTTATTACCGGATCCAGCGGCGAGCCTACAAAACTCAAGAGTTTTATAATTATTCGATGCCATTTTGACTCAACACAAAAAATACAACACAAACAAACAAAACAAATTAAGATCGGGCCAGGGATGAATGTACATAGCTCACCTCCAATATGTGGCGGCTCGACTGGGTCTTGCGTCAACTTGGAAGCGCCCGATCTGGCGGATATACTCATCAATTCCCGCCTGTAGTCAGACTCCGAGAGAGTGACAGCACTGGAGTGATTATCTGAAAACAAACATACATAAATGCTCCCCGGGCACCATAAAGGATACTGCGAATGGTGAGGTGGAAATCAGACAGGTCGTGGTCGAATGGTTCAGAGTGTTTAAAGACAACCTCAGAAGAAAGCTATTGGTCATCTGTGCGCAAACCAAATGCTCAGATAAATCTCCATGAAGGAATATATTAACGACAGATGAAAGTAAAATTTTCCGTTTAATTTATGACTGTAACTGCATTAGACACGAGGATGTTACCGAAAGCGAGCTTGTTCGTTATTTGTGTATTTACGGAATGAAGAACTAATAAAATTAAGCACACATTCCTAGTTTCGGAGAGTTATTTCACAATCTAATTTCTATTTGGTGCTGAACATCCGTGCAATTTTATCTAGCCACCGGTAAGCGACTTGGAGGAAAACAAGGAACAACAAAATTCGGGACACACTACTCAGCAGTAGTGAGCAACTAGTCGATAAATTACGTGGTGTAGACAATGAACAGTATGTTTGTTTTTAAGGCTACTACCACATCACAGCATCGATGATAGGTTACAAGCTTGAAATACACCAAGTCTTTCTGGTCGGAACATTGATCGAATGTGCTGGGAACACCGTATCAGTAATGCTGGGTATGCGCTAGCAAGAATCAAACAGGGATATCTAAACCAGGATTTTGTCTCGGTTAGGATATGTGCTACGCATGCCCACAGATGGACTCCCTCGATGTACATTATTCTCCGAGGAAGGTGGCGCTTGAATGATAAGCGACGAATCCAATAGCATGGCGAAAAGGCTTGGAAACTTCGACCAGTCAACTTGGTGGAGTAAGGTGTGTTAGGCTTCCGAGTTTGAATTCATGCGATAAGCCTATCGCATGGGTGTGGGTTTCAGCTATGTGACCTAGTGCCTCGGTCAGTGGCGTATATGAATTTGAGTTCTTTTTCCGTCGACATGACTTTCGTTTGTACCTTACTTCATTGTTTATTTGCTCTTTATTCATCGAATTATTTTACCAGTGATTGGGTTATGCCGCAAGGTAGCCGCTGAAGTGCAAGGTTAATGGAAAGATAAACTGAAATGACTGACTAAACCTACAATCGTAGGTTTTTGCCCTAAAAAGAATACAAGTTCCGGTATGTGGAGATATGCCAAAAACACAATGACATTCTGGATTTCAGAACTGATTCGTATTTGAAGCTGTCACATAAAATAATCATAGTGAACGACCACTCACTCCATCTGCTGTGTTGAACGAAATTCACGGCTACATTTGTCGGGGCCATGCCGTCGGCATTGGGACCATAGCGACGATTAAATCGGTGCCGTAGCAGCGATTGTTTTGCCTCCTCTGTTGCCTCAATATTCTTCATCTTTGCTTCCACTCCCAGATCGACTTCGGGGATACCACATAACATTTGATTGGACATCATATCTTCTCTTTGCTGTCCGATTGCCGGCCGCAGATATTCCGGCACATCACGCAGTAAATCCGAACCTTCTCGCCTGCAATTTCCGTTGAGCGGAGACAATCAAAAAGGTATTGATTGAGGGACGTTAGTAGATAAAAGAGCTACTTACCTCGAGAGAATGAAGACTTTATCATACAGATAAGAGCCAGTTCAAGGCAGGTAAAATAAAATGAGGAAACTGATGGAACTAGTTGTTTACTACTCTATGTCCATACATGCGTACAATGGAAATAGCAAGTCAAATAGGCAAAATCAACGGTTACTCCGCCATTAGGAATTCCCAATCGTTCGGGGTCCAAAGATCAAAACTGGCAAAGTAGGCCGATAATGTAGCTGATCACTAACTGCTGTATTCGGGTCCATCAAGACGAAATTGCACCTTGACGTGGTATGATGGCTTGCGTGCCTCCACGACTAAAAGAGCTACGCAGGATGGCCTCCTTAAAGCGGAGATGCAATCACGCCGGACAGGTCAATGGGTAGAGGCCAGGCGAAGTCCAGTCTCAGAGCCATCAGAGGGGCAACATCTGGTTTTATTCATTATGCCCTTGGAGAGGACACTCCAGCAAATAAACACGGCGAAAAACAGCTAACCGGTCTAAAAGCCTCCACTAGATGGATGCAGGAGTGGAGTACCTGGAGTTTCTCTCGAAAATGGGAGAAGTGATCGCAACTCATTTAGCAGCTATCGCGCGTCTAAGCTGGACAGCCCCCAGCCCAAATGATGCTGCCCCGTCGACGTTCAGCTTGTGTCACTGGGTGCATGGGGCTAAAGACTGGATCCGAAAAGCGGATCGACAACAGAGCATCTGCGACGACAACACAAAATTCCTGTAACAATCAAGTCTTACGTGACAAACCAGAAGTTTCTTCATGGGTCCTTCGGTCGCTTTCCCATGCTGGGTTAACTCTCCACTACCTTGTGGATCAGACTTCTGGGTCAATGACTCTATTTAGGGTTCCCAAATAAAAAACCCTTCTAAGGTGTGGGCAGCCGCGAAGTATGATTCGCCCAGAAACCTCCGGTATATTTACTGTTAAGGGTTTCACCAATTTTCCTCCTTTAAGATGGATGCAAAACACTAAAGGTAATTGCGGCTCTCAAGAAAGCAGTAATTCAGGAGTTTGATATAACTTGAATGCATTTCCTAAGCCTAAATGTTCACTTCACTTGATTGCGTTCAACGTCCGCACACTATGTCAGATAGGGCAACAGGCTGCCCTCGCTAGAACTCTCGACACCTGTAAAATAGATGTGTGCTGTGTCTCCGAAATGCGCACACAAGACCCACTTCTGTGACCACTCTTCGCGTCCCAGATACAACCTTAGTATCTCGTTTCACCCTTCATGTGTCCGGTGATTCGATGTCTAGTGCTCCCGGTCAGGCTGGCATTGGGATTACTTTGAGCATGCACTACTAGACTGGATTCCCAATCAGCAGTCGTTTGTGTGCAGTTCGGTTAGACGGTTATGTTCGTTCGTGACATATCCCCATATTCTGGACTTAGAAAACTCAACGTGGCGAACACAGACCTGTCTTCTCGGTCAACAATAACAAACTGAAGTGTCGATGCTTGTTCGTTGTATCTGTGTATGCGCCCACTGACTGCACTTCCTCCGAAACCAAGGACGAGTTCTATCAGGATGTGTCTTATCCGGTTCAAAACGTGCGTTCAACAGAGGTGTTGGTCATTGCTGGGGATTTCAACGCCCAAGTTGACCGTTTGGGAAATTCCGAAAGGCAAATCGGAGGCCCATTTGCTATCCCATCCGATCACGCTGATAACAATAATCGTCTACTTCAGCTGTGTTCCGACCACAGATTGTTTCTGGCAAGTGCGAACTTCTGCCAGAAGATGCGGCATAAAATGACATGGCGTCCTCCTACGTCACCATAACGCTGGACTCAGATTGAGAATATTGTGATTGGTCACCGCTGGCGTGGATCAATCGAAGATTGTTGTTCACTTTGGTCTACGCCTGTGGACTCAGACCACACCTTGGTACGTGCTTGCTTCCGTTTACGTCTCGTCCGCGGTAACACCAACGTAAATGCCACCCGTTCTGTACAGCTGCTTCTGGACGATAACTGATGATCTGCTTTTCAAGTGGAGCTATCTACATGATTACCTATGCAGCCAAATGTCCAGGACCCAGATGAACACTGGCAACAGATCAAGGAGCCTCTAAAGGACACTTTTAATGTCACATATGACTCTGCTTCAAATTGGTCTCACAAACGATGGATATCTTCGACATCAGTTGCTTCGTTGGATGCCCGCTGGTCCGTCCCTTCAGAAGCGACATTCAACGAAGTACGTAAATCCCTGAAACACCAACTGACTAGGAGCCTGAGAAATGACCCTGTGCAGTGGTGGATCGCAAAATGTAGGAAAATGGAAAAGGCTGCATCTGTCGGCAATACTCGCAACCTTTACCGTCTGATTAGAAGCACCGGTCCACGGAAACCCGGTGTAAGTGAGCTCATAAAAGAATCCCACAGCTCATTCCCAAGGAAGTCGTTTGCATTGTTCAGCGAAGCATTTTATGGGACAATTCAGTTGGCCCACTTCAACGGTGGTCCTTCCGAATATACCCGCCAGAGAAACGATGCAGTTGGATATCATTCCTCCAGCAGAAATGGTGGTTATGCGGGAGATAGGTCACTTGGAAAGACGTAAAGCGGCTGGATCGAATGGGTTGTCTCCATCTTTGGTTTCGGAGTAAACAAAAGTCATCCGGGTTATTCGGAATGGTCAGCAGATTCCCAGGAAATGAATTTAATCGGTGGTTGTGCCGATTTACAAGAAAAGTGACAAATCCTTTTGTGAAAGCCACAGAGGAATTAGCTTGGTAAGTATCGCATTCGAACTGCTTACCGGGCTATTCTCCACCGACTACCCAGCGCCCGCGAAATATGTATGCGTGAGAATCAAGCCGGTTTCAGATCCGGCAGGGGTTGCATCGACCATATCTTTACTCTTCGACGAACCTTAGAGCACAGACACATCTTCCGTAGGCCGACAATCTCTGTCTTACTTGATTCGAAAGTGGTGTTTGACTCAGTCGACCACACAGTTCTCAGGCCCTGCCTCTTATTGAAGAATGCGCCAGAGAAGTTTATTTCTCTTTTCCAATGCTCGTATGCAAACAGCCGAAGACGAGTTCTTGCTTGCAGCGATCTTTCACTCGAGTTCTTCACTGAAAGTGATGTTCGTCAGGGTTGCCTACTTTCGGCCTTCCTCTTCAATTTTGTGGTTGAATTGATTCTTGAGATAGTCCTATCCTCGTGTGAGAATAGCGACGTCGATATTTGCTCAGGCAGTAAACTGTCTGACTTGGAATACGCGGATGATATTGTTCTTTTGAGGGGAGATCCAGGTGAGTTGTAAGCTCTCCTAGATAGCCTAAACGACAGTGTAGCAATGTTTGGAATGCGTTTTGCACCTTCAAAGTGTAAAATGCTGCTGCAAGACTGGATAAGCTGTACACCAAACCTTGTGTTTGCACAGGAAGCTCTAGCTGAATTAGATCAATTTTGTTACCTGGGCAGCTACATTTCACCAGGTGGACAAATATCAGATGAAGTGTCATCGCGCATACAGAAGGCGCGTTTGACTTTTGCCAACCTCAGCCATTTGTGGCGTCGGTGTGACATCCGATTGTCTGTCAAGGGTCGAGTCCACAATGCGGCGGTTAGGCCCGTTCTATACGGCTCTGATGCATGGCCATTAAGAGTAGAAGATGGACGAAGACAGTCGATGTTCGAGCATCGATGTCTCCGTAGCATTGCCCGAATATGGTGGGAACACCGTGTCAACAATGCTGAGGTCGGATGTAAGGTGTTGGGAACCAGAGGTCAATCTCTGGTGCTAGTGGGGAATCTAGATAGGTTAAGGTGACCTGAACATGTGTTTCGTATGTCCACCGATAGACTACCTCGGCGTACGCTATTCTCCGAGGCAGGTAGTGATCGGAAGGTAGGTCGAGGTGGTCAGTCCATGACATGGCAAAAAGGTATAAAAACCTTGACTAGTGGACTTGGCCAAGTAGGACATGTGAGACTTTTGGGTTCAAGTCCACATGATCCGCCTAACAAATGGTTGGAGACAATATGTGATATAACCAGGTGTCGCGACCAGTGGCGTAGTTGCATTCGGACTCTTTCCTTGTCGTCTCGATTTCCTCCTGGTACTTCAACATTTTGGATCTTTATCACTATGCTTCTATTCTTTTCGTCTTTTACTGGACGATTCTGGAAGGTAGCAACCTAAACCCGAGCACAGAAGTGCGAGGTTAACCGTTGAATAAACTGAAACTGAATTCTTTTGTTCGGATCAAACCGTTACGTGCACAAACAAACATAGACTCTCAATAATTTTTAAAATTGGAGTTGATTGCAGCTCAGGTTGGTGTTGTTCAACGGCTTCCGATCGTTGAGCTTGGTGTTTAGGTCGCGGACATTTCATCACATTATCAGTGCGCACTGACGATGTCACCTCGGCCGGTGATGAAACGTTCGCAACCTAAACGCCAAACTCAGCAATCAGAAGCCGTTGAAAAACATGGACTCTCACGCACACGTGCGACTGATATACCTCATGTACATAGATACACGCCCGCAACTGTACACAATGTGATGTTAGTCATGCTTCAGTGCGGACAGTGTTGGCTGTTCAGATCTCGTTACGTATTGACCGGTCTTGGTTGGACTGAGCCGAATATACTCAGGGCTTACGCTTGCACAACCAAACAGCTCCGACTTGTTTGTGTGCGCCCTGGTTTACGAACTGACTACGAGTACAGTGTTTAATCATTTCGGGTCCACCTTTGGAGTTTCGAATTCCTATTTTGGTTACTGATAGCGGCGGTAGTCGTTATTCATTGAGTTGTATTATGTCAAGGGAAAAAGACGTCAGGTTACTCCCTTAAAACAAAGACTAATGACGTCCACGTGAATGGATCGAGTTGAAAAGTGCAAATGTTAAACCCGAAGTAGTAGCACAAAAATACCGACATATTCCGAGGACCCTATAAGTGGTGCTTTCACGAATGAGCTCGCTTGTAGTGAATATACTAGTCATGTTGGTAACCACGACCACGAAGCACTGGAGTCGAAGTGCACCTGATTGTGTTCACAACAATTTAATTTGTGTATCAGGAGTGTGAGTCAATGATCCTCGTAGAAGAATCCGTTTAGGAACTACAACGGTGATTTGCTGGCAGTTCTATGTCGGTTAGTCTCAGCTAACCTCGAGAACGACGGCAATGTGTTTGCGAGTTGGAATTTCTTGATGTAAGTTATATCTATAGTTTTATTGCATTAGGCTGTTGTGAACAAACAGATACGGAGTATACAAGGAATGGATGGACAGAGAAGTACCGAAAACGTATACCTGATGAACGACAATAAACGTGAAACCAGCTGTGCTTTCAAAAGTCTTTGTCCAACCATGTATAGATGCTATTTACACCAAAAAATGAACTTGCGTTTCCTTCATCAAATTTGATGAATTACCAGCTCACTGGATATTGGCAATCCGCTTTCGGAATGGACTAAATGTATTATTTTCGTTACCCTATCAGAGACCAAAAATACCACCCCAGCTGGTCGTAGTGGTATGACTTGAACCCGAACTCAGATTCACTATCTACCCATCATCGCTGATCGAAATTACACCGTCATTTGGAAAGGAATTATCCAACTGCTTAAGTTATAAGTCGCATCAGCTTATCAATTACGGCTGGAAAGATGTGAAATATTTGAAGTTATTTGAAGTTTATCCGGTTTTTAGATTGTCAGTCTCAAACACTGAAGTATCGACCCAAACATGTGCAGTGTGGAATAGGAGTCAAGCACCACTCTCTACACCTCGCACCGTTTTTACAAACTGTCAAAAAACTCTAGAATCAAGTTTATCTCGATGAAAACTGGGCAGCAGTTTTAGTCGGTCCACGCACCTGTAGACATTTTGTATCAACCACAAAAAAACTTCGTCCGCATCAATAGGTCGTTCGTAAGGAGTCATCTTGAAGTTCGGAAGGTGAAACTGAACTTACTATATTGTCGAGTGTAGCACTCTGAGAAACCAGTAAGGTCACTAATACCGTGACTTTTTGCAAGCTTTCTGTGAAGTATCATAAGGTTAGCAAAAACGAAGCCACTTTAGCAATGAAATATGCACACGAATTTCCGGATATTTTAATTTGATTTCGTAAACACCAGTCATCAATTATTGCTGAACCACAGTCATGGTATTTGAGGAAATAATCGGATAAACGTAGGATAGCATGATTTTTCAACAGTTCGTCTCAAACGTTAGTAACGGTGTTGAACACCTACCATCGATTGTAGTCGACCAGACTGTCGTATTCTTTGTTTTGGATATTAGGTCGTGTCGACAAAGCTAGGAGCTAAATAAATAAAAAAAACTGCTTGGGAAATTAGCCGACCATTCTCTAAGACTGTCAATCACTTGGCAGGCTGCTTAACCATTCGTTTCCAAGCCTTGCCTATGCCACCAATATGATCGCTAGCTGTTTGTTCACATTTACACTCATAGGCCCTTTTGAGGCGACTGGATCATGGTATAGAGCACTATGAGTACGTACAACCCGGTTGTTCCTTAATGGTTTGATCTACATTGGTAATAGTACTCTTATAAGACAGATTTGGCAAAAGCGATGATCGATATGACAATGTCTTTCACACAAAATAACTAGGTTGTTATAATTCAATATGAAGTTTTATCTTTGAAAATCTCCCTATACAGTGCCGGCGAATTTTAAGGTTTTCGAAACGGCGAATGATATTGTGATTCCACGGGACTAATCACTCACTTGGCATTTAGAGTCAGCAGCATATGTTTAGGCATACCCTAGACACAAAGAAACGCAAAACGAATCGGAGAGCAGATAGCATACTGATCTCTATTCAGTTACCAAGGCGATGCTGATTGGCTTTAAATTCCCTCAGTTTCATGAGAGAAAATCCAAGAGCCCAATCTAAAAACAACACGAATATTCGAAACATGAAAAAATACGATTCAAAGCCAAATACGAAAGTAGGTAATCATCAACAAACAACATTTACTAGTGAAAAAAGTAAAACTACAACAAGATTCACAAAGAAATAACTTACGGCTCCGGAGAAGGTGTTTTACGCAAACCTTTTCGTTTTGCAAGCTCTTCTTCGATATACTTTATCCTGAAATGATATTCATATCAACAAATAAACAAAACAGCCCACATTTCTGCATCTTCATCGCGTTTGTTCGTCTCAGTCGCGAACGTTTTGGTCAATCTTACTTCGACATCATCTTCTTCTTCCCCTTTACGGTTTCGCGTTATCTCTTTCATACAAACCAATCCCCCGGTTTTCAATTTAAACGGATCGCCCACAATCGCTACTTCCGGTGCCGCTTTGCCGTAACAAAGTGCAGCCAAGTCGATACCAGCAGGACGTTTTCTTACTCGTTGCAACTCACGTATGACCTCAACCACATTATTCTCTCCCACAGCCGACTGTTTCTCTAAGACCTCCGCACCTTCTCCATCTGAATCCGATGAGGAACTAGAACGCCGTGTGCGGAGGCAGCGTTTCTTAGTAGTGTTCATGTATTCTGTTGAAAAAGAAAAACAGTGTTAACCGAAGAATGCACAAGAGAAGCACATGATCCAAGTAGCTATGAAGGAAAATAAATCACATTTTTTATTACATGCTTGCACATGAGTGTAGTGGAAGGGGTACATACCTCATAGCTTCGAAGTCCCACTAAGCTACTAGGGAAAACCGGCAAGCAGACCCTGAGACTTAGAGTGGAGATCCACATAAGTTGCCATAGGTCAGGTATGGTTACAATCCGGACGATTCGATTATTATCTGCCATCAAAGTAACTGATGGTGGCTGGGTTCGAACCTTTGACCTCCGAGGTAATAATCAAACGTTCTAACCCACTCGACCACATAAAACCTATGCGGACCTGACGGAATTTTGAACTGAAGAATCAGGTGTGGTCAGATGCCAGTGATTAACGCACTTTTCCTCAATCAGTGACCAAACATCACTGGATAGATTGCCAAGTACCACTCCGGATCCGAAAGGTGGAGCTTCCTTGCATCCGGAGATCGGAAAGCTTCCAAATACTTTAAGTATAACTTCGATCTTTTCCCTCTAATTTGAAACTAACAAAATTCAATATCAAGAAAAACTCGGATGTGAAAAAACGAGCATATTGAGAATGAGATTGAAGCTCCGGCTTGTTAGCACCCCTGGCCAACTGGGACTTTAAGTGATTCTTTGTCACTCCAATTCTCAAGGTCATTACCAGCTATCCTTGGTCGTACAGTAGAAATTTGTGGCAATGGGGCATACCGCTTCCACCGCATTCATGTGCAAGCATGTAACAAAAAAGCCAACCTTTCCTTTGCTGGCACTAACTATCGTGCATATTTTCAAGTGATCCTTTCGTTCGGTAGAAACCACCGAGTAACCAGTTTAGTTAGTATCGCATTCACATTTCCCGTTGGAGCAACTGTCCACCGTTTAGATAGAGCTCATGAAAACTACAAACGTGAGAAATGAAGTGACTTTAAACATGGCCGATGTTGCGTTTATAACATCCAATCCTCGAAAGGAATGCCCGCCCTAGGCCCGTTGTGAACACGAACAACCGGGATTCAGACAGTCTTTCGTCACAATAATGGTATCCGTCAGAGATGCTTTCCACTTTATTCCAATAACTGCTTTTACTGATGTTCTCCTGAATATTCGTCCTTTTGTGAAAACAATACCAAAGAGATTTTCACGAATGGAAAAATTTCAGACTTACAACACGCGGACAACATTGCGAGAATTCAATAGATTCAAAAGCTAATAACAAGCAACTCCTACATCACTATCATTATACAGAAAAATAATGAAGCGTAGTTCACTGAAAACTGCTTTGCTTACCAATGGTGAAACTTTAATGTGAAAAGAGGGTAGTTATAAACGGGGAAGGGGCAATAAAGAACTGCCCCTTCGGGATACCAAACGAATTCTATAGCCTGACCGCATGTGCACACATGCATTAGGGAACGGTCTGAATTGGCAGAAAATGATAAGACCACCAATATTCATAAATTGTTACTATATTTCAACTAGCTAAAGAGGGGGCCTTTTGAAACCAAAACAAAAATACGAGCACCAGCTCTCTCTAATACTTCTGTGTTCTTCGTACCTCTTCAAATCGTCTGCCTACCTATACGCGGTTTCTTCCACATTGTCGAAGGAATGGCGAACAATGGACGATGCATAAGATGGTTTGCACCATAAGCAGACAATGTTACAGTCAACAAAGTCTACATCGTTAGATTCACTGAGAAACAAATAACCCGACGGAGTCAAACACCATTTGCATCACATCGCTCCACCCGAAAAACGTCAGATCTTGAAGATAGCAGTGGGTGAATACGTTACTTAAGCATATTCTAATTCATCCGAACAGAAGAACTGATCATACTGTAACATAGCAGATGCGACTTCCCAAGTTCAGCGAGACGTCAAGTCCAAGTTAAAAAAGGTTCCGTTTGGAGTATACAAGCAGCGCGAAATTTGCTGGGTCAATGTAGCCGAAGACATGGAAATAGCAGCTGCTTCAGGTAACAGTCAAAGACTGTTCAAACTTATTCGTGACACCAGTGGACGGCGAACTTAGGTCAGTGAAACGATATTCGATAGAAATGGAGAGCCCATCCATAGCAAACAGAAAAGGCTTGACCGATGGGCCGAGTACTTCAAGGAGCAGTTCAGCTGACCGCATGCTAATGTAGTTACTTCTGCATCAACAACTGCGACTACTTGGGGAGTAAAAATTGAGCTCCCATCGGAATTGGAAGTGGAGTCATGCATTCAATTATTAAAGCGAAGAAAAGCGTCTGGCCCCGATGAACCTCCTTCAGATATTTTCAAAATGGGTGGTGGTGCATTGATAAAATCACTCACCACCTTGATCCATGACGTTTGGAAAGAGGGACGTATTCCGTTAATATGGATCGAGTCATTGATTGTTCCCATCTTCAAAGAGGGAATACACAATGACTGTAGTAGTCATCGTGGGATCAGTTTAATTTCGATAGTCACCAAGGTAGTAGCCTCTATTTTGCTGCGCTGTCTGACACCGGCTCGCCAGAGGAACGCCCGCGAACAACAGGCTGGATTTCGCTTAGGTCGAGGATGCACTGACCAGATTTTTACTCTTCGCCAGTTACTTCAGATGCGTCACGCACACCGTCGACCAGCAATAATGGTTTTCCCCGAACTGAAAGACACCTTTGACTCAGTTCACCGAATAGCGCTATTCAGTGCTCTTTATCGGAAAGGAATATCACAGAAGTTTGTCAATCAACTGAAGTCGCTGTACTCTCATACTTCTGGCCGCGTAGGGGTTTACGGTGAACCAGCAAGTCCGTTCGAAACGACAAGCGGCATTCGACAAGGATATCTCACGTTTCCATTCCTGTTCAACTCCGTCAGGGAAGAAATAATGGAAAGTGCTTTGCAAAGTCTTCAGGATGTAGGCGTCGAACCAGGGAATAGTGAAAAGCTATGTGACCTACATTACGCAGACGATGTTGTCTGCTTGTTCGAATCCACGGAACATGCTCAGCGTGCACTAGATAATCTCGCAAGAGCTGTAGGTCCATTCGGCATGCGCTTTGCACCTTCAAAGCGTAAAGTGATGTTACAAGACTGGACGTCAACGATTCCGAGCCTGATGCTCGATGGGGAGGTGCTATCAGTTGTCGACCACTTCACCTACCTCGGTAGCTGCGTGACGACGGATGGGAGCACAGTAGTAGAGGTGAGCGCGCGGATATCCAAGGCTCGAGCGGCGTACGCTGGACTGAAGCACTTGTGGAGCCGACCTGATATTTCACTGAAGTTGAAAGGTCATGTGTACCGTGCTGCAGTGGGCCCAGTTCTGTTGCACAGTTGAGGGACTTGGGGTCTGCGTGCGGAAGATATCCCTCGCATCGAGGTGTGTGCAGTATTGCTAGGATTGATTGGAATGACTGAGTAAGCAATGCTGAGGTCAGAAATAGAGCATCTGGTAACAGTTCAGAGGCTGTTCTATCATAGCGTATCCGGCTTAGTTGACTTCGTTAGTTCGAGCGTTTTGCATGTGGCAAAATTACGTCTACCATAACGTGTCCTGTTTTCCGTCCCTCCTAGGGAGTGTAAAAACCCACGTGGAGGTCAAAAGATGGCGTGGTAGCGAGGAATGAGAAAACGTACAGATAACTTAAGAAAAGTAGGTGCCTCATGTCTTCGTGGTTGGGGTCCAGAAGATCCCTCAACCAGTTGGCTGTATACAGTGAAGGATATGGTAGCGAACCGTGAACGGTGGCGATCGTGTTGTCCCTTTCTGTCACATGAGAATGATTGATCAATGTGCGTTTGTACAGTTAGACTGTGTATTTCGTATGTTGGCTATTAGGGTGTTCCTTTCTTTTCCCACCCGTGTAGGTCCACTCCCCGTTCATCTCGTATTCTCATACTCTCTAATTTTATGCGCAACATGGTGAGAAAGGCAGTGGTCATTGTGGGTTTGTTCTGCTTTTTACCACAGTACAATAATAATAATAATAATAATAATAATAATAATAATAACAATGATCGTTCCGTCCTGCGACGCCGCAGGATATGACCCAGCCACTGCAGCCGACGACCTTAGAGGAAGTTGGACAGTTGGTCAATTTCACAGCACCGTTTCCTAACTTCGTCGTTGGATACTCTATCGCGCCAATTTGTCTTCGAAATAAGCCGCAGACACCAGTGTTCAAACACCTCCAACTTTCATCATCATCATCATCGTGCCGCGTTAAACAGTAGGGCAAGCCCCACTGACCACTGCCTTTCTCACCATGTTGCACGTTGAATTAAAAAGTATGAATATACGAGATGGACAGGGAGTGGACCTATATGGGTCGGAAAAGAAAAGAATGCCCTAGTAGCCAACACACGGAATACACAGTCTAACTGTACAAACGTACACCGATCAAACATTCTGATTCGATAGAAAGTGACAACACGATCTCCACTGTTCGCGGTTCGCAGCCATATCCTTCAGTGTCTCCAGCCAACTGGTAGACGGATCTTTTGGACCCCAACCACGAAGACGTGAAGCACCTACTTTTCCTAAGTCTGCTGTACATTTTCTCATTCCTCGCTGCCACGTCATCTGTTGACCTCCACGTGGTCTCTTCCACTCCCTGGGAGGGGTGGAGAATAGGACACGGTACGGTAGACGTGTGTTTGCCATACGTAACACGTGTCCCAACCAACGAAGTCTACTAAGTTGGATACGCTGTGACAAAACGTTCTCTGAGTTAGTACCCAATACTCGCTTTCTGACCTCATCGTTGCTTACTGGGCTATTCCACCCAATCCTAGCGATACTACGTAAACATCGATGGTCGAAAACCTCAAGACGACGAATATCTTCAGCACGCAGACTCCAAGTTTCGCAACCATACAACAAAACTGAACGCACAGTGGCACAGTATACACGACCTTTCAACTTCAGTGAAATATCGGATCGGCGCCACAAGTGCTTCAGTCCAGCGTACGCCGCTCGAGCCTTGGATATCCGCGCGCTCACCTCTACTACTGTGCTCCCATCCGTCGTCACGCAGCTACCGAGGTAGGTGAAGTGATCGACAACTGCCAGCACCTCCCCGTCGAGCATCAAGCTCGGAATCGTTGACGTCCAGTCTTGTAACATCATCTTGCACTTTGAAGGTGCAAAACGCATGCCGAATGGAGCTACAGCTCTTGCGAGATTATCTAGTGCACGCTGAGCATGTTCCGTGGATTCGAACAAGCAGACAACGTCGTCTGCGTAATCCAGGTCACATAGCTTTTCACTATCTCCTAGTTCGACGCCTACATCCTGAAGATTTTGCAAAGCACTCTCCATTATTTCGTCCATGACGAAGTTAAAAAGGAATGGAGACAAAGGGCATCCCTGCCGAACACCACTGGTCGTTTCGAACCGACCGGATAGTTCACCGTAAACCCTTACGCGGCCAGAAGTATGAGAATACAATGATCTCATTAGATTCACGAACTTCTGGGGCATACCTTTTCGATGAAGAGCATTGAAAAGCGCTGTTCGATCAACTGAATCGAAGGCGCCTTTCAGGTCTAAGAAAAGCATTATTGTTGGTCGGCGGTGCGTGTGACGCGTTTCAAGTAGTCGGCGAAGAGTAAAAATCTGGTCGATGCATCCTCGACCTGGGCGGAATCCTGCCTGCTGTTCGCGGACATTCCTCTCGCGAGCAGCAAAATCGAAGCTAATACTTTGGCGACTATCGGGATTAAGCTAATCCCACGATGATTACTGCAGTCATTGCGTATTCCCTTCTTGAAGATGGGAACAATCAATGACTCGCTCCATATTAACGGAATACGCTCCGCGTTCCAAATGTCACGAAGCAAGGCGGTTAGTGATTTTATCAATGCCTCACCACCCAGTTTGAAAAGAACTGGAGGAAGTTCGTCGGGACCTGCCGCTTTCCCCCGCCTTAGTAATCGAATACATGACTCTACTTCTACTTCTGATGGGGGCTCAAGTGATACCACCCAAGAAGTCACAGTTGTTGACACGGGAGTAACTACACTAGCGTGCGGCCAGCTAAACTGTTCCTTGAAGTACTCGGCCCATCGGTCAAGCCTTTGCTGTTTGTTATGGATGGGTTCTCCATTCCTACTGCAAATCGCTTCACTGACCTGAGTTCGCCGTCCACTGGTGTCACGAATAAGTTTGAACAGTCTTTGACTGTTACCTGAAGCAGCTACCACTTCCATTTCTTCGGCTACATTGACCCACCAATTTTCGCGATCCTTCTTAAGGCTTCGCGTAACTTGTCTTTGCAGCTTTCTCCGCATCTTATTCATCTCCTTACGGCTCGAGAGCTGACGCTTTTGCTCCATTATACTCAGCGACTCTTGCGAGATCCAGTGTCTTTGATGGACAACGGATCTAGGACCACAGGCAAAACCTGCTGCAACGTGCATCGCCTGTTTGATATGAGACCAATGCTCATCTACATTACTGTTCTCCGTGGATCCTAGCTCATGCGCTAACTTCTGCTCATAACGGGTGCAAACGTCTGGATCACACAAACGTTGCACGGCTAATCGGGTTTGCGGTTTGCGACGATGACCATGGAGCTGGAGAGATAATCGCATTAAAACTAAGGCATGGTCCGACTCTACGTAAGTGGACCAGTAAGATCTACAGTTCTGAACAGAACTGCGCCACCGGTAGCTTACGGCGATATGGTCAATTTGACTAAAAGTACCTGTAGAGTTAGAGCGCCATGTCGCTGTGCGACGCGAGCTGTGTCGGAAATTTGTGCTAGACAAGAACAATCGATTGTCTGCACAAAACTGGAGAAGCCAATCCCCGTTATCTGTGCGCTCAGCGGGTAAAGCACAACGCCCACCTAAACAGGCTTCTGAGACACTGAGTTTGCAAACTTGTGCATTGAAGTCACCAGCTAGCACTACAATGTCAGAACCTTTACTGCTGCGAACGAGAGTGGCGAGGGCATCATAGAACTCATCTTTCTGCAAGTCTGAGCTGCACTCCGTTGGGGCGTACGCCGAGATCACGAACAAATTGCGTTTAACACAACTATCCTTTCGAACGCCGACTGACCCTTGGAGTCTCACAGCACATAAACGACTGTTAACAGGGATCCAGTCTAATAGGGCAGCCTCAGCCTTGTCAGTCAAGACAATTCCTACACCACGTTGACCCACAGCTCTAGCTGCTTCGTCTCCTGAGGTGCGCAGAATATACCTCGATGAGATACCAGGAGCAGTTAGCTGAATTACATTGCTCGAATCCTGGATCCGCGTTTCGCTTAAACAGCAAACATCAATCTTCAGAGAGTTCATTGTGAGGGCTAGGCACGCCTGCTGACCGGCCTGCATGAGTGTACGCACGTTGAAGGAGCCGAGATTCAGAGGCTGACGGGGCTTGAGAAAATGTGAGTTACCAGACAGAGGATTATTCCCGACACTATTTGACAGTGAATCGTTGCGAGTATCGACCGTGTTATCAATGGGAGCATTATGGGTGGATAGATGGGGCAAAGAGGGATGGTTAGGGACAGAAGACAAAGGTTGAATAACAGAGAGGGAACTCTGAGCAGTAGCACACTTATCACTACCCACCCCGCTCGATGCAATGGGCAGCGCGGTCCTGATTAGCCTGCGCGACGACCGATGCAGTATGGAATTCTTTGTAGTCGTGCAGTTCATGGGAGATGTTGGACGGGTACTGCTAGGGTGTCCAGCCACAAAGCAGGAGAACGATTAGGGTCCTCATCCAAAGCCTTTAGTTCTGACAAGAACCTATCCGCAAGGCAGCGGGATGGCTTAGTGGAAGCCCATTTGCTTGGATCAATTATTCTTCCACTGGTTTTTCCGACTGAGTTGCTAGCTCAAATCAACCCCCAACCTGGAGGACCAGGAGACTGGACTTCGTCTGACCTCTACCCATTGACCTGTCAGGTATGATTGCATCTCCGGCTTAAGGAAGCCATCCTGTATAGCTCTTTGGGTCATAGAGGCGCGCAAGCCATCACACCACGTCAAGGTGCAGTCTCGTCGTGTATAAAGTCATCATTGAACAACTACTAGGCTGAATGGGCACAGACTCAGAAAAACCATACAGTAAACATGTGCATGTTGAAGTTAACATTTTTATTTCAAAAATCCACATATGTATCAGATGAGATACGTCCTAATGAAAGAAAACTACGTCAGATAATTGAGAATGATGATTATACTTTATCGGCATTTTCATTGCTGGAAAGAGGACACGACTGACCACATCCCATAATCGTAGAAATTTCTCACCTCTGGGTATCTAAATAACCTATGGGGCCGGAAGAAACAGTGATCAAACTTCTTTAGAGCCACAAATGACCCGGTGCAAAAATTAGAGTAAACAAATCATTCGAACAAGCAAAAAGCTGCGGATGGAAGTGAACACTACACGCAGTTCTAAAAATCCGCACCCTTTAAAAACACCTTCCAATTACTTCATGAAATTTGTAAAGCAGGCTAAAGATACTAAGAAAAGGAGTGCGTAAAGACATTCATGAATGTACTTACTACTTCCCAAAGTTCATCAGCCGAAAACGGAATATATATATATATATATATATATATATATATATATATATATATATATATATATATATATATATATATATATATATAGCACTAAACCTGCAGCTTACGCAAGTTCCAACAAGCAGAACTGAACAGTCACCAACTCCCAGAGATTTCCAGAAGATATAAATAGACCGCTCAATGGGCTACCAGGTCATTGGGATCAAAGCTGCTGCCTTGCAAGAAGCACTTGGTTGCGCAAAGGCTAGAGGTGCATTCCTAAATGAAATGATGTGCACTCGACTTGGCGACCGAGTAATACAACTGCCTACAACGCAAACAACAACGCAGTTGGAGGATATCTTACAAAACAACCTTTTCGCTCTTCAAGGAAATGCTTGTCCTGACATTCTTACACCATGCACACACATTGATTACTCTAATCCTACACCTCACCGTCCCCCACAACAAACATATTTTCATATATTACAGAAGATGCAGTCGGCCGTACATGCGGCAGTGTCTCTGAGGGAGGTCCTGTTTTTGTTCTATCGCTTCTTCCATCGAATAGTACCCAAGGCTCGTCGAATGCGCTTCCACCAACCGATGCTCTTTATCCCCCTCAATTTGCCTTGTAACCTAATCATATTTAATGTGTAAACCCTGATGCGTATAGAACAACAGGTGTTGCATCCAAGACTCCAGCTCGGTCGTTTAATTGATGCCCCCATCTAATTCTTCTGTGTAGTTTCATCTGCGTTTGCCTGGAGACCCTGAGGTTGCGACTGCTGGTCTTGCTGGCGTGAGCGTAGCCCTGTGAGACGGCTGAGACTGCGCTACTTGATTGGATCCCAGTCGATAGTCGGTTCTGTGCAGTGAGACTTAGAGGTTCGTGCAAAGTAAGCAAACGCCGTCCCAAAAGACACAGTTTGTTTATCGTCCCGGCTTATGCCCATACAGATTGCAACACAAAGTTACACGACCTCCCATGAAAGGCAAAGCGGGGTGATATCGTGAGTTTAGCTGGAGACATGAATCTTGCAGCAGGTCAGTTGTCTTCAAAAGAGGCGCATTTGAGTGTCCCATTTATCCTTGATTTATATCATTCAGACCACCGCCTGTTTCTCGCCAGTACAGACTTCAGGCATTCTAATCGCCGGTACATCACATGGCATCCGCCCTCTTTGATTAAGTGGTTCCAGATGCACCACGTCACAATTAGCGACAAACTGCGGGGCTGCATACAAGACTCCCGGTCTTACTGGACCACTTCACTTGAATCCATCCACGAATTAGTCTGCACTAAGCTCTCCATGTACTTCGGTGGTTGTGCCAAACGTATAATGCAGCAGTGGTTAGACTGCAATGTTATCTGATTCGTCCTGCTTCTCAACTTTCCGAAACTGGCAAGCTACGATCAATGCCACCAGACGTCTTCGACCAGCACTGGTCGCTTATTCAGAATGCTTTGTATCCTGCTGGAATAGTGAGTTGTGGCCTGACCCGTCGTAATGTGACACTGGAGTTCTTCTAAGTTTCTACGCCTTCTTGATGCACACCAGGCCATCCCCGCTCCTAGCGAGCGTAATAAAGCACAGCTCACAACGAGACGGGAAATCAACGCAAGTCTGCGTACGGATCGCGAAATCTGGTGGTCTGAAAAAACACCTGAGATGAAATATGCTGCGCCATGGGGAATTCCCGCAAGCTACTTCATCTCATCCGGATCACCGGTAGGAAGACATTGGGTATGAGTTAAACGAACCGAGAAGCTGATGGCTTGCCTATCCAGTCTGCAGTGATGTCTTATACGCTGGGTGGAGCACAATAAAACATAGTTTAGCTGGCCCCCAACGCCAGCTCCTTTTATCAATGTCTTGGCACACATCTCGTGGTATGTTTCAATAGATTCACCCTCCAACTTTCTAGTATCCTCGGCTCTCAATGACCAAGTTTCGCAGCCGTAGCAGTCTATGGGGCGTATAGCAGCACGGCAGATACGCACCTTGGTCCGAAGGCTGATTTCACTGCGGGTCCACAACGTTCGTCGTAGCCGGAAAAATGCTTTCCTTGCGTTGTCTACTCGGAGTATTACTTCGTCCTTCACCTGACCGTTCGGAAGCAGTGCAGAGCCTAGATACTTGAATGATGGAATATACTCGATCAGTTGGTCACTGATGGACAGCTTTTGAGCCGCTGGCCCTAGACACGTTGACATACTTTTGGTTTTCGTAGTGTTTATTTCTAGCCCGATGGACTTTGAGAAGAAATCGACTGGGTCGAGGACTGGTTGGAGCGTGACTGGAAGCTCCGCTAGCACAACAATATCATCCGCGAACTGTAGGACCGAGATGTACATCTCCTGACTTAGTTGAATGCCAGGATAGTCAGTCAATGCCTGTCTCATTCTCCAGTCGATCGCGTAGTGGAACAGTACTGTTGAAAGGAGGCAGCCCTGTCAGACGCCCGTAGTGAATGTGAACTCATATGACTCTTCACCATACACACGGACCCATAAACTGCACGAATAGAAAGAATTCCATACTGCATCGGTCGTCGCACAGGATAATCAGGACCGCCCTGCCCATTGCATCGAGCTGGGTGGGTAGTGATAAGTGTGCTACTGCTCAGAGTTCCTTCTCTTTTATTCAACCTTTGTCTTCTGTCCCTAACCCCCCTCTTTGCCCCATCTATCCACCCATAATGAGCCCACTGATAACACGGTCGATACTCGCAACGGTTCATTGTCAAACAGTATCGGGAATAATCCTCCGTCTGGTAACTCACATTTTCTCAAGCCTCGTCAGCCTCTGAATCTCGGCTCCTTCAACGTGCGTACACTCATGCAGGCCGGTCAGCAGGCGTGTCTAGCCTTCACATTAGATTCTCTGAAGATTGATGTCTGCTGCTTAAGTGAAATCCGTATACATGATTCGAGCAGTATAATTCAACTAACTGCTCCTGGTAACTCATCGAAGTATTTCCTGCGCACCTCAGGAGACGAAATAGCTCGAGCTGTGGGTCAACGTGGTGTAGGAATAGTCTTGACTGACAAGACTGAGGCTGCCCTTTTACACTGGATTCCTGTTAACAGTCGTTTGTGTAGTGTGAGATTCCACGGGTCAGTCGGCGTTCGAAAGGATAGTTGTGTTAAACGCAATTTGTTGTGATCTCGGCGTACACCCCAACGGACTGCAGCTCAGACGCGCAGAAGAGTTCTGTGATGAACTCGCCACCCTCGTTCAAAGCAGTAAAGGTTCTGACATTGTAGTGCTAGCTGGTGACTTCAATGCACAAGTTTGCAAACTTAGTGTGTCAGAAGCCTGTTTGGGTGGGCGTTGTGCTTTACATACCGAGCGTACAGATAACCGGGATAGACTTCTCCAGTTTTGTGCAGACAATCGATTGTTCTTGTCTAGCACCAATTTCCGACACAGTTCGCCTTGCACAGCAGCATGGCGCTCTAACTCTACGGGTACTCTGAGCTAGATTGATCATATCACCGTAAGCTACCGGTGGCGCAGTTCTGTTCAGAAGTGTAGATTTTATTAGTCCACGTACGTAGAGTCGGACCATGCCTTAGTTTTAATGCGATTATCTCTCCAGCTCCATGGTCATCGTCGCAAACCGCAAACCCGATTAGCCGTGCAACGTTTGTGTGATCCAGAAGTACGCACCCGGCATGAGCAGAAGTTAGCACATGAGCTAGGATCTACGACGAACAGTAATGTAGATGAGCATTGGGCTCAAATCAAACAGGCGATGCACGTTGCAGCAGGTTTTGCCTGTGGTCCTAGATCCGTTGTCCATCAAAGACACTGGATCTCGCAAGAGTCGCTGAGTATAATGGAGCAAAAGCGTCAGCTCTCGAGCCGTAAGATGAATAAGATGCGGAGAAATCTACAAAGGTAAGTTACGAAAAGCCTTAAGAAGGATCGCGAAAATTGGTGGGTCAATGTAGCCGAAGACATGGAAATAGCAGCTGCTTCAGGTAACAGTCAAAGACTGTTCAAACTTATTCGTGACACCAGTGGACGGCGAACTTAGGTCAGTGAAACGATATCCGATAGAAATGGAGAGCCCATCCATAGCAAACAGAAAAGGCTTGACCGATGGGCCGAGTACTTCAAGGAGCAGTTCAGCTGACCGCATGCTAATGTAGTTACTTCTGCATCAACAACTGCGACTACTTGGGGAGTAAAAATTGAGCTCCCATCGGAATTGGAAGTGGAGTCATGCATTCAATTATTAAAGCGAAGAAAAGCGTCTGGCCCCGATGAACCTCCTTCAGATATTTTCAAAATGGGTGGTGGTGCATTGATAAAATCACTCACCACCTTGATCCATGACGTTTGGAAAGAGGGACGTATTCCGTTAATATGGATCGAGTCATTGATTGTTCCCATCTTCAAAGAGGGAATACACAATGACTGTAGTAGTCATCGTGGGATCAGTTTAATTTCGATAGTCACCAAGGTAGTAGCCTCTATTTTGCTGCGCTGTCTGACACCGGCTCGCCAGAGGAACGCCCGCGAACAACAGGCTGGATTTCGCTTAGGTCGAGGATGCACTGACCAGATTTTTACTCTTCGCCAGTTACTTCAGATGCGTCACGCACACCGTCGACCAGCAATAATGGTTTTCCCCGAACTGAAAGACACCTTTGACTCAGTTCACCGAATAGCGCTATTCAGTGCTCTTTATCGGAAAGGAATATCACAGAAGTTTGTCAATCAACTGAAGTCGCTGTACTCTCATACTTCTGGCCGCGTAGGGGTTTACGGTGAACCAGCAAGTCCGTTCGAAACGACAAGCGGCATTCGACAAGGATATCTCACGTTTCCATTCCTGTTCAACTCCGTCAGGGAAGAAATAATGGAAAGTGCTTTGCAAAGTCTTCAGGATGTAGGCGTCGAACCAGGGAATAGTGAAAAGCTATGTGACCTACATTACGCAGACGATGTTGTCTGCTTGTTCGAATCCACGGAACATGCTCAGCGTGCACTAGATAATCTCGCAAGAGCTGTAGGTCCATTCGGCATGCGCTTTGCACCTTCAAAGCGTAAAGTGATGTTACAAGACTGGACGTCAACGATTCCGAGCCTGATGCTCGATGGGGAGGTGCTATCAGTTGTCGACCACTTCACCTACCTCGGTAGCTGCGTGACGACGGATGGGAGCACAGTAGTAGAGGTGAGCGCGCGGATATCCAAGGCTCGAGCGGTGTACGCTGGACTGAAGCACTTGTGGCGTCGATCTGATATTTCACTGAAGTTGAAAGGCCGTGTGTAATGTGCTGCAGTGCGTTCAGTTTTGTTGTATGGTTGCGAAACTTGGAGTCTGTGTGCTGAAAATATTCGTCGTCTTGAGGTTTTCGACCATCGATGTTTACGTAGTATCGCTAGGATTGGGTGGAATAGCCGAGTAAGTAATGATGAGGTCAGAAAGCGAGTATTGGGTACTAATTCAGAAAACGTTCTATCACAGTGTATCCAATTTAGACTTCGTTGGTTGGGACACGTGTTACGTATGGCAAACACATGTCTACCGTACCGTGTCCTATTCTCCGCCCCTCCTAGGGAGTGGAAGAGACCACATGGAGGTCAACAGATGACGTGGCAGCAAGGAATGAGAAAATATACAGCAAACTTAGGAAAAGTAGGTGCTTCACGTCTTCGTGGTTGGGGTCCAAAAGATTCATCTACCAGTTGGCTGGAGACACTGAAGGATAGGGCTGCGAACAACGAGCAGTGGAGATCGTGTTGTCACTTTCTATCGAATCAGAATGACTGATCGATGTGCGTTTGTACAGTTAGACTGTGTATTCCGTGTGTTGGCTACTAGGGCATTCTTTCCTTTTCCCACCAGTGTGGGTCCACTCCCTGTCCATCTTGTATATTCATACTTTCTAACTCAACGTGCAACATGGTGAGAAAGGCAGTGGTCAGTGGGGCTTGCCCTACTGTTTAACGCTGTACGATGATGATGATGATTTGTGTGGTTTGCGTTTTCCGTCAATGCGCCGCGGTACGCTCTACAGTCTTCCACAAACGAAGCCCAACCAGACCTCGCTAGGATATCGTCGATTTGATACGAAGTGCGACCGTCGTTCGAGTATCACGTCAGTAAGTGCCTTTTGGGGTGCTGGAAGCGTGTGCTGCAAACGACCATTCTGTTAGATTCGGTCAAACCGACTAGGCGGTCACCATTCTCACAGAGCTGACCAACGCCAAATTTTTCCAGGACGTGCCGTGTTGACGAGTCCGACGGACCTGTGCGAGCGTTCCAGTCTCCGGCGATGAACAGAATGCCATTTCTCTGGACCCGACTGATTACATCTTGGAGGCTACCGTAGAATCCATCCTTTGTCTCGCTGTCCGTCGGAGTATAGACCGCAACCGTCGTTAAGTTCTGAGGGGAGCCTTTGAAACGGGCCGAAGCAAGTCTTGCTGAAATCGGCTCCCAAACGATCATTGAGTTGTTGGCTTTATTGTTAATGACGAAGGCGACGCCGTGGCGCCCGGAGTTGTCTGTCGGGACGCTATGACAAATCTAATAAGTTGCCTCTTCCGGAGCTTTTATGCACCGAGTGCCGGAGTAAGTTGCGAGGACTTCTGAGAGACAGGCTACGTCGATGTTGTGGTTGTGTCGTGTCCTCTTTGTGAAGCTTTGGCTACCCACGTCTAACAGTGTCCGTACATTCCAACAAGCAATATAAGCCTGTTTTCTACAGCTGAGTATTCTGGCTTGTTGCCTCGACACCTCAACCGCTGGAGCACGAGGCGCGTCGCTTGCTGGGGACGCCGTAGCATGATCAGAGTGCATATTTACAAAACTATTCATAGAGATTCATGTGAATACGGTACAAGGCGGTCCCCAGCACCACTCAGGACTTTTGTACTATTCGGTCGCCCAGTCCGGAGTAGGAACTTGACGGTACCTCATCCAGCCTTTTTGTTCGAGGATGCACCCCCAGTTTTTGCACACCAAAGTGCACACTGCAAGGTAGCAGGGTTGTTCCAGAGGAGCCGGTGACCTGTTGTACGGCTCATTCGCCTCTTCTGGAACAGAGTCGGGTAGGTTGGACAGTTCTTCTTTGTAGCCGTTGGATCAGTAGATCTCGTCTGCCTAATCAGATATGTCTGTCACTGCATGCCGAACACTACGTCGGCGAAGTTTTTAGACCTTGGTTACCTCAACCTGGGTCAGCACGCCTGTCGAACGGTTTATCGGGGTGTGGCCGCTGATGCATGCTTCAGCTTCGTGGAGCCACAGATTAGAGCTGGGTGAATGATGGAAACCAAGGAGATGGAGGACGCCCCAAGGGACACGACAGTCAACCAACTCAGAGGTGCTACTCATGAGATACTCCATACATCCCATATATATATATATATATATATATATATATATATATATATATATATATATATATATATATATATATATATATGCCAACGGACGTAGTTTCTAGTCCATTTGATTACTTAATTTTATTTACATGTACATAGTAGTCAAGTTTGTATAGGACAACTCGTGTGTTGTGGTTCACAACAATTGGATGGCGGATAGCTACCGCGTCCGATGGCCTCGAATCAAAAGTAAGGGAGCCTGCCGGCAATTGCTGATTTCGGGTGCATCAATATTTGACTCGGTTTCGGCACAAAAATTCGTGATGCTCGAGATAGGTAAAAGTTTTTCAACGTAACTCTGTTACCCAATTTCGGAGGTGCTTTCATTTTCGAAAGTAGGCTGGTCCGTGAATCGTCCACTTGCAGCATGGATGATACCGTGCCACAAACACTGTTTGGCCAGCGCCATTCAGTTAGCAGGAGGTAGGAACAATTCTGAGTTAACACTGTACAAAGGGTATTTTGAACTGTTGTTGGCTAGGAACTTCTCAAAGAAACGCCGTTGACGACCACAAGCTGGCTCGTGCTGTTAAGGGTAGGCTGTTCTACTTTTTTGTTATACAAAACAGCAGGCGCTGTTAAAAGAATGGAACGGTTCTCAAATAAACCCGCGTCTGTCATCGATAGACACAAAGCGATGGTTCATCAACGATCGGGATCGAGGCGGAGGAAGATGGCAAAGGAGGTACGCTATTTTGCGATACTCTGCTGTATAAGTTTTATTTCGTGAAAACTGCTTCATTTACAAGTGTCGCTATTAACGTTTACACTGATTCACATGCTTAGTTAGACATGGGACTTATCACCAGGTGCTATCAATACAATCAAGCAGCTAAGCGGATGAAAATTCTTTTAAGTATCTGTTGCTGTTTGAATATAAACACGTTGATTTTGTTTCTACTGCAGAACTATTATCTCATTGATTTCTATCATTTAAAACTGAAAATATAGCTTCTATTATTTCATATAGCAATGACGCAACTAATACAAACCCTTCCATTTCTTGACTTTACAGATCCCTGAATTACGTCGGGGGCGACTAATCTCTGGAACGCTGTAGCGGTTTCCATCTTCATTCGTACTTTTACCACGTTTATTGTTTAACTGAACGCTGACTGCCAAGCGCGGTTGCCAATTTACACCTACTCAAGCCGCTCAGTCACCCGCATCGAGCGAGTTACCACTTGAACCACCCCCAATTATGCCTAGTGAGGACTCGGCAGCTAGTCCATCAGATTCTCCAACCGTACCCTCAACGCGAAGTAGCCGTCGCGGTCGTCAATTACGAAATCCCGTCCGCTTCGCCGATTTCGTGACGATTTTTACAACCGACTGTTAGCAATAGGTTGGGAGGTTCGCCATGGATTTACCAACCAACAGGCCCGTGAAATTACAATCGGTAGTTATGGTTTCATCTTCTTCTGGTCTCCTAGCGACTACAACAACACCGAACATCGTTCGCGTGTTGTTATTACGGTCCAACATCCGCCGGCGCCCTCAGGCCCTATTTTGTTCCAGTTTACCTTGCCCTCTCTCAGACGGATCTACACAGTTACATTGGCTTCATCCGTAGCCTCGCTGACTCCCGTGCACGTTCAATGAGCCAACCACTCATTGGATAACGGGACGATTCGTCAGCCTGGTACTGGAGACGACAACTGGACACCCTCTTGGATGGACCTGACGCAGGATCTTCCGGCTCGCATGCGTATGAGACCCGTGGGCGCTAAAACACAGTTGGACCTACACACATCGGACCTCGAGAGTGCAGGCACCGTTAAACTCATCAGCAGTCGTTCGACGTCACCGACAATATAACGGGCAAGCTACGAGGAGTTCCTGGACAACCAATAATTCCGGCCTACCATCACGATCGAAGCCCAACTCCGTCGGACTTTTAGGAGGCCCCTGCAGCGGTTGCCATCTACATTCGTACTTTTACCACGTTTATTGTTAACTGAAAGCTGACTGCCAAGCGCGGTTGCCATTTGACCGTTGCTTTTGCGCACGCTCCCAAATACACGCTAACCACTATCTCTCCCAATCGCCTTCTCGTTCTCATGGGTCGTGGAGAATACTGTTCTGGTTAACATATTCGTGCAGTGCCGCACATTAGAATACCGTGCAGGTGGTCCACACGGTACAAAGGACCGAAGCACGCGTTTACTAAGGAAACCACGAAGTAAGGTCTAATCAACCTTACAACGCCTTACCCACATCAGTGGTGGAAGAGCAGGACGACGCTCGGTTTAAACGGCGTCCCGACGTACGTCTGGAGGCAGTGGGGAGGAACGCTTCCTAAGCGTGAACCTACGGAGTCAATGTGAAGAGGCTGACGCGGGATGTTTCCCTCAGCTTTCTGATAAGAAGATCCAAGATTGAAGATTGAAGAACCACCAACAACCTCACGTGGAATTGGGTGATCGAAAATGGAACAGCAAATTTTCTGCACACATACGACATAACTTTTTAATGAATTCATCTAAACTTTCAAACAAATGGCCATTTCGTTCATGAGTAGTGGTGACTTAGTAGTTAAGCTCGAAAGGATGGAGAACGCTATAATGGCATATTAAGCAACTGAACAAAATTGGAGCAATCAGCGAAAACGTAACCAATTTCAGCGATTTTTACAGCGCGTTGGGCATGCTCAACTCTAACCCAAGTCAGCGCTGGTAGCTCTGTTCAACCCATTTCAACAGAGTTGCCGAACGCTGCGACAAGCTAGCCCAGTGTTTTCCCAACCCTAGCCCAAATGGGGCAAACGTCGGGTAGTGCTGCTTGGGGTGGGTGCTTGAGATCAGCAAACATCATGAACGAACACCGTTGATTGCGTGTCGCAAATGACGGATGTCTTAGCAGAGGGGCTATAACTTCGTACCAAACGTGCTGCATCAAAACTCGGCAGACTGTGGGCAATCACGAAAAGAAACCAACAGAGACTGAAAAGTCTTAGAGATGATACGACAAATAAGGACGATAAAATGCTGGAAGGCTGAAGAAAAATTGATAATACAAGAATAAAAATAGGAGAAACAACACCACTCTGTAATATATCGTTACGAAACAGGACAACTGGACTGAACTGAAACAGGACAACAATAGGCGAACAAAAAGGAAACCCGCGTGACCTCCAGCTCAGTTCTCTCTTGAAGTCTCTTGAAGTACTACACGGGTTCGAGGCTTTGAGCCCAATTGTCCCGGTTCTTTAGGAAATCTTTGATCTTCTGTCGGATTCACCGAGCTGTAACGAGAGTAAAAAGAAGCGGGGGGGGGGCGGGGGTGGCAGCGAAAACAAGATACATATAACCTCATTCAGTGTCACACTGTGGACAGTGCCTTAAGCTGAGTCGGGGTGCGGCATTCATGAACAAATATGCGATAAAAGACAACTATTTTGTTTGTTTGTTTTTTGACAGAGGGAATTATTGGGAGAGACCCAGGTAGAGGTCTAGCTTTTTCTTGAAGATAGTTTTGTTCTGCGAGAGAACAATATCTTCCGGAAGTGCATTCCACATGGTAATAACCCTATAGCTAAAAAAGTTAATCCTTAGTGAAGTGCGTGGCCTCGGTTTGAAAACTTTTCTGCTGTGACCACGGAGAGAGGAGGCTGGACAGACGGAGAAGAAGCAATCGCTTTGACCTGTTTCAAAAAGGTGAAACATCAAAAACAGATCACCTCTTACGCGTCTTACGTCAAGGGGATAGAGGTTGAGGAGTGAGAGGCGGACGGGATAAGGTAGATGGGATAGACCACTTACTGCCTTGGTGGAGGCCCGCTGAACCCTTTCTAGGATCTCACGATCTCGGACAAGACCAGAGTGCACTATCTGACTACCGTACTCCAGCAGAGGTCGGATATAAGTGCCGAAAATTATGGGGAAATCATCCTTAAATATGCGCGGGAAGGACCTTCGAATCATGTTTAGGACTCGAAAGGCAGACTTGCTCGCAAGTTCGTGATGATGAGAGAAGGATAAGTTACAATCTAACCAGAAACCGAGCACCTTGTGTCGGTCAACCCTTGGCAGAGTGGCTGCTCCATTAATGGAAAACGTGTGACCAGTCTCTCTGCCGAAAGACATGCTCACGCATTTGTCATCATTAACTGGGAGGTTCCAATCCTCGGACCAGCGTTTTGTTTCATAAACTGCAATTTGCAGGTCTTCAACGCTTGAACTCCAGAGGGTTACATCATCTGCGTACATGGCAATGTTCGCAGGAAGGGCTGTCGGTAGATCGTTTATATAGATCAGGAAAAGAAGAGGACCTAAGACCGACCCTTGGGGGACCCCAGTTGTTACTGGGGAGGGTTGAGACAAAACGTTCCCGACTTTAACCACAAAGGTGCGGTCGGTAAGGAAGCTACGTAGGATGGCCAACATGGAGCCTGTGATCCCGTACGTTTGCAGCTTATAAAGAAGAGGGGCATGTGGGACCTTATCGAAGGCCTTAGCAAAATCGATGAATACAGCGTGTGAGAGCTGGCCATCGTCATAGGCTTTCGTTAGACTATCCATGACAGTAAGCATATTGGTGATGCATGACCTGCCAGGAAGAAACCCATGTTGGGACGGGGAGAGGATCTTATTTCTATGAAGATGGGAAAGAATCTCACTCTTAAGAATTCCCTCAAAAATTTTGCTAGGGATGCTAGTGAGGCTTATGGGTCTGTAACTAGAAGCAAGGTGTCTACTACCCTTCTTATAGATGGGTGCGATCACTGCTTTTTTCCAGTTACGGGGGAAAACTCCATCGTCAACACATCGCTGAAAAAGCGAGGCATAAGGAGTAGATAATGTATCCGCGGCTTCCTTGAGGATACGGGGGTGGATTAGGTCAGGACCCATAGAACAATATTGGTTGAGCCGTCGGAAACCTTGAGCGACTGCACCAATGGGAATAGTTACGCGGTTAAGGGTAGTGGTCAGAGATAACGGGTGCATAGTAGGGTGGGATGATATGGGAAAGGAGCTAAAAATTGTACGGAAGTAGGAGCTGAATGCCTCGGCTACTTGGCTAGGGGAAGTGATTGGAGATCCAGCACTATCTTTGAGAGCTAATGGCGTCGGAGCTGTGCCCCTTAGACGGCGCATGTACTGAAAGAAAAATGCCTTATTGGTCCGTGCTCGATCAAGTACAGATCGCTGGACTGCATTCTGATAGGACCTAATCTTGTCTTTGCATATGTTCCTTATGATCCTGAAGTCTTCTGCATCACAGGCAAGGCCTGTGGCTTTATATCTAGCAAAGAGGCGTGCGCGTTCGTCTAGAATGCGCCTAATGGGGCGAGGGAGGGGTCGCTTAGCGGTCTGTGGGCGACGAATTCTGGGGACAAAATGCCTATCAGCTAAGAAGATCAACTCTCTGAGATTCTCTGCCATTTCATCCGCAGAGTTACCTGAGTTAGTTAAATTTAGCTGGGAGCGAAAAAATGCACAGACTTGGTCAAAGTTGGTCCTTTTGAAGGATCTCAAAATTTTAGTTTCTGACGGAAGAGGAGGCCATTTCACGATATAATCGAATCCAATGAGAATGTGATCACTTTTGCCGAGGGGCGGCAAGTAATGCACCACATCTATTAGGAACCGATCATTGGTGATGACCAGGTCTAGTAGGGACGGGGCGTGGCCTGTGCGATATCTAGTCGGATCTCTTACGTTCTGCACCCATGAGTTTTTCAGTACGAGATCAAGGAGGGGTTTACCGAAAGCGATATCCGGGGCATCAGCTCTTTGCCAGTTTGTACTGGGAGAGTTGAAGTCACCAGTGACTAACAGATGGGTGAAGTCTGTATAGCTTTTCAGGGAGCCTAATAAGTCTATGAGACCTAGGCTATCAGTTGAATTGCAAGCGGGAGGACGGTAGACAACACCAAGCAATAGGGTATCTGTCCTAGAGAGGTTAAACACGGCCCACAGACAATCAATACATGAAAAGGTTGGTGTTGTCAGTAAGGTGGGAGGAGGGATCGAATTATCGTAGTATATGATGACCCCGCCGGCACGACCTCTACTGGAGTCCCGCCTTACTGTGAAGTATCCCGGAATGGATATTTCGGCATCAAGTATGTCAGGGGTGAGCCAGGTTTCTGTGAGGGCTATGATCTGAGGCTCCTTATCTACTGCAAGCTGCCGAAGCTCCGGGATCTTATTCAACACACTCAGGCAATTGCTGTAAAAACACTTGAGCACATGCTCAGGAGTTGTTGCAGAATCGCCAGAGGCAGCTGGTTTTGGGTTTGAGGAGGGGGAAAGAGGGGGATTTGAGGATGGAAAGGAGGTCCTGGGAGAGTCTGGGGCTGAAGATATTGGGGGGCTAGAGGGTAAGCAGACTGCTGGGGGGACCGGTAGGTTTTGATGTCTAGTAACCTGGGGGGTATCAATCCAGGTGGACGGCCTACATCCTTCGGTCTCCGAAAAGGGTGGGCTGCCTTTTGTGGTTTGCCCTTCTGCGCACTGCTTGATGCCCTATTCTGAGTTCTCTTGTTGGTGAGCTTATTTTTCTTGACAGCACCAGATATATTATCTGGTGCTTTAACCTCCTAACTGCTTCTTTCAGTAGAAACAGGTTGCAGGTTCATGTCTGGGTTCAAGGATGAGTGAGTCTCGTCCGTTGAAACAGTCTTGTTGGCTATGATGGGGCCTGGGATGCTTTTCGTAGGCGACAGATGTTTAGTGGCACTAGGCCTACTACTGGGAGTACTTTCGGCGACGGGAAATGGTGTCAATAGGGAAGCGAGGGATGGTGGGCATGCAGCTCGGTCCTCAAGGCGAGTTACCTGGACAACTGGCAGCACTCTGAGCTTAGGATCAGCTTTTTGTGGAATTTTTGGCTTAGCCTTCTCACTGCGGAGCCTCAGATGAAGTGGCTTATCAATGGATACGCCCTTGAGCCCTTTAATTTCTTCCTTGAGCTTTGCGGCCAAGGAAACAATCCGTTTGGCTGCATCTGTGGAACCCATTACAATGAGAATACCGTGAACCCGGTTAGTGCGTTTGGTTACCAACCAAGTGGACCGACCTTTAAGTGGGAGAGGGAGCTTAAGGCGGTTAAACACCTGGGCGTAGGTGTCATGAGGGTGATCTGAACTGAGGAAGCGGCCCCAAAGGATGACTCGCTTGGAGCAAATCTCGGTATCTTGTAAAATCTTTGCGGCGTCAAGAATTTGCTGCTCAGAGACTCTACAAACCTGATCGGCTGCCTGGGACACCGGGAGGGATTTGATTACCAAACTCCTCAGGCTGGACAGCTCATCCTTAAGGGTGCGGACGGTGGCCCTTAGCTCGGCTATCTCTGCAGCCTGACTTTGGACTGCACATTTTAGTGCATCCGTTGCCAGCGCATTATGAAGGACCGTTTCGTCCGGATTGAGGAGTGAGGCATTGGCCACGGAGGGGGAATCGCACTGCCTCATGGGGAAAGTAGCCTCATCTGAGCAAGCGGTTATATCAATGGTGGGGGGCATTGACATTATTCAGGATCCAGTCAGCACAGATAAAGATACACTTAAATGGAGGAGGACGAGCTGTGTGTTCTAAAAATTTCAAAAACAGCTACACTCACCGAGGGAGACGACCGCACCGCTGGTGTACCGCAGTTCAGTCCAGTTTGCACAGGACAGATAATGGCCACGGCCAATCGAGCGTCCAGAGTTCCTTCGATGGTATTCACACCAGTTATGCACCCACCACTGCCGGTAAGGATGAATGAAACTACCACATTACCGTTTGAACTGTTTTCTTTTTCCCCTCAGATTGTGGACGGTAGTTCAATCCTTGACTTTCACCACTGCCGAGTGTATTTCGTCGAATCCCCGCTAAAAATGAGACGGAAACGGAAAACCTCATCGCACATCAACTGTGAGAGACATTGTGTTTCGCGAGCGTTCACTGAGACTGCATGCAATGAGCAAAAAAGTCGATTAAGCCATACTCCAGAAGGACCACAGTGCTACTCGCCGTCCATCTAGCTGACCTACTCAAGGCCCACTACGAGGAAATATCTTGTACCACTTGCGATCTAGGGCACCTTTGAAGGACTGGACGGTCTGCAGATCTATCATTCCACCAGGCAGACCGTTCCAACTGTTCACAACCCTGTTGCTGAAGAAGTGCGATCTAGCCGTCAACCTAGCTCGGGCTCTTATCAGCTTCTTTTCATGTGCCCTTGTTCTGGATTCTACGGCCACTTGGAATAGACTGCCACCCCCCCCCCGCTTCGTTTTACTCTCGTTTCAGTTCGGTGAATCCGGCAGAAGTTACGAATACCTCCGGCTGCCGGCAAGACAAAGCTGATCGCAGTCTAAGGAGCTCTCCATGGGTCTTTTGTGCAGCAGCATTGCACTGCTCCGACCATTTGAAGTCACTGTTCATGATGGCCCCAAGGTCTTTAACCCTACTGACTTCTGAAGTGAACAGCCCTTGATCATGAGCGACACTTAGGCCCTCGTTTGCCTTTGACAACAAATGGCTTTTTCAGCTTTCAGAGGTAAGTCCCATTTGTATGCCAAGTCCAGAACAGTACCTATATCGCTGCCCAAGTCCACCCTACCCTCAGATCCAACAATCTTCGCACCATCCGCAAAAATAAAGCTGGACGATTGAAGAGTGGATGCCAAGTCATTAACAAATAACAAGAATAGAAACGGGCCTAGGACGGATCCCTGGGGTACACCACTGGTGACGTTCACCAAACTGGAGCACCTGTCCCCCACTTTGATGAAAAACGTCATGTGGGAGAGGAACTCCCCCAGCCACCTAAATACTTGCCCACCTACACCGAACGCCTCCATCTTGCTTAGCAAAAGACGATGATTAACGGAGTCGAACGCCTTGCTAAAATCGAGGTAGCGTACCTCAACTTGCTCACCCTCATCCAGTGGTCCAGTTACTTCATCTAAGAAGCACAAGAAGTTGGTCAGACATGATCTATTTTTCAGGAATCCATGCTGGGCCGGGTTTAACATGGACTGCCCCAGTAAGTGCTGACAGATGTGGGCAAGGCTGATCTTCTCAATGACTTTACTTAGGATGCTAGTTAGACTTACCGGCCTGTAGTTATGCATAGCCGACCTAGGTCCACTGTTATGTATTGCCACGACGGCGGCCACTTTCCAGCCCCGAGGCAACTTACTCTGGCCCAACTTCGGCCTGTACAGCCTGCATACCGACGGAGCTATGATATCCGCCAACGGCTTGATGATAGCTGGATGAATGCCATCTGGGCCCGCTGACTTGTGGCTGTTTACCTCCTGTAGGTACTTACGCACGCATTCCTCTGAGAGATCTAGCTCGTTTAACTGAGAAGGATGCACCAGAGCCAGATCTGCTCGTACCCTACTATCTATCCTATGTACACTACCAAAGTATTCCCCCAGGGCGTCTGCTTTGCCCTGGTCATCTGTGACGATACCCTGGTCCGTAGTGGATAACGGACCTACGGCCTTCCTTGTTGATCATTTCGACGGCACATAACTGTAGAACTTTTCCGGCTGTTATCCTACTCACTGAGCCAATTTGAGCTCAAATTCCCGCTCGGAAGTTCCCAGAAGACTTACAATCTCGTTTCTCAGCTTTGTACAGCGGTTCCAGGCCAGGTGACTGACGGAAGCTTTGTACTGGTTCCAGCTACAATTTCTGCGTCTGATGGCCCTGGTTAATGCAACCTTCCACCACGCGGGTTTGCCCTTCACACTCCTTCGTCTTAAGGGTGCGAACCCATCCTGTAGGGCAACCAGGGATCCCTTTATGGCCTGCCAGAGCTCCTCGACAGTAGCCTCCTCTATCGTGTCCCAGGTCAGACCCATCGCCCTATTACGAATCCCATCTACCGAAACGTCTGACCAGCCTTGAGAGTGCCTTGGGTTGCCGCAAGCACAGGACGATCTTGGCATCACGACGGGCTCTCCAATCGTAAGGTAGTAGTCAATTCAGTTCTATTTAGTTCAATTCAGTTTGCACAGGACTAGGCGTGGCTAGAGCCAGTCGTGTGTCCAGATAGCTGTGTTGTCGGCGCATCTCCCTGGCTCCCAACACTGCTTGATTTCGTTTTTCTGAAAGGCTGTATCAGCCCCGGCAGTGAAAGTAGAAACACGGGTAATTTGCCTCTGACTCTAAAAACTGCCAAACGTAGTTCGGGGTTTATTGCCACCCAACATAGGTCTACCGCCTTCTTAAAAGCATTCACTGTTGTGGTATTTACGACCCCCTTGAAGTCTTAAAATGGTACACGGGTTCGAGTCTAGAGCCCAAATGTTCCCGGTTCTCGAGGTATCGTCGTGTCCGCAGTAGACTTTCCGGTGAAATCAGGAGAGCTGGAGGACGGGGGACAACTACCAGGAGCATACGCGACGGATGGTAGCACAGATAGAAGTCTAGAGTGACCACTATGGACCTTACCAAGCTGTTTTCTTCGGATCAGGTCAGATTACAAGATACGGAGGCCTGAGTGGAAGCCGCACCCAGCTTCTCCCACCCGAGGCTCCTGAGATCCTCACAGGCAGCGACGGAAAAACAAAACAGCATTTTTCCAGCAGTCACCGTAGTGCCGTACACTCCTAGTTGTCTGACCATCTATTTCCTCCTCCCCAAGACAAGGCTCCTAGGGAGGAAGTACGACCAACCTCAGACCCCAATGGACAACGTCATATTGTAGTACCACAGACGGTCTGCTTGGAAAGTGAGACCCCGATGACTCATCGCGAAGACGGCGATAAAAACGGCTGTTCGACACTGACACGGACATTCAGGGCCGTCGGACGTACCAAGGGAAGCGCTCTTCCGTGGGGGATGCAATCGCACAGCCTATGAAGACTTAGAAAAATGAAAACCCGATGAGCTGAAGCTAAGCAAGTGTGTACTCAGATACCGACACTTATATCGGAGAGAACGGGAATGGCTCTTTATGCTGGCGCCTTACCCCGGACTCTCGCTTTCTTTTTCCCCACTCCAGACGGCCGTGGTGTTGCGTGCTCGGATGATGAACAAGGCTTTTCTGTCAATCCTCGTTTTTGCAGACACGATAAGGGGGTATGGTAAAGACTTCCGAAGACGAGAATCAACAAGATGAGAGGGAGGGGGAAGAGGAGTTCAAAGATTTTGAAATTGTTCATAAATAGCAGCGATGATAGCTTCAGTGAAAATGAAACTGTGCTTATTTAGGATGTCACATATGAGGCACTTCATCGTAACAGAACTCCACCTGCAAAGCAACACAAACCAATCTCTGCTGCATAATCAGCTCCACTCCAAAAACGATTAGGACCGACTTTGCTTTCCTTGATGGTGGAGGTTTTTGCCGTGTGTCGTGTAATGCAAGGACGGCAAATCCCCACGCCCCTTTATCCGGGATCTGACCTCACCTTACTTGTGGCCCTGGATTTTCAGGCTCCAGGCCTACTCGATTTCCTCCGGGTATGGGTATGTAAGAACCTTACGCCAGGCTGATTATCACGGCCACAGAGTAGCGACATCTTGGTGGACAACGAGAGTAGTGTTTCGCTGCACTGTGTTACGATTTACACCACACACCCTGTCTATCACCCGTTTGACTGTACTTTTCGCTCACTCGGCAACCGCGAGCTCTACTCCCGACATACTTCCACGGCACACGCCAAAGTGCGGTCTCTACACTCAGGCCCTAAGAGGACATTCGAGTTTGGCAGTCCACGGCCTTTTCTATTTGACTTTCTCGACGAACGCAACCTTAGAAACTGAGAAAGTGTGCCCTCCAGTAAATGGTGAGCGCGTTCCACTTATAATTTTTGGTTAATTCGCCGAAGAGACTTGGTCAGGTAGCGCCCACGGTAGTTCTTCCTCCTTTTCGTTGGTCATATTTTCCGACCTAACATTAGTTAGACTTTCTTTATCACATACATATATCCCCTTTGGACATTTTCAACTGCGTACATTTTTTTTGGGAGGCACAACCATTTTATCTTTTTTGATTCCCATTGTCGTATCGACCAGTTTTTCTCCCCACTTATTCCGAGATTTTGTAGATTAAGTGTTGATAACAAATTTATGGATTCCCAGGTCAGTTCATATCCATAGCGCACTTATTTCCCAATGAACAGTGAGTCTAAGCTCGAGTATGAACCGGAGTGCAACGCAGAGCACATGAATATACCTGATTTCATACCGGAAGATGCGGAAGTGTTCTTAACCATCCACAAGTCCAAATACGGATAACCACTCTCGGCAGTCCCTGATAGTATGAGCCCACTAATCCGGGATATGGTTCTGAACCCCCCGGATCATATCCCGTAGGATGCTGTCCGAGAAGCTCTGAATAATCGCGTGATAGTGTCGGAAGAGAAAAGCATTCAACATGTTCTCTCCGAAATCCAGCTCGGAGATATGACCCTATCGCAGTAGCCAAGGGCAATGCGGTCACTGGTGGGTGCGACCTATGCAGCCGCTTCCACCAAATGCTCGGAGCATAGTTGCAGTTGTAACTGTAACAGCAGTTCGTGGAAAATCCCCCTTTTTCTCTCGCGATCCAGTGTTTTTCCTAACATCATTCATTTGCCTATACTATTGACTTGTCTTTACGAACTGGCTGTTTTTATGGACCAATTGCTGGTTGTTCGCACCCAGAGCGCTACTTTGACACATCCTTGTTCAGGACCTGCGTGACGCACATACTGTTTGCTCACACGCTGCTATTCGGTTTCTCGTTGTTGAGTCCTTGTGATCGTATTATTGAGGTTTGTATATTTTTTATGTCATCGTTCATGTAATAATCTAGTATCGTAGAATATCACTGATAATCGTCTTTTGATTTCGGGATCCGTTGCGAATTTGGCTACGCATTGCTCAAACGTTCGTTACAATGCTCAATAGATCAATTTGGAACGAGGAAAAACACGCAAATTGCCAAGAAAAGGATCGAAAACATTGGAATTCGGACAGAAAGTAACACGGCAAGTCTCTGGGGAGGTTTCGGGTACATTTGATTCTTTAGTTAATGCTAGATCGCCTAGTCCTGTCAGTGCTAGTTCATGCGGTAATGAGGGCAATATTGATCGTAGGGATGTTGATTTATATGGGCTGGGAATACTAGACCTAGAATAACAGTTACTATCGGCTAGACTACAGGCGAAGGAAGCAGAAAAGAAGTGTACACAGAAAGAGTGAGAGAATGAGACCAGCGACTTCGACACTTCCGATAGATCAGGGTGCAATAAGATAAGGAACCCCACGCCGGTCGTCGACTATAAAACACCATTGATCGATTTGCCTAGAGTTGAACTAACGGTTTTCGACGGGCGAGCTCAGCAACACTGCAAGTTTGTCAAGCAGTTCGAGACTTTCGTTGAAAATAAGGTAACCGACCCTGGGCAAAGGCTTCTCTACCTTACTCACTACTGCCGAGGCCGAGCAAGAGAAGCTATCGACGGGTGTACCATGCTCGACCCGGAATAAGGCTGCACAAGAGCCGGGAAGATTCTAAGGGACCTGTTTGGCCAACCGTTCAAAGTAGCCCGTAACCTAATAGAGGACGTGATGGTAGAGGCAAAGAGAACCAAGGGCGACGTCTACACAATGGCCGACCTGGTGATCAGGATGCAAAACTGCCCAATAGCCCTCGACCATTTAGGTTGCAGGGCTAACCTAGATGCAAAGCACACTTTGAAAACACAGTCCGTCACCCCTCTCCCGAACTACAGGGTCGGTGGGCGGAAGAGGCTGAACAGATAAGCCGAAGCGACAGGTAAGCTAACTTCGAAGACCTGACCGAATACTTGGACAGGCAAACCAAGGTAGCTGACAGCAGGTTCGGCCGACTCATCCGGGACAGCAACCAGGCAAACAAGCCCAGTACTGGCCAAGCCCAAACCCCTGCACGGGAACATCCAAAATACCAGCCTTGGACCAATACACATGCCATTTCACGCGATGCTACTGCGCAACCCAATCGCAGATCCTGTGGTACTAGCCATGGCCTACCTGAATGCCCCAAGTTCAGCAACGCCACAATAGACGAACGGTGGGGAATGGCGAGGATTGCAGGAGCGTGTTTTATCTGCCTCAACACCACGCACCGGGCAGCAGCCTGTAGGACAAGGAACCGATGAGGTTACGAGGGCTGCACGGGCAGACACCATCGGCTGCTGCATCAGGCGAGAGTAACCTTACCCGATACGAGTACCAGCGTTATTTGTTCAAAGTCACGATCTGACAGTAAACCGGTACGTTTAGGCGTAGTGGCCGTGGGAGTAGCGACCCCGACTGGGGTGGTCAAAGCGTTGGCTTTCGTCGATAGTGGATCCGACACTACTCTAGTGAAAGAGCGGTTTGCCGACAAACACCAACTGGCTAAAGGTGCGACGTCGTTGGCAGTGAGCACGGTGGGCGGAACACAGGCAATGACTGCCGGTAGATTGAGGCTGTAGCTCATCTCTTTAGAGACTAACGAGGAAATTGAACCAACGGAGGCATTCAGTTTAGCGGATCTCCCCATGCGAGCACCAAGGTCGGTCAACTTAATCTTGACTAGGTGGCCCCACCCGCAGGATGTAACCGTTGTAGACTGGGAAGATGATGAAGTGAATATCCTCATCGGCTGCGACGTGCCAGAGGCGCATTGGGTGCTTGACCAGAGAGTGGGCGACCGCCAGGCACCTTGTTCCTCACGCACGGCTCTGGGATGGATGTTATACGGTCCAGTAGGGGTACGTGGTTCCGTGAATTACTTATCCGCCGAAACGGACCGCATAGAGTATCACCTGCAACGGCTGTATGAAAAGGAGTTTCATGACATTGGAGACGAAAGACCAACGTTGTCTCAAGAGGATCACTTTGCTCTACAAACGGTGCGGCAAGACACTAGAGGCCTCGAAAAGCAGTTCGAGGTTCCCCTCTCATGGTGAATATCGGTCGACCCGTGGACTGACAACAGAAGTTATGTTCTCCAACGATTACTACGACTAAAAAACGCTTCATCCGAGACCAGAATCTGTGAGAACGATACGCGGATTTAATGAAGCGAAACGAAGCCCTCGGTTACGTTGAAAAGGTGCCTCCCAACACCGACGGCAAAAGGGGTATCTGGTATCTGCCCCACCATCCGGTCATCAACCCCAAGAAACCCAAAATCTGCGGGTGGTTTTCGACTGCGCGGCCAAGTCGTTTAACGATCTCCTACTACAAGGGCCTGACTGGACCACTCCACTGATCAATGTTTTGAACCGTTTCAGAGTGGGTGAAGTGGCTTTGTCTGCCGATCTCAGCGAAACGTTTCATCAGGTGAAGATTCCGGTAAAAGAACGAGATGCGTTGCGTTTCCTGTGGTGGGAAGGGAGCGACCGGGACAACGCAGTGGTGAATTATAGGATGACCGTCCACCCCTTCGGAGCCATATCGTCACCATTTTGTGTGAACTACGCCCTCTGAGAATCAGCGAACAAACATGGCGATCTAGTCCATCGGACGGTGGTAGATAGCGTCAGCAGGAACTTCTACGTCGACTACTACCTTGGGTCATTTGATGGTATGAAATCAGCTCTAGAGCAGTTCAGGGGTCTGACGAGATTGCTGGAAGAGGGCGGCTTCCAGCTAACTAAATGGATGTCGAACGCTTCAGAAGTGCTGAAGGTCATTCCGTATCACGAAAAGGCCGAAAGGGTGAGAGATATGGACGGCTCTCCATTTCCTATCGAGCGCACTTTAGGAATACAGTGGGACGCGGAAACGGACGACTTTGTTTTCGAGCTAAACGTTCCCGAGCTGCCAATAACCCGTCGTGGCATACTATCTGCTATCTCAAGTTTGTTCGCCCCGCTCGGTATCGTCTCACCATGGCTGCTACCCGGAAAGATCTTGCTGCAGCGGATGTGCCGTAAGAAAGTTGATTGGGACCAGTCACTGGACCGAGGGGACCGGTTGGACTGGGAAGAATTTTGAACACCTTGAAGAAATTAGGGGACATAAGGATCCCACGATGTTTGATTCCTGGACATGCGACGCGGACTGGAGAACTACATGCCTTTTCCGATGCATCCGAAGTCGGTTATGGAGCTGTGGTGAACGGACGATGGTGCGCAGGAGATGGACAATATACTACGAGGATCCTGTTCGCCAAAGCCCGCGTTGCTCCACTGAAGCCGGTCTCGATCCCGCAACTTAAACTCAGCGCGGCCGTGTTGGCAGTCAGGGCGGTGCAAGCTGTGAAGAGATGTTTCGATCTCTACATTTGGTTGGTTAGCTTCTGGACGGATTCAACAATAGTACTTTACTAAATTAACAACGTCCGGAGCCAGTTTGGTACTCACGTTGCTAGCCGACTCACGAGTATCCACGATGAATAAGCCATGAACCAGTGGAAGCATGTCAGGTTTGGCCATAATCTGGCCGACCTGTGCTCCCGAGGTGCGACCAACTTCAGGCAACTAGACACGTGGACGAGAGGGCGAAACTTCCTGCACTTGCCCAAACAGGACTGGCCCGTGTTCGAGTTAAAACCCCCTAACGGAAGGAGAACTGGAAATCAAAGGCGTAGTGATAGCGGCCGACGTCGTCGAAGCGACATCCATTCTATCGCCACTGGCCAGGTTTTCTTCCTGGATGAAGACGCTTCGTTCGCTAGTTTGGTTAACCAGGTTCAAGAGAAATTTACAGGTAATGAAAGGGCTACGGCCCTCAGGCCGGACACGGGTCGGCCCGATAAGTCCCGATGAGCTACAAGCGGCAGAATACGATATTTTCCGAATGAAACAACGCGAGGCTTTCGCCCGAGACCTCAAGAGGGCGGAAGAAGTGGGACCGACCAATAAAGACATACCGTCTCCAAGAGGCGAGCTGAAGCATTTAAACCCCAAACTCATCGACGGACTGCTGCGGGTGGATGATAGTCTGACCAAAGCCCACCTGAGCTTTGACACGTTATACCCAACATTGCTGCCGGCTCGACAACTTGTGGTAGAGCTAACCATCCAACACGTCCACGCCGTGGAGGGGCATGCCGGGGAAAGTCACGTGACGAGCGTCATCCGAAAGCGCCTTTGGTTGCTGAGAGGACGAGAGACTGTACAACGCGTAATCCGACGTTGTGTGCAATGTAGGAGACGCAATGCCACGGCAGGCAAACAACGCATGTCCCCGCTTCCAGAATGCAGGGTGACTGCGAACTGGTGGCCGTTCAACGACACCGGGTTGGACTATTTCGGGCCCTTGTGGATCAAGTGAGGGAAAAGATATGGATATATCATGACGTGCATGAAGTCACGTGCGGTGCACTTAGAAGTTGTACATTCAGTGACAACCGGCTCTTTCCAACGGGGCCTTGCAGCGCTCTATCAACCGAAGGGGCGTACCGGCAGATAAATATCTCGACAATGGGTCAAAATTCGTGGGTGCTCAGCAGGAGCTGCAGAGCTGGCACAAAAACATGAACAAGGACGAACCGCAGAATCGAACCACGTCCTATGGTATGCGAGGGCATTTCAATCCCCCGCAGGCTAGGCATCGTGGTGGCGTATGGGAATGCATGATCCGGCCTACCAGGCGAATACTACTGTCGATCACTGAGCAACAGCCGCCAGACGACGAGACGCTGAACACCGTCATGACTGAGGTAGAGAGAACTCTGAACAACCGCCTACTGGTTCCAGTAATGAACGGTGACCCCACCCATCTAGCGCTCATCCCGAACGACTTATTGACGTTAAAGTCGAACGAGGGTTCTCAAGGGCCGGTAAACCTTCGTAAGAGCTACCTCCACGGATGGAAGCAAGTGAACTATCTGGCCAAGGTCTTCTGGAGGTGATGGCTGCGTGAGTACCTACCGGCTTTGCAGACTCGACAGAAGTGGCTGGTGAAAACAAGGCCATTCAAAGTTGGGGATATGATCGCCGACGAAAGCGCACGTTTCAGCACTTGGTCTTTGGGAGTAGTTAAGGAAACCATCGAGAGCACTGACGGAATGATAAGAACGGTGAAGATGAAGACAGCTAACTGAATGCTCACTCGCGACTTACGCAGTATTAACCTACTCGAGAGCGAAGGCGGAGGAGCTGATAACCCCGAGGCCCAGTAGACCTTTTCACACCAGTCATCGAGGTGGATAAAACAACAACATATATACCACACGGTTTCCGTCAAACACGTTACAGTGCTCGCGGTCTTTCGTTGAAATTACAGAAGGTTCTTTCCAAAATGTGGTGAAGAATGCGATCCCATTGTACACCCCGACTCATACACACATGCACGACGCTTTCTACACCCCGTAACCCCATCAGACATGTGACAGTGTTCGTTGTTTGCTTTTTGTTGACGTTACCGAATGCCCCTTGCATACGTGGAAGTAGCGGAGCTTAGGTCACACACACATGCTACATCTTACTCGTTTTTTTCTTGCCACACGGCTTTTTGTTGACATTGCAGAAAGTCCTCCTTTGATGTGTAGTTACCTGTGAGTTCATTGTACACCCCGGCACACACACACTCACACACACTCACTCAAGCACATACATCCGGGGCAGGACGGCCCTTTATAAGGACAGCATCCAAGTGGCCCCCCATGCCCGCTATCGGTCATTTGGTCTTGTGGAAGATGTAGACTAGCCTCACGTCTATGTAGCCAAAGGGTTAGGTGCGACCAGTAGTAAAACGTTGACGACGAGCATTAGGCGCGCGCACTGACAGCAGGGCCTAGATAGGTAGGAAGAATCAGTACCTTTATACAGAACCTTTGACTCTGCTAGGGATCCAGGAGAATTTCGGTGGGCGGTGTAACGACCGGTCGTGGAAAATCCCCCTTTTTCTCTCGCGATTCAGTGTTTTTCCTAACATCATTCATTTGTCTATACTATTGACTTGTCTTTACGAACTGGCTGTTTTTATGGACCAATTGCTGGTTGTTCGCACCCAGAGCGCTACTTTGACACATCCTTGTTCAGGACCTGCGTGACGCACATACTGTTTGCTCACACGCTGCTATTCGGTTTCTCGTTGTTGAGTCCTTGTGATCGTATTATTGAGGTTTGTATATTTTTTATGTCATTGTTCATGTAATAATCTAGTATCGTAGAATATCACTGATAATCGTCTTTTGATTTCGAGATCCGTTGCGAATTTGGCTACGCATTGCTCAATCGTTCGTTACAGTAACACCAGATCAGACTTGGGATAAAAGGGTCGAGGCCGCAGACAAAATCCTGGAGAAGACACGCGCTAATCTCCCACTGTCCTGGGATTTCGCTAACGCCACTGTTGTTCAACTGGATCCTATCTTTAACCTTGAGTCGTCAACCACCGGGAACAGCGCTACCGGGAGCAACTCTAACACTCAGATGTTATATCAGTAGGTCCGCCGTTTATTGCAGCTGGTCGAACAGCACGAGACCGTCATCAAAAGCCTGCGTTCAGAAAGCCAAAGCTGTCACCTTTCTTCGCCAAAAGCCTTGGGGCAAATGCACAATCCGGCTAGTGGCATTATCATCTCTGTTTGGAAACCCACGAGCGCAAATGAAAACAACCTTGTGCCTACCCTACCCGCCAAGGAAACAGCTGGGCCCATAGGTGGTGGCTACGACCTCCTCGGCCGCTCCTGTTCCTAGTCGTCTCCTTTATGTGAAAAGAAAAACTACCGGTTTGCGTTCCCTAATCGGCACGGGAGCCCAGGTCGGTTTTATACGGCTTGCAAAACCGTCCACTGTCTCCCATAAAGCTCACACTGCAAGCCGCCAAAGGCATTCAAATCTCAACATCCGGCATTTAGTTCCCTACTCTAGACCTTGAACTGCGGTGTTCTTCCCCCTGGGCTTTCGTCGTCGCCCAAGAGCATAAGACTTTTCCAGGCTTAGATTTTGTAGAAAGTCACGGTGTTGTGGTCGATTCCGGTAAGGCACAGCTAATAGATCGAGCCACATCAAACTTCTTCGTCAGTTCCTTAACCCAAGGTCAGTCACCAGCGATTCCCACTCCGATTCCCAATTCCGAACGAGAATTCAGTAGTTTGTTCAGTAAGTCTCCTAATCTTATGTGCCCAAGCAACAACCTGCGTCTTATCACCACTGGCGTAGCACACCACATGGTCACAGAGGGACTCCCGGCCTCGCAGATTTGCTTAAAATACATGCTCCTTGAAGCCCACCTCGAGTTCTTACCGATGCAGGTCCAGAACAAGGACATGACAGAGCAACGCGCTGGACGAGAACAAACGAGCGTTGGTCCGTAAAAACAAACAGTACACAAAACAATTCAACAGTGTAAATAAGAGTGATGTTAAAGAAACCTGAAAATTGAAGTGGTTTTGAGGGGATTTTCCACGACCGGTCGTTACTCTGCCCACCAAAATTCTCCCGAATCTTAGCAGAACCAAAGGTTTGGAATAAGGGTAATGATTCTTCCAACCTAGATAGACCCTACTGTCAGTGCGCGTACCTAACGCCTTGTCGTCAACGTTCTACTCGTGGTCACACCTGATCCGGTGTCCACGCCGATGCGTGGGTATCCTGCATCTTTCATGAAAACGGCTGATCGATGGCGGGCGTGAGGGGGAAACGTAGGTGCTGTCCTCGGGTGAGCCGTTGTCCTTCTGCCGCCTGTGTTTGTGTGTCTGTCTCTGTCTGTGTAGGGGTGGGTGTGGGTGTCATGGGTGAGCACTCTTGTACATGGGCAAACAGTAGCAACCATACCTTACGGGAGATATCTTCCATAATGTCGGGGATAAACAAGGAACAATCAGCCTTGCGGCTTGTTCTGACGGAGGTCATGGAGCATAAACATGTTTTGTAAGTGCAATTAGTGTGTGCCTGGGTATATGGTAGGATTACAACTACTACTACATATGTCAAGGGCCCCTGTGTAAAGGTTATTCCGACTTTGAGCAACGCGTAGCCAATTCAAAACGAATCCAAAACCAAAACAACATTGATTCGTAGTTTCTAAGGTACTGGATTAACAAGTTGTACGCATATAAATATGTACAAACCTTAACTGTACAGCCACAACGCCTAACAACGAGGACCAGAGTCCAACAAGCGCCAATGTCAGGCACCACCGTCACGGCGGTCCAAGTTCGAATCGAAATTATGCCACTTCATGTGAGCAAAACATAAACAAATGTTGAAGCGTAGTGATTGATGCATGTTGTACTTGTTCCAGGGTCGACAAGATAAAGAGCATAGTCTCAATAGTACAAGTATATGACAACGGCAAGGGAGGATTTCCACGCATGTATGTCACACCCTGTAACGGCAACGAAAAACGGCGAGCACTGCAACGTGTTTGACAGAGATCATGATGTATAATCGTGTGCCATATAAATGTGTGTGCGTGTGTCACGGTGTACGGTAGTCTAATACGTCAATAAGCCCTAAATGCCCCACTCATGGGGGTTCTTCTAACTACCTCGAAGACGAAGGAAGGACAGTCTACTGGGTTTCCCTGTTGTCGGCTTTTCCGTCTTCACTTTCAAGAAGGCCGATACTTCGTACGCCACGGATTAGCGTTCAATGGGCGGTCCTCAACTTCACAGTTCTTGTCATTCCGTCAGTGCTTTTGATGGTTTCCTCAACTACTCCCAAAGACCAAGTGCTGAAGTGTGCGCGTTCGTCCGCATTCCTGACCATATCCCCAAACTCCAATGGTTTTGTTTTGACCAGCCACCTCTGTCGAGTCTGCAAAGCCGGTAGGTACTCACGCAGCCATCACCTCCAGAAGACCTTGGCCAGATAGTTCACTTGCTTCCATCCGTGGAGGTAGCTCTTACGAAGGTTTACCGGCCCTTGAGAACCCTCGTTCGACTTTAACGTCAATAAGTCGTTCGGGATGAGCGCTAGATGGGTGGGGTCACCGTTCATTACTGGAACCAGTAGGCGGTTGTTCAGAGTTCTCTCTACCTCAGTCATGACGGTGTTCAGCGTCTCGTCGTCTGGCGGCTGTTGCTCAGTGATCGACAGTAGTATTCGCCTGGTAGGCCGGATCATGCATTCCCATACGCCACCACGATGCCTAGCCTGCGGGGGATTGAAATGCCCTCGCATACCATAGGACGTGGTTCGATTCTGCGGTTCGTCCTTGTTCATGTTTTTGTGCCAGCTCTGCAGCTCCCGCTGAGCACCCACGATTTTTGACCCATTGTCGAGATATTTATCTGCCGGTACGCCCCTTCGGTTGATAGAGCGATGCAAGGCCCCGTTGGAAAGAGCCGGTTGTCACTGAATGTACAACTTCTAAGTGCACCGCACGTGACTTCATGCACGTCATGATATATCCATATCTTTTCCCTCACTTGATCCACAAGGGCCCGAAATAGTCCAACCCGGTGTCGTTGAACGGCCACCAGTTCGCAGTCACCCTGCATTCTGGAAGCGGGGACATGCGTTGTTTGCCTGCCGTGGCATTGCGTCTCCTACATTGCACACAACGTCGGATTACGCGTTGTACAGTCTCTCGTCCTCTCAGCAACCAAAGGCGCTTTCGGATGACGCTCGTCACGTGACTTTCCCCGGCATGCCCCTCCACGGCGTGGACGTGTTGGATGGTTAGCTCTACCACAAGTTGTCGAGCCGGCAGCAATGTTGGGTATAACGTGTCAAAGCTCAGGTGGGATTTGTTCATCTTGCCATCTACCCGTAGTAGTCCGTTACTGAGTCTTGGTTTGAATGCTTCAAGTTGCCCTCGGAAATGATACCCCTTTGTCGATTGGTCCCAATTCTTCCGTCCCCTCGAGTTCTTAGTTGAGAGCCTCCCGTTGTATCACCTTGAATATATCGTGTTTCGCGGCTAGTAATTCATTGGGGCTTATGGGACCCACTCGTATCCGGCCGGAGGTGCGGATTACTTTCGCGACTAGCAAATGCCTCTTGAACCTGGCCAACCAAACTAATGAACGAGTTGTCTACATCCAGAAAGAAATCTGACCGGTCGTAACAAAATGTATGTCGCTTCGACGACTGTTTCCGTCATCATCACGCTTTTGATCTTCAGTTTCAATTCTAGAGGGGGCTTTATTTCATACACAAGCCAGTCCTGTTTAGGCATTTGCAGGAAGTTCGGTTCTCCTGTCTACGTGTCTAGCTGCCGGGAGTTGGTCGCACCTCGGTAGCACAGATCTGCTGGGCTATAGCCAGACCTGACATGCTTCCACTGGCTCATGGCCGATTCGTCCTAGATGATTGTAAGCCAGTTAGCCACGAGAGTACTAAAACGACTCCTGACGTTGGTAATGTAGTACAGTACTATCGTCTAGTCGGTCCAGGAACTAACCGGCCAAATTTATTAGTCGAAGCATCTCTTTGCTGCTTGCATTGCCCTGACCGCTAACACGGCTGCGCTGTGTTCAAGACGCGGGATCGAAACCGTCTTCAGTGGGACAACGCGGGCTTTGGCAAACAGGATCCTCGTAGCATACGCCATCTCCCGTGCACCATCGTTCGTATACCGCGGCTCCGTAACCCACCTCGGGTGCGTCGGAAAAGGCATGAAGTTCTCCTGTCCGTGTTGCATGACCAGGGTGCAGAAATCCTGGAATCCTTATTTCCTGAAGTTTCTTTAAGGTGTTCAGCAATATTTCCCAGTCCAGCCTGTCTTCCCTGTCTGGCCGCTGGCCCTAATCGACTTTCTTACGGCAGAGCCGCTGCAAAAGAATCTTTCCGGACAACAGCCAGGGAGAGACGAAACCAAGCGGATCGAACAAGCTGGAGACGGCAGAAAGTACGCCACGACGGGTTACTGGCAGCTCGGGAACTTTAAGCTCGAAAACAATGTCGTCCACCCCCGCGTTTCATTGTATTCCTAAAGTGCATTCCGTAGGGAGTGGAGGGCCACCCAAATCTTTAGCCCCTTCGGCCCTCTCGTGGTACGGAACGACTTCGAGCACTTCTGAAGCTTTTGAAATCCATTTCGTCAGATGGAAGCCACCCTCCCCTAGCAATCTTCTTAGGTCCCTGAACTACACTAGAGCCGAGTCTACATCACCGAGTGACCCAAGTCAGTCGTCCACGTAAAAATTTCTGCTAACGCTACCAACTGCCGACCGGCGGACCAAATCTCCATGGTTGTTCGCTGATTGTCAAAGGGCGCAGTTCGCAGAAAACGGCGACGATATGGCTCCCAAGGGGTGGACGGCCATCCTATAATTTGTCACTGCGTTGTCCCGGCTGTTCTCTTCCCACCACAGGAAACGCAACGCATTTCGTTCTTCTGCCGGTATTTTCACCCGGTGAAACACTTTCTTGATATTGGCTGACGCGGCCAATCTACCCGTTCTGAAACGGCACAAAACTTCGATCATTGTTGTGGTCCAGTCAGACCCTTGTAGTTGGCCATCATTTACCGACTTGCCTTGGGACTTGGCTGCACAGTCGAACACCAGCCGTTATTTTTCGGGTTTCTTGGGGTTGATAACCGGGAAGAGACCAGATCCCCTTTCGGCCGTCAGTGGTTGCAGGCACCCTTCCAACGTAGCCGAGAGCTTTGGTCCGCTTCATCAATTCTGCATATCGTTGCCACAGATCCTGGTCTCGGACGAACCTTTCCTCCAGTCGAAGTAGTCCCTGTAGGGCATAGTTTCTGTTGTCAGCCCTAGGGTCAGCTGGTGTGCGCAATGGGAGGTTAACCTGGAACTGTTTTTTAAGGCCTCTAGTGCCTTGCTGCACACTTTGTGAAGCGAAGTGATCCTCTTGAGACAACGATGGTCTTCTGTCTCCAATGTCATGAAACTCCTTTTCATACAGCCGCTCCAGGTGCTATTCTATGCGGTCCGTTTCGGCGGATAAATAATTTACTGATCCAAGTCCCCTTACTGGACCATATAACATCCATCCCAGGGCCGTGCGTGTGGAATGAGGGGCCTGGCGGTTGCCCACTGTTTGGTCAAGTAACAAATGTACCTCTGGCACGTCGCAGCCGATGAGGAGATCCACTTCGTCGTCCTCCCAGTCTTCGACGGTTACGTCCTGCGGGTGGGGCCACCTTGTCAAGATTAAGTTGACCGACCTCGGTGCTCGCATAAGGAGATCATTTAATGTGAATGCTACAGTTGGTTCGATTTGCACTTTAGTGTCTGAAGAGACGAGCTTCAATTACAGCCGGCCGGCAGTCATTACTTGCGTTCCGCCCACCGTGCTCACTGCTAACGACGTCGTACTTTTAGCGAGCCGGTGTTTGTCGGCAAACCGCTCCTTCACTAGGGTAGCGTCAGACCCACTGTCGACGAAAGCTAACGCTTTGGCCACCCAGTTGGGGTCACCACTCCCAAACGTACTGGTTTACTGGCAGACCGCGATGTTGAACAAATCACACTGGGCTTTGTGCTCGCCTCGGGTACAGCTTCTCTCGCCTGGTGTAATAATCGGTGGTATCTGCCCGTGCAACCCTCGTGACCACATCTGGTCCTTGTTCGACAAGCTCCCACCCGGTGCGTGGTGTTGAGGCATATAAGACACGCTCCTGTCAACCTCACCGTTCCCCGACATTTGTCTACCGTGCCACTGATGAACTTGGGGCATTCTATTAGCCCATGCCCAGCATCACAGAACCTGCAACTTGGACGCGCCATGGCTTCCCGTGAATTGGCTTCTGCATTGGTCCAAGGCTGATATTTCGGATGTTACCGTGCAGTGGTCTGAGCCTGGCTAGTGCTAGATTTGCTTACTCGGTTACTGTGTAGGATGAGCTGGCCAAATCTACCGTCAGCTATTTTGGTTTGCCCGTCCAAGTATTCGTTCAGGTCTTCGAAGTTAGCCTCATGGTCGCCTCGGCTTATGCGTTCCGCCTCTTCCGCCCACCAACCGTGTAGTTTGGGAGAGGGGTAACGGACTACGCCCTCCAAAGTGTGCAGTGCATCTAGGTCAGCCCTGTAACATAAATGATCGAGGGCTATTGAATAGTTCTGCTTTTTGATCAACAGGTCAGCCACTGTCTAGACGTGGCCCTTGGTTGCTTTTGCCCCCACCATTAAGCACCCTATTATGTTACAGGACATCTTGAACTGTTGCCAAACAGGTCCTTCAAGATCTTCCTTTCTTGTGTGCAGCCTTGTTCCGCGTCCAGCATGGTACACCCAAAGATAGCTTCTCTTGCTCGGCCTCGACAGAAATGGGTTAGGTGAAGAAGCCTTTGCCCGGGGTCGCTTATCTTGTTTTCACGGAAGTTTTGAACTGCCAGATGAACTTGTAGTAATGTTCAGATCGTCCGTCGAAAACTGTCAGTTCTACTCTTGGAAGATCGATCATTAGTGGCTTTGATGTTTTATATTCGACGATCGGCGTGGAGGTTTCTATTTTAATCTGTCCTGATCTGTCAGATAGGTCGTGGTCGCTGATCTTCTGCACACGCTCGTTCTGTCTATACTTCTCTTCTGCTTCCTCGGCCTGTTGCCTAGCCCATAGCAGTTGTTGTTCTAGGTCTAATATCCTCAGCTTAAATAGATCGACGTTCTTACAACCCATATTGCCCTCAGTAATACATGAGCTAGCACTGACAGGACTAGGTGTCCTAGCATGAACCAAAGAATCAAAAGTACCCAAAACCTCCACAGTGACTTGCCGCATTACTTCCTGTCCAGATTCCAATTGCTTCGATCTCTTACTTGACATTTTGCGTATTTTCTCTTTCTAAGTTGATAAATAGAGTATTGTAACAAACGATTGAGCAATGCGTGGCCCAATTCGCAACGGATCCCGAAATCGGAAGGCGATTATCCATGAAATTCTACGATACCAGATTACCAAATAAACAGTGATACGAAGCAGATACAAACCTCAATTATGCGATCACAACGACTCAAAAAACGAGAACCAAATTGCGGCTGCGAGAAAGGAGCACGTGCGTCACGCAGGTCCAGAACAAGGGTATGACAAAGCAACGCGCTGGGCGAGAACAAACGAGCGTTGGTCCGTAAAATCAAACAGAAAACAAAACAATTCAACAGTGTAAATAGGAGTGATGTGAAGGAAACTTGGAAATTGCAGTGGTTTTTAATGGGTTTCTCAAGACCGGTTGGTACAGACATTACCACTATGAGAGGATGGCGCGGAAATTGTAGCGCAACCGAAAAGCTTATCTTAACTATGTCCAGTCAAAGTCAACCGTACGGATTGCAGTTGGTATTGGTAGAGACTCGAGGGTCGAGAACTTTGAATTTAAGAGGGCAAGGCCATTGTATGGCTTCCCCTTTTCGAGGGAGGATATGGCAGCGATAGTGGTAGGAACACACCTACTCCCCCTCTATTCGTTGAGGGCATGAATGTCACCATTTCGAATCGGGAAAGGAGGCATTATACGGGAGCAATTGGGTGGTAGACAGGGTAAAGCAGCGGACCCGGGTGGACGGTAACGAGCCTTGTTGAATCCATTAATCAACCTGCTGGCCAAAGTCTTTCGCATCCATTCAACCTGTTTCTGTTGGGGCGTCAACAGCCAAGTGACTGGAAGCTGACGCAAGTGGCCTCGTTTCACAGGGGCGGCGTAGAGGAGCTTTCAACCATGGGCCAGTAAGCTTGACATCTGTGGTGTTGGAAACCATGAGAGGGGTTATACGAAACCAAATGTTTGCCTCCCTATCTGAGAGCCAATCGGTTAGTGTAAGCCAATACGACATTGTAAAATGGAAATCGTGTACGACGAACCTCGAGTGCTCCCTGGATTAATCAGGAGGAGACTTGACAACGGCAATAACGTATAGGTCTGTTACTTGGAGTTCAGGAGAGCCTTCGACCCAATAATTCACAGGCTGCTGGTGTACACGCAGCGGCCCATGGGGTCGGTCCGTCACCGGGCAACTTGGTGGCTAAAATTCTCAGTGAAAGGGATTCTCTTCAGAGGTAGAGGGCACAGGTCCAGTGTGGGTAACATTGCCAGTTAAAGGCCCAAAAGGGTCGGTGCTCCCGCCAATCCTGCATCTTTGTACATAACAGTACTGGCCCATGAGCTGGACAGTCCACACTTCCTGTTTGCCAATGACCTTACGATCGTGAAAGATACCGTAGAAGGTGTCCTGCGGGGAGAATTCATGAAGATCTTTCGGTGTAACATAGGGTAGGAGCTCCCACCCAACAGTAAAAAATGCAGGCAACGCGCCGAGGAAAGTAAGGGAAGTGATGCATGACACCGGGTTTCTTTTTCCTAGGTGATGTTTGGTTTTTATGTTTATTAAGCTTTTAACCGTCTGTGATTTACCCAGAAAGGCTTGGGAAAAATACCCAAAATTTTCTACGTGGCCTTACACTCTCGAAAAGTTCAATTAACTGACCCCCAATATTTCCGCCTTCTTCCGATTATCTCTTGAAACACTTATGGAAGCCCAAAAGGTCCTCCCTAAACATGCTAAGGTCCCGGGAGCGAATCAGGCAATTCGTACTGTCGGGCTCAGAAAAACCAGGAACACGCAACTTCAATTAGCACTAAGTCCATGCTCAGGGGCTCTAGTTGATATTTATGACTTAGTCAACAAGAACATTAATGAAGTAGATCAAAGAGTGGCGGACCTGCATAACCAGATCCAGTCCAACGATGATATTCTATTAAAGATATCCCTATGTCTAGCTCAATGGAACTCGCCCCTATAGCTATCCGCCAAAGCCTGGTCAGGGCGGGCCGTTTCTTGGACACAGTTGTGACCGAAATTCATAAGCATATGGCCTATGCCAAAAACGGGACAATTTTTAACATCCCTGACCGATTGCCTCTGCCGTCGACCAAACTCGCCATTGTAGCGGTGGCTATCTTCGTTGATACTTTTATCACGTTTATTGTTCAACCGAACGTTGACTGTCAAGCGCGGTTGCCATTTGACCGTTGTCCTTGCGCACACTCTCTCGCACGCTCCCAAATACACGCTAACCACTATCTCTCCCAATCGCCTTCTCGTTCTCACGGGTCGTGGAGAATACTGTTCTGGTTAACATATTCGTGCAGTGCCGCACATTACAATACCATGCAGGTGGTCCACGCGGTACAAAGGACCGAAGCACGCGTTTACTAAGGAAACCACGAAGTAAGGTCTAATCAATCTTACAATTGTTGAGCCCGACGTGATCCCCAGGTCACGTGAGTTTCCTTGTTTTCTACCGTTCGAGGTCCGGTCTGCGTGCGTTTCTGTGTGCTTTGCTGTTTCCCTATCTGTTGATTTTTTCGATCGGTTTGCGAAATAATTTTTTTGCGCATACATAATTTTGGTGTCCAGTTCGTCGTGGTTTTTCTCCGAAGATAATAGTGCCCCATTGGTCGTTGATTCCTTTCGATAAAGTAATCGTTATGTCCGCTGAACGGAAACCCTGCACCATTGGGGCGATCACGCTGCACATATTGGCATCTACACCCGCTGACCCAGAACTATGATTCACGCTGGTCGAGTTCGAATTGGAGACCTGCCGTATAACCAATGACACCAGCCGTTTCAGGTGGGTAGCAGGCTGCCTCCAGCCTAAATTCCCCATATACAAGACCCTACTTCGTCTTTATCAGGTCCCTCCGTCTTCAGCCGTATCGATTTAGTTCGTGTGTACAACCAAATCCCGGTAACAGAGACCGATATCCCTAAAACTGCCGTCACTACAAATTTCGGGTTTTTCGAGCTTCTGCGAACGCTGTTTGGACTCAGCAATGCAGCCCAGACCTTCCAACGTTTCATGCATGAGGCAACTCGTGGTTTGGAAAATGTCTAGGTATACTTGGGTGATGTTTTGGTGGCTAATTCTTCGGAGTAAGGGCACGCCGTACACTTACAAACACTTTTCGAATGTATTAGCTAGCACGGCGATACGATCAATATCGCGAAATGCGAATTAAGCCAGTCTGATATCACCTTCATAGGACATTCTATTTCATCCTCGGGTGTCCGCTCTCTGCCAGATAAAATTTCTGCTATCCGCGACTACCCTGAACCTCAATTTTTTCGTCAGTTGCGTCAGTTTGCCGGCCTGGTGGCTTTCTACCGCCGATTCATCCCTCACTGTGCGGAAATGATGCAACCTCTAACCGACCCGTTGCGCGGAGGTAAGCTGAATTTCTTGTTTCCCGACACGGCACAAGTGGCATTTGCCTTGGTGAAAGATCCTGTCGCAAAAACAGCACTCCTTACCCACCACGACCCTTTGGCTCCTATTTCGGTAGTGACGGGTGCCTCGGACACAACGGTTGGAGCAGTAATGCAACAGTTCGTAGACGGTTTTTTACAACCCTTAGCATTTATCTCCAAGCCCCTACAACTCGCCGAATCTAGGTACAGTACATTTGGTAGGGAGTTATTAGCCATCTACTTGGGGATTCGTCATTTTCGACATGCACTCGAAGGCCGTTCGCTTACGGTGTTTACAGACCACAAGCCTTTGGTTTACGCACTAGAGTCAGCTTCGATTGATACTGACCACGCGAGATTCGCCAGACTTTGTATCACAGTTTACTGTGGACATACGACACGTCTCTGGGGTACTTAATCACGTCGCCGATGCCTTATCACGCGTAATCAACTAAGTCTGTCACCGACATTTAACGTCAGCTTGGGCTCAATGGCACGGGCCCAAACTATGGACCCCGACGTCGAACAACCTCGACAAAACGGTTCTTTGAGCCTGACGACAAGTCCTATCCCAACTTCCCAGAATACCATCGTGTGCGATGTGTCGCATGGTCGTCCTAGGCCGGTGGTTCCCGCTGCCCACCGTTATCCCGCTTTCCTGACACTCCACAATCTAGCTCACCCGGGTGTGACGGCCTTGGTGAAACTGATAACTGAGCGTTTCGCTTGGCATAATGTCAAACGAGATGTCTGTCAATTGGCTCGTGCTTGCCTGCAGTGTCAACGTGTTAAGACCCATAGGCACACTAAAGCTGCGTTAGCCAGGTTCCCGGAACCTGAAACACGTTTTCATCATGTGCACTTCGAACTCGTAGGACCACTTCCACCTTCGCTTGGGTACGTTTCCATACTCACATGCGTGGATAGTTTTACCCGCTGGCCGCAGGTCATTCCTATCCCTCGTCCCACGTCAGAAGAGGCCACGAAGGCTTTTCTGGTCGGTTAGGTTAGTCACTTCGGTTGCCCAGCAATAGTGACCACCGATTATGGTCCACACCTTGACGGCGCTTTCGGCAGCCTACTCGCTACGCTGGGTCGCCAACACGTCAAGACGACAGCTTACCACCCTCAGTCCAATGGTATGGTTGGGCGTTTCCACCGGCAATTAAAAGCCGCCCTTCGAGCAAACGGTAACCCCTTTGGGAATGAAACATTACCGTCAGCACTCTCAAGCCTGCTTAGTACCACTAAGGAGGAATTTCACACAGCACCGGCGTACTAGCGTATGGCTGTAAACTTCGTCTGCCTGGGGAGTTGGTAGCCCCTTCACCAACCGTGACTTTCGGCTACGGTGACTATGCTCAGCGCCTTACACGGCACATGCGAGTGCTCGAGGCCAGTACACCGCGCGGACAACAGTCTACAAGTAATGTCCCAAATGAGTTGTAAACCGCCACTCATGTGTTCCTTCGCATCGATGGAGTTCGATCTCCACTGCAAGCCCCATACACTGGCCGACCTCTGAAACTAATTTCCCTCTGCTCCAATGATACAAATGAATTGCCTCCAGTTGAATCATAATGAACGGCCTCGATCGTCTCGCTACTCGCTCTTTCCCGAACACAGGATGGGCCAGCCCAACCAACTACAGGTATTTCGTCGGGCCCGGTCGAGCGATAACTACCTGCCCCCTGCATATCCCGTTGAACCCTGTCACCACCACTTTCTACCATCTCACTTGTCATTACCCATTACCTCAGCATCCAGCCCCCACCTGGCTACTTCAACCACCCCGGAAATCCTACCTCCGCAAACGACCAAATTTTTCTTGACAGCGCCCCACCAACCCAGCCTCACCCCTACTACACTCTTCCGGCTCCCCACTTCTATCTCCTCTTCAGACTCCGCTTCTATACATGACATTCCTGACGTTATGAGTCAACTTATTGATGTTTATCATCTCGGTGGTGTTAGCCACCAACACCCGCCGATGGTTGTTCCTACTCCACGCCTTGACGATACCGTTGCACTACCTTGCCCCTCATTAATGCTCGCTCAATACTGAATAAAGCCCATGCTGTCCACAACATAGTACTATCTTAAGACCTCGACATCGCTGTCACAACCAAAACCTGGCTAAATGACCGTGTCCCATTGGACCAAATTTATATTGCTGGTTACCAAACCCTCATGAAAAATCACCACCGTGGTAGAGGAGGCTGTCAAATCCACATCAAAAAACAGCTTGCCTACCATTCCTCTTTCTGATCCAACACTAGATGCAATCCAGGACTCAATATGGGTAATGATTCTTCTGGCCAACTCTCCACTCCGTATCTGCAGAGTTTATCGATAACTCAATTTTAGCATCATGGACCTCGCCCACGTAGTCAACGCTTTTGACCACTTTGCTCTATTCCCCTCTTCGTCAAAACTCTTTGCTGGCGATTTCAGTGCACCCAATATCTGCTGAGACACAAAGTCATCACCCCAATGCTTCACGAGCCTCGTTCCCACCATACGCGCGGGGCGCTGGGTCCATCAAGTAATGACAGCAACCAGAGGAAGCAGCACACTTGACCTGATATCCATCATTGGCCTATCGGATGTGATAATTACCGTCCTCAGCCTCTTCCCAGGCAGTGACCATATAATGGTATCTTGCAGATTCACAGCCGGACAAATAGACCCCATATGTAGCACATCCCAACTGCCCCTACATTCGATCAACTGGATAAACCTCAAGCCCATGCTTCGATCCCTCAACTGCGATGACTACTTCTTACAGCACGACCCTCAGCTCGCCAGTGTTGTACTCTACTATAAGCGACATAGTTGCTTATCAGCAATCACCACCATCGGGACCAACCGCTCTCAAGCCCGCAGCTCTTACTAAACGGGGCTGCAAAATAAACATGCGAAACTGCAGATCTATAAATAAACCAGAGACTTCTCAATATTATTGCAACTTCACTCGATCTCTGTAATCATCAGTCTTCGGACTAATGAACTGCTGAGAAAGCAGGAGCTTTAAGTCTTGAATTCCTCCGGTAGATCTTACAGATTGTCCCGACCGCTGAAGAGCAGAAATCAGAGAGAGTCTTCAGCGATACTCTACTCGATTTTGGGAAGCAGCATGCAAATAAATTTGCAGCCGAAATCGCTGAGGCGCTCAGTACCTTCTTCTCAGAATCCATGACCACTGATGCCACTTCAAATCCGCCACCAGTACACCTCATCATTGAGCAAGTTCTCTCTGACATTGACTTTAGTTTGAACGACGTGGCCCACCTACTGCTGCGTGTTAGATCCCCCTCCCGCCCCGGTTATGACGGCATCCCCCCAGCACTCATCTTGGTGGAACTGGCATCGCTGGTATCTTTATAAATCTCTATAACTTATCCCCTAAACATGGCATTTTTCCATCCCAGTGGAAAACTTCAACCAATATTCCTATTCACAAAAATGGTCCAGTGCATGACCCTTCAAATTATCGTCCTTTTAACCATACCCCTTTAGCTGCCACAATAGTAGAGCGTTTGATTAAACACCGAATGTCTGATTATCTCATTTCCCATAATTTATTCACAGCGGTCAACATGACTTCCTAAAGTCACGTTCTAGTACCACATGCCGGTTTCATTTCTTCAACCTACTGACCACGGCAGCTGACGACGGCAAATCTATGATTATCATGTACTTCGATGCGACCAAGGCATTTGACCGAGTTCCTCACTCCTGGTTATTAACAGAACTCCGGGCCTACGGTATCCATGACCCGCTTTGATCATGGATCACTTCCTACTTGTCGGACGGAATTCAGGTTGTGTATGCTAATGGCCATCTATTGCAACCGGTGCCTGTCACTAGTGGAGCTATACAAGCAAGTGTACTTGGTCCGCTATTTTTCCTACTCTACGTTGACGACATTTTTTGATTGTGCATCACGGCAAACCTATCCTCTTCACCGACGAAATCAAAATCCTTTATGAGTTCCGCCACCAAGATTTGGGCACAGCGCTGTCTGAAATAGATAGTGATCTTGAGAAACTTGCTCAATGGTGCACTTCATTGCAGATGTGCTTCTCGACATCAAAAAGCTTCTACACAACCTACAAATGTCAATTTCCTCCCGTAACTCTGTCACTGAAACAAAGGCCCGTCGCCCCAAGCTCACTAGAGAGGTAGCTTGGGCTTTGATACGCTAACAATCTACAATTCTCGAACATGTCTGATTTCAGACGGCCAGAGCCAGGCAGATAATAGGCCTAGTTCTCAGAGCATTTAAAATGAACCATAGTATTCTCCTTACATGCCAATCCCATGCTAGATCCCACCTCGAATATTTTCCTACAATGATCTCTGGAATGTCCAAAGCGGATAGAATTAGCCTTGAGAAAGTCCAGCGCAACTTCACCAAGAAGCTGATAGGATACTCTTCTCCACTGAGCTATAAGGAGCAATGCACTCTACTAAAACTTGACCCTTTATGGCTTAGACATTTTACGCTTAACCTGTGTTTTCTACATAGACTTATTCATCGCTCTGCTTTCACTTCTACCAACTCTATACAGTTTTCTCTACCCTCATCTTACCCTCTAGGGCACAGAGGCTTCAGTCTGACCGTCCTACAGTCCAAGCTGGCAAGAAGATCCAAATTCTTTCTCATTAAATACTCAAAGTTTTGGAATAAGTTACCACCGACTATTCGCAAATTTGCGTCACTAACCCAGTTTAGCCATGCCCTAAAGTCACAACTTACCGTTAGTCATCTGTTATCTTTGGCAAAAGCCAGCATGTCTGAGGATCGAGCCTATAAAGAAGGTATCGAACTTTAGAACCCTAACTTCCATCTCCCCTCCCGCTATCCGTCGAGCTGGCCTTAGAAAAAGGGTTCCACTAGGATCACGGCACCATATCCCAAACATACCATTTCCTGCCTAGCGACAGACGTTAGGCTTACCATTTATTATCACCTTTTTACGTATACCTCACACCGCTCACATTGCAGTAGGATCCAGATTTTGCCGTTTACTACTACAACTATTTAGATGCCTGCCGGTTCTCGCTACTTACCCACTTTCAACTACTATCACCTGACCCCTACACGACCCTGTCTTTTCTAATTCGCTAGTCGGTCTTCACAACTACCTCTAGAGAATTATTGCCTCCCTCACTTTACAGTGTTAAGGCAGCCATATAAAAGAACTTTCCTCCAGCTCAAGGCTTTTGGCCATTGATGTTTTTCCCTAGCATCAAATGGTTCAGTGTGCTGGATCCTAGAACATTAATTTCCATCGCCCACCACTTCATTTTTTGATCTTCCGACTCTTTTCTTATTCTTTCTGGCTTCCGCTCCACTCAGCTTTCTTGTCCGGTCGTAATTTGCTTTCCTTAATCATCCCGGTTGAAAATCCCTCATCCCATATGTCCACTTTCCAATAGCTACCTCTTGGCCTCAGTTCCTTCCTTTTATATTCCCTGACATGAAAGCTAGTCTGCTTCGCGAAGATTTTTGCATCCATCACCTAACTTAGACCACTATCCTCTCTTCATGTGTGCAATAACATCTCCTACTAGCGAAGCCTAACTCAACCACACAAAAACGGCCCCTGGCAGTCTTAGGCACTGACTGGCGCTGTTCGAGACTCATACATATATGCAGGCTTGTACATTACAACACTCGTTGGTCTACTCCGGGTTTTTTCTTAGCCTCACTCTATTTTCTCAGACCATGCAAGCGAAACCCCTGATGCCAACGGCACCTTCACCATGGCTGCGTTCGGATGTGGAGAAAGCAGACCACCCCCAGCAGGTGCAAAAATGACATATACGCGGAAAATTACGGCCGGGCGGAGGGGCTATAGAAAGTTACCATACGGGCTCAACCAACCCTCTGTTAGAAGAAAGCTTAAAAAGAAGTGAAAAACAAAATAGACATGGTGGGATCGATTTGATCTATAAATACTACTAATATCGGGCTGTGAAGGAAATGGGTGACCTCCAATCATGGGTGTTTCCCGTCAGCTCAGGTGTGACCATGCGAAAGGCGAAACCCTACACCGCCCTTGTCCGCTTAGCATGCGTTTGTTTCCTACGCACGAGACTGACTCGGGGGTGATAGCAAACTGGTCTCTCCACTAATGCTTACCCACTTCCCGCTCTAATTTTCAACCACCTCGTACCCTCCCATGCATGCCTGGCATGTTTGTTGACGTCAGCTACAAAATCACCGTGTCTCTGGACAACAAGTCGATACATCAGACGACAGACACGTCTCATAAAAGCACTAATTATGTCCATGTAGATATTGTTGTATATATAAACATAATGGTAAGAACGTAGAGAAAAGCGCCCGTATTTTTCGCCTACTTACCTATTTCTCTTCCTTTTCGTAAGAAAACGGCGTTCCTCTTGTCCTAGAATCCAGCCATCTCTCCAGTTTACAGCCTAACCCGAAAGCAACCTGCAGCATTAGACCAGTAGATGTCACACGGTAGGATTTGTCATACATCCTCTGGATCTATCATATAAACTTGCCATTTGAGACCTTAGTGTGTCCCAGCTGCTTCCTTGTGACCTGTAAAACATTATTGTGAGGTTTGTCATATCCCTGGATCTATTATGTAAACTTGCCTTTCAGGCTCTTCGTGTTGCCCAGCCACTTTATCACGTAGCCCTCAGACCCTGTAGTCTAAATGCACCTCCACGCTTTTATTAACCCTGAAAGATGGGGCTTCCCAGTGAACGGCCGAACCGATAATCAATGACTTTGCCTAGTATGGCAAACGCAGTTAGCCCCCACGAACACCGAATCACAATACCAACGACTCCCCATTTCTCTAAGACCATTGTGCCTCATTTCCAACCAACGTGCTTTTATCTGTGATTTTTCTCACGTTGACACTCAGGTGGAACATCTCGCAGACTGCGATCCTCCCTTTTTCAATTTAAGAACCACCCGGTCATCACGTGGCCTGGCTGTAATGTATCGCGGGGCTAGCTTATCTTTTTCTCTTCCCGTCTACAACCGCATCAAAGACTGGCTAAAACGAATACGATCTGGCCACCGGGTTTCACCCACAAGAAGTTTCGGTGTTGCTTCATATGCCTCTCTGAGGCTTACTGAGGAACTCTCACTACAAGACCCTCTCAATGTCGGAGCCACCATGCGAGGACTGCTAACTTAATAGTGATCAGTCCAGATTCGGCGATGCCATCTTTTCCCATGATGAAACAGCGACCAAAAACCGCAGCCGACCATCGCCCGAAGAGCCCAACACAGACAGAAAAAAGCCACAAGAAACTTAACAGATTGATGTTTTTTCCAATTTACCAGCATAGCCTAGTCTAGTACAAAGGTTTTCACCCTAATCTTGCCTTATTTTGTTCCTCTTGGACGCGACATTCTGAGTGCTGATTATTTCTTTCCTGGAACTTCATCCATCTTCCGCCAACTGCGAACTGCTACACCAGAAGACACACACGGCTTCTCACGGAAATTGTCTCACCTATTCAGGGGATACTAATTTTTTCAAATCCACGAATCTGTGAAAATTGTTATTCCTCTGCAAACCTTCATGAAATTCTTCCCTGCCCCCTTTGTCTCAACACCAATTACCTTTTTAAGTGAACATGAGTATGCATTTCTGACCATTTTCTTGCAGCATTCTTGTGAAAATATATTTCCTGCTTCCTAAGCAAATGTCAGTCTGAACATTCCTACATCCGGCCGATTAATTACTATTGCCTCGGTAGACTCTAAACTAATTCGTACTTGCCGCGTATTCTCTTGTAGCTTTGCTTCATTTAAACTCTCCTCAGCCTTAGTCCATGGTTGCTGCAATATGCGAATCCCTCTATAAAATTTGCAAATTTCCCATCTCATTCACTGGCGCAGTAAACTCTGACCATGCTGACATGTTTGCCTCTCGACCACGATCCAGAAATATACCATGATTATTCCTTTGGCTCTGGGATGGAGACTCCAGGATGGGTTTGGTAATGACGAATGCTGTCAAAGTTCTGAGGGTATTCAAAACTGCGGAATTGGAATCCTAGAGGCATAGTTTGGGAGCCTCAAATAGAGATCACCTTATTAAACACGTTCTCCTCTCCTTCGTGTTAAGTAGACCGTCTGCATTTTACACCAATGCTTGGCCCTGGACGAATGCGCCAACAAAAACGGTATTCTCCACGACCCGTGAGAACGAGAAGTCGATTAGGAAAGTTACAGTTAATGTGTTTTTGAGAGCGTGCACTGCGGTGCGCGCAAGAGCAATTGTCAAATGGCAACCGCGCTTGAAAGCCAGCTTCCAGTTAAACGTAAGTGCGTTAATATCATAAACGAAGGCGGTCGTCGCCGCCGGATCGAAGCAAAATAGAATTGCGAAAATGTTTTGCTGGGGACCAAAGCCCAGTCGACAGGAGGCAGAGAGGCGCAGAAAATAAATCAACACTTGTGGTTCAAAGCTAGACTGGAAGGTACTTTTGATTGAGAATGACTTTGTGAGCTTCGGGAAGGATTCCCGACCGAAAGAGGTCTGGGTGAGCCTTGAACACTGCTACGGTTTTGGTGGCCACTACATCGCTTGCGAGCAGGTTCCATGAGTTTACCACAGAGTATCTAGCTGTGTTTTGACCAAGGATTGTTTATAGCAAGTACAGACTCCCACCATAATCAGAGGCATAGATTCACACGGCTTCCTTTCTCGTGTTTACGCTGATGGACTCAGATTGACCATATCGTGATTGGTAATAGCTTGTGTGGATCAATTCAAGCTTGCCTTTCAGTTTATTTTGCTCCTGTGGACTGAGGTCTTGCCTCGGTATATGCCTGCTTCCATTTAACTCTCGTCTGTCGTCACAAAGGCAAATTACTCTTGTCCCGCTCAGTTACTCTTAGGAAGCAACCCGCTAAGCAGTTTTCTCACGGAGCTCTCTACGTCGTTCTCAATGCAGCCATGTATTCACAACCAAAATGAAAGCTGGCATCAAATCAGGTACACCTTTTGTGTCGTTTTGAATACCACCCAGAACTCTGGTTCAAGCCTGTCTCACAAAAGATGGATATCTTCAACATCAGTTGCTTTGTTGGATGCTTGCAAATCCGTTCTTCCCGGCGCCACATTCAACGAAATGCACAAATCCATGCGACGCCAACTGGCTAAGAGCCTGCGGAGTGACCGTGAGCAGAGGTGGACTGCGAAATTTAGGGGAACTGAAAAGGCTGCGTCCAACCGCAATGCTCACAACCTCTTCCACTTGATTAAAGTCACCGGTCCTTGGAAGCCTGATGTAATTGGGCCAGTTAAGGGATCCGACGGCTCACTGATTCACTCGCATGGATGTCATCTGGGGTTTTAGGCGGAGCACTTCAAGGAACATTTCATTTGACCCACCTCAGCGGCCGACCTTCCGAATTTGCCTGCCAGGGGAATGATGCAGGCGGATATAATTCCTTCAACAGAGAGGGATATTATGCGGGAGCTAAGCTGCTTGCATCTGGACCCGAAAGGTTGCCTGCATCTTTAATAAAAGCTGGAGGTGAAGCTTATGTTCCAAAGCTAAATTAACTGTATTACTTGGGATAGTGAGCAAATTCTCAGGAAGTTTTGTGAATGGGTCATTGTGCCGATTTACACTGAATGTAAGAGATCATCTTGTGAAAATACAGAGAAATTGGCTTGGTAAGTATAGCCTCCAAGCTGCCCGCCAGTCTCTTACTCCACGGATTATCCGGTGCCCCCAAAATGTGTACGCTTGAGGATAGAGCTGGTTTAAGACCTTAGGAGGGTTGTGTCTATTACATCTTCACTCTTCGACAAACCCCAGAGCACAAGCATATCTTTCATAGGCCCCACAATCTCTGTCCTTTCTGATCCGGAAGCTGCTTTTGAATCAGTCGACCAAACAGTTCTCTGGCTCTGCCTGTCATTGAAGGGTGCCAGAGAAACTTACTTTACTTCTCCACTGCTTGTATCCAAACCGCCGAAGCCCAGTTCGTGCTTGCGGCGATCGGTGGATTTGGTCGAGTAGGATGTATTGGACTTCCAGTTCGGGGTCTACGTAATCCGCCTACCAAGGGTTTGGAGACCGTAAGTGATATGGCTGGATGTCGCGACCAGTAGCTAAGAGACATTCAGACTCCTTCTTTGTCCTCCTGCTTTCCTCTTGATACTTTGACTTTTTGGATCTTTATCACTATGCTCCTATTCTTTTCGCCTTTTGCTGGAGGACGCCGGAAGTTAGCAACCTAAATCCGAGCACAGACGTTCAAGGTTAACCGTTGACTAAACTGAAACTGGAACTGATTCAAGAGACCGTGCCATAAAACCACAATATGGTCGCGGTTTTTCCAGCTCCAGGTCATGCCCCTTAAAAGCCTTCGTAACTAAGCTTCAGGGGCGGTCGGCTTGGTCGCGACGGTCCCTTTGACTGTTTTAATGACTCCGTTAGGTCCCCTATTATGCCGCTTCTTTTCAGCGAGAACAGGTTCGGCTGCCCCAGACTGCTTTGAAAAGGCGGTTCTCTAAGCCCCCAGTGAAACTTGTGAACTGAGGTTGTTTACTTTCTAGTATCTGCCTGTCACAGACGAGTGACAGCAACCAAGACAGGACACGAGCCCTCAAGTGGGATTGAAATAACGTTCTGTAGTTAGTTGACAATACCGTAGGTTTCCTGCAGCGAAAGGTCGTGGCTTATTGCCACTGCGCATGAGACTCTCTTCCTGCTGCAGAAGTACATGGCAGGCCTGGCTCTCTGCCCCACTCCCTGGAGTGTGTGATGGTCAGGTATTTATCAATCCCCTCCTTTCTTGTGTGGCTAGAGGTGGCGTGCACTCATATTACGGTGGTTTTGAGGTGAATGCCACTTCTCCGTCTACTTAGCGATGCCTAACAGATGCATCTTTTGCCGGGATCTGAGGGACTTCCTGCAAGTTTCAGCCTGCAGGTAAGCAGAAAGCTAGACCCTGTACTATCCGGGGTTGAACCGTTTGTTTCGGCAAGATATAGCAACAGTCCTGGCACCGACTCCTGTATTGCCCCGCTAGAGGCATTGACATGGTTTTGTTTACTATCCTCCAGCCAAACTTGGGACCACCAGTCAATCAGTTGGGCCGCCATCCACGCCGTCACTCTGAGGGCTGTGCTCATGCTGTCTAACTTGAGTAGCGAAATTCGGTGATCTGATAACTGGGATTCAGAGGCCTTCCGTAAGTTAAGATAACAAACTTCGACCAGCTCGGACAAGCTAAAAAGTGTCGCAAGATAGTCGAAGAAAATGGAGGGAGATTCGGCAAGTACGATGGGTTTTTCATGAAATCATGCTGTCCTAGCGGCTATGGGTTACCTTGCACCGGATGAGCGGTTGCAAATATCCCGATATCCAAGGCCGTTAACCTAGTGGAAACATAGTCGCACCAACTACATGCACGATATGCGCAGAACACGGTTATGGGCAATAGAGCACAGTTCAATCAAATAACCTTGTTTATCGATAACTCGTGGTTTTGTACCGTGCAATCAGCATAAATATGCAGCGAGCAAAAGATTTTCAGCCAGGTGAGGAACCAAAAACAATAAACAGTACCTTTCCAAAAATCGGGACAGCGCAGAAAATGAAAACTGTCCACGCAGCAAGCAGCCGAAAGAAACTGGAGAGCAGTTCGTTTGCGGCAAAACCCATAAATCAGTAAACATTGATGAATCAATAAATCGGTTATTTATGCTTTAATTAGGCTTTAGTTGCAGTACTAAAATGAGTCAGTGAGAAACAGGCACAAATAAGCTAAATATGTGGGGCAATCGAGAGTACTGGCCAACGTGAATGGAAGAATCCGGCACCAGATCTGCTTGTGCCCTTGATGTGTGATGAAAAATGATGGAGTGCAGTGACAGCAGCAATAAAGTTGAGTCCGAGCCTCAGCTCGGCAGCACAAATGAAACACTCAGAAATATTATATCACACTAGAAATGTAGAACTTTGATGAAACAGTGTTATGGGTAAACACGTGAACTCTTCATATAATGGGCACCGTAAAACTTGAGTATAATCCAACACGATACGCCAGAAACAGAGAAAAATACATTGCAGTATGCTTTGGCGTTATCTGAAATAAACTATTATTTATTGTCGGATTTTCACGACTTACGCACTCACTACTCATTAGAAACGATACAAACGAAGGGAACAAACTCTAGTTACGAATAGTAAGTAACGTCTGACAGAGTCTTGTTCCTGTTAGCCTTTCCGAATTTCATAGCTTTAATCGACAAGATACCTATTAGTCTTCGACCTCCAGCAACTTTTTTCGAGGCGCTTTTATGAAAGTGGACATTCTCCGCAATTTTCAAGCCCAAATCACGTGTAACTGTTACAGGGGAACTTTGAGCGACCTGTTTGACTGTTTAGCTACAACGGCTCCCGGTGGATTATTGATGGCTTGTCTATAACCCTCTGGCCCCCCAGCCTTATTGGCGCTCATCCTTTCGCTGGCCTCGGCAGACTGATCTGAAGTTATCAAGAATTCATCCTTTTGTGCTCATTCCCTGTTTGAGATTCGAATGATGTATTTCCCTACTGCAGCCCTCAAAGCTGACTTGGATTGCACATATTTGTAGAAGGCTTTTGGACAAAAATTGGCCTTATTGGCCAGTGTCTATTCGTACATTGACTTACAATGTCTGTATCCCAAGGGCCATGGTAGGGGGCTTCTCAAGCTGCAACGGCTTTCGGCGGCCACCCGTCTGCCTAAGCAAACTGCATGTCCCTGTTTCGTTTATGTGCTGGCTCTGGTGGGCTTTTCCACCTTTGTGACTTACCCCGTCTTCCAGCTGTTCGCTAGAGAGTGAAAGTCTCAGTGAGGGCTGTCCCACTGTCCCTAAAACACGTCAACCTTTCCTTCAAAGTATCGCACTTGTGGCCACATTTAAACCCGAAGCCCCACTGACCAGGGCTGGATAACAAATGTTCTCAATTTCCACTCACTTTTCTGGGACAAAAGCTGATTTAGTCCCCACTGTGAACTTAACGGTGCCATGGCCGCCCATACCTTGGGCAGCGGTCATTCTCGAACTACGTAGTTCTGGAACTTGGCCACGGCACTGTCAGGTGAGCTGAGATTTCGCCTCGGCACGCCCCTGCTAGGCTTTTGAAAGTGCTACTTTGGGGCTTGGTCGAGGAAGAATCTTAATGGTTGGGCTGCAAATCATCTCCCCTGAACTCACAGTGCTTCTCAATCTATTCCGGACGGTGTCAGTCCCCGGCCATCACTAAACGATCAGTTCCGGAGGTTTTTTCGTAGGAATATTCTAGAAGCAGTGTACTCTTAGTTTCCGCCGAAGGGCTGTTGCGGAAGGGCTACGGATAATAAGTACCTTGAATAATTTTACCTGGATTTCCTTGAACTTTGCTTTTTAAGAGGGTTTCACCCTTTAACTGTTCATGCCGCTGCCCAATGAGGAGAAATACCCAACCTTTCTCTCGCTCACGCACCAAGTTCACCGATGAATGCAGAAGCCCCGAGACACCCTCCGGGCTACTCAATCCTGACGCCTTAGCCAATTTTTCGTTAAAGTTATGTGCTCGGTTTTCCTCTTCGGCTGCAAGTCCCTTCCATTTGTTCCTAATTCTGCGGACCTTGATACTTAGCGTCACCACCGCCCCTGTTTTTCTGGTTTGCGCTTGGTGCTCTCGGAAGTCAATGTCGAGTGCTTCGGGCTTTTGCCCACACGGAGGAAGGAACAGGTGATGAGGTTTTTGTGAGCCTAGAGAAGGTTGAGGCCGGATGTTTGAAACCTAAGGCTTTAACCTGTTTCCTACTGTGGTAGCCTGGGCCGTCCGACCTTCACTTCGCTCTGATTTTGGTCGGCAGCCGCTGTTGTGTTATCGTTGATCCCAGCTTTAAAGTTGCATATGGTCTCAGGTTCAACCACCGCCTGACTTCCAGTCCTAAGTCTTACCTAGCCAAATGCCGCCAACAATCTACACCTGAGTCGTGGGTCTGTGAAATCTATCAAGAACAGCCTAGAAATCTCTAGTCTTTCGGCTCACTCAGCTGAAAAACCCCTTTGATTCCACTGTTCCTGGTAATCGGGCTGTCCTCAGTAGATCACATATAATCCTCAACGACCCATCGCGAGTTTTGGCATACTCCATAGAAAATAATAGATTCCTTGGCCAATACTTTTGAATTTCACCCTCGGGCGATACTCGAGGTAGTGATTAGTCTGGTCAAAGAACTGGGATAGTCGTCTGCTTTGGTCCTCGCACTGGTAAGTCCCTTTTATTGCTCATTCAGGCGGGAGAAAACTTTCCTGGACGGGTTCCTGTTTAGTGTCTTTGGGGGACTGCCCCGGGTTTTCCGCGATGACGAAGGGCTTGGTTCCCTCTCCGTGTTTTTGCACTCTCCATTGGCTGAAGGGGTTCCGGATATCGAAGCTTTCGTATTCCGGCTATGTACCGTCTTATTTAGGAACAGTTCGTTTTTTATCCTTGCGCAGCTGGCACATGCGCACCTGAGACGTTCATTACACGGACTGAAAGCCCTACTTAGTGGGCTGTCACATTTCTGGTGGTACCACTTACAACAGTTATCACCCATGCTGCTCACATCCACTGATTCCACACCCTGTAGGCTTCCACTCCGGTATAGCCCCTTATTGGGGGTGGATGGCACCACTTATTCGAGCTTATACGGGAAATTATTTAAATCACACCAAAAATGTATGAGAGGAAAGAAGCACTATCTAAGCAAGAGTAGGCTGGGTAAGGCCTGAATACGAAAATGTAGGACGTGGCACCGATCCTTAATGCATTTCTTCCCCACAATTCAAAAAACCTTAAGCCCACCTTCTCTCTTCTCCAGATTGCAGTGCACGCGTCTGTGCATTTGGTCCCTTGCAGCAGTTTGAATCTTGTCTTTCTTCCTTACGCAAGTGAATAATTACTGGTTCGCAGAACTGTTTTGTTCTCCACTCTGTTTTCACCTTGTCGTCTACCTTTGATTATCCAGGGTCAGTTTTTCTTCTCTTCTGATAAACCCTTTGGCTTGTTCCATTTTCTAAAAGACTTCTAGGTTTTCCCCTCTTGATTTTAGGGATTTTGTCAAAAGATACCCCCCGATCGTTGGGTAGGCCCCAGGTCAAGTTGTGGAGTGTGTTGTTTCTTCTTTCTTGCTGCGGCTGGACCACCTGTTTGTTACAGAACTGCTCTGCAGTACGCCACCAATATCACCAAGGCAGCGCTTCTCACGACCCATGCAAGGAGAACACTATCGATGGGGGCGAGTGGTTCGGGAAGGCTTGTTCGCGGCTTATAAGCTCAACGTTCAAGTGGCTACTGCGCTTGGCGGCTAGATTTCAGAAAAAATTACTTTTGGTAAAAAATCAGAAAAGACGAGTGTCTCCACATCACCACAGATGTTGGACGCCAGTACTGTTATCCAATCTGACCGGTTGCAGCAAAAGCACGCCAACAATTTCTGTTTAATTTCAGGTCGGTTTATCAAATTTGCACGGCAATACACGGATATTCTCCAGTTTCTCCCACGGTGAGCTCCGTGGTGTTATGTGCTCTCTAACTGGGTCAGTGTTATTATGACGAGCTTTGTGTTAGATGAGCTTCATGACTTACGTTTCTTTTAAATTTTAGTGCATGGAAAATCTTCTGTTGGACAAAGCCTAAATTACCCAGTAAAGTTCGTTCTCGGTTTCCCGTAATGTCGCGTTTGTTGTAACTGTGAGTTGTAACCGCCAGAGATAAACGTTATTCATCTGAAAATGAATGGGTCATTTTCAATGATCCTACCAGTTCCCGAAGATCCTAACTCATCGAACGCTACGGATACACGGACTCACTGGATCTGTACATTTACCATTTTTGTCGATTCAATTTCAATGCTTAACCGAGATAAACCCAAGACTTTATTCAAATATTACTCGTCATCGGTGAACAAATTTATTTCGGATTGTCCTGCATGTGATTAGACTATTGCCACATTTCAGTTTTTTATATTAGGCCTTAAACCAAAGTCTTTGCTCTCTGCCCACCAGCCACTAGTAAACAGGATCCTGGGGAAGGCTTCAATCGTTTTTTGAGGGCTTCGGCTTCTGGCCAAGAAGAGTGCCTCCCGACGAGGAGAGCAAAACGGCATCCAGATAACGCTACTCGGGATTTGTTTGCCTCTGGAATGTAGTCTAATTACTTTCGTTAACTCATTCCTAAACACAAAGTTCTTGATCTCAGGTACGCTCTTGAAAGAGCCAAGGCCTCAAAATGGACCCAAAAGCAAGATCAGCCCAATTACTTGAAAACTGTTCCACAGCCATGTCCTGCTTACACAACTAATGGGCTATCCAGCAAGGATTTTGACTCTTCATCTAGAAGAACGTTTCTTTTGTGGTTCAACTTGGAGCCCCAGATACTCGTGTCCAGCATGGGAATCCACCTGAAAATCTTGTGGAAAAAGCATTACTCGGGGCTTTCCGATACACCGGAAAGTCAGAATAACCAGCATCGATGATAGCCCCTAGTCTCATACGTGGCCGCTGCTGCCGCTCCTAGTTGCTCGTCACAGGCGGTCGCGGATGTGCCTATAAAACGACCGCCACTTAAAGCACCGATAGAGATGGGGAGTTCTGAGAGCTGTCCCGAAATCCCTTGTCAAACGCAACGTGATCGGTCGGAAATTCTATTAGTGCTGTTGCAATGACATCTGCTCTCGCTAAAACCGACAGTGGTAGCCGCTGTTAAGCATTTCTTTGGTTCCAAAATAACTTTCATTCACAAGCCCATCTCTCTTTGCTATCCGATTGGTGCGCTCATGAACTCTTAAGGCCGCATAAGATTTTTCGAATGCTGTCTGAGGGAAAGCCTCCTTTCACCTCATGTAACCATGCGGATTCTGCAATTCATTCTCCTCCTGCTTTTGAAAACTTGTCAGACAGCATCCAACCAGTCGGTACCAAATTCAAATGAATTTGTGCGGTGGGTGAAAATTTTATCCCAGCCAAAATTGAAGGTTGCCTCAGCAGAACATAAATGAATCTCCAGGCTCCCCAAGGCAAGCTGAAGTACCAGTCACACCCAGTGAATGACGTAGAAAGCGCATGGTTATTGACCGTGGTCCGGCGATATGTCGATTTGCCAGTTTGGACGCCGTCCTGCTAGGGGGTTGCGCCAAAGCTTGCCCCTACTATTTTTAGGTTATGTGTGGGTTTTATGTTTATAAAGCACAAGCTTCCGTATTCTAGCCAAAGAAACCTAGAAAATATATCCAAAGTTTTCTGCTTGGTTTTACACTCTCGAAAATATAAGCTAGCTGACCCATCGCTTTCCCATCTTTGTCACATCACCTCCAGAACTACCCATGCAAGCTTTTAAGATCCTCCATAAATATGCTTAGGTTCATAGTACGGTTCAAACAACCCGCACGGTCAGATCCCGGAACACCGAGAGCACTCAGCCTCAGTCTGCTGTTAGTTCGTGCTCAGTTGCTCAGGTTGATGTTTTTGATGCAACCGACAAGAAGATCAATGAGATGGATCAAAACTGTCTGACCCGCATAATCAGATCCAGTCAATCCGTGACATCCTATTAAAGATATCCCCTGTCGGTCCTTTTCCGAAGGGTCTAGCTGTATTGAAATTTTAAAATTTTAACACACAGATCCTTTCCTCCCAATTAAGAGCATATTCATCTGTACAGACTTGATCCCGAAAAGTATCAGCTAACCCCATCATAAATATGATCACTTTCTTAGAGGCACGGTGGTCTTCCTTTTGTGACCAGCACCGCGCCCATTAATCCAGACGAGAGGGTTTTTCATATTGCTCTGTCAAGGGGGCAACAAAGTGTGAAGTCCGTAGTCAGGCTGCAGAGTTAGTTGAAGTAAAGGCCACAGTCCGCACCCTTAAGGGTAGGATAACCGGCCTAAGGAGCTTGGTTATCAAATCCTTCCCGGTATCCAAAACGACTGATCAGGTTTGTAGAGTATCCGAGCAGAACATTTTCAATGTCACCAAGATTTTTCGGGAGAGAGAATTGCTCCGAGTGTGTCATCCTTTGGAGGCGCTTCCTCATTGCGAATTACCCTCGTGACCCTTACACCAAGGTGTCTAGCCGCCTTGAGCTTTTTTCCCATTCAAAGGTTGGTCCACTTGGCTGGTAGCCAAAGGCACCAACCTGGTACACGGCATCCTGGCTGAAGTGGACCAAACGAATTGATTCCTCAGCCACAAACTCCAAGGAGGAAATAAAAGAGCTCAAGAGAGTATTGTAGGTACCTGTACATTTCCGACTTTTTCCATGATTTTCAACGTCCCTTGGTGCGACACTCCTTTGTTGTACCGACGTTTTAATGTAAAACACACACCTTTTGGACGTCACTACCGCGCAATACAAAAAGGGCTGCGAATGAATCTTTAATTCTGGCACAGTCTCATCTTCTGGTTTGGAGTGTCTTGGAATCATATCGGTCGGAACTAACTGTGTGAAACGAAACATTTTAGAAGCTTCAACGGCGTCTCTTGGCACTTCGCTAAATACCATCCTGTTCTGTCCAACGGATGGCTTTCAGACCGAACTGAACTGAAGACATTGGCGGATATTGGCTCTTCGACGCTCATTTCCTGATCACAAGAACGCTGAACAACTGTGAGTTTGAGTCAAACCTATTGTTTCATTTTTTATTCTTAATGTACATACCCTTTTGGCCTTTTTATCAACGCACGCTCCTCCGCCCATCTTAGTTTGCTAGTGTCGTCTTAGATATTGTTGACATTCATTTAGCGTACCATATAGACAGAGTAGTACCCTACAAGATTGGTGAGCCCAGGTTGTTTTTCCATCATTTGACACTAGCTTCATTCTTTTGGTCCAAGTTCCACACCATTCACCATGTCTGACAGCGAATCTATTGACATCCACGCGGTTGCTCTGAAACTGCCAGTTTTTGCTCCGACCAACCCTCGGGTGTGGTTTCGACAAATAGAAGCCGTATTTGCCACTCGACGTATAACCAGCGAGCGCGTGAAATACTCTCACGTTGTCCAAGCACTTCCCTTTGACATCGCTGTTGACGTGGAAGATCTCCTCGATCAGATTCCACCAGAAGCTCCTTACACGAAGCTTAAGGAAGCAGTCATTCAGCGTACCGGAAAATCAGCCGGAAAAATGCTCCGTGAACTGTTCACGTCGGTGGAGCTCGGAGACCAGACTCCGTCCCAGCTTATGCGCCACATGCGGTCGCTACTGGCTGGACGTCAAATGGACGACGCCATTTTCAGGGAGATATGGGTTGATAAACTACCTCTTCCGATGCAGCAGGTCCTGTCAATGCTGGAACCCACTACTCCACTTGACAAAGTTGCACAGCACGCCGACAGAATAATGGAATGCTACCCGGCTGGTAGACCTTGCGTTCACATGACATCACCCGCCGAAACCACTCCGACGCACGAATCCCCTACGACATTACCAGTTCCTGCCCCAGATCGCCGTGGTGACGTTTCTCGCAGTCCTGATTCCCCATCCCATCACTCGCATATCGATAAGGACATTACGGACCTAAAAGAAACCGTTCGCATGTTGTGCAATCAGGTCAAGGCAATGTGCAGCGCATTTACTACTCACCGATCTGTGTCCACCGAAGTAACTCATCGACCTAGATCACGGTCCAGAAACCGCCGATTACAAACGTGGTGTTGGTACCACCGCACATTCGGCTCCAAGGCACGCCCTTGTGATCCTCCATGTTCATTCCGCACTTCCACCCTACAGTCAAACGACCAGGCCAGCCAGTAACGGCGACGACTTCGGCTGGCCCTCCACATGAAAGTCGCCTATTTTATATCGTTGACCGATCCAGTGGTCTTCGATTCCTCATTGATACCGGCGCCGAGATCAGTGTAATCCCCCCACCCAAACATCATCGCCTCAAACCATCTCACTTTACACTCCAAGCAGCAAACACAACAACTATTGCTACATTCGGCCAACGGTCCATCACTCTTGATTTAGGCCTCCGACGCTCTTTTCAATGGGTTTTCATCCAGGCAGATGTTCAGACTCCCATTATTGGCGCGGATTTCCTCTCACACTTTGGCCTAACAGTGGACCTCAAAAATCGCAAGCTGGTAGACACCACAACCAAACTTTATACAGTCGGCATTGGTAAATGCACCAAATCTCTGGGTATTCGGCTGGCGATCCCGCAATCACCGTTTGCTGACATTTTGAAGGAGTTTCCATCCCTCACTAAACCGTGTCAGTTCACCGACCCAGTCTCTCATGCTGTGCAGCACCACATCGCCACAAAAGGCCAACCTGTCCACTTTCAACCACGACGACTCAACGCCGACAAATTCCGTATCGCACGCCTTGAATTCGAACATATGATGAATCTTGGCATCATTCGACCGTCTTCAAGCCCATGGGCCTCGCCTTTGCACATGGTTCCAAAATCATCTAGTGATTGGAGACCCTGTGGAGACTACCGTGCTCTCAACAATGTCACCGTCCCCGACAGGTACCCGATCCCACACATTCATGATTTTGCACAGAATCTCTCTGGGAAGACAATCTTTTCCAAGGTTGACCTCGTAAAGGCATATCACCAAATCCCCGTGGCCGAAGAAGACATTCCCAAGACAGCCATCACCACGCCTTTTGGCCTGTTCGAGTTCATTCGCATGCCATTTGGATTAAGAAACGCTGCCCAGACGTTCCAACGATTCGTCGGTGAAGTGCTTCGAGGTCTACCCTTCGCGTTTGGCTACATCGATGCATATTAATTGCCAGCGCCTCTCCATCGGAGCATGCCAGCCACTTGCGCCAACTCTTTCAACGTTTCCAACAATACGGGCTTCAGCTGAACCCTAGTAAATGAGTGTTCGGTGTTCCGTCCCTCGACTTTCTCGGGCACCATATCGATCAAAAAGGTTTGACACCCCTCCCAGATAAGGTGCGCAGCATCCTGTCATTTCCTGCACCTTAGACGATCACACAGTTACAACGTTTCTTGGGAATTTTGAACTACTACCGTCGCTTCATTCCCCATTGTGCGACCATCGTTTCACTTTTGACCGATCTTCTCAAGTCCAACGTCAAGACGATCGATTTCACTCCCGAGGCCCAGACAGCTTTCGCAGAAGCCAAAAAAAGCTCTCGCGGATGGCACCATGCTGCACCATCCACATTCAGATCCAAATACTGAGTTAGTCCTAACGACTGATGCATCAAATACTGCAGTCGGTGCAGTGCTTCACCAAATAGTGGACAACCAATTACAGCCCTTAGCGTTCTTCTCGCAAAAACTCCAGGTGGCACGAACAAAATACAGCACGTTTTCTCGTGAACTCCTGGCCATTTACTTGTCCATCCGTCATTTCCGTCATCTTTTGGAAGGACGACAATTTCGTGAGCACACTGACCCCAAACTGGTCCTCCTTTTCTGCCCCCTACAAGTATTTGCAATTTGCCTCATGCATTCGCCTGGGCCAGTGGGCCCAACATGTAAAACAGCCTACCAGAAAGAATGACATCCTTGATCTGATATTTACCCTGGGTCTCACGAACGTCTCTACCTCCGTACTAAACGACTACACAGGCAGTGACCATAAAATCGTCAGTCGCAGATTTCAAGTCAATCCACGTACCGTTAGCCTACCATGTAACGGTCCCCCCTTCCGTCACTTTAAATGGGACCATATTCCCTCTCAAATTCGCTGCAGAAACTGGGACGAGTTCTTCCTAACAGCAAATACCCAGTACGCCGCTGACCTCCTCTACTCAAGTTTACACTCATGCATCGAAAATATATCACGACCCTACAATCCATCCAGACCAGCAGGTTACCATACAGCCAGGCTAAAGCAGAAACACCACGAGCTTCGACGGCAGTACCAACGAAATAGAGACTTTTCTACAGTCTTCAGACTGGAACGCCTCTATCACGAAATCCACCGCAAGGCCCGTGACCTACAACTAAAGCAAGAAACCAAAGCGTTACGCCACCCAAACAAAGCTCAAGAGCTAGCCCGGCTACACAGGGCTCGTGCCCCACAATCAACTCGATGCATAAAACAGATCATCCATTTGGATAACCTCATAACCTCACCTCGAGAGATAGCTGACACGTTTAATACTTTCTTCACAACCACCGTGTCTCTCAGTCCATCGTGTACCCAGTTTGTCACCCCGTCTGCCATAAACTCCTCACTCAGTTCTATCACGGTTACCACTACGGATATAAATAGATACATTCACACCTTCAAACCGACCTACTACCCCGGTCCTGACGGCCTACCGTCAGCAATATTCGCTCTAGGCGGCCCGGATATTCCCCTACTACTACTAAACCTATACAATTTATCTCTGAAAACCGGGACCTTCCCCAGACAATGGAAGAAATCCGTTATTATCCCGAGGCACAAGAAAGGCGCAATGCATGACATTGCCAATTACAACCGATTAATCATACGCCAATGATCTCGAGGCTGCTAGAAAAAGTCGTAAAACACTACCTGACCGACTACCTTTCTGCACATAGGCTCATCAGCCCAAGACAGCACGGATTTCTCAAATCACGGTCGTGTTCAGCCTGCCAATTTGACTTTCTAAGTTTGGTAACAACAGCTGCCGACAAAGACAGAGCACTCGTCATCATCTATCTTGATATGACAAAAGCCTTCGACAGAGTGCCACATCTGCAGTTACTCAACAAGATTAGGGGATACGGTATTGAAAACCCCCTACTCAGTTGGTTTAAATCCTATCTACAAGACCGTCACCAAGTTACTTGCATCAGCGGTCAGATATCAGACCCCCACCCAGTAAACAGCGGGGTTATCCAAGGTAGTGTTCTAGGACCACTGCTGTTCTTACTATATATAAACGATATTTGCAATGTCATCACTTATGGCGAAATTTTCTTGTTTGCCGATGATATGAAGATAGTCTATGAATTCGAACAAGGAAACCTACCTGTAGCACTGAATAACATTATGGTCGACGTACAGTCCTTATCCTCCTGGTGTGATCGCTGGAAAATGGAATTGTAAGTGAACAAAAGCAGTTATCTCTCGCTAAACTGCAATATTCCTTATGATACGCTTAAGATTGGCGGTGTCTCACTCCCATATTCCCCAACAATTAGAGATCTTGGACTGCAATATTCTTGCACTTTCAATTTCTCTGAACACACTTCCTACATAACTGCACGGGAAAATAAGTCCCTTGGCTTGTTGCAGAGAAATTTTTTTCTCACGAACAGTAAGTTAGAGATATACAAAACTCATATTCGCCCAACCCTAGAGTACTGTACACTTGTGTTCCCAAATATGCATAAACGTGACATTATCGACACTGAAAATGTACAGCGTCGATTTACCAAAAAACTGTTTGGGCCTTCTACGACCCTGACCTACAGACAGCGGTGTACACTCCTGCGGCTTGATCCCCTATGGCTTAGGAGAATAAAACTCAACCTAGCATTTTTGTTTACTTTGCTCCACAAACAAGCTGTATCCTCCAGCCAAGTTCAGTTCAGTATAAACTCGACACATCAGCTGCGTAATAGGAAACACCGTATAACGATCCTTACTTCTCGGAAATCCTTAAGGTAAAACTTCTTCCTCCTGAAATATGCAACTCTGTTGAATAAACTCCCAGCTGATGTACGTTCCGTAGATTCCCTAAATATGTTTAAGTCTAGACTACACGTAGCTCTGGACATCCAAAAACTGATAGCTCTTACGAATCCTTATTTGTCTTCGGAGAGAGCTTATGAGGAAAGCGTTGGATACTAACTCGAACCCTTGATAATCTAGGATGTGCCACACCATACGACGTAATTGCCATCACCTGAGCGTAAACCTACCAGTTTACAATGCCTAAACATAATAACTCTCATGACTGAGGCCAATGCTTCAGAAGTCGTATTTGAATATATGAAATACCACTGGAAGCATGAAAGATAGCATTTGAACATTTCCAGTGCTGATTATTATTAGGTTTTTGCCTCTGTCTCTAACCCAAGACGCAGCACCTGTCACACTCCTCAACCTCCATCCAGTAGTCCCCATCAGACATTCACAGCTCAAATTCTGTCCCTATCGCAGAACTCTAGCATTCTCCACGATAGGCCTATACAACATTTGATACTTAGCCAGCAAAACTACTAACCATCTGTGGATCGTACCGAAGAATCACGTTGTTAGTGCTGCAAGTTGTACCACATCTTTGTGCAGACTGGCGTTGTGTCGAACATAAACCCCATCGAATAATCGCAGGCTGTGGTTGACCCTACCTCCCCCTGCATTTTTTGTCCCATGTAAACGGCCTGGGTGTTCTGACTTCACGGATAAGGCGAGTGTTAGCGCGGCACTTCTGCAAACATTCCTGGCCGTGATGGTCTCCCTGCACGGAGTTGACCAACAATAAGACATAAACACCAAAAAGTAAGAGATTGGCACAAAAAAATGAAGAAAAAAAACATATACCCCACTGTTTTGTCTTCCAGGCACACCAGCCTTGTCACATATGACCCATGTCTCTGGGTTGTAGTGTCGCTACGGATTGACTGGTGTGGTTGACCTATTCCCAACGCGGCTTGTTACATGCGGTCCATTTTTCGGCCGGGGCGTGGGAGCTGTGGTCGCCCACCAAAAGCAGCTCCGCCTTCTCTGACAACCAGATACCTGACTGTGATAAAACCATTAAAAAAAGAATAATAAAAACGTCCAAAAAAGTGTGGATCATTCTTGGAGTGCCACGTGCTGGATGCCAGTAGCTGTGTATCGTGCTACCTCCCTACCTGAAGCTGGCCCTTGTGCCGCCTACCATGAGCACCAAATATAGACCGTTAGAGTTTGCTTCCCTGACGAAAATTCGGACCCACCTCTCACGGTTCCCCAAACCAGTCCTCACATCGGTGTAGTCCCGCTTTGCAGTACGATAACAGCGAAAAAGATACCACGGTAACCATGCAATGATATCCGCATCAGATTTCCTTGCTCAGATTGGAGCTTAATCTCAGTACGATTGCACTATCGAGGAAGAGCATAGATGAACTCGCGTCAATGTTCCAAGACAAGTGACCAATTACCTCATATGTATCACTACTGTCACCCCAATAGTTCCTTTTACTTTGACTCCTCAGAAACTACTCAGTATAGAATAACCACTATACCGAAAGAGACAGCAGCAGCGTAGCGCCACGCAAACAGTATGTTAGTCCTACTCGCTCAGTCTGTCATTTCAAACCTATCCTATCGCCTCGTTGCCAAACTACGTTCTGCGTAAGCAAACGGTATCGGGGGTTATCATTACTAACCACTCTTAACCGTGAAGCCCTAGGTCTTTTATTAGTATCCCAGCGATGCCATGCTCACGGGCAAATCACAAATCCTTTTAAATGCATACACAGTTACCAAGCCAGTGTACGCAACTTCTTCGGCCTGCAGCAGTATAGCTCAAATCCACTGCGAGTCTATTTTACCCATGCCCCACTCACATAGACCTAACCAATCCATTGTTTATTGTCTTCATATATTATCATAACCCACAGCTGGAACCACGTCCAGACTGCAATCTCCCTTTATTTCAGGTTCGTTGTCTCTCACCATCTCAGTCGCCCAATTGGCTAACCAAGGATGCCGCTTTGACTCGCACGGACAGAGACTCAAGTGGAACCTACCATAGCAACTGAGACTGAAATCAAACCACACAACAGGAGATACCCCTAATTGCTTATCAGATCGTTCAGCGTTTTCTAACGCAACGAACACGAATTCCAGTTCACGCGCATGCCGCTAATATACAACCACACTGGGCTGATTGAGCGACACATACTGCGCCCTGCCAGATGAAACTTACGCATTCGAAGCCGTACATTACCAGAAATGACGCTGAATAATACTGATGGCAAATGCATCAACACATACATATATATTTGTCAGTGAAACAGCATAATAACGCTGAAGTCCATGCGGAGATTTTCCCACTTTATTATCCGTTGCCACAGGTTATCCTTCCTCCGAACTGTAGCCAGCTGGAAATTGACTCTCCACTTCTCGAGAACCCTCCAGTTGCGCCTTCTTATTTCTGAATAGTACATGTTATTGGCCTTGAATCTAAACTTACCTTCTTATGGACTGCTGTTTCTCCCGCATCCACCAGTTCACTTTCACGAAATTGGCCTCATGTCCCCTTGATTCAAAACTCATTCCGTTTTCGGTCTGCATTGTCTTCATGGATCGCTATCCTCTTCGCATGCGTCGATTTTCCCCCTTTTTCTTCTTGTTAAAAATTTACTCCATCTGCAGAACCTTAGTTGGCCTCCGGTTTCCTTGGCTTGCATCATTCGTGTTCATAATGCCTCCTTAGCACTGCGGTAACGATTTCTTCGACATCTCCACTGCGCACCACTGCCTAGCCCGGATTCGAAACTGGTTCAAAACTGCCGCGCAAACCATTATCAGAATGATCCATTCAAACCGTTGCTGTCTATGTTTTTCCATCTCTGATACTCTCGACTTTCATACTTAGAATTTTGTGAATATTTCATCTTATTGAGCAACGTGTTACACCATGATCATGCGTTAGAGCGTGCCTCTCGACCATGGCCGAGAAATATACCAATATTATTATTATTATTATTATTATTATTATTATTATTATTATTATTATTATTATTAAGCCACTGTCGCCTATAATAAACTTCCCAAAGCACAAAATTGCTAATCGGACCGTATTATCGGATTAGACTCATCCGCACTCGAGCCCAGATACAAACCTTCAAACTATTCCTGCTGAACCCTTCAGTAAGGGGGTTTGCGCTCCAGAGAAGACATCCGGTGCGGTCAAGCAAAGCAGGATCACGAACACAAAGACTTTGAGCAGTGAATCGCGCCGTGCACACAAAGGTTAACCACATTAGTCAGTCCTACCCATCCCTTAACCACTAAGGAATTTAACTCACCTTGTTTCGACTGGCAAAAAGCTGAGGTCCCTGACGTCATCTTTGGAATATCCCTTTCAGACATAGTACTCGAGAACTCATAGGCAAAGAAAGTAACAGATCCGACGGGATATCGCACAGGATGTGCCCCGTCTCTACCAGATCAGGTCATCACCAAAGAGTGGCTCCAAATACATGTGGTGTTCTACTTGCCAGCCCTAGATAAAAGTGATCCTATTCTCACTGGTTTTGATTATATTGCGGAGAAATCAAAATTTTCCGATTCTTCACAAGGACCAGTTTGGACCAAGTGAATGCATAACTTTGCTCCCAGCTAAACCCAGGTAACCTAGGTAGCTCTGCTGGTGAGATGGCGGGGAACCTTAGAGAGTTTTTCTCCTCAGATAATAGGCTATTTATCCCCAGAATCTGTCTTCCACAGACCGGTAAACAGCCCCTTCTTTGCCCCATTAGGCGCATTCCAGATGAACGCTCGGGCCCCTCCGCTAGGCACTGAGCCAAAGGCCTTGCATGCAATGCAGAAGACTTCGGTATTATCGGTGTTCGATGCAAACACAAGACTAAGTCCTATCAAAATGCAGTCCGACGACTTTTACAGGCTGGAGGACGGACCAGTGAAGTATTATTTTAGTACAGGCATTGTCTAAGACGCACAGCTTAGACGCCAATTGCTGTCAAAGATCATGCCGGATCCTCAGTTGCTTCCTCCAGCCAAGTGGCCGAGGCCCTCAGCCTCTAGTTCTGTATTGCTTTCAGCTCCATACCGATATCATCCCACCACACCAAGCGCCGGATATCTCTGGCCAGTATCCTTAGTCACATCGCTCTTTCCATTTTTGCTGTTGCATAGGATTTCCGTTGGCTGAACCGACATTGCTCCGCGAGTCCTGGCTTAATCCACCCCCGCCTTCCCAAGGGAACTGCAGACGCATTTGGAACTTGTTGCTCACCTGTGATTCAGCAATTTCTTGAGATTGGAGGTTTCCCCAGCAGCTGAAAGAAGGCGGTCATCGAGCCCATCAGCTAGAAGCTTAGTAGTAGATATCCTACTTCTAGTTAAGCCCCCGTAAGTCTGCCTAGTATCACCAGCGGAATTTCCGAGTGAATTCTCAAGAGCTCGGTCCTTTCTTATCTGAGTACATATAGGATCCTCTCCTGGTCCCAAGACGAGTTTCTTTCTGGCAAATCACGCATCGTCATTATGCTTACTGTCATGGATAGTATGACAAAAACCTACGGTGATGGCCAGCTCTCATGCGCCGTATTTACGATTTTGCTAAGGTCTTCGATAAAGTCCCGCATGCTCCTTTTTTTTATAAGCTGCAGTTATACACGATAACAGGATCCATGAAGGATATCTTATGCAGCTTTCTTGCCGAAGGCATTCTTGTAGCTGAGGTGGGGAATGCTTTGTTTCGACCTCTCCTGATAATGAGTGGGGTCCTACAAAGATCGGCCCTAGGCCACTTTCAGTTATCGATCCACGTAAATGATCTTCCGACAGCCCTTTTTGTGAGTTGCCATGTACGCGGGCGACATAGCCCTCTTCAGTTAGAGCTGTGAGAACCGGTAAGTTGCAGTTGATGAAATAAAACCCTGGCCCGATGATTGGAACCTCCTGCTTATTGATAAGAAGTGTTTGAACCTGTATTTCGGCGGAGACTGGCCACACCTTCTCCATTAACGGGGCAACCACACTGCCTAGGACTGACTGGCAAAAGGTGCTCGGCTTATAATTAGGTTTTAACCCGTCCTTCTTACATCATTGCCAACTTGCGAGCAAGCCTGCAGTCCGAGTCCTGAACGTGATTCGGGAACCCTTCCAGCGCAACTCTTTGGATGATTTTCCCGTGACTTAAGGTAAGTATATCCGTCTTCTGCTGGAGCGAGGTGGTCAGGTGATGCATTATGTTCTTCTCCGAGATGGTGATTTCGTAAGGGGGTTTTAGAAGGCTTCTACCGAAGCAGCATGGAGTCCGTCTTATCTATCCTACTCCATCCGACTCTCGCTCCTCAACATATTTCCCCATGACTCAAGGCCCTCAGGAGGCGATCTGTTTTTGATGCTCCAACCATCTGTCTGTGTAAACTGTTCTTTCCGTAGTCACGGCAGGAAGGTTTACTAGACCGGTGCCGCCCACTTTTGTACCCAATAACGTCTTAGCTACAGGGTTATTACTTGGTAGAACGCTCTTCCGGGGATATTGTTCCCTCCCAGAACAAAACTATCCCAGAGAAAAAGTTAGACCTCAAACTCGGACTCACCCATTAGATCCTTGTCCATAGAAGGAGAAAACAAAAACGAAAGTAAACTAGATTTTACTTATTGAATTCCTATTCTGGCGTATGTTTGTGAATGTTACATCCTAATTCCTGTAATGGCACTGCCCATAGTGAGATGCTGCATGATGTTATGTACTTTTTGTTTCCAAAGCCGCCCCGCCCCACCCCCTCTTCCTCTTACTCTGGCTTTAGTTCAACGAACCTGACAGACGATCAAAGATTTCATGAAGAACCAGGACATTTGGGCTTAAAGCCTTGAGCCCGTGTAGCACTTCAAGACTTCAAGGATACAAAATGTCCGGCATAACGGAACCCGCCCTTCTGGCCAAGCAACACAGCCTAATCTTGGCGGACTTTTTCTTGGACTCGGTTGCCACCAAAATTCAAAAGCTTATAGCTTAAGCCAAAAAAGCTGTAGTTTTCAACATTCCTGACCGACTACCCCCGCCGCCTAGCAAACTCGCCAAACCGAAAGCCTACTGCATGGAGCACCACGGGTGCTTTTCACCCGGCTTCGCGAACGGTCACAACGCTATGGCTGTCCCTTGCGGTCTAAGTTCACCTGCGAAACAATAGCAAGGGGTGCCGTAAACTGTCGTCAAGTCACTTCCAACGCCATCCCATTCGAGAAAATCTGGATATTGCCGGATGGAAGGCCTCTCCAAAGAAGGGTGTTTTGATCAGTACCTCATCTCCACCAGACCAACCTGTGACTGAAATACTGGTAGCCCTGCGGCCTCGCTGCTTGTTGGAAACCCACCAACACAAATGTCCTTATTTGCCCGCCATACGTCAGCTGACCCTGTCCTGGCCACCACACCTTCTCCGACACACCCTTTCCATTCCGTCCTCAACACTTCCGCAAATGGCAATTATATCCAGACGCAACCCACTAGTGACCCAAGGCCACCAAGGTTCCGTGCATTCAGGCTCGCTGCTGCTGGTGCTAACCCACTGCCAACTGTTTCGACACCGAAAAGAAGGCCGAGGAAGTCTGGTGCTAACAGTCCGCTTTATCCCACGGCATGTCCCACCATCACTCGGATACAATTCTTTCACGAGAGCCACTGTCTGCTGTATAACGTGGTGGCCAAACAAACGACAGGATTCTATGTCCCCCTAAGGCTTGAATCTACACCGGCTTCTCCAATAATCCCCTCATAAGTCTTCCCAGAGCCTCGCCTAGAACCCCCACCGAGTACTCCAAGCAAGCCCCCAAATATTCCATGCTTATCAGCGAGCAGGAGGCAACCCAGCACCACCCCAAGGCAGCCAGCACCGCCTAGCCGTATTAGAGTGGTGCCCCAACTAATCGACGAGGTCTTCCCAACTCCTTTTGCAATCCAGACAAAATAGGCCGCCGAATGAAGCATCATGGTGCATCGGGACCTAGGGTCCCATATCTTCTAGGTATGTCAATACAGTTTTCTAACCACCCAACTGAGTGCCAGTACCCCCAGCCAAATTTGTGCAAATAATTCCATTTTCAACGACACAGTGAGTAACCCCGAAACGAAGAGTATTCATCGGCCCTGATGGTAGGGCTCTAGGCTTTTTCCGGAAAGAAGGATGGGCCAGCCCAATCAGCCACAGTAACTTCGTCGGTTCAGATCGAGCGATAACCACCCTCTCCTTATGTATCCGGCCGAATCCAGTCACCAATACCTTTGGCCATCTCACCCGCAATTACTCGTTGCCTCAACATCTAACCGCACCTGGTTATTTCACCCACCCCGGGAGTCTCACCTCTGCAAACGACCACTTTTCTCTTCACAGCACCACTTCACCCCAGCACCTTCCCACGGTCAAGGCATACAAAAAGATCCATTTTTTTTCTTATCAAGTGCTCAGGGCTTTGGAATGAGCTACCCCTGACTATTCGCAAACCAGCCTCAATAGCCCAGTTTGGCCATACTTGAAAATCGAATTACCATCAGTCACCTGTTGTTTTTGACTAGGGCCAGCATATCTAACCATCAACCCTTTGAAGAAGGTGTCGAACTTTGGAACCTCAAATTCCTTTTCCCCTCCTTTTCTCTGCTCTACCTCGAGGTGGCCTTCGAAAATGGATTCCATTGTTAGGATCATAGACCACATCTTGAAACTATCACGTCTTGCCTAACGACGGAAGCTAAGCTGACTATTTTTCCACATATGCTGGATAAAATCTACATCACAGCAGAATAAAGTTGTCGCCTTTTATATATATATGACTAGTAAGATGCCTGCCGGTTCTCGAGTCTCTAAGCTATACCGACGTCCATCTGTTGACACCCACATCACACACGACCCCACTTTGCCCAGTTCAGCGTTCCTTCATCAGAACTATGCCCGAAAAATTATTCCTTTTCCAGATGCAGTACTGAGGCAGCAATATTAAACAACGTTCCTCAATCCCAAATCTTTTGGCCCCTGACGTTTCCCCTCTGCATCAAATAAATCAGTGGTACTGGATCATAGGACAGTAAGTTCCCTCTTCCACAACGTTAATTCTTGGTTCTAGGCTTCCTCTGTTACTTACTCTGGCTCCTATTCTTCTCAGTTTTCCTGCCCAGCCGCAATTTGCGTTCCCTAACTGTCTAGCTCTAAAACCTCTCAGCAAATGTCTATCTTCTGATAGCCATTTTTTGGCCTCAATTTTCCCCTCCCACATTTCCCGACAAGACTGCCAGTCGGTGTTGCCATGGCTTATAAATCTGTTACCCATCTTCGTCTGTTATCCTCACTTCGCGTGTTTCCGAAAATATCTCATTAGTGCAGCCGACCCCGGTCACAAGCCACACCAGAATGACTTTTGATAGTCTTAGGCACGGCCATGCGCTTTATTGGACTGATATATATGCAGGTGTGTGCTTTACCACATTCGTTGTCCTGCTCTGTGTGTTTGCCTAGCACCACTCTGTATTTTTTTAGGCCGTGCTAGAGAAACCTCTGATGTGAACGGCACCCACACCATAGCCATATGCAGGGGACCCCATTTTTCTTCCGACAACTGCGAACTCCCGAAGATAGTTGATACTGAATGCTTCTCACTAATTAACTTCACATGTTTAGTGGGTAATTTTCCTGTTCATATCCACAAACCTATGAAAATTGACATTCTTCTGAGTACCTTCATGAAATCCTTACCCGTCTCTCCTCCTTATCGCCAATCACCTTTTAAGTGAACTTGGGAATGCTTCACTGGCCATTTTCTTGCTTCGATCCTGAGAATATCACGTTTTCTGTGTCCTAAGACAATGTCCATCTCGAAAATTTAACATTCAGCACATTTTATACTTTTGCCCCAGCTGACTCGAACCTGTATCATACTTATTAAGTATTCCACTGTCACTTGACCTTGTTTTAACTCCCTCTAGCTTTATTCTTCTGTTGCTGGAATGTGGGACTTCCCCTCTAAAGTAAGTGAATTTTTCATCTTTTTGAGTGATATTGTAAATTCTGACCACTCTTTCAAGCTTGGCTCTCGATCACTGTCAGGAAATATATCACTCTCCGTATCATTATCAATATTATTGTTAACGCAATACACTAAAGACTGTATCCAAGTCTCATTTACACAGCAAGCTGGATTTAGGGGGCACATACCATCAGATCTCATTTCGCAAAACGAAGTTTATAGTGCACTTGGGGCATGTGGTGAGTGGTATTAATTCCAAAGCTTTCCTTTTGGCGTGGCCCGTTTCAGTCTGCCGACGGAGAGATAACCCTGGATGAAGGTCCCGAAAGGATCTTTTCTTACACTTAACACGTAGTAGTTTGCTGTGGAGACGCCAAAGAGCACGACGGAAATTTGAAGCGATTTTACACCGTCGCAGAAAAGTTCGAACTTGCACCAAAATCAAAACAAACGCACGTTTGCTACAAACAGATTGCGGTTACTGAGTTGAGAAGTCTCTTTTAAAATGCTCAAACCAGACGCGGGCCGCTTGGATATTTCGGGTAGCTCCCATTCGAGTTTGGGCGGGGTAGCCTCCAATTACCCATGAATTTTCAGCCAACCTCTCTGTGGCTGGTAAAGTCTTGAACTACATGAAAATTTCGCTAACAGTCAAGACCTTAAAGCTAGCGAATATTACGTAAAAATTGTTAGTGTTGATCAAATTTTGGCGGAAGCCCTTCCGTTATTTGGTCGACCAGCTCGTTCATTTTGGTTGGTACGAGGTCCATTTGCAAAAGGATGGAAACATCGCCATTCACTTCGCCTGGGCCATTTGCTGTTCTTGGTTCCCTTGGTGCTTCGCCCTCTGGTGTACTAGGGTTCGGCCAGCCGTACATAGAGCTGAAAGCTTTCAAACGGAGTTTTCAAAAATGGCTCCAGTTTCTACGTTTGAAGTTCTCGCCTCATATGAGCTGGCGGAAAATCGATTCACTGTCTTCCCCGATGGAGTCCTACGTGACTTCGTAAATTACCGTTCCTCTACTCGTTAGACAAACCTCTGAAGCAATTTTGGGGAAACTATGTGTGCTTGCAACCTCTGGCCAGACGGTGGACGATCAGCAATGGGAGAAAATGAAAACAGCCCCGGGGTTGCCACTAATTTCTGATTGATACCAAGGGCTTCAGTCTTCTCTCGGATCCATTTGTTATTGCCACGAGGAACACTGGCATGCGAGTCTTCTTTCACGTGCTCAGCAACGAGCCACTGGCGACTGGCATTTTAGTGCGACATAAACAGTGTGACTCGTGATAGTTGCAATAGGATTGGCAGCTCTGACCTTATAAATGGGTAAGCAGCTCATCACTGGTGGAGCAGAGGCAATTGGGGTCGTCGTGCTAATGACTGCTACCAAGTCTGGGTGGTTGCAGCCTGGTCCCGGCAGAACCATGTGAGAGATTGACTAAGCTAGGGATCAGAACCTGAGTGTGAATACAATAATGCTGGGCTGGTGACGATCACCAGAAAGTTATAGGCGTCCCTTGGTGGGGCTACCTAAAGGAAGATGAAATTCACCTTCTTCGCACACTACTGTAGGTGTTGCCGGTCCGTCAAACAAATTCACAGCCCTAATGGAACCACCAACGTTTACGAATGGCGGTATATTGTGGATATGTTTGCACAGGCATACTTCGCTCAAATTCCCCTTGCAAGAAGATGATATCCGCGCGCATAATCGCTGTCTGACACTTGCAACTTCGTGAGATACTTGCGCTGTAAATTCTGGAACAATGGCTCATTTGATATTTGAGGTCACGGCAAGTACATGCAACGCTATTATTGGGTCATATTACAAAATTCCGATGGCTTGAAGATTGAAAACTAGAATACCGGGGATTGCTGCCTAGTTAATTCATCCCCTGGGGAATGAAAGCCGGGCGTCACCAATGGGCTTTCCGAAGCAGACTGTAACTGTTATTCCGACTGTTAGCAACGCCTAGCCAATTCAAAACGAGTCCCGAAACCAGAACAACATTGATTCGTAGTTTCTAAGGTACTGGATTAACAAGTTGTACGCATATAAATATGTACAAACCTTAACTGTACAGCCACAACGCCTAAAAACGAGGACCAGAGCTCAACAAATGCCAATGTCAGGCACCACCGTCACGGCGGTCCAAGTTCGAATCGAAATTATGCCACTTCATTTGAGCAAAATATAAAAAAATTTTGAAGCGTAGTGAGTGATGCATGTTGTACTTGTTCCAGGGTCGACAAGATAAAGAGCATAGTCTCAATAATACACGTATATGACAACAGCAAGTGAGGATTTCCAAGCACGTACTTTACGCAGACCCATCTGCTCCGCGCACTATGAAGCACTGTAAAGGAGTTCAGGAAACCCCGTTCCATGCATTAGCATCCATATTACAAACGACATTTATCATTCGTATGAACTATCTTTGCTGGAATTCTGATTGTTTGTTTTATTCATTTAAATCTTTGTCACAAACCGGACTACTACCGTTGCCTCGAGCGAGAGTCGCTCAGCTTGAATTTCGTTGTGACTGTATTTGGTAATCTCATCTTCTGTAGCTAACCTTTGCTGTAACCCAGCTGCAGTTGTTGACTTGTTGTCCAATTTGGAGCGAAAGAGCCCAGAAGGTTTGATTATTGTAAAATTAATTAATTTGTTGTATATAGTACCGTAGCTATTTGGAATCGACTTTGTTTTGAATTGTGTCGAAATTGGTTGCTACGCGTTGCTCGAGCGTTCCGGTGGCTGGACTTTACAGTACTCAACATCCTTGGCAATTGCTGAGGCATGAAATTACGCAGCGAATCGGCAAACCGTTTCGAATCAAAGGACAATACCCTGCAGGTGAACCAAAACCCTCTGCCCGTAGGTTTTGGTCATGTTTCTTGCTCAGGCTCTAGTATATCAGGTTGTTCTAGGGTTAGCTCGGTTTCCCATAAAGCTAGAGCTGATCTGTTGTTAGCGGAGTTGAAGGAGAAGCAGGTTGCAGAACAATTAGAGTTAGATAAGCAACGTAAGCTGCTCCAGGTGAGGAATGAGACGGAAACAGCGAAACTGCGTTTGGCACTCGCTGAGAAAGAAGGAGATCTAGTCAACAAAGATGAAGTCAAGGGTGGAGTAATGATCAGTGAACATCTTTTTCGTTACCTAGGTGATTGCCACGTGCAGAAAGATGCACCACGAACAACAAACTTGGTTCCAGTTGCGGAACCTGCAGTGAATTATCGTTTGGACTTACCCAGGGTGGAACTGGATTCATTTGCATGCTGCTCGTCAACGTACTGGAGGTTTGTGAAACAGTTCGAATATTACGTCGAAGGTAGAGTTCGAGACGATGGCCAGTGCCTTCTTTATTTGATGCATTACTGCAAGGGACAAGCAAGGGATGCGATTGCCGAATGTGTTATGTTGCTTCCAACAATGGCATACGATAGGGCTAGGGAAATCCTAAAGGATCTGTATGAACAAGATCATGTAGTGGCTCGTTCACTGATTGACGGCTTACTGCAAGGTCTGAAGCCTCTGGTGGAAGATTCGGATGCCCTGAACAAATTGTCGTTAAAAATGCTGAACTATGAAGTTGCCCTCACGCAGATGAATTGCATGTCAGACTTCAACTCATTGCAGACTATGGAACGTATCACTCGAGTGCTACCAACGCGTCTCCTGGATTTGTGGGCTAGGACCGTTGATGATATTTTGGGAAGAGGAGACGAACCGAGGTTCCAAGATCTGCAGCACCTAGTGTCCCGTGAGGCACGGATGGCTCGGAGTAGGTTTGGCAAACTGGCTGCCAGTAGCAAGGCTCAGGGGTATTCGTGGTCATCCAGTTGGAGGAATTATGCACAAAACCAGCATCCAGAAGCCACACGGTTCATGCCAAATCAGGGTAGTACTTTGTTGGTCGCAGCTAATAGGTGTTCGGTATGTAATGGAATACACGCACTTGAGGAATGTCAGCGATTCCTTTCTCGTGATATACCCGGTCGTTGGGCATTGATCAATGAAATCAAGGCTTGTTTTTCGTGCCTCAAGTGTGGACATCTGTCTAGCAACTGTTCTGTTTCCAAACCATGTTCAACATCAGGTTGTCCGAAACGGCACCACCCTCCACTGCATGTTGCACAGAAGCAATGTACCGATCGAGTCACGCAAGATACAACACAAGGGCTGCAGCTGGATAAGCTGGGTACGGACGAGGCAAGAAAGCCTGGGCAGCGGACCAATAATTGTGCGGCTACTCTTAGGCCAGAATGTCGGGTCAGTTTAGGTGTACTACCAGTGCGAGTAGACGGACGGGGGGGGGGGCTCTGTGGAGACCTACGCTCTGCCGGACAGCGGGTCTGATGTGACTCTAATACAAAAAGACATTATGGAGCTGGTGGGCCTGAAGGCATCCCCGACCTCACTTTCGATTTCGACCGTAAATGGGACTACCACTTGGAATTCGGGAATAACGGAGCTGCGACTAAACTCATTGTCAGAGAATGATTTCGTGAATGTAGAGAGAGCCTTTTGTGTCGATAGGCTACCAATCCAAGCAGTCCAGTACTGCACAGATGCGGAAATTTTATCCTGGCCTCATCTACATTGCATCCGAAGACAGAATCTGGAAGATTCGAGAGTGTGGATCCTGATAGGTGCCGACGTCCCAGAAGCACATTGGGCATTAAAGCAAAGATGCGGCAAAAGAAAACAACCCTATGCTGTGAGGACGATTTTAGGATGGATTGTTCTCGGTCCGATAAACCAGGAACCACGCTTTGTGAGGACAGTAAACCACACTGAGAGGGGAATCGACCTCTTAGCAGAACAGATCGATCGACTGTACAATGCCGATTTCTGCATTGGGTGTGCATCGGAAAACTCTCCTTCATTAGAAGACAAACAGGCCGTTGATATGGTTTCCAATGCCACAACCTGGTTGGACGGACACTATGAAGTTGCGCTTCCGTGGAGGAATCCTGAAGTGAGACTTCCAAATAACTATATTGTGGCCAAAGAGAGATTGAAGGGCTTGAGAAAAGGTTTGCGCGTGACCCGGAATTCTTTGACAAATACTCTACAGTAATAGAGGGTTATGTGCGCAAGGGCCACGCCCAGTTAGTGCCCGATGTACAGCTGAAAATGGGTTTTGAGCCAAAGTGGTACCTACCACATCACGCAGTTGCAGGCCCCAAAAAGCCTAGCAAGTTGAGGGTGGTGTTTGACTGTGCGGCTGCATTCCAGGGACGTTCCTTGAATGATTACTTGCTACAGGGCCCGGATACGACAGCAAGCTTAGTTGGAGTGTTGCTTCGTTTTCGAAAGGAATCTGTCGCATTGGCTGCGGATGTTGAAGAAATGTTCATGCAGGTTCGAGTGCCGACGTGAGACAAAGGAGCACTGAGGTCCCTCTGGTGGAAAAATGGTCGACTAGGTGGTAATCTTGTTGAATATCAGATGAATGCCCACCCCTTTGGTGCCACTTCCTCCCCATTTTGTGCAAATTTCGCGTTACGTCGCACGGCAGACGATTGGGGAGGACAGTATGAGGACTACGTCTCCAGGGCCGTGTATAACAACTTCTATGTAGACGACTGTCTTGTTTCTTTGCCCACGCCGGAGAATGCAAGTGTTTTGCTATCCAGATGAGTGAGTTACTATCACGAGGTGGATTCCGGCTTCATAAGTGGGTGTGTTTTCGTAAAGAGGTGCTGGATATTTTACCAAAATCTGAGCTGGCCCATCCCACTTTGGAAATATATGATTGCGCGCCTGTGCCGGAGAGGACGTTGGGGTTAGAATGGAATGCAATAAAAGACACGCTCCAGTTTTCATTCGCAACACGCGAAAAACCTCAAACAAGGCGCGGCTTGTTGTCTATAGTATCATCCGTGTTCGACCCACTAGGGTTGGTTTCACCTTTCACTCTGCCAGGCAAGGTGTTATTGCAATCACTGTGCCGCTTGAAGCTTGGTTGGGACGACCCAATTGGAGAAGAACCCTTACGATGCTGGAATGAGTGGTTAAGAAGTATGGAACAACTATGCGCATTCAAAATTCAGCGTTCTATTATTAGAGGTGACTCACTGAACGAAGGTGTACAGCTTCATGTATTTTGTGACGCTTCTGAAGTCGGCTATGGGGTGGTGGCGTACTCCAGAATGGTTTCAAGGGACGTAGCCCCCTACTGTACCCTACTGTTCTCTAAGTCAAGGGTAGCTCCTCTGAAGACCGTAACGATCCCTCGATTGGAGTTAGCCGCAGCAAGACTGGCCCTTAGAGTTTCTCGGATTCTTATGGAAGAAACTGGAATCAAGTTTGGTAAGATCTACTACTGGACGGACTCTGCTATAGTTTTGCACTACATAAACAACGCTAAAACGAGATTCAGTACGTACGTTGCCAACCGTTTGGCTAAAATCCATCAGTGGTCGGAACCCTGGCAGTGGCGTCATGTCAGATCGGAGGCTAACCTTGCAGACTTGGCATCAAGAGGCACAACATCACCTAGTGATATCAGCTGCTGGTTCGAAGGTCCTAAATTCTTGAGGAACGATGAAACTTCATGGCCGACCAGTCCTACGGTGTCTGCAGCACCACCAAACGTTGAGTTGAAGCAGCCTTCGAGTACAGTTCTCACAGTGTTGCAGGATGCATGGACTGACGCACTTCTAGCTAGGCACTCCAGTTGGTTTCACTTGCTGAAGTCGGTAGCTTGGTTAACCCCTTTTAAAATGTACGTTGCAGTCATGAGAGGCGGGCGAACGGATCTAGGATTGACAACTGCGCCCTTGAAGTTAAACGACATTGCTCAAGCGGAGGAAAGTGTTATTTTGATTGTACAAGCTAAGGTCTATGGCGAAGAGCTAAAATGGCTACGAGACAGGAGCAATAACCTATGCACTAACAAATCTCCGATGAACAGAACCCTATTAAAACTCGATCCAATTTTATTAAATGGAATTATTTGTGTTGGAGGACTACTGAACTACTCCAGTCAGCTTCAGGGTGTGAAACATCCGGTGATACTACCCAAGACTCACCCGATTACAGACTCGATAATCCGATGGTATCACGCGATGGAAGGACACGCAGGGACTTCTCAGTTACTCGCGGAACTTCGCAAATTTTTGGATTGTACAGGGGGGAGCTGCCGTCAAGCGAGTACTTGGAGGATGTTGGAAATGCCGGAAGCATTTGGCGGTCGAAGGCAAGCAGATGATGGCTCCTCTACCAGCCATTAGAGTCCAACAAGGTTGGTTTCCGTTCAAATACGTCGGAATAGATAATTTCGGCCCATTTGCGGTTAAACATGGGCGCAGCATGGAGAAACGATATGGATGCATCTTCACCTGCCTACAGATGCGTGCAGTACATATTGAAGTTTCTGATTCTCTAAGCACGGATTCATTCATTATAACATTGCTGCGTTTCATGTCGAGGAGAGGGGCACCGTCCGAGATTTTTAGTGATAACGGTACAAACTTTGTTGGGGCTCAGAGGGAATTGAAGAACCTAATGGGAAACTGGTCTAGTGATAAAATTGCTGATAGATTGTTGCAACGGGGCGTGCAGTGGCATTTCAATTCCCCACATGCTAGTCACCGTGGTGGTACGCAGGAGACCATGGTGCGCTCGGTTAGAAGAATACTTCTTTCAATTTGTGACGAGCAGCCGATGACTGGCGAAATATTGTTGACATTCCTTACGGAAAGTGAGCGGATAGTAAACGGACGACCGCTAGTGCCTCTGACCTCGGACTGTCGTGATCTGCCAGTACTCACGCCCAATGACCAACTTATCCTTAGGGCGAACCCACGAGATATTCCAACGGATTCGTTGCGCGATAGACTAGTTCGTCAGTGGAGGCAGGCAAACTACCTAACGTCTGTGTTTTGGAAGAGATGGATCAGGGAATATCTTCCACTATTACAACAGCGGCAGAAGTGGATAGCTCGAGAACGCAACTTTAGATCGGGTGATGTAGTGCTACTAGTTTCGGAGGCCTTGCCGCGTGGCCGGTGGCCGATAGGACTCATCGAAAGCTTCTCAGTTTCGGACGATGGTTTGGTGCGAACGGCAACAGTGCGAACTAATGAAGGATTAGTGCTCCGTGACATTAGAAAGATTTGTCTTATTGAGGGCGAACCGGACACTGGTGGTGTGAGTTCAGAGGCCGACTCTTCTCAGGTGGGAGGCGGGTCTTCGGATCTGCCGAATCGGAAGGGACCACCGAGAGTTGATCCACTTGTCAGACTGGGAGCTGCTCTTGACGGTGATAAGTTTTAGGTATTGGGGAACCGTAGGGCGAGCCGGTGCATGAGGCCGACCACACCTAGCGGTGCACGGGAAAAATCCGGGTCGGATTTTGGGGGCCGGTGTAAAGGAGTTCAGGAAACCCCGTTCCATGCATTAGCATCCATATTACAAACGACATTTATCATTCGTATGAACTATCTTTGCTGGAATTCTGATTGTTTGTTTTATTTATTTAAATCTTTGTCACAAACCGGACTACTACCGTTGCCTCGAGCGAGAGTCGCTCAGCTTGAATTTCGTTGTGACTGTATTTGGTAATCTCATCTTCTGTAGCTAACCTTTGCTGTAACCCAGCTGCAGTTGTTGACTTGTTGTCCAATTTGGAGCGAAAGAGCCCAGAAGGTTTGATTATTGTAAAATTAATTAATTTGTTGTATATAGTACCGTAGCTATTTGGAATCGACTTTGTTTTGAATTGTGTCGAAATTGGTTGCTACGCGTTGCTCGAGCGTTCCGGTGGCTGGACTTTACAAGCACCTTGATGTATAACTACCATTGACGGTAACCCATTTACTGTGACCATGGTGAACGATGATTTCAGTTCAGATGCTTAACTACCAACAAATAGATTAAAGGCTGACACCGGAACTGAGTGATTTCGTGAGTTGTGCACATGGCTATATTAGCATATCTACCTGCAGTTGTCTGTTTATTAACAGGATACATTTAAAAGGTTGGCTCGCTACTGGGTCTCAAGTGGGTTTAGTAGTTAGGTATTGGCGCGGAACAGCTTAATTGCCCTTTGTGTCCTCATGATTACACAAAAGGCCTGTGGAGGTACTGGGAGTGATCCTTGCCAAGACGAGATACAATCAGTAGGTTTGTATTACAAAACTTAATTGCTTCGACAAAACTAATGCATGTATGTTAAAGCATGTATTCAGGAATAAGTGTATGACACTGTATTTAGGTATATGCATAATTATGTATACATGCATTGTCACATGTACGTATGTAGCCCTTCGACTCACCCAACGGTCGGCCTGTTAAGGTACGTCGCCCACAAGTCATGCGAAGTTAAATCGTTAGTTCGCAATAACATAATTACTAACCTCATTATATGTGAACGATGGGTGCAATGCCGTTGTCTTTATTATTTTTAGTATGCCGGATGCATTACTTTACGTACGTGTTTGATATGACTACACGTATCTCGGATGCCGTATGATTTCCAAGGCGCCTAAAAATAAGGTATAACAACTCCTTCTGCGATAAACGGCCTGAAGCAAAAACTGGTGGGTGTTCAATAGACTTGATTGCGTCTGCAGTAATAATAATAATAATAATGGTTTATTTCGGAAGCGCCCGAAGCATGCCATGTGCATGATCATGTAGATACAGGTGATGGAATGGACAGATATAATTCATGGAAATATGGAGACTCTCATCAAAATATTGGGTAAAAAGGCTCAGAAGGGTGAATAAGGTAGGATGAAAATAGTATAAACGTATGCACACCACAGAGATTGTGGAGTTTAAATGAGCTCAAGAGCGGATTTGAATGGGCGCCCGGTGAATTTGAAATTCAAGGTCAGGTGGACTAAATGGCTGATCCCGGGCAATTACATATGGAGGCAGACTGGTAAACATGGGAAAGGCTGGAAATCGGTATAAAGAATTGCAGTAGCGAGGAACGATGGAGAAAAATGTGAGGTGCACTGCAGTGGATTAGATGACAATGAAGCATTGGTACTTTGCAGTGAATTGTCGGCGGACGAAAGTCAAGGATCGAACTACCACAAATGAAACGGTAATATCAGATGAAATAGACATTTTGTGATGAGATAAATTACGTTTAAAAGAACGTGAAATAAATTCTGTTGGGTGTAACCAGAGGCAAAGAATATTACCAAATATTGTTTATATCATCAAATTTACGCTGGTATATAAGGCCTAGCGCTACAAAATGTCAGCACCCATCTCGCTCGCTAGCCACGTGAACGACCATGACTGTTGACAATGCCGATACTTTTTCCCGAATGATAAAAGACTTTTACGAAGGTCTGGATGAATTCGCGACCGATTTTCGAGAGTTCCAGCGATGCACAAGTACCAGCTTCTACAATTACAATGCCCGAACATGGAAACAGGCAAAAAAGCGACGGCTAACAATTAGCGACGGAATGAAATATTATTTCGTTAAATATTGCTGTGTCCATCGGCGTCGAAAAGGTGGAGGTGGTTCAAGGTTAGAATAATTGTTTGTTAATGTTTGACTTCATTGTAGATACAAAAACCTGGAGTGCGGAGCATTCGTCACTTTGGTCGCCCAAGGAACTGGATATCGTGTCGCAAAGTGGTGCATGGTCCATAGTCATAGGTTCCAAGTAGGAAATCCTAGTTTATATGTAGCTAACCGAAGACTGACAGCTTTTCAAGAGTCGGTGGTGTTTAACTTGATGGATACGTTCCATAATACTGCTGAATTAAGGGAATATACTAGTCGGATGTTCGATAGGCGTCTGAATAGCATGGACTTTCGGTCTATACGTGTCCGTCACAGTCACGATGCTCGTGGTAACGTAATTAGGGTTAAAGAATTGCTGGAAGGTAAAGGCATTAGCCAGGTAATACACGAGGAGAATATAGTTAGGTTTCTGTTCTTCATACCCTTGGAGGTGATTCCGGTTGCTCGCAGATGCAGCCAGGTGATTCTAGCTGACGCTACTCACCAAATGAACTGCGGTGGCTACGTTTTATGGCACGTAATGATAGTGGATGAAACAGGCTTAGGCCGTAGCATTCTGTATGCTTTGCTGCCCAATGAAAGCACTGCAAGCTACAGACAAGCCGTGGGTTTTCTGCGTGAATACCTGCCCGCAACTAGGGAATGTAAAACGATAGTGGTAGATCGTAGTCTAGCTCAGTTAAACGGGTTCAAGACTCACTATCCTGAAGCCGAGATAGTGTTCTGCCGGTTTCACGTGTTGCAAGATATGCGGAAACGGTGCAACCATCTAGTTGCAGCAACGACTCTAGAAAAGGACCGTGTTTTCCAGTGGATGCGTAACATGGTGTTCGCAAGCAGCGAGTCCGCATTCGAACGCTTTCGGGCTGCTATTCAGGCCCGCAGCTCTGAGGCAATGGGTTACTTAGTAAGAACGTGGATGCCGTTTAAGGATTGCTGGGCGGGTTACAAGGTAAGGCAGGTATTAACTTTGGGTAATTTAACAACCAATAGAGTGGAAACCGAAAATAGGCATCTTAAGACGGGACTGTCACCTAGGTCAACCCTGTTCCAGGTCTGTGACAGAATTCTGAAGCGGGTAGCAGCTTTAAGAGAAGTCTCGCAGGGTAGACTTGGTAAGGATCAAATGTCCATATGCAAGTTCCGTAATGTGCCACATTGGTTGAAACCCGTGTTCGGCAAGCTAACCGTATTCGCCCGTGGCGTTCTCCTTCGCCACCTGCATACAGTGACGATCACTGGCATATCTTTTGTAAAACGCAAGTGGATTGTAACAAACAGTAGAGGCTCCTCCGTTAGGGTTACCGGCGGCAGTGTGCCACACTGCGACTGTCCGTTCAGTCGCCAGTGGATGCTGCCTTGCGTTCACGTGTTGCACGTTGCTCGTGCCACTAATGTCGACCTTTCTACGCTAGCCAATAATCGCTGGTCAGTAGATTGTATGGAGGTGATAACCCTAGCCGGTGGAGACACCATCATCTCGCAAGCGTCGACGTCTACAATAACCACCAAGGCGCAGAAGCTGCGGGAGAGCGAAGATATCGGTAGAGATATTGCCGCAGCATTGGCAAATCTTGGGGAGGAAAACTACAGAACGGCTAAAGCCCAGCTAAGGTTGTTACCAGACGTAATAGGATTGTGGCCAAACGTCAGACTGTGCTACGAGCATCCAGAAAAAGAAGGCGTAGAACGAATAACACACCGGTCGGATATCGCCACTATGTTCGGCCGAGAGAAAGAGACCCGAGAAATATTAGAATGTCCCACAACTTCCAGTACGGCTGACGAGTATGTCCTACGGTCGGAACCGCCGATAAGAGATTTAACCGTAAAACAGGGAACAACGTCTAGAAGGAAACCGTTAATGGAAGTTCGGTTTACCGACGAGAGCGATATTCAGGTTATAGGCAACCCTTTGCAGCGTATCCAGTTCCGCCAACATCGGACAACTACGGCCAACCAATTCCGGATAGCAAACAAGAAACGAAAACTGGACAGGCCGGCGTCTCCAATCAACAAGGACGTTTGCAGCGTTTGCCGGCGAGAGGATCCAACGGTCGACCTGGACGAGGACGTTCAATGGGTTCAATGCCAAACGTGTGGCCAATGGGCACATTATCAGTGCGCAGGTTTTACCAATGAGGACGACTACACTTGTGTGCATTGTCTTGCGAGGTGAACGTGGTCCAAAGAGATTGACAAAAGGCCCTATCCAGGGCCGCCGCATTATGATTCCTGCCATATTGGCATTTGTCTTCCTTATTGATTTTTTATTTGGGCTAGCACAACTAGGTCGATATGGCACGTGTTCACTTCGTGAGTCTTCTTTCGCGCTAGTGAATACTGGATGGTAGATTATATATATATATATATATATATATATATATATATATATATATATAGGACGTACGTCGAGCGATGGCCGGGAACGTTACCATTTAAGTATATATATGCATATATATATATGTACTTATATATATATATATATATTTATATATATACATATGTATATATATATATATGCATATGTATATGTATATATATGTACATATACATACATATATATTTATATATATATATATGTATATCTATGTACATATACAGCCCACTCCCATAGGACGTACGTCGAGCGAAGGGCGGAAACGTTACCATTTAAGAATATATATATATATATATATATATATATATATATGCATATATATATGTATGTGTTTATACATATGTACATATACATACATATATATGTATATCTTTATACATGTGTATGTATGTATATAGAAAAACATATAGATATGTACATATGGACGTACGTCCAGCGATGGCCGGAAACGTTACCCTTATATATATATATATATATATATATATATATATATATATATAGATTTATACATATGCATATATATCTATGGACATATACAGCCCATTCCCATAGGACGTACGTCGAGCGATGGCCGGAAACGTTACCATTTAAGTATATATATACCTATGTATATATATAAATATATGTTTATACATATGTACATATACACATATACATACGTATATTTGTATATATTTATACATGTATATAGAAATACACATAGATATGTACATATAAGCTTATATGTACATCTCTATGTGTCCATAAGGAAGTTCGTCCAGCGATGGCCGGAGAAGTTACCATTTAATTATACATATATATATATATGAACATATATATATATAGATATATATATGTGTATGTATGTATGACGGTGCAGCCTAGTAGCCCAAGTCCTACTGCAAAATATTTCAGGTACCAGACTTGTATTGTTCCTGGCGAACAACATCTACGAAGGATCGTTTGACATTTCTTTACATTCCCCAATTTATGTCGTTCCAAAAAGGTATCCATTTTGCAATACAAATGGACATTATAGCAGATACATAAGAAACAGTCGGTAGACCAATTTCATAATTTTTTTTACGACATATTAGGCCTTACGGCATTAACCGTCAATTGCTATTTTTGCGGTTCCAAGGGGGTATAAATTTTGCAACAAGACGCAACATTTAGGCAGATATGAGCGGAATTGGCGGCAGACTAAAACCGCCATAACCTCTTTCAAATTTAGCGGGGTGATGTGTTCGGTGACCTTGCTCACCGGCGCCCGTTCAAATCCTATTGTGGTAGTTTCATTCATCGTTACCGTCGGCGGACAGGACACAAAACTCACCGTGAAACAGGCAGCGAGCAATGCAAGACGTAGAGGGATGATCAGAAGACAAAAACGATTTAGAAGGATTGGATACGGTAGATGTGAGGCACAGATGTAGAGTTGATGGATGCCTATGATGACGGTCGTTGGGATGATAGCAAGAGAAATGGCAGGTGAGGAACTGCAAGATGCAGAGCGCGTGCACATAGATATATATGCGTAAGTTTATATATATATATATATAGATTAATTGTATATATATGTATAGGTTTAAGAGAAGCAGGAGCAATAACAATGGAGTCCTAGAAAGAAATTATCAGTCAATAGGAGGAGTAGGTAATGTTAGATCAATTGGTTGTAGGATTAACTTTGGAATTTCGTGGTGGGTTAACTTCATGACAAGTGCACGTGGCAGCCCAACGGAGAGAAAAATAGAATGTGGAAGCACAGAAGTGATGAAGACTGTTAGGAGCAATTCATGGAAGAGTGAAGATGAAAGACAGGATCAAGGAAAACAGGTAAGAATGGGTCTAATTATTTGACCAATGTAGGTGCGAGATGTAGTGACGGACCAGAGGAATCGGGTAGTGACAGGTCAAACAATTTGGAACTGTAAGAGAACGTCACGACGTAACATTGTCATTACAATGGTGGAACATGGAAAAGCGGACCACACTGGAAGGTACAGAAAAATGCCTGTAGCGAGCAATAAACGGATCAAGGGATGAAAGCAACGACCGAGGAGACACAGGTAAGAAAACACCAATCAGATCATTTTACTGCAGATGAAACACGAAGGAGGCGGACAAGGAAGCGGGAAGCCCCGAGATAAGTGGACCAGTAATAGAGCAAAAAGGCCACAAAAAAATGAATGCGCAAAGGAGTTGGGGCAATGGAGCTGGAGAGCTGTGTGCCGGCAGACAATTGAATAGGTGGATACTAATCAGGACACTGGAAAGAACCGCAGAGGAATCGCGGGGCCAAGTGAGGAAGATATGGTGGTGGTGATTAGATAATAAATACGACTGTAAAGGATGCGAAGTTTGGAGCGGCGATTTCTAATATGCGGATTGGGCATGGGTGCGGGTGCGGTTGGTGCATCATGGCATGGGGCACGAGGAGGGATTAACAGGGCGACAGGTTTAAGGAAGCTATCAATGGGCGTTCTGAGCAGAGGGTAACACCAAGCGCATAGATGATAGAAGCCAGCAATGACGGCAGGTGGGAAAAGAGGTATTGGCGAGCGTCGACAGAGAAGAGTGGTTAGGACGATAGTGACTCAAAGCAGTGAAAGTTGATGTAGAGAGAGGCAATAGGAGGGAGGACAAAACGGGAAGGTGTGCATACCGTGGTAGGGCGACAAAGACGGGAAGTGGAAACAGATGATAAGAGCTCTAGGTGAACAAGCTGTGGCGGGAAAAGGACTAGGAGCATGCAATTTTCAACCGACAGCATTGGATTCGGTAGTTCAAGAAAAGTTAGGGCGTGCCACCCGCAACCGGTGCTAGTGGGTGGGACTGGCCGTGCGCTGGGCACCCAACCTGAAAAACACTTCGTGAAGTGAACGCAGGAGGTGTGATCCACCAGTCTAGCTGCGCTCGCACATCGTTGCAGACGGCCTGCACGCCCGATGTGCGCCGGCCATAGCGGTGGATCTGACCGCGCCCCGCACTGTTGGGAGTGGCACGAGTGATCATGGATAATTGTACAGGGGACAAAACGACCGCGATGGGGGTGCGTGAACCAGGAATAATTGACCAAGCCGTGAGACCATGGACAGGAGAGCCAACGGAAACAGCAAGTGGTAGACGACCGTGTAGCAATATTATCCAGATGCACCTGCCAGGGAGATGGTAATTACGGTGCCCGAAGTGGTTGGCCGTCAGCGGGGATCACTGGAGAGGGAAAAGGGATAGAGAAGCGCAGTCTGGGTGTGCCCCAGCTGAGAATCAACGGGTACTGAGGAGAAAAAAAATGAATATGATGGATAAGAGATGAACGTAGGTGAGCCATTAGGTTACCTTATGATGACAGGCGGTAGGATCGCTGTGGATCAGTGAAGGCAATGGCCTTAGTTCGCGGGGTGTACCTAGTGGCTTGTGACGCAGAGGTAGTAGAGTTACAGTGTGAGACCTCTTTCAAAGGCCAGGTCGGCGGAGACGAGCTCATTGGTGAGCAATATAGCATTGGGGACTGTTAAGTATGACAAAAGTGCGCGCCTAAAAGCGAACATTGAGGAGGCACTGCGTAAGCTAAGGGGCAGCTTATTCCAGATTTTGGAATAGGCTGACAGAAAGAATCGGGACTTCAGACAGAGATTAGAATGAGGGACAGTGAGAGAGAAGGCACGGTGCCGGATGGGGTAGGAGCAGGGCGCAGCGAATGAGATGGGATAAGAGGTGTAGGCCAGGTTATGGATTAGCTTAAAGAGGAAAATCAGGTTGAGCCTCATGCGACGAATCCATAGAGGCTCAATTTGTAGGAGCTCACAGCGCTGGCGGTATGTTAGAGCTAGGGATACGCCCAACAGCCTTTTGGTGGAGGTACGCTGAACGTTCTCAAGAGATACAAAGGAGGAACGTGGCCAGAGGCTGGAGGTAATGGGACAATATTCTAGGAGTGGTCTCACGTGTGAGAGATACATGGAGAGGCGACTGGCCGGTATAAGGAAACACCGGTTGATCAGGCCTAGGGTTCTCTTAGCCTTAGCGATTTGGAATGATGCCTGTTCTGAGGAGTTAAAGGAACAAGAGTAGCGCACGCCAAGATCGGTAACCATGGGGTGTATGGGGATGGGCAGACCGTCCAGACAAATTTGGCCGGGTGGTACCGTGCACTTGTACGGTAGGGGGAAGCTTTTCTCCGCAGAGAATTTCATGAACCACGAGACGCACCAAGTTTGGAGAACGAGTAAGTCCTGCGATATGTTGCATAGAGTCACGGATAGGTCACTAGGGAGGAAAGAGTACACTATTTTTATATCGTCGGCAAAGAGGAAAGGAGTGCCGTGTCGAATAGAAGAGAAAATGTCATTGATATAAATAAGGAATAGTAATGGGCCTAGGACACTGCCTTGGATGACGCCGCTAGTAATTGGTTTGGCGGAAGATAGGTGGCCGTCGACGAGCACGGCTTGTGATCTGTTAGAGAGATAGGAGGATAGCCAGGAGAGGAGAGGGTCAGTAATTCCGAGAGATCGGATTTTGGCCAACAGATGAATATGGGGAACACGGTCAAAAGCCTTAGACATGTCGAGGTACAGGACAATTACAGAGTTGCCGGCGTCGGCAGCAGACGATAGAACATTGAGAAAGTCAAGCTGGCAGGAAGAGCAGGAACGGGAGTTTAAGAAACCATGCTGACCAGGGTTCAGCAGGTTGTTAGATAAGAGGTACTGGACAATGTGTCTTTTGATAATTCTCTCCATAATTTTGTAGACTACTGGGGTGTGATTGATGGGCCGATAGTTATCTGGGTCGTGTAATACGCCCTTTTTGAAGCGCGGAACTATAACAAAGGATTTCCATTGAGGGGGGACGAAACTGTGAATCATGAAGGTGGTATACATATTAAGTAACAATAAAGGGAGGTCAGGACCACCGAAACGGAGGAGGGCCGGTGGGAGATCATCTGGTCCCGGTTTCGAGGAAGGTTTAATAGACGAAACTGATTTTTCAATTTCTAGATGAGTGAAGGGAATCGATGAAAGAGAGGCAGGGGAGCAGGGCTGGATTGTAGGAGGGGGAATACCAGGACAGCTTATAAGGGAGGAAGGAAAATGCTCATTGAAGGCCTCAGAAATAGATGCAGGAGTATTAACGGTAGATGAGCCGCAGATGAGGAACTTGGGCGAGATATGATTGGATTGATTGGACCTTTTACTAAGCAGGTTGGACAGGCAGCCAGTTTTGTTTGGGTGTGCTAGGGCGATGGCCTCTTGCCTTCTCAGATGCGAATCGATCATGCAACGCAGCCTCATTTGTAGCTGGTTTATGCGCAGGAGAATTGTAAAGTCGTGTGATCTAGCGAAGGTATGTTGCAGCTTAGACAGCTTACGCTCTAAAAGTGACGGGTTTGAGGTGCTGGAATTGGGGCGTGGGTCGACACATGGGTTGGCGGTATTTAGGCAGTGTAGGAGGTTGGAGTAGAGAGAGTTCACGACAGTGAGGGGATCGGATGAAAGAAAAAATGTGTCCCAGTTAAGGGAGCGGGTTATCATTGGCACTAGGGGCCAGTTACAGGAACGGTAGGAAGTCAGAACAGGGGGAGAGGATTGCATCGGATGAGAACAGCTGAACTTGCACCTGACAATACGGTGGTCACTACCCGGGAAGTGATCAGTAATCTGGGTGATCATATCAGGAACATCAATGGAGAATACTAGGTCCAAGATGTTGTTCCCCCTAGTAGGGCAGGAGACATGTTGGGTCCATCCACCAAGACGGACACAAGAAAGGAAGGTGGAGAGGGCGGGAGGGCTAGTATGGGAGGACCAGCAAATTGAAGGAAAGTTAAAGTCACCCGCAATAATTTTTGCACTGGCAGGGTAGTCAAGCGCAGCATTGAAGACGTCCACGGCAGAGTCAATTTTTGCAGGCTCCAGACCCGGGGGGACGTAGACGCAGCCAAGGAGGAGGTTCTGGCCGGAGGCGTGAATGGATAGCCATAACGAATCCTCAATAAGGAGAAGATGGGGGTGGTCGATAACACTAGCGTGGATAGTGCATTTGACAAAGGCTAAACAGCCCCCTCCCCGCCTGGACTGGCGGGTGTTCGAGAAGCACTGATACCCAGGTATGCGAACAAGGTCAAGCGAAGCATCATCTGACAGCCAGGATTCAGTTATTAGTATAATGTCAGCGTTTGACGTAAATGCCAAAGATCGCAGGTGCGATATTTTTCTAATTATTGAGCGAGCGTTAATAAGAACTAGTAGGACTGAGTTCAGTGTCGGTGTGCGCAAAGCATGGATGCCAGGTGCAAGACTATTGGAATCGCTGTGGCGATAGGAGTTGGGTCTCAGTGGGGATAGAGCGTCAGTAGAAGGGGGAGGGCAAGCAGTGTTGGGTGGGGGACGGAAAGGAGAAGCGTTAGCATTAGGCGCAGCCGATCGCTGTGGGTGATCAATACGGTGGGTGTGCAGCACACCGCTGATGTGGGCCGGAGGGGTGTCACACGGTGCAGAGGGAGGTGGCACCATATGGCAAGGTGAGAGGTTAAGAATATCTGTCGAAGCGGGGTGGATAGGGGGGAGTGCGTGGTGTAAGGTGCTGAGTGGCATGGCCTCGAGTGGGGAGCGAACAGTGATATGAGCCTGTGAAAGTTTATGGATATGGTCCATAGGGCGACTAGCCATATGGCCACGGGTGCGGAGGGCACCGGTCAGGAAAAAAACGAGATCTTGGCTGCAGGTAACCTACCTGTTGGGCAGAGTCAGTATAAGGCCGGTAGGTCGGTATGGGGGTGAAGGCATGTGGGAGAGTAACTGGGACGTAGTGTGAGGTGGGGGGCGGGAAGGGAGTGGCGAAATTTGGAAAGGTTTGGAGGCTCATGAGGGGCAGGGGAGCCGGTAAGTGGGGGGGGGGGTGGGGCGAGGAGGCGGGATACAGGTACGAACCTAGAGTATCTGCTGGGGTATGTACGTGGTACTTCAGGGTTAGATGAGGGTTGGTGGAGGTGAGCAGGGGGGAACAGCGGAAGCATGCTGGGGCTATAGTATGGAGGGTTGGTGTTTGGGGCGCAGGGAGGGATATACGTTAGCAACGGAGATGGAGGGTTGGTGTAACCCATGCGATCAGAGAGGGGGAAAGACAGTGGAAGGGGGTGCGAGGCAGTGGAAGGGTGAGTAGCACTGGCAAGGCCCTGAATGTCACTCCTACTCAAAGGGACGATGGCGTTAGACGGATCCGGATGGTGGCCCAGTTGGTTATCACCTGGAGGATCCGAGAGTACGCTATAGGCAGAGGCCGATTGAGAGTGGGGGGTAATAGGTGAGGTGATTAGTTGGGCAAGTGCGGACCTGGTAGGAGTACCAGGTAGGCTTATGGGGGGATTAGAGCGGCACTTATGAGGATAGAAACGAAGTGTCGCGGCTGAGCTAGCAGATGGTGGGTAGTTTGTAGAGTCGTTAGAGCGAGAGCGGCGGGTGACAACACTTGTCAACGGCTCGCAGGACGGATTGGAAGTAGTACGGCGGGGGCTGTTGGTTGTACCAGGGTCTTGTTTTGGCTCAGAGACTATGACGGGGGAGCGCGGCTTTAATACTGAAGTGGAGTGCCGCTCGGGGTCTGTGGTCGGGGAGCGAAAGCTACTGCTAGTAGAGGCTACTGGGGGAGATGGTAAAAAAGGGCGTTTGAGTGGAAGCGGAACCGGGGGTGGGGAGTTAGACATATCTAAGTCGACAGTTTGCAGGCAGGCATGGCGAGGCGCTGGGCTCGCCTTTGACTTCTTGACAGAGGGGCATTGGGTAACCATGTCGGTTACAGTGGGGTCAGTCTGCATGGGCAAGGCGGAGTTATTTCTCAACGAACGAAGTATTTCCCGTTGGAGGGGGATTTTATCAGAGAATATCTTGATATCCTTATACGGCGAAAGGGCAGCAATGGTCGACTTGTTGCTAATGAACTCTGTAGCTGTTAGATCGTCCGTGAATTGGAAGAGCAGGGGGCAACTATGTCGCTGGGACGTTTTACGTAGCCTCCTGCAATGGCATCTATAGTGAGCCATGTTGCACGAACTTAGTATGTTGTGTTTCGCCAAGGAAAGTGGTAAGCGGTCTGGAACAGTAGAAAAACCACTGCGTTCTTGGAGTTGGCAATGCGGTGGTATATTTCAGTAGACACGGAGTCGAGGAGGTGTCCCACAGAAACCAAGTTCTTGGGCGATGTAGCGGCTACAGGGTCAAGGAGAGTAGCCAGGGGTGAAACCTTTGAAAGGATTTCACCAATCAGCTCGACCTTGTTACTAAGTTCGACGAAACTCTGCTTTAGGCCATTAGGACTATTAGAAGCTTCACCGTCGACGTTAACGAGGGTGACAGAGCACGGCCTGGTTTTTGGGAGGGGTTGGGTGCGTTTGGATTTGCCAGCTTTAGCGATACGATTTTTCCGAGTACTGGTTGGGGGCCGGGATAGCATGATAAGTAGAAATATATGGCGGAGGTAAAAAGGTAGCAGGAAGTCAGTCAACTAGACAGAGACAAGCCAAATGTCTGAGCAGACCAGGAGTGTTCCTGGGTGCTATGTGTGCAAAGGTCTAGATGAGACCAATGTGGCAATGAGGTACGGGCAGTGAGCTATATGACCCGCTATATATACTGTTAGGCCTAGGAGACTTGGGACGATGAGGAATAGTGAGATGGAAGGAATTTTGCTGTGTGGTGTGCACAGGTTGAACCCCACAGGATACGGTAGGTATTCAGCTGTTGCTTGGGTCACAACAGCAGGTTTTGCGGGAGAGTATATTGTAAGTATGGGGTCAATGGACCGGGTGGAACGAAAGTGCGCTCTTATGGCAAACAAAAACATGAATGGAGGCACAGTGGGACAGAAACTTCAAAAGGTGCACCGGAGGATGCGTAGCGAAAATAAGGTAGGAGTTGGGTTATAGCGATGGGATGTAAAAACGCTAGATAGATCCTACTATGTCGAGAATCAGGGGAGATTTGCTAGATAAGCCATGTAGAATGTAATTAAGTGGAGTTAGAGCAGTGCATAATCAATCTAGTCTATAACTCTAACTCGCGATAGGTACTAGCGTCTGCACTTTGGTGTGCCGCAGTTGTTTACACAACTAGGTCACGGTTTCAGGTAATTAGGTGGTGTATACTAGGGTGGACACAATTACAAGTCTAAACAGTGGTAAATGCAAAAAAAGAAAACGAGACAACCTGGATTTCACGCGGGGGATACTCCCGATTTCGCAGGCAGGCTGTTAAAATTCCTTTAAGCCGATCGCAAAAATAAAGATGAACATTACAGGCGTTATGCGAAGATGCAGGGCGCGAATTGGTGTACGCTAACCAAACATAGGGGTTCAAAGCTCCGTTCGTGAGCCCAAGAGAGTAACAACCAGGCTAGCCATATTGAGGCTACTACTTGATTGATAACTGATAACTGCATACTTCGTGACCGTGGTCAGGGCACATGCACAAGGCAAGATCAGAGAAAACAGCAGTACATAACAATGTTAGATATTTACTATTTTGAAATCCAAGAATAACACAGTAATCGAGATAAGACTGTAAAGTCGTGTAATGTTTGAGTGAACTAAAGTGTTATTGGTTAGAACGGGAATTGGAAACCGGTTTCGAGTTCGGTTGGGGGGGGTGGATAGCTGGACAAACGTGGGAATGCTGATATAAGCGACAATAGAGAATGTTGAAAAGTGTAGTGGTCGCTAGGACCAGAAAAATAATAGGCTTTTGATATCACAACATAGACAGCAAGTCGAGACAGCAGTAATACACGATATGCCTTATGGGTGCCGGAAACAGGCTGCGACGGGTCACGGCATCCAGAAATGGATGGGAGGGCGTACCAACTGGATGGTTGGACGGTCACTTAAGAGTAAACGGGCGGGAGAGTTACCAAAGAACAAGATTAAAAGTAAAGTCTGCATACGGCTATCAACGTGCAGTCAGATATGACAGCGAAGTACAGAAGATTGACTCAACACCGGGTAACTAATTGTGGGATGGGAAGCATGTGAAATAAGTGCAAAAGAGTCGAATGTGATAATAAGACAGTCTTTCTGTGCAGGTGAGTTCAGTGTCATATGGAAATTCACATGAAAGCGAAAAAATTCGCGAGGAATGCAGTGATCTTTTGAAGAGCATGAATGGTTTGCAGACGCAGAACGGACTCTTAAAGAGGAGCCGTCGAAGAAACAGACTAGTGGAGGCAAACGCTACTGATGCGGCTAGGCAGAAGTTAGAGGAGTGTAAAGATAAAAAATTTCTTTATATGTGGTGAAAGAATTATTGACCACTTTCTGGTTGGCTACTTAAGGCTAGCATTTTGTTCCATGAAGACCTTGGTTGCAGTTGATGATAGGTAGAATGGTGAAGGAAGCGGGCAAAAAGGGGCTAGTTTGACGAAGTTAGCATAATAGGCTGAGAACGCAGCGGCGAGGGCTGGGTTCCGGTCACTGGTTTTGCCTTGCAAGTGGAATGAGTTGAATTGTTGAAATGGGGTGCTAGAAATGGATGTTGAGCGGGTGTGGGGTGATGAATAATGTTAGGAATCAGCTCTGCGATCCGGCGAAACTTTCATGAGGGTTTGTTACTCCGGTTGTAGGATTGTGGTCAGCCGTTTACTGTGTCCCATATAATGTCGGCAGGCGAGAGTATAGGTTCAAACCATTGTCCATCCGATTGATGAAAAAGTCTAGTCCGGGAGTAACGTACAGTTGGCCGGAGGTCACTCAAGTAACCAATGCGATTTGAAAGGGATCAGGAGTGTAACAGCCTGGAGAGTTTTCCAGCCGTGGGTTGGTGTTATCGTTTTGATGGAAACCAGAAAATGAACATTTTTTTATCTGAACATTTATTTATCATTCGGCTGGTTGGCCGGTCTATTAGGGATCCCTGGACGGAGACTGGTAGCTTTTAGGGTAGTTGGGTGGAAGTAGAGATTTAGGTAGGTATCAGTTAAGTGGTGGCTGAGGATAGGGGGTCTATTTGGGAACCAGGAATAATACAATAGTACAGGGTATAATCTGGAAGAGGAATAGGAAGGTAGCGGTCTGGTCGATTCGCCAGCTGTGGTCGAGGACGGCAAACAGCGACGAAGAAGGAAAACGCTCACTGCCCAGGTGAGGCTTTTTCATGCGAAAGCAACCGTGCTGGTATTCCGCTGGGTCACGAGAAGTCACAGATATACGGACCCCGGTTACAATGGAGTCTTAACATGTGCAAATGCGCAGAGAAGTGAGGCTTAGTGACTGAAGAATAGTAATCTGTGTGGTGAGGCTCCAGCATACGAGAAAGGCGAAAGAAAAGCAGGATGAGGCCGCTGTGTTCTAGCATGAGACAGAGGAATTAGGTGAAGGTGAGCACCTATCACTTAAAGACAAAACAGTTTTTTTAAAAACGAGCCACGGTCAGTAGACATTTTGGATGGGTAGGTGAGTCAACAACGTAGCAGACAAATCACCTCTGCCTATTGTTATCACTGTCACTGCGTGGGCTCGAGAAGAACATAGAAAAGATGAAGCTGTGGATGGTAAGCTATAGAATTGCGATGATTACGTTTTTCATTCCGTCAACCAGTACGGGTGATGTTTAGCCCATAGCTGCAAACCGTATGCATATCATTGCCGGGGTGCCGCCAGAGTAGAGGCCGCATAGTATAACTGCTCCAACGGTGTATTTACTTTTGCATTGGACACCGGCAAGCTGGTTAAAGGTTTTGCAGGGAACCCACAAAGGTTAAAACTGAGAAAAGCGGGGTAGGCAAGCATAAGCAGGAACCGAGCACCAGGCATAACGGTGAGTCAAAGTCAGGTGACGTCTACGGGATTGGCATTGTTCTAACAGATCTTCGACCTGGTTTTAATTGCCGGCGAAATATATATATGCAAATTATGGTGTAAAATGGCATGATCTGATGAGGAGGGAGAAGAAAAGCGAGTGGAGCATACCCAGGATGTGTATATATAATGTCTGTATCTGTGGGTATGATTATCGGACGGGTCATGAGAAAGAGGTCGGACGCAAAAGACTGGCTCATTGTGGTCCAATAATCAAGACAGTCTTCATAAGCTTCGTCTATGTTATTGTTATTGCGGGTCATGCGAACCACAGAAAATGCGTCTAGGATTCTGCATAGGGCTTCTTTGAATTGTTTTGGCGGGCGACACGATCGCAGCGAGTCAGGAAGCTTATTACAGAGGCTGGGGTAGATAACCGAGATATATATGGATCTGACTGAGGGCCTAGGTTAAAGGTTGTGATGGAGAATTGTCTGGGACAACGATAGTAAGGAGTCTCACTAGAGAAACCAAGTGGCTTATTAGGTGAGTGGACTTTTGAGTGCAGAAATTGGAAGAGAAATGAAAGACTGAGCTCAATACGACGTAACTGTAGAGGTTCAAGCCGTGGTGGGTCGCACCCAGCTCGGTTGTTAAGGTTGGAAGAGGTACCAAGTAATTTTTGGTGAAGGAGTGTCGCAACTTCTCTATATTGACCCAGTAGGCCTTTCGCATCAAGGTAGAGACCAGGGGGCAGTATTCCAACAACGACCTGGCGTGTGTTTTGAATATCGGGAGCTTGCTCTCCTGAATACTGTATGTTCTGAGGATAAGTGCAATCATCCTTCTTGCCTCTCCAATTTGGGTCAATGCTTGTTCACCGAAGTTAAAGGAGCCTGAATAGTGCAGGCCCAGGACTTTTACCACGTGAGTAGAGGAAATCGGCAGACCTTTTACTGTGAGGGAGCCAGGTGGATCATGGCATTTGTAAGACAAGAGAGAGCTCTTAGCTGCCGAAAACTTCATCAGCCATTGAGTACACCATTCGTCAAGGGACCTCAAGCCTGACGGAACATCACTGACAGCTGAGTGCAGGGCGTTCGCCTCAAAAGTGTAGACTAGTTCTATGTCGCCAGCAAAGAGAAATGTCATGCCATGACGCACCACTTGGAAGACGTCACTTATGTGTTTAGGAAGTAAGAGAGGACCTAAAATGCTACCCTGTATGACCCCGCTAGTATTTTGTTTGAGCCGAGGGGATGTCCCGTTGACGATGACGGTTTGAGAACGTTCGAAGAGGTAAGATGATAGCCAGGACAGAAAGGGGTCAACGACTCCGTAGGATTTAATTTTTGACCATAAGCGAGCATGAGATACACGGTAGAACTCCTTAGTCACGTTGAGAAATATGATGATTGAATTGTTGCTGTCTGCTTCAGAAATGAATAAACTGAGGAAGTCCATCTGACACGTAAGGCACGAACGGGAATTTAGGAACTCATGCTGAGATGGGTTGATAAGGTTTCGAGACGTCAGACGTTTTGCAAGGTGGTCTTTTACTATCCTCTCTATGAGCCTGGAAACAATTGGGGCGTGGCTTGGGGGGCGATAGTTCCCCGGATCATGCAAAAGCCCATTTTTGTGTTATGCAATTATACAGGACGCTTTTCATTGAGCCGGGTAGATTCCGGACGACATGGATAATGCAAAGAGATTCAGCACTGGGAGAACTAAATCAGGTCTCTCAAACCAAAGCAAAACAGGCGGAAGGTCATCAGGCCCTGGATGATAGAAGGGTTTAGTTTTGGCTAGGAATTTCCTGATGTTGGCGGTGGTTAATGTTATGATTGATATTGCGTCCTGTGTGAGCATCGGGTAGCAGAATGGCGGTGGGTTAGTGTCGTAATAAGAGCTGAGGAGAGATGGCGGTTGAAAGCCTCAGCCATATCGTCTAGCGAGTCAAGGTGGGTGCCATTTTGGAAAGGAATGGGATATTGTTGTCTTTGCTGGGCGAGTTGCGAGATTTTAGCGGCCTAGAAAGAAGCTTCACAATATGAGGCCGTTGTATTGCCGTTTACTATTGCTTTTTGAGCTTATTCTTGGTTGCTGCATAGAGATAACGGAAGAGTCGGCTTATTCTGAGTGTTAGACAGAAATCTCGACTACTGAGGAATTAGTTCTGGAGCTTACAAACCTTTTGTCGGAGTCTGTCAATTTTGGTAGTCTTGACTCTAATATGCCTAACGGTTGAGGAAAGCCAATTTATGGAGGAAAGCAACTTGACATAGAACACATCAGCTGTTTTTTGCGGATCGGATGTGAGGAAGAAATCGGACCGAACAATGCCCCGGAGGGAGGTAGGCAACTGGGCCCAGTTAGTCAGTCTATAAGAGTTTTAGTTTTGGATTTCGACAGCTCCAGGTAGGCATGATTCTTGCTTAACAGTAAAGTCACATATGACCATTTTGTGGTCACGACCGGGAAGGTTTTGTGTGACAGAGACGTTCACGTCAGGGAGGCCATGGGTGAACACCAAGTCGAGGACATTGTTGTGCCTTGTTGGAGTAGAGGCTTGCTGTGTCCAGCCTGCGGTGTAGGTGTCCAAAAGGAAATCGGATGAATGATAGAAGGCAGTCATTGCATTCCAACAAATACCCGGGGTGTTAAAGTCTCCTGCTATGATCTTTGGACCTAAAGATAGAGTAGAGATGTACTCGAAAGCCCGAATGACATGCAAAAAATCAGAGTAGTTAGAAGTAGGTGCCCAGCAGACGCACCCAATATGCTACAAGTTTTCAGGAATAAGGAAAGAGAGCCGGAGAGAGTCGGGAATACAGTGAAGCACTGGGTGGTGGAGGAGAATTGAAGTAAATTTATGTTTAATTTATGCACGATAACCACCGCCTTGGCGGTTCTCTCCGCTGACTCGAAAAGATTTGAAGCCTGCCAACGAGACAACTTCAGTTGGGATGTGATCGGCTAAACATGGTTCTTTAACCAGGACAAAGTCAAAGCTAGAAGCAAGTACGTGTTTCCTCAAGCCAATAATTTTTTTTCGACAGCAAACGGGAGATTAGCAGTAGGAGGGAAAATTTACCTGTATCTTTGAGGTTACAAAGCGCCAGGGTTCCACGTGAGGGAAGCGGATGAATGTTGGGGCCGAGTAAACTTCCGGCAGCCGGGCTGTAAATCAGGAGGGTGTCACCAGGGGGAGTAGTAACTGGGCTGGGGAGATTGGCAGGTGGGTTACATGGTAGTGGTTTTTAGGGTACGGTGTGGTCTCCTATAAAGGGCGCCTGATTGAAGGGTGTCAAGTCCATGGAGACATCAGGATGGTGACTGCCTAAGAAAGCAGGTTGGGTGGGACACTCTGGAAGACTAATGGAGAGCGGCATTGGAAGCGGCGGTGGGTGACTAGCTCCGGGCAAACGATCAAGAGATACAAGGACGGTGTCTAATGAAGCTTTTGGAGGGAAACTATGATAAAATCGGGGAATGTTATGAGTGGCGATAGCGGGTCGGTATGGGGGCCAAGGGTTCCATTAGAAATACCGTCGGTGACCGACTAACACTCAAGAAGTCCAGTAGAGATTATTGCTGGATAGTGAGGTGATTTGGTGACGCGGGATAATAGATCTGGAGGAAGACATGGCGATTCTAGGTGGGACCTCCGGGGCAAACCATGTATAAACCGGGGGAGAGTTAGTAGGGGTGCTAGCGAGTCAGTATGGGGGTGGGGACCAGAGGTGGACAGGCAACCACGGTTTTGATAGCGGCCTAGTGGGGAGGGTGACCAATGGCAGGGTAAGTGGGAGCAGAGTGAGACGAGAATAACTTTATGGGTAGAGTTTCCGGAGACGGTGGGCATCTCACAGGGCTCCACGGAATGAGTGTGAGGGGGTAGAGTAGTAGCAAAAGAGATATTGACGAAAGAGGCTTTGGTATGTGGGGTCAGTTGGCATAGCGTGCAGAGGGGTCAGAGTAGAATACTGCAATGTTGGGTGGTGAGAGGGCAGAGGATATTGATGTTGCGGTGGGCAGAAAAGGGCCAGGCTCGGACCACATGTCAAGTTACCGGTTGGCATCCATGCTGGTAACCCGTCCTGCATGATTCGGGTTTGGTAGTGTTAGCGATGGAGGTGGTAAACTTAGTGGAAAGTTTGTTATGTGGTACTGGGTCTGTAGGCTTGACGGCGGCGGTGTCTGTGTTGGTGGATGCGGTACGTAGCAGTTGAGCACGTGGAACTCCGTGGGACCAAACAGATGCGCTAATGCGCTAGAGCCAGGGTGAGCGATGCTGTTCTTTGGGAAGGGCCGTGGAGGAGGACGATGATGGGTAAAAGGCTGGTTAGCTGGAGTGCGAGAGGTCATAGGTCGACTGCCGATTGGAGATGGGAGCGTGATGATGTTATTGCAGAGGGGGTCTTGACTATTAAGAGCAACGGGTGACGGGGGGACAATGTGACCGAAGCACTAGGAGACAACGGTGCCGCTAGCTTTTCGGTGCGGGTTGGCACGTTTGAATCTGGCGATTTGTTGGCCCGTTTGGCGGATGGAACTAGGCTTGAATGGCTGCTAGCTGAGAGGAAGGGCTGTGTTGCTCGCCTGTGGGTAGACAGTGGTGGAGGCTGGGGTTCAACTTGAGGTCTTTGGGGGGGACTTTGTGGTGTCGGAGGCGAAAGGGACAAATCAGGGTCCACGTTTTGCAATGGTGCACTGCTCAAATGGAGTGGTGGCGAGTTATTGAAGGTGTGAAGTTGTTCAGGGGGATAGGGTGACACTGGATCAGTGGGTGGTGGGAGTTCTTGGTTGCCGGCAATTGATCTAGGAACCTCTCTCTGGAGCAGGGTTTTGTCAGAAGTAATTTTTACATTTTTGAATGAGGTGGACTTTGCGATAAACCCTCTCTTTCTAACGAATTCCACGGCTGCACTCCCCTCCAGGAATTGAAACCGTAGAGGGCACATGTTTCGACGTGACCGTTTTCTGAGTCTTCTGCAGGAGCACTCACGGTGTGACATACTACATGCCGTAGGCGTGGACTGTTTACCAAGGAAAGGGCAAACGATCTGGAACATGAAAGACTACGGCGTTTTTGGAATCGAAGCTTGTAGGCCGACAGCTAAGGTGTGTGTTTAGCAGCACAATTTATCCTTAGAAAGTTTACACCATACTGAGCGAAATGAACTATTCCGTCATATCAAAACCAAGAGTGACATCGATTTCTGGGATACAATGCTACTAATTATTAGGCAGACATGGATTCCAAAAGCATACCAGGTCACGTTTAAGAAGGAAATTTATTGAAATTTGGCAGAACAGTTAACCTTTCTCATAGCTGTAGGGTTACTGGAGACCTGGCAAATTTTCGATTAAATATCTTGGGTAGGAACGTTTCAGGGTACCAGACTGCCTCGAACCCTTTTTGGAAGTGACGCCGCCCGCTGACCTCAAACAGCAACAATGAGTGGCTCAGTTCAGTTGAGTTCAGTTTACCCTGCGCGGGACTTCGTTCGGTGGGGCCATAGTGCGCTCCGATGGTTGTGTCCTCCGTGCGGTTTAGTACCTTTCAACACCAGGTGTTCTTTCTTAATCTGTAGGGCAGAAAGTTTGTGCAGTGTCAGCCCTGGCAGAGAAGGGGAAACCTGTAGATATATTGTCTGTGACCCTAAAACTACCTCAAATAATTCTGGTATGTCGTCACCCAACACCAGTCTGCTGCTCTCTTAGAAGCATAGACCATCGTTGCATTGACGGCCCCCTCCAGGAGCTTATTCCGATTGAATATCATTGTCTAGGAATTATCTTGCCCTAATATGGAGCCCCGTTGCTTCCTTTGTCATCTAGAAATGTAACTCCCACTGTGATCAAAGAGAGAAGGTATTCTCTATTTTTTACACGACGGTTTCTTCACTAAGTTAGAGGTTTCTGTCAAATCCCCGCGAAAATGCCGTCTTTTCATTGGGGACAGATCCAGGGAACGGAGAGGCTCCGTGTAGCTAGCCCGCTTCATCAAGAAAATTCGTCTGTTCCTTCTTATTCGTCGTTACGATAGGGGACCTAAGGGGAGAATGAATATGAGGGGTTATAACCAGGCACATCAAAAAAATGCGCAGTGACAATCAAATGTTGAAAATGGGAATTGAGCTGTATGCACCACAGATCCAGTCCGCACTGTGGTTCGCAACCGCGTCATGTCAGTTCGGTTCAGGTCAAGCCAGGCCAGGCTGCACCGAACAGGTAGCTGCCGGGCCAATCGGGCTTCTGAAATTCTTCCTTATGTGTGCACAGAAATCTGCAGCTACTGCTAAGACTGTTGCTTCCTTCCAGTTTGGTTGCACGAAGTGGTTCCTTCCCTCAGTTTGACCGAAACTGGGAGGGGTAAAAACGCTCTTCTGCTGGTTGAAGGCGAGAGACAACCACGTTGTGCGCATTCGACTAGACTTAGTGTCCCAGATGGCAGGAGAGGACGGAGGATAACTGGAGTAAATTTCGGGTGCCTCCTAACCATCGGCACTTTATTTCCGTGTGCAATACTTCTCACCCGGCATCCTGGATTCTTTCCAAATGCTCTAATACTTCTTCAGGTATTATATTCCACTTTCCCACTGCTCTAGTTCTGAAAAAGTTCGCTCAAACACCTAGCCAAGAGCGCGGCCTCCACAATGTTATGCTATTGCCTCGTCTTCTGACCGTTGGCCTGTTCAAATATATCTTGAGCAATCATTCCTAATAAACAGCTGAAGATTTTGAACACCCCAGCAAGGACCTTTCCGAGTTTGTAAGGTCGATTAGACCTCACTCCGCGGTTTCCTTTGTAAACGCGTACTTTGGTCCTTTGTACTGCGTGGACCACCTGCACGGTATTGTAATGTGCGGCATTGCACGAATATGTTAACCAGAACAGTATTCTCCACTACCCGTGAGAACGGGAAGGCAATTGGGAGAGTAGTGGTTAGCGTGTATTTGGGAGCGTGCGTGAGAGCGTGCGCAAGAGCAACGGTAAAATGGGAACCACGCTTGGCAATCAGCTTTCAGTCAAACAATAAACGTGGCAAAAGTATGAACGAAGATGGCCGCGGCTACAAGTCTTCTTTCCCCAGGCGAGATTTTCATGTTCTGCAGACTTTGTTTATCCTTCAACCATCCCAGTGGCTACTAATTGAACACTCTCTAGACAGGATGCATCCTTTTACAAAAGTCCCTAATCCTGTGTGCTCTGTTCTAAATGTGGCCTCAGTACTGCCTTGTGCATGGGTACGAACACCTCAACCTTTATTTAAGAGAGTAACGAGCGCAGTCGAGAGAGCTCGTTTATTACTATATAAGCGATCAGTCTGTGCTGTTCAGTGCACTTAAAGTCTGGAGCCATTTTGAAGCTGAAGTCTCTTGATGACCGTTAACCTCCAACTATAAATGGTACATTTTCTCCCATGACCTTCACCCCCAATAAGTCTCTGTATGGTAGATAGTTCCTGCCCTCTTTTGAGGGCATATTCCACTGCGTCAGCAGCACCCTCAGGTGGGGCCCAGATGGACCCCAAATGGGCAAACGATCAGACTAAAATGGCCGGTTTAGTTTACTACAATGCTCATCGTCACCGGAGCCCCGATTAGTCCCGGGTATAACACACGTTTGAGCAGTGCTGGCCAAATTTGCAACGGATCCCGAAACCAGAAGGCGATTATCCGTGGTATTCAACGATACTAGATTATTGAATGAACAGTGACACCAAAAAGATACAAACCTCAATAATGAGATCACAAGGACTCAACAAACGAGAAACTGAATTGCGGCGTGCGAGCAAGGAGCACGTGCGTCACGCAGGTCCAGAAAAAGGATATGACAAAGTAGCGTTCTGGGCGCGAACAAACAACAATTGGTCCATAAAAACAAACAGTTCTTAAGGACACGTCAATGGTGTAGGCACGTGAGCGATGTTAAGGAAAACACTGAATCGCAAAGGTTTTAGGAGGATTTTCCACAACCGGTCGTTACACCGCCCACCAAAATCCTCCCGAATCCTTAGCAGAGTCAAAGGTTTCGTATTAAGGTACTGATTCTTCCTACCAACCTAGACCCTGCTGTCATTGCGCGCGCCTAATGCTTGTCGTCAACGTCCCACTCATGGTCGCACCTAATCCCCTGGCCACGTAGACGCAAGGCTATTCTACATCTTCCACGAGAACAACTGGCCGATGGCGGGCGTGAGAGGGTAATATAGATGCTGTCCTTGGAAGGGCCGTCCTGCCCTGGCTGTATGTGCTTGCGTGAGTGTGTGTGTATGATGTAATCGCCGCTTCTCTCAGATATGCAAAAGACATTTCGGTAACGTCAACAAGAGCAAGTTGTGAACACTGTCACATGTTTAATAGGGGTTGCTGGACATAGCGCACATCGGGTATGGGCTTATGTTTCCAGATGTATAATGGAATCACATGTATCGTCACACATCAAAAGAGGACTTCCCGCAATGTCAACGAAAGATTGTGAGCATTGTAACGTGTTTGACGGTGACCTTGTGGTATACCGAGTACAATGTAGGTGAGTGTGCGTCGGGGTATATGATGGTCCGATACGTCAGTATGTCGGGACTGTTTCTGTATATGGGGTTTCTTTATCCACCCTGATGACCAGTGTGAAATAGTCTTCGGAGCCTCAGCGTTATCAGCTTCTCGGCCTTCGCTCTCGAATAGGTCATTACTGCGTATATCACGAATGAGAGCTCCGTTAGCTGTCGTCACCTTCACCGTCCTTATCACTCCATCAGTGATTTTGATGGTTTCCATAACTACTCCTAAGTACCAGGTGCTGAAATGTGCGCGTTCGTCTGCGATCATCACCACATCGCCAACCTTGAATGGACTTGTTCTTACCAGCCACCTCTGTTGAGTCTGGAGAGCCGGTAGGTATTGCCGCAGCCGGCGCCTTCGGAAAAACCTTGGCAAGATAGCTCGCCTGCTTCCATCCGTGGAGGTAGCTCATACGAAGGTTTACCGGCCCTTGGAAACATTCGTTCGATCTTAACATCAATAACTTGTTCGGGGTGAGCGCCATATGGGTGCGGTCGCCGTCCATTACTGGAACCAGGGGGCGGTTGTTCAGAGCTCCCTCTACCTCAGTCATGACGGTGTTCAGCGTCTCGTCATCGGGCGGCTGTTGCACCATGATTGACAGCAATATTCGCCTGGTAGACCGGATCAGGCTTTCCCATACGCTGCCGCCATGACTGGCCTGCGGAGGATTAAATGCCATCGAATGCCGTAGGCCACGGTTCGATCCCGCAGTTCGTCCTTGTTTATGTTCTTGTGCCCACGCTGCAATTCCCGTTGAGCGTCCACAAAGTTCGACCTATTGTCTAGGTATTTATCTGCCGGTACGCCCCTTTGGTCGATAAATCGCTGCTTGGGCCGTAGGAACGAATCGGTCGTCATCGAATGTGCAACTTCTAGTTATATCGCGCGTGACTTCATGCACGCCATGGTACACCCATACCGTTTTTCTAATCTCTTCCCCGGCTTGATCCACAAGGGCCCGAAATAGTCCAACCCGGTGTCGTTGAACGGCCACCAGTTCGCAGTCACCCTGCATTCTGGTAGTGGTGCCATGTGTTGTTTGCCCGCCGTGGCATTGCGTCTCCTACAATGTACACAACGTCGGATTACGCGTTGTACAGTCTCTCGTCCTCTCAGCAACCAAAGGCGCTTTCGGATGACGCTCGTCACGTGACTTTCCCCGGCATGTCCCTCCACGGCGTGGACGTGTTGGATCATTGGCTCTACCACAATTTGTCGAGCCGGCAGCAGTATAGTATACTTTGTGTCGGAACTCAGGTGGGCGATTGCCAGCCTACCATCCACCCGCTGCAGTCCATCAATGAGTTTGGGGTTTAAATGCTTCAGCTCGCCTCTTGGAGACGATTTTTCTTTGTTCATTGGTCCAACTTCTTCCGCCCTTTTGAGTTCTTAAGTGAAGGCCTCCCGTTGCATCACCCTGAAAATATCGTATTCTGCGGCTTGTAGTTCATCGGGGCTTATCGGATTCTCTTTTATCCGGCCTGAGGGGCGTATCACTTTCATGACTAGTAAATTTCTCTTGAACCTGGCCAACCAAACTAATACACGAAGAGTCCTCATCCGGAAAGAAAATTTGACCAATCGTGACAAAATATATGTCGCTTCGATGACGTTGGCCGTTATCACTACGCCTTTGATCTCCAGTTCTGATTCCATAAAAGGTTTTGATTCGTACACGGGCCAGTCCTGTCTGGGCATTTGCAGGAAGTTTGGCCCTCGCGTCCACGTATCGAGTTGTCGGAAGTTGGTCGCACCTCGGGAGCACAGATCGGCTGGGTTATCGCCAGACCTGACATGCTTCCACTGGTTCATGGCTTATTCATCGTGGACAATCGTGGGCCGGTCAGCAACGTGAGTAATACACTGCCTCCGGACGTTCGTAATTTAGTAAAGCACTATCTTTGAGTCCGTCCAAAAGCTAGCCGACCAAATGTAGAAGTCGAAACATCTCTTCACAGCTTGCACCGCCCTGACTGCCAACACGGCTGCGCTGAGTTTAGGGTGCGGGATCGAGACTGGCTTCAGTGGAGCGACGCGGGCTTTAGCGAACAGGATCCTCGTAGTATTTTGTCCAACTCCTGTGCACCATCTTCCTTACACCACAACTCCATAACCGACTTCGGATGCACCAGAAAAGGCATGTAGTTCTCCAGTCCGCGTCGTATGGCCAAAAGTCAAACATCGTGGAATCCTTGTGTCCCCTAATTTCTTCAAGGTGTTCAAAATTCTCCCCAGTCCAGCCGGTCCCCTCGGCCCAGTGACTGGTCCCAATCGAACTTCTTACGGCATAGCCGCTGCAGCAAGACTCCTCCGGGTAACATCCAGAGTGAGACGAAACCGAACGGGTCGAACAAATTAGAGACAGCTGATGGTATACCACGACGGGCTACTGGCCCATGATAGTCGTCGACGTAGAAACCTCTGCTGACACTAACTGCCATCGTCCGAAGGACTAGATCTCCACTTTCGTTGGCAGCTTCCCGAAGGGCGTAGTTTGCACAGAAAGGTGACCATATGGCTCCGAAGGGGTGGACGGTCATCCATTTATCCATCACTGCGTTGTCCCGGTCGCCCTCTTCCCACCACAGGAAACGAAATGCATCTCGTTTTCCTACCGGTATTTTCACCTGATGAAACATTTTCCTAATGTCGGCGGACAAGGCCACTCTGCCTACTCTGAAACAGCACAAAACTTCGATCAGTGGTTTGGTCCAGTCAAGCCCACGTAGTAGGTGATCGTTTAACGACTTGCCCTGGAACTTGGCTTCACGGTAGAAGACCACCCGTAGTTTTTGGGTTTCTTGGGGTTGATAACCGGGTAGAAACCAGATCCCCTTTCGGCCGTCGGTGGTTGCAGGCACCCTTCCAACGTAGCCGAGAGCTTTGTTCCGCTTCATCAGTTCCGCATATTGTTCCCACAGATCCTGGTCTCGAACGGAGCTTTCCGTCAGTCGCCGTAGTAGTTGGAGAAAATAGATTCTGTTATCAGTCCACGGGTCAGCAGATGTGGCATCGGAGGGGAAACTCGAAGTGCTTTTTGAGACCTCTACTGACTTGCCGCACCGCTTGTAAAGCGAAATGATCCTCTCGAGGTAACGATGGTCTTTCTTCTCCGACGTCATGAAACCCCTTTTCACAAAGCAGCCGCAGGTGCTACTCTATGCGGTCCATTTCGGCGGATAAATAATTCACCAATCAACGTCCCCTTACTGGACTATAAACTATCTATCCCAGAGCCGTACGTATGGCATAAGGTGCCTGGCGGTCGCCCACTGTTTGGTCAAGTAACAAATGTACCTCTGGCTCGTCGCAGCTGATGAGGAGATCCACTTCATCGTCTTCCCAGTCTGAGACGGTTAGGTCCTGCAGGAGGGGCCACTTTGTCAAGATTAAGTTGACCGACCTCGGTGCTCGCATAAGGAGATCATTTAATGTGAATGCTACAGTTGGTTCGATTTGCACTTTAGTGTCTGAAGAGACGAGCTTCAATTACAGCCGGCCGGCAGTCATTACTTGCGTTCCGCCCACCGTGCTCACTGCTAACGACGTCGTACTTTTAGCGAGCCGGTGTTTGTCGGCAAACCGCTCCTTCACTAGGGTAGCGTCAGACCCACTGTCGACGAAAGCTAACGCTTTGGCCACCCAGTTGGGGTCACCACTCCCAAACGTACTGGTTTACTGGCAGACCGCGATGTTGAACAAATCACACTGGGCTTTGTGCTCGCCTCGGGTACAGCTTCTCTCGCCTGGTGTAATAATCGATGGTATCTGCCCGTGCAACCCTCGTGACCACATCTGGTCCTTGTTCGACAAGCTCCCACCCGGTGCGTGGTGTTGAGGCATATAAGACACGCTCCTGTCAACCTCACCGTTCCCCGACATTTGTCTACCGTGCCACTGATGAACTTGGGGCATTCTATTAGCCCATGCCCAGCATCACAGAACCTGCAATTTGGATGCGCCATGGCCTCCCGTAAAGTGGCTTCTGCATTGGTCCAAGGCTGATATTTCGGATGTTACCGTGCAGTGGTCTGAGCCTGGCTAGTGCTAGATTTGCTTACTCGGTTACTGTGTAGGATGAGCTGGCCAAATCTACCGTCAGCTATTTTGGTTTGCCCGTCCAAGTATTCGTTCAGGTCTTCGAAGTTAGCCTCATGGTCGCCTCGGCTTATGCGTTCCGCCTCTTCCGCCCACCAACCGTGTAGTTCGGGAAAGGGGTGACGGACCATGTTTTCAAAGTATGCTTTGCATCCAGGTCAGCCCTGTAACCTTAATGATAGAAGGCTGTTGGGCAGTTCTGCATTTTGATCACCAGGTCGGCCATTGTATTGACGTCGCCCTTGATTGCTTTTGCCTCTACCATCAAGCCCTCTATTAGGTTACGGGCTACCTTGAAAGGCTGATCAAACAGGTCCCTCAAGATCTCCTTTGCTCGTGTGTAGCCTTGATCCGGGTCCAGCATGGTACACCCATCGATGGATTCTCCTCCTCGGCATCGAGAGTAGTGAGTCAGATAGGGAACCACTTGCCCGGGGTTGGTTATGTTGTTTCGAAAGAAGGGTTTGAACTGCCTGATACACATGCAGTAGTGTGCAGATCGTCCGCCGGAATACGTCAGTTCTACACGTGGCAGATCGATTGTTGGTGGCGTTGATGTTTTATATTCGGCGAGCAGCGTGGAGTTTAACATTTTATTATGTCCTGACCTGATATTAGTATAATAGAAAGAGAGTGATGGAAATAGGGAACCAGCTGCGGTTGGCCAGAAAGGAAACAGAGCCTCTAAACAAGAAACTTGTCCCAGTGAGCAGGCAGGAAATTCATGTAGTTCACGATGTCAACATCAAAACGGCGCTGTGATCGACGAACATCAGCTCTTGAGACCGCCGGAAACTACCAAGGATTTTGCATTCGACCTGCCGAGATTCGGGCTAGCCGCCTTCGACTGGCACCCCGAGCAATACCGTATATTTCTAAAGCAATTCAAAAGTTTTTTTGAGTGCAAAGTTGCAGGTACTGGGCCAAGGTTTTTGTGTTTACTACACTGCCGTCGTAGGGCACGCAGAATCCCGAAAGATTTGTTTGGACAACCATTCAAGTTGACTAGAAGCTTTATTGATGGTGTCTTGTCGAAGGCAAAATACTGGGGGCGGCGCTAAATTACTGTCAATTTTGGTGACAAAAACGCAGAATTGCAGTATAGAGCTGGAGCATTTAAATTGCCAGTCTGACTTGAATGCGTTACACACGCAGAAATGCATTGTCCGATGTCTGCCCGTTGATTCACAGAGCCATCAAACCATTCATCAGGAAGTGAAGCAGTTGCCCGGAGGCGTTTGAAATATTTCAAAGAAGACATATTCGAGAAGCCCAGTAGAATGTTGAAACTCAGCGGGTCAAGCCAAGTAGTTTGGAATTAGCCGACCTAATGGCAGTATACAGTACCTGAGTGGGGCTGCATGGCCGGCGGCGAAACAAAGTACCCTTTGCTAAAACAAAAGTTACTGAGCTGAAGTCAGTATCCATAAATGAACTCAAGGTGACTGCGTTGTTATTGTGTTGTAAAGTAGTAACAATGCTGGAAGAGAGAACTGTACCACCATTGAACAAAGCTTAGCATATTGGACAGATCCTACATTTGTATTACATTACAGGAAACGGACGAAACGAAGTGCTTGTTCGGAACATCAGCGAGTCAGTCCCCTCTTAGCAAAGGACAGCGATAAAAATGTTGATGATTCAAGCTCGAACTACTTTCGAGGGATGAAATAGTTTGGGGGCTGCCTAGAGCCGATATATTTAGCATTTTATTCCATTTCGTGATGTACAACTATTAAACTTGACCCATTTTTCCTGATTAGTTGCAAGATGTACTGAGTTCCAGTTTTTATCCAGCATGCACAGAAACGAGGAGGAAAAGTTGATCAAGTTTTCACGTAAACAGTTCAATTGGGGCTTACTAGCTAAAAGCACGTCGGGAAACTATTCATGCCTTCGAAGAAGAACATTTATTCAGTTTTTATACAGTGTTGTTTATCACATGTATTTTTACAGAAAAACTCTGAAATAATCTGATAGGTTTCAGTATTCGATCAACTTTCATGTTCATGTATGTTTCAATACTGCCCGTCGTACACTTGTTTTCGAAGCTTAATTAAAATCAGAAACCTCTCTCCAGTTCTTTCAGAAAAGTTAGTTTGTTAGTTCTATGTAATTGCACTGTTTCTTGACTTTTCAGTTTTACGTGATATCTCATTATGTGCTTTAACAGAAAGTGACTAATTGGTTCCTTCTCCAAGCGTCTCCAGCCTGCGGAATCCCGATATATTATGTTTAGCAGAGTGCTACTGGCAATCTATTCGGGTATCCGCTTCTTTTCGTTCACTCGAGGGCCAAACGTTCACAATGTTCACAGATCATAAACCACCACTGTGCGCTTCCCATTCAGTCTTCGATCGATATTTTCCAATCAGACTATGTTGAGCAGTCTGTTACGGACATTCGACATCTCTCTGGGGCACAAAATCCTGTAGCAGACGCACTCACGTGACTAGTTTCACCGGGGCCGTTACACAAGTGTACGATAAGTTGTGGAGGCTGATAAAATCATGTCGGCGAGAACTGGCAGGAACTACTGGTCGAGGTCGTCCCTACGATGCATCGCAAATAATAGTTACGTCCGAAGTTGGAAGGATCACTAGTACTAGATGCAGGGAGCTGCTGTTTCTGAGTTGCTCTACCTCAGAATCTGTTGTTTGGGCTGCGGCGATTGGTTCCAGTTCTGTGCCTATTGGTAGTGGGTGGTGGATATTGTAGACGCGTGAGAGTGCGTCTGCTACGGGACTGTGTGCTTCAGAGACGCGCCGAACGTCCGTAGTAAACTGTGAAACATAGTCTGAGTGGCGAATATCGATCAGCAGTTGACTGGGGAGAGAACAGTGGTGGTTTATGATCTGTGAACGCTGTGAACGTTTGGCCCTTGAGTGTGTGTCGAAAGTGGCGGATACCCAAATAAATCGCCAAATAAATTGATCGAAGTGACCGCTGCCTTCGCTGTGCCGGGAACGATGAATTTCCGCTTAACTCCTCGTAAAAGGTCGGTTGATGGCCGCATTTTTTTTGGCGCAGTGTGGGATAAGCGAGCGATAAAGTTAACCGAGCCAGAAAACTGGCACAACTGCCAGTAAGAGTGAGGCTCAGGATAGTTGCGAATTGCCGCCGCCTTGTTAGGCAGGGTCCGTATTACCGAGGCTGAGATTTCGCTACCTAGGAATGTGATGGTTGTCTGAACTAATTCGCCTTTGGTAGGAACTATTTGAAGAAGTGAGGCCCAAGGGCTACTGGACGGGCGTATTATGCCTAATTCTAGCATGTTCGAACTCAGTCCATGCTGTTCGGAGCTTGTCTAGTGCCAAGCGACGTGGTCGGCTAATTTTGGGGGTATTTTAGTGACAATATGCTGAGCGACGCTGGTGGTCACCACCGAAAGGGGTCCAGATTGCCTGAGCATTGCCGGGTTAGCCGAAAAAGTCTGCGTAGGGGTGTTTGGCCTGAGGTTCGATGTTAAGGGGCGTGATGTGATTCGCGGAGGAATACGAACCGGTTACGGAAAGAGAAGTCTGTCGGTCGGCAACTCCCTGGCATCGTGAATCGACCAGGAGGTCGAAATGGTCAGGGAAATCGATACGTAGTATGGGATGAGGGAAGTCTGCTACCATAAACACCCAGCGGAATGTGCAACGTAGGTCTAAATTCAGCGTGAGTGACCTACGGCCATGAATAGAAATAGGAGTGCCGTTGGCAGCACAAATTTGTTGAATTGATGAAATCGTTGCATTAACTTCTTCCTCTGGAATGATACACACTGCTGCACTGGTGTCAATAAGGAACAGGTTATTGGAAATCAAATCTCGAACATGCAACAGACAACTGCCATTATGGCCGCCGACCGCGTTAGTCGTCGGAACGCACCTGGGTAGCGACGTCACGAGGAAGGCCACCGATAGTCTACAAGTAACGGGCATGCTCGCTTGTGGTTCTATGTGATTCAAACTCTGCCTCTAACATATGAAACCAGAGTTTAGGGTCATCAATAAAAAACTGAGGGACGGCTGGGGAGACTGTCAAAACGGACGGTTCCGGATTAGGCTTGCAGTCGTTGTTAGCCATAAGTGTGATGATATATCAAATGTAAAACAATATGCAAAGATCAATTCAGCAGCTATGAAACACTTATAATATCGATATAAGGAAAATATAAAAAGAGTATGGTAGCAGAAATCGAGATTTATCGCTTATATGTCGGAAAAAGTATATGTTTAAACGAATAAATGTGACCGAAGCATTTACGAATGTCCTTAGTGGAAAGGATCTGTTGTTCGGGCTCACCATTTTAGGATTTTCCTAAGTTAAGTGGGGGCCTGCTCCCGTATTATTCTATAGCTTTTGGTCCTCGGTTCGTGACACGTTAGTGAATATCCTCGGCAGCGAGCATATATATATTTCATTTGTGATTCATTTGTGGGCCCTTCAATGAAGATTATTTATTCACACTCCAGACGATTCAAATTAGTTTCTGGTGAACATATAAGATGGGAGTGTATAAACGTGAGGAGGAGTGGACAGATGAGCACCGGGCAGGCATACCTGATGAGCGGCAACAACCGCGAAACCGGTCGTGTGCCTCTGGGGAAATTTTGTTCGCACGTTTACAAACTACTTATTAAATCTATATATACATATATAGGCCGCTCCACAAGCGTTCTGGATTGTAAAAATAACATTGATGAACTCTGCCTTTTTATTATATTGGGCATTATTACAGGATACTTGAAAACAATAGAAATAAGATCTGCGTGATTGTGCTGTCAGCATGCATCGCAAAATGGCTAGACTTGCAAACGGCCACTCAGTTTGATATTTCACTAAATGAAAAGTAGTAGTGTTGTGTCAGAACCAAGATCGGTTCGGACTGTATTGAAAAATCGATGCCCCATGTGAAATGTTATAGTAAGATTTTGTTGCTCAATAACACTGCGTAGTTGAAATCGTTGGTAGGTCGTCGACGTTTCGGTCACCACGGGTAACCTTTTTCAAGACTGGTTTTACAACCGAAGGAAACTGGAATAATAGCTTAGAGCGATAGGATGTTAGTCAAAATGTGTTCATGTGTTGGTCTATGTGTCTGTGATGTTGTTTTAGTGTAAAGGGGGGTGGGTTGGTTGAATCTCCGTCCATACTATATGTCCGTGTTAGTGGGGTCATTTGAGGTCAACAAGGTGCTATGACCCGTTTTGGTGTTTATCCATCCGCGTGTTAAGTGCTATCCATATGCGTGAAATCTCTGCCCCATCGTTGCTGCCGAGACACGATTGGTGGGGGTAACTGCCAGAGCCTCCGCGTAAAGACGTTCGGTGTACTTACGGAACCCACACTGGAGGATTCTGGTGTTTTAGTAGTCGAAGGTGTGGTTTTCGGATATGGCTTGAATTGGGATTACGGAGTCGCGTTCTAACTTTCTTAAAGCCATTTTGTCCATCGGTCTGCATGTTTCTTTACTTTTGTGTTCCGCAACTGTGATTTTGACCTGTCTGCATGTTTGTCCAATGTGCTGAGCGGGGCATTCTTTGCAGTTGATCATGTAAACACATTTGTTCTGTTCGTGTATGTGTTGAGAATTATTGTTTCTTGTGAGATGGCGTCGCAACGTGTTATCTATTCGGAAGAAAACGTGAACACCATAAACACCATCTCGAGCATATGGATAGCACTTAACACGCGGATGGATAAACACCAAAACGGGTCATAGCACCTTGTTGACCTCAAATGACCCCACTAACACGGACATATAGTATGGACGGAGATTCAACCAACCCACCCCCCTTTACACTAAAACAACATCACAGACACATAGACCAACACATGAACACATTGTGACTAACATCCTATCGCTCTAAGCTATTATTCCAGTTTCCTTCGGTTGTAAAACCAGTCTTGAAAAAGGTTACCCGTGGTGACCGAAACGTCGACGACCTACCAACGATTTCAACTACGCAGTGTTATTGAGCAATAAAGTTCTACCAAAAAATAGTATTGTTTCAAAAATTTCAGTGAATCGCTGAAACTTAGAAAGAGGTTTTTATTGATGGGCTACAGTTTTCAGACTACCCAGGTCACGTGATCCGAAGCTGTAATGGCATTGAGTCGTCATTCATCGAAAAAACTGAACCGGTTACTAATAAAATCTGTTTCCTCAATTCTTTCAAGAAAACAGACGGCTCGAAACGTTGGATTTGGAAGAGACGGAAGGTACTTTGGTGGTGACGTACGAACATGCCGCTGAAGAGGGGGACCGGAGGCCGGACTAAAAACTTGACGAGTGATATATATATATATATATATATATATATATATATATATACCTGCCGCTTACTAATACAACTGCCGTTTTTGGATCGCGCTGTGTCCTTCCTCTAACCGGTCGTATCTGTGGCGATCGATAACGGTAATCCGTTTATTTCTGTATCCAAGGTATAAATCCCATGACTGTTTCGAACAGTTTCCAGCCAGCGTTGTTATATAGTTGGCGTTGATTGATATAAACAATCACTTCCGGGATATATCATGCACTGCTTTATCGGGTGTTCATAAATTTAAACATTTTCATAATGGTTTCGCCATCTCCGTTCCAAATATGTAGTATTTTTCTTGGCATAACCGATGCTAGACAAACCAACCGGAAATCGTGGTTGCGAACGAGCTTTGCTCTACAAGCTTCCAGAGGTTTAAAATGCTCAATCGTCGGTCTTGATGTCATAGTTGTGAGAAAGGTTTCGAAATGATATCGAATGAGGAAGCATCTGCGCCGCGATTTCAGCAATCTTATGATTTAAGTTGTGTGTTATATGCTAATGATTCAGGGGGAATTTCCACAATACGGTGTGATAAGACAAATGTGAGTCTAATCAAAAATTACTGCTTACCCGAGGTTTTAATATTAGGTAAAATGCCCCAACAAGAAAACGGTTACCTGAGTGAAGAACTACTTCGAAGAATGCACCCTTTTTAAGTATGGAGGTCCCAGAAAGTGGGCTGCAGTAAGGCCCCGACTGGACGCGATCAGGCTTTGAATGCTGTAGGATTTTCAGAATGCAGTCATTCGGTATGATAATTTAGGGGCTTTGGGTTTCGAACTTCCTGAAAACACTTTTGTAACTATATTGTAATTATTACATGCAATTTCCCAGAGGGGAGTGGTAATTAGTTTAGTTCCCAGAATAGTAATTCACAACATTTACAGAGAAATCTATAAATTTCAACAAATTAAGTCTAAACGAACAGAAACACTTCAGTGTGGCCTGGACTCAAAAAATCAGCCCATATGAGAATCAAAAATCCTCCATACAGACCACCTTAAGTTTTGAGATGACTGCAGCCGGCGCGGCTATGAAATGGCCCCTAATTCCAGTACCCTTAGCCTCCTGACCACACCCCCAAACGGTAGGTTACATTAGTATCAAACCCACACTTCCTCACCTTAGCTCTAAAACCAAAACATGATCCTCGTACAGCAATTCACTTCCACCGTTCTACTTCCCATTTGCCATCCAAGCCATTGATATGTGTTGTCAACTACCGTTCCCGCTCTAACAGCACTGCTAGCCACCCAGGAGATTCGAACTTTGACCCGCCATTTTCCAGTGCTCCCCACAAATGTTGCTCTGAACTTCCTTTGAGCCTACCTGTTACTCCATCGAGGCCTGCACTTGCTAAACTGATCCCTTCATCAAAAGACCCTCACCGCCGATCAACTTTTGCCGAAAGCATACCGTCGGACCCTGTAGGGGGCGGCCAGCTCAGCTACCATCCAGCTCCATCCGATGCCATAGATTTAAGGCGTGGGGGTCACCATCAGAGCCATAACCATGCCAAAAAACCCTCCACTGCCTCGACCCCACCTCCACCACCTCCCCTTCTTCTGATCAAACGGGACGTATTAATCCTCCTTCTTCTTCGCTACCTTACATCGCTTCCTGCCCCAGACACCAATCCCGCATCTTACAGCCTTAGCATGCCCCCGCCGTTCCACCCTGTTTTTCCCCACCAGTCTCCGCCTATTCCCAAAATACCACTTACGTATGATAGCAAGTGCTCAGGATCGCATCTGTTTCCCGCTGCCTGTCCTACGAATCCGTCCCCCCACCTACCGGCCCTACACCTTACATCAGTCTCCATGTAGCGGCTTCTCAGACACCAAACTCATTAAAATGCAATCGCGGGTTTAGAGCTTAGGCTCGCCTTGCTTACGAATAGGTATTTTTACTTAGATTTACTTGGGATTGACAATCGCCCCCTAAAAGCGTCCAACTCCGGTATCAGGCCCCCCTCTAGGTATAGGTTATCCTCTTTTTCGAATGTTTCCTCTCAGTCACAAAAAGTGGCTTACGGTCAAGACAAAAGTACTTCAAATTACTTTCACTTATCCAGACCCTATTTAAACCAGTGCGGTATTATCATCTCCTTCGGTCGGACACATCAGCCTATCTTAGAAACTCATTAGGACATTTGGGTGATCCTCACCAGTCCTCCATTGAGGCACGCAACTGGCTTAACAGACGTTGACCAGGCTTTTTAATAGGTCAGGAATTCGGTCTGGCATCAGTTCCTTCAATCAACTGGTTGCTTGAAGTCTGAGTTGTTTAGGTCCACCTGGTACCAAAAAACACTAGATCCTCGAAACCATCGGCACGATAAGCAACAAACGGCAAGACGCGCTCCAGCTCATCAGCTCTGGTCAATAGCTCGTTCAGTCTCCCAATATAATTACAAAAACCCCTAAATCGCTATCGTTCTACGTCTTTATACGCTGGACCGGAGTCGAGTCCTCAAATCGTGCTTGCGACTAAATTGAAACGTCTCCCAATCTACTCACTTCCTTCCCACCTCCACCCCAGACTACCTCCCGTTTACTCACCAACAGCCCTCAGCCCCTACGTCCGCCTATCAGCCTGTTACTGATCAGTTCAACAGGTAAGTCATCATCAATAAAGAAATTACTTTTTTCTGGACCGATACCCTCCGCATTCTTGCCCTCCTTGCTACTCGCCCCACAGTCCTTATCGATAAACTTTCACAAACATGTCATTGGACCCCACAAAGATAGCCCCTAGCCATATTCCGTCTATTCGGCTTGGTAGATCCGTGCCTGTTCATGGCTCAAACCATTCATTATGTAACAATCCATCTGGTTCCTTTGATGGAATTCTCGGCTCAGCCCCAAACACTCGAGCTGACCGCGATCTATATCCACCGCTGGTGCCGCAATGTCCGTCGTCACCCGATCGCTTCTCCACATTTTCCATTACCTGTCCCACGTAACTAAGCCCAGACACCCACCTCCAGGAGAATAAATTATACATGATTTTATTTAATTCCCGGTCTATCTTAAATAAACTTCACTGGTAAAAATATTACGTCATTACGTTAAGTCCTGATATCATCCTTATAACTGCAACCTGGACCACAGAACACACCCCTACAAGCGAAATTCTGCCCGAGAGTTACAAGGATTTTAGAGAAAATAGGATTGCCAGACGCGAAGGTGGGTGCCTAGTGTACGTACGTCACGCCCTTTCAATATCCACAATTTGACACTGTACACGACTAAATTCAGGATTCTCCATGGCTTACAATTCAGTTCTCAACTATAGTCATGCACTTTGGCTGTGTCCATCGTCCGCCCTTCTCTGCTACTACAGACCTATCCCCCTTAACTGAAGCCTTGGATTATCTTTCACTACCACCCTTGGCAGCGAAAGTCACAGTCAGCGATTTTAAATAGCCCAGAATATCCCTGGAAGATAGTCACAGTACCTCCCAACTTAATAGACTTTGTCCTCCAGGCTCACACTGGGGGTTCGGTGCAACAAGTTAAGACCCCTACCAGAAACGCTAAGACTCTAGATCCTGTATTCACTCACAGAGCCTCCAACTTTTCGGTTCCCCTTCTGCATAAATTTCTGAGCAGCTTCTACATGACAGCAGCATGTATTCTTTTATTCCGTTGTTAGCAATCTGGCTATCTCACACACGTCAACAATTCTCGCAGTTCATATAGGAACTCTCTTACCAACCCTATCCGACACCAATCCTGGAGCCGTTGTTTCTAGCGGCTTACCCTTATCAAGCTGCTGATCACTTCTATCTTACCGTAGGTAACTGTCTCTCAAAACTTAGTCCCACTGTCTTAAACTCCGCCCTCAGGAAGTGCAAGCTCGCCTCCGCACAACAAAAGTACCATGGGATATAGCGGCTTTGCTTCCGAACCCACCTGTACTCCCTCCTCATAAGACCTACACGTCCTCCTGGTATTATTGGGGATCTAAAGCTAATTGGGTTTCGCAGTGGAGCTAAAGCTCTGAGCCATTCCGATGAAGCATTAAAACCCTCACTCCTACGTAAATCCAGGAACATGAAAGCAGATACTGCCATTTAATACGTTGTGATACCGAATGAAACTTCGATCGATTCCCCTTCTGACACCACTGAAGCCTCCAACTTTTAGTTTGCTAATTCAATGAATCCTGTCTCAGAGGAAGCTTCCGAAAGCCCTCTCTATCCACCCCAACATTTGATGTAAACACCATTTCACGTAAAAAAGCATCTGTTCATCCTGGGCCAGATAGGTTATCCCAGCGGTCAAAGTTAACGGTGGATCGGACCTTCCACTTCTATTACTAGATTTATTTACTTTGTCAAAAATCAGTTCAGTACCGTCGAACTGGAACCGTTCAGCCATCACTTTACGATACAAAAAACCCTTTCACAAACTTCCAAATTGCCGTCGCATTATTCACACCGCTGCCCTTTCTAGAATAACGTAAACGATTGCTGAAGACGGCTTTATTACCCACCTTCTCGATACAAACCTTCTTAGCAATAGGCAGCACGGGTTTCTTAAATCGCGATCATAAACCACATGCCAGTTCGACTTCCTTAACATAGTCACTAAGGCTGTCGATAAAGGGCAGATATTGGTCATTTGTGTACCTTGAACCGTCGAAGGCCTTCGGTCGTGTTCCATACCCCCATTTAATTGTCAACTTTGTTCATTTCGCATTACCAACCAGCTGATTTTTTGATTGACCGTTCTCAAGTGGTCCTCACCAACGGCCATGCCTCAAAAACCAAGCCCGTTACAATGGGCTATACACAGGGCGGTGTTCCAAGTCTCCTTTTGTTTCTAGTTTATATAAGTGGCTCGCTGGATCTAGTGAAAGTTGGTAAGCCGTTTTTATTCGTGGATGGCACGAGAGTAGTCTACTCCTACAAAACTAATGATGTTACCTCTACACTGAGCAACATTTCCACGGTCCCTTCAGCACTCGACCTAGGTGTCACTCCCGGATGGTGAGGATTTCCCCCGGTAACTGTGATGTCTAAGGCTAAAAATTCCAGTTCTGTCCCGCATCCTTAGCTAATGGTGGGTCTCAGGTTGAAAGTCAACCTACCATCTGCGGTACGGGCTTCAGCCACTAGATCTTTTTACATCCTTGTGCATGCCGCCATCTAAACGACCAGGGCTAGGAAGGGCGTGATCCTTCTTTTTTGTCCCACTAGACTCTCAGGCAGTATCATCAGCATCTGCAAATCCCACATCAAGCATATGACTTAATATATTGCTCAGTAGTCTTCTCTAACGTCATATCCTGGTGGGGTTGCGCTAGAAGGCATACAAAGGCTTTCGACTAAACAGTTACTTGGTCGATCCACATCGTTAGGCTATAGGATAAGATGCCAGCACCTAAATCTCAAACCTTTCTGGCTTCGCATTCCGAGCATAAACTTAATCTTCTTGCATAACAAGCTACATAACCCTTCTTTTCCCTCTAACCCAGCAAGCTTCTCGTGTGAAGCCTCTTACTCACTTCAGCATAGGCCTTTTGATAATTAACCATGACTTCATCCTCATCACGGAAAGGTGACTTAACGCAAACGCTTCCAACTTAGACTTCGCCGTATCTGGTAACAAGGCTTTCAGCGATTTTAGGGTACATCGTCGAGGAGGGGGTTGCCTAATATACTGCAAGGAATCCTTTCTTGTTTCTCTGACGCAACACCTAGTCCTTAACGCCGTTGATGACTCAGTCTGGGTAACCGTTAAACTGCAGTCACAAAAACTGTTGCTTGAATGCATTTATCGTCCGCCCGAATCGACCACGGACAATAGTGTACCTACTATTGGCGCCTTCCGCTTTGCCTCCGCCACAAATTGATCGCAGGTGATTTCAACGCTCCAGGAGTGCGTTGGCTATCACACTCTGGCCCACGACGTTGTCAGGGTTTTATCACCTGTACACACCTCGGTGGTTGGACTCAACACGTTCAATCACCTACTAGAGGAAATAACACTAGATCTGTTCTCTCAAGGGATTAATATGGTGATCGCCTCTGTAGGAGATAGCTTCCCGAGATGTGACCACATCGTCATCTCCTCCAAACCGCCTGCCAAACCGTATCACTTGGCTCACTCGAGCAGCCTTCCAAACATAATCAGATCTCAAAATTGGGATACATCGTTTCTTTCGCCGATCCTCAGGTAGTAGAGACGAGCTATATTCTATTCTCAGTCAGTAGTTAAACACCATCACCCCAGCTTTGCCAGCCCTGATGAACTCTAAAGCAAACAGATTCGCGCGGATGAAATGCAAACTCTCCAAACTTCGACGACTTGTACCGAAAACCCGGGAACTATCGGTATATATCGAAATGGAACGACTGCCAATGACAATCAAATCCAAACTGAACTCATGCTTACCCAGCAAGAGTCGAATGATTTTGCCACCCCAAGAAAACCGGAATCCTGAGTAAGATGATGGAAGCAAGAAACCCCCAACCCCGCAAGATCATACCCTTCATCACTGTCAACAACTCCCATCTGAATAAACCGGAAGAAATAGCCGAAGCTTTCAACACATTTTTCGCTTCAGCCCTAACGCCCAGTGTGCCCACTCCTAAAGCATACTCTGCATGCTTACTCAGTGAGACTCTGTCCACAGTTTCATTTCCCCCGATGGTATTTTTCCACTTCCAGTCTCTACGAAACCATCTTACCGCCCAGGCGCGGACGGTATTCCACCGGCTGCTTTTGCTCTGGGGGGGTCCGGACACCCCTACCCTTCTATCCAGTTTATTCAAATTATCCATGAAAATTAGCTTGTTCCCTACTCAGTGGAAAACCTCTACAATTATCCCCTTGCAAAAATGGCTCCGTTCATGCTCTGGAAAATCATCGCCCTATCAATCATACACCGATTATCTCCCAAATCATGGAGAAGCTCATGGAAAGTAAGATAATGGCTTACCTTTTAACAAATAACTTGCTCAATGTGGGTCAACACGGTTTCCTGAAAAACCGTTCGTGCTCTGCTTGTCAAGTTAACTTCCTAAACTCAGTCACGGAAGCGGCTTACAAAGACGTGCCCGTGATCATTAACATTCTAGATATGAAGAAGGCTTTCGACCGAGTCTCACACGCTCGGCTCCTATCACAGGCCAAATCTTGTGGCATCACGGACCCATTACTCGGTTGGTTAGATTTTTGTTTCTCCAACCGTCATCAGTTGGTTCAGATAAGTGGATCCGTCTCCAAAACCCAAACCTGTTACCAGTGGTGTCATACAAGGCAGCGTTTTGGGCCTACTACTCTTCCTCATGTACATGAATGATGTTTTTAATGTCGTTCGCCATGGCAGTCTCCACCTCTTCGCGGACGACATCAGAACCTTGTATAATTTTGATTCCAGAATGTTTAGTTCAGTTACCAGTGACATACCACAAGATCTAACAGCTCTCAGTTCTCGGTGCACTGATTCATAAATGAAACTTTCTGTGGAGAAAAGCAATATTCTTACTTTCAAGCGCATTGTCCCCCCCCAGGTATATTTAGTATTGACCGTCACCCAATATCCATCAGCCCGTTAGTACAAGATTTAGGTTTGCAGTATTCATCTACTTTTACTTTCTCAGAACACCCTATCACTCAAATTTCGAAGGTTAGAAGACATATGGGCCTGCTTACTAGAACGTCCCGCCTCCCGGAAAGCATATTTAATACCTATAAGACCCACTTTAGACCTTTCTTGGAATAGTGTTCTATAATCTACTCCAACATGCGCCAGTGGGATAGAGTAGCCAATGACAATAGAGTTAATTGGCTTTTCCACTCAACTCACCTACAGCCAATGTTGTGAACATCTGAAACTAGATCCGCTATGGCTTAGACGCATAAAGCTGAACCTCATATTCTTCCATGGTGTTGTTGTAAATCGAATCATCGTATCAGCACCGCAGTTCAAAAACTGAACGGATTCACAGTATTACTTAAGATTGAGAGGCGACACAGTTACCGTTCCCATTTCTAGAGATGCTCTTAGATTCAACCTTTTTCTGATCAAGCATGCGGCTTTATGGAACAAACTACCGCACAATATACGTTCTATAAGGTCACCTAAGACGTTTAAAACCCACATAAGCAAACACCTCACTGTACAAATTATAATCCAACTTATAGGCCCGTACATAAGTTAGGAAAGGGTCTTTGAAGTTGGATTAGGTTTGTAACAGCTTTCGAACTCCCACTATTGAGCACCCCATTATCTTTGGGCCGTAGCCGCAGCGCGCTTGTTTCCTGTACTCGCTACTCACCCGTTCACTTTGCTTCTCTCCACATTTGATCCTGCCATTTGCACTTTTAATTCTCTCGGCAAAGTTCGACAAGCACCGTCTTGGAACTTCTCCGGAGTGATTCAACAACTGAACTCAGCCTCCAGTTGTGAAGGCACTTTCTTTCCCATGCCCTAACTTCCAGCTTCTTTTGTTCTACGTTTTCTTACATAATGGTTTTTTTCAGTCCGGTAATTGTCCTACCTTCATCTGTTTTGCTGAGTCTGGCAATCATTAATTTTCCAGCACCGCCAATCATATCGTCGTTTTCTCATAGCCACGGCATGGCCATTAGCTCCTTGCTTCTTCATATTCATCTACTCGCTTTTCTTCTTTCCTCATCAGACCTGGCCGTATTACACCCTAATTTGCATACGTATACTTAGCCCGCAATTAAAAACCAGTTCAAAGCCCCATTAGAACAATGCCCATCCGATAGACGTCACCTGACTTTGACTCACTATTATGCCTGACGCTCGCGGGTTTGAAATAGTTCTTAACCGTCAATCTGTTCTTCATACAATGCTTTATTCCTCTACACAACACACTCGCAACTGATCAAGTCGTTTCATCGTTACCTATAACCGAATTTCTGCCGAAACAATCGTCTTCTTCATTTACCAATTATCGGTATACAAAATCCTAAGATCTTTACAGTTCTTCAGTTCTCATCTTCAGTATGCGGCTTTAGGCCGAAGCTCATTGATTTATCTGCGCCAACCGCCCAATGCTTGAGCAGCAGCTGGCGGCCAACCTTTGTAAAACCAGTGGTGATAACTTTTCACCAACGTCGTTATGACCATGAAGTTGCCCAGCATATCATAATTGGTGATGCAGTCACCAGATGGCTGTGTATAAACTAGAACCCGTCCGACTGTGTTATTGGCAGAAGCAAACGGTCAAGTGATAGCCCCACGAATGTTGCCATTATCTGAGTGTTTGCTCCATTCTTTGTCCTTTCCTTTCACATCTTGCGGCAGCAACATCCCCGAAGGTTTTGGCATCTAGTCTGCGGCAATCTCACAATAAGGGGAAAACAGCCATCCCTATCAATCTCGGACCCAATGGGCCACGTGTAAAGAAAGGCGGGTCGAGGAGAAATGGGAAGTTCACCCTGCGGTGTAAATTTGCTCTCCCACTCCTCTGTAAAATAGGGGAAAGAACACCCCCGTCCGAGAAGGTCCTGGGCTAATACTCTCTGTCCCCTTCATAACAGATGAATTTCTGATAGCAGCCTAGACCCAGACCTGCATACGGGAAACTGCAAGCTTTTGAGGTAGCCTTCAGCTCTTTTTGTCTGAACCAGTGCGGGGTGATAGCATGCCGCCCGAGCTCACCACATACGCTTGCCGACCTGCCTTTCTCAGTTTCAGCCTCTGGGGGTTTCCTGCAAAACCCTTACCCAGCTTGCCAACGCCTGATGCAGCAGTCAATACACGGTTGGAATAGTTACATTATGCGACCTCTGCTCTGACGACACCCCGGTATTGACACACCTACGGTTCACGGCTACTGGCCAAACCTCGCCTGTATTGCTTGCCGGAATGAGGAACGTAATCGTCGCACTTATATAGTTTACCATCCACAACTTCCCTTTTCCTATGTTCTCTTCGGACGCATGCACCAATAGTGAAGTCCAAAGCCAGCTATGACTTGTCTGCTACTTTGTTGACTCAATTACCCAACCAAATCTTTTACGTAAGCTGGCTTCTTTTAATGATAGGTGCTCACCTTTACTTAATTCTGCCATCTCGGGCTAGAACTCAGAGGTCTCATCGTCCTTTTCCTGCACTTTTTTCATAAACTCAAGTCCTACCACGCAGGTTACTATTCTTCAATAGCCAAGACTCATTGATCTGCGCATATGCTCAAGGTAAGTTAAGACCTCATTCCACCCGGGATCCGCATGCTTCTGATTTCTCATGAACCCACGGAAAACTAGTACTTTTGCATTGTTATGAAGAGGCCTCACCTTAGCTCTGAGTATTTTCTTTCTTTTTCACTACTTGTGCCTGAGTTGCCCACATCTGGCGCAACGACCAAACTGCTGTCTTCCTTTTTGCCCATCCCTCTTTCTGATCCTACTCTCCTCTACTGTTTTATTCCTAGTTCTCAAATGGGCTCCCTATCCTACCACCTACCACCACCTACCAGCTAAACCAGTTTGCACTCCGGCTAAACCTGCGCCGTATATCTCCCTGTATCTCTATTATCATCCAACTGCCCTACAAAACCACCAGTCTCAGTCCGTTGGTCCCTCACTGATCAACCCACTGGCCATCAGGTAACAAATTGATCATAACCATAACCCACAGCTGGAACATTCTCCAGACTGCCGCACTTCTGATTTCTTTCAGATCATACTGTTTACCTGGGTGGCCACCAGCCAACTCGACGTTGCTCCCGGATTAACGTAAGTACTAAACGATTTGATCAATCGGATGGACAATGGTTTGAACCTATACCCACACCTGCTGACGATATATGGGGCACCGTACACGGCTGACCAGTGATCATAATCCCATACCCGGAGTAACAATCCCTCAAAAAAGTCCCACCGGATAGCAGAGTGGATTCCCGACACCAAGCATCACCTCACACTCGCTTAAAATCTATCTGTTACTCCATAAAATCAGTTCAATTCATTCTGCCTTGCATAACAAAATCAATGACCGGAGTCTAGGCCTCACCGCTGCGTTCCCAACTTGCCCTGCGCAGTTCGTCAACCTGGCTTCTTTTCGCCTGCTACCCTCACCATCCGCTACCTCCCATCAACTGCAACCAAGGTCTTTATGAAACGAAACACCTAACATCCGTAGCCAACCAGAACTCGGATAATAATTATTTTGTCAAGCATGCAGAAACAATTTACCTTTACACTCTTCCAAATTCTGCTTGATCGCATCAGCAGCGTTTCTCTCCAATAGTCTGCTTCTTCGACGGCTCCTCTTTGATAGTCCGTTCTGCGTCCATACATCATTCATGCTTTTCAAAAGTACACTGCATTCCTCGTGAAGATTTTTGCCCTCATGTGAGTTCCCATATAGCACTGAAATTACCTATAAAAAAGGTCTATCTTATTATCACATCCAACTTACTTGCTTTCATATCACAGGCTCTGCTCACAACTAGTTACCTAATGTTGGATCAATCTTCTGTATTCCGCTGGCACCTCTGACTGCACTTTGATAAACCCATGCGGACTTTATTTTTAACCGTGTCTTTTGATAACTCTCTCATCCGGTTCCTCGTAATTGACCCCCCAGCTATCCAGCGGATACTCCATAGCATCCTCCTCTGGACAACCTGACCCGTCGCAGCCCGTTTTCGGCACTCATAAGGCACATTGTGCATTATTCCTGCCTCAACTGTCTGTCCATGTTGTGATGTCCGATGCCTGTTGCTTTACTGGGTCTTGCGAACACTGCACTTTTAACATTTTCCAGTATTGCTCATATCGGCATTCCCACGTTTGTCCAACCATCCACAACGCCCTCCCAGAGCTCGAAACTGGTTTACAGTTCCCACACAGTAACCATCTCCACTCAAAGTCCCTCAGTTCAGTTTGCACAGGACTTGGTGGGGCTGGAGCCAATCTTATGTCTAGATAGTTGTGTTGTCGACGCTTTTCCGTAGCTCCCAACACTGCGTGAGTTTAGTCTTCAGAAAGACAGAAATTTTGCGCAGTATCAGCCCCGGCAGAGAAAGGTGTAAACAATGAGTAAATTGCCTCTGACCCTAACAGATGCTTAATATAACACCCAACATAGGTCTAATGCTTCCTTAAAAGCCTTCACTGTTGTGGTATTTAGGACCTCCTCCAGGAGCTTATTCCAATAGGGCGCCACTCTACTGGAGATGTACTTCGCCCTAATTAGGAGCCTCGAATGCTTTCTTTGTGATCTAAGGCTATGACCCCTTGGGCCCCTCTCGGGGATCAGAGAGAAAAGGTTTTCTTGACTCATTCCTGACAGTCCCTTCATTACTCTGACGGATTCTACCAAAACCCCGCGAAAGCGCGGCCTTTCCATCGAGAACAGGCCTAGGGCACCGAGACCCTTTGCGTAGCTACCCCCTCTTGTCTAGTCACCCTTCTGGTGGCTAGCCCTTGCACGTTCTCCAGACAGTCTATATCCTTCTGGTAGTACGGCGCCCAGGCTTGCATGCAGTACTCCATATGCGGCCTAATTACGGCTTGGTATATCGGAAAGAAAATCTCCGGCTCTCTACACGACACAACAGATCTAACTCGGAAGAGTTCACTCCTGGCTGTATTGACTGCTGCAGAGCAATGCTTTAAAAGTCGGACGCCGCGAGCCGGAACCGAACCGACGGCTCTACACATAACGGGCAGACATATTACCAACTGAGCTATCGCAGTCGAGCAAAACATAGAAAAAGTAAAGTTGTGGATGGTAGACTATATAAGTGCGACGATTACGTTCCTCATTCCGGCAAGCAATACAGGCGAGGTTTGGCCAGTAGCCGTGAACCGTAGGTGTGTCAATACCGGGGTGTCGTCAGAGCAGAGGTCGCATAATGTAACTATTCCAACCGTGTATTGACTGCTGCATCAGGCGTTGGCAAGCTGGGTAAGGGTTTTGCAGGAAACCCCCAGAGGCTGAAACTGAGAAAGGCAGGTCGGCAAGCGTATGTGGTGAGCTCGGGCGGCATGCTATCACCCCGCACTGGTTCAGACAAAAAGAGCTGAAGGCTACCTCAAAAGCTTGCAGTTTCCCGTATGCAGGTCTGGGTCTAGGCTGCTATCAGAAATTCATCTGTTATGAAGGAGACAGAGAGTATTAGCCCAGGACCTTCTCGGACGGGGGTGTTCTTTCCCCTATTTTACGGAGGAGTGGGAGAGCAAATTTACACCGCAGGGTGAACTTCCCATTTCTCCTCGACCCGCCTTTCTTTACACGTGGCCCATTGGGTCCGAGATTGATAGGGATGGCTGTTTTCCCCTTATTGTGAGATTGCCGCAGACTAGATGCCAAAACCTTCGGGGATGTTGCTGCCGCAAGATGTGAAAGGAAAGGACAAAGAATGGAGCAAACACTCAGATAATGGCAACATTCGTGGGGCTATCACTTGACCGTTTGCTTCTGCCAATAACACAGTCGGACGGGTTCTAGTTTATACACAGCCATCTGGTGACTGCATCACCAATTATGATATGCTGGGCAACTTCATGGTCATAACGACGTTGGTGAAAAGTTATCACCACTGGTTTTACAAAGGTTGGCCGCCAGCTGCTGCTCAAGCATTGGGCGGTTGGCGCAGATAAATCAATGAGCTTCGGCCTAAAGCCGCATACTGAAGATGAGAACTGAAGAACTGTAAAGATCTCAGGATTTTGTATACCGATAATTGGTAAATGAAGAAGACGATTGTTTCGGCAGAAATTCGGTTATAGGTAACGATGAAACGACTTGATCAGTTGCGAGTGTGTTGTGTAGAGGAATAAAGCATTGTATGAAGAACAGATTGACGGTTAAGAACTATTTCAAACCCGCGAGCGTCAGGCATAATAGTGAGTCAAAGTCAGGTGACGTCTATCGGATGGGCATTGTTCTAATGGGGCTTTGAACTGGTTTTTAATTGCGGGCTAAGTATACGTATGCAAATTAGGGTGTAATACGGCCAGGTCTGATGAGGAGAGAAGAAAAGCGAGTAGATGAATATGAAGAAGCAAGGAGCTAATGGCCATGCCGTGGCTATGAGAAAACGACGATATGATTGGCGGTGCTGGAAAATTAATGATTGCCAGACTCAGCAAAACAGATGAAGGTAGGACAATTACCGGACTGAAAAAAACCATTATGTAAGAAAACGTAGAACAAAAGAAGCTGGAAGTTAGGGCATGGGAAAGAAAGTGCCTTCACAACTGGAGGCTGAGTTCAGTTGTTGAATCACTCCGGAGAAGTTCCAAGACGGTGCTTGTCGAACTTTGCCGAGAGAATTAAAAGTGCAAATGGCAGGATCAAATGTGGAAGAGAAGCAAAGTGAACGGGTGAGTAGCGAGTACAGGAAACAAGCGCGCTGCGGCTACGGCCCAAAGATAATGGGGTGCTCAATAGTGGGAGTTCGAAAGCTGTTACAAACCTAATCCAACTTCAAAGACCCTTTCCTAACTTATGTACGGGCCTATAAGTTGGATTATAATTTGTACAGTGAGGTGTTTGCTTATGTGGGTTTTAAACGTCTTAGGTGACCTTATAGAACGTATATTGTGCGGTAGTTTGTTCCATAAAGCCGCATGCTTGATCAGAAAAAGGTTGAATCTAAGAGCATCTCTAGAAATGGGAACGGTAACTGTGTCGTCTCTCAATCTTAAGTAATACTGTGAATCCGTTCAGTTTTTGAACTGCGGTGCTGATACGATGATTCGATTTACAACAACACCATGGAAGAATATGAGGTTCAGCTTTATGCGTCTAAGCCATAGCGGATCTAGTTTCAGATGTTCACAACATTGGCTGTAGGTGAGTTGAGTGGAAAAGCCAATTAACTCTATTGTCATTGGCTACTCTATCCCACTGGCGCATGTTGGAGTAGATTATAGAACACTATTCCAAGAAAGGTCTAAAGTGGGTCTTATAGGTATTAAATATGCTTTCCGGGAGGCGGGACGTTCTAGTAAGCAGGCCCATATGTCTTCTAACCTTCGAAATTTGAGTGATAGGGTGTTCTGAGAAAGTAAAAGTAGATGAATACTGCAAACCTAAATCTTGTACTAACGGGCTGATGGATATTGGGTGACGGTCAATACTAAATATACCTGGGGGGGGACAATGCGCTTGAAAGTAAGAATATTGCTTTTCTCCACAGAAAGTTTCATTTATGAATCAGTGCACCGAGAACTGAGAGCTGTTAGATCTTGTGGTATGTCACTGGTAACTGAACTAAACATTCTGGAATCAAAATTATACAAGGTTCTGATGTCGTCCGCGAAGAGGTGGAGACTGCCATGGCGAACGACATTAAAAACATCATTCATGTACATGAGGAAGAGTAGTAGGCCCAAAACGCTGCCTTGTATGACACCACTGGTAACAGGTTTGGGTTTTGGAGACGGATCCACTTATCTGAACCAACTGATGACGGTTGGAGAAACAAAAATCTAACCAACCGAGTAATGGGTCCGTGATGCCACAAGATTTGGCCTGTGATAGGAGCCGAGCGTGTGAGACTCGGTCGAAAGCCTTCTTCATATCTAGAATGTTAATGATCACGGGCACGTCTTTGTAAGCCGCTTCCGTGACTGAGTTTAGGAAGTTAACTTGACAAGCAGAGCACGAACGGTTTTTCAGGAAACCGTGTTGACCCACATTGAGCAAGTTATTTGTTAAAAGGTAAGCCATTATCTTACTTTCCATGAGCTTCTCCATGATTTGGGAGATAATCGGTGTATGATTGATAGGGCGATGATTTTCCAGAGCATGAACGGAGCCATTTTTGCAAGGGGATAATTGTAGAGGTTTTCCACTGAGTAGGGAACAAGCTAATTTTCATGGATAATTTGAATAAACTGGATAGAAGGGTAGGGGTGTCCGGACCCCCCCAGAGCAAAAGCAGCCGGTGGAATACCGTCCGCGCCTGGGCGGTAAGATGGTTTCGTAGAGACTGGAAGTGGAAAAATACCATCGGGGGAAATGAAACTGTGGACAGAGTCTCACTGAGTAAGCATGCAGAGTATGCTTTAGGAGTGGGCACACTGGGCGTTAGGGCTGAAGCGAAAAATGTGTTGAAAGCTTCGGCTATTTCTTCCGGTTTATTCAGATGGGAGTTGTTGACAGTGATGAAGGGTATGATCTTGCGGGGTTGGGGGTTTCTTGCTTCCATCATCTTACTCAGGATTTCGGTTTTCTTGGGGTGGCAAAATCATTCGACTCTTGCTGGGTAAGCATGAGTTCAGTTTGGATTTGATTGTCATTGGCAGTCGTTCCATTTCGATATATACCGATAGTTCCCGAGTTTTCGGTACAAGTCGTCGAAGTTTGGAGAGTTTGCATTTCATCCGCGCGAATCTGTTTGCTTTAGAGTTCATCAGGGCTGGCAAAACTGGGGTGATGGTGTTTAACTACTGACTGAGAATAGAATATAGCTCGTCTCTACTACCTGAGGATCGGCGAAAGAAACGATGTATCCCAATTTTGAGATCTGATTATGTTTGGAAGGCTGCTCGAGTGAGCCAAGTGATACGGTTTGGCAGGCGGTTTGGAGGAGATGACGATGTGGTCACATCTCGGGAAGCTATCTCCTACAGAGGCGATCACCATATTAATCCCTTGAGAGAACAGATCTAGTGTTATTTCCTCTAGTAAGTGATTGAACGTGTTGAGTCCAACCACCGAGGTGTGTACAGGTGATAAAACCCTGACAACGTCGTGGGCCAGAGTGTGATAGCCAACGCACTCCTGGAGCGTTGAAATCACCTGCGATCAATTTGTGGCGGAGGCAAAGCGGAAGGCGCCAATAGTAGGTACACTATTGTCCGTGGTCGATTCGGGCGGACGATAAATGCATTCAAGCAACAGTTTTTGTGACTGCAGTTTAACGGTTACCCAGACTGAGTCATCAACGGCGTTAAGGACTAGGTGTTGCGTCAGAGAAACAAGAAAGGATTCCTTGCAGTATATTAGGCAACCCCCTCCTCGACGATGTACCCTAAAATCGCTGAAAGCCTTGTTACCAGATACGGCGAAGTCTAAGTTGGAAGCGTTTGCGTTAAGTCACCTTTCCGTGATGAGGATGAAGTCATGGTTAATTATCAAAAGGCCTATGCTGAAGTGAGTAAGAGGCTTCACGCGAGAAGCTTGCTGGGTTAGAGGGAAAAGAAGGGTTATGTAGCTTGTTATGCAAGAAGATTAAGTTTATGCTCGGAATGCGAAGCCAGAAAGGTTTGAGATTTAGGTGCTGGCATCTTATCCTATAGCCTAACGATGTGGATCGACCAAGTAACTGTTTAGTCGAAAGCCTTTGTATGCCTTCTAGCGCAACCCCACCAGGATATGACATGTTAGAGAAGACTATTGAGCAATAAATATAAGCAAATGCTTGATGTGGTCGTCGATATTGTGGACGTGTGAATGCGTACATGATGGAAAACCCCGCACGGGCTGGAAATTAGCATCATCTTCATCATGATCGTACAGCCTTAAACAACAGGGCAAGCCCCACTGATCACTGTCTTTCTCACCATGTTTCACGTTGAGTAAGAAAGTAGGGATATACAAGATATACAGGGTGTGGACCTTCATAGGTGGGAAAATAAAAGAATGCCTTAGTAGCCAATACACAGAATACACAGTCTAACTGTACAAACGTACATCGATCAGTCATTCTGATTCGATAGATGGTGACAAAACGATCTCCATTGCTCGCTGTTCACAGCCCTATCCTTCAGTGTCTCCAGCCAACTTGTAGATGGATCTTTTTGACCCCAAACCACGAAGACGTGAAGCACCTACTTTTCTCAAGTCTGCTGTACATTTTCTCATTCCTCGCTGCCTCGTGGTATTTTCCACTCCCTAGGAGGAAAGGAAAATATGACGCAATACGACAGACTTGTGTTTGACAAACGTAACACGTGTCCCAACCAACGAAGTCTACTAAGTTGGATGCGCTGTGACAAAACGTTCTCTGAATTAGTACCCAATACTCGCTTTCTGACCTCATCGCTGCTTACTCGGCCATTCCACCCAATCCTAGCGATACTACGTAAACATCGATGGTCGAAAACCTCAAGACGACGAATATCTTCAGCACGCAGACTCCAAGTTTCGCAACCATACAACAAAACTGAACGCACTGCAGCACAGTACACACGGCCGTTCAACTTCAGTGAAATATCAGATTGACGCCACAAGTGCTTCAGTCCAGCGTACGCCACTCGAGCCTTGGATATCCGCGTGCTCACCTCTACTTCTGTACTCCCATCCGCCGTCACGCAGCTACCGAGGTAGGTGAAGTGGTCGACAACTGATAGCACCTCCCCATCGAGCATCAGGCTCGGAATCGTTGACATGCAGTTCTGTACCATCACCTTGCACTTTGAGGGTGCAAAGCGCATGCCAAATGGAGCTGCAGCTGTTGGGAATCTACCCAGTGCACGTTGAGCGTGTTCCGTGGATTCGAACAAGCAGACAATGTCGTCTGCGTAATCTAGGTCACACAGCTTTTCACTATTTTCTAGTTCGACGCCTACAACTTGAAGATTTTGCAGCGCACTCCCCATTATTTTGTCTATGACGAAGTTGAACAAGAAAGGAGACAAAGGGCATCCCTGTCGAACATCACTGGTCGTTTCGAACCGACCGGGTAGTTCACCGTAAAATCTAACACGGCCAGAATTATGAGAATACAATGATCTCAGTAGACTCACGAACCTCTAGGGTATACCTTTTGATGAAGAGTACCAAAAAGGGCCGCTCGATCAACTGAATAGAAGGAGACTTTCAAGTTCAAGAAAACCATTATTGTCGGTCGGCGGTGCGTGTGACGCGTTTCAAGCAGTTGGCGAAGAGTAAAAGTCTGGTCGATGCATCCTCCACCTGGGCGGAATCCTGCCTGCTGTTCGCGGACATTCCTCTCGTGAGTGGGCGTAAGACGGTGCAGCAGAACCGAGGCTAATAATTTGGTGACTAGCGGAATTAGGCTAATCCCACGATGACTAATACAGTCGTTGCGTATTCCCTTCTTGAAGATGGGAACAATCAATGACTCGCTGCATGTTAACGGAATACGCTCCTCGTTCCAAATGTCACGGAGCAAAGCGGTAAGTTATTTTATCAACGTCTCACCACCCAGTTTGAAAAGAACTAGTGGAAAATCGTCGGGACCTGCCGCTCTTCCCCGCCTTAGTAATGAAATACATGACTCTACTTCTACTTACGATGGGGGCTCAAGTGATACCACCCAAGGAGTCACAGTTGTTGACACGGGAATAACTGCACTAACGTGCGGCCAGCCAAACTATTCCTTGAAGTACTCGGCCCATCGGTCAAGCCTTTTCTGTCTGCTATGGATGGGCTCTCCATTTATATCCCAAATCGCTTCACTGACCTGAGTTCGCCGTCCACCGGTGTCACGAATATGTTTGAACAGTCTTTGACTGTTACCTGAAGCAGCTGCTATTTCCATTTCTTCGGCTACCTTGACCCACCAATTTTCGCGATCCTTCTTAAGGCTTTTCGTAACTTACCTTTGTAGATTTCTCCGCATTTTATTCATCTTACGGTTCGAGAGCTGACGCTTTTGCTCCATTATACTCAGCGACTCTTGCGAGATCCAGTGTCTTTGATGGACAATGGATCTAGGGCCACAAGCAAGACCTGCTGAAACGTGCATCGCCTTTTTGATTTGAGCCCAATGCTCATCTACATTACTGTTTGTCGTAGATCTCAGCTCGTGCTAAATTCTGCTCGTGACGGGTGCGTACTTCTGGATCACACAAACGTTGCACGGCTAATCGGGTTTGCAGTTTGCGACGATGACCATGGGGCTGGAGAGATAATCGCATTAAACCTAATGCATGGTTCGACTCTACATACGTGGACCAGTAAGATCTACAATTCTGAACAGAATTGCGCCACCGGTAGCTTACGGTGATATGATCAATCTAGCTCAGAGTACCCGTAGAGTTAGAGCGCCATGCTGCTGTGCAAGGCGAACTGTGTCGGAAATTGGTGCTAGACAATCACAATCGATTGTCTGCACAAAACTGGAGAGGTCTATCCCGGTTATCTGTACGCTCGGTATGTAAGCACAACGCCCACCTAAGCAGGCTTCAGAAACACTAAGTTTGCCAACTTGTGCATTGAAGTCACCAGCTAGCACTACAATGCCAGAACCTTTACTGCTTTGAACGGGGGTGGCGAGTTCATCATAGAACTCATCTTTCTGCGCGTCTGAGCTGCAGTCCGTTGGGGTGTACGCCGAGATCACAAACAAATTGCGTTCAATACAACTATCTTTTCGAAAGCCGACCGACGCTTGAAATCTCACAGTACATAAACGACTGTTACCAGGGAACCAGTGTAAAAGGGCAGCCTCAGCCTTGACAGTCAAGACTATTCCTACACCACGTTGACCCGCAGCTCGAGCTATTTCGTCTCCTGAGGTGCGCAGGAAATACTTCGATGAGATACCAGGAGCAGTTAGTTGAATTATACTGCCCGAATCCTGGATACGCGTTTCTTTTAAGCAGCAGACATCGGTCTTTAGAGAATCTAATGTGAGGGCTGGGCACGCCTGCTGGCCGACCGGCATGAGTGTACGCACGTTGAAGGAGCCGAGATTCAGAGGCTGACGAGGCCTGAGAAAATGTGAGTTACCAGGCAGGGGATTATTCCAGACAATATTTGACAGTAAATCGTTGCGAGTATCGACCGTGTTATCAGTGGGAGCATTGTGGGTGGATGGATGGGGTTAAGAGGGATGGTTAGGGACAGAAGACAAAGGTTGAATAAAAGAGAAGGAACTTTGAGCAGTAGCACACTTATCACTACCCACCCCGCTCGATGCAATGAGCAGGGCGGTCCTGATTATCCTGCGCGACGACCGATGCAGTATGGAGTTCTTTGTATTCGTGCAGTTCATGGGGGATGTAAGATGGGTGCTGCTAGGGTGTCCAGCCACAAAGCAGGAGAACGATTGGGGTCCTCGTCCAAAGCCTTTAGTTCTAACAAGAACCTATCCGCAAGGCAGCGGGATGGCTTAGTGCAAGCCCATTTGCTTGGATCAATTATTATTCCACTGATTTTGCCTATTGAGTTGTCAGCTCAAATCAACCCCCAACCTGGAGGACCAAGAGACTGGACTTTGTCTGACCTCTACCCATTGACTCTTCAGGTATGGTTGCATCTCAGGCTTGAAGAAGCCATTCTCTATAGCTCCTTGTGTCATAGAGGCGCGTAAGCCATCTCACCACGTCCGTTTGCGGTCTCGTCGTAATGCAGCGCACAGTGGTGGTCTATGATCAGTGAACACTGTGAACGTTGGGTCCCTGAGTCTATGCTGGAAGTGTCGGATACACAAATAGATTGCCAGTAGTTCCCTGCTGAACGTACTATATCGGGATTCCGCAGGCTGGAGACGCTTGGGGAAGAAACCTATTGGTTGTCATGAATTGTTGACGAATTGCTGCAACACTGCTCCAACAGCCGTGTCCGAAGCATTTGTTCCTAATGCCAGGGAAGCAGAAGGATCGATATGTGTAAGGAGTGCTATGTTGGCGATAGCTTCCTTTATCAAAGTAAACGCTGTCTGCGCCGTGTCGGGAACAATGAAGTTCCGCTTACCTCCTTGTAAAAGGTCGGTCAGGGGCTGCATCATTTCGGCGCAGTGTGGGATAAGCCAGCCATAAAAGTTACCAAGCCAGAAAACTGAGGCAACTGCCGATAAGAGTGAGGCTCAGGATAGTCGCAAATTGCCGCCATCTTGTCAGGCAGGGGCTGTATTCCCGGGGCTGAGATTTCGTGACCTGGGAGCATGATGGTCGTCCTACCTAATTCGCACTTGGTAGGGTTAATAGTTACACCGTGTTGGCTAAAGCACTCAAAATGAGCGCGCAGGTGTGCCATCTGCTCTTTTTCTGAAGAACTTGCCACTAAAATATCGTCCAAGTACTCGTTGACATCCTTCAAATCGCCTGTTGCATCATGCGTAAACCTTTGAAAGATTTGGGCTACATTGTTGAGCCTAAACGGCATGCGGGAAAACTCGAATAGTCCGAATGGAGTCTTGACAGCGGTTTTGGAAATGCCAGCCTCAGCTACCGGAATTTGGTGGTAGGCTCCAACGAGGTCGACTCGGCTGAAAACAAAACAACCGGGTAAAGAAGAAGTTAGATCTTGAATATGTGGAATGGGGTACCTGTCTGGGAAACTAGCCTGGTTGAGGGCCCTATAGTAGCCGCAGGGGCGCCAGTCACCACTAGGTTTAGGATCTACGTGGAGAGGCGAGGCCCGAGGGCTACTGGATGGACGTATTATGCCTAATTCTAGCATGTTCGAACTCAGTCCATGCTGTTCGGAGCTTGTCTAGTGCCAAGCGACGTGATCGGCTAATTTTGGGGGTATTTTAGTGACAATATGCTGGGCGACGCTGGTGGTAACCACCGAAAGGGGTCCAGATTGCCTTAGCATTGCCGGGTTAGCCGAAAAAGTCTGCGTAGGGGTGTTTGGCCTGAGGTTCGATGTTAAGGGGCGTGATGTGATTCGCGGAGGAATACGAACCGGTTACGGAAAGAGAAGTCTGTCGGTCGGCAACTCCCTGGCATCGTGAATCGACCAGGAGGTCGAAATGGTCAGGGAAATCGATACGTAGTATGGGATGAGGGAAGTCTGCTACCATAAACACCCAGCGGAATGTGCAACGTAGGTCTAAATTCAGCGTGAGTGACCTACGGCCATGAATAGAAATAGGAGTGCCGTTGGCAGGACAAATTTGTTGAATTGATGGAATCGTTGCATCAACTTCTTCCTCTGGAATGATACACACTGCTGCACTGGTGTCAATAAGGAACAGGTTATTGGAAATCAAATCTCGAACATGCAACAGACAACTGCCATTATGGCCGCCGACCGCGTTAGTCGTCGGAACGCACCTGGGTAGCGACGTCACGAGGAAGGCCACCGATAGTCTACAAGTAACGGGCATGCTCGCTTGTGGTTCTATGTGATTCAAACTCTGCCTCTAACATATGAAACCAGAGTTTAGGGTCATCAATAAAAAACTGAGGGACGGCTGGGGAGACTGTCAAAACGGACGGTTCCGGATTAGGCTTGCGGTCGTTGTTAGCCATAAGTGTGATGATATATCAAATGTAAAACAATATGCAAAGATCAATTCAGCAGCTATGAAACACTTATAATATCGATATAAGGAAAATATAAAAAGAGTATGATAGCAGAAATCGAGATTTATCGCTTATATGTTGGAAAAAGTATATGTTTAAACGAATAAATGTGACCGAAGCATTTACGAATGTCCTTAGTGGAAAGGATCTGTTGTTCGGGCTCACCATTTTAGGATTTTCCTCAGTTAAGTGGGGGCCTGCTCCCGTATTATTCTATAGCTTTTGGTCCTCGGTTCGTGACACGTTAGTGAATATACTCGGCAGCGAGCAAAACGGCGGAACTTAAAACGCTGGAGCGGGACAACATCTGTATTGGGGAGCGCAACGGCGTGCAGACGGTGTGCACTGGCTGGAGGAAGTGGCGCCACCAAAGACGGTAATCGTTGAAATAAACAAATTGGTTAGTCTTTGTCATCGAGAGTTATGTCCGTAGCACTTCAGCAGCATTTCGCAAACCAAAATGCATACGTAGGAGCTCAAGCAAAACCAGAAGGGTTCATGACAGCGGTTTTCTGGACATCTTCAGCGGCGACTGGGATCTGGTTATAGGCCTGCACCAAATCCATCTTAGAAAAAACAGTCGTGCAGTAATGTGATGCCATGATGTGGTGTATGTGGGGTATTGGATGGCTATTGTAACGGGTAACCAAGTTCAGTGCGCTATAGTCGCCACATGGTCGCCAGCTTATGCCATCTTAGGAACCATGTGTAGAGATGAGGCCCATGGACTGTGAGAAGGACGAACAATACCTTTAGAAAGTATTGTCAAACTCACGTTTGGCGAAAGCCAGTTTGTCCGGTGTCAGTCGGCGAGGTCGTGCCGTGACTGGTGGTCCGGTAATGACAATGTGGTGTGCCACACGATCGGTCACTGTCTCTACCTCTTTAAATGGTTTAGTCAGCATGGTGAACTTAATAAATTAAGACTGACCCGCAAATTTAGTGTCCAACGAAGGATCGATAGGCTGCAGCCTAAGTGAATCAACAAGTAATTCATAGTGCTGCAGAAGATCGATTCCCAGTATGCCTGTGGGAATATCCGCAAAAATGAACGTCCACAGATACCGTCTTCGTAGTCCCAGGTTGACCGCAAGCTGTCTGATGTCGTAAGTAGGAATGGAAGTACCATTCACTGCTGACGGCCGAAGCAAAGAAGCTCGTGGCTTGTCTTTACCAACTGGCAAGACAGAAACTTGGGCTCCGGTATCGACTGGGAACCTAGCGTTTGTACACGAATCATGCACGCAAAATAAACGGCCAACCTGAGACTGATTGCCAGCCAGTATGGCAGCTTCTTCTCTCCGGCAGTAGCGTTTCCCGCCGCGTATGAACACCTCTGTCTGCACCTACGGGCAGCTGGTCTGAAAACGCGGTGGAACCAACTAAAACTGCTGGTAGGATAATCTGGTTTGGATGAGGCAGGTGAGGCGGATTCATGGAGGACATGGGTGGTGGGAGGCGCCCGTCCGTGCCTTTGCTTGCTTGGGCAAGGGGTCAGTATTTTAACTCTGTCCTTGAAGGACCGTTGGCGCGGGATGGATCGAGGATGCCCAGACCTCACCGGCGATTCATCCAGATCAACAATTTGAGGATTGCGCGATGTCCTGGCGGTGAGAGAATCAGCCCATTGCTGACAAGTGCGGCAATCTTGTCAGCCACGGCGGCTTCTCGTTCCAAGGACGAGTCCTCGAGCAGAGCAGTTACGGTGGTCTGAACATGGAACGGTAAAGGGTCCAACCACAGTTCTTTAGCTATCTCCGAATCATTATCGGCTGGTCCTTCCAGGGGCCGGAGGTGAGCTAGGTGGTGGCTGGGTTTTGTATCCCCTATGGGGTGCCGGGCAAATAGCTGACGTGACCGTTCCTCCCGAGAAGGAAGGAAGAGCTGCAGTATGGCCTCCCTAAGCAGATCGTACTGCTGCTGTTGAGGAGGATTCAATACTAAATCCCTCAATGAGGTGATAACATCGCCCGGGATTGCCTCTAAGGCATGGGAAAATCTACGGAGCTGGCCGATAAACCTCCGTGACTCAAATTGAAGCTATAAGGCTGCAAACCAAACCTCAGGATCATGTGGGATAAACGCCACGGCATTAAAAGCAACAGCAGACAAAATGAGGGCTGTATCAATCTGCATCTTATCCTCTGACACGGTACCGTTGCGATAATATATCGCAAAATATATATATCGTGCAACAGAAAGAGAACGTGAAACAGCAAAAAATCATAGACTCATCGGGTGGGCGAATAATTCAGGAAGGTTCTGGAGGTTTTGGGCCCACCAATATAGAAGACTTTTGAGAGCGGCTGGTGAACGTGTCTCCTATTGGGTCTCGCATCGGAATACCAACGACATCCCCTCTATCGGACGAATAGAGAAGACACAAGTCGGTTTACAGATGCAAGCTGTATTCTATATATTGTGGCACCGAAACAGCACCGATACGAGAGATACACCGAACGGAAAACGAAACGAAACGCAACGGCTGTGCAGAAAGCGAACGGCGAGCGCGTACAATCGGCAATCGACCGAAACCGAAAGTGATTCAAAACGGGGTCGGCGGAAACCTCGGAAAAGTCAGTCCAGTGAAAGGTACGCAACCGGACAACACTATGAGGTCGGTGTCAAATGTCGGAAGAGATCGTAGAGAAAATAGATTCAAAATGTTGTCCAGAAAACAGTCGTTTTATCAGAACAATCGGGGTCACTTCACTTTACGTCTCTGAGGCTCTCAGCATACCCAATTCCCGTGACGATTGAATAACCAGTCTCTGTTCAGCAACAGGAACAAAGTTTTATAGGCTTATTAACTGAAGTTTAACACTTTCCACTAAGGACATTCGTAAATGCTTCGGTCACATTTATTCGTTTAAACATATACTTTTTCCGACATATAAGCGATAAATCTCGATTTCTGCCATCATACTCTTTTTATATTTTCCTTATATCGATATTATAAGTGTTTCATAGCTGCTGAATTGATCTTTGCATATTGTTTTACATTTGATATATCATCACACTTATGGCTAACAACGACCGCAAGCCTAATCCGGAACCGTCCGTTTTGACAGTCTCCCCAGCCGTCCCTCAGTTTTTTATTGATGACCCTAAACTCTGGTTTCATATGTTAGAGGCAGAGTTTGAATCACATAGAACCACAAGCGAGCATGCCCGTTACTTGTAGACTATCGGTGGCCTTCCTCGTGACGTCGCTACCCAGGTGCGTTCCGACGACTAACGCGGTCGGCGGCCATAATGGCAGTTGTCTGTTGCATGTTCGAGATTTGATTTCCAATAACCTGTTCCTTATTGACACCAGTGCAGCAGTGTGTATCATTCCAGAGGAAGAAGTTGATGCAACGATTCCATCAATTCAACAAATTTGTCCTGCCAACGGCACTCCTATTTCTATTCATGGCGGTAGGTCACTCACGCTGAATTTAGACCTACGTTGCACATTCCGCTGGGTGTTTATGGTAGCAGACTTCCCTCATCCCATACTACGTATCGATTTCCCTGACCATTTCGACCTCCTGGTCGATTCACGATGCCAGGGAGTTGCCGACCGACAGACTTCTCTTTCCGTAACCGGTTCGTATTCCTCCGCGAATCACATCACGCCCCTTAACATCGAACCTCAGGCCAAACACCCCTACGCAGACTTTTTCGGCTAACCCGGCAATGCTAAGGCAATCTGGACCCATTTCGGTGGTTACCACCAGCGTCGCCCAGCATATTGTCACTAAAATACCCCCAAAATTAGCCGATCACGTCGCTTGGCACTAGACAAGCTCCGAACAGCATGGACTGAGTTCGAACATGCTAGAATTAGGCATAATACGTCCATCCAGTAGCCCTCGGGCCTCGCCTCTCCACGTAGATCCTAAACCTAGTGGTGACTGGCGCCCCTGCGGCTACTGTAGGGCCCTCAACCAGGCTAGTTTCCCAGACAGGTACCCCATTCCACATATTCAAGATCTAACTTCTTCTTTACCCGGTTGTTTTGTTTTCAGCCGAGTCGACCTCGTTGGAGCCTACCACCAAATTCCGGTAGCTGAGGCTGGCATTTCCAAAACCGCTGTCACGACTCCATTCGGACTATTCGAGTTTTTCCGCATGCCGTTTAGGCTCAACAATGTAGCCCAAATCTTTCAAAGGTTTACGCATGATGCAACAGGCGGTTTGAAGAATGTCAACGAGTACTTGGACGATATTTTAGTGGCAAGTTCTTCAGAAAAAGAGCAGATGGCACACCTGCACGCTCATTTTGAGTGCTTTAGCCAACACGGTGTAACTATTAACCCTACCAAGTGCGAATTAGGTAGGACGACCATCATGCTCCCAGGTCACGAAATCCCAGCCCCGGGAAAACAGCCCCTGCCTGACAAGATGGCGGCAATTTGCGACTATCCTGAGCCTCACTCTTATCGGCAGTTGCCTCAGTTTTCTGGCTTGGTAACTTTTATGGCTGGCTTATCCCACACTGCGCCGAAATGATGCAGCCCCTGACCGACCTTTTACAAGGAGGTAAGCGGAACTTCATTGTTCCCGACACGGCGCAGACAGCGTTTACTTTGATAAAGGAAGCTATCGCCAACATAGCACTCCTTACACATATCGATCTTTCGGCTCGCCTGGCATTAGGAACAAATGCTTCGGACACGGCTGTTGGAGCAGTGTTGCAGCAATTCGTCAACAATTCATGACAACCAATAGGTTTCTTCCCCAAGCGTCTCCAGCCTGCGGAATCCCGATATAGTACGTTCAGCAGGGAACTACTGGCAATCTATTTGTGTATCCGACACTTCCAGCATAGACTCAGGGACCCAACGTTCACAGTGTTCACTGATCATAGACCACCACTGTGCGCTGCATTACGACGAGACCGCAAACGGACGTGGTGAGATGGCTTACGCGCCTCTATGACACAAGGAGCTATAGAGAATGGCTTCTTCAAGCCTGAGATGCAACCATACCTGAAGAGTCAATGGGTAGAGGTCAGACAAAGTCCAGTCTCTTGGTCCTCCAGGTTGGGGGTTGATTTGAGCTGACAACTCAATAGGCAAAATCAGTGGAATAATAATTGATCCAAGCAAATGGGCTTGCACTAAGCCATCCCGCTGCCTTGCGGATAGGTTCTTGTTAGAACTAAAGGCTTTGGACGAGGACCCCAATCGTTCTCCTGCTTTGTGGCTGGACACCCTAGCAGCACCCATCTTACATCCCCCATGAACTGCACGAATACAAAGAACTCCATACTGCATCGGTCGTCGCGCAGGATAATCAGGACCGCCCTGCTCATTGCATCGAGCGGGGTGGGTAGTGATAAGTGTGCTACTGCTCAAAGTTCCTTCTCTTTTATTCAACCTTTGTCTTCTGTCCCTAACCATCCCTCTTAACCCCATCCATCCACCCACAATGCTCCCACTGATAACACGGTCGATACTCGCAACGATTTACTGTCAAATATTGTCTGGAATAATCCCCTGCCTGGTAACTCACATTTTCTCAGGCCTCGTCAGCCTCTGAATCTCGGCTCCTTCAACGTGCGTACACTCATGCCGGTCGGCCAGCAGGCGTGCCCAGCCCTCACATTAGATTCTCTAAAGACCGATGTCTGCTGCTTAAAAGAAACGCGTATCCAGGATTCGGGCAGTATAATTCAACTAACTGCTCCTGGTATCTCATCGAAGTATTTCCTGCGCACCTCAGGAGACGAAATAGCTCGAGCTGCGGGTCAACGTGGTGTAGGAATAGTCTTGACTGTCAAGGCTGAGGCTGCCCTTTTACACTGGTTCCCTGGTAACAGTCGTTTATGTACTGTGAGATTTCAAGCGTCGGTCGGCTTTCGAAAAGATAGTTGTATTGAACGCAATTTGTTTGTGATCTCGGCGTACACCCCAACGGACTGCAGCTCAGACGCGCAGAAAGATGAGTTCTATGATGAACTCGCCACCCCCGTTCAAAGCAGTAAAGGTTCTGGCATTGTGCCATCCCACTTGCTCGCCAATTGCATACGTAAAACCGGTTGGTTGGGGGTTTCTAAAATCGAACGCAAAATCGAGAACTGGGCTGAATCACCAGCAAAGCTCCATTGCACACTGAACTACCAGCCACTGCGTCGCAGCCAGCGGAAAGTAAGAACCGAACTTCGTGCAACAGGTCACATATGACCACTAACCCAGTCAGCAACCAGCAACGGCTAAGCCAATGACTAGAGAGCTGAAAACAAAGATTTGACCGAGAAAAACAAGATTCACCAAAAATAGATATAAATTTTTAAAGTTCACCCCCATTACGTACACTTTTAGGACATTTTTGTTTCATTATAGTTCAGAAGCCCTTCCGCCAGCTGGTTGATATATGCTTTGCACCAAGCTAGGTCGGAACTTACTCCACTCTCTTTAAATGCTGCGTGATTACTGGCGTAGTTTCACGCGTGGTGCCAGATATGGCACGCCGTGGTCAACTTGTCAGCTGCACACGTATATGTATTTGTACCAAGTGGTGGGCCGCGGATTTGCCTTTGTCTGGGACGGCTCCGTTGAGTGAACTTGAAGTAAACCTGGGGCTAGACTCAAGCTTTTATAAAAGACGTTTGAGAGCGGCTGGTGAACGTGTCTCCTATTGGGTCTCGCATCGGAATACCAACGACATCCCCTCTATCGGACGAATAGAGAAGACACAAGTCGGTTTACGGATGCAAGCTGTATTCTATATATTGTGGCACCGAAACAGCACCGATACGAGAGATACACCGAACGGAAAACGAAACGAAACGCAACGGCTGTGCAGAAAGCGAACGGCGAGCGCGTACAATCGGCAATCAACCGAAACCGAAAGTGATTCAAAACGGGGTCGGCGGAAACCTCGGAAAAGTCAGTCCAGTGAAAGGTACGCAACCGGACAACACTATGAGGTCGGTGTCAAATGTCGGAAGAGATCGTAGAGAAAATAGATCCAAAATGTTGTCCAGAAAACAGTCGTTTTATCAGAACGGTCGAGGCCACTACAGCAGCCCCCCGCTAGAAAGCACGAAAAGCTTTCGAAAAGTGTCAAGGAGGAGAAGGCATGCAAACAATATTTGTGCGCGTGAATGCGTGCAAAATATGTGAATGTAGCTGTGCTGTAGGATTCCGACGGGCAAAATCCGTGGTATGCAGGAACCGTAGAATGATGGTCGAGCGTAAACCAGATTCGTTGCGTGAATCGTCATCCAGGTGTGCCACACCAATAAGGTCCAGCGTGGAGTAACCGTTTCCCGGTATGATATCCGAAAGCCAAATCGGTAAGTTCGTCAGTGGCAAGGAACGAGGGCGACAGGGATGATCCAGAATGCAAACCTTGGTGTCAAAATTCTCCAGATTTCGTGGACCCAGCGAACCGTACCATATGGCGAGATTCCATGAAACGGAAAGAAGCGGAAAACTGATGTAGTAGCCGCAACGGACTCGACTAAAATACAGTAATAACTAATGAGGTATATAAAACCGTTTCGAAACGATAAACACGAAAGTTATTACTGCGAAGCGCAATGAATGAGGTCGTTTTTGACCTAGTCGCAAACGTGCTGAGCAAACGATCTTCCTACAGGAACGTGAGACAGGAGCCTCATTCACGGACGGGTGCGTAGGCGGGCCCTGATGACTTGGACATGAGACGATAGCCTATTCGGAGTCGTAGCAGGCAACGCCAATTGCAGACCTTGACTTGACACGGAAGTGTCGTCAACAGGTAATGCAGGGTAATGTCGAATCTCATGTCAGCTGGCGACACGCTGTCGTCAACGTACGCAGCTTTGCGACGATCGATGCTAACTGTATCGACGCGACCGTGTCGATCAACCCTAAAGGTCTTATCGTGACGAGAAATCACGAGAAATGGACCTGCGTAAGTCGATTGTAATGGTTTCCGTACCGAATCAACAGAAACGAATACTTGCGAACAAGTTTCGAGTTCTGTCGGAACAAAAACCTGTCATCGCTGCACTCTAGTCTGCACCGGAGCGAGATTTTGCATGTACGTAGACAGACGGTGAACGTAAGTCTGTGCGGCAAGTGAGTCTGTACTCCGTAGCGTGAAGAATTCCCCAGGAAATCGTAACGTCGTGCAGTAGACAAGTTCTGCGGCGGACCATTGGATATCTGCCTTTATGCAAGTCCTGATACCAAGCAGAACTAGCGGTAACGCTTTGTACTAGTCAGGGCTCTCGTGTGCTTCAGGAGCCGCTTTGAGTTGGCGATGAAAACTTTCGACTAAACCATTCGATGCCGGATGGTACGCGGTCGTACGAATGCTTTCCGAACCCAGCATGTGAGTTAATGAAGATTAGAGTTCGGACTCAAATTGCTGCTCTCGATCGGTAGTGACTGTGGAAGGACAACCACATAAAACTATCCATCGTTCTATCAGATGTCGACCCACGTATTCGGCCGTGACGACAGAGATGGGAATAACCTCGAACAACCTAGTAAATCTATCGATGCACGTTCGGAAATATGTATACTCGTGCGATGGGGTCATTGGACCCACAATGTCTACGTGTAAATGGTCGAAGCGAGCATCAGGGGTAGCAAAAGTACGTGCCTATGCACTTTGGATCGTTGACATTGTAGACACTGTTTCGCCCACATACGAACATCTTTATTCGTGGACGGCCAGAAGTATTGTGCAGCTACTAATCGGAGACTGGCTGCAGTGCCTGGATGTGATAGTCCATGTAGGGTATCGAACACGAGACGTCGATATGTAGAGGGTACAACTGGTCGAGGTTGGCCAGTAGACATATCGCGGAGTATAGTCCCAACACTGGTGGCCAGAGGTACAGACTGACACTGTAGTGCCGATGACTGAGCAGCTTCCATACATGACGTATCCTGTGTCTGTGCTGCAGCCATGGCAGGGATGTATAAAACCGGAGATTTAACAGCATTAGGCGGAACACGTGGCAAAGCATCTGCAACGCAGTTCGACTCACCTTTAACGTGTCGTAGGTCAGTCGTGAACTGATAAATATAATCTGAATGTGTGACTTCTCGTGGGGAGTACGGTCAGACTTACTACGCAAAGCATACGTCAAAGGCTTATGGTCGGTAAAGAGGATGGAATATCGACCCTCGACTGCATGGAGGAAGTGCTTAACGGCATTATATGCAGCCAGCAGTTCGCGACCAAAAGCACTATATTTGGTTTCCGTGGGATTAAGGCGTCGAGAGAACTCTGATGGCTGCCAGATCCCAGAAACAGACTGTTGCAGGACCGCTACGATGCCAAAGTCGGATACATCCACCGCTATGCCTAGCGTGGCGGATGGAACTGGGTGTATTGGGAGCTTGGTGTGAGCTGATGTCGCTTTAACCTCCGAGAACGCTACTCTTGCGGCAGCCGTAAGCGACAACTTACGTGGATTGCCACGAAGTAGGCCAGGTAATGAAAGCAAACTTTCAGCAGCGTGAGGTATGAAAAGACGATAAAAGTTAACTAACCCCCAAAAGGCCTTAAGCTCCTTGATTGAGGACTGTACGGCGTGATCTAGAATAGCGCGCACTTTATCCTCCAAGGCTTAAAACCCACTCCAGTGACCTTGTGGCCGAGGAACACAAGTTCCGGTTTGCCAAGTTTACATTTATCAGGATTGGCTACTATTCGATGTTCGGACAAACGTTGAAATGGTAGCGTCAAATGTTGGAAATGTTCATCTACGCTCGATGATGCGATTAGCAAGTCTTTGATATAGACTGAAACAAATGCCAAGTCTCGCGTAATGCTATCGATATACCTCTGGATTGTGTGAGCACTTTACGATTCTCCTCAGTTAAGTCAGGACCTGCTCCCGTATAGAGTCTATGGCCCTGGTCCCTGGTTTGTGACACTATAGGAATAAACTCGGCAGCGCGCAAAACAGCAGAACTGAAAACGCTGGAGCTGTATTGGAGAAGCGCAACGGTGTGCAGACTGCGTGCACAGGCGAAGCAAGTGGCGCCACCGAAAACGGTAATCGGTAAAATAAACAAATTGGTTGGTCTTTGTCATCGAATGTAGTATTGGTAGCACTACAGGAGTCTCCCTCTAGAAGGCCGACGTTGTTAAGCTTCGACCCGTGATGGGTACGTCGGATTTGGTGACGAGAGACGTCTTTCATGCCTTCCGCCGCGGTCGAACACATCAACGAGGCCAGCACAAGCCGTTCTCCATGACTCACAATGATCGCTGTGCGTCGACCGCAAAATTGCGTCCTTCTTTACGTTTCCCTAGACCGGGGCAGGTAATGCTTGTTACTTGGCAGTGGTGATTGTGTTGTAGGGTTTGTCGTTGTCGGCACATCCTAAAGTTCCGTTTGCCTGCGGTTGTTATTGCCTTCCTAAATGAGCCAGCGTTCGGCGTCAAATGAGTCTAGTCGTGATCCAATGAGCGTTGTGTTGGAGCCATGCGATATCCTGGAACTCCATATGGTTCTGTCTGACTGGAAGAGCTGTAAAGCAAGAAACACAAGGAAGCTGCTCCTCGGGGAGCGATCGGATATTCGACTGAAAGGAACGTGCCGGTGCAATACAAGCCACCGCTACCCTTGTCATAGTGACCACTTAGTCGTGCATTCAAGCATAATAGGACTGCTTGCAAGTTGAACTTGAGTAAATTAAATATATACCACTGTTACATATTCAGAAAACCTCGTTGGCTGTTGCAGATCTCGGTCGCGTCAATTTCTCCTGTTGACGGGCGCAGCTGTGTCTTCCGTGGAGTTTGGTGTTGCAACAGGTAATGGGGGGTCTTTGGTGGGAGTAACAGGGGCCTACTCAGGACGACTAACCGAAGGTTGTGGGCAGGTGGGGACACTGGGAGGGTTGTTCGGGGCGGGTTCTATCTCGATGAAGGATGGTTTAGGGCGGTCTATGCTGATGGTCTCTTTCCTGCCCTCGACCTCCACCTCATATTTCCCTTCCTTTCGCTAGACTACGCGGAACGAGCCAGAAAAAGCCGCTTGTAGTGGTGATCGCATCGCATCTGCTCGAATAAATGCATGGCTGGCGGTCGCTGGAGTGTTAGGTATGTAGTTGCTGAGGGTTTGTTCCCGTGGTGGGGTGGACTTCATAACCCGCCTTTGGCGTGACAACCGTTTTGCGTAATCCCCGTAATTAAAACTCACAGGTGGTAATGGGGAAACCAACTCACTTGAGAGCCGTATTACGCAACCTTAAACCAGCTCGTCCGCCGAAACACCCATATCGGCTTTATCGGTGTTACGCAGCCCTAAGAGAACGATCGGCAAAGCTTCACTCCATAATGAGTTATCACGAGCACAAAGGGCAGCTTTCAGCTGGCGATGGAATCGTTCCACCATGCCATTAGCCTGGGGAGCATAGGCCATCCTCTTGTTGTGTCTGCAACCGAATGCTTTCAGTAGCTCGTGGAAGGCGCCGTCAAAATGAGAACCGCGGTCAGTGGTCACGATAGCAGGGCAATCGAACTGACTTACCCAACAAGTTTGAAGCGCTTTTGCAGCCTTCCCTGAAGTTGGACGGGGAATTGGCATGGACTGTGACCAGCAAGTGAAACGATCTACGCAAGTGAGAATGTAGAAGCAGCCATTGGATGGCGGAAGGGACCCACGAGATCCACATGCGCATGATGGAGGCATGCGTCTGACTCACAGAATGCGCCTAACGTAGATTTGGTGAGAAGATGTATTTTAACGTGTTGGCATTCAAGATAAGCGCGGGCCCAAACAAGTACGTCACGTATGATACAAAGCCGGACCAGTCGTTCGGTAACTAGTTTCACTGAGGCGGTTACACCAGGGTGCGATTAGTTGTGGAGGCTGATAAAAACCTGCCGGCGAAAACTGGCTGGTATTAGTGGTCGGGGTCGACCCTGGGACATATCGCAAATGATAGTCACTTCCAAATTTGGAAGGGCCACTGGCACTAGGTGCAAGGAGCTGCTGTTTCCGAGTTGCTGTAACTCAGGATCCGTTGTTAGGGCTGCGGCGATTGCTTCTAGGTCTATGCCCAAAGGTGATGGGTCGTCGACATTGTGGAAACATGAGGATGCCTCTGCCGCGGGATTGTGCGCCACAGAGATGTGTCGAATGTCCGCAGTAAACCGCGGAACATAGTCTAGGTGGCTGATGTCGAACAAAGGCTGACTGGGGAGCGTATAGTTGTGGCTTATGATCTGTGAAAACCGTGAACGTTTGGCTCGTGAGTCTATGCTGGAAGTGTCGGATACACAAATAGATTGCCAGTAGTTCCCTGCTGAACGTACTATATCGGGATTCCGCAGGCTGGAGACGCTTGGGGAAGAAACCTATTGGTTGTCATGAATTGTTGACGAATTGCTGCAACACTGCTCCAACAGCCGTGTCCAAAGCATTTGTTCCTAATGCCAGGCGAGCCGAAAGATCGATATGTGTAAGGAGTGCTATGTTGGCGATAGCTTCTTTTATCAAAGTAAACGCTGTCTGCGCCGTGTCGGGAACAATGAAGTTCCGCTTACCTCCTTGTAAAAGGTCGGTCAGGGGCTGCATCATTTCGGCGCAGTGTGGGATAAGCCAGCCATAAAAGTTACCAAGCCAGAAAACTGAGGCAACTGCCGATAAGAGTGAGGCTCAGGATAGTCGCAAATTGCCGCCATCTTGTCAGGCAGGGGCTGTTTTCCCGGGGCTGAGATTTCGTGACCTGGGAGCATGATGGTCGTCCTACCTAATTCGCACTTGGTAGGGTTAATAGTTACACCGTGTTGGCTCAAGCACTCAAAATGAGCGTGCAGGTGTGCCATCTGCTCTTTTTCTGAAGAACTTGCCACTAAAATATCGTCCAAGTACTCGTTGACATTCTTCAAACCGCCTGTTGCATCACGCGTAAACCTTTGAAAGATTTGAGCTACATTGTTGAGCCTAAACGGCGTGCGGAAAAACTCGAATAGTCCGAATGGAGTCTTGACAGCGGTTTTGGAAATGCCAGCCTCAGCTACCGGAATTTGGTGGTAGGCTCCAACGAGGTCGACTCGGCTGAAAACAAAACAACCGGGTAAAGAAGAAGTTAGATCTTGAATATGTGGAATGGGGTACCTGTCTGGGATACTAGCCTGGTCGGGGGCCCTATAGTAGCCGCAGGGGCGCCAGTCACCACTAGGTTTAGGATCTACGTGAAGAGGCGAGGCCCGAGGGCTACTGGATGGACATATTATGCCTAATTCTAGCATGTTCGAACTCAGTCCATGCTGTTCGGAGCTTGTCTAGTGCCAAGCGACGTGGTCGGCTAATTTTGGGGGTATTTTAGTGACAATATGCTGAGCGACGCTGGTTGTCACCACTGAAAGGGGTCCAGATTGCCTTAGCATTGCCGGGTTAGCCGAAAAAGTCTGCGTAGGGGTGTTTGGCCTGAGGTTCGATGTTAAGGGGCGTGATGTGATTCGCGGAGGAATACGAACCGGTTACGGAAAGAGAAGTCTGTCGGTCGGCAACTCCCTGGCATCGTGAATCGACCAGGAGGTCGAAATGGTCAGGGAAATCGATACGTAGTATGGGATGAGGGAAGTCTGCTACCATAAACACCCAGCGGAATGTGCAACGTAGGTCTAAATTCAGCGTGAGTGACCTACGGCCATGAATAGAAATAGGAGTGCCGTTGGCAGGACAAATTTGTTGAATTGATGGAATCGTTGCATCAACTTCTTCCTCTGGAATGATACACACTGCTGCACTGGTGTCAATAAGGAACAGGTTATTGGAAATCAAATCTCGAACATGCAACAGACAACTGCCATTATGGCCGCCGACCGCGTTAGTCGTCGGAACGCACCTGGGTAGCGACGTCACGAGGAAGGCCACCGATAGTGATTGATGGAATGGTTGCATCAACTTCTTCCTCTGAACTCAGAACTATAGTTATCTGCAGAGCGGTCTGCCGGCGTACCAAAGAAGGAACTATTCCTTAAAGTATCGTTCAAGGGGGACACACATGCCGAACGGTTGACCAAAACACTCAGGGCGGCTGTTAACTCAACGTTCCCAGCCGCTAGACTGAAATGCACATTCTCCACCTCTCCGGTGATCCGCATGCAGGTAAAAGACAAACTGCCTGAGCTGACCTCCTCCATGATCATTTACTCGTTCAGGTGCGAATGTGGCGCATCCTACATAGGTCGCACGGCTAGGCGTTTGTCTCAGCGCATTAAGGAACATCACCCAAGATGGTTGAGTCACGGGAAAACCGGTGTGATTACCAGTTCGATTCTAGGTCATTTGGTGGACAGTGGCCACACGATCGACCCTGAAAAAGCTTTCAAAGTCATATACCGAGTTCCACCCAATCGATCAAAGCCAGTCCGACTTCGATCCCTGGCCACGGCAGAGGCAATCGCCATTCGCTTACTAAGCCCTAATCTATGTGCACAAAAGCGACTAGTTCAGGCTCTCCAGCTGCCCTAGCCGAAACCGGAAACCACGGATCGCCGACCGAACCCCAAAAGTCCACTATCGATTACCACTCGTGACGGTGGGAGTGAAACTCTCACCACAACACGCACACGATAGAGACACCCCTCCCCACCGACCCCGTTTTTCCTAACCCCACGACAATGACCTTTACTCCGGCCAATGGCTAACGTATTCCAATGTTACTTCACCCATATGAATTGTAAGAGCACGTATAGGATTCATTGAAAACAATTGTTCGCTCTCCAGCGTCTTGTTCTTAATGTGACCATGACTGTTGGGCTATTCAGACTATTCAGATCTACCAAGTCACCCACTGTGGTAAAGGAACTGAACACGTTCCTTAAGTTTTCCACCCGACTTGCGGAAGCTAACACGCACGTGCAATTTCTAAAACGCTGTGTGAAGAACAACGAGTATCCTAAACATTTTTGGAAGCAGCTGCGTCGTGATCGGATATACCCTAACTATAAAACGCTCCGGCGGCATGCATTAAATATTTGTGATTCTGTGTTATCGAAAACGGTGGAATTTCAAAGGAATATCGCACAACGACAACACCCCGTGGATAATCTCTCCGATGAACAAAAGTGTCAGTTTAGAGAATTCGTAAGTCATATCTGCGCGCGCCGCGTACAGATTGTTTATGAACGTTTGCTGAAAAGCATTAACCCAATAAAACCACAGATTACATTTCCCACAAAGCCGGAAAAATACATACATAACATTTCGAGTATGACACTCAGCCCAATCCAGGTAGAAGCCCTGTCACTTGGATGGAGGTTCTGCTGTCCCACAAGACAAGACGACCGGCTTGAACTAGAGGCACAGTTCGAGAACCTGATAAATCAAACTAAAGATCTATCACCAATGTCGGAAATAGATCTCGAGAGATTTAAAAGCGTTCTGGTGACAAGCTGCTACAGATACCGCAAAGCTGTTCTGCAAAACCGGGGTCCGCTTACCCGACATCATTTGATGGCATTGAAAGAACTAAGAAAAAGAAAAGATATATTGATACTCAAACCAGATAAGGGATCCGGTGTTGTCCTTATGGACAAGCAAGATTATCTCGAAAAAGTTTTGCGATTGATTCAAGACCGAACGAAATTCTCCACATGCCACACAGGAAAAGATGAAACTGAGAAAATAGAAAACAGACTGGCTGGATGTTTGAGGAAGTTAAGAGATCATGGCTACATAAACAACGGTACCTATGAAAGACTGAAACCAAGCGGGTCGACCATTCCACGTCTTTACGGCCTGCCCAAAATCCATAAAGAAGGATGTCCTATTCGACCAATTGTGACCATGATCAATTCACCATATCAGGCAACAGCTCAGTGGCTAGTAGAATTATTGGAACCCGTTCGCGCAGAATTGGCCAAGTACAGCCTGCGAGACAGCTTTGAATTTGTATCCACCATACAAGATTTCAATATTCAGAAGAAAACTATGCTCTCGTTAGACGTCGCATCACTGTTCACCAACGTTCCGCTTTTGGAAACCGTGGACTTCCTATGTGAACACATAAACACGTCCAACATACAAATGGGCGTCCCGACAGAAAATCTCAAAGAACTATTGCTACTTTGCACGCTAAACATCCAGTTCCTGTTTAACGGATGTTTCTACCGACAAAGAGACGGAATAGCCATGGGTTCCCCATTAGGCCCATTGCTAGCGGACATTTTCATGGCGAAACTTGAAAATGGAAAACTAAAGCAAACCATTGAAGGTTTTACTCACTACAGTAGGTACATGGATGATATATTTTGTTTATTAGACCAGGAGTGCAATGTACCCAATGTTCTAGAAAAATTTAACAACGCCCACGACTCACTAGCCTTTACTATGGAACTGGAAACCAAGAACAAATTGGCTTTCCTCGACATACTACTAACCAGGAGGGAAGATGGTTCAATACAACGCAAGGTCTATAGAAAAAAGACATGGAACGGCCAGTACACGAATTTTCACAGCTTCGTGCTCCTGTCTCACAAACGAAATTTAATTCGATGCCTAGCGTTCAGAGCCGTAAAAATTTGCTCAACGGAGACTTTACAAGGTGAACTAAGCTTCGTTCAACAAGTTTTGCGAGAGAATGGCTACCCCGAGAAGTTTATCCAAAAGAACTTAGAACTAAAGTTATCTGCAGAGCGGTCTCCCGGCGTACCAAAGAAGGAACTATTCCTTAAAGTATCGTTCAAGGGGGACACACATGCCGAACGGTTGACCAAAACACTCAGGGCGGCTGTTAACTCAACGTTCCCAGCCGCTAGACTGAAATGCACATTCTCCACCTCTCCGGTGATCCGCATGCAGGTAAAAGACAAACTGCCTGAGCTGACCTCCTCCATGATCATTTACTCGTTCAGGTGCGAATGTGGCGCATCCTACATAGGTCGCACGGCTAGGCGTTTGTCTCAGCGCATTAAGGAACATCACCCAAGATGGTTGAGTCACGGGAAAACCGGTGTGATTACCAGTTCGATTCTAGGTCATTTGGTGGACAGTGGCCACACGATCGACCCTGAAAAAGCTTTCAAAGTCATATACCGAGTTCCACCCAATCGATCAAAGCCAGTCCGACTTCGATCCCTGGCCACGGCAGAGGCAATCGCCATTCGCTTACTAAGCCCTAATCTATGTGCACAAAAGCGACTAGTTCAGGCTCTCCAGCTGCCCTAGCCGAAACCGGAAACCACGGATCGCCGACCGAACCCCAAAAGTCCACTATCGATTACCACTCGTGACGGTGGGAGTGAAACTCTCACCACAACACGCACACGATAGAGACACCCCTCCCCACCGACCCCGTTTTTCCTAACCCCACGACAATGACCTTTACTCCGGCCAATGGCTAACGTATTCCAATGTTACTTCACCCATATGAATTGTAAGAGCACGTATAGGATTCATTGAAAACAATTGTTCGCTCTCCAGCGTCTTGTTCTTAATGTGACCATGACTGTTGGGCTATTCAGACTATTCAGATCTACCAAGTCACCCACTGTGGTAAAGGAACTGAACACGTTCCTTAAGTTTTCCACCCGACTTGCGGAAGCTAACACGCACGTGCAATTTCTAAAACGCTGTGTGAAGAACAACGAGTATCCTAAACATTTTTGGAAGCAGCTGCGTCGTGATCGGATATACCCTAACTATAAAACGCTCCGGCGGCATGCATTAAATATTTGTGATTCTGTGTTATCGAAAACGGTGGAATTTCAAAGGAATATCGCACAACGACAACACCCCGTGGATAATCTCTCCGATGAACAAAATGTCAGTTTAGAGAATTCGTAAGTCATATCTGCGCGCGCCGCGTACAGATTGTTTATGAACGTTTGCTGAAAAGCATTAACCCAATAAAACCACAGATTACATTTCCCACAAAGCCGGAAAAATACATACATAACATTTCGAGTATGACACTCAGCCCAATCCAGGTAGAAGCCCTGTCACTTGGATGGAGGTTCTGCTGTCCCACAAGACAAGACGACCGGCTTGAACTAGAGGCACAGTTCGAGAACCTGATAAATCAAACTAAAGATCTATCACCAATGTCGGAAATAGATCTCGAGAGATTTAAAAGCGTTCTGGTGACAAGCTGCTACAGATACCGCAAAGCTGTTCTGCAAAACCGGGGTCCGCTTACCCGACATCATTTGATGGCATTGAAAGAACTAAGAAAAAGAAAAGATATATTGATACTCAAACCAGATAAGGGATCCGGTGTTGTCCTTATGGACAAGCAAGATTATCTCGAAAAAGTTTTGCGATTGATTCAAGACCGAACGAAATTCTCCACATGCCACACAGGAAAAGATGAAACTGAGAAAATAGAAAACAGACTGGCTGGATGTTTGAGGAAGTTAAGAGATCATGGCTACATAAACAACGGTACCTATGAAAGACTGAAACCAAGCGGGTCGACCATTCCACGTCTTTACGGCCTGCCCAAAATCCATAAAGAAGGATGTCCCATTCGACCAATTGTGACCATGATCAATTCACCATATCAGGCAACAGCTCAGTGGCTAGTAGAATTATTGGAACCCGTTCGCGCAGAATTGGCCAAGTACAGCCTGCGAGACAGCTTTGAATTTGTATCCACCATACAAGATTTCAATATTCAGAAGAAAACTATGCTCTCGTTAGACGTCGCATCACTGTTCACCAACGTTCCGCTTTTGGAAACCGTGGACTTCCTATGTGAACACATAAACACGTCCAACATACAAATGGGCGTCCCGACAGAAAATCTCAAAGAACTATTGCTACTTTGCACGCTAAACATCCAGTTCCTGTTTAACGGATGTTTCTACCGACAAAGAGACGGAATAGCCATGGGTTCCCCATTAGGCCCATTGCTAGCGGACATTTTCATGGCGAAACTTGAAAATGGAAAACTAAAGCAAACCATTGAAGGTTTTACTCACTACAGTAGGTACATGGATGATATATTTTGTTTATTAGACCAGGAGTGCAATGTACCCAATGTTCTAGAAAAATTTAACAACGCCCACGACTCACTAGCCTTTACTATGGAACTGGAAACCAAGAACAAATTGGCTTTCCTCGACATACTACTAACCAGGAGGGAAGATGGTTCAATACAACGCAAGGTCTATAGAAAAAAGACATGGAACGGCCAGTACACGAATTTTCACAGCTTCGCGCTCCTGTCTCACAAACGAAATTTAATTCGATGCCTAGCGTTCAGAGCCGTAAAAATTTGCTCAACGGAGACTTTACAAGGTGAACTAAGCTTCGTTCAACAAGTTTTGCGAGAGAATGGCTACCCCGAGAAGTTTATCCAAAAGAACTTAGAACTAAAGTTATCTGCAGAGCGGTCTCCCGGCGTACCAAAGAAGGAACTATTCCTTAAAGTATCGTTCAAGGGGGACACACATGCCGAACGGTTGACCAAAACACTCAGGGCGGCTGTTAACTCAACGTTCCCAGCCGCTAGACTGAAATGCACATTCTCCACCTCTCCGGTGATCCGCATGCAGGTAAAAGACAAACTGCCTGAGCTGACCTCCTCCATGATCATTTACTCGTTCAGGTGCGAATGTGGCGCATCCTACATAGGTCGCACGGCTAGGCGTTTGTCTCAGCGCATTAAGGAACATCACCCAAGATGGTTGAGTCACGGGAAAACCGGTGTGATTACCAGTTCGATTCTAGGTCATTTGGTGGACAGTGGCCACACGATCGACCCTGAAAAAGCTTTCAAAGTCATATACCGAGTTCCACCCAATCGATCAAAGCCAGTCCGACTTCGATCCCTGGCCACGGCAGAGGCAATCGCCATTCGCTTACTAAGCCCTAATCTATGTGCACAAAAGCGACTAGTTCAGGCTCTCCAGCTGCCCTAGCCGAAACCGGAAACCACGGATCGCCGACCGAACCCCAAAAGTCCACTATCGATTACCACTCGTGACGGTGGGAGTGAAACTCTCACCACAACACGCACACGATAGAGACACCCCTCCCCACCGACCCCGTTTTTCCTAACCCCACGACAATGACCTTTACTCCGGCCAATGGCTAACGTATTCCAATGTTACTTCACCCATATGAATTGTAAGAGCACGTATAGGATTCATTGAAAACAATTGTTCGCTCTCCAGCGTCTTGTTCTTAATGTGACCATGACTGTTGGGCTATTCAGACTATTCAGATCTACCAAGTCACCCACTGTGGTAAAGGAACTGAACACGTTCCTTAAGTTTTCCACCCGACTTGCGGAAGCTAACACGCACGTGCAATTTCTAAAACGCTGTGTGAAGAACAACGAGTATCCTAAACATTTTTGGAAGCAGCTGCGTCGTGATCGGATATACCCTAACTATAAAACGCTCCGGCGGCATGCATTAAATATTTGTGATTCTGTGTTATCGAAAACGGTGGAATTTCAAAGGAATATCGCACAACGACAACACCCCGTGGATAATCTCTCCGATGAACAAAAGTGTCAGTTTAGAGAATTCGTAAGTCATATCTGCGCGCGCCGCGTACAGATTGTTTATGAACGTTTGCTGAAAAGCATTAACCCAATAAAACCACAGATTACATTTCCCACAAAGCCGGAAAAATACATACATAACATTTCGAGTATGACACTCAGCCCAATCCAGGTAGAAGCCCTGTCACTTGGATGGAGGTTCTGCTGTCCCACAAGACAAGACGACCGGCTTGAACTAGAGGCACAGTTCGAGAACCTGATAAATCAAACTAAAGATCTATCACCAATGTCGGAAATAGATCTCGAGAGATTTAAAAGCGTTCTGGTGACAAGCTGCTACAGATACCGCAAAGCTGTTCTGCAAAACCGGGGTCCGCTTACCCGACATCATTTGATGGCATTGAAAGAACTAAGAAAAAGAAAAGATATATTGATACTCAAACCAGATAAGGGATCCGGTGTTGTCCTTATGGACAAGCAAGATTATCTCGAAAAAGTTTTGCGATTGATTCAAGACCGAACGAAATTCTCCACATGCCACACAGGAAAAGATGAAACTGAGAAAATAGAAAACAGACTGGCTGGATGTTTGAGGAAGTTAAGAGATCATGGCTACATAAACAACGGTACCTATGAAAGACTGAAACCAAGCGGGTCGACCATTCCACGTCTTTACGGCCTGCCCAAAATCCATAAAGAAGGATGTCCTATTCGACCAATTGTGACCATGATCAATTCACCATATCAGGCAACAGCTCAGTGGCTAGTAGAATTATTGGAACCCGTTCGCGCAGAATTGGCCAAGTACAGCCTGCGAGACAGCTTTGAATTTGTATCCACCATACAAGATTTCAATATTCAGAAGAAAACTATGCTCTCGTTAGACGTCGCATCACTGTTCACCAACGTTCCGCTTTTGGAAACCGTGGACTTCCTATGTGAACACATAAACACGTCCAACATACAAATGGGCGTCCCGACAGAAAATCTCAAAGAACTATTGCTACTTTGCACGCTAAACATCCAGTTCCTGTTTAACGGATGTTTCTACCGACAAAGAGACGGAATAGCCATGGGTTCCCCATTAGGCCCATTGCTAGCGGACATTTTCATGGCGAAACTTGAAAATGGAAAACTAAAGCAAACCATTGAAGGTTTTACTCACTACAGTCGGTACATGGATGATATATTTTGTTTATTAGACCAGGAGTGCAATGTACCCAATGTTCTAGAAAAATTTAACAACGCCCACGACTCACTAGCCTTTACTATGGAACTGGAAACCAAGAACAAATTGGCTTTCCTCGACATACTACTAACCAGGAGGGAAGATGGTTCAATACAACGCAAGGTCTATAGAAAAAAGACATGGAACGGCCAGTACACGAATTTTCACAGCTTCGTGCTCCTGTCTCACAAACGAAATTTAATTCGATGCCTAGCGTTCAGAGCCGTAAAAATTTGCTCAACGGAGACTTTACAAGGTGAACTAAGCTTCGTTCAACAAGTTTTGCGAGAGAATGGCTACCCCGAGAAGTTTATCCAAAAGAACTTAGAACTAAAGTTATCTGCAGAGCGGTCTCCCGGCGTACCAAAGAAGGAACTATTCCTTAAAGTATCGTTCAAGGGGGACACACATGCCGAACGGTTGACCAAAACACTCAGGGCGGCTGTTAACTCAACGTTCCCAGCCGCTAGACTGAAATGCACATTCTCCACCTCTCCGGTGATCCGCATGCAGGTAAAAGACAAACTGCCTGAGCTGACCTCCTCCATGATCATTTACTCGTTCAGGTGCGAATGTGGCGCATCCTACATAGGTCGCACGGCTAGGCGTTTGTCTCAGCGCATTAAGGAACATCACCCAAGATGGTTGAGTCACGGGAAAACCGGTGTGATTACCAGTTCGATTCTAGGTCATTTGGTGGACAGTGGCCACACGATCGACCCTGAAAAAGCTTTCAAAGTCATATACCGAGTTCCACCCAATCGATCAAAGCCAGTCCGACTTCGATCCCTGGCCACGGCAGAGGCAATCGCCATTCGCTTACTAAGCCCTAATCTATGTGCACAAAAGCGACTAGTTCAGGCTCTCCAGCTGCCCTAGCCGAAACCGGAAACCACGGATCGCCGACCGAACCCCAAAAGTCCACTATCGATTACCACTCGTGACGGTGGGAGTGAAACTCTCACCACAACACGCACACGATAGAGACACCCCTCCCCACCGACCCCGTTTTTCCTAACCCCACGACAATGACCTTTACTCCGGCCAATGGCTAACGTATTCCAATGTTACTTCACCCATATGAATTGTAAGAGCACGTATAGGATTCATTGAAAACAATTGTTCGCTCTCCAGCGTCTTGTTCTTAATGTGACCATGACTGTTGGGCTATTCAGACTATTCAGATCTACCAAGTCACCCACTGTGGTAAAGGAACTGAACACGTTCCTTAAGTTTTCCACCCGACTTGCGGAAGCTAACACGCACGTGCAATTTCTAAAACGCTGTGTGAAGAACAACGAGTATCCTAAACATTTTTGGAAGCAGCTGCGTCGTGATCGGATATACCCTAACTATAAAACGCTCCGGCGGCATGCATTAAATATTTGTGATTCTGTGTTATCGAAAACGGTGGAATTTCAAAGGAATATCGCACAACGACAACACCCCGTGGATAATCTCTCCGATGAACAAAAGTGTCAGTTTAGAGAATTCGTAAGTCATATCTGCGCGCGCCGCGTACAGATTGTTTATGAACGTTTGCTGAAAAGCATTAACCCAATAAAACCACAGATTACATTTCCCACAAAGCCGGAAAAATACATACATAACATTTCGAGTATGACACTCAGCCCAATCCAGGTAGAAGCCCTGTCACTTGGATGGAGGTTCTGCTGTCCCACAAGACAAGACGACCGGCTTGAACTAGAGGCACAGTTCGAGAACCTGATAAATCAAACTAAAGATCTATCACCAATGTCGGAAATAGATCTCGAGAGATTTAAAAGCGTTCTGGTGACAAGCTGCTACAGATACCGCAAAGCTGTTCTGCAAAACCGGGGTCCGCTTACCCGACATCATTTGATGGCATTGAAAGAACTAAGAAAAAGAAAAGATATATTGATACTCAAACCAGATAAGGGATCCGGTGTTGTCCTTATGGACAAGCAAGATTATCTCGAAAAAGTTTTGCGATTGATTCAAGACCGAACGAAATTCTCCACATGCCACACAGGAAAAGATGAAACTGAGAAAATAGAAAACAGACTGGCTGGATGTTTGAGGAAGTTAAGAGATCATGGCTACATAAACAACGGTACCTATGAAAGACTGAAACCAAGCGGGTCGACCATTCCACGTCTTTACGGCCTGCCCAAAATCCATAAAGAAGGATGTCCCATTCGACCAATTGTGACCATGATCAATTCACCATATCAGGCAACAGCTCAGTGGCTAGTAGAATTATTGGAACCCGTTCGCGCAGAATTGGCCAAGTACAGCCTGCGAGACAGCTTTGAATTTGTATCCACCATACAAGATTTCAATATTCAGAAGAAAACTATGCTCTCGTTAGACGTCGCATCACTGTTCACCAACGTTCCGCTTTTGGAAACCGTGGACTTCCTATGTGAACACATAAACACGTCCAACATACAAATGGGCGTCCCGACAGAAAATCTCAAAGAACTATTGCTACTTTGCACGCTAAACATCCAGTTCCTGTTTAACGGATGTTTCTACCGACAAAGAGACGGAATAGCCATGGGTTCCCCATTAGGCCCATTGCTAGCGGACATTTTCATGGCGAAACTTGAAAATGGAAAACTAAAGCAAACCATTGAAGGTTTTACTCACTACAGTAGGTACATGGATGATATATTTTGTTTATTAGACCAGGAGTGCAATGTACCCAATGTTCTAGAAAAATTTAACAACGCCCACGACTCACTAGCCTTTACTATGGAACTGGAAACCAAGAACAAATTGGCTTTCCTCGACATACTACTAACCAGGAGGGAAGATGGTTCAATACAACGCAAGGTCTATAGAAAAAAGACATGGAACGGCCAGTACACGAATTTTCACAGCTTCGTGCTCCTGTCTCACAAACGAAATTTAATTCGATGCCTAGCGTTCAGAGCCGTAAAAATTTGCTCAACGGAGACTTTACAAGGTGAACTAAGCTTCGTTCAACAAGTTTTGCGAGAGAATGGCTACCCCGAGAAGTTTATCCAAAAGAACTTAGAACTAAAGTTATCTGCAGAGCGGTCTCCCGGCGTACCAAAGAAGGAACTATTCCTTAAAGTATCGTTCAAGGGGGACACACATGCCGAACGGTTGACCAAAACACTCAGGGCGGCTGTTAACTCAACGTTCCCAGCCGCTAGACTGAAATGCACATTCTCCACCTCTCCGGTGATCCGCATGCAGGTAAAAGACAAACTGCCTGAGCTGACCTCCTCCATGATCATTTACTCGTTCAGGTGCGAATGTGGCGCATCCTACATAGGTCGCACGGCTAGGCGTTTGTCTCAGCGCATTAAGGAACATCACCCAAGATGGTTGAGTCACGGGAAAACCGGTGTGATTACCAGTTCGATTCTAGGTCATTTGGTGGACAGTGGCCACACGATCGACCCTGAAAAAGCTTTCAAAGTCATATACCGAGTTCCACCCAATCGATCAAAGCCAGTCCGACTTCGATCCCTGGCCACGGCAGAGGCAATCGCCATTCGCTTACTAAGCCCTAATCTATGTGCACAAAAGCGACTAGTTCAGGCTCTCCAGCTGCCCTAGCCGAAACCGGAAACCACGGATCGCCGACCGAACCCCAAAAGTCCACTATCGATTACCACTCGTGACGGTGGGAGTGAAACTCTCACCACAACACGCACACGATAGAGACACCCCTCCCCACCGACCCCGTTTTTCCTAACCCCACGACAATGACCTTTACTCCGGCCAATGGCTAACGTATTCCAATGTTACTTCACCCATATGAATTGTAAGAGCACGTATAGGATTCATTGAAAACAATTGTTCGCTCTCCAGCGTCTTGTTCCTAATTATCTTTGCAGCCTGAGGACTTTGGTTTGCGCTGTTAACATTTTTTTCCGGTTTATTCTTTTCTATCTGCCTGGCAGTATGACTAATATTTGTCACGAAATTTCACGTGGGGCTGGGGCTGCATAGAGCATGTCAAACAAGCTACACAGTGCGATGTATGCAGTGTGCGGCACTGCCACAGCTGCTCTACCATGACCAATGAAAATATCCGCTGCACATTGAACACGAATCGTTGAAGTGGCCTTGTGTTTACTATGTTGGTCTAGCAAGGAAATGCTCCCGTATACTATCAGGATCGCTAGATTGAAAAATCGGGGACACTGCAAGAAGTTTTTGTTTAAAGAGCTACCGGAGAGCCTATTTAGCACATACGGACCACACCGGAAACATCCCGTTGCCCAAATGTTGCACAGGAACAAACTTCGCCGCATCCACTAAAACAGGAATTATGGCAGTGTGCTGCATCCATGATGAGAGCAGATGACACACTTGTCGGCAGGACTACGCCGAGGGCCACAGTCATCAGTGATATCCAAGTTGGACACGGAATGCTGAGTGTACCAGCTAAAAAGAGCTAAGCGAACGGAACAGTAATTTAAATATTACTCACAGAGAATATACAGCAAGTTAGGGCTGAGCAGCTGCACGTCCTCAAGAGAGGAGATGGGACGGAAATGGAAGCGGAAAAGGCGGCCACGCCAGTGCGATTCAAACAGTGTCAGCAATGAGGTTGGGTGCTGAGCAACGGTCATTTCGTAAGCACCGACCATAAGGTTAGGCAAGAGCAAGCCCCTGAGGCAATCGAGAGATGGTAGAAAGCCAGGTAATGAGACAAGGGAAGCTTCAGGTGTTTTCCTTGATAGAATTAAGACTGCCGTGCAAGATATGGCCTGGAAAGTCCGAAAATATGGAGACCAGGTGGTTGTTTTGCGGAAAACAACACAATAATGGCTTTGATAATAATGATGATTTATTTCAGAGAGGCTCGAAGCGTGCCGGGTACACGACCAAAATGCCACTGACGGTCACGTGAGCAGATATTTATTGATCATGTGGAAGAACAACTATGGTAGGGTAGATGAACTCAGGGAAGATAAATGTGAGATAAATGTATGCACACCAGGGAACAAAGGAGGCAGCTTCCATGTCCCCTTTGATGAATTCTAAGTGATGCCCAGAAAATCTGGAAACCAAGGTCAAGTGTTGGAGTCCGATTGGCACAAGTGGAGGTAGCTGAAAGCTGGAAGTTTTACTTGAGGGACCGAAATTTGGATGAAACGGTTGTGTTTACAAAATACGACGAACAATGTGTTAATATACTTCCAAAATTGCTAGTCAAAGTTAAACATTGCTACACTACGCTGAACGATCAGTACGGGGCTGCAGAACTAAAGATGAAACGTGGATCGGGGAGGTAGGTCTTGAAAGGTAGGCTGGAGAGAAAGAATGTTTTGGAGAAATTGGTATACCGTGGCCACTAGATACAGATATTTTCAGAATGGACGCATGTCAACAAGAGCTGCAGGATGGTGGAGAAGGAGATGGACGGCAAAGACTGGGGAGTGTAGAGCAAAAATATGTTCCATGTCAACGATGGAGTGTGAAGCATTAACGGAAAGTCGTGATATATTTCTTTCTTTTTGACGGGTGGAACTTGGCGGATCAACAAAGGGGAAACAGCCATGGGAACGCAGGGATGATTCGGCGGTGGTGAGCTGTTCACGAACGATAGAAGATGGGAGGGTGATCAAAGGAAGTTGGTAAGAGCATACCGAACACTTCGTTTGATGCAGGGGCATGGTGTGATGATGGTCGAAAATTGGAGAATCGATAAGAATTGGACGTGCATATAAGGCAGCAAGATGGCGAAAATGGAAGTACCTAGGAGACACTGAGGTAGCATAGTTACTGAGCGGTTGTAGTAATGTGGACTATCAGCGGAGAAGCGAAGTGGGAAGTAAAACTGACCGTGGTGCAAGGAAGCAAATCTTGACGGCGATTAGCGTAAGCGAGAAATTAACATATACATGATCAGAGGGAACGAGTCTGCTGATAATTTAGTTTGAAACTGTTCGCAAAATTATAATGCAACGACTTCTTTACGACTAGTGGGAGGTGGAGAAGCGGAGCAACCGGAGAGAGACGGAAAATATCTCTGACGAACCTCCGTGGTGAAGTCGTACCAAGCTCAGTCTTTCATTTCTACTTGACCTTCTGTACTTAAAAGCCCACTCATCTAATAAGCCACTTGGTTTCTCTTGTGAGACTACTTAATCCCTCCGTGACAGACAGTTCACCAATAACCCCCCCCCAATCTAGGCTCTCAATCAGATCAAGATATTTCTGGGACATCCATCTTAGCTCCTGGAATAAGCTTTCTGACTCGTTGCGATCGAGCCGCAAACCGAAACAATTTCAAAGAGCACTAAGCAGACTCCTTGAAACAACTGTAATCAGCATGACTCGCAACAGCAAAAACATCGATGAGGCATATGAAGACTGTTTTGATGAGCACACTAAAATAAGTCACACTCAATTGCATCCGAAAATCATCTAATGACCTGTCCGGAGATCACGCCTATTTATACACAAAATATACATAAAAGGCTTTTTTGTGTATGCTCAAAATCCAACAATGATTTATACCATTTATTAGACGTTTGACTAGTCCGAGTTACATAAGTGCCAATCTTGATCATCTCTCTGTATTACGTAAGGTTGGCTCCGGTTTCCCTATCTTATTGCTCTGCCAATGCAAACCCTGCATTCTTTCCTGATATCTTTCTGATAGCCTTTGGTATCTCTGCAGGACGTTTATGCCCACATCTGTTTCCAGACGTTGCTACTACCTACTGAACCGAAGATTAATCTGAGACACTGATAACCTCCAGGTTGTACCTGACAAAGCATCGTCGTTGCCTCTACCGTAGCATTAACCTACCAGTATACATGGCCCATATTGTTTTATCCTCATGACTGAGGCCAGTACCACTGGAATCTTCCCTGAATATACGTTATATTACCCATCTAGGTTTCCACACGTCCACGTCGTTTTTTCAGAGCGCAGATGAAGTCTAAACATGGGCATCCCACGCGGTGGCCTCAGACTTTGTCCTAATTTTGCACAAGGTGTAAAACGACCTTGCCTTTTACGTTGAGAACGTAAACCATCCAAAGGTGACTCTGTCCGCCAACGATCGGGGCGACACCACACGCATACCTAGTGCCCATGCATATCAGGCGGAGGGAGCCCAGATTTCCACAGTCCTCTAGAACTCCCTATCACGTCCCCTCTTAACCTATAAATCGTCCCAAAAAACAACTAGTGTACTCCACTACTTCCACGGGTACATGATGAACCGACGATTCAACATTTTACCGGAAAAAGGAAAAGCCTTGGCAAAATTTACAAATCGAAACTACTCTTTACCGCAGTGCGCACCATAAAGTGGATGCCACTAGCCGACCATCAAAACACGACCGGTCTGTCTCTACAATCTAGGGTAAGCCTGTCTACTTCTCCATTGCTCCAAATTCATACACATGGAACTTATTTTCCCACCCCATAATTGTCTCCCTAACTTGCTACGACAACCCACAGCTGGAACTACTTCCAACCTGATGACCTCCCCGTTTATTCCAGGCCCTGGTTTATACGTTCCCTCAAATTGTAATCATTTGATTTCTAATAAAACGGTAATCACAACCCCAGCTGGAACATCCTTCAGACTGCCATATCCCCGATCTCTTTCAGATCATGTTGATTACTTAGGTAGCCACCTACCCAAAGAATGTCACTACCGGATTACCGCACAGATATAGCGGATTAATTGAACAGGTTGGACCATTTCCCACGCCGGTCGTTGCTATATGGAACCTCTTACATCGGTGGCCACGGTGATGGAAATCCTGCTGCTCTGGTCACAAGCCCCAATCAGCCCATTTTTATCTGCTACCCCAATTATTTTCCCCGTGAATATCAGTCGTATGAGATGGGCCCGCCCTTGCCCAGGCCTCAAACCGTGACGTGCCATCCACGAAAATCACCATCATTATGAAATAAAAAAACCAGACACTCGCTGTTAGCTGGAACATGGTCGTATTTACTTTTATTGTAGCCATAGAAACGTTTCTTCTCACACACAAGCAACAGCTAATACTGCTAGGGGCCGAGTTCTCTGCAAATTACAGCAACAGGCCTTCGAGTCCATATTCATCCCACTTTATGATCTCTTCGTGTTTCCTTCGACGCATCTGCTCCACCTTCTTACTCCAACTAACTGTCTCTTCAACGACCCCATTTTGATATCCCCAGTTGAGCACCCGTTTACCAACCATGCTGATCCAACAGCACATCGCATTTACTTGCCTTTCTATCACGTTTGCCACGGAATTATCCAAAGAGAACAATCGCAATAAACTTGTCTGACTCATTGGTATTTATTCTACAGGTTTCCTTATTCATCAGGTATTTCAAGCCACCTTTCCCCTGGCCTAATGATTTGTCCAAATGACATCAATGGAGATAAACTTATCTATGCCCCACTGATACCACTGCTTGTTCTTTGAAGACCCCATACAGTTTCCATTATCTTGCAGTACTTGTTACTTTCTGGTCAATCTCCCTCTCTCCCTCTAGTTTTCCATGTGAAACCTTCAAATATCCCGTGGGCGCGTCAGTTTTTTTCATTTTCAACTCTGCCTCTTTTTTCACATCCAAATTTACTTTCTGATCTCAGCAGAATTGATTGTTTACATGACTATCTTATGTACCGCATGTTCCACACTTTTGTAATGCCTTCTCAGCGGTTTTCATGCACGGCTGAGTCATTGCAGCACCCCGTAGTCGAGATCGAAAGTGGCTTTTAATAACCGCGTTGGGCGTATCCACTTCAGTTCATTCAAACACAGCCCACACTTATTACAGTGTTATTACCATGTTTGAATCCCACTTCCAGGCTTTGTGAATATTTCGCCCTGCAGTGCAATTTTGTACTCAATGACCGTGCCTAGATAGCATGTCTTGATCATTTTCAAGAAATATACCGTCATCATTGTCATGGTTGTCAGATGAGAAATCTTGTCAAAGGGAAGCAGATAAGTTTTGGCTAAATGGGTTATTTTGCTACGGTTGAAGCACAGTGCAGGCTGGAGAAAAATGAGGCTGCAGTACAAGGAAACCAGTGACGGAGTAGTTATCACGAAAGGCGTATGCGTAGCGCGGTTGGGACGACGGAGCTGGAGGGCCACATGCCTGCAGTCAATTGCTCAAATGGATTAAACCAAAAGACACGAGTGGAAGCAATCGCTGATGGAAGGACCAAGGGGGTTCGTAGGGTCGAGCAAGAAGTATGTGGCGGTGACGAGTCGGCGGTAAGTATGACCGCAACAGATGCAAGTTTCGGCTGCGAGTTCTAGCATGGACATTGGGCTTTTGTGCCGGTGTTACCGGTGATGAGAAATGTGAGGACTGAAAAAACGGATAATTGTTTAAACGGTGGTAGACGACGATGGTGGCAATAGGAACAAAATGTTTAGAGGTGTTTGCGAGAAGGGAAAACTGGAATCGACTAGATCATCGAAAATATCATTGGGTGAGCCCACTGTGGTAAAACGGAGACGGTAGAGGCGAGGCATCCGCCAATGGCTTTGGTGAATGCGATAGGGCTGTGACATTGAGAGAGTGAAACCCAATAACGACTTTCGTGAATGGGGCTGACCGTGCTCTGGACACCCGACCTGAAGAAAACTTCATGAAATGAACACAGGAGGCGCGGTCCACCGGGCTAGTTGCGCCCACAAATAGTTGCAGAGGGTCTGCAAGCCCGATGCGGGCCGGCCAAAGCCGTGGACCTGACCGTGCCCCGCACCGTTGTAACAGGCTTTGGTGACCACTGATGAATATGCGAAGAAGGCGTAGCTCAACGATGAAGGTGTATGATTCGCTGTCAGGTGGTCAGGTTGCGGTGGCCTCGGAGGGCAGAACCTGGGGGGCCGTCTATTGTTAAGGAACCATACAGCAGTCTTGTCAGGGTAGATTTTTAAAAGCGGCAAACAACAGAGTTGTAATGCAGATGACCACGCTGAGGGTAAAATGTGCTTGGTTCGAGAAATGGAAAAAGGAGACAGATGAGGCGGTCACTGTGTGCTCTGCTGTGGACCGACCGTCAGCGGAGGCAAGCGGGAACCAAGAAAAGACAAGGCATAAGGTGTCTGAGGCTATTTCGGAAGAAGGTAGCAGAGGGTGCGAAAGCAATGGTATTTTGATTCGCTTTGCCCAGCAAGGGGCGTGGTCACGGCCAGTTAAGAGTCGAGAACTATTTCACGTGGATGAGACTGTTTATCGTTGATTGCACCCGAGACTGGCGGGTACAGGGTTCTCGAGAGGGTTGACCGGAAGTAGAGGCCAGGGCCTCTCTTATTTGCTACATCTTCAAGTAGGCGAAACTTAGTTGACTGAAATGCACAGGTAACGTTGCTATGTGGAATGAGTGCAAATAGAATTCGGGACATGGACTGAGAAGCTCGAAATTTCGCGGGCAACTTATTCCAGAACCTGGAGTAGACAAGAAGGAAAGGGTATGACCGTCTGAGAATACAGCAGTGCATAACAACGTGAGGTATTCACGGATTTCAAGCTTAAGAGGCACACTCCGGCAGCAAAAAAATCATAAATCTCGGCGAAGTTTGATTAAAACGCTAGACCCGTGTGGTAATCCAGTAGTGACATTCTTTGGGTAGGTGGCTACCTAAGTAATCAACATGATCTGAAAGAGATCGGGGATATGGCAGTCTGAAGGATGTTCCAGCTGGGGTTGTGATTACCGTTTTATTAGAAATCAAATGATTACAATTTGAGGGAACGTATAAACCAGGGCCTGGAATAAACGGGGAGGTCATCAGGTTGGAAGTAGTTCCAGCTGTGGGTTGTCGTAGCAAGTTAGGGAGACAATTATGGGGTGGGAAAATAAGTTCCATGTGTATGAATTTGGAGCAATGGAGAAGTAGACAGGCTTACCCTAGATTGTAGAGACAGACCGGTCGTGTTTTGATGGTCGGCTAGTGGCATCCACTTTATGGTGCGCACTGCGGTAAAGAGTAGTTTCGATTTGTAAATTTTGCCAAGGCTTTTCCTTTTTCCGGTAAAATGTTGAATCGTCGGTTCATCATGTACCCGTGGAAGTAGTGGAGTACACTAGTTGTTTTTTGGGACGATTTATAGGTTAAGAGGGGACGTGATAGGGAGTTCTAGAGGACTGTGGAAATCTGGGCTCCCTCCGCCTGATATGCATGGGCACTAGGTATGCGTGTGGTGTCGCCCCGATCGTTGGCGGACAGAGTCACCTTTGGATGGTTTACGTTCTCAACGTAAAAGGCAAGGTCGTTTTACACCTTGTGCAAAATTAGGACAAAGTCTGAGGCCACCGCGTGGGATGCCCATGTTTAGACTTCATCTGCGCTCTGAAAAAACGACGTGGACGTGTGGAAACCTAGATGGGTAATATAACGTATATTCAGGGAAGATTCCAGTGGTACTGGCCTCAGTCATGAGGATAAAACAATATGGGCCATGTATACTGGTAGGTTAATGCTACGGTAGAGGCAACGACGATGCTTTGTCAGGTACAACCTGGAGGTTATCAGTGTCTCAGATTAATCTTCGGTTCAGTAGGTAGTAGCAACGTCTGGAAACAGATGTGGGCATAAACGTCCTGCAGAGATACCAAAGGCTATCAGAAAGATATCAGGAAAGAATGCAGGGTTTGCATTGGCAGAGCAATAAGATAGGGAAACCGGAGCCAACCTTACGTAATACAGGGAGATGATCAAGATTGGCACTTATGTAACTCGGACTAGTCAAACGTCTAATAAATGGTATAAATCATTGTTGGATTTTGAGCATACACAGGGAAGCATATATGCATATTTTCACTAGGATCTGATTTGAATCGTCTTCAATATGAATGTGTCTTTTTCAGTGAAATTTCCCGCATAGGAATCACAATCGTGATTTCTTGTTTTTTCGTCAGGCCCGCGTGAAATCCAGGTTGTCTCGTTTTCTTATTTTGCATATACCGCTGTTTAGACTTGTAATTGTGTCCACCCTAGTATACTACACCTAATTACCTGAAACCGTGACCTAGTTGTGTAAACAACTGCGGCACACCACCGTGCAGACGCTAGTACCTATCGCGAGTTAGAGTTATAGACTAGATTGATTATGCACTGCTCTAACTCCACTTAATTACATTCTACATGGCTTATCCAGCAAATCTCCCCTGATTCTCGACATAGTAGGATCTATCTTGCGTTTTTACATCCCATCGCTATAACCCAACTCCTACCTTATTTTCGCTACGCATCCTCCGGTGCACCTTTTGAAGTTTCTGTCCCACTGTGCCTCCATTCATTTTTTTGTTTGCCATAAGAGCGCACTTTCGTTCCACCCGGTCCACTGACCCCATACTTACAATATACTCTCCCGCAAAACCTGCTGTTGTGACCCAAGCAACAGCTGAATACCTACCGTATCCTGTGGGGTTCAACCTGTGCACACCACACAGCAAAATTCCTTCCATCTCACTATTCCTCATCGTCCCAAGTCTCCTAGGCTTAACAGTATATATAGCGGGTCATATAGCTCACTGCCCGTACCTCATTGCCACATTGGTTTCATCTAGACCTTTGCACACATAGCACCCAGGAACACTCCTGGTCTACTCAGACCTTTGTCCTGTCTCTGTCTAGTTGACTGACTTCCTGCTACCTTTTTACCTCCGCCATATATTTCTACTTATCGTGCTATCCCGGCCCCCAACCAGTACTCGGAAAATTCGTATCGCTAAATCTGGCAAATCCAAACGCACCCAACCCCTCCCAAAAACCAGGCCGTGCTCTGTCACCCTCGTTAACGTCGACGGTGAAGCTTCTAATAGTCCTAATGGCCTAAAGCAGAGTTTCGTCGAACTTAGTCACGAGGTCGAGCTGATTGGTGAAATCCTTTCAAAGGTTTCACCCCTGGCTACTCTCCTTGACCCTGTAGCCGCTACATCGCCCAAGAACTTGGTTTCTGTGGGACACCTCCTCGACTCTGCGTCTACTGAAATATACCACCGTACTGCCAACTCCAAGAACGCAGTGGTTTTTCTACTGTTCCAGACCGCTTACCACTTTCCTTGGCGAAACACAACATACTAAGTTCGTGCAACATGGCTCACTATAGATGCCATTGCAGGAGGCTACGTAAAAAGTCCCAGCGACATAGTTGCCCCCTGCTATTCCAATTCACGGACGATCTAACAGCTACAGAGTTCATTAGCAACAAGTCGACCATTGCTGCCCTTTCGCCGTATAAGGATATAAAGATATTCTCTGATAAAATCCCCCTCCAACGGGAAATACTTCGTTCGTTGAGAAATAACTCCGCCTTGCCCATGCAGACTGACCCCACTGTAACCGACATGGTTACCCAATGCCCCTCTGTCAAGAAGTCAAAGGCGAGCCCAGCGCCTCGCCCTGCCTGCCTGCAAACTGTCGACTTAGATATGTCTGACTCCCCACCCCCGGTTCCGCTTCCACTCAAACGCCCTTTTTTACCATCTCCCCCAGTAGCCTCTACTAGCAGTAGCTTTCGCTCCCCGACCACAAACCCCAAGCGGCACTCCACTTCAGTATTAAAGCCGTGCTCCCCCGTCATAGTCTCTGAGCAAAAACAAGACCCTGGTACAACCAACAGCCCCCGCCGTACTACTTCCAATCCGTCCTGCGAGCCGTTGACAAGTGTTGTCACCCGCCGCTCTCGCTCTAACGACTCTACAAACTACCCACCATCTGCTAGCTCAGCCGCGACACTTCGTTTCTATCCTCATAAGTGCCGCTCTAATCCCCCCATAAGCCTACCTGGTACTCCTACCAGGTCCGCACTTGCCCAACTAATCACCTCACCTATTACCCCCCACTCTCAATCGGCCTCTGCCTATAGCGTACTCTCGGATCCTCCAGGTGATAACCAACTGGGCCACCATCCGGATCCGTCTAACGCCATCGTCCCTTTGAGTAGGAGTGACATTCAGGGCCTTGCCAGTGCTACTCACCCTTCCACTGCCTCGCACCCCCTTCCACTGTCTTTCCCCCTCTTTGATCGCATGGGTTACACCAACCCTCCATCTCCGTTGCTAACGTATATCCCTCCCTGCGCCCCAAACACCAACCCTCCATACTATAGCCCCAGCATGCTTCCGCTGTTCCCCCCTGCTCACCTCCACCAACCCTCATCTAACCCTGAAGTACCACGTACGTACCCCAGCAGATACTCTAGGTTCGTACCTGTATCCCGCCTCCTCGCCCCCCCCCCACTTACCGGCTCCCCTGCCCCTCATGAGCCTCCAAACCTTTCCAAATTTCGCCACTCCCTTCCCGCCCCCCACCTCACACTACGTCCCAGTTACTCTCCCACATGCCTTCACCCCCATACCGACCTACCGGCCTTATACTGACTCTGCCCAACAGGTAGGTTACCTGCAGCCAAGATTTCGTTTTTTTCCTGACCGGTGCCCTCCGCACCCGTGGCCATATGGCTGGTCGCCCTATGGACCATATCCATAGACTTTCACAGGCTCATATCACTGTTCGCTCCCCACTCGAGGCCATGCCACTCAGCACCTTACACCACGCACTCCCCCCTATCCACCCCGCTTCGACAGATATTCTTAACCTCTCACCTTGCCATATGGTGCCACCTCCCTCTGCACCGTGTGACACCCCTCCGGCTCACATCAGCGGTGTGCTGCACACCCACCGTATTGATCACCCACAGCGATCGGCTGCGCCTAATGCTAACGCTTCTCCTTTCCGTCCCCCACCCAACACTGCCTGCCCTCCCCCTTCTACTGACGCTCTATCCCCACTGAGACCGAACTCCTATCGCCACAGCGATTCCAAGAGTCTTGCACCTGGCATCCATGCTTTGCGCACACCGACACTGAACTCAGTCCTACTAGTTCTTATTAACGCTCGCTCAATAATTAGAAAAATATCGCACCTGCGATCTTTGGCATTTACGTCAAACGCTGACATTATACTAATAACTGAATCCTGGCTGTCAGATGATGCTTCGCTTGACCTTGTTTGCATACCTGGGTATCAGTGCTTCTCGAACACCCGCCAGTCCAGGCGGGGAGGGGGCTGTTTAGCCTTTGTCAAATGCACTATCCACGCTAGTGTTATCGACCACCCCCATCTTCTCCTTATTGAGGATTCGTTATGGCTATCTATTCACGCCTCCGGCCAGAACCTCCTCCTTGGCTGCGTCTACGTCCCCCCGGGTCTGGAGCCTGCAAAAATTGACTCTGCCGTGGACGTCTTCAATGCTGCGCTTGACTACCCTGCCAGTGCAAAAATTATTGCGGGTGACTTTAACTTTCCTTCAATTTGCTGGTCCTCCCATACTAGCCCTCCCGCCCTCTCCACCTTCCTTTCTTGTGTCCGTCTTGGTGGATGGACCCAACATGTCTCCTGCCCTACTAGGGGGAACAACATCTTGGACCTAGTATTCTCCATTGATGTTCCTGATATGATCACCCAGATTACTGATCACTTCCCGGGTAGTGACCACCGTATTGTCAGGTGCAAGTTCAGCTGTTCTCATCCGATGCAATCCTCTCCCCCTGTTCTGACTTCCTACCGTTCCTGTAACTGGCCCCTAGTGCCAATGATAATCCGCTCCCTTAACTGGGACACATTTTTTCTTTCATCCGATCCCCTCACTGTCGTGAACTTTCTCTACTCCAACCTCCTACACTGCCTAAATACCGCCAACCCATGTGTCGACCCACGCCCCAATTCCAGCACCTCACGCCCGACACTTTTAGAGCGCAAGCTGTCTAAGCTGCAACTTACCTTCGCTAGATCACACGACTTTACAATTCTCCTGCGCATAAACCAGCTACAACTGAGGCTGCGTTGCATGGTCGATTCGCATCTGAGAAGGCAAGAGGCCATCGCCCTAGCACACCCAAACAAAACTGGCTACCTGTCCAACCTGCTTAGTAAAAGGTCCAATCAATCCAATCATATCTCGCCCAAGTTCCTCATCTGCGGCTCATCTACCGCTAATACTCCTGCATCTATTTCTGAGGCCTTCAATGAGCATTTTTCTTCCTCCCTTATAAGCTGTCCTGGTATTCCCCCTCCTACAATCCAGCCCTGCTCCCCTGCCTCTCTTTCATCGATTCCCTTCACTCATCTAGAAATTGAAAAATCAGTTTCGTCTATTAAACCTTCCTCGAAACCGGGACCAGATGATCTCCCACCGGCCCTCCTCCGTTTCGGTGGTCTTGACCTCCCTTTATTGTTACTTAATATGTATACCACCTTCATGATTCACAGTTTCGTCCCCCCTCAATGGAAATCCTCTGTTATAGTTCCGCGCTTCAAAAAGGGCGTATTACACGACCCAGATAACTATCGGCCCATCAATCACACCCAAGTAGTCTGCAAAATTATGGAGAGAATTATCAAAAGACACATTGTCCAGTACCTCTTATCTAACAACCTGCTGAACCCTGATCAGCATGGTTTCTTGAACTCTCGTTCCTGCTCTTCCTGCCAGCTTGACTTTCTCAATGTTCTATCGTCTGCTGCCGACGCCGGCAACTCTGTAATTGTCCTGTACCTCGACATGTCTAAGGCTTTTGACCGTGTTTCCCATATTCATCTGTTGGCCAAAATCCGATCTCTCGGAATTACTGACCCTCTCCTCTCCTGGCTATCCTCCTATCTCTCTAACAGATCACAAGCCGTGCTCGTCGACGGCCACCTATCTTCCGCCAAACCAATTACTAGCGGCGTCATCCAAGGCAGTTTCCTAGGCCCATTACTATTCCTTAGTTATATCAATGACATTTTCTCTTCTATTCGACACGGCACTCCTTTCCTCTTTGCCGACGATATAAAAATAGTGTACTCTTTCCTCCCTAGTGACTTATCCGTGACTCTATGCAACATATCGCAGGACTTACTCGTTCTCCAAACTTGGTGCGTCTCGTGGTTCATGAAATTCTCTGCGGAGAAAAGCTTCCTCCTACCGTACAAGTGCACGGTACCACCCGGGCAAATTTGTCTGGACGGTCTGCCCATCCCCATACACCCCATGGTTACCGATCTGGGCGTGCGCTACTCTTGTTCCTTTAACTTCTCAGAACAGGCATCATTCCAAATCGCTAAGGCTAAGAGAACCCTAGGCCTGATCAATCGGTGTTTCCTAATACCGGCCAGTCGCCTCTCCATGTATCTCTCACACGTGAGACCACTCCTAGAATATTGTCCCATTACCTCCAGCCTCTGGCCACGTTCCTCCTTTGTATCTCTTGAGAACGTTCAGCGTACCTTCACCAAAAGGCTGTTGGGCGTATCCCTAGCTCTAACATACCGCCAGCGCTGTGAGCTCCTACAAATTGAGCCTCTATGGATTCGTCGCATGAGGCTCAACCTGATTTTCCTCTTTAAGCTAATCCATAACCTGGCCTACACCTCTTATCCCATCTCATTCGCTGCGCCCTGCTCCTACCCCATCCGGCACCATGCCCTCTCTCTCACTGTCCCTCATTCTAATCTCTGTCTGAAGTCCCGATTCTTTCTGTCAGCCTATTCCAAAATCTGGAATAAGCTGCCCCTTAGCTTACGCAGTGCCTCCTCAATGTTCGCTTTTGGGCGCGCACTTTTGTCATACTTAACAGTCCCCAATGCTATATTGCTCACCAATGAGCTCGTCTCCGCCGACCTGGCCTTTGAAAGAGGTCTCACACTGTAACTCTACTACCTCTGCGTCACAAGCCACTAGGTACACCCCGCGAACTAAGGCCATTGCCTTCACTGATCCACAGCGATCCTACCGCCTGTCATCATAAGGTAACCTAATGGCTCACCTACGTTCATCTCTTATCCATCATATTCACTTTTTTTCTCCTCAGTATCCGTTGATTCTCAGCTGGGGCACACCCAGACTGCGCTTCTCTGTCCCTTTTCCCTCTCCAGTGATCCCCACCGACGGCCAACCACTTCGGGCACCGTAATTACCATCTCCCTGGCAGGTGCATCTGGATAATATTGCTACACGGTCGTCTACCACTTGCTGTTTCCGTTGGCTCTCCTGCCCATGGTCTCACGGCTTGGTCAATTGTTCCTGGTTCACGCACCCCCATCGCGGTCGTTTTGTCCCCTGTACAATTATCCATGATCACTCGTGCCACTCCCAGCAGTGCGGGGCGCGGTCAGATCCACCGCTATGGCCGGCGCACATCGGGCGTGCAGGCCGTCTGCAACGATGTGCGAGCGCAACTAGACTGGTGGATCACACCTCCTGCGTTCACTTCACGAAGTGTTTTTCAGGTTGGGTGCCCAGCGCACGGCCAGTCCCACCCACTAGCACCGGTTGCGGGTGGCACGCCCTAACTTTTCTTGAACTACCGAATCCAATGCTGTCGGTTGAAAATTGCATGCTCCTAGTCCTTTTCCCGCCACAGCTTGTTCACCTAGAGCTCTTATCATCTGTTTCCACTTCCCGTCTTTGTCGCCCTACCACGGTATGCACACCTTCCCGTTTTGTCCTCCCTCCTATTGCCTCTCTCTACATCAACTTTCACTGCTTTGAGTCACTATCGTCCTAACCACTCTTCTCTGTCGACGCTCGCCAATAACTCTTTTCCCACCTGCCGTCATTGCTGGCTTCTATCATCTATGCGCTTGGTGTTACCCTCTGCTCAGAACGCCCATTGATAGCTTCCTCAAAACCTGTCGCCCTGTTAATCCCTCCTCGTGCCCCATGCCATGATGCACCAACCGCACCCGCACCCATGCCCAATCCGCATATTAGAAATCGCCGCTCCAAACTTCGCATCCTTTACAGTCGTATTTATTATCTAATCACCACCACCATATCTTCCTCACTTGGCCCCGCGATTCCTCTGCGGTTCTTTCCAGTGTCCTGATTAGTATCCACCTATTCAATTGTCTGCCGGCACACAGCTCTCCAGCTCCATTGCCCCAACTCCTTTGCGCATTCATTTTTTGTGGCCTTTTTGTTCTATTACTGGTCCACTAATCTCGGGGCTTCCCGCTTCCTTGTCCGCCTCCTTCGTGTTTCATCTGCAGTAAAATGATCTGATTGGTGATTTCTTACCTGTGTCTCCCCGGTCATTGCTTTCATCCCTTGATCCGTTTATTGCTCGCTACAGGCATTTCTCTGTACCTTCCAGTGTGGTCCGCTTTTCCATGTTCCACCATTGTAATGACAATGTTACGTCGTGACGTTCTCTTACAGTTCCAAATTGTTTGACCTGTCACTACCTGATTCCTCTGGTCCGTCACTACATCTCGCACCTGCATTGATCAAATAATTAGACCCATTCTTACCTGTTTTCCTTGATCCTGTCTTTCATCTTCACTCTTCCATGAACTGCTCCTAACAGTCTTCATCACTTCTGTGCTTCCACATTCTATTTTTCTCTTCGTTGGGCTGCCACGTGCACTTGTCATGAAGTTAGTCCACCACGAAATTCCAAAGTTAATCCTACAACCAATTGATCTAACATTACCTACTCCTCCTATTGACTGATAATTACTTTCTAGGACCCCATTGTTATTGCTCCTGCTTCTCTTAAACCTATACATATACATATACAATTAATCTATATATATATATATATATATATATATATATATATAAACTCACGCATATATATCTGTATGCACGCGCTCTGCATCTTGCAGTTCCTCACCTGCCATTTCTCTTGCTATCATCCCAACGACCGTCATCATAGGCATCCATCAACTCTACATCTGTGCCTCACATCTACCGTATCCAATCCTTCTAAATCGTTTTTGTCATCTGATCATCTCTCTACGTCTTGCATTGCTCGCTGCTTGTTTTACGGTGAGTTTTGTGTCCTGTCCGCCGACAATTCACTGCGAAGTACCAATGCTCCATTGTCATCTAATCCACTGCAATGCACCTCACCTTTTTCTCCATCGTTCCTCGCTACTGCAATTCTTTATACCGATTTCCAGCCTTTCTCATGTTTACCAGTCTGCCTCTATATGTAATTGCCCGGGACCAGCCATTCGAAAGTCAAGGATTGAACTACCATCCACAATCTGAGGGGAAAAAGAAAATTAGCTAATTCTTGGACATTCTTGAGGGGATTTATTGTTTTCGAACTTCTATCGAAATTTAAGGTTACAGATTTGCCATCAAACTACTCTCAGAAGCATATATCGCCCAAGTAAGGGTCTTTCTCAGTATTTTACTAGCCATTTATTATCAAGGTCACGCCTTTTTTCAGCTAAAATTCTTGGCGCGAAAACAGTTCAAACGTTAATGTGGTACTTTCATTCATCCTTATCCAGCCATTCAGTCCACCTGACCTTGAATTTCAAATTCACCGGGCGTCCATTCAAATCCGCTCTTGAGCTCATTTAAACTCCAAACAATCTCTATGGTGTGCATACGTTTATACTATTTTCATCCTACCTTATTCACCCTTCTGAGCCTTTTTACCCAATTTTTTAATGAGAGTCTCCATATTTCCATGAATTATATCTGTCCATTCCATCACCTGTATCTACATGATCATGCACATGGCATGCTTCGGGCGCTTCCGAAATAAACCATTATCATTATTATTATTATTATGCGAGGAAGGCGTAGCTCAACGATGGAGGTGTATGATTCGCTGTCAGGTGGTCAGGTTGCGGTGGCCTCGGAGGGCAGAACCTGGGGGGCCGTCTATTGTTAAGGAACCATACAGCAGTCTTGTCAGGGTGGATTTTTAAAAGCGGCAAACAACAGAGTTGTAATGCAGATGACCACGCTGAGGGTAAAATGTGCTTGGTTCGAGAAATGGAAAAAGGAGACAGATGAGGCGGTCACTGTGTGCTCTGCTGTGGACCGACCGTCAGCGGAGGCAAGCGGGAACCAAGAAAAGACAAGGCATAAGGTGTCTGAGGCTATTTCGGAAGAAGGTAGCAGAGGGTGCGAAAGCAATGGTATTTTGATTCGCTTTGCCCAGCAAGGGGCGTGGTCACGGCCAGTTAAGAGTCGAGAACTATTTCACGTGGATGAGACTGTTTATCGTTGATTGCACCCGAGACTGGCGGGTACAGGGTTCTCGAGAGGGTTGACCGGAAGTAGAGGCCAGGGCCTCTCTTATTTGCTACATCTTCAAGTAGGCGAAACTTAGTTGACTGAAATGCACAGGTAACGTTGCTATGTGGAATGAGTGCAAATAGAATTCGAGACATGGACTGAGAAGCTCGAAATTTCGCGGGCAACTTATTCCAGAACCTGGAGTAGACAAGAAGGAAAGGGTATGACCGTCTGAGAATACAGCAGCGCATAACAACGTGAGGTATTCACGGATTTCAAGCTTAAGAGGCACACTCCGGCAGCAAAAAAATCATAAATCTCGGCGAAGTTTGATTAAAACGCTAGACCCGTGTGGTAATCCAGTAGTGACATTCTTTGGATAGGTGGCTACCTAAGTAATCAACATGATCTGAAAGAGATCGGGGATATGGCAGTCTGAAGGATGTTCCAGCTGGGGTTGTGATTACCGTTTTATTAGAAATCAAATGATTACAATTTGAGGGAACGTATAAACCAGGGCCTGGAATAAACGGGGAGGTCATCAGGTTGGAAGTAGTTCCAGCTGTGGGTTGTCGTAGCAAGCTAGGGAGACAATTATGGGGTGGGAAAATAAGTTCCATGTGTATGAATTTGGAGCAATGGAGAAGTAGACAGGCTTACCCTAGATTGTAGAGACATACCGGTCGTGTTTTGATGGTCGGCTAGTAGCATCCACTTTATGGTGCGCACTACGGTAAAGGGTAGTTTCGATTTGTAAATTTTGCCAAGGCTTTTCCTTTTTCCGGTAAAATGTTGAATCGTCGGTTCATCATGTACCCGTGGAAGTAGTGGAGTACACTAGTTGTTTTTTGGGACGATTTATAGGTTAAGAGGGGACGTGATAGGGAGTTCTAGAGGACTGTGGAAATCTGGGCTCCCTCCGCCTGATATGCATGGGCACTAGGTATGCGTGTGGTGTCGCCCCGATCGTTGGCGGACAGAGTCACCTTTGGATGGTTTACGTTCTCAACGTAAAAGGCAAGGTCGTTTTACACCTTGTGCAAAATTAGGACAAAGTCTGAGGCCACCGCGTGGGATGCCCATGTTTAGACTTCATCTGCGCTCTGAAAAAACGACGTGGACGTGTGGAAACCTAGATGGGTAATATAACGTATATTCAGGGAAGATTCCAGTGGTACTGGCCTCAGTCATGAGGATAAAACAATATGGGCCATGTATACTGGTAGGTTAATGCTACGGTAGAGGCAACGACGATGCTTTGTCAGGTACAACCTGGAGGTTATCAGTGTCTCAGATTAATCTTCGGTTCAGTAGGTAGTAGCAACGTCTGGAAACAGATGTGGGCATAAACGTCCTGCAGAGATACCAAAGGCTATCAGAAAGATATCAGTAAAGAATGCAGAGTTTGCATTGGCAGAGCAATAAGATAGGGAAACCGGAGCCAACCTTACGTAATACAGGGAGATGATCAAGATTGGCACTTATGTAACTCGGACTAGTCAAACGTCTAATAAATGGTATAAATCATTGTTGGATTTTGAGCATACACAGGGATGCGTATATGCATATTTTCACTAGGGTCTGATTTGAATCGTCTTCAATATGAATGTGTCTTTTTCAGTGAAATTTCCCGCATAGGAATCACAATCGTGATTTCTTGTATTTTTTCGTTTTTGATCACTGCTAACCCAGCGATGAACGAGGCTGCTTGAGCAAGCCCTCATATTGATAGTAAGTTATATATAAATTATGAAAAATGTCCCCCGGACGCACACGACCGGTTTTGCGGTTTTTGCCGCTCATCAGATATGCGTACCTGGCACTCCTCTGCCCACTCCTCTTCATACTTGTACACTCCGATTTTATATTTTCTCTAGACTCTTATTTGAATCGTCTGGAGTGTGAATGGATACTCTTCATTGACAATCCCACAAGTAACTCGCAACTGTGATTGAATATATTTATTCGTGCCTGAGTCACCGCTAACCCAACGAACAACGATGCTGCATTTGCAAGCGCTCCGGGGACAGTTTTTCCACACTTTAACGTACTACCTACTATCAGTGTGTTCGCCTGCACATGCAGCATTGTTGTTCGTTGGGTTAGCAGTGACCCAGACACGAATAACTATGAGAAATCACAGTTGCGAGTTATTTGTGGGCTCTTCAGTGAAGAGTATCCATTCACATTCCAGCCGATTCAAATTAGATCCTAGAGAACATATAAAATCGGAGTGTACAAGTATGAGGACGATTGAGCAGAGGAGTACCGGGTACGCATACCTGATGAGCGGCAACTACCGCGAAACCGGTTGTGTGCTTCCGGGGAAATTTTGTCCAATTTTTACATACTACTTTCTATCAACATATACATATATATTTGTAAGTATACATGGGTGGGATCACCAGACGGGTCATGAGATGAGGTTCGGATGCAAAAGAATGTGACTTATTCAATCCAAAAATCAAGACAGTCTCCATATGCCTCATCTATGTTTAAGCTATCGCGAGTCGTGCAGAATACATTTGTGTCAAGAAGTCTTTCTAGTGCTCCAGTAACAAACGACTTTAGCTTCATTTTAATGACGAAATCATGGTTTTCGGACTCCTATCTAGTAAAGGACATTGAGGTACTCGATTGCAAATCTTTCAGCAAAGGCAGAACACATGAGTGTTGCGTAGACTGTCTTGTGTATGTATAAGAAACTCTCAGGGCGACAGGCTTTCAGCATCTTATCCTAGGCGGCGTTGTCGTCTCGGTATGGCTGGAAGTTGAAGTTGAACGTCAAGCACTGATACTAGATTGCGTATACCGTCCGCCCAGATCTACTTTTAGCGGCTTTCTGCACATTAGCCAGGCACTCAACTTGATTAGTAATCTTAAACTGGGCCCAAAACTGATAGCTGGTGACTTTATTGCAGCAGGAATACGCTGGACATCACTCACAGCACCACGCCATTTACTACGGTTTTTTGAATGCAATTCGCCCAGGAGGATGGAAGCAGCACTTCACTTCCCCAACCAGACGTGACCACACTCTTGACCCATTCTTTTCACTAGGACTGACCCATGTTATAACAAATGTTCAGAATAACCTACCCGAGAGTGTTCACGCAACTGTCCACTGCTGCTTCACAGTGCCTATAAAGGGCAAACAGCTGACGCCCCCGAGTAAACCATGTCATAAGGCTAACTGGAATATACTGCCTTCTATGATTCGCAGCGAAAGTTGGGACACCCAATTTTTAAGTGAATATCCCCATATGGAGGCAAATCAAATCTACTCTAACTTTGAACAATGCCTCAATCGGATAACCCCGTCAAAAGGACCGTCAATCCGCCCATAAGACAATAAATTGTCTCTTGTCAACGTAAAGTTAAGTAGACTCCAATGCGTTTATCTTAAAAGAAGGGACTTTTCACTGTTTATGCGGTTAAATCGTTTGACTGAAACGATAAAACTGTACCCTGCGAGTGAAACAAAACCACAGGAACACAGGGCCTTACGCGATTTCAAGAAATTCGAGATTCTTGCAAAACTGATGAAATCGAGGAACCACAAAACAACTTCATCTATCTCTTCTATCTCTTTTAATAACACATGCCTCCATAAACCACTGGACGTAGCAGAAACGCTTAACAGGCTTTTCACCTCTTCCCTAGCTAGTGACACAGCACCATTTTTCTACAATCCACAGGTACCTTCACATGGGCCACTTTCTTCAGTGTCTTTTATGCCCTCCGAAATCGAGCCTTTAATTTCAAATATCAAAAAGTCTTTCCACCCCGGATTGGACTCGTTACCATCGGTCATATTTAGACTAAGCCGCCCAGATAGCCCAATTTCTTTACCAAATTTATTAATTTGTCTATGCGGTTTAGTTGGTACCCTATACAGTGGAAAACTCCGGTTGTTATTCCGATTCATAAGAAGGAAACACCGGAGGACCCGGCCAACAACCGGCCTGTGAATCACAACCCAGTGGTATCGAGCATTATGGTGAGATTAATAAAAAGTTAAGCTAACGGATCACCTCCTTAAAAATCACCTTATAATTGAAGATCAGTGAAGTTTTCTAAAAAATCGATCCTGCGCAACTTGTATGACTGAATTTCTGAACCTTATTACGGTAGCTGCCAACGATGGTAAGGCAGTGATCTCAGTCTTTTTAGATATGTCTGAAGTCTTCGACTGGGTCCCTCATATTCGTTTGTTATCAAAGGCCAACAAATACGGCCTTGATGACTCACTATATGTCTGGCTAGAATCTAACTTGTCCTCGCTCAGTCGAGTGGTAAACGTTGACGGCGCAATTCTAAACCCAGCCCAGTAACCAGCGGGGTGATCCAAGTTAGTGTACTGGGCCCGTTGTTGTTTCTCATGTGCACAAATGATATATTTACCGTGGTTCGCCATGGAACTTTTTTTATTTGCTAATGATGTAAAGTCGTTTTACGCCTTCGACCATATTTCATTGGGCAATAATACAGCGAAAATATTGGAGGGCATACGGGTGCTCAATTCGTGGTGTACCGATTGGAAAATGAAGTTCTCGGCGGACAAAAGCCGCATTTTTACATATAAGTGCCATGTCCCTCCCGGAACATTTAGTATAGGTGGTCATCTGATCCCCAACAAATCATTAGTACGTGACCTGGGCATATGCTACTCCTGTTCGTTCAACTTCTCAGAGCAAAGAGACAGTGAAATTGCTTGGTTCCGCAGGTTAATAGGACTGGTTCACAAAAAGCTTCGTTTGCGTGAAAGTAAACTCAGTGCCTATACAACACACGTTAGACCATTGCCAGAGCATAGTTCAATAGTTGGCTCTTACATGCGCCAGATTGACAAGATCGCCATTGAAATTTTTCAGCCCACCTTTACCAAAAAACTAGTTGGCTATTCGCCTAGTCTCAAATATAAACTGCGCTTTGACCTGCTACACCTCGAGCCACTTTAGCTCCGACGGATAAAGAACAACTCGTCCTTTTTCCACTCACTATTAAAATATATGTCCTGCGAAGCCTCCCTGCAGTACGAACCCCATTATGCTTAAGGTATTCGTTACGACACAGCAGTCCTTCGGCCATTGTGCCGCCCTCGAGAACCAGCCTACGGTCCAATTTCTTTACTTTGAAATATTGCTAAATGGGGAACAAACTTCCACCAAATGTCCGTGCAGTAGACCATTTGCCAAGATTTAAAGAGGAATTAAAAAAACGGCTGGATGTCCTGACACGCGTATCAAACAATGATCCATACACTTCGGAGGAGCGAGCCCAGGAAGCTAGTTTGGGTTACTGACACGCGGGTCTAAGTCAGTTTCCACGGGACCCACGTACCACACAAGTTGCCGTATATGTCACTCAAGTTTTGGTAATCTTTTGTGTACAACCTTGTGTTTTGCAAAGTCGAACCATCCACCAAGTAGTTTCAATTTCTAGACACTAGAGGTTTCTCTTTAATACTGACCGTTGATCCCCATCTGGGAGCACCACAGACAGCTTTTTTCCATTTTTATCTTTCCAGACAACCACTGATGTGTACCCTTCCTTCGGTGGCTCGGCATAATACCTGGACCACATTTCCTGCTGAAAATTCGATACCTGCACCCCATTTCGTCACTACTACATTGGCACTGCTCTCCAGGACCCCTCGCAACTTGGTCGCAAGCTCGTAGACTATTTGATCACTACAGCCACGTGACAACGCCCATATCACTCAAACGAAGCCCGCTAGTGCGAGGCGCGGTCAGATCCACTGCTTTGGCCGGGGCCCATCGGGCGTACAGGACGTCTGCAACGACGTACGGGCGCAGCTAGGACGGCGGATTGCGCCTCCTGCACCAAAAATGGTTTTCATGTTGGGTGTCCAGCGCACGGTCAGCCTTACCCACCAGCACCGGTTGCGGCAAAAATAGAGACACCATTCATACACCCGGTGCTGCAAATATGCCATTATCTCCCCCAGTTATCGTCTATTTTCCATCGTACTTGTCCCCATCTCCGCCATCTTAACTCATCGCTTTGGACGGCGGGCAAAATATACTTTTCTTGAGCACATAACCATCGCTGGTTCAAAAGGCCGTTACCGTACTCGGCTTACCGTTCATGATCCTTTTTCCCGAGGATTCGTGCCAAACTATCCGCTTGTCCCATTCGCAAGCTTGCCCAATCCTCAAGATAAAACTCGCTCTTTCTTTACCACATTTCACGATATATTTGAAAAAGGTCACATTTATTGTTGCCATACACTTCCGTCCAGTATATTTAACTGCTGAATATTTATCTCCAGGGCATCCCAATAGTCGACAATATTTAGACAGTTTGCCCTCTCTATCAGTCCTTCTGTTCACCCACACGGCTGTAGCATTTCAATATCCTCACCTTGCAAAGATTCATGCCCCCCCCCATATATTCACATCTGGGAGGCATCCGCATCGCAGCGTTTTGCTCTTTCGCCACCACAAGATCCACCTTCTACAAGGAGTATCAACAGATAGTATTTAACCTGTCAACTACTTCACCGCCCAACTTCGAAAAAGTAATTATCTGTTTTTTGGTGCTTTTTTATATCCGGTATTCTATCTTGGTAAATCCTCTCAAACAATGTTGATCCCAACAACTCTCTTGTTATCATGTTCAGCCCTTAGATAACGGTAATCATTACGTAAATACTCACTTGTCATCTGAATACTCATCTCCTTTGCAAGCCGAGTATCTGCGACCACCATGGTTATGCATCACAACTTGATTTGTCGCCCAGTTCCCATTTCCATTTTGGTGCACCACGCTCCACCTTTCTGAAAGTCAACAAAGTGCGCAACAATTACACGTTTACATCCGGCCACTTCCTTGACCACCATCTAGACAGTCTCTTTCTACAAATGAGTCATTCACTGGGTACTTAACTGACTCAGCCGATATTCGGTCGCTGAAAGTTACAAGGGTAATCTTCGAAAGATTTTCCTTCTTTGTCCGCAAGTTCATTCCTTTCTTCGTCTGATTTCTAATCCTAAACTGTGCCATACTCCGCAAAGCGCTAAAGCTGGTTCACGTCTCCTTTTGAAACTTCTTCCTAAAGGCGAACAAAATTCCCGTCGATTCTGCCGTATTCTGTCGTTGCACAGCTCCCCCTCTTGTTTTAACTGAGGGAGAGTCTACTAATTCCGACCAGTTTCACCCTGACTCGGCTGGCTTGGCTACCTGACTTTGAGTTCAAATTTGCCGGGCGCCGCCTCAAAGGGTTACTTAAATACTTTATACCGTACAATATCGAAGCTCATACCTGAATCACCCTCTTGGAACTCGGACTCTGCTTCCAATTGTACCTTTTGATCTTGCGCTGTATCATGCCTAGGGGTTGTCCGAAAAAAACCATCATTATGATCAACATCATTATCAGGTGTTGGGACTGAACTGATCTAGTCACTAGAAGTGCACGAAAATGTTTCCTAGCGCCGCTGTTCCCTAGCCTTATGTGCCTCACAGAATCACTGACCTTCGGTGAGGTCCAGCTAGAGCCCCTTTTGTCTAAAGATTGGAAGTTGCGAAATTGGGAAAATAAATTGTGGTGAAATGTAGATGGTTTTGGTAAGTGGGCAGTAGACATGCATTCTAAGCAGAAAAAATTATGACAATGTATGACGGCAGAAATGTCAGGAGCCAAACGTTGACCGAGGAATGGAGGAGATGACAAAGCTATTGAGAAAAACCAATTTGCAAAAAGAATAATATACAGGAGGTCTACTTATCAGCTGGCTTCGGTAGAAGCACTGCCCCGCAGCGGTTTATCCCGTGTCCGAAGCTCGCAAATGCCTCGGGCTTTATCAAATCGGTATTGGGCCGTTACAATGAGCTAATCGAAAGGAATTGCCTTGCAAGCGATTTTAATTTCCTGTTAGACTTTTTTCGAATTAGCAAAGATCGTAGTCAAATGAACCGATCCTGAAGCAAAATAAGCTTCATTCGAATATTCTACGGTACCGGATTATCAAAGCTCAAGCCCACAAAGCGTGTGCGGATTTCATTCGTGCTGCCGAATGGTCACCGAATGGGGACCAAGAATGAACACATTTCAATGCCAAGGGCGATCATCGCAAAGAGGTTTCGAGGTCATAGCAAACTGAGTCAGAGTCACGGTATGAGTGTTTCATAAACAAGCTTGTTCAAAATGTGCTCAATGATGCATGCTATTAGGTATGTGGCATTCACGGGCGAATTAATAATAATATTAATAATGGTTTATTTCGAAAGCGCCCGAAGCATGCCATGTATACTGGTAAACGAATGCTTAGTGGAAAATTTTGGTAGGGAATTTCCACATACAGTTGGCACTGTGCGATGATTTCTCTCCTTTACGAGCTTCAATGGGTGCCCTTTCGTGGAGGAAGAGTTAATTAGTTTCAACTGCGGTGGTGTCAACTCCTTCACATCAACATTAACTCAAGGATCTAAAAGAATTCTGCGAGGTTGCCTCCAATCCATTTGCACTTGGGTGATAAAGGAGTCGATACCTGAAGTCTTCACCAGTCAACAGACCCCACTGTGCTAGGAAACCATCTGGTAAGGGGTTGTCAAACCTGCTTCGGAAGCTGAATAGCATTTGTCAACAAGGACCATCATCCCCAGATAGAGTTTTGCAGGTGCGACTTGGTGAAACAGCGGTAAGAAGCAGAATGTTCTTCGGGACACGATTTTCCTAAGCCGGTACAGTCCTGTAGAGGCTTTTTAAATGGTCGCGCAGCACGGCGCTCCAGATCGGAATTTGTCCCACACGATTGCCCCCAGGTCCCTTGACAGTGTCAACTTCATGATCCCGGCGCACTCGCTTGCCTCTCCCAGGCACCCAAAAGATTCAGGTTCTTTACCATCGGCCAGGCGAATGCTCTCACTGGCATTCAATGGTAAGTCCCAGCAGCTGAGAGTGATTCACCGTATTCAGATCCCGCCGCATTAAATCTGTTGTTACGGAGTCACATAACTTAGTTTCAACTGCCGATGCAAAGCATGGGTCTTCCAGGCCCATAAACAAATGGCTTATGTACTGGGCGAACAACAACTCCAAAGAGGGGCCTGAGGCAAACTACTCAGCTTATACTCTTCATGGGTTACTATATCGCCCTCTTTGCTAAAATAGCTCCACCAGTGGCTAAGCTATCGATCCACCGAGTAGTTCCCGAGGACAGACCAAAAACTCAACTTCGCCCAAAACAAACCGTGGTTAACTGAGTCGAAGTCCCTTTGGAAGCCGAGGTAGCAGACTTCCATCTTATCTCTTTGGTCCAAACTCCGAGCGGCATAGCCCATGAAAGCAATAAACATTGACACCGAGGACTTCTGGCAAACGAGCCCACTCTGATTTGCTTCGACCAGTCTGTGGGCAGTCACAAGATTAGAAATCATGTCTCGCAAGACCCACTCCATCACTTTCAACAATACAGCATTTAAACCGGTGGCCTGCGGTTGAGACGGATTTCTCTATCCTCAGATTTGCGGATTGAGGCGACCACCAACTTGATGCAATCTAGCTGCAAGCAGCTCTTATCGACAGATGTTCTGAAGCGTGATTGCCTGCCCGGACAAAAGCTAGAAGAATGCGGGATGGGTACCGTCGGGCCCCGCTGCCTTATTCCTTATCAAACCAATTGGAACCTCGGGTACCTCCCTGGCGGTGGCGGCTCCCTCCAAAACTTGAGAAGCAACTCCGGTGGCGACCATTGGAAGGCCTTAAATTCCGTTGTTCCGTCCATATGCTTGCAGGAAGTGGCAACGATGTGATTACGCCTTCCGGAGATGGCTAGCTGCTGCTTGCTCCTGGCAATCTCTAACGTTTACAGCGGAGTCTACCAGGACCACCTTTGACTGGGCACATAAATAATACCTGTTTAGTTTTGCTTTCGTGGTTTTGGTAACGCTATCCTCTTCATTATTTTTTCGGCTGACAATCTTCTTCGGCCGGGGGTAAAGAGCCACCGTACGTGCAGAAAGCTATCAGTATGGCGCGGAACACCGTGAGGGCAACAGAAGTGGCTTGCACTTGGGCTAGACAAAACGCAGACTCCTCTTACTGGTAGTAATACCCCCCGCTTGAGAGGCTGTACCCCTCCGCCTAGCTGTCTATGTGGCCTATCTGCGTGGCTGAACAAAACGCGGAGGGGTTTCCGACGTCTGACATCCTCCTGAGGCTCATTCCAGCTCCCAGTGACCGCCGTTACATCAACAACTAATAATAATAATAATAATAATAATAATAATAACAGTAACGGTTTATTTCGGAGAGGCTCGAAGCATGTCAGGTGCAATATCATGTTTACACATGTGATAGAATGGACACAACTCGTGAAAATGTGGAAATTTGGATGAAAAAGCAGGATACAAAAGCCCAAAAGGGGGAATAAGGTGGGATGAAAGTATGATAAGTTTACGCACGCTGTAGAAAATGTAGGGAATTTGAATGAACTCGAGGGCGGAGTTGAATGGACCACCGGTGAGAATGAGAGCCAAGGTCAGTTGGGGTGTGTGACTGTTCCGGGCGGAGACATCTGCAAGCCGACTGATATACATGAGAAGGGCTAGAAATCAGTATGGGAAACTTCAGTAGAGAGGGATGATGGAGAAAAACGTGAGACGCACTGCAATGGATTAGATATCAATGGAGCGTTGGTATTCTACAGTGAAGTATCAGTGGACACAGCACAAAACTCGTTGTTAATAGGAAGCGAGCAATACAAGACGTAGAGGGCGGATTGGATGACAAGATGATTCAGAAGGATTGGGTACGGTAGATGTGAGGCGCAGATGTAGGGGGGATGGATGCTTATCATGACGGTCGGCAAGGTGATAGCAAGAGAAATGGCCGGTGAGTGACTACGAGATGCAGAGCGAGTGTACATATACATATACACGCAAGGGCATATATATATAGCATATATATATGCACTTATAAGAGGAGCAGGGTTAATGGCAACGGGATCCTGGAAAGAAATTGTCAGTCGCTGGGAGCGGCAAATAAGATTCAGTCAAATGGTTTTGGAACTATCTTTGGAATATCAATTCGAATTATATTCATGACAGGTGGACATGGCGGCCTAACAAAGAGAGAAAAAGGAGTGCCAAAGCACAGAAGAAATGAAGACCTTGGGGAGCAGTTAATGGGAGAGTGGAGGTGGGGGATAGGATCGAACAGAACAGGTGATAATGGGCATAATTAGTTGATCAATGCAGGTGCGAAATCTGATGATGGACCAGAGAAATTGGGTAGTGGCAGATCGAATGATTTGGAACTGTAAAAGAACATCATGACGTAACATTTTCTATACGATCGGTGGAACATGGAAAGGCAGACCAAACTAAAAGGCACAGAGAGAACCCCTGTAGCAAGCAATACACGGAACAGGAGATGGGAGCAATGACCGAAGAGGCACAGGTAAGACATAACCAGTCAGATTATTTCACTGCAGATGAAACACAAAGGAGGCAGAGAGGGAAGAAGCAGGAATCCCAAGGATATGTAAGCCAGAAATAGGACAAAATGAATGCGCGACGGAGTTGGGGCAATGAAACTGGAGAGCTGCCTGCCAGCAGTCAATAGCACAGGTGAATTAAGCAGGAGGATGCAAATCGGGACAATGCCTAATGGAAAGAACCATAGAGGAATGGTGCAGCCGCGAAAGGATAATACAAGGGTGATTAGATAACAAATGCGGCTGTCACAGATGCAAACTTTGGGGCGGAGAGTTCTAATATGCTGGTTGGTCATGGGTGCGAGTGTGACTGGTGCTTAATGGCATTGGGCATGGGGAGGAAAAACAATAAGGAATTTAATGAAACGACTGGGCGTGGGGTATAAGAATGCTGTCAATGAGCATCATGAGCAGAGGGTAATACCAAGTGAATATGGAATAGAAGCCGGCAATGACGGCAGGTGAAAACTGACATATTGGCCAGCATCGGCGGAGAAGAGTGGTCAGGACGATAGTGACTCCGTGCAATGAGAGTTTATATAGTAAGAGGCTATAAGAGGAAGGACAAAATAAGTAGGTGTGCCGGCCATGGTACAGCGACAAAAATGGAAAGTGGTAACAGATAACAAGAACTAAAGGTGAACGCATCTTAGAGGAAAAAGTGTGGGGAACATGCTATTCTCAACCGACAGCATCGGATGCCGTAGTCCGAGGAAAGCTTGGGCGTGCCATCCACAATCGGTGACAGTGGGTGAGGCCGGCTGTGCGCTGGGCACCCAACCTGGAAAAAACTTAGGGAGGTGAACACAGGAGGTGTGATCCACTAGCCTAATTACGCTCGCACATCGTTGCAGACGGCCTGCTGGCCCAATTTGTGCCAGCCACAGCAGTGGATCTAATTGCGCCCCTCACCGTTGGGAGTTGCACTAGTGGTCATTGATAATTGTACTAGAGGCAAGGCGACAGCGATGGTGGTGTGTGATCCAGAATCAATTGGCCAAGATATGGGACCATGGACAGCAGGGCCAACGGGAACTGCGAGTGGTAGACGACCGTGTGGAAATAATATCCACATGTAACTGCCAGGGAGATGGTCAGTGCAGTGCCCGAAGTAGTGACCGTCATCGAGGATCACTGGAAAGGGAAATGAGATAGAGAAGCACAGTCTGGGTGCGCCCAAGCTGAGGAGCAACGGATACTGAGGGGTGAGAAAATAAAAATGATGGATAACAGGGGAACGTGGGTGAGCAGCAGGGTTATCTTGTAAAGGCAGGAGATAAGTTCGCTGTAGATCAGGGGTGGCAATGGCCGTAGTTTGTGGCGCCACAGAGAGGAAAATTGTCGGGCATGGAGTAAATCGATTGGCTTGTGGCGTAGAGGTAGTAGAGTTACAGTATAAGGCCCCTTTTAAGGGCCAGATCGGTAGAGATGAACTCATTTTGAGCAATATAGCATTGGGGACTGTTAAGTATAACACGAGTGTGCACCTGAAAGCGAACAGTGAGGAGGCACCGCGTAAGATAGGGGGAGCTTATTCCAGATTTTATAATAGGCTGACAGGAAAGATCGGGACTATGAACTGAGATTCGGTTGAGGGGCAGGGAGCGGTTAGGCAAGATGTCGGACGGGGTAGGAGCAGGGGGCAGCTAATGAGATAGGATATGAGGTGTATGCCTGGTTATGGATTAGCTTAAGGAGGAAAATCTGGTGGAGCCTTATGCGGCGAATCTACAGAGGCTCAACTTGAAAGAGCTCACGGCGCTGGCGGTGTGCTAGGGCTATAAATACGCCCAAAAGCTTTTTGGTGGAGGTATGCTGTAAGTTCTCAAGAGGTACAGTAGAGGAACTTAGGCAGAGACTAGAAGTAATCCGACAATAGTCTTGAGGCGGTCTCACATGTAAGAGGTACATGGAGAGGCTACTGGCCTGTAGTGAGAAACACCGATAGATCAGGCCTAGGGTTGGCCCAGCTTCAGCGATTTGGAACTACGCCTGTTCTGAGAAGTTAAAAGAGCAACAGTTGCGTATGCCAAGAGCGGAAAACGTGGGGTTTACTGGGGTGGACAGGCCGTCCAGACAAACTTGGCCGGGTGGTACAGCGCACCTGTAATGTAGGAGGAAGCTTTAACTTGCAGAGAGTTTCATGAACCGCAAGAGAGAGAGAGAGCAAGTCACGCGATATGTTGCACAGGGTCACGGATAGGGCATTGGGGAGAAAGGAGTGCACTATTTTTATATCGTCGACAAAGGGGAAAGTAGTACCGTATCAAATAGAAGAGAAAATGTCATTGGCATAAAAAAGGAATAGTAATAGGCCTAAGACGCTGCCTTGGATGACGCCGCTAGTAATGGGTTTGACAGAAGATGAGTGGCCGTCAACGAGCATAGCTTATGATCTGTGAGAGAGATACTAGGATGACCAGGAGAAGAGAGGGCCTTTATTGCTAAGGGACCGGATTTTATCTAACCGATGCATACGGGGAACAAGGTCAAAGGCTTCAGACGTGTCAAGGTACGGGACGATTTCAGGGTTGTCGGCGTCGGCTGAAGACGATGGGACATTGAGAAAGTCCTGCTGACAGGAAGAGCAGGAAAGGGATTTCAAGAGAACATGCTGACCAATGCTAAGCAAGTTAACGGATAAGAGGCACTGGACAATGTTTTTTGATAATGCTCTCTATGATTTTGCAGACTACTGGGGTATGAATAATGGGCCGATAGTTATCTGGGTCGTGTAGGGCACCCTTTTTGAAGCGCGGAAATATAACAGAGGATTTCCATTGAGGTGGGACGAAACTGTGAAGCATGGAGGTGGTGTATACAATAAGTAACAATAAAGGGAGGTCAGGACCACCAAAACGGACGAAGGCCGGTAGGAGATCATCTGGACCCGGCATGGGAGAAGGTTTGGTAGAGGGAACTAGTTGTTCAATTTCTAGGTGGGTGAAGAGAATCGATAAAAGAGAGGCAGAGATGCAGGAGCGAATTGTGGGAGGAGTGATACCAAGGCAATTTACAAGGGAGGAAAACAAATGCTCATCGAAAGACTCATAAATAGAAGCTGGGGTTTTGGCGGTGGATAAGCCGCAGATGGGGGATTTGGGCGAATTATAATTTGAGTGATTGGACCTTTTACTAAGCAGGTTGGACAGGTAGCTAGTTTTTTTGGGTGTGCTAAGGCGATGGTCTTTTTTCTTCTCGGATGCAAATCGGTCGTGCTAGGCAGCTCCGTTTGTAGCTGGTTTATGCGCGGAAGAATTGTAGAGTTGCGTGACCTAGGGGAGGTAATTTGCAGCGTAGCCAGCTCACGCTCTAGAGGTGACAGGCTTGAGGTGCTGGACTTAGGGCGTGGATCGGCACATGGGCCAGCGGTACTTAATCAGTGTAGGAGGTTGGAGAAGAGAGAAATTCACAATAGTGAGGGGATCAAAGAAGAGAAAAAATGTGTCCCAGTTAAGGGAACACATTATCATCGGCTCTGGTGCAAGTTACGGGAACGGTAGGAAGTTGGAATGGGGGGAAATGGGATGGCACTGGATGGAAACAGCTGAAGCAGCTGAATGTGCACCTGACAAAACAGTGGTCACTACCCGGGAAGTGATCAGTAATCGGGGTGGTCATATCAGGAACATCACTGGGGAACACTAGGTCCAAGGTGTTGTTCCCCCTTGTAGGGCAGGAGACATATTGGGTTAATCCATCAAGACCGACGCGGGAAAGGAAGGCGGAGAGGGTGGGAGGGTTTGTATAAGAGGACCAGCAGATTGAAGGAAGAACAATTTCACCTGCAAACATTATGCTCTGGCAGGATAGTCAGGCGCAGCATTACAGAAAACCATGGCAGAGTCAACTTCTGCAGACTCCAAGCCCGGGGGGGGGGGAAGTAGACATAGCCAGGAGGAAGATTCTGGCCAGAGGCGTGAATAGATAACTACAAAGACCCCGCAATAAGGGGAAGGGAGTGGTGATCAATAACACTATCGCTGATAGTGCATCTGACAAAGGCTAAACAGCTCCCTCCACGCCCGGACTGACGGGTGTTCGTGGAGCATTGATGCCCAGCTATGCGAGCGAGGTCAAGTGAGGCATCATCCGACAGCCAGGATTCAGTTACTAGTATAAAGCCAGCGCTTGAGTTGAATGCAGGGGATCGCAGATACGATATTTTTCTAATTATTGATCGAGCTCTAGTAAGAACTAGCACTCAGGATTTCAGTGCCGGTGTGCGCAAAGCATTGGTGTCAGGTGCAAGACAAGTGGGATGGCTATGGCGATAAGAGTTGGACCTCAGCGGGGACAGAGCCTTAATAGAAGTGGGAGGGCGGGAAATGTTGGATGGGGGTAAGAAACTAAGCAAAGCGTTGGCATGAGGCGCGCCCATCGCTCTGGGTGATCAATACGGTGGGTGTGCAACAGGCCGCTGATGTGGGCCGGAGGGGTGTCACTTGGTACAAGGGAAGGGGGCACGATATGGCAAAGTGGGGGCTTAGAATATCTGTCCAAGCTGGGTGGACGGGGGGGGGGGAGTGCACGGCGTAAGGCACTAAAGGACCTGACATTGAAGGGGGAGCAATCAGTGACAAAGGTCCGTGAAAGTTTATTGATATGGTCCCTAGGGCGACCAGCAATATGACCATGGGCGTGGAGGGCACCGATCAAGGAAAACACGAGATCTTGAATGCAGGCAACCTACCTGTTAGGCAGAATCAGTATAATGCTAGTAGGTAGCATTGGGGTGGAGGTATGTGGGGGAGTAACTAGGAGGTATTATGCGGTGGGGGCGGGAAGGGACTGGCGAAATTTGGAAAGGTTTGCAGGTTCATGAGGGGCATGGCAGCCGTTTGGTGGGGAGGTGGGGCGAGGAGGCGGGATACAGGCACGAACCTGGAGCGTTTGCTGGGGTACGCAAGCGGTACTTTAAGGTTAGATGGGGGTTGGTGCAGGGGAGCAGAGGGGAACGGCGGAGGCATGCTTAGGCTACCGTATGGAGGGTTGGTGTCTGGGCGGCAGGAATGGATATAAGATAGCAAAGTGGATGGAGGATTGGTATGACCCATTCGATCGGAGAGGGGGAAGACAGTGGAAGTGGGTGCAAGGCATTGGAAAGGTGAGTGGCACGGGCATGGCTCTGAAGACCACTCGTACTTATAGGGACGATGGGGTTAGATGAATCTGGATAGTGGCCCAACTGACTCCCACTTGGAGGGTCCGAGAGTGCACTATAAGCAAATGCCGATTGGGAGTGGAGGCTAATGCGTGGAGTGATTAGTTGAACAAGTGCGGACCTGGTTGGAGTTCCAGGTAGGTTCGTGGGAGGATTGTAGGGGCACTTAGGAGGATAACTACGAGGTGTCGCAGCTAACCTAGCAGCTGATGGATAATTGGTGGAGTTGTTGGAGCGAGAACGGTGGTTGATAACACCTGTCAACGGCTCAGAAGACGGATGGGAGGTAGTACGGCGTGGGGTGATAGTTGAACCAGGGTTTTGTCTTGGCTCTGAGGCTATGATAGGGGAGCCCGGGTTTAGTACTGAACTGGTCTGCCGCTTAGGGCCTGTTGTCGGGGGGGGCGAGAGCTACTGCACTGACGCTATGTTGTTTGTTGTTTCTCAGTTGGTCGTTAACCCTTAACTGGGGCATGTCAAGACTGCGGTCTCGTATTTCTTCCCCCCTTCTAGTCATTTGCAATGATGTTCAACCACCAAGTCAACCAAATCGGACACAGATCAGGTCATTTCTTCGGAAGGTACACCTGAATTACAATGCTGTGCATCATTCCACCAATTGCCCTCCCGACTGTTTCTATTCAACAAGATCTCTTGCACTTTAACAAACTGATCCTGGGATAGTTTATCCTTGAGGTGGTTGCTACGCCCCCAATATAATTATCCACGATCAGTCGTTCTGATCACAAACGAACGGGGTGCCGTCAGATTCACCGCTTTGGTTGGCCCACTTCGGGCACACCGGCGGCCTGCAGCAATATGCGGGCGAAATTGGGATAGATTACCACAACCGTGTTCTCTTCCTGAAGTGATCTTCAGGTTGGGTGCCCAGCTTACAGCCAGCACGGGTTGTGAGTTGCAAGCTTTTACACTCATTGCTACGCCGCATCCAATAAAGCCGGTGGAGGCCCGCAAATTTCAGCGGGTTACCCTCCGCGAAGATCTGCTGAAATATCGGCCCCGTCATCCTTATCGCATATCGTCATTCTGCCACTGCTTTCATGTTCATAAACTTCGTCCGCACCTCTAACGTTTCCCATCATGACGGCTCCAGCTACACCATGTCACTATCGACTTATTCACTTATTCCGCACAAGCCCGAAAGTATTCAAATTTCTTTCCTACCCACGTCACTTCTCATCTTCAATGGTCAGCTACAACCTCTCATTTACACAACGTATTGATCGCGTTATCACACCCCCACCGTCTTCCCTTTTATCCTAACCCTCTTCGGCTTTTCTTCTCGTGCCTCATACCAATATCCAGCAGCCCAACCCACGAACGTCTAATCCTCATGCTGAAGCTCGGCCTCTCCACCTTTTCCCTTTAAACAACCATGTATATTTTTCATGTACTTCAACACAATATATTCCTCTTGTGGCTCCCCAAAATCCTCTGGATCTTTCCATCAGACGGTGTTGCTAGTTAATTCTTCGGCTCACTCCATTCGTCCAGTTGTTGCAGGCACAAAGCTCTCCAGCTCCAAGTTGTGAACTCTGCTGCACCTATATTTTGTTCCTACTTTTCCATCATAAGTTTACTTCTACTGGCTCCTCCTTCCCTTTGTCTATCTCAATTGAGTGATTCATCTGAAATAAAATCATCTCACGGGCCAACTCTAACTTATTCTTCTTCGACCAATTCTTTCATACCCTTTTGTATATGTATTTTCCGCAGCGAAAAACGTTCTTGCTTTTTCCAAATTGCTTCTTGCTTTATTCTTGTTTCACCATGTTCTATTTTTCGTAAAACAACAAGCGGAATATCCCTTAAGGTTCTGAGCCCCACCAATTACACCCACCTGACCTCACTAGTCTTTCGTACACTCAACTATTCCATGCATCCTTTTCTGCTGTCGCTAATACTGCAATAATTACGTTTCTTAGACCTTGCCACTTTTCAACTCCTTTTTGTCGCTGATGTTCCATACCTCACCGGCTATTTCTAACCCACGTTCACCCTCTTTCTCCCCAGTCGTCTACCCTGTCATCATCTTGCTATTTCTCTCACAATATTTCTCGATGCTTCTCTTTTTATGTCCTCATCAAATGACAAAACTGCGTTCACATAATCTAATCGGTCTGCCCCTATGTGTTTTATTCGATCACCTCCCTCACTTTCTCTCCTTGAGGTACAGCTTACCACATTCGCTTTCATCCCCGTTGTTCACTGGTTTTACTTTTTGCTGTTATTTCTCTTTTCAACTGACCTTGCCCGTCATGAAGAAAAAATGTTACGGATTTCATGTATAACACCAACCTCATGGGTTACCCATATATGGCTTTGTTTACCTTTATTAACCCAGTCCGTTTTTCATTGCTCACTGTTGCAAATTCGTAACATTGAACCATAGTCAGTTCTAATTAACGGGTCCTTTTACCCGCGGTTAGTCCAAGATAATCCAACCAATCTGAAAGTGTAATTGCTCTGCTTTCCCCAGCTGCTTTCATCATCACTTTTGTGCCCTAAAATTTAGACCCAGTTGATAGTGCTCCTCTCTTCTCTGCTGTCGTCACATGAAGCACCGGCACTTGAATAATTCATTCAGTCTACTCTCACTTATTTTATTTGCTCGCCTCTATCACGGCCGCCAACATCTTTGTGCTTTAAGGTTTGTTTCTTTTTTGATTTTTTTTCTCTGTTGGTCAGTCATGTTCCACCTCTCATGAGGAAAACGGTATATGGTAATTTTTATAAGTAAACACACTACACTATCTAAGCTCACTTGACACTTTGGATCATTACCACATTCATCCCTTCCAATAAACGCAAAGTCTAGTCCGTAGCCCTATTCGCGCGTGATATCAGGCTGTTCGTTCTGCAGGTCACTGATCATTATTGATGCCAACCCAGAGAGCCAAAGAGTAGAATATGTGCTTTAAGTGGGACCAGTTCAACAACATCCGTTACACTGGAGCAGAAAATTGGTAAACTGCGGCGGCCAAAGTTAAAACGAAGGTAAGCAGTCTAAAACAAATAAATGGTTCCTGAACTTCTCCACAAAATATTGTAAAAAAAAGGCGTAGGCAACTTTCTTTAACACTGCATCCATTGATAACACGCTCCAAAATCATGACAAATTCAACAAGTACGTCGAAAACATTTCGTGCGGCATTCTGATATTCGAGCTTGGCTCTGTCTGCTTGGCTTATTTGCGTTTTCCCTTTAATAGTGCCTACTTGTACTGTGTGTGATTCCGAACACAAAATATATTACACCACATTCTACGCGGCCTTGGAGTTCTAGATTCTCAGCAGTTCTTTGTGAAATTCAGCCTGTTCAATATATGAGATACCACAGACATTTATAAATGACAGTATTTTTGCCTTTCCTGTTGTTATCTGTGAATGATCGTATCAACTGTGCCCACTGAGAAATGAGGCGCCGGTGGAAACTGCCTTAGTACCGAAAAGCCGTATTAGCTAGGAAGACTGAACTTTCCATTTGAGTAGTATCGTTCGCACCATTCGCTTCAGTGCATATATGTATACGTGTGTGCATTTATACATAAATATATATAAGGAGAGAAGGAGCAAAAGGCAGTGAAGTGGCAGGACGCGGAGGTAGCAGTGCTCGGAAGAGACAGGTGAAGTAAGATCAAATGTTACAGAATTAACCTGTTCATCACCGAAGGATTTGTTCATGACAGGTGAACAGAGGCAGTGGAGCTATTTTTGAAACACAGAAGTGATGGCTGTAAGCAGAAGATGATAAACGAGAGAATTCGAGGGAAAAGATAGAAGGAAACAGAGGAGAGTGAATCTAACAATCTGGGTAATGCAGGCGTGACGTGTGGCGGCGGTGGAAAATGAGAGGGAGCGTTATTAAGTGGAAGTGCTTTATGTAGCCAAAGGATGGCCGGAGAATGCAGAGTTAAAGAAGGTACAGTGGTCGGGGTAGTGTTAAGTATCAGTAGAGAACGGAAGTTGGTGTTAAGACGAACTTTACTTCAAAGATGCGGAAGTTGTAACAGTGAATAACGTAGGAGAGAAATAGGGAAGTAGAGGATCGGAAGGATCAGGTTATAGCGGATCATATGGCTCGAAACTGTAAGCGAAAATAGTGACATAACGATAAATTTACATTAGGTAGAACGCGGTAAAGCAGCTCAATCTAGAGAGCAGACTGAGGAATCCTGGGGCAGGCAATATACAAAACGGATGAGGGTACTGACTGAAGAGAAACAGATAAGAAATGAACAACCAGATCGTTTTACTGCAGAAGGAACAGGATGAAGACCGAAAAATATCAAAGAAGAAAAGTACCCAGACAGTAACACCTGCGATGGAGCAAAAGGCAACCCGGTCAACGACCTTTCACTTGAAGGGTTTGACTACTATGGAGTGACTTTCCCGTGTTCGAACCTAGGACGGGTCAGTGCACTAAGATAAAAACGACGAGACGGGCAGAATTTTGGCATCCATTTTGGTATTGAATCAGTGTAAGTGTAAGATACTGTTGCTTCGGTCATTGAGCCCCGGACTCAAGGAGTTTCCTTCCCTTTTCGTTTTGCAGATTAAACACAAAGAACCACCGGAAAGCTACTCTGATCACTCACATACTGCCATGGATATCAAGGAATGAAGTGAGGCACGCTGGTGTCTAAAATGAGAAACAGACTGCAGCATTTTAGGACGGGAGTACCATTGACAGTTTGCAGCGTGAAAATTGTTGAAGAGACAACCAGACGTTTTGAAACGGGTAGTGGGCCGGCATGCCTCCATGTGTCATCCAAAATTGCACACCAGTGTTCTTGTACTCTACGTGCATTATGCGGCTGGTAGGCGGACAGCCGCTGAGGATAACCGCTATCTTCTGGTGTGGGTGAAAACTGCTAGGCTTTGCATGCTCCCGAGCTTCGAATTCCGAACCAAAAAGGCGGTAACATTAGCCGGATCGAGAGTATGACCTAGAAGTACGAAACGAGGAATGATGTTGCTTGAGGTCCACTGCCGAAGACCCTTGAGCGGGGGCTTGTAACACTTGACCACCTGCAGCAAGCGGTGAACATTCTGACTCCACTTCGGAACGTGGCCGCTGTGAGTACCGCGTCGGGATGCAGTAAAGGCGAGATCTCCGTGGAGCCTCATAAGGTGCGGCGGCATTATTAAGCACGTGAAACTGGAGCGCAATTGGAAGTGGTTGTTCATGTTATTCGTTGGAAGCCTCAGCGCGATGATCTGAGCTTTAGCCCCGTGGTGAAACGACTCAATTGCTCCGGGCACACGGCAAAGAAATCCCGTCAATACTTGAAGCGTGACCGAGCCTTCCACGGGGGTGATCCCAACTAATAAGAGCATCCTCATCAATAACTGCGGCTGTGTCGTATATCCTAGTTGTTGAATGGAACGGGCCGGGTAGTTCATCCTTCGAATATGCAGCCAGCTGAAGTGTGGCCTCGCAGAGTGGGCCCTGAAGGTTTTGTCCTGGGGGTTCGTAACGACTCAGGCCATTTGAGACTGCTGCAGGGAGCTCACTGTACCTGGACTGATTGCACGATATTTTAGCCCCCTGGAAAAGAGATTCTAGAACAATAATGGCAATCTTTGGGTTTTAGTTCATAAATCTGAAAATTTTATGTGCATCAAATACCATTCTGGAGCAAGCTGGGGTTACCGGTTTGTGCCCATTGCGGGGAAAAGTAGCTGGCACGGAAGTTAACAGGGTTTCCATTTTAAAGTGTTGGTAGCTAAGTTCGGAAATCGAAACCCAAAATGATTAAATCACCCGAAAATTAACTGGAGGAAATGGGGGCCACCGAAAACCGACTGGAACACAGATCGCCTTTCACAACAAACTAAACAAGGTGATCGAATGTTCCCTGTGAATACACATGCAGAATTTAACTTATGGTTGATAAATTGCGAGGCCGATGATAACATAGACTCATTTTTGAGGTAAGTCCATTGCAACTAGTTTAAAGAGGTAAAAGGAAAGAACACATCAGTCTCTGAGCGGCGCTCTCTCAGGTGCTGCTTTTGAGTTCTCCGAGGTGATTTTCCAGTTTGGTTTAACCTTTCTTCTGGATCTGCCGACAAGTTGCCAGAATGTTCAGATCCCCACTTCTATTATCACCTCCGATCACCGTGCTTCGACATTTGGAATGGTAGGGTCTTAGTTACCAATGGGCCAAAATCGAAGAAAGATTTTGCCGTATATACAACCCCCTTCACACGGAATAGCATTTTGGATCACAGCCTCAAGTCATGCATTTCCGAAGGCCACTCTCCTCGATATGCGGTACCTGGCGGTAGATGAGGGTGTCACGGCAAAGTGGCAATGAGGAGTGCTAGTCGGTTGTCCCGACGAAACCGGTAGTACGGATCCCCATCTGCCTTTCTCAAAAGCCGGTTCTGGACACCCTCCCCTGGCACCTCCTGAACTCAGCTCCCACCTTTGGGCCCATCCCACTTCCTGTGACACCAATCTGTTGGCTAGCCTTTCTAAGTGGGGATCGCTACCTTTTGATTCAAGTCTTCGTCCGCTCTTTCTCGATTGCCGGTGCATATTCAGTAGCACGCATGATTTGTGGACTCGATTATTGTCCAGCGAATGGAGACGCAGAAGGATAGCAATTATTGGGTTTTAGTTACTATATTGGTTACTCTGTACAAATAAAAGGAGAAGGGAGACTGAACGAGCTAATGGCCAGAGCTGATGAGCTGGAGCGCACCTTGCCATTTGTTGCGTAGCGTGAAGTAAGTTTTGATGAGCTCCACTTTTCCGGTACCAGATGAACTTAAACAAATCAGATTTCAAGCGATCAGTCGATTGAAGGAACCGATGCTAGACAGAATTCCTGACCTAATGAGAAGCCTGGTCAACGTCTGTTAAGCCGGTTGCGTGCCTCAATGGATGACTGGTGAGGATCACCCAAATGTCCTAAAGGGTTTCTAAGATAGGCTGATGTGTCCGACCGAAGGAGGTTATAATACCGCACTGGTTAAATCGGGTCTGGATGAGTGAAATTACTATGAAGTATTTTCGTCCTGACTATAAGCCACATTATGTGACTGAGAAGAAACATTTGAAAAGAAAGATCGCCTTTAGCGAGAGGAGGGCCTAATACCGGAGTTGGCCGCTTTTGGGGGGCAGTTGTAAATTTCAAGTAAATCTAAGTGAAAATACTTATTCGTAAAGAAGGCGCGCCTGAGCTCTGAGCTCGCAGTTGCATTTAATGTGTTTGGTGTCTGCCAAGCCGCTACATACTTTCCCTTAGAAAGTCATTCCTTCGCTGCCTAAATATTGGGCCTCTGTAAGCTTCTGCTTCTATGAGCCTTATAAATATTATAAAAGCCACTATAAAGTCACCCCTTTTGGTACTTCTCCCCGGAGGGAACCACCTAAGCTGATGAAACCACTTTTTGTGGCACTCACTGTCGTGTTCTACGAATCTTCGTGTGACTGATGGTCACTGCTGCTCGCGATCCCTGATTTCCATGTTTTATGTGGCCCTTTTGTCCGAAGGCATTTTTCAATATGAGTTACCATAAGGGCCTTCAGTGGTTGCTACTGGACCCATGGCCTTCTGGGTCTGACCGGCCCCCTTAGCTGGCTCACTGTTCTACCCGATTTCTGCATTTATTCCTTACACTCAAAGCATGGCTTAGCTTCAGGGATCACAATCACCTACGCGTCTCAGATTCCTGTGGTTCACGTTAGTTTCTCTAGTTGGCCTGGTAGGTTTATAAGTCAGATGGGCCATGGATTTTCCTCCTTGATGAGGCTTTCCTGCATTATCCAATCCAGAGAAAGGTTCCATGCCGAGGACAACAGGCACACTTCATCCAGGTCACGCTGAGCGGTCGAGTGATTTGGTTTACTTGTCAGCCCGAAGTCTTCTTCGAACGAAAAACTCGGGCCTCCCAGCTAGTCTCCAGGGTTGGTGATATACATGTATTTCACGAACATCGAGGGTCGAAGGACAGCCTCTTGCAAAACGGAGCGGTAGAATCTTCCTTTGCCCTATAAACAGCTCTTTACTTCCGCATAGAACAACATTCCCTTAAGGCTTTATACGAGTTAGTCTCATCCGGCTTCATCTAGCTTCAGGTTGTTTAATAGGTCCTCTAAGCAAATTTCCTCGCCTAGCATCTCGAAGACTTTACTATCGCTAGTCATACGCAGCCCTTTGGAACCCTGATCCTATCTGCGTATTTTGCTAAAAGGATGCCAGTAAGTTATAATAATGTTACTGGTTTATTTCAAATAAGCATGAGTCATACTACTACGTGTCATCAAACGGTACGGATGAAAGCAGAACCCAATTTTTCAGGGAAGTTGTATAAGTATGTGCACGAAAAAATATGGGAAAATATGAAACTTGACACTTCATGGTAGAACTCAACGAAGATGAACTTAAGTTTAGCTGATCATTAAGATCGAATCCGAGTTGAACTTGTTAGAAGTAGTAAAAATGTGGCAAATATCACCAATAAAATACTTCCACCGCTGGAAAATCCGACAACGTTTGCGGGATATCTTTGTTGTTCTTTTGAAAAAGAGAACTTTCCCGGGACGGTAATAAGCAACGGCGATTCAAGAAGTGCAAAAAAATCTGGATTGAAAACTAAACAACAAATAGGACTATCGTTTCGGATATATAACAAGGTAAATTAGTCGACAGATACGGTTTAAAAGGTTGATAGCCGGATATAGGAGGTGTCATTTACATGGAAAATGAAAGACATGTATGAAAAGAGATTACCAGGGCAATGATGAAACAAGTGGCCTGAAAAACAAACTTTTTCAAAGGGGGAGAGCTTTCTTTCTGACAGGTGGGTCGGGTTGAGTCAACAAAATATTAGGATCTAGGTGGTAGATCAATGTGAAAAGCGTGGCTACCGTAATAGCAGAACACATTCTCTTGCACAAGAGATGATAAACAAAGTGGCAGTTGAATACCTACATGATGATGTTTCTTTTGAAGGTTAGATTATACAACATTGACAAATCTGACAGGGCCACTGTTAAGAGGTATCTGGAGCAAATGATCTGAATATGAAATTGGATATAGAATGAAGTAAATCAGTCGGCCAACCCAGTTGTAAAATTCATAGACTACCAATGGCCGGAGTCAGTGGTATACCAAATAAAAAGTGCATTTTGATAGAGAGATTTTTAAGGTGAGGGTGAAGTGTGACTGGACAGGAGATTAACTTTGGGTGAATTGCATACCTCATGATGTGTGGGCCGTGATGTTTCAACATGAAATCGGGAACTGGGTGGTGAGCGGATTTTAGGAGAATAGCCACGGCGATAGCAGCGGAAAATAGCTTGTAAAGATATGCTCAAAGTATAGGAAAGGTGAATGGCTTTTCGTTGATTTCCGCTTCGAAAGACAAACCGGGAGACGACGAATGAGGAAGCTTTTATGACAAGAAACTTTGTGAAAATTTGATATGGAGAAGACATGGTGACTTGGAAAATCGGAATGCTGCAAAGCAACAGCCTTGTGTAGGTGACAAGTTCAACTGATAGAGGGAACGGACAATCAGCAAACCCCTCACTGTTTCAATATCTTGGAGAAAAATGTTTTAAAGTGATTCGTACTATTTCGAGATTGTAGTACGAAGGCAAGTGGCAGCAATCAACTTGTCAATATTCGAATATATCGATAAAGAAAATAGAACGGATTAATTCTGTAGAAAACGGCGTATATGTATATGGGTAGGACTGAGGAATGGTTTGGCGTGAAAACTCGGGAAAGCGGGCACATAGATATATGTTAGGAATGTCCACGGCTCTTTCAGTATGCGATTGCTATGAATAGAGAGCAAAAGTCCTGGTACGGGTGAATTCAGAATAGAGATCAATTACTCCACCCACCGAATAAAAAGCTCCACTTGTTCCTGATAGCACCTTGGAGCCCCAAAGCAACGAGTAGCTCGAGTAGGCGCAGAACCCAAATAAAATCTCTACTGCTCTTCACTTTTTGCGGTGTTCTTTACCAGTTAGAGTTTAGTTACAAAAAGGCCGTAGAGTTCACATTGAGCTTTAGTCACCATATGCCAAAAGGCAGTGAAAACCGGAATAAGCTGTGTAGCTTTGACAGTTGATCGGGGGAAGAATAAACAAGGGTACCTGTCCCATGGTCCAAGTGAATGAGGTAAACTGCGTGCTTATTTAGGCCTGGAACTCAATTCCCTCAGCATGATAGCAGAAATTCAACATAAAAAATAGACCTCTACGATCCGTCAACGCCAGCAAGAAAGCGAAGTTAAACCTTGATGAAGCAAAAAATGTTTTGGGTCATTCTCACTCAATACCACGCCAAATGTCCGCAAAGTGTTTTTTGTAGGAAAGCAAAACGGTGGGAGGAAAGAATAAACAGATCAATTACGTATTGGCTGTCGACCACCAAGCAGCGTCAGCACGAACGTGTTTGGAGGAAGCAGCCAGAAGCCAGTCAGGAGGTATAGGAACGTAGCAGATGAGACACTCTCAGCCAGTGTGAATTTTGCAGCGATACTTGTGCACCAAAGCAAAAAACCGCGAACTGTGCATTGGTTGGATATACACACATGGTGCGACAACCTTTGCGTGCTTAAAAAGGGGCAAGGTAAAGTGCGATATGACAGACGAACAAGATGGGAAGTCGATGATAGTTGGTGGACACAGCTGCGTGCCTGCAGCAAAAGTTCACAAAACGATGGCCTTTAACGGGTGACCGTTACTAATGGGTGAGGCCAACCTCCTGCTGCAAACCCAACCTGAAAACCGTTTTTGGTAACAAAAAGCGTGGCCCAATAATCCAGTTAAGCACGCCTATGATTTCAGACGGCCCACACCCCCAGTGCACTCGGCCAAAGTCGTGGATCCCACAGCAACCTATGTCGGTGGTGCAATTAAAAGTTATACATGCAGTGCCACATGGCCGTGGAGATCGAGTAGCGCATAAGCAAGCTGTTTCATTACGAGGGACCCTGGACAGCAAGGACAATGATAAAGCAACGAAGTGACGGTCTGTCTGTGTTGTGGGCCACATTGTTTGCCGAAACCTTCTCCACAGAAGTGGAATTCATTGAGGAGGAGGAAAGCAATAATGAATGTCTGCAAAGGAAAATGGAGGAAAGCAACCCGCGGCGCTTACGGCTGATGAGCAGCTGCTAGTGGTAAAACATTGAGCTTGATGAAAATGGGGGCTACAAGCTACTGGGAGGGGATAGGAATACAGATATATCGCAGAACGGTATGAATATAGATACCGATGGTTTGAAAAGGAATGGAGCCCGCCGAAATCAAAGACTGGGCCGAAGTGCTGGGGCAAAATAAAAAAGAAGAGGGAAGAAACCAATTTTGACAAAGTAGGAAGATTCTCTTATAGTAAATATGGATTAGAGATTTTGGAGCGCGTGAATGAAGGATAACTTATCAAAGGGCAATGTCCGTGGTGATAGTCACTATTCAAGATACTAATGTGCTGACGATGGGGAGGACACGAGGTAAGTGGTATCTGCGGACCACTGGACTTTACCCTGGTCATGCTGTTCTCACCTAATCGAAATTCCAGGTCCCCCCCCCCTTTGAGCGAGTTCTAATCTCATACTTGCTCTTGTCAGCTGGAGCACTTCAGAGACATCAAGAAACATTGTGCAGCTGATTTTGAAATGTTCTGGTGTCTGGTAGGCCTGAATGTCCTCAAACAGCTTTTCCGTCACTTGGAACCAAGCAGTACTGGGGAACTTTGCCCTTAAATTTGTCCTGGAGTATGACGCTCTTATAGTATGATTTTTGTTGTTGTGGACGTGAGGCAGCTCTTAGGAAAAGCCTGTGATTAAGAAGTATGCCCCCTGTAATGTAATGCCTGGTATGGGGCTTAAAGATTAGAAGCTGACTATGGTGCATTATAAATGTTTTGCCTGTAGGGGCTATTGTTTCGTTGAACTTAACCGGTCAGTAGGGGGCTCTATTTTGAAAGGTAGGGGCTTAGAAATACTGGAGGCCCAGATCTCCCACCAGCGGACTTCTAAGGGTGTACAACCAGTTTAAGGCAAGCATTTGAAAGGTTTATGGCTTTAACAGGTGATTATGGCAATCATTGCAGAGGATGAACCTATTCAACTGTTGCACCATGTGATGAGTGCATTCAGGTCGTTGGTACATTCAGTGGGGGGTGTAGGTCAAGTTTTGGAGTTCGGGGGATTAGATACTTTTGGTACTATCGCAAAACAATAAAGCGATGCCGTCGTATACTGCCTTGGGTGCATCACTGATGTGAAGTGGAAACAAAAACGGGGCCAACACACCCTCCTAAATTAAACCTACAGTGACCGGCTGGTTTGGCTAGAGGTGATCTCCAGTGCTCACCGCCCGAAATGGTATGCTAGAATAGATCATTATGCCGTAACTTCTGACCGGAGTTCGCAGATGAGCTTGAGGCACATGGACAAACGCCTCCCTAACACCAAGAAATATAACGACAGGCGCCATGCCATGATCACCCGACCATGTGATGTGGTTATGAAATAATGTTTGTAGGTCAGGCGACGCAAGTTTTTGAGAGCCATGCTGATTGTCACTTACTAGCTTGCCTGTGGAAAGGTAAAGGGCTATTTCACCTTCCATTCCTCGTTTTATTACCCTGGATTATGAGAGTTTTATTCACTTGGCGGCAGTGGCCGGGGTCATGCAGTGCCCCTTCGTATTGACAAGAAATTGTTACGGATGTTTCTAGTTGAAAATAGAGGGTGCTATGGGTCACTGAGAGGTTAGGTGCCATAGCAGAATGCTTATATTTGGACAGGATGACGAAATGGTGCTGGAGGGATATCATCGGGCTTCTCACCAAGAGCCAGCTGACCGCACTCCCTGAACGTCCCGGGCACTAACTACGGACTTTTTCACCACTGCTCAGAATAAATATATAGTCGTGCTTCGCTTGAGGGTTGTTTCCAATGAAGATTAAAAAGAGGGTTTACTTAAGCGGAGATCCAACGAGGGCTTGATGCTTGATAGTGATGAAATTGGCGAAGTTGGCAGATGCTTTTGGGAATACATATGCAGGTATGTGTATACCAAAGGGCAAAAGTCTATATGCCTCAGGTGGATTGATTAACAATATTACACAGGAAGTTCAAAAGTTGAAGTTGTAAAGCTGATTTGTCCAAAATAAAGAGGTGACAGTCAAAAGTGGAATGAAAGCGACCAAATTGAACCAAGGGGATAGAAGCTGTTAGGTGATCGAAAAAGGATGAAGAATAGGTTTATCATTAGTGCGAGACACCAAGATGACAACGACCGTATTATGGAGGAGGTGTGGCGTGCAACGAAGAGGCAGAATTGGACATAAAATGAAACGAGCAACAGGATGGGAAAAACATAAGAGGAAAACGGTGAGTCAGTCCTCGGAAGCAGTAGTAGGACTTGGACAAAGGTAACTGACAGGCATTTACACTGAAATCAGGCTTGAGATTATAGGTGTGTAAAGAAAACAGCTGGAGGGCAAAAGCTGTGAAGTACTCGGAGATGCTAATTTTATTATGAATAAAGTTAACCGGGTCAGCAGCTCGGAGCTGGAAATATAAGGTGAAACTAACTGGGGAAACACTTAGGTCATCGGCGAGGCGGATCGTCTATGAAATGGATGATAGTCAGAATGGTCTGGAAGAGCGTGTTAAAGTAGGTTAATCGGCTAATCTTAAATGATTTTTTCACCCAAAATCTTCACCTGCCATTGGTGAAACCTGGTTTACACAGATGAATCTCATTAGTAATAGACCTGAGATGCAAAGAAAAACAACCCGGTGTGCGCGACGGCTGTGACACCGGAATGAATTAAATAAAATTCACGGTGAAGCTATTTATGAGAATAATGATATTAATTATCACGTAGTTAGCCCGAGGCTTGCTTGAACGCAGGATCAAATGCAACAAGTGGGTTCGATACGGCTTGCAGCAAAATAGGTGAATATATGCAAATCGCCATATAAGCTAAAGATTGAATGCACATGAATATGGATGGAATAGAAGCGCTCGGTAAAATCGAAAGTCAATTTCAGGATTGAGTGTAGCTGGCCAAAACGTTAGAATATGAACGTGAACCAAAAATAGATGTGACCATTAAGGAATGAAATAAGAACAAGGGATATTTTTGAAGAGACCGTTTATGTTATGGAACACGGCGAAGAAAAATTAGACATTGCAGTGGATGAGATGGATAAGAGTAGGAGTCAGACAAGGACTGGAGACAGTGGATCAGCTTCCCGTTTACCAAGTTCCTCATAATTGCTTTCTCATTGCCTACGTAAATGAGATAGTCTGCTTCTCGCTGCTTCTAATTGCAGGAGGGGCCAGCACCCGCCGTTAATAATCAAACTTATTCCTATAGAATTTGCATCAGAGGCTCTCTCATTTGGCCCGGCCACCTTGTTAGCTACCCATTTTGATTAACCCTTCTCAGCAGTACGGTGGCTCAATATTCTCGGTGGCTCACTGTTGATCAGACTCCGATGACGTTCTGAGTTGCATCTGCCACAAAATCTTCAGGCCCTTCGGAGGATCAGTTCTAACAATAGATTCTTGCCAACATTTGGGGAGTTTGTACCAAATTTAAGAAGGGCAAGTATTTCCTGTGGGTTTAGTCTAAATTGGATTACTTTGTGGTCGATCTCATACTAGGGCCCTCCAAACTATAGGCACTCTATGATGTTTGATGCTCCTGTCAAAGGAAGATCAATTAATAATTGTTCTCTACCAAATTCCCACCCCATCACCTAAGGTCACTGTTCAAAAAGCCACCTTCCCGGGGATTAAATTGACCGGTGTCTCTTCAAATAACCTTTTTGGAACGGTTTTTGGGACCCGGACTGTTGCTAATGAGTTGAAATCGCCCTTACTGTGTTACTTATTTCCCGTGTTGGCACTTTCAGTGAAGAGCTCTAGTGGACCTCTGCCGTTAGTGGTTTCCGTTTTGGGGCTACTGTGTACACCAAGAAGTATTTAAAGGCCACCGGTGACTAACTCCACCCCTACCAACTGTAGATTAGCGCTGACAATTGACTGTTCCCAAACCCGTCACCCTGACTTGCTACGAGAGTCAGTGTACTACCCCCGGTACAACCCTCTTGCCTGTCATTGAAGAAGACAGAAGTGGGAGCATGGAATCAGTCCAGAGTCACTTTTGCCGGGGCTTGACTGCCTTTCGGTGACATCTACCGCATCTACCCCCAATGTCCCAGCCCTTAGCTCTGGGTGTTTGATATCCACACAAGCCTACCCGGTGTGAGCCTCACGAATAGCATTTCCCCTATTTTTCCTTCCCTTTCTGAAGCGCGAGGCAAGAACGTAGGCCCTAGATCCGAAAACTGTGGGACTTCCAGGTGTCCCATTGATTACTTCTATCAGTTTCCCGGGTCGCTTCATGCCTCACCGTTCCCGGGATCGCGGCGAAGGCGTACCCACATCCTTTCCTCTCAGTTTTGTTCAGCCTGGTTCGTCGGTAATGCGGCTAGGTGAAGCTGAATCTACCTTAATCAACCACTGGTTGAAGATTTGCTCCCTAATTCAATTCCCGTTTGCTCTGCGAGGCCCAAAGAAGGCCATTTATGAACCTCGAGTTGCAGTTTAACTGAAAAATATCGCCCGGTTATAATGCACCCCTTTTCTTTCTCGCCTTTCAAGTGGCCCATCTGACTCAGCTTGGGCTGAGAGCTAGCCATTGTGGTGGGCTTTTGCAAACTCCACATGTGTAACATTGGGTCGGCTCCCCGTGGCTTTGAGCTTCCCGTAGTATCCAGTTATCTGCAGCTCCCAGCCCCCTTTTTGACCGACTCAATCTCATCGCTATCTTATTGGCTACGTGTCTGGGAATTTCCAAAGCCCTTAAGCGGTTAGCTGGGTGATGTAGCATAGCCAAAACCTTTTGACCGGCCACCTCTATGAAGTGTTCTGAAACACAGCGAACTATCACATTGTGATTCATTCCAAAGGCGGCGAACTGGTTCCCTCTAATTCGGTCAGAAAGGTAATAATTGCAACCGAGTTCCCTTTTAGTTTACTCGATCTTTTAGGACGTTGCTTCCTACCACTAGTTTTCCGCTAGGGCCGCAACGAGGGTGTCTTTGAGTTACCTTCGGCGGTGTGTCTGCTCCGTTTCCGCTTTTAACTGTTCTAAGGAATTTTCTAATGAATTGCTTAGTTGTGTCGTTCGTCGACGGCCTTTGTCCCATGGACGAATTTTACACCTGTTTCCAACAGTCTCTTGTGTAGCATGAATATCCAGCTGGGTTTTTCCCCATCAACGGTACGCCCGAAGCAGCTTTATTTATTTTCTGAGTAAGGCTTTCCCATAGTGGCGAAAACGGAAAGCTCAAAAAAGTAATGATTCACCAGCCCCGCACTATTAGATGAGCGGAATTCAAGCAAGAATAACCATAAACCTCAACTTAAAAGCCACTGCGACGAACAACCGCAAAAGAAGATTCAAAGAAGCTTAAGATCAAGCTCGATTTCCGCTACTCTCAGGGCTTACATCAAAGAAGTTCCACGAGACAAAATGTCAGTTTATATACAGGTTTAAAAAAGAAGCGAATAATGCGTTTTCTGAGGTGAGAAAGTACCTAATCTAACAGGTGAGAGTAATCGTGGGGTATGTTTAAGAAAGCACTTTGCTCCAAGCGGTAAAACCCTTCCCTCAAAAGGACAATGTTGGAGGGGTAATTGGGGTCATTAAATTAGCCGTAATTCAGCTCCCGTCTCCCAGAGTTTACTTTTATTGCGGAATAATCCTGGACCCTCTTCCCTATTTTATTTTGAGTCTACTCCGGACATCTCATTGTGACACTTCTTCGGGCGGTGATATGGGTTTTTCTACCGAGAAGGGGAGACAGAAATTAAGCATACAACCGGAATATGGCGATGGTTTCAGGAATGGCAAGAGTAAAAGAATCCCAAGGTCAATAAAATCACCCAGCCAGAATAAGAGCTGAAAATTTCGGCGAAAGATGAAAGTGACTTAAGATTATTAGAATTTCGGGGCTCTTAGTTCTCATTTACAGAACTGGTGCTTCATGGAACATTCCAGCAAGAAATTTGATCGGGCTCCAGTAAAAGTATGAAGCTAGTTCCAAAGATAAAGCCTCCCCTACAAAATGCCAACTAATATCGTCCCGAATTCTTGGCTCGCTCACAAGTCAGTTTTAAATCATGTTCGAGTGGAATACAAATTCAAGCTAAGTGCATCTTAAGGATTGTGCAGAGAAATCAAGTCGTCGGTGGGATGTATGAAACATAAGTGTGACGGGCACAAAATCAGTCGGTGCCTAGGCTCGGTAATATCATTACGTCATTCAGGCTCTGCTCTGCGCCTTCCGCGTCAAAATCCCCACCGACGAAGTCTCCTTCCGCTGAAGCACCTTACGAGCTACTATGCATTACGTCTCTCTCCTTTTCCCCCCGTTCACGGTTGAGAAGGTTGCTGATTTCGGTGTGACAATTCTGTCCAATTTATTATCCATTCATCTCCGCACATGTAGGCTCAATTAGAATGACATCGTCACCGAGATTTGACTGCCGTTCTCTGTCTGTTTGTGAGGGACTAACTGCAGTGCCGTTGAATACTCTTCTATCCAAAGTTTCAAAAACACCAGCTCTAGATGACTGGTCTACCCCATTTGACTTCCGCATTGACGGGTCGGTGAGAGTTACGGTTGGTTCGCCTACAAGACCCGAGAAAATTGGCACCCGAGGCTCGTTCTTCAACATCACCTCTGATCCAACCACTACGTTATTCATTGTCTTATCGGCAAAATGTTTCTGTCTGCCAGGTCTTGACTTTTATTCCGACTGATTGGATCAGCATCACCAAGAAGCCTCCGCAGAGAAGGGCCTGAGTTGAAAAAAGGAGCCATTATATTCATTAAGCGGCTATTTTGTCCCGATTTTGTAACGCGATCGAAGATACCTAACCACCTCCTCAATTCATTCTCCTCCCCTAAGAAATTGGACCCGTTGTCCAAGATCATCTTTTGGACTCCCTATTCAGTGGCTCACTTCTGAAATGCCACTGTGAGCAAACCAGTGGCCATGTTGTATACCAACTTGAAAAGAAAACTCTCGATTTTAGAGGTCATAGGGCAACCATAACCATTGAGCTTTCTTTTCTGTTTTCTTTTGAATGAAGGACTAATAAAACCAAAGCCAACCTCCAAGAAAAGACCTTATTCTGGTTGAACAATCAGGGATGGCGGGGCTGTTATTTGTTTTCCCGATAAAGTGTTTGGGGGACGACATACTGGCTTACTTCTGAAAACTCTGCAAAGATGCTCGACCTTTTATCCATCTGTACACTCGACGGAGGCTGTTTGGCAAGTGATTCAATCCAAAGTTTTCTTTTTCTCGGTGCTTACGGTCTGTTCGTGCTTGTGTGATATAGTGACTATGTGATGCTACTACGGGTGCTTCGGGTTATAATCGAGACATCAATTTGGTAACCACCGTTCTACTCCTAAGAAGCCAATTAAAACTATGGAACAACTCTAGGGTGTGCTGTGTTGACACTTTACTCTAGTCTCGTTTGGGTTGACATCTGACAAATCACCCGTTTCAGATAAAAAGCAAAGTGACTGTAGAGTGTGAATGACCTCCATTATGGACTGTTTCATCTAACATGGTGGTTCCGTTCTAACGATCCGTGTGGCCCTAGTGGAGTCCTATCTAATACTCTAGTCTCTGTTTTGTGCCTTTTCCACCAAATCAGAGACGACAAAACTGCGGTCCACTCTGATAAGGATAACTGCTAGTTTAACCGATTCCAGAACAGCCTGAAGTGGGCAGTCCGTATCAATCCTTTTGTCCCATCGTCATCAGAAGTTTCGTCCCAGCCGACTCCTTTTAGACGTGGCCATTGAAGGGAGTTCTTCGAGGTTGGAGATCCTGGTATGGAGTGGTCATTAGGTCTGTCATATACCAAAAAGTTGCCCGCTGTTCATTTCAGGAGCCCAAAAAGTAATTCAAACAGAAACGGTTCATTGCCTCATTGATTGAGGCTCTTAGTTCTCAGTCTTCTAAAAGCTTTCCTTGGGGGGATGTTAAAACATTAGACGATAATTTGAGTGTGTCTGATGTGCACCATTCTTTTGGTCACCAAGTGACTCGGAGCAAATCAAGATCGTTTATCGGCGTCTTAACCCACAAACGCATTTCTTACATACCAGCGGAAACCGTTAGTTTTCTGACCGGAAGAAACAGTGATCCAAATAACAGCTCCGCCCATTCTGGGCTTTGTACGGCCATTGTCTAGTAATATTTCGCGACACTTTGAAGAGCGGTTCAAAATCACTCTCAGTTTTCAAAGTAGCTCACAGCTGACAATCGCATGAACGAGGAGGAAGGTAGGTATCGCAGCGGCTTCGTGTCCCTGGCTACTGCTCCAGCTTTCTCCAATTGACTAAAATCTGCGTTATGTTCTATGGTTTATGCTTAACCAGCGGTTCTAGCCAAAGACTATTCCTGAGGCAGCTCTGTCTCTTGAGAACTATTCCTCGGATTTTTGGCGTTTTAATTACCACTTGCCAACAAGACCCCTAATTCCAAATGACTGCACTCATATTTATTGCATTTGGATCTTATAACTTATGCTGCCGCCCCTTGGAATACAGGTGGGCTTTTGAAGAAAGTTGCTGTCCCCTTTCCCGCAATCCATGAATCAGTGGCTGCTATGTCCTGAAATCTTTGGCAGCCTGCAAAACCACTTAACGAAATACGTGGTGTGCATTGCATTTTCACTTTTGCCCATTATGGCCCGCAGGTTGGTCCACCAAAGATGCGTTTGCTAGTCTCACCGCCCATTTTTCAACAGGTTTTCTGTCATCCTTACTTTTCAGGGGCTGTCACAAACAACCTGGCTAAACCTCCTAGTAGCTGTTCTTGATCCACCGTCAGCATGCCTGGTGGATTCATCAAAGAATGCTCCTGATATACCCCTTTTTTCTGCTTCCAATTACTCTGAATACCAGATCTGCCTCTTGGAGGGCAAACTCTGGACGATATGCTCCATACTTTACATTGCGTCCAGGTCCGACGGGCAGTCGAGCTGATTCGGGGTAGTGCCACTGGCTTGCGTTAAGCACAGCAGTTCGTCATGGCATTCTTATCATCGCGGACGTATTCCACCCTTAAAGTGACAACGCCGACTAAATTTGGATCGAATTTGTAAGGAATACCGAATAGATTTTTCAAGATGTCTTCTGCTAAGGAGTACATCTCGTTAAGGTCAAGCTAGGCACACCTTTATATAACTTCTCGGGCGTCCCAATGCCAATAATGCAATAAATAATAGCAAAGCCTCTCTTCTTTGAAAATGCCTTGCCATTAAAGCCACTCCCAATTCCGGGGCCCGAGCTTTAGAAGCAGGGCCTTACTTTAGGCTGAGCTCAATAATCCAACATTGTATGCTTTTTCCTTTTAAGAACATTTCACACTCCAGTAATTCCTAATAATCTTGCACGTGTAGAACTTCACAACCCCGTTGGCATGAAAGTTCTGACTGAATTGGTAAGCGCTTCCATTCCTCAAGATAAAATTCGCTGCTTTTGACGAGGTATTCAGCCATCGCAACGTTTAAAATTGCTGTCCGTTTCCACTGCAAAACTTCAGAAAAGTTCCACTCTTGAGTATCATATTGCATTCACCCAATTTGTGATATGATTGCCAATAATCAGTCACCTCATTCAGTCCATATTTTTGCTCTCAAAAATTAATTCTATTGCATTACTTTGAAAGCCCTTAGTACCCTGGCTTCCTCATGGTTGCTTACCTCGAGGGTATTATTCCAGCGGCTTTACTACTGAGTCCTTGTCACGCGAGCCACTTCAAAAGGGTCAATGAAGAAATGCACTTAATTTTCACCTACGCTCACATATCAGTTTTCCAGGGTATTAGCCTTTGTATTCCTCGCAAATAGGCATCACGGATAAAGTTATTGTCACATTCCCCCTGCACCTTAAAACATCATGATCCATCCGTAATAGTTTGAACAATTCACTGGAAGCTTATGTGTTCTTTCCGCTCCTCATTTTCATCCCAAGTGCTCCCTCCCTACTGGATATGTTTTTCTGGAACTTAATTCCTTAGTATCCCACTATACTTGTCAACTCATCCACTATTATATTTCTGATCTTCCATTGTTGTACGTGGATCAGCCTTCCATTCACTGATCTCTCACCCCCTGCAGAATCCTATAGACGTTATATATTTCTCCTGGCAACTTTTTCAGAAAACAAACGAAAAGTCCCCCCATTTTTTAATTTCCTGCAGTTATGACCATTATAAGTATAATGTACTTACATACTCCAGCTTTCTAACCGATTTCACTCGGCTTTGGATCACTTGATTATCTGGCCTTCAGTTTTCTAATTTTCCGGGGACCTTCCACTTTCCATCTGTTCAAACTTCTAATGAAAGCATACTTTCACCAACCCTACTGAAAGGCGATTCTGCTGCCATCTGCGTCAGTTTGTAGGTCACTGCAGCCAACTTCGAGTACCTCTAAAATGAACCAGACACGATAATAAATTTTGCCTCTCATTTCAGCATTACCAACAAATGGCACGTGTTTGAACCCGACCCATAATGATAATTTCAGTATCTCGCATGAGTCGAGTAATGAGCCATGCTTTGTGATAGGAGATTTCAGTTTTACTTTTAGTGCGAGTAATAAAAATTATCACGGATTTAGCCCGAGGCTTGCTTGAACGCAGGATCAAATGCAACAAGTGGGTTCGATACGGCTTGCAGCAAAATAGGTGAATATATGCAAATCGCCATATAAGCTGAAGATTGAATACACATGAATATGGATGGAATAGAAGCGCTCGGTAAAATCGAAAGTCAATTTCAGGATTGAGTGTAGCTGGCCAAAACGTTAGAATATGAACGCGAACCAAAAATAGATGTGACCATTAAGGAATGAAATAAGAACAAGGGATATTTTTGAAGAGACCGTTTATGTTATGGAACACGGCGAAGAAAAATTAGACATTGCAGTGGATGAGATGGATAAGAGTAGGAGTCGGACAAGGAATGCAGACTGCAAATCAGATGTGAAATGAAGCGGCTCAATGAACCCAACTTGGGTGTGGGACTACGCATTTGCTGTAATTGGCAGTCCGCCAAGAACGGTCAACTTTTGGCAAAGGATTCTCTTGAGATCACGACGAAGCGAGAAAACGGACAGGACTTGCCTACTTTGCTGATGTACAATAGCATTCACCGAGACGAATACCGTCCAGAAGGATGTAAGAAGCCGCCACAAGAGACGGTTAATGCAGGTCAAATAATGTTTTTCTTTTTATTGATTGTTCATAGCACATCGTCATAAGAAAACTTCCGGTGAACGAGTGAACTTTTAGTGAGCAAAAACGAAAGGAATCTACGTTTCTAAAATGAAGAGAACGTAAAGAATTATGGCAATACGGGCGATAAGCTGAACTGGTGAGGGAGAGAATACTCGCCAGTGGAGTCTGTGATATAGTGATAAATGGTGATGATTTTTGAAATCATCATCTCAAGCCAGCTTTGCGTCAGTGCCTGATGAAAATAAAGGCAGGAAAGAATGCTGTTCTTGGCAAGGGCAACGATTTCTTGGGATAAAAATTACTCTTGATAATGCTAGCAAATGATTTAGTCTGGAAATTCTGCCAGGCAATATAAGCGGATATTGTCGAGGGGTTAAATGAAACATTGTTTGTGAATTCCATAATTCTGCCTCATGCAAAATTACATCTGAATGTAAGAGCTGAGACAAGTGAAAGAAGCAGAAAGCAATCGTGCATTCCTTCGGATTTAGGAAGGATGACCGAGTCAGGTGATATGGCCACGAAGCGTATGAGAACGACGAACATCGTTTCAAACGGGGTTGTCCATCCTCAGGGGGGACCATGAAAGTCAACGTAGTAATAAGAACAGAAATAGACAATCAGCTAGTGGTGCCAGTGGATAGGGCCGGCTGTCCACTCGTGACCCAAACTAAAAGTTGCTCCCTGCGGCAGGTGCAGAAGGTATAATCCACTAACCTGATTTCGCCTGCACGTCACTGCAGACGTCCTAATTTATCCCACCGTGTGATATCTTCGTATACGCCTTGACGTATCTGTTCGATCTTACTCCGTTTGTCTATTTCTTCAAAGATTCAATTTAGAATCCTCAGCTAAGCTTTCAACTATCCTTCATGCTGCCTCAACGGCATATCACATTATATATGAATTGATTATTTTCCCGTCACCTTCGGGTGATTGGTCGTTCTCTTTATATCGCCGTGGAATTACCCAGAAAACCTAATTACATTTTCTGCCAAACTGGCAGTTATTCTCCAGGTGTCCTTCTTCACTAGTTATTTCATTCCACTGTTCTCCCGGCCTAATGGTTTGTCTTAATGAAATCGTCGGAGATAAACCTATCTACGCGCAGCTGATGTCACTGTTTGCTCTTCAAAAAGTCCCACGGTGTTCTAACCTCTGACACGAATGAGCGTTAGGTGGTGAAACTCTCTCCAGTTTTCGACATGGACCCTTGAGATATCCAGCGGGTGCGTCCACATGCCTTGTTTTTATTGAATGCACCCTGATAATTTCTTCTGGTTTCTTCAGAATTAGTTGCTTACCCAGTCACCATATATACTGCCTGTTCCACGCACTCTAACAAAGCCTTCCCAGGAGTTACGCGCATGACCGATTCTACACAAAGCCCCGTTTCCGAAACTCAAACCGATTCCTATTTGCTGCTTAAAAGCAACCGCTTCAGTTCATTAAAATGCTTCTCAGCTTTATTGTACTGTTACTAACATGTGCATACTCCCCTCTCAAACTTCGTGAATATTTCACTCTTATGTGCTAGTTTGTACTAATAGATCATGCCTTGCGCCCTAGTCATGATCATTGTCAGGGAATGTACCTTTATTATATTACCGTTTTCCGCATATCCGATCGGTGATGTCTAAGTCGGTGGACCTGACAGAGCTCTGCACCTCGGGTAGTAGAACGATTACATATTGTTGGGGCGTTAAGGAAGACAAGATTGCGGAAACTCCGAACCATAATTTCAGACGCCTAACCTCTAAGACCGAGCCTACCAGATACTTCTACGTTTTGAGACCTGTATGGGAGAAAATCGGCGAGGACAAGTGTTCACCATTATTAACGATTCCTTTATGCGCAGTGGTATGCGTATAAAAAATACGCTCCTGCCAGTTACCGTGTTCGGCGTTTGAAATTAAGTCCGGACTTCGGAGGGCACAGAACGCTGTTTCCACATCTGTGAGAATCAAAGAGTTTCTGTTTACAACGGCTCCTTCATCGACGTAAACATACTCATCACAGTTGATTGATCGAAGTTCAGCCTGCGGCTCCTGCCCCTAACCACCACTGCCAGGTCTGGTCTGGTTAAGTCAGACCACGGTAATTGCCGAAGGAAGACCAGATTCTCAAACCCACGGCAGCCACTTCCTCTAACGTGTTTTGAGGCCAGTATCGGAACTGCCGTCGATTAAGATGCGTTTCTTTCACAACTGACTGCCCCCGCATGCTAAGAGGCGTGTATTTTAAGGGTACGCCCCTACTTTTTGCCGGATTCGAACCACAGTCTAGGGTTTCTGTAATCTGTTGCCAAGACGGGTTGACGTGGAGTGAAGCTTTACATAATTTGATGGAGCGGCAAAACCCATTCCCTTGATTGGGCTTTCAAAGGCGGAAGCTGCATTCGTCAGCAGTGGCTAGGCTCTGTCTTTCTGCAACGGGCTCATACAAGCACCTCCGGCTTTATCCTCTCCATCATTTCTTGACAGAATTGCGTTCCCTCTGTTTGACTACTCCAGGTCCAATGTTAGAGTGGTCACTGAAACTTACATCTTGCATTATTTCTAGGTGTCACCGCCCCCTTTGACTCTTGATTCATATCAAAGCCTGGCCATGGCCCCATTGAATATTCAGATCGCTTACCCCCAACTAATTTTCTCTTTTTCAGTTCGCTAGCTGCCCTCAACAAGTTGACACGGGCTTTTCCGTCCCCGTAATTCCACCCCTGGAGCCTAATTAAATAGACCTTACCTTCATTCATTAGGACGTTCTTTCTTCACCAAGCGCACTTCACCTAGGTTCTTTCGTTTCATATTTTCTGACCGAGTTAATTTTACTTCGAGACTGCTCGTTCTAAGTCCGACTCTATTAATGAAGCTTGCAAGTATCATTTTTCACTTTTAACCGTTGTTTTGTCCCTTGTCTCATGGTCACTATGGCTATCAGCCCTTTATCCTTTGAAATTCAATTGTCGTTCCCCACTCATTCTCTTGTTCTATACCGGATGTTTTCCTCGTTCTAGAGGTAGACCGTGTTCGGCATCCTAATCGTGTATCGCTCCCGTCATTGTTATTCTTCAAAATCGACACCGCTGCCAAACACCATGAACCAAACAATATTTTTTTCGGAAAATCGCCCCCGTTTAATCTCATAAAAGCACTCAGTAACCGATTTCGAGCTCTACACGCTCGTCTGAAACCCTCTTCCACGTACCTGAAGCCAACAATCACTTCCTTCAATGAGTGCGGATTTGACCCCTGTCGCTACGAAGGTGTAGAAATTACCTTGCCGTTACTTCTGCATCCAGAAGCATTCTACGCATCTGTTCCATACCCTCCTCACGGCCTTATGTGACCAGTATCATTCTGTTTGCTCCTTTTTTTGCAATACTCGACCCAGACGGCAGATTTTTCCGGTTCATTTTTCACTGCGCCGCAAGGGCAGGTCAACTTACAACTTATCAACATTTCTTCTGGAGTTTCCAACCGTATTTCTCTTCGTTCTACACCTTTAACCGAGCCGTTAGTACTCATTATCAATCCGTTCACTTGATACGACTAAAGTCAGTTCATCGTTGCGCCCCCGGTGCCTTTTCATATTTCCTTTTTGCTTCGCACTGCATTATCTTACGACAGCCAGCCCACTGCTATTCACTCTACGAGGACGATGATAATGCCGCTCACCTTAAAACACTTCATTTCTACCTTTGTGCCTGCACCCTACTGCAGTCCGTGTGTTCTCTTTGCCTGAATTTGTTATTCATCAGCGTTCGACTCACAAGTCACGGAAGGCCTTGTACAGTCCGACATGTCTGCTCCCTGATTCGTGATTGGTTTCGTGACAGTAATTTCCGCGGCATTTGTCTGCTTGTGCCCACTTGTCCACTCTGTTCTTCTTCACTTCGTCGTATGCCCCTTAATTGATGACATATATCACCAAGTGCCGACCCTTTTACACATGCAATTTACAGCTGTATGCTCGGTCACAGTGCGGCTAGCTCTTGAATTCGACCATCCCCCACTGACTGCACTTGCTTGCGTACAAGTAGATAAGTGTCACCGCCCGATTGCACATGGGGTCGACTGAACACTAGTCGCATCCGAACTCGATCAGGTGACGTGCAATTTTGGATGGCTGGAAGCACGTTGAATTCACCAACATGCATACCCGTGTCCTTGTCGGAATTGCTATCTCCGCTGCATTAGCCCAATTACAGCTCAGGATTATCGACCTTCTCCCCGAACTCTGATGTATGTTCGTATGAGTTCTGTAAATTCCGGCATTCCGGTTTTGATGGCCTCAACCGTATCAGCTCCAATCCGATACTGACAAGTCCGGTAGTCGCTATCGAGCTATAACATGTTAGTTTAGTCGTATCTGTTTTACTTTGTTGGAGTAACCGACTCATCCGTTCATTTCCCATTTTTTGTCAAATATCATTTTGTATCATTCGTTTTGATTCTCTTTCACGACCAGTAAGTTTTTTGTGTACGTAGCATCATTTTAAACAGTACAAAAGTGAAGCGCAATAAATAAAAGTTATGGTGGTCATACTCATTGTACACTCGACCAGCAACACGTGGAACACTGTTTATCTCGGTTTGTAGCACGGGATGCCCTCCTGCCTTTACTTCTATCTTTTTGGAACTGATCAACAAGAGTGGTATATTCGCCCATCAGTTCCATCATTTTTTGGGAGGGGGCAGGCAAGATTCGTTACTAACCGCTTTCTTTTAAAAGCCTTTTTTCTGTCTTTGGTTAGTGGCCAAGATTATCTGATTTCATATTTCGACTCATATTACTACCGTTGTTATCAGTTCAATCGTCATTCTCATCACTAAATTACTATCATCACAGTTGTGACTACCACTAGTATATCTTGTTACATTCGTTATAGTATTATCGCTTTTACCATGGGCACCTTGTGCGGTGTTTTGGCACTAGCACTTGGGTTGGTATCATGCCTGTCACCGGACCTCATCACAGGTTCTCTAACACTTGTTCATTCTCGATTTCTGTTTGTTCGCCTTCCCTTGTCCCTCATATATTTCTGCTTTGTGCACTGTCCCTCCTTTTTCGATTTTGTTGAACTTGTGCGCTTGTGAATGCGTCTGTTTGCGTGTCAGTATATATGCCATCGGCGCATCCAATCAGGTTTTAGTTAATCCGATGTATTTTACTCCCGTCCCATGCCCATTTTTTGTTTTTTTGTGTCCAAACTCCCAGGACGGAGTTCAAACACATTTCTGTCTGTTTTGAGCACCATTGATGGATGGGCTTCCTTTGAGCGCTGTCCTCAAAGTAAGGTTTTCTGAAAAGTTATACTATTCATTCTTTCAACCGTGACTAGTGCGATTCGAATCTACTGAGACATTTAATTCCAACTCAAGTCAATAGGCAGAAGACCTTCGGGTTCGGTTTTGTCATCCGAAAAAAACTTAGATTGCTTGTTGCGCATCAGTCGTCAATGTGTCGTCCACCTCAACTTTGTTCGACTTCAGACGTAATTCTCTTATAATATATTTTACCTAACGTGCTTCCCCAACGGAATTAAATCTCCGGATTTGACAGATTTGCTTCTCACCTCAAAATGAATCCTCCTCCATCTTTTGATCCATGAATCTTCGCACATTTATTCCTATCTTCGGACTGGAAGGTGCGGACGCAATCTTAATCCATTTGCTGGATCTCGTAGCTTTCACTCTCCAACAGCTTTAGGAACTTTTTACCCACTTGTTTCGTAGGCACTGCATAGAAATTATTTCTGTCGTAACGCTTCCACTTGATGTGACCCATTACTTGAACTAAATCTTTAGTTGTACCATGAAGCTCTTTTTTTTAATTTACTGTTCTGCACCATACTGGGTTCGTATTCCACGAAGGTTTTATTATCTATAGACTGGTAACTCCAGGTCCAGCTTCAATCTTGCTACTGAATAGCGTAGCCCTAATGCTTCTATGGTTTAACCAATAATCGTCATTTGTCTCACGTCTACTGAATGTCTATGGCCTCTGTGCCTTTTGATATTCTTTTGTTCCCTTTGCTTTGATTAAACCTTGGTTTACCATATGCGATCTCAGATCTCCCTCTTAACAACTGTACTAGGGATTCTTTCCTTGTGCTTTCTTTTGATGTGCTCTATTGCCTGAACTCGGTGCCCATTTAAGACAACACTCTTTTCCCATTCAATTTCATCTCTCTTTTATTGTTCAGAAAGTTTGCCGGATCTTCTCTTCCCAGTCCAATCACATCATTTTCTAATTTCATCCTGTTACCATATTTTGCTTGTACTTGCTGAAATAACAGTTGCATTGCCACCTTCATAGTTGTACTACCAACATACAACCGCCTATAACTTCATGTTCTCCTTGTGGTCAAGCATCCACTCATCTGATCTTTCCTCCACAGTTATTTCAGTCCTTTGAGCATTCAACCTCCTCTTAAACACCGACTCATTTCATCTTCCACATGCATCTTTTTTCCGATAATTGCTACTTCCCAGCTGGAACACCAAATCTGCCCCTTTCCATGATTTCTACTTTCGCAAGAGCTTTTGATGAACTGTGCCAAGTTTGGGAAGCTTTTGCCCTCGGAATCCTGCGGTAGTTTTGCCTACGCATAGCATGATATCTCGGCCGTACAAGTTGAGCATGCTATCCAAGCTTGATCACGGTTACCCTTGTAGCAAGCAGATACAAGCGGGGGTACGGAGGTGCTCGACAAGTTTTGATACATTAAATAGTACATTGCCTCATCCAGACTGACCGAAGCAGCTGAGCCTGTCCCTCTTAGAACAGAGACTCCAGATGGGAGACCTGGCTGAGTAATTACGACGATCAAGGGGACTATCGCAACCACCCTTCTTCCGCTTAAAGCTTGGCCACGACTTGGTTTTCAGGGGCATGATCTGAGGCTGACAATCTGCGAGCATATAGTAGTTTTATGCCATTTTTCTTTTCACGCTCTCTGGTGAGTCCCAGAGACCAGCTTGCGAGGGATTTGGTGGCAGCTGAATCTCCAATAGTGTTAAAGGCTCCCTATGACTCTTACTGGTCAGAATTCTTCCCAGAATAATTTGAGCATCACCCTTATAAAATTTTCTTTCGGTTAGCACTTTCACCGTCAGTCTTTATCTGTGTTCATGCCCTATCTGCATCTTGTCAACGGGAGTTCATCATAGTCCAAATTTTCTCTTTGTTACACTCCGCTTTTTCTCCTTCCTTGAAGTGTGGTTCTCCCTAGGGCTAGCGCAATATCTGTATCTTTGCCTGTCTGATGTTAAAAAGGTCATACCCTGGGGGAGACATGGGAGTACTGTTCACCTAAGCCAGCTGTGAGGCTCTCGCTTGGGTCGGCGGCAAGCCCATTGGTTTCCTCTAAGGCTACAGGCGGACCACTCGCCAAAACACAAAATTAGTACTGGAGTGCCCATTGTCGCAGGATAATGAGATTCATCAGAAACCCCTTCATGCCAGAACCTGGAATCACCAATTAGATCAAAGCTGCAAATTCCCTGACTTGACTTGTCCCTAAGTTTAAGTGCTAGAATAATTCAAGCTCAACAAAAGTCTCCCAATAGGCTACGAATCGCGCAGGTGGCTTCTGCTCCCGAAGTCCTGGAGTCCTTGCGATGCGGATCTTGGGACTTGAGGCTTTCTCTCTGAGGATTAAGTGGAGTTTCTTGTTCTGGTGTGCCCAGAGCCCAGTTCTATGGGCTTCTACAATTTATATACGGTTTTCAAGACTTGAACCGAGACCTTACTCTGTTCCGATAGGGGCAGGTTGTATAAGTCTGCCAGTGCCCCGGGGCCAGGAGGGCACATAGTTCTATCAGTGCCATGAACAGGGATCCTCGCCAACTGTTGAAATTTTGCTAACTTTCCGGTTGTGTTGCGCAAAGTCACTCGTCATTTCAGTTTGGTTAAAAAAGAAAGAGTTGACAAACCACCCTTATCCCCCGGATGACCGATTATCAGAACCTCGGAGGGGCACTTTCAAAATTGGTTTGAGGCTTGCCACTTTGCATTTTATCGAATAGAGTTTGGTATTTTCGGGATATCTGTGGGTGATGTACCGTAATCCGTCTTCCTCCGAAGGAAACGGCTTATTAATGTTGTGCAGGTACGGCCAATCTTGATTCTGACCTATCTGTCGAGCCATTTATTCTAGCTTCCCAAAGAACTATCAGCTTGAGGTATCTCCCAAATAATCAGACGAAGAAGAAAAACCCTGATGAAACAGGGTACAATGCATCAGTGAACTCAGGACCGTCTTACAAAGATAACACCCTGGCCCCAGATCATCTGTCGGAGGTAGTCGGAAATCATGAGACTGATATATTTAGCCTCAAAAACACCTTAAGGATGCTGAAGACCACGATAAAGCTCATAGAGGAGACAATGGTCTTCCCTTGCCTGGCGAAAGAAGCGGCCCGGAAAGACTCAAAGATCTCAGGAGGACGCACTGTTATTTTGGCTGGTGAGTTGCTGGACTTAGATATTCGTTCCAAAAGCCTTATTATATGGGGCCATTAGGAAAGAAAATTTCTCCCACAAAGAAAACAAGACTAATGCTTCCTCGTCTATCAGAGCTTTAGAGTACAAATACAGTAGGAAGCCTCTACATTAACTTCAAAACAAAAGGAAAAATACTAGGGCAATTTGTCAGCCCCAACTCGTCAATGAATAAATCCGACTGTCCCACATAGCCTGACCAGATAAAAGGGGCAAAAAGCGCAACCAAGAGGCCTATCCGGATGGGTCTCTACACTTCAGGTGATGAAAAATGAAATCAGTAGCTGAATAGGACACCATAAATGACCCAAAGCCCAGGCTTCCTCCAGTGGTACGGACAGAACCAACTAACTCCGGAAAAAGAACCCAAACCTGAGGCAATTTTAGGTCGCACAAAAGAGGTTGCACCCGAATTAGAAACGCCATCATCCAGGTTTTGTGCTTCTCTGAATAACAGCTTTGTCGGTGCGGCCAGTGAACCCCATCAGTCCAAGATAGGTTGCCGTACAAGCCACAAGCAAAAATCTGGATATCTTCAGAACTCCGCGTAGTCTCCTCCTACTCAGGTGATTTACAGTTAAAGACAGGTTTTCTGGGTGACCTGAAGCCGTGGAAGTCTTTCTCTAGCCCTCGGGCCAAAGTAGCACCAGAAGCAGCAGGTTATCTGCCCGGCCATGTGCATCCCCAGGTTAGTACCCAGACAGGCTCATATAAGCTACCCATACCTAGCTTACCCAATTCTTCTCACCCCATATTCTCGAAACTCCCGATCCACCTTACCCAAACAATATCACCGGGACTCTCCATCAACACCCGTCTTATACTCGGCTCCTCTGGGAGCCCAGTCTCAACCCAGTGTTCCTCCCATCGTTTTATCCGCCCCTAGCATCTCCAACCTCTCTATCATCCCATGTTTTAAAATTCCTTTCCCGAGAGCTCTTGAATTTATTAATTCTCCAGTCTCACATGAGCGGTCGTTGAAAGGTCTCTACGATAATTGTCTCAGAATTCAAAATAAGGTTTTGGACCTGAGGCAGTTGATGACAGAAGGCAAAACTCACATCATTGGCCCCATGGAAACACAGCTAGCATCGGACGAACCTCATGGTGGAAAATCTGTCAGTGGGTGAAATTAAGACCCAGCACTAGCTTTGGCGTCTTTTATTACCGGGTGATCTTAAAAGTGCCCAGCAGGCCTCGCCTTCTCCCCCTGCCTTGCAGCCACCACACGGCTCTCTAACCACTTCTCCAGAACACGTGGCAGAAGCGGGCATGTCTTACTCCAGCTTCACTCTCAATGCTCTTCCCACGAATGTCCATCCAGTAGTTCAAAACTCCATAATTCACCCACCGCTGAAACTCATTGAAATCTACTCCACTGGTATACACAAAAGCAATTGCTTCGTAGTCCCAACATGATCCACCCTCGAAAACTCAAGCAAGCAGCGGAGGTAATGCCCTTCCCCCATACTTCGCTTTTGTAGAAGTCCAGTTGGAAGAAGGGAGTTATTGCTCCTACCAGCAGGGGGAGAGAGAGGCCTGCGGGGCACTTTTGAAGTGTCGGCAAAGAATGGGCTTATGGCTTCGCTTCCCAGCGAGGCAATTTCTTTGCCGGCTTATGAATTACCTCTGCTGTTTGCTTGCGTTTTCGAGGGTGGATCATGTCGGGACTACGAAGCAATTGCTTTTGTGTATACCAGTGGAGTAGATTTCAATGAGTTTCAGCGGTGGGTGAATTATGGAGTTTTGAACTACTGGATGGACATTCGTGGGAAGAGCATTGAGAGTGAAGCTGGAGTAAGACATGCCCGCTTCTGCCACGTGTTCTGGAGAAGTGGTTAGAGAGCCGTGTGGTGGCTGCAAGGCAGGGGGAGAAGGCGAGGCCTGCTGGGCACTTTTAAGATCACCCGGTAATAAAAGACGCCAAAGCTAGTGCTGGGTCTTAATTTCACCCACTGACAGATTTTCCACCATGAGGTTCGTCCGATGCTAGCTGTGTTTCCATGGGGCCAATGATGTGAGTTTTGCCTTCTGTCATCAACTGCCTCAGGTCCAAAACCTTATTTTGAATTCTGAGACAATTATCGTAGAGACCTTTCAACGACCGCTCATGTGAGACTGGAGAATTAATAAATTCAAGAGCTCTCGGGAAAGGAATTTTAAAACATGGGATGATAGAGAGGTTGGAGATGCTAGGGGCGGATAAAACGATGGGAGGAACACTGGGTTGAGACTGGGCTCCCAGAGGAGCCGAGTATAAGACGGGTGTTGATGGAGAGTCCCGGTGATATTGTTTGGGTAAGGTGGATCGGGAGTTTCGAGAATATGGGGTGAGAAGAATTGGGTAAGCTAGGTATGGGTAGCTTATATGAGCCTGTCTGGGTACTAACCTGGGGATGCACATGGCCGGGCAGATAACCTGCTGCTTCTGGTGCTACTTTGGCCCGAGGGCTAGAGAAAGACTTCCACGGCTTCAGGTCACCCAGAAAACCTGTCTTTAACTGTAAATCACCTGAGTAGGAGGAGACTACGCGGAGTTCTGAAGATATCCAGATTTTTGCTTGTGGCTTGTACGGCAACCTATCTTGGACTGATGGGGTTCACTGGCCGCACCGACAAAGCTGTTATTCAGAGAAGCACAAAACCTGGATGATGGCGTTTCTAATTCGGGTGCAACCTCTTTTGTGCGACCTAAAATTGCTTCAGGTTCGGCTCCTTTTTTCAGGGTCATTTTATATTGCTATGACCTTCATTTTCTCAAATCAACTGTATACTGATCTTTTTGACCCCGACTGCGATGACCCGAGGAAACTTTTTCTCCTGAGTTCGCTGTACATTTTCTCATTCCTCGCTGTCAATTCATCTGTTGACCCCCACCTTGCTTTTTTCATTCCTGAGGACGAATGCATTATAGGAAACTTTATGCTAGATGTACCTTTGCCATAAGCACCACGCACCCCAAACAGCAAAGTACAAAAATCTGGATACGCTGTTACAGAATGTTTGCCGATCTAATGGCCAATCTTCGAATTCTGACCTCAGCATTGCTCACTCGGTTGTTCCACCCAATCCGAGAGATGCTGCGCGAGCATCGGTGGTCGAAATACTCAAGACGATGAATATCTTCAGCAATCAGACTCCAGGTTTCGCAAACATACAACAAAACTGAACTCACCAAGTGGCAGTATACACGGACCATCAACCTCAGTAAAATGTCAGATCGGCGCCAAAAGTGCCTCAGTCCAGCGTACGCGGCTCGGGCCTTGGATGTCTGCGTACTCGCTTCTACTATTGTACTCCTATCCGTCGTCACGCTGCTGCCGAGTTAAGTGAAGTGGTCGACAACTGACAGCACCTCCCCATCGTGCACCTACCTCGGAGTCGTTGACGTCCAGTCTTGTAACACCACCTTGCACTTTGAAAATGCAAAGCGCATGCCGAATGGAGCTACAGCGCTTGCGAGTCTACCTGCTGTACGTTCTGCATGTTCCGTGCATCCGAACAGGCAAAAAATGTCCTCCGCGTAATCTGGGTCACACAGCTTTCCACTATTTCCTAGTTCAAGGCCTACATTCTGAAGACTTTGTGGAGCTTCTTCAGTGTTTCGTCTATGACAAAGTTGAACAGGAGTGGAGACATGGAACATCCTAGCCAATTTCACTCGTGGTTTAGCACCGACCGAATAATTCACTGTAAACTCTAACACGGCCAGAAGTATGAGAATACAATGATCTCAGTAGGTTCGCGAACTCCTGGGGCACACCTTTTCGATGAAGAGTACTGAAAAGAGCTGCTCGATCAACTGAATTGAAAGCGCCTTTCAGGTCTAAGAAAATCATTATTGACGGTTGGCCGTGCGTGTGATATGTTTCAAGCAGTCGGCTAAGGGCAAAATTCTGCTCGATGCATCCTCGATCTGGGCGGAACCCAGCCTGCTGTTCGCGGGCATTCCTCTCACGAGCGGGTGTAAGACGGTGGAGCAGAATCGAGGCTGACACTATGGTGAATGTCGGAATTTAGCTGATCCTACAATGGTATTTACAGTTATTGCGCATTCCTTTCTTGAAGATAGGAACAATCATCGACTCGCTCCGTAATATTGAGGTACGCTCCTCGTTCCTAATTTCACGGAGCAAGACGGTGAGTGATTTTATCAAAGTATTTTACCCAGTTGGAAAAGAACTATGAAAAGTGTGTCGGGACCTGCCGCTTTCCCTCGCTTCAGTGATCGAATGCGTGACTCTACTTCTACTTCCGATAGGGGCTCAAGTGATACCACACAAGGAGTCGCAGTTTTTGATGCAGGATTAATCACACTAGCGTGCGGTCATCTAAACTGTTCCTTGAAGTATTCGGCCCAATGGTCAAGCCTTTGCAGTTTGCAATTGATGGGTTCTCCTTTCCTATCGCAAATCGTTTCACTGCCCTAGATGCGCCGTCCACCTGTGTCACGAATAAGTTTGAACAGTCTTTGACTGTTACCTGAAGCAGCTGCTATTTTTATTTCTTCGGCTACCTTGACCCACGATCATTCCTAAGACTTTTCGTAACTTGCCTCTGCAGCTTTCTCTGCATCTTATTCATCTCCTTGCGGTTCAAGAGCTGACGCTTTTGCTCCATTATACTCAGCGACTCTTGCGAGATCCAGTGTCTTTGATGGACAACGGATCTAGGACCACAAGCAAGACCTGCTGCAAAGTGCGTCGCCTGTTTGATATGGGCCCAAGGCTCATCTACAATACTGTTCGTCGTAGATCCTAGTTGTTGTGCTAACTTTTGCTCGTAACGGGTGCGTACTTCTGGATTACACACTCGTCGAACGGCTAATCGGGTTTGCGGTTTGCGACGACGACCATGGAGCTGGAGTGATAATCGCATTAAAACTAATGCATGGTCAGACTACATACGTGGACCAATAAAATCTACACTTCTGAACAGAACTGCACCACCGGTTGCGTACAGCGATATGATCAATCTAGCTCAGAGTACCTGTGGAGTTAGAGCGCCATGTTGCTGTGCTACGCGAACTGTGTCGGAAATTGGTGCTAGACAAGAACAATCGATTGCCTGCACAAAACTGGAGAAGCCTATCCCCATTGTCTGTACGCTGAGCGGGTAAAGCACAGGGCCAACCTAAACGGGCTCCTGACACACTAATTTTGCCAACTTGTGCATTGAAGTCACCAGCTAGAACTGCAGTGTCAGAACCTTTACTGCTTTGAACGAGGGTGGCGAGTTCATCATAGAATTCCTCCCTCTGCATGTCAGATCTGCAGTCTGTTGGGGCGTACGCCGAGATCACAAACAAATTGCGCTTAACGCAACTATCCTTTCGAAAGCCAACTGACCCCTGGATTCTTAGAGCTCATAGAAGACTGCGAATCGGGATCGAGTCTAAGAGGGCAGCCTCGGCCTTGTCAATCAAGACTATTCCTACACCACGTTGACCTGCAGCTCGAGCCACTTCGTCTCCTAAAGTGCGCAGCAAATACCTCGATGGGATGCGAGGAGCAGTTAGTTGAATTATACCGCTCGGATCCTGGATAAGCGTTTCACTTAAGCTGCAGATATCAATCTTCAGAGTCTATTGTGAGGGCTAGACTCGCCTGCTGACCGGCCCGCCTGAGGGCATGCACTTTAAGGGAACCGAGAACTAGAGGCTGGCGAGGCTTGGGAAAACATCAGTTACCAGACAGGGGGTTATTCCCGACACTATTTGACAGTGAAACGTTGCCAGCATCAGCCGTATTATCAGTGGGAGCATTGTGGCGGATAGATTGGGCAAAGAGAGGTGGTTGTGAACCAAAGTCAAAGGTTGAATAAAAGAGAGGGAACCCTGAACAGTAGTCCATTTATCACTATCTATCCCGCTCGATTTAATGGCAGTGCGGTCTTGTATATCCTGTACGACGACCGATGCAGTATGGAATTCTTTCTATGATCGCGGTTCATGGAGAACGTTGGATAGGTACTGATAGGGTGTACAGCACCAACGCAGGAGAACGATTGGGGTCCTCATCCGAGGCCTTTGTTTCTAATAAGAACTTATCCGCAAGGCAGCTGAATGGCCTAATGGAAGCTCATTTGTTCGAGCAATTAGTCCTTAGCCGATTTATCCGATTGAGTTGTTAGCCTAAATCGACCCCCAACCTGGAGCACCAGGAAGCCGGACTGTCTGACCTCTACCTATTGACCAGTCAGGTATGGTTTTATCTCCGGCTTCAAGAAGCCTATTGGAAAGAGTTCGGAAGAGCCCCAAAAAGATGCTTAGCTTGAAATATAACTTCTATCCAGCTGGTCTGACTGAACTGGGACTCTGTCCTTCAGAAGCCAAGGCGGGTAAAGATTTCTGACGAGGTCCTGGCCTACCCCAAAACTGATCAACCGGTCTAATCAGCCATGCGGGCGGGTTATTTTCTCGTCTTCTATTGCATCTAGTTTTAATGAAGAAAATGTAAAAATTCAAAAATTCAGTTGTCAGAAAATGTGTATGTTTTCGTTTTCCAATTATCCCCTCATTGGCCCCTTGATCTTGTTTCTGTTTAACATGCCGTATTATCCAGGTACTTCCGGTTACGTACCCTAAAGAAAATGATGATTGAAATATCAGGGAAAACATGGGCTCAAGCCAAGTACTCGCGGAATACTTCAAGAGTTCAGGGCTTCAGGAATTCCGCTCTCAATCACATTATGCTTCCCAGTCAACAGACACTGACAAGCATAAAAACCGGTGAGATAGGATTAGGGTTAAATTAATCCTAAATCCAGAGCATTCCACTTATGTGAAAATCTCCAATAACGTAACATATCAAGAAAACATAAATTGTGGGAAATCCCTCCGGCAGAAAATTAGGTAAAATATGTATAATAGGATTCATCGTGCAGCTTGCATGCTCAACTCACGATTGAAATCCATGGAAGCACTGTACAGCTGTTTCATCCTTGTTGGGAATGATCAGCAATGCACATGCACCGAGTCCCCACGGGGACTGGAACTCGGGCTGAACCAATGTCAATCGAACACATTAACCACAAGGCTATCCGGAATGGCTCTCAACCGTTTGTTCAACATCTACACTACATGATATAGCACCCCTCCATCACTGGCTTCAAACGGTAACAACCAGCTTCCCGCACACCAATCGACTCCTATCATCGATCACTTCTCCACACCGGCCCAACTACAACCAACGCATTCCCTCATCAACTAACTACACAGATTCCTTACTATATGCAATTGAGTAGTAGGAGATTAGATTTGTATAATATGATTCATCGTGCAGCTTGCATGCTCAACTCACGATTGAAATCCATGGAAGCACTATACAGCTGTTTCATCCTTGTTGGGAATGATCAGCAATGCACATGCACTGAGTCCCCACGGAGACTGGAACTCGGGCTGAACCAATGTCAATCAAACACATTAACCACAAGGCTATCCGGAATGGCTCTCAACCGTTTGTTCAACATCTACACTACATGATATAGCACCCTTCCATCACTGGCTTCGAACGGTAACAACCAGCTTCTCGCACACCAATCGACTCCCGTCATCTATGATTTCACCATTGGGACCCAATTACGACCAACGCATTCCCTCATCAACTAACTACACAGATTCCTTACTATATGCAATTGAGTAGTAGGAGATTAGATTTGTATAATATGATTCATCGTGCAGCTTGCATGCTCAACTCACGATTGAAATCCATGGAAGCACTATACAGATGTTTCATCCTTGTTGGGAATGATCAGCATTGCACATGCACCGGGTCCCCACGAGGACTGGAACTCGGGCTGAACCATTGTCAATCGAACACATTAACCACAAGGCTATCCGGAATGGCTCTCAACCGTTTGTTCAACATCTACACTACATGATATAGCACCCTTACATCACTGGCTTCGAACGGTAACAAGCAGCTTCTGGCACACCAATCGACTCCTGTCATCGATCACTTCTCCACACCGGCCCAACTACAACCAACGCATTCCCTCATCAACTAACTACACAGATTCCTTACTATATGCAATTGAGTAGTAGGAGATTAGATTTGTATAATATGATTCATCGTGCAGCTTGCATGCTCAACTCACGATTGAAATCCATGGAAGCACTATACAGCTGTTTCATCCTTGTTGGGAATGATCAGCAATGCACATGCACCGAGTCCCCACGGGGACTGGAACTCGGGCTGAACCATTGTCAATCGAACACATTAACCACAAAGCTATCCGGAATGGCTCTCAACCGTTTGTTCAACATCTACACTACATGATATAGCACCCTTCCATCACTGGCTTTGAACGGTAACAACTAGCTTCCCGCACACCAATCGACTCCCATCATCTATGACTTCTCCATAAGGACCCAATTACAACCAACGCATTCCCTCAACAAATAACTACACAGATTCCTTACTATATGCAATTGAGTAGTAGGAGATTAGATTTGTATAATATGATTCATCGTGCAGCTTGCATGCTCAACTCACGATTGAAATCCATGGAAGCACTATACAGCTGTTTCATCCTTGTTGGGAATGATCAGCAATGCACATGCACCGAGTCCCCACGGGGACTGGAACTCGGGCTGAACCAATGTCAATCAAACACATTACCCACAAGGCTATCCGGAATGGCTCTCAACCGTTTGTTCAACATCTACACTACATGATATAGCACCCTTCCATCACTGGCTTCGAACGGTAACAACCAGCTTCCCGCACACCAATCGACTCCTATCGTCGATCACTTCTCCACACCGGCCCAACCACAACCAACGCATTCCCTCATCAACTAACTACACAGATTCCTTACTATATGCAATTGAGTAGTAGGAGATTAGATTTGTATAATATGATTCATCGTGCAGCTTGCATGCTCAACTCACGATTGAAATCCATGGAAGCACTATACAGATGTTTCATCCTTGTTGGGAATGATCAGCATTGCACATGCACCGGGTCCCCACGAGGACTGGAACTCGGGCTGAACCATTGTCAATCGAACACATTAACCACAAGGCTATCCGGAATGGCTCTCAACCGTTTGTTCAACATCTACACTACATGATATAGCACCCTTACATCACTGGCTTCGAACGGTAACAAGCAGCTTCTGGCACACCAATCGACTCCTGTCATCGATCACTTCTCCACACCGGCCCAACTACAACCAACGCATTCCCTCATCAACTAACTACACAGATTCCTTACTATATGCAATTGAGTAGTAGGAGATTAGATTTGTATAATATGATTCATCGTGCAGCTTGCATGCTCAACTCACGATTGAAATCCATGGAAGCACTATACAGCTGTTTCATCCTTGTTGGGAATGATCAGCAATGCACATGCACTGAGTCCCCACGGGGACTGGAACTCGGGCTGAACCATTGTCAATCGAACACATTAACCACAAAGCTATCCGGAATGGCTCTCAACCGTTTGTTCAACATCTACACTACATGATATAGCACCCTTCCATCACTGGCTTTGAACGGTAACAACTAGCTTCCCGCACACCAATCGACTCCCATCATCTATGACTTCTCCATAAGGACCCAATTACAACCAACGCATTCCCTCAACAAATAACTACACAGATTCCTTACTATATGCAATTGAGTAGTAGGAGATTAGATTTGTATAATATGATTCATCGTGCAGCTTGCATGCTCAACTCACGATTGAAATCCGTGGAAGCACTATACAGCTGTTTCATCCTTGTTGGGAATGATCAGCAATGCACATGCACCGAGTCCCCACGGGGACTGGAACTCGGGCTGAACCAATGTCAATCAAACACATTACCCACAAGGCTATCCGGAATGGCTCTCAACCGTTTGTTCAACATCTACACTACATGATATAGCACCCTTCCATCACTGGCTTCGAACGGTAACAACCAGCTTCCCGCACACCAATCGACTCCTATCGTCGATCACTTCTCCACACCGGCCCAACCACAACCAACGCATTCCCTCATCAACTAACTACACAGATTCCTTACTATATGCAATTGAGTAGTAGGAGATTAGATTTGTATAATATGATTCATCGTGCAGCTTGCATGCTCAACTCACGATTGAAATCCATGGAAGCACTATACAGATGTTTTATCCTTGTTGGGAATGATCAGCATTGCACATGCACCGAGTCCCCACGAGGACTGGAACTCGGGCTGAACCATTGTCAATCAAACACATTACCCACAAGGCTATCCGGAATGGCTCTCAACCGTTTGTTCAACATCTACACTACATGATATAGCACCCTTCCATCACTGGCTTCGAACGGTAACAACCAGCTTCCCTCACACCAATCGACTCCCATCATCTATGATTTCACCATTGGGACCAAATTACAACCAACGCATTCCCTCATCAACTAACTTCACAGATTCCTTACTATATGCAATTGAGTAGTAGGAGATTAGATTTGTATAATATGATTCATCGTGCAGCTTGCATGCTCAACTCACGATTGAAATCCATGGAAGCACTATACAGCTGTTTCATCCTTGTTGGGAATGATCAGCAATGCACATGCACCGAGTCCCCACGGGGACTGGAACTCGGGCTGAACCATTGTCAATCGAACACATTAACCACAAGGCTATCCGGAATGGCTCTCAACCGTTTGTTCAACATCTACACTACATGATATAGCACCCTTCTATCACTGGCTTTGAACGGTAACAACTAGCTTCCCGCACACCAATCGACTCCCATCATCTATGACTTCACCATCGGGACCCAATTACAACCAACGCATTCCCTCATCAACTAACTACACAGATTCCTTACTATATGCAATTGAGTAGTAGGAGATTAGATTTGTATAATATGATTCATCGTGCAGCTTGCATGCTCAACTCACGATTGAAATCCATGGAAGCACTATACAGCTGTTTCATCCTTGTTGGGAATGATCAGCAATGCACATGCACCGAGTCCCCACGGGGACTGGAACTCGGGCTGAACCATTGTCAATCGAACACATTAACCACAAAGCTATCCGGAATGGCTCTCAACCGTTTGTTCAACATCTACACTACATGATATAGCACCCTTACATCACTGGCTTTGAACGGTAACAACTAGCTTCCCGCACACCAATCGACTCCCATCATCTATGATTTCACCATTGGGACCCAATTACAACCAACGCATTCCCTCATCAACTAACTACACAGATTCCCTACTATATGCAATTGAGTAGTAGGAGATTAGATTTGTATAATATGATTCATCGTGCAGCTTGCATGCTCAACTCACGATTGAAATCCATGGAAGCACTATACAGCTGTTTCATCCTTGTTGGGAATGATCAGCAATGCACATGCACCGAGTCCCCACGGGGACTGGAACTCGGGCTGAACCATTGTCAATCGAACACATTAACCACAAAGCTATCCGGAATGGCTCTCAACCGTTTGTTCAACATCTACACTACATGATATAGCACCCTTCCATCACTGGCTTTGAACGGTAACAACTAGCTTCCCGCACACCAATCGACTCCCATCATCTATGACTTCACCATCGGGACCCAATTACAACCAACGCATTCCCTCATCAACTAACTACACAGATTCCTTACTATATGCAATTGAGTAGTAGGAGACTAGATTTGTATAATATGATTCATCGTGCAGCTTGCATGCTCAACTCACGATTGAAATCCATGGAAGCACTATACAGCTGTTTCATCCTTGTTGGGAATGATCAGCAATGCACATGCACCGAGTCCCCACGGGCAGTGGAACTCGGGCTGAATCATTGTCAATCGAACACATTAACCACAAGGCTATCCGGAATGGCTCTCAACCGTTTGTTCAACATCTACACTACATGATATAGCACCCTTACATCACTGGCTTCGAACGGTAACAACTAGCTTCCCGCACACCAATCGACTCCCATCATCTATGACTTCTCCATAAGGACCCAACTACAACCAACGCATTCCCTCAACAAATAACTAGACAGATTCCTTACTATATGCAATTGAGTAGTAGGAGATTAGATTTGTATAATATGATACATCGTGCAGCTTGCATGCTCAACTCACGATTGAAATCCATGGAAGCACTATACAGCTGTTTCATCCTTGTTGGGAATGATCAGCAATGCACATGCACCGAGTCCCCACGGGGACTGGAACTCGGGCTGAACCATTGTCAATCGAACACATTAACCACAAGGCTATCCGGAATGGCTCTCAACCGTTTGTTCAACATCTACACTACATGATATAGCACCCTTCCATCACTGGCTTTGAACGGTAACAACTAGCTTCCCGCACACCAATCGACTCCCATCATCTATGACTTCACCATCGGGACCCAATTACAACCAACGCATTCCCTCATCAACTAACTACACAGATTCCTTACTATATGCAATTGAGTAGTAGGAGACTAGATTTGTATAATATGATTCATCGTGCAGCTTGCATGCTCAACTCACGATTGAAATCCATGGAAGCACTATACAGCTGTTTCATCCTTGTTGGGAATGATCAGCAATGCACATGCACCGAGTCCCCACGGGCAGTGGAACTCGGGCTGAACCATTGTCAATCGAACACATTAACCACAAGGCTATCCGGAATGGCTCTCAACCGTTTGTTCAACATCTACACTACATGATATAGCACCCTTACATCACTGGCTTCGAACGGTAACAACTAGCTTCCCGCACACCAATCGACTCCCATCATCTATGACTTCTCCATAAGGACCCCATTACAACCAACGCATTCCCTCAACAAATAACTACACAGATTCCTTACTATATGCAATTGAGTAGTAGGAGATTAGATTTGTATAATATGATTCATCGTGCAGCTGGCATGCTCAACTCACGATTGAAATCCATGGAAGCACTGTACAGCTGTTTCATCCTTGTTGGGAATGATCAGCATTGCACATGCACCGAGTCCCCACGAGGACTGGAACTCAGGCTGAACCATTGTCAATCGAACACATTACCCACAAGGCTATCCGGAATGGCTCTCAACCGTTTGTTCAACATCTACACTACATGATATAGCACCCTTCCATCACTGGCTTCGAACGGTAACAACCAGCTTCCCGCACACCAATCGACTCCTATCATCGATCACTTCTCCACACCGGCCCAACTACAACCAACGCATTCCCTCATCAACTAACTACACAGATTCCTTACTATATGCAATTGAGTAGTAGGAGATTAGATTTGTATAATATGATTCATCGTGCAGCTTGCATGCTCAACTCACGATTGAAATCCATGGAAGCACTATACAGCTGTTTCATCCTTGTTGGGAATGATCAGCAATACACATGCACCGAGTCCCCACGGGGACTGGAACTCGGGCTGAACCATTGTCAATCGAACACATTAACCACAAAGCTATCCGGAATGGCTCTCAACCGTTTGTTCAACATCTACACTACATGATATAGCACCCTTCCATCACTGGCTTCGAACGGTTACAACCAGCTTCCCGCACACCAATCGACTCCTATCATCGATCACTTCTCCACACCGGCCCAACCACAACCAACGCATTCCCTCATCAACTAACTACACAGATTCCTTACTATATGCAATTGAGTAGTAGGAGATTAGATTTGTATAATATGATTCATCGTGCAGCTGGCATGCTCAACTCACGATTGAAATCCATGGAAGCACTATACAGCTGTTTCATCCTTGTTGGGAATGATCAGCATTGCAAATGCACCGAGTCCCCACGGGGACTGGAACTCGGGCTGAACCATTGTCAATCGAACACATTAACCACAAGGCTATCCGGAATGGCTCTCAACCGTTTGTTCAACATCTACACTACATGATATAGCACCCTTCCATCACTGGCTTCGAACGGTAACAACCAGCTTCCCGCACACCAATCGACTCCCATCATCTATGACTTCTCCATAAGGACCCAACTACAACCAACGCATTCCCTCAACAAATAACTACACAGATTCCTTACTATATGCAATTGAGTAGTAGGAGATTAGATTTGTATAATATGATTCATCGTGCAGCTTGCATGCTCAACTCACGATTGAAATCCATGGAAGCACTATACAGCTGTTTCATCCTTGTTGGGAATGATCAGCAATGCACATGCACCGAGTCCCCACGGGGACTGGAACTCGGGCTGAACCATTGTCAATCGAACACATTAACCACAAAGCTATCCGGAATGGCTCTCAACCGTTTGTTCAACATCTACACTACATGATATAGCACCCTTCCATCACTGGCTTTGAACGGTAACAACTAGCTTCCCGCACACCAATCGACTCCCATCATCTATGACTTCTCCATAAGGACCCCATTACAACCAACGCATTCCCTCAACAAATAACTTTACAGATTCCTTACTATATGCAATTGAGTAGTAGGAGATTAGATTTGTATAATATGATTCATCGTGCAGCTTGCATGCTCAGCTCACGATTGAAATCCATGGAAGCACTATACAGCTGTTTCATCCTTGTTGGGAATGATCAGCAATGCACATGCACCGAGTCCCCACGGGGACTGGAACTCGGGCTGAACCATTGTCAATCGAACACATTAACCACAAGGCTATCCGGAATGGCTCTCAACCGTTTGTTCAACATCTACACTACATGATATAGCACCCTTCCATCACTGGCTTCGAACGGTAACAACCAGCTTCTCGCACACCAATCGACTCCTATCATCGATCACTTCTCCACACCGGCCCAACCACAACCAACGCATTCCCTCATCAACTAACTTCACAGATTCCTTACTATATGCAATTGAGTAGTAGGCGATTAGATTTGTATAATATGATTCATCGTGCAGCTTGCATGCTCAACTCACGATTGAAATCCATGGAAGCACTATACAGATGTTTCATCCTTGTTGGGAATGATCAGCAATGCACATGCACCGAGTCCCCACGGGGACTGGAACTCGGGCTGAACCATTGTCAATCGAACACATTAACCACAAGGCTATCCGGAATGGCTCTCAACCGTTTGTTCAACATCTACACTACATGATATAGCACCCTTCCATCACTGGCTTTGAACGGTAACAACTAGCTTCCCGCACACCAATCGACTCCCATCATCTATGACTTCTCCATAAGGACCCAACTACAACCAACGCATTCCCTCATCAACTAACTACACAGATTCCTTACTATATGCAATTGAGTAGTAGGAGATTAGATTTGTATAATATGATTCATCGTGCAGCTTGCATGCTCAACTCACGATTGAAATCCATGGAAGCACTATACAGCTGTTTCATCCTTGTTGGGAATGATCAGCATTGCACATGCACCGAGTCCCCACGGGGACTGGAACTCGGGCTGAACCATTGTCAATCGAACACATTAACCACAAGGCTATCCGGAATGGCTCTCAACCGTTTGTTCAACATCTACACTACATGATATAGCACCCTTCCATCACTGGCTTCGAACGGTAACAACCAGCTTCTCGCACACCAATCGACTCCTATCATCGATCACTTCTCCACACCGGCCCAACTACAACCAACGCATTCCCTCATCAACTAACTACACAGATTCCTTACTATATGCAATTGAGTAGTAGGAGATTAGATTTGTATAATATGATTCATCGTGCAGCTTGCATGCTCAACTCACGATTGAAATCCATGGAAGCACTGTACAGCTGTTTCATCCTTGTTGGGAATGATCAGCAATGCACATGCACCGAGTCCTCGCGGGGAGTGGAACTCGGGCTGAACCAATGTCAATCAAACACATTACCCACAAGGCTATCCGGAATGGCTCTCAACCGTTTGTTCAACATCTACACTACATGATATAGCACCCTTACATCACTGGCTTCGAACGGTTACAACCAGCTTCCCGCACACCAATCGACTCCCATCATCTATGATTTCACCATTGGGACCCAATTACGACCAACGCATTCCCTCATCAACTAACTACACAGATTCCTTACTATATGCAATTGAGTAGTAGGAGATTAGATTTGTATAATATGATTCATCGTGCAGCTTGCATGCTCAACTCACGATTGAAATCCATGGAAGCACTATACAGCTGTTTCATCCTTGTTGGGAATGATCAGCATTGCACATGCACCGAGTCCCCACGGGGACTGGAACTCGGGCTGAACCATTGTCAATCGAACACATTAACCACAAGGCTATCCGGAATGGCTCTCAACCGTTTGTTTAACATCTACACTACATGATATAGCACCCTTACATCACTGGCTTCGAACGGTAACAACCAGCTTCTCGCACACCAATCGACACCTATCATCGATCACTTCTCCACACCGGCCCAACTACAACCAACGCATTCCCTCATCAACTAACTACACAGATTCCTTACTATATGCAACTGAGTAGTAGGAGATTAGATTTGTATAATATGATTCATCGTGCAGCTTGCATGCTCAACTCACGATTGAAATCCATGGAAGCACTGTACAGCTGTTTCATCCTTGTTGGGAATGATCAGCAATGCACATGCACCGAGTCCCCACGGGCAGTGGAACTCGGGCTGAACCAATGTCAATCAAACACATTATCCACAAGGCTATCCGGAATGGCTCTCAACCGTTTGTTCAACATCTACACTACATGATATAGCACCCTTCCATCACTGGCTTCGAACGGTTACAACCAGCTTCTCGCACACCAATCGACTCCCGTCATCTATGATTTCACCATTGGGACCCAATTACGACCAACGCATTCCCTCATCAACTAACTACACAGATTCCTTACTATATGCAATTGAGTAGTAGGAGATTAGATTTGTATAATATGATTCATCGTGCAGCTTGCATGCTCAACTCACGATTAAAATCCATGGAAGCACTATACAGCTGTTTCATCCTTGTTGGGAATGATCAGCAATGCACATGCACCGAGTCCCCACGGGGACTGGAACTCGGGCTGAACCATTGTCAATCGAACACATTAACCACAAAGCTATCCGGAATGGCTCTCAACCGTTTGTTCAACATCTACACTACATGATATAGCACCCTTCCATCACTGGCTTTGAACGGTAACAACCAGCTTCTCGCACACCAATCGACTCCTATCATCGATCACTTCTCCACACCGGCCCAACTACAACCAACGCATTCCCTCATCAACTAACTACACAGATTCCTTACTATATGCAATTGAGTAGTAGGAGACTAGATTTGTATAATATGATTCATCGTGCAGCTTGCATGCTCAACTCACGATTGAAATCCATGGAAGCACTATACAGCTGTTTCATCCTTGTTGGGAATGATCAGAAATGCACATGCACCGAGTCCCCACGGGGACTGGAACTCGGGCTGAACCATTGTCAATCGAACACATTAACCACAAGGCTATCCGAAATGGCTCTCAACCGTTTGTTCAACATCTACACTACATGATATAGCACCCTTCCATCACTGGCTTTGAACGGTAACAACCAGCTTCTCGCACACCAATCGACTCCTATCATCGATCACTTCTCCACACCGGCCCAACTACAACCAACGCATTCCCTCATCAACTAACTACACAGATTCCTTACTATATGCAATTGAGTAGTAGGAGATTAGATTTGTATAATATGATTCATCAAGCAGCTTGCATGCTCAACTCACGATTGAAATCCATGGAAGCACTATACAGCTGTTTCATCCTTGTTGTGAATGATCAGAAATGCACATGCACCGAGTCCCCACGGGGACTGGAACTCGGGCTGAACCATTGTCAATCGAACACATTAACCACAAGGCTATCCGGAATGGCTCTACACCGTTTGTTCAACATCTACACTACATGATATAGCACCCTTCCATCATTGGCTTCGAACGGTAACAACCAGCTTCCCGCACACCAATCGACTCCCATCATCTATGACTTCTCCATAAGGACCCAAATACAACCAACGCATTCCCTCAACAAATAACTACACAGATTCCTTACTATATGCAATTGAGTAGTAGAAGATTAGATTTGTATAATATGATTCATCGTGCAGCTTGCATGCTCAACTCACAATTGAAATCCATGGAAGCACTATACAGCTGTTTCATCCTTGTTGGGAATGATCAGCAATGCACATGCACCGAGTCCCCACGGGGACTGGAACTCGGGCTGAACCATTGTCAATCGAACACATTAACCACAAGGCTATCCGGAATGGCTCTCAACCGTTTGTTCAACATCTACACTACATGATATAGCACCCTTCCATCACTGGCTTCGAACGGTAACAACCAGCTTCCCGCACACCAATCGACTCCCATCATCTATGATTTCACCATTGGGACCCAATTACAACCAACGCATTCCCTCATCAACTAACTACACAGATTCCTTACTATATGCAATTGAGTAGTAGGAGATTAGATTTGTATAATATGATTCATCGTGCAGCTTGCATGCTCAACTCACGATTGAAATCCATGGAAGCACTGTACAGCTGTTTCATCTATGTTGGGAATGATCAGCAATGCACATGCACCGAGTCCCCACGGGGACTGGAACTCGGGCTGAACCATTGTCAATCGAACACATTAACCACAAGGCTATCCGGAATGGCTCTCAACCGTTTGTTTAACATCTACACTACATGATATAGCACCCTTCCATCACTGGCTTCGAACGGTAACAACCAGCTTCCCGCACACCAATCGACTCACATCATCTATGACTTCACCATCGGGACCCAATTACAACCAACGCATTCCCTCATCAACTAACTACACAGATTCCTTACTATATGCAATTGAGTAGTAGGAGATTAGATTTGTATAATATGATTCATCGTGCAGCTTGCATGCTCAACTCACGATTGAAATCCATGGAAGCACTATACAGCTGTTTCATCCTTGTTGGGAATGATCAGCAATGCACATGCACCGAGTCCCCACGGGGACTGGAACTCGGGCTGAACCATTGTCAATCGAACACATTAACCACAAGGCTATCCGGAATGGCTCTCAACCGTTTGTTCAACATCTACACTACATGATATAGCACCCTTCCATCACTGGCTTCGAACGGTTACAACCAGCTTCCCGCACACCAATCGACTCCCATCATCTATGATTTCACCATTGGGACCCAATTACAACCAACGCATTCCCTCATCAACTAACTACACAAATTCCTTACTATATGCAATTGAGTAGTAGGAGATTAGATTTGTATAATATGATTCATCGTGCAGCTTGCATGCTGAACTCACGATTAAAATCCATGGAAGCACTACACAGTTGTTTCGTTCTTGTTGGGAATGATCAGCAATGCACATGCACCGAGTCCCCACGGGGACTGGAACTCGGGCTGAACCATTGTCAATCGAACACATTAACCACAAGGCTATCCGGAATGGCTCTCAACCGTTTGTTCAACATCTACACTACATGATATAGCACCCTTCCATCACTGGCTTCGAACGGTAACAACCAGCTTCCCGCACACCAATCGACTCCCATCATCGATGATTTCACCATTGGGACCCAATTACAACCAACGCATTCCCTCATCAACTAACTACACAGATTCCTTACTATATGCAATTGAGTAGTAGGAGATTAGATTTGTATAATATGATTCATCGTGCAGCTTGCATGCTCAACTCACGATTGAAATCCATGGAAGCACTATACAGCTGTTTCATCCTTGTTGGGAATGATCAGCAATGCACATGCACCGAGTCCCCACGGGGACTGGAACTCGGGCTGAACCATTGTCAATCGAACACATTAACCACAAGGCTATCCGGAATGGCTCTCAACCGTTTTTTCAACATCTACACTACATGATATAGCACCCTTCCATCACTGGCTTCGAACGGTAACAACCAGCTTCTCGCACACCAATCGACTCCTATCGTCGATCACTTCTCCACACCGGCCCAACTGCAACCAACGCATTCCCTCATCAACTAACTACACAGATTCCTTACTATATGCAATTGAGTAGTAGGAGATTAGATTTGTATAATATGATTCATCGTGCAGCTTGCATGCTCAACTCACGATTGAAATCCATGGAAGCACTGTACAGCTGTTTCATCCTTGTTGGGAATGATCAGCATTGCACATGCACCGAGTCCCCACGGGGACTGGAACTCGGGCTGAACCATTGTCAATCGAACACATTAACCACAAGGCTATCCGGAATGGCTCTCAACCGTTTGTTCAACATCTACACTACATGACATAGCACCCTTCCATCACTGGCTTCGAACGGTAACAACCAGCTTCCCGCACACCAATCGACTCCTATCACCGATCACTTCTCCACACCGGCCCAACTACAACCAACGCATTCCCTCATCAACTAACTACACAGATTCCTTACTATATGCAATTGAGTAGTAGGAGATTAGATTTGTATAATATGATTCATCGTGCAGCTTGCATGCTCAACTCACGATTGAAATCCATGGAAGCACTATACAGCTGTTTCATCCTTGTTGGGAATGATCAGCATTGCACATGCACCGAGTCCCCACGGGGACTGGAACTCGGGCTGAACCAATGTCAATCAAACACATTAACCACAAGGCTATCCGGAATTGCTCTCAACCGTTTGTTCAACATCTACACTACATGATATAGCACCCTTCCATCACTGGCTTTGAACGGTAACAACCAGCTTCCCGCACACCAATCGACTCCCATCATCGATCACTTCTCCACACCGGCCCGACTACAACCAACGCATTCCCTCATCAACTAACTACACAGATTCCTTACTATATGCAATTGAGTAGTAGGAGATTAGATTTGTATAATATGATTCATCAAGCAGCTTGCATGCTCAACTCACGATTGAAATCCGTGGAAGCACTATACAGCTGTTTCATCCTTGTTGGGAATGATCAGCATTGCACAAGCACCGAGTCCCCACGGGGACTGGAACTCGGACTGAACCATTGTCAATCGAACACATTAACCACAAGGCTATCCGGAATGGCTCTCAACCGTTTGTTCAACATCTACACTACATGATATAGCACCCTTACATCACTGGCTTCGAACGGTAACAACCAGCTTCCCGCACACCAATCGACTCCCATCATCGATCACTTCTCCACACCGGCCCAACTACAACCAACGCATTCCCTCATCAACTAACTACACAGATTCCTTACTATATGCAATTGAGTAGTAGGAGATTAGATTTGTATAATATGATTCATCAAGCAGCTTGCATGCTCAACTCACGATTGAAATCCATGGAAGCACTATACAGCTGTTTTATCCTTGTTGGGAATGATCAGCAATGCACATGCACCGAGTCCCCACGAGGACTGGAACTCGGGCTGAACCATTGTCAATCGAACACATTAACCACAAGTTTATCCGGAATGGCGCTCAACCGTTTGTTCAACATCTACACTACATGATATAGCACCCTTCCGTCACTGGCTTCGAACGGTAACAACCAGCTTCCCGCACACCAATCGAATCCTATCGTCGATCACTTCTCCACACGGGCCCAACTGCAACCAACGCATTCCCTCATCAACTAACTACACAGATTCCTTACTATATGCAATTGAGTAGTAGGAGATTAGATTTGTATAATATGATTCATCGTGCAGCTTGCATGCTCAACTCACGATTGAAATCCATGGAAGCACTGTACAGCTGTTTCATCCTTGTTTGGAATGATCAGCATTGCACATGCACCGAGTCCCCACGGGGACTGGAACTCGGGCTGAACCATTGTCAATCGAACACATTAACCACAAGGCTATCCGAAATGGCTCTCAACCGTTTGTTCAACATCTACACTACATGATATAGCACCCTTCCATCACTGGCTTCGAACGGTAACAACCAGCTTCTCGCACACCAATCGACTCCTATCACCGATCACTTCTCCACACCGGCCCAACTACAACCAACGCATTCCCTCATCAACTAACTACACAGATTCCTTACTATATGCAATTGAGTAGTAGGAGACTAGATTTGTATAATATGATTCATCGTGCAGCTTGCATGCTCAACTCACGATTGAAATCCATGGAAGCACTATACAGCTGTTTCATCCTTGTTGGGAATGGTCAGAAATGCACATGCACCGAGTCCCCACGGGGACTGGAACTCGGGCTGAACCATTGTCAATCGAACACATTAACCACAAGGCTATCCGGAATGGCTCTCAACCGTTTGTTCAACATCTACACTACATGATATAGCACCCTTCCATCACTGGCTTCGAACGGTAACAACCAGCTTCTCGCACACCAATCGACTCCCGTCATCTATGATTTCACCATTGGGACCCAATTACGACCAACGCATTCCCTCATCAACTAACTACACAGATTCCTTACTATATGCAATTGAGTAGTAGGAGATTAGATTTGTATAATATGATTCATCGTGCAGCTTGCATGCTCAACTCACGATTAAAATCCATGGAAGCACTATACAGCTGTTTCATCCTTGTTGGGAATGATCAGCAATGCACATGCACCGAGTCCCCACGGGGACTGGAACTCGGGCTGAACCATTGTCAATCGAACACATTAACCACAAGGCTATCCGGAATGGCTCTCAACCGTTTGTTCAACATCTACACTACATGATATAGCAACCTTCCATCACTGGCTTTGAACGGTAACAACCAGCTTCTCGCACACCAATCGAATCCTATCATCGATCACTTCTCCACACCGGCCCAACTACAACCAACGCATTCCCTCATCAACTAACTACACAGATTCCTTACTATATGCAATTGAGTAGTAGGAGATTAGATTTGTATAATATGATTCATCAAGCAGCTTGCATGCTCAACTCACGATTGAAATCCATGGAAGCACTATACAGCTGTTTTATCCTTGTTGGGAATGATCAGCAATGCACATGCACCGAGTCCCCACGAGGACTGGAACTCGGGCTGAACCATTGTCAATCGAACACATTAACCACACGTTTATCCGGAATGGCGCTCAACCGTTTGTTCAACATCTACACTACATGATATAGCACCCTTCCGTCACTGGCTTCGAACGGTAACAACCAGCTTCCCGCACACCAATCGACTCCTATCGTCGATCACTTCTCCACACGGGCCCAACTGCAACCAACGCATTCCATCATCAACTAACTACACAGATTCCTTACTATATGCAATTGAGTAGTAGGAGATTAGATTTGTATAATATGATTCATCGTGCAGCTTGCATGCTCAACTCACGATTGAAATCCATGGAAGCACTGTACAGCTGTTTCATCCTTGTTGGGAATGATCAGCATTGCACATGCACCGAGTCCCCACGGGGACTGGAACTCGGGCTGAACCATTGTCAATCGAACACATTAACCACAAGGCTATCCGAAATGGCTCTCAACCGTTTGTTCAACATCTACACTACATGATATAGCACCCTTCCATCACTGGCTTCGAACGGTAACAACCAGCTTCTCGCACACCAATGGACTCCTATCACCGATCACTTCTCCACACCGGCCCAACTACAACCAACGCATTCCCTCATCAACTAACTACACAGATTCCTTACTATATGCAATTGAGTAGTAGGAGACTAGATTTGTATAATATGATTCATCGTGCAGCTTGCATGCTCAACTCACGATTGAAATCCATGGAAGCACTATACAGCTGTTTCATCCTTGTTGGGAATGATCAGAAATGCACATGCACCGAGTCCCCACGGGGACTGGAACTCGGGCTGAACCATTGTCAATCGAACACATTAACCACAAGGCTATCCGGAATGGCTCTCAACCGTTTGTTCAACATCTACACTACATGATATAGCACCCTTCCATCACTGGCTTCGAACGGTAACAACCAGCTTCCCGCACACCAATCGACTCCCATCATCTATGATTTCACCATTGGGACCCAATTACAACCAACGCACTCCCTCATCAACTAACTACACAGATTCCTTACTATATGCAATTGAGTAGTAGGAGATTAGATTTGTATAATATGATTCATCGTGCAGCTTGCATGCTCAACTCACGATTGAAATCCATGGAAGCACTATACAGATGTTTCATCCTTGTTGGGAATGATCAGCAATGCACATGCGCCGAGTCCCCACGGGGACTGGAACTCGGGCTGAACCATTGTCAATCGAACACATTAACCACAAGGCTATCCGGAATGGCTCTCAACCGTTTGTTCAACATCTACACTACATGATATAGCACCCTTCCATCACTGGCTTCGAACGGTAACAACCAGCTTCCCGCACACCAATCGACTCACATCATCAATGACTTCACCATTGGGACCCAATTACAACCAACGCATTCCCTCATCACCTAACTACACAGATTCCTTACTATATGCAATTGAGTAGTAGGAGATTAGATTTGTATTATATGATTCATCGTGCAGCTTGCATGCTCAACTCACGATTGAAATCCATGGAAGCACTATACAGCTGTTTCATCCTTGTTGGGAATGATCAGCAATGCACATGCACCGAGTCCCCACGGGGACTGGAACTCGGGCTGAATCATTGTCAATCGAACACATTAACCACAAGGCTATCCGGAATGGCTCTCAACCGTTTGTTCAACATCTACACTACATGATATAGCACCCTTCCGTCACTGGCTTCGAACGGTAACAACCAGCTTCCCGCACACCAATCGACTCCTATCATCGATCACTTCTCCACACCGGCCCAACTACAACCAACGCATTCCCTCATCAACTAACTACACAGATTCCTTACTATATGCAATTGAGTAGTAGGAGATTAGATTTGTATAATATGATTCATCGTGCAGCTTGCATGCTCAACTCACGATTGAAATCCATGGAAGCACTATACAGCTGTTTCATCCTTGTTGGGAATGATCAGCATTGCACATGCACCGAGTCCCCACGGGGACTGGAACTCGGGCTGAACCATTGTCAATCGAACACATTAACCACAAGGCTATCCGGAATGGCTCTCAACCGTTTGTTCAACATCTACACTACATGATATAGCACCCTTCCATCACTGGCTTCGAACGGTTACAACCAGCTTCGCGCACACCAATCGACTCACATCATCTATGACTTCACCATTGGGACCCAATTACGACCAACACATTCCCTCATCAACTAACTACACAGATTCCTTACTATATGCAATTGAGTAGTAGGAGATTAGATTTGTATTATATGATTCATCGTGCAGCTTGCATGCTCAACTCACGATTGAAATCCATGGAAGCACTATACAGTTGTTTCGTTCTTGTTGGGAATGATCAGCAATGCACATGCACCGAGTCCCCACGGGGACTGGAACTCGGGCTGAACCATTGTCAATCGAACACATTAACCACAAGGCTATCCGGAATGGCTCTCAACCGTTTGTTCAACATCTACACTACATGATATAGCACCCTTCCGTCACTGGCTTCGAACGGTAACAACCAGCTTCCCGCACACCAATCGACTCCTATCATCGATCACTTCTCCACACCGGCCCAACTACAACCAACGCATTCCCTCATCAACTAACTACACAGATTCCTTACTATATGCAATTGAGTAGTAGGAGATTAGATTTGTATAATATGATTCATCGTGCAGCTTGCATGCTCAACTCACGATTGAAATCCATGGAAGCACTATACAGCTGTTTCATCCTTGTTGGGAATGATCAGCATTGCACATGCACCGAGTCCCCACGGGGACTGGAACTCGGGCTGAACCATTGTCAATCGAACACATTAACCACAAGGCTATCCGGAATGGCTCTCAACCGTTTGTTCAACATCTACACTACATGATATAGCACCCTTCCATCACTGGCTTCGAACGGTAACAACCGGCTTCGCGCACACCAATCGACTCACATCATCTATGACTTCACCTTTGGGACCCAATTACGACCAACACATTCCCTCATCAACTAACTACACAGATTCCTTACTATATGCAATTGAGTAGTAGGAGATTAGATTTGTATAATATGATTCATCGTGCAGCTTGCATGCTCAACTCACGATTGAAATCCATGGAAGCACTATACAGTTGTTTCGTTCTTGTTGGGAATGATCAGCAATGCACATGCACCGAGTCCCCACGGGGACTGGAACTCGGGCTGAACCATTGTCAATCGAACACATTAACCACAAGGCTATCCGGAATGGCTCTCAACCGTTTGTTCAACATCTACACTACATGATATAGCACCCTTCCGTCACTGGCTTCGAACGGTACCAACCAGCTTCCCGCACACCAATCGACTCCTATCATCGATCACTTCTCCACACCGGCCCAACTACAACCAACGCATTCCCTCATCAACTAATTACACAGATTCCTTACTATATGCAATTGAGTAGTAGGAGATTAGATTTGTATAATATGATTCATCGTGCAGCTTGCATGCTCAACTCACGATTGAAATCCATGGAAGCACTATACAGCTGTTTCATCCTTGTTGGGAATGATCAGCATTGCACATGCACCGAGTCCCCACGGGGACTGGAACTCGGGCTGAACCATTGTCAATCGAACACATTAACCACAAGGCTATCCGGAATGGCTCTCAACCGTTTGTTCAACATCTACACTACATGATATAGCACCCTTCCATCACTGGCTTCGAACGGTAACAACCAGCTTCGCGCACACCAATCGACTCACATCATCTATGACTTCACCATTGGGACCCAATTACGACCAACACATTCCCTCATCAACTAACTACACAGATTCCTTACTATATGCAATTGAGTAGTAGGAGATTAGATTTGTATAATATGATTCATCGTGCAGCTTGCATGCTCAACTCACGATTGAAATCCGTGGAAGCACTATACAGCTGTTTCATCCTTGTTGGGAATGATCAGCAATGCACATGCACCGAGTCCCCACGGGGACTGGAACTCGGGCTGAACCATTGTCAATCGAACACATTAACCACAAGGCTATCCGGAATGGCTCTCAACCGTTTGTTCAACATCTACACTACATGATATAGCACCCTTCCATCACTGGCTTCGAACGGTAACAACCAGCTTCCCGCACACCAATCGACTCCTATCGTCGATCACTTCTCCACACCGGCCCAACCACAACCAACGCATTCCCTCATCAACTAACTACACAGATTCCTTACTATATGCAATTGAGTAGTAGGAGATTAGATTTGTATAATATGATTCATCGTGCAGCTTGCATGCTCAACTCACGATTGAAATCCATGGAAGCACTATACAGCTGTTTCATCCTTGTTGGGAATGATCAGCAATGCACATGCACCGAGTCCCCACGAGGACTGGAACTCGGGCTGAACCATTGTCAATCGAACACATTAACCACAAGGCTATCCGGAATGGCTCTCAACCGTTTGTTCAACATCTACACTACATGATATAGCACCCTTCCATCACTGGCTTCGAACGGTAACAACCAGCTTCCCGCACACCAATCGACTCCTATCATCGATCACTTCTCCACACCGGCCCAACTACAACCAACGCATTCCCTCATCAACTAACTACACAGATTCCTTACTATATGCAATTGAGTAGTAGGAGATTAGATTTGTATAATATGATTCATCGTGCAGCTTGCATGCTCAACTCACGATTGAAATCCGTGGAAGCACTATACAGCTGTTTCGTCCTTGTTGGGAATGATCAGCAATGCACATGCACCGAGTCCCCACGGGGACTGGAACTCGGGCTGAATCATTGTCAATCGAACACATTAACCACAAGGCTATCCGGAATGGCTCTCAACCGTTTGTTCAACATCTACACTACATGATATAGCACCCTTCCATCACTGGCTTCGAACGGTAACAACCAGCTTCCCGCACACCAATCGACTCCTATCATCGATCACTTCTCCACACCGGCCCCACTACAACCAACGCATTCCCTCATCAACTAACTACACCGATTCTTTACTATATGCAATTGAGTAGTAGGAGATTAGATTTGTATAATATGATTCATCGTGCAGCTTGCATGCTCAACTCACGATTGAAATCCGTGGAAGCACTATACAGCTGTTTCATCCTTGTTGGGAATGATCAGCATTGCACATGCACCGAGTCCCCACGGGGACTGGAACTCGGGCTGAACCATTGTCAATCGAACACATTAACCACAAGGCTATCCGGAATGGCTCTCAACCGTTTGTTCAACATCTACACTACATGATATAGCACCCTTCCATCACTGGCTTCGAACGGTAACAACCAGCTTCCCGCACACCAATCGAATCCTATCACAGATCAATTCTCCACACCGGCCCAACTACAACCAACGCATTCCCTCATCAACTAACTACACAGATTCCTTACTATATGCAATTGAGTAGTAGGAGATTAGATTTGTATAATATGATTCATCGTTCAGCTTGCATGCTCAACTCACGATTGAAATCCATGGAAGCACTGTACAGCTGTTTCATCCTTGTTGGGAATGATCAGCAATGCACATGCACCGAGTCCCCACGGGGACTGGAACTCGGGCTGAACCATTGTCAATCGAACACATTAACCACAAGGCTATCCGGAATGGCTCTCAACCGTTTGTTCAACATCTACACTACATGATATAGCACCCTTCCATCACTGGCTTCGAACGGTAACAACCAGCTTCCCGCACACCAATCGACTCCCATCATCTATGATTTCACCATTGGGACCCAATTACAACCAACGCATTCCCTCATCAACTAACTACACAGATTCCTTACTATATGCAATTGAGTAGTAGGAGATTAGATTTGTATTATATGATTCATCGTGCAGCTTGCATGCTCAACTCACGATTGAAATCCGTGGAAGCACTATACAGCTGTTTCATCCTTGTTGGGAATGATCAGCAATGCACATGCACCGAGTCCCCACGAGGAATGGAACTCGGGCTGAACCATTGTCAATCGAACACATTAACCACAAGGCTATCCGGAATGGCTCTCAACCGTTTGTTCAACATCTACACTACATGATATAGCACCCTTCCATCACTGGCTTCGAACGGTAACAACCAGCTTCCCGCACACCAATCGACTCCCATCATCTATGATTTCACCATTGGGACCCAATTACAACCAACGCATTCCCTCATCAACTAACTACACAGATTCCTTACTATATGCAATTGAGTAGTAGGAGATTAGATTTGTATAATATGATTCATCAAGCAGCTTGCATGCTCAACTCACGATTGAAATCCATGGAAGCACTATACAGCTGTTTTATCCTTGTTGGGAATGATCAGAAATGCACATGCACCGAGTCCCCACGGGGACTGGAACTCGGGCTGAACCATTGTCAATCGAACACATTAACCACAAGGCTATCCGGAATGGCTCTCAACCGTTTGTTCAACATCTACACTACATGATAGAGCACCCTTCCATCACTGGCTTCGAACGGTAACAACCAGCTTCCCGCACACCAATCGACTCCCATCATCTATGATTTCACCATTGGGACCCAATTACAACCAACGCATTCCCTCATCAACTAACTACACAGATTCCTTACTATATGCAATTGAGTAGTAGGAGACTAGATTTGTATAATATGATTCATCAAGCAGCTTGCATGCTCAACTCACGATTGAAATCCATGGAAGCACTATACAGCTGTTTTATCCTTGTTGGGAATGATCAGAAATGCACATGCACCGAGTCCCCACGGGGACTGGAACTCGGGCTGAACCATTGTCAATCGAACACATTAACCACAAGGCTATCCGGAATGGCTCTCAACCGTTTGTTCAACATCTACACTACATGATATAGCACCCTTCCATCACTGGCTTCGAACGGTAACAACCAGCTTCCCGCACACCAATCGACTCCCATCATCTATGATTTCACCATTGGGACCCAATTACAACCAACGCATTCCCTCATCAACTAACTACACAGATTCCTTACTATATGCAATTGAGTAGTAGGAGATTAGATTTGTATAATATGATTCATCGTGCAGCTTGCATGCTCAACTCACGATTGAAATCCATGGAAGCACTATACAGCTGTTTCATCCTTGTTGGGAATGATCAGAAATGCACATGCACCGAGTCCCCACGGGGACTGGAACTCGGGCTGAACCATTGTCAATCGAACACATTAACCACAAGGCTATCCGGAATGGCTCTCAACCGTTTGTTCAACATCTACACTACATGATATAGCACCCTTCCATCACTGGCTTCGAACGGTAACAACCAGCTTCCCGCACACCAATCGACTCCCATCATCTATGATTTCACCATTGGGACCCAATTACAACCAACGCATTCCCTCATCAACTAACTACACAGATTCCTTACTATATGCAATTGAGTAGTAGGAGATTAGATTTGTATAATATGATTCATCGTGCAGCTTGCATGCTCAACTCACGATTGAAATCCATGGAAGCACTATACAGCTGTTTCATCCTTGTTGGGAATGATCAGAAATGCACATGCACCGAGTCCCCACGGGGACTGGAACTCGGGCTGAACCATTGTCAATCGAACACATTAACCACAAGGCTATCCGGAATGGCTCTCAACCGTTTGTTCAACATCTACACTACATGATATAGCACCCTTCCATCACTGGCTTCGAACGGTAACAACCAGCTTCCCGCACACCAATCGACTCCCATCATCTATGATTTCACCATTGGGACCCAATTACAACCAACGCATTCCCTCATCAACTAACTACACAGATTCCTTACTATATGCAATTGAGTAGTAGGAGATTAGATTTGTATAATATGATTCATCGTGCAGCTTGCATGCTCAACTCACGATTGAAATCCATGGAAGCACTGTACAGCTGTTTCATCCTTGTTGGGAATGATCAGAAATGCACATGCACCGAGTCCCCACGGGGACTGGAACTCGGGCTGAACCATTGTCAATCGAACACATTAACCACAAGGCTATCCGGAATGGCTCTCAACCGTTTGTTCAACATCTACACTACATGATATAGCACCCTTCCATCACTGGCTTCGAACGGTAACAACCAGCTTCCCGCACACCAATCGACTCGCATCATCTATGATTTCACCATTGGGACCCAATTACAACCAACGCATTCCCTCATCAACTAACTACACAGATTCCTTACTATATGCAATTGAGTAGTAGGAGATTAGATTTGTATTATATGATTCATCAAGCAGCTTGCATGCTCAACTCACGATTGAAATCCATGGAAGCACTATACAGCTGTTTCATCCTTGTTGGGAATGATCAGAAATGCACATGCACCGAGTCCCCACGGGGACTGGAACTCGGGCTGAACCATTGTCAATCGAACACATTAACCACAAGGCTATCCGGAATGGCTCTCAACCATTTGTTCAACATCTACACTACATGATATAGCACCCTTCCATCACTGGCTTCGAACGGTAACAACCAGCTTCCCGCACACCAATCGACTCCCATCATCTATGATTTCACCATTGGGACCCAATTACAACCAACGCATTCCCTCATCAACTAACTACACAGATTCCTTACTATATGCAATTGAGTAGTAGGAGACTAGATTTGTATAATATGATTCATCGTGCAGCTTGCATGCTCAACTCACGATTGAAATCCATGGAAGCACTATACAGCTGTTTCATCCTTGTTGGGAATGATCAGAAATGCACATGCACCGAGTCCCCACGGGGACTGGAACTCGGGCTGAACCATTGCCAATCGAACACATTAACCACAAGGCTATCCGGAATGGCTCTCAACCATTTGTTCAACATCTACACTACATGATATAGCACCCTTCCATCACTGGCTTCGAACGGTAACAACCAGCTTCCCGCACACCAATCGACTCCCATCATCTATGATTTCACCATTGGGACCCAATTACAACCAACGCATTCCCTCATCAACTAACTACACAGATTCCTTACTATATGCAATTGAGTAGTAGGAGATTAGATTTGTATAATATGATTCATCGTGCAGCTTGCATGCTCAACTCACGATTGAAATCCATGGAAGCACTATACAGCTGTTTCATCCTTGTTGGGAATGATCAGAAATGCACATGCACCGAGTCCCCACGGGGACTGGAACTCGGGCTGAACCATTGTCAATCGAACACATTAACCACAAGGCTATCCGGAATGGCTCTCAACCGTTTGTTCAACATCTACACTACATGATATAGCACCCTTCCATCACTGGCTTCGAACGGTAACAACCAGCTTCCCGCACACCAATCGACTCCCGTCATCTATGATTTCACCATTGGGACCCAATTACAACCAACGCATTCCCTCATCAACTAACTACACAGATTCCTTACTATATGCAATTGAGTAGTAGGAGATTAGATTTGTATAATATGATTCATCGTGCAGCTTGCATGCTCAACTCACGATTGAAATCCATGGAAGCACTATACAGCTGTTTTATCCTTGTTGGGAATGATCAGAAATGCACATGCACCGAGTCCCCACGGGGACTGGAACTCGGGCTGAACCATTGTCAATCGAACACATTAACCACAAGGCTATCCGGAATGGCTCTCAACCGTTTGTTCAACATCTACACTACATGATATAGCACCCTTCCATCACTGGCTTCGAACGGTAACAACCAGCTTCCCGCACACCAATCGACTCCCATCATCTATGATTTCACCATTGGGACCCAATTACAACCAACGCATTCCCTCATCAACTAACTACACAGATTCCTTACTATATGCAATTGAGTAGTAGGAGACTAGATTTGTATAATATGATTCATCAAGCAGCTTGCATGCTCAACTCACGATTGAAATCCATGGAAGCACTATACAGCTGTTTCATCCTTGTTGGGAATGATCAGCAATGCACATGCACCGAGTCCCCACGGGGACTGGAACTCGGGCTGAACCATTGTCAATCGAACACATTAACCACAAGGCTATCCGGAATGGCTCTCAACCGTTTGTTCAACATCTACACTACATGATATAGCACCCTTCCATCACTGGCTTCGAACGGTAACAACCAGCTTCCCGCACACCAATCGACTCCCGTCATCTATGATTTCACCATTGGGACCCAATTACGACCAACGCATTCCCTCATCAACTAACTACACAGATTCCTTACTATATGCAATTGAGTAGTAGGAGATTAGATTTGTATAATATGATTCATTGTGCAGCTTGCATGCTCAACTCACGATTGAAATCCATGGAAGCACTATACAGCTGTTTCATCCTTGTTGGGAATGATCAGAAATGCACATGCACCGAGTCCCCACGGGGACTGGAACTCGGGCTGAACCATTGTCAATCGAACACATTAACCACAAGGCTATCCGAAATGGCTCTCAACCGTTTGTTCAACATCCACACTACATGATATAGCACCCTTCCATCACTGGCTTCGAACGGTAACAACCAGCTTCCCGCACACCAATCGACTCCCATCATCTATGATTTCACCATTGGGACCCAATTACAACCAACGCATTCCCTCATCAACTAACTACACAGATTCCTTACTATATGCAATTGAGTAGTAGGAGATTAGATTTGTATAATATGATTCATCGTGCAGCTTGCATGCTCAACTCACGATTGAAATCCATGGAAGCACTATACAGCTGTTTCATCCCTGTTGGGAGTGATCAGCAATGCACATGCACCGAGTCCCCACGGGGACTGGAACTCGGGCTGAACCATTGTCAATCGAACACATTAACCACAAGGCTATCCGGAATGGCTCTCAACCGTTTGTTCAACATCTACACTACATGATAGAGCACCCTTCCATCACTGGCTTCGAACGGTAACAACCAGCTTCCCGCACACCAATCGACTCACATCATCTATGACTTCACCATTGGGACCCAATTACGACCAACGCATTCCCTCATCAACTAACTACACAGATTACTTACTATATGCAATTGAGTAGTAGGAGACTAGATTTGTATAATATGATTCATCGTGCAGCTTGCATGCTCAACTCACGATTGAAATCCATGGAAGCACTATACAGCTGTTTCATCCTTGTTGGGAATGATCAGCAATGCACATGCACCGAGTCCCCACGGGGACTGGAACTCGGGCTGAACCATTGTCAATCGAACACATTAACCACAAGGCTATCCGGAATGGCTCTCAACCGTTTGTTCAACATCTACACTACATGATATAGCACCCTTCCATCACTGGCTTCGAACGGTAACAACCAGCTTCCCGCACACCAATCGACTCCCATCATCTATGATTTCACCATTGGGACCCAATTACAACCAACGCATTCCCTCATCAACTAACTACACAGATTCCTTACTATATGCAATTGAGTAGTAGGAGATTAGATTTGTATAATATGATTCATCGTGCAGCTTGCATGCTCAACTCACGATTGAAATCCATGGAAGCACTATACAGCTGTTTCATCCTTGTTGGGAATGATCAGCAATGCACATGCACCGAGTCCCCACGGGGACTGGAACTCGGGCTGAACCATTGTCAATCGAACACATTAACCACAAGGCTATCCGGAATGGCTCTCAACCGTTTGTTCAACATCTACACTACATGATATAGCACCCTTCCATCACTGGCTTCGAACGGTAACAACCAGCTTCCCGCACACCAATCGACTCCCGTCATCTATGATTTCACCATTGGGACCCAATTACGACCAACGCATTCCCTCATCAACTAACTACACAGATTCCTTACTATATGCAATTGAGTAGTAGGAGATTAGATTTGTATAATATGATTCATCGTGCAGCTTGCATGCTCAACTCACGATTGAAATCCATGGAAGCACTATACAGCTGTTTCATCCTTGTTGGGAGTGATCAGCAATGCACATGCACCGAGTCCCTACGAGGAATGGAACTCGGGCTGAACCATTGTCAATCGAACACATTAACCACAAGGCTATCCGGAATGGCTCTCAACCGTTTGTTCAACATCTACACTACATGATATAGCACCCTTCCATCACTGGCTTCGAACGGTAACAACCAGCTTCCCGCACACCAATCGACTCCCATCATCTATGATTTCACCATTGGGACCCAATTACAACCAACGCATTCCCTCATCAACTAACTACACAGATTCCTTACTATATGCAATTGAGTAGTAGGAGACTAGATTTGTATAATATGATTCATCAAGCAGCTTGCATGCTCAACTCACGATTGAAATCCATGGAAGCACTATACAGCTGTTTCATCCTTGTTGGGAATGATCAGAAATGCACATGCACCGAGTCCCCACGGGGACTGGAACTCGGGCTGAACCATTGCCAATCGAACACATTAACCACAAGGCTATCCGGAATGGCTCTACACCGTTTGTTCAACATCTACACTACATGATATAGCACCCTTCCATCACTGGCTTCGAACGGTAACAACCAGCTTCCCGCACACCAATCGACTCCCATCATCTATGATTTCACCATTGGGACCCAATTACAACCAACGCATTCCCTCATCAACTAACTACACAGATTCCTTACTATATGCAATTGAGTAGTAGGAGTTAGATTTGTATAATATGATTCATCAAGCAGCTTGCATGCTCAACTCACGATTGAAATCCATGGAAGCACTATACAGCTGTTTCATCCTTGTTGGGAATGATCAGAAATGCACATGCACCGAGTCCCCACGGGGACTGGAACTCGGGCTGAACCATTGTCAATCGAACACATTAACCACAAGGCTATCCGGAATGGCTCTCAACCGTTTGTTCAACATCTACACTACATGATATAGCACCCTTCCATCACTGGCTTCGAACGGTAACAACCAGCTTCCCGCACACCAATCGACTCCCATCATCTATGATTTCACCATTGGGACCCAATTACGACCAACGCATTCCCTCATCAACTAACTACACAGATTCCTTACTATATGCAATTGAGTAGTAGGAGATTAGATTTGTATAATATGATTCATCGTGCAGCTTGCATGCTCAACTCACGATTGAAATCCATGGAAGCACTATACAGCTGTTTCATCCTTGTTGGGAATGATCAGCAATGCACATGCACCGAGTCCCCACGGGGACTGGAACTCGGGCTGAACCATTGTCAATCGAACACATTAACCACAAGGCTATCCGGAATGGCTCTCAACCGTTTGTTCAACATCTACACTACATGATATAGCACCCTTCCATCACTGGCTTCGAACGGTAACAACCAGCTTCCCGCACACCAATCGACTCCCATCATCTATGATTTCACCATTGGGACCCAATTACGACCAACACATTCCCTCATCAACTAACTACACAGATTCCTTACTATATGCAATTGAGTAGTAGGAGATTAGATTTGTATAATATGATTCATTGTGCAGCTTGCATGCTCAACTCACGATTGAAATCCATGGAAGCACTATACAGCTGTTTCATCCTTGTTGGGAATGATCAGCAATGCACATGCACCGAGTCCCCACGGGGACTGGAACTCGGGCTGAACCATTGTCAATCGAACACATTAACCACAAGGCTATCCGGAATGGCTCTCAACCGTTTGTTCAACATCTACACTACATGATATAGCACCCTTCCATCACTGGCTTCGAACGGTTACAACCAGCTTCCCGCACACCAATCGACTCCCATCATCTATGATTTCACCATTGGGACCCAATTACAACCAACGCATTCCCTCATCAACTAACTACACAGATTCCTTACTATATGCAATTGAGTAGTAGGAGATTAGATTTGTATAATATGATTCATCGTGCAGCTTGCATGCTCAACTCACGATTGAAATCCATGGAAGCACTATACAGCTGTTTCGTCCTTGTTGGGAATGATCAGAAATGCACATGCACCGAGTCCCCACGGGGACTGGAACTCGGGCTGAACCATTGTCAATCGAACACATTAACCACAAGGCTATCCGGAATGGCTCTCAACCGTTTGTTCAACATCTACACTACATGATATAGCACCCTTCCATCACTGGCTTCGAACGGTAACAACCAGCTTCCCGCACACCAATCGACTCCCATCATCGATGATTTCACCATTGGGACCCAATTACAACCAACGCATTCCCTCATCAACTAACTACACAGATTCCTTACTATATGCAATTGAGTAGTAGGAGATTAGATTTGTATAATATGATTCATCGTGCAGCTTGCATGCTCAACTCACGATTGAAATCCATGGAAGCACTATACAGCTGTTTCATCCTTGTTGGGAATGATCAGAAATGCACATGCACCGAGTCCCCACGGGGACTGGAACTCGGGCTGAACCATTGTCAATCGAACACATTAACCACAAGGCTATCCGGAATGGCTCTCAACCGTTTGTTCAACATCTACACTACATGATATAGCACCCTTCCATCACTGGCTTCGAACGGTAACAACCAGCTTCCCGCACACCAATCGACTCCCGTCATCTATGATTTCACCATTGGGACCCAATTACAACCAACGCATTCCCTCATCAACTAACTACACAGATTACTTACTATATGCAATTGAGTAGTAGGAGATTAGATTTGTATAATATGATTCATCGTGCAGCTTGCATGCTCAACTCACGATTGAAATCCATGGAAGCACTATACAGCTGTTTCATCCTTGTTGGGAGTGATCAGCAATGCACATGCACCGAGTCACCACGAGGAATGGAACTCGGGCTGAACCATTGTCAATCGAACACATTAACCACAAGGCTATCCGGAATGGCTCTCAACCGTTTGTTCAACATCTACACTACATGATATAGCACCCTTCCATCACTGGCTTCGAACGGTAACAACCAGCTTCCCGCACACCAATCGACTCCCATCATCTATGATTTCACCATTGGGACCCAATTACAACCAACGCATTCCCTCATCAACTAACTACACAGATTCCTTACTATATGCAATTGAGTAGTAGGAGATTAGATTTGTATAATATGATTCATCGTGCAGCTTGCATGCTCAACTCACGATTGAAATCCATGGAAGCACTATACAGCTGTTTCATCCTTGTTGGGAATGATCAGAAATGCACATGCACCGAGTCCTCACGGGGACTGGAACTCGGGCTGAACCATTGTCAATCGAACACATTAACCACAAGGCTATCCGGAATGGCTCTCAACCGTTTGTTCAACATCTACACTACATGATATAGCACCCTTCCATCACTGGCTTCGAACGGTAACAACCAGCTTCCCGCACACCAATCGACTCCCATCATCTATGATTTCACCATTGGGACCCAATTACAACCAACGCATTCCCTCATCAACTAACTACACAGATTCCTTACTATATGCAATTGAGTAGTAGGAGTTAGATTTGTATAATATGATTCATCGTGCAGCTTGCATGCTCAACTCACGATTGAAATCCATGGAAGCACTATACAGCTGTTTCATCCTTGTTGGGAGTGATCAGCAATGCACATGCACCGAGTCCCCACGGGGACTGGAACTCGGGCTGAACCATTGTCAATCGAACACATTAACCACAAGGCTATCCGGAATGGCTCTACACCGTTTTTTCAACATCTACACTACATGATATAGCACCCTTCCATCACTGGCTTCGAACGGTAACAACTAGCTTCCCGCACACCAATCGACTCCCATCATCTATGATTTCACCATTGGGACCCAATTACAACCAACGCATTCCCTCATCAACTAACTACACAGATTCCTTACTATATGCAATTGAGTAGTAGGAGATTAGATTTGTATAATATGATTCATCGTGCAGCTTGCATGCTCAACTCACGATTGAAATCCATGGAAGCACTATACAGCTGTTTCATCCTTGTTGGGAATGATCAGAAATGCACATGCACCGAGTCCCCACGGGGACTGGAACTCGGGCTGAACCATTGTCAATCGAACACATTAACCACAAGGCTATCCGGAATGGCTCTCAACCGTTTGTTCAACATCTACACTACATGATATAGCACCCTTCCATCACTGGCTTCGAACGGTAACAACCAGCTTCCCGCACACCAATCGACTCCCATCATCTATGATTTCACCATTGGGACCCAATTACAACCAACGCATTCCCTCATCAACTAACTACACAGATTCCTTACTATATGCAATTGAGTAGTAGGAGATTAGATTTGTATAATATGATTCATCGTGCAGCTTGCATGCTCAACTCACGATTGAAATCCATGGAAGCACTATACAGCTGTTTCATCCTTGTTGGGAATGATCAGAAATGCACATGCACCGAGTCCCCACGGGGACTGGAACTCGGGCTGAACCATTGTCAATCGAACACATTAACCACAAGGCTATCCGGAATGGCTCTCAACCGTTTGTTCAACATCTACACTACATGATATAGCACTCTTCCGTCACTGGCTTCGAACGGTTACAACCAGCTTCCCGCACACCAATCTACTCCCATCATCTATGATTTCACCATTGGGACCCAATTACGACCAACGCATTCCCTCATCAACTAACTACACAGATTCCTTACTATATGCAATTGAGTAGTAGGAGATTAGATTTGTATAATATGATTCATCGTGCAGCTTGCATGCTCAACTCACGATTGAAATCCATGGAAGCACTATACAGCTGTTTCATCCTTGTTGGGAATGATCAGAAATGCACATGCACCGAGTCCCCACGGGGACTGGAACTCGGGCTGAACCATTGTCAATCGAACACATTAACCACAAGGCTATCCGGAATGGCTCTCAACCGTTTGTTCAACATCTACACTACATGATATAGCACCCTTCCATCACTGGCTTCGAACGGTAACAACCAGCTTCCCGCACACCAATCGACTCCCATCATCGATGATTTCACCATTGGGACCCAATTACAACCAACGCACTCCCTCATCAACTAACTACACAGATTCCTTACTATATGCAATTGAGTAGTAGGAGATTAGATTTGTATAATATGATTCATCGTGCAGCTTGCATGCTCAACTCACGATTGAAATCCATGGAAGCACTATACAGCTGTTTCATCCTTGTTGGGAATGATCAGCAATGCACATGCACCGAGTCCCCACGGGGACTGGAACTCGGGCTGAACCATTGTCAATCGAACACATTAACCACAAGGCTATCCGGAATGGCTCTCAACCGTTTGTTCAACATCTACACTACATGATATAGCACCCTTCCATCACTGGCTTCGAACGGTAACAACCAGCTTCCCGCACACCAATCGACTCCCATCATCTATGATTTCACCATTGGGACCCAATTACAACCAACGCACTCCCTCATCAACTAACTACACAGATTCCCTACTATATGCAATTGAGTAGTAGGAGATTAGATTTGTATAATATGATTCATCGTGCAGCTTGCATGCTCAACTCACGATTGAAATCCATGGAAGCACTATACAGCTGTTTCATCCTTGTTGGGAATGATCAGCAATGCACATGCACCGAGTCCCCACGGGGACTGGAACTCGGGCTGAACCATTGTCAATCGAACACATTAACCACAAGGCTATCCGGAATGGCTCTACACCGTTTGTTCAACATCTACACTACATGATATAGCACCCTTCCATCACTGGCTTCGAACGGTAACAACCAGCTTCCCGCACACCAATCGACTCCCATCATCTATGATTTCACCATTGGGACCCAATTACAACCAACGCATTCCCTCATCAACTAACTACACAGATTCCTTACTATATGCAATTGAGTAGTAGGAGATTAGATTTGTATAATATGATTCATCGTGCAGCTTGCATGCTCAACTCACGATTGAAATCCATGGAAGCACTATACAGCTGTTTCATCCTTGTTGGGAATGATCAGCAATGCACATGCACCGAGTCCCCACGGGGACTGGAACTCGGGCTGAACCATTGTCAATCGAACACATTAACCACAAGGCTATCCGGAATGGCTCTCAACCGTTTGTTCAACATCTACACTACATGATATAGCACCCTTCCATCACTGGCTTCGAACGGTAACAACCAGCTTCCCGCACACCAATCGACTCCCATCATCGATGATTTCACCATTGGGACCCAATTACAACCAACGCACTCCCTCATCAACTAACTACACAGATTCCCTACTATATGCAATTGAGTAGTAGGAGATTAGATTTGTATAATATGATTCATCGTGCAGCTTGCATGCTCAACTCACGATTGAAATCCATGGAAGCACTATACAGCTGTTTCATCCTTGTTGGGAGTGATCAGCATTGCACATGCACCGAGTCCCCACGGGGACTGGAACTCGGGCTGAACCATTGTCAATCGAACACATTAACCACAAGGCTATCCGGAATGGCTCTCAACCGTTTGTTCAACATCTACACTACATGATATAGCACCCTTCCATCACTGGCTTCGAACGGTAACAACCAGCTTCCCGCACACCAATCGACTCCCATCATCTATGATTTCACCATTGGGACCCAATTACAACCAACGCACTCCCTCATCAACTAACTACACAGATTCCCTACTATATGCAATTGAGTAGTAGGAGATTAGATTTGTATAATATGATTCATCGTGCAGCTTGCATGCTCAACTCACGATTGAAATCCATGGAAGCACTATACAGCTGTTTCATCCTTGTTGGGAATGATCAGAAATGCACATGCACCGAGTCCCCACGGGGACTGGAACTCGGGCTGAACCATTGTCAATCGAACACATTAACCACAAGGCTATCCGGAATGGCTCTACACCGTTTGTTCAACATCTACACTACATGATATAGCACCCTTCCATCACTGGTTTCGAACGGTTACAACCAGCTTCCCGCACATCAATCGACTCGCATCATCTATGATTTCACCATTGGGACCCAATTACAACCAACGCATTCCCTCATCAACTAACTACACAGATTCCTTACTATATGCAATTGAGTAGTAGGAGATTAGATTTGTATAATATGATTCATCGTGCAGCTTGCATGCTCAACTCACGATTGAAATCCATGGAAGCACTATACAGCTGTTTCATCCTTGTTGGGAATGATCAGCAATGCACATGCACCGAGTCCCCACGGGGACTGGAACTCGGGCTGAACCATTGTCAATCGAACACATTAACCACAAGGCTATCCGGAATGGCTCTCAACCGTTTGTTCAACATCTACACTACATGATATAGCACCCTTCCATCACTGGCTTCGAACGGTAACAACCAGCTTCCCGCACACCAATCGACTCCCATCATCTATGATTTCACCATTGGGACCCAATTACAACCAACGCATTCCCTCATCAACTAACTACACAGATTCCTTACTATATGCAATTGAGTAGTAGGAGATTAGATTTGTATAATATGATTCATCGTGAAGCTTGCATGCTCAACTCACGATTGAAATCCATGGAAGCACTATACAGCTGTTTGATCCTTGTTGGGAATGATCAGAAATGCACATGCACCGAGTCCCCACGGGGACTGGAACTCGGGCTGAACCATTGTCAATCGAACACATTAACCACAAGGCTATCCGGAATGGCTCTCAACCGTTTGTTCAACATCTACACTACATGATATAGCACCCTTTCATCACTGGCTTCGAACGGTAACAACCAGCTTCCCGCACACCAATCGACTCCCATCATCTATGATTTCACCATTGGGACCCAATTACGACCAACGCATTCCCTCATCAACTAACTACACAGATTCCTTACTATATGCAATTGAGTAGTAGGAGATTAGATTTGTATAATATGATTCATCGTGCAGCTTGCATGCTCAACTCACGATTGAAATCCATGGAAGCACTATACAGCTGTTTCATCCTTGTTGGGAATGATCAGCAATGCACATGCACCGAGTCCCCACGGGGACTGGAACTCGGGCTGAACCATTGTCAATCGAACACATTAACCACAAGGCTATCCGGAATGGCTCTACACCGTTTGTTCAACATCTACACTACATGATATAGCACCCTTCCATCACTGGCTTCGAACGGTAACAACCAGCTTCCCACACACCAATCGACTCCCATCATCTATGATTTCACCATTGGGACCCAATTACGACCAACGCATTCCCTCATCAACTAACTACACAGATTCCTTACTATATGCAATTGAGTAGTAGGAGATTAGATTTGTATAATATGATTCATCGTGCAGCTTGCATGCTCAACTCACGATTGAAATCCATGGAAGCACTATACAGCTGTTTCATCCTTGTTGGGAGTGATCAGCATTGCACATGCACCGAGTCCCCACGGGGACTGGAACTCGGGCTGAACCATTGTCAATCGAACACATTAACCACAAGGCTATCCGGAATGGCTCTCAACCGTTTGTTCAACATCTACACTACATGATATAGCACCCTTCCATCACTGGCTTCGAACGGTAACAACCAGCTTCCCGCACACCAATCGACTCCCATCATCGATGATTTCACCATTGGGACCCAATTACAACCAACGCACTCCCTCATCAACTAACTACACAGATTCCTTACTATATGCAATTGAGTAGTAGGAGATTAGATTTGTATAATATGATTCATCGTGCAGCTTGCATGCTCAACTCACGATTGAAATCCATGGAAGCACTATACAGCTGTTTTATCCTTGTTGGGAATGATCAGCAATGCACATGCACCGAGTCCCCACGGGGACTGGAACTCGGGCTGAACCATTGTCAATCGAACACATTAACCACAAGGCTATCCGGAATGGCTCTCAACCGTTTGTTCAACATCTACACTACATGATATAGCACCCTTCCATCACTGGCTTCGAACGGTTACAACCAGCTTCCCGCACACCAATCGACTCCCATCATCGATGATTTCACCATTGGGACCCAATTACAACCAACGCACTCCCTCATCAACTAACTACACAGATTCCCTACTATATGCAATTGAGTAGTAGGAGATTATATTTGTATAATATGATTCATCGTGCAGCTTGCATGCTCAACTCACGATTGAAATCCATGGAAGCACTATACAGCTGTTTCATCCTTGTTGGGAATGATCAGAAATGCACATGCACCGAGTCCCCACGGGGACTGGAACTCGGGCTGAACCATTGTCAATCGAACACATTAACCACAAGGCTATCCGGAATGGCTCTACACCGTTTGTTCAACATCTACACTACATGATATAGCACCCTTCCATCACTGGCTTCGAACGGTTACAACCAGCTTCCCGCACACCAATCGACTCCCATCATCGATGATTTCACCATTGGGACCCAATTACAACCAACGCATTCCCTCATCAACTAACTACACAGATTCCTTACTATATGCAATTGAGTAGTAGGAGATTAGATTTGTATAATATGATTCATCGTGCAGCTTGCATGCTCAACTCACGATTGAAATCCATGGAAGCACTATACAGCTGTTTCATCCTTGTTGGGAATGATCAGAAATGCACATGCACCGAGTCCCCACGGGGACTGGAACTCGGGCTGAACCATTGTCAATCGAACACATTAACCACAAGGCTATCCGGAATGGCTCTCAACCGTTTGTTCAACATCTACACTACATGATATAGCACCCTTCCATCACTGGCTTCGAACGGTAACAACCAGCTTCCCGCACACCAATCGACTCCCATCATCTATGATTTCACCATTGGGACCCAATTACAACCAACGCATTCCCTCATCAACTAACTACACAGATTCCTTACTATATGCAATTGAGTAGTAGGAGATTAGATTTGTATAATATGATTCATCGTGAAGCTTGCATGCTCAACTCACGATTGAAATCCATGGAAGCACTATACAGCTGTTTCATCCTTGTTGGGAATGATCAGAAATGCACATGCACCGAGTCCCCACGGGGACTGGAACTCGGGCTGAACCATTGTCAATCGAACACATTAACCACAAGGCTATCCGGAATGGCTCTCAACCGTTTGTTCAACATCTACACTACATGATATAGCACTCTTCCGTCACTGGCTTCGAACGGTTACAACCAGCTTCCCGCACACCAATCGACTCCTATCACCGATCACTTCTCCACACCGGCCCAACTACAACCAACGCATTCCCTCATCAACTAACTACACAGATTCCTTACTATATGCAATTGAGTAGTAGGAGATTAGATTTGTATAATATGATTCATCGTGCAGCTTGCATGCTCAACTCACGATTGAAATCCATGGAAGCACTATACAGCTGTTTCATCCTTGTTGGGAATGATCAGAAATGCACATGCACCGAGTCCCCACGGGGACTGGAACTCGGGCTGAACCATTGTCAATCGAACACATTAACCACAAGGCTATCCGGAATGGCTCTCAACCGTTTGTTCAACATCTACACTACATGATATAGCACCCTTCCATCACTGGCTTCGAACGGTAACAACCAGCTTCCCACACACCAATCGACTCCCATCATCTATGATTTCACCATTGGGACCCAATTACGACCAACGCATTCCCTCATCAACTAACTACACAGATTCCTTACTATATGCAATTGAGTAGTAGGAGATTAGATTTGTATAATATGATTCATCGTGCAGCTTGCATGCTCAACTCACGATTGAAATCCATGGAAGCACTATACAGCTGTTTCATCCTTGTTGGGAATGATCAGAAATGCACATGCACCGAGTCCCCACGGGGACTGGAACTCGGGCTGAACCATTGTCAATCGAACACATTAACCACAAGGCTATCCGGAATGGCTCTCAACCGTTTGTTCAACATCTACACTACGTGATATAGCACCCTTCCATCACTGGCTTCGAACGGTAACAACCAGCTTTCCGCACACCAATCGACTCCCATCATCTATGATTTCACCATTGGGACCCAATTACAACCAACGCATTCCCTCATCAACTAACTACACAGATTCCTTACTATATGCAATTGAGTAATAGGAGATTAGATTTGTATAATATGATTCATTGTGCAGCTTGCATGCTCAACTCACGATTGAAATCCATGGAAGCACTATACAGCTGTTTCATCCTTGTTGGGAATGATCAGCAATGCACATGCACCGAGTCCCCACGGGGACTGGAACTCGGGCTGAACCATTGTCAATCGAACACATTAACCACAAGGCTATCCGGAATGGCTCTCAACCGTTTGTTCAACATCTACACTACATGATATAGCACCCTTCCATCACTGGCTTCGAACGGTAACAACCAGCTTCCCGCACACCAATCGACTCCTATCACCGATCACTTCTCCACACCGGCCCAACTACAACCAACGCATTCCCTCATCAACTAACTACACAGATTCCTTACTATATGCAATTGAGTAGTAGGAGATTAGATTTGTATAATATGATTCATCGTGCAGCTTGCATGCTCAACTCACGATTGAAATCCATGGAAGCACTATACAGCTGTTTCATCCTTGTTGGGAATGATCAGAAATGCACATGCACCGAGTCCCCACGGGGACTGGAACTCGGGCTGAACCATTGTCAATCGAACACATTAACCACAAGGCTATCCGGAATGGCTCTCAACCGTTTGTTCAACATCTACACTACATGATATAGCACCCTTCCATCACTGGCTTCGAACGGTAACAACCAGCTTCCCGCACACCAATCGACTCCCATCATCTATGATTTCACCATTGGGACCCAATTACAACCAACGCATTCCCTCATCAACTAACTACACAGATTCCTTACTATATGCAATTGAGTAGTAGGAGATTAGATTTGTATAATATGATTCATCGTGCAGCTTGCATGCTCAACTCACGATTGAAATCCATGGAAGCACTATACAGCTGTTTCATCCTTGTTGGGAATGATCAGCAATGCACATGCACCGAGTCCCCACGGGGACTGGAACTCGGGCTGAACCATTGTCAATCGAACACATTAACCACAAGGCTATCCGGAATGGCTCTCAACCGTTTGTTCAACATCTACACTACATGATATAGCACCCTTCCATCACTGGCTTCGAACGGTAACAACCAGCTTCCCGCACACCAATCGACTCCTATCACCGATCACTTCTCCACACCGGCCCAACTACAACCAACGCATTCCCTCATCAACTAACTACACAGATTCCTTACTATATGCAATTGAGTAGTAGGAGATTAGATTTGTATAATATGATTCATCGTGCAGCTTGCATGCTCAACTCACGATTGAAATCCATGGAAGCACTATACAGCTGTTTCATCCTTGTTGGGAGTGATCAGCATTGCACATGCACCGAGTCCCCACGGGGACTGGAACTCGGGCTGAACCATTGCCAATCGAACACATTAACCACAAGGCTATCCGGAATGGCTCTCAACCGTTTGTTCAACATCTACACTACATGATATAGCACCCTTCCATCACTGGCTTCGAACGGTAACAACCAGCTTCCCGCACACCAATCGACTCCCATCATCGATGATTTCACCATTGGGACCCAATTACAACCAACGCATTCCCTCATCAACTAACTACACAGATTCCTTACTATATGCAATTGAGTAGTAGGAGATTATATTTGTATAATATGATTCATCGTGCAGCTTGCATGCTCAACTCACGATTGAAATCCATGGAAGCACTATACAGCTGTTTCATCCTTGTTGGGAGTGATCAGCATTGCACATGCACCGAGTCCCCACGGGGACTGGAACTCGGGCTGAACCATTGTCAATCGAACACATTAACCACAAGGCTATCCGGAATGGCTCTCAACCGTTTGTTCAACATCTACACTACATGATATAGCACCCTTCCATCACTGGCTTCGAACGGTAACAACCAGCTTCCCGCACACCAATCGACTCCCATCATCTATGATTTCACCATTGGGACCCAATTACAACCAACGCATTCCCTCATCAACTAACTACACAGATTCCTTACTATATGCAATTGAGTAGTAGGAGATTAGATTTGTATAATATGATTCATCGTGCAGCTTGCATGCTCAACTCACGATTGAAATCCATGGAAGCACTATACAGCTGTTTCATCCTTGTTGGGAATGATCAGCATTGCACATGCACCGAGTCCCCACGGGGACTGGAACTCGGGCTGAACCATTGTCAATCGAACACATTAACCACAAGGCTATCCCGAATGGCTCTCAACCGTTTGTTCAACATCTACACTACATGATATAGCACCCTTCCATCACTGGCTTCGAACGGTAACAACCAGCTTCCCGCACACCAATCGACTCCCGTCATCTATGATTTCACCATTGGGACCCAATTACGACCAACGCATTCCCTCATCAACTAACTACACAGATTCCTTACTATATGCAATTGAGTAGTAGGAGATTAGATTTGTATAATATGATTCATCGTGCAGCTTGCATGCTCAACTCACGATTGAAATCCATGGAAGCACTATACAGCTGTTTCATCCTTGTTGGGAATGATCAGCAATGCACATGCACCGAGTCCCCACGGGGACTGGAACTCGGGCTGAACCATTGTCAATCGAACACATTAACCACAAGGCTATCCGGAATGGCTCTCAACCGTTTGTTCAACATCTACACTACATGATATAGCACCCTTCCATCACTGGCTTCGAACGGTAACAACCAGCTTCCCGCACACCAATCGACTCCTATCACCGATCACTTCTCCACACCGGCCCAACTACAACCAACGCATTCCCTCATCAACTAACTACACAGATTCCTTACTATATGCAATTGAGTAGTAGGAGATTAGATTTGTATAATATGATTCATCGTGCAGCTTGCATGCTCAACTCACGATTGAAATCCATGGAAGCACTATACAGCTGTTTCATCCTTGTTGGGAGTGATCAGCATTGCACATGCACCGAGTCCCCACGGGGACTGGAACTCGGGCTGAACCATTGTCAATCGAACACATTAACCACAAGGCTATCCGGAATGGCTCTCAACCGTTTGTTCAACATCTACACTACGTGATATAGCACCCTTTCATCACTGGCTTCGAACGGTAACAACCAGCTTCCCGCACACCAATCGACTCCTATCACCGATCACTTCTCCACACCGGCCCAACTACAACCAACGCATTCCCTCATCAACTAACTACACAGATTCCTTACTATATGCAATTGAGTAGTAGGAGATTAGATTTGTATAATATGATGCATCGTGCAGCTTGCATGCTCAACTCACGATTGAAATCCATGGAAGCACTATACAGCTGTTTCATCCTTGTTGGGAATGATCAGCAATGCACATGCACCGAGTCCCCACGGGGACTGGAACTCGGGCTGAACCATTGCCAATCGAACACATTAACCACAAGGCTATCCGGAATGGCTCTCAACCGTTTGTTCAACATCTACACTACATGATATAGCACCCTTCCATCACTGGCTTCGAACGGTAACAACCAGCTTCCCGCACACCAATCGACTCCCATCATCGATGATTTCACCATTGGGACCCAATTACAACCAACGCATTCCCTCATCAACTAACTACACAGATTCCTTACTATATGCAATTGAGTAGTAGGAGATTATATTTGTATAATATGATTCATCGTGCAGCTTGCATGCTCAACTCACGATTGAAATCCATGGAAGCACTATACAGCTGTTTCATCCTTGTTGGGAGTGATCAGCATTGCACATGCACCGAGTCCCCACGGGGACTGGAACTCGGGCTGAACCATTGTCAATCGAACACATTAACCACAAGGCTATCCGGAATGGCTCTACACCGTTTGTTCAACATCTACACTACATGATATAGCACCCTTCCATCACTGGCTTCGAACGGTAACAACCAGCTTCCCGCACACCAATCGACTCCCATCATCTATGATTTCACCATTGGGACCCAATTACAACCAACGCATTCCCTCATCAACTAACTACACAGATTCCTTACTATATGCAATTGAGTAGTAGGAGATTAGATTTGTATAATATGATTCATCGTGCAGCTTGCATGCTCAACTCACAATTGAAATCCATGGAAGCACTATACAGCTGTTTCATCCTTGTTGGGAATGATCAGAAATGCACATGCACCGAGTCCCCACGGGGACTGGAACTCGGGCTGAACCATTGTCAATCGAACACATTAACCACAAGGCTATCCGGAATGGCTCTCAACCGTTTGTTCAACATCTACACTACATGATATAGCACCCTTCCATCACTGGCTTCGAACGGTAACAACCAGCTTCCCGCACACCAATCGACTCCCATCATCTATGATTTCACCATTGGGACCCAATTACGACCAACGCATTCCCTCATCAACTAACTACACAGATTCCTTACTATATGCAATTGAGTAGTAGGAGATTAGATTTGTATAATATGATTCATCGTGCAGCTTGCATGCTCAACTCACGATTGAAATCCATGGAAGCACTATACAGCTGTTTCATCCTTGTTGGGAATGATCAGAAATGCACATGCACCGAGTCCCCACGGGGACTGGAACTCGGGCTGAACCATTGTCAATCGAACACATTAACCACAAGGCTATCCCGAATGGCTCTCAACCGTTTGTTCAACATCTACACTACATGATATAGCACCCTTCCATCACTGGCTTCGAACGGTAACAACCAGCTTCCCGCACACCAATCGACTCCCATCATCTATGATTTCACCATTGGGACCCAATTACGACCAACGCATTCCCTCATCAACTAACTACACAGATTCCTTACTATATGCAATTGAGTAGTAGGAGATTAGATTTGTATAATATGATTCATCGTGCAGCTTGCATGCTCAACTCACGATTGAAATCCATGGAAGCACTATACAGCTGTTTCATCCTTGTTGGGAATGATCAGCAATGCACATGCACCGAGTCCCCACGGGGACTGGAACTCGGGCTGAACCATTGTCAATCGAACACATTAACCACAAGGCTATCCGGAATGGCTCTCAACCGTTTGTTCAACATCTACACTACATGATATAGCACCCTTCCATCACTGGCTTCGAACGGTAACAACCAGCTTCCCGCACACCAATCGACTCCTATCACCGATCACTTCTCCACACCGGCCCAACTACAACCAACGCATTCCCTCATCAACTAACTACACAGATTCCTTACTATATGCAATTGAGTAGTAGGAGATTAGATTTGTATAATATGATTCATCGTGCAGCTTGCATGCTCAACTCACGATTGAAATCCATGGAAGCACTATACAGCTGTTTCATCCTTGTTGGGAGTGATCAGCATTGCACATGCACCGAGTCCCCACGGGGACTGGAACTCGGGCTGAACCATTGTCAATCGAACACATTAACCACAAGGCTATCCGGAATGGCTCTCAACCGTTTGTTCAACATCTACACTACGTGATATAGCACCCTTCCATCACTGGCTTCGAACGGTAACAACCAGCTTCCCGCACACCAATCGACTCCCATCATCTATGATTTCACCATTGGGACCCAATTACAACCAACGCATTCCCTCATCAACTAACTACACAGATTCCTTACTATATGCAATTGAGTAGTAGGAGATTAGATTTGTATAATATGATTCATCGCGCAGCTTGCATGCTCAACTCACGATTGAAATCCATGGAAGCACTATACAGCTGTTTCATCCTTGTTGGGAATGATCAGCAATGCACATGCACCGAGTCCCCACGGGGACTGGAACTCGGGCTGAACCATTGTCAATCGAACACATTAACCACAAGGCTATCCGGAATGGCTCTCAACCGTTTGTTCAACATCTACACTACATGATATAGCACCCTTCCATCACTGGCTTCGAACGGTTACAACCAGCTTCCCGCACACCAATCGACTCCCATCATCGATGATTTCACCATTGGGACCCAATTACAACCAACGCATTCCCTCATCAACTAACTACACAGATTCCTTACTATATGCAATTGAGTAGTAGGAGATTAGATTTGTATAATATGATTCATCTTGCAGCTTGCATGCTCAACTCACGATTGAAATCCATGGAAGCACTATACAGCTGTTTCGTCCTTGTTGGGAATGATCAGCAATGCACATGCACCGAGTCCCCACGGGGACTGGAACTCGGGCTGAACCATTGTCAATCGAACACATTAACCACAAGGCTATCCGGAATGGCTCTCAACCGTTTGTTCAACATCTACACTACATGATATAGCACCCTTCCATCACTGGCTTCGAACGGTAACAACCAGCTTCCCGCACACCAATCGACTCCCATCATCTATGATTTCACCATTGGGACCCAATTACAACCAACGCATTCCCTCATCAACTAACTACACAGATTCCTTACTATATGCAATTGAGTAGTAGGAGATTAGATTTGTATAATATGATTCATCGTGCAGCTTGCATGCTCAACTCACGATTGAAATCCATGGAAGCACTATACAGCTGTTTCATCCTTGTTGGGAATGATCAGCAATGCACATGCACCGAGTCCCCACGGGGACTGGAACTCGGGCTGAACCATTGTCAATCGAACACATTAACCACAAGGCTATCCGGAATGGCTCTCAACCGTTTGTTCAACATCTACACTACATGATATAGCACCCTTCCATCACTGGCTTCGAACGGTTACAACCAGCTTCCCGCACACCAATCGACTCCCATCATCGATGATTTCACCATTGGGACCCAATTACAACCAACGCATTCCCTCATCAACTAACTACACAGATTCCTTACTATATGCAATTGAGTAGTAGGAGATTAGATTTGTATAATATGATTCATCTTGCAGCTTGCATGCTCAACTCACAATTGAAATCCATGGAAGCACTATACAGCTGTTTCGTCCTTGTTGGGAATGATCAGCAATGCACATGCACCGAGTCCCCACGGGGACTGGAACTCGGGCTGAACCATTGTCAATCGAACACATTAACCACAAGGCTATCCCGAATGGCTCTCAACCGTTTGTTCAACATCTACACTACATGATATAGCACCCTTCCATCACTGGCTTCGAACGGTAACAACCAGCTTCCCGCACACCAATCGACTCCTATCACCGATCACTTCTCCACACCGGCCCAACTACAACCAACGCATTCCCTCATCAACTAACTACACAGATTCCTTACTATATGCAATTGAGTAGTAGGAGATTATATTTGTATAATATGATTCATCGTGCAGCTTGCATGCTCAACTCACGATTGAAATCCATGGAAGCACTATACAGCTGTTTCATCCTTGTTGGGAATGATCAGAAATGCACATGCACCGAGTCCCCACGGGGACTGGAACTCGGGCTGAACCATTGTCAATCGAACACATTAACCACAAGGCTATCCGGAATGGCTCTCAACCGTTTGTTCAACATCTACACTACATGATATAGCACCCTTCCATCACTGGCTTCGAACGGTAACAACCAGCTTCACGCACACCAATCGACTCCCATCATCTATGATTTCACCATTGGGACCCAATTACGACCAACGCATTCCCTCATCAACTAACTACACAGATTCCTTACTATATGCAATTGAGTAGTAGGAGATTAGATTTGTATAATATGATTCATCGTGCAGCTTGCATGCTCAACTCACGATTGAAATCCAAGGAAGCACTATACAGCTGTTTCATCCTTGTTGGGAATGATCAGCACTGCACATGCACCGAGTCCCCACGGGGACTGGAACTCGGGCTGAACCATTGTCAATCGAACACATTAACCACAAGGCTATCCCGAATGGCTCTCAACCGTTTGTTCAACATCTACACTACATGATATAGCACCCTTCCATCACTGGCTTCGAACGGTTACAACCAGCTTCCCGCACACCAATCGACTCCCATCATCTATGATTTCACCATTGGGACCCAATTACAACCAACGCACTCCCTCATCAACTAACTACACAGATTCCTTACTATATGCAATTGAGTAGTAGGAGATTAGATTTGTATAATATGATTCATCGCGCAGCTTGCATGCTCAACTCACGATTGAAATCCATGGAAGCACTATACAGCTGTTTCATCCTTGTTGGGAATGATCAGCATTGCACATGCACCGAGTCCCCACGGGGACTGGAACTCGGGCTGAACCATTGTCAATCGAACACATTAACCACAAGGCTATCCGGAATGGCTCTCAACCGTTTGTTCAACATCTACACTACATGATATAGCACCCTTACATCACTGGCTTCGAACGGTAACAACCAGCTTCCCGCACACCAATCGACTCGCATCATCTATGATTTCACCATTGGGACCCAATTACGACCAACGCATTCCCTCATCAACTAACTACACAGATTCCCTACTATATGCAATTGAGTAGTAGGAGATTAGATTTGTATAATATGATTCATCGTGCAGCTTGCATGCTCAACTCACGATTGAAATCCAAGGAAGCACTATACAGCTGTTTCATCCTTGTTGGGAATGATCAGCAATGCACATGCACCGAGTCCCCACGGGGACTGGAACTCGGGCTGAACCATTGTCAATCGAACACATTAACCACAAGGCTATCCGGAATGGCTCTCAACCGTTTGTTCAACATCTACACTACATGATATAGCACCCTTCCATCACTGGCTTCGAACGGTAATAACCAGCTTCCCGCACACCAATCGACTCCCATCATCGATGATTTCACCATTGGGACCCAATTACAACCAACGCATTCCCTCATCAACTAACTACACAGATTCCTTACTATATGCAATTGAGTAGTAGGAGATTAGATTTGTATAATATGATTCATCGTGCAGCTTGCATGCTCAACTCACAATTGAAATCCAAGGAAGCACTTTACAGCTGTTTCATCCTTGTTGGGAATGATCAGCAATGCACATGCACCGAGTCCCCACGGGGACTGGAACTCGGGCTGAACCATTGTCAATCGAACACATTAACCACAAGGCTATCCGGAATGGCTCTCAACCGTTTGTTCAACATCTACACTACATGATATAGCACCCTTCCATCACTGGCTTCGAACGGTTACAACCAGCTTCCCGCAAACCAATCGACTCCCATCATCTATGATTTCACCATTGGGACCCAATTACAACCAACGCATTCCCTCATCAACTAACTACACAGATTCCTTACTATATGCAATTGAGTAGTAGGAGATTAGATTTGTATAATATGATTCATCGTGCAGCTTGCATGCTCAACTCACGATTGAAATCCATGGAAGCACTATACAGCTGTTTCATCCTTGTTGGGAATGATCAGCAATGCACATGCACCGAGTCCCCACGGGGACTGGAACTCGGGCTGAACCATTGTCAATCGAACACATTAACCACAAGGCTATCCGGAATGGCTCTCAACCGTTTGTTCAACATCTACACTACGTGATATAGCACCCTTCCATCACTGGCTTCGAACGGTAACAACCAGCTTCCCGCACACCAATCGACTCCCATCATCTATGATTTCACCATTGGGACCCAATTACAACCAACGCATTCCCTCATCAACTAACTACACAGATTCCTTACTATATGCAATTGAGTAGTAGGAGATTAGATTTGTATAATATGATTCATCGTGCAGCTTGCATGCTCAACTCACAATTGAAATCCAAGGAAGCACTATACAGCTGTTTCATCCTTGTTGGGAATGATCAGCAATGCACATGCACCGAGTCCCCACGGGGACTGGAACTCGGGCTGAACCATTGTCAATCGAACACATTAACCACAAGGCTATCCGGAATGGCTCTCAACCGTTTGTTCAACATCTACACTACATGATATAGCACCCTTCCATCACTGGCTTCGAACGGTAACAACCAGCTTCCCGCACACCAATCGACTCCCATCATCTATGATTTCACCATTGGGACCCAATTACAACCAACGCATTCCCTCATCAACTAACTACACAGATTCCTTACTATATACAATTGAGTAGTAGGAGATTAGATTTGTATAATATGATTCATCAAGCAGCTTGCATGCTCAACTCACGATTGAAATCCATGGAAGCACTATACAGCTGTTTCATCCTTGTTGGGAATGATCAGCATTGCACATGCACCGAGTCCCCACGGGGACTGGAACTCGGGCTGAACCATTGTCAATCGAACACATTAACCACAAGGCTATCCGGAATGGCTCTCAACCGTTTGTTCAACATCTACACTACATGATATAGCACCCTTCCATCACTGGCTTCGAACGGTAACAACCAGCTTCCCGCACACCAATCGACTCCCATCATCTATGATTTCACCATTGGGACCCAATTACAACCAACGCATTCCCTCATCAACTAACTACACAGATTCCTTACTATATGCAATTGAGTAGTAGGAGATTAGATTTGTATAATATGATTCATCGTGCAGCTTGCATGCTCAACTCACAATTGAAATCCAAGGAAGCACTATACAGCTGTTTCATCCGTGTTAGGAATGATCAGCAATGCACATGCACCGAGTCCCCACGGGGACTGGAACTCGGGCTGAACCATTGTCAATCGAACACATTAACCACAAGGCTATCCGGAATGGCTCTCAACCGTTTGTTCAACATCTACACTACATGATATAGCACCCTTCCATCACTGGCTTCGAACGGTAACAACCAGCTTCCCGCACACCAATCGACTCCCATCATCTATGATTTCACCATTGGGACCCAATTACAACCAACGCATTCCCTCATCAACTAACTACACAGATTCCTTACTATATACAATTGAGTAGTAGGAGATTAGATTTGTATAATATGATTCATCGTGCAGCTTGCATGCTCAACTCACGATTGAAATCCATGGAAGCACTATACAGCTGTTTCATCCTTGTTGGGAATGATCAGCAATGCACATGCACCGAGTCCCCACGGGGACTGGAACTCGGGCTGAACCATTGTCAATCGAACACATTAACCACAAGGCTATCCGGAATGGCTCTCAACCGTTTGTTCAACATCTACACTACATGATATAGCACCCTTCCATCACTGGCTTCGAACGGTAACAACCAGCTTCCCGCACACCAATCGACTCCTATCATCGATCACTTCTCCACACGGGCCCACTTGCAACCAACGCATTCCCTCGTGATCTAACTACACAATTTTTTAGACCCTGGTCTTCGGAGCTCACATTTTATAGAGTTTTCAATCTCGTTTTTGTCGTGGCCGACTCTTTTGTTTGCACTTTTGGTGAGGTACGCCTTCCACTTTTCAGCCTTTATGGCGATCAGCTGCGCGTCGAATTCATCACTTCCCATAGGACGGCGATCCATATCAACGCGATGGGCTGTGTATTGATTTGACACATTCCATTGCTTTCGTAAGTGGTTTGCAGCCTTGTCTCGTTGATATCTACGACATCAATACTCCCCGTTCTGGTCCGCAGTTCTGGCTACTTGTTTCCTACACGTGCTGCGTTTGTGCAGACCACGGATAGCCCAGCCCTCCAACGACTTACTCTCGGCCCTTTAGGGAGGGAATTCCGCTTCTCGGTCACTAAGCCTTATGCCATGGTTAGAACCTGTCTCTAAGCCGCGGATTGGAAAGTTCGACGCGTGTGGGACGCGGCTCGAACTAGTCCCTTCTTTCTTCCTCTGTCCACCTTGCCAGCCTCATTACTCTTTTATGGAAGACAAGCTCCGAGAAGTCCACCTCCCGCAGAAGGCCCATCACACGATACACGATGGCTCTTTCCAGCTGCTTGCTCCCTTTCGCTCAGTGTTATAGCACGCCACCTATGACTGCATTTCTGTTTCACCCAAGAGCTAAGTAACTCGGGTTATGCTGCCTGCGAACTTTCATGACAGTTGTCACTGGCAATCCTTCAATGGCTGTTATCCATTCTCCGAGCTCATCGACCAACTCAATTTCTGACTCAGTCCCCCCCAGCGCCTTGGTTCTCACATTCCAAAGTCCTTTTCCTGTTTCGTGGCTTCTTCCTTTGGATGACGGGAGCTTCCGTTATGCACTCGCTCCGTTTCTATTTTCCGAACAGCCTAACAGCCTCCGCGGCAGCCCTCCAGACTGTTGTCTGTGGCTTGCCTACCTGCGAAACTCCGGAGGAAACTTGAACTTCAGTCCGCAAATCGTCTGGCTGTCGAGAACTTGGGGTGGTTTCTCCTACTGCCTGTTGTGGGCCGTCTGTTACTACGCCCTGACTGTCTTCCGGTCCAAGCGACAGCTTGCGATATTCTAGGAGGTCTTTTTGCACTATTGACATAGCCAAGCCAAAGCTTGGTGTTTGCGGTACATTAGGTAATACAGCTTTGCTGGTCCCCACATTCCATATGGAACCACAAATCACAAGCACTGCATATGATTCCGCTCCTATCGATAGGGCCCTTTGTGCATCGCGTGTTTCCACACGTAATTTGTCTAGCATCGCCGTCTGGCTTGTTCTTACCAGGGATACAGAAACATCCTGTTCGACTATGTTAAGAACTGATAATAGAGGTGTAGTCAGGCAAATGGAGATCACAGTGTGGGTTAGCAAGATGATTAAATTGTCAGGCTAAAATGTAGTGCGAACACACAGGTAAAGAGGTGAAGTGGCGTGGCCAGCGCGCAACAAACCGAAAGTTTTTCCACTTGCCACCCCCTCTACTTAAAAGTACAAAACAATCGACCGTTCCACTTTCGCACTGTTTCGGACTGACTCTCTTACCATTTCCCACTGGTTTATCTCTCTTACAAAACCCAGTTCCCATGCAGCTTCACATCACGGTGCCACACTGGCAAGTTCCATTTCCGATCTGAGCCTTGGCTGTGACAATGGAAGTACAACAATACCTTAAGCCTCTAAATCCTGTGATCTGGATGCTGCAAGGCCGTGTGTGGAGTGAGGCTCAAGGATCTTCCGTTTGACGTTTCACAGACTTACAAAGACGAAATCTATTGTGCCACTCAAGCTGAACGGACTGCCGCGAATGTGAACTTTCTCCCACAGACCACCGGCAATGCAAACAATAAAATGGGGCCAGGAACAGTATCCTGAACGCTGTGGCGCTGCCAACTGGTCTACCTTCCAGTTTGCCGGCAATACCAGATGCAAGATAATGTCAAGAGTTGTACTTTGAACGCTCTCTCTTTTTCCCATTGGCCTTTATCCGGCGAACTATATTCCAGATCACCGGTGGCATTCAGATGACTAGATAATCACAATGTCCGATAAATATTGGGCTTTGGCCTCGTACCCGTCTACTACTTAAAAGCTTCAAGACTTCATCTGATCAGAATTGGTCGAGGTGTTTAAAACGGGCGTCGCGGCGCGAAAAACGGGCCTTGACTCGGTTTCCGCGGCCCGGCTGGGGGTTGTTGGTCCCAGTGTGGGTCTTGAGTCCTCACCAGATTGTCCGGGATTGTATGGAGTTACATCTAAAGTAGTATTTTGGGTAGTAGACAGGGTAATTGATGCAGTTGGTGGAAGAAACTGAAGGACTTGTCAGACTGTTGTGAAGTCCTGGGTGCTGAACTGGACGGCTTTCTCAGACGAATATCGTCGATCCATCATACCTATGAGTAACTGCACCCCGTAGCACACAGCCTGTTCGTAGCATCGGTTTCCGAGTGGTTCCCGGGGGGTTGATTCTCTCATAACAAAACAGCCCCGAAACGGGTTGGTTTTTGGCCGGTATGTATGTGGTTTGTACCGTCACTAATCGGTTGTCGATTGGTTTATTCCGATCGTGTGAAGTGCGTGGTATGCTTCGTTAATTTCTGTTACTCTTACCAGATCACCTTTTCCATGCTCACTTGTATCTCCAAAATTATGGTTTTTAATAATTGCCTATTTCAAGGGAATGAAGTAGTTCAGTTCGGTTTCATTTTACCCAGCCATTGACCCCGCGCTTATGTGCTCTGGTTTTGGTTGCTACCTTCCGGCATCGTCCAATAAGGCGCAAAAAGAATGGAAGCATAGTGCTAACGACCCAAAAGGTTGAAGCACCAAGGGGAAATCAAAACGACAAGGAAAGAGTCCGAATGCAACTACGCCACTGACTGCGATACCTAGCCATATCACTTGATGTCTCCAACCATTTAGTAGGCGGATCACGTGGACCCCAACCTAGAAGTTTAACACGTCCTACTCGGTCAAGTCCACTGGTCATACCTTTCTGCTATGTCATGGACTGACCACCTCCACCTGTCTTCCAATCACCACCTGCCTCAGAGAACAGCGTACGTTGAGGAAGTCTATCGGTGAGCATGCGTTACACATGTCACAACCATCTTAACCTGTTTAGATTCAGTATTTGATCGAGAGACGGACCTCTGGTGCCCAACACCTTACGTCTAACTTCAACATTGCTGATACGGTGTTCCCACCATACTCGAGCAATGCTCCGAAGCCATCGGTGCTCGAACACCGACAGTCTTCGCCTATCTTCCACCCTCAACGACCATGTTTCTGAACCGTGTAAAAGAAAGGACATAACCACCGCATTGTACACTCTATCCTTAACAGACAATCGGATGTCACACTGACGCCACAGATGACAGAGGTTGACAAAAGCCGAACGCGCTTTCTGTATAAGCGATGATACTTTATCCGATATCTGTCTACCTGGTGAGATGTAACCGCCTGGGTAACGAAATTTATCCACTTCAGCTGAGCTTCCCCTGCCAACACAAGGTTAGCTGTTGAGCCAACCCAGTCCTGCGGCAGCATTTTACACTTTTAAGGTGCAAAACGCATCCCAAACATTCCTACGCTGTTGGTAAGGCCATCTAAAAGAGCTTGCAACTTATCTGAATCACCACTTAGAAGAAAAATATCATCCGGAACGAAACAGAACGATCTACATCTTGGTATTTCCGGGTATTTCTGTGTTTGAAATAAATATATTGAAGCGAAGTGTCCAGTAAACAGTGCACGTTATTCCGGTTGTCGATTTCCTTCGCATCAATTCACTTTTGGTCCGTCTAATATGGCTGCTAAACAAACCGTTCGGAAACCGATGTTACGAACTAGCTGTGTGTTACAAGGGTTAGTAACCGTTCTTCCATAGGTTGAATATTATTTGATGGAAAGGAAACAGAACACCGAAATACTGTGGATTTTAACGAGTACTTTCCCTAGTAGCAAAACAGCTCCGAAAGCGATCGGATTTTGCCCGGTTTTCGAGCGGCTTGTCACACTGATCGGTTTTCGAGTAGTTCATACCGATCGTGTGATGTGCGTAGTGTGCTTCACTATTTTCTGACATTTCTCCAAAAATTACGTTTTCCCTTGCTCACTTCTATCTCCTAAATTATGAGTTCTTAATAATTGACCTTTTTACCCAATAAACGGCACATAGAACAGAGTAATCTGTAACTTGGTATCAAAGATCATTTCAGTGTACTGAAATCAGTGTTGAAATAAATTGCCTATTGAACAGTGTACAGTATTCCTCCATTGGAGGAGGAAGCTCTCTCGGAGCCTGGCAACGTTCAGGGTCTGGTTTGGCCAAGCCTTGAGAAATTTCGCAAAGGAGCGATCGGGCGTTGGTTGCCGCGACTACACTATTGGTGTCGTTGACTGTGATACTGCGCCTCTTTGTAACATCAGATAAGTTTCGCAGGTTCTTACTATGTTCCCTCAAGTCGTGGCCACACTGACTTTGTCCACGTAGGCGTAATTGTCTCATAAGGATTCACCACTTATGATGTTGTCAGCAGCGCGCTGGAAGCAGGCTACTCCATTCGTCTGGCCAGACGGCGTGCGACAGAACTGGTATGATTTCCCACAGGCTTCAAAGCCAATGTGCGATTATTCATCCTCGCGCATGGGAATTTCATGATAAGCACTACAGTACATTGAAAAAAGTGTATTGAGACACTCCTATGAGTTCGTCTGTTGGAGGCAGAGGGTAAGCATCAAAGTACGTAGACCGATTAATGGTTTGGCTGTGGTCGACCGCCAGGCGTTTCTTGTGTCTTTCATTCGTTGGTTCGTCATGGAGGTGAAGGTTCAGTGATGTTTTTCTCCAGTAGTCGATCGATTTCGCTTGTGATAAACTTCAAGCCTGCAGCAGAGTGACGGCGGAATTTAGTGGCAATAGGTTTACGGTTGGGAGCCACATTGTAAAATAGGGATGGAATGTTCACTTCTGCAGCAGTTAGTGTACAAACAAAGGCGGTCAATCGCCTTCTAGGGGAACAGTCACATTTTGATGCTGACTCATAGAATCAAGACCGAGGATGGGATCAGTACACCAGTCATTCAAGAGAGAAAATTTAGCTGATTAGTATCTAACAAGCGTGTATGTGTCCTCGGGTAACACAAGACAGTTGGGTTAAAGCCATCAAAATCGCACTAGCAGAGAGCAGCACAGACCAATGGTGTTGTGCAGTGATGTTACCTGATGAGTAACTCAACTCCCTGTATCGATTAGTGCCTTCAGCGATACACCGTTGATCAAAACCCGTAACGTAGATTTAGATAAAGCGGTAAAAGATGTGGCAGTTAGAAATGGAATGACAGGTTTCAGGGGGGCGCAGTGCGTTTGTTTCTGGGATTCGATCGACAAACCTTCTGGAAATGTCCCTTTCTTCCGCAAGAGTTACAAATGACTTCCCGGGCCGGGCATTTTGAGCGCGGGTGCCAAGCTTTACCACAAAGAAGCAATTGGTAGCAGTAGTTGCGATCATTTCCTTGGTTTCCAGCTGTGACTCATAAGCGCCTGAAGCGGGACTTGAGACAGCAGTTTCTGTCGGCTCTGATGTGGCGCTGCACGGCCCGCGGATAGTCGAATCATAGAGGAGAGATGGCTGCTGAGCATGCTCCAACACACGAGCTTCTTCGAAAGCGTGTTGGAATTCTACTGTTTGCTTTTCAAGTAGCTGTTGACAAATGATAAGGCGTAGTCCCGTGAAGAACACATCACGGCTAGCCTCGTCGCGGCGTTGGTCGGCAGAAACCGCTTAAAGTTATAGTCTTTAGCAGGACAGTGTAATTTATGTGGGAACTGGTCTAATGTCTGGTTGAGTTCTTGTTTGGTGGTAGCTAGCAAATGCCGAGAAATCACTTCATTCTTCGGCTTAATGTAAATCAATTCAATAAGTTGTACGGCGTCCTCATAACTCAAGAAATCGATCACATGCTCATAGATGGACGGAGAAACGAAGTCCACAAGAGGTTTCTTTTTGTCGAGATCAGGCACGTTACTGACAAAGAAGGTTTGTAAATGTTTCGTGCCAATGAATCCACTATTCAGCGGCCGAGGGAGACTGTGGATCAGCTTTGAGACGTTCCGGACGAAAGAGGAGTTCCATGGATTGTTATGAGATTAAATTGCTATGAACTGAAATGATTGAGCAGCGAACTTAGAAGACGGATTCAGAAGGAGACTTTCATCTTCTAACATTGCGAGTGCATGTGCCCGAAAGGAAAAAAGGAACCGTTGGTATTAAAAAAAACCAGAATGGTGGACCAACTTTAAATTGGTTCATGACAGGTACTTCATTACCAACATGACTTACGGTTCCAGGCCCCGTCCTACTCAGACGAATGGACCGATCCTCTAAATTTAATCTGCTGGTTGAGGAAGTCGATCTCGTTAGTTGTAATCCCGAGTACGCCCGCGTTAGACTGCCTAGTGGCAAGGAAGAAAATGTTTCTGTACGACAAATGGCTCCGGATGGATGTTTACTAGTGCCAGAATCGGAGCTGACTCAGATATAGGAAGTTCCTCCTTGTACACCACAAACAAACCTACATTCCGTGAAGGATGTGACGGAACATGATGCCAGAGATATACCCATAACCTCATCCGCACCCAACGCTCCTACACCCGACGCAGTTTTAGACATTCTCACTCGTCAGCAGAGAACTCACCTGTATAATTTACGCAATAGAGAAGTCTGAGTCAGTCATTTTCCTCTCCTACTTACCGTGACCCCTATACACTGGAACTGGTTTTTTTCCTTGATGGGGGTGAATGTGACGTTAATTCACCTCCCATTCTATGGTTTTATTTTAAACGTTGTATTTACGTTACTATTTTTTTTGCGTTTCAGCCCATGTGAGCTTCTTGCTAGTTGGGTAAAGCGTTGTATTCTGAATCAGTGTTCCGAAGTCTTTTGTATTCAGTACCTACGTAATCGATGACTGACGTTACAGTGATTCTGTAAGGTTGATTAGACCTTACTTCGCGGTTTCCTTAGTAAACGCGTGCTTCGGTCCTTTGTACTGCGTGGACCACCTGCACGTTACTCTAATGTGCGGCACCGCACGAATATGTTAACCAGAACAGTATTCTCCACGACCCGTGAGAACGAGAAGGCGATTGAGAGATAGTGGTTAGCGTGTATTTGGGAGCATGCGCAAGGGCAGCGGTCAAATGGCAACCGCGCTTGGCAGTCAGCTTTCAGTTAACAATAAACGTGGTAAAAGTATGAACGAAGATGGCCACCGCTACAATTCCATACCGCTTGACCGTTTGAAGAAAAGTATTAATTTTATGTTCGTGTTCGTCTTGGCTCTGTACGCCGATGGTTACGTTATCGATGCACGCAAATATGTCACGGATACCTTCGTTTTTGAATATTTGGTTAGCTGTACGTTGGAAACAGACCGCATCGTGACACCGAAAGGAGTGTGTTGGCATTGAAAGAGATTGCGCAACCTTCAAACGCTGCGTACGGTTTGTCTGCCTCGAGTATTGGAATCCGGTGGTGGGCAATCTTGAGATGGACAGCGCTGTGTAGTTCCTAGCGTGAAATCTTCCTGACCGTTTTATCCGGTCGTGGTAAGGGGTACGCATCCAAGTAAATGAAACGGGTAATGGTTTGATTGTAGTCACTCATCACTCAACGTTTATGGTTAGCGTTTCTTGTCACGAGCACTTAGGCTCTCCATGAGAGAATTGAGGATCAGATGACTACACCTCAGTAGGCGATCGATTTCGAGGCATATAAGTCGTTCATCTTCTTAGATGTGGTGCCGTGATTTGGTTGCGATTGGTCTGCAATCCGAAGATGAGTTGGATAATAACGTGGATCATTGTTTTGGCGGCAGGTAATCTGCAAAGAAAATGCCTCGCTGGCGACCAGAAGGTATCTCGACCTTCTCGTCGAGACTAGCGAAATTATGCCCAAGTAGTACATCCGTGCACAGGTTTGGTAATACTCGAAGTTTATTATGTTTGTACATCATACGTTTATATGTGATAGACGCACACGCAACTTGCGGTGGAGCAAGACAGTGAGATCGACGCCATAGTAATTCGTGGGTTGGAGTTCCCGGTTATGAGCGAGCACAATTGTAGGGGAAGTGTAGCTGCAAGGACTACCAGCATTGATCAGTGCTTGAAGAAGTGTCCCATTAATAAGAATATTGGTGAATGTACGTGGTAAATATTTCGGGGCTGTGGATAAGGAGTCGAGGGCAGAATTCACGTGGTTTTATCGGCTTGGACTTACAAACACGTTGAAAGTGGCCCAGCCTGTCACATTTTACAAGTTGCTTCTCGATCTGGACATTTAGGACGGGGGTGTCTGTTGTACCCACAAAAGTAGGATGTTTAATCATGGGCTGCAAGGACACATATGCCCGAAGAAGTAGGGGATGTGACCGGTGTGCATGAACGAGAGAAGTATAAACACCAAGAGAGTGATTGCTTATTTGCCTGATTGTGGTTGTTTATAGTCCAGTTCAAGAGATCTGACAAGTTCGTACGCCTCGTCAAGGCTTAATTAATTTGTGTGCAAGAGGCTTTTCTCGGACTGTTGAGGACTGCAGACCGGAGATTAAAGCATCACGTATGGACTGGTTTGTATGTTGCAGTATTGAAATCACAACCATTTACTAAAGATTTAAGTTTCCGCAAGAGCTGCTCAACATCCTGTTCGTTTTCTTGCTTACACGTTGGCAGATGTCGAGCGTGTACCACGTTTTTAGTGAGATAGATTTTCTTGCGTATCTCGATGGCTGGCCCGTACTCTGTAGATTCTGAGGTGTAATCGTGAACAGGTGAATCCAGAATTTATATGAGTTTTGAACTTACCAGGATTAGCGGCTTTTATGTTAATTCCATGTAGTAAGTGGATTTTACTTACTTTTATACGGCTATCTCCTGAGAGTGGATGAGCCGGCTTCACGGATGTCGCGGATCGTGCCAGCCCCTAAACGGTGGTCAGAGGCGAGATCAGAACGCAGGACGATCCAATTCTGGTTTCGGAGACGAGCACTGGTTACCAGGTCACTTTAAGGATCATTTGCGGGCATCATCAGCCAAATGCTTCCAGCTTTCGGGTGTCGTTGGCGCGTAATGGTCACGATTCGCAACCGTAGATCAATGTGGGGCGAATATCGGTTCGGAGACTGAGATCGTTTCGCACCCAGACTGACTTACGTAGCTTGAAAAACGTTCTCTTGGTTTTGTCAGTTGGCACTTTGAATTCGTCCTTGGCTTGGCCGTTTGGGAGGATCGTGGGGCCCAGGCATTTGAATGCCTGCATGTGTTTGGTTGGCTCACCGTTGACCTATGCTGGCTGTGCAAACTGTTCAGCGCAAGTGTAAAAGTTTTTAGTCTTTGATGAATTGACTTCTAGTCCCATGGTTTTCACGAAGAAAGCTACACGTTGCGGAATTGGCTGCAAGGTAGTCGGACTGTCCTTTAGGATAGCGATGTCATCCGCAAGTTTCAAATCAGCTAAGAAAACGTCTGGGTTAGACTGTACACCAGGATAGTCGATGAGCGCTTGCCACATTATTCAGTCGATAACGTAGATGAGTAGGACTGGCGACAACGGAGACCCCTGTTGGACACTGGACTTGAGGTAGAATTCGCCGTATTCTTCTCCGTTGAATCATATTCTTGCACACGTAGTTGAGTAGTACGACTTCATGAGACTGACGAGTTTTGCCGGCACGCCGTCTATTTCCGGAATAGCCCATACAGCGTGTCGGTAATGAATTAAGTGCTGCGTGAAAACTCAACGAAACAAGCTAATGGCGGTTGTTGAAATTTGTAGCTATGTTCTAGTGCTCGACATAGAGTGGATTTCTAGTCCACTCATCCCCTACCGCGGCGAAATTCTACTTGACTGGGATGAGGGCGTGCATCCCTCGCCGTTGAGTAGCGATTCAGTGGGGGCACGGCAAATATCCTTGCAGCCACATCTGATCAGATAAGTTGTTTCGTGTAGCTAACACCGCGCTCGATCTCGATGTTGCTTGTTCGGTGTTCTTACCAGATCCGAGCAGTGCCATGGAGATGTCGGTGTTCGAATACCACCAATCTTCGTATATCCTCCGCCAGCAGTGACCAAGTTTCTGAACCGTGCAGAACTGGTCTGACTGCCACTATATACATTAAACCTTTGATAGATAAACAGATGTTAAGTAACAGACATAGATAACTGATGTTAGCAAAAGCCAAACGTACCCACTGCGTATCTGATGGCACTCTATCCGAAGTCCGACATCCCAGAGAAGTCCATCAATCTGGATAATAGAACTTATCTTTGTGAATTATTGTCTCCACGAATTGGCATTTCCAGTCATACAATGGGAGCCTTGACTAATGTTGTTAACTGCAGTCTTCATTTCCCTACATCTCGTTAGTTGGGGCACGTGTTACGTATGGCAAACACGCGTCTACTATACCGTGCCCTATTCCTCGTTCCTCCTAGGGAGTGGAAAAAATCACGTGGAGGTCAACAGATGACGTAGTAACGAGGAATGAGAAAATGTACAGCAAACTTAGAAGAAGTAGGTGCCCCGCGTCTTCGTGGTTGGGATCCAAAATATTCCTCAATAAGTTGACTGGGGACACTGGAGGATATGGCAGCGATCCGCGAAAAGTGGCGATCGTGTTGTCACTTTCTTTCGACTCAGAATGGTTGGTCAATGTGTATTTGTACAGTCAGACTGTGTATTCTGTGTGTTGGCTATCAGAGCGTTGTTTTCTCTTCTCTCCCGTGTAGGTCTTCTCCTTGTCCATCTTGTATATTCATACTTTCTAATTCAACGTGCAACACGGCGAGGAAGGCAGTGATCAGTAGAGCTTGGCTTACTGTTTAACGCTGTACGATGACGATGATGATGACATCTCATTGTGGGACACTGAAATGCAGCACCACAGTCATTTCACAAGCACCTAGTCAGCTGACGCCTCAGGGATTTGCATACCTCATAACTGAACGCACCGTGGCGCAGTACACACGACCTTTCAATTTCAGTGAAATATCAGGTCGGCGCCACAAGTGCTTCAGTCCAGCGTACGCCGCTCGAGTCTTGGATATGTGCGTGCTCATCTGTACTGCAGTGTTTCCAGCCGTCGTCACGCTGCTGCCGAGGTAACTGAAGCGGTCGACAATTGATAGCACCTCCCCATCGAGCACCAAGCTCGGAATCGTTGACGTCCGGTCTTGCGACATCACTTTACACTTTGAAGGTGCTGCAAAGCGTATGCCGAATGGAACTGCAGCTTTTTGGAGTCTATCTAATATACGTTGAGCATGTTCCGTGGATTCGAGCAAGCAGACAACGTCGTCCGTGTAACCTAGGTCACAAGAGCTTTTCACTATTTACTAGTTCAACGCTCATATTTTAGAGACTTTGCAATGCAGTCTCAATTATCTCGTCCATGACGAAGTTGAACAGGAATGAAAAATGGGACTAGCATCATTCATGTTCCCTGAGCCATGATAATCCGCGGTGTCTTGCGTCCATTTCGGAATGAAAGACAAGAGATTACGTTGCCTGGTGATATGAAATTTGCTGGACTACTTTTGCGGCAGCTCACACCGCAGGTGATTTTTTCTTGAAGAGTCCTAAGCGAAGCTTTCGACCCACAACGCAGTAGTATGTTGAACCAGCACGTGACCTAGGCTAAGGTGCCCTTGAAGGTGTAGTGATCAGGCTTTTGGTAGCCATATTGGTGTTCGACTGATGTGAGTGCAGGATCCTGCTCACACACATGCTGAGCCGTTGTGCTCGTGGTGTTTTCCTTCATTTGTGTTTTGCAGATCGAACACAAGCAACTGCCTGCAAGGGAAAGTTAATGCTTGCATACCGAAATTTTGCGGCGCTGCGAGCGGAACGAAATAGAATGAGAGAAACCCTCGGTCTGTGTTTCAGTACACGGCTGAGCGGTAACGTCCGAGAAAGGAAGTAAGAGGATAGGAGACCCAGATATTAGGCCTTTTTCGACAAAAGTGCGTCATGAGAACTGGAATTCATAGAGAACATATGGTGATGTTATGGAACAGAAAAGGCGTATTAAATGCACAATTGAGGAGACAAGGAGTAATATATCAATATCCGTTACATGGGACTGCCTGTTTTATGTTGTCTTCGTCGGTGTTGGGATTATTGATTCAGTTTTTTTTTCGCAGTCTTTAGGCCGGTGCACGCAGTGGAGCAGGCAAACTGGACGAGATGAGATTCAAGAGATCTACATACTGTGGTTTGAAGTTCTAAAATATGTCGACAATTCACGACTAGTGGTATCGTAGTGTGCAAATTATATTTACATCTACCTGATGCCCGCATTTGTATTTTCTTTCGTATTGTTTTGACACTTAATCTTTTGGTTTCCAAATGACGCTTTTGCAGAGATAACTACCAAAATCGCCTCAACTCATGCTTCAATAATGTTTGTTCGAGTTCAGACCATATTATATTGGTAATCTGGTAGGTTAAATAGGAAGGTTGACTTGGTACCTAAGAAATCCGGCGAATCAGTAAACATGGCTTATCACATCTTACAGTGAACACGTCAAGGGATCTCTTTTTGCAACGGGTTTCGCAGTTCAGGTAGCTCGTATTGGTGAGGTTATCCACATAACGGGTTTCGTTGCTAGTCTATGTCGATAGAAGATTAAGTAAGATCATTGTAATCGCTTGATCACGCACCTTTTTTTCAGCCTGGCGTTGCTCTCCCCGTGAAATCCAGATGTCTGCCTTGCACGAAGTTTGTACGCTCACTGAGATAGAAAGCACTCAACAGGTGATAGTCATCTGTGCTGATCAATTTTTGCTTGCAGCCAATTCATGTCAATGGAGTTGTGAGACCACCGTGGTGGTTCTTTTCTGTTGATGATACTCTACTGGTTTATAAAGATAAAATAACTACATCGTCGTTCACGCACTGTAGGTTACACATCCATCGGATGATTACTGTTCAGCCTCAAGTATTGTTCAACTTGCAGTCACTCCTGACAATACCTTGATTTTCTTTGTGGATAATCAGGGGAGATTGAATTTGTTTTCGCCAAATGAAAATCTGGGGCTGTTCAGTTTGGTATTTGAGTTCTTGGTAATTTCATTTTCTCAGTGTGAATTTGGAAAAATACGCAAACTGCAGTTGATCGCCACCAGTTTAGGTAAGATTTTTGCGTATAGTTAACTTACAGGTTCAGATCAGTTCAGTCTTCTTTTGGTTACTGAAGAAAACATCCTTTACTGGAAAGCACTTGATACAGCGTTGTTCTCCTCAGGTAGTGGTTTTGCTTTACGTGTCACGGCGCTTGTAGCCCTCGATGGTGGAAAAACTCAGTACTTCGCCGAATTACTCCATCGTGTAGTCAAGTTACCGTGTTCAAGCAATTCACAAGTTGCTTGTGCTCTCATCGGTGGAACGACCGACATTGTGGAAATAGTAAGCTTGTTGCAAATGAATACTATTTGTGTTAGTCTATTCCGAATGATCTGACATGGCTGACCGGTTGCGCAAAACCAGTGACTGAACAAATTCGAGATCCTCTTGAACATCTAAATTTTCACTCGAAATTCAAAAAGTCCGTGATGATTCCGCAGACGGGATATTGCTTGGCACTTTCGGCTGATGTAAGTTATTCTTCTGTGTGTTTACTTACTGTTGTAATGTTGAAATCACGATAGCAACATTCATAAAAACATTAAAACACAGGCGTGCAGGTAAAGCATTACGGATATCAAAGTGTAACAACTGTGCAGAATATTAATGCCATCTGATGTGCAATTGTACAATCTCGGAAATTACCGCTTGTTCATCGTTATCTTGTGATGTGAAGATGTTATATCTTGTATAATACATTGTTGCGATAGATAGTACGTGGATGGGTGAACAAGAATTTCTGTTATATATATATATATATAATCATTATCTGGGCTAGGTGGTCACAGTGTTTTATTTCTGTTTATTTGAATCACTCTAGACATACTTAGGCCACTTCAGCGACGACGTTATAAGTCAGTCGGTGGTCAGTTTATATGCTTGTTCCTAACTGTTATAGTTCACAAAAGTCGTTGAGGTAATTTCACTTGGCAAAAGCAATACCTCACTATTCCCCGGGAAGACTGGGACTTCGGCGTGTGTACGAGATTTTTTGGGTAGACTCAGACATCTGGGATGAAGCCAAATATGCCCCCATCGACGATTGTACGATGTAGCCACTGGTTATGCTTAGAGCCGCAACACAGTTATTGTGCAGTCATATAGCCAATGGATCAACTGTCGATGTTCACCACGTGCCATCTTGAGAGGATGTACATAAATATGTAGATCAAATCGACTGCACGTTCAATGACGACGACAGAATTTGCTGGTCATTGTGGTATGCTATTCGGTGTCTGATATGTGAATCACAGTGATCATGAACCTCGTTCTTCTTCTTCTGTCCTCAGGGTTTATTATTTCTGTTCAATCTTGTTGCTGAACTCTGTCTTGGACCAATACAAGCATTTTCTGGGATCCTAGATTTTTCCATTGAGCCCTTGACTCATCCAAATGAGGCAGAAGCCGAAGACACTGTGAATCTGCCTGAGTGTGGTTTGATACTCTTGAGAAGTGCAGACGAAAATGACAAACCTCTGACGGGAGATGCTGATTCTGAAGTTCAGTCTTTAATCTTAGAGACATTCATTTTTCCAAGGTGAGTCTTCGTTGTAACGACTTTTTTCTAGCTGCCCTCCATCCGACTTAGCCCTCCTGTGGAGTGTTTGCAGCTCAGAGAAATAGCTTCTTGGAGTCACAGGTGATAGGTTGAATAAAGGTCAGAGATCGGAGAAACGCCCCATAAGAACACGACAGACTTGTAATCAGAGCTGGCAGTCTTACGCGAAACTCCATAAACACCTCGGCTCATCTCCTAACTGCCACTCATTTTGCTGGCAATGTCTTCTCGGATAAATACGCAAATTTTCCGATCAAAGTAAACCGTTTAGTTTCAAGCAAATGCGCCAACAAAGCTAAACGTGTTTTAGTCCGATCCAAATGAATAATGGTGGTCGCTGTGATATGTCGACCTTCGGCGGAATAATTTTTCTGATGATATTCGTACACCTTTTTCGACTCATCATATACCAAACACTCATACGATAAACAAATTAATCGCCAAAATAACAGGCCTGGTGATTTGAATCCCCTGTTGTAACCAATACGTGCACTCATTTGTTAGGCTTGAAGTGAAACCTTCGTATCACGCGATACCAGCCGCATTGAAAGTTGTCACTGCCTTGTGTCCGACAGGGAGTGAGACAGCCTGGGAACATTTCCGCGCTAGATTAAGGACAGGGATTTCCGGCACTGTTTTTTGATCGTAATGCACACAAGGTCATCCCATTCATTCGATTTGCTGGGTCTTCTAGAATGTGTACTTGGGGTGGTTTTTCTGTGGTTTATCTGATAATTGATGCACCTATCCGCGTTAAAACATTGAGCAAGATGCGGCAAAAGATTCAAAGTTATGGGCCTCTGCAATTCAACTTTGATCCTCTTTAAGATGGTGCCGAGAAAATTTAGTTTCAATGGGTTTTCTCATCGTTATCGCGATAACGAAGTGCGCTCAAGTGACTTTGAGGACAACGCTCAAGCTGATGTGAACGGGAATTTCTTTTTTTCACTAACTTTACTTACTTTTATGCTACCATCTCCTTCTAGAGGATGAGTCGGCTCCATCTCGTATCATGGCTGATCATGCGCGGTGGTTGGAAGCGAGTTCGGTGCAGATCCCGATCCAGTTTTTCTTCCATTGGCGGGCACCATAGACTGACCGTAAGCCTGGGCGCTATACATCCTTCTCGACGGCGTTGGCCCAAGTTTTGAGCTGGCCACCACGGCGACAGTGCCATCCAGAACAGGGTTCGGGACGGAGTGTTTGTTTAGTTAGTTCCGTCTCGGGACGCCGTAGGATGTGACCCAGCCACCGCAGTCGACGACCCTGGAGGAAGTCGGACAGTTGGTCAATTTTGCAGCACCGTTTCCTAACTTTGTCGTTGGATACTCTATCGCGCCAATTTGTCTTCGAAATAAGCCGCAGGCACCAGTGTTCAAACACCTCCAACTTTCTAGTATCCTCGGCTCTCAATGGCCAGGTTTTGCAGCCGTAGCCGAGCACGGGGCGTATAGCAGCACGGCAGATACACACCTTGGTCCGAAGGCTGATTTCACTGCGGGTCCACAACGCTCATCGTAGCTGGAGAAATGCTTTCCTGGCGTTGTCTACTCGGAGTATTACTTCATCCTTCACCTGACCGTTCGGAAGCAGTGTAGAACCTAGATATTTGAATGATGGAACATATTCGATCAGTTGGTCATTGGTGAACAGCTGTTGAGCTGTTGGCCCTAGGGAAGTTGACATACTTTTGGTTTTCGTAGTGTTTATTTCTAGCCTGATAGGCTCGGAGAAGAAATCGATTCGGTTGAGGACTGTTTGGAGCGTGACTGGAGACTCCGCTAGCACAACAATGTCATCCGCGAACTGTAGGTCCGAGATGTACATCTTCTGACTCAGTTGGATACCGGGATAGTAAGTCAGTGCCTGTCTCATTGTCCAGTTGATCGCGTAGTTGAACAGCACTGGTGAAAGAGAGCAGCCCTGTCAGACGCCCGTAGTGAGTGTGAATTCAGATGACTCTTCACCATACACACGGATCCGCGCCCTAGTGGACGAATGGTATCCTCTCAGAAGCCTTGCCAGTTCAGCGGGCATCCCGTCGGATTCCATTATCGCCCAGAGACACCTCCGGTTAAGTGAGTCAAAAACGACTCGAAAGTCGATTAAACAGGCTGCTTGATGGCTGCTGGAACTTGTAGCAGTGCTCCAGTGTTCGACGTAGTGTAAAAATTTGGTACACACCGCCTCTACCACGGCGGAAACCCCCTTGGTTTGGTCGGGTGCGGTGATTTCTCGCAACCGAGAAGCGGTTGAGCAGCACCACGCAGAAAGTCTTCGCAGCCACGCCGGTCAGGCTGATCCCCTCATAGCTGTCGCACACGGATATGTGCCGTTTCTTTGGGATGGGTAGCAGAACGGGCGTGCCTCAATCACTCGGAAAGACTTCTCGCTATATGGAGCCAAATAGGGTGTGTAGTCTGTTGATCAATGACAACAAGCAGCACCTGTAGACCTCAGGTGGAATACCATATTCTTCAGCAGATTTCTTGTTCTTCAGCTGATTGATGACTGTGGTGATTTCAGTTGTGCTTGGTGGATCGCAACAGACATCGTGCGGCTCTGAAAGAACTGGGGGTTGTAGGGCCGTCGAGCGAACTGATGGTCGGTTGAGCAATCGATCGAAGTGCTCTTCCCATCGCTCCATTTTTCTTTTCTGCTCAGGTATGAGCAGACCGGTTGTGTCGCATACGACAGACTCCTGCTTGCAGCGCCTACTCGGCGCGTTGCGGATGAGGCACAATAGCTTGCCGAAGTCACCTATTCCTGTTGCAATCTCCATTTCTCAGCTACTTCTTTCCAGCACCGCTTACGATCAGCCCTGGTGGAGCGCTAGGCCTCGCGTTGGAATCTGCGGCGTTTGCCACTTCCTGATATCCGGGCTTCGCGTGCTTCAGCCGACAGTTGAAGTGTGCTCTCCGAGATCCAGTCTTTTATACACCTTTCAGCTTCCCTAACCGTTGGTTTGATTACTATCCATTGCTCTTCTACTGGAGTTGAATCCGATGAAACGTTGGCGATTGCGCGTAACAGCGCTAGACATTTCCCTGGGATTTCTATGACCGCGACGTTTATGCAGGTCGGTGGGGAGGCCTTAGGGCGATCGAATAGATGGATTCTGAAGCGCGCACGAACAAGAACGTGGTCTGTGTCATTAAGTTTGGCAGTCATCGTTAAGAAGCATTTTTAAACCACATGTAAAGTGAAAGCTTCAGAATACGAAAGGATTTCTTTTGACTCTACCATATGGGCGCAATCATAAAAAATATGTCGGCTAAAAAACATGTTCTACCAAAATATTCGCTTAGTAAATTTACTTATATATATATATATATATATATATATATATATATATATATATATATATATGCACGAAAAAATGAGTCACCGGCGCTCCAGGTAAATGAGTTTCGCATACACCAAATACGCCTTTCTTATACGCGACGGCGCATCGTAAGTTTGACCAGCTTGTCGACATAATCATAGAGCACGTCTGTCGAAATAACCGCACATGTCACAAGGCGATTCATAACTATGTACAATTTACCGTGCTTTGTCGGTCCCATGAAATCTGACTATATGGTATTACTTGGAACAACAAACTTTGTCATAGTTCGCTGCTCAGTTTCGCTTGGTCATCGAGCCGTATCATGTAGGTTTTATACTTCCCCCAGTCGATGTGATTTACATCAAGCACCTAACTAATAAAAAATTCCTTTACAAACGTTTTCTCCCGTAAACTTTTAAAACAGTTCATCTGTTCGATTTTTTCCTTTTTTATTTCTTCAAAGCCTCGAGCGTCTCAATAAAATCCATGTTGCGGTCACATCTTGGCTTCTGTCTGATTCCGATTTGGGTGAATTCAAGGCCACAGATGCAGATTATAGCACGGATAATGTGTCACAGGTTTTATTTGCAGAATTTCTGCAATCAATCTGTTCCGGATCGGATTCGCCCAGAGAATCTGAACCATTCGTTCGCATCCGGATACTACAGACGGTGGACGCTATTCAAGGGTATGTAAACACAAAACTTAAAATCGCGATCAAATCCACCCATTAATTTTCAATTGCCTTCATTCATTTTCTGTGATATTCGCACAAGTTGCGATAATCTATGTATGTACCGTGTACGATCCCTGTTTTTGATTAGTGATTCCAGTGCGAATAGGTAGTAAATACAGGTTTGATCGGAGTCTTTGGTTTCTGCTTGGATTGCTTTACAGTCAGCAGCACTTCAACTCCCTAAAATCTGCCCACTTTTGATGCTACTATTTGATCTAGATCATTTTCTTGGTATACGTCCTCCTAAAATCACCATTCCCAGTCTCAGGATTGGAGTCACCAACTCCTAGTAGTTCAATAGACATCTTTGGCGATGAGGCCATTCTGTCTCACTGAACTGATCCAGAGGAATAATGCACACGGCTAAATCACGGTCCCGACTGTGCACAATGAGCCTCTCAAGGCGTCTGGTAAAAGTGCCTTACACTCATCGTTCAGTTTTACTATTCGAGATTCTTGATCACACTGGTGCAAGCAACGTACTGTGCGTGTTACAACAGCACTGCGATTCCAAGCGAAAGCTCATGCTCTTCAATCTCATCATTTTATGATTCGGTATTTGATAAAAGCCACGCGTTAGCTCATTCGAGATGTAGTGAGGCATCGTTCTTAGCCAGCTGGGCTGTTGAGAATACCAAATTTCGTTCATGTCAAACTTTTGTTCGCTGAATTAGTGGTAAAAAAGTCCAATATTTTAATGACTATCCAGTAAATTCTCATCTCTGTACTTCTGAGTGATTTTGCGTTTGAAGTCTAGTAGTGTGTTTGCTACTTGGTTTCGTGTGAACCAGTTACTTTTACATAGCTTGTTTGCTCGCCGTAGGCATGTGCTAGCGTTTGCCCGCTTCAATGTTTATAATTGCATTCCTAATTTTTGTAGCGTCTATCGTCTACTCAAGGAATTTCGATTCTCGGAAGCAAGGCATCTGGTCCAGGAGTACAGATTAGCCTCTAACGTGAGTCTTCCTGCAGTTCGGGGTGTGCATCATTTTGTTGATACGCAATCAGAACTAGCGTTGTAGATCACCTTGCTAGTAGGTTATGACCCTCGGGAAAGCTGCGCGCTAGATCTCAGCTTACGACTCCGATCGCTCCAGCCGACTATAGTAATTCAGAAGACAGCAACTCAACTCGCCAAAAAGTGTACTTCACAGAAATTAGTATACAGTACATGAAGCGAAAGTCGAGCATTCCCGAACTCGGGCGTCCAGTTAGGTCCAAGTCCTGTTGGGCCGATTAAGTTGGTAAAAATGCTTTGCCGGATTGATTATTGATCCGTTGACCCGATTTGCGTCGGACTGTAAATGACTGCCCAATCACCAAAAGGGGTTATGTCATGATTGGTCCGATAATTTATTGACTATTGATTATTCAATCCGACCCGGTACGCTCCGGGTGGTTAATAGTCCCCCTGGAAAAAAGTTTTTTTTCGTTTTAACTTCCTAACGCTTGCTTCTCAGCGTAATGGTTGCAGCATATCTGATTGCAAAGCTTAGATTGGGGTGTATTTTAAAGCTGTTATTCGTCACACAGTGGACCGAGGAGCAAACTGTTATTTTTATTCTCTTCACCCCTCAAATACATCCAATCAATTCTGTTCGATCATTGATCGTGCGCTCGGTGCGGCGGTCCTGGTTTTTTCTTGTTGCATGCTTGCGCATGAGTGTACTGGACAGGGTACATACCGCATAGTGACGTAGACCCACTGATCTGTTCGGAATAACCGACCCTGAGACTTGGAGTGGCGAACCACAAAAGGTCCCAGGAGGCCAAATGTGGTAACGACCCGGACGACAGCAGGTTACTGTCCCCCACCAAAGTGACCGGTGATGGCGGGGAATCGAGATTCAAATCTCCGAAGTGGTAATCAAACACTCTAAATCACTCTACCACCACCCATCGATCGACAGTTCAACAGGAGCTTTGCTCAGAAATGAAAGTATTAAAACCTATACAAACATTACGAAGAGAGCTACAAAAGTTCTAGTAGATGAGTAACGTGCGTGAATGCAACAGCGCCACTGACCGCGAGACCTAGTCAGGTCAATGGGTAGAGGCCAGACGAAGTCCAGTCTCTGAAGCAGTTGATGGGCAATATCTGGTTCTAACCACTGTGCCCCTGGAGAGGACACTCCAGCAAATAAACACGGAGAGAAACAATTTACCGGTCAAAAAACCTCCCTTAGATGGGCGCAGGAGTGGAATACCTGGGGTTTCTCTCGACGGTGGGAGAAGTCATGGCACTTCATTATCATCATCATCGTGCAGCGTTAAACAGTAAGCCAAGCCCTACTGATCACTGCCTTCCTCGCCGTGTTGCACGTTGAATTAGAAAGTATGAATATACAAGATGGACAAGGAGAAGACCTACACGGGAGAGAAGAGAAAACAACGCTCTGATAGCCAACACACAGAATACACAGTCTGACTGTACAAATACACATTGACCAACCATTCTGAGTCGAAAGAAAGTGACAACACGATCGCCACTTTTCGCGGATCGCTGCCATATCCTCCAGTGTCCCCAGTCAACTTATTGAGGAATATTTTGGATCCCAACCACGAAGACGCGGGGCACCTACTTCTTCTAAGTTTGCTGTACATTTTCTCATTCCTCGTTACTACGTCATCTGTTGACCTCCACGTGATTTTTTCCACTCCCTAGGAGGAACGAGGAATAGGGCACGGTATGGTAGATGTGTGTTTGCCATTCGTAACAGGTGCCCCAACTAACGAAGTCTACCAAGCTGGATACGCTGTGATAGAATATTGTGTGAGCTGTTACCCAGTACTCGATTTATGATCTCAGCATTACTCACTCGATTGTTCCACCCAATCCTGGCGATTCTATGCGAACATCGGTGGTCGAAAGTCTCAAGACGACGAATGTCTTCCACACACAGACCCCAAGTCTCGTAATTATGCAACAAAACTAAACGCACCGTGGCGCAGTACACACGACCTTTCAATTTCAGTGAAATATCAGGTCGGCGCCACAAGTGCTTCAGTCCAGCGTACGCCGCTCGAGTCTTGGATATGTGCGTGCTCATCTGTACTGCAGTGTTTCCATCCGTCGTCACGCTGCTGCCGAGGTAACTGAAGCGGTCGACAATTGATAGCACCTCCCCATCGAGCACCAAGCTCGGAATCGTTGACGTCCGGTCTTGCGACATCACTTTACACTTTGAAGGTGCTGCAAAGCGTATGCCGAATGGAACTGCAGCTTTCTGGAGTCTATCTAATGTACGTTGAGCATGTTCCGTGGATTCGAGCAAGCAGACAACGTCGTCCGTGTAACCTAGGTCACAAGAGCTTTTCACTATTTACTAGTTCAACGCTCATATTTTAGAGACTTTGCAATGCAGTCTCAATTATCTCGTCCATGACGAAGTTGAACAGGAATGGAAAAATTAGACGTCGTTGTCGTACACCGCTCGTCGTTTCGAACCGACTGGATAGTTCACCATAAACCCCTACGCGGCCAGAAGTATGAGGGTACAATGACCTCAGTAGATTCATGAACTTCTGGGGCATACCTTTCCGTTGAGGAGCATTGGATATCGCCGTTCGGTCAACTGAATCGAAGGTACTCTTCAAGTCAAGGAAAACGATTATAGTCGGTCGGCAATGTGTGACGCACCTCAAGTATTTGACGAAGAGTAAAATCTAGTCGATGCATCCTTGACCTGGGCGGAATCCGGCCTGTTGTTCGCGGGCGTTCCTCTGGCGAGCCGGTGTCAGACGACGCAGTAAAATCGAAATTATTACCTTGGTGACTATCGGAATTCGAGTAATTCCGCAATGAATACCACAGTCATTGCGTATTCTCTTCTTGAAGATGGGTATAATCAATGAATCGCTTCATAATAACGGAATACGTTCCTCGTTCCAAATGTCATGAAGCAAGGTGGTAAGTGATCCTATCCAAGCATTTCCACCTGGTTTGAAAAGAACTGGGAGAAGTTCGTCGGGACCTGCTGCTTTTCCTCGCTTTATTAATCGAATGCATGACTCCACTTCCACTTCCGATGGGGGGTTCAAGTGATACCCCCCAAGGAGTCGCAGTTGTTGACACCGAAGAAACCACACTAGCGCGCGGTCAGCTAAACTGCTTCTTGAAGTATTCGGCCCAACGGTCCAGCCTTTTGCTCTTTGCGATGAATGGTTCTCCGTTTCTGTCGCAAATTGTTTCCCTGACATGGGTGTGCGTCCACCGGTATCAACAGATTGAACAGTCTTTGACTGTTACCTGAAGCAGCCGCTACTTCCATTTCTTCGGCTACCTTGACCCACCAATTTTCGCGATCCTTCTTAAAGCTTCTCGTAACTTGCTTCTGTAGATGTATCCTCACGGTTCGAGAGCTGACGCTTTTGCTCCATTATACTCAGCGACTCTTGCGAGATCCAGTCTCTTTGATAGACATCGGATCTAGGATCACAGGCGAAACCTGCTGCAAAGTGCATTGCCTGTTCGATATGAGCCCAATGCTCATCCACATTACTATTCGTCGTAGATCCTTGCTCGTGCTAACTTCTGCTCATACCGGGTGCGAACTTCTGGGTCAGACAAATGTTGCACGGCTAATCGGGTTTGCGGTTTGCGACGATGACCATGGAGCTGGAGTGATAATCGCATTATTACTAATGCTTGGTCCGGCTGCGTACGTGAACCAGTAGGATCCACAGATCTGAACAGAACTGCGCCACCGGTAGCTTACGGCGACATGATCAATCTGGCTTAAAGTACCTGTAGAGTTAGAGCGCCATGTTGCTGTGCGACGCGAGCTGTGTCGGAAATTGGTGCTAGACAAGAACAACCGGTTGTCTGCATAAGACTGGAGAAGCCTATCCCCGTTATCTGTACGCTGAGCGGGTAAATCACAGGGCCCACTTGAACAAGCTTCTGACACACTAAGTTTACCAACTTGTGCATTGAAGTCACCAGCTAGAACTGCAGTGTCAGAACCTTTACTGCTGCGAACGAGGGTGGCGAGTGCATTATAGAACTCATCTTTCTGCGCGTCTGAGCTGCAGTCTGTTGGGGCGTACGCCGAGATCACGAACAAACTGCGCTTAACATAACTATCCTTTCGAACGCCAACTGACCCATGGAGTCTTACAGCACATAAACGACTGTTAATCGGGATCCAGTCTAAAAGGGCAGCCTCAGCCTTGTCAGTCAAGACTATTCCTACACCACGTTGACCCACTGCTCTAGTTGCTTCGTCTCCTGAAGTGCGCAGGAAATACCTCGATGAGATACTAGGGGCCGTTAGTTGAATTACACTGGTCGAATCCTGTATACGCGTTTCACTTAAGCAGCAGACATCAATCTTCAGAGAGTCTAATTGTGAGCGCTAGGCACGCCTGCTGACCGGCCTGCCTGAGAGCACACACGTTAAAGGAGCCGAGATTCACAGACTGAAGAGGCTTGAGAAAATATAAGTTATAAGATAGAGGATTATTCCCGACACTATTAGACAATGAGCCGTTGCGAGTGTCGACCGTGTTATCAGTGGGAGCATTATGGCTGGATAGATGGATCAAACAGGTGGCTGGGAACCGAAGACAAAGAGTGACTAAGGGAGAGGGAACTCTGAGCAGTAGCCCACTTATCATTACCCACCCCGCTGGACGCAATGGGCAGCGCGGTCCTGATTGTCCTGCGCGATGACCGATGCAGTAAGGAATTCTTTCTATTAATGCAGTTCATGTGGTATGTTGGACGGGTACTGGTACTGGTAGGGTGTCTAGTTGCAAAGCAGGAGAACGATTAGGGTTCTCATCCAAAGCTTTTAGTTCTAACAAGAACCTATCCGCAAGGCAGCGGGATGGCTTAGTGCAAGCCCATTTGCTTGGATCAATTATTCTTCCACTGATTTTGCTGATTGAGTTGCCAGCTCAAATCAACCCCCAACCTGGAGGACCAGGAGACTGGCACTTCATTGGGCAGCCCCCAGCCCGAAGGATGCTGCCTCGCCCACGTTCCGCTTGCTCCATTGGGTGCATGGGGCTGAGGACTGAATCTGGAAAGCGGATCAGTAACAGAGCAACAACGACGACAAGACAGAATACATGTAACAATCAGGTGTCATGTGACATACCAGAAGTTCCTTCACGGGTGCTTCGGTCTCGTTGCCGTGCTGAGTTAGCGCTCTTGCTGCCTTCTGGGTCAGACTTTTGAGTCAAAGGCTCCGGTTAGGGTTCCTAAAGATAAACCCCTTTCGCGGTGTAGGCAGCCGCGGAGTATGATTTGCCCAGAAACCTCCAATATCTTTCCTGTAAAGGGCCTCACCAATTTCCCGTCTTTTAACTTAAGGTCGATGCAAAACGCAACGGGTAATTGCGACTGCGAGGAAAGCAGTAGTTCAGGAGTTGGATATAGATCAAGTGCACTTCTTAAGCCTAACTGTTCACTTCACTTGGCTGCCTTTAACGTCTGCACGCTGTCAGATAGGACAACGGGCTGCCCTAGCTAAAACACTTGACACGTTTGAAATAGATGTATGCTGTGTCTCCAATACACGCATATAAGACCCGAGTTTTGTGATAACTCTGCGCACCCCGGATACAACCTCAGTCTCTCACTTCACCCTTCGCGTGTCGAGTGATTTGGTGTCTAAAGTTGGTGGTCGGGCTGGCATTGAGATTGCTTTGAGCATGAAAGCTGAGCGTGCACTGCTAGACTGGATTCCAGTCAGCAGTCGTTTGTGTGCAATTCGGTATGACGGTTCTGTTCATGTCAGCAACAACAACAAACTGAAGCTTCGATGTTTGTTCGTCGTGTCTGTGTATGCGCCGACAGACTGCAGTTTCTCTGATGGCAAGGTCGAATTCTATCAGGACTCGTCTCAACTACTTCGAAGCGCACGTTCAACAGATGTGGTGGTTATTGCTGGGGATTTCAACGCCCAATTTGGCCGTTTGAGAGATTCCAAAAAGCACATCGGAGGCCCATTTCCTATCCCAGCCGATCGTACCGATCACGGCGATCGTCTCATTCAGCTGTGTTCTGACCACAGATTGTTTCTGGCAAGTCCAAACTTCTGCCATAAGAAGCAGCATATACTCACATGGCGTCCTCGCTCATCTTTACAACGTTGGACTCAGATTGGCCATATCGTAATTGGTCATCGCTGGCGTGGATCAATTGAAGATTGTGGTTCATTTTGATCTACTCCTATGGACTGAGATCACGCCTTAGTACGTGATCGCTTCTGTTTTCCTCTCGTCCGTGGTCGCACCAACGTGAATGCCACGCGTTCCGCACAGTTGCTTCCAGACGATAACCAACGACACAGTTTCTAGACGGAGCTGTCTACGCAGTTATCGATGCAGCCAGGTGTTCTGGACCCAAATGACCGCTGGCACCAAATCATGGACGCTTTGTGTGTCGCTTCGAATGCCACCCAAAACACTGGTCCAAGTCGGTCTCACAAACGATGGATATCTTCGACATCAGCTGCTCTGTTGGATGCTGGCAGATCCGTCCCTCCGGATGCCACATTCAATGAAGTATGTAAATCCATGAGACGCCAACCGACTAGGAGCCTGAGAAATGACCGTGAGCAGTGGTGGATTGCGAAATATAGGGAAATAGAAAAGGCTGCGTCCATTGGCAATGCTCGCAACCTTTTCCGTTAGATTAGAGGTACCGGTCCACCGAAGCCTGGTGTAAGTGAGTTATTTAAGGAATCCGATGGGTCATGGAATCACTTTCAGAGATGCCGTCTGGAGCGTTGGGCGGAGCACTTTAGGGAACAATCCAGTTAGCCAACTTAAACGCTGCATCTTCCAAATATACCCACCGGCGAAACGATGCAGGTGGATATCAGTCCTCCATCAGAGATGAATGGAGATTATGCGGGGGATAGGTTACTTGAGAAAGTACAAAGCCACTGGACCGGATGGGTTGTCTCCATCTTTTTTCAAGGATGGAGTGGAAGCTTTGGTTTCAGAGTTAACAAAGATTCTGAGGGAATGGTGTGAATTGGGGATTGTGCCCACTTACAACAAAGGTGACAGATCCTCTCGTGAAAACCACAGAGGAGTTAGCTTGTCAAGTATCGCGTCCAAACTGCCCACCGGTCTTATTCTCCACCGATTATCCAGTGCCCACGAAATGTGTACGCGTGAAAATCAAGCCGCTTTCAGACCCGATCGGGGTTGTATCGACCACATCCTTACTCTTCGACAAACCTTAAAGCACAGACACATCTTCCATAGGCCCGCAATCTGTCTTTCTTGATCTGAAAGCGGTATTCGACTCAGTCGATCGCACAGTTCTGTGGCACTGCCTGTCATTGGAGGTTGTGCCAGAGGAATTTTTTTTCTCTTTTCCATTGTTTGTATGCGAACAGCTGAAGCCGAGTTCGTACTCAAGACGATCTTTCACCCGAGTTCACTACGAGAAGTGGTATTTGTCAGGGTTTCCCTCTTTCACCATTCCTCTTCGACTTCGTGATTGAATTGATTCTTGAGGTAGCCCTATCCTCGTGTGAGAATAGTGGCATCGATCTTTGTTCAGGCAGTAAACTGTCTGAGTTGGAATATGCGAACGATATTGTTCTTCTAAGTAGTGATTCAGATAAGTTGCAAGCTCTTTTAGATGGCCTTACCAACAGCGTAGGAATGTTTGGGATGCGTTTTGCACCTTAAAAGTGTAAAATGCTGCCGCAGGACTGGGTTGGCTCAACAGCAAACCTTGTGTTGGCAGGGGAAGCTCAGCTGAAGTGGATAAATTTCGTTACCCAGGCGGTTACATCTCACCAGGTAGACAGATATCGGATAAAGTATCATCGCTTATACAGAAAGCGCGTTCGGCTTTTGTCAACCTCTGTCATCTGTGGCGTCAGTGTGACATCCGATTGTCTGTTAAGGATAGAGTGTACAATGCGGTGGTTATGTCCTTTCTTTTACACGGTTCAGAAACATGGTCGTTGAGGGTAGAAGATAGGCGAAGACTGTCGGTGTTCGAGCACCGATGGCTTCGGAGCATTGCTCGAGTATGGTGGGAACACCGTATCAGCAATGTTGAAGTTAGACGTAAGGTGTTGGGCACCAGAGGTCCGTCTCTCGATCAAATACTGAATCTAAACAGGTTAAGATGGTTGTGACATGTGTAACGCATGCTCACCGATAGACTTCCTCAACGTACGCTGTTCTCTGAGGCAGGTGGTGATTGGAAGACAGGTGGAGGTGGTCAGTCCATGACATAGCAGAAAGGTATGACCAGTGGACTTGACCGAGTAGGACGTGTTAAACTTCTAGGTTGGGGTCCACGTGATCCGCCTACTAAATGGTTGGAGACATCAAGTGATATGGCTAGGTATCGCAGTCAGTGGCGTAGTTGCATTCGGACTCTTTCCTTGTCGTTTTGATTTCCCCTTGGTGCTTCAACCTTTTGGGTCGTTAGCACTATGCTTCCATTCTTTTTGCGCTTTATTGGACGATGCCGGAAGGTAGCAACCAAAACCAGAGCACATAAGCGCGAGGTTAATGGCTGAATAAACTGAACTGAAATTGAGACCTACTCATGTCCCCTGTGACTATAACTCTCCCAAGACCAAAAAAGATTTCAACTATTACTTGTCTAAGTTGCTCTGAAATGTGTGCCCTACGAACTTAGTGTTTGTTGCGAGTGCTTCAAGCGCTCTAGTTTGAAGCTGAACGAGACGGAAAGGCATATAGGAGGCCGATGAAACCTGAAATAGTGATCGACTCATCCAATTATTTTTGACCATGGGCTAATCTTAGAGAATACGAGTTTCTTGCACAAAAGCGGCATCAACCAGCCTGGCGTGCTCTTGCGTTTTTACAGCGTTTGACTTAAATTGGTTACCGCTGGTGCAGATTAATTCAAGATCGTCGCCCGTTTTATTCCACATTTGTGGAGACTGATCACACTGTCCAAACCAACGCCAAGCCAATCGTCCGCCACAGCTGCTACTCCACGATGACTATCAATCTTTTTTTAAAATAGAATTATCCAGCAGGTTATTAATAAAGTCAAAGGCACAAGGTCGAGATATACGTTGGACAGAAATCGAAGAGCCTGCTAATGCTGTGCATAGTTCAAGAGCCAGATACACTACAGCGCTGGATATCTGCATCCTCTGTTGCACTGTTAGTGACGCACAGTTGGATTCCTGCTGATTTCAGATACAACGTAGTACAGCGACGTCTTAAACGCCAACTGATCCGGAGCCCAGGGTACGACGATTAGTGGTGGCGGATTACAAAGTGTGAGATGGAGAAGGCTGCGGCGACCGGCAGTATCCGCAATCTTTCCCGTCCAATTGGAAGTACCGGTCTACTAAAGCTGTGCGTTAGCGAACTGATCAAGGAGGCGAACGGCTCACTGAGTCACACTCAAGACGCCGTCTGGGCTTTTGGATTGAACATTTTGGGCGATTGTTTAACTGGCTTTCATCCACAGCTAGTGTACTGAGTAGCACGATGGCTAGAGTACTGGATGTAGATACCGGTCCTCGGTGAGAGATGGAGGTTCGTGATATAAGCTATCTTAAACGACAAAGCCGCTGGACCGGGTGGTTTGTCTCCATAGATTTTCAAAAACGTTCGCTCAACACTGTCATTGGAGTCGACAAAACTCCTCGTTTTGATAAGGGTGAAGAAACAAATTCCAAAGAGTTGGTATGAATCGGTGATCGTACTAGTTTATAAGAAAGACAACAGGCCGTCCTGTGTAACCCACAGAGAAATAAGTCTGGTTAGCATCGTGTTCAAGCTGCTCGTGGGTATTTTGTACCGCTCATGTAACGCGTGAGAATCAAGTTGGGTGTAGTCCTGGTCGAGGTTGTGGTGATCACCTCTTCGCTGTTCGGTAGATTTTAGAAAATAGGCCTACAATCTTTGTTTTTCCTAATCTGAAAGTGGCATTTGTTCAGACGACGGCAAAGCGCTCTGGAGTACATCTTGTTGAAGAGTGTACCAGACAGGTGCATTTTGATCTCAAAATCCCTGAGCATAAATATCTAAAGCCAAGTCTATGCTAACAGTGATCTTTCACTGGAGTTTACCGCTCCTCGCCATCCTCATGACAAAGTGACGGTATTGAAATTTTCCCGGGTGGAACATTGTCAGACCTTGGATATGCATACAAAATAATTCTACTCGAAGCTTCCAGTAAGTTTCAGGCTTTTCTGGACAATTTGAACAACTGTTTGATATTGTTCAGCATGTTTTTTGCAAGTTTGAAGTGTAAGGCGCTGTTGCAGTTCTGGGTTGGTCCACCACCTGTTCAATCCTTTCAACCAATAACCCCACACTGCTGTGTTCTGATTTTGGTTATTACTTCTCAGTGTCGCGAGTTGAGGGCAAGAAGAATAAAGTGAAACAGGACCGAAAATAAAGCAACAAGTAGAAATCGCGAAGACAAAGAACCCGAATGCAGCAACGCCACCGATGGCGACATCTAGCCGTATTACCTACTATCTCCAACTACCCCGTGGGCGGTTTTCGTAGACCCTGATCCGGAAGCCTAACACGTCCTACTTGATCACGTCCACTGGTTAAGATTGTTATGCCTTTTTGCCATTTCATGAATAGACCACTTCGACCTGCCTTCAAACCACTACTTGCCTCGGATAACAGCATACGTCGAGGAAGTCAATCGATGGGCATATATAATGAATATCCTAACCATCTATATCTCTTTAAATTCAGTGCTTGTTGCGTTGATTGGTCCCTGGCTCCCAATATCCTACGCCTAACTTCAGAATTGCTAATGCGGTGGTCCCGTCGCTCTCGAGAAACACTCCAAAGACATCGTTGCTTGAACATCGACGGTCCTCATGCGTCCTCTTTTCGTAACGGCCGTTTCTGAGTCGTATGGAAGGGTGGATATAATCACCGCAGTGTACTCTCCATTCTTGATGGATAATTGGATTTCATAGGCGGTGGTGGATTGGTTAGACCGGAACAAAACCTTTAGGTATCTGGGTAGACTCTAAACCAAGTAGATGAGCTCTGTTGTCAAGACAACTTCATTTCTCTGGAAGGTCGAATTTCGGATGAGGTGTCATAGGATATGCAATAGGCACGTTTGAATTTTGTCAACGTTATTTATCTGTGTCTTCAACGTAACATCCGTTTACCTATCAAAGGTCAGGTGTACGCAATAGCAGTCAGACCAGTTGTCCCGCGCGATTAGAAACTTGGTCACTGTTGGCGGGGGATATACGAAGATTGGTGGTCTTCGAACACCGAAATCTCCGCGGCACTGCTGGAATCTGGTCAGAACACCGAATCAGCAATGCGGAGATTGGGCACACGAAGCAAGTCATTGGATGAGACACCAAGGCTCGCCAGCCAAGGTGATTGTGAACACACTTGTTTACGTTTCCTGGCTCCATCCACGTGTATTTACCTCCGCTTATCTCAGATTATGCTCTGGGATGGGTAGCTGTTTGGCGTGCTCGTGGTGAATGAATTGTGTGACCTAGCAAATCATTCGTCTTGTTGACACTGAAATCATCGTCACTTCTGCCGATGATCACGAGCATCAGGTCTATGCCCACTTTTGTGTTCAAAATCGACGGTAGTCTTGCAGCTACTAAACAATGCCTTAGACTACTTTGGAATTCATCTCTAAGCCCTATCATCAAAACGATTTCACCCATGTTGTATTTATTTTGATCAACCTTACCACCATTTTGTTAGGTACGTTCCTTCCATTCTTTCCGTATATGACCTTTCATTATCCCTTCTTTTTGAAGATCTATCAAAAGGTAGTCACTGCAGAATTACGCTGGCTGCTGCTCACACTTCTAGGCACCTCACCGCATCAGCAGTCGGACTCAACGAGCTCCATGAAGGCGTCTGATTCGAGTGCTCCACATGGGAAAAAATCGCCCGGAGAAATTTGCGATAGGATTCTTGTTTGTCTTGATGAAGTGGAGGTAAGACTGCCACAAGGCAGGCTATGAGGTACCGGTGCATCGTTTCTCACGGTCTGTTTTTGCCTGTTGGTGCACTTACATGGGGTTTTCCCTTACGAATAAATGCTCCATTTTATTTGGTCCATGAATGTTCGGGTTCCTGTTCTCCGTTCTCACAGAGGATGCGCACGCTCGTTTGGTAAATTGTGACAATATCCATCATTTGTTATTCAGCCCTCATATCATCAAGGTGGTGAATGATTTCGACGTTTAAATGAGACGGTTTGAGTGTTTCGTAGAGAAGTTGGTGGCATAGCAGTTGATTGATTCCTGAAGTACCACCCCTTATGATCTTCACATTTTTGTATGCGCTGAATTTCAAGTTGTTTTTCACTGCGTTCTCACAGGTATCACGTTTTGTTCCAGCGGCCTTCGGTTCTATCCCTCTCTATCGATAAGGTCCATTTATTGCGTGCTTCAATTCCCTACTTCAGTTCTAAGGATTAATTTTGCTGTCATTCCTCCATAACAATAAAATGGGCTATTGTAATTATGGATCCATTTTCTTCCACTGGTCATCATCGCCTGTGAGTTGAAGTCAATGGGTATTAAGCAGCAGCCTTCGGGCCTATACTTGATTTCACACTTACACGTTTGTTTATACCGTTTATTCGTCTTTGTCTAAGGTATCCGATAGTAACAGAGACGAAATGTCGCTTATCGGCGGATGAAACTAAAACCAACACTAGCACCATGTCCACAGTTCGAAAGTTCATCATTTTCCTTTTTGGTTTCATGTATTTTGAATATGCGTTTCTGAATTGACAGTAATTTCCGCAAATTATTTTTAACACACTGCTCTAGAGTAATTTCGTTTCGTTTCTTATTTCTTATCAACAGTGTATTTGGCCTATACATGATCTGCTTGAGCGTTTCCTCGAAGTTTGCATGCCAACCCCTGGAATGCAAATGAAATTGCTTCTTTCTTTGAAGGAAAAGGTGAGCTATTCACGGAGATACTCTTCTTGCGTATTCGAATGATTTTCCACTAAGCAGTGAAAACGCAAGCGAAGAAACGCAAATATCGTCATTTGCACTCACTGGTCGAGTCATTCGGCTCAGAGTCGATGACTGTGCACCACCGTCCCCGAAAATGTTAACTCAACTACCATCGAACTTAAGCTAAACATTTTGGGTAACGTGCTCACCGCAATGCCACATAATGTGTCCGTTCTTTTTGTTGTTTTGTTGACCATTTCACTTTGGTAATCAGCATTCATTTCTCTCCAGAATCATCTGACGATTCTGTTTGCATTTCACTGTTTTAGCTTTTCGCTGACAAGCAGTCAAATGAAATAGAATTTGAGAAGTATTCGGTCAAGGTTAGTTTCTGTTTGGTTTGATTTTCAGTCATCCCTCGACGGCAGTCGCTGTTTGCCATAATCGAAAATAACGATGAAGTTTCATGCGCACCACGTTCAAGACAGTCCCTATTGACAAATTCTACTGTTTTGTTAGCCTCGTTTTGACGAGGAGTGTGTTAAAATCTCGCTATTGATCCGGTATCTTCTTTTTTATAAGTGTATTTATGAGACATTTGAAGGCGTATTTATGGGGAATATCACGGGTACCTTCATCCGTTAGCGCACAAAGCTTGATCTCTCAGTCAAACACAAACAATGGTACCGATTCGCGAGATCCGAATCTAGGGTGCTCAGTAGCTTGAATAGTAACAAAGCATGTAGTCATAGCCATCAAATAGGTACACTAGAATATATAATATGCATTTGTCGTCGGCTTGAAGTCATGTCTGATACCAACGCAACAACGTTAACGGAAACTCAACGAAGATAGGAAGTTTCTGTTTTGTGGACTGTCCTTTGAACTCCACCTTTCACGCACAAGCCTCAGACCATCCAACCAGTCTGCACTGGGAAGCACCGGACTCGAGGTCCGCTCTTGTTAGAGCACATCAGTGATGCATATCTCCCGCCATACCTAGGGTTTGAACCCGGGCCTTCTCACTTCGAAAGAGTGTGTTACCACTGCACCACCCTGCTGCCGCTCGAGGTGATCCGAATCACCAAGGTAAGCTTATTCAGATGTCGTCCTCTATGGCAGCCAGAAGTGCCGTACAGCTTTGAATGGAGACGCTACCTGCCCAGTTAACTCGAAGCGAATGCCTCCAACCAGTCATATACAGCAGGATGGAAGGGAACGGTCAATAAATGAATGAAATCCGAAATTGTTTTGTATTTTCACCGTACAAGTTCTGACCTTTTTTGTTTCGTGTTTAAGGAGGGCGGAATTACAACCGGCTGTACAGCAATCACTGCACTGACTTCTGTTCTGATCGATGTCTCTCAGTGTCTGTAACCAATGAGAATCCTCATCCCTAGGGCCCTAGCCAGAATGGTGGGAAGCACCAACCGAAGCCAATACTCATGCTAGTTTCTTCCTACCTCTACACCAAAACATGACCGCCGCGTCGCTACTTATAGCCTTGCCTGGCGCGTGCGAATAGAGCATGGGAAGGTGAACTGTGGGAGGCATTCGCAAAACGCGCCCGAGTGATTGGAGGCAGTGTAGAGCGATCACTCTACTTAAAGGTCTACTATCCGTAACTGACGCACGACGATGAACCTCGCCATTGCTTACTCGATATTTGCTACCGGACGCGAATAACTGTTTGAAGACATCGATGGTCAAACACAGAAAGCCGCCGAACATCCTCAGCGGTAAGTGGCCATGCTTCGCAACCGCAAAGTGAAACAATGTGAGCCACGGCGACGTACACCCATCCCTCAGGAGAGAGCCGGATGTCACTTCGACGCCACAGGTGCCGCAGGTTTGCGAAAGCTGCTCTAGCTGTCGCTGTTTGTGAGCTGACCTCCTCCCCAACACCACCTCCAGCAGTTATCAGGCTCCCGAGGTACTAAATGCTATTAACTAATTCTAGCTGATCACCATAAAGGTTGAGTGCAGGCACAGGCGCCTGTCAATCTTCCACAAGTACTTTGCACTTGGAAGGAACGAAGTTCATGCCAAATGTGAATACTTCCATCGCCAAGGGGTTCAAAGCGTGCTGAACTACCCGTGCATTGTCACTCAGCAAGGCGATATCATCGGCATATTCTGAGTCAAAAACTCTGTCCCCCGAGAGGATATCAACTCCATCGCTCTGTAAACCGGACAGAGCATTTCGTAGAACATCCTCTATGGCAAAGTTGACGAGAATCAAGGATGTAAAGCAACCCTGACGTACTCCACTGGAGAAAACGGAAGGTGTCAAAAGCTGACCTTAAGCCCTAACCCGACTTGAGGTACGGCGATACGATTCTTGGAGAACGGACGTACTTATCAGGTACTCCATTTCTCAGTGAACAATTTCACAATAGTCCTGTTGGCTAGATTGTAGGCTACAAGAATGTCTAGAAACATGATGGTCGTTGGTCCCTGCAAAGTGTAACAGTGCTTTATTGGCTATCGGAGGATGGAAATTTGGTCGATACACTCGCAACCGGCGCGAAACCGAACCCGTTTCTCGTAAGCCTGCTCTTCATGCCTTTGACTTAGCCTTCGAAGTATGGCAGATGCTATCAGCTTCTACGCTGTTGGGATCAACGTACGTAGTTAGTGCAATCATTACGCGAGCCCATGAATATGAGGACAACAGTAGGTTCACCCCATCACGAGGTGACCTACTCTGAATTTCGAACCTTTGAGAACAGCACATGGGGAAGACCATTGAAGCCCGGCGCTTTTTAACGTCCTAAGGCTTATATTTACGTGAGGATCTTCGCCTCAGCATTTGGATCTGTCGAAGCAGCTCACGGTACGTGTGTCGGAATAGCTGTATGTGAAGTTAACACGGGAGTCGAGCTGAAATGTGTCTAGAGGTACTCCACCTAGGGTTCGAGTTGCCACTGCTGATTATAAATTCGCGAACGGTCAGCTTCGCAGATTGTTTCGCTCACCGCTACTGGTGACTCGAATGAGACAGAACAACTTACGGGGATTTCCCATGGCGACAGCACGTTGCCACCACCAGAATTCGCGATTTCTGCGTAGATATGCGTTAAATTCGCGTGTGGTCACGAGCCGTGTTTCGTTATACCCACTTTCAGGCGGTACCAACTGGCGTGCTTCAAGAAGACGCAAAAGATTCAGCAGAAAGCCAGGGTGTCACGACGTGACGTGACAGGCCACAAGTCACTAGGCCAGTGGAACGCAATGCATTCTTGATGAGTCACCATTGCTGGTTCGTGTTATCCGGTTGTGTAATTCCCAGCTTTTCAGCTAACGCACTTTGGAGGTCGGATCGGCGAGATAGATAGGAAGACCTACTGCAGTCTAACCTTCGTCGCCAGCGTTCGTTTGGAATGTCTACCAAAGCACGTGGACAGCTTGGTACAAACTATTGTGGGGTCGGAGTCAAAGGGCGTTACTCCATTACGAGCAACAATCTCTTATACAGCCCCGCTTTTTGTGGCCTAGTGCGATGTGGTCAACTTGAGTCCATTGCTGACTTGAAGAGGGCGGGCGCTACTTGGCGTACCAACGATTGGGACGTCTGAATTTTGTACTGACGATGGTCGGAGGAAGAGATAGAAGCCGTTTATCGTCTTCCAAACGACAGGAATCCAGCTCAAAAAGGTCCTCTAAATGCGCCTTGTCCAATGTTAGCCCACAAACTCCAACATTCCTTTCTGCCAAAATCACGGTATCACCCGGCTCGTTTTGGGTAAGAGATAGTGTAGCTTGTGGTAGACACTAGAAGAAAAGAATAAACAGTATTTCACCGTTTCTGTAGATTTCTCGACGATAGCTAGGTTAACTTTGGTAATGACAAACGGTCACTGTGATTCTGGTAGGAGTGTGCAAAGAATGTTCAACCGACACGAAAAGCAATGCAATATCCATAAATAAAATTAACGAAATGCCTAACAGTTACCCATTTTTTGGAGAAATTCATATAACACTCTTGAAGAATTTCACCAGTTTCTCCAACAGTTTTAAGCAAATATTTTAACTGCACAAATGAAGCTTCAGTTTCTTCAATTGGCACACGTCTTTTCACAGCTTTACTATATTTATTCACTGACTCGATTTGGATTTCCACGTGTTCATAGCGTTCGCCTTCGCTCTGCTTGAGAACTATTATGGAATGCAGGTAAGCCACGACAGACAACTCTGATGGGGGACAGAAAAAAGAAGGAGCCGTTTAGCGACCTGTTTAATGACTACTTTATTCCAGCTGCAATTCAGCCGATTCTTGATGTAAGGTATCACTTTTATTTCTAGCAACAGGGCTTTTGTACAATGCAACACCTCATTTTCATCACCTTGAGATCTCCTGGCTTCCAGTTCTTCCGAAAAACGGTAGGTGGCACTGCCTGCCTCGCAGGCAGTTGGCTACGCGGACACTTCTAAAGAAATCCCTCTAACTTCCTCAACCTATTGACTCCCGGTGAACAACCTTCCAGCTCCCACGCTCAATAATTTCCTGCCCCTTTTGGTTTTTCAGTTTCCCGTGTTTAGTCCCTTAAATGTCACCTGGCAGCTTTTTCATAATCGAAAACAAAATACTGAACCCGAGACAGCTGATATCTGATGAAAAACCTCGCTCGTTGCCGCCGAGGCCTAGTTTGTACAAAACAGCTACGACGGCGAAGTATTGCTGAAATACTTGTTGAGAAATCAACCCTCTGGTGTTATCTCCTTTCCCATCACTTTTATCCCATTTGTCACCTATAATTCCTAGTCTCATTTCCTCTACAGACTGTCTATGATTCAGGATCATATATTTTTCATATATATACATATATATATATATATATATAGTAAAGGGAAGTCTAGGCATCCAGCTTGTTTTCCGGAATCAAGCGGCACCCTCACAGAGCGGGTGTTTGAAACCAAAAATCTATTCATGTACCATTTGGTAATGATTTACTAATGTTCCGGGAGTAAATTGATTAAGTACCACTCAACCGGTAGTTTATTCGATCTGCTCCTGGTCTGAACAATTAATGGGAGTTCCTCGACGGAGCACAACTTGCATGGAACTGGTAATGACGCGTCCTTGTTTGGTGTCGTCACTTACGGGCGTTGCCGTCGACGTGAGCTCACTACTTTCTCCTTTGGGATGGAGTGGTCACGCGTTCCTCAAATTTCACCTAGTAACTGGGTGGCCACATAGCTAATCCATTATCAGTGTGCACCGTTTTGAAATGTTTAACTGCTGCTGACTGTTGTCTGGTGTGAAGATCCATAACGTGTTGAAGTTGAGTTCCCTATCTGTTCTAATCTCTGCTACTTAGTTACGAGCTTGACGGCAGCATTTAATAGATACTTTCATAAACTGATGCAAAAATCGCGCTTGTGTTCTGAATCATGTCTGACTAAGGTGTCCATGCTGCACCATCTAAACCGCTAGTAATTTGGTCCCTGAATTTTTCGTAGTGCTTTCTAATTGGCTGTAAGTGATGAATGTGCCTTTTGCATGCATCTTTTCGACGTCATCTCTTCACAGATTTATTCAATACTGAAACGATTGAAAGCCTTTCTGCTCCTAAATGGGCCCGAACGATTCAGGTATGGCCAGATATTGTGTGTGTGTGTGTGTGTGTGTGTGTGTGTGTGTGTGTGTGTGTATAAACGTTTCTTATTTGGTCCCAGTTACTACGATCAGTTCTCATTTCCATCAGAAAAAGAAACAGTTGACATATCCTTTCGTCTACTCATCAGTCATGCTTTTTTACTAATTAATTTGGTGGTTTGAATGTTATAAACAATCGCTAGCAACAGCTGTTTAGAATTTCTGTTTTCCTAACATGTCATCCATAGGACTGTTGCCAGTTTCATTCAGTAACCTCGTTTGAGTGATAAATGCCTTTATTTCGCAACTATTAGGGATATTCGAAGACTCCTTTTCATGAGTTTAGTCATCTCGTCATTTGAACCGCATAGCCGTGAGTGGTGCGGGGGAAACGCCTACGTGAATCTCGTTTCCTGTTAGACATAAATAGAGTTACGGAATTGAGGGACTCGTCGGCATAATTCTATTCATTTCAATGTCACTTTTTGGAAGTGTGAGAAAGTAGACCACGTAAGACCTCAATCGCAGCTGGGCGACAGTGATTCTGTCTGCCACCAAAGAATTGCAACTTATTCACTGTTTCACTTCTTGAGATTAGGTTTGCCTATCCACCAAGTCAATGGTAAGTGTTCGATCTAGCATGCAGACTTATAGGTCTTCTATACTATCAGTCTTACTACACTTATTGTCAGTAAAGTGCTCGCCTGTTTCCCACGAGCTTGTTTAATCCGCTAATCGCCGTGCGATTAGTACTTGTCATCTGATAGTCGATCGATTCCAGCTGATACAGTGCTCACTCTTGTTCGTTGTCCTACGTAGATGTGTTTCAGAAAATATGTAAATAGCGCTTTGCGTTCCTTTTCCAATTTAAATGCAAAATGATAGCTAAAATCTTGTATATCTGTGACAATTATGCATTTTGTAGGAGAATTCAGCTCCATTTCCTATCATCCTTTCACAGCCCGTCGACATGGAAAACATTCCTTGGTTCCAGCATCTACACTTTATTCGCATTTTTCCTAACCACAGATGGTTCTATTCAGCCTAGGGAAATTCCTTGTGATCCAAGCAAAGCTTTTCTTATTTGGAATCTTTATAAGGTACGTTATCACGTTCAGTAATTAGGGTTTCATATTTTTTTTGCCTTTTCTGTTTATCCTGATAAGGTATCAAAGAAGTTTATTTTTAATTCATTTTGAGGTACAGGTGTATCACAATTGAGCTGTTCAGACTAGTATGAATAACGGAAAGTTCCGACTCTGAGCCCAACCAAAACAGCGCCAGGTTCCATGGGTTGGATGGGCTAGTCAGTTTGCGAACAAAAAACTTATCAGAACCAAGACCCCAGCGACTGCGACAATTTTCGAACCTAGACAGGAGTGTTTCATTGATCAGTTCGCTCAAAGCCACCAGCTCTCGGAAACCTGTAGAGAAGCGTTGTAATTCGTAGTATTTTGTTGCTTGAAGCTGGGTTTCATTTTAGTGTGTCGCTTGTTTATGGAAGCTTTTTGTGACTCGTGGAGCATTTCCTCCAACATCACGGTTGTTTGTGAAGCACCTTCTGAAGGACGTAAACTTAGAAACATTTCAGATGATTATCACAAGCAGTGAACAGCGTTCTTCTGTGAACTCAGCATTTTGTGCCGGATCTTTCTTCCCTGGGGGGAGCTCGACCTTACCGTATGACCGGACGAGACGCTCGGTATTATATCAACTATGAAGGATATGAAAAATAATACCGTAGACGGAGAAACGTTGACGAGAGCATGAGTAACTAAGTGGACTTGAGTGTGACCAGTCTAGTTGGCCTAGTATGGTCGACGGTCTCGAATACAACCATGCCATCCATGACTCATTGCACTGTGATCAAAATCAGTTCATTGTTGAGGCAAAAGACGAGGATGCCTTCTGGTGTTCCGGTATTGAAAGTACCCGAATGTTTGTACTGAAAAAGCATTACGTTACTTACGGGAGTCGAAATCAGAAAAGTCGCGTGAGTTGGATTCGTTCAGTGTCAGTCTACCACAACTGAATTCATAACAGCCCGCTTAACCCTACGCATAGATTTGTACAGCTTTTTATGAAAGCTCGTTTGTTACAGATGATGTGCCCGGTAATTGTCTATGCCAAAATGTAAAACCGATTGCGTTTGTCAAAGCGTTGTCTGTCTCCCGTGTAGAATTTGTACGGACCATGGTAGACTTTCGACAATCATCGATTCTGTCAGTGCTGTCTTGACTCTAGCACTAAGGACTAGACCATTACCAGCTTGACCAGGTTCCGTTCCCTTAACACCTATAGAAAGAAGCAGATGAAGCTTTGCTGAGGAATCCGAAGAATTCATCAAACGGCCGATGGTGTCCTCACCGCAAATCCGAACTTTCGGGATTTTACACGTAACATGAACCCCCATATTACAACCAAAATTTCCAAGAAGTCTTATGCATTGTAATAACTCTGCGGAATGCATTCACATGCCTTAGTGGTTTTTGTCTTCTTTGAATAATCGTCATATGAAGGTTGAAAATCAGACTAGCACTTCTGCCCGAGGCACTGTTGTTGATTCCGAAAGTCACAACTCCCATTGGGAAAAATGATACGTGTGAATAAAGGAAGCACGGTTTCTTACGGTGCAAGTAAGCCATTCAACATATTTTTCCCCTCGGCTTATCAGCGAACGTCAAGACCTAACTACTCTTATCGTTATTGGCAACAAGAATAAAAATTTGCACCTCCGGAATATCAAATGCCGTCATTTCAGTTCAGTCCATCCAGTCCTCAGCCTCGCATTTCTGTGCTCTGGTTTTGGTTGCAGCCTGACTGCGTCGCCAAGCTGGGGACAGAATGAATAGAATCACTAAGTGAAAAAAGCTGAAAATACAGTAATAGGCGGAAATTACAAAGATAGGAGAAGCACGTGAATGCAACTACGCCACTGGCTACCACACCCAGCCATATCACGTAACGTCTCCAATCATCTTGTAGATGGGTCTCATGGACCCGGAAGTCTATGAAACCTTACTTGGCCAAGTCCAGTGGTCATGGTTTTCATACCTTTCTGTTATGTCATGGACTGACCACCTCGACCTACCCTCCAACCACTACGTGCCTCGGAAAACAGCTTACGCCAGGGAAGTTTATCGATTCGCGTGCGTAACACGTGTCTCAGTCACTAACTTGTTTAGGTTCAGTGCTTATTCCAATGACTGACCACTGGTTTCCAATGCACTACCCCTAACCTCAGCATTGCTGATACGGTGCGCTCACCAGATTCGAGAAATGCAGTCTGCTGGATATGTGTAAGAATCTGTTTAACTCGAGGTGCTTTGAAGGCATTATTCGGTAGAGGTTCGATGATCACAGCTACCCGCTGGCCCGTTTTTCCTATTACATGCTTACACAAGAGTGTATTGAAATGGGTATTTACTACATAGCTACGAATGTCCGCTGCATTTCTCGGGATAACCAGCAATCAGACCCTGAGACTTTTAGTTAGGAAGAACCATATTATGTCCCACTAGATCAGTTGTGATAACGATCCGGACGACAGTGGATTACCTTCTACTACCACTTGTATAGTGTTTTACCAAGTAATGGCAGTTGTTTGTAAAACAGCCTTATGAAGCAACAGTTGAATGCTAGACAAAGATCAATTATTAAAAATTACCACAGATTCCTAATCAGAGCTATTACTTCTGTTTGCTGTCCCACACTTCAATAAGACCATATTCTCAGTGATTTCGATATCTTCATCCGCTGTTGTCAATTTTTTCTTTTTTCTTGGTTTTCACATTCACCAGAATGATCTAATCAAGCTTCTCAATCAGGAGGCGCTAAATCTTATGTGTGATTCGCTCTCACGTCGAAGTTTAACCTTTACGCCACATCCAGACCAGGAATTCGAAACACAGAAGCAAATTTTCATTGAATCAGAAACTGCGATTCATCGATGGCTGCGCAACGAACTGTTCCCGGCGGTGATCAATAGGTGCCCTCAGTCTATCGTAAGTTCGTCTTGTTGAGTGTTTGTTGCTACAACATTTAGAAGCTTTGAAACATCGACGTTTAAGTTTTCCTCTTCCCCACTCTCCTACTACTACCACTATCGTAATGCAGAAGACTAATAAGAATAATAACAATAATAATAATAATAACAATGGTAATTGGTGTGACACTGTTCGTGTTATTCCGTTTTCCATGTTTTGCTACCGACTACTATAACAGTAGTCAGACTCTGTGACTGGAATACGCATTCTCCTCATTTTTAGTGGTCAGTTCTGATCTTTGCTCTGGCTGATCGGCCATCTTGAATCTGGCCGTTTTACGCTTGGATTACCAACAGACGGTGTTTTCTGCTTGGGACCGTTGGTAATTCACCTTGAATTATCACTAACACAAATTATTTCCCGGGAAGTTTGACCGTCTTCTGAAATTATATCGACCTCAGGTGCGTCTGTTCGGGTGACAAGCCAACGTAGATCGTGGACGAGTGATTTGCTGTCTACAGTGGGTGAAAAATGATTGGATTGAGCCCTCGTTGATGGGCATGTAAGAATGATAGCCGTCAAAGAAGAAGGCTTGTGGTTCGCTTGTGATAATGACGGATACACTGTCTTGGTTGGTACCACATAGAAACTTAGTTGACACAGTTCCCCGCAGGTCACCTTACGCACGTGAAAAGTACGTATGTGACTCATTATGAATTTCACGTTTCCTCCCATAAAGTTGTATATCTCGGAAATTAGCTTTTCGACGCTAAATATCTCCACATCATAACCGAGATAGAGTTCAAGTAAGACGTTCCCCTTCGTCTAGCTATAAAAAAAGTTCACAGTATATTCTCATCTGTTCCGGTTTCCCTATTGTGGCGATTTCGAAATTTCCGGTTATACGTTTATTACCCCGAACGTATGAGATTTCAATCCCGCTATCGCCGGTCACTTTGGTGGTGAACAGCAATCTGACGTCATCCGGATGGTCATCACGCATGGCCCATTTGAATCTCCAAGCCCCAGATTCATGGTTGCTGGTTATCAAACATTAGCTACCGTGTCTACTCTTTCCCCTGCACTAGTACAAGCATGTGATGAAAAAAGTAGCAGTGTACACGAATTTTTTTACCTTTGCAGTAACATCTCATCCGGTTGTCGGATATCGGATGTTGTTATCTCGCACATAAGCGGTACATGTGGCTTTGCCAATACGTCATCATTGTGGCACTTATCTGCAGTGGATCAAGTCCTTTTTTGAGGGGGGGGGGTGGTTAGAAAGGTCAGAATCGTGTAGTCAACCCTTAATGTGGCTGAAAATTTCTCATCGTGGATCATTCATTGATGTCCAACGCTATTTACGGTTTGCGGAGTTCGTTCTGTCATTTTGGGATGAACTATTATTACCCTCACTCCCAAAAGTGAATCTCAAGAACGTTACCAACCAGTTCAGTTCAGACAACATTAACCGTGGACTGCGTGCAGTGGTTTTGGTTGCTATCTCCTAGCGGCAAACTCAATAGGAAATAATAAGAAGGAAAGAGTATGAAAGGAGTAAGTGGAGAACTACAAATAATGATGTGAATTCGACAAAGAAAGTTTGTGGATACAAGAGCGCAACTGATCACGACACCTAGTCATTTTCTCTGACGTATATAACCACTAAGTAGGAGAGTCTATTTCATCTCATCCAGAAAGTCTAACGCGCCTTACATGACCAAGTTCATTGGTTAGACCTTTCATACCTTTCTTCCGCGTCATGGATTGACCATCCTCACTCATCTTCCAACCGTTACCCACTTCAGCGAACACTGCGCCGAGAAATCCTGTCTGGGGACATGTGCAATATGTCTGAACCATCTCAGCCTGGCGAGCCTAGGTGTTTCATCTAATGATTTCATCCGTGAACCTGAGACTCCGCTGAAACTCAGCGTTGCTTATACGGTGTTCCCACCAGATTCGAGCAATGGTACGAAGATATCGGTGCCAAATGCCGACGATCTCCGCATATCCTCTACCCGTAGGGGCCATGTCCCCGAACCTTACGGAAGCGCTGGTCCTGACTGCTGCTGTGTACACTCCACCGTTGATAGATAAACAGATGTCATTGTGACGTCACAGGTGATTCAGGTTGGCAAAATCCAAACGAGTTTTCTATATACGATCCTTACCAACCACCGTGGAATAAATATTAAACTAATTGTAATACAGTTCTATCATTCCTTGTAATTCGCTGTCTTTCGCATTTTTGCAAGTAGGATTCCCCAGGGCGATCCGAATTCCGTCTAAGTCGGTTGAGTCAGTTGCTTGCATTACGTCATATGCACATTGTCTTACTACTGTGATCTTAATCTGAAGTGAGCTTTCGATTCCGTTGACATGTCAGTACAGCTCGACCGCCTGGTTTAGTGAAGCAAGCAGCACGTGGTCGTCTGATCAGAATGGCTGACAAGAGCAGAACCGGTTAGATTAGTGGACCAATCAGCGGCTAACATTCGTCTGAACCGACCAGAACCGAATCAACCAATCCGGGCGCAACCAGATAAACCAGACAGACGGGCCGTTTGGGTCTATCAATAGACTACACCCCGATTCCAAACCAACCATGGATGGCGCAAAACGGTGTGCTCACTGGCATCTGTGGCGGAGAGGTGGACTGGGCACCGGAGATGTTTAACCTCATCCGAAGGGCGTACGAGCTGAGCATTCAGTCGTCGGCCCCCACGCTTCGTCTCGCTGCGCTGCAGATTAAGCTTTGGATAACTAAAGGCTCCGGTTGTGGATCCCTAAGAAAACCACTTGCTTTAACTTGGGCAACCTGGCACTATCGCACTCACAAACAAATCACGGGCTCGAACTATCTACCCCTTCCTCCCCGATTGTACCATGCTTTGTTTGGGACACTGCCTGAAATCAGGCGGGTGTGAATATATATATATATATATATATATATATATATATATATATATATATATATATATATATATATATATATATATATATATATATATATATAATCAGTAGACCAGTAAGCTTTTATGCATGGTTTTCGTTACGATCAGCATATATCTTATATGAACGATATAATCTGTGCCAACAAATAGAGATGATTCGAAGGTAGAAGACTTTTCTCACCAGAGCTAGTGAGACAGAACATAACAGTGGTTGTACTGGGTACAAAATCTTGCGTTGGTTTCGAAGCAATTAGCTGGCTGGGAACTATAAAAGTTAATTCTTCTCACCCAAGGAACCGTACCTCTCCCAGCATTCCAATGTGGGGTGTAGTATCATTATATCCACAGAAACCAAGATGAGTGAGGATAATCTGTTCATGAAAAATAACGAAAACCTGTATTGGCGTCCTGGGTGGCATACAAGCGGCGTAAATGTTGGAGGGGTAGAGACTTTTGATGACATCCGCATTTATCCAAATGTTTTTCCTCACATCTGCATTTTTCTTCTGATATCGAGTTTTATTTCACAATAGACCGAAACTGCCACATCTGGTTGAAGGTAGCGTTTGCTTAGCTTTTTCTTGGGACTGCTGATGTTTGTTTTGAAAACTACCGATATACGGGTACCCGTTTTAATATGGCGTCACCCAAAATGATCATGAGTTGACGGTTTCTTGATCCATCGTCAGCCAAAGCATCTTAATGCCCTTTTATTGACTAATGGTGGTCAAGTGTTTGCTTACCACGTCGAAAGTCAGCGATTCAGATCCCCACCATCACCGGATACTTCGGTAGTAAACAGTAATCGGCTGTCGTGTGGCTTGTTACCACACCTGTCTTATTGCGGTCTAATGTAGTTCTCCACTCGAAGACTCGGAGTCCGGTTGCCGGTTATCTCTAATAGTTCAGTGGGCCCTTGTGGTTATGGGGTATATACCCCTTCCACTGCACCCATGTACAAGCATGTAATGAAAAATGTCTACTAGTATTTGGTGCATACACTTGCTGTACATTTTGAAAGAGATAAATTGCAGTTGCTTCTCATAATGATTTTTTTTCCAGCACCTAATCATCAATTTTGTCATTCGGCGCGTGAAGCAACTAGAGGCACATAGTTCAGTCAACGAGACACCCGATCTTGCAGCGTCCGGTGTGTCAGTCTGTCCGTTTTCTTGGCCTGATTTTGCCATTTCTTGGACCGAAGGTTTTCTAAACGCAGTCTCGCTGACCAGTGGTGGTTCCGAAACCGTTTATTTGACCCCCGGGGACAAAGTCAAAGCCTATATGACGGGTTTGGGCAGTCTTGATCCGAAAGTTGACCCATTGGGGGATCTGCGGAAACTGGCGAAACAGTTGCGTACGATCGAAACGCTGCGCAAAGTGTGAGTTCTTGTTTACTCTCTAGGTCCCCGAAATCACATCAAGTCTTGATAGCTTCTATCCCGTCCGCGTCAGTTTCAGCTTTCAAACCAGATAGAAAGTAATAACTTATCGTGAAGCGATCACCTTGTATTTTTAATTGATCAGGAACTTTATTTACTGGGGCGGGTTTGCCACCCTCATTTTTTAAATGACTTTTGTGTAGTTTATTTTATTTGGGCTACTCGTCTTCACATTGATCCGTCGAAGTAGAGATCGGCGCTTCAACTGGCCTCGCTATAGTCTCCTGGCGATACTCAAATTCCACCCTAACTGTTTCATCATAGTTTCTTCCGCATGTGCCTATTCTGCGGTCACTTTTGTATCTCCGTGTAATTTTCTTCCGTTTTTTACCGTTCATTCTCAAATACTGTTCGGCAGATTGATACTGTGCAGATGTCGCTTGCCAAATCTGATATTATATTTGATTAAAACAAAGACCTAACCATGGTATCATTATCAACAGTACAGTGTACTCCATCGTCACAGTATTCTGCTTTTACATGTCTTAGTACATCTCCGTGCGATCTTTCGGAATATTCGCGAGTTCACTTTTCCGGTTGAATCGTTGCTTTCGAAAATTAAATTCGTTTTGCCTCTTGTTTGGGTGCATCGGCATTCTCTATTTGATTTGGTGTGGAACTGTTGCGTACTCACATATGAGTTAGTGTTGCTGAACTAGTCTGATTTCATCTCAAACAGACGATTACTACCCAGATTCCCGTTGTTTTGTTTTGTGTTCGTTTTTGATTTTTGCTTTAGTTATGGGTGCCGATTATCGCTGGCCAATTGTGACGCACAAACGGAACTTTCAATCGCCTATCGCATCTTGGATATTCCCTTTAATCTGGGTATGTCACTCTCTGGTGGCGTAGATGGCTTAACTGCCAAATATTTGGAGGTAAGCCCGTGATTATCGAGTTCCGTTCCCGTGTATTTCACAATCATGAGACATTTATTCATACAGAATCCATGTTTTTCATTCCCTGCTCAGATCAAATCTGTTGCTCCTTAGGTGCTGCTGCGTGATGACAGAATTCACACCGCCGGTTCCGCTTTTGCTTATGAGATGCCCATAGGCGGGTATACCATTTCAAGGAGAGCAGCAGCTGTATGTAGGTTGCTGTCAAACGGAATAGAAGTCAGCTGAGTTTCGTAGGCTAGGTAGTAAAGTTAATTTTTGTAATGTGCTGGGATCCGATTGAAGCTGAATGCATTCCATATTTTGATCACCTAGACGATTCGACTAGACCTTGCTCTTCACGAATACCCCATTACTGTGCGAACAGGGAGTATCGAAAAGCTGCTTATGCTTTCGTCATCCTCGTTGCCTATACAGTTTGCTGTCCCTGCGACAACTGACTATTGTATATCAGACCCGAATTAGCAGCTTGCTACCAAACTTGATAGTCACTTAAATGACCACATTGCGACAGTACCTTTTCGCCATCGCGAATCACCACTGTACTAAAGTATTACATTTTAGGTTCTGCTCACTTTTTCTGCCCAATAACGTGATTCGATAGCACTGTTTTTCTTGTCTACGGAATTTTTACCAGCGAATCTATTAGCCGCATTCTTTTTCTCTTTCAGGACCGAAAAATAGACCTAGAGACGTTCCATCAAGGCTACGCACTGGACTTATGTCGACGAATCAAAGTAGCACTTGAGCAGTCCGACAGTGTTATCGGTTTTGATTATAACACACAGCCAATTGATCCTTCCCCTTCTGCGGAATCAGAATCACATGCCCATGATCCCAAAGCCTTGGTGCTGCAAGCATGCGTAGTGGCCGAGTGGATAACCGTTCCCCTCTGTCGCATCAAAGTAGTTTACAAACTCGCCTCGTTAGCGCCCTTACCATGGCCGAAAGAACTGTTGCAGTTGGTGGACAAGGTATTGAGCCACGCTCGAGCCAACAAACTTTTGCACTCAAAACCTGTTACATATGGTCGTGCCATTGGTCTGTCTCACTTCAAGTATGCTGCACGCATGCATCAGCTATCACGTCTAGAACGTTTGGTCAGTATCGCACGGGTCCAAGAAATACTCTCCAGGTTTGTCATTCAAATGCATAACATAGCACGCGCATTCAGGTTGTCATTGTGTGCTCTGGAAACCTCAGTGATTTCACCTTGGATATGAATTGCTTCTACTGATTTCTATGAAATTGCTTTATTTCGTATAATCAACCTACTCGATGACCCTTCAGATATGCTATTCATATTTTCCTCTTATGTCCGTCACGATTAGTTTCACTGCGGTTGCTTTTTGCTCTGAATTTTTACTCTTACTTCCCCTATGCAGATATTCCCTTTCAAATATTTCCTGTGTGGAAATCGATAGCGATGTCTCCATTGACATAGCGCGTCACGCCGTATGCTGCATAATGTACAACTTCTCAAATCCGTTTTCCGTTCGCTCAGCGACCAACACATTTGATACCTCTGTGCCCAAAATGAATGAGCAAGTGTTACGTGATTCGGCGACAATCGCACGTGAACTGATTGTCTGTGAGGAGTGGGCTGTTTGGTTTGCTCGTGTTCGAATGCAAATTATCACGGAAATGGCCTCGGATCTGTCCATTTTGGATGAAAACACCCCAGATTGGGAAGAATTCAGGCAGTCTATATTAGAACAACGTGTTTCTTTCGTCTTAGATCAACTGGACGAATCCACCGAATGCTTGTACAGTGCACTTGTAGGTGACTCGAACCAAGACTCTCGCCCTGGAAAAATACCGCCACCACACCACCTGATCAAACGATTCTTAGGATTAAATTGTCTACGATCAATCGAATTTACTCTGCGTTTACTGCCGTTTAACGAATCCAGTCAGGTATAATATCGTTATTTTTATGTTTTGTCTCTGACTGCCGCATTCATATTTGCATCGCTCACATTTGTCATAGAGTCAGAATGTATGGCGCTTTGCAAATTTAATTTCTTTATGGGTCTGTTCGAAACATTTAATTGAGTCCGAAATTAACGAACTAACTGTAGATTTCTAGAAACAAACCTGCAAAGCGTGTCAGTGACGTGAGGAATCATACCAATGGCTTGCGTCTCATATGCTCGGTCATCCCTGCACCGAATTAAAATGTATATGATCATAAGGAAATGAGGTCGTAAAGCCTCATTTATGAGTAACTGTTCAAGCGACCTCCTGTTTCGAAAGCGGTACCTTTTCCCTGCATTTTGAGCCGCAAATTCCAACGGGCATAATCCACAGTCACAAGCTACCTCTGAATGGTAGTTTAAACAGTGTGAGGACTTTCAGTGTGGAGTTGACTTCCAAAGGCAATGAGATCAAGGTCCAACTTCTGCTTTTCAAACGGAGGCATGAAGAATATGCCCGTTACTCAAATTACATTGCAGATCAGCTTCGGGATCACACTGTCCAAACCCTTACAAACATTTTTGGTGAAACGACCCTGTTGTTCAACAACCAATTTTACCATCTCTAACTTAGTAAATGGGAAGTAGACGGTTCGGCAACGTACTGTGATTGACAACCGTAGGTGCGGTCGCTTCAAGTCCGGTTCTTTGAGAGAATACTACTTCAAATGCCTCATTCGCACTTGCAGTCTTCAGTCCGTGATGCACTCTGACGTGTAAACTGGATTTTCAAGATCGACCAACAGCTAGATGCAACCCAAGAAGCGCAAATTGGAGAAGGACAGCTGGCCCGTCCTTCAGCACAAACGTCCTGTCCCATGTTCGGCATTACCTCTCACAGACCAATGGTCAAAGCATTTTGGAGATCATGACATTCTGATGTCCGTGACGTTCTCTGAATAGGCAGCTCCTATCGTGGTCGTACACCATCCAAACGGTTCGATCAGGATAAATGCTGACTTTTCTACTGGATTCAGCGTACTGTCGGAGCGAACTGCTGTTCGCTTCGAGTCCCGTAGGATAGTCGTGATTTCGAGCGGGACCACTTACTTCGCAAAACTTACTCCATCCGAAGCCTAGTGCCAAGTAGAGGTTGCCTCGCCGTCCCGACTACTCTTCGCTATCAATACGCTCGGGGTTTGTATCCGTGTAAGAGGTTACCTTAGGGTTAAAACAAGTCCGGCCATTTTCCAGCTGCGGAGGAATATCATGGTAACTGAACTGTCGCGGACACCTGCATACCTTGACGACGTTTTTAGTAACGTATCAGGCTCCAGAGGAACTCGACCTTCATCTCGAAAAGTTCAATTTTTTGCGCTTCATAACCGAAAAATGCCAGTTCTTTCGCACATCCGTGAAGTATCGGCGATTCTTATTCAATGCCAGTGACCGACACCCCGATTCTGCAAACATTTGAATAGTTTAGCAAATACCTGCACCAACTGATGTTTTCTCTCCCAGTTGTTCAATCCGGACAGAACAGAGCTGTTTTATGTCGGGCGCCACACCAGATCGCGGATAGCGGAACGGTCGGTCCTGCGATTGATGATGAATAGGGTGAACTCACTAAATAAGCGGTCGTGGTCGATCAACGACAGTACTCGAAGATGTGGTGGGATTTTCACCTGGTTAGCATTCTCAACTCGAAAACGCCACGTAAATTTATTGACAGCACTGTGACATGGCGAGTATGACCCCCCACGAAATAAGGCCATAATCCGTTGTCGTGTCCTGCTTACCCTACAAGATTTCCAGGAAAGGTGAATGAACCATACCATTGGCCATTGGCTCATTTGGACCAACGCTGCTGCCTTGCAGGATGCGCATGGCTGCGCAAAGACCAGAGATGCATCCGCGAATAAAAGGATCTGCTCTGAACTGGGTGGCGACTAGTACAACAGACCACAATACAACCGACAATAACAATTTTGTGATCGACCGTCCTCTCTCGTGCGGATGACTCACATCATATGTGAAAACTTACGCATTCCCTCACTTTGTCCCCCTTTCCATTTTTTTCATTTTCACTATGACGTTCGGTGGACTGTACCGGCTGTGAAGCCTTCAATGGAAAACTCTGCCATGTACACTCGTTCCTCCTCGACCAGCTTCCGAGTCCCACCGAATCCGCTACCATCTGCTGATGTCCTCCTTCGTCTTCGATGTTCATTTAAGCTAGTCACGTTCAGTGTGCGAACCATTATGCGTATGGGACAGCAGGTGGGTTTCGTTCGTACGCTTGGGTCCCTTGCCATCGATGTGTTGCATTCAAGACTGCAATTCTGTCATCCGACTGTTGCTTCTGTCAGATCCTTCTGCGAAATTTCGCTTACGCTTTTCTGGGTACCCTCAAGCTGCAGTGTCCGGCCCTGCTGGCGTTGGTGTGGTTCTCGGTGAGAGAACCGAAGCCGTACTGTTACACGGGATCTAGGTAGACAGTCGGCTATGCGCAGTAAGACTTAAAGGTATGGGCAATGTGAACGGTCGCTACTTGTTTATCATTTCGACCTATGCATTCAACGATTGCAGCACATTAAATCCAAGATGATTTCAACCAAAAGCCGCACGACATCTTACATAAAGGAAGTCTGGCTGATATTGTCGTCTTGGGAGAAGCAATAAATGCTACAATAGATCCTCTGTCGTCGAACAAGGTAATTTCGGCTGAATACCTGCCGTCCGGAAAGCAAAACCGTTCTCTACTCTACGTTCTGAACATCACCTGTTTCTCGTCAGTAGAAACTTAAAGCGTCCCAACCGCTTGTGCGCCACGTCGCGTGTTCCATCTTCGAGTCAGCAGTAGATCCAGATTGACAACATCGCAATAGGTTGTATATAAGGCTGCCGTTTTTACTGGGGCGCCCCTCTTGTCTCCGACCACTCACCAATTAACACCGAACTGTTCATGTACTTCGGTGAGCGTTCCAAACACACATTACAACGAGAGTTAGATTGCGATAGGCTTTCCTGTCCATCTCGCCTACCCGTTGAAAAAACCAACGAGTTTGGTTGCTATAATAGTAGTAGATTATATTTTGCATAATCTGATTCGTCAGACAGTGTGAACGGCCTGCTTCCCCTCGCTTTGGTAATCGAATGCACGACTCTGTTTCTACTTCCGATGGGGGGTTCAAGTGATACTCCCCAAGGATTTCCAGTTGTTGAGGTCGGAACAACTACATTAGCCCTCGGCCAGCTTAACTGGTTCTTAAAGTATTCAGCCCAACGGTCAAGTCTTTGCTGTTTGCCATAAGTAGGCTCTCCATTTCTGTCGCATATCGGGGTTTGCCGTCCGCCGGTGTCGTGAATAAGTTTGAACAGTCTTTGACTGTTACCTGAGGTAGCTCCTATTTTCATTTCTTCGCGATCATTCTGAAACCTTTTTGTAGCTGGAGTTTGTAGCTTTCTACGTTTCTTATTTGTCTTACAGTTCGGAGATGACGTTTTTGCTCTGTTATCCCATTCGACTCTTGCGAAATCCAGTCTTTGATGGACATCGGATCTAGGACCACAGGCGAAACCTGCTGCAACATGCATTTCCTGTTTGATAATGGCTCAGTGCTCGTCGTCGTAGTCCCTAGCTCATGTGCTAACTTCTGTTTATAACGTGTGCGGACTTCTGGATCAGACAATCGTTTGACAACTAATCGGGTGTGCGGTTTGCGACGATGACCATGGAGCTGGGGAAATAATCGCAATAAAATTATTGTATGGTTCGACTCTACGTACATGGACTAGTAAGATCTACAGTTGTGAACAGAACTGCACCACCGGTATCTTACGGCGATATGAATATTCTGGCTCAGAATATCTGAGGCGTTGGAGCGCCATGTCGCTGTGCGACGTGACGTGTGTCGGAACTTTGTACTAGACAGGAATAGCCGATGGTCTGCACAAGACTGGAGAAGCCTATCGCCGTTATCTGTTCGCTGAGCGGGTAAAGCACAGGGCCCACCTAAACAAGCTTCTGACACACTAAATTTACCAACTTGTGCATTAAAGCCACCTGCGAGCACTACATTTTCAGAGCCCTTGCTGCTGGGAACGAGAGTGGGGAGTGTCTCATAGAACTTATCCTTCTGTGCGTCACAGCTGTAGTCTGTTGCAGGTTATGCTGAGATTACAAACAATTTGCGCTTAACGCAACTATCCTTTCGAACACCGAATGACCCCTGGACTCTGACAGCAGATGAACGACTGTTAACCGTTATCCAGTTTAACAGGGCAACCTCAGCCTTGTCAGTCAAGACTGTTCCTATACCACGCTGACCCGCAGCTCCAGTTGCTTCGTCTCCTGAAGTGTGCAGAAAATACCTCTATGAGATACCAGGGGCGGTTAGTTGAATCATACTGCTCGACTCCTGGACACGCGTTTCGCCGTTTACCGTCCGCCAGTGTCGTGAATAAGTTTGAACAATCTTTGTTACCTGAGGTAGCTCCTATTTTTATTCCTTCGGCTACCTTGACCCATCAATTTTCGCTATCGTTCTTAAGGCTTTTCGTAGCTTTCCTTTGTAGCTTTTTTCTGTTGACGCAGTTGAAAGCGTCACTGTAGTCTAGGAAGCATATTCTCACCGCTCAACTCCTGTCAAGTTCGTGCAGAATATAATGTATATAATATGATTCATCATGCAGCTTGAACGCTCAACTCACCATTGAAAACCATGGAAGCACTGTACAGCTGTTTCATCCTTGTTAGGAATCATCAGCAGTGCACATCCACCGAGCCCCCACGGGGACTCGAACCCGGGGTGAACGATTATGAATCGAACACCTTAACCGCAAGGCTATCCGGGCTGGCTCTCAACGGTTTGTTGAACATATACACTACATGATATAGCACCCTTCCGTCACTGGCTTTTGAACGGTAACAACCCGCTTCCCACACAGCGATCGACTCCTATGATGGATGACTTCTCTGTAGGGGCCTAAGTACAACGAAGGCATTCCGTTATGAACAACCTACAGAGCTTGGTTACTATTTGCAAGTGAGTAGTAGGAGATTAGATTTGTATATAATATGATTCATCATGCAGCTTGAACGCTCAACTCACCAGCCTGTGCGGTGTTTCCTATAATGAACTCGGGATTTTCTAAATATTCTTTTCCACTTATTGCGTACCTAATGACGAGAAGAGATCAGTTTCGCTGGATGGTTCTTGCTCTGGAGGTTTCTCCGTAAATCACAGGAATATTTTATCAGTTTAGGCGTCACTTCAATGGCACAACAATTGTTATGGTAACCAAGTTGAAAAAAGTAAACCTGAGGAGGTGTGTAAGTTTATGGGATATGTATTCTGATCGAGATGGGACAGCGCGGCCAGACTCAGAGGCCCCGTCTTCTCCTGACTTGTATTCTGTGTGTTTGACTGCGAGGACGTTCTTTCCTTTCCCCACCCTGTAGGTCCACTCCCTATTCATCCTGTATATACATTCTTTCTATTTCCACGTGCAACATGGTGAGAAAGTTAGTGGTCAATGAGGCTTGCCCTACTGTTTAACACTGTGCGATGATGATGAAATCTTGCAGCACCGACATCAGACAAAATTGTGATCCGATATTTTGTAATGGGACTTTCGTTCGTAAACTGGCTGTCGCCTTCAAGGCCCATTTTCGAGAAGGTGAATACTCTGGATTCCACATTTATCAGTATGACACTCTGACTAGCCAGTCGGATGACCGTTAATATCGTTGACGGTATTCCGTAAAACAACTTTACATGCATTGCCGAAATTTGCTGGACGAAACTGTATCTTCAAAGCGAACATATTTGGAGGGTGCTGTTGTGTAACAGTCCAGTTGATAACTGACGGTGCATGGTAGCCTCTACGGAGAAAATCTTTCGTTTTTTTCGAATGCGTGTCATGCATTTCAAGGTCATATGAGCACGGTTCGTTAAATGTTCATTTTGTTCTCACTACATTTAAGAAACGTTTACTGAAAACCGGAAAGTTCCGCTGCTTCATTAGAAGGGAGAGGGATTACATCGTCCAAGACCATTGAGCACTTGTTCCTGAGATAAGCATATTTCCTATTCTTATGAAGCGTTTTTTTCGTACTATTCATGCGAAACAATGGCGTCGTAACAAGATCTGGTGTGGATAAAACAGGCAGTGATGTCAGTTCTATTGGGATTTAAAAAATAACATCCAAAGACCAATAACTGTATGATCAGGGGGAATATTTAATAATCAATTCCCATGCACCATTGCCCGATCGGGTATGTACTGGTTTCCAGCAGAGCTGCATACTACCGAGCGTACCTCCAGGCCGCGGATAGAAACACTGCCACCAAACCAGTGGTTATTCGTGAATAAAGCGGGCTTAGCCTCACTAAATAAGCGGCCGCGGACGAGCAGTAGTGCCTGAGGACGTGGTGTGTCTTCGCTTGGCTAGCGTTTTCCTTTTTAAAATACCACACAAGTTTGTTGACTTCATTGTAGTGTGTCGCATGCGACCCACCACCAAACAAGGCCGTTGCCCCTGCCGCGTTGTAGGTTGCACTTGGATGTGCAAAGGATATAGGTGCACCCTCGAGCGAAAAAGGCCGGACTAGGCTACAGAATATCACAAAAGTTCCGAACAGTGCTGAAGACACTGCTTCGTAGCACTATTGCCAAGACTCTCTATTTTTTATTGTGAATTGATGCGCTCTCATCATGCTACGGTATCCCCAGTAAGCGACGCGCCTCGTGTCCCAACGGTCGAGGTGACAAGACAGCGAGCTGGAACCCTCTGCTGTAGAAAACAGACACGCATAGCCCGTTTGAATGTGAGGATGATACTAGATGTAGGTCGCCAGAGTATAACAATGCGAACACTACGTGATTACCACGTAGAAATAGCCTGGTGTTCGGAAGTTTGACTACCGTGCTCCGGAATTCGGTGTATTAAGGCGCCGAGAGTAGGTACAGTTTATTATCTCAACCACAGTTGGGCCGAGGATAACTCCGGACGCCATGGTGTCTCATTCGCCCTGAGCAAAAAGGCTAGTAGCTCCCTGGTCTCTTTTGGGTACCGGTTCCTCCGAGGTTGGCCGCAGCACGGTTCTGCGACAAATTACAAGACCTAATCAATCATGTCTCATGAAGTCACATGCTCCTCGTTGCCGACGGCGCACGAGCAGACCTCCCTTATGAGTTCATTCGCCATGTCTTAGGAAAGTTTGGGCTTGGTCGACGTTGTGAAAATGGAAACCGCCCAGTGAATTTGGTGGATGCTAACAGGTTAGTCATCTGCAACAAACGTTTCCAACATCCCAGAAGACATTTGTTGACCTGGAACTCAAACGACGGTCTCGCAGTACATCAAACTGATCATATTCTAGTGAGATGCCGTTGGGCTTCGTTGGTAGTAGAGTTTCGGGCATACCGTGGCGTAGTCACAAGAAACACTATTGGCACAGACCACGTCCTTGTACGTGCGCACTTGACAGTCCACCTGTATGCTCACCCCAGTCCCACCACTGTGCCGATTCAACGTCGCACCTCAGGAAATACCAGAAACGGAGAACGCCGCCGCACCCCGGCGGGCTACTGGTACAAGCGTGCAAACGGATGTGTCTGTTCTTTATGTTCTGTGTGATCAATACAATTTGTTCTTGCGGCGTCTCAATGTACCATGATGTTTATTGTCCGTGTTACACTACTTACCAGTTTTTCTTTGCGGTAGACTAAATAACATTTTCGGTCTCATGATTTTTTCGCTTTTATGGTTATCTTCCGGCGAGCTGTGATTTGGATATTTTCGAATGCATTTCAGATTTGTATTTTACTGGAGTTGGCAATAGCAATTTCTCAAACTATCATATGGACGGAAAATGAACATACTTCACCGTTATCTTCCGGCTGCTCCGTTGATCTTGTTCAGTCTTCCAGTTTCTCCATTTGGCTGTATCAACATAGTGATAATATACAACACGCCTTGGACGTTGTACACCTTATCGGATCGATAAGACAACTAGCCCTGAGCTCCCTTTCGGAACGTTGCCATCTAGTACAGCTTTTGACGTCATGTTGGGTTCGACAAAAAAATGTTGGTGGTTTGCGCCTCGTGTACGACGGCAATTTGCCACTAAGGAATGCTTATGATCAGGTTTTGCCTGATGTCAATCGATCTAACCGTGAAGAGCTGCTCCTGTGGAATTGGACTACCGCTTCACTCGAGTCTTTATGCGAAATGGTTGATGATCCCAAGGCAGAAACAAGCTTCGAAACTAGCAGTACCACACTACGGTCCATCTGTACCTCACTCATTGAGAACCTTCAGTCGATTACTCAACGTAAGGTTGCTACTTTTTACATACGCTATTCTCAATAATATCGGTTGTTGAGATTTTATTTGCTCAAAAATGGTTTCGACTTCCGTTGCCCAAATGGCATGGGGTTTTTATTGTCGCACAAGTACTTCGAGGTTCTTCTTTTCTAGTTGTAATTTCTCCTCAATGCAGTAGACGCTCGAATTTAACACAACGCTGGTCTTTACCTAATATGTTTCATCATGCAGTATCAAAGCTCAATCCACCATTGAAAACCGTGCAGCACACTACACTAGTTTCATCTTTCTGAAGAATCATCAGCAGTTCAAATCCACCAAGCCCCTAGTGTTGAGTGATTGTGAGTCGAACACCTAACCACCAGTTTAGTCGCTCTGGCTCAACGGTCTGTCAATCATATCTTCTACATAGTATTTCACCGTTCCGTCATTGGTTTTAAGCAATAGCAGCCCGTTGCCCACACAGCGATTGACTTCTGGAATGGATTACATCTCCGTAGCAGCCTAAGTACAACGAAGACATTCCGTTATAAACAAACTGGAAACCATGATTACCATGTGTATGTGACTAGTGGAAAATTAACTTGTTATGTAATATGAGTCATGTTGCACAGATGTAATCTCGTACAACTCTTATGCAAGAAAAAGAGAATCAGCAAGATACCGGTGACAGCATGAAGTATCTGGGCGGCGTTTCTTTGGTAGTGTAATCCATTCGGCCAGTAGTTTTCATGGGATCTTTCAAAAGTTCACCCGTGGGTTGAATTCTTCGTAATCTGATTTATTTTAGTTTAAAATCTCAATTCTTTGACTGTTTCGTTTTAGATAACTAGTAATTGCCATTGGTGCCTCGTTGTCTATTTCAGAGTCTGAGACTAAAACGCCCCGAAACTCTTGTTCTGCCCAGAAGAGGCTCGCGCCACCAACCGCCTCGGCCTCCGTGTTATCGGCGTGCCCTTTTTGCATGAGGTTGTGGAATTCGCCTTTAGGACGCTTGGGTTGCGTGTTGCAACTCTGGCATGATTCCGTGTTCCCGCTGGTCACGCAAATACTATCAAGAGCTTCAAACCTAACCAGTGACGATGTTAACTACGTATTGTCTGCTGTCAGTTACTCGCTGCACACATTGTTTCTGCTGGTCTTTCGTTCCGTCGGACATAGTGGATCCAAAGTGAGCAAACTGGGAAAGGACTGCACTTGTCAAATCCAAAGTTAGTCATCGTGTGCTAGTTTTCTTTCGTTTTTGAGTCAAATACTATGCAACACAACTGTCTATGTTTCTGCACCGAATCCCGATCGTTGGTTTTCGTGTTTTGTTTTATTTTCGTTGCGAATCATGAGCAATGGGGTTTACGAGTGTCGGACAAGGCTTCTTGTTTTTTTGTACACGAATGATTTCACAAAACCTCTACTGATCCATTCCAAATACTTCACGGTTATCAGAGCTGGTGTTGTGTGTATGGCGAATCACATTAGGTGTTTCCCGTTAAACATGCCCAAAAAGCTCCTGATAACAGTTGTCCCATCATATTCCTGTTTCTCCATCTTTACCAGACGTTTGCTATTACACAATCAGCAGCGGCGTCTCGAATGCTGGGTGGAGATCTGCAATCTCAATTTTACTGGGCCCTGCACTAGCCTTTACTTTGAACTACCCCTGTACACGCCCTTGGCCTGCTCCAACAGACTCACTAACAGAATCCGAAATGCACAGGATAATTCATGCCTTGGGCCATCACAAGGCACCTGGCCCTAATTGCCTTCCTCGAGCCTTGTTTACAGATGGTAAAGTACTGGCTGTTAGAGGATATCCTTGTTTGTTCCTCGGGGTTTGAGTTTTTTGCGTGTCCCCTGCTTGTGGGCGAACCGGTTATCATCTCCATCTTCAAAAAGCGCTTGCGCAGGGACTGTGTCAGCCATAAGGGTATGAGCCTTATCCTCATAATGTGGAAGTTACTAGCGTGTCATACTTCACGGGTTGTGGCGATCACCTGAATGAGAATTTCGTTAACTTTTTAGAATTCGTGCGATAAAACGGTCAGAAATTTTTTAATTTTAATCATTTCCCCATTCCTGATACTCGTTTTCGTATTTATGGTGTTAGTAACACGCTTGAATCGGGATTCCGTGTAATATAAGCAATAACAACATAGTCCTCATCAGACAATGGCACTGTTTTAACTGTAGTCAAGTCTACACGGAATGTTGTGTTCGCTGTCATTAGAGGGGTGCAGCGCTTGTCGTCAACCTTTTTCTATAAGATTCACACGCACGTGATCATTAATACAAATTACTTTTGTTCGACAGGTTTGCGACCACAAATTCAGGGCCTACTTCAAATATTGCAAGCCTACGATGTTTCTTTCTCTGCTTTGACGAACGCGTGCTCGGTGAGTAGAAATCTTTATCACTAACTAGTCTGTCACATTTTGATTCTACATCGCATTATTTTCTTGATTCATTAGACAGATCGTCGGCGTATCTTTTGTCGTTTCGGATATGATACAGCACTAAGCTCTGCGGCGAACCATTTTACTGAAAAAGTTGTCTATTCCCCGTGGAATTAAGCACCAAAAAGTTGACTAGTAGGAAGCGCAGACTACAGCGAGAAACGTCGTGTGCGGCTAGAGCCGATCGCAAGAAGTACTGGATTGAAGCGGCAGAGAAGATAAAGACCGCTTCCGTTACAGGTGACTTCGACGAATCATTTCGACTCATTCGGAGTGCTTCTAATGGGCGATGCAAGTCTGAATCGTCCTATGTGATTAGCAAACCAGATTATCCCCGAACAGAGAAGAAAAATCGAACGTTGGATGGAGTATTTTGACCGGCTTCTCAACGGACCTTCCGATCACACCGCAGACCTTCCACCCTCCCCAAGTGTAGTGATGTACGACATCAGCCGCGAGCCACCGAGAACGATGGGATCGTCAATCGGTTGAAAAACAAGAAAGCTGCTGGAGAAGATAACATTCTACCAGAAATTTATATAACCTGTTTGTCATCACTGATGAACAACTCCACGTACTTTTCCATTTTATATACGGACTTAGGTGCGTCTGTTCTGTTACCCATTCTCAATAAAGAAAACATGACAGTGTGCGCGAGCTACCGGGAGATCAGTTTTATTGATTCGGCTGCAAAGTTTCTCTGTGTACTGCCACTCACTCGGGTCTCAGTTGCGAGCGACTCCCGCACTCGACTGGACCAAGGATGTTCGCACCGTGACAGAAGCTGTGTAGAACAGGTCTTCACATTGCATCGCGTACTGGAACACCGCTACAAGTTCCAACAGCCAACAGTGGCCTGCTTTATTAATCTCCGTGCTGCCTTTAACTCGGTTAGTCGTGAATGCCTTTGGGGTATACTAGAATCTGACGGTATTGCTGTCAAACTCTGAAGGATCCTGAGGGCTTACTATGCTTCCGCTAGCGCACGTGTCCGAGTGTATGGCGAAGAGTCTTCGGTGTTCACGATCAAATCCGGAGTTAGACAGGATGGCCCTCTCATCGGTTTTGTTCATTTATGCAGTCGGCTGGACTGAACAGAGCCTTGGCTGATTGCCCCGGTGTCCAGTTGAGTCCAACGGTGCACATCTCAGACCTGGAGTTTGTGTATGACATCGTCGTGCTAGGAGATTCTCCCGCCACACTTCAGCCAGTTCTGTACCGACTCGATTGCTTCTCGAAGTGAATTCAGCAGAAACTAAGGTTTTTCAACTTGCTCCGGGCCGTCAGCTCAGCATTTGTTCATCAGTGGTTAGGCGGTTGCGTATGTAGCGTCGCTCAGATATCTGAGGTCAATTCTGCTTCCAGCTGGCCAGGCGAACCACGAAGTGCTGTCAAGGCTTGACAATGCACGGAGATCTTTTCATCATCCCCGACGTGTGTTATGATCGCGGTACAAAATTAGCCTTCAGACCAAAATTTGCGTTTCCTGTGCTTCTATTCAACCCGTGCTTGCATGCACGTGTGAACCCTGCCCACTACGAGCTGAGGGTTCTTAAAGGTTGGAAGTACTCAATCACTGGTGTCTACGCCTAATGATTCGTAAAAACTGGCGGGAAATGCTATCAAATGACGAAGTGAGGAGGCGATGCTGCGACATTGACCAACTCTCTGTCCTTATTCAACGCCACCGCCTCCAGTATTTCGGCCACATACTTCGGCGACCCGATACAGAACTGTCCAGGCAAACACTTCCCTGCACCATTCACGGGATGGCACTGTGACCTTAGTGGTCAATTGAAAACGCGGTTGAGCACCTTCGAGAAACACATGGAGCGCCTGAGGCAACGCACCGTCTACAGCCTGCGATACTGGAAGAAAAAGTGGGTGACAAAGCGCGCTGAGCTCGCATCCAACCGCCGCACGTGGTAGGCGATGATCTGCGATATTCATGGGGCCGACTTATCCTGTAGAAGATAGGGATGTAAGAGTAATTAGTATTGAGCTTCACTGTCCCCTGTCAAGTTTACCGTATTCTTATCTGACTTAGCACTTCATGTCTCACGATCATGAATGCAGATCAAGCCTGCCAGACCCTTTAATTCTGCAGCCGAATATGAGGCGAAGCTTCGTCTACCGCTCTTTTTCTTTCTGATTGGGTTCAAAGAAAGGCTGTTCGGTTAATCTTTGACCCCTCCCAACCTCTGATTTTCGGCCACCTTCCCATCGCCGGGAAGTCGCTTCACTTACTTTTTCTGCCTTTATTAATTTGGTTTATGCTCATCAGAACTCGCTTTGCAATTTCCTCTTATGACTTTCTCTCGTTTATCTCGTACGCAGGCGGCCAATCACCTGTATCAGGTCTCTGTCCCTGGATGTCGAAGTTTGTTATTTTAGTCCTCCCTTATTTCCCTTCAGTGCAGGATTTGTAATCACTCTCCCACCTTCCGTCTTTACAACTATTTATAAACTTTCTGTTTTCCAAATAAGCGTATACAAACTGAATCTTGCTTGAATGTCCCCTACCCACGTTTATGGTATGTCCCTTGACCATGAGGTTCACTCTATTTACGGTAAATCACTTTGTGTAATGAAAAGCCGCAGAATCTGCTCCAACCAACGAAGTCACGCGTTTTTTACGGTGTGGTACCTGTGCTCCAGCGACGTACGGCGTAGAGTTTTCTAAACAAGTACTTCTATCTTCGCCATAATGTTAGCATTCCTCTTTCATTTAACGCGGTTTTTCTACATCCAGAGGGAACCGCCACGTTCGATATACTAAAGTTAACCAAAAAGAACGAAGTTCTCGGTCTTAGCTTTTTGTTTTTCAGATCGCCTTCTCTTTTCTCCTTCAGTCCACAGTTTCAGATCCCTTGAATCGTTGGACCTTTTCATCCATGTTCAGCGAGACTCCATTTGGAACGGTTGATCTACCTCTAAACTGTTCGATTGAATCACTTTCTTGGTTATCCAACCTCTTCGGGTGGTTGTTACGACTAAACGCACGATCGTGTAAGTTACCAGTGGGTTCCGCTTGTATTTCATCCGATAAATATAATTTGCATTTAGTGGTTATTTGAAGGTATTTCCCCACTGGGTTAGTGACTTTCTTACTCATAGTGGGTTCAGACAGTAGCTTCGCTTGTTTGAGGAACCCTTCAACACTCCGCCTCCTGCATCCAGTGAAGTGCACCAACTGCGGACTTTATTACGTTTGCGCATGAGTGCAGTGGAAGGGGTGTATACCCCATAACAACGAGGGCCCACTGCACTGTTGGGGCTAACCGATAACCGAACCCTGAGACTTGGAATGGAGAACCATATGAGGTCCCCATAAGTCAGGTGTGGTAACGATCCGGACGACAGTGAATTGCTGTATACCACCAAAGTCACCGGTGATGGCGGGGATTCGAACCTCGAACCTCCGAGGTGGTAGGAAAACGCTTACTAACAGGTGTTGTCGAAACTCCGTACATAATCATTCGAAATGATCATTCTTCAACAGACATGATTGCACCGTCGTAAAGTTTTCAAAGGTTCCTGGGGAAGTTTTTGATACCCTGTTCCTTTGCACGAGAAATAAATTCCCAGTCTCATTCAAGTGGTAACTTTTAACAGGAAATTGTGAAGATAAAAGCGTTGATTTTTCCAGTGGTTTTGCTACTGCAAAATTTCCTAACAACTAGGTAGATTTGTCTACGTCTGTAAGATGTACAGCCTCGTGTGTAATATGACCGGATGCATCATTCTACATTATAAAAGTTTTCCTAGAATAACGTTTCGTCTGACAGGCAGATTTTCATCCGCGTTGTTCAGAGAATCCTTAATTCACCATCAACGAGGTTGATCGTGATTTTTGTGAACCATTTCAGTTAGCGTGGTGAGTTGTGCGACCTCAAATTCACTAACATGAGTTTTTCAGAAATCTCATTCTACGACGGACGTATTCATGATCCCCCTAATTCTCACCTCATTTCGTTCTAAGTACATCGATTGTATGTGCGATTAACGTTACAATTCCGATAATTTCCTCGTTACAACATTAAGCCAACTGTGTTGTTCGTATAATGCTGGCTTTTCATCAGTTGAAGGTTAAAACGACTAACTTTTCTCCACCCTTATTTACAAAGGCGCATGGAAATTTTTCATCTAATCTCCCATACTGAGTACCTAATGATCTTCGTCTCGTATTGCTATCCCAATGCAGCTAACATAACTGTCCAAATTGGATTTGTTCGTTTTTTTTATTACGAGTAAGGTGAGTTACCATAATCAAAGGGTATTCTGTAAAAGTGGGTTGTGAGGGGAAGAAACAGTTTATTAATCCTGCTTTTCAAGAGAGAGATGTTGTTAGGGGGTGGGAAGATAGGCAGAGGGAGAGTGTTTCATATTTCAGCGGTCTGAAGCGTGAAACGAGAGCCAGGAAATCGTCGGCGGAACGGCGGGATCGAAATCCGTATTGACGATCACTCAGTAGTCCTTCCCGTTCGAGAAACGTACGCAGTTGGCCGAAGATGATAGTTTTGAATACTTTCGAAATAATAGGTGTGAGGACTATCGGCCGATAATTAATCGGATCGGAAAGACTGCTTTGTTTGGGAATAAAGAAAACCACTAGGCGGATCTTCCTAGTTTTGATATGAGGTAGAAAATTGGGGGGGGGGGGTCAAAGGAAAGAGACGAAACCGGAGGAGTAGGAAAGGTGGGTGAATCGGAGTTAAAGCAAACAGGGGGGCAAGAACCTCAGCCTTCTCGTTTGTTTCATAAACTACCAGAGGAATTACGAATGGGAGGAAAATTGGAAGGACAGAAATTGCGGAATACTGTTTTGGAAAGGGACCAAAATGTTCGGCATCCGGTAGCAGATAGGAGTAAGCGTTCGACCTTCCTTCGGACGAAGCATTCTTTGGTTCTCTGCATGGTTGACCAGCATCTGTTCTTAGCTTACTCGAAGCGGCAGTGGAAGTCGGGAGTAGGTGGTTGGTGAACTGTTGAATGCTTCAAGCGTACAACATAATCACATGCGTGGTTGAACTGCTCGGGGGATTGGGGTTTTCAGGGTTTGAGAAAGTGAGGAATGAACAGTTGCATATCTCGAAGAACAGTGTCAGTGAGTTTTGAAACAGATTCGGAGACGTTTGAAGTAAAGCAGTAATCATTCCAAGGATATGAGGCTAGGGAATCGCGAAAACCATCCCAGTTGACTGAACTGTAGCGGAAAATTGTGTCCCGAGGTGGGTGGAGAATCCGGGCAGAGTAAAGTTGACGAAATACGAAATAATACAGTGATTCGATGAACCTAGTGGAAGAAGAGCGGAGGTGCCTAAGAAGATAGAAAGAACAAAATTGAAAATGAAATGAAAGGTATAGGCACGGTTGCCCTTTCGATGTTGAGGTCAACAAGTTGATCACGGAGAAACATTCGGCTTCGTGTCCCAGAGCCGAAGTGTCCGATGGGTGAGTCAACCAATCTCCATTGTGAACAGTAAAATCTAAGATGATTGAATGGCAGTTGGGATCTGACACAAACAAGTGCTCAGTGTTCGAAGATAGGCAATCGAAGATGGATGAGTCTCTGCTGTTGGGTGGACGGTAACCAACACAAAGGTGATGGTTAAAATAAAGAACTCGGGGCTTAAACTCCATAAACTGAAATTCGTGACTGAAAAAGTCAAGATTTTAGAGTGGATGTGGCGATTAAGTAGTGGGCAAAGGCACAGACACCAGCTTTGAATGAAAAAGAGGAATGAACGGTATAGTTGGGGAATTGGAGGTAGGCGGTGTTCATAGATTGAGGTGTTTGAGTTTCGGTCAAAAATAGGACAAGAGGAGAACGAGATGGATACTTACTTTTTACTTTTACGTGGTTAGCTCCTGCGAGAGGGTGGGCCGGCTTCATGCCTATCCCGAATGAAAGGGAACTGACAGGTTCCCAAGACTTCACTGTCATGAAGTCTTGGGAATTTGGTACGAAGTGACGTCCTCAGCATCACTCGGCTTACTGTTCGGAAAAACAACACCAGCCCACGCACAGCCAAGTGCTACCAGCCAGGCAACACGAAGTTTTCGTGTTGGCAGCCGGTGGCCGAACGATGGTGATCTACCAATCTGAGATGTCCAACGTGTCCTAGTAGTCTTGGTGCATGGTTCCCGGTGGCTCCCTAGGAGTTCGTTTGCCATTCGGTAGAATTCACCTAGAGCCAGCAGTTTCTGCGACCCTACTCATTGGACCAATTACCTTGATAACCGTTGGATCTAACAGATCTCGTCCTCCTATGCAGGAGTATCCGTCTTCGCGTGCTGGGCCCCGTTTCACCGGGGTTTCTAGGCCTCGGTTACCCTCAACCTGGTTAGGCCCGTCTGTCGAGCGGTTTGCCGGGATGTGGCCGCTGATGCATGCCTCAGCTTCGTGGAACCACAGGTAAGAGTTGGGCAGGTGATGAAGACCAAAGAGATGGGAGATACCCCAAGGAGCACAACAGTCAAACAACTCAGAGGTGCTACTCCTCTCAAATACCCTGTACACAAGGTGGATGTACATACTCGATATTCTGGTTCAGCCCGCGAATGTTAGTGAGGGTGATGGGTTACTTTTTTTTGCGAGTGAGCAGAGTAAACAAGAAAGCAGGTGCATGTCTGATTGTCTATTGTCATGGTACATAATGCGGAGGAAACCGGTAACCATGATCCCGAGACTTGAAGTGGTAAACCACATGATGCCACTAGATCATGCGTAGTAGTTAACCGGAAGACGGCAGAGCCGTCTGTCATCACACTACCTCTTGCTAGGGCTCGCTTTTTACATGAATAATGAGAAGAAAAAAGCCTTCGTTCAAATGACGAATACGAAGTAATTTATGACGGGAATAAGTATTCCATGGGTTCGGACAGTATCATTCTTCTTTTCCGGTTTCCAATTATTAGTTCTTCAATGTAGGGAAGACAGAATGGATAATTAACGCGCCGCGCCCATACGGTCTTAAAATCCAGGTCACGCATTGCACATACACAACGTTTTCCTCCTCTGAGGCTACCATTCACCGTGCGTTGGTGGAGTAATAGCTAGACAACATAGTATTTTCCATACATGTTCGCTTCGTTTTTGCCTCTCTGAGATAAACTGAAACATGGCACAAATTTCTCAATGGTGAAAATCAACCACAGTGAATCTTGGTTTCTTTGGTTTAACAGTAAGTCATGCTCAGCATCTAAATAATTTTCCGTGGTGAACAAGGGCGCACAATTCCGATCGTCAGTGGATCGAATAGGTGCTAGAGTGACTGGCATCAAGTCCTACTGAAATTTGTTCTCCAGTCTTGTCTTGGGATCCACTACGAAACGTTCACCAAGGAGGAATTAATTGCAGACAAAAAACTTCGTCAATCTGATATATATATATATATATATATATATATATATATATATATATATATATATATATATATATATGTATATAATCATCTTTATCCATCTTTTCATTTCCAAAGCCCCATGTTCCATGTGAACGAATTTGCAAAAATCTCGCTTAGTTAGTCCTTTTTTGGTCTTATCTTCCGCTTATTCATTTCATTTCGGTATTTTAGGCGACGGTAATTCACCGGGTACACTTTCCCTCCCGAACGAAAATCGACTCAATGCACTCGAACGCTTGGCTGATGTATCAATGGATCTGGCTTCTATATGGTCAACGCAATACGGTTTGCGCTTGAAGATGGCTGTACCGCTGCTTTACGGTGCACACCGCCTGCTGTTCCACAAAACTAAATGTGATCTGTGGACTGAAGAAAATAATCGGGCACGTTGCTTGTTCTCCTCATTATTTTACTGACGTATTTCTTACTTACGAAAGTGTGTGACCTTGTGAACAACTACCGGCTTTGTTCCGGACCGAGATCTCAAAAACTGACCATATAACTACCACCAGTTTGAGACACAACGCCCGTTCAATAATATTCAGGCCGTAGCTCGGAAAAATCTGATTGATCCGAAATAATCTGTTGGCATAGCTCAGTGCAATGAATCAAGCTCGAACCGGGACATAAGTTTAGGAATTTGGTTTTCACGCCCGAACGTTTGTCTCATTGAATACGGTGAATTATTCGATCGGAGTTTATGAAGTGTTTAAAAAACTTGTCTCTGAAATTCCGTAGATTTAATCCTGGTGTAATAAGTGTATATAGTGATTAATGAAGCGACCTTTCGATCACAGCAATACCTGATCTGTTGAAATCTCATTTGGTTCGTCATTTTAATTCTCATGACTAGCGTTTATGTGTTGCAGTGCATTTTTGTTCATGATTGGAAGAAATGGTAGTCTCATTTCAACATTATTCGGTTTATTTCGTCCTTTCAGACTCCAAACAGTGGTTCAGCACTTCTCAACTCACCAAAATTGTCTCAAAATTTCCGTGAACGCTGGTCTCTTCTATGCACCCGGTGCTTTGTGGCCGCCTTAGAAACCACCTTGAACCCTACCGAAGGCAAATACCTTGATCAAACGCTTGTGCTTGGATTGGCGTTATCGGTCCCTATAGAGGATGCGACGACGATAGTACGCTCGGTTGTGGCTTCTAGTCGAGATGCTCCTAAAAAAATTAAGGCAAGCATATTTTATGAGTATCCCTATGTATTTCATTCGTTTTCTTAATGAGACACTTCCAGCTGTCTACACAAATAAGTTCTTATTGGTTCTTTACCTGCTTGACTGTCCTTTGGACTCCAACTTTCACGCACGAACCTCAGGTAGGGCCCATCCATGTATCACCGATATTCAGTCATGAAACATGTTATTTTCGTTTTTCCTTCACTTGCCTGTTAGTACCACTAACTTGCTTTACTTTAACTTTACGCGACTATCTCCTGCGGGAGGAAAAGTCGGCTTCATGGATATCACGGACCACTGCTGACCACGCACGGCGGTCGGAGGCGAGCTCGATACAGATCCTGATCCAGTCCTTTTTCCATCGCCGGGCCCCATAGACCGACCGAGGGCCTAGCAGCTCTATGTCTTTTTCTATTGTGGTGGTCCACGTTTTGAGCTGCTCACCAATGCGACAACGCTAACCAGGGCAAGGATTGGGGCAGATTGTTTGTCTGGTTATCTTTGACTCGGGTCGTCGAAGGGTATGGGCGAACCACTGCAGTCGTCGACGCTAGAGGAGGACGACGAGAGCATCAACATTCGAGCATCATCCCCTTCTTCGTTGGGCATCCTTTCGCGGCACTTTTGTGGTACCCTCAGCTGGTAGTGGCCGGGTTTCGTAGCCTAGATGAGTATGAGGCGAATAGCTGCACGGTAAACCCGAACTTTGGTGTTCAAGCTGATTTCACTGCGAGTCCACAGTGTTCGTCTGAGCTGAAGGAAAGCTCTCGGCGCTGTCGATCCGTAATACCACTTCATCTTTAGCCTGGCTGCTCGGAAGCAGAGTTGAGCTTATGTATTTGAATGAAGGGGCGTATTCGACTGGCTGATCATCAATTGACAGTTATTGAATTACCGGGCCTAAATGGGTGTGTGGAAACTTTTGTTTTGGTTAAATTCACTTCTAACCCGATGGACTTCGCAAAAGAATTGATTCGGTCGAGGATTGGTTGTAGCGTAGCGGGGGAGTCTCCTAGCACGACAATATCATTCGCGAACTCCAGGTCCAAGATGTATATTTCCTGGCTAGGCTGAACGCCAAGGTAGTCGCGTAATGCGTGACGCATTGTCCAACCAATGGCGTGGTTAAATAGCATCGGTGAGAGGGGACAGTCCTGTCTAACTCCGGTAGTGAGTGCGAGCTCGCAGGACTCCTCGCCGTATATACGAACTTTAGCATCAGTTGCCGAATAGTACCCCTTCAACAGCCTTAAAAGCTTATAGGGCATCCCATCAGATTGTATTATGGACCAAAAAGACTCGCGGCTGACCAAATCGAAGGCGGCCCGGAAGTCGATGAAACAAGCTACGGTTGTCTACTGGGGCTTATAACGGTGCTATAATATACGGCGCATTGTGAAGGTGTAATCCACACAGCCTCTGCCTCGGCAAATACTCTTTGGTTCGGACGAGTGTTCCGGTCTCCTACCTCGAAGAAACGGTTTAGTAACAATGCACCAAAAATCTTTGCGGTCACATCAATCAAGCTAATCCCTCGGTAGTTCTCACATGCCGATTTATCATCTTTTTTCGGAATGTGCTGCAGAATTGGCATTCCCCAGTTGGGTGGAAATGCTTTCTCTCACCGAATGGAGCCAAGAAGTGTACACAACCTGTCAATCAATGATGATGAACAGGCCTGATATACTTCTGGAGGGATGCAGTTTCCCCCAGCAGCCTTTCTGTCCTTCTGTTTGGTAATTATTTCCGTGATTCCCGCGATGTTGGGCGGGTCACAGTTGCTTTCGTATTGCAATGGAGGGATTGGTATTGGTTGGTCCGTCGGGTGGTTCGTAGGCCGGTTGAGCAGCTGACCAGTGTTTGACCCATCGGTTCATTTTCGTACTCTGTTCGTGGATTAGGTTTCCTGCTGCATCACGAAGAAGGGAATCTTGTTTGTAGAACTTATTGGAGGCTTTGCGAATAAGGCGGAACAGTTTACCGAAGTCACCAGTTTCGGACGCGGTCTCCATTTTTTCAGCTATTTCTATCCAGTGTCCTTTGCGATCAGCCTTGGCGGGGCGTGTGGCCTCTCGTTGCCGTCTGCGGCGTTCATCACTACCTGCCAGTCGGGCTTCATGTGCTTTGGTTGACAGCTGCAGCGTGCTCCCGGAGATACTATCTTTTACCCGCCTTTTTGTTCTCCCGAGTACCGTCGAAGCAGCTTTCTGATTATCGTTTTTACTTGAATCCACTTCTCTTCCACGGAAATTTCGTCTTCTTGTGTGGTACTTGCGGTGATAAGTCCAGTTGTGATTGCTCGTGACAACGCTTCTCCGGATTTCCTAGGGCAGCAACATTTGTTCGGGAGGGTGCAGAGACTAACACGTGTAGACAGATGAATTTTTAAACGCCCGCGTAAAAGGACATTCTCGGTGCCGTTTGTATTGTCCGTTTTTGCGCCTCGATTCGCTCGGCAATCCTCCACAGACGAAGTCCTACGGAATCTACCCAGGATGTGGTCGAGTTGGTGTGCAGTGTGACCGTCACTTGAGTACCGTGTGAGTAGGTGCTTCTTGGGGTGTTGAAATCGAGTGCTGCAAACAACCATTCTGTTGACGTCGGCTAAGCCAATCAGTCGGCCATCGTTTTCACTGTGCTGACCGAGACCAAGTTTCCCAAGTGGATTCGTTAGTCGTGCCTGTGTGAGCGTTTCAATCTCCTGCGAAAAAAGTAAGTCGCGCCTCAATACCCGGTCGATTACCTCCTGTAAGTTATTATGGAATTCTTCTTTGGTTTCGTCACCAGCCGAGTCAGTTGGGGCATAGATCGCAGTCACCGTCAGGTCGTGCGGGGAGCCTTTGAAGAGTGCCAAAGCTAGTCTGGATGAGACTGGTTTTCAAGAAATCAGTGCTGCTGCTTTGTTCAGAGCAAATACAACACCGTAGAGACCGGAGTTGTCTTTCGGGCCACTGTGATATAGCCAATAAGATGTATCCACCCCCAGGACCTTTATCAGTCGGCTACCCGAGTTGAGTAAGCGGACTTCAGAGAAGCAAGCAATATCTGGGTCATAGTCATGTAACGTCCGCATTGTGACGCAATGACTACCGACGTCTAGAAACGTCCTTACATTCCAACAGGCTATGTGTGTTCCTGCGGCAAGTAATCCCAACTTGTTGTCTCATCACCTCGACCGCGTCGTTCACCGGGGACGCCGTAGTATGATGAGCGCATGAGATTCCGTAAATAACCATAAAGAGTCGCGGGAGTAGGGTACTAAACGGTGTCCCCAGCACGTTCGGCCTTTTTGTTCGAGGTTGCACCTCTAGCCCTTGCACACCCAAGTGCAGACTGCAAGGCAGCAAGATGTTTCCAGAGGAGCCGGCGGCCTGTTGTACAGTTCGTCCGTCTTCACTAGAATACCCCGGTCGATTAAGTTTGACAGTTTTCCTTTGCAGCTATTGGATCAGTGAATCTCGTCCGCCTATTCAGGAGTATCTGTCCTCACATGCCGAACACTGTCTCGCCGAAACTTTTTTGCAGACCTCGGTAACCCTCAACCTAGTTTAGCCCGCCTGTCAAGTAGTTTGCCAGAGTGTGGCCGCTGATGCATGCTTTAGCTTCGTGGAGCCACGGATGAGAGCTGGGTTAATGAAAGAGACCAAGGAGGTAGAGGATGCTCCGGGGGACACGACAGTCAACCAACTCAGAGGTGCTACTCCTCTCAGACACCCCATACACCCCGCCTGTACCACTTGTTTGTCGTTTGTAGTAGAACAACTACGCCATCGATAGTGTGGCCTGTGCCGGTTATTCCTCTTGTCATTCAACTGCTTTGCTTTACAAGAGCAACGAGAGATCTAATATGATTCGTTATTCCTTCATCCAAGTGAAACACTTTAAAATCATCGTTGGCAAAAGCTCTAGCCGGTCAAGGGTGTGTGGAACCGCTAATGAAACTTCATATCGAAAAACGAAGAAATTGATACTTCGCTCATTGGTCGTTACCCTGGGTACAATGTTGCCTCTCCACATATGGTTAAATATATTCAAACAGAAGACTTCTGCGAATGAATCGTTTTTAACTGATCCATTGTACAGACCACACGCGAAGTAGCATGAAACTCCGTGCATATCCTACGTTAACATTGATGAAGATAGCTTGTCTGTGCGGACCTTAGTTCATGACAAACAATTCAAGGATGTCGTTCGAAATGAGGGACAAGATCACTCGTATTAATTACGCTTAACAGTTTTTGTTGCATTCTAATTTATCTGTGTAATCCGTTTTGTGGAATTGACAGCACGCCTAACTCCAAGCCCAATGCAGTATACATGCTTCTTTTTGATGAGGAAAAACGCAAGCTGCCATCTTCAGACTTACATCTTTTCTTCAAATGGCTGTTTTCATCATTCATTTACTTCCTTAGGACAAATTACTTTCTTGACCTCTTCGGTATGTTTTTTATTGCGTGCTCGCGCATAAATACAAACCCGAAGACCAAGAGTGGAGAACAACATAAGGTCCCAATAGGTCGGGAGTGAACGAGCCGGATGATAGTGAATCACCGTCCGAAATGTTTTTTATATCTGGTAAATCCACAGCTGATTGGTCTGGACGTTATCTGTGCACGTGCTGCTGTGTTCTGGACTGCAGTTATTGATGTGTTCTTCGTAAAAGTATTGAACAGAAAACCCGTATGCCTTTACAATACGCCAGCCCGCGGTCAACAGTGAACGTGAGGTTATATATACATATACTTTTAGCGCACATTGGTGTATATTTTGTTTGTTAAAACCAATTTCGACACAGCATTTCTGACTGGAATGTAAGTATGTTGCTCGCAAGTGTGTCATACAAATGAAAACAAAATGTGATCCGATGCGTAATACCGTGGGTTACTTCGGATCTATGTATAGCGGCAATTCATGAGTGGGATGTAAATTAAATACGCTTCTGAGGCCTGCGTGTTCACTTCACATGGCTGCATTCAATGTCCGCACAGTGTCAGATGGCGCAACAGGCTGCCTTCGCTAGAACCCTTGACACTTTCAAAGAAGTTATTAGTTGTGTCTCCGAAACTCGCTTACGAGACCCCACTTCTGTGATCACGCTTCGTATCCCAAATGCTGCCTCTGTCTTTCACCTTCCTTTTTGCGTTTCATGTGATCCGGTGTTTAGTTCTCGGGGTCAGACCGTCGTTGATGTTGCTTTGAGCATGAGAGCTGAGTGTGCACTGCTAGGCTAGCTTCCAGTCAGCAATCGTTTGCGTGCAGTTCGCTTGGACGGTTCTTTGCTTGTCAACAGCAACGAACTGAAGCAACGGTGCTTGTTCGTTCTGTCTATGTATGCTCCTACTGACTGCAGTTCCTCTGAGACCGAAGACGAATTCTATCAGCATTTGTCTCATCTGGTTCGAAACGTGCGTTCAACAGACGTGGTGGTCATTTCTGGGGATTTCATCGCCCATGTTGACCATTTTGGAAAATTCCGGAAGGCATATTGGAAACTCGTTTGCTGTTCCGGCCGATCGTCTCATTCAGCTCTACTCTGGCCACAGATTGTCACTGGCAAGTGCAAACTTTTCACGAGAAGCGGAATGTCGTCGTCCTACGTCTTCACAACGTTGGACTCAGACTGACCATATTGTCACTGGTCACCGCCGTCGTGAATCAGTCGGAGCTTGTTGTTCGTTTTGCTCTACGCCTGTGGACTCAGCTCGCGTCTTGGTACGTGCTCGCTTCTTTTTATGTCTCGTCCGTGGTCGTACTAAAGTTAAAGCCTACCGTCCCGCACAGTTGCCTCTAAACGATAACCGACGTTCTGCTTCTTAGGCAGAGCTTTCTAAACAGTAATCGATGCAACTGGATATCCAGGACCCAAATGAACGCTGATAACAGCTAAACGAAGCCTCGCACGCTAATTCCAATGTCAAACACGACTCCGATATATGCAGGCCTCACAGATGATGGACATCTTTAACATTAGTTGCATCGTTACGCGTTTGCAGATCCAGCCCTCCGGATGTCACATCCAATGAGGTACGTAAAACCCTGAGGCATCAAATAACGAGCAGCTTGAGAAATGGCTGTTAGTGGTGAGCTGCGAACTGTATGGAAAAGGCTTCCTCTATTGACAATAATTACAACCCTTACCGTCTGATCAGGAGTACCAGTCCACGGAAGCCCCGTGTATGTGTGTTAATCGAGCAATCCGACGGCTCAGTGATTCACTCTCAGGGACGTCGTCTGGACCATTTTTTATTGGGCGGTTGGGCATGAGTGCAGCAGAAGGGCCCAATGCACTACCGGCAACCAGACCCTGAGACTTGAAGTGGGGACTCAGGTATGGTTACGATCTGAACTACAGTAGAATACTGATAGCAAGGATTCGAACCTCTGGCCTCCGAAACGATAATCAAACGCTGTGAACCACCCGACGACCGCCGGTTGGGCAGAGCACTTGAAGGAACTGTTCGGTTGGTCCACTCCTGCAGTAAACAAACCGGATATATCTGCGAGAAAGACGATGCAGGTTACTTTGAAAAGGTACAAAGCTGCTGGACCGGATGGGTTGTCTCCATCCTTGAGAAAGAATAGAAGCATAGGTTGGGTTTCAGCGTTAACATTACTTCTCCGGGTAATTTTGAATATTAGGCTGATCTCTGGGGAATGGCGTAAATGTGCTGATTTACGAGAAGTAACTGGTCATTTTGCAAAGTCCGCAGGGGAATTAGCTTGGTAAGTGCCTTATGTAAACTACTCGCCGGAATTATTCTCCATCGAGTATTTAACGCGCGCGAGAATCAAGCCGATTTCAGACCCAGTTGGTGTTGTGTTGACCACATCTTTACTCTTCATCAAATTTTAGAGGAAAGAAACATCCTTCGTAGACCGATTATCTCTGTCTTAGTTGATTTGAAATTGTCATTCGACTCCGTCAACCACACAGCTCTCCTATGGTACCTTACTGAAGGGTATGCCAGATGAATCTTTTTACCCCTTCCAGTGCTTGTATGTGAACAGCCGAAGCCGCGTTCTTGGTTACAGCGATCTTTCATCCGAGTTAATCACGAAAAGTGGTGTTTACCCGGTTGCTCCCATCGCCGTTTTCTGTTTTGTAACTGAAATGGCTCTTGGGATAGTTCTGTCTTCGTGTGAGGTTAGCGCTTTTGACGTGTGCTTCGAATGTAATCTGTCCGACTTAGAATATGCGGACGATATCGGACTTCTAAGTGAAGGTCCAGGTAATTTGCATGTCTCAGCGGTTTTAAATATTTGTGTTGGTTGTAGCTCAGGTTGTTGGTTGCCATGATGTTCTGACCGCTGAGCTTGGCGTTCAGATCAGTGCATGCGCTGATGATGTCACCTCGACTGGCGATGAAACGTTTGCGATCTAAACGCAAAGCTCAGCGATCAGAACATCATGGCAAGTTGTACGTTTTCCTAGATAGTCAAAACAGTAGTGTGGCAATGTTTAGGATGCACCTTCAAACTGTAAAATGCTGCCGCAGAACTGGATTGGCTCTACACCAAATCTTGTACTGGTGGAGGGAGCCCTAGCTGACGTAGATAGGTTTTATTATCTCGGCAGTTTACATCTTGCCAGGTGGTCAGATATCGGATGAAGTGTCGTCGCGTATACAGAAGGCGCGTTTGGCTCTTGCCAACCTCCGTCATTTGTGGCACCAGCACGACATCCGGTTGTCGAGTGTACACTGCGGTACTTTGATCCGTTCTTTTATGAGATTCAGAAACATGGTCGGCTAATATAGAAGTTTGAGGTTGATGGTTAGATGACCTTGTGATCATGGTTTTCGGGCGTTAGGTTCTTCTCTTCTTCCGTTTTCACGTACGCGTATTTCGAGAACAATACCAATTCTTATTTCATTGTCGCCTCATGTGGTGATTGTCAACTATAATTTAGTAAGTATCGCCTCTCCTTTGCGTTTGTCTTCACCGCTTCAACCTCACCATTTGTGTTCGAAATCAAAACACATTTATACCGTTCGTTTTATTTCATGTTCTGCAAGTTTTCCTGTACAGAGTAGAAATTATGCTAATTTTGGTCATAAACATCTGCTTATGTTCACTCTACATCGTATTTTGTTGTTTATACCAACTTACTAGGCAATTGCGAGCATTATGTACATCTTTTCACTCGTTGCGCCCGAACGGGGATCGAACTTTCTTCATACGAGTATATCAATGGCCAAATTATGGAGTTGGAAAGCGGGTCTGAAACCGTACGGTGTGAGTTACACATTTGTCTTTGAGTGCTCTCTTTTCTGGATTTCCATCATTCTTTTCACCATGATGTCACACGGTTTGCTCTTTTTTGCCGAATACAACGAATTTTCGAGAGATCTGCAACTGCCGACTTGCTTCAATAATAGTTGGTCGGAAAAACAATCTCCGATTCTGTATTGTGGTCCTTTGTGTCTTCTTGATAATTTATTTTCTCATTATCTGTTCTGTTTGCCTCTCACCATGCGTCTTCAGACTTATAAAACCGTTGAATTGCTTCTTTGTGTGCTTTCAAAATCTCTGTCTGCTTCTGTTGGATCACGTTCTTGCAGCTTAATTTATCCCATCTGGTGGCTGGAGGAGAAAGTGCGGAGTCATATGCAGTGGTCCTAAATAAGTTGTGCCGCATCGTTCCCTCCCCCGAACAACGTTCTGGTTCCGCACCTGTTGGTGTTCTGTTACCAAGCGACACCAGTTGTGTGGATGGTCCCCGCTTCTCAAAAACAGACAACAGTTCAGATCGTGCTCGTTTACTACCGCCCATTCGTATACTGGTGAACTTTGCCAGAGATTTTCAGCTCCCGCTAAGAATCGCTCTGATGAGTCACCTAAAATCTCTTTTCCTGTCAACTTCGGGGAATTCTTTAACATCAACAACGAATCAGCCCGTACCGTCGTTCGATTTTCCGGGGCTGGATGGTTTTGCTGGTCTCACCACTGAGTCCTTTGTAGCAAAACAAAAAGAATCCAATGCTGAGAAGTTAAGATTTTGGTGAGTATAAATTGTCATGAGATATTATTTTCCACTACTTAAGCTTGTGAATCTCCCAGTTGTCATTTCACATTACCTCGATTGTAAAAGCTTTTATTCGTTGAATGATTCCTTGTGTGTATTTGAGAAGCTGCACAACGAACAGTAGTAGTACCATGCGAGATTCAAATGCACGCATATACAAGGCTCGTGTTGCGTATGCTTGTATCAACATCTTCGTGAGACTGAAGTGTGTATATTCAACTATTCAGTGTGCGGTTCAAAAGCTGTAAGTCTGCACATCGAATACGTTCGACTAATCGAGGCTTTCGTTAATCGCTGCGGTTAGACCATGACGGACTAAACCAACCAGCCCGTCTGATCGACTTTCAAAACGCACTAACAGAAGCCTCACTCGATCACTTCAGTGGGCTCTGGTCGCTTATCAAAAATGTTCTGTATTCTTGTGTGGCGAGTTGTGGTCTCACTCGTGTCCTGAGACCCTAGACTTCAGCTGACTCCCTGCGTACCGGTCCATCCCGGCTGTCATGGAGCACAACCGTACATGTCCCACATTGAAACGTAAACTCAGTGCTAGCCTATTTTTTGTTGCACGCTGCCGCATAAGTACAGCGGAAGGGTTAAATACTCCATAGCCTCAGAGGCCCATTGCTCTATTATGGATAGCCCGCAACCAGACTCTCAGACTTGCAGGGGAAAACCACGAGGTCCCAATAGGTCATACTTGGTAGCGAGTCGGATGACAGTGGATCACGGACTACCACCAAAGTGATCGGTTTTGGCGGGAATCGAACCTCTGACTTCCAAGGTGGTGAACAACCGCCCAAAACCATAATGTGCATCCATTTGTTTGCCTTCGTATTCTACCTCGTTACATAAACTGGTTGAGTTTTGTTATGTTGAATAAGACGTTTTTATTTTCTGTGTAAGGTAAGCCGAAAAATACAAAATTCTTTCAAATGGGAATTGGTCGGATACCGGAGTTCTAATTCATTCAACCATTAACTTCTGGTTAGTATCTCACAGCATTGTCCGCCTGAGAGTAGATTGAACAGAAGTATAAAGTCAAAAAGAGGTGAAAACCGAATAGTAAGCGGAAGTCGTAACGACAAAGAAACAGCCGAAATCCAACCACACAGTTGTCCGCGACAACTATCCATGGCACTTAACATCCCATTATTTGGTAGTCGGGCCTCCTGAACCCTAACCCGGAATTCCTTTACATGGTCAAGGTTTTCATACTTTTTTGGCTTTGAGGGTGCAAAACGCATCCCAAACTTGCTACACATTTGTTTAGGGTGTCTTGAAAATCTTAAAACCTATCTGAATCTACACCTAGAATAACAATGTTATCCGCGTATCCCAAGTCATTCAGTTTACTGCCCGAGCAAAAATCGATGCCGCTATTATCACGCGACGATAAGGCAAATTAAAAGGTGAGAACAATGGACAGCAACCGGGTGACCACCACTTCTAGTGGTGAATACGCATGAAGATCGGCGTCAGTACGAACTCGACATTCAATATGCTGCTGTTCGCGTTTCGATGGTCACCTATTCGCTTCTTACCATTCCAATTAGTTACTCCATTGTGTTGTTTGTTGGTCACGCAGATCAGCACAGTCATTTAGGACAACTCATAGTGAATTCGCATTCTTACAAGAGGAATAGCGAATTTTGAACACAGCTTTTCCTTTTCTCAAATCATTCTCAAAATGTGCTTATTGTGTGTGTCCAACGCCATTTATATCGTTTTATTTGTGATGTTTTCCTATTGGGCAATAAACCCTAACAGCGCCATGTGAAGTGTTATTTTCAAACCTTACACCATCACGACGAGACTGTACCTTGACGTGGTGTGATGGCTTGCGCGCCTCTATGACCCAAAGAGCTATGCAGGATGGCTTCTTTAAGCCGGAGATGCAATCATACCTGCCAGGTCAATGGGTAGAGGTCAGACAAAGTCCAATCTCGTGGTCCTCCAGGTTAGGGTCGATCTGGGCTGGCGACTCAGTCGGTAAAAATCAGTGGAAGAATAAGTAATTCAAGCAAATGGGCTTCCACTCAGTCAGTCCGCTGCCTTGAGGACTGGTTCCTGTTAGAACTAAAGGCTTTGGTTGAAAACCCTAGTCGTTCTCCCGCTTTGCAGCTAGACACCCTACCAGTACCAGTACCAGTCCAACTTCCCACATGAACTACACTAATAGAAGGAATTCCATACTGCATCGGTCATCGCGCAGGATAATCAGGACCGCGCTGCCCATTGCGTCCAGCGGGGTGGGTAGTGATAAGTGGGCTACTGCTCAGAGTTCCCTCTCTTTTTTATTCAACCCTTGTCTTCTGTCCCTAACCACCCCTCTTTGCCCCATCTATCCACCCATAATGCTCCCACTGATAACACGGTCGATACTCGCAACGATTCACTGTCAAATAATCCTGTCCTCGTAACTCACATTTTCTCAAGCCTCTTCAGCCTCTGAATCTCGGCTCCAACGTGCGTACACTCATGCAGGTCGGTCAGCAGGCGTGCCTAGCGCTCACAATAGATTCTCTGAAGATTGATGTCTGCTGCTTAAGTGAAACGCGTATACAGGATTCGACCAGTGTAATTCAACTAACTGCTCCTGGTATCTCATCGAGGTGTTTTCTGCGCACTTCAGGAGACGAAGCAACTAGAGCTGTTTGTCAACGTGGTGTAGGAATAGTCTTGACTGACAAGGCTGAGGCTGCCCTTTTAGACTGGATCCCGATTAACAGTCGTTTATGTGCTGTGAGACTCCATGGGTCAGTTGGCGTTCGAAAGGATAGTTATGTTAAGCGCAGTTTGTTTGTGATCTCGGCGTACGCTCCAACGGACTGCAGCTCAGACGCGCAGAAAGATGAGTTCTATAATGCACTCGCCACCCTCGTTCGCAGCAGTAAAGGTCCTGACATTGTAGTGCTAGCTGGTGACTTCAATGCACAAGTTGGCAAACTTAGTTTGTCAGAAGCCTGTTTAGGTGGGCGTTGTGCTTTAGCTGCTGAGCGTACAGATAACGGGGATAGGCTTCTCCAGTTTTGTGTAGACAATCGATTGTTCTTGTCTAGCACCAATTTCCGGCACAGCTCGCGTCGCACAGCGACATGGCGCTCTAACTCTACGGGTACTTTGAGTCAAATTGATCATATCGCCGTAAGCTACCGGTGGTGCAGTTCTGTTCACAACTGTAGATCTTACTGGTCCACGTACGTAGTCTGACCATGCATTAGTTTTAATGCGATTATCTCTCCAGCTCCATGGTCATCGTCACAAACCGCACACCTGATTAGTTTTGCAACGTTTGTGTGATCCAGAAGTACGCACCCGGTACGAGCAGAAGTTAGCACGAGCAAGGATCCACGGAGAACAGTAATGTGGATGAGCATTGGGCTCATATCGAACAGGCAATGCACTTTGCAGCAGGTTTCGCCCGTGGTCCTAGATCCGTTGTCCATCAACGACACTGGATCTCGCAAGAGAGATCGAACATTGTTGCTGATTACAACTCGTGGGCTCTTGGTGTGAATAGGTTTCTTGCGAAGAGCTACTTTCCAACCCGTGCGGCGTTTCCTATAATGAGAGCTGTAGCTCCATTCGGCATGCGCTTTGCCCCTTCAAAGTGTAAGGTGATGTTACAAGACTGGACGTCAACGATTCCGAGCTTGATGCTCGATGGGGATGTGCTCAAAATTGTCGACCGCTTCACCTACCTCGGTAGCTGCGTGACGACAGATGGGATCGCAGTAGTGGAGATGGGTACGCGGATATGCAAGGCTCGAGCGGCGTACGCTGGACTGAAGCACTTGTGGCGTCAATCTGATATTTCACTGAAGTTTAAAGGTCGTGTAAACTGTGCCGTAGTGCGTTCAGTTTTGTTGTATGGTTGCGAGACTTGGAGTGTGAGTGCTGAAGATATTTGTCGTCTCGAGGTTTTCGACCACCGATGTTTACGTGTTATCGCTAAGATCGGGTGGAGTAGCCGAGTAGGCAATGCTGAGGTCAGAAATCGAGTATTGGGTACTAATTCGGAGAACGTTTTGTCACAGTGTATCCAACTTAGTAGACTTCGTTGGTTGGGGCATGTGTTACGTATGTCAAACACACGTTTACCGTACCGTGTCCTATTCTCCGTTCCTCCTAGAGAGTGGAAGAGACCACGTGGAGGTCAGCAGATGACGTGGCAGCGAGGAATGGGGAAATGTACATCAGACTAAGGAAAAGTAGGTGCTTCACGTCTTCGTGGTTGGGGTCCAAAAGATCCGTCTTCCAGTTGGCTGGAGACACTGAAGGATATGGCTGCGAACCGCGAATAGTGGCGATCGTGTTGCCACTTTCTGTCGAATCAGAATGACTGATCGGTGTACGTTTGTACAGTTAGATTGTGTATTTCGTGTGTTGGCTACTGGGGCGTTCTTTCCTTTTCCCACCCATGTGGGTCCAGTCCCTGTTCATCTTGTATATACATTCTTTCTATTTCCACGTGCAACATGGTGAGAAAGTTAGTGGTCAATGAGGCTTGCCCTACTGTTTAACACTGTGCGATGATGATGAAATCTTGCAGCACCGACATCAGACAAAATTGTGATCCGATATTTTGTAATGGGACTTTTGTTCGTAAACTGGCTGTCGCCTTCAAGGCCCATTTTCGAGAAGGTGAATACTCTGGATTCCACATTTATCAGTATGACACTCTGACTAGCCAGTCGGATGACCGTTAATATCGTTGACGGTATTCCGTAAAACAACTTTACATGCATTGCCGAAATTTGCTGGACGAAACTGTATCTTCAAAGCGAACATATTTGGAGGGTGCTGTTGTGTAACAGTCCAGTTGATAACTGACGGTGCATGGTAGCCTCTACGGAGAAAATCTTTCGTTTTTTTCGAATGCGTGTCATGCATTTCAAGGTCATATGAGCACGGTTCGTTAAATGTTCATTTTGTTCTCACTACATTTAAGAAACGTTTACTGAAAACCGGAAAGTTCCGCTGCTTCATTAGAAGGGAGAGGGATTACATCGTCCAAGACCATTGAGCACTTGTTCCTGAGATAAGCATATTTCCTATTCTTATGAAGCGTTTTTTTCGTACTATTCATGCGAAACAATGGCGTCGTAACAAGATCTGGTGTGGATAAAACAGGCAGTGATGTCAGTTCTATTGGGATTTAAAAAATAACATCCAAAGACCAATAACTGTATGATCAGGGGGAATATTTAATAATCAATTCCCATGCACCATTGCCCGATCGGGTATGTACTGGTTTCCAGCAGAGCTGCATACTACCGAGCGTACCTCCAGGCCGCGGATAGAAACACTGCCACCAAACCAGTGGTTATTCGTGAATAAAGCGGGCTTAGCCTCACTAAATAAGCGGCCGCGGACGAGCAGTAGTGCCTGAGGACGTGGTGTGTCTTCGCTTGGCTAGCGTTTTCCTTTTTAAAATACCACACAAGTTTGTTGACTTCATTGTAGTGTGTCGCATGCGACCCACCACCAAACAAGGCCGTTGCCCCTGCCGCGTTGTAGGTTGCACTTGGATGTGCAAAGGATATAGGTGCACCCTCGAGCGAAAAAGGCCGGACTAGGCTACAGAATATCACAAAAGTTCCGAACAGTGCTGAAGACACTGCTTCGTAGCACTATTGCCAAGACTCTCTATTTTTTATTGTGAATTGATGCGCTCTCATCATGCTACGGTATCCCCAGTAAGCGACGCGCCTCGTGTCCCAACGGTCGAGGTGACAAGACAGCGAGCTGGAACCCTCTGCTGTAGAAAACAGACACGCATAGCCTGTTTGAATGTGAGGATGATACTAGATGTAGGTCGCCAGAGTATAACAATGCGAACACTACGTGATTACCACGTAGAAATAGCCTGGTGTTCGGAAGTTTGACTACCGTGCTCCGGAATTCGGTGTATTAAGGCGCCGAGAGTAGGTACAGTTTATTATCTCAACCACAGTTGGGCCGAGGATAACTCCGGACGCCATGGTGTCTCATTCGCCCTGAGCAAAAAGGCTAGTAGCTCCCTGGTCTCTTTTGGGTACCGGTTCCTCCGAGGTTGGCCGCAGCACGGTTCTGCGACAAATTACAAGACCTAATCAATCATGTCTCATGAAGTCACATGCTCCTCGTTGCCGACGGCGCACGAGCAGACCTCCCTTATGAGTTCATTCGCCATGTCTTAGGAAAGTTTGGGCTTGGTCGACGTTGTGAAAATGGAAACCGCCCAGTGAATTTGGTGGATGCTAACAGGTTAGTCATCTGCAACAAACGTTTCCAACATCCCAGAAGACATTTGTTGACCTGGAACTCAAACGACGGTCTCGCAGTACATCAAACTGATCATATTCTAGTGAGATGCCGTTGGGCTTCGTTGGTAGTAGAGTTTCGGGCTTACCGCTGCGCAGTAACGGGAAACAGAAATGATTCATACCATTTGTGTTCTTTTTTTTCCACGTATCTTATTGGATTGTATGGAAGATTCACAGAGCATCGTACCAGGTCTTTTTTGATACTGTTTATCGGGTAATCTCATTGTTCGTATGTTTCTCTTTCGTCTGAAGTGACGCTTCGAAAGTGATTTTGGCGCATTTCGCAAACTGCCCTAATTTATGATTATCTGTTCTTAAGATGTTTTTTATTTACTTTTGCTGTTTTTCGATCTTAGTGTCCACCAGCAAATTGTGTTACGCCGAGCTACCCTCGTTCTGAGCCGATTGATGGCTCTCGCCGATTGATGGCTCTCGATTGCTATCGACCGTGTAGCGATATAGTTAACACGCTTCGTGACTTTTATAATGTGACCTCATCGTATGAATATGAACGCCTACAATTTCTGTTAGCTTGGATCGCATTTTTGTCGCCGGAGTCTGCGGAACCGCATGTGAGTTCCTCGTGCCACACTCCCTGTATCCTACTTTCTCATTATCAACAATACAACATCATCAGGGACTAATTGTATAAAGGGTGTGGCAGTTGTTCCGGGTTCGCGCCATGTGACGAAGACCGTTTTCCAATCGATCTGTGTTGATGAATCATGTCTTAATAATGGCAGCTGAAATGCTGTATTACGCATTCAAACCTTTCTAGGATTGACAAATAATTCATCATGCAGTAACAAAGCTTCACTGAAGTACTCTTAAGCTTCGTTACTGCATGATGAATTATTTGTTAATTAGATCCTATCTTCTACTATTGAAGTTTATCCCAGGATCATTCGCGGATGGAAGTAAATGAGTATATCGAATATAGGATGGAGAGATTTCAGTGTAAAGTTTTCATCAAATTTTATATTCACGTAATCATAAATTTAGTAAAGAATTCATGGAATAAGACTACCAACAGTTGTATTGTCAATACTCTACGAGAGGGGTACTTGAACAAAAAAGGTTCACTTGTGAAAAGTCCTATTGCTAAACATGAAAGATTACGGTTAGTGATTCTCTAAGAAATGGATTTGCCAGAGATACAATCTGAAAATCGGGGTTTCCTAATCTAGGAGGACATCACAGAAAAAGACGAAATGATTACATTTGACTAAGCACAATTAGAAAGTGGTTAAAAATTTCGTTACCATACATCGGTTTCCATCTGAAACTATTTCGTTTTACAGAATGAAATAAGACGGTTTTATCCTTCTGGATTTTTGTTCGCAAACATAAAAGACATTTCCGAAAATGGGCCCTAGTACGTTTGGATAAAAAATAATATAAGACTTGGTCTTATTTTGAAAGAACACAGTAATTAACGCTTCATGTTCGTTCATTGTACACCAACACCATTTTGTATAAATTTCAGACTGATGACCATTGAGAAGTGTATTCAAGATGTTATGACCTTACAGAATTTGGCTTCTTTTAGTATACTGGTCAATGGAATGAAGTATGCTCAGTGCTTTGAAGATGAAAACAATTTGCAAGGTTTATATTCCATAGCCTCAAAGACCCACGGTACTATTAGGGATAGCCGGCAACGGGACCCTGAGACTTGGAGTAGTGAATCACATAATATCAAAATAGTTCAGGTGTGTTAACGAGGTGGATGACATTGTACTTCTGTCTACCACCAAAGATAAATAAAGATATCAACATTTTCCGCACAATATTCCACCGCTTTCGACTCACTGCGTACTCCATTTTCTGCAGTTTTCATCCGGAATAAGGAATATAGGAGACTTCTATTTAATCTAATAGAATGTACGGACTGTGAGCTAAAAATAAACTTCTCCAGGTGAAGTGGTACTAAGATTTTCAGATTTTATAGGTTATATTTGGTTGAATATGTTCTTGTTGATTCTCGGGATACATGTAAATGGGGAGCACGGGCGCTACATTTTAACGTGAACTCAAGCATATTGCACATATTCTTTAGATATATACATACAATGAACGCGTTTCGTGAGAAATTACTTTTCAGGACTAGAATTAAAATATCTGATCAGCTGTTATCCAATACTGCGGAGTGCCAAGCTATTTCCCAAGTGAACGCAATTCATATATTTTCATCTCTGCATCATGTCGATTAACCGAATGCTGATGTTATTCAGAGACCAGTATCACAACTCCGTCTATAGTATAGTCGAAGTGTTCTGGTTAGCCCAAAAGCGCCGTCGTTTCCATTGATGGGTTAAGGACAGTTTGGTTCTCTGACTCAAATCACATGACTCAGCTGATTCACTGGATCGTCGTCCGTCCGTGAGCGCGACCAGCCCCACGACGGAGCTCTGTGCCATTTTGGCACGGAAGAGTGTAGGAAAATAGGCGGCCACATAGGACAATGGTCGGTCAGAGAGGCTTGTGGTCAGTTGACCAATGAAATACACTTCACCGTTGCGAAAACCAGCCGTTGCGCTCGATTCTCAAACTAGTTATTTTCCAAATGTATGTGATAGTTTCGCAAATCGATCTTAAAATGGTATAAATCAAGACACGTTGTAATTTTTTTGCCTTCAAAATAATCTTTTCCTCAATTCCTCCCTACTAAGCATCTTTGACCACTTGTTCTCACTCCTTGTCTTTGTCATTGTGCTGTACGGCAACCAGTATCCGCATGAGCCTGTGGTTCACTTTTGACTTTACCTAACTAACGACCAGACTACCTCTCCGTCTACCCGCTTAGCGTATGGAGCTTCTCAAGTTGCTTCAAATGTACAAACGTGTCAGCCTACCGACCAGTCGCGAACGAGAATTAACTTCATCCAATTCGAACGACGATGTAAGTTAATGCTATGTTCGGACTCTTTCTCACTGTCCCTTTTGATTCACAGAAATACGCAACTTCCATTTTTTGTTAGTTTATTATGCTTCTTGTCAATTCCTTTTTTTGTGGAATGACTCCTGATGGTGGGGGCCGTCCTTATTTTCGAAGATTTGATTTATTTGGAGTGAAAATTGGGAATCATTACCTGAAGAAAAATAAATGTCTGAGCGAGATAAACTCTTTACATCTTCTCTGGTTTCCTGCATTTTTCTCGTATGTCCTCCCACGCCTTGTTTGTATGATTGGAAGAAACAGCGTGGTTGTTATTCTCCGGCTTTTTACAGGTATAAAGAAGCTGATGTCGACACTACTCTAATCGGTACATCCTGACGTCCTGTTTGGGGCTTAAGGATGAGGTTTGTCGTACATCGGAGGCATCCAGGAATACAACTCGGAATCGAGGCAGTTTGCCTAGCGTTGTGCGTTCTCTGTAGATTGCTGTGGTTCCTAATTGCATACAGCCACAACGAACCCTCAAAAATGGGACATATATTTGGTGTTAGATGCATTGCTATTCCGTTGTGTGTGACATTCTCGCTTCTCTTCCCCCATAAAGTTGCGTTGGCAGTGCTGCCCGTTTATGAAAAGTACCTCCTTTTGTCATATCGTTATAGTCTTGTTGCAGACTGGGGACTTTTAATTATTACGCTTTTTTGTTATGCATTTTATTTGATTGTTACTTCTGTCTTAACTTTAATAACCATTCTTTTGATTTGTCGGAAATAGGTATTTATCCTGCGTCACAATCATTGTCTTGGTTATCCTTATCGTTAAATTTCTCTTCACAGCCCATTAGTTTTTCAACTTCAGAATGGAACCATCCCTACTCGAACTCTCGCATGCCCTTCCACGAACTGCTGTCGAACTCTCCTCCAATGCAAATCATTGGTAAGCTTTTATTCACTTCGCTGTTGTATCTGCCTGAAATTGTTGGTCATCTTGATGCGTCACTACACAGAGTCTACAATGGACTTATCTGTCTCTGCTTACCAGACAGTAGAGGAAACTGAAAGAACACATTCAGTTTCATGAACTTTCTGTTCTTACCGTTTGCAGTTGTACTTTTGTCCCTCTATTGCATTTCAGTTCATTTTCCTCCTGCTGGAGAAACCAAAACCGGCTCACTGATTAGGTAGTTTATTACGTGAATTAATTGAACTAGCTCCACGTGGTACAAGTGTCTTTCATTTGATAGATGGGTATGAAATCGTGCATCAAAGCTGTTGTAGTTGTATTACCCGTCATTCAGGGAAATTTTTCAATGCCTCATACGTGTGTTCAGTAATTCCAGGTTCACCCCTGAAGTTTCGAATGTTTACTTTTGCTACTGAAAACAATCATGGTAGTCAGTAATTCCTTCGGTATATGATTGCCCAAAAAAGCCGCTAGATTGTTGCTTTGAAACGAAGATTATCGGCACCAGTATCGTCAAATCGAAGTTCTATGTTTCACCAGAGAATCGATTACTTAGAGTCACCGACATATGCTAGCCGTCCTGTTAGTTGTGTTTATGTGAATGTGCTCGCTTATTGGTAATACACTGGCCATGTTGATCACGTTGATAGTCGTGGACATGGATCACCCGAATCAACGCATATTCACACATGCTTATTGCTATACATTGGATTATCTGCTCCGTTTTATTATTCATTAGCAGAGCTGACGTCGGTGATCCGATCAGCTAGATACCAGGCCGCCTAAACATTGCAACGACTTGGGAACACACCCGGTAAACCGGCGGCAAAATAATTGGTGCACACTTTATCAGCGGTTGTAACCATCCATTAGAGCTGTTATTGGGATAACTAATTTATTCATCTGTATCTAACCACAGATCTAAAGCTATGCGCACGCGGTCAACACCGATTTTATTTATATTGGAAGGTTTGCGAAGTGTATGAAATGGAAAAAGCTGTGGTGATCGACAAAAGCCGCGACTTTTTTCGTATGGTGAAAAAAGGAAAACAAAATCTGGCATTTCATATCTTTACTAAGTACCAATTTTACTGCGTTCCACTTCCCCTCCCATTTTTGGAATTGCTGTTGCGTTGGCACCATGTCTGATTCAAGCCGGTGTATTATATATATATATATATATATATATATATATATATATATATATATATATATATATATATATATATATATATATATCAGTCCACCAGAGCCATGCGTTTGCGAATGGCTCATTGATTCAAATCAAGGAGCATCACCCAGATCGTTGAGCGGAGCGTTTCGAAAAACAGTACACGATGGTGTAGATGCCAATTTTCCTTCAGATGCGGAGGTTCCCCGTGAAATAAGCTACCTTAAATGACATAATGCTACTCGACCGGGTGGGTCACCATTGTTTATTTTCAGCTCAACATTGTCACTGGAGTTGACAAACTCCCTCGTACCGATTTATATGAAAGGTGACAAGTGCTTTTGTGAGAACCGCAGAGTACTAAGTCTGGTTAGTATCACATCTGAACTGCTCGTTAGCATAATTCCCCACGGCTTTTCTGACGCTCGTGAGCAGTGCTCGCACGAGAATCAAGCTGGATTTCGACCTGGTCGAGGTTGCAGTGATCACATCTTCATTGTTCGACAAATTTTAGAACATAGGCACACCTTCCATAGGCTCACTATCTCCGATTTTCTTGATCTTAAAGCTGTCTTCGACTCAGCCGACCGCACCGTTCTCAGGCACTGCTTCTTGTTGAAGGATATATCAGACAACACAGTTCTTTTAAATGAAAATCTAGGCAAGTTGCAAGCTTTTCTGGACAGTCTGAATGACTGGGTAGCAATTTTCGAAATGCGTTTTACGCCTTCAAAATGCAAGATGCTGTTGGTTCGACACCAAACCTTTCGGCATCTGGGGAGGTTGTAAACAAGTTCTGTTATCTAGGCAGCTGCGTTTCATCCGGTTGTCGAATATCAGATGAGGTGTCCCCCTATAGAGAAGGCTGGTTTGGTATTTGCCAACCTGGGTCATTTGTGGCTTCAGTGTGATATGCTTTATCTATCAAGGGTTGAGTGCATGTCGCAGAAGTCACAGCAGGGCTTCTTTATAGTTCAGAAACATGGCCACTGCAGGTGGGGAGTAAACGAAGATTGTCGGTATTCGAACATCGATGTCTTCGTAGCATTGCTCGAATCTGGTGATAGGTTCGCATCACTAATGCTGAGATTAGGCGCAGAGCATGGAAAGCCTACCGAATGAACTTGGTCATGTAGGGTGTGCTAGGCTTTCCGGGTGGTATCCAAGTAATCCTTACACTCAGTGGTTAGATGCGTGACTCGCTGTCGTGATCTGTGGCGCCCTTGTGTTCATGAACTTTCTTGGTCTACTTGGTACTACTTGTGGTTCTCTTCATGCTACTTTTTCATTGTTTCCTATTGAGGTTGTTGCTAAGATAGCAAGCAAAGCCACTGCGTTCAGTACATGGTTAACGGTTGTTTAAACTGGACTAGATACATATTGGTGTATCATTATCCTCCCCGGTGACTGAATAATGTGAATAGGAAGATGGAAAACAATTAATCAGGTTGTTTTGACCCTGAAGAGGTTCGGTTAATCATTCTCTGACTGGCACCGCCCCGTCAAGCTGCATAAGGTTTACAGCTCCGCTCTCCTCGCCCGCACTCACTCCTGGTCCTTGGGATAATTTGTATTGTTCATCTCACTAACCAACAAGAGTTGCCAATAATAAAATACTACAAACCACTTCAATAACATTTCCATCTGTCTTCAGGCAATGAAGTTACCACGGAAACTGTCCACTTTTGGTTAAAAATAGATGAATTAATGAAGGTTAGTTTTGTCCTTGTTACTTATTGATGGTAAAATAATGTCGTGGATTATGTTTCGCCCAAAATCACCTAATGTAGATGTGGTGATTGAATGGGCCGTGAAAATATGATTTACTGGTTCTTTGTGCAAACGACGGCATTTTTATATGTTCAGTGAGTCTGTAAACACCTCCGGAGGTGCGAATTTCTGTTCTTGCAGCTAACTTTTCCTGATGTCTCTAGAAATATGCGTTGAATCGTCTCCTCGAAAAAACGATCATCGATATCGGGCTTTAACACTTATAGCTTGAAAATCCAATAGCCCGTGAACTTATCCATAATTTCCAAATGGTATCAATTAGCCATGCATAGCGTGTATCCATTATGGATTACTAGCAGCAAATGGGTCACGGGAAGTGTAATCGTTTAACCTGAGTACGCAAAATGCGGTCATTTAATTTGAAGGCGGATTGTACACGCTTGTGCTAGGGTTTTTCGTTAGGTTATCTAGGCAGTACTTGCAATGGATCGTGTGAAGCATTCACTCTGATTTCCGTATTGTGCAAAAATGCATCGGTCAAGATTGGTGGTCCTGTCGACCACGGGTGCTCGAGGGGTTTAAAGCGTTTACTCCCGCGGATGACAAGTTTGAATCTCGCAGTCGCCAGCCATTTTGATGGTAGACGGCATTCAGCCGTCGCCCGGCTCGTTGTTACGCCCGACCTATGAGGCTTTTTGCGGTACTCCACTGCACCTCCCAAGGTTGGGTTGCCGGCTATCATTAGTGGTGCTGGAAGCCGTTGACGCTCTGGGGTATAACCCTTCCACTATACTTATGAGCGAGCATACAATAAAAAAGTTGAACCGAGGTAATTGTGGTTGGTCAGAATTGATTATAGGTTGTAGTGTAAGTGTGGAATAGAATCACCATATCGACGTTCAGCGGAACATGCTCTTTTCAGTTGAATGACTAAATCAATATACTGCATCGTCAGTGCTCACGTAGTTACATGTGCCAACAGGCAGTATTTTCAGTAACTTCTGCCGTAGCATGCCCTGTTTCCCCCTCCTTCTCAGGAGTGGAAGAAACCACGTGGAGGTCAACAGATAACTTGGCAACGGGGGATGAGAAAATGTACAGCAAACTTGGAAAAAGTAGGTACCTCGCGTCTTCGTGGTTGGGATCCAAAATACCTCTCAACAAGTTGGCTGGAGACATTGAAGGATACGGCATCGAACCGTGAACAGTGGCGATCGTGTTGTCACCTTCTGTCTAATGAAAATGATTAATCAATTTGTGTTTGTACAGTTAGACTGTGCATCCCGCGTGTTGGCTACGAGGGCGTTCTTTCCTTTTCCCTCCCGTGTGGGTTCACTCCCTGTCCATCCTGTATATCCATTCTTTCTATTTCCACGTGCAACATGGTGAGAAAGGCAGTGATTAGTGGGACTTGCCCTGCTGTTCAACGCTGTACGATAATGATAACGATGAGACTGACGAGGCTTGAGAAAATGTGAGCTATAAGATAGAGGATTATTCCCGACACAATTTGACGATGAACCGTTGCGAGTGTCGGGCGTGTTATCAGTGGGAGCATTGTGGGTGGATGGAGGGGGCAAAAAGAGATGGGTGGGGACAGAAGACAAAGACAGAATAAAGGAGAGGGAACTCTGATCAGTAGCCCACTTATCACTACCCACCCCGCTCGATGCAATGGGCAGCGCGGTCCTGATTATCCTGCGCGATGACCGATGCAGTATGGAATTCCTTCTATTAGTGTAGTTCATGTGGAAAGTTGGACTGGTACTGGTACTGGTAGGGTGTCTAGCTGCAAAGCGGGAGAACGACTAGGGTTTTCAACCAAAGCCTTTAGTTCTAACAGGAACCAGTCCTCAAGGCAGCGGACTGACTGAGTGGAAGCCCATTTGCTTGAATTACTTATTCTTCCACTGATTTTTACCGACTGAGTCGCCAGCCCAGATCGACCCTAACCTGGAGGACCACGAGATTGGACTTTGTCTGACCTCTACTCATTGACCTGTCAGGCATGATTGCATCTCCGGCTTAGAGAAGCCATCCTGTAAAGCTTTTTGGATCATAGAGGCACAGAAGCCATCACACCACGTCAAGATACAGTCTCATCCTTTTGGTACCACATAATAATGCTGTTCTAAGTCACCAACAACAAAACAGGAAACGTCGCATTGATCAAAGTAAGCCATTTTGCATCTTTTCGAGCTTCTATACCTACTTCCTATCAATACTGTATTTGGAAAATTTCATGGAATAACTGAAACTAACAATTTTGTGCAAGTGAAGTTAGATAATGTGACATCTATAGGTCACAACGGCTGGTTATCTAATGAGGCCAGTATCTCAGTTCCGTTTCGCTAACCAACTGTCGGAATAGTGAAATGAAATGAGCAAATTATGTCATTTCATCAACAATCAGCCTCAAGCAGATGAAACTACTCAGTTAGCTTTGTTATCTATCAGGGCCTCAGTCGATTACGATCATTATCCAGAAATAAATTTATAAATGCCATTTTGCTGTTGCAAATCGTTAATTACATCGTACATGTGCAAAAGCATGTGTACCGTCTCTTTTCGGTTGAGGTGTTCATGCGCCAAAGGAGAAACCCTTCATTTCAAAATAAATGCCTTCGTTTATATCATATCTCTCTTTTGATTGAAGCTATACTCACACCATCAGTGGTGGAGTGAGAAATGATTTCCCCTTGCTGTGGTTGTCTTCCTGACTTGTTCGTTTGAATCTTTCATGAGATCTGAGCGTTTCACCGTCCTAAAAAGAAACCCTCGCTTGAACCCATAGAGGTACCGGATGGTCTCGTGGAAGGTTTCTGTAAAATATCAGCTAAACTCATTCAAACAGTGTTTCAAAAAAATTATCATTATGAACACTTCCACCGAATATCTCAGTAACAGCGAAGTACGTAAGCGGGATTCTCGATTACCGATATTAGGTTCTTATTAAAAGATGGATTATCTAGTAATTATCTCTCATCTGTTGAGAAAAATCCCGACGGCCACGTGATGCCACCATAACATGAGCCACACAAAACCATCGTCGTACAGGTAGATACATCTGTTCAATAAGTTGATAAAGCCACTCCTGCTGAATTGATTTTGAAAGGATTCGTTCACAGTTAGTTATGCTGCAGTGGTTACGAACTGATATCGTTGGGAGATTGTGTTGCGCAAGATTTTCCTCGCTATGGATCACAACCGCGTTTCTCACTCAGAAATTTCGATAGTTTGCTCGCTCCAACACGGTTCGTGTTGATTTTGTTTCGTTGATAACTACAAGACATTGTTGTTTTTAACGTTTGAATGTCTTCATTCAATTGATTAAGGGTTTTTCTCTTTCTCTACTGTCCAACTGTATCAGTGGAACATTGCCGACAGTTTACGATTGTTGGTCGCGAAGAATTTGGTTTTCCAGTTCGATTGTGCAGGATTGCTTCCCCTTGCGAACGCCCGCAAAGTCGGACATAATTCAATATCTACGGCTGCTGGTTGGGATCGTGCGTTGCCTTGTCAAAACCTTCTGAAGCCGCTTTTTATTTCTCTACGATCTCTGCTGCAAGGCGTTTCGGATCATTACAAGGTCATGCACTTTTTAGCGGGTAAGTTTCCGTTCACCTTCGGGGCTGTACAGTTATTGACCGGTGCAATCAATGAGTAATTTGATTATCAATGCGGATTTGTTCTAACGCAGTGAGAGTAACCTGTTGTTTAACCGTGCACATCCGAATTATAAGCCATGAGTCTGGAACAGTTTTAAGTGTTCAGAGAAAATTGAATTCTCCTATCTCTGTCTTTTCTAGACTTCCTGCATGGACGGTGAAATCTCCAGCATTCACTTAACGTGCATTCCAAAGCAGTTCAGACAAATCCCGGTCCATTTGTTCGAACTCAAGTGTGCCAATTTGTCTGCATATATGCGAGGGTCGCTTACACCCAGCTACTTTTCTCTTCAATGTGATTGGCACGCATTGAGCCACCCTATAAACTTGCCCACGATCGATTACCTACTGAATTTCAACATTGCACAGAATGTCCGATGTCCAAACTCAAACTCGTGTACAAGGTTGCTGCACGTAGACGCTGACCGGCTGTCTGTCTTCGAATACCGTTGTCTGCAAAACATCACCCGTTTAGTAGCAGCATTGAATAAGTGACTTCACAGTCCGTATTCGCGTTACGGAACCGGACGACCTGAGTATTCCGCCAACCTCCTTGGCTAGGACATGTGCTACGTATACTTCACCATCGATTCCCTGGTCGTGCTCTGCTCGCCGAACCTATTTGACTACAAAACAGTGTTGTAGCATCGCTCGGCCAAAGTTCTGGCGTCAAAGCTTGCCTGCATTGTTCCCTCATGCCTGTGTGACTCAGGACCTCGAGATGCACAACACAAAATGGCAGAGAAAGACCATTATCTAATATGCACTCAACCCGAAATGCGGACCACGGAAAGTCTTTTTCTTGGGTATTCCACAAGACAGTCGGTCGTAGGTCTCACTCGAATGTGCGACGAGCTTCGATCGAGGAAGCAGAATGTACTGTGGTCATATCGTAGCTGTGGCGATTTGATTGGTAGGCGTATCTGCCTTAACACATTGGCTTTCCTATTACACCGGTCGATGGCTTGACTCATGTCAGAACCTGAAGACTACGGGCGAATTGCAGGCTGTGTCCTACCGTGTGCGTTTCTCTAGATCCGCGTATGGGAACAGTCGCGATTATATTCAATTCAGTTCGAACAACCACTAATCAAGTATTGGGTGCGGTGGCTTTTGTTCTCATCTCTTATTAGAGAATCTCAATCGATTTTAAAAATAATTGTATGAAAATATTAAGAATTAAACCACAAATATTCGTATCAAGTCGGTGAAGAAAGTTGGTATATACAAGTGCACACCACTGATCTCGAGACCTAGGCATATCCTTCAGTATATTTGATCACTGAGTGGGGTGATCCCTTAAATCCCATCCGAGTAACCTGACACAAATTCATTGGTCAGGCTTTTCGTACCTTTCTTTCGTGTCATGGATCGGCATCCCAATTATTACTTGACCTAGCGAACGTTACACGCCGAGGAAATGCGCAGCCTTGGTCTTTAGAATTTCACATGATTTGTTTCGTGCGTCTAACCTTAATATTGATAATAATAATACGGATAGCCTTCTTATATCCTCAGTCATTAGTGGCCCGGCTTCCGAACCACAGAGGGACTGGCTTAACCATCCAACAAGTATATTAGTTAACCGTCGATGGAATTTTTTTCCACACTGCTTGGGCGTTAGCGGTCAGTTGTTGTTAGGATTTCCGCACGCGGCGTTATGCTTGAGAGACCCTAGCATTCCGATCCGTAAAGTAGACTGACTCTCCGTATTTGGTCACCGATGGTTTTGTAGTTTTACGAGCTTGATGACAAGTAATTAGCGAATTAGCAGTTCACAATCGTATTTTCTTAAATGAAGAAGCGGGTTACCTAATTAATACGTCTTGGTCACTGCTGTATCATGAATGGTGCAGTACTTTTGTCCATAATCATTTCTTATTGGTCTTATATACTCGTAGATATTTGTTCTTACCACCTGGGAACTAGCATATGATCTTCGTCGAAAGGTGGAAACTGGGACCACTGTTTTATGTGCAATTTTGATAGTTACGCATCACCGCCTTCTATGCTGAACCAAGTTTTTGATTTCGAGATGAGGTTCCAATTATTCAGTTATATTTAACAGTTTCTTTGCGCCTTTTTTATCGCTGAATATTATTTTCTGACTTGTGCCAGGTCTCTCTCGTCGGGCACTATATGGACCCCACAGATTGGCTTTGCTTCAGTTAACCAAAGATCTTTCTACCGTGTGGTTGGACAAGCTAAACCATAAGTCCCAGTTGCCGTATTCAAAGGAGCATCCCTCATGGTCGGAGGATCGTGCACTCGACGCTGGTACCTTTGATAAATATCAAACGGGAGCAACGGTTCACTTAGACCAGCATACACAATGGACACGCATAGCCTTAGAACGTGTCAATGCGAGTTACAAACAATTGGCGATGGAAGCTTGTCTTTATCAGCATCACTTGGCTGGTTGGGAGGAGGTCAACGAGAAAATACAACAGTGAGTAAGCTGTATTCGACGATGTATGTTGTGTTTCACTTAGTTCGCTACTCGCCCCTGAGATGACACATAGACAACTGAAACTGGAATCCTTCCAAAAACCGAACTAGATTGCGCTTTTGGGTTTGCCTTCGGATAGACCACTGTGAGGAGAGTACGTGGAGTCCAGAGGGATTTTGTGTGCGAACTTTGCACATGCACTCCATTTAGCAACTAGTTCGTTTACTGATATGAAAGATATCCTCAGCGGAAACTTCCCATACTTTTCCTCAGCAGACCAGCAGAAATAACGGGAGCATTAGGGGAGGAATAAGGAAAACGTTGAACGTTGAAATGTCTACGATTTCGGATTTGGTGACATAACCTGCAGTTTCGCTACAGAACTTGAAATATGAAACGACCACCTCAAATTTGCATCAATGGTGATTCCTAAATACTCAGCAGAACCTCAAGTTTGTGCCGGAGAACTGGTTGACATAGTGTACGAAATACCATCAAACCCACCGTTTTTCTGTGATTACCTTCACACCGAACCACCTAAAATTGCCAAGTTTGATGTGATGCGTCAACCCACTACCAAATTGAATTTGCACGTAGATTCAAACGTAACCCAGGCAAATCGATTTATTTCGGATAATATACCTCAGAGGGTGCGACATTCCATTAGACCCACCCCTGGACGAAGGGTAAAAGCACCCAGCGGGTTACAAAACACGATGGCTAAAACACAACTTTCAGACAAAATTAAACGAAGTTCTGAATGGTCTCCTGTTGTCCATTCAGATAGGATGACGGGGTCAACTCGTGCAGTGTACGTTACGCTTCATCCTCGTAGACTCGCCTCGCTAGTAGACCGCAGACGCTTTCAACTGAGTTCAGCTCTGGACTGTAAGCAGGCCAGTCCATGGTTCTGATGTTTCAGTACGGTAGCCACATTACGGTGAGGTTGGTTCTATGCATAGCTGCGTTTTCATATGAAAGCTCGTGGGTCTCAGTCGAATTTGTGGAATCGCCCGGAAGAAATTCATTCAGTGTACTAATGAAGGAGTCATTTGGTTCCATTCTAGGATTGCTAGTGGAGATTTTTGTTGTCAAAAGTTGCAACACCGAAGGCTGGACGACTAATGTCTACCTTGCTCTTCCTGACGTCGTGCCAGAGGCGCATGGTTCCTTCAGAGCTATTTGGATTAAACTTCTTGTTAATGAAAATCACATTACGTTCAAAATTCGAAGTGAGTTCTGGCCCACTCCTCTCGATCCTGAAAGTGACAACCAGTCATCCGAGGCACTAGTTTCCATTTTTTGTACTGCAGTTGTGATGCACAGTGTATTAATTACTGTACACGGTGAACGGCTTCATTCAGTTTCAAGGACCTCTGCAGCTTCGACGAACATGTGTTTTGATTCGAAACACCAGAAAATAGTCTCGTGACTTGCTTGATGCGTTTTCTTCACTTAGTGATTTGGATTCTTCAAAACGTTGCAAATAACTTTTGGTGATTTCGAAGTGTGTCTTATGCTCTTTGCGGAGTAATTTTGTGGGAATATTTATCTGTGTTCCATCTCAACTAGTTTTGGGTCTCGCTATTCTTGTTTTGATAAATGAGAGGTCACGACTTCCAACCAGTGAATTTTGTTCACGAACTACTTGCGACGTGAACCTTGTCCAATAATGAATGCTGGAAATGAGCTAGTAACGATAAACGTCTTGGTGTTTGCAGCCCATTTCGCCATTTGTCCAGGGATGAATCTAATAGCATCTCGCGCCCACTGAGGCATATTATCCTAGATAAATCGATTTGCCTGGCCCGTTTTTGAATCCCGTGTGCCTATTCAATTCACAAGTGGTTTGATTCGTCAGAACGTTCAAATTTGGTTATTCTAGGTAGTTAGGTTCAGTTCAGTTGGCTTGACCATTCACCTCGCACCTCTTTGCTCTGGTTTTGGTTGCAACCTCACGGCATCACCAAGTTGAGGACAGAATGGATAGAAGCATGAAGTGAAAAAAAGCTGAAAATAACGTCATAAGCGCCAATCGCGACGATAGGAAAAGAGCCTGAATGAAACTACGCCATTGGCTGCCACACCCAGCCATGTCACTTAACGCCTCCAATCATCTACTAGATGGGTCTCATGTACCTGAAAATCTCTGACACATCTTACCTGGCCAAGTTCAGTGGTCAAGGTTTTCATAACTTTCTGCCATGTCATGGCCTGACCACCTCAACCTACCTGTCTTGGAAAACAGCCTACGCCGAGAAAGTCTATCAGTGGGCGTGCGTAACGTGTCTCAATCACTAACCTGTTTAGATTCACTGTTTATTCTAGAGATTGACCTCTGGTTTCCAACACCTTACACGTAGCCTTAGCGTTGCTAATACGGCATTCTTACCATATTCGAGCAATACTATGGAAACATCGATGCTCAAACGCCGACGGTTTTCGTCTGTCTTCTATCCTTGGTGACCAGCGGTCCAGACGACGTCCCTGAGAGTGAATCACTGAGCCGTCGGATTGCTCGATTAACACACATACACGGGGCTTCCGTGGACTGGTACTCCTGATCAGACGGTAAGGGTTGTAATTATTGTCAATAGAGGAAGCCTTTTCCATACATTTCGCAGCTCACCACTAACAGCCATTTCCCAAGCTGCTCGTCATTTGATGCCTCAGGGTTTTACGTACCTCATTGGATGTGGCATCCGGGGGGCTGGATCTGCAAACGCGTAACGATGCAACTAATATTAAAGATGTCCATCATCTATGAGGCCTGCATATATCGGAGTCTTGTTTGGCATTGGAATTAGCGTGCGAGGCTTCGTTTAGCTGTTATCAGCGTTCATTTGGGTCCTGGATATCCAGTTGCATCGATTACTGTTTAGAAAGCTCTGCCTAAGAAGCAGAACGTCGGTTATCTTTTAGAGGCAACTGTGCGGGACGGCTGACTAAAGCGTTGTTCGGTACAAAAGTAACCGGCGATAAACTGGGTGCGCTTAATAGCACTTCGTGCACGGTAGGTCACTAAGGTACGAGGAAAATAGCTCCCTAAAGCACTTTTGAATTATTCACGAGATTTGGATGTTTTCAATCCCAGTCGTCGGCATTCAGTCCTGTTCATTGGAATAATCAGACAACCTTGCCAATACGAGCAAGGGACAACCGAAAACATCCCAGTGTACACAGGAGGAAATACCCCGGACGAGAATCGAAAAGAGATAACTAATCTAGGAAGGGACACTACTGAATTCGCTGGTGCGTTCAGGGATTTGTTTATATAATGGATTAGAAAACGATATCATCCGCAGTAAACCCGTTTGGTTTAATGACTAACGGAAGTGGTTTGTTGGAAGCATTTATGGTGAGGCTCAAACGTTTAAGTATGGCACGCTGTCACTTGAGGACCATTTAAAGTTAGAGCAGAGGGGTCATAGCCTTTGGAAAGAATACCAGTTATACAGTTTGGTATCGGGATAATAATGACTGATCTCCAGCATTCGTTGGTAGTACAAGCACAGGTTTGTTCAAAAGGAGAAGTGAACATATCGGAGTCTCAAAAATTAAGAAAAACCGTCAAGCCAGAGTTATTTTAGCTGTACAAAGTAGCTTAAATACTTTATCGCTGGAGGACGGGGTTATGTGCACGCTATCTTGGATGAGTGAAATTGGGGAGTCGTTGGATATATTAGTGAATTCACTGTTTGTGCTATCAGCGTCAGCAGCACAGCTCATTTGTTCCATTTTATCACACGGAAAACTCTTAGGAGCTGAAAATTACGATATTCCGATGCAAGGTTGTGATGTAGTGGCATGGATTTGCCTAATCGCAATAAGAATAAGTGGTAAACTTGCGTCTCCTCCCAACTTGTTTCCGTCCGTTTTCAATAATTTTGCTCGGTTACTAGGTAACATCGAAGGTTGTTTCCAGCTTCTGTCTTTCACATCGTGTCGCTAACCTGCTGCAGTTATGAAGTTCATCAATCACCTTTGTCCTTGTTTAATTCGGAAATTCAGTGTGCTGTCTCAAAGCTGTTATATCTAATAATTTCCTTATAACTGTTAGAAAAATGCTGTCAGTAGTTCATTTTTCTGCACTTTCCTCTGGCTGCTGTTATTGTGTTTCGATATTGCACCGTCACCGTGTCATTTCTATTTCTTTCGTACTTCTCAATCGCTTTCTCCGTTTATGTTTCAGCCCTCATGAACTCATTCATGGCCTGTTATCAAAAGTGGCATCTGTCCTGGTTACCGAAGCCAATTTTACCGGCACGTCCAGCTCAAGTCTCCCGATATCGCTGCTTTCTCTTCGCCAAAGGCTTTTAAAGGTTTTACCTAGATTAGCCCTTTTGGGGGACTTGGATTATTCAGAACTTGCCAGCCGTATGCTACTCAGCCGACTAAATCTTCCGTCACATATCCTGTCTTTGCGTGATCCTGAACTCACCACCGTAGACCCGTCAAACCAAAGCATACTACTGGACACTAGTATAGGGCAAGGTCATTTGGAATCATGTGATATTACACTCAATTCCACCGTAATGCCAAGTGACTGCTCACCAAACCCCCCAGTAGCAACTTTCACTTCAACTGAGAAAGACCAACCAGTGGAAGAAGATTTTGTGGTGACTGAACTAATACTACGCGATGCAACCGTCCGCCGTGATTTGTTGCCGAATCTGTATAGTTTTATATTTACGGGTGATCCCAGCACCTATTTGGCTTCCCGTTGGTGTGCTGCCCGATGCGTTCTTCGCACACAATTGAGTATCCTTGTTTGGCCACAAATATCCACGGTAGAACTGCGCGATACTTTGTTACGTTTGGCTCTCTTGGCCGAATGCAAAAGTCCTGCTCACCAGCGCCTGATTCTCGAATCCTCACGGACCCAAAGTTCCCCAGAAGGCGGAACTTTCACAACTATTTGTATTTCTCGTTTGTCCGGTAACCTGCAGCAGCTGTTGGCATCTAGCAGCAATCCGTTGGAAATTGTTGATATCAGCGCGCAACTTATCATTGATTTCGAGCTTACTGAAGTCCCAAACATCATTATTGTTAAGCTTCTCACTATGATTCACAAACACATGGCCAAACTCAGCACGGCTTATTTGGTGCGTCTAGTGGATTATTTGCTCTCCACCGACGCCCTGTGGAAATGCTTCAGTCAGTCAAGCCCCAACTCGTCCTCCCGAGACAGGACAATTTCAGGACAGTTTCTTTCTGATTTCATGCACCGATTGTTTACTGGCACAGTTAGTTCGACCGCCGGTCCTCCGGGTCAGTTGTTCAATCGGATTCTGTCAATTATCATAAACTGGCCCCTGCCTGATCCGCTTTTTGAACAGACAGTTGGCAGATGGGCACCTCTCGTCGTCTCGGCATCAATCCAAGTTGCAAACAGTCGCTCTCCTAACGCTGTGTTCCGCGTCTGGCTTTTAATCCAAGCACTTCACTTACTTGTCACTTCCTGTTCAACAGAAATTTCCACGAGGACCCTTTCAGATTGCATTATACAGGTGTGTTTCATCGTTTAGTTTCATATTATCTATTGAATGTAGGTTCTTTTGTTTTGTCATTAAAAATCAGCATTATCATGTTCACCTCGAACAATGAATTGTAAGCATTGAGAAAAACAAAGTTGACCTTTGTGGTCCGTTACCTCCGTAATTCTTTACAAGATGCATCGTAAAACCATCCAAACGGGCACTAGAACGACCTATTCACGTACCCCTTTCCGTGTATCTATCAAACCACGCGTTTTGATGGCCATCCGGGTGAGCTCATGAACGCCGGCGACACTGTTTCTCTGCTTCCACCGGCCGCCTATGCGGTGATCATTAGTATATCCCGTTGACTTTCGCAGGTTTACACTGTAGGTTTTATCCGTCTGTTCAGCTCAAACAACCATCAACCATGCACCGGGTACAGCGGGCTCGGTCGCTATCTCTTAGTCGGAAATTGGCACAAAAATAGATTATGAGGACAGTAAGAAGGGAACTGTAAGTAGTGCCATCGAGCCGATGAAGAGCGCCAGTGGTCAGGACGTCTTGCCATATAATCTAATGTGTTCAACCACTGAGTAGGGGAATCTCTTGAATCCCATCCATGAAGTCTGACATGCTCGTCTGGCCAAACCTACCGTTTAGGCTTCCTATGCCTTTCTTCTACGTCACGGACTGGTCACTTTTACTTGTCTCAAAGTCACTGTCTGCCTCAACGAACATTGCACGCCGAGCAATCCTTTCGGAAGAAAAACGCGACACGTCCCAATCACCTTTGGCCTAGTAACCGTTAGTGTTTCGTTAAATAATGTCATTATGCTGAACCTCAACGAGAATTACATTCCATCGTACTCACTGCTTGCTCTTTGGAATCCTTTCTTGTGTACGAAATTTGTTAAAACTAATTGTAAGCGTCCGACATTATATCTCACTATTTCAGTTATTTAGGCTGATACGAATGGGATCTGCTCTCACATCAGTTTGGTTTTCTTTTGGTCAGCAGCCTCGCCTTATATTGTTCTAGTCGTAGTGTCTGTCAATGGGAAGTAAGTCATCGTGTAGTGGGATATTAGATTTATGCAAACCTGCCGCTGAACCATTTTTGTTTAGACGCGATACTAATCAGTTAGATTATAGCAGAGGACCTGTAACCTTTTTTACAATCAACCACTTACACCATGCTTAGAACACGTCCTTTTTCTCGAACTGCGTTGAGGAATATTGTGAGCTCGTTAATCGGGGCGCGACATTCATCGCTGGAAATAAATGGAGACAACCCATGATTACAATATTGCATATATATATATATACTATTATTCCGTTGATCTTGGTTTCACGCCATGTTAATTTGTGCATACCTTTTGTTTTAGGCCTCCAATTCCTTCTGCGAAGAAAACTCCCTGCAGCTAACTTCTCAAGCGGTGAACGGGAGCGAACTATATTTGACGGCCGCTTGTTTGAACCTTTTCTACTAACATTTAATGCGCTTCATATAAAATATGACGATTCCACATCTTGTTTGATCATTGAATACGACCACTTTGTTTTACGATACCGTAGACGTTATCTGTCTGAAACGTTGTTTTTCTATTGAGGAGGCACGACAGCACTCTGTGGTTCCGCGATTGTCCCAGCTTCCTCCACATATCGGTTTTTGTAGTACCGTTTCATATCATTATAAATCGCCTAGTGCCAACTTCAAGAAAAATGAGACGGACAATACACTTGGCTTAATGGGGGTGCATAGAAAATCGAGAACTTTCTTCGTCCACCGTTTTTGAGGTTACGCTGTTTTTATTGAGATGCGGAAGAGTGGGCCGCAGGAGCACACCGCACTGCATTTTCAGTGACTCCAACCTAGTGTTATATTCTTCAGTGACTCTGTCCAACGACAGTCCTCCTCTCTTTTTGTCCAATCGGGAGCCAGCGCAGACGCCAGGTTTCTCATGTATATGAGCCAAACCTTAGATTGCCTGGGCCGTCGCTTCTTACGATGCTCTAAGCCCGCAGATAAGGCACGATAATGTGGCTGACAAACATAAAGGATCCGCGAGCCGTGGGATATGGCACGAAGTGATTGCTCCGCTAAAAGAATGACTATCCGCAGCCAGCACAACGAATGTCACCATTACCCACAAAGCGCAAGCAATGGTTTGGATGCATTGGGTATTGAATATGGAAAGCTACCTGCTTTTCGAATCATGGAGCGGTCACATCTTTCAGTCGTAGAGCAAAACAGCACGTAAGTCCCTCCATGGAAGGTCAGATTTCGTGGCGGTGGTGTATTAGGGTAGGGAGGATCAGCCTGGCTCTCATGTCCGGCTTTCACTGCTCGTGATCTCATCTGCTATTTCACCGGTTGTGACGCAACTCACTGATCACCACAATGGGTGGTTGAAGGTTCAGGTCTCTGTCAGAATCATAAGACCACCGTACCCATACTGAACGATACGCATACCTTGCTTCAACACCTAACTCACCAAGCGGTCTAAAGCGCATAGTGTGACCTGATCAAGGCAGTCTCATTTGCGTTTTCCAAGTCGAAGAATACATTCCTTGACGGTTCCGTCATATCGTTCTATACTGAGGTTGTTGTTGATGATATGAGGGTCCACAAGTTATTGTATGAGGGAGAACCGATGAACTCGCTACGCTGCCACTTGTAAGTTTACTTTTCACGCCTGTGGTACAATCAACGCAACAGTGGACACAAACGGCTTGATATAGGTATGGGTTTCGCAGTGTAAGCCTAAGGGCAACTACCAATATCACTCTACTCCATTCAAACAACGTCTGTGACCCTTTTGTTGCAGCTTTGTAAGTAATTTTCCTTTTATATTAAAGGTTGTGCAATTGGATCATGCGTTTACGCGTGCATCTCGGCCACAGTCAAGAAATATACATATTATAATTATTGTCATTGTTATTCTTACAAGCAACACCATCACCCTTAAAGTGGGTCAGGAGAAGGCCACCGGAGCCGTGCGCTTTGTGATGTCCCAACTGCGGGTGGTCATTTGAATTGTGCCCTAAAGTTGTTCTTTGGGCGTTAGAGAAGCCGATTCTGGTTTTAAGATGTGCCTTCAACTATGCTGTTTCCTATCCGTGAGAAGATGAAGCTGAAATAGCTTACGGCGGCCCCAGATTTTACTGCGTGTTACATCTCCGAGGCAGCTTTTGACCGCCGGACTCGGCTTCCCACGCATATACGCTCGCTGAAGTCGTGTGTAATCATGAGACGTACAATTGCGCTCGCTGCTTACTGGGGTCTATCATCGGGAGTCCCGGAGACGGAGTGACATTAAGAATTCGGGATGCTACGTCACGCCGCTTATCGACCGATGCTGATTGATATTGCTCGGTGGTGCTTCTAGTTTCCCAATCAAAAGGGTATGGGGGACTGCCGGACGAATCGTTTGCTGTGGCTTGTCACGGTCCAATCCTTGATGCTATAAACGATTTTCCGGGTCCATCGAAACACATGGACAGCACAGCGCGCACCAACGCGTGAGCGGAGACAATATATCCGGAGCAATACGAGTCTTGGATGCAGCCACTATCTGTAGCTCACTGCAATGCCGTCATGTAGGGAGTACGAAGGGCAGCATACCGGCGTTTGGATCGTCTGAAGTTTGTTTTGAATAGGAACGACCGGTGAACGGGATACAGCACCAAGGGCTTTTCCTCCTAATTTGGACGACAGAAGTGGGGCTTAAAAGGGCTTCCTATATGTGTCTCATCAAGTGGTGTCATGTTTCCCACTGAAGTCACAATATCAACCCAGTTTGCGCCGCGCAGGAGTTCATGCAGCCTCTGGGAGCTGCTTTTCAGTTGAAATCATTTGGCTATATGCGGCGTGGGGTGCTGACGCACGAGAGCTCTTTGCGACCGACCATCAACCGGAATTCAGGCAACCAATGTAGCCTCAGCTCTAGCGCTGGGAGCTACGCCAAAGCCCGCCAGGTTAGATACTGCAGTCACAGGTTCCTCGGAAATGCCCGAATAGAACGTTTCAACTGAATTTAAGCTAACTTTGGACCTACCAAAAGTATCGGATCCACAAGCGTGTCGTGTTGCACTGACCAACGCGCGCGCTGTGCATGTGGTGAAAAGTGACGACAAAACATGACTAGCGGGCCCTTTTTGGTTTGATTTCTGATACTAATCTTTGCATTCATAAATTTTTTCAGGACGTCTAACCGAAACACTGATGGTGATAATGGCGCTCAGGGCTCCCGCTAAATTATAAAGAGGAAAATGAAAATGTAGGGAGCGCATATCGTGTTGCATGAGAGCCTTATTAACTGTAGGGAACATTCCCGAAGTCAGTATCGATAACTTAGCATCTTTGGGTTTTATTTCGTCGGGCTTTGTGGTTCATTGTTATTCGGTTGCCACGAGCTGCGTGGGTGTTCTGTAAGTTTGCACAATTATGCAGTCGAATTTTTCCACAGCAAAGGTGACGTAACTAATACAGGAACTTACTGCTGCGGTAACACTTCAGGAAGTGGTCGGATTCTTCGTCAACATTGTCCACTGGTTGCTTGAGTTTGGGGCGTCATTTACGGGGCATTGTGGTAAGTGATAATGACCACTTTGTTTCCGTTACGTTACTGTTGCGCGTATGATTCGGCTGCGCGCCGTCTCACCTGGCGCACCCGTTGAGGCTAGTGTCGATGCCAAATCCTTCCTACTTTATGCCAGTCCAGTCTGATCACCACGTTGCTCCTGTTAACTCGACTCAGAAAGCGCAAGGGCAGACACGTAAAACGTGTCTTGGTCATGGGAGACAGCGTAGTTATTACCTCGGTCAGGGAGCACTTCTCCGCACTCAGCGAGCGACGATAAACCTCGTCGGTTATCACACGGTCCCCACCCAATGCGAGCAATGCTTTTGAGACATCGGCGGTCGAATACGGAAATTCGCCGAGCGTCAGCTTGTAGTAGCCGGGATTCACAACCGCACTGTAACACGTTGTACTCTATGCACTTTATACCCGTCCCTGGACATAGAGACGGGTGTCGTGGCAGCGCCACGAGTATCGCACGTTCGCGAGAACCAGTCTGACAACGCTTTGTCATGTCATCTCCGGCTTGATCTGAAATGCAGCTTCCGGTGCGTCGAAAGCTGCCGACTGACTCTAACTGGTTACCACACGGTCCTGGTAGTCTCGTGTAAGAACTGAGATGCGGCAGGGCGCACACCATATCTAGCGCACGTTACCACTCAGACAAGCGATGTCCCAGAAACATTCCTAGTCAAAAACCACTCTGCAAGGAGTTCAACTACGCAACTGACCAGAACCAGCAGCGCAGTCCATAGTACGTCCTCTAGAGTAGGGTAGAATACTAATAGGCATATAGGACAGTCTCGTCGTAGAGACAGCAAGTGGCAGTGGGAGTTGGTCATATGCCCTGATCCGACCTGAGATGCGAGTGTGCTGCCCTAAGGTTGATTATGGGCATTCCATTGTTCAACAAACAACTATATAACACAGTCCCGTGGTGGGAGTCGAAGGTAGCGCAAGTATCTAACATCCGGCTGGCAACAGGCCTTTGGGAAGTACAGCTGCTCTCAAGCAACTGTCATGGGTAGTCAGGGAATTCAACGGCTTACACTTTCATTCACCGGAACGTCATCTGAAGGGAATAAGGAAGCAATTTGAGGAGACCTTTGCTTGGACCACTTCCGCAGTGGGCCTTCCGATTATACCCGCAAGAGAAACGACGCATATATGCCACTTGTCAGAAACGGGGACTATCGAACAGACGACAGGCTCCGAAGCGCATTTGCAGGCGCGCACTTTGTTTCCATTAGTTCCAAAACGGCCTTCGGCCCAGCCGACAACAGTTTCCCGACAGTCGGTGAAGAGTGTACTGCAGAGACTTAGTTCTCTTTTCAGTCTGTATGCGAATAGCTGAAACCGCGCTCGTGCTGATAGCCATCTCTCACTCGAGTTAACAAGAAGCACCATGCGTCGTGGTTTCCGTCGATCCTGCTTCCTTAAGAACTTTGTAGTTCGAACGAAAGTACATCCGTACCAAATCTTACTGTGTATCACTCTTAGGACATTTTCGGGGATAGCCTTCCCTTATTTCTGGACATAGTGGAGCTGCTTTTAAAGGTATCCTTCAGTTCAGTTGAACTATTTAGTCAGTGAAGCTATGCGTCGTACTCATCGTTGACAGTTAGACTGTTCGGAGCAAATTCTTATCCTAGCAAGTAAAGTGAACACCCAGTTTATGACTTTCCCGAAGCCAAAAAGCACTTATCTGTGATACGCGCTCTCGTGTCTGAATCGCCGCAAAGAATAAGGGTACCATCTTCCCATGGTCCAGCATGCGTCGTGGAATGGGCATACCGAATGGCCTCAAAGGCGCACTACATAAGCAAAAAACAACCGATACCCACAGCACTGCCGAACCACTAAGACCATCGGCCGCCTCTTCCTCATTGAAGCAAACGCATCTGTTAGTCGTGCTAGATTACTTTTGATGAATGGCCGCTCATCCCCTGTTGTGAGGTTGGCGGTGCTTAACTGTATGATCACCATTTCTATCCGTGGAACCTGGTCATCGAAGTTCCTAAAGTCCATCATTATTTTCTGGGGACCAGTGGGAGATTCCTCCTGAAAAGCGACCCTATCACACCACGGTCGCTCTCGTCAATGTGAGTCGCAACCTCGAGCTGGTGGGCGTCATCTGATGATCTACATCTCTTCTCACCCACAATCCCTTAGCCACAGCCCGCAGTCCTTTAGACTTGACGCACAACCCTTAGCCATGCTGCGAGCCAATCAGATCAGGAGTATCGGATCATCATAAAACCAAGAAACCTTCCAGCACCTTACTATCTTTTACAAAGATCGATGTTGAAAAGGTGGTTGGACAAGTGAGGAAGTGTGACGACCGCATTCTGCGCGGTTTACCGCGGTAATGGCATCAGTTACAGCATCCCACAAATTGATTGGAGGTTTAAACGATACGCCCGTATCGCTGAGCCTGCTTTTTGAGCCTACATCAATGCCACCTATATCGTCAAGGGATGATACACCTCCAGGAATACCGCCACGAACGGTCGCGGTGTGATTAAACCACCTGCGTCCGAACGACATATCAGCCAATCGATAATGAATCTCCCCGCGCAAGGGAAAAATCTAACAAGTACTCTTGTAAGTAAAATCCCGTAGTGTAGCAAACTGCACATTGTTATGCATTCGAGATTGCTGGCGAAGATCATCAAATCAAAAAAACTAAAAATTTGTTTCTTATACGTACAGACCAGCAGATACACTGACAGTCCGAAGATACAACACAGCGGTCATTAGTACATCATCACCAATATGATGTTTATCTAGGTCGCGACGGCTGAAACCATCACTACCACTGGAAATGCCAATTCCACGGGCTGTGCCACCCGGCTCAGTGCTACGGGCGCATCGTTCACACCTCCAATCATAGTGCGGTGCCGCATCTGACGCCATTATCGAGCAGAATGCGATCGTCACACCTATTCACTGGTCCAACTACCTTTGCATCACCGATCTTCGTAAACAAAAATTAGCAAGCTACCCGAAGAATCCTCGCTTTCACGATAATCCGATGCTTCTGATCCGACTGGCTTGCAGCTGCATGGCTAAGGGTTATGCGTCAAGTCTAAAGGACTGCGGGCCATGGCTAAAGGGTTGCAGGCTGTGGCTAAGGAACTCGCGGGCCCTGGCTAAAGACTAATGGGAAAAGGTGCAGTGCGGACAAGAAAGCTGAGTGACTGACCTGCTCCACACCAGGCTGTTCGGCTTGTGCGCTATGCGAGCGTGAATCCGAACACTGGCCCCACCAGTCACCCACAAACCTTCCTTCTCAACTCCTGAGCTGACATCATCAGCCTGTCGGAATGTGTGGCTACCTGGTGCCACGCCCTCGTCAGAAAACGAGGATGGATATCTGCAGGCCCACACCACGCTTTCATACCCAAGTTACATACACAACGCGAAGCCAGTTGTGCTTGGTCAGGATACTGCTCTCCTGCCATTCGTTCGTGCATGTCCGTTAAGAGATTCGCAACCAGCCCTATCGCCCATCATGTCTGTGCGCACTGTAGGCGCAACGCCGAGGAGACCTTCCGTTGCTAATTCGAGTATGGTGCTATCAGGTCCTTCGGCTTCAGCCGTCAACTGGATGATTGGGGACATCGGACATCCAGAACTCCCGACTTGCAGCGTTGGGTAACCATATAGTCCCAACAGGTCGACACCGCAAAGACCCGGGCCAGTGCACTACCGCGAATTAACCGTCTAACCCGGAGCATGGCAGCGCAAACTTGAATACCGAACAGCCTACCGTTGGACCGCGTACCCAACAACAAAATCCCCCGGCCAACACAGGTCAACCCAAACATCCGAATTGTTCTGACCTGTCTCCGCCTCTAATCGAGCTTCCAGTTAAGCCGGTTCAATATGAACCAATAGTTTTGCACAACCACGCTCAATGCTTGGCCGCTACCCGACCAGACTGTGACTAAACCGCGGATGCTCCGACCGGATAGATTCGCCAAAACTACCAGGAAATCAACCTCAGCCCACACAGGCCCGCCCGCATTAGGGAAGCACAATACTGAACCACTCCCGCGATGGTCCGACGGACGAATCCAAGTCAGTAGACCTGTACAAACAAATACAAGAACGGTTCACAACTTCCACTCAGGCCGGAAGCCTCGTTTAGTTCAGGATATATTAGTGCAAGGCCCGCTCCAGTAACCCCGTTGGATACTCAGTGCTTCTTAATACGTTTCACTATGGTACCCCCACTATTAGAACGGCTAATTAATCCAGTGATTCCAATCTCATTATCTCGTCTCTGTGCACCAACGATAAACTATGCATACATACGTCCGCACGTTACAAAGATAATAACCAGTAACCAAGTCCAACGAAGCACACAAACTAAACTAAGACGGTGGGCATCAGAATCTCCATACAGAACGCACTAACAACCCTATTAGCTAACGTCCGGAAGGACTAGTTGACAACCTTCGATTTACGAGCCTGCCGAAGTGGATCGGTCCTTATCAGTTGACTGTTTCGCTAATTTTAGTTCTGCCACCGTACCCCACTCTAGGCTCAGTGCATTACAACAATAGTGATAATAATGATGATAGTCAATCATAATTCCAGAGAAACTCAACGCACCAAAACATCACACAGCTGATGAAAAGTTGTAATACGCATAGACAAACGATGTTAAGATAGTTCAAATGCAACTAGTCGGAATCTCTCCCATTCCCATCTTGTTCGGAATCGCTACGTCGATTGTTTTCCATTTCGTGATCAGACCGATGCCGCTCCGAACCAGAACCGCTGTGCTGCGATCTGGACCGCGACCTGGAATGAGACGCTGACCGTGAACGGGAGCGCTCCGGGGTTGCTGACCCAGCGGATCTCGATCTGCTTCTAGAGCGCGAATGGGTCACCGATCGAGAACGAGAATGTCTTGACACCGGATCCTTCATGCTTGCTTCTCGTCCGTTTCGGCTTGGTGAGCGTGAATCAGCGCCCTGAAACGATAATGGATCATAGGAAATTTGAACATACTATCGAATGGGGCTCCGTGTGGTGAGATGCCGACCGGTCTCTCGAGTGGTGTGACCCCGTGCGGTGCGAGGGACTTCGAGAGCGACCATCAATCGACCCTTCACGGAATCGTTTATGAGAGTCGCGACGATCGCGCGAAGGAGAGCGGTTTCGCTCACTTGAACCAGACCTCTCACGACGACGACGTGGAGAGCGAGATTTCTGTCGTCTGTATGAATCACGGCTCCTAGAACGAGCCGACTTTCTTTCACGACTGGCAGAGCGCGAGCGGCGCGATACGGAACGGGAGCGCTTGTTCGGGCGATCTTCATAAACCTTCAAGCGGCGACCGTAAAGTTCATAGCCATCGAACTTCTCAATCGCTTCTTTCATATCTTCATACGCAGCGAACTCCACAATACTTCGGAACTATCATTAATCGAACGTGAACTTACCCGTCGTTTCTCGCAGATTTATGAGCGTCAGCATACGTGACGTCGCCGGCCTTGCGCATCAGGTCTTTCAAATCCTAAGAAAAAGTAACTCAATTTATTAAGGGCATTCAAAAGCTAAGAAAAAATGACGCCGGTTTGAGGACCAGTAACACTCGTGACTAACCAATCGCCACGAACAATATACGCTCGCCGCTACAACACGACCATGGGTTTGTTGACTCAGCGAATGGTAGGGTACCTGCGCTGTACAGACGAGTGAGACTGGTTCTCAAGTCAGCGTCCACGCTGGTGCTGCATTTTAGCTATACCAAGTAAGCTAACCTAAACCTTAAAAAATCGCGAGCCAATTACCTCGCGTTATTTTGAACTGGCGACAAAACCGAACCCGATACCGACCAGCACCTGAGCCGAACGACCGTTGAACGGCGCGACCAAAATGACTCAGGGGGGACCACCACGACATGGCAAGCGACCACTCCTACGCGTGCTACGCCAACCGAAACCAACGAACGCTTGGTGACTGGATTCGGGATGACAAACGATTAGTCTCGAGTACGGCCACATCGCAACCAATCGAAACGGGGCTCACCTGCCAGCTGACACGCGATGAGAGATTTTCAACCACAACTCTGTATTCGGTCCTCGTTGGGGGAGCATACCTCCTGTCAATTAATTAAATTGTGAGCCGTAATAAAACGTACCGATCACGACCACCTGATCGTCGACTACCTCCGCGAGATCCTGGAGGCAATCGAGCATGCTCCACTATGATGCGCTCCCCGTGCAATTCACGACCGTGACGTTCGTAAACAGCATCCTCCGCGTCCTTTTTGTTTTCAAACTCGACAAATCCATAGCCGTTCTTAAGAACAATGTCTCGCAGTCGTCCGAATCCCTTGAAAAACCTCTCAATATCCCGCTCGTTGCAGCGAGGAGGAAGATGACCAACGTAGACGCGCGACATTGTCCCCGAAGTGAAACTGAAACCGCCAATGGCCAGTTCATACAAACAAGTCTTCGTGCTGCTTACTGCAAGTTCAGGGTTCGTTGAAGAGCACGTGGTGTTTAATACTCCAGTCAAATGCTGCAAGGTTTTCATATCAATCTCCTTTTTATTCGGGATTTATTTACCTGCTGTCGCGTAGCTGGGCCGGACCTCTACCTCCGTTCCTCGTTGTTTTGCCATATTTCTGATCTCTCGTTGGATTAAAAATAACCTAAGGCTTATTATCTTGAAGTACTGAAGTAATTCGCGGGTACGAGAATTGAGTCAAAATATTCCCGGATCTTGTATTTGTCTTCCTTCTGTTGGGTAAAGCAGTGAAAGGAACTGGACAACAGGGGATGGCACACGAGTGCCTGTGCAAAACTTGTTAAGGACAACTATGAGTTGCTGAGTTCTTGTGGCCTTCCACGGTTAAGTTCTCCGTTCGCCGATATTGGTTGCATTCTCGGAGGTTTGGCTGCCCGGGGAAGCAAGTATTTCCGAAGTAGCCCGCACACGTGAAACGCTGTTCCATGCCGATCGAGGCCAAGTGCGTGGATGCGGGGGCGTGGAAATGTGCACCAGAACGAACTCCCTCAGCTACACTTGGGCTGCCAGATAGACCCGGGAGGCCCCGAAAATCCCCTTGGTACTGTGTAAAGTTAACACTCAGCGGACTTGCATAGGTAGAGACCATTTACCGGCTCTCGGCAGCAGATCTTCCAGACCTCTCACGACGACGACGTGGAGAGCGAGATTTCTGTCGTCTGTATGAATCACGGCTCCTAGAACGAGCCGACTTTCTTTCACGACTGGCAGAGCGCGAGCGGCGCGATACGGAACGGGAGCGCTTGTTCGGGCGATCTTCATAAACCTTCAAGCGGCGACCGTAAAGTTCATAGCCATCGAACTTCTCAATCGCTTCTTTCATATCTTCATACGCAGCGAACTCCACAATACTTCGGAACTATCATTAATCGAACGTGAACTTACCCGTCGTTTCTCGCAGATTTATGAGCGTCAGCATACGTGACGTCGCCGGCCTTGCGCATCAGGTCTTTCAAATCCTAAGAAAAAGTAACTCAATTTATTAAGGGCATTCAAAAGCTAAGAAAAAATGACGCCGGTTTGAGGACCAGTAACACTCGTGACTAACCAATCGCCACGAACAATATACGCTCGCCGCTACAACACGACCATGGGTTTGTTGACTCAGCGAATGGTAGGGTACCTGCGCTGTACAGACGAGTGAGACTGGTTCTCAAGTCAGCGTCCACGCTGGTGCTGCATTTTAGCTATACCAAGTAAGCTAACCTAAACCTTAAAAAATCGCGAGCCAATTACCTCGCGTTATTTTGAACTGGCGACAAAACCGAACCCGATACCGACCAGCACCTGAGCCGAACGACCGTTGAACGGCGCGACCAAAATGACTCAGGGGGGACCACCACGACATGGCAAGCGACCACTCCTACGCGTGCTACGCCAACCGAAACCAACGAACGCTTGGTGACTGGATTCGGGATGACAAACGATTAGTCTCGAGTACGGCCACATCGCAACCAATGGAAACGGGGCTCACCTGCCAGCTGACACGCGATGAGAGATTTTCAACCACAACTCTGTATTCGGTCCTCGTTGGGGGAGCATACCTCCTGTCAATTAATTAAATTGTGAGCCGTAATAAAACGTACCGATCACGACCACCTGATCGTCGACTACCTCCGCGAGATCCTGGAGGCAATCGAGCATGCTCCACTATGATGCGCTCCCCGTGCAATTCACGACCGTGACGTTCGTAAACAGCATCCTCCGCGTCCTTTTTGTTTTCAAACTCGACAAATCCATAGCCGTTCTTAAGAACAATGTCTCGCAGTCGTCCGAATCCCTTGAAAAACCTCTCAATATCCCGCTCGTTGCAGCGAGGAGGAAGATGACCAACGTAGACGCGCGACATTGTCCCCGAAGTGAAACTGAAACCGCCAATGGCCAGTTCATACAAACAAGTCTTCGTGCTGCTTACTGCAAGTTCAGGGTTCGTTGAAGAGCACGTGGTGTTTAATACTCCAGTCAAATGCTGCAAGGTTTTCATATCAATCTCCTTTTTATTCGGGATTTATTTACCTGCTGTCGCGTAGCTGGGCCGGACCTCTACCTCCGTTCCTCGTTGTTTTGCCATATTTCTGATCTCTCGTTGGATTAAAAATAACCTAAGGCTTATTATCTTGAAGTACTGAAGTAATTCGCGGGTACGAGAATTGAGTCAAAATATTCCCGGATCTTGTATTTGTCTTCCTTCTGTTGGGTAAAGCAGTGAAAGGAACTGGACAACAGGGGATGGCACACGAGTGCCTGTGCAAAACTTGTTAAGGACAACTATGAGTTGCTGAGTTCTTGTGGCCTTCCACGGTTAAGTTCTCCGTTCGCCGATATTGGTTGCATTCTCGGAGGTTTGGCTGCCCGGGGAAGCAAGTATTTCCGAAGTAGCCCGCACACGTGAAACGCTGTTCCATGCCGATCGAGGCCAAGTGCGTGGATGCGGGGGCGTGGAAATGTGCACCAGAACGAACTCCCTCAGCTACACTTGGGCTGCCAGATAGACCCGGGAGGCCCCGAAAATCCCCTTGGTACTGTGTAAAGTTAACACTCAGCGGACTTGCATAGGTAGAGACCATTTACCGGCTCTCGGCAGCAGATCTTCCAGACCTCTCACGACGACGACGTGGAGAGCGAGATTTCTGTCGTCTGTATGAATCACGGCTCCTAGAACGAGCCGACTTTCTTTCACGACTGGCAGAGCGCGAGCGGCGCGATACGGAACGGGAGCGCTTGTTCGGGCGATCTTCATAAACCTTCAAGCGGCGACCGTAAAGTTCATAGCCATCGAACTTCTCAATCGCTTCTTTCATATCTTCATACGCAGCGAACTCCACAATACTTCGGAACTATCATTAATCGAACGTGAACTTACCCGTCGTTTCTCGCAGATTTATGAGCGTCAGCATACGTGACGTCGCCGGCCTTGCGCATCAGGTCTTTCAAATCCTAAGAAAAAGTAACTCAATTTATTAAGGGCATTCAAAAGCTAAGAAAAAATGACGCCGGTTTGAGGACCAGTAACACTCGTGACTAACCAATCGCCACGAACAATATACGCTCGCCGCTACAACACGACCATGGGTTTGTTGACTCAGCGAATGGTAGGGTACCTGCGCTGTACAGACGAGTGAGACTGGTTCTCAAGTCAGCGTCCACGCTGGTGCTGCATTTTAGCTATACCAAGTAAGCTAACCTAAACCTTAAAAAATCGCGAGCCAATTACCTCGCGTTATTTTGAACTGGCGACAAAACCGAACCCGATACCGACCAGCACCTGAGCCGAACGACCGTTGAACGGCGCGACCAAAATGACTCAGGGGGGACCACCACGACATGGCAAGCGACCACTCCTACGCGTGCTACGCCAACCGAAACCAACGAACGCTTGGTGACTGGATTCGGGATGACAAACGATTAGTCTCGAGTACGGCCACATCGCAACCAATGGAAACGGGGCTCACCTGCCAGCTGACACGCGATGAGAGATTTTCAACCACAACTCTGTATTCGGTCCTCGTTGGGGGAGCATACCTCCTGTCAATTAATTAAATTGTGAGCCGTAATAAAACGTACCGATCACGACCACCTGATCGTCGACTACCTCCGCGAGATCCTGGAGGCAATCGAGCATGCTCCACTATGATGCGCTCCCCGTGCAATTCACGACCGTGACGTTCGTAAACAGCATCCTCCGCGTCCTTTTTGTTTTCAAACTCGACAAATCCATAGCCGTTCTTAAGAACAATGTCTCGCAGTCGTCCGAATCCCTTGAAAAACCTCTCAATATCCCGCTCGTTGCAGCGAGGAGGAAGATGACCAACGTAGACGCGCGACATTGTCCCCGAAGTGAAACTGAAACCGCCAATGGCCAGTTCATACAAACAAGTCTTCGTGCTGCTTACTGCAAGTTCAGGGTTCGTTGAAGAGCACGTGGTGTTTAATACTCCAGTCAAATGCTGCAAGGTTTTCATATCAATCTCCTTTTTATTCGGGATTTATTTACCTGCTGTCGCGTAGCTGGGCCGGACCTCTACCTCCGTTCCTCGTTGTTTTGCCATATTTCTGATCTCTCGTTGGATTAAAAATAACCTAAGGCTTATTATCTTGAAGTACTGAAGTAATTCGCGGGTACGAGAATTGAGTCAAAATATTCCCGGATCTTGTATTTGTCTTCCTTCTGTTGGGTAAAGCAGTGAAAGGAACTGGACAACAGGGGATGGCACACGAGTGCCTGTGCAAAACTTGTTAAGGACAACTATGAGTTGCTGAGTTCTTGTGGCCTTCCACGGTTAAGTTCTCCGTTCGCCGATATTGGTTGCATTCTCGGAGGTTTGGCTGCCCGGGGAAGCAAGTATTTCCGAAGTAGCCCGCACACGTGAAACGCTGTTCCATGCCGATCGAGGCCAAGTGCGTGGATGCGGGGGCGTGGAAATGTGCACCAGAACGAACTCCCTCAGCTACACTTGGGCTGCCAGATAGACCCGGGAGGCCCCGAAAATCCCCTTGGTACTGTGTAAAGTTAACACTCAGCGGACTTGCATAGGTAGAGACCATTTACCGGCTCTCGGCAGCAGATCTTCCAGAAGTACTGACTGGCGTATCTTAGTGCCGTTAACGGTCAGCCATTTATTTTGGATGACGTCTACCCCCGAATTTTGATCGGGAGAATCTACGGTTCAATTCCAGATCGGATTCGTTTTCCCGCCTAGTCCTTTCCTTCGTGACGGAGCTTTCCTCTCACCAAAGGACAGGATGCCAACCAGAACACAAAATCTTTAAAAGTTCACCTTGGATTTTGTAGTATCTCTAAGATATTCCAGTGTGGAGCTGATTGACTATCTACTTCCACTTGGTAGCAGCTACCACCACGCTTTCATAGTCAGCTGGAATTTAGGGGCGATGTTAGTGCCCGGACCGCGGGGTGGACTCGATTTTCGGGGAACGCCGTTCCAGTTAGTGAAGGAAGCCGCTTCCCCCAACAAACGGTATCCACCAGGTCCGTAAGGAGTGCGCAAGATTGGGGAGTAATTTGAGGTGAAGTCCTTCGGTTACGCCCGATCTTAGCTCCAACACCCAGAGAGTTACCACATGCAAAAATGAGCCCCTTGGCTTAACTCGCGATTCAAGTGCTTTTCGAGGTTTCTGAATCAGGTGACTACTAAAGACAACTAAACAGGGGTGTGACAGCTATCGCATTTTCCGTATTTATTGTGAGAACTGCGACCCACTTTTCAGGAGGAATTAGTAGTGGACTTTGTTCGTGCAATTATGGTCCCGTTTGCTTATCAGCGAGGAAGGACATGAGCCACAATCGCTCTTCCAGCCTTACGGGGAGAAGCTCTTTGGGAGCCAGGGAAAAGGGAAAGCGGGTTTATTGACGATGCACGTGCACTTGAGCTAAAGCTACCAATCCCGAAGAGATGGCAGTGGATAAAGTGTCACCCGCAAGCAGAATATCCTTTCCAAGTACCCTTCGTACAAGCCCGCTTCCGAATAACGTGAATCCGCCATCAAACGCCGCACACTTAACAGCAGGAGTCACTGAGCACACCTTGGACATGCTAGTTTATATAGCACTGGTATATACATATATACGTATATAAAGTACATAAATCGATATGCGAGGGGCACGAGCAAAGAGCAATGGAGTACCAGGAGAAAAAAGTATCAGTGACTGGAAGAGGGAGATGGGATTGGATCAACGTGTGCAGGATTGACTTGGGGGAATTTAGACGAAGTTTTTCATGACGGGATAACATAGTGGATCAACAGATAGAGAAGACTGAAGAAGCACAAAAGAGATGCCGGTCGTGAAGAGCAGATAATAAACGAGGGAAGATGAAGGATGGAATCGAAGAGATCAGGTAAGAATGTGTCCAATTATTTGATCAATGCAGGTGCGACATGTGGTGACGGACCAGGGGAATCGGGTAGTGACAGATCAAACGGTTTGGAACTGTGAAAGAACATCATGACGTAACGTTTTGTTTACAGTAGTGGAACGCGGAAAAGCGGACCACACTGGAAGGCACAGAAAAATGCCTGTTGCGAGCAATAAACGGATCAGGGGATGAAAGCAATGACCGAGGGGACACAGGTAAGAAATGACCAATCAGATCATTTTACTGCAGATGAAACGCGAAGGAGGCGGAGAGGAAAGCAGGACGCCCCGAGATAAGTGAACCGGTAATAGAACAAAAAGGCCACAAAAAATGAATGCGCAACGGAGTTGGGGCAATGGAGCTGGCGAGCTGTGTGCCGGCAGACAGTTGAACAGGTGGATGCTAATCGGGACACTGGAAAGAACCACAGAGGGATGGCGGGGCCAAGAGAGGAAAATACGGTGGTGGTGATTAGACAACAAATGTGACTGTGAAAGAAGCGAAGTTTGGAGCGGCATGTTCTAATATGCGGATTGGTCATGGGTACGGTTGTGATTGGTGCATAATGGCATTGGGCATGAGGAGGGGAACAAAGAGGGATTTAACAAAACAACAGGCAGTGGGGTAAAAGGATGCTATCAATGGGCATTCTGAGCAGACGGTTATACCAAGCGCATAGAAAATAGAAGCCAACAATGATGGCAGGTGGAAAAAGAGATATTGGCGAGCGTCGGCAGAGAAGAGTGGACAGGACGATAGTGACTCAATGCAATGAAAGTTGATGTAGAGAGAGGCGATAGAAGGAAGGACAAAACGGGTAGGTGTGCATACCGTGGTAGGACGACAAAAATGGGAAGTGGTAACAGATGATAAGAGCTATAGGTGAACAAACTGTGGCGGAAAAAGGATGAGGAACATGCACTTTGTTTCCATTAGTTCCAAAACGGCCTTCGGCCCAGCCGACAACAGTTTCCCGACAGTCGGTGAAGAGTGTACTGCAGAGACTTAGTTCTCTTTTCAGTCTGTATGCGAATAGCTGAAACCGCGCTCGTGCTGATAGCCATCTCTCACTCGAGTTAACAAGAAGCACCATGCGTCGTGGTTTCCGTCGATCCTGCTTCCTTAAGAACTTTGTAGTTCGAACGAAAGTACATCCGTACCAAATCTTACTGTGTATCACTCTTAGGACATTTTCGGGGATAGCCTTCCCTTATTTCTGGACATAGTGGAGCTGCTTTTAAAGGTATCCTTCAGTTCAGTTGAACTATTTAGTCAGTGAAGCTATGCGTCGTACTCATCGTTGACAGTTAGACTGTTCGGAGCAAATTCTTATCCTAGCAAGTAAAGTGAACACCCAGTTTATGACTTTCCCGAAGCCAAAAAGCACTTATCTGTGATACGCGCTCTCGTGTCTGAATCGCCGCAAAGAATAAGGGTACCATCTTCCCATGGTCCAGCATGCGTCGTGGAATGGGCATACCGAATGGCCTCAAAGGCGCACTACATAAGCAAAAAACAACCGATACCCACAGCACTGCCGAACCACTAAGACCATCGGCCGCCTCTTCCTCATTGAAGCAAACGCATCTGTTAGTCGTGCTAGATTACTTTTGATGAATGGCCGCTCATCCCCTGTTGTGAGGTTGGCGGTGCTTAACTGTATGATCACCATTTCTATCCGTGGAACCTGGTCATCGAAGTTCCTAAAGTCCATCATTATTTTCTGGGGACCAGTGGGAGATTCCTCCTGAAAAGCGACCCTATCACACCACGGTCGCTCTCGTCAATGTGAGTCGCAACCTCGAGCTGGTGGGCGTCATCTGATGATCTACATCTCTTCTCACCCACAATCCCTTAGCCACAGCTCGCAGTCTTTTAGACTTGACGCACAACCCTTAGCCATGCTGCGAGCCAATCAGATCAGGAGTATCGGATCATCATAAAACCAAGAAACCTTCCAGCACCTTACTATCTTTTACAAAGATCGATGTTGAAAAGGTGGTTGGACAAGTGAGGAAGTGTGACGACCGCATTCTGCGCGGTTTACCGCGGTAATGGCATCAGTTACAGCATCCCACAAATTGATTGGAGGTTTAAACGATACGCCCGTATCGCTGAGCCTGCTTTTTGAGCCTACATCAATGCCACCTATATCGTCAAGGGATGATACACCTCCAGGAATACCGCCACGAACGGTCGCGGTGTGATTAAACCACCTGCGTCCGAACGACATATCAGCCAATCGATAATGAATCTCCCCGCGCAAGGGAAAAATCTAACAAGTACTCTTGTAAGTAAAATCCCGTAGTGTAGCAAACTGCACATTGTTATGCATTCGAGATTGCTGGCGAAGATCATCAAATCAAAAAAACTAAAAATTTGTTTCTTATACGTACAGACCAGCAGATACACTGACAGTCCGAAGATACAACACAGCGGTCATTAGTACATCATCACCAATATGATGTTTATCTAGGTCGCGACGGCTGAAACCATCACTACCACTGGAAATGCCAATTCCACGGGCTGTGCCACCCGGCTCAGTGCTACGGGCGCATCGTTCACACCTCCAATCATAGTGCGGTGCCGCATCTGACGCCATTATCGAGCAGAATGCGATCGTCACACCTATTCACTGGTCCAACTACCTTTGCATCACCGATCTTCGTAAACAAAAATTAGCAAGCTACCCGAAGAATCCTCGCTTTCACGATAATCCGATGCTTCTGATCCGACTGGCTTGCAGCTGCATGGCTAAGGGTTATGCGTCAAGTCTAAAGGACTGCGGGCCATGGCTAAAGGGTTGCAGGCTGTGGCTAAGGAACTCGCGGGCCCTGGCTAAAGACTAATGGGAAAAGGTGCAGTGCGGACAAGAAAGCTGAGTGACTGACCTGCTCCACACCAGGCTGTTCGGCTTGTGCGCTATGCGAGCGTGAATCCGAACACTGGCCCCACCAGTCACCCACAAACCTTCCTTCTCAACTCCTGAGCTGACATCATCAGCCTGTCGGAATGTGTGGCTACCTGGTGCCACGCCCTCGTCAGAAAACGAGGATGGATATCTGCAGGCCCACACCACGCTTTCATACCCAAGTTACATACACAACGCGAAGCCAGTTGTGCTTGGTCAGGATACTGCTCTCCTGCCATTCGTTCGTGCATGTCCGTTAAGAGATTCGCAACCAGCCCTATCGCCCATCATGTCTGTGCGCACTGTAGGCGCAACGCCGAGGAGACCTTCCGTTGCTAATTCGAGTATGGTGCTATCAGGTCCTTCGGCTTCAGCCGTCAACTGGATGATTGGGGACATCGGACATCCAGAACTCCCGACTTGCAGCGTTGGGTAACCATATAGTCCCAACAGGTCGACACCGCAAATACCCGTGTAACAGCCGGTCGTGGAAAATCCCCCTTTTTCCCTCGCGATTCAGTGTTTTTTCCCAACATCACTCATTTCCATACACTATTGACTTGTCTTTACGAACTGGTTGTTTTTCTGGACCAATTGTTGTTTGTTCGCGCCCAGAGCGCTATTTTGGCACATCCTTGCTCAGGACCTGCGTGACGCACGTGCTGTCTGCTCACACGCTGCTATTCGGTTTCTCGTTGTTGAGTCTTTGTGATCGTATTATTGAGGTTTGTATATTGTTTATGTCATTGTTTATTTTAATAATCTAGTATCGTAGAATTATCACGGATAATCGCCTTCTGATTTCGGGATCCGTTGCGAATTTGGCTACGCATTGCTCAAACGTTCGTAACAATACTCAATAGATCTATTTGGAACGAGGAAAATTCACGCAAAATGCCAAGGAAAGGATCAAAGGCAGTCGAACCCGGACAGGAAGTAATACGGCAAGTCTCTGGGGAGGTTTTGGGTACTTATGATTCTTTAGTTAATGCTAGATCGCCTAGTCCTGTCAGTGCTAGCTCATGTGTTATTGAAAGCAATATTGATCGTAAGGACGTTGATTTATATAAGCTGAGAATAATAGAACTAGAGCAACAGTTACTTTCAGCTAGACTACAGGCGCATGAAGCAGAGAAGTGTACACAGAAACAGCGAGAGTATAGGACCAGTGACTTCGACACTTCCGATAGGTTAGAGTGCAATAAGGTATGGAACCCCACGCAGGTCGCCGACTACAAACCACCATCGATCGATCTGCCTAGAGTGGAGTTAACGGTTTTCGACGGGCGAGCTGAGCAATAATGCAAGTTTGTCAAACAGTTCGAGACGTTCGTTGAAAACAAGGTAAACGACCCTGGGCAAAGGCTTCTTTACCTTACTCACTACTGCCGAGGCCGAGCGCGAGAAGCTATCGACGGGTGCACCATGCTCGATCCAGAACAAGGCTACACAAGGGCAAGAAAGATTCTGAGGGACTTGTTTGGCCAACCTTTCAAAGTAGCCCGTAACCTAATAGAGGGCGTGATGGCAGAGGCAAAGAGAACCAAGAGCGACGTCTACACCATGGCCGACCTGGTGATCAAGATGCAGAACTGCTCAATTGCCTTCGACCATTTAGGTTACAGGGCTGACCTAGACGCCATGCACACTTTGGAAGGCATAGTCCGTCACCTCTCTCCCGAACTACAGGGTCGGTGGGCGGAAGAAGCTGAACGGATAAGCCGAGGCGACAGAGAAGCCAACTTCGAAGACCTGACTGAATACTTAGACAGGCAAACGAAGATAGCTGACAGCAGATTCGGCCGACTCATCCGGGACAGCAACCGAGCAAACAAGCCCGGTACTAGCCAAGTCCAAACCCCTGTACGGGAACATCCAAAGTACCAGCCTTGGACCAACACACACGTCATTTCACGAGATGCTACGGCGAAACCAAATTGCAGATCCTGTGGTACTAGCCATGGCCTACCAGAATGCCCCAAGTTCGGCAACGCCACAATAGACGAACGGTGGGGAATGGCGAGGATGGCAGGAGCATGTTTCATCTGTCTCAACACCACGCATCGGGCAGCAGCCTGTAGAACAAGGAATCGATGTGGTTACGAGGGCTGCACGGGCAGACACCATCGGCTGCTGCATCAGGCGAGAATAACCATATCCGAGGCGAGTGCCAAGCCCAGCGTGATCTGTTCAACTTCACAATCTGCCAGTAAACCGGTACGTTTAGGCGTAGTGGCCGTGGGAGTAGTGACTCCGACTGGGATAGTCAAGGCGTTGGCTTTCGTTGATAGTGGATCCGACACCACTTTAGTGAAAGAGCGGTTTGCCGACAAACACCAACTGGATAAAGGTGCGACGTCGTTAGCAGTGAGCACGGTGGGCGGAACACAGGTAATGACTGCCGGTAGATTAAGGCTGCAACTCATCTCTCTAGACACTAACGAGGAAATTGAACCAACGGAGGCATTCACGTTAGCGGATCTTCCCATGCGAGCACCAAGGTCGGTGAACGCAATCTTGACTCGATGGCCCCACCTGCAGGATGTAACCGTCGTAGACTGGGAAGATGATGAGGTGGATCTCCTCATCGGATGCGACGTGCCAGAGGCGCATTGGGTGCTTGACCAAAGAGTGGGCGACCGCCAGGCACCTTATGCCGTGCGCACGGCTCTGGGATGGATGTTATACGGTCCAGTAGGGGTACGCGGGTCCGTGAATTACTTATCCGCCGAAACGGACCGCATAGAGTATCATCTGCAACGGCTTTATGAAAAGGAGTTTCATGACATTGGGGACGAAAGACCGACGTTGTCTCAAGAGGATCACTTCGCTCTACAAACGGTGCGGCAAGGCTCTAGAGGCCTCAAAAAACAGTTCGAGGTTCCCCTCCCATGGCGCACACCGCTCGACCCGTGGACTGACAACAGAAATTATGTTCTCCAACGATTACTACGACTAAAAGAACGCTTCATTCGAGACCAGAATCTGTGGGAACGATACGCGGATTTGATGAAGCGAAACGAGGACCTCGGTTACGTTGAAAGGGTGCCTGTTAACACCGACAGCAAAAGGGGTATCTGGTATCTGCCTCACCATCCGGTTATCAACCCCAAAAAACCCAATAAACTGCGCGTGGTTTTCGACTGTGCGGCCAAGTTCCAGGGCAAGTCGTTAAACGATCGCCTACTACAGGGGCCTGACTGGACCACACCACTGATCGATGTTCTGTGCCGTTTCAGAGTGGGTAAAGTGGCTTTGTCTGGTGACATTAGGGAAATGTTCCATCAGGTGAAGATTCCGGTAGGAGAACGAGATGCTTTGCGTTTCTTGTGGTGGGAAGGGAGCGACCGGGACAACGCAGTGGTGAATTATAGAATGACCGTCCACCCCTTCAGAGCCATATCGTCACCATTTTGTGCCAACTACGCCCTCCGAGAATCAGCGAACAAACATGGCGATCTAGTACATCGGACGGTGGTAGAAAGCGTCAGCAGGAACTTCTACGTCGACGACTACCTTGGGTCATTCGATGATGTGGAATCAGCTCTAGAGCAGTTCAGGGGTCTGACGAGATTGCTGGAAGAGGGTGGCTTCCATCTAACTAAATGGATGTCGAACGCTTCGGAAGTGCTGAAGGTCATCCCGTATCACGAAAAGGTCGAAAGGGTAAGAGATTTGGACGGCTCCCCACTTCCTATCGAGCGCACTTTAGGGATACAATGGGACGCGGAAACGGACGATTTTGTTTTCGAACTGAACGTTCCCGAGCTGCCAATAACCCGTCGTGGCATACTATCTGCCGTCTCAAGTTTGTTCGACCTGCTCGGTTTCGTCTCACCATGGCTGCTACCCGGAAAGATCTTGCTGCAGCGGCTGTGCCGTAAGAAAGTTGATTGGGACCAGTCACTGGACCGAGGGGACCGGCTGGACTGGGAGGAATTTTTGAACATCTTGAAGAAGTTAGGGGACATAAGAATACCACGATGTTTGACCCCTGGCCATACGACACGGACTGGAGAACTACATGCCTTTTCCGATGCATCCGAAGTCGGTTATGGAGCTGTGGTGTACGGACGATGGTGCGCAGGAGATGGACAATATACCACGAGGATCCTGTTCGCCAAAGCCCGCGTTGCTCCACTGAAGTCGGTCTCAATCCCACGCCTCGAACTCAGCGCAGCCGTGTTGGCAGTCAGGGTGGTGCAAGCTGTGAAGAGATGTTTCGATCTCTACATTTGGTCGGTGAGCTTCTGGACGGATTCAACGATAGTACTTTACTACATTAACAACGTACGGAGCCGGTTTAGTACTTTCGTTGCTAACCGGCTCACGATTATCCACGATGAATCGGCCACGCACCAGTGGAGTCATGTCAGATCTGGCGATAATCCGGCCGACCTGTGCTCTCGAGGTGCGAACAACTTCAGGCAACTGGACACGTGGACGAGAGGGCCGAACTTCCTGCAATTGCCCAAACAGGACTGGCCCGTGTTCGAATTAAAAACCCCTACGGAATTGGAACTGGAGATCAAAGGCGTAGTGATAGCAACCAACGTCGTCGAAGCGTCGCCCATTTTATCGCGACTGGTCAGGTTTTCTTCCTGGATGAAGACGCTTCGTTCGCTAGTTTGGTTAACCAGGTTCAAGATAAGTTTACTAGTCATGAAAGGGCTACGGCCCTCAGGTCGGATACCGGTCGGCCCGATAGGTCCCGATGAGCTACAAGCGACAGAGTACGATATTTTCAGAATGATACAACGCGAGGCTTTCGCCCGAGAACTCAAGAGGGCGGAAGAAGTGGGGCTGACCAATGAAGACATGCCATCTCCAAGAGGCGAGCTGAAGCGTTTAAACCCCAAAATCATCAACGGACTGCTGCGGGTGGATGGTAGGCTGACCAACGCCCACCTGAACTTCGACACAAAGTATCCTATACTGCTGCCTGCGAGACAACCCGCAGTAGAGCTAATGATTCAACACGTCCACGCCGTAGAGGGACATGCCGGGGAAAGTCACGTGACGAGCGTCATCCGAAAGCGTCTTTGGTTGTTGAGAGGACGAGAGACTGTAAAACGCGTGATCCGACGGTGTGTGCAATGCAGGAGACGCAATGCCACAGCAGGCAAACAACTCATGGCCCCGCTACCAGAATGCAGGGTAACTACGGGCTGGTGGCCGTTCAGTGACACCGGGTTGGACTATTTCGGGCCCTTGTGGATCAAGTGCGGGAAAAGATTAGAAAAGCGATACGGATGTATCATGACGTGCATGAAATCACGTGCGGTGCACCTAGAAGTCGCACATTCGATGACGACCGATTCGTTTCTACGGGCCTTGCAAAGATTTATCAACCGAAGAGGCGTACCGGCCGACATATACTCAGATAATGGATCGAACTTTGTGGGCGCTCAACGGGAATTGCAGCGTTGGCACAAGAACATAAACAGGGACGAACTGCAGAATCGAACCGTGGCCTACGGCATACGCTGGCATTTCAACCCCCCACAGGCCAGTCACCGAGGCGGCATATGGGAACGCATGATCCGGTCCGCCAGACGGATATTGCTGTCAATCATGGAGCAGCAGCCGCCCGACGACGAGACCCTGAACACCGTCATGACTGAGGTGGAGCGAATCCTGAACAACCGCCCCCTGGTTCCAGTATTGAACGGCGACCCCACCCACCTGGCGCTCACCCCAAACGACTTATTGACGCTAAGGTCGAACGAGGGTTTCCAAGGGCCGGTAAACCTTCGTGGGAGCTACCTCCATGGGTGGAAGCAAGCGAACTATCTGGCCAAGGTCTTCTGGAGGCGATGGCTACGGGAGTACCTACCGGCTTTGCAGACTCGACAGAAGTGGATGGCCAAAACAAGACCATTCAAAGTTGGGGACGTGGTTATGATCGCCGACGAACGCGCACATTTCAGCGCTTGGTCTTTGGGAGTAGTTACGGAAACCATCAAAAGCACCGACGAAATGATAAGAACGGTGAAGGTGAAGACAGCTAACGGAGTGCTCATTCGTGACATACGCAGTATTAACCTACTCGAGAGCGAAGACGGAGGAGCTGATAACCCTGAGGCCTAGTAAACCTTTTTCACACCAGTAATCGAGGTGGATAAAGAAACACCATATATACCACACAATCTCCGTCAAACACGTTAAGGTGCTCGCGGTCCCTTCGTTGACATTACAGAAGGTTCTTTCCGATATGTGGTGATGAGTGCGATTCCATTATACATCCCGATACATACGCGCATGCACGACGCACTCTACATCCCGTAAACCCATCATACATGTGACAGTGTTCTTTGTTTGCCTTTTGTTGACGCTACCGAATGCCCCTTGCACATGTGGAAGTAGTGGAGCTCAGGTCACACATGCATGCTACATTTACTCGTTTTCTTGACACGCGGTCTTTTGTTGACATTGCAGAAAGTCCTCCTTTGATGTGTAGTCATAACTGTGATTTCATTGTAACCCCGGCACACACACGCACGCACGCACACACACACACACACACTCAAGCGCGTACATCCAGGACCGGACGGCCCCTTACGAGGACAACGTCTATGTGACCATTCACGCCCGCCATCGGTCATTTGGTCCTGTGGAAGATGTAGACTAGCCTCACGTCTATGTGGCCAATGGGTTAGGTGCGACCAGTAGTAGAACGTCGACGACGAGCATTAGACGCGTGCACTGACAGCAGGGCCTAGGCAGGTAGGAAGAATCAGTACCTTTATACCGAACCTTTGACTTTGCTAAGGATCCAGGAGGATTTTGGTGGGCGGTGTAACAGCCGGTCGTGGAAAATCCCCCTTTTTCCCTCGCGATTCAGTGTTTTTTCCCAACATCACTCATTTCCATACACTATTGACTTGTCTTTACGAACTGGTTGTTTTTCTGGACCAATTGTTGTTTGTTCGCGCCCAGAGCGCTATTTTGGCACATCCTTGCTCAGGACCTGCGTGACGCACGTGCTGTCTGCTCACACGCTGCTATTCGGTTTCTCGTTGTTGAGTCTTTGTGATCGTATTATTGAGGTTTGTATATTGTTTATGTCATTGTTTATTTTAATAATCTAGTATGGTAGAATTATCACGGATAATCGCCTTCTGATTTCGGGATCCGTTGCGAATTTGGCTACGCATTGCTCAAACGTTCGTAACAACCCGGGCCAGTGCACTACCGCGAATTAACCGTCTAACCCGGAGCATGGCAGCGCAAACTTGAATACCGAACAGCCTACCGTTGGACCGCGTACCCAACAACAAAATCCCCCGGCCAACACAGGTCAACCCAAACATCCGAATTGTTCTGACCTGTCTCCGCCTCTAATCGAGCTTCCAGTTAAGCCGGTTCAATATGAACCAATAGTTTTGCACAACCACGCTCAATGCTTGGCCGCTACCCGACCAGACTGTGACTAAACCGCGGATGCTCCGACCGGATAGATTCGCCAAAACTACCAGGAAATCAACCTCAGCCCACACAGGCCCGCCCGCATTAGGGAAGCACAATACTGAACCACTCCCGCGATGGTCCGACGGACGAATCCAAGTCAGTAGACCTGTACAAACAAATACAAGAACGGTTCACAACTTCCACTCAGGCCGGAAGCCTCGTTTAGTTCAGGATATATTAGTGCAAGGCCCGCTCCAGTAACCCCGTTGGATACTCAGTGCTTCTTAATACGTTTCACTATGGTACCCCCACTATTAGAACGGCTAATTAATCCAGTGATTCCAATCTCATTATCTCGTCTCTGTGCACCAACGATAAACTATGCACACATACGTCCGCACGTTACAAAGATAATAACCAGTAACCAAGTCCAACGAAGCACACAAACTAAACTAAGACGGTGGGCATCAGAATCTCCATACAGAACGCACTAACAACCCTATTAGCTAACGTCCGGAAGGACTAGTTGACAACCTTCGATTTACGAGCCTGCCGAAGTGGATCGGTCCTTATCAGTTGACTGTTTCGCTAATTTTAGTTCTGCCACCGTACCCCACTCTAGGCTCAGTGCATTACAACAATAGTGATAATAATGATGATAGTCAATCATAATTCCAGAGAAACTCAACGCACCAAAACATCACACAGCTGATGAAAAGTTGTAATACGCATAGACAAACGATGTTAAGATAGTTCAAATGCAACTAGTCGGAATCTCTCCCATTCCCATCTTGTTCGGAATCGCTACGTCGATTGTTTTCCATTTCGTGATCAGACCGATGCCGCTCCGAACCAGAACCGCTGTGCTGCGATCTGGACCGCGACCTGGAATGAGACGCTGACCGTGAACGGGAGCGCTCCGGGGTTGCTGACCCAGCGGATCTCGATCTGCTTCTAGAGCGCGAATGAGTCACCGATCGAGAACGAGAATGTCTTGACACCGGATCCTTCATGCTTGCTTCTCGTCCGTTTCGGCTTGGTGAGCGTGAATCAGCGCCCTGAAACGATAATGGATCATAGGAAATTTGAACATACTATCGAATGGGGCTCCGTGTGGTGAGATGCCGACCGGTCTCTCGAGTGGTGTGACCCCGTGCGGTGCGAGGGACTTCGAGAGCGACCATCAATCGACCCTTCACGGAATCGTTTATGAGAGTCGCGACGATCGCGCGAAGGAGAGCGGTTTCGCTCACTTGAACCAGACCTCTCACGACGACGACGTGGAGAGCGAGATTTCTGTCGTCTGTATGAATCACGGCTCCTAGAACGAGCCGACTTTCTTTCACGACTGGCAGAGCGCGAGCGGCGCGATACGGAACGGGAGCGCTTGTTCGGGCGATCTTCATAAACCTTCAAGCGGCGACCGTAAAGTTCATAGCCATCGAACTTCTCAATCGCTTCTTTCATATCTTCATACGCAGCGAACTCCACAATACTTCGGAACTATCATTAATCGAACGTGAACTTACCCGTCGTTTCTCGCAGATTTATGAGCGTCAGCATACGTGACGTCGCCGGCCTTGCGCATCAGGTCTTTCAAATCCTAAGAAAAAGTAACTCAATTTATTAAGGGCATTCAAAAGCTAAGAAAAAATGACGCCGGTTTGAGGACCAGTAACACTCGTGACTAACCAATCGCCACGAACAATATACGCTCGCAGCTACAACACGACCATGGGTTTGTTGACTCAGCGAATGGTAGGGTACCTGCGCTGTACAGACGAGTGAGACTGGTTCTCAAGTCAGCGTCCACGCTGGTGCTGCATTTTAGCTATACCAAGTAAGCTAACCTAAACCTTAAAAAATCGCGAGCCAATTACCTCGCGTTATTTTGAACTGGCGACAAAACCGAACCCGATACCGACCAGCACCTGAGCCGAACGACCGTTGAACGGCGCGACCAAAATGACTCAGGGGGGACCACCACGACATGGCAAGCGACCACTCCTACGCGTGCTACGCCAACCGAAACCAACGAACGCTTGGTGACTGGATTCGGGATGACAAACGATTAGTCTCGAGTACGGCCACATCGCAACCAATGGAAACGGGGCTCACCTGCCAGCTGACACGCGATGAGAGATTTTCAACCACAACTCTGTATTCGGTCCTCGTTGGGGGAGCATACCTCCTGTCAATTAATTAAATTGTGAGCCGTAATAAAACGTACCGATCACGACCACCTGATCGTCGACTACCTCCGCGAGATCCTGGAGGCAATCGAGCATGCTCCACTATGATGCGCTCCCCGTGCAATTCACGACCGTGACGTTCGTAAACAGCATCCTCCGCGTCCTTTTTGTTTTCAAACTCGACAAATCCATAGCCGTTCTTAAGAACAATGTCTCGCAGTCGTCCGAATCCCTTGAAAAACCTCTCAATATCCCGCTCGTTGCAGCGAGGAGGAAGATGACCAACGTAGACGCGCGACATTGTCCCCGAAGTGAAACTGAAACCGCCAATGGCCAGTTCATACAAACAAGTCTTCGTGCTGCTTACTGCAAGTTCAGGGTTCGTTGAAGAGCACGTGGTGTTTAATACTCCAGTCAAATGCTGCAAGGTTTTCATATCAATCTCCTTTTTATTCGGGATTTATTTACCTGCTGTCGCGTAGCTGGGCCGGACCTCTACCTCCGTTCCTCGTTGTTTTGCCATATTTCTGATCTCTCGTTGGATTAAAAATAACCTAAGGCTTATTATCTTGAAGTACTGAAGTAATTCGCGGGTACGAGAATTGAGTCAAAATATTCCCGGATCTTGTATTTGTCTTCCTTCTGTTGGGTAAAGCAGTGAAAGGAACTGGACAACAGGGGATGGCACACGAGTGCCTGTGCAAAACTTGTTAAGGACAACTATGAGTTGCTGAGTTCTTGTGGCCTTCCACGGTTAAGTTCTCCGTTCGCCGATATTGGTTGCATTCTCGGAGGTTTGGCTGCCCGGGGAAGCAAGTATTTCCGAAGTAGCCCGCACACGTGAAACGCTGTTCCATGCCGATCGAGGCCAAGTGCGTGGATGCGGGGGCGTGGAAATGTGCACCAGAACGAACTCCCTCAGCTACACTTGGGCTGCCAGATAGACCCGGGAGGCCCCGAAAATCCCCTTGGTACTGTGTAAAGTTAACACTCAGCGGACTTGCATAGGTAGAGACCATTTACCGGCTCTCGGCAGCAGATCTTCCAGAAGTACTGACTGGCGTATCTTAGTGCCGTTAACGGTCAGCCATTTATTTTGGATGACGTCTACCCCCGAATTTTGATCGGGAGAATCTACGGTTCAATTCCAGATCGGATTCGTTTTCCCGCCTAGTCCTTTCCTTCGTGACGGAGCTTTCCTCTCACCAAAGGACAGGATGCCAACCAGAACACAAAATCTTTAAAAGTTCACCTTGGATTTTGTAGTATCTCTAAGATATTCCAGTGTGGAGCTGATTGACTATCTACTTCCACTTGGTAGCAGCTACCACCACGCTTTCATAGTCAGCTGGAATTTAGGGGCGATGTTAGTGCCCGGACCGCGGGGTGGACTCGATTTTCGGGGAACGCCGTTCCAGTTAGTGAAGGAAGCCGCTTCCCCCAACAAACGGTATCCACCAGGTCCGTAAGGAGTGCGCAAGATTGGGGAGTAATTTGAGGTGAAGTCCTTCGGTTACGCCCGATCTTAGCTCCAACACCCAGAGAGTTACCACATGCAAAATGAGCCCCTTGGCTTAACTCGCGATTCAAGTGCTTTTCGAGGTTTCTGAATCAGGTGACTACTAAAGACAACTAAACAGGGGTGTGACAGCTATCGCATTTTCCGTATTTATTGTGAGAACTGCGACCCACTTTTCAGGAGGAATTAGTAGTGGACTTTGTTCGTGCAATTATGGTCCCGTTTGCTTATCAGCGAGGAAGGACATGAGCCACAATCGCTCTTCCAGCCTTACGGGGAGAAGCTCTTTGGGAGCCAGGGAAAAGGGAAAGCGGGTTTATTGACGATGCACGTGCACTTGAGCTAAAGCTACCAATCCCGAAGAGATGGCAGTGGATAAAGTGTCACCCGCAAGCAGAATATCCTTTCCAAGTACCCTTCGTACAAGCCCGCTTCCGAATAACGTGAATCCGCCATCAAACGCCGCACACTTAACAGCAGGAGTCACTGAGCACACCTTGGACATGCTAGTTTATATAGCACTGGTATATACATATATACGTATATAAAGTACATAAATCGATATGCGAGGGGCACGAGCAAAGAGCAATGGAGTACCAGGAGAAAAAAGTATCAGTGACTGGAAGAGGGAGATGGGATTGGATCAACGTGTGCAGGATTGACTTGGGGGAATTTAGACGAAGTTTTTCATGACGGGATAACATAGTGGATCAACAGATAGAGAAGACTGAAGAAGCACAAAAGAGATGCCGGTCGTGAAGAGCAGATAATAAACGAGGGAAGATGAAGGATGGAATCGAAGAGATCAGGTAAGAATGTGTCCAATTATTTGATCAATGCAGGTGCGACATGTGGTGACGGACCAGGGGAATCGGGTAGTGACAGATCAAACGGTTTGGAACTGTGAAAGAACATCATGACGTAACGTTTTGTTTACAGTAGTGGAACGCGGAAAAGCGGACCACACTGGAAGGCACAGAAAAATGCCTGTTGCGAGCAATAAACGGATCAGGGGATGAAAGCAATGACCGAGGGGACACAGGTAAGAAATGACCAATCAGATCATTTTACTGCAGATGAAACGCGAAGGAGGCGGAGAGGAAAGCAGGACGCCCCGAGATAAGTGAACCGGTAATAGAACAAAAAGGCCACAAAAAATGAATGCGCAACGGAGTTGGGGCAATGGAGCTGGCGAGCTGTGTGCCGGCAGACAGTTGAACAGGTGGATGCTAATCGGGACACTGGAAAGAACCACAGAGGGATGGCGGGGCCAAGAGAGGAAAATACGGTGGTGGTGATTAGACAACAAATGTGACTGTGAAAGAAGCGAAGTTTGGAGCGGCATGTTCTAATATGCGGATTGGTCATGGGTACGGTTGTGATTGGTGCATAATGGCATTGGGCATGAGGAGGGGAACAAAGAGGGATATAACAAAACAACAGGCAGTGGGGTAAAAGGATGCTATCAATGGGCATTCTGAGCAGACGGTTATACCAAGCGCATAGAAAATAGAAGCCAACAATGATGGCAGGTGGAAAAAGAGATATTGGCGAGCGTCGGCAGAGAAGAGTGGACAGGACGATAGTGACTCAATGCAATGAAAGTTGATGTAGAGAGAGGCGATAGAAGGAAGGACAAAACGGGTAGGTGTGCATACCGTGGTAGGACGACAAAAATGGGAAGTGGTAACAGATGATAAGAGCTATAGGTGAACAAACTGTGGCGGAAAAAGGATGAGGAACATGCACTTTGTTTCCATTAGTTCCAAAACGGCCTTCGGCCCAGCCGACAACAGTTTCCCGACAGTCGGTGAAGAGTGTACTGCAGAGACTTAGTTCTCTTTTCAGTCTGTATGCGAATAGCTGAAACCGCGCTCGTGCTGATAGCCATCTTTCACTCGAGTTAACAAGAAGCACCATGCGTCGTGGTTTCCGTCGATCCTGCTTCCTTAAGAACTTTGTAGTTCGAACGAAAGTACATCCGTACCAAATCTTACTGTGTATCACTCTTAGGACATTTTCGGGGATAGCCTTCCCTTATTTCTGGACATAGTGGAGCTGCTTTTAAAGGTATCCTTCAGTTCAGTTGAACTATTTAGTCAGTGAAGCTATGCGTCGTACTCATCGTTGACAGTTAGACTGTTCGGAGCAAATTCTTATCCTAGCAAGTAAAGTGAACACCCAGTTTATGACTTTCCCGAAGCCAAAAAGCACTTATCTGTGATACGCGCTCTCGTGTCTGAATCGCCGCAAAGAATAAGGGTACCATCTTCCCATGGTCCAGCATGCGTCGTGGAATGGGCATACCGAATGGCCTCAAAGGCGCACTACATAAGCAAAAAACAACCGATACCCACAGCACTGCCGAACCACTAAGACCATCGGCCGCCTCTTCCTCATTGAAGCAAACGCATCTGTTAGTCGTGCTAGATTACTTTTGATGAATGGCCGCTCATCCCCTGTTGTGAGGTTGGCGGTGCTTAACTGTATGATCACCATTTCTATCCGTGGAACCTGGTCATCGAAGTTCCTAAAGTCCATCATTATTTTCTGGGGACCAGTGGGAGATTCCTCCTGAAAAGCGACCCTATCACACCACGGTCGCTCTCGTCAATGTGAGTCGCAACCTCGAGCTGGTGGGCGTCATCTGATGATCTACATCTCTTCTCACCCACAATCCCTTAGCCACAGCTCGCAGTCTTTTAGACTTGACGCACAACCCTTAGCCATGCTGCGAGCCAATCAGATCAGGAGTATCGGATCATCATAAAACCAAGAAACCTTCCAGCACCTTACTATCTTTTACAAAGATCGATGTTGAAAAGGTGGTTGGACAAGTGAGGAAGTGTGACGACCGCATTCTGCGCGGTTTACCGCGGTAATGGCATCAGTTACAGCATCCCACAAATTGATTGGAGGTTTAAACGATACGCCCGTATCGCTGAGCCTGCTTTTTGAGCCTACATCAATGCCACCTATATCGTCAAGGGATGATACACCTCCAGGAATACCGCCACGAACGGTCGCGGTGTGATTAAACCACCTGCGTCCGAACGACATATCAGCCAATCGATAATGAATCTCCCCGCGCAAGGGAAAAATCTAACAAGTACTCTTGTAAGTAAAATCCCGTAGTGTAGCAAACTGCACATTGTTATGCATTCGAGATTGCTGGCGAAGATCATCAAATCAAAAAAACTAAAAATTTGTTTCTTATACGTACAGACCAGCAGATACACTGACAGTCCGAAGATACAACACAGCGGTCATTAGTACATCATCACCAATATGATGTTTATCTAGGTCGCGACGGCTGAAACCATCACTACCACTGGAAATGCCAATTCCACGGGCTGTGCCACCCGGCTCAGTGCTACGGGCGCATCGTTCACACCTCCAATCATAGTGCGGTGCCGCATCTGACGCCATTATCGAGCAGAATGCGATCGTCACACCTATTCACTGGTCCAACTACCTTTGCATCACCGATCTTCGTAAACAAAAATTAGCAAGCTACCCGAAGAATCCTCGCTTTCACGATAATCCGATGCTTCTGATCCGACTGGCTTGCAGCTGCATGGCTAAGGGTTATGCGTCAAGTCTAAAGGACTGCGGGCCATGGCTAAAGGGTTGCAGGCTGTGGCTAAGGAACTCGCGGGCCCTGGCTAAAGACTAATGGGAAAAGGTGCAGTGCGGACAAGAAAGCTGAGTGACTGACCTGCTCCACACCAGGCTGTTCGGCTTGTGCGCTATGCGAGCGTGAATCCGAACACTGGCCCCACCAGTCACCCACAAACCTTCCTTCTCAACTCCTGAGCTGACATCATCAGCCTGTCGGAATGTGTGGCTACCTGGTGCCACGCCCTCGTCAGAAAACGAGGATGGATATCTGCAGGCCCACACCACGCTTTCATACCCAAGTTACATACACAACGCGAAGCCAGTTGTGCTTGGTCAGGATACTGCTCTCCTGCCATTCGTTCGTGCATGTCCGTTAAGAGATTCGCAACCAGCCCTATCGCCCATCATGTCTGTGCGCACTGTAGGCGCAACGCCGAGGAGACCTTCCGTTGCTAATTCGAGTATGGTGCTATCAGGTCCTTCGGCTTCAGCCGTCAACTGGATGATTGGGGACATCGGACATCCAGAACTCCCGACTTGCAGCGTTGGGTAACCATATAGTCCCAACAGGTCGACACCGCAAAGACCCGGGCCAGTGCACTACCGCGAATTAACCGTCTAACCCGGAGCATGGCAGCGCAAACTTGAATACCGAACAGCCTACCGTTGGACCGCGTACCCAACAACAAAATCCCCCGGCCAACACAGGTCAACCCAAACATCCGAATTGTTCTGACCTGTCTCCGCCTCTAATCGAGCTTCCAGTTAAGCCGGTTCAATATGAACCAATAGTTTTGCACAACCACGCTCAATGCTTGGCCGCTACCCGACCAGACTGTGACTAAACCGCGGATGCTCCGACCGGATAGATTCGCCAAAACTACCAGGAAATCAACCTCAGCCCACACAGGCCCGCCCGCATTAGGGAAGCACAATACTGAACCACTCCCGCGATGGTCCGACGGACGAATCCAAGTCAGTAGACCTGTACAAACAAATACAAGAACGGTTCACAACTTCCACTCAGGCCGGAAGCCTCGTTTAGTTCAGGATATATTAGTGCAAGGCCCGCTCCAGTAACCCCGTTGGATACTCAGTGCTTCTTAATACGTTTCACTATGGTACCCCCACTATTAGAACGGCTAATTAATCCAGTGATTCCAATCTCATTATCTCGTCTCTGTGCACCAACGATAAACTATGCACACATACGTCCGCACGTTACAAAGATAATAACCAGTAACCAAGTCCAACGAAGCACACAAACTAAACTAAGACGGTGGGCATCAGAATCTCCATACAGAACGCACTAACAACCCTATTAGCTAACGTCCGGAAGGACTAGTTGACAACCTTCGATTTACGAGCCTGCCGAAGTGGATCGGTCCTTATCAGTTGACTGTTTCGCTAATTTTAGTTCTGCCACCGTACCCCACTCTAGGCTCAGTGCATTACAACAATAGTGATAATAATGATGATAGTCAATCATAATTCCAGAGAAACTCAACGCACCAAAACATCACACAGCTGATGAAAAGTTGTAATACGCATAGACAAACGATGTTAAGATAGTTCAAATGCAACTAGTCGGAATCTCTCCCATTCCCATCTTGTTCGGAATCGCTACGTCGATTGTTTTCCATTTCGTGATCAGACCGATGCCGCTCCGAACCAGAACCGCTGTGCTGCGATCTGGACCGCGACCTGGAATGAGACGCTGACCGTGAACGGGAGCGCTCCGGGGTTGCTGACCCAGCGGATCTCGATCTGCTTCTAGAGCGCGAATGGGTCACCGATCGAGAACGAGAATGTCTTGACACCGGATCCTTCATGCTTGCTTCCCGTCCGTTTCGGCTTGGTGAGCGTGAATCAGCGCCCTGAAACGATAATGGATCATAGGAAATTTGAACATACTATCGAATGGAGCTCCGTGTGGTGAGATGCCGACCGGTCTCTCGAGTGGTGTGACCCCGTGCGGTGCGAGGGACTTCGAGAGCGACCATCAATCGACCCTTCACGGAATCGTTTATGAGAGTCGCGACGATCGCGCGAAGGAGAGCGGTTTCGCTCACTTGAACCAGACCTCTCACGACGACGACGTGGAGAGCGAGATTTCTGTCGTCTGTATGAATCACGGCTCCTAGAACGAGCCGACTTTCTTTCACGACTGGCAGAGCGCGAGCGGCGCGATACGGAACGGGAGCGCTTGTTCGGGCGATCTTCATAAACCTTCAAGCGGCGACCGTAAAGTTCATAGCCATCGAACTTCTCAATCGCTTCTTTCATATCTTCATACGCAGCGAACTCCACAATACTTCGGAACTATCATTAATCGAACGTGAACTTACCCGTCGTTTCTCGCAGATTTATGAGCGTCAGCATACGTGACGTCGCCGGCCTTGCGCATCAGGTCTTTCAAATCCTAAGAAAAAGTAACTCAATTTATTAAGGGCATTCAAAAGCTAAGAAAAAATGACGCCGGTTTGAGGACCAGTAACACTCGTGACTAACCAATCGCCACGAACAATATACGCTCGCAGCTACAACACGACCATGGGTTTGTTGACTCAGCGAATGGTAGGGTACCTGCGCTGTACAGACGAGTGAGACTGGTTCTCAAGTCAGCGTCCACGCTGGTGCTGCATTTTAGCTATACCAAGTAAGCTAACCTAAACCTTAAAAAATCGCGAGCCAATTACCTCGCGTTATTTTGAACTGGCGACAAAACCGAACCCGATACCGACCAGCACCTGAGCCGAACGACCGTTGAACGGCGCGACCAAAATGACTCAGGGGGGACCACCACGACATGGCAAGCGACCACTCCTACGCGTGCTACGCCAACCGAAACCAACGAACGCTTGGTGACTGGATTCGGGATGACAAACGATTAGTCTCGAGTACGGCCACATCGCAACCAATGGAAACGGGGCTCACCTGCCAGCTGACACGCGATGAGAGATTTTCAACCACAACTCTGTATTCGGTCCTCGTTGGGGGAGCATACCTCCTGTCAATTAATTAAATTGTGAGCCGTAATAAAACGTACCGATCACGACCACCTGATCGTCGACTACCTCCGCGAGATCCTGGAGGCAATCGAGCATGCTCCACTATGATGCGCTCCCCGTGCAATTCACGACCGTGACGTTCGTAAACAGCATCCTCCGCGTCCTTTTTGTTTTCAAACTCGACAAATCCATAGCCGTTCTTAAGAACAATGTCTCGCAGTCGTCCGAATCCCTTGAAAAACCTCTCAATATCCCGCTCGTTGCAGCGAGGAGGAAGATGACCAACGTAGACGCGCGACATTGTCCCCGAAGTGAAACTGAAACCGCCAATGGCCAGTTCATACAAACAAGTCTTCGTGCTGCTTACTGCAAGTTCAGGGTTCGTTGAAGAGCACGTGGTGTTTAATACTCCAGTCAAATGCTGCAAGGTTTTCATATCAATCTCCTTTTTATTCGGGATTTATTTACCTGCTGTCGCGTAGCTGGGCCGGACCTCTACCTCCGTTCCTCGTTGTTTTGCCATATTTCTGATCTCTCGTTGGATTAAAAATAACCTAAGGCTTATTATCTTGAAGTACTGAAGTAATTCGCGGGTACGAGAATTGAGTCAAAATATTCCCGGATCTTGTATTTGTCTTCCTTCTGTTGGGTAAAGCAGTGAAAGGAACTGGACAACAGGGGATGGCACACGAGTGCCTGTGCAAAACTTGTTAAGGACAACTATGAGTTGCTGAGTTCTTGTGGCCTTCCACGGTTAAGTTCTCCGTTCGCCGATATTGGTTGCATTCTCGGAGGTTTGGCTGCCCGGGGAAGCAAGTATTTCCGAAGTAGCCCGCACACGTGAAACGCTGTTCCATGCCGATCGAGGCCAAGTGCGTGGATGCGGGGGCGTGGAAATGTGCACCAGAACGAACTCCCTCAGCTACACTTGGGCTGCCAGATAGACCCGGGAGGCCCCGAAAATCCCCTTGGTACTGTGTAAAGTTAACACTCAGCGGACTTGCATAGGTAGAGACCATTTACCGGCTCTCGGCAGCAGATCTTCCAGAAGTACTGACTGGCGTATCTTAGTGCCGTTAACGGTCAGCCATTTATTTTGGATGACGTCTACCCCCGAATTTTGATCGGGAGAATCTACGGTTCAATTCCAGATCGGATTCGTTTTCCCGCCTAGTCCTTTCCTTCGTGACGGAGCTTTCCTCTCACCAAAGGACAGGATGCCAACCAGAACACAAAATCTTTAAAAGTTCACCTTGGATTTTGTAGTATCTCTAAGATATTCCAGTGTGGAGCTGATTGACTATCTACTTCCACTTGGTAGCAGCTACCACCACGCTTTCATAGTCAGCTGGAATTTAGGGGCGATGTTAGTGCCCGGACCGCGGGGTGGACTCGATTTTCGGGGAACGCCGTTCCAGTTAGTGAAGGAAGCCGCTTCCCCCAACAAACGGTATCCACCAGGTCCGTAAGGAGTGCGCAAGATTGGGGAGTAATTTGAGGTGAAGTCCTTCGGTTACGCCCGATCTTAGCTCCAACACCCAGAGAGTTACCACATGCAAAATGAGCCCCTTGGCTTAACTCGCGATTCAAGTGCTTTTCGAGGTTTCTGAATCAGGTGACTACTAAAGACAACTAAACAGGGGTGTGACAGCTATCGCATTTTCCGTATTTATTGTGAGAACTGCGACCCACTTTTCAGGAGGAATTAGTAGTGGACTTTGTTCGTGCAATTATGGTCCCGTTTGCTTATCAGCGAGGAAGGACATGAGCCACAATCGCTCTTCCAGCCTTACGGGGAGAAGCTCTTTGGGAGCCAGGGAAAAGGGAAAGCGGGTTTATTGACGATGCACGTGCACTTGAGCTAAAGCTACCAATCCCGAAGAGATGGCAGTGGATAAAGTGTCACCCGCAAGCAGAATATCCTTTCCAAGTACCCTTCGTACAAGCCCGCTTCCGAATAACGTGAATCCGCCATCAAACGCCGCACACTTAACAGCAGGAGTCACTGAGCACACCTTGGACATGCTAGTTTATATAGCACTGGTATATACATATATACGTATATAAAGTACATAAATCGATATGCGAGGGGCACGAGCAAAGAGCAATGGAGTACCAGGAGAAAAAAGTATCAGTGACTGGAAGAGGGAGATGGGATTGGATCAACGTGTGCAGGATTGACTTCAGTTCAGTTCAGTTCAGTCTGCACAGGACAGGTAATGGCCACGGCCAATCGAGCGTCCAGAATTCCTTCGATGGTATGCACACCAGTTATGCACCCACCACTGCCGAGTGTATTTCGTCGAATCCCCGCTAAAAATGAGAGGGAAACGGAAAACCTCATCGCACATCAACTGCGAGAGACATTATGCATCGTGAGCGTTCACTGAGACAGTATACAATGAGGGAAAAATCTGCTAAAACATACTCCAGAAGGACCACAGTGCTACCCGTCATCCATCTAGTTGATATTCTTAAGGCTCACTACAAGGAAAGATCTCGTACCACTTGCGATCAAGGGCACATTTGAAGGATTGGACTGTCTGCAGATCTACCATTTCACCAGGCAGACCGTTCCAACTGTTCACAACCCTGTTGCTGAAGAAGTGCGATCTAGCCATCAACCTAGATCGGGCTTTTATCAACTTCTTTTTGTGTCCCCTTGTTCTGGAGTCTACGGCCAATTGGAATAGACTATCTGGTCTGAGGCCAGAAAAGCCCTTCATTACCTTGAACGTTTCTATGAGATCTCCTCGACTTCTCCTCCTTTCCAACGAGAAGAGATTCAGGTCACAGAGTCTCTGCTCGTAAGTCTTACCCCTCTGCCCTTCAACCATCCGCGTGGCGAGACGTTGGACTTTCTCTAGGCAGGCGGCGTCCTTTTTGTAGAAGGGTGACCAAGCCTGCACACTACCTTCTAAGTGAGGTCGTACTATAGCCATGTAAATAGGTACGAATACCTCCGGCTTCCGGCAAGACAAAGCCGATCGCAGTCTAAAGAGCTCCCCACGAGCCTTATGCGCAGCCGCGTTGCACTGATCCGACCATTTGAAGTCACTTTTCATGATGATCCCCAGGTCTTTAACCCTACTGGCTGCCTCTACGGTGAACAGCCCTTGATCATGAGCGACAGTTAGGCTCTCTGTTGCCCTTGACAACAAATGGCTTTTTTGAGCGTTTAGAGGTAAGTCCCATTTGTATGCCCAGTTTAGGACGGTGCCTATTTCCCTGCCCAAGTCCGCCCTACCCTTAGATCCAACAATCTTCACATCATCCGCAAAAATAAAGCTGGGCGATTGAAGAGTGGATGCTAGGTCATTAATAAATAACAAGAATAGGACCGGGCCTAGGACGGATCCCTGAGGTACACCACTGGTGACGTTCACCAAACTGGAGCACCTGTCCCCCACTTTGACATAAAGCGTCCTGTGGGAGAGGAAGTCCTCCAGCCACCTATATACTGGCCCACCTATCCCGAAAGTCTCCATCTTGCATAGCAAAAGACGATGATTAACGGAGTCGAACGCCTTGCTAAAGTCGAGGTAACATACCTCAACATGCTTACCTTCGTCCAGTCGTCGAGTTACTTCATCTAAGAAGCACAGGAGATTGGTCAGGCAAGATCTATTTTTCAGGAATCCATGCTGCGCCGGGCTTAGCATGGAGTGCTGCAGTAAGTGCTGGCAGATATGGGCACGGATGATCTTCTCGAGAACTTTACAGAGAATGCTAGTTAGGCTTACCGGCCTGTAGTTCTGCACATCCGACTTAGGCCCACTCTTATGTATTGCCACGACTGCCGCGACTTTCCAGTCCTGAGGCAGCTTTCCCTGGTCCAACGTGGATCTATACAATCTGCATACCGATGGAGCTATGATATCCGCCAACGGCTTGATGATAGCTGGATGAATGCCATCTGGGCCCGCTGACTTGTGGCTGTTTAACTCCTGTAGGTACTTACGCACGCATTCCTCTGAAAGATCTAGCTCGTTTAACTGAGGAGGATGCACCAGAGCCAGATCTACTAGTACCCCACTATCTATCCTATGTACACTACCAAAGTATTCCCCCAGGGCGTCTGCTTTGCCCTGGTCGTCAGTGACAATACCGTATTCTCTAGTGGATAGCGGACCTACGGCATTTCTTGTTGAGCCTTTAGACTGTACATAGCTGTAGAACTTCTTCGGCTGTTGTCTTACAGACTGGGCCAATTTCAGCTCAAATTCCCGTTTAGAAGTTCTCAAAAGGCTTACAGTCTCGTTTCTCAGCTTCGTATAGCGATTCCAGGCTAGCTGACTGCCGGAAGCTTTGTACTGGTTCCAATAGCGGTTTCTACGTCTGATGGCCTTGGCTATTGCAGCCTTCCACCACATGGGCTTGCCCTCCCCACTCCTTCGTTTTAGGGGTGCGAACTCTTCCTGTAGGGCAGTCAGGGATCCTTTTATGGCCTGCCAGCGCTCCTCCACAGTAGCCTCCTCTGGCGCGTCCCAGGTCAAACCCATCGCCCTATTACGAAGCCTATCTATGTCCATACTACCGAAATTCCTAATCAGCCTTGAGGGTACCTTCGGTTGCCGCATGCATAGAACTATTTTGACACATACGTGGTCACTCTTTCCCAGCGGTGCACAATAATGCAGTCCAGCCACATCGTTGGGGAAGTTCGTTATAGCTAGATCCAGCAGGGATGGAACGCATCCAGTCCTATATCTGGTATTCTCCCTAATATGCTGATGCAACGCATTGTCATGCAGCCATTCTAAGTAGCTTTGCTCCTCCGATCCCGGCACGCAGACCTCAGCCACCCAGTCGATGTGCGGAAGATTGAAGTCACCCACTATGAGGGTCTTTTGTGCGTCCTTAACTAGTTCAGTCAAAGTCCGCAGCACGCAAACGTCCTCTTCGTGGTTTGTGCTTGGTGCCCTGTAGACACAGACGACGTTAACCCTTCTGCCTGGAAGGATGATCGTAACAGCGCATAGCTGGATATTGCGAGTGCACATCTTGGTCTGGGACTCAAGGTGGTTTGCACCTGACCTAACGAGGATGGCTACTCCACCACCAAGGCTATCTTGTTCCCGATCCTGCCTGTAGGCTGCAAAGCTGTTACTTATTAGGCCTGGCACATGGTCTTCTTCAGAAAGCCACGTTTCCGTGACGGCAACTATTGATGCTTTCTGTTCGTCAGCGGTTTTGGCAAGTTCCGCCCATTTGTTTCTAATACTACACGCGTTAGTATATAACACCACCGCGTTTGCTCCGTCGCCTAGGTGTCTTTTTTCATTCATTCCTGACTGTTTCTCAGGCGCAACGCCTGAGATGATGGCACGTTTTTTGCTTCCGATGTCCCCACTGGGGTGCATGAAGCCGGCTGATGGTCCAGAATTTCTGACGACTCCCAATCCATCTCTATAGGAGTGGCCACAACATCCAGCCTGGCAGGGATCACGCTGTCATCTATCTTCGGGCAGCACTGCCAATTTTCGTCTTCCAGCGCATCTTCAATTACAACTATTAGCGACCCCGCACGTGGCTTCTTTACTATTGCCGGGGTCGGGGCCTGAGAGCCGAGTACGGCATTCCGCTGAATTTTTAGATTTCTCACCAGCGCCCTGGCTGGTCGAGCAAGGATACCTCTTGGGGCTAGACCACCAGGCCTTACCCTATGTTCGTCCGGCACAATCTGGTATCTGCCCTTTGTAATCTGGGGGGGATTTAGACGAAGTTTTTCATGACGGGATAACATAGTGGATCAACAGATAGAGAAGACTGAAGAAGCACAAAAGAGATGCCGGTCGTGAAGAGCAGATAATAAACGAGGGAAGATGAAGGATGGAATCGAAGAGATCAGGTAAGAATGTGTCCAATTATTTGATCAATGCAGGTGCGACATGTGGTGACGGACCAGGGGAATCGGGTAGTGACAGATCAAACGGTTTGGAACTGTGAAAGAACATCATGACGTAACGTTTTGTTTACAGTAGTGGAACGCGGAAAAGCGGACCACACTGGAAGGCACAGAAAAATGCCTGTTGCGAGCAATAAACGGATCAGGGGATGAAAGCAATGACCGAGGGGACACAGGTAAGAAATGACCAATCAGATCATTTTACTGCAGATGAAACGCGAAGGAGGCGGAGAGGAAAGCAGGACGCCCCGAGATAAGTGAACCGGTAATAGAACAAAAAGGCCACAAAAAATGAATGCGCAACGGAGTTGGGGCAATGGAGCTGGCGAGCTGTGTGCCGGCAGACAGTTGAACAGGTGGATGCTAATCGGGACACTGGAAAGAACCACAGAGGGATGGCGGGGCCAAGAGAGGAAAATACGGTGGTGGTGATTAGACAACAAATGTGACTGTGAAAGAAGCGAAGTTTGGAGCGGCATGTTCTAATATGCGGATTGGTCATGGGTACGGTTGTGATTGGTGCATAATGGCATTGGGCATGAGGAGGGGAACAAAGAGGGATATAACAAAACAACAGGCAGTGGGGTAAAAGGATGCTATCAATGGGCATTCTGAGCAGACGGTTATACCAAGCGCATAGAAAATAGAAGCCAACAATGATGGCAGGTGGAAAAAGAGATATTGGCGAGCGTCGGCAGAGAAGAGTGGACAGGACGATAGTGACTCAATGCAATGAAAGTTGATGTAGAGAGAGGCGATAGAAGGAAGGACAAAACGGGTAGGTGTGCATACCGTGGTAGGACGACAAAAATGGGAAGTGGTAACAGATCATAAGAGCTATAGGTGAACAAACTGTGGCGGAAAAAGGATGAGAAACATGCAATTTTCAACCGACAGCATTGGATTCGGTAGTCCGAGAAAATTTAGAGCGTGCCATCCGCAACCGTTTCTAGTGGATGGGACTGGCCTTGCGCTGGGCACCCAACCTGAAAAACACTTCGTGAAGTGAACACAGGAAATGTGATCCGCCAATCTAATTGCGCTCGCACATCGTCGCAGACGGCCTGCTTGCCCGATGCACGCCGGCCATAGCGGTAGATCTGACCGCGCCCCGCGCAGTTGGGAGTGGCACGAGTGTTCATTGATAATTGTACAGGGAACTAAACAACCGCGATAGGGTTGCGTGATCCAGGAACAATTGACCAAGACATGAGACCATGGACAGTAGAGCCAACGGAAACAGCGAGTGGTAGACGACCGTGTAGCAATATTATCCAGGTGCACCTGCCAGGGAGATGGTAAGTACAGTGCCCGAAGTTGTTGGCCGGCCAAATAGATGCCGATGCACTCTCCGTGCAGGCAATTTATTTAGAGAGCTGCGGGGTAGATTTGGAGCAGACAGAGCACAAAGCACACCTGAAAACCCTAGAAAAGCTCGAAAAAACAGTGGATCGTCTGTAGTGGTAAGCTTTTGCGCAGTGAGCAGCCAAATTCAAAACGAATCCCTAAATCAGGACGCGGTTATCCTTACATTCTACGATACTAGATTACTAAATGAATAATGATATAAAACATATACGAACCTCAATTCTGCGACCCAGGGACTCAGGAAAATGAGAACCATGTTGGGACGTGCGAAAGACAAGCCAATGCGTCACGCAGGTCCAAAGTAGAGCATGCCAGAGAAGCGCGTTGGACGCGAACAAACAAAGGTTGGTTCACGAAAACGTACTGTGCACAAGACAAGCAAGTAGTGTATATGAGCATGTGATATAAGGGAAGAATGAATTTGTAGTGATTTGGTGGGATTTTACGCAAACGGTCTTTACCTCTGCCGCATTCCATGCAGCTAGTTTGGGCTAATTTCGTGGATAAGATAACCTCAATCGGCAGAGAACCTAGGTCATAGGGGCTGTAAGAATTGGCGTCATTCACGGCCAGAATGAGTTGCCGTTGCTTTGGTCAACCGGCAGAGCAAAGCAAGGCGGATATTCGACCTTGGTGGCTTACTTGAGGTTTGTATATATTTGTACTTTTTGTGAATTTCAGTTTAGTACTGTGAAAAATACGGATCACCTTGTTTCTTGTTTCGGGGTTCAAGTGAACTGGCTACGAGTTTTCCGGCTAGCGAAAATTGCGGCTTACACCGATGGCGACGCCTGAGGTCAGAAAAAAACATGGATGGTTTCACCTCTCGAGGTACACCGAAGAAAAAGGACCTGAAACAGTCGGTGGGGCCTTTCTTTCCTCTGCACTACCTCAAAACCGACTTCCCCATCCTGGTCCTACCTCAGGGGCTAAAGGGAGGGCAAACTGTACCTGCTGTCGTTCGGGAAATGTTAGACAAACTAGGGCAGCTCACAGGCCGGCCACACAGATTAGTCAAAGCTTTTGACCGCCGTTGCACGGATAACCACGTTTATCCCCCCCCCATTGCGCCCTTGCTTTATCCTAGGACCGAGCACGTAGTTAAGGTAAGAAGGCTTACCTTACGAAAGGTGTGTTTGCATGAAGAGTCCGGCTAGTACCCGAGCTCTTGAGCTTGGGAGTACGCAGGCATATTGCTGTAAGTGCTGTGAACTCCAATGTCCCGAGAGGGAAAGTAGAAGGGGGAGCCTGAGCCCAAAGCTACTCTAGGTTACAAGCCATTCGGAGGAATATTGGCGGCCGGCGAAACAACATGAATGATTGAGAATTCCTCATCTGGTACCTTCATATACTTTCCTGGAGGATTTTGGACTACTTGTTCCCACCCTATTCTTGCTGACACTGTTTTGTGGTAGCCGTCCTTCCCATGATTGATGTATTCACGTTTTCTGTCTTTGTTCCTGACTTCTTTGTGAGATAACTTTGTGGACATCCAGTATGGTAATAAGTCGCAGTGGCTCGAGGCAGTCTGTTTTTATCGTGGTTCGGTTTCACTTTCCCGCCCACATCGATGAACGGTATACGTTCATCTCCTTTGCGTTGATTTTGTCGGCTCCACACTCAGGAAGTTGTTTGTTGGGCCTGGTTAGACGCGGAGAATTTGCTCCATTTGCCTGACCTACACGACTGGTGCTTTCTATTTACTCGTTCTGGTCAACTACCCTATTTGTACGGGTTTCTGTCCTGCTTTTGACCACCATTTGGCTGGACGATGACCAAGGCTCACTGTCAAAGGTATGATTATTATGTACTTACATTTTCACCCACAAACAGTGCAGCAGGATTTGCGGAGCAGCTTTGTATTTGATTTGAGTTCCGCATCGACTTGGGCCAAGAGTTGCCTAGTGGTTCCGGGGCGCTATCCAAAAGGCGTGAAGGTAATCATTCGGTGGATCGAGCAGTCAACCTTTGGGCAGAATTCATCCTGACCGGGACTCGTACTTTGTGGCCGATACACAGCTTATCGAAAAATCAAGAAATGGCTATCAAACTAATGGCCTACAAAAAGATGCATCTGGGCCTGAATCCATGGTCGAAAAAGGGGACTTATAAGATTTGCTTAGCGGCCTTGACCGGCCTTACAAACGGGAGCAGCTTGTACAGAGGTCACTGGAACAGAGTGGTACCTACCACATCGTACCTTGACAGAACCCCAAGGAGCTCACAGGGCTGACAATGGCCCACTACTGTGATAGGAATTTTAGTGGTTGCATTCAGAATGACCATGATCAGACTACCCCTCAACTTCAATCTTATTCGGTACTTGGGATTGGTGGCGGGATACCAGAATATCCGGATTCATGCACTGGTGAGCTCCTTGGATCCCCCGGTACTTCGACAATTGGAAAAGACCTCTCTACTTAAGTACTTCGCCATAATCAGGGAGGGTTCGGATTGGGCCTCCAATCCTCTTGCTTTCCAACAACTGTTCGGACCACAGTCCTTAGTCACACACACCTCTCGGTTAATCTCCCCGGTAAAATGATAGTTTAGTAAAAGGTATTCGGTACTAGGTAAGGGTTTCACTAGGGCTGAAGTGAAATGCGATAGTCAGCTTTCTTCTAACCGTTAGTAGACTTCTAGTCACACTTCTCCAAATAAGTTAACCACATCTTATCTAATCTTTTGAATTCAGTCACTTTGCTCGCGCTTATCACACACCCGGGCGGCCTATTCCATTCGTTAGAGACCCTAAATGCCAAAGACTGACCTCTGACTCCAGTCCAAGTTCTCTTTCCGGACTGTCAGTGCATGTCATTCTAGGTAGCCCCTCCCTCGCAGCTCACATAAGGCTCCTCTGTGACCCCGTGCCTCTGTGAACCCTTGCATTACTTTAAAAGCCAGGACGAGGTCTTTTCTTCTTTTCGTCCCTCTGAAGAAAATAGCGCTTGCTGTCGCAACCTATCTTTGTCACATAAATGTATGTAATCGGTGAGCCATCGCATGAATTGCCGTTGTAGCCGCTCAAAAGCCTTGATATCCCTCACGAATAAGGCATCCACTCTCGGACGCGGTTTTCTGGATGAGGTCTCGAAAAAGCCTTGTACAAAGGCAATAAGACCCCCGGCCTTCTAGAGCTGACAGCCCTCCTTGGCTGATACAAAGGCCTACTTTTTTTGCAATAATTGCTGGCACTGGTAACTTGGCTTGAGTTCAGCGCTTACCATCACCTCTAGATCCCGGGCTCCTGTGGTCTGAACCTCTCGACTGTCGGGTGGAACCATACATCAGGTGGGCCGTCGTCCTTCCTTCTTGATATGATGTTGGCACTTGCCCAGATCGAGCAGAGGACCCTGTGTCACTGACTACTGGTGTACCCTACCCGGGCGAAGCTGGACAGTGGCATCACCTGGCACCCTTACCACCTTGAAGTCGGCTGCGAACGAGGAGTACGGGCTAACCAACCCGTCTGCCTGATCGTTAACTTACCTCAGGAGCAACAGGGATCCCAGAACTGACTCTTGTGGCAAGCCATTGTACCCACTGTCCGACAGGCAGCCTCCTACTCTCACTCAGAAACACTCTCTCCTTTAGGCTTTTTACAAGCCGCACCCGTATTTTTGCCGTAAGGTGAAATGATCCCTTCTTTGCTTCAGGCAGTCTGTGGTTAACAGAATCGAATGTCCTTCTGAAATCCAAATAGCAGACTTCCACCCGTTCTCCTAGATCCACTCAACTGGTTGCCTCATTCAACAGACTTGTTAGATTGGAGAGACAAGAGCTTCTGTGCCACAACCGACACCGGTTGGCAGTCACCAGCCTGTTACTCTCTAAATGACCCACTATTCTATCTCGTACTATTCTTTTGAGAGTTCTAAGCATCACCGACGTCAGGTTTATCGGCCGTTTATGGAATTATTAAACCGTTTAAAACGAACATAGTAGTTTTGCCTATAGGCAAGCGGGAAGACGTCCCTCAGATCAAGATCCCCGTTCAGCATAGAGATAAACTTCGTCTGTTATGGCGGTCGAATAGTAATACCGAAGCACCACCTAAGGAACACTGTTAGATCGTGCATCCGTTTAGAGAAGTTGCTTCATTCTCCTACACAAACTTTGCCCTAGGATAAAAAATTACGCAACAAGGAATTTCAGCCCACCCGGTAGTCCCCACCCATGAGATTGAAAACTTTCCGGCTAACAACTTTCTTGGATGATTTGAGGGTATACATCGGGCTATGCAACAGGTGGTCTAGATAAAGGCGAATACGAGGCGAGGTGGCGTGAACTCGTCCAGACGAGTGTTGAGCTGCAGGCAGTTAATGGAGTCCACATCCGAGGCAGGAAGAGCCGACAAGGTTCGAAACTCTAGGTGAACCTTTAGCCTATTGAACCTTGCTGATAGATGGCCCGGATGTGTCTGACGTACTTCAAAAATACCTTTCCGGGAAACCCAATGGTAAGGTGAATATCAGCAGGCCAATAAACGCCACTTAGAACTGGCCGATTGAGTGGCAGAGTACGGCACTTGGGAAGAAAAGCATAGCCAGCGGCGCAGCGAATCATCTCCTGCCAAAGCAACAACCACTGCGCTGAAGCTGGCGTTGGTCAACAGACCGAAAACGACGGAATTGATCTTGGCTGTCCAGGTGGTGACCATCTAAAAAGTGTGCTTTACCGCAGCCAGATGGAGTTTTGCGTATTGGACAGGCTTTGCCGTCGTGTTACGTTACAGGAGGCTGAGAAAGCCGTGAGTACATAGGACATTCCAGATAGGTATGTCTGCTCGAAGGAGACTATAATGAGGGCGACTTGGGCAAGAGCGAAAGTCGATGGATGGTTTCTCATTTATCGACGCTGACGGGTGCTGCATTCATCCCACTTATCTTCCGAAAGGCTTAATCCATGTATACAACCTTGAAAGTAATTGCATACTCAACTTTCAACACCACTTACATAGGGGAAAACTAAGAAACTCGCAAAACTTCAGATGCCCCTATGGGTTGAAGTTGATTTTCTGAACGTTTTTAGGAAGGCTTGTCCCACGAAGTTTGCCTTGTGTCACTAGTATCCGATCGGTGTTTTACTTGCTACGTGTTTCATTACCCACCCATTACTGAAGTGATTATCTAACGAGGAATGCCGGAGCAAGGGAACTACGTGAAGATTAAGGCGAAAGGACGAACCAAACGGGGGGCCACAGACAAAAGAACAGAAGGCGAGTATGTCGGAGGCTTCCCGAAGCGGAAAAAAGGAGGCATGCGGACTATCAGACGGGGAGCAGCGGGATCGCCGTCAACCAGCAAGATAGCCCAAACGAAGGGCTGCGATCAAGCCCTCAACTGAGACAATCGGACCAACTGGATAGAAATGACGCCCAGGAGAAGTAAGCTATTGGCCACGGACAAATGGCCAGAATGCAGCCGCAGCACTTAATCAGCAGCAACAGCAATGTTGGAACCACGCAGTCTGGAAAAGGGCCTAAATGAGCCATTGTATGTGCTTCGTGACTCGACATGTTTGGCTGTTGGTATGCAATTATCCTGCCCGGTGTTGTTGTCCTTGTTGCATCGGTGCAGTGGCCACACGCACGCGGTGAAGTTTCTCTGGCCTGTTCCGTTCGCGGATGGGGATACGGAGGATTGGATCACAGATATCTTAAGGATAGCGGCACGAAACGGAGCAAAAAGCGACACACCTTTGATGGCGGCGCTCGGGGCACTGCTGACTGGGCTTGCCAAGGCGGTGTATAATCTGAAGATGAGAGGAAAACGAGCCTCGCTTATCGGGAAGCACGTACTGGTCTGGTGAGGGAGTTTACACTGGAAGGTGATCGCCAGATAGCTATGGACCGATTCTACATGGCTCATTGTGACAGCTCCCAAGACATGATTATTCGCTGTCAATACCAGTTGCACCAACTATCGACCGGGCTGCCTGGGGCGAGGGGCGTAACTACGGTACTCCTTGTTCGTGATCGTTTCGTTCAAAGCATGGTTCCGAATGCTTAAGTTAGGCTGAAAAGGGCAGTTGCATGCGGGGTGAATGATGCAGAACGCCTGTTTACGACTGTTCGTGCTGCCCAAAAGTGGAAATCTCCCTATTCGAGCAATCGGAGTGGGAATCAACGTAGCAGAAGATGAGCAGGGAAATCGAGCACTTAAAATCAGAACGCAACCAACAAACAACCCGCAAGAATGAAGTGTAGATGCGCGGGGCATGGAAGAGGTGTTTTGTATGTGGCAAGGTAGGGCACTTTGCCTAGTATTGTCCAGGAAAACGCGTCTCGTCTTGATTTTCTTTATCTGCATTCAAGTCGAAGGAGGTGCCCGTGGGTGAGAACATAATTGGGGGAGAACTTAAAGTTGCAGTTGCAGATATGGGGTTGGGGTATCTGTGGCACCTCGCGTGGAGGGAATTTTGGTGGGACGGTGCGAAAAGCAAGTGCATGCCGTCGGAGGAGAGGCTCTGAGGGTAACCAGAGAGCAGCAGTGTCAACTTCATGCATAATATCCCCCCAAATATTCATCATACATGCCCGTCGTCGAATAAATTGGATTCAACGTTGAATGTGGCAAATCTAACACCAAGCATCATTGAGCACATCTCGAACTCGAGTGTTTACGTGGCTTTTTTTCATCAACTGCCACCCAGCGGACTCGTCTACTTGTGATGGCAACACCTTACCCAAGGCCACATTTTATTCATAGATGTGCGGCCACTATTGCGACTATCAGTTGTGGAAAATCCTTGCCGACCACCATATTACCCTGATTTCGTAAAACTACTCAACTACGTGGATGATATGTGTATTTCGTACCGTTTACACTCTTTTAAACTAACCTTTGTTTGTTCGCGTCCATCGCGCGACTTTGTCTTATTATGGACTGGACCCATTCTGATTCATGTGCTTGTCCGTCCAAAGCCGTGGATTTGATTCCGGCCCTGAGATTTTGTGATCGCATATTTGGGGTTTGTCATATCTTATGAGGTTGCTCATTCAGTGATTCAGTATCGTAGAAACCACGATGCTTTCGTTTTGGTTTTGGGATTTGTGCGAATTTGGCTACGTATTGCTCAAAAGCGTCCTACAGCTATGGCACTGCCCTAAATTCTCTTTCATCGCCCTGTCGGGCCCGGAAGTTGCCATCCTCGTTGCTTGATTCTACTGACATTACAATTTGTCCTCTTGCTTTTGTGGTTCATAATTGTTTGTCCCTGAGAATCCTCGCTCCCAAGGTGACTGTGCACTCTGCCACCGTACAACCTTGTGCCCGGTCTGCCTCTTCTTGGTGTGTCTGTGCATGTGGTGAACGGCTCACTGATGGGCAACCCAACATTCGTCTATCAGGTGCTAACATGCAGTCTATGCCGGGGTCCTTCAGACCGGTCGTCATCTTGCCCGAATGCTAGATCCGCCTTGTCCTCTACACTCAAAACCTGCTAGTGGCAATTTTAAAACCAGTTGCGGAAAGTCTTTCAGAATACATCCTAGTACCGTGACTTTGTGAAAGTGCTCACTTATTTGAATTACATGTGCTTTTGGTACCACCCATATACATGTGCGCCCATCTTTGCTTATTCGCGCCCAAAGCGCAATTTTATCATAACGCTTTCTAACTTGTGTGATCCACGGGCTCTTCCTTCTCATGCAGTAGACCGTGCAGTCTTTCTGAGACCTTCTGCTCACATATTTCCTGTATGTATATGTTTGCGAGTTACTCACCCCATAATCAATTATCGTAGTGTAACGAGCAGACTGTTAGCAGCCATGTTGGTGCTCGCTTTATGTGGACGTAGGATCCTGGCGATGCAATTACTGAGCCTTTGTGCTCAAGGAGCTTTCTGCGTTTTCGTATTTAGCAGATTGAGCACGAGCAACCCCAAGGAAGACACTGGTCCTTGCGTGCTACAGTAGAAACTACGAATCAATCTTGTTTTGGTCTCGGGATTCGTGCAAAATGGATACGAATAGCTGGAAAGAGCCTAACATTGTGTGATGCGTGCTGTTGAACCTGCGAAATTCCTCAGCCTTAAGGGTTCTTTGCGCTGTACATTATTGCGCAATCCCGAGAATTACCGGACAAATTCTCTACCTCTCCAGCAGACCAGAATTCACGGTATCGTTACTCACGGAAATCTCCCGAGGATTATTCATAAATCCAAATCTGGGTAGCCCGTTGCCAAGACTGGAGCCCTGACCGTGCCATATTCGAGGAATCGTTCTTTGTACGAGGGCGGGTAATAAAATAATGAGCCGCTTGGTGTCAGTGGCTCCCCTCTCCCCAAAACGAGTCACGGTGTTGGAAGTGCCTACCCAACCACACTAAGATTGACCTCGAGAGTACACTCTCTGTATACCTACAAGGACGTGTTCAACAGATGCGACGTTGCTTATAATCCTCATCTACCACATCCAAGACTGTCGCAGAAGAGCCGTATGAAACAAAGCAAGACATGGAGTGTTCGTCACTTCAACATGATTACCGGGCCTAATCCGGCGTAGAATGTCCCCAGTCCTCGACTGCAGGATTCTTCTTCGCCTTGCCAAAATTCTACTTGATGGTTATTCTTCACGTCCTCGTGATTCTGTCATCATCTACTAGCTATGAATTCTGATCGCTTTGATGGTTTTTGACCTTCATTGCAGTAATCACACCACCTTCATATGGACATTGTTCCCTTCCGTATTCATCGATGTCCCTTTTGGTTCCTTTTTGAGCTTCTTGCCGGTATGCTTGCTTCATACTAACTTGAGTCTTTCAATGATCCTGTGAAAGCCTCCACCGATAGTTTTTCTGCACCTGCCTAGCACATAAATTATCCTCCACATCTGATCACAACTTTGATTCCAGCCATTTCATGCATGGTCGTCTCTTTATATCGCCATAGTCGATTTCGAAACCGAACAGTATTTGTCGCGTAGATCCTCTTTGTATGACATCGTTTAGGCTCCGTCCAGCTTTGTTGTACTGAGGCTGCAATTTGAGGTCAACCACTCAAAGTTTGTGGAATTTTTATTGTGCTGAGCATCACTGTTCAATCTGGTAATGCCTCTACACGTGAACCTCAAGCACGACAAGGAAGTATGTCGTTTTGTTGATATTCTATAATCCCGTACCGTAGAAACTACGAACCATTCTTGTTTTGCCTTGGGATTTGAGCTAGTTTGCTACGTATTGCTCGGAAGCTCCTTAGAATAACCGAAACACATCACTTTAGATCGAGAGAAAATGCTGCATATCATGAATAGGTTTGAAAGAGCCACAGTTCGGAGCAGAAGTGACGCGGCCCTTTACTGGGGCTGTTAAGGGTACATTTGACACTTTAAACTTGGTAAGGTCTCTCAATCCTGCCACTGCGGATGGTTTGTGTTCCTGATGATACGTATGATTGTAAGGATAGTAATGTATCCAACCTAAGGGAACCTCGGTTAGAACCGCGGTTGTTGTTCACAAAGCTACAGGCAGAAGAATAAGATAAACAAAGCTAGCTGGTAGAAATAGTTCCTAAACGTAGTTTAGGAAAAATGCCAGGTCACCATGAGAGCCAAAGTTCCATGTCGGCCGTCAAGCGAGTTCCATCAACTCACGAGTCGTTTGATCACCCTGGAGGTGAGTTAGCCGGCTAAGACAGACGTCCGGAGCAGTATTGCAAGCTTTCCAAGAAGTATGAAACTTAAGCAGAAGCCAAGGTGATAGATCCGGCCCAAAGGCCCCTTCTCTCAACCCACCGTTGCCGGGCCGGGCCAAATATCTTGTCAATGGCTGTTCCGTGCTCGGTTCAGGGCACGGCTATAAGAAAGCAGGAAATCTTCTAAAATACTTGTTTGGTCATCCATTTAGCGTAGCCTGAATCTTGATCGATGGTGTTGTAACTTCCGTAACCTCCTCATCGGCTTACCTTCATATACTTTCTAACTGACTTCTGATTGCTTTCTCCGACGCTATCCATGCTGGCACTGTTTTGCCATCAACTACCAATCTGCGCTTGATGTACTTGCTTTTCCCGTCCTTGGTAGCACTTCCTTACTGGGATAACTTGGCGGATCTTTGGTGCTGTGGTGAGCAGCACTGACCGAAGGCAGCTTTCTACCACGGTTGGGTTTAGTTTTCCCACTAACTTCGATAGATCTTAGACGTTTAGCCCGTTCACATTGATTTTTGGCTGCTGCGCTCTGGAAGCTATTTTCTGGACATGATTAGGCATGCAGAATTTATTCTATTTGTTCGGACCGCAGGGCAGCTACATCTTTTTTGTTCTATTTGATCGACCCCTCTCCTTGGACAGAATTTTGCCTTGATTTTTACAAACATTTTCCTGGGCAGTGAGTAAGGCTCACTGCCAAACGTACTATCGTCACGTATTTGTATTTCATCTCATGAATAGTACCGTAGAAGTTCCGGAGAAATGAAGGTTTGGGTTTGGGTTTAGGGTCAACTAGGGCAGCGAGTAGTGCTATCCAGAAGAACCGAAGCACGTTATCCAGTGAAACGTGCCTTTTATTCCTGATCAGACCTCATTCGGGCCAGGAATTGTGCGCTTCGTTCGTTACAGGTGTAATACATGAGGCCAAGCTTACCAAGAGCGTTGTGAACGTCATTTTTGCCTTGTGTTGTAAAAACAACTTTTTTCCATAGCCCCGGACCACCTGAGCTACAAGCTCGTTCTCGAATACATGCAAACGTTGGAGTCAATCCTTGGTTGTCTGCCGTACAAACAATAGAGTCGTTGTGCTGACGAGGCGGAACATATCAGCCGGGCCGATCGGTAAGCCAAGTTCGAGGACCTGACCAATAACTTAGATGGGCGGGCCAGATTAACCAAAAGCAGGTTTGGCCGACTCGTGCAAGATACAAGTAAACCAACCAGGCCAAGTACACGTCAAGCACCGCTACTGCAAGGGATAATTTAAAAGTCTGCATTGGACGAGCAAGCGCACCATTTCGCAAGAGGGTTATACTCAGGCGGGCTGCAAGACTTTCAACACAGAACACAAAGTTTCAGATTACCCAGGGTTCCTTAAGGCCACAACCAATGAACGCTCGGATATAGAATAGGTGACCGGGGCGTGTTTTTACGTCTCATTGACTCATACCGAGCGGCGGCTGGCTGATTGAAAGCGAAATGCCGCCATGAACATTACCCGGGCGGACATCATCGATTTTTACGCCAGATGGAGGCAGCGCTTCTGAAGGAAATCCGAAGCGCAGCTTGATCTGCTCGGTATCCCAGTCTACTGGGTAACCAGCTGGTTAAGGCGTAGTCACTGTGGGAGTGGTGACTGCTGATGGGGCGATTGGGCTGCTGGCGTTTGTGGACAGTGGATCCGACACGACATCGGTGAGGGAGTGCTTTGCGAGGAAGCTTCAGTTTGAGGGAACCCCCATGTCACTGGCGGTGAGCACGGTGGATGGGACTCAGCTGAATTAACATTTGTGAAAATCCCTACCAAACATTGCCACTTACTTGAACTGTTGAGACTGGTGATTTATTTCCTTTAATCCTCAAAAAATACTGCACGCGTCAGCCTCTGCACATGAACACTTGTTCATATTTCGCCCATGTGCACCGTGGCATCCTTGTAATCTGACCTCCGACCGTATTGACGGTCGTATCTGACAGTGACTTTAGCCAAACTATGCTTCTCGTTGTTAAACGTTGTAGCCGTACAGCTGAGGCTTCCGCAAAATTTTATTCGCACAATGCTTTGATCTAGTGCCTTAGAATCTGCGAGCCAACATTGTTTTGTCTTTGTTATTCGGTAATTTGGCTGCTAGTTGACCATGATCGGAACAACCGCCATAATACTCGACTGGGAATCTTCCAAAGAAGGCCAATCAAAATGCAAAGGAGGGACGAACAGAAAATTGGAGTTGGACAGGAAGTAACTCGGCAACGGTTCTGGGTATTTAACGGCGATAACGATTCGTTAGCTAATACTGGGTCTGCTATTCTTGCCAGCGAAAATTCATCTATTTCGGCCAATGATATAGAATTTAGACTTAACGGTATCTATAGATCGAGAATAGCAGAGATAGAGAACCAGCATAGGCTAGCTCTGGAGGAAATTGAGTCGCCCTGGGAAGAGCTACCGCAAAGATAGGAAGGACAGGAGATTCTGAGAACAACAGTGCATTAGACAACCCAGCCTAGCAACGCTATATGGCGGTCAAAAGGGATTTGCTCCGGGGGGATGCACGCGGTTGCCCTACTTGAAATTGAACTGCCTCTGTTCACTGGGAATGCGGAATGGCATTACGAATCCACAAAGCTGTACGAGAAACTTCGGGAAATGAAGGTATCTGAGCCAGGGAAAATGTTCTTTTATCTGCTGGATCACAGTCTCGAAGAATCTAGGATAGCGACCTATGGGTGCCCTAAGCTGGATCTCGAAGAAAGCTACACTCAGGCAGGTGCATCTCCGAAGGGCCTGTTTGGGCAACCCGTTAAGGTCATTCGGAATTCGATTGACGGTGTACCGTCAGAGGCGGGACTTATCAAAGGTGAGGCTGGTTTCTTATTCAATCTGGTGGTGAAGATGCAGAACTGTAGCGTCGCTCTGGCTCACCTGGATTGTGGGTCGGACCTGAATGCACTACTTACACTGGAGATCATAAAGAGCGGTTCACCCATGGGACTATAAATTAGATGGACCAATGAAGCCGAGAGGATTATCGGTTTTGGGGAGAAACTACCTTTGGATGCCGGACGCAATCCGTGGACTGCCAAGCACGAATAGACAACAGCAGTTCTGGCCAACTTTTGAGTGAAACCAGCTAGCTGCTTATGCCTGCGAAACAATTGCAGAGAAGGACTGGGGATTCAAGTAGAGTTCAGATGTGGGCAAGCACACACATACACTATCCCGCGAGGGAAGAAACTCGCCTATGAGCAAAGTGTGTGGTGCGCTACAGCACCCAGCAGAGTGTCCTCGCTTCCGAAAAGTAGAACCTGTCGAACGATGGGGAGTTGCGGAGCCTAGGTGAGTGATTAACTTGCCTCAACGATTTACACCGAAGGTGAATCGAGTGAAAATAAGTTTCACTTGAGATGGGTGCAGCGGAAAACACTTTCAGCACAGACCCGGAAAACTGAATGTCAAGCTTTCGACTGGGTGGACTTTACGGTACTCATTACACTTCGCAACCGCAGCAATTTTGTGAAAAGTTCCGGACCGAAGGACTATACCCTGCCGGTGAACCTAATCCCTTTGCCCACAGGAGTTGGTCTCGTTTCTTGCTGAGGCTCTGGCATATCACGTTTTTCAAGTGTTAGTTTGGTTTTCCCTTGGGCTATGGCCAATCCGTTCCTAGCTGAGTTGACGGACAGACAGGCTGCCTAACAGTTAAATATGGGTAGGCAACGTTAGCCGCTTGAGCTGAGGGGTGAGATGGAAATGGCGAAATTTATTTTGGCACCCGCCGAGGAAGAAGAAGACTCAGTCACCAGAGATGAAGTCAAAAGTAAAGTAGTGGGCTTTGAACATCCAAATCACTACCTGGGCGATTGTAGCATACAGAGCGATGCCCCACGAACGGCACCCGTGTTCCAAATGACAGAAGCTTCAGTGGATTACCGTTTGAATTTACTTGAAGTGGAACTGCAATCACTTCCGGACCGTCATTCTTCCTGCTGGGGGTTAGTGGAATAGTTCTAATATCACTTTGGAGGTGGGGTCCGAGACGATAGTCAGCCTTCACCTTACTTGAAGCTTTACCGGGAGGGACTAGCAGGGGATGCGATTTTTAAAAATTAGATCTCCTCCAAGACTGGCATAAAATAGGGCTGAATAAAACCTAAGACTTTTGTGTGCACATGATCACTTGGCTGTTCATTCAGTTACTGGGAGCTTACTGCGAGGTTTGAAGCCTCTAGTGGAAGATTCACATGCCCTGGCCGAGTTGTCATTGAAAATGCTCAACAGTGAAGCAGCCTTCACGCAGATGAAATGAATGTCAGACCCTAGCCCATCAAAGACCGCGAGCCTGTAGCATTTGGCGGCTACGACCTTCGATGAAATAATAATAATAATGGTATATTCCTCGACCGTAGTCGGGACGCACGGGGAAGCGCGTGGTCACGGAGTACAGCATCACCCATTAAGACGAACTACGCACAACTTTTAAGAATAAGAGTTTTGGGAGCCAGCGACAGAAAAAACGTAGCTAGCAATTGTTTGAACAGATCATAATACCAAGGGTTTGCGCGGTGATTATGAACCGGCTTCCAGTTCAAATTGGGCGGTCGCGCCCCATGGTGATGCCTAGAAGATCGTTGGTGCTTAGTGCTTAAGATGCATTATAAACCAGAATGATGCAAGCCATGGAAAACGGAGGCTTACTGGATTTCTGCGAACAGAGTAAGTTCTGAATAGGGAGAAATGGAAGAAAACAGTTTGTATGGAATTACACTAGGAAGAATCGATGAATGTGGATAGAATAGCCATCCATGAAGATGATGTAAATCCTGAATGACGGGCCTACCGGGGTTCAGTAAACTGAGAGAGGACGAACTCAGGTTCCAAGATCTGCAGTACCTATTGCCCCATGAGGCAAGTATTGCTCGAAGCAGGTTTGGTAAACTAGCTGTCGGTAGCACGGCTCATGTGTGGTCGCTGCCACCCAAATGGAATAATCATGTGCAAATTCGCACCCAGAAGAGACACTGTTTGAGCCACTACAGGGTAGTTTGTTGTCGGTTGCAGCTAATAAGTGCCTGGTGTGTAATAAAATACACGCAAGTGAGGAATGCCAGCGTGTCCCGCCTGGCGATTTACCCCGTCGTTTTCCATTTCTAAAATAAATCAAGGCTTGTTTTCCGTGTCCTATGTGTGGACATTTTTCTAGCCACTGTGGTTTTCCCGAACCACGCTGATAACCGGGTCGCCAGAAGCAGCATCACCCTGCACTGCGTGGCACGCAAAGGCGATCTACGGACAGGGTTGTGCATGTTTCATCACAGTTGGAAAAGCCGGATACGGATGGTGCAAGAAAACCTGGCTGCTAGGCCAATAATTGTGCGGGTACTCTTAGGCCACAATGTTGTGTCAGTTTGGGTATGCTACCAATACGAGTCGACAGACCGGGAGCTCTGCGGAGACCCAAACTCTGCTAGACGGTGGATCCTATATGACTTCAATGAAAAAGACCTGCCGGAGCTGGCGGGGCCGAAGGTATCGCCACCTTACTATCCACTTCGACCGCAAATTGGACTAACACCTGGAATTCGGGGACAGCGGAGCTGTGGCTGAACTCATTGTCGGGAAGTGACTTTGTGAATGTAAAACGAGCCCACTGTGTTGATAGGCTACCAATTTGAGCAGCTCAGTACAGCTAAGAAGCGGACTGTTCCCCTGGCCTCACCAGCGTTCAGCCGAAAGGCAGAACATGGAAAACTTAAGATTGGGAATTCAAATGGAAGCCCTTTTCCGAAGGCACATCGGGAACCAGAGCAGAGATGAGGTAAAAGAAAGCAACCCTACTCAGTGCGGACGGCTTTAGGATGGATTGTTCTTGGACCGACGAATCAGGAGCCACCGCTTGAGAGGACGGTAAACCACAGTGGGATAGAAATCGAGCCCCCAGCGGAGCAGACCAATAGACATTACAAGGCCGATTTCTGCCATGGGGATGGAATGAAAACCACTTTTTCGGTAAAAGGCAAGCATGTTGTTGATATAGTAGCCAATATCGTAACCTTGTTGGACGGACTCTAAGAAGTTGCACTCCCATGAATGAATCCCGTGGTCAGACTCCCAAATGATTGTATTGAGGTCAAAGAGATATTGAAAAGACCAAGAAAAAAGTGTGCTCGTGATCCGGAGTTCCTCGCTACATACTCTGCTGTAATAGAGGGGTATGTGCACAAGTCCATGCCTAGTTAGCACCTGATATATAGACGAAAGGGATCTTGTGACTAATTAGCACCAACCACGTCTCTCACTGGCAAACTCTAAGAAGCTCAGCAAGTTGAGGGTGATGTTTTATCTTGCGGCTGAGCTCCGTGGCATCTCTTTGAACGATTGCTTGTTAGATGAACCGGACAGGAGAGAAAATCCAGTTGTGTTGTCGCTCCACTTTCGGGAGAAATCCGTCGCATCAGCTGCGGACAATAAACAAGTGTTTGTGATGGTTCAAATGCCGTCATGTGATGGGGGAGCTTTGAGGTTCTTTTGGTGGAAAAATGGTCAAGTAGGTGGTAATTTGGTTGAATATCCTATGAGATCTCACCCATTTTGTGCCTTTTGCCCCCGTTTTGTTCGAATGTCGCATTACGTTACACAACGGATTATTGAGGAGGACAGCTTGTAGGTTACTTCTCCGGAGCCGCGCATGATAATTTCTATTTAGACGACCCTCTTGTGTTCTGGCCGCGCTGAAGAATGCAAGAGGTTTTGGAGCTGAGATGAGTGAATCAATGTCACATGGTGGATTTCGACCTCATTAGTCGGTATGCAATCGCAGAGGGCTGCTGGATATTTAGCCGAAATCTGAGTTTGCGTACCACGCCTTGGAAGTCGATAATTGCGTGCCAGTTCCGCGGAAGAAGCTGGGATTGGTGTGAAAGGCCAGAGGAGGTACTTTTCACCCTTCATTCACGACATGCGATAAGCCCAAACAAGGCTTGGCTTGCAGTCTACGGCGTCGTCGGTTTTCGTCCATCTGGGGTTGGTCCCATCTTTCATTTTGCTAGGCATGTTGTTGTTGCAATCACTGCGTCTCTTACAGTTTGGCGAGGACGATCCAATTTGAGGAAACCCACTACGCCGCTGGAATGAGACGCCTAGGATTATGAAACAGCTTTGCTTACTGGAGATTCAGCGTTGTCTTTTCAGAAATGACTTGATGAAAGATGTTGCACAGTTTTGTCTTTTTGAGGCTTCTGAAGTTGGTTAAGGAATTGTGGCGTATTTAAGAAAGATTTTAAAGGACATAGCCCCAAGTTGTGTCCTGCTGTTCTCCAAATCAGGAGTGGCTCCTCTGGCGACTATGACAGTTCCTCGATCAGAGTTAGCCGCAGCAACACTGGCCGTAAGAGTCTGTTGGACTCTTGTAGGAAAAACTCAAATCGGATTTGACAAGACGTACTAATGGACAGACTCTTCTACAGTTTTGCAGTACGCGATTAATACTAACATGTGATTTAGTACGTACCTTTAGATTCGTTTGGCTGAAATCCACCAGCTGCGTGAGCTTTGGCAGTGGGGTCAGTTCGGATAGGGAGATAGTCCTTCAGGCTTGGCTTCGAGGGTTGTAACATTATCTAGTGATATCGGCGGCTGGTTAGAAGATGCTGACATCTTGGTGGAGGATGAAACCTCATGGTCGACCAGTCTCAAGCTTACTGCAACATCACCGAACTTGGGTTTGAGGCAGCCTTCGAGTACGATTCCCACAATCTTGCAGGAAGCATAGGAGGAATCATTGCTGAAAAGGTATCCCAGTTGAGTTCACTGCCGAGATCAGTGGCGTGGCTTACTCGTTTTAAAAAATGTACCGCCTTTATGAGAAGCGATAGCACGGCTGGACCTTTGAAGTTATTCGGTGTAGCTAAAGCGGAGCAAAGCGTTATTATCATTGTGCAAGCCGAGGCTTGTGGAGAAGAGCTAAGCTGGTTACAAGATAGGGGCGACAACTTGTGAACTAACAGATCCCCCATGGACAATACTCTATTGGAACTCGATTAAGTTTTACTAAATGGAATGATCTGTGTTGAGGGACGCATGAACTACTTCAACCAGCTTCAGGGCACGAAACATCGGGTGATACCTCGCAATGCTCACCGTGTTGCGGACTCAACAGCCCGTGCTGTCACGCAATGGAAGGATGCGCAGGACCGTCCGAACTACTTGCAGCACTTTGCAAAATATCTTGTGTCACACGGAGTCGAGCTGCCGTCGAGCTTGTACTTAGAAAATGGAATGAATATCAAAGGGTTTTGTCAATCGCGGGCAAAGAGATGATGGCTCTTCTATCTGGTATTAGATTCCAACAATGTTAGTTCCGCTCAAGTATATAAAGGCAGATTATTCTGGTCGGTGTGCAGTTAAGCATGGTCACAGATTGAGAAACAATAACGATACTTCTTCATCTGTCTCCAGATGAGTGCGTTACATATAGAAGTTTATTATTCTATGAACGTGGAATCATTCATGATGCCACATTTGTATTCTATGACCAGGACAGATGCGTCTTCAGAACACTTTAGTGACGATGGTACAAACTTTGTCGAGGTTCAAAGGGAGCCAAAGAACCTAAGAGGAAACTGGTCTAGTGTGAGATTGCTGATAGATTGGTCCAAAGTGGCACCTCAACCCCCTCATGCTAGTCACCCTGGCAGCGTAATGGAGATCATGGCGCTTTTGGTTAGGAGGATAGTTCTTCCAATTTGTGACGAACAGACGATGACTAACAAAATGTTTATGACAGTCCCCGTGAGCTACGAGCAGATAGTGGACGGAAGACCTCGGACTGTTGTCATCTGCCGGTAATCACGCCCAATGACCCATAAGTCCTGAGGGTAAATTCACGAGATATCCCGGCGAGTTCGTTGAGAGATGGGATGATCTATCAGTGGAGACTTGCGAGCTACCTTGCATTCTATTTTGGAGGTTATGGAACAGGGAATATCTTCCACTATCACAACAACGGAAGAAACGGATAACTCGAGAAGACAACTTCAGGTTGGTTGATGTAGTGTAGCTAGTTTCGGAGGCTTTGCCGCGTGGCCGGTGGCCAATCGAAGGTATCAAAGCATCCCAGCTTCGGGCGATGGAATGGTACCGCCGGAGACAGTCCCAACTAATGAGGGAATAGTGCTCCGTGACATTAGATAGGTTTGCCTTATTGAGGGTGAACCGGATACTGGTGGCGTGAGTTCCGAAGCCGACTCTCCTCAGGTGGGAGGAGGGTCTTCAGATCTGCCAAACTGGGCGGGACCAGTGAGAGTTGATTCTCTAGTCCTCCTAGGAGCCACTATAGATGATGATCGGTTTCAGGTATTGAGGACCTGGTGCATAAGGCCAACCACACCAAGGGGCCCGGGAAGAAGATCCAGGTCAGAGTTTGGGGGCCAGTTTAAAGGAGTTCAAGGGACATTGTTCTATTCATCGACATTCGTATTACAAACGACACGATTTCGTTTGTATGAACTGTCTGTACCGGAAATCCAATTATTTGTTTTATTCCGTGATATCTTTGTCACAGATCGTATCCTCACCATAGCTCCGAGCGTGAGTCTCTGATCGTGAAGTCTGTTGTGACTGTATTCGGTAATCTCATTTGCCGATTCTAATCTTTTGCCGTGATTCGGCGATAGTTGTTCATATATCGTTAAATTTGCAGGGTAAGAACCCAGAAAAATCACAATCGAGGTTCGGTAGTCGTAAAATTGCTATTTGGAATGGACTGTTTTGAACTGTTCCTAAATAGGTCACTACAAGTCGCTCAAACTTTCAATTGGCTGGACTTCACGTAGTCCATTTTCCTGATATTATTAGAATTCGACGTGGAAACACCAGTTAGAGTGATAACAGCGGAGGCCATAGTAGATAGTGGCTCGGATGCCACTTTCGTGAGGAAGGAATTCGCAGAGAGGTATGAAATAAGAGGTATCAAACTTCTTTAGGAGTGAGCGCGGTAGGTGATACCCAGGTCGTCCAGCCAACCCAGCACAACTACTACTCGTCCCCTTGGTCAAGAACAAAAAAGACAGAGAGCCTAGAGACACTTACCGATGAAGACCTGCCGATGAAGACACCTGAGTCAGCGCAATGGATTTTGAGTCATTGGCCGCGCCCCGGCGGGGTCACAATCGCAGCGTGGTAGGATGATGGAATCCTTTGATTGGTTGCCATGTACCAGAAGCATGCCTGGTCCTGGACCAAAGAACAAGAAGCCGCAAAGCACCTTCCCTATTATGCAAAATATTTGGTTGGAAAAACTATGGAAGTACAGATGGAAGATACGGCTAGAAGATCCAAATTATCAGCATCCGGGTGGAAATGGCTGACAATGAACAGGCATCCCAGCACATGTGCAGGGACTAATTGGTTGACATGGCTATTGGTAGTTTTGCTCCGTTACGAGAAGGCGTACTAGCTCTGAAAATGGTGGCCGAGAAAGCTAAATATATAAACTATCGTTTTGGGGTTCCAGCGTCTTGAAAACCCAACCTAAAAACCGGTGCGGAACAGCCCATAAATGGCCATGAAAGGTTATGCTTCCTCAGAAACGGGCTAACCCGGGAACAGCAATGAAGGATGGAATATAGTCAAACTGTGCCACACAATATTTAATGGAGTTATACAGTAAGAGCAGGTGGTGCAGCAGTTGGCTCTGATTTGATGGGGTACCTACCCAATCGCCTGTTTGTTATTCCGAAAACCGGGGAAGGTCAGGTTTTTGTTTCACTGTGCCGCTAAGTGTCTAGCTGCTCCACTCAATGACCACAGAATACAGGACCCACCAGTCGAGATCCTATATACCCGAAAAGTCTCCGGAAGCTGGGAAGCAAGTTAAAGGCAGGGAAGATTTCTGTCCTCTCCGGTGGCCCGAGGACAGTATAGATAAAGCTCCAGTGCAGAATCAAGGTCCATACATTTGGAGCAACGTCACCCTTCTTCGTTAACTTTACCCTCCCGGGAAAGGCCCAAGCGTTTTGGCAACACCAATGATCTAAAAGGAGGCGCAGTGGACCATTTCTATGTGCCAAACTTCTTAAATTACTCTAAAGACGCACATAATGTCGTCAAATATAATACTGAACTGATCATGATTCTAAAGGCAAGGGGTTCAGGCCTACAAAAAAGACTTCCAACAGCTGTGAAGTTCTAGACGCTTCCCCGGAGTATTTGGAAGCCAGGCGCTTGAGGCGGTTTTTGGGATCTTCATTGCACGTGGAGCGCATACTCAGTTCGATGGGATAACAAGGGTGATGAGTTCATACTCCGTCATGAACTACCAGAACGTGGAATTAAAACTAATGTCTGTGATATCTTCTCGTGTTCCGGATCAGTTGTCCGTGGATAAAAAGCAGCCGTTAGAAGATAACGTTTTAACGTCTGTGAATAATCATTTTGTTCGCAAACGACAAAAGTTGTTCAGAAGGTTCGAGGGATCGAAGCCAGTGAGCGAGTCCTCGTCAAAACCCGAGAGTTTAGTTCACAATTTTTCTGACCTCCAACCAGATAAGAAGTTGCTAGAGTTTTTATCCTTGGGACTAAAGTTTTTCTGCTCAGGCAACCAGGGCAAACAGCTAGATGTGAAAGTGGAATTTGAGAACTTTATGCTCAACTGTCGGGTCCACTCCCATCATCGCAGATGGAGCTCCAGAAACTTAAATCCGCAGCAATAAATACATGTTATCAGTGTCATGCAGCTAAGCTGTCACCAAGAAGATTACTGAGGACAGTTAATATGCTACTATCAAGGGAACTGAAAAAGAATAGAGAAGTCATCATATCAAAGCCGGACAAGGGGATAGGTATGGGGCTTCTCAACATGTCAGACTATATTGTAAAAAGGATACTATTTTGGATGAAGCATCTAAATTCGCGAAAATGGTCACAGAAAAAGATAAGACACAACAAGTGGAGAAGTCGCTATCCAACTTGGTGCTACTTTCGAAGCAAAAAGATATGATAGACTCAGCCACATTTGAACGGATATGCCCTACGGGAACAACTGTTCCCGGATTCTACAGGTTACCGAAAACACAAGAGTGGAGTCAACTTAACAATTACCCTCGACACATGTAATCCAGCATTCTGTGTCGTAGCAAAAAGGTTGGCAAGTTTGCTGGAACCGGTAAGACAGGCTGTGTAAAAGTGCTGCATCCGTCGCCCAAGGTCACAGTGAAGCTAAATCAGGTTGCCTCAGTTTTGGCTTTTCGCATCTTTTAGACCAAGTTTTGTGATATTCCTGACAGTATTAGTTTCTTACACTGAGGCGGTGATTGTCAGAGTAATTAATTGTGCCACTCCACGGTGAGATCTTAAGCTATTATCGTATAATGTCAGCACGATACTTTCCTGGGAAACTGGGGGTTAAACCCACCTAAAAATATCCTTTGAGACTGTATTTATAAAAATGTTATTGATTCTGGAATGATTCACGGCACCAGTTGAACTATCACCTTACGTCGCTTACCTATCCAAATCGTTACAGCTTTCACTTATCTTTCTAGGGTAATACTGAAAGTTGCAGCTTCTTAGTGCGTCCACATGACTCAAAATAAGTTAAGTCCTTATTTAGCTTCAAAATTTCCCTATCAACAATTCCATGGTGTCACGCTTCTTTGATCTAAAACCACAGAGCTCCAAGTTTTCACCTTAAGAAGCCTGTACATTGTGAAAAGAAACACCATTCTGTATACTCAGCTCTCAAGTGCAATCGCTGTCAGTATTGCAGTGCCGAAACCATTAGCCAAACATAATGCATTCTCACTGATTGGTCGTGCTGACGTCCGGCCAAAAGTACTCGCAAGGCCAAAAGTCTCGAAACTTTCACTAAATCCGTGTTCCGTCAGCCTGACTGATGTTAGTGGCGGGGCAAATAAGAGGGTTGAGACAACAGAACACAATCTCCATAATCCCAACGGCCAGATGTCTTCGACTGACACAACCCTGTCCAAGGTAATTCCGCTCACGTACATTTCCGACCCCCTAACAAATCCATCAAACAAAGACCTGGTCACGGCTGAGCGTTTCATGGAGGCCATTGCCTCGGAGACCGTGCGAAGGGTCAGCAACTCAAGAAACGCTGTTGTTTTTGAAATACCCGACAGAATTTCTGTTGTGGAACTAAGGCACTGACTTTTAGGTGCTATTAGTATGACACGCCACCCCTGCTAGTGCTTTCGGCTACGGAAGGATATCCAGAGTTAATCACGTACACTGCTGTTCAACGTCCTCGACGAGAAACCTGTCGAGCAATTCATTAGGAACCAGTCCACCATCGTTTCGAGAACTCCGTTCATGAACATTAGGTTTGCGGCCGACAAAACCCCACTGCAAAGGGAGTTCGCCAGGTCCGCCAGCACGTATTCAGCTACGCCATAATTTGTCCGCTCTCAGCTGTCTGCTTCTTCACTGTCCGACGATGCGCAAAGCACATGCAATATCATTTCGACTGCATGCTTACCAGAACATTGATCCCACGAGTTTGACGTCGACTTGAGTGCATCCATTTCAACTTCATCTCGCCAAACAACTCCCAGCAAACAACAACATGGCACACCACAGGTGCTATTGCACTCGACTGCGCAAAAAATCACAACGCACTGACTGTCCTTTAAGGTTCCAATTCGCTGACGAAGTAACAGCTAGAGAATTCATAACTAGCTGGCAAATCATTGCCAATTCCACCCCATTCAAAAGAATAAGAATACAACCGGGTAAAACGCCCCTCCAAAGAGAGGTTTTTCGATCACTAAAAAGTGCCTTAGCTCCACCAGCGCAACCTGTGGCTGAAATATCAGTCGCCGCGTCTTCTCGCTGCTTGTCGAGCCACCCCGTAACACAAAAGCCCTCAGTTGTCTGCACCACTCTGGTCGACCTAGACCTGACCCCATCTCCAGCACATCCCCCTAGTAAACGGCCCTGCCTTCTACCATCAAACTCCGCTTCTTCAAACGGCAACGATATCCATGCCAAACCCACTATTAGCCCAGGGCCACCAAAGTCCCGTGCATCCAAGCCTGCCGCTGCTAATGCCAGCCTACTGCCCACCGTCTCACCACCGAAAAAGTCTCCGGGGAAGTCTGCTGCCAACAGTCCGTCCTGCTCTAACTCATGTCCCACCGTCTTGCGAACACAGATCGTTCATAAAAGGCATGATCTACTATGTGGCCAATCGTCCCATCGGCAGACAGGACTCTGTGACCCCCCACAGCTTTTAGCTACTCCGGCTACTCCCGTATTCCCCCCGTAAGTCTTCTCAGAATCCCATTTAGAACCCCCACCAAGCACTCCAAGTACACCCCAAATAAATCATACTTGTTGGCAAGCAGGACGCAACCCTGCATCACCCTAAAGCAGCCAACCCCACCTCGTTGTATTAGCGTGGTACCTCGGCTAATCGACAAGGTCCTCCCAACTCCACTCTACAATACAGGCGAAAACGGCCACCGAGTAGCGCATCATCAAGCATCGGGATCAAACACACCATATTCTCCAAGTTTCCCGAAACATTTTTCCAATCATCTGGCTGAGCGCCAGCATCTCCCGTCGAACCTCCGTAACCAATTTCTCTCTCCTCCAATGATACAAATAAGTAACCCCCAGTCGAATTATAACCAATGGCCTCAATTGTCTAGCTCCGCGCCCTTTCCTGAACACAGGATGGGCCAGCCCAACCAACAACAGTTATTTCGTCGGTCCTGGTCAAGCAGCAACTACCCGCCCCCTGCGTACCCCGTTGAACCCAGTCACCACTACTTTCTGCCATCTCACTTGCCGTTACCCATTACCTCAGCATCCAACCCCCCACCTGGCTACTTCAACCACCCCGGAAATCCCACCTCCCCAAACGACCAATTTTTTCTTGACGGCACCTCCCCAACCCAGCTTCACCCCTTCTTCACAATGCCGGCTCCCCACCTCTAACCCCTGTTTAGACTCCTTCACTTCTATACATGACAACCCTGTCGTTATGAGTCCACTTAATGACGTTTACCACCTCGTTAGTGTTAGCCATCAACACCCGCAGATGGTTGTTCCCACTCCACACCATGACGGTACAGTTGCACTTAACTTGCTTCTCATTAACGCTCGCTCATTACGGAATAAAACCCATACTCTCCGTAATATAGTACTGTCTTCCGACTTTGACATCATTGTCATAACCGAAACCTGGCTAAATGATTCTGTACCATTGGACCAAATTTCTATTGCTGGTTATCAAACCTTCATGAAAAATCGTCGTCGTCGTGGAGGAGGCTGTCTAATCCACGTTAAAAACAGCTTGCCTACAATTCCTCTCTCTGATCCAATACTGGACTCAATTCAGGACTCAATATGGGTAACGGTTCTTCTGGCCAACTCTCCACTCCATATCGGCTGCGTTTATCGGCCACCCAATTCAAACACCACGGACCTCGCCCACGTAGTCAAAGCCTTTGACCACTTTGCACTATTACCCTCCTCGTCAAAAATCATTGCTGGCGATTTCAATGCACCTAATATCTGCTGGGACACCATGTCATCACCCCAATACTTCACGAGCTTCGTTTCGACCATACGCGCAGGGCGCTGGGTCCAGCACGTAATGACACCAACCAGAGGTAACCGCATACTAGACCTGATATTTACCATTGGCCTATCGGACGTGATGACTACCGCCCTCAACCCTTTCCCAGGCAGTGACCATAGGATGGTATCTTGCAAATTCACCGCCGGACCAATAGACCCCATATGTAGCTCATCTCAACAGCCCCTGCACACGATCAACTGGATGAACCTCAAGCCTATGCTTCGATCCCTCAACTGGGATGACTACTTCCTACAGCACAACACTCAGCTCGCCAGTGGCGTACTCTACCATAGGCTACATAGCTGCTTGTCAGCAATCACCACCATCGGGACCAACCGTTCTCAAGCCCGCGGCTCCTACCAAACAAGGCTGCAAAATAAACATGCAAAACTGCAGAAGATCTACAGTAAAACCAAGGACTTCTCCATACTATTGCAACTTCACTCTCACTCTGTCACCATCAGTCTTCGGACTAATGAACTGCTGAGAAAGCAGGAGCTTTCGGCCTTGAATTCTTTCGACAGATCTTACCGATTGTCCCGACTGCTGAAGAGCAGAAATCAGAGAGAGCCTACAGGGATACCATATCTAATTTTGGGAAACAGCACGCATATCAAATCTGCAGCTGAAATCGCTGAGGCGCTCAATACCTTCTTTTCAGAATCCATGACCACTGACGCCACTGTAAACCCGCCACCCGTACCCCTCATCACCGAGCAAGTTCTCTCTGACATTGAATTAAGTTTGAACGGTGTGACCCACCTGCTGCTGCGTGTTAGACCCTCCTCCCGCCCTGGCTATGACGGCATCCCCCCCAGCACTCTTTCATCTTGGTGGAACTGACATCGCTGCTATCTTTATGAATCTCTACAACTTATCCCTTAAAAATGGCATTTTTCCATCCCAGTGGAAAACTTCAACCATTATTCCTATCCACAAAAAAGGTCCAGTGCATGACCCTTCAAATTATCGTCCTATCAACCATACCCCTTTAGCAGCACGAATAATGGAGCGTTTGATTAAACAGCGGATGTCCGATTATCTCATTTCCCATAACCCCATTCACAGTGGCCAACATGGCTTCCTAAAGTCACGTTCTTGTACCACATGCCAGTTTGATTTCTTCAACCTAGTGACCACGGCAGATGACGACGGAAAATCTATGATTTTCATCTACCTCGATATGACCAAGGCATTTGACCGAGTTCCTCACTCCCGATTGTTAACAAAACTCCGGGCCTATGGTATCCATGACCCGCTTTTATCATGGATTACTTCTTACCTGTCGGATCGAACCCAGGTTGTATATGCTAATGGTCATCTATCGCAACCGGCGCCTGTCACTAGTGGAGTCATATAAGGAAGTGTACTTGGTCCGCTATTTTTCTTACTGTATATTAACGACATTTTTTCGATTGTGCGACATGGCACACCTTTCCTCTTCGCCGACGACATCAAAATCGTGTATGATTTTCGCCATCAAGATTTGAGCACAGCACTGTCTGAAATAGGTAGTGATCTTGAGAAACTTGATCAATGGTGCACTTCATGGCAAATGTGCTTCTCGACATCTAAAAGCTTCTACACAACCTACAGATGTCAAGTCCCCCTCGGAACTCTGTCACTGAACCAAGTACCCATTGCCCCAAGCTCATCAGTGAAAGATCTTGGGCTTCGATACACTAACAATCTACAATTTTCGGAACATGTCTCATTTCAGACGGCCAGGGCCAGACAGATAATAGGCCTAGTTCTCAGATCATTTAAAATGAAACATAGTATCCTCCTTACATACCAATCCCATGCTAGACCCCACCTCGAATACTGCCCTATAATATTCTCTGGAATGTCTAAATCTGACAGAATACGCCTGGAGAAAGTCCTGCGCACCTTCACCAAGAAGCTTATGGGATATTCCTCTCCACTGAGCTATAAAGAGCGATGCATTCTATTAAAACTTGACCCCGTATGGATTAGACATGTCAGGCTTAACTTGTGTTTTCTATACAGACTTATTCATTGCTCTGCGTTCACTTCTACCAACTTTATACAGTTTTCCCTACCCTCATCTTACCCTCTGCGCCACAGAGACTTCAGTCTGACCATCCCTCATTGCAGGCTGGCAATCAGATCCAACTTCTTTCTCATTAAATATTCAAAGCTTTGGAATAAGCTGCCTCGGACCATTCGCAAATGTGCGTCAATAACCCAGTTCAGCCATGCCCTTAAATCACAACTTACCGTTAGTCATATGTTATCCTTGACTAACGCCAGCATATCTGAGGATCGAGCCTATGAAGAAGGCATTGAACTTTAGAACCCTAGCTTCAGTCTCTCCTCCCGCTCTCTGCTATCCGTCGAGCTGGCCTTCAAAAACGGGTTCAACTACTAGGATCACGGCACCATATTCCAAACCTACCATTTTCTGCCTAACGACAGACGATTGGCTTACCATTTATTATTATTTTTTACGTATAACCCACATTGCAGAAGGATAGTTTTCGTCTTTTACAATTATAAATATCTAGATGCCTGCCGGTTCTCGCTACTCACCCACGTTCACCTACCATCATCTAACCCTTATACATCCCTGCCTCATCTAATTCACTAGTCGGTTTCCACAACCATGTCTAAACAATTACTGCCTCCCTCGCCATATAGTACTAGGGCAGCCATGTAAAACAACTCCTCTCTAGCTGCGGGTTTTAGCCAATGATGTTTTCCCCCAGCACCAAATTACCCAGTGGTGCTGGATCCTAAGACATTAAGTCCCACCACCCACTAATTCACTCCTTGATCCTCTTATTTATCCTGGCTTCCGCTCCTCTCAGCTTTATACATTTATATGTGTACATATATATGCATATATATATACACCTGTTCACATATATATGCATATATATATATACATATATGTGTAAATATATAACATTTTTATATACTATATATATATATATATATATATATATATATATATATATATACTCACTACTGTCCTATAATTATTAACACAAGCACGGTGAGTAACTCAACGCTCCTCGATATCTCTTAGCTTACAATGCCTCTCTTCCGCACCAGGTCCCACCACATATACTTCCCTCGCCACCTCTGCGATTTCGAACTGGAAACTCCAGTCTGATTCATCCCACTTAGCGTGACTCACTAACTGAACTCAACACCCAGTTATGACGTTACCATTTCTGCTCCCACCCTATCCACCAGCTAAGGTTCTTCTGTAATTTCATGCAGAACTTGGTCTTTACTCCTCCTCAATGACCACTCTAGGCGAAATACTAACTTTCCCATTGAAAGTTTTAGCCACACTTGGGCGTTTCCCTTTTAGTCTCACGTTTCATATATATATATATATATACATATACCTTGGGTATGCTCCACTCAATTGTCCCCCTTCCTAACTAGATTGTGCCATTTTACAACACAATTTGCATATATATAAATAAAACCGCTCCGTCCTTTAGCGATGGGTGCTCGCCGTCACTTAATTCCTGGCTCAGGCTAGAACTCAGCCGGCCTATCCTGCTTTTTTGCGCCTTTCTCGTACACTGAAGCTTTGCCACACGGATCACCATTCCTTAGTAACTAGGCTTCACTTCTCTACGCATATGCTCATGGTAAGTTGAAACCCCATTCCAACCGGAATCCGTATGCCCCTGCCGAATACCAGCACGTTTGCCCCCACATGAAAAATCCCCATTTTAACACCCAGTGTTTCTCTCCCTTTTTACTGTTTGCCGTCCTCGACCACAGCTGGTGAACTGACCAGACTGTTATCTTCCTATTTTCTCATTCTTCTTCCAGATCGTACACTCTTCTATTGTTTTATTCCTGGTTCCCAAACTGACACCCTCTCCTATTCCAAGACCTGCCTGATATCGCCCTAAATCTCTACTATCACCCAACTACCCTGAAAGCTACCAGTCTCCGTCTAGGGATCCCTAATAGACCGGTCCACTAGCCAAACGATAACTAACTGTTCGGATAACAAAATTTTCATTTTCTTGCTTCCATAAAAACGATAATCATAACCCACAGCTGGAATACTCTCCAGACTGCCGCACTCCTGATCTCTTCCAGATTGCATTGGTTACTTGGGTAGCCATCGGCCGAACCGACGTTTATTCCGGAATACCGTAAGGACTGGACGATTTGATCAATGGTTTAAACCTATACTCTCGCCCGCTGACGTTACATGGGGCACCGTACACGGATTAACAAAACCTCACGAAAGTCTCACCGGATCGCAGAGGTGATTCCTGACACCAACCATCAACACATCCGCTCAACGTCTATTCCCAAATAGTCCAACCCAACAGTTCAATTCTTCCCGTGTTGCAGTACGAAACCAATGGCCGGAACCCAGCCTGCGCAGCTGTCAACTTCGTCAAACCAGACCTTTTTTACCTGCTTCCCTCAACATCCTACCTGCCACCACCTGCAACCAAGGTCTTTATGAAACAGAATACCAGCCATCTGCAGCCAACCATAATTTGGTTAACAATTTTCTATTACATACAAAAAAAAATTCACACTCTTCCAATTTTTGCCTAGCCGAACCATTGACGTTTTGTCTGCACTAACCCGTTTCACTGACAGCTTTTCTTTTCTTTAAAAGTCCGTTATGTCCATACACCATTCATGCTCTTCAAAAGTTAACTGAAGTCCCTCCGAAGCCTTTCGACTTCATTTGAATTTCCATATGACACTGTAATCACCTGCACAAAAGGTCCGTTTTATTATCACCTTTGACTCACTTGTCTTTATTTCACATGCTTCCTCCACAATTAGTTACCCAATGCTGGATCAGTGTCCAATATTCCGCTGGTATCTCTGACTGCACTTTGAAAGCCCCACGCTTGCTTTACTTCTAACAATGTTCTTTGGCATCTCTTCCGTCCGGTTACTCGTTAGTGACCGTCCATTTGTCGCTTATATCAGCAATCCCACGACGGTTCAGCTATCCACACCGCCCTCCAGCGATTTCGAAACCGATTCGGAATCCCCGCCTCAACCATAACCACTTTTGTTCACTCAAACACTACATGACTTTACTGGTGTATTTCGGTTGCTGTGTGATTTATAAACTTAGAATCTGTGAATACCTCACATTGACATGTACTGCTGTATACTCTGATCTTGCCTTGTGCATGCGTATTGACCACGGTCAAGAAATATACTATACTATACTAAAAAAAAAATCAGGTTGCCTCAGTTTTGGCTTTTCGCATCTTTTAGACCAAGTTTTGTGATATTCCTGACAGTATTAGTTTCTTATACTGAGGCGGTGATTGTCAGAGTAATTAATTGTGCCACTCCACAGTGAGATCTTAAGCTATTATCGTATAATGTCAGCACGATACTTTCCTGGGAAACTGGGGGTTAAACCCACCTAAAAATATCCTTTGAGACTGTATTTATAAAAATGTTATTGATTCTGGAATGATTCACGGCACCAGTTGAACTATCACCTTACGTCGCTTACCTATCCAACTCGTTACAGCTTTCACTTATCTTTCTAGGGTAATACTGAAAGTTGCAGCTTCTTAGTGCATCCACATGACTCAAAATAAGTTAAGTCCTTATTTAGCTTCAAAATTTCCCTATCAACAATTCCATGGTGTCACGCTTCTTTGATCTAAAACCACAGAGCTCCAAGTTTTCACCTTAAGAAGCCTGTACATTGTGAAAAGAAACACCATTCTGTATACTCAGCTCTCAAGTGCAATCGCTGTCAGTATTGCAGTGCCGAAACCATTAGCCAAACATAATGCATTCTCACTGATTGGTCGTGCTGACGTCCGGCCAAAAGTACTCGCAAGGCCAAAAGTCTCGAAACTTTCACTAAATCCGTGTTCCGTCAGCCTGACTGATGTTAGTGGCGGGGCAAATAAGAGGGTTGAGACAACAGAACACAATCTCCATAATCCCAACGGCCAGATGTCTTCGACTGACACAACCCTGTCCAAGGTAATTCCGCTCACGTACATTTCCGACCCCCTAACAAATCCATCAAACAAAGACCTGGTCACGGCTGAGCGTTTCATGGAGGCCATTGCCTCGGAGACCGTGCGAAGGGTCAGCAACTCAAGAAACGCTGTTGTTTTTGAAATACCCGACAGAATTTCTGTTGTGGAACTAAGGCACTGACTTTTAGGTGCTATTAGTATGACACGCCACCCCTGCTAGTGCTTTCGGCTACGGAAGGATATCCAGAGTTAATCACGTACACTGCTGTTCAACGTCCTCGACGAGAAACCTGTCGAGCAATTCATTAGGAACCAGTCCACCATCGTTTCGAGAACTCCGTTCATGAACATTAGGTTTGCGGCCGACAAAACCCCACTGCAAAGGGAGTTCGCCAGGTCCGCCAGCACGTATTCAGCTACGCCATAATTTGTCCGCTCTCAGCTGTCTGCTTCTTCACTGTCCGACGATGCGCAAAGCACATGCAATATCATTTCGACTGCATGCTTACCAGAACATTGATCCCACGAGTTTGACGTCGACTTGAGTGCATCCATTTCAACTTCATCTCGCCAAACAACTCCCAGCAAACCAAGAAGTATAGAGTATACACCTGGCAAGTTGTCCCCCCTTGGGCTTGCTAACTCGATTCCGCCACTGCCTATCTCCGGCACATTGGCCCCAACCGATGACGGTGTGAACCACCCAACCAGCTCAACGACCGTACCCGTAAATTATCAATCAATCAAAGGGGGCACCCAAGATTCTTCTATTTCATCCCGTCACTCGGCTTCAATAGCCGGTCGGCAAACTACGGCGCATAGGTCATCTCCCAAACCAGCAAAAACATCATTACCAGATGGTAGACACATTGTTGACACTACGGCCAATTTTAATTCACCCGCCACACCGCACTTTCAACTGCTAAGGACCCCAAGCGAAGCAACACGAAGTGCAACAATAGACGAAAGAAAGTTAGTACAGACCTACCTCCTCGCTCAAAACCAACTTCTACCAGCTGCACCGTACATACCACTCGGTCTTGTTTTTTCTACACCTGGTTATCATCCTCTCAGGCTGTTACAACTAACATCCGGGCCCCTCCAGCAATGCCGCCCTTTATACTAAGTGATTACTCTTGTGTTTTGCATAACCTCTACCTTAACCTAAGTGATATTTTCCCACTTGAATTGCCCTCTTTCTGTCATCCATTTATCCCGTCTACCATAGATCCGTTTCCTGTCGCAGGTCAATTACAACGGTACGTGCGACTTTCCAGTCTCTGCGCCAACCAGCACCCCTGTATCCCACTTACGTTTCACCTCCCCTCTCCAGGTTACAGTCCACTAAATTATTGATGTAAAGAGGGCACTTGTGTTACCGTCCGTGCTAAGGCAAGTGCCAATGTGGTTGATACTACACTTCCCTTTCCTCTCCCGCTTCACGGCTACTTGTCCCTCTCTCCCCATATTCCTATATCCGAGCCATTAGTATCCACCAGTAGCATGGCTCTAGATAGCGACCTTTCACAGTACTGTTCCGCATCAAGTAGACTTGTGAACAGCCTATCCCCTTCAGGCCTAACGGCCTCGATCAGCACTAGTCGTACCCAGCCTAACCTAGCCTCCAGGCTGACTCCATCGCCAGATATGCCTACTGGGCTTATTTCACCATCCGTGGTGAGCCGTATCCCTTCGTCTACCTTACCGACCACTCTTTGTGTTTTTGACTCCCCCCAAGCCATCCCATGAGCGTAGTTCATCCACCTTAGCCTTTCTACTAAAATGCACATCAACCTACTACAATTCCTTTGACCCACAAACATCCCAGTCGTGACACACATTCTAGCTCCACCCTAGAAGCTCCAGCCCAGATAACGCATTCTCTTTCCTCTCTGGCCAAGAAAAAACCTGCTATACTTTCTCTACTTCTCATGAATTGTCGGTCCCTTATTGAAAACTTTGACTCACTACAAAGTCTCATACTCCTGCATAGCCCTGACCTTTTCCCTATCACTGAGACTTAGCTAACCAGTTCCACCCTATCTGCCCAAACATATCTGATAGGCTGTCAGATATTTACCAAAAGCAGGTGTCGCCGAGGTGGTGGACGTTTAATCTACATCATGTGCAGCTTTACTGCAAACTATTACGACCCCTCTATCCTGGATGCCGTACAGGACTCCTTATGGGTTTTCGGTCAACTTGCTTACACGGGCCTTTACTTTGGCTGTGTGTATAGACCTACCGGTACAGCTGCTTCTGCCATTATAACCATCACTAATGCATTTAACTTCTTATCCGATGTATCCCCAGGAGCTAAGCTGATTGCTGGTGACTTCACTGCACCCGATATCAACTGGGATACACTCACCTCCCCGCCGTGCCTGTTTGATTTCCTCCTCTTCATTCGGGCGGGACTCTGGACCCAACATGTTCTTACTCCGACAAGGAGGAACAACACACTAGATTTAGTTTTCACCCTAGGCCTGTCAAGCTTTGTCACTAACATACTTAACCACTTCCCCGGAAGTGACCGTAGGCTGGTTTCGTGTAATTTTAGTGCCCTCATCTATAACAACACACATGGTCAGCCTGACTCTCCGTTTCCTCATTATGAATGGCAGTGACTCATCGAATCAATTCGCTCCATCGAGAGGGAGACTGTATCTGAGACATGAACCCCAGCTTTCAGCAAGTCTGTTATGTTCTGAGCTTCTTCACTGCTTAAGTCGGATCACTACTTATCAAATTCCCCGCTGCCGGTCTGATACTCTCACATCCTTGCTAATAAAATACAAAGAGGTCCTAGCATCGTACAGAAAGTCTCATGACTTTTTCTTTCTTCATTCTCCTGCGTAGGCTCGCTAGTACTATTCGAGTGACCACTGAAAAACTACATAAAATTGTAAACCTACGCCATTCACAGGCCGGATAAGATAATTGGTATTTCACTTACATTCAGGGACAGGAACACACACTCTAGTCCAAGCATTTCATACCTGCAGTCACCAGACAGCACACGGGCCAATAATCCAGCTGCGACCGCCGAGGCTTTCAATCAGTCTTCTCTTCTTCTATGACCATGGACTCTGGAAATGCCCATACTCCGATAGTTCCTTTTACGGCATCCACTCTGTCCGACATAAGACTTACGCTCAGTGAAGTGCCTCATTTATTTCGCAACGTAAATCCCTCATCAGGCCCTTGCTTTGATAAAACTTCACCGGCGCTGCTTCTATTTGGCTAGTCTGATGTTGCAATTCAGAATTCTGAACATCTTCAGCTTATCTCTGAAAATTGGAATTTTCCCGTCACGGTGGAAAACATCCAACTTTATCCTCTCGTTGATCCCTTGAAGTACCGACTGATTCGCCACACACCAGTGGCCTCCAGACTAGTTGGGAGATTATTTAAAAAGTGCCTTCCTGAGTATTTATTGTCGAATGACTTGGTACATAAGGGCAAACATGACATTCTAAAAACTCCCTCTTGTAACACCTGTCATCTTGATTTTTTCAACATCGTCATTGCAGCTGCAGACAGTAGGAAATACCCAACTGTCATCTTCTTGGATATGACTAAGGCATTTGACAGCTTTTCTCACCCCCAACCCCTGACCAAGCTCAAAGCCTTGGGACTTAAATCCCTTATTCTCAACTGCTTCTCCTCCTATCTTTCCCATCGCGGCCAGGCGGTCTCAATCGACAACAGTATCTCACAACTCACCCTCGTTGCCAGTGGTGTCATCCAAGGGAGCGTACCAAGAACACTCCTAATCCTAAAGTACATTAATGGCGTCTTCTATACAGTTCATCGAGGTACCCCGTTCCTATTTGCGGACGACGAAACTTGATGACGCAATTCTCAATATACATTACGACGTAGAACGCCTTGAACAGTGGTGCCACCCTCGGAAAATTAAATTCTCTGATTAGGAAAGCAGCTCTATGACTCTATTTTGTCACGTCCCTCCGAACTGTTTTCTTTCACATAACTCCCCTATTACGCACAACCAATCAGTACGAGATCCTGGGTTGCAATACTCGTGCACCCCTAACTTCTCGAAACAATGATCTTTTCTAGCTGCCAAGGCAAACGGATCCTTGGGGCTTCTAAGCAGGTCTCCTATCCTGCGCGATACAAAACTCCTATCGCATCCGTCCTATGTCCGACCCTGTTTACAGTACTGCCCTTCCATCTTCCCTAACACTCTCCGATCCGACAGAATAACTTAAGAGAATGTACAACGTTCATTTACAAAACAGCTGCTTGGTTATTCCACAACACTTAGTCATAAAGATCGCTGTGCCGTCCTCCATATCGAACCTCTTTGGCTACGCCGTATGACACATAAAGTTTACTTCCCCCATGGGCTTATTCATCGCCTGGCATTTTCTTCCACTGACACTCCATATGTCCAGTCACCTACTCCCTACTCCCTCCGCCGCAGTGACCTGCGTTTTTTTATTCTGAATGCGAGGCTGTCCATGAAACCCAATTTCTTTCTGCTAAAACATTCCAGACTTTGGAATAAACTCCACACTGAACTTCGTCGATATGTTTCCCCCCTCACTTAAAATAATCAGCAGCATACTACCTCACCGTCGATGAGGCCCTGATGTTAAATAACACTATCATGTCTGGAACTCGTGATTTTGAAGTAGGACCTGACTTCTAGCCAATCCTTAAACCTAATCCTATATGCTTTTCTTTTTCGAGGAGCCCCTCACGCCTTGGCAGGTCCTGAGCCTCACAATTCCCTCCTTATGCGAGCTTTCTCGAGAACCCGACCAACTACTACCAGTCGTCGTCCCGCTCTGCTCATTGTCCTTACTACTGGGCCTATAAATGTTCCTTGTCCCTACAATCTGCTCTGTGGCATCCCCAGTTCTTTTGCGCATACCTATTCATACTCAGGTTTGCTCAGTTCGGATATTTTTTGCGCTAATTACTAGTTCATGCTAAAACTGAGGTTAGCCTGATACTAGGTCCTGAGACCCAGCCCTTACCGTTGTGACTGCTAGTCCTCCCCTTGGTCATTCTTTCCCCCACTCAGGTTCTACCATGCATTGTTTCATTCCACCACACCTGATCGCAAGACGGATTTCTGAAACCAAAATCGACATCACACTCCGCTCCAATAAATGTTTCCAGTATACCCTCCAATCGGTCGTTCACACTGTGTTGTGGCATCTAAATCATGATCCAAGTCTCACCATCACCGCTGCGTTTTCAACCTACTTCCCCGTTTTTTCAACCAATGCAATCTCAGTCCATTTTTGCCTGCTACCTAATCATTTTTCTCATGAACAGCCGGTCGCGTCTGGTGAGCCTGCCCATGCTCGGGCTTCAGTTCGTGACCCACCGTCAGTGGTGGACATGAATTTTATCAAGTTGGATGCCAGTCACTTGCCGCTGGTCGAAACTTGTCTCTGCACTCCTTTTCTGTATATACAGAAAGGTTTATCCTTATATCCAAATTAATATCCTTCATCGCCTCGGATCTGGTCCTCTACAAACCACTGCCATAAGACTTGCGTACCCACCTCTCATCTCTCCACATCATCTCTCTATATTTGCTTCGACGCATCTTCCTCATCTTCCCGCTTCAGCTGACCACCTCCTCAGTGTACCCATTTTCAAATCCCCGGCCATGTATCCAACCCCATTCATGCTGTCTTGACAGCTCATTACATTTCTTGTGAAGTTCTTCTCGCAACAGATTTGCCTAAACAAGGGTCAACCAAAATGAACTTACCTGACCCCACAGTTTCCCTTCTTCTTTAGGTTTCAAAACCACTGTCCACCGGTCCAAGGATTTTCCAAATGACATCAGCGTAATACCACTCAATACGCCGCTGACACTGCTGATTGGCAATTTGACGTTAGCTTTACCCTCCACCGTGTCCGGATACTCATTTGATGGAAATCTCTCCCCGGTCTTTCGACGTGGATCCCCCAGGCAACTGGCCGGTGCGTTCATGTATTTCTTTCTATACGCCCCAAATTTTCGTTGATCTCTCGGTGAACTATTTTGTAAACCATTCTTGTATATACTACATCTTTCCCACAGTTTACCAACGCTTTACCTAGCAGTTTTCTTTTTGGCAAACTCTCCACAATGCTCTGCCCTCGAACCCGAAACAGCTTCGCACTTTCCTTGGTAACCGTTCTCATTTTAGTTAATTTAAACAATGTTTTGTCCTATCGCACTTTTACTGAGGTGTACAGACACGACCTGTGAAATGTGAACACTTCATACAGATATGAAGAGCCGTACTCCGTGATCATGCATTGAGCATTTGTCTTTATCCAAATCGAGAAACATACTATCATTAATATTATTAAAATCGTTGCCACCGTAGGCAGGGTATCATGTGCAGCAGTGAGTGGAAGGGGACTGCATCAGTATGATACCTTTATAATGCCAGTCATTGAGGCTTGGTATGCGCAGGGCTACGCACATCAAGTTGGCCAACTACCGCAATTTCGTATATAACAGCACGGTTAGCACAATAACCCACAAATAGGCCCAAAATTGACAAGTGTTGTGTTCGGCCCGAACAGGCATGTGCTCAGATAAACGATGTTGCACACACACACACACACGCACGTACACAGCTGACGTTGGCCGTGCTTCGTCCCGGACGGCATTGACCAATCAGATTGTATCACGTGTTGCGCGACCTTGCACGACGTGGTCCGATCTTACCGTTGTCTTACACTTCTGATTGTATGCATGACTGACTCGCACTTGCAGACTCGTTTGCGTTTTCACGTGCTTGTTTGTACTGGCGCTTACTGTACGTTGCTGCGGGAATATACGTTTATCCATACACGTGAGCCTTTCAACTTTAACCGGGTTGTGAACACAACAACACGAAAACGACCCCTAAAAGAAAATCGCGGAATCAAACGCGTTCTGTTTTAGGGGAGTTTTTGGGCCGTCATCTGGAAAGCAGCCACGCATACTACATGGTTGTAGTTCAATAAAAGCAAACCAAATTACTTCCTTCTTGGGTATCACTTCGCGTCAGTTACCGTGTAGGCCACGTAGAAAAATCAGTGAGCTGGCTGCTAGCGTTCAGCGGGTCGACATAAATGTTTACCTATCCCCGTTATCCTAATGGGCCGCAAACAGGCCCATATCCGGTCCCGAAATGACCCCGATTGTAACTATTCTAAATTAGCGAGAAGACACAAACAAACACTTTAAGTTGAGAATGTCATACTTTCGGTGAATGGAGTCATCGAAAAATTAGCAGTGATTGATATAGACTTGCGCGGCACGTAGATTCACTCTTCTGTGGATAGGTTGGTCGGACGACGATTGTTCCCTTATGTTTTGATTTTCACGCGTTTAAAAAGGAGAAAATTGGCTAATTTTACACAGAATGGTAGTAGTGACAGTACGATGAATAGTACAGCGGAAGAAGGGATTTAAATATTAAAAAAATCTAACCGCGATGGTTGTTACCCACTTCATCGCCGCCGCAGGGTACGCCCACGAACACGCGTGCGTTTACTTGTCGCCTCATCGTAAGTCATAGTTGTTTTCGATGAGTTGTAAGCCTGTGAGGTACTTGTAGTTTGATTTATCCGGCACGCTGAATATCTTCGACCTATTGCAGTGTGGACGCCTATGAACATAGATGGACTGATCAGTCCACACAAACGCGCCTCATTATTCTCTGATTGTCAGTGACCAATATCACACGGGTGCTCACAGAAAAATGTACAACCAGTAAAAAGCTTTATTAATGATATAAGGAAAGAAGAAATATATCCTACTCAACGACTTACGGTTAGCCGTTAACCTCTAATGATTCACGTGACGGAATAGCGGATCCCAATAAAACAAACTGGCACGATAAATGACTACAGTGGCGAATCATAGGATATGAATACCGTGTAAATAAAACCAGAGACTATCTCGCAAGAGTCATTTTACCTGGCGTATGACAATGAAAACCAGCAGAAACCATAGCAAGTGAAGAAAATAAGGCGGAACAGTTGAATGGACCTCCAAGAAATACCACAAAATTCAGTACAAAAACATAATGATGATAATAATAATAACGGTATATTTCTCGTGCATGGTCGAGAAGCACGCGCAGGCGCATGATCATGGTGCACAGCTTTACTCATTAAAATGAAATATTCGCAAACTTCAGGCACAAAAATCAAAACTGCCAGCTGTAGAAAAACATAACCAGCGATAGTTTATGTGGATCACTCCAATAATGGTTTCCGCGCCAACTTTGAACCAGTTTCGGCTTCGCGCTGGGCGGTGGCGCACAGCGGGGGTATCGAATAGGTCGTTCATTCGTGCTGCTAGAAGTGCATTATCAACGAAAATGATGCAATCCATGAAAAACAGCGGTTTACCGGGTATCTGCGAACAGCGAAGTTTCAAATAGGAAGAAAAAGAGATTGTATGGAAGTACACTAGGGGAAATTGATGCATGCGAAGAGAATAGCAAACCATAAAGCTGATGCAAACCCTGAATGTCGGTTCTACCGGGGTTCAAGAAGAGGAGTGAATTATGAAACAAGGAGACATGAAGCCAATTTTATGAATGTACATTTTTGTACTTTGGTGAATGTGCAAGTAACAAAGGTCCATATGAGTGTGAGTTAAATTTCAGGATCAGTAAACTGTACCATTCAGAATTTTGAAAGTGCAACTGGAGGGCCCTGGAAAAGTGGAGGATCAACTTCCAGCCGTACACGAATGGAAGGAAAAGCGGACTGTTGCAACAGATACAGGACTAAAATCATACTTGGGCACAGTCCAATAACCTCATTATGCTGTCAGTAATAGCTTCATTTGAAATCGGATATCAGAAGCAGTCCTCCGGTTTACAATTTGCGGGCATTCTGACGCCCTCATATGCTGACTGCGAATACACGTTGAGAACATTCTAAAGGATATCGCTTAAAACGTCAGCACAATTTATGCAACATGCTGCAAGTATGTACGTATTTGTACCCTATTAGGACGAGGACCAATATCAATATAATTTCTAATACATCTTTTACTTTTTGATGAGCGATAACTCTCCCTGTTCAAACTATCCTTCGGTTCCTTTGAATGCACGGCAAACTAATACAGGAATTCTACATCTTTATTAGATGGCAACACCGGACATAACTACATGCGGAAAACGGTATACAATTAAACTGCTAAGTCCCTTTTTGTTTTTGCAGTTACGCGATCTGGTTACTTCCACATCGCTGAAAAACTTCACAAATCGAATCGGCCGCCAAAGGCCCGCCAAGAAAACCAACTCAGAATGAGTAACACTTTAAATTCCGCTCCCAAATTAATCTGGAGCCATAATTTTGAACGATCACATACTCAAACCTGACTGTTATCCACTGCGAAAACCGCTATTGTTTTGCTCTATTTCAACTAAGTCCAACTTTTTGTTCCGGTAGGTAAACTTGGGGCTGTTCTTAAAACGTGTGCAAACCTAATATCGCTTCTATAATGCCTGATAATTTAGTCTACTTTGACCATGCGCCCACTTGTGCATCTTGACCACAATCGAGAAATAACATCCTGCTTCATTCCAACCAGTCGTGTAAGTGCTAACAGTTACATTGCAATTTTCTGCGTCCTTTTGTGGAGTATATAAAACTAATATTTTACAAGAGCTCCCGCACTCATGGGACATGCACCACAGCTAGTGTCTCGGCAAAATCTAAGAAATGTCATTTACCTCATTGTTAGACTTGCGAACAACCGAACAAATCCTCGGTCCGTAGTTCTCCTGCCGAAGATCCTTCTTCTCAAACCGCATCCCCTGAGAAGTGAGGCCTGTTGAGTTCTGTTTTCTTGGCTCGTGCCTCCATTGCGTGGGAACTGGGTAAGCATGTACCTCGGACACCTTTCGCAACAAATGCGGTGGAGCATATTTTACTAATCGTCACGAAATAAGGAACTGCGTTAGGATCAGTCCAAAAATAAACGCAGCGTAAAGTTGGTTTCACTTTCTTCCTAATCATCCAGTCTTCCGTACAACAGAGACAGCTGCCGTCGTCCCCAGTCCTAGTATGAAGACCGCCCTTCATGGGCGCCCAACACGAATCAGCAAACAAATGAACGCATCTTAACCCCAGTGCATGGGGAACAAACCTGATATGGAACGTTCGTCAGCAGCCAAGTTAATGCTCCCTACAGAACACGTAATTCAATGTCCGCATCTAAGTTCCACACAACATGTGGATACTTGCGTTGTGGATGTTTTCCTTCGGTGAGATTCTGACTTATTAAAATGGAAGATCTCTTCCTCCTCCATTCGAGCGAATCTTTATCTGTGCTGATCTCATCCTCCTTATGCTCAGCTCCCCCGCCGTGGATATCACCACTTCCTGGCAAAACTCAGGCGAGGCTACTTTCCCCATGAGGCAAGGTAAATTCCCTTCTGTGAGCAGTTCCACATTCCTAAATCTGGACGAGGCATTCTTCATAATTCTTTGTCAGAGGATGCGCTTCAGAGAGAGCCCCGAAGATGTCTGCAGAGGGAGGGATTTAAACTAATGACCAAAGCCCCCACTCTTAGGGGCGAGATAACCCGCCGAAGAAACCTGGCTATCAAATCCCTCTCAGTGTCCCCAGGCGGCCGATCAGGTGTGTAGGTTATCCTAGCGGCAAGTTCTTGATATCGCCAAGATTTGGCAAGACGCTGAGAAAGGTTCAAGGCGAACCAACCTTTCGGGTTGCTTTCTGTATTCGGACTAAACTCATGGCAAGTATCCTCAGGCTCTTAGTCGCCCTTATCTCCCCTTCCAATATAAAAGTCCGTTCACCTGACTGAAAACAAAAGGCAACAGCGGTGTGCTCGGAGTTCTAGTTTAGGTGGGCTCCAGAGAGGCAGCCAAACGAATTGTTTCCTCAGTCTCGAAGTTTGAGGGGAAGATAAAAGGTCTCAGGGGAGTATCCATGGGCAAGCCACTTCGCCCAATTCTCCTTAGATGGGAGGCTAGGCCATCGACCCCACCAGAGGACGATCCAGACTTTAGAGTGCTGCCGTTGGTCCATTTAACTCGCCCTGAGGACCGACTGAAATGTCATCCATCTGATATTTCCCCACTGTAGCGGAGTAGACCCCGAGTAATAAGCTTTGCGCTAGAAAACCCTGGCACCCATAGTAAGCGTTCTAGACCACGAAATTGCGAATGAGACAGTAAATGCGGCAGAAACTCACACATTTCCGGGCCCAAATACAACCTGCAGCCTATCTCCGCTGAACTCCGCATTGAGGGGGTTACCACGCCAAGAAATATATCTGCTGCCGACCAGTCAAACAAGATCACAAACTAGAGGACTCAGAGTGGTGCCGAAGTGCACACGAAGGTAAACCATAAGAAGCAGCCCATTCTTTTCAGAAAATGAAGGAAGTAGACCGTTTGCTTCGTGTGATACCTTCAAGGTTTTCAAACCTCGAGACCCACCGACCTCGTTAACCGTCTTTTTACTCTCTAGCCTGCAATACGCCCGGCTCCCGACTTCTCCAGGGCCTCCTTTCCACTCCAAACTCCCTTTCCTTTACCCCACTTTAACTAAAAATCAGCTGCCTCTGACGATTCCGTAACATTTCCTGCACTAGTGCTTAAGAGTTTTTCTGCAATAGCCTGGGTTGCTGATTAAGATCCTGGAGCTTCGGCAGCTGGCAGGGGACAAGAAGCCTCAAGTCATAGCCCACACACAAACTTGGCTAACTCCTGGCATACTAGGTGCCGAAATATCCTTTCCAGGATACTTCATAGATAAGCTTGACTCCAGTGGAGGTGGGGTTATCATATACTTCGATAGTTCTATCCCCCTCCGAATATTTTGAAATTCCCATCTCTTCGGGTATTGACTTTCTGTGGACTTCCTTTACATTCTCTAAGTCTGGCACCCTACTGTTTTGGGTACTCTTTTGCCCTACTGCATGCAATAATAATAATAATAATACTGATATGTTTCGGATGCTCCCAAAGCATGCTAGAGTGCATGATCAGATGATTCATGTGATGTCAAATTTCGAATTTGCAAAAGGGTACTATATGTGTGCAAAGAGTATTGAGGCGAGTGTTGAAGTGGGCTAAAACTGTAATAATACCCGCTGAGTTTGGAGGTGAAGGTTAAATGATCAGATCAGTTGGCGGTGTTTGGAGTTCGTTAGAAAAGCGGGAGTACATGCGTAAATGGAACCGGAAATAATCATAACAATAAAAATTCTAGCTAAATGAAGATGAGTCAAAAGAACGAAGAGAGAAGAAAGAAAAGTTTACCAAGAGGGATTCAAAGAGCCATTTGCAAGTAGCACGGTGTGGAAATATATGGATAGAAAACTCGAGGATGTACAATAATGGATCTTCAGATATCGAATGCTATGGATCAGCGGCCAGTGTGGTGGTGGAATTTAATGGTGAGATGCCGACGTAGTGAATCACAAGAAAAGAGACCAACACATCCAACGGAGAGAGGGAGAAATTTCAAGAGCGGTGATGGAAGAAATAGCCAGCGGTGTGCCGGTAAGTGTTCAGTGGTTTATTTTCGTCGATATAGACATGAAATGAGGTAACAATAAGGATACGGAATTATGGCAGCAGACCAACGCACAGTGCGTTAAGCAGCCACTGCAGGGGGGAATGGCGTGCAGAAGCGATATCGGAGTAGAAAGTAGATAAGTGACCTGATGACTGTTTTGATAAGCAGACCACACGGCAACGGTAGGGTGACAGCTACGGATCCAATGAGTCTGGTAAGCGGAACGAGAACGGGCCATCGGATTCAGAACAAAATGAAACAGTCGACAGAGAAGGCAGTAGAATTTAAACTTGAACTTCAGGACGTCGCACTGCTTAGTGCTGAGCAAGATCGGCTTCGTAGTTGAGATACGTGACCAAGCGCAGCAGGAATGGAAGCAAAATGTCCAGGAGTTCAGATATGACCGAAAAGGTCGCAAAGGAGTGTATGCCGAAAAAACTTGGAAACAATGCACAGATGAAAAATCGGAAACCTTGATGGCATGGTGCCAGCGGAGGCAATCACAGGAACAGTGTACAACAGATCGGAATAAGAGCGAGTGCGACTTCAAGTGCGATGGGGGTAGAAATAGCGAGAGGAGAGAGGCAAATGTCGGGCTGATTATCCACAATAATGCAGGTATGTTACGAAGTAACAACAACGAGATGGAACGACAGTTTTGGACCGATGTGAAGCGCGGTTGTGGAGGCGGATAGCGTGCAGAAGTAAAAATGGAGTGGAGAGTATATAACTGTCCCAGCGGCCATTAAAAATAATGGAGAATACAACAGTGGTGAAGATAACTAGGGAACCAGTGGCTTCGACAGGAAAACGGGATTGAAACAGGATTTGGAATGCCGTAGAAACAGTCGGCAGACATGAGAGTTGAAAATGGAGGTTCCATACCGGTGAACTCAGTTGCATAGCGAACGAGTAGGAATTCAGAAGGATTGGGGCACAACCGAGAGTTGTTGATGGGAAGGCCAGAAGATTGCGGGTGATGGGACGTGAACTGTTTGCGTAGATTGTGTGGTCGAGAGATGACGATGTGAAAACGGAAGGTTGATCAGTATGGAGTGCGGAAATGCACAGCGATTACAAAGACGTGTATTTTGCCGAGTTGATAATGGAATGGATGAATGGTAGGTACTCATTTTTAATGAACATTGCAAAAGGTTTGTCCCAGGAGGATGGAAGCATTACATCAAGCCCCCAACCAGACGCGACCGCACTTTTGATCCAATCTCGTCACCAGGATTGACCCAGGTTATAATAAGTTTGGAATAACCTGCCCAGGTGTGATCACTCATCTGTTTACCGCAGCTTCACAGTGCCCATAAAGGATAGACAGCCGACACCCCCGCCAAAACCATATCATAAGGCTAACTGGAATATAATGTCTTCTCTGATTTGCAGCCAAAATTAGGAGGCCTGTTTTTTAAGTGCAGATCCCCAGCTGGAGGCAAGTCAACTCTTCCCTATCTTTGAACAATGCCTCAATCGAATATCCCCGTCGAAATGATCGTCAATCCGCCTTAAAGACAATAACTTGTCTCGTCCCAACTTGAAATTAAGTAGACTTTAACGCGTTTATCTTAAAACAAGGGACTGCTTACTGTTTATACAGTTAAGCTGTTTGGCCGAAACGATGAAGTGTACACCGAGAGTGAAATAACACTACAGGAACAAAGGGCCTTACGTAATTCCAAGGAAGTCGAGATTCTTACAAAATTGATGAAGTCGAGGAACCCTAAAACAACTTTATCTGTTCTATCTCTTTCAGTAACACTACCGCTACACATAGTAGAAGGGCAAAATGCGCTTTTTGCTTCTTTCTTAACTAGTGGCGCAGCACTATTTTTCTACAATCTACCAGTACCATCATATGAGCCACTTTCTTCTGTAACATTCATGCCCTCCGAAACTGAGCCTTTAATTTCAAATATCAAAATATCTTTCCACTCCGGATCGGACTCGTCAACATCGGCCATCTTTTAATTGGGCGGCCCAGATATCCCGATTCTTCTATCGAATTTATTCAATTTGTCCATGCGGTTTAGTTGGTACCCTATACAATGGAAAACTTTGGTTATTATTCCAATTCACCAGAAGGGAACACGGGAGGTCTCGACCAACTACAGGCCCGTTAATCATACCCCAGTAGTATCGAGGATTACGGAGAGACTAGTAAAAGTTAAACTAACAGATCATCTCCTTAAAAACCACCGTATAAGTGAAGATCAGCACAGTTTCCTAAAACGTCGATCCTCCGCAACTTGTATGACTGACTTTCTGAACCTTAATACGATAGCCGCCAATGATGGTAAGGCAATGATCTGTCTTTTTAGACATGTTTGAGGCCTTCGACCGGGTGTCTCACATCCGTTTGTTGCCAAAGGCTGAGACATACGGCATTGTTGACCCACTACATGCCTGGCTAGAACCGTGCTTGTCCTCGCGCAGTCAAGTGGTAAACGTTGATGGTGCAATTTCCACACCCAGCCCTGTAACCAGCGGTGTGATCCAAGGTAGTGTACTGGGCCCGCTGTTGTTTCTTATGTACATTGATGATATATTTGCCGTGGTTCGCCATGGAACTCCTTTTTTATTTGCTGGCGACGTGAAGTTGTTGCACACTTTCGACCATAACTCATTGGGTAATACCATAGCGAAAATATCGGGGGACTTACGGATGCTCAATTCGTGGTGTACCGATTGGGTGATGAGGTTCTCGGCGGACAAAAGCCGCATTCTCACATACAAGTGTCATGTCCCTCCCGGAAAGTTTAGTATAGGTGGTCATCTGATCCCCAACAAATCATCAGTATGCGACCTGGGCATATTCCACTCCTGTTCGTTCAACTTCTCGGAGCAAACTGGCACTCAAATTGCTAGGTACTGCAGGTTAATAGGACTGGTTCACAAAACATTCCGTTTGCGTGAAAGTAAACTCAGTGTCTATTCAACACACGTTAGACCATTGCCAGAGTATAGTTCAATAATTGGCCCCAACATGCGCCAGGTTGATAGGATCGCCATCGAAAATGTTCAGCGTACCTTTATTAAACAAACAGTTGTATATTCGTCTATTCTCAACTATAAACGGCGCTGTGACCTGCTACATTTCAAACCTCTTTGGCTCTGACGGATAAAGAACAATTCGTCCTTTTTCCACTCGCTATTAAAATATCCATCCCGCAAGGCCTTCCATGTGGCACAGGGCCCAATAAGCTTAAGGTATTCGTTACGACACAGCAGTCATTCGGTCATTGTGCTGTCCTGGAGAACCAGTCTAAGGTCCAACTTCTTTATTATTAAATATTAACGAAGGTGGAATAAACTTCCGCCAAATATCCGTGCAATAGGCCACTTGCCAAGATTTAGAGAGGAAATGAACAAACGGCTTGATGTCCTGATACTCGTATCAAGCAATGATCCATACACTTCGGAGGAGCGAGAGTACGAAGTTGGTTTGGGTTACTGACACGCGGGTCTGAGTCAGGGGCCACGAGACCTACGTACCACACAAGTTGTCGCATACATCACTCAAGTTTTAATAATCTTTCGTGTACAACCTTGTGTTTTGCAAAGTCGAACCATCCACCAAGTAGCTCAAGTTTCTAGATACTAGAGGTTTCTCTTTACTACTGACCGCTGATACCCAGCTGGGAGCACCTCAGACTGCGTTTTTCTATTTTTATCTTTCCAGACAACCACTGATGAGTACCTTCCCCTCGATGGCTCGGCATATTACCTGGCCCACATTTCCGGCGGAAAATTCGATATCTGCCCGTCATTTTGTCACTACCACATTGGCCCTGCACTCTAGGATCCCTCGCAACCCGGTCGCAAGCTCCTGGAGTGTTCGATCTCTACAGTTGTGACAACGCCAACATCACTCAAGCGAAACCCGCCGGTGCGAGGCGTGGTCAGATCCACCGCTTTGGCCGGCGCACATCGGGCGTGCAGGACGTCTGCAACGATGTGCGGGCGCCGCTAGGATGGCAGGGCGCACCTCCTGTCAACAAAAATAGTTTTCAAGTTGGGTATCCACAGCACGGTTAGCCGAACTCAGCAGCACCGGTTTCGGTAAAGAAAAACATTTATACACCCGAAATGCTGCAAGTATGAAACTATCTCCCCCATTTATCGCCTATTTTTCATCGTACTCGTCTCCATCTTCGCCATCTTAACTTGCCGCCTCATACGCCCGGCAAATTCTACTTTCCTTGGCACATCATTATAACGGGGTTAAAAGAACGTTGCCATACTCGGCTTACCTTTCATGATCCTTTTTCCTGAGGATTCGTGTCAAACCACCCGCTTGTCCCATTCGCAAACTTAACCAATCCTCAAGATAAACTCGCCCTTTTTTATCACATTTACCGATATATTTGAAAAAGATCACATTAAATGCTGCCACACACTCCCGCCCAACAAAGTCCAAACAGTATATTTCACTGAGGAATATTTGTCACCAGAGCATCCCAACAGTTGAAGACATTGAAGCAGTTCGCTCTTTCTATCAGTCCTTCTGTTCGCCCACACGACTGTAGCATTGCAATATCCTCACCTTGCAGAGATTCATGCCTTCCTCACATATTCACATCTGAGAGACATCTGCATCGCAGCGTTTTGATCACTCGCCATCACAGGATCCACCTTTTACAAGGAACATCAACAGAAAGTATTTTACCTGACAACTACTTCATCGCCCAACTTTGCAAATGTATTCATCGGTTGTTTGGTGCTTTTTCATATTCAGTATTCTATCTTGATAAATCCTCTCAGAAAGTTTTATCCTTGCAACGCTCTGGTCATCATGTTTGGCCCTTAGGTAACGATAATCAAAGGTAAATACTTACTTGTCATTTAAATACTCATCTTTGCAGACCATGTATCTGCGACTGTCATGGCTAAGCATCACAAATTGATTTTTCGCCCAGTTCCCATTTCCATTTTGGTACATCACACTCCACCTTTATGAAAGTAAACAATTTGCACAACCATTACATGTTTACATCCGGCCGCTTTTGTCACCATCGCGTAGGCAATCCCTCTATACCAGTGAAACCTTCACTGGGTATTTAAATGACTCAGCCGATATTTGGTCGCTGAACGTTACAAGGGTAATCTTCGAGAGATTTTTCTTGTTCTTCGTCTGCAAATTCATTCCTTTTATCGTCTGATTTCAATCCAAAGCCGGGCCATACTCCGCGGAGCGCTATAGCTGGTTCATGTCTCCCTTGGAAACTTCTTTTTCCTCAAGGTGAACAAAAATTTCGTCAGTTCTGTTTGAGTCTCTCGTTGCGCAGTCCCTCTTGTAATATTTTAGTAACAGTCTACTACCTCCGACCAGCTCCACCCTGACTTGGCCGGGTTGGCCACCCACCCTTGAGTTCAAATTTGCTGGGCGCCGCCTTAAAGAGTGACTTAAATACTTTCTCCTGTACAATATTGAGTGCACGTACCTGAACCATCCTCTTGGACTTCGGACACTACTTTCAACTGCAACGTTTGCTCCTGCTTTAAAGCATACCTCGGGGTTATCCGAAATAAACCATTATCATTATCCTGATCTGATCGGCGCCAATTCCAAAAACAGCGTAGACAATGTTGATCTTCTACCACCGGTTGGTAAAAACGACAAGGCAGTCCTCTTTATCGACTACAAATTGAAGAGGCCAGCTACATTTTGCCTTACAGACTAGCTCGCTCTTTCAAGCCGGCGGATTTCTAAATGATGAGGTCCTGTGTCAGAAGCGAACTAAGGGGCATACCTGACAACACAGACACAGAAGAACGTAGCAGGCTACTACAAAAGCGTGTTCTGAATGCAGATATTTTATATGTGCGTAGAATTTGGCAGATCCCTAAGGGTAAGGCACACCTGCTGCCATCAGTTAGACGCCTTCCCGACAGAAGCTCTCAGCTGTTCGCCAGGTGCCGAGCCACATTGCTTCCGGCGGATGCAGAAGCTTTCAGACGCGTCGGGAACCTTTGTAAATCCAAGATCTGGGAACACCTAAGGAAACTACAAAAAAGAATCTTAGACCGGGCGCGTACGAACCGACTTTTTTTCTATAAACATCTGGGCCGCAGTCGTCGATCAGGGTCCTCAGCGCTCACTCTGTTGCCCTCTGATGGCTCTCCTGCCACCTACCCTTCTGAGGTAGCAGAAGTTATTAGATCTCATTCCATGGTTTTTTTTAGCACAAAAGTGGTGCTCGCTTGCGGACACCCATCTCTTCAGCCAAAACAGTTAGTCTCCCCTTTGGAGCCCTTCTAGGTGTCTCACGTACCAGTGAAGGAGGGGCTTACCAGACCTAACCCTTCCAGGTGTATGGGACCGGACTAAGTTCATCCTCGCATTCCTAAAGAATCCGCCTCCATTCATGCAGCATCATACTCTACTCGCTTTCAACAGTGCCTAGAAAACGGAAGATTTCCAAATTCATGGAAGCATGCTGTAATCGTCCCAATTTATAAGAAGGGAGATGGAAGCCTGTCCGGGATCTATAGGCCAGGAAGACTCACCAATATCCCCAGTAAAGTCTCCGAGCGCATCGTGAAAAGCGAAACCTTGACACACTCGCGAGACAGCAGTTTACTGGCTCCGGCGCAACACGGCTTCCTTCCCGGCAGATCATGCATCACCAATACGCTGACCGTTACGGATAGCCTGGCAAAGGCCCATGATTATGGCAGGATATCCCACGCCGCATTCATTGGTTTCGCCAGGGCCTTCGATAGTGTCCCGCATATTCCGCTTCTTTACAAAATAAGGATGTTCGGCATCTCCGGTAGCCTCCTGTCTCTGACTAAGAGCTTTTAAAAAACCGAGCCTCCTCGGTTTGTGTGAATACGTCTCGGTCTCATTCTGCATCCACCGATATAGGAGTCCCCCAGGGCTCTGCCCTCGGTCCTCTCCCACTCCTCATTTACATCAAAGACCCCTTTGATGTGGTTCCGGTTATCATAGCGATGTACGCAGAAGACGTCACAGTCTGGGAAGCGGATGCAGATGCTGTGCAGTAAGGCTTTGACTGGGTCAACAGTTGGTAAGCTGAATGGAGCCTCCTAATAAACGATGACAAATGTGCTTGTCATTTGGCAGTGCTCCGGCTGTGAGTCAATTCTTGCAAATCGAGCAACTCTTAGCTAATTAAAATGAATTCCAAAACCAGAACGAGACTGATCTGTTGTTTCTACGGTACTAAATTAAAATCCACAAAACGTACAAATATATACAAATCTCAAGTATGCGGCCAAAATGGACTCCACAGTAAAGCCCAAATGTTCAAAGCCCCGTGGCTTGAGCACGACAGCCAGAAACGTTTTAAGGCCAAACTCAAATGTCTCACATGGATAAACAAGTGTAAAAATGTGTGACTTATGGGCGAGCTCTTCAAAGTAACGTCAAATATAGTCCAATTCACAAAGCACGTAGAACATTTGGAAGGATTTTCGGTATTTGTTCTTTACTCCGGCCCGTCCCTTCAAGATAAACGGGAACACAGAAATCCAAAGAATGGATCAATACAGGATCCTCTGTTTTCGGCTACACAGCAATCCCTCATTCCCATCCCACCAAGAGAAAGCTAGTAAAGCCGCCTTTCGGATCTTAAGCCTTGCTAGACGAACTTTTCCGATGATCTCCAAGGATGACTTCCATATTCTATATGGAACCTACATACGACTTCTTTTAGAATACCGCAGCCAGATAATACACACTGGCCTTGTCGGAGACCGGAACACCTTGGAGCGGATTCAAGGGAGAGCGACCAAAACGGTAGATGGCCTAAGTTTTACCCCCTACCCGAATCGTTTATTATCCCTTATTCTCTACCCCCTTGAAACAAGCGGTATTAGAGCAGACCTATTCCTGATGTATGATCTATTCTTGACGGGCCTAGTGGAGCGGTTTTTCACCATTCCGAACTTGGAGACCATGCGACAACACACGGGGAGACTATTCAAACCCCTTCTGTTACGAACGTTTGAGCAGTGCGTAGCCAAATTCGCAACGGATCCCGAAATCAGAAGGCGATTATCCGTGATAATTCTACGATACTAGATTATTAAAATAAACAATGACGTAAACAATATACAAACCTCAATAATACGATCACAAAGTCTCAACAACGAGAAACCGAAAAGCAGCGTGTGAGCAGACAGCACGTGCGTCACGCAGGTCCTGAACAAGGATGTGCCAAAATAGCGCTCTGGGCGCGAACAAACAACAATTGGTCCAGAAAATCAACCAGTTCGTAAAGACAAGTCAATAGTGTATGGAAATGAGTGATGTTGGGAAAAAACACTGAATCGCGAGGGAAAAAAGGGGGATTTTCCACGACCGGCTGTTACACCTTCCACGTACATTTCAGCCTTCAGTCTTCAGGTAAAGGGCGGTGGGAAGTCATACTGTATGACTTCCATCGCACTGCACTCTATTGGTCGGGCTGGATGTCAGCGCTCCGCCAATAATCCCTCAGGATCCGATCCATTTTCCCCTTAAACAGTGTCTCGGTTTCCTCTTCCACCACTTCGATCATCAGGGCGTTCCAGAGATTGGTCACTCTCTTTGACAATCGATAGACGGCCGGTAAGCCGGTGGAATGCGTTTAACGAAGTATTGGGACGTGTCCTCTGGTACGATCATCATTCCTGAGCGGGAATTCCGACTGTAGTTCCCAGCCCAACTCACAACGGATTATTCGCCGGACGTAGATGAGTCCACCCCTAAGACCTCGATAGGCCATGGGAGATAACTCGGTGACTTCCAGGCTTTCCCCGTAGCTGAACCCACGCAGTCCGGCCACTAGGCTTGTGGCAGCTCGCTGCACTCGTTCCGGTTGGGCCACTTCCGCCGCCGCACATGGGTGGACAGCCGGACCGCCATATCCCAAGCGAGGGCGTACACGTGAGACATACAGCAACCGGAAGGTTTCTAGGGATAGAGGCCCAAAAGAACGGCGAATGGGACCAAGTATCATCCACGCTGAGGCGCACGCTCTCGGTGTGTGCTCCTGCCTTCAGGTTGTTGGTGACAGCAATTCCGAGGTCCCTTTCCTCCTGCGTGCGACGGAGTACGATACACCCTAGGCAGTAGCCGGAAGTATCATCGGGGCCACCAATCCCCGCGCTCACGCTTCTGTCCACGTTCATCGGTAGACTCTAGGTGGTCGACCGATTGAATAGAGCCTTGAGATCCTTCTGCAGTATCTCACTATCCTACGCCGATCGAATGGTGCTGCAGATCTTTAGGTCGCCGGAGTAGACAAGGCACTGAGATCGAGGGGTCTATGGCAGGTCGTTCACAAATGCTAGAAACAACAGGAGTCCTAGCACGAAGCCTCGCAGCATGCCTCTGCTAACTGGCTACGACGCGGACCGGGACTGTGCAACTCTCACGGAAAAGATTCTCTCGACCAAGAAATCCCCAATCCAGTGAAGCATGGGCCCGGAGATGCCGATGGCCCGGAGATGCCGATGGCCCGGAGCCCCGGCAGCAGCCCTACCAAAGTCCACAAAGATGACGTCCGTGGCATATCCCTCGGCCTTGGCGTTCGACCAACTTTCATGAGCAGTCAACAAGTTTGACAGAATTGATCCGTTTCTCTGGAAACGGTGTTGCTGTGGACATAGCTTTTGATAGCGTTCCAGGTGTTCGCGTACGCCAGCCGCCACCAGCCTTTCCAGGACCTTTCCAGCCACGGAAGGAAGACTACTTCGGCGGTAGTTGGCCGAGGTGGATTTCGTCCCACCACTTTACAGCGGAACAACCACTGCATTTTTCCACTCCCGAGGTGAACAGCCAGAGGCCAGAGATAGATTGAGCAACCGATTCAGTAGTGTGGTCAGTTAATTCACCATCTCCTTCAACATCAATGGATGCAAGTCGTCCCGTCCCGGTGAATTATGGGTGTTGATGGATCTGAGCATGCTAGCCAATTCCGGCTCCCCAAAATCATGCATAATGGACAGCGGCGAGCCATCCACCATCGGGATTGGCGCACCTTCCTTCACAGAATAAACTGACAGATAATGCTTGGCTATTGTCTCAGCCCTTCCATCATCTGTTGCAACCGTTTCGTCGCTGCCATCAGAGCCGGGATACCTACCTTCGCTCTGGTGCGGTGCGTTAGGTATGCAAACAGGCGCTTAGGCGCTCTCACCACACCAACCACAAGGGCCTCCTCAAAGGCCATCACCTTTATCCGTTTTTGTTCGGTACACTGGTTACGAATTCTGCGATAGAGGTCCTAACCCCTACCCGTAGATCGGAACAGCTGCAGGGTCCTATTTCGCCTTCCGATTAGGCTTCTGAGCTCCAGACCAAACCACAGCGGGCCCTTCACTCGGGGCCTGCGCCGGTTAAGAGCTGAGTAGGTATTCATAAAGCACAAGATACCGTCAGGAATATACTCCTAAGCTTCGTTCACACCGCGGTGAACATCCGAATCCACAGAAAACCAGCTGACGTCTAAAGTCGCCCTCCGGACATGTTCGAGTGGAGTGCGCCAAACGTTACGTCCGATATTTGGTCTAGGGGATGGACAAGAACCACTGGGCCAACGAATTTCTAGCACCACGTGGTCACTGTTTCCAAGTGGAGGGAGGTGTTCAACCTTATCGACGTCCGAGCCTTCGGGAGACGTCACCAGACTTAGGGTGGAGCTGCGACTGGATTGCCTCCGGGTTAATTCGTGAACATGTTGGTGTAACCCCAGTTCTTGGACCGTTGTCAGTGACTCCCTAGAGGAAGGATCTGCCCCGGCCGCTGTCAGGTCTTAAGTCCAATCAATATGCGGGGCGTTGAAGTCACCCAGGATGAGGCAGTGGCCGTCGCACGCCCGTTTCCTCAATTATTAGACAACATTTCTCGCCCCGGATAATATCTCTATGGAATAGATTTCCGCAGGAGGCAGTGAATGTCTCCTCAGAAGAGGCTTTTAAGGCAAGACCGGACAACTGGTTAGGACTATTGCCGATGTCATCCAGTTCTCCAATCCCCCTCGAGTAGATTATTCTCCCCACGTTTTCACCTCTCTTCTTCGGTCCTGTATTTTTTACGTGCAGGCAGTGATAAAAACATCCATTCTACTTCCTCTAACGAATGCATATGCGAATCGCACCTCTGTGACAGCGTTAAAACAACAAAACTAGTGATATATTGATGTATACATATTCACATTGTTGGAGTCACGTACTACACGGGAAACATTTATTCCTATTCCCACGTCCCATCTGCGAAAATGGTTGCCTCCTTGTCGTCGAGTTTTGCCATTCGGACCCCGTGGCTCCGGAGAAAAGAAGATACACACAAGAACCGGAAATATTTGGGTTCAAGCCTTGCACCAGTGAACTATTTCAAGATTTCAAGACTAGGGAGGATTGTTTCCCGAGCGTGAACCCGTACGGCAAATGTGAAGAGGATTACAAGGGGCGTTTCTTTTTCTCCTGACTGAGGAAGACTGAAGACTTAGCTGAATTGAAGATGAAGTGAATTGCAAACTGAATTTAACTGAAACTATTTATCCATTGTCTTGCCTTTCCAACAATTCCCATAGACTGTGGTTTGACGTCCAGAAATCTGTGGTTCACGGGGTCAAATGCCTTGCTGAAGTCCAAGTAGCAGACCCCAATCGACTGTCTTTCATCCAGGCGCTTGGTAACCTCATCAAGGAACAACAGGAGATTCGTCAGACAGGATCGTCCTGCCGAGCCTCCTGTTGCTCCTTGATGAGGTAACCAAGCGCCTGGATGAAGGGCAGTCGATTGGGGTCTGCTACTTGGGCTTCGTCAAGGCTTTTGACTCTGTGAACCACAGATTTCTGGAAGTCAAGCTGAAGTCCATGGAAATGGTTGGAAAGACAAGACAATGGACAATTAGCTTTTTAGCAGGGCCTTTCGGACAAAGAAAATCATGCAGTGTTGGGAGCTACGGAAACGCGCCGACAACACAACTATCTGGAGACACGATTGGCTCTAGCCACACCAAGTCCTGTGCAAACTGAACTGAACCCCGAGTTATGTTAAGTTATACCCCGAGTTATGTTAAGCAGCTTTTAGGGTCAGATGCAATTTACTTATTGTTTCCACCTTACTCTGCCAGGGCTGATACTGCACAAAATCTCTGTCTTTCAGAAAAAGAAAATCACGCAGTGTTGGGAGCTACAGAAACGCGCCGACAACACAACTAGCTGGAGACACGATTGGCTCTAGCCACACCAAGTCCTGTGCAAACTGAACTGAACTGAACTGAACTGAACTGAACTGAACTGAACTGAATCTAGGGGGTGTGTTCATGTGTACTGTACAATCTCTTATCATGAGTTAACACGCGCTTGGTATCTTTGTCCTACTCGTCGTAGGTAAACGTGCGGAGTGCCCGTAAACATCAGCCACTAAAACTTCCAAAATTGCATCACATGCTTTATAAGATCATCTCAGGCATGATATATCGCTGTATGCACAATATTATACATTAGTTATAATGATAATGTTAATAACGCAGTATTATAAAGTATATTACTAAACTCTGGCAAATATTTGCCCATCCCATAAGTATGCGGAATACCATTAAGTATTTTACAAACGAGACGTGGGTAAAATTGTTTACTGTTGCAACAGTAGGACTGTGACGTCATACAGAAATAAACCGTGATTTTAATTGAGCTTCACATAATAAGCAATTTTCTTGAGATGATACATTTCAAACACAATGCTTGTATTATGTTACATACGTGCACGCATAACAAAGTCGATTCAGTTTTGTACGGTACATGATACTGTACCGTACTGCACAATACGTATACGTATTGTGCAGTACTGAACAACCTTCGGTATACTAGTATGCCTTTGGGAATCTCTTGCTTCCATATGTCGTCTAGTACCCTCGGCACTCAGTTAAAAGCACGACAACGACACGTGTCGTTGTCCTGAGTAGTACTACTCAGGAGCGCTCAAACCAAGGCAGTGTCCTCCGGGGGACACTCGTGAGTCCTCTGAGTGCCCCGCCTTGTAGCGCACGGCCCGTTCGTAACATCGGTTTTCAGTCGGTTTGTTTAGTAGCCAATTTGGAGCGGTTTTGCTGAGGACCCCTTAGGGCCCTAAGGGGAACTACTACGCTGGAGCAGGATAATTAATCACACTTTGTTACGGTACCCAAGCGGGTGTTTGCGTGTCCCAAACGTCACACAAGAGCCACTCACGGAATACCCTGCTCCAGACTAAGACGATTGCCTACTCTGAAGAAGCTAAGGCTGGTGTCCCGGCACGACACTTTGCATCAGTGTATGCAACTGATGGCTCTACATCAGCCCACTCTCCACTGTTAGAGCCTGCCATCATGCCTCGTTATTTTTATAGGGAGGAAATAACGGGACAACTACGACAAGTCCTACCAATCAGCCGGCCCTGACGGAATTCACCATCTGGTGCTGAGTGAACTTGTCAACATCAGTGTATCGAGAAGCAAGCTGTTGAACATCGCGGTGGCAGCAGGGGAACTACCGGACAACTGGAAAGATGCTTTTATTATTCCGCTGTTTAAAGGTGGTGACAAAACCGGCTGCCAATTACCGTCCTGTGAGTTTGACGTGTGTCGATTGCAAGATCATGGATTGCTTCATAGATAAGCAGATGCAGGAACCCCTAGAGCGTCGCCACCTGTTCAGTTACCAATAACATGGCTTTCGCAAAACCCGTTCCTGTCTATCCAATCTTCTGGTAGCTCGTGAGCTTTGGACTGAAGCGAAGACCAAGGGATGTTTAACGGACGTTATCTTCATGGATTTCAGCAAAGCTTTGAACAGGGTTCCACATGACCCTCTCTTTTGGAATCTTAGATTACTGAAAATAGTTGATCCCTCATTAGGATAAATCGAGAATTTCCTAAAAAGAAGGTACGTTGTAGTCAAAGTCTCAAAAGCTATCTCCAGTGGGTACTCAGCGTCCAGTGGTATCCTCCAGAGTCTTTTCCTGAACCGCTACCATTTCCCACTTGAATAAACAACAGTTTTCTCATCTTCGTGTCTGTTGTCCGCGGATGACCTGAAACTGTGATGCGTACTTCGTTCGGATATGGATAGCCAAATTCTGCAGGAAGGTCTAGATGCGCCCATCCGCTGGTGCTCTGCGTGGATGCTGCCACTAAATGTGTTCACATGCGTGTGGGTTGTTCTTGGTTGCCACTGAGTTACAGCCTGTCTGAAACCCTGCCACGAACAACAGATTATGAGCGTGATCTAGGGGTTTTGGTGTTCGCCACGCTGAAAACCAAAAGGTCCCACGGACAGTGTGTGCTTTGGCTTGGAGTATCCTTGGCTCAACTGGCTGATCGTCCGGGAAACTACCGTATGATGCCTTCCGTGTGCTGTTCACTTTCCACATGCGTCCTTGACTTCAATATGGCGGAGCAGCTGCATGTCCATGTACAGTTGTAGAACCAACCGAGTTGGAGAGAGTGCAGTGGTATGCTACTCATCTCATCTCTGGACTACCCGGGGTCAGCTATGAGGGACGTCTTGAAGCGGCTGGTTTGTTTCCGGAAGCCTATCGAAGGATGCGTGGTGGTCTCGTCTACATCCGTCTTATTATTCGGGGTGATCTGGGACCTGAGCTGCAAGCGGACTTCCCGCTTTGTGGGCCATATCGCGTCCGCGGGCATTCAGTGAATTCGGTGAAGATACGTTCTGATTTTCCAATAGTCTGTCGCTTGTCTCGTAGGGCTACAAGCCTTTGAAGTTCTTTTCCTGTTGATATGGTGGAAGAGGTGAACTATGAAACATTTAAGAGGAAGCCTGACGAATCTTTGTTGGAGCTATGGCGTTCTACTCAAGCCTTAGTTTATCCCAACGAGTGGTTTGTAACGAGGCTTATACGGGAGGATTCTCGTTGTCCTTATTATAAGGATTGGTCGAAGGACGTTACCGTGTGTATTGGAGGAACGCATGAGCGTGCAGATAGAGTTTGCAGGCGGAACAAGTGGCGCCTCCAAATCCGATACTTGTTTAATGGAATTTGTTCAGTAGCATTGTAGGGGTCTCCCCCTAGAATCATAAGGGGCCTTGAGGCCAAGGCAGGTAAGCTTTGGTCCGTAGTTCGCAGCTCGGCTTCGGCAGCAAGACGTTTTCCGTGGCTCCCGCCACGATCGAAAGTGATATTAACACAAGCCGTTCTGCATAACTCACCATGGTCGCTGTGCGGCAGTCACAAAACGTGCGTTCTCATCAACCATGGATCCAACTTGGCCAGATCCATTGTGCGATTTCCTACAGTGAGTGGTGATTGCGTTGTTCGATTCGCATTTCGGCATATCCCCAAAACTCTGTTTGCCCGTGGTGCTTTTGGTTATTGCCCTGGTAAACGAGCCAGCGTCCGGCGCCAACTGAGTCGAACCATGCTCTAATAAGCACTGTGTTTGAGCCATGTGGCATGCTGACAGTACATGCGGTTTTATTCAACTAGACGAGCTGGAAGAAAAGAAACGTAAGAATGACGTTCCTTGGGACGCGGGGACATACCAGCGCAATGCAGGCTGCCGCTGGTGTTATCGTGATAAAGTGCATATGTTGCCTCAGTCATATAATACCGAACTATGTACAGATGGACATTAAGTGGGATATGAAAACGACGTAAACATATACAACGGTTGTAAATTTTGCGAACCAAGTTAACTGCCGCACCTCACTGTCGAGTTGATTTTTTATGTTGACGAACACAGCTGTGTGTTCCGTGGAGTTGGTGTTGCAACCAGCAATGGAAGTCATTAGCGTGAATTATGTGCCAATTCTGCAGGACTAATCGAAGGTTATGGGCGGTTGGAAGTATTGGACGGGGTGTTCACGAGGGGTTCTACCTCGACGAAGCCTGGTTCTAGACGATTGATACTGACGGTCTGGTTGCATCACCTGTTCATTTTGGAATAAAACCCACTGCCGCACCAGCGTCACTTAGGAACAGGCTATTCAAAACAGTCTCGTACAGTTAGCGGACAACTGTTCGTATGGCTGCCGTTCGCGTTGGTCGCTGAAACGCGTCGGGAAAGGTCCAACCGGCTTTCTAGCGCGGGGCTTTCTCTCAGAACCGTTTATGATGTCGTCAATACCCTGAATCAGATGGACCGAAGAGAAGATCACGGGAGGGGCATCAAGGACGTCCATGTCAGTCAGGGCTGTTGTGATAAGAATTCTGGTATCTTCAATTGAAAAATCTCTGAAAGCCCGTTCAAAAGCAGCTATCAGAGAGTGGTCGGAGGGCTACTCAAGTTTCTTTTATAGCAGTAACTTTTGGTTATTACCGTTCCGTAGCACCACCTGTTGGTTTATCTACTTCCACGAGGTTGAGGTTACTGGCAGCCGCGGGTGGTCGCTGTACTCCTAACTCTTTTATGGAATTTTCCTCGAAAAGTGACCCTGCTAATCGTCGCATTCCTCTCAGTAATGCTGAAGGTCTTTTTACTGTCCAACTCTGTCCCTTAGATAAGACGTTTCAGTCTTGGTAATTTTGTCGGTAAAAGACTAGAGCTAACCGCTTCTTTCACGACAGTGTATGAATAGTTGCTAAAAATGACGTCACGCGTCCGATTATCCACGTCGTGAGGTAGACGGCAAATAATCTACAGGTAATGAGTGCGCTCATTTGTGATCCTGTGAGTTTCGAACTTTGCTCTTAGAATTCGGAACTACAGTTGAAAGTCGTCAGTGAAAACACGGGGACGGCTAGGGAGACTGTCAGTACGGAGGGTTCTGGGTCAGAGTATATATATATATATATATATATATATATATATATATATATATATATATATATATATATATAGTATGTAAATCTGTGGACAAGATTTCCCCGAGTATAAGTTAGGCGAGTCATCACCTATCGGTGTGCAGTTGCCAACCCGCTTGCACCTGTGTGTAACTGCAACAATAAACGAGATATAATGTCAGTAACACGGCGTTGTCGGTGGAAGATTATAGGCCGATGTTTCGGTTACCGTGGGTAACCTTTCTCATGGCAGTTAAATACAACATTCACTATTCATGGTAGACACTGCAGTGAGCAGGAAATACATATCATATACTCCCACATTTTGTTTAGGTCTGACCTTCATGTAATTTTTTATCAAGGTTTTTAATAAGAAAACAAATCTGTGGTACGTCGTTTCCAGAAATAACTACAACTGACTGAAATCTAGCGTTTGAATCCATTGATTTATTTGAATCGCTTTATTTCCTCTCAGACTGTTCTATAGGATCAAACTACCTTGGATCCAACAATTTATGATGTATTTTGCGGCTCCGCGTAGGCAACGAGTGTGGTCCACCCAGATCTGGGAGTCAGTGGGATATTGCAACCTCTTATTTAGGCAAAGAACTCGGTGAGAATGCTAGTTGTATATGTTCAGTGCCCTATTACAGCTATTATGTTAAAATGTAGTGAAAGAAGCATACCCCAAAACCAAAAGGGCCCTCTGAATCATCATATGGAATCGACCAAAATGACACCCGGCTTTTGGATTTCAGTACCGCTTTGGATTGGGTTTCACAGCGTATTGGTTGTTCAGTTCAGTTCAGTTTATACATATACTAATATCGCACCTCTGTGCTCTGGTTTGGGTTGCTACCTCCCAGCATCGTTCAGTGAAGGGAAAAAAGAATAGAGGCATAAAGTGAAAAAGGATCCAAAAATCAAAGTAATAAGCGAAAATCACGAAGACAAAGAACGAGTCCGAATGCAGCTACTTCACTGACCGCGACATCTAGCCATATATTTTAATGTTTCCAGCCATTTGGTAGGCGGATCACGTGGACCCCGACCCGGAGGTCTAACACGTCCTACTTGGGCAAGTCCACTGGTCAAGGTTTTCAAATCCTTTTGGCATGTAATGGACTGACCACCTCTACCTACATTCCAACAATTACCTGCTTCAGAGAAAAGCGTACGTCGAGAAAGTCTATTGGTGGGCATGAGTTACACATGTCCCAACCACCCTAATCTGTTTAGATTCAATGATTGATCCGGAGGCTCACCTCTGGCTTCCAACACCTTGCGTCTAACAGCGTCGTTGATACGGTGTTCCCACCATATTTGAGCCATGCTACGGAGAAATCGATGCTCGAACATCGACAGTCTTCGTCTGTCTTCTACCCCTATCGGCCATATTTCTGAGCCGTATAGATGAACGGACCTAATCGCCGCATTGTACGCTCGGCCCTTAACATACAGTCAGATGTCACGCCGGCGCCACAAATGGCTGAGGATAGCAAAACAAAACTCGCCTTCTATATACGCGATGGCATTTCACCCGATATCTGTCCACTTGATGAAATGTAACTACCCAGGTAACAAAACTTATCTATTTCAGCTAGAGCTTCCCTTGTGAAGACAAGATTTGGTGTTGAGCCAACCTGGTCCTGCAGCAGAATTTTGCACTTCGAAAGTGCAAAACGCATCCCAAACATTGCTACACTGTTTTTAAGGCTATATAAAAATCTAACAGCTTACTTGAGTCTTCATTCAGAAGAACAATATCGTTCGCGTATTCGAAGTCAGAGTTTACTAACTGAGCAAAGATCGATGCTGCTATTCTCACACGAGGACAGGGCTATCTCAAAAATCAATTCAATCACAAAATCGAAGAGCGAGGGCGAAAGAGGGCAACCCTAACAAACACCACTTTCCGTGGTGAACTCGGGTGAAAGATCACCGTAAGCACGAACTCGGCTTCGGGTGCTTAAATACAAGCATTGGGAAAGGGAAATAAATTTCTCCAGCATACTCTCTAATGGCAGACAGCGCCAGAGAACTGTGCGATCAACTGAATCGAACGGCGCTTTCAGATCAAGAAAGACACAGATTGTGGGCGTACGGAAGATGTGTCTGTGCTCTAAGGTTTGCCGAAGAGTAAAAATGTGGTCGATGCCACCACCACCGGGTCTAAAAGCGGCTTGTTTCTCACTCGTACACATTTCGCGGGTACCGGATAATCGGTGGACAATAAGCCCGGTGAGCAGTGTGGATGTGTTAGTTATCAAGCTAATTCCTGTGTAATTTTCACAAGAGAATCTGTTACCTTTCAACCTTTGTCTTCTGTCCCAAACCACCCCTCTTTGCCCCCTTTATCTGCCCATAATGCTCCCACTGGTAACACGCTCGATACTCGTAACGGTTCGTTGTCAAATAGTGTCGGGAATCATCCCCTATCTTGAAACTCAAATTTTTTCAAGCCTCAGTCTGTGAATCTCGGCTCCTTTAACGTGCGTGCTGTCATGCAGGCCGGTCAGCAGGCGTGCCTAGTGCTCACAATAGACTCTCTGAAGATTGATGTCTGCGGTTAATAGTCGTTTATGTGCAGTTAGACTCCAGGGGTCAGTTGGCGTTCGAAAGGATAGTTGTGCTAAGCGCAGCTTGTTTGTAATCTCGGCATACGCTCCAAAGAAATGCAGTTCTGACATACACAAGTTGGCGAACTCAATGCGTCAGAAGCTTGTTTAGGTGGGTGTTGTGTTTTACCCGCTCAGCGTACAGAACGGGGATAGGCTTCTCCAGTTTTGTGCAGACAGCCGGTTATTCTCATCTAGTACGAATTTTCTACACAGCTCGCATCGCACGGCGAAATGGCATCCTAACCCTACATGTACTTTGAGTCAGATTGATCATGTCGCAGTAATCTACCGGTGGTACAGTTCTGTTCAGAACTGTAGATCCTAATGGTCCACGTACGTAGAGTCTGACCATGCATTAGTTTTAATGCGATTATCGCTCCAGCTCCATGGTCATCATCGCAAACCGCAAACCCGTTTAGGCGTGAAACGTTTGTGTGATCTAGAAGTCCGCACTCGTCATGAACAGAAGTTAGCACATGAGCTAGGATCCAGGACGGACAGTGTTGTAGATGAGCATTGGGCCCATATCCAGCAGGTTATGCACGTGGCAGCACGTTTAGCCTGTGGTCCCAGATCCGATGTCCATCAAAGACACTGAATCTCGCAAGAATCGATTTGGCTAATAGAGCAAAAACGTCAGCTCTCGAACAGTAAGGAGATGAATGAAATACGAAGAAGGCTACGAAGGCAAGTTACGAAAAGCCTTAAGAATGATCTCGAGAATTGGTGGGTCAAGGTAGCCGAAGAAATGGAAATAGAAGCTGCTTCAGGTAACAGTCAAAGATTGTCCAAACTTATTCGTGACACCGGTGGACGGCGCACCCGGGTCGGTGAAACGATTTGCGATAGAAATGGAGAACCTATCCATGGCAAACAGCAAAGGCTCAACCGTTGGGCCGAATAGTTCAAGGAGCAGTTTAGCTGGCCGCGCGCTAATATAGGTACTCCAACGTCAACAACTGCGATTCCTTGAGTGGTATCACTTGAGTCCCCATCTAAAGTGGAAGTGAAGTCATGTATTCGATTACTAAAGCGTGGGAAAGCGGCCGCTTCCAGCAAACTTCTTCCAGTTCTTTTCAAACTGGGTGGAAATGCATTGATAAAATCACTTACCACCTTCCGCCGTGACATTTGGGAGGAGAAAGTGTATTCCTTTAATATGGGGTGAGTCATTGATTTCACCCATCTTCAAGAAGGGAATACGCCATGACTGTAGTAACAATTGTGGGATTAGCTTCATTCCGATAGTCACTAAGGTGTTAGCCTCAAATTTGTTACACCGCCTTACACAGGGCCGCGAGAGAAAAATCCGCTAACAGCAGGCCGGATTCCGTCCAGGTCGAGGATGCATTGACTAGATTTTTACTCTTCGTCAAATACTCGAGGTGCGTCACACACACCTTCGACCGGAAATAATGGTTTTTCTCGACTTGAAAGGTGTCTTCGATTCAGTTGACTGGACGGGGCTGTCCAATGCTCTTAACCTGAAAAGTATGCCCCAGAATTTCGTGAACCTACTGAGATCATTGTATTCACATACTTCTGACCGCGTAAGGGTTTACGGTGAACTATCCGGTCAGTTCGAAACGTCAAGTGTTCGACAAGGATGTCCCATGTCTTCATTCCTGTTCAACTTCGTCATGGACAAAATAATGGAGAGTGCGTTGCAAAGTCTTCAGGATGTAGACGTCGAAATAGGAAACAGTGAAAAGCTATATGACCTAGATTACGCAGACGACATTGTTTGCTTGTTCGAATGCACGGAACATGCGCAACGTGTACTAGATAGACTTGAGAGATCTTTAGCTCCATTTGGCATGCGCTTTACACCTTCGAAGTTTAACGTGATGTTTCAAAACTGGACGTCGATTATTCCGAACCTGTTGTTCGATGGGGAGGAACTAACAGCTGTTGACTGCTTTAGTTACCTCGGAAGCTGCGTGACGACGGATGGGAGCACAGTAGTAGAGGTGAACACGCGTATATCCAAGGCTCGAGGGCGTAAGCTGGACTGAGGCACTTGTGGCGGCGACCTGATACCTCACTGAAGTTGAAAGGTCGTGTTTACTGTGCTGCAGTGCGGCCAGTTTCGTTGTATAGTTGCGAGACTTGGAGTCTGCGTGCAAAAGGTATTCATCGTCTTGAGGTATTTGTCCATCGATTTTTGCGTAGTATCGCGAAGATTGGGTGGAATAGCCGAGTGAGCAATGCTGAGGTTAGAAATCGAGTACTGGGTACCAATTCAGAGAATGTTCTGTCACAGCGTATAGAGCTTAGTAGACTTCGTTGGTTGGGGCATGTGTTACGTATGGCAGACACACGTCTACCGTACTGTGTCCTATTCTCCGTTCCTCCTAGGGAGTGAAAAAAGCCACGTGGAGGTCAACGGATGACATGGCAACGAGGAATGAGAAAATGTACAGCGAACTTGGATAAAGTAGGGGCCTCACGTCTTCGTGGTTGGGGTCCAAAAGGTCGGTCTGTCAGTTGGCTGGAGACACTGAAGGATATGTCAGCGAACTGTGAACAGTGGTGATCGTGTTTTCACTTTCTGTCAAATCAGAATGATTGATCGATGTGCGTTTGTACAGTTAGACTGTGTATTCCATGTGTTGGCTACTAGGGCATTCTTTCCTTTTCTCAGCCGCGTAGGTCCACTCCCTGTCCATCCTGTATATTCAAACTTTCTAATTCAACGTGCAAGATGGTGAGAAAGACAGTGGTCAGTGGGGCTTGCCCTACTGTTTAACGCTGTACGATGATGATGGTGACCTTTCTTGTAAATCACCATAATCACCGATTCAAACCATTCCCTGCCAACCTGTTCACTATCCCAAATAACGCGGAGGAGTTCTGTTAACTCCGAAACCAAAACTTCGCTTTCATTCTTGAAAAAAGATGGAGACAACACATCCGGTCCAGCGGCTTTGTACCTTTTCAGGTAACCTATCTCTCGCATAACCTTCGTTTCTGATGGAGGGCTGATATCCGCCTGCATCGGTTCTCTTACAGGTATATTCGGAAGGTCCATTGTAGAAGTTGGCCAATTGAACTGCTCGTTAAAGTCCTTCACCCACCGATCCAGACGACATCCCTGAAAATTAATCCATTACCCATCGGATCCTTTGATTAGCTCTCTCACACCCGGCTTCCGTGGACCAGTACTTCTAATCAGACGGTGAAGGTTGTGAGTATTGACAATAGACATAGCCTTTTCTTTTTCCTTACATTTTGCAGTCCACCACCACTCGCGGTCGTTTCTCAGGCTCCTAGTCATTTGGAGTCTCAGGGCTTTACGCGCTTCATTGAATGTGGCGTCCGGAGGGACGGATCTGCGAGCATCCAACAGAGCAACTGATGTCGAGGATATTCATCGTTTGTGAGGCCTACTTGAATCGAAGTCCTGTGCGGCATACGAGGTTTCCTTGCTCTGTAGCCGGTGTTCATCTTGGTCCTCTAGAAGCAACTGCGTTGAACGGGTGGCATTTACGTTGGTGTGACCACGGACGAGATGTAAACAGAGTCGAGCACGTACCAAGACGTGAACTGAGTCCACACGCGTAGATCAAAATGAACGACAATCTTCAATTGATCCACACCAGCGGTGACCAGTCACAATATGGTCAATCTGAGTTCGACGTTGTGAAGATGAAGGAGGACGCCATATGAGTCTATGCTGCTTCTTATGGCAGAAGTTCGTACTTGCCAGAAACAATCTGTGGTCAGAACACAGCTGGATGAGACGATTGCCGTTATCGGTACGATCGGCTGAGATAGCAAGTAGGCCGCAAATGTGCCTTTCGGAATCTCCCAAACGACCAACTTGGGCGTTGAAATGCCCAACAATGACCACCACGTCTGTTGAGCGTGCGCTTCGAAGCAGCTGAGACAAATCCTGATAGAACTTGCCCTTGGTTCCAGAGGAACTGCAGTCAGTGGGCGCACAATCAGACGCGACGAATAAGCACCGACACTTCAGTTTATTGCTGTTGACACTCACAGAACCGTTCAACCAAGCTGCACGCAAACGACTGCTGACTGGAATCCAGTCTGCCAGTGCACGGTCAGCTCTCATGCTCAAAGTAATCTCAACGCCTACCCGACCATGAGCACTAGAAACCTGATCACCCGACCCACGAAGAGTAAAGCGAGAGACTGAGGTTGTATCTGGGGTGCGAACGATGATCACGGAAGTGGGGTCCTGTATGCGTGTTTCGGAGACACAGCATACATCTGTTTTGACAGTGTCAAGAGTTCTAGTGTGGGCAGCCTGTTGTCCTATTTAACGTAGTATGCGGACGTTAAAGGCAGCTAGGTGAAGTGAACATTGAGCTTAAAGAGTACATTCCACTGATACCCAACTCCTGAAATACTGCTTTCTCTAGAGTCACAGTCACGCGTGGCGTGTTGTGTCGATCTCAAATAAAGAGAGAATAAGTCGGTAAGGCCCTTTACAGGAAAGATCCTCGAGGTTTCTGGGCGAATCGTACTTCACTGCAGAAGGGGCTTTGCTTTGGGGACCTCAACCGGAGCCTTTGACTTAAGAGTCTGACCCACAAGGCAGTAGGGCGTTAAACCAGCACGGGAGCGTGACCGAAGCATCTGTGGGAGAACTTCTGGTCTGTCACGTGAGAGCTGATTGTTACATGTATTCTGTCTTGCCGTCGCTGGTGCTCTGTTATCGATCCGCTTTTCGGATTCAGTCCTCAGTCGCATGCACCCAGTGGAGCAAGCGAAACGTGGGCGAGGCAGCATCCCTCGGGCTGGGGGTTGCCAAGCTTAGGCGGGCGATAGATGCCCAATGAAGTGCGATGACTTCTCCCATCGTCGATAGAAACCCCAGGTACTTCACTCCTACGTCCATCTAGTGGAGGCTTTTTGACCGGTAAAGTGTTTCTTCGTGTTTATTCGCTGGAGTGTCCTCTGTAGGGGCATAATGGTTAGAAACACATGTTGCCCACCAACTGTGTAACGTCACTCACTGAGTACGTACGTACTAAATGCAAAAGAGTTCGGGACACCGATTTAGAATGTTACGCTTTACTCAACTAGTAAGAAGCGTACATGGGCTGGAACTTAAAAAAACAGCAACGTAATTACAACGCATAAAATGAAACCATAGAACAAGAGGAGAGTTTACATGGCACTCACCCCCACCAAGGAAAAACAACCAGTTTTAGTATGTAGGGATGGGGCCACGTTAAGGAGAGGAAAATGACGTACTCAGGCTTCTCTATTGCATAAATTATACAGGTGAGTTCTCTGTTGTCGAGTGAGAATGTCTGAAACTGTGTCGGGAGTAGGAGTGTTGGGTGTGGATGGGATTATGGGTACATATTTAGTATCGTGTTCCATCGAATCATTTATGGAATGCGGATTTGTTTGTGGTGTACCAGGGGGAAATTCCGATATCTCGGTCAGTTCCGATTCTGGCACTAGAAAATCGCCTGTCGGAGCCAATCTTCGTACAGAAACATTTTCTTCCTTGCTACTAGGCAGTTTAACGCGGGCGTATTGGGGATTACAACTGACTAGCTCGACTTCTTCAACCATGGGATCAAACTTAGAGGATCGATCCATCCGTTTGAGAAGTATAGGGCCTGGAACTGTAAGCTATGTTGGCCTTGAAGTACCGTTAGTTGGTCGCCGAGAATAGCTAAACAGCCTCTCATGCGGAGTGCAATTCGTTGCTGTACACAGCAGTGAGCGGATAGAATGCAAAACATCTGGGAGAAGGGTCTCCCATTGCGAGATTGGTAGACCTTTGGTTTTTAGAGCGAGAGTGATCGCTTTCCAAAGCGTACCGCTCAGGCGTTCCACCTGTCCATTTCCTCGGGGATTATATGCAGTGGTATGACTGAGAGCCACGCCCTTATTCTGCAGGAACTCAGACAACTCAGTCGACATGAAACTCGTTCCTCGATCAGAGTGTATGTATGCCGGCATGCCGAATATGGTGAAAACTTGGCATAGGCAGTCGATAACGGTAGATGAGTGCATATCCACACAAGCAAACGCGAGTATTCGTCAACGATAGTCAGCATATGTCGATTACGAGTAGTCGAAGGCAGAGGGCCTTTGAAGTCAATGCCCAGTCTTTCGAACGGTTGTGTTGCCTTGATAAGACGACCGATGGGAGTTTATAGAATCGTGGCTTTATTTCCGCACAAACGCTGCATTGCGAGATCATGTGTTTAATCTCTTCAACCGAATAGGGCAGATTTTTAGATCGTACAAAGTGGGCCGTTCGGAAAACTCCGGGGTGGCACAGCGAACCGTGCAGTTCTCTTGACTTGGCCGCACCAAAAAGAGTACCACATATGTTGCGAGATAGCGTATCAGCAACTGTATTGTCTTTTCTGGGCCTGTAAATTATGTTATAACATTACGCGGATAGTTCGAGTCTCCATCGTTGAATATTATCATTTTTGATCTTGCTTGTTTGTCTTCCGTCGTACATAAAGGCCACAGACCGCTGGCCAGTAATAAGTTTAAAGTGGCGTCCTAGGAGATAATGTCGCCACTGGCGAAGAGCCTCGACAATTGCACATGCTTCTTTTCGATAGCAGAGTGATGCCTTTCGCTGGCTGTTAGGGTACGAGAGAAGAAGGCTACAGGGCAATTATTCTGGCTCAGTGGGGTGGCTATTGCGACGTCCGAAGTATCCGTTTCAACCACTAACGGAGCACTTTGGTCCACTGTCACGACCACAGCGCTTTTTATTGTCTTTTTGAGGAGTTCGAAGGCACGTTTCACATTTTCTGGCAGAGGAAAAGTTGTTTTTCACAAGTGGATTGATCTTATCAGAGGACGATGGTATCCACTGCGAATAGTAGGAAAACATGCCAATGACACGACGCAGGGACTTCATATCGTTTGGTAATGGGATCTCGCGCAAGGGTTTCATCTGGTCAGGATCAGGTCTTACTTCTTGCGATATCAGGTAACCCAAAAGTTGGGTTTTGTTTGTGGCAGTCACAGTTTTGGCCGTATTGCATGCTATGCCGTATTTTGCAGCGGCCTTCAGGAAACGGTCAAGGTTTCGATCGTGGTCTTTCTTGGTCACGCCTCATACTGTCACATTGTCTATGTGGGCGAATGTATGTGCAACACCTTCAGCCTTCAATATTTCGTCAATGGTGCGTTGAAAGCAGGCAACTCCGTTGGTAACCCCAAACGGTATACGTCTAAATTGATAGAGAGCACCGCATGCTTCAAATGCAGTATATGGCCTCTCGTGCTCCGCGATAGGAATCTGATGATATGCATTCTTTAGATCCAGAGTGCTGTATATTGAATAACGAGATATAGCTTCAACCATTTTGTCGATTGGAGGTAGCGGATAGGCATCTAACTGAGTGAAGCGATTGATAGTTTGGTTGTAATCCACAACCATTCTTTTCTTGTGGGTCGCGTTCTTAGTTACAAGAACTTGCGCTGTCCAAGAGGAGCTGGACGGTTCGATGATGTCATCATTCAGGAGACGCTGGACCTCAGACCGTATAAAGTATTCGTCCTCAGCAGAATGTCTGAGAGACTTTGTAGCGATGGGTCTACAATCAGACGATAGGTGGGCAAATAAAGGAGGAGGCTGTATTTTGGCGGCATCCAGACCGCACAGGAAAAACGTACCGTGTTTGCCGCCGATTGGTATTTCCACCTTGTCATGTAACCCTAGAAAATCATGGCCAAGTGGAATATCAGCGCAGAAGTTACTCATGACAGAGAGTCTGAAATTTTCATACGAAACATTTTGGTAGCGGATATTTGCCAAGCAATATTTTGTAATGGCACAAGACAGAGACGTAGAGGCCATTGTTATTCGAGCGTCGCATGGTCGGACCTCCCACCGATGGGAGTCTACAACAGACTGCAAAATGTAACTGTCAGAACTACCAGTGTCTATGAGTGCTTGAAGTTCAACATTTTTCACGTATACTCGAGTGGTCGCGCGAGACAGACAAGGAGGTGCGGCAGCCGTCAAAACAGAAGACAGTAGTGGACGAACAGCCAAGGTAACGGATGAGTTAATCGGTTTTGAACGATATACACGCTTGAAATTGATCTGTTTTCCCACAGGCTTTGCAGATGGCATCTTTGGCAGGGCACTTATTACGAGGATGCTTAGAATAACCACAAAAATAGCAGTTATCTTTGTTAACAGCGGACACAATTGGTTCGGTTTCGATCGTTGGATCGACTGGATTTGTCGCTGGTGGAGAGCACATTGGAGTAGAAGAAGCACAGGGAGCATTCTCAGTTGCATGGGACTGAGATTGTTTCTGAGCAGCCTCTGATGATTTAGCTGTCATAGGCCGTTTGAAAATTTAGGGTAGACTGTTCTAGTAGTCGTGTTCGAATGGAGTTGGATTGAAGACCGGTAATGAATGCATCACGCATAGCATCGTCACGATATTCTTCAGCAGATACAGGACGAAAGTCACAGTCCTTTGCGAGTGTTTTGATGTTCTGGACGAACTGGTCTGTGCTCTGCCCAATCTCTTGTTTGCATGTAGTAAGAAGATAACGGGCAAAAACCACATTTCTGGGGCGGACGTACAGAAACTGGAGGGTTGAAATAGCACTGTCAAAAGTCTGACATTCAGAAACACGCTCGTAAACGTTTGGATAAAGAAAATTAACAAGAATGTCAAGTTTATCGGCTTCTTCGGATTGCACTCGTTTCAGAAACGCATTGAAGGTCCGCAGTCAGTATGGCCACTGTTTGGATGCATCGGGAGCGTTCACGTCAGTGTCATATTTATCCGGGCACAGATAACGGTCCATTTGTTTGTTTGTTTGTTTTACTAGTTGAGTAAATTGTAATGTCCGTCACGGATTACGTACATACTGAATGCAAAAGACTTCGGGACACCGATTTAGAATGTTACGCTTTACTCAACTAGTAAGAAGCGTACATGGGCTGGAACTTAAAAAAAAACAGCAACGTAGTTACAACGCATAAAATGAAACCATAGAACAAGAGGAGAGTTTGCATGGCAAACTGGTTCAGAGACTGGACTTCGTCTGGCCTTTACCCATTGACATGTCAAGCATGATTGCATCTCCGGCATAAGGAAGCTATCATGTATAGCTCTTCGGGTCATGGAGGCACGCAAGCCATCACACCACTCCAAGGTGCAGCCTCGTCGTCAACGGTTGATAACGAAGTACGGTCTACAACGAAAATTGACTTGTGGTATCGGCCTTCGTACGTGGAACACCGTAATTTATAACCGGCGATCGTTACTACTGGATTTTCGGTCTGTCTGCGTTGACGAGCGTTTTGGCTCAATGGCTCGGCCAGGCTTACCATGGTCTAGAGCCTAGGAAACCATATTATTAGTTTCAAGGCTGGTTGTTGTTATTGATTTAGACTGGATCATAATGAATAACTTTGAAGAACTTAACGTATAAATGTCTTTTTTTAATCTAGTTCATCATAAAAAGCAAATTAAAAACAATTTTGAACACTTCGTATAATCTCATCGGTTGTGTGCCTATAGAAAACTTAAAAATCATGAATTGTATGAAGCAACTGAAGAGGGATTTTGGGACAAGAATGTGAGTTTATTTCCTTGTGGTTGATTGACTAAATACATGATAGGCTGGGAGTGAAGATCATACGTTTTTGGGTAGCTATGGTGGGCTCGGCTTAAGCGTTTGATAATGCATTTTTTATCCTAAGAGTGGCGTATGGGCTATCGTGACACACGGTGTAGCCTGTGTTAAGTTGGTTATCAGCATATAAACGAAGGAGACTCTGTCGATCTTAGTTCATCCAAGCACGTACTTGTCATTCATCACTTTTTTGGGAAGATGCTTCATTGGAATAGCTCTGTTAGCCGTTTACTGTCAAAGAGGTCGTTGTTACCGTGTTTTTGTAGACCTGAATATCTGAGCGGTCAGTCTATCGGGAGATATTTATGTAAAAACTGCTGCTTGTACATAATATAGTGAACCTCACTACCTTATTCCTTCCCCTACAGAACCGCGAATTGTGCCAGTTTGTGAACGTGAATCTGGAGGTTAGTATCCAAAAAGCATCTTGGGGGAGCAGAACACAGTGGGTTCAGCTGGCAGGTCACGAAGGTAGGTGTAAACGTATTGTGAGTAATCAGCTTAGAGTATTTTCTCGCATCACTAAGTACGATTGTATCTTAATTTCATATTGGCAACAGCCGTCAGTTATATTCAGGTAAAGTGGAAAAAATATTTGGAGGTGAATCCCTAGATCAATTCCACTAGCGTCCTTCAAATAATGCTTGCGGATCGAGACTGTTTTAATGTTTTATATTTCGCAATTCTGGTCACTTTATGGATAAAGATACCGGCCATGATTTATCGTCCACCACGTAAGCATAAATTGCGGTCACTCTGGGGGCCGTGAACTTGAAGATACATCGGGTAGTTGCCTGAGAACCGTATGAGTCCGTTTCTGTTCTTCGACTGGACTTTTTTCATAAAGCCGTATATAGGTATGAGATGAATTTTGTTGATGGATCTTAGTTTTATTTTTTCAGCTAGTTCAACTAGTAGGTTTTTGATTCCAGGTTTCTTAGGGAGATTCGGTCGGGAAATGATTTTTGTTCCTTGTCAAACCCAGAGTACAGTGAAAAGAGCAGACCCATTGACAACAAGGGTTAATTTCACATCGGAAGCAGCCACAACAACAACCATAATAATCAGAATTAAAATTACTTCCACGATGACAGGTATTATAACTGTTACTATTGCCAATAACTTTGTCGCCGTCACTGCCTAAATGGTGTTAATCAGAGTCGGAAAAATTGTTAGTTATGGTTCTCCAGCAGTGGAGACGACTAACCATGTCGCCAGTGTTTCTAGTTACAGGACATGCGAGGCTAATAGATATTACTCTGGCGGCTTTAGGCACCTTGTATAGTGTAGTAGTTTTGAGGAATTTTTCAAACACGTAGATGATCATCGCATGGAACTGCACGCTCCTCTAGACGTTTATGCATGTAAGAAGACCAAACTGGTAGGAGGTCGCAGTACTCTGTATTTTGATCCAAAGTAATGCCATTGTTTGCCTTTAACTTTTTATTGCTCTGTGTTGGAGTTATTTTTCTTTCGTGTCACTATTTGTGTTTTATAGACCACTTTCGCCTTCAAATGTCTTCTTTACACACCTCTCGTGCACTCTTTCAGGCAGCGTGATTTCGAATGGTCGTGGAAGTGTGCTAAAACAATACAGTGCTCACGAGGCTCGATGTTTACGCGAGCTCCAATCAGATCGACTGAGCTCCTACGTACCCACCTATCAGGGTGATGTTGTGCTCGATGGAAAGTGTATCCTTTCTCATTTCCGCTACGTTGCGCTGAGGTTTATAAGAAATTCTACTGCCCGAAAGAAGACTGTATGACACTCCATTTTCGCATATTTGCTTTTCAGTGGATATATAAATCCTGCAATCCAGCAGACAGGCAAACGCACTCTCACAGAGCATTTCGCTTCATTTTTCTCATAGTATGCCTTTTGTACGAATGCATTGGGATGAGTGCACTCACAAATAGAGGGGTACAATCAAGGGGCACCAGAAACGACAACCGTGATGCTTGGAGTGAAAAACAACAACAGATAAGGCCCCAATAGTTACTGATCCGGGAGACAATGAAGTATAGTCTACCAAGAAGGTTGGCCTGTGGTTATTCTATTCTGTCTCACTGACTCCAGTGAGGACTTTTCTGCCTTCGAATCATTTCGATTTATTAGTAGTGAAACGACAGTTTATATATGTGGTGGATGGTGGTCATAACCAGATGTTCGCCCGTGCACTTATTGGTTCATCTGTTGTTCTCAGCCAGCTCTTCTGAGTGGTTCGTCATAGAACAAACCCAGTTGGCTTATTCGGTTCAGACGACAGTTTGTATTTGATTGGTTCTTCGGTCCCCTTTGTTCTCTTCAATCTTGCCCTCGATTCAGGACATGAGAAGACGTGCTGGCTGTTTGTCAAACCATCATGCTGCGTACTGAACGAACGAAACCGCCTATTGACAAAGTGTCAGCCCATTCCCTCATAGTTGTGTTGCCATTTGAAGTTCCTATCCGAGACATGATAATCAGAGGTTTATATCGCTGAGTCACCATCAGTTGTTTACGCCATTTTGTCAACTGAATACCACGATGTCCAGTGGAATAGAAAATCAGGTGCATCCGTTGACGAGGTTAGTACGCAGTAGTGTTCAACTCACTGCCATTGGACAGCGTCTGGGATCAGTCGCCGTTTTCCGATCTCCCTCACATTCAATTCAGTGTATGTAAAGCACATGGTTTTACTGAGATTGCATTAGGAAATGACGGTTTGTCGTTTAGGGACTTGGTTGAAGATGAACGCGCGATAAATGGTTACATGGCAGGTGCTGTAACGTGCAAGGACCAGTGATCTTCCGCCGGAAGGTTGCACGTGTTTAATCTGCAAAAGCACAAAGGAAAGAGAAACTCCATGAACCGAGGCTCAGTAAGTTTATTAACAGGCACCAACGCTTCCATTAGTCGAACAACAGTATGGTGGCTTACAGCGTGGCCATTACAGTACATTCATCTCTCTCATTTGCTGAACTGGATTTGAATACCGCCTAAAAGTCTCTTAGCTGCATTGCGAAGTAATTTGACGTCGGATTATTCTAGTTCATGACGTAACTGTTTGCTTTACTGAATCGAGTTGTTCGATAATCACTCACTTGCTTAGAAACGTGGTAAAAGTAAGTTCGACAAGAGAAAACTGTCTCAGTATTTTGAAATTATAGAAAGTTATGCTCATATGTAAATGTTTTATTTAAAACAGTGTGATCAGTGTAGGTTGTTTGTACGCTTGTAACTTTCCTGAAATCCGGAAAATTTCTACGGTGCAAAATGTTGCCTCTGTATCACTCAAACCACGCATACAGTTGCCACATGCTCGTTGTCTGTTTAGTTTGCCGTGACCTTTTCGGTTAGGAGATGACCAGTAGTGAACAAGCAATCATGGCGTTGCATTCCGCATCACCTCCCGGTCCCGGTTGCGACGAAACTCAACACGATTAATATACTTTTTCGTTCGACTGTCTATGCTTGATAGTATCGTTCTAAAGCAACTTTTTTACAGCTGTTGTATCATAAATGAAAACAAATCCGAATGTCAAGTCATCGTACCAGATACTATTGCATATAGTGTACTGTTATACTGTTTCCACGGTCAACTTATCTGCTTGCCAATATCTTTAACACACCATACTGCTTACAAAAGGCTACATTCAGATGTGTGACTTGCTGTTCAATTTGGCCTCACCGTCTGTAATGGATTGCAAAATGGGACAACGCACCTATGTGGAAGATGAAGTGTGTCAGAACGCGGATGGACTTTGTCTACGCTCGGTAAGTTCACTTCGTACGAGACACCTGGAGTGTTCTGTTTGTTTTGTGGTCTTTCAGCTCGAGAACGTGCTAGGGAATAACCTGGTCATTGAGTAAAGTCTTCCTTGGTGCCGGTAATCGTGTTCTGGGGGAGGAAATTGCTCGGTTTCCGATTTTCAAGATAAGGAATTTCTGTCCGTTTTCATCCCCGAACCATTTCACTTTTAGTTTAAGTAGCTGTTGTTAACTTCAAACCAGGGTGCTATAGTGCTGGATAGTGTCCTATTGAAATCCAAGAATTCCATGCAAAAGAAAGATTGAAAAAAGCTATCGCATATGTTCACCTCGAGGTAGTTGATTTTTGGGAAACGAATATATTGCATCGTTGTCACTATCTGTGGTTATGCATATAATAAAACAATGTCAAAACACTATAGTTATGGTTCATACTTCATCATGTAAACGCCGTCTGAGTGCTTTTTTTAGCACATATCGATAAATAAACCCGAAGTACGATTATTTCAGCTGTGTCATTCTTTTTCTTGACTTTAAATGCGAATCCGGAGGTAGCTTTGTGCATGCTCATATTATGTTGAACTGATTAAGAAATAATCCAACGAATCGACCCAAAAACCACTAACCCATCGAGAGAACTCATTTTTGTGAAAAATGCTGCTCTACGCATCCCGTGTATGATAGGTTTCACACGAGTCTCATTGCGAACATTGATTCGGGTTTCGCTTAATGATTTTGATGGCTCCTTCTGAGGACCGTGTATGCATTATTGTCTAAACAACAATCTGCTACCTACCGGCTCAGTATGAGGCCTGACCAATTAGGACATTTTATTTTCGGTTCATTCCCGTTCTTTAAACTCCTAACCTAGCACTTCTGTGCATCCATACGACATTGTCGAATCGAGAGAAAAATGAATAGAGATTAAAGGAGTAAACAAACTAGAAAAAAAGTTGTAAGTGAAATTTACGCGGACGAAGAAAAAACTCGAATGCAATTACGCTACTGACCGGGGCAGCCAGTCACATCAACTGATGTGTTCGAATATCTCGTGGGCCTCAAACCGGAAACCTAGCATATCCCACTTGACCAAGACCAATAGTCAATGTTCTCTTTCCTTTTCTCCATATCATGAACTGACCACCTCGATCTGTCATTCAACCTCTAACTGCACCGGAGAACAATGTACACCTTGGAACTTCATCGGTTGGCATGAGCAACATGTCCCAGCGCACACAAAGTGGTTAACCTATGGCTTCTATCACTGAATACATAAGCTCAGAATTACTGATACGATTTTTCCACCATATCCGAATAATACCCTAGAGTCACCGGTGGTCAAATACCGGCAGCTTTCGCGTATCTTCTATCCTCAAAAGCCATGTTTCTGGGCCGCACAGGAGGACGGATCTAACTGTCGTAGTGTATACTTTGCCCGTAATAGAAAATCTGATGTCCCATCGACGCTACAGTTGGTTCAAATTAGCAAAAGCCAAATGCACCTGCTGTACACACAACGGCACTTCATTCAATGCTTGACAATCTGGTGAGATCCAACTGCTCAGGTAACAAGACTTATCTAAATCGGATAATTAAAAATAACCCGTCGAAACATGAAAACACTCGTTAGTAAACAAGCTTGTTTTCCATGTTTCTTAACCGATTAAGTATAGGACGTTTTATAGATGGTGAAATTGAGATGGTAGAAAAAATAACAGGATAACGCGACAAAATCACAAATCCCATGCAACCGACAACATGACTCTCAGCGCACACTGTCTCCTGTGACATGGATAACACCGTAACTATGTGGACACGAAATTATCATTTATTAGCACGACGATTACCAATCTTCCTGTTGTTTCTCCTATTATCTCAATTTTACTACCCATAAAATAAGCTGTATTTAGCCAGTTATGAAGCACTGAAAACAAGCTGGTTCGCTACTGAGTGTTTTGTTATCTAATTTGGTATGTTTAGCGTATAGACAGCTCAGTTTTTCAGCAGCGTTTTACACTCTGAAAGAACAAAACGCATCCCAACACTACACTGTTATTCAAAATAGGTAAAACGTGCGATTCATGTGGATCTCCACTCAGAAGAACAACGTCGTCTGCATATTCCAAGTCAGACAGTCTGTTGTCTAAGAAAGCATCGATCCCGTTATTCTCGTGCGAGCAGGAAGCTATTTGGTGAACTAATTCAATTGCAAAGTTCAAAAGGAAAGGTAATAGGGCGAAATCCTGACACATACCACTTCTCGTGGTAAGGTCGGGTGGAAGATCGCCGTAAGCACAAACTCAGGCTCCGGCTGCTTGCACAAAATTATTAGAAAAGAGAAGTGAGTTTCTCTAGCACATCCTTCAATAAGAGGCAGTACCAGGAAACTAAGTGCGATCGACCGAATCGGTAGCTACTTTCAGATCAATAAAGACAGAATGTAGGCCCTTGGGAGAGTGTGCCCGGTTTTGAGTAAATCGGGCTATCTTCGGCTGAATCTGAAACCGGCTTTATTCCCACGTGTATACTTTTCGCGGCTTTGTCGTTCTGTATTTCAGATCTCAGTGCCCGGTTTCGGTTGTTCTTACTAGTACAGTGGGTCTTTGAGACCATGGGGTATGACCCTTCCACAACATTTCTGCCCAAACATGGAAAAAATGATGCCCTTGTTCTCTGTGGTCAACCAGTAATGGAGCGTGTGCAGCAGATAAATGCTATTTTGCTGTGGAAGATTTGAAATTTCGTGTCCAGTTTACTTTCTGGAGTAAAAATTCGTCCCAAATGATCTAAATTTCAATGACAAAATAGTTCAACTGAACTGAGAAATGACGATAAAGCTCACTCCACTGTTCATAAATGTGGACAGACAGTTTTGGGAAATTATTTCTCGTGATATGGTCGCGCACACGTTGAAATTCAGTACGGAAACGTATTTTCATCGAATGTGTGCTTTCGTTTCTTCAGTGTTATATTTTAATATAAGTTGAACCACACGGGAATGTTGTTTTCTTTCTGTCGCGTTTTTTCAATCCTTTCGCTTTTATCTCGGATGGAGCGTTATGCCGCAATCTTGATGACAAAAATAAAAGTATATGGTTTAATGAATCTTATTTGCTCAGTTCTCAAGCGTTCCTGGCTGTTGCCGCCAAGATCCCGCCGGTTACCTAACATTAGTTTTAGATGATCACATAATGCTTATGTAAACCATTATTAATTCGTGTAACATTGTCAGTTTTCCGCAACACTTTGTGCTCATACCATTTTCGTGATCGCTAGTTCGTACTGTGTCACCTGGATTACAAAAAACCGGCTTGTCCATTTAGGACCTATACATTAAAATGATGGAAATTGATCCGCTCGCTCCAACTGCAGAAGAGCATTTCGTTCGGGCGGTGACGAAACTGCGCTACATGCAGTGGCGAGAGAGTATCACATCGACTACGGATTACGGATTTCGTATTGAGGCCATCAAGGTAGGCGTTGAATTTGCTTATGCGTAGATGTGTTTCAACCCCGTGATGTTTATGGACAGGAGTCGTATTATGGAATTCTATTTAGCAGCAACAGAGTTTCCCGAAGTCATCTTGTGTGTGTACGTGTATGGACTACAGACATTCTCATGTTTGATTTTCCTGGTCAGTAGCTCTTTGGAAGGATTTCAGTTATAGCTTGTTATTGTTTAGAAAAATTCGTCCCACGTTTGATGCTTTTGAATCACAATCTTTAAAACCATCCTGTATGTCATTTACACCGGTCTCCATAGAGGGGAAGTCACGTGCTCAATTAACTGGCGCATCTCTTGTTTTTACGGGGGTTTCCTATTTCTTGGTTCAAGTTATCTTCCGTCAGAATTATCACACGTGCATGTTATCGTTTTGTTGCTTCACCATGCGGTGAATCATACATGGTTGCTGGCCAGTTGTCAGTCAAGGTATTTGTTTGTCTGACTCAGACGCAGGGTCATCACGAAACAATTTTATTGTCTACGCAACACTTCCCACCACTGCAAAATGCATATGAGTCCTTTATTCATCTAGTTCGCCCAGTCAGTGAAACATTGTCTCTCTCATGAACTGAGTAGTCTGCCAATCATAGTGATTTTTTTTATTACAGAAAATCTCGTACGTGTGCTGTATTTGCCTGATGTGAAGTACCAAAAACACACACCTATGTTTATCATACCGCTTTCTATATCAAAAATTGACTATGGGAATGTTCTACGTTTTAAAATCATCGTCATCCTGTTCATAGTTGATTGCAGTCTTAAGACAGACACCATAAACACCAGGACTTACCGCACTATTTTGCGATGAAGAATAATGCTGATGAATTATCTATCAGATCATTCAAATGTCCCAGATGTCACATGTGGTGCTGAGCTCCTTTTCTTTAGTAGTCTCAAAGCCAGTATGGATGTTGTTTTTGCGAGACAGGTAAAAGCCACTCGATAACCGATGGGATGATCTACTAGTTGGTTGTTCACTGTATCCTGTCGGTGAAAAATCACAGATTGAGCAGTTAAATGAACTGATCCTATTTTTCCTGCTGTTCTGATCATTTGTTTTTCTTGAATCTTGTGACCTAGTCAAAGGCCCCAGAAGGTTGTAAAAATATGTACATTAGCTAGTTTATCTTCCTATCAGTCTGGGTGGAAAAGTATTTTGTCATGATGTTCTGAGTCAAGTAAAGGACCCTGGGACTTTTTCCTGAGTGTAACCGTTGGTTGCATCAGAATAACAAACGGCGAAAAATCTCGTTTTCAGAACTTGGAAAACTAGCCACGAGAGTCAGTGACAAGAAACGTGAAAAAGAACGACGACGACGATGATGATGATAGAAACGGAAGTCCAATTCCAGCGGCAGATGCGCAGTGACGTTGATTTTGCCGCTCTGAAGTGACTAGCAGCTTGTGCGGGAGATGTGCCATCTAATGAATCTGATTACGGAAGACTAGGCGTGCACGTCCATTTATAAGACATCCAATGTTTATTCTCACTGAATTGGCCAAATATAGCAAGCCGTCAGTTGTTAAGATGTACCCTATTCACCCCAAAAGCGCCCCCCCCCAAAAAAATAAACTATGGTCTTCAGGCTCCATACCGTCAGTTTGGAATATTTCAAACGTGCTCAACACTGTTGTACTTTTACGCTACACTGTACTGTTGCATGAATTTTGTTATGACGGTCAGACACACTTATGTGTACTTTCCAGTCTGACAGCCCACCCGTCTATCCGCTCCTTTGAGTTCATGTGACGCTTACAGAGGTGAAGGTCATCTGGCGTGCAATCGGTAGGTGGGGTTCAGGGAAACCATGCCACGAGATTACCGAGTCTTTTGGTGTTTCACGACGGACATTGAAGAAATGGAACTATCGGTTCAACAATGGGAACCCATCATTTGACCCGAAGGGTCGCGTGGGTGTACTGGGTAAATTGAACTTGAGACAGTGCACCCACTATCAACCATGAACTTTCATGAAGGTAAACTTCAGTGAATACAATGAATAGAGTTGCGCTTGCACACGTCAGACGCAATATACACTCAACACGATTAGCGTGGATTTTCAAAGATCATTTACGGGCTTATTAGATCATCGCTGAGAGTTGATATTGCCCTGTCACGGTGTACGAATTACATAATTATTCACATAATTTTTGGCCGGGCAGCGAAATGAGATGCTGATTCATTTCGGTCAGATCCGGACAGAAAGTAGGTTTGAGGTACATTACGTATCTGCGCAAATCAAATATGGCGTGAACAGCGTTCCAGCAAGGCTGAGTTTAGGGCACCACAGGGTAGTCTGAAAAAAGTGCTTATTCCAAACACATTAGAATTTCTGAGACGTGTTACGCATGTCCGCAGATAGTCTCTCCCAGTTCTGAGTAGTCTTTGAAGCGAGCAGCGTTTGAAGTATGAGTCAAGGTGCTTAGTTCTTGCCGAAAGTATATGAGAACCCTAACCATGAACTTGGCCATGGATTTCCTGTTGACATCGCCGAGATCTATGGTATGAAGCCGTTGACCAGTGGATTTGATCGAATAGGAAGTATTTGACTTCAGGGATGGGGTCCACGCGAACCGCCTACCAGATGGTTAGAGACATTAAGTGATATGACTAGGTTTCGCGGTCCGTGACAAAGTTGCATTCAAACTCCGTCTTCGTCTTTGTGATTTCCGCTTCTTACTCTGCTTACGACTCTTTTTCACCATATGATTCTATTCTTTTTCCGTTGAATCGAGCACAGAAGTACGAGGTTAATGGTTGGATGAACTGAACCGTTATTAGTTAGTGTTACCGAAACCTCTTCTCGATATATATGTACTAGCTGTACCCGGCCACGCCTTTCTGTGGCTGTCTGGTTAACTGTAAAAGAAAGAAAAAAGCACACGTTTCTAATGCGTATAATTTCACAATGCTCGTGGGAAAACCGTATTTTTGTTGTTTCATTGTGTGTGCAGATAAAGAGATTGTCTGGCTTGCCAACTCTAGAACACGCAAAATATAATTGTCCATGTGGGAAGCAGTCCGCGCCTAGATCTAAACCACACAATCCTGAAGATTGATCCAGAGCTTTGCTGATGGTAATTACAAACGCCAATCGAATTGGAAATTGCTATCTCTTAAATTGAAATGGCATGTCCGTTGGAATCATAAGAATGAGGATACCTTCACCTTTGAAATGTCCTGTCAAGACTTTTGCTTCTACGACGTTGCTCATTAATTTTTTTACTGCAAGCCGAGTGTCATTGCAAAGCTTTGGCTGGTTGATAATTTGCAACATGATAATTGGCACACCGATTTTCAATTGCAGTACGTGCGGTGGCATCGCTGGCAGATCGAGTGGATTCAAAAATTCTGTTGAATAATCAACCGCTTCATCTGCTTCCACAACAGTGTCGACGGACTTGTATGTGACTGCCTCGCTTTGAATGATAGATTGAATAATGTCAAATTCGTAGACGTGTTTGTTCTGGGCTGCAAGAATATCTCGTTAGTTCAGCCAATTATGATTCTTCTGATTTTTTTAATATTGGGGAATACTTTTTCAAATAGTTCCTCTTCTAATGTAACTGAATTACAGAAGTTATGAGGCAAAGAATTTCGTCCTGAGGTTAAATTAACCGGCACCTTTCTGTTTCCGATTCCCAGCAATTGACGTGAGAAAACCTCAGCTGATCGATCGTTTTGCAGTTGGAGACGCATATTTGTGGTTAACTCTAACGTTTTTACATGTTGCCACAGAGCGGAGCATTTCAGACAAGCATTTATTTCGTTCGATGATGTCGATCGGCCGCCGTCGGTCGTTAGTTTGACAATGGGGATGGGAGTCGCATCCACGCGGGAAAACCCCATTGGATTAGCAGTCCATCGCCCTAACCACTCAACCACCCCGTCCATGCGGAAGATGTTCGTCGTCATGAGGTTTTCGACCATTGATTTTTGCGTAGTATCGCTAAGATTGGATGGACGAGCAATCCTGAGGCCAGAAATCGAGTACTGGGTACTAGCTCGGAGAATGTTCTATCACAGCATATCCAGCTTAGTAGACTTCGTTGATTAGAGCACGTGTTACGTATGGCAAACATACGTCCATCATACCGTGCCCCGTTGTCTACTCTTCCTAAAGAGTGGAAAAAGCCACGTGGAGGTCAACAGATGACGTAGTAACTGGGATTGAGAAAATGTACAGCGAACTTAGGCAAAGTAGGGGCTTCACGTCTTCGTGGTTGGGGTCCAAAAGATTCCTCAACCAGTTGGCTGGAGAAACTGAAGGATACGTCAGCGAACCGTGAAGAGTGGTGATCGTGTTTTCACTTTCTGTCAAATCAGAATGATTGATCGATGTACGTTTGTACAGTTAGATTGTGTATTCCGTGTGTAGGCTTTTTATATTCATTCTTTCCACTTCTGTGTGCAGGTTGGTGAGAAAGGCAGTGGTCAGTGGGGCTTGCCCTACTGTTTAACGCTGTACGATGCTGATGAGGAGAAACTACTGCTAACACAAGAACAACTTCCCATATGCATCACTAACACATCCGACTAGGTTTGAGACTTGAAAATTTTGGGTTTGAATGTATATATCCCATACGTGAAGTTGCCATATCTAGAGCTAATTTAAAACAAATAATAAAGGAATAGGAAATAGTTCTTTCATGATTTACAGAACCAACTGGCCAGATTAAATAACCTAAACTTATAGATGGAAGGTTGGTATTGTTGGAAGGATGTGAAATACTTTTGAACAATAGTTTAAGATGATCCAAATGCTAAAAGTCGATCATCCCTGTAGGATTCGAACCCATGCATGGTTGCCACCCACGCTTTAGTACCGCGAGTGGTCTGCAAGCTGAACTGCGAGGCCAAACCGAAGGGCATCGGACATTTGCGTACGGATCATATAGGTTACCCGCCCACATTGCAGCAGCACATTGGTATCCGACACTCAAATCTTTACAAATCATATAGGAGGTGGTTGTGCTTTCAGCACTCGAAATCGTCTATCGAGTGCCCCCCAATCCCCACAAACACATCCGCTCACACACACTGGCCACCGCAGAGGCGATTAGCATCCGTCTTTTCGCACCTGCTCTGAGTACACAGAAGAAATTCGTTCAAGCCCTCCAATTACCCTGGCCGCAAGTGGACCACCCCTATCCCAGTCACTCAGCTCCGAACCATGTGACCGTCACGACCTAGTCGTGCGGATCGCCACGTCGATCTAACCCCAACCCCCCCACAAACTATGTTCAATCCAAATGACCCTTGGCCGTTTCAGCACAACCATCTCCTATACGGTTTGTAAAGACTTGAAAATGAATCATTGAAAACAACTGTTTGTCTCTGAAAACGTGTTCTGATGTCACAATGTGCATATTCCGAAAAATATAAATCTTCGTTTGTTCCCAATCTTAAATCTCCGAAGTTTCTTCACCGATTGCTTTGAAATTTTGACGCAACGCTGCATTCGAATGTGCGCGTGTCTCTATATACCCACTGTATGTACCGTAGTTGTCTGGTCTGAACAATACGGCGATAACCATTACCCCCGATCCAGCTTCCTCACCATGTCTCATGCACGCACGCACCCATTCACACACAGATTCACACATGACACTGCTCCCTTGATGGGTTGACCTCACTCGCTGTCACGTGCACACGCAGGATCATCGATTTCTGCTCCGTGCTTATTGACGCACGCACGTCCACATGCGCAAACACCCACTGGTTCATCCCATTGACGGATTCTCCTGGGCGCTGATTTACGCACGCACGCACGCTCATATGTCCACGAGTTTGTTCCCTTGATATGAACCCACTGCGGGTCGACTTGGAATCTGTCCTATGGTTAAGCGTGCACAGCTCCAAACACAGACACGCAAATCCGCAGACCCTGAGCTGTGACCATACCGACATATCAGCCCCGCGCATCCCATTATATGCTCAAATGTTCGCCTTTCGCACTATCACAGTGCAGACTGTTCTACGCACACGGTTTGATCCGCTCGTCACTCAGATATTTAGATACATTTGGTTGTACGATTTTTGTTTATTTATTACCGCTTATGAATTACAGTACCGTATTCCGACGAACAAAGTCTATTGGCCGTGCGTCTACCTATGATAGGTGGGAACATGCTTTTTAAGAAAACATCGCAATCCGTTGAACGTACAAGCAACACATGCTACATTAATGGTTCCGAATCACGATCCACCTACACTTTCCAAATTTCCAGTTTTACTACTCAATTTCGATGTTTCCAATAGCATTGTTAAGTTGGATTTTCGTTAACGAAGCGTTAATAATGATAGAAGTTTTGGGCTTAGAAATGGCGCACAAAGTTCCCAATCAGCTGAGAATACCATCACCGTCGATCTACTGCTGCTTCGTTCGATGTAGAATTGCGTCGTGAACAAAATTCCAGCACGGGTGATCTTTTGTCGTATGTGCAATGAAATATTCCTAAGCTAATGGCTGAGCGAATTGGCATCTACGATCAAATAATACAAACTGGCCATAACAGGGTTGGAGAAATCTTCTTAGATGCGCCAGAAGTAACCGGTAAAATGTTCCTAATTAGATTGATTCTCATAGCAATTCAATCCCAGACTGATGTAACTACAGCTCTTGCATCGACCGGAATATCTGCGACGTTGCTACCAGGTGGAAGAACTACTCATTCCACCTTGAAATTGCCATTGAATATGTAATTCATTGCATCTCCCACGTGCAACATTTACGATGCATCCCGCATGGAAACATTAGACCATTTGGGAACGCATTAATATTGTTTGCAGGAAATTTAAGGCAAACATGGCCTGGAATTCCTCGATCGACATCATCGAACGAAATAAATGCTTGTCTGAAATGCTCCGCTCTGTGGCAACATGTAAAAACGTTAGAGTTAACCACAAATATGCGTCTCCAACTGCAAAACGATCGATCAGCTGAGGTTTTCTCACGTCAATTGCTGGGAATCGGAAACAGAAAGGTGCCGGTTAATTTAACCTCAGGACGAAATTCTTTGCCTCATAACTTCTGTAATTCAGTTACATTAGAAGAGGAACTATTTGAAAAAGTATTCCCCAATATTAAAAAAATCAGAAGAATCATAATTGGCTGAACTAACGAGATATTCTTGCAGCCCAGAACAAACACGTCTACGAATTTGACATTATTCAATCTATCATTCAAAGCGAGGCAGTCACATACAAGTCCGTCGACACTGTTGTGGAAGCAGATGAAGCGGTTGATTATTCAACAGAATTTTTGAATCCACTCGATCTGCCAGCGATGCCACCGCACGTACTGCAATTGAAAATCGGTGTGCCAATTATCATGTTGCAAATTATCAACCAGCCAAAGCTTTGCAATGACACTCGGCTTGCAGTAAAAAAATTAATGAGCAACGTCGTAGAAGCAAAAGTCTTGACAGGACATTTCAAAGGTGAAGGTATCCTCATTCTTATGATTCCAACGGACATGCCATTTCAATTTAAGAGATAGCAATTTCCAATTCGATTGGCGTTTGTAATTACCATCAGCAAAGCTCTGGATCAATCTTCAGGATTGTGTGGTTTAGATCTAGGCGCGGACTGCTTCCCACATGGACAATTATATTTTGCGTGTTCTAGAGTTGGCAAGCCAGACAATCTCTTTATCTGCACACACAATGAAACAACAAAAATACGGTTTTCCCACGAGCATTGTGAAATTATACGCATTAGAAACGTGTGCTTTTTTCTTTCTTTTACAGTTAACCAGACAGCCACAGAAAGGCGTGGCCGGGTACAGCTAGTACATATATATCGAGAAGAGGTTTCGGTAACACTAACTAATAACGGTTCAGTTCATCCAACCATTAACCTCGTACTTCTGTGCTCGATTCAACGGAAAAAGAATAGAATCATATGGTGAAAAAGAGTCGTAAGCAGAGTAAGAAGCGGAAATCACAAAGACGAAGACGGAGTTTGAATGCAACTTTGTCACGGACCGCGAAACCTAGTCATATCACTTAATGTCTCTAACCATCTGGTAGGCGGTTCGCGTGGACCCCATCCCTGAAGTCAAATACTTCCTATTCGATCAAATCCACTGGTCAATGGTTTCATGCTTTTCTGCTATGTCATGGACTGACCACCTCGATCTACCTTCCAACCACTGCCTGCATCGAAGAACAGCATACGCCGAGGATGTCTATCGGTGCGTATGAGTAATACATGCCCCATCCACCTTGGCCTTTTTAGATTCAAGCTTGTTCCAATGAATTACCACTGGTTCCCAACACTGTCTAACCTCAGCGTTTCTGATAAGATGTTCGCACGATATTGGGGCAGTGTAACGGAGAAATCGATGCTCAAACACCGACAGTCTTCGCTCATCTTGTACTGGTTACTAGTAACTTTGATGTGTGCGTGGAAAGTTCGTTCCCGTAGGTCGGTTGCACTCTGGTGCATAAACTGGGGTAAACAGATGAAGCTTGCTTCTCAATAGCTGAACAAATTTTGTACTAACTTTGACGTATTTATCTGAAAGGTAATGCCTAACTCGTTCACGATAAATAGTCATCTGACGCACTTATGAGCATATCTATTGGGATCTTCAAACAGAAAAAACCGGTTCTGTGAAAGTCAAAATGAGACGGTTCTGACTCGAGCGGAAATCTATACCCACGTCCCATACTAAGCAGAGCTGGTTTTTTACTCACTGTGATAAAATCGTACAACTTTACTGAACTTCTCGCACCCGCTGTTCCCGTTATTTACACGAAATCCGACTTTTTCAAATACATGCCAGTGATAAGTGAGATCTTGTGCTAAGTTATCCTTTTGCTTTTACAGACGGATAACAATAACTCAGTGTTTATATTCCGATTATCGGTGCTCCCAATGGGGTTTGGCCATCTAGCCCAGGTGCATGGTAATTATCCGTTCGGTGCTGGTTTGTCTTGAAGCACTAACCACGACAGTTCAGAGGATTAAGCATCGGCGCATGGGATATTTTATCAGTCGTTTCAGCTGGTCGTTCATGCTGTGACGTTTTCATTCTCTGTCCTTGCGTATGCATGAGTGCACTCTGCAAAGGTCCATTCCATAGCCACAAGAACTCGCTGCACTGTCAAGCTGAACGGACAACCGTGACACTGAAGTTTGAACTAGACAATCACATAAGGCGTTGTAATGATCGAAAGGATAACGAACTACAGTCTCCCTGTGGTGGCGCAGATAAATCCTCGGACATCAGACTGATAATTCAGGGACTTATGCCGCGTGAGGACTTTCCTCTCTCTCCCTCCCGCCTCCCCCATTAAACTCAACCGTTCAGGCTGTATTAATGTTTTTCCTGTAGGTTCCAAAGAATTGATGGATACTGAAAGTAGAGCACAGTCGTTTTTCATAATCACTTCACTGTGCTGCTGAGAAATTTCTATAGTCGAGGTTTTCGCTTTGCTTGAAGTTACCCGTCACCACTTCAGAACTCCTAATCATTCCTTTGCCTGTTGGATTCTACCGAACCCGCAACCCGGGGAGAAGCACTATGCGGGTCAAAAGATCTCCATTAGACAGACGTGGGGGCAGAGTACCTGGGTTTTCTTTCGGTGCTGGATGAATTCATAACACTTCATTGGGAAGCTATCGCCCGTCTAGGCTGGGCAGCTCCAGCCCAAAGGATGCTGCGCCATCCACGTTCCGTTTGCTTCGTAGGATGCATGGCGCTGAGGACAGAACCGAAAGGCGAATTGATAAGAAAGCACCAGCGAAGACAACACAGAAGGCGTGTAATAGACAGGTTTCACGTGACAGACCAGAAGTTCCGTCACGGTGTTTCGGTCACGTTCCCGTGCTGGTTTAACGCATCACTGCCTTGTGGGTAAGACTTTTGAGTCAAAGGCTCTGGTTAGAGTTTCCAGAGAAAGACTTCTTCAACGGTGTGAGCGACCGCGAAGCCTTACACGCTGCTTCCAATGCCACACAAGACTCCGGTTCATGTATGCCTCGTGCGATGGGGGTCTTTGACGTCAGTTGTTGTATCATATGCTGGCTGGTCCGTCTCTCCTGACGACAGAAGTAAATTTATTTCCCTTTTCCATTGCTTGTATGCGTGTAGCCGAAGCTGAGTTCGTGCTTACGTTGATCTTTTACTCGAGTTCACTCCGAGAATTGGTGTTCGTCAGGGTTGCCTTCTATCGCCCTTTCTTTATAATTTCTAACTGAGCTGGTTTTTGAGATAGCCCAATTCTCGTTGCAAGGGAAGCCCTAACTGAAGTAGATAAGTATTGTTACCGGGGAAGTAGAAGATAAGCGAAGACTGTCGTTGTTTGAGCATCGATGTCTTCATAGTATTGTTGGAATATGACGAGAACACCGTATCAGCAATGCTGAGGTTAGGCGCAAGGTGTTGGGAACCAGTGGTCAGTCACTGGAACAAGTACCGAAGCTAAACGGTACAAGGTGGCTAGGATCTGTGTTACGCATGCCTCGGCGTACGCTGTTCACCGATGCAGATAGGTTCTACAAGTTAGGTCGATTTGGTTAGTCCATGACATGGTCAGTGGACTTGACTAAGTAGCACGTGTTAGACTTCCGGTTAAGGGGCCACGAGACCCTCCTACCACACGGTTGGATACAATAAATGATATAGCTAGGTGTCGTGGTCAGTTGTGAATTTGCATTCGAACTGCTTCTTCGTCTTTGTGATTTTCGCTTCCTACTCTGCTTTCGACTCTTTTTCACTCTTTGCTATGAAGTAGCAACCAAAACCAGTGCTGGGAGGTGCAAGGTTGATGAACTGAACTGAACTAAACCCGCAACCATGTATATGACTCGTGGTTGTTCAACCGGAAACTGGTATCTGCATGCAACAGTTTTTGTTTGTGATGTGGCGAGACATTCATCCAAGAATGTCGTTTTTTCTCTGGTGTTTCCAGTGTGAAAATGTTTGCTTCACATCTCGAGACACAATATGGTGTCCACATTTTATTTTTACCGAAACTTTTTACCAAGTGAACCCCGTAAGAACCCTCGGCTGACCTAGACCAGTATGATCACCACCTTCATTCCCATAAAAACGTTCATTTACCAATATACTGTATATATCAGACCTATTTTATCACCACACAGCGTAATGAGTACTATGTGGCCCCATGCCTGGTGATGAGTAGTCTGGGAAGCCGTGTAATAGTTTTTCCAGCGAATGCACCTTATATGGCAGCTTTTTCATGGTCCTCGAGTTTTGATGAAAACAAAACGGCACTTCTCACATATGTGCTGTGAAAATCAGCTACTGATCTCTGTTGTACACATCTCAGAATGGTGAGGAAAATGCTCCTTTGGGAGAATTTCTGGGGGTCGTCTGTCTGTGGCATGATCGCGGAATGCCAGTGTTCATCAGCTTATCAGAAGTCGGACGGAGAATAACGGCTGTTTTTAGAGGCTTTTGTATAATGGTGGCTGCATACTTGTCGACATTTTTCACCCTATACTGAGAGTTGAGTGTGATGACTAGCTTAGATACTACAATTCACAGTATCATTTAGTTGAATTGACAAACTTGATCTTGTAGTGTAAGTGAAATCGACCAAAGAATCATGCTGATTGGTGGCCGTGGTTTTGGCGCCATGGATGTCTAGTATTGATGTGCTCCGAGCCCAACCACTAGGTCATTTCTGGCCAGTCATGTGACCCTCGCAGTTAAGATTAATAAACCTAAAACTATATATTGGAAATGCGATTGACAAAAGTATCTCCAGCGCTTCCATTTTCATGTTTGTCTCTGTAAGCGAAGCACGGATTTCACGAATTGCGGTTTCTATTTTGAATTCAATCGAACTATCATCAGTCGTAATCGAACAAACTGATTCTGAGAACAAGAACTTGGCGACTAAGTTTGTTTTCGGCAACTTCGTCTTTAGACCAAACAGTTACATGTACTGGGTCAAAGTGTATACTCATAAATAATGTTAAAAATGTCAAATGAGTGGTAAGATGGTCATCATAATGGGCTCCTGATCCTTCTTTCTCAGGTTCGAATACTCGCGTCGCCAGTCATTTCCCCAAGTGGTAGGCTTCAAATGACCGCGACGCTCTTTTTGAAATAAAGTACTGCTATTATGTGAAAAAATGGAGGTAAGCAAAGCAGTGGTCAATAAGATGAACAATAGTTTTTAGTGGATTACGGAAGGACAAAGGTAATCTCTTTACGAAGAAACCGAACCACTTCTTATGGACTGTAGTTATGTGTCTCTTTCCGTTCGTGGAGGACCTTCCCGCCCTCGAAGCAGACAGGTTTACGATACACCGATACCAAGTGACACGGATATGACCCATTTTTTATACTTGTAGATCAATGCAACCAATTCGATTTTTTGCTTTATACTTCATAGATAGTCAAAGGTCGGTTGTGGGTACAACAGTTTAGGAGTCTGATTCTCCCGTGGATTGAGTTCTCGTAACTTACGACAGTGCATGTCCGGCTTATTGACGAGTTTTGTTTATCAAAATCCCATTAAAAATTTCACTAATCGGCTTTGTTTTTTCGATCGTGGTTAACCATGTCCAAGAAGTCAGACGATGCGGCGCAGAGGAGCTTCAAGCAGTGTCGCTCCTGGACCCAGATCAGACATTTGTTTATGGATTTTGTCCGGTCGGATCGTTTGGTTGTAGTAAGTGATTATTGTGATGCTCATATTCTCCTGTGCTTTTCTCCATTGACCAAGCGACGCTTAATTTAGGTTTTACATAATGTTTCATCATTCTGCTTGAACGCTCAACTCATTATTGAAAGCCTTGGAAGCACTGTACGGCTGTTTCATCCTTGTTAGAAATCATCAACAGGGCACATCTACCGAGCTCCCACGAGGGCTCGAACCCGAGGTGAGCGATGGTGCCTTTCGGAAGTGGCTCACTTTGAGGTGCTTCGGATCAATCTTTTAGCCTCTTCAGTATGATTACAAATGAGAATTTTTTCTGATCTGATCAACGAAACAAATTATGGGATCCTGGATGTCAGATGTTTGATTCCCGAGACCACTGGCCTCTTCGCCTGGTTCGTTACCGCGTCTAACCTATTGAAACCCTAAGTGTTTCTATGCCAATGCAACTCTCAGGGTCAGGTTGTCACCACAGGCGATCTGTGAAGCTCTGAATCGAGCTGTTCCGTCTGAACCCATGCGGTAGTATGTGAAACAAGTTTCAGAGCTTTAGTTTCGGTTACTGCCTCTCAGCACCGTGAAGTTGAATGTAAAACAAAGCGGAACTCAAAACGCAAGCAAACGTCCACGAAACGTTTGCAAGAAAATCATATGAACAAGAAAAAAAGTATTTAAATACTTTACTTTACCGTGCTGCCTAATTTCGTCAACCATCCGATTGGCGGTTCTTGTTGGTCATAATGCACTAGCCTAACACGTCCTACACACAGAAAAAAACAGTTAGAGAACATCTTCCTACATAATCGTGCCGGTCCGGTTTACTCGTCCGGTGTTGTACAATCGTTAGAATTGATGCTACTTTTTGTTTAGGGCCGTAGAGATGAGGATTGTTGTTGGTTACAGATCTTAAAGGATAATACTCCACCGAAGCCAGTGTTGCGATCGCTGCGTGACTTACTTGGGAAACTTCTGAGTCCGTTCTTTATTTGCTAACATTCGGATAAACAGAAAATTACAAAACATATGAGACGAAATAATGGAAAATAGGTAACTTACTTTCTCATTCCTCTTTTTCAACCATTTGTTTTATCCCCATTCAGCGATGTTGGCACAATTTCTGACTATTTCCTAACTTGCATCTTTGAGCTTACAGACTGGTTTGCGAATTTTAGTTTCACCAGTGTTTCATTTGAAATCGAATGACAAAAGAAGTCCAGAAGGTTTACTGTGTCGCATTAAGTTTGCACAAAAGGGCGTTCGATTGAGGTTGATCTTCCCCATCCCGCGTAAGACGTCTTCACACAAATTTCCTTAAGTGGTGTACACTATGTGTAGTATCATCTGTTTTCATGAAATAAGAATCATTTGACTCCCTAACTGGTTATCTTCTTACCAAGTGAAGTCTGAACAGTGTCCACTTCGCTTTATTATCACATCCGTTTTTTCGCCTGTTTCGTAACCCTTGATGAAAACAGGAGCGTTATTTGTCAGAACTGATCCGACTCCGCGAGGCGTTGTCTTCTTCCGAATTTTTCCGTCAGCATGACGTAAGCAGTTGGTGTCCTCAGTGCCACATCCGTTTTGATGCAAGTGCACATATATGTACTCACCTGTTCAGATTTCTTGTATTTTGTTAGACCAACTGCTTGCACCCTAGCCACAACTTTGTGTTGTCAACTTTGTTCAGGAAGTCCAGTTTGAATCCGATTGTACGTGACCGATTGGTGAACGACGTTAGCGACTGATACTGTTCTCTGATGACTCAATGCAATCGGACACACGACAAACATAGTTTTATGGTGTTGACCCGTGAGATAGAACTGACTGCATTCGCCCACTGCAGTTTTTGACTTTTTGGCTTTCAACGTCCATGGTTTGTGTACACACCCCGCTCAGTAGACCACACCTAAAAAAAACGTACAAAACAGAGTGCATGAACGAATTTGACCAATTATCACCGACTTACTCTTGTTTAATGTTCCAGATACAGAGTTGCCTAACGTGCGGCTGGTAGGATTTGGCAAAATCGATAGGGTCAGGATGAAAAACTGGTTATTTTGTTTTCTCTCTCCGTCTATTAAATGCTGTTACTGGAACACGGAAATACCGGATTAAGGATATTAATTTGCAGTACAAAAGACTGTGTTCTCTAACCGATTTCTACTCCTGGGACTAAATGAAGTGATTCAAATTGTTTTTGAGCATCTCTCTATTCACTCTTGGTCTGCTGGAATCAATGGTTTGGTTTGCAAAGTCACTCAGACTGGCCGTAGATCGCAGGTTGAGGAGAGTAGGCTGTTATTGCAAACAGATAGACTTTCTTACTTTTTTGCATCTGAAAAGCGGAGTGAAATCCCGAGAAAACTGTGCCAGTACTCACAGTGAGAGGTAGTTTACAACCCATCGTCACGACCAAATAAGTACAGTCTCTTTACATTCATGCGTGAAGTTATAAACAGTAGTGCTTGCTCGGTATTAGCGCTAAAAGCGACCAATACTTTCATGATATCCACTGTCAAATATAGCTAGCTACCGGGAATTTTCAGCACGGAGTGGTCACATCTTACAATCACCTAACAATGCACTACCAACCATGGAATTTTTTTCTTCGCCCATCCACCGGGGGTCGGTGGTTGTTTTGACAGCACGATTGATACAGGTTGGTGAAGACTGTTGCAGTTTTCACTCTTTGTTATCAGACCATTTACCCATCAGTTATGGTACTGCATGTAAGGCAGTTCGAACTAGTGACTATTTCTATTTGATCGCAGTGGAGGGTAACTTCAGGCACATGCTCCTGACAGTATATTAGGGCAGTTTCAATTCAGGTGCACCATAACTTGTACGATTCAGTTGCTAATTTATGTGATAACGTACTGTTTGAGCTTAATTTAACTGCAGAATATTCTCAGCACAACAATGAACCGCTCTTGAGTACCAGTCGCAGTTAAACCGTTTTCTTTGTTGTTTGTAAACCATCTTTCTCCACCGTTAATCTGGATTTGGATTCTTACCCGAACTCATTTATTGAACTTGGTGTTTGCTCGACGGCATTCCTCTGTGGTCCGAGTTTACTGAACTTCCAAGTCTGCACCAGGTGATTCTATCCCTCACGTTTCCGTGTCCTCTACACGGTGCTTCTGCATTTCAGTCATGACCTCACGACTACTTCCAGCCATATTCATGCTTCTGTCCACGAAGCCACCTTTTCTGGCTCGCCATCTTGTATATATCACGATCGCTCTAATCTTTGTGTCACGGAATTCGTACTCCAATCGGATCGTTCCGTGTGACTCAGTGATGTGTCATTAAATGCTGCAAAACCGACAGTCTGTATATTTCCTTAAAACAAGACCTTTACTGTCCATCCCTCGTTCTTGCCTTCACTACTTTGTTTCAACGTCTTTCTCGGTCACCCCCGTCCTCCCATTATCTTTTTTCCTTACTTGATTCCAAATGCCACCGCTCTTGCCTCGAGAGCGTCAAAAATGGCTTCCTTTTCATGAAAACTCTTGGCTCTCATCCGACGTATCATATTTAAGGTTCAAATTCATAACACTCTTGAACTCAGCAGTCATGTTTGAAGTGGAGCTTTGTCTTTGTCGTTAGCTGTTCTCGACTATGTTCACCACAAAGCCATCCGTCTTATCAGTGGCCTCACATTGATCTCTGCCTTGCAATCATTTCACTTTTAGTCTTCCAGTGATATTGCCACGGATTCTGCTCTCACTTTGTTTTCACCCATCTGATCTCTGTGCAGGTAACAAGCCACACATAAGCAGTTTCTGTCCCATTCTGTCGTACTAGTGGTTTTGGTTCTACCTTCCTTACAAGGACTGCCGATCTATGGAACTCCCTTCCATATCTACCTGTGCACTTTCCAATGACTTTCAAGCACAGTCACCAAATTGTTTTTTACACGGTCGTTTTCTTATCCACCCCGTACTTAAAAGCAGGTCGTTCGAATGTGGTACTTAACCTTCTAATATTACTATTATTTTTATCAATGAAGAAATGAATACCCGTGGAATAAATCTCTTCAGAAAGTTTTGTTGTTTCTCTTGCTTTTCACTCGTTACGCTGGCAAAATTTCGGCTCTCCTCGTCTCATAATATAGTCAATCTGAGTAGTAGAAGATTTGAATAGTTCATTCAGTGATTCACCACAAAGTATCAAAGCTCATCTCAGAATTGAAAGCCGTACAATCCGTACAAGGTTGTTCCAGCTGACTTGCTAAGAATCGACAGCTGTTTAGTGCATATCCATCAAGTCCCAACCAAAACTTGGTCCACCCCACGCCTTCGGGGTGCGCAATTGTGAGTGATACTTATACGCATCATCACTAGACTATCCGGGTTGGTTCTCAACGGTTTATTTCGCATCAACGCTACATGATACTCGTGCTGTGAACGGTAACTACCCATCAGCCGAACAGCGATGGATTCCAGTGATGGACATCTTGCCTAGGTAAAACGAAGTTCAGTGGCGAATTGTATGGCTTACAATCATGTACTCCCGGTTTGAGTTTCAGTTGAGATCAGGCGAATATACGATGTTATCGATCCATTCAATACCAGATGTAACAGGTATCCCGCGTTTTCGCGGTTTTCAATGATTATTTGGGCATCGATAATGCTTGATGTGAATCCTTTTATAATATCATGTTAGCATGAGGATGGACTTTCTAATAGCACACCTTTGTTTATTCCCAAAGTCAATCAGAGTTTACTCTATGCGAAGTATAAACAGGCTACCCGGTTGTTTTAACGGCTTGTACCTGGTCACTTTTCACATCCATCCTTTTGGTCTTTCGTTCATTATGCTCTGCTTGACGTCATACTCAGTACGCATGAATTCCAAACTATTCTCAGATCTCGAAGTTTTACCCATTGGGAATCTGATCATAATCGCCGTCTAATCCTATTTTTTTCAGGTGATTGGTTCATCTCTCTTGTTCGCCCATGACTCACTTGGATCAGTTCACGTGTGGATGATCGATTTTGGCAAAACCATACGACTGCCTCATGATGTGCTTATTGATCACCGAACAAAGTGGTTTCTGGGTAACCACGAAGATGGCTATCTGGTCGGTGTGGACAATTTGATATTGTTATTTCGTGAATTGTTGCGCGCAACCAGTGATCAGGCTTTGTGCTACAAAAACATCGTCTAATCGATCAATTCTTGAATTTTTGCCTTTCAAGCTGGCTATCCTTTGTTCGTTGTAATAAGCAATCCTACAGTACAGGGTCCCCTTGTTGAAATCTCCTTGCTTCCAGTGACCCGTGACAGACCTGATGTCTTTCTCGGATGGTGTGCGTCTTTTTACCACGCCACATCCAGATGTCGCTCATATGCGCAGTAATCTATCCTTTCCCTCCGCTGCCATTTCCTTGTTCTACTACTTCATACGCAAATACGAGATTCCGCTCCAAATGGAACCTCCCATGTACGTATCACTGTTACTATTTTTCAATTGTTATCTGTTTTTGGGTTCACTATCTCAGAACAGAGAGGACTTCGATTCGAAGAACCTGGGAGTTCTTTTTTTCTACTCATAAATACGTATGATTGACCAATTATCCGTTTGATTCTTCATGTCCCAGTTTTTGCTCATTGAAACTGAAATCCCGCCTCGGTTCCCCTCTCACATTCCACTATTCAGTTTACAATTGATTTATCTGGTGAGTATGTTTGATTGCCGCCATAATAATGGACTCTGTCCTCAGTTTGTATCGTCCCTCCGATTCAGGTCGCCCAAATTCATCAGCAGTAGGATTCGCGAACCCCCATGCTTCCATCGGTTCCGTATCTGCTGCTTGTTCCGTACTGTACTGTATACTGACGAATCTCGGTTCTGGTGATGTTTCCAGTGACTGACTGGCGAGGATTGCTTTTCAGTACATGTATTGCTCAATGTGATCCAGTTCGAACATGCTCTTCTTTCCCGCGAAAAACAGTTATTTGAAACGCGCATGCGTCCTTTTGCGTTCCTGCCGGAGAACTGGCAAATTGTCAGCATCACAGTAACACTCCTAGTCGTTATGCGCCCGGTCCGTGGGGGTCTTAATTTACTTACTGTCCCAAATCTTAAGAATGGGATCATTGGTTCTCCTATGGAAAACGAGTGAAACTGTATGGGTATGAAGCAGAGTAATCCCACCTATATCGTTACACGATAGACATCACGGCTTAAACATTTTCTTCATGGAAGCGTCAGCCTTCAGTTGTGCGGGGAAATTAGTGCTTTTTATTATTGGTCCAAGTACGTTGCACACTTTGCGGATGGAAGACACGAAGGCTATATTTTCAGATATTGAAGCATTACTCTAATTTCTGGAGAAAACCGTGGCAGAAATTTTAAGGTTAGACGTAAAGCATTTGGTTTTATCACTCGACCAATCACCAAAGCCACATGAATTGCGGTGATCAAAACGTTTCACGTGACCTCGGATGGGCTTCCTCGGTGTGCGCTGTTCGTTGGAGAGGTTATTGTTTTGGAGATGAATAGGAATAACTAGTTTATGACTTGAAAGAAATGTCTGGAAATGTTATTCAATGGACTAGGCTGAGAGAGGCTTCCTAGGTTGGCCCATGAGTTCTAACTGCTAATTGATCGGAATGGTTTTGTAAGTTGCAAACAATTGCGTTTTTATATTCACACCTCTCAATCTATATGGTGTTCTCAATTGTAGTGCTGTACTAGTTGTTGATACTGAAATGGTGCATCAGACTATGCCTGACTTCGGGACGATCAAGCAGGGTTTATTGACTAACTGCGGGGATCTTAAGCCGCAAAGTGCTGTGATAAATGACTTGTCTGGAACATGCGCCCAGTTCATTTTTGTACTTATTCATACTCGCTTATTTGTGCTGTTTTACTTGCAGTTTGGTAGTCCACTTTGCACCACGTGAATCAGCACTGCTTACTTTACTTCGCTGAAGCTGGCGCCCTGGAGAGGATAAACCGCCTTCATGAGTGTCTCTGATCTCGGCTGACGATGCCAAGCGGTTGTCCGCAAGGACTTTGGGGATGTCGATCCAGGCGTAGCATGGATGGCAGAGCGCGTAGATGACGTGGCCATGAAGTTTCATAGCTGTTTGGTACAATAGATGTCCCACTATCACTCGGTTTTTTGTCCGAGGGCGTACCTCTAGCCTTTGAAAAACCAAGTGCGAGCTGCAAGACAGCAGAGTGCTGGTGCGCGGTTGCTGGTGTCTCTCTGGGGGCGCGGTAACCACTCAACTGGATTGAATCCAACCCTGCGATCAATACAGCCCTATTAGTTCAACAGATTTCCTTCACAGCCGTCGCATTATACGGTATATCTCGTCCGCCCATTCAGAGGTAACTGTCTTCGGTTACCGTCAACTTGGTTTAATCCGCCTGTCGAGCGGTTTTCCGGGGTGTGGCCGCTGATGCATGCTTGAGTTTCGTGGAACCACAGGTGAGAGATGGGTACCTGATGGAGACCAAGGAGATGGAGGATGTCCCAAGGGCACGACAGTCTACCAACTACGAAGTGCTACTCATATCAGCCACCCCATACACATCGACACTGTGATAAGCGAGCAACATACTAACACCAAGTTTCCTACTCTGAACTCATTTCAGTAGTCTGACAACTGGAAACACGATTACTTACATACTCTGGCTTAAAGAAACACTACATCCGAAAATAGAACTCATCATCATCGTACAGCGTTAAACAGTAGGGCAAGCCCCACTGACCACTGTCTTTCTCACCATGTTGCACGTTGAATTAGAAAGTTTGAATATACAAAATGGACAGGGAGTGGACCTACGCTGCTGAGAAAAGGAAAGAATACCCTAGTAGCCAACACATGGAATACACAGTCTAACTGTACAAACGCACATCAATCAATCATTCTGATTTGACAGAAAGTGAAAACACGATCACCACTGTTCACGGTTCGCTGACGTATCCTTCAGTTTCTCCAGCCAACTGGTAGACCGACCTTTTGGACCCCAACCACGAAGACGTGAGGCCCCTACTTTACCCAAGTTCGCTGTACATTTTCTCATTCCTCGTTACCATGTCATCCGTTGACCTCCACGTGGCTTTTTTCACTCCCTAGGAGGAACGGAGAATAGGACACAGTACGGTAGACGTGTGTCTGCCATACGTAACACATGCCCCAACCAACGAAGTCTACTAAGCTCTATACGCTGTGACAGAACATTCTCTGAATTGGTACCCAGTACTCGATTTCTAACCTCAGCATTGCTCACTCGGCTATTCCACCCAATCTTCGCGATACTACGCAAACATCGATGAACAAATACCTCAAGATGACGAATATCTTCAGCACGCAGACTCCAAGTCTCACAACTATACAACGAAACTGGACGCACTGCGGAACAGTAAACACGACCTTTCAACTTCAGTGAGATATCAGGTCGCCGCCACAAGTGCCTCAGTCCAGCTTACGCCCTCGAGCCTTGGATATACGCGTGTTCACCTCTACTACTGTGCTCCCATCCGTCGTCACGCTGCTTCCGAGGTAACTAAAGCAGTCAACAGTTGTTAGGTCCTCCCCATCGAACAACAGGTTCGGAATAATCGACGTCCAGTTTTGAAACATCACGTTAAACTACGAAGGTGTAAAACGCATGCCAAATGGAGCTAAAAATCTCTCAAGTCTATCTAGTACACGTTGCGCATGTTCCGTGCATTCGAACAAGCAAACAATGTCGTCTGCGTAATCTAGGTCATATAGCTTTTCATTATTTCCTATTTCGACGTCTACATCCTGAAGACTTTGCAACGCACTCTCCATTATTTTGTCCATGACGAAGTTGAACAGGAATGAAGACATGGGACATCCTTGTCGAACACTTGTCGTTTCGAACTGACCGGATAGTTCACCGTAAGTCCCTACGCGGTCAGAAGTATGTGAATACAATGATCTCAGTAGGTTCACGAACTTCTGGTGGAGAGCACTGAAAAGCTATTATCGATCAACTGAATCGAAAGCCCCTTTCAATTCTAAGAAAACCAATATTGTAGACCGCGGTGCGTGTGACGCGTTTCAAGTAGTCGGCGAAAAGTAAAAATTTAGTCGATGCATCCTCGACCTGGACGGAATCCGGCCTGCTGTTCGCGGATTTTCCTCTCGCGGGCCAGTGTAAGACGGTGTAACAAATTTGAGGCTAACACCTTAGTGACTATCGGAATGAAGCTAATCCCACAACTGTTACTACAGTCATGGCGTATTCCCTTCTTGAAGATGGGTGAAATCAATGACTCACCCCATATTAAAGGAATACACTTTCTCCTCCCAAATGTCACGGCGGAAGATGGTAAGTGATTTTATCAATGCATTTCCACCCAGTTTGAAAAGAACTGGAAGAAGTTTGCTGGGAGCGGCCGCAATCCCATGCTTTAGTAATCGAATACATGACTTCACTTCCACTTTAGATGGGGACTCAAGTGATACCACTCAAGGAATCGCAGTTGTTGAACTATTCGGCCCAACGGTTGAGCCTTTGCTGTTTGCCATGGATGGGTTCTCCATTTCTATCGCAAATCGTTTTACTGACCCGGGTGCGCTGTCCACCGGTGTCACGAATAAGTTTGGACAATCTTCAACTATTATCTGAAGCAGCTTCCATTTCCATTTCTTCGGCTACCTTGACCCACCAATTCTCGAGATCATTCTTAAGGCTTTTCGTAACTTGCCTTCGTAGCTTTCTTCGTATTTCATTCATCTCCTTACTGTTCGAGAGCTGACGTTTTTGCTCTATTAGCCAAATCGATTCTTGCGAGATTCAGTGTCTTTGATGGACATCGGATCTGGGACCCTAGGCTAAACGTGCTGCCACGTGCATAACCTGCTGGATATGGGCCCAATGCTCATCTACAACACTGTTCGTCCTGGATCCTAGCTCATGTGCTAACTTCTGTTCATGACGAGTGCGGACTTCTAGATCACACAAACGTTTCACGCCTAAACGGGTTTGCGGTTTGCGACGATGACCATGGAGCTGGAGCGATAATCGCATTAAAACTAATGCATGGTCAGACTCTACGTACGTGGACCATTAAGATCTACAGTTCTGAACAGAACTGTACCACCGGTAGATTACTGCGATATGATCAATCTGACTCAAAGTACCTGTAGAGTTAGGATGCTATTTCGCCGTGCGATGCGAGCTGTGTAGGAAATTCGTACTAGATGAGAATAACCGGCTGTCTGCACAAAACTGGAGAAGCCTATCCCCGTTCTGTACGCTGAGCGGGTAAAACACAACACCCACCTAAACAAGCTTCTGACGCATTGAGTTCGCCAACTTGTGTATGTCAGAACTGCATTTCTTTGGAGCGTATGCCGAGATTACAAACAAGCTGCGCTTAGCACAACTATCCTTTCGAACGCCAATTGACCCCTGGAGTCTAACTGCACATAAACGACTATTACCCGGGATCTAGTCTAAAAGAGCAGCTTCGGCCTTGTCAGTCAAGACTATTCCTGCACCACGTTGACCCACATCTCTAGCTACTTCGTCTCCTGTATTGCGCAGAAAATACCTCGATGAGATACCAGAAGCAGTTAGTTGAATTACACTGCTCGAATCCTGTATACGGGTTTCACTTAAGCAGCAGAAATCAACCTTCAGAGAATCTAATGTGAGTGCCAGGCACGCCTGATGACCGACCTGCATGAGTGTACGCACGTTGAAGGAGCCGAGTTTCAGAGGCTGACGAGGCTTGAGAAAATGTGAGTTACCAGACAGGGGATTATTCCAGACACTATTTGACAATGAACCGTTGCGAGTATCGGCCGTGTTATCAGTGGGAGCATTATGAGTTGATATATGGGGCAAAGAGAAATGGTTGGGGACAGACGACAAAGGTTGAATATTAGAGGGTTTACTATGAGCAGTAGCCCACTAATCACTACCCACCCTGTTCGATGCAAGGGCAGCACGGTCCTGATTATCCGGCTCGACGACCGATGCAGTACGGAATTCTTTCTGTTAGTGCAGTTCATGTGAGATGTTGAACGGCTGTTGCTGGGGTGTCCAGCTGCAAAGCAGGAGTACGATTAGGATTCCCATCCATCTGACGAGAACTTATGCGCAAGGCAGCGGGGTTACTGAGTGGAAGCCCATTTGCTCGGATCAATTATTCTTCCAATGATTTTACCGACTGAGTTGGCAGCTCAAATCGACCCCCAACCCGGGTGGCCAGGAGACTGGACTTTGTCTGGCATCTACCCATTGACCTGTCAGGCATGATTGCATCTCGGGCTTAGAGAAGCCATCCTGTGTAGCTCGCTGGGTCATAGAGGTACGCAAGCCATCACACCACGTCAAGATGCAGTTTCGTCGTGATGGAAAATGGAACTTAACGTGCTGTCTGCAGATCAGTCTCAAGTCGAACATTATTTAAATCCAGAACCAGTAATAGTGTTCCACATGCAGGGATCTTGTTTTGTATTCTTTGTCATTGTTTTGGATATTGACGAATTTCCACGCAGAGGCGGTTGACGTCTTAATCCTTTATGTCGTGTCTGGTTGTCGTCTGGATGCCAGCTTGTACGACAATTGAATCTTGAACGGGCCGAGTACAGGTGCCTGTCTGAATTGAAGTAATAATTTCTCTATTCAAGCAAGCGCCGTTTACAATTAATCTTGTGGTTTCCTCCATACTGTTGTCTCATCCTGATCGGTATTCTGTTTGTCACGTGCTTGTGTTAATGTAAAAAGGCCGCCAAAAGGTAAAACAAAATTTATACTATATGGTTTTGTCGAAGAAACTAAACTGAGACTACTAAAGGTGTCATGATGTATCGGATCACAAAACTGTTCATTGGTACGAACAATTGTAGGATGACTGAAAAACGAGTAGTTTGCTACTATCACCACTACTACTACTAACACTACTAATACTAATGCTGATACTACTACTACTAACAATAGTGACACAGATGTGATCAGCGAACAAGGTGAATATTTCACCAATTACGGATTGCAGATTTAACAAATGCAGTCGAATTGTTGGTGCAATAGGAATGCACTTTTATCTACCATTCAGGGACAAAGTGAGCTGAATTTCATGAGATATATCAATGATATTTTCAAAAATTATAAGAATTGTTTAAGATGAAAATTTTCCTGTGTACGAGTGAAAGATGGCTGCTTCAGTGGATATTATTTTCGTGCTACATGGTCATCACTCATGCAGTGGTTGCTTCGAACACGTGACAAGTGAGATGTACTTAATATCAAAAGCTTGGACTTCCTTTACCCCTGCACAGGGTGACTTTGGATGTGGTTCCCAAGACGGCATAATCGGTCACCTTTTAGCTCACTTCGAAAGCAAGAAAATTATTGAACAAGTAGATGTGGTAATCCAACTTCAAGCGTTTACATTATTTTACCACGAATATTCCGTTCATCTGATCTGTGTATAGAACCCACCCTCCGCTCGTACCATTTGTGAGGTTGATGCCACTCGCTTCTCGTTTTCTTATGTTTTAATGACGACTATCTGTGACTAATGTAGTTCCCAAAACTGAGAAGAGCAAACGTGAGTCTTTATAATATGACAATAGCAAGAACAAAAGAAACAGCTACCACTGTTCAAGCTCCTCTGACGAGACTGCTATCAGTGAACTTTGGAACGCGTTTTCTCATTGTCAATCATGATACTTTCATGAGTCCAGTTCACTTAGAACTCCGATTACTCTGGCTTTACAGTAAGGAGGCTAATTTTAGTGTTCTCCTTCGTATCAATGGAAAACCCACTTGCATTTTTCACCCCCAAAAGCTCAACGCCGAGAGCAGGAGTCGGACCGGCAACCCTCCGCTTACCGATTAGAAGCTCTACCAGCTGAGCTATCGCGTTGCGACCAGTTGGATGTGAATAAAGCAATGAAGTATCCGGTGCTGTGCGAACCACTTTTCCAATGGTACACAGTAACTATTCTGGTTTTATTCACTAAGCTGGCCTCGTCTGTCACTTTCTAATGGGACAAACAGCACATGGGTGGATGCAATCCAATGAGCAGAATGTATTATTGACACAAGAATCCGGGATCTCAGACACCTGTATTTTTTGCATCGAAAAGTCCGGAAAAGTGCAAGTGGACTTCCATTATCAAAGATCCAGTCTCCTTGAACCAATAATACATTCTGTGTGACTAACTTAAATCGAAACAGTTTGAGGCAAGAGCGTATAAAACAAACAAGGTGCAAATAAGAACAATCCACTTTGTTAGGAAGATAAGCGAATATCGAAGATCCACATATTGGCTCACAAAGCCACTGCCACATCTAGAGAACCTTGCTGCACGGCCTCGGCGGTAAATCACGGTCTAACCGACGCTGTTGTTCATTCCATTTTTCGGAAAAAAGAATGTGTCTACAATCACCAGATTAGCTTTTCGCTGTTTCCACCTAAACGTTGATCTGTGCAAACCAAGTGTTATTAAATCAAAGGAAGAAACATTTGAGCATAAAATTGATTCAGGAATCAGAACTAAAAAAAGCGGATTGCACGATATATCCTGGATCACTTGGCTGCATCTTTACAAAGAGCCTATTGCGAGTCATGCAGTGAAGAATAGTTACGAAATGTGCAACCTGTTGCAAAAAGAAAATATCCAGAACCGACATTTGTTTTCCTTGGATATTACCTCACTACTTACAAATGTCTCATTGCAAGAAACTATCGATAATGTATGCCAAATAATCGACAAGCATAATATTCATATGGGATTACCGAATACCGAGTTGACAAGTTTATTGCTATTATGTACATCTAATGTGAAGTTCCGCTTTCTCAATGAAGGATATCGACAAATTGACGGAGTTGCCATGGGCAGTCCACTGGGCCCTATTCTCGTGGATATTCTTGTTGCTCACTTAGAAAACAAGATTAGGAACAAAATATCCGACACGATGCTCCATCATCGTTAAGTGGATAATGTTTTCGTTATCACAAAGAGCAAATAAGAAGGTGAAGAGATGCATGCCTTGTACGATAATCTGCATCCCAGTATAAGGCTGACAATTCACAGTGAGGATAACGGTGCCATAAGCGTCCTAGACACTGAGACTTTCCGCCGAAAAGATGATTCAGTTAGAAGGTCCGTTTACCGAACAGACACTTGGTCGGGGCAATGTCTCCAATTCAGCAGCTTCTTTCCGTTAAAGAACAAGATAAACAGTGCAAACACTGTTTTGCGGGGCACAGAAGATTTACATGGCTGGCACTTTGAATGAAAAAATAAATCAGATCACTAAGATTCTGGTGGCAAATGGATATCCAGCATCCTTTCTGGCAAGGTGTCGCCACTGGAAGCCAAGAAGGGATATCCCTACCACAGTGTCTAAGATGAAAGCTTATCTATAACTTCCTTATAAGGGTCAAATTGTAAATGAGTTGATCAGAAAACGTTTGCAATCAGTTGTCAGCCACACTTACTATGCAGTCGATCCGGAAATTTCATTTACAACTAATCGGTTAACTAAGCCACCGATGAAAGAACCATTGCCTATCCACACCAAATCAAATTGTATGTACCAATTAAACAGTGAGTGCCTAGCCACCTAAATAAGCAGAACGGAAAGGTAGCTACGTCATCGAATGGCTGAACACATTCCAGTGTGGCTTCCTAATACAAAGAGTAGCTTCACCAACCGAGCAAAGGTCAATCAGATTATCAATTGCTCGACATCTTTACGAGACTAAGCATTGCGTCATCGCAAGTCAAGCGTTCAAGGTGACCTACTCGACCACCAGTACCAAACTATTAGGATATATGGAGGCCCTGTCGATCCGTGCATACAAACCTGAACGGTGGAAAAACGAGAACTTGTGATCAATTTATCATTGCCGTGGTAACGAGGTGTGATAGTTGTTGTGCGGTTATCCGATAGACATATGTACTTATGTGTGCTTCGTGTGATTTTGCCTTCGTTTATAAACATTTCGTTCATTTATTTTGCCATGAAAATAATCGCTTCGACTGCAGTATGCATTTTGTAAAGATGCAGCTAAATGGCCCCCCCCCCCCGGATACGTCGTACAATCTGTGTTTTTGGCTTCTGTTTTCAAATTTGTAGCGGGGAAAGGTTGTTTCTTGATTTAGGAAGGTTGACAACCATGATAACAGTCAGTGAAGTGAAAGAAAGGCACGAAAAGTGTGACTTTGTTGGATTAACAGGTCTGGGTTCACGAGATACACCCACCGAATTGCTGTGTAGTCTTCACCAGGTGTCAATCGTGATCACAACTTTCTACCAGTACCGTTACTTATTGCTAATCTGGCCCTGGGTACTTTCCAGGTGTGTGGTGTTGTAAGGCGACGGAAACGTTGTCTTCAATGAATCCATTGCGTGATTAATCAGAGCTTGTAGATGAGATGAGAGCGAAAGGCGCTTGTCTTTGACCGAGTTTGAGGTCGTTATCGTAGTTTAGCACAGTGAAAAGGGGTGAGTGGGCCTGGGGAGTACTGTTTCTAGTTGTCTGGTGTCATAGTGGACGTTCAATTAGCATCATCACCGGTGATCATCAGCGTAAGGTTTTCGGGGTTTGTTTGACGACTCGTGACTTTTGTTCGGGGCCGAATTAGCCGAACTAAGCTCTTTTGTGGACACGGTGTTTGCAGTGGCACCGGTCTCCCGTGGCTCAGTCATCGCGGACGATGTTCGTTGCTGCGTTAACACAGACGCCTAGCTGTGCTACCCATGTGGGCTGCACGAAGTCCATGACCGATCGTCATGGAGGAGGCCAAATATACAATTCATTGTAAACCATTGTTCGCTCTCCAGTGTGTTGATCAAAAAGTGACCGAAACCATGGTACTGTTCGAACTATACACAGTCAGATTAGTGAACTGCTAAATTGTTTCTGCTTCATAAAACTGAAATTGGGACCAAACCCGATGAAGTGAAATTATTGATAACTGATTCCTCTGCATATAAAAAGATACATTAAACAATAATAACGCCCAAATCATCACTTATACCAATTTGGTTTATTTGTTAGGAATCACCGGCAGGGCTTCACCGCCGAGCACCAAATGAGACGAGGACCGAGAAGGCGCAAGTCTAACAACCAGCCAAGATAGTCTACAAAGATAACCTGTGTGACTCACAATCGTACAATCCTGATATGCATTGTTAGTGATTCAAAAGAAACAGGATGAAATAGGTATCCTGTAATCTCATGGTTTTCAAAGGTGAGTTCAATGTTGATACTTCATGCTGAGTCATTTCACAAACAATTTAAATCTCGAACTACTCAAACCGTTCTATTTTATCATTGTTGAAGCGATTCGTGCTTACTGTTCAAGGCTTCAAAGTGCAGACTTTCCTGGTTGATCAGCGATTAGACAAATTCTGTTCGAGGCGAACAGTCATGGAAACTTTGGCGAATTAGTACTGTTGTGCAAAACGTCCCCTTCCGGGAGCACCCTACTGCACATTTACAACTATCTACTCCAGTCTGAGCCAATACATATTCGGCCGGGACAGAGTCTGAGTGACCATTCAATCCGTCATGCATGAAAAAGGAAGCCACTGATAGTCCCAATGAAAAGAAGGGAGATCTACAGGCAGGTGTCTTGCAGGTGTGACTCAGTCTGCGAACGTCCTGCACGATACCTGGAAAAGACAGTTGGTTGCACTTGTTTTGTGCTTGTTTACGTGCACACTTTATCCGCCAACCAGTAATTCATTTAAAACTCATTTACAATTACATAAGCTTCTCTTCGCTCATTTTCGGAAATCTATGGAATTCAGATGAAGAATCGGTGATTACTGATAAGCGTATTTAAATCCAAATTGGTAACAGGTCTAAAAGGTTCAAGCACCATTTTACATCTTCAAGGCGAGAGCGACAATATTTGCACATTTTCTTCTTTTGCGCCTGGAACAGGGATTTCAGATATGTCATCGATTTGTGGAATGAGGAAATGTGGCTCCTAACCTGATAATGAGATAATGTTCATAAACCATCTAATATCTGTCATCGTAGAGAGAAGTAACCTTGTGAGTGGATATCAGGCTGCATTCGACAACAGAGTCCGTGATTTCAAAAGTTGTTTCCGGTCATCCATTTATGAGCTGTGACCTATTCTTTCCCTGATTACATCAGAAGTGGAAATCTACTGAAATGGAGGCTTTTTCGCTTTGTGTTACTGTTAGTGAAGTACAGTCGAACAAGGTTCTCTGAATTACACGGAATTTACTGGCGTACACGGAGTAAATCAGTTTGCAATTTCCATCTCAATAGCAGGAAATGTGGGCTATTTAGACTGATTCATCATGCAGAATCAACGCTCGACTCATACAGAAGAACCACATAAGCCCCTCTGGACGGTGCGCTATTTCGTTTAGTGTCCACATAAAAACAATTACTGACAGCCAAACAGGATAGTCCAGTGGTAGCGTGTGTGTATGTATGTATGTACGTATGTCTGCATGCATGCATGCATGCATGCATGCATGCGTGTGTGTGTGTGTGTGTGTGTGTGTGTGTGTGTGTGTGTGTGTGTGTGTGTGTGTGTGTGTGTGTGTGTGTGTGTGTGTGTGTGTGATTCTTACAGCTATGAAATCAGTATCCGAATTCTGTTTGGAGCTAAGTGAAAATGTACCACTGGAGATCACTAAAAATGTTGAATCCGTTTCATCTTATCTGCCGTTGTTTTGAGCTGAAACTCGCTAATTGTAGTGAGATCGCAAATCAGTCCACTTCACGCCCTAGTTCATTTCCACTCACGGTCATCTGGCTGCACGTGACCGACCAGTCTTTCTGTCTCCTTCGCATGCGTCATCCAGTCCACCATTTTGTATCGATTTTTACTCGAGCCATCTTCGCCTGGTAAACCGTTCCACAAAGAAATCCAAATACACTGGTCTGATCTAGCGATTAGCGTTTTCTTTGTGGCATTTTCGTCATTTGGTTGATCTCTGTGTACGGTGAGTTAGAGATGACAAGAGCACCGGGGAATAAAATGCTCCTGGAGAACCAAATCCTGTTGCTGCATGGGTTTGAATCCGCGGTCTTGTTCGACCAAAAACAATTTGCACTCAAACAACTCATTTAAGTGGATGATCAGAGACTTGTCGGAGTGTGTTCTGTGGAGACCCAAAAACTAATCACATTTGCTGGATATGGTTGGTTCCCTTCGAAACCACCGCACATTTTCTGTCAAGAGAACAATCTGAACTGACAATAAGCAAAATGTGTTCAAATGATGTGGAGTATTTCTATAGCACAGTACCTCTTCAAAATGTAATTTACTCCTAAAACCGCCCAGCCAGTTGCTACCAAATATGTAAAAGTCTCATAAACAGAAAATATCCGTTGTTTGTCCAGAAGCACAAGGACCGATCGATGGTGTAGTGTTTTAAAGTCTATCCAGGTCCCACACCATCAGACACTTCACTGGGAATGATCGGAAATCAGAGTTGATCTTACGAGTAGATTTTCTGTATACGAGATTTATGTTTATGGCGTTTTATTTCTATACTCAAGATTGCGGTTTTATCTATTGATGTGACATCTTCAGTCATACCCACCAGAACTTGTCTTAAAAAGGAATTGATCATCAGTTTATCGACTACGGACGCTTTATCATCCTGGCGTCCGAACGGCAGAATACAATGGTAATTTACGGAGAGCAAATTGGTGAGTTCGTTGTCTATAGTTATCTAGTTCCGGTCAGATGGCTCATGAACACAGTCTAGTGAGAAAGCTTTTTTACAGTGCCTACAACATCAGAACTTTTGATCTACTGGAAACTGATTAGAATTTCATCACGAAAACCCAAACAGGTAAGATTATCCCGAAAAATTTATTCAGTCTCTCAGGAAATGACAATGTGAACCAGCCGGTGGGAAGAAAACATGTTTTTCCTTTTTTTAAAAAAATGATCCAGTTTTTTTAACAAGAATACAGTAACGTGTGCTCCACTGCAAACCGAAGACCTACGGCAACCAGATATGCATAGCACAAACCCCTAAATGTCTAACATCCTATGATCATTCTGAGAGCCCTATTGTTCCAAAGGCAGCACACATCGACCCTGAATTCACTTATGGTTATTCTGTTAAGTATGCTTGCGAAATACGACTACCTTCGACACAAAGATTGACGGAATAGCATCCCTCCTCCAAATAAAGGTTTTGGAGCTGACTGACTCAGTCCGATTGGACAACATCAATTTCGGCGAGAAATCGTACAACAATTACAGCAAAGTGTTTTCTTTTAATATGTCACTGATTTGATTTAAATCGGTTATTCAAAATGCTCTAATACAGAACCTTAATTCCAGGCTGTTAGCAAATCCGAGCTGATCAAGTATGAAGATCTTGCTGGCTGCGCAGAGAAACAAACCACATGCCTTCCATGGCTTTAGCAACATTGTCCCACTTCAGCTTTCTGTAGTTTTTCCCAAGCACAGTGCCACAGGTAAACGGAAATTTTTTAACCTGGATAAGAAAAACAGTAGACAAAATGTCTACCTTCCACATTTGTCATTTTTCTGCTCATGTGAGTTATACAAGTAATTAATTTTGTATTGATTTCTCTTTAATTGATTTATTTTAATCATAAAGCAGGATGCAGACGGACATGTTTCTCCTAATTTTATTATCAAGCCGTTACACACTACTTACATCACAAATCCAAACTTGGACAGTGTGTTCGCGTTCTGAGGGTTAGTCTTGTTAATCGACAGAACAGCTTTGGAAGAATCATCGTATGATTCGGAAAATGGAAGCTTCATCTGTTCACTCTTCTTATGATTCAAAAGAGATTAAAGTAATGAACTTACTGCGGAGTGCTCAAGTATAGGAATGATTGGACAAGAGAACACCGGGCGCGCATACCTAATGAGCGGCAACAACCGCGAAACCTGCTGTGTTCCCCCGGGGAAACTGTTTATTGTCATCCACACACAACGCCATACTAATTACATCCAAAGGATCTTTAACTGGGGAAAAATATAGGTACTTTCAATATTGGCTGTATATTTCAAATTCTTATCTTAAGCCTGCTGAAGAAGCCATTGATTCACCTCAGGAAGCAAGGTCTAACCTGAGCTCATGAACTAAACTGGTTCAAGCACTTGAATTTCGGTGACACTACAGCCGAAATGTAATGCCCATTCGGATCACAGACCGAGAAAATGAATTTTAACCAGTCTCTTCGCTTATCAATGGACTGGCCTGCTAACCAATGGAAGGAGTAACTGACTAACAGAATTACTACTACTACCACTACTACTACTACTACCACACATCTTCCTTTGTTCTCCTTATTCTGTTCGCGCATAAATGTGATTTTAATAGCCTGAGGATGAAATTAGCAAAATCGTGTCTTTCTACACACATCTTTCTCTTGGAAAATCAACTAAACGGATCAATGGACGATGTTCGCTGCTCAGGTGCCTATCTTTATTGGTTATTCAAGAATCCCTAAGGCAATTTGGACCAACTTTGCCTGTCTTATTCAATGGAACTGGTCACTCAGTATCACTAGTGTATATCGACTGAAATATATATTTCCCTGGAGCATTCAGATGCTCGCGAGTTTTAAACGGAAGGTCGCTCATGAGCAACGGGAAATGAAACTCAGTTATAAATTAATATTAGTAGCACTATTTTTAATGCTTGTATACTAGTTTCTGCTCGGTAACACCATATTCTTTAGCCCACCCAATAAAAAACCTCGCGAATCTGGAGCACACCTTGTAAACTAAGCAAAGCTGATGTCGACGTACCGAGGAGAATCAAGAAATCAAGAATCAAGAAAAGTCTTCTGGATTTCAATAGATCAGGACTGGTAAGACAGCCTGTGTCAAACAACGAGACAGGCCTGGTAGGGAAGAGGAATAGAATAGGGGAAGGTTCCTTTTTTGGCATATTTTGAAAAAATGTAAATGATGAACGATAGTACACTGATAGACGTCGCCAATACTTGCCTTCAGTTTGTGGGTTTTTGTTAGATCGTTCCGGGCTACGTCGATAAACAGCCCATTTAACACTCGTGAAACTAAATAGAAGAGATACCAGTTCCAAGCTTGCCGAGTGTGATAGCTTACCAAGTGCTGAAGCAAATCCCTAGAAGGTCCCACAAACATTTTTGCATGCATTATTTTGGGAATTTGATAAACTTCAAATATGAGCATACTGCTAGATCTAGAAAGGACGTCTTATCAGTTTAAAGGCACTCAACTACGCTTGTTCAACGGACTCATCACTAGAAGGCAGCATCTTTGTGTACTGTGTTAACTTGTGTTCTCCTGTGACTCAAACAGCTAGGCAGAATGACTTTCCTAAGTCTAAGCTACAATAACGCCTCGCAGCTCAATGAGTGCAAGCCAGACAAAGTCCACTCTCTCCGAACTAGCTGATGGACAACCTCTAGTTCTAGCCACTGGGCGAATAATCATGGAACAAAACAGTTTACCGGCCTAAAAACCTCCACTGGGTAGACATAGGAGTGTAGTACCTTGGGTTTCTCTTGACGGTTGGTGAAGTCACCGCACTTAATTGAGCCGCTATCTTCACCAGCCCCCACCCAAAGGATACCGCCAGTCCACGTTCAGCTTTCTTCATTGGTTGCATGGGGCTAAAGACCGAATCCGAAACGCAGACCGATAGCAAAGCACCAACGAATACACTATGGGACTTTTACAACAATCAGGTCTCAAGTGACAAGAACAATATTCAAGAACATTGGGAAGTTTTTTCTCGGCTGCTCAGTTCACGTTCACGTACTGCGGTAATGCCCCACTGCCCTAAGGGTTAAACTTTCTAGTCAAAGGTTCCGGTTAAGGTTCGCAAAAGAAAACCCTTTCAGCTGTATGGGGAGCTGCAAAGTATTGTTTGCCCGGACATTTCCATCATTCCTCCTGTAAAGGGCCTTACTAACCTCCTCTCCTTTAATTTTAGATCAATCCAAAATGCCACGAATTATTGTGGCTCTAGGGAAAGCAGTAGTTCGGGGGTAGAACATAAATCAAAAGCACTTCTCACGCTTACGTGTTCACTTATTTTGGCTGTTTTCAATGTTCACACACTATATCAATTAGGGAAACTGGATGCCCCTGCTACAACTCTCAAACCATTCAAAATAGATGTTTGTTGTGTCTTCGAAACACGCATACAAACCCCAAATTCAATGGTCACTCTTCGCATCCTAGATACAACCTTTGTCTCTCGCTTCACTCTTCGAGTGTCGGTTGATCCGGTATCTGGTGCTCATGGTCAGGCTAAAGTAGGGATCGCTTTGAGCATAACAGCTGGGGATCTAATACGAGACTAGATTCCAGTAAGTGGTCGCAAGTGCTGAGTTTAGCTGGACTGTTCTGTACTCGTTAACAGAAACCGGCTGTAATTTCAATGTTCTTTGGTCGAGTCTGCCTATGCTCCCACTGACAGCAGTTCCTCTAAGACTAGGGTGAATTAAATCGGGATTTGTCTTACCTACAAATACGACGCCCAAGTTGACTTTTCGAGGTATTCCTAAAGGAAAGAAAGATTTCCGTTTGTTATCCCGGCCGATGGCACTGATAATGGCGATCATCACAAACAGCTGCCCCCTGGCCACAGATTGTTTCCGGCGAGTACGAACTTGTGCCATAGGAAGTGGCATACACCCATATGGCACCTAAATTTGGGCTACACTTGTGAATTGTGATTACACCTTGGTAAGTGTTTACATCTTGGATTTTGGTAGCCCCCAAGCCAAAGCCACCAGTTCCTCACAGTTGCTTCTAAACAATAACCGTTGATCTACTTTCCAGGCAGAACTTTCTACCCGACTGTCTATGCGGCCGGAGGTCCAGAAGCCAAACAAACGCTGGTACCAGATCAAGGAAGGCTTGTATGCTGCTTCCCATTTCACGCAACTCTCCGGTTCATGTAGGCCTCGTAAACGATGGATATCTTCGACATCAGTTGCTCTGTTATGTGGTCGCAAACTCGTTGCTCCTTATGCCACATTCAATGAGGCGTGAAAATCCCCGAGAAGCCAAATGACTAGGAGTTTGAGAAATGACCTTGGGTATTGGCTGACTGTGAAAAGTAAGGAAAAGAAGAAGGCTGCCTCTATCAGGACAATCACAAACTATACTGTTTGACTGTGAGTACCAGTTCACAGAAGCCTGATGTAAAAGATTTAGTCAAGGAATCAGACTGCTCAGTGATCCACTTTCAGGAAAGTCGTCTGGATCGTTGGGCGGAGCACTCTAAGAACAATTCAGTCGGCCTACTTTACAGTGGACATTTCGAATATACCTGCAAGGAAAACTATGCTGATAGACATCATTCCTCCATCGAAAATAGAGGTTATCCGGGAGGTAGCTCATTTGAAAGGTACAAAGCTGCTGGGGTGGATGGGTTATCTCCGACCCTTTTCATGGATAAGTCGAAGCAATGGTTTCGGAGTTGACAAAACTTCGTGTATTTTGAAATGCTGAGCATATTCTCATGGATTCGTGTAAACTGGTGGTTGTGCCGATTCACAAGAAAGGTGCCAGATTCTCTTGTGAAAACCACAAAGGAATTAGCTAAGTAAACGTCACATCCAAACTGCTCACCGAGCTAGTTCTCCACCGATTATCCAGCTCCCGCAAAAGGTATACACACATGAATCAAACTAGCCTTAGACCAGTTGTATCGATTAAATCTTTAAACTGCTACGAATTTAAGTGCACAGACACATCTTCTGTAGACCCACAACCTGTCTTCCTTGATCTGAGAGCAGCCTTCGACGCAGTCAACCACGCGGTTCTCTGAGGCTGACTCTTATTGGAGAGCGCGTCAGATAAATTTATTTCCCTTTTCCAACCCTTGTATTCGAACAACGAAAGCCGAGATCATACTTAAAATGACTTCTCATCAGAGTTCTCCACGAAAAGCAGCGTTCATCAGGGTTGTCTTCTACTGACCTTCCTTTTCAACTTTGTTATTGAAAGGCCACTTGAGATGGTTCTATCCTCGTTTGAGAATGGTAACACTTGATCTTTGCTCACGAAGTAAACTCTTTACACAGAATACACGGACGACACCCTTCTGCTGAGGGAAGAACCAGTTAGGTTAATTCTTTCTAGGCAGTCTAAGCAACGGTGGAGCAAAGTTCGGGATTGGTTTTGCACCTTCAGACTGTAGAATACAGCTACAGGCCTGGTTTGACTCTGTATCTAACTTTGTCTTGGCAAACGAAGCCCTAGCTGAAGTAGTTAAGATCTTTTACCTGGGAAGTTTCATCTCACCAGGTAGTCAGGTGGTCGGGTAAGGCATCTTCGAACACACAGAAGGTGAGTTTGACTTTGTCAACCTCAGTCATTTGGGACACCGAAGTGACATCCGGTTGTCTATCACGGGTGGAGTGTACACTGCAACAGTTAGATTTGTTCTTTTATACTACTCAGAAACATGACTGTCACTGGTAGAAGAAAGGTGAAGACTGTAGGTGTTTATGTATCGACCTTTTCGTAGTGTTGCTCGAATATACTGAAAACACCGTGTCAGCAATGCTATGGTTATGCATGGGATTTTGGGAACCAGTGTTCAGTCATAGAAAAAAATACTGAACCCTAACCTGTTAATGTGGCTGGGACATGCGTTAAGCTTGCCTACCGATAGGCTTCCTAGCTGCACGCTGTTCTCCGAAGTAGACATTGGTCATAGGTTAGGTCGAGGTGGTCAGCCCATGCCATGGCGGAAGGGCGTGACATCTTAATTAGTAGACTTAACCAAGAAGTGCATGTTAGACATCCGACTTGGGATCAACGAGACTCGCCGATCAAGTGGTTGAAAACAATAAGCTATATGGCTTGGTGTCTTGGTCAGTAGTATAGTTGCATTCGGTCTTTTTATTTTTCTTTGAGTCAGTTTTACTACTTTATCTTCGGCTCTCTTTTCTCCAAGCTTCTGTTCATTATGCCCTCAGATAGAGGAGGCTGGGAGATAGCAACTAAAACAAAAGCAAACAAAAGTGCTAGGATGATAATTGAATGAACTGAACTGAACTGAACTGAACTGAACTGAACTGAACTGAACTGAACTGAACTGAACTGAACTGAACTGAACTGAACTGAACTGAACTGAACTGAACTGAACTGAACTGAACTGAACTGAACTGAACTGAACTGAACTGAACTGAACTGAACTGAACTGAACTGAACTGAACTGAACTGAACTGAACTGAACTGAACTGAACTGAACTGAACTGAACTGAACTGAACTGAACTGAACTGAACTGAACTGAACTGAACTGAACTGAACTGAACTGAACTGAACTGAACTGAACTGAACTGAACTGAACTGAACTGAACTGAACTGAACTGAACTGAACTGAACTGAACTGAACTGAACTGAACTGAACTGAACTGAACTGAACTGAACTGAACTGAACTGAACTGAACTGAACTGAACTGAACTGAACTGAACTGAACTGAACTGAACTGAACTGAACTGAACTGAACTGAACTGAACTGAACTGAACTGAACTGAACTGAACTGAACTGAACTGAACTGAACTGAACTGAATTCGACTGACTCTATTGGCGATAAATTTCGATAGCTGTGAACGGAATTACTCAACCTTTGCCTAATTGTAAAATTTCACAGGGGATTAAAATAAATGCTTAGGATTACCAGCAGTTACAAATTGAGCATATTTCAATCGAAGATCTGACAATTTCTTCCCAAACTATGGACGGAGGGAAAGGAAAAGTCTGTTGTTTGTAAATAAACCAAAAACTCATTTTTTCCAACTCTTCAACTATTATTTGTACCTGTAACTTCTGCTGACTACAGTTCGTCTTAGCGCTAACTTCGGCTTTTCTGCCTATTCCGTTATTCTTAGTGAAGAGTTGAAGTGTTCTTGTTGTTAAGAATTACCAGTGCTATTGAAAATATTCTAAGATCATACCCGAATATCACCTGTGTACAAATGAACGATTTGGGCCAAAGGGAACTATTAACCGGATGACTTGAAGAGAGTTCAATTCATGTAGTGTCATGTAGTTTTTGGTAGAAATAAATATCGGGCTCCGTGTGCTCAAAAGAAATTTATGATCAGTTTGAGTGTCTGTTAGAAAGCTCTTCTTATTGCATGCTTGCGCATAAAGGTAATGGATGGGGTAAACCCCATAGCCACAAAAGCCCATCGAACTCCAGAGATAATCACCAACCAGACTCTGAAGCTTGGAGTGGAGAACCATATTAGGTCCTTATAAGTCAGGAGAGGTAACTGGATTACTGTCTACCGACAAAGCAACGGTTGATGATGTGGATTCAAACCTCTGACCTACGAAGCCTTAAGCAAACGATCTAAACCACTCGATCACCACGGGCAAGCTACGCTCCTTAAAATCTATCTTAAAAGTACAAACTCCAAGTTCGTAATATAAAACCAAATTGGAAGTCTAGGTAAGTAATTGTGAACCGGCAACTTTGTGTTCTTTCCGACTGATGCGTATTTTCAAAAGCTTTTTTGACAAGTAAGAGCAACATTAGGTGGTAAAATCTATTCCGATGTGAAAATCATGGAGGCGGTTGTATTCTCATGTTCTCATCGGCTGGAAAAAGTCCTTCATTTTTCACAGTAGACAATGCCGAGGCTGTCATATTGCCCATTGCCCACGAACAGTTAAGAGCTGGAAAATGCAACTATTGGTTAGTGTTTACCTAGGACTGTGAAAGTATTTGAAGACTGGTTGTGAATTAAAAATCGTTTACCGCACTTTTTCCTGTCAAAACAATTTCTCCGTGAATTCATTCTCGAACCCGTACCATCACGAATAGCTGGACGGAAAGAAAGCTGCTTGTGGGGCAACCAAAGCAAGAGAAAAGGAGCATGAGATTTCGTAGGCCCGATTTATTTACTGGGCTTTCGCAACTGAAGGTGTTCTTGTTACGTCAGCAGTGAAACTAGCATGCAATTTCATCGGTCTTTTGTTACGTGCACTAAATCACCCGCGTGAGTTTAAGTTGCAAACGTAGATCGCTTTTGGGAAGACAGAGCATAATAACCTAAGCGGTTTCGTCTGCATGTAATCTGACTGTTCCCGAATTACTAGTAGGTACCTCTTAAACAGCAGATATGCGGACTTTTATCTCACATAGTGTCTAAAAGTTCGCATGGGCAACAAACATACTTCAGACAACTCGCTATCTTCCTTGTCGGACCCAAAGTGGATGGTCCGTTTTCAGAGTAACCTAGGCGCAAGGCCTTTGAGAGTAGAACTCAAAATGGCAACTGGCCCTTGTTTTGGTGTTTGACTGCAGGCAAAGGGGAGAACACAGGTTGGAGTTTTACCACTTCGAAGGTGAATCTCACCGTCACAACCAAAGTACTGATGTAGCACAGAATAGAAGCAGAGCTAAGATCTAAGCAGAAGTTCATACCAAGAACTATACATCGCAAAGACATTTTAGAAATGCTACCAGAGTGTGTATTCTTAGCCGGAGTAATGAACAAAGGTGAGCAGTTTTGTCACCTTTTGATTATCTCCTCAAATGCTCACATATTTCACTCTGCATATTGTGACTAGAGCGCGTGTGTGTGTATGTTTGTTTGTTTGTTTGTTTGTTTGTTTTTGTGTGTGTGCGTGCGATATTTTGTATTATTTGGGATTATTCTCAAGAGTTCACGAGAAGTTTCTGAATGGAGTAGAGTGGGCGAAACTTGTCACCAAAGAGTTGACTGATTCCGATTGCATAATGGTTCCTCTTTTCTTCCTTTCTCGCTACTTCCTACTTGGAATCTTCTGTGAGACCAGATTCATTTCAAATTACAAACAACTAAAGACAATAGAGTCACTGAGGTGTTACAACAGAAGGTGAGCTTAAACAGCTGAACGCAACTGGGCTGGGTATGACCCTGACAGAAACATCTGACTTTGATAAAACGGTACTTTCATCGACCGCACAGTCAACTGGGTAGTTGTGAATACAATCACAGCATCTACATCGTTATGGCTGTGAGGTTTAGCTGACTTCTAACGTTTTCTGATTACACGGATCACATCTTCATATCAGTAAGAAAGTTTTCAATACATTTTCCTCTTCGACTCAGTAGGCTGAATATTCTTTCTTGATTTATAGAGCTATATTGTGCCACGAATAATGTTAGATATCAATTTGATATCAGAGTATTATTTAGGCATTTTTGTTGTTTTCTTCCTGTCACGTATACCTTCCTCTCCCAGAGAAACAGTATTTGCACAGTATTTAAAAAGTACTTTACTGCGACAAAGTTAACGTAGTTTAAATATTGTCCTACTCAGAGATCTTTTTGCTAAACTGGCCTAACTGAACCATTTTCGCTGTGGAAACAGTGAATGTCTGAAAACCTTAGAAAGTAATTTTACGCGCTGTGAATTGTCAGCTTTCTATTTGGATGCAGATTATTGTTTTTTGTTCTCTGTGTGGCTCAGTCAGAAAAAGGTCCGGATCAGCTTTCCGCCCCATCTACTTTGTTGCGGGAGCTGCGATTGCATTCACGACTACCCGGTTAATTCTGACATCGGGAATGAGCAGTCGCATATCCAAGCGAATTCAATAAATCAAATGTGAGTGCTCAGCCACCCACGTTGACAGAATAGAAATACAGATACGTTATCGAAAGGGGGAACACATTCCATTTTGGCTCCAGAAGAGAAAGAACAACAAGTTCAACACAGCTGCATAATCAGTCGAGCAGAAGTCAGATTGGCCGTTGACTGCCCGGTATATTCATGAGACAAGGCATTGCGCTATTGCAAGTCAGGTGTTCAGAATGATCTACTCGACCACAAACGCCAGACTTATAGGGTAAGTAGACGTGTTCTTAATCTTTACACACCACTGTGCAAACAACGTGAAACTGGCATCTGTTTATCCTTGTCTCGATAATGTACTGTGATAACTGTTGTGCACTTACCCAATAGATTTGCCTATGTCCTAGCGTAAATGATTTCGTCTTTGTTTCTTATCAATCCATTCATCTTTTTGCTACAAAAAATAATAACTTTGATTACTGCATGCTCTTTGTAAAGAAGCAGCATAGTGATCCAGAATACATCACAGTCTGCGTTTCTATCATTTATTTTTAAATTTTTAGCACAGAAATCTTGCTTTTTTTCTGATAAGATTCTACTTAGTCAATGACCTTGAAGACCTGCCTAGGATCCACTTGCTATTCTGCGTTGACAAAGCGACCGAGAAAGTGCTGTTGATCCTATTCAAACTGCACTGGTAAAGTAACTAGGATGATTTTCCCCTTTGAAGGCAAGCTTACTTCGAGTGCCATAATCAGCAGTGAGTACCAGATAAACAAATCTCAATGAGTGAACAATCAGTGATGGGTTAAGCAACCGTTGCTGCCGGTTCTTGTTCATCATAAGGATCACAGAAGAGCTCTGAAGATGTCTATTCCATCCCCACCCCTCCCCCCCCCCCTCCACACACACACCCACACACAAAAGTCGAGTTCTGATGTATCCTCCCAGTCTTCGAACAGACTTTAATCCCTTCTAAGCTGCATCGGTTTAATAATGGATTACTTAAAGACAGTGAATCGTCTGAACCATTTGTTTATTCCCTATGTGGTCATGGGCATTTTTGCGGAATTACCGGAACTAACTTATTTCACTTCACGAATAAATTCAATGAGGTAATTATTCAAACAGCATTTCGTTTTCATTTCTCCTAACCTGTTATTTTTCCCACTTTTCACAAACTTTCATTGGACTGTTTTGATGAAGCATAGTCAACCGCGAAACAGCTGGAATTTCTCTACCGATAGAAGGTAGCCGTTATGATAAAATGGGATCCCCTACCGAATTAGGAATGGCTGAAGATAAAAGGAAATTGATTTCAAAGGGAAAAATAAATCGAATCGTGCCCGAATTTTGAACATACCGGATAAAATAGCCAGATTTTCACTGACCATTCTTGCCTCGATATTGAATAATTCATCGGTCATTCACTAATAGGACCTTTTATTAGTACATGCACACTGGATTTCAGATAGAACTCAAATTAATGTATACCTAAATAAAAGTCCTATAAGTTAACTATAGTAAGTCTACTGGTATTCCGCAGTGGTTCGTTTTTATTCAGTGCAAAACTGCGCAGTACAGAAACAAACGCCAGCTTGTTATTGAAAAACTCTCATTTCAATGTGAAAATTCTCACACTGAATGCTTGCTACAAATTAATTGGTATAATTGGTGGATGTACATAACAATAAACAAACATGGCGTCCAATGTTATTCTGAAGACTTACTCACTGAGGCTCGATCGATAAAATAAGGTCTCTTTATGGATAATAGTGATTCTGAAGGGTTTATTTTATTTCCTTTTGAGATTAGATGTGTCACAGAAGCGTGACACTTCGGAACCATGGAAGTGTGATTTACCAGGAGAAGGACTTCTTTTGATAGATCGCGTGGAATATGAATGCTCCTATTTATCTATACAGGTAGGAACTCGGCTAAGCGGAACACACACTTGAAATGTTCAGCGCAAATTTGTTCTCCACTAGTGGTATTCATAAACTGACCTACACGCGGTTCGTGAATTTCGTCAATTCTGCTATTCGCTCCCATTCATTGTCAGTGGAAATAACGTTGCTATTAGTTATTGCTGTTTGATTCGAACGATTCGTTTCACAGTCGATAAAAAACCTAGATAATCACCACAACTATAAGCTTCCGGTCAAAATGCTTACGTCAAAATGTGCGTGACACGTTTACTCGACCGCTCACTGGAAATTTGGAACTTTCGTCAAATATTTTCGTCTCCTCTCATTCTGGGTTTAATGGTGTACATTGTGTGTCAGTGTTTGCTCAAGTTGTTTTGTCCAGCTGCCAAGGATGAGAAAAGCAGAATTTTTTGCCGTGTTCATTGCCATTCAAATCCGGCCGGCCAATCAATAATGGGATAGGTTGATATCGTTGTTCTCGTACAACATCCCAGAGCAGTATCTCGTGTGAAAACGAATGAATAAAGATTTAGGAGGAAAGCAGAATTAATCTCGTTTGTCAGCCTCATCATCCCATTCTATTGCTTCACGCGGCACCAACTGTATTTACCACCTTTACAACCAAAGCTGTCTCAAGTCCATAAGCCAAGCCAAGTATCTTTACTAGGCGATTTCCCAAACTGTTTTTTAGCAGATATAACTTACTGAGCTACAGGACTGCTCTCGGTCGTTTACAAAGTCTGTGTCATACTGTCACACATCTCACCATTGCTAGCCCAGTCTTACCATCTGGGAGAAATATGATGTCATGGGTGGCCATAAAAATGTGCCTTAAAAGTAGTGACTCGGGAAAAGGTGACCAGATTAACCTAGATAGTAACGACGTGATAACTGGGTAGGGAGGATATTTCCCAGTGGGTCGGAGTGGACGTAAAACAAGAGTTAACTAAAGCATTCTTTTAGATCGTACGGTACCCTGAGCTCGAGTGCTGAACGAAGCTCTGTCGGCAAAGTACTCAGTTTACTTTCTTCGAGTTTTCCCATAATGATTCACACCTGAGCGTCGAATCATCACTCTATCCCTAGCGACACACAGTGGGATTTATGTTGTGGTCTAAAGCCTAAAGACATCTTCATGAAACCCAATTGGTGTGAGCACATGCTTATATATCCAAACGTTAATAGTCTTTGACCCCGGCAGGACTCGAACCCACGCACGTTTACCACCTTCGTTTTAGAGCCGTGAGTACCATACCAGCTGCGCTACGAGGCCATGCAGGAGGACTTTCGACTTTTGGCATATGGATCAAAAAATATACCCGCCCAAACTACAGTAGCACATGGCATCCACCACAATGAACTAGCTCGTAGTTTGACTGCCTACAGCAGGATTTCCCTTTGTACTAACCGGACTCCACCAGTTCCGTGTATTTGTCCACACGTTTACATACTACTTACTATCAATATAAGAGCTTGCACATGCAGCCTCGTTGTTCGTTGGGTTAGCAGTGACCCAGACACGAATATCTAGAAGAAATCACAGTTGTGATTCATTTGTGAGCTCTTCAATGAAAAGTATCCATTCACACTCCAGACGGTTCAAATTAGATATTAGTGAACATATAACATCGGAGTGTACAAGTATGAGGACGAGTGGGCAGAGGAGTACCGGGTACGCATACCTGATGAGCGGCAACAACCGCGAAAGCTGTCGTGTGCTTCCGGGGAAATTTTGTCCACAAAGCCTACATACTACTTACCATCAATATATATATATATATATATATATATATATATATATATATATATGTGGTGTGAAATGAATGCGACGAACATAGTGACTCCCGCGCTCAGCATAGAACGCAATAAGCTTATTTATTAAAGAATGCTACAGGGAAACTGGAGTGGTCTTCACTAACAAAAATACATCTATAGACGAACACGGAACCATAAAAGACATTGAACAGGAGGATTAAATGAAAGCTGAGTTTGCCATCCACGACCTTTTTCAATTTACCAAATGATAAGGCCGTTTGGTTCGCCCCTAAAGCCGGTGGTCCTCAGCAGAAAAGGTCAAAAACGGTATGATTCTTAAAATGGACTCCAAGTTCATGCGTGTTCCTTACAATTCAGATCAGACTAAGATGATGAACCTATGGTGGAGTACTTAACCATAAGGATGACTGGGCAGAAGAGTACCGGGTACGCATAACTGATGAGCGGTTATGACCACGAAACCGGTCTTGTGCTTTCGGGGGAATTTTTTCCTGTCACCCAGATACGGTATCATGCTACTTATATCGTAAGTCCATACTTGGGGCCATAGGTCCTCGTTCTGCAGGTTAGCCGTGTTAACCGACTAATTAACTATGGAAGAATCACCGTGTGGTTCTAAAAATGGACTCTCCATCGATGCAAGCTCCATACGATTCGAATGAGATCACAGCTGTCAACTGAATATCCCTCGTTGCTCATAAGACCAGGTGGCCAGAATTTAAAAGAACAAAACCTTCTGAGGTAAAACTATACCCATCGGAGCCGTATTATTACGGTCGACTTTAGTTGTTTTTCATGTACCGTCCGTGAGAACGTGTTTTGTGTTTATCTGCCAATGTGACAACTCCATAAGATCTGAAATGGTCGTATTCTGATTGCTTTTTTTCAACGGCAGCAAGTGTGTGGTTTTAGTTGCTTAATTTCATAAGTTTTTCCACCAGTATTATGCTTCTACTTAGTTCTGTAGACATTAGGACAACGGTTTAGTCAAGCCAATTCAAGTCGATTATTCGCTTTATCCACCTCGATGAGTGAATATTACGCAGATGGGACATGATGAAGTCCGTCAGATTTCTGGAAGGTGTACCACGTGCTCCAGATAAGTGTTTGGGGGAACACTTTATTGTAGAGATTTCTTTAGCTTTTAGTCCCACCAAGAAGACAACAGAGGAATACAGCCAGTAAGGTAATATTCAGGAAAAGACAAAACTTCGAAGGAAGTAGTACAGATTGTTAGCCATTGAGAAAACTATTGGTAATGCGGACGGAAAGGACCGTCTTTGAGCCTATCCGATTTTCTGAGAATCTGTCAATACAGAAAGAAGACAAATAATGCCAGGTGTTAACAACTCAGCTATTCTTATCCTTTGCCTACGTAAAAATAGTCTGAAATTTATACAGAACTGTGTTGACAACTACAATGGATGATTAGAATGAAACGTTAAAATCTCGCTTTATTGGTCTTCTTTATGTACTGACTCACTGGACAAAGGATACTGAGAGCCTCCACTTTTGAGAATCATTCAAAATGAATCTCTGCACTTCAGCCCATTGTTCCCTCTGAGCCACCCAGAGGATTAACAAGTCAGTTGCAGATTATCTAGGGGAAACCATAGACACGTCCTGTGGGATTTGCGATGTAATATATTCAATACAAGTGGTTACCAGGAGAGAAGCAAGTTCAGCGGAAATATGGTTTGTTTATCTGGGATCACTGCTCTTTTGCTATGTGATGTGAAGTCTACTTGTAACAATATTCCAAGAAACATTGATAAATTCAAATTTTCCATGTGAATTACGCAGTTTCTAAACCAAAGGGGAAAGACAAAAATGTAGTGCAGTGTAGAAACACTTTAACCGATCAAAAACAGTCTCCTTTCCGAGTATTCCACCAAAACCAGTAAATGTGGGAAGTTATCCAATGAACATCAAATGAAGGCGAATGAAGTTAACTATGAAACATAGACGTAGAAAATACGGATAAATAACTCCGTAATTCCCATCAAAGTACAAAAGGAACATCAACTTTGTAGGGCTCGATCACCATCCAAGTTAGTATTCTGAAACTAGTTTCAAAAACCCTGAAATAGTCAGATAGATTCGATGGAAGAAGAACTGGCAACTCAAGTGCTTTAGCCCTGACGAGACTATGATCTATGTACAAAAACTTTTGAAGAGCACGAATTCACATTCCAGTCAGTAGAGAGGAAGTGCTGAACAGCTTACTGAATAAAATGTATTTTTCCTATAGACTCGTCTAATGGATCATGTTCAAATGGATTCTGATACGGGGTAAAGTAGACAACTGTATCAGTGCGGTGTACGGAAAATGTGGCTGGTAAAATCTTGTTGGCAATAAAGCCAGTTCTCCGGAAAATTTCTAAAACCATATTTAGTATCTGAATCAGATGTATTCAGAGACTTTCTCAGTGGGTCCCTTTGAGTAGTACATAAGTTTTCTTTCCGGGAAATTGATGGGACTCTTTTACAATATCAGACTGCACACTTTTTCTTTTATCAGTTACTAACCTCTAGAGTATGATAATATAATCACAATGGAATACCGCACCGAGCACCATTTTTGTATGTCTAGTAGACTGGTGGACCATACTTTGTCTTTCCGTTACTTTCACATTCAGCGTTATATCAAGATGGAATAAAACGCCGTCATTCAACATTGCAGGCTACGATGACGACAACTTGAAGCCAGTATTCTGATGAAATAAGCCAACGCAAAGCTCAGAGACGTCTGTTTTTAGGTGCCTACATTTAGTAGACTGCCAAGTTCATTGTGATAGTCAAGTGACGAGAAAATCGATAAGGGCTTCACCGCCTCGATTAGCAGTTCTGACGAATGAGCGCTGTCTCTACCGCGAGATCCGGTGACTTTGTTTACCCTTTATGATGGATCCCCTTTTTTCTCCATTTGTTCATGAACTGGAATATGGAGAAACAGTATGTCTCACGTGACTGATACGGCTTATGCACAAATAAAACAGATCGAGGGGCTGCGAATAAAAACACTCCAATACAAGCACGTAGTTTTTTTGGAGCCTCGGCGATACTAGTTGGTGAACTAATCTGTCTTTTTTTCATGGGTGAAATACTACAGTCAACTTTATATTTTTTGTATTCTGAATGAATTAAGGAAAATGACCACCTACGGCACCAAACCGCTCCATAAGTTGACCATTATCCGTCCATAAAACTATGTGACGTTCATTAGATTGAAAAGTGACAGATAGTTCATTGTTCATCATCTAAGATCGACTGGGTGAGGAATAAAAGAATGCTAGTTTTGCTGACCCAAATGTGCCGTTATCTCACAGACCATAGCTTTATAGCAAGAGTGACCGGTTTACTAATTTCTATCAACGACTCGATATCATAAGCCTCGTGTCAAGGTCTTTCGTTGTAGTTCTTCTGATAAGAATAAAATGACGAGAGGATTACAAGAAAAGATCACGTGACATGCAAAAGGAGTTGACCTCATAACTAAGGTCGATGTTTCTTTTTTCTTCCGATCCCGATGCCACAGAGATAGAAAAAATTCCGTAATGTTTAGTTGATGCACTTTTGTTCTAGCAATACGGTGTCAAATGGCTCAGATCGAAGCTTATTTTAAAGACCTACTGTGAAAGTATGGTATGACAAATCGTTCGTCTGATGGCTTAGTTGCATTGGCTCACAGGGAGCCTGCACCGTCCCGCGCCGAGCCCACGAAACGAAGAACGACTGGATGGTCGATTGACAGTGTGAATTAATTGAATGAGAGACGAATTCTGCCATCGTTGTCTAAGCCTCGAGGCTTGATCGCCCACGCTAGTCTGACCAAAACCTAATATGCAACGACTGGGTACATCGACCAACGACCTAAATATCCCATGTTTTACCAGTAAACTGATACGATTCGCAGGCAGAAAAAACTTCTCACTACAGGTAGTGGGACCGTTGAAAACTGCCATGCATTTTTTTCTTTGTAAAACATGAATTACCATATTTCTTGATCTAGAAAATACGTTTTTTGTAAATCTGAGGAGTAAATAATTTGAACCATTTGTTGCGGCTGACTTTGTCAAAGCCGAAAATAATCGCTCGAATAAGTGTCGGGAAATTCGCCAGGTATGAGATATTTTGATGTAATTTCCACATCGCACCAAATAAAGCTTTACACGATTCTCCACGTGCCCGCCAAAACATAATAGTTAGGGTTTTTGGAACAAGAGCAACGCAGGAAACCTGACCGGTGGTGTTCAAACCACCACCGCCATGAACTATGTCTCAGACTGGAATCCAGCTGCTGCTGTTGCGGCTGCAGCCACTTCCCCAAATGGAGGTATCCAGCTGGCCATGGCTTCCTTCCGGAAATAGTGTACCATGATTACGTACTAATCACAAAATCAAGCAATGAAAAATACAAAAGACTAACGGAATATATAGGAAAACTTTTTTCTCCAGTAAAAGTGATACGTTGTCAGCTGAGACAGATGCGGGAATCTAGTCACTAACATCTTCCGCCACAAATAACTGAAAAAACTGAAGGAAATAAAAATTAGGTAGATGTGGACAAAAACTAACAGTCTGGAATTCTTATACCATTTTACGGTCAAGGTCCTGTAGTACAGCTGAAGAAAAGTCAACCCAAAGTATTATCCAGAAGAACCGTGGGACTCGCTGAACGAAGTACAGATATCGGAAGAGGATCACGTACTACCTCGTACAAGATCTAGGGGAAAATCAAAAGGCCTATTAACTGAGCAGGGGGCGCTCAACTTAGAGGAATCAGTACCTAATGACGGTGAATGAAATGATATAAATCATACCATATATCATTATGAGATGAGCCTTTGCGAGCAAAGTTCGGTTCTTCAGAAGGCACCAATCTGAACACCCTGATCCTGAGTCTCAGGAAGTAAGGTCTGCTGATTATCCTCAATACGGACGAAATAACGGTACAAAGTATTATAGTGATAGATAAGGGTAGCCTTGTGATTCATCTGTTAGGGAACACATGATAATGAGACGGGCGTAGCGTTTACGTGTGAGTTCGAATCCTGTCGGGTTCAGTGACATTCAACACCGAGATCAAAGCAACTTTTTTAACATCTGTGGAACTACATTGCATAATTCTGCAGCAGTTATCGCAAGGATTCCATCGTGAAATGCGCTTCGCAATCAGGATATCTTCACAGCGTTCCGTACTGTATTAGTAAAACTAGTAAAATTACGTAACTTTAGTTATATCTATTCACTGTGATTCTGTCCTGATGCTTGGCCTTTCACAAACATGACGTTGGCTATCAGAGTAAGATTATTTGAGCATGAAGAAAAACTAATTGTACCCTTTTCCACTAAAGACAACTAGAGGTCTAATCAAAACAGAGGTAAACGGGCATTGGATTGTTTGCTTGCATGACGGCATTGACGAATTGGTAGTGTATAGATTTATATATAATAAAAAGTAATTAGTGGCAAGGTTTTAGAGCTTTGGCATTTGTGGTTTACTTTGATCCAGCGAGTGAATATTCCTGAAATTCAGAAGATACTAATCGGTCTCAACCATGGCAAATTATGAGCCGCAGAGGAAGAAAGAAACAGAATCCATTTAAATTGAAGTAACTCAAATAATAATGAAAGCCCCAAGTCAATATATACTAGTAATCGATGGTTCTGTTTCTATTCTCCAAAACTGCATTGTAGTCTACAAAGCTGGCTATGAAATCATTTACTATCTTGTGCTCCATGCCACTTTTCATATGTCCGCTGTGGGGTAGCTCACTGACTTCTCTCCTCGGAACAAAGAACATGCTTTCGATGACTCCTGGATCTGGCTGTTTAGTGGCAACTAGACGAATCCGACCTTCAAGTTGAGCATAATTCCTGAAGTCTAAGTATTCAACAGAAAAACCTTCTCGTACAAATTTATTTCCAAGTCGCCCGTGAAACCTGGCACGCACAATATTTTGGGTTCATCTCAACTGAGATCTACTGCATTTCCAACCTTCATAGGTCATATTCATCCACAGGTTTTCATCAAAACTGTTAACTCAAATAAACTATCCCCCTTGTGTAGGATCCATACCAACCAGTTTCGTAAAAGATATCCTTCTTTTGTGATATGCACAGTTCTACTAAGAGGGGTAAATTGCTAGTAAGCATCGTATAAATGAGGTACTTTTACAATCTATTTTACTTCGGCGATGATGAAATCAGAGCCATAATCACCGACTTACTTCTATGCTCCTGGTGGTAAGGTGTGAAGGCGAACAACAGAAATCTATTAGTTTTAAGATTCACCTTCAAATCTACGGTCACATAAAGACGCGAGACGGTTGGATTGCAAGTCGTCCTTTCAGCTATCCGCCTTAGCTTGCGGATGCACAATAAGAAATTTGTGAGAACAGTTTTAAACAGGTATCATCCTATTTCTTTCAGACGTACAAGATTAGGGACGCGTTCTTGGAAGTGTGTTGGTGGTCTCTACGAGTGGCCCACATAAGGCATAGTTTTACGTGCACGTTACCTCACTAGTGGTCGGAGACGATTGATTGTATCAGGAAAAGTGGATAGACTTTCCCAGTGCCTTTCTTTTTATGAGTGTGTGCTAGTTGAAAGCGAAAGTAAACACGTTTATATTATAATCAGATCTCATTCTCGTGCGTCCCACTGCTTCTAGCTTTTTTGACGAGCAGCCAGCATTCCTAATTTAATATGATGCTATGGCAAAAAATGGATTATTTTCTTCTGTGGGTGAATTTCACTGATGCCATAATCTTGACTGTTCAGTATTCGCAAAATCAACGCTGATGAATCTCGGGTATTTCAACTAAGGCTTCGTATTCGTTGGACTATTTTCACTACCAGCGGATGCTGGCGATAAAGCGTGCCCATTCGGCCTTTTAAATAGCGGTATTTTTTAAGATAATATTAAGTGACACTTCTTCCAAGAAAATGATTTTGCCAAAGGGAGCCTTTATTCAACACTCAGCTGCAGAAAGAATATAAGGCAAGTTAAATACCGATTGTCCGAAGTTCAGGTTTATTATTGCTCCTACTCATGGACTAGAAAGCATGCTAGATTCTCGGTACTGATGCTGTAGAGCTTGATGGTATCTAACAGACGAAACACAGCTTAATTTAGTCCATTTGTTTTACTCTTCAGTAATGGGGATTGTCATTTGTTCAAATGTATGCATTTATTTCTAAAGCTGTTTTACTCCTGGGCAAGTTTTTCTTTTTCTCCGTAAATTACTCACTACAGCAGTTTAATTTCGTCTGGTCAAACGAGATTTCCCGTTTATTGCGATACAGATTCCGTTGGACAGAGTGAAGGTTCAGCTGTGTTGTCCTCCTCACTCAAAAGTGCTTAATGCTATTTCTCACTTTGTGTATCAATTAGAATGGGAGATTTTTTCAAAATTCTAATCTACGAAAGAGCACCGCTTGCGCTAACGATCCGTCTTCTTCTAGTGACGAGAGGAAAGTTATCACTGATCGACCACGAGATTTAGCAGTGTGTACGTTCTGTTGAAAAAAATACCGCTTAGCAAGCATTTGTATCATGGAGAAAGAACTGAAAATTTGTGTGGAACTAACCTTTAATCTAAAGGGTCATAGCAAAAGTAGGCATTGGTCAGTTTTGTTTGTGGTACTGCCTGTTTAGCGTAAACGGACTAGAAATTTCTATAGTGGTTTATATTCTCCGAGGAAGTAAAGTATGACAGGTTGTTGACATACTGCTCTATCTGAAAGCAACTAGGGCTCAACGATTCACCAATTAGTGGCTTTATTTTGAGGACTTAATAGTACATATCATCGGAAAATATTTGCAAGTCATTCAGTAGTAAAGTACAGTTCAGACGGACAACTTTCCAACACATTGTCGCAACTTTCGAATTCGGCAACAGTTGCAGTCTTCACTTTCAGCATGGAAAACCCATGGAATAAACAATTCCATGTTGATCTTTCAAAAGGAATATAGAAAGCACCGAAAATGACCCGGTAGGAAAACATGAATGAACTGGGCATTTTCAAAACGAGAAGTAACGAAGTTGGTCGTTGTAAAATGTTCGCTAGCTTCATTTCGAATTATGATGCAAACTTTGTGACTGCTTTTCGAAGAATCACTGGGAGCGCCCATTTTCATGGATTGCTCTCGGAGTCGCACAGTTTGTGGGCTTTCGTGTAGCTGTAAAACTACCTTGAGTGGTTCCTAAAGAGATACTTCAATTGACAGAAAAATAGAATGGAGCATCGGACCTCTAGTTTCATTTACGTTGTTCTATATTCACCAAAGTTGTTAAACTTCTTGGCGGATGTTGTCATATTCCCGAACTTTGTGAATAAATATGAAAACAGTTTATGAGTACAGATCTTGGTCCCATAGCATTGGCAACTCATTCTTTCAGGACCTAAAGTTTTACTCGCTACAACACGTCGAGTCTCGTATCTGATAAGTCCAGTTCAGAAACACGAGAGTGACTTAAGTTCGAAAGTGGTTCATATTTGTATGTTTAACGTATAAGAATATCTTGTTGGATATTTATTGATTTGTCGTTCTTCTCATTATAAACAAAATAGCTGTGGCGCATTCACGGTTTATTGTGAACAGAAGGGGTATAGCGATGAGTGTAACTTACCAGACCAAATATGGCACCAATTTTATTCGCTGCCATTGAAGTCTGAGAACAACTTTGAGTTATCAGACCTCGTATCTATGCGGTTTGTGATTTCAAAGTAATAAATACATGTAGTAAAATAATATGAACGATACGGTACAAGAAGTAAAAAAAAGATCAACCATACTTTTCTTTCGTCTCATTCATAATGTTGCGGGGAATGCTGAAGAAACAGAACAGTGCGAATACCAAACCGATTGGGCTAATCAATCGAGAGCCACGGACCAAAGAAAAGACTGCGAATATATCGGAAGCATCCCGAAGCAAACAAAAAAGGCATACGGACCGGCAGATGGGAGGCAGCGAGATTTCAGACAACTAACAAGATAGTCCATTTGAGGAGCTACCGAGTAAACCGTCAGCCGCAATAACTGGACAAGCCGAACAGAAATAGCCCACAGAAGAACCAAGCTAATGGCTACGGGCAACTGACAAGAAAGCAGCCGAAATATTCAGGCATCCGGCGGATCAATGTTGTTGCAGCGCAGTCTGGAAAACAGGCAACGTAGACGATTGTACAGGTTTCATGGACTTGACTTGTTTGGCCGTCCAAATACAGGTATCCTAATCCGTCTTGCAGTTCTCGTTACAATAACAATGAAGGTGGTCGCCTTCCGTGGTGGATTACAAAGTACCCAATACTACTTGCTAGAGAAAACAAACATCTCACACGCGGAATTCCGAATTAAGTAACGAGGTATATCTCCATTATCATTCATGACCGGACTTGTGATCTTTTAATATTTCTCAGACGGTAAATTCCGATACTTCATACAGAATCGAAGCGTCTCTTTTAATGGAGACCTGAGAGAGACTGTACAGTACTGTTCTGTAGTATCTTCGAAGTTGATTGATTCTATTACACCCTGTAACTGGAAATAAGCAAAAACACGAATAAAGGGTTGGACGGCAGTAAAAAACCAAACAACGACTGAAATAAACCCCCGTGATACTCACCAATACAGCTGCTGGTCAAAACTGAAGGTAAGTCCACCGATGAATGAATAAATTCCTGGTCCATGTCTAGTGTGTTTGCAGTCATTTGCAACAGACTGTCATAAGTTCCTCTGGAGAAAGAAGGAAAACCCCCGTCTACCAGGTAAACGATAAGAATTCATGGAAAGACACAAGACAAATAGACACATCCTACGGAGAGTTACGCTGCCGGTCGTGTACGATTTTACCTCGCTACACTCCGCAGCAGTCACTTTCCAGAGCATCTGTTTTTTTCTTGGGATTGGCATGAAACATTGATTTCTTATGTCAGGAGGGGAAGTAGTGTGAAATAAAATGATCCAGAACAACTGGGGATTTGAACTGCTCTATTTCACATTTGATGCAAGATAAAATAAATAGAAAAAATCTAAAAAATGCGAGCATTGAATGACGGTTCCAAAAAGCTGCCAGTTATGGATAAATCTGACTAGTTATACGGTGTGGTAGAAAACAGAAAATGGTTTGTTTACGCCAGTAAGCTTGGTTTCCTTTTATTTATAAAGTGAATGATAGTGACTAAAGGTTGTAAAACCTCACTGGTTACCGTGTTAACCACAATAGGGATTTCATGAGGGGAGCTTTCCTTGACACAGAGCTGGATCCTGAAAATCTGGCTACCGCGCTTCACTTTTTACAGATCCTGAGCTGCAATCAGGACCGAGAACGAATAATTACTGTGCCTACTCAAATATCATAACCTTTGATTACCGTGATTTACAGTGAAGTGTTCGTACTATCTTAGTGAAAAAGACGAACCCATCAGAGAACAAATTACTATCAACATTTCAACAGGGCAGTGCATTCCAAGGCACACGTCACAGCTAGATTTGGTCAACTGAGCAAATCGAAATTTTCATGTTCAGTTAGCTTTTTCGTTTCTACAGGCCAAATGACTATGGCAAATCAGAACAGTACAGGTTATAATCTGTATAGCATTTCTGAACCGCTGAGTTACATTACAGAGCTCAGAGCAAAAGGTGAAACTTTTGTTTATCGACGGAAACAATTTCAAAATAAGTCATGTGGCCGGATATAGATGAACTTATTTCAGAAACCCCACAGTGTAACTTTTATAATACTGTTTATTCACATCTTGATCCATTTCATCCACTGAGTAAAGTAGGTCAGAAAACACGTACATTCAGAGCATCGGATTGTGTTATTTCTCTTTTAATCATGTGAGATGGTCAGCGAGAAGCAGAAAAATAAGGGTAGTATCTTGAAACAGACGGAAGTTGCCGTTTACCCAACAGCAGTACCACAAAAGCCATTTTCATACATTGGCTGTCACAGAAAGTGGGTTTATGGGATTTACAATTAAGCATAAACTTCGTAGTTGACAAGGATCGGATAAGAAGCGCAAGAACAGATTGAACGATTACCTTCTGCCTGCACTGAAAGAGTTATCGTTTTACCGCTCACGTTTATGGGACATAACGCGTAGATTCGGTAGATGAAGCACTCGACAACATCGTAGTATATTTTCTTTTCATTCCTTAATACCTTGTTTTACCAAATGCGTCATCAGTTAATAGAATTGCAGACCTGTGGCACAATCGGTCTGTTATGCACGCAAAGGAGAGAAAAGCAATGGAGGATGAATTAGATTATTCAGAGGGGATCTACTTACCTGTTCGGTAACATATTCGCATTTCAACTACCTTCAGGTAGTCATCCGTTCACAAAGCGGATTGTTTTGTTTAATAGAGTCATTGTGGTAGGTTTATAAGGCTCATAGAAGCAATTATTGTTAGTAGTAGTAGTAGTAATAGTAGCAGTAGTAGTAATAGCACCAGTATTAGTAGTAATAACAGTAGTAGTGGTAGTATTAATAGTGGTATCAGTAGTAGTAGAGTGGTAGTAGTAATTTGTTATTTTTAAAGTAGTAGTAGCTGTTGTTGCTGTTGCCGCTCTAGAAGTATGCTCTTGCTTTTTTACTTGCTTTTTTATTTACTATAAAACAAAGTACAACAATTCAGGGGGATGGTCGCAGCCAATGGAAGGCTTCCAAGTGGAGAAGTGACCGACGGTTACGGGAATCGAACCCAGTTGTTATTGTCCAAAGAGCACGATGATAACGGTTCTACCGCCGCCGGTCAAAGTAGTAGTAGTAGTGGTTATAGAATGATGATGATGCGTCATAATTTATTTTTATACACAATTTAAATCTACTGAGCAAACTAGTTGTCGGAAAGGTAGAACATTCTATGTTCAATAAATCAATGCCTGAGAAAATCGAGAGCTTTTGTTAAATTTCAGCTACGAAGAAACCAGATTGTACACTGGTGGCTACCCAAATAACAGTCCGTACACAGCGGTTCGAGTCAAGGTGAATCCTAAAGTGGTAAGATTAGTCGTTGAAGTTTTATCTAAAGTAACCAGTATCTATCTGACCCTGTCTCTGAAAGCGAACCCAAATAATTTGCTGCCATATATTCAGAGCAGACACACAGAGATTCAGATAATAGGTCATGCACCGGAATGCATTCAAAACTGAAGCAAGTGAAACTGAGGTTTGGAAGCTGTGTTTCTGTTTGCGGTTTGAAACCACGCAGCCTTATGTATCAACTTGTCCCAGAGCTTCACGTGAGATTAGCGAAAAATTGGAACTGTTTCCCTTCTGAGATCCAACCCTGGATATCAATCACCATGTATATGATACGGGCTGTATTCAAGTCTAGCATCATGCCAGCCACACAGGAACTAACTATTCCTCCTTGGTCGGGACTCAAAGGGGACAAATTTTTTTATAGCCTTTTTCATTCTGCCGTATATGCTTTTGAGAATATTTGAAGAAAGGTTTCGGAGACTTACCATGAGTACTCTGTTATTAGTAATATTATTAAGATGCCCCGAGTGCTGAATAGTGCAAGTGATTCAGAACCTAGAATAACTTTGAACTTACAGATAATGAACGACTTGCCACCCTCAAATGTGTCTCATGTCGGCCGAATGAATAGAGAAGACTCGAGTCGGCTAACAGGTATCGAAGTGTGTCGTATTTATCGTGGTACGGGAAACAATACTGCTACGAACAATACACAAATGGAAACCAAAGCAGAAGCGAAGCGGAAGCAAATTGTGTACACACAGGCAACGAAAAAACCGGAAGTGTGTGAAAGCGAAGTCAACGGAAACTTCGTACGCTTAGAGTTCATCGAGAAGCATGCAACTGAAAAAAACGCGGCGTAGTCACAGCGAAACGCCAGAACAGATCGTAGAGGAGAGAAACCTAAGATGGTATTTAGAAAATGATCAGTTTCTCGAAGCGATCGAAGTTACTATACTCTCATCGGTATGGCGTTTTTGTAATAACTACCTATATTGGCTTTGTTTATTGTTTTCTCCTCCAGATGTTTGGTGGATTTTCACTTACTAAATTATTCATTCACAATTCCTTAAGATCAGTGGTATGAAATCCCCCATGCAAACATTTCAGCACTGTTGTATCAAACTGGACATTGTAGCGCCTGATTTAGATCAGTGTCACGTGGTTACCATCGAATTATTCGTCTGAAATCATATTCGGATGAACATGTGAAACCATGTGACTGTTTACGTCCTCCACTCATCGATTTACGACCAGATGTGACGTTTTAAGCACGTGTAGAAAAATTCAAATCGTACGGTTCTGTTTCATTATTAGTCAAGTATTTATCTACTTAGTTTTGCGAACTTATATCTTATAACCATTCATTCAATGATCTGTGTATAGGTGCAGCACAGCAATCACTGTCGATAACGAGATGCGAATAACCTTCACTGTATTCATTGGTTTCACTTATTTAGCCCAATGATCAATCGATGTTCCTTGGACTTTCATTGAACGTTATCTGTCCACATTTATCACGTTAATGAACAGGGTTTTCAGATCGCTCCATAATGTACTCTACCTCATTCATTCACATTAGTGTGTGGGCTGTGACGAATAACACCGCAGAACCACATGAATTTTGGTCAGTGTAAACATAAAAACGACAAATTACCTTCAGGAATTGAGGCTATTCGAAAACAAGCACAAGGTGAAAAAAACAAATGCTTTGAATCAACGAGTATCGGTTGATTTGCAGAGTGATCGTAAACAGTTTATCAACTTTTATTTTAGGTGAATTATTGATCAAGTTGGTACCTGTGGTTTTCAGTATACTCCTCCCCTTGAACAACACTTTCCTGTTGTGAGTCTCCGGCGGCATAGGTTTCCATGGGAATGTTTACACGATCATCGCCCAAATCAATCTCAGTCTTAATCCACTGGTCGCGAAAGTCAAGGAAAAGTTGATCATAATCTAACTACTTTCAGTGTCATGGTGAGTCGAGTCCAGTAAATGAACTTCACTGAGTAAACCACTCCTTTTAAGAACACGACACGATACTTCACATTCGTACTTTTTCACTGTAAATGGCGGATTACGTATCCCTAAAATGACCAAGAAGCGCCCCGGTAATTATTTGGTGCTTCCAATCGGTAAAATACTCTGAAGACATGACTGATTATATCAAGGATGGCAAAAAGGATTGGTCAGTGAACCGAAAAGAAGTGTAAATCGATAACGGGAATGTAGACTTTCTGGATATTCTAAGCTTGGGAAGGAATAACATTCACATGCGAGCCCGAAAGGTAACTGTGTAACTGTTCTACCGTCAGTCAGAGAGCAATAGAATGGTCATTTTCGCTTCACCCTCACCACCGTCTTTCAAAAATGCCAAATCGTTATAGTCTCTAGGTTCAATAATTATACTTCTACCTGTTATTCTACAAAAAAAAAATTAACCAACAAACTGTTCAATAACTAAGTTCTGCAACGCGGTTTCTAATACCCACATGGATATTTGAATTAAATGGACTCATTTCAAGTTGGCTAGGAGTGATCCTATCCTCTCACGAGATAACTGTTGCTTTCTCTCGATTCATTCTAGCAAAGAATAATTGAAGATCACCATTGAGGTCTCAGTTCAGCCTCTCAGGATGTGTATACGAAAGCGCTTTCTTGAATTGACCCATTGTATGAGAAACACAAACGCTTGAGATGGATGGAATCCGTATGAATGTATAGATGGAAACATGTCATCCTTTTTGAGTGAAATGAATGCGTAACTTTTTTTGCTAACAATGTGCAGCTTCCTCGTAGGTCTGACGTGAAACTATCATCCACTTCACACGTGGGTTTGCGACATGAATCCCCCCCGCCCCGAAATGAAACTCGTAAACTTACCCAGTTGTCCACATAGGCAACCAGTCAATAAGTGTAATTTATTATAAACTTGATTCCGCAATTGTTCAGTGATAAAAAAATGAGGAATTAGTGAGATTTACTGAAAATGAATTTTCACGCACTTTGATTTGACCAAATAACCACGCTGAAATTCGAAATAAAATTCCCTGCTAGTTGTTCAGCAGTTGGCTACTACACCTTTACCCATCAAGCTTTAGCCAAAACCCACGGTTCTTTAGTCAAAATTCACAATCCTTTAGCCACGACCCAACATTCTTTAGCCTTGAAGCCGATTGGCTGCAACTTTGAGGTTGTATATTGATGAGATCAACTACAACATATGGTGTTTTCGTAACTATGGACGCTCAAAAGTAGGCAGTAAAGCTATCCGAATACTACCGTCAATCAAAGGACCTAACTTGAACATATTAGCCTGTTCATCTATGGCTGGTTTCTTGAAGTATGAATGTCATACTAAGATCACATGGCATAGTTTTAATGAGTTTCTGTCATGCTACTCAGCGTCTATTGCTACTGAGCAACCTGATGTTCCAGTAGTATTTGTTTTTGACAACGAGCCCGTTCATCGGAGAGGTTCAGATGCACAGTTACACACCAATCATCAAATACGTTTTCTCCCACCGTATAGTCCATTCTTCAATCCGCTTGAGGAGGCCTTCAGTAAATTCAAACAGGTAAAATATTCGCCACTTTAATCTGTTTATATTTTTTAGTACATTAGGAACTGGTTCACTGAAAATACAACAGTAATAAAGGCTGAACCACATGGTTAGACGATACGGGCACGTCGTTTAAACCTTCTCCTATCAACTTGCGGTGCAGCATTTGATACCATTACCACGGTCAACTGCGCCGCATACGATCGTCACACTCACATTTGTTCCGTTAACATTGCAACATCAATCTTTGTAAAATAAATAAATCTTTCCAATATCTCTTGATCTCCTTATATTCCGATACTTTTGACCTGACTGGCTTTCAGCGGCATGGCTAAAGGTTGTGCGTCAAGGCTAACGAATGGTGGGTCGTGGCTGAAGAATTGCGGGTTTTGTCTAAAGCTTGATGGGAAAAGGTGTAGATATTCTGTTCAGTCCCGCTAACTTCAGCGAGAAGACTCTTCTGGATTCGAACTATCTCCTTTGTCAACAGAATACAAACAGTTCATATAAATTTCATGAGTCATCGTCATCAACCCTTAAGCCACAAACTGCACTGTCTGAGCTGACATCCTTTCCAGTCTATTCTGATTGGTTATCTAGTGATACAGCCAGCCTCCACTTGACGAGAATCCTTTCTCGCCCTATCGATCTGTTGTCCTGCCGTCGTTGATTCCGTTCGCCCAAAAGTTCACCTGGATTTTTGACGGACGCTGACGGGCTGAGGGCTAGCATAACGTGGCTGTCCATCAACGATGAGTCAACTCATACCCTCATGCTAGGTTACTCAGCTGTAAACGTGTGAGTCTAATTCACCAAAGTATAGCGAAACCGGTATTTTAGTAACCAATACTCCCTTGTTTGCCTGCAGTTAGCAGTTGGTCTCAATAGTTGATTCCCAGTGGGACAAACTAAATATCGGTCATAATCCGGGCCTCTGTGTGAACAGTTGTCATAAACATGGCTGAGGGGAAATCCACGAACTAAATCGAATATCAACTAACCGTCCAGGAAGCCCAACATGCCCTACATGACCAGGCTCACTCGTTGGGGATTTTCATACCTTTCTCCAGCTTCATTTTGTAGCCATCCTTACTTGTCTTCAATCTAGTACCTTCCTCAGGGAATACTGCTTGCCGAGGGACCCAGTTCAGAGATACGAGTAACAAGTCCTAAACATCTTAGCCTAGTGGGCTTAAATGTTTCATCTAGTAACTTGTTTCCAGTACTTCAGAATTTGTGCTAAACCTCAGTATTGCTGATACGGTATTCCCACCAGATTTGAGCAATGTTACGAAGGCATGGGTGTTCGGTTACCGACGGCAATCTTAGAGGTTATGGGGTAAATACCCCTCTATATGCACCCCTACGCAATCACCGATTACAAAACGTGACTAAGTATCGGGTGATATGCAGAAAAACGTGGGCAGCTTAGCTGATGGTGTGCAACTGTGAACGTATCAACAAACTGATCGGATTAAATCCCCAAGGGGAAAGAAGCAGGTGAACATTTATTAACACGGAAAATGTGATAAAAGTATGTGTGAGACTGGTTGTGGAAATGAGAGGACAGTTGTGCACAACTCACTGAAGTGGAAGAGTACGCCTCATGTGACCATGGAAATATGACGATTGCATTAATTTGTGTGGTTTGAATAATTCAAGCTTTAGGATCGTCATAACTTCAGATGTGACGAGAAATCATTTACTTGGTCACTTGCTGAAATTCTTGGGGTTGTAATGAGCGTACTGAATACAGTCCCGGAGTCAGTTACGTCCACCGATAATTTCGTGTAATGAAGGTTGGTTGGAAACAGATGAAACATACACAGGCGTCGAACACAAGGGTAGACAAAATCCACAGGTAGGATGTAAGTCACCAGGACCACTGGAACTAAGCTGAAGGATGAGGATCACAGTTGTCGACCGAATGACCTTCCCGAGGTGAGGTCATTTACGAAAGTGAGTTGTTTGCTTAACTCGGATTCGTAACGCAAACTGCTAGCTGTTTTGGAGAGTCGTTATAGGCGACTAGGTTTTGAACAGTTTATCACTGGAAATGATTATTTGTCACAATCGAGTGAGTGACTTGTAAGCGAGTTCAAATCGAACTTCCAGGTGTTCGGTGTCAGGTTTGCTAGAATGTCTGTATTTGAATATACCAGTTTACTCCGACTCGTGACGATATTTCTTATCCTAGTCAGCTGTCTCAAGCAAAACGGATGCGTGGAATTTAGGTTATCACTGTTAACCACAACAAAAGCTTCATAAATATAGTAAGTCGTAACTTCCATATGGAAGTGTAAAACTGGATATTTTTGTCGAAGATAACACCAGTCTTATTAATATGAAAAAAGACGACTGTGATCGTAATAAAGAGCGTAAAAGTAAGCAAACGTTATCGATTGTGAAAGTCCAAAATGCAATAACTCTAAAAGTGCCAAGCAAAATTTGCCGGCTCCAGGTTTTTCAGAGCATACTTAGTAAAACCTTGCATTCCATCTGATTTCGACGAATCACAACGAAAGTTCCATGCCAGTATAGCATAACTGAAGCCGTTTTACGTCTAGGTGATTGATATTGTAGCGGAAAGAACACAAGTCCGGATCAGGTGAAATTCAGTCTGCTTTAAGTGGCACCAGTCAACTGGGTATTAAAAGCTTCCGCTCTGTAAAGTGGAGACCACTACGCCGTTCCCCACCAAAACGAAAGGACTCTGCCCGCGGTGTTATGTAATTTACGTCACACACACACACACCAGGAATATACGATTCACTAGGACTACACACCGGGCTGACCATTTCACAGAGCGAATATCAGACCACTCAGAAACCCAAAACTGTTCAATTACCAAGGCCTCCTAGTTCAATCGATCCTATGGCAGGGCCGCAGGTATATAGTTTGCAACGACCAGTGATCTTCCACGGGGTTTGCCAATGTTCAGTCTGAAACAATAAAAAACCCCATGAGCCCAAAGTTCATTATGTGTCTCAAAGGGTCCCCAAACCTACAATAATTTAACGATATCACGGCTGCCTGCAGCCTGGCCCCTGTGATACATAAATTTAGTTTGACCAGGGATAGAAGGCCACTGAAATAGTTCAAACAAGCAGATTCCACGGAAACTAAAGCCAGGTCACGTTAGATCGGTATTATATGGAAGATACACTAAATAGACAGAGTCACAGTCCAGTAATTACAGTGACCAGCAAAGCTCTTTCATCATGATTTCCCCTTAAAGCCATAGAATCCGAATTTCAGAATCCTAGACTTCAAAACAGTGATGATCGAAGTAAAGCAAGAACCTAAAGCGCTGGTGGTTAGACTTATAGTGGGGAACCGCGAACGTTCTCGATAATTTGGGAGTGCAAAAATGGTACATTCTGTCATACAGTTCTGTCATCATGCTACCAGAAAGATAACTCGGTTAACAGGGAAACTTCAGCTGGGCGTGTAGCTGCCCTCGAATTCGCACTCATCAGCGAGTGCAATATCCGGTTAAGTGGATGTAATTTTTTAATGAGTACTTCATCAGTGTGTGCCTGTCTTAATTCTATTGACTCTCAAGTGAACGACCACTGAACATCTTCAAAGTGGCAAATAGTAAAGTGGCCTCACAAGGCTCACCTACCTAATTTTACACTGTTATTGTGCAATAGTCCGTAGCGAAGTGCCAATGATTGACTTATACTTGAGGCCCGTGAAATATTCGGCGGGTGCGTATCAATTGGGTTAGCAAATAGATTCCGAAATGTTGTTGAACGCTAGGTGGGTGACGCAATTTCACCATCTATATTTAGTAGTGAAGCATGGGCGCTGTATTACACAACTGTGATGTGATGAAATACGTTGACAGCCGCTCCCGTTAATCATGCGACTAACCTGCACATCTCTTAGTCCGGTACGCCGGAGTCGAGGTCCAATAGGGCTTCGGTCGAAGTGTACTGCTGGTGATAATTAACAAAAGACAAACAAAACGGTTAGTTTATTACCATTCTCATTAATTTGTGATGGTGAGCAAAGACGTGGTTGAGTATGATTGATTATTTCGCAATATCGTACTATCTGAGCCGTGCCTACCAATATATAACCCAGTATGATGGCTCTTCTCGAAGCCGCAGTACTCTTTAACTTGCTGAGGCAAGCAGTTGGACTAGTGGCGTTCTGTTGACAAAGATCGTAAGGGACTAAGTAGGCTCTAAAACACTATCCTAGAAAACAAACCAGTGGACATCAGTTTAGTTTAGTTCTGTCTTATTTCCAAGACAGAATGACAAGGTGGCATCTTGTGAACCCACCTAATTCCCATTTTACTGGTAAAGTCAACAACGACCAGCTGTTACGCACAAGTTACGCCCATCCGTGTACCAAACGGGTAATAGGTTACAACAATACAAACATTCCTGAGTACCATTCCAGTGCAAGGATGATTGCAATGTTTGCTCACGGCTCACCACATATTCAACATTAGTTTAAACAGATGTTGCTCAGAATTCCCCCACTAGGTCCCACAAGACAGAGTTCACTGGTATATGTTTACACTCCATAATTGTTTTCTGAAAGTGAAAACCCCAGCCTACATTCCGTATTTTGGCAACTTTTGAAGACAAATTGCTCCTAATAAGCTTTTTGGAAGGTATATATATATATATATATATATATATATATATATATATATATATATATATATATATATATACGGGAGAAGCGAAAAACAGGAACATGGTGTGACTGATGTCAAAGACAACTTACTGAATCTATTCTGTTGCTCATTGAAGAACGAAAGGTACACGGTTAAAGTACACGGTCAAATAATAGCAATGAACAAGTTGGGACGAAATATAAAGTAGATCAAAGTCGCATTTATTGAAAGAAATCACCGTCCACGGTGATATAGTTTAAATCTTTCTTTTTACAATGACGACGGTTTTCAGAAGATTACTGAGTTTGCTTCCCTAGGTCTAGGTATTCAGAAGACTAGATCTGCCTCGAAGATCCACACAGCTTTTTAACCGGATCAGCTTTGTGCTGACCGACTAAGTATTGACCGCGTTTTATGACAGCATCCCATCTGCACTGAAACTGGTAGCTGGGTATTAGAACATTTCCTAAATTGGATAAAAAGTAAAGTAGCTGGATCTGTTCCCATAAAGCTGGTTATTTACAACGTTTGTCCGGAAAAGGATGCACTCTGTTTATGGACAAAAACCTGTTGGTTATACTTTCTAATGAGAAGAGACGGTATAAAGTTGCTTGGTTTTATATAATGCTTATCGGGTAAACAATCACGAGGTCAGGTTATTATTATTATTATTATTATTATTATTATTATTATTATTATCTAAGTGGTAGGAGATTCATTTTTAGGTAACAATTAACTTTTGACTATGAGCCAATCGATTTACCTTCAACGACTTGCTGCCGTCCAAATGCCAGCGACCTAAGTGTGATTACCATGCAGTGTTGACATGGAACAAACTTTTGCGAACCATCTTGCATAGCCTGGTGGTTAGGTGATCGACTCTTAGTCGTTAATTTTGGGTTTGAGTCGCAGTTGAGGCATGATGAAAGTGCCCCGGCGACGACTCCTAACAAGGGTGAAACAGCTTCGCAGTGCTTCCAAGGATTTTAGCGGTTCGTGCAGCATTAATAGTTTACTATCAGCAGTCCCATTAGAACTACAGCTAAATAATTAGCCCCCGTTCGGGGCTAATTATGTAGAGCTGTTGGTGAAGATATGCGAAAACTTTCCACCGCATGGGAAAATTCAGGGAGGTAATTGTAATGCCGTGATATGTTAGATGTGATTGATGCTCCTAATAGGTGAATAAAAACCAGTGTGTGTGGTTGACAAGATGGAGCTTCAAAAAATGTTCTACGCGAACCCGAGAGGTTTGTTCTAGTCTTGCTCTGGTTCGCTGTTCGTTATTAACAGTAACTCATGATCTGATTTGTTGTCGTAAATTTGTCTAATTTCTCTCCCAATTTAGCAGTGAATGTACCGTTTTGGTGGTTACTCGATTGAACTAATAGCATTAGGGGCTTTTTGGATCCCATGGTTACGGAGTTTATTTTGAGTAATCCCATTAGCGTAAAGCTGAGGAAGAGTTCTGAAATAAGATATATTCCCTTTGCTTCCTTCAATTATTACACTACAATGTACAAAATTTCAGGAACGGGGCTGCAGCCAATGAAAGTGGCCGGCGGCAGCAGGCACTCAACTCGGGTCATTGTAATCCAAAGCCCACGATGATACTCCTTTGACCAAAGCCAGTTAGCTTGTTTCAACAGTCACGCAATATAATTTAGTGGGCTGACATGACTAGCTGATGAGGCATTGACATACGGTGGAATAGCTCCTTGCACAATGCACTGATCGCGTACGTCATAGGCTTGTTCTAGCAAAACTGTTTTCCAAACATCTGAGTTGCCTAGGACCTGATAAACCCGTGAGAATGTGAAAAAAGTATTCATCTGACTTTCTATGCAGAATTCATTTGCGATCCTTATGCCCACCTTGTCATGTGTGATAAAGCCCTAACAAAGACAGCAATAAGCTGATGTGATATTCTCGATAGTGAATTAAGATTTGTCCACGATTAAGCTAGTGAGATGCTGAATTATTAGCGAGACTTCACACTTTCAACGATACTTGCAACAAGAAAAAGATTAGGAGTGAAAATGATGTTGCCCTTAGTTTACGTACACTTTTAAGTGAGTAACTATTTCAACCCGGTAGGAACAGGCGCTGGGATATGATCAACTCATTTCTAGGTCACACAATAAACTGAAGTGCATGGAATCCCCATTATGATTAAAGGACATCAAGTAGTCCTCACTTGTTGGGCTGAACAATAATGCTATTGCTATAGTGATAGATGTCTCTGAATGTCACGTGAGTATGCGCTCAGAACATTCGGATTAGACTTGATAAGGGTCTTCCCGTGACCTCCATACTTCCATCTGAATGGGAAAATATGCGAAAAATGTGAAAAGGGTTGATGGACACTGTTAAACAGGATGCAAAAATAAGGTTAATCAAAAACACTCGTGCACACTCCCATCAACCGCCTCACCATGTTCAGTAGTGATTTTTAATGGTACACTGTGAACAAATCTTACTATTTGCGTATGCCGTTCTTGACTATAATTGAGATAGACAAACAAACAATTCATTATTGGTAAACATGTTATTTCAGCATGAATTTGTTTGCTGAAAACGATACTTAGGAGTAAGCTGAAGGAAATGTGAAGTCGAACTAGCAGCAGAATAACAATTCTGACTGTACCACTAGTGATTCCTTGAAATGCACCTAGTCGTAAGTACGGAGAAGTTACAGAGGTTTGACCTGAATGATTTTTCAATATGGACGTTGATCTTAGCTTAGTTTGATGGTTCTCGTGGGTTTCTGATCGAAGTTGTTTCATCACCAGATGAGATGTCAAAGTCGAAAAGAGTTCAACCAACTGGTCTCATATAGTGTAACAGTAAGGGATACCACTATGTCCCACTCTCGCAGTTCACTAGTGGAAATTGTTATACCCCTCATGAGAATGATTACAAAATTCAGCAAATAAGTGATTCATTTGAATATGTTTTTTTTGGGTCCATCAGAGAGATCGACAAGAGGTGTTTCTCAGTCTTTTCTTTTGTCTGTTCAGAAGTTAACCTTATGAAAAAACACCAACCCTAAGGAAACCGGACAGAAAAAACGGGAAGTTTTGTTCGACCACTTAAATAACTCCGGCGTATGCGTACATAAAATAACCGGTTTTAATTTAACGGAGTCTTTTATTTTCAAAACAATGAAGTCCTATTTGGATCCGTCTTAGACAATCACAGCAACAGGAAGAACGACCGCACTTGAAGCCGATAATTTAAGTCACGCCATAACTAACTGCAATGAATACAGATAGGCAATAATCAATAACGAATATATAAATCGGAATAGGAAACAAGGTCTGTGTGCAACCAATATTTGGTTGAGTGACATTCTAGATAGGCGATAGCGGTCAGCGTATCGATCGACAATATGAGTGCGACATCAAACAGGCCTACCAGTTCTATATTTACTCTTATCACGTCCGTCAGATAGTTCATTAAGATGATCCTTCCATTCATTGCAACAGAACATGAATAGACAACTATATGTGCTATAAGAGCTTCGCTTCCGTAAACCAGAAAATTATTCTTCTCCGACACCACTTAAGAGGAACTGATCAGGATGAAATAAATCTCACCAGGTAAAGAAAGCCATAATAGTATCAACAAAAGGGAGCGCGGGAAGTACAAAGAGCCCATTCAACGCGTACCCGGTCAACATGAGAATCATCTACCTATCTGTTCCGTTCTAAAAGGGAGATTTAGCAGATTGGGCAAACAGTAAGCTCCAAGTCTCAATACAATTCACGTGACTTGCGGATGAGTTTTGCTTTTCAAAAATGTCCACCTGCCATATTTTTGCAGACAAAAATCAGACTATCATGATTGCAACCATATACCGTGTGCACCAACTCATTTGCGCCTGACAGACACGCTACCCTCATCAAACCACAAGAAGGCCGAGTAAAAACCAAACGATAAACCATCTATTTCGGTTGAACGGCGAACCAGGGAACAGCAAGCAAGTAGCAGATACCACCCATTTAACAGCGTCGCTGCCCATGAATAATGCAGACGAGGACTTTCTTCGTGTACACCCTATGAGACTGAGAAAAGAAATCAAATATCGAACTTGGTTTACCGTCTAAACCTAAATGAATGCTGTCTGGGCCTAAAATCATGGAGTAGGATCCCTGAATCTACTCTGTGCTTCAGATCAAGACACGGTAGAGTAATCACCAACCCCAAGGAACGGGTGCGACAACTGCTAATACACTTAATCTTTCGCGTCACTGAAGACACCCTATTTGAGTAGACACGTAATTAGTAATTCTGGACATTACAGTTATCTGTTCCACCTAATTGTAGGCACTTTTGATTTTCTGAATGCTTTCGGAAAACCTATTTTTACGAATCTTAAGTCATGCTTCAATACTGATGACCATGATCAGTTTTCTCCCACGGAAAAAAAGTCTCTCAATATGCCCTATGATAGTCAGTCAATTCCACCTTATTCGCTTTGCACCGCGCCGATAACCCTTCCGAATAAGCTCTATTGGCCACGACAATGCATTCAAATATGTTGATAACTCTACCTCCGTTACCACGAATTCAAGACTACTTCACGAATGGAACCTAATTTGGGACCCTCAAATGTGACATCGTTGATTCTCTGCTGGTCAGTGCAAGAGTACTTGAGGATGACACCCTATTTCCCTTGCTTTTTTAATCTTACATTAGCCCATCACTCAAAGCCCCTGATGATCTGATTAAGTACGTTGATTACGTCGCAAATGGAACGAAACTGTCTTGGTACGTTCTACGACCGAGATCCTTGCACCTTCCACTACACCCAATTAAACGTTTGTATGTTCTTTCGTGTATCCACATCTTATTTGTTCTCAGTCATCATCTCCCGCATTCTAATGAAAGTTTTGTCATCATGCGAAGGTCTATCACGGTTATTTCGCGATCCAGTGTTACTTCTTGCAGTAATATACTCAGTGTTCTCAAAGAGGAGTAATTTTCCTCGTGTGACAAACTTTGCACAAACATCTCATCGGGTTCCACTCATCCACCACACACGCATTTAAGTGAACATATCACTTACTCATCTATCAGGCGTGAATACAGCTTGTTCCACTCCCGGATATCCGCTCGTCATTTATCTGTCCTACCCGATCCTGCATGTTACCTCAACTACCCATTGCCGGTGTCTGATGAGTTCAAGAAAGCTTTATCTGAGGTATCTTCACTATCATCTAATTGCTATCGCTGCTTGAACACAGTATTTACCTTTGATTTTTTCTAATTGTCTTAATAGTCCCATAGTCAAGGTCAGTGGACAGTGGCCATACGATCGACCCTGAAAAAGCATTCAGAGTCATATACTGAGTTCCACCCAATCGATCAAAACCAGTCCGACCTCAATCCCTGGCCACGGCAGAGGAAATCGCCATTCGTCTACTAAGCCTTGATCTATGTGCACAAACGCGACTAGTCCAAGCTCTTCAGCTGACCTGGCCAAAGCCGGAAAACACGGATCGCTGACCGAACCCCGAAAATCCACTATCGATTAGGGCTCGTGACGATGGGAGTGAAACTCTCACCACAACTTGCACACGATAGAGACGACCTCCCACCAACCCCCTTATCAACGCCACAATAATGACGTTTGCTCCTGACAATGGATAAAGCATTCCAATGTCACCTCACCCATATGTATTGTAAGTGCAAGTAAGGAATTTATTGAAAACAACTGCATGCTCTCCAGTGTCTTGTCCTTAATGTTTTTAATTGTTTGTAGGATCAAGACGTATGCATAACAACTAATTTGCCGACGAGCATGATGCTGAAATCCAACCCCTTAAGAAGCATAAAGTCATTTTAATTTGACTTGTACTTTTCTGTTCTATTATTATATTGGGCAAAGTTCAAGTAATTCATTTGTACGCATTGAACAACATTTATCCAATAGGTGAGTAAAGAAAGAAGACAAAGATCGCTACAAGATAAGAGTTAGTTCACTTTTCTCAAACAAAAAGAACCCAAATTTTTGAAAATCTTCATCCAGGAAAACCAGTTTTGTGCACCACTAACTTGGCCAATATTTGGTGGATATTTTAGATCCAATCATTCAAGCCCTGGTCTTATATCCTTTTTCTCTTTTTCTTACCCTGCAAACCATTTCACCGACCTTTCCAGACTTATATATATGCCTACTCATGAAACAATGGGATCCTACGTGATTTTGTTCACTTTCAATATTTGTATCCCTCGGTTTGTCTTGTCTGCTTACGAGAAGTTATAATATACACGGCTTGATTCAGTTTTGAAAACACTTAGCCGACAAACTGACCACGTAGTAATGGGCAGTCCGTTAGACCCAAAGTTTTCCAGTGTGCTTCAGTCAAAGATGACAAATGTGATCGTACTTCGGGAGCTATTTTACACAAAAGTCACGTAGATTTTTTTACTAACACTTCGCATTTTCGTTTGGTTGACTGTCCTTTTGGACTTCACGTTTCACGCGCAAACCTCAGGTCATCCGACCAACCTGCACTAGGAAGCACCAGACTCGAGTTTCGTTCTTGTTAAAGCTCATCAGTGGTGCATATCCTCCGCCACACCCAGGGTTTGAACCCGGGCCCTCCCATCTCAAAGACTTGTGTGCTATCACTGCGCCACCCCACTCCCGTTCGAGCTGATCCGAATCACCAAGTAAAGCTTGTTCGGATGTCTACCTCTATGACAGCCAGAAATGCCCGACAGCTTCAAATGGAGACACGGTTCCGGACCTAGTTAACTCCAAGCGAATGCCTCCCACCAGATCAGGTCTTCTCCACAGGATGATGGCAACGGACTCACTTCGCATTTTAACAAAGTCTTACAATTGTTTCATTCTGTCCATCCAAACTTGTCTGTTTCTTATGAAGACCATACAGATAGCTACTTAAATATTTTAGATAACAGAACTCGAGGTGACTGATGGGAATAATCCAGTGCTCTGCCCGCTTGAAAGCTGCACAAAATGGTTAAGATTTGCACTGCGTACGCTTTGCGTCGGTGGCACGTGAAAATATAAAAATGTGAACTCTTTATTGTTAGCAATAGAACTATTTGCTTAACCTACGTCCTCTGAGAGAAAGACAGCCTTCCTCACGCAATACCCATACGTAAAGCTTACCTGGTAGAAATAAAAAAAACCGTGGCTGACCCAATCCAAGATGCACCGAATATAGTTGTCTGTCTAGGAGTACCCTCAAAGTTGAACACTTAATTGATATTATGCTTCATAAGCTCAGTTCAGCCGTGAGCCTCACATTCTTGGCCCGCAAAATTGTGCATCATACTAATGTCTGAACCATTGCAAATCTAGTCAAGTGTCAAATTTACTTCACCTATGATTCACTTGCAGCGGAACACGTATCGCCAAACAAACTGATCGCTTTTACAATGGATGTCAGAACAATTCCTCAAGTGTTTGATCAAATCGATGACTCAGATCATATCTTGTGACCATCCTGACCGAAATCCACGGTCATTTATTGTGAACCTTTTTTGCGTAGTCATAATTTGTAGATGTTAGCATTCAGCGGAACAGTTCTATTCAGATTACGTAACACCGTTCTCTGAGATCAGAAACATTATTGCGTTAATTTATGGTTTCATGCCCATTCATTGCAAACTCCATTTTCTGTGTAGATGTCATAAGCAATTGGACAGATTAAAAATAATCAGCATCTCACAGAGTTTTTCTTCGGTCTTTACTAGACATTTCTCTTTAATCCTCTGTGAAATGCCTATAAAATCGGGATGAAGTTCAATTTAGGATGACCTGCTGTTCTTGATGCAGCCTTTCGGTGGTAATACTCATTATTCACCAAATTCCATGAAGTGTAAAAGGCAGAATTTTAGATCTGCCATTTCATTGGTGATTGAATGTGCTATGGCTTCACCTGATCATATGCCGTGTGCCTTGAATTTACAAAACACAGTAGGCACTTACTGAAGTTTAGTGATAACTATTCCAGCGTCAGAAGTAGCCCTCCTATGCTGCTTACCGATCGATCATGGCTGAGAACCGAATGTCCTACTGAGGTTCCCATAATATATATGTTCTGATGCATATCGAGTGTGAAAACGGAACCGGTCCCCGGTATTTTATTGAAATTGGATAGTCCCGCAAAACTAGCAACTGAATCAGGAAAACTGTTCTAATCACTTCTCTTTTTGAACACTTCCAAGAAATGACATTCAAGTTCCACTTAGTTCAGCTATTACCAAGGAGGGTTTACTTGAATCATCTTGCTTGTAAATTTTCATTACAACACGAACAGGAGTAAATCTCACAAGACTTGTTCGAACTGACACGATCAGAACCAATGTGGTCGTCTCATATGCCAGTTCTTCCCAATCTATTTCGGATTCCGGTTGATAATGTTTCTAATGCGAGATGGTCGTCACATGTGGATGTAATAGTGATTTGAGATTGCGCTGTACATTTATGTGCATCGGCGGTTGAAATGAATTCTCTGGAAGTAGACTGTGCAGCTTCGCGTGTGAGTTGTACGGCCAGCTGCTTGTCACATGTCTTCTACATACACTGATTAGTCGAAGTTCGTTTGTATACTAAAACACCAGCTGTTGTGCAAACAATATTTCGAACAATCTAAGCATATTCTGGATCATTTTTCTACCTACAGCAGTGTAGAACTATCCACTTGTTACGTAAACTGTGTACTTGCCCTAGCTATCATTCAGTGAGTGTATGAGACCGATGTTTTGTCCAGTTATGTTCACGTGAATCAAACCAATAAACATTGATCCGTGTAGCCTGGTCTTCTCGCGTCGAGATCATGGGATTTGACTCTGGATGCATATCGAAATGAATGATTTTGTGCTCCTCTGTCAACGCCAAAAGTGCAGTTTTAGAATTTCATCAATTAAAAACAGTCGTCTTTACTTTGAATGTCAAAACAACATGTGATTTTTGTGGGGTTAATTTCGCCTCGTTTTGTAATTTCCGTCAACAAACCCGTTGGCCGTTCTATCTATGAGGACTGACGGATCATAAGCGCGTTTCAAAAGTTATTTACTAGACTACAATACGGGTCCAAAGGTTTTGTTAGAGCACTTTCATCTGCTTTGGATTAAGAAACCTCGGCCCAGTCGGTGACTAGGAGGCGATGTTCCCTTTCTGGAGGAATTCTTTCAGGAGAGATTTCTCATAATAACTTTTTACTCAAATCGTAGACCACGGAAAGATTCCTACGCACTCATACTAAAATACGAACGAGTGAGAATGAATATCTCCCGTTAAATTTGATTCGTCAGTTGTTTTGAAAATTTTTATCTCCAATCTAAATAATATCAACTGAGCACTCATGCAAGTAATGATTAGACCTTAATAAAATTTTAGTGCATGAAGGAACATGAAATAGAGAAGAAGATTACACCTCTGTGGTCCAATGGACTTGGTGCGTGATACGAGTGGGACAGGTTCCCTAGAAAGGGATATTTACTGAGTTCCTATTTAGGATAAAAGAGGTCCAGACAGGGAAAGGGGTTTATTGAACTGAGTTTTGGAAATTCTAATACAAGTTGTGGTTTGAAGAACCTGTCCGACACATTTTAAAAGTACCCGACGGGGTTGAACCCGTGACGACAAAAGGAAGTCGCAACGAAAATTCATATGCGGAGGAATCATCAAGTGAGACTCAGACGTTCGAAATATATCAATGTATTATTAGGAGGGGGCACCCACTCTTTATAGAATGAAGCCGGCAGATTTGATATAGTTGAATTCTATCCAGACCAGAAGCGGAACAGACGAAGGGTAAAACCTGCCACGAAACTAGAATGGCAGTCGGGCTCACTTTCGTCACGACTATTGTAAAACGGCGAAATGGAACGGCTAGGCCTTTCGTGCCGAATAAGTAAACAAATCTTTTTGGCCCGAGTGTGGTATTATTCTTAAGTGCGAGCAGGACAAGGATGAGGTCGAGAAATAGTGACGATGGAGCCACAGCGAATCCTCATGCTCGAATTTGGATTCCTAACATTGCTACTGGGGTATTGTTAGTAGTGTGATTATTTTTGACAATACCGCTTTTTCCCGAAAATGGGACCAGGTCTTATACCTACTTTAGCCTCAAAAATTGCTTTAAGACTTCCTTTTGGGGTGTTTATTTTACAGATATAAAAGTCAAAATCTACTCACGTACCAAATTCTACTTTTATTCAAAAGCGATTGCATCATCTTATGGAGTATCGTCATAAATCTCCAAACCCTGAATTTGGGCCTGAATTTCTTGTGACTTCACTTCCCGTAGAAGCACTAGCAACAGTCGATTACATCCAGCTATAAAGCTTTTTCCCATATTTTGTGAAGCCTGCTCGTAGTGCATGGGTACCTCGATTTTAGTGACCTTATCCAACGAATTCTTCGCCCACTTCACAACCTCTTTCGAAGTGGGCATCGAGAAGCTTCCACGTTGATTTCTCTCCATTTTGCCTTCAACGCAATCGGTGATTTCTATGCGTAAGTGGTCCATAAACCGTTCGTTCACTGAAGTGTAAAGAGTCCGGAGATATGGAGTCATTCCTGACGGAATCACTATTTGATCTATTCTTCTCTCGGGCGGGAAGCTTCTTGTGTCTTTAGGGGGCGGGTGTCGGCTAAATTCCAGACTAGTGGACCGCGTCGATCACCTTTACAAAACAAGGGACAACAATAAGTCGACCAAATTATCCGGAATTTCCCGTGTGTACCAGACTTTTTTGGTTGCAGGTGCATGAATTCCTGAGACTCGCTCAACATCATCTTCCCTACCTTTAGTGATGATTAGAAGCAGGGCTTTCCTTGTGTTCAGGTAATACAGACAACAAGAGCACTTTCGTATCCGGTAAACGAAGTGTACATTCAAGAGGCATCCATCTGAATAATTATAGTTTGAGATCCCAGGCTCATAAACATGGCAATCTCATCCAAGGCAATCATGTTGTAGAGGTGGTATCTGGAAAGGTCTGTTACATCAACAAATTACTCGAAAGCAAGTGCACATGTAATAACTTCGGTATCTTCAAGTTTGAACGGTGTTGTTGATCATCATAGATACAGTTTATATCGCTAAAGGAGGCTCTCCAGCCAGAGTTGTGATGCAGTGAATTTTCTCGGGGCTGTTCCAGAATGTGGTGTAGTTGCAACAGGAAATGCTTGGATATCGGCCCTGTGAGCAACCAAATCTGCTCTCTTTTCAGCAATCCATTCACATGTATCTCCCAGTTCAGGAAATAAACACTAGCAAACTGCTCACGCTTGTACTTCATAGAATTTCATCCTTTCCTCTGTTAACTAAGGTTACCTTACTCTGATCTTCATTTTCGGATCATTCAGAGGTCAAACTTTTTCTCTTTGTGGAAATCCGTAAGAGTTTTGCCTCGACAGTCTTCCAAAATCTTCCTCTTAACAACCGACGGAATAACTTAACTTTTGCTTTTGTGTTGGTGACAAAATCAAACACGAAGAGAAAAATCGGGTGCTAGAATTCTGCTTCTCTATTTCATCCCAGAGACGCACTGAATTACGAACCACGTTCGTTCTTCATCATGTACTGACTAGTAGCACCTGTGCTGGTGCTGGTCAACGGTCAACCAACAACTCCAGGCCTGACGGTTCAATCTGCCTTAACGGTTCACTGGTCTCATTTGTTGAAAAATGGATCCAATAGACGGTGATAAAGTTCAATGAGTCTGATTGAACGCTTCAGATGGTCTTTTTTGGGTTTACCTTGCAATTACTGAGACCTGTGAAATGATTGCGTCTGGGGTACTTAGTCAACAGAAAGATTAAAACAAGTCTTCTGAGCTCTACTTAAGTTACTGGAAGGATCAGTCGATAAGAGAAAAGCCTTATTCTTTGCTATTAAGCTTTGCCGTTTGATCAAGGTTCGAAGACTCAAACTGAAAATGTCCCACAGTTTAAGTTTTCTGACCTTTGTGACTTAACAATACTTGTCAGCGTACTTCCAAATTATCAAATAGCTCCGTGGATTACTGCTTCAACTAGGGCTTATTTTCGGGGTAGGGCTGATAGCGAAAGGGTCCAGTAGAATCTGGCTAGGGTTTTGGCTTTTAGATCGGTTTCGGTAAAGAGGGAATATGACGGTAACATTGATACTTACACGCATCACTTTATTTTCATAGCAGTTTGAAGGCTTTTACTTCACGCAGGATACAACTTAGGAACAACGATAACAGGAATGACTGATTTATTTTATGTCAGACTCTCGACTGCATACACCGATCCTTTTATCAAGATTTGAATTAGAAAAAATGACAGGCATTTTTAAAATGAGTAGTACGAAGCTGTATCTAGGTGACAGGATAGAATTCCTCCGGAAGCATACTGCCGGGCAAATTTTATCCCGTCATCCAGATACAATACTCTACTACTGATTTCGAAAATCCATACTTTGAATCATGTTTCCTCGTTCTGAAGGCTAGCCATGTTAACAGACGAAATAACTTTGGAAGAATCATCGTGTGATTCTAAAAACGGACTCTCCGTCCATGCACGCTACATACGATTCAAATGCTAATGCAGCTGTAAACAAAAGGCACATTTCCCTACACATGTTCCAATGGGTTAGGTAGGGGAACTTACCCTAACTGATCTCTACATAGCACGAAAAACATGCACCGAAAAAAACAAGAAGAGAAAGAAGAGAATATTTGGGAGATTTAGGTAAAGGAAAATCCAAAACCAAAAAAACGTAGCTAAACAGGCATTCGTTATTGGCAAAGGCAAGATTTCTCTTTTTTGTTCTTTAAAGCTGACAACCAGTGTAACCAAGATAAAACAGCAATATAAAATCGGACCTGAAAAGTTGATACACAGCGGAGCAACTTTGCCCCACTACAGATTAAGTACACGTCTATTTTCCAAAATTATTCAAATATTTCTTTGTTATTAAAGTGTCACATGTTAACCTTTATTTCATTTTTCATTGTGTAAATGTTTTCATCGTTCAAAGGGATCTTTTCTGGGCTCAGAAGGAGTCGATGTATGCATCCATAAGTTACCAACATCAATGAAGCAATCAGCTAAGACCAAAAGTATGGTTGTGGAATCTCTGCTTTCTTTGATTATGTAGCATCTAATGAATCGAAAAGTATATGTGATGTCATCCTTTTAAATAACTTTGCATATTTCGAAACCGAAGCTAATGAAATCCACCGAATTCAAGCTTATCATGATGAAATAGTTGAGGCAAGTGCATGAGAATGTTTGCTGCAAGATAAGTACACATACTAGAACTGGTCAGGTGTATCTGTGCCTCTTCGTCGGAAACAGTGGGCTTAACTTGAATTCAGATTATTTCTGTAAAAAGTCTCACCTACTGTAAAACTTATGGACTGAAATTGTTTACGTTTGCAGTCAAACACAATACAATAAATCATCGTATGGCACAAAGAGTTCTAGGTATTTTATTGAACATGTAATCGCCGGATGGATAATCAAAATTGGCAGCTTTTGCCTTGACATTCTCTGTGAAACGGAAGTCTTCATAAGTTTCTGGATTACGTTTCTACTGCATTCAGGTTTGAATGACAAATTAACTTTTAAACCCGAACATAGAATAAGTAAAATAAAGGTCATTGATAAGGTCAAAGCCTGTAAACACCACAGACTTACGTTTTATCAACAGGAAACAGAAAGCGTCAGAGCGGGACTCGGCCTTGCGGGTGGTGTTCGCGTACTGAGTAAACGGTCCACGGCCTTGTGGGTCAGACTCTGGTTAGGGTTTCCAAAGAAAAGAACCCTTCGGCATCGTGGGCAGCTGCAAAGTTTGGTCTGCCCATAAATCTTCAGCCATCCGTGGAGAAACTTGTCCTCTCTTTTAGCTCTTTATTTGTCACATTCCAGTTCTGAATGGGCGCGAAAAGTCACAACCAGACATGATGGAGAGCTTGTAACTCTTGGTAAGGTTAATAACTTCCGGACAGAAGAAACCAAAGAATTGATTCTCAAACCTAGACATTCTCTTTGCTCAGCTGCTTTGAAGGTCCTCAGAATACGCCAAACGGGACAAAAAGCTGCCCAAACTGGGACTCATGAGGCATCTAAAATAGGTGTGTGTTGTGTCTCCGAAACAAGCACACTAGACCTAATTTCAGTGACAAAACTTCCTTCGCCAGAAACAAGCTCGACTTTTCGTTTTCCTCATAGCATGTCGGGCGGTTAAGTCTCTAGCCATCGTGGTCAGGCTGACTCTGGCATCTCTCTAACCACGAGGAACGAAGGTGCAGCTCTTGACTGAATCCCAGTCAGAAGAGGTCTATGTGCTTTTCGGTTGGTTGGTACTGTGCATCAACAGCAACAGGTCAAAGCGTCAATGCCTGTTTGTTGTTTTTGACAGTAGCTCTGCTGTTACCAGAGATGATTTTTGTCATGATTTTTCTTAACTGCTCAGTAGCATGCGCTTTACCGCCACAATGGTTGTTCCGAGCTTTTTCATCGCTTTTTAGAAATGTAATTGAGACAAGAATGTATACATTTGATGCTCAGGTTGATAGAACTGATTACGGTGACTGACTCATCCAAGTATATTCCAAATGTAGACTGTTCCTAACGCGTGCAAATTTCTCACACAAAAAGCGGCTTCGGCTAAACTTGGTGTCCTCCTGCGCCTTCACATTGTTGGACTCAGATCTACCAATTTGGTACAGGTTGCTGCTGGCACGGATCAATTCAAGACTGTCCCTCATTTTGGTTCACACCTGTAGACTTTGATCTCAATGGTTTTAAGTATTTGTGCTGGTGGTAGATCAGGTTGTTGGTTGCTATGATGTCCTGATCACTGAGCTTGGCGATTAGGTCGCCAACGTTTCATCACCAGTCGAGATGACATCGTCAGTGACTCTGATCCCCTTCTTGTCCGTGCGTTTCACTCTACTTCTCATCGATATCCGAAAAAAGTTTTTGTCAGCCATCCCCCGCAGCTACTACGGAAGGATAACCTTTTATCTTTATTACAAATATAACTTTTCAACGGATTATCTATGCAGTCATCTGCTAAGAATCCAGATAAACCATGGATATAGATTTGGGAGGTCCTCTTGAGATTGTTAATGCTTTCTAAGGCCCAGGAACCAGACATGCACAAATGATGTTTGTATCCGCAATTGCGCTGCTAGATGCACGCAGATAAATTTTTCTGGATTCTAGATATGGTGAAGCACGGAGATGCCTTAAACGCCAACTGATTTGGAGCCTGACAAACGACCTTGAGCTGTAGTGAACTGAGAAGTGTAAAGAGACGGAGAAGGCTGTGGGGATCGGTATCAGCAGCAACACTTTCCGTCTAAGTACAGGAACATAAAAGATAGGCTTTAGAAAACTGGCCAGAGGTGGACATATTACAGATTCCGACGCTGAAGCATCGTCTAGATCTTTCCGAGGAGCATTTTGTGAAACAGATTAACTAACCTTAAGCCACCAGAGGTGTACTGAGTAACACGATACAGTTCTAGGTGTAGATACCCACTGACTGTCCGAAGCGAACTTTCGCTTAAACAACGTAAGGCTGCTGGACCGCATGAGTCGCCATTGTTTAGAGACGGGGGATATCATTACCACTGGGGTTGACAAAACTCCGGTTTCATAAGGGAGAAGGGACTATGTCCCTAAGAGTTAGAGTGAGTCAGTGATCGTACCGATCTATGGAAAAAGTGACAGGTCCTTCTGTGAGAACCACAAGGGAATAATACTGATTAACTGCCCTTTTAAACTACTAGCCGATTGTTCAGGGCTCGCGAACACTGTTTGCGTGAGAACCAAGCTGGATTTAGATTTAGCAGAGGTTGGGCTGGTCACATCATCACTCTTCGATAAATTTTAGAATATCGGTACACCCTTTTTAGACACATCATCTCTGTTTTTATTGATCTAAAAGCAATATTCGATTTAGTTTTCCTCAAAAATCTCTGGCACTGCTTCTTATGAAGGGGTACACCAGAGAAACCAAGTATCATCATAAAGTCTCTGTACATGAACATCTGAAGCCGAGTTCGGGCTCATTGTGATCATTCTCCAGAGCTTACCACCGGAAGTAGTATACTTCAGGGCCGCTCTCTCCCTCTTTCCTTTTCTCTTTACCTCTTTGCTCAGGTATGTTTCCAGAGGCTGTCTTTTTCAAATGAGGATAGCGCTATTTAACTTTATCCAGGTGGAATGGTGTTGGGCCTTGAATATGCGGACGACATTTGTCTTGTAAGTGAAGGTCCAGGTGAGTTGCAGCTTGGGGAACGTCGTGGCTCTGTTCACCATGCGTTTTGCATTTTCAAAGTGCAAGAAGCTGTTATAGGACTGGGTTGATCTAACAACAAACCCTTTGGTTTCTGGGAAGTAGATAATTAGTTTAGTTCTGTTATCTAATTGACTAAATTTCACCAGCAGGTCGGATATCAGATGAAATGTCTTTGACTTTACAGAAGGCTTGTTTGACTTATGTCAATCTGAGTCATCTGTGGCGTCGACATGACATCCGTTTATCCATCGAGGTCCGAGAGTACGCTGAAGCAGTCAGCTCAGCGCTTCTGTACGGTTCATAGACATGACCACCGTGACTCGAAGATATGCAAACATTGTTGGTATTTCAACACAGATGTTTTCACAACACTGAGAGAATCTGGGTGAAATACAGTATCAGCAATGTTGAGGTTTAGTGCAAAGTCCTAGGTACACAAACCAAATGGTTACGTGAAACACTTAAGCTCATCAGGCTTATACGGTTGAGACACCTGTTGCACATGTCCCAAGATAAGGTTCTCTGGCGAGCACCCTTTGCTGAGGTGGATAGTGTTAGGAAGATGATGGTCAGTCCAAGTCGTGCTAGTAAGGAGCGGATGTGGCCATTCAGAGAGAGTTAGACTTTCAGGATATGGTCCAAGATATCCCCATTCAGTGGTTAGATACGTTAAGGGATACAGTTAGATGTGGTAACCATCGGAGCTCTTGCATTCACATTCTCTATTTACCGACTGAAAACTACTGTTTGTAGTTCTCTCATCACTCTTTTTCATTTTCTTTTTCTCCCATTATACTCGACTGATGTAGCTGCTGATAAATGGCAACCAAAGCCGCCGCACCCAATGCATGACTAAGGGTTGTTTGAACTGAACTGAGCATTGTGGAGCTTACAAGGTAGGTCTGGCGTGGGGGCACCCCAGGCTACTCTGAATCAGTGCGCTATCGAAGTTAGTCGCTTGTGCCAGTGGTTGAGTGAAAGTATTTTGGTGTAATATTCAGCCATTCAACCCTCTGAACCGCGTTCGGATAGTTGAATCCTACAGGGATTTACTGTGGAGACCTTCAACGAACCACATAGAGTAGTGCTAATACTTCTATGATAAACTGAACAAAACTTCGAAAGAACCGTACCTAAAATGTGGAGAAAAGTTTCTGTGCGTGAGTTTTCACCCCCTTTCCCTCCAAAAAAACAGATTCTATTCTGCGACGGAAGTATTTCCTGAAGTTTGAACAATTCACTTCTTCTGTTTTCCACAGTCTATTGAGGTCTTCGTTTTCTTTTCCTACCAACACAAGCCAGTCTATTTTTAGCCTTCCGTTATCTTTTTTTATCATTCCTAAGACAATCAGTTTAAGGGTGTGCGGAGGTGCAGGGTAAATAGTCCGTTCTTTAATCTTGTATCCGTTTATTGGGTCATCCAACGAGCAATCATTTCGGCCCAAGGAGATCCACCAGGTCATTCATTTGAACACTAGTTGCTCGCTAAATGCTCGTTATGTCCAGTCAAGTCAAATAATTGCTTTGTGCACCCCGAGGGGTAGATAATCAGCCTTTATTTCTCTCTGATTGTCACCCCCCATTTATATTCATTGGGATTAATTTCTTTTCCGGTCCGAAATCCGGAATCCTAATTTGTGCCAGATGGCCCTCCGGCTCACTACGGTACTTAGGACTGGCACATATTATGTTAGGTTCACTAAGGAAGAATTCCTGAGTCAGAGTTATATTATTAGTTACACAAACTTGCCCATATCACGAAACTTGTGAAACTAGAAAAATGCAATAAAGCAGACCGTTTGCGCAGAACATTAGCAAAAGCGAACTTTGAGCGCACAGGTAACAATGGGGTGATAAATTAATGAATAAGTACTTATTATAATACGATCTGAAATGTTCCTTTAAACACGGGGAAGCAATAAACATGGCTTTTTCGCCAAAGCGGGCCCAAGGTTTTTTAAAGAGAAAATAAGTAAACACAGAAAAGGGTTCACCCATTCACGGGAAGACTGCACTTCCATAGTGCACACTGTCAGTGTTCTCCAAATGGATCTACAAGAGCTTAGAGTTCTAATGGTGAACATTGTGACAGAGCATAAGTGTAGTGGTCGTACGCTGGCTTGTGTCGAGGAAATATATCGAAAGTAGCACTGACTGTTGCTGCGGCTGCAAAACATGCAGTCGGACAAGTGACTGACCGGTGTGCTCGAATGATGGGCCCTTGGTAACCTCCGAGGCTAAGAAGGCTACGAAAAGCAGTACTTGAACCACAGTAGAGTAAAGATCAGATCAGATCGGGTCATAGAACTCGCTGCCTTGGCCAGCGTACGTCAGACTCTTGCATATGAGGGCTACAAAGTTCCTACTGTGTTTGGATTGCCAGGTGGTCCGAATTTTTTGGTTGTTGAGTGATGGAAGACACGAAACAGAATGAAAAACAAGTTCACTTCCGAAGAAGCACCAGTAGGGTCGGAGAGACAGGCTCACTGTCTCAGCTAGCTGCCACTCTTACCTTAGAGAACCCCCACGGGTACAAATAAATAAATAAAAGGGCCTAGCATGCTGTATTTCATTATATGTCGGAGATGCAGGCATGCTGTGTCATAGAAAGGAATAAAGGAATGGAGAGGAGAGGTGGGAAAGTTCACTTGGCCAATTGTAGGGCGAGAAAACCTCATCCCAGCAGTCATCCAGAGGTCGTTTACACATGACAATGCTACTCGCTGCTACTAAACGGGGTGGTAGCTTGTTCCAAGGATTCGTTGCGCGGCGAAAGAAGAAGCGTGCCTACACTCTTCTGAAGGCCCTGAGGTTCATTGGTTTGTGTTCGGGCCCCCTGAGAGTTGGGTTGTTACTTGGGCTAATAACGGCCTGTCAGTTTTGGATAATCCGGTGGGCTGCCCGAAAGTCTCGATAAGGTTTTCACTTAGGCGACCCCCGTCTAACGAGAACAGGCAGATTGCTCTAAGGCTTTCCCTGTATGTCCTGTCCAGTAGCCCAATAATCACCTTAGTAAACCGTCTTTGAACTGTTTCCAACAGCAGTTTGTCCCTCACCAGTTTCGGTCTTCAGGCCTGAATGCTGTATTCCAGGTGGAAGAATACATGCTTTTGTAAAGAGGTAGTATTTTCGGCATCCCGAGACCAGACAGTCCGACACCGTTGGAACATCAACCTATGATCCTTGGCTACTGCAGTAAGGCGCTGTTGGGTGGACTTGAAAGTTTCGGGCACTTGAAAGCCAAGAAGTTTTATGAACTCAGCGGTCTCGATTACCCCGAGTGATCCTTCATCGAACTGTCGAGTTTCCCCTGCTCCTCCACCCTGGAGCAGTTGCCTGTACTTATTTCTGTTTAGGGAGAGCTCCGGTGTTTCAGTCCACTCTCGTATTCTGACCAAGTCTTCATGTACCTATTCGATCATCCGCGAACAGTAAACTAGGATCCACCGAGGCATTGACACAAAACCAAGGGAAACTGACGCCTTAGTACCAATCCCTACTCTACACCACGGCATGCGCTGGCTGAGCTGGACGTTGCATCCTCAACCCAAACCTTAAACGTTCTACCAGCGAGGTACGCTCTAATCTAGTTCAGCCCTTATTTTGCTATCCCCATGAGCTGCATTTTGTGCATCAGCCGCCTGTAGTTTGCCGAGTCGAAGACCTTCTGAAAGTCCAGGTAACACACTTCAACTCGCTCACCCGTGTCCAGCCTACTGGTCACTTTCTCCAGAAATGATAATAGGTTCGTCAGACATGATTTTCCCTCCACAAGTCGGTACTGCCTTCCTTTGAATATTTTGTGGTATTCAATGTGCCTTGTGATCTTATCACTGGCAATCCCCTCTAGCACCTTTCGTACCATCGAGAGAAGACTAACAGGCCCGTAGGTAATATCCTTCTTGTCTCCCTTGTGGATGGGTACCACCCAGGCTTTAAACCCGTCTGAAAGTAGGGTCGCCGAGGCAAGTGACCTGCTGAACAAAAGTGCTAGCGCTCTGGACACTGCGGTTGCCGGAGGACGTAGGATGACGTAGAGAATAGCATCTGGCACGGCAGACTCATTTCGCTTTAATCGATTGATAGCCAGCTTCACTTTCATGAGTCCTATGACTGCTTCGTCTATTGAAGAAACGCGATAGGGTTCCAGCTGTAGCATGTGGCTTCTGGCATCTGCCGTGTGTACGAGCTCGAAGAACTCCGAAAGTACTTTGGCTTTGTAGCCGGGGTTGTTAGCATGTCTAATCTGCTCATCCACAACCTTTCCTACCACCACGCGTGTCTGGGCCTTAGACAATACGTAGTAGTAATAGGCCTTGGGGCATTTTCTAGCATTTTGTGCCAACCTCGCCTCATACTCTAGCTGACAGGATTTTGCACCCTTAGGGCATGTTCGCGGGCCCTAAGAAACTGCAGAAAGTGAAGGTGACCCCCTAAGCTGCGGAAGCGTTTCCATACAAAAAGCTTGCCCGAATAATTTAAGCTAACACGGACTCCAATTGAATATCCAAAACTAATCAGAAATATGTTCATTCCGAGGCGGGCTGGAGCACACAAAGTTCAGAAAGTAAACGGAACACAATTTCTGTTAAATACTTTCAACATAGCCTATGAAAATATCCAGTTTACAATGGAAAAAGAAGCAAACAAGAAAATAACCTTTCCAGATGTACTTCTAAGCCGCCTGGAGGATGGATACTCTCAAGTATCAGTGCACGAGAAAGCAACGTGAAAGCAACGGGAAAGCAACGTGAAAGTTTTGTGCTACTCAGATTTGAGTGCAACTTAATTTTTTGCCTGGCCAATAGAATGTGCAAAACCTGTTCTGATGACACACTGGACAACAAACTTCGATTTCTGTGCAACGTGTTCTTGCAAAAAGGGAATATCTGGATCTTTTCGTTTACAGGGAAATGCTACAAGTGGAAAGAAGAGCGAAGACTACGGGTGCCCCTAAAATGTCAGTATACATCTGCTTGTCTTTCACAGGTGACATCCCAGTGGATATTATGTATTGCAGATCATCAGGAGCGGTTGACAAAACATTTTATGCTGCAGAACTCCATATTTCATTCTTATCAGAGTCGTTTGTGTATTTACGAATGAAGGATAATGTGTCGGGTTCTATGGCCTCCTTCTGTGTACGCTACTTTACCTGGTCCTATGAGACTACGTATATTGGCCTTACAACCAGAAGCTTATCAGTGAGCACTCTCCGGCTTGGCTGAAAACTGAGGCAATTAAAGTAATTACGAGTGCTCTGTGTTCACACATTGTTCAGTCTAACCACTCAGCGAATTTGACCGAAGCTTTTCGCCCTATTTACAAAAGTTCGAAGTGGGCCATCAAGACTGATGAAGTGCCTTGTCCTAGCCACAGAGAAAGCCGTATGCATTCGCCTCTACAATCCTTCGTTATGCTCTCAAAACCAGTTCGTGCAAGCGGTGGAGCTTTCTTGGCCTATCCTTCAACTCAAAACAAAGCACAGATCCGCGGATCAAAATAGCTACGTCGACTACACCCACTCACGGTCCAGAGACAGATCTTGGTCATGCATGTGAAATTCGGTCTCCCCTCCTCCACTTTATTTTTGACCTACCGCCTTATCTTGATCTTTGTTCTGTTCAATTAACATTGTTCATCTGAAATGTGCTGTAATGGGATGATTATGAATCACTGAAAATGAGCTTGTTTTCCACCTTGTTCTTCATGTAAACCGGAATGCTGAATCAGAATACAGCGCACATCTCATCATGAAGCAATTCAGATTTATTTCTTATCACACTGTTTGCGATATTCACTCCACAAACTAAGGTAAAGATCAATCACACAATCTGATGGACAGAGTTGAGTTTGAAAAGTAGGAGACGGTGAATGAAGTCGATACCAATTAGCTTCTTCGGATAGTACTCTTACACGAGAAATACAGTAAAGGAGACGCAAATGTGTATTTCCATTAAGTTATGCTAAACATAAGCTGAATATATGGCCAAAGGTGAAGGTAATAGCACTACGCAACGAAAATATTTCAACGATCTACTTTCATGTATATCATGCAACTACTCGCGAGTAGAAAAAACGTGGAGACGGAGGACAGTCAGCCAATCAAACGTTTACTTATACTTGATCGTTTTTGGAAATGCCAGCTGTAAATAAAACACTAAAAAGATAAGTAGTTTTCGCTTTTTTGCATATTAACCTGTAGCTCGGTTTCTATCGATTGTTTGAAAAATAAACGGCGGGAGTTTTACCACCCAAGGCAGTGATGTGTGTAGAATGAAAGTGACTGTCGGTTTCAAAGTTAAATAAATTTCATCCTAAGCAATGGTAAACCGGGATCAGAATCCTGCTACCTTTACATACGTGCCTGAATTCTCTTGTCTGCGAACGGTTACAAATGGTAGCAAAAAGTTCACTATCAAGATAACTGTACATACTGAATTGTTCAGTTCATGGAGTGAGTCAGTTTGACTGAGGAACGTGGACGTCGGATGTTCATTCTATTATTTGTGGAATCAATCAAATCCTGGATGATATGGAGGTGAAATATCAGTCAAATTCATTCCTATGAATAGTGTGGGGCTTTCAAACTGGAGTTTTCTGCTTCCTACGGTTTAACAAAACATGAAACTGTCATCATACTTCTCATGCTCTCGTTGAGACTGTATAGACAGGTGTAGTACGTTACTCCGTCAAGGGCGGATTTTCTTCGATCCACCCCAAATATTGCTTCAGTGAACGCCAAGATTCTTTAGAGTGAGCACAGGGCGTCGTTTGCTTCTGAAGATTTTGATGTGGTGCGTAATTTTGACCATGAGTAAAACAGTCTACAAGCCGAAAGAGTTTTAATGTGATGGAGTATCTGTGCTACTCGTCATGGAAAATTAGAAAGTAATTGCTTAAAATATTACTGATCACGAAGTGATAAAAAATGTTGTTACATCATATAAATCGAAAGCTTTCAGGTGAATCAGAAAACGAAAGTCACATGGAATCATCCACCGACCAGATAAAGCTACTGAAACTGTACTGGATACGGCTGATGCAAATTAATATCTTTCATTTGGTTAAATAGTTTTGTTGTTAATAGACAGCTTGACTACCGAGGAGCCACACTGTTTTCGGGCCCACAAAGTTAATCGGTTCCCCTTCACATTGAAACAAGTGACCTGTTTGCTTAGAGCTAAAAAGCGATACGACAGAGAATCTCGCATTTTAAGCGATGAACACTGAAAAATCCACTGTAAAGAGCCGTTAGCAGGGATTTCAAAGACGTCAAATTTTACAACGTGTATTTTTGAGATACTATGCTCAACCCTTTTTATTTTTCGAGGGACGGTTACTTTTTAGTTCACAGATGAGGGCATAGGATACAGTGATCATAATGCATGTCAAAAATTAGCTGCAGATCTCTATTTAAATGAGTAATTTAACACCTTTTCCCCGTTCAGGCTTGGATATTTTGCGTAATTCTAGGACAGAAGTTAGAAGCACGGTATATTCTGAATCATTTCGCAGTATCTCTTTACACAACCATAATTATTTGTTTGCTTCCAACTTTCTCATTGTCGCATCCTTCATAAACATGTTATGTCAATAAATTAGCACACTGAACAACTTTCAGGATGTGGGATGCCACTGACAACCTGTATAGTTTCGTCCAACCTTATTTCTTCTGTACATTTTAAAATCAACGATCTACAGAGTTCTAGCAAGAAAAAAGAGATGTATTACCGGCAGTATTACGTAGCCCTCATCACTCTCAGCTGATCAGACTCTTATTTAGCCTTCTATCATGTTACATCATTTCCTTGGAACTGCTGTCGACATTGAGAGATGAATTGAAACCATTCTGTTGTCCAGTTAGTTAACTGTCTTTGTTCTCAAAACCTTGTCCCTTCTTTACTCGAAGCTGGTAGGTATAAAGTGGCCGTTATCAACCCTGGATGTGTTGTTCTTACCTTTCTTTATCGACGACAAGCACAAAGTCATCACATGTCGTGATAGACTCCAACAAACGCCTTATCCTTTTTCTACGGTTCCGAAAAGTTCGAATCAACGGTTTTTGTCAAAACTTGCCTTCTCCCCGACAAAGACACGATTCCTTTTTCCAGTGGATAATCTGTTCAGCTTCAGCGAGTATGAATTCTGTGACCTCTTGAAGCACTACACCGGGCTACTAGAAAAGGCTATCAACAAGGTCTATATGAGAAAGATCTACCTGTTCAGTACTCATTTTTATCTTCTTCAGCTGGTTTGATTTTCCATTATTTCTGGTCGTGTGATATTGCGAGGTAACAATCCAATTTAAAAGTAGTGAGATGCAAAAGTTAATGAACGAATGGTCTAAATTGAACTAATATCAAAGAAGTAATTACGAATCACTTATCATCCGGTGTCGTGAATAAGTATCCCCTTTTAGATGTAAAATAATATAACGCTCAGAAGTCCAAGATGAAGCAGCAGGAGTGGGAATGTATGATTGAGTCTATGTAGGAACTTTGCTATTGGTCGTAACCCTTGTAGGTACAAATTTTACGTACCATGTTGGAGGAAAAAAACGTACCCAGCACTGACAAGCTCAAGTAGCTGGGGCATAACAAGTCAAGAGGAACTCCTTTTTCCTCAATGTTTGCTTTTTATTCACCCCTGTAAGACAAAAATCAGCTTTTCTAAATGTTGTCAATTTTCCGCCAGCCTTCTGGTCCACCTCTCCAAATGATAATAAAATTCGTGGTCCGTAACTCTGGTAATCGACCGGCCTAAGGGGGGGGGGGAGGGGGGTATAATACAAGAGTTCATAGAAATGGAGGAGTTACCATGGTAGACCCCGTGACAAAGTGTTACCAAGCTAGGGGGAAAGTGCACTGGTTGGTGATCGGAAATAGAAGGACCAATCTGAGAAAAAAACGGTCGGGGCATTAACGGGTGTGCAAACCAACAAGAAGGTTAACACTTGGGAAAGAGGCAAGCGAACAAACGAACGATCAACCCAATTTCACCTAATCCCAACTGACTAATTAGCATCCGGTTAATTTTCCGTCTGTCCAGCTTTCGGCGGGCAAAATAGAAAGCCGAAGAATTTGGTCTAATGATAGTAGTGAATATGACTAGGTGGGGGGAAAATAGGACGGAATGGTCAGATGCGGACAGTACTGAATTATGTGCTTTGTTTGACAAACGAGGCCTGGATCAGTTAAAAAAGATGTGGGTGATGCAATTTGTGTCTGATGCGAAAATCCCCGCGATATTGATTAATCAAACGACCGAGAAGCGGCAGTCGAGTTCTCACTTAACGAGAAGAATTGGTAAATAGACTATTAAAAGTGTTTCCTTTTCTACAATGGTTGATGATTGCTGTCCAGTCACAAGAACCTGTCATCAGAGTTCATTAGCGAAGGGAATTTCATCTCCCTTTTCTGCTAGCATTATTTGGTCGAGCTACAACTATAAAAGCTAGCTGTACGAATGTCTCACCATGCGAACTGGGTATGTTAGTGGGGTCCAACGGATAAACTATAAAAGCTTGATGTGTTGTAATGATTAATTATTTGGAGAATACAAATCTAAGCAAAGGGAACCACTAATTCATCATTTTAATTCTTGAAGGGTAGAAGAAAATTGCAATTAACTCAGAAGCTCATAGTCCAAAATCAACTGAAAAGCTACAAAACATGGTCAACATTTTAGATTATGCCGTCATATGTTTGATATTGGCCTACATAAGCCACCGTATACCTTCATAAACCACTTTGGCTAGCTCGTGAGAATCTCCTGTAGCAAAACAAGCTTGAGTCCACTTTATTTCCGCTAATATCCTTTACTCCTAAAACTGCTTTCCTTTTGCTCTTCTCTATGAAACATAAAACCTACGGCGGCGATATGAAAGTGGTGGTGGTGGTGGGGGGTACTGTATACCGTTTCAAGACCGTTGATTAAACACCTGCTGTCTGACACTAGTTATTTGTGAATAGCAGAATTATTCAGTCTTCCAAAGATGTGATATTAATCGAACACCATAAACGTCTCTGAGGTCACAAAGACCTGTATTTCCATCATAGCAAAAACAATTTCCTTCACATTGTATATTCACTATTTCTGTGACTGACCTACAAACAGCTGTTTGCTTCCGTTTCACAAACTTTTCTCAATACTGTCAATTAATAACATAAACCTGAATTCAGGTATCTAACACCATTTGTCTTACAACCCGAAATAACCATGGTTTCAACATATGAAATAATTACTCAGTCCTACGTACACACATAGACATACGTAACTGCATCATTTTGCTGCCTAATGTTTCACTTTCATGGGCAATTATACAAAGAGATATCCATCCAGAGAGCTTTTCTGTCCCTCTTGGTTGAAGTAATTGAATTCATCAAACATGATCTCACGAGTGAACATCTTTCCATGAACCCTTCATAAAGTCAGTCAAACTTTGAACGTGACGTCACGGTTTTCTCATCATTTTGACTGAGAGGACATCTTACTGTGTAATAAACATCCTAAATAGACAATAAACCAGAGTAAAATCTACTGACAGCCGCTTTCTGATTGTTACCAAGTGACCACTAGTGAGGCCATACACTTAAAGTGGAAGTTCTGTCCTTAGTATACGCTCCACATCACTGCGGATCAGATGATCGTCATAAACGTGTAGCTTCACAATCCTTGGTACGTCTCTGGAAACAACCTGGTAACATAGATATAGTACTCTTACCTGTTTTCACTCTGTCTAACAACGAGACAAGTTGTGGAATGTTGTATTCTTTCATCTCGATCCCCTCCGAAGCCATTAACGAGGGTGTAGCTAGACTACAGTGTGCTGAAGAAGTCAGTAGTTGGTAGTTCAGATAATCGACAACTGGGTCCGAGTATACCCGATTTGAAGACGCCATGTTCGCAGGAGTTCTGATCTTCGTTACAGACAGATACACGGAGAAGGGTCCAGTGCAGGCTATTAGGACCACTGTCATATATATATATATATATATATATATATATATATATATATATACTTCCCAAAAATAATGAGCATTGGAGAAGTCTCCGGAAATTCTACTGACGTAAATAAGTCTTCTTGTGGGGTTTTCTACCAACCTCTAGCCGAATAATGCATCATATTTTCAAGTCTCCGATGTAGAATAGAACCGAGGTTAGAAAACTAACGGCAGATTGTTCATATAAGACTAAACATTTACTGGTGTTATGAAGTCTCTGCTACGTACTAACAGCAACTAAATACCACTCACTGAGCAAAATCCTCTCTCTCTCTCAATGAGTATTCAATCCCTTGAGGATGGTTTTCAAAACAAAGGGCCTCGAGTTTCTATATCAGTCGTTGATGGAGTACTAAATCAAAGGGTAGGCGAACATTGAAAGAGGCGGTGATTTGGGGGTTTACGGTCGTCATGGTATTTAAGTTAAATTAACTAAGACAGGAACAATGTTATGATTAGAGGAGTCATTGACTTTTAAAATGTTCATCGAGGATGGAGCTAATAGTCGTCTGATTATCCTTTCAAAGACCGGTGTTATTCTGACAGGTTTTTACTTAACAGCGACAGTTTTCGCATCGGTAAAGAGCTCTGGGCTATTGATGGTTTCTTCACTCACCAAGTGGCCTCTCCGCTAATTCCAACTCACAAAACAGGTGCATGCTATCGGGACACGTTCACTTACAAACTTCGACTGAATGTAGGGCGTCGACCACTTTAGGCCTGATGAAGTTCCCGAATCGTGTGAGCAGAGAATTGGTTGAAAAAAGGTCAATCGTACTGACCATCGGAAAAATCACCCAAGCCATATCAACATCAAACGAGTCGATAGAATGCCGATACCAGAGAGCTGGTGCTACGCGAACTCCGTCGGTTACAAGTGCTTAAGGTGCTTCTTTTGGAACCAACAAATTTGCATATACTGCTTCACACCGCTTTTGGCAAGGCTTTCATGAACCCACCAAAGACCATTCTAAGCTACTTTTCTTTCTGCCTGACTACTTTCAAGAGAAAAAGCACTTTTCATACGGAAGATAATTTTTACAGTATCTCATCCCTCAAATTCTGGGTTCCTTTTTGAACAATCGATGGCTAATAAGCCCAGCAACATTGTCCAGCCTAGGCACGCCCATCTTGCTTGCTAACTACAGTCCCTTTGGTAGAACAGGTTCACAATCAACTCAAGTAATAGGAATTCATACTGATAAAAAACTGCGTTTTTTCTGCATATCTGGAGAATATAAGCTCAATAAGCTTTGGGTCTAGGATAGATAAGTATTTTACCGACAGACTGTTAACTCCATCCAGAGTGTCAAAGGTCTCGGATAACTGGAGCTGAGATGTAGGATGTCTACAGAGACAACATCACTTGCATGTTTTATAGGATTTTATTATCCACCAACTCCTGGAGACTAAAATGCCACACACAGTGAATCTGTTCCTAAAATTCTTCCACTAGGCCCAAGCTATTTAAATGCGACTTAGATAACCGTCCCGAGCATGGCGCATGATGAATCGGACAGAATAACGGGGCCGATGAAAACGTGGAAGTCATTTTCGTCGCCACCTGACGGGGCCTTATCGTATGAGAATAGGAAACACACTATCTCTGAGAATGATGATTAGCACAGCCCCAGCAGTGAATGATGATCCAGGTAGAGTTTTGTACAAACTAGACTGATCCATCCCTTGAGAAATCCCAGTGTCCAACGTTCGTCCACGAGTAAAATTCAGCGAGCAGCCCCTGTTGAATCCTAAAGACAGATAATCTAAAAAAAATCAGGAATCCCCAAATACTAACACGCCTCAAAGTTAGTAATGAAACAAATCCTGAAACATACTAACTTCAAACTTTGTGCGATGTACCTGGGCATTTGGTTATTTATGAATTTTTGGAAGTGCGGATTGCACAAAGTTAAAACGGCCACCCAAGTCAGACAAACGGTGTCGGAAGAATGCAACACAGTTATCAGTTGTTACTGTATAATTATTGTGAGCATAGACCCTTTCATTTAACTTTTGATATTTTCCTTAATGGACTAAACACTAATATAGATGAATGACCCCGGGATTCATGACTCTTCAAGTGCCATTGGACCTGAGCAGCGAAGTTTAAACTATTTTCGCCATTAGGCAAATTAGTGATGTGACCACCTATCGTCATTCAGCTGATTACCACGTTTGAATTCACTGGAACAAATTTGTTTTGCACCCAAGTCCGTTTTCTGTGACTGTCAATAACCACTGACAGTCTAGTTTTCCATGGGAGACGGTTGTATATTCCTATTCTATTGAATCCGTTTCTGTCTGTTTATGGAGCAGTGCAGTAAATAGTGATTTGAATTCTGAAAATACGATAACAATTAGTTTGTCCATTACAATGATCATTCACGATAATATCAGGTGGCTTATCCCACAAGATCAAATTTCTGGCTGACTGCCGTTTCCAGTATAGTAAATATTACTAACCGGATATCGACTAACGTACCGGATGTTATACCGTGCGTTTACCAGCGGAAAACCGATGTTGTTAACAGTGCTGATAGTCAAAACAGTGACACAGTTTGATCAACAGGGAGAGTAAGTGAAACAATTACACTTATCCTCTTGGCCGCCAGTGTATAAGAAAGCGGTATGTGGGCGGGTGTGCGTAGGTGTGTTTGCGTGCTTGCCGCCGTTTGTTTGAGTATGAAGTGCTTGTGCGTTTTATTTGCCGTAATGGCTTCCGGTACATATACGAAGCGATGGTCTCATTTAACCAAAGTCTGTTTTCTCTATTTGTATGTGACGCTGAAAATGTTAAGTGCAAACTGAAGGTTCGATAAACCTTGCTATGTTTACTGTTCCGGAGTGACGGTCGAGAATAATTCGACTCCCCCTAGCCGGATTTATAGAGCTCAAAGTACAGTAGATGTTATCTGTTCGATACTTATATAATAATATGCAAACGGATTACAAGATCGTGCTGATATTAGATTCACATGTTTCCCTGCGGAGTGTTGTGCATCGAAATAGACGGGCAAAGTCACCGTGGTTAATGTTCGCTGTTTTCGACTGGAATCCTTGACAAAGCTTTGGTGTTTCCATCTGGATAATGTCAAATCTTACTCTGTGGTCAGCTTTAGGCAGAAAAGTTATTGTTAAAATTATGGCCAGAACTGAAGCTGCACACAAATGACTTGTAACTGACTGTGTACATGAAAACCGGAGAATAGATTAGGGTAAGAAAAGAAAAAATACGGCACGGAGGACTGGCACAAGTTTACATTACCAGTCAGCATAATAATAAATACTGGCCAGTAGTTTATCTGTGTATGTTAGTTGTTTTTAAAAAGGAGAGCAGGCTAGATTATAGCATTTCCTTTATTCATTTGACCGGACTGAATTAAATGAATATAGATTTTACGAGGGAATTATTGACAAGGTGATGCTAATACCAGTCACCCAATCGATTGACCCCTACATTGTGCGTGGACCCAAGCCTCAAACACGATCGGGCTTGCACGAGCAGTCAGTAAAGTCTGGTGGAAGTCAAATAATTGGGTAAGCCGAGCGCTAAAGTAGCTTGATCAGTCAGACAGATAGGGAACCCGATGGAACGTCCGTTCTTCTGGTTAGTTCCGTATGCGCTTCAAGTATTGTGCGGTCCAATCATAGCGTTTGCTGGAACTTCCTATTCACAAAGTGCCAAGGCACTCTGGTTTATACTGGAAGGCTATTACGGTAAATGTTGAAAGCGGGAATCATCTGCACACAGAGTCCATGGGTGATTAGCAGGATAATCATTTTGTCCGTCTCCTGAGAGTGTAGTCTGGAACCAGAAACGATTCAATAAGGTTCATAGTAATACCGGTTAACATTATATGATGTGAGCCTCATTTGATCGGGAAGGGCTTGTGTGTCCGCCTTTGGTAAGTGGCAACATGCGTGAAACCATCCCATGGCAGTGTCATCGACCGATTCGTATCGTGCTCTGTTTTTTATAATTTGATTGGTTGCACCATTATTAACATAGAATAAGCGGAGCGTACGGAAAGCGCTAAGCACTTCAGCACACAGAAGTTAAGAGTCATATCGTGTTTCAGATACTGGATTTTACTGAGTTTCAGCTTGATTTACCCTCATTCACGTTGTTTATGCAACTGTTCTTTGTACTTCTTATCAGCGAAAATCTCTTTAAGAAGCTAAATACTTGATTGTACGAGAGTACTATGGGAAGATTTATAAAAAAAAATAGTATGTAGTTTGAGATGAGAGATCGTGAATACAGGAATATCAATGATTACGACAACCCCTTTATAACTGCCATAGTCTACATGCGCTAATAATTTGTATCTCGCAGATCTAAACAAAAAGTCTAACGAGTCTGATATGGTCAAGACCTTTGGACAGAGTTTTTGTTCTCACGTAATTTACCGACTTCTCCAAATGGTGCAGTGTTACGCAGAGATTTCTCAGATCCACTCCTATTCAACATAGTTGCACTGTATCATCCGCCAATATAATCTCTGTATCATAGAGCCACACTAGAGTGCATCAGACACGAATCGGAATGAGAGATACATCACGAAAAAGACAAACATCGGAAATTGGTGCTCACGTTGCAGCGAAGTCGTTTTATCCATCCAAATCAAGGCAGTACAATTGTTAATTGGATCAGTTTCAGTACCAGTGGATCACATTACTTTATGGCATGATTTATCATCAGCTCAGAGCTGAAAACCATAGAGAGACTCTGTACAGCTGTTTCGTTTTTATTAGGAATCATTGATATGATGGTGGTGGCAGACGGCCTGGTTCAGTGGTTGTCTAGCACGCCTTTAGCCGTCCGGAACTGACGGCAAGACGGAATTCTGAGAAGCTAATTGCTGATCTAGCAGGAATACCGTATGTCACCTCTTGTCTGGAATCAAGGGCAAGATGTGGGCTAGAAAAGTGAAGAGATGGACCAATCAATGACCAGCTGTTGTCTGAAACGACCGTAGCAGAACCAACCAATTGAGTTACAGCCAGACCAACCAGCCAATAGAGTCGCTCATCAATAACAATTGAGCCAGTAAGTTTCATGCAAGGATTTTGTTATTGTCCCAGCACACTTTGAGGGGACAGTCTAATATGTAACAATAAACCAGGAAGGTTCTAAGGCAGAAAAGCCTTCTCACTAGAGCTCGTAAGATGGACCAAAGCTGTCACAGACACAGCGAAGACCCGACAGCAGTTTCACCATGAATATATCCAGAACATTTGCAAAAGCACCTCCGAATTAGTTAAGTAAGATAGTTTCGAATCGTCTGACTGAAGAATGAAGGTTAAGGAAGAAATTTAAATGTTTTGCTGCACTCAGGTTTATTTTCGGAACCGGAGGAATGTTAGATGACCATAGTTTGCCTATGTTTGAGGGGTGATCCCAAACGTGTGCTAAATATCCGTTTTTATGATGAGGGCGATGACCGAGTGAACCCAACGACGGTACCACAGGAGATAGATGAATAGTTCGACCCAATCAAACGAAGTATTTGAAAATGTACACCTTTTTCACAGAGAATGCTTAGTGAATAAAGCCGGTGATGATCATGTTACGGTTCTGAAGAATTTGCCAAATTCACACAATTTCAGCAAATATATGAAGATTAACCCGATATGATATAAAATGTTGTTTGGAGTTCGGAACGAGCCCACCACCTAGAAGTTGTTGCTCATGCACCGGCTTGGTCTGAAAACGTTTTTTCACTTTCTGAAAAACTGAGGAGGTTTCCACAAATCAGGGAGATGGCTTCACTAAAAAGTAGCAACTACCACTTCAAGTGTCGTAACTAGATTCACTCTCATCTCACGCACTTTTTGTGGAAGTCTACACCAGACACGAGAAGAGGACTGCTCGACTTAGGGCAAGACGTTTTCTGAATGCGGAAAGCTAGATCACTTTGCTCGTACGTGTCATTCAGTTCTCACAGAGCCAGTCAACCTTTCAGCAGAGTAAAAACAAACTGTAAGCGGCCTAAAAGATGATATCGGGAACAAAGAAATACTCACCAACCTATTGAAGAACGAGAAACCCTACTGGATCCGAGTAGATTTGATTGTTTTCGTGAATACAAATCCCGTGTTGTACTTTGACCGAGTGGACAGTTGCAACGCCAGCTTAAGAATGTGGAAAGGAAGTGAAACAGATGTCCCGGGAGAAATTGAACTAGAAGTCAAAAGCTTCAAGAACAACACTTGGGAGAGTGTCAGCACCATTGTGCTGGAGGCCAGTTGGCAGTCAATACTGACAGAGGATGTAATTTAAGAGCTAGAATTTGTCACAGTAAGCCACGAAACGTTTGTCAATATTCTGGAAAAAACAAACGTTTTTATTCAGATGTATCGATTTTTGATTTCCAGCGGAGGCATTTTTCCGGAAAGGTACATTTGTCAGTGATTGATGGTTTTATTCCCGTTGCTTTGTCGGCCGGTGGCTTCCCGGTCGCATTAAGAGAAGCTTAGCAGAGTGACCCGGAGCTATTGGTGCACCTAAAAGTAAGAGTGAGATTTTGGGGATGTTAGTCAATTCACATTAGGAGTAGGTAAATTATCTGTACCAAACTTCGTAGCATAGAGTTTATTCTTGTAAATGTATCTCACAGTAAAATATTGACAGTATAGTGACTTAGTTTTTTAAGTTGTGGTGGCATTGCGTGACTGCTTCGACCTGGGTTCCCACCCTCAAATGTATTGCGCAACTGACCATAAAAAACAAGCATTGAAATTTTTATCCAAAAACTTGCTTAGTCAAGCTTGGATTGATGCTGATCTAGCATGTATCACCACAGTTCGGATTGAGCACGATAACCAACTTCAAGATACACTGGTAAAAGGTGCAACTTGACAAATCCTCAAATTTTTACGATGGTAACCAAAGTAGACTAAAAGCAGCGTCCACATTTTTATGCAATTATTCTGTTTGGTACAAGTTTCAGGGAACGGATATTTGTTTCTGAGGATAGGATTATTGAAACGCGTATCGTTTTTCAAACCTACTAGTCAAATCACTGCATGTCAATTCCCGTTTCGATGCGTAGACACTTTCAGTGCAGCGGAAAATAGTTCAGTATGGTATACTTTTGTACTGTACTGATGAAACGTGCAAATCCTGGAAAATACCCCTTAGAAATTTCCTCATGAGGATTCAGTTTGGCAACCTAGTAACTGGAAAATGGAGAGGGCACGCATGACATTTAACACACCCTTACAACAGTTCGATACTAGGACATCCATGCCGTCATGAACAATTCTTCATTAAGCTGCTACTAGCCTTTTTCACCATGCATTCATGCTTTTCAGAAATGGTCTGTGGCATCCGAAACCACCAATGTTGCACTCAGTTTCCTCTGCAAGCTCAAAATATATGCAAGTACTGGTCAGAGTAGAAGATATGTTTTGAACTAGGACACTTTTGTTTGTCCAGTCTTGTTGGCCGTTGTGTTTCACATCCTCAGTCACAAGTTTGTATTTGCAATTGCATCTACTCCATAATAGATGAACACAACTACTGTTGATGAAATCTGTGACTGATCGATTCGTAAAACATCTGTTTTCAGTGAACGGTAATGACAGAACTCTACGGTTGTGTTCCGTTTTACGTCCTAATTCTAACCAGTACAAGTGGGTTATGGAAAATGTGGAACCAATAGATATTCAGGGACGATATCCGGGGTTCGTTCCATCCTAACGGTCAGATTCAGCACAGGTGAAATTGATTCATTTATCACGAAAGGAGACTTCCTAATAGCACAGGCGCACTTTTCTTCCGAAATATGAACCGTCTAGCGAAATGGCAAATATGCTGACTGTCAGACTTGGAAAGACTTCAGTTTTGTCAATGTAATGTTTGTGAAGACTGCACACTTGGTGGGACAGTTCAGGTTAAATTCAGTCAACATACCCGATGAGGGGTGAATTATCTGCATTGACATGACTTTCAGCCGAGTCGAAAAGGCTAGTTTAAGTGATTATTATAATTTGGAGTAGATGTGGAAGCAGAATGCTGAAATAAACACATTTAGATTACCGAAGGTGAATAGTAAAGCCTTTATTCATTTGGTCGGGGTCAAAAAGCAGGAGAACAATGCAAACATAATGCTATTTCAGTATGCAGACGTACGTAAAGGAAAGATGGCTAATTTCAAGCGCGGCTATGATCAGGAGGCGATTTTGGCGAATGTGAATTGAAAGCAATGAGTGCTGTTAGATCATAGCCTATGAGCAATCTAATCACAAAAATAAAAGGATTTTCTGCTGAGGAATTAAGTGAGAATATCTCTACTAAAGTTTCTACACTGAGAAAAGAAATTCAGAGATTTGGTGATGAAGCGAGAATCCTTGTATTTTGAACGAGAAAATTTACGGGAGAACACGAAAGCCAGCGAGGGATAATACCAGAGATTACGAAATGATGTGCTAGATTATACCGGACTCTATGTTTCTTTAATGTAAACAATAAAAGTTTTCGGGATGAAGTTAGCAATGTTTCAACTTGGTTAATCCAGCAAAGGTTTTGCATCAGAATCGTTTCTAGATACGGATTCCTAAGCATTCCCATTGATGACTTTGTTATAGTTAAGGGATGCCAGTCGCAAGTCATATTGCCCGTAAACTATTAAATTGGTCATTCCAGCGTTTATTTGGATAAGCATACATAAAGGGTTGCGGCTCAGTGTGCCATTAGATCCACATCGCTATCCGAGGTTTATAACTGCCAATCCCCTTGGAGTGTATTGCACAAAATGGGATACTTCAGTGTTGTTCTTGGGATCAAGCCTTGACGTGCACATTGGTACATTTGGCTCACAATGTGTTCACAGTGTAAACTTGAACTGAACTGGTTTGCCTTTCCATGCCCACGAAAGCAACCAAAATGTATTCTGAATATCCAAGTGCATGAGTTCAAGGCTAGATGTGTTCGTACCAGGCCCAGCCGCACGGCAAGTTTCAGCAGAGATTCTCTCTTACTCGGAAGCAACAAGATGAACAGAGACTATTTGATTTTGTGGTCCGAAATCAGATTCATTTGGATTTCTGAGGTTGTCATAACATTTTGGACGGTTAAAAAAGCAGATGTCAATGTATTTTGACCGACGTTATCCTTAAAGGATACATGCGAGTGTTATAAGATGGAAGCTCAGACGTTGTCAACAAATTGATATGGCCATAAACTTTCACATTTTACGTATCTTTTGTGTTTAGGACCGTCACGTGACATACGCCTTCCTCTGTCTCTACGTCTATACAGGCATTGCCGAAAATGATATATACTGGAGTCCAGTAAACACTTTTGTGCTCGTACACGACAAAATTGACGCAAAAACACACTAATATATATATATATATATATATATATATATATATATATATATATCATAACCAACAGATGGGGACGATATTTTGTGGCAATAATCCTTACGGTCTGTTTGTATGCGGTGTACACCTACGCTCAAAATTCAGATGAAACCATATTTTTGCCTCCTCCAGTGAGCCACTATGGTGACGATATATGAGCCTCTGAGGGAAAATGGAACTTTATTTGTTTACATTGCAATAACCCACAAGCTTTTCAGGACTCAATGCTCATATACGGTATTAAACATTGGTCTGCCCGCACTATTCACGATTTTTCACAGTATCATCGAGTTTAAGTCCACCATGTTGACAGTGAAGTGTTCTATCTTACGCCCCGTCAAGTGGCCAGTGTGTAGGTAGCCCTTTGACTTCTCTCCTCAGAACAGAGAGATTTTTCGATTACTTTTTAATCTGGGATATTAGAGGGCAATTATATGGACTGGACTTTGAAGTTGCGCATGTTTTCACAAGTCCTACAGAGAATAAACAATAGACAATTCATTTTGTTTGGCTATTTACAAACCTCTCAAAACGTGACACGAAGGTTTATCCGGGAGAACAATTACCTACCTAGGTAACTTAGTTTCATTAAATTCGGGGAAGTTTTTGGTCATAACGTTGAAGATTTCCTAATTATTCGAGGCATCTCTAACTGAAGTCCAGCAAGTAAGTTAGACGTGTTTTATTCCGGTCCAAATCAACAATGATGGTTGTTATGATATACCAAAATTTAGCGTGATAATTTTTTCAGGAAAATTACTGCTCCAAATGAGATTTTTTTGAGCCTTCTACGAATCACCATCTACCAAAACAGATACGACGAACAAACCCATGGCCATGATGATAGGCCTCGTGATCTGAATCCCCTGATGGAATCAGTACGTGATCCTGTTTGTTGGGCTTGTAGCACAGTCTTCATATCATGCCGTATTAACCGCATCGAAAACTGCACCTACCTTATGTCCAACACGGGGTGAGAAAGCCCGGGAACATTCCCATTCTGGATCAAGGACAGGGATTTTCGGCACTTTTTTGACCGTAATGCATGTAAGATAGTCCCATTAATTCGATTAGCCAGGTCTTCTAACTCTGAAATGTGTACTTTGGGTAGTTTTTGTGTGATTTGTCAGATAAGTGGAGGCCCTATTCGTGTTTAAACTCTGAGCGAGATATACCAAAAATTCAAAAAGTATAGGCCTCTGATATTCTGTTTTCGTCCTCTTTCGGAAGGTGCCGAGAAAATTAGGTTAAAACGCATCTTTTCTTCACTATAGCGATAACGATATAAGTGATAAACAAGGTGCGCTCAAACGACCTTGAAGCCAACCCTCGTATAGATGCGAATTGTAATTTCATTTTTTCAGTACGTACGGCAGTCATCGTTAAGAAGCATTTTTAAACCACATGTCTCGTGAAATCTTCAAACAGCGAAAGAACTTCTTTTGACCTTATCACACAGGCTCAGCAGTCAGAAATATACTTGGCAAAAGATGGCTTCTACCAAGGCATTCAAACAGTAGACCTATCTAAGTATAACCTAGGATAATTTCCGTGGTCCTTCTGATCATCTTAATAATATTTCCATGCCTTGCTAACTGTTGATTTACTTTGCTAAGGACCTTTTACCCTGGCAACCAAGTTCACACATATTCAACTACCCATAGAGTAGAAAAGAATCAATGTAAATGCGAACAAAATTTGAATAAATTAGTATCACTACCAGATAGTCTGACATACCCTACTTAAGTTACGAAGCTTGAAATTTAAACAGCATCACAATCGACTCTGCTCATATATATATATATAATGTTCACCAGCATCTACTTTGAATTGTCTGGAGTGTGAATGGATACTCTTCATTGTAGAGCCCACAAATGAATCATAACTGTGATTTCTCATAGTTTTTCGTGTTTGGGTCACTGCTAACCCAACGAACAAAGTGGCTGCATGTGCAAGGGCTCATACTGATAGTAAGTAGTATGTAAACGTGTGGACAAAATTTTGTCCACACTTTTACATACTAATTACTATCAATTTATATATATATATATGTGTGTGTATGCGCGTGCGCATGGGAACAGGGGCGCACCCAGCTACGTTCTAGCCCTCATACTGACAGCTGCAAATAATTGCGTATTCAGTGTCCAGCTTTGTCTGGCCCATACGTTTTCAGTTTCTGTATGACTATAGCAACCCAAAACCCATGCCACACTAAGCATTTCCCCTGGAATTTAACTAGTTAACTTTGCCGATGTACATGTCCGTAGTCCAATCAGGCCAATGAAGTCATCTTCTCGAAAACGCACGCAAGATTGAAAATGATAGTTTTAAAACTCAATAAAAGAACAGATCGAGTAGGAAAGTTCGCCCGCAAGATCCGTCACTTCCTGACGGCTCTCAGGAATTCTTTTTATGTCAGCTCTCAAAGAAGCCCTTACATTGCCATAAAAGTATTATGTAAATTGATGTTTGCTGTCGCAAACAAGATCAGCTTCGAAGAACTGTCTTGGTTCAGACAGAATTTGTTCACATAAGCTACGGTCTCCGTTCCAGCTGTTCGTTGATTTTTTTTCATATTTCCCTTGATATCGCTCTGCCAGGCCAATATCAACAGAACAGTTTGAATGATGGGTGAGCTTTTTTATCTGGTGACACCTGTTCAGATAAAGAGATACATGTTGTAACTCAGTAAATCCTACTTACCATGAGCGTTGTTTTTCATCTTAAGTCATCTTCACGTATTTACATACACTTTTCCAAAACAATCAAACCGACGAATCTCCAAAGGGATGCAGCTGGTGTCTGGAGACATCTGATAGTAGCACTAAAGTCCATCATTAGGATAGCAGATGCACTTTATTGTTCATTCCTGTTCAGGTCGTCTTTGGGGCAGACTGCGTTTGCAAAATCATCAAAGAACGACGATTACTAAAAAACCAAAAGACTACGGGGCCCGGGTAGTCAGTTACAGGGATGGGAGCTGTGATAACTGTCTATCTTCAGATGTCCTCAATTTAGATCGTTCAGGTTTTGGTAATTGTCTCCGTAAGGACGAGGAACAGGTGTTATCGTTCGGGACTGAAACGGAGAAAACGGAACAATGGGTCTCACGGTTACAAGTACTCTGTTTTTGTTAGATCAGCAACGGTTTTATCTTGTGGAGCAGACATTACAGGGCATGCAGTGTAACTCAGTATCTCTATTGGGAAAACGGCGACATTTCAAGACGCCATGGTGGCAAATATTTTGAAAGTACAATACGGAAAAGAAACATGCATTCAAAGATCCTAAATGAACGGCGATTCTTCCTATTTTCTCGAATATCCCAAACAAAAAACATTTAAGTTAGAGTGGCTTCGTGAGAGGAAATCACTTAGATGAAAGCTGTAATAAGTAATGAATGGAGAAAGCCAAGGAGAATATTTTAAAATTGATTCCAACGGACTTGCTTGAAGAAAAACATGAAACGAGGCTTACCGGGCTGGATGATCTTTCATTTCAAATCTGTACCTGTTAGTGCATTTAGAAAGAAAACGCTGGTAATCAAGGAGTAATTTGCAAAACCATCCGATATTTCTTCATTAAACATTTGTGTGACCTAAAGTTGATTGTCCAGGTCAATCCCCAGATATGCTTTTAGCTTCCGATGTGTGCATTGGACACATGCTAGATTTTAATACAGAACCATCTGCGTAATCACCTGAAGCTGTGGGGGCCGCTTTGAAGTAAATGCATTTGAATAATGCCACAAAAATTTGGCTCCGATGAAAGAGTCGCTTGACGAAGGACATATTTGCACTGGTGCTAAATCGAACTCCACATATAATGATGTCGCTTGTGGTAGCAGACAATCAAAAAAGTCGAGCGATGAACACAGCGTAAACGTAAGGAAAGGCTAAATGGGCGTGGCCTTGGACTTTTTCCCAGTGTGAAACTTGAATTTGCAGACAACATTGTTCTTCTAAGTGAAAACGCGGATAAGCTGCAAGCTTATCTTAACAGTTTGAATAATTGCACTGCAATGTTCGGTATGCATTTTGCACCTTCATCGTGCAAGAAGCTGTTGCGTTCAGAATTCATAAAACGTAGTTAGCAGCAAATCCGTTTACTAGCACACCAGTGAACACATACGTAAGCGGGCATGCAAAGAAACAAGTGAATCATCTGTTGTCAAGCCCAAGCATGATAACGTGTCAGGCGGAAGGGGACAAAGAACCAGTGCCATTCTCACGAGCAGCTAACTGCATATGATTGGTAAAGTGGGACAAAACGGAGCGTGAGATAGACAGGCATCACACACTCGAGTGCAAGGTCAAAGGGACTGGAATGAGTCACGTGGGAATGCCAATAACACATGGGTTGGCCACAACATCATTTCCCCCTTTCCGGAAAAGAAAATCCATGCTGCAGAAAGAGTGGCGCACGTGTAGGGGTACCCGAAGTGTTAGCAGTCACGGAAGTAGTAGTGTTAGCAGTAGAGGCATCAGCATCACCAGTAGTAGTAGTAGTAGTAGTAGTAGTAGTAGTAGTAGAGATAATAATAGGAGCCATAGTAGTCGTATTAGAAGTAATAATAGTTGTAGTAGTCGCAGCACCGGTCTCATTCGTAATAATATCGTAGCATGAGTAGTAATAGAAATAGTAGAAGGAACAATAATCCCAGTAGTCCTTGTACCAGTATTACTCGTATTCGTATGAGCCGTAGTAGCAGGAATAGCAGTAGCAACGCTGAGGCCACATGTACAATATGACAATGCACAAGTAGTTATTCGATTTCAGTATGGTAGAGGACACAGAAGTCGTGGTAGCAGTCCAAACAATGGTAATGGTAGTCATAGTAGGAGTAGGAGTGGCAACAGTATCAACAGTCGGCGTGGTTGTAGGAGCGATAGAAGCACTTGTGGTAGTACTAATACCAATAGTAGTAAGAGTATGTATACAGTGATAAGGCACAGGTTACTAAACAGCGCCAGTATAAAAAAGGATACGCTCAAGTTGTAGACTTCGTTGCAGCAGTAGGTAGCATATGTGAAAAAATGCAGTAAGTTATCCAGTGTCAGTGCAATAGAGTAAGAACACTAGTCATGCACGAGCAAGAGCTGGTAGAAAACAGGATTGGCAAGTGGCAGCACGGCTTCGAAAAATTATTTTGCCATGAGGTCCAATTGATTCGAAAGCCATCCGCTTGTTTCCACAAAATGTGTTTGGCAGCAGGTCTTCACAGCTTTAGTTCAAAGGATGAACACATAATGCAGGTGAATCTTTTGGTATCTAGGTGCATGCGCAAACACATGATGCAGGTTCAGTAACCACGAAGCACGAGCTTGCATGGCCTAATCTGATTGTACAGTTGTCTTACTTTTTCGATTGCATACAACACTGACTCACAAGCTAGCGTACGCGTTTTCTTTTTCATTTGCTTCTCCGTAGCTGCGCTTTCCGTACTATGCTACTGAGTACACGTACACCCGTTTAAAAGTGCCTTCCGTCTGCTTATTGAATTCGGGATACAACAGAGGCTGTTTAAGGAATGGGATGACTTGATGCAAAACCTTTCAGCTTCTGGGGAGACTAGCCCAGATAGACAAGTTCAATTATCTGGGTAGCTACTTTTCACCCAGCGGTCGGATCTCAAATGAGGTGTCTTTGAGCATATAGAAGGCTCGTTTGATATTTTCCACTCTGAGTCATCCGTGGCGTCATTGTAACATACGTTTATCCATTAAGGGTCGAATGTATGCTGCTGCCATCAAGCCATTGCTTCTGTATGATTCAGAAAAAGCCATTGTGGATGGAGGTTGTAGAAGATTGTCGGTATTCGAACACCGAAGTCACCGCAGCATTGCTCGAATCTGGTGGGAACACGGTATCAACAATACTGAGGTTCGGTGGACAGTCTTAAGTACAAGAACCAAATGATCAGATGAAGCACTTAGGCTCACCAGGCTAAGATGATGGGGACAAGATAGGATTCCTCGGCGCGCTCTTTCCTGAAGTGGGTAACATTTAGAAGATGAGTAAGGATGGTCATCCCGTGACTCAGAAGAAAGGTATGAAAACCCTCATCAGTGGGCTTTCCTATGTAGGGCTCTAGACTTCCTGGATGGGGTCCAAGAGATCCTCTTACTCAGTGGTTGGGTATATTGGAGAATATTACTAGGCGTCGCGATCGGTGGCTCTCTGGTATCCATAAAATTTAATAATTGACCAGATATCTATATTCGAGATTCTTCTTTTAACATTTTCATACTCTCGTTCTTTTCCATTATTTCCTTTCGAGGCTGTCAACAGCCGGTAGCAAATACGACAGCTGTACCCAGTTTATGGTTAATGGTGGTCTGAACTGAATTGAACTGAGATGGAATGATCAACCAGCTTGTTTTTGATGTTTGGCTGAGTAATTATTTATAGTATATTTATCTACATCAGATAAAAGTTGAGTGGATTATGCTGAATCGGGTTAGGATACGATTGAATGTATCCTAGTCTATAAGCACACATATTCACCTCCATCCACTGGTGTGTGATCCGTTTAGTTTATGTGAAATGAGTCGTCAAGTCGATTTTGCAATCACTTCAAAGGTAGACAGTCAAGATATGTCTGAGACTTCGACGAGCCACTTTTAAATAGAAAGAAGAAGGGGATCTCAAATGAATCGTTATCGCATCTGCGGTATACAACAGGTCTTACTTGACTGGTAATTTAACGGAGCCGAGTTCGATTTAGAATGCACGAAAGCATCAATACACCATTTGGTACTTCATGTATAAAAGCTTGATATTCACGAACACCATGTGTTTGAAAATGCATGTATTCTTCGAGCCTTTTGTTTTTAACGGTAAGCTGTCCTGAGAAAAGCTAGCCCTGGTAACTAAAACTTCGCCTGGTTAAGAATATTCCAGACAGCGCTGTGATACCGAAAGACATAGGCTTACGTATTATTGATCTTTTTCGGTCGCTTGCCCGTTTCGGTGCTTACAGGTCTAGCGTCGACCAGATGAACGGTAATCGCTATCACGCTACCCTTTGTTAGCCCATGACTTAGTCAAGTGAAGCGGTATTCCCAGTTCAATCAGACAAGCGTTTGATGGTCCTACCAAAACGGCTTGGATCACAGGAACAAAGCAACAGGTATAAATAAAGGAGATTGCACCAACCGGTGTTCTACTTTTTTGCCGGTAACGAGAATGATAGATTGAAGGTAAAATTTAGATGAAGGTCAGCAGAAGTCGGAGTACATTCAGAAAAAACTGAATCTCTTTCTGGACTATATCAGCTAATATATATTCTTTAAATGAAATTTGCATGTACACTGGTTTTGCTTCAATGGTGGATAACTTGTAATTCTTCACTTTTGTTGTCGTCGCCTACTGTCGAATAATATAGTCACGATAGTCATTTTTAGTTTCCGTATATATCTCTGAAGTTAGTAAGCTCCATTTTCATCACACTGGCTAAAATATTCCTATAGTTCCGTGAAATATGTACCGCACAATAGCCTCCTTACGTTACATTACAGTCAAAACCAATGAAGCCTAAGATCATTTTGGAGCAGTGCTGGAAAACCTTAATTTCCAGACACAATTTAAAACACAGAAGTCGATAGCATTGGAGTGCACAAATTATTCCGAACCGTTTCACCGCATCTTCACTAGTGCATACTGCATTCAAGGTGATCATTCATTAATGGTAAATTGAACGTTCGTGTGAGACCAAAGGCAAAACCGCACAAGCACACAACAAATAATAGCAAATAAAACTCGTTATCAAAGCAAGACTAACGTAAATATCCATTCTCGCCTTTTGTATAATTAGAAGTGATGATGATCGTGTCTCCGTATATCCCAATAGTTGTTGAGTGTTTTTGAAATAAGTGACGGTGAACGCCCTGCTCAGATTAACACAGTGCTTTTTCTTCCACAGGTGTTGCTTAATGGATGACCTGAGTGTTCTGTGTATGCTCGATGACGTCACCGATTGCGTCTGTCCACTCGTTGGTCTTCGAAGCAAAAATGCAAAGTCGCAATACAACGTGCAAGACTGATGTTTATTCACCGATATATATCGATGAACTCGTGTACCATAACATACTGTAAACGTCTAAGCCCTGACAAAATTCGCCCAACCACAAGAGGACTGTAGCGGCGGGCAAAGTGTCACATAGAGGAATCTAACGTTAACACTAAACAACTTCCCGCTGTGCTGTTGAAAGCGCAGCCGGTTATCGATCATCTCAGCCTAGTCTGTCAAATTAATTTCATGAACTTCAGTGCCGATGAGATCCGTGAAAAGCTTGCGTATGAAATGAAGCCACTGGATATATCGTTAATTCATGATCGGATGATATCGTCATATCCTGAACATCCGGAGACGTGCGTCAGAAATCTGTTGTCGTACCAACTGAATCGACTGCAAATGGAGGCGGTGCCGTGTGGTCTCAACCAATGTGCCCTTCAAAAGAATACTACCCTTATCGAATCACAGCCCCGATTTGAATTGCTCTTTGAGAAGCGGACTGGCTTACCTCCAACCAGTGGAGATGCCAAGGGATGGTTCAAAACAAAACTGGTAGACTGGGAGCTCAAGTATCGGACAAACGTCACAAAATAGAATTGACTTTGAATAAAGCACCGTCAAAAAGCTATTAACCAACTGAGGAGAAACTGAGAGTCGGTAATTCTTCTGCCAGACAAAGGCTCAGGAGTAGTAGTTCTGAACAAATCAGTTTAAAGAGATCAAATGGAGCCCATACTAGAAAACGAGACGAAATTCAAGCCAGACTCAAAGACTGACGACTTTGGTGAACTAGAAGAAAATAAAGACAGAGTAGGACAACCTCGTAAAGGCCAACTTGATCCCAGAATCCATGACCAAGAGCCTAAGGTTGAGAGGAAGCCAAACACCACAAAGCACACAAAGAAGGTATACCACTGCGATTAGCATTGTCTCCTCGCAACACAAACTAGCTAAACAGCTCGTGGAAGTACTCAAACCGGTGAGGAAATTTATCGGAAAGATTAACGTGAAAGATGGTTTTAAAATGCATGGGCTGTCGAGCGAATCGAACACCCACAATAACTACTTATTACCAATGGATGTTAAGTCATTCTTTAAGAAATTTCCCCTCAATAGACCGTTTATATCATTAGCCGAATTATCGACCATACCAACTTAAATTCTGGATTGCCAAATGGTTAGCTATCATGGCTACTACTACTGTGCACCTCAAAAATCAAATTCCATGTTCCTTGACAGAGATGTCGACAGACTGATGGAGTTACCAAGGACAGTCCTCTGGGACCTGTTCTGGCAGATACATTTGTTTCACACCTCCAAAAAAATGTAATCAATCCTACCGCAAGCTGCACTTAACCGACGTTATGCACACGATATCTTCGTCATTGTGAACACCAAGGATGAGTGTGAAAAAATGTTTCATCACTTCATCTCCATACACCCAAACATTCAACCAACCAAAAACGGGGAAGACAACACCATCTTATTCCTAGATATTGAAATTACCCGCCGAAACCATGGATCAATCCGGAGATCAGTCCATCGCAAAACTATATGGTCAGGACGTATCTGCATTTCGTCAGCTGTGCCCCATAAAGCATAAAATCGGCCTTGTCCGGACTATGTTCCCTAGGGCACGTGAAATACGTACAAGTGACAAGCTGGAAGAAGAGTACCGTACGCTGTTCAAAACCTTTGAGACCAGCGAATATTCATAATCATTTGCATCCACTCACAGCCGTCTTTGAACAAGGAGAAGGTCACCACAGTCCCAAAACTGACAATTATTCTATGGTTATCTTACAAAAGTGGTGACATTAGCTGCCTATTCAACAGACACCTGGAATTTGCCGTCAGTTGTACGTATTGAGCCGCAAAGCTCATTATTCTCTTTACCACCTCCAGGATAAAAACGTCATCTACAGAAGAACCACGGCCACTCCATCTCAAGTCCAAATGCTTTTACCAGTTTAAGTGTGGCGGCCCAGCCACCTACATTGGCAGGACGGAGAGACAACTGTAATGGTTGAACACATGCCGATTTGGCTACGAAGAACAAAGAGTGGACAGACGCAATCGGTGACGTCATCGAGCATACACAGAACACTCAGGTCATCCATTAAGCAACACCTGTGGAAGAAAAAGCACTGTGTTAATCTGAGCAGGGCGTTCACCGTCACTTATTTCACAAACAATCAACAACTATTGGGATATACGGAGACACGATCATCATCACTTCTAACTATACAAAAGGCGAGAATGGATATTTACGTTAGCCTTGCTTTGATAACGAGTTTTATTTGCTATTATTTGTTGTGTTCTTGTGCGGTTTTGCCTTTGGTCTCACATGAACGTTCAATTTACCATTAATGAATGATCACCTTGAATGCAGTATGCACTAGTGAAGATGCGATGAAATGGTTCGTAATACGTTGAGCAATCCGATGCTGTTGACTTCTATGCTCATTACTGGAAAAGTAATTTACCGTTCGATTATTAGTTGTGATCTTTGACCAAATTGCCGGAAATTCACCGCTTTCAAAACATTAACTCTCAAAGTCAGTATCTCTAACTGTACTAGAGTTTGAACTTACTGGGGGAAATTTCATTGAGTAGATTTTAGTAGACCGTTGAAGGTCAATGACAAACTAGATGGGAGTCTGTGTTTCATAAAACTGAAATTTTTCCGGGAGTGAGAGGAAGCTGGACGCCGATGAGTCTTCTAAAACATGAGGTCTCACGAGCCTTCTGTAAAGGATAATATTTTTCATCACGAAAAAGTTGAATTTAGTTTGTATTCTCCTGACTTGGTGATAAAAGTTTGAGTACCATAGTCCCCACTGAGTAGGAGAGAAATAGTGGGATAATTTGGGGCAAAGTGAAAGTCAGTTGTGTAATGACTTCACTTAGGGGTATTCGATTCCTACATATGTATGCAGAGGAGGGAATCATTGATGGCCGGACTGATACGTTAGGTACAATAAATGAACCGTTCACTTTGAAAAAAAAGATCAGCTTGTGATGAAATAGCTTTACATTCCGTAGCTTTTTGAACCCTGTTGAAGACGTTGCCGTGAAGTTATCAGCAATTTTTGTTCTTTGACCCATCCAACCAGTGAGGACAAAGTGTAATGAGCAGGCTATTGGCAGCAATATTGGAGTTCGACTGATATAAGTGCAGAATCTCTGTAATGCACTCACTGAGCCTTTGAGCTCAAGGAGTTTTCTGTTTTTGCTGTTTCAGATCGAACACAAACAACCCCTCGCGGGGAACACCGATCCTTGCAAGCTACATAAAGTGCCACAATCAGCGCTCTTAGAGCAGTAACGAATAATCAAACGAGAGATTGAACAACGTTTACGAAACCACGCGCATCGAAGGATGTTAACGTGGCTCGCAGTAAAGAGGGATTTGAAACCTCTTTAATACATTTACCTTTAGGCATCCGTTACCAGATCTTTTTTTGTTTTTATTCTCATTTCAATAAGCTAAGCATATAAAACACGGCGAATAAGGAACATTTCGCAGTACCAACTGAATTTTCTTTGCCATTTCTTTATCTTATCGTTTCGAGAAATCTTGTCGTCAAGAAGAAATACGTAATACATAAATGTTATATATTATTTGACATATACTGTTATCAAGTGGTCCAAACTATATTCCAGAAATGCATTTCTTATCGACGTACTTTACCTTGTACTCAGAAAATACACTGATAAAGTTTACCAGAGCGGACAACTTTTTACATCTTCTAAGAACAACAAAGTCCCATACACTAACTAGCGGGAGGAAACGAGTGAAATTAAAGTAGACTGTTCTTTTTTCAATTTCGTTGAAAATTTTCCCCCACTTATTCGTGTTTTCTTTGGATTGGCTTGTGATTACTTTTCTTCACATTCTGTTGGTTGATTTTTGACGAGATGTTTCACTTTCCAAGTGGAAGGAAAAGATTGAAATGAGCTTACTGTATTGTAAATATAACACACTAATCTTAAACAGTTGAAGACTATCACGGGAAGAAAAGGCTAAGGTACATTTTTGTCCTGAAGGCTTCACAAAGCTGTTCAAGCAAATCTATGGAAAAAAGGCTAATAGAAATCTCGGAGGAGTTACTTTTATATCACACCATTTTGATGGCCTTCGGAAAGTTATCTGCCTACCTACTGAAAATCTTCTCTGGCTAATAAGTATCAGGACGATCGATTTAAGTCAGCAGTTAGTGACAAAGCGTGTCCTTGGTACATTTAGCGGTGATTAGACAAATGCCTTTAATAGCATTTCAGTCTCGTAAAACAGCCATACAAGTCGCAACAGTGCTCTGTCCATTCCCTGGGTTTAATTCAAAAGTCACAATGGCCAGCCAAAAACCAAACGGTCCTCTCAAAACACAAATCCATTAGCGGTACAAGCTGAACCACCAGAATACGTAATGAGACATTCGATTCATATTTTTTGTTGTGCGCTTTTTGTAATCACATTCAAGCAACGAGCTATTCATTTGTAATCACAATTGGTTTGACTTATGGCCAATAGATAAGTCATTGAAAGAAAAAAACAGGTACAGACAGCATGTCTCATTTTGAAATTCATTGCTTTAAAAAGTGTGCGTATTGGTTCAAGTAAAGCCGAATGTCAACTGTGGGCTTGCATGGCTCGTTGAATCGTTGCTTCAGTACTCGGTTCCATAGTTGTATTTATTAGGAAGATCATCCAGTTTAATTGATTTACAGAGTACCCTTTTGAGTATAATATCATCAAAAGTATTTGACAATCTCCCAGTCAAAATAATCCAAATAAAAGATTTCCAATGAAGTGTTGAGTATTTTGAACAGTTCAGACGTCGTGAAAGCCCACTCACATAGGAACATTTTACTACAGTCAGAACACTAACCTTTGCACTCGGGATCTAATCAGCGGAACTGTTGGTGCATTTCTTTGGAAACTCAGCCTGAAATCTGAGATTAGAAGTCAGTTCACCGTTCTTGCAGCATAGCATGGAGTCCAAAAACTCCGCTTCTACCAGCTTTCCTGAACATATAACGCAAGAACCCCAACTTTTGGCGTGAGTCGGAACTAATGCAATGCGTTGGAATTCAAGCTAGAAAAATGCCGAATGTATAGCTTTGCTGCACTTTCAACAATCTGCTCCATTTAATCGAAAAGTCCATCTGTAAGCCAGTGAATGTGTTACGTGATTAATCCATGGATACCTAGAATAAATGCCATAAAATGGGGAAATGAGGAGCTTTTGGCATTCAGTAGTCAACTACGCTAACCATGCACCAGATGTCTCTATTCCCAGATCCCAATGAATACGTTATTGAAAGTGTTTGTAGGAGACTCCATAACATCTAATTTATCACTTCACAGTTGGAACCCGCTGTGAGACTTCAGTAGTTAGATGCAGCTCTTATCAATGTCTGACTACCCAACCGTAGGATTGATTATATATTAGCGTAAATGGGTAAGTTTCTCTCAATTTGCAATAATGGCACCAATAAAACACAAGTTAAACTCAATCGAAACACCTACAAAGTGCCTCAGAAGCATTTGTTAAGATATATATCTTACTTCCGAATCAGGGTACATCGAACAAAGCCTTTTGATTTACCGTCATACGGAATGGTTCGATCAGAACTATCTTGTTGATTGCTGAAGGGGCACCACTAGGGAGCTGACTGGAAGAGTGGCTCATCGCAAGAGATAATGAGACTGGCAAAAGTTAGAAACACAATATTTCCAGCACAAATTTTGGCCGTTGAACTGCACAAAGATGCCACCAGCCAGGGATACTTAGCAATATGGAAGACTCTGTACCGGTTTCTGAATTTAGAAAAGACTCATCATTTTTATCGTATTCTGTAAGTTACTTGGGAAGGACTCTGAGAGGACTTCTCCAAAAGTGAAAGAAAGCACAAAGCAATGATAAATTATGTAAGCATTTAAAAGTAACACGCCTCGCAGACACAGGAAACCTCTAAACAACCGAACATTCAAGCAAATCCACATGGTGGCCACGTATTCATCAACTGTAGTCTGCTGTCTAATTCTAAAGGAGACGGAACAGTTGGTAATTAAACTTCTCACCTCCGTTCCGCGGTTTCAGTACTAGGTTCACCGGAAAACTACAGGAATGGAATAAGTAAGCGGGACGTATGAGTTTAATTGTACCTACCTCTCTCATCAGCAGATCAGCTGGTAAAAGGGGAAGAGTTCACAAAAACAACGCTGCAGACCATCAGTTATCAGGAAAATTTTATCTAATAACATCAGGAACCGAGGCTGGTACGCGAGAAAGCGATGAAGACTGAAAAGAAGTAAGTTGTTATCACTTTGACTTTCATAGGAGACCATTCATTTAATCAAATAAATCCTAATGGTAAACCAGTTTTAGGGTATACACACCCTGGTGCAGTTGCGATTGCTGCAAACGACCAAAAGGTTGTGTTTTCAAAATCACAGGAACAGTTTTGTTGATCCCAAAGTCTTATGTACTGTCTACTAATTCCCTTGCAGTCTCGGTGACGTAAACTTTGGTAGAACTGATCACTGCTTGACTCAATGAGTGTCAGAACATATACCCAAGTGGCTGTCAAAATGGATCATGCAACCTGCTGGAGCAATAAACAATGACGTAAAAACACCGGCTTCTTCGATTGAGAGACACCTAATTGCTTCAGGTCAGGAAATTGACCCAACATAATGTTTGAAAGCACTGTTGCACAATTCGGCTCCGAAAGGTTTAGCGTTCAGCAAAGAGACCTTTATCACGATAAAACAGCCAGCTGTCTGTGCACACAAGCTATTGACCTAAAATGGTTGATCACCTTGGCAATAACCCAACAGACCTCACTCTGCCCAGCTTTCGCACTGTAACAACTTCCAATCCGGCACACTTTACTGTTACACTGACCCCCTCCCCAGGCTGTACTACATATATACATTTACTGATGTTTTACGTCCGCAGTTGACATGAGTAAACGAAATGCTTGCTTCTCGCGACCTGTGAATTCTTTCTGTTCTCATGAATTGGATAAATGAAACCCAGTGTTTCAAATTGCATTCAATTTTGAACAAAATCCTCGAAAGTGAAGGCAGAACTACAAAACTGAAGCGAATTAGACAATTACGGCGAAAAAAGCACGTTGTTGTTGATTTACTCGTCACTGATGAAGATGATGTTATGCCTAACAAGACAAATCTTGAATCGTCCATAAAAATATTGTGCACAGGGGAACAGCTATGTTCGCTCAAGTGGACCACTGGGTTTTACTATCAAAACCATTCTGTCCTGTTGATTTCAATCTCTAATACTTTATCTGCCACCTGAAACTGCGGTGACGCATACATTGGAAGACCGGGTCTCTGTTTGGATCGGTGAGTATCAGAACACATATGGTTGTCAAAATCAATGACTCAGCCGTCCGCGACCACACCGAGTGACGGCAAATCACCATCTTCCGCAACTGCAAGATACTTATTTGCATGAGGTCACAAAGTCAAAAGGATCCAGTTTTTCAGGGTAATGATTTGTGATCTAGTGCCAAAGCTACTGACGTTCAGTGATGTTCATTGGACATGAAGCAAAACCCCGTGCTCGGCGTACAAAAACGGTTCAGATACCACTTTCGCTCACCTTCTACTGACTTAGGAGATGTCCATCGCCAATACCGTAAGCACAGTAAGAGCCTTTAATCCGGTCCAGTATGCAGTTTCAGGTATGCCATGTACATAGGGAAAAGCTTCACCTTCACAACTGATGAGAGTAGATGAATGGCTTAAATCTTGTCGCTTGTCTCCTTACAGTTTTCTTCCATTCGGTAAAGCAAGTAGCTGCTAGTCACTCCGACAGTCATGTGATTGACAGCTGATTAGCTGCATTGCATCCTTGATTCTGACCCCGTCAGGACTCCTTAGAAATGATGACAACGCATAAATGCTTCACCATACTTCTATGGAACAACCACTCTCCACTTCCACAGGATTTCAATGAATAATGTGATACTGAATCCTTCTGTTCAAACAAATCGCGAATTTTAGGGTGTACAAAGTATTCACGAGATCATATTCTGAGTCTTTCTCTAGGTGATTTGTTCATTCTGTGCAAAATTGCACGAGATGAGAAACACCGGTTATTTGTGACATGGCATTTTTCTTCGGAGCATTTACAAACTATGGCCGGTTCACTCCCGCGTTCAGAAGTTTTGAAACCAGTGGAGTCAAGTATAAAACAGTCTACACTGTGTCTCTGTTAGCTTCGGTGACATCTGAGTCAATCAGCAAAGGACTTCCTTGAAAATATGTGCGTCTTTGAAACCCCCGCCCTTTGTACGTGTTGTGGGGTAAATGACAGAACAATACGCCCACTGGGGAAAATAATCATTGTTGTCAGACAGCAGAGACCATTTTCGTTGTTCTACTTCAGAAAATTCGCAAAAGCAGCAATACGGTGAGATAGGGGAACCACGTAATCAGACCCATGATAATCGGTTACGGCTTTGAAAATGTTGGAAATTACCAAGTGTGTGACCTTCAATGAAGTGATTTGCATTCTGATTCGTAAGGGTTTGTTGAAAACCGGGTTCGGGAGAGGAACCTTTCGGACTGTACTATAATGAGGACTTTAGCCAGCTGACAAACTCATATTTCAACCAGAAGTAGGGAAAATGATCATTGTCACCTAGAAATAAGCATAAAAATGAATACTGTGGAAATAAAATGGTTAAACCACCGAGGTTCATTCGAAGTTCCTCTGTGACTTTCATCTTGCTAACCAGTGCACGTGTTAAATAAAGCTCTGCAGAGTTGCGAAAGATATTTATACAAGACTGGATGGGTCTAAATGCGGAACTTGTGAAGGGAGGCGAGTGGTATGCAGATAACTCACGGTATACTGGATGGGTGAGGTCCGCGAGAACCTTCTTGGACAGATTTTCGCAGGCTATAATATGCAAATCCCAAACCTTGGCGATCAGAGAGCCTGCTGGAATCAAATAAATACGACTGCAAGTAGCCAAGCCGAGAAAAATTACGGGAGAACAGTAAAGTAATACTCCGAAAACACGTTGATAGAAAAAAGTAAAAAAGCAACTTGTGTCGCACCAAAATGCCTTATCCCACGAATGGCTACGTTATCATTGGAAACTGGACGGTGTTAGAGGGAACACAAATTCCATGGACTTAAATGGGTTTAGCTTTAGCCCCGACTGATTGAAAAAGGCTCAATGCTAAACTGTTTTGTATGGAACGCATAGAATTCCGACTAACTGGATGAATGGTTTAATAAGAAACCGTATTCTGCTGATAAATCAACTTTCAGCTGGAAATATGGCAGTCACTTCAGTAACGTAACCGAGAATTAAATATGTCAAAAGTATTGAGTTCTCAAAATAGATCCAAAATTTGTAAGAAAAATCAAAATTGTTACAGAACCAAAAGGAAATCAAAGCTATTGTTAAAAGGTTCATTGTTAGATTTTCTAGGAGATGTTCACCAACAAATGTCTAAAAGACAGTCATTTCACCAAAGCTTCAGGTGGTGAACAGCCGGGTTAGTTTCGTTGTGCGTCACAAGATGAACCGAAATAGGCTTGCTCAAACAAGCTCACACATTTTGTGACATTCTATCGGGGATTCTACCTTTAGGAATCAGTTTCTAGAATTTCAAAAGTGAGTTCCATAAAGAATGCCGTCCAAGCACACGCACAATTTCTTTCCTTGTTGTTTCCATAATAGAGAATACACCAAAAGATTTTCTTATAACTAATAAAAACTAACCGCTTTTATGAGGGAAATCGGATACGAACCAAGTTACCTAAAATCGTGCTGTGATAATTCAACCATACTAACTAAGGTGATAACATGGGGAAGACCGGACAAAGAACCCACTTATCCAAAATGAGCAATGACATCTAAGAAAACGAAAGTCGGCCTTCATCTATTTTTTTCTAAATCTAGCGACATATCATGCTAATTAATCTTCACGATCTCTAAATCCCCCCTCAAATGTGATTATGCCGTGCAATCTGCTAATTGGAAATCCGATTAGTGGCCAGACACTTTGAACAAGCAAACCACGGCAATTCATTTCTCTGGCTTCAGGCAAACCGGTGAAATTGTGACGTTGAGCTATCTTTTGTCCAAGATTTTATTCAATTAGCGTACATCTTGAAATCAGCCGCTAGCAAACACTAGAGTGGAATAGTGGTAGAGTACCGGAAAGAGCTAACATATATATATATATATATATATATATATATATATATATATATATATATATATATATGTCTTTATGCATCGCCCTGTTTTGTTAGAATCATTTGGGGTTTCGGAAAACTGGTTCGACCATGTTTATAGATAAGAAAAACTGTTCTGTTTGCAACGTGCTATTTCAGAGGATTTTGAATTCTTGTTAGTCCTGCCACAGGTTTCCGCTCACACTTATATGCTCAGTCACACCCTTACGTAAACTCACATATTTGCCCATTTGTCCTATTTCTTTAGTTATACCAGGTCACACAAAGCAGAGCAACTCAGTGTGATAACCTTCAGTCAACACAGTGGGAATGAACATGCCTTTTTCGGGTTCCACGACAGATTAGGATAGGAAATAAACTTGTCTGTCTCGTACCAGTCCTGTATAATCTGGCTCACTTGAATGATATCAAATTGCTACTGTCTAAACTTTATCTATTTATTAGGTTACTGTTCTCACTGGGTGATACTTGCCCACTCGAATGGTCATGAAAAACCAAATCAAGAAAGGTACAGCATAATTCTGTTCAAAAATCTTGTTTATTGACTAGACAAATTTAATGAGGCAGTGTGCATGATGAGACGTCAGGCTTTCAATGACGGCTCATTATGCAAACCGTTAAATTTCAACGGACATGTCAATAGATTTTCAGGGTCCATGGTCTTTTTGAAAAGTAGTCGTTCCGACTGACTATCTTTCTTCTATGCTAAGTCAAGGGAATTCATAATTATTGTACTCTTAGTAATCCACCTTAGGTTACTTTTGTGATAGCGGACAATGTATTACATATCTGTAGAACAAAAAGCAAAGATTATGAAAAATGGGAGGGTGTGCAGGTTTTGTATAAGCAAGCAAAAGGTGAATCAGAACAGAAACCATGTGGTGTACTGGAAACAATAAATCGGTGAAGATGATGCGATTTGGACGTGGATCCGTACAGATATAATTATTACTCAAAAGCATGTGGGAATGTGTTTCGTGCATTACGGCCACGTAAGTTATGCCAGATAAAAGCTGACAAGTAATTATTCTGCTTACTGACAGTATTAAAGCAAAGTGCCATATGACAGCCCAAAATGAGATTCAACTCTTTTCTTTTGACTGGAACTCAAAATCGAAGCAGTAGCTGGACATATCTCCGAACAAGAAGAAAACGTTATCGTAATTTGTAAAGATCTTGATTGCAAGCTTAAGATTTTCAGGCACTGATAACCTTTTGAATCGAAAATAGAACGCGATGGAGCTCAGGTAGATGTTGGATATGAAAGATAAAGCAATATGTGCAAGCTTAAGTGGGGTTGGAGATTCCAGGTTTTTAAAGAAAAGCGTTATTTTTCCGAGAACAAGCAAACTCAACGAAAACAGAAAACACAAAACAAAACATCCTGCACTGGGAGGAAAAACGCAAATAGGAATCAGAACTAGATTTTGTGATGTAAAATTCTCATGGTGGCTTTGGCAATAACACTGGTATGCATAAATGGGCTCAGTAGTCTTCAGAAGAACGGAAGAAACTACCGTCGGAATGGCAAGGAGTCCAATCAACGTTTGAATAATATTAGATAAAACGAAAGTGTAGAAACTCTCTAGTCATGCGGCAGAGAACAACCATCCGTTTCACAGGTTGATCTAACGAACTTCACCAAGAAATAGAGTCCTATTTAAGAGGGGATTACGGCAGCACATTCCACCGTACTCCAATTCACTCTTCCCAATAAAAGGTCTGAGGCAAGAATCCGATAATAAAAAACCTATGAATTCAGTCAAAGCAAGATAAATTAAAGGGATAAATTTCGGAATTCGTGGAACATTTGTTCAGCAAAAGTTGCCGGTGTTTTGCTTTGAGGGAACCCAATATATCCCTTTATTCATCCACTTAAACTGCTCAATTCCAGGTAAAACAATTGCAATCTAGGAACAGTTGCTGTGCGCTGTGTACGATTTCTATAACAATAACAGCTAGTTCACTTTATTTCAGAATAAAGACCAAACACCAAATTCAAAAAGTCACAATTTCAACCAATATTCACTGCCAATCTGGATGGTAAATCAGCTTCTTGGAAGACAGCGTGCACAGCTCTTTTATGGAGCAGCTGTCCACAGGAAACTTCACAACTGAGGTGTACAATCAATACGAAAACATCTAGAGAATTTTGATGAAATCAGTTATGATTACTAGTAACATCGTTTTGGCTTTTTTCGTCAGCGTAAAAGTTTGGGGAAGTATAAAACGGCTCTTTGTGAAGCAATAAAGAACTTGCCAATTCTATGACTTATCCCGGATCTTCGAAAATCGAGGTGAAAACGTAGCCCTAAAATATTCAATGTTTCAACAAGTCTGATAGTGAATATCCTAGTATAAAAGGCTTTGTTGTCAACAATTTACCTGTAGTTCTCTGAGGGACATAAGGGAGAGATCAGTCGCAGAATAATATCACATTACCTTGAGGGTTGAAAAGTAGTGCTGTTGAGCGATTCTTCCCTAAGCCAGTGAAGAATTTATCTTTATCATACCTTAATGTTGATCGAAATTCTCCACCCAGAGTATGACCCAGGTGGTGATGTGTGACAAGTACTATGATGCTTCTTATGATGTGATTATTATATTTTGAAAATTTCTTCGGAAGTTTGTCTTCAACTGACTTTCTAGAGCCTGTCACACTTGACAAGCTCACTAACGAGTTGGTTTATTTGCCAGTTGGTTTGGAAACAATCAAAAGCACCATATGTTAAGTAACCTTTCAGTCAACTGCAGACAGATTCAAGTTGGGTTATGGCACACTTCAAGTAGATTCAACCTCGTTTGGATATCACCACAGAAAGAGTCTCCCCTTTAATCGATTCTGAACAATCCATTGTGAAACAGCTCCTGTTTGTAAAGCAAAACGAGGTAGAAAGGTGTTAACTTCAGGCAAACGTCTTTATCAAGATAAGCCATCACTTCTCACGGAATGATTTAACTCACTAGGAGAATGTAACTTCGAAGTGTTCATTGGAAAGACTACGAATAATTTCATTAGCTTCTCTTTGAGATTAGCGCTCTGGTAGGAACCCATTCACTGCCAGTTGAAGTGACAACACCAGTGGCCGGTTTTCAAAGCAATAGTGAGTCATTTAGATGTTTGATAGGCGGCTCCCGTGTAAGTTCCATGGACAAAGCAGTAGATTACAACAGAATATTTATCGTCAGTTCTGCTGCTTGACATAATATACTCTAGGATTATAGTCATTTAACAGGGGCTATTAAGAGCCTTTTTCTCAAAAAAGATTCGTTTTCCTCCTCCCTCGCAGAAATCACGTCTTGTTCACATCGATGCACATTATATCAGAAAAAAATTATTCGGCCTTTATTCACCTCTCTCCGTAAGATGGATGACCTTACTTCTTCCATTAGGATTAGTGGGTTGTTACCCGCGGTCTGTTCGCATTTCCTACTTGGCGAACTACCATCGCTTTCAATCACGTGAACGTTATCAGACATCGCCCTTGACCTTGTTTACTTGCAAATGCCATGAAACTGGTCATTGGTCCGTCGAACGGTAAAAGTTCAACCTTGACTGAAACTTATGTTTGATATACCAGAAGTTCTACGGAAATTTGCATCCTAAAAATGTGCTGCAGACTGCGGAAGTAAATCAAATCAGGTACTTTTCCCCATGCAAACTGCTTCTATCCAGTTTCAAAAGATGGAAGCAAATGGCAAACTAAGAACTTCCAACAAATATTTTGCCATTTTGTTACACCCAAGGTCTGCGTATTCACTGGTCATTTGTTCCAGTTTTTCAAAGACTCGCACATTTGCATATGATATTGAAAACCTTAAGATTGAGCATTACTCCCGCTTCTCTGGAAAGCTATTCGTATGGGACGGACTAGTTATCCGGGAGCAACCTGTGACCTAATTCAGGGCTTTAACTGGATGACGAGACCAGTCAGTTTATGATACTATGGATTCCTTTTCACAGCCAGAATGGACAATGTACAAAACCCTCGAGAAAGCTGCTTACCATAAGAAAACAGCTCAAAATGGATTTACTCGTTCAAGTGTGTCATATTTAACGAAATAACCAATTATTATTTCTCGTTCAGACACTCGACTGCTTGACCCATCTAACTGGGACCTACGACGTTGTAATAACTGTGAAAGCTCTTATTTCGTTGTTCGTAGACGAAGTGCTCTGAATTTAAGTCATTCACTGATGATGAAATTTATCTACTTGTTTCGTAAAGGAAAATGTCTGCTTCTGACTAAAAAATCGACCTAACAATGGCTCTCACAGTGACTATCGGTAAAACGAACTCATTATTATCGATTAATCCTAACGCGGTATTTGATTCTTACATATTTGTACGTAAGCTACCAATAAAGTAATGTGCATAACAACCCAAGCATTTCACGCCGATGGACTGAAGAGGATCAGACGACGATCAGATCGTCGGTTATTTTGGACCATAGTTCGCCTGGCTTTCTGGTCCTCGTTATTCACGACCGAGATGGAATAAAAATAGTGTTGTAAAAATAATCGTTGAAAATTCCTGGTCATCTCCCACGGTACTGCAGCCAGCATTTCATAAGAGATTTTTCAGTACCACGCCAAGTCAAGGTGCACTTGTCCCTAGTTAAATAATCTCTAACTTGACGGTAATTTTCCGAAGCTCTGAAACAACCCTTCCCTGTTGTAGACCGAATTCTTTCTGCCATAACCCCACAGAAGTCGCTTTTATGACGGTCTTGTCCCATTACTGTGAGATAAAGCGTAAGTTAGAAATACAATCCAGTGGCTTATCAGTGTAACTTACACCTAGATTTATCACTTGTAAGCTTTTATTCGGTCATACAAGAACCCATTCTCTACCTTTTTCTAGCTGAAGCACTGGTTATTATTCTCGTTGCCAGAAACTGTCCAGCTTTATAAAAGCCACAAGAAGAGTGCAGAAAGTGCACAAGGCATCAGACAAGCGGTGGAAGTTAAAGTGTTTATACAGATCCTTTGACAGTGTACATTCCATCAGATTCTGAACCTGTGATTTCTTAAGTAATCTCTCTGTGTATTATGTTGTAAGGGCGTTGGTTGATTGGAACACATACTTTCTGGTAACAGCTAGTTTTCATAGATGTTTTTGCATTTTATTCGTAGAAGCTCACTAACTTGAATGATAAACTCTCCAATGAGGTATCATACCTTCTGACCGTTGACAGACACCCAAGGTACCGCTCCTGAGATGTCGTCCAAAGAGGATTCCATTTTCTCATATTTGTGCCAAGATCTTCACTCCAGGAATGCGAAGGTTCATTTCTTGACAGCCCCTGGATGTCCTACTTCCGTTTATGTGATTCTAGTTATTTGCTTCTACCCCATGAAGCTCCCAGTATAAGAACCTAAAATCTTTGCAAGCGGATAAAAAAACAGCAGTCATCAAAAGCATGAGTAACATCGATAGTGTATCCAGAGTTTCGATGAAACAATATTTCACCTCTGTGTCCTTGGAAAAGATATCACGGCAAACATAATAAACCGGAGGCTTTGCTACTGGATCTTGTGAGGTTCGTATTTTATTGAGATGCACACAGGTTGTTTTGTGGAGAAGTTCGAAAACCCTAATGATATGTTATCTGGACGGCCTCAGCTATTAAAAGTATAGCACAGTTCTCAGTTTACTAGAACAAAACAATCAATAAAATTGAAGCATTTTTTCCGTTTACACTTTCCAGGAATGGCTGTAAGAAAATAATCACAACACAGTCACTTACTTCGTTTTTACAGTTTCTATGGACAATCTTTTTCTTACCAAAAACAATTTTTAAAATCTTCGGATATGTTGTGGCAAAAGTAGTTGGGCTTGACTATGGATTACTTCAAACCGACATGAAAGTGACTAGGGAACATTGTATCTTGTCAACCAAATAGAAACAAAAATCAAGGTGACTGTTCTCACTGTAGGCGTTTATTTTCTTGTGCTTATCCTATCATCTCCAACATCGGTTCCGCAAGTGACTACTCATGAAAGCAGACGCTCTCGTCCGAATTGTGTGACCAATACGTCATCGTGTAAGCATCACTGTTTACCGGGTAATCACCCGTGATCCAAACGTAAACTTTTGTACTGACTCACTCCGTCATACAGGTTTCCACTGCCTTCCTACACCTAGTGGAATCACACTTTTACACACAGGACTGCTCACACCCACCACTGCGTGGATCAACGTCATCCCGTTCATCACCCAGATACTGAATTTGTTGCCCTTAGGCAATTCTAGCTGCATTAAATTGTATGTAAACGTGAACCTGTTCGTCTCTACCGCAGAACTAAATTTGTCAGTGACTGAGACTGAAATGGGAGAATAAGTTTTTCTGAGGCCAAATTCCTCATGTAAGATTTACATTCAAAGGAAAGCGATTCGATCGGTACGCACTGCTACGGGATAACGACAGAGTTTCACCTACACAGTCCTAATATGGACACTATACACTAAGAAAACTATTACTCACGTATAGGCCAAAGAGCTGGCGAAGGCGATTCCTCTTTTTTCGCTCGACTGCCAACAACGTCCACCCAAATATCCACTCATCTATGCAAGGGATTAAATGCGTAAGTGTCAGTGTGGATTTAGCTATAGAAAATTAACTTATGTTTGGTGGCAGGCGAAAGAATTGTTCCAAATGTCTGTGAACCATATAGTAGAGGAGGATAAAATTTCAAAGTGAAGAGAAAGTGCTGCACCAGGATATGATAAGGTTTTATTTATCAATAAACGAGGTTTTTATAGGAGAATGATTAAAAAAGACTTGTGATTTTACAAAGAGAATCGGCTGAGCTGTTTGGGATAAGACTACATATTGTCCACGGACCGGGACGGCATATAGGTCTCCGAGTATGCGCGAACAATCAGCGCCACAGGAGAATTAGACCGCTTTTGTTTGCTTCAAAAACTGCCCCGTCGAATCTCCGATGACATTTTCGCATTGTTTAATTGATCATCGCAAAACAATGCTAAGCGAGGAAACAAATATCTCCGCATTTGTCCACTTCAGAGAAATCTGAGAATGAGGAGGACAACAGTTAAGTGAAAAACATTTGATCTCTGGGCACGCGAAATATGTGTTGTTTCTGGTCGGCATTGACGACTGTACCGTGAAAGCAAGACGAGTGGGACAAACGAATGGAGTAGTTTATATTCACAGAATTGCATGCGTTTATCGGCAGTTAAACTAGAACCATAATCCCCCGGGAAGGAGGACTGGGAATATTTCTATCCAAACCCGATCAGTTTGTATCTGAGACTAATTCACATTTGGATCGTGTTGCCTACGAAATTCACTCTATCAGCACGTAAAGACAAAGTGGCCAGCCACGGCAAAATATTCTGCTAACCTCGGACGAATTCGGTGCAAAGGTGTTATCAAGCTTTGCTTCCAATTTTTTCATGATGTGATTGATTCTCAGTGTGACTTCGAGAGATGAACCACCCACGAGTGCGAAATACGTTTTTTAAACAGATGATCAGGGTAAGATTCAGTTGCAGCTTATCACGGAAATTAGACGATTTATTTTGGAGTTTAGCCCCCGATAATAAGTACAGATAGTCAAGGGAGTGTGTCACTAGACCGTCCTTAGAGCAAACAACCTTCTCATGTGTTAAGGAGGTAATCCGACAGGTATGTTAGTCATATCAGTAGTGAATAATCCAGTTAAGAATGGCGAGTGACTGTGAGCAACGGAAGACAACAATACCCCTCCATAAAAATATTGAAAACCCACTGGGACTTGGTTTCTGTGCAGTTTATGATGATTAGTAAATTGTTGTTCTTAGCATGTTCTGTAGAAAAGAATAAAAAGATCATGAATGTGATTTCTTGGAGAGCTGTATCAACTATCCCGATCACTTAGGTTGTCAGTCTGGTTGATTCTTTGTCTCACTAGCTTTATGCGCGATACGGTACAGCCAGTAAGTCAGGAAGCTTTCTAGTTAACATGAAATGATGGCTTCAATCACGGAGTAAGAAATTAATCTATAGTTATAATATACAAGTTTTTATACCCTAAGGATTACCGATGTCAAAGTATAAATAATACGAAGTATGAAACGATAAAAATGATATGTGTCAAGGTGAACGGATGAACCTAAAAACAGGTTTGATATTGTTTGTGGTCTAACGTTGTAGTATAGGAGTGGCGAGGCTACGGTCGGGAGGTCGAGACTCTGGTGGGCAATTTTATGCGCGGATGAAACTTTCAGCACATTCTTATTACAAGGGAAATGTACATCGGTAGGACAAAGGAGTCAGGAATATACTCGTAGAATGTTCATGTACCATGCATCATAAGAAAGTAGATCCGATTTGCGTCAGTTTACTAGAAACGGAGAATGAGTTCATGATTCCTCGAGGTCCATTGCACACGAGCACGCTACTCATGAGCAGGATAAGTAAGAGTGTCATCAAAACACAATTCCAAAAAAGTAATTTACAGGAACGCTGATGAACTCTGCATTTTCTACCAACCGGGTTTAGTAGTACAGAGGTCTCTGTGAAATTCTTCCACATTTCTTATAACAAAGTGTATCCACTTCGATTGTTAAAATTGTAGGAGCAGTCTGCTGATTGGTTTGTGCACGAGCAGTGTTTAGTGCGCGCAACTATCCAGTCGAGAAACGGAACTCTAAGGTTGACTACAGAAGTGGAATTCACGCGATTCATTGTCTACGTCAGAAGTAATACCATATTTCACGCTCATTATTAGGCATGCAAATTACGAACGTGTCAGTGTACCGCCTAAAAGCAAGGTGACAATCTTTTCCAGCGTACGAGGCCGAATCGATTAACCAATAACCAATAAACCGCCAGATTACACAGGGCTTTCGCTAATAGAGTAACTATCAGCAATCGGACGCCGATTAGGCCAATGACCAATAATCCACCCGGTCGACGTTTTACCAAAGCAGTCGGCCGGACGGGGCATGAGCCTGACTGGACGCCCAAACTTAGGTACTTTACATTTCCGCTTTGAATTAATGTAAGTATACTATCACCTGGTGTGCTGCTTTCTTGTCTTTCGATTTGTCTTTACGAACGAAAGTGATAGGAATCGCGAGTGGAGGACGGTTGTGCATATCAACCACGGAAATCACAGGATAGAAAGAGAGAGTCACGCCACAGCTAGAGAAAGCCTCTTCGCATTTCATAGTCCCTGTGATTTTTGGATTTTTTCCTTTAGTATGATGACAAATTTCCGGAATAGTTCTCCAGTAGTTTATTCAGTTAAATTAATAAATTCGCCAATTGATTGGTTGCCTTTTGGTTAGACAAAACGGAAGGCATGATAAAAATCATCATTGTAGTGGGTATATTTTGAACACGTGACTTTGGGAGTGTGGATGCAACCGAAAGCAAGTCCGGTTTGATCTGTTTCAGTCAGAAGAGGATTACACTGTAAGCGGCAAAACACAACCGCCAGAAATGATCAACAACGGCGGTTTTACAAATTTTATTTGGAGCCATTAGGATAATTCACCAAAATATTCTGAAGAACCAGGTGGTTTCAGTAAATGAGTAGGCTTTAGCCCGTCCACGAGCTGTTTTGTGACTAAGTAGTTTCACAGTCCCACTTTGAGCTCGGTGAATATGGCCTACTGCTGCTTATTCGTACCTAGCTTTGTGCTTTGACTGTTCAGTGCTTAGGAGGTTTTCAAAGCTTTCCTGGCCGTCTACTAGATGCAAAGATCTATTTGAAAATTTACATTAAAATGAAAAAAACTACTAGGGTTCCAGCATTTCAAGTATGATCAATGAATAAAGGAATGAAATAATGACCAAATTGCCCTAAGAGAAATTTGAGGACACGCCAACTGCCACTGAACTGTGTTAGAGTATTAGCGCACAAAAATAGAGCACTTTTTATCGGCATGAATATGTAACGTAACACATACAAACACTGTCACCGATCGATGAGCAATGTGACTGGTGGGCACAAACCTGTCAAACACCGTTATGTGATGTGAAAGCAGACCATGTGCTCGAAACATGCTTAATGCGATGATCAATATCCAGGGTTTGTGTGCGGAGATGCGTGGGTGTTGGTTGCATTGTACACTCAACAACGTAACACTGGCTGGTCCAAATGGGTTTTCTTGTGTTGTATATGAACGCGACGGATTCACCACGATTTCCCAAGGTACACGTTTACGTTTTTCATTTGAGCTGGACAGAACCATGGGATGGAGTGTAAAGAAAAAAAACCTTTTTCTACAAGTTATAAGCATACTGACAGCCCAGTTATTGAAAATATGTTTATTTTTCAAGTAGCTTTCATAAGGTGGAATAACGTATCTGGATTTTGCTTCATATAAGGTTCTTTTTCTGTAAGATTATTTCACTCTATGAGTTATGATTGCTCCAAGTTTGGAATCGTGCTCAGATGAGATGGGGATCCTTTTTCGTTCTTGAATATCGGGGCAATACACCAAGTATTAAACTGGTCAACTCCAGCCTATTATGACCAAAAGTAGTGTTGATCTATCTCTTGGCGTAAGATAGCCACACTGGTGAAGATGAGTAATGAAGATCTTGGGTGGACACCGTAGTACCTTGTGTCTCGGAGATAAGGACGAGTAATTACGAGCTACTGGTTTGTACAATTGTGATACTTCGAGGAAAGTGGAGACTAGATGTTACGTTTTCGTTGTTCAATAGGAAGTCACAATAGCTTGGCAATAAAAATCGATGCAAGCGTTATTATTTCAAAACCAATATTGTTTGTGCAACCTAGGTATAGTAAACAGAGAGCGTAGGAAGTAAGAGTATTCTTAAGGATGAATTCACTTCAAAAATGCTCTTCTTCGTCGTTAGCTTTGTTTGATTTGGTTCCCATCACTACTTGTTTTCTCTGGTCATCGAAAAAAGTAACTTAAACAGGGACATCAGAATATTAAGGCAGGACCACTTCACATCGGATTAGGCGTGAATAAACAAATGGTATCCGTCTTACAAGCACAGTTCTCATCTGGTGATCATAAAGTCACATATAGTTCTATCTGTTTGCTCAAGAGTGACTTTTGCCACCCGATCGCTATTGGCCTTTGTCAATCGAAGCAGTTTTTTGTTACTTTTCTTGAAAACTATGCGAAAAGCTTTCTTCTAGTCAACTGGATGTTAGGCTTTCCACTAGCTCACCCATCGCCACTGCTTATGATCGTTCGAGTCTGTTGTGCCTTGAACCAAACTGGGAATGTGGTTCTCAAAAACAACTGGTCAACTGCCTTTCTGTTCGACCCATGAGGGTGACAACGCACCCACACGGAAAGTGGTAAATCTTGTGGAAGTTGGTGTACAGAAGTGAATATTTTCCAATCGGCGACACTGGTATGCTTTTTCTTCAATAAATAATTTCCGGGTAGACTTCAAGGTAGGCTCGGACGACAGCAGAACCTAAGCGTCGTTCGAAAAGATGGATGGCGTCATCACTTTTGAATGGAAGACACACTGTGACCGCCAGTCGGTGTACTGATAGGTTGTTTGACTTTGTGGTGCCACGTCTAGCGATGAATGCACCCAAATATCCATTGTTTCTTAGCCTTGTTTAGATCAAGCTGAGCTCATCGGCTTCCATGTCATCAGTATATATCCATCTTAGGAACTTGGCCTGGTCAACACCCTGTCCAATCAAATCAGCCGGATGTTGGGCGTGTCCAAATGCGGTTGAAGAGAGGTTGACAAAAGTACGGTTTTTTTCTGTTAAGTATATGTTCAGCAACCAACGAGTGCATTTCACGAAACGTTCTACTTTCGTCCGTTATCCTCTAGTCGAGGTAACAGGATCACAACTTCGTGAAGCTTGCCCGAACAGTCCATAGAGACTTTGTGAATTCGCTTGCGTGTGAAGCAACCTCCGTTCTATTAACTCGATTTTGTTGGTTTCGTCAAAATGTACAATACCGTAGTTGAAAATTGCAGTAGACATTGTTCTTATTCTGCTAGCTTACCACTCTGCTGTTGATATTTGCAATGTATTCTTACAGATCCAGTCAGGTTTTCTGAATAGCATGTTTCCTTCTGCTATCATTGAAGCTTTGTTTCTTTGTAACCCCGGCTGTTGTCCCTTACCTTCTCAGTAGACTTTTGTCTTACTTTCGCAATAGCAACCAAGAGCTTTTGTTCGGATGCACCTAATTTGTACCACGATCATGCTGTCCGGTAAAAATGACAACCCAGAAAAAAAAAGAAAAATGAGATGCGTACAACAGGTACGCGATTTATTCCATCACATTATTTGGTCTTTGAATCGACAGAGGTATCTCGAATAAAAAAATTCGGTGAAATTTCCTCCGCACCTTGATGAACACAGCAGTCATTATGAAGTGGTAAGTCAAAAAATTACCATTTTATATCATATTTCTGCATCGCAGATCACCGCTGTTTCAGAGTCACAAGACCTGGGCAGGTCAAACCAGAATTTCCTCTAATATATCAGGCAAATATGTCGGAAAATTAGTATGCCTCTACCAATCGTCTGGGTGCTGAGGATCCCGGCCGAATAAATATAAAGAAAAACTCCAAAACGTGGATTTCTATTGGTCTTTCGTTCTCGCTGATGCCCGGGCTTTGTGAGGAGCACGGATCATAGTGGTTCAGAAAGAACTAGAATTCTTCTGATCGGAAATTGTTAGTGTAACGTTTTCGAAGATCCATGACTGGACAATAATAAGACGTGTAGCTTTCGACAGATAACCTGAGAACAGATTCACCGTTATGAGTTCTGACTAATCAGCTGTATCCTGTTTCATTGGTCTAATTACAAGCCAAAAATCTGGGCATCTTGCCATTCCACATTTGTCATTCGCTTTCCAAGGTCCATCGATGAACCCGTAGCTTTTGACTGATATGTACCGCAGAATTTCTGTTCTCTGCAGCTCAAGGCATTCCCAACATTACAGACATGTGTGAGTAACTGAAGCAGTTCGTGGCAATGATTCTCTTACTTAGATGATCTAGGTATGATTGGGTTGAGCTTCATTATCTGAATACTGTGAACACATGCCTAACACCTGTCTCTTTGGGGAATAACTGCCAAGAGTACCATAATTAAATTATGACGATTTCAATTCAAAACCTCTCGATCCGATTATCTCATGATTTACCGTCTATTCGATCTCAAACCTAGGTAGATGCCACTTATTAGCGATCATTTTATTTTGCATTTTATGAAAAAAGTATATAAGTGCCTCAACCTGGTCTACCGAATTGCCTAATAAAGGATACCCTGAACGTTTCATTCACAAGAAAATATTAGTAAGATCATCGAAAAGGACACTGAAGACCCTTCAAAAGAAAGTGCCATACTTTCAAACTACTTTCAAAGATTACTTGAAAGCATGTTATTAGCTAAACGGCTAGAAAAGTTTATTGTTCGCACTTTTCCCTCTGTCATACCACGTGACCACTCCACTACCCGATTGATGATTGCATGAAACCTTTAACACAAGTTACCCGTCCACGCCTCATCCAAGTTAACCTAATTTGGTTTTTTATTCGTGTTCGGCAATCTGCCTCAATAAAATGACACGGTAACTGTCACTAAGGATCAAAGAGCACATGACGGAAAACATAAAAGCCATTACCAGTGTAATTGCGGCCCAACTTTCAAACACCGCCCAAGACTCATTCTAGGTAGGCTACAAAGTCTCTTTAGGAAAGCAGTGAAAGCTATTGGAAAACAATATTTAGCAAAGGCAGAGGCTGTAGTGATCCCGAACCAACCCTTGAACTCAGTGTATCCCGGACACTGACCCCTTGGTCGTAACCGAAAGTGGATAGCCCCCCCCCCAAAAAAAAAAAACAACAAACAAACAAACAAATACCCATTGTTTCGTTGGCCTTCTTCAAACCACAGTTGCCCTCCCGGTTTTTCTAATTGCTCCGAGCCTACCTAATCACATTTCGACACAAACATAATTCGTAAATTATGCGCTTCTAACTTATACACGTGACTGTATTAGCCACGAGGATGATGTTACCGAAAACGAGCACATTCGACATTCGAGTTTTCTCTGTTTTCGACGAAAAGGTGTTGTTCCGTAAATGGTTATCCACTAACTCCTTCAGTACCAAAGCATGGTTTTTGTTTGGGTTACATTTGTCGTTAACTCCTAATCCCCTTTATCACATTGGTAGACTAGTATAACTTTGGAATGAGTATTACAAGATGCACTCGTCTGTCTATTTTGTTCCTCCGGGAATGATGACACACCAAGAGACTGGCACGGTCCTTTGGGCTACGTTCGTCCAGAAAACTGATATTTTTGTTTTGTTATGAAGAATTAAAAGGCAATCCGAATCAAACCTGGTTCCTTGCGAATAATTCATGGGCCACGTAGTCAATTTCAGGCCCATACACAAATTCGTATGGCATAGCGGAAATGCAACAGTGTTTTTTGCGTTTTTGGGTACGAGCATAAATTGATTGCAAATACTTTCTAGCAAATATTGGCCCTCAAGTTCCTGTTCTGTCTGTCTTGTAATGTGACAAAGACAAATGGGACTGATCTGCATATAACAAGTTATGAGTAAGGACTTCGGGGTGAGGGGTTTTTACGTGGGAATCATGATCGGGAGCAGATGGAAACCAAACCGTTTGAGGTCTGGGTAAACCTGATCTATGAGCTCTCGAACAGGTTTGATTGACTGCTTCTAGCCAAAAGCATTGTAGCATCTGGATAAATACAAAAAAGACGGGAGCAGCATCAATCTCTCTTGTGTTTCCCCGGGCACATAGTGAACAAATCAAGTCTGGTTGCAGAACGTGTGTATTTAAGTAAGCAGGTGAAAAGGTACGTCTCGAAACGACGTTGTAATCGAGGGCTAGATTTTAGGTGGAATACGAGGAAATATGGGGACAAAAGAAATAGAGTTTGATATTCTGTCAACTTTATTTGTTCGAAAGCATCCGTGAAACGTTCTACCAAAAAAACCTGATATAATGGCAAACAAATAAAGCATGAGCTGCTTGTCTGAGAAGTAGCTAATGAACGTGAAATAAGAAAAAGGATGCGGTTATGGTCTTTTACTGTTTGCATCGCGCAAATTCTACTATTTCTCAAAGCTCTCATTTTATTTTTATTTCTACAGCTTTTCCATTTTGGCCGTTTGCATCATGTAAATCTTACTTAACTTAAGTACAGCATTTTCTACAGTGATTCGTCTGATTAGATGGACTAAGAAGGAAGTAACTGTTCCGGTTATTCTGTTCGCGTAACCGTGTTCTGATTTTCACAGCTGCCTTATAGCTCGTCTAACTGAGAAAGTAAAACAGGTGGTCACAAAACACGGAAATGAACATAAGAGAACATGATAAGTGAAACCAAAGCTAACTGGAAAATGCATTTAGTACAGTCACGTCACTGATCGTGGCCTCTAGTCATCGAATGGCATACGAATGGCGTCGGCCCTAACTGGAAACGCTGCTTATTCAAGTCCATTGGTTGAGATTCTTTCACTATTTACCATGTCATGGACTGGTCGTCTCTATCCGTCTTGCAACCAGTAGGTAGTCTGTCTACGACCGGGTGTCCACTGCATGTTTAGATCATTATTCAAAATATCTTATTGCCTAAAACAAGGTACATCGAGAGAGATGAACAGTGGATATGCGTAAAACATGCTTCAAAAGAGGATGGCATTCTTCATTATTGCACTGGCATGTTTCGAATTAGTCTGACGAGTAAAGCTTTCAATACTTTGGCTGTTGGAATACATCTGAGACGATAACGAGCTACTGTTTTCATCTGGGACATTAAAGTAATTTGAAATGTATACCCATCAGTATCAGCTATAAATTCTACGGACAAGCTGGTTGATGGTTTATACAGTTTCGTGCGGGGGGGGGGGGGGGAGGACATCAAAATGAATATACAATTCATCACAACCGTATTTTAGATTCACAGGGAGGATTAGGAGAACCATAGACAACCAAAATATTCATTACCGTCTACAATGACCTAGGGTATATATATATATATATATATATATATATATATATATATATATATATATCAGGTAATGGAGAATGTTCTCACGGTTATGCTGCGCTTTTGTGTTGTTTTAGCAATCCATGCATTTTCACGTCTCTTGAGGAAGTTTCGCTGAGGTGCTGTTGACGTGGGTTACGCAGTTAGGAAAACCAGAGGAGCAACCGTATCAACCAGCTGAAAAAGTCAAAGCAGAAAAGCCTACCAATATGAACCCATGTCATCAATTGAAGGCACACCTGAATAACATGATCCGGCCAGTTGACCTGCAGCGAAAAATTTGTTGCGAGGATTGTTGCTGTATTATTATTGCTAGCAATAATCAAAGTGGTTCTCAACGCAGTGGATTCATTTATGAGATCCTCCCTCAAACTTGTTCAACGTCGAATAGTTGAAGTCCCTGCTCTTATTATTCTAAATATGGCAAGCCCGAAAGTGGATTGTTTTGAACAAAAGCAATAACTGTTGTTTACAACCACAAAATAAACTGCCTAAGATTGAAGTTTGAGAGGGGAATTTCGCCTTGGTTAGTATCATATTTTACCAACACACATTCGGTTAATTTCATTTCTTCACAAGTGCATCACAAAGCAAGACATCTAATGTACATTCTTTCCTGTTTTCATGATTCATCTGCGTGGGATAAGTAGCCGTTCTCTCTGTCAGTGCAGTTTTATTTATTTTTTTAACCATCACGCCGTTCACTAGGCCCTTACTTTTTGGCTACTGTAGCTTTAGATAGTGAAGCAGAAATGTTTTTGTCATCTTTTCTTTTACGAATATGAATACGTGCTTCTTAATGTAAACTGATAGCGAGTCTGATCACCATGAGAAAACTCGCCTTGTATTCCTAGCAAATAACCAATACAATATTTGAGGATCATTTCTGGGTTATCAGAAATAGTTTACTGATTCAAACTGGGCGTCCCGTTTTCTGACTTTTAAGAGCAGAAAAATTATTCTTGTTTACAATAAGTCAAACATTTTACACACCGCTTAGATGTGCTTTCTGCTTGAAAGAAATCCTTTTTCAAACACCCTTGTTCCAAACAGTGAAACGATAAAGTGGACGTATACTAACAACCATACCGAAGTTCCAAGGTCAGATGAAACGCTCTTTTCGTAGAGAAAAAACGGAGTTCTATCAAAATGATTTTATTCTAAATGTCTTCATATTGTCAACGAATAATTTTTTTCGATCTCTTTGATGCATTGAGATAGACTTCGCACCATCCACGTAACTAACGGTTGATTTCTATCCGTCGATCAGAACTAGATAAGAAGCATTTTTTGTCGTGAAATGCGATTGGTAAATACTTGAGTGGATTCTATGATTTTCTGCATCCAAAGTTTATCACGTGGACACTTGAAAAGCGTACAGTTGTCCAACTTATTTTTCCTGAGAGACTGGTTGCTTGTTCTTTTACTCTCAGAATCTCATCTCGCTGCACAGTTCGTTCATGCGCAGAAAAATGCATGGGCGTGTAAAATCAATAAATAAACTTGCATGAAATCAGTAAACAGACTGCTGGTAGGATTTTATGAATGCTGACCGATGAAATCGGCAACTCACCGATCAAAATCCGGTTCACTCATCGTTCGTAAATCTGTTATATGTTTGAATATCTCTTAAATGCATCATAATTACGATCAATGCCAAATACGCAAACTCAAACAGGGATATTGTGATTTGTAAGATTGTTGTCCAAAGAAAAACATTGCTTTCGTCATCAGTTTCATGCAAAATAGACAAAGTCACTCAACGATAGGTTCTCACTTATGTGGAGCTGAAAGGAAAACCAACAAGAGAACTATTTTTTAGCAAACAGGACAGCATTTTGATCGAGCGCGGAAGGTGAACGGGCCAGTTTTTTCATTTGATAGGGTGCATAGGCCAAACGGTGAAGTGTGGAAAAAGTTTGTCGTAGTTTTGTGAGCAATTTGTGTAGGATTTTGTGGGTAAAGAGAGGGAAGACACAGCTTGCGATAATTGTTCATCGTGTTTGAACAGTGTAGAATGACTAACAGCTAACAGCCTTGCATTCCGGCCGCACCAGTGGGCTGCAACCCACCGTGGTGCATCCACTCGATGACCAGTTGAGTGAAGATGCTTGGTGATATCTAATGCTGGATTGCTTGTCAAAGAATTTCCCGAGTCACTGAATGTAAAAGTTGTGCAAGCATCGCTCCTTTCTGCCTACACTCGTGTCTCCTTTGGCTAAAAGGGTTCTCTTGATAAAATCTTCGGTTTCCAGTTTGTCCGAGGTACAGATACTGCGTACCCCAGAGAAAACTACTGTGACCAAATCGCGTTTGTAAGAAATCGGAGAGATGCTATGAAACTGCACAAAAGTTGAGCACCATGTTACTTTTCTGTCAATGGTCCTTTGTAGCGTATCGTTCGTCTGCCCTATGATTGAAATGTCCAGGAGAAGAAAACTTACGCTGGATTCTTTTTCAAGAGGCAGAATAATTAGAGTGGTCAGCAATGTGAATGTGGCAGAACTGGGTAAAATCACAACCTTTGGAATATAATGAAAGGACATCAACACAACCTTCGTACAACAGAAACTGAAAAAAGTGATGCGTGATCTAGATTTCGACCATAACTAGGAAACTGGTTGCTTGTTTGAGAGCTACGTAGCTTCTCATTGCCACAACATCTATCGGTCTATATGGCTGCTATTTGCTGTACATAACAGAAAACAGTATTTTAGGTATTCGATAGGGATTGTTAGACAACGTGACTTTCCAAAGATCATTAGCAGTATCTCAAAAATACTCTCAGACAAGGGGCAACTGATCACCTATCGAGTACTGTCCACAGAGATATCCTATGAAACTGTTAGCAGCGTTTGCAAGCTCAAACAACTCTAGAAATCAATGAGGTGTGAAGTGCCTCCAACGAGATCAAAATCCATCAACTACCGGGCACATCGGTGACAGGGTGGGTATAAAATGAGCACTATCGGGACACTGATGATCGCATCGATATAATCTCACTTCGCTAAAATTACCGCACGCGGTTTATTTTTCTGATTGTGAAACTTCAGTTCAGTCATTTATGCTAGGTGCTTAAAGATAGTCTGATGCTCTGTAATCCGGCAGCATATTTCACAGATAGAATCATGAATAAACCCTTGGTTGGTTTCTACAGATTTGGTTTTAAACCGTCCGGTCTTTTCTTAAGACGCATCTCGTGGAATGTTGGTTTGATCACACAGATTGTCAAACCGTAATCATGTCTGCAACTGATTTACACATTCTGGCAGAATTTCACGCTTTAAACACAGAAATCACCTCGAGCTGGGCATTCTTCATTTGTGATCCACCTGGCGAAGTAGGCAAGATTAATTTTTCTAATATGGTTCTGGTTGCCTCAGAGGCTCATCATGATTTTTTTCCGGTCTTTTGGTGCATGTCTTTGGAAAATCTATCAAATTTGAATTTGCATTTCAGCCATAAAGTAGAAAGGACACCAGCGAAACTTTGCCGTGTCAGTCTTTAAGGTAATACATCGGTATGAACGTTTCTATGTATGATGCGGTTATCGGTATCGTTGAGTAACCTGCTTTTTCGTAAACTGTTCAGAGGATGATTTTATGATAACCTAATTTTACAATGAGCGTAGAATTTATTTCATTTTTTTGCAATCCGGCTATTGTACCACAAAAGTTGACAAACAATCCGAAGGTAAAACAGAGTTCTCAAGCAGTCCTCGGTTGAGGAACGTGAAACACTGGACCCTCTTCGGAGTCTTCATTGAAGAGAATGCAATGCTTCGAGAATCAGAAAGTGGATCAACCTGTCAGCAAGTAAAATGCAACTATCAATCGCAGGTTTGTCGGAACCAATGTCCGTAGTCACTTTCTGTCCACGCGGATGAGATTACGTGTTTTGATAAAGTAAAGATCGCACCATAATAAAACAATCCTTCACATCCGAAAATCTTTCAAATCAATTTTATCTAGATTGCACAACCAAGTATGAAAGAATTCTGTAGATAAGTGGGAAATAAGTATGCTTGAAGCAAAGCATGACCTGCTCAGTGGATCAGCCATGTTTCCAAGTAGGCAGTGGAGGAAATAGGTGCATAACTTTGGTCGAGGCCTATTGACTTTATGATCACCATTAACTGAAGAATGGACCAAGAGCAGATTTCCAACAAAGAAGCGGTAACCTGGGTCTCTAAAGAACCGTAACTGGGGGTTTCCCCCTTAATTCAACGAAAGTTTTGTTTGTCAAACCAACGAGATGACCTCACCAAAATAACACAACATGAAAAGGCGGATTAGGAGGAAAGATATTTCAGGCAGAAAGATGAAATAATGGGCACGATTACAATGGGTGCTACCAAAGCTTCTTAGCTTGTCGGATTCCGTTACACCGAAGTTGTTTTTGAACTAGAGCAGTCGATTTAAATTGACCTCAGCTTGTGGAAGCACGGTATAATTTTTATATCTGTTTGTAAGACTGACTTTTGGTAAACAGCTTTCCTGATATGTATGGGCATTTAGTTGTTCTCAGTCACCGAGGTTAGCGTTTAGGCCGCAGGTGTTGCCTCCCTGGTCAGAACGAAGGTAACAGTGCGCAAGCTGTGCAATGCTTTACAACTTGGTGTCAAGCGGGGCGATCAGGACCATATAGGAAACATAAACCTGAGCTACTACTACTACTATACTACTACCACGAGTAATCAAAGATATTAAAGGCAAGTAGGGACATTTAGTTTACCATCACGCAGCAAACAGACCACTTTGGTGAGTAGGAAAGGCTGGAACCGAAGAATGTTCTTTTCGATGTCTGGTTTCAGATATTAGCATCACAATTTACGTTTGCCGCAATAAAAGCAAGCAGCGCTAACAGGAAAGTCGGCCAATCAGAATATTTTTACCGACAAATTCTCGTCTAATGAACCACATGATGCATCGGTTTTACGATACTTTCTGAGATCCTTCGGACCGGACTCACACGAGGATTTATCTTCACGTCGGTTTAACGCGTCAACTTGATCTGTGTATTCTTTATGGAACAGCTACATCGTTTCAGTTAAGCTAACGAGCTAATCCGAAACAAAATGCGAACAAAATCCTCTATAAAACCGGCTCTGAAAGGATTGCTTACAAAAGTCTCGAATCATCTTTTTGGCGAGGCGGTAAACATTTACTGAAAAATTAGTTCACGAATTACCTAAATGAATATGTAAAAGTTCTGCGAAACGAAGCACATCTTGTTTTGCCGAATTTCCCCATCAAATGTTAGTTTCTTTACCCGCGGAATATTACTCTTTGTGAGAATCACACACTTGAAATGGGTTTCTTGCGTGATGGCTTTCCACTTACTGACTGATTGATTGTCTAATAAGCAATTATTGTGTACGAGGTTATCGGGATGAGGTGAACTGGTTTTCGGCATTTGTGACTGCCGGACACTTTGGTTGTCCTCATCGCTCACAGTGTATCTAGGGCCGATAATCTGGTGCAGCAATTTTACATTTCTCAACGGGCAATCGATTTATTATCACCTGATACCGTTCTGACACCCCGAACTGCTATTATTCCACGTCTGAATGAGAACGCCGTGACTGTGTGACCTTGCAATAATCCCTGCACAAACAGTAAATTGAAGTAAAAACTGTGTGAACAAGTGTGTGTTTTGTGAACGGAATCAGGAACACTGTGATTTCTGTTTGAGGATTGTGAAATGTCATGGCAATACTGTCAGTATGTTGTTGGTTCAGGTGGTGATTTCACTCCATACTTTTCTACGAATTTCATTCTGAAAACTGTACTCATTGTAATGAAAACCAATAAGACGACTGTTTACGGTTCATTATCTCAAAAAGACTAATATACCGATTTCGAATGAAGAATCTCTAATGCGAACACAATAGAAAGTTAGTGGAGCATTTTTCGATCTCATATCGATATGAATGCAATGAATACGAAAATCTAATCAGTATATAGTTTGAGGTTCGAGACTTAATTATGGCATAACATGTCATCGGGTTGTGGCAATAATTTATTCAAAGTTTCCTCTCATTTACGCTGGTCTTATTTTGCCCTATGGGCGGTTGAAAGTGTGACCTCAGTTGTCAGAGTAAAAGGCTTAAAATGTGACAAGGTATGGAAATATAGTTGAAATGATCAACAGGATCACATAAATTATCCTAGGTTATATTTAAGTTGCGTTACTACCTAAATATTTTAGCTGAAGCCTTTTCTTCGGTCAATTTAAACTACGTGGTTGTGCCTGTGTGCGACGATCAAGAGAGATTCTTTCATAAATTGGAAATTTCACATTATATCTACTTCAAAACCGCTTCTCAGCTGTGACTATCAAACAATCCGAAATATAGGAATTCAAGTTCGCATCAGTGTGAGTCTCGGCATCAAGGTCACTTGAGCATGCCTGTCTAATCATTTGTATTTTTATCACGAAAGCGACTAAAAGATCCACTACAATTGGATATAAACGATGTCTCTGTGACGGGGACGATAGTGGAATTAAAAAGGCTTATTAGTTTGGGTTTTCTACGGAATAACTCCATCAGTGTTCTAAAGTAAATAGGAGCACCAGCAATCGGATAGATCACGAAAGACTAACACAAAAACATATTTCAGGGGTGAAAGACCAGACACTTCGAATAAATGGGACGATTTTATGCGCATTAAGATTGGAAAACTGCCCGGGAATCCCTATCCTTGGTCCAGTAAGAGAATGTTTTCAGGCTCTCTCACTCCTAGTTAAATATAAGGTAGCGCCCCCCCCGAAGAGTTATTCCGTCGAACGCCGGTGATCACGCAACCCGAGGTGATTGATTTTATTCGGACAAAAATGTTTACCTTTGTTAAAGGACTTCAACTAGAGCCACCCTGAATGGTCGGGAAATCGTCACCGTTTAAACTGAAAATGCATACAAGCTTGAAGAAAATAAGTCACCAGAATAAGTAATAACGTTTCAAGATAAGGTCTCATGCTACTTTTTAAGAAGGATTTGTAAATAAAATCATTCAAAGCGCTTTGTCTGTTGTTTAAATCACTGCAAAACCCGTGAAAGCATGCGCAACTTCAGGGTTCGGCCCACACAACTAACCTCCGATAGAGTAGATTTAAACTTAATCGTAAAAGATTTCCCTATTCTGAAGAAGGTAGTTAAAAGGCCACCTATACACTGACCATTGAAGTTACAAAGGCAATATATGACGAGGCATAGGATGGAAAATTATTTAACCACTAAAATGTTTGACTGTAAGTCAAGGAGGCAGTGAAAAATCCTGAATAATGGAGGAAGACCAAATGATGCATATTGCGCAAAAACATAATGTTCCTAATCACGTTTGGGTTAATTCAATGTAGAAAAGTTGTGTTTCATTTTCTTTCAAGGCTCGTATTCCGGCATAACCACCACCGACTAGTGTTGGCGAAAATAAGGTTTTGTCTGAATTTCAGCATATTTATTCGCCACATGCAGGCAGACCACAGGTCCTATTGTTTCTCAACCTCGCCACTACTTACCGGTTATGGAGCACTTAAAATTAAGTAGTTCTGCTGTAATGCTGTCGCGTACAAGTACAAAAAGTGTCAACAATGTCTTCATACGGATATTAAGAAGATGAATTAATGAATACATCCGTAAAATGGCCATTGGGTGGAAGAAACCCTTGGTTCACACATAAATTTCCACGGAACTGGTTACTCAGAATACATTTACTTCCAGTCGATTCAAACCCGCATTCAGGCTTGCAAATCCGCAGTGCAACCTTTTCGGTCTCAGTCTGTACAAAAATCCGGTGTTCGACATATGAGAAGGTAACTGTTGAGATCCCGTAATGTAAGACAACAGGCTTGAACACTCAAGGCAATGTTCCTTATTCGGACCACGTGTGAAACCGGTATCGTACAAAAGCGGCAAAATCAATTCTGGGCGTAATCGAAAGCCGGGAACAGGCACGCTGTTTTCCTTCTTCAGTTTCGGTTTCTGGGAAGCAATAAGCCAATCTGTTCTGCCCGGCCGGTAGCCTCAAAATCAAACCCGACTGCTGCGAAACTGATACGAGCAGAAGACCTCGTCCGAAGAAATTTCTCTTTCATTTCGCATTTACACTGTTTATCTTGTAATGCCGTCAGCATTTGCGGTTTTCTATTCCTAAATTAACTTTTCAAATTTCTTTGATTCGTACAAAAAATGATGAATACATCGTATGCAGGAAACAAAAAGGCACGATAACAAACGAGCTCGTTTCGGGTAACTTCTTGCTCTTGCTAGTGCAGTTAAATACATACATGACAGGAAGGCACACTTTTGGAATAATGTTTACCGTATCATATTATGGTGGGATAATCACCGTTGCAGGAGTAGCATGGTTCGGAGCAAAGGGGAGTGGACCGTGATTGCTTGTGGTTGGGAAAATCCGGCGAACAAAGTATTACGGGACGTTGCTCAGCGCTCCATTCGAACACGAATTCGCATGTTTTACGTACGCGATTTAGAAGACTAAAAGAAATGCTTGCATCTCGCAATTTATGTCTTCTATCTGTTTTGATGAACTTATGGGACGGTTTGGCTGTTTCGCTTCACGACTGAAGTGTCACGCTCGAGGTCATCAAATACTATCCACAGTTACAACAACAAAACATTAATATTATTACTATGTTGAGATGAACTTTCACACTGCATGATGAATCATATTATACAAGCTTTTAAACTCTTACTACTAACATTTACGGCATGTACAGGTCAGCCCTATAAACCCGGAATTTTGAGATCTGTCTGTCAAAATGTTTTTTCCCCAACTCTCTGGATACGGGCTAAAATGACTTGTCTCAAAAGGAAGATAGCTTTTTGTATTGGCAACCGTAAGATTGAATTTGTTCATTTACTAGCGGTCGTCTGTCTTTTCCAACATGTATTGTTCCACAATAACAAAAAGCAGCACCAGTTCTTTCCTCCGAATTAGGATTTTCCATTATTCATGTAGTCTACAGATCATATGGAAACGGAAATTTAATGTACCTATCAATGGACATTAATCTAATGAATGACACCGTTCGTGTGACGGCTTTGGACGGAACTTGAATGAAAAACGATGAACTTAAGTAATTACGGATTGCAGTTATCTTGGATAAAAGTCGGAAGATAACCGCTGGAATAAAATGTCTTTTGAACAGTATTTGATGCGTCCTTGGACTGTTACGGATGGTATAATTATAACAAATAGAAGACCAGTGTTATTTTCTCGATCATACTTCCTGAAGAACCTAGCTTTTCGAGAAAATATAGGTGCACTTTTACGTGTGTGAATTGGTCTGCTTTCAAGTGGGTGATGTTGGGTCAAAGAGATTACTGACCCACGGTCTGCTTCACGCACCTCTCCCTAATTTCAAGTTGTATACGCGTTGTAAAACTTTCACTTAACTGAAATCAGTCTCAAGTAGATCATTTTCAAAGACTGGGTGAGCACAACGATGACTGAATAAAATGCGCAACGGACAATTGTTATCAAAAGTCTTAGATCGGATGCGCAACCAAGCAGTCGATTTGAACACAGATAAGATTGAACCGGTCTTCTGGGTTTCTCTAAGGTTTTGTTTAACCATTCGGTTTTCTCTAGGTCAGCTTTTCTACTCGGAACCTGACAGGAGGTGGCAAATTCTGTGCATTAGTAGGCACCAATCTGGAACAAAACCGGAGTAATTTCCGCTCTCGGGATGGTATATTAAATAGGTTGACGCCAAAACATATACCAAAACCTAAATGCAAGTGTTCAAAACAGCCCCGTCAGTCGGAGAATGTCCGTACCCAAACGGAGTAAAACTATGATGACGAAGAGGCTTGCCAGTTGAATGGGATCAACACTCGTCATATCTGCCGAACCGTATTTCGGCTCATAAATTATGTGTTATGTGTTTCAAAATGACTAAACATTACGGCATATATCTATATGGATAGATTTAGTTCTAGGTTAGACCGACAGATGTTACCGTGAGAGTCCTAGCCCCCTCATCTACGAATAACGGTACAAGTGACAAAAGAAATGTCTAAAGTCGGAGGTGACCTGCAGATGTGCTTTTCAGATTTAACGTGAGACAAATTATAACTATCCGTTTGGGCTCGCGCCGTGTTGATGCACGCTTTCGAATAGGATTTCGGAAGTTCCTCAATTAAAAAGACTAACATGATCCGAAACAGTCAAAGATGAAGGAAAATAGAACAGAACCAGACTGAATTGGGAGTCATGATTTTGAACGACGGATAATTAATATACATGTCAAGAATAGGAATAGATGTTATCATTGGACCGAACAATCACTTTATACTGCAATCCACCTGCCCGCGAAAGTCCGACAATCGGCGAGTCGGAAGGAGCTAGACAGTATTTTACTCGGTCAAGTCAAAGCTGGTTGATCATATAAATGATCGTTTCATACTTATTGTGCTAATCGTGTGTACCTGTACCATTTGTTAGTAGACTTACATCGATCGGGTTACTTTCTAAATTTTGCTGAACTTTCAACCAACCAAAGAACTGACTGACCAGCTGGCTTCACATTGTTCCTTTATTCTACTGTATTATTCACGGCTTACTATGAACAGCCCTCTAAACGGCCCGTAAGCAGCTGTCCAGTACAAACTTGGAAACAATACTGAGTTACTTATTTCCGTTTTTAAAATTATTCCCAAAGCATGACCTTAGTTATTTTGACATATCCTCGGGATTATGTATGCCGTCATTTTTGTCTCTTTTTGTCGCTTTTTTGTCGTTCACGGAGAAACAAATCGAATTAAGTTGTTTCTTTTTTGCAGTACATTAGTCTGAAAAATTTCCCACTTACTTCTTTTTCGTAGTTCAGTCACGCTCAGTAATTTAGTGGGTTACCGTCAGTTAAGTCCATCGTTTTTCTCCCGTTGTTTCGTTTACCCTTGATTGGATTTCATGAGAAGCGCGAAAATTCCCTTTAGCGGAATTTTTAAATACACGGCCATTTCACCGGTTGTTACACGCTGATAACGCATGATGGTGCAGCTTCCTACGAATTGTTTTTGCCTCCAGGCTTTGTATAAATCCCGCAAAAAATGAACAAAACCTATTCATCTCAATAGGGACCGGAAACGGCGACGCGAATTCAATGCTATTATTAACCACGTGCTTTTCCACAACCGGAACATTCACCTTTGTCTAGACGGTACCTTTTAATCTTTCTGCGTAACCGAGGCTATAGAAATTCACCTTTTTGTTTCCCGATACAGTGAGTTTGTGTGGGCCACGCATCGTATGATCTATTCCATTTTATTAGTCATTCATTCAGATAACTGGACGCTGGAAACGTTGCACCACGTAGCACGCGACGGTGCTGCTTTGATCGACTGTATTCCGCTGGTAATTACGAAATCTTGTGGAAACTAGAGCCAACGAAACGAAAAAGATTCATGTGGTGAAAAGTGGCAATTGCTATTGTTTTCAATCTCCACTGAAGATCCTTTCTTTTTGATAACCCTGTTTCCAGGATCTATTCCCTGTCTTTCAGTTTTGGTAGCAGCTTCTGCGTTGACTCAAATGCTGTTTGCCTAGCAACACTTTTTATCCGCTGTAAAGATGAGCTTGTTATTGGAAGACCTAATACCAAGTTTCCCGTTGTTACTGTCGTAATCTGCAATCACATCCACAATTATCGGTTTCATGTTAATTTTCTGTTGTGACGAAGTAAACAATTGGAAACTATGTTCACACTCGTACTTATCATCTTTATTTGTTTGTTTCAAATCACCAGGGAAGATTTGTGACCATCAGAACATGACTTCTATGTGCAAAAAGGGTTCGGTCAATAAACCACAACATAGATGACGACATCCTGAATGCCCCTCTTATTCTTTTCTCGACAGGCACCCTTTCATCAGAAATAGAGATATTATCCTCAGAAAATTTTTCCGGTTACCTTTACCCTTAAAGAAGCCTCTGCCTTTGGGTTAGGTTGTTCGTCTTCAGCTGTCCTTAATTTTAGAACAACTCCGCCCTCCGGAATAATGGTTTCCTTCATCAACAAATTCGTTGATGCCAGTGTTGTTTCTGTCTCACGGAAACTCGTAGCAGCAGAATCCGTTCCCTAACAATCTGATTCTAACATTTTTGAAAAGATTCCGTCCCATTACTGACTTCTGCACTCAGGATGACTAACCGTGCTACCTTTCATCTACTGCATTCCTCAGTTGTTCTTCCTAATGACCTCTATTGGTTTGCGTACAAACCCAACAGAAGCAATTGGGATACAGTTGCATCAGTTTATTATTTCATTTCAGATGGCTTTAATAGTTCAGTGAAATCAGTTTGACGTAACTACAGCGGTAATTCCTCTGCTTTTCATGTCCCGTCATTTACTTATTGAAAAGTTGGAGTCTTTTGGTCACCCCTCTTCTTCACTCTCATGGTTGAAAGATTACTTTTCCAATAGAGTTTGGAGTAACGCACTTGACACGAGTTTATAGAGTCTCTTAATGAACAACTCTGGCCATTCTAGTTGTTCCTTCCGTGCCTCTTGTCGAGTCATCACATATATTAGCGACTTGTCCACTGCTCCACCTGCACAACGATTTCAGTAGGCCAATGTAGCGGCTTTCTGTCTATCTTCAGTCAAACGAACGTTACCCTAATCTCCGAGCACTTGTGCAATTTTCAAGACTCTTCTTTCATGTTTGACTCACGTATCAACTTTCCATGGTGTTTTTAGTGTAATTTCCTTCTCATTCCTCTCACCCCCAATAAGCAATCGGTCATCAAAACTATCGTTGTTTCCAGAGCTGATGCGATCAAATAATCCCGCAGTCCAATTGGCGGAGCTATGCAGAGGTCTTCCCATTATCGAGATTACGCAAAAATAATACGCGGCTATCTTTTCAGATTCGTGTGTTAAGGCAACCTGGTGCCACAAAAGCTGTTATTTTTTTTGCGAACCAATATGTTTACATTTGAGACTGTGAAAATTTGCCGTGCAGATAATTGAGGACCTCATGCATCCGGTGCATCATGGTTTATCGGCAAGCAGTGTACATCTTTCCGTACTTTCTTCAATTAGATGTATCCTCTCCTCTATAAATCCCCTTTTCAACTCTGGGGTACCTTGTAAGTAGCAAGGGTAGTACATTTGGATCAGAACACAAAATTTTCCCGAAATCCCACTGCCAATTTTGCGATTGTTGTAGCCCACCATGTATGCATACCCGGTATTCCGTGCCCTACTTAACCAGTATTCTGCTCGATAAGAGGGAAGTCACACAAAATATTTGTACGACCCCTGGTCTCTGAACCATCTTTAATCTGCTGTACTTTCCCGCTCATTTTAAAGTTGCAATAACCAGTTTCCGTTCTTTTTCGACGCAGTACTACATAACTGATGAATAACTCATTCGGGGGCGTTGAATAAATGTGCAAAATTCGAATAGCACTGGCCGTGGTCGAAAAATCATCATGGGGGCCTTCATTCCTTCCGTGCTGGGTCCAAATCCTGCTTCCGTGGCCGATCAATCCCCAAATGGCAGCCTGAAACTGGCCGAGACTACCTTCCTGAGATATCTGTACTGTTATTGAATGATAAAATGAAGCACAGAAATATACAAATAACGGATTGGAAAGCAATCTTATTTAGGAGGTACACGAATGTGGATCCTAATGCAGCCTGAGAAGGGTTTTGTTCTTCTAATATCCTCCTTTTCAGAGTGCGCTCGTGATCCGACTTTAGCCTTCAAAGGGCCTAAAACGTGGCATCATGTGCACTGCAAGGTGCTTGGCACCGACAACTTATACGGCTTTCAGATAAATCTTATTTCCTATAACTAACCTGATATTTTAAGATCACGTATTTTAATTTAGGATTTACGAGTGTTACCCACCATACTTACCGTACTACTCCCATTAGTCAATCATTTCGATAATCCATATCATAAAACCGGGAACAGTAAGCTTTGTTATTCAATGACTACAAGTTATTTACACTTTGTATGCCGTTTTATGCCGCTGTGAAGGTCAACTGGGTGATCAAACCACAAAAACACGAACTACCTGCTTCAGTGGGCTTGTAACGAATCCTCATCAGTGCACACCGAGTCCCCACTAGAACTTGAACACGGACTGCATAATTGAGGGCAACTCCCATTATCACGTGATTATCCGGTCTGGCTTTGGACGGTTTGATACACACCAACACTACTCTATATGTACAAGTCAGCCATTGGCATTGAATGGTATAGACTCAGCACTTAAATCTCCGAATTGGGATGACTAGAAAGCATTTCATTCAACACATCTTGCGAAAAAACCGCAAAATAAGTTCCCAAAGTGATTGTATGTTTTATGCGAGAAATGTCCTCTGTAGATAACTATGTTCTGCGGAATAAAGCATCCCTATCGGAAGTTAGTTAGTTATCAGATCTTTTATTTTTCCTTAATTCCCGTTTTGTTTGTGTTTCGTTACCAGAACGATAATTCAGCCATATTTTTTAAACGTTTTACAGTTATATATATATATATATATATATATATATATATATATATATATATATATATATGGATGATTAATATCCATTCTGCCCACTCATTTGGCCTATTTCTTTAGGAAAGTGGGCCAAATTCATTGATCGGAAATGTCTATTTGTTTTCCGGGAACAATGGTACGCAGTTTTTTTGAATAATGTTGCGTTTTGTATACCGGACCATCCGACCTCGCCTAGTAACCTATTTATTAATAAACTATAGCTACTGGGGAATGACTGAGAGTGTCTTTTGCATGATACTTTCGATAGAGTTATGAAAACTACATAGGGCAAATACGAAAAAAAGTACTACTCTGGGAGCCGATTCCAAAGAATTTGATAACTATTACGTTTTTCCTGGTAAAAGTCTGCCCGCAGTCGATTCCGTATGTGTGACGGAAAAATAGTGGGCTGTCAAGTGTGTTATCTTCCTGGGCTATAGATCGATGAAGGGGAAACATACTGGCAAGTAAATTAGTTTCCGTGATTTAGGAATCTACCATTTAAGAGATCAGCTATGTGCTGAATATGAGCACAGTTTTATCCATCCAATATGTACGGGCGCACAAAATATTTTTGTATCCTCCTGATTAGGTTATTTGGTTACTGCATAGAGTTATCGGGAAAGTACGAAATATTTCGTCTGGCTTTCGACACCTGTTAGCAGATGAGCTGTTTTCCTCTCTGAATCTACTTCTTTCTGCATAATGTATCGCTCCGGGTAATCGCCTACTTCTTGCGCCTTAGACTGAACATTCCGTGTCTCCAGTTTACAAGAATCTATGAATAAACTATTGACCGAATTGCCGTTCTTTGTCTACCAATCCAATCTAGAACTGGAAATCATCCGGGAAAATGAACGCGAAACTACCGAATCGAACTCAAACTAGGCTCAATGGACTGCAAAAGGTAAACAACCAAACTCGCAGTTCATTCACAATGGTCACAGCAGCCAAAATATATCAGAGTATGCCTCGAGGTGCCAACATTTATACTACCGAATGATTATTCAGTCTATATATGTATACGACATATGTCCATATATAACCAAGAAGCCGCTCAGTTCACCTTTCGGGATAAAAGCAGTGGTCAGGTCCGAATTACCGACTCCCATCGCTAATATTCTCGTCATTCTTTCTACATTTTTTGAACTTGGACAATTTGCGTACCAGCACGAGCGAACATTTGTGGATAAGGCTCCAGTGACTGTCAAATCATAGACCGGATATCACGTGATTTTGAAAATCACCCACACAGTGGAATAATTTGGAAAGTAGTTTGTCGAAAAGCTTTTCTAAGTTGTATAATTAAGCTCATCTGTTTCCCCTATTTTGCTTGTGCTTGTGAAAAGGTACAGTAATTTCAGGGGAATTAAACATCTCGATATTTTCAAAATATACGCCGGGAATCGCGGTCAGTACAGGTGTATATAACCTAGGGATAAGCCCCGTTCGCGGTATCGCAGACAAAATGCTCATTACTGTACTGGTCTTCCCCTGTTATCGGTGCGTGTTCAACAAGCGACTGTAATCAGCTCGAGGTTATTATTGATTCAGTTTCGACCGATGGTAAGAAATACTTCTAATATAGATGATAAAATTGGCTCATAGTTACACAGGTAAAGAAAATAAAGAACTGATTATGCTCATACATTAGACCAAGCGCATCACCGTCAAAGGTCAGTTGTTCGGGAAAAATAATCAGTATATTATTACAGGGGGCAACAAAGAAATCTCAGTCGTTGATAATTCTGGGGTACTTTATGAAGCCTCTTACACCATTCAGATTTCTCCGTTTATAACATGCGAAACAAAAGTCTCTTTCTGGCCCATCGGGATATGCCACCAACGTGGTAAAACAAAAGATTATCCAACACATCATTCCAGTTCCGAGAAGCTTCTGCTAGTAAGCTTGCCCACTCCGCGTTTTAGATGGTGAATGCTTCCCTGAGACCGATGTTTGTATGGCACTGTCTGATTCATTCACTATTCTTTTTCGATTTCTCCCACCTCACCCCCGTTATCACCTCCATTGTTTGCTTCTTTATCATCGTCGCCCGGATGCATCGTATTCTTTCTTATACGACAACTTCCGGAGCGTATGAGATATGATTTTTGGTTACGCGTGATAATAACTCTCCTTTCGTCCGGGATTCTTCTGTCGGTTCGGTTGGTTGAATCCAGACTGTGACCTGGCTCGAGTGGATATTGTGGTTTGCTGCCTAGATCGTAAAATCATTTTTGCAAAGCCATTAGCTTTTTCGGTTTCAATTTGATTATTGAAGGAGCTACGACATCCGGGTCCAGTAACCCAGCACAGACGGGTAGGGTCGTGCGCTTCAGTTTTCCAAATAGGCTTTTTGTCGAGCTTATTCGCCCCGTTCCGGAAGGCATATTAAGAAGCTCAAGCAGGGCGATTAACGGATTACTGCCCTCGGCCGTGCACTTTTTCAGTACCTTCTTGGCCCGTTTGACTGGGCTCTCTGCCTTACTGCTGGACTGTCTGTGGTAAGGAGTGATGATATGATGGCTGAAAAGCCACATCTCTGACAATAGCTAGAATTCCGTGCTGCGAAACGGAGGACCGCCATCGGAAATCACTCGAATCGAGATTCCATGTGGTACAAAGTTGTCTAGCAGTTCCTTGATAATTTCTGCAGTTGTTTCTGTCCTCAGTAGGTTAACTTCAAAGAAATAACTGTAGTAATCAATGTTCACTAGATAACTTGCCTACCAATGGTAAGAGATACCAAACACCACAATTTGCCAAGTCTGGTCAGGTGATGAGCGCGTTTCCATCAGTTCCCTCGTTTGTCGTTGATCTAACTGTCTGCAAGGTTTGCAAAATGCTTCCATATGTTCACCTGTTCTGCCAAACCTGGCGAGTAGTATGTTCCTCTGGCTCGATTGATACACACGTTGATAGCTGTGTGAATGGTGTCACCAGCGAATAGCATCTTCTCAAAAAGCTAGCTGGATCGCCAAAAGGTTGTCTCGAAAAGTTAGTTCATCCCTTGGTGTCAGCTTATCATAAAATTTGAAGTAAGGTAATAATTCGGCAAAATAGAATTCTTTATCTTCCTGCTAATCTCAGTTGTTAACTTCTTTCAGAGATTGTCGACACGAATCTGTCATTGTGGCGTTCCGGATCTGGGATAATTTAGATTCCGTAACCGGCAAAGCAAAGTTCACAGTTCCCTTTCTATGTTCTCCTTCCGTATTTGGTAGTGTGGCTCGTGATGGTGTGTTTGTTTTCCTTGCTGATAATGCAGTTCGTAGTCATAGTTCCGGAGACATATTAGCATCGACTAAAGTCCTCTTGGTGGTGCATGTGGTCTGAATATGTCTGTAAGTTTGCCGAAAGTGTATTCGCTGAACATCTCTAGAGCGTACACAATTGCCAATAGTTCTTTTTTGATTTGCGGATATTCCTGTTCATTACTACTACGACAATCAAGCCTGTGCATAATTTGTAAAGAACTGCTCCTCAGCCATGGTCTCTACTGTCACACAGTATACATAGAGGCAAGGTATGATCATAATATGCTAGAGTTGTGGCCTTAACGATTAGCTGTTTTACGCGATGAAATGCTAACTGTTGTCCATTTGTCCATACTCACTTTTCTTCCTTACGTGTTAATGGGCGAAACGGCCACATGGATTCCACCAACTCTGGTAAGAATCTGCTCAGGGAGCTGACCATTCCGTTAAACCGTGAGACACGTTTGGTATCGGTTGACTCAGGCATATCTAACATCGTAGCTAACTTGGTTTATGAAGCTTCTTTCACCAATCAGATTGTCTTATTTGTAATGTGCAGAAAATGTCTCTTTTTGGCCCATCAGGATAGGCCACTGATGTGATCAAACAAATGCGCATCCAACACAATTACCAAACCATGGCGTAATGCACACCGGATGTGCGGTGAATGTAAAAAAGTGACGAGGTCAACCACAAGTCGCATGTGAAACAGAAGCTAAAAGATGTGTTCTAAACGAAATGATGAAGTCACACGCATTTCGTCAGATTATATCGTCAGCAAAATGTGAACCTCACACCAATGAAAGGGATAACTGTCGCACCGTGTACTGACAGAGAGACTAACAATTGACCGATTGCGCAAACACTCATAGCGCAAAGCGACCCCTTCTTCACTGAAAAACAAGGTTATCAATTGTAGAACCAGAAGATCAGTACACTTTCGACCAATAATTTATAGATTATTCTTGATGACAGAATGGCCTAATACACTCACCAACATGAGTAGGTGAGAAAAATACGAGTTTCATTTCACCCGAACCTCTTGCTTTTCGAAACTGAAGAACCAACTGGATATCACATTGTTCTTACTTTAGACGGTAAGTTTCACTTTTGTTTATGAAAAATGTTATTTGGCTCGCTAAGGATTCTCCGGAAATCCATTACGTTAAATATGTTGAACACCGTCAGCATCGAGGGATGGTTCTAACCACCTGTTTGGTCCAATTGTTAGCGAACTTTGACCGACGAGACATCCATGAACGGTACGCGTACTGCTTCAGTTTTACATTCCCGTATCGGATAAGTAAAATGGTTACCCCGATGATGGTAGTATGCGGAGCACTTGTTTTCCCTTAGGAGCGTAACTGTTATTATTCATGATATTTCACGTCACCCTCAGTTTATTGTAAGTTATACGTTGACGACAGCTGAAAGCATGGTTGAGTGCTTTCCTCTGATGGATAGCTCAATTTGTATCATTCTGGATAAGCTTCAGTGGTTTCACTCATGAAGTTTGCTCACCAGAGCTAATCATGCGCAAACGAGCAAAAATAACAGAACAAGCCCCCTGCCCCAGAAGTAGGTGGGCTAAAATGGCTAGAGACGTGAAACAGAATTTGAACAAGAAAGTATTTAAAAGAAATGACGGTTTGCAAACTTGTATTAGACTACTATCCGTGGTTTAGGAAATCATATTTTTTACTTGTTGAAAAATACCAAATGTGTTCTGCAATATCAAAAAAATTTCCTCTCTGTTAGTTTGCTTTTCGTCTAATGGGGTCATAATCTGGTCATTTCTTCACCCCACCAACGTGTTCATCATCCCACAATCGTAACAGCAGTCCACCGGTTAGGCTGAAGGTGCTCTTTTTCTCTTTCATAGCGCGCGTGCTTTGGATGGTTTCAAATAATGTGAGTTTTTTCGTTCCCCGTAAAATGTCATTGTCTTTTTTGTGAGAAACACACTGTAATGAACTAGTCTGCCTAGAAATCTGAGCTGAACTTTCCAGATGCAAATGAACGTTCAGACTTTACGACACTTTTGACTTAGTGAAATGATTACTGGCTGATATGTTGCCGAGTAACTTGGTACTGAGTTCACTTGGAGTGGCCCTACGTATCAGTTGCATTGGTGCTCCAAGCATGAGGCTTCTCTGTCAGTTATTTTTACAGTATCTCTTTCGTGCAATATTTTTGAGGCTCATGCATATATGTGCAGAGTATCTTGGCATCATTTCAGGAGCTTCACAAAGGTTAACGCTGCTTTGTTCTCGTACACTACTACATTCTAGTGGGGATATCTGAAGGCAGCGATTCGAATGAAAACCAAATGCAAACACCTTGTGTGTGTCATGAAAAGACATTTATTTGGTGGAAGACAATGAAGTCATTTGATCAAATACTACGGAATACACAAACACAATAATGCGCATAAGAATTCACTCGACTACAAAGTGCATACACATTCCACGGCCAATTTACTAAAATACTACAAAACAACAGGATTTTAAGAAACATCTTTGATGTAATACTTGGTACGCAGTTAGCCCTTTGGTTCAATCTTTTGGGTTTGGTAACAACGGCAACCGAAACAGTACCATGTCCCAATTCATTTTGAACTTTTGCTATGGTTGACCGCATAAACTCTCGATATCATGTATCAGTCCGCACGTAGCAAATTTGTACCCATTTGTTTTTGCGCCTCTTGTTGGTTGCTTGAAAAATAACTGTCCTTTTAGTAAAGTCTATAAATAACAGTTAATTTGTGAGTACCGTGTCCACGCTCAATATCCCGGATGCTATTTTCAGTAAGAAATTTGAGGCACCTAATTTAATGTCGCATACGTCCTACTGCCGGCCATCTCGCTAGTGATTTTTATACGCGCAACAATTTGGTCTTTATTCTCTCGCACGATTATATACTGTTATTCGGTCTTGCCGTACCGATCTAGTCCGATTGCTCATCGTTTCAGTGCCATGACTGACCAAGTAGAAAATAATCTGTATTGATATTAACCAAAGGCAGAGGTAATAGTTTTTGATGCCTATTTCCTTTGGACAAATCTATGTGTCCGCAAACATGGTATTGCAAAACCAAAAGACTAGCAAACAGGGTGTACAGGTTCACAACTGGCCTGCAAGGACGTGTCATCAGCAAGCCGTTCCACATAAAATACAACCTGTTAATAATCCGTGCTAAATTCTTGGGGTAAAACACACACAGTGGGGCTTTTGGCTTCAATATCCGCTTTTATTGTTTATTTTGGGTGGAGGGGAGGGGAAAACCAGTAAATCAGTTAACAATTTCGTGATGAAGAAATTGAATATTAAAGTACGTGCAAATCCCAGGTCCCGGAAAAGTCATTGTCAACGCAAGTATTACTTGAATGAGGTTTTGCTTTTACACGTAACGATAATCATGACCATTATAACTTAAAATATTAAAGCGCGAATGATTGCGTCAGTGACTGATTACATTTCAGACATCCAACAACAACAAATCCGTGGCTGTATATTCACGTTGATGACAGACTATGAGCAAGTGTTACCCACAGTCGAGCGATAATGGGCAAACCAACATAGTTTTTGGTTCATAAACTTCGCTTCATTTGCCCTTGATAGGCGACAAACCATCTCAATAACTACCACCTGGTATTCCCCATCCGTCAAAGTTGCCGCGGTTGTACAAACAAATACCCTGCTACTGGTCTCTTTTATTAAAGAATAAGTTAGCATTCAGTCATTCGAATCCGTTGTGTACAAGAAGATTAGGATCTGTCTTTTTCTCTCTCCAAGTAACCCCGTATTTGATTCCTAAACTGAGATTATCCATTCCTGATCCTTAACACGACATTCTTGGTCATGAATGAGCAGCTTCTCCGTGAAGGTCAACTCCATCCATTACTAAATGTTGTGAATTTGGATGGCACACCAAAAGTGAAGCCGTAAAATCTTGTTAGACACTTCATTGTTCCTCATTTCCTTTAAAAGGACAAAACAACTTAGGGAATACTAAAATTATTTTAGACAACTCAGATAACAATTTTTCTTCTCGTGCTAACTTATTTGTCTGAGGAGAGTGAATCGTGCCAATTTTACATGAGAATCAGCAAGACTTCTTCGTGAAGTTGTATCTATTCACTAGTCGAGCTAGCTGGGATTTACGTTGTGAATACAACCTTCACTATAACAAGAATATTACTTTTTGGGAACAACGAAAGTGATAACTGATTGATGATTTTGATAATTACATGGTATTTCTCGAATCAATAACTCCTTCACTCACAGCCGTGGGGCCTGAGAACACAAACTATGATATTTTCGACAGTACGCCGAATGATGGAAATGGTCGCATTAAATCCAATTACGTAGTAACATTCTCCTTGTTGTTCATCACGATTTTAAGGGGTAACAGTTGGGCTTTCAGTTAGTGACAAACAGTGTACAAGCAAATTCACTCCGCCTCCCATTGGACTGACTTTTTTACTTCCCCTTCATATCACTGATTAGTTCGTTTCTCTTACATAAGGCGTAGGCTGAGGAATTTGAAGGGCAAATTCTCTCTTGGGTTGGGAGAAAAATGCCCATGCGTAGATCTTCTACCATATGATTGGGTGAAAGTGTATGAAGTCGTCATATTATCAGTGTCGCTTGACTCTGGCCTGGTCCATCACACTTGTATGAAATCGATAAAATGAAATGTTCTCCAACGTGAACTGCTGAAGTAATTTTTTGTTCTAAGTTGAACATCGGTTCAAGACGTCCAAATCGGTTCAGCTTTGGTGTGCTCAGAATATTCGCTCTTATTAGTGTAGCAAACTGATGCTTTCAGAAAAGGTAATCCAAAGGTATATATGAGCTTGTGACGGATCTGTTGAAGATTGAATTGACTGCAATAGTTCAGGAATACTTATTCAGTTTTATGGCAAACGTGATATAAGATGCAGCTGCGGACGGTTTCATTCTGATTTCTACCAAATATTTAATGCACCTTGACATTTCCTGGAATAAACTGAATCAAAATGGTGTGGTTGTGTTAATGGTGAGCGAATTTACCCATAATTCGATTTTCAGCTGCAACTGCTTCTAAACTCTCCGGTACAGTGCACCCTGTCCGCTGGACTGGATTACTACTGAGCTCACTCCAATATGCTGTCTATGAGAATTTGAAGGCTTTTTTAAGGATGTTTAAACGTGTCCTATTTTCTCACGAGAAAGGTCACTGAAGTTTCGGCCTCTTGTTTAAAGTAAAGCTAAAGATATCCTTTGCCAATGGTCTGATAAAAGCTTTGATTGAATACAACGAGTTAGAGTTAGTCACATGACCGTTCTTCCGAGTATGCAAAATTAAAAGAATGAGCTTTGGTAAAAATGGTTGCATGTTGACTGCGCGTTAGTTCTGAAAAGCTCCCCTTTCTGTGTTTGGCTGAATCGTGTAGTTCCGAATATGAAACTACCTAACAAAGCATGTTTCTATATAAATGAGCTTCAGAATAGAAATTTCTTTTATGGAACTGGGTTAGGTATACCTTAAGTATCGATAGACCTCGGGGTTGTGCCGAGATGGTTAAATAACCCACCGCATTTCACATTCAGTGTTAGCTAAAAACCCTATTCGGATTTGTGGAAATCATAGTGGTATCACCAGGAGCTGTTCAAACAAATGCAATAAAGTAGGAGTTTATTTGGTAATGAATTTTTCAGAATTCAGTCTATTTGGTTTTAATAGTAGTAGTTAAAAAGGCATTTTTATTGCATCTAATTCACGAAAAGAATGGATACAGTTAGACTAATGACACAAGAAATAACAGCTTCTACCAGGTTCTATAGTAATTATTGTAACAATTTACTTCGGCGTAATTTTGAATCGTATCAACTTTAAAATCAACGAAACAATGATTTGAAGCAACACGCAAAAGGCCTTTCCACAATGGAGCTTAGGTGGATTTCGTTTATTGAGTTTGCTTATTGATTCATTCTTTTTGCACTGGGATCTATTGCAGTCGGTAACTGTTGCGTATCTGTTGTAGTTTCAGTGTATCTAACCACGTAGCACTCATTCACAGGTCTTCCAGCTCTACTTAAAAGGTAATAGCAGTAGAGATGGTGTCTTCGTATTTGACCATATTTCTATTCGAAAGGCACAGACTATCCGCGGAACAAAGCCTCCATTGGCACTCTCCGTTTGCTACCATATCCCACGTCAAAATGCCATGTATTTCCTAGTGGGAATAATAAAGTTCTATTGAATAATAAGGAATAAATTGTGCAAGGTTTCATTAAGGAAGTCACGGTCAGTCAGAAACTGCAAGATGATGAAGCCACCGGGTTTTCAGGTTGGTCACGGTTATCGTTTTACCGTTGTCGATTTTAGAAACGAATTTGTCTGCAAAGTTGTCTTTAAAACTTCAAATATTTTCCAAAAAATATTTCTCTTTTGCAGAATTTTTGTCGAAGTCACGGTGTGGATCTCACCTTCTGTCCATATTTAAATCAGCGTGTTCAGGAGATTGATACAAGTTCAAACCACATTAGCCAGTGGTAAAAATTTCAGAGTTTAACAAAGCCACTGTGGAACAGGTTTCGATCGTATGGGACGTTAATATTACAAATTTATAAGCTAGAATTTTACTGTACCATTTCCAGTAAAAATAGTCACAACGTAACATTGAGCTCTCTGACAGCAAAGTGGCCATCTATTTGGTAGAACAAGAATAGCTCTTACTGAGGCAAATAGCTGACGAGGAAACTAATACACAGATAGAAAATGCTATCCAAAGACGAATGATTGTTTGTCTGAAGAGAAAAATGTTGTACTTGATAAAATGGTAGACAAACCCACAAATTACTGGAAAGAAACCATAGGAAGGACGAGGATCAGAAATCTATCAAGAGAAAAACAAGGTATCCATAGATATGGGTTGAAAATTAACCTGAGAAATTCTACTCAAAAAGAACCCCTAGCCGAAAAGTGATATGCATTCAATTCATCCGGGTTATCGGAAGAGACAAAAAATGAGTGGAGACAAAACCCAGCTTCGGCTATTCGTTGCACACGACCTTACAAAGCTCCCTCTGACGCGGACTACAGAGGATTAAAAACACTGAGCACAAGCAAAGTATTGTAATCTGGCTGGCTGACAATGAAACATCAAACGTCATCGTGGACAAAACAGGTTATATCCAGAAGACTAGTCAACTGCTGGAAGAAACTAGCACCTAGCGCCTCGTAGATACAACTCCGATGATGCAACTGACAATAAAAATCACTACAACCCCGAAGAAGTTACAAGATAAGCAAAGAATAACCCAAAAAAGAACTTTCGAGGATGAACCTGAGGCCTCAAATAACATTCAACCCTGCAAATTGCCTAAGGCACACAAGGGTGGCATCCCATTGAGACCAGCTCTCTTATTATCCCGCCAAACAGATATGGAAATACCTGAAACTATTGATACGTAGGCCGAACCATACTACAACTAGCGCCCAACAGTTGCCGAGTACACTGAACGACTTCAAGGTGGAAGTGGATGAGACAGAGCTTTTGTTCGACTTCGAGGAGCTCCTCAATTCAATCTACTTGGACCTAACCAACTGAGTATAGAAGGAGCTCACTCAGTCCGCTGGAAACACAACACTTAGTGAACTGTTGGACTCATATCTATGTATATGCTTTACATTTGACGGGGACATCTGGGAATAAACAAAAGGAACTCCAAAGGAGTCACCCATATCCGGGTTTCTCGCAGGAGGTGCAATACAAGCCCTTTAAACATTGCATTACTAATGATTCAATTAAAACTTTTGATCAGATATGTGGATCATACAGCAGTCATCATCAACACTTAGATAATAATATAGCAAGCACTACAATCAATGAAATATTCGAGGATATCAAATTCACTATGGAAATGGACAAATCAACTGACTGGCATTTCTGGGCATTTCGGTGAAACGGACCCGCAGCTGCCAAATCGAGCAGCTGTTTATTAAAAACTGACAAGTAAAGACCAAATATTGAGCTTCCACAGCAATCATCAAACAACCACAAGAGGTCTTGCATAAGAAACCTGTTTAACACACACACTGCAGCGCCAAGGAACTAAAAAAACAGGAAGAGAACTATCTCTCCACGATGTTTCCAATTAACGGATAACGAAGGAACTTCATGGGGAGAACCATATCCGGAACCAAAACCGAAACCGGTCAGAGAAGACAACCCAAGGGAAGAAGAACACTGCCATATACCAAAAACATCTGAAATGATGGCAAGACTGCTCCAAATAAAAGCGTCACATTTGCTCGTACACCAGTCACAACTCTGAAGAAAATCATATCAAAACCGAGAGGGCAAATTAAAACCGAAAGATGGAGAAATGTGATACTCAAGATGAACTACAAGGACGGTGACAAATAGTACGTCTGTCTAACTGAAAGGAAAGGTGCAACTCTAAAGCATGAACACAAACTAGCAGCAAGACATGACCCATTCTCCCTAATATCCGTTCACGAGGATCGAGGGGGTTACCTCCAATCTCGGTGACGTTCATACTCTGGATCAAGAAACCACGAGACAATCAAGGGAGTTCTTGCAAGCCTGGCTTTCTCTCCCGGAAATTCGTTCAATTAACAAGTTGAATTAGGAAGCAGATACAATCTTCTGGAAAGCAAGACATTAAACTAACTCAAGAAGAAGAGAACACAATAACCGGACCCTAATCCTACCGACCCATAGCTATGAAACTCAATTCTTCGAGCGAAGGTATCAACTAAACCAATCCCATGATGACTCAGCAAACCAGGCTCATTGATAACACAAAATGAACAAAAATGATGTTCTAAAACAACGAGAAAACAGAACGAAGGTCCAGGGGTAAATTTTTCAAATGTAGACGGTATTACAAAAGTTAAAAGGTCAAGTTACTAAATTTGGAGGTTTCCTAGAGAAATCTAAAGATCAATTTTCTATGATTAAAAACCTTTCAAGTTAGATATCGACTGGGACGTCAAGGTTATCTGAGACTCAAAGGCCACTTGAGTTGTCAAGGTTAAATCCAGGACGAGCTCCGTGTTTTACGAAATTTGAAACCGGCTGCATAATTCACTGTCCACCACACTAACGAATACCTTATATCTTTCTCAATGGATCACATCAACTCTGTGCAGCCCGAAAGAACAACCGAGGACAGTACTAATTCCGTGCAGATTGACTTGTATAGCCTCTTTTCTTTGTTACGTAATCTCATTACAGAGTGCAACGTTTTTCCAGATTTACTCATGCACTGACGATTTGCGTTCTCTTTGCGCAACGGTACTTTAATAACACTCTTAAGGTTGATTTCATTTAGGACGTCAAGGTCGTCTGAAATGTCAAGGTCAAACCCAGAGCAGCCTCTATGTATATACAAATGTCTACGTGGAACTTTATCTGCGCACTAAGGATGTCAGCTCGTTTAGTGATAGGACGCTTGCGACCTAAACAGCAAACTAAGCAATCACTAACCGATACAAGTCATTCACCTTCTAGTAGTTATTGCTTATTTACACGTGGTTATTTTCGTCATATAATATTAGTTTTGTCTATTACGGAACCCAAGGTTCTTTCGCCTAAGCCATCTCTGTATCTTGCCTTCTAATCGGTTGGCTTAATGGAAAACAACATTTAAAGCACCCTTCTTGACATTAATTTAGTAGGCAGAGGTTTCCAGTTAATAAGGAGTGATTCTCCACAAAGTACGAACTTCCAAATAACCATTGAAGCTTCAGAAGAACATTGTACTTCTGGTTTTTGTGACTGGGCAGGGATCGTGCACAGTATGCGTTAAAGAAATCTGGAAATAAAATTTCCGGAACCCCTAGGACATGGTGAAAAGCCGTACACTTTACCATCAAGCTATCTGGGGGTGGCTCTCAAAGGTTTACTTTTCTTCATCACCACACGACAAAACCGTCCGTCCATCTTTCGCATTTTGAAAGATAACAACGAGTCACTTGCTCATGGTTTAACTTTACAGCTAACCTTTTGCATACCATAACATTTTTTATGTACTGTCATTGTGGAACCTTTCCATGAAAGACAGTCATTTTGAAATTTGAAGTACTTCAAGACCGGAACCAATCAAAAAACTTGAACTACAATATTTTTGGGCACCATAGGGAAGCAGTTATGTCAATGCAGACAACGAATTCGACAAAAAGTTCTGCTTTATTTTGAAAACATGCTTTTGGACAACAAACAGATCAAACGGAATCAAGTATTGTCATAACTTCCATCAACAGTGTCACACAAAATAACTTTCTGATAATCACCTTTCTAATCAAAAACTAGCTCTTCGTCCATGCATGCTTTTTACGATTCAAATGAGACTATGGCCACAAACCAACTGTGGATTTTCCCAGACATGAGGAATATTGCACAAGAGAGTACCGGGTATACGTACCGCGAAGCCGATAGTGCTCTTTCGGGGAAATTTCGTTCTGTCATCTAGATACGATATAATAACACTGTAGCACGTATCCCGATTACTTTGACTTTCAGTATAGCACAAAACTTAGTCTCACTAGCTTTACGCACGATATGGGCTGTACACGGTTGAGCACAGCGGAACAAATTCCGTTCATATGACCGTGTTTGTCGTATATTCGTGGTTCTAAGTAATGCAAAACATAGAAATACATAAATGCAAATGACTTACAGCCACGTGAACAACCAAGAACAACAAAACATCGGGTTAGGAGGTAAATCGGGACAGTGATGTCATAAACGGTCCACTCAGCTAGGAGTCAAGCGAAACTGTTGCGCAGCACCGTTACGGTACACAAAGTATATCAAGAGGCTTTCGGGCTAAAATGAACTAATAGCTTCAGTCACGGGATAATAAAACAATCTATAATTAGAAAATACAAATTTGTATATTCTAAGGCATTACCAACGTGAAATTACAAATAGTTGCAGTTGTAAAACGACAAAAGTGATATGTGTGGACGTGAACGGATGAAGTTGGGAAAAGACTTGTTTGTGCTACGCAAGTGTTCTGAGGTATACGGGTTAGGACATGGGCAGCGGTCAGGGGTGGGGTGATTGAACCTCCAGCGGGCAGTTTTTTCTTGCTTGAGTGAAACGCTCGGCAAATTTTTATTACAATGGAAATGTACAGTCACAGAAAAACAGAGTCAGAAACATAAACGTAGAATGTTCATGCACTATATATCATAAAAAAGTAAGTCTGAACTGTGTCAGTACACTAGAGACGGAGAATTAGACCATAAATATTAGAGGTTGATGATGCAAGTACACGCTACTCGCAAGTAGGACAAGCGAGAATGCCATCAAAATATAAATTACAAAAAGTAATGTAAAACAACTTTAACCAAATAATACCACTGAAACATCTGTTTGCCCATGTTTTCTCTGTATCGGATTGTGTTACTATCAGTTCTGCTTCATTGCTTTGTGTTTCACTCCGGCTTCCCTGCATTCTATAGTTCACAATCAATATTTCGCTTCCCGTGGACTAGTAATTAATACAATCCACAACACTGGAAATAGTGCCAATGAGGCAAAGGTTAAAGAACCACCCAGAGCTTTAGTATGGAAAGAGTGATAGACGAATAACTGACACCGACTGTAGTGCTATTTATCAAAAGATTCATCGAAGACAGCAGGGTTTAAACTCCATGCATAAGCCAGGTGTTCTACGTGTTATAAAACTCAATAACCAAAGACATTTTGTTCAGCTAAAAAGGAGCTTCAAAAACTAATAGCCTGTTGTAAAATATGGCCAGATCTTATTTGAAGCCATCGGTGTTATTTGTCTCTTGAAATTTGCTCATTTGGCTCGGGGAAAGCAGCACCCTTTTATAAGTGACAACCCTAACGTTGCGGTCTATTGATGCTACCGGAAAATCAGATTTCACTACGAAGATTTCGTATCAAATGTGCAGCAGTTTGTATTATCAGAGTGCTTAAGCAGTGATTTTTTGTTCATAGTAGACTAAAACACTACGGAGAACGTGGAACAATAACGGCACTTCAGTGCTTACCATACGAAAAGATCGGTTTTGGGATCCTCTTTCCGTGTATTGCAAAGGCTGTTGTCTGGGCAGTAACTCAAAACAATACACGTTCTAACTTTACAAACTGTTTTTCCTTCTAGGTTGCCTAAAGGCACGTCCAAGGCCTCAACACCTTACTTAAATGGACAACACTGGAGGCCTCCTGGCCTAGCCAGGCTGTTAGCAAGTGTGTGAAGCATGCCAGCAGTTCTACTAGATGTACGTGACAATAAGCCGAGAAAGTAACGGGTGGCTGATGTGAAATAAACAGTCGAGAATTTGTTCGGACAGCCCCGTAATTGGGCATTCGAATAGCAGTAGTTCACCCAGGGATTTGATTCTCAGTAGGTGGGCTAAGTCATTTTATACTGTTGATGATTCCCAACAGGCTTTACAATACTTCCACGGTTTTCAGTGGGAAGTTCAGCCTAGGTACGGCATGGTGAGTTATGTTACATAAAAAAATGATATTGCTTACAATGGAAAAAGTACTACTGACAAATTACGAAATATAAAACGCTGATTATGATGGGGGCCTCAGAATTTTATTTTTTCCCAAGACAAACGGACCAATATTTCACAGACACATGTAAAAGTGCTGTTAGAATACCAGTTTTAGACCATGAGGTTCAGTTACGAAGCTGTTGTTATCTTCACTCAGACTGGTTGCGAGGTGCAATCAGGTATGATTGGTTTGACCCAAGTCAATTTTGGATTTTTTCCGCAATACGTCAACACAAATAGAAAGCTAGAGATTTTCAGCTGGAATGAGGGTAAAGTCAGCGGGTAGTCATACACAAATCCCATGGGGAATGTTCGTATCCAACCCGCACTGAACTGTCTGCTGATTTGATGGGTTGGTCAAATGACCTTGAAACTTTGATATGAGATAGTCATAAATAGTTTTCGAGTTCAAGTATTTCTCACTTTCCGAACTGGCAGTAAATCAAATTTGTGAGGTTGCATGAAATGAGATCGGTTCACGGTTGCATTCGGTATTGTCCGTCAAATATGTCTGATCTAATTTTCCCCGTTTTGATCATCAGCAAGACGGAACATCCATATTGAAACAAACGAATTAGATTGGTTTTCGGGTCATGTTAACCAAGGAATAAATGGATAAATAAACTCAATTTTTACCCATCATTCTGAGTGTCATTCATTTATCCGAGGTGTTCTTAAGAACGTAGCAACCAGTTGCAAACCCATAAAACTTTACTACCCCCGCTCTGTTCATTAACCTCGATGTACTTTTAGTCTACTGAGGTCGATTTCGTCTCTTGTAAAATCCCTAGAGAAGTTCAATCAACCACTCGCGTGTCTCTGCTGACTGACAGTACTGCTGAACTCAACTACCTCTTCAATTATTTTTAGATTCCAGTGTGGCAGGCATGGGCCAGTGGAAGCCAAATACGAATATGACCTAGAATTAATTCAATCATAACAGACAAAGGTGTGCGGTGGTTTTTTCTCCTGATGATGATCTTAATAAATGAGCACCAGACTGCAGCAAAAGCAAAGATTCAATTACTGGCCTGTGAAGTGCGGCTCAGGTGAGATCTGTTTCAGTTATATCACAAGGTCACGTGGGTATTTCATTCTATATTTATCATACCAAAATCTTGGAACAGAGGACAAATGACATTTATTCAGATTCTATCTGAAAAACAACTGGGTTATTTAATGAACATGGTAATAACGAGCGAGTTTAGCATTCCCTCACTACATTCCTTTACAAATTAACTGTATACTCATAGAATCTTTCCCAAAAAATACAAAAAAGAAAGTTCTGGCAGGCAAAATGAACAAAAGGAGGAATAAAAATATGTAAATAGGACATGAGTTAAAAGGTAACAATCAAAGCAGCGTCAGAGACTCACGCTGATGGGTGAAATGTATCAAAAACAGTCAGTATTCCTATAATAACACTTATTTAGGATCGGTTTTATTGGAGTTTCGCAGGAATAATATCTTGCAAACTGAACTTGCTCACTTGAGTTGTTTTCTACTGTACGTAGCCGAAAAAGTACCACTAAGCGTTGTCAAGTATTGTAATTAAATGTATGAAAATTCACTTACGGTTTCGGTGTACGCTCCTCACTTAGCAGTTACGGCATGCAACTTTCTCGCCTTTTCCTTAGAAAAATCGTGAGTAATTCCGGGCATCTATCTTGGTACTGACTATGAAAATAAATAACTATTCAGCTCAGGTCAAATTTCATCAAGCGAAAGAAATATCAGACGCGTGTATGATAATGTGCTAAACCGTGAAGTTTGGTAAAAGAAAAATGTTGTTCCGTCAAATTAAATACAGTGACAATTATATTTTGTCTCGATTAGTCAACAGCATACTTTTGCAGGAAGACAAATTTACCTAGGCTGTTTCGATTTTGCACTGACTCAGTCAATTGTGAACGCGAGATGGACTGCGCTATTTTCTTCGACACCGGCAGTAATTAGTTGGTAGTAGCATTTCGCACTATTTTTACAGGTTCATCTATGAACAAATATTGAATGAAACTCATGAAATATCGCAAGATATTTGTAGGCATTATTCTTCCACATAGATGTTGCCTATGTACCCCGGAGCACGCAAGTGACAACAGTTGTATGCATATACAAACTCGTTTGCACGCACATTTGACAGGACTGTGTGGTTATCAAGTGGCCCTTTGTGCGGTTTAAACGCTCAATACACCACTGATAGCGACTTGCCGCTGTCTTCTAAGTTTTCCGGTAATCGCCCGCGGTACATTTCCAAGAAATTAAACCTGGGACCTCAGCCTAGCGTGCATGACATCGGCCCATGTAGCTGACAGACGGCCTATTCTGTCCGTCTCTAAGCAGTTCAAGTTTTCTCGAAACCATGCTGCTGGCCCCCCTAAAGTGAAAGTGCTTCTGTTCCACTTAACACAAGCATTTCATTGGATGCGCACACACTGCCAAATGCGGACGGATCATGTGGTTTCGAATCTACTAACCGGTGACGTAAAATGGTTGTCTATGACTATTCACTTTACTTACCCTGTAAGCTACGAACATTTACCGAAAGATATTGCAAAATTCTTGTAGGTTTATATCTTGACCATTGTTTGCCAGACTAAAGCACTTGCAGTATCCGTTTAGCCATTCACTAGTGTTCACTTCCCTGCTGTCGCCTTTCAGCTTATGGTACAACTACTTGACTTGGAATCTGACCGCGCATGATTTGGGCTCTTTAGATGTCGTCCAGTAGCTTGAATTACAGTAAAGATACTAGCAGAAATTTGGTTCTTGTAACCTAAAATAATTGTTCTCTAAGTGGTACTTAAAACTGTAAATTGGTATGCAGAAAATTCGGCTAGATATATTCCACTGACTAAGTAGCGAGTTGTGTTTGGGGAGGAAAAATCCGGAAGAAGTGGCTGTGATCTTATAGTCCGCTTCAGGCTAAGAAAACATATTGAACAGTGCTATTTTTTACACCCTCGGTACAGCATTTTAGAAAGAAGGACACGGCCAATGACGGGCTGCTAACTGGTAAGTTGACCGGGTTGGCGGGAATCGTACCCGGAGCCGTAGCTGTCCAAATTCCATGATGACAACTGTTTGACCATGGTCGGCCGGAGATTACTAAATCCAGTGGATTCAAAAAACAAAACCTTCCACCAAGCAACTAGGTGTTTGCTGGCATTAAACCGATGGGGACAGATAATTAAATGCAGGGGAAAATAACCGATAGTTCTCCAAGATAGTTTATTTATCGTGTGGTTGTGCTCAACTGCACCTGGTGAGTCTTGAAATGCTGGTTGGCACTAATGCATATTTTCAAGAACACCAACCTTTTATCAGATATTTTTGAACATTTATGTTGTTTTTTCCCCCTAAGCCTACAGTAATCCTGCAATTACAGAGCGATTTTAACTGACAGTGAACAGCTAGTCAACACAGTGAATGTTGATCATTATTTTCGGTTCAAATCTGGCCATCGGTGATCAATCACTTCAAGTTCGCAGCATTTAAGCGGCGATGATTTGCTTATCAAAACTCTGAACCATTGCTGAATAATTAAAACGGCAAGACGAACACCGTAATCACTCTACATTTATTTTGCATCCCAAAGGCGGACACATATCAGATCGAAAGTCAGCACAATTGGTTTTATCCCTACTCAAAAGAGAAGCTAACTAGAAATACCAAAATGTGGTTTTCAAAGGAAATGAATATGCCGGCGTATTGTACCATTTTCTTTATATGAAAAAGCAGTACTTTATTATCACTGGCAATAAATCAAGTGAAGCCGATTTGCTGAAATCTTCAGGTCAAGCGATCGTTTATGTTGAACGGTACTTTTAGAAATCCTTAATATTTGCTCAGTTCTGTCATTTCGTTGTAGGTATAAGAAGTAGGTAGTACTAAATTGTTTTCAAATTTATTCAATCCGGTGGAAAAAAATGAAATCAAGTACTTTACGTCCAAGTATTGTTGAAGTGGGTTTATGCATAATATGCATGATTATTCGACCGAGTCTCCAGTTCAGAGTCTTATAAAACTATTTTTGCATGTAAAATATCGCTCGAACTACAAAATATCATTGAAAGTCAAGTATTTTAACTTGACTCAGCTGAATCGGTAAACTTGTAGTTTAGTCTGAACTAGCTTGCCATGGTCGAAGTTAAATGAATGAAATTAAGTTTTGGAAACGTTGTCATCAACTAGTAGACTTTCTTCTAATTTGCTGAAAAACCCTAGGTTTTAAAGACCTTTTTGAACAAATTAATCGTCTCTGAAACTTTTTCAATTCAAGTCATATTGTTCATATACTTTCATTTCCAATCAAAAAGGAAATTATTTTCAGTCTTTCTCAATCTTTAACACTATCCAAAATATCTCATACTAATGACCTGGCCAGTTGTCATTGTAAATGAGCCAATAAATGGATCTCAGGAGATATACTTTTGATAATTCTCCTGATTTCTCTTTGGTAGGCTTATGTTATACTGCCCGAATATTCTATGTTCAAATGGAAGCCTGGAATGTCACTTGCAGTTGGGAATTTGTTTGCTTGCCTTTCGATATGCTACAGGATATAATCAACAACAAAGCAGCAATGACCATTTTGCTATCTTGAGGTGTTTTTGAAATAAGTTCTAGGTTAGGCTCAATCTCGGAAAACATTGCTGTTGTAAGTCCTACTGAAAAGATGATTCAACTGGATGTGTGGATGAAGATTGCAGACTATTCAGCAGAAGTCTTTTCTCTCTCAGTCACATGTAGTTTGATAAAAATGGACAATTGATGTCTCGTGCAAAAGGATTCTATTCCTTAAGGTAAAAAACTGTCCGGTGAAAAAGTACAGAGTTGCCGTAGATGGATTTTTATTCTTCCTGAAAATCACAAATTCTCGGATGTTTTCCAGGGCGGTTCAGGGTTCAGTGGATCCCTAATAGGGGAGCATCCCTGGTCTGGACCTGAAGTACGGACCTAAGCTGTTTTGGCTTTCCTATGGTGAGTCATGCAATGATGCTGCATGACGAATATGATAATGTCCACATGTTTTTTTTGATGAATGTAAAGTATTTGTAAGAACGATGTGAACTATTTGGACTCCGAAAAATTATTTGCAGGCATCGGGATAAGATACAATTTTTTGGCAATATATCAGTCACCTTTTTAAATTGCTGTTCCGAGACCAATGTAAACATGAAGTTCTGCTCAATTCTGACAGATATCATACATCTAAGGATTGTTCAGATACTTTTTAATCGAAATTTGGGGCATTCAACGGAGTAACATAGTTCACGATGAAACCAGAATGATGGATGGAGTTGTTCAAGTTCTCAAAGAGATGCACTTTTTGACTACTTCCTAGGTGCTTAACACATACAAACACCAGCCTGTAAGCTGGGTCCGGAGTGAGAGCATCCATTGATTTGCCTAAAAAGTTCAAATGATATAATTTTACATTTTGCGGAAGGACAGGGATTACTTTCAAAAGTGTACTTTTCACGAAAATGATTGACACTCTCGCATAATCGGTTTTCTCGGTCTAAAAAACGTAACAGACCGGACTTCAGTATCGGTTGTTTTTTTACTCATCCCTATCTATTTCGCGGTTTTCATGATCTAAGTGACCGGATAAAGGCATTGTTCATTATGGGGAGGAAGTGCGGCATAATTCTCTCCTTTCCTAATTCCAAGCTGAAATTATCTTTGCTCTGTCTGTTTCTTCCGGAGTAAGAGAAAACTGTGCTCCTTCAAAATGTGATTTAACTTTCTGGTGGAATTTGCGTGAAAACAGGGATCATTTCGAGAATTGTCAACAACAATATAATACTATATCTGAACACTGGGCTGTTTCAGAAAGAAGAATGACTCGTGTTCAGTTCGCATCAAAACAGACACTTCTGCTATCACACCTGAGCTACTGGGAGGTAATATGCTCGTATTCTGAGGAAGAAAGTTAATTTTCGGTACGCGTCTATCATTTGTTCAGTGGAGCGTTGGACAGCAAGAGAGAAACTGACGCTGAGTCCCGGTTTAAGCATGGGTCGATATTTCTGTGGAAGTCACATTTAGTTATAAGCCGCAATCGGAATAATTTGTTCGATTCCACACAAGCATGGAACTAAAATGTTCATTCACATAGTTTATCAAAAAGATACCCTTTCGAAAAAAGTACACAACCGCTTAAATGTGTGGATTCCGAAACTGAAATAAAACCGGTCCTTCGACAGGGCTAGTACCATTTTGAGCACGTATAACCTTATCACATATTTCTTCAGTTTCCTTTTAATTTCTATTTTAGGGGTTACTGTCAGATGGATTTCTATATGATTATAGTCACCGAATATAAGCAAAACCAGTCCTCAAATATGATTTAAAATAAGTTGCATAGAAGTATCTATGCGTCAAGCATGATCGACCTAATAGCTTCTTCCTAATGGGTTCATAAACTATGTGGTTCTCAGTGCAGTTGTGATAAATGTGCTTGAAATGCTGTGAAGTAACGAATGCAGCATAGCTAATGACAACATTTCTCAACCCCTACTTTAGCAGCTTCGAATTCCAAATCGCTTTGGTCTTCATTAGTTTCGAAACAGGAGATTAGGAAGTGCAATGGTTGTAGACACTCCTAGGCAATTCGAGTTCATCCTCGTGAAATGCCTCTTTAGATCTGTATGAAAAAATGTACATCATCTCCCATGAGTTTGTAAAAATAACCGTAATATTCAAACAGGTTTCACGAAAAGAGTCAGTTGTCAGTAGTTTTTTAAATCCCATTTAGCAGAGTTATTTTTGTTCTTTTACCGGTGTGACATTCTTTCAACGGTGATGTTTCAAAAACTGAGTCCCGGAGGTATGTGTTGTTGCAAGATCGCACAAGTGAGTGTTACAGATGGAGATTGTTATTAGGTCTACTACGTCTATCATTTTTGGCACTGCATTTATCAGGAACTGGGCTGAAGCAAACCGGTCTTTCAAATTCCTCAGCGAAATGCTTTTTCTGACATTTACAACCCCTGTTGATTGAAATAGTCTACGTAATTTGCAGTGAACATGAGTAAACAATAGTGAATTGATTTTTGGTGTCTATTTACCATTGTAAGAGACATCTAGCTAGAAGATTTCCTAAAGATGGACCACTTAGTGAGTCGTGTTCCGCTTCCCTGGCCTTGCATGCCTTGTTGCTAACTTTGTTGTTGTCGAAGGCATTTAGTACCCAGTCATTTGCCTTCATTATAAAGGATTATATATGGAGCATGAATAATTCTAAATTTCCACTCTTTGATCAACTATGAATGTACAGTTTTGGATTCGCTGTGCTCTAACATGAGCATCTTGCTCCAGTTGTGCAGAATTAGGGCAACTAGTGAATTCACCGATTAGGACTATACTGAGCGTGATAAACCTTTAACATTTGTGTTAAATCGGTGCTCTTAACTCTTTTGTCTGTTTCGTGCTAACGGTCGTAGCTTAACTGCTATCCCGTTGCACCAAACAGTCTACATTTTTCTGTCTTCAGTTTGAATTAAAATCAGGTCTCTATGTAAAAGAAAGCCTTAAAATTTCTTTTAATACTCATGTCCCTGAGATTAAATCCATGCACCCTGGTAGTTTTTGAGAATCCCATCGTCACTGGTTGTACCCAGACAGATCAAGCTTCATATGAATTATGTTTAACGGACGAAGTCTGTACTGTTCGTACGTATTTGAGAATCCATAGAGGTCTGTATCAGGCATACATTAATTTATCGCTCTCATCAATCACAATATTGTGCACGGTGGTTTGGAGTCTACGGTCATCATATTATTTTAGCCTACTTACGCGCTCCATCCGTCCTAAGGCAATCAATTTACTCTCTCTCTCTCTCGTCTGATATACAAGGCCACACAAGGAGGTCGTGGAAAGTAACCGTTGTTAAAGTGTACATACAATGAGTGCCTTTGATAACATGTCCTAGGACATTGAACTTTATCGGTATATTCAGTTAAACATTTCAGAATTATGTTAAACCGTATGTTTAACCTGGCTTTAAAAGGTAGTGTTGGTAAAGTTCGTGTTGCCCGGATAATTATCCCAAGACTTCACCACAAATGATGTGCTATTTATATTTTTATAAACTAATAAGTTTATATCGATTTGTTCTAACAAAACAGCCTGGCGAACAAGCTCCTGTCCAGTTATTCGTACTCATACCAATACAAAGCATTAAATATGACTCAAAATAACCGAGGGGAATGATCATCCAAATCTGTCTGTTTATGTGTGTGTGCTTGTAAAATTAATCACAGTGAAGAATGTTTGAGTGGTTGCACACGAGTTCGGGAACAAGAAGTGGGCCATGAAAGTTTAAGTGCTTGCATAAATTGTTTCTGAGAGCGCAGGGGAGGATTGTAGAATCGAACGCTCACGGCTTCGGCTGTGGCTAAGATGCGATGCCTAACAAGTCTTGATTGCCTTCACAGGACTTTGTAATTGGTGCGAAAAGCGGTCATCACCTCCACTGAATGGTTTGGCTCAACAAGGTGTGAGCACACAGCACTCGTAATTGTTTTAATTGCTCCAGTGTTCAACTAAGCCGGGTGGTGTTCACGAACATGTTCGGATAAGCGCCTGGTCGTGCGGCCAACCCACTTGGTTCCACGGATACAGGTGGACGAAGACACACAAAAAGATGCTACATAGTCTTGCACTCTAACCCTCCTTCGAAAACACTCGATCGGTTTGGACTCGAACACAATTTGTAATTGTGCAAATGTAGAATGTTCTACTGACTGCTCATGTAAGTCTTCGTTGAGTAACTATAGTTTCCTTTTCTCCTTTGAATAGTAAACGGATATAAACGGACTCTTTTCGATTACAGTCTGTCTTGGCCTATCTTCATGTCGTTGCATCGTCTTGTCAATGGACCGTTCAGGATAGCCGTTTTCTAGGAAAACACTCCTCAGAAAAAGAAAGTCATTTTCTATTGTGTCTTTCTTGTGGATTTTTATTGCTTTGTTACCCAGCAGAGCACTAGAGTTCTTTTCAATTTGAATGTTACGAAACTGTTGCTTTCCAGTGCACTGATAACTGAACGGAAACATCATTTCCACTGCTTACGCAACCATCTAAGTAAGAGAGACTGTTTTCCTCTTCTAGTTTCAAAGTGGATCGAACATTTTTATGGGCTGTGTTAAATCTGTTAAGTAGTACATTTGGATCAACTTTGGTATATACTACAAATAAGGTATCGTCCAAGTACCGCTAGTGTAAGGTGCTATCTCCGATTGTTGACCTCAGTTGGTTATTTTCAAGTTTTACCATAAAAATATCAGCAAATAAGAGTCCTAAAGAGGACACCATTGTCACCCTGTCCTTCTGAGGATAAATTTCATTGTTGAACTGAAACTGGATATTACGAGCCCAAGCACTTATACTTCCATGGCCCACTTCTTGTTCCCGAACTCGTGTGCAACCACTCAAACATTCTTCGCTGTGATTAATTTTACAAGCACACACACATAGACAGACAGATTTGGATGATCATTCCCCTCGGTTATTTTGATTCATATTTAATGCTTTGTATTGGTATGAGTACGAATAACCGAGAACGAGATTTGCTCTAAATTGGATTTTTCTTACGGGTCTACCTGAGAAAAGGTAAGAGTATAAATGAGTTGCATTGTTCCAATAGTTTATCCCAGTTTGGGGATGGAAACAATAAAACCCGTTGTCAGTGGCTTTGCAACCCAACTGCTCCCAAAGTACAAGGGTACGTGAACCGGTCGTAAAAGGTGGGACACTTTTGACCGTAGTCCAATGTGGCCTCCTCATTCAGGTTTGTTTTTTCCTGCCTAGTTTAGTTGTCAAAGGTATTCTGTGCACCGTCCTCTTCAGTTAAGTACTCATCCAATTACTCTTGTTACCTAATGATCAACAGCTACAATAAAATTGTATTTCACAAACATTCCATTTACTGAAACCACATTTATGATAATATTAGGCATTATAATGTGCTGTAGATTTTGTAGAATCCCTTGAGGATTTTCGTGATAGAGTGAACCACTTTTTTTCTACTTGTCTCAAAGGTGAGCATGATAACATCAATGAAAATGCGACATCCAGTGATAAATTTATATCTCCAAAATCCAGTCTGTTCACCCATCGGTGATGCACACAATCACTGAATCAGTCTTCAGCTGCCTTCCTTTTGCTCAGCTATTTTGCAGAACGAATCATTTGAACCATGTGTAGGCACTCAGTGGGAGGATCATTATTAACCTGCCCGCGAGGAGCCAAATCTCCGATATTTCGATATATGACTTTTTATTAATAGAAACTGTGAGGTAATGGCTTCTACGTACGTCGCACTATTATTATTGTGAATGACAGCTTTGAATTAAAAATAAAATAACAACAATTTCTCCCGAATTCCTAGTATATTAAACATGTATACGTAGCTGTTCTGAAAAGCCTTCCGTTTGTGTAAGAATAAGTGTAAGCAATTCTCCTGTTGTTGCCAGGTGATCTCATCAAGCAAAGTGACGGGTTATTCAAAAACTCTTCTCAAGTATTCGCTTCATCGAAACCAACTTTGCGGGGGACATTTTCTAACCACTCAGCAATAGGACAACTTTCAAGGCTGCATCAAAAGTGTTGGCTTTTCGATACAAACAGTCCGACCCTAGATTTGTTCTAACCGGTCCACCTAATTATGCAAATCTGGTCACTTGTAAACAACCCGCTGCTATAGGTAATCATCGCATCAAACAATGTTATCCGGTCAATCAGAAAATGTGATTCAATTCTGGATGATGAGAAAAGCAGCTCGCTTATAACTAATTGGACCGAAAAAAGTTTTCCCGATTTTGATGAGAAATCAAGCAATTAAAGTTTTGAATCTTTCTCAAGTTACCACTGACAGTTTTTTGGAAAACCGTTCCGCAATCTGATGTTTGTCTGGCCGTCAATTTGAACTACCCTGTACAATCCCTCTCATTTGACATGGAGCGTTTGAGCTGATGCATTTATAGTCTGATGTAATCATGATGTTCTGCAACCAAATAACCCTGGTCAGAAGGTTTCATTTTATGAAGTGTTTTGCAAATTTTTCTTCATCCTCAAAGAACGTACACTCACTTCCTCATGATTCGCCTCATGTCTCTACTCAATGCCGGAAAAAATTACCGGTTTTGACCTAAGTTCTTCTATTTTCGTTCCCATTTGGTTATTGATTCATCCATTTACTCTGTAAATTAGAAAAATAGTTTTTACTATGGTATTTTTGTCAAGGATGCGTCGGTGATACGGTTTTTTCTATTGAGAAACATTGACGCGCACAACAATCTGTTTGCTTCAACATTCTGTGACTCACATATTGCAACTTACATCCAGTGGTGATGGGGATACACGGAAACCTCTCCTAGACCTCATGACCGGATACGAAAAAGGCACCAAGGTTGACTGCTCAGTGGAATCTAGGACCAAATTGCATTTAGAATCTGATCAGAGAAAAACTTGACTCCTTTCAAAAATATGGTTCACTGAGTTTACGAGTGGTTTATTCAGTTTTTTAAATATCTAGAAACATCTAAATGATCCATGAATATACCACCGCACTAAATGTTCCGACTGATCAGCAATATTTATGAAATTAGAGCTGTAAAATCTGATGCTTTCGGTTTGTGATCAATGGGATTATCTTAGAAATATTTTGCACTTACTCAAACCCAAAAAACGAGACCTCGCGTCAATGCCTGATTCAACAAGGTATTCGTTTAGGTCAGAAGTGTTCCATGAGCCATTGTGTAAGTTGTCGTGAAAATGTGTCATAAGGTGAGCTTATTAGTGGAGGGAGGAACAGCATAAATTAGGGATGCAGGTCACTGCATCACTTTGGCATTAAAATAAATTGGAGTAGTATTTTGGTGCTCTTACATACGGCATATAGGCTCGTGATTTAACAGCCGCTGATTTTTGAAACTCTGACAGATTTGACGTGCGTCAACTGTTATGAAAACCAATTAAAATTTTCGGGAGGTGATGGAACTTTCCCAAATAAGCCTTTTCCACATAAAGTCAGCCGACCTCTGTAATAATTTCATTTGATTCGTACAAAGGAGGCGTAGGTATAAACTCCATTTTCAGAATTACACGATGATTCACCCAGTTGTTCCATCGGTTAACACGATAATCCATTCTTGGGACCAAGTGTCCTCGTTCAGGAAGTTAGCCTTTGGAACAGTCATCGTGTGGTTCTGAAAAAGGTCCCTTCGTCCATTCACGCTGGTTGCGATTCGAATGAGATTAAGATGATGAACTCAATATGGAGTGATCAAGTATGATGGTGACTGGACAGAATAGTACCGGGTACGTATGCCTAATGAGAGATAACAATCATGAAATTGGTTGTGTGTTCTTGGGGGAATTTCGTCCTTTTCTTCAGATAAAACACCATACTACTCATATGGCGACTTCGAGCTTTTCTAGCTAGTACTGTGAGGGCGAAGCAAATTAATTGGAATATGGACAGGTTAACTGGATCGCATCTCGTCCGATTTCCCAGTAGGTGGATGAATATTCTCGGCAAAAGAATTACTGCGTCGTGAAACCACTGTTTCACCATGGATTTCTACCTTCGGCTAAGGAAGATTTCGACAAGCTTTTTCGTCATGGAGCCAAAATCGTAAGGCTTATGAGGGTCTGCTGTTTTTTTACCTTGTGGTACTGCAAACGAATGTATTTATCTAAGTTAACTACTTTGCAAATGTTTAGAAAAAGTATCATCATTGAAGGATTTTCGACAGCACGTCACGTGAAAAGAGTGGTTTGTTCCGCTGCTATACCGAATCGCGACACGTGCATTAGTTGCATCTTTCAGAGCCCTCATTCTTGTTCCTTCATTTGGAAAATCTGATGCAATCAGTCTGTATTCCTATGAACGGAACCAGTATTTAGGCACGCGACTGCTGGCAGACATACTGTGGTTGTCAAATTGGCTTAGTCTGATTTCTGTCTAAAAAGTGGTTTTTCCATTTTTTTGAGTGAAATTGTCTGATGTCCGTTCGTTGTAGTGGATTACAAACCGTGGTATACATGGTATTCTACTGTTCATAGCGATTTGCTTACTTGCGTATTAACGCTCTGTGGCCCTTACCTGTTCGACAATCGGATGGTGAATATAGGTTCACTCAAGCAGATGCGATCATACCAAAACAGCATTATTTTGGTGCTAAATTTCGAAAGACATCTGCCGAATGCATGGATGTTGTGAAGTTGACAAATAAAAACAAGTATAGTAGCATGTAGCTGATCAATAGGAAGTGGTCTTCACAAAATCGGTTTAACTTTTTCTTCTATAAAACGTGTATAAAAGACTAGCTTCAGAAATAATTTTTGGATATCGTTACTCATGATCACTTTCTACGTAAATATAAACTGCAGTGATAAAGGCTGAAATATTAGGGGAACTAGCAGACTGCCCCAGTGCGTCAGGAATTGGCACCTGAATGTTACCCAAAAAGACCTGACAAAAAAAGTTCAGTGTTCTTTTTGAAGAACTCGGAATGGATGTTGAAAAAGATGATGAACCGGTCAAATCGCCCATTTTATGAAGATATCAACTTTCTTGGTGAACTATCTCCACTTGGTAAACGAATCAACAAGAGATTGAAAACGGCCTTTACTTCCGCTTGGCAACTAATCGAGTAAGTCAACATAAATAACTAACGTGAATAATGAGTAGATCAATGAGTGGTGGCAAGAACTATTTTTTGGACGAAAATGAGCAATTCACATTGAACGAAATCTCAAAAAGCAAGTGAGAACATCTGCTTTGTAATCCCGCAAATCCGTCGTAGGAATATCTACAGCTTCGGTTGCGTTTATCGGCTACCTAATCCCATGACAAGACATGGCTCAAAATTAGTAATTGCATCCAGTCAAAATTGGAGTTTTATCAAGTTCTCTAGCAAATCATATGGAACCTGTACGTCGGACAACAACTGAACCAAAATAAATAAATAAGGTCTCTCATGGAAACAGACTGGCCACGTTCAATTTTTGGAGGATTCGGTAAATGGTATGCAACGAACGTCGATATCCCATTTATAATTTGTTGAAACATTAGGATGTGGAAAATGGATTATTTTAGTCATACTAAGTTAGTCCTGTAATCCACTCAGGTTTGGTGAAAGATGCCGTCCGATTACCAATAAAAGTTGCAATTTAGTTCACCAACATTAGTAGGAAATCTGGTTCCACCGATCTTGATTTGTCTTTACCGGTGCAGTACAAGAATTGCGTGACATGATCATGATGGTCGAAATACTTTATATTGTGTTACGATGGACATTATAAGTTTCTTCTGTACAAGAACTACTCCAGTTTGTTTAAAGGAAATGATCGTTTCGCATAATGTTTGAGTCGTGATATCCTATGGTGCAAAGGACGTAATAGTTTATTGTATCAGATTCCTTATCATTTCGAAATGTATCGAGAAAAAGGTGGGCCTTTTGATATGTTATAGGCAAGTATTTACTGTTCGGTAAAGCAGCCTTTTCGGAAACGATGGTAGCCAGTCGAAGTTCTAGTTGTCGAGGGTAATCTTTCTTTAGACCATTTTACTGTCCATTATAACACAGTTCGTGATAAAGATAGTCTGTGATAACCGAAACATTAAACAACTACCGTCTTTTCCAATGAGGAAACAATTTGTTGATATTTATCGCGAGAGAAAATGTTCCTTCTACGGTTTTATTCTACAATAATGTATATTCAAAGAGGCATATTAAGCAAATAATACATTGACGATATTCTAGCTGTCGAGAAAAAAACAGTGATATGTGGTTGTGAATGATTTAGTAAGACTGATATCGATGCATGACATGGACGTACGATTTCCTCTTTTATTGTGTACACAAAATTATTTAGACTAGATAAAAAAAATTGCCACTATTGTCTCTCCCAATAACGGTAGTTTGCAGAAGAATATTTTTGTCTAAGCAGCATTCACTTGAGTACTTATCAGTTTAATGCCTTGGTAGGATCATCTAATAGTATAGAATGAATTTGACCGTGCTAAATTTAATTGAGCTTCTAGCCATCACTCATCATTAATGCTCTGAACAAAGACAAAGTGTTGACAATGACCTGGTTTTATGCCAGTTCTGGTTTCATCTATTCACCAGTGCTTGCCTAGACAGGATATCAGACTTCAGAATATGTCCGAAAACGTCACCTTAGTTGACCTCAGCTTGTGAATGCCTGTCACTTGGGGCAACAGGAGATTCTCCATCTGTCTACGCCTTATTAGTCACTACAGTTCATATTCAGCCACCATTGAAACCAGTAGAGAGCGCTTCTCTATGCCGAACTTGACTAGATAGCTACTATCCCTTGAGGTAATTTGTGGGCAATTCATAAATTAAAGTTGAAATAATGAGCTTTACATCAATGAGTACTTATAAACAAGAGTAATCAATGATTGCTGGCGTATTTTGACTATATTTCCATCAGGTTTTCCTATCTTCCACTGTAATCGAATTTAAGCTCTGTGTGAACTGCGTGTTGAGTGATCACGCGCCGCATAGTAAGTGTTTATTTGAAATATCTTCGTCAATATGCTTTGAATTTGTTAAGTTTCATCAACTGCTTCAAAGAGGAAGTTGTATCAACCACAGTGGTTGACATGATCAATACAATAATTGAAATAATGTGAATGTCACGCGATAATAGATCAGTTGTAAAACAGGCTTCCGGTTTTCCCGAGATTTGCTCGAGTCTTTCTTTAAGGAGAGCGAAAAAGTTCTCAGATTATTAATACGTGCCTACAAATATTAAAGGTGCACGATAATTAGCGTTTTAAGATCAGTAACGAATACAATAAATGTAAATTTAGCGTCTTTTAGTTGAAAGCGAGGCGAGTAACAGGGGACATTTTGCAACATACATTTATGCTTTATTACCACGCTGAAACAGTCTTTGATCCTCTCCTATGTGCTTTCCTGATGAAATTATTCTTGAATGGAATATCAACTAACTCTTTATCCTAGACACAGAATTATACGTTATGCTGGACCAAATCCTTAGTTATTCAGAAAATTGGCCGGAACCAATGAGGGATGAATTCCATTTCCAACGGATAAACAGAGACAACTGGCTGGATGTTCCAAGCAAACGCGGTACTTTTGACAGCATTGTTATCAAATATAGTTTTTCGGTTTCTGAAAGCCCCATACAGATAAGTGATAGATAGATACTAAACTAGAGATGGCTATGGAAAATTAGCAGTCTATCATAAACAGACACGTCTTGCAGGCTGTTACATGGAGTAAGCTCACACAAAAGTCTTTACGTTCCCATTACCAAACGAGGTTCGGAGTGTTGTGTTTTTGGTGGTTTGATTCCCAAATTTGGCGTCACCGGCTGAGGTTATAATGAGGCAAAGGTTGGGTTATCGCAGATAAACGTTTTTACTTCAGATGTAAAGCCTGCCTTGAAAACACTTACTTACGGTGACCCAAAAGCTGGCCAACTGCAACCTCCATGGATGATACAGCTCTCTTATCTTTACGTTCCAATCATTATCTGGCCAAACTACTGACTTGTCCAACAAGTGAACCGAAATAAAGAAGGTGATTAGATAGGTCAGTATTGCACCTGCCTTAGGATTTCATAATTAAAGTGCCTTTGAGAATCCGTCGGAAGTTGTTCTCTTCATCTTATTTAACTATCAAACTCATTAGGTCAACAAACGCGGGCTTCATACTGACAGCCTACGAAAACAATTGATTAATATACCACTGACCAGCTGATGGACACTCCGTTAACGGAGTGAATGAAAGCAGTGGACGGAAGTGAAAAAATGATTGAATTTTCTCCGCGTATGATGAAGCGGTTGTTGTTTCCAGTGCAATCCGATTCCAACATGGTGATGATGATATGTATTTTAGCATCAAAGCGAACAGTTCCAATGAAAACTGGGCAGCAATGATGCAATCTCCCGTAGGTATAGTTTGTGCAAATCTAGCAGTTAACAAGTTTGCTCATACGGATATTTAAATTTTGATTTGTCCAATATACGACAAAGTGGAATATTTTTCTGAAGGAATCAATCAAATGATAATGAAGGGCACACGACTGGAAGCTGTAAAATTGAAAATTTGGGTCGTGACATTCAGAGTTCACGACTATGCCCCTTTAGTCATCAGCCAACGCGGGGACAACAAAGTTCTCTTCATTGCATTATATGTCATAATTTTGCAGACTACTTTTGCATTTGTATTTATATTTGGCCAGGTATATGGGCAGACAGATATTTGCACTTTAGTCAGAAAGATTTACATTGAATACCTCTTCTAACTGACGGAATGAATGAAGAACCATTACTCATCAAACACTGATAAGAAATTTTGCAGATACTCCCACGGGATTTTTGAGGGTCCTAATCAGAAAACCGGGCAGTGCGGATATTCGGCAGATATAAATACGGGGAGGAGAGGGATCGAGAAGAGAGATGTGTGAAAGTGAGGCATCCATGCTTGGAAAGAGGATAGTATTAAGGTTGAATGGAGCCTTGAAAGATTTTCCGAACAAACTTTTCTTGTGCTGCCAGGTTTACTTCGCGCAACTCAGCAGATATTTCATTTGAGGGTGAGAAAGATACCCGACTGATAACAGGCAGGATTCGGAGAAGAATGCAAAGTCGTAGTTTGGTTGATCAGCAAAAGTAACTGGGGAATAGTAGATTAGAATAGGAAGAATGCACTGATAAAAGAAAAATAAAGTGATCTGCCTAAAGTTAAAAATCCTTGGCTTTTATATCTGGTAAGACAGCCCGCGTAGCTTCTTTATATTGTGTCGATTGTGAGATGACTACGTCAAACGAGCGTCGATGTTGATTCCCAAATATGTGACAGAGCATACGTTAGACGATGTTTCTGTGAAAATGACAAATGATTCGTAAGGATAAGCAAATCTAGAAGAGATAAACCCGATCCACCAGAGAAATCATCAGTATGAGACAGATTGTTGGGAACTTTATAAAAATCCTGGCTTACAGAAGAAGCCTAACAGATAGCCACATCATCGGCACATTTAAACAAAAGTGTCGAGGAACGGATTGAAATGCCACTGTTGCACGTGGAAGGCAAACAGGGAGAGAGGATCGGGTGTTGAACCACTCCTGGATTATTCACCAAAGGTTCAGACGTTCTCAAACCCAGTTGCATGCACTGAGTTCTGTTGGTCAAATAATCAGACAAGCGTCGGATAGCCAAAAGCTTCCAGTTTACGGGGGATGAGAGATCGCGTACTAGGACAGAAGGCGGAACAGTGGTCTTGGATGGCCCATCATACAGACTTGGCTGATGCGTCTAAGAGTTTAGTTACATGATCGGGTAGGGAAGCGATAGCACTCACAGTGAACCTGTTTGGTTTATAGGCAAACTGAAGAGGATTGCCGAGTGAATTTATAGAGGAATTTAAGTTTTGTAGAATCAAGTGCCCTCCAAGTTTAGGACCAGAAGTTAGACCAGTGGGAAGAAAGCTTTCAGATGAGCTTTAGAAATACAAGATTTAGGAATTGGAACAATAGTACCCGGTCTTCGGTAGTCGGGAATCGGATACTAGCACATCGATTTGTCTATAAGAGAAGTAAGTAAATGGGTCGTAGCAACAGCACTGTATCTCGAATGTGAAAAGGACAAGCCATCAGGACTACCCAGAAGCTTAATCACATCATCCAAGGTAAACGGGTTTATGTTCACATCACATTAAGGGATGAATGAAACAGGCTGGTCGTGTGATGGGTGGATGAATGCGCTTTTGACGTCCACGACTAAGTTCATGTTTTTCGTTTTGGTTTCCCGCTGGATCCGGATGACTTTCCACGTTTGCTCACTGCTGTGGTTACATGGGAGTCGATTCGCACACATCGTATAATTCCGCCTAATTTATTTAACAAAAAAGACTTTTGTCTTAATTGTGAATTGCTGCAGGTCTTACAGGTACGTTTCATTCGTCCTAATAATGAACTTAACATGAGAGATGTAATAAGACTGTTACGGATGAAGTGCGGTTTTAGTGGACGGCATATGTCGGAAGTTAAATTGACCGTCTTTGCAAAACGTTTGGCATCGCTACATAGTGCCAGTTTGAAGAAAAAACTGTGAGGATATAAAGGAAGTGGACTTTTGCGGGCAGAGGTGATGTAGAAATGATGATGATGTAGAAATTATCATCTAAAGTGAAAACAAGTGGAGGTAAAACGAATCATAGAAAGATGTTCTGTGCGCAAAAGGGAGCCGTGGCTTAAATCTTTCATGGTGTCTCTCCAATGGTGAGAAAATATGCAATGGCACTGCTTGATAAAACATTTAATACCGTTTGCTGAGCGCATTTGAAAGACCGCAGACTTGGCAAACCAAGTTGAGTTGATATACGTGACCGCCCTGTTACCGGTCTTCTTGCTGATAGAATTCCTGTCCTGTCAGCACTGTTTGAAGCCATCTGTCCTCAAAAGTGATTTCAGAAAAAGTGGCTTTAGCCATGGCTCTTGTATACAAACCTCACAAATACGAATGTGAATACATGAACAAAGAAAGAGGGTTAGAAGAAACATTTCTGTGAAGAGAGAAAGTGCATTGGGTGCTGAAGATGGACGGGATGGATATCTTCTCTAAAAGGGTGAAGTTAAGGGCAGTTTGCTCAGCAGCATGGATGCTTTCTATGGGCTGAATGGAAAATTCTTGAAATAAATGGACGGCTGAAACTGAATGACAGAAATATTCATAATCTTTGTGAGTAGAAGTATTTTGGAAAGCGTATAATTTTGTACCGCTGCCATAGTGAGCCATTTCCTTCAGTTTGATCAGGTGGGGATTAAACATAAATGTAGCGCAGCTAGTCAATGGGTTCACATGTTCTGTGATACGAAAGTACGACTGAATAGGACGGATAACACGTACTTTGTTGCCGTCATGGAATTCAGTGATTATACTGGTTCACACCTTATCTGGGGATTTTTGTACGACCGGCAAACAATGATAAACCGGGTACGTTAAAAACACATTTTGTGAGTTAGAAACGAAATAGATGGTTGCGTACAAGTGGTCACAGATAAGCTGTTATCCAAAAGGTTCGAAAACAGGGTCCATTGTGCCTAGGAGTTTGACAACCATGTATTGAAGATGTCAAGAGTTTATTCAAAAAGTATACCAAAGTAGATTTTCGAAGAACCCGATTACTGATTATGAATTATAGATTCAACTGCTTATTACAATTAAATATATGATTCGTATGCATTTTGTTGATGAATGTTGAGATTGATGTTTTCTTACTGAGAAAATATGTCAAATTACGGAACCCCTTTGCAACGGGGACTCTCTTCAACTGGCATACCTTTCTTATGTTTCATATTTGCTCTATGAATTTCTTACACTGAAGTAATCTTTTAGAACTTGACAAAAAGTGAAACTATTTCTTCAAGAAGGTGACCTGCAACAGTGGAAAAGCAGTCATTCAGTCAACCACTTAACAAGGCGATTACGTTTTTTCCAGTCTGGAAGATGTCTGGCAGTGGTGTCTCGCACAAACAACTCAAGATATTTTACATGTTTTCAATCACTCAGACAGGAGTATAGCTTCGCGACTCTCCCCACAGAACACAGGCTATTTTCAGAAAGACATGCATCATAATAGCACAATTATTTCCATCAACTGTAAAAATGATTTTGCAACCAATTTAGCGACAGCGCAGAAATTTTTACTATTTTTTTATCAAACGGCTCACGATGTACATCGAAGTCCAAAAGTGATAATGAAGGTTTGATATATTCTGTTTCGTATATCTTCAAAAATGCGTTTTGAAACTCGTCAAAACTTTTACGATGAAAAAGAGACCGATGTTCTCGGCGGGCCTTTTGTTGCACATCCTTATTAATTCACTTTTGTACGGTGAACATGTAATATGTACGGCAACCATTCTACTGGAAAGTACTCGCCAATGATCCCAATTTTCTGGGCAAATCGTGAGAAAACAAGATTTGCTTGAGTCCGGCAAGCAGTTTCTGTAAAAGCTTTCAAAAATTTCACATTTCTGAATAATGAGTGGATTGTCTGAAGTCTCTTTGATTTTACACTAGATGTATACATAAATGGGTGGAAAAGGTCTCTCGGAAGCACACGGGCAATTTCACCGTTTTTGCCACTCACCAGGTATGCGTAGCGCGTACTCCTCTGTCCATTCATTATTATAAGCATACACTAGGCATATTGTCGTTCATAAAAGCTAAATTTTCGAATCAAAATGTTGCTTTTGGGACAGTTCACCGAGAAATCGCAACTCGGAACCGGTGATACATCTATGCTCGTTAGTCAGCATTAACCTCGACAACGACCGCCCCGTGGTCGTGTGTTGGAATTGTCGATGATTTACAGTTGGGATCCCTCGGTTAACAGTTCCAAGAGGGGCATTCAGTCACTCTCATGAAGCAACAATTTGATGGTAGTAGACATGTTCACCTCATTTCTGATAAAGTAGGTTTATTGCCCTGAGGTCATCCATTTGTCACAGAATGATGCACTACTTTATCATGAAAACTACTGCCCTGATATAGCAGCAGAGGTCCCAATAGTTCGCATCAACACCATTCAAGGACATTATTTTAGGTTGAACTAACTTTGTAGCCCGGGAAATAATAACACGATTTGCATGAATTCGTAATGACCCACAACGACAGTCACTTGCTTGATTCTCATCCAGTTAGTTAAAAAATGAGATCGTATCTCTACGTGGTATGATGGCTAGCATGCCTCCACAACCCAAGTATCTACAAAAATGACTTACCTGAACAGGAGATGCAATCAAACATGACTGGTCAATGGGTATAGACCAGAGGAAGTCCACTATTTTCGAACCAGTTGATGAGCAACAGTTGTTTTATTCACTAAGCTCTTGGAAGGGATACTCCAAGAAATAAGCACAGCAGAAGCAGTTGGCCGTTCACAAATTTACACTAGATAAATGCAGAAAAGGGGTACATGGGACTACTCTTGATGATCGGGGACTTCAGAACATTTTATTGGTCTGCTATCGTCAACCCAAAATAAGCAACCCCTAGCCCAAAGGATGTTTTCCTTCCAATGTTCTACTTTTTCATTAAATTCACGGAGCTGAGGAGTAGATCCGAAGAGTGGGTTGATAACAAAGTGCCAGTCAATGAAGGACAGTATGCGTACAACAATCAGGTTCCTTATGACAAAAGAGAATTTCCTCTGTCAGTGCCTCGATCACTTTCCCACGCTGCTTTAACTCTCTATTGTGTTATGGGCCGGATTGTTGCGACTGTCGGGATCGAAGCAAAATGCCACGGTTTACTAAGTCTCCCAAAAACTGCAATTCAACTATAAGACACCGATCAAAAGCTCAATCGCCTTATTTAGCTGCCTCAGCTTTCAGACTCTATGTCAAATACAGCCAAAAGCTGTCCTCACTAGAACTGCTTAGCATTTTGAAATAGATATACGATGTACCTTCGAAACTCGCATACAACCCCACATCTTTGATTACACTTTGCACTCCAGGTACGATCCCAGCCTCCTTTACCCTTCAAGCATCAGTTGATTTGATTTCTAATACTGTTGTTCAGATCGGCTTTGGGATTGTTTTGAGCACGAGGGCTGAGTTTTTACCACTAGACTGGATTGCAGCCTGGAGTTATTCTTTCGCAAGTCAGTGAGGCGATTTTGTATGGTTTTGTCGTGTCAGTATATGAGTCTACTAACTGCAGTTCCTCTGAGTTACGGACAGAAGACCCCAGTTAGCAGGTATTGATGTCCTCGTAGGATTGTTGGAATACGCTGGGAACTCCTTATTGGCGATAGTGAGATATGGCCTAGGGCTATGGAAACCTGAGTTCAGACACTGAAGCAAGTAGCGAATCTAGAGAGGTCAAGATAGCTGAGGTTTTTGTTAAGCAAGCCCGCTGATAGACATTCTTGAATTAAGCTATTCTACAAACCAGGTTGTGAATGGAAATCGGCATGGGGTTGCCAGTCCATGATATTGCTGAAAAGGTATGAAAACTCCGATCAGTAGTTTTGACCAAGTCAGACCTGTGAGTTCCGAGTTGGGGTTCACGAGACTCGACTGCCTCGTGCTTGAAGACATGAAGTGATATGTCCACGTGTCATCGTCAGTGACGTATTCGCACTCAGGCTTATTCTTTATCTTCTCGATTTCCGGTCGTTATTTTATTTTCAACTCATTTTCCCAGTGTGTTGGTATTCATTTTGCCTTTGACTATGCGACGGTCTGAAGTAGCAATGAGAACTATGGCACGGTTGTGCGAGGGTGATGCTGACTGAACTAGTTGAATGGGTGCCTGTCGTGCCCAAATCTGGCCTCAGTGTTTTCTCCACTACTTGGGGCCTTAAATCCCACAATCTTCATCAGAGAAGTGAACGTCGTCCTCCTACAGTTTGAAATAAAATCAGAGCCATGTGGCATTTGAACAATGGAGAAGCCGACTTTCTAACTAGTAACTCTCATTTTATTCAGGTGGAACATTTTGGAAAATCAACATTTTCTAGTCTTTTGGATAAATTTTTCATTGGATTATGCTACTTAAATTATTGCTCCCAAGTTTAGCAAAAATCTTCATCACAGTTCGTTTTTGAGGTCACGGATGTGATTGAATCTAGTTTGCAACTACTAAATGGTTGTGTTTATTGGCAATGAAATTTAGCTGTGTATTTTCTTGTTCAATGTTTCAAGCCTGAGGTATTCATGATAACTGTTGCTTGACTAACAAATCAGCACATGGTTACCTTGAAGGCGTATTGAGAAACTGAATAGGTGTTAGTGACAATCTGCTTATTATGTATGTTTACAACTGATCACAGAGTTAAAATGCACAACATTTAAATCATTGTTTCAAGCACTGCAATGTATAACATAGCATAGGAAACGATAATTTTAATGAACCTCTTAAAAATATATTACGAGAGTATGAGCAAAATTCCTCGTGGATAAACAAGTAAGTTATTGATCAGTCGTGAGCACGAAAACTTCACCATCTTCGTTACGCGTGAGAGTTACATCCAGTTAACTCTCGTTTCCGTCGCAAGAAACAAGGGAAAGCTTCACAACCGTCATCTTTGGTTCCCCAAGTTTAACTTGGAAACCAAACCACGATGAGCGGAGGTATCTTTTTTGCTTCGGCAAGTGAAAGAAAATTACCACAACTATTTTGAGATGTTTTGAATAATTTCAATTGGTGTAATAACGAGTTGTGCTAACTTTACGGCAAACACTGATTCGCATTTTCGGGACGAAGCACAAATTCAAATGGGAATATTGACCATCATTTTGAGAAAACTAGGTTTTCAGGACAAGAGCCTCTTTTTCTGGGATTTCATTCTTGCGTGATTGTTTCCTATTTGAATTTTTAGAAAAATGCACACCTTCAAGCTGTTTGTGTTACGGATGCTCAGTCTATTGCTTTCTAGGAAGGAGAGAAAGCTGTGGGAGAGTAACTGGGTAATTACCTAAACACCGGTAATTGTTCCTATTGGTTTTTCCACTTACTGTCAATAGTGGTAAAAAGTCAGATTATGCTCCTGATTGAATCGGCATGAAGCATATTGGACGAGCCCATACCCTAACTGGCGTTATCATTCATCCCTAAGATTCGAAGGATGCCGTAGCAGTGGATTCGCTTTTGACGAGTTCCGAGTCACCACTGGTCTACGCGATTATTGTACCTTTGGATTTGTGCTACTTTGATCAGTCAGTCGCTTTTATTGCGCCATACGAGATAGACATAAGAAGAAAAAATTAAAAAAAGTTATCTTACTTTTCCTGGACAAACCAAATTGCCCCAAGGTAAAGATATAAAAAAAACAATAATGAACGATATGCCACTGTTCTGCCTCAACCTGGAATTCCTTCATTCTCTCACCATGAGATTGAACAAGTAGTGTCGAAATTCGAACGGAAGAATATTTCCTTAGCTGTGAGCTGGTCATTTATAAATTTTTCACATATTATCCAACAAATTTTGGAAATGTAAAATTCACCATAGCTGTATACTGTTCACGTTGCCCTGTAATATTCTGTAGGAATGTGAAATGGTGCGACCTTGGTTAACAAGATTAATTGGGTCGATGCCTGAGAAACAAAACGCACTGAGTGTCCGATGGTAATCGATTTTTCAAATCATGAAAATAAAGTACTTCGATTGTGGTTTTCGAATGGAGGCATAAATACCGGGAAGAATTTCTTTCACAAAATCATTGGTCATATTACTCCTTAGGAGAAAGAAGCAAAAGCAATACAGACACGTTAGAAAACTCCGTGTCATCTGATGGTTTATTCGCAATTTCGCAGTAGATGGTAGGCTCAAGAGGAAAAAGCTGTTGACTTCTTTGCAGCATACGACCTTGAAGTCAAGGTCAGGTGAGTGTGGTCCGTCAACTGTTCAGTTTGTTTTCCCGATGGTGGAAATAGGTACATTTAAGGCAAAGTATTTTCACCACTCTATTGAATAAGTTAGTGACAAAGTCATGATAACACTTTTAGAATGTTATTCTGAGAAAGAATTTGCTCAGAAAACATCCGAAAGCAAATAAGTGTTTTTCGCCATTATGCGGTGGGCAAAACACCAACACAGTCAACTTGGATAAAGGTACTTTGTGGGTTGTTATAAATAACAAGTTATAATAAGAACGGTCAAAGAGCAATATAGGCGTCCGCGGAGAGAATTTCTGTGTAAATTCCGGCATCCCATTAGGAAGAATGATGCAGCCAAATGGGCTGCCTAACTATGTAGTCCTTCGAAAGCCAGCTTCATATACCCAAAAATTGTGGTCTTTAGTTACATTAGCGAAGAAACTCGAGTTCCTTCGAGATTTGTACCGGCTTTCTTACTACCTTTGGTGCTATATAGTGGGACCGGAGGCTCAAAAAAGGGTTTTCTCTGATGATATTAAAAGAAAATTCATTTCAGTGAACTTTTGATTGTGAAACCCATTCCGGCAGTTGATATACGCTGGAATAAATCACAATTTAATGGCACTATGGGCAATAACGAATTCACTGGGCTAAAAAATACCTGTCTCGAGTCTGTCAGACAGGGAGTTCTTCTGGCAGGACCAATTTGCTGCCAAACAGTGCTTCAGGTTATACCTCTCATGGCGATGTCATTCTTATTGCAGAGGATATATTCAACCTTTTGTTATACACTTTCAGCGGAGCGAAGTGGTCGAATTTTAAAGTTTCATTTACAACCCCTGCCCAATGAAAGCCCTGGTTTGAGTATCATGGTGAGTTTTTTAAATGTTGGCGAAATAGGATGAAGCACTTTCTGCAGACTGAAAACGTTTGTTTCAGATTGTAACGAATTATTCTGAGGACGTATTGATTCCAAATTCCACGATCCCATTCGACTTTCAACAACACCCGCATATCTGTTCCTTCTATTGCACTTACATCTCTTAAGACGTCAAGTGTAAGTATTACCATGAAATGAGATACACAAAACAATCTTCCTGACATGAAGTGCTGACGACCTCAGTAGACAGTTCTGCTCATATTCGGACCCTTCTTCATTTTATTCATCATAATATTCAGCCCAGCTGAACTAATCATCTGCCCTCGGTCATAGCATTTTTGGCTACCTGCCAAAAGTCCCTGGTTTACTGTTAGGTAGTTCTCAAACGAACTTTTATTTTCCAATTTGATTATGCAATAGATTATCGACGACCTGCTCACATCAAGCTGTCAACGGGTTGTCACTGAACAAAAATCAACCGGTAACCCAAACTGCTCTCAAGCTGGAGACGTATGAACATGATTTTATTGGCTCAATGCACGTAAACGGCAGGGCCTCCATTTAAACCCTATTACAGTTATCTGATTTTATGGTAAATAAAAACAATATTGCCTTTCTGACTAATAATTTCTCTGTTATAGAAATAAGGACTTTCCGTACGATCATATGGGACGTTGAACTAATTTATGGAATGTTCCAGAAATCAGGATTATTTCGACGAGAAAATGTATCAGAGTTGAAATCAGTTTGTGGTGTATCGAAAAACGATGCACCAGTTAATATGTTATACCGGTGTTTGATATTCTACAACAGAGCACTGCCGCAAATGATGGTAGTCAGATGACGTTTAGATTATCGCGGAAACCCTTCTTAAGTTGATCTTGAGGTAATTATGTGGAGCCATTTGGTGTCAAGCGGTGCGTGTGTATGTGCATGTTTTGCGTATGCATGCAATTTCTGTATGAACAGTGGGTCTCCGTCACATCAGTGGTGGCAAGAGCACAACAACAAGGCGGTGGTTGAGTTGCTTAGAGCGTCTGCTTGCCACCTCGGAGGTCCGAGATTCGAATCCCCACCATCACCGGTTACTTTGGTGGAGGTAATCCGCTATCGTCCTGATCGGTACCACACCTGATCTATTGGGACCTTATGTGGTTCTTCGCCACTCCAAGTCTCAGCTTCTGGTGGCCGGTTATCCCCAACAGTGCAGTGAACCTTCGTGGCTATGGGGTAAATGCCCCTTCCGCAGCACTCACGCACAAGCGTGCAATCAAAAAAAGGTATTGTGACCTTTGGGACGTCCACGCTCCAGTGAACTGAAGGCACCCATATAACCTGAAATCTTACCCATCGTCCTGGTTTAGTCACCTAGGATAGATGCTAAATGCCAAAGATTGGGCATATTAAAGCTCACGCATGCATGGTTTCTGAAATTTCCAAGGCTTTGTTGAAGCACCGTAGCTCAAGTGATAGAAAGCAGGCGGGCGTATGTGACGCCAGTACGTAGGTTCGAATTCCACCGGTAATCAAGATCTCTAGGAAAACAGAATCAAAGAGAAACTTGTTCAAATCCAGCAAAGTCATTCATCAAAGAGTTAATCGTATACCATAACGAGCTGTTTGTTCAGAGAAGGCTAATAGTTGAATAAGGCAAAAATTCTCTTAGAGATTTAAAGTAGGTCTACTCAACTAAGCCTGTATTTTTCAAGACAAAATTACTAATGATTCTGTTTCCTGAGAAAATGGAAGGGACACATATACTCCAAAGATCCATGGCAACATTGGTTCACGTAAGTTTCTCCAATAAGTTTACCACTTGTCCCGTGTTAGTCTGCGAATAGTCAAGGTGTTGACCGGATGTTGCTAAACGATTGTTATCGTGAACATACAACAATAACATCCAGTGTTCGATTACCGCCGGTGCCCGTCGCTTCACTCATTTGAAATTCTTTCATTATCTGCAGTCCTCCACCAGAAATGTTGTACTTTACCGTGTAATAACGGGAGGAAGTAAAGACATCATTTTTCAATTTACCCGGGAAAGATCCAGCCTTTGTTGACTGCAGGTGAGGAGAAACATTAGAAGAAAATGACAGGGTTGCATTAGATCTTAACGTTGAGCACTTGCTTTTTGCATACAGCCGTCATTTACGATCGTATGGCAGAGCAAAAATCCCAGGAGAACAGGCGACTATTTAGACGGATGGTCTTTGTATGTTTTCAGCTGCCACGTCATATTCTCAGTGTTAATCTAGACTTGATCACATTTTACCTGGTCTGCGGAATCTGGAAAATAATTAGGCCCATACAACTCAGCTAAAATCGTATTTTTGAACACGACGATATGTGATTCGAATGTATTTTTGCGAAATGATATATTTTTATTATTATCATGGTAAATGAGAACTGATTTATCTAGGATTTGTTCAGATACAACTTTCTTTCACTAATTTTTATTTTGAGAATTAGATTCTATTTCTATCCCAAATCTCTGCAGGCAAGGCTAATACGAAAATATTGGTTCTCATGAAAACAATTATCAAGCCGTGATATTTCCATCACATTAGTTCTTGGGTATTTTCTGGGTTACCCATAACTGCTGAGTCATCAAATCACTAGTGCTCAAAATTAAAGAGTAAGCCGTAAAACGGATGCGGCGACTACCGATAGTGAAAACGTTGATGCACATCCTCTTCAGTTGCTGTTCATTGTCTGTAGATTGCTTGACTAGTTAACGGAAGTTCATTGTAATGTCAAACATCCCTGATGTTCCTAACATGAAACATCAAAGTGAAACACACTAAGCAAGTATTCTAACCTTTTCCCGGAAAGCAGAGGAAGTTTGTCGGATACGTCAGGTCTTAAATGAAGGGATCTTCTAGGCAGTTTCCAATGAATAGTCAACAGTGACTAAAGTCATGGTTGAAAAGTGAGTTAAAACCTTACGGAACTCCCTAGTACAATACCATACAATAAAACACAACACTTCCTTAGTCAACTTACTATATTCGATGGGAGATAGTTTTCATCGGATGTCGTGCGTCCACATTCGATTGATCAGCTAACCACTGTGTCTCATATAAGACACTACCCATTTGGACAGTGTGCGTAGTGACCTTGGTTTTTATTGGCTGTTTTCTATTCCAATGTCAATTGACCTTTTTCCTCGTTGAATGTTACGCATCTGAACTCAATGTAATTGCTCGTAATCAGCGTGCAGCTTTTTGCTTGCAACGAAGTCTTTTAACTTTCACTTTTTGCTCGCCTTTCAGTTACAACGTTTGGAAGTAACAGTGGCATCAATTCAATTTCAACAAAAGTTCAACAACCTCCAAAGTTGTTTTGCTGCAAACGGTAAACCAATATCAGAATGTTTCACCCGAAGACCTAAGCTCGCTCCATTTTCCTTTCATTTATTCGGTCACATTTTTTCTGCAAAATCCTTCCCATTTTCCAGAGTCACTTGCGTTGTCATTAAAAACCAGAATCTGGTTTTTGACTGTATAATGAAATACTACACAACCGCTGCATGACACTGTAAAATGATTACGAAATCGGGCAAATCACCGTTCTCGATCTGCACAAATACCATCGTTCGGGCACAGCAGACACAATAGACTCACCGCTCAGCTGCAGGCACAACGGTGACTACGAGTTCGCAATTATCCCAGGGAAAGAACACAACGGATGCCAGTAACAATGGCGCATGTAATACGGAAACCACAGGTATACTTCAGTCTAGCAACTGCTAGTCTCTTTCCGTCTGCATTCGGCTTCTGGTAGACTTCTTGAAGATTATGCCCGTATGTCAATACCAGTATACCTTCCATCTTTTCCACATCTTCTGTCGCATTAAGCCATCTTCTTCCTGAACCAGACTGCGAAAACAGTTTTCAATAATAAAAATTGCAGTTCTTTCGACCAATGATGTTTCAAAGCGACCCGTGCCAATTGTTAAATTACTGTACTGAGAAAGCTGCACTTCAAAAGGATCTATTCACCATGTTTCATTTCTTTCCGTTTGTCAAAACACTCAAGTAACATTAAAAAACTTGATCTTTCTCGCCAAATAAATTTATATTCTTCCAGTTCCCTATGCAATTATTATTACCAATATGTTATTTAACGTTTATGTATGTCGTACAGTGTCTTACCAAGAAGTGATGCAGTCGTCTAGTGGTTGCCCGTAGAAAGAGTCGACAAGTAGTTGCGAAATATACGACCATAGCTGGGGGAATGGTCTCAATAAACACTGATCACTGGGAACAATCCGGAAGACCATTCGTTGTAAAGGAGCGTTCAGGTTTCCAACTTCAAGCTAGTTGCCTACTGACGAGATTTGGTCAAAACTTCTTTCTACAGAACACGTCAAATCTGCAGCGCAGACCAATTCCAGAAACGGGGAAGTCAAGACCTGAACCCTCTGTACGAAGGTAGACCCTGATAAGTTCATTAAAATTCACAGGAGAAAAAGCCCTAAGACCATACAAGCCGAGATGGTCTAGAAAAAATGAGTTACTTTGACGCTGCCGTGTAAAGGTGGTCATATGTCCAACCGGACTAACCAAAATCTTATATGTGCGCACCTATTTGGCGGCAGAATTGTAGATTTTCGCAAACTACCAAAGGACCAGACCTCCAAGCCTATTCAAGCAGTTTCACGAACCCGAATGCGTCTCACGTCATTTACACTTTCACCTGCAGGTGCGATGACCATTGCATAGGCAGAACGGATAGGTGTCTTAGCCGAAGAATAGGGGAGCGTGTACCGAAGTGGCTAGTGCAGTGGATGAGTCATCACAGCAGACGACCGCGAGAAACCCGGCTTTATCGATCGCGAAAAACCTTGTGACCTTTCGTCATCAGGCTGATCCCGGTCAACCGGTCCGACTGATTACACGAAATCGGAACCCAAAGCCTCTAGTCTTTTGTGAGGTTGTATTGATATGTAGACTTGGATCCCCACGGTGTTCACAGAAACTGTTGACCCACTATGTGTTTTTGTCGCGAAGTTAGCCCGTCGGAGGTACCGGACGGTTTCCTGATTAGTCTGACCCTGTCTGTCCCTACTGTGCTGTTCTGTGCCATACTCGAACACGGATCCGCATATTTTACGTAAGTACGATTAAGAAAATTAAAATAAATACTTTCGTCTAGCAGTTTACGACTTATATCCGTTTTGAAAAAACATGAACATAGTCAAAGGATTTGGTTTCCCGTAAACAAAAGTTTGGCGAGGGGGATCACATTCTTCTTTGAACAAAACGAATATCGAGTATCAATGTTTGGGTGCTGCGGTTCTCTTTTTACGTCATATTTGTCTCCAATATATGGTTAATACAGTAGTAACATGCATACCCGGAGGTGACTTCTTTAAAACCTATTGAAAGAAGGCCAGCAGACCCATAGGGTCTCTTGTGATTTTTCGTATACTGTGTACCAAACACTAAGAAACATTTTACTTATTAATTAAACCAAAATGGATCTTCGCTGGAATACAAAATTCAGAAGAAAGCCCTAATATTCTTTTTTGTTTTACCTTCAACAGTTTTAGAGGTGTTACATTGTAATTCATAATTTCCAAAAATCTGAACTTAAAAATTTATGAATGTTTATCGAACAGTTGTTTTCAGGTAGCATTGATTTTCCACTAACCAACAAAGGGTTTTGTGCGCAGCTCAACCGGTTCACTACCAATGCCCTTTCAGTGAGTTCCTCTTTCGGACCAAAGTATTCTGTACACCAAACATAACGATAGGAAGCATTTATCAATTTTGTTACAGAATTGAGCTGCAAAGATTCTTGTCACGTCTAAAAGACTTGTACCCGCACACTGGAATAGAAGACTGTGAAATGATTTACTACTGTTTCTAAAATTAATCATAAAAACCTGTTTTCTAATCTGATTTTCTTTATTGCCCACGCTCGACTAGCACCAGTGATTTATTTGACTGGGGTTTTTCCTAAAGTGAAGAAATTTCGGATAACATAAGCAAAAGTCGATTAGGCTGGTTAAGTACAGCCGGCAAAATTTGTGCGCGCTTGAAAAAGTGACTATCCATTGACAAACGCAGACATTGTGTCACACTGACAGATGGGTTATCTCGACTGCACTGTGACTGTCGGCCCATTTGTCAGAGTTGGCTTTGTGTGCAACTAGTGATGGAGGACAAGACAATATGTCGATTGAGATGCACCGATCATCTTTAGATTTCCATTTGTTGATAAAGGAGTTATCGACTGATGATTCTCGCTGGATGATCACTTTTGACTGTGAGAGGGAAAGTGATTTCGCCCATACTAGTTTGATCCATGGTTGGGATTTATTAGGAATAAAAATATGCAATGTGTTCTACGAAGTCACGCTCGCATTTTGCCCACTGTTAACAAATCTGGTTGTAATTCATTGGAGCTGACGAAATTTTTCTTTTATTTTTCGTGAGGTGCATAATACGTACTGGTCATTATTATTCCTGAGAGAATTAGTTCATTTCCTTGTTTCGGACCCGTTGCTCTGTTCATCATTTTTTGTTTAGACCCCACCTGTGATGAGACCACAATTTACCAGGGCTGGTACTACCACCTAGTGAGGTTCGATTCCGATCGTCAAACTACTGGAGTTTGTTTGTTTTACTCTTCTCTGTTCATGTGGAAAATAGCCTCGTTCTGAAAGCCGAGAAAATCCAAGTCGAAGCACACTGACTTTTATGAGATTACGGATACCGTTAGATCGATCAAGTTGTGTGATTTAAGGAATCAGAAATATGCAAAGCATTTGGTCCTACGGCTTGTGTGATGTCCGCGTTAGGGCTTTCAACTAGCCACGGTCAATGACACGGATCATTTTTTCCCGTATCAGTCAACTGAAAACCAACATGAACCATTTATTCATTCGTTTTATATCTGTCTTTGATATGCGCATGTGTCGTACAAAACTTGATTTTTTCTGCTTTGACATCTCTATCACGGAGGTTTACGCTGAATTCCAATAAGAATATGAAACGGAAATTGTTGACTTATGTGTTACTCACAGTCTAGTTTAATTTAGCTTCAAGTGACTCAAATGTTACTGGATGCCTCTTCAAAAAGTGTACAACACAGCCAATTATCAAGTATTGCAATTTCTACTAAAAAGGAATTGTCAAAAACGACTCTTAATAACCGAACCAAACAAGGTAAGGAGTGTAATGAAAATTTAATGCTCCATGCGCTATTTTTATTTTGAAAGTATCATGTTAGTAACACAGTGTAGTTTGTAGATGTTGCAATTCGCCAACTTTTCGATTACCGTGCGTAACCTTTCTCAGGGCAATTTTACAATTAAATAACTCTGAGGAAACGTTCACATGTCAACGGATGTTTGATTTTCTATTTGGGTGTGGTTGTGTCTGTGTGAGTGTCAGCGTTTATTTGTGGTGTGTGAAAGATTCGTTCTCCTTCACATGGTACGTATCGACGGTCAACTTGCATCGTAACCTTTGGAATGCTCACTCGGCAGTGAAATTAGGGCTGCCCCAATCCCGGAAATCTTTGTCCCCCCCAGTGCGGTTGACGCATGCCGATTTGGTGCTTATTGACAGAGCTTCAGTATACTTACGCTCAGTGCATGTTCTGAATCCAAGTAGGAGTATTTCGGTGTTATTTGTAATCTATGTTTTGACCTTCTGCTACTGTCTGAACAGCGATGGCCGAGTCTCACTCCAGTTTCGCCAGCTGCGTCTAGTCTGAAGTTTTGAATTTTTTATTTCCAGTGTTTTGTTATTCTTACCTTCAGTTACCCACGGATGGGTGCAATATATTCAGCGGGGCATTCCTCTCAACTGGTTTTGATGATGCTATTATTTGGTCTTTCTGGCGGACTGGATCTTCAGCCCTCATAGGGTGGTGTTTTAGATTATTACCAACGCTCAAGAAAGTATAAATACTGAAGTCTCTGAGGCTCTTTCTGATTGCCCCAGAAGTGTCTGATCTACATGGAACTCCAATTCAAGCCACAGTTTCTCTCTTTCTTGGTCTTGATAGGTGGTCTTCATATGTTCAGTTGCTTTCTCATAAGGCTTCGGGGATAGTGATTGTCTTGTACGACATAGCTTTGGCAAATCATTTCTGTTTTTCGGTCGGTGCCATCATTGCAGAATTTTTCAGCTCTTTTAGCTTGTGAGGAAATAAGTGTTCATTTCACACATAGTGGAGGGAATGAACTGAAGTGCAAAAGCTTGTCCGAATATTTGGGTCTTCTACACGTAATAATACTGAATTTTCGTGATTCTTTCACATTCAAACAACGGTCTTAGAAACGGATTACTCTGTCGGTGCCCTCCCTCTCTCAAAAGGACGGCATTGATGGTTGAGACAAAGAATGAAGGAAGCTATTCTTTGATTTGATTTGATAGCCACAAACTTATCACCAACGTATCCTGCGTACAAACATGCGGGGAGGGGGGGGGGTGTGAATAAAAGTCAGTAGTGCTTTCGATTCAATAGAATACAGAAAAAACGTTAGCTACCATGGGGGATATGGGAGACCCTATAGTAACGCTATCAGTTTGTCTGTACAGATGAGTTTGAAAGAAAAGAATGTTGATGTGAAACATAGATCTATGCAGATGATGATCATACCATGAACAGATAAACAGGAGACATTTTGGGACTGCGCACTCTTTAAAAGTGTCACTGAAATGGGTCAAATAGACAGTTTTTTTAAACCAAAGAAGGTCATTTGATTCTGCATTAAAACAGAAAGTGGATCCGATTACTAAAGATCTCAGCATAACAACCCCAATGAAAGCCCGAGGTTTTGTTTCGGAATGAGAATAGGTTAACTTGTGGTAAAAATTTCAGGTTTTTGTGAAACATATAAACGAGGGAACTGATCGTAGCCACTGCACCGAAGCTTCCTCTCTCCTCTCCATCAAGGATGGCTTATTTGCGATCCAACTCCAGGCCGAATAGTCAGAAGTTTATGAAAGCGTTGGAGGTGCATTCCTGTTTCACAAACACTTATATTTATGCAGATATCGGTACGAAGCGAATTCTCAATAAATTGCGAGTTTTATGAAAAGACGTTGGTTAATTTTGTAGGAATGGACACACTGTACGTCACAAAATTTTTCGGCCACGTACGGGAAAGTCTTAGTCAACCAGGGTCACCGCAACCAGGTACTACAAAGGTCTTACATTTACTTTAACTTTTATACGGCCAGCTCCTGCGAGAGGATGAGCTGGGTTCATAGGTGTCTCAAACAGCACCTGCCCATGAGCGATGCGTGAAGAGGTACTGTTCATGAAGGATCTTGGGAATAATGTACGAAGTGAAGTCCCCAGGATCACTCGGTTTTGTGTTCGAGGTAGCAAACCTAGCACTGCACAATTAGGTGCAACCTGTTGGGCAGCAGGAAGTTTATGTTGGTAGCTGGTGACTGAACTAGCCGTTTAGACACCTTTTGGATGACAGTCATCCAGTCGAGGATGCCCAGCACGTCCTATTGAGTCTTACCACACTCAGGACGGCTGAGAGAGAGACAAGCGGCAATCGCCTTATTCAGTGGTGGGCCACATCCGCGTACTTCATGCTGTTATCTGTGGGCTTCGGTGGCTCTCATGTAGAGAGTTCGTCCCCTAAGAAAGCCACATTGCTTCTGTCTGGATACTCTTCCTCGGCCTGTCCGACCCTGGTGACCCTCAAGGAGCACCATGCTCTCCCCATGGGCGCGGCCCTTGAGGTCATCGTAGCACACATACCCGATCACCGCAGTAAGTTAGCGACACCGATCAGGCCAGCTATGGTAGACCAACTTGTGATTTATCAATGGGCATCCTTAATCACACCCATGTATATTAATGAATCCTACTATAAATTTGATACACCTTCCTACAGTCTAGGTCTTCTTGTTATTTCAGCGTGCAAAGTTTTGAATTTCGATTCCGAGACATCCCCTCTGTTCAGGTACTTCGGCTAGTGGAGGAGAAATTCAAACGAATTCACCTAAAGATCCTGTGTTTAACTTTTTGACAAAAAGCTCTCCAGCCAGCATTACTTTAATAGAAATGCAACTGAAGATCTGATTTCAAAAGTCCATGACCCGGAATAGAACCGACGGCTATAAGCTTACCGGGCAGTTATTCTACCAGACAGGTTGTCGAGCAATGTCGATTTTTCGTGACAACATTGCAAAACACTGAACTATTTTGAATGTACTTGATTGGTAACCGCAAAAGGCAAATGGAGATTAGAAGTAAAATTGGGGATTGGCTTTCAAATATGGATTAACAAGTCCCGTAAAGTATTGTTTATTGTGAAGACGTATGAAGCTGCTTTGGACATCTTTTGTGGTACACAGTACAGGATATTCACCTCATACCCCACAAACCCGATAATTTCATCTAGAGGGTGTAAAGGAAGGAGTTCAACTTGACGTTAAATTGAAACTAGTACCCGGAGCCGATGGAGTGATACGGCAGCACTAATTGGGTACGCAGCACACCGCATTCCGTAGATAAGCGTTCGAACTGCCGAATTCTTTATTCACTGTTGCTACCAGATTAGTGAGATACTCTTCAGGCGTCGATGATCGAATACGGACAACCGGTTGACATCGACCGCTCGAACAGCCCGGGTCTCACAGGTGTATGGGAGGACTCCACGCACGGCGGCATTGCACACCCTAACTTTTGGTCGGAGAGAGACGTCACACCGCCTCCACAGTTAACGTAATTAGCAGAAAGCCGCTTAAGCCTTAGCTGTTCGGTTGTTCATATCGTCTCCAATTCATCCATCGGCAGTTATACAGCTTCACAAGTGGACAAACTTTCAACGATTTCCGGTCGATCATCGCGAATCAAAGCGATGTCATCTGCATAGTCTAAGTCTATAAGTATGTTACCTCTTTTCGAATTGTACTAACCACAGTTCCAGGTACTACGAAGCTTATGGTGTGGTTGGCTGTTTTTCTGTCAGACCATTTTGCTCAGGCTTGGTCCCAGTAGATCAGATGAGTTGGGAAAGTCTCCGAGCTTTACCAAAAGCAGCAGCTTGTTCCACTTGGAAGGGGCTTCCAGGCCATCATTTCTGTCAGTCTCTACCCAAGCTTCTAATCGGATCTGGTCGTAGTTCGATGCAGGCGTCTTGATTTTCGCTTTCGACTAGAATGTTCCTGCAGCTTTCTAGTAATTCGAAAGAACCCGATGAGATCCAGTGCTTGACTGAATGCCCTGTACCAAATCCACAAGATGTGGTACTTGCTACTTTTATAGTCTTGAATGCGTTACCAGTGCTCTGTAAAGCCATCGTGTGTGTGGCTACTTAGCTGAGCAGCAAGCTCTTTCTGATACCTCTCTCGGAACGACATCGTGTACAGTTGGTCCACGTCTATCCACTGACAGCTGAATTTTGACTTGGTGGAAAACTGTACTATGAACTTGGTACACACTAGGGCGTGATCTGGATTTAGATGTGTGCTCCAGTACGACCTGCAGCACTTGACTGAGCCACTCCATAGATAGCTTACGGCACTGTGGTCTATTTGTGTCCAAGACTGAATAGCAGATGACGGCCGCCATATAGTTCTGCGACGAAAACTGTGTCCGAAGATATTTCCCGACAAGAATAGGCGATGGTCTATGCAGTCGGTTACCGTTATCCGTGCGCTGATGGCTGGCCTCGCTTCGCCCTCCAAGCATTCGCTAGTCCGGACCTGGTTGACGAATGTAGGCTTTCAGGTCTCTAGTCAGTACCACTGTACCTCTATGAGATGCCATTTCAGGAAGTTCGTAAAGTTTTGGTAGAGTATATGTTTTAATGTATCCACACTGCAGTCAGTGGTAGCGTAAGCAACAATAATAAACAGACAACCATTGCCGTCACGGCTTTTGTTAGCTTTGAACGAACCTTCAAAGTGAATCGCACATAATCTGATTTTGACTGGAATCCATTTGCGTAGTGCATACTCAGCTCTACCACTAAAGTGATGCCCACTCTTGCACGACTAGATGCAGAATCCTCGGCATCTCCGAATGAGCGCAGAGTAAACGCTTTTCCAGACGTCAGATTCAGGCGAACTTCGAAGGCGGGGTCCTGGATGCGGGTTTCTGATAAGCAGCAGACGTCAATGGGTAGTGTCTCGAGCGTGCGCGCTAAAGATGCTGCTATCTGTATTAGACTGTGTTTACTGAAGGCTACAAGCTTCAGTGGCACATGTGGTCTCATTGGGGGTTTTGACGAACTGCACACAACTGAAGAGGAATCGCATTTGCATGCCCAGAGTCTTTGCCTAAGGCAACCTGAGAAGTACACGGAATAGTATTTATATTGTTAAGCCTAAAAGAGTGGGTGAGAACATGTGGTATGGTAACAGGGATTTGGTTTTGTGCGACCGCCAGCTCCTGTGTCATAACTTGTGTAGCTTGTGTGAGTGAATAAAGTCGAGTTCGAGAACGAGTGATCAAATATGTGTAGATTTCATGGAAGCATGTGGGCTAACTACTACAGGTTGCTCAGACCGGAGAAGAGGGTTGAATTAAGGGGCCACACCTCTAGTCTTTGACCAGAACGTCTAATCTTCAAGGCCGTGGGACGGTGTGACGGTCTGGTAGCCCTCTGGGGGCCGGTGACTGATTGTTCGGCTCATACTCCCTTGCAAAGTGGCTAAACATCCTTGATGGCCAGCACCTCCCTCAGCCACAGATGCTGGTGAGAATACAGCTGTACACCTCATATGCCACCGGTGGTTTGATTGGAATTAGGGTTTAGCAACGTCCTCTGGACTGACAATCAGTCAGGCAACGCCGTGGAAGGAGCCAGGCATTAGCTTTCGTCCTCTCATTTTGGAGGGAACACCTCCGTCGATAGAGAGCAGTGAGTAGGACCTCATCAGCAGAGACTGTATAAAACGCACTATCATCTGATAGCATTTCAAGGGGCTTTCTGGACGAGTAGCCTTCTCGAAAAGTGAAATACCGACCCTCGACCACACTGAGGCATTTGAAGGCATTGAGGCACTTGGAGGCTAAAGTTACTTAGCACAAGCCTAAGATAACAGCATCTGGTTTATCAAAAGAGGAGATTTTGTCTAAGCTGGGTACAAACCTGTTCACTTAGTCTACGTCTTATACACAGGAAACTGAAAGAAATTCCACTTCATGGATTGCAGAATAGCTTCGGCATTTGATCACCATGTGGATAGGAGTCCCGAGTACTGTTTAAGTAAACACTCATGATAAAAACTAAAAGTACAGAATTTATCAAAGAGCTATTGATCAATAGACGCAGACTCACTAAAAAGCTCACAAATTATTAAAACAATTCTTTCATCCGTTGGCTTTGGCCAGACGGTGATCACTGAAATATTCAGTAGTTGTGAACGCTGTCTTCTTGATTCTGCAGCATATATCTACAGAAACTAACAGGACGTCCGTTTAAGATTGAGAAGAGTGAAACAAGTGCTAGCTCTTAGAAATTTAATTGTTCTATACCCTCTCATTCACTGATCTGGAGGGACACAATAAATTAACATTTATCAGTGAAATTAGTTACGAATCAGTTGTCCTAAATGTCACTTTTATTCGTCATATCCAAATCTTCTGTCACAGAACAAAAGAATGTAAAATATCTATTTTGAACAGATGGAATCAGGGAGCATTAGAGACAAAGGCAAATGAATCATGGGAAGTATGACCAGTTTGAGGTCATTTTCACCTATTCGAATGCCTCCGAGCTCATTTCCCTCGCCTGAGTTCACTAGTAAAAGCTTTGTGTCTGCTTCGTATCAGTATTTCACTTGTTCGTCGACCCGTTGAAGACCAGCTTGCCCTGTCGGTCACGAACGGCAAACGGTGTCAAGTACGTCGCAAAACATTCGAAATGGTAAGAAAGTGAATAAAAGCACGACAATCTCTTTGATCTATCACTTTCTAGTGGACTCCCTCGATGTTCCGGTATTCCGTGCTATGACCCATTGAAGTGGAAAGTTGAGTTTCCAAGTGGTACTTGATTCTGGTTGGAACAAATCCGTTTTCTCCTTTTCGTCGTCAACTTAAAGGCGCTGATTAATAACGCTTCATTTTAAAGAGAGTGACTCATTCAATTGCATTTAAACTCAACCCCTTGAAAATTCTATGTATTTCGAACAGTTTCGAACTGAAACTTTTTTTGACTTCTTTTAATCAACGTGACTCTAAGTAGATACGGAAAAGTGTAGAACGACGCAAAATAATTTTGTATACTAGGAAAAATATCCTTTTTAAAGTTACTCTGGGGGGAAGTGAGCAGCAGCTTTCATAATGAAGAACTTTTACCAAGGATCCCTTTTAATTTTTCTCCCATCAGATTTAGATATTCATAATGGAAAAGCAACTTGGTGATATCTATCCAAAGGCCATTTTATACGGTTGACCAAATTCCGCAGCTCGCGTGATGTTAGGTTTACAAACTACTCCATAGTAGGGGATCAACCTTTTGTGGGGTGAGGCGTTGTCATCACGTAGCCCAGTAAAGTAGGCACGATCGAAAGTTCTTACAGTAAGCACGGTTTATAAAATATCTAGAAAAGGCAAACTGTTATCGCGTTCTTCTTCGTGAGATTATTGACCAGGCGTCGGGATGGGACTCTACAGCACAGAATCCACCCAAAAGTAACGTGGAGTGGACGTTATTGACAATTCTTCAGCTTCGCTCCAGTGGCTTACAAACGTGGACTGGTCAGAACTCTCTTCAACAGAGCCCAGAAAATCTGTACAAAAGATCAAATACAAAACGAAGAGGAGTTCATAAAAAGAACTCTGCTGGCTAAAGGTTATCCGGAAAACTTTATCAGACAACATCAGAAACCGAGACTTGTGCGCGAGAAAGCAATGAACGTGGAGAAGAAGCAAGTTTTATCGCTTTGCCTTTTGAGGGAGATCATTCATTTAATCAAATAAATTGTAATCTTAAGTCAGCTCCAAGGCACACATACACAGCGGCGCAGTTGCGTTTGCTGCAGCCTACCAAAAGGTCATGTTTTCAAGATCCCTCAAGCATTCTTGCTCATCCCAATGCCTCACATACTGTCTATCAGTTCACATGCAGTTGCGGTGACGTAAACATTGGCAGGACGGGTCGTTGTTTAACTCAACGAGTGTCAGAACACATACCCAAATGTCTGTCAAACTTGATGACGCAACCTGCTGGGGCAATACACAAGGAGGTGAAACAGCTTCTTCGATTGCAAGACACTTGATTGCATCAGGTCTCAAAGTTGACCTGACCCAGCGTTTCAAAGCATTGATGCAAAATCCAACATAGAAACTATTAGCGTCTAGTGAAGTCATTGTAATCATGAAGCATCAGCCAGCGCTCTCTGCACAAAAAAGATTGACCTAAAATGTTTGTTTACCTTGGAGTTAACACTACAGCCTTCACTCTCCCCAACGTACGTACTGCAAGAACTTTCGATCGTGCCTACTTCACTGTTGCATTTACCCCCTACTGTACCATGTATACATACTAACACGTTTTACGTCCGCGGTTGACAAAAGTAAACGAAATGTTTGTATCTAGCGACTTATGTCTTCTCTGTGTTCTAATATATTGGATAAAGGGGACCCAGTGTTTCAGATTCCTAAATACTTTAATTTATCGAATCAGATGTGCATGCCCTTGTAAGTTCAACTTTTTGGGTGAAAATAAGCGTAAATGCGTCAACCGTCTGCTGAACTATTGGTCTATTTCGAAGCTGTGCAAAGTGTGTTTTGTTCAGTCAATCGGCAAAATCCATAAACAATATAAAGAATAAGAGAAGTGCTAAGAATTTCAAGTAAATTGTGATAATATTCTATCTTTTTTGACGGAGTCCATAATCGAGAACCGCTTTGTCAGTCGCATTTCTCATTCTCGGAATTCTGTGTACAAGTCTGGAATTCGGTTCGCCCAACGGATGCTACTTTGGTGATACGGTAAACGAGAACACTTATTTCACTGATAATGTCTCTGTTCTTGAATGTTTTTCCGTCACCCGAAGGAAATAACCAATCACGGTAATCTGATTCGCAAGACGTGTGCCAATAGCACAATATAATGATCAAATATGCACACATACATGTTCATAGAAGGGAGAAAAACAAGAATTTCTTAATCAGAATGAAGCTTTTTCATGAATTTTGAACATTACCACCGATAAACCGTATGTGCAGCAGACCGCTAGAAAAGTCAGAATTTTTTGCGGAACGTACGCATGATTGCCGATGAAAGGGAAACAGTATCGAACGTCGGACACATACCTGGGCAACTTGATTGTCCCGGTTGAAATTCATAAAGTGGTTTGCTAAGAATCACAGCTAGTTCATCGTTAAGAGACCGGCATTTTGGAAGCACGTACCTCGGATGCTGTCAAAATTATCGTATAATGTACCCCTTAAACGAGCCGTTAGTTGTTTTAACCACATCGAGATATATGAACACAATCGTTCATCATGAATGAAAGCCAAACTCCTAAATTGATAAATAAACTTGTAACACATGTTCACATTAAGAACAAGAGGCTGGAGAGCAAACAATTGTTTTCAATGAATCCTATACATGCTCCTACAATTCCCAGCAGCTAGACTGAAATGCACGTTCTCCACCTCCCCAGTGATCCGCATGCAGGTAAAAGACGAACTGCCTGAGCTGACCTCCTCCATGATCATTTACTCGTTCAGGTGCGAATGTGGCGCATCCTACATAGGTCGCACGGCTAGGCGTTTGTCTCAGCGCATCAAAGAACATCACCCAAGATGGTTGAGTCACCGGAAAACCGGTGTGATTACCAGTTCGATTCTAGGTCATTTGGTGGACAGCGGCCACACGATCGACCCTGAAAAAGCGTTCAAAGTCATATACCGAGTTCCACCCAATCGATCAAAGCCAGTTCGACTTCGATCCCTGGCCACGGCAGAGGCAATCGCCATTCGCCTGCTAAGTCTTGATCTACGTGCACAAAAGCGACTAGTCCAGGCTCTCCAGCTGCCTTGGCCAAAACCGGAAACCACGGACCGCCGGCCGAACCCCAAAAGTCCACCATCGATTACCACTCGTGACGGTGGGAGAGAAACTCTCACCACAATACGCACACGATAGAGACACCCCTCCCCACCAACCCCCTTTTTCCTAACGCCACGGCAATGACCCTTACACCGACCAAAGGCTAAAGAATTCCATTGTTATCTCACCCATACGCATAGTAAGTGCAAGTATGGGATTTATTGAAAACAACTGTATGCTCTCCAGTGTCTTGTTCTTAATGTGACCATGACAGTGGGACTATTCAGACTATTCAGTTATAACACGTCTTGTAAAACGACCAGCCATTGATCTCAAAATGCACAGCAAATTAGACATTGCACGAAATGCTAGTCACAATACACGGCTGAGCGAGTCAGTGCTCTTCTTCGCATAGAAGGGTACGGACGCTGGATCGTTAAGGGGAGAGCTTTAAAATAAGTGCCGGAAACTCTTAGAATCCATATATTAGATTTGTACTTTCGGTTGCTCAAGACACCCGGAACTATAGCAATTCGATTTTCAAAGCCATATTCGTAAAACCAGCGCAAACGCGTTGTAATCCCTCGTTGCCGATTTGGCCGTACCGAGTGACGCTCCAGGTGATCTGTATGTTCTGACACCCTGGCCCCTGGTTCTCTTTACATCTTTCATTTAGTCCCACGTTTATTCTCCATCTCTCTCATTGAATGCAATACGAATAATATCTTTCACACAGTTTGTCTAAGGACCGCCCGGTTCCGGCACGCTATTAGAATATAGGACTTGTTACGCATGATGTGATGCTTATCTTATTTAGTTGAAACGAAGGCGGGGCTGATATATATAAAAAAGCGTTTGTAATAAACCGTTTTTCATGAATTGATGGGTTTTTATGAAATAAAGATGAGGTATGTGACAGGTACTGGTGAGCTTTCGTTTCGCATAAGATAATTCGTGAGTATTGTATTTCAGTGAAAGAGATTGCCCCGTTCTTTGTTATCGAGTGATTACGGTGATATGAACAGTGAAATATAATTCACACTATATGTGCACGAAACATATGTTTCATACATGATAAACTCAAACTTTCTTCAATTGCATCGTTACGAATTACCCAGTGTGAGTACAGCATAAAGACCATTCACTGAAGTAGCAAAAAATATGATACCAAAATGCTCTTGAGTCGCCACATCTGATTCACAACATTTGCAAGCAGCGTGCATGGAAGGAGAGTCCACTTTTAGAAATACACGGTGGTTCTTCCAAAACTAATTCGTCGGCTAACACTGCTTTGGATCGTGTCCTCGTTCTAAAAGTGAGTCTTGTTAACCGACAAAGTAACTCTGGAAGAATCGCGTGAATCAGAAACCAACTCTCGGTTCATGCGCGCTCCATTCGATTCAAATGACATTACAGCTGTAAATCAACTGTGAAGTGCTCAATTATGGGGACGCTTGAGCATAGTACGAGGTACGCATACCCAATGAGCCGCGTCAACCGCGAAACCGGTCGTATGCTTCCGCTGGGTAATTTTGTCCTGTCATCCAGATACAGTGCCATTGTACTCATTTCGAAACTTCGTACCTCTGCTTTGTAGGGCAGTATAACATTACCTTTTCTATTATCTTTTTATTTACTACCTTCCCTTAGGTAATATTGGTAAAATATTTCAGGAAGATGGATGTGGCCAATTAGAGACTGCCAATTAGGATGTGGTCAGTGGCAGAAACAGGACTCGAACGCTGAACCGGAGGGTTAAAAGCCTACCACGGGGACCAACTGACCCCTCCAGGCGGAATATAATATCAACGGAAAAACGGAACTAACACGACTTTGCCTAACAGCAACGTAAAAACCTGGAATGACTAAAGCTGCCGATCTCTGTGAGACCGGGAATTCTTGTTTTCTTTCTTTGTTAACTAGAGCAATTTTAGCAAACGAAGTGACAGATAACTTGGATGGAATCAAAGTTTACACGATCTGAAAACCAGATAATCAACTATATGATAGTTCTGCAGTTTGTAAACACACTTCGTAACCCTGCCTCGGTAAACCTTTCCAGCTATAAAAGAGCACCGACTGAGTGCAAACATTTCGAACAAAGCTGTGTTACTTGGTGTAAAATATTTACTTGTCACTTCAAGTGGTACCCTGGGGGCTTCTGCGCGCCACAAACTGTACTGGGTTCCAGTACTCTGACTCATTGTAAACCGACTTACTGGGGGTATTTACTGCAGAGCATGGGGCTGTCGAGCATGTTTCCGCACTGGTACGTCTTGAATTTTATTTCATTTTTGATCCCCATCCGTTTGGGTGAGCTGTTTCACGGCAATGTACTTTAGGCTAAGGGTAAACAAATTTAAAATCCGAAAGGGTGTAGGAGATGTTGAGAGTCTTCGCGTGAAGCAGATGGTCTCTGTTTATCTTAGCCAACCACCATGAACGGAATGGGTTTGAACCTTCACTGTCGTAACATTTTGGTCGACTGGTCCGCGTAGGAGAAAAGATTTTTCCTATTGATCAAATTCATTTCTAAACAGGAAGCGCAATATGTGAGTGGTTTCTGATAAGAAACCAACAAATGCTGATATTATGATAACTTCGCTATTCTCAGCTTCAGTGAACATGCTGTTGATTCATCGCGATAGATCCGATTCTCGAAGGAGGATTCTCGGGACAAAAGTCCCGTATGAAACCGTCAAAGTGAGTGCACACAGCTCCACCTGCATCACGCCAAATTTGAACTGTCTACGGATTTTTGAGATGAAGTAAATGTTAAAAGTCGTTGGCCCCAGTGGGATTCCAACCCAAGCACGTTAGCCACCGTCAATTCGGTTTCTCAACTATTTTACCGACTGAGCTACTGACTTCTCAGTTAAGTTTTGTGATGGTATTATCCGTAGACTGGCACGCGCAGGTCCACAATCGGAGAGTCACATTTACCCCATATCTTGGTGAACTCAACCCGTTGTGATACCTGCATAGTAATGTTTCAAACTAGACTCAACTGCAGGACGTCAGAAGAAAAGGCGCATTTTTCACAAACTAACCCATCGAAGTCTTTGCTCGATCATATTTTAAAACAATAAGTGGTACTCAGAAAAACTGAGTAAATAAGGTTATTTCGTTCGAAGATATGAAACTTTAACTAGTATGGTTAAATTGACTTCAAAATTAGCAGCCGTAAAAGGAGGTTTTCCAACGCGCTATTTACACTGACACGTGTAGTAAAACGTCTACTGTGAAGGGTATCGAAAATACCACATAAAAGAAATCATACGCAGGTCACTGTTCCGCATGATATTGTGTAGGACGATGGCTTGGTTAACCAAAACGAGTGGACTCTGATGCGAGGTTCACGAAAAGCAACAAACAAGTCTTATTCACAATATAGCACGAACGACAGACATCACTTTTTATGGCTCACTAGCTAGGGTCCCTAGTGCTTTTGTAGGCACCGACTTGTTGTTTAGTCAGTTCGGTATCTGTTACTGGGTTGGCCTTTTCCACAAGATATGCCGCGGTAACAATCGTTATGGCTACCTAAGTTTCTTACCATACAGAAGACAGTGGGGTCTGTCATGATAAGCACATGACAGCCAGTCTAGTCACAATCGTACCTGCTGAATACAATAAGGCCTGCTGGAACTAACACCGTTGTGCTGGAAGTAGATCGCGGTGTTGAGAATCCAGGTTCAGCACTGGTACTTGTACTACGGAATCTGCCCTTATCGGCGAATTTCTTGGAAAGGGGGGGGGGAGGGGGCGGTGATTTTGCAATAAACGTAAGACCAGAAATCCTTTTTCTGACTCTTGTGATCAAACAGCAAAGTCGGGTAACAGTATGGAACACAAAACTAAGGGAAAACACTGGTGGTGACCGGTACGAGGTTGTCTATCCAGAAATAATTATCTTCATGCTGAGCAAAACAGACATGTTACCCTAATATGAGAGGCTATCGTAGAGTGAAATAAACCAACATTAGGTGTGTCGGTCGACAGAAATCAGACACCGGGTAGTGGCAATTTAACCCATGCTGCTTTACCCCACGAATTTTCAAAACACTATTCCGCGACCCATGCAATTACACGTTTTCTGACAGATCACCCTCTAGTGGGCATTACAGAACCCATCATACTGCATGTATTCACCAGCAAAACAAATCGGACATCAGAATGAACAACAGAATACATGAATCCACGAAAATATCCACAGGCGGTTTGTCTGTTGGACGTTCTACTACAAGTCGATTACAGAGCCACATGAGTAACATCGAGTTAGCAGTGTTCATGTTTCAAACAGGACTGCAAGCTTTTACTAGGTCTTAAGTTTGAATGACAGTATTCTTCTATTGGAAACGTTCTTCATGTATTTGCTTATATATTCCTCCCATTTTTTGACAAGCGATTCAGAAAAAGTAAGTAGTAAGAGACTAGGTTAAGAGAAAAATGTTCCATCTCGCAGTATCAATGCTCATCTCACCATCGAAAACAACGAAATCACGATACAGCTGTTCCATCCTTGTTAGAATTATCATCAGCTGTACACGTCGAACCAGCCAGCACTGGGACATCAACCTGGGCTGAATGGTTGTGAATCATACATCTAACCAATAGGCTTTACCGGCAAAATGTCAATAATTTTCTGAACATCAGAACTACATGGAATGGCAAACGCCTTTCTGTCACTGGTTTTTAAAGCCTATATTATAGGAGTCAAATGATCTGTGGTCAACGGAACGTTCCTCCCGGTATTTGGCACAGTATATCTCGACCATTGATAGATGTCAATTTATATCATAGATAAAACAAGATCACGTCACTCTGTCAAGTTCTAAAGGAGAAACACGCGAATTTAGCAGTTTTGAAGTTGGTACAACTCTGTGGGTGACTGACGGATTTAAGTTCTATCCTTGATACTAGCCCGTTTATTTGAAAACATGTTGGGCTTTGACCATTCAATAGCTTGCTTTTATGTTGCAAGAAAATTTTCCCAACCTGAGTTCCAAAACATCTGAATGTTAGACAACAGAGTTCCAAATGGAAAGGAAGAGAAAAATAAATCTGCGAAACCCAACATTTCTATTGTGATGTTTCTTCTGAAACTGACACACACTGTTTCCGAGACCTATTTCCTTTCTCTATGAAACTGTTGAAAAGCTTCTGGGACAAAACGACAGACATTATTGATGAATTTTTGAACAATGGCCAATTTTAATATTGTTGAATATTCATGTCAAGATGGGATTGACGCCGAATGTTATGTTCACAAATTTCTCCCTTAAAACAGGATGCTCTCGGTGTTTAAATCACCACGCGAACGACGACTCAGTCAATTTGACTGATAAAGTAGGACATATTTTTCATCTCGTTTCCAGTGCCACAAATAGTCTGTAAATCTCTCTGTTTGGAAATTTCATTTGGCTCAATCAAAGAGAATATAAGTATATCTTGATCTTGAATATATACGTTTTGTACTTCCAGTAGCCGAATTGCCAAAAACACTGAAAAACGCCACAGAAAATTCATATGGTATACTGCACACATTGACCGCCTCTAAAATCCGTTGACTACTCATATTAGTAATATGGTGTGGTGTCTAGATGACGGGGGAAACTTCCCCTACAGACCCCAAAACCGAGAATATATTAACGTGTTCCTGCCCCATGTAGGCTGCACAAATTAGGTTCACCACGTTTTTAAGATGAGAGATTGAGTGTCCACTACCTTACCTGGTGAAAACAAAATGTAATGCTCCTAAGTGCATGTAGTTGGTATCCTAATAAATTCATGACAGTGCAGTGATACTTTGTGCAGTAAAAATGGCCTTATGTACTGTAACTGCTATTACTACTACTACTACTACTACTACTACTACTACTACTACTACTACTACTACTACTACTACTACTACTACTACTAACGGCTGTTTTAATCCACAAGGCGTACTGAAAAGTAGGCCTTTCATTCGAACTCATACTTTGTGACTACACTAAATTTATTAGCCCACTACGAAGTCTCTTATTTGCATCACTGATACTAGCTAACGATTATCCGGTACTTGTTCCGTCAGAGGATGTCATGGCGTGTTTTGTATTGTAGCTCACTGTTTCTGACCCACGTTAATCAACCGGATATCGTGCCGCTCCGTCGTTAGTAGCTGTCTTCGTTCATGGCTACTGTATTTTGAGTAATGTGTGGTACAGTCCACTACATTACTACTACTACTAACACTACTACCACTACTACTACTACCACTACCACTACTACTACTGCTAAAACCAATACTAATATTACTACTGATAATAATGCTAAAACAATCTACTACTACTACAAACACCACTGAGATTTATTTTGCTACCAGACTGTTAACAGTACTGCCTCAACTTTTCGCATCACTTCCGTAATCTAATAGTAAGTAATGAAAAAGTATTCATGACGTACGTGCCTATTTAAATACCTAGCGATAATGGCCCTGAACAGGTCAACATCCCCAACAAGAAAGACGATTTTCATCATTTCGAATGTCCCATCTTCGTTTTGCCTCCAACCCACCATAGGGCCCTCCTATGACGGATATTATGTTGATTGTAGAAACTATCCCGAATTCTTAAGATGTTGATCTAGCAGAAACTTTGTATCACTAGCTTTTTGCTCGATATGGGCTATACGTGGCTACGGGTAGCAGAACCAATTCCAACTGAATAACGGTGTTTATTGCAATCTCAAGATTCTACGTAAAGAGATACTTATAAACATATGAAAGCAAATGACTTACAGCGAGGTGAGCAGCCGTGAACAACAGTACAGAAATCTATCCGGTAAATCGGGACAATGCAGACGTAAACGGCCCAGTCAGCAAGCAGTCAAATGAAACTGTATTGTAGCATGACCACGGTACAGACAGTGAATCAAGAAACATTTCAGCTAACATGGAATGTTTACTTCAGTCTTAGAAAAAGAAGATAATGTGTAGTTAGAATGTGTGGTAGAATAACTGATGTTAAAGTACAGATAAATGCACCTGGAAAAGAATGGAAAATAAGTGTCAACAAGAGCGAATTAACCTGGAAATAAGTCTGTTTGAGCCCCGGCTGTTTAGTGGTGAAGTACACTGGTAGGACAGGTGTTTGCCCGGGTGAATCCTTCGGAAAGCTTTTCTTACAATGGAAACGTATTATCCTGGGACTGCAGAGTCAGGGATAAAAGCAAAAAACATTTATGGGACATATACTTTAGAACTTTAATATAATCTGTCGGTGCAGTAGAAACGGAGAGAACAAGTTACGAATGGCAGAGGTTCATGGTACACGTACACATTACTGATAAGTGGACTCCAGCTCTGTTTCAAGAAGCAAACTTCCCAGTGGCGTTTTACCTAAGGGTAGGTCAAGAAACCGGAGTCTATCGCACGTGATCTGTTGCAGTGTTCGCTTCGGTGAGAGGTTCAACTTATGCCGGCTTCAGATGACTTTGGAAGTCAACAGTCGAAAAACCAGTCCGCTTATTTTGAAAATTATATTGTGATAAAATTGAGTTCATTACGCGCAGAGGCAGCCGCAAACTGGCTCAAACAAAACTGCAAGACGTAAAAATGAGTATTTTCAATTTATATTTAGGTAACCGATAAGTTATAGTAGACCACTGATAAGAATTCGAAGCAGTATTACGATTTGGTCCCTAATGTAGGTTGCAGTAGGAATATTCACAATTAGTCTTGCAAATAACTGAATGATCATCACCGGGTGCACAATAAAGCCTACCCTCTTCCGAAATCTTCATTAAAGTCAAACAAATACAAAGGAAAATTCTAAGGAGACAGAGGGTGGTTATTTTTTTCAAAGGGTAATATCTCAAGACAAAACATTACTGCTATCGTCATGTTGGAATTAGCAAAGCACATCCTGTTTGCTAGAATTTCCTCAAACTGAGCCAGCTGTGATTTGACGACTAACGAGTTAACCGCTCGATCTTTCCATTGACGGGGTTTTGTACTTAGTCAGTCTACTAGGACAGTCACATTGTCAATGTAAACGTGTACGTAAGTCAGTTCTACGCTTTAGGCCAAAGTAATCTCCAGAAGCAAAACTAGTTTCGTTACTCAAGTGTCATCATGGAATGCACAGAATTATAATATTCCGCACATTAGGAGTTTAAAACCACTGTGAAGGTTCGTTATAACCCCTGATGAAATCAGTGGGAACTGTCCTCTGTGATTGAAGGGGACTTTTAAGTGACTAATATCTTTTGCTGTCCTTTCAAATGTGCGTTATCTTTTGCGAACAGCCCTCAAAATGTTCAGTTTTCGGGGTTTATCAACCCTTTTATTGATTAGAGCTACTCTGAACGACATCACTTAGGGGTTTTCTGACTGATTAATCCTAATCATTTTTCAATTCTAAGAAATAAACGAGAATTATCGTGTTCGACGAATGTGTTCAGTACTATTTTCAGTAGGAATGATTGCCATTTTTTATTTTGCCTTTGTGTTCTCCGTTTACTTTACCGTAACGTTTAGAGTCGTATTCAGCACAACGACCAAATACCATCACCGGTTCGGCCACACCTGAACACAGTCTCATAAACCACAAAATAGTGTTTTGTTTTATTTCATGAATTAGCTTCCTTTATCTGCTTCTTGCTCACTTGCTGTTCTTTTTTTAATTTCTATGTGTTGAAAGTTTATAGAATACTCTCTCACTGGGCTGGTATTCTCTGAGAAACTGGGTTAGCATTCAAGGTTGGAAACATCTGGTGAAAACTTGATACACTTTCGAGCATTTTTACTCTCGATAATCGGGTTGTTTTCGAGCCTACGCACGTACCCGCGTGTACAACGTTAAGACATCATTCGGGGCAGTTTTCATGCGCAAACTGGTTTGTTTATCAGTTCACTTTTGCTTTCCTTCTCTGCGGTGCATGTGCGGTGCTTGCTAACGTCGAAATGTCCTCTCGTATTCACTCGTACACAAGAACACACACACACACACACACTCATACAAGCTCTAGCAGGTCCCACTCTAGGCGCCGAGGGAATACATCATTGACTGTCATGGAATGATAACCATCGTGGATAACCGGTCAGTTGAACAACAAATTCGGATAGACATTAAGGGAATATTGAACAAAGAATAAGCCTCTTTTTCTCTCTTTCTCATGTTTCTCTTCTTTTCTGAACTTTCTGAAAGATCACAATAATTGACGGAAAAATACTTCCACAAAGTGACAGTAACTGTCTCACGTGAGCAGGACATTCTTCCAAAGCTGATTTGACTGAAACATTCAAAGACTGTTTACCTTTGTGTCAGAAGCCCATGATTCTGTGGACAGCCAAAGGAACTTACTGGGCTTGACTGCAACAACGGTGGTAGGGTTAAATCGCTCCTCTAAACCTTGCAGCGGTCATTATTAAATCAACTGCGATCAAATTTGGTAGACATGTGAGTGATTGACATAGTGATGAAAAAATTTCTACACTCTGTCCGCTAACGATTCGTAACCTTCATGATATCTGATGATTTTCTAAACTTGTGTTCGGAACGGTCCGTATGAGGATACACATCAGTAGAAGAAATTCAAATGGAATTGTAGATTTTAAAATTACTGTATCCCCTACGGAAAAAGACTCACACAACAGGAATGTTTGTGTCATCTGTATTTACCACTTACTGACTGTGGGGTACAAAGGCAGTTTTAGTTACTTTTCCTCTTCGGGAAGAACATTATACAATGAATTCAATAGACGACCCAGTTCGTATACCGTAATTATTCTCAAGTGCGCTCCACTTGCAAGTCTATACAATAATTTTCGATGTGAAAATTATTATTATGTATTTAATAATATGTTGACTTGTCCCTATCCGCAGTGCCTGATTTCTGCTCTTAAGGTATAGAGCGAGAAAATATAATATCAATAACACGGGTTGTCGGAGGAAAATTATGATCAGCCGACGTTTCGGTTACAGTGTTTAACCTTTCTCAGGTAAGTTTACGGTCAAATGAGGCCGCGGAAACTGTCACCAGTCAACGGAGGTGTTTGTACTTTAAACGTTTCGTCGATTAGTTTGATTGGGTTCTACCGTACCTGCTTTCACTATCAGAGTAGATGGTGACTAGGTCAACTGTCGACGTGACCTCTGGGTTGCTTTGCCCTCGTGTAGTCAGTGCGGTCCGAATTCCGAGATTCTTTGCCCCATCATTTCGACTGACGCATGCATGGTGGTTGCTAATTTCCGGAGCTCCTCACGCTAGAGCTCGGTGAATGTTTTCAGCCCGTGTCGGAGAATCTTCGCATTTTCGTAGTCTATGGTGTGTTCTTCTGCTACGGTTTGAAGAGCTATCGCAGAATCCCGCTCTAGTTTCGTTAGGGCTGTCATGTTTGAAGACTTGTATTTTCCTTTTCTTTTGTGTTCCTCTATTCGGACCTTAAGTTGTCTGGAAGTCTGTCCAACACATTCTGCTGGATATTCCTTACAACTGATTCTGTGAATGTATTTGTCGCTTAACACACCACGTGGTGCATTCTCTTTTCGATGCACTGCTGATCTCATTCGGTCCTGACATACTTAAGGTACAGAGTTCACCAGCCAAACTATGCTACCTGTAATTTTATTGTGTCCGTTTACGTACATTAATTTCAACCTCATAGTCCAATGTGGAGAAATTGCAATAACTTCCTTCTCTAACATCTAGAACAAACTACCCATCCTAATGAAATGATTGATTTTATTGGGCAAATGTTTAACTGAACCTCTAAAGTGCACATGATTCCTTTACTGTAAAGGCATATAAAAAACTAATAGATATTTTCACGTCATGCGATAAATCCCCCCACCCACACACACACATTAGTCCGCAGCAAAGAAGTCTTCGTAGAACTTTTGATCTGAGGGAATAAAAGCTTTTCGCTTTTTTCGAACTCGATCAATTCCGCTTTCTCAGAATATCGTGCACAATACTCCCACAAAGATATTGATTATAAGGTAATGCAGTCCAAATCAAACGGCGAAATAGGTTTTATAACATCACCGACATTAAAATGATCTTAGTTGTGAATTTGTTATTATCGGCTGCGATTTTGTGTGAGTACACAAATATTAATATGATGCAAGGAAGGTAAGTCTATAGCGAAAATAAATTAGGATAAAATTGGAATTTCTTCTCGGTTCAACAAGTGGCCATATTTATTAGGCAAATTATGCTGACCGAAAGGTGAATCATCTTACTTCGCTTGGTCCTCTCTCGGGCAGGTAGGTGGGAATCTACTGGGAAATGTTCCCTCTCGGTACGCAGATTGCTGTTTCAGCAGTTTTTTTTTATCCCGGTACAGCCCACATCATAATCCAAGTCGAATGTGTTGAATATTTTCCCAGCGAGTCTTTTCGTAACAACATGTTTTGCATGATGAAGGGCTATCCAGATTGGGGGCAATATTTATCCGAGAAACACGTGCAAAGTGTGTTTTCATAACTTCACATCTCTCTTTTTTACTAAAGTGGTGAATGTTTCTAGTTTGGAGTGTACATTTCCCCGCCATTACGAAAACGAAGTGGATGTTTATTGATCGATGCTCGTGTGACCTTCGTTTCAATGCCGTTCGTTCCTTTTTCTCATGAGCCTTCCATCAAACTCGAAATTTCCACTGAGCTGCAAGGTGATGTTTTTCTCTGAATGTATCACTACGGTTTTTGCTTCTTCCTCTCACAATGATGAAAACCAACACAACCTGTTCTTAGAAACAGATTGGTTATCTCTTCAGACTTCTTGAAGATAAAACACAAGCCAATACGAATATCTTAAGTCTTGTCAGTAACCAATGGCTGGCATTCAGGGCACTTGACACTTGAAAATCCCCATTATATTCACCCGTAAACCTGAGCTCAGAATGTGATACATTTTTCAGCTTTACCAACATAATTAGTCTTGCATTTTGTTGAATTTAGAATTATAAATTAAGATTTCTTATTACTATAGCAAAGAAATGCGACAATCCTTATATTTACCATTTTCTAAGTTGGCGTTATTTAGGTCTACATAAATATGACCTGGACGAAACCAAATTAGTTCAAAATGCCTCATCTTCCGACTAAATGCATCACGCTATATCACTCGGAAGGCCACAGAAATTGTGTAGGAAAGTTTGCAAGTTTATTCTGGAGACCAGGGGAATTGAAATAGATGTGAGGGAATTCTGGAATTGTTATTCAATGTATGCCCGATTATTGTCAATATCGACAGTGTGAGCTTCGCTGGCGACGACTGGGCGAAAGTATTCTGCACACGAAAGATTAGGTGAGGACCTTCACGAAACAATTCGGTTATTTGTTTTTGGATTGCTTTTACTCGGCCTGAAATCGACTTGCCAGTGAAAGGTAGAAAAAGCTCGGCCTGCTGTTGCCGAAAGTCAGTGGATGGCTGACACATATATTTAGCTAGTACATGAGACAAACTTTCAAAACGGCGCTTAACTCAGTCATTTGGTCACGGAAATTCACCAAAGTATTGCGACTGGACGTAATTTATATTCCTACAGTCTTTCGCCCCTAGTGTTCTATACAGGACTTAATTTGCATGAATGGAGATAAACAGCAGCTGTTTCGAATGAATGCTACTATTACCCTTGCATGGTGTGTCACAATCGTGTAGTTGTTACATCGTTGACTGGGTTGAATTTCATCTTCACAGTGTTAGGAGAGCGGAACTGATTTGACCGTAATCTTTAGGTGCAAGTGGAAAACTCACTTAATTGGCTGAATATTGAGAACTATGCTAATTTTTTCGAAAACCGTGAAATCGAAAAGACTGTGAGTGACCTCTTCGCATGTTTAGGTGGACTGCCAAACCAAAGGTATCTAAAAATCCCAAGAAAAGCAGATAAGTCGCCCATTCTAAGTCGGTAGAGCCTCCCAAATATTCTAGACAATGAGAAAACATCCAAGAAAGCGATGGCACTCCATTCAAATAATGAAAGGAATGATGCTTATTTACGTGAGTCTTTTCAAATATAGTTCTGACTGATATATATATATATATATATATATATATATATATATCGCCATAAACGATGTAAGTCTGCGCAAATAAAACCACTACATTATTAGAGATTATCTATAAACCTCGTTTCATTGGTAATTTTCGCTATATTGTGTTATTCAGCATAAAAATATGCATCTCAGAAGGTCAAAAAACACTACTGGCACACTGTACATCCTAAGTTCAATCCCTTTTTAGTGGATGGTTCTACCATCAACGAGAAGGTGTTGACAATTATTCCCCACTGGGAGCCCAGCTAATGGACATCCTGGAAAATTCAAAACACAACGAAAAAACTTAGAAACGAACATTCCACGTATGGCTTGCTTGCTATACACATTGGATGAGGAATATCATCTACCGGACCTCATAGAACATCTCGGCATCCTCATGGCTTCCCGAGGTTCCCAGTGGGAACAGGAAAAGAGACCAAACAAGCTGCAAAATGACAAAACCACAGACAAACGAACCAGAATGGCCCGCAGACCAATGTTCGCTCGTATTACATTAAGCTATGCGCGCAACCTACTTTGTTGGGCAGTCATCAGAACAAATAATTTGATCCCCGGGTAACACGGAAGCTAAAAATGGTATCTTAAACCAGGTTCTATGAGAAAACGTGTACTAAAAGAAGTTCACTGAGAATAAATTAGAATAAGCTGCTTTACTGAGCAGTTTTTCTGAGTCCGAGAAAAGTTGCTTCTGTCAAAATAGCTACTGACTCCGACCAGCGGAGGACTCAACATTCCGAACGGCAAAATTCAAATGTCTTCTCCACCGCGCCCATTATTCGCGCACAAACAAACAACTAATGGCTTGAGCTGAATTTGTTTACGAATATTCCTTCAAGTAAACATTTAGCCTATCGTACGTAGACCACTAGGATAGGGGCTTTTGTTACGCATCTGTCGAGGCGGCTAAGCGACAGGAAGACTGACACAATACCCAGCTCTAACTCAAGTCACCAGGTGAGTGATGACCCAAATGACTCCTTTATTTTTGTGTATCGTCCCCTCTCCTTCGACCGACTAAAAGTAGTCCGACTCCTGACCCTGGTGATGACTGTCACCAAGCCCCGATAACCCGCTGTCAGCCAAGCTACACCCCATCACCACACTATCTCCAACAGTCATAAAGTTGAAACGATGAACTTGAAACCAGCCAGAGTTTGTGAGAACAACAATGGGAATCATTATGAACAACTGTTCACTCTCATGCTTTGTTTTTCTATTAGGTGACTACGGTACTATTCAGATCGTTTAGCATGAATATTTCGAATGATGGGAGATTGGTACACAATGAAGAGAATAAAGTAGCAAATGATCGTAAAACCTCGGTCTTATTCACTTTTTAGATTCTTAGGGGTGTACAGTATCAAACAGATATTTAGTAGACTTACTTGGTTCTGTAACCCCAGTTTACGGAATTCACGTAACAGACCAAATAATGCTTTCAACCATGGACTTGCGAATATTTCAGTCAACCTTTCTGACAGCTGGTTGTCAAATTTTACTGGCCCCAAACGAATAGGCCCAGTGACAATTTTCTCCTCTGGGAAGCATGCCAAGCCCACATTAGCGGGGGCGGTAATTCGATCGCCACTTAAGGTTTCAGTAACATTTACGTACAATGGGTCGTTGCAAATAAAGCTTTCTTTTATTTTGCAATACAGGTACTACAAAAGGAAACGAAGTCCTAACGAACGTTTATTTCGTAAAGTCTTGAGAAAGCCGTAACAAGCAAAGTGACGGGAAACCTGGAGGATAGAAAAATGAACAACTTTGTATTCAATGCATGCCTGGTGCGTGGTCAAGAGAGGCGTGACGCAATCCAAACGAGAAGTGTGATGGGGTAATTATGATCAGAGGGTTGGCTGATTCCTAATAAAATTGCCAATTTCTTTCCAGGTCCTTCGTATGTCTCGGTGCGATCTTAGACCGAGGGAGGTAGGCACTTCTACCAACAAAAACAGAACCTTTGTTATGCAGTCACGAAACCAATGAAAATGATTCTTTTTATAATCCTTTCGTACAACATAGTTTAATATGCACCTAACAGTACACATACCGTACACGCCTTTCGAACTGTGAGAATCCCAGCTAGTGGACTGCACGCTATCAGAATGCGAGCATGATAAATGAGTTCCGATGGAAACACTTCCAACAATCTATTCTTGAATGGTTGCCAGCTTTGTTTATAAGATGATGTGTGCTTGCATCTCACGAAAAAAACACTCATTGTAAACAAAAAGAGAGAAGCATTCTGTTGTGGTGATTAGTTCCCGGGTGAAAGTTTCCTTCTTTCCTGAAAATCACAGCCATGAATTCATTCGATGAAAATCGGCTGAAATCACGTAAAATTTGGTAAGATTCAGGTAAATATTCACGGCCACATTTGGCTTCGCTCCTTAATTGAAAAGCTCAAGTTTATTGTATTCGGGTTTGGCAAATAATAAGTCATGATTTCCGCGAGCGAGCATCTCTAACAGAATTTCTGTGTCTTTCAGAGGTTGGAATGCTTTACGTATTGTTTCGAGAGTACGTCTTCACTCAGCCAACGAAGATATATGACGGCAAAACAGGTCTTTTTTCCGGATTCAAATTTTGCTTGCACTCAGCATGGAAAGTAATTACATGAACTGGAACGTTTTGCATGGTTGCCAAGCCCAGGTGCACCGCAAATTATGTGCTGTAAGCAATCCGGACAAAGTAATCCACGACCGCTCATGTCTGCAATGAAAGATGAATGAGTGTGTAGGTTGAGAATGTCATTATATTAACCGTATCCTCGATTCATACTGGCGGTATATGTGATGCACGCAGGCTGATCGTCCTTTCCTTTCTTGTGGCCCCTCTGAGGATAAACCAGCTCGGTTGGAGAAACGAAAGGGGGTAGTGTCGTTTGTGCACACAGTACTAGCAATGCATAACATTTGAAGGGGAAGGAAAAGTTTGATTTGATTAACGCGTCAAATTTGTTCACGCAAGAAGCGGCAGAATCCAGATTGCACAGTTCATCACTTTGTTTCCAATATCAGTTTGCTAAGTCGGTCAAATTTTCCTGACCCAAAACCAACTACGGCTTACAAACACGATATCAGAACGGGAGTGACCTGATGAAGTCAAATGAAGTGGCCAAATCTGATTGAGTTAACTGATTTGACCGCAAACCACACCAATGTCATTTTATTCCCAACTGCTACATGACATTATGACCTTTCGAACACCTCCCTACTGATCGGTGCAAGCCCTGGCAACATCATTCCTAAGGAGGCCTGCTTCAGTACCGTCTCTGCCAGTTCTATATATATATATATATATATATATATATATATATATATATATATATATATATATATATATATATACATATATATAATTATCCATAGAATGCGACTCAACACCGGTTTGTTTACTGTGGATTCTTTCTTCATTTGAATTGAGTGAATTTTCAGAAAAATATCATCTGAAGAAAATACACGCTGTCCGAGAAAAGATATCCGTGAATGTGACGTTTAGATGAGAATAATTGTAAGTTTCATCACTTACTCATCGACAATAATTATTCTTTTGGATAATAACTTGAAGACGTTGATATATTGAGTAAGTGGTCATCATTTATGCTGAGAGAAGATTGAACCGTGCGAGGCAAAAACGAGTCCAATCTATTCCGATAGGTTAGCAGGATCACCACGCTTTACTAAAACCAAGCTGTCGGGTGAGAGAGGTTGCCTTAATTCAAAATACATAAAAAGCAGAAAATGTGCTCAAGTATGGCTCATTTACATGTAATCACAAAGTACTTTACGAAATAAGAAAAACCTAGACCTTGACAGCTCCGCAGATTAGGGCCTGACGAGTGAAATACGATTCGCAGTTGATTTGCCAGTCAAGCGATCACAACGGACGCCAACGTCAATGTACAAAGGAGTCAAAGGTCACGAGAGATAAAATAACCGGTTAAACTTATTATCGTCTATTGATTTCCAGGCTCAGCCATCAGAAGTTGATTAGAACCAACAGCCTGAACCACAGTCAATAGCCATTGTTGAACCTGCTGACACTATCAGTGACAACGGCCACTGTGGTTTAGTCGAACTGGGCAAACAGCACAAAACACGCTGATAAGATAAATAGGGAAGAGCGACGTACAACGTGGATTTTGTTCACATGGTCTCCAATCCAATCAACCTATTGATTCTACCATCTATTTTGGAGATCACGATATTCTCGTGAGGTTCAGGCAGGTTCGCTACGGTCTGTATAAGTTGATACAATAGGGAATGATGTTTCTGATCAAAAGGAATTGCCAGGGGCAAAATAGGATATCACAGACGTGTGAAGTGAAGTGATAGACGGAGCTGGTAACCTGCACGTGAAATCCAGATTGATTCAGTTGGATTTCAAACATCTTGCCAAAAGAACGTGACCAAGAACCTTGTTAAGCATCCCCGTGAATACAAAGACTGGGTATCAGTCAAAAATAATTCAAATTAGGAACAAAATTTCTCACTGGCATCCAGAATTTAGGACAAAACATACGCCACTCATCTTGAACTGTCATAATGGCGTGCATTCTCAATTCGTTTGGACTACCAAAACGTAGTTACAAACACATCTGAACAAGCAGTCATAAAGTCAGGCTGTACTATTTCAAGAACTCCTAGTCCTGCTAAAACCAAATAGTGGTAGCATCTCCCTGGTTTATACACGAAGGGAGAAAGGTTTCAGCTTCGTGGCCCGCAACGTTAGACTACCTTTGGTAAGTTTTTTTTATTTTATAAAAGGCCGGGGCAAAAATGTTCAAAACTGGGAGGGGGGGGGGGTGGGCGAGGGAGACATTGAATTGGAAAAGGTAATTAATTAGAGTCCACTGTTTTATTCCTTTTGTTAATTACCGGTGTGCTAACTAATCATTACGTGGAAAATAGAATAACGATCTAAAGTGAATTGCCAGGCTTGAGCGACAGAAAAGCAAATAGATAATCACGGTTTGTGATTAAAACTAAAGAGCACATAACTATCGAATCCGCCGTTCACTATCCATCAATTAAAGTTCAGGGTACGATTGACGTGAACTGAATCTCAGCTACTTTTCATTTTGTTTGTCATTTCATGTTTGCACTCGATTAGTTGCTTGGAGATAAAATAAATCTGCTCTACTTTCAAATATCCTATAAAGACCGGTATCACCAGAGTCCCACTGTGCTTGCCACGTGATGATGCGATAATACAGGATGACGTTAGACCCTGGGATATTTTTCTCTTTTCACGTCCTACCATGTTCAGCATATTGCGTATGCTGTACTGTGTGCGTTTTGCAGATTCCATTCCGTACTTGCAAATTCAGACGATTACCGTTTCTTGTTGCTAAGGCAGAAACTAATACACTTGGGCTGTAGTTCGTTTAACAGCCTAATGCATATGCAAAGTCATATAGCACAGAGCTGTACTGTCAAAAGACTTCTGACACATACGCACGTATTTCTGCAGTCCTAATCATTCTACTTCAGTTCAGCTGGCAATATTACATTACCTGGTCGACTTCGGACAGGGGTTGCTTCACATATTTGATGACCGGCTACTAAAGGTCAGTATCTCATATCTTAGATCATTATCAGCGAGCTGATTTTTATAACTTTATCCCGCTGTGAGTTGGAAATGTTCTGCCTAGGTTACCTCATTCAAAACTGCGTGGGATTCATTTTAGTTAAATGTAAATAGGAGTTCCAAACTAAGTGTAACCAGTGAAATGTGGTGGTCAAACTCCAAGATAAATGCAAGTGATGATTAATAAATCAAGTGAATACAAGAACAAAACTGTTCACGGATAAAATAGGTGGTCTTTAAGTCCGAACATCGTTTCCAGTGCACATTCTGTGTATCACTGTTAGTATGTAATTTACATTTATAATTTCATGAGCACAACAAGACTTTAATCTTATCTTGGGCAAATAATAAGACTCCTCTTGCTCTCCCGGTTGCATAACGTCCCTTTGCTCGCAGTTTTCTCGTTTATGTCCCAAACAGGTTGCACAGAACTGATTTCGCATTCAGTGCTTGATTTTCGGAAAGATTGATGGATTGGTGGATCAACTAACTGAGTTGGTTAGTATACGAGTGAGTGAATGGTTAGACGAGTGATGGAATTATATGGTACTTATACAAAAATTGTTACCGGTTTTGGAAAATGTTCGCAATCAGTTGGTTAGATTGTAATAGATTTCTCTGGTAGAAAAGTTAAAATAAACTTCTTTCTTTGAACATCCAACGAGCACTTCGAGAAGCACGTTTTTATTTCCGTTCTGTTCTTTCAAATCTCGAATGCAGCGCAAAATTTAGTGGAATAAAAGATCGCATTTTCCCGCAAATCATTGCCAAAATGATAGACGGCACAATGTACTTGGCCGATACTCACCACTGAGCTCTAATAATGGACAAAATAATTCACCCGAGGTCCATCAGCTATTCCAAATACCAAGATATGCACAAATCATGCAAAGCTCGGACCTAAGAACCGCGTTGTTCCACAGTGTGTACACGGGTGACCGCAAAAGACTTTTTCCTCAATACGCTATCTATGCTGAGGATAACATGACTAATAGTGCGATAGTACCGGATATATATACACAAAGCACAATATTCCATGTTGCGAACACAGGGTTCTCCGAAGTCGCGTGGGAAAACAATTATGTTCTTTGTTCCAAAAAGTAATAAGTGACAAAAAACTAAGACACTCTTCAAAAACGGCACACTTTCACCGTGTACTGAAAAATAAATGATTACTATAAAGTAAGTAAAATGGCTCCCACTTACTGAATGCAGTTTCGACGTGTGCAGGATTTAGGAAGCTTGACAGAATGCATCTGACCGTGTTCACATGACAGTGAAAACTGCTATGCCAACAGGATCCAACATTTCTTCCGTGCATTTATATATCTAAATGCATACAACATATGCCCCGGTAAACCCGTTTAAAACAGTTCCGAACCATGCTGTAGAATACACAGTGGTGCATAAACGCGAAAGCAAAACGATTTCAGTGTCTCCGTTTCTGAATCCATGATACTAAACTATCTTCGCTGATCGTTTTGCCACAGTGTTATAGTGGTTTGCAATTTGGAAGGTCGGTAAAAAGTATTACCAAATTACGCTGAATGTAGCTTCACTTCTTGTTGGAAGTGTTCGAAACGAAATGTTACCCCCCCCCCCCAAAAAAAAAACAGTCATATGATTTCCAAGATAGGCTGTTCCCGTTGACAAGGGTTGTTTTATACCATGTTTTTGAAGGGGCAGCAATGTCTCCGGATCAGTGAATTAACTCACTGTAAACGTTTGTCTGAGTTTGTATTAGAGCAATCGACTGTACTCGAAGTTCATTTCAGCGAATTTATCAGTCCCATTGTTGCCCTCGTCTGCGAAATCGTAGTTTATGCAGTCTGTGTGGTGGACTTTGCCAGTACAAATATTTTTTTCGCAGTCGGTACAAAACCAACTGAAGGTCTTTATCGTCCAAATCCTTATTTCAGCACCGGGGCTTTTTATATCCGTATTGTGTCAAGTTCCATAAGTGAAATGGACTCACTGAGGGAAGTAGAAGACAGCTCGGAAAAGAGATATGATTCCAACTTACAGCAACAACCTATTCAAAAGTTAACCAAGATGGATAATAAATTAGATAATTTCTCTAGTGCATGAGAAGTGTAAATGAACTGAGATTTATTTGAGAAAAACTTCGGGAAATGAGCACCTGATGACAGCACAAGGTAAAAGGACTGAATAAGGAGGTGAAGTATGAATACTCGGAGTTGAAATCATGCAAAAAGCTGAAAAGCTTTCCACTGTCCCCTGGAATCAATATTCAAACTACTCTGAAAAACACACTAACCTCAGGCTCCTTCAGAACTGGAGCTTATCGAAAATTTCCCAGGAATTGTTTTACATTTTCAGTAAATTTACTCGTAAGCCCATAAGAAAACGCCGTATTTCTGCCTACTTCATTTACCAAGTGGTCGGCCGTATTTTGTACTCTATTGGTAACCAGTGTTATCCTTTATATTTCAAATAAATGCCCCACTAGCAAGCACATACATGACCCGTAAAATTAGTCAGCAAGGACTCGTACGCATTTATTTAAGAGGTGCAACATGGTATTGCTTAGATCTGGGAAAGCTCAGGGTAGAAGTTTGCCTGTTTAACCTTATTCCATACGAATAAGAGCAGTCTTCTTTGTGTGAAATTCATCAAGTGAGTACAGAAATTACCAATCATTCTATGAACTGTTCAGTTTTCTATTGTAATCCAGCAAAAATACCCAGGTTCAATTTATTCAACACAAGGAGTGCATTAAGAAACATGTTGAAATCTGGGATTCAGTCAAGCAGAGTGAATACTGAAACACTTAAACAACCACAGTACTTTATTCTTGAAAACAAATCACAGATCGTTCTCTGTTACACATCATTGTGTAACTTGACATAATAGTTCATTTTGATACAGTAAAAAGCATTTTAATAGAATTCTGATCTGTCTACCTCAAAAGCCATATTTTACAGTGGTCATTGAAAAACAGTACTGAGCACTTCTTTAAGTGCATTCTGGTGGAACAGCTGACTTTTATCAATTATCCCGACACATACTAAAGGGATAGAATTAATCAGAAAGCTCTTGCGACAGGTCATTTTGTTTTGAGACCGTTGGATCACGAAACAAAGGAGGGCAAATACACTCCAACACAGTTGGAAGTTCTCTACAAAATTTCTATTTTCTGACACTCAGCAGCAGTTTCTCAAGTCAGCTAAGCGCTGAGTCAGCACCACCTGATTCATAGAAGCTCATAATAGTGTTACCGAATATCTCATACGGTTTAAAATGATAGACTTCATACATTTTCTGCTTCTTTTCATACCATGAACTTTATTTTCGTTTCGGCCAGCTAGATGTTCTCGTCAATAGACCAAATGTCCACAAAATGTCCACTAGAAAAATTCCATACTAGAAAACTTGAACGACTTGATCTTCGCTTTAGAATCAAAGTAGTCCTACTCACAATGACAGAAATTGTACAAATTCATTGTGAATATCGCTCGTGTCATATCTATGTATGGATCCTGAATAGAAACCAATAAAACATTTGCCCAGTAAGCTAGGGAATATAGAACTAAACAAAGTGGAACAAGATAGAACAACTGCATCAGTTGGACCCACAAAATTCATAAACTTCAAGAGCGTTTGCATATGCAGTCGAGTGTTTGTAAAGGACTGTAAGATGGTCGGGGGAAAGGTCACCCACGGTAACCGATAATTTGACTGACCGCCAACATTTCTGACAAAGCTGTGTCACCGGAAAATTAGCACTTCTCAATAAAGTTTACGTGGTTTAGGATTTCTTCGATTTAGATTTGTAGGGCTTAGAAATATTCCTGAGTGCAATCAGGAATATCTGATTCTGATTGATGCAACTACAAAAAAGTCCAAAAAACGATACTTATTGCATGGAATGTTTGTCATTTGGTGTAATAACCTGAGGGAAGAAGCATTATTTTCGTTGCTCCCCAAGTTTATTATGCACCCATAAGAAAGATATTGTACCTCTCGGAATATGGCACTTCATAATATATTTTCGCAACCTAATTGTAACTAATATTTGCCACAAAACTTTCCACATGTAGCGCATTATAAGTCTTGTGAGCAATGTCTAGTTCGGCCACGTATACGGCTTAACTTCATTTGGAAAGAAAAGCGATGTGCCAAATAAACAAGTCAATGACACGTTTCCATCATCAAAATAAGTCACAAGAAATTGTGACCAAATTATTCACCTAAAGGTTTACATTGTGCATGTTCTGCATAATACGAATAATGGAATTTGCAACCGAAATGTGAACTCACCATAATTTTCAACACTGGGTGGAATGAACCCATTCACTGTGATCAGAAATTGCATTGTACGATTTGTTTTGACCTCAAAAGACAAGTATGAGACAGAACATTCTATCCAATTTCCCGCAGAGAAACAACTTCTATGGTCGGCACGAGATAACTTCATTATATTGAATTATTGGTGGCAGGACTAGCAAAATTTTGGTTTTACATGTAATTCAAAGTAGATGAATGTTGGATTTATTTGAACAGGGTGGTTTGTTCTGTCTGTATGGTGAAGTATAGATCGGATTCAAATCCTTCTGCTAACCATGATTCCACATTTGGCAACCCATGATTGGCCGCGATCCCATTACTGAAATGCTGTATCATTTCCGAAGAACGAATTGAAAATACCAAAACACCATTATTATCGTCCAATCTATGATGCATCACGTGGAAATTGTAATTTGGCAATCCCTTTTCCGTTATCCCTTCTGGTCAAACCAGGGTAAGTTAAAAGGGTTAAAGGAGATTACGTGATTTTGGGACCAAAATAGACACAGCTTCAGTTTAAATAAGAATATTATATAAATATTCACAAGTTCGCCCAATTAGTTGATGTGTCTACAAGAATGTCTTGGTCACTAAGAGGTGATCATTCCTGAATGTTTACAGTTCAGTCAATTTGGTCAAGCTGAAGCTTGACTGACTGATAGATTTCTCCGGTCCCGGACATCTTTTTAGATTACCTTGTTTGTTGCATGATGGTAGCGTAAACTGCTTTAGATCGGTAATCTAATCCTCTGCAGGAGTCTTTGAATGCCGGTCGTGCTTTAGGTAATTTTCTGTCGTCCGTGATTTACGAAGGAATTCCTCATTCCGATCCCGAAGTTTAACTAATTTCCAAGGCTAAGTGTTAGCTTACAAAGGCTCCTTTTTGAATCCCATACGAATCCTCGAGCTTGGCAAAGAGTTTCGAGCATTTTTGAATGAAGTCAGAAATCGTGTAAACCTCTGTTGGGGTCGTGTGTTACATTTCGATTGCTTCACCTTCTACTCAGACTACTACTTCCGGCTGAACAAGTCGAGTGTATCAAGCAAAGTAGACGGTAAGTCTCGATATCGCACCTCGATATGATTCGTGGATCTGAGACTGTTACCTCGTACCGTTGGACGGTATCAATATTCAGGCGACAGTTACTTCGCAGGTGACTTCCCCACAAATTCAGTGGGCGCGAGCAAATGTTTACTTCTGCTGTAATTTTTACCGCACTTTTCCAACAATTTTCAGATTGTACTCGGGTAAGATTTCCTAACAGTTACACGATTATTGCAAACAAATTAACGGAAAAGAACACAAGAGGTGAATAATACTAGACTTACCAACGGAAATGATATTTTAAACAAAAAAAGCTTTGTGAAAGCAGATAGTTTAGGAAGTACATTTTGTATTTACGTAGAAAAACTAACTACTGTTGTTAATCATTCTTGTGGGTCGATGTTTAGAAATTTATCAAAAAATTGTCACCAAAGTGGACTTATTCACACGTACACAATAACTCATCATGCGTGCAACAAATCCACATTGTCGATACGAACTATAAATTTCAAGGGCCAGTTGACTTGTCGTGATTCGGTTTGTGGGCTATTCTGACAGGTAGTAAATCGCTGGAACTCCCTATTCCTATGGGGTATAGTAAAAATGCGGTACTGATTTCTTTTTATTCACTATTTGTTTTTCCCATAAAAAGATTACAATAGAGAAGGTTTCGTTTGTCCACAAATACCAGCATCATCAGACACAGCAACCCACATTTTGTCTCGTGTCTATTTTAAGAGCATACTCGAAAAATCCTCGAGTGAAAAATGTAGGTGTGAAAATTGATATTACTCATTAGTTAGGGCAAATATTTGTTATATTATTCGGAAATGGTTTTGGAAACAGTTCCTTGTGTGGGCTTGGTACCTAGCATATTTCTGTCCACTCTATTTGGATGGTACAATCTGGTCTTAGCTGCGCACACGGGACAGGTCGGTAATAATCATTTCTAAAGCGACTCGTGCATGGTGCTCCACCAGCTTAGGGTTGTCCTAGGGCGGTCGCATAGAATGCATAATTGTGATCACTTGCCTACAAGATGCAGTGTGTGCACCACGTATCCGAGACTTCGTATTTCGTTAATACGTGATCATATACACTCGAACCAATTTTGGATGACTAATTTCTAGAACAGCTGCCTTTCCGCTTGGTTACTGAGTAGATGAGAACAGGTAGCTCGTCTTACCAACCCGTTCGTGATTTTATGTAGCTGTTCATACACCATCTCATCCAGAGAGATTTTCCTTTCTTTTAGAGCCATATATTAGCATAAAATCTTATCGTTTATGAACACACAGTTATGGAACTTCTCTTCTGTCCAGTGTCAATGTTCTACTTCCACACACACAGTTTTCCCCATATACTTCTGCAGTATGCTTCTTGTTCTCATGTTAACTAACCGGATGGATCTGCCCAGTCGAGTTTGGTTGCTGTATTATTCGTGTCAGACAATTAGTTTTTATTGCAAACACTTCCATCTGAATGTCGTTAGAATTAGAGGATAAGTTCCGAATCATCTGCCCGGCTGTTTGGGGGGAAATGCCCTGTGAGATTAGGCCAAATGGAAGAACTATTTTTCGAAAAATCCCCATTTGCCCGGTTTCTTCTGAGTCGAATCTGAGCATCAAATACAAATATCGTCCAAAGATTTTTTCTAGCCCGTTTCGTAGAAGTATTTCACTGGTGTTTGATTAGTTCCACAAACACTGACAATGGTCTCCCGAGGTGAGTTCGTTTACGAATTTCCTTCTCTTGGATGTTGACAAATTCGAAGAAATGCCAGAGACTGCGGTTAAAGATAGGTTTCCAAAGGGACTTCTTTGTCTCATGCTTGAAAATGTCTTTTCAACATATAGTTCTTTCAAGGGATTTGTGTAAATGTAATTTTACAGATTAAGCTTATTGTTATTTTCTCAAAGGAAAATTCAAGTAAGTTCTTATAATTGTTACGTCCATTTTATATTATGAGAAATGCAATACTATTTAAACAAAAAACTTATTTTTTCAAAGAAATTAGTTGATATAAGTTAAGAATGTGTGGATCATTTGTTGATTCCGGCCCACTCTGAACTGCAGAAACATTTTCAGTAAGAAGAGCGTCATTACAGAACAACATCCGCTGAATTATTTTCAACAAATTACAAATTTATGCTAGTCAGAACAAACATTGGAAAGTTTTGTAAAACTATCCTCTAAAGCGGGTTTCCAGGAAAACCATGAAAGGATTTGTGTGTGTGTGTGTGTGCTTGTGACTGAAACGTTGGCATGCTGCTTTCATGATTCATCCTTATAAATATAAATAAAAGTGCAAATGTGTCCACGTCTCGTGTGTATGTGTTTGTCTGTGATCAACAGGAATAGAAACAAGTGCGAATGAATAGAACGTACAAAAAATGCAGAATAGCTCAGGTCAACACGGTCCTCCAATCCAACCGGATGACATGGAATGTGATATTGGTTCTCGCTTGGTTTATTGCTAATGCATAGTCAATGCAATTACGCGTTTATTCTGTCAAGTTATTGTCTAACTCTAGCCGAGATTATCTGGGAAACAGTGTACCGGAAAACCAACACGATTGAGCTAAGTCACAGTTAAATACCCATTGAAATCACTCAACTTAACTCATGTCGCTAACATCACAGTTTTCCATCCCAACCATAGAAAACAACCCTCAAAATACCCGTCTGTTCGAATGCAAAATATCTGGCAGCACATCAACTGCGTGATCGCAGTCAAAGGAGATTTATCAAAATAGATCATAATATCTGATATGTGTGCTACGCATAGCTTTCAGTTTCATGTTATCCGTTTGTCCAATTCATGGTTCCCGTCTCACACCAGAGGTTCACATATGGTATTGAAGTGATGATGCATGAAAAACCGTGCAAACCGACCAAGTAACATATGGTAGCAAGCTGTCAGTAGTGGTGGTAAGGTTCCCCTTTTTGAAGTTGGATAGTGCAAAATTACTTTTCTTCAAGAATCCGCAGTGTAATGTGAGAGGATTGGAGTGCAAATTCCTTAGTATTGCCATCAAAAGGGTATAATATATACATATAAATATACTTAACATATTCAACAGACATATCACAACTACGGAACAATTAGGTAATAAATACGATCTCCACTCCAATCGTCCCCGTTTTCACAATGAGATTCTGGCCTTCTTAACGAATGATACTTTCCGGTGACTCTTTTCGAAGTACTAGGATGACTGCATTAAAATCGACTCCAAATTTCCGAGAAACCGAAACTTTGGTCGTATTTTGGGATTTATGTATCCTGAATGTTGCCTACATTCTGGAAGACTACCTAGGTGATCATCAACCGTTGTAGTAAATGCCACCTGCAAAAGAAAGTATGTTGTTTGCTAAAAAAAAAGACGCTGAAATGCTACGTCAGCTATCGCTTTTATAAAATGAGCCGAAATGTACTCTATTTTCTACAAAGATTCCTTTTTTGGGTGATCTGAACAAATTTGTTTGCCCCTTTTGTGGGTTGGTAAAGGAGCCCACTAAAGGGAATCGAAATATTTGCTATCGTTATTTAGCCTATTGCACCGTACTCACCATTCGTTGGTTTTGTGAATCTCAGAAATGCTCCCCAGTTGTATATTTCACTTAGGTTCACAAAGCCTTGCCAACATGATCTGACTTATTTATGCAATCAATGCACATATTTCTGCACTGATGAGTACAGAGATGACAATGAATTGTCGTACCGTAATGACTACTCATGATTTCATGTATCACTCGCTTCGAAAGAAATCCACGAAATACTTAACATATTTGAATTCTGCTTTCCAAGTGATTTTCCTTCTAGCCAGCACCAACTGCTCAAGTGTCAGTTTCCGATGTGATGAGAGTAACGTGTGATTGCAGAAGGAATTTGTGGTCAATTCTAGTTTGTTTAACAATGCCCCGTGGAAATAGACGTTAGTTTGCACACGTGTCTTAAAGTTTTTTAAGGGATTCCTAATTATACCACCGCTCTTTAGCCTAAAACCGCCGATATTCATGTCAAAGAATTCAGCCGCTGCACAAGATATATATATATATATATATATATATATATATATATATATATATATATATATATAGTTGCTATCATACCTACTACAACACAGATGAAGAGTAGAATAAAATACTTGGCCGATTCCAAACACAACTTATGAATAAAATTGAATGATTCTATCGATTTACTGACTGATTTCTACTATTCTTTTTAAATATCAAGAAAGAGCCCATTTCTCTGGTACGGAATCCATGCGGATTTCACAAAAATATGTGCCTGGTGGGCTGTAAAATAAGTGTACAATAATTACCCTATCTAGGAAAGTACCGTTATTTGTTTCCACAATGTTCTTTACGAAAATGGTCATAAGTAACACATATTCTGAGTAAACTTGGATGTTTAAGCTGGCCAAAGGAAATCAAAATCACTGGAACTTCAGGTGATCCAATCAGGTGAATATAATATACTTTTGATGGTCATAGTTGGATTCGTTAAGAAAAATGCACTGACAGGCGTCCATGCAGTGTGGTTGCCCAGGCGTGTTTCAGTCAGATAGTCATTGTGTAGCAAACATTATTGGAGCTACAGAAGCACTCCTCCCAATCATGAATTAATTCCTCTCTAGAACAACAGTTCCGTATTTTTTATGTTCATTCATCCGTAATAGTGTGAACACAGTCAGAAGCGTTTTTCGTTATCCAGTTAGACCTAATTTCAATCACAGATAACAGTTCGGAACAGTTAAATAAAATTCAAGAAAACTGCTTTGAGATATACCTTAGGTTTCATCAGCACGTGACCCTTCCGATCACGTAATAACTGAAGAGTTATCGTATGAACTGTGCATGTTCCGTCGGTGAGACTTTCGAAATGATTTTTCAGACTCAGTTTAGTAAAGTTGGTTGTTATGCAAACCATGTGCGACGTGAAAAATTGAGAAGTTATTGGGACGGGAAGTCAACGGGTCAATCAGTAACACTGGGAATGGCAATCGTACCGATTTACAGGAAAAGTAAGAAGTCCTCTAGTGGAAACCATGGAAGAAATATCCGAATAAGCGTCGCTCCTGAAATGTCTGCCGATAGTCCAGTGTCTCTGAAAGGTGTGTGCGTGAGAATCATGCCAATTTCAGACCCCATCATAGTTGTGCTAACAAAACATTCACAACTCGAAATGTTATACGGTACAGGCACAGTTTCCAAAGGCCCACCATTTTTGTCTTTCGTGATCTGAAAAGGGCGTTCAATTCAGTTGACCTAATAAATTTCTCTGGTATGGCCTCTAATTGAAGGATTTGTCAGATACATTCGTTTTCACTTTCGGTGCTTGTACTCGAAAAGTCGGAGCCGAGCTGGTGCTCATGGCTATCTTTCACTGTTGTTCTTCAGGTTCGCAGTATATCATTCTTCTCCTTCAAATTGGTAATTTGAACTGTTCTCGAGATGGTCCTATCCTCATGTGAGAATGGCTACACTGATCGGTGTCTAGTCTGGCTTAGAATATGCCGGCGATTTAGAGCTTCCGACTGAAGGTCCATCAAAGATGAACGTTAACCTTAAAAAGACTTAACAACAGTGTATCAATGTTTGGGTTGCTTTTTGCTCCTCTACAGAGTAAAGTACGACTGCAGAGCTAGATCGCCCCTACACCAAATCTGCTTCTGGCAGAAGAAGCTCTAGCTGAAGTGGGTAAGTTTTGTTATCTAGGCTGTTATATCCCACCTGCCTTTTGGAAGAATTGTTATGGCGTATACAGAAGGCGCGTTTATTTCATGGAAGCTCAGCTATCTGAAGCGCAAGCATGATATCCTTTCATCTATTGAGCCTCGCGTGTGCCATTACGAAGTTAGATCCGTGCTTTCATTCAGCTCCTAAACCTGTCCGTCAAAGCTAGAAGATACTTCAGAAGTGTTGGAGTTTGAGCAGTGATGTCTTACTAGGTGCTAACACCGTGATAGCAACGCGGAGATTGAGCGTAGGACGACTAGGATATCTGTTACTCCTGCTCTCTGATAGACCTCCTAGGCGTACTCTGTTATTCGAAGCAGGTATTGACTGGGAAGCAAGTCAGTGTGGTCTCTCCATACGGCGAAACGTTATGAAAACCCTAACCTTTAGATCTGACCAAGTGGTACTTGTGAGAATTCCGGGTCAGGGTTCGAGAAACCCACCCACAAGATGGTATATTTATATATACTTCCTGGTAGGAGGGGAGCGCCAACGAAAGCAAGTGTTGATAACAGCTTCTTCATACTCTTACGACTGGTCACGTACTGACAGCAGGGTAGCTTCTTTCAGCCTTGCCTAGTACGTGCGAACTGACTACGGAAAGCTATACGGTGAGCAGGCATTCGGTAAACACGTCCAAGCTGTCAAAAAAAGGTGTAAAGCAATAACTTCAGTCAGGTAGATGGCTAAAATTACGACAAAGAACCTCGTCAGAGCTCTCTCGATATTCTTACCGGATGCAACCAGACACCACTGGTCAAACTCAGAAGAGCACCGAGAATCTTCAGTGCGAAGAGGCTAGGACTCACAAAAGTAAATGCGAACATTACAAACTGTGGGGTAACAAACTCACTTTCTGATGGAGGGTTGGATATCATGGCGGCGACACAGCTGTCGCTGTTTGACAAAAGTTGCTCTGACTGCGCTGTTTGTGAAGTGATCTCTGACGCCACCTCAAACTGTAATCATACTTTCAAATTACTTGATTTTACTGAATAACTAGATGATCACAGTAACGGGTGGATGCTGGGGTAGGCTCCTGATGGTCTTGCGAAAGAGTCTTACACTGGGAGGCACCTATCGGCTCATGGGGTGTTGGGCCGCCTGGGAATTATCACTCAGCGAGGTGATATCATCGGCATCTTCCAAGTCAAAATCTGTTCCCTGGGAGGAGTTTGACCCCACTTTTTATAGGACCGGAAATTGCGCTCCGCTGAACATCCTCTATGGCAGAGATAAAGGGAAGTGAGGATACAGGGCAACCCTGATTTATTCAGCTGGAGACAGCAAAGGTTGCAAAAGATGGCCTTAGGACCTAACCTGAACTGAGGCGTGACGATACAATTATTATAGGACTGACAAGTACTTCTCAGGTACTTCACTTCTGAACAAAATGTTCCACAGTGCAGTCCCATCAGCATACTCGAAGTTCGCGCGTACTTCTGAGAAAAAACATAATGGCTGGCCTTTTCAAAGGTCTAACGGTGTTTTAGCAGCCTTCGGAGGGACAACACCTGATTGGTACTTCGAGGGCCGGCGCAAAAACTCAGCTCGCTCTCCACCAATCTACTGTTAACACGTTTGATTCAACCCGCGAAGTATGACAGAATCTCGAAGCTTCAACTCTATTGGGCTCAGGTGTATATTCTTCCGGTTGGCGCAATTCTTTTAAAAATGGGGGAATAATGAATCTCCCCCCACAGGGCGGGGACTTGCTCTGAGTTCCAGATCTTTGGGAACAGAACAAGAAGTTCTCTGATGGGATACACACTAACGTCTTTGAACAGGGTTAGGAAAAGGCCATCAAAACTCGGCTATTTTGACGTCTTAAGATTTTGATTTCCCTAGGATTCTGCCTCAACTGATGGTCTTTTCGAAACAAACCGCGAGTTGTGTGCCGGAATAGCTTTATATGAAGCTTCCAGCCGAGATCAAACGGCTGTCGTTAAGAAGACTTACAGATTCAGTAAAATTCCAAGATGTACCGCAGCAACGCGTCAAAAAGCAGCTCACTAGACCAACAGAATGCAAAGCATTCTTGATAAGCGACTAGTGCTAATTGATTTTATCCGGTGGGGAATGTTCTAGCTTCTCAGATAGCTAGTTTTGGAAGACGGACAGTCAGGCTGGTTTGAACGACTGATCACAGTCTAACCGCCATTGAAGCTAAGGTTTACAACGCCCACCGAAGCACATGGATGGCTTAGTGCCAACTGGTGAATGGTTGGAGTCAACAGGAGTGCTCCAGTGCGATCGGTATTCTTATATGCAACCCCACTATTTGTGGCTTATTACGACGTGTTCAATTCGGGTCCACTGCTGACTCGAAGGTGTCACACTAACAGTGCGCCCTTCGATGGACGGCCCTAAGTTTTTCGTCCCGTTTCTAACAGAGTGGATTTATTGTTACCCTATTCAGTTATCATGATTACAAGCCGCTCGAAGTCTCGACTGGAATTTTTGAATAATAAAATCGATGTCATGTGTCCATCCGATGTATATCCTTTGCCAATGGCTACTATTAGGGAAAGTTGGACAAAAAAACAGAAAAGTGCTGGGTGGCTAGCCACACTTGTCTCTATTACTCCATCTAGAATGACGTTGTTGTCTGCTATCAAGGGTGACTTTCGTTCTCTCTTCTCTAAATTGTAGGATTTACCAAGCAATTTAGGGACATGAATTCATGTTCATACGTGTGAGCTATGTGATCAAGAATCCTGGACAAAGGGGAGTGTTGATGACTGACTTGCATAGATAGATTCCAGAGTTATCTTCAAGATAGGGCGCTGAAGAACTAAACATACGGAGGTGGAGAGGTGACCTACGTCAGCTGAGCATGGAGTGGAAAGTCTACTGCTGTTTTCAAATACTCTACCAGAGATATCGAGTAACTTTTGACACAGTATTTCCCTAGATTTGTTCGCTTCAGAAGCACTAATAGGATTAACTTTTACATAACGCCTTTTGTGTGCAATCCAATGTATCCTTGTGTGACGCTTCTATATCAGTTCTAGCTCCTCTTTTAGACGAACCTTTGCATATGATCGCTGGTGATTTGAATCATGCCAATACTTATCCGCTTTGATCGTTCGGTTAACTGGTATCAATACCTCTCCTACAAGATGGAGCTCTGTGTTAGACAAAGTCATTACCCATCACCCTCGCTTCTCCCCTTAATTTGAAAGCTCCTGTCTTCTGAAGTGTCTATAGTTTGCTTCTTGAGACCGCAAATCCATCCACACACTGTCCTCAGATTATAAACGTCTTCATATCAGACAAGATTTTGCCTTCGTAATCTTCCTCCTCACAACCTGTTCTTTCTCAAAACAGCCATCATTGTTGCCTTTACATGGCTTTCCTCTTAGTCCCTAATCTTCCAGGTAGCAGTACTGTTCACTGAAACACTATATTCCATCTTCCACTAGCGTTGCTCCATTGGGACACTGTTTATCTCTGGTGGCAGGATTGCTTCGTCAACATTCAACGCACTCAGAAGACCAAAGAAAATCGAGTAAAGATCTCATTGAAATTCAGAATTCAAGAGAATTTCGCTGCCGATCAAGACAGACGTAAAGCGTTTGAGTGGTTCTTTTGCCAGAGATTTTCTGCAGTCCAAGAATCATAAACCCGTTTGGCATGGCAAATGACTTTAATGTGATCAGAGTCCAAAAGCACGAAAGATAAGGTTGATGTAAACCACCTCAATGCTACTTTTATACATCCCTCCAATGAGAGCTCTCTTTCATATTCCCCTTGTGTTCCTGCAGATCTGAAACCTTTCTCTGCAATGGACATATTTCAAAATTCTTCGCAAGTCCCAAAACGTTGTCAGCTGTTGGTCCTGATGGCCTTCCTCCAGTGATTCCCAAGTATTGTGCTGCTCAACCAGCCACGCCAATCACTACTTTTGATAAATGATTCTCTATCCAGCTGCTCGATTCTTGCTCTATAGGATCCAGTTATCATCATTCCAGTTTCTAAAGGCTCCAACACCCCTGGTGGAGTTGAATGCTTTCGCTCGATTGCCTTTCACATCTGGTGCCCTTAAAGTCACTGAAAAGGCTATTTTCACCAGTCTTCAAACGAATCTCAATGTTCCATCTGATCCTTTTCAGTTTACTTATAAACCCAAAAGATCCATCCAAGATGATGTATTCTGCTTGGTCCTTTCCAACACTGAATCTTCAAACAACTCTGAGCTGTCGGTCGGCTGCGTATTCCCTGAATATTCTTCAGTTTTTGATTCAGTACCCCAATTTCATTTCCTTCAGGAACAAGAAGCTTCCGATTGTCCGGCACTTCTTTTCTGGCTATCGAACTATTTTCCTAATCGAGTTCAGCAAATCAAATTCGGGTAGAACATCGCGAAACCTCTTATTAACTCCGGGGTGCAGTGTTATCCTACTTTCTACTGTCGACCTATATTAGCGATCTTCCGGCTTCTTCTCCATCTAACATATTCAATATGCTGATGGCGTTGTCTCTTGTCAAGTTATTTCAACTTACCCGGATTTCAGGAAATTCGATGAAAACCTATCTCGAATATAAAGTTTCGCTTCCCGTTTGTGTCTAAACTAAGTCCATCTAATTACTTCGAATGTGTTTTAAGTCTCTCTTACTCACGTTTCCCTCCGAATCCTGTTGCATTGAATTCCTAGTCCCTATTCGGATGCAGTTCCATCAAGTATCTAGGTCTTAGACTAGACACTAATTTGAGAAAGACTTCTCACATTCAGCATTGTGTCGGTAAACTGTGATGCCTGTCTTTCCAAAAACGAAGACTCAGGAAGCCTCGTAGACCAACTACAGATGCCTTCAAATCTATTCTTCAATGTGTTCTTCCGGTCTTATGTTACTGTCCTGCAGTAATTTTCCCCATCTTTTTGAAACAAGACTTCGAAGCCTTTCTCCGCGGTTCGGTATTTATTAGTTGCGTTTCATCCCTGTCCTCTGATTTTCGTTTGGATGAATTAGTCAACTAGCAAAATATATCTCGCGTAACCCTGGTCCAAAAGATATAACAGGGTCCAACGCATCCATTACACTCTGACTTATCTGTTTGTGGTTCTCTGCCGCCCACGGGATCTGAATTTCGGCACCTTTCTTCTAGAATCGTTCTGTACAAAATCTCTTGTGCCCCATATGGCAAGGATACTGACCAACAAAGACAAGAGTAAAATGAAATTATTTTCTAAATTCAGTTATTACTTTCCTTTCATTTTTCACTCCTATATACCTTTGGCGCCAGTGTTGCGCTTTTTACTCACTTTTACTGCAGTTTTATCTGAGCATTTTTGACAGAAATGTAAGCACGCAGATTGCGAAAGTCTGTCACAAATACAAATGCAGATACAAAAGATGCCTCGTGGCCTACCGTCGTTTGGAGCTTCCGAAGCACGTACTGGCAAGGAACAGAAGATAATCAAAGCACAGAGTCAAAAGCTGTTTCTCGCTTTCCGAAAGAAAGGAATCTAGACCAAGAGGACCTCCTAAAGGCGCCTCGTCCGAGGACAGTAGACCTACTCTAGCATTTATATCTCCTGATAAAATCACAAAATCAGCCCGGCCTACCTTAAGCATGATGTCATGGAGTTTTAGGTATGAATACTTTGATTTCATCTGGGCCGGAAATCGGTGAGTGTATACTCCAAAACTGCAGACAAGTCGAGTATGTTACCCCAGCGACTACTCACTAAGTCTCACTGCGCAAAACACGACATCTATAAAGTTCCAGTCTTACAACTCGGCTTCAACCCTCTCACCGTGAACCAAGCAGGACAGTGAACTGCAGCCTGAGGTTCATCAGGAAAAGGTAGGTGAAATTTTGCGGAAGGCTTAGACGGAGGCTCCAACCAAATTAAGGAAATGGGTTCTTGAATGCTAGTCTCATGAACCTAATGTACATTGATAGCAAGGGATTCAAAAGTGCGAGCTAAACCCGGCTGTTTCTTTGTATGCATCATGGTTTGCATTTTGAGCACGGCTAGTCTGAAATGTCATCGAGGGCGATGGCAGTGGAATCGGTGAAACTTGGTAACTAGTCGAGGAAGAATAAGACAGTGCTTAATCAAGACCTCCACCAAAGGCAGTACAACTATTACGTGCAACTGAAGTTCCCCGTTTCAGGGAATAAAATGTCGGAAGGGATTAGAGGCTGAAGAATAAAGGTTGTTTTTTACGGTGTTTGATAATAAGCAGTGCGCGCGAGAAAAACAGTTAGTCATAGTAAGGTTATTATTGTTTGCTTTGTGGACTGTTGTATTGCTCGGTCGCCCTGTCCAGAGTATGTCTTTTTGTTTGAGGATGCACCTCTAGCCTTTGCTTTGTCAAGCGCTTCCGGCAAGGTATCAGCCTTGGCCCAGATGAACCCGTGGCAAACTAATGGTTTATTCTCATCTTCTGAGAAATCCTGTCTGTTGAGGGGGACATAACAAGGATCTATTGCTTGATTTGGTGGTGGACGATACTTGCCAAGTTACAGTGTCATCAGCAGATTCGGGATATTCTACAGGAGGAATCGTAGCCAAGCTGAAATCCCATCAATTCCTCAAGCACTACCGCCGATGGTCCAGGAAGGCTTATTTAGTAGGTACACTTTATTCACCTTTACCATCGGAGTGGCCGCTCTCCAGTCCGCTACCTGGAGAACAGCCCGGTAGCATGCAGCCCAGTCAGGTTTAGACAACTGGAGAAAAACATTAACAGCGAGTTATTCCGTGATCGGGCTAAGTGTCGCGAGCAGGAGTTTAGGTGTATTCGGACGTTTTCTTCTGCTTTGTGATTTCCACTCCTCTTTTTTACTTTGTGCTTCTATTTACTCCTCCCCCCTCCACTTACCTCTCACAATAGCCCACTTGTTATCCTAATGAATTACACTCTTGTAAAGCCAACTGTGAGCAACTAATTGGATCCCGCGACTTCGCTCTTCATCGCATACATAGAAATGTTTCGCTCACATGACTACATACCAGAAATTTTTAATGCAAATCGAACGAGTGCTCTTACCGGACAACTAGATGGAAGGACTTTTTACGGACAACAGCTGTTCTCTTGAATATCAGTTCGTCGTGTATCTTGAATCATTTGATAGATAACAACACGTTTTCAGTGATGAGTTGAGCGTTCGCTTTGTATGACGAAACTTATAATATTGCAGCTAATCTCCTACTACTCATAGGGTGATCAAACTGCGTGTGTTGTTTAACGGAATGCCAAAGCAGTACTTTGGCCCCTACAGAGATGCTGTTCATCACAAGATTCCTCTATATGCGGGAAATGCTCTGCTAACATTTAGTGCAACTGTGAGAAGTGCGCTATATCTTGTAGTATATAAGTTCAACCAACTGTTGAGAGCCAGTCCGAATAGCCTTGTGGTTTGGCGTTTTACTCCCAGTCATCCACCTTGTGTTTAGGTCTCCACGGGGGTTCAGTGATGTGAAATGTGGATGATTTCTAACAAGGATGAAGCTGAATTACAGTGCTTTCATGGTTTCAGTGATGGGTCTGGCGCTGGTACAGCATGATGAATCATATTTTACCAGAGATATCTTGGAATCTTTCTACGTAATACCTTGTTCAGTTCAAAAAATGGCTTCTTCTGACCCATAATAATGGAAAACTTTTCGTACTACTGATTTGTTCATCATCAAAAAATTTAATTCAGTAATCTAAATCATACCGTCAACTAACTGTTGGAGTTCAATTTTTCGTACTGACTTCAGATAACGCAATGGTCGGTGTGAACATTATAACGGAGGAAATGTTTTTATTTTTTAACTTGTCTGAAGATCCCAAGCGACAGATAAAAATGAGGAAAAATAAATTCCGTGGTCGACAAGGCCGTTCTAGAGGCACTTTATGTCCCGGTTGACCGGTCACTTGACTGATACCCTGGAGAATTTTCTACAAATCCCCTATTCGAAACGGCGCTGGCAACACGTAGCCCACATGTGAAGCAAACGTATTGATTGTTTCCGCTCAGGTGATAAATTTCTCCGAGGCCAACGACTTTAATATTTGTCAAATCCACTGATTTATTCTACCCTAGAAACCATAAAATATCAAAGATTACGAAACAGAAATCTTAGATGAAGAGTGCAAAAAGCCCTGAATACGAAGTCTCATTTGAAGCAAGCTTCATGGTGAGAAACTATTTTTCACTCTCCCTTTCAGACACTAGCCTGGGACAACTTTTACAATCCCACTTGAAAAACCAGTTTTGCGTGTTGATTTTGAAACCATTATATCAACTGTAATCTCATTTGAATCGAACGGAGCTTGCACGGATCGAGAGTCTATTTTTAGAATCACATGAAATAATTAGCAAGAATCGTCGTGCGATTCTAAAATGGACTCTCCATCCATACACGTTCTATACAATCCAAATGAGATTACAACTGTAAACTAAATGTGGAATGCTCAAGTTTAGGGATGATTGGGCAGAGGAGTACCGGATACTCATACCTGGTGAGCGGCAACAACCACGAGACCGATCATGTGTTTCCGGGGAAATTCTGTCCTGTCATCCAGATACAATACAGTACTACTCATATTTTGAAGTCTACTACTTCAAAATTCGGATTTATCTTTTCGTGGTGCCTATTTTCAGGGATAAAGTACCCAGGAACAACAACCGTGAGAACAGAGAGACAGATCACGGTAACCTACACTGCACAGATGTTCTGTACACCACCTGTTGTGAATCTGAAATTGGAGAGGGTGGGTGGGTGACCAAAATGTTATATTCTCGTATGATATATCATACGTGGACAGAAACAACCATGATGTGGTAATTTTTAGTAATGTTCATTTTGTATCTCACGACGCATGTTATAATCTGAACTTTATGTTATCAAAAGGGGAATTTTCGATAAATGTATGGAGTTAATTTCATGATGTAGTTTGGCGCTTTGTTTACGGTTAGGAACAGTAGTCGCAGTAGTAACCGGTAGTAAAAATTTCCTAATTGTGTATGGATCATATTGCCTGACTCACCTCTCACAGTTAAAATAAAACACAAAAATAGAATTCTTCGAAATCTCATTTGTACTAAGCCTGAAATCTTTTCTGTCAACTGTATGCATTAGTCTTTGATTTACAATATTTTTTTGTGAAAAAAAGATTTACTTCAGCCTTTCAAAAGTTTTCCGGTGTAGTATGTTTTTGCATTCTTCTGTGCATCTGTTAAGGCAGAATTTTTCGGCCGATTCACCGAAATACTTCAGTGCAAGTGCAAATTTCTTCTGCGCAACTCTTCAGAGCGTGATTTTTTGAAATCTGTAATCCCATTGTTCTCTACATGTTGTTTCGCACTGTCCGTTATTAGTTATGCAGATCGTATTCATCAAAACTTTGAAAAGCTTGAAAAATCGAAATACTACTACGTCTGTTTGGAATGTGAAATGTTTAGCACATAAGGAAAATTTAAAGCAAAAGTCCAACCACCCCCCCATTCAATATTCAAAAGAAGCTTCATTTGCAGACTGAAGTTCGCTTTATTCATCAAGGACTGCATTACAATCAGTAGAAGTACTGACTTCAAAAAATGCATAGCTTCTAAATTATTCATGGACGTGTAACCTGAAGTGAATATCCGTATCGTGTAATGAATAAGCCGTCTGACGAAATTTTAACTGCGTGAGAGCCACGTTCATACCGTTTTTATAAGTCGAATGAGTAGTATTTTATTACGTGTTTGCGAATGAATGAAGTTGAAAGGGCTTATACCCCTCAGCCACGAAAGCTCACTGCCCTATTAGGGGTAACCGTCAACCAGACCCGGAGACTTGGAGCGATGGAGAACCATGAAAGGTCCCAATATCTCAGGTGTGGTAATGATCCGGACGACAGTGGATTACTGTCTGGGATCCGCAATATGATATCTTTCTAACTGACCGGTCGGTACTAATTACAGCTGGGATGGAGGGATAAATGCAGGATATGTGTGGACTTTAGCACAGGGATGCGTGCGCATGAAAACAAAATGAGAGAACTTTTACTGCTTTTCAGCCTCCACAGACTTGGATCACATTTAATTAATGAGTCTTCTTTATGCCAAGATTTAATTGAGTAATCGTGACCAAAAGATTATCCATCTGCAGCAACCATAAACATAAAACCAAATAAAAACTTGGGCGCATTGGCCCCGTACCTTGGTAACGGAGCATTCTCACATACTGAGCACCAGATATTGTCAAGGAGACATCTTTGATAATTCTGATGTGCGAATTTTGCAGAATGAAATATAAATTTGTCTAGGTAGGACAAAATCTTTGAAACAAAGGAGCTAGGAGGCTCTGCTACGATTTTTTCAATTAGCATGTCAAAGAAGCGTGTCAAAGATAATGCGGGAGTGATGTTTTCATAGCAGGACCTTCGGTCTGTAGAGAATTTCAAATATCACTAATATGGTACCGCCAAATTCACAAATACTAATAACAAACAAAAAGACAGGTCGGTCATTCTTGCTATATATATATATATATATATATATATATATATATATATATGCACTTCCGTTTGCATACACATTGGTAAATTTTATGTCGACCATTCCCCACTGGTAATATTTCACTTGGCCAAGCTGCTTCTGAATGGCCGACGCTTCTCTCTGTTCGTGAACATTAAGTGGTAAGGATCACTCAGCTGCAACCAAACCAATAATTACTTCTTATTCTTTTTATACTTCCTCCTTATTATTAATTCTTCTTTTGCTTTACGGCTATTCTTAGTCCCAAGCCGGTAGGGTTTTATATATATATATATATATATATATATATATATATATATATGTACATCGTTGTCGTAGTCGAGCCACATCACCCACCGGGTATTTGATATATATGTAAGGAAGGTCAGTGACAAGGCGAAACTATTATTTTCGACTACTTTCTGCAGTCGAGCGTGAATACTGGGGGTAGTGAATTTAACGATCCGTAGGGAACAAGGCTTGCCTACTTTGAAATCAGCTTGGTTTCAATAAGGGCGAAAGGAAGATATTAAAACTGGTTCCACTTCAAGAGGTGGGAAGGACAAACTGCGTCAGAAATTAGATCAGACGAAGGATCAATTTGGTAAATTGGAGAAAGACCTGAATGTTTTTGTTCACTACTACAAACAAAGAACTACGCGCTTTCACATCTCAAATGAGGACTTTGATCCGGATGACAGGATGTTAGACATATTTAACAGTTGGACGCCGCGAGCCGGAATCGAACCGGTGACCCTCCGCATACCGGGCAGATGCTCTACCAGCTGAGCTATCGCGGTCCGAACGGTCCGGTTTGAATAACGCTAGTGAATAATCGATAGTGCGCGAACCAATGGGCTCGCGGCGTCCGACTTTTCGATGTAAAGAATGCAAGTGGATTTTCCAAACACATACGATTCATGCTCCTCGTGCCAACATTACATTCTCTGAATATATTTAACAGTATTTGTGAGCAGTTTCTGCTAATTGTTATAAAGTTTTGTAAACTTTTACGACATCTGATGAAAGCAGCAAGGGCGTTAGGAACCCCATTATTATGGCAACCATGTGGACAGGTATTTCGAGTTAAACTAAAGTACAGAAAATGTTTATTTCATTGGGTGAGGTCAGTATCAGCAACCATGAAAACTAAAGCATAGCATTTGGTAGTTACATTCAGGTTGATATAGCTGTACACCGCTTTACATGGAAAGCTATTAGCGATCTGCAGAAGTCCTTCAATTTTCAGTCTAAATTATATGGTCAGAATGTTAACACTAGCAGACTTAACCAGTGGGCATCATGCAGATACCATTGATTTTGAATACTTCTACTGATCTCCATAAGGGATCAAAGGTTACAAAAATGCTCTCCTCGTCTATTATTTCCATCTCAGTTATTATCATAACTGCATAGGTACAGTGGATATGCATACAGAAAATTCATTCCATAAACTGATTTTATCTCGACCTCCGAAGAAATGTTGGTTATCTACGGATAGCCGTTCATTAGCCTCCATTTTCAAAGGAGTAATAGAAATGCGTATGTTGGTAAATGAAAGATATGCGAACATCTATGGCTGAGAACGTTTATTATTGATATACCGTGGTTGGTAGCATCAGCAATTTATTAAAATCAATAGAAATATCATGAAGATTTATTCCGTAGTGAAGAAAATTTACTCGATCAAACTCATGCACGAGAAGCACAGAAAGAAAACGTTTTCGGCTTTAATTGGCACGCGCAAGCTTCGCCTTAGAAAATTTCTCTCCGTTTCTAGCGAATTTTTACTCATTTTGAAAACCTCGCTATCGAACGACTCTCTTAATGAATCAGGCTAATGGCACGCAACAGCGAGTTGGTTTGTTCTCCCTGATTCGTGTTGCACGAATCCCAATGTGGTTAGGCTCAAAACAATTCCATTATTTATTGAGATTCTGGAGTGGATTCCGGTCGTGCATGTTCCCACTGCGTATGTGTCCACAGATATTCGCACACAACATTGAAAACAACGGTCATTAGAAAGATATTTGAAAAATGCAAAAAAACCATAAATGTTTGAATGACGAACCGATGGCTAACAGGGGGACGTTCCTTGTTTCATGAATCGTTGACATGATTCTGAACCCCGCTTGTCCCAAATTCAAGAAAGTGGATTGGCAAACAATTCACAATGCAAAGATGCGAAATTATCTGTGAAATTCTCCTCTCACTTAGTTCAGTTGTTGAACCGGTGCTGGTAGATGAAACCCGTCCCATCTATAGTATATCAAGAAACCCAACAAAACGGTCACATCCGGGTCATCTTTTAGGCGTATACAATCCAGATTATCAATTCTTCTTCATACATATTCCTTAAACGTTGCAGCTTTTGGCTTAGAATCTGACCAGATATTTTACTAATTATGTTCAGTTATAGGTGGTAACCTCCTGAAACGAGCCTTTCAACTTAATAATGCTTCCGTAAATACTCCAGCGACGTGTAAAGAGTAAAAAATGACTGTTCTCGCTTTCTGCTTCACTTGATGGTCTCCAGTCTCGTTTCTAATTCTCTCCAGACTTTTCTCTTCAAGACAAACTGAGGCTAACCATTTATTTTTCGATGATTTTGTCACCCTGACTTAGTATGGAATACAGGTATTCAATAAAAAGACACATTTTCTGTTACCTGAGAGACAGATTTTCCCTCGTGACCAAGTTTCATTCGCATTCAGGTTTGCAGTAACTCATCGAACACACTGAATACACTTCGTTCTTCTAGTTGCTCATCCAGGTCCAAGAACTTGTGAATACCCTACCATTTCCGTCATCATTCCACCTGAACTATTTTCCCCATCCACAATATTTTAACTCCTCATACTGTTTTACTGCAAAATCACATTGTCACCCTCATTTTATGGTTGTTTTTAATTACATTTTAATAAAAATATGTATTTTTCTTCCGACTCCTTTGCCATGGACTATTTTCCGCATATCAGTTTTGCAATAGCGACCTGAATACTTTATGACAGCTTAAATATTTGATATTTATGCCTCTCTTCAGGCATCCATAAGAACCAGTAACCCAGAGAATCTACTTTCCTAAATCACCAAATGCCGGCCTATTTGTCATTCTGATATCAATAAAGCCCATGATATATGTACACATACAAAAGAACGAGTTGTACGTAGTCACGGTACAACCAATAAATGCACAAACATTTCATTCTACGTATATGAGAAACATAAAGTTTACGACAGTTCAGTTACAGCTCTTCATCTTGCTGACTGATACCGTACAGATTTTCTGGTTCTGGTCATAAGAAAAGTGTTCCCAAATTTCAACGTTCGACCGAAAGTCACTGTTGCAGTCAGTTCTCAAAGGCACCCTGTTTCTGGGTGGCCGGTGGGAGTGAAATACAGATAGAGGGAAATCTGATAATCGAGCTGGAGGCTAAAAATATTAGTCTCACGGATACATACAACCACCACCAACTAACAGCAACGCGAGCATCGACAGGGTTCGGTGAATAGGCAGAACTGTTTCCGGTTCAGGTTAACGGGACAAGACAGTCAGACCGGTTTGCTGAGTCAACTGGAAAATGTGTGTATTTTATAGTCGCACTTATAACTGACTCGAATTTTTCTGTGGCCTCTTTAACTGATTTTAGAGTTATTCTAATTTCCGGTAAAAAAAACCGGGAAACTTCGTTTTTCTATGAATAAGGTATCTCAGGAAATTATTCTGAATTATTGTACAGAGTACATATTGACGGGGCACGATTTTGTCATTTACGGAAAGCTACGAAATGGAAAGAACCGGACAAAAGATGCCCCAAAACCAGTTTGAGGTCTGCACACTTGATCATGATTTGAATGAGACGCGATACCGATGATATCATCAGAATATGAAGTTTTCGCTTTAACTCGAATTGTGAACTACACAATAGGTTGATGAACCGTAATTGGGGCTAGTTCTTCTGACAAACTGACAACATTTGAGTGCCAAGCAAACCAGATGTGCAAACTACGATCGGACTGGACGTGAAAAATCTTCGCCTTTAAAGAGTACATGGACTGGTCGGACTATAAGTTGTGCGCAAACTTGTTTGCCATAATTTCATTCTCAAACCCAAACAATCACATTCAGGTGGAAACGAACTGACAAGAAGAGTGGGAAAAGCTCTCGCTAAGTCGGTACTGAAAGATAATGGTTGGGGGCGGGAGGGGATGGACAAGTCAACTTCAACAAAGAATGAGAATAGAATCAAATAAAAAACATTAACTCACCTACAACTTGCTACTCGATTGTTGTGATGGGCTTATTCCGCAATTTGAAAGTATGCCTACTCAAAAACGCTGAAAAATCACCTCATAATATGACAACCATTTCAAGTCGGAGGTATATTTTCGTACCGAAATCCCTTCTGTCTTAGTTATAGCCTATTATTGAAAGGGAGAATTACGCACACTAAGGACATTTCGATATGCAGAACAATTTCCTCAACATATCACGTCTCATCAGTGCAATAAATTAGGCAAGATACTGGCTGTCATAAATGGGGCTTGTGAAATTGAGCTCTATTTAGATAGAGAAATAATGTAATCAGCCATTTACAAGGATTCCAGTGGTACATAAGGTAAGGTATAGTAGGTCGAAATATATACTATTTTACCTGACACTTCCTGACACACTGAAAAAGAAGTTATTTGCCAATCAGTGCTTTCTACGTTCAATTTATATTATCATAGCTCCTCTAGTCAACTAAAATGGGAGATACAACCTTCTTTCACTTGTGTAGGCTGGCGTTTTGAGCAGGGAACATATATATACATATATTTATATATATGTTCAAATAGGAATATACGTATACAAATATATAGGTATACACACAGATATATATATGTATAAATGACCCACTGAGATCTAACTCCAAGAAGGTCATTAGTGGTTCACTTCATATCAATTTTGCAAGAAATGTCATCGTTGTCTTCGGGTGTACCAAGTCAAGCAGAAAAATTGACTGCTGTAATGATCATCTGATCCCCTCTGAAAAGGTCCAATGTTTCTGGTTCTTCATTGTTTTGACGATTTCTTTAAGCTTTCCCCGAAACTAAGCTACTTAGTGTATACATCTGAAGAAACTGCTTGCGAGTAGTGTGTAGGATTGATGAATCTTTGTTTCGTTGACTGTCCTTTGGACTCCACATCTCACGCACAAACCTCAGATCATCCGAGCAACCTGCATTCGGAGGCCCCAGAGTAGAGTTTCTCTCTTGTTAGAGCTTATCTGGGAAGCACATCCTCCGCCACACCCCGGGTTTGAACCCGGGCCCTTTCACCCTGAAGGCGTGTGTGTTACCACTGCGCCACCCCTCTCCCGTCCGGGCTGATCCGAATCACCAAGTTAAGCTTGTTCGGATGTCGCCACCATTGAGAGCCAAAAATGCCGAACAGCTTCAAATGGAGACACGGTGCCTGACCAGTTAACTACGAGCGAATGCCTCCCACCAAATTATGTCTTTTTCACAGGATGGAGCCAACGTACCCATTCCAGTACTTCTTTTCCCTGAGCTTTGCATGAGAATTCACTTCAAAATTTGCTTGTTACATTATTCACACAATGTTAAAACTGGGCTTTGAAAGTAAATCGGTCAATACACGGTTTTGTGAGTCGAAACAATTGCACAAAACTGCAACCCACCGTAGAAAACAGAGTCAAAAAACGCAATCCGTCCCCTAGATATTCGTGTGAGTCATCGTGAATATGATGATACTTTGGCAGAGATTGAGCATAGAAGAACTTCAGGGGTCATCAGCGAAAACCTTCCACACAGCTAAGCACCACATGTTGTTCGAATCCCGGCCAGTGGTGTTTTTGCAATTGAAAGACAAAGTACCTGGTACTGCAGCCTTACTCTGTGTATAATCATTCATATGTTTCTGTTAAATAATGCACATCGGCCGCACGACCATGAGTTTCTCTGAAAGCATCCGCGAACACAACCCAGCACGGGTAGACAACGGATCAGTGAAGTCAGCCACAAAGGCGGTGGTTTCACACATAGCTCAGACTAACTAGACGGTTAATGTGGTAGAGGCTTTCCGTGCCTTGTACGCTGTTCGGAGTCGTCAGTCAAGACCGGTAAAACGTCTCATACCAGCTACAGCACAGGCTGTCGGAAGTCAACCACAAAACTCCCGCCCAACTACCTGTATGATCAGAGACAATAAGTAAGTAATCTTCCCCTCCCTTGGTCAGCTCTCTGACCTAGAACAGGCTCTTACCCAGATGGAAACTGGCAAAACGTGTAAAACAATCCACATCCGGTGTCGGGTTAAGCCTGACCCACACCACTGTTTGTGATCATAAATCCTGATCACTCTCATCTGTTTGTCATATTGGTCCAATCCCCTAATTGGTCGAAATATGCTGTGATGAAATGACATCAGTACGAATTACTAAAGCAGGCTTGTTCGCCAATCTGAATTCTCCAAATGCTTTCAACGGGGAGGTTCCGACAATTGATTTGTGTTTCGCTTTCTAATGTTATCTAGAACTAAATAAACACCTGCACTAATTTGTATACTCTCAAAAAATCCCTAATTTAAACGGGGTTGACAAATTATCCACAAAATTTTGTAGATTAGTATGTGATTCTTTGTAGCCTAGCTCAGCATCATCGGTAAAAATAATCATAGTGAAAACCCTTCACCTTTTCGATCGGTCCAACGTTTTTCTAATAAATTATACTGCTCACCCACTCTAGTTTAGGAAGCATATGGTATCCAACACAGCGAAATCGTTATTTGCTTTCCTGAGGCGATATTTCCCATTACCACTGGCTGAAACCACGGTTAATCTTAGTCACAAAGTTCGGTTTGCAGTTTTTATAAGTGCTGATTTGATTTCATTGATATTCATATGCAGCCTTGGATAGTTTTGGGCCCACGAATGGGTGCCATCCACGTCTCATTGGCGACCGGTACGTGGTGAAACCCAACTGTAAGCAGTCAGTTAACAAATTTCCTGTGGCGGCTGCTATATGTTAGTTTCATTTGGGTAGGTGAACAGTATGATCCACAAATAAAGTTCTGCGTCACACATATGGCGTCATTCTTCAACTGGTTGTACATACATTCTACTGAAGCCTGCGTTCGAATCCCCAGAGTCTTTACACATGTGGGTCAATTTCGGATGTTGCAAAAATGTAAGACCTAATTCCTATTTTCAAATGAGTGAAACCGGATTTTGTGGGCAATGTGGTTAGTGAAAGATCCAGTAAAATTCTTACTTATTTGGGGAGATGTTGTCAGACGCGTACTAGTGAGAACTTCTGCAGTAGAACCTTGCTTTTACCCATCCACTGACATCAATGCTAAGGGAATCTAACTTTGGTTTTGCAGTTGTTAGTAAGTAAAATCACTCTCCCGTTTTGATCCAAATGTTGAACAAAACTCATTTACCTGGTCACCTGTATCCGACCTTTTTCTCTGGTTCTCCGGCTTGTTTCTCAGTTTTGATAGGTTTCTGTTCAATCAACTCTGTTACTGATTACCAGTTGAACAGTCGATTCGATTTCAGTGCTTCTAATGCTTATGTTTTTGGTATGTTTGAAGTAATTTTATCTGACATGATTTTGATAGCAATTCATCTCGTTCCAGTTCCCCGTGGTACCCCGCATAACATTTCATGAGATTTTGTGCGGTGAGTTTTTTGTTTTAACTCGCAGGCAGTACCAGAAATCCCATTTCGACCAATCTCTGTTCATTTGTTCATTCCATTTATTTCCACCCACACACAGCTAAATGAACTGGGTGCTTGTGGCTTATCTCAGAGTAATCTTGAGCATTCATTGTGGTAGTGCATAAATTTGGCATGCATGATTAGTCTTCACATCACATGACAGCATTTCGAATTTTACTGCTCACGGATCAGTACTTATGTCCATATGTTTTCCGTTACATATTTGACAACTGTAAGTGCCACATTTGATATGCCAAAATACCAGCAAATTTCAGTGCCAGTACAAGTGTCTTCTGATTTCACTTCGAACTGTTCGGTTACCTCATAATGATCCCAGAGCTCGACCTTTAGATCTCAGACATTTCACCAACGGTGGAGGCCAAGTGCTTAGTGTGTGACCCACTCCAAGTGGCTCTGATAAGCTGGAAACCTGGGAGCCAAATTCAACGATAAACAGCCTAGGTAATCCCATTCGAGTTAAAAACAGAACCAGTACTCAGGAAAACGTTAGAAACTTCGTTCATTTCCTCAATAGTAAGGCAAATACTGATAGGTTTGATTTACGTAAAACGCTGTTCATCACACAGCATTGTTTTTATCAGAAACAGAATGCATCTGATACAAGAAGCCCCTCCCTATCAGCCCCAGTTTTCACAATATACGGAGTTGAAATAAGTCCCATCCTTGAGTTACATAGTTGCTGTGAAAGATGGGCTCCTCTATTCTCCTTAAATCTTCCGGACATTTGGCCAAGTGGTAATCTAACCATTAATTCGACGCTAAGGTCTGCTTCAGGTTGCCTCCATTTCCCTCTTTGGCAACATCTCCCATAGGATTTTCTCTGGTTTGCTGTACTATGTATCAGTAGATGATGTATCCAAAAGCTTGCCACTCACCAGTATTCACATCTCAATTTCCCCAAAAGAGCCATTTAGATTACCAACTTGTGTTTTCCACCTTAGCTACTCCATTTCATCGTAGGTTCAATGAACGGTCTTTTGGTTACACCGGCCTTTTCTTCAGTGCATTATAATCTCAATGGACTGAATATTATTGTGTATCGTAATACTAAACTCCTACTTGTTTCGAATCAAATTATGGATAGCAGTGAAGTGGTCTGAAGTCTCCGTCGTAAACTCTCTTCAAGTCGAGATTTTTCAAATGGCAAGACGGAAGCACAGGAAAAAAACCCGCGTAAAGTGCGTACTGTGATAAATAAAACGCACAGAAGGACACAGTCCTAATTGCTTACCACCGAAATACCGCGATATGGGGTGATTTTAAACGGGAACTATCCAATGACCTCATGCAACAAGAGGTGAACCTCGAATTGGGACTATGAAAAAAGAGACGTACCAAAATGACTGATTGCAACAGAAATGTACATAAACTGGAGGCTGGTACACTCAGTCATTGAAGGGTCAACTAAAGGTTGGACTTCCGCTTTCCGGATAACGGATGCTCCCAGAAGCGGTCATGAAGGGGCCTTATGTTTATTTGTGGATTGACTAAGAGTCATAAATCACTCGGAGGAAATGCCTGATTTGCCGTCCAGGTCATTCACGCAAGCGTATCCTAGCGGGAAGCATCTGTTGCAGTAAAGATCAACTGGCCCGCTTTATAAGATTCTGTTTCGGAATGACAGATCTTGTTATCATCTTGGTCCGGTTCAATTGAGGACAAGTTAGTAAATGCGTATTCGAAATATTTCTACCTGTCTTTTAAACAAGCCTTTTAACCCATAGTTTTACAGTTCTTCATAATGTTCATAGTTCACTTTGCTAGAATAAAGCTTTTCGTAGGGAATAAAGCCAATGCTTGAACTTTCTAGAAGCCGCAGACAGGCAACTGGCTTGGTGAAGTAGCAAACTGTAGGTTCAGCGGGCCCCTCTCATGACACGAGTTATAAAATACCTGATAATTTCCTCTGGTAGTTGGAATTGGGCCCTGGTAGAAGTACCTGACATCTGGAGTAAAATATGAATACGTTTGGCCTAATCTTTTTGAATATGACAGTAAATCGATAACAAAAGACGTTAGCAGAAAGAAATTTAAATGACGAGTCGGAAACATTTTTTGTATTTGAAGAAAGTCAGAAGTTTTGGAGTATCAACTCAGTTTTCTGCTGGGAGGAAACAACAAAAATTGACGAATCTGGTTCTTAATGACCTATCGTTACACAAGTGATGGGTTCCTGTGACTACACTACTTGATTCATTTGAGATTTTTCACTGTACCTCGAACAATATGAAAGCTCTAGTGCCTTTTCCCAAATTATTGTACGGTTTTATATGATTCAGAAGGGAAAACTGTAGAATCGGTTTCACATTGGAAGTGGTTATTATCGTTGCTGGCTTTCTTGATCTTTCGTCTTTCTCACTGAACCGGGTTCATCAGAAAAATGGAGACTAGGAGCCCTTTTAAGTACAGTGGACCAGTGGGATTCTTGACATCCATTAGGCCAATCTACACATTAGTTAAGCTAACGGAACCTATAACTATCCCTCCTCCACCCAACCCCGATTTTCCCCTCTAGGTAACTTATCAACCATGAGCAAAGAGAATTTTGATCTCTGGTAGCTTAAGAGAAAATATAGGCTGCTTCATTTTGTCTTTTTGAGTTTTTTGAACACATTTATTGCAGTATTATTATAACGGCTCGAAAAACGATCAGTTTTCCATGCAGCTGTTTGATGTCTTTATTATAGTCTTTTTTGTTTGATATTTTACGATATTCTGCAACTCGCACGTTGGTCAACGGTGTATTTGCGCCAGTACTATAACGTTCATGAAATGAGTAGTATGGCATTGTATCTGGATGACAGGACAAATTCCCCCGGAAACACATGATCGGTCTCGTGGTTGTTGCCGCTCACCAGGTATGAATCTCCGGTACAACTCTGCCCAATCATCCCTAAACTTGAGCACTCCACAGTTGGTTTACAGTTGTAATCTCATTTGAATTGTATAGAACGTGTATGGATGGAGAGTCCATTTTAGAATCGCACGACGATTCTTGCTAATTTATTTCGTGTGATTCTAAAAATAGACTCTCGATCCGTGCAAGCTCCATTCGATTCAAATGAGATTGCATTCATGAAATGACTTCTCATGCGATATCAGGGACAAAATACGTGCGTTATACATGAAATACACTTTCTCCTATCTGTAACAGTCTTGGATGCGTGTATTCAATGCGAATAATGGCGAAATAAGCCCACCGTAATAATCAGAACACGAGTCGCACCCGAACCTACGTTCTTCGTGATTTATGAGAATAAAAATAACGTTGAACGATTGATTATTTTTTCATTTGTCATACTAGAATATCCGACAAATCTGGAAGTGACTCGCTACCAACTAAAGACTGCCGGACTAGGAAATAACCGACAATGATGGGAATTGAACCAGGGACGTCGACGATGACCGTTCCATCAGAGCCGAAGGAACAATCAAAAAACTCGATGCAAAATGGAACAGATTACTTTTGTAAAAACTGAGAGCCACCTATTCCCTAGAGGAATGGTATTAAGGCGCTTAAGTTCACTCTGCGCGGGACCAAAGCCTTGAGGTTTAATAATGGTATGCACTATTTCACCAAGTCACATATTGCTCACTGGGAATTTTCTTGATCAAAAATAGAACCAATTTTGTTTTGTTTATTTAAAAAGGCAGTTAAATTTACCCCTGTTGTTTTTGGTTCTAACTCTATCCCACCGTTTGAGTGAAGATCAATTTATGTAGGTTTGGAAAATAAACACAACTTTTGCTTTCTGAAGTACAATGCACTAGAACAATATATCTAAGGCACTGCAACAGACTTAGCCCAGTTATAGTTGGCCAACGCAAAGAGGCTTTTGTGCTTCACAGGTACAAACGTCTTGTTCCGCGAACAAATTGAAATTAAAGTTCACTCGTTTGCACAGCAGCAATTTCATTTGAATCGAATGAAGCGCGCATGGACTGGGAGTCCATTTTTAAAATCACATGGTCCACGTACGCTCCATTTGATTCAGATGAGATTTCAGCTGTGAACCAGCTGTGGAGTGCTCAAATATAAGGGTGGTTAGGTGGAAGAGTACAGGGTACGCCTACCTGGTGAGCGGCAAAAACCACGAAACCGGTCGTGTACGTTCCAGGAAATTTTGTCCTGTCATCTAGATGCTGTGCCATACTACTCATATCACTCCTTTTACTTGGATACTGACTATACCCAGCCTATTATACTCGATTAGCTCTCAGTACCCGAAGCTAAACTACGTAGTCGTTTGTTTGGGTAAAGCAGTTACTACAAACCTAACTATAACACTATCGTTGTAGATGACAACCTAATGTTGGCCTAGTGGTTACAGTTCTTGACCCGCTGGGACCTTGGGCTGCTATCCAATTCAAATCTCGGCACCTCCTGTGGTTGTGACTATGCTCCCAGATTGCACTCGAAAATGCAATAGAAAATAGGCAGAAAGCGAGCCGTCGTTTAATCCATACTAAATAATATTGTGATAGAAGCTTGTTTTTTGTGAACAAAAGCCGAGTTTTATTCCCTTTGAGACCACATTTTAAGGAAATTGTGCTATGGGCTTGGGTTAGACTTTAGTGGTTTAGTGAAATGTTTATTCTTGGAAGCTATTGAGGTCGTCCTATTTCTAAATAATTCGCCAAGAGATTCACAATCAGTCATAAATGGATTATTTCGACCGCCAGATTTGCCACTTCAAACTTCTCACTAGTTGCAGAACAACGACTACTTGGCTGTACATGAAGTCTTTATGTAGTCCACAGTCAGAACATGGCCGACCCATGAGGTCAAGCAGTACCAACCAAGCGGAGGGTTTGTCTTCCTTTTCATCTCGTGACGATTCCACCAGGTCTGATCGGAGAAACAAATGGAATGCTCTTGAGATAACTTTGATCTGAGCAGTATTCATCAATTTATTGAATTTGATCTAACATTAGCCACATCTACCCAGGTATAAAAATAACTTGTCGAGAAAGTGAATGTATCTTATTGATGATTCATGCAACAGACCTAGCGCAATCGTCCTTTATTAGATGCGCAACAATCCCCCGGTGATGCTTATCCCATGTGATAAAATTGTAATCTTCAGGAAAATAGCATGCAGTAAAGGTGGAATGCGCCCCTATCGGATGCGATTGGCGGTACGGACAAAAAATGAAGTTGGAATTCGGTCTCGAGTGTGCGTACTACTTTTTATCCTGATGACGGAATATTTACTCTGTCGTTGCTAGTCAGAACCTTCTGACATATATTCACACAAATACGCATACAATTGCATCCGAAAACTGTTTCTTAGGATAAATGCTTTGTATGTTATGACCTAAAGGAATAATGTTCTCATTTGTGCGTGATTGTGTGTGCGTGTGCGCACCAGTGCCACACGCAGAACAAATGTAGAGAAAAGTGATCGCTTAAAGCAATAGCACAGTTCAAAAATGTCTCAAGTATATAGGGTCACCCTCCGCCCACAGCTGTAATGCATAGAAAATTGTTGTGCCACTTTATAGATTCTTACTTGTCTCAATGACGGGAGCTGCTTAGCCGGAGACATGTAACCAGCTATTATCTGGTAAAATGGATCACTGTGTGTTCCCGTTATCAACTATTCGTGAGTAAAATACAAGTGACTCTGAAACGCTGTTGTATACTATATTTTTGTAACCATCACAAGTCAATGGACACCTTTATGCAGCAGATAAATGATGGACTTTCAGCGTATAACCAATGTACAGCGGATTCTAACCATGGCCAAAGTAGAGAGGTTATTAGCGTGTGATCGTGATAAGCAAATCAGAGAAATTGGGTGAGATAATACAGTTTAACTAACGGTGGAAGCTAGCAAAAAGATCAGTAATTGCAAACGCGTGATTCAGGACTAGATAGAAGAAGATAACGGGTAACACCATGTCGATAATATGTTAGTCCAGGAGGCGATGGCTGCTAGTTGCGGATCAGGTAAGAAACGGCGTTGGCGAATATGGGATGAGGTCACTAATTAATACTGGATAGGCGACGACGAGCGTCAGATACTGAGAACTCGAGTTCGAATACTGCTTTCAGTCAATTCCCTCTCATCATCCTCTGATTAGTTGCAACCCTTTCCTAAAATCTTGAACTACTGATATAAAGTAAATAAAAAATTGTATAGAAATATGATTATTATAAGCCCTACTAATAAACTACAACCAAATTCCCGCAAAATTCACAGCCCACAAGTGAGTAATTCGGCAGTTGTTTCTCCGATAATTTCATTACAACCAGATGACACTTTCAGAGTTTTTGTGATGCGATCGAAATCCTTCTCAAATAAACCAGGGAAGATTACTAGGGAACAGTAAAGCTAATGAGTGGAAATTCAAGGGATGACCCACTGAAGTTGAACGCACAGAGTTGGTAATCGTGAGAGATAGATAACTATTTCACGAATTCCCCTACTTTCTGCTTCAATTTGTTAAGTTCGAGATGAGTTATTTCAGAGTAAATCTATTGTACCAAATGGCCGATGCATTCGAAAGGTGTAGCTTATCAATGTGAGTACACTGGAGGTCACCAAAAAACAGTTTGATCGCGAAAGTCCCAAAGTATATTACCGGTGAGGACAATAACAGGACTAGTTATCAAGTCAGTTCAAGCTGTGTTAGAAAAAAAAACACTGGCAAATCTAAAAAAAATGACATCAGAGCTGTAATCCCAACCAAAGAAATTGGAGAAAATGAGGATAAAATTGTGATCTGAAAAACTGCCGAATTTATCTCTTGTGCTTATCTGTCATAAGGCCTGAATAAATTTCTCACATGCTTTCCGGATAATAATGTCAGTTCCCGACACCTCGTCCAACTGCTTTCGAATTAAGTCAATGCGAAGGGCAATTGCACTCGACAAGGGAAAACACTTGGCGAGTTATTCACTGTTATTCGTCACACATTGGAAAGTATAATTTAGGTTCTATTTTAGTAGTCATGAATGACCATTTTCCTGAGACTTTAAGAGGAAATTTAGACGAAGGGAAAGGGAAGGAATGAGAGGAAATGAGAACAAATATGTTGTGAACAGTTGTCCACCTTTTGGCCGCCGTAACATCTGATTCAATATAGGCATTACACCGTGTCAAGTGTCCTTAGCATCTGGAAAACCCAGGCAATGAATACGTCGTGTCCGGGGTCAATGGTTTACTCTCTGGTGTGGCCAGTTCGACATGTGGGTTCCAAAGTAGAGGGATAATCCTTTTCTCACGATTAGTCATCCACCCCACAATGACAGATCACGAATGATCAAATCTTTTTTTCTGCAATATTTACCTTTTCGCAAGTGCCTATGCACGATCCCTTTTGGAGGCTTTTACTTGAGGCGGAACGAGCATTTGACAGGTGATCTTATAGCTTCGTTACTTGACAAACACCGGATAGTTGCAGTACACGTGACGAAGATCCTCCGGCACGTGATTTCTCGCTGTAATGCTTGACGTTCCAGTGAAGTTAGTGACCGTATCACAACGGGTCAGTGGCAAAGCAGAGACAACAACAACGAAAGTGAAAGGGATTATATGGAACTGTTTTACCGACCAGCGCATTTTATATCCGCCTGTCTGCGTGTCTGCCTACCCACTTCCGCAGTGTCCTGTCTCTCCACCTCTCCGCCCAGCTGCCCGTACATCCACCCGCGCGTAAGCAACGATCTATCACTTGCAATGACAATGACCAACGGATCAGTGCTCCCTCTCACATTGGTCCTCGCTCATTCGCACACGTACACACACAAACACACTTGCGCCTAGAATGAATATGATCCCACCCACAGAAGGTGTCTGTGTTGGCGTTTTAAAGGGCAGCTGTTCTACCAGGATTGGGAGAAAAACTTATGCTGTCGAGCGAGCGTTTGTGTGTATCCGTGACGTGGTCAGTGCCCATCCTCGTTTTGCTTGTTGCGCGTAGACAGCACACACCCAAACACACACCTAAGTTTCTGTTGCACTGTGCTCACCGGACATTGCGGTGTGTGTAATCGAATTGGGAGAATTCCTTGCGTGTGCCAGTCTCGCTAACGAAGGACCGAGCAATAGTGATAAGAATAACCTAATCACCAATTCACCATTCAGCACAGTACAGAAAAATTACAGACCAAGAGATCAAACACCGATATAACCGCATATGCCCCTAGGAAATTACAGCTCCGGGGCCCGGGAAGATGATGGACTGGTTTTCTAACCATGTGCTCCAACAAACCCAGTTCAAGCGAACCTCGTGATTCCGTATTCGGACTGCAACAATCGCTCAGAAAATCTGAGCGTAAATTTCGGGGCAAAGAAATCCTGGGTCCACCTGATCGGCAATCGGTCTTAGTGTGTGAGGCCTTCCGCGGCCAGGGACAAAATCATGAATCCGGATGCAGTGCTACGGATAGGCAAAGTATTTTATACCCCGTACGGTGGAGAAGGAGTGGATTTTGTGGATCAGTTAAATTATCAATTCACCGGAGGACTTTTGATCATCTTTATCGCTGTGATTGGTATCAGACAGTATGTGGGTGAGTATATACATTACAGTCATGACTGAATATTACGTAAGAAAGGTTTCATATATAATAGCTGTTGAACCGAAAGTCATTGTCTTCAGAGCTTTGGTTCGAAGCCGATTTATCTCCGAATACTACTACGGGGACATAAATCGTTTTCGAAATCAAACTACAGTTGATAATTCCTCGGTTGTTCAGAGTACCTTCAAATAGTCCATGATATTTTTTTGTTGCTTGACTTGATGATTGAGTCACAGCAAACACAGGACATACGTCTCATCAGTCTCAATCTAAGCGATCCAGAGTTTGAGCAGAGCAAACTCTTAGATTAGATTGATTGCATATTCGAAGGACGATTGTTTATGGGTCGTCTGAAAGCTAAAATATGATGTTAGTTCCGAAGTGTTTTTCCTTGCTCATTATCCAGATAGTGCGACAGCTTTAGTGTTTAAATTATCTAAAATGGGAGCCCTCAAAGTTTTATAATATGCTACCATTTTGTACCGTCATTATTCTTTCGGTAGAAACCAGGAGTACCCCGACCGAACCTGATGGCAACTCACTGAAGACGTTTCTTTAACTGGGTCAGTTTGGGAAATTTATTTTACAGTGAGATACATCACGAAATATCTGACCTCCCTAGTTACCCACGGTCATCCACAAACGGGGGCAACCACAGCTGATTTACAGCCATCTTACATGGACAATGTTTTGGGTAGAATATTCCCTTTCATCGTGATGTTATATCACGAGTAGTGGTAATGCCCGGGTTTCAAAGCTAAGATCGACCAACTTTACTGTTATCAAATATCATCACTGTGAATAAGTGAACAATTTCATTGTTTTATGGTGTCGACTTAGCCCCTGAACGACCTCTGGTTTCATGAACCAGGATGTGTTTCAAATCGTCCCGTAAAGCCATGACACTCATCCAAGCACTGATATTTTTAAGATACTTTGCTAGAACAGGAAGAAGATAGATTGGCTTCATGAATAAACGTTTGACACGGTACACTTCGAATCCCAAGGTGCACGAGAACATGGCAGACGCTAAACGGATATCTTATATTTCGCTCACGAAGGTATACTCCAAAGTATCATTTTTCTGCGGAAAGATATACGTTCTCGATTGGCAAGATCATGTGAAAGAGTTTTTCTTTCCGAAATTAGTGCATCGCGGACAATTTTTATTACATTCTTGGACACACATGTTAGTCACACGAAATAACGGCTTCAGATGTAGATAGGTAAAATTATGAAAGAATAGAATGTTGTTAAAGTTCATGATTGTTCAACTTAACTGATCAAAAGCACTGTCTACCTGTGGACATCTGAATAATGGATAAAATCCAAGTATAGTGTATAAACAGTAGGATCGAACTCATGTTCTTTCCTCATCATCCAGTCTGAAATATCAGAATAATAGGATTTACACGAATACAAGGTGCTCCTCAGTTTTGCTAATTTTACCTAATTATCTCTTTGAGGATGTATTTAGACAGATGTTCACAGTTTAATCTTTCGGACCGGAAGAACTGAAAGAATTTGTTCTTCCTCCCGTGACTATCCTTTCAGTTTTTCGCAGTAAGAATCATGGAATAAATAGTGGCTCAAGCCAGCCCGGAAACATCTCTAAAAGTAAATTAGTGAATTACTATTTGACACGGTCACTATCAACAGTGTCTCTTTTTCGGACACATTCACCTTTGGGCTACAAACGTGAAATAACTATCCGGTACTGATAAATACAGACTCACACAGCTCATCACAATGACTTAATTATCGCAACATCAAAACCCTTTTCAAAGGCAGCTCCTTTGTCACTTGATGTCTATTTATTCCTCAAGGGTTGTACAAACTCACGGTGGCTCGTAGTTGCACATCTCAAGGTCGACTTTGTTTTGAGCAATAAACTGGAGTGTATGCGACGCTTCAGCCAATGTTTTGAAGGCAACAACGTTTTCCTCAGTGGTTTACGGAGCGGTGAACTATCTGATCAAGGGACTGACTCATTAATGGCTGGAAAGCAAGGTATTTAAAATGAGTTTCTGGCAACGTGTGATGATAAATCTCTTTCATTTTAAAGTATGAAGTGACTATTCTGCTGTTTATTCAGAATAATCAAGCAGGATGTTTTAAATCTGTTAAATGTAAATATGGGAGTCTGCCAACAGCTTCGAGTTCATTGTATCATCCTAGTCAAAATATTTGTCAATTTTGGGGGTAAATTCAAGATATACTTCAAATAATCAGACACATCTGAAATGAGAGGGCTTACAACAGTCCACCATGGAAGAATGCGCAGGACGATAGCGGGGACAATATACTCCAATATCTTCAGCTGACTATTCTGTTTCTATATATTTCTTTTTATTTTCAAGAAACCTGCAAAATTTCAAGCTTTCTTCTATTCTTCAGAATACTCACAGTTTGTTTTGTTTATTTCGTCTTTCTTTGGATGACTTGGACAAATCCCTGGGGAGAAAGAAGCCGACACGGTGACAAGTTGACACATGGCCAAAAAGTGAAAAAAGATGCAAGCATGTGGCGGGTTTTGTCGAATAGCTTTTTTTGCTTTCATTTTTGGGCAAACTTGGCTGGTAGGTAAATCGAAATGGGCGGAAAACAAAATCAGACCTACACGCAAAGATGTAGACAAAAGCAAAAGAAAAGGAAAAAAACAGTTGCTTTGGAACACCGTCGAAACATTAGAAAGCCTTACATTCAGAAATTTTGAAATCACTCGCCGTAAGTGATTACACGAGTGAACACACAGGGCAAGCCCAGTTCACGTGGTATGGAATTGTTCAAAGGGGAATCATTCGAGAAGCCTAATAACCAGTGGGTTTGCGGGACTGACACAACTTTATTCAAATCCATTTTTGAGCTTATTTTAGGCACTCCTTTGGAATAGAGGTATATTAGTTCAATGTCCCATCTTTCTTAGTCTGCTAAGATTTACGTAAGTTCCACACTTATTCAACATTTCAATAAGGACATGCTAATAATACGGCAGACATTCTGAGAGCAGGTCTTGCTTCTTATTTCGTTCGCATCCAGAGGCAAGTAATATTCTAAGAAATAACCACTGAACATGAACAAACAAATACCAACAACGAATTCATCCCCAAGCATTTACTTACGTAAAATCCGACAGTGACTTCATGAACAACAGTCAGAACTGATGAATATTATCATTAGGATGATGACCTTGTCGATGACGATGTCGAGGATGGTGATGGTGATAACTATCATGACAATGATGACCCGCATGGTGGTCAGGATGATGAGGCTAATCATTCTTAAATTGGTGATGATGACAATGATGATGATGATGATGATGATGATGATGATGATGATGATGATGATGATGATGGTGTTTAGGATTGTACTGATTCTGATAATGTGGGTGACCGCAAGTGCATCACTTTTTTAGTTGGCTAAGACTTGTAGAGGGTTTGAAGAGAAGCGAGAATCGACAGACCTCGACAAAAGCAGGAAATGGAATGCTTTTTGTGTTCCCATAGAGAGCTGATGGGAAAAACAGGGTATTGAAATATTCTTTTCGATGCTCAGAATGATGGTAAAAATTTTATTGTTCACCAACACATCTTAGTCGAGGTCTTTGGCTGACAGTCGACTTTTCGGTAATCACGAGTAACCTTTCTCAAGATTAGTTTTTAAGAATGATAACCGAAGGAATTACCCAGACCTTGAGAGTGTGGAGTGTTCACCACCATGTGCTTTCATCTAACAAAAAAATTAGCCTGTCTCAGCTATGATGCCTCAATCATGTACTAGTGGAAGACAACTAAAAAACTATTCTGGTAAGCAATATTCTCCATTTGCACTGTAACTCACCCCTTGTTTTTCCCGTGTTCTGATTATATTTCCATTATTCTTTTGGCATTAATCAAAAGAGGTCGTGAACAGAACGTTCCTATTTTAGTTTTACTAGACGATCTGCTGATTAATCATGAGGGAAGAAAATACTGAGCTTATTGGATCTTCTTGTATGTAGGCTACAGACCAATAAGTTCAAGGTCTTGAAACCATTTCGGGACTATGAATACACAAAAACAGTTATTTCACGGGGATCCATCGCAGCATATATCACGCTCAGATGAGCTTCCTGATTCTTATTGAAACCTATTTAGACGAGTTGTGAGCAAAGGATGAGGACAAAGAAAGAGAGAGAGTAAACTGGGAAATAAGCTCATAATTAGGACAGCACGTCATGCAAACAGCCCCGTAATTGTAAACCTGATTGAACAGAATAGAGTACTGCGGAAGACATAGGAGAAGCCAGATTAGAAAGACGATTAGAGTACCGCATAAGAAGGGAAAATAGGAAATGCCCCATATGTGAAGAAAGAAAGAAAGTGTACAACTGGACAGAAAATAAGGCGAACAGCCGTACTTTAGTCTTGTTTTAAAAGAAGATGAAGAAGAGAGAAAGGGGCCCTACTAATGTGATTGAACTGTTCGAGATTGGGGAATACTTGGTTCCGTTAAAATGCCAGAGGTTTTGGTGTGGTGCAGAAACATCATCGCTGGCCGAACGAGTATGAGATTGTTGATAACTGCCAGCTATTGTTTTGTATTCATCATAGTGGGCACATTTCAGTGTTCCATCAAAAGGAGCTATCTACTTTGGGCACCCGTTTTCCACCGTAACAAAACTTACTTGTAAAATAGGGGAAGAACCAAATCGGCTAAGTACAACGAAGATGGTGAGTAAAAATTTAGGACAAAAGGGACTTATTGAATTTGTAACTTGTAACAGGAAACCCGTTCTCAATTAAACTTGACCACGAAAATCCCCATCATGCGGTAGCAGTTCAAAACAATTAGTCAACCGGTCATGGATGCCTTAATTTTCAATTTTAGATACAGACAACGGAATTACTGTGACAATACTTTGGATTTTGCAATTCCGAGACAAACAGCTCAAATCTAGTGTATTAGCAGTTGTGTTTCCCATTCGTATAGGGTGATTTGTCGGTCTACTGTTGATTGAGGATAAAGCTACTTTTGAAAAAAAAACATGAAGTGTTTCCTAAGCTATGTGCAATCCATTGAGCAACCACATCTTGAAACACGATAATAAAAGATTCAACGCTATCTATTGACAATAATCTTCCAAATGCGCTGTCTTGCCTAACGGGAATTAAAGTGAGTAATTTCTAAAACTTGGAAGTGCTTTTCACCCTCAACGAGTTGTCCATACTCGGCATGAGTTTTTGTTGGTCTTGCCAATGAATGTCAATCAGAAAAAACAGATCTGTTTGAAACCACTTCTGGTCTTTGAAATCCTACCCTAATTTGATAATACGGAATAATCGTCAATTTTGACAACTTTTACTCTAGGACGAATGGAACTATCACATTATGAAAATGGTTTGTACAATATTACTGTCCGAGAAGTACTGAAAATCCCTTCGCTATGAATGGTTGGTCCTGGATTGGAGCTTGTAATTGATTTTTCAAACCATTGTAAAAGTCAGCTTGGGGGATGCCTCAGTTTGGTCCAGTTAGCTATTACGCTATACTACCTTCTCATGGGCTTTCGTGTTTTTTTTTCAACCGATATACTTGCTTTTGACGTTTAACATTCTCAATGACCACCTTATCATAGCGTATTTATTTCCGCTGACTTTCGGTTTCTAGCTTCGATTAATTTCATTCACTGTCAGCTGGAAATGGTTTATATTCCGTGCCTGATAAACCCTAGTTTTTCGTTACTGAAGTTGTCCCCGCATTCGGGTCAGGTTGGTAATAAAAACAGCTCAACCTAACCCGAGCCTAATTCCATGGTAGAAAAACTGCAGTCATTTTTCCGGAGAATTTTTACTGCCTCAAACAGAAAGAAATGAATTTCGGGAAACGGAATTTCCAACCAATACCGTTACGGGTTGACACCGAATAACAGGGTCTGATTAAGTGTAGATGTCAGCTAGAGCAACTTCCGTTATTAAGTGCCATCCATGAAAATAGTAGACACATTATAGGGTTAATCATTAGCTTGCTCAAAATTAGACATAAGTTCATCATCACACAGTGAGATTCGTCATGCAATCTGATCGTTCAAACCATTGAAAACCACGGAAGCACTAAACAGCTGCTTCCTCTCCGGGAACACAGACACGGGATGAATGATTGTAAGTCAGACGCCTTAACCAAAGGGTGTCCGGGTTGACTATCAACGGTTTATTTCAATTACACATCACGTGATACAGCACCTTCCCAACACTATCTTTGAGTATTAGCAGGGCATTTCCAGCACAGCAAGCGACTCCTGTGATGGACAACCTCTTTGTAGGTGCCAAAGTACAAAGAAGGTATCCTGTTAAACAACCTATAGAGCTTGATTTTTATGTGAGTCTGGGTAGTAGGAGTTTGGAGCTTTACATGATATAATTCATCATGCATTGTGAACGTTCAAACCATTGAAAACCAGGGCACCTGTTTCATCCTTATCAGCCGTGCACAACCATAGAGCCCCAACGTGGAATCGCATCCAGGATGAACGACTAAGAATGGAGTACCTCACCACCGTGCTATCCGGAGTGGCCCTCGACGATTCATTGAAATTATACAACCCATAATATAGCCCACTTTCGACAATGGATAACACATTTACTGAGCAAGCTACAAACGGCATTCAGCATCCGTCTGAACAATATCTAAATGTAAACCATATGTATGAATCCTCCAATGCCCACGCGTTTCTCAAATAAGACAATTCAGGCTGACGATTCCAATATTGATGATGATGTGTACTAAGTCCGATAGTTTCTCAGACCCTAGGGAATTCAAACACCATCCCATTTTTCGACTCTTTATGACAAGCATACAACCCGGTTAGAGTAGGATTACTGATGCGGAACAAGTTTGATGCCATGGTTACGAGTTTGACCGAGGGGGATACTGTGAACCATTTTTGGATTCGTGAAACGTAACTAGTAAATGTCAAGTACGCTTAATAATTTAGAAAATCAGCGGAGGAGAGTGCTATCTGTCGACCATAGTGATTGACATGACATTAAAGAAAAGAGAAGTTAGGAAGCAGAAATCTCAGTTTAGAAAGGATGATGCAATCGGATCGTAAGGCATTACTGATTGATAATGCTAAGCACGTTTATTTCGAAGTTATATACAGATAAGTCAATCACTTCTGATGTCGCTTTTCTGACAAATCTATTTGCTATTAGTCGTAAGAAAAATACCTCCTTTTGATTGACTTTCATAGATACTTCAACGAGAACTTAAGGGCACGTATGGGTAAATCTACTTAAAAAGTAAAATGAAGTTGATTGCACGTCTCTTCAAAGATGTGAAATAAATTCTATTCATAAGGCACTGATTATCCCGTCTATTGTGCGTTTCTTTGGCTTTATCAATCGGCTCCTAAGTTGTTTATGGGTACTGGCATGATGCATAGAACAATACGAAGCCTTCCTATATCATAGTGATAGTACAAAACGAAATGTGAATTTTTTTCCTTTTTTCTCTAATAACTTCTGAGTATACAGCATTCGTACAACACTTTTGCAAAACAGCCGCGACAGATTTGAGGTGGCTGGCTGGGGAAAGTAACCGGTGGCCACTGAATACGAACCCAGAACGGAAGGGTTTGACCTCATTTGACCACCCCCTTGCGTCTGTCAGGAATAGTATGGACAAGTCTGGTGCAAAACCTCCATCAAACGCGTTCAATTGTAGCTGACTCTCTGCACTTCATAAAATCTTATGCAAATGGATGAGAGCGTCTATTTCCAGAAAAGAAATTAGTGTGTGTTTGAAGTTTAAAATTGTCTGTTGTATGTTCATATATAATCTCTTACCATAAACTTCATTTTAATGAACTCAAGCATTTATCAAATAGAAGAACCACCAACCTCATACATTCAGAGCGATAGCATTGGAGTTTTTTATTGAACACACTAGTGGCTAGATTGACGACAAAATCGTAAATGCAATGGACGGCCTTCCTCCGTTCCCGAGGACGTGTATGAACCCGGTTTTTATTGATAGTTTTTTCCAGTTAACCTGAAGGAAGACTGAAAACTTCATCGGTCTTTTTTTCTTTTGACTGCCACTGAGGTATCAAATGTGATCTGCTACGCATTCTTTCCTTTGCATTTTGCGTTTTAAAGATAACTGCCTTGGTGATGGAAATGTCGCAAGAATGACACGTGGACACACAATTGTGCATATCACCTTATTGGATGCCATGCACTAGTACAATTAGCTCGACTTTGAGTGAAAAGTTTGCCCTGATTATTGAGAATAAGCGACGGGAAAAGGGATAATATTCCATTTCAGTTTGTGATTTATGATTTAAGTCCATGAGAGTGATAATTCACTTTCATTTCCCTTCAGTTTCCTCACAACTCTCCAAATATTCTCGTTGGAGACGAGCTAGACAAATATCCGACAGTAAAGCTGGAGCAAAGGTGTTTACACATCAAAGAAAAAGCATATGACACACCTTATTTTGTATTCCCAGTATTTCTTCCGTGAAATTCGAAGTATTTCTTACCCCCTATCCACACACACAAGCACACACGCATTTATTGATGACACGGTCTAAAACACTCATTATCGTGACACACGTGTTGTAGAATGTGTGGAAATTACCAATTCGACTCAAAATAAACTTTATGCAGCGCGACTTACGCAGTGGGCCATGCATTTTACGGTAAAACAGCCTTCAGCTAGTTGTTCCCCTAACCTAGTGACCTCTGGTGTGGTTTGGTTTGTCCTGAACAGGAATCCGAAATCTTTTCTTCGTTGTCCGCAATTGTCAGACCAACGTTTAACCTTACCTAGAGAGATCTCAGCATTGTCACGTCGTTCCTCAACCTTGGGGCAAATACATCAGGTTTAACGTCAGCTCAAACAACCACTATGAATGCTCTCGAACCTATTTTGCACCTATGAGTTCAAGTTAGCTAATGAAGGCAACCTCAACTTCTGTGTGTGGACTTCAGTCACGTGTTCCATGTTAGTTCTGCGTGGCTAGATGTGAACGCAAATTGACAGTGGGAGGTGCGTTCGATGGTAGTAATTCAATTAGAAGCCTGTCCGCACAAATAAAACAAATCGATATTGAAACCTTTCTCATTCTGTCAGTGAAAACGCAATAAGGTTATCAACAGGCCTTTGTTTATTGCTCGGCAATACAAGTGTGGGAACATAGCTGAGACTTTTCTGCTAAATTACATTATATGCTTCTCTAAATAGCTTGACGAATACATTTAATGGAGACAAATGCTGCATACAGCAAAGCATCAGTCATATTTTCCGCAAAGATGCATTTCCAAAAGAGAATACCGTAGTAGAATGTGGCTATCTGCTGAATCAATCTTAATAAATCCCGGAAAGAACCCTATTATACTAACCAGGTTACTTTTGGTATAATCCTTACGTATCTGTGTTCAGACAATTGAGTAGACGCATTTAATAGCTCTTTTGTAGACACGTGACTGAGGGTTTTCTGGGTACGAAGGTTTAATTCCTAAATTCATTCACCTCTTCTTTAAGTTGTAGGCAACCGAGTCCTTTCAAGAGCATGTGTAATAGTACTTTCGGATGATTTTAAGTTCAAAGTACTTACCAACTGCAAACAGTTTCACGCGATTGAAAGAAGAAGCGGAAACACCTAATAATTAAGGAAAAAACGAAGAATGATGTTATTCAAAAATGGCTCCGTACATCCGCTTTTCCCCCAGGCGTATGCATAACGGCAGTGAATAGAGGACAATAATGGCCAGGGTATTCGTTACACACTATCAAAAGCAACCGACCGGAGTGGCGTTGAACCTTGGAGTGGCTCACGGTCGAAGTGACACTATAGCAGTGTTCCATCATACTCCCCAGTACAAACTGTGTTAACATGTACGCTAGAGGATGACCTAAATACCTGTGGTTAAAAGAAGATACGAAGTTAACATATGAGTGAAGAGAAACTAAATTATCTATGAGCTTGGAAGAATACGTCATCCTATTGCGCTGAAAAGGAAAACAATAGGTTAAAAAATATTTCCTGTGTAAATATTAGAAGACTGGTTGTAGTTTATAGATAGTGATGCAATAGAAAGTTGAGAACAAAGAGTTGTATTATATATGCATCTACATCTCCCGTTTTTGGACAACTATTGGTCTCATTTCACTACACAGAATCCAGTAACGTTAGTTAAGCTTTTACGTCTTGACCGGTAACGGTCAAACGGTTACGCCCATGGACTTTGGGTATCAAAGACGCGGGTTTGATTCCTGCCACCATAGGTCACTTGCCCATTTGGCAGTCTTTCGCAAGCCGCGGCCCTTTTCCTGATTTGTTGTACCTTGTTGTATATTAAGTAAAAAAGGAAGTAAAAAAGGTTATTTTTTATTTAACATAAATGAGATTCTGCAAAACGAATGGAAAAGGTAGTAGTGAAAGCAAATCTCAACAGAGTCTACCTTTTTCGGCAGGTGCTATCGAAAGTCGTAAGATGAGTTATTTTCCTCGCTATGAATTTCTCTTCCTTGTACTTTTCATTGACCGTCATAACACATAGTTGAACTACAAAGTTCTTTAAAGACCAACACTAGTGACTTTAGTTGTGCGGCGGTCTGTAGGCAGCTCATGCTTTCTGACCTTGGTTGCCATGACAAATTAGGCGGAATATTCGTAGTCCAAAGTGAGTCAAATCTCATACCTGGCTATTTTACAAGCCTATGAGTGCAAAATCCACCAAAGCTGGTTTAGGTACTAATGGATAAGTTATAGAAACTTTTCTTTCCAAAATGTCTAATGTTTGCCCAAACAATACAAATGAGAACAAACTGAACACTTTTACGGAATAGTATACTGTCTCTTGTTTCAGCGGCCAACTGTTGGTAGATGGTGGGCACACTGGAAGAAAACGTTCTGTTTATTAACAATCAGCAACCTATACATCAAGGTAGCATGGGCGTAGTTCGTTAAATGTTCGTTTTGTTTTACGGCACTGATGAAAGGTTTACTGAAAAACTAGAGACTCCAGTGCTTTAGTAACGGGGTCAAGAGTGACATTCTGTGAACCCTATGGGCCCACGTTTCTTTAAGAAATGTTGCTCGGATACCTTTCGTGGATGATAAGAGGTTTCTTCGCATCGTTCTCTTTGAAGATAGGCAGAACTGAGTATATTCCATTTGAATCATTATGTCAACTGAGCCGTGATAAAAATCGGCATCCACTGAATGATAGATACAGCCAGTGGGAAAACATTTCAGCCGTTCTCTACTCAAGATAGCGAACTAGATTAGCCAGAAGAAAAATAGCCTGAGCTTTTGGCCGATCCATAGCCTTCACCATGCATCCAACAAAGGTGGTCACGTGTCACAATCACGAAGAGAAAACTAACTCGTATCGTATAACGTTTAGGCCATCGATCTACTTTCTACAATTTATGCATGATTTTTTAATATACATAATCCCGAAGGAAATTAATGTAATCGCTTCGAGGTTGCAAAGATCATTAGGCCATTTGAAGGGAACTGCATCAAATCATGTTTGACTTAGTCCCGGCAAGGGTATCAAAGATATCTCGAACCATGTGGAATTCAACGGACTGAAAAACTCAATATTTTCGGTCTGTCGAACTAAACGTACTTATACGAAAACAATCCTGTTGCAGAATAATGCACCAGGGTGTGTTGCACACGAAGGTGAATATCCCATGGACTTGGGCATTTTTATCCATCTGTTTTAAACTTTTTTCAACAGTCATATCACGGACACCTTAAGGACGAAATTTTACAATTTCCCCTTTACAGTCCCAATTTGACAGAGACAGAGATCTTATTCTTAGTGTTGAAAGAGGAAGTCACTTTACTTTCTCCCAGTATGATGAAATTTCGCACCAGTTTTAAATTCGGTGACGGGGATAGATCACTTCCTAAAACCGAGATGTCAATATAATTCTGACCTCTTAAAGTCCATTAATAAAAAAACATACCTGATGGCGATCGGCTGCTTCTCTGGATTTTACTTGTTCGTGAATGAAAAGCGTTTCCCCGGGTGGCTAAGCAAACAGTTTCTGACTGACTCCCTGGCCACTGGCTCACAGCAACCTCTTTTCCCATCTACTGCAGTGACAAATTCATACTATATTCAAGAATGATGAATACGATATAAGTGGAATAACTGCCGTGCAGAAACTATGACTAGTGAGTGAAAGATTAGGTGGAAAACATTGTGTTTCTGCTAAGAAGAATATTGTTGTGTGCTAGGGGGAAATAATTCGATATGACCAATAGGTTGTGGCTACTTGCGGGTACTTCATACAACCACCCACAGAATGATACTTACTCATGCTCAGGACCTATTGCTGGACGAAGACTGTTCAGGCAGCCAAACGAATGTATTTTGCGATCAGGAAAATAGATTTTAATAGCTATTGGAAACCGCTTCAAACGGTGGCAGCTGTTAGACTACTTTTGACGCATTCAGTCATATCATATCAACTCAACTGGACGAGGTCTTCTCTGTGCCGGTTTACCATACCTGTTTACCAAATGAACTAAAAACAATATAGCCTTCACCTTTCAAAGAGACCTATTCACGTTTCTAAGAAATCTGCTTTGCCTTTCCACATACATCTAGTGCTTATAATGAAAGGAAAAGAGAACATGTAGTCCTTATTGTCACCGGGATGTGAAGAAGCAACCAGTAATCCATGGAAAAGCTCACCCCGAAGGGATTTTAGAAAAGTATATCAAATGAACACTTTCAGGTGGTCAGTCGTGCGTAGAAAATGGACAGGTCACAGTACCAAACGCAATCATATGTAAAAATCATTTTTTCACTGTTGTAGGGACGTACCAGCTCATATCAAAGCTGTTTTTTGTGGTGTTTTTCGTATGACATGATTCATCTTACCAAACGAGGCTCTTACCCGGAACAAAGTAGTCAAGGCTATTGAAGGACTTAAAAATTTATCTTAACCAGTTAACTAATTATATCAAGTAATTCAGTAATCGCAAACAGAACGTATTAAAAAGTATCACTTGAACATTTTCCGTCAGATCAAGCCAACGGAAAAAATAGTTGATGCATTTCGTGAAACTAGTAAAACCGCAAATTTTGAAATACCATGACTACCAAATGGCACGAAGCACTAACGAAACCTAAGTGATTTTAGAATGTTCTACTTTAAATACTTTTCAGCCTGATGTTTCATGAAGGAACGCAGATGCTGACCTCCGTTCGATTTACAAGTGTTAGATTGTCACGTATCTTTAAATACACAAACAATAATAATTACCAAAACTGATATACGTTTGCCCGCATGTTATGAGGAATAAATCAAAGCGAATAGTCATTCACATTAAGCAATATCAGCCTCTGGGTCGGCTAACTTCAAAGAATCTCCCAAGTAGCGAAGAGCCCTTGGAATGTACCTATACATATATCTTACTAGTTCTAACGCTTTTCCTTTGCAACCGGACAGCGTGAAATGGAAAAAAGCGCTAACGTTTGAAGTCGGTGGAGCTGTGTAAATTTCGCCCTTTGAGTGTAATTCATCTCCCAAAGCTGAGAACCACCTGTTTGGGTGAGGACTTTCGGAGTGTATGGTCCGCAGTACTAATTTTAGATGGTATGCAATAGCTTTTCTTAATTCGCCGAATCTTTCCTAGGAAATGTGAATAATTTATGATTTTACAGTATGATCAAAAGTCAAGAGACCAAATATGTTTATGAGCTAATATTTGCCTGTTATCCGACCAAATAATCATGTGTTTGTTTTTCACGTACTTCGTGACAATTATAAAATGGTATGACGAAAGAACTAAATGAACTTTACTCGCCAGCAGTTCTCCAGGCGTTCCGTAAGATGCAATATGGAGTGGCTGCCACTTTTTTTCGGAATTCGTTACCCAATATTCAAACAAACTACAACAATATAGTCCTAAATCTCAGTACCTCTATACTACAAAGTTACAATAAGCCATTTCCGCCCCTGAATTACAATGAAGAAAAGCATAGAGAACTGTGGGTCGTGCTAAGTCCCCGGCCATGTAAACATATAGCGGCATACCCATTGCCTTCAACGTCACAAAATCCGTAGCGTTCGCTTGACGGTGGAACAAACGTGACCCAGGAAACACGGGTGAACAACCAAACTCTGCTTACAGAAGAAACGAAAGGTGACAATGTTCCTTGGGGGTGAGAGATGCATTGTGAAATAGAATTGGTAAACATCCAGTATCAAATTTCATTCATTATCAGAATATCACAACTCCATTGGATAACTTTTGGCCCTAGCGATTTTTTTCCGATATCAAATAGACTCGTACTTAGAAGGTACCATTCCAACCTCTTCATTTTTTCACATAACGTGAGAAACCTATATGGAACCGGCCTTTGGAACACTATGAATAAGAAAGAATCACAGTGATTCATCCACTTAGAGAAATCCCTTTTGAAGGGAGAACGTAGTCTACAAATGAGACTAAATAGAAACACCAGTTTTTATAAGATGCTTTGTGAATAGGTCAATCGATGAGTATTGCCTGAAAGCTCTGCCGTTCAAAACAGCTGATCATATGTCGGTATTAAAAACGGCGTTAGCCGGAAAATTTCATAGCATCCCAGATGAAAAGTTCGTTGGTCACATAAGAGCATTTATTATCCTATGCAATCCATACCGTACTCTAGGATGAAATGAATCGGCCAAAGATATTCTCAGCCTTCCTGTTTCACATTAAATATCGTTTTCCCTGGCGTGCGGGAATAATGACACGGTTTAAAGTTGTACTGGGAGAAATATTGCTTTGGTTTATATTCCCGTAGTTGCCTATAAGATATTCCGCAATGACGAGGGGGAAATTGCGAAAAAAAATCAACCTTAGTGGAACAGTTACTGTGACTGAAAATCGAGCTGAATACCCTTACAGTAGATCCTCAAACTTCAAGCTGTACAGGAAGATTTATAGAATCAGAAGCGATTGGAGCTTTTCTCCGCATGTGAAGAAACCGGAGTTTTATAAAATGTTTTATGGTCTACACGAAAGTTATTCCTTTTAGCTTCAGCTCCAGTGGACCACATCACTGTAAAAACGTGGTTCCATTAAACGATTCTCGAACTCATTATTGCTTAGTTTGCTAAGGTCTATCAAATACAGGTGCTTATTTATTAGGAGTGCATGAGGTGACAGAGATTCGATCAAAAGAATAAGCTTAGTATCCTGTCCGAAAGCTAATGTGCAGAAATGGCTCAGAAATAAACGAAAATGACATTTTTCAAGTGTATATCATGGTATTGAATCTGGATGTCAGGTCGACACTTCGGTTTCGCGGTTGTTGCCTATCATCAGGAATACGTACTCGGTATTCTTCTGGTCATTCGTTCTTATGATTTAGCAGTTCGCAACAGGTTCACCACCTTAATCTCATTTGAGTCGAATGGAGCATGAATGGGCGAACAGTCCACTATTAGAACCACGCGGTGGTTTTTCCAGAATTGCCTCGATCGTTAACGAGGTTAATCTTCAGAAAAATACCATTGGTAACCGGGGATTTCCGGACAGTCAGCCAAGGCTTATTTGTACCTTCGTTCAATAACGGTATATGGATCTTCAACTATCAAGTCGGAAAAGAAAAAAAGACGTTTACAAGATCGTTTCCACCTCGCACCTAAAAAGACAAGATGCTGTAGCCGAGTTGTCAGTCAACAAACGTATGACAACACTCCAAGACTTCTACATCAACCTATATAATCAATAACTGGCAACTGTAATACCATATTAAGTAAAGCAGCTGTGATTCGTGCACCTATCATGATGTTTGACGGACAAACATCTGAAGGGTGAGGGCGCGCATAATAGGAAAGGATGCTTTCGGTAATTTTGGATGATTAGGAAGACCTATACGATTTTTCATCCTTATCGAGTTTATCAAGACAGAAGATCATAGACTTGTACCATTTAGTCTGTAAAAACCCAGATTGTGATTCTTTTTCTTCTCAAAGCAATAAATTAAAGTTTCATTGATTTCTGATTTTTTGTTTACTTCAAACAATCATAACTAACCCAAATGCCACGATCAGTTAATGCGTTTCAACCTAGTGACTCAAATGTTTCCCAATATTTTGCAATGATATTCATTCGATTGTTCACGGTTTATTATATGTCGGTTTTGAAACTAAAATAGTGCAGTCATTATTAGATGTATCCATACACACCACCCACTGTTTAACAGGCATAATCCACTGCTGTTTGTGAGCGTTTTTGATGAATAAAAACCACCCTTTTTGGATTTTACTTAAGTCCTTTTCTTTGCCATTTAGGTATCGGCAAGTCAATACATAACGCCATAAGTGGGGAGAACCATTTTTGCTTGACTGGATACTTGAGTATGATTTTCCTCCAGTAAGTTGAATCACAATAACTCGGGCGGAGGAACAGCTGTAAGGAAACTAAATCACCGCCAACGGCATTCTGGCTGGTGGCACAAAAGTTAGGTAGCAGACACTGGGAGAATATCTTCTAGGAAATTTTACTTCTATCTTTCTGGAAGCCATTGATTTCCGAGCTTGTTAGCTCTAATTAGGTCCATAGAAATCTCGTTCGAATCTAGTGCACGAGAAGCTGTATTTAGCATGTCATTCATTAGCATGCCAAAAGTTTGTCTTCATTTGACCAGAAGTAGGCCATGTTCCCGAAAAGTAAGCCCTCAGTGTTCGTCAGAATAACAATTCTATGTATTCTGGTAAAAGTATAGGGCGCTAAGGGTTCCGTTTCCAGATAATAAATTACACACATCCTTCCGTTTTGAGAACTGAAATATTTACCATTGTTTCAATAACCCCTTTATTCAGAACAAAGTAATTTTCTTTTTGAACTGGTCAATAAGATAACAGGAAACTGTGACAGAGTAGAGTTTCAAGGTGCTAATTTACTCGGCATTCAGCCGTTACAAGCTACTGATAGTTAAACGCTCCGGCTAAAAGTCGAATATTTCTTGACCACCAGTCGACGTTGTACAGTGAACTTCTGCTTGTGACACAGTTGACATTTTAACACTTGCGCCGCCTTACTGGATTCAACAGGTCAAAGGAATTTAGAGAATAATGCTCGAGTTCTCAAAAGAGTCAGTTTACCGGTAAATGTACTCAATGGTCATTCATCTTGAATCAATGACTTTTGAATCAAAACTAAATGCTCTTGCGTGAAGTTGAAGCACTACGCGGAAGAGGTGTCACATCTGGCTACTTTGATTAACTTGCACCTGTGTGTATTTTTAGATAACAACACCAAAAGAAGCCTTTCAGCCTGTATGATCTTTGTCATGCTGCTCATTGAGATACGAGTGATTTCTGCAAATTCAGTATTTCACACCTAAAGTAGCTTATTTTTTGTTCACTAATTAGTACTACGTAAAAATACTTGCCACTTTCGGAATAAACCGATTAAAGCCGGTTGATAAAAAGAACCACTCTTCCCAACTGGGTTCAAAAATGCGAGGTCTACGATGAACAATTAAAAACTTTTGCTTTTTCACCAAACTATTAAAGCTTTTTTAGACTTATTAAAAAATGAAGACATCTGTTTTTTGTAAGTACCACAGAAATACAGGATAAACTATGTTTGTAGCACCAATGCCTTTTCCATTTTAAGCTAAAAAACAAGGTCACTGCTTTCTAGAAGACCTTCGAATAAATTTCGCTGTTCGAGTCATGAAAGGACGTATAACACGTTGTGTACCGTAACTCTTCATTAGTATTCCTGGTGAAAACGGTCAATTAATTAAAAGGTGTATTACTTTGGATATTGATCAGGTTATGTTCGAGTGTGAGACAGATTTGCAGTACTTTCGTGATTTTCATTAGTTTGAATGTGTCCGAATGATGAATCACAAAGAAATAATGTTGACCTTGAAGGAACTTTATTGGTTTTTGATCTTTTATTTATGTAGACGCTAACGTCTTTCAAGATTCCACCATAAAAAAGACGTTTGGCTTATCTCAAAGTAACGGAAAAGTAGAACTAAAGCTTTGTTTTATTCAAATTTAGAATCAAAATTATGCTTAACCTGTAAGTGAATCCGGCACCCGAAGTTGATTTTGTAATAGCAGCCTAAATGAACTTACTTGTCGTAATTATTTGATTATGGTTCACATTTCACTTTTGGGTCCCAACTCCCACGTCGTGACCCAATGTCCCCCCGTGGCATAGCCAGAATAGTAGCACCGGACTCCGTGCAGTGCATAATACAAATAAATAAAAGGAAACAGAAGTGGCACGCGCTTATTGTCTCAAACACGCTCATCACGTCACTGGAAATCGCCAAAGTATTGCATGACTGTATCATCTCAATCACGGATAAACGTCACCGCGGATCCATCCACTACCTTCTGATACTCAGAACTCCAGTGAATGTTTTCACTCCTTTAGATTAATGTACATACTAACGGGGTTGGTCCACGGCAGCTCACCTCACGGAGAAGCTAACCACCTGAATACTCACCGATTTCTGGCTGTGACAAATGACCACTCTCTACTCACACAGTGACCGTCCCGGATAATGAAAGTCTTTTCATTATGGTTCTAAACAAATCCGTGACATAGAAAAACAGCTGTACGAAAATGACATCAAAAAATTTCAGAGCACGGTAGGTCACGAATGCTGCAACACTTTTCCTCCCAAATCGTCCAGGAATAACTGCTCAAATCATCCATTGCTGTTTGCTTCTTATTGGTTTTGTCACAAATTGAATAGATATTAAATAACTGAATAGCTGAATTAGAAATCCCAATGAATAATTATTTCAAAGCAGATTATGTCCCGTCAACGGTTATTACGCTTTGCTATTTGCAGTAACACGAGGTGAAGTTGCTAGTTCTGTTTTTATGGCACACGTACCCTAGAAGATCACCATTCTCACTTCTAGTGTTGAGAGTTATTTTTTTCCTTATAAATATCCTACGATGAAAACCAATAGCTTAAAATACGATAAAATGGAGTGCATGATTGCAAGAACTACACAATGTATTACCTCTAATAGGACTTGAATCAGAGTACTTTGTCCAAACATCAACAGATGCAAATACCACGTGATAGCAAAGGGGAAAAGACGTCTGTTTCGGATAGAAAAAGTCAGAGCTCTCATTTGGTTTATTAGCGTGGTAAACATATGTTCGCCGTTACATGAGCTCACCTGTTCCCAGTGCTGTATATCTCACAATACGACGTAAATTGTCAAATAAATCAACAGTGCAGAACTCAACAAGTCTTCAAATTCAGTTTGTCGTAAGACATGCAAATTTTGCTCCATCGTTATTATCTTCATACTGGGGTTTTTTAGCCAAATACGAGGCTTATACAGCATTTTTATTAACAAAGTTTGCGATGTGAATCTCTATTTAATTTCTGTGTAAAGTTAAGTATTGGTTACACGCAGAACAAAGGCGCGACTCACTTGTGATAATGATCAGTTTAGAACACACATTTGTCGGTACAACTTAGAGGTAGAAAAGAACAGTGGCTTCAGATTTATACTGCTTCGAATTAGTCGAGGAGAGAATCAGTGGTGCTGACCAAGTGGCTTAGGGAAATTGCTTACCATCTCATAGGTCAGAAGTCGAAATTCCCACCATCGCCGCTTACGTTTTTGATAGGCAGTATTCTATCGTCGTCCGGCTCGTTGCCACACCTGACCTATTTGTACCTCATGGGGTTCTCCACTCTCAGTCCGAAGGTCAGCTTGCCGGCTAACCATGATAGTGCAGCAGGCCTTCGTGGTTATGGAGTGTATCCCTACCACTGCAGGCACACAAAGGCATGCGATATCAACGCTCAAATCACTATAAAGCACTGTACCGCTGTTTCATTTAGCTCACGGCATAATCAAGGAACCACAACTAGGACACGAACCGGAGTGCATCGCTCTGAGTCTTGCGTACATTAATTATTATTTGCTAGAAGAATATGGTAGACCTTCTCTGGGGACAAATCTGCATGCATACACGTAGAACCAGACCTAAGAAAGCATATAGTATCTGATGATTACGGTATTATGCTTTCAATGAGGTGTGTGTGCGCGGCACTTCACCAGTGCTGAAGTCGTTCTGTTCAAGATTGAAGTAATTCTTATTCCGCCTATGAAACTACAACGGCTAGCAAATAATCGGTCTGATTTCTCGAGAGCTGGTGAAGTGCCCACCCACAAGCAACAAGTGCACGTAAAAACATGAAGGGACACAGAAAAATGAAGAACAAAATAACTAAAATTAACTGTGTATAATCGAGGACAGCAAATGCAAGTTTGGGCTGGGAAGGTCCAAGTTATTTTGTGGCAAGTATTTGGTGATCGAAACGAGTGTCAATTGTCAATATCCAAAATACTACTAGAACCAGCGGCTTGCTACTTTTAAACCCTTGTCAACATACTTTAGATCATGAACATTTATTGAAACATCCTTGTTGTGCAATAATCACACTAGCATCGACAGAATTGCTCCCATTTAACTCATACATTCAGTATCTAGAATCACAATGACATTCAGTAATAGTATTATATTTACAGATGAGAATTATTCAGTACGATGATTTAACAGTAAGATATGTGAACAAGATTTGGATAACAATAAGAATACGTCATGGTTTCACAGATTAAAATACCAGTCGATCGACATAACTGGAAGAGAGTGTTGTTAAACGTATCTTGAGAGTTCGCACAACCGTTTTATGTTGATGGTATGTGCTCCATTGGTTCCAATTCACACCTCATAACAACGTGTTCATCTAAATGTCACCAATTAGTGAAACTGGGAACACTGTTATACTGAGTACACCGCACGACGAACAAATGAACAATGGAAAGAAACTTATGTGCTGTACTGATTCAGAAACTTTGAAACGCTATGACGATTTTGCTTTCCAACACGCAGATGATGTGAGTACATAGTGAAAACTCTTCCGAATCATTTAAACTCATTTTCAGCTGTTGAATGGCTTCAAAATTAGTAAGTTTCAGCTTTGCAGTTCATTCTTACCTGAAAGTTGTTCCATCAATTTACGTCATTAGAAATGAAACCCTAATAAAGCTGATTCAAATTGTGAATGTGCTCTTGTAACTCATACCGAGATGAGTACCGTTCACTTTGTGCAATGAGAACGGTTGCAGTACGTGCACACATGTAATGTGTAAAGCCCTTTATGTAATGAACAAATGAGTATATCGATCTCCAGACTGGTTCATTAAATTTTACTGATCACCAGAACAGTCGAACTTGACCTATGATTCCTTAATAACATATTGTTATCACTCCTCAGTACTGTAGCGGAGGCGTGCGAAAAATCCGCGTAGATCAGTTTCCGACAACAAGCTTATTTAGTACCCAAATATACCAGTCAGCAACTTCGTAGCGCAAGACCAAACGACTTATCATAATCGCATTAGGTATGAGGGGGAAAATAACAGACCCTCAATTTATTTATGATTAAACTTCTCAAGGTTTTCGAATTACTGAAAAACCTTGGTATCACTCAGAGTACGCAGAATCAGCCGTTGTCTCCTACGCAAAATCACTTGGATTATTGGGAAATAGTGATTGTATCGTTGCTGACCCATTCACTCCAATTCGCTTGCGGTTTTGTGTTTGACCGTAGGATTACGGAATTACCACTGCGAATGGGAACAGATCCAACTTCGATTCTGCGGTGCACTTTTCGTTGGTAAACCCGAAAAATGAATGTTGACTTATCCGATAAAAATAACTTTGAGGCTTTTTCACCTTATCGAAATTCTCAGCCTGGAGTCTGAAGTTGACAATTCGAACATTTCTTCACGGAATCAAAACAAAAAGATCAGTGAGCAAAAAAGAAACAAAACAGATAACTTAGACACATGCCACACTTTTGAAACAAAGATAAGATCCAGGAGGGGAAAAAAGACTTTACCCGATAAACAATCAAGAAGTTTATAAAATAATCGGGGTCGGAGAAATTCACCACACAAGATGGAGTCAGATCTATGCGAGGACAATTTTGCCTTGGATGATTTCATTGCGAAAGTTGATCAAGATCATGTAAAAGCTCCGGAAATTTAGTGTGCAACTAATAGTATTTCCTCCTGGATCAGATAATTTTTAGACATCGATGAGGCATGTTACACTGTAAACTGTCAAAATCTTTCCCGTAGATGAGCTGACTGGTGAAGACAAGCTGGCCATGAAAGCTGCCGACGGTGGAGCACCGGCCAAGTGCTTCATGTTGGCATAGAAAAAAAACACCCGTCAGATAAGAATCTTTACACCATCGTATGCCTTCACCCAGCACAGAAACCTAGTTGATGGGTTAATGAAATGTGCTTTGAAGACTAGTTGAACAAGTACTGACTTCATTCGACCTGAGAGAAACAGTTTTCATCTGTTTTCTCGTCAGTCAGTTCAAACATTGCCGGGAAATTCAGAGTCGTCCTGCTTCTGCGTGTCTCACTGACAAACTGTTCGTGGTTGTGGAGTGCGGTCATGACAATTGCGAAGATAAATGAATCAAATGTATCGACCTCAACTGGAAGTATTCCCAGCTGACTGATATATTATAAACAACGTATGTGCGCCTCGGAACATAACTGTTACGCCGAACACATCATCTCCATAATCAGTAACAATCCGTGTATGTATTCTGTCACCACGAACGTGGAACGGCCGATTTAGCCCAGACGTTCCGTTTTCATATTGATATAGCACGAAAAAGTAAATAGGCACAATACATCGATCGCAAGCCTGTGAACCAGATGCATCCAGAACACATAAGGCAGTATTCCAACTCAAAGGTTGCAACACCCCGCTTTTTTTTCAACGTGTACTAGTCCTTAATGCCAGCACACATTCCGCTAGTTCGAGGGGTCATTCCTATGAAAAAAGCAGACCATTTAAATGGTCTTCATCACCAGCCAAATGGCTGCTATTGTATTGGTAACAGAAGTCTGCCATTTTTGTATCGTCATGGTACACATCCCATTAACAAGAATTCAATAATATAACTTAGTATTGAGGTTAAAGGGAAACTGAAAGCGTCAGATGAAAAGCAATGAAAATGCTGGTAAATGGATATCAGTATTTCCATGGAAGAAGTAGAACACAGCAACTGCTGTTCTATATCACTGAGCAAGAATATACTAGGAAATGAGACATGCAAAATCATGATATGTGATTTTCGGCTCCCAGCTTCCACGACTGAGCGAAAGTCTAGTTGTACCCAAGGACACGAACTAGTCGCTTCAATTTAATTTATCAACAGGCTGTTGAGATGAGCATAAATCTCATCTGGTAAAGCATACGCCATTCACCGAAACTACATCTTTAATCTTTTTTTTCTTTTGCAAGTAATGTTGCTGGTTTTTCAAATGTATGGCCGACGAAAGCAGATGCGCAAAATCATATTAGAGAGACACAAAATTAATTGCACGTATCTTCATAAAAGACTACCAATACCGAAGTGCCCTGCAATTGGGAGACTGCATTAGAGTAGTTTCTATCCAATTCGTTGTGAGAATGTGCTGGAACAAGCGATACGGTCGCTTGTCAATCGGGCAAGTATTGTCTCTGGTCGACTTGAAACCTCTTATGTGATTACTTGGCCTGGACGCTGGTCCCTCCAATAGCCATGAGCTGTTGTCTGAGTGAGCAAATTCTAGTTTAACAGACTGGCTTTCGTCTCCTTCTCACTCAGTCTCCCTGGACGAGAGTATTCAATGGACGCTATAGCCGAAGGTGCAAGAAAAGATCAGAAAGAGGAAAGTTACGCAGATTATGTACTTTGGTAGAAGGTTTCCAAGTAATACGCATAAAATGCCTCAACTGGCGTGGAACTTTGACTGGTCATAAGCAGTCTGAGTTCCAAAAAGAAACTGAGGGTCACTATTCTATTTGCGCATTCTGGTGATCATCACTCTCACTTTCTCTAGTCTTCGATAAATATCACAAACTACAATTGTTGCCAATCCCTCCATTCATTACCAACTAAATTGTCCAGACTTATAAACCGGTTGATGTGAATCACTTCTGTCTAATCCGAAGTCGTATCACTTTAAAACAGAAAAGGTTTTCTAATAGTGTAATGAGTCATAGCAATTATTTCCATTTTTCGGGACTCCAATTGTGTAAGCGGAATAACATAATTCCAGGATTACCGTACCCGGACTTCGAATCTCGAATTTTGCGGAAAATGCATCCTCTTTGCTGGTAGTCAGTATAATTCTAATAAAGGCACTTCACTTGGAAGAATTCTATATTGTTGTCCAAGTCCAAGGAGTTACGGTAGATGATTTTATTTTACTATAGGGCGGATTCTATAGACAACGGAAAATATCCTTCCCACTGTCACCTTAAAATTTCTTCTCTTCATTTTTTAAATTTAACCGTGTTTGCAGATAATATGAGTGCACGTGGAAAACATTATTCAGAGCGCATAAATGAAGGTACTCTGAACCCCAAAACAATCCGTTCGAATTGAAACCAGTATTTATTCAGAAGTCAAAAAGCTTCATTAGTAATTAGCAGAACAATAATAACAACAGTATTATTCTTAGAACGGAATCAATGATACACTTGGATATTTTTTACACTAATGCGCGAAAATTTCAAAAAGGAATTCATACTTTGTAACACGGCTTTTTTAACCGCGCCGCAGCTCTGACCTGATTAAAAACAGAACAAATCTAATGAACCCTGAAGTCTCATTGAAACGAACGGTGACTGCGTGTACGTGTGTGTTTGCCCGTGTTATGTCAGATGCTTCTGCATTTTTCCCCATTGGGATTTAACAAATTAACCGAAGCGGCCCAAAAGAGATGAGTAGCAAGTGATGGGCAAAGCTCGTGCGCGGAAAAAAGTACAGTTCATCTATGCTAACAGGCGGCCTTCCTCAAAATACTTTTATTCCCAAATGTTATTTGGTACTGGTGTTTTTGACAATGTTTTGGGCACTCACATTATTCAGACTTTCCACTTACTATGGGGGAGTTCCTAATTATTCCTACTTAACTTTGATATGCTGGGTTTGTACGCCTCCAAAAGGTATACCAAAATATGACAACCTCTGAATAAGTAGAAATCCGCCTTCCACTTGTGATTAGATTCTTTATCTCCAACAAATCCCCAGTTTAACTGAACGGAATTCTGAGTATAAACAAACACTAAAACTATTCAAGCTATACGCCTAAAGTCCCTTTCATAGAACGTGACAATAATCGTGAGAATCTTGATGAAAATCGTGTATGCTATCGGCTCTTCTCCTGAAGATTCGCCTTTTTTTTACTACAAATGAGCATATTATCGATCCAATAGTGAATGGACAATTATGCATCTAATGTACGTCACAACTGCACTGAAGGGCGCTTTAGATCTGGGTGCGTTGCTCTTCGTGCATTGTTATTTTTGATTATGACTTTTTTCGACTCGTACAAGTCTCGATATGCTCCTGTGCAGCATGAAAACCAACTGAGAGTGACGTACATAAAGAAAATCATCAATCTGAAGCTTTGAGATTTGACATACTACGCATGAAAGCAAATTCTCATGCCAGTAGGTAATTCTTCCACATCTAAGATATCGAAAGTTTCGTGGGTGGTAATTTTTTGCAGATGAAAGTTTATAGATCTAGGGGTACTTATTTTGCTCAGATCAGCGTATTGTAGATATTGACCTGGAGTTGAAAAATCAAGTATGATATCAAAATAGTTCATTTTTAACATTGTTTTACTATGAAAGACGGATTTTTCGGATGATTTGTTCGCCGTGCCTGCTTGAATTCATACATTTCAAAGCTACATCGTGTTCAAACTGATGTATTAGGAGTTTGGGCACATCCTCGGTTGCGGATCGTGCTCCAAGCACCGGGATCAATCAAATCCTAACTAAAAATATCCACAATCATAAGGTTACCTCAGCCATCTTCAACTACGTGACTTATAGTGCAGAGCGTCTCTCCAGACTTATGTCTAACTTTCGCTAGCTTTTTGAACACAACCAATTCTCGGATATCTGACTACTCCATCCCCATCACGTGTTTGGGAAACTATGAGTGTCACTGTGGTAACCGTAACTATTCATAAAAGGGGTGTGCAATTGATTTTTTCGATATCTCACGTTCATACAGAAATGTGTCATAATAACCAAAGGGCAATACTCGACAGTGCGCGATGTATGCGCAGTAATAGCCATTCAATCAAGGACTACACGGTTATAGCGAGAAAGCCATCAGTACGACATAAAGACCAAGGTGATAACAAAGAACAACCTATGCTGCATTAAATAATAGAGAAAGCTACCAGGTTTTATTTTGAAAAAGGGGTTAGTATTATCCATAATACACTTAAATGGGTCAAACCCAGGCTACTTTGGCCTATCGAAGCAGTAAGTGGTATTGAAAGTCGGAGATTCGCCGCTTGTTAGTAAATGGGCAGAAGCATCAGTTTCGGTTGCATGAACTAATCACAAATACATGCGAAAGTCTCCCGCTGTCCTGAGCTGACCCGTAAACTGTTAAACAAATGTTTAGATCGACTTGGTGATCGGAACCTCATTCAGTGTGAAGCATGTAACGATGAGGGTTAAAAAGTTCTGAAAGTGATGCTGTTGGAACAAGATTAGTACGGTGAAGGTCACCAGGGCTAAAATCCCTCCGGGAGATTGTTATTTACTCCAATCCTTTCTTGCTCTCCTTGATCTGTGAAGCACAGTTATTCTGTCCCATGCATTGCAACATTTTAACAATTAATGTGGAATTCCTGCTTCTTGGCCTTGGCCCTCAGGGTTTACATCGAGATTTCCTAATTGTCCCACGTTCTGGATGACGAATTAAAGAACATCGCAAACCAGGCGAATTAGGGTAACTTGATTCTAGTGGCATTTGACACGGATGACTTCAGTGCTAAAAAAAAGAAACGAAGAACGAGAAACGGGGCGCTAGTTGTCCTAGATTCAAAGTCTAACCAACATCGAGATGTTTTCAGGCTTTCAGTCACAGTGGGTTGCACCTCTGACGATGTATTTCAACTCTATAATAGGAAATAAACATTAAAAAACTTTGACGGTTGATGGAAGTTTCGTAAGTGGAAGGATTTACTTGCATTGATATGACTAGAAAAAAGGGCACTTCATGAGGAAACGAAAGGCTAGATAGAACATGCTTGACCGTTTGTTTTGTTAAAAAATGTGGTTCACGACTTCTCGTGAGATTTCATATTCAAGCCTATCATAATAAAAAAGTCCTTACAATTAGAACACATCTCCAGCAATAAAGATTATCTGAGGAACTGACGGATCAAAATAAAACATACTTCTCAGTTTGTTCACTGTCCAGAAGATGAATTGGGAATTTCACGTTTTCCCATCTGCGATATTTCATGTTGACAGCAAACAAGAGCTTTGTGAAATCGTATTCAGTTTAAACTTTGGCTTATTGTGTTTTTATGATAAAGGGTTGACGTTCGACTTAATATTCGAATTATATAAGGTTTCGTCAATTCATTCAGGGAATGATTGGTGTTTTTCCAATGATCCGATCTTCGGTCAAAAGATCAACAACAGGTGGGTACAGGATTATGAAATAACACTGAAACACCTAGTAAAATGTAATATCGCAAAGGTGAGAAGTGTGTGTTAAAACACTCGAAGCATAATCAGAAAAGGAGTAAGCTCGACTACACATGATCTAGCACTGTTGGGGAACGCGAGTGATCTACGTCCTGATAAATCTGCAAGTCTTAAGCTGTTTTTAAGACAGTCGTTTTATTTCATTACGTTCAATCCAGTAATTATAAACAACTTGTTGCCACGCTATCGATCACAATCTCTGTTTTGTTGAAAAGCGTTCAGTTACATCTGTTTGTTTAATTAAATTTTAAGCCCACTATCGTGGTCGTGGAAAATAGGTATTTACAAGTAAATTGTGTTACCTGTGAGTGATCTTGACGGATCAAATTAGGATGGGGAGATTTTCCATCACTATAAAAAAATCCTCTTATGACATTATGGGTTTATTTTGTTACTCTTTGAGTATTATTTTTTCAGATATGTAATTTGTCATCGTGATATGCTAAATGCGGGACATTGAATTTCAGAACCACTTGCAAACATTTAAATGACATAAACTTCATAGTAACACAAAATAAGCATTACTTGAGTATGTGCTTTAGTTAATTCCGATATATATATATATATATATATATATATATATATATATATATAAAGAGTATTCATTCACACTCCAGACTGTTCTGTTTGGGTCCTAGTGAAGATATTACATCGGAGTGTACAAGTATGAAGATGAGTGGACAGAGGAGTACCCGGTACGCATACCTGATGTGCGGCAATAACCGAGAAACCGTTCGTTCCACACGTTTATGTACTACTTACCATCAATATATATATATATATATATATACGTTCAATAAACCGTAGAGAGCCAGTCCGGATAGCCTTGTAGTGAAGGTCTTCGATTCACATTTTCGAGCCTCAGTTGGGGCTCGTTGGATGGGCACCGCAGCCGATGATTTCTAATAAGGATGAAGCAGTTGTGCAGTGTTTCTGTGGTTTTCAGTGGTTTGAACTTTCCCATTGCATATATATATATATATATATATATATATATATATATATATATATGTATACATCGCTAACAGGCTCGAAGTAAATGAGTCACGTGTTAGGCAATGACGAACAAATTAGGGAACTACTATTTGTCGGATGCTTGCCAGGATGTGACAGTCCGAAATCACTTTATTTTCTTTTACTAACCTACTTGAGGAAAAAAATATTCCTTACTGTTGTCAGTTTTATCAATCTTGCCCAACGTAATGAAGCTCATCAGCTCCTTGTTTTGTTTAAATTAGTTCCTTAAACAAGAAAGACTTTGCATGATTATCGAGTTCTAAAACGAACCACTTAATATTATCAACTGAGGACAGCTTAACGAGGACGTTTTATCGCCACTTTCACCATAACATCATTGCTACTCATCCCGAAAACTTGTCCTGACAAGCAAGGGTCACATCTGTACCTAGTCCTCAAAGGGGCATGTGTGGCGACGCTAAGGTTGATAGTGGATCTACTAACCTTCTTTTACCGCAGATTTACAACATTTACCTATTTATTTGTTTGTTTGTCTTAGCTCGAAATTCAGAAGTTGAAGTAGATAAGTATTTGACCTTGGCAGGAACACCTCATCTAGTCCTTGCGTTCGGACGAAGTGTTTTCACACACGCACAAATGCAAATGGTCAATTCGCGATTTATCTTTTAAGGCGCCGAACGTACATCCGCTATTTCATCAAGGGTCAAGTGCACACTGATGCAGTTGAGTCAATCCACGTAAACGGCTCATAAACGTGATTGCCAAATGTGGTAGATTCGCGGAGTCTGCAAGATTTTAGCATCGATCTCTTCAGTATACGTTATGCAAATACTGCGTGAACATTGCACACTAAGCACTGAGGCTAGGTACACTCTTCGGGGATATTGGTCAGACTCTAAACCTTGAGCTCAACGTAAACACGTTACAGAGAATGAGATGTTTTACCTGACCACAACTAGACTCTTTGGTGTAGCATTATCCTCCGAGGCAGAGAAAGGCTCGATAATAAGTCGGGACCGTCAATTCATAACAAGTGGTTAGGACTGGACAAGCTTCAGTCGGGAGCTTGACTGATTATAACTTTCTATGATAACCGTCTGGGGTGCCTGAGTTGTAACCACCGGGCAGTTGGACAAGTTAGGCTAAATTACAAAAATCCGCCTTCGGTGACGCGCTCGAATTTTCAGCTCAAATTATTTTAGCAGCTACTTTTCTCAGCTGTTTAACTGTCTATTGTGCTTTCATCTACGTGTAGCTGGGTGACGTGGCCAATCAGCAGCCAAAACTGCAGTAGGGAAGTACCAGTTATTTATTGAAATCAAATAAAATGATCTTATAGTTAGATAAACATCATCCACCCTATGTGATTATTTTATGAACCAAACTATTAGATAAGTCTAAGTAGAAGAAATTGGAACGGTACATGATATGATTCCCCCTCCTTGTGTTCGAGTCTTCATTGGGAATCGATGGATGCTCACTGTTGATAATTCCCAATGAGGACAAAACGACCACAGTACTTGCGTGGTTTTCAACGGTTTGAACACTGCATGACGAGTCACATATCACGTGAACTACCAGAGTCGGTGTACTTATTCTGGAACTGAAAGGCACACCTCCATCCACTCAACAGACAGTGGAGTCAAACTTAATTTCATAGAACGCTGTTTATCAGACGGTGTAACTGTAAGCTCTATGGTTTCAAATATTTAGAAAAAGTATTTACGAACTTCATGCCAGTAGATCAAAAAATAATGGGTTGTGCATATCAGATCAAAATCCCACACCATACCATCCACTTATTTAGGATGAAGAAAAATCACTAGATCTGTCTTTGATTCAAATGTTTTCATCAGTACGGTTAGTAGGAAATTTCATTTATTTGTCACGTGACTTATCCTCCATTATCATCAATTAACGTATCACTTACTCATAGGAAATAGTGTGTACCTCTGCACCGCGGGTGATCTGCATACTAAACTATGCTCATTCCCGAGTTCCAAGAAGGACATGATCCAAAACACGCGAGCTGACACTAAAAGTTCTTGATATGGATTCCTTCCTATTTCTAATATCACTTAAACCTGGCATGTTTGACCTATGGACAACCTCGTTGCGTTCGCAAATCTGGGATGGGTTATTCACGAAATTTTTGCAGACATATTTCAGGGACAGGCCAAATGACTAGCAGAATAAATCCTAAGAGTGAGCTAGAAATGATCTGTTGTAAGTGTTATTGTCTAGCCAAGCTTAAACGTCGTAAGCCTCGTTCTAATTTATCCCTTTTTAGAATGTATTGGTTTTGGTGCTATCTTTAAAAACTACGTATGTTTGCTTTTATCAATGCTCGAAGGTGATCGGTGTTCAATAATAAAAGTCATTACTCAGCTCGGGATATGACTTTCCTACGCCAACACTAATAATCAGTTATGATGGTTGATAACTACGAAATAGTCTGGCCATGGAGACTGGTGCAGCACTCCATTTCTTCAGTATGTCAGGGCCGAACGAGTTTCGAAGTGTATCGAAAAAACGATGCGCCATGCGATGTGTTAAATGTGATGTTTTGTCAGTAACAGAGCGTTGTCCGTGGAAAATTATAAGCCGACTTTTCGGTTAAAGTGAGTAACCTTTCTCAAGGCAGTTTTACAATCAAATCGTCTTATTTCAAAAGCATGGTGACCAGCGTCCCCGAACTTCACAGTTACTACCCTGTTTTTGAAAAAGATCTGTCAAACCTGTTCATGTCTTAGCCTCAGAAGAGTGAACGTGAGCTATACAGCGACTATCTGTAATGCTTGAATGTATTAAAATCACATTAGCAGCTAGAATCATATTTCCTTTCCAGTCATAATTTATCCCAATGTGTCCCGTGAAATGTGAAGTCTTGCCGAGGTTTTGTGAAGCTTAATTCCTAATTAATTCCTAATTCTTATTTAATTTGAAATGAAATTGGATTAAAAATGTTGAATTGGTAGTGCTTACTCATTCTTCATACTATTTCAGTAAAATCTAGCAGAACGCTTCTAAGTAAGATATCTTAAAAGTGAGAGTATTTGGCTCAGATGTCTTAGAACTGGAGTTTTCTTCAAATCGGAAGCAAGAACATCTATAAATTAGTTAATTATCATAATCAAATGCTAATCACATCGACAACAGTTTGACATCGACCTGTCTATTACCGTTACATTCATTCTTCCGGTGTCATCAGCTGGTATTAGAGCCAGTGTTATCAACTGCGTTTCTCCGTCAGTATTTTCCTTTTTTTGGAAGTGAAGTAATTCTATTCCGCTGTATGGATTCGCCTCAAGGTTTGAAAAAAAGCATAAAAGGAAACGAATAAGAAGTTGGCGAAGGGGAGACAGCACCAGTGAATCACCGTGACAGGAATGAAGTTCATTTTTGGGGTACAGCAAAACAAAAGAACAAGTATGGGAGACAAAACTGAAACACCTGACGATATCTGCGCTCGAATGACAAGCATAATTCAATTTCTTTGGCTGACAGAAGAGCACAAATTAATAAAATAAGCCAAAAGCTGGAGAACCTGTTATCAAGTGATATTTCTATGAAATACTCAGTGCGTGAAAACTGCACGTTGATTGCGTTCATGAATGGAGTCAGAAAGGTATCTTTTCTCGCTTGGTTGCATTCTGTATCACTACAGTTCTCCATTGTTGTCTTAGGAATAAAGGTTGTTTCGACCCGGGGAAAAACGACTTTCAAGTCAAGTCTAGCCAACCGTTAGCTGCACCTGGCTTAGGGAAATAATTTTGGTGATAAAAAGTTATCTCCCATCATTTTCATGAATGATAGGACTACTCTCACCGTTTTTTTGCCGATGCAAGAATGTCCTATAGGCATTGAGTAGTGTGTCTCAACTGCGCATACCAAATGTGCGATTCAATAGGGGTTTATTAGTTCTTTTTCATTGAATATCTGACAGTCCTCCTACCCGGATCTACTGCACGATTTGTTTCAGTTCACGTTCGTTTCTTCTTTGTTTCAACTCATTCGGTGAAAGAGTTTTCAAAGAAGATTGTTGTTTTAAGTTTTCGTCAATATACTTTATGCGGGTTTTTTGAAAATCAAAATACGAAGTGTTCTTACCAACCTGGTATAACGCTGTCAAGTGCTTTTTTTGTTCTTCAGGTAAACCTATCCAGTGCTGGGTCCCCCAAGAATTCACACATTCATGGGAAGAATATGCGGAAAATTTGTGCTGGGTTCAGAATACTTACTTCCTGCATCCGAGCGACCAGGTTCCTGAAGATGACTACGAATTGACACATGTGAAACACATTGGCTACTATCAGTGGATTGCTATTGTTCTGGCCGGTCAGGTCATGCTCAGTTGGATCCCCTATCTTTTATGGCGTGTTGGTTCTAAACGTCTTCCCGTCCTGCTCCGTTCTGCAAAAGAAGCCTCTGTCCCCGATCGGGAGCTTCGACAGAAGGCCATCTCGTGCCTGGTGGCCACATTAGAGGAGCAGGCCGAGTCCACTGCAAGATACCGCCGAATGACTAGCAATTTGAAACGATTTCTCTGTCAACTACGACCAAACACACGGATCACTTTTTTATTCTTTATTGTTCGATTTTGTTTCTTAGGTAATTCTATCGGACAGATCTATCTGATGAAAAATTTTATTGGGACAAATAGTACTATGTTTGGAATTGATGTGTTGAACGATTTGATAACTGGAAAAGATTGGGAAACCTCAGGCAAATTTCCAAGAGTGACATTTTGTACCGTTCGTGTGCGCAAGATGGGGCAGATTAAACCAGCCAGGTAAGTTCTGTAAAAATCCAGTATGCACCTATTGGCGATCGTTTCCACTTTCTTTGTGATTTCATTTTATTGGACGCACATCTTCATCCAATGTGACAAAAAAAGTGTTTCATCTTCATTTGCTGTGCTGTTTAAAAAGTAATTTTGATGATTCAAGGAAAGTTACGCTATTTACTGTAGTAAATGGTGTTCTCGAAAGCTCATCTACATATTTCTTCATTTTTTGGTATGACCCCTTATCAGGCAAACGATACAACGTCAAAAAATGCCGTTCTATATAAATGAGCTAAAAATCCACAACAGCATCCTATTTTCTAGCGTGAATCCCTAGTTCGCATAGTAATCCAAAGGTGAGAATGAAGAACCTTAGAGATCACTTTCCACTGGAGGTTATTTTTTACTCAGCAAAATTAGTTGAACAGTAATACGTATTTCGCAACATTACTGAGAGTAAATTTTCAAGAGCGGAGCATCCAGCCTTGATTCAAGTCTTCTCTCTGTTCACATGAAATCGAGATGAGGACCCAATAGTTCAAAACATCAAGTGAAGTTAAGAAGTACTCATAAAGAAGAATATTCAACGGGTAATCCTCATTTTATAGAAAGAACCAATGTTTGCAATGAAAGCTCCCTTTAATAGTGAAAATCCCTAAATTCATTATATAGCCATTTCTTTTTGTGCTGAAGATCAGCAGTTGATTGCACTCCACTAGTCCTGATTTTGGCCTTGGTTACATGATTCTGAGTTCCAAACGTTGACCTTCTGATTATTTAACCTGACAATGGGCAGTCTGTTTGCTCATACAGCACATGACGCAGCACGCACACACACAATGATTTCGTAGCTTTACAACGGTTCACTCTCACAACCACTGACTTCTGATGCTTATTTCAACCTGATATCAGTTTTTTTAATGAGATTTTCATCCGGAATACTATGACGATTTTATTTCGTACACTTATAATATGACATTTTAAATAGTACCAACTAGGCGGGCATCCTTTTAGAGATGACAAAAATTACGACCGCTTCGTTTACCTGTTTGGGATGCACTCCACATCCACATTTCGCTAGGTTTGGATGGAATCTCACACAAGTTATGCTTTCAGCAGACTTACTCTCAAACAAGGGTAAAATAGTATTGGGCCAAATTACCCACTGAAAATAAGAACAGTCGCATGGTTTGCTCTAAGTAGACCACTCTGTATCTTCTAGAACCTGGAACACTTCCTAACACTACGTTCATTGGAAAAATTCACGAAATCCGGCTGGCGGATGTAAGAATTTGCCCAAAATATAGCTAGATCTGTCACAATTTTGTGCCAGTGAAGCCAGATAATGTGACATCTGTGGGTCACATAAAAGACTGGGTATCCAATCAGGCCCAACAGCCCACTTCGTTTACCCCAACAGACGGCCGGAATAGTGAGATGAAATAAGCAGTAGAATGTGCTCTCAATAATAACCAACCTCAGTCAGATACAATTACGCAATCACCTTCGTTATCTATCAGAGTCTCAACCAAATACGATTAATATCTAAAAATAAATTTTATAAATGCCATTTTGTGGCTGCACATGGGTAATCACATCGTAGTTTTTCAAAACCTTACGTACCGTCTCTTTATAGCCACGATGTTCAAAAATCAAATGAAAAAGCCCCAATTGTAAATATTAAGTAGCCTCATTTGTACCGTATCTACTTTTCGCGCACCATCGATGGTGGAGTAAGAAATGATTTTCCTTCGCAGTGGTTGTCTCCCTGATTTATTTGTTCCAATTTATTATGAGATTTGAATGTTCCGCTGTTTTAAAAGAAAGCTCCTGCTCAAACTTATTGGATGGTCTGTAGAAAATGTTGTTATAAATTATCGATCGGCCCCTTTGGAGGGGTCATTCCTTTTTGCGAAGTATGTTTTTGAAAAATTATCATATTGAAAATTTCCACTGAATGTCTCAGCAGTAGAAGCAAAAATGTAAGTGGAAGTTCCTGTGATAGGCAATAAATCTAACCCCATCAAAAACTTGAATACCCACTAACGGTTTCACATTTGTTTCACACAATCAAAACTGCCAAGCAATGCTGCCACAAAAAAGCCGCATAAAATATTGATGGCTTAGTATATAGATAGACAGATGTATAGATAAATAGATTGATAGATAGATAGTTGGATAGATAGATGGATAGATAGATAGACAGATAGATAGATAGATAGATAGATAGATAGATAGATAGATAGATAGATAGATAGATACATAGATAGATAGATAGATAGATAGATAGATAGATAGATAGATAGATAGATAGATAGATAGATAGATAAATAGATAGATAGATAGATAGATAGATAGATAGATAGATAGATAGATAGATAGATAGATAGATATTTTGTTTGTTCTCCTCAGCCTACTCCGTTACGATTTTCATTTTTTCATGCCAACGAGAAGTTCATGTATGTGAGCCTCTTTCTGTACGCCGTTGTTCATTTAATTACAAGGATTCCTGTTCGGGAATCCGTTATTTCCGATGTTCACCACCGGAATAGGAACATAGTTTTCACGTAGGTTTCCATGGTAGTCAAAAGTCCTCGGTATTTTCTTGATTGAATGTCATTTTCCCACATAGTTCAGCCTTTCTTGTTGGAGTTTTTTTCATGGCTTCTTGCTGAAGCGATCGTCACTTTTTCATCCATTTCATGAATCAAAGGATTAGGCAGTTTTACAGAGGACGCAATAGAAAGATAAAAAATCAGAGCAAACTGTAGGCTGTTTTATTTTTTGAAGTTGCATAGTGATCTCGTGAACCACAGTAGAATATCATTTTCATGGGGACAACAAGAGATTCAGAGATTTTACCAAGTTCCACATAAGGTTATCACTCGTAGCTTTGACAGAAACCGATCCTAGAAAGTGAGTCATAGCGGTACTTCTCACAACTAAAATTTGTGAACCTAGCCTGATTAGGAATTGTAGATAAGTGCCATCTGACAAGATTATTCCAGTTAGATTTTTTCTAACGATTTGCTGCGGAATGCTGTTCGTCTGCACACGTATGTGCTGTCTTTTCTCGTGTACAGGCTCAGTCGCTCATTTGTACGGCACATACAATTTAGAATGCACTAACACAAGTCAGACAACTTTGAATAAAACCGTGAATGTGCACCAATTGCATACAGTGACAACCACCGCTGAAGGCCATGGAAATGACAAAATTATTCAACCACGAAAGAAGGCAAACTGCAATCCTGTCCACGGGTGCCGATTATATTCTAGAACACGAGGAAAGGTGAGAAACACCTCAGCTAATGAGTGTGGTTGTGAAGAACGTTTTGAAATTTAGATTTAGGATTGGCTAGATCCGCCTACTGGATTGATGGAGACACTAGGGAAAAAACTATTCAGCGCCACATTGATGGTGAAAGCATTTCCACTAATAAGTTTCATTCGACCACGACGTGTGGATTCCCTAACTGAAAGCTCCCGCTCACTAGCTCTCTATCTGTCGATACGTTACACTTCAGACTGAGGGACTCTATGCGCTAACGACTAAAAGCTAGATCAATCAGACTCAAAATTGTACTTTGAGTGAGCCAAACTGAGATATGTTCATGCCGTTTAGTACTCGATATCCCGAATGTTTTTATGCGGGCACCCATAATTGTGCTGAAACATGAAATTCAGTTAGTGATAAGTTGTATTCCCAGTAGAAATCACTCAAAATTACGAAATGCACTTAGCTAACTGCAACAGAATACGCGTATCACTGATTCTTTAGGCTCCACCTGGATAAAAGCTAGTTTCGTATTCAAAAAATTAACAAATAGCAGGTAGCAAACAGGATCAATTAGTGGAAAGTTGTTTTACTGTGTTCTTAGCTACTTTACCGAAATACATTTATGGACACAAGAATGTTTTAGTAGTGGGGCTTATGCTCGAGAAATTACAGTTATTTCATGTGTAACCTTCGTCTGCTCAAGAAGCTAACGATTTCCCTTCAGTCATTTCTGGAGCGATCAATAAGTATTATTTCATTCAGAAATTTCGTTTAATGCATGAAACACACCCCAATCAGTAGCGTTTTTGTTAGTGTTATCACTTGTCATTCCTCCCCTAGTAAGGAATCTTCGAAAAGGGATGAGGGTAGGAAACGGTGTGACTACCCTCGTCGAGAAGCAAATTCACATCACCTCACTTTTCGTCGACCATTCTGATTGGGTCCTGAAAAACGAAGTCACAAATCAACAAACTCTATAAGTAAAATGACACAGTGACATCACTGTGATTACTAAGTGGGAGGAGTAGAGCAACTGGCACTGAATTCATAAAACTTCAAAGAATGATCAATGGGCACGGAGCAGAAGATAATCCCTCGAACCCCTGTTTGTTTTTAAGCGCTACTTGTCAATAAAGGAGAGTGAAATATAAGAAGCTCTAGTGTTTTGCTCAGGGTATTCTCAACTGATTGGAGGTTTTCCTCGCCAGGGAAACGAATCGGTCTGCTGTTTACTCGATCGACGATTGAAGTAAAGGTCAACACGCGTTACCAAGCTGAATCATTCTGACGAAAACGACACAATCTACCGAAAGCGTATACCTATGCGTCACTGTATCACGAAAATTCTTTATGGAGTCGATGCTATTCGTGATTCTATTCTTACTCTCGGAATGAGCGGTATGGCATTGGATCCGGATGACAGGACATATTTCCCCGCGGAAGAACGCGAAGGGTTTCGCGGTTATTGCCGCTCATCAGGTATGCGTACTCGATACTCTTCTGCTCAAGCTTTCATATACATGAGCACTCCACAGTTGGTTTACAGCTGTAATCTCATTTAAATCGCACACAGAGTGCATGGACGGGGACTCCATTTTTAGAATTGTTCCCAAGGTGTTTCATTGGTTAACATGTCTAACCCTCAGAACGAGGGCACAAGGTCCATCTGAGGTTCCCGCTGAGAGATATCAACCAAACCTGCCGCACCCATGGCATGCTTGACGGTTATTTGAGCTGAAATGAACTGAACTGTTTAACACAGTCCTCCATGTCACTATCTACTTGATATAGAGAAGGTACATATAAAGCTTTGTAAACTCTGGTCATTTTCAATGTATTTCCCCGTAACGTTATTGGTTACTAACGGAGACGGCGATCTTGGTGAACACCGCTGCAGATAACTCTTGACAGATTCAGAGAACAAGACAGAACTATATTCGTGAACTGTCTACGACATCGTTTTCTGTGGAAATCAGTCATTATGACAGATGAGCTGGACGTTCTCTCATATACTGCAAGATGAACCGCCTAGAAGAAAGTAATCACGTGATAAAGTCAGAACAAATAAGCGTTACCAAATCCATACAAAAATTGCATGGACAAGTGGATTGTACTTGCGTCACACAAATAGGCGTGTTTGATTAGTCAAAATTTAAAAATCATCTACCATGGGTGATGCTGCATCCCGAAAAGAAACTTTGTTGTTCCTGAGTAACACGTGTAGTGTACCAAATCATTTACTCACCATAACTTGAAAAAGCGCAGAAGGAGCTCTGAAGTGGTACAACGTTTGAGAATTTCGGCCATTAAACCTCTAGGAATAAACTAAAGTGTCCATGGCATCTTTGGATAAAAAAATTCCCTCAGTGATTCTGTTCATAGGTAATTACAACCACATGTATATGAGGACACGGAAAAGAAATAAAAGACGAAGATTTACCAATATTTTTCATGTCTTGGGGTGAAGTAAGCTTGAGAAGATCGATGTGTAAAATGGCACTTTTCGTGCTTACATGAATGACTGGAATTAGTTTAAGTGTCTACCCAACTCAAGTGCAACCCAGCTGTCTCCTGACTAGAAGTGTTGAATGGCTTAAACCCATTATCGTAGTGTGCTAAACTCCGGTCGCAGAATACAGGCGTCACTTGTTTTGGCAGTGGCTAGTTTGTATAAATATGTTAGCCCCAGATTCGTGCTCTCATTCTTATTCAGATCTGCTTTATTACAACCGCAACAAAATCTGAATCACTAAAAGGGGTGTATGATGAAAACGACAGTAATTCTGGTTACCCTAACAAATTTTTTTAATCTCTGCGCAGATTTTGACCATGACTATTATTCAAATAATATGGTGGTAAAACCACTGACATCTTACTACTTATCATGGTACTGAGTGGATTTATTCCAAATGTGACAAGTGCGTTTCCATTTAAAACAAACGAGGTGATAGAAAGTAAAAATATTTTGAACTTTTCCGAGTGGTCTGCGCGAGTGGTTCTCAAAAAAACATGTTTAGACCGCCTTAAGCGCATAAGTAAGCAAGATAACCGAAGTAGGGTTCGATTTTTTCAATTCCCTTGGTGCTCTTGCGCAATCACACCACGTCAGAAAACTAAGCTGGCCAAAAAAGGTTCGTCTTCTGATGTATAATCCAAAAAGGGAATTTTCCGGCTCAGTTGTTTAGCTTTTTCAACTAGTCATGTGGTAGCATGTAGAAAATCGATTTTAGTATTTAAATGATCTGCTCAAATGTTGATTATTTTGCATAGACCTAGTAATTTCGAACTAAATTTCCATAGAATATAATCCCTGAGTGTATTTTCAAATGTTTCTTCAGTGAGGGTTGAATGTTTATTGTAAAAGAGTTCAGTAAGCTCGGCAAACGTACAACCGAATCAGAGGTCAAAACAAGCAATCGGACGATCCGAGTCTAATGGAAAACTCCTTCAAGTGACCGAGAATAAACGTGCCATTAGTAATAAAACATGAATTTTGGTCAGCAAACCTGGATGATCATATTTTAATCTGGTTATTTCAGTTCCACTTAAGCGCGACAATATATATATATATATATATATATATATATATATATATATATATATATATATGTATATCCGTAGTTCAGCCTACCGAGAGATCAGATAAAATCTTTATCCTCAGCGTACCTGTACCTGACTACTCAGCGCTTGATCTAAGGTATGTATGCCCCTTGCTAGGTTCATGGAGGTCTATTTGATGATAGCGCGGTGACAATTGCCTTGCATACAATGAAAACGGCGAGAAAACGGGCCAGAGTATCGTTGTTGAATCACTGGTGATTTTTGGACCGTTACTTGACTGAAAATGTGTAAAATCTAAGTGAGAGCATAGGCCGTCATTCTCTGATTATTTGGATAGTAGTAGATATTTATGCGGTTTCCCTTTTAATCAATTTCTGTGAGTTCTACGTGAGGTTACCGATTCACCCACTAATTGTTAGGTTTTGGCCTCCAACTGGACACATTTACTTGTTGCCACACATCTTGTGCATATGTGCACACTTTTCAAGGTCATTCCATGCTTGACGTTTGGACTGTCCATTTGGTAGACCAAGGTGTGCTAAATTGCCTAAATCAGGTTTTAAGAAAAAATCCTAACGAAGAATGACCTTTCAATTCAGAATGTTGGCTAGTGTGCACGTACGCCTGATTCAATCGATGCGTACGCCAAGTCGTTCGGTGAGAGTGCATGCATTTGTGTTGGTTTATCTTTACCAGGTATATGTCATTCAATAAGACTGACTGAACACAACTTCCGCGGTAAAGTACGTGACGGATTATATCTGGACAAGTAAATCGATACGCGTGATTCGATAGGATGCAAACGGCAAGACTTTTCTTCTTCGGAGATTTTTTTACTGGAAATTATACCTTAAGTCACTGAACAGAAAGTTGAAACACTAGGTTATCCATTTTTGTCCCGGATTTGCACTTAATTCTGTAAAGTTGAATTCACTGAATCGGTTGACAGTTATAACCTACCTGATTCTCCTCACCTTTTGTTTGTCCCTAGCGTCCCAGTGAAAGGAACATGGGCAGCATTTTTACGAGTGAACCCGATTTTTGAGTAGCACAGTTTAGGTGGAAATTACCGATTGAAAACTAACAGTCAGAATCTACCTAAGTACTAACACCTGGCCTCTACTCACATGCATTTGTGTTATGGAGAGAGAGAAAGTGGATCTGGGTAACCATAGTGCGATCTACTAAAACGGGATTTAGTGGAACCGTTTTTGGAACTTTTGGGTGCGTAAACCCTTGCTGATTCTTCACAGACCATTGAAGTGAACGGGACAGAGATTTGGTTATGAAACAACTCCTAGCGATAACTTAAGTTTAAAAGCCTTTGGGCTATGAATAATGTACTGTGCATATACTTTTCTGTTTCTGGGAAACTGATGATTGCTTTGTTGATCAGGTTCACCGAGACTTATAGATGTGGGCGGGGACACCACCTTAGAGCTATGCAATTCCAACCGAGGCAGTGGGAAGTAAAGCTATTTATATGTAATATGATTCATAATGCATCGCGAACGTTCAGCTCATCATTAAAGACCGTGAAGGCACTGTACAACTGTTTCTTCCTTTCTAAGAATCATCAGCAGTGCACTTTTTCTATATTTAATCCATCGAAAGGATCTGAGTGCCTATAAGCCCCTCGTAGCTCATGGAGTGAGATGGTTCTGAGCTAATCGATTTCATGCTGACAACTCAACCTTCAATATTCAGCGAAAGTGACGGCAAAGATAAGATCCATAGACATCAACTAAAAAACCGTAAAATGTAAAAGTTGAAAATTTGGTTGCAAATTTTGATAGAAGAACCCACTTTGACCAAATTAGGCAATGCACTTCAGGGGGAAAAAGGGGATAAACAAGAACTACGTAATTGTCGCTAACACTGTGTTCGATAAGCCCTTATCTCAGTGAAAGGTATACTCCAAGTTTGACTGTTTCGAAAGAATGTATAACCCGCTTATGAAACAGTGTAGTAGTTAAAACTATATCGCGTACAAGCAGACAATAAAGAATTCATTACCACCGGAATGAAGTCATTTTGATGACGCATCAAAGAAAACAGTTTCCGGGGAACGACACATTGTTTAGCACCACATTTCTCAAAAAACATTATCGGAAAGGTTCAACTGGACAAATTACCGAAAATGATCGGTGACTCTGGCTGTTGCATGTTTGAATCATATTTTCCGCTTGACAACTTTACATTTCTATTGTTTTGAATAGTATCAGAATAATTTTGGTTGCGAAAGCTACTTCAATTCATCTCCCTAGGCAACCTAAAAACAATAGTTTCTGCTTAAGAAAAGCATCGGCCTGACTGGAGAGGTAACTTTTCAAATCAAATTACTTGTTTTCGCAAGCAGATGAGACAGAAAGTTTTCCAGGAACCTTTAGCTGTGTATGACAGCAAAATTGTTAGAGATATAACAATAAAAATTGGACTGCGAATTACAGTGACTTTCACATGCATGACTAGGGAAGAAGTAAAGAAATGGACGTTCTATTTTGCGCCCCGGTCATCCTAGAAGTCTTTCATTCCCTATTGGGAAACCATGAGATCATATTGGTCTAAGTAACTACTACTGTAATGGTAAAGTGTTGGAAAATAAATGTGTAATTTATCTGGGAGCAGAAAACTAATTTTAAAACCACTTTTCAAATACACATCATTATTAAATCACATTCTGAATAGTTGCAAAACGTTTTAAATCAATTTCATCTCGAATAACTCATTTTAGTTGTGATACCTAAACGGTCGGTTGCCTCCTTCGTTAGACTGATCAAACCCATTCTCTTCTAACTCATTTAACTTTATTATTAGCTTCGTTTTTCAAAGTAGCAAAACAATTTTCTCCAATCTGCTTTGCTCATCAAGATGTAGATAGGGTCAGTCTGTTTCATAAATCAAGTTATTGATGATCACAAATCCATTGAATTACGGCGCAGACTGCGTTTTTATAAAGTTGACGCACACGTGAGTGTGCGGCAAAAGTGACTATGATCGCGGTTGCACGTCAAGTCCGAATGATGCGTTCGAGAAATATGAAATTCACCGGATCGTTCATGAACTACTCAAATGCTTGAAGTGAACTCAACAGCAATTCCCCTTCTGTTCATCAAGTCACGGTGAGAACATACTGCTGTTGTTGGGACCATCGCCTGTCATGCAAAAGTCATGACATCTGTCGTCGAAGCGTGAGAAAATGTCAGTATAATTTATCTTGTTATGCATCCGTATCACTCATTGTACTGTCATCGATTTCCCGGGAGAAATCCATCCAATGGAAATGATAAAATTTCTCAGCTGGTGGTTGGATATTTGAGGAAGCAAAATCCTCCACTGAGAAGTATTTGATTGCGTTCTCACTTTTTCCTATATCAGGGATATGAATGTTAAGTACCGGTAAACTGGTTGTACTCGACATCTGAATTTTCTCCTCAAAAATCCTTAAGTTTGTTTGCTCACTTTGAGTTAGGCCTACAATTCCCCGGTCGAATTTCACTGGTCATTTGAACTAAAGATCTTTCACTCTCATTTGTAATCCCTCCTTCTACTGTGTAGGTATGAGTCGTCTGATAAGAAGTTCGTGCGAACAAATGTTGATTTAAGTCTAACATCTGAATTATGCAAGTTATTTATAAATAAAGTGACTATTTAAAGCCTCGAAGATCAGGAAATGTTGGAATACCACTGTGTAATCATTATCTATGATCTCTCCCGAACAGATCATATCGCCGTTTGACGACTCACCTTTTGCTTGATACGAATCGGGTCACTTTCTACTCCATTTCGTTTGATGAGAAGCTTTTATTAGCACTCATCCTTTCGTGCCGGCCCTAGGCTTCCTCCGTCACATTCCACGGACTGCTTGGGAGAGGTTCCATAATTTCCTTCAAACCCCTGAAACTTTTGTTTAGACACCGTGGCTTCAAATACGACCTGCTCATCTGCTTTCTCACAATCCAACATTACAAGGCATGTTTGACCTTCTCTAGTAAGGTCTTGAATGTCAGCACACACCTTTATCCTGACCTGGCATATCAACATCTGCCACTCGATCTCAGTAAGCACTTCTCTTTTCTTGGACTACAGATTATAAATCCTGTGTAGTTCATTACCTCGATGGTTTCCTGAACAGCCTGTCACCGCCTTTTTTCTTCACTCGCTACTTTAAACATACGGCTTTTTCTGTCGCTAGTTTTATACTTGATTTTTGCGGTGTTTTGGTAATGTAGCAGCTGAATATGCTCCCTCGGGTGCATACAGTGCATACCAGAATTGACATGGCTATGTGGTATGGGTAACACCTGCTTTATCTTACTGGTTATAAAGTGCATTTTTCTGTTTTATTTCAAATCTGTGACATCAATAAAGTATCTGTTTTGCTTCAGGCTTCCAGTGTGAATTCTATTTTATTCAATATTTTTCCAGTATTCGTTTTGTCTCGCATGTTGTCCAAAATTGCTCAAAATATTCTTGGTGGGGGAGGGGGGGAGTGATTCATATTTTGTTATGCACAAGTCCAATAATGCATGGAAAATTGAGATTCCCCGAGTGCTAGATTGCACGGCTATACAAATGCTTAAATTTCACATTTGCCATCACTTTGGGAACACTTTACGCGATGGCAATCCAGTATGTCTTCCTTGAAAAACTGACAAAACGCACAAGGGCACAACATCATATGAGCTTCATATACATATTACACAGTGGTTATACACTACAAACTTCGGTTAAGTAACTTAGTAGCGTGCTCTTGCATTCTAAAAGTAATTTAGCGGAAAATAACACATGATCATTCCAATTTTGTCTTCTTTCTGACTTATTACGCCTTTTATTGGCAAAATTTTAATACTATTTAGGAATTTATGACACACGTGGTGGGGTCCTCTTAGACGCTTTTTATGTCATTATTACCACGCAAAAAAGCAGATCATGTAGACAAACATATTTCGGTAATCTTCAATCTGTACCGCTGTTTTAACTTCAGATTACATTGTAATCTGTCTGAAAAAAGTCGTCAGCAACTTTTTGATTAGGGTTAATTCGTTGAGGCAAATTTCGAGCAGAAAAATCAGACGGGAGAAAGTCGTCGGGATTTGGAGTTCACCTTCGTTTGTTTTACACGAGTTTGACACATACCATTGCCGGAAATGTAACAAGTGATTCTGTGTGTCCTGATCTCCCATTGATCGCACATCGCAATGTACAAATACTGTCAGGTATATTCAGCGGCTAAAGTATGCGATTCTGGTTTGGAGGTTTCTGTCACAGTAAGTGCTCTAACATGGCTATTCGAGGTTGATTTGTACACCTGTGAAAATAAAGGCCCTAACGCTATACTCTGCTTACTAATCTGCAATCAAATAAAGTTGTTTTGATTTCTGATAGTTTACGATTGAAGTGGGCAACAATGTGTGGCCACTATAACAGTCTATTCGGAAATTCCATGTCAAGTTTGCAATCATCTTATTTTCCGTCGCAGGCCAGGTGATGGAAACCGGTCTGCTATTCACTCTGAGCTGATTAAACAATGGAGATCAGGCGAAAAGGGTAGCTTGTCAAACAGTATCAACAAATTGGTCACTTTTGAAAGTCTTGGAACAGCTAAACCGAAGTCCGTTTAGACTGTCAAGGCTTTACTTCCGCCTTTTCACTGAGTACTTACGGCGGATGAAAACCAGCGGGTATAAGTATGAGCCCCGTGAATGAACCATAAGGCCTCAGTGGCCTTACGTAACTACCAGGCTGCGTGATTTGATGCTCGTTACACACCCACTGCGTGTCTTACTCCTATCACAGAGTTCCCTCGGTGGTGTATGGTGGATATTCACGCCTAATGAAGCCCTACGTGGATGAGTGGGGAAAGATATTTCAATCATTATTGAAAATTGGACGTATTCATCCAAGTATAATTAATCTGCTTGTTCAACATCACTGAGTGAAAGTTCGTCCTTCTTATTGGAACCTGCATTTGCTTGACCAACGTCAGTGACAGCTCCCTATATTTAGTCAGTACTGCACTTGTCGTTGACTTAAACACCCACGGGCTAGTGAGCAATTCAAGAAAGCAATGCATGGGCATATTCTTCAAGGTGGGTAGCATCCGTTGTCAACGACCAAGTGCTCTATTTTGTATGAAAGTCTAAAAATGGTTGCAAAATGCTCCAGTGCAATATAGGTCAGAATCGTGCTTTCTGAATAACATTTTTCTTTTCCGCTTCATTTTTTACTTCCCTCAAAAAATCATTAGACAACAATAATGTCATCCACCAAAAGAAAAGAGGCGAATCAGACACAACTGAAAAAAATTGATTTGACCGCCTGAGGTATGGTACGAAACCGGGACTCTCCTTTGTGATCACTGATTTTTGTCGATGTAACTTACTGCAGATAAAACAGAATGTCCGCTAAAGCATGAAGCTATGTTTATTCCACATCAATCACGTAGTTCTCAGTTTAAATAGAAAAGTTACATTTCAAATCGATGCCCGATATGGACGACAGGGAACAATTCAACTCACAGTTGGTTGATTTACACAGCGTGCCACATGTGATGTATTATAGCATTCCAAATGTCCACGTTTGGCTGTTTACTGTCAGCGCAAAGGAACTATTTGAAACCTCTTGTGGGTGTCTATATGTGAGCTCTTATGGTCAATACAGTGTTACACCAATGCACTTCACTTGGCAAAGAAATTTCCATACTCATGGGCATACTTCGGTCGGTCTTCAGTTTTTCGTTGGCCGTTCTACGGGGTTACACGTTTCTGGATATTTTTGGTTCTGTACTCAATGTTTCCTTCCCGGTCAGTCAGTTACCTGCCAATCTGTCACGTGGGTGGTACTTGCAATTTGGAAAGCACCTTTAAAATGGCTTATTTTGAACTTTCTTCCATAGGATTTATGCTTCTTGATTGAGATGTTAAGTAAGTTGACAAAATGAGTCACTGACATTGAGTTCTTACTATCCACAACCTATGCACCAAATTTTTCCGGTGAGGTGCGTTATGGACAACGGGAATCATTTTGGAAATCAATCGAGAAGTTGGTCAGTTGAATCAAAAATAACATCTCTAAAAGAAAGGTAGGAAAAATGAAATTATAAACAGCTGTCGACTAGCATTTAACATCTAGCATTTACTCAAAGAAATTGGAAATGAACTGATCGCAGACAGGGCCTGTTTCCCAGTTAGGAAAGTATTACTTAGGCAGTACCTGCATTTAGACAGCTACGATTTTGTTCCTTTTAAGAAGTGTTTGGCCCCGTTTTTCATTCATTTCCAAAAACGGGTCACTGCTTGTATCGGACGAATAAACCATATAGGCTTGAGCATAGTTTTATTCTGGTGGGAAAAAATGAATCTTTGAAACTGAGGTTTTGTGCATATCGTTCTCTGAATGAAACGGGACTATAAACGGAGCCCTTCATTTCATCTGACTGTGCTGACTGTGAAATGTTTCTGCTGAACTTCCTCGGCGTCCTGTGATCAATAAACTAGCCGGTTATTTGGGTAGCTACATTGGCTGCTGGGTGTCGGTAGTATAACGATGGGTGGATAAAGTTTCACTCAGATGAAAGGACTAATCGGTTTCGCGGTTAGTGAAGTCAATCAAGTATATGTACACGGTACTTCATAGTCTACGTGTGTTTTCTGCACAAGTGTCTATTTTTTGCATCAGGATTGCTAATGGATTCGCCGACATCCATTATGATTTCATTTCTCATCTAGTCTAGCTTTAGTGAAAAATGTCAGCTCATCCCCTATCCAGTTTACCCGATTTTCGCTACAGCCCAACTAATGAGGCCTGAAAATTTCTATAGTGTCTACCATCGTGACAGACAAAAGTCACAGTCTAAGGCCAAAATGAATCGAAACCACATTTGTTTGAAATCTTGTAGCTATGGGATGCTTCATCGAAAGTAAATCCTATCGGCACACCTATCAGATGATTGGATAGTGGATCAAATGATGCAGAGATCGAAGGGTAAATATTTTGTTTTCAGCCATCATCAAATGCTCACGATAACACTGCACTTCCCAGGTTTCTCGAAAACCGTTGACAGGTTTACGAGACACCCAATGTGGCTTGTTTCAAAATGATTCCAAAAGTAATGGACTAACTATCACAGTAAGTCCATTTGAAGTCAATAGATACAAATTAACCCCCGGAAATTTTGAGAAGAGCCCAGAATGTTTGGAAGTCTTCAACACTTTAGCGTGGAAATCATTTCATTGCGAATTTGTTATTCTCATTCTGTTATCCTTCACTAGTTCGGCAGATCTCTAGAACATTATAGATAATAAAGTATTCAGACTGATAGGAGACATTCTAGCCAAGTATCAGAGGATTCCGTTTAAAATCTGTTCGTAGTTTCCAACCGGTAGACTTCATATTGTTAGGCACACTCACATGTGTGCTCTGAGTCTCCAATCAAGACTGAATTTTAGTTTATTTTGGGGGTCAGCAGGTGGTTTAAACAGTTCCGTCTTTTCTCTCGCACACGGAGTTCCCCATTGAAACAAATCGATCATAGCACAGTTGTTATCAGTTAGTAAGAACATAATGAGTGACTTATATATTCATCGACAGGATAAGTATCAAATTCTGCAGGTCAGCCTCAATCACGTGAAAGTTCATAAGCAACTGGGGGAGGGGTCAAAAGTACTTTAGAACGCTGTCAATTTAACAAACACCTTTCCTGTCTTGTGACCAGTCCATTCAGTTACTTCCCGTTGCCTCGGGTCAAGAAATCTCTAATGGGCCAGCAATGATCAAATGGTCACCACGGCGGACTCTAGCATCTTCCTCCCAGGGTGAAAATCCTCGCGTCACAACTAGTCAATCTCCTCAACCAATGGCCCTAAACTGGCCGCGACCCCTTCCTATTATTATATAAAAAGAAGCGATTGAATGAATGAAAAAACCATTAGCGTACCAGCATAAAGTAAAGAGAAGTAGAGAAAAAAGAGAAGCACCAACTACTTTAGTTGCACTCGGTTTTAAAATCGGTCAGTTAACCGGGTGATCAGTCAATCATCCAGAAGGTAGACGAATCTATAAAAATGAACTTCCGATCGAAGAATTATGAATTCAAAAAGGGAACCTCCTGAAATTATGAAGTGTATAGAGGTTTTGTTCCAGGATGTTCGGAAGTTTCAAAGCAGATGCAAACTTTTACTAACTCTAGCAGAATGCTCTTATTTAAACCCTGAAAGAGGGAGACTTTGCACTGTTTACGGAGTTATTTTTTCATAGTATCCGTCACTGCGTATTAACAATCTTATAATGAAGAACGTTTTCTCTCACAAAACGTCTTTTCTTTAGGGCGTTTCATCTACCTGAGTCGAGCATGAGCATTTCATATTGACAAGAGTAAACGATACGCTTACATCTCGAGGCCGACGTCTTGTTTCCGTTCTGATGAGTTTTATATTTTGTTTCTTCAATTCATGGGCAACAAAACACAACGGGATCTCATTTGTCACAACAATTGTAGTCCCATTGTCTGGTTATTAACACAGAATCCTTTTGTAATACATAATAAAACTGAGTGTTTTATTACGAATTTCACGTTCATCCAATGTCTAATCCACGCCTGAGGCCAACGGCATTTTTGGGGCCGAAATTTTGTGTTAGCCACTAAGAGTTATGGGAAATAGTCGAGCTAGCAGGACATGATCAAAAAGGTCTTTTGTGCATCAAAATGACGGATAGCGGATATAGAAAGACTTGGACGGCTTAATGGCAACACAAAAGCTGTACTGATCCCTTGCATGTCACAATTAAACGAAGGTTATGCTACTGACTGAATTAGATGCTTCAATAATGCAAAAAGCAGGTTAAAAAGACTGTAAGCCAAGAAACTGGTCCTATGCATCGGGGAAATTTTGTCCTGTCATCCAGATACAATATAGTACTTCTTATGTCAGAAGTAAGAGTTAAACCTTGAATCACAAATCTATAGCACACGCATCAACCTAATACTATAGTTCACGATTGTGAAGCAGGCTAATTAGTCTGGGAAAATGTTGTATAAGTTTCTATCCGCTTGAATACGTACACTTCTTTGATTTATCATTTCGTAGCAGTATCAAACTATAACATCAAACACTTCACGGACTCTGAAAAAGAATAGCTTTTGTTTGGTAAAGACAGTGATACATCACTACGTACAACACGTTGATAGTTCGTTCGCAATTAATGTGTGTTGGAAAACTTGTAAATTGCTCACAATCCTTCCCTCGGGCAGTTCGTTTTCACACTAACTTTGCGAGTCTCCCACTTTATTTATCTGAATCCAAAAGTAAGAACTTTGATCCCGGTGTCAGGTGTTAGTATGAAAAACAATTATGTGCTTCAGTGGAAAGTCAACGACAAATTAGTTTTTAATTGATGGGTGAGATAATTAATCTGTACCTGAATACATGTGTAAAATGAGATTCTGAGAGCTTGGAGTGAGGCGGGGAATTCGGAGAGAGTAAAGTTCGACAATTTGGCGAATTCAGTCCAACGAGTTGAGCCAGAAAGTCCCCCTTGACACCGGTCCGGAAAAAAACCTTTGAAAACATCTAGAATAGATCGAAGGATTAGAATCACGCGATCAGTATGAAACGAGACAAACCTTCACCTAAGTTAAAGTGGCCCGATTCATAGCAATCCTCGTGTTCTCCGACTTGAGAGCTCTGGTTGGTTTCGCAAGCACTCAACAGATGTTCTAAGTTTCTAAATTTGATGATAAACTAGAGATGAAAAATTGACAGTAACTTTGGGTGTGGTCTTGATTAGAATGAACTGAAATGGAACCTCATCCTCGTCGTTGAATTTGACACTTCACAACTAAACACAAGACAGCGAATGTCCATCTATCATGTATCGATCAACTCTGGGGACAAAAGAACAATTATCCCGGGAAATTCTTTTTCCTTCTTTATAATTGGTGAATTGTCAGATCGATGGCTTTCGAGTTCAGTTGGATCGCATTTCAGTCTTCTAGGGGAGGGTGATTAAAAATAAAAGACATTAAGAAAGTCACTGTGAGCAATCTATCCTTCAAACGTTTCGTTCAGCTTACAAGCATTTGAATCAAGTACTTAATGAGAGCTGTTTGGTCCTCTATTCTCTTCAAGGTGCAGTGATAACGGCATGCGTCGACAGTAATCAGCAAACCATTAGTATGTATCTGAATACTTCTCTGCGCTGGGATATCCTCACAAAGAAGGTATATATATATATATATATATATATATATATATATATATATATATATCAAACCGGCACAAATCAAACAATCCTCTCCAGTGACATCAATTTTTTTCTTTTAGGCAAATGACTTTGGACCCTATTTTGCATGTGACTGACGAAATCATGTAGAAGAACTTCGATACCTCAGTCATTTACGTATTTTCATCATCTTTTACACAGCAGTTCTATCTATTATGACAGCATCCGCGCAGCCTTTCACAAGACAAAGTAGTTCTAGCAACGGTCACATCCAGCTCTAAAAATCAGTAAAAAGAGAATCAGTCGTCATTTGATATCAACAATATGTTACTAACCTTGTACAAGTATTGCAAAGAAAAATACTCTCATTACTTTTTTACTTCAATAAGTGTGACTTGATAAATAAAAGTGAGCTAAATTCTGTTTTTCACTTTTTGGTTTCAATTTTGCCCTACTGGTAACTTGGTTCCCCTTTCTGGAGGAGTACATGTATTTTGGCGTACATTAAACTGACATTTACTATGACTGATGTTCGGTCACAACTTTCACTATTTTCCAGGTATTTTGTAACATATTTCTCCCTTGATTAAGCACAAAACAAGCTAACTCTCAGAAGTACTCGCTTCCAGAACTATTTTTCAACTTTCTTCTGTCCTACCAAGTATCCCTACTTCCATGATTGCAACTTTTCTTACTTGCGATGCTTCTGTAAACGCTGACTTTATTCAACAAAGACCTAGTTTACCGGCTAGAAGAATCGAAAACGCCTTTCGTAAAGCTCTTGGCTCACCTGAAATGACGCACTGCTTGGGTGTCTAGATTAACCATAGATGAAACTCGGCATATAATTCCCAGATAGCTGAGGTATCAAGTATTGGCAATAAAATTTAGGGAACTTTGATAATAAAGCCTACACTGGGCCTAATTTGATGCGAAGTGGAGGGAAAAGTACAAATGCAAACTCCCATACCGTTGTACTGGCTGCCCCCTAAGTGCTTCGATTGTTCAATGGCCACTGGGCTTTGGTCCTCCCATTTTTATTGATTTTCAATCACACAGGCAACTAGTACTGAATAATTCATCGGTCACTCATGGGTACACGACGCCAGAAGTTACTCCGAAATGAGCATTTTGCCATACGAACAAAAAGTCGACTGGAGACTTCCAAATGAGCATTGTGGTTATTTGTATTACATTTTAACTGCTGCAGCATACGGCTCCTCTGAATAAAATCTGTTCTTCCAGGAACAGATTTCTTTTGTAGTTCCTGCGTTAATAAGATCAAGTACCGACAACTGACCATAGTATAGTGACAAGCGAAATAGTAATCAATTTGAGTAACTTTAGGTAGAAGCTTAACTTAGCCATCATGATAAGTAGGGAAGTTTCGGTTAGTCCATAGAGAGTGAAGCACCCTGGTGCATTGGTACATTCAATAGAGAGAAAGACATGCAGACAATACGATGCAACCAGATGTGAATGTGTATGCACTGCCTTCAATTGTACATCCATACTATGCGTATCAACCACAGACTGACTTTGCCTAAAATAAGATTGTTCGCTATCGTATTATTTCCTCAGAAATATACGTGCTTGGCCCTCGTAACCTATAGTAATTATTCTGGCCAGTGGTCTAATATATGGCACACAAAATTACATAAAGTATTAGGGCAAACTTTTGAGCATCTCTGGTAACCCGGTATTATACTCAATGACGTGAGAGGATCGTCCAAGTGAAAGGCTGTCACTCTAAGCATCCATATCCCAGGGCCTCGGTTCAAAAGACCTTCTTACTGAAGGAACCAACTGTTTTACCTTCGACAAATGAGAGGAAAAAGACGAGTACGAATAGTTATGTCGAGTCATATATGTGCGTACAACATAAAACATCGGTTCTACTTCGTCATCCTCTTTGTACCATGGCAAAAACAGTCATGGCACATATTGAAGCTGAAGTAATTATCTGAGTGTACGTCACCGCGGAAACTCCGGTGGATTATTTCAAGAGCCATCGGTTAGTCGTGAATAGCTCAGGCCTACAATGAGACTTTAGAGAGTTAGAAAATGATAGAATCAGAGCTCCAACAGGAAACTCAAGTGACCTCAAGTGGGCAAACAAAAGCACTGGGAATAAACGGCTTCAGGAGGAACTTCGGAAACTCAGTTGTCTAACAAAATTTAGATTATATTTATCGTTAGTGAATTACACTGAGTTATCACCTGAATATATACTAACAGAGAGAGAAGAGCTCCTCGCATTCTCCACAAGACTTGGTTCCCCAAAATTTTCAAAATCCGGCTGTTTTTCCCTTCAGTTTGAATATCCTGGGTTAGTTGTTCAAGTGATTTCAAAATATTTTCGAAAACCGAGGTGTTATTTCACATCCGTTTACTAAAACATTCAAATATAAACAAAATTCAATGAAAACACCACTACTGATCAATTTTTAATTTGCAATCTGATGTTCACCGTACCATACCGATTTTCGGTAAACTCCTTTCTTTTCTCTGATCTCCAGCTACACACTACAATGTGTGTTACCGATCAATTACTTCGTGGAGAAAGTTTACGTATTCCTCTGGTTTTGGTTCGTTATACTCACATGTGTGACCATATTGAGCACAATCCATTGGGCTTTCAACACCCTTCTACCCGTTAGACGTGTGGCTTATATCAAGCAATACATTCGCGCGATTCGGCAACTCTCGAATACCGAGGAGCGTGACTGTACACGTTTCGTGAATAATAATCTGGGTCCGGACGGCGTGCTCATATTGCAAGTCGTTTCTCGGGTGTCCAGTGACCTGATCGCATTGGATGTGACGGCCACTTTGTGGAGCAACTATCGGCACGCAAAGATCACCGGAACTGAGGAGGACATTAATCGATTCTTGGAGAATGTCAACAGAGGTAGCAGTGCCGTATAGCTTTACCTCGGTCGGATCCGTAAAGATACGAAAAATTACAGCAGCTACGGACGGTACTACAATCAGTGAACAATGGCAAAATGAATGACGAAAAATGACGGATCTGACCGAGGCTATGGTTCGTCACACAATCGTTCACGCAGCTCACAAAATCCCCCCTTCTTTTTGTCCCATTTTTTAATCCAGCCCCCGTTCCTCGCATCCCCATTTCCTTATCGACATTTTCTCACCCCTTCTTTTTGACTATCGGAGTGTTTATTTCATAAAAACTGTATTGCATCTTACAGTTTGAGTGTGGAGCCTGTACGTCTCTCACACTTTCAGAATAACTATCGTGTGCAATCCTAATCCCGGGAGACCAGACAAACCTCTTCAAACAATCACATATTCACTTTTGTCTTATTATTACCAAATCCAGACCAATTTTTCACGCACTCCTTCTTCGTACCTCCCAACCACACTCTTTTTCGAACTGAACATAAAAATACAAAAAAAAATCCCAGTCTCTCCATCCTTCTCGCATGACAATATCCGAAGTTATGCCTTGCGAGCTTATTTCTGTGATCGCGTTTGTAACTTTCTCGGCAATTTAATCTATCTGACTAGAACCCTGTTGACAAATTGCTCCAAAAATGCCCCACGACACTCCCCGGATGATTCCGTTCGAAAAAGCAGACCGGAACACAATACACTATACATACACCAGCTCAATCAACACAAACACATACATTCAAACGTGCTGACCAGTATACATGCAAGCATTTATACAGCCCAATTGAGCCTTCTTTTTATTTGTGCACTGTTCATTGACCGTTGTAACCCGCATTCACGCTCGTTTGTGAACTGTTCACACACGGGTGCGTGCGCAATAGAAAAGATGAACAGGAAGGAAGAGAAAAAGACAAGTACAACTATTCTACAAGTGCAACTTCTACCGCCACGGAAGCCTTCAAATTCGTTTTCAGACAATTCCTTGCATCGATCCACAGTGCCCTGAATTCTGTGTCCAATTTTCCGCTCCACCAACAGCAAACATATTTGTCGGGACGCTGGAGCCTGGAATTTCCTTTACACAAAAATCCCCCTGTTTAACTGCGGGATCTTTTTTCTCATCCCTGGGCAAACAAAATATGTAATAACTAACCTGTTCCATGCCAGTACTTATAAGTATCTAGAGAGGTGGTTTTTGCAGTGTTCTTTCTTCGGTTGCAATCGGCACGAATATTTAGGTACAACATCATTACGATAGCAAGATTACCAAGTATGGATCTCAGTAACGATATACAACTGATTTGTACCGCTCTTTGCCAAAAGACTGTCTAGTTTTCTTGTTTCCCTCCACATACGGCACTGTTCAGGATGCGGGCTAGTAGTTTTTTAGTGTCCTGTTTATCAAAGTTGCAGCAATTCACAATATATTCCTTTTAAAAAAGGAATGCAGTGGACTGGAGATTAGGTTCATTGGGCATATTTTTTTAGTGTTCGCCTTCTGTCCGAATATTTTCAATGGTAGTTATTTATCAAAGAACAAGATTAGTAAGAAAAAGTTCAACCAGATATATAACTCAATTTTTGAGATGATTCAATCATCAACATATTAGGCAAGCAGTATAAAACGTTTTGAATAAGCTGTTTCATTATCCCAATGGTTGCTTTTCCTGATTGGTCAAAAGAGACTTTTGTTTGGCACAATAAATGAAGCAATCTAACTGGTGTAAAAGACTGTATAAATTACCGAAGAATTACCAGCGATTGATACGTCTTTGTTGCACTCAGTAACAATATACTGACTGCATTCCCTGAAGAAATGACTTCCTGAAGCGAAGGATTTGGAATTCACAGAAGCACTCAATATTCATTGACCTAGTCTGTCTGAAAGTTTTCAACTTAGGCTGAGGCCTTTAAATTGTTTTTTACCCTAGGTCCAGTTTCTGGTGTGTTTGTATTTCGGCTAAAAGTCTAACTGGTTCGGATCGATGTGCTCAGTGTCTACTTTAGGCGGATGACACGTGGGTTTGTGCAATACATTTTAGAATAGCTCCTTTACTTTCTAAATGAACCGTACCTTAACTTTCCAAGTAAATGTATACTTGTCAGTGACTGAACATGGAGAGGGCTCGCTAGCTAACAGACCTATTACCGGCGTTCCTTCCACTGGCGAGTGACAATAGATCACTGAATCCACCCAACGGTAACAGGTGCACATAAATATTTACCTTTTAATACTGGGTATGGAGTGTACGCAGGATGATATAATGCAGATTACGATTATTCTTCCAGTGCCCATGTAGACGGTGCTAAAAAGTGATGGTATTGTTTCTCCTGCGAAGTGTTGTCAGACATAGAACTCTTCCAGACACCGGAAATAATACTGTAATTTGTGGTAAGTTTCAGAAACCCTGATAAAATGCTCGTGTAAGCCCCGTCGTCTTAAGGCCTAGTTATGAACTCAGGAGTGAGTGTCTTTTCATTACTCCTTGATAGTTATCGAATGGCCTCTTGAACATATGGCCGCCTCTTGCACCACCACTCCGTTTCATAGACTGAGTGCCCTCTGTGAAAGACGACGAACCAAAACCAGACCCAAGTGGCGCTCTTTCACTAGGTTGGGACAATGTCTTCGCCGGTGACTGCGTGGGCGCGTGGAAAGCCGCGCCCATAATAGTAGCTCCATCCCACCTCCAGTGACATGGAAGTACACTTTAAATCCCCAAAAACCTACAGCGATCTGCATCCGCCTTCGCCGTTGTTCTGAAGTAGCCTTAATAACAATTCTTCGAGATTGGGGATGGTTGAGGACTCACCTTATTGGCCCTACGACTGGCAGGCCTCCGGAAAGAGAGAGAGCCACGTTACTTCTCGTCTAGATAAGCATCCAACGTGCTTTTGAATCGACCGTGGTTAACCTGATCCACCACCTAGGCCAGCAACGAGTTCCGCAAATGAGTTGCATGTCTGAATGAACAGTGGACCAACAGTAGCCTAGCGGACGATCATATTTGGTGATAAGGATTAATGTTTCAGGATGGAGATCGGTATGGAGTGCATCGAAAAATCGATGCACCATGTGAAATGTTATAATAAGATTATGTTTAATAACACATCGTAGTCGAAGTCGTTGGTGGGTTGTCGACGTTTCGGTCAACACGGGTCACCTTTTTGAAGACTTGTTTCACAACCGAAACTAGTCTTGAAAATGGTTACCCGTGGTGACCGAAATGTCGTCGACCTACCAGCGATTTCGACTATGCTGCGTTGATAAACAATAAAACTTTACCACGACGATCACATTTGTTCAAATATTTGAGTAATTTTTCTCACGAAACCTATACAGTACTTGAAAGCTTCATGAAACTGAAGGGAAAAGTATATTTCAAAGCACTAACTAGCTTGCTGGATGAGTAACTATGCCGAATTACGTAATATGGCTCAGAAGCAAAACATAACTTCACAGGTATAAGAACTTATATATATATATATATATATATATATATATATATATATATATATATATATATAACGTTATTCTGTCCTAATAATTAGCACGGAGCTAATGCAACAACAAAAAAAGGCTACAAAGTTGAAGGCATTACTGACCAACATTAAAACAACAACAAGTAAGAGCAAAACAATTTTAGTGTGTCTTCGCACTTTTCGTAAACTTTCGTCTGTTTTTTATTGTTTATGGGGAACCGGACAGGCCATACAGTGTGTGCGCCACCCTGATCCGGTTCGGAGCCATATCATTCAGCGTCTCTGAGCAACGGCCTTTCATCATCACTTGGGACCCAACCAGAAATGCGAGAACCACCGGTAGAAGTCAAAGTCGAAGCTAACTTCTCCATACCCCTACGCCAAGTCATAGCATGACCACTGCTCCGATTCTTCCAGCACTACCTAGCACATGTTAAGAGAGAACAAGAAGACAAACGACGGGCAAGCATAAACAAAACACTTTCGAGTCGTCGGAGCCAGTTTATAGCGATTATCTCAGTCAAAGGGCGACTACCAGCACCGCACACACAACGGCGTACCTCGTCGTTGTTCACCCGATGCTCCCGACGGACATGAGCAATGCTCGGGAGACATCGAATACAGGAAGCCGCAAAGCATCCTTAAGGCGGAGGAGCCAGGTCTCGCAATCGTAAAGAACATTACAAACTGAGGCACAGTAAACCCTTCCATTGAGGAGAAACGGGGAGACACGGCAATCAACTGCTTGTTTAGGAGATCGATTTTAAAGTATTTTCACAATTATTTGCTACAAACTGCGTAAGACCTACCGATACGTGCACTTTAATCATACATGATATATTACGTAATATACGACTCTAATTCATGAAAGTATTACCCTAACTGCAACACGTATAAGAGGAGAGTGAAACACGGTACCGCTTACTCATGAAAATAATATCAGAAAAATGAGGAAAACCAATGCAATCTATGCTACAAGCAACGGATATTTGTAAATAATGAAATGCAAGATCCCGAAAAACCAAAACTGTTAGAACTAAAAACAAATAGGTGGCCGCCGCCAATAGCCTTCACCGGAAAGATTTACTAATAGAAGAATCCTATTGTGTAGACAAACAAACTCTGAGAAAGTCTTCTCAAAGTCGAGGAAGAGACAGTAGTGAGAGGGTAAGCATTCAGCAGGATGGAGTCAATATTTTTTGTGAAAATTTTGGTCTACTGGATATCTACAAACAAGGCATTTTCTTACAATCACAAGGCGAATAGCAGACTTTCTGCGGCAGTTTTACAGATTACCGATATTTTCGAAATGTGAACCTAATCGCTAGATTTTGTAAATGTCAACATGGTCACAAGTAGCAACAAAACGCCACACTATCTCACAAGCAGATGACCAAAGAAATGTCAATGTTATCTAAAGTTACCGGCTAATAATAAGCTACTCGCCGAGGTCGACAGTTTGAAATGCCACCAGTCTATTTTATGCAGCTTGTAGTCTTGGATTGAACTATTTGCAAAGAAAGAGTCCCGTGTTCAACTGGAGAAGGTTTAACAGTAGGATGACAAATGTGAGTTCCTACCCACCACACACCCTTAACCATTGTTGTGGCGATTTTGGACCGTTGGCTGAAATACGGATTAATTTTCTTGTGAATATGATTTTACATCATGAATAACAACCCACTGCCCGTTACTGCTAACTTGTTGAGAAAGAAAAAGTTATACTTAGGAGCATTGCTGTCTCTAACTGTTAAGAGAGGGAGGGGCTGTGAATAATATCCAGCAGATTGCTCAACATAACTTGGTTTACAGTATAGTCCATCTGACGGCCAAAATCGGGTTCAACTTCACCGAAGTTAACAATCAGATTCTGCTGACCATCATTTCCGGTATTCTATTTCCGTCGGAACAATATGTGCCAAAGGCGCAAAGGAACTTTAAGTAAATGCAACCTGCTAAGTTTGACTAGCAAATCAGTATCTGCTAACAGACTGCAAACCGGTAAATAATGACGGCCTAAACCTTTTTAAGTCCTAGGCATCCTAAATAAATGAGCTGACAGATTAAATCCATATTAGGGAAACAGAATTGTAACTTCAAAGTGACTCAAGGAATGTAAAAAACAGTTAAATCGGTGGGTTTCTTAGGAACTGTGAAAATCGTCGTTAGGATTTTTCTACCAAGTCTGAAGACCGGTCAAACCCATAAAGCTGAATTGGCTGGTATGAACTTTTATAATGTCAATCTGTATTCTTGAGATGTTATTTGCAGTGCGTACTTTGCAAAATTGTGTTGGTGTTCATTTCATTTCAAATAAAATTTCAAAAACGAATATATTTGTCTCAACTTTGACCGAAATTCCGAATTCGAGCTGAAGAATTGCAATTCTGAGCTTATGGTCTAAATTGGGATTTTTCATCCTTCTTGGCCGTACATAAGACTGTTTGCAGCTTGCATCGATTTTTTACGGGTTTGTAATGTTATATACATATATGTATTTAACATAGAGATGTTCAGGCATATGTTAGGTTGTAAAATATTCATTGTGACGTTTCGATCCAAACTAGGGCCCGTTGTCAAAAGTGAGTAAATGAGTGTGAATGGGATGGCTGGTTTCGCATATTTTTGCTATTTCGCCCGTCTGTCCTTTTCTTGATCGTTCGGCACCGGTCTTTCTAGAATGACGTATTGTTTACCAGCTTTGACGTGTCGACTGAACGAGCTGATCACCCAATGAGCTTCGAGGATCAGAAGCTCCCCTTATTTCTTTGCTCGGGGGACCACCCTTGCTCTATCGATTTTGACCTCATGACTTGTCTGTGCGGCCATGGTTCCAAATCTTTGACGCTATTTTGTGTATGTATAGGCGGATGCTAAATTTTTTACCTGTCTTACCTATCACTTCCTAGGCATGGGACAGAGTAAGCTACTCCTGATTAGTCGTGCTGGTTTACACGTTCTTCTCTGTTGAATAGAGAGGTCCTCAGAATGCTGACGGGTTTGTGGGCATCGTTGATGCCCGACCGTTTTAACATACGATCTACCAAATCCGATGTCCCTCGTGTGTGAGGTAGCACGATTAGGCTGATTTACCTGCAGCTTTTTTGTCACCTCGAATGCAGGAATTTATGAACCTCTTTGGAAACCTTTTGTAATGAATAACTTGAAAAGACTGACTACCTCTTCTTTCCGTAGTTCGAGCGTCGGTCTTTTTCGAGCACGTCAACGCCAAATGAAGCACTGCACGGTCGCTCAGTACTTCAGGATCGAATGAGGTTCGGAGTGTATCGAAAAAACGATCCTGCATTCAATGTGTTAGAAGAGAAAATATACCGTAAGTAACACGGAATTGTCGGTGGAAAAATTATAGTTAGCCGACTTTTCGGTTACCACGGGGGATTTTTCCTGAGAGCATTTTTGAAATCAAATGAGTCACACTCGCACACACATACACACACACATTCGGTGACCTGCCACTGATTCCTGAGAGTAACATGATTGTAAAACCCTCTTGAGAAAGGTTACCTACGGTAACGGAAAAGTCGGCTTATCATAAATTTTCGACCGACAACACGTGTTACTGACATCATATTTTCTTGTTTACCACGAGGTCCCTTTTATCTGACGTAATATAAAGATAATCGCCGAGGATTTAGGAAATTCTATCTTCGTTCTGTAAACATATTCACTAATAACGGATATAATGATGGCCTAATGTCCCCAGCGTGACAGTATGGAAATGGAAAGGTAAATTTCGTGTGAAAATAGACTTCAACATTCGGATACCTGGGGCTGGCTTAGGTTAAGTCAAATGTTACTAAACTGATGATACTTATTTCGATTTTTCCACTGTAATTTTTTTCAATAGTCAATGTGTTCATATCAAAAACTCACTTTCGAAGCTGCAGCAGATTCTTGAACAATAGAGTAAGCCCCTTTTTTGGATAATCTTTGCGTCGGGTTTCCACATTTCTGCAATAAACGGACTGAAGCCCTGGTACTATAAATAATGTTTCCTGTGATATAACCGAATAATTGGGGGGGAGGACCGAACGAAATTCGGAGTGTATCAGAGAAATGTACCACGTGATATTTTATTGACATGACATTTCTTCTCGTTTAATTGAAGTTGCTTTGGCGTTTTCGTGATATTTTACTCGAATGAATGAGTCATATCCTTTTCCGATTCAGTAACGGCGAATGTGCCTGTGTCTGCCAGAACGGCTAACAGCTGACCGACAAAGTACTACGTCCGAACCTAGTATCAGGTTTCTACTGCGACAATGATTACACGTAGTATTTCCAGGTGTTTTCTGGTGATGAACCCCGAAATGCGGGATTGGAACTTACCGTGGAGATATCACGCATTGACGAACGTAGTATTGAATGCATCCAGTTCCTTAGTCCGCTATGGTGATAAATATGGCGTTTGAAGAAACATGTTTCCAAAATGAATCTCCGTATAAATAGTCTGGTTATACAGATAGGGTAACAAAACTACGGCCTGAGGATTAACTACATTTAGGGTCCCACATAAATTCATGCCAGTCAGATTATGCGCATACTTTTCGCGTTGGTTGGGAAATTTGTACCGTGAAATGTAGTAGCTGATAGTTTGCGTTAGGCAAAAGTTTGATCACTTTTCTTCAATCGACAATTTATTCTGAATAGATGGAATATTCTTCCTTCAATTTAGTGGATAATTTATACGGAATGTATCGTCGTCGAGGTAGATTCCGCTCAGCATGAGGAGTTTTAGAACGGAATGTCACATTCATTCAGAGCGTGCCGTCTGAGGGTTACGCGTTAGGATTAGTTCCGTGACGATGCAATTTCTTCCAGAAGTTCAAGGAATAACAGTAGCATTCTGTTTGATCATGAACGAATTTAAAAACCCATTTTTCTGCAAGACGCGTGGAATATAGTCAGTTCTATCACCTCTCGGGCTCAGTGGAGTGATTCAGTCTGAGATGGCACCGTGACTGTCCCCAATTCCCTCCACAACACACAATAACAAACACACAGACACAAACCGATTAGATAAGCCACATCTCCATCTCACGGATTTTAAGTCGCCCGTTTTTTTCCTTGCACTAATATGAATTTAAAAAAGTTGTGCATTCTTAAATCTGGTTGTAGGCTCAGACGTCTCTGTTTCAACATATATTTTGTTTTCTTATTTCCTGCCTCCGATATCCACCTTAAGCTGTATACTAATTTTCATTCTAACAACGACTGGAGCCAAGGTTGGTGAATCATACGGGGAAGGCTGAAGAACCTCATTCCCGAGTGTTTTCAGGAAAACAGCTAAGGAATTATTTTTTTCCGCGCAAGTCTTATGAGTTCATTGGGTCATTCTCCGACCCATTCGCTCATCCGGACAAAAAAGCAGACAGTTTTGTTCCGTATCACACATTTTGTTATTCGTTTGATTGCGGCCGAATCAACGATGTTGGCACGTGTCACACAAGGTTCAACGGCAATCGTTCCCCGGGGGTCAGAAATGCTCATAGGTACACTTCAGTCACATTCGAATAAGCACACACACACACACACACACACACACACACAACCTGTCACTTTGTCCCCGTTTGATGACCTCAGATAACGCCTCAACCGAGTTCCCCCTTCGATTCACTGCCACTTACCTGTCCACAATGGACCACACTTAAGATGGGGAGGGCATTCGGTCGGGATCTGTTTGCCATTCTGTCTGCTGCCTCTGTGTAAACTTTTGCAAGCAAAACATCAATACGGATGTAAAGATGTCGGCTGCGCGGCTGATACCTCCACTTCTAGGAGGTTAATGAACACAATCTCATTCCCTGGTACGTCTTATATCATCACTACCCCACTTCTTTCATACACAGTATCCTAGGCGTATGTTATCCAGGAAGCTAACATCGTAAGCTAGTTATGAAGAGGTCACCAACCGGTCAACCAAAATGGATCCTTTTGTGCGAAACTTCTCAGTTGAAGTTTTTGGGTAGTCAGTATTTATGGGGTATGGTATACTCTATTTGAAGGGACGGTGCTGGATACGTCTTCTCAAATGGGGTCGAGGTGTCGTAGGTTTCATAAACCAGTGAACCGGTGAAAAAACACCATCACTCTTCTCCCAAGAGCCCATCACGATAAGGTCAATTATAGCTTCAGTGAGTCAGTGACTTAAAAGATTTGTGTGTGTGTGTGTGTGTATGTGTGTGTCATAACGCGATGATTGCCATTGTTGTGTTCAGGTATACTCTGGGTCCAAAATCACTTGTCTTCATTCATATTTTTTCCTTTTAAGTGAACTGGAGGGCGAAAAGAGAAAGATTATTCATTTCAGCCCAACAGTTTATACAGCACCGATGGCTTTTCTTACGGTCTACCAGTCTTCATGCACGTCGGTCGCGTCAACTTTTGTAAAAATTATCAAGACCGCAGGCACTACTTTTATGATAAACCGTTTAATGAATATTCTCCGATATTTAAGTCGTAGATGGTCCACGATTTTTTTAATCAGGAGGGTCTGACCTCAAGTAAATAATCCATGTTGGCAGACATAATTTTGACTCATCTGCTTTTGTGTCATTCCATTCGGGAGGAAAACAATTTCCAGGGACCATCACTAGCCTTTCGGTAGTCTTTTCCCAAAGCTCTCAGACCTACTATATGCTTGTTTTATACAGAGATATCAGAAAAATTAAGCTTCATACATGTCAGCTTGATATCAGGGACGGTATCAATGCCTCAACATTAAAAACTCAGGGGAGATAAAGTAAAACTGGAATGAGAAAGTTCTTAGCAAAAAAAGAGCAAACATTACATTTTAGTGCTTGTGTGTTTGATGCTTCTTGTATCAACCGGGCATGAGAGTTCAACGGATAAGCCGAACCGCTTTCATGCCGATAACTGTGTATGCCATATTCATCAACGTATCTTACTGACAATTATCCTCATCACTTTGGCCTCAGCCAAGAAAGCCTGAAGCCCCAGCGATAGTCAGTGCTGATAGAAACATCCTTATACCCATGCGCCAAGTCACTGGCTGACAGCCGCGCACGGCAAGTGCGAATAGACAACGGGAATGTTTACGAAGGCAGGTATACGAAAAGCGTTTTGGGACAACTGTGTGTAGTCCAGAGTGATTACCGCTGCTAGAGAGCGGTCAATGGCAGCCAGTACAAGACTGAAATCCCCATCATTTCTCAACCGGTGTTTCCATCAGACGCGATTAGAGCTTCAGAAACACCGGTGATTGAACACAAAGCTGTCTAGCATCATCCTCGCGAAGAGGCCGAATAGTCAAACTTATCCTATGGCAAGTTAACACAGCTTCTACGATATCAATTTATTTCAAATTGCTAGGAATAGCATTTTACCCGGTCTAAAGTAGTTAGTGATGTGTCAGAGCTCAAATCTCTGAAATATCCCCGGGTCAGCCATTCCTGGATCGTCCAGTCGCAAGGGAAAAATAACCAAGTACAAGTGCGGAAACCGTGTTCAAGAGTAACCAAAAATCTGCACTTTACATAGCATGAGGTGGGAAATACATGGACACACGGCGATGATATTAATTGCCCAGCGTGATGCACAAATGTGGTTGGCTAAGTAGGATCACAGTGTTTCACATGTTCGATTGGCAGGCGGGATGATTTGTGGGGTGAGCAGCGGGTTGTCTGTCAATGGTCGAGGTGAATAGTGACGTGTGATGGACGGATAGGTTCACGGGCAGGTGCATCAAGACTGCAGTGCTGTTTGAGCTTTGCAGGCCTTGCCACTGATTAGCGTTAACAAAGCATCCAGTGTCGATTCCGGGTTGTGAAATCAAGTTTGAGTCACTAGTGGTGCAGTTCCAAAGGTCCTTTTCACTTAATCGGTCTCGCTGGTCATCACGACAATGCGACAATCGCAATCAAGAATTCGTCCGATCCGAGTATTTACCCGAACGACTAAAGACAGTCGTAGAGTTGGAAATCACCAGATTGTGTACAACACGATACTGCAAAATCTACAGTTAGTAAATATATGAAAACCAACGTCAATAGTGATCACTTTGGTCAAGCAATCCGAGAACCAAAGTGGAAAATAAGGCGGCGTTAATAAGCAACAGTCAAGCTTCAGGCGCTACGGCTAGACAATGACAAACAGTGTGACACAATAAAACAATCGGAGTTGGTCAGCAAGATTGTGTATGAAAATGACAAAAGAAAGTTCCTTGACACTGAATTCATTGATCGTCCGGCCAACAACGGCCAACAAATTCAACACCCTGTCCATGAACACTGCAACCTCACTGACGACTCGTTTCAGGGGGTTGTATCTGTTGTGCAAGTGACTCGACCATAAGATGGTTACCAACATGTTGGGCCATACACACCAGCTACACCTCTTCCACGCGAATAGTAATGTGGATTAGGCACAAGCCGCACACTAGTTGCGCTTTCCGTTAGCTGAGTGTGCCTAATACTGACCCAAGCTCTCGATGTCAAGTTCGATTTTTAAATCATAACTCATCCACAGAAGTCGGTTTCACAATATACCACGTTCGGTGGTGACTTAACTTCTGAGGCTGAAATACCAGAGTAAAGCATGCCATCTTGAATTAAGAGGAACGTAACAAGTGTTGAAAAGATCCAAATGTTAAAATTCGTTAGTCATTGCGGGATTCATACCCACATACGACTGCTACCCATACTTTACTACTGCGTGTACCCTACCAGCTCAGCCGCCAGGCTAAGCCGGAGGGTTTTGGAATTTTCGCATGTTGATCACACAGCTTACACGCCCATATTACAGTTGCACGTGGCATTTGTCATACTGAACCAGCTTGTAATTTGACCACTCACAGCTGGATTTCCCCATGAATCAACCATTGTCCACCAGTTGAATACACGACCATGTTTGACTACTAAGAGGGCGTCAGCAGATTTGATATATTTTGAAATGACCCAAAAAGAGGACACTGGTTGATTCGTAGGGAAATTTTGCTGTCGGCAATTACACACTACAAGTTCATTCACTGCTACGGATATCGTGTGGTACTGTAGGTTGGGCGGCTAAACTGCATGATCAATATGCGAAAAGTCAGAAGACTTCCGGGGTGGCCTCGTAGCTCAGCTGGCAGAGCCTACGCGGTACTAAGGGGTGGGTGGCAACCGCAGGTGGGTTTGAATAAAGGCAGGGTCGGAAACGGTTAACATTTCATTCCTTTCACCATTTGTCAAATGGGCCAACACTCAATTCATAATTTAGCAAACAATATCCCAATTTGTCGGCTGAATAATAAACCATTCTCTAGTCACCTAATTAGAGCTGCCCACCTAAGTACGTGACGCTGAATTCGGTTTTCCTTGACATCATTTTCCACTGAATCTTTATGGTCGATCTGGGTAAGGATAATTGCAAACGGTGGTAGATACTTCGGTCACTTTTTCCTCTGGCTAATACAACAACAGATGTGGTGGAAATACATATCTCAGGGATGTTGTTTACAGAATCAAATTTGACTGGTTGCCGAAAATAAGTTTATTCTCTCTCGTGCCCTTTTCTTCATAATGTAATGGGATAGTTCAGTGAGTAGTAGATATTCTAAAATCTCCGGAAGAATTCCATTGAACTGTACCACTTTGTTTATTCAAGTTGCCAGGTGAATGTCACAGAAGAAAACTGTCTAACAAACATCTTTTTTGTGCGGGTGCATCGACTGCGAATTTGTCCAAGTATCATCTCCGACTAAACGGTTCCACCCCAGTGCACCAGAAATTTATTGCCGTTCGCATTTTGTCCGAACCGATAATTCCGTGCTCGTTTACCGACCTTATCTATCCTTTTCTATGTCTAATCTGATTGAAGAACGTCTCTTAAAGCTGCTGGTTCTATGTGCTGCAGCAAATGAAGTGGTGCTGGCGTAAACCTTTTTCGGTTTTTTTTACAAATGAGTATGCATTTCACAGAAAAATCTCGCTAGTTTACCCTGAACGTTGCAAAACATCCTGATATTCATCACAGACACTTTCTATGTCTGACCAGGCCGTATTTCAGTTTACAACTGGAAATCACGTGCGAAGTGGACGAGGAAGCTAGATTGCCGTGTTTTTCTAAAAACTCCCAAAAGGTTATGTGCATGAAAAAAGTGAACAACAGGTTGGTATTGGTCGGAATGTCGTCATAGAGGATTTATGATCCCGGGGTTGGAATCAGCTACCACCGGCCATCTTCAGTTTTGTGAGCTTCTTACTGATTGTAATCCTCTCCCTGAAATATTGTAGAGTACCTATATAATGAACAAACAAGGAAGTAAGTGTTTCATTTCAGTATCACTGGTATTGTGAATACCAATAATAATATTATTACTGTTGTAACTACGAGCATTAGTTCAGCGAATATCAAACACACTTGTTTATGAGTACAGTAAGGAACATACCTATGAGTCATATAGATCCAGTGCACTGTCAAAGAAGGAGGCCTATATGACTCTGATCTGCAGTTGGATAGGAGTTGCAACTATACGAGATATGTCGAAAATTCCCAACGAACACATTTGGAGAACACAGTTTGGCAAACTAGCTCGTTTTCAGTGATTCATAATCATGCCATTACATCACAATATATTATGACAAGTCAAAGGGTTGAACCAATTATATAAGTGGGCAATGATAAAAATTAATAATGAAAGGGAATAGGGGAGGGGGGGGGGGAGGTGAGAACACAATTGTAATACGAGAGATAACAGGTTGCCGTCAACCGACAAAGGTGACCGGGGACAACGGGATTCAAAACTCATTCACCCCACTCTGTAATGGGCTGCTTATTACTCTAAAAGTGGACCTCATCCTGACGATAAAAAGTTAACTCCCAAAGTGTATTTCATGGAAAAAATTATCCCTTGTGTCACGGGACGATGTCGCACTCAGTAGTCTAGTCCAGAGTGAGATGATGATTGACGAGAACCCCAACAGTCTTTTTCTCCAAAGATGCATTTATACTAATTGCATAACCAAGTGTAACATGCAAGGCACCGGGGTTCCATGATGTAGGAATTGATTTTGGATTATCAACTTCCGTAGATGGTGCCCACTTATCGCTGTGAGTTCAACTGAATTCTAGGGGTGTGGGAAAGATGGATAAGTGCGTTAGGAATTAAAGTTCACATACATTACGATGTATGCTTGACCCAAAAAAGGGGTTTTTACATGCTCACAGTGTAAGTTTTCGGCCAGGCTTTGACAGATTAGGATCGAACAAAAACGGAGAATAACGGTATGCACTATTTGTAACTGAGTTCAGATGGAAACCAGGGTTTGAGGTGAATCACAACAGGATGGCTAAAATGTGAAGCTTTAAAATAATGAGCAGCCGGCTGTATACAGCGAACAAAAACGTCCATAAAATTCTCCGTGTAGTTCCTCTCGATTGCCGTGAAAAGACTGCTTTACTGATTCAATTCATTGCGTCCGCCACATTGAGCGGTGCAAACGGCTGCCCTCAGAAAGTAGCCTGGTCGTGCAACCAAGATACCTTGTTCTACTGGATCGGGTGAAATAATGAATAAGTTAGGCTGCAAAATGATGTACTATCATGTAACCATGAAAGCAACACTGGCCCGTATTGATTACATGGTCTGGGAAGGTCACCTTAATTGCGCAAGTTGTGAGCACAACAATAAAATGTACCATCATCTGCCAAACATGCTGGGAGGGTGTATTGGCATGTGACTAATCAAAGTAAAGTGGCTCACCAAGGCATTATCATTACTAATGCTATTCTTATTTTTCAGCATATATATGTAAGCAAAGAGAATCATCTCAATAAATCCAAATATATTTTCGCAGCAGTTAAACACAGAGGTTGAAACTTGTTTTCTGCAAGTAAGTGGTTTCATTTAGGCGACAAAATAATCATTTACCTCTTCTGCAGATGTTGAAATTCATCTTACGTAGATGCGAGTCGGTCAATCACTGTATTTGATGGACGCACACAGTGCCAAATTTCTGTTCATAACTGTTCAGCACAAAATGGAGTCTAGTAGCCGCATCGTTCTCGACCAAGTAGCTCCAGAAAACCGATAATTCGAATTCTTTCTACTCTGCAAACGAAACCTTGAGCTTCAAAGTTTCTGCCGAACGGGGGCGAACCGTTTTAGTGTGGACTGTTGTTTTCCGCCCCGAGAAAATTCGATTTACTGTACAGTTTATAATGGCCCTCTTTGTTGCCTAATCGATCAAGATTCGTGAAAAGTCGATCTTTTATACTGCGGAACAGGTAAGATCAACAAAAACCGATTCACAGTTTTCCAATAATTTATTAACTTGTTACTTGACGATAATAAATGACTTCTTGTTGGGAATTAGATTAGTCAACCAATCATATTTTTAGGAAACGAGTCACCATCTAAGCAATGAACCAAAACAGGAAAAATGGTTATTGCTGGAACCTTTCATTTTTAACATAGAGGCAGCTCCGCCACACTTTTTTTCAAGACAGCTAGCAAGCAATTGACAGAAGCAATTTTAAGGGCCGCATTGTTTCGAGGTGCGATTTTTATCATCGTGGTCGTCTTTGTACCTCGTGCTAACTATAATTTGCAACGTGCTACGAATACACGAGGTTAACGTGATGCCTGTACTGCTTAGCAATTGTGGAAGAGACACTGAAAAGTCGAGGGATAATCTTACTTCGTCGATAAGCCGAAGGCGACTCTCAGAAAGAGGAATCATAATCGAAATTCTCTATTTGTTGTGCAAGTATATAGTACCGTATCTGAATGATGGGACAAAAGTCCAAAGAAAGCACCCAAATCATCTTCTGATTCCTAAAATAGACTATTTGTCCGTTCACTCTACTGGTGATTCAAATATGATTACGGTGAAAAAATCCTTTAGAAATTGTACAAGTATAGGGAGGATTGTGCACGAGATTACCCCTAAGTATGCATACTTGATGAGCTTTGTCAACCATGAAACCAGTCAGTGCTTCCGGGGGGATTTCGTCTTGTCATTCGTATACAATACAATAATACTTATAGAAAAAAGCAAAACTTGGGACCATGTGGACTCATTCTGAAGGTTTTCCTTGACTAACCCACAAAATAGCTTCCTACCATTCGCCGTGTGATTCTTAAAATGAACTCTTCGTTCATTCACACTCCTAATGATTTAAATGAGATAGCAGTACATAAGGCAAGCTTACCAACTGAAAAATTACTTTGGAGTATTGTAGCCAAGTGAAGTCTTCTAAGTAATACATAGCCTCTTTCTTGCTGAAATGTTATTTCTTCCTCTCAAGGGTTGAATGGTCTCGATAGAGAACACACATCATCTCCTAATGTTTGTAATGTTTCGTCTTGGTACTAGGCGTCACCAACGGTGGGCAAATCAGACCAAAATAGACATACTTGTGTTTCAAACACCGTAGGCACCACTAAATCGCGGTTTATGCCAAAGCACAGCAATCAGACAGTGCATCCTTGTCCGAGAACGGCTCAGGGAATAAAAAAAAAGATATCGTGTCACAAAAGATGAAGGAAGCAAGCGGTCAAAGTAGAGTCTTTTACAGTGTTAGCAACCAACCGTGTAGGGGGTTGTACCCAACATAGTTATATGAGAAATACGTAGTATTCCCCACTACTAGTGTCTCTGTGTCAGCCGAACTATTTATAATGGTAACTGGATTAGAACTAATGACAACTGGATAAATCGGGACGTGACAGTACCACATTTTTTGCTCTGAAACGGTTAAGCTTATCACATTTCCTCTCCATTATGAGAACACATTTCGGTCGGTGAGCAAGTGTGGACCGTTGTTTCATAGTTGGTAACTGGTGAACCTGAGCAAAGAAATGATAAGCTAATAGAGAATCTGTGAGAAACTTTACAATCTCCGATTTGGCATAAATACAACATTATAGAAACAAGCAATGCATGAAATAACTTTCGGATATAATACACCTAAAACAAGCCCTTCTTTTTTGGAACTGTACAGGAAGTCAATACTTCAACACTGCACGATTTCTGTTCCGGACTGATGCTTACTTCGGAGCAATACATTGCACGCCAATGCACTGTACTTCAATCAAAATGCAGCGAAGTTTACTTGGTCTTTAATGGGCAAGTTAAAAGTATTACATTAAGTGGTCAGCCAGAATGGGAACAGATGGTCCCGTTGACCTTTGATCTCCAGTATACACTATTCTGTGGTTTAAAGACTGACACATACACTTTCATTTCATTCGAATACACTCGAGTCTCCGGTGAGGTTGTGTTCTGTTCCTCTCATCCGGGCTAGAATGAAAACTTATCCCATTATATATAGCATGGTTTACGCTTCTCGTAGAAGGCTGATGCTTTTACTCATTTTTTGGTGAGAAATAACGGTCCGAGGAATTCGGGACACCTATGATCGAATTTTTGTACCATAGAAAGCCAACAACCTATTGGCGGTTATCGGGACAGTCGTGCTATAGGGAAGAGTGATGTTTCCTGATTTGTTTACTCGACTATTGTGAGGCTGTTCTTCGAGTGACAAATTGAAAGCTTCTCGAAAAATGATGTCCGAACTCGATCTTTAATCTCTCTATCACAAGGCAGTGGTATTCATCGACAAAGTTCCACGTTTGTCCGTTGAATCGCTTTTATGTTCCCAAATATCGTCCTGAAATCGATTAGTTACGGAAAATTGCTCAGCAAGCTAACCGTGTTTTACTCCGTGGAAGTTTGCCGACTATAGGCTTTTGGTTCGACCAGGAATTCACAAGTGCGTTTATCTAATGCAGATGGAAAGCTTTAACACAATCCCCCCCCCCGGAACAAATTTTGAAGTAGCACTGTGTTTACCATTGAAATGCTGAAGCTTTTCGACTGGGTAACATAGTCGGTGTAGCTCCTCCATACAGTTTGAAATGAGAGATGACCACTTGAAATTGGCATCGATGATGATTCCAAAGTATTTGCTAGAACCCAATCTAGCTATTGGTTGGTGAAAATAACAGATAGACCACAAGGATAAGTCGATCAACATCATTGTATAGCATTAAACAGTAGGCCAAGCCATACTGACCACAGCCCTTCTCACCATGTTGCACGTTGAATTAGAAAGTATGAATGTACGAGATCGATAGGGAGTGGACCTACGCAGGTGGGAAAAGGAAAGAATGCCCTAGTAGCCAACACATGGAATACTTAGTCTAACCGTACAAACGCACATCGATCAATCATTCTGATTTGAATGGAATTGACAACACGATTCCCACTTTTCACGGTTCGCTGACATATCCTTCAGTGTATCCAATCAACTGGTAGACGGATCTTTTGGACCCCAACCACGAAGACGTGAGGCACCTACTTTTCCTAAGTTTGCTGTACATTTTCTCATTCCTCGCTGCCACGTCATCTGTTGACCTCCACGTGGTCTTTTCCACTCCCTAGGAGGAACGGAGAATAGGACACGGTACGGCAGACGTGTGTTTGTCATAAGTAACACGTGTCCCAACCAACGAAGTCTACTAAGCCGGATACGCTGTGACAAAACGTTCTTCGAATTAGTACCCAATACTCGCTTTCTGACCTCATCGTTGCTTACTCGGCTAATCCACCCAATCCTAGCGATACTACGTAAACATCGATGGTCGAAAACCTCAAGACGACGAATATCTTCAGCACGCAGACTCCAAGTTTCGCAACCATACAACAAAACTGAACGCACTGCAGCACAGTATACACGGCCTTTCAACTTCAGTGAAATATCAGGTCGGCGCCACAAGTGCTTCAGTCCAGCGTACGCCGCTTGAGCCTTGGATATACGCGTGCTCACCTCCACTACTAGGCTCCCATCCGTCGTCACACAGCAACCAAGGTAGGTGAAGTGATCGACAACTGACAGCACCTCCCCATCGAGCATCATGCTCGGAATCGCTGACGTCCAGTCTTGTAACATCACCTTGCACTTTGAAGGTGCAAAGCACATGCCGAATGGAGCTACAGCTCTTGCGAGATTATCTAGTGCACGCTGAGCATGTTCCGTGAATTCGAACAAGCAGACAACGTCGTCTGCGTAATCTAGGTCACATAGCTTTTCACTATTTCCTAGTTCGACGCCTACATCCTGAAGATTTTGGAACGCACTCTGCATTATTTCGTCCATGACGAAGTTGAACAGGAATGGAGACATGGGACATCCCTGTCGAACACCACTGGTCGTTTCAAACTGACCGGATAGTTCACCGTAAACCCTAACGCGGCCAGAAGTATGAGAATACAATAATCTCAGTAGGTTCACGAACTTCTGGGACAAACCTTTTCACTGAAAAGCAATGAAAAGCACTTTTCAATCGACTGAATCTAACGCACCTTTCAATTCTAAGAAAACCATCACTGTCGGTCGGCGGTGCGTGTGAAGCTTTTCAAGTAGTTGGCGGGTAGTAAAAATCTGGTCGATGCATCCTTGACCTGGGCGAAATCCAGCCTGCTGTTCGCGGACATTCCTCTCGCGAGCGGGTGTAAGACGATGCAGCAAAATTGAAGCTAATACTTTGGCGACTATCGGAATTAAGCTAATCCCACGATGATTATTGCAGTCATTGCGTATTCCCTTCTTGAAGATGGGAACAATCAACGACTCACTCCATATTAACGGAATACGCTTCTCCTTCCAAATTTCACGGCTGAAGGTGGTAAGTGATTCTGTAAAAGCGTCTCCACCCATTTTGAAAAGAACTGGGGTAATTTCGTCGGGAACGGCCGTTTTCCCTCGCTTTAGTAATCGAACGCATGACTCTACTTCTCCTTCCGATGGGGGTTCAAGTGATTCCATCCAAGGAGTCGCCGTTGTTGACAAAAGAGTAGCTACACTAGCGCGCAGCCAGCTAAATTGTTTCTTGAAGTATTCGGCTCAACGGTCAAGCCTTTGCTGTTTGCCATGGATGGGTTCTCCATTTCTATCGCAAATTGTTTCACTGACCTGGGTTCGCTGTCCACCGGAGTCGCAAATAAGTTTGAACAGTCTTTGACTGTTACCTGAAGCAGCTGCTATTTCCATGTCCTCGACTACCCTAACCCATCAATTTCCGCGGTCATTCTTGAGGCTTTTCATAACTTGCTTTTGCAGATGTCTTCGTATCTTATTCATTTCCTTACAGTTCGAGAGCTGACGCTTTTACTCCATTATACTGGGCGACGCTTGCGAAATCTACTGTCTTTGATGGACAACGGATCTAGGAGGAACTCATTGCACCTGGACAAACTGAAAGGTAAACCTAATCATAAAGAAAACTGGTAAGTACAAGACAATACTGGGAAAGCTGTTGGGATCCTGGATTATTGAACTAGCTTGACAATGAGCTACATCGTCTGCATATTCAAATACATTTGCAGGAGAACTGGACGAAACTTCACTGATGCAGGTGGAAAATGAATGTGGGGAAAGCACAGCTCTCTGAAGCACTATGGAATTGTTCTGCAAAGATTTGGATACTTTAAAACCTGGTCGCGCGCGCTGAGTTCTGTTGGTACAATAATAAGATAACCATGTTAGTAAAGCTGTGGATCAGCCGAAAACTCCCAGTTCACGGAGGAGAGACCACCGAAATGAGTCGAGAGCGGATGAGTGGTCTAGAAAGGCAAGTCATACATGCTTCGCTGATCCTTCCAAGGACTTGATTATATGATGGACTAAGGAAGCCATAGCAGTGGACCTGTTCATTTTATAGACAAAACGCAAGGAATTATCGAAAGAGTTTAGGAATTCAAACGTTTAAGAATGGCGCGCTCTGTTAGTTTAAGACCAGATGAAGTTAGTGTAGTGGGATGAAAGCTTTTGGCTGTGACAACAGAATTACCAGATTTGGGTTTAGGAACAACGGTGACAGCAGTGACTGGTCTCCAGTAGTCGGAATAATAAGTAAACAAAGATTTGTTTGAGAGAGAGAAAGTTAAACACTGGTCAGAGCAACAGAACCATGTCTCAAAAGTGATGACCGTAGGACCGATAAGACCAAACAACATCTTCTGGAGTGATTGTAAATGAAGAGTCACTAGATGGGTGGGTGAATGCACTGTTGATACTGTAAACATCCTCAGTAAATTTCACTTGCTTCGTTTTCTTTCCACTCGGAAGCTGAATACCTTTCCACAGTCGGCTACCGCTGTGGCGACATGGGAATTGACTACTAGAAAATGAGTCACGCTTTTGAATTCTTTCCTTATTAACAGGGAAACATCTTACTTTCAAATTTCCCGGGCTTTTTTGAAGTATTGATTCTGTCTTCCTGAAGAATTCAAGGGAGAAGTGACACAGCAGTTACAGAGAAAGAGAGCCTTTAGAGGCAGCACATGTCACAAATCAACTGCATCTACTAAAAGTTTGACTCCCGCTTAGTGACTATTCGAAGAAAATCCAGGAAGATGCATGGGAAAGAGATTTCTGTAGGAGAAGAAAGTTATCACGTGAAAAATTTGGGAGACGGATTTTTTACTTGACCGGTTTGTCTGAAAGATTGGAAAGCAGACCGGGAGTATATCTTAGGCCTCCGCAGAAGCAGACAATGATAACTGATTGAGAAATGTGAACACAACTTGAGAGAGAATATTTCAGGATTACTGGTGATAATCCTGTCTAAAACAGAGTTGTCTGTATGACGGCCATAGAGAGCAAAATGCACTAATTCGATGAAATGGTGATTAACGCAGAAATGTAGCGCACCCAGTAGATGGGTGCGCAAGGGCAAAAAATATATTCAAGAAGGACCCAACGTCAGGTGATCTAAGCGAATAAGAATAAAAAAATAACACGGAACTGCGAACTCTAGCTCACGTGAGCCTTGTTCACAAATCAATAGCCAAGTCACTGAGACCCATAGGAAATCAAGCACCATAACTTCATAGCCTACAGGAAATATATAAAACAGTAACGCCAACGTTGTCGGTCTTATCCATGGTCAGCCCTACACATCCTCAACTGGCAAGTCGATTAGCCAATTTACTGAAGTCACTCCGGGCTGTTGTCGTAGGTCACGTATTGAAGGGTCGTTTCGAAATTTGCAGCCCATTACAAAAGAGATATATCTAGAATAGACATTTGCTCACTATGGTTAGTACTTCACTATTTAGAAGTATTCCTCTGGAGAAAACTATTGACATTACACTTATAAATAATCGATCAGCACCGTATTGAAATCGGATTACCGAATGTTGAATGGGCACATCTACTGTTATTATACACGTGAAACGTGAAGTCCCTCTTCCTCAATGAAGAATATCGACAATATAATGGAGCTGCAATAGGTAGTCCATTGGGCCTTATGCTTAGGGATATTTTTGCTCTTCCAGAAAACAAGATTCGGAATAGTATCTGATACTATCACTGTTTATTGGTTGATATTTTTTGTTACCACAAGAAACCAATAATAATCTAATTCCAAATATCAAGCTGATAATCTACGAAGGGAATCACAATACCATGAGATTTTAGACACTGAGATTATTCGCCGAGATAATGGGTAAATTAAAAGATCCATTTATGGTAAAGACTCATTGTTTGGACAACATTTGCAGTTGAGTTACTTTGTTCTGGTAAAATGTAGATACCGTGCACAGAAGGTTTGAACGGCAGATACACTGAAGAAAGAAAACAAACGGGTAACTGAAATTTGATGGTAAGTGGATATCCAGCATCATTCCTAGAAACATATTGTCAACTGAAGCTAGAAGATGAAACTGTAGCCACAATATCGAATAATAAATCATATCTCAAACTTCCTTGAAAGATGTTATTATAAGTGAATTGATCAGAAAGCTTTTTCTGTCAGTTAGCAGACGTATCCACTATTCAGCCTATCCGGTAATTGTACTCACGACTAACCGGTTGACCTTGACATTGGCGAAATAACCATTGTCCATCCATGCCGAGTCTAACTGCATATACCAGTTCTCATATGAGTGCTCCGCCACGTATGATGGCAGAAAGGAAAGGCAATTAAGTCAATGAATGGCCAAATACCTTCCAACTGGGCTCCAGAAGACAACAACAAATTCACGACGATTGCATCATCAACCGAGCAAAGGTCAACCAGGTCACCAATTGTTTCACATTTTTATGAGACTAAGGGCTGCTTCATTGCAGGTCAGGCGTTCAAACTCTACTCGATCATAAATATTATACTACTTAGATACATGAAGGCTTCGTCACTCAGTAATTGCCACAATGAGCTGAGCAAAACAATGCGAGAGAGTGATCATTTCATTATTACCTTGGTAATTAAATATGACTTTTTTCATTGCACATCAGGTGAATTCGCCTTCGCCTCCGAACATTCCGTTCCGCCATTTTTCCATGAAAATAATCATTTCGACCGTAGTATACACTTCGCGGAGATGCAGCGAAATGATCCCGGATACATTGTGCAATCTGTGTTTCCGAATTTTGTTTTCAAAGATGCAACGGTGTGAGCCAGTTTCTTATTACCTACAGCGTCGTTTACCCAAGACTAGGAATGATATCCCGGATGTTATTATAGTAAAGGCATCTTCTCTTGCTGTTAACCTACCCTCAGCCTTGGAGGTGTGGGGAAAAATGCAGCGAAACCTGCAACTGCAAATTCCACCTTCGCCAGCATGATTGAGTTAATGCCATCGATTTTGGTTAGGCTTCATTTGGCTTAAAATATGGGAAGCACTACTTGGTAGGTGCTTTATTCCATCCCATTATCTCCAGTCTGAACTCAGATCTTTCTCAGAATCATGTCAGTTTATTAGCACTAAACAAAGAATATATGGGTTGCTCCCACATTCGTCCTCTTGTTGCACACAATGCACTGATCCGACTGGCGTTGGTGACCACGCCTTGAGTCTTAAACAACGCTTACAAGACTCATCTCTCATCTATCGATCCACTCCAGCGATCGGCTATCTTGTCACTCGAGCATCCGCTGTCTCAAGCCTTGGACTTGGTACCACACCAGTGCTAACTGCTAAAGTGACTTGGCTGTCCGCCAACGCTGAGTTAACACATTCCCTCACAGTAGGTAGATCTGCTAGTCTTCCTCCTTCGGGAATTGGGTTCCAGTGTCACCCATCTCACAGGTGTGATCGGTTTTTATGGCTGTAATCTCACTCATGTTGCATGGAGCGTAGATGGAAAAAGAGCGAATTTTTGGAATTACGGATATATTATAGCTAAACTCCAAAACGTGGGACCACTTGTCCTCGTTCTTAAGGTTAGCCTTGTTAACCGACGAAGTAAAGTTTGGAAGAATCATCTTGTGATTCTAAAAGTGGACTTCCCATCCATGCATGCTCTGTTCGATTTAAATGAGACTGTGGAGTGCTCACATAAGAGAGGAAGTCGGGTGAACATATTTCATAAGGGGCAACAACCGACAAACCGGCGGTATGCATCCGCGGAAATTTAGTCCTCTTATCCTGGTACAAAAGCATACTCCTTTAGGCGAAAATGCGGACTTTTGCTCGTTTAAAACAGTCACACTTCTTAAACGGTCATTCCGTAAGCTCCCCAAAAATCAATCATTACCTAAAACACGGAACCGCTTTCGCGGACAGCAATCGCTGCAACCAAAGTAAGGCATTCAGCTCATACGCATACGTTTCTCTTCCGAGTCTCTCACGTTCTAGGTAGCTAAACTGTTTGACAAATCGGTCCCAAATATAGTACCGTTTTGTTTCCTCTTTGTGGACCATTTTACATCACAGGCTGTGTGAGTTTCTTTGTTAAATGCCAAACAGCTTCTGAAATCCGCGCTCGCTGCACATGGTCATCTACTATTCGCTCAGATGAGACATATGGACATCTTTGAAATCATGTTACTTGTGGTAATCTATTTAACACCGATGTATGTTTATCTTGACATCCTTAGTGGAAGCGTAGATAGCTCGTTCCCACAATTTACGATTTAAGAATACCGGGGGACCCGAGGTGATAGTTATAATTTCGAAGAGTTTCACTTTCCGATATAGGGAAAACAAATACCTTCAGCCTACTTAATCTGTTACTCGTTACCATCTGATAATTCGCTGCTTCTACGTATTCAGAGTATATTTCACAGTCGCAATGGAAACTTCAATTGTTGCTATTCTGATCAGATCCTGAATTCAAAAGGGAATGATATGTGACTGTATGGTGAGACGTTTTATAGATTTTGGTAAAGTCGCCAGTCCTCATTTATCGTTTTGTTACGTACTACTGTATGTATCGTGATGGTATTGGCTGTTTCGTAAATCGAACAGGGGGCAATTTCTAAAACGCTGCGTCGGACAGGGGACACGGCTATGCAAAGACAAATTTGTACACCCGGCATCACTGGTCTGTTTTACACCGTCACCTTTTGACAGACACGAGACTAATGCCCATCCCCGGAAAAATCAAGACACTCGAAAACATCCCGTTACCTGAAGACACAAAAGGAGTTGCCCATCTTAATGATATTCCCAACCAGGCAGGCAGCTTTCTACCGCATCTGGCCCACTTAATATTGAACCCACTAGAACTCATCCACAAAGGAACAGCATGAAACTCGGGTCCGAAGCAATAGTATGCGTTCGAAAAGATAAAGGATGGTGTTAGCACAGCACCAATGTTTACCTGCTATCGTTCGTAGCTCCATTGAGTTGTTCGCTGTGATAGCAATTAGTCGGGTCTGCGGCAGTACTTTTCCAAACTGAAGGGCCGATGGCTTTTCGAAATCACGGCCGTTACCAGACCAAAAGGAATTACCCCAAGACCGAAAAAGAAATACTCGAGGTGGTTTTTGTTCTAAAGCGTTCCGATACCAGTACCTATGACTGGAAAATGGTAGTACAGAATGATCATAAGTACTTTATAAGTATTATTATAAAACCTCTCAATGATCTGGCAACGTGGGTATAAAGAATTCTATTCAGACTTCAGAAATATAATTAATAACTAAGTTATCATCTCAGGACCCATACGTATGAGTTGGATTTTGAAAACATCTCGATTGCAGAAAGGAGTTCAGTTGACAATGCGGGTCTCATCAACATACAAAGTGCAACTGCCAGGTATGCTATTCTTCCACAACGGAGAGGTATTATTACTAACGGACAGACTACGATGAGAGGAAATTTATTAACCCGGGTAGCATTATTTTTCAAAGGTAGAGAATTTTTCTGCCAAAAACCAATGAATATTCAGGAGAGACCGACCATTTATTTCAGAACCACTTCCAGGAGCCTTGATGAAAAGTCTCCACTTGTCACATCCCAGCGCCAAGGATACTATTCTAGAGCGAAGTAGTTGTTCTACTGACTTGGAAAGATAAAAATTTACGTTACTGAATGTGAATTATGTCTCACTGATGAAGGCGGATTAAAGAATGAAATAATGTCACTGCAAAAACCGCCCGATAGCCCCTGGCAAATAGTGGCTACGGATATCATTCAGCATGAACCGAAAGAACACATTTTTCTGGTCGATTAATACAGTGAATATTCCGTAACTAAACTTCTCCGTGCCATGGAAATAACAAGTGTGTTTAACTGGATACGTGCTCCTTTGCCATGGCATGGCACTCGTGAGACACTGTTTTCCGACAGTGGACCTCAAGTAGAGAGCCCGGAATTCCGGAAAATCTGTCAGAAGTGTAAATTCAAACACCATAACAGTAGCTTCTACTATAACCAATCTAACGGTAACGCCGAATCAGAAGTGAAGATGACAAACAAAATACTAACCTTAGCAAAGTAATCCGGAGATAACCCCTATTCGTTGGTACTTGAACAACGAAGCATTTCAGCTGCACCTGTGAAATGTAACCTGGTACAAATACTGTTCGGAAAAGAAGTCCTCCATTTCCGCCGACAACGAAGGATCATTTGGAACCAATAGTGCTGCATCCGGATGACGGACAACACGGAAGAGACAAACACAGCATTATTATGACTGCGAAGCAAAAATCTTCCACAAATGGAGGCCATAAAAGCACTGTAAAGAGCTAAGACATAGATCATCACACCTATCTTTATTGGCGTGGGTGTAGAAGCTTGCCAGTGCATTTACTGAGCTCCCGCTCACTGAGGTTTCTTCTGTGTCTTTACCAATCCTGTTCGTCCAATCCTACACCCCGTATTTTATAGACACCTCAAAACAAAATTATACATCTTCCACGCAGAGAACACCATTTCATCTTTCCATGACTCCTTATATTTTCATTAGGTGACAACCTGCACATTGAAGAGAGCGATTTCAATCATGCTTCAGCCCCATGCCTGACTCTACTGAATTGAATCGATATTTGTGTTTCTTCAAAAAGTCATGTCAGTGGATGATTTTAAGCCCCAAACCAGGATGATTTTTAATGCCTGTTTCATTTACAGTGGAAATGAAGAAAAGGAGTACAGAGGTAATCGGAATGTGAAGAGCAATAAGTGGAAACTAAATGAGGCAGTAAATGAATTTAGACTGATGAAAAAGGTGAACAATAAGAACATTAATTAACTGGCCTTTGATGCGAAAGTGGGTGAACAAGGTGAGAAATGAGGCTGTTTTATATTTAGACATACGTGAAAGAATTATTCTGAATTTCGAGCGAACGGAAAAGTAAGAGAGGCACTTGAAGGTGCGGAATGAAAAGGATAATTGGTATTAGATTATAACATTTGAGTGAATTTGTCTCAGGCATCAGAAAGCTTGCTAGAGAGGAAGTCTGTGAGAATATTTATATGAGTATTGCGGCAGAGTGGAAGTACTTTCAGAAACTTCGCGGTTGAAACATAATCCCTAACTTTTAAACCAGGAAAAATTATGGCGGAAAAATAAAGCCAATGGGGAAGAATGAACATGGTTACTTACTGAAGTTAAATTTTAGAGAATACTGAATTTTCTTAGGTTGGAAGATAAAAAAGAAAACTTTTTGACTTTTGGGAACACTGTTTTAATAAGATCAGTTCAACAAAGTTTACGAGTCAAAGCAACTTCTAGGTAATGGAGGTGAGAAGCCTTTGGGAGGTAATGGTTACCAGTGGCAAGAACTGGTATGTTTATTGAAAGTCTTTTGGTAGTGTGATCCACACACTGCAGATTGAACGGCACATCAAAGCATTTTAGGACGCCAAGGTAAAAGGAAATGTAAGTAGACCAGCAACAAAGTTCGCTTGGATTGAAGAAAATCCTAACTTTTATTTCCTTCATGGGGACAACTCAGTACTACTTCTTCAGAATACCTGTAGCTAGTAAGATCAGCTAGAAGAGCGAGCTTGGTAATGTAAAAGAAGAGAAGAAATGGGGACAGAATCGCGCCCTGAAATAGATCAGAGTTACCTTGGGGAGAATGAGAGTGCCAGTTGTCACAAGAAGTAAACTGTGTGCGATTAGAAAAAGGAGTGTTCAGAGTACGATCTTCAACCCCATTATCATACAAAATATTCGAGTGTGTGAGCTGACGAAACGAACCAAATGCATTCTCATGGTCAAGGAAAATTAGCCTGGCAGTACGACCTCCGTCATTGAGAGCAGCAGCAATGGGATTACCAATGTAGCCAGTGTCATCAAAGGTTGACAAAGAGGGCTTTCAGGCAAATTGTGAACTCCGGGAATCATGCGGTGGAGGAGTACATTCTCAAATCATTTCAGCACAGCAGATGTGACAGCTAACTGACTGTATTTGTTTAATACATTCTAGGATACATGTGTGATGCGTATACATCTCCGAAAATCGGGAATCACCCCAGAATCAATACAACGATTAAACAGGTCAGTCAAATGGGATGTGAGTTCGAATGAGCAAGCTGCTAGTGACATTGGAGGTAGAACGTCAGAGCCACTGGACTTATGGCACTTGACTTGTTGTAGAAATGAAGGGACAGAGCCAGGTGTGGCGAAGCTGAGTTCACTGGGTTTCCAATCGGTAGGGGGAACTAAGGACTCAAAGGTGTTAACAGTGAACTGGTCATTCACATGTGCGACTTTTTGGCATAGCCTAAATATTTCGGAGCTTCCCGCGTCTCATGGCAGTATTGTACACTGTGTCTTTCTACAGACTACTTACATGGCACACTCCATTGTTGCTGAGTTTGGATAGGGTTTTGCAGCATGATGCCAGCTCGGTTAGTAGGCTATCACCTTAGCTCTACGAAGCCTCTTCAAGCGAGGGTAAGGAATCTATCAAGTCGAACCCAACAGTACCGCTTGAAGCAGCACAAGTCGTATAACAGTTCATGTTGTCATTTTAGTACTCACAGTATAAGGAAGCATCGCGTAAAAAAATAGAAAAATCAATGGAGCCAACAAATGCTATGAGCTAGTAGAAATTCTAAAGGATGCTCGCTAGTTAGCATACAGTGCGCGATGAAAGCCGGGGGTTGGTCAAAGATTTGCCTTCACAACGAATTTTAGAGTGAAGAAGTAACGTACAGCAAACAAAAGTGCTAATGGAGGCAAGTATAAAACCGTGAAAATACTTGGGTAGTTAGTCAATAATGAATCCAAAAACACATCGGGCGCGTTGGGTAAAGCACAAGATTTCAAAAACCCAGGGCGGTATAAAAGAACAGGACAAATCTGCTGAAATCCCCTGCTGTTACTCATAAGGACTGATCAAGAATTGTAACGAGATAGTTCGAAATGCTGTCAACTAAACTACGGATATCATCAGTTGGAGTACCCGATGCAACATAAGAACTAACGAAGACAAGATTTTGAGGATCACTTAGAAAAGTAGGCTTACGACGAACTGCAATGCGATTGACCTTCATCGTGATAATCGGGCATAAATGAGAGCTGACGAGATTTGAATCATTTAGGACAGATAAGTGTGATCTACGCACCTCCTCGGTATCTTGGATTTTCAGGCCGATAACCTTTAGAAACTTCGAACCCATCAAATTGAATGTCATTATCATCATCAATTTCTTTGTACAACGAACTTTCTTAAAGGAGTATGGCACCGAAATTTATGATTCATTTTTTCAAGCTGATTTTGAATATTTCATTAGATTTTGATAAAAGGGAACGAACCTTTGATGATAATACCACCATATCGACATTTTTATAACAGCACGTTGTCTCAGAGCAGCTCTCCAACCAACACGATATTTTCTCACCCTGTTCAAATAACTCAACCATTCATCTACTTTGAATTACATGTAAAACCAAAATTTTTCTAGTTCTGCCACCAATAATTCAATATAACGAATTTATCTCGAACCGACCAGAGAAGTTGTTTCTCTGCGGGAAATTGGATAGAATGTTCTGTCTCATACTTGTCTTTTGAGGTTAAAACAAATCATACAATGCAATTTCTGATCACAGTGAATGGGTTCATTCCACCCAGTGTTGAAAATTATGATGAGTTCACAGTTCGGTTGCAAATTCCATTATTCGTATTACGCAGAACATGCACAACGTAAACCTTTAGGTGAATAGTTTTCTCAGAATTTCTTGTGACGTATTTTGACGATGAAAACGTGTTATTGGCTTGTTTAATTGGCATACCGCTTTTCTTTCCAAATGAAGTTAAGCCGTATACGTGACCGGCCTAGACATTGTTCACAAAAGTTATAACGTGCTACATGTGGAACGTTTTGTGGCAAATATTAGTTACAATTAGTTTGTGAAAATATATTATGAAGTGCCATATTCCTAGTTGTACAAGCACGAGAGCCTAATAAAGATGGAGAACAATGGAAACAGCGCTTTTTTCCTGATGGTATTACACCAAATGGCAAAAATTCCATGAAATAAGTATCGTTTTTTGGACTTTTTTGTAGTTGCATCATCCAAATTGGATGTTCCTGATGAGATTGAGGCACACTTCCAAACTCGTCACATCTAAATTGGGAATACTCCTATTGGGAATGGTCCTAAACTATCTCAAAGTTCCTAAAGTTCGTGAACTTCGTGAGTCGAAATGATGCAGTTGTTCCGTTTTGCTCCACTTTGTTTAATTCTATATTCCCTAGTTTACAGGGCAAATGTCTCATTGTGTTCTATTCAAGATCCACTTGCGGATGCCGCTCGAGCATTATTCACAAAGTATTTGTACAGTTTCTGTCACTGATCATTGTAAAGCTCGACTTTCGAGATAGCCAGATCAGAAGTTCAATAAAATGCTTTTCACTGCACGGAAGTAAAGCACTATGCCAAGACACATGATGGTGTATAACGGAGAATGATTTGTGATCCATTTTCAAGTATAGAATATGGTGGATGTGCTAATGTTTCGGCATTCACTTTTGCTTGGTTGAATCCCGGATTTCAACATGTTTCATAAAGCACCCCTTGTGTTGGGGAAATTAAAAACAGTTTTCTTCTAACCGGATTAGAATAGGAAAGGTGACAGTTGGTTGAGCGATCGGTAATTGCTGTATTCAGTTGATGAATTTCTTACACACAAGACTGAAATTATTTGTATGGGATAAGGGTAGACTAACTAATTCTTATCTCGCACTTTCAGAGTTCTAAGTAAAGCCACGGTACATCTCCTAAATGAATGCGTATGAGCTCTTCTCGACTAATTTTCCAGGTCACTTATGTGCTTATTAGTTAAGTACTTGTTTGAAATATAGAAGATAACACTGGTTTCCAAGAAAGAGCAAAATCCGGATGACCACCTTAGAAACTACTTACTGAATAAGGCGCGCAGAAATATGATACCTTCTTAAGAGCTTATCAGAGAACTTAGTGATAATGTGGAATAGTTCCCGGGAAAATTTCTATAAACCCGAGTTCTGAAGGAGCCTGCGGTTAGCTCGTCTTTTATAGAGGGACAGTTGGAAGCCTCTCAATAAATACATGACTTCATATATCAATATCGATAAGTAACCCCTTTCTCTACTCCGCGAAATAAGAAATGAATCTCTTTGGTACATCCCTCTATTGGAGGCAGTACCGGAAAAAATTCTGAGGTCGAACAAGTTAAAGTTCCTTTTCGGATCACGGAAGACAAAGGTTGTGGGCCTATGGAAATCGTACTTGTGCCATGAAATATTTAGAAGGATAACTATTTGGTCATTACAACCCTGACTGGGTCAGAAAACCGGTATGATTGCCACGCATACACCTTTCAGGGAAGTTGTAGTATCGGTGAAAAAGATCCCGTAAAACGGTTTGGGTTTGATGCTTACTAAGTTCATTCTTTCGTAATTTCCGCAAACGAAATTCTCACGTTTGTTGTAAATTGGCACAATCTCGGACAGACTCCCTTCCCTGGGAATCTGCTCACTATCCCAGATTATCCGGAGGGGCTTTACTAACTTCGAAAGTCAAAGCTTCGCTTTCAGCTCTGAAAAAGGATGGAGATAATGCATCCGATCAAGCGGCTCTGTACTTTTTCAGATAGCTCACCTTTCGGATAACCTGCATTTCTGTCATTCTGCGACTTTTCACTACCAGAGATTATCGTAACTTTCATGGTGGGAGTGGGCCAACTTAAATGCTTCGTCATTTCCTAGCCCAAAGGTCCAGGCGAAGTTCCCGAGTGTGAATCAGCTAACCTTCAGATTCCTTAATTATCTCTCTCAAACCTAGCTTCCATGAACCGGAACTTTAAATCACACAATAAGGGTTGCGAGCATTGCCAATAGACGCAGCTTTCTTTATTTCGTTGTATTTGCCAATTAGCCACTGCCCACGGGAATCTCGTAAGCTCCCAGTCAGTTGGTATCTCAGAGATCTGCGTACTTCATTGAATGTGGCATCCTCAGGGACGGGTCTGCCGGGATCTAACAGAACGATTGATGCCACAGATATCTATCTTTTGTGAGTCCCAATTGAATCGAAGTATAGTGTAGAGCTATATGCAGCGCACAATTCTTCCTTGATCTAATACCAACGTTCCTTCAGGTAGCGGATATCCGGCGGCACCGATAGACACGGCATAGCTTTACCTGGAAAGCAGTTATTCGGTTGTCGCCTAGATGCAACTATGCGGTACGAGTGACTTTAGATTTAGAACGAAAACAGACGAGAAGTGGACAAAATTGAGAACGTACTGATGCGTGATCTTAGTTAACAGGCTTGGATCATAACGATCGAAGCCAGCAGTCTTCAATGACAATAAGGTTCACCTCATTCCAGCTCTACGAGGGCTTGGTAGGACCTCATGTTAGTGTATGCCACTTCCTGTAGCGACATTTATACTCTTCAGAGGCAATCTGTGGTCAAAATACAAAATGAACTGATTGTCGTTGTCAGTGCTATGAACGGAGATAAAGAACTGTCCTCCACTAAGTCTTTCGGAATCCCCAAACATTCAAAATGGGAGTTAAATTACCCAACAGTGGGTACGTCAGTTTGTCACAACGATGTAACAGGACCGAGAACGTGTTCGCCGGATCTAACTCATGACCACGTTCGGCCAAGTTGTGAGTGATGACCAAAGTCGACCTACGTGGTACAATCAAATTCTGTAGGCTTAGCTGGGTCATCGCGTCGAGTATGTACGTGTTCGGCCACTCTAGTTTACGGCAATCGGTCAGTTCTGCAACTGCGTGCTCCCGTAAACATCCATGCAGAGCCACTGCTTAGTGTGCGGATCGGCCAGATGATTCGTGTATAGCAAACACCAATGGGGTGAGGGGAAGCAGCCTTCCCAATCACCAGATCAATAATTCTGTGAAAATTCTGTATTGTGAATGGAGGCCCGCCAGCTTTAAGAAACGGCCACTCGAGATCGAAAAACAGAAGTCCCACGGAAAGTCATTTGAATTGCAAGACCCACAAATACGGCTTATGTGACCATCTTCACGGGTTCACTTTGGTTGACTGGTTCGCTGTTTGGGGCATCAAATCACAATACTCGGTGACTCACGTGTGAAAGCACAACCGATTGGGAAGGCTGCTTCCCTAACTTCAACGATGCTTGCTATACAAAAATTATCTGATTGAACCACGCACGGACAGAGAGACTCTGCGTGGACGCCTATCGGTGTGTTTTCATCTGTAGCTCCACCAGTGATCATCAAATGTACACTATTTTCACTTGATCGGATCACCTGAAATTCCAATAATTCTGATTTCATTTGGCCGGCTCAAACATCGATGGTTGCAAGGAATCTGTGTTACTTATGACCATTTCCGTAAAGAACATCGTGGGAACAAATAACGGGACGTTCCTAGGTGTTGTAATTACCGTGCACTTATTTTACAGCCAACCAGGTACATATTACTGTGAAATCCGCATTGAGTCCGTACCACAGAAATAGGCTCTCTCTTGATATTCACATAGAATAGAAGAAATCAGTCAGTAAATCGATGGAATCATTCAATTTTATTCATAAGTTCTGTTTGGAATCGGCCAAAATAATTTATTCCACTCTTCATCTGTGTTGTAGTAGGTATGATAGCAACTCCATATATATATATATATATATATATATATATATATATATATATATATATATATATATATATTGTGTGACGGCTGAAATCTATGACATGAATATCGGCGGTGTCAGGCTAAAGAGCAGTAGTATAATTGAGAATACCTTAAAAAACTCGTTTGCAAACTAAGGTTCATAGTTGCCAGTCATTATTGTTAGTTAAACTAGAATTGATCACGAATTCCTGCTACAGTTACATGTTACTCTCATCACACGGGAAGTTAACACTTGAGCATTTGATTCTGGAAAAATAAAGTCGAATGTGGTTGATACTTTATGGAATTCTTTCAAAGCGAGTGATATATGGAATCATGTTGTAGTCATTACAGGACGACAATTCATTGTCATCTCTGTACTCAGTGCAGAAATATGTGCATTGACTGCATAAGTAAGTCATATCACAGTAGTGTGATTTTGTGTATCTAAAAGGAAGATACAAGTGGGGTGTGTTTCTGAGATTCACAAAACAAACAGATGATGGATACGGCCCAATGGGCTAAATAAAGATAGCAAATATTTCGATTCATTCCACCGGGCTCCTTTACCGACCCACGAATAGGGTAAACAAATATGTTCAAATCACCCAGAAAAACAGAATTCTTGTAGGGAAGGAAATACATTTCTACTCATTTGCAAAAGCGATAGCCAGCTTAAACATCCAAGTTTACTCAGAATCTGTGTTATTTATGACCATTTCCGTAAAGAACATTGTGGAAACAAATAACGGTACTTTCCTAGATGTGGTAATTATTGTACACTTATTTTACAGCCAACCAGGCACATATTTTTGTGAAATCCGCATGGATTCCGTACCAGAGATATGGGTTCTTTCTTGATATTTACAAAGAATAGTAGAAATCAGTCAGTAAATCGATAGAATCATTCAATTTTATTCATAAGTTGTGTTTGGAATCGGCCAAATATTTTATTCCACTCTTCATCTGTGTTGTAGTAGGTATGATATCAACTATATATATATATATATATATATATATATATATATATTGTGCAGCGGCTGAATTCTTTGACATGAATATCGGCGGTTTTAGGCTAAAGAGCGGTGGTATAATTAAGAATCCCTTAAAAAACTTTAAGACACGTGTGCAAACTAACGTCTATTTCCACGGGGCATTGTTAGTCAAACTAGAATTGACCACAAATTCCTTCTGCAATTACACGTTACTCTCATCACATCGGAAACTGACACTTGAGCAGTTGGTGCTGGCTAGAAAGAAAATCATATGGAAAGCAGAATTCAAATGTGTTAAGTATTTTGTGGATTTCTTTCGAAGCGAGTGATACATGGAATCATGAGTAGTCATTACAGTACGACAATTCATTGTCATCTCTGTACTCATCAGTGCAGAAATATGTGCATTGATTGCATAAATAAGTCAGATCATGTTGGCAAGGCTTTGTGAACCTAAGTGAAATATACAACTGGGGAGCATTTCTGAGATTCACAAAACCAACGAATGGTGAGTACGGTGCAATAGGCTAAACAACGATAGCAAATATTTCGATTCCCTTTAGTGGGCTCCTTTACCAACCCACAAAAGGGGCAAACAAATTTGTTCAGATCACCCAAAAAACGTAATCTTTGTAGAAAATAGAGTACATTTCGGCTCATTTTATAAAAGCGATAGCTGACGTAGCATTTCAACGTCATTTTTTTAGCAAACAACATACTTTCTTTTGCAGGTGGCATTTACTACAACGGTTGATGATCACCTAGGTAGTCTTCCAGAATGTAGACAACATTCATGATACATAAATTCCAAAATACGACCAAAGTTTCGGTTTCTCGGAAATTTGGAGTCGATTTTAATGCAGTAATCCTAGTACTTCGAAAAGAATCACCGGAAAGTATCATTCGTTAAGAAGGCCAGAATCTCATTGTGGACACGGGGACGGTTGGAGTGGAGATCGTATTTATTACCTAATTGTTCCGTAGTTGTGATATGTCTGTTGAATATGTTAAGTATATTTACATGTATATATTATACCCTTTTGATGGCAATACTAAGGAATTTGCACTCCAATCCTCTCACATTACACTGCGGATCCTTGAAGAAAAGTAATTTTGCACTATCCAACTTCAAAAAGGGAAACCTTACCACCACTACTGACAGCTTGCTACCATATGTTACTTGGTCGGTTTGCACGGTTTTTCATGCATCATCACTTCAATACCATATGTGAACCTCTGGTGTGAGACGGGAACCATGAATTGGACAACCGGATAACATGAAACTGATAGCTATGCGTAGCACACATGTCAGATATTATGACCTATTTTGATAAATCTCCTTTGACTGCGATCACGTAGTTGATGTGCTGCCAGATATTTTGCATTCGAACAGACGGGTATTTTGAGGGTTGTTTTCTATGGTTGGGATGGAAAACTGTGATTTTAGCGACATGAGTTAAGTTGAGCGAGGAGCTAGATTTCAATGGGTATTTAACTGTGACTTAGCTCAGTCGTGTTGGTTTTCCGGTACACTGTTTCCCAGATAATCTCGGCTAGAGTTAGACAATAACTTGACAGAATAAACGTGCAATTGCATCGACTATGCATTAGCAATAAACCAAGCGATAACCAATATCACATTCCGTGTAATCTGGTTGGGTTGGAGGACCGTGTTGACCTGAGCTATTCTGCATTTTTTGGACGTTCTATTCATTCACACTTGTTTCTATTCCTGTTGGTCACAGACAAACACATCCACACGAGACATGGACACATTTGCACTTTTATTTGTATTTATAAGGATGAATCATGGAAGCAGCATGCCAACATTTCAGTCACATGCACACACACACACAAATCCTTTCATGGTTTTCCTGGAAACCCGCTTTAGAGGATAGTTTTACAAAACTTTCCAATGTTTGTTCTGACTAGCATAAATTTGTAATTTGATGAAAATAATTCAGCGGATGTTGTACTGTACTGACGCTCTTCTTACTGAAAATGTTTCTGCAGTTCAGAGTGGGCCGGAACCAACAAATGATCCACATATTCTTAACTCACATCAACTAATTTTTTTGAAAAAAATAAGTGTTTTGTTTAAATAGTATTGCATTTCTCACAATATAAAATGGACGTAACAATTATAAGAACTTACTTGAATTTTCCTTTGAGAAAATAACAATAAGCTTAATCTGTAAAATTACATTTACACAAATCCCTTGAAAGAACTATATGTTGAAAAGACATTTTCAAGCATGAGACAAAGAAGTCCCTTTGGAAACCTATCTTGAACCGCAGTCTCTGGCATTTCTTCGAATTTTTTCAACATCCAAGAGAAGGAAATTCGTAAACGAACCCACCTCGGGAGACCATTGTCAGTGTTTGTGGAACTAATCAAACACCAGTGAAATACTTCTACGAAACGGGCTAGAAAAAATCTTTGGACGATATTGGTATTTGATGCTCAGATTCGACTCAGGAGAAACCGGGCAAATGGGGATTTTTCGAAAAATAGTTCTTCCATTTGGCCTAATCTCACAGGGCATTTCCCCCCAAACAGCCGGGCAGATGATTCGGAACTTATCCTCTAATTCTAACGACATTCAGATGGAAGTGTTTGCAATAAAAACTAATAGTCTGACACGAATAATACAGCAACCAAACTCGACTGGGCAGATCCATCCGGTTAGTTAACATGAGAACAAGAAGCATACTGCAGAAGTATATGGGGAAAACTGTGTGTGTGAAAGTAGAACATTGACACTGGACAGAAGAGAAGTTCCATAACTGTGTGCTCATAAACGATAAGATTTTATGCTAATATATGGCTCTAAGTGAAAGGAAAATCCCTCTGGATGAGATGGTGTATGAACAGCTACATAAAATCACGAACGGGTTGGTAAGACGTGCTACCTGTTCTCATCTACTCAGTAACCAAGCGGAAAGGCAGCTGTTCTAGAAATTAGTCATCCAAAATTGGTTCGAGTGTATATGATCACGTATTAACGAAATACGAAGTCCCGGATACGTGGTGCAAACACTGCATCTTGTAGGCAAGTGATCACAATTATGCATTCCATGCGACTGCCCTAGGACAACCCTAAGCTGGTGGAGCACCATGCACGTGTCGCTTTAGAAATGATTATTACCGACCTGTCCCGTGTGCGTAGCTAAGACCACATTGTACCATCCAAATAGAGTGGACAGAAGTATGCTAGGTACCAAGCCCACACAAGGAACTGTTTCCAAAACCATTTCCGAATAATATAACAAATATTTGCCCTAACTAATGAGTAATATCAATTTTCACACCTACATTTTTCACTCGAGGATTTTTCGAGTATGCTCCTAAAGTAGACACGAGACAAAATGTGGGTTGCTGTGTCTGATGATGCTGGTATTTGTGGACAAACGAAACCTTCTCTATTGTAATCTTTTTATGGGAAAAACAAATTGTGAATAAAAAGAAATCAGTACCGCATTTTTACTATACCCCATAGGAATAAGGAGTTCCAGCGATTTACTACCTGTCAGAATAGCCCACAAACCGAATCACGACAAGTCAACTGGCCCTTGAAATTTATAGTTCGTATCGGTAATGTGGATTTGTTGCACGCATGATGAGTTATTATGTACGTGTGAATAAGTCCACTTTGGTGACAATTTTTTGACAAATTTCTAAACATTGACCCACAAGAATGATTAATTTTTCTACGGAAATACAAAATGTACTTCCTAAACTATCTGCTTTGGAAAAGCTTTTGGTTTTGAATATCATTTCCGTTGATAAGTCTAGTATTATTCACCTCTTGTGTTCTTTCCCGTTAATTTGTTTGCAATAATCGTGTAACTGTTAGGAAATCTTACCCGAGTACAATCTGAAAATTGTTGGAAAAGTGCGGTAAAAATTACAGCAGAAGTAAACATTTGCTCGCGCCCACTGAATTTGTGGGGAAGTCACCTGCGAAGTAACTGTCGCCGAAATAGTGATACCGTCCAACGGTACGAGGTAACAGTCTCAGATCCACGAATCATATCGAGGTGGGATATCGAGACTTACCGTCTACTTTGTTTGATACACTCGACTTGTTCAGCCGGAAGTAGTAGTCTAAGTAGGTGAAGCTGCCGAGGTGAGAATAAACCGATCCAGTTCAAGTCCGGTAAAGTAAATAAGTGCTCTTACGCACCCGAAGTAAAGTGAATTTTCAGCATGTATGTGATTTCACAGAGGAAAGCAAAAGAAAATAGTGCAAGGACTTATTTGAAGGTGTAGACAAATGCGTGGAAGCAAAATAAAGCGGTACATACAACTTAAATAATGACGAAGATGAAAAACGAGGTCTTCCGTTACTTGATCGCGGTTCATGAGTAAGCGGGCAAGGTAACGGATGTGGCTATTTCTAGATTTGGACGTGCATAACTGAAGCGTTCTCAATTTCCAGTGGATAGAAGAGAATGAGACGACTTTGGAGTGTGGAGTGAAAACAGTGGTTTGTTCCGGATAGTAACCTATTTGTAGATTTGTCATTTGCACCAAAACATTTGCTAATGATATAGTAAGTGAGAATATCCTTAATAATTTTGCTTCAAAGGGGAAAGCAGTTACAGAGATTTAGTGGCAGGACGAAAGTCTTTCACTTCTGAGGATAATAAGAGAGTAGTAAAGCCAGAGAGGGAAAAAGCAAGAGATTACAAATGGAAGTATAAAATTGCAGAGTACTCTACATTTTCGTAGTCTGAGTGACGGAAAAAAAGCTTTCTCTCTTTGGAGAAGACCATTTTAACGGGACAACAACTGTTGTGAGTCAGAGCAACTCCTAAATAATGGACTTAAGAAGCTCGAGGGAGAAGTTGGTTTTCAATGGAGACATGTGGAATACTATTTGAACGGTATGGTACCGTGATCCACGTTAAAGACTGAGGAGAAAAACAACGCAGTTTAGAACTTTAAGGGGAAGAGAATGGGAAGTAGACCAGAATCAAAGTTCTTTCAAACTGTGTCAAAGAAGTACAACATCATTGGAATATTCGCGGCCAACGGGACCTGGTGACGTGTGGAGTTCACTAATATAAATGAAGAAAATGAATGCGGATAGAATTGTGCCCTAAAACTCAGGGGTTGTCTGTCACGTGAGGAATTAAACTATGTGTGACTAGAAGAAAAATAGTCAAGAAGGATCACGAATGTCATCATCAGTGTGTTGTAGAATACGCAGGGTAGTATCACGAAGAAGAGAACCAACTGCGTTGGCTCAGTCAAGAAAATGTGGCCTAACGAAACGACCACTGAGATGAAGGCTAGAAGTAATGAAATTAACCGTGAAGCCAACTGGTTCAAAGGTTAACGTAAAGGGTTTGTGGGCAAGTTGCGTCGGGTTGTAAGAGACAACTTGGGGAATCATGCGGCGAAGAAGTATCTTCTTAAATACTTTCGGCAAAAGATTTGTTGGATCAGTTTTTGTATACTTGTGCCGTGTACATTTCTGCAACAATTGGGAGTCCTCCCAAAATCAATAAAAAGACTAAATACTTTAGCCAGAGGGGTGTTACTTCGCAAAAGCAGGCCTTTAGTAACAATATAATTTGCAAAATGGAGACCACTTTAGCAGTTTATAGGATGAACCCTGTTATATACAGGGTTACTATAATCATCCTGAATTATTCTTTCCTTAGCTACGTGCGTTTGTCTCAGCTAGTGGTCATAGCATTCTTCTTTTGGGCCTTAGATGTACCATTGATCTGCTCTTCACTGTTTTCGGCAATCCTGCAGAACAAAATTCTTCTTCCGACTTTTCCCCATGGCAAAGTCACTCTACGAAAGTCCCTTTCCTATGTGTTTTCTTTGAAATTTTCACACAGGCCGTCTGTTTAGCTTTGGGCTGTGCTGGCCCCTGGAAACCCTCTTTCTCTGCAGCGGTTGTCTTGCATCTTCTGTGTTGAAATCCTTAGGAAGACGGAAAGAAAATTCTCACAAATCCCGGGACAATTCGGAAATAAAATAAATTTCTGTTCCAATAAAGAAATAAGCTAAAAGCACTGATACGCTCCGTGCCAGTCAATACTGATACAGCCATAACAGCAACCGACTACGACAGGACATTCTGAACTGGTATGAGAAGAAAAAGGTGCAGGAATTTCTGGTACGCAGAACGCAACAATTCACTCATTTGAAGACTCTCGGATTTCATTCATTCTAAAAGACGGCATGCACATAGCCCGTTCTTTACGGAAGAAATATCACAGCTCACTCGTGAGTCTAAATTAATTTCTAGTAGTGGTCTTGGTAATCTATCGTCACTTTTAGGAAGTGGCGCAGCTGACCCTAACCGATGTAGTAAATTCTCTTTTAAATAGGCCCTTGTTTTTGTGTTCCATTCCCTACTGTTGGAGATCCGTCAGGTTTGTTGCATAATCTAAACCCTGTAATTTTAGCGTACTAGTTAAAAGCTTTCTTCTCTTCGCTATAGCTTTATCTGGTCTTAACCTAACAGAAATCTACCATTCCTAAACGCTTGAATTCCCTTTATGATGTTTTTGACAGGCCCATCAGATTGCTCTTAAACCAAACAAGTCCACCGTGGAAGTTATCGCACCTCTAGTCCATCATACAACCAAATCCTGAGATGCTTCAGCAAAGTCTGCGTGATTTGCTTCCCTAGAGACCACATCAGCTTTTGATTCTTTTCCGCGGTCTGTCCTTCACAAGCTGTCCACTTTCACCTGTTCCGCATCTTTATTGGCATGGTTGTCTAATTATTTTATCAACTTTATTCAATTCACACGACTGGGACTGAAAACATTCAGACTTATCATGAATAATTCAAGAGTGTTTCAGGCAGCTTTTCTTCCCCCAATTTATTTTCCACTTATATTAGTGGCCATTCATCCAGTTCTGCCGCAAGCTTATTTCAATATGCAGTTGATTTGGCTTATTGTCCAGCTATTTCTGAAACCCATGAGTTCATATCTATGATTTCTCTATTTGATCTCGGCCACGTATAAATTTATCCAAATGCCATGAATGCAAGTTGATGTTTTCTCGATCGGCTTATCCTTGTGACCCATCTATCATTTCCACATAGCCACTATCTGGCGTAGGTTCTATCAAGTACATAGAAATCTCCATCAACGCAAATTTGAATTCGTCATCGTGCATTCCATATTCTGGGAAAAAAAACTTCTCAGGATATCTTACCAATTATAAAAGCTTAGATATTTTGAATTTAAATAGATTGCTGCATTATTCATCTTTTGTTAGTGCTTTTTCTGTTCTCTGCTTTTGCCCAGTTAGTTTTGCCGGTCACTTGAAGAACTATTTGAAAATGTTTCGCTGATAACAGTTCATTATTAGTCCGGTATTTTTCATACAACCGAATGAGCTTTCTGCTAGATTATGCAGACTGCACCTTGCTATACGTGAGAAGTTCACTCGCGGAACCCTTTCAAACTATATTCATCGTGTGCACAGTGATCTATCCAAAAGCAGTTGTCTTCCCCACAAGTTCCACTTTTCGATTCACACCCCCTCACATTTACATCTACAGAACCTCTAATGTTCCTTATTTGACCAAAATCCTCACAAACTGGAAGGGAATTTCTGTCTTAGGTCTTCGTAATTTTAGAAGTAAACTTGTTTTTTCTTTTCCTCTAATTCCAAGATATTCTAAAGAGAGTTATTTTTCAAGCTGAAACGCGGACTTCTGTCTGCAAAAAAAATCTGACCAGAAATGTATGCAATGCCATGGTGCGCTTCACATCATATCGTTCATACAGTTATCGGCTGATCCTTACTGGAACTCATCATTACCATTCATGTACCGTAGTTTTTCAGCGGGACTTTGAAGGGTCAGGTGGTCTAGCGGTTATCGTTGTAGACTTTGGACAATTACGGCTCGGGTATGACTCCCGCCAAGTTTGTCACTTTCCCGTTCCGCAGCCTTCCATTGACAGCGGCCCTCTTCCTGTGTTCTTGTACAATGTTATATAGTAAGTAAAAGGAGTATTATTACTAAATCACCATTTTCCTGCCAATCAAGGACTTATGACATCTCTCGAGGTTAACCGTCTGACAATTCCGGATTACGCTTGTAGTCGGCCTCTTTAGTTTACTGGCTCCTTATGTCTATAGAGAATTCCGCCTACTCATTTTAAAATAGTGAACGGTGAACTCGCTGAATAATTCTGCATCCCATCTACTAGCGACGCTTTCCCACTCCGTGGGAGAAACAGAACTCAGATGTGCATAATCCTAATTCAGTGGACATATTCCGCCTCCCTTTCAACAATAAAGTTGTAAAACAGTCCCGGAAGCAGTTGTGTTTTATTTTCCAAAGCATCAATACAACTGAAGTGTTAGATCAATAAAATAGCTTTGATCGACGGCTCGTTTCTCGTTCTCATCCTCTCATTTCTGTTTCATTCCATCATCCGAAACGTCCATCCCAGTTATGAATTTATTTCCCTCTCCCCCCCCTTGTAAAAGGAAATGGAGTAATGCGCTTCAAAAACGTGGGTGGCAACCGTCGTTGTCTTTGTTCATATTATCAATATTATAATCTTTGTTTTGCTGCTTTGTTGTCGTCCTTGTCCCCGTATCTGTAGACAGGTAAATTAGAGCAAATAATTCAACATTTGATTGAAAACCACGTGTCCGAAAAATGGTGTCTCTCTAACAATCGCTTCGTTACGTCGATCAAAAGTCTAATTCCCAGCTAAAAGCTGTCCGGCTTTAGTGTCACCTTCTGTTTGTTTTTGGTGCTTTACTCATTTTCTGTTACCATGGAAAGAGAAGAAATAACCGGGTGAGAAACCAGAATGTGAGTTTCCATAGTTGCATTTGAGAGAGTAGCAATGTTCTGATTTCGTGAAAACAGTAATTCTACTTGGAATCAGGAGCAGGTTTACTCTGCGCTTTATAATTTGGTTCACTTTTCTTTTTTCGATATGAGTTGCATGGGCTTGTATCTGGATGACAGAACGAAATCTTCCTGGAAGCATACGACCGGTTTCGTTGTTGTTGCCGCTCATCAGGTATGCGTACCCGGTACTCTTCCACCCAATCATCCTTATACCTGAGCACTCCACACGAGATTGCATCGACGGAGAGTCCATTTTTAGAATCACACGGCGATTCTTTCAAAGTTAGTTCGTCGCTTTACACGGCTAACCTTCAGAACAAGGACACATGGTCCCCATTATGGATTCTCGATATGAGTAATACGAGATTACAGCTGTAAACCAACTGTGGACTGCTCATGTATAATGATGATTGGGCGGAAGATAACCGGGTACGCATACTTGATGAGCGGGTATAATCGCGAAACCGGTCGTGTGCTTCCGGGAAAATTTCTTCCTGTCGTCCGGATACAATCCCATACTACTTGGTACACTGTCCTTTCGTTGGATATCAAATTCGAAGTAATAACTCCAATTTGGAAGCATACTTCAAACTCATCTCATCTATATGTATACATTCACACTGAATTTATTCCTAACTTCCACAGCCCAAATTTGGAAAGATAAACAAAAGCAGTGATCTATAAAAGTGCACGAAACACACGCGACTTAAAAACTGTTAGAAAATCGGATTCACTCCAAAGTATATGATCAGTTCCCTAATATGACAACAAAATCGAGAATCTCCATTGCTTGAATTCTTTTTTCGTGGAAGTAAAAATGCTTTTGCGACAGTGACTGCCTTGGTAAACACTTGCATTCAATTTTGGTATAAACTTGCATGATTACATTGATTTTGATGGATTATCTTATTCACGAATGGAGGATTTAGATACGGGAGCTGTACCTAATCTAAGAAATCGAATACAAAACTTTATTGACACGGATTGGCTCATAGAAGTTGAGAGTATTAAGTTACTCAAGACATTGCGGAACGTTTCATTGTACAATTACGAGTGCATACAGCATTCAAGGTGATGGCTATTTCAAAGGGCATTGAAAGTTCTCGAGACCAAGGCCAGACGAGCACACACACACACACACACACACGGGAAGAGTCATGCCATTAATGTTAGCAAATGAGATGACAGCTAACAACCGTGTACACTTCACCAAGGCGAACCTAAAGTAATTAGCCATTCTTCCTATCGACACAGCTGTAAGGTGGTGGTGGTGAATGATTGCTATCACCCGGGTGAATTCTAACAATCTTCGTCTTTTTGAGGTGAAGGACGGTAAATGCTGTGCTCCGATTTACATAACCCCTGTGATCCTATTCCTCTCTCTAAAGTACGGCAATTGCTCTATTTTGGTTGGCTGCGCCCGCAAACACTCGACTTGAAAAATGTAATTAGACATTCTGGTTAATGTGAACAACAAGGATGAGTGTGAAAACATGTTTCATCACTTCGACACACTGTACCCCAAACATTCGGCCAACTAAACAAGAGTATGACAAGAACAACATTGTCGTCCTAGATACCGAAAGTACTCGGTGAAAAGACAGGTCATTCCAAAGGTCAGCGTATCACAAAAATACTTGGTGAGGACGTTATCTGCACTCCTACATCCTCACCCTTATAAAGTACAAAACTGACTTTGTTCGGACCATGTGCCATGGGGCACGTGAAATCTGCACAACCATAGATTGTGAAATTTCGCAGAGGCGCTAGCAATCGACCACCCCCCCCCCCACTTGGCGTAAAGGTGTCGATAGTGAGGATGGCTATTTACCTTAACTTTGCCTTGGTGAAGTGTGAGCGGTTATCAACTGCCACTTCGTTTGCTAACAATGAGTGTGTGTGTACTTGTGCGGGTGGGTGTGGGTGGGTGCGTGTGGGCGTGAGTGGGTGTGCCTATCTGCCTTTGGTCTTATGAGAACGTTCTATGTTTGGAGAACAGTTTGGCGAACAAGCTCGTTTTCAGTGATTCATAATCATGTCATTACATCATAATATGTCTTATAGAAAAACGATCACGTTGAGTGCAGTGTGCACCAGTAACTGTCTAGAAAAATGCTCCAGAATGCATTTGTGCAACTTAAGGGTCTCGATTTCTATGCGGAGAACTCCTAGTACTTATCGACGCATATCTAAAGCATATCTAACAGTCACAGTATTTTATACACGATCACGAAAATTTCTTTGGATAGCTGCAGGACACCTTGGTTTATCCCAAGTTTTTAAGCAGTAGAGTGCACCTCGAAGAGTCCGAAGTTTGCAGGTAACCAAAGTTCAAATTGCCTCACGTACTTCATTTTCATTGTCATGTTATGCGGGAACGTTGATAAGAATTTACGCCTGATACGCTACCAACCGCCAGCCAAAGGTTCGCTAAATGGCCGACCTCTACGAATATAATTTTCTCTCACTCTTGCTAACTTTCCGTATAACAAATATATGAATAGGGTATTCCGTAGATTGTGTACCGTTCCCCTTATACAACACATGATACGTGTATAATTTATCATGCCACGCAGCAAATAGTCGAATAAAGAAATTGTATTATGTTAGAGGTACAAGACTTGACAGAGCCTACAAACCACAGTGTTAGACGGGCAGCAGATTAGCACGAAGGATCCCATTACATTCAAAGGTGTATCTGACTCTGAGAAAACAATGAGCTTTTTTGACTGAACTGCCGTCTTTCAAGTTTATGAAACAAACTCGATTTTAAAAATTTCTGCCTAAACAATGAAATCCAGTTTCGTCATATTCCAATAAAACGAGAAGTGTATTGACTGGATGATGGGCATAAAAAGATGGAGCTTTTAGCTTCTTTAAACCAAGAATATGCAAGGAGTTGGGGATTATGCCGGTCATTCCAACGATGACAAAAAAGCTAGCCCGAGTTAACGGTGTTTGTGTTACGCCTGAAACGAAATTTGTGTAATACATGTGTTAGTGAAGCCTATAACATCTATGATATGTGCGCGTGTTGGTTGGAGACTTTTGTTGAGAAGAATGCGTATCAGCTTCTGTGGAGTTACATGCTTACGTGGGTGGAGACAGCCAAATGATAATGCTGGACATAATTTTACACAAAAGAATAATTCATTACCCACATGTTATTTGGTAATCCAAATGCACACCACAATTTCAGAGTTCAGTTAAAACAAGAAAAGAACAAGACTTCAGAACATGTTCGACCATTGTTCAAAAAGGAACGGTAGATTATTGACCATAAGTAGTTGCTCGTTTTCTGTTAGAAACCAAATCATTCTGACAAATCATGAGCTGGTAGGGAGTTTATATATATATATATATATATATATATATATATATATATATATATATATATATATATATATATATATATATGACAAAAACGATAGAGGAGGACTAGGGCACCGTGAAATAGACAGTTAGCAAAAGGAATAAATGCTGTGATTTTCTTTTTCTTTTACCCTGAAATTTTTGATGATTCCGCCACTTTTTGTCGGAATGACTTTTTATGGTTACGGGGCACGAGAGTTTGACAGACAAACAGTACGGTATTCGCACCGCTGACTCCTATCCTTAGCGATGTCCCTCAACGTATCTAACCAACAACAACCCTCATCCGTTGGACCCCAATCAGAGAGGCGGGAAGCACCAACCGAAGCCAACGCCCACGCTAGTTTCGTCATGTCTCTGCGCCCAGTCGTGGCCTGATCGCAACATCGCTTCTTCCTGCCTTGCCCAGCGCGCGCGAGTAGATCATGGAAAGGTGGACGATGGGCAGGCATTAGCAAAACACCAGTGGGAAAGAAACCATAGATCTTCTACACATTCCGCTTACAATACCTTGGCATCCATTTTTTAAAGGAGATGATCTGAAGACTATCCCGGAATCTGATAACCAAGCGATTCGTGTTGAAAGTTCATCTCTTCGGTTCCTAGGCGATTATCATCCCTGTATATTTCTCGACAAATAGCAATAGGTGATATACCAAACCATAAATGTGAATACTGGAAACAACTACGGTATATTTTGTGCAATCCTCAAGGTTTTCCACAATGAAGTCCAAATTCCGCTTATCATTCATCACCCCCAGCCAAAAACTATTTCAGTATGCAAATATCTTCATCTTCATATCATCCGGGGAATCAATCTTCCATCAGGAGTAAACTATCCACGAGCAGTAAAAAAAAACCGGTTGCTGGAGTCCCTGCATTCTTTCTGCATGACTAATACGTCGTACAATTTACCCCCTACTGATCTTATTATGCACAAGTGTTGCTTAACCGGTCCAACACATAAGCAAACTCCGTACCAGCAGCCATCTTGATTGGATCTGAATGCCCCTTGTAAGTATCGTTATGTACACCGGATCGTCCAAAATGCATAAAAGCCTGGCATTTGAAATCACTTGTTTTCATCGTCACCCCTATTCTCAGCATTGCGAGCATCAACTTCCAAAAGTCGAAGAAATTGTCGAATGCCTCCATTATGTCGGCAGGCCACAATATGTAGACACATGCGGCTGACCCGTGTGTGCTGGTTTGTTTGGTCGCAAAGAAACTGGGGATTTCCGAGTGTAGCCGTGAACCATCGGTCAGGCAACTCAAGATTGGGCATAATACAAGTTCCCGTTGGTGTAAAAGAACAGCTGGCTAAACATAGCCACAGTGGATGGTTTCGCGAAGAATATCAACAAAGGAGGGGATGTTTAGAAAAAGCAGGGCGATTAAATAACACGTATAACACGCAGCCTTTTTGCTTGTTCACGTTGATCCAAGGATTTTCGTCGGGGTAGGCATTTTGGCACTGAATTGTTGTGTGCAACACATCAAATAGATCTGAACAACAACCATAGATTTCGGGCTAAAAAAATGCCGACTTTCCCCTTATTTGGTTGCGTCTGTGTTATACGAATTCGCGTGGTAACTACAGCAACTTCCTCTGTTTGAGAGCCTTGCTCTACTGTCTAAGATCCGATCCGGTCTCCCAAACAACGGAGCTATTAGGTACTTTATGTGCATTTCTATTCAATATAGAATTGAGCTGGTAATCTATTTCGCGTCCAACGGATTCGAAGTGAAGAACGGGTTTATACTCTGGTATTCAATGGAAATCGGACGGCCGCCGATCATACCGAATTTCCAGATTCTTAAAAGGCAAAATTTTATTGAGGATGAAGCCTTCACTGTGTCCACAAGTAGTATCTTCGAAAGTTAAAAGTAGAATTTGTGGTGACCGAATTGCCCGACACGATATCAGAATAGGCACGAACTGCCAACCGTAAGTATCGGATTTTCTAGTGAGTAATATATAACATACTCACAGGTAGGCAATATATCACTGAAGCATCACTGGAGATGCAGGTACTATGAGTGTTTTACATAAAAGTTAGATGATACAGAATCACATCAAATGTACTACTACGAGAAACTAATATCTAAGTTACATAATCAAAGTTTGCATTAGAAAGAATCGGACATGCATAATTACTTCGGCTGGGTGAGAATGAAGGAACGAGCACAAATTGAACTAAGTGAACTCTGTTTTTCCGTTGTTCTTGTTGTTTTGGACTAAATTCTTGGTGTTGCATGTGAATCGGACGTGAAACCATCACGCACTGTCGGAATTTATTTCAGGTATGGAAGAATTACAGTTAGGAGTTGAATTACTTTGACGCAAATTTTCGAGAAGGATACTGCATTGCCCGGCCTATTTAATGATAATCACAAATTTGTGTACTTATTGCTGGTATTCTGAAAATGTCTGAAAAAATCTCTAACGATGCATACATTTTAAATTATCCGGATAAAATATAATGCAGTTTTGAATTTGAAAGGGGCAGTTCCTCACCACCCTGAGGCATCGGATAGCGTAAAAAAAGGAAGAATCATTTGTTCGAGACTCTGGACACTACTGACTGATTCTTAATACAGCTTACACAGCCCAACAAAAGTCAGTGATCAAGTATCAATTTTTTTTCAATACTAGCCCAGGGTTCAGTAATTATTGCACTGCAAATTATCCAAAGCACGTGCCTATACCAAGTCATTATTTAAGTCAGAGATGCTTTAACAACAAAGAGTTGACAATACCGTGGTGTACTGGTTTGATAGCACAGATCAGCTTGTTTTGTTCAGTTGAATAACTGTTTTGTTGACATCAATTATAGTTTGTCCACAATGATAAATCAGCCGACCCAAATGCCTTTTGGGATGTTGTCAACTTTCCAGTTGACGGTCATTCGTGTTCGTTGTAGTTGCCATTGTTCGGCTGAAATGACAGTGATGTATGACGGTGTCATTAAAATAGTGGGGATCTGTACAGGATTGCCAAGGGTTGAGCGGTGGAGACATTTTTAACAAGTCGGATGCTGATCAAAGTTTGAACGCTAGTTATTCCGTGCTTCTAACAAAGTTCATACTTGTTGAAACTCATTCACAACTTCCATGTCTGCATAGTGACCAATGAAACATTGAATTTCAGTGAGTAATTTGTAAAGTATCCATGTGTTTGACGGGAACCTCGAAACCACGTACCATGAAAATCAGTAGTTCATCAAATACGTATTTCTATTTTATATGACTGAGGTGCAAAACACTGTCCTCAAAAACCTCCAACCACAAGTGCTGACCATTTTATAGAGCAATAAACGCACGAACTGCGGAAAAAGTGCCTAATCTATCACGTTCCGTTTAGGGCTTGCAGATTCATTCTGATGACCAGTAGGGTCTTTTAGTGCATTGTGTTCAATCTATATCCTGGTTGCCCATTGGGTTCAGAAACAAAGATTCCTGAAATATTCCCAGTGTCGATCTTAGGTGTCAGTGCACATTTTCCTATTGGTTTATGCTTCTTGATTAGAATCTTATCTTTATGGGGAATCTGATCAACCTTGCTTTACTGCTGCCGGTTCATCCAACAGAATAACCCGCTTCATGAAAACATCTGACTGCGGCTGCCCATGCTGTGCGGTTAGCAGCCAGATCTAGTACCATTTCCATTGACGAGTGCTGTACACAATACGAAGGCCAAATTGGTTTTTGTCTTTGGAAACGGTATCCGTCAGGGTTTCCAGTTGTCGTCCTCGTCGACGACGCCAGTTTGGACATGGAGATGGTGCAGGACAATGCTGGCTGGGAAGTGGTCAGGTTTACTGGAGGACGTGCCCAAACGACCGCAGAGGGCGGAGTTGTATGCGCGCTGAAATACCGGCGAAGCGGCAGTGATTTCCAATATTTTTATACGAGGTTCTGTCAAGTCATTTAACTTTTAAAATCGACGTAAGGCACCAGTGATAGAAAACTCCCAGCCGTCTGATATCCTCGTCTTTTATTGGCCAGGTTTTGTAGCCATACAGTAGGACTAGTCGGGCTGCCGCAATACACACCCTGAAGTTGATTTTAAGACAAACCTCTTTTTGTCGCTGGAGGGTGTTTTGCAGCTGTAGAAATACCGTTCTGACCTCGTCAATACTTTGCTTGACATCATTTTCGGCTCGTCAGTTTGACAGTACGATGAAGCGAAGATACTTAGAATTCAAAACAACATCTATTGTATGAATGTGTGACTAAATACTATTAACAACCCTATCGGACTATGTCCACCGCGCGTACGTATTGACATGAGCAGCTTGTATCTTAAATTTTGGAATATCCACTTGCAATTTAGACATCCAAATGTTCACCAAAGCCAGCAGGAATGGAATCGACGTCAATTCGCCTACCAGGCAGATGTTCTAATATTTCAGCTATTGCGGCACGGCCAGTTGGGGCATGAATAACGCAAGCGAATATCCAGTGATTCACAAAAGCATCATTCACTTGAGTTATTCACAGTCGACTGACCGAGACGCGAAAGCTCAGCTGCTGAAACGTAAGCCCGGCAAGCCGAATGTCGCCGGCTGGATTCCGGCTCGCTTCTATGGGCCTTGTGATGCAAAAAGGGCAAGTGGATTTTCCTGTGCCTATCAGATTAATTGATGCGAAATGCCCGTAGTCACATTAAGAACACGTACAGACGAATAGATGTTTTCAGAAATTCACAATCACTCTGTAATAGTGTTTACGACAAGTTCGGGAAACAGAGAAATTGTTTGAGTGATCGGATTTGAGGTGGTATTGTCCCCCTGAGAATTACAGCACCGTATTTATGACCTGGGGGTCTTTTGACTTGCACTGAAATAATGAATGTCTGCTTGAAGTGTTTGCATGTATGTCGGTGTGGTCGTAAGTCATGGGAATTGGAGGACGTGCACAAACCGGTTGTGGGCACAGAGGTCGGGTGTTAGTTTTCTTATTCCGATGGCCTCGGCAATCAGTACTTGGCCAACTGGTTCAAGTAGCCTGCGTGTGTGATCATGATCTATTGGGAGCGGTGTCGACCAGATAGCCAAGAATCGCGCTAGAAACCTCTCCCGATCTACGGTTATTCAGTAAACGAGCCTGATCGTCCTCCATACGAAAAGACTGAACCATATTTGAATAACGTTCTTTAGGAGTTTTGTTTGATTACTGGGGTGAACGATATGCAGTATAAAGCCTTCAAAAAAAACGGTCTAAAATATTTAAAGAGTTCTAGCGAGTTAAGGTGTACTCCACCGAGTACGGGAACCACTGTTTGAAGAACAGCAGTATTGTCAAATATATCCAGCCTGAACCAAAAGGTACAGGAAATAAGACACGCCTAACGTATCTCAGAGAAGAGTTTGAAACCCCTTTGGAAAAATGGGAATTTTAGCTTTACAGCTCCAAGATTGACCCAAACACCATTGTAGCTGAGTAGAAAATTACTGAGGTAATTTTCGTGGGATACAAACTACCGCATACCTGATCGACATTACTTTCGTAAAATTACTTCATTCCAGCAAAATTCCGTCAATTCAGCACAGATAACTTTGTGCCTGTGGGACTGGGGCGGTGAGTCCCAAAAGAAGGGAGCCGGCAAATACATTGATTTTACGTCGATCATATCAGTATAACAGAAAAACAGTAGGAAAGGAATGCAAACGGAATTACGTGATATGACACACACACGCACACACAAACAAGTTGTTATGATTGAAAGCAGTTCAGGTCCGTGATCAATAGAGCTACGGAAGATGCTATGGGTCAAACACACGCACGGATGAAAACCACGTATTGGTTGTCAACATTCCTAATGACATTTCGCGGTCGATCTTATTGATCACGAAAAATCTGAAGTATCAAGAACATGTTTGTTTATCTATATCTGTGTACCGGCTATCAACAGCGTGAAGCGACGGATGTTTTTTACTTCTCCCGATCATGTGTTGAGGACACGAAATGAAGTTCGCGTGTTCGCTTTATGGATTAAAACGTGGTGGATAATCTGCAGTTGGAAAATAATGCATGTTTGCAGCAACAATTATCAACTGAGAGAAGGATACGGCGAGACGAATTTTGAAGTATGCGCCCCCAAGCGTCATCGAAAATCAAAAATGACAAAAGACTTCGTGCTTTGGCAAGATTTGGTTTATATAAAATGCGACAGTATAAAAGCAACATCAGTGGGCTTGGTTACATAGTGGGGATATTTTTGTCGCGCTCACATCATCAGTCTGACATGGGTTAGGTCCAATCTTCTGTGGATATTCGTTTCATGCTGTACAAATGCATATTCCACCAGTTATATATATATATATATATATCCCATTACAAAGATTAATATCATCGTTAGTTGATTATGGATTGATATAAACAAAAAAAAGCCCACTTCCTGTTCTAAATGTTTTTAACTAAAGAGCACCCAGTAAACGTAGTGCTTTCAACCTGGACGGACTACTGCACCCACATCGCATTAGTGATTCTAGCTGGAAGTGTTAGACCAACCATATTATTCACTGGAGTTGAGACAGGTCGGTAATAATAAATATTTCCTTAGTTTCACATCTCAAGATTTTGAACCAAATAAGCGAGATTGTTTTAAGAGAAATTCTATTGATCCTTAACATTGTTTTTAGCAAAACTGTATGCTTTTCGGCATGTCTTAACTGTAGTGAAAGAGGACTTTGAGATTATATCAAACTATCAACTCCACGGCTTTCGTTAAATTTTCTCACGAACAAGACAAATGGGCCTGAATGTTACGCATCTTTGAAGATTTCTTTCCGAATGATTATTCCCCCGCAGATGCATACTTCAAAGTATCCTCTTCGGGAAATTCACTCTTTTAAAGCAGAAAAACCCCGCCGTTTTGCTTCGGAAACTCCATCACTTACTCATCAAAGTCAACTTTACCTAATTTAAAAAGACCTTTCGGAAGTATGGACCTTTATAGTTTGCCGGTTTCATTGCTTTTCTGCCGCTTCTGCTAGTTGTGTGGTTGTGTGAGCTCACATCAGATTTATTACTATAGTGTTCACCATTATTACCACATCTACGGTTGTAATCCGCAGCGAAAATTTCCAGATAAGCGACGCCTTTGAATGCGTCCATGCAGTCCTACCACCTTCGAAATTCATCACATAACCATCTACATATTTCATGGTTAACCTTTCCGCTTTCTGACCTTGGTTTCAAATAAATGTTGTGCTATTAAAGCAATGACACCCATGATAACATATTTAAATAGCTTGCTGCAATCCTTCGAAGGGAGAATTTCGCCTGACTGCTTAGTTCCTTCCGGAAGTAAAGTTAAAAATCAAAGGAAAAGGAACATCCAAGAAGTCCAGAAGCGATCCTAGAAAACACAGAGTAGGTTGGTCGGCTGCCCTTCTTAGAAAATTCTCACACCGCACCAAACTTCCCGTGATGATCAGCAACAACATTCGTTCCCTTTTAGGTAAGTTATCTTTGTTGTCTGACCCTACCGGATCTTGTGAGTGTTCTCAGCTGGGTGTAGTCTTATGACAAGGGACTTCGCTTTACGATGATACCGACGACGAAGTAGTTTGGCTCACTGGTTCCATTGGGCATCGAGTAGATCGTCCTGTTTCAGGGCGGAAGTGAGTAGGTAGTGTAATCTCTTACACTAACAATTAACGGAGCCAACACATCAAGCCCACTTTTACGTATTCAAGTATGCATATCAGTTCATCCGTTAATAAATTTAAACCTAAAAGTTTAGGTATTTTTCTCTTGACTGTGATTGTATATGTTTATATTTCTCCTTTACTGTTCTACCGATGGCTACCAAAATTTCGTTGATTCCGTTTTACAAATTCTAGTAGAACACACACACACACACACACATCTGTTTGTGCGTAGTTGCTGGCAAGTTCAATCGGTTATGATTTTAATTCCTTCACTCCTTCTGGTCTCAGAAAGTGTTAGTTTTCCGACTAGAATGGATGCCTGCCTAGATATTCTGTCATTCAATAGTCCAAATATTTTTTCACCTTATGTCATTCTCCTCTTGGTTCATCCGATCATGCTACAATCACGGTTTTACAAATGGTCTATAACCATTCCAACCACCGACACTTCACGCAATGCAGCGACAGCGAATTCCGGAAAAAGGCAGACTTTCCGCAGAAAGTGTTGATTTTACAAAGAGATGATTAGTCAGAATGATTTATCTGTGTTCTCAGACGCTGAATTCTGTTTGTCCTGGGATCATCTTACCAGTTATTCTAATTTCCGACTGAATGTTTGCTGTCTTATCGAGACTCATTACGTTTGCTATGATCACTTCACATCCCCTCACCTTAAACGACTTCGTTGCCGGAAAGAACATACTTTTAAATGCACAGAATGCTCAACGGTCAAGAGCTTGATGGAGTCAGTTAATATCTTGTTGTCTAGGCTGAATTACTTATAGACCCATTTTATCCTGGAAGATAAAACAATAGAGAGAAGTGGAGTCTGCTAAAAGATTTTAATGAAGGTTCATCCTTACGTAAGTCAGCAGCTATGGATATGGAAATTCAGTCTATGATCCCATGAATAGGTTGGGTCTCCCATTTCCTTATTTAGCAAAGACGATTCTTCAGGAAAACATCTTTTATGTATTTCCATTCTTGATGCTCAAAAAGAACTAATTCTTTCAAATACGAGATAACCCTCTGGGCTGGAAAGCCTCAGCACTATGGTCCTCAAGGATTGTGAGGCCAGTCTCTCACCTATTTCCTCCGAATTGCTTAACCAATTATTGGAAAGCAAAAGATTCCTGACTGCTGGGAGGGAAAGCGGCCATCACCTCTGTTCCCAAGAAGTATGCTTATAAATCCCGTCCTTATGCTTGCACTTCATTCACTTTGGAGTTTTCGAAAAGTACGTTCATCCACATGAAATGTCTCCCCTAGATGTTTCAGACGCCCACTACTTTGTCTATCGATCCTCACGATTCACCCTCGAAACCCTTGTCATTCTGAAGCACTATGCTCTTTCATCACTAGATAAAAGGACTAAATCCGTTGAGGTACGCCTTCTTGACTATAGTTACAATTTTAATCGTGTCTACAGGAGCCAGCTGCTCTCCTTTATACCCAAGTCAGGTACTGAGCCCCTTTTATTTATCTATTGAGTGGTTGTTTCTTCAACGAATAATAGTTCCCTCTTTTCAACGGCACTAGCTCTACCGTTGTTGCTTCTACCGTTGCTGGCCTTTAGGGGTGCCATATTATCCACTCTAAACTTTCAGCCTATGTGTATGCCATCCCTACCCACAACTATATTCTGCTAATCAAATATGCCAGTGATGTCATTCTTGACTTGCAACATCTCCTTAACTCCTCTTCTCCTGCCTTTCGAAGTGACATTGCAGAACCTCCTCAATGGTCAGCTGCACAAAATTTGGCTATTAGTCATCCTAGATGTGGTGGCATTCTATTCTCCGTTATGAGAGGAGGAAAGCTTTCCAAGTTTATTGACTCTTGCACTCCAATATCAGCTAATGGGAAACAACCGGATTACAAAGATCCAGTTAAGTGCCTTGGTGTCGTACTCGACCGAAACAATAACTGGTCCAGGCAAGTAAGCCACAATTTACAAAATCAGACTTTTATCCACTGATACATTGTGTCTCGAATTCCAGTGTCTACCGATACACCAGATCAAAAGCTTTGTTTCTCATATGCTCTGCTCCACTGGCTGTACGCCGCTCCCGTTATTTTCCCGGGTGTGTTATCGAAAGAAGTTATAGCAATTTACGAATCTCTGAAGTTCTTATCCTCTTGTAGTGGTATATCCCGACCATAATTCATTCAGTTCATCGTTTCCTAACACGGAAACATTTGTCATAAGCTCTACACAAAACTACTCACCGATTCCATACACTATTCACGAACACCCAATTAAAAGTGTTCCCCAATCTGCTGCAGATTCCAGTTATAAACATCTTCATCCACGAATCCGAGTTTACGGATATTCTATCAGTTCCTGCTTGGCACGAATTTTACACAATCCTAGTAGCTCGCTTTAGAGAAAGACTGAACCAGAAAATAATCACCCAGTACTTTTGCCATGGTCGTGTTTTTTTCACTTTCAGAGAGTGTTATCTGGTTATGCAAAAGCTGAATATCCACCCCCTAGGAGTGCATAAAGCACCTTCTTGTCTTGCCTGTATTTCTGTCCTAATTAAAAGTCTTAGCTGTAGTGTCGAAAACTTTAATATAGCCTTCGAGTCAGGTCCGTAGTAGCTTCGTGCACCTTATCGGGTAGATTTTCTGCCTCAATACTATATCTGAGGATATAAAAATATGGAATCGGAAAGTACATACAAATTACGACAATTTTTATCCAGTTAAACAGTTGCGTAAGTCTGCAGTGACCTTATGGATTCAAAAAGTAGAAAAGCATGATGTGACGAAACAAAGTTGCAATATACAGAAGTGCGAGGAAATAGAAATTCTAACTTTGAGCGAGTATATTTTGTGGACACAACTTCTGAAAGTTCATCGCGTAGAAGAAGTCTGGAAGTATTTTGGAAGTAAACTGGCCACAAGCATGGAAGAGTTTATCAGTAATGGTATCAGCTAGCGTACCTCTGGATAAGCCATTGTATTTAGAGATGTGCTTTATAGATCTTATTATCGAGTTGGAATCTTTCTTCCTTAGGCCGGGAAAATAACTGGAGGGCCAGCTTAGATGACATGCAGTTACAAAGTTAAAAATTAACTGATTTGGACCCTAAAGTAGTCTTAGGGAAAGAAAGGAAATGACAACTATTTTACGTAACAAAAAGTTCGTTGAAAATTCATGGACCGTGAAAGGTTTTGGGGTAGTGCAACACCAAGATATTTAACGGTTAGTGCTATCGGTATGGGTTCACTATTCGCAGATAGGAGAGGAAGCCTTTTAGTCAGGGCTCTGTGTGGTTCATCAGAAAGTAAGGAACATAATACATCCTGACATCAAGAAACATTCAGTACAAGAGAGCGGAAAGAGGACCAGCTAACGACTTCGTTTAGTTTGATTTATATTAGTGAAGTTCCTTCGGGTACCTGTAATTCATATCCTAAGATTACATCGTTGGGATGTTTGCAGCCAATAAGTAAAATGACAGACTACTGTCAATTTACAAATGGTGTTCGTTAAATTAGGATTGTTCTTTCTCTGATTCGGAAAACTCGCCTACCTTGCATAAACCTTGATTAGTGTCCTTGTAAAGAAGAGATCTGCCTCGAGATTATCCTGAATGAAATAACTGTACCGAGACCCCTACAGAGAAGTCATCCAACCTTGGAGTTAATCACTGTGCAGAAAACAGGCTATTACCATACGAAGTAAATGACGGAAGAGTGCTATGTCATTCAAGTATATTTTCAGAAATCCGTTGAAACCCAGCCCGATTAGACTGGGGATTAGGTGTTCGACTCAACTCTTCATCCTGCGTACGGGTACCAATGGGGCCCAATGGATGTGCACTGCATTTGATGGTCTCTGACAAGGGTAAAATAGTCCTAAACTCTTTCCCTGGCTTTCAATAGCGAGCTGAAAGCTGCTACCGCGTGCAGAATTATACTATATAAGATCAAAGCTCCCACTACTACATATATCTCAGAAATTCTGATTTTAACAAGCCTCCAGTTGTGATCGACGTTTATCCGTGTCTATCAGTACGATCTGCTGTCCGCCCAGTCTCACTTGTAATCTTTAAATGATCTTAGAAGGAATCAATGAAAAACAACTGTTTCGCAGAATCTAAAGTTTAAAATCTAACGGTAACCGTTTTTCACGTTTTCCAGATCCAAATCAACGATCAAAATAGGAATTATTCAGGTCATCTTGTCAATGCGATAACAATGTCCAAGCCTTAGAACATCAGGATTTCTACTTAACTGTCCGCCAGACAAAGTTGTCAAAATGGTGAACATGACTGGAACGAGCTGATCTCCTCTGGGTCCGGTGGTCTCCCCAGTCGGTGCATCCGTGCGATGTTTCAGGTTGGCGAAATTCGAGTTGCGGTCTTGGGACATGAATCGGTTCTTACTAGGCCCGTGGTAAGAGGTCCTAATCCAAGACCCACAGGATTTTGTTCATCATCCTCATTGACTTTACCACACAGAACAGGTATCGTGATGCTCCGAAAATTGTTCAAGGCTCGTGATTTTAAAACTATGATTTTCGTATTCGAAATGAGTTCATCATTCTCCAGCAACCAAAAAATGTGAAGTGTCTACGGGAGAAACACCGGCCCTCGGACTTCGCATTATATTGTGAGTAGAAGAAACACGTGGCTGATAGGATCTGAAACCAACTTTAGCTGGGGACGAAGGGGTACTGAGCAGTGTATAGTACCACGGATCCAAACATCCGGAAGCAACTGATCTACAGAAATCTACGATACCATTTTTATTGATCATAAAATGTACATGTTATTCGTACCTCTAACAGTGAGCCTCAGTCAATATCCTGCCGAACTTCCAAAATCAGAAGAGACGGAGGTTTTGACAAAACAGGATTATCGTTCGACAGACCAAAGAATAATCGCAAAAATACCTATCAATGCAAGTCCTGCTAAGAGGAAATGTTCTGCAAGCTTAATCAGGCCAAAAAATAAATCTTCCCTAGTTTGGCGATCAATATCGAACGCAGAATAGGCAAATATGCAGGTGGTCACTCCAGAAGCTATCAGCCGAAACAGAGCCGTATTCAAACAAACTGAAGTGGAGCAGTCCAATTCACTATCACTCGAAGCGGTAAACAGCTCGGTAGAGAATATTCACCCAACAACAGAAATGAGAAACGCAATGCTCAGGATGCAAACTGTGTCAGCGCAAAAACCGGAGTCGATAAGAATTAAGCTGGGATAGCCACCAGTAAATAATAGTATGAAAAACAATAGAGTGAGGAGTTTTTAATAGCAGTCGATGTTACAGCTGATGTGACGAATGACTGTAAACCGCACCTGACATAAAAATAAAGGTCTCTGAAAAGTCCTATTTTACCGTTCTTGTTGGTATGGTACGATGCATTTCCCATTCGCAGGGATAATAATTTACCAAGCCTCCACACTGCAGAGCTGAGTTGGTCACATCACCGAGTGCAGTTTGCATAAATTTCCAAATGGAAATTGCAAAATATATCGTGGATGAACCATCCGGAGAGATGGGAAAACTTTGCAAGTAAGAAAACTACTGTTTTCAGCACTTTTCTACTAGCATATACTGGTGGGAAAATGTTGAAGCCGAATTGCAAAACGAGTCGACTGTTCTACTACCAAGCTCAGAATTTTACCTCAGCACAGAAGTAGAGAGGACTGACAAGCTAAATAACAAGCGGTAGCAGCGATCATGTTATTTTGGCCGTCCGAGGGAATACAAGGCGCACAGAGCACAGGGAAATCCGAGAATGTGGTGCACACCACTCGAGGTTTTCCAGAGCATAGTAACTGTATTTCTCATACGATATCGTTAAGATCTACGAGTCGATCGAGAATGTGATCTTCCAGCCGAGTCCTTGATTTGACGTCCAGTCCTACGATACTCGGCGCATATATCCCTGCCCTATTTGCGTAGATTCAAAATGTCCATTAAGAAGTTGCAATCAGGCCCGGAAATCCCATGAAAAGGCAGCGATGCAGACTTTACCGAGGCATGCCTAATCTGTGTACGACAAGTGAGGCAGTCTAGCGGAAGGTATTCAATGAATTCCTTGTGGCAGAATCTGTTTGTTCCCTCAAGTGATTTTTAAGTACTCGGGCTTCGACTGGTATCGCAGCATTACTGGACGATGTTGTTGATTGCTCTATAAGGTTAGACGATGCAAATTGTGATTACGTTCTAAGGATTTATCTGTGCCCCTGGAGTGTCATTTACCCAATGGATCCTTGCAAAAAGCACCCAAAAATACGGTTTACGGAGAAGGCGGGGGACGAAATAGTCGTAGGACAACTTCAATCAAAACTTTCAAATCTCCAAGGTCCGATGGCATGCATCCAATAATGATAAGGGAGTCGGGTAAAGTTTCAAACTAATCAGTCTGGCGATTGTTTATTTTATCAGAGTTAGCCATGCAGGTCCTTCAAGGTTGAAAAAATCCAACAACGGTAATCTATGAAGAGATAACATTTAAGTCACCAGTGTTAACTACCATTGCATCAGCTTATCTTCAAGGGTTGGTACGGTAACGGAAAGATTAGTGACCGCCCGCTTCTGGGAACATAGAGAGTTCACTGAATTCTATGCGTGCACTAGTATGGTTTCTGGAAATGCAGATCATATAAGTCTTATTCGCTTTTGGCAGACAAAAGTCATTTGTTTGCCCAAGCTGCGGGGTTGTCTACGGACACCCACTCCGGGGATTTCACAGGGTCGAAGTATTCGAGATCAGGAACGGCCACTCGGCGCTCTTCCGTTTTACTCGTTCGTTTCTTTTCGTGATCAACTCCACAGGCTCCGTCTGAAGAAATCCCCCATCCCTTTTCGGCAATGTATTGAAAGGTTTTCAATGCATTTTATCCGTCTTCAGTTTTAAAGACAATTGAACCCTCTTGTTCCAAACCCTTTCGGATGTGTAACTTGAGACTTTTTGTAAAAACGAGTGTAGAGTTTGCCAAAGATTGAACCAAAGACTCCGACTCCAACGTGTTTGAACTTCTTACGATAGACGATGACGAAGCAAGCCACAGATGTGCATCACATGGATTTTTATCAATTTTGAAAGGTTATGACTGTTGAACTAACATTTTACTATGAATTTATAAGCAGGATACTCCATGATTTCATTTATCAAAAATGAAATTCACTGAGACTTCGCAGTCAAAAATTTGAAGTAATAAAACAAATAGGTTCCCGGATTCTTTCAGGAATCAACGTATAATCTTTTTTCACATTACCAAATGAAATCTGTTTGAAAGAAAAATTCAGCAACATATTTTGAGTCTTGTAGCTGGTCCGGGACCAACAACGGCTTGTCTGTAACTGCAAGGATGTAACATTGGACATTTAACGTACATTTTTGTGCACGAAGTCAGTTTCGGATGACTTTGATTAGGCCGGGGTCATCCGTACATCAACTGAATTATGCGCCCCGTGAATGATCGGTAAATTAAAAGCCTTATTCTGTTTGATTCAGATATTAACTTAGGACTTGTGCCTAACTCGATCCTGGAGTGGAATTATTGGAAATAATCGTGTTGCTGTTTTCGCTGCTTTTTAAAGAGCGCCAGCAATTTAAAATGATTTCCTATGGTGGAACTTGCTCAAAATTTAAAGAGAACGGATTAACCTTATGGACATACGGAAACCAGTATTTTACTAATGGAGTGAACTCGGTAATGGTCTTACCTCAAACATAGGAACAGCAACCGGAGACAAGTGAACGATAACATTCAGTTTTGGGCACCAAATGAGTTGTCTTTATCGATCTTCGACCGATAAAATTCCGAGTTAACATTCTACACACTAGTTCCATTTCCGCGGAGCCCTTATTTAGGTAACTATCCGAACCCTGCCATATTTAACAGCCTTTAAAATACGTGAAGGGGTTTTGCATTAGGCTTTTCCTTACGCCTTAAAGTGTTCGCTTTATTGTCTGTGTGATAAATGAACAGGTAGAATGACGTCGCATCACAAAAGATACTATACAAACTGCTAACTTTGTTGCCCCGGTTCTACGCGAGCTTAGTTTAAGGGGAATATCGGTGGCGTCCGAGTGGTTTTTAGGGGTTTACCTACAGACTTGGAGGTCCTTGGTTCGAAACCTATTACTACGTGGATCTAATACACTGTCGCTCGGCTCTCTAACACTTCTGCCCCATTGGTGTTTATTCCAATAAATGCTCCGGATAAACGACCCATTCATTGAAGTCATTCGTTCGGGAAACTATAATGAAACTTCTCACTTGCATCAAAGACATCCAATCTGCTTCAAGTCAGTCCCTTATTTACTCGGAGACTGTCTCCATGTTGTTAATTTATCTTGTTTCATTCCCTTGAGTTCAGCAAGTGTTACGTTATCCCGTTCGCTGATGCTCGATCGTCCACTACTGTTTTCAAGGAAAGGCCTACCTATTACTTAGATAAGTAGTATGTATACTCCAGTACAGTTTCCTTGCCGGAAAAATAGAGGGCTCCGTGTTCCTGTGATCACCTTCCATTCCTTGTACACTTTAGGATTCCCTCCCATAGTTCCAGCTAGCGGTGGTTTTGTCATCGTTCGGCCAGCAATAGGCCCCCAACAGAGCTTTGGATTGAGGCCCTCAATGCACTCCAGACTTTTCAAGCAGCTTGGACTGCCACAAAATGTTGCATAATCATGTCATTTCTCACTGGGAGGTGGCATTGCACTATTTCAACGTTATCTAAAACAAGGCGATAGACATCCTTAATCCGAATGGTTTCAGATTCGGCTTCATTATTTGGAGACTGTTCGGTCAGAAAAAAAGTGCTCCCGCAACTCCTTGGTTAAATTTGTTCTGGTCCTGAATCTCAACGTGAGTCTTAATCTTCTCTATCTAGTACTCCATTGGCAACTGCACCAGACAAAATGTATTTGTTTTCCCCATCGTGTGTGCTCCAAGTCATTGCAATAACCCTTTCCTCCAGCATCTTTTCCTCTTGGCGCTTCATTAAATCTTCCAAATGAACGGGAATATAAGGGGTTCCATGTGGTCGAAAAGATGCAGGCTTTGTAGGTTTTCCATGTTCCACCCAGTTAAATAAGCCATTTGAGTCTTCATTCGTCAGAAACACTTCTAGTAGTTCCTGACTGGTCAGCTGAGAGAACAGCTTCACATTGTTATGTATTTCACTTGTACTGAAACCACACGCAACAGATAAACAGCCGACATCCGTGTTCGACTGATATTCTTTTAGATCGATCACAGCATTCAGTAACCGTAGGGGATCTTTATCCAGTATTGTTCTGTTGGGGTAGCATGATACTATGAGCTCATGCACCATGGCTCTATCGTTGAGCAGAATCAATCGTTGCACCTTTCTGTCTGTGTCCAGTGTACAGCCTCCGACCGTTCTTATATTCATGGCACATGACTGCACTCCCCCATCTGGTGCACTTCTAACCAACGATCCTGCAGCTCCGGTGTCTATCAGACAAACTTCATTAAGTCCAATAATCTCGACTTACGCCCGGATAATCCTACGATCTACCGCCCCGGAAAAGACTTTATTTCGAAAAAAACTCTAATTAAGACACCAGTTCATTTATTCTTGCACTTTACTCTGTCTTTCAGTCCAAAGTCTGAAGATGGGTGGTCGGTTATCCCTAATGGTTCAGTAATCCTTCTTATATATGGGGTGTGTACTCCTTCCATTACTGTCACGTGCAAGCATTTGATACAGATTCCTCTTAACCAGACGGGATCGCTTCATTGTCATAAGTCAGACTTGATGTCGCCTCGAAGAAGAGTAAATTGCTGTCTACCACCAATAAAACGGGTGTTGGAGCAACCTGAACACCGGACCTCAGAGGCGACGGAGGAGTTTGCCGCTCGACTAGCACGAACAACAGCACCACTACAAACACCAACAACAACTAACAGGCAGCTCGATCGCTACATTATTTTTAAAAGCTTTTGGCAGTTAACATCGTCGTCATCGTTTTCTTTTATTGCGCACTGAAAATCGGGAAGACAGTAGCTCAAAAATAAGTAACAGGTACAAACTGTGCATTGTCACAAAAAACAATTCGGCTTTTACAATCCGAATCAACTCTCATTCATTCGGGCGTAATTCTCTTCAGAGATTCTTTGTTGATGATTGTGTGGAAGATTAGGAAAAAAGTGAAATATTAGTCTGTGAAAGACACCGTAATGAGCACTGAGAACTGGTCATAAATGTTAGCAAACAAAACATTAGATCATAGCGATGTTTTCTCCCTCTCTGTCTCTCTGTGGTACTGTGACCGTGTAAAAAACGGATCAGACAAAATTGATTGCCCGTTCTAGTGACTATGCTCTCCCCATTTGACATTGACATCGACAATTAGAGCTCTGCACTGATCCGGACTCCCATAAAATGGCTGATCGGTTCATCGACCTTCTGACAACCTAGATCGGGCTTGAGTTTGCACACACACACACGAGCGTGTTGCACACGGGAACAAACAAACATACACTCATCTATATTTATGTATACATAGGAACACAAGCAAAATACGTCGTTTTGCGTGCGCACACATCTCTTATTTGATCAAATCCAAGAATCACACTGATTGCTGTTGAATAGTCATGCCTCGTGGTCAAATGAGAACGTTTGGCTGGCCCGACCTATCTGCCAAAAGAAGTTTATTGTGAAAAATAAATTACCGTGGCTTTAGGCTTTCCACCTAGAGAAATATAAATAGGTAAACTGAATATGTTGAAAGCCTTGAAAAGCAGCTGAAAAATCTCACACAATTTTTTTTACAGAAAATGATTGATTGACCCTTGAAACGTTTAAATTTCAATTGCCAAAGCATCTTACTACATGATCACCAGTGCTTCGGCTATACGGACTCGTAGTTTGCACTCTCCGCAAAATAAGTATGTAGATGACAAAACAAAGTTGTCTATTGATAATTTGTGAAATACAACCAAACTTTAATGATCATCGGGATATCTGAAAATAGTGGTCGAGCTGAGCTGCATTTTGAGTATTAGGTTTAGTGAGAAGAATGGGACTCATTACACTACCGAAAGAGCTAGATCAGTAAAGGATACTAAAATACTTTTTACTTTCTTCTCTATTCATTGTACAACAATGTACAACGATTCAGGGGAGGGGCTGTGGCCAAAGACTGACTGTCAAATGGGGAAAGTAACCGGAGGTGGCGGGAATCGAACCAGGGCTGCTTTGGGCCAAAGCCCACCATGAAAACCGTTTGAACACCACCTGGTCAACTATAGAATTATTCGTTTCAACTATACCCACTGCGCATTCCAGCCCTAATTTTTCATATTTATTTCTTCGTTGAGTGCTGTTGTGGCTTCAGAATATTGGCAGGGATCTTCATCCAACTCCAATATAACATGACTACAGCTTATCGCCATGATTGCACCTGATCCGTCATGTAATCGTTACGTTGAGGGTAACCAAACCGCAGAAAATCAAAGAGTCTTCCAAGGGTGGTACCAAATACACGACTGTCGTAGATAACGATCGTTCCTGTCGTTGGAAGGCAACATAGCTTACAGTTCTGTTCTGTTCCGTTCATTCAACCACCGACCTCGCACTTCTCTGCTCTGGCTTCCATTGCCACCTCGCAGAATTGTCGAACCAAGAACAAAAAGAATAAAAGCATCAAGAGGGAAAGAGCCAAAGGCAAGGTAATAAGCCAAAATCATGAAGAAAAAGAAAAGATTAAATGCGACTACTCCACAAGCCGTGACACCTAGCCCTATCATCTAAAGTTTCCGACCACATGGTAGGGGGATCTTGTTTCATTCGTTACAAACAAGCCCGATCATGAATAAGGTGAGACAAATAAATCCCGTTAAAATAAATGCAGGAATAATATTTCCATGAAAATCTGATTCCAAACAATACAATGTCGTGTGTACACAGCGAACAGGAAATCAATGTATTTTAATGTTTAACCGAAGTCCTGACGAAAGACTTTTGGAATGTAGGCATTTTGCCAATGAAGACAGAGTTGAGAAATCGTTTAGTAGCAACCAGTATTCCAGCCAATACGAAAGTCTTCGAAGTGAACGGTCACAGTGATTTCAAAAAGCTGTGGTGAAAATCCAGGGGGAATAGCAAACCCCATCTCCCAAAAGTGATCTACGGAAGGCTATTTGGAAATAAAAGACGGATCGTCCAAACAGGGACGGGTCGTGCGTTGGAGTCAACAATGAACAGAAAACCTATACAGCGCTCCGCTCCACACAAGTACATCAACCCGTGCTTTTTTCCATAGTAGGACAATAATTGGAATCCTCTCACAGTACGAGAAAATATGTCATCGATCTTTAGATGTGGCTTCAGACCAATCCAGAAGATAGTACGTTTTTGTTAGAAAAGTGGAATTAAATGAAGGGCTGGGTGAGAGCGAGAGAGAGAGAGCGGGAGAGAAAGAAGAGAAAACACTATGGTTGTCTGTGGTGTTGAAATTTAAGTACACAATCTGTCTCGTATATAGCAGAAACAGAAAACCTGAAAAAAAGAACAACAAAAACAGGCAACGTTTTTGTTGAAAAATGCAGAGGGGCACCCGTGAATTCGCACGTGGGTTTAGTTACTAACGTTATTTGACACAACCTCCCTAAGGAATCCAAGATGTAGATTTAGTCACTAGGCCTGTCTGAAAGGTGTTGTCTTCTAAGATATCTGCTGAACCCACGTTATTTTATCCTCCATTTTCAAGAGGAACTCAAAGTTTAAACAATACCTGAGCTGACAGAAAGTCCGCTCCTTGAAAAGAAGTGCTGCGAAGTGTCATGGAAAGACTGACCTCGGTGTGTCAGATAAAAGGATATTTACTGCTATGATATGAAAGCATTTATTCGCGGAGATATCCTCCACTTGCGTGCAAGTTCGATGATCATGTGTTTGTGCGTGCTGAAAAGTTAGTTTGTCTCTTGCAAATGAGAAATATAATATTTATCGCAAGTTCCAGTTGGGTAAAGTGATCAGAATTGCTAACACTTAAACACAGAAAATGCTTCCCCTCGGTATATCCTCATTATTCAAGTGTGCTTCTGGCTAAAACTATAAACTTTGTTTGTGATTGCTCACCATTAAAAGATACCAACATAGATACGCCAATTGATGTGTGCATTAACTGCTAAAATGGTGCATCACAAATGCACAATTTAAGTTTGAAGGCAACGTAAATAGACAAAAAGTGGTCGTAGTAATGGGACCTCATTTGGTCTTCTGCTTGCGGATATACTCAGGTGGAAGATGAAAAAATCACACATTGCATCAAGTTATCACCAGTACACCTGGATATGTAAACCGCAGCTTCTGTCTTTTTCTTCCCGACTACAACCCGCAAGAACTGCTACAGAAGCTCAATGAAACACACCTGAACTTACAATTTGTGCTACAAATAGAACAAGACGGTGTAGTTCTATTCCTGGATGCCCTTCTACGAAGTAAGGCAGGGAGATTTGAGAAACGCAGCATTTATCATAAGCAAGCGTGGATGGGGCGGTACACTCTTTTCGAATGCTTCGTTCCCACGCATCAAAAAAGAAACATAGTGCGTTGCCTGATCTATAGAGCTGTAAGGACCAATTTCCGAAAGCTCTGGAATCTACCGGTAACTCGCTTAGAGTAAACGGGTACCCAGATACTTTCCTCAAACAATACATGAATGCAAACACGACCAATTTACGCCAAAGTACCGAAAAAATATCTTGTTTGCTCTTATAGAATTAAAAGGGAATACGACTACAGAAATACTGACCCGCCAATTATCTAACGTGGTAACAAATACGTTCTACTCAGCCAAACTGCAAATCGCGCTCAGCACTGGATCATGTTTACAACAGAAACTGAAAGACAAGCCGTCTGATTATCCTACCTAATGCTCCTTATATTCCTACCCTCACTCCCGTGGACCGAAATACGTCAGAAGAACAGTCAGGCGGCTGTCCGGTCGAGTGCAAAAATACTAGCTTACATAGCTAACCAAAGGGATCAATAAGAGGATAACCAGCGCAATACTGGACCGCGAGATCGATACGGGTCACATTCCAACGTGGGATGGGCCGTTTAATATAATCTACCGTCTGTCTGCTAACTGCACTAAAAGATCAGACAACGAATCCTCTCCACGACGGACGCAATCGAAATTAGGTTAGACGGAACAATCCTGTCCTTGCTAAAGCGCCTCGTCAGTGTGCTGCAGCTGCCGTGGTCAAATACCAACGCAATGGTGGATAAACACGCAAAACTGCGGAAAGTGGTAGTTTTTATTCACACAAATGTAACGGAAACTGATGTCAAATTCAATTTTGTGCTTTCGTCGTAATACTCTGAATTGCATTTTTGAGCAATGCCAAAACCTTGTATGCGTACTGTACTGGCCTGAATAGAACAGGCGAATTGAGTGATTTGTTTCATCAATTAGATTTTGCCCGCCGAGCATCTGTTGGTTCTTATTTACGAGTCCAATTTTGTCCAAAATTCAGTATTTATTCTCAATTATCTTAGATTTACCAACCTTACTTAACATGCTTTCCTCTGACCTATAGGAAAACAGACGAAGTAAGAGCCTTCCACCTGGAAGTCACTTGGGCAAACTTGACGGCCCGTAGGTATGACTAGTATCAAAAGCCTCACTCCACTTTCCTCAACTCCTTGCTTGAGTTCCAAACTGCGCTTCAGTGGGAACAGATTCAATATGATAAAAGCAGCCTATTGAAGAGACAGTAGCAAAGCTGTTGTCATTTTATTCCAGACATGTGCTCACAGAGCCGTGTTTGAGGCCTGTACGACAATTCTTCTCATTGTAAACGAAAAGTACCAGTCCAAATTGTAGGTTATTTTACTGGTTTACACGCAACTAGAAAAGTATGAAGTTTAGTTCGATTCCGCGGGGCTCATGCTATGAGCGTTAACTCATAAAGTTCACGATGTTTTCAAGGTAAATATGATTTTTTTTAATTGAATGGACCTCGGAAGTACCTTCCGTCAAATAGACAAAATATACTTTTGTTTTATTCGTTGTCGTTAGTAGAAAGAGGGATGATTTCGATCCATTTATTTGTATGAAAGTAAACGTAAAACTCGACAGTGGCTAGCAAGCAAGCAGAAGAGAAGCAGGACAGGGCGTGAGTAATGTCACTGAGCTCAGTTGCTTTCAAGAGTTGGAGTACATTTGACTTAGAGGTCAAGCAAGGTCAGTCAATATTTAGCGAAATCGATCAGCCAACAAACACTGCTGAGACTGAAGCATGAATGGATATCAACAGACCTGTACTCACGCATGCGAGGGAAGTTGACAAGTAGTCCGAGTAATTTAAGTGACAGTTTAAACCGGTTACAACACCATCATATTCATTGATACGATTCACTGATAAACACGATCCATATGAATTCAGGGAAAAATTCAGGACCTACTAACAGAAACCTGGATCCTTTCCACTGGAAAGAAAACCAATTTCATCCTTCAGCAGATGCTTGCGCGATAGAATCAAAAAGTCGATTTCGCTATCTTGATGACGGTATTCCACAGAATGTTTGAATCACACTGCTTTCTTCTGATCTACAATAGTAAAATGTTTATTATGCATGCAACATAAGTTAGGTTTAGTGGGTGTTTGATTATAGTCCACAGATTTTCAGTCAGAGAACGGTTAGCTAAATGCTAAAAATGGAGCTTTCTGTGATATCACCGATTCATCTTTCCTATAGGGTATCAGTTGTATGCTCTCAATCTATTGCCAGAGCATATCTGAATAATTCGCAATACCTACAAATTATAGTTCCATTAGGGGTTAATATAACTGGACACAGAAACACACGTAAACAGTCAACAAGAATGCAAACTCTCAAATCAATCAGGGAAGAGGCAATGAGGTAAAATAGGAACATCATCGGCGGATATTCCTAAGGAGACTTCGGTGGTCACTAGAGATAGTTGGGATGACTGAGAGGAATAGCACCTCTGAGTTTGGTAGACTGCCATGCCCCTAGGAGTATCTCCCATCTCTTTGGTCCTCATCATTCACCCGAGTCTCACCTGTGGCTCCACGAAGCTGAAGCATGCCCCAGCGGCCATGCCCCGGCGACCCGTTCGACAGGCTATCCAAAACAAGTTAGAGAGTAGCTGAAGCCTAAAAATAGGTGAGAAGGTGTTCAGAATGGGAAGGCAGCTGCTGCTGAATGGCGAAAGGAGAAAACTGTTTACCTAGCGGGGTCAATTGAGCCCCTGAGTTATAGTCATTTCTGCCGAATGGCGAACGACCTCCTAGAAAACCATCGGCAACCATGCACAATGGATATTTTGAGTGTTCCGGATTGATAGACCACCATCCAAGAGGAGTATGAACCGTTCGATAGGTTAAAGGTTCCGAACACAGGATCTATCAGTTGCGCAACAGGTGGCTCTTGATTGTGCTTCGACTAGGTGCAACCTCGAACAAAAAGCCGAGTTACGCCGAGGAAGCCATTTTGAACACCATTCCCAAGAATCTTCATGGGTTCTGCCGCTACAGCACACATTCGACCCTGCTTCTAGCCACCGGCCGTTGGCAGGCGTCATCAGCGACACCCATGAAGCCTGCTCATCCTTCCTAAGGAGACAGCCACATAAAAGTAAAAGTTAAGTTACTAAGGCTGTCATCAAAACAGTTGATCTCGGTTCAAATTTGAACTGAGGATTGATCACCACTTAGAAGTCGATAAGATGACTCAGAAGGCTCTGAAAAAATTAGCTGAGTGGTCTTGGACCAAGACATGATTAGTCCTGGTACTGAACTTTGGTGTTTTCGGCTTTACTGACGAGAAAAATAAAACGTTTAGACTTACTGATGATTTAAGATAAGGAAAGGAGAATGAAGTATTGCCAAACGTTGCGCAAAAATATAATGAGAACAAATACCGTGAAATACAATGACCCATCACTTGCCGCATTCAAACCATCAGAGTGACATAGTCAAAGGTTCCCAAAGAAACACATCGAAACAGCAATCATTCATCATACAGCAGCTGAACTGCACGAAAATATACATTGAAAACTGATTGCAGTTACTAATATCACCTCACATAAATCTCCCACAATGCCTTTCCATGAATATATCTTTCTCTTTTGTTTTTGTACATGAGCATCTTTGACGGTTGGTAATTATTCAGAACTTTGATATTGGAACCCGATTAAATATCTTTTTTATCAAGATTGCTAAATCTACTTTTTGTCTCGTTCTCTCCCTCTCTTTCTCACACACGCACACGTTGCATACTTCGATACTGAAACAGATTTCGGCTTTTGTCCAAATAAGTGAACGACAGTCGGGCAGTACGGCACTCATTGAAATCAGTACTGTTTTTGTTCAAAGCATTCAAGTCTATCAAAACAGAATACGTGAGCCTCATTCTCTGTCATGCACTAGGCTAGTTTCCTATCGGGCACTTGAAATTTCAAACCTGTTCTGCCGGCCAAGTCTATCGAGCACATTATGCATGGTAAGATAAACCTAAGCACTGAGTATGGGGAGCAGATTTCTTTCCTTATCCCAATATCATGGAAACAAGTAATGAATGGCTACTGCATCTCAAGTCGTGCATCCATCCAATTCTAAAGGTACCTAATAAAACAACTCACGTTTCATATGCTAGCTGTGAGAAAGACTTACATTATGATAGGCTACTGGGCAATAGCCTCATGGGGGTCAAATGTGCGATAACAATATACCAATCATATGAGGCTGGTTCTTATAACTTGATAAAAAAAACAGTTTATACGGAACAAAATATGTATTAGAATAAATCCGTAACACAGAGTAGCGTCGTATTCTGGAGCAACAGAATGATGCGAATATCAAACCGATCGGGTCAACCAGTCGAGAGGCCCAGATCAAAGAACAGACAGTGAATATGTCGGAAGCATCCCTCAACAGACGAAAAGAGGCATACGAACTAGCAGATGAGACACAGTGGGATATTCAGCAATTAGAAAGATAATCCAAGTGAGGGGATGCCGATCAAGCTATCATCCAGAGCAATCGGACCAGCCGAACAGAAATAGTACACAAGAGAACCAAGTCATTCTCAACGGTTTTAAATATTTGCGTTGGCTGTAGCTCAGGTTGATGGTAGCCATAATGCCCCGATAGCTAAGCTTGGCGTTTAGATAGCAAACGTTTCATCGCTTGTCGAGGTGATATGCACTGACGATGTCACCTCGACTGGTGAGGAAACATTTGCGTGCCAAACGCCATGCTCAGCTATGAACACATCATGAGAATCCAGCTAATGGCCACGGGCAACCACCCAGAAAGCAGCGGAAACACTCAAGCAGCTGGCGGATCAGTGTTGCTGCATCGTGGTCCGGTGAAGGACTATATGAACGAAAAAGTATGTTTCGCTGGCAGGACCTGTTTGATAGCCCAAGTACTTGTGTTCCTGACCCTTCTTGCCTTTTCCGGTATTACAGGGCTAAGTAGCCGTTCACGTCAGCTTTTACCCAAGAATGAGTCCTTCAGAAAAAGCTTAGATAGTGATCACATGGCAAATGCACCCATCTGTTTGTATTATTTCACACTATAGATTATTTTCACACCTTATTCGAAATACTTCCTTACTTTTGGGAGTGAAAATGCTGAATTGCTTGTTAACGTAAGCTAAATACTGACAAACGAAACCTACCATCTTCAATAGCTAGCGTTTACCAAAATAAATTCCATACTGGGAGAAAACAGGGTCTTGGTAGAAGGTCCTCATACCTTTATTTTGTCGTGAAGGTATTACGAGTCCCCTAGAATGAAATTATTTACTGATGTGCAGCCATGTTCCAGAATTTCTGTAACCCACTATGCACTGGCGTTTTAGTCTGCGCTGCTCATGTGGGACATACTGAACTCAGAGTTACGTCAGTGTCTCGATAACCCATAAAGTCTTACCGGCTGATTTCCATAGTGTACAATTTTGCCACCCTGAAAACGAGGTTATTTGAATTGGTTGAAACCTCGACAGATCGAATGTTGGTTGGCGATCTGCAAAGTTGTTCTGCCACTAAACTCTATTTGGTCACGTGGAGCTCAACCAACACATTCATTTTTACTATCTCGTAAACTTTGCCAGTCGATTAAAGGCTGCTGATTCAGTCACAATCATGATGATTATTCAAATCTGAGAAAGGGAAAGAAAGTTCATATTCACAAAGAAATATTATTTTTCCGGTGAGTAGATCGAAAATCAAAACAGACATTATTTGTGATCGTTTTAGCTCTGCTGTTATATACCCGATAAGACGTTATCAATTTCGAAATATAGTCCTGAACAACGTAGAATCAAGCTTTTAACAAAGTGAAATTAAAACAATGAGAAAGCTCCCAAAGTAATGAATCGAATTTCCACACATTGCACATCAATACGATATCCAAATTTTTAACAATCCACTTTTGCTGAGAACGTAAGAGAGCAAGCTGTAGATGTGATTCTACAAGACGATGCAATATTTCCTGAAATGAATCCACTCGTGGGTCAATGTTCCAAGTCACATTCTTTCAAGCGTGGTTTGATTTTCTTTAATTCAAGATACAAGCCTACAAGGGACTTTCAAGTCAAAGTCCATTCAAAGTGATCACTTCACAACTACAATACTTGCAATTGGTTGTTGCCAGAAACCAGTCTGTAGGAAAGCGCAAATTTGATGGAATAAGTGAAGCCGAAACAAACTGTCCATCAATGCCTCGGTTTATAAGTGATTGACAGGTTCATTTTTTGCGCGAGCAAACTAGCTGTTTTTTGCTGTTCAAATCTGCTAACTTGTACAAATAATTGGCGTAAATTACTCCACTGAATTCACAGGAAACAGCACAATTAGACTGACAGAAAACTTAGTTCCGCACCCGTGGAATCAATGGGAGAACCATGAGTTTGAACTGAAGACAGACAATCAGTTGTCATGGATTGCTGATTCTTTGACAAGAAGTTGTTATTCAAATGTGGAAAGCAATGAAGCGGAACGTACCTATTGCCGTGAATGACACTTGTACATCTGAAGCTAATCTTAAGTTTGAAGAAATGCTTTCCTTCTAGCTGACTAAGTTATTTAGGCGATTGGAATTTGTATTTCATCATGTTACAAGAGAATCCTCCATGTTACCTGTATTAATATGGCTTATATTGAACAAGTAGTGTGATATATTTTACTTGTTCTTTGACTAGCCTTAAGTATACTTTCCTTGTGTCTGCAAAAATAACCACTTATCAACATAGTCCGAAAAATAAACAAAACCAGGGATTTTAGAAAAACGATTGTTTTGCAAAGCCTGATTGGAATCCATGCGGAAATCGTTGAATCACTTTTTTTGTGTAATATGGTTTTTCTATAAGTTATGTGGATTTTGTGAACTGATCTTCTATATTCCCGATTTGTTTGAAAAGCAAGTACTTCCTGAACTATATCAAAATTTTTTAATGAACAGAAACTCCACAATCACGAGAAAGTTTGAAGCAGTCATAACAAAATATTGAGATCATGATTCAGGTCAACGAGGAAGTACTAATAATTTCACATAGATAGTAAACGTCATGCCCTATTCCAATCCGGTAACGTTTATGAAAAACACCTCAGTTGTGTTCACTGCGAACGTTTGTGATTGGTCCCACTGAGAATTTCGGATCCTGACTCATGGTGACCAAACAGATATTATGACGATCTTTGAGCCTTATGGTCATGGGTTCGAATCATTCGGTCTCTTTCCTGCTCGGCAGCTTCTGGCTAAGCTTAACTTCGTTCCCGAAATACCACGCAATTTATTTAGATTAACGTGGTACAAGAGAAAATGTTAGTCAATTAAAAACGTCGATGGCAAAACAAATATTATTCCATATACTGACTTCATTTAAAGGGGACGTGTCAATGATTCCATCAGAGTTTGTAAAGGTCTTTCATCTTGCTTCTGAAACGTTTGCGATCTAAATGCCAAGCTCAGGGGTCAGAACATCATGAGAATCAAGCCAACAGCCAGAAGCAACTGCACAAATAGCAGCCGAAATGTTCACACAGCGGGTGCATCAATGTTGCGGCAGCGTGGTCTGGGAAAGGACTATATAAAAAAATGTATATGTTTCCCTAGCTGGACTTGTATTTCGTGCTGAAAAAGGTCCTATTTACTTAACTTACCGTAGAATTGTGTATGGATTTTAACTAAAAATCTGGAATGCTCATATTCTTGAACTCTTGGTATAACCAAGAATGTGGTGAGCGATGTGAAGGTAAATAATCTGCATAAAAAATTACTGCAAAATGCACCTTCGGTAGTGACATTTTGCATAAGATGATAGGGAATGAAATATGGATCTCTTTTTTGCCTGACGAAGATCTTCCTTTAGACGACTCCCTAACTATATCCGCTGAGTGAAGCATGATAATACGTGCAGACAGACCGCGAGTCAAATGTAGCTTTCACAATTCCGGTCTGTATTAATATGCAAAACTGCACGAAACAACGAAACAACTTCAGACCTCTAGGGCTAGGTCGAGCACCATTCTCTATTTGGTTTGGCTCGGCAATGCTCGAGAAACTACTCTCTTTCTGGCAAACTTTTCAGAGCAAGATAGACGGCTTCCAAACGAAAGCTGCTCTCAAGCTCATTTCTGACAAATTATAATTTATGCCAACTGTCAGAATAGTTTTGATTTGTGCATCCTCTGAGTCAAGTGTAGGCTTGTGGAACTTTTCAGTGGGATGGCTTCAAAACATGACTTTAGCTGAGAATTCGTGAGGACCTAAGTGTCTCCAGTCCTATTACTTTCGTGAGAAGTAAAGAGCTTATACAGATGTTTTCCGTTAGTGGGCCGAGTAAACAGTAATATCAGTGCTCCTCAGATATTTTGCTGGGCACAACACAACTCAAAAGTCGCTTGACGTTTTTCAAGATATAGTTTTGGATAACGGCAGGAGGATTTTATCGAACACTTCCAGGAAATCATCCTAAATCCATGGATGTTTCCGGTATATGGTAAATAAGATCACCGCAAGTGAACACGAACCACTTTTTCATCTGAATACTTCAGAATGATGCTTTTCTGCTTGTAGGCATCCGCCTAGTACACTTCAAAAAATCGGGTGTCTTTGGACGCGTTTCCATTCATATCAAAGTGTTTCTGTCCGTTCATCGACCGATGGTATTTGTGCCTTTCATTGGCGCAACAAATTTGCAATTTTGTGTTCACTTCGTAATAATACCAGACAGGCCTTTGGCTTTATGCATGTGTGTGACCGTTTCATTTTATGGAACTTGTGAGTGCAACTACAGATAGAATAAGTTTCCAATCGCTGAGCTTCGTGTTTAGGTCGTAAACATTTCATCATCAGTCGACAAGACATCATCAGTACACAAGTGGCGGCCCCAGTTTTCGTTGCTATTTATAGCAAACCAGCCTCTGGTTTAAGCCTTGATTTTACCGAAGACCTGGCGGATTCGTCTTTTAGATTTTGGCGATTAGTTCCAAAATCGGTAGCTTAACACTTCGAACTTACGAAATTGCTTCTGTGTTTAGGAACTTAACTGCTTGACATTTCACTATTATTTCCAAATCTAGAAACGTAACCTTTTGATTACTATTGCTTTTTGGTGAATTTTGGTCAGTAACAATGTTCTGAGAATGGATTCACTTGGAGAACCAGGGTTCTCGACTGTCGCTTAGTTTGACTGATAGCATTTCGGTCTTTGTCTTGAGTTAGCTGCATTTCTTCCTCTTCAGGAAAGTGCAAACGTGATCCAGCACAACGTATCAGCAACGAACTTCTATTATTCTTTGAGATACTCGTAACACAATCCAAAATAATGTCCAATTGTGGTTTTTCAATACGGCTCTTTATAAGCAGTCATAAATGTTTCACCGAGACAGTATTAACCTCAACGACAACAGCTCCGTGAATAAGAGTCAGCCAAGTGCAAGCAAATTCAGGATCAATTGAGTTTCAAGCGATCAAGTCAGCGAAATGTTAGTGGATAATGTGGGTTAAATGTCATGAGGAAAAATCAATGCACGTATCATTCAGCACACGCGCCACGTCAGTGTCCAATGTGTGGTTCAACGTGTGAGCAGATCCTGAGCGAAACATTAGTGGAAAACATAAATTTGGAATGAGGGTAGAAGCTCAGGTCAATCTTGAGCTAAAGCCTGGAGTTTGGTGGTTTCGTCGACTGCAGTATCTAGCGCTTCAATATGTTATTGTGTGCCAGGCTTCTAAGGACTCCCTTGTGTATCTTGCACTTCCTGGATCGATAAAATGAACACCATTCAAACAGCAAGCATGTCCTTCCTAATCCTTCTTGTTTTCTTACGAAAGTTGAAAACATTCGAGAATAAGTCAACATTTGCACAGTTTCGGTGTACTTGAGAGACAACTGCCTACATAGCTCATTCGTATGAATGCAGTAAAAAGAATGAATGACCGCACTGTTTTAGTACATTGGCCAACCAACCATTAAGTTCCATTGTCCTTCATAGTTCTCCGGATCAACTCTTTATTTTAAAGATTTGAGTTTCAAAGTGGATCAAACAAAATAACTTACCGGAGAAAATTCGATTATTTTTCCTTTAGGTGACAAATTTAATACGATGTAGTTCACTTGAAAAATGCAGGGTAGTCAACCTTTCAAGGCTCATCATGCTCTGAGCAATCACAAAAAATGGATCAATCACCAACCCCAAAATTGTCCAAATCAAAATCAATTCATATAATCAATAAATAGCTGTTAAATTTGTTTGCTTGACTGACAATTGCATGTTGACTTAACATTTGCATGGCTCATACAGTTCTGTCCGCTGGTTCAAATTGAATCAAATTGCTTCGCATATTTCCAAGCTAAAGGATATTCAAAAAATTTGTTTTACAATTTTGCGGACCCGTGTTTTGATCTGTATGGATAGTCTACACGCCACAGATGATTTACACCGATCCGTATAAAAAGAATTGTGACCTCAGTGCATCGGAAGACTTTTCAACAGGATCACTATACACATAATAGTTTGCAATGAGAAAGCTTTCATTTTTCTGGGATACCAAAAACCACTTGCTGTAGCGTGGTAATTGATCCGCTGAAGCAAATGTTAGAATACGTTGCCACAGGACCTCAGATTGCAAGAAGTCAAGTAAGACTGACTTGTTTGGCGTGGAAACCAGCAGAATAGTAATCCTAGTTACCGGAAATGTATGTATTGCCTCTGATATTAACTACAGTTGAACTGTTAATGGTTTGGACTAATCAGCTGGAAGACTTGGTGCATTTGAGCCGGCTGGGTATTCATCACTTACGAGGGCCCTCCGAGGATAATCACTTGATCATGAATCGAAATTCATTGGTTTAAAATTGATAAATTGGAGCTACTACGTCTGATCCTGAAGTACAGAGCAAGGATCAGGCCCACTGCTTAAATATCGGTAACGCAAACAATTGTGTACCAATAACGTATGCGTTCAGTTTAGAAACATGCTATTTCCTAGGGAAAAAAGACCACTGAGTAAGACTTAAAGCCACGCTGAGCATCAAGTCCACATTCACTTAAGGTGATCTTCATTGTTCTTCAGGTGGCCTTCTAAAGTTTACTGTCAGTATCATTTTGTTACATTCTACAATTTTTGTCTATTTCAGTGCCGCTCTGTGTGGCTTCTCGAACTTAGACTATCGCGTTCCAGAGGTGTTCAAAATTTAATTCCAAATTGAAGTGCGGAGAAAAGAGGACCTTCATTTTCTTCAAAACTGAGAGTACATTCTCAAATATATTTAAATATTGGTTTTGGTGAACGACAAAGGGAATCATTGAAACATTAAGGAGTCAGTTATTTTTTCAACCGTTATAGCACACATGAAGTCAATAGCTGTTCACGTGGCCAAGGCTCATACAAAGCTGGTAGGTCATAACATGACACAAAAGCCCGAGGCAAAATGATTGACACTGGAGAATATTTGCTTTTTCATTCAGGTTCCTTGTGTGATGCTTGCGACGTATTTGATAACGCAAACCCCACAGGGTAAAAACTAAGTCAATGAAACTCAAATAAACCGGTGCTATAAGTTTTGCCGGCTCGAAGAGATTAAAATGATATTTTTTGGAAATATCTTATGGTAGGCAAAGATTTTTGAATCCTCAAATTCTCACAACTGATCACGGGAAGCATGCCGGCTGTTCTACCTACCATTAGTTCAACAGATATTCCTTTGCTTGTGTAACACATGAACAGTACTGTCTGGAGCCAAATTATAAATCCATATTGGCCCTCAAGCGGTCGCATTTTAACTTTCTTCGGTATTCTTCGCAAAGGTGTGAATATATTTGTTTGATAATTTCTCCTTCCATAAACTCATTGTTTTCTAGTCGGGCAATTTTTACCAAGGTTCAGTCGGATACACTAGTTTTAACCAACGCATTATGTTGTGAAAACGTGTTTTACGTCAATATTACAAAAATGATCCTTTCGTTGAAAGTAATATTTCACACAACGTCTACTACGAAAGCACATGCTTGATTGGTTGTTGTAAGGTTAGCCCTCTACTCTTTACTAACTCGGTGCAAAAGTCGGATTTTGCGGGGTGAAAAAAATAAACATTCAGCTTATAACCCTCATTCAACGTTGTCGTGCTTGGGGGGTTTATTTAAAGCGAACCGAAATTTTCATTTCCGCGAATAATTGTCAACCACAAGTTTACTGTTGAACTGCGAGAAGAACCCGCACTCTCCAAGTGTACCTTATTCACTCTTATTCCTCTCTTCTACACAGACATATGGTTGACCCCTCGGGATAGGAACTTTCTTTCACGAGGATAATGATCTACTCATTTCTGATGCAAACCACCTGTGATGTAAATTAACTACATAGTTTAGAAAATTAGCCAATCCAACATTTTACCAAGTACCAACCTACAGGCACGATGCACATGTGCCAAATTAACAAAGACAACATAAATTGAACCACAAACAGATCATAGAGAAGAACTAAAGTCTGTAATAACGAATTACAGGGAATTTCATATTTCTACCCTCAGTTTGATAAAAGAAGACAAAACATGAGGCACAGATGTATTTCCAAAGCCTGCAACAAAAACCTCACGATAAAAATAAATAAAACAATACAGAGTTAAGTTAATTGAAATCACCACATGATCAAGTTACGTAATTTCAGGTGGCCACATCTGACTGTGATAACCGAGTTTAGCCCCATTCCACAATAGATGGTTTGTATTCTTCCCAACTTCAACACAACGTCCTCGTTATTTCACGAGTACACGTAGTAAACAATCCCTCTCCTACCTGTCAAGTTCTGACCTTCACAGCATCGCTGTTCATTAGGCTTTATTATCTAATACATGCATCTCCATCAGTTAAAGTTTAAACTGACCGAAGACCAACTCGTTTGCTACTGTAGTGTTTCGCAAAGCAAAGTAGTTTGGATCAGCAGACTTGACAACTTTGAGAATAATGCAAACCACAATAGTCTTCGGATTAGATACTGTTGGCAAGCACTCAGAGTGGCTAGCCTTATGTCCTACAATCCGAGGCAAGAGGCAACACCGAAGACCTTGGGGAATCTACTAAATGGATTACGTTCACTACACGCACATGTAACACCTATCATTAGGCTTGTAACTTTCCAACCCTTTCCGGATAGCTGGGCCGCACCAGCTGTTATACACAAGCACCAAGCAATAGTGGATTTCGGGAATGAGCGGTGTATAATCGATCTTGTTCGCCGAAATGATTCCCGTAATTCTAATCTCACACTGCACATCCATCTATGACGTGAGCGTATATTCTTTGGATTCACAGCCAATAATCTAATCGTACCAGAATAACAATGATTTTGGCAATACGACAGCAGATATGGTAATAGAGAAACAATGGTAGCACGACAGTGATGAAAACCCGGAACATTTTTGCTGAATTCACACTAGTTTATACTTCCTCAAAACCAGTTCACTTTTCGTATGATTGACAGAAATCTGCGAATTGCCATTTACCACGTGCTTCAACTCTACATCCATCCCAAAGCGAGCATTCCGTTTCACGTGCATGTTTACTCACCCCAAAATGCGAGCTTTTCGGGTAGAATGTCCCAAATTTTGTTTTCGTTTTCCGCAACCGAAGAGACTGTTACTTCTGCTCTGCCATTCTCCACTGCATTTTCGCCAAATGCGGCAGAGACTCTGTATTCATCTGTCAGTGAAACGATTTGTGTTGAGCCTAATATCGAGTCCGTGATTCACTTGGCGAACGGTGTTCTTCTGCCTGAATGATTGACAAAAGCGAACCGCACGTGAAACAGAACACTTGGCTGAAGCTGAATGGAACTAAACAAACATTCGAAGACCGACATTTTTATTTACACCAATGATAGGTAAATTGTTGAAACAGATAGGCTCGGTGTGTTGCCTGCGTGTAGTCACTCATACCCCGAAAGCTGTTGAACTGGTGAATTCAGAAGAAATAAGCCAGGAGAGCAGAATCCCAACAAAAATGTATGAAAGTGGGAGTTGGGCGGGCTTGTAGCAATCCAGTGCACAAATGTCGATCAAAGTGGAGAAAGTTTCCCAATATCTGTCAATAATAGCTTCCAGTAACAACTCAACGAAAATTTGATGATCAAGAGCTATCGATATAACAATGGGGGTTCCGTTTACGACACACCGGGAACATAAGGCTAGCCAGAACGCTCACAAACGCTTTACATGCAACTCCGTTTCACCAGTGGAGAACCGCAGGCACTGATAATATCGGATTGCATAATATCGGAACGTTTGTCGTCAGATTACGTGATGGAACCCTGGGGTTATTATGTAAACTAACTCCACGGGTTCTGATCAGCGGTAGCACATCTTCCCACGATTCATTTCTTATTTAGGCGGAGAACCAAAGCAGTCCTTCTCCCTAGGGTGAATATGGTCAGGAGCGACAAGATTTGCTCATCCCTCAATATGTTCATTATTGGGAGGGGCGCTCAAAAAATAGCACAAAACATGGGTAAACATGAAAACAGGTTACCTGTACCCACCAAGCTTTAAAAAGGTGTAAGAGAGATTGTTGTCGCCCATCAGTCTTAAAATGAGACACGAAGTAAACTTTTAGTAGTAGATTATTTTATCAGATACGAATCCATTGCTAGTCGTTGCCTCCAGTTTACAGCTAGCTGCTCCTAGATGTTTTCGACTTCGGGCGTAAATTCCACGCACGATTCTGGTAATAATTTTCTCCGCGGTTGCGAAGCTTCAGTTGCTCTCCTCACTGAAACCTCTTCGTGGTCAGCCGTCTCTTCTTTGCTATCGTCATTCCCTGAAAGTAGTATTTATGCACGTTCCACACATGTGGTGTTCTCGTCTGGTAGAGAAATCAAAAATGGCAGGAAAATTAACACACCTAGGACTGTGCTGGATCCCGAAATCAATCCATCCGAAATCAGCGTCATCAATGCATTGTCATTGGTTGGAAAGACTGGGCGGTTGATGCACATAAATCATTAGACTGATACTTTAGAAATCCCACTGTTTCCGGGGCCTTTGAGGATGGTCGAATGGATGGACTCCTGGTTTTCTTTTTCCGGTGTACGACGTTCGGGAGATTAATCTGAAAAAAAACAGAACTATTTTATTGCTTGCCTGTTGAAATAGGGCCTTGGAACTCGTACAACTAGCCATTGCTCTCACTAAGTTCAATACGCACGACTTTGCGAGCCACCTCCACTGCTTCCTCGCGTGGTAACACTCCTTTGATTGCAGGTGATTCCGACAAGCAATGAGAATGTATTCATATACAGCGCTACCTTCTTGAATGGAACAACTGATACGTGGATGCTAAATTTTTAGGTGAATAAGTTTCTCGGACGCAGTCAATTTTAATGCTAACCGCATTTTCCACAATCATGTGGACTAGTGTTCTTCCTTAGCCGAACTGAAATGCAATCCTTTTCACGTAAACTCCATTCTTGTGCAAATTATTAACCTCTACTTTTTCCTTAAGGGTCAAGAATGTGCTTTCCTCTCCACTGCTATGGTGTGAAATTTGCCGTGATTATATTGCATAGACCCAGTAGGCTTAGCAGTAAGTTTGCGATAACCCCCACCGCGCGTGTCAGTGGTGGTCACAAACTACTGAACCGGCACGGCAACACAGCAAAACACGAAATTCCTAAATATCCAGTGATACCCTGAAATAATTACAATGAATTTCCGTGAAGAGCTACAATGTTCACATGTACATACCCAAGTGCGACATTTGTCACGTTTCACAGCAAAAAAGTCTGCGAGCTTTCTTTAGCACGGGGTCAGGTGACGATTGCTGTCGGTATGCGGGTATGCGACCCGACGGCCATGTTCGCTCGACGGGGATGTTTCCTCTTGAAGATTTTCGAAGGTAAAATCACTTTGGACGGAAATTTGTACTCGTAAGAAGGGGGCATTCTCTCCTTAGGAATACTTTCTAAAACGTAGCACTGTAGTAAGTATTCGAAACTTATTAGGCTGTCTATTTCTGAATCAAAGTGTGTTCTAGATACTGAACTGGTATGCAACAGAGAGCATGAAGAATAATTTTCCGAAACGATCAATTAAGTCTCCCTTTTTGCCGAATTGTACAACACCTACAACACTGATTAAATTATCTTAATTTAATACGGTAGAAATTACTCCGAAATGTGCATTCTTGAGATATAAATGATATATAATATGATTCATCATGCAGCTTGAACGCTCAACTCACCATTGAAAACCATGGAAGCACAGTACAGCTGTTTCATCCTTGTTGGGAATCATCAGCAGTGCACATCCACCGAGCCCCCACGGGGACTCGAACCCGGGGTGAACGATTATGAATCGAACACCTTAACCGCAAGGCATATAAATGATACTGTACTAGCCAGAGAATAAAGCTACAAAAAACGGGATTATTTGCTGTTGAGCCACCTTCTCTATAGTACAATGAGAAGTTGTGCAGTGGGTAATCTTGATTTTTTTTACTACTTGTTTCCTTCCCGCAGATTGCTTTAAAGTGAAATCTACCGCGAATAACCAAAGCATTCTATAATCCTGAAGAAAAAAGGAAGAAAAGTCAAAACTGGTTCTGGTGCCGGCCAAGTCTCTCCCTGTGACTGTAGCATTTCGTCTGGATGGGCGGGCGCGGTCCGGTAACTCGCATAACCTAGTGAGAGTTCGGAGTTTCGTTGACGAGGTTCACGCAGTTCTCTATCGTGTCTAAAGCCTATATGGTGCACTATTTGCGCGATCTATGTCCTCGGGAGTGTACTCAGTTGAAGATGTCCCTCACGAGAATACGTGTATCAGTCAGAAAAAATGGCTCGACTGTGGCTGCGTGGGCTTCTACGGATGCACTTGTCATACTTATATGTCCATCGATTCTGTTCCGGTAGCATCCGGCTTATGACCATCGTGCCTTCCAGTGTTTAAACGAGCAAGACAAGTTCATGCAGCGATAAGTATTGTCTGTGGTTGCTGCTTTTTTACATATACTTGGTAGCTAGGTGACATTTCTGACTTGAAAATATCGTTACCAGGATGAGGTGAAGGTGTAGTTCTATTTGTTCATTTTGATATTTCTGCTTCTCCCATGCACAGTTCTTCGATTACAGTGAGTTTTTTGAGGTTATACCACGCGAATACGGCTAGCTTCCGGTAGATGATTAAAAAACGTTTATTGATCAGTGTGCGCAGATTCTTTCACCATTTCGTTGATCTCGGTGATAGAGAAAAGATAGAGACTAAATGAACAACAAAAACTATCTCCCACTGGCTGTTAGTGGTCCTTCTGATTTTGTCCCCTATTAGGTAAAGGGGGATGTAATGTTACAGCGACTCACAAACGTTTCGGATTTGCAACCGGTGACTATTTTCACGCTGTGACATGAATAACATTTGGCAAACGTCAGATCCGAGTGGTTTGTGATATTAGAAGAAATAGACGGACTGTCGAGAACGATCGGGATTCCCCTCAGCCTTTGACCAAATGTTGAGGGCCTAATAGTTTGATCGCGAGGTTCAACGTGCCCTGAGGTATGAAACTTTACGGAACAGCAATTTATTAAAAGTCTCTTTGAATCAGACGCAAACATCACACACTTGAAATTGTTCGCCCAGGACTCTTTTACGTCATCAGATAGGTTTCATATTTATTTAAAGCACATATTCTGGGCCAGGGTTGCTCCCATTACACTGGAAGGTAAATTGTTCAGATCCAAAACAAGGAAGACCAATGGCCTCACGCGGCATTATAATTCCACAAACATGACGAGGTCAACTCCTCCTCATAAGAAGGTCGACGGAATTCGCTTCTGAAAAAATCACTGAGTCTGACTCGTATTAAAAGAAAGGTTATGCAAAAATAGTTTGCGGTGCACTTTCTGGACAGTACGCAGATTTGAAAGTATGTTCTTCTGAAGAGGATTTTTCATCGTCAACCTGCTGTTGACTCGAGTATGGTTAGCTGACGCTGTGCCCAGTTGTCCTACGCTGTGGTTCTCGTGGAGTCCATGAAGACCTTCGATAACATGCTTCACAGCCAACTGCTAGAGGACGAAGGTTTTCTGCTTCCATAGTCGGCTACTGGAATGAATAGCGAAAGTAACGACAATACGTTTCTCGTGAATGTTTTCTAATGGGTACTAAATAGGTCTGTTGCAGCAAATGCATTGCTACACGATTTATTTTGGCTTGGTTACATACCTTGACCTCCGTTCTTAAGCATCTGTCTCGTATTAACTGACATTTTGCAGACACTTCTTACCAAGCAAAGTAACGCTGAAACAAGACCGGCTCTAGTAGATCCGGACGAGATGCTCGGCCTGGACAACATCTAGCTTCGATTAAATAATGCGTTCCAGCGCTATAATACGCATTTAGGGGGCACAGACTTTAAAACAACTCACCACATTAAAGATGCGCTACTCTGGTTGTTGTGTTCACAATTCGGTTAAAGAAGAAAGGCGCACGCGTATGGATAAACGTATATTCCCGCAGCAACGTACAGTAAGCGTCAGTACAAGCAAGCACGTGAAAACGCAAACGTGTCTGCAAGTGCGTGAGTCAGTCATGCATATAATCGGAAGTGTAAGACAGTGGTACAATCGGACCACGTCGTGCAAGGTCTCGCAACACGTGATACAACCGGATTGGTCAATGCCGTCCGGGACGAAGCGCGGCAAACGTCAGCTATGTACGTGCGTGTGCGTGCATGCAAGATCGTCTGTCTGAGCACATGCCGAACACAACACTGGTGATAATCTGAAGATAATGGGCCAGTCGTTAACAGGATTAAACTTACATAGAAAAAACGTGTCGCAGTCAGAGCCATGCTTCTAAAAATAAGCTTTGTGCTTGTAGCAATGCAGAACCAAAATTACGAATAAAGCTTGCTTTATGGCCAGACGACCGGATGCACGGACACTTCATAACAGTTCAAAAGCTGCCCTCAACCGGTTTATCCCCGGTATAACAGAGAACGACAAACTAGTGAAGCATTCCACCAGGGACGATGGAAGAACAGAGGTTGGCCACAAACCTGAAGGTAATGCCGGTGTTTGTTTCCTTTCGAGAAAGAGACGAAAGAATTCATCCGAAGGGATTTGAACTGGATTACGCCGATTACCTTCATCCCTTAAAAATCTAACCGGGAAGTATTTGATCATCATAAGAAGTGTGGTTGATGTGTATTTTAGGGATAAACAACTTAAGTATACAAATTAGAAATCCAAAAGCTATTCGGAAAAAGTACAAATAGAAAAGCTATTCAGAACTTCAGTTAAATCTGTCAATTAAAAGTGCCACAGCCGAAGCCGTGAGCATTCGTCTGTACAATCCTCTCTTGCGTGACCAGGAAAAATTAGTGCAAGCACCTAAGCTTCCTTGGCCTACTTCATGGTCCCGAACACGTGTGCAACCACTTGCACATTCCACACTGATCCGGATCATCATTCCCCCTTTCTTGCTTTGTGAGTCATATTTAATGTTATGTATTGGTCTGAGTACGAATAACCGAGAAAGAGCTTGCTCACCACGATGTTTTGTTCTCAATGTGTGTTCTGTGGGAATTTGCAGGCATTTAGGTATGGAGTATCAGGTATATGATAGAAGAACTTGCGGTAAAGTTTTATGGCAAATTAGACTCTCTTCTCTATACCAGTTATTGGTTTTTGAATGAATTAAGAATGAAGTAGTTGAATCTAGGGGGGAAAATTATTCAGCGGATTCAAGAATAAGAACGGGCTAGGTTGGTTGTATTATCTGGTAGAAGACAAACATTGGCTAACGATGTCTTTCCCATCTTAGCCGCTTCACTGGACGTCAAAGTATCGACGATGTAATATTTGGATGTTATTATAAAGGAGGCACACATTTAGACTTCCTGCAGTAGAAATGAACACTGCAACTGGTCCACTTCCCATTCTCTTTCCCTTACCGTCCTGAAATGCGTTGATTCACCCTCCTATCTTCAATAAGGGTCACCGTACCAAGCCGTTTTTAATAACCTTCCACGTCTTTTCATTGATAACGAACCGCCCAATAAAGCTTCTTACGTCCCCTACCTAGAAGTTGCTCTACCTCGCAACCTTTGTTGTACTAGCTGTGTTTAAACAATGTTCACGAAAAATAGGAAATTTTCCTCTTTATTACATTCATTTCATAATATCCAGAGCTGTATTTTACTTTCCCGCAAGCTAGATATTCAGAACTCTTCTCTCACTTATCTTTTTTAGGAAAAAGCTTCATTTTTTACCTTACAAACCAACCAGTTAATCAACGATCTCATTGTTCACCTTCGTTTTTAAAGCAAATGTATTCAGCTCATTCACCCTCCTCTGCAGATCTTAATCAATTCTTGGACTACTTTTTCTAATTCCACTATCAGCCATGCATTTGATGGAAAGTTATCTTATATCGAATACGCAAAAGACGTTCATCGACTCGAGTTGACTTTCTAACCCGAATTCGATCATTTAGTGCTTGACAGTGATAGTTCTTTGAACCAACTATCACTTCAATTAGTTACTTCTCCGGACTAGATTTTCTGTTTCATTCTCCATTTAACCAAACAGTTTTATCACCAGTGCCAGCTCAGATTGACCTTCAAAGGATACATCTTGGAAGAAACCTTGTTAACTGGTCATTCTGTTGTTCGTTCTGAGGGAATGTTTGCAACACGCGACCTACAAAATCATATTTTCCCAAAGGTCACTTGAGTATATTTACCACTAGTTCATTCTGTCAAATAGTACAGTGGCTCACCCGATATTTTACGCATGATCACGCCCGTACGTTTGCTTCAGGAATCCCAAAACTGAACAAAAGCAGAACCACGTGTTTGCGTGCAGTTTTCGGGAAAGCATATCAATTTGTGAAGAGAATGTCTCTAGAAGTGCACGTACTGTCACGTGAACTTCGTTTGCGTTAAAGTGCTTCGAACAGCGTTAAAAGATTAGGCATCAGAGACATCTATCCAAGAGTCTAGGTTATCAGGTATCGGCGAAAAGTAGTTGAAGATCGAGCAGTTTTGTTTGGGTATACTTTGACCAAAATGCAGGTATTAAAACGGTATACAGGTCAGGAGAAGAGTAATTTCCCCACTTTCATGATGTATGCAACAGTCACAACAATCAAATAAAATCGATGTGTGATGTACTGTTAACGTATTCACAGAATTTTGATACATTCTTGATAAGTCCATAAATACACCTATTTGTATGGCATTTGTCGAAAAGTTCCTATCCGAACTAGGACTCGTTATCAAACGTATACATGTACAGATCTGAAATCAAGGACGGCAGATCAGGGGAGTTTATTGGAACTGTAACTACGTGTAGACCAGCTCACTACAGCTAAATGAATGATGGAAACACAACCGGCGTTTTCTTGTGTCTGGATGCACTTCCTCTCTTGGATCAATTAGAATGTTAACTCTTTTTCATGGAGTATGATGATGCTTCCTAGATTCATACGGGAGCTTTGGCCCCAAAGGGGTTGAGAATGTAAAAGTATTCCCGCCTGTAGGATTTTGCTATTGTACATTTCTGTTCGTTAGACCCGAGATGGGATTATTAGTTCGGAGTGAATGTCTCACTGATAGGTGGAAGTCTTGGTCACCATTTCGACCGTACTCTTGACAGGCCTGCTGGAGTACTGCCGAGTTTCAGAAAATAACTCCCGTGAGTCGTTTTCTAGTGAAAGACGAAAAACCCAAGGAGTCACATAAAAATACGTTAAGCTGAACGTCTTTTTGGAACTTTTTATAGTAGTGTCCCGACTTCGGCAGATTGGACGAAAGCACACATGTACGAAGAACGAGTATTCAGAATCAACGGACGGCAAGTACAAGCACCGCCATCAGAACAAGAATGTCCGAGCAAACGTGAGCTGTCGATCAATATCAATCTCGCGCGAAGTGATCAGCATGTGATTGGTGGAATAGGACAGTGCTGATCGTGGTACAGACAGGCATCGGATATGCAGGTGTAGGACGGACGGGAAAGGAGTGTATCACGAACGGAAGTTCACGGTGCATGAATAAGCTTCACTGTCTCATGTGACTGGTTCAAACACACAACATGTATACCACTCATACGTAAATCCAAGATGTGTTTTTATCAAAAGAATACATGGATTCTACTTCCTGACTTCATTCAATGGAATGACGCAACCTGACCAATACATATCCCTAATGAGGTTTGTACATAAATTTCTGTCCGTGAAATGTTTCCGGGGGAAGTTAATTCAAGAATGCAGTTCGGTTAAATTCATTCTGCACAGAACGGAAGTGGTGCAAGTCAATCTGGTGCCGAGATGTTTGTGTTGTCGTTACGTTTTCTTGGCTTCAAACAGTGCATTTTTAAAAAGGGAGCAGGTGAACGCTCGATGTGCGTCCACTTTCTGACATCGGTAGGTTTTTGCAAGTACCTATTACGTCAAGAACTCGGGTACCTTGCGTAGTTGAAAAGATTTTGTATTGTAAACCCTACGATGAGTTTAAACTGCGAGTGCGACCTCAGAGCGGGAAGCTAAAACAACTGATGCCTTTGGGTGAGCTACATTCAGCAAATAATTGCTCACGGTCAAGTACAGTTTATACCGCATATCAACATTTTGGTCAGCTGCCAGAATACAGATTGCAAGCTGATCTGACTCAAAGGAACTCAAGCCAAGTCAGACATAATTGACGAAATCTCCGTACAAGAGAGATAACGTCACCGTACAAAATGACTATTTGGGTCTGCAGACTGTACCGGTTGCTGGTAATCGACTATGATAGGGCACTTAACAACCAAGTCGGATGTCACAGGTTTGAATCCCCCCCCCCCGGCCGACAATCTTTTTGGTGGCAAGTAGTTATTAAACGTTGCCCGACTCGTTATTCGCCTGACTTATGGAAACTTCATGTGGCACTTTACTCGAAGTATTAGAGTCAGGCTGTACTTTTCCCTAACAGTTCTTTGAGTAGCCGAGGTTACGGATTGTGTCCCTTCTAACACACCGATGCTTTAGCATTCTCTTCATTGAAGATTATCCATTCACACTCCAGGCGATTCAAATAAAATCCCAGTGAGGACATAACATCGGAGTGTACAAGTATGAAGATGAATGGGCAGAGGAGTATCGGGTACGCATACCTGATGAACGGCAACAACGGTGAAACCGGTCGTGTTTCCGGGAGATTTTGTCCACACTTTTACATGATACTCACCATCACTATATATATATATATATATATATATATATATATATATAAAAGTACTGCATAAATGTGACATCAGTGATTCGCGAAGGACACACAAGTACCGATTTGTGGGGAGAAACAAAGATGACAGCTTTTGATGAAAAAATGTGGACAGTCGTTATACTACTTTTCCCAGTAAACTTTCCCCCGTACTGTTTTGGTTTCCTTGATAGGCTGCTTGAGTATAACCTTCGCTGGACTGCCATTTAATTAACTGAGTTAAGCAGAGCACAGTCTGATAGGGGCCAGGAGAAAATGCTTCCGCTATTTGAGGACTCTCTTTTAGCAAGTACCTTTTACATCCGGCCTTGGTAAATGAGTGCTCCCCATGCAAATCAAAGCGATAAAGTCAATGCAACCTCAAAGTAAATAGAGTTGGTTTCAGACAGCATGCAATTCCAGGCATCGTTTGCTTAGCCAAAAATACGAGAAACTGCATTCTACTTACCCAATATCCGGTCCAAGCGGGCGCACTGGTGTCCGCTTAGATGACAGCCTTGGAGGTTGAGCGGACCCAAAGCTTGTAATTGACATTCAGGCCGTTGCGAAGGACAGATTATTCTTACTCGATGTGGTAATAAAATTTTCAAAAACAAACTCAGTTCAGTGCACAAGGAGAACCAGGTTAGGTCTTTTGGGTTGTACTCTGTAGGGAAGTCCACAGCGTCTCTTTTATCCGAACTAAAATCGTAATTCCGGACATCAACTTACAATGCTTTATTTGTTTTCGCGTCTATCACAAATGGGAGTTCTGCAGAATGGTTCACTTTTTATAGGCTGTCAGCGGAAAGTGTCACCCCGAAACTATATTACATGCAAAGTTTTGTGTCCCCTACTTCGTAAAATGTAAACTCGTTGGTGATAACATTCAAGAAGGCTCAACTACTTCATATGGGGCGACGAAAATTTCAAAATGTTTAGAAGTCAAAAGTTAGCTGAACTGCGAAAACCCCGAGAGAGAAGTCGGACAAACGTCCGTGATGTAATAATCTAAGCGCATAAATCAGACTGCACAGCTCTTATTAGACAGTACTAATCTATTGATAATTATAACTAAAGGGTGCGATTTCATGGACATGGTGCACTTGTATTTGGAGACGCTTCGAATCGCAGTCGATCAATGGTGACGTATTGTTTCCACCGTCCGCTACTGGAAAGTAGTCAAATTCAGTTTTGCTCCCATTTTTCATCAATCCATGACAAAATACACTTCAATTAATGGTGTCAAATACTTCATCCGAAGCTCAACACGCCAAAACAGAAAGTTTGCCCAATTGCCGGACTTGTTTCAGTCGAAAAAAGCAGAACCAAGTACATGTGATATGCCAGAACCGCAATATCTGTGTGCCATTGACAATGGTGAACGCATCAGATTACCAGGCGGCCTCCACCTAACTGCCGGATCGATACATCAGCTTGCTTTGTGGATATCACAGAAACCGAAGCAAATGACGAAACAGTTGTGACCTCGATACTTATTTATAAAGAACTCAGTGAACTTCCCGCGAAGCTTTGAGGCAAGAAACCTGCGAGAACAATATTCGACGACTTCAATTGGGCAGTTGTCGAACTCTCTTCTGATTGTATTTCCCAGCCTACCAAGCAACTCAAAATATAACAAACGAGAACTGTTAAGAGTGGATAAGATTTCACTCTGGCACCGTTGTTCTTCATTCAAAATGGATTCCGTTTGCAGCAGAAGAGAAGCGATGAAGTTGGCGTGATGGGTCGTTAGCAGTATTAATTTCAATTACCGTAGGTCTTCAGCTAGAAGATATGAGCAGTTTAGTGAAGAGCAGATACTGAGTTATTTTTAAACTCACAAGAAACAAACCATTGTGAATCGACCAGTACCAAAGGATGTGGGCACCTACAACGATAATTACATTTATATGCACTACCGATAAATGATAATAAATTTGGTTGCTATTTTTTAACCATATTTTGCTTGTCATTAGTTTGCTTGTCATTAGCAAGGTGTTACTTCGCAGGATTTATCAGACTACGGCCTACAATAACTATTTTACGGTTGCCTTTCTAACAGCATGTTATCCGACTATATAGATAAATATTCACCTAATTAGCTTGTAATCAAAAAGTCAGAAGATTTTTATTAAATATCTTCCAGTAAGAATCGTTGCACGGATAAAGAAAACCAGAGTAAGTGCAATAATCGCCCAAGTAGAATAGTGATTTCTGTATTCCTTACGTTTTTCGGGTTTTCACTGACTGTCATTTGATTCAGCTTGTCATTGGAATGGGCCTAATCATCTCTGGCATTCCACGTACCGGCAAAGTTGATTCTGGGAAAAAGTCAAACGAAATGGGGGTAATACCAGTGTGTGCTCACATCGGATCTGTCATCCAAAAAGAAAACAATTACGTTCGAGTGTAGCAAGTGTCTGGTTGTTTGACAAATTACCGTGCTTTCCGAACTGCATCAAAATGCGTCTATTAGCGGATAGTGTTTGTGATTCTACTATCTGTGAATCAGAAGATGCAGCATTTGCAACAAAATACCTTAATCTAGAGATTATTTCGCATAGCAATGACTTCATAGATGAGAAAGCTTTTCAGACTCAAACGTTAATACATACGTTCTACCCCTAGTCGATGTCATTTTTCTCGGAAAATAACAGATAACTGAGCAGCTAGAAGACAGTTCAAGTTAACTGAATTATCAGCCTAGACGGTTATGTTGAACCTTAACTTATTCGCCCACGAATGAGAAGTCGTAATATCTATCAATTTTCCATAAACATTTTCCATCGAAAAGCATGATGAACTGCGTTCTGAACAATCTATGTCACGATGGAAGTGAGAAAATAGGAATAGTTGTTTTAAATGTATCAATGAATAACTCAATTCAAAGCAGGATACCTTTTCGAGCAAACGAGCAAGTGTTTTGATAGTTCAGGGAAAACAAGTGAAATAAGAAACTGACTTGGCAAGAAAAAATCAATCCTGATTTCAGGTTTTATTTAACCGGGATACAATTTCGCGAGTACACATTCGTCTACATTTTAGACCATCAAAAACATATTGCATCAGTGCGACTTCCCATTAGCTAAGCTAACTATAGTGATTGTTAGAAAACACTTCCAGAAATGATTTAAAGTTTTGAATTTTGCAATGATTTGTCCAACTGACGTGTACTTGTTTAGCAAGATAGACTGCAAACGTTTTTTTTTCAACAGAACGTTTGCCTATTTCACAAACGAATTTTGGGGAACCTCAAAATGGTACCGATAATTATCATCCTTTTATTCGCAATATTTTATTCCTGAAGGTTTAGCAGAGGCAAAGTTTTGGAGTCTAGTGGTTTTCGACGGGCTTTGATCTCATTAAGTAGCTACTGTTGAAAAATATTTTATCATTGTTCATTTGATATTACTACGGTTTATTGCAAAAAATACTGAGTAGCTCCTATTTTGCTTCCCCTAAACCCAAAATATAGGCCTTCAGAGTCTCACAACATGAAATCAAGCACACAGTCTGCTTATGATGAAGGTGAGGATTTTGGATGGATTAAAATGTTTCGATATTTAGCGTGGGTAACTAAACACCGATAAAATAGTGCTCCGAAGCAACAAACACGTCACCTCGTGTTTTCCAGATCACAAGCTGTAGATTATTCAGGCTGATCAATAGATCATTGTGAATGCCAACCCCATAGTCCAGAAAACCGATAAGCATCTGCGCTCAATTTTGTTTTTGAATCTTGTTTCACGAAAGGTCAGCCGCTTTTGTTCTAACAAAACATTTTCAGGCAATTTTTCATGTATGCTGCCCCTATTCTCTGGGACTTCGACAGTTTTAGAAGTCGGAAACAACGATTACCGGTAATATTCAAAAAACATAGCAAAACCGTTCAAACGCTACAAAATACACACCGGACAATCCGTGTGCAGTGGGTAACCAGTGAGTACTAAACGATGAGGTTTACCGTTTACAAGGGTTTTTGAGGGACTCCCTGTGAACTTCCACAGCTAAACTTGCTAATGGAAAGCAATGGAAATACTGAATAGTTGTGTCTTCCATCCGCCCAGAATTCTAACCCAGGATGCAAAGTTGTGGGTCTTGCACAGTTATTCTCGGGCTTATGGAGCTGGACCTCAACCACCTTTTCGTATAAATACAACATCTTTCGTTTGCTGGCAGCGATAACAACCGGTAACGGTTGGATAGCCAGTGTATGAGTTGAATTAATCGCAGATGCTTTACGATGATAGATTAGAGCTGAAAATGCTAAGAAGCATTTCTTAGCAACGAAAGAAGCTGGCCTAGAAAGCTGATTAATTTCTACCTAATGGCAGTTGCTAAACAGGCATCATGGGTGGCTTCAGGCGCGCTCAAGCATCTTGCCGCCACCAGTCGCTTTCTCACTCGGAAAAGTTCAAACGGCCTTAGTGTAGTGTACCACTACCCTCTTTTCCCCAATAAAAGCAATAGTTTATCATTATTATTCATATTATAATCACCATATCAGGTTTTACTGAGCATCACCCCTGCTGTAAACCACTTCTTTACTAACGCACCTATAACTACGGACGCAGAGGGGATCCGTTTTCCAGCTTGGAAGATGTGTGCTTGTATGATTTCGTTGAAAATACCCAAAAGCTTTCATGTGAACGCTGCAAATGCCAACTTATGTTTTGTCCAACAATATGCTGAGGACCAGTGAGTAGTTAAGTTGAATTAGTCCACTTTTACCCAGTTCGTAAACTCATAAATAGCACACTGCTATGCTCCTTCCCTGCCCCTCGGTAACAAAAATGACTCACGGAATGTTGGATTTCTAGGAGTTGGAAAACAACAAAGGTGGTAACAGCCTGACTCTCAGGTAAGCAGTATTTGTGCGAAGAACCTGCGTTTCACTAAAAACGCGAATTAAGGTTACACCTCACAACTAAACATGCTTCTTTTTGAGATATTTCTGAAATATGTCGTTTTTCATGATAGAATCCAGCTTTCAGGGAACAATGAGTGATGAAAAATCATATCCAGTAATCATACTTTACTACCTTCAGGCCTAATTACGATACTGTAACTGAAGAACGGAACCAACAATCGGCTCTTTTTTCATGGGAAACTAAAATTGATATAGGACACATTCTTTTTGATAAAATTCAGCGGATTTCTCCAGTAGTGATCTACGCATGGTTTCCTCAAGCTCCGTCAACTTTATTTGATTTATCACTCCCCGTGTAAACAGCTATGAGCAAACAAATAGATTGCCAGTCTAACAACAGGATCGAAATAAAAGTTGTAATTTTCAATGACACATTTGTGGTGTGTTACATAATAGTTTACTCAAATAACCAAATATCCCCATCTGTTCGTGATAAACGGATCGCTTGTTTTTTTCCTGTGCGTCAACATGTCACATAGGTGTGTTAGAATTAGATGGAAAATGCTTAAAACTTGGACCAGTACGACACAATGAACGTTGTAGCCGCAGTGCGAGTGTGTGGACTAAACAATTTTGTTTGGTGAAGATGTCAAACTCATCATTTCAGTTGCTTCGAAAAATTTCTATTCCCGTCCGGTCGGCCTATTGGCTTCAAGTCTGTGTGTGCGAATTTACCTGATGTGAAGGGCTGCTTTCGCCATCCATTTCATAAAATCTTTTGTATCATATAAAATCCATGACAAACAATTAAAAAGTGGCACAGAACTCATTCTGTTCGCAGATTGAAATACTGACGAATTATATCAACTGCTACTAGAATTCATCTTTCAAATAAGGAGCCTCTGGCATACACTTTAGCTCCAAGCCTAACAGATTCACTTTTGAAGGTTTGCACAATAAATATATATCCAAAATCACTTGGAACTCAAAATTAAACAAAATAATTGAGGAAAACGTACAGCTTGTTAGGCAACGAACAACACCAATGGGATATGGCGTAGATTACGTTGAATGAAAGTATAACTCAAGAGACGTGTAATGTGTATCACAAATAGTTTTATCGTTGAGCTCATTTGATTTTCGGTTGTCGGGAATTAAAGTGATCACCCCTAGCATGGGTATTGCCTCTCCCCATTAAGATGAATTCTACTCGACCAGTTGGTAGATTCATTCAGAGAACGATTCATCACGCTAATAATTGCTTATTAGTTCAAAGATGGCAACATTATTATTTTGAACAAATGAAAAGATCACCCGACAAAGTAATTTCATGCCTTTCCAGCTCAGAGCTACGTGACTGTACTGAAATGTCATGTACGCTGAAGAATCAAAAGTGAAAAGATAGCAACAACAAGCGCGAAATTATAAACAAACAACTCAATTACGATACTGACAAGGTAAATGAGTTTTCACATAATATGATTCATCAAGCGGTGTGAAAGTTCAAACCATCGAAAGTCATGTAAACACTGCATAGCTATTTCATCCTTGTCAGGAGTCATCTTCAGTGCACATCCACTAAACCCCTACGGGGACGCACACCCGAGGTGAACCATGGTGAGTCAGAAAACTAACCACCAGCTTTTCCGGGTTAGATCTGAATGGTTTATTCAACCTATACATCCAATGATAAGGCATCCTTCTAACACTGGTCTGAACGTTAACACTGCAAGATGAATCATATTGTATAAAAATCTAATCTCCTACTTCTAATACAGGGGAATTTAGGGTGATACAGTAGTGAAAAAAGGTAATGGTTGCTAACGGCTGATAAGAGAATTTAGCAAAGTCTTGTACTTTGTGCGGAAAGGACGACTATGAGCCTATTTTTCTGGTTACCTCATTTATCACTACAAGGTGGAGGGCTGTGGTCTCCAACTCTATTGTCATCATCACCACTCACGATATTCTCATAGTTACCAGACATTTGACCACATATGGACAAATCTAGACTCTGAATATGTTCTCTACTTGGTACCCGAACCAATTAGAAATGGCAGAACAAAGATGGAATTTCATAGACTCTTAGCTGAATAGCCTCTTGGCAAATCATACTGAACTATTTTCCCTCAGACTCGGTGCACTTCTTCGCATCTTACGTCTTCTTCTGAAGTAAATACTCAAAATATGGTCATTTATCCTATTTATCCTTGGAAGTTTTACGATGAAAATCTTTTTTAACAACTCTTTTTGCCCTCTTTTAGTTACAAAGCAGTTTGAACCATGGCCTCCCTGTATATCTTTTACAACTGGAATTATTGATCATATCTTCAACATTTGCTATTCCACGGAAACGATTTACTTCGAAGTGGGAACAGTAGTCTCGCCTTATCTAAAACGGTTAAGCAGGAATAAGTAATTAGCCTACAAAAGGTAGACTATCAAGCTCTTGGACCACATCTTCTTCTAACAGATACTGCACTCTCGGAAGATCACAAATAGACTGCAAGGGATCAACCTACTCTGTGGTTAGAAGAAAAGCTCCCCTCCGACGACACGGATGTTGGCCATCTGAATGCTCAGCTCAGTCGTTATCAGAAGGATCCTGTCCCAGTTTTCCAATTCAAAATTAAGCAGGTTATTCAGCGATGAAGTATTCAAGCTTCTCCAGTGCACCAAATTAACCAAATCTTCCGGACCAGACGACCTACCTTCAGGACGGCTCAAGCACGGGGTCGGACCTCTCTGTGAATTGACGACTTCTGCTAACAGCCACTATTTCGAATCATTCTTCGTTCCTGACTGTTGGTGACCTGAAGGATCAAAAAACCAAACGGGAACCACGAAATTCTACCCAGCTGTACTTTCTTCATTGCCTCAGAAACCAGTTAAACGTGCCGTACTTCAACGTCTTCAAAACACAGTCGGAAGTCCCACTGACGAATATCGGTTCGCGGATAAACTCCGGCCTTTCACTGATAGTGCAGTTCACTTCACTGGAAAATCTCTTAACGATTGGTATAAATCAGTTGGGTGGGCTTTTTTGACCACATATAGAGAAAGTGGACGTAGTTTCTCAAAAAATAGCAATATTTTAGTTTCCCTACCTACTTACTTAAATGGCTGAAAGACTGCTACTCGGGAAGAAAACAATATACCAAAGTTGGAAGAAAGGTTTCCATACATGGCTTACGCAGGGCCGGTAATCTTCAAAGAACCTTTAGTTTGCCATGCTTATTCACTACTTACACTAGCGACTTAACTGCAACCCATTTAACTCGTCCATTCAACTATGTGGATGACGTTGTTTCGACTCCGTCTGTTTCCCAGCAGTCCAACTTAGATAAATTCGATGAAAATCTTGCGCACATAATAAACTTCTCCAAGCAATCTCTTCTACTGTTAAACAAAGCCCAGTTTCGAAAGTGTATTCTTCTACTTCGCGATAGCTCTTTATAGCAGACACTGTAACCAGTAACTCTACTCTTCGTGCGCGTGTAAACCGTATGAACTACCTTAGAGTTACTTAACAGGAGAACCTGTACGGGTCTTTGCATGTGGAAAATACCGTTAGAAAACTGCATCCATTGTCGTTTTTAATTTCGTGAAATTTCGACATTTCAGTGTTCACTGTTCCGCAGTCGGTTATCTCTTCCTCTGTATGCCAGTGTATAGATCCCATAATCATACATTGTTCCTCAGTAATTCCCCCTGATCTGTTGGAACAAGACTGTGCCACTCTTCGCAGACGTTTGTGCATCATCGGTATTGCATCTGTCATAGCATTAGAAGATTTCATATCAGACTTATGTGAGAAGCACATTACATTATTCATTGCATTTGCCGAAAAGATCATTGCACACTATTCACACCGAATACATTACAAACAATAACATCAACAGCAAATGCGTACGGCATTTGTGAAATAATTCGGCTTATTTGCTATTACTGCCCACTATTAATAAATCAACTGAATGTCTGACACATTCTAGGATCTACTTGGAAAGGAAATCTAATTGCATACGACGAACACATTAGTATACATTTTGAAAAAAAACTGTTGTTCTGAGAATATGTCATACAAACGAGGAGCTTGAGTCTTGTAGATAATTGGAAATCCACCTGTCTTTCTGGATCAAAACTTTCAAATACGATAGTGGGAATCGAGTCGGCGACATTCCACTTGCCGGGCAGATGCTCTTCCATCTGACGCATCGAGCTACCTCCAGTCGGGTGTGAACAACGCAAAGAAATATTCACTGATGCGCAAGCCATTATTCCACAGATACACAACAACTATTCTGGTTTTATTCACGGGACGAATCTAGTTGATAACTTTGCAATGGGACAGATAGCTCACGATCGAAAGCGATCATAGAATTCATGGAATTTATTATTTGCACTGGGAGCTTGAACCTTTTTGTATTGGAAAATCCAAATGCATTTTCTGCAACCAAGTATTTCAGTGTTTAACGAATACTGTGACACGCAATTGTCACACTAGCATCAGGTGTCAATGCTGCAGTGGTTGCAAAGAGATGCATCAGAAGACATTCAGATTGTATTTTCCAAAATTCCCCGATTGGTCCATATTTATTCACAAGCCTTGGTGACCGAATTTAAAAAAGACGTGCAATCATTCCCACGGCGAACGGGGCCACAGTATTCGGCTTGTGCACCACTTGTGTACTATACTGTCTACTCAGGCTACTGCACTCAATTTGCTGCTGAGTTATTCTTTTTGGGATCAAATAGATCGAAATAGTACCTGCTCCATCTCCACTCTGGAGCGTATTTCATTGTCCTTTTGTCAACTTCCACGGTGTCACTTATTAACCCACACAAGTATATTCAATGCTATTATCTATGTATCTCTGAATTACATCTGCATTTGAACAGTTCGTTGGTCTTATCTACGTTGTGTTACATATTACTAACTCTCTGCTTTCCAACTGATGTTACTGTGAATACACTTATATTCAAAATTCATTCCCCTCGCGCTTTCGTGTTGACGTTTCTCCAAAGTTTCCTTGTTGACGATATCAAAAATCATCCCACCGCGGGACCAAAATTTTTACCACTCGTTTTGCACCGTCACATTATCCGACTTTGAAAACAGACGGTACCTGGTTCTCCTTCACCGCCCATTTCATATAATTCCCAGCCGCTAGTCCATGGTGACTTTGCTCTCGATGCATCCGCGTGCGGTTGAGCATCGTTTTTTCGGATGGACTTGACATTCCATGATTAACTTGTGCATTATAGCCGGGTTGCCTATAGTTTGGCGTATATATCAATATGCTACTAATCGACTTCCTTAAATAGCACGATGATTACCCAATTTTCATCTTGTGAGTAAGGATTTGAGGTTTGTCTTCTACGAATCACTCAGCCAATGAACGACAACCCAATAAAGTCAAAAATACTTCACTTTTTTATCGAGGATTATATATTCACCTAAATGAACCCAACGGTCGCACCAAATAAAAGATCCTTTTATCCAATAAAAAGCTCCAAGACTAGCGTTTGTTACACAAAATATATCATAAGAAACATAATATTCCAGCGCGCAGGCCTTCTCAAGTATTCCAGTGCGAAATGGTCCCCAGTTTTTTATTTGAAGTGCAGTAGAATAATATCTAACACTAAGTTTCCTCCGGATCAAGGTTCATTTGATGGAGCTCGAATGCTTACCCACTCAGTAATGTATACTTGAGTTGTATAACATACGGAGTGGAGGATGCGCAGTTCACTATAATAAGAATCCATCGAACTCTCGTAAAGAACCTTGATATTTGGGTTAGAGAACAATATAAATGCCTAATAAGTCAGGTGTGGTAGTGATACTCGCAATATGGGCTACGGGTTCGATCTGGGGTTAAATCAGGAGCGGTGCCCGCCTATATGGTTTGACCATCATCGGCCTTTTTGCCGATATTATGCGAATTATCAAAATTCCATAGAGAGCAGATTTTCTTCAAAATATTCAGTAACCAAAGTTCATGATATATGCTTGTCAAACTCCCCAATTCACTTGGGAAAGTTGCAATAACTCCTTCCTTACATAAAACAGGGTATTTGAGTGAAGTAGCACCTCTGAGTTGGTAGACTGTTGTGCCCCTTGGGCATTTTCCATCTCTTCGGTCTCCATCACCTGCCTAACTCTCACCTGTGGCGCCGCAGAGCCGAGGCATGTTTCAGCGGTCACACACCGGTAAACAGCTCGACAGGTGGGCAAAACCTGATTGAGGGTAACTGAGGCCCAAAAACCTCGGTGAGACGTCGCTTTGCATACAAAGATGGATACTCCTGCATATGTGGATGAGATATGCTGGGATTCAATGGCTACCAAGGAAATCCGTCCAATTAACAGAGCTGCATGGGCCCCGTGGGTCTAGGTGACTTCTACCGAATGGCAAACGGGCTCCTACAGAGCCACCGGGGACCATGCACCAAGATCACTGGGAAGGATTGAACATTTCGGTTTTGTAGACCACCATCCAAAAGGCGTACGAACATCTAGTTCGGTCATTAGCTTCCAACACAAAAACGTCCTTTTTCCAAACAGATATCACTTGGTTGTGCACGCGCTCGAGTTGCTACCTCGAACAGGAAGCGGGGGACGCCAATTCGTACCAAATTCTCAAGACTCTTCATGCCAAGTTCCTTTGCACACATAGCTCATGCTAGAGCATCCCCAGTAAGAGACGAGCCTCTTGTTCTTTCCAAGGCCGGCGGGACGAATATGCTAGCTGGGAGTCTTAAGACGCTAGACCACATCAAGATAGCTTACTGAAATATGAGAACACTCTTGGATATCGAAAGTCAAGCCATCGCTGTGTGAACTCTACATGATTATCGCATCGAAATCGCATGTCTCTTCGAAGTTCAGCTGCCGAATTCTGACACCCGGTGTGTGGAGGTTTTCGGAGTCGAGGACAGATACCACCCCTGTCACAGTAGACCCATGGACAGCTTTGGTCTTCAAAGTGTCGCGACAGCTGTCAGCAACAGGGCCTAAGAACACTGCTTTCATGGAACCCGATATCCCCTTGGATCACCTTAGCCCGTTGTTGCGCCTAGCCCTTGAAAGTATCGGTTGTTGTGGTCTGTGCCCCAACAGTTGCAGCCGAAGAAGAGGCAAAGGCGGAGTTTCACGACAGGCTACAATAATTAGCAAGCAGCTTCCCGAAAAGTGACACACTCCTGGTTGCGTGAGACTAGAACGCCCGCACTGATACCTCCACCCAGGCAACCAGACACATTTGGGGGAAATATGGTCTCGGACAGCTGTGCAGCAAGGATGAACTTCTCGTCACCTTTGCAGACTTAAACAGCCTAACCGTCACCAACACCCGTTTTCAACATCCCAAGGAGCACTTACTACCGTGGTACTCCACCGACGGCCGCACAGAGCAGTAGACAGGCTGCATTCTCATACGGTCACTCTGATCATATTCGATTTAGGACTGCTGGTCCTACCGAGGGGCGGAGACTGGTAACAAGAAAGGTATCGACCACGCCTCAAGATTCACCGAGATAATCGCAGCGAAAACTGTGCCCCGAAGCAGATTAACACAGCAGCTGTAGGGTATCGATCCAACAACTCCACTCTCTCTCTCCACCTAACCGAAAAGGCTGGAGATGCCCGCCCTAATGGTCACACAGGCTTCCGTGATACCCGACGAAAAGCCGCCTGGCCGGCCAGGAGAGTCTTCAACAATTATTGGACCGAAATCAAAGAAACGATGGAGGCTGCAGCCAACTGTGGGGAATTCTCAAAGCTCTTCCGTTTAATCCGCACGGCATCGGGTAAGTGACGGTCAACAGAACCCCTCCTTTGCGATGCTGCCGGGCTGCTCGCACCTGAGCAGGCCAATAAGATATACCGACGGACCGAACACCTCAGTTATCGACTGAGCCTTCCCGCGGCAAGCTCTGTGAACCGAATCCCGAATTATGACGTCATTAGTAACCCATCAAGCCGAGAAAAAAATCAGCGATGTAATACACAAGCTGAAGAACCCGAAATCCCCTGGAGAAGATAACATCGCTTCGAAGGTATGTAAATCATGCCTTTCGACATTACTCGAACCACTGCACATCGTATTTTGTTCAATCTGGACAAAGGAACAGCTCTCAGCGGACCGGGGGAACTCAGTTTTACTTCCTGTTCCAAAGAAAGCGGCATGACCGTGTGCGAAAACTACGGTGGCATTAGCTTAATCGACGTTGCCACCAAAATATTCTCCTTACTTTTGTTCAACCGCTTCTCGGCGGTGTGGAACGCGCTCACACGCTCCGGTCAAGGGGGTTCCCGCCGTCGTAGAGGGTGCGTGGACCAGGTATTCACCCTCCGCTGAGTATTAGAATATCGATACAAGTCTCAGCAACCGACGGCAGCTTGTTTTATTGATTTTTTGGCCCCCTCTGACTCAGTTGACAGAGAATCGGTACGGATTACACTACAAACGGATGGAAGGCCCTAGAAACTTCTCAGTCTCTTGAGATGATACTACGCGAATACGCGTACGAGAAAATACAACTATGGAGAGGAGTCTAGTGACTTCTCCCTTAACTCCCGTGGTAGACAAGGCTGTTCCTTGTCGCCAGTGCTGTTCAACTACAGCATCGACTGGACAATGTGTCAGGCACTTACTGATTACCCTGGTATTCAACTGGACACCGATGCTTTCCTCGACGACCTAGAGTTGGAAGAGGATGTGGTCATCCGCGGAGAATGCTCAAGTGCCTCACAGCGGGTTCTCAGTCGCGTAAAATGTTTTGCAAAATTAATAGAACTAGAGATCAGTACGTCAATGACCAAGACCCTTTTGACGTGCACTACACACCCCTTTCTCCCGATAAACTTGAAAGGCGAATTAAACGGGAAAGACCCGGCTTTCAAATACCCGGACTCCACGACTCCCCCGAAAGGTCAAGCCAAAGATGAAGTCAAGTTGTACATTGACAAGGCCAGGATTGTTTTTCTTCAGCCTGGCAATGTACTCTGGGCGCGAAAAGAAACCTGCCTCTGGATAAAAGCCCGTGTCTTCCGGGTCGCCATCCATCTAATACTGACCTACGGCTGCAAGAAGCGGACACTACTTGTCTAGGACATCAGAAAGCTGGAAGTGTTTGACGATTGGCGTCTGCGACGGATACTGAAGGTGGCTTGGCATGAAAGGCTTTCAAACGAGACGATAAGATAACGGCGCTTTGGCATCGAAAAGCTATCAATGTCCCTCCTCTCCTACGCCATGTCCAGGATCGAGCTGTTGCCTCGGAGGACAACTGGAAACGTGGGTCAGTACTGTCGAATCGGACAATGGGTGATTAGAACTCCAATCTCTGTACTGTGTTCGAATTTGGAAGCAGAACTGGATTTCCCTGTGCTCACGTCTCGCCACTCATGGACAGGTTCCATTAGGGACATGCATGAGGCTGTCTAATCCTCTCGCATGAGCTAGCCGCATCGAAGTAAAGTAATTCCTAGCCTTATTGAAATCGTGACCTCTAGCAGAAAACTGTTGAAATTAAATCACTGATTTCTCCAGTGGCTCTGCCATTGTGAAACGTTATAAAACTTGGATAGATTTGTCAATGCCCATAAGATTTACAGTTTTGTGTGAGTTATGACCTGGTGCATCATTCTACATTAGGACATTTTCCCCAGAACAACCCCTGATCTGGCAGACAAGGAACTTTCATTCTCTGAGCACGGTGTATTTTGAGTTGTTCAGGAAATATTTAATGATGTACCATCAACGAGGATTATGGGGACATTTTGCAGCCAGTTTCAGTTAGAGTGGTGAGTTGTGCAATCTCAAATTCACCAACATAAGTTTCTTTGAACGTTCTTTCAACGATGGAGGTATTCATGAGCCCCCTTATTCTCAACACAGTTCGATCAGAGTAAATCGACGGTAAAATTTATTCATGTTGGAATTTCAATATTTTCTTAAGTGTAACATTTAGCCAAATTTGTTGTTCGTATAATGTTGGCTTTTGATCAATTGAAGGCTACAACACGGACATTTTTATCAAATCTTCTTCCAGGTTGAATTATGAGTGCTTTCTCACTGATAAGTTTATCTCAGTGCAGCTTACTTCATTATCAAAGTCGGATAGGATCATTTCTCTCACGCTGCCTCTTGTTATGAGACCAATTTCGAACAAATAATCGGGAAACAAGCTGTCATTCACGAAAAGAATAAAGAATACTTTTATCATAAGAAAGTGTTCCTTGGGCTCGCACAAGGCGATTTCTTTTGTCTTTAATAAATTAGTGGAATTTTCCTGTTCCCTGCAAACAGTTTTTCACCATGGCGAAAACATTATGAATAGTTAACAACTTTGAAATCCAGGTCACGCATTCGAAATAAACTGAACGGTTTTCTATGCAGAGTCTACCATTCACTGTCAGTAGTTTGTCGAACTGTTGGACAGCATAGTTTTCTCCATACATGTTTGCTCCATTTATGGTTCCTTTTGATCAGCAGAAACACGTCAGGAAGTTGGGAAAAAGAAACGATTCTAGTAAAATCAGCTTTCATTTCTCAACAGTAAAACCAAACATGGTGAATCTTGCCTTCGCTGGTTTAACAACCAGTCAAGTTTAGAGTACAACGAATTTCAAGCTTGTAAACTCCAGTCTAATCTACCACAGTGCACAGGGTCACAGACTCACTTATCATGGACCAAAGCAGAACTGAAGTGAATGACTTCAAGTTCTATGGATTTTTATATTGCAACCTTTTACTATGATATACCACTGAATGTTTAGGGAAGCGGAATAAATTAGGAAGAAAAACATTCATCTAGCGAATTTTGACAGCACCTGTATGAAAGCATTGAAAAATTCATCGTTAGTTCATGAATGCTATTTGTTTCAAAACCACAAGTTTATTCACCAATACGAAAGGGAAATCAGGCAAAAGAAGTCTTGCACTGAACCCATTATTCCAACAATCCTATCGGCCTGACTCGGGATACTAGACGATCTGTGCACAATGAATCATCGCATGAGTCAGTAGGACACGCATCCCCCTACCGGACAATTCTTAGATGAAATATTCAACAACGGACGGAATCATTTCGAAAGAGACCACTAACAGAACTGTTGGGAAGTACCACTAAAATTCTGGTCACTCTGACATACTTGCACACATTGCCAATTGCCTCAAAGTGGTTGATAATCTGTGGCTTTGGTGGGACACGTTCCGATAATGGGGACTCTTTAAGCTTACATGCTGAGCAGATAACCAGGCAGATTCGTGCGCATGTCAGTTTGAAGTAAGCAAACAGACAACCAATAAGTAAAATAAAGCACACAAATGAACAGCTTTGTGAAAACAAAACATATCCTTAGTTTTTCCCTTGTTTTGTCAGGGAGATTTATGGCTCCGTATGTTCCCTACTTCTTTTAACATGGAGAACAACTCCGATTGTTCCGCTTTCGCCAACACTGACGGACCACATTACCAGTTACAGCCCATCCGTTCGGATGTTTATTGACCAGCTGGTTAGCCGAGATGTGACATTTCCAAAATGAAAACCCATGTTGTCCGTTCCCCACTATGCAAATAGGCTGGATACTTTTATCTGACAGAGCCACTTTCACTATGTGTATGTCGAAAACAGACAGTTAGTCACTCCCAGTAGACTAAATAATTGAATCTTCTAAGTAATTCAAAAAACACCACAAATTGTTACCGTCATTTGGCAAACAGTAGCCGTGGCTTAGTCTGATAACTCCATACGAATGATTTTCAGATAAGTTTGAGTCGTAATTTCTATATAATACTTGATCTAAAGAGCCAATTACTTTGGATGACCTTTGCAAACCCAATAATGGCCCAAGTATGTCGAAGCATTTCAAGTGTTTTCTGATGATGGTTTCAAAAACTTGAAAACATAAACCTTTTCCAAAAAATCATCAACTTCCACGAATTCTCACGGATTACGTAACTGTGCTGGTGCTTCCATTCAAAGTAGCAGTCCAGTTATTATCCACTACTACCTGAGGTCCAAATGTGTGCACCCAAACCCCAGCTGGAATAAACAAAAAGTTGCCACGATGATATTGAAAGCGAAAAAGTATTTCGGAAAAAGTATTGTTGGCACCAGGAGCCTGAATGGTATGTAATGGAAAATTCACTTGCATTTTTCACATCGAAAAGTCGGATGACGCGAGCCGGAATCGAATCGGCGATTCTCCGCATACCGGGCAGATGCTTTACCAGCTGAGCTATCGCGGTCCAGACAGTCCGGTGTGAATAACGTTAGTGAATAATCTATAAGGCGCAAATCACCATTCCAATGATACATAGTATCTGTCCTGGTTTTAATCATTGCGCTAGTCTCGTCGGTCACTTCCCAATATATACGATTCAGGCTTCTCGTGCCAACTATACATTCTCCAAATATATTTCGATGTCCAATGGATCACATTCATCCGTGTGCTGTTCGCCCCATTGGGAAGTAACCGACTAGACCAGCCCAATGATTAAAACCAGGACAGATACTATGTATCATTGGAATGGTGATTTGCGCCTCATAGATTATCCACTAACGTTATTCACACCGGACTGTCTGGACCGCGATAGCTCAGCTGGTAAAGCATCTGCCCGGTATGCGGAGAATCGCCGATTCGATTCCGGCTCGCGTCATCCGACTTTTCGATGTGAAAAATGCAAGTGAATTTTCCAATAAATATGTATTTCAAGCTAAAGTAGAAAACGTGATCCGCCCTATCAAAGTTGCACAAACCATCATTCTTTCTAGTTCAAGGGTTTATAGGAACTTCCAACAGTCTGTTTCCAGTTCACGGTAGGACCAATCACTATCATTAAGGTGCGATAGAATCAAATTATCTACTTTCCGACCACTAACCTCAATTATTATTTCATTTCTTCTACTGCTCTGGCAATATTCCCTTATGGCACTATTTTTCATCTTCGTATTGTAAACGTAGGGATACCTTAAACAATATCCTCTCGAGCCATGAAAACCAAACAGTTGATACGCTACACTAAATATCTTCATGAAAGTAGGCGGCTTGCGGTCTGTCCACCTAGTCACCTGTAGCTGTGCCTCCTTTCTAATTTTGTCAGTTCCCTGTCGCTAAGCCAACAAACTGTGGAGTACTCCACGGTCAAAGACAACGACAAGTTTCCTTAGAACACTTCGCCCAGTTATCTGAATACTATAATCATAAATCAAACCGTCCGTAGGCACACCTTGACCATAGTTTATTTTGTAAATCAGAATATTGGTTGCGACGTAGCACTATTTATGCCCTGAACGATTTTGCTGCCTGAGGGCATGGAACTAGAATGAGACTGAACTTTTATGACATTTATACGACTAGGAGAAACTATACAATAAACTCCAGAGATGTTTACTGAAAGGACACTAAGGCAAACCAAAACCTGAAATTCAACTTCATCGGCCTTTGAAATATAAACGTGATCAGGTTCAAATGCTCTTCTGCAGAGCGAGACGGATTTGCACAGAAAAAAAGAGTGACAACGAAATATCACATCAAATGATGACTTGGACTAGCACTTACCAAAAATGTGACGCAGCTGACAACAGAACAGTTCGTCTAACCACCCGAATTCTTGCATCCTCAGTGAAACAGCATCAATATCTGCACACCGGCTCTAGGCTGATTTACGAGCTTTAAACTAGTTACTGCGCAACCGACGTGAGTCAGACAAAGCGACAGTTACGAAGACGAGTGACTGAATATCTAAATTGGGTCCTACGTGTCGTGACATAATCAAGATGAAGTCAAGAGCATGATAACAACGTCAACAACCAAAAGTTGTCATCGTCAGCTGTCGATCATCACCTTTTGACGTCGCAACATCCCACCGACCGAGAACCTGCATTTCATGTCAAGTTATACTACTGCGGTTTGCTAACGGAACTGCCATAAGCCGACGGAAACCCCCATTGTGTCAGTCGATAACTGCCCGTTAACTTCTCTTTACTGTGGTGATGTAATTTAACCCCTTTTTGTTCCCAGTAATTTTTGGACACTACCGTTTTGCACGAACCCAGTTGCTTGCTTTCCAAATCTAGATTGGCTGTAGTCTCGACTAAATGAGATGTATCTCGTAGGCTGTGTCTGGAAATCATGATTCTACTGGTTCTAGCAATGTAGCCAACCACTTCGCTGCTGCATGACATGGAGAGGTGCACATATCCAAAATTGGTCTCACGGGAGCACCGTCTTAGTGTACCACTGGTAGGCAGCATAACGTAGGAATTGTCGTCCCAGTTGGCTGTATCCTTTTAAAGGTTACAGCATCGATCATTCCTTTCTGTTTTAGTGAATTCACTGTCTTGGGGATTGACTATTCTCTCCAAATGGTTCTGTTCTTTTCGGATGGGTTCTTTGTAAACTTGGAATTATCATTCAGTATCGCCTTCATCTTCACCATATAATCCGGTTTATTAAAGGTTACAATAATCGCTCCTTTATTTGGTCCTGACAACATTACTTCTCCGTTAGCCTGCATATCTTTCAGGAGGTTCAGGTGATCTAACAATAATAATCCTTTCGTCGAAGGTCTATTTTCACGTTATTAATAGCACTCGTTCAAAATGGTGGACTTGAACTTCTCTAACTCTGGTAAGGAGGACAGAATGAGACGCGGGAGGTGATCAAATAGGCTCTCAAATTCAACCTCCATACCCAATTGTTTAGTTTTATTTGGTTGGACAGCAAACGTTGGGCCCTAGGGAGAGAAACACGAGTAAAGTCCTTTCCAGAATTACAGACGGCGAATTATGGACGAATCTTTCTCGACCTGAAGGTAATTCGTCAGCTGGTTGACGCGTTTTCGTAGATTAGCATGTAACCGCTCGACTTACCTCCCAGCTGTTGACTGAACATGAGCAACGGACTTACTCTTTTATTCTGGGGTCAGTTCTTTCAGCATTTGACGCGACTTCACAAAATGAAGCTCCTTTTCTGGCACGCGACTTCATATGTTACCTCTCTCGTTAAGCACTTGGCGACGCAGGGAAGGTGGTAATGTTAACCCGATTTCTCCTCAGAATAGTTTGACATTGTTTGGTATATTCTGAATTGGATGTGTACTCATCAAGAAAGTGAAAAATAGCCTCTCTTAGCTCCAGCTTTGTATGAAAAGTACCGTTTCTCTTTATTTCACTAATCCTGCAGTACGCACCATGTTGAGATGCAACGAAATTGTCTCGGAAATAAGTCGTGCTAAGTTGTGACTGTGGCTTTTCTCTAAAATAATCTCCAGAACAGCGTGTTTCGACAGCCAAGTTTGGAGAAGATATTTTACCATGGGAGAAGTGAAAGTACTGGACACATAATCCATCACTCTCTGAAGAGTTCTATGGCACCTCACTGAAGTTAAATTTCAACGGTGTTCCAACGTCCCCGGAGAAGTAGTACGTATAAAATACATTCGAATTATGCATACTGATGAAGTTTTCAGTTGTGGATTTAAGTCTCCAATTAAGTACCAGCAAAATGTTCGTCTTCCGGAGTTCTCCCACATTCTTTTCTTTATCCGCTATATCCTCTGCAGTTCCAAACGTCTACTGGGTACCTAACACCTGGCGCCTAGCATACAAACGGGTTTTGCCCGCTGTCATACTAATTTCAATTACTGCACAAAGACCTCTTATAGACGTTTTCTTTGAACGAAAAACAATCATCCATATCTGGAAGAAAATGCATGCAATACTTCTTAAAAGAGATACAGATGGTAAAAGGGTTCCTTTGTTACTATCAAACATAAATTTTTATAAGGAAGGCAATCCAAACCAAACAAAATTCGAAATTGGTTTTTCTGGTCAGGTCATGGAAAATCGACCGTACCACGGATCTTGCTTGTCGTCGCGGAAGTGCATCTCCTCCGTAAAGAACATTTCATAAACGAAAGCACAACTCGTAAACTGTTGACATAGATGTGGCAAATCCCAAAAATATATGACTTACCAGAATTACACAAACCTGACATTCCCTGAGGCCAGTTCTATCTATGAGAAATTCCTCTCCGCTTCAAATAACCTAATGGTCATCATTAGGCTGATCAAAGCCCATTGATCAAATCGTCTGTAAAAGATACTTTCGAAATGGTGGGTCCGCTGAGAAATCTATATAAAAAAGGGCAAATGCATAGCTTCATTTGACGTCGTCTTTGTTTACCAAAGTACTATTCCTAGAAGCTACACGTTCAATCTGTGGTCATACTGGAAATAGCTTATAGCCGGTTCTTCCATTCTTTGAATACTGCTACTACTACGCAATACGAATATTTCCTTTTCTTTTCAAGGGACATTATACAGGCAGATTGATATTGCCGTAACCAGAAGTCCTTTGGGACCTGTTCGTGCTGATTTGTTCCCGGCGTAATACAGAAAAGTTACCATACTGTCGCCAAAGTAAAACTGCAGAAGAAGAGTCGACGAGACTTTGATCATAACCGACAACAAGGAATAGACAAGACTGTCCCAGAAGTAATGAAAGCAAAACATCCCAACGTCCATTTTTCCAGACACAAACCAAGGTGAACAACGCTTTCATCTTCCTCGATTTCAAACTGACACGAATACCCAATAGATCAATCTCAAGGTTAGTCAACCACAAGAAAACGTGGACAGGCAGAAATTCGGACTTTGCGAGCTACTCTCCTTTATCCAACAAGCATGGCCTAGTTCGTACCCTTTTCAACCGAATCAGATGGATGTATTCTGATGGCCCAGCCGCTAATAAACTCAGTCTGATCCAAACAACTTGGAGAAACCACGGATATCCAGGTGCATTATTCGACAGACACAGCAACATAAAGCCCATTAAATCGAACACTTCATCGGTGCCACGAACGGAGGTCACAATATTCTCTCTATTTAAGAGTGATGACGTCACCTAAATACTGTGAATAAGCTTAGGATCAACCGTGGCACGAGCTTGGCAAGCCGCTAAACCAAAAACCATCTTCCGCACTAAAACTATACCGATCCAACCGTACAAAGAATGCCCATCTCAGTACACCACTTCACACATGATTTGCCAATTCGAAACTGGCTGTGGACTCATCTACGTCGGTCGAGCAGAGGGCAGTTGCGTAATCGGATTTCGGACCAAATTCCTGAAATGGTACAAATCTCAGCTGACCCTGCGAAGTCAAAGACCTAAGTTCGACGACTTGAAGGAGCATGACTATTATCAATGGCTCAACATTTACTGATGATGCAAAGTCAAATAGACAAAGAAAATGTTTTGGATGAATTACAGGACAGGAAATACGAAACTGCTCAGACTGACCGAAACGATAGCAATTAAACGATGGAAGTCAGGGTTGTGCGAACAGAATAAACTTTATGAAACAGTGTTTACCATGGTGAGAAGCATTCGTAACTTTGTTATCATACTTTCGCCCATACATAAGGTGTGACGTTAATTGTTGTGCATGTTGCTTATTGAATACAGATACAGCGAAATTGTCTTGGACATAAACCATACTATACTGTGACTCTGACTTTCCTTTTCAAATTAACCTTGGGAAGCGGGTGTTCCAACATGGATTGTTTGTTGACGCAAGAATGGATTGCCGTATTCGGCAGCTTCCTTTTGTGTTTATTCATTAATTCACCTGTTCCAGTGGAACTAAGGTGCACTTATCGCACGAACAAGTGCTTGTCCGAACGCGTTCATGAATACCACCCGGCTTGGCTGACCACAAGAGCAATTAGGATAAGTACGAGTAACGTTGAAAGACCACAACTTGTTGAGTCAAACAACTCAGTGGAGGTGATAAACGCTTTTGGCACCATTTACAAAGTTGGGGGCAACCCATCAGTGCGTGCCAAATATCGCCTCTTAGTCACAGCTGAAACCGGGATTGTTCACCTCTACTCCCGTGGCCCACTTCTTGTTCGCGAACACGTTTACAACCACTTAAACATTCTACTCTATGATCATTTTCTCAGCCAAGTGCACAAACAGATTCGGATGGTCATTCCCCTTCTCATGCTTCGCGAGTTTGAGAAAGAATAAAAGTGACAAGGTGACAAAAATATCCTCAGTCAATTATTTCTACAATCCTTATCGTTTAGGCTTCATGAAGTTTGCAGAATGACTTGAAAACACTGTTGTAGTAATCTCAATCGTCAAGCTGGGCATTAAATCGGAATAATGTTCGACACCGTGACAAAGTATTTATAACGCTTCCATCCGAAACAAAGGACTATACGGTCAAGTACTTGACCGCTACTATCCTTACCGGCTTGTGTTTCTTTACCCGCACAACCACCGAACTTGAAGTGACACATTTGTTGGAGACTACCAACAGGCAAATTGAAACTAACAGAGAGATTTTACCGTTGTTTAAGAGTAACGTTTCCATGGGGCGAAGTAAATCAATATACCAGAACGCTAAAATACATAAATAACTACGTGAAACCTTTAGCTAAATTTAGGAATGTTCTCAAAGTGTACCCTTTTTGATCTCAGAATAATTTAGAACTAGCAAGCAAGCATCGACAAAATATTTCATCGATAGCTCCATCGATAAAACTAAAAGACCGTGTCTGAGTCTCGTGGCATTTGATTGAAATTTAAACGATAGAATTTTTGACTGCACATGGTATCTAACATTTCACTGCATCTGGGAGAATTTTGTGGGTGAGTGATAGGGAGCGGCCAGTAAATTCTCAAATTTCCAGTTCTTGAATTCTTCATACTTTCACCGTATTTATCACAGCTAATAAGTTTACGTTCTGAAACAAACACTCAACTAAAACCCTTATTTTTCTCTCATGGGTTCCACAATCTTTGAAATAAAGTAAATTATATTAATTGTGATTCACTTTCTGTTTTATTCATTAAAAATAGTTGGTAAATTATCCCAGGAAGAGTGCCGCGGCCGCCTAGTGGGTGCCTAATGGGGAACTGATGGACTGTGGCAACAATCGAACCCCGTTATAGATTGTCACTCTAATAATTCATAATTAGAACACCTTTTCGGAAATAAACAACTAGCTTCGGTGATTCCTTCTCTATTCTTTACAAATCATATGGGAAATTATTGTGTTGCAAGCTGTAAGGGTCATTTGGATTGGACATTGTTTGTGGGAGGGGCTTGTGGCTAGGTTGACGTGTTGATCAGCACCACTAAGTTGTGACCGTCACACGGTTCGGAGCTGAGTCACTGGGGTGGGTGTGGTCTATTTGTGGCCAGGGTAATTGGAGGGCTTGGACAAACTTTTCCCCATGTATACGGGGCAGGTGTGAAAAGACTCATACTAATCGGCTCTGCGGTGGCCAGTGTTTATAAATGGATGTTTGTGGCAACTGGGGGACTCGATGAACGATTCGGAGTGCTAAATCTACGTATATCCAATCACCTGAGTCCACCAGGTGCCCAAGAATGTCACTCCCTATGGTTTTTGTTCCTCCGAGGTTGAGACACTCTGGACAGTCTTCCTTAATTCTTTTGGATAATTGCCTTGACGTTCGGTCAACTCAGGTCGCATTACAATGCACCCGAACAAATAGGTTATCATTGAGATGACCAACATTGACAACACAACCTTATTAGAATTTCGGCTAATCAAAGAGCTTGTAAATGCACAGGAAACACGTGCTGAGTTGAATGTTCCACTCACTCACGTGTTAATAGTCCGTTGACAAGGTCCGATATGGCATCTTCGATGAATGGCACAAGGATGAACAGTTTCCTCTTGGGGACAACTTAATCTGAACCACACTTTGGTCTGTCTTTCAGATTTCCTTCTACGAAATGCTCAGAGTAGCCATTTTCCCTGAGACAGTCTTCAATTAAGTCTCGTTCTTTTCTTTTGGTCTCTTGTGAGCATACCTACCTTAAACGCGAAGCTAAGCTCCGAACTAGGTTCCTTTTGTGTCGTGTAGATAAAAACTGAGAATAATTATCAAATTTCGATAGTAATCTGTTGGTTCCCAAAAACGGAAGGAAATAATTACAAGAGTAAACACACGGCCATCAGGCAAACTGACGACCTTTTCCGATGGAAAAGGATAAGGTGTTGGAAAAAACAATGTACAGTGGACTTCATCTACCGGACCTCTAAATATCTGCCCCTAAAAGTGCCAAATATGGAATAATTATCTGCCTATTTTCCTCATCAGTCTGAATCGGATGCACTTTACGGCATCTTACGTACTGTCGCTCAGATCTGCCAACTAAGTGATACTACCAGCTCGGTCACGCTTGTAAAGTAAATTATGAATTCCGTTCAGCATACAATGCGATTGATTAGTTTGTTGCATCTTTCGTGTATCAAATCACTTACTGATCGACGTGTGTTTTGTGCAACCATTGCCCTTAGTCTGTGAAGGTGTCTAGGAATACCCGTATTGATAAACTATCCATTAATTAGCATTGTTCCGACTTTCTGAAATAGGTTGCGAAAACGGAAGTGGCTACTGCTATCAGTTATACTGTAATTTAATGTTAAAATGTCAATAATTTATTTCTACGTACTACAGGAAAAAGTGAGGTAACACCGTTTCGGTAATTTTCAAGGGACTTTTTGGCATTCTATAGTGGATCCTGCAGAAAGACATTTCATATTTGAAGAAGTTTCAGTAGAACGCTCGTCCCAGCCGAAGGATAATTAGTTGTCAACAAACAGCCGGTACTGCGAGTGAGGTTGAAGATGGTACTCGGCAAACACAGATCTTGGTTTGCAGAGGGTTGCGACTACAAACTGATAATTGCGGAAACCTGTGTATTCTACGAAACCAATAAAATGAACTCTCCTGGCTTCATTTCGACACTCGAGTAAAACCAGCGTGGTTCAAACTGATAAGTATTCCGCAGTCTATATATGGTAACCCGGAAGAGGAAAGTTCGCTTCAGTTCAGTTCGAACAATCGGTTACCATGTGTTCGGTGTACCAGTCCTCACAACTCTCAGTCAGAGGATCACTTGATCTGAATTGAAAGCAAACAAGGTTAGAAAAAGGAAAAAAAATGAAAATCTTACTATCAAGTCGATAAAGAATGAGTGTGTTTATGTGTGAACACATGAACACTGATGATTTCTAGCATCCCATTAGGCCATCTAGTGTATTTATTCGCTAAGTGGATGCATCACTCAGACCTACCCCACGAAGAATTGCACGTCCTACAAAGCCCACGTAGTTAACTCTAGGCTTTTAGTGTCGTCACAGACTCGCCACTGTTGCTTGTATTTCAACCGTTACCTACCACAGTTAACATTACGTGCAGGAGGAATTTAATTCGAGGACTTTTGCAACAAGGGTCTCAACTAGTTTTGTCTGGTGAGCTTTTATATTCCATTTACTGATTTGTTTCGTGTGCTTTATACTTAAGCCTAACTTTACCATTGCTAGTACGATATTCCCACGAGATTCGCACAATACCACGGTGGGGGCGTTGTTCAACTACCGCTTGTCCTTGCGCATCCGCCACCCGCAGTGACTTTCTTTCTGAATTGTACAAACGAACTGAGATACGGAGAGCGGATGCACGACATGGAAGGAGCTAATAATGTTTGGCAGATCCTCCCTCTCGGTCCATTTATAATCACTAGAAACAACAGAAATAGCTCTTGCTTTGGTTCAAACATCTCAAAGCTGCATATTAGTTTGATTCGTAGACTGGAACACTAAAAGCCTTTCTAGTTTTTGGAATGAAAAATTATTGACCAAAATTTCAAGTGCACGCTCAAAGGGAAAGAAAATCAGTCATCGCGTTTGAAGCCGTACGACGCCAAATAGTAAGCCATGAAGTATATCTTCATCAACCTACACAATCGGAGGAATGTTCATGTGGCTAGATGTAGAGAGAGCGGACTAGTTAGGCACAAAAAAACTGATGTGAGACAGACTTTAGGGTGGTCTAAAAACGAATGTGTTCTCAAAAGTAGTATGAAACAGACGTTGTTACAACCGGTAGTTCTGCGCGTATTTTAATTAGCATTAGTTTTTGATGGACATTTTGACTTGTGCCACAAATGTCCACTCTCTATCTCAGTAGCATAACAAAGCAAACAGGGGCTACCGCATCATGTGTTTCGTAGTCATAGACCATAACGATTCACAAAGTTTTGAAGACCCAAGTTCCACTGAAAACATTTACACAAACCGGTTTCAAATTATAACATGCAAAAGTGAAGCTTTATTCAGAGATGAAGTTGCAATACCTGTAACATCCATGTTGATTGAAAAATTTCTCTTCTGCTTACCTTCATACACTTTCTGACTAATTTTGGACTGCTTTCTTCAACCTAATTAGTGCGGACACTGTTTCGTGGTCGACAACTAGTCTACGCTTGATGCATTTACTTCTTCTTTTTATGGTCGTGCTTTCCGACTGTAATTAGTTTTGCGGACTGTTGGTACGGTAGTGAGTCGCACTGACTCAAGACAGTTTTGTTCAATTACTGCCCGATTTCACTTTCTTGCTTACTTCGGCTGATCGTACACATTCAGCTCATTTACGCTGATTTTTGGCTGTCAAGCTAAGGAATTTGTTCTTTGGGCCTGATTACGCATGGAGAACTTATTCTATTTGTTGGGACTTCAGGACTACACCTCAGCATTGTTAATAAAGTGTTCTCACCAGATTCGAGCAACGCTACAAAGACATCAGTTTTCAAATACCGGCAATCTTTGTATATCCTTCACTCGTAGTGACATTGCTTCTGAACCATACAGAAGTAAGGGGCTTACTGCTGCAGCAAACACTCAACCTTTGATAGATAAAGGGATGTCATGTCGACACCACAGATAAATCATAACGAGTCTTCTGTATGCTTAGAGGTATCTTGTCCGAAATCCGACGGCCGGGTGAAATGCAGCTGCCAAGACGACGGAACTTGTCTCCCCGGTCTATAGTCCCCTCAGATACTGAAAGATATGGAGTTGGACCAACCCAGTCCTGCAACAGCATCTTGCATTTCGCAGGTGCAAAATGCATATCAAACACTGCTACGCAGTTATATACTCTTCCCAGGAAAGCCTTCAAAGTTCCTGGATCTTAGCTTAGAAGAACTATGTAGTTCGCATATTCAAGATCTGACACTTCTTCACCCAAGGAAGATTCAAAACCACAAATCTCACCTGGAAAACGGTAGCCTCGAGAACCATGTCAATCACATAGGCGCAAAGGAGAATGGGGACAGCCCTGACGTACACCACTATTTGCGATGAACTCAGGTGAAAAGTAGCCGTAGGCCCAAAGTCCACTTCGAATAGAACTGTAAAGGGATTTTACGATCGAAATGGGCTCCTTTGGTACACCCTTCGACAAGAAGCTATGCCAGAGGACAGTTCGTTCGACTGAGTTGAAAGCTGTTTTGAGATCAAGAAAAACAGAAATATTGGGCTTATGGAAAACGTGCCCATTTTGTCAAATTTGTCTAGGAATGAGGGTGCGACTAATTCAACCTCGACCACGTCTAAAACCAGCTTGATTCTCAAATGAGCGTTGTTTGCGAGAGTCAGTTAATCGGCAGATGATAATACCAACAAAAAGTTTAGGTGCGATGCCAGCCAAACTTATTCCCTTTGGTTTTCACAGTAGGATCTGTCGCCCTTCTTATTAGCCGGTGCTACCATTGATTCACACCAACTTTTGGTACCGGTTTCTTCTCCATTTCAACCCGAGGGGTGTTGTCAACTCCAATAACAATGCTGAGCCACCTTCCTAGAAAATAGTAGAGGCAATCCATTCGGTCCAGAAGACATGTCGTTTACGATGGCTTATTTCACGGAGACCTTCCGCTTCTGACGGAGGATAGGAATCCACAGATAGACCATCGTGACCATCATGCTAGTTAGAAGATCCATCGTGAACAAAGACCTATTACGCTGCTTCTCAAAATGCTCTGCCCAACGAACTATAGGACTGTGCTGAGTTTGAATCACTGGGCTGTTGGCTTCTTTGATCAATTCGCTTACGTTTAGCTTTCGTGGACCGGCATTCCCAATCAGACGGAAATAACTGTGGCTGTTGTCAGTCACTGCAGCTTTTTACATCTCCCTAAACTTGGAATCTGCCACTGTGCACGGTCATTTTTTAGGCTCCCAATCGGTTGGCATTTAGGGCATCACATCTGGAATCCGGTGGAATCAATCTGCGCACTTGTATTCGTGCAACTGACAATACATATATCCGTATTTTCTGTGTGTCGCTAGTCGTCGAACCTCGGTCAGTGCCAGCAGCCTCAAGTAGAACCTGCTTGATCTCCTTCCGTCACTTATCTGGATTCCAGGCTTCTGACCGCATCTAAAAACCTGGCGGATAATTCTGCTTGGCAAGTAGACTGGTGTTTATCGCCTAATAGCAGCTGAAGGGAAGGCTGGTCTTGGCGTTGCTCCGAACACGGATGAGACGTAGGCTGAAACCTGCTCGGACAGGAGCGTGATGGGTGTCTAAAGACGTAGACCGACAGTCTTGATTTTGATCCGCGCCAGCGGTAACCGATAATAATGTGGTCGATTTGAGTTCAGCGCTGTGAAGGCGCGAGAGGACGTCAAGTTAGAGTGAGAAATTCCGACTTGTTATGAATAGTCTGTTATAGGAACATAACTGGTTGGATTGTTCACCGTTACCAGTCTGACCATCTGGAACACCACCTGTACGCCTCTCCGTCCAGTCTGGGCTTCCAACATGAGCATTTGCATCACCAGTGACAACCATTTCGTCCGTGAAGAGTATTCTGCTGAGCTGTTGGGACAGATCGTTGTAAAATTCGTCTTTCGCATCAGAAGAGCAACAGTCAGCAGGGACATTCAAAAAAATGGCAAACATGCATCGAAGCTTCAGGCTGGTGCGGCTGGCATGCACGAAATCATTCAGTCGAGCCGCACACTTATCACTACCGACTGGGATCAAGTCGAGCAGTGCATGATCAGCTCTCACGTTGGACGGGGCAGCATCCGTTGGGCTGGGGGCTGCCTAGCTTAGGCGAGCGACAGCTACTCAATGAAATGCAGTGACTTCTCCCACAGTCGACTGAAACCCCAGGTACTCCACTCCTACGTCCACCTAGTGAACGTTTTCGATTGGGAAACTGCTTCTATCCGTGTTTATTTGCTCGATTGTCCTCTTCAGAGGGGTAATGGGTAGAATCAGATGTTGCCCATTATCTGATTCAGAAAATAAATTTCCTCTGTCCTCACCTATCTGGCTTAAGGAAGCCATCTTGCACAACCCTTTGATTCACGGAGCCACGCAAGCCACTAAACCACGTCAAGGTGTTGTCTCGTCATGCTGAAGTTCCATCTACGCTGGTGGTAGGAATCCCTGTCTGAAGACTTTAATTAATGCATCGTTTTGAAACATGTCATGGATGGGCTACTGCTTGCGATAATAAGTGAAACAGAACACCTGCTGTTCTACTCATGTCTATTCATAACATGAAACAACTTCATTAATTATGCGTGTAACCTCCTCTCCCACGTGAATACAGATGCAAACCGGAAGAAAACAGTAAACACGAAGATAAAGTTCGAGTTTTCTTTCCACGACGTTTAGCAAGTGTATCATTCATCGTAAACCCTTGTTTTTGATATAGTTTTTGGATGTTTCACAAAGCACGTGTTCTTTTTTATCAAACTCCCTGACAATTTTGACTGCTTCTTTATCGTTCACCTCGGTTTTTCGCCTTTGATCGTTCAGCTGATCGGGACTCATCTCAAGATAATGTAGCATGGGATGTACAAAACGAGATTTGGTTTGAAATTATATTCGTTTATTAAAATAATATGTATGAGTAGTAACAAATTAGAGTTTTACATGATGCAATTCATCCTGCCGTATGAACGTTCAAACCACGGAAAACCGTGAAGGCCCTTTTCCGTCCTTGTTAGTAATCATCAGCCGTGCGCATCCACCAAGCCCCCAACCGGGACAATGAAAGTCCATACAGCACGACGAATCATATCTTGTGAAATAATATGTAGCGTAGTATAAAGTCAAAGAAATTAATACCAAAAAAGACTCAACAAAATGATGCACTGTTCATTATTTTCAGGCAATGAAATTTTCCTATGTTGCTTAACATAATTTCTATGCGTAAAGGTTATATCGCATAGTTGTTAAAGTTATGGTAAGATCGCACAACTGTTGAGCGCCGGCCATTGAATGGGCGCCCGGTCGCGTAAAGGTCTGTTAGGTCGATTAAAAAAGTGAAAACAATGAACAATTCCTTACCTTTCATATTAGAAGCTTCAGTGCCCAAATTTATTAACTCAAAACGTCTGCAAAATCGAATGTTGTACGGACGACCTATATGCTGTATCAAATATACTGTTAATTAAACGGGGTTGTCAAGCCCCCTCGCAAATTTGTCTGTCTCCATTCTTACTGCTCCACGTGCAGAATTCTGATTTCCCCAAGGAATTAGCTTTAATTCCGTCTGGCATCCTGTGTGAAACAGTTGGTGACTACTCAGTGCTCAAACTATTCACCGTATGACGTCCCACTGTCCAATAAAGATGCAGTTTTATCAATGGTACTTTAACCGGATTTTACTGTGCTTTACTTTGCTCGAGAGCTTGACAAAAATGTGTAAAAATCTCTCAGATTCTTAAGCAGTAGAATTCATTTCATTGCTCTCATAAGCTAAGGGTAAGCTAAGTATATATCAGAAGAAAACTCTCTTCACCAAGTTGTAAAAATGTACAGTTAACAGAAGCCGAATAGTTCTACTCGGTTGTAACGATACCGGTGTTGTGTCTTGTTTGTTTGTTTATGAGATTATCGGATTCTGTTGGCTCATATTCAAGCTGAGAATGGACTTAAACTGAAGCTAAGTGAAAGAACTTGAACCGCCTAAGACACCGCGTCACCCATAAACCACGTTGGAACTAAACAAGATGGAAAGTGCACAGTAATAAAGGATGAAAATTCCTCTCGTTATAAAAGAGTCTCTCGAATCGTTTCACAAACCGGTCCTATGAGAGGGTGAATTTCGACAAAAATAAATTAAAGTTGCCGCAGATCTGCTACCTTCGAATACTACTTGATACATGCTGAATTGATGAAAGTGCTACTTGTTTTGGAATATCCTAATCATTTGCTTTGCGGGCGTAGTTTTTCGTCAGACGTTGATTGAAGAGTCTTCCTTGGTGAAGATATGAGAGAAAATAATGACGAATAATTGGATGAAAAAAGTGGAATAACCAGTAGATAAATACATTCATGAATTACAACGCTATGTCATGCTTGTTGACCTAAAATAACAGCCACGGAAACAGAAAGTACACTTTTCCTGATTTTTCCAGTAGCCGTCCTCATTTGTGTAACGACCTTCTAAGTGCGAGCAATTTTGAAGTTGTACTTGTTGTAACACTGTGTGGTGAGGATTGTGTTGTTGTGGTTTGACTGAAAATAGATCACGTGAACATGGCCGCTGTTTTATGTATCTGAAGTGTCCCACGATCAAGATAACTTGATGCTCCCGTATCCGATAGTTTTCAATTTCTCAGTTACCTGTTTACTCAGATAACAGACAACTAGGCACTCCGTTGTCAGATTAAGCGGTATGCACTTGCTGCCCACAGCTTCATTCTGGACAATTAACGCATCGCTTCCGGCCATAAATACGGAATTGTACCGGTCGTTTATTAAAAACCAACCACCGTTAGAGCGTTTGTTGTCTTGCTTCTCACCGTCCAAAACCTTAAGGTTTCTCAGTCAGTCAGTTTGACTGTGATACTGGAAATGTTCACAGGGCACATGAGGAACCAGAACATACATCCCGAGTGGCATGAAATAACTCGAAAGCCACACATTTAAAAGCACAATACAGGCAAGGGTTCGTTCGAACCTTAAACATGTTGAAATTATAAAAAAAGGATGAAAATGAGCGGGAAAACCAGTATTTCGGTTCAATACTGGATCAGTTGCCAAATCAATCAGTCGGCCGTACATTGGAGGGTAAAGGAGCCCGATGAGTGTCACCGCTGCACTAATGGTGACTTAGGTCGACAAAATAATCAAACGAAAAGTCAACGGTTTCGCCTCAAAAAGTGTAGGCTTTAGATAAACACACCTCATCGACACATTTATCTCAATGTTTCATGCTGGTTTATCTGCATCTTTGCAGAGTTACATTGCGTTAAAGCCCAGGAAATCTAATTCGGTGGTTATCAGATGTGCGACAGAAAACACAGCTCAATATCAATTCCATCAATCCGCAACCCTGTTTGCAAGTGAGACTATGAAAAAACTGCTCGTTCACTCTACCTTTGTTGTGCTTGCTGATGTTCATGCTTTGTCGGAGTGCAAAAACACGGTAAGAAATCCTTAAGCGGTTGTCCACAGAGTGCGTTCAGAATGTTACCAGCTCATGCCGTCATTGAGCCACGCACTAAGCTCGTCAAGTTAAGTAAACAAAACGAATAGATAAGCTCACCGATTTCGTGGACCTATTGAGGAACTTATTCATGTGAAGCCATCAATTCGAGAATTACGTCATTACTGCCAATCTACTGCAGCCTTATCACACCTTTATTTGAGCACTTTAATGACCAGATAAAACCAACAACAGCATTTGCGCGTGCCACCTTTTGCCCAAGAACCTATACTAGATTCCTTTGGAAGTTAATATCAAGTAATCCTGTTGACTGCTGACAAAGTTTTGGAATATAATTCTTTTCGATCTGTCAAGTTAGACTCCGCAATGCACTGTTTTGCTTGTGTTAAATTCTACACTTTGGCCGAAAAGTAGTGACATGGGCTTTGTATGTACGTCGTTAGATTTAACCATCCGAAAGGTTTGTTTCATAAATTTGGCAGTTCTCTTCTCTGTCTCTGTAAAACTCTTCTTGATTTATTCAATTTCTACAGCATGTCTACAGGAACACGTATTCCCTGTTTTTACCGACAGCCGATTAAACTTTGTAGGTTTGAACATACCGTGGTACTGAAGCCTCCTTTATCTTTCAGAGGTAAAATAGATTTAAAAATGGGTGTCATGCAGCCAAGGTGTCCCCAAATTATGTGTTATCCAGAAGGCCCAAGTGGTGTGAAAGTAACTGGTCTTATTCTTACTAGTTAATGAAAACAAAAGTATTATGTGTAATATTAAGCCATTGTACCAGCTGTTCTGAATTCTGAGCGAACACACCACGCTGAGAGGAATGTAAGCGAATTAGAAAAAGATAGGTCAGCAGAACAAACTATTTTATCCTGCAGTAAAACGAATTACCTTTTAACTCCAGCGTCAATTCAAACTGAACTATGGCTATAACTTATCCAACCAAAGATGCACTCGAATATTTCGTGTATGTAATCATTCGTAATTTGGACAAAAGGAGAATCAGGTCAAAGGCGAAGAAATTTTGCGCCATTCTCTCACCCGTTGATAGGAACAGACTCACAGGATGGTCGAAACCATGTCCCCCTTGGAAACATTGAAACAGTTTAAAGAATACTCAAATAATGTTGCTGATCATTTCAAGGACATGGAAACAATATCCTAGTGTGTCTTTCTTTCAGTGAATCAAAAAAAACTACAACTGTTTGATTTCAACTGGGTAGTAGTAGTATGAGTTGATATACAGATTCATTATTCATTCTATGAAGAGTGATAGTCAGCGGTGAATTTGACGTAACGTCTTACTGCCTCATCGATTTTCTACCGGTCCCTGACAGTTAAATGCAAAGAACGGATTTTATTAGGAACAAGCTGCACAGAAGATTTTACTGCCATTAAATAGTAAATTTCTTTTGCCTGATGAGAAGGGGCTTGTCAAGAGCGTACCTCTTCCTGCTGAAATCAGCTGCTCACAAAGTTCAGGCCGTTTGCCCACAGAAGTTATCTTCTGAGATGCACATGATATCACGTATCATTTTCAACTGAACATTTACACTACTATGCTTTCCCCGAACTGCTGACTCGCTACTACAGCGTTATTAGGAATGTCCACTCTTCCATTTTTACCAAGTTCTAAACAATGGCCTGAGATCTGTCCAAAGGATGGTACGCTTGTTTTCGAGAGAGACTTCATAATGTGAGGTTACGTCAGGTCTACTGATGAAGTCAGTGACTCGGAGGCCAAACAGGTCAACGATTCTGCCCGCCTTGTCGTAGCAGCCGTTCTCCAAGACACTGTTTGCTTACATTTCGGGTACATCCGTGAGAAATATCACATTGAGTTACGAGTGTCTACTACACAACATCATTAGTACGAACTCAGCGTATTTGTGATAACCTGTAGTATGCATAACGCACATTGGTAGATACAATATGGCACGTGAAATGCGAATTAAAGGGCGTGCTATTCGTGACTGCTGATTATCTAAATTGGGCTGCACAGATTTTTACTGACACATATGACCAACTCGATTATCGTCAGTATAATTCAAACGATGGGAGCCCAAGTCAAAAAGATGGCGTACATTGAGCAAAAAATTGGTACACGAGGGTTCACAACTTCAAATGAACCATCAAGGAGGTTAAGTCAAACATGAGACTCAGGGTCAATTCTAACAAGCAAAAATTCAGTTATCGCCAAGTGAGTTTACCTCTTGAGAATCCCATGAATAACTGTCATGCTGTCCGATTCATTGCAGACGTTCATGTCTGAAAGGTAAAAGAAAAGACGGTACACTAACCAGAGGTGGATGTTTTTGAATGTCTTGGGTTTACTACACGTCTCGCTCGTAGTAATACCTATCTTCAGCGCTGCTGGAAGTCGGGTTAGTGCGTCTGAGCTGTATGGAGTGCACAACAGTGGACCACGCGGAGTTCTGCTGCAATATCCAAGATGGCCTACCCGATGGAGTAGGGTGCTTTCAAAGGCGGTAAAATTTCATCTGCATTCCTTAACAGGCCCGACATAGCCTGAAGTGGTGCTCGCGTGGTGAATCGAGGGATTATGAGGGGCCCATAAACGCCATAACTGGTAAAGAAGGCAGTAATATCGCGTCTTATATGAGCCCACCAAAATCGACAAGGAATCGCACACTCTAGCATGCAGTGGCCCGTGTGACTCAACTCTGTGTAAGCTTGTTAGCACTGTGTCCATGACTACTCCCGGAACAATAATCCGCCGCAGACAGCTTGGCTGATTCTGGCAAAACACCACCTTTACCACTATCTTCAACCTTGAAGACTAACGTAAAAAATTCCAGTCAATTACTAATTCCTCCTGAACTCCACCGACAAAATTCAATGGCTAGCTCTTGCATCCTGCAAATTTTTGTAGTATGTAGAGTAAAAACATCCAGTTTTCTGTTATTTACCTTTATATTCACATGAATCTGAAGCAGTCGGCGAGCATTTTATGAAGTCTTCAACGAAAGTATTTGCCGATGTAAACTACGAAAAACTGCATCGATATTCGGAATAGAGTGATGAGCCTAGCAGTTTTCGGATTTGAGTAAACCACTTCACTGAGCTCGGTAAAACCAACTGACTAATGATTACATTTTTCGACGCTGTGCTTTTAAAATGCAGAGGCTTTCGAAAAGAAAAAGAAAAAAGATACTATAAATAATGAGACATTACATTGGTAATTTGATTTTATCATATTCTTTGCATCTGAAATCTGCCCCAGTGAGTAAATCTTACCGCGTACCAATATGGAATATCTTCTCAAAAAGGAGAGCTCTTGATCACGGACAGAATGCTTACCAGAAACTGTTAAAGAAAGAATGAACCCGCTAAACGTGCAACTGTTAAAGCACGGGATACTCACTGAACCGAAAATGAGACAACCCACTGCTGGGAAATCTTTCACTGAGCCATTAGCAACAGTGTTTTCTAAGAAAATCTGGTCTCGTTCCCAGTAACGCTTTGTAGAGTGAACAAGTGGGTGTGAGGACAAAACGGGTGATGGTACGCAGTACGGAAGAATGTAACATTTATGTCCTCCACGAACACACTATCGTCTAGTCTACGTGCATGACAAATGGATGGACGAGTGGATACATCCTTTAAATCCAAATACAAGTTGAGACAGCCTTGATTCCATAAAAGGCCGGTCAGTAAATCTTCCTCACCAGCTAAAAGTTTATAATACTGCGCAAACCCTCATTTTAACTTAGTTGTTGGCACCGTCGGCACTCTCTAACGGTTACTTACAGGGTTGATTTTGGCCACTACACTGTGTAAACGGCTTTTGATGCCTCAGAATTTTGACTCGTTACGCAACTTACCAAGGTCGCTCGTTGATTCATTCATTCTATTTGCATCTGGCACGGGGATTGCTTTAAATGAATGGTTGGCAATAAAATCATGCCTTCTGAAATCCCGGTAACAATTGGGCAAACACAATGCTTTCAAAACTGAAATCATGTTATTTGGGGTTCGTTGTCCGTCTTCGTAATTTTCACTTGATTTTTTCTGGAAATTATACTTATTCCAACTCCTTTTTCTCAAATCGATGTTTGTTGGTGTTGTTAAATAAACACCGTGGAAATGTGTCATCTTTGTATACACTTTGGACATCTGGCAAATGTCACAACCCGTTTGTCGTGCCTGTCCTACCTTTCACTCAACCTATGGATAATGACGTGTATAAAAAGGTGATTCATTATCTTTCTTGCTTAACATCGTATTTAAATTTCAATAGGGGGCCTACGTTTCAGAAACATCACGAAATGCGCACTCATTATTATGCCACACGGACACAAACTCTCCCACTAATCAAATATGGGGAAAAGAGGTGATGGAAGCCCCCCTCCTTGTAAAGTCATTATGAAACGGCAGCCCGATGTACGCAGCTGAACACACGACCGTCAAGCTCATCCTACACCCTGACTGCAGTCTCACTTTAGTCAAATCATCTTTTGAAAGGTAATGTCCGTTTGACACATCGTCCTGAAGTAAGCTTTCTCGCTCATCCAACCATCTATTCCGTCCACCTATTTGCTCTGTACTCATCCAGATTGTATTTGTCCATCTATCTAACCACCTCCCAGCTATTACGCTGGAATTGATGGGTTCAGAATTTTGATGGCAGGTGCGACTTGATGCAGGATATTTTACTAGAGGTTTAATGAAGCGTTGGTCAAGGTACCGGAAGATAATTTGGCTGGCACGTCACGTCGGATTTGAAGCGCGCTGTACAATCAAATCGATTTAGCTGGTAGAAAAGGTGGGGTGAAATAACCAGGTTTACTGAATTTGCCTAACTATATATTCCTTTTGCTTACTTACTTTTTTACTCAACGACAAAATTCAACACTTCAGGAAGCTGGCCGCGGCTAATAAAACGTTGCGAAATTTAGAGCTGACTGACAGGAATCAGACCCTGATCGTTATTGTCCAAAGTCCATAATGATAATCGTTTGATCACCACCGCCTGGAGGGTTAGTATTTGTTTCCGTTTCATATTTGAGGTTGGTGGATTGAAAGTGTTTGCATCTACTCATTCCTGATCGATTAGCTCCTACTGTTTTCAATTCGTTTCCCTATCTAATCAATAAAAGTATTGTCGGCACCATATATGCGAGGTCGGACCTCCTAAGCTTCTCTTATGCACGTAAGATGTTAGCATGAATTTGCATTGAAACAATAAAGAAAACCTTATCCCATGTTGCCACAACAGTGAAACATAGACACAAAGATTGGTCACTGTATTTTTAATTTTTATTACATGCTTGTACATGAGTGCAGTGCAAGGGGTATGCCTCATAGACACAGGCCAACTGCACTATTACGAATAACCGGCAACTAAAATCTGAGAATTGGAGTGATGGTCAGGCGTGGTCACGAGCCGAAAGACCGTGGTTTGCCGTCTACCACCAAAAGCACCCGGTGACGGCGGGGATTAGAGCCTTTGACCTCCGAGGTGGTAGTTAGACGTTCTCAACCACCCGACCACCGCCGGTCAATCACCCTCTCTTCACCTACCACTTTCACTGTAGCCAACAAAATGCGTTGAAGTAATCTATGCTAATGAATTTTTAGAGGGCCAATGGAAATTCACCGTTGATTTACTAACTTTATTTATCAAACAAAAACGGGGAAAGATACACTCCCTGACAACTGGTGCAGATATCACCCACGGGTAACTACAGCCGAAGGTCTACATAATTCGTTTTCCACACAGCTGACCTTTAAGTTTAAAGGAACCCTGTGTTTTTCTTGAAATGGAAAAAAGCGGATATTTCATCGTGTTCAAAGTTGTGTCAGTTTAGTTGAATAAAGAGGTAAACCAGTAGATATGCGCCAACTGCCACAAAATTTACTCGCTGCCAGTTTGATAGACACGGATAAATCCACACTAGTTGCATATGCTAATTTGAAGTAAAACGTGGAGACCCAAAGGACCAAATATACCAATGCTGACGACTCATTCAATTAAACCTTTGCTTAGCACGGCCCAACAATCTCTATGAATTGATGGAAGAACCGATGATGCTGTAAGTTTTTTTTTTTGTCCTAATCTTGATATCATGCATTTATATCATAAACGGATAATCCCTAGCTTACGATACTGATGATGCTTGTGGTTCAATGGGATATTTTCAGAATTATTCAGGTCGATGAGCTTGAGGTCTGCGTGAAGATCGTTCCATCATCAGTTGAGGGAGCCTTATTGGTGATACGTATTACTTGACCCATGATTATAAATTACGCAGTTCGTCGTTTAGACTCAGTCCTTGCCCATAACTAACAAACGTATCTCAAGCTATACTGACAGAAGACGGCATATTTTATAGCATTAAAAAAGTTTCCCCATTGATCATAAGTATTTGGAAATGACAGGATCAGGCAGCAAAACTGAAACATGGGGACATGCAAGTTCAGCATCATGTATGTCTTTCGTTCTTCGGTATCACGGGGAATTTTAGCTGAACAAGTTAGATTCAGTATAGCCGTTTCAGAATAAAAGAAACCACATGTAACGAGAGGTAAAATGTTGGAGCGTTTTCCGTGAGAAAATTTCTTCTAATGGCCTTTCAGAGTAGCGGTTGATCAAAAATCAACCGATGTAACCTTGATTTTTTGGCCAAAGATGTTCGCAGATTCGTACCTTTAAGTTCCTGCACAGGCAACAATGAAATGAATGTTAAATTTGACCTTGGCGGTCCATTTTTTATTTCTTAAGGATATTTCACTCAAACGTGCGTACACACCGAATTCATAAGCAGAAAGGATGTATATTTACGAATGAAACACTTTGTTTGATTCTGTACTTGCCAGTCATTTCATTTTATCTAAATTTTTGTTGAATTCCGCCATTAGTGGTGAAACTGCGAAAAAGAATTAGTTCGAGAGCACGAAGAAGCTTTTTGTGTTTCTCCTATTTGTTCACAGGAACTTGGCCATAACAAGGCACACAAAATGATGTCTACTCAAATGCACCTAAATGTATTAGTTACCATGGCTGGACTGGATGGAAACAAATTTGGATTGTTTTGATGCGGAATGAATAACTCGTGTAAATACCCCACTGAAGTATAAGATCGGAGAATACTTTCATTTCCGTCATCGCTCACACAAAGTCCACAGTTTAGTTTTTCTTGCTGAGTTATATTGCATTTTTACAGGACACCATGTATTTTATTATGGAGCAAACAGTGAGTAATTTCCATAAACATTCAGAGCGTATTACATCAATATATTCATGTGGATACAAAAAGCGTCGTACGGTATATAACAAAGGACGCACGTGTGAAGCTTACAGCAATCCGTCACTGTGAGGGCATGGGCTGACTCATCATCGATGAACAGCCAATTCTCGCTAGCCGTCGGCCCATCAAAGACTGCCCAAAATACTGTTCAAGTTTTGGGTGAAGAGGATCACGAACGACAGGACAACGGAGCAATAGGACGAGAAAAGCTTCCCGTCCAGCAGTGGTAGACACTTTCACCTATCAATCTATCAGAGACGGGAACCGGTACCAGCTTGAACCAATTAGCTTAGGGGACGACGATTGATGACTGTGAACCTTGTATCCTATACAAACAGTCTATTTCCTTTTTATGAAATGAGATGGTTCGGGGCCGGAAGAGTCCTCCCAACTAGAGCTAGCGGGCGGAACAGTACAGTTACTGTCTATGTGATCAGGTTGCGACGGTTTTGGTCGTTGTGTTTAACTTGATGCCAAAGTAATTGGCTGACTTATAGTACTCCTTTTTGGGTGCAGTTTGCAAGTGTGGTGCCACCGATGAGGTGACCATTGTGTTTGAACAGTTACTTTTCTCATAAGTAGTATTTTTACGGTCCTTGTTGAGATAAACGTAAACGGCTTTTTTTGCTTTATTCGTTCCTCTAAAAAAAGACTGCGAAAAAAGTCTCTCATTGGTAATTGTTTCCCATCCACAGAATTTGTTTCCTTCAGAAGCTAATTTGAAAGGATTCAAATAAAATTAAGTAGAAGGAGGTTCCAACCCTTTACAATTCTCTAGTTTGACTAACTTTTACCGAATGTACATATGTCCCATTTTCGCTTCGTCAGTTTTGATTTCTCCTCTCCTTTATGGCCACTAGAAAGCTGTTGCGCGTAATTACACCACATGTCACTGGTTGAGACTATCGGGTATTGCTAGAACTGAGCTCTCTTGTGATCTTCAGTTTGATTTCATGTATTAGGAACTTCACGCAGAGTGAGACAAAGAGCATAATATCTAAATCACGATTTACAGTTCAAACCTTTCAGAAGATCGCATTTTTGTTGTTGAAAGTATGAAAGAAAAACATTCCGCAATCTTGCTTCTCCAGCTACTTTTTGGGGCTGCGCAATACGCAACAAGATCAGAGGTTTATTTGCCTTGCTCTGGTGCACCGCCTGCTCTTTTCCGTTCTACCTGAAGAAATGATCTTAGGATATAACACGGAAAAGCAACTGGTAACGGATGTCTTTTGTTATCAAAATACATTTCCAATCATTTATATGATAAAACTGTAAGTAGTCTAGGGACAGGAAGTATAGATTCACAATTCGTTTATCGCGTAGAACACGATTACAACTAAGATATGCTCGTTGCTCGTGTCATTTGAGAATGGTGAAAACGGGCGTTAAATAAACAGTACCACAGCGTAGAAAACTGAGGCGGGATTTCCAGTGTGTCCATCGGCAACCAACTCGTTGCTTAAATTTACACTTAGCACCCAGTAATCCACCAATACTTTATAATGCCGCGCGATGCTCCGAATGTTCACAGGCTGATTTCATGCTGTATGCTAATTAATTATGCCGGGTTGGAGCTCAGTCCACTAGAGTAAACCAACAGAATCCCTTGTGAGCCGTCTTGTTAAGACCCTTCGCAAAATATGGTCCATTTATTTTAATCAAATCGAATCGGGATTGAACCAGGCACAGGAGATTGTTAGTCATTTAAGCCGATTCTATGCTATAATTCTTTAATAAAGATAATTATTTAGATCAATGCCAGATTTTCAAGTTCAAATATTGCTGGGAAGTTCCCGACGGATATCTTCCCATATATATATGAGCTGACGTTGGCGAGAGCATTTCAGAAAATGTGCAGCACAAGAAACGAACAAAAACAGCGAAGCTCCCAATTGGTTTATTTGCTGATTTAGCTTCATACACGTCGAGAAAGAGAGATGGAAGCGGATCTGACCATACTGACCAGCCCATTTGTAGTGCTTCGAAATCATTTTTGTCGTAGTCGCGAAAACAAATTATCCTTTCTTAAGTATGCTGGTTTCGTATGCGCAAACGTATGTGTGTAAATGCTCACAAAGTCTTTCGAACTGGTTTAGCTCACTCAATTTCACTTTGAAAAAAATATCAGTCCGGATTGTGATCCCTCAAACAGTTACCACGCACCACATGACAAACTAGTTAGATAAACTAAGCCCCGTCTCTCCCGACTCGACTCTGTATCAAGCTTTCGATCTTTGATGTTGGCAAAACCCGTGATTCCCCTCAATCATTCTGGATATTAGCCGGACTTCTCCAAAGAAAGATTTCGCTTGTCAAGCAGTCAAGCAACTCACATATCCTCCACTTGCCGTCCGAAAAGCATCGGGGTGTCCAGTATAATTCACACACCGACACATGAAAATACAATACACTAGACGTAAACATAGACGTCAAACAAAATCTCACTGTCTGGAAAAGGAGAATGGTTGAGTATATCCCATATAAATCCAAATGCCATAGTTTGAAACAATGACTACTCTCCTGACTTGGCTTAGATCAGGAAAGCTAGGCTAGAACAAACACAGAAATCTGTGAATCTCCGGTGATTATCATTCGGCCAAACTTGGCGCATATTTGGTCCTGCATATGACCGCGCATTGTGATGATGCAGGATCGGAAACTCTACAACGTGGACGTAAATCATACATGTCACGACAAAAGTTTATCTCAAAATTTGTAACATATAGTTCCACTAAAAAAACAAGCTTGTAGAGTGACAACGAATTCGTAGTCTAAAACTGAGGTTGTTCTTATTGTGTGATTCAATTACCCACTTTTTCATCCCACGCATTTTCTCGCCGTGCAAAAATCAGGGACCCGATACTCAACGTGTTCGCTTGGCCGAGTACACTCAGTTGATAAGATCTTCAGAAAAAGTTAAATTATTAATTTGTTCTCATGGTTTTGCTTTAATCAGGCTTTTTGTCCTAAGTCCCATGCTTCAGGGTGAAGACATCGTTTGCATCCAGGGTCAATACTGGCTCATAGTATCACTCAAAAATCATGAAAAAATAACATCTGACATATGTGCGCTCTCTCGCCTACGGTGGGGTCTCCATTTTCTGAGCTCTTCATATATCACGAAATCATGTTGCTTAAATCATCATCTTTCATAGGCCCAAAGTAAAAATATCATAACCTCACAACGGTAGATCGGAACCCGGTAATTTTACTCTGTAGACTACATCCAACCACAGTTTCTCAGGTTTCTAAAAATAGTTGGACGATTCGTTGATTCGTACCAAGCAGTTGCCGATAACAGGCAGATTTCATGTTCCCAGTAACAGTTTCACCTAAGAGAATAAGCATAAACTGACTACGACGTAAAAGTAGCTTCTAGGATAACATTACAATTCCATTCATGATCGTTTACATTTCTGCGTAAATAGGGGTCCATGGTTCGGCTGAACTGTGAACGTGAATTACGTCACACGTGTTATACATGAAAAACAACACTTGCCAACTGGCACGTTCTAAATTTATCCAGCGGATAGATGCAGAAATCAAATGAATCCACTTGAGAAATCTAGACAGCTGACTAACCGTGTACATAGTATCACGCGACTGGAAAGATGCAGCATGGCGTTACACAGCAAGTATTTTTATTCACTGGTAAGCGGTGTGCCAAATCAGTCTAGTCCAGTACAGAAGCATTGACGGCTTGACTTTATCATTAAAATGTATGCTACTGAGCTTGGGAAACGCACCCATTAGGAAGTATTTTAACCCACTCCGGAGAACAAATTACTGAAGTCGAGGTTTAATGATCTGTTTTGCCCGGAACATTATTTTAGAAAGAATACGTAACTGTCCTTCGTTGATACCAGCAACAGATCTTTCAATTTTAGCCCTTTTCTTATCACTGGTAGCAACATAGGAAGGTTAATTACATATCAAAACAAGGTTATCAACTTGCATGAAAAATGGCAGGCGGCAGGTGTTACCTAATTCAGTTCAAGTCAAATCAAGTCAATAAATGATTTTTGAAGCACCCGATGTAGGATGAATTATCAGCACATAAGTGATTTACAATTTCATCCAGAAGAAAATATTGAAGGAGCTAACTGGAAGGTGAAGAGCAAATCACGGAAGCAGAATGAAGCGGTACTTACATTCACGTCAATAACGAGGGTGAAATACGAGATCGTTGGTTACTTGGTAGCGGTCTACGAGTAAGTGAATAAGGTAAGGGGTGGGGCTAGTTCTATATGCAGATTTGCGGGAGTGGAGTGCTTTCATTTTCAAATGAATGAGAGAGAAACAGACGACTCCAGAGAGTGTGGAGTGAAGACAGTGGTTGGAGCTGGATAATAACCCATTCGAGAATCAGTCACCTCGATCAATAAGCTTGCTAATAAAAAGTCAGTGAAAATAGCTCCAATAATTTTGCCATAATGGTTAGTAAATTCCAGTGGTATGGTGATAAGATTTAAAACATTTACTTTTAAACTAAAAAACGTTATAGAGAAGCAGTAGAACAAAAGAGGGAGAGTGGAAGAGATTACAGATTGTAGTGCAAGGTTAAACGGAACTCTGAGCTTTTCTGTTCTGAATGATAGAAAAGAAATCTTTTTGACTGAAGACAGTTTCAGCTTGACTAGTCCAGCATAGGTTGTGAGGTAGAATGACTCCTAGGTAACTGAAAAAATAAGCCCTAGAGATCTCGGTTATCAACGGAGAGGTACGGAATGTTATTAATACAGTTCGGTAGCGTGATCCACACTGAATGCTAAGGAGCATTTTGACGCAATAAAGAACGTCAAATGAAGAAGAATGGGAAGTAGACCTGAAGCAAAGTTCATTCAGACTGTTTCGATAAGAATTCAACCTCCCATTTCCGTGACAGGGACACCCAATTAAAACCTCATGAGAGTATTTGTAGCCAATGAGATTCTGTGATATGAGGATAGAGTGGCATTCTGAAAAATACCTGAGCGAACTAGAAGACAGGATGAGTGTCTTTTAAGAAATTAAGTAAACTGTATGCTATCAGAAAAATGGCCACAAAGAGGGAGCTCAAAGTAAATCTTATTATCATGCAGAATATTCAGGACAGTACCGCGATGATGACAAACAAGTGCATTCTCATGGTCAAAATATTTAGCCTGGCAGTACGACCTCCGTCATCGAGAGCAGCAGTAATTGAATCAACAATGTGGCTAAAGCCATCAAGGGTCGACAGAGAGGGTTATCAAGCAAACTGTGTCGGGTCAATAGAGCGAACTTGAGGAGTTAAGCGGTGGAAGAGTACACTTTCAAGTACTTTCAGGGCAACTGATCTGAAGGCTATTGGACAATATTTGTTCGACACTTTCTTGGGTACGGGTGTGATGCGTAGGGGTCTCCGACAAACGGGAATCATCCCAGAAACAGTACAACGATTGAATAGGTCAGTCAAACGGGATGTGAGTTCGAATGAGCAGACTGTTAGTGACATTGGTGGTAGAAAGTCGGGGCCACTAGACTTACGTCAATTGACTTGTTTTTGAAATGTAGGGACAGAGCCAGGTGTGACGAAGCTGAGTTCATTAGACTCAAGTGAGAACGCAAAGGTGGTAACGCTAAACTGGTGATTTACATATTAGACGTTAAGCTTTATTTTCGGTATGGCAAACCACAAGTATTTCAGAGCTTCCCGCAACTCACGGCATTTTTTTCATTCTGCACTGAGTCTATATACACAAATTATTTACACGTCGCACTCCATTCTTGATGAGTTTGGATAGCTTTCTGCGGCATAATACCGGCTCCATTTGTATGTCCTTTCTTTATCTGTGCGAAGCCTCTTCAAGCCAGGGCGGGGAATCTATCAAGTCGAACCCAACAGTTCTGCTTGAGGCAGTACAAGTCATATAACAGTTAATGTTGTCATTTTAGTATTCACAGTATAAGGACGCATCGAGTAAAAGAAAAATAGAAAAATCAGTGGAGCCAACAAATGCCACGATATTGTTGAGGTTCTCAGGTGTGCACGCTCGTCTGTAGACCGTGGGCGATGAGCGCAGGAAGTTCGTCAAAGATTTGTTTTTACGATGAATTTTAGAGTGAGGAAGTAATGTACAGCAATCAAAAGTGCTAATAGAGGTAAGTTGAAAAAATGTGGAAATATTCGGATAGTTAACTAATAATGAATCCAAAAAGACATCGGGCATCTTGGGTAAAGCACAAGATTTTAAAACCTCAAGGCGGTATAAGAGGACAAGTCAAATTTGCAGAAATCACTTGCGGCTTTGCATGAGGACTGACCAAAAACTTGTGATGAGATAGTTGGAAAAGCTGTGAACTAACTAACGGATATCATCATTTGGAGTACCCGGTGCAACCTGAGAATTGACGAGAGCAAAACATCGACAGAAACTTAGAAAAGGTGATTTATAACGGACTACAATTTGGCTAATCTTCATCGTGTTTTATTGGGTTGAGTGGAGATTAGGCTTATACCTAGGTTCATAGATCGATTGCCGCTAAAAAGAACATCAAAACACATCAATGTGGACGATACGTGCATCGAGTTCTTTATACAACCAACTTACTTGAAGGAGAATTGCCCGACGTTCTTTGATTGGTTTTGCAAGATGGCAGTGGATACTTTATCATATCTGTCCAAAAGGGAAAGAACTATCAGAGATAAAACTGACGGTTTTGGCACTTCGTAAAAATTAAGGCGTCTTAAAGCTGCTCTTCAACCAGCGCGATATTTTCTTCAGTGCCCAAGTACCTTCCGAAACTGATGAATTGCACAACTTTTGACTGGTTTTGAAAGTTTTTGACAACCGTGGAAGAAAAACTAGTGTACTATTTCACTGATATAATAAAGGTGCTCAGGGTTTGTTACGTATTATATCTAAGTGTTTTGGGAAATCAAAGAACTGAGATAACAAATGTGAACAAATCACCAACTCCGATCGTACTGTGTTGGGTAGACTTTGATTTTTAGAATAGCAGACAAAAGATGTCATTTTCCTATTCTCCTTTGCAGAAGACCGTTATCTTGGATTTGGCAGTTCAAAATCTTGAATACACTCTGGCAACGAGACATGATAAGCTCTTTGATGGAAAATCCAATTAGCATTACAAGGTGAAATCTATATTCTCTTCATTCGTAAATAATCAAAATCATCCTGCCACTAGCCTGTATTCTTTTCATTTCCATATTAAAACCAGTTAAATAAAAAGAAATACTTCAACGTTTGGCGCACAAATACCTGTTGAACGGCAGTACAAAAATAAGGCGGATAACAAATAATGAAATCATATTCATACTGTGCAAACTGTTCCCACGGATTTGTGCGAATTCGCTTTCCATTCGGAGGAAAAGAAAAGGCTAGAAAGCCGATTGCTACACTCACTGGTTTTGAACTAGCTACTGTTCAGTCACAAGGGGACGTAAAATCGTCAATTATTTTTGGATTTAGCTGTTTGTCCGGGGTTGGTCAATTGATCTTCATATTGGGCCCCGAACTCTTCTGTCATGGGTTCAGATCCTGTTCCGGCCGCTGGTCACCCCGTCTTTGACAAACTCCAACTGACCGCTGCATCCGTACTGAAATACTGTTTTACTACTACACAGTATATATATATATATATATATATATAACAAACATATATAATAGAAAAAAGCGAATAAGATAGATAAATGTAGTCGGACACCTTGGTGGCAATAGCCTGATGATATCACTCAAATGAACTCCCGATAACTCCAAGGTTTTAGCATGATATGGATGCGATTATCAGTTTTTTCTCCAAATTTTTCACAAACAAAGTGCGAGGGAACATGATACAACAAACATGCCCTGAAAGTGAAAAGTATTTGCATACAGAAGCTCTACAATAAAAATTTGTTTTATTCATTGTGTAATCACTTTGCCATGCCCTAACCTATTTTTCCATAGGAAGCTTTCTTCAGTTGCGTTTTGAATAGTAGAGAATCACACTATTGTTGGATGATGATCGTCGGTGTTCATTCGCGAGCTGTGGAAACTGTTTTGCTGTAGAGAGAAAACGATCTAAGTGGAAAAGCATTTGGTCAAAGCCGAATTAATGAAAGTTTATGTTTTGGAAAAGAAATGCCAAGATAGTTTCTCCCAAGCTTGCTTACTTTCTGTCTAGGCTGAACAAGGAAAATAAGAATGACAAACAAACGCTTCTCAGACCGCTGATTTTCGATCACTTGTAAGCGAAAATCGTTTGTGCATCGATTGACTGAATTGGCAGCCGTCAGGGCTGGTCACCATCGGGTCATAAACTTTCCTTTTCCCTTTCTGTTTCACGTGTTCCCAGACGATCGCGTTGCCTTCGACGGTCTTAACAGTTTGGCTACTGAAACGAGACATTTATTGGACAAATAACAAGTGCGGAAAACTATTTGCTAAGTCAGGAAATATCTTAAACCAGAAAACTGGAACTATTGGGATGATTATTGGAAGAAAAGAGACAGATCCATTTTTTCTGAGACGAAACGAACGAAATACAATACGGTGAAACGGCAAATACACGAACCAAAACCGTATTTATGCAGAAGAAAACTCAAGTACTGCGTATACAATAATGATTTAGTCTGCACAACAGGAAATTGTCTCGGAAAGCTTGGAATAACACGCCATTTCTCTGACCCGACTAGTCTAGTATCAAATAGTTTGATAAAGTAAAATTGACAAAGCACCTTGTGCTCTAATTGTCCGAATAAACCCACAGGGCACATGGAGAACAACACAAGGTAGCGAACAAGCTGGTTTTCAGTGATTCGTAATCATGTCATTACATTACATTTTATATGAACAATGTTAGGTGAACAAAATATAAATCAATATAAGGTGATGAGTCAAAATTTAAGTGGGGGAGAGGGGATCAAATATCACTTGCTTAACCTCGATCCGTCTCTGGACCGTGAATGGGTGTCTGCGGTGTCATTAGTCGGATCAACGGATCTGTGGTTAGTTTGTGGGTAGGGGGTGGGCCAAAGAAGCCTTAGCGCTTGCGCGAACTGTTTTTGGGCGCACAAGGGGGGTTGTAGAGACGAATGCATACCGCTTCCTCTGTAGCTGGAACACGGCACTTCACCAGGCTTGATTGCCCTCTTCGGACTTTGTAGATTGGCCGGGATGCTTTGGTCACCTTGTGCTCTATTGTCCCAAGTAGGTGTTTCTCCAAGGGGCCACAACACCATTCCATAATCGAAAATTCACGGTCTGCTTCTTTTCTGGAGGTTTTTATAGTATGTATTATGAGTAATAATGTATATGACGTGCCGAGAAGACATTGTAAAATTTTCTATCTTTCATGATAGGTGTCATAAAGAGAGCGTTAAATGAAACTCTTACCTAGGCGGAAGCATCACCATGTAACTCAATAGCTGTGTCTTACCTCTAAAATACGGCTCCGTCGTCAAGTTTGATCTCAGGGGAACATTTCTCGCATTATGACGATAAACAACAACATGGGTTCCCAGGGGCAAAACAACATCTTTTCAATAGTGAAAAACATGCCTTTTTAACTAAATAGACCCTTTGGTACACGCATTCACCACGAGTTTACCGGAACAATATCAGTTTAAAAAATATTTTTTTACTAAACAACTTTATTTTGTCACATACAGTATTATCGGCAGTAAGAAACTGATTCTTATTTAATGGAAATCACTCTTGCTTTTCTGAATCTAGAAGTTCAACGCCGTGAGTTGGAATCAAACGGGCGGCCGTATGCTTGGCCGGCAGATGCCCCACCGGCTAAGCTGCCGCGGGACGGTCAGTCGGGTATTAATAACGCAAGACCACGACTGGAGGTACCGCGATAGCTCAGCTGATAGAGCATAGGTTTGATTCCGACTCACGACTTTGGACATTTGAATGTAAAATTCCAGGTGCGTTTACCATCACAATTTTATTTTCGTTAAAATTACCACTGTTACACTCCGTCCTCCATCAATTTTTTGGCAAGCTGAAAAAGGGGTTGTTGCTCTAAACACATTTTGGCAACGAAATCGTTCAACGGATGAAATCCGGTTTTTCTCCAGACAAATACGTCTTCATAGTACTCTGTGGTAATTTGAACTGAATAGTAGAACACTATCAAATTGCGTTGGTAAGTAGCGAGTAGGAATGGCTATGAGTAATAGGTCTTAGGTTACTATACGGGAATCTTTATGGGAGTTGCCAAAACTGAAAACAACCGATTCACACCGAAAGCCTAATCTAAAGTCATGGTCACTCCCCCCCCCAACTGTAGCTGTCAGTCTGTGGTTAGACTAAGGATTCGAAACAAAACAGAGACTTTCCACAGGGAATTATGTTGGTTCAGCCAACGGAGACATTTTATTGGTAATAGTTGAACTGAGATCGAAAGTTAATGTTCATATCTTTGGCAATAATTTGAACGAAATTGAAAATACAATCCTCTCGGCACCAATTAGCTTGCCCGATGCATCCCCGGGGCTATTTGAACACACCTCACTAGTGCGCACTGCAGTCGTAGTGGTTCTCTTTAATTGGTGAGTTAAACATGTTCACAATGTCAAAGGCATACAAGGGCAACATGAGGAATTTAATAAATGTTAAGTGGAAACTACTGGAAACTAGAAGCACTCTGACAAAGCAGTTTTTGACAGCTCTGCATGTCTCAAAAGTCTCTGGCTGACTGCGACGCCAACTATAGTGAATGCTGTACTCAGACTGACGATGTGTCTTGTGTCCCACGGGTATTGCATAAACGACGATCGAAGATGTCAGATTTGTTTGTCCACTCAAAGTTATTTGTAGCAGAATTGAACTATTTTCAGTCTTTTGGAGCCGCAGCAGTCCCCCCCCCCCTCTGTCCTGCCACAACAGATGGCTGTACACCCACACTCGAACTGGTAATTAAAAGTGGGCTTGATTCAACTACGCCGCAAAGATCATCAACATTGGCGCAGAAGCAATACTAATTGGGTGGGTTGTTGAATTCATCACATTTGTAATTTAACTGCACGGTGGCCATCAGTTCTCGGAGAATGTTCAATTTACTACTTAATGCGAATTACCTTGACCAAACTATGCTCTAGTAAGACGGAAGCAAACTGCCTCGAAATGAATCGTGCAACCTAATGATCTCAACTTACTTGTTCACCTTATTCACGAATAAAATAGTAGTAAAAGTATTTAGCCCAAAACTTAATCCTTATTATCGTTTCATCCTAGTTCGTTTCTTAACCTCTAATGTTCTGTATAACATTACTGAAATCATGACCACCTGAAATTCACAATGCGGGTCCTTATGATAAATTTGTCCCGATTAATAAGCTCACTGTTCATAGAAGAACGAATTTCACATCACATCATAATCGTTTTTAGACTACTGAATCTGTCCTATACAGAGTTATGGCCTTGAAAAGGTAACTGATCCATTATACATTAGAGCCGTCTGGCAGAGGAATAAAACAGATAGAGCAATCACTGAACGAACTTCTACTAAAATTTCCCTCTCAACTTGATTCTGTTACGTTTTCGTACTAGATTTCGTGATCATCTACGTTTGCAGAAGTAAAGTTCCTTAAACCTCCAGTGAATTTCTCAGCCAAAAAGTCGATCTAATGAAAATTACTGGTCATAAACTAGACGTTTTCATTTGTCTCCATTTTTCCTAAGAACACACAGAATCATGGGAAAGAAAAATAAAGTACAATTTGGTATGAATAATGTGCACTGGCTCATTGATTGCCCCGGTGTAAAGTCAAGTCAATTATTTAAAATCCCCCTCTAAAGCGCTTCGTGGCCTTACTTCTCAACACAATCTTTACTACGGTAGAAAATCAATAACAAAACACTGAGCAAAAAGTGCCCAGATTGCAGTATTTCATCATTACTTGTACCAAAAGGATTCAAGAAGAATATAGCGTGATAGACACTCATAATGGTACACGATTTTCTTACATAAAATTTACTTTTTCCGGCACACATTCTTTAATAAATTAAACCCCAGACGATTGGGTGTCAGACTTCTAAAAAAAGCTATTCTAGGCAACACCCAAGAAAAATGCACCTGTTTTTCATCAATACACAAAAGAACTGATCATCACAGACCAAACCAAGCCGGGGAAAATTTTCCCTCCAAAAGGTATTTTCAATAGTCCTCGTTTTATCAGAGGTAAAAGCTAACTTCGACCTGTCGAGGATTTCTTTTAGAGACTTGGTAATACACAAAGTCTGAATGAGAGGAATGTCTTTCTGTGGTGGATTTAGTCAGGGAACAAAACTCTGACCTGATGAATGGGCTGCCCGTGAACAGAAAGTGGATTGGTAGGTGAGGAGAAAACTAGACTAACAATACAGGGAAAGCTTTCTAAGTTAATCTTCTCAAATTACAGCTCCTTATGTGTTAAACATATCTAAAAGACTACTCAACCCAAGTCTAAGTACCAAGGTTAACTACTCAACAAATTTGAATATAATTGCGAACATTATAGATTAGTGACAATTTGCTAGTGTAGCTGTTTTATGAGATCAGTAATTAAAAGCTCCGTTTCATAAGGTTCCCGTAAATTATTAGTCATTCTTACAGGGTGGGCTTAGTTGGTGGAGAAAATCGTTTTACAGAACAATTTTGAAATAGACATTGAAACATAATTATACTTGCCGTCTACAGCCTTGCAGGTTAGCCTGAATTGGCAATACTATTTGGGATGTGATCATCTGGTACACTGGTCGAATCACTGTAGGAGTTCCGGCTTCGTTTAACCATAGAGTGAAAAATGCTGTCGAGAGATTGCAAATTCAAGACCTTGGAATCCAAGAAGTAAATCTGTACAAAAGAATAATTGTTACGCAATATAAAGAAGTGAAAGAGTTGGCTCTTCGGAAAGCAAATGCAGGTAAATCGAGATAGTTGACTATCAATTTGCCAAACGAAAACCTACGACTTTTGAGTAAGGCAAAATATAAAATTCAGCAAAGTAGTCCATTAATTATTTTTTTACGGACCAAACAGAATTGAGCAGTTGTTTGAGGGCTGGGCACAGTTATGATCTGAGAATCGGAAATTGGGATACGCTAGGCTATGATTGAGTTTAAGCAGAATAATTGTGATAAAACCTGTGGTTAACTGTATCCGTACATTTGAGAAGTGAATACATGTGATGCATGACAGTTGAGGAACACTTGGGGGGAACTCAATGAGCTGCTTAACGCCAGTCTGAAAAATGAGTCTAAAGGGGGATTTATGATTACCTGCGACAGATTTCCGATTGGACAAATAGTCAGACCTTCAATTAGAGCCACACATGTACAGTTTATATATTCCGTTCAGATCCCTAGCCTTTTGTTGTGGAGAAACGATTGGAGTGCTTCGCCGTGATCAGGTGGTCAGAAACAAACCGCCTCATTCATATGGCTAGGTGATAACGAAACAGTTTGGGAATCACTAACATACGGGATACACACAAGTATGCGGAGATACCTCGTTTGGGTGTCTGCGTAACGGAGAGACAAAGATGTTGCAATCTGCCGCTGACGATTTAATGCAGTACCACAGTGAAAACGATATAAGATATGAGAAAGGTGCATACGAATATTCTTTAGTTGATGGTATACTACCTAACCCAATTCACACAGTTTGTCTCCATTTCATATAAGGTGGCCGAAGATAGCATTATGATGGGAATGTAGTTCAGCAAGCATTTGGGTTTATTAGTAAAGGGTTAGTATTTATTTATCATTTTACGCTTGCGCCATGATTCTAGCACATGACCGTGGAGAAGATAACAGACCATTTTATCCGGCTCCATTTTACAGCCATATCCTCCATTCTAGTGTTCTCAGAGAAACTTTGTTGATAGCTGGCACTCACAGGTAAGCCGTGTTAAAACTAATTTGGATTGGCACTACAAAATTGTTCTGTAGGAGGTCAGCATGCGCTTCTGTTTGTTGTGAACCTCCTTCCCTATATGGAGAGAAATTCGTCAGTACGAATATTACAGCATATTTGTGTTGCGTAAAATAAAACGAGGACAAAATCGGGATGGAGCGACAAAAATCTTTCCGTTGATATTAATTACGCATGCTTCGTTTTGAATGGGTGCCCAGATAATGCGGATGCTTATCAGACTGGGAAAATAAATGATTTGCATTACATGTGCTGTTCCTTCATTATAGAAATATGAACGCACATTTAGGCAAATAGCTTCATTGTTCGCGATTACAGTATTACAAATGACGCGGTAAATGCGAATCCAAGCGTGATCAAGAAAAGCTCAACGGCTTTTAGCAACTGGATACGGAAAAGCTACGTTGAATGTCCCGCAAGTGGTAACCGGCGTTACATTCTTGGGCAATCGCTGATTTATCGTGACTCACCTTTCATAGAATTTATCGCAAATTATGAAAGTCACTCAGTTGCATGGGGACAATGTATACGTTGAGCAAAATGACAGAATAGTATCCTAATTATCGTCAATTTAAAGTTTCAAACCTGAATCAACCAACAATGTCTGTTTTAGATATAAGCTCCTGTCAATTACGTGTGATATTTCAACGAAAAAGAGAAGCTGTGGAAGAGTTATCAACTTGTATCTAATGCAAATTTATTTTATGTCTTCGAGTGTATACTACTAAAATTGGTATTTTGCACGAATTCTTGGATCACTTTAACAAACAAAATGACGACCTGTGCCGGTACAAGTAGGAGATTCATCGAAATGGCACCGTGATTGCACATTTTGGCCCCTTCGTTGGCGTTAAAGTCGCTTTTATTATGTTATCACAACCACCTAAACAATGTTTTGCACACAAAAAGTCAGCATCGTGTTGCATCATAAATCACAGTACCAAGTAAGACCAGGCGTTTCAGCAGATGGCAGCGTGGCTGGAATATGTAACAAATTCTTCCTAAAAGCAAATAGGAATTTGTTCTGGTTCCGATTTCGAAGATTCACTTCTACTTGGTTATCAAAATTGACTCTGTGTGCTGAAAGTAACCAGGGAATTGTATGGCGATTTGAGTAAAACAGGATGAATGTTGTCAGCTGGTCGATGAGCCACCATGTTAACAGACGCACAATATTCTGAAGTTCATGTGAATTGGATGTATTCATGAATCAAACTTACATTCCTAAATTGCCGAACCAGTACGGCAGTTAGTATCTTAGGAGAAGAAAAAACGGACCGTACAAGCACGGCATTAGATGGTATCAGTGAATTGATTATCTTGTTATTGTAGTAATTTTTATCATTTAAACCGATGCGGAAGTACTATCGCGAAAGTAACTTCAAGCATCTAGCTTCCCAAGGATAAACACGACCCAGTATCATGGAGCAGCATGGAAATATCTAAATAACCTGACCCCGGTTCAAATAAATTGATACCATCTGTAACTCGCTCAGAAATAAAATAATATACAATGTCATAAGTGGTCACGGGCCTTGAAAGTGAACTTGAAATATTTTAAATAACCCAAATCTATGAGGCGACTTATTTATTGACTCTAACAATGAAAAAGAAGTTTTTTTCGTGATGGTCCAATTTCCGTGACTAGTTAGCATATGATCTACAATGTAATGAAGTGTGCATGATTTTCTGAACGATTTACTTTCATGGCCTTCAGATAAAGCTCTCCGAGCGTCATGTTTGCGAATATCATTGACAAGAGTAAGGTTATCTCAGCTTGGTGTAGTGGTAAATAGAACTGATAAGCTGCTACCATCACCGTAAGCAGGAAAACTATAACCACTGAATTAATGTGAGGTGGTAAATGAAAAACAACGTATTCATTTGATGGTGCATCGGTAAGCAGTATCACAGTCATGCCGTAATAAATTCAACACAGTTTTGCATTGGGAACATTTAAACAAATAAGTCATCGAATAGTTGAGGAAATTCTTCCTCCTGTTCTCATTTGAAGTATTGGCTGATTTTTGTCAACGCTGCTGTCAGGGAAAACAAGTGAATCACGTGGGTGTGCCTCAAGCCGGTTTGGGTAGGACTTCACTCAATCAAGCAGTAGAAATAATTTCCTTCGCGCGATTTATTTAGGTGGTAGTGCTAGAACATGAGACAGGTTGAACTATTGATTCATCCAACGAACGTGGTGCACGATAAACTTACCTTGGACAGACCAGAACTAAGTACCATTCGAGATGCATGCGGACAAAACGCATGCAATCTGGAGCGTTGTGACTAGCTTTATACTTGTTTCCGTAAAAAGACTTCGCGATTTCCATTTCTGCTTAGCTGAAACATTTTCACGAACTGTTCGTGGCATAACCAGCTCACTACTTGGGAAAGACTGTTGGAAAATGTTTGAAAGCATTATTCTGGCATAGTGAATGACACTGTAGTCAAAATGCTTCCAGCCTAGCGATGAACAACTTCATCAGTTTAGGAGAAAGCATTCCAAAGGTGTGCAGACAGGAATTACATTGTGCCTTCAAAAAAGAAGTCCACTCGCTAAGTGTCTGAACCATTTTCATCTTCCTTGCTGCATTTGGTACAGGAAGTAGAGCAACGCCGCATTTGCTCCGTTTCCTTTACTTTAAACGTGTATCTTCCGGAGTTCACGGAAGGGGCTTCTTACGTAAGTTTGGTCGATGTCATTTGACCAGTCTTTGGTATGGTCGCTACATTCGAAGTATGTGTAGTACCGACACTTCCGACCATGTCCATCGAACAACATAAGAAAAACAACGGGTGAAAGAAACACATTTTACTGACATTTATCTGAGCAATGCCTCCAAACAGTTGCTGGATAGTAGCTTTGTAGTTGTCATCGCTAAGGTATTCTTCGTTAAACATTTTAGCTGTCATTTTGCAGAAACGTTATCGTGAAGTTTGTGCAAAATAGTGTTGCGAAAAGTCGCTTTCTTAAACCATTATAAACACCTCTGAGACATGAATCATTTTTTCCTCTTATGCATATAGCTTAAAAAAATCATCATTTGTTCGCTATTGAAAAACAACTGTGCTATAGAAGAGCATTTTTTCGTTACAGACGACGTGGATTACAGTAAGGTTTAACTTTTATAATCAAAAGACAAAGCATGAGAGTTTGGGGAATCATTTATGACATAACTAGCTCATTGATGTGGCTTTTCAAGAAGGAAAGATAGTAGGTTGTAGGGAGGACGGAAGTAGAAAATCGTTCCATAATTTGGTGATCGGGAGTAAAATGAAGATTGGAAAATAAATGCAACAACTTATTGAGATTGGACTTGGAGCTTTAGCTCGTCATAGAAAGAAACTCCCTTAAACTGATCTACCACAGATTTCATGCTCTCCATCGCAATTCTTTTACCGTATCTGCCAAACAGTTCGCTTGTTTCCCATACCGCAAGGCCACCAGTTTCCACGCAGATCACGACCCCTTGCCTCCATACACGCCTGATAAGTGGTTGTTCAATCCTATTGAGTCACACAGCAATTAGCCTTAGTCCCATAACATATTGACTGTCCTCAACCGTTATCTGTCTGTGGTCTATTTGCTAGCCTTATCTGTTTGTATCGAATTTTGATTGTTAACACATTTCATAGCCTACGTAACCTTCCTTCGACGTAGTGTTCCTATGTGCCCTAACCCACTGGTATCCAAAACCCGTTCTGTTATTATGTCATGATTTCCTGGGCTTTTTGACGTAGTCAACTCTCCATCTTTGCCTTTTCTACGTGAGTGACTGAACTTTGACCATCCCGTTATGACCTTACCATTTTCTCATTGTCATGCTGTTCCGTTTGTTCTTCACTGCGCTTATGTTTCCTATCGGGCAGTTACTTCCCAAATAGTTGTTGACTGATCGAAATATTTCCCATAAATAAGGACTTTCTTTGTAAACCACATGACTCGTTCCTGAATCGCCGACTCGAGCGTATTCAGCCTACGGTTGCATGGGCGCTTTGATGTCTATTTTGACTGTCTTGATTCTGTAATTAGATCGTCCACAATTTGAGTTACCTCACTAATATTGTTTGATAATTTGTCCTACAGTACATGCAGTAAAGCGAGCTTGTCTTCTCCGCCTTGAATCTCGGGGTTCATTTATCTGCGAGTCATTCAATTACGAGACATCAAACCTGTATATAAAGGGGTAACATGTAGGAACAAGAACCTGGTAAAAATGACCGGTTGCTTGTGTACGACGAAGGCTGTTATACGTTAGAAGAGAAGGTGCCATCAAGGCAAGCTCCAAAGAACACATATCAAAATAGCGAAAGAATAACAGTGACAATAAAGCAGTCACGGAATAAAGGTTCTGGAAGGACCTTTGGACATAAAGATGGCCTTACACTGAATCCGATCAAGAAGTAACGGGCAGAAGACGAAGCCGTAATCCACACGTGACTGCAGTATTTCATTGCGGGGGATTTAACTCTTTTACAACAGGAGGAGGTAAACTGGAGCAAGAAAACTTGTGGTGCGGATCTTTGCTCGCAGTACGAGGTGAAAGCTCAAATTTAAAAGCTGACAGACACAGCAAAGTCAAGCATACGCAAAGAGGAAAAACAAAGGGTATAGAAAGCCCGCGAATTTCTTCAAAAGGTAATGGTGGGGAACACCAACGATTTTCAGGGAAACGGAAAGAATGAGGATTTTGCAAGCATTGAAGTCAGCTTGGTTGTGACAGTTTTATGAGAAGACGGGTTTGAGGTCAGAATCAGATGATACACTGATAGCGCTACGGACACCGCAGACCGGTGATGACATGGCAAAATGTGAAATAAGAAAGGGAACAGAGGATGGTGGCACCATGGTCAAAAGAGTGGACGGAATTGGAGGCCTTGGACAAATGATCATTCATCAATAGAAGAGGTCGGAAGAAACCACGGAACCAAGTGAAACTCCAGCATTCACAGGGAATACCCGGGACACGATCCCATCGACTTGGTCGGATATTGTTTTATCACTGAGAAAACGGCATGTTCACGACATGGCAGTCGGAAGGAAACCGAGCATTGACAGTTTTGCCAGCAGACATTCGTGCCGGACTGAATCAAAGGCCTTTGAAACTTTCAGCGAAACCAGGGGAGATTCCCCGGGGTTAATAAATTCAACGTACTAGAATTGTGAAATGAGAACTTGGAGATCATGCGTGAAAAGTTCTAAGTTTCCGACCTAGTCCAGAGCAAAGGCACAAAACAATCACACGAGAGACTGGAGTGAATTCGGATGACTGGGAAGTGCAGTCATTACCGTAAAATTTTATTGTTCAGTAACGGCTCAATCAAAATCGTTCGCATGTTGTCGACTTTCCGGTCACCACATAAGCTTGTAAAACCAATCTTGAAAAATGCTACCCGTGCTGACCGAAACGTCCATAACGCCAACGATTTCGACTGCTTTGTGGTATTGAACTACAAAAATGGGTTAGAACACTTCACAAGGTGTATCGTTTTTCGATACATTCCGAACCGATCTCGGTTCTGACATATTATTATGCATTTATTACTCGCTAAATCACAGACCACGGCATACCGAAAGACAAAATTCAACAGGACTATCCGTTCTCATGCTGACGGGTCCGCCCCCCCCCCCCCCCGACCCGCTCAACTGATTGACCTCTGTATTCGTTCAGTGCTAGGTTGATCTGCAATGGTCGTGTAAACCTTCTATTACGATACGGATATCCGCTCATAGGGGAAAGATCATTGTATGGGGCAACTAGATCCAAGGTGTGTGGTTGTTTGCCTTGTGATTATGCTGCCGGTGTCGGAGTATCTGGCCTCACATGTAAGATTTTCGATGTCGGGTTCACAAAATCCATTTTGGCGGTATTTCTCCTGAAGCTGATTGACGTGCCTGATCAACTGTCCTGCTCCGACTAACAGTCCATAAACAACTTGTCCTCTCCTTTCTGTTGTCTTTCCCGACGTCCAGGCAGGACAACTTTGCCTGAAATCTTTTACGCAAGCATTGTCGCCTACATTGAATCCACGTTTATGTTCTTCTGATTGAACTTCCGGTTTCACTGACTGCTGATCCTCTGGTGGTGGTTCAGGAAGCATCGTTTTGTACTCGATCTTCGGTTTTGCCCAATCAAGCATTCTTTACGTGATACAGAACAGGACCTGAAACCAAATTCGCAATTGCTCAATGTTTTTCCTCGTTTGAGAAGAATGATTAGTTGGTCGAATATAATGGCCGAGAAAACTTTCGGATTAACAAATATGGAAGAGATTCGGAGATAGTTGTTGGGATTGCCGTGGTCGCCAAATTAAAAAAAGACAAATCACGGCGTGTTTTCGGGAGATTAGATAAGTAGTAAGATGGAAGAAGACAGGAAATATGACGCCGAAGATTTACCAACTTCGAGGCACATATGCTAGAGACGATGGTTGGAACACTATTTCTATCGGGAGGTCTAGAAAAGCGGTGTTTGCCGGATCTCCACGGTGGTAACCCAAGGCAGAACAGGCCGCTGTAGCAAAAGGAAGAAGCTGAAGGAATAAAGTGATTCATTATGACGGAAATAAGGACCGACAAGGGAGCAAAATCATCAGCATCTTCATGTGATTTGCACGCAAACGAAAGCCACAGTTTAATTTTTTCAGTCATATGCACCAAAAGCTTTCCAAAAACTATCATGCTTGACTGAAGACCAAACAGAGACATTTATACGTTCGCCTATATCACATATCATCATACACGTCTCCTCATTTGGCTAGAAGATTTAACTGAATGTATGTGATCGCTTTCCTAAAGCAAAAACTAAAATGTGTTTACAAATAAATCCCTAGTCAAAGGTATCTTCTCGTTATAACATATTTTTTCTTTGTATTTAAAATAGCATGCTTTTATAAATTCAGTTCTATTGCTCTGAAGCTGAAATAAATGTTTAATCGACCACATTTCTATACATGTTGTATACAACACGTTCTGATGTATACGGGATTGAAGATCATTAGGAATCCCTTGTTAGGATAACGTCCTACAAAGCTATTTCAAAAATTAACTTCAAATCAGAAATTAGAATAGCCTACTTGAGAAATGACAGATAATCATCGTCTTTGAAAGCAGATTTCAATCACCTAGCTCGTATCTGAACTAGATCTGATAATTACACCCAGTCAATCGTGTCCATACATATTAGACAGATCTTATATCCAAGTAAAAGTATCGTGAAAAGCAATAAACTGGTCATATTGGACCCTTATGATATGCAAACCTCAAAGAAGAAAGCCAGCGCAAGATTGGTATTTGGTGTTTCAATTTACTGAACAGATCGTCTGAAAGTTTGTTGTTTTTCACTGTGAAGAAGTATTTCATGGTGACGATCCGTAGAACTTTAAATTTAACGTATTAACCAGTTGGTTCTAATTACAAGGTTGGAAACTGTAACATCTCACTTAGCAGGTGGTGAATGCAATCGCTAAAATGCCGCGTAAACGTTGGACTACCTTGTATAACAAGAGTAATGTTAGTATTAGCAGTTAAAGTAATAATAACAGCACTGTAGTTAGGGTATTTTACTGGCGAAAAATGCGAAAAATGCAAACATTTTCAAAATACAAATTCACCGATTCCCTAAAAGTTGGACGTTCATATGATCAGTTCCAACGAGTCACGCACTACTGTGAGAGTACTTTTCAAACTTGGCTTTCTCCTAATGCCTATTAGGCAAACAGTGTTGTAAATCATTTTTGCTATAGTTTTTCTGAAGCTGTCATTAGAGACCATGTTACTCAAGTATCAGGAGTAGCCTCTAGGTGATTTCATTATCACTTGCCCTCCAACTAAATAAATTGAAAGTTGAATAACAATTTAGAGCATGAGAATTTTTGACAAAAATCCATCAAACTGTTTAAAGTTTATATATTTTTGAGATGCTTTTTTATTCAGCTTTGTCAAAGTTTTAAAAGAACGAAATGCTTCAAAACTTCAAAGGTCAGGAGCAGAAGATTAGTGTTTACGTGCTGGCTGTTTCTAGCATGCGACGGCGTCAGCAACCGAAGTAAATACGTGAACCTTTTCTTTTACAAACAGAAAGCAAGCGGTATCTGCGGCTGATAGAAATCATTAACTAATTTCCAATATTACTTATAGTTCACCATGGTGACGGCGTTCAGCAATCCACAAGTTTCTATCACCGGAGTTTTTCTGAATGGAGAATAAACATATTTTCACCGTGAATTTCCGTTACACTCCCGTAATTTGTCAATTTTTAATGCACTGTGCGACTTTCGTCAGCTTCTGTGATCTAACCTTGTATCTTGATCGTATTTTTCGGTTGCAGAAAGATATATGTTGGTATCTAGAAAACAAACGAGAAAACGGTATAAAATACAATCTTTTGTGCTCTTTAAATAAAACTGATCATCGAATTAAAATCGCCTATGAATTGCCAACATTACTGAGGCGTACGATTCTACCCACTTTTACCCTATCGTGGACAAATAAATGGTCTGCAAATATACATTACGCAGTTTCATAGTAAAAAGCAAATCACGTGTTGAACGTATTCTTTGACTTAGTACTGGTATACTGCAACAGATTAAGTGAATGGAATAATCGACCGGTTCCTGTCGTTTTGGTATATACATCCAATACTTCTCGTTGATGAGGCTTGTACCTTTCCAATGACAATCAACTCTGTAAATGAGTGCGAACCTCTTGGTTCACTTACCACTCCAAGTCTCAGATTCATGAATACCGGCCATTTTTTATTAGAGAGGTGAGCATTTGATGCCATAAAGCACGTCTATTCCGACGCACTAATTTGCAAACCTTGAAAGCAATCCATTTTCAAGTCCCGAATTAAAAGAAAAAATACAAAGTTTGATACCGGAACTTCCGGTCGGAGTTCGTTGGGCCTGAGAAATATTTCGTCAGCATGAGATTCTGGGCAGTTATATGGTAAAATCAATGTAAGGGTTAAGTATAAGAGTTAGGATACGCCCAAAGTGGTCTTAAGCTTTATAATAGACACTAGTCGAAAATAAAAAATGTTGTCCGCTCCTGTCTTAAATCTACTACGTTTGTTTAATAAACCAAGTAGAAAGTGTTAAATCTTTGGGGCAGAAAAACTGTACGATTAATTCAATACAAGTAGTTCAAAATTCAGAATAGAAAGATGTCACTGGATCCAGATCATTACTTTCTACTAATTTCACCTGTTCTGCACAAAACGATGAGAACACAAAAGTAAACTGTTTCCGTATCTTGAACTAGATCATTGCTGGCTGAAACAGATAACAATTTCCATCTGATACTTGCGATAACCTCGTAGACAAAAATATAACATCAAAAAATTACAAAAGTTTATTATTATTGACAATAGACCTGTCGAATCATTTCATATCCATCTCACCTTGATTTCAATGGACTCGTTGCATAGAGGTAGTGATTAAAACCAGGTCAGTTGCTGTGTGTTATGAGAACTGCGATTCGCACATTATCTGATATTCACTTGTTTTATTCATACCTGAATGGAGGTACCACGATAGCTCATTTGGTAGAGCATTTGCTCAATGAGCGGAATCCCGCTTGTCTGATTCCGGCTCTCGGCGTTGAGCTTCGGCATGTGAAAAATGGAAGTGGATTTTTCATTATATAAGATTCAGGCTCTTTGTGCCAATAATACACTCTACGAATATTTCTTATTTATATCACCTTACTTTTAATGAACCGGTTTCAGGCATTAGTTCGAATATTATTGGGGTATTAGAAATCCACTCCATGCATGCAAATCAAGACAAAAAATATGTGAGAGCTAGCAAAGGTTACTGCGTTGGATATCTCGTATGAGCTGCGGGTCAAGTGCGAATTTCCAGGAGAAATCATTGTCGAACTAATCAATTCGGGCCCTTACCCACCCAGCTCGTGGTCACAAAATTTGAGATTATCATGCCTGTGCACGTGTGCAGAGCATTACCGAATTTAATACTATTCACCTTTTCTATACAAATAACGTTAAAGTATACAGCTAAATTCGACTGATTTGTTCCTATTGAGCAATGGGTATCCGGGATTAAAATGAACAGACACATTGGACATAACGGCCACCAGACTTTTTGAGTTCGGTCTCTATGAAAAACGTTTTCAACAAAAGAAGCATCGTTTCAAGATTCCTTCTATACTGTGTGCCCATGATCATGTAATTTGTTATGCATGATGAAACAAAGGGCTTGATTTTTGTAAACATCAAGAGGCATATGGGTTGTCAACATAAAAGTTGAGTTTAAATTTCATCAAGCATAGTCCAACTGAACAGAAGAACGGAAGTAAAAGTTTTCTTCAGGACTACAGTCACAGACCTACAATGACAGAAAGAGATTGACCGTAAATCCGAAGCATTTTTTCCCAGATCAGGAGGGAAACCCCGTGAAACGAGCTGCTCTCCCGATCACGAAAAAAACTGGGCAAGCCACAACTTCTGCATGCCAGCTGTGGGTTCCAACAGAACTCATTTGGAATTGAATGCTGGTGATTTCTTAAGAGACCAAGACAGCTGTACCGCAGTGCATCCGCGTTCATAATCTCAAATTGAGCGTCACAAGTATTTGCCAAATCATTACCTATGCAAATAAATTCTCTGCTACTTTAAGAGAAACGCATAAGCACATTCCAAACTTGAAATCCATGAGGAGTTTGCTGGTGGGTTTGTTAAATGTTTGTTGCTTGTGAAATCAGTTATTCGAACGTTCGTTTGGACAGGTTACTAATGGGGCAAGAGGGAGCCATTCTTCCATCCATGTGACTAACATTCACAAATGATTGGACTCATTGAAACAGAACTGAGGTTAACTAACAAAATATACCGCGTTGGTTACAATTTCTATGACTATAAATTAGTCTGAAAAAGCTAGGGATGGTTGACAAAAAAGAAGCACTATTTTCTGAATCCCAAATCATTGCTGTTGACCGCCACTCCTGTCCTAACTGAACTACTTATCCTTTGTGAAGGGTAGCCAAATGTAATCGTTGAAGCACCTGATTCCAAGTTAAGGCTAGTTTTGAAACCCGTTAAGCACTAAACACGTGTTTGATTTCGGAAGGATAGTTTCTAACTATTTTTGTGTTTCTCATTCACCAAATAGTACAGCTCGTCACATTTGTAAAAGTCAGTCAGGCACTCTACCGGTTTTGCTAATCACTGTTCGGTTCTCATTTTGCTTGGATTATGAGACTCAGAAGTATGCACTGGGGGCGGCCTTTCTCACGTTAACAAAAGCTGACTAAATGTGTGACACTGATCATTGGTTCTTATTTTACACTCAACACACAGGTAATTACCAATGTATGGTAAAACTGCTTTTGAAATGAGCAGAAAGGTATCATCATTTCGCACAAATTGATCTATTGCCCCTTCTGCAAGGAGTTTTACTAAAAGTACCAGAAAAGGAAAACAGACGATCTGTTTTGTGGTGCTTTCCCTCTAATCTCTATATATATATATATATATATATATATATATATATATATATATATATATATATATATCATGATAACAGACACGTATATGAAGGGAGAAAAAGAAGATATATCCAATGGATATCGATCACCTAATCATACAAATAATTACAGACAAATTTTATTCGCGGTCCTATGAAGCCAACAAGGTGAACAAAATAATCATTTGGAAACAGGATGGTGAATTGACAAGAATGCAGATATGCTGTGGCATTATTGCAAGCTCAAAGACGTATACCGTGGTTAATACATCGTCAAATTAAAGGAAAAAAGACACTATTCAAAAGATCATGTTTTCAGCCAAGATTTGTGAGCAAGCTTTCAGGGACTTTGCAAGCCATATCCCAAAATACTACTGACACGGGAGGAACAAGACTAAGACAAGATCGAAAATGAATAGGTGAAAGAAAGACGCCTCAATATGCATCAGTCTTGTTTAGCTCATCACGGAGAGTTGGGACTGCATGGGGAATCATATTAGATATAATTCATATCTCTCACTGTTTGCATTTACTTTATAAAAATTCTCTACGTTCTGGTGTGCAACCGGAAGAATGGAAATGAATTCTAAAACTGTGCTGTATGAATTAGCAGTAGAGGCGCCTGGTCACGAGAAAGTAGTGCAGATGAAGATATGATTTTAAAGAATGACTGTAGTAAGTACCGAATCAAAAAAACGACGGCTGACCGTAACATGGGTTCCCGTGTTGGGCGTTGTAGCCGTGTGAATAAGAAACGGTAAAAATGCTGGTCGAATTTGAACACGTATGAACGTTTCTCTGGGTACGACGAAGTAATATGTCGTGAATAGATGGAAATCCGAATTTGTTTATAGCAGCCATCCTATAGGGGAAATTATGTACCTCGACAATTGTAAACAGTTAGGTAATATTGCGGGATGTGTGCTTTTTAAGCCGTTTTCTGTTGATTCGAGGCAGTTGCAAAGATGTGACTGTGCATAAAACGGTTCACTATATTTCGGCTTGGTTTGTTAGCATAACCAAGGATAATCAGTTCTCACTTTTGATATATACTGACCTTGTTCTGTGCGAATATTACGTTATCTTCGGGCATGTTGCACCGCTACTGAGCGTGAAATATTAGACAGTGATAAGTCAAAATGTTCACCCCTCCTGCATTTGAATTTACACTTCCTGAGTGGTTGGTATCTTGCAGGTACATTTTCTCACCCTTTCTTTTACTATCAAAGAACTTAATTGAGCCGCTCCTTATCACGATTTCACTACCCTGAAAGCCCAATTAGGAGGGAAAAATAAAGGATTATTATTTGAAATGCAGATCATTTTGTAATATGACGGTAATAAGATGCTAATGATAGGGCTGCTTTGGTATGCATCTGACACAGTGTTGGGATTCTTTGTTTTCAAATGATCCCAGAAGTTGTTGATCAGGCGGGGTTCGATTCAGTGCACTGTAGCCCCTCACGCCTTCCCACAGCGTGAGCACCATCAGCTAAACTACGCGGTCACTCCGGAGGACTTCCGACTTTTTGCAAATGGACAACACAGTTTACTTGCACATGGCACCCGCCACTATAAGCTAGCTAGTAATGTGACTGCCTACTGCAAGATTTCCCTCCTGTACTATTCGGGGTCCACCAGTTCAGTGCTCTAAGCGTGTTCATTTATGCATTGAGGTTTGACGGATTTGATAATTTACTTTGAAATTCCATTTGAAAGAGAATAGCCTTAAAATTTTCTCCCTGAGATTATTATGTTTTGTTAATTATAAATGGCTCGCATGATATAAAATGTTGTCTTGGCTTGACTAGGTTGATATCCTGTGTAAACCAGATCAACCGAAATTCTAGTAAGTTTTTCGGAACCACACTATACTTCATTTGAAGAGTTTGTGTTAAGATGTTGTGAACAAAATCGACAAGAAGACAAGTTGAAAGAATGGTAACTGTCAACGAAGGATATTCTGGTGCCTGTAAAGACTGTTGCAGTTTAAATACATTCGGCTTCCCGCAACCACGTACAAGATACTATATGCTTATTTTAGGTAGTAAATACACCAACTAGTCAATATCTAAGATCCTTCTACATAGGAAGAAAAACCGTTCAAGGCAAGTTGAACTTGCAAAAAGAGCATGGATAATGTGGCTTGCCACAGTTCTTTTTAAATTCTTTGATTACTCTTTTGGTCAGTCACTACCGCTGTTCTCGGAATGACCTAAACCGAAGGATAAACGCTATCCGAGTCGTCGTTACCGCCTGAATTATCACGGACCGGTGAGATTTCCACTGTGTTAGACCTAAAAGTAACATTTATCTTACTTCAAAATGGATAGTCCAAGTTGAATAATGTTATCCTTGGTTACATTTTGAACATCGATAAGGAAACTTTTAGAAACTGGGATAGCAATATTTCGAAGAGTGTATTTTTATTTTATGAAAACGTTCAGATGTCCAATGTGCACACTCGCCTATGATCGCTTATTGTCCACTTGGTTGCACTTAATGAAAACTACGAGACGTCACTATGATTCAGAATATATAAAAAAATGGTAGCTTTTACGAGCAATATTTTGTAAATGTCAAGTACAAGATTTTCCAGAAAGTCCTTCGGTGGCATTTGGTCCAGAGAACAAAGTACACAAAACAGACTAATCCATAGATAATCTTTTCCAGGTCTCACTAATCATGTTGCTAAGTGGGAAAAGTGCTTCCCCCATAGTTTTTCTTTGTGCCATTTTCTTGCTCTCTAGGTTGTTTGCTCTGCAGACGCTGTTTTTTGTTCCAAATCAACAGAAAAAAAGTTCACTTATGGTAAAAGTGCAAAATGCAAAATATGCGATCGATTATAAACTCGAATAGCTATTACAGGAGGAAAACTTATTTTTGACACAGTTTGCTTTTCAGTTAGGACAAACTTTACGAACTGATCTTAGTTTGTTATTTAGTTCCAAGTTGAAATCGTATGGCAACAATGAAGAATGGTCAATTAATTCGATTATCCGTAATATACAAATCATATCTCTTGGCCTTAAAAGCACGGCTTCAGAAGCAGATTTTCATCGCATGATAATTTCATTGGTTACCATCAGTAGTACGTTACGTCTTGGCGGAATCCTCCCAGACTGGGTCGAGTGTGTACATAACTGAACGCAGTGAAGCGACTCTGCAGGAGTTTGGCGAAAGCTTTTGAAACCACGTCTCGCAGGCTGATACCTCGGTAGTTTCTGCACACTGTTCTGTCACTTTGTTGTTGAAATGGAGGCGGAATCGAGATGATCCAATCCGATGGACATTTTTAGGTTTCCCAAATCAAGCTGAGTGAAGCATAAAGTGGCCTAGTGATCATGAGGGGGTATGCCTTGTAGACTTTGCAGAGATTCCGTCTTCACCAGAGGACTTGCCAGATTTTAGGCGGTTGATCTTCTAAGGCTTCGCTTCTAACAACGGGTGATCACAGTTGGGGGAGCTGTGGTTGAATCAGTATCTATCCATCTAGTGGGCGATGGAGGAGTTGATGGAGTTGTTCTATCCGTCTAGTTATCTTACCATTCATACTACGGATGGGTGGCCCTGCAGAGTCACGCAAGATGGGTTGAATGGACTGCATTTTACCCGACACTGATCGTATACAGCTGAAGGTGTTTACAAAGTGGCATGCGCTGGGTGAAGTTTCCGTCTTATTTGCGACTTTGTATCAGTAATTGCGTCGATCTTTCTTTGCGGAGCAGTTTGCCTCACTTTTGAGTTGTTGATATTCCGGAAGGTCGGATGCATGGGCATCTTGAACCAAGTTGGAGGGACAGTTGGTATCCCCGGTTATCCAGTTTTATAACGCAGTTTCGTGGTTTCCAACTCACCATTGCCCCTTTAATATATTTCCACTTTTAGTTTAGCCAACAGTAGGTCAACCGAGTCCGTCGTGTGGTGTGAGGTGTATGCTTCCGTCGGAAAACGCGGCTTTATTTCTTTCAATAAAGCTTCTATTTCGTCCCGGGACTTTAGTAGTTTTACACTGAGGTGTTCCGGGGAGTTGCTTTTATACGGGTTGTCAGCCGATGGCGAAGCTTCACGCGTATCAGCACGTGATCTGATCTTCCCTTGAGGTCTGCCTCAACGCCGCGATTCGATCTGCAGTCTTCTGTTGATGATACCCACCATGACCGGATTATCATGTAATCAATTTTACTAGTCATTCTACCGTTATTAGAATACCACTTCAGATGTCTTCTAGGGTTTTGAAGCCGCCTGGTGGTTATGTACAGCCAATTAAAATAAAGGAAGTGAACAGCCTATCGACCTTTTCACAGTGATGGCCAACATCTTAGTTTCCGAGAATGTGACGAGTCGAGGCTTCTTGTGCGCCTGTCCCGCCGTTCCAGTCACCCGCAGTGATAGTCATACATCTTTTGGGAATGCAATCTACCACGGCTTGGAGAATGTCGTAGAACTCGTTCTTGACAATAAAGTCGGACAGGAGGTTTGGGGCGTGGATTGCAATTCTTGTGAGGTTGACGGGCTGACCTTTGAAATGCGGCTTGCGATTCCTGGCGAAATCGGTTTCAAAGAGAGTATAGCGGAATCGGTGTGGTGGCTAAAAGCTCCTGCTACTCCTCATTGACCTGGAGTTTCTGGGCCACTGTGATTAAGCCGGTAACGACTATCTGCGCCGGGAACTCTGATGTTACAAAAGCCGGTACCGTCTAGTCTGACTTCGGATAGGCAAGCATTATCCACTTGATGGCCGTGTAGTGCACGCATAGTCACTGACCGGTTTCCAATGACCGAAGGAGCTCTCACGTTCCGGCATCCTGTAGGGAGGGTCCTCCGGAGGTAAACGGATCAAGTTCGCTTTCTTGACACCCCAGCCACTGGAGAAGCACAGGGCAAGTCGCTTTTCGGGGAAGCCGTAGCATGGATAATAGAGCATGTGGGGGACAGAATCATAAAGCTTTATGGGTGTTTGTTACGAGAGACGTCCCCAGCATCGCCTGGCTCTTTTAGAGGGTGCAGTTTTAGCCTTTGTACAACCAAGAGTGAGCTGCAAGGCAGTATCGTATTGACTTGAGGTTGCCGATGGCTCTCTAGGAGCTTTTTTGCCATTTGAATAAACTAAGTTCAACCCAGGAGTCCACGAAGCCTCAATAGTTTGACGGATTTCCTTCGCAGCCCTTAGATTGCACAGTAAATCTCGTCCGCACATTCACTAGTACCTGTCTTCGCATGCCGAACATCTTTTAGCCGAGGTTTTTAAACTTGGTTAGCGTCAACTACCTATCGAGTGGCTTTCAGTGATATGGTAGCTGATGAAAGCTTCAGTTTTGTGAAGCCACAGGTGAGAGCTGGGTTTCAGGTGACCAGAGATATGGAATATACCACAAGGACACGACGGTTTACCAGCTCAGAGTTGCTACTTCTGTCAGATACCCCACACACACCGCATTCGTCTTTGCTGGCAGTCAACACCTTATGGATGAGCAACGATTCGGCACGTAATACCTAATCCGGTGCTGGCATTTGCAACCGGAATAATTCAATCAAACTAGGCCTCTTTTTTGTAGGAACTGCAATCAGAAAAAATTCAATTTACTGGACCGTTTCTTTCTCTTGTCATAAAAATCTCGCAAATTTTAGGATATCTTAACTGACTCGACTAGTTTGAATCAAACGATAAAGAAAAAATGAAACTGCCATTCGTTATCCACTAAATGTTAGGTGATACTTTCTACACTTGGCAGTAACTATGTGCATTCACTTCGACAACATGGAAGGTAGTGTATGTTGAGAATCAAAGGCTGCTACAGTTTCTCGTGAGAATAAACTGAGTTGCTGCTGGGTTATCGGAAATGCAGCAAACAATTATCCATCAGATGGTTTCCAGTAACCCGATAGTAGGGGTGATGTAACTTGTTTCTGTAAAGTAATTTGCCTTCAGAACTCCCAGATAACGTACTGTGTTCTGTTTGTAATGAGCACTGCGTCATCACTAATAAATAACTGTATTTGCCGTGAAATTCATCCGTGTTGGGAGTTTTACCATTTGTGCTAGACTGCCCGTTGCTGGTTGCTTTGCTGTAATGCGCAAAACCGTTTAAAGCCTATAACACAAATTTCATGAGATTTCGTGTTCTTTCCCACCCGTTACCTGTAGGCTAAATAACACTGATCAAATAAAAAATAGCTGACCCGTCACTCACTCCATCTTTGTCTTAATCACGAATGCAGAAATATAAGATAAATTGTTCACGAATAACAGGTTATTTTATTAGTTTCTTGATAAGCAAACTTTCTGGCTGGGTAAAATTAATGGGATGATTACCTCTTGGTCAGGCTTATGGTCAGGCTAACAACCTTGGTCGTGATGACCTATAATTACCATTGGTCCAAAAGCCTTCAACCATTTGTCACGTGACAATAGGTGGTTCTACAGGTCAGTGTACTTAAGCCTACTGGGAGGACTGAGAAGGCGATTCTCGTCAATATCAGTTAGTCGGTTTTGATCTGGTCAAGGTCAGTTCCCTTTCTTGAGTACTAAGAATGGCAATAGCTTCAATTGGTAATAAAGTTTTTTGTCAAAATCATGCCTGCACTGTGAGAAGAAAGTGAACAGGTGTTTATCGGCCACGTCCAGATAGTTGCTAGTCCCATTGACAGTCATGCATTTTATTTACTGCAAGTGAGAAAAACTGAGCAACGTTTTCTAGTCGATGCCTATTAGCTATTTCCTGAATGACCACATGATCTTATTTAATGTTAAAAGTCACCATTTTCCTGATATTTTTATTGCCAAATTATTCTATGAAGATGCATTTCTACTGGAATTATTCATCAAGCAAAATGAAAGATCCTATTGAAACTGATATTTCATGAAAGCCCTTCACAGCCATTTCTCAACACTATCACGAATTCCAATCCGTTTGTTTGCAGATGGTATGCAAAAAGCCTGTTGACTGTTTTTATGAATTTTTGATTGCTGAGCTTGGAGTTTTGGTCTCACACGTTCCCCCAACTGGTATTACTAATGCACAGGCTTCATTCTGACGGCCGATAAAACACTGGTTACCTAAACCCGAAGCTTGGTAATCAACCAATAATGTAGCCTGTTAGAATTCGTCAGCCATCTTGCCCATTGGCAAGGTCTCAGCTGGAACTCGAAGCGGACAAGTAAAATTGTAATTCGCCTACAGTAAATGTTAGACTATTTTGAATTGCAGTCAACAGATTACATCAGAACAACACTTCATGAAGCATTTCTCAATTATCACAAGCAGTAGACCATAAAATTTGTCATATGAACTGGGACCCATGGCTGTGATGCGCATCCCTCCAAATGTATCTTGATTGGAAGCGAGAACAAAATTGATCTACTCAGTTCGTTCAATCGCTGAATCAAGAGACGTGAAACTTGGGTTTCAGACTGGATTTGATTCTGAGCAGTAGAGTGATCATATCAAGAGCTCTGTAAGGTGATACCATGAATTTGTGGTTTCTTGTTCGAGCTTAGCTATCTTTTGAATTTTCCATTCGATGGCTTTCGGTTGGTCATGTTTTCCTCCAAGAAAATTGCGATCATCTGATAAGCAAACGAAGTGACAAACGACTCGTAAAATGTCACCCGCGCAAAGTGGGAAAATCACGAAGTCCTGAACAAATGAGGATATGACGGAGTAGCGCAGCGGATGATATTCACTAATTTCTTGAACAAGCCTTACAAAGTGCTAATCTTTTCACCAATGAAGGCATTACTCCTACCAGTTATAGTGCAAATATACAGTTTCTGCAAATCAGAAACAGTAATTTTGCTACGTTTTGTTACTACCAAGTATAAAAATCTATCAACTTGCCAATGAGAGGTCTATGTTTACTCACTTATATGTATCTTATAATAAAAGTATGGTGGTAACCTGTTTACTTGTGTTTGCTTCTTTACCTGGTTAAAAGCTTTTATGTGCTTCCGAATTAGACCTAAGAACTGCTTTGAATAAACACACCAATTGTTTGAAATTGACGTTTCCCTCTTATCACAAGTTAACTTGTGACTTATTGTGTGTGCTTCGTGAATACTGTGGACAACAATACACGCATATTATCGGTGATGCCAAAACTGAAACCGTGCTATACCTCATCAAAACTACCAGTTCTAAAATTGATGGTTCATCATACAGTATAAACTCCCCAAAGCAGCATTAAAAACCACGGAAGCATCGTACAGCAGTTTCAGCTCTGTTGGGATTCTTTCACAATGCACATCCGGCGACCTCGAAAATTGGACTTGATCCCGCAGTGAACGATTATGAGTCAAACAGGTCAAGCTATCGGCAGCGGTTCCCAGTGGTTAGTGTAGTACCATGTGGGTATATGGAGTGCCGGAAATCAGTAGCATCTTCGAGGTGGTGGACTGTTTTGACCCTGGAGGTATCCTCCATCTCTTTGGTCTCTATCACTTATCCAACTCTCACCTGTAGCTCCACGAAGCTGAAGCTGGCATCAGCTGCCAAACCTCGACAAACCCCTCGACAGGCGAGACGAAACCAGACTACGAATAACCATGGTCTAAAAACCTCTGTGGGACAGTGTTTGGCTTGCGAAGACATACTCCTGAATGAGCACACAAGATCTACTGATCCGACGGCTGCAAAGAAAATCTGTTCATCCTACCCCATTCGGTATTCTGTAGGGGCAAATAAACCGGATAGCAGGTCATTGGCTCCTCTGGAATAACTCTGCTGCCTTGCAGGCTGAAGTGATTCTGCAAAGGCTAGAGTTGCATTCTCGAACGAAAAGGCCGGACGAGGTACGATCAACTTGCTTCTTGCTCGGAATCGGTCGACCGAGTAGTACAACGGTCCAGAGTGGTGCTGTACACACAGCCTCATATCATTCCCGAGAATCTCCATGGATAATTTTCGCGCTATTCACGGAGCTGACTTCACCTCCAGTAGGAGGTAGTGGCATAAAAGAAAAGAAATAACATCACGGCTAAGTTACGGGACGCCAGTCTGTCACTGGTTCTTGGAACCGTAGCAAGCCGTCGCCTAGAGTACAAACTGCAGTCAAATTTGACGTTGAATATCAAGATGAGTCAGCCAAACAATTGTTTCCGTGTGCTATTTATTTTCCAAGCACTGGCATCAAAAACATACCAACTAACGGAAGTAACTGCCACATTTATTGATTATCCTATTTACGATGTTCACACGTCTTTTTCCTCAGGTTAGGCATGACCATTCCCATGGGATATTTTGAATATCGTTACGAATTTCGGACACAAAGCCACGGAACGCAGCTGACATGAAAATGTGACTTCATCAAATGGATTATTTGTTTAACTGGGAACGCTGACTGCCAGAACGCAACAAATAATCGAACTCCGCCGGTCATTTGCTTCTAAAAAGAAATGAGATGACGCTTTAGCCGAAGGCTTAAGTTATTAGTCGAAGGTTTGCAATTGTAATTAGACCACAAATTTTCTTTTCCATGAATAAAACAGTTTATTTTTACTCAATGAATGTTTTAAATTAAATGTAGGAAACTTTTGTTTGAAATATAAAATAGTAGAGCTTGTTTTTCAATTTTAGTGGTGTATATTATAAACTGTCCTCCTAAATAGAGATCATCAAAACGTGTACAAGATAATCAAAATAAAAAGTTAAATTGGCCACATTTACCACAGTACTGTTCCTTGATTATATGCCAGATAATCTTTTGAACAGCCGGACGAGGGACATTGGCATCTATGACCTCTGAGACAGGAGGCTTGAATCGTAACATCGCCGGTTACATTGGCAGTAGACAGTGTTTCGTCACTGCATGCTTGATGACCACCAGTAAATATCTGGGAACTTGTTTGGGACCCCAGTCCAAAGCCTACGGTCGCAATTCGTAGGTTTTTTTAATCATATCGTCTTTTTATACGCTTTTGGGTATGCTCTGTTACCTGCACTCATGTGCAACCAGGGTAAGGAATTCTAAAAGGAATATGATGCAAGACTTCTCTGATCATTGTGTTAGGCGCCTAACTGCTTCATCCCTATTTGAAGTGAGATCAGATGGGCGCAACGCAGACGTCCACAGAAGCGAGAAAGTCTGCAATAGGAGAATGAAATTTCTTTGAATGCTGATCTCGCAAATCGATGTGAATGAGAGCTTATCGTTATTTTATACATTTTAATTCAGAGGCAGATTGAGGCGTGGTGTTTCCAATGAAGAGCAACGCGGGTCTATGGTTTGCTCAGTAGGAAAATTTACAACACAGGAAATGTTATTAGGTAAATAACTTCACTATCCCTGTTAACTTCATTCATCAACAACTCTTCTGTGGCTACGGTAAGCCAAGATATCCGCTACCTTTCCATCCTACCAATCACGTTTCACACGTGCACTGTATTGGTTCTCCGTACGTATCATTGACATGGGCGATGTTACTTTATATCAAATAAAGCAGCAAAATATGTTTGATCACCAAAGTTCACTTCTGTTACTTTGTTTCACTGTTCTACTGTTCTATTGTTTTATTTGCCTTCTCATACTATACAACAATATTGAAATATTTCGTGATGAGGTCGTGGCAAACAAAGGCTGCTAATCGAGGTGACCGGCAGCTTCGAGAGGATTCGAACCTGGGACGGAGTCGTTAGAAGCCCACCACGAAAACCACGTGATCACTGCCGTTCAGTTATGTGTTCATTATATATGGGACCTTTAATTCTGATACGCGGAACTGTTTTCCCCGTTTCATATGATCCAACGATTTTAAGCCTTTTGGCCGAAAGCTGGAACTTTATTTAGGAATCATAAGATTGCCACACAATATCTAAGGAATAAAAATCAGGTAGAATTTCTCCCCCACTGATGAGAAAATTGATATCATCACCCACCACTTTATAAGGACAATAAAGTTGGCTTTGAAAAAGCCGATTGTTTTTAAGATTAGAATTTAAGTGAGGAGTAGATATAATTCGATTACCAATTGATTCTTCTTGCAGCTGCCAATTTTAAGCCATCATGTAAGCGCTGGTGTCCACCACAGGAGTTGATCTATGTGTGAACAGTGGGTTATTACCCTTGAAAAATTAGTGAAGGAGGGAAGCTTTGTTGTGTTGTATTAAAATTGAACAAACCAATGAGAACCATAGGAGTAGTATGGTATTGTATCTGGATGATAGGACGAAATTTCATCAGAAGCACACTACCGGTTTCGTGGTTGTTGCCGCTCAACAGGTTTGCGTGCCCGATACTCTTCCACCCAATCATCCTTAAACTTGAGCATTCCACATTTGGTTTACAGTGGTAATCTCATTTGAATCAAATGGAACGTGCATGGATGGAGAATTCGTTTTAAAAATCACATGATGATTCACCCAATGGACTGTCCGTTCGCGCACACTCCATTCTACTCAACTGAGATTATACCATTGAGAACCAGCCTGGATTGTCTGGTGGTTCATTGTTCAATTTGAAATCATTCACCCCGAACTTTAATCCCAATTGGGGCCTGATATTTCTCTACAATCTGGATGAAAGAGCTGTACAGCGATTCCACAGTCTTTACTAATGTACTGACTATGGATACTCGACATAATGAATGATTTCTTATCGGGATTTGTGTTTATAATCCAGTTTACGGTCTAACTTATTGTCTTGTATCATCCGTAATCCACGGACGGCTAATAAAAGGTAACATTAGGTTCGCGAACAATGTTAGGAACACCCGTCTTTGACTACTTGTTGAACTGTAGAACGGAAATAGGAATGTATACAATAGTGACAGGAAAAATGACAACCAAATATTTGACTTTTATTTATTATCTGGTTTTCTAGTATATGAATAACCAAATGCACTCTTCATTAGCGTCACATCTGAACAGTACTCTTTTTGTTCTATTAAGTGAATTTGTGATTGAAAAGCATTTCTCAAGTCCTATAAAATCGTAATTCTACCTCCATCTATTTAACCTGACTGATAACGAAATGTTGAATACTGTTGTTGCGTTCTGTTACACTAGTTTTGGGACGAAATAGAAAATGTGTGCTTCACATTAGTGGTCGTGTACGGACAAGAACTTTTGGTCCACACTTTCCTCGGAACTGAACTAACGCAGGATTTGATTATGAATTTCATTTTCTATTATCTTTCCGCATTGCTTAGCAACCACAGAGTCGGTAGTTTCGCTACGATGACGATGAAAATGTCCCCGGTTGAAATGTGATGCAATCAATCACTAGGTATCACAGGGTTACGTGATTATGTTCATGGTCTTTATTGTCCTTCAGTATTGACAAGAGGTTCTAAGAAGTTGGTTCAAACAATTAAGCCAGTTATATAGTTAATAAAACAATAAATCTTGGCCACACCTCTTGTCAGATCTTTGCTTTTGTATTGCATAGTTTTCTTAGCGCTACTGATTGACTTGCTACAGAACAAATACCAATAAGATTTATGCTCTGTGGATACCAAAAACGCTTCGAAATGAAGCACAAAGCGATACATAATCTATTTTGATGTGCGCAAATACAGGATATTTCACTGGATGGTCTGTTTTCCGCGTCCTAATGAAGGGTCTATGAGAGGGCAGTAGATCGCTTCCGATTGGGAATGATATTGCAGCAATATCCACCCTCGTTCATTTGTTTAACACATTATTGTTTAACTGAACGGTTAGTGCCGAATGTGATGGCCATTACACCGTTGAACATGCATGCTCCATTGACGAGCTCTTTTACTACATGCTGATCGTTTCCCCTTGACCTTCTTCTTCTAATGGGTCTTGGGAAACATTTTTCTGGTTATCGTGTTGCCGTTGTGTGGAGCATGAGACTGACGGGCAAGCGATCCACTCATGGTAGGAAGGGCTATCGAGCGCCTGTAACAGGGAGACAACATGGTAAGATTTGTCAAACCTTACGTTATCGTCAGTGAATTCAGGTGGCAACGGTTCTGGTCAGACAAGAGGGAATGTGAAGAAGAGAGCTGAGAAGTGAATGTGCCGCATCAGGCCATCTGAGGTCGAGGATTAAAAAAATTCACTGGGTTGATACCACTCCGTGGTCCACCATGTGTACTTTTCTAATCGATTTACCTCAGAAAATTGATGTGACGGTCAAGTACACACTAAAAATTGGGGTGACGGAGCTCGAGTGATATAGTTGTGGTTTTCACCCCACGCTAAACTGGAATGGACTGGTAGTAATGTGCATTCAGACACGCTGAAACACCGGAGAATCGTAAAACATCATGTCGCTTGTTCAAACAGGACATTTAAGCTCGGTTTGAAAAGTACTTCCTCACAACGGCTGATAAATCAGTCTGTTTCAATTTCTACCACACTAGTCGCTTTTTCTTTTCCTCAAACGGTCAAGACAAGTCAATCTCAGGATGACTTCGGTAATATAATTTACATATTTTGCTGCTTTAATAGGTCATGGGTGTGATGTGGCATTCAGCTATCCCTGACTTTAGATGCAGTTGTGGAAGTAATAATTTCCGGGGATCAACTAGACCTCTCCTTGTACGAGGATCGTTGGTTCAACTTCCGATGAATTAAGTTGTCCGAATTCTGATAAGGATCCTCTCGGCATTGAGTATTTAAAGATTTTCTTGTAGAAAGGTTGAAAAATGCATTTTGTCTTTTCACCCATCATCAGACATACGAACCTAGCACCTGTCTTCTGAAAGTGCAGTAACGGGTTCAGCTGTGGAGAACCGCAATCGGATTACCAGTGTGTGTGTGTGTGTGTGTGTGTGTGTGTGTGTGTGTGATAAAATCAGTGTGTGCGGTCTGCACTTCGAAAACTCCACACCAGACTTTACCTGTCACTATCCGTGTATGGTCACCGACATGTGCCATAAGAACCAGTCCGAATTTGCAATCTCACTGGAATCTGGTAGAAGTTAATGTATTACTCGATCGATTTTTACTAGTAGTATGCGTGGTGAAGTGGTTTACCTTCCTCAAAACTCTTATTCTGGTTTGATTATTTCTTCACGAAATTTTGTTAGAGATTTTTGGATTTGCGGAAGTATAAACGCATTTTATGATGACAACGCTTATGTGAAAATCACTTTTAAAAAAATGACACCAAGACGATTTTACAGTGCGATTTTCATTCCAAAATAATTGATTCGTAACTATCACGATTGATTATCTAGAATCCTGTATATTCGGACCTCATCGCAATTTGTTCAGCCACTTGGAGCAAAAATGAATATTCTCTAATTAGTGAGACGAATTCATATAAGTATGATAAGGATGAACTCAAAGTTTGTCTGCGTGAACTGCCATTTCTCCCGTCAGGATTAACTGAACGAGTGTGTTGGTTGTTGGTTGTTAATTGAACTCAGTTTTGTGAGGCCACAATAATACTAAACTCCATCCTAAATGATACACATGCGCTGCGTTAAATGGAGGTCAAACCTGCAACTGACTTTATTGTTCTGGCCTATTTGTGACCGACACCTTTACGATTAAACCGATCAATCGACCGAAAAACTCCGGACGTGTAATTTGGTGATGCATTGGGGAAATCATATTCTGCAAATTTGATCTTCTACTACTCATTTACACATAATATATAAGTATTTGTAAATAGCATTGGCTACAATATTGGTTTGATTGTCCAATTAACTCATAAAAAAACAAGATCAAGTTCGATAAATACTGCTAAAAAATTCTACCTCGTCGACGAAACTTGTCAAAACAGAGGAAGACATAAGTCTGGTAACTTCTGAAAGGAAACATGGAAGCAGCAAAAGTTGACCGGCTTCCAGCTTAGTTTTTCGAACAGTACTGTCACACGGAGTCATGTGTGGGCTGTGTTTGGCTGTTTGATGGACATGCAGTAATAATAATTGTGTGAATACGATGTCGTGTCCAAGTGCCTAATCTTGGATTAATCGGCTCGCCAAAATTTAGCCTCGAATTCATTAGATCTTTTTCAATAATCAAGCCGTTTACTGTGACATTTTATGATGAAATCGGTAATGTTTATCTTCCAGATGTATTTATCCAAACCCCCAAGCAGCAAACAAGCTTTATTGCAGAGCTTCGTCGTAGGACTTTTTAGAACGGATCTGATGAGGCGTGCGGAACCTATAGAAGTGCGCCCAGTTGGCGTGGTAGGGACCGTTGTCGGTCAGCTAGATGTAATTATAATCCCAGAGATGTTCATTGTTAGTCTAAATGTTGGTTATCAATATACATCTAAGAGTGAATCTTCAATTCGGTGTCTAAGCTGGAAAGGTTTTCATCGGTGACCAAGGAACTTTCTGGACCGTATTCGTACTGGTTCTTCATGATCCTTTTCTGGTAAGTAAAAAATGAACCGACTGTAATCCGATTTGACCAGCTTGATGGCATTTCACCTACCACTTTATATGACTTTCAAGGAATATAAAGAATCTGTTGGTATGTGTACGGCGTCATAATATGACTTGAATATCATCAAAAACAATGATGGGTAGGAAACATACTATTGGATGTATGTTTTCTGACGAGACTACAGTATTGTTATAATGCAACAGATAGCGCATAAATATAAATCGGTTGTGACTGATCTCAAAAGCAATTCATCCGAAATTAAACTATAAAGTTGCCTTTCATTACACAATCATGGTTTTGTTTACGGTTTCTGTGCAATTATGAAATTCGTCAAACCACTAAGATGAAAAATTGGGTGGTTACCCTGATAATTCTTTGCTGCTTTGGCAAAATATTTGTTGAATAAAGCCAGCCATGCTTTCGCAATCGATTCAGAAAGCTGAGAATAATAAAGTATTAATTTATTCAAATAGGATGCAAAGATTTTCTGTTTCATCTGGATCAAATCGCTAATAACTGACGTGCGTTTCACAATAAAGTCAATCCTAAGAGAGACATAGAACAACCGTGTGAAAATCGCACAGCACAAAGCAGCCATCGGGCGATAACTGTAATGATGTCTGTTTTCCGCAGGTTTGTTCTTTAAATTAGGGTTGAAAACTATACAGAAAAACGTTGTCGCTGCTCACCCAACATTCGTGCGACAAAACAGAATTGGAAGTTTATACATACAAACAAAAGTTAAAAACAAACGAAGGTATCATTCGGTACTAAGACGAACTCCTATTTTGGAAACTGTAAAATATTCGGGACTCCCGGAGGAAAGCCCCGATTTTTGTTTTATTTAAAAGTGCCCAATTTCAGAATGAATTAATCTTATATTCTGTCAAATTTGAGTCCCTTTCGCGTCGTTGTACATTATCCTACTTCGTTCCACTGTAGTTCTATTATTGTGATTTCCTGTTTGTGACTGATTCGTTTCTATAACTTTATAGTGTCGTTTTTTGCAACTGTAGGACTAGTGGAGCTTAGGAAACACTTTGCCAATAGATGCGCTGTTCTTTTCACTTCCCGGCCTCTATCTCCAGCTAGCGGAAGGGGTTAGTCTCATCAAGTACGCAAAGTTTTGAGGTTCAATCTGGTCGAACTCCATTTGTCTTGTTATTACGGGCTCAGGAGGTTAATCCTATTGAAAATGTGTTCTATGTAGTTTACACACACATTGTCTAGCCCCATAAGGTTGCAGGTATAGTGCATTGTCCGTGTTGTGCGTCTTCAGGCTTGATATTTCTTGCGCTGTGCCGCGTCTTTATGTCAAGCAAAACCTGTGCAATACCTATGGATCGAGATTTCTATGATGAGCTGTGAGATTTGGAGACATAACACTTTCTGACAATGGGGTTCTATCCATAATAGCGGCTGCTGATCCTGATTTCATGGCGTGCTTATCTCAATAAAAGCTGGTTACGATATTGGTTACAGGGCTAACGGACCTCGGCTTGACTCGTACCCCCATAGAAGGGGCCCTGGAAACAATCTCCCAGAATAAGGGGAATTTTTTGCATGACCCACAGACAAATATCACTGTTGGCTCTTGGTTCAAAACGGTACAGAGACGTATTCAACACAGAGATGTTCAGCAAGAACAATCAAAGCAATAGCCGAATTCTGCTATGGAGACTGATACATGCTGAGTATGCTTGCTATACGAGCTTCATTCTCCCAGATCAACCACGGTACCGTATTTTTGACGACAGTGTCCACATCCCCACCAAAATCTTTGACACCGTATCCTTACTGTTCGGCACCCGCTATCACTGCCTCAAACTGGTTAAGCGAGACACGGACGATCTTGTGACGCATGCTTAGATAGTCAGACATACCTGCAATAGATTTTATTTTCAATCACTAACACAAGAACAGTGCCAAAGACTTTTTTTCATTTTTGGCCTTTAGACCGCTACGTAGTTTGTCTTTTGGACTCGGCTTTTGATCAAGGGCAACCAGCAACTCGCCGATGGGCGAGACAATCCGTCTCGTCACCTCACACAACATCAGTTTACCGGTAGCTGATTGGCTTGAGCAGATCCGTATGAATAATCTCATTATCAGCAGTGCTTGATGTCAAGTTGAAGCCGTGCCTGCAATCCGTCAAAAAATCAACTCACCAATGTTTTTGTCAAAGTTTTCACAACAGAACTGGGTCACTATGTCTTTACTCAAGCAATTGTTTTGCTGAAAAAATTTACCGATCCGTTTTTCGGACAGAAAGTCAAATCCCAAACATTACATTGCCTCTTGTTAATCTGGAACTGAAACATCTTGTGGACCCCGGAATTTTTATTCATCACTCTTTTATGGGCCGCTAAAGGTAGTCGTGCTCAAAGCAAAAGGTTCAGTTAGAAAACTCATCTACTTTTTCCATCAAAAATTCACGTGGCATACGGATCTGACCGTACCCGCTTCCAGTTCCAGAGGATACATTTGTAGTTCCAAACTGCGGTATTTGTTTTATAAAACTTGACTCAGCTGAAGCCTACATACATATAGAAACGGCCTCACAGTCTCGTCCGGATTTGACGATCAATACACGTTGGAATCTTTATCAGTTCACACGAACACCTTTTGGTATTGGAACGGCTCTGGGTATATTGCAACAGGTGATAGATTCCATGGTAGCTGGATTTCCGGGAACAGCTGCATATCTTGACGAAGCCATAATCAAGCGATGGTCTCCGGAAAAACTCAAAAGCCTTCTGAAACGATTCCATAATTTAACTCGAAAAATACCGATTCCTTCTAGGATCTCTTATCCACTAGGGATTATTTCTAGAATTCCGTGGGCGATACACAGATCCCACGAACATATGCGCAACACTACGAATACCCGTGGCATCCAATGTGAGTCAGAAGTCACAATAATAATTTCTGGTCTATCGGTTCGCACTGGTAGCTTTTCCAACAAAAAAGCTGCGGATTTTTGTAACGGAACAATGTCAAAGCCAAAGTCCTGGTGAGAATAAAATGTTGATTATCGATTTGAAAAAATGTCTCGCCGACATATCCACAGCTGAGTTTACAAAAGCTATAAAAACAATCGCACGGTCTTTCTAGCTATTTTACCAATCATCGTTTCAGAACTTGATCGACTTTGGGAGAAAAGAAAACGAAAAATTGACTAATAAGCACGTCGGTTGTAGTGACTTAGTTATTGAGTGCAGTAGCGCAAACGTTACATTTTTCAAGTTACACTGAACAAATAGGAGTGTCGTTTACAGTCCTCTAAGAGGAACCGATAATGAACTTCTCTTGATGCATTATCTGTATTCAGCGTCCACCTACTTATACTAATATCAGTAGCAAAATATGCCTCACTAACAGTCCTGTATGCGCCCAAAATTATAGGTAGCCTCACTGGATGGTCGAGTCAAATTCAACTTTCGGTGCCGAATTCCACTCTGCCATCTTTCTAAATTGCACTGTGGAAAGCCTTCAATTTATTATTTTCGCGGCAACCATTCGTAAAATTATTACCTCAAATTACCTTATTGATGTACCAGCTAAACTGGATTGCCTTCCCTAATTCTTCAGGCACAGCACCCCGACTGCATCAACAACTTCGAACTATTGATTTATTTAATTAATGTCTCATTTTTCACAATTTTCTGCTGATAGTTTGCCCACCACAAAAAAAGGTTTCACATTAGATATGCCATAAGAATCTTGCATTTTATGAGGACATGACATTTTTGATCTACTACAGCAGTCACACTGAGACATAGACGGGATTTCCTATCCAAATCTCCAGGTACAGGACTGAAACCGTTAAACTACGCAATAAAAAAATTTGTGGAGCGCCGTCTCCCCCTCCCCCTCCCCCTCCCCTTCCCCCGACCCCCCTGTCCCCCCGCTTCCAGAGAAATAACCAATTTTCTGAGCGATTTGCCGTAGTTTCTTGACGAAATTATGATATAGTTATTGCCATGGTTATTGTATCACGCAATGGCATAAATAGCCCAATACTAATAAAAACTGTTCCATTGACTTCAGAATAATGTGTTCATATTGGCTGCAAACACTAACAGCTTTTCAAGACAACCGAGCATCAAAGCCAGGTTTTGTTTCATTGTGATCAAATAATCAACAGCATTCATTCTATAGGATTTCCTGAGTAAATCTGAATCATGTTAACTGTTTAAAATGGTAAAATACGAAATTCTGGCGTGTTCACGGAGGGTCGAACCGTGCATGGTATACGTTATGGCGAAGGTTTTCATTGTGGGTCACTACGCACTTCCTTTATATGTTTTAGCGTTTCTTTTGACCGATTTTTCCCCATCATGACGCTGGTAACTGACTCGGGACATCATCTGCACGAATTTTAATGAATCACTTATTCGGTAATCATTTTACTCCCTTGAATAAATAATTGATATCAAAAATGTCTGAGAGTTAGGCAATCTGGTCTCTATTCTGTGAATGAATTCACGTACACAAGCTCATAAATCTTACTTATCTGCTAGGGCACAGTAAAACGTCAAAGAGACTTACATAAGATTTGAATGAAAAGCTGAGTGAATCGAAGATGAAGCTTGGAGGGATGACAAAGTTCTCCAGAACGTGAATCATAGAATATTCGGAATATTCGGAAGATAAACAGTCTGAGAGGAATTTCTTTCGTGTACTGTCAACAGTGACGTGCGTATACCATTCAGCAAAAAAATCAAATACGCTATGAAAAGAAATGAATAACGGGAACAGTTTTATGGAACTTGAAGCAAAGTGTGTATCTGCGTGTGTCTGTGCTTGAGTTATACATACACGAAGAAGGGTGTGTAAAAGAAATTCTCAATATGTTTGTCTTCTGAATAGCTTCATCAGATTCATCACAGTTTCATGAAATGTAAAACATTTGTTTTAGTTGACGACTTACGGCGCGAGTGGGTGAATGTGACAACAACTTATACATTCTTTCTTTTCGCCAATAAAACCTGATGATTCTGAGGCAGAACTGAATTCTCACTAGGGTTAGTGGGTTGGTTTAAAATCACAGAAATCAGACGAACTCCGCACCTGCCTGCAAAAGCCTGTGTCAGGAACGCTAACAATGCTGCTTCCAGTGTGCGAAAACTATAGAAGGATCAGCTTGATCGACTTGATCGCAAAGGTCTTTTGTGTGCTGTTACTCAACTGCTTCTCTGTAGAGAAAGACCGCCTCACCTGACCGAACCAAAAGTTTTCTTTCCTGACGGAGGCTGCGTGGATCAAATTTTTCACCCTACTTCGAACACTAAGGCACAAGTTCCAGCAGCCAACAGTAGCCTGTTTTATCGACTTTCGGGTCCCTTTCGACTCAGTTAACCGGAAGTGTCCCTGGGCGATGCTGGAATCCAACGGGATGCCCGACCAGCTAGCAAGTCTTATGAGGGGGTATTTTTCGTCCACTAGTGCGCGGGTCCGTATGTATGGTGAAGAGTCACCCGAGTTCACACTCGCTGCTGGCGTTCTACAGGGCTGCCCTCTCTCACCAGTGCTGTTCAACTATGCATTTGACTGGATAATAAGGCAAGTAGTGGCCGACTATCCCGGTATCCAACTGAGCCAAGAGATGCACATCTCGGACCCGGAGTTCACGGATGAAAATGTTGGGCTAGCGGACTCCTCCCTTTCTCTTCAACCAGTCCTTGACCGAATCGATTTCTTCCTAAAGCCCATCGGGCTAGAAGCAAGCATCAATAGAACCGAGAGTATGTCAACTTGCCCACGGGCACCAGCTCAACAGCTATACATCAATGACCAATCGATCAAGAGCGTTCCGTCATTTAAGTATTTAATCTCTACACTGTTTCCAAATAGTCAGGTGAAGGATGAAGTAATACTCCGGATAGACAACGCCAGGAAGGCATTTCTTCAACTACTACAAGCATTGTGGACCCGTAGTAAAATAAGCAGTTGGAGTAGGATGCGTAACTACCGTGCCGCTATACGCCCCGTACTCAGCTACGGTTGTGAAACGTGACCACTTAAAACCGAGGATACTAGAAACCTTAAGGTGGTAATCACTGCTGCCTGTAACCTAGTTCGGAAACAAACTGGCTTGATAGAGTAGTCAACACTGAAGTTGGAAGACGGTGTTGTGAAACTGACGAACTCCCAGAATTCCTCCAACGCCGTTGAGTGCGATAGCTAGGTCATATCCTATGGCGACCCGAGACGAAACCAAACAAACAAACACTCCGATTCAAACCTTTTCCTGGATGGCACAGCCGCCTTAGTAGCCAGTTCAAAACTTGGATCAATACTGTCTAGAAGGATATAAAGCGCCTAGGCTTACGATCGGTCTGCGGTGCCCACCAACGGAAGAAAAACCGGATCGTGATCTGCGCCGAACTCGCTTTTGACCGCCGCGAATGGCCAGCTATGGTACGAGATATCCATGGAGCCGGCCAGCGGGAGGTAGTCGCGTAAAATTAATTATTAAATCCTAGTCTTTATTCATACCAGTTACACAGGGTGGAAATAATGTTAATTTGGAAATTACTAATATATCTTTGAAAGTATTTAGTCCCAAGATGTGAAGATAATCGTTTAACAATCTATAGGAATCTTGAATAAGCCAAAATCTAAGTTATTTACGCAACAGAGTGAAAAACTTGATACTGGTACTAGGTGCTCCAACGACACTAAACGGCCGGGACCAAGATGAATTTTATGCACTGTATATAAAAAATTGATCCATTTGTTCTCAAAGCATTTCAGAATTCTCTCATACGCCCATCCTGACAGTATTCATGGAATCCATAAAAGAGTGATTAGAGTACCGTTACCGTGTGGGGAGGAAACAAGAAGAAACCAGCTGATTTTATTTTTAGCATTCGCCCATTAACAAAGATGTTTCCGGCACTCCATATTTATTGGACAATTCTTCAATTCTGGGGAAAACGAAGACAACCGTAGACTTTTACGGTTGTTTGAGTATGCGCAACTGATCTCTGCCAGACAAGGACACGAGGGATACACTGAGGAGGCTCACAGCGATTCCGTTATCTGAGACAATCATAGGGGTTCAGCTTTCATTACCTCTTTTGTGAATTAATTTTGACAAACAGGTATAAAAATATATATCGTCCGTAATTATTGTTGTCCCTATGATTTTGGTATTCACTGTCTATGACAGCTGACAAATCTCCACTGTAATATTCATATTGGGTGAAGCATTCAGTTCAGAGGTAGACTGCGTCAAGGAATTGTAACCACAACACCCAAAATCTCAGTGCTTTGTATGACTCTAATCCTCGATGGACCCGTATATGATTCACGTAGGATAACGGCTTGGAGAGACACGGCGACGAACAAGTCAGCTTCAGTACCACCCCCGTAATATTCCTTTTCAATGGCTCATCACCCAAAAGTCTCACAGTGTGGATATGGTCAGTGGTAGCACAATAAAATATGCAAAGTTGATCACCTTCATTTTACTCATATTTGTTACACAGTTCAATAGAAGCAATTTCAGGACATCGCCGTCCTCGGCATTATGCGGTTGTCGGTTTCTCATTTCCAACCAAGTGTAAAAATCCAGCTGCATAGAAAGCTGTTAAAAAGTTGATCACTTCGCGAACCAAACAATAAATTATTCCCTTGGATGCAAAAATCGACAAGAAATTTGTCCATTTTAGTTCGTCTCCAAAGGGGCCAGATTATTTTCACCGAAATATATGCTTCCTAGTTTATGTGTAACAATGATACTTCACATAAGTGATACTAGGAGAACCCAGGTCTCTCATTTGGCATATTTAGCGATATAACCAACTGACTACACAACCTTGAGTCAGCAAGAGAACGTACCGGTTTTTCGCCATCCTCAACTCAGTGCGCGAACATATGACACACGAACACGAAAGGTTATTGGATGACAAGAGCAGTCGAACCGGAAGAAAGTCATTCGAATCAACATTCAGAAATACTGCAACAAGTGATCCGCCAATCCAAAGTGGTCAGTTGAGATGGAACTCAAAGTTCACACGCCTATAAATAGGTAAAAAGGTGGGGTCAAGTGCCCCAGAGATATGATAAATAACACATTAGACAAGCATGAATATGAACACCGAACCTTACCCTGTACCGAATTGCGTCACATTCAAAGGGCGAATATTAATGGTCCCAGGGACGACAGACTCTACTGCGGCTTCGAAGTCTCCTAGTTCACAGACATGTCTAAGGTCGACACACAACAAAACGATTCTCTACGAATATATTCTAGTGTGAATATCCTGCTAGCTGTAGACGAGTTAATGAAAAACAATATAAATGAGTCGAAAATTGTTCTCCAAGTTATTTATATATTTTAATGCATTCTATGCATTCCCTGTATTTTACAACGCAGTCATTCATCAATATCTTTGATCTGGTCTGTTCAACAACAGACTGCACATCATCAACTGAGTTTGATGCTAGAAGGGATACACGTTCAACTAAGTACCGAAATCAAACACTGGACGAGATAAAGCCATTCCTGGAAGACTCCCCCATAGAAAGGATAAAACCGATTCCTCTGAGCAGAATGAGCCTCGCGGATAGTTTAATGACTGAAAGAGCAAAATAAATGTTTTCAGAGATTTTTTTCAAGTTACAGAATAACGGAGCAAGTTTGGAAGTCGTGGACTTACAAATGGTTATGACGTAATCCATTCATACATTATACCAAAGTGAAAACCACACAATGAGTGTACACGTAATACATTCAGTCTGTGAGTTAAATGAGTGACTTGAAGCACAGAATTTGAGCATACCCTAAGACGACTCAGACTGTTCGTGCCCGGAGAGGGACAAAAGCTTTTGAACAACCGGAGAATTAAAAAAACATCTAAGACAATCCTGGTTTCCAGAACCGAGATGAAGTTGTCCAGTGTTTATATCGGCTCTGTCTAACGTAGGATAATTTGTCCTGCGTACTACACGGATACGGATGTGATGCCTGTAATTTCATCCTTCCCATCTCCCCCGCTCTTATGATTCACAGCGACAAAAACTATCGGTCTCGATGTCAAGGGTTACGCTAATCTTCGGGAAACTCTGAATTCGAAGTTCCATGCGCTGTTTTGTAGACACTCACCAGATCGCTAACACGTACTGACAACCGCCGTTGACCAATGATGCAACTGGGCGGTGAACTTCGAAATATCCCATTTATGTGGCTCAAGAACAGACTGAAACCCGTGATACACGCAGTCGTCTGACGAAAATAATACCGTTCACGACTGAAGACCGCGTGGCAGTTTTTGACACATTCAGCTCGCAACAAATAATTTGTGAATAGAAACAATTTTTTTCATTTTCGAGTTAAAGTATTTTTAAAAAGGAAGAACTTGCTCTTTCTCCCTGACTTGAACAAAGTTGATAATGTTAGTTTAATTTGAAAAAACGTTCATTGAGTGAGAAAAACTTCGTTATCATCAGTGAACTGTGCAGTCGATTTCATCGGATCAGACAGACCGTGTTGTCTTTACAACCCTGAGGTGGGCCTTTCGAAAGAATGAAATAAATTGTCGTTTTTCCGTAGTCACTTGTTTGGCCACACTGATTCAAATAAATGACTATACGACAAGGCCTAGTACCAGAAAGTAAAACGTAGACAATCTCTGAAGAACAAGACCAATCGAATTACCGTACAGTATGTTCACCGGAAATGTGTCCACTCCCGGGAGGGTCGAATATCTATATATTCTACTGAAAACGATGGCAGTAGTTAGATTTGGACATCCGCCAAAATGATCGGCTGTATTGAACGTTATTAAATGAGACTTGCTAATTATGCTTCAAAAATGGCTCATTTTACCATGGAGTGACCGCACAAAGCTACTGATGTACTCCTATGGCACTGCCAGCGTTAAATAATCCAATACGGACCGTTATCTCTGGTTACTACTAAATGACAAAATATTGAAAAGGTGAAAGTTCATTTGTTGAAAGAAGCAGTCATCCGAAGGAGTCCCTTAAAGATCATAACATACATCCACCAAAACCGATCCATGGTTTTTTTCAAGAACCGGCGGGAAGCAGATCGTACTTATCATAAAGCTTCGGACGACCACTTCAACAATGAAACAAGAACATCCAGAAACACAGGTTTACTTGTTACCGTGTCCCTTCGAAGGTCAGAGTAAGAGCTACCATGTGTAACAGTCCGTATTATGTATATGCAGAGCCTAAGTGACTTCCTGGGTTAATGAACGATTGTTTAAGTTGCTAAGTTGCTATATTTGATCATGAAAGCGGATTCTGTGCCGACGCGACTGTAAGTTATATCGAGAACAAGTATAATACCGTAACTTGAAAATGTGACGGTTATGGGGTATCCGACAAGGGTTGCTAAACTCACTTCAGTACAGTTCGCTTCGTACAACAGTTGCCGATGTACTGCGTACTGAAGCTCTAATTACCTTCTCTCACTGGCAGTAGCAATCAGAAATAATAAAAAAATGAAAGTAGGACAGGAGTGGGAAGAGAACTAAACAAAGGTAGCAGGTTGTGAACAACACGAGGATAATTATGCACATCACTTAGCCATGTCGTCCAGTGTGTTTAACTAGTGATTGCGAGGAACGGCTGCACCCCACCCATGAAGCCCGAAAAGCCCTACACAGATAAAGTCACTGGTTATTCTTGTCATGCTTTTCTTCTAAGTCATGAACTGAACACCAATACCAACCTCAATGAACACTGCGCGCCTAAGAATCCTATCCAGGGGCATACGCAATACCAGTTCCAAACCACCATAGCTTAGTGAACTTCATTTTCTATTATAATAAATTGTCTGGTTTCGAAACTGCGAGGCAAAGGAATTTGTGTGGAAGACTCTTTCTGTGATTACAAAGCACTAAAATCCCGAAATAGGAAGAAAGTTATTTTCTCCTGTACGTAAGTCATCTCAAAATCATACCCAGTAGTTACACAGATATAAATCGCTATTAGGCTTTTGTTTAGTCAGTGTGGTGAAATGGTTCTTTTCGGGCATTTTACGGTTAAAAATAAGTGCATTATTTAACGAGTGATATTCATAAGTAAATTACTATCACAAATCTTGCCCAACAGTAGTTTCAATCTTTAGAGAAACTGCGCTCTATCAAGTTCGCAAAACGGTTGGAAAAGTGTTCAAGCTAAGCTATTTATACAGCGTCCTAAACTCCTGAACATAGGAAAATTCTGATCAAGACCTAGAGAAAAAATGGAATTCTAATAATGAAAGTTAAGATTTACGATCAGATTAATAGAACGACCGCCAAAATCCGGGTGTCCACTGCTTATTCCACACTGCACAAAGTTTGGCGTCTTCTAGAAGCACTCAGTGTCCACCGGTGGCGTCAATTTGTGCAAAGTTTATCGTAACTAGTTCCGGCTGCCCTTTATTTGTGCACAAAGACGACTAATTGGAGTAGATGCACTTTTTGCTCGGGGGGTTACTGGCATAACTAGGTGCGCATTAGAACAAGTCAATCTGTTCCTCCAATTTGAATGTGAAACGACGAATCTCATCAGGTCAGATTAATGTTTCTTGCTTTCGTTACACTGTGTGAGACCAGGTTATGCCAAACGCTTAGCATTGGGACACATCATAATTTGGTGGCCCATAGTGAATTGTTCACTATGTTCACTATGAAAGTTATGTTAGAATAACCACTAGGGAGGTGTTCAATATAAATTAAAAGGTGGAGGTTAATAAAACAGTTTGATAGAGTGATTCACACTAAAAATTGAAGTCCCGATCAACGAATTTTAGGGCATTGAAGGGAAACATAAATGGTATTACAGCAGTGAAAAGTTCATTGGGATAGAATGAAATTGCAACTTTCATTGCTGGAACCCCGGCGTTTGCGTAAATAAGTAGGACCTTTAGGCCGGGTGGATGTTTCAGACGAGGTGGTAGAGGCTGATGGTCCATGTGCCTTTTTAGAATTATCATACCGGGTGCGCAGCGCCACAACGGGGCAATGACCATATCTGTTTGCGAGCCACATTGTATTGTACTGTATTTTAGTCAGGACTTCTGTAAGCTAGCAATTCACATTTTACCCATAAAATGGAGTGAAACAGGGAACTGTCAAACGGGAAACATCTCAGAAAACGGGAATACTAGAATCAGGTTCAATCACCAAGATTATTTCGTGGTTCCTCCGTAACATTCACTTTGCTTACAAAAATAAATGCTAAAGAAGGAACTGTATCGGAGCCGAGATCAGTTCGGAGTGTATCGAAAAAACGATGCGCCATGTGATATAATATGGGTATGTGTTTATTGTTCAACTCACTACCATCTTTTCCGACAGCGCTGTTACCAAACAATAAACACTTACCAAGGAGCTGTAGAGTTGCGATAAATACCTATGCAGCACGAGAAGTCTAAACTTGGAATTTGTAGAAGGATGTGAACAGCAAACAGGTAGTGTAAGTGATAATCTTCATAGCGGATTCTCACGGGTAAAGATGCGTTGATCACATATCCTGTTAGTGAGAAAGGCTACGGGAATCAGAGAAACACGAATGATGGTAGCCAACCCGCGATGTGGTGAATGAAAATCCTTTTGAAGCAGACCAGGAATGATTACAGGACAACCGTGAATTAAGATTGGTAGAACGCGCTGGTGGACATGGGAGGCGATGACAGCTCCTCAGGCAATAAACTGCCTTTATATGTGGATTCGAAAATACAGATCAAGCAATTTCTTTACACTGTCTAAAACATGGGAATTCCATTGCAGATTGGTGCTTATAGTAACACCCAATTACTTGACCGACTGAGCTGTTGAAAATGGGAAGGATTCAATGACCATTTGTTCATCGGTATAAAAAGATCAAGAAAGGGTGAATACGCACTCGAATTTTGTGGAGGCTTTAAGACGTAACCCAGAAAGGGACAAAAAGTTCTAAATAATACATAATTTCTCAGAAAAAGGGTGACCTTGGGTTGACTGGAGATGGACTGACAAAACACCACATCGTACGCATGATTAAAATTTTGCGCACAATAAGCCGCGAATAAGTCGCTAACATGCACAATGAAAAAATAGATGAAAGAACAGCAGACTGAAGAACTCCAGACTAGTTCATTGGGGGGGGGTTGATAAGATGTGACCAACTTTGGTACGACAGATCCTGTTGGAAAATAGTCTTTTAACCGCGAAAGCATGATAAACGGCCAGCCAAAAGGCTCCGGTTTTTGAGGATGGGGGAACGAGGAACTAATTCAAAAGCAGTGAGATAGCCCAGAAATATGGAGTGAATTGGTTTCAAAGAACTAGTCAGGCATTTAGCAACGAAATGGCAAGGTGGAGCAACTGATTGCACAGTGCACCTGTTGGAATTGTGTGCGAATTGATAGGGGTCATTCGGAATACAAAATAGAAACGCAGTCGGCTAAAGATAGTGCGCTCAGTCAACTTCAGTACAGATGAAGTGTTAGCTAAGTGATGGAAACTTTACGACAAAAGATTGCAAGTGGATTGTATGGGAATGGACATAAATTTTGCGGCCTTCCAGGAAGCAGGCACAGTACCGGTATCAACGGATTCATTGATGAGTGAAGTTATTGTTTCCGTTAGCGAACTTGCTCTAAACTTGAGAAGAGTGGAGCAAGAGCTATTTGAATCAACAGCGGAAGACGTTCTGGGATTTTTTAGAAACCAACGGGTTTCTGATGAAGAGACTTCAACGTTAGAAGGAAAACAGAGCATAAAGGATGGTGGGATGTCCCTGGATAGGTGGATAAATTCAGCACTGACTGCTGGTATCCATGTTATAGTATCATAACTGAACCCGCTGACGGCATAAAAGGTTAATTCTGTGGCAAAGAATTTTACTGTTTGCGGTACTCAAAAAATGTTTGACGGAGGACATTCAACTGTTTTATCCCTTGATTGGTTAGGATAAAGTGACGTCTTATATAAGCCCGGTCATGAAGCAAGTAGGCTTGTCCATTTTTGTCTCATTGATTTTAACAAAGCAGAAGTCATCCTGCCGCAATCAAAAACACCGTTTCCGTGGGGCAATACAAGTCGAATATTGCATCTAGTGTCATTGTAAAGAACTCCAGGGGGTAAAGGGGGCATTTAAATTAGAACCACGAAGACATAATGAAGAGAGGTTTTTAAAGAAGAGCAACGTTTCATCTTCATGATGGGAAGATCAAGCGGAACGTGGACAAGTTCTGAGTCTAACGGCAATACGAGCATGAACACTGGTTGAAGCATGAACTTCCAACCGTAACTGCAACTGTTCTGAGTGACTTGTGGTTACTCTGTTCAAAACAGCTTTATCCTAGGTTGGTATAAGACATAGATCACTCAAACCAGAAGTACTTAAGGGATAAACAAGCGCATGATTAAAGTCTCCTACAGTAATGCATAGAATGTCAGAAAGGAATGGAACTAATACGGATATGAAAGTGTCAAAAAAACTATTTTACGTCTCTCGCCAAATTGCATATTTGTGGCACTTCGAGAGGTAGCGCTTACAGGTGGGAAATCCACCCCGTCCTCGATTACCACTGCTGATCATTTCCCCACTTGCAACCTGGCGAAGGGCCCGGTTGCATGCAACTCTGTTTTTCATTCGCGCTGCGTAATCAAATGCCAATTTGACACCTAAACCTCAACTAAGATACAACTTCTACTTCCTGGTTTACCCACTTTGTTCAATATTTTGATGTGCATTTTTCATTTCTTGCCGCTGTGGGAATTGTCTCACTTTCAAGGACTGGAATCACACTTACAGAGCAGTTTCAGTAGCTAAACATGATAAAAGAAAATAAAAACTAGCAATAGCCACACTATCGTAAGATAGGCATTTGAGATTGACACTCAAATAAAAACAGATGGTTTCTTCCAAAACCGGAAAGTAAATTTAGCTTGCGTCATAGTTAGTTAGAAAGTCAAGATAATGACTTAAATTGTATTAGTTTATAAAATATACCTGATTACGGTAGTTATCAATTATCGGGATCATTTTGGCATGATTTGAACGGAAGATTCAGGATAACGTAATATAGGATGGTCCAGAGGAATAAACAGTTGTTCTTGAATGTGCCGAGGCGAAAATCCAATGTAACATTTTGGAGGAATTGATTTTTTTCGGATTTGTTTCAAAAAAATCCATGTTGTATGACGATTGGTGCACCCGGTGGCTGGGTGCCCACGTAATCTCCAGTCAAAAGAAGATAAACTAGTTAGTTACTGATCCGATGATCTTGAGAGCTCCTCAGTGCACTGGTTTTCTTCTTCGTGTACCGATCTAAATTTCGCAGTACTTGCGATAAGTGTGTGTGTTCTACTACGAATCTTGCTGCTTGGTGGCGTTTATTCAAATTTGATAAGCTTAGTGATATTTTGAGCGGAAATACTCCAAGCGGACACTTACTCCTGCTGAAAGTCTTCTATAAAGGGAGCTTCATGCAAATGCAATTGACGTACTGGTCGGCCTCGTTCCGTCTGTCCTAAACTGAGGTGGTAGGACCTTCACATTTGTAATGAATAAAACGAATATCTAGAATCTAAGAAGATAAGTAAGCTTCTCTGGGTCTGCTTGAATCCCAGATTGTCTTAGAACAAAAACACAGAGAAATTAGTTTGGCTAGTAATGATTCGGAGCTGTCTGTTATGAATGGTCCTTCCCATCTGCAGCGCAAGAGTGTGAACTGGAGTGAGTTTGTCTCAGTCTGATCCTCGGATGAAATTTGAATTACGGACGGGAAACCAACATATTCTTCAACCTCAGGACGGCCGATGTTATTGCCAACTGTACGGTGGCCCACTGTAACATTTCAATGTGTACCAAGTTAAGCGAAATGATTCACTTTGCTTAGCATTTTCAACTCAAATCCAGGCTTTCGTGATTGTGGGTCATCACAAACCTTGGACTAAGTATATCTATATTTCTTTAACACTGATGATTATCGGTTGAGTGTAAGTAGTAGCAGATTCCATTTTACATTATGGAACTCAACATGTAGTGCCAAAGCTCAATTCAACAGTGAAAACCAGCAGTGCACATTCATAGAGCACTCATGCGGACTCAAAACTGCGGTGAACGAATGCGAGTCGAACACCTAGCCATCAGGCTATTGGGTCTGTTTCTCAACGGTTTACTGGACATATACGCTACATGATATATCATCCTACCGCCACTGATCTTGAATGGCAACAATCCGTTACCAGCACAGCAATCGACTCTCACGATGAGTGATATCGCTGTAGAGGCCTCAGCACAACGAAATTAATCCGGTAAGCAACCTACGGGGCTTGGTTACTATGTAAGTGTAATAAATAGGAGACATGATTACACAATACGATTCATCAGGCAGTGTCTATGGTCGACTGACCACAGTGCTTCCAAGCTGTTTTCGATGATGAGTTAAGCGTTGAAACTGCATGATGATTCATGGGTTTTATATGAGATCTGTATTTCTTCAATAATGATAAATGTTTTAAACCGTCCCTACAACTCCAGTGAGAACTCAGTTCTGCCTCAGAACCATCATGTTTTATTGGAAAAAACAAAGAAGGTATGGGGTGACTGTCACATTTGCCCACTCGTTTCACACAGCGCATTGGTTTGACTGGTTTGGGCGTCCACACCTTGAGGCCTAAACAATGCTGACAAGATTCATCTCTCATCCATCGATCCTTGTCCGCGATCGGCTGCCTTGTCACTCAAGATTCCGCTGTCTCAAGCCTTGGGCTTGGTACCGCACCGGTGTTGACTGCCAACGTGACTTGGCTTTCCGCCAACGCTAGGTTAACACGTTCCCTCACACGGAGTACATATAAAGTAGGGTTTGCTAAATTCCTCGAATAAGACTAGTCAGATGGTTCATCTCAGTGTTTTGGTACATGGTGTGATACCGTCATACATTGATATTAGTGGAAAGTTCTCTCCGCAATGCAGTGTTGAAGCTTATGCTCTGTCATCAGATTGCTTTACTCTACTTAAGATTAATCGCATTGTTGAAAGATTTTCCCTACCAGATATCAAAGAAGGACATTCTTCCTTTTTATCCACCTGCAAGCTAATATCTTATGGAGATTCAGTGTTTTCATAGGCATCAGTTGTAATACACTGATTGCGTGACGCAACCATGAGTGCGCAATGTCTCCAACGCTCAAAACAATCAACCAAATTTACTTATATTCTTTCATTAAATGATTATTTACTACAAGCAATAAATCTGTTTTCTTCTATTCTCAGCCTAAATTTGATCAGTATTCCCTTTGTATGCTGTGTAAACAGCTTCGTGCACAGTACACGACACCGATTCGTACATACACACACTCGCATACTGCACGGGCAATCGATCAGTATCATTTACATTCATGGACATTTGCCTGCGTGGTGCCGTTATTTACTCATGCTTTGAGCCGGACAGTGTTGATTGATTGATCTATCAAAGTATCGACCGTCCCTACTGGGCCTCAGCCAGAGGGATGTGTGGCTTTTTCATGGGAGCGCACGTGACTTCACTCCTTTGTCTACTTGCCTGCCTGCCTGCCTGCCCGCTTCATTGCTTGCTTACTCATCAGCAATGGCGGAATTTTGTTTTCGTGACTTCAAGTAAATGGAGCACAGAAGTAACTTCTACTGTTGGTGAAGTGCACAAAACGTCCTACTGTGACTAATTCAGCAGTAACATCCATTGCTAAGGCAAATGTGTGAGAAACTCGCATGAAAGAAATAAGAACAGTGTATCAGACTTCACTCTGCATCAATCCAACATTTTGACAGAATTATCTCCACCAGTTCGATAAAAGCGTAAATGATATATAGCAATTTATTCAAACTGATTGATTTATTGGAAATACTTTCATCAAACTGTAAACGACTAAACATCTGACTAGTGAATTATTAGGACATATGAAAGCTGAACGTTTACATACACCAGCTGCTTTATTTGGCAATTCTCTAGGGATGAGTAATGTTTATTGACATTTTGTTTCTCATTAAACACCACCATCCTGAGGCAGCTCTAAAGGGGTGCTATCTTTTTTGCTGAAAAGAATACCACTGATCATTTTTCTTACTTCTGAACTAAACTAACCAAGATATGCGGAACCAATATTTATAAGTGACAGTTCCACATTTTACCACTGGTTTATAGGCCGCGTTAGCGACATGTCTCACAGTGGATAACATCTGTTCAGGTTCTTGTTTTACATGACGTGACTATTGGCATCAGCCAAAATCGCTCGCCTCTGTCCCCAACATACACGTGTACATTGTCCAGTGCGTATGATTCATCCGGTTTTTCATTTGTAGAGCCCAACATGACTAGCACAGTTCGATCTATTTGTGCACCTAGAAACCGTAATGCCCTGAAAGTCTGAACGACCTCCAAGCTGTTTTGTCCACAGTTTGGACGTCCAAAACATAATCGAATTGCACACTTCTGTCCACGTGTTTGTTTGATTAACGTCACCGTTACATAAACGGACTAGACTGTGTAGGGCAGATGAATGATTGCCAATTATACTAATCAAAGCCGGAAAAAATTGAACGATACTACTAAACGAACCAAAGAAACGTCTTTTTTATATGATCTATTTTGAAACTCAGAATATGATGGGAATACCTGTATCCGTCTAATGCAGAACTGCACACGCGAAGTGGAGCAGAATGCATTAATAAAAGACGGAGAAAGGTCTATTAAGGAGACGTGTCAGTGCAGGAATACCTTTTGAAATAAAGTCTATCTGGAGGAGAAATAAACCGGCTCATAGAAAACGGTTTCAAAAGAGATATCATATCCAATATCAATAAATGATAAACTGGGTTGTTCTTCCACTTTGAGAGAATATTTATATCTTTTTTACACTAAAACACTAGCCATTCAAATAATATATAGGGCGGCAGATTTACCAGCAGAACATTTATGGGAAGTTCGTATAGGTGGAAGCCAATAGATCGCGTTTCAATCTCTTGTATATGAGATACCATTAGTCTCAGTAAACAAAGCAAAGCGTGGAGAACCTATAGAAGCCTTCTACGGATTCGACGCATTTATGCGAAGTACACAAGGTAACTTTCACATCCTAGATCAACCGGTCTTTGACAGTGAGTCAATTCAACAGCTAGAACAACATACGGGAGCTTGTGTTTGTTCGACGATCGGACGACGTCTAATGAACTTAAAGTTAGAAAAACACTCTAACTGGTGATGGGCAAAAATTATTTCTAGGTTAGAAAACGCCAAGATCAGAACACAAAGGTCATTGATGTGTTTCTTGTGACAAAAGATTTGCCTATTTTGAATGTGTGTGTGTGTGTGTCTGTCCTTGGCCCTAATCAATCTGTCATAAATCAAATCACTGGTGTTTTTAGTAAAAATCATCCTTTTACGAAATACGGCGGACTCGACTTCGTGTCAGTAATCTGGTGGGAATCATTCATTTCCAAGGGGTGAATGGGTTAAAAGAGAATATGAAGGGAAAAACTAGATGTATGAGGTTGGCAAATTCAAGAAAATCATGTAACTGAAGATTTATATGCAGCCTGCTTTCCAAGACCCCTGAGTCGGTAGAACACGGACGGTGCGGGACGACAAGGAAGCTTTGAAACCGAGAACGTCACTGTTGTAAGGTAAGAATGTGTTTAGTCAAATCATTCCGAGCTCTTTGCATCTGACTTCTCCCGTAACAGAAAACATATTCCAGGAAAGAAAACACGAAGTGATTCACATTGGGTCGACACAGTCGAACAACTGACTCATTTTGTTAGTCCGAAGCAACCGTTTGTTGGTTTGTGGATTCAAGCTTCAACAATAAATTGTGACTTCCAGGTTTCGGCTTGCGTGATTCATTTCATTGATAGGCGCTTCTTCTACGATATCGCGTTGCGGTTAACCACGTTGCGGAAAATGTTTTTACAGCTTCGGGGATAATCTGATCCGAGAAAACAGAGCACGTCATATTCAACATGGGGTATGCACATCTAAAATCAAACGGATTCACTGAGACTCTTTCGAGAATACTTCAGGTCTAATCTGAAAATCAGAACCACTTGGATTTACTGATAGAATTGGTTGTTTTGTTCGTCATTCCGAAGGACATTTATATTTAATATTGACAAGGTTGTGCAGCACTATACTTTCTGACGACACACACCTCCGCTCCATTTATATCTAACTTACAGTGATTCCCACCCTATTACACTTAGGTAATGTAAACTGATATATTCTCGAACTTGACCGTTTTATATCTCCGTTATTTTATATCTATCAAGGTTTCGTATTTCGAAAGAACACCTTGTAAGCGACTTGCGAGAAAAGCTTACTTAATCACCACTGTACATTTTCCATCAAGCTACTCATTGCAGAACACGGTACGTTGATCAGCACGATTCAATTATCACCTTAGTTCCTCATCAAATATTTATTGCCACTGCCAAAGCTTGTGGCTGATAAATTTCCACGGAGAACTTGCCACTTTCGGACAAATAAACAGCATCCTTGACTTGACTTTTGAGTGCTCATTCACGTAGCTAGACTATCAGTAGTGCTCGAACTCAAAGTCAATTTTCTTTTCTTTCGTATTACAAGATAACTTTCTACTAGGACAAACGGGAATCTCGGGTAACGGCACTGTTTTCTTTCGCCTTTTACCGGACTTTTTGAACGACTGAGGTTTATCATATTGAAAATTGTACAATGGTTGCAGTTAGCCAAGGCAATTTTGTGCCCGGAACTGAGCATCTCAAAATCTTCAAGGAGTTTCAATTCATTCTCTTGGTGACGAAAGCTCCGTCAATTCGTGACCAAAATAAGCTTAATGAATATTTCATTGTATCGGGAACCCAAAGAATGAAAGCTATATCCATTAGCCAAATGGGTGGCCTAGTCAGTACCAACTGAAGACGGAGCAGCATTGTCACTTGGCTCATTGTGGATATCCGTATCAGTGGCTCGGTTTACCTTGAGGTAATGGGCGAACTATAGAGTCAGTCTGTCAAGTCAATTAAATGAGTTATACACCCCGAGTGGTGAATCAACAGCTGTCAAGTAGCTCCATAAGATCTTGTAAATGATCAAATATAAAAGAGAATAAAGAAGGCATGGCCTTTAACTCATAAATGGTTTGTTCAGACTTGTTAAGGAATTACGCAATATAGAAGATAACAGAACATTTATAAACTTTTGTAGGAGCGAATGCGTTTGTGATTCTGTCTGAGTGGAACAATTTGAAACGCACTTGATACGATCAGTGTGGATCGGGTAAACGGAGTCAGCTAATATTTTTCTAGACAGTTTGCTGTAAACACTATAATGTTGTATTATCAAATACTGAGAAAGGTACGCGCACAGTATGCTGCTGCATCTTGAAGTATACTTCAGTGACCTGGAGATAAGTTTAAAATCTTTTAAAAGTAGTCAGGGAAGGACAGCAGGGGATCACTAAAGTCAAAGTGGTAGGATACAAGAATACACAAAAAATTGAATTAAACAGACTTGTAGGGAGAATGTTTCAAGAGAGAGCAAAAAATGTCAACCTCCTAACTTTCACAAAAACGGAGGAAAAAGGGTTAGACCATAAAAGATTTCGTGTTAGGATAGCGCTAAGATACTTTACCGACGTAGCTCGGAGAATAAGACTTCCGTCAGTATGTACATGTGGAGTAGATTGTACAACGTTTGTATACGTATCACCTTTCAGAAGACAGAAAAACAAATCAGTGCATCTGGATAGGGTTAACAGTCAGGTTATCGTTCGAGGATGACTCGGCTATACTCGAGACACCTTGCTTCGGAGAACGAAAGGCTTGGTCATCGAGGTGTGTAAACCAAATACTCCATCATCAGCATATTTAATTACCAATGAGTCGTCGAAAGTGGACATGGTAGATAGGTACGTGAAAGAAGAAAAGTGGTGGTAAATAGCACTTTGTAGAATATCCAATTCTTAGGCTGCGAGGGAGGAAGCCCTGTCATGGTAGTGTGCAAATCGTTGATTTTTATCCGAGTAATCAGATAATAACGCATAGTGGAAGTTTGAACGCCACTCGGGGAGACAGTTTGGAGTACTCCATTCTTTCAATACGGCTAAAAGTGTCACGGTAATCTAAAAACAGGATTCTGACAGCTTTCCTTTTTCTTGTCCAGGGATGACAGAATCTAACGCGGTAAATACGCAAGGGCATCCACAGTGCATTATAAATGGCCGTAGGCGAACTGACTGGGACCAGATTAGTTCAATTTCGATGTCATTGTTTGCAATAGAAGTTTCTCGAATATCTTTTGAATGACGGACGTGTAAGCTGTAGGCCGGAACTTGGAGGTGTTTTTCTTTGGTATGGGAGCAATTGATGCCACTGTCCAACAGTCGGAGATGTAGCTCGGGCGCGGACACTGATCTACTCAGCCCGATACAACAAGGGATGAGGTAAATGCACATTATTTTAGTACAATGAGAGATATGCCATCTGGTCCACTAAATTCATCTGAATTTAATTAGATCAGCTTTTGACAGACTTCCGTACAACCTGAAGTAAAAGCAGGTCCGTTCTGTGGAAGTCTCTCTTCCTCTCCTACTTTAGAAACTGCGTAAGTCACTTTAATAAAACTCTGATTGAGTACATCTACATCCGCCTTTGACGTGCGACCGGCAGATGAAATCCCGCACAGATGTTTGGACATGTTTCACGATTCTCGATAGTTTAGTTTCCAAGTACGGATTCGGCGTACATGGCGTTGAGTCTATTTAACTCCGCCCTAACTTGTATTAAAGGGGCTTTCAAGAACACGTACTAGCATGTCCCTTCCTTCGGCGTAATTCTTTGAGGCTAAGGGAGGAAAGCTGATCACTTTGAAGGCAAAATTGTCTTGCAGGAGAAGTATAAGTAGCTATTCAGTTGATCACAGTATTCCTACAGATCGTAATACGAGGATGTGTCCAAATTAGACTGTGGAGAAATTTTCCGGAGTCTCATGAGGGAAACCGTGTCATGTTTCAGTCTTCTATGTTTACGACCACGGCTCTGTGTCAGCAATCTATGGTTGGTTTTGCTATCGATCTTAGGAGTAACTTCAACAGTTGCGTGATCGGAAGTCCCAACTGGTGAGTCAAGCTTCGCGTGAAACAGATTTTTGTGTTATTCATGAAAAATAGATCAAATTTTGCATCCATCCTGGTAGGAAACTTTGCAGTCCCAAAGTGGTTGGAAAGCTGATATCAAATCTGTTGGCGTTTCCGCATACTGTGTACAATGAGACGTTAATATATTCCATTAGAGTTGTGGCAAATGTCGCGGAGAAGTGTTCGACCCCATTTTTCGGACATGAATGAGAGAAATAAACATTAACAAGAATAAAGGACTGTTGTTTACTCAAAAGTCTAAGTTCGCATTGGAGCATTGATGCACTTACATGGGAGGTAGAGTGTAAAAATAGTTCTTGCACTGACTTGCATCTACCTTCATCAATTTGTGACGGCTCCGACACCCTGCTTGCCATAAGGAACACGACGATCAGCGCAATAACCGGCAACACATTCTAATTTATTAATATTGTTGTTATTATCCTAATGGAGCCAGGTTCTCTAGAGGAGAGGGGTTCCTAGCTGTACGTATTCCCTGTCGGTGCTCAGATTCATTCGACTCTGTTACGTTTCCAATAAGGGAAAGAACGTCGCTACGGATAAAAGTTGGTAAACATTTGCATGGCAAAATGTGTTTTCCTAAAGCCACTCTCCATCCCCCGCAATACTTCTTTGCTTTTCCATTAATTTTCCGATAAATCGTTCACAATTTATTGTGCAAGGTTCTTTCGAACTGAGTAGCTTAGGTTATCCATGGGGCGCTTGAACGAAATCAGGATTTGACTGAGTATTTTAAAAAAATTGGGCGAAAGGACGGTACTCGAACAACGGTTGCTATGACGACTGCACAGGGTTAAATTCCGGTGAAGTAGGAAATCAAAATAAGCAGTAGAATATGAGCCACATGACAAAGTTCCGTGAAACAAAATGAAGAGCAAAGCCAAATTTGAAGGCTCGCCAAAATCCACTACAATGTCAAGTGTAACAACTACCTAGGAGTCGAAGAAAGACCACCGGTTAATTTAATTGATCATCCAAAGATCAGCAAGGTTGTTTTCAGTAGAACCGCGATTTTTTGTGCTTATCCACTGGGTACTTCACAAATTGTGCAACGGTAATACAAATCACTGGCAGCAATTTGAACAAATCATTAATAATATGTATGATTATGTCATACGTTATGCGTTACCATTAAATGTTTGACAATAATGTGGTGGGAGTAGGATTTCTTTCCGAAATGGCGAAATGAAACAGGTAACAGACTCTTAAATGTGTGACCAGATGTCGACATGACGAATCGTACCCATGACCCTCGCCCCGACAACCATTAGTCTTATCCACATCACTTGTGGACCTTTTTCTACACACCTAATCCAAAGTGGCCTATACAAGCTAGAGAATAAATACTATAGGCAACCACGTTTAACCTGCTGGTCTATTTGTCACACGGAAATGGCTCAATAGTTCAGGAAGTGGATCGCAGCCCAATAAAGGCTGCCGAATGGGGAAGAGTTTGGTGGTCGCGGTAGCATTCGAACCGGGAAACCCAATGCCCAATGTCCATCAAAATAACCTTCTGACCACAGCCGGTCAAGCAAAACTGTGTGCCTCAAAACTAGTTGTCCTAAGGTTTTATTACATAATATTCTTTAGCAGTGGGAACAACTAACTGTCACCGATAGCTTTGTCCGTTACCGAAATGGTTTGAAGGTGAAGCCAGTTGTTTTATTCTTTAGCGAAGCTGATCGTATATTTAAAAGTGTCGTTTTTGGTTGTCAGAAAAGTACATCTGAGGTGCTGACTCAAAATTCTGCCTTATCAGTAGATGAAAACGGTCAGAAATAGAAACAGTAAGAGCAATAACGTGGTGCTCCGTTTGAATACGCTGAACGTTTCATTTCTTCGGCACTCGTCTCACACCTGATTTCCTGCGTGGGGTCCTATTCGCCAGTGCTTCGTTATCACTAAAAAGAGAAACAGCTCTCAGGAAGCACCAAGAAATGCTAAGTGCTGATCTGAGTTTCTCAAGACAGGACGGACATTTTTAATCACAATCCGCTGTCTACTGAATGAACTTGGGAGCTTTGCTAAATTCTTGAACTTTCCCACACGTCAATTCGATCACCAATTAAACACGTATGACATTCAAAAGAAAAAGACTAATAGGCCGAAACTAGAATACGCTGATTGAGCCATTCCAGAAAATCATAGTTAAGACTAATTTCAGCCAAACGCCGAAAGTCTTTCTTTGGTAGAAAGGTCTGTAACTGAAATGGTCATAACTTTTACGAAACAAATAAATTACTTTCATTTTTTTGTGGTGTATTTTCATTTCCCCCTGAATTGAAGTATTTTGACGTCAAACCGTTTGTAAGTAAATACATCATTGGTTGGTTTAATCATCCTGGTAGATACGATCTGTATAAACCTAGACAAACTAACTTAAGATGCAGATTTAAAAAAAACTATTGTGAAGCAACACCCCACGAACATAGTGTGGTAAATTTGTATCAACTTACCGTGGTGAGCTCATTCTCAGCTCAAAAGGATGCTCACCAGTTTCCTTTTGATCAAAGTACAGGGTGATCGGCTGTTGAGTTGACCTACGCACTGTTGTTCTCATCAACCTTGGAGAGCAATACAAAAGTGCAAATCAACCAGGAAAAAAGTTAAAAGATATATCACCGAGAATAAATAGACACACTGGCAAACGTCACTTTCGAAAATTAGTGTAAACTCTGCAGGAGTTTAGAGATCCTGAGGTTTCAAACAATGATTCACGAACGTTACTTGTGGTATGAACCACTCAGATGAATATAAGGAAGAAAAGTCGCATTTAACCGAGTGGTAGTAAATTTGTCTTTCTTGTCTCTTTACAACTAGTGATACTACTTACATGTGGTATTACATCGAACCCGCGTGGCTTCCACGCAGGGGAAACATGGCTTTTTATATGAAATATCATAGCTTCCTTTGCATTACAAAACTAGTCGGTAGACCGTAAAGGAAGGGCGTATTGGCTGATGGTACGGAAAGCATCTATGCGTGAATAGTTACTGAGCTCATCACGGGAAGCGTATGAATTACTTCACAACCGCGCTGTTTTGCCAACATTTCCTCTCAATCATTGACTTACGGTGGTTCTAGACAAAAACGGATTAGACGTGACCAAAGAACATAGCTTAACAGAAACGAAGGACAGAAAAATCATGCTACCAGTCGATAAGTTAAAATATCCTACTCAGTGTTATTTGATGGGGTTTTTTGATTGGCATAACTACATTACAAAGTTTTGTATTTCTAAGATGCACGAATGTGCAGTGTAGGTGTTTCATTTAATACAACATCTCGGTGAAGTAATAACGCAGATGATGTCTAAATGCGCCACCTTGATAGTTATTATTATGAAAGAAAACAGTTATTTCGTATATACCTACCGCCTCTGGGTAGGATTCTGTTTAACTGTTCTAATTCTGAGCTGAATTTCATCTTATATTTGTATGAAAGAGAGATATTCAACCAAAACAGCAACCTCAGTATTCGGGCAAGAACAAATGTTAGTTATTTTCTATCGATAGACTGAGCAGAATGACGCGTCGATAGATAATTGAATGAGAAAAAAGGACTTCGACAGATAACACATCAAAATTGCATTATATATATATATATATATATATATATATATATATATATATATATATATATATATATATATATATATATATATATATATATATATATATATATCGTAGATATCACGGAGTTTCGAATTGGTCTATCCTCTCCATGCAACGTTGCCACTCAGCATTTATTTTTTTTTCTGTCGACCTCGACTATTACTTCGTTACCACGAAACCTGAAGGTGCTCCTCCTAATAACAAACGGTGAGTGGGGAATACGACAAATTCAATATTTCATATGGAACATAGAGCCCAAAAATAGACGGAATTTGAACCTCAGATTGAAAATTAAGGGTACCTGTTCACACGATATGCACCTTATATATTTAGAGGCCTGTGTTCCTTTGGCAGTCAATATCATTTTTACCCACGCTTTTTCTCGGTGACTCATTACAGCCTTTTTAGCTCCGAGTTCCTTGAGGTATTAGTGAGGTTGCCAGTCATCCCATGCCCCATTACATGCACAATTTCTGAGTCCGAATTCAAATTTGGAGAATTCGCGTTGACTTATTTCTTCGGCAACGAAAATCGAATTATCGATCATGTTTTAATAGGAATTTTTGAGATCCAATTGAAGATATTCAACCCTTGGCGAGCGTACGGTTTAGTTTCTGCAAAAGCAAATAAAGATCAATAAATATGTTCACGACTACAAGGTATCCAAAGTATTGTGACGCGTGATATGGAACAGTACCCGTCTGGAAGGCAGTGTTCCCACAAGAAAATGTTGACTTGCAGAACGAAAACACTTGTTTTTATGAATCCACTGAACGATACTCTCTTTCAGGCATCCTTTTTGTCCGTGTCAAGATTGACCGCGAACTAATCATCAATCAGTGAAATGATCCTTAGGGAACAGAGACTGGCAAACAAGCTCGTTTTCACTGGATCCTACTCAAGTCATTGCATCGTAACATACTGCCCACAATTATTTCGTTTTTTCACCCTAGATCCCTATCATTTCTGCCTATTTGTCTAACTGATCCAGTTCTCTAACTTGTCTTAATATATTGTGACGCAATGGCATGAGGATGATTCACTGAAAACGAGAATGTTTGCTAATTTGTGTTCTCCAAATGCGGTTATCGGGATTTTTCCGAAAATGAGTTTCGTGACTCCACAGTTAATTGAATAAAATTCCTTGGGAGTGTTTTTATTAGCCACTTTCTATGAACTCTCTCAGTGTCGTCATAGCTGATGCGAAATACATCGCTGTCCACAACGATTTAAGATGGTAGTGCAACACATGACCATTGGTTCGTGGTCCGGACATCGTTGTTGAAAACGGCAACGAGATTTAGTCCAATCACAGAGGAAGCTGCCAGAATCGATAACCATAAACTTCCCCTCGAATCATTTTCTCCAGCTTCGCTGGCTCAGCCTTCATCCCACATCACACCCTAACCCGTCATAGAAAGCCTACAGTCAGCGGGTACGCGTCAGAAACCGATTACACAAGTATTGCGTATCAATCCATTTCACAACACGAAACTGTATTTAGTGCTTATTTTCGTGAATAAAACCACTGAAAGAGACATTGTTTGCTATTCTGTGCTCTTCGAATATGTATACAAGTGTACCACTGAATTTAAAAGCATGAATGATTCACATTATATTTTTCTTTCTGCTTATCAATGCAATAGACGGCACATTATTTTCCCTGAGGGATACGTAAACTAGCACAGGGCAGAGTTCATCTTTGTGTTGCTTCCATTTTTGAATTCTTCAGGTTGTCTGTGTTCTTTTGAAGAACTACAACAGTTTTGGTTCTCATAGGTTTTACGGTATACTTTGGTTACATGTGACGGCTGTGCAAAATGAAGGAACATTTGATAAATCTGAACAACAATGCCCTGTTTTAACAAGTTGGTCCAATTAGTTTGATTCCATCATTGGTTTCACATAAGTCACAAGAAAAAAACAAAGAGGCCTTGAAGTTCCACATCCATCTCTCTGCCCGTAACCATGGTTTATCTAGGTTATTTAAGCTCATAATTTTGACAAGGTCATCCTCACAGCAAGAACATTATTTTGTCTAAAATGAATTAGCCCTGTGGTCATGACAACCAGTAAGTGAAATGATCCGAACAATACAGTGACACGAATAAACACGATATCGTTATACAAATTGAAACTTCTATAGTAAAGATTTTTGAAATTTTCGATTGATTATCGATCTCTATGGTGAATTATGAAGTCAAGATGAGATTTGCGCATTAAAAACAATGCTAACAGTCACGTAGTTTTAAGTCTGTCATCAGTTCACCAAGAAATCACCATAATTTAATCTTTTTACTCACATTTACGTAATGCAAGCTAGCGACCCAATAAGACATATTCAGAATCAAAGGCAATAAAAAGTGAGGCCGCTGAAACATCACCGATTCCGTGACTCAAGGGTAGGTATTTTGTTCTTGCAAATGAGATAGCAGTGATCGTGATTTAGCATTGTTTTTTATGAATGCACAAGTATCATCTCATTACAAGACTCCTTGCACTTTTTGAGCCGCATGACTTTCTTCACCCGTTTTACACGTCACTTTCTCTTGATAGTTTGCCAGTGTCCACTTGTCTCTGATTCCCGTGCCAACCCGCCATGGGATTAAATTACTTGATGCTAATCATGATGTCAAATAGGGTCCACTAATTATTGCGAAAATGACATATCACATGTGAACTGACTACTTTGCACTACATGTTATCATTGGAAAAAATCCGAAGCTCCTCACTCCGGGATCCTTGGAAAAGCAGAAAAAGTGCTGTATTAATTATTCACAAAAATCTAGTTTTCGCATCACGAGTGCAGAGAATGAATGCTCCTCTTAGAAGAGCCTACGGAGGAACGACAATGAGGTTTCGCGACCGCGGTAGCGTCATTCTAGAGGGCAGCTGCGAGTGACCCAAACAGAACTACCAGCGAATCACCATTGTAGTTCCTCAGCGGACTCTTCTAACAAGAGCATCCACTCACTCCCGATGGACGGACATGCGACCACCAGCTACGCATGCCTGGTGGGCGGTAATAACCAGGAGCCGGTCGTGTGCTTCCAAAAAGCATTGTCCACCAACCTATAGATATTACTTAAATCAGTTATAATAGGAGAATTAACCATAGGGAAATCGCTGAACTGAGTTAGAACAGGGTTGCTAGTTGAATAATTCGTCACAAATAGTCAACGTGCGACTTTGCACTACTTTCAAAGAAAACTATCTTTGTTACTGATCAATAGCACTACATATATCCGTAATTGAATAAAGCTAAGTTCACCTATTTGTCTTGAACGAAACCCTTGCGCCTTCTAGAATGCCATCTTTGTATTCTTATGATTTTTGCTAATGGCTGGTAACGAAGTTGTACTCATCAGGTATCGATTTGTGTGGCCACACAACAATTCTGATATGAGCTCCAACTGGCATAAAAATCCCTGCACTACATCTAACATAATCTGCAATGGTCAAGAGTAATTGAAAGATTTGCTCCTTAAAATTCATTTATTCATTCTCTTCCAATCAACTGGATGTAGGTACTTAGTGCTCCAAGCCTTACTGTACGTGATATTGGGTGAGAAGTTACGTCTTAAAAAAGAATAACCCATCTTTGTTCAAACAAAATAGCATTTTGAAAACGACAGAAGTCTGCAGAAGGGGAGGACATCTGAACCGAAAAATACACATAGAGACATGAACGGCTACAATCAGATAATCACTTTGGATTATTGATTCTAGACAAAAAAGCGAACTGAAGTAAGTTTGATGTTTATTGCCTAAGAACAGATCCATTCAGCAGAAATAGCAAGCAGAGTACATATTTTCCCAGGCATCAATGACATGATACTTCGGCTGTTGTTCGTGGAAGTGCATAAATAAACTTCCATGCATACACAAAAACAAACAAAGAAAGGATCTTCCATGGTACCTGATGGGATAATCAGTGAAGTCAGCTCAGTGTAAGGGTTTTCTCTGTTCATTATCGGTATAGTATTACTAGATTCCAGTTGATCATCGCAAATACTGATCACTCACAAACATTATGAGGCCCCCTGACACGAAACCGGTGTTACCTAGGCGGTTGGGAACCGAAGAGGAAGTCCGCCACGTTGAAAAGGTTGACATTATCTCCGCTCACTTAAAGTGGGATTGGCAAACTTTGAACAAGATTAAACTTATCTCCAAACAAGCCAGTTCTTCAGCACCTCATGAGAAAAAATGGAGCACAATTATAAACTGTAATTAGTAACTTCAGGTTTATATTTTAGGTGTGAGTCATTAATGGGCTCACAAATCCAAACTATCAGGAAAAAAATGAATGATCATTTTGGCCACTTACATACCTCTCCCCCACCCGGGTCAAAAAAGTTCTTCGACGCCAAAAGCTTTCGTGATAAAAATGGTAGGTTTTTGATAAAACTTTGACGGCTGATCAACAGCGGTTATGAAATTTCTTACTAGTATATTTTTATCATAAGAAAGATACTCTGAAAAGTCTTCGATCCATATTCAGGTAACCGTGAGCACAACCCGTAATGAGAAGTGTGCGTTGAACTGAGTCGCACCGACAGGCAACTAGAATGAACCGGAAGTTGGGCTAAGCTGACGTGCCGAAATCACAAGTAGCATGATATTCGAAAAGCAATTGCATTTTTACATCACAATGCAGAATGGGTCAACCGATCGACGTCTTCCTGATGACTATCTTGCTTCATCGACGATCATCTCCCACTTAAATAGTATCATCCCCGTATTTCTCAGTTGCACCGTTTGAGTCTCCAGTGCGGTTACGCCCTCGCATCCCGTGACTCATTGAACTATTACAGTGCGGGTGGCCACAGTCTACCCGATCGGTGAGTAACGACTTGTCTCTTATGAAAGTTGCATTGCTTGTTTACCCTGCCCACATCACCTATTCGATTCTGTTATCACCCGCGGTGGACAATAACTTTTTGAAACGACATATTCAACATTGACGGCTGCATGAACTTCTACGACAAAGTATTGCTACAGAAGCGATGAAACGGGTAAAGCTGGTTTATGTCAGTTGTGATTTGAAAAGTTCAAAGATGACGATTACGATATAAACAATAAACCGCGATCTGGCAAGAAACCCACTTTGGATAACTACCTTGTGAACGAGATTGTTGAATCAGATCTATACTAAAGCAACAGTGATTTGTTATAAAAAGTGCCGCGTCATGCTCAGCTTTCTGCGAACATCGGGAAAACATGCACAGAAGGAAATTCGGTATCTTATGAGCTTTCGTCTGAGGTTTGAAAACAACGTTTCTCCATCTGCAGTAGTCTTCCAACCAGGAATAACAGTCAATCCGTTCTGCTTCGCGTTGAGAAACACAGAGGAAGTTGTAAACAGACATATCGATTATTTCTGGAAAACAAATTAATTTATTTGAGCCAAGCATCAAAAGTTTGTCACCCCGTTAATCTGGGGTTACTGATTAGAACTACTGAGATGAACGATATTTTACGTTTGTTTTACATCTTTCTTTCAAAAACAATTACTTTTAGATCGCCCTAATAATACCACAGGAGGATAACAGCCATTCGCAAAACTTTGACGAAATATAGAAACCACGTTGATGGGAGGAAATGGTTATTGACTTTTGTTATGCACTTCAATGGGTATAAATAGAAACAGACTGTGAAATACGGCATAAAAAATACTCCCTGATACCAAATATGGCCTGGTTTGAAAGCATACTAGGATGTAAGATGAAATTGATCAGAGTAAGCAAAACTTACACAAAACTGAATTAGTTTCCGTAGATTTTTGTATCGAAAGAGTCTCCGAATTGAGTATTTGCAAAATAAAAAAATGCCGACTATTTGTCTAAGATGAAAGTGTTGGTAGCTTACTGAAGCCGGTACTCGAGCTTCCCAAGCAGTCAAACTATGTACAACAATAATAAGAAAACCTTTAGTTCCATAAAAATTGTTGTTTCCTGTATGTTGCTTCTAGTATTTACAAGTAAAATAATCGTGGTAATGAAAGAGTGACGCCGCAACAAAAGGCACATTACGACAAACTGTTAGCCTTCACCTCTGTGGCAAAGAAACACTATTAAGTTATGCAGTACGCATAAGTTTACCGACCTGACCAGCTCATTTGTTTAAGCTGTAGGGAGTATTCAAACCGGAGCACAAAGTTAGCCTAGCGATGTCAAAGAATTATTATATTTCCTTATGGGGCAAAGAAGTATAGAAGGGAGAGGACCGTCTGCACTTCCTGGATGAGAGGCGGTGGTTATCGAGTTTTTTTAATGACACAGACAAAGCGTTCCAAGTACCACTAAACCACATAACATGTTGTCCGTATTCAAATCCTTGAGCATATATATATATATATATATATATATATATATATATATATATATATATATATATTCCTAAGTACAGGAAAGAAGTAAGATACCGAACAAGGGCACTACTGGTAAAATAGAACTGTACCATTTATTTGCGGTGAATCCATAGAAAACGTTGATCCAAATTTGTCGGAATCAGCCCAAGAAAACCCTTGCTTCTGCAACTATTGCTCTTACTCGTACTACTGCTGCTGGTTGTGGTTTTATTGCTTGTGTTGGTGTTGGCGGTGGTGGTGATGATGATGGCGGTGGTATGTGCGTTGTATGAATGACAGCTTTTCCCTGTTCAGTTGTCTTGGGATAGTTCGACTAGCCTCATCACGTGGTTGGTTACGGTCATCATGCTCGTTCAATGACAGCTTTCAAAAACGTCTTAAAAACTCTTCGAATTCATATCGAACTAATAAGATTTCCGTGCTAAATGCGGAACAGAAAGTTGGGCGACCACTGTAACATACGTGATCCAGAAACAAAGTCGTAATAACTCTGTAATTTAAGACGTTCATTGAGTTTTCTTCGCTTAAAATGGTTTGCACGTTTATCTTCCGACTATCACAGCTTTCACAACATCAGTCAGTTCCATTGGATTCGTTTACACGGAAAAAGGTTTTGATTGCTTAATAAGTTATTCGCGATGCCGTTTCAGAGCTCAGTACAGTGCTGAAGGCCGTGGAAACGCCGTGCGATATTTAATCCAAGGTGTTTATATATGAATCATCAGCAGTGCTTATCCACCAAAGCTTATCCCACAGCCGCTCAGCCAATAACCACATTCCCTATCTACGAAACTGGGTTCCTATAATTGGTCCCGTGAAAGGAACCCTTGAACAATCATTGTTCTTGCATGGCTGTCAAGTGAACAAACAGAGCCCCCATGTAATAGTGGTGAAATCGCTGCTCATCGTTTTCTGAAGCCACACTGGAATGTGTTCAGCCATTCGATGACGTAACTGCCTTTCCGTTCTGCCTATGTAGGAGTCTAAGATGAAACAAGAAAGGATATTTTAACCACAGTGTCTAAGATGAAAGTATATCTAAAACTCCCCTACAAAGGTGACAATCAGAAAACGCTTGAAATCAGCTGTCAGCCGCACCTACCATGCAGCCGATCCGGTGATTATATTCACAACTAATCGGTTAACCAGGCCGTCAATGAAAGAACCATTGTCTATCCACGCCAAATCAAACTGCATATACCAATTCAAATGTGAGTGCTCAGCCACCTACATAGGCAGAACGGAAAGGCAGTTACGTCATCGAATGGCTGAACACATTCCAGTGTGGCTTCAGAAGACAATGAGCAGCGATTTTACCACAACTACATCATCAGCCGAGCAAAGGCCAATCAGATCATCAATTGCTCGACATATTTACGGGACTAAGCATAGCGTCAACGCAAGTCAAGCTTTCAAAGTGATCTTCTCGACCACCAGTATCAAACTATTAAGATACATGGAGGCCCTGTCGATCAGTGCGCACAAACCTGAACTGTGCAAACAACGCGAACTTGTAATCAATTTATCATTGCCGTGGCTGTCAAGTGAACAAGCATGACCCCCATATGTTTCCCTCATGAGGTCAATTGTGGGAGGGCACTTCAGCAGGTTTCAATCTGGCTGCACTAATAGGCTGAGAAGAGTGTGATACGACTGATATACGGGGCGACCAGGCTGAGTAGGGAGGCGAAAACTGGTGGTGGCTATCGAACAAACCTAATGACAATTTGGCCCTAAATGGATGATGGTTGCGGCAAAGCAAGCCGCTGTGAACCGCCTGGGACTAATAGTTGTTAGCATACTACGCAAGATCACGCAACTCCAGTTTTAGTCGCTTCTGGTGCTCAGCAGCAAACACAGTGCTGCTGCTACTTTATACGCTCGATCAAAAACCTGTATAGTGCTTCCGTGGTTTTTTGTCACTGCGCTCAACGTCCACAAAACACATGGAATCGTTTCAGTGAGCAACGCTCGGTTGGAGGTTGGCTCATTTTCATTCGTTCACATTGATACTTGTCTTTTCTGTCATTTTCTAGATTCAAATTATCCGTACTTTTTCATTGCCAATTCTCTTACGTATTCTTACTACAGATAACTTTCCGGGACGGGAGCAAGCATTTTATGTTAGCTAGAAAGCTTTTTGATTTACCGTCAGTACCGGGACTGCGCTGATCTGCAGTTTTATTTGACTCTTTGTTGAGTTAACGGTTCATAAATGTTCTGTCCCCATGTGCCGGATAGCTTTCTGTGCTGTTGTTCTTTGTTGCCCACCTGGCTGCAAGTCACCTGCCTTTACATACTCACAAGTAATGTGTTATATGGAACCACAATATTACCATAAACACCGGTATTCAATGGGAATTTGTTCTGCTACCCGTAGTCGTGTACAGTCCTTATCGCACGTAATGCTAGTGAGACTACGTTTCTGCTGGATCGACATCTAAAGAAATCGTGATAGTTTCTATAAACGCTACGGACGTGTTGGTAAGAAACCGCAGTGTTGATATCCACACAGTCAACCATGTGTACGCATCACTGTATTATTTAGTTAGATATGTGAGATGAAACAAAGTTACAACACTCCCTAATAAAAGCCAGGATAATGTGTCTCAATATTATAGAACCCACAAGAATATTGTCTTTTAAAGACCCATTACAACCTCGATAACTCCGTGAACATATCCCGGATTTTGATGAATAAGACAGGATTGAAACCGAAGCTAGATAACAGCATTTGTCGAAGGACAGCGCTGGTTGACGAAGCCACATTTGGTATGCCAATGAATCGTGTTACCGGTTATGTTCTCAATACAAGCTTCAACTCAATTAGCGTTCGTCGAAACTGTTCACATCCATTAGTGGTAACCCTCGAGGTGACGGATGCAAACCAGTTCGTATTCTTGTTTACATGAATTTTACGTATTTGTTTTTTTACACTGTTCAAATGCTGAGATGTATTCTGGAAAGCGCTCTGCATCTTTCTGATCGTAGTTTATTGTCTTGGGGTAAAATCTACACGGAAAACTCGTCTATCCATTCTTCATAGTTCTAACCTTACGACTGTCTCGTCTGAGATTTACTCGATTCATGAAATTCCCAAAGAATTTCACCGTCAATCCTCCCATCGACCTGAAAAGCCTCAAACAAGAATTTTTTACAGCGACAAAAATCCTCGTTTAAATTATGGAGAAAATAATGAGACATATTTAAATGCATTAGAGAGTGGAGTAATTTCTTTGATTCCTGGTCAAAATATTTACTTTTAACTTTCAAAATATGAATGACTTGCTTTTACTAATAGCTCGCAAGCTCACAGCCACGTTTTCGTTGCAGATAGAAATCTTTTCGATTGTACATATTATTTGAAAGTATTGCTGAAGTGAAATGATAAACCTCAGTATCTACTTACTGAAGAAGAATGTGTCTTGCCTCAGAGTTGCTTGACTCCATTTCACAGGGATGCCAAAGACCAGTAGATTACCAATTTTTTATAATTTTATACTTTACCCACCACTGTGACAAATGGCAGATCTAAGATGACGAAATCGTCGAATTCACTCTTCTTGGAAATATGCCGCGTTTTCCGGAAAATATGACCTTCTCCGAGAATAAACCCTACCAGGATTTTTCAGAATGTTTGCAATCGAAGCTATACTTCAAAAATAATGCCTGGTCCAAGAAGAATCCTTTGATTGTGCTCCAGAATAAGATCGTCTATCCCAAGAGGACCAATCTTTCCAGACTCTGGCGTAATGAGAACTCAATTTACCACATGTACCGTACCAGCAAGCGTACATTCTTCAGCTTCTTATACTCCATGATTTGGCAACAACTTCATGATAATGGTACAGTGGCCACTCTTGTTCAGTCCGGACTGAATGAAACTGCACCACCGTTGTTTAAACGCAATTGTTCGTGTTCAGTAGCACTCTAATAAGTCGTCGGTTGGTAGTGAGTTCTAGAAATAACATCACCAACGGTTGCTGTGCCAAAGCACCCCATGCACAGTACCTGGATAAAAGTATATATTTAGAAAATGTTTTATCGCTAATCATGAGAGATGAGGCTCAGTGGTTTTACAGAAAATGAGTTTCTAAGAAATACAGCCTGCAGTTCGTGGTTTGATAATCTGTGCTAAAGTCCCAGAACAGGAAAAAACGATGGCTTTTGATTACTTCACATCAGCTTAACCATGAAACTGATTACTAAAAACATGGGTTTCCGTTGACAATTTTTGCTTTCACAGGAGCATATAAGACTTAATTTTTACATTCGGATTTATTTTCCGGCAAAAAAGAAGACATTCCTCTGAAAGTTGACTTTGCTCGTTTTGTAATCCAAAGTGATACAAGACTGCGTCTTATTTTTGGAGAAACATGGTACATGTATATAAATGTATGCTTGAGTCGCCTTAAGCGAACAGCCAACCCCAATCAAGCGTGAGTCCTCAGAATGTCCATCGATTAATCGCAAGAAATTCACCGCAACTTTTGCCAACATCCGGCCTCACTACCAGGCGATTAACAGTTTTATTCTCACGAAGTTGAAGTTTGCACCAGTGTCCACACCCCGGTAAACAGCTCTACTAGCGGGCTAAATCAGGCTGAGGGTAAGCGAGTTCCAAAATCCTTAGCAAGACTGTGTTCGACATGCAAAGGGAGTTTCTCCCGGATGTTTGGATGAGGTTCACCGTATAATCTAACGGCTGCAAAAGGAAACCTGTCGAATTAACAGAGCTGCATGGACCCCTGGGTTGGATTCAATTCAATCGAATGTAGAACGAGCTCCCACAGAGCCACCAGCAACCAAACATCAACACGCTGCTGCCTTACAGGTCACACCTGGTTGTGCAAAGGCTAGAAGTGCGCCCTCTAAAAAAGCTGAGTGAAGCTGGGGACGTCGCTTGTACCAAACACTTATGCCGTTTCGTGACCATGTCGTCCACTCGCTCTGTTATCCATGCTATGGCGTCAACCAGTTCGCCCAGCATGGGAGGCCACGATCAAAGACATTCGAGAAGCGGGTAGATGATTGACAGGTGCACCCTTCGATTGGCCACGCCACATTTTCCCCCCTGCCATCAATCTTCTTCGTTTCTCTTTTCCTTTTTATTTACTTCCTTTTTATCATACGATGATAGTGAAATGTTTCAGGCAGGGGGGCATGGCCAATTTGAGGCTGCCATTTGGGGAGTGACTAGCAGCGTTGCGGAGACCCGGGACTGAAGGGTCCAATGCCCATTGCAATGACCGTTTGATCACGGCCGGTAGGAAGTTCCTTGCTATTCTCCTTGAACTAATCACGCTTACCCGTAGTTCATATTGTCGACTGCAAATATTATATCTAAAATGCTCTGCTTCGCGTGTGCCGCGTGGCTTCCAAGTGCTCGTGACTGATCCTGATTCAATTTGGCCAAAAAAACTCAAAAAAGCTGGATGGCAAGCCGCTCTCACCCATATCCCACCGGCTAGACTGACGGCTCCCCTCTGTGATTAGTGTGAAAGTTGGATCTAATACATACTATGAATACACAAATTCATCTTCATACAAATGCAGTTTGTGTTCATGAATCCCGGCTGAACTTGAATGTTCACGACTTTTTGGTACGCATAGATGGATTTCATCGCTACCGTCAACACAGAGTGATGAACAAGAAAAAGTATGAAGGCAGAGTGGTAATCAGTGCAAACAAATCCGGGAGCGGCAAGTCTACTGTTATGTTTAAATACTCTTCAAACGATTTGGACTGTTTAGCTACTTGGTGTTTTTCAAGACTTGCCCGTTTTCGGAGTACAATTGTAACCAACTTGTATGTTGCCTCCTGCTGCCCACTGCCAGACAGCAATGCTTTCCTCGATGCGCCTATACAATTACTAATTTCTCTTTTGGATAAAAATTTGCATGTCATTATTAGGGACTTTAATCATACTGGTACTTACGTACTACCTTCTTCCGGCTTAACGGATATCAACAACTCCCTCACATGAGCACATTCTGTATTGGATAAAGTAATCCCCAATCAGTCTCAGTTACTCTCCCTTAAGGCCGAATGTTCTTATCTCTACAAGCGATCACAGCTTACTTCTTGTGAGACCAAAAATGTATTCTCACACTGCTCAAGGATTCTTCACATAGACGAATCAGGTGAAATTTTGCCTTCGAAATTTTGCCTAGTAAAATCCCTCTATCAAAAGGCACCTGTTGGCTCCGCCTTTTTCGTGGTTTTCCTTCTTCTTTTCACTCGTCTGTGTTGCTGAACTCTGCACCGATACCCCCAGTGCTGTCCTCAATCTCTTTTGCCCAAATGAAACTGTTTGCATCCGGGGCTACGGTAACCTCTCCACTGCTAAAGTTTCTCAGAGGGTAAAAGATATACGCGTACAAGTCTCGTCAATGTTTGGAAGTAAAACACTACTCGCACCTAATCAAGGCTGAGATAAAAAGATTGGATGTGCCGTTAGCCACACAATTCCTGGGAACCATAAATCCCAAGTTCCCACGGCACGGTATTGAAATACTTTGTGGTCAGAAAACTAAACCCTACAACGATGACATTGATGTAAACCACCTCAATAGTACTTTTATACTTCCTTCCTGTGACTGCCTTTTGTACTCTCCATGTGCTAGTATAAACTTTGAACCTTTCACTATTTCCGACATGTTTGAACTCCTCCTCAACGCTAAAGCTTTATCTAATGAAGGTCCAAATGGCCTGTCCCGGCCATTTTTAACATGGGGTTGCCCAGCTTGCAGAGCTCAAAGCAAATTAATGAATCCATATAAAACTGTTCAATCCCTGAGTCCTGGCAACCAGTCACCATTATCCCAATTCCCAAGGGTTCCAACACAAACGGCACAGAAAAGCGTTTTCGTCCGATAGCTCGCACCTAGGCGACACTAAAAAATCACTGAGAAGGCTATACTTGGTGCTATTCGAACCCACCTGAATGTATCTCCGGGCCCATTTCAGTTCGCCTACAAACCAAAAAGATCGACCCTCGATGCTGTTCATTCCTTAGTCCTTCAAAAACTCAAAGCTCTCAACTGTCTTACACAAGTTGTTATCTGGCTTCCTAACTGACTTCACAATAGAACGCAACAACCAAGATAAGGTATAAAGTTCCCAAACCCCTGATCAACAGTTTTGGAGTACTTTAGGGTGCCGTGTCGTCTCCCTTTTTTCCACGTATATCAGCGGCCTACCAGTTTATTCCTCATCTACGGTATTTAAGTTCGCTAATGAGGCAGTTTGTCAGATTATTTCAGACTTCTAAGGATTCAGAATCCTCGGTTAAAATCAATCACAAATGAAACATTTTTCCACCCAATCCGGTTTAAAACTGAACACTTTCAAGTGTTTTCAATGCCAGCAGCAATTTCCGTCCTTCTTTCCCTATAGATTCTGTTTTCCTTAATTCCAAATCCTCATCCAAAATAATCTCTGTCTAGTATCTGGGTGTAAGGCTGGACAGCAATCTAAGGTGGACTTTTCACATTCAGTACTGTGTTGCCAAGTTTCAACACCTATCTTTTCAAATAGGAAAACTTAATTAGATTCGAACACCACCAACAATTGTTTCCTAATTTATTTTTCAATGTGTTCTTCCGGTCGTATTGTATTGTTCATCCGTATCTTTCCCCGGGCTTCGAAACAAAACTTCAGAGCCTTTTGCTGCAAGTTGGTAGTTATTAGCAGCTTTCCATCCCTCCCCTTTGATTTTCATGTGACTTAACATGTCAATCAGCATCTTGAGCCGTGTGCAGCCCTAGCCCACAATATGTTACAGGTCCAAAGTGTGCATAATACCCTAACCTATTTCTTTGCCGTCCTCACTCATCCATTAAATCTGGATTTAGGCATTTTTCCTCCAGAATCAGCGTGTGTAAAACTCTCCTGTGCCTTATCAGGCGGGGGCCCTGACCAACAAGAACAAGATCGGAACGGAATTACCATCCGAGTTTGACGGATGTTATCCATTCCCTTCTCATCCTTATATACCTTTAGCGCTAATTAAGGTATATTTTTTTTATTTCATCCCAGTTTTGTCAGAGCCGTCTTGATTAAAATGTAAGCATGATGCTTGTGAAATTCTGTCAGACAAATACAAATGATATTAGATTACGGAAAACTCAAAAGTTCATCGCCACGAGCAGGAAACGAACTGGCGAAAAAGACGTACGGATTTTTGGTTATCTAAGATCAAAGTCACTCGCGCAAACAAATACATTCTATGAAAACGTGATATACCACTCTGTCTGCAGTAAAAAATATTTAGCCTGTTGACGCTGACTGCTTTTGCGGTTGAAAAATATGCGCAATCTCCCGTTGTGAAATGAAATCATTTGTTTTCACTCGACATGAGATAGTGTACATATTAGTCACCCAACACACTTTTGGCTTATTAAACATCGATTATATAACGCAACAAACAGATAAATCAGTTTTTAATCTCTACGTAGTAAGATTATAATTGATATTGTTGGTATCCCTAAAGTGGGCATAATTATTAATATTTTGTTAATGATGATGACGAGGATGACGATAATGGTGGTGATGGTGCTGATGATCGTGATCACGATCATCATGATCATGATGACGATGATGAGGATGATAATAGTATAAATAATAATAGCTAGCATTGTTCATTGAAAGGCACTGACGTTCAGGTTCGAGAATCCGAGTAGATTCCTGGTTTCGTGGGTTTTCTTTTCTTTTTCAGATAGAATCGTTCTTTACCTTGAACCATGCAATAGTTTGCAAAACTAAGCTCCGTTTCTGTAACAATATATATCTCAGTGTCAAGAATGACGCATTTTGTGATATAATTGAAATAGAAATAACCAAAACGTTATAGTCTGCGTGGTTCAAGAGCAGCACTAGTCAGAACCTTGGAAAGACATTGGGTTTCAAACAAACCAGTTGTAAATAGTAGCCAATAGCCTCGCTTCATTCTCTCACAACATTATGGGGTTTGGATGCGTGAGTGTGAACTGACTGCCTCCATATGATTCGTCGATTGTGTTTGTTTTGAACGGACGAATCAGTGCACATTTTCAATACCATTCAGATAGTATTGAGGAAATCAAACTATATTCTCATCTTGTATATAGTCCACGTACTGTTCCCTATAATCTCCTTGCAAATCAACCTGATGATCGAATACTCCAGCAACTTCACGATCATCATGATCATCCAAATCATGAGCATCACGATCCATGGGGACATTTGACTCATCATGTTCCTCCCCTACGTGTGTTGGAGTGATGGCTCCATTGGCTGACTGGTTATCACTATGCATTCCTTCGTCGCGTATTGATACGTGATCACTGAAACTATAATCCCCACCCTCTGGAGATCGAGTTGGAATTGGGGGCGGAGATTCGCTACGATCGCGATCTCTGCTTTCCTGGCTGTAACGAGAAGATTCACGTGAGTGGACAGAAGGTGGTTTTCGAGAAGACGTCAATAGCGGGACTGCAAAACGATCCGATGGATGAATCATTTCAGTCGCCATCATGGTAGCTGAATATCCAGTTTGCAATAACTGTTTACGCCGAAGTTCTTTTTGTGACGGAGTTCGATGTAATGGGTCACCAGATGACAGCATTTCCACTGGTGGTGCAGTCGGACGCGGATCACGGACGCGTTTAGTCCTTGTGTGAGGTCTTCCGGAGGGAATGGTCGACAGTGGTTCCGGAACTTTTGGCTGAGGTGTGGTCAAGTTCTCTGCCATCTTTCGTTCGCCCATTCGTCTTTGCCAATAAGCAGTCCAAAGCTCGCCGACAGTGTCTCCCGCCACCAGGTCTCCATAATTTTGGGCAATTAGACGAAGTACAAACACGCCATCCGGTCCGAGATGATTTTCGACAAACTGCATACAGCTGATAGGACTCTTATTTAACTGTCGAATGGTGATTAGCTGATGACGTATCCATGCATAGCGGCGATATTTTGTACCAAGCCGGCAGATCCAAATCACTATACTGGTCAAAGTAACTAAGCCGACGACAAAAAACCAGAGCCATAAAAAAATGTAGATCTTTTCCAGAAACATATTGATCGGCAGGACACACTGTAGAGTATAACTGAAAGAGAACGCATGAAAAAGGTAGAAAGTTCGGCCATTGCACTGTGAAGGTAGTCATATAACAGTTATGCACACGCAAACATTCCACAGTCATCTGAATGTGTTGTTTAGTTCCACATTTTTAGGCACAGTTTTGCTTTGATAACGAGAAAAATATGATCCTAGTAGAAAATAACGGACATAATATATAGCATATGAAATTGATTTCACGTACAAGTATCCGTTTTCTATAATTTCTTTATTTTGCTGAAAACAATTTTGTGATTACCCTCAAAACCGGATTCTAAGGATAGCATGTATTAGATAGAGGAAAAATCTTCGCATTCAAAACAGCAGCTCAGCGAGCTGAAATAGATCCTGAGGAAATCCCACTTGGTAGGGAGACTCACTTCCTATGAGCTATTGCTGCATGACTAGTCATGTGTGAACGCCATAAGTGAATATTCAGTGGCATGTTAGGCACTAATGCAATAATGCACAGAGACTGTCCTGGTTTAAGTCACTGGTCTAGCCTCGTCGGTCACTTCCTAATGAGATGAACACCACACAGCTGAATCCGATCAGATGGGGTAAGGAATGTATTTATTGGCATAATGAGCCTAAATCTTGGATATCGGGCCTTGTTCAACCATGTGCTCCTCGTTCTGTTATGAAGTGACTGACGATGCTAGTCCAGTGGTTGAAACCAGGAAAGTTACTGTATATCAGTGGAATTGGGCCTGGTGCATAAACGAATATCCACTTGCATTATTCACTCATGACTGGCCATACCGCGAAAGCCCGGCCGGTAGAGCAGCAGTAGGGTCTGTAAAATGTCTGCGGGTAGATTCTGACTCGTATAGTCGAACAATCGAATACAGAGAATGCAAGATTCAGGCTCCTCGTGTCAATAAATAAACTATGTGGATACAATATCTATGGCTACTTTCAAAATGTAGTGATCGATGTTGAGCAACATACGGTTCACAGTCAAACTATGCTCATTATTGCTAATGGAAATATACTTTTAGATGATTTCAAGATAAACAATCGACGACGAATTTTACTGGTGGCCACCTTCAAACTGGTTTAAATACTGATGACCAATAACCAATTATGACAATAATAGTTAACAAAATAACACACATCGTGCGAGAACGCCACAGCTTTAGTAAAATTCGGAAAAATCACTTCCTAACTCTATACTGCTACCCCCTGTAGAGAGGAAAACTTTAGTTACAGAAACGCCCGAAATAGTGGGCAGATAGGCGAAAGAAAGTAACGCGTTTCCAAGCGCATTTAACTCCACACTAAGCTCATTTTTTGATTAATCGCTAACTGTTGACAGAGTAACGTACAGCCATCTACTCTTGAAAAGAAATCGTTATCTATGACGAATTACGTGGGGAAGAACAATACTTTATCCATCGTAAGAGTGCTGGGCCCAACAAGCCAAACCCATTCAAACTGTAGGAGATTTACATAGCTTGTGTGAAGTTTTTTTCAGGCTTCAGGGAATTATAGAACAACTTTACACACGTTTATTCAGATTTACCATGGTTCATCAACAACGCATACATCTCCCAAATCCCATACGGTTAGTAACTTTCCAGTCTAGTGAGCGACACATGATTCTCCATGTGGTCGATGGGAAGGAAACGTTTGAATATCCCATCTCTATATTCTAGTAGTATCGAGAATCAAATAAAAGTATGCACCCAGTCTCCGGGGTTCAGCTAAAACCCGGTAGATATACTGCACAAACAATTTCTAAAACATTTAGTGAAATGAAGAACTTTATATTGAACCTAATTTACTTACAAAAGTGCAGCAGAATACGAAAGTTTCCTTGCCCCTCATAAACGGTTGTCTCTCGAATCGTCGTTGATTGTGATAAGAGGGAGGATTTGTTGAATTTCTGTGCCGTTGCACGAACTACACTTCAAAAGCCGTCGAAAAATGTAGTCCAAGATGTCATAACACAAAGGATTTTGCAAATCGGTTTGTGGCCGGTTAAATGCCGTTTGGTTTAAATTACTAGCAACCCAGCTGAAGTCATTTTATCTGTTATTCAAAGATTACAAAATCCCAATTATTCACGGCAAAAACATCCCTTCCCGGATAAAAGTGCCTCGTATTTAACCCAAGTAACTTCAGTTAGTATGTGAAAACTTCAGAACTTTTATAAATAGGTTTTGCATCCAGTTTTCAGATTTAAACCGCCGTGCGTTTTTCTCGATATGCGTAGAGCGGCACTGCATGGGGATGACAGGACGAAATGGCCCCGGAAGCACACGACGGATGTCGCCGTTGTTGCCACTCACCGCTCATATCGAAAGTCCATACTTCGGACCACGTGTCCTCGTACTGAACATTAGCCGTGTTAACCGACCAATCAGCTTGGTAGGAATCATCTTGTGCTTTTAAAAACGGACTCTCCGCCCATGCACACTCCATCAGACTCAAGTGAGATTACAACCAGTGCGTTTTTCCTCATTCTTTTAGGGTATTTGTGCCGGCGGTAAACAGAAGTCAGATCATTTGATGTAGTTTTCCCATGAGTGGTACTCCATGTCAGTTTGCGCTTTATTCAGACTTATTCGTAACACGAATCGGTTTATCAGAATTGCATTAGCAAGCAGTTCATGATGTTTTCAAGTGACACAATGCAAACATTCATGGCGGATATGTCACCTGGGATACCGGATGATTTTTGTCTTCTGTAATTCCTTATTAGGTTGACTAGTCTTGGTCAGAGGTTAAAACACAATCTCTCATGATGTAAGACGGTTTAAATTTGCAACCGCTTGCAACACTGATGGTAGACAGCGCTCAAATGTGATCCATCTTATTGTTATGCCTGAATTGACGAGTCAATTCATGTCTTATAGCCATGGTTTCCCCTTTCCTTGATACAGCAGTGAGTCATTGAGACAGTAGATTATGATTCTTCCATAAGTATGTCGTAAACAAGCAAGACGTGCACAAAAGACCCATCAAGTGCTTCTGTATCCTGCCATGAAATAAATCCAATCCAGTTTATCTGTCCCTTTCTATATGAACAATAAAAATTGCAAACTGATTCTATTAGGTGCACAAACTCTTCTGAACTAGAAAAAGGGACGCAATTTCGTTACAACGACACATTCGTGGGAAAATCTTGAAATTTTTGATCAAAACTGGACAAGTTCTTATCCAAAAGTGATGTGAACAGTCTACTTTTGTGGATTTGAGAATGAAAAACTTCATTTTGCAACTTAAGTGAGCCTTAGAGTACCTAAAAGTACAATAGTATTATTGTGAATCATAAATGGATATTGGCTGTAAATGCAAGCTTTTAAGATGATCAGTTTATCGCTAAAATAGTGTATCCGATGAACAAAATATGACCATTTGAGCAAACGGTTTCGTTCCAAAATAAGGCATTTTTATTGCCTTGGAATAATCTGCCACAAAACCAGCTTCAAAATACCACTGAATGCAATGGAAGTACTACCTAACTCCTCTACCTTTGCATAGATCTCACAACTACTTGCGAGTAGTGGGTGACTAATGTTACTTTGCTCGGCTGACTGTCCTTTACACTCCAACTTTCATTCACCAACCTCAGGTCATCCGACCAACCTTGCACTGTGAAGCGCCGTACTTGAGTTTCACTCTTGTTAGAGCTCATCAGTGGTGTATATCCTCCGCCGCGCTCGGGGAGTGGACCAGGGCCTTTTCACCTCGAAGAAGAGTGTTAACAATGCGTAACCCCGTTCCCGCCCGGACTGATCCAAATCGCCGAATTAAGTTTGTTCAGATGCCATCTTCTGTGACAGCTAACAATGCTTGGAGTTAGCGGGGCAGTGACCGTATCTCAATTCGGATCTGTCGGGCTTTGCTGGTTGTCATAGTGGAAGACATCTGAACAAACTTAACTCCGTGATTTGGATCAATTCGGACGGGAGCGGCGTGACGAAGTGCTAACACACTGGTCTTCGAGGTGAAATGGTCCAGCTTCAAAGCTTGCATGCGACGGAGGATATACACCACTGATGAGTTCTAACAGGAGCAAAACTCGAGTATGGTGCCTTCAAGTGCAGTATGGTCGAATGATCTGAGGTTTGTGAGTGAAAGATGGAGTGCAAAGAACAGTCAGCCAAGCAAAATACTACATCTTTCTTAAGAATCATCAGTAGGGCATCTCCAAAGAGCCGCTGCTGAGACTCGAACAGTGGGTGACAGATTTGGAGTCAAAAGTTGACCATTCACGCTATGCGAGCTGACCCGAAAAGATTTGTTGTAAGTCTACATTATATGATATAGCGAGCTCTCCTTGATGGCGTTTCAAGGGTAGTATTCGGTTGATCACACAGCCACCGATCGCTGTGATGGACGGCTTTCCCGTAGGGAGTCTAATTTACGACAAAAACATTATGTTGCAAACAACCTTTAGAGCTTGCTTGTTTGATCACTTTTAGTAGTACAGTATTTGATGTAATAAATTTACTGTTTTAATTTTATTTCAGCGGCCTGCTATTTAATTATAGCTTCCCGTATAAAGACATCTTTCAGACACTCGTCTCACCGGCTAAAGGGGCACTGTTGCGATATAGGAGACTTAAAACGTTCAGCATACACAATGCACGACGGTCGGTAAAGGTCTTTCTAGCTCAAATGATACAATTCACGTTGCTTCACGGAGTAATCTTCCCGTGATAACGGGTCTGCCACCACTTTTAAGGTAACTCAGTGTAAAAGGGGTGTGTGACTTAGATAATTTGGTTGCATTCCAGCGAATGCTTCGTGCAAGATGGGAGCACCGGTCAGAAAGAGGTGGTTCATTTGTAAGCGGTTTAGATCAAATGAGAAATGAGCGAGTGGAACTGGTAAGGGTCTTGCGAATGGAATAGTAGACGCGGGATACGATTTACATGTCATAGAATATATATCTATGTCTTGATTTTCAAGTGTGCTAGACAAGAGTCACTGGAGTTGTGGTAGTGAAACGGAGATCACGGCCTAAACCACACTATTTCTGCGTGCACACATAGAGAGTGAAAGCATCCGCAGTGACCAGCATAGGGAAGCAAATGTGGTTGCAAGGAAAAGCAATCTTTTATGCGTAATTCAAAATATATATCCTTTTGTCCTAGTGGCCTTTGTCCTCTAAGGGCTTGAGGACGTTGCTTTTTGTTGTTTCCCTTCATCCTTATTGCAGAGAAACTGCATAGAGAGCTCCTTAAGCCCCTAGACATCCGTTTTACTGTTCGATCAAGGAAGGTTGAGCCACATGCACAAACGCGTGAACAGGTAATCATCGTGCTGTCCAGCTGCAAAATAAATCTGTGTGGGTATTGTGAATCATGGATGAACTTGTGAGAACAAGAAATACAAAATGAGTCGGATCTGAATTCTACAGCACATGCAAAATTTTACCATGCGGGCTTGATGTAATATTTCCTTTGAATAGCAAGCAAGTAGGAAACTTATCCAGGGTATCCCAAATGCGGTCACATCTTGATTCATCCCTCAGCTTTCCATCCATGTGGGTAGCAGGGTATCCGTATTTATAACAAATGTTAAGCGGGTTTTTAATGACTGTCTGTGAAAACGTATTTTACCTAATATAGTTCATCATGAATTATCAGCGCTCAACCCACCACTGAAAACCATGGTAGCATTGCACAGCTGTTTCAGCCTGTTAGGAGTCATCCACTGAACCCCGTTGGGTGGATGTCCACTGCTGATAATTCTTAGCAAGAAAGAAACTGCAGTACAGTGCATCCACTTTCCTGATGGTCAGTCAAGAGTTTATGCTGCGTGACAAATCCGATTATTTGTAGGCATTTCTTGTTCTCCGTGCTAGACATGGAACCTCTTTTCTATTTTCTCGAAAAGCTGTGGCAAAGTGTGCACTGAAAAGTACACGCTTCATATCTGTGTACCTGTCGTCCAAATATTACGTCATCTAGACAAGTCGTCTAGTCGTTCTTCTTATCTCTTGCTTAAGCTGATCGGTATCACGATCTGTGTAGGACGTTTGTGTGATATTCGTTGTGCCAGTGTCTTTATTCCTATTGTGGGATTTTATCCAAAATTTGTTATTATAAGCCCAATAGTTGAACTTTTTGCTGCGATCTAGTAATCATCAGTTTCTTCATGGCTTTCTGCTTAAACTGGATCAAACAGGGAACTAATGTTTAGCAGTACTTTGAACAACTCTTAAGCGTACATCGGAAACTAAACTGGCATAACTGAGAAACATTTTAGTGAGGTTCTCCCGCGGTACGCGCACACGATAGGGTTAAACTTCGGTGTAGTTTTATGCAAAGTAATCATTAGACGAACTTCGGACATTTGGTCCTCAGTTTTTCTATGAATCGGAAAGATTCTCAGTTTAAAACCTTGGTACGAAAACGTTTACGGAGCTTTGGTAATAGTAATACTGGCTATGACCTTCGAGAAATAATGTAATAATCTTGCAGTCCATCAAGTTATTGTGGACCGAAATTCGATTGCGTACAACAGAACAGATTCCGATACGGGCCACAAGAATGCTACAACTTGTCTGCGTAGACTGTGACTTTCCAGTCGTAGCCCCATCCACTGTCCAAACCCTTAACCGGTACCTCATTTCTTCTCCAAACGTTATCCCTTGACTTGTGGAAAAAGAAAGCATTGCATCATTGGGAGATCCGGCAAAACATCAGTTCCATAACCATCAAAAATATAAGAGTACTTCATTTTCTGCGATGTCCGTCCAACCTGTACCCCGTTATTTGGTAAAGTCCCCGACTTCAGGTACAAGGATTACAATATTATGACTAAAATTCAAAATATGCCATTAGATTGTCTTATTACGAATGGAAGATGCGCATCCACTTGAAGAATGTAGACACCAGTCGACTTTGCCATACTAGGACGTTCACGATGAAAACATACTAGGTATCTTTTTATGGTGACTGCAAAGTTACATGAAATAGGTACTCATCATCCGTGAAATGACTGACATCACTAGGCTGGAACTTTAGCATAGGGTGTCAAAGCCGGTGGAAGATCTATTGAAAACTGAAATTCTGTTGAATAAACATCGTTATGTGGACCGTTATATTCATAAATTTATTCCGCAAACAGCATTGTCGTATAAATTTATTCTATCCGCTCTGCACTCTAATTTATGGTTTTCATTCTTTCGGATGTGTACCGGATATTAGCACGTAGATTGCAAGCAGAAATACGATAGTGTGTATCCTCCGTGAACAACCCTTACGCCTCCCAGCAGGTACCTGGAGGATTTATTTTCAGACTCAAATGCATGTGTTCAACAAAAATAACTCAAATGTGATCGATGCACGGGCAAAGTGGGGCACAGTATATTTTGTCACGTGACAAAGTCTTCTGTCCAATCACCGGCTAAATTCAGCATGTGACGAAAATTAGCTCGCCCAAAATGAACGCACCCGAATATAGCATTTTCATACCCCATTTCTATCGGAACAGCAATTGATGAGCTGATTATCACGTGGTTTTTGTCATGGTTTCTGCAAGCAAACGCGGACATCCACCGCATGTGAGATATCCGTTGGAAATCAAGCGTGTCCAAAAGTGACGAAATAAAATCATGAATGAAATCGTTTTATTTTCTACTTCTTAACAGCGAATTCCATTTCCCACTCACGTCTCGTTGGTTTTGTGTGGAATATTCGAACTAAACATTTAGTGCTCTATTTCTTTGGCAATAAACTGAGGCGAGACAAATGGTTTAGATACAGATGAGAACGAAAGAATTTCGTGCTAAGGTACGCACTATTTGACTAGAAGAATTTGAAAAAACTTGTCCGTTATCAGGCTCTTCGAATCTTCCGGAAACAATAATATATTGTCTAAAAGTCATTATCCTATTGAAAAATGCAACTGGCTGTCTTATAACAGAGGCAAGACTTGAAGAATGAGAAATCGTTGCGCAAGGACCCCTTGCAAACCTTCTGTCCCAAATATTATGGTAAAGATGAAATTGAATATCACATGCACTACTCGTTATTCTAAATTACAAGTGCCATGTGACAGACAGTGACATTGGCTTTATGGGGGTGTTTATTGAAAAGGAAACAAAAGAGGTTCTCTCTTTGTTTGAGCACGGGGCTCCCTTTCTCATTTGATAAAAGAAAGCCGAAATTCGGGTTCTACTATACCGTAGATGTTGCAGTACGCTTGCGGAAATGTACAGCGGACATATTATGAAGAACTGTAGGTGATCCCAAGGTTTTGGATTTCCCCCTCCAATGTAGCTTTATCGATAATGTCTAGATTTTATTCATGATTTTCATATATGTATAGGTCTCGTAATTTCATCCACCACGTCCCATCAGTTCGTGTTACTAAAATTAACTTTCCTTAGGTATAGTGCCCTGGTTATCTTGTCATAAGAGGATATGATTGTTGTAGCTTCCGCTACTGTTGCTTGGTTTCGGTGCTTGCTGCTATCACAACGATATGGAAGGATAGGTTGTACGAATGATGGGACTTCTCACATTTTATCCGCTCACTTCTCACTGTGTTGTCCGAGAATAGCTACGAAAAAACCGTTAGATGAACAGCCCTCCTATTTTTGTGTCTTTGAGCTATCCGTAAATTTCAAAGACGCATATTCATTCAACAAAAGAACCGCAAGGTTTTACTGTAAGGTTTGTCCTGTCTTCCAGATACTATACCGTACTACTCTTATTTAACTAAAACAAATTACACCAAGGTATCAACAGATCGGAGAGAAAAGGGGATGTGCCAGTTAAATTTTTGGTCTTGTTTGTGACGGAATTCGGGCCATTAATTAGCGTGGTTTCGTAAATCAGTGGAACACTGGTTTTGTTTTGATCGCGACCAATAAGTGTGCAATCTGGATGATATATTTCCTGTTGTTTTTAATAATATTAACAAACAAAAACAATTCGGAAACCCTAACACCCTCATTTTTGAAATTGTTTATGAACATTGCTGGGAAGATATTGTTGGATATTTCAACGCACTTTGGCAGGTAGATGGTTTGTGGTTTTCATCATTTCAACAGGCAAACTTACTAATGACTTTGGGCCAGTTTCCGTGCTTCGAAATCGCAGAAGGTGACTCGCGGAAAGTGTCCTGATTCTTCCCACTGTCGGCCTCTCGCCAAATCATATAGTACGCGAATTCCGTAAAAATTATACTCCACTCCTGTATAGTATTCTAACAGATAGATTTGTCCGATTGTGTTGACCAAATACAGCAGTTTAACAAAAGTGTGTAAACGAACAAGAAAATTGCCCTGATAACGACCACAGCAGGAGCAGGGGCCTGAGGAGGATGTGAACGAACTTCGTTGGTACAGTTGTTGTTGTTGTTGTTGCTGTCGCTGCATACAACCACAGCCGGGGCAATTTCGTCCTCCGCAAGAGTGATCTTCATCCATGAATGTGGTCCCCCAAATCGGATCTAATTCCAGCTTTGCCCCCGATAGACCTGTTGCCTTGAATTGACAGCTGTTCCCAAGTCGTAATTTACCGAACTTGTCCGTACTGGTCCGTTGCAAAGAACCGGATGCACTCACGTGTCTATTGCAGGGGCATCCGATACACCGATTTGTGAGACCCAGAGTGCTGGTCGATCGGTTTGTTGCTCGTCCCTCTCCTCCTCCACCCACGACTGCCCCGACTCCCCCGACTCGTTTACACAGACCACAACAACGGCTGCCGCGACCACCGTGGTCACCGAAACCAACCCCACCACGACGAAGACGATGACGACGAAAACAACAACAGCAAAACTGGCACACTTTCCGTGTACACCAACTGGCCAAACCGCAACAGCATATCAAATCTAAACAATTCATTCCCTTAGGTTTGTACAACGAGTCGTGTTCCATATAGGATAAAGGTATCGAATCACGTTTTCCCAAAGACCCCGTGCCGGTATTACTAGGTGGATAGAAAGATTTATATAGTTCATCTGTGCCCTCCAAATTGAAAGAGGCTAATTTAAACAAACTGTGTGAATGGTCACACGGTGAGGCGGTACAACCCATCTGAGTGTCTCCCATGATGTTACTTGTCCTTGGAGCAGTCTGAGAAGCTTTGCGAGAGATGTTCTCATTCACGGCAGCTACCGTTTCGTTAAGAGGTAAATGTCCCAGAAGCACAGCCAATCGTAGTTCACGTTGTCGCATCAAACACATATCCAGGTACCGAGCTAGTGTACGAACGGATTTTGTAGGAGCAAAGCTGGTTGTGGCCGGAGCACCGGTTGAATGAACCAAATTGAACAAATTCTGAATGGATAGACGAGTCCGGTTCGGATTCGATGGTTCAGTGGATGTCGGCTGGGTTGAGGCGTCCGCCTCGGTTGGGGCAGCTAGGGCAGCTTCGGAAGCCAGTTGCATAATTCGTCGAAGCTATAGTCGGGACAAGAAAACAGATTCACGAGGTAATTAGACACATTCTGAGGCGGTGTCATCTTGCACAGAATTATTGCACAGCAAACTTTAGTTGAAGCATTCTTTAAGGACTTCAATGAAAAAACCCATGGCTGTCCGGTACGAACGACTTTAAAAAACTGGGATCACTTTGGCATTTGGCACATCTGGTAAACCGTATTTAACAACACACAATGGTCGTAAGCTCAAAGTGAGATCCTGCCCATGGTGATCCTGCTGTGGTAAATTAATTTACAGATTAGTTCGCTGTGTCCAAAGCCATGTACTTATGTAATTTCAGTGTGGGTCAAAAGTGTGATCCTGTTGAGAATTGTTCAAAAGCCTCTGAGGGTGACCATGTAGCTCAGCGGGTATTATACCCGCCTATGATACATCCATATGTGGGTCAACACCCCATCGAGGTCAACGGCTATAAAAAATTTGCATCATTTCGAAAAAATTTAAGTGTAAACATTCAAAAATTGGTCGGACTCATTCTCTGCATTCTCTTTTCTTTGTGATAGCTAACCAGTTATGCTTTAATTTTTCCTGACTTGGAAAGAATCTCATACCGGTTTGTGCACCAAATATGAGTGGTTCAGAAACTAATGCATGTGTATTTTGACTTTGTTTTCAATGTTACACGACTGGGCATTCCAAAGCATGCCCCGTCTGACTTGTAAGGTTCAAAATCCGCAATGGTCGACTAAACAACAGATATCTACTCACTGGCAATCGTGTATGACATTATCACTTGGCAGCCCTACGGCGTTTGCTCTTTGCTATACTTTTGGTCGCAAAATGCTATGAATGTACCAATAGACTACAAACAGAAAGGTCAACCAGTTTAGTAACTTAAAGGGTAACCGTATGCCCATAGAGCCGGACTGTCATCAGCCAGTAATTTTGTTAAAGACTTCTTAACATAAAAACAGGCAGGTCATAGTAACGGAAGATTTAATAATACTTTGAAATCACTCAGTCATTTAGTCGGTCAGGCAGTCAATCAACCAATCAATCGGTTATAGTGTCATTCAATCAGCAGTTCAATCAGTCAGTCAGTCAACCAACCAATCATTCACTCATTCATTTATTCATTCACTCAGTCATTCAGCCAACCAAGCAATCGGCTTGTTGTGTATTAAGCTGAAAACTCACGAAACAAATGGGTATTCTGGGAGTCCTTTAGGTGGTTTATTGTAAAAACAGTAGCTATTTCTCAATTACTTTAAACTATTTCATTTTTCTTGACGAAATTACGTACACTCTTTAGCCTTTTTGATATTAAAGGCTATTTGCCTCAAATCGAGATGAATTGAAAGCATAGCCATCTAGTCCACTTTTAGTATCCAAATTCGCGAATGAAGAATCTGCGTGCTAGTTCAAAGAAATGGTTAAAAGTTTTAGAATGATATAATTTACCTGATTATTTCTTCATTGCCAATCACTAGCTGAAAAGTAGCAACCGAATTAGATTTTATGCAACTAGTATCCGTGTTAACAGAGGGAACAAAGGCTTTTCTTCAACTAACCATAAAATCTCCACCCTTTCTTGCAAGTTCTCATAAAATAAATTTACCGGCGCTATTGTTTAGCTGGAAACGAGCGGCCACTTGACAACTAATACCTCCGGTATTCGGCAACCCTTCTGACGTATCTTCTTCTGCTTTAGACTGATGGGATGACTACAGCGTATATTAGAAATCTGCAAAGCCCATATAGAGTAAGAGTGGAATCATGTAGTGATACGTGAATGACCAAAGGAATAATCTACAATTCCTTCGGATAATCTACTGTGAATAGCTAGCATTATTATGGATGAATTTATTTCACTAATGATGACAAAAAACATATTCCTAGCAGTTAAAACGTAGTCGTTTATCCGTTGTTAAATACTGATCTATGAAACCGTATATTCTTCAAAGATCGGACTCGCGATGTTTGCACTGAAAGTTCTCAATTTCAGCCTAGTTTACAATCTCGTCCATTGTACCGGAAAGTGATATGATAGTATTTTGTCTGATAATTTGAATTTTTAAATAGAAAGAAATTCACGAAAAGCTTGTAACACGAAGGAAAATCCTTTCGATAAAGCATTTCAGGCATTTACAACTTCCAAAGTGCAAGCCATAGGATGGCACAGGAGGCTGCTGATGACTTCAGAGGCCATAGCAATTAGATCATGGGAACCGGAATTGTGCGACTAGTGCAAAACCCGCGCAACAGTTGTTGTTGTCGTGGCTGTAACAAGTGATTCTCTCACAGCTCCCATGTACGAATTCTCCCTACTCCCACTTTTTTCACACTTGCGTTTCTCACACTAGTCCTTTCACGTCCTGTGGTCACACATTTTGCACTTACTGTCGTTTGCACCACGGACAAGGTTCAATAAGTAGAAGCGTGTTGTTAAGTTACCACATTTATTACACACTCACTCACTGTTGCACATATACTCTCCCTTACTCAGTACTACACGTAAATACCCGAAGTGATATATCAAAAGGTAATTTCTTCGTGTCATAAGCTCTTTTATGAATCGATGAGCCTATTCTGTGACTTGAAAGCCAATACATTGATAGAATTTAAGGTACCTGGGGGTTCAAGGTTCATCAGTTGTTCCTTCAGTTGCTGTCTGTTGTTCAACTTTTGCATGTCATAAAAATGCTTAGACGTTCACCGACAAACACTCGTTAGCAGTGCGCAGTTATAAATTGTTCAGAAACAATCATTTCCCCTTAGATAGTTCGTTACAATCCAACCCGATTGTGATAAGCGTAACAGCAACCGTTTGTTTTTGCTTCGAGAAGAAAAAAGTGGCACGCGGCCCGTCGGTTGCTATGGTAACCGTGTGTACCCAACTGCAGCATTCATTTGAGAAAAATTTCCCAAAACATACTGCTCAATTCAACAGACACCGAAAACAGTGGAAATTGCTCACAAATTTGATTGTCTCCTTTAATTTTACTTCCCTTGCAATAATAGAAGCAGACCAATTCATGAATTATCGAGTGTCGGAAATACTTGTACTTTAATCGTAAAGATCAATAACCGACAGAAAATTTGATAATATAACATTGGACTTCACGTATTTTTTCCCTATCAAAGCAATAACTTCAACTGAATTTGAAATAAAATCCACAAGTCAATTTTCAGAATCACACTGTGATCCTCCCGAAGTTATTCGTCGCTTAACACGACTAATCTTCAGAACGAGGACACATGGTCCCAAGTATGGATTTTCGATATGGGTGGTATGGCACTGTATCTGGATGGCAGGACAAAACTTCCCCGGAAGCACGCGACCGGTTTCGAGGTGGTTGCTGCTCTTCGGTTATGCGTATCCGGTACTCATCTGCCCAATCATCCCTATATTTGAGCACTTCACAGTTGGTGTACACCTGTAATCTCATTTAAATCGAAAGAAATGTGGATGGACTGAGAGTCCATTTTTAGAATCACATAGTGATTAACCCAAAGTTAATTCGTCGGTTGAACAGGAGAGTACCGGGTACACATACCTGACGATTGGCAACAACCAAAAAACTGGTCGTGCAATCACGGGGAAAAGTTATTCCGTCACCCAGATACAATCCCACACTGTAGAGAGCTGGCTATTGGCAGCCCTACTGGTGTTAGAATAAGGTAAGTGTAGGACGCTGCTGATGCGTTTACTGAGCCTTGGGCTCATGGAGTTTCCTTTCCTTTGTGTTTTGCAACTCGAACGCGAGCGTCCCTCGCGGAAGTACCCAAATATTTGCATTTACGATACTAGTTTTCGTAATTCCACAATAAATATGGCCCAATAAGTACCTGTTGTTTCCATGTAGGTATATTTTACATTTGCTCAAATAAAAATAACCCATAATACACTGCTTATTTTAAAACACCGTAAGAGCCGTATTTTTCACCTCCTATACGACATTCGGGAGAAATGAATGTGTTCTCCAACAGGCACGTCGATCTATTATGAGGCTCGGTAGCTACTACACTGTGTTCCTCGAAGTCCCAACACCCAGCTCAATCAGGTGATAAAAAAACTTGGGAACATTCAACAAGGTTGCAGTCTGGCTTTGACAATGCCACTGCGCGTTTTTGATTTGCTACTGATGCAGCAAAATCCCCAAGAGATAACTTAAGTCCCAAATGATACCCCAAGTCATGGATTGGACTACGTAGCCCCGGACGATTTCCCGATGGTTCGAAAAAGTAAATGACTCATATTCGGACACCCAAGAAAATTCCGTTACTGAAAACCATGGGAGTACGGGACATATGCACATATGTGAACCTAACTTGAGGGGAATCATAGTCAACACCCATCCAACAAGTCTCCAATAGGACTCGAACTGGGGATGAGAAGACGCCCATCACCGTAGTCGTCCATTGTTCCGGCCACTGGTTGTTACTTTTCAAGGAGCCAAAGACGGACGAGCATCACAAGGTACAGTGTAGGCGCAAAGTAAATCGTTGAGAGCCGACCCGGACAACCTCTTATTAAAGCTTATAACTTATCACCATGCACTCTGGTGGGTATGCATTCCTGACGATTCCCAACAAGGATGAACCCATTTTACAGTGTTTCTATATTTTTTCATGGTGAGTTCAGCATCGATACATCAGAACACATTATAGTATATTCAAGAGCCATTATATGGTTTGGTTTATGTTACCTTGTCAATTGCACGTCCCTCTCGTTTTCGCTTTTGTTTATACACAGAAGCTGAATATTTATTATTGACAAAGCCTGAAGCAGCGCAGTTCCGCACGCAAGACGTATTCCAGAGGACTAGGAGTTATGGAATATCAAACTCCAATAGTGTCACTATGTTTAGGCAAAGACTGACCACCCTAGATAGCATATATTGTGAGCGTTTGTTGACTAGAAATCGATCACTTTCGTTAAGAGTGTTTATCATTCGGCTGTTGCTGAAAAACTAGAATCTTGCTTATTCACGCAGAACAGTCACAATTCAGTAATCTTTTTTCAGTTACTGCGAATGTTAGTTGGTAACGGTACAACGACCTGCAGATAAAGTATCGGTTTCATGCGAGAACGTTATTGTTCTCAATAACTATCTCCCAGATATTCAAGACGAAACACGACTGAATTGACTCTGAGGGCTTTGATTCGCGTTTCATCGATGAGCAACAAAAATGAATAAATTTCGTCTGGCGAAACACCAGTATTCGTCGGGAGAGATACAACTCATTGTTGGTGGACAGCCAAGTCTCTTTAGCAATCGGCAAGTAATCCTCAGTTTAGATTCTAAGTCAAGGCTTGAGCGAACGACAGGACACGTGATCGATAAGAAGAGAAAGGATTTCCGTCTAGTGGTAGCTGGTCTTATTACTAACCAACCAATCGGAAGAGAGGTTACCCCGTGTAAGTTTGATTCAGTTGTTTTGTGTTGCAAATACTGGTGACAATGACACCCTCTTCCTATATAAATAATGTGTTCTTAGCTGATGATGAGATGTGGTTCGAAGCCGGAAACGTACTCTTTCTAGGGAAAACAGCAAAGTATTTGACAGTGAATGCGTCAAGCACGTGCGCAGTACCTCTTCCAGCAGGGCCGGAAGTAACGAATCAATATAATTTGGCAGAAGAATGTAAGTTGGGTGGAAGAATTATCAGGATTTTCCTGTCTTCACGCTTTTACTTTCGGAATCAAAAGAGTATCAAGCAACCATCCTCTGGCACTGTCTTGGGGATGTATTCAGACGCGTTTCGATGACTGTTTTGGTATGAATGAAGACCAAGAAGACCTTACGAGAGTGATGCAGAAAATGAAAGAATACTGTTTAGGTCCATCTGAATACACGAACTCCCTGACCGCTGAGAATAGTGGTAGTGAACCTGCAAAGTTTGATACAAAAAATGGAGGGCCGAACAGTTATATTATAGAGGGCTACGGAGCAACGAAATCACCCGTTAAACCCGCGGTGATGTTGTGCACAAAAGGATTACGGGGTGTGCGAGAACTGGAACAAGAGGAAAAATAAGTATTCAGGATACTCTGTGAAAATCTCATCGATGGCGAACAAAAAGCTCTGTGGTTGTTCGAGGTTCAGTTGGGTATGACAGTTGAAGAAGTAAAAAGCGTATAAACAAGAGAAGTGCCGTTGTTACGGAAACTGTCTAAAGACCACATGAGTCCGGAAAAATGAGAACCACCTGTCTTTTCACAGAAGGAAGGATGTGGGGGTAGGGGCTGACTCATCGATAGTAGACGGGCAATTCTCGTAACCAGTCCGCTCGTCGGCAACTACCCAGGACCTGGTCCAATGCTTGAGACAATGGAACAACGAGCGACAGGGTAGACAATCAATTGCGTTGGTCGACAGAATGAGAGGTGATTTCCGTCGAGCCGTCTTTGGCCTGAACACCAACTCATTAGAGGGCTTGATCGCCCGCACCTGTCGGGCTTAAAAGTTTTTTTGCGATGACCGGCTACAAGGCTCAGCACCCAATATTATCATTGCGTTTAGATGAATAAAACGAGATTGTTCGCGAGCAAATAAGTTTCCACCTAGTGTATATTCATGTCAAAATGCAACTCTTCTTATACCAACATTTCAAATCTGACTAAATAAAATTCACTAGCCGGTAGAGTTTTGTGGTCAGTTGATCCATTGGCATTTTGGCCGCTAAATATGCTTCGCTTTGCTCTGACTTTAATTAAAGGCATGAAGAATCACGCAGTCTTTGGCGAGACAAACCGAAGCATGCCTAACATATGATTGGTGAACGAGGTTAAGGCAGAAACCGAGTAGATAAATAAAACGCTCAGAAAACAACAACAGCGTTGACAGTGGCACTTGGTCTGGTTTAGAATAATACATTCGCAAATCTCGAGCACCTCAATCTAGAAGTATAGCATCTCCTACACTGTCAAGTCTACTGACCAACTTTTCCATCACGTTCAAGTCATTTCATGAAATGGTCACTCCAATCTATTCTCCGACCACTACTTGTCAATCTTTCGGTATTCATGAGTCAATCAATTCTCAACAACTGCGGCCTGTTAAAATCAGACTCATGGTTCACCACTTATCATCATTGTGATGACCGGCTTTGGTTGAATGATCAACGTGCTGGATTTCAGATCCATTTATCCTGTGCTCGAAAGCTGCCTCCGCTAATCACTTTTCTCGCATGACAAACTTTCACTGATCGCTACCATCTTCCTGAACTATTGTGCCACTGTCAAACAACAGAAAGAAAGTAAAAATACTATTTTAATAATTTATTTTTGAAAAACCACAAAAAGCCTCTCTGATGAAAAACCCTGAAAATTCAATAAATTTGTCTCAAAAATCTTTTTTGATAATTTGGAGCACAATAATACAAATGGATTTCGAGAGAGATCACTGCAAGATAAATTAGATAGGTTCATTCCTGCAAACTGATTGAGGCACTCGCACGAACTATTTTTTCATGCAAATGAGCGTGTCTGATTGCTGCAGGAGGTGTCTTGCTTAATGCTCCAAATGGAACTCGAGGGTCCCAGAACCGAGAGCACTTTATTATCGACTAGTGAACTTGGAATGGTCAATTGCTAGACCACTTCGTTTGAAAGCGTCACATGTCTAACACATCGAATCGTTATGTGAATGAAACCCTGGGTTTGATATTTATTAAGATAAACAAAGGACTATAATTTAACTGGATGATGTAGTATGAACTAGATTTATTCTGGCTTATCGTCTTCTCGGGTTGCGAATAACCATAACTGGTTCACATTCACCATCTCGGTTTACAAAAAGAGTTCAAATTTAACAAGGCTATTACGTGGTCGTACAGTAAAAACTTCGGGACGAAGTATATTGTTGCATGCACTGTGTTTCACGATTTTCGACAATATTTGCACATATTTAGCACCTGAAACGATTGTGATGCTGTTTGTTTGATCTTTACATTGTAGCCCCCAGCAATTTCAGCTTCATTTCATCAAATCCCACAACTCTAACAATATTCCATGCAAACACATCACACAACTGGCAGTTTAACTGGACCATCATTCGCTTCCTTCAGCACAGGTGATTTTATTTTCCCAGTTTGGTTAACGGAAAACTGTACGCGGATCGAAACACAAAACTTATGTAACACATTGTTAAGTCAATAGCGTATATGCCATCTGACACGTGATCACGATCGTCTATTTTGTCACTGATCGATAAAACGCAATCAGCTAAGTGAAATCGTCCACAGTGGATGGATTATGAGTATACAACAGAATTGTACCATTTGGTCGATTAATATACACCACAGGGTTTGTTTTCTGTGCTCACAATATGTCTCATTTATTTTTGGTACACTCAAATATACACGAACAAGTCGACCTGTTTGGTCCCAATGGGCCATTGCGCCACATAAGAGTAGACCGATCCCTCTTGATTTGAGTAAATCAGATACCCGGAACAAAGTAGCCGACCAATCGGTAGATTTTGACCCACCATTTAAATGGTAAAACAGCTACCTCACTGTCGACCGGCACAGGTATTAAAAACCACTGAACGGACAGGAAAAGGCACATAACCCTAAGAACACAAGAAGAATAGATGTCGTAGAATGATATCATTTCGTAACCAGCTTCGTCAAACATCTCACTAGTCATCAGGAAATAAAACACGCGATACCCGTTGAGATGACCGAGGCTTTTTAGTTGTGTTATCTAAATCCACGCATAGATAACAGAAGCACTTCAGATCCATTTTCTTTAGTGATTCCCAACGGAAGTGTATCTAGGAACTTCATATTTTGTATTATCGAAAGTCTTGGTTGTTAACTACTGACGTCGGATGCCCCTACTCTCTACGCCTTCGGAAGGGTCTTCAGCAGGTAATTTCATAGCAACGGCAAACGATACGGCGTGAATCGAACACTAAAGTTGCGTAAAAATCACTGCAAAAAAAGCACTGAGTTCGTAACAGACTGATATCTAAATTGAATGGAATTAATTTGAAGACCCTTGGTATGCACAGTAATTTGCCACATGTGTCCACAGAAATACTCTAAACTCTAACTGACTAATCATCAAAAGTTAGAGCATTTGTCCCGGGAACTATCCCGCTAGTAAATTGAAGCTAAGCCTAAGCAGAACATTTCCAAGCATAGTAAGAACCCATCAATAAAGAGTCCCCAGATTAAGAAAGAGGCAGCATACTGGGACCATTTTCAACTCCCCGTCAATTTCTCCTTGGTCACGGAAATTCCGCGATGAAGAACATTTTGGTCTTCTCCACGAGTGTCCCTTAATGGAGTGTCTTAGTGGATGTCGGATTTTGAGGACCAGTATCTCAAAACACACATCCACTTTGTTCGTCCGTACATTTACGGTCATGTTAGATAACTTACGCAAACTAATAGGTTTAACACGAGATTGAACAACCCAAAAAGAGCATTCTGGACAATTGCAGACTCACATGGAAGCCCGATTGGGAAGCAAATAATCGCCAAATCAAACAGGGCAAATAAAAAAGAAACGATTGAATAGCCAGCAAAATTGGTGCCCATTGATAGTAGCTAATCAGACGACCCGGTGCGGGGCGTTCGCCGGCCTTGGCCTGATACATGCCTGGATAGATATTCTGATGCGAGCCCGGCCCTCGGTTGGCTGTCGGAAACAGGAAGGTGCCAGCCGGGGATCCTCCCGTACCGGGGCTGTTGGCAATCGCGGAACCAGCGTTTATCTCACGTTGGAAGAACATGTGCGGAGGTGGCGGTCCCGGATATCCGTTCAGATGAACGAAGTAAGTACTGGCCACCCAACAGTAATTTTCTGCATATTCTTCCCAACTTCGGGTAAACTCCTGTGGTGTCCAGCACTGAATTGGCTTTCCTGTGAAAATAATGCATTTTAGCTGGCTAATGTCAATTGGATTACACACAAAACAATGATAAGACCAGTATAATAGACAAGGTATATAGTTAGTTCCAAGAGGAGTATACATAGCGAACAAACATACCCACTGAAAACTTCACTGAAGTAAAGATACATCAGATCTGAGAAAAAGAGTACCACTGGCAGTTTTCTTTTGTGTTTATTAGGAAAACAAGAAACTAGGCTATTTTGTAGGCAAACTTTGGAAACTATATTCCGGTATGATAAAAAGTTTGCAATCTAATTTCAGATGGTGAAGAGCATTGGTCACAATATGATGACCCATTTTCGAACTCTATTGATAACAAAATCACCCCTTAGGATTTTCGGTGGCGGTTCTGTATTTCCCCGACAACATTAGAGCACCCATTGGCAGACAGTTTGAGAACCTACGTATAGCATTGCAGGCAGAAATTCCACTAATTCAGACCGGTTTAAGGACTTATTTAAAATCGTGAAACATGAAACTGTTTGGCATTCCCCGTGTGAAATATAGGAGATAAAGTGCACGGATGTCGAGAAATGTGGCACCAATGTACGTTGTTACGACCAAATGTGTCCGTCTGCCAGAAAGTTCCCGAAATGAAAGACCTAACCGCAATATCTTCACTCCTGAATATCAGTTTTAACTAATTTCTGAACAGTCATTTCGGCTTTTTGCCCAATTTAAAGGTTTACCGGTTATACCGTTCTCAGACATCCATTTCACAAACAACAAGAGCTATGAGCTAGCTGCAGCCACTGTACTCCGTTTGTAAACCAATGCATAAAAAGTGGCAATAGTATCAATAACAAATTGGTCAATAAGAAAATCTCTTTGACTTTCAAAGCACATTCATAGAATTCATTATCGGTAAGAATTCGTTTAAATTAATAAAAATTCATATTTGAGACTCCCCGAATACCTTTTTATCAGTTCTATATGTATCGGGATAAGTACGGAAATCTGCCAGTGTACAAACAATGTTTCCGTTGAGAAATACATCATTTTCTAACCTCTGACAGTTACTGCAATGTTGGACCTACCGGATCACGCATAAGTTAACTACGGCTTTCTAATTCATTGTTCGTTGTGTCCGCTCTCCGGCTAATAATACTGAATGGTAATCACTTCGTTTTGTCCCGATGCAGAGTCATTTTATTGTTCTTTAAAGGGTTATCTAGTCTCTCTTGTTTGTCGTTCACTACTTTGTTGAGGAGCAAAATGCACGACAGGAACTTTTTACAAACCTCCGCGAAATATTAAAATTTCGGGTGCAGTTGACCATATGGTGTTCCGTGTTTTAGGAAACTGTGACGCCTTGTGTTCCTTTCATACTACTTCCTTCGTCTTACAAGAAAAACAGTTTTATGTGTGTGTATCGCATTTGTGTATCCGTTTCCGGCATACATTACCTGATACTGTCTGAACAGCACTAACATCAATTTGCTTCACGGTAGGTGCTCCAGTCCGAAAGAACAGATTCAAAATTTGGTTTCTGACGCCATTTTTCTTCATCTTAGGGAGAAATAAATGAATTTCGACCACTAAACAGATTTGATAAAAAACACCATTTATATTCCACTTCTGAACAGATGAGGCTTTTAGGTTTACTTCACGGACTCTAGCATTCATCTCAGAGTATGGGAAAGTAATCACCAGCTGCTCGGAACAATTTTCTCGTGAAGCGAACTGTATCTGGTTAGCAAATTCGTCTCAGCACAAGCTCGCAAATATAGGCCACATCTCTCGTCACATTTAACAGTAAGTGGTCTTACGGTGCGAAAACTGTCTAGTAGTGGCAAATTTTAAAAGAAAAATAGATCTACCGTTAACCACTGTTTAAAGAGAAAACAAGAATTCATCGATTCCAACAGAGATTAGACGGTTAAGGGTGAGAAATTAGACATGTGAAATGATGGGAATCCTGACGTCTTCCATCAGGCCACCATTTCAACACGTTACAGTTTTGTAGTGTTTAATAAAATGTCACAAAATTCGTGTCGTTGTCGCACACACACCACCTGAATTGGTGGCAAAGGGCGTTTGCATTCAACGGGGTTTTATCAAAATCGATCTGTCTTCCCGATATGATAGTAATGACAGCCCAGAGAGCCAACAAGTCTGGAGCTTCCACACAACAGGGGCTTCTCTGTGGGCGTAACGAGCATCAGTTTCTCTGATCTAGTGATTGAAGTCTCGACAGTCTTGAGATAACGAACTCGTATGCAAATTATAGGATCGTGATGTAATTTCATCACCCTGGGTCTGATTCAACCCCCTCGCCCGCCCTACCTCAGTACCAGTTAACCGCTTTTTCAAAAGCTTAGAAATAGCACAGGGTTAAGTATAAAGAAGGCAAATATACTCAAGCCAAGTAGCTGTAATGTGACTAGCTTGATCTGATCTAGACAAAACAGAATCGACGTATAGCGCGGAACTTCATCAAGGCTCATCCGAAACTGTCACCAACCAACCCAAAACATGTTGTCCGTCTATATTTCTAATGCACAAACAGTTTTTTGAGCAACTTGCAATGACAACGAGCCAATTTAGTTGACACGTTGAAATGATAACTACGAATCCATGCTGAGACATTGAGACAACATCGATCTTAAACTTGAGAAAAGTAAACCATTTGAAGAGCTGCCTGGCTCTCCGTGCATACACCCACAGACCTATGACAATTAGGAAACTATGAATCCTCCGGATGGTGAAGTGGAAGTTAACTTGCTTTTCAATTTGTTCTGTTCATCGGATGAGTTAGATTTCTACCTAGATTTATTTGGGCGTGAATGAACGGAAACGAAGAAGTATGAATGATGCAATCATCACCGCTGACACAAAGTGGTCTGCTTGATGGTCATTCTACGAGGATAACTTAATTGGCGTGTCGAGCTCGACTTGCAATGGCCTTCGAAGGGGCTTCGCCAAACAGTCAGCTACGTCTGGCAGACTAGTCCAGTGATTTAGAGCGTTTGCTTATCACTTCAGAGGTCTGTGGTTCAAATTCCCACCATCAACAGTTACTTTGGTGACAGACGGTAATCCAAAGCAGTCCGGCTCGTTACCACACCAGACCTATTGGAACCTTATTTAGTGCTCCGTTCCACGTCTCAAGGTCTAACTGCCAGTTATTTGCAACAGTACAGAGGATCTTTATGGCTATGGAGTACACCCCTTCCGTGACATTCGTACTCAAGCATATGATGAAAAACTTCATATGTGCTGTACAATCTAACAGACGATCCGAAGATCGGCCTTGTATTCGAGTAAGAACACCAATTAGGAGAAGCTTTTAGTGCTCTGTATTTACCACCTTGTAATCTCATCAATTCAGCAACGTGGTTAAGCTTTCCAGGAAAAAGTTTATCTAGAAAATTAATTTCTCAAAGTCTTTCAAAAGCCATAGACTTTTTGGTACTTTTCTGACATAGCTATTTACCGGAAATCGTTGTTGAAAGTACCATCCAACAATGCCCCTCTTATAGAATTACTAGACTGATCGACACGAATTGCCCACTCCCAGCTGGCTACATGGAAAATGTCACCAATAAAGATTTATCATAATTCATCATAGTAATCAATATATCTATGCCTAACGAGCCGTTTCCTTTGGAAATGCTAGAGACAGGAACATGATTTATCATAAAGTGGTGAATCTGAACAAACAAGATACAAGCCGGATAGACTAGTAGTTAGTTATTCCACTCGTCATCGTGCACTCTTCATGTTCCCCGACAAGAATGAAACAACTGCACAGCGCTATCACGATTTTCCGTGGTAAGCTGAGCACTGATAATTTATGGTGAATCATGTGTTAGTCAGTGATTCATCCCATCCAATGCCACTCACGAATACAAGTGCAATCAAATGGTTTGTCTCGGGGCGCGTTACGTGTACGGGACAGATCACCCGGTCGGAAGAACAAAATGATTAAATGATAGCGGGCCATTTATCGTTGCTTTACAGCACTGGCGGTAAGTGATAGAAAAAAACGCGGAAAATTTTGACTGAACCAACCGTAGAGGAACAGATATTCTGTTAGGTGTGTGTGTGTGTGTGTGTGTGTGTGTGTGTGTGTGTAAAAGTACAGCACTGAGGACAGTTCATGATCGTTTCAGTTATTTTAAACCTATATTCATTGCATTAAATCGCAACAGTGGCATGCAGCCATTGCCTATGAATGAGGACTGCATCGAGTAATCTTGATGGACTCATTAAGAAAATGTTTAGTGCATGACAAACGAATAAACGTGCATGTGACATTTTTCCGCAGTGGTGATTTGAAAAGCCTACTTCACGGTTGCTGGGGCAACCATGAAATGATTCAATGTGAAAGTGGCGCTTTTAGGTCGTTCACGAAGCTTGTGGTATCTCTCTTCGTCCGAAAACCGAACGATATTTACAATATATAGTAGTAATTTATTGATGTAAGTTATTATTAGCCCACGATTTGCAGCTATGTACTTGCCAAATAACTACTTTATTCTCTCTAGGATAGTTCAGTCAGCCCGCACAGATAAACAAATTTATAGGTATGAGTTGTCCTTCTCAGTCAGATGCTGCAGCATCGAATTTGTTTACCTTAGCATTGGCTTTCGTGAGTCGAAGTCATGATAGCAATGCACGTGACCGCGCTGTTTCTCCAAACAGTGACGCGAATAATTATTTAATTTTGCACTATCACAAATCGACCAAAAACGAAAGTTACAGAATATGTTCCGTCAGGTTAAAGGTCAATTTATTCCAGACTTTACAATGCACTCGAGACGCAAAAGATAGTACATATCACATCATCATAATCGTATAACGGTAAACAGCACGGCGAGCTTCAATGACCCCTGCCTTGTTCACCAAGTTTCACGTAAAAATAGAAAGAATGAATATACAAGGGGGGCAGCGATGGAACCTACAGCGGTGGGAATAGGAAAGTACGCCAACACACGGAATACACAGTCTAACTGTACAAAAGCACACTGATCAATCGTTCTGATTCGACAGAAAGTAACAACACGGTCTCCACTGTACACAGTTCGCTACCATATCCTTAAGTGTCTCCAGCCAACGGGTTCACGGATCTTTTGGACCCCAACCGCGAAGAAGTGAGGCACCTACTTCTGCCTAGTTCGCAGTACGTCTCCTCATTCTCAGCCGCCACGTAATTTGTTAGCCTCCATTTGACTTCTTCCACTCCTTGGGAGAAACAGAAAGCGAGGCACGGGGTGGTAGACGTGCTTTCGCCGTATGTAACCCGTGGCCCAACCAACGAAGTATACGCTGAGATAGAACATTGTCTGAATTAGTACCCCTTACTCGATTTCTGACCTCAGCATTGCTCAGTCGGTTGCTCCATCCATTTTCAGCGATATTTCGCAAACATCGACGATTGAAAACCTCAAGGCGAAGGAAATCTTTTACACATGTCTCCATGTCTCTCAACCATACAACAAAACGGAAAGCACCGTGGGACAGTACACACGACCCTTCAACTTCAGCGAAATATCAGGTGGTTGCCACAAGCGCTTCAGTCCACCGTAAGCCGCTCGAAATTTGTACATACGCGTGCCAACCTCCACTACGGTGTACCCATCTCTCGTCACGCTGCTTCCGATGTAAGTGAAGTGGTCGACAATTGTCAGTTCTTCTTCATCAAGAATCAAGCTCGGAACTGTTGAAGTCCAGTCTTGCAACATCACTTTACACTTTGAAGGTGCAAAGCGCAAGTCGAAAGGAGCTTCAGCTCTCTAGTGTCTATTAAGAAAGTTCCCTGCATTTAAACAAGCGGACAACGTTGTCCGCGTAATCTACGTTACACAGCTTTTCACTACTTTCTAGTTCGACGCCCATGTCCTGAAGATTTGGCACGGCATTCTCCACTAGGAAGGTAAACAAGAAAGGAGAAATGGGACATTGCCGTCAAACACCGCTGGTCGTTTCGAATGGACTAGATAGTTCACCATAAATCTTTACGCGGTCAGAAGTGTGAGAGTACGATGACCTCAGTAGATTCACGATCTTCTCGGACATACCTGTTCGCTGAAGAGCAGTGAAAAGCGCTGTTCGATCAACTGAACTAAAGGCACCTTTCAAGCCAAGGAAAACTATTACTGTTGGTCGACGGTGTGCGTGACGTGCCTGAAGTAACTGACGTAGAGTAAAAATCTGGTTGATGCATCCTCGACCTGGGCGGAATTCGGCCAGTTGTTCGCGGGCGTTAATCTCGCGAACTGGAGCAGCAAAATCGAGGCTAATACTTGGTGACTATTGGAATTATGCTTGTACCACGATGGTCACTACAGTTACTGTGTATTTCGTTCTTGAAGATGGATGCAATCAATGACTCTCCCCGTGATTTTAAAAGATGCTCCTGGTTCCAAATTTTGCGGAGCAAGGTGATAAGTGGTTTTATCAACGTATCACAGCCTAGTTGAAAAGAACTTGGGGAATTTTGCCAATCCCAGCCGCTTTTTTACGCTTTAGTTGTCAAACGCTCGATTATACTTCCAATTCCAATAGGGGCTCGATTGACACTCTCCAAGGAATTGCAGTTGTTGAGGTCGGAGTAACTGCATTATCACGCTGCCAGATAAACTGCTTCTTGAGTCATCCGGCCCAACCATCGAACCTTGGCAGTTTTTCATGAAAAGGCTCTCAATTCATATCGCATAACGTTTCACTAACCGTGGTTCTTCGTCCACCGGGGTTGTGAATAAGTTCGAACAGTATTTGACTGTTACCTGAAGCGGCTGCTATTTCCATTTCTTCGGTTATCTTGACCCACCAATTTTCGCTACACTTCTTAAGACTACTTCTGACTTGCCTCTAAAGACGTACTTGTATTTTAATCATCTCATTCCAGTTCGATAGCTGACGTTTTTGCTCCTTTAGACGGATCGACCCTTGAAAAATCTAGTATATCTGATGGACATCGGATCTAAGACCACAGATGAAACCTGCTGCTAAGTGCATCATCTGCTGGGTATGGGCCCAAAGCTCATCTACATTACCGTTCGTCGTAGTTCCTAGTTTGTGTGTTAATTTCTGTTCATAACCGGCGCAGACTTCTGGATCACACAAACATTGCACAGCTAGCCACGTTCGCCGTTTGAGTCGATGACCATGGAGCTGAAGAGATAATTGCACCAAAGCTAATGCATGGTTCAACTTTACGCGCGTGGACCAGTAGGATCTACCGTTTTGGATAGAAGTGGGCCACCGGTAGCTTACTGCGATGTGATCGATCTGGCTTAGAGTACTTGTAAAGTTAGAGCGTCCTGTCACCGTACGAAGCGAGGCCTGTCAGAAACTTATACTAGAAAGGGACAACAGATCGTCACCACAAAACTGGAGAAGCCTATTCCCGTTGTCTGTGCACCGCCCATTATACTCAACGACTCTCGCGAAATCCAGTGTCTTTGATGGACAACGGATCTAGGACCACAGGCAAAACGTGCCGATACGTGCATCGCCTGTTTGATATGAGCCCAATGCTCATCTACATTACTGTTCGTCGTAGATCCTAGCTCATGTGCCAACTTCTGCTCATAACGGGTGCGTACTTCTGGATCACACACACGTTGCACGGCTAACCGGGTTTACTGTTCGCGATGATTACCATGGAGCTGGAGAGATAATCACATTAAAACTAATGCATGGTCCGACTCTACGAACATGGACCAGTATGATCTACAGTTCTGGACAGAACTGTGCTACCGGTAGCTTACTGCGATATGATCAATCTGACTTAAAGTACCTGTAGAATTAGAGCGCCATGTTTCTGTGCGACGAGAGCTGTGTCGGAGATTAGTGCTAGACAAGAACAATCGATTGTCTGCACAAAACTGGAGAATCCTATCCCCGTTATCTGTACGCTCAGCGGGTAAAGTACAACGCCAACCTAAACGAGCTTCTGACTCATTGAGTTTGCCGTTTTTGTGCACTGAAGTCACCAGCCAGCACTACAATGTCAGAACCTTTACTGCTGCTAACGAGAGTGGCAATTTCATCGTAGAACTCATATTTCTCCGTGTCAGAGCTACAGTCCGTTGGGGTGTACGCCAGGACAACAAACAAATTACGCTTAACTCAACTATCCTTTCGAAGGCCAACTGGCCCATCTAGTCTCGCAGTACATAAACGACTATTAATCGGGGTCTAGTCTAAAAGGACAGCTTCATTCTTGTCAGTCAAGATTATTCCTACACCACGTTGACTCACAGCTCTAGCAGCTTCGTCCCCTGAGGTGCGCAGGAAATACCTCGATGAGATACCGGGAGTAGTTAGTTAAATCACACTTCTCAAATTCTGGATACGTATTTCACTTACGCAGCAGAAATCAACTGCCGGAGAATCCGTTGTGAGCACTTAGCACGCTTGCTGACCAGCCTACATGAGTGTATTCATGCTAAAGGATGCAAGATTCAGAGGCCGAAGAAGTTTGAGAAAATGTGACTAAGGAAATTGATGGTTGTTTTTAACATTCTCTTACAATGAACCGTTGTAAGTAACGACAGTGTTATCAGTGGGAGCATTATGGTTAAGTCGAATGGGAAAATTGATCTGCTTAGAGTCAGAAGACAAAAGTTGGATAGAACAGAGAGAACTCTGGGACGTAGCCCACTAATCACTACCCACCCCGCTCGATGCAATGGGCAGTGCGGTCCTGATTAACTTGCGCGATGACCCATGCAGTATGAAACACCTTCTATTCATGCCATTCATGGGAGATTTTGGACGAGCACTGCTAGAGAGTTCAGCCACAGTGCAGAAGTACGATTAGGGTCTTCATCCTTTAGTTCTAATAAGAATCTACCCGTAAGGCAGCGGGAAGTGGCAGAGTGGGAAGTCATCTGCTGAGATCAGTCATTCATCCACTGATTTGACCGACTGAGCTATCAGCTCAAATCGACCCCAAACCTAGAGGACCATAATTTGCTTTAGTCCTAAACCTACACTAATGATATTGGTTTACGGATTTAACAAAGCTAGTGGATTATAATCTACAGAAACAATGAAATGTTTTGAAATGCGACGTTCTCACTGAGAGATAACTTTCAGTTCTGGGGGATCCATCTCGTTGCAGAGCCACATTATGTTACTCTAGGAATAGAATTCCAATCCTTCTTATTCGTAATGTTCTGGTGTTCGTTAACTTTTTGTTAACCATTAAAAAAGAACAGACTTTTCCGGCTGCTTTGCTTCTGGAGGAATAGTCAGGAACTATGCCGGTGGTTGTCACATCTATAGTAAAACAAAACACGAACAACTAATGGAAAGTGTCAAAGTTATTGTCATTGTTCGATATTCATTGCTCGCTAATTATAGCGGTGTTGTGAAATATGATCAAAAATGTCTAACCATTTTGTCCCATAGTTTGGTGTTGACTCTTCTACGACCCACTGACCCAGGGGGAGTATAAACTCGAACCTAACTTATTGACTAGCAAACCTCCTTCATATTTTCTTTGTATTTTTCAATGGCGATCGGTTAGATCACTGGGCAATAAGCTATGATTTTTCTGAATAACAAATATTGAGGACACCTAATTGAATAATCAGTGCCAAATCGTTAATATCTTATGTAAAGCGTGGTAGTGAGAAATAAAGACCTACTGCTGAGACGTTTTGAAGCAATATATTCCACAGAAGACTATGAAAAATGACTGTATTAGCTTTCGCAAACATTTCAGTTTCACCTCCAGCAGTACTTTTTGTACTAAACAAGATATATTGTATCAATTATTTTCAATCCTTTTGAAAATCGGTATTGACTGTAGCTCAGGTTGGAGTTGTTCGCTCAAGGTCATCCCAGGGGTCAAGGCCGAACCAATGGGTGACCCACATATATAAACTGATGAGCACGAAGCTTGCCACCTGCACACTGATGACGTCACCTCGACTGGTGGTGCAACGTTTGCGACCTAAACGCCAAGCTCAGTGGTCAGAAGTCACTGGACATTGTATCAGTTGTTTGGGGTTTTGATCAGAATGTGGGTCTAATGGTTTCGTGAGGAAAACGATGGACATAATATGCATTGAAAATAAGGGTGTGATTAGTTTAGTTTAAGGATCCCAAATAAGGGAGCTGGAAATTAAGAACATGTGCAGCTGTGGTCCAGGGTAAATAGTCCACCTGGATGTGATAAACATCATCAAGCTAACAATAAGTCAATGGCCGTCTACTTCTGGGTGCACAAAATTGTGAAAATATCCCATGGCAACCAACCTATCGATGAAAAATATTTTGTGGAGCTTAGAAGAAACATTTGTGGTTAAAACAGCGAGCGGGTGGACCCTGTGACTCATCCCACTGTGCTATCTGTTTATTTAAGTTATTTTTTCAGGGGTTGCCCTAAAACAGCGTCCTGTTATAGCGCTGGTCCATTAGGAACATCAGGTCCTTCCACACAATTCTTGTTCAGAGGTGTCCACTTCTGGATTAACCACCGGGAAGCACAAATAAACTCAACGAATTGGTCCCCCAAAGAAGTTTCCTTCAAAGTCACAGTATGTTTATTTTCAGTTTTCCATGAGTTAAAGAAACCGGAATGTGGGATTCCAACATTGAAGCGCTTTCGCAAAACTTCTGTAACCGACGGAATTTAATGAAATTTTATATAGCGAAAATGAACTTTTTGATAACTCTTCGTGCTTTGTCAACTAGCGTATGCCAATCCAAAAATGAAGAATATTTCTTGTGATAAAAACTGCATTCAGCGATCTGTTCAGAAGGTCACTGAAATGGATTACTCCGATTTATTGTGGTACATTCAGGGAATTATGAATAAACACAAGATGGTCTACTTCGGAGGCTTCACTTCCCATACATTTCCCTGAGGAAAGCGATCGGTGAAGAGTATTCACAGCAAAACGAAGTAACTTTCGGACCGAATTTCCACAACAATTTGGTAAATTTAAATTGAGATCTCGAGCCGAACAAAAAGGCGAGAATATACGTGAGAAATTACCAAGTCACTGAGACTGATACCGTTTTCTTAGTTGCCGGTTATGTGTTTGTAATCAAGTGATCCGTTTCCGTCGTCAGACGGAAGTAAACCGTTCAAGTCCAGCTTTGTGGATCAGAATATTTTCTAATACCATGGATCAGCAGACCTGAGAAAATTCGCAAGCATAGATCAGCTGCCCCGTTACTGTTCCCCGTTGCCAGCAACATTCGGGTCATGCACGATCGAGAACCTTAGCTGATTCCAAGAGTATTGAGCCTTCTGTCAATAATAAATGGTGTTATTCTCGCTGTTATATTACGAAGTTCGAAAATGCAACATGAACATGAGTTGTTATCAGGGCTGTAGAAAATGGGGTTCCAAAAACATTAACCAGAGCGTAAAATAAACCGTGATAGAAGCAGTACAAAACCCACGGTTTTTCTGGGTAATTTTTTCACAGACAGGCCGAAAATGCAGTTACACGAACAAAGCCGCTGGAATAAATTAAAATGATTTCCATGGTTGGATAAGCCAGTTTACGAACAAAAGTGGTCGTATTCCCGCAGTACTGACCCGTAGCACAGTGCTACAGCGCAGTTGCTTGACAATATCTCTCATCTAATCGGGAATATCATGTGGGGTGCATTTACCATTTTATTGTAAAATAAATAGGGGAATGAACCAGACCTATCGCGAAGTCTGAAATGATCAAAATATAAGAGTCGGCGGAATGGGTGATTATGTGTCTGGTAATGATGTAATCCGAATCATTAGTCAGTAATTATGTGAGCTCAAGCACCGCTACGAAATTAACCATACACACACAAAAACATGCACTCATACACACATACGTACATACATGCATACGTATACACATAAGCATACATACATACTTACACTACATACATACACACGTGTGCACACATACTCATATGCCCACATACACACACACAAAATATATTTCGTTGCTCAGACGCCAATCAAAAACTGGCTGGAAGATAAGTAGGCAGAAGGTACGATGCCGTAGCAGCCAACACGTTTCTGTGCACTTCTTTGTCTGCACGACAAGTTGCATCTGTGCAAGCATTCAGCAATTTTTGAAAAAACAACAGATAAATTTTGTTTTACTCATGGTTGCTCCGGTAACGTCCGAATTCCGGTACCGTCTTGGTTATTTATCTTCCAACTAAATCACAGACGTTTTTAAAATCCGGGGGTTTGAAAAACGAAATGTAACTGTTCTAATGAAACAGCAACTAATGGTTGTCTTAAAGTTACAAAGTTCAAGACTTCTTCTTAACTGAACACTTCAAGGTCTTCGGAAATCTTTACTAAGTTGCACGAGAAAACCGTGCAAAGCTGTTGAGAATGCAGTAAGCAGTCCAATAACCAATGGCATACTTGCGACTTCACCACCTAGCTGATAGAAACTTGGCGACGGTATGTGTAACTGAACGGCTGTCCAGTGAATGAATGACTTGTAGAGCACGAACCCGAAACTGAAATCGAATAAAGCGAATCAGTGATCTACGTGTCACTCATTCACTGGACAGCTGTAATCACTAATTCAAGATAGTGTCATCATTATGTTGTACGGGCAGAATGTGTAACCCGTTGGCGACAAAATCAAAACTTTTCGACACTACTTTATAGCCCATCTTTTAGAACACATGCGATGCCATAGTGTGAAGGGCTCTGGTGTGTGAGTTCGAGTCCCTCCGAGGTTAACGACTTTTAACATTTGGACGAATTCATAGCTTACCAAAAGCCACACATCTCGTTTCAGAATATCCTCTCATTTTGTAAGTAATCTTATGAACACTTTCTTTCAAATAAGATTTTAATTTATAGTACCGTTTACAATCAACCACCAAACTTTTGTCTGCTAATATCTAAAAGAAAAACCGACATTTCAATATTGCGTTGTCTATGTCCAGGGCGATCGCACTGGACCAATTCAAGGAGCTTTTTCTAGAATAAAATGAACTTTAATTAGATTTTTAAGAAAGAAAGAGAAGCAAAACAAGAGAGAAAACTTTGATGAAAGCAATACAGAGTCTATAACTTAGAAAACAATAACTGATATGAACTGTGAATGTCTTCATTGGTTTGACAAGAGTTCGTGCAAACCCTAATAGTTACAGTTTCTCTGTCATGTAGATGACAGTGAATTTAGTTTTCCAATCGATATGACGTTGCTCCAATAAACAGATAATGGTCTGTATTTGATAAAAGTGTCTTTTGATTGCAAATATTTTCACTGTATGGTGTTCTGGACCTTTGAGTCAATGTATGTCTCATATATTTTACGACAGCTTCCGCTTAATGGTTACCTAACTGTCGTTTTGTTTGACACACGTAGACAGCTCTGAACCCATCTCGAAAACCGTTCACAACAATAGAATTGGTTTCCCGATACAGATGTAGATTCCCTGTTTACTTCGTTGTCGTTCGTGAATCTATTTTTAAGGTTCGTATTCTTCTGCGATGAACACTTTTGCAAACCAAATCGTGAGATATTGTGTACTGGCTCTTTTATTTATAACCTAGAAAAAATTAGTTTGGTCTTTAATTTCTAACAAAGGTTTACTATTTCACTCAGGAATGCATTCACTTCAGTTCAGTTGCTTCAGCCGTCAAAGTTGCACTTCTGTGCTCTGATTTTGGCTTTACCCTCTCAGTTTTGTCCAGTCAAAAACAAAACGAAAGGGCTTACAGATAATAGGCGAACAGAAAAAGAAATCACAAGTAGAAATCATATAAGCAAAGAGAGTTTGAATGTAAATACGCCACTAACAGCGGCACACAGACCCGTCACTTGATGTATCCAGCCATCCGATGAGTGAGTTTCACGGGCCCAAATTCGGAAGCCAAACTGATTTTACTAAGCTTAGTATGGTATAGTATCCGGATAAGGGGACGAAATTTCCCCAAGAAACACACTACCAGATAGTAAGCCATACTATTTATAGCAAAAATTCAAACTTGTGACCATGTTTCACCATGAAGAATGTCAGTTGTTCTAACCGGTGAAATAGCCATGGAAGAATCCTCTAGTGATTCTAAAAATGGACCCTTAGTTCATGCACACTCCTTACGACTCACACGAGATTACCACCTTACACAGCTAAGTTGACGAGTTATGCTTTTCCTTACCATTTTTGCTTGACATGGAATGATTGTCTCGATCTATCCTCCGACCTCTACCTGCCGCGAAGAACAATGCGCGTCAGAACAATCATTCTCTGAACGTGTGTAACAAGCATCTCACCCATCTTAACCTGTTTGATTGAAGCGCTTAGATTGAATCAATCCCCGGTTTTCGACACTCAGAGCCTGACCTCAGCACTGCTGATAAGGTGTTTACGTCAGATTCTAGTAATACTCCTTGAATATATCAGTGACCAGCTGCCGACTTTCTCCGATTATCCGATAGCTGTAAAGGTCATATTTTTGGGTCTAATGAAGGAACAGATCTAGCTGGTGCCGAGTAGAGTGGACACTTGACAGAAAATCGGATGTCACATGGCCGTCATGGGTGGTCCAAACTGTACCAAGGCAATTCATCCGATATCCGACCACCTGGTTAGATGCGATTACCCAGGTGATAAAAACTTCAGCCAAAGCTTTTCTTGCAACAACAAAGTTTGCTGTACCGCGAACTTAGTCCTCTAGCAGAGTTTTACAGTTTGAGGGTGCTAAACTCACCCCAAACATCGCACCGTTCTTATTTGGACTATCTAGAAAACCTGCAGCTTAGCAAACACATTCAGAATTCAAGTGAAGCCGTCAGTCATCCTATTGGTTTGGCAGTGGACACTTGTCACCTGCCCACGAAATATGTCTGGCTTGTCGTTAATTACTGCTGGCTGCTAGAGAAGACGACATATAAACAGACTTAACTCGATGATTCGGATCAGCCCGGACGGGAGCGGGTGATGCAGTGCTAACATACGCCTTCAAGGTGAAATGGTCTGCATTCAAACCTTGGGTGCTGCCGAGTATATGCACAACTGATGAGGTCTTCCCAGCGCTAGGTTAGTCGGATGACCTGAGGTTTGTGCGTGAAAGGTGGAGTGCAAAGGACAGTCAGTGAAACAAATTTTAACTGATGAAATGGATTCTCGGGCGACCAGCGCAACTGAATGCGGAGATGAGGTTGTCGTCCGGTCTAATCGTTGCGACCTTGAAGCGTACAAAATGTATACCCAGGACGGACTGACGAGTCGAGTTTATTTTTCCTGAACAAAAGAATACCGTTCAATGGATAGCATCACTGAAGGTCGAGCGAGACGGACCTGCACGATCAGGTAGGTTTCAGTTTTACTTGACTTGGTGTGTCAAAGCATCACGATAGTCACAGTGTTGCTTGTTTGATGTCGCTGTGCAAGAAAGGCAGTGTTGGACTTGAAATCACTAGCCCGTGGTCAAAGCTAAGTTACCCAACGACTTCCGCAGTTCATAGACCGGATAACAACATAGGTGAGTTGAAAGCGCATAAGGATGGTTACCACAGGTATTCGCCAGATAAAGTACTTGATATGAAGAATAAAACTACTATGATCAAGATAAGAAACCTTGTCCGGGGTCTTGTCAGTTTACTCGTGATGTCGGACACTTCAGGTCACAAGATGACCATAGTGGCGAAGAAAATTTTTGCTGGATTTGAATGGAGCCCACGACAAAGCTCTAGATGCAGTAGCAATCGATCGCTGCCCCGGCCTCTATACATTCACAAGGATCACCTGAAGGCAACGCTAACTTCAAACGTGTACTGTATTGGCCTGAAAAGATGTACGGAGAAGACCAATCCGTTTTCGCCACGCTAGTTTTTCTAAATTCAGACTATGGGAATAATTCACAAACAGATGGCCTACTAGCTAAGCGTAGACCGATACCGCTATTCTCATACGGTGATACAGCTATTGCTAGATACTAAGCGTATCATGCAGAGTTGACGAGACCACGTGGTCTATTACTTGCGAGTTGGACCATAACTCAAGCATACTGCTTCCAAGCACCACTTGGCAACTAATCTTAACTGGACTGGAAAAACAAAAATGGCTTACAGATGAAAACATTGCTTCACCAACCCTAAAGATAAATGGTGTTAAACATCTATGTTGTCCACCCATATCCCCTAAAATTTACTCCAAAACTATTCACTCAAAAAGTTCGGGACTCTAAATCTGAGACGATGTCTACACACATAAGTAAGAACTCGTTTAATAAACTACCTTTCTTGGAGGTGCTGATCAACGGTATTCGTTACTGTTGGTTTTGTAGCAACCGAAGCTCCAGAAAAGTATGAAAACCACACATCGTTTCCGGTTTCAAGAGTTTATTTTGTTCAACATTTGCTTTGAGAGTTGTACACGCACTGATGCACCGACAATTTCTAACACATCCGGCATAGGCCGGTGACGAAAAAGGAAACATCCTTCAACAAGGGATTACGTAAGTCTGTGCCACTAAGCTAGCTTACCACAATAGTTCCATTGTCGTTCAATTGGTGCCTAAGGACACAAGATAAAAAGGAGTTATGCATCATTTTTTCCATGACAGTGATCAACTAACTAAGGTGATGGAACAATTCTGCTGTATGGGTTCATTCTAACCCGTCGTATTTTAGCTCTTCAGGCTTTCAGGATAACAAACCACCAAATGCGAGTGGTGAGATGATTTGTCTCACTTATATCCTTCTCTTCCCATTATATTTTGATCCGCTTTCATTTCGATTCGGTGTTCACCCCTAAGTACAATCACTTTATACACGACAACTTCGATAATGGATATCGTGTTGGACATGCTTTCGTTTTTTCCCATCAAAGGCAGGAAGCAATAAGCTGAAAGCGGAATACCACCTGAAATCACATTCTTGTATACAGTATTTTCGACTACTTTAGTATACGTATGTATGTGTGTGTGGTAGAAAACTGAGATAGTTTTTATCTCAAAGCAATATGTCTTCTCATACCTCATTTAGGTTAGGTAAATGAAAACCTAAAGAGTAGTGGTTAGCTAAAAGTGAGGCACAAAAAAAGAAACTGTGATAATTTGTATACGTCTGGCAATCTGAATTACACAAGGACACGCAACGGAGCACAAAATTTTACGTGAAGATTTAAGGTCATCCTGATTTTCTCACTGCGTGCCGATTCATTCCCAACAATCACAATCATATTGGATAATTCAAGAAAACCATGCTTATTCAACCTTGTCCATGTCCTTATTACAGGGAGTGGAAGAATTTCACAAATATTAGATTTTCTGACTACGAATTTCGGTAGACAGAGGTTACCTTTACCCGTTTCGTTATTAGCTGCTTTGCATTACTGTCCAGCAATCACAGTATTTGCTCCGTGTAGTATAATAAATACCTTTCGTGGAAAATGAATAATATTCAGAGGTCCGCATGAACTGAAATACGACATATCCGTGAAACAGCTGGCCGTCAACCTGTTCAGTGCGAGGATTCCACAATCCCAGTTTTCCAATCTGATCAGTGAGACGTTAATTATTAGCATTCGATTCTGCATGACTTCAGTCAAATCTGGTACCCATCGTGTTGCTTTCATGAGCTGAGGTGCATACTAACTGTTTAGAGTTATGTCATTTGTAAGTCAGCAGTGTGCGTGAGGAATCATAAGTGTAGCTTGTTGATAGACCTTTGTAGGTTTGTCACAGTCAACTTCTAGACAGACAAGAATGCGGTTGCTAGTTGAGCCGTTGGAAGGAAAGCGCCTATCTATCCAGGGAAATAATTTGAAGAAAGCAAACGACCAGTTTCCCGGTTATTGCTTTTCATTAGGTGGACTGACGACTACCGGTGACATATACCTGATAAGCGGCAATTAATGGGAAGCCGGTGGTGTTTCCGAACAACTTTGTCTTCCCATCTATATACTACTTCTCTTCAAATATACTGGTTAGGTCATATTGCGAGCATTGTATACTAGGGTCTTCGTAAATGGACACTACTAGAATTTGTTAGCAGAATGACGTCAACATCTTAATTATTATTGTGACCGGCAGGTAGAAAGTGAATAATCGCATAGATCATACCGTTTTACATTAGAATTCAATTCATTTTAAATAGTTATCGTAGATGTGCGTTCAAAAACGTTCCCAGAATCATGCGATTTCTCCTTGACAAACCTGGATACACTGGCTCTAAACGACTACTCGGTATATTAAGTTCACTCTATGAACCACACGGAAAGTAAAAAACAAAATATGGGCTTAAACTGGACCACTAACACTTCAGCATGTGTGTCTGGTGTTTTCAACGACAAGAAATAAAACAGACCTCTTAGGTTTCACCTCAGAAACTGAACATATAGTGCTAATTCAGGTCCATCAATTAAAACTGATCAGCGCTATACTACTGATCATTCACCCGGTGCTTTGATCTGTTGAAACTGCGTATCGGCGACTTCTCAGTACAGACATGTCTAAAATATCAGGCAGTCTATGCTTAGCTTAACCTAATAGTCAGATTTAATTTGTAGCTTGAAAAAGTTACCTCTGAAACTCGAATGGCCTTATTTTATCTAAAACGTTCGATTCTGGACCACAAATGATAGTAGTACCGCTTTAACAGAAACCTTACATCAATGAATTTGACGTATTATCTCTGCCATAGATGGTGTATCATCTTACATTTCAAAAGGGCTTTTGCCGTTCAAGTGCTCCATAGGCAAACCGAAAGCTTAAAGAATAACGCCTCAGATCTTATGGACTGGTTTTTTCAAAGACTGTCACAGGTTAAAACAAACAAAATATTTAAGTATATATAAGACTTGGTTGAACATTTTATTGGCTACCAATGAACACCACTGAGGTTTAGTTGCCTGAGATACCGATCATAAGTGTCCGTTTATTTGTGGTTATCCGGCTTTATCCAACATCAAGCATGTTCGCAAACTCAAGATAATTTATATACACATCATCATATTGGAACAACTTTTTTCTCTTTAAGACAACCTGACAATTAAAATGAGGTTCTCAAGGCTTCAATACTTCAACGGGTGAGGTGGTAGTTAGCCAAAACCATAGGAATTATTCCATGATAAACCTCCCTGAAACCCTTCGTTCTGGATTGCTGTCCCAAAGCCTAAGTCCTTAAGCAACGCAGGTGGGCTTCGTCAAGCAAATTCATACTTAAATGTACATCATATGAGATACTTTTTGAGAAGACGGCTCTTCGTTTTAACTGGTTATCCTCTCCAGTAGATGATATTCACGATCCAAATCGGATGCAGTTACGTATTTCTGGATGAAGCTCACCTTTATCTTTTTCTCCCTGTTTTGTGATAAAGACGTCAATTTCGTGAACCTGTTACACTAATGCGCAGGTAGCTAGGTAGCTAACGGATTATCCAGCAAAGTGCAAGCTTCAAATTCTGCCACTGCCAGACAACTTAGGTTGTGGTGGAAGCATCGCTGTCTCTGACGTGCTCTTACAGCGGACGACTAACTTGGTTTGAAGTGATTTGCTACCGCATTCGACTCCAAGTCTCATGGTTTTCAATTCTCCTTAACCGTCCGGAGGACTCTCGAGTAAATGGGTATACTCCCTTACCCGTTTCACACACTCAGTCAGAGACATGAAATAGAAATTTTGATTTAGAATATTCCCCACCAAGTCCAAGCTACTTCAATCCGAGTTGTTGCCGTCGTGAGAAAACTACATAAATGCTATGAAACTGACACGGCAGAGACAACAAAATTACAACTCTCATGTGAAAAACAGTTTTAGCGACTAACAGCTGGGAGGTGGTGATGCTGATGCGGCAGATTTTCATACAAACCCTTCTCATAGATTGTAATAAATGTTACTTATGTATATACCTTTATATTCTCGGCAAGATCATGAAAGCTGTTCGTTTGAGCCCTGTATTGTACAACATATTACCTCATTGGCTTACATTTTGAAACCGGAGATGTGAGTAAAACGATCCTACACTGAGTTTGCAGTAGTTCCTTTTAGGTTTTAGGCTATCGGCACATCTTTCAAATTTTCTTGCTATAAATTTTAGAGTGACTGCAGCTTCCGATGACAGCACTACTGTCAGTACTAATACTAGAAATAATAATAATTATAGTTATAATCATAACTATACTCATAATTGTAATTATAATTATAAAGACAATAACACGGATATTATTGTCATAAATGTCCTAATCAGCGTTCAGTTTTCTCTTTGTATAGTACTATCGAAAGTCTATCTAATAATATAATTTCACAAGCAAAGCTTTTACATTCTTAATGTCTCATGAGTTTAACGGCCAACAGATTATGGGAAATAGATTTACTAGCGACGTGATTGGTTTACTTGGTTCTTTCTAAAGTTATATCAATCAATTTCATTAATCCCGAAATTGTAATAGCGGAACAGAGGGAAGGTGACACAATTTTCTTCGATTTTTAACGAGTAAATATCAGTTATTTTTTTCCTCACTAAGCCCATGTTTCAACCCATTGTCAACCACTTGGCTGTCCAGATTCGCGTTAGAAAAATGTATTCATAACATGGGGCAGATCTGTGAGAAAGTTGGAGTATATTTCGATAAAATCCTGTGTTCTTCATTTGACTTCTCTCACTCATTCACAAAAAGTACTCTAAATTTCCAAGAGGAAAGTGGCAACGTAGCAACATTTACCTTTATACAATCATAGAAATGAATTTTCAGCCACTTCTTAATCCGTTTCTTTCGTATTCAATAAGCCAAAGCACCCTGATAATAATACACGGTTGCTAGAAAGTAGCCGGTAAACGTGGCTCGCTGCTCCCTTCTTTGGTACCGATGTTACGGATTCATCTACTTGGTCTGTATTTTCAACTCTTTTAGCATGTTCACTTTGTGCCGTTGTTGGGTCTGAAATAGTCACATGGCAGACGGTTTGCAGATTGACGTAATTCACCACCGACTAAGCGTATTAAGTCGGACGACAATGTCAAACAAAGCAGTGGTCATTTGGCTCAGAAGAACGGGCGAATTTGATAGTTGAAAGAATAAGATACGAGCTAGAAAGGGTCCAGATTTCAATCATTTTGGTGTCAAATCATAGAACAATGTAAGTGTCATCCATATTATAGCACTATTAGTAGTAGTAGCAGTATTAGTAACAGCCTTTTTATCAGTGGTAGTTATGGAAGGACCACTGGTTCACACAACAGTTTATCAAACACACTTTCTTAAATCTCGGATTGTGTTCGTCATGTGCCGTTATATTAACCAAAAACACCGTTTTCTTTTTCAATAACGCCACAGTATGCACTGTTAGTTTTGAAGGTTCATGTCGGTTGTTTATTTTTATACTTATCATCTTCAAGATAACAAAAAGTGGAGTAAATGCTATTTTAACAACCACCCTTCAGTTTCAGCGATATCAAGAGATAACGGGACTATTTTACGCAGTACCAACACCAAGCCGAATAATAGGTGTCCTAATTTGCTAACTAACGTAAAGGTAAAATTAATAAACATGTTCTGTAAATCGTACTTCTGGTGTGTCATTTTTCGGAAACCTTTCATTTTGCACGTGAGTTATAGTAGTATTGTTGAAAAACCTAAGCGATCAATGTCATGTCCGATTTCACAAATGTCCTGCCGGTTGGTGACAGCATAATCGGGAAGTACGTCATTACTGAAAAGTCAGTCAACTTAGAATGGTCCGTTTACTTGAAAGTTAAACCCGATTATAAGAGGCTGAAAGTCGACAGCGGTGACAGCATTTCTGCAGTGCTGAGCCCACCCACAACATCATTGTTACGGTAATCATCCAGCGGTACATTGCCGCATGTAACCCACTGTCAAAATTCCTCAGCTAATAGGACAATTTAAATCCAAAAAGGTGAGGCATTTATATCTGAATCATACTGACGTGGTTGTGAAAAGATCTAATATGTCGTGACACACAAGTTGAACTTAATCTTGTCCCCTCTTTTGAGATAAATTATAAGACTGATTTCATAGCTTCACTTAAAATAGAGCATTCTATTGTCCAACTGTTTTTTTCGCTTGATATTTCCTATAATGTCTGTTTAAACCAAGGAGCGTGATGCTACCCATATCATAACTGATACATTCCAAGGCATCAGTAAACCTATTGATTATATCCAGTTTACTTCTAAGTAAGCCACCAGAAAGAGATATATTGTGTGCTCCGTGTAGAGATTTACTTTCCTTCAACCTCTCAACTTTCCAAATACCAACGAAAACAGGATAAAGCGAAACTCAGACCATTATTCCAAGAAGCGTGCACATCAGATTTCTTCACATAACGAACCTCGTCTAGCTTGCAGAATCCCCATCAGTAAACACAGGAAGAATAACAGGATCATCCCGATGGCAGTACATTTTGGCCTGCTCCGACGAGCAGGATTCACGTGAATAATGCCAGTGAAGACGTAATGCCTATTCGGTTGACTCTGAGTTGCTGTACAGGCTATTTAAAAAGAAAAACTAAATAATTACTGATAATCTGCACCGTTTGTTTAGCACTGGATGTTAAAGTACATGGTTTTATTAGCCTAGCCTTTTGTTATGTTGCATGGTGTTTTCGTGCGATGGGCTAGTTGTAATCAAGACTTGTTGAATGACTTGTTATTTCACCATTGGTTATCTCAAGTCGTTCAGTGCGGAAGATGGGTCAAATTTGGCAAGAACCAAAAGAAGCCTAGTTAGGAACAAGTTGGTTAAGGACCAAGATCCTCCTTCAACAGAAATTTGGTATTTCACACTCGATAATCCTGCGAGTCCCATCTGTACTGTTAGCGCAGCTTAATTGTTTCTAATATTATGACAAGGTCATAACTAAAAATCAGAACCACCGGTCTATATTATGTCACTTTCGTAGCTAGTAATGAACCAGCGGCACTAAATTGTAAGTAGCTTCCACGTTTATGTTCGAAACCCTTCAAGGTTATTGATTTCCAGCATTTGGGCCTTTTCATGCATTTACAACAGTAAAAGAATATATTTCACGTCTGCGATAATCTACCTGTTGCACTTTACAAACCGTGTCTGGTTCAATAATTTCGATGTTCTCTAGGAACCTGGACGGTTTTGGTACCAGAATTGAAACCTAACGACGGCGTCTACGACTATCATTAAACATTACATGAAATGCTATTTGCTTCTACTGCCAAAATGATGTGTTTTACTTGTTGAGAAAATGCCAACTGACTTTCAAACACTGACTATCATATGAGTAATGCATCACCGTTTTTCTCTCAGTTAGGCTAAGTATGCTGTCCTTTTTCTCAGTGTTTCCCAAAGTCTTATACTGGAGAAGTATTATTTTCACTTCAAACACTCTTATCTCAAGAATGATAAAATGCATTCATGCACATCAGAGGCTTGCGATCAAAGATTTCCAATAACGGAAGCAAGAGGAAGAGGGGAATTCAAGTGAATCAAGTTTTTCTTGAAAATGAAATTCATCACAAGAATAGCTATGACTGTCAATTCAAAGGTTAATCCAATTCAGCATGATAAATCTTTGAAAAATAGCCTCGATGTGATCCTCGAAATGACTGATATTTATTGGCAAAACATAAATTTGTCTTTGGCCGCTGTCAACTTGTTATTCCATTACATAATATGCTAAAGGTTGTCATCTTTATTGTCATCTATGGTTTTTCATGATTCTAGGCACACAATTTGCTTTTTTGCAAGAATTTTTTCACACATGAACGATTACATTTTCGTTGTGCCCTGTTAGTTTAGTCGGATTGCTTTTGTTCTTTTGAACATCAAGTGAGTCCTCTTCACGTAAAACCTATTTTGGAATGGAACAACTCAACTCCCTCATTGAGATTTAGGTGTACAACCGAATCTTTAAACTACTTGATGACTGTCTGGCGCGAAAATGTCTCATCATTCGAATATTCCATTGAACCATTCAAATCATCCATGGTCTATCCAGCTGCGTTCAGAACCTTTTGATGAAACATTCCGTGCCACAGTTCCCCAGTAAGCAATAAGCAATATAGCTGCTGCGTGACACATAATCACTTCATTTGTACTTATACGTATCCATACTCCTTTGTTCTCAAATGGGCATCTACTGTTCATATTTTACCATGAAGCAGCAATGGTACTTTACAGAATAAATGTATTCTCTATGACCGTCATCTACTTTATGAACATGATTGCAACTACTGGCTGCTATTACTTAGTGGAAATACATTCGACTACGGAAAGATGCAATGAAAATCTATCAACGAACCAAAGTACACTGAGTCAGTTGCCATGTTTCAGGAAGCTGTACAAGAATATAGTACTATCGATCCTGTTTCACTTGATCCAATTTATTTTGGGGAAAATCTAACCGCTTCAGTACACGAACAGAATTCATCCCACATGCAGAGTCCTCATTCTCGTTTGGATAGTCTGGAGTGCCCCAAGCTGCTGATACAGACTACTCCCGTAGAGGTAAGATATACAAAAGAAAGCACGTGCTGTTTCAACTCACCAACATACTGCCGTATTCCAATGATACCGACAAATACGAACAGTAAAAGTCCCGTAAGTTGATAATTGAGCCTATCTGCAAAGTCGTCGTCAAACCGTAACCGGGTGGATGTGAGACGTCCAAACTTTGATAACTTCCAAACATAATCGGCATTCATAGTAAACCTTGGAATAAACTATTTTTTGTCCGTAAAACGGAATTGCTGTAATGTGTACTTGAAATGGGTGGTATTGGATGTGTAGTTGTAAGGCAAGTGTGCAGAACTACCGGACAGTTTTTGGTATGCACTCAAGGAAATCCCAGTCCAACAGTGTTGATAGATCCAGCATTCCACATGGCTGGATTGTGTGTTACTTCGATTCTGCACGCCGTTCATTAATGCCTGAAGTGACAATTTATAACACGAAGTTCCCAATGCCGACCGTGGCAAATCTCAAGGCTAACCAGCCCTGGGGTCATTTTGACTGGTCATTCTGTGCAGCCCGAAAATGGAGCTTAAGTGCGATTGGACAGTCAGTCGATCCGTCTCGAATCAATTTGCCCCAGTCACCGTCACCATTAGGAGCAGCAATATCTGGTCAAAGCATACTTGACCCCGAAAGTCAATATAACACGTGAGATATTTTCTGTTTGTGTATGCATGAGTGTGTACATATTGCTTCGCTGACAGTGTGCACCTGTGTGTTGTATGCATGCGTGTTTGTACGCGCGCGTGACAGGACCGTGGCCAGTTTCGTGAACCAATAAGGAGAGGTGCATAAGACAGACTGTGTGAACCAATCGGGATTGCAATACTTAACAAGGATGCAGTACAGGTTATTTCTAGAGTTCAAAAGCTGGTGGATTATTGCAGACACCACGAGCACCAACAACCTAAGCAAGTAGAAAAAACAATCTGGTCATTAATGTTTCTCTGAGTCGGTAGTTTTGTTGTGGTTTCTAAGCTGAATACGACCTTTTGCCGTACTACTAACTTCGAACATGACATGCTTCAACTCCATACGAACGTTATACGAAAAACTGTTATGCTTCTACTGGGTGATCTTGTAGCATCAATCAATAGAATAAAATGATTATAAAAGTGAGCTTCCACATTGCTTATTATGAAATACAGCTATTGGTAGATTTCCAAGTTGTGCTTGGAGTCTTTTCACATGAGTTAAGTCTTCTCCACTTGAACAACACGATTCATCATGTAGTATCCAAGCCCACATCATCACGGAACACGACGAAAGTACTGTACATCTTTTTCACCTACATTGCAGATCCACCGAGCCCCCAATTAGACTCAAATCCCGAGTGAACGATTGTGAATTGAACACCAAACCACCTTGTTATCCGAGCCTGGCCTCAAAGGCTTGCTGAACACAAACACAAAATGACAAAGCGCCCTTCCGTCCTGGCCTTTGGCGTACCCCCCCCCCCCCCACCCCCCATTTACAACGGAAAATGAACAACAGCCCAATATACTTGCTTTGAGTGGTAATACATTCTAACCATTGGCCGAAAGCTTTAGCTCGATTTCTGGAGTTATTCAAAAGTAGTGAACTTCACACACGGTAGTTTGACTTATTACATAACTTGGTCCAAAAGATGTTTCCCTGTAGCTAGATAGTCGTGTGTTATTTACCGGAAATCAAATCCACTGTGATAACGTTGTTAGCAGACCACCTCGCCAAGAAAACACGTCGGTACTTATTCGGCTACAGGCCTCATACACTTCTAATCGCAACTGAGATCACGCGATCACTTCTGTACCAGTTAAAGTAAAGCTGTCTTTGCGTAGCCCTGGTCATTCTACTAGTGGTTTAAGTGAGCACATACATAGTGACTTCTATTTGCTTTCAGCTCAGTCGATGTGGTGTCATTAGTGGTTTTAAATCCGAACTCACTAATTGGAATCTTATGGCAATCTCTGAGCACAGCTAACAGTACCAACAATATTTCAGATTATTAAAGCTCTCTCTCTTTGAGAGAGGGAGTATTGTTACGAAGAAATCGCACTCAAATCATCTAAATTCTGTTAAGTAAATTACTTCATTTTCCACGAGAAGTTTAAATTTAGTTCTGTAAAATCGACCGGTTTATTTATTCACTGAACTGCATGCTTTCCACCGTTGGCTCAGTAAAATTCACTGAAATAAATAGAATTACCAGTCTGATACATATTGGAATCAACGGTAACAAACAAGCATGCTTTCCGTGCTTCATAGCAAAAATAAACACCTATTATAAAATATAAAAATCATAAAATTTGCCGCGTTTAGCAGTTGGTATACACCAAAAATTACTAAACTTCCAATCAATTTAATATTCGTACGGGCTGTCCAGTGCAAAATAGTAGAAAGATTATTTTGTAAAAATCCGCTAGGGTAGAAGTAACGGCAGAAACAAAGAATCAAATCACAACTCTTTAGGATCTCAAGCAACAAGCCGAAGTCTCAGGTCAACCACAAGTCTCAGTTCTAGACTTCAATCTTGTTCCAAGCAGATGCCACTTGCCTTCAAAATATGCAGTACGGCAAAAATCAATTATTACTGATGGTAATTCAGAGAAGTACAATAAAAGAGAGTCTTTTTTCTGTGGAACTTAGTGATTCTATTTTGTTATCCTTCCAAGGAAAGGAAGATATAATGGCTTAGTCTGGTGAAAAATCTGCATAATTTGTCTTCTGCTTTGACTTTTAGGGTGGTGTTATCAGAAGTGTTTTATATTTTTCACTGGTTTTACTAGACACTGAGAAGGTTTTTCCGTAGGAGGCCTAATTATGTCAGTTTTAAAAGTGTTCTTCCTCTGAAGATAAACAGAGATAGTTTACAACAGCATCTGCTTATTGAGCATGGCTTTTTGGCCACAACTATGTCATCACCAGACAAAGTGACGTCGTCAGAGAGCAGGTGAAGTTTCCCATAATTTTCCTTGTCTTAGATTCGGCCCTACCTTTTAGATGATCATTACCCTAGAATTTCTTTATTTACGGTAACTTGAACTCTTGGCCTTTCGGAGGGTAACTCCTCAAATAGTAATTGACCTTTTACTTTCTACAATAACCGTTGAACTGGGAAACCTGACATCCAGGCCGTTGCTCTTGTTTTGTAGATTCTTGGTCAACTGGATCTTTGCGAAGTTAGTTTGACTGATGCTTTCGTACGAAGAATTCATTTTATCCCTAAGGATCGCTGGCAGTAGATGCAGCTGACTTTCCCCTATGTCGTATATTATTTCAGCTTATTGGGTATCAGGAGGCTGTATACGCGGTTCAGTTTAATGTTTTGCGGCTTGAATTTTCTCGAAGAAAGCCAAGTCTCCAAGACCTCTTTTGAGAATATTGTGGTTTGCATCACCAATGGTTATTGTTTTTTATGCTATGACACTTCATGCAGGTTCGATTTTTATTGTGTAAAACAACGATACTGTTCAATGAGTACTTCATGATCCAGTGAACTCTACTGCCTCGCGAAAGGTACGCAAGACCGTTAGGAGCCTGCAGGACTTTTTCTTAGTATTTATACGGGAAAATTCTAATTTCCTTTTTGAGATACACAAATCCGCCTGTAACAGGCCCACTACCGGACCGGATCAAGTTACTTGATAAGTTTTCTCTTCAAACGTTGAGGCTTCAAAATCACACAATTCGACCGTCAGAAGGTCATGGCTTATTACTTTCATTCTGAACAAACTGAAAACAAATGAACGAGCAAAAGTTTTCAAATGGAATTGGAACTGTGCACCTCAAGGAGCACGGCAAATCTGTAAACAAGTGACAGAACCTGTAGTGATCGAGGGTAAACCACAGTTACACAGATTGAGGCTCGAGGTGGCAACCTTGATTGAGGAAAACTTACAACTGTCTAGTTTGAAAAGCATCCTTTTCTACGATGATGATAGATAACCCCAACTGAATTTCCTAGAAGTTACAATTCTGAATATGGTCTTAAAACCATAAAATACACATTTTTCAATGAAAAACATTTCTGATGGCTTTGATGTTATCAAGCATCTTTGTTATTTTCCCCTGAAATAAAAAAGGTAAAATATACATCATATAAAAGTGAAGAACACTCACTCACAAATGACTCCGTCACATGTCCTCGTGGCTGTTTGCACTCTTTGTAAGTGACATAAGAGAATGTCATTTTAGGATCTAGGACTGGGACCTGTAGACAGCCCACGTGACCGAGCCGACCATTGTCCAGTTCCTTTTTCTCGTTTAAATTCAAGTCGATCTATTTTATCCAAATAGAGGCATCCGTTCTTGGAAGAGGTTCAAATGAAACATTTGCCACACAGCTGTCAAATGCCCACGGGGGACGGCATCAAGTTCAAAAAGACTGTGTACTATATTAGCAAGCCCTTTCTATGCAATACAAGTTGCCCCATAGAGTGGATTATATGCGACCTTTTCTAAACGTTGCTGAATGACCACTCGTGGTTTCTTGATTGTAAATATAAGGGTGCAAATGTTATCACTGGCCTGCACATTTCGCTCAGTAACCAGTGGCAATCTTTTTATTTTTTAGAACCTAAAATATAGAACAAGCGATGGGACTTCAATTAGTGATTGACCGTAAAGTAAAGGAAAGATTAATGCAAAATGCTAATACCCAACGGCTGGTAGGTTACTTAATCAAAGCGAGTCAGGCAGAAATGAGGAAAAAACCAACGTTTAACGGAGCGAGTGAAGAAAATCTGTGGTTCTAGAATATGGATTGGTGAGGATACCGGCGAAATAAAAATACCACACACGATGTATAGACTCTAGTACGAGTGGACAGATGAGTGTACTGAGGTTGAGTGTCAGATGCTGATATGCCGTGCTGATTGGGAAGAATGTATATGCTGTCGTCCAAGATCCTACGGGAGAAAGCCAGACATGCCTTTTGATGTTATGTGTCACTAAAGTGAATGAGCAGGTCACAGGTGATGCCTCTATGTCCAGGCAAGTGTTGAAATCTTTCGCAAGCAGTTCGGGAAATTTGGCAGAGGAAGCACTGGACAAGTGCAGAAGGATGCATGGAAATACAAAACGTCTTATTAAATGAAGTTAGGTAGAAAGCGACCTGAGTCGTATCAAGTAGAAGGTAAGAAGTCGAACTTTCAGAAAGACTGGCGCGACGTGATCTGTCCAAATAATGTCACTGCTGATGGTTACACTTAGGTACTTTACGGACGATAATCAATGTATTAGCTCTCCATTGAATACAAAATCCAGATTCAATACCATCAGGTTGGAAAGTTGATGGACTCCGAGGAAACAGGATAGAATATCAGAGCATTGTGAGTGATTCACCCCCAGTTTTTGATTTGAAGACCAGGTGAAGAGCTCAGTTACATTTTACTGTAGAAGGGCATATGTCAGAGTTGGGCATTCCAAAAATACATCATCGGTGTATTTAATAGAGAGACAGCCTTCATTAACAGGCATGGATGATAAGTAAGCAGAGAACAAAAGTGGTGATAGAATGGCGCCCTGCGGAACGCCTTGTTTTGAGGGAAGCATGGAAGAAGCTCAGCTACGGTGTCGTGTAAATTGTTGTCCATTGGAAAAGAAATTAGACAGAATAATAATAAAGGTACTGATGCTAGAATCAGCTAGTACACGGAGTAAGTTTGACCTGTCTGCGTGATTACATGCCCCACGATAATCCAAGAAATAGGCCCCAAAGACTTGACTTTGCGATCGCTAAATGCTAAAACAGAGTGGGTAAGACAGGCCAGGGAATCGATGGTTGGTCGGGATCTACATCGCGCAAACTGCTTGGAGTCCAAAATATGTATCTAAAGGGAGGGTCTTCTCAGTATAACCTTTTTCGAATACGTTAAGACCTACCGATGTGCAGGCTATTTGATGTAGTTTAGAAGTAACCATCTTGGATTGACAGAATCCACGTTCCAGCGGTTGGGAATAATATTACGATTTAGGCGTAGGCCAAAGATAATATAAATTACGGGGGATATTGTGCTTGTGGTTTCCTTCAACAAGATCATTTGCAAGAAGTCTGGGTTACTTGTCTTGATTGCAAGAAAGTGAGTGAGCTTTTTGTATATGTCCATGGAGGTAATGTTCTCCATGGCAGGGTTCTAGTAGAAGCGAGTATAATGGTTTGGAGTAACCGGTAGGTATGAGGCAGCAGTAAAGCGGAGATTGCGTTAATTAATGTAGACTAAGGGTGGTCGTTTACGAGAATTGGCATTGCCTACAAGCATGCTCGTCTTCCGTGTCTCTGTGCCATTGCTGATGGCGGTTAGCTATTTGGCTTAAAGACCTTTTAGTGTGTGAAGCCCGAACCTGGTGGATTTTGACAGAGGTCTCACTATACCATAGCCTTAGCCTTGGAAAGACTCTCATTTATACGGCGCGATTTCTTCAGCTGAGAGGAGGAGTAAAGGTTGGGTCGAAAGCACAGGATTTCCATTGGGTAGCAGACATCTGAGCAGACGTTGAGGTATTCAATTAAAGGTTCACAAAGCAACGAGGGGTCGGAGTAAGAAAATACGCTTAGGTCTGAATCATCGACCATATTCCTGAGTCATTCGAGGTTTTCTGGGTGACACTGTTGCTTGCGTATTCTACCCTCGAGTTGACTGTATTTGATATTTCTTCCGGGGGAAAAAAATCTTTGTTGTTAATATTTACCGTGGTCTGCATGCAGTTCTCTGGTTATCTACTGCTTAGTGGAAACATAACCAAAATCGTTTAAAAAATGATCAACTATGAGATGGAAGTAGAGTTGTGCAAAGTAATTTCATTAGATGTAAATTGTACTTGTGATTTCTCCCATATACGGCATCATGTAAATGATTTTGCATTTGTTCACCAACTAATTGAACCAACTTCCTAAATGCAAGGCTTCCCATAAGAAGACAAATTATTTTAACCACAACGATGTAATCACGAAAGTAATCAATTACACCAAAGATATATGACGAAAACAGTCACACGCACGTTTTTTAGCTTATATGTTTTCGCACGGTATATGTTAACCCCTGTACGCAAAAGTCAATAAAATGCTATTCATTTATCAGGAAATCCTTGTTTATCCAAATGGGAGGCGATTTCACTGAGGCTGGCCGAGAATTCTTCTATTTTCATCTACACGGATTAGAATTTAACCTCGTTCTTTCACCAAACTTGATCAGTTCTGCTGAATTTTGTAAAAGAAATGGCCAAAATACATGGTGCTCAATAAAGAACATAACTGTTCATCTCATCGCATCAATCGTCCAGGAACAGTAATTTCCCAAAAAAGCTCTAATCGGTCACCGTTGGTAAAACCAACGAAAAACTACTGGAAGAATCCCCAATTTCGGTCTCGGCATAATCGCATGCATACTTTTCATTGGAGGGATCTCCATCTTCTGTGCAAGTTTTCCCAAAAGCAGCAGAATGTTACAAAAGTAAGCTCAGTAAAATTTCCCGGTTCCGGACGTTTGTCTAGAGGTCACTACACCCTGACATTTCTGGACAATCTCATTCTGATAGTCACTTTTTAGACCAGACACAACGTAATCACATGCTCGTTTTTCTCTATCTATTTAACGGCTGATCTTTCGTATGAAAGTCACTGAACAGTTGTTAACCACAAGCAATATTTTTCCGCCTAACAGATCAGGATTCTCAGCTAAAACAGCCCCTGTATAATCCACGACGTCTTATGATTGTACACCTCAATCTGTGCCCGGCGAATTTAACAAAAACCACCTACACAATTTGTTCATAAATATTCTTGTACAAACGAAATAACGTTTACCTGATAGCCTCACGATTCCACGACTAACTCTTGGAACACCTAATGTTAATAAATACTCTCAAACCGAAAAAACAACCCCCCCTCCCTTTGAAGCTCCCTTGAATAGTTACGCGTCGTATAACCGGGGCAGATTCTCAAGAGAACAGAATAGTGGAACATCTGGGTAGTAGCGAGCTAGTATTCTTAGTATAACATATAACAACTGTTTCTCACCAGGATTCTGCAACATTCCGACTACTTCCCAGCCTTAATTGTTGTGTTGTAAAACACAGATTTTATTTTCACTGTTCTGTTGTTCGTCGGTTTTTCGAGAAATCCGAGATTTCGTCATTGGGGCTACTTGTCATTGATTTTGGAATGTAGACTGAAAATGGAATGACACCTTCACTTTGAATTGTATGGTAGATACTGAGGCTTCCGTCTTACTTCAAATAGCGGTTTTATGAATAACATTTCAGCTGTCTACATTTGATTCTTAGATAGTATCCGTCACTACCACGTTCCGAAAAACTTTAAACAGTTTTGGTGTTCATTTCCACGGCTAAGAACAAAGCATTCATTCTTCTCGGCTTGACCACTACCGTTATCCTGGCGTTTATATTAATGATTAGACTGCAAAGAGCAAGTGTAAATCAGGTCCCACAAACCACTCTGTATCGTTCATTCACTCAGACGGTGACTTATATCTTCACCCAACTTTGTGCAAGAAAAGTCCGTTTTTGTTATGCTGTCACTTTGTTTCTGCACAATCTTGATTGATTTTTGCTGCCATCAGGTGAGTCAATCATTAGTGTCTATCGGTAATTTCAAGATGATATCGATCTTCTACCGTGATGCAAAATTTTACTAGTCATTTTTTATGTGAGTAACTTGGGATTTTTTAAGGTTTCATTTGAAATAACTGGAATCTGCTTCTGTTTAGAAATTATGTATACCAGAAACACTTCCCATTTTTCATGCCGTTTATTTTTGAGATATATGGTGTACTTATGGGAAAAGCAAGCACATCTGTCAGACACATAACTCTTTGGGGTTTTGCGCACGTACTTTTACTAATTCTGATAGATTTCACATAGCGAAGCGCACGAGCTTACAGGTACAGTACGTGCAACACTTTACTAACATTCCACAGTAATGAGGTTCTCAATAAAATGTTTTTTTTTAATTTTTCACTTTCTCCAGGTCAATTCTCAATTGAATCATATAAATCGTTGACTGAATGTGCTTCATTAGTTCGTTACGGACACAATAAACAAGCTAGAGTATTTCGGTCAGTTTGTCAGTCAAGTGAGGCTTTCCTTAAAGGAATGACATGTTTTCAAACGGCCGAAAAACTGCATTTTCCAAAGGATATTCCATGTAGAACATTATCCTAATTACCACAACAGGTTCGGTGTTCTTTCAAGGGCCGAGAGTTCTTTCGTGGAGCATGTTTGCTAAAAACTGCAGCTCACTTGAACAATACAAAAAGCTAACTTCAAATATCGTCAAGAACGCAACAATGGGAAACTGAATCATACTCAAACTGTAATACTCTAATGAACTTAGGATAGAAACCACTAGGTTATATCATTTTAGCAAGCGTAATAGGTGAGATAATCTCTCCGGTTAAATTTCCATATATTTTGACTATTCAGAAATGTCGATCTATCAGTAGCAGAATAAATGACGATTTTTGATTTGAGTAACTATCTTACCTGAAAGGCTCCAAGCAAAAGTGGGACCACCAAATTCTCTTCAATCGTTGTTGTTTTCACAATCGAAAAGAAAAGTTCTTCTCTTATATCGTTTATCAAAAGCAGGAGAAAAATTATCAGCAGTCAGTTAAGTCACCTCAAGGTGCAGTGAACCACTTAATTTTCTTCTGTTATGGCACCGCCGGAAGCTATCAATATGAAAACAGCGCTAGCCATTGGTGGGATGTGGGATGTGTTTGTTTTTACAGGACAATACTGTGATGGACAAAATTTGGGCGTACCCTAACCGAAACTAAACGCGGCAGGTTGTAAGAAACCTATTCAAAACCGGTTATTTTTCACAAGCTTTACTTACAACGCGTCAAACTATGTGCTCAGTAACGTCCGTCATCCTACTTTGTACCGCAAAAAGGGGCAATAGCCACAATTTGCCAATACGGCAGACAGAGTGAACGACCATTTAATATCGGCTTGATAAAACGCTTCTCTACCCACCTCTGCAAATACACAGAAATAGATGATCGATACTGGGAGTAGCACAATATTCGATACTCCGAGGACTAATATGGTCTTTTAATTTCTACAGAAGAATATGATGTGCCTGACTATTTTCTCCTGCTATTTTTTGGTTTTCGTTATTACGAGCTGGCTCAAACGTGCGTATTCCATACAATGCGTTCCTATGGGACAAGATGATGTGTTCAATTCACTGGTTACAGCTAGCAACTTGTAGCCAAATGTATCATTTGAATAACAAGCAAAATAAATGTGTATTCTGAGCGTCTCGTATACGGCAATGAAAGAGCGGCTCACACTAAGATATACGTACCAACTCAAGTAGTATTGATGACATACGCATAATCTGGCAAATCCTTCTGATGAAAGACTAAAATATAATTTTCACGGATCAAATCGAGATCTATCGAAAGACTTCCATAGACTGAGATTTTTGCAGAAGTAGAGGGCCAAACCTCAAGGGATTAAAAACGCACTGAGCTCCAAAGTGTGATCATAGTTTACCGGTAAGTTTACAAATAATCAAAGACCAGAGCAAAGCAAAGTATGCTAAATTCATAAGTAACTGGTCCATTTTTTAGTAACATATTTTCACCGACTTTACAGCTGGATAAGACTAAAGCTCGGTCAGACAATCCACATGCTGCCTGAGGAGACATCACTGAAGGGGTCGGTGTTCATCTATAAGGAGATGGAACAATTTTCCAACTGTACTGATAAAGTATAGGCCGAAGAATAATTGATACTGTCTAATGAACCCCATTTTACCGTCTTTAACCTGGTCTCCCATAGGGGATGGCTTAATCTAATGAACACGGTTAAGATGCGCACGAATAAACTATGGCAAAAAACAAAGAAGATAAGAAGCTGAATTATGGAAGATCTGAAAAGACTAACTGACTTGTTCTAAATAACCCACCCCGATGAAAAATCAACTTGCTGGTTTCCCTCTGAAGCTTGTCTGCACATCCCCAGATTCGTATTTGTGCGCCATGCATAACAGCTGAGTGATTCGCGTTTGTTACCACATTGACATCTGGAAACAGTTAGCCAAGTTACAATCGCTGTTGACAAGATGTGATTCGTTGACCGCAGGCCTGTGTAGCTCTATCTGGTAACTCTATGATGAACACACTTAACGAGGATAACAATTGCTTTTATTTTGGGCTCTTCAGCACCCGGTTCATGATTACACGGGTAATTAGTTCATCACTTTCATTGAACTACGATTACATTTTCATCGTTATATTGATTTGGCAAACGACCTCTAGTAAATTTTCTCTACCAGTTATCTCACTCACTTTATTCCTTTTCGAAAGGCGAGCCTTCTTACAGACGTATTCAATTACATCCGTCGTTCAAATTGCGGAATAAGTCCATCATGGTAGTCAGAACATGCGTAATAGGCGAACATATGTTTTTGGTTTGATGCAACTTACATAGATCGAACGGCAAGACAGCTGTCGAAAAGCATTATGAAACATCACCCACTATGGCCCAGACATGAAGGCAATGGAGTAGTATCAAGTTCAATCATCGTGCACTTGGTAGAATCTGGGCTTCCAATCGACATCCGGTCCGCCTTCAAAGTTGTCTACAGGGCCCCACAACATCTGTCAAAAGCAATATGGCTCCGGATACTAGCAGCAGTCGAGGTAATTATCATCCCCCTCTCGAAGATTAGTCCAAGCACTCCAACTCCCATGGTCAACAGTCAACTGTGTTACACAGTAGGGCATAGTGGTGACGTATGCCAATTATCACCGGTTACGTAATTTGGTCATTCGCACGTGTTCCTGTCCACCTCACCCTTATTTCTCCACACCGACTTAGGGAGACTTTTTCCAGCTTTTGTCAATCCTTCCTCATATGAATATGTTCGTAATGGCTAGAAAATGAAACCACTAAAAACATTCTTTATTATGTAATGGAAAATCCACTTGCATCTCTCCCATCCAAAAGTCTGGAAGCGAATTGGCGGCATTTGGCGTACCAGACTGATACTCTACCAGCTTGGCTATCGCGATACGACCAGTTGGGTATTGATACAGCATCTGTCCTGTTAAAAGAAATGTCACCGGTTTGATTCCGGCCCGTGGCTTTGGACTTTTGAATGTGAAAATACAAGTGGATTTCCTGTTATACAATATTCAGGCCCTTCTCGACAATATTGAGGTTTATTCATCATTTGAAAGTAAATGAATTTTAGAAACCTTCTTCGTTTTATTTAAAAACATGGCTAATATGTTTCACTAAAACTAATTGCCGACCTTAGAAAAACTTTACTCCCGACGAAGTTCAAACATGGGACACTGAGCCCATTGGTTTACAACGATTTGACATTAGCAGCTGAAAACGACGCTGATTCAGTTGCAATACAATTAGTTTCATGGTATTTTATTCCGTAAACCAGATCTTTTTCTTTAAAATATTCAGCATTATGTTTTGTCAAGTGTCTCGCGCGAGTGTGTCACCCACTTCATGAAGTGCTCGTTGCCTCATGCCTAGATTAATTCATTCTTTTGATCGGATGGTATTCAGAAGCCACTTGAAATTAAATTCCTGAAGAAGTATTATATTCGAAGTCTGACCTGAACAGGTTGTATTCTACAAAAGCTGCATCAACACCTCGATCAAAATAAATCCGCAGCATCGTATCGCTTACTTTGTTACAGATAACGTATTCACAGGAAAACTAAAATGTTCCTATATCGTATTAGTATATTTGTTCTGCAAGTCTGATAAATGGCATTGTATAAAAAAATGCCTTTCCGGGATAAAAGCCAGTAACAAATCCGTCATTAGCCATGTCCGGGGATTTTCGAATAGAGATTACTTGACGAGCCGTTTTCAATGAGCCGTTCGTGAAATATCCTAGATAAACATAAATTTAGAATGCCTTAGGATGCCCTTTGTCCTCGCGTCTAACGGCCCTTAATTTGAAAAATTCTATCAGGTACAACATTTCTAAGGTAATAATAATGATACACCTGCCTGTAGTTCACAAGTCCTTCAGGATGGGTCACAATAGACGCATTACAGCGATTACGATAGACTGGACATTCTGTATAATTCTAGATTATGATATCGCAGGTCCGGTTTGTTTGAAACACTCAATGACAACTCTGCTCAAGCAGTTCTTAGTGCTTCGTGAGACTCAGCTCCGGGAGAAAATAAGTCTTGCTGCAAACAGCTCATACCGCACATTACGGCTCAGGGTGTTCAACAATGTAACTGCCTTGTTAACTCGCTACACTTATGTTCGAGATGAATGCAATGGGCAATCTCAATTAACTATCAGAGTACTCCTCAAATTATCATTGAGGACTTCGACATAAAGTATTAGCTGGAGTATAAATGAGAAATATTCTTCAGAGGATGCTGTCATTTCCGTGTGTAACCGGCTTACGAAGCGCAAACCATATTGGTACTCAGTTAGTCAGAATGAAGTGCCTGAGACCCGAATGACCCTAGAAGGGACTCAACGGTGGTTCGTTTATTTACTACCCGAAAATGGAAGCATTTCAGTTATTATAAACTAATAGTGAATGTTAACCTCTTGACATAATTTAAAAAATTTATTTGTCTTACCTCTAACGAGGATTTACGCGCTACGTAGATTTTAAATCAAACCACTCTCCCAACAACGATGCAAAACGGATTCTCACCAGTTATGCATTGCCGGTAAGCAGAAAATATACTTCTGCCCAGTTTTGAATGTTCACAATAACACGCACGTCTATGTGTTTGCCCTGCTCGATAAACGACAATGTGCATACTCACCGATGAGAACCGTCATGTACGAAGCTGTCACGGGTGGGTACGAAGGAATGACAGAAACGACAGAGAAATTTTTCTGTTCCAAAAACGGTTGCATATCTGTGACGGGTAATATAAGCAAAACAATGAATGAGTCATACCATCTCCCCAACGAGGTGCCCCGTTTTATGGCCATTGCAAGTAAACAACACACGTCCTAAAGGGAACATGGTTTTGAATAAAGAACCACGGAGTGTCTCAGACTTGGTGTAAGTTGCCACACTACCGCCTATCCTCTCTGTGCATTGTTTTCTGTATTGAAGAATGCTCCGAAACTTCTCAAGGAGACCCGGCTCATCTCTAAAACTTACAATTAACCAATATTCATTTACTCAGACAGCATAGGTGTTCGTATGACTCTGATAGTTCACACAGTCGGTTCGAAACGATATCTTTCCAAATCGGGACCCAGTGTCAGCAAATACCAACGCGGGAACTGTGATCTTCCTCGAAGTTATATGGTTAAGAGCAGTCTGGCATTAGGTGCGCTTACGTTTCCTGATCCAGTTTGATTTCGGTCAAATTGTACAAAACTGAGTTGTTAATGACGGAATAGAGTATGTTATATCTCTCATCTGAATGAAATTTTCTTCCAAGTCCAAAGACCAGGTTTATAACGAATTGTAGCGCAGTTGATCTTGGGGGTGCTGCTGTCTGCCATTTTTTCATTAGTTGAATTAACTTCATAGATCCTAGCAGGATAAATTCAGCCTCCGCTTTAGAGATGTTGCCGACCTGATGCGTATAGAGAAGCTACAGGGATTTTTCTGAGAAAGATACTCTTAGCTAATATTTTCTCAGTGAATCGGATGAAATCCTTTGATCGACTTATAGATAAAACTGTGCATAGCATAATAGCAAGCTTTAATATGATTACAAGTACCAAACTAACAAAATACGCCAACAAAGCCTACTTCCCAATAATCAGAAATCATAATCCCGATCTTTTTCGATGCAACGCTTGCATAGCTTACTGAACCAAAACTCCGGAACCAAGAAAGGATACACACATGTGGAGTGATCTACAAAATTCTATAGAAATCGCAAAAACAGAAATGTTTACGACTGAGATATGGCATCACTCATCTGTACTGTACTTGATCTTAATGTTCATCCTGTTTATGCACTTCACTTATCTTGGTCTATGGTTAACGAGGATCTGGAAATACGAGGCGCCTACTTAATACCATATGAACTGCGACTGTGACTTTAAACAATATCATGGTTTTTTACATCCCAGTCCAACCGGTGTGAGGTGTTTTGCGACAATACTTCTACAGGAGTGCATTTCTCGGTACTAGTTACGTTTTTGTATGCCTTTTAATATTAATATAGATAAAGGAAAGTAAATTAGTGGCCAAATTAATTAAGGATGACATTTAGTTTTCTTCACCTTGGTGACAATTGATCATCAGTTAGCTGCTTATGTTGCCGGTTTTAGATGGGCCGAAGGATGCAGTAGCTTAAATGTACTTGTCTTTGTCGTTCTCTGTAATGATATGGATGAATTTGCTAAGAAATCTTCTCTCTACACACGTTTATTGCTCTTTGGCATTACTTTCTGTAGAATGCAAAACGTATCATCACACATGTGAAACGTGTTGGCTTTTTGCCAACGCGTATTGTTTTAGTACCATGTTCTACGCGAGTAGTGGTAAAATTACTTACTCATTTACGGTAACATTCTGAGCAATATCAAACGCAGAAGCACGTGCGAAGTGCGTTCATATAATTTCAACTCCCCTATTTACTGCCGACTGTACCCTTCTAAATTACCGCGAAAAAGTAGACGTTTAACGCAGGATGTGGTACTCAGCGACTACTGATCTTCCACAGGGCAGTGGCACGTGTTCGATCTGAAATGGGACCAAAACTCAGTAGGCTTCTTAACGGGGGCTCACACTTACGCTAATCAAACAATTATATAACTATCTACAGCTTGACATTCATATTGCTCTAATTTCAACGTCATATACGATTTTTCCCTTGAGCCTACTATTAACAGCGAAACTCCTATTAAACCGCAAGATAATACAGTGTCCTTCAAATGTGTTTGAATTGTTTTGTTTCGTTCTTATAAATCTAAATATAATCAAACTGTGAGTTTCATTGTATAGTGTGAACGTTCAAGCCAATGAAAACCACGGCAGCACTTCACAGCTGTTTCATCCTTGTTAGGAGAAGCGGTCCAGCATAAGAATCGCTTGCTGTGGAGAAATGTTCTGCTAACATTCAAAGCCAGTGTCGGGAAGATACTATATCATGAAATGTACAAGTTAAGCTAACCGTCTGGACCAAGTGCAGACAGCCTTGTAGTTAGGTTGTTTGGTTCACAATCGTTCACCCCGGGTTCGAGTCCTAGTTGGGGCTCATTGTATGCGTACTGAAAATGATTCCTAACAAGGACGAAACAGCTGTACAGTACTTCCAAGGTTTTCAGTGGTCTCGTATTTCACACTGCATGATAAATCTCGTGTCATGTGAAATCTAATCATCGCTTACTAAATATAACCGACATTTCGGCAAAAAGAACTGCCCCTGGTCGAGTTGGCAACCTTTTTTCGGTGGCTCCAACCACATGGGACGAACCTGACCTCTATAGTTCAGGAGATTATTCATATTGGATCGTTTAGTGAGTTTGGTTTTCTAAGGCTCAGGCAAATTTATCATGTTATTCAAGGTCACTCAATTTTACCTTCCAAAAAAATATTACAGAGCTAACATAATCAATATTAAGTAATACCGAATTTCACATTTCCCACCCTTGTTTGGTATAACATGAAATAATAGGAAATGGAACGTTATAACGAATAAAATATCTTTCCATTAGAATTTCGACAGTATCTGTAAAAGCTTTTTGAACCTGGGAGTGAATAATCAGCCACTTCATAACCACTGTAAGGCGAAAAAATCAATAAAAACATATATGTCCAACACCGTAATCTATGAAAGTCGGCGGTGATAGTATGCGGGCTAGTAAAAAATACAACGAGATAAAGAACCACGAAAGTTTCACAAGATTTAGCACTAGCAACACAGACGTTTGTGGTTGATCAAGCAGTCAACATTGACGTGCATCTGCGAGGTCACTATGCACGTGGTGTCGGTAGTCAGCTGAGATCTCACTAGATAATGTCAAACACATCTTGTGACTTTGGGCTGGAGACAAGTGGATGGATGGTGCATAAGTGATTTCGCTAAGTCTAGACAAAAGTATAAGGAACCTGATGAAGATTTCACAGTGTTTATTCAGAAATCTGGTGTATACGAAGCGGGAAGCACGGAATCATTGTGAAAGGATGCGCGAAAACACAACCCGTTCGAATAAGTCAACCGGGGCAGAGAATGACTTTAGTCGTATGACGTAAAAGGCGAGTCTTCTGGTTATCAAGAATATTGCCGCTAAATAAGCTAACCAGGTTTGATCGCGGCTGGTGGTTGCACCCAGTTACATGACGGCGGAGGTTCTTCCTATTTCCTCTCCGAAAGCAGTTAATTCCGGGGTGTATGCCAACAATCCATAATAGCGGTTGCTTTTAATAAGACAACAAATTAATATCGGAGCACCTTTGGGTGGTTTATACTCAGCTTGAGACAGGATGACTTGTCGGTGAGCTCAGTTACTCATCACTGTAAAATGGCATATATAGAGCTGTATGAGCTTTACACTCCAAGAATCAAATCACCCATATATTTAATAAGCAAGCAATCATCAAGAGCAAGTTTAGCCGATATATAAGTGGAACGCAAAAGTCTCTGGGGGAACGTCGAGTAGCAGTAGGCTTGGAAGACGTTCGGTCACGGTAGCGTGTGAATTGTTGTTGGATAGATAATTAATAGGAACAGTAATTATGTTGGATGAACAAACTCCAGACTGAGCTCGTATTTGAAGTAGAACTGATCTGTCAGGGCAAGTAGACGTCTTGTCATAAGCTCCATTATTTCTCGGTCCGTTGGAAAACGAATATTCTTGAGTCAACCAATTCCCGATCAGTCAGTGATTGGACTCAGTAATTCCATATGCCTCGCTGGTTGAAGGCCTGGGGCTTCAATGACTGTTTAGTGAAATGGATATGACTATGACAAAGTGAAGTTCAACAATGCCTCAAAAACCTAGCATAGGTCATTCAGTCCTCGAGAATGATAACCTTTGGTTGAAACAGTCAGCTGCGTGCGAAGCCTAATGTGTTTTCTCAATTAACCTCACATTTAGGCTCGCAACTTGCTGATACAATCTTACCCTCTCAAGGCTTGAGAACACACGAAATACAAGCTATGTCGAAATTATTTTTCTCCAAATCGGTTTCGAATGAAGTATTTGGTTCACGTATCAAAATTATGGCCGTTAGACGAAACTGTCAACTACCGTCTCAGTCGATTTCATTCAAAGAAGGCCATAGAATGCAGTGTTAAAATAGCCTAGCAGTGGCTTGAGGGACTGAATACAATGATGATGCCTGACAATGGTCATAATCTGGTTTGGATTAGCGTACTATTCTTGAGGGGTTGGTGAATTACTATTTGGTTTACAGTAACCATTACAAAACCTTGGAAAATTGATGCCAAATTTGCATGCTTTTTTAAATGCTTTTTATTAGTTTTTACCCTAAATTACTGACAGTTTGGCCAGTAAATGAGTGAAACACCGATTCGTAGGTGATACTCACAATGTCTTTGCCACCACAGCACCATAGAGTCGGAACCCGGCCCTGAAATGTACTTACGTCACAATCACCCCGGTTTTCCTTGATCACCAGATCACTGGCATCCACCATTGAGCGTCGATGAATCAATTGACTTGTATCTAAATATTGGTCATCATTGAACAGCAACTGTCTCATTTTCAACCCGAAGTCCAGTTAAGTAAATGACTTTTTGACCATTATACTCGTTACTCATATCGGCGAGTAAGCATTCGGGAAAATGGTACAATGGCGGTGATATTTACCCTTGTATCACTCGTCTTCTCAGTGACTGGAGTTTCAAAAAGTCTGTGCTGTGTATTTCAAGGTTTTAGGAAGTAACTATCATTCGAAAGGGGTATGTTTTGCAGAAGTCAATTTAATTTCCACTTATTTTGAGAAAACTGTGGAAATAAAGATGAATTTGAATAGCTGATCAGGAGGTTATACCTAATGTCAGCTTCAGTTTATATTTTACCCATATATAAGATTTTGGTATTTCTTGCCAAAAAGCTCATTGGATAAAAGTTATCAATATATATTAATCAAGGCATGTGGAAACATTTTACAAAACTTCCCACGACTTTTAATATCAAATACTACATAACAGCAACACACTTATTGTAACCCAAAATGCATTTCTAAAGTTTCCTGCAATCAGTGGAGTATCATACAGACATACTGCTACTGTGTTTCTAGACGTGGAACTAGAGTTTACTCCTCTGAAGTACACCCCTCTCCAGAGTGACCCAGAACTGCCTTTGGGTAAAAAATATTTCTCTTTTCCCAAGTAAACTTCAGATTAGAGCCAAAACCGCATTTAAATTGTCTAATATACGAAACACACAGGGAAATGTAGGTGTCGTTTATACCGTGCTAGTATATTCATTGCTACCGTGTGGAAATTTCACAACCGTATTATTAGACTGGGATACTGTTTGAGCTTCTGCTTGAAGGCAGGTTGTTTTGGTTCAGAAACATCAATTTAACTCAAATTTTGCCTCCAAAAACGTAATGCGTGTTCGGAGATAAAATGTTCTTTGTTCGTCAAAGATCAAAACTGTTTGGCTAAGGTTATCTCGTTCTCTTTCGCGGATTAGAATCTGCGTAATGGGTACTACGGGAGTGACCACGTGCTCACCCATCGCTGTTTGCGTAGCCGGTGACATTTCTTTAACCTGTCCACGATTAGCGGGAGAAGAGAATAATAACCTTTTCACATCGACGGTAATTACCGGAACAAGCGAAAACATCATGATCATGAAAATCATGGCCAAACAGGCATAATTTATTTCAGAAAAGATTTACGAGTTTCTCTACTCATAGTTTAGGAAGGAGGTTACACTAATTAGAAAATGCAAGCTTCTAAAAGCACGTGATTTTACAGTTTATTGCAAAAATGGGAAGGAGATCGGATGTCTGAAGTGTGGCAAACAAAAAAACTGGTAGGTATCCATTGTGGACCAAGCAAAGCGGTTCAAGATGTACACATTAATTTGTGTTTCTACTGACCTCTTCCTGCATGACCATTATCACTGACATCATGGTCACAACTGAAGTCCTTTTTTACCCATAAATAAGATAAGTATTTTACCCTCATTTTCTGTCCAGTATATGGAATGAACACGATGAATTTAAAGGAACACACCCACATCAAATATATATCTGAACAGATCACGCTGTCACCACGGGTGGGAAGTAGAAATGTACTTTAGCTCCATTACAGATGAACTTATCTATCCGGAAAGACTGAGGTGACAGCCTAAAACCAATATACTTCCTGAACATTTGCCTTTAAATCGTTAGTCCCATTTCCATTTTTGGGATAAGTGGGTAGCAAATATTCATTTTCGGTCATTCGCAAAGAATTTTAAGGTCTATTTGAGTAGATTCAGATTAAAGTACTGAACTTTCCGTGTTCCAGTCAACGTTCTGTTTACTATATTGTGAATAAAGAAAACCCACCGCAAAGAGCATGCTTTTGTCCGAATAAGTTCTTTTTTACAGCCAAGATTCTTCTCGCTCTCTGTTGCACAAAAGCATGCGACTTAAGCCAACACGGTCCACAGGACAAGAGCACGAAAATGAGAACACATTCTCATGCGTCGCACCTAGATGAACAAGTGTGAACTGAGCAAAATAAACATTAGGCGGCATTCCCGTTAACCTATAATCCCGCCTGGCAAGAATACTCCCATTAGAGAACAATATCGATTGGACTTATTCTCGAATAACGCTCCAGTGTGAAAAGTTCGTAGAACCAAATGTGAAAACTCACAAAATTCGAATGTGTTTGATATTTGTCAAGTTTAACAAAGCGACAGAAATTATCTTCCCACATAATTGGGAGTTACAGGAAATATTTTTACGACATCCTATTTGTCCGCTTGTGTATAGTCCAGCTCTGGAAGTGCAGTCGTCTGCCAACAAATGTACCTATGATGGAACAGTGACGATGCCCAATTATACTGCGGTGCTCCCCTTGTGCGTCGAGAGCGACCAAATTTGTTCGCAGCTTGGAGATGTTTGTTCTTAGGAGATTCGTTCAGAAAATTGCACTAGAGGTGGGTAAAATACGAAGATAACTAATCAGCACCCATCAAACTTCCGAAAGATGAGTGGTGTCTAATACGTTTGAAATAAAACGTGAAAAAAACTTCAACTAGCGACTGGTTTTATGAGAAAAGAATGCATTGTTATCTCCTGATTTGTTATCTCCTGTATACGTCTGGTTTCTTTTCTGTTTTCTACTTCGGGAATAAATTCCAACCGCGATTCTGGTGAATGTTTTTGCAGCAGCTGTGCACCTTGAGGTGCACCATTCACAGAAACATCGTTGCATTCAGTTATCCCCCTTTTCGTTGTAATCATTCAGTGAGAATAACATATCTGCATCTTCCATACGTGTGACTCCTTCGTCTGATGGAGAATCTATAATTGGCGGAAAAATAATATCTATTGCTGCATAAGATTCTAATGCCAGTTCATCCAAAAGCAACATCATCAGAGCTTTGCCAGTGGCTGGGCAGTCTGAGTAATCCACAGACTACCGGTGTGAGATGGCTTCGTCAGAATTGTCGCAGTTTTGAAACATTTTAGGATGGTCGAATCAGTGACGTCTCGCCAAGTCTGTTTTATGTAATGTACTGCTTATAAGGAATTATTCTGAAAAAAGTCGTAGTTATTACGTAACTTACCTGAATCAGGGTTTCTCCGCTAGCACAGTCATTCATTATATTGGCTAAGTGTGTCAGAAGGTTCTTTCTGTAGTTCAGCTTCATTTGTTGAACTATACACTCACTGAAGTCTTGTCTTTGTGTTTGGTGGCAAAACATTACCTTTCAATAGCTTTATTGCAAGTCAGGAGAAAAGGAACAATTATCAAAGAAGAGAAGAGTTGGTAATCGCTCCAACAGCACTTAGATAGTGATTACTAGGTTGTAGTTTTTAGGTTACCCTAATTATCCACGTTCGTCAATTCGTGTGATAATCAACTCCCAACAGCGCCTAACCGCTCAATAATCTTTCACTGTTATTATGGCGTTCGTGGAGTTTATACAGCCAGCCTTTGCTCACCTCCGTTGCTCTCTCTTGTGGAGACACTGCTTTTACAGAAAGATGAGTCGGACTATCAGTGCACAACTATTCTTAAGTAGCGCTACTGACATCGTTGAAGCTACCAAGACAGGAATGCAAGATTTTTCTCTGACTTGGAGTTCCTTGATCACAACTTCTTTTGATGCCTCATTTCTCACTATAATGTAGGCTTACGTTTTCCCTATATCGAAAAGTGACGCAATCTTCTTCAGGGAGACTCCATTCTTGTGCATATAGATAACCTTCTTCAACAACAGTCAAGAATGTCCTTCTCGACGATCAACCCATCACGATTTATGGACGCTTACTAGTTCTACTACCGTACTAAGTACCGAATGTTGCACCTGGGTATGTATGTGTGAAAGTCGTAAGCCCTTAAGACAGTTCATGGAAGGTCATTAGAATTATTTTATAAGGTGTTAGTGGATATCCAGAAATTTCGTATATACTGCGTGCAGTTTGAACAGTCCCATGGTCATATAAGAACGACAACACTAGTGAGCGAAGTTATTTTCAATGGATCCTAATCTCACTGTTACATATCATACAGGTAGGAATGATGCATGTGGTTAGTCTTTGGCCAGCTAGTCGATAGTGGTCATAAAATCGACCCATATGACTAATTCATTGTTGCGTACTGCTTTCCCCCGACCGAACAAAGGCAACCCGACTATGGGACTTGGCCACGGCTGAAGCGGTCGCCATACTCCCACTGAGCCGGGTTCTGTGTGCACAAAAGCGACTAGTGCAGTCGTTTCAACTGCTTTGCCAAAAGAAAGAGCACCCGAAGCAAGAAGTGACCATTGAAAGCGTCACGGCACACAGACTGACAAACACCATAAAACTCAACCCCTCCCAACCCGTCTATTGTAACAATGACCTTCAACCCAGCAAAAGGCCTGTCAAATACATTATTGTCACAATATTAGGAACCACTGAAAGCAACTGTTCGCTCACCAGTATGATTGTTCTAATATGACCATGGGACTGTTCAAACTACACACAGTATATACGGAATTTCTGAATATCCACTAACACTTTATAAAATGGTTCTAATGACATTCCATGAACTGTCTTAAGGGCTTACGACTTTCACACATACATACCCAGGTGCAACATTTGGTACTTCTGGCAAAAGATGCACCCACAAGCTTACTTTTGCACAGATTCAAGTGGGGTTCCTCAAATGGCGACCAGATGAACTTTCTCGCTCACGACGGATTTCAGCGGTAAAATAAACCGCGACCGAGGAAATGTGTTCCAAAGGAAATGTGACCGCTCTTCTGCAGTTCGCTCTAAGTGGGTGGAAATAGAGGACTGTAAATTATACTAACCAGTTCAGACATAATTAAAACTACATCACATTTTACGATTGAGTTCGAAGCTACCTACCGTAAATTATTAAGCGAGGCGAGACAAACCAAGAAGCCGAACTACTTTGGGAAATGGAAATTCATTTCCACTGAGCAAGCATGATTTTTGGAGGCAATGGATACCGTCCTATTTTTTAGGCAACACATTTTTCTGACTAAAAAAATGTGTGACTCGTATGCAAAAAGTCAAAAGACCTTGTAGCGGTCGCGGTACTATAGCGAGGATGGCAGCCATACATGGGTTCGAATCCCGCCAGGGCCAATGTCTTCTCACATTTGGATCACCTCAAAACATCGTCAGAATCTGCCAAAGATCAATAATTTCTTATTTAAAGTAAAACTGAATGTTACTGTCCAAAATAGGTAAAATTATCATTGATCAGTGCATTATTCTCTAAGTCCAAAACCCAACATCTGAAGTGTAACCGGCAACAAGAGCCATCACCACAAACTGAGACGTTCCTCAAACAGAGATCATATAACTGGAGGCCTGCCAAGGTGAACTTTTTCTGGTAGTGAATTCGTAGTCATACTAACAACGTACACTCTATTACTGCTTATGAAGACAAAGTATGCCTCACAGAGGCAATTAAAATTGTCCTAGTATCTCACGTGGTCATGTCAGCAATGAGTTGCACATTTCGCAGTAAATCATCAGCCCAAATGCTGTTTGTTGTGACATAGATACGACTAACGCACACATTTTGATGTAAATCATTGGATATTCGTCTGCATCATTCACATCCGGCTGGCCATACGGCGACAGCTAAGCTGGTAGAGCATCAGCCCGCTATGCTAAAAGTCATCAGTTCCACTTTGGCTCACAGGGTTGCACTTTTGGATGTGGAAAATGCAAGTTGATTTTCCTTTGTATGAGATTTAGGCTCCTCGTGTCAGTAATAAATTCTGTATATTTTTATTTATCCTATTTACTTGCCAATGTTCACCGGCATAACATTCCGACGATTGGATCACGGAGAGTTACGGACCCATACAAACTTTCCGATTTAGGTGTCATCAAAGCGAAGACGTAGCTAAACGTGTTAATTATTGAGTGCCGATCACACGTGATCCCATCATTGTTTTAAATGGTTATTTGACATAGGGACGAAAGGCGCAGTTGGTAAGCAACTCTTAAAGGTAACACCTGACCATTTTGTTCTCCATTTCTGAAGGTATTCATAATCCGTTCTTAAGGAAAAAACCGCTGGTTAGCATTCCCCACGATACTCTCAAACTGTTCCGATCGAGGATTCCCAGTGGGTGCTACTATGTTATTTTTCTCATTGATGGGTTGCAAACATGATCATTTTGCTCGTGACCTATTTTTTGCTCCTGAAAAAATACCTGCAGAATGAGTGAATGGTAGGAAACATGCTAACTTAACGGACATACGAATACCAAGGAATATACCGACCAACAGAGGGATTAAAAGACTCCGCACAGCACGTTTTCCAAGTTCGTAACATTCAAGATATTACGTTTCGTAAGACCCCGTATGTCTCATTTTGTCTCGTTCAACTACACCTAATACTGCGTGACTCAACCCTTTCTCTAAATGGTGAATACATTTCCGTTTGCAATATGATGCATTCTACGACGCTCTCTAAAGTCTTTTCTAATAACTGGATAACTTTTTGCTCGTTTTTGACCGGTAGAGTCGATGTGTTATTATTATTTTTGCGTGATTCCACCACCGCATAATGTTACATGAACTAGCGTGCAGTATCAAGGCTTAGCTCACGATCGAAAACTGTGGAGGCAATGTACAGCTTGTTCATCCTTATTAGGAATCACCAACAGGGCACCTTCCGCGAGCCCCCACTGAGACTCGAACCATGGCCGAAAGACTGTGATTCAGACAAGCATAGCCCTCGGACAATCTGGAATGGTTCTTACCCGTTAGTTAAACATCATCACTGCGTGCAACAACGTCTCTCCGTGGCTGTATTTTGCAAGGGTACAACCAGATACTCTCGTTGGTGCTGTCTGATGAGTTATATTATATACAAGCATACTTGTGTTTCGCTGCACTGTATTTTGTGGGTAATACTCCTAAGACGATGAGAAATAGCTTTTGAGCGATAACGAATATTCTAATTTCATAGTTGACCTCTGATCCACATCAACACATCATAAATCTGCAGTACGTATAAAAGAGTTTGGGTTACAGGAAATTCCGCCGCTGAAATATCTGTGCTTAATGCCACAGATGTGGATTTCATTCGTCCATCAAACACACTCTGCCTGGGATGTCATCGGCTGCAACGGCTTTGAAAACTTGTGAGGGCGGTTAAAGTTCCTATGAAGGTTAAAACAGAAGACGCGCACTTCCGCAACTTCGGATGGACAGTGGACACCAGATCAAGACAGAAAAAAGTTTTTAGATCAGTCCAGACGACTTCCAGAGTTCAAGCCGAAAGTTTACGCAGGAGATGGATGGTCACTTCAGAAGCCACCGCAATTAGATCATGAAAACCGGAATTGTGTAACCAACGGAATCTCGTGCAACAGTTGTTGTTGCCTTGGCCGCAACAAGTGATTTTCCTTTAGTTCCCAAGACCGAATTCTCCCTGGTCCCTCTTTTTTCACACCTTCATTTTTCACACTAGTATTTTCACGTCATATGGCTTCACATTTCAAACTTCCTGTCGTTTACACAACGGATAAGATTCATTCAGTAGAAGCATGTTGTCAAGCTACCTGATCTACTACACACCTCACTCACTGACATCTAGAACTGCACATATACTCTCATTTGCCCGGTACCATATACGTAAATGCTTGAGGTCATATATAGAAAAGAAATTTCTTCGTGTTACAATCTTTTTTCACGAACCAAAGAACCGTCTACTTTACTTGTGGTCGCACTTTGCGAAACGCACTGCAGACCATTCAACATCCACGTAAATTCAGATGATTTCGGTGAATTTTCAATCACATACTTGTGAATTATTCAACTGCAAACTCTCACACTGATAGGAAAATCCCAAAATTTGTGAAAATATGCTTGTAGTACCTTTATTGTTTATTCAACAGCTATAAGCGTAATAGGAATAATATGATGAGGAATCGGCGTCGTATAAGAAATATTCTAGTCGAACTGAAATGGTTACTCCGTCACCTCCGCCGCACTTGTGGGTCTCATTGCACCGGTAATCGTCTCGGCATAGTTGCGTGAAAGTTTTCATTTTCGTCTGCATTTAGATGTAATGGCTACAAACGACTGATTTTTTTCCAGGGCAAGAATTTCATTCATGGGGTTATAGTCACAAAATACTTTTCACAATGTCTGATCTACTCAATAAATGTTTGCCGAGGAGGGAAACAAAAACGGGTGTGCTCATGTGTCGTAGCATAACAGCAAGGACCTGTGTCACATTTCATACACGAGCATGCCATATGTCAGCTAGTTGAACCAATTACACTCTAGTGTGAGTCTGTTTTCACAAGACTCATTACGATATCCTGCTATGCGCTAAACTTCCGCCAACTTGTTTAACTTAGCTGACACCGGAATCACGTTCAAATGCAGTGCTTTGCTGCCCGGATGTCATTTTCTGCTCCGGATGCAACATTCAATTCAGCAGAAGAACAACTGTCTGCGATGGTTGCCGCAGAGGATAAATGCACAACGGGACTTCTGTGGTCAAATTGATTTAATATTCAGATAACATTCAGGCAGAACTCCGTCATGTAAACGGGAGTCAAGCCATGAGGCATGAGTTACCCTTTCACCCTCCGGACAAACAGCATATTGAGTAGAAAGGTATTCAGTATGTCGTTTTTTTTATTAACTCTCGTTTCATTATATGATAAAAATACAATATTTCAGGACTGGAGTCGCGGCCAATTTAACATTGCCTGTTGGGTAGTGACCGGCAATGGCTTGGAGATTCGAACCCCGGGGACTGAAGGTTTCAAAGCCTATTATGATAACCGTTTGACCACCGCCGATCCAGCTAGAACATTTACTCTCCGAAATTTAATGCTTTTGATGAATTTGAATTATTTTTAAAAGTCAGGAAATAAACTGATTGCGACAAATTAGCTTGCGCGTGATGCTCAAAGACATCAACACATACACAGAAAAACAACGTAGAGTTTTATCAATTCGAACTAGACTTTCTCTCCTCGGTGATCAAATACAACTTCAGTTGAAAAGGTTAATATTCGAGAACGCTGTGAATGACTGTAGATAGTTGGATTCGAAACTAGCTTTGATTTTGTCAGTCGAAAATGGACAAATTATTGATGTTACTTTTGACTCAGTGGTGACTGGCTTGAATTTTGATCCGGTTCGTGAGGAAGCACGCAGATTACGGTGAGATAAAAATTCAAATAAGCATCGAATCAGTAAAAATGAAAAGTAGATTACTTGCAAACTGTTTACCTTGGTCAATTTGAAAAAAAGGCATGGAGTATCAGTAACAAAGCTCTCGGGTGATTGCAATCAGTGACCTCTAATATCAGTTTTAGAATCTCCGTAAGCTACAAAAACTTCCTGGCTACGTATAGCTCAGATAGCAGAGTATATTTACCACCACAAACGTCTATGTGAAACTATGCACTCGAAAAAATGTGACCATATTCGATTGTGAGGGAATTAGACTGACGAACTCAGACTACTGTTCAGAATAGACATGAACTTACTTGTTAGGGGAATGTAATTCACTTAGTCGGCTTCTGTACGATAATAGAACTCAAAATGTGCATGGTCATGGCCTAGCCAAATGAAACATACAGTGTTATTTCGATGTGCTCCAGACAGTATCACAGTTTTTCGTGCGCAGATAATCGGTTACATCTATCTGCATTGCCCTTCTCATTCAGATCTTTTTTTACTAGAAACATTATTAACCCTCGTTGCTCTTTTTGGAGCAAACTTTCGGTGATTTAACAAAAACGATTTTGTTTTGAAAAATCTGACCTTTCACATTAAGAGGCCATCCAAACAAGACGCTATAATAACTGGGAAATGCTGTTGTCAGTAGGCAAAGGAGATCTTGCTGGACTGAGGATAGTTAGAACATCTATAACTTGGGCACAGACAGCTAAATAACCAGGTGACTAACTCAGTGCAGTGCATCACAAACCTGTGTTTCATTTGAGAACTACAAAAGGAACCAATGTTCTGTTTGACTGCTTTGACTAGTGTCATTTCGAGAACAGTGGTAAACGAGGGCGTCTATTTTTCTGTAAGATTTGTAACAACCAATGAAACACCACAGCCGGCAGATGACACACACCCCGAACAAGGTGATTCACCTACGTAAGTTTCACATCTAAGGAAAATACAGCTGAAGGACAATTACTTTCCAACAGTTTCGTACGCTCATCCTGGAAACAAAGAGGAATGTGGGACTCTATTTTTTCACAGGGTACAAAATCCGTACTGTTATGGCTTTGTTTACATGATATTATAGGTAAAATGATTGCTGACTGATATGGAAGTTGATAGCGGGAGCAGGAGGCTTTGTCCAGCAACTGGAGAAAAGTTACTCGCATAGCCCTACGAACGGATTCTACGCACAATTAAACGTACGACTTCAGATTATGACCGTAGGATCAAAGTCAGCACTCAAATGAACAATTCCAATGTTGCAGTCACGTGTCCTAGTGGGAATTTCACTGGCAAATAGAGCTACCCTGTACTTTCAAGCAATCATATCATGTTCAGGGTACTGGACGGCGAAATTTACATTGCTCTGTAATATATCTATATATATGTATATATATATATATATATATATATATATATATATATATATCCGATATCACATTCTGTATGACAGATGATAATGTATTCTGTCATCACTACCTTCGTCAAAGCCCAACATATCGAAATATCTGAGTGAAATTTGCAAAGCGCGAGAAAAGTAGAAATTCACGTGATTTGAGGAGATTTTATTTTTTCAGCAGCTTGATGGAACATGATTTTTAAAGTCCGGTTTCGAGTAGACTTTACGTTTATATATATATATATATATATATATATATATATATATATATATATATATATATATACCGGGCAGAAGGATGTATGGATCCTAAAATAGCAATTCCACGTATTTCTCGTATAATCCGGTGCCTTATTATCTTTTTTGTGAATACAAGTGATATGTAAAGATAGCCTCCCGACCTGTAGAGAACCTGCGTTCTGATCGAAAAAGCGGTTGTCGGTGAGCGCTTTTTCTTGACCGGTGGTGAGCTGGTGGTTCAATGGTCATCATCGCGAACTTTAGCCCCTGTAGTCCTAGTTTCCAGTCTCACATCCACCGATCTCTTCCCTAATCAGTCACGACTCTTTACTGAAATATTGTACAATACCTGTGTCATGAATGAAAAGAAAGTAAAACATAAATATAACCGCAAAATCAGTTGCCACTTTTCAAATTTGTGATGAGATATGAAAAATATAATGGGACAATCTAATTCTCCTTCATCGGCAATGACATTTAACCAAAGAAAAGTTCATGGCTGGGTATTATTGGTCTAACAAAAATAAGTTCTAAAGGTCTCAGACTTTTTCAGGCAGATATGTACAATTTTTTATTTATGAGGCGACACGTTTTTCTAACTGTTTCATTACGGCGAGGAAAACATTTTTCGGGTTTTCAAACTGATAAAAATGAAGCAAACGTTGACCATGGTTTTCAATCATTAGACTCCTGAGCAGACCATGCTCTCGGTTGTTCAAATGAATATTACACAACCAGTTGGTGCATTCACAAGACTTTGCACTCAACAACTCATGGGGTCTTAGATCAATCCAGGTGCCAGAAAGAAATGGAACACCAAACCTCTCCGTCCGGAGTTGTTATCGTCATTTCTTGCACAAAAGTTGGTCTTTCGGTAGTCAACGATACAGTCTTATAAACGAGCAGAGTCAGTTCTGATTTTTAAAACATCGACCACCAGCCGATACCGAACAGCACGGCTGTTTTCCAGCTTTAAGGCCGCGAGAATATCCGCGTTATCAAAAAATGTCAGACCTATAAACTACGAATTCATTCGTTGGTTTTACTGGCTGTACATTGGTGGGAGTTGGGCGTTTAAGTTCACAGAATATAATACATGATTCTAATTTGAAACTCTAATAAAACAGACAGATTTTGAAGAAGGTGAGCCATACCTTCACTGACTCGTTGATACGCTTGAACAAATCGCGATCCTCTAATTCTGATGTCTCTACTGATTTCTTCGTTTCTCCTTGGTAATTCAGAGCAAAATTAAAACACTGTTCACCGTTAAAAATCTTCCGAAACAGCCTTGTAACAGAATGTTCAACTCAAAATCGTTCACCCCGTGGTAGAGTACCATTTGGAGCTCGTTGCGTGTCTGCCTCTGATGATTGCCATTTTGTTCAAGGAAACGGTTTTGCGTCGCTCTCGTTATTTTATTAGAGAATTGAATGCGGAACGCTGAATCGAATCATAAATCGATGTAAATCGATCACAACTCACCATGAGTGCAGATAACTTGCGTGGCTATGCAAGGCCCTATCTCCCCTGGACTCAGTTTGAGTTGTGGAATAAAATAATAAGATCAGATGGAACAGTATGCCAACGTTTTTGTAATCAAACCAATCATTGTGTTGTAAAAAGGTAAATAATTTTCCTTGCGAGGAAGTTAAAAAAAAAGCAATTAAATTTTTCGCCACACTAATGAGATGCGATTCATGGTGATTTCTTCTTCTAGACGCACTTGTTTTGTCTACCCTACTGGACCTTCAGTTAACTGATTAAGAAAGTAACTGCCTGATGTCACACGTAAAAATGCTTCAGACATGTCCGGTGATCTTTATTTTCCAACGGACTTTTTCGCAGATCAGTTGAAAAGAATGGGTAATTTCGGAGGGACGCAAGCGTGTTATTTATACTAAGATATCTTCCACTCCAATCAAGCATCTTGCTTCCAGCAAATGGGCAGTAATTAAATTGGAATACACGTCAATCAACTCTCATTGAGAAAGCCATCATGATCTGTATAGCTGTTCACAGATAAAATGCTACTCGTCTAAATTCACACATTTGTGAAGCTTTGATTTTTTTATTACATGATTATCCACGAGTGCAGCGGGAAGGGTATATTCCACAGCCTGAAAGACTCGCTGCTCTATTAGTGTTGGCCGGCAACTTGATCCTGAGATTTGGAGTGGATAAACATAAGGCCCTCATAAGTCACATGTGTAGACGAAGGTGGATCCCAGTCTACCAGTGATGGGGTTTGAATCTTTGATCTTTGAGGTGGTAGGCAATTACTCTAAACCATTCGGCCACCACAGGTTTGTGTAAAACAGACTAATCATGAAGGGGACATAAAATCTTAGAATTATACTGAGTGAAATCAGTGAAATATACCCGCATTTAAACTCGTACATTTTGGACAGTAGCTTAACGACAAGAGAGGAAGAAACTCTTTTCCTGTTCAGCATATACATCATTCAAAAGCATCTCCTTCCTTTTTCTTATCTTTTTGTTTACTTTCTTGTATTATATAATAATGGTACTCAATTTTAGGAAGGGGGAGGTGGCCACTTTGAGGCAGCCAACTGGAGTAACCCGCAGTGGAGACGGGATTCGAACCCCCGGGGTGGAAAGGATGAATGCCCTCTATGATGATCGTTTGACCATCTTCGGCGGCTGAGTTGCGGATAGATGAGTTGCTCGCACTCCTTGAGTGAATGCGCTACTTTCCAGTATTAACCACTACTTCATCAGATTGAAGGAATTTACTGGCCAAGATAACTGTACCCCACTATACGCGGTCAGAAATACTTCCACTCAAGCACAATATTGGATTTTCCACTCAATCTGATTTAACAGACCATTTGTGTCAACGAATTCTCTTCCAACCCAAAATACACATCCATGCTGGCTGGCAAGTTGCTCTTAATTGCGCCCTTCCAGCGAAGATGTCTACTCCTTCTCTGTTCAGTACCAGCACACGTTCCCCATTTGGGAAACTGTCGAATCTAACACTCCTTCTTTCTTGTATTCATGCTCATACTTGTTTGGTTTGTATACAAGAATCGTGATTAGAAGCACAAATGAATGACTTACTCGTGTCAATAAATGGCTTCAAAATGTCCCAGCAGGACAGGACCTCTACTGGCATGAAGGCTGGATTCGGGGTGGTCACATAAGCCAACCCCACCTGGTGTGGCAAGTCTGAAGTCGTGTACTCATACTCGATGTACGGTATCGTTTGTTTATTTATACAGGGCTATCATTAAGCTTCTCATTACAAGAGCGCTATGATAACAAGCTTATACGTAGCTTCGTTTTCCACACAGAAGGCTATTTCATCTTTCCTCACTTCGTATGATTTAACTGGTCTTCGTGTTACTTCTACCAGAGGCAACTCTGTCTTAGACAGGATTATCACCAATCATCCTGAATTATTCTCCCTGAATTTGTGTGTACTTATCTCAACCAGTGATCATTTTCTGCTTCTTCTAGGGCCTAAGATATACTCCCGGTCTGTTTTCCACTCTTTCAGCCAAACCAGCCAAGTAGAAATCCGTCTCCGAAACTTTTCACGAGACAAAGCCCTCAGTAACAAAGTCAAACTTTTCGTTGAGACGGTCAGTTTAATTTCGACATGCACTGCCCCTAGAAACCCTCTTTCTCTGTAACAGCCGTACCACTTCTCTGTTATAATCCTTAAGAAGAAGGAAGGAATATTTTTACAAGGCCCGGGATAGTTGTAAAGTAAGAAACTTTTCTGCTCCATTAAAGAAAGAAACTAAACCCACTGACTAGCAGCATGCTGGTCAACACCTATGTAGCCATAACAGTAACCGACTATTGTAAGACATTCAACTACTGTGTGGAGAGAAAACGAAACAAGTATCAGCAGTGCATTCATCTACCCATCAAACGACTCTATGATTTCATTCATTCCAGAAGAGGGCGCACACATTACCCCGTTATTTATGGAAAAAGTACTTAAGCCTCTTCTTACTCGCAGAATAACCTCAGTTATTGGTCCTGATGGTCTATCGTCAACACTTTTGAGACATGGTGCCGTTGCTCTGGCAGATATATTTATTTATTTCTTAAACAAGTCTTTGTGCTGATATTCTATTCTCAAATGTTGGAGACTAGTCACCATTGTTCCCATACCCAAATAGTGTGATTCTGTTGTCATAGCTAAATGTATTTTGTCCCATGGTTCTAACTTTATCTGGTCTTAAACTTACAGAGCATGCCATTCTAAAAGGTCTGAATTCTCCTACAAACTCTCTAGATGACCCTTAGGGTTTGCCTATAAATCAGACAGGTCCACTGTGGGTGCTATCGCTTCCTTAGTCCACCAAGTAACAAAACCCCTGAACGGATCAGCGAAGTCGGTGCGACGAGCTTTTCTAGATTACTCATCTACCCTTGATTCTATTCTGCGGTCTCCTTTCTTTCCTTAAGTGGAAGCTTTCGGCAGTCCCACACCTTTATTAGCATGGTTGTCCGATTATTTCGCCAACATAACAGTCCACACGAATAGGTTTTAAAACATCCAAACCCTTGGGGAACAACTCAGAAGTGCTTCAGGGAGTTCCGATTACCCTCTATTTATTTTCCACCTACAATAATGATCTTCTATCCAAAGCTCCTGCACATTTAGTTTAATATGCCGGAGATGTGACCCTTTGTCAGCCTGTTTCTGTAACCCAAGTATTCAATAACTTTTCTAGTAATCTGTTTCACATTTACGATTTCTCTGTTCGACCCGGTTTAACTTTGAATTTGTCTGAAAGCTTTGAATGCACAGTTGCCGCTTTTCGATCCACAGAACCACTAGCTAGATTGAGGTCTGTCAAATACTTAGGAATCACTTTCGATGCAAATCTGAAGTGGTCATCTCACATTTTAAAACTGTGTGGAGAAACTACGCCGGCCATCTTACCAAATCCAAAAGCTTTGGTGTTTGAATGTTACACAGAGCTATTTCCATTTTCTTTTACCAGTGTTTTTCCTGTTCCTCTTCGCTGTTTCCCTGTCATTTTATGGTCTGCTGACAATAGGTTTCAAGGCTCTTCATCAAGGTTTATCCATTATCACGTGGGTATCTTTATTACCCTTAACAGAACCATCTGCTAAGCTGTGTGAACTACTCCTGGCCGCATGTGAAATGTTTGCCCACAAAATCCTTGCGAACAGCACTCAGCCCTTACACAATGATCTATCCAAATGTAACTCTCTCGCTTCTACACGTTCCTCCTTTCGATCCATAACCTCTAGCATTACCATCTACAAAACTTCTACCGTTCCATATCTGGCCCAAATCCCCACAAACCGGGCACGAGCGTCGGCAGAATTTCTTGGCAATTTTGGTGTGTAATCTTTCTTTTCTCATCTCATTGATTTGATCAGGTGCAAAGTTTGAATCCTTTTTGACTGAAGTGTGTACTTCTGTCTACGCAAAACTCTGCTTAAGTACAAATAAAAAAGCACAATATCCTGTGGTTCAACAAACGACTTGAAAATCCGACCCGCATACGAAGCGTTGCCAAAAACCAAATGAAAGTCGGAGCTCCCAAATGTTGGCTTTAAATTTCGATATTAGGGTTCTTAATGCGTTGTCGTTCTCAAATCGGTGGTAAACTCGGTTATATTCAGGTTTGAGCACGTCCGCCTAGGTCAAGAACTCATGTGAATAGATCTATTCACTCAAATGAAGGCAAATTTTGCCTCTTTTGTATTTAATACTTCAGAGATATTCATGACACTGCTTGCTAGCTCTCATCGAGAAAACAAAGTAATCGCTACAAGAACTGCTACAATAACAAAAATAATCTCCGTATAACATATTACAAGACGCACCAATTTTCGATAAACCCAGAACAGATTTCAGCTCTCATACGTTAAACAGTCCATGAAAGTTGCAACGCTTCTTGCTGGCTAAAAAAGAGAATTTGTCAAAATCTGTTAGCACCCTTTCAATGTCTAGTAAGCGCCGTCTATTTGATATATATATATATATATATATATATATATATATATATATATATATATATCAGTGATTTCTATACGTTACGGAAACCGATTCCTTGGGGAGAATATTTAGGAGGGGAGGAATAGTCTGAATCTCTTAAGAGTAAATAATCTCAGTCAATGTTTACTCTGATTTTTCAAGTGACATTTCAGATAGCTGCTCTAATATTTTTGTTCTGAAGCTTATTTAGTTTAGCCGAAAAAAGCAAATCGGCACCTTAAGCTTTTAAGGGAAGGTGATTTGAGGATAGCACCATGTGAAACTTTCGTAACTCAAAGGTAGAAACAAATACATCGAGCAAGTAAATTTATACTTCCAATCGTGATTTGTTTCGTGATTCATTGAATGAACCGATTTCTATTAGTCTTCCTTATCATGTGAGAAGGGAAAAATATTTTCTCACTACCTTGTGCAAACTTTAAGGTGGATGATGTTTTCTTCTTAAACGTCACGGCTTGCAGTCATCGTACTTTTATCGTATTTTCGGACACAAGATCTCATACACAGCAACTGATCAAAACAGACTGAATAATCTCGAAGTCTTATGGTCTCCACCTTTCCAGCTCCTTAGGCCATTGATAAATTCTGTGTTACTTTGTCCTACCCTTTCTACTGCGTCTGCCTTCTGGTATTGTAACAGCCAAAAAGAAATCGAGTAAATTCTCCAGCTCCTTCGATTGCAAGACACTTGCTTGCGTTAAATTACAATGCTGACCTGACCCAATGTTTCAAAGCTTTGTTGCGCAATCAAACACCGAAACTATTAGCGTTCAGCAAAGCGATTCTAATCATGAAGCTCCAGCCAGCACCCTGAGCGCAAAAAAAGAATCTAATTCGACACCGTACACCAGAAAACTTCAAATACTTTTGTGCAGACGTTTTCAATCATGCAACTTTATATATCCCCACGAACATAAATCTCACTGTTGTCCGGGTACATACTGATCTGCTCCTGAGTCGCATATTCAACAGTGTGAGTTTTCTATCCAGTATTGACAACAGTCCATTCGAGCAACGATTGATCAGTGGCCGCATTTTTAATTACATTTGTAAGACAGATTTTCAACTATTAGTTAAAGTGCCGTAAATGGATGAAACACGATAGGTAACCTAGTAGAACCCATGTAAATGTTATAGCTCATGGTGAAACGCAAACGTTGCTTACCGGATAATCACAGACGAGTCCCTATCTGGTCATCCGGGATATGACTCATGTAGCAACCGGTAATTTTCAATTAACGCCAATTCGAATTCCCTGTAAATCTTTTCCAAGATTATTTATAACGATACCATACTAATAATTTAACTTAATAACAACCGAGCGATTTCAAAAGACTACTTACTTCACTGTTAGTTTGTCTTTCCTTATTTGGATATCAATAACTCAAAAATTTGGAATTAAACTAATTCCTAATAAGATATCCGAATTTGGAATCATAAGTGATGTAAAAAAATCAACCGTTAGATGTTTGGCAACTTAAAACCGTGCACCGTGCTTTCATACTCCGACCAAGCTGGTCAAGTAATATTAGACAATCAGCGCTATACCGTAGTCGCAAAATAGCCAACAAGAACAGTATCAGCAGGTTCTGGTCGACATAACTGTCAAAACATTCGATGAAGCCCACTCTATGCTTACTGACCATTCTGCCCGCCTCCTACACAGTCTGGCGATCAAAATCCACAAAATGGCAAAGCTCCGACATAAAAGCACAGACGATTTTGGTCTACGTCGGATGTCTAGTTTTGCGAGATATTACAATTTTCTATATCCAACGAAAATCGATTTTAATTCTCTTTATTTTTTCTTGCCGAAAGTGGTCTGATGATGTGGACATTGACCCTGATTTCCCAAATCTCGCTTTTCATTGGGACAGGAAAAATCTTGTAAGGACTTGGCCTAAATGTGTGGAAGATTTGCTTCTCTTGTCCAGCTGCTCCCGTGGCCTTGATTAAACTGTCAAATACGGCTTAGGGAGATGTTTCAGAGACAAGCTGCACTATACGTCAAAATTTGAAGCACATATTGACCTCATTCTCGTTGACAATACAAACTCCCCAAAATATGTGCATGAAGAAGCGTTTACATATATGGTACGGAGTAAGCACCATCAGAAATATCGCTTTAGCTATCAAAGGGTGATTACGGAGGTATAAAAATCCCATACCTTACCAATAAACTGGAAACCGATGGTCATGAAAATCGCGGTGTGAGAAAAATTGTGCCGGAGGTGATTAAAGAGAAAGAAAAAATAGGTAGTTAAACCCAAAGTGTAGAAAACAGTGATCGTGGAGTTCGTAAATGGGCATTGTGCAGAGCAATACTCACAAAGACTTTGGGGAGTTCTTTAAACAGAACTTCGATACAACCTTTGTTCACTGGATTTGTGAATTACATTTTGTACTCTCTGGTTAAAATAAATCTCCCGTTAGAAACGTCGGTTGTTTGACTGCTTTGTCCGTATTTTATGAGGCAATACGGAAATATTTTTCTACCGTGGTTACTGATTCGCTTTCTCCGAAATGATTTACCAAGTGAGTAGAATGCACACAGGTATATTCCAGCTTTTCCTAGTCATTTGTGCTGGCCTTCCGCTCAGTAAACTTTTGTTTCTTAGCCACAAGTGGTCTTGTCAGCGTTGAACACATTTTGACCAAGAGCACTGCCAGACTGTGTTCTTGATTTTTTTATGAAAGAATCGAATCAACATAGTTATTCACAAGAAATGTGGGTGAGCTACTACCGCAAATCCGTTCAACACGAGGCTTTTTGAAATAATAACTATGTACTCTGCTACTTGACTAACTGGTAATCGGGACTCCTAATTCATATGGTCCTTGCTGCTTAACTTCAACATTGCAGTTCCATTCTGCATTCCGAAAGTGTTCAGTTTTACGACATTATGTCTCTTCAATTATCGATGGGTCTTCAATGAATGTTCCCATCGAACAGTATTGATGCAGCAATTTTTCGGTCATTTAGTCAGATAAATTCGTGAAAAAAGATTCGCTTCAAATAGGTAATGTGTTACCTCATAGAGCAAAAATAAACATTTAACAGTGCATCCGAAATGGCGTTAAAAGAATGGGCTTCCTATTTAACGTTACATCGTCCAGCAGGCGTCATCTACCAATGATCCACGCAAGCGAAATAGAAGTATGCTTGGATGCTTTCATTCTCACAACCTTTTCTGACATTTTCATGACTGGACACTGGTTCAAAAATGTTGACTACTTTGCCCTTCTCACAGTGCCTGGATGCTTCCACGGATGGTTTACTGAATAGAAATAGCAGAATTGCCTAATTTATGCAACGCTGTTGCGACAAAGTGTTCTAATCGGAGGAATGGGATCTACTAGGAACATATCACTTTTTTCTGCATTACTTCCTTTCATCTATCATGGGGAAATCTCCTGCGTGTTCCAGACAAAAACAGTTGTTCCCATCGGTTTCCAGACAACAAAAAAGTTAGAAAAGAGTAACTGATTGCACAAGTAAATGTACGCCATGGTTCAGTTCAGTGTGATTCGGAATAATTGAGATCAAGACAACATTTATCATTTAATCCCGGACAGTGACAACGCTAAGGCTGAATATTCTGTAAGAACACTGCGAATTGAGGCAGACGTAGGATCAGAGTCTCTACTTCAAAACCTCCGACTTGATTCAGGATACCTTTCGCTCTCACCGGGAGATAACCAATAAAGTATCACTAATCAGTAGATACCACGTCAGCGTTCTGAATGTTTTATAAGCTCTTCACAGCACAATTTCCCTGGTCGGAAAATTATGTCCAAGAGCAGGTATTTATCACTCATGAGGGGTCAGTGAGTGTTTGAAGAAGTAAAGTTTTGCCCCATTGCCAAGTAGTTAGTACCTATCTAGGGTCATGGTAAGCAGCTGAAATCTTAAGGCCAAAATAAAAACACCTTGTGACCCATATTTCCTAACAAGGATAGATGTGTCAGAACCGAGGTCGGTTCAGAGTGTATTGAAAAACCGATGCGCCATGTGGAATGTTACAGTAATATTTTCGTTTGTAAAAGCAGTCTTGAAAAAGGTTATCCGTGGCGACCGAAACCTCAACACCCTACCAAAGATTTCGACTATGCTGTGTTATTGAATAATACAAATTTACCATATTTCCCGTTGGTTATATAAAAGTTGATCAAACATCAAAAATTCTGATATTCTGAGTAAATAAAAGTATCATTTTAATGGATTTAAGATCACATAAATAAAATTTGATTCTACGTGATGTTCAACCCCATTTAAATTGAGCGCAAAGACTTAAATACGTTCTTAAAAAGTTCGCTGTGCTGCTTTCAAAACGGAACACTGAATGAGCAGAGCTAAATAGGTGTACATGTTCACCTTTTTGTAACATTTATTTACAGCTTTCCGATAGAGTCAAAAATATGACCCGATTAGGAATGATGGAAACGTATTCGGTAAAGATACCCCAACTAAAATCGATTAAAGTGGGGCATAGATCCAGGAAGACTTCTCGAGGCCGGAAACCTCGTGAGATACTGTGCTGCTCATCTCGGCTATTTCATGAAATTTGGCGACGAATGTAAAAAGCCAGCCTTCGTGTCCGTCACAAGTGACGCGTTCACAACATATGTATCGTTGATACAGTTCACTGGAAAAGTGGCAATCCTATCTGACACTCGCGCCATTGTGAAGCTTATAATTTCTTGCAAACAAAAACATGACACGTCTGCCTTATTTTTAGTGCACATTTTCCCGATTGTTTATCTGCCAAGACAGATGGTGTATCGCCCATCCAGAAACGGAGAATCTGTCGAGATGATTGCCACAAAACACCAAACAGTTGTTTGCATTCTGTTTCCGAAATTAAAATATTACTTTTTGTTAAGTTGTGCTCACCTATGTTCATAGTTCCGTAAGATTGCAGAAAAGTGGTTTTGGGCAATTTTTCTTAACGTTGCCTGGAAGATCGAAGCGCATGTGGAAAGTTTCATAAAAAAGTGAACAACGTGCTTTGCGTAATTTACCGGAGTGTAAACTTTATCTTCTAGAACTCATCTGAGTGTGTCTACAGTGCACGGTTTCTAATCTGTTCACAATAACGGAACGTGCGCATCAAGAACGTGAGTGAATGCCCCCCTTAGAAAAGACCACGGAGGATTATTCGTTCACCCACCTATCGATATTACTTAAATCGAAATATTTCAACTCACGACCCCAGTGTCATCATTCTCGAATGACCCACAAAAAATATCAGCGAATCACGTGAGCAATTCTTCAGCAGACTTCTCTGACAAGTGCACTCACTCACATTCCTGACACAGGAATTAGATTGTTTTGAATAAAATACACAGTTAGTGTTTGAATGTAAAGACGAATAGACAAATGAGACCGGTTAGGCTTGCCAGATGAGCGAGAATAACAGCGAAATCCGTAGCGTGCTTCCGCCATACTTCTTTCACCCATCTATGGATACTATATGCGCAGCAACTATTTCTGGGCACATTACCGTTGGAAGCATCTAATGGCAATTTCTGCTCATGTTTATTTCGCCCGAAGTCGCATCTCAGAACAACAGGAAGCCAATGACTCTTTCGCTTCTTTCGTACAATCGGTTGACATGATTACTACAATCAAAAATTGAAGCAGTAAATATCGGCTGTGCACCAACCTCGTTAGTGTTCGAGCCAGCCAAATCAACGGTAAACATGACGGTGGAAAAAGAGAAACTCGGACAACCGCTGACTTTGTTTGAATTGCGAATAGTTTTCCACAGCAATACAACCGGAGGCTGAGCGTCAGAAAAGTGAAAAAACGGTTCGTGATTAGAGCTTTTCCGTGTGATTGTGAACTGACATCAAGTTCAACTGTCACTATAAGCCGCCCAAACATGTATGCAGCTGTCATCATGCAGCCTCCGAGTTTCCAGCACTTTGTCTGCTCAGTAACCGTGGTCTGATTTCATTGCAACTCAGTCCCAAACCAGCATCAACTCTTCACCCTTCCGGCGTGTTATTTACCTTAATTTGTTTATATTTTAGACCCTCGTAGAGAAGAAGGCCTGATATCAGTATTCAATTTGAGATGTGGTTAGTTCGAGTTCCCGATCAAGTCAAAGAACTGCGAGTCGGCGTAGCATCTAAAGCTCGTACACAAACTTGTCACATTACTGTGCCACACTAACATGCTCGAAATAAAGAAATAGAAGCCAATAGAAAACTCTTCAAGTGTCTGGTTGGTGCTATCCGATCGACTGTATTGCTCACATCAGCTACCAGTAATAATATCAGTTCTATTAGTTCTACTAATCAGGTACTAAATTTTGTGGTGGAAGTTGACCTGTGAAGCAAGAGGTCTGCAATTTGTGGGTCCATACACAGAAACGAAAAATAACCTCGGGTTAACGGGAATGTCGCTGCTAGCGTTACACAGGCTTTCATTTCTAACTGCGTGTTACCAACTTTTGGCTGAAAGTCAGTTAACAAAAGCTTCTTCCCCGGAGGTGCTGAAAGTCACTACCAGGTCACCCTGGCCGAAGTTCTCACATTGGGGTTACTCAGAAAAAGGTAGATAGTTTCAAAAATATAAATTTTACTGTACAGTGGAAGTCCAGAAAACGAGTCTTCCTGGTGAAGCTCACGTCAAGAGTGATGGTATCAAACATACAACGGCAGATACTGACAGCTAAAAAACTGCCGACGATAGAGAATCATGATACGGAAATGAAGCATAAATTGTGTAAGAACAAGTGTTGCGTGCATTGCACTGCGAAATAGCAACCATCAATCATAAGGTTCTAAGTCGTTTTGTAATTACAAGGTAAAAATTTAAGACAGAATCATTTATACCACATTTTGATACTTATTGTAAGGCGATGATTATTCTGCAAGCTGTGCTATTGAGAGCGCATGTTTGAGTGAAATAAGGTTAAAGCTGGAAAAACGGCTTATGGTAAGATTTCAAAATAATCTATAAGAGCACATCTCAAAGAGACGCATTATCCCTTGGATTCATGAGCTCCATTTTTTCACATCCCATTTCTCAAAGTCAACCGGCCACGGTTAATTTGCTTTTCTCGTCAGCTACAAATCCTGTTACGAAGTTTCTGTCCATTCTTGGTGCTAAGGCTTACAGTAGACTTCAATATAACACAATCTATGCGCAAAACAAGACAGCCAAAGGCAAGCCCTCTCATGGACTTTACGTAAAATGTATTCAATTCAGGGAAACTTACCGCTAGATTGATGAGCAATCCAAGTAATAAGGTGACCATAAAGAATAAACAAATTAATGGATTCGAATAATCTCTTAAAATCTCAAAGGTACCAGCTCTTCTATCTATTTACTTCAGCTGTCCAGTTCACAGGAGTGTCTTCAGTCTGCAAAACGAACCCGATGGGAATTACTCGCTCCGACAGTCAGTATTTCCACGAACAAACATTTCATCGAGATAAACGTACCTAAGACACAATGAACTTATCCATATCAGGATATGCAACAACAGACGATACCCTCTATCTTCATTCACTTGTCGGCCTTCTGGGTCCAAACCAACCTTCACGAGAAGGATGTTATGACCAAATACGGTCAGCATGCAACAGTGTTTTTGAAAACAATGCTTTGCTTGTCGATGTAGTTTAGTCAAAATAATTCAATCTAGTCATAATAAGAAGGTTTCCACATGTCAAACTGCCGCCACTCTCTTGGCAGGCTTGGTGAATATATCCACTTGAACAGACAATAATAATAAGCGATGTAGTCCCTCGTCCATTACTGCCATTAAACCAACGACCAGAAACATTTATACTTGGTTTTTCTCCTCCAAAGAAAAAATGGCTATTTGGTCCGATTGTAAAAACCAAAGTTGGGCTTCGCGAATTTATCAACAATAAAGAAAACAAGAATGCTAACTGTAGCTGGAAAACAGAGTTGTTCCGGAAACTGCAGCCTACCCTCTGAAACTGATGGCAACGCCCTCTGAGCTAATCTCGTAATTCGAGTGTAATAGTGCATTCTGTCTCGACCGGCCCTGTGTGTAATTTTTCAAGTACACATAAGTTATCGGATGTTGGATGGATAAATACAGTGCGATTATATTTTACCAGTTAAGTAATCTGTTAGATCGAGTAAGAACGCTCACTTAATTCGGCTAGTACAAAAACCAGACTACCTGCTTCATTCGCTTTGGAGTTACTAAGATTTCGAGTGGAAACCCGGAGATTTTACCCACTAAAACGCCGACGAAAGCCATCAACAAGTTACTCGGTAATTTGATGGATTAGTTATACAGGAAGGCAGTTCATTCATCAGCGGATGGTGCAGAAACAATGCTCAGTCGAAAACTCATTTTTGTTGTGTCCAAGATTCAGTAAACAGGACGGAAGAACATATGCACGGTAGAACTGGTGTTCCGGATCAACGTTCGGCAAGCGCAAGCGTAAGCAAGTGCCACTCGGACAAAACAGTTAATCGATATTAGTCACACACGGAACTAGCCACTTGTGATTGGTAGAGAAGGACAAAGTAGTGTGTGACACCGACAGGCTTCGTACGTGCGAGTGCGGGGCCAACGCGAATAGAACGAATCACGAGCGCAAGTCAGTGACGCATGACTTCACATCACAACAACTTTCAAATGGGGTATGATCCATAGTGAAGTATACATAGTTCGTTTCAGTCACGAAAGACAGAATCGCCCGAGTTAAATCAAGTTTTCTCAAACCGGTATGACATCTTTTGCTGAACTGTTCTACTTTGAAAGAATTTAGCTAGCAATGTATACAGACTAATTGGGTTCGAATGATCTTGCTCCTATCTCAGTCATCGTGTTTTGTTTGCTGACCCTTCAAGTATTAGAGGACGATTTTCGCATACCGGATTCCCCTATTCATTGATGAAATTCCTCTAACACTTTCACTCCTATAAAAGCCCCAAAAAGTTTCTATCTTTCTCGTCCAATCTCTGGTCAGTTTGTAGGCAGAATTTCTCTCCTTCGCGAACACTTCTACAACCGACTCCGTAAGAACGGTTTAGTATGAATAAAATCGTCTCTTCCTACATGTTACCAGACAAAACTTCAAAGCCACCTTCCATCACACATTATTCCCCTAAATATAATTATAGTGACGTTTACATTAATCGGGTTTGGATACAGTTTTTCGTCATGGATTCCTTCTAATGGGAAACAGTACGCCCAATGACTCCATTCCTCGAATGTGAAAGCACACTTACCGGGCACTGCCAGATAGCGCTGCCAGGATGCGTTTGAAACCGCGGACCGCAGTAGTATATATATATATATATATATATATATATATATATATATATATATATATATATATATATATATATATATATATATTGGAGTGAACAGCAGGAGAGTTTCACATAATATGGTGCATCACGCAGTTGCAACGATCAGCTTATCATTGAAAACGACAGAAGAATGGAGCTAAATCATAAACCGTTGATATCAAGCCTGGATAGTCTGGTGGTCGGGTGTTCAACGCCTCTTAGTCCGAGTCCAAATATGGAATCGGGGGATGTGCACTGCAATTTGATGAAACAGCTGTAGGTTGCATCCACTGTTCTCATTTTAAAACTGAAAGCTCACACGGTATGGTGAATCATATAACGTATGTATTATTACACTAGGTCTGTATGTTTCACGGGAATAAAAAGCAGAGCGAATGGAAGAACGTCTATTCTGTAGCAGCAACGGAGAATACGGATAAGGTTCAGGATGTCTAGAACGATTCTTTTGAACAGGCAGATTTGCAGTACATCCCAAATGTACTTTAAAACTGAGTCCTTCTAGGGGCAAAAGGTAAGCTTGATATGTGTTTTTAAGAAGTAGCGGCAACGAAAAATCCGTGTGAAATTATTGGCATGATTAGACGATTTTACAAGCTTATACTAGTCATCAAGTTCAGTGTTCTTCTACCCCCCGGGGTGAAAGCAATCAGTGTGCTTTCCAAATAAAAACGGTCAATTAACTTCCTCAGTGTGAATAGCTCGAGATTTGTACTTGATATACGTCTGACTGAATTTGGACAAAAAGGTAATTAAATGAAAGAGCGAACATTTTGTAAGAAGTACAACCTCGGCTACGAGCAATAGTTTTCAGAATCATTGTGTTTGTAGCGGCGGTGGTTAAACTGTTATCACGGTGGGTTTCGGACTTTTCTGTCCCGGGTTTTAATCTTTGTACCACCGTCGGTCGCAGCCCCATCTGGAAGACTTTAATGGGTAGTGAACCCCCGGGAATATCCTACTGCTATTATATATGAAGAGAAAACAATAAATTATAAAACAGAACGCTAATGGTTGATAGGAAAGCGATTCCCCAATCTTAAGCAGTTAGAAAATATGTTATGCAGAGGAGAGCGCTATAACCAACAAAGCTAATGTTCAGAATAATTTGCAGACTCAGTTCGGGAATATTCATGCACATTCCCCATAAAACTATTTTACTAAATGCCTGCCTCTTGAAATGAATTTAAGAAATCTTCTATTCCCAGATATTTTTATCTAAGTGGTGAAAATAAAGTAATAAGTTTAGGGGACATCCTTACAAGCGAAAATAATAAAACCTAAGCTGTTCTAACTATTTTAGACTTACTAGTCTGTTATCCCACGGTATAACGATATTAATCCGCGAGAAGTGGAGTAACGTTCAGTTTACCTTTCCATGTGATATCACGAGTTCCTAGTTATAAAAAGATTCAACAGACGGCATAATTCATGAATGTTGGGCTTTCAGTCAATGACATATCTTGTTCAGTTTATGAGCCACTTGTCACTTTAAGTACGATTTTGCGTGTATAAACTAAAGGGGAACAATTCAACCATTCTCAAGAAAGCTACACGAAATCCTCAATTTAGATCGGTTAAACGGCAAAAGGATTCAAGTTATTTTTTCCAAGAAATGTCAGTGAGTAAGTTATTGGTTATATCTATGAATGTTTACAACTTGTAGTGACCTTTATCGTTCCGAGAAAATGGGCATTTTCGAGACACCATTTTGGATTTACTATCTCTACTAACTTCTCTAACACTTGAATTTGAAGGCAGTTTTTCTTCGGTTGCGTAAGTCTTACTGAACTGACCTCTTCGAGGTTTCCGTCGACCTGGCCTTTGACACACTTTCGGTTTTTGCCGGTTGTACTCGCGGGGTCCACTTTTCTCGTCGCTATGGATTCCGTTGTTGTTCCCGTGTATTTCTCGCACCCGTATGACTTCGGTGACACGACGCACAGAAAACACGATCGCATCTGTATACGGACGAGACTCTTCTCTATTCGTTCGATTGAGGGGATTTCATTGAAGTTTCTTTGCGAGACATTCGTAAAACTCCTGTGGAATGTATTCTGTAGACCGTCACTTTGTGCAAAAATTGGTAAGGATTTCTTTTAAGCTGCCCAGAAATCTGTTTATTTCATATCAGGTATTCCCCCCGTGGGTCATCCTTCTATTTAAAGCCAGTTTTATTACCACGGATCCACCTGCGGAAAGTGCCAATAACCTCACGGTCACTACGTTCCTTGTACGATCGAACGAACACCAAAGACAAGATTCTTGCTAGCCAGCTCCGCGTTTGTCTATGCATGCTTGTGTCTGCTTACCAGAGAGTTGGCATTTGAGTGCTGTGTTTAGCACCTGCACAATGGAAACATCAGAAGTTTTGTTTGTCACACTGAAAAACTAAAATAGCCACGTCATCAGCATCACGGTTTGGTGCATTGCCTCGAAGGTACTGCAGACACAGATGACGATACCAGTGGGTGTGATGATAAAGTTTAGGATGTTCTCAATTGTAATAAGGGTGGTGGTGAAAGCGCAGTTGTGGCAGTGACACTGATTCAAGTCGTACCAGTGTTCTGTTTGTCCAACGTGGGCAACACTCACGCTGGCATGGTCGGTAAGTCATGCACGCGGTCATTCATTTAACCCATAAACCTTAGGGTTTGGGGATCAATTTGCCCCGCTCCGTCACGACTGCTGACTAGGCCAGGCTGCAGTTAAGTCTTGCTTTTAGAAGCATTTTTTTTTGCACCATTACAGTGAGCTTGGTTGAAAATAACCATGTCAATCAGAGCTCGTAGCAACAAGAGAAAAAGAGGATTGTTATGAAGAAGCTCCTTTGTTTATCCTAAATATGACTCATTGATATCTCCTCGTTCAATTTTCCTCAAAATAGTTAAAAGCGCCGAGGGTTTTATCTCCGTGGCTTAGTCAGCATTTGGAAGAGCTGATAAACACAGGCTTTTAGGATTCATCTCTGGTCTTGCAAATCTTCTGTCAGTTCAGCTGACCTATAGCTGAGTAATAAACCATTCATGTGAAATATACCTCAATTTGCATTTATTCCTGCTTTGTAGAATGAAATATATAAATCTTCCTTTTCTGAGGTTATTCGTTTCGTAATGTGCGCATTGTATCTCTCCTCCACGGGCTGCGTCTAATTCATCATTCATCGCACTCTAATTATAGACAATATGGCGACTACCAAGTACTCGTTTGTGAGATAGTTATACCGTGGGCTCCAAAAAATGAGGCTTTATAGCCATTTTCAACACAGTTATTTTTTCCCAGAAAGTTTTAAATATTCCTTACAGAATGCACGAATTTCAGTGCTAACCACTTCGAAGAGATTATAGTCAGTCAAAATCAAATCAAACTCGATTTTTTTCTCAGTTCAGTTGATCACGTCAATGTTGATAAGGTGATGGATCAAGGATCATGGACAAAATATGCATCATACGTAAATATCGCAAGTACGATGTTCAGCACGCAATTCATCACTTGGGATTAATACTGAACCAGTTTACGGAATCCACCGGAGCACTGTAAATCCGTTGAATGACTGCAAGTGGACCTTAGTGTTCACTTGTGTCAATCACTAGCATAGATCCCTGATTCTAGTCCCCTGCTGAACCTAGCAAAAGCACAGTTTTGAAGATCCCCTAGCGAAACTTGAAGAAACCTCTGTGCAGTGTTTTTCTGCGGTCGCTCGAATACTGATACTGCATGGGAAACGGTGCCCGAAAATAAACATATGCATCGGTCAGACTAAAACGCGTGAACAAATATTGGTTAGTTGACAGATTGTAATGACACATTAAAATCTTTGCACTTTGGTATAAGGTGTTTCTATTTGTTATTCACCTTGAAATAAGCTGCTCTTATTGCATGCCAATCAGCTGGTTGACTGATATCATTTAGTCTCGAAGAACAGAAATTCAAGCAATTTCAGCACCTAAAAATAACGAACAAGTAGTTTGGGGAGACAATGTACATTCGGTTGAGGACGTTTATCGCACTAACTGACAACCATCTTTGATTTTTCTCAGAAACAAACAAAGGTGAGGGAAGATTTAACGTAATGTCAAACTGAGGATTACTACGAAAATACAGACGTACCGAGAGCATTCTGATCAATAAAGTTTATCATCATTGGTATCTCAGTTGATGAACAACACGAGTTGTGAAAATAAGGAAAGTCTTTTAGGGACTGGTAATCCGCCCCTCATTTCTTAGCGTCCTTGTTCTTCCAATATGAAAAATTAGATACACAAGATACTCTTTCATGAATCCCTAACTGGTTGAAAATTCCTCTCAAAACCGGATATTTCATGCCTTGTCTTGTTTTGATAATCAATTCCCCTGTTACCTTAGATCTTGCAATATACTCTTTACTGAGCGAAAGCCTACGAGGACGCTTTTTTACCTGAATCACATGTTTCATATCGCATTGCGTTCGCATTCGTGACTCTTATTATTCTCTATTAGCACGTGGATTTGTGAAAACTGTTAACCAGCTGAAAATAGCCTAGGTCATATTGATTAGAGATAGGAATAGGTAACATTTTAATCGAAATTTGACCAGGAACCATGACTACCGGATTCGCTATCCAAAACAAACCCTCTCGATGAATGAGCTGGTCTATTGCACGGCCTTTGACGATTAGCAAACTGCTTCCACCTGCTGCTTAAAAGGTCAACTAAAGACGAAGAGTTTCCAATATTTGTCAATTTCCTTGCAAGTGTTGTTAATTTGTCCAACAAAATAGAAACTCCTATTAATTAATCAAGGCTTACTAGAGAAGATTCAAAACATGAAGTGGGTCAAATTGATAAACAATTTTTGAACTACCCAGATGGCCAAGTTCTGTTCTCAGATTGATATTCCCTGGTCAAAAATCTCGAAACTTTAGTTCAAATACCCTTTCAATGTAACTGAATAGGTTTTACAAACCTCTTTTGTGTTTAATCTGAAAAGAACTCAAACTCTCCGTGGCATCGAATATATTTCTTTAACGTGAGAGAGATGGATTTCCATTAAAATCTGACGAACGTATCTTCCGCCCTCAAACGTTATGACTACGAATACTATTCACAGTAGTATCTCACCTCAAACAATGTAAACAAAGCCGGATATTACAAATTCCTTTTCATTAGAAGATTATTTTATTCTAAATAATACTGTGAATCCAAAATCAACAAGAGATTTCTCTAAGGCTTTTTGACCATCTCATGCACTATGTTGAGTTTTTTGTGTGCACATTAAACCTGGGCTTAACAGCATTACGGATTACAAATCGGCCCTACTTGTTGAGGGCGTTATGAGGCTCTTTATAAAATTTTACTGGACATTTTTGGGTTTTCCTTTTCTAATTGGAAATTAACCAAATTACCTATAGATGAACTAGGTGGAAAATTATGATATGTTTACAAATACGCTTTACGAAAAGTAACATATTTTCGGTCACTATTGAACATATTAGGGCCCTCTGTCTGCACACTACACATATCCAGTTTACTCCGTGAATATAAAGCCACCACGTTATAAGATGGATTTGTAGACGATTAGAGAGCACCAACTTCTATTTTAAGGCAACATGTTTCCTTTTGTGAGGGATTTGTTTTCTCAAACACATCAGATCGTATCTAAGCTCGGTACACGTTGGTCATGAAATTTGAACGATGATTTTGCTTTTGATCATTGAAAACAAAATCAACCTGTTTTCTTTTTATTAGGCCACGGGAAACATCAGTAATTCGATTAAGCACTTGTAAAAGTGCAACCACTGAATGGAGGGAAATACGCGCTAGTCACGCTCCAACCACTGATTAATCTCTTCGGTGAATAAATTTTTCAGAGAGCCTGGAAATCCTTCCACCGCAATCCAGGCAGCCACTCGTGAGCTTTTCCTGCAGGATGATATTAACATTTCCCGTGGTTCACTAATCACCGGTGACCTGTCAGTCTAACAAGTCCCAATGTTTTGAGTGTTAAATTATCACTTGCGATCTCGTGTTCTGACTTTCATATTCCCGTTGCTGTTTCGAGGGACATTTCATCAAAAACAAGTAAAGTCCTGAAGCAGACTGGTAACGTAAGTCCTAATGGAGACGTGTTTTTCGAAGGTATCATTCAGACACCAACATGACTGTTAGTGTAAAGCCAAGTGATCTGAGTGTTTACTCAAGCAGATTTCATTTGTTTATGAAGATGAAGGCGCGATGGCGATGACCGACTTTTGGTAAAACACCTTCATTAACTTCACATAATTGGATATTTTCCCACGAGAATGTTTTTCTTTACTGATGGGCAAGAACTTGTTGACGTAAAATTCAACCGACTAGTCTGCTCCCAATTGACACCAGTAATAAACAGGATGACTAGTGAATCAGTGTTCGCCTTCGGTTCCACTTTGCTAATTCTGATCTTATCGCAACAGCACTCAGATGTTCTCCGGGTGTCACTCAGGCTACACCATGTTCGCCAATTTACCCATTAGGTCCGATCGCCTACGCAGTCCGACGGATATTCGGATGAGGTTTAGGCACTGAGATACAAATGGATGGAAGGGCGATGCTGCAAAATCGAATTCCTGAAGTCTACCATCCGAGAATTGTGGGTTGTGCTTCAAAGCTAACGAACGGTGGGTCGCGGCTAAAGGATTGTGGGTCATGACTAAAGAATAGTGGGTTTTGGCTAAAGCTTGAAGGGGAAAAGGTGTAGTCAGAAGTTTATATTTTGGGGCTTGATTTGTCTTACTTATCTCGTTATCCGTAGGCAATCCGTTTAGGCTATGTAATTAAATTTGACTTCGAAAAAATCTATTTTTATGGAAAAGGAATAAAATGAAATGATTATTTATTACTCGGTATATAAGTCTCACAGACTTGTGCATGATTGATGTTTTATTATTTGGATCGAAGTGACAAACTCGGTCATCAGGTTCCGGCTTGAGAATTCTGCGAGTCAACAGCCAGGCAATTTCCAAGGGGGGTTGTGTGATCACTTTTCATGAAACGCTCTTGTTAATTTCACAAGAAATCATGTTCGGTTATTTTTAAACTACTCGAAAATCCTTCCTCATGTTGTTCTTTACATGTGGATAAGGGTTTCTAACCCATTAGATAAATTCGCATCTGTTTCCGGGGGAAGCTTCAGTGATCTCTATGTTTACATTGTGTTTAAGATCCAACAAACTAAAAACATGCGACGGTTACATGGTGATCCGCAACTGAGAGTAAATTACACGGTATTTGCTAGTTCGTCGAGAAATACATGCATTTCTGTTTCGTGGTTTTTGTAATAAAAGAAAGTTCTCCGGCGATTACTCACACATATCAGTGAGCTGTTGCAGGATGATGGCTGAGTAAACACCAGTAGAAACAAATGGGTCGAAGAAAATCATCCGTTTGGAAAATACCAGCACCATACTTTTACCGGTTACACCATTCGCAGCTATTGTTGTGGCCCACTTGAAAACACTGACAGCTTAGGAAGACAAGTATGGCAACCAACAACCTGAGCTACAACCAACACAAATATTTAAAACCACTGAGAAGTCTGAGTTCGCTTTGTAGCAACTGTTTTGATCACTGTGACCACGTTGTCAAACCATTTAGCGGTTTATGCATACTGCTTGTGTTCGACTCCTAATTAACCCTTAAGCACTGTGACTACTCGACCTAAAAGGTCCTGTTAAATATCGGTTGTTGAAATACTGGGCTAGGTACTAAATAACTGCGAATACAATCGAGCCAATTTAGTCGAAGTACAACAACCTGTTTCAGGGTCTCATCTCAGAAACGATCTGCGAAGACAGATCCATTTTACCCTTTTAATTTATCCAAATTTTGTTTTATTAGAAGAATTATACTTACAGCGCAGAGAAAGCAGATCAAATATTCTCCACATGATTGAAAATCCGCTTGAAGAATGTAAAGTCACTTTGTGTGAGTACCAGAAAGCAATGAAGAGAAAAGAACTACGAAGTCGACTCCAGAATAGAAAGTTGTAATTGGGGTGACTGTTTAGTGAAGAAATACTGCCCCTTGGTTTGCACTATCTGACTTCAATGAAGCAGTTCAGTGCGTCTCACATTTTCCCAGTTTCATTGTCTTTTAGGAGCACTGCGGCGTTTCCATCAAACCGCTTTGATCCCCAGACCGTTTATTGCCCGATTTACATGGTTGATCGAGTGTTCAAACTTTATGGTTATATTTAACCAATGAGAACGATGTAGGAAAATAGGTAAATGAAGAAAATATTATTCTACTTATGCACACGAAGACGTGGTCACTAAAATTATCACCAAAATGAGGCATAACTCACTGAACACCGCTTTATCTACTCTTGAAGCAAACGAGCTGTGGAGATGTGCTTTGAAAAAAAGAAGACAGTAAGCATGGGGAAGGATCAAAATGCCATGTCAATTGTATCATAAACGATACGGTATGCAAACAGCGGTAAACAGTCACATTTTAGTGTAATATATCCGGCGATTGCATTAGAAGACGAGGTAGGGAACTAGCTTGCTTTGAGCGCTTCACTAAATATCCCAAAAAAGCACAAGTATAACGAGACTAAAAGCATTACTCTCCATACACACATTCGAATAAAAAACCAAAGAGATTAGTCTGAACTACGTACCCAGGATCATTTCACTGTATCTTCTTGAAGTACCCATTGCAGTCACGATAACTGCTGACATGGTCAAGAAGTCACGAAAATAAGGAGACGAAGAAGTAAACAACTTCTGACAATAGGGAAGGACATCAAGAGATTAATCAGAATTTTTGTTACCGAGGCGGATCTTAAAAGACAGTCCGTTCACCTCGCATACATGGAACGGGGGTTTTGACTACAAACAGCCAGTGCTACTGCATAACTGAGTAATCGTCGGTGGCTGCTACAGCAGACGAACCCAAATGCGTCGTATGGAATAGCGCAGTGTCTCCTGTTCCACATGTGTTGAATGATTGACGATCTGGGATATTTTCCTTGCCCTGGCATAAAGCTGCTGCTCTTTGTTCTCTGTAACCACACCGGGATATATCCAGATACTCTGTAACGTAAATGCCCCTGTGTTCTGCCTCTGTAGTCAATACCCTTCCCCATGGATAGGAGCTGTTCACAACTTTGTCCCTAGCGGCTCGTTTTTATTTTTTTATGTTTGCACGTGAGTGCATTGGAAGGGTTACTTACCCCATTGCGACAAAGGCCCACTGCACTATTAGGGGTGACTGATAATCAGATCCTGAGAATGGGAGTGAAGCAGAACCACATAAGGTCCCAACAGATCAGGTGTGGTAACAAGCCGGAAAACAGTGGATTACTGTATATCACCAAAGATGACTGACGGTTGCGGGGTTCGAACTTCTGACCTTCAAAAGGAATATTCAGACGATCTAAACCACTTGACCACCACCGGTAATAACGTGAAGAACTACCGTGGCTGCAGTCCGTAATGTTTGAAGATACAACGAGATGATCCTGGATACATTTTGCAAGTCATTCTAGTTGGCTCCTCTAGACACATTTATATAGGTCAGACAAAACAAAGGGAGATGTAATAGTGACTCAGACTGAGATATGTTTGAAGACGGGAAAGCTAATAGTTAATAAAAAATTCACTTCTCTTGACCGCTGCGTGATCAAAATTAGTCAATTCACACAGACTCGTCAAATATCTTCCGGATCAATTTGATCACGGGAGGCCCCCTTAGATCTAGAGGTCTGAACGTTTGTATTGGAACATAACCGAACAGCAACCAAAGCTGCGGTGGACAATGACACGGCCCCTTTCAAACGTAACTCCGTGGCCGTGAGTGAGGGCCAAAATGGCTCAGGCATTTCCAATGATGGGCGTCATTTTACGAGAACCTAGTTTCATTATTGCTCCATATCATCTGCTGCCTCCAAATAACTAGAAAATGTTACTTTCCAAGTACGGAAACGAGGTTAATGAAATCGGAACAGCTAGTATGTGTACTCCATGCGCAGATTTCTCAAAAGGAATTCAGTAAAGGAAAAGATATCACTTCAGAAATTACTCTAGTTATAGCTAGAACTTGAAGTTAAACAGGAAGCAAGGTGCGTAATTTTACACTCTCGCGGTTGACATAGTTCTTTGAAAACTCTACACTCAACGCTGATCGTAAGATCTTAGTCGGCAAAGTTTTCAGTACACTTCAGATTGGCCTTAAAATCTAGGAATGGAACAAATAGAGTTGCGACCAGACAGATGTGATCCTCCAAGTGAAATCTGAAAATATTTCACTCAAGATTGAGCTAAAGTTGTCTTGATTTTTGTCCAATATATTCAGCCGGACATTCCTTGCAAGCGATTTTGTAAATGCAGTCGTTTTGGTCCTACAAGTTGAATGAATCCTTGGCTTTGGTGAAGTGGTGAGACAGAGTATTGTCAATCAGAAAGAATGTGTGGATATTATAATCGCTGAGACAACTTAAGACTAGAATAATGGAACATAAAGAAAAAGGGAAATACGAGCCCTCCAACACAACTGCCTTAGAGAAACTGGAGTGGGATTCAGCGATGGCTCTTCACGCCATAGCCGAGGGGCACAGTATAGACTACTGAAACACAAAAATCTTTTAACATGGACTGAAAACATGCACTGAGCGCTCGTATGCCGAAGCTCTGGCAATTAGCACCCACCCTGCATGCGTCAACCGAAATGACGCGGCAGAGACCCGAATTTGGACCCTACTGACATCACTAACACATAAGTAGCCCAAAGGTCACATCGACACTTGACCTCGTCACCACGAACTCGGATAATGGGAGTCGGTGTGACTAAAATCAGATCAATCTAATCGACGAAAGTGGTGATTGGAAGGTAGGTCGAGGTGGTCAGTCTATGACATGGAAAAGGTATGAAAACATTGACCAGTTGGCTCGGCCAAGTAGGAAGTGTTAGACTTCCGGGAAGGAGTTCACGAGACCCACCTACCAGAAGGTTGGGAGCATTAAGGGATATGGTTAGATTCCACGGCCTGTGACATAGTTGATATCGGTCTCCTTCTTTTCTTCATGACTTCCTTCCATTACCTCGTCTTCGACTTTTTCCCGATTTATGTTCCGACTATTTTTGCCTTTGGCTCGAGGACGATACAGGATAGCAACCTAAACCAGGGCATAAAAGTGTAATGTTAATCGTCGAAGGAACGGAACTAAACTGAGTTCTCGCTTATGCATACTTTTATGAAGGCCAAATTCCATAGTGAAGGTTTTATGCTTCATGAAATACACGCTTCCAACACGCGTGATGTGATTCAGTTGTGATCAGTTACTTTTTTAGTCCTTTCAATTCTAGGCGCAGTTGAGTTGACTTAAACTTTGTTTCCGGAGTCGGGCTTTCAGCAAAAAATTATCTATTTGTACGAATACATCGAATAGAGAATTTCAGTGTAACTAATACGACAGACACAAACTGTTTCTTTTTTCAATGTTATTCCACTACCGAGCCATAAGTTGATACTTAAATCTGAGTGCATTTCCACAAGTGACCGAAGGAGAAGTAGCACAGTCTAAAGATATCACGTGATGCCACGTGGAAAGCAAATGAACCATTTACTGCATAAAATCAAAGAAATAATATTTCATTTAGAACCGCCATTCTTTGAACGCTATCATTTCATTAACAGAACTTGCCGTGAATGATCAAGTGCTAGCTTTTCCCCATCTTTATCAGGTTCACTACCATTGATGTAAAACCATGCTAAAGCTCCACGTACCCAACTGAACAGCCTGTTTTGATCCTTCTCCTCTAACCTCGCTTTACTCATTTGTGAGCCAATTCTGTCACAGGACCAAATGAATCCACGTGGTTTTATTTGTGCTGTGCCTTTCCCTGCCTAATAACCACCTCTCACCTTCCAGTACAACACTGTGCAATAAAAATTACGGCTTTGCTATCCACAACATAAGACAATTACTTGGAAACACGTTTCTATGTGGTAATACTTTTTTTCATTTATGGATGGATTATGCTACTCCAATGAAAGAGAAACGGTGCTGTGATAAGCTGAAGTAGCTATGTCAGCCTAGGGACATTGAAATTTGTTTTACAGCTGTACATGAAGATCTGATCACGGATTTAATGGACTGAGCACTGAGAACTTCGTAAATGGTCTTTTATTTAAAGACTGGTAGCTACTCGTTTGTTATGTATATATAGGTATATATACTGATAGTAAGCAGTATTTGAATGTATGGAAAGAATCCCACGGAAGCACAAGACCGGCTTCGCTGTTGTAGCCGCTCATCAGCCTTGCGAGCCCGGTACTCCTGTGTCCACTCTTCATACTAGTACAGTCCGGTGTTATACCCTCGCTAGAATCTACTTTGAATCGTCTCAAGTGTGAATGGATATCCTTCATTGAAGAGTCCAAAAATGAATCACAACGGTGATTTCCGTTGGTTGTTCATAACTGGACCCTTCGAGGAAGAGTATCCATTCACACTCCAGACAATTCAAATTACATTCTATTGAAGATACAACACCGGGGTGTACAAGTATAAAGGTGACTGCGCCGAGGAGCACCGGATAAGCACACCTGATGAGTGGCAACAATCGCGAAACCAGTCGTGTGCTTCCGGGCGAATTTAGTCCCGTCATCCAGATATAATCCCATACTACTCATATCGAAAATCCATACTTGGGTCCTCGTTCTCAAGGTTAACCGTGTTATCTTACAAATCAACTTCGGAAGAATCACCGTGACATTTTTAAAACGGACTCTTCGTCCAAACACGATCCATTTGATTCAAATTCCATTATGACTGCATTAATTCATTTGGAAAACGCTACTCTTGTTATCATAAAAGACAAGCTTTTGCTCAGATTCTGCAAAAAACACCGTTTGAATACTAATACACGGGTTTAATCCTCTGTTTGTCCCAACACATTGTTTTCCTAGTCAAGAACGGTCTAAACACTAAGCACGACATTAGCAGTGTGCGTAAAAAAACCCGAATGTCATCGAAAAGCTTTCCATCTGTGGATTTTACAGTGAAACCTCTTTAGTTGTCCTTGTACAAGTTGTATTAGTATTAGCAAGTACTGATAAAGTTACAAAGGCACGACTTGATGTACTTTGATGGTTGGATCTACCGTGGTCGTTTGGTCTCCAGACAGACTATTCCGATACTGTTCTTTTTCTAAGAAAAACTGAAGTGGACGAAGATCACAGAGTGAGTAGAGAATAGATAACCTATTTTACGTGAAGTAAATATCACTTTCGGCCCATTCAGTAGCTGTGTGGTTAACTGGTTGCCACCACTGAAGAGCCTATGGCCGGAGAGCGCTATACCATGCGTGGACGAGGTTATACAAGCCACTGAGGGCAGACTAGAATGGCCTGGAGGTTAGGTCTTGCAACCAGAGTGTTTCGTGGTTCTCTGCAGTAAGCTGAGCTCTTTTACTACATAGTAATTATTTGACTATCGATAAGTATCAGTTTCGGTTCAATCAGTCTTCTAATCTGTTATTCCTCTTAGATTAGACATCCTCTAAATACTGTTAGTATAATATCTGTAATATTTAGGTGAAGAGACTTAGCGAATGATTTTGTTATAAAATATATGCACACACGGCCAATCCGTAGGCTGTGTCGTCATCGAGCAAGCCAGATCCAGTCCTGCTAGAGAGACTCGTAAGAAGACGTTGCCGAACTTCAAGCAGTATAAAATTTCCCTACAGCTTGTGCATCCCGTTAACACTCCTTCATGGGTTTAGGAAAGTTGGTCAGAGGTGAAGTATAATAGTGTGATCATTACGGTATACTTAGAGATAACGGGTAAATTTTGCAAAAAATATAGAAGTGAATCCAAGTTTCTCCCACTGCTTACTCCAGACCATAAATCATAACTTGTCTCGACAGAAAAATCATAAAGTGACAGTTCTCGGATGTACTTTTTACCGACCGCATGGACTCCTCTGTTATAAAATGTTCCATGTTGTGATTTACATTCATTTCTCGGGGTTTATTACCAAGAAATAGAATTAGCATCTCCATCCAAAACAGTTAAGAGCAACTGGCAGCAGATATCTGGACAAGACTTTTCTGTAGCTTGTTGCTGCTATTCAGGGGGGTAATAGCCGGTTAACGGGTTACGCAACTTCGACGCAGCAACACTCTCACTGTGCGGTATAAAAAAATGACCTGTACCAATATCTGGTCAGCTCAGAAATATTAGTCATACAAAGTCACAAGAATTGATGCAATTACTTTATCTTCACAGATGCTGCCAGTATTATTTCACTGTGGTCCGAATTGTGCTCTAAGATGAACGATCTATTTGTCATGGAGGTGATATTTGTATTAAATTTCCTTCCATTCGAAATCCCTTTTTCCATGATAACAGTCGAAGTATTCGATGGATAATAATCACCATCAGCTCTCATGCGAATGAAGCGGGCTTTACTTGATAGTGACTGGAGGTGCGTTTTGATGTGAACTCATACTGGGCGATTTTGGTGAGCGGCCTTGCAAACTTTTCCTATCAAAAAAGGTACTTCGTCAACAAGTGTGTCATGATCCAACTCTTATAAAAAGTTTGCTTTAAGTGGTTTTATTAAGTGAACAGTATCAAGTAGAAATAGTACAGGCTGAGATTGAGCAGGTAAGCTACATCCATGGAAGTCAATTGAGTTTCAGCGTCCTTTTTGCGTAAAGAATGAAGAAAAAAGTGCCTGAAAAGTTTCCCAGTTCTGAAAATTTACTTGTTCAGTCAAATTCACACACAACTAAATGACTATGAATAAAGTTTACCCAAAGTCCGCCAAAGGTATCTAAAAGTTAGTAGCTTCCAGTAATTCTTGTCAGGTTTTGAATAAAAATTCATCAGAAGAAAGCTGACTACGCGAGATTCGACGTGGTGGCTTGAGCAAGGAGCTAGATTTCAGAATGAAAATCTACATGTTTAGTTTTTTTCCAACATATGAGAATCACACTAGTTCTCGAAGTTGCCTTCATGGTCAGTAAGCTGGTCATGCTGATGGACTGACTAATTCATTATACGGAATGAAAATTAATGTGATATTTGGTTGTAAAGTTATAACTAAAAAAAACTGGAAACTGGTGTGCACTTCTCTTCTTCAGAACGAATTTCTGGGTTCGGAGCTCCACAAGTCGCCAACAAGGTATGCATCCGTTTGCCTTCAATACTAGCATAAAACCTAGGTGACCATTAGTAAACTGAATGAAAATGAGTATACTCCGGAAGGTACTTTGCAAAGAAGTCAAATAAATTGCTTTTGAAAAAATGCTCGATGGACAGCGCCGACAGGATAAACAATAACGACCTCAAGTATTGTGAACCATCTCCTCTACTGACCATACCAATATCTTTGCTAAGGGAACTCACCTTCAGAGAGGACTAGAGGTCAAAGGCCGTGCACCGTGCGTTTAGCTCGTTTCGAGAAGGGTTATTACGCTAAACCCCTCCCATTCTCCGATCGCTTTTATCCGATCACTCATATCTAAATTGTTCTGCGTGTTGTTGTCGGAAAACTTTGCAGGTCAACAAATTTCCTGATAATGGAGACGAAGTTTAGAGCTTAGATGATCCTCAAAATATAATTTTCGTACTTATTTAATACTTAGTTTTCGCTTTAAATGGCAGCCGAATAAAAAAGGTAAATTATGATAAACCAATGACATTTCATTTAGTCGGTCTTTTATTGCCCGTCAGGCCAGTACCTTTTGCGGGGAAATACGGCAAGTCTTTAACCTCACTGTTGGTAATTCCTAATAACCTGAATACTCGTCAACAGGAGATCAAACACATTTGACGCACCATAGCATACCATATCACATTGCCCACGGGTGTTGCTTCCGATGGATGATAGTCACTCAGCATGGGACTCCAGAGTTTTTCTTAGGCATAGCGCGTCGGAATAACTGGTCAACGATTTATTACTTCGTGTATTTGATCTGGATTTCAAAGTAAAATTAATTGCGCAAGAGTGAAAAACACGGGCTGCTTTATGGTGTATTTTATTACGAGGTGATTACATGGTCACGTTCTACATCTCTAAATTAGTGCATTTGGGTGTTCACTGTATTCCACAGATTAGTTGGAACAATGGCATATCAATCACAAAAACTTAAATAATCGACAAAACAAATGATGTACCAGATCCCAGATCAATTCGGATTATATGGAAAAAACGATACGCCATGTGATATGTTACAGTTAAGTGTTTATTGTTCGGTAACACAGAGTTTACAGTCGATTCGATTGTAAACCGGTCTTGAGAAAGTTTACTCGCGGTAACCGGTACGTCTACTGACTACCATCTTTTCCGACAGCGCCATGTTACCGAACGATAAACACTTACCTATAATCGACATAACATTTTAGAAAAATATTTTATTTCTCCTGTGTGACATGTCGGGATGCATATCCAGGCTGACATGGACCAAGTTTACCCCCAACAGAACGTGAACAGTCTTCGGAATTGGACCAGCCTAAGCTGATCTCTAGAGACAATGTGAACTCCAAAAGCTGATTAATAAGATGACACCGGAAAATACCTCGGACATTTCACAAGTGAATGTTACATTTTGGTGAATAAAGCAATGAGTGATCTTGGTTTATATATCACCCCCTCAAAAATGACGAGGTTTCAAAGTTCGTAGGCAAGACCCTTCATAGACACAAAATCCTAGTTTTCACTTTTAGGTCTAATAGATAAGTATCCAGTTTTACCACCAATCGTTGGTAGTTTGTGATAGCTATAAAAGACAAATTATGAACACACATAGTTGAAATTCAGTCAAAACAAAAATTTTATTCCTATTTTTCTAAATCAAGCTTTTTTCCAAATTAATTGGTGTAACCTAGTACGAATGTCATGATAGCTTTTCGGAACACACTGTGCCCAAGGAGAATATACACCAAGGTTAATTCAACAGTAGTCCACTTAATTAGTTCCATTTCTTCCAAATGCCATCATCCTAAACTTTTACCGTAGATTTCTATTGCGAGTCGAGCACCTTTAGCCTTTTTTGTCGAAGTATTGATTTGTGCTATGGTAACAGCCGATGTCGTCAAGCAATAGCCCGGGAATATATGACAGTTGGATTTTATGTGCAGCAAAACTGGATAATGATCCTTGTTGCATTCAATACTGAACAATACGGGATTCACAAATTAACTGATAACCACGAAAACCAAAGCGGCTTTCGTTATCTTGGGCAAAGTTGGCAAGCATTCATTGTGATTTTAACCGGTAAACTGGTCCTGAAATGATAGTGCCTTTGGTTTATATCGGACTCGGGGATTGTAGTTGTACAGAGACATGGGATAATTCACGCTTTACGTGAATCACCGGTATATTTGAACAGCACGGAAATTTATTCAGTCGCATAGAGAAAAAGCAGACGTTTTTGCACCGCTTTCAAACATGCACAGTTAAGCATATTCGATAATTTGCCTGATGGTCAGGCCATAACATTAATAATGGTCACACAAAGCAGACGAATTACTCGGATCGGTGAGGCTTTAGGCATAAGTGACCAGTACCCTCTTTTTTGTCCGTCCATCTTTTCATCGTTCGTACTATCTGAATATCAACTTGTGTCTCGTGACTAGACAGCAAACCAAAGTCATGCATATGAAAGTTACCAAAAGTTATCATTGTTATGGATAACGGTATTTCTTTGTTAGTCTCCCGGTATTTACGCGCATCTTCGGGAAAAGCTGACATTTAATTGAAGTAGAAAAAGAGTGACTGTGTTTGACTATCGGGTTAGTTAATGCAGAATAACAAGAATGCACTAAAACCAAAGAAATACGCGTATATCACTTAAATTGTACTGGCTGCTACGAAAAATTGCAAAACAGAAATAAATTCTTGATGTAGACTTAAGTTGAGTCTACGATTACGCTTGTTGGTAATTGACTAGGATAAAATAAGCGTCGAAAATAAATTTGTCTACTGTGGTTTCATGTTCTGGCCAATAAACGAGTTTGTGTATAGCGTTTACCAAATCAATATGAAGATCACGTGATCTCAGTGAAAGTGGTACATAGTTCCGAAACCACTGAGGTTGCTTTATGGTGTGTGGTGTAGAAAAAGTTCCTCAAAATGGGCCTTTATTGATGACTTTTCAGTTATATTTTCCGGGAGAGGAATCATAGTCAAGGTCACTCCGGATAAGAGAAAAATGGCAAATAGTTACCCAAAATCATTCAGTTGACTTAGCCATCCAAATGACACAGCTCAGTTTTTGTCAAAGCATTCTAGCTGGTAAAATTTCGTGTTTTTACGGGGACTTACTGACCATTTCGGTGTGCCTCGTTTATGCTGGATGTTGCAAAAGATTGCATTAAGGCGGTTTCTCGTAGCTCCCGTTCTCAACCGGAAATACTGGGTTTTCCTGGTTCTTTTTGATAACTCCCGGGTCAAGTTTCCTGCTATACTTAACGAGAGTTAACAGATAAATATAAATAAAAGAAGAATGAGGGGGAAATGTACTTTGTCACTGAAAATCGTGGAAGCCATGGGACAGCTAAAGCAATGAGAACAGATATGACGCGGGAATAATGCGGACGGATGTGTTTTGATAAACGGTAATTGCAAATTACTTTTTGTAATTCGTATTTTCGACGACATCTTCGCTTGTCCTACTCGTGAGTAGCGCGTACATGCGTCATGAACCTCGAATACTTGTGATCCAATTCTCTGTTTTTACTGTACTGACACAGTTCAGATTTACCCCTTTCCGACGTATGGTGCGTGAACATTTCACGTTATGTTCCCGACTCGATTGTTCTAAGATTGTTCATTCCCCTTGTAAGAAAATTTTGAAGAACTTTTCACTCACGCTTCTTGATCCACTATCTGTACCGCAACCGTGCTGGGCTACAGTTTCGCATGACTCCTTGTTGAGTGGACCGGTTATGACCGCACTGTCCCGATTTATCGGATAACTTTCTGTACTGTTGTTCTTGGTTGCTCACCTGGCTAACCACGAAATTACGATAAACACGGTTATACATTTGGAATTTGTTCTGCTGCCCGTAGCCGTGTACAGCCCATATCGTGCGTAAAGCTAGTGAGACTAAGTTTTCTGCTATACTAGAAAGTCCAAGTAATAGGGATACCTTCTACATTAATCATAACTACCCTTTCGAAATTTATTAGTAATAACCGTCTTTTAGTTGCTTGAATACTATGCACTATTTTTATGAATATACTGAGAGCACCAGTCTCCTGGCTGGCGGGAGCAGTCAATTCCACCATTTAAATTGGACCCACGATTTGTATGTTACTGGTAGTGCATTGTAAAATCTCCTAGCAACCTTTATAGAACACACTACTCACTCACACCCTGTACATGCAAATAGACTGAAGGTGAAGATGATTGTCGGTTAGAATTTGAGTAGTCAATCTGTGCCTCAAAGTATACGGGGATGCCAGTTATTCTTTAGATTAGTAAGCTTTAAGAACAATACGGCGAAACTCAACCCACTCAGGGCGTGCAAGCAACCAACGTAATAGAAGGAAATTTACCATCTCTTCTAACACTCCTTGTACAAAGTAGATTCTGTGGTTCAGAAAAATGAGATACTTTCTCGAATGTGGTTTTTATCTTTCACTCCACTTCATACGACGGTATTGCCTTTTTTAAGTGAAGCCAAGCTTGGCGAGTTACGCAACTGTGACAAGGCACTTTGATTTGTTCCGTTAGGTCTGAGTAAGAGCGACAAACAGAACCCTCAATTTTACAACCAACGTGGTCAAATTAAAAGCCACTGATAATCTCCAAGGTCAACAGTGAGCAACCATTCATCCAATTTCCCTTCAGAGGAAAATAGAGCAACCAGTGCGCTATTCTGCTAATCCTGGTTGTTGTCTCATACCTTTGGAGGTCAGAAAATCGACCTATCGCTGTTTGCTTTCCCCCTCCTGAACACAGCAAAATGACTATCAGTTAGGTCAAAATCTGTTTTCAAACGGACAGCAGCTAACTTAAAGAGCAGAAGTAAAGTTTTATGCACTTAACTCCTGGTTATCCAAATGAGCGAGGTAATGACACGCGCAGAGTGATACGTCAGTGAAATACCTTTGGTCAGTATACCTATGGATTTATCGACCTTCTTTAGGGGTCATTTTTCAAAAGTTTTCTCATTTTATGTAGAAGGGACAGAAAGTTCAGAATTGTTGTTGCTAGTTTCCTCTCTTTCTTCCCCTAATAATAACGGTCTGGTGATAATTCGGGTTAGCTACCTTCCGTTAATGCATATTATATTTGTCCTAGCACCGCTGAGCAGTTCACCTCATTCACACAAAATCGGTTGGCTCCACCCACATGTTCTATTTTTATTTCGACTTGAAATTCTGTTTACTGATGGGAGATTATCCGTAGGATTTTCCTCTTTAAATTGGTTATTTTTTGTCAAATTGTGGTTATCAGTGCAAACCGTAGTGCGCTGTGTTCCGGTCAAGTTCACAAAACAATCTCCGAGTTGTTTCATTTTGAATCTGGAGCCGTGAGTATTCGACTCTACAATCCTCTCCTGTGTGCTCAGAAACAATTTGTGCTAGCACTCAAACTTCCATGGCCCACTTCTTGTTCCCGAACATGTGTACAACCACTCAAACATTCCTCACCGTGAGCAATTTCGCACGCGCTCACACACGTGTTGCTTTGAGTCATATTTAATATCATGTATCAGTATGATTACGAATAACTGGAAACCAGCTTCTTTGCCATGCTGTATTGTTCTCTGTGTGTTCTTTGGGGTTTTTCCTAAATTTTGAATGTGAAAAATGAAATTCCTATCGAAAGCATATGTGCTTGGAGGTCAGTCGGAAAGATAGGCAAAATACAATAATAACGACTCGATGAACTGTAACTCATATTGGCGGTTTAAATGTGAGGTTGATGAATTCAGTATGGAACTGTTAGGATTTATCAGTCATGTGGATAATAAAATACTTTTAGAAACAACCGGAGGTAACTTTCCCTTTACTTGGACAACACTTTCTTGCTCAGAATCCTGGCACCAAAGGACTTGTGATAATTTGAATTAGAGCGTCGAGGGTAAACGTCTAGTTCGGTAATAACATTTTGTCCATGAACTGCTACTTTATCACCACTGGTCATCCCGGAAGAACTACAATCATCATGCTCGCGTTCCACGAGTGACTAAACCTTCGTATTGAAGACAATTTGACCACGTGGTTTACCCATTTACAGTAAATCACTTGGTGTTATAGAAATAAGTAAACAACTTGAATCTTACGATATTCGAAGCCACTTGAAAGATTAGTCCTGCTACGGCAGTTGAGTTCTGACAGAGATGGTTTGTTTCGCGTCGACCGATGAGTTTCATGGACAATGGATGATTCATACGGTAGTACTCTAAACAGAATGTATTCGAATGAGCTATCACATACCACTTAAAGGCGCTAAAATACTCTGAAGCTAAGAAGATAAGAGTAAAGTGACTCAGTTCTTTGTTCTTCCAATGGATTCAACATCAAAAAGTTACCTGATAATATAATCACAAAAAAACGCATTACTTAGAACATACATCAAATATTAGTGTTGCCCGTGGCTCAGGCTGATCATTTTCATAAACACCTGATAGATAAATTTGGCATTTACGCTTCCGAAACTCGGCAATTTCTAGCTGGTAAAATGGCACTTTTAAATTGGTGGAGTCAAAATATCATTTGCAGTTAGTCACTGTAGTCTGGCACTTTTCAGTAGAGAATTTGTTGTTTCATCCAATGCAACGACTGAATTTGACAGTATGTTCCACGCGTCAGATATACGTATCAAAACTCACAATGAGAAAATTTGGTAGCCTATCTTTTCAATGGAAGCAGAAAGTGAAATGACGATGAATGCCAGTGGTCTTTTGTGTAGTGATTCTGTCGTCGGCATCCATTTCCAATTTTAGTGGGAATAATGCCTGAAAAACAGTCACAGTCATCGTATGAACCTACCACACAGAAAGATAAGACAGATTTTTTTGGCACATTATAATTCAGTGAAGGTTCAACTCCACTAACCTAGTAAGAATTGAATCTCTGTCTAAATATCCATACCTGTAGACTCACACATTCCCAAATCAGTTACGTGCTGGTCCAGGTAGCACTCACAGGGCAGCGCGTGATAGGTTGTCTTGACAACAAAATAATAATTTTCCCCGGGGAAGTCACCTCATTCAGGAAGCAATCAATTAACATTCACATTTTCTTACCATCCAACAGTGAAGGATACTTCACAATAGGCTGACTTTGCTGCAGCAAACTGGTTGGAACCCAGCGACTAGACACTGTCGTTAGCGCAGAGACTTAAAAAAGCCTCATTCTATTCCACGTAGGATTTTCATATTTTTTTGCTTTATCATCACTCCCAGATCGATTGAACAATTCATACGAATTCTATTTCATTCTTATCTTCGACATGTATGACTTTTACATCTTCAAGATGAAAAAACAAAACAATTCTTCTTACTTCCCTTGAATTTACTATATAATAATGCGCAACAGCGAAACCCTGCCAAATGGGGAAGTGACCGGAGGTGTCGGAAATCGAACCCGGCACCTTACCGCCCAATGTCAATGGCGATAACCTTTTGACCCTCGCTCGGCCGGAGTAGGGAATGGTCGGAAGACATCTCCAACTGCAAAAACTACGCACCTGAGCGAGCCTGATTAGGGATCTTTGCAGGCTTCAGCTCACCAGATTGCGTTGGAGAGACTCCACCTCCGGCCAGGGAATCTGTGATCACCCCGGTCCCGGCGCCATCGAAAGATTTGTGTTGACCGGCTGCAGAAATCAGTCGCACGATAGGTAGCTTTGCCTTATCATGATCTGAACCAGGGCAACTTTAATCTGAATTATTATAACTCTACTCACTAATTTGTGCGTACCAAAGCAAAGACCTCTGGAGAGTGCGCGAATCCTAAACCCATTAGAGGTGAATGTGTTTTCCCCATTTAGTCTCAGCAGCCAATTTTCCGTCCAGGCTTCAATTTTTATAGTTTGCTCGATCTTAGTTTGCATGGGTTTAGTTTCGGGAAGTGCAGAGAAATTAATTTAAATAAAACAAAAGGATCAATTTTACCGTTAAAAATGTATGGTCACTGATAGATGAATGATGTTGAAGACGGTAATAGAACGGTAACAGCAACGACAGAATTTTCAGTTTAAACGGTGTTTATTGTACATTTTAGTGACTTTATTTATGTACATTGTCCATCTTGAGTTTCACACATTACCCGTCAAATCAAAGTTATTATTGGATCATATTCTGAGTCCCTTAAATTCAACCAGAGTCCCTTTGTTCACTGTCAGTCAACGGTCAGTGCCGATTTACGGTAAAGGGCTATGACATGTTTTGTAGTTGATCAGTGAGTTGACAAATATAATCATCCCTATGCCTCAGCATACACGCAGGTAGAAACCGGCTGTTTTCTACTGTCGTTGAGGGAGCAACCGCTTACAAATACCTAGGCAATGGAAAGTGTTACTTTGAAAAAATTGCTACAAAGCGACTACATAAGTATGACTAAAAACAATATTTGACTCCCATTTGGCGCCTGTACAGAGCGCAATTAAGTCAAATTCATTTCATTAGTCATATTACTGACCATAGTTAATGAAAAATGTTATCATTAATGTTATGGCAACTAAAAACACTACACTGGTCGTGACACTCCACATGTCACCCTCGTTGTCATCAAATTGGTAAGCCCAATTAGTTGTTAGCTTGAAATGTGAATTCAGGGAATCGGGAAGTACAATGTAAGGCCTATTATCTGAGATGTTGGACATAGGAGCCACTTTTGTAATCCTTACTTCTTGCCTTGTTTCCCGGAATGCTGCATCATTCCGGTTGGCAAGACTGAGTTATTCTGTTTCCACTTTTCTAATTCTACTTCACATTCAACTCTGGCCAATCAAAAATTTTGTGTTCTTTGATACCAGGTTAAATAATTTAAACGCGAATAGTGAAAGGCAAGAACATTTCTGATCACTTTCCGTTGTTATAAAGATTGTGCATACATTAGTTTTTAAATCATATTAGTGAATGACAAAAACCACATATTCTGTATCTCTCACTTCAATTTTTTACCGATGGATTTACTGAAAAAGCACTTTCTATGGAAAAAGCTAAATAAAGTTATTCCTAGGGGAAGCTTCTCTGCTCACCTCCGACTGGATGTTAATTAGTAACACCTATTGCTTCGCCATCTCTCAGAACTGACTTTTACCAAATGAATAATATTCTAGACCTACAAAATCAAATAGCACTCACTGACCCCGTGCAAATGCTTACCTTCTACGGCTCTTTTGTGCTCCGTAAAAGGACTTTGTTTCACTTTCACCTATCCAGTGCAGATAAAGCACGTGATGAAACACCCAACAACATCAGATCCCGTCACATATTTGGTTGACTTTATTTCATTTGGAGCACAGGAAGCCGTGAAAGAAAGCAACTGACCACCTGAACACAAATTCTCCTGATAATTGATTTCACAATCCATTGTTTTAAACACCCTTCGTTCAATATATTTCTTGCAAATGAAAGTCATTTATCTGTAACTGACCAGAAGACTCCACAAGGGTCATGTCGAGTATTTTCTCTGTCAAGTTGCGTTCTAGATCCCAGCAGAGCCGATCACTGAAACTGAAGTTTACATTGTGCTTAATAACCCCGATTCCGCAGGCTGTTGTATCAAAAATGAAGTCAAACTTCTCACGTTATGAAGTTCACTGAGAAAACAGTGACACTTTGCGGCCGATTTATGCGGACCGTGGTGAATACAAATGATTGGAAATAGAACAGTTGTGATATACTGAGAACAAAATTGAGTGACGTGCAAGCTTGTTTTCAGTTATTCGTACTCATACCGATACATGAAATTAAACAACTCACAAAACTGCAAAGGGGAACCGCAAAATATCATTGGCGGGGAAAATTATGGTACAAACTGTTCTGGACACTAGTCTTGGTATTTTTTTACCAAAGTGATGCCCTAATTTGGCGACAATATTACATCGTACCCACAAAATAGCGGGTAATTTATGATCACACAGACAGTTTGAATGCGCATGGCTTGTCAATATTGTCCGTATGCTGGTAAATATTTTCCTTCATGGAGTCAGTGAAACGAAGTAAGTTGTATGGTCTGGAAATTGTTTGTTTATTTTGGTATGTTTGCTAGACATAAACAACTGTCTAAAAGTGAATAGTGAAGAACCGCCCCACCGTTTGTCATTGTATATGAAATCCTACTCCAACATGGAAGACGGAATGGATTAGGGAAATAGAGAACTGACTTTGAAATAAAATTACATTTGACACAGAAGAGAAAATGCCTTGTGATTTTGGGTGAAAATTTACACTTAGCCCATAACATTTTACTGCCGACTGGTAATTGAGATTAACGAGAACGGAAATTGATTTCAATGTGCGTATTCGACGGTCCTAAGTAGCACTCAAGATAGAACTTTTATCTTCCCGAGAAAATTATGACACTATTGCAATCCAATGCTAACTGCCTTCTAACGCGATGCAACTAACAACAATCTTTCTCCATTCTTCAATCCCAGCAATATATACCGAACCGTGTAGGTAGTGGAACACTAGTCTTCTTGCGACTGAAAACATTCACAAAACACCTACTTTGGAGAGGCGTCTAACGAATTACCGCCATTTTTTTCAATAATGCCTATCTCCTGATTACGAAGGCAGCATTTTATCAAGAACCGGTTCACAACGATTTTTAATATGGGTGTTATTTCTAGCTCATAGTGAGGATTTTTATGCCTTTCTGGTTCTTGAGCTTGTTATGTTGGTCGCTGATGTTTCACCACCAGCCGACGTGGTATCAAACCTGGGCAACGAAGAAGCCACCTCATCTACGGATGAAACTTTGGCAGCCTGAACACCAAGATCCATGATCAGAAACCTATGAAAAACAATCTTCTGAAAGAAGCAGTTGAGAAAACAGAACAATAAGCCCACTAGAACGACGTATGTTAAGCTGAATAAGTAGGCGAAATTTGCTCATGTCATCTGTTTTGTGAGCAAACCCGAGTTATGGTAGAAAGTATATCGGTGGGCTGAATTGTACTCCGCTGTATGACAAACGAAGAGTGTAGTTGAGTGGGTTTAACTTAAATTTGTAAAAGGGAAGCCGAAAGTCCGGATAGTTGCCAGCTAGAAAACAACAGGAAGTTTGCCAATCAGAGCAATAAACGATATTAACAGTTCTTTTCAAACCTCGGCAGTGCCCGGGGGTGATCGAGTGGTTTAGAGCGTTTTGTTACCACCTCGGAGGTCAGAGGTTCGGACTCAGCCACCATCAGTTACTTCGGTGGTAAACAGTAATCCACTGTTGTCTGGCTCGTTACCATACCTGACCTGTTGGAACATCAAGTGGTTCTCCACTCCAAGTCTCAGAGCCTGATTGCCGGCTATCTTTAATAGGGCCGTGGGCTTTCGTGGCTATGGGGTGTGTGCCGCTTCCACAGCTCTCAAGCTTGGGCATGCCATAAAAAATGATGGAAATTATTCCTTTTTCGGGGTAAATAAAACAAATGAGTAAATCAAGGTTTGTCTAAACTCTGACACTGTTAATACACGTTACTATATGATTCCAATACAGATTTCTTTGTCGGTGGTACACGATCATTTCTCCGCCGACATTAGCATTTAGGAAAGCCGAAGAAGGACGAAAGGTTGATGTTCCTATATTGTCAAAGGAACAATTGAAATCTGTTCCAGAGTTCGTCATCCACCCCGTAAGTTATAGTTTATGAGAAACTGAGAACACCAGTACGATCAAAGGGTTAAGGCTTATCAACATACATTTGATACAAGAAGCATTGTCACGCAAGGAACACATATTGAGTCCATAACATCTCAGCACTGTGAACATTACGATTTGGCGAAGGCCACGAAACTTTTTGTGTGACTGACTTCAAACGTGCTTCTTTTGCCTTTATAGTATACTGTCATGTGCGTTATATGTAAAAGTTAACGAAAGCGTGTTTGTTGACACATGTCTGCGTGATCTGTACAAAAATATGCATAAATAAACAGTTTAATCAGGGAAATATATACTTGATCTCTCTCTGACTAGCGGTTGTCAACAGTAAGGCTCGTATTCTAATGAAAGGTCAAAATAAGGGAAACAGACCAACAGGCTTTATCAAGTAAACTGAAACATTGTGATATACGTCACTGCACCGGACGGACAGAAAATGCGAAAATTAATAAGCTGTCAAAAAGGCGAGAAAATTCGAGCAAAGATGGAGAATGGTGACCGTAAAGAGTGACACCGCGTCGCATACTTCATTAGTCTACATCTACGTGGGGCTACCATGTCGAGCTGTTGTTTATTCGGGGGTGGGAGGGGGTTCACAACCATAAAAACAATATTACCAATCAGCGAAACGTTCACCTTTTGACCGAATCAACGAACCGTAATGAACCGAGAACAAGTAATTTTTGAACCGTTTTCGTTTTGTTCGTCCTACCTCACAAAGTGCTACTAAGCAATGAGACGTGAGCAGGAATCTATATAATTGCAAAGCTCATTTTGTTTTTGAATACTCAGCCGTGCTACACTTCCTTGAAAGCTACCGAGATCTGATTATGCAAAGCTTCGCTCATCCGAACCTTGTTAACTCCAGACATGCCTTCCATTTGGCTACCTACAAGCAGATCACGTGACAGTCTCAGTCCAAAAACGAGATCAGTTCTTGGTCCCCAAATCTATTCTACTCGTAAAAAGGAAACTAGGAGTCTAAACTTTGGTTGGAACCTGTGATTCGTCTTCTATTTCAGCTTTTATATGTAATGAGGCCTCACATTAGTGTGGTGCGACTGAAAGAATCTCTGTTCCTCCTCAGCGTTGATGCTTGGAATGCTTTGGCATGATGTTTTCTATCGTGGTTCCATGAACAGCTTCGAAAAATCAGTTTCACAAAAGCTGTAGCGCGCAGCGGAGACATACTATTTGGAAAAGCATCTTCCTCTGAATGATTACGCCCAGGACATGAGCTAGAAAGTGAACATTTGTTTTCACTTGGCCTTCCGGGTTTTACAATGAATGAGTTTTGATAAAACAGCTATGAGCGTATCGAGTGACCCGCGAATTTCTGAGAGAGCTATAGGGCATGGTGTTCACAAGTGTGTCTTCCCGTCTGCCCACAGGTAAGGTGAAATTTCTCACATTTTAATCAGTATCCATTCTTTGTTCGATCTATTCACACCTAAAACAACTCACTGAATACCACGGCTCCCATTCAAACCCATGTTCTGACCATTGGATTAGTTCCTTACTGATTACGATAAACATAATATCTGAAGCCTCGTCTTACCGGTTGTGATGGAGTAAGTAATCCCCTCCTTTTGGTATCTCCAGCTGCAAACACATTCGATGATCAAATGACTGATACTGGTTGGTTGTGCAATCTGTTTGAAAATGCACCCAAAACACAAGCAAACAACTTCAGCGAATGAACATTTCACTTGCGTCAAAAAACGTGTTTACAAGCTATAAACAATTCCTTTTGTGCATGCTAGTGCTCCCAACCCAAGTACTGGGGAATATCAGGCAGAGGTATTACTGTGATAACATTTCTTGCCTGCGACTGATTGTCCTTGATATTACTGGTTCTTCTGTATCACTGAAGTCAATAAATTTCAATGTTCAAGGCGACAATTAGTTCGGCCACCTCCAGCAGCAATACTCCGAAATGTCAGCTTTCCACACTCCCACACTACCAAACTGTATTTGCAATTATTTTCAGTTTGAACAACAATATTGTTTCTGTTCATCACTTTCTGTTTGGTTGAAATATTAATAGTCCCTTTTTTGAACAAGGCTTACCTTCAAGTTCTGATTGTACTCTTCATTCTGTCTTCCACTTCTAAGCGAATATCCCTGCTTTTCGTCAAAACTTGGTCCACAAATCTCATCTTACTAACCCCTCTACACATACGTTTCAACTCACATAGCCAGGATGATGACATTGTTCGGTGAATCAGTAATTCTATATTACTGGACTGGCACTGCAGGTCATTGACGACTCTTTAACTCGCATGTCAACCCTCCTCACTGGAAGAAATTTGCCGTCCGACTTATCGGCTCAGGTCACAGCAGTGATTTGGTCAAGCCTTGTGTAAGCACAACCAACCCAGGTCGGAAAGCAAAAACTTGTTAACCGTTGAAAAACTCCCCCCCCCCCCAATATCATCCTAATCCTCGATGGGGAAAATAAACACGCATGCACCCTTGATATTGTGCCGACTCCTGACTCCTTTGTCTCCAAACCTGCCTCTATCTTCCCCCTAGCGGCATCAAACCACAATCCTATCTCCTTCTCTAATGATCCCCGCTCCGTAACCAAAATGCAGCTGTCTCGTTTCGTGTTCTGTTGGTATGCATGCACTGACTGGGAAGGATTCCTTACGTCTCCCCTGGCGTGCCTGCCCTTTTTAAACTAACATCTCCAATTTCAGGGTCGGTTTCAGTCCCACAGGTTGAGTACGTTTAAGCCCGAGCTTACAAGTTCAGAAGGCAAATCTCCTTGGAAAGTTTTACAAAGGCAATTTCTAAACGGTGGTTATTCTCACGTGCTTTAATTCATTACTACGATGGGTAAGTGCGTAACAAATGTTTGGCAGTCAGTGCTGGGTCTACGGATAACTTCGGTAAGCATTAAACCAACTAGGCTTTCATTACCATTCCTTGGGTAAGTCGTTTTTTGGAAACTGTTCTCTTCCATAACTCCTCGCATCCTAAATGTGTCATTTAACCCAATTATCGGAATTTTCACGAAAACCTGAACAGTGTACGACCCAGTTTGTTTGCAACTTATTTGTCCCTCCAATTTCCTTGACTCCGATTTTCCATAACCAACGCGGTCCGATCTTTGTCCTGTTTTGTAACCAGGTATGCACACTTGGTGCTACTTTTGCCAAAAACATGCAGATATTTCGGTCCCAGTGACGTTCTGTTTGCTGTTTCAGAACAGTGACTGCCCGAATTTGTCCTCTTATTGTGTAATCTTCTCCTCCGGTTCCTTCTAGGATGTTTCCACAATACCCGAAAAAGCATATATATATTTCCCATTCTTAAAACGGATAATCCTGGTGAATATTTCCACAAAATTCTTTAGATCCGCAAGTAGCTTTGCTGAGATGTGGAATGCAATCCTTTGTTGAACAACCACTAATACAAGCATTGTTTCCGTGAAAGTTATTGGTGCCCAACTATGATCATCAACAACTGATTATCGCGGCGAACCTCACACGAAAACCTCCAATATATCTTATTAGGTCTCACAAGGCGTACTCTCGACTTTAATTACTCTGCTGTAATTTGTCACCAATCTCAACCCGAGACTCTGAAGCTCCCTCCAAGACAATCCAGTTTTGATGCTTATTTTTATGGCTTCCTGATGGCCGAACAGAGCGTTTATCTTGCAAGCATTGTAGACTTCCATAGACAGAGTCATCTTCGAGAGCATGTTTCCATGGCTTTTCTCACAACATACCCAAAACAGTGTTTCACTGAGCGCTAAAAATCACATCCGTGTGTTTGCCGATGATACGTCTGTTTGCTCATTCATTATATACCACAAATTCTATGTCTTTCATCTATTTTTCTCACGATCATGATGAACGGTGTGCTCGGTTGAACTCAGACTTGAATATCTCTGTTGCCTGGAAGACATAACCTGGTGTCGTTATCAGTGCACCCAAAATCTATTCTCTTTTTTTCGTGCTGGCGCTTTATTGTTGGCCAACCTCAGTCTGGTGGAAAGCTTGCTGCTTTCCACCCTCACTGATGGGCTTATGAGCTGCAACTTTTCCCATCCGTATAGTAATCCTAGATTATTCTGAAACCGTCTCCTGCACCGCATCAGAAATCTCGTGCCGTTTGTGAGCATAAAGTTTCTTTACCTTGTGACAAATTACTGTTCTATCCCTCTGGGATTAGCTACTCTCAAACAATTTAGCCACATTTGGGATAGTACTTCCCTTCTCTCTCTTCTGCACATATATTACGCAGTTAAGCAACTCACCTCCATACCGCTCCACTCGTTACTTGGAGTCGAAAGCCTTTATCTATCTTTGAGGCAATTGCTTTACCTTTGCTCTTCTATTGTTAGTACCGTAGGATGTTGTACGCAGTGCTCTTCCGTGGAGATTCCACAATCACGATCTGCGAAGACTTAGGAAAAAAAACTTGATGAGTCAGAGCTCAGTAAGTGTAGAATCAAGCCCCATTACTTACACCGATGTAGACAGAAGTGGTGACTGCAGTCTGAACACGCTGCTTTACTATGCAGTTCATCTATCAGATATGATATTTACGCATCCTAACCCCCAAAGCGTTTGTAGTCGTGAATCCTATTATCAAAAAAGAAATCTTCCTAGCCAGGCACTTCTCAAAAAGTTGTCAAATACAGCTACCTATGACCACAGAACCTTGGGACACTAATAACTGTTTTCTCATTTTTATAACGTTCCTCCTCAAGGATGGTATCGCCATGATGTTCTTAGCACGGACTATTCTCAGCAAAACCGTTGTACCAAAGAGTTCATCCCCTTTAACGTGTCCCACTCCAGGTAATAAGAATTTCTGCAATAAATCGCCAAAAGTTCACTCAGTAACTTGGCCAGCTACAGTTGTCTGAAACGCCACGGTAACATAAAATCGTTTCAAGTACCCTGTTTTTTGCATTCCAAGCTTTCAATCGATTGGATCGCATCGGCGGCAGCTTCAGTAAGATGCGCGGGAGTCTTGTCACAATCAGTCCCTTATGACTGCTCTCGAGTAACTCCGAGAATCCTGCATAGGACTATTCTGTCTAAGGCATGCAGTTCCCATTTGTTTGGAGGGTTTCATGAACACTAATAAAAAATGCGACAAGATACGAGACTGAAAACGAAAACCGACACATCAGGTTCAGTACTTTAGCAGACCACCAGGCTTCGCTCTGCAGGCGGAAGATGTATCTAAAATTCTCTCGTTTTGTTCATTCTAATATCATCCCACTGCAGGCCGGTGAAAGACACAGGTAGTTTTTTCAGACCGCCGTGATCGGGGAGCATAAAATGAGATTCACCATTCTTGCTGATCTGATTTTGTTGATGCTCGGTCTAAATCCGTCAGAATAGGTCCTGCCGCAACGAAGAACATTCAATTTAAATAGTTTTACAGGAAAAATAATATAATGAGGAATAGTTGCTTGCTACCCTCGTGTTATCCAGTATTACGCTCGCAAATATGTTCCAGTCAAGTAAATTAAAAGAAATTCTCTTTTCATGATAATCGTGACAAGTACTAAGTTCTAATTGGTTTAACTATAGCAAAACTTGATCTTAGAATTCAAGATGCGCACACTATGTGGGAGATCTATTTGAGTTATTATATTTTAGTGTGATACCGTAAAAACTCAAACAATAGAAGCGAATATAGGCTTCACCATAGTGTTGGATGGAAAAAAGTTAATGAACCCCACCCACCCTCAAAAGCCTTCTTCGGATGAGTTGCTTTTCAGGTACTTATCACGAATGATTTTTAACAATTTGTATGACGCTAATTCTTAAAGGGCTTTTCGATATTGAGAAAAACGGAACACGCAGTACTGCAAATGACATACCTTGCACAGTAGATTACCAATGAGCATGTATTGAATGTGGTATATTTAGGGCTAACTGGTACACCACCCAACACAGGCACACGAGTTGATATCGACACATTCGGCTTCCCGAGGGTATTTGTGTTACCAGACAAACAAGTCAAAATATTCAACCCTGATGACCGGCTGCTGCCTTTGAATTCTTCGATCCGCATATATTACGTATTGCGATGGTATTTGTCATTTTCGTAGCACTGGGAATGTGAAGCCTCTGGACATTAGAAATAATTTTCTCCTAATTCCATCCCACAGGACTTAAGGTTATATAACATTCCAACAGAACCACTCAAATATTTCTATGATGAAAACCACTGTAATATGAAACAGCTAATAAGCTTTCAGAAAGAATGAGAAAGTGTCACCTGAAGAAATTGATATGAAATACCATTTCCAGGTTTTCAACAGACCTGCATCTTTGTTCGGACTGACTTTGGTTCCACAGATTTTATGCCATTCGCTTTGGGTTATAAACTGTAGTCATGCTCAACGGGATCCTTTCGACCTCTTATTCTGCTTCAAAGACCTTCACACAGTATTAGTCTTTTCATCACTCATTTGTGTGAAATTACAAAATTTTAAGTCCCTAAAGCCATATCAAAGCCGGTTCTCCTAATTTTCTAGTACTAGTTCAGGCACTGAGGATTTTCCTCCCTGGGAAAGTTTTTATTGACAAAGGATTTGCAACATCTAGATCGGCGCCGAAAACAGGAACTTCATACGGTTTAAATCCATCCAGATTTGTGTAAAACAGTCTCATTAAAAAACATCCAATCAGCTTCATCGTGTACCCCATAGTCCGTCGGACTGATATTCCTTAAATATTCAACATTTCAACAAATGTTCTATAGATAATCAAAAACTGGTAAACGGAGACTGAAAAGCTCACGATCCTAAGAAAAAACAATAGACGGCGAAAAGTTCAGCCTGAGTCACAAATGTTCCACCAATGCATTCTTAACGTTTCTTCTCATAGCTCCCCTCTAAAAAGTACCTGAGAATACTTTTCGTTCAAATTCCGCATAACAAACTTGTTATCCTCTTTCGAAAACCTTCAATTAATTATAATTTGTATTTACACCTACCTACAAGTATCAAGTCACATCATCCTTCGAGATGAAAGTAATAACTAACAAACGTACTCAGAAAGCGATAGTTTTAAATTAATTTTGATGAAATATATTTGTAAAAAATGAATTACATTATACTGAACTTATCTTTGCTAGTACATGTAAATTCGAACCTCAACACCACCGGAGCCTCTGGTGGCTGACTTCATTCCGCTGTCACGAGTGACCTGTGACTTCTCCGGTCTTCTCATTTTCTTTCCTTCAGTTATAAAGATTCTTGTGACCTATAGCCGAGGTGTATGCTACCGGTGCGGATAGGGTAATGAGAATCAAGTCGGTGATTAACCGTGAATAAAGCGGGCTTGGGCTCGCTGAATAAACAGCCGTGGACCAGCAGCAGCGGCAGCAGTGCCCGAGAACGCGGTGGATCTTCGTTTGGCTATCTTCTTCCTCCTTGAAACACCATATGAGTCTGTTAAGTTCACTGTGAAGTAGCGCATACGGCCCGCCACCAAATGAGGCCGCTGTCCTTGTTGACTTCCTTTTGTACTCAGATGTGCAAAGGTTGGAGGTACAGCCGGGAACAAAAAAGGCCGCACTGGGCTAACGAGTCACGAACGGTGCTAGGAACACCTCTTTGTACCACTATTCCCAAGACTCTGTGGGTTGTTGCGACTAAGTTATTCTCTACAGGACAGCGGATTTTCGAGGCTGTAAGCTTTGTCCCTTCCACTGTGTTCAAGAGCAAATATGGAGTGAAAAATACATTACGGTCATATTGTAAAGAAGAAAGCAAGATGGGTGAGGCACACCTGTATTGAGCAGCCGGACAAGTCGAGGGGGCAAAAGATGTACTACGGTTTGTATAGTCCTTTTGCCAGACCGAGCAGTAGCAACATCAATCCTCCAATTGTCTGAGTATTTTGGTTCCATTCTGGCCAGATGCCTGTCGTCATGGGGTTGATTCTTTTGAGCACCGTTTCCTCTCGGTCGGTCTGATTGTTCCGGTTGATGGCTTGATCGGTAGTCCCTCATTTGAGCTATCTTGCTGACTGCTGAGATCCCGCTGAGCTCCTTCTGCCAGTCCGCACGTTTCTTTTGTCTTTAGCCAGATGCTTCCGACATATTCGCTATCTCTTATTTGGTCTGTTACCCTCAACTGGATGTCCCGATCGGTTTGATACTCGGATAGTTCTGTTGCTATAGCATTCCTCGCTCCAATGTGGTTGCGATTTCTTCATGATCGTCTGCATTTCACAGTTACCAATGAGGATTCATATGAGTGGACTGAGTGCTGTTTTCTCGGAGGCAGAATACGTGTCTCACCACAAACATGCTCTGTTAGTAACTTCCACAACAAGTATATTCTAGTATTTCTCTGTATATTGGGGCACAAAATAATTAGTTTCAGCGAATTCAAGCCAAAAGTCAGACCTTAAAGTTTGGAATAAATGTGACCAATTCACACCAACGAAAGTCAAATCATAGCCTTCTTGACACTTCGAACTCCGGGGCAACATTTGAATCTAAACTGGCACTTCTACGGGATGGTGCAAAAAAGGTAAATTGGATGCAAATTAGTACAGTGAACTTGACGAGGAACCTAGGAGACTTTCCTAGGGTTCGCATCTCTGAGCTGAATAACTCTTTTGAGAGTATTTTATGGAGTAGTTCGCTCTACATCTGTTGTTTTTTTTTCTCAAATTGTTGAGTCGACAGTCAGATGTACTTGTTTTACCACTTGCTGAAATATTTTATCTAAACATACAGTCCCCTCAGCTGCTAATGAATAGCCTGAATCGTAAAGTGATTTAGAATCACCTTCCTGACACGGAAACACGCATTGATATTTCGTCTCAAAACTGAACGTCGTAGATAAAATCGACGGTCAAACGATCAGTATGGCTAGACATAGACTTCTCCGTCCCGAGTTCGAACCCTGCGCTACTAAACACCGGTTGAGTCGGCTTCATATATGAGACAACGATTTTCCGTCACAAATCCGAAAAACAGAAGTCAGAAGCATATTGCTAGAATCTGGAAATGTATCGCCTAGTTCATTCACCACTACATCCTCCTGAACATCGGTACAGACCCTGATAGTCCTGAATACTATCTCTACAACTCTTGGAATAAGGCAGGCTGAATGAAAGCTCGTCGTACAGATCTTCGGGTGTGTTGCCCAGGCCTTGTTGAACAAGTTGGTTATTTTAAATCACACCAGTTCCCTTCCTCCACTGAGAAGCACTTGGCGGGACAACTCATACTACTTCTTGCTGAAAAGTAATGCATTCAGGTAGGGAGATGGCCAAAAGGGAGTAGTCACATGAGTAGCATCATTTTACCGCTAATTTGGGTAAAAATGGACATTTGCTTTATTTTACGTCTTCAGAACACTGGGAACAAATAAGTACGAGTTGTGAGCAAACTCGTAGGGTGGAGAAGTGTCATCTCAAGGTTCATCAAAATTTGATACAAAAATGGCTTACTTGCATCAGGATTACTGTTTATCTTATCAGTGTCTGGGTCACATTGACTGGTGAACAATACTGACGTCTTAGCATGAGACGAAAACACTCCCACTCCCAATCAACTAAAGTCTTTAACATCACCGCTAACTGATACAAAAGACTCGGTCAGCATTGTTGGAACTCACCAAACTCAAAAGCCTAATGATTCTAACTTAAAAAACTACATACTCCATAGCTCAAAAGCCCACTGCACTGCTAGGGTGGGAGGGCAACCAGAATCATACTAGGGGTGGAGAACCACGTAAGGTCTCAATAAGCCAGCTGTGGTAAAGTATCCGAAAACTACCGTATCTAAGCAGAAGTACATAATCAATAGTGCTCGGAAAAAGAAGTTTACAAATATATTAGACCCGGAAATGTTTCTTATTCGGTTCTGGGGTGTTTACTGCTGATGGGAGGTTTTCTGTGGAGAAGTATTTGCACTCCGAAAGTGTTTCTTATAGAGAGGTTGGTGCAGTGAAGGACACTGCATTCTGCGGGGTGGAATACGGTAATTATCTGCGTTCCGCGAAGAATACGATAAACCATACCATCGCACTGAATAATAATATTTGAGATCACCAAGTCGCTATGGTTTCCCGTACTTCTTCTAACAAAAGAACTAGGTTAGTTTCTTGAATTTAGAATGTCACCCGGCGAAGACTACTGACAAATCTGAATACTATCTGGCTACTTTTCCAGAACTTCCCTCCAACAATCCGTCAGTGATAACGAAGTTTGGCGCATTCGCCTGAAACTGAGCTTATTTCTTCAATATAGGTTATGCATTATTTTTCATGGAAGCAACGCTAGCGGATACAAACGGACAGGTATGTGCTTCACTGTATCCAAATGAATTTTCCTTTGATTTTAATTGTGTTCGCTCAACCTGAATATCTTCATCCATCAGGCAGTTGTGTTTTCCTGTTTTTCATTCACTTCTGTTTTTGAGAGTTAACAAAAAAGAGTACTGAAAGCTGAAACCACACGTTTTCCTCGACAAAAGTGAATTCCGCTGTATTTTACTCCGATGGTGAGATGATTATTAATGAGGTTTTTGGAAATGGCATCATCAACAGCAGTGAGTGTCTTTAGAAATTTCCGCGCACCCCTTTGATCGACTTTGGCCCTGGACAACCAACGGTCTGTGTGTATCAGCAGGCTTCCTAGTATCCCCAGGCAACCGTTTGGATTGGTTTGTGTACCTGGGCGTGACTGGCGGGCGTTTATCCCTACATTTGGTCAACGTAAAAATTCGCATTAGATATTGCTTTCAGAATAAATTTTTCAGCGTTGGTTGAGAAGTGGTTTCGTTGCTAACACAACGGATAAATCTATTGTTTGTACTGAGCCCATTTGATATGAACATGAGGTAAAATCCATTGCAACAATACTAGGAATGGTGCTGTTTTTATAGATCCATTTGAACGATATGGAAAACTGTTGTTCTACCAGTATAAAGTAACTTGGAAAAACAAATTTTCAATGTATATCACACAACTGCCTGCCTGTTTGGTTGACTGCCCTTTGAACTCTACCTTTCACGCACAAACCTAAGGTCATCCGACCAACCTGCACTCGAAGCACCAGACTTGAGCTTCGGTATTGCTAGAGCTCATCAGTGGTGCATAGCCTTTGCCACACCCAGGGTTTGAACCTGGACCCTTTCATCTCGAAGGAGTGTGTGTTACCACTGCGCCACCCAGCTCCCATCCGAGCTGATTCGAATCACCAAAATTCATCAGTCCCACACACTACTCACAAGCAATTGCGTGATATATATATATATACCAGAAACGCGAAGCAGGTTTAAAAATGTGGATACTTCGACCCCATCCTGTGGAGAAGACCTGACTTGGTGGAAGGCATTCGCTTGGAGTTACCTGGTCCGGTATCGTGCCTCCATTTGAAGCTGTTGGGCATTTCTGGCTCTCATTGAGGGCGAAATCCAAACAAGATTAACTTGGTGATTCGGTGTAGCCCGGACGGGAGTGGGGTGGCGCAATGAGAGCATACAAGTCTACAAGGTGAAAGAGACCGGGTTCAAACCCTGAGTGTGGCGGAAGATATGCACTACTGATGAGCTCTAACAAGAGCGAAACTCGAGTCTGGTGCTTCCGAGTGCAGGTTGATCGGATGGCCTTAGGTTTGCACGTGAAACCAGATTAATGCTAACAACATAATTGAATAAGATAATGAATGCACCAATTTATTACGGTCAGTGTCTGTTACATCATCGGGGTGACTGAAAGAAAACATAAGGAAGTGCGCACGCACTTCCCTCGTATTTTATGTATCACGCAATACCGATTCTGGGTCAAAGATGTTATCCGGAAGAACTGACCATGCTCGGCTGCTCTACACTTTATCTGTCAGCGACCTCTGATTGGTACAAAACAAAACATATATTTCAAGTAATCCTAAAAGCTAGAAATCAAATTTATTGCTATGGGGCAGTGATCAAATCAATAATCTATAAAATCGTGGATAAAGAAAGGTATCCCCTTAAATTTCTAACATTTCTGTTTTACCTAGGACATTATTTATGCAAAATATCAAATTAATAATGCCTTCGTGATGAAAAATAGTCACGAAACTTAACGGATTCAGGCAATATTCATCCCGAGAGTCCCGCTAAAACTGTTATCGTTTGTAGACCGATTTTAGGAGTTCTCGTTTTGTGATGCCCATCCACATTTTCCAGAGTGTGAACCAATCACTAGATCGTTCATTCACTACAAAGTCAGATAATCTACGCGTGATTACCCAGAATTCCTCAATTTCTTTTCCATTGTAGTCTTGAATTTCTTCCGAGATTGCTCATTACGTACTTTTACGTCGGTTTGGTTGTTCTGGCTAAAAGTGCAACACAGTGGAACAAGGTAATCAGAGTAATCGACAGACGGTGTCATTTGTCAACCGGTAAACATCAGGTTCATTTGTTTGCTACATTTTCCTGTCCAAAATATGAAAAGTTGAAGTTTAATCAATATGGAGTGGACCGAAATACGTGAAAGGGTTCGTGAAGGATCAGCCGTTCTCATGAATCCTTTAACAGTGAACTGACAAAACAGCGTATTCCTACCAATCAAAAAAAGATGTGATGTATTCTAAAAACCACTGTAAGTGGCCTTTTACTTTCCATTGCTGGAATACTAGCGAAAGATATTTTATGAAAGTAAATAAGGGTAGTTTAACCTCTTATTATGTTAACATTTCTGTTTGTCTCCACGTAGTTCTACTCTCCATACTGCAAACAGTGTTTTTAATAAAGACAATGACTGGTTCACATCGTGGAATTAGTTGATGCTTTTTGAACCAACATATCGCTAAACAGCTATAAGTCTGAAACATGAAACCCTGGAAGAAAATAAGTAGTGAAACTCTTGCTGTGATTTTGATAAGCCTGTCGGAAGACAAGCCATTTTTGATAACTCATTCCCGGATTGTTCACTCATCAAAATTCTCTCCGTCTGAATAATGAATTCTGCTTCTATCCAAACTGGAGATCAGTTCCAAAAATCATCTTTCTCTTAAGTGACTTTCATTAGTATTTGTTCCCTAATTTGTACTATTTGTTACATTAAATCCAAGTAAATTAGGACAGAATAACAAAAGTGTAGCTGTCAGCATAATTATACTGTGTTGTAACAGCAATCGTTTGTTTTAGACAATTATTTATTCACGGTTGGCCTGTGTACCATAACACATCAAATTCCGACAAACTTATTTGTGTGTATTTTCCAGCAAGACTTCTTGCTAACATTTTATTATGGCTCTGTTAATATTACATTTTACCACTCTTTCCACACTGTGAAACGGGAAGTAAAAAGCAAATCATCTGTTGGCCAAATCAATACATCGAGGCTGTTCCTCCAAGAGAGTCACATACATTCCCAAATTTTTGATAATAACTCCTCGTTACAAACGAAATGGAAGTGTATCACCGGTAACAGGAAACCAAAGTAAATAAGTGGAAGAGTTTTCGATTGCACGCAAGAACTCATTAGCTAGTAAAATAGTTCACCACTTGACTTTACAAGTCGATTATATGGAGCACAGCTAAAAAGAGCATACTATGGTTTTGAAATTTGTAAAAACAGATGAAAAACCAAAAGATTTTTACACTAAAATGCTTTCAGTGTGGCGGGGAAAGGAGGATTCACGTGCAATGGTGTTACATATGTTCATGTGAGTGAGTATACTTTTAACGGATTGTGTTTCACCCAGACTCCATTCTTCTACGGTAAATCATAGCTCCAACCCGAAGGACCTCAATCACAAGAGAACAAGTCACTTTCCCTCTTCAACAGCTGTTTCTGTTGCATCTCAGGGAGAATTTGCTATCCAAATAATAGAACTGTGTTCGCGTTCAACCGTACTTCCTTTGTCCGATAAACTAGCTAGGCTAGTGGAGAGTCGATGCGAAATCTTTTCATCACTATTTTTCGTGTCAAACAGAGAAAGCCTGTCCTAAGTGGTATTGATCTGAATAGCTGACGTTTAGTATGTGTGCATCTACGACTTCACAAAAAAAGAAGGCAGTTGTATTCTAAGATCGTTGTCATGTTTGACGTGACATCTGAGAACACTTGTTTACATTTCTCTCCTTTGCAAATGATCACGAAGAGTTTGAGTGGTAGAAAAGCTTATTTTACATTTGACCGAAGCGTAAATACATGTGCAGGAGGAGCAAGCGCATCGTATTAGGTAATCTAACAAAAATGGTTTGCAGATATCTCGTTGTCCGTACAAAAGTCTAGAGCAATATCTTTTTCAACACTGTTCATTGCTTGGTTGTTTGGAATAAAAAATGCAGGCACAGCTCCAAACTCTATTGTTTTGTCGATTGAAGGGAGAGAGAGAGAGAATATTGGTCCAGCTTTCATGTGTTGTTGTACATCGATCAACTAGGTTCAAGGAAGACAAAAATGACAGAAAGCCAGAGAAACAAGACAAACAAGTCCACCTCACAGTAGAAAAGTACCGATTACATTTCCATCAATGCACGGAAAAGACCTCACTAAGCCGAAATAAAATATCATCGCTTGTTGCGTAGCTCACTGGAAATAAAAAGCTCCCTTTATCGTCAGACAATTAACTGCGACTGACAACGGACTGAACCGAGAGAAACACTTCTGACATTTGGGGATCAGATTGACTGAATTAGTGTTAGACGAACCCCTGCGTTTTTGAGCTTGATGACACAGAGGGCGCTCAATAAATCGTTTCCGTAATCAGACCACTCTGATTACGACCAAGAATGGTCAGGGGGCGTGTTGGGTGTTGAAAGCTTTGTCAATTTCCCATCCATTTAGAGGCCTCCATGTCCTGCGTACACCAGTGCTCTTGGATAATTTCCCGAGGATCGCTGACCACTAACGGTGCGGCTCACAGTGGTTCATGAACAACTGAACCTCGAGCTTTACTATTTCGAAATGTTCTAACGGAAGGGAATTTTTCAAGAGGTTATTCATGATGCTTTTCGTACTGCGAAAACCAATGAATAATAGAACAGAAATATGACCATACAAACTAATAAAGTTCTTACTGCGTAATATAATTTTGATAACAAGAAGAGTAGATTTTTACTCCGTAAAAACACTACTGTTACTCAGATGATAACTATTAGCATTGGGTAATTTGTGTTGTCAGCCAGTGATATGGATGCCCTCTAGGATAGTCAAGCTGTTGTTCCTCGAATTATATTCCATACAAATGATCTTACAAGATATCAGAGGAGTCGGTTACACCATTTTTAAACCACAATACCTTTTTACACACAGTACCACATTGGACATGTCTTTTAGTTGACAGTGCGTAGCACCAGACAGGTTCATCTGTTCCGATCAGCGTGTTTCGTGGATCGTAGATGTGCGATTACATGGGGCTATGTACACATGCCATTGAGCCTATGGAACAAATTAATCTCGCCTCACTTTTGTTTGTAATAGAACTCAACTCATCTGTGTCATCAAAGGCGAACAGTATCCACCTCCAACAACTGCAACAAAAATTATTTTTTCAGTTGAAATAACAAGCAAAACTCGCAGTTACTTGGTGATCTAAAAATTGCGCAGAAGAATCATTCGTCTTCACAATCCGAATATAGTTGAGCCAAATACAAAGCACCTCCGGGTGTCAAGACACAAATCACTCGTTGGTGCTGGACATTATCGTGTGAAACTACCGTTAGATTGAAACGTTTAACCGGGAATGGTGGAATTTCGATTATTTCCTGCCGAAGTCAAGGCAATCATCCAAAGGCAAACAAATGATGCACTGGTAGAATCTATTATCAGACCAGGAACGTGAATCATATAGACAACAATCATGATGAAACGGTATTAGGAAAATCAAACACCTTTTGTAAGAATAAAACTTTCCATAGATACGTCCCAATGCTCACTGAACCTTATGCAACCGTGCACAATTCAGAAGCAACTAACGAAGTTAATCCAATGATTAAGACCGGAACAGTCGCTCCATATCATTGAGGTGGTGTGTTGCGCATCACGGGAAATCCACTTGCGTCATTTGAGTCCGTCAGGCTGTACCTCGTTATCATACTAAAACGAGTAACGAGTTGGTATGCAGAAAGTGGTCTGTTCGATTCGGGTTTGAAGTATGAACCTATGATTGGGAAAAGTGAAGGAAGTTTCCCCACTATCTGAATAATGCAGTGCCGAGAAAAATCGAGCGATGAAGTCATTTTAACATGTGCTTTATTTTAGTTAAAGGCACTTTAAAACTTAAATAAAAATACGGTGCGCACTTTCTCACTTGATATAAAGAATTGAATTTACTACGTTTTTGTGTAGTAAAACATCCGTCATCTTTTTCGCCCACATAAAAATCGACCGAAATCACTAGAGAACTTCAGTCTTTTAGCCCTCACGCTCACTTGTAAGTGTTCATTAATATTGCTGTTTCTCATACCTCTGTACAGGCCGAAACATTTTCAGACTTATCCAGTCGATATTGCGGACATTGTAAACCACACACCCCTGCTTCCTCTAGGCACCTCTTGGCCATTTCCACTCAAAATCTCTTTTTGCTTCATTTAAATTGGTTTGGTGCCGTAAGAAAAATGAGGAGAAAACTGGCCTAAGGCATCCTCACTGTGGTAGTGACTAAATTCGTTCGCGAAGCCCACGGGAGAAATTGTTGCTGGTAACCTATCCGAGGCTATCCAACTCAGGAAAGCCTGTCTTGGCGATAACTCTGGAGAAAACCACCGTCGTTGTGTGGTCTTCACTAGGCCCATTAGCCCACCGTGTTTCTCTCAGTCAGAACGCGTAATGGAATAGATGCATTATTCACGCCACTTTTTCTTTGTATCTACTTAGTGCGCCTCCCTCTGAAGCAAAGTGACAACGAACTATCTGTAGAATACCACACCGTGCAGCACTCACGATTTTGAAAATAACTTTTGTTGCTATTCATTTTACCGTTTTCATCCAAAAATTGGTCCATAGATTTTCCCTGCTCTTTCACTGTTCGGTTTATGCGAACCCCGCGCCTGGGCAATTGACATACAACTTCCTAAAATTAAAAAATTGTTTTGCAGCAAGGTTGTGATTAATAAAGATGGGAAACTCCCAGCAAAATAGGGACACCGCCTTTAAAACCTTTCACAAAACAGCATCAAGCAACTCGATGTGATCTTAATTACAAGAGATAAAAATGATAGCATTTTAGCATATTTGCTCTTGCTTTCGGAAGCAGTTGGTTGTCCAAATACCTTTTCCAAGTCTTAAAAAGGGGTTTCTCCTTTCAAAGTTTTGATAACATAGGAAAGCGGTAAAATTTGAAGCACGAAAGCAAAATATTTACTGTGAAACTTCACCCCAGCCGGTATTAGAACAACTATCTTTCTTGCAACCATTTCCGTATTTTTGAATCTCATAGATGACCATTCGAATGGAAGTTATATGGTTGCTACAGAATCACTTATCATGTTATATCAACTTTGGAATAATACAATACGTGATAAGCACAATCATGCTTTCTGGGTTCTATTCTCAAATGGGACCAGGTGAAAAAGACCTGCAATTGAGAGTTCCTGACAAACCAGTCTGAACTATTTGTAAGACAATGATAAGTTCAATAACAATGCCGTTTTTATTCATTTATTCGCCCGCGTCATTGATATATTATCAAATATATGAGGAATTTATGTTACTTTGATTTATAAGCAAATGCCTCTGCCTACTGGCAGATTAAATATCGTAATGAGTAATGTAAAATATATTATCTCCCTCGTTTTCGAGGACAAGCTGATGATTTTGCTTCCCATCAGCAGATCTACATTCGATAAAGGTCAGTAGCCCAAAAAGGTGTAAAAGAGAGATCAAGTAACAAAAAATGCCTCATCAAAGAAAAAGAATAAACCCTCACTCGCCCACATCAGTGAAAATACGTCCAAAATAGACAGACTGATGCAGGCATTTGATGAATAATAAATATTGGAAAAGTAATTCCCATAGTGCCGATGTTTCGATGAGGACTAGGAAATCTTCAGCTAGAGAACAGACGAAGATTAAACAAGGTATAAAACAGGGTGCGGTTCTGTTGAGTTAATTAAAATTCATTTTTACGTAGGTGGGATACGTCAATAACTGTTTTGCCAGCGGCAAAAAGTAAATTTTATTATTTCCTCATTGGAAACTGCAGTTGTTGATTCACGTCAACCCTTTTACTTAGAAGATAACTCGAGACGGAAAAATTCCAAATTTATTTCATGTGGCTGGAGAAGCTAGACTTTTGCAACTAACCGTTCGAGCTCAACAATAATTTGGTGGTACGCACAGATAAGTTGAAAACTTTAGTCGGGAGATCCGTAATCACCACTGTCTGGCGGTAAGTAGTCCAAAGAAGATAAAAAAACCTCGAACACCAACATTCAAGACTAATATAAGCATTCAAGGAGTTCTCTAGGAAATAAGTTCGAATTTTCGTTTGACACACAGAGTTCCAGTGACACCACACTTCACCGGATGAAATGTGCTCTGTTGATAAGCTATACAATGAGCGAGACCTTTTCACAGTGGTTCCAATCCTTTTCAACAGCGAGGAATTTGCCGACAGCGCAAGCGAATTCAGCCCGCCTTGCATCCAAGATGTCATTACACATCTCGGAAACGACTCTGTTAGTGTCACTCGACCTAAAGCCAATCGTGTAAAACCACCTACATATGACTGAAGACAAAATCAAATGGCCGTATCCTTCCATTGTTCCCATGTATAGCGATTTGCGACACAATGGGCACGCAACAGCTGCAGTCAGCTCTCATTTTGTGTGCTCCGACGGAGCACAACCCTTGGCTGTTTAAGTTCAGCAGACAAGAATGAGTACCCCAGCGTCCTAAACACATGTCTATGCGGATGAACTAGATGCTCTGCCCGAAGGTTTAGAGTGGCGTTACACAAGGCAAAATCATGAGCTCACCATGAAAAATGAGCATCCGGGCAATTTTATGTTTTATTTGTGGGTGATAGCCACATAAGTAAAGTCAGTCAAGGATTCGAAGAGTACCTAAACTCTGCTTTAAAACGCCCTTTCGGATTTATTTACACGGAAAACAGAAATTATCCGTGCATTTTTTAGGCACCAAAAGGACAACATTTTGCAGGGCCATTTGTTGCTTTGCTTCTATTTTCCATCTATCACAGAAGCTAAGTGGGGAAGTGTTTTTCCAGTCCAATTATACATTTGAAAAGACGATTCATTCTGTCAATTTCTTTGGACGGGAGGCTGGGTTATATATCTTATACTAAAAACGAGACAATGCTGCTTGTTAATCAAGGCTGTAATTCACGCAATCACAGTAAGACAGTCGAAATTCTAGCCTTCGTGATTCGCTTCTGTAAGTGCATATTGCGAGTAATGTTTAATGTAGATTTTCTCTTTTTCATTTTCTAGATATATGGCATTGACCTAAAACATTTAAAAAAAAGCCCAACAAGAGTTTTACTCACGCATAGAGTTCTTACCGAGAACAAACAACGTGGCGAACAATTTCGTTCTCAGTTATTTGTAATCTTAGCAACACTTAACACACACACACACACACACACACACACGAGCAAGGGTTTATCATTCCCCATTCTTGTTTTGTGAGACATATCTGGTGTTATGTATTGGCATGAGTTGGAATAACTGAAAACGAGCTTGTTCTCAGTGTGTCCTGTGAGACTTCTCAGACATCTACATCCTTATCTTTGCCGATATACGAAATTTGAGATTTTCTGTCATTTAAAAATAGGACTTACCTGAAAGCAATACCGTAATTACCATTCTCACCTTGAGGAACATTTTGCCCGGATTTCCACAAAAATTTGATGAGTTAGACAATCAAATAAATCTGATTATTTAGTTGTTTCTTTGAGTCCACAAACTTTTTGAGGATAATCACTCAGAACGAGTAAGATTACTGATATAAGTAGTACGGTATTGTGTCTGGATGACGAAGTAAAATTGCTCGCCGATTTCACCAGAGATACCGTATTCATCTACATAGTCAAGTGACAGTAATCCCTAATTTCTGTCCTGTTGCATACATCAACCCGAGCTGACAAGCAGCACCAAAACTAACTCAAGAACTGTCCTGATAAACGGAAAGTGTATCACTGAAACTCCAGGGAAGAGTTATAGAGCTATTTCAAGCAGCTAGTTATTAATCATTACCAACAAAAATTCACCGAATCCCTAATCAGAGACCGGAACCCGAGGCGCACTATTTTCGGTGGCACCTTTAGCTTGCTGGACTTTCAAGGTTAGTTCTCGACAATATTCGTCATGCAATAATAACTCTTCGATCAGATAGATATCCATTGTTGGTTACGGAATGTTTTGATTGCCAGTCACGACTCTTCATATTTGATTATGGAAATCTCAAAACAGAGAGGGGAGTTTATTTCACCTAACCATACCCACTGTAATAGTATACGTCTCCAATTTGAAAAATAGTTATTATTAGACGTGACTCAGAATTAATATCTACTATGCCGAGAAACAACTGTTGAGTACTTCTGTTCCACAAAAATAACACCCTATCATGAATTATCAGTACTGTGGTAGATAAAGGCTAAACAGTGATGGTATTATCTTGTACTACATTGTACCGAGGACCTAATTAAGGTGCCATACTCTCATTTTAACCAATAAGGAGGGAAACTAAATATCATCATTTTGAAATGAGCCGTAACGCTTCAGAGAGGTAAACAAACAGTCTCAATCATTGAAGTTCATGCGAAGGTTCTCTGTCAGTTTCGGCTAGTCCACCAGAACACATGTTAAACTAAGGCACGCTTGAGTTGCAGTGGCTAGTTATACTAGGGGATTCAGTCTAAATTTGGAACTTTCATAGGGATGCGGATTGTACGTTGATAAGTCAAGGTACGGAGATCGGTGGGGACCGCAAGAATCTTTGTGTTGAATCTTTCTCAAACCATAAAATGCGGAAAGCACACTTTGGAGATAAGGCAGCTTACTGGGCTGGAAGAAACACCACTGATTACAGCCAGTCCGCGTTATTTTCTTAGAAAAAGTTTGCTAAGTAGAACAGGAGGGACAAAGGAAGAAGAGTGAATTTTGACTGGGATAACACAATGGTGCACAAAAGAATGACCACAGCCAGAGAATTCGCTAAGACAGTCTGGGTGGTTCTCGATACTTTCGAAAATTGCTCTTTGTTGTAGCTCAGCGTGGTGGCTTTTAACAGCTTCTGATTGCTGACCTTGGCGTTTGGGCGACAAACAGTTTCTACTTGCCTCACAGATGAGCCGGCAGGTAAATAACGTATTTAGTTGTTCCACTTTTTGGTCAGTATGGAGTGATGTTTCACATAAACCTGGTCATGTAGTTCATAGGGATTTTCCCTTTTGCTTCTCAAAGGTTTTAGAAATAGAGAAGCTCCCCAGAAGTCATTAAAATATGCAGTCTGCATTGGACAGCATAAGTCACATACCGCATTCAACGTATACCTAAATAAGTCTAACGGTTAAAAAGGGCACTGAAAAATAATGACCAAGAAACAACGGTAGGGAAAGTTTTAGGAAGGTATATGCTGACAGGTGACAAGTTCTGGGGATGACTTGTTTGTTTTGTCCTGACTAGTGATCAGAGTGCTAAGCATGAGTAAATTTGCCGGGTGACGGTAAAGAGGGTGTGGTCCCTCGTTGAAACGTTACCTTTCACTTATAAGTGGAAAAGATCACAAAGGTTGCTGGTATTTCTTTCCAAAGCAGCATTTGCAGTAGCTGTAATAAGACAGATGTCATTTATTGGGAAATTAAAGATTGGTTACCTTGATGCTTGACTGAGGTCTCCACCGGCACTGCATAAAGTCAGACAGTAATTGAATCGGAGCGGGTATGAAGGCGTCAAAGTACGGACTGATACGTCCCGGGGAGCAAAAGGGAGCTTTGTGCAGATCACAGATCACAGTGGCTGGGAAACCCAAAATGCTATGACGAGATCTAACTACAGTGCAGTCAATACTGGTACAGTAAATGAAGGTAAGTTCAGAATTGACAGATCAACTGAACTTGTAATTTGCATCACCAAGGCTGTCCTATCCATGCATTGTTTGCTTTCTTAACGAGAGCATTTGGAGTTCTCAGGGAAAGTGAACTAGCCCCCATATTTCCATTCACCCAAGATCCTCTAATGTATATGGCACAGGTGTTTATGTGGATCCTATAGTTCGGAATATTGGTTAGAAATGACATCTTCCCAACCAGAGACCGAATTTTACTAATGACCGATACGGAACCACCGTTTTCCTGGGAGTTGTGCCACTGAGGTTAGCCTGCGAATCAGCAGGCTAGGCTTTCCTGGTTCAGTATGATTTCGGCCAATGTGTGCAAAAACGAGTTGCAGATGACGAAACAGAACATGGCATGAATCTCGTCTGAGTGTAGGTTCCCTTCGAGTAATTAATTCTGGGCGACGTGGCGATAACATGAATACTTTCAAATGATAAGAATCAAGCTCATAATGAACTGTGGCCCAACCAGTTGCGGGAAGTACTCTTAAGCTAAGCTCTACGATTGGACCGGAAACGTCATAATTCTTCAAGTTGGTATCAGCAGATTGCAGCTCAGTAAACCAACTTTCTTTTAGTTAGCGTTATTTGATCCTCTTCTAATGACTTCATACTGTTTCAAACAAAATATTCATTGTAGCCCGTGAGGCGTAACCTAAATTAATAACCAACTAATTTCTGAGAGACTATCCTGAGTTGAATAATCAAACAAACCTGTGAAGCCTGGTTTAGCTTACGAATTCATTTGTGGGCAAATGGACTCAGAAAATATCAAAAACAGACAACGAATTCTCTCGAGCTGAATGCAAATTTATGAAAAAAAGCCTAATGACATAAACTGAGATTGGTTAATCGATGTTGTAGTTGTTGTTCGGTTCGAAAAGAGATTGAGAAGTAGATTCTTCGTGGTTGGAAAAATCCGGCCTCGAAAGTACTTTTGGAGTGGGTAGGCTGCTTCCTGTCACGACTGGAAGGTCACGGTTGATGTCACTCTGGTTTCGTCTCCCATTTTCTGATCTTGACCACAGTAGCGGAAGTGATTTGACAAATCGCTTGTGTGAACAAAGAAATGGACTTAACTGCCTAATCATTGCTGTCTCAGCCGTTCCAAAGTGGGTTTGAAGAAAGGTCTCCGACGAGCTCACGGGTACTTTGTAAATTATTTTGAAGACTTCGTTATTCACCCGGTGGCCTGTGTCGGCAAGATGTACCACGACTGTTCTAGTCACGGTTCTTCTAGTTGCTGTTCTCAGCCAAGCCGCTTTGTTCCGTGATTTTCTGAGACGATTTCCGTATTGTTTTTCACATACATTTTGAATAACACAGACAAACAAGTGGATAGATTAACATGGAGGAAGATAGGACAGGCATTTTGTCTTTGAGATCCATAGAAATTACTGATCGGCTAGAGAAGTAGGCGCGCAAAGTGGCGACGGGAAATGCACGGATGATTGCATCTTTTGGATTCCGAACAGGTACTACACTTTTAGCATCTCATTTGAAGAAAAGCTGCACGTGTAATTCTTTCTTCTTGACGGTCATTATCAGTGGTCGCTTAGGTGCTTCCAAAATATTTGAATAAAAAATTCAGGGTGCCCGTTATCTAGTGGCGTTTGTCCTAAATAATCTAATTCCTCGCTCATTGCTTCATCGGAAAAGATCTTCTTTACGGGAGACGCTAGGGACCGGACTAATTCGTGTTCGCGTTTTGAAGGCATAAAACAGGTTATATATATATATATATATATATATATATATATATATATATATATATATATATTGGCCTTTACGTGTTGTTTTTCGATATAGGCGGTGGACAAGCTTCCATATCTTCCTTTTTCATAAAGTTTACAATCAGAAAATGAAAGTTCTCTTCTAAATTCACTTCTGATGTGAAACCAAGCGCACTGTGAGTGTGACTGAACTTTTCTACTGGTTAATTCAGGCGAATATGTTTGTCTTTCAAAATAAATATGTCATCCACATACCGGCAGTAGAGGTACAGAGGCGAGCCGGTCGCAACTCCATCAGTGCGTCGATAAAGTTCGTCGTTGAAGCCAAAATGGACACTTAGTGTGCATTGTAGTAGTATTTCTTCCAGATAAGACACCGGAATATCAACATTTATTTTGTTTTCGACTATAAAACTGCACTAATATTTGATACTTCCTAAAAGTGGGACTTTCGTGAGTAGAGAAGTTACATTCAGAGAGGCCATTCTAAGTTCAGTCGAATTTCTTTCTTTCATTATTTCTACGAACTGGAATGTGTCGTTCAAGTTGTATTGAGCAATACTTCTGCGTAACGGTTCCAGCATATCTACCAGCTAAAGAGAAGCCAATAATAAGGAGAAGCGCTCACGTTAAGTATCGGTCTCAGTGGTACCCCCGACTCATATATCTTTAGAAGGCCTTACGGACGAGGAGTACTAGTGCCCGTAGGTTGTAACTGTTCATAAGTGACATCAGAAATATGACTCTAATCCTTCGGTATTTTCAAGGCTACAGTAAGTTGTTCTCCCCATAAGTTTTGATCTCTTATTGTCATTTTATATGCCCATGTGGTACACAGTATACTGGACATAAGAAGAGACACCTGTCTAAGGTATCAGACTTCTTAACGTGGGGGAACAGTTCGGACTTTCAGTAGCACGGTCCTAAGATATCTGGTGGATGGCGCATATCAGATGACGACAGTAACAGCTTTCAAACAGGTCCTGACAACTCCGAACGTTCACACCAAAAGATTACGCAGGAGGTTGCTGAATGGGTTAGAAGCCATAGCAATGCGATCATTGAGGCAGGAATCGAGCAAGAAAAGCAATCTCCTGCAGCAGTTGTCGTTTCCTTGGCCATAACAAGTGATTCGACTATGGTCCCCATAAAAAATTCTCCCCGGTTCCCCTTTCTTCACACCTCCGTTTTACATACCTGCCTCTCCACGCCATGTGGTTACACATTTCGAGCTTACTGTTGTTCCCACCATGGGCAAGGTTTGCTGAGTGGGAACATGCCGTCAGGTCATCGAACTGATTTCACACTTACCCACACAGCCATCTATGGTAGCACGTGTATTCTCATTTGCCCAATACTATGTATGAAACTGCCCGAAGAGATAAGTTAAAAATAGATTTTCTCGTGATACTAGCTTTCACATGAATTGATCGTCACATTCTATGAAAAAGTAGACCCATAAAATTGAGCTTTCGGTCTGCTTTAGATTGATTACCTCACCTTCATTTTGCCTCCAAGAGAATGAGACTTGAAACACCTAACGTTACTTGATTTCATTATATCAGCGCATCAAGAAAGAAAAACGCATTGCAAAGTGCATTTCTATTGTTGGCTATAGACGGAATAGCTTTTAGTACTATGACGGTGGATAACTTTCAAAATCTGGATAGAAACGTCCTTTCGAGACCGACTGAAAACAAATATTTATTTTTTATTACATGACTGCGCTTTAGTGCAGTAGAAGGGGCATACTTCTCTTTGACTCATTGCACTTTTGGGATGAACTGGCAACCGGACACTGAGCTTTGAAATGGACAGCCACATGATATTTCAATGGGTCAGAGGTGACAACGACCCTAACGACAGCCGGTCTCCGTTTACCACCCAAATGGCGGGTGGTACTACTTCTTACTTTTAATTTTACACGGCTAGCCCCTGCAAAGAAGGATGGACGGGCTTCATAGATGTCCCGGATAACACCTGAATATGAGGAGTGTGTGCAGAGTAACTGTTCATGAAGAATCATGGGAATTACGAGAAGTCCCTTGCTTCACTCGGCCTTTTGTTTCAAGTATTAATTCTAGCCTGTGCACAACCAACTGCTACCTGTTGGGTAATAAGAAGTTCGTGTGTTGGGAGCCGGTGACCCACTGAGCGGTCCGTACATATTTTGGGTGGCCGTCAGGCAGTCCAGGATGCCCATTCCTTCCTAATGAACCTTACTCCCCACTCAAGATAGCTGAGTAAGAGGTAAGATACAACGGCCTTATTTAGTGATGGGCTACAATCGAGCACATCACGTTGCTGTCTATGAGCTCCAGCTGCTCCTGTGTAGAGAGTTCGCTGAGAGACGAGAAGCCTATCAGGCCCTCTAACAACACCCCGTTGCTTCTGTCCGGCTACTCGCCCTCGGTCTGTCCGACAAGGATGACCCTGAAAGAGCACCTTGCTCTCCAATTGGCATAGTCTTTGGGGTCATCGTAGCATGCAAACCCGATTACCGCAGTAAGGTAGCAACATCGATCAAGAATCTCACTTGCAGTGGCGGAATGCGAGCATTGATTATTCTTTATAAAGTCTACACACGACTTTGCGAAGAATGAATTTTAGCTAGCACTGTTTGGTTAACCAAGTCAGTAGTGTAATTATTAGAAGTAGAAGTAAAGACCATGCTGCGGTTAACTTTTTGCTTCAACTTATTTAACTATATCCGAGGTAGGACAAGCCCTGATAGATTCAACGAGGAATAAGTACAGAAATAAACTTCCAAAAGCAGTGCGTCTCTCTCTTGACATCATTTCAGTAGCGGACGAGTTAAACTTTGTGGAGTACAATATCCAAAAGATACGCATTGGTGATGGTGTCATTTTGATCCACGATGGTACATTTGCCACTAGAACGTAACGCGTAACTATGGGAGGATCACGGAATCCACGGATTTGGGCTACCAACACCGCGGATAGGTAAAGAATATTGCATGAATCTGCTTTCATGTCAACAGCCTTTAGATAAGACCATGAGGTATAAGGAAACAGTATTGAATGATTCGTACCACGTGAGTTTCTTGGTAGATTTCTTGCGGTTGATTTTCATGAAAACTACTACATTTCCCGGTTCGACAAGCCTTAAATAGTTCTTATGCTAGATGGTTAAGCCAACATTTCTCTAAACAATATTTGTCTTCTGTTTCGATAAACCTCGGGCACACTCATTTGTCTGAGGGGGTTGCTAAATTCCACTAACGGCTCGAATAGAGACATGACCTAGAATTTGAAAATATCTCTTGAAGAACCCCTGGGATGATTCCATGTGTCATATAACACAGGATTCCAAGAGACCACAATGCAATCTTGAGAAAAAGGGAGTAAAATGAGTGAAGAAATACGAAAAACCTCCAAATGGGTCTTTTTATTTCATTTTACTTTCCATCAGAAGATTCAGAATTATCCAAGATCTGCAAAATTCGCAAATCTTACTACTAAGCACTTTTTACTTTAGCGCACGGTGTTTGCTGCTTGCTGAATAATGTGCTTCACACACATTTGTCAGTGGATGATCATATAAAACCAAATTCGTTTCATTATCAGTCAACCACCATATGCGGCTGAGAAGAGGCACTGTGAAAACAGAAGACCAGTACCATCTTTGACAAAAGGTGTGTTTACACAATGGGAAACCGAAATCCCACCGACGACAGATGTTACGGTAATACTGCGAATTGTAAACACAGAAGTGCAATGCACAATTCTAACCCAATAAGCATACAAAACAACTACAAATGGTCTCGTGCTGTTTTTTTCACTAGAAATCCTTCTTGGGCTATTACCTTGTATATCAGTGCACACATAAAAAACTGGGTTTTTACAATAAGGGTAGTTTCGAATTTGTAAGAGTACCGATTCGTTTCACGTCAATGGATACGCTTTTAATAATGCGTTCACATGGAGATTTTTTCGTTTCTCCGAAATTTAAACTTTTCCTGATTGAAAGTAATTAACTAATACATGTGTCTTCAGATAGAAGTAATTCTGCCAGTTTGCTGTTTTGAATATTCTGTCGTTTCAAGTAAAGTTTATTGGTATTTTTAATTACATTTCAAATGCGATGAAATGAACTGTGATTGGATTTGTCTTCCCTCGGAAGTCATAAGTGGATTTGATTTTTATATTACAACTGTATGACCTGCGTAAATTTTACGGAAAACGGGCATGACTTTATTCAGTAAACTTAGATGTGCTACAGTCTTTTTCCACTCTTTGTCAATCACGTTTAACTCCACAATCCTATCATCAATCTTGTCACGAAGCCTCTATCTTTTGCCCTCTATTATTTAACCCCTGCATAGTAAGAACTCACTACATCGTGAACAACACGGTCAGTATACATTAGTGAAAAGTAATGGTATACAAAGCTTCATCGAGATTCAGATATTAAAATTTCTCACCGGCAACAATTTTCACTTGAATTTCGGTACACACTCAGCTTCACCAAATAAGTGCATCTTTTGAAGATTTTTAAGTTTTCCACGGTTTATGCGTGTTGTACCATATATTACTCACTGCTGATGTAAGGTGCAAATATTTCCGCCTTACAGTAGTCTAACCTTTCCAAATGAAAATCTCCGGGAGCCGTGTAACACAAGTACGCCAGACTGTGAAGTGTGACACTGATATGGATCAGGCTGAGCGATCTTCTCTATCTAGTTCCGATCTAAATCGAGAGTTAGATAACGCGTCATATCAGTTACCCTGTTTTGTCTCCAACTAGCAGTCTTAGCTGGGCCATTAGGCTTTTTGTCGTGCTTATCCAAGGAGTCGTGGGTTTCAGTTCTTCAATCTCGCTGTTTCTGAGTCTGCTCAGTCACACCTTATTCAACAGTAAGATATTTGACATTCACTCCTAACAACTGGCCAATTTAACGGTTTGGTAGCGACCTAAATGTCCTGAAACCTGGGGTGATATAGCTCAGTATATACTGGCCATGGCAAGGCTAGGAGAAACAGAACTATTCACTAACAGGCTTTATAACCATAGTGATCATCGTTGTTCATCAATAGGCCACTTATCGACCCAGGAAGTACTAGAATGGAGTCATGTCCTGGAATGCAGATGAACTGTCTCTGAACTGTTGTACAATTATTGTTCAAGTAGAAGATTTTCTATGATTCGATCCATAAACAACTGGGCCCTGGAAAAACCATTGTTATTTCGGTCCGTCAAAGTTGAAGAGAATTCGCTGGTATACATTCTGAAATTGGACAGGAGTGGATAGAAACTGCGTGAAGCTTGGCAAGAACAAAACCCGTGAATTTCAGTGTTTAAGTCTCAAAGCGGGAAAGGATATTTATAAAAAAATGTACCTGGGGTCTTTAACCAGCAACATAAGACAACATTATTGAAAATTCTAAGATAAAAATTATTACACAGTGGCATCATGTAGTGAATATAAATGATAACAATGTACTCTGAATAAACTGCCAATACCTATTCACAGGTTTGATCTTCCTGGTTCTGAGTGGGCATAATTCCAGGTCTGAGTTGTTCCAATACATACTGTTTGCCTAACCAGCAAGATAAAAACGGATGCATAACTCAGGTTTCCATCCACTATCTTCATATGGTGCAAATGTGTAAGACTACTCTCTTAAGTTTCACGCTAGACCATCAGGTGCAAAACAGATGACTTTTTTCTTGTTCAAAGCCTCCTTCTTCCCTTCCGAGACAGTTGCGTGAGACTTATTTCGCTAATTCACTTTAGTTTTCTCTAAAAAGTTTTGATCTCAAAGAACCTCTAATCTAGTACTTCCGATTAGCAGTTCAGTACTCCAAATTGAGGTTAACGAGACCCGGTATTCACACTAAATCTTAGAGTTTCGTAGATGGGGAAAAATTCGTTGCATTACAAACTCGATAGTGCCGGATCATCGCTAGTTAATTCCGGAGTTAAATCTATCAGCCAAATACCTGTGATCACTTTGATTTCCGGGCATATTGTGTTCCAGCCTGCCTTGAAATTACGATTCTCATTAGTATGCAAGAAAACTGGACGTATTATTTTACAAACACTGGTGAAATCGATTGTGGACTATTATTACCTGCTGTTACTGTGGAAACAATTGGATCGTTGTATTGTCTGCGTTTCTCGTGTTTCTGTTTGAAGCCCGCCAGGCCAATTGCATAAAAACGCTGACTAATATGCCTTTCTGCTGACCTTTTTTATCAATACTTTGAAATATTCTAGGTAATAGCCTTTGCCCATTCAAGAAGCCATTAATATTATATATATATATATATATATATATATATATATATATATATATATATAAGCTAACTTTTCCATAAACTGTTCTCTGTCCCAATTTGAACTGTTTACAATTCCGGTTGTCAAGTTGTTCCACGAAACAAATGGGCGTTTCCTTGACACTACGGACAAGCAGACTTCCTTGTCAGAGCGAGAAATTCACGCACTTAATTGGCGCACCAACGACAAATGCGAACTTATCTTAAAAGAACCAAATAATTTCTGCATAATAAACTCATGCTTACCCTTTGGTGACATTTGCGCCTTTCTGAACAGATAAAGTGCATTCTTCACGTGTCTTGGTTTGATGGTTCAAAAAGCAAAAAGCCGCTGCTCACGTTGTTGAAGATGTGGCAATTCTACAGTCTGCAATCGGTAAGAATGTGTCACGTTTATATGACTGAATCAACGATCAATCATAACTGGTGAGTGGTACGTTCTCAGTCTCATGGAAATTCTCCATTGAGCGACCTCTTTTTCAATGCTATTTGATGTAAGTTTCAGGATTTCAATGTATCGGAGAGGAGATCGGTTGGCAGTGTATTGGAAAAAAGATGTGCCATGTTATCGATAAGTGTTCATTTTCGGTAAAAGCTTTGTTGGAAAAGATAGGAATCAGTCGAAGTTTCGGGTACCCTAAGTTACCTTTCTCAATACCAGTTTGTGATCGGACTAACTGCCATTTTTTCGACAACGCCGTGTTACAGAAAAATGAAAATTTACTTACGTTTGACGGTATTCATACATAACTTCGTTTCTACTCAAAAACTTCGAGACCAGAGAACTTGGAAGAAACAGTAAACACCTCGTCACCAAAAATTAGAAACAACCGTGAGCACTGGGATTTTTACAGGACAAAATTGGTAAAGGCATTGTGCAATCTGTCTTTGCTCATTCCGGAAAGATATTCTGTCTACTTGGGCTACTCATATCAAAGCTGTCTATTACTTTCAAAATACCCGAAGTCGAATTGTGTGACGTTTCCACACATTTTAATTACATCCTCAATATGTACTCCAATTTTCGAATCAATTTTATGTGAAATAAGTAATTAGCTGTTTCAAGCTTACGGACATTATTCAACATTAAATTTGAGGCAGAATAAAAAGAAAAAAATATTTTGGCCGCAAGTGGTACGAACTGTAATTACCGTACTTCAAAGTTCACCCCAGGCATCCACTAAATTCCACCTGCAAGATGTAACTAAAAATCCAATGCCCAGTTGTCCATAAGTCGAAACATCAATGCTAGTGCACTCACGCTCACCTCTCTACGTAATGGCTATCTTATATGCCGTACGAACAGAGTTTGTTGTTCCAATGTTCATGTCAAGCATATGTAACTATTTGATAGCCGATACGTGTCAACAATCATAAACCTGTCTAATTTTCGAATTCAAAGATACAGCGTGCTTCCTCCGTTTGTGAACTATGATGATAACTACAAGACAACCAGTGGTTATAGTGCTGGTGACAGTATTCGGCTCACAATTCGATCTATTGGGTTTGAATCTTAAACCTACTGGCCAAATCTTCTACTCAGTAGCTACCAATCAACCCATACCTCATTTCTGAAGGATCTGTTGAAATGGAGGTAGAATCGGTTACGGGCATCTCTGCGATGGTTTGTAGGTTTCAGGCTATTTTCCCATAAGCACTAACAAATAGTTACGTTTACATCAGAATCAGAAATTCTGGTAAGGCAGCTTTCAACCTAAATAGATAAGAATCACAGTTCCAAACCATTCACGGTGGGCGTTACACCAGAATGCATTACGTAGAAATGAAGCAAGTCTTTCGCAACACAATTTCTCAAATATAATACGTAGTATTGCAAGTCCTTTGGTTTGAGTCCCATAACTGGCCAGTTTTATGATTCGTTTGAATTTCAGCAGAATAATGTCTGTAATCTTAACTGGCACCGGTCACAATAACAGATGGCAACACGTGAAGCTATTTTTGAACTTCGGGGCAAAGAAGCACAACACTTCTAACCCCCGCGTGTTCGCAGTGCCTTTCCAGTTAGAGGTGAAGTCAAAGAAACATATTTGACAGCTGGCAAAAAATGCTTTTTGACCTTTATCCTCTGTTCTGCTATTCCTTGTGTACGTATTTGAGATGTCGTGCATCGGCAAAACAATGTTTCTCCCCGGTTCTAAACCGAACTGTCCTTAGGGTGATGATGACCATCGGGTAAGTTCACTGTGCCGCCTTGGTGATGTGCACTGAAAAAGAAACGGTCACATTCTGTTTTCATCTGACGAAGGAGGCAACCAGTGTGAGCGATGAAGCTAGCAGCTGTCAGGGAGTCGGAAATCTCCTTGAAGACGTCATCAGCGAGCCTGCAGTCGGCATTCTCCCAACCCATGGACAGAATGTTTTGTTAATACTAACCGATGACAGGTCCACATATTCCACAGAACAGTGAAGTTATGACGCATGTGCCCATAAACCAGTCAGTCCATCACACGTCATTGTTCACATCATCCACTGAATGACAACCTACTGCTTATCCTTCACACCAAACTGCCAACCAATCAACTTCATGAAATACTGTGATCCGAGTTAACCAATCACATTTTCGTACTACGCTAGACAGTCTATAACAATGCCATGTGTCCATATCTTCCCTACCTCATGCCGTATAAAGTGTTGATTTTTGGTTACACTTGAATGCAATTTCTGCACTTGTTCATGGTTACTTTCCCGTTGGGATTGAAAGATCAAGAGGTCACTGACCGGGGATAATCCAGAGGTTTCCCCGCTGACGCAACAGAAGCCACATACCAAACACGATTACACTATGTTGTCAAGACCTAAAAACTGGAAAACCAGACGGAAATTTTGTAGTTCTCTAAGTGACCAACGAAGAACACCCTTTTCATTGTGAATGATTCACCAATTAAAAAAATAGGACTGATGTTTTAAAAACGGTAATTTTTATGGGGAGGATGGAATTATTTTACAAAAATTAGCTTTTTCTACTCTCAGTTACGTCATCTAGTCACATGGGGAGTGAAAACCTGGTTGTAAACAGGCATCGTTGCTAGGACAGGGCAGTCTCAGTGACCACCGAAACACCTTTGGAAACAAAGTGAAGGATTATGAAAACTGATTCCAACTGTCTTCTCCGTCAACAATTTTCTTCGTTGAACTTATCTTGAGGCGTTTGATGGAGCCTTATATGTTACACTGAAAGCATCTTCCTCTTTCACTTGGTGGGATGGGCAACAAGGGCACTGGATTTGGTCATACTGCTTCCACTACCCAACCAGGTCGATTTGTGTTCCTTGGTCCGTTGAAGAAACCTCTTTGTCGTGCGACTTACGTAGCTTGTCAAGCGTGAAAAAGCAAGTGAATAATTCATCCCACATAATATTTTACCTTATGACGTGCGAGATATTTGATCGACTGGAGAAGTCGGCACATAGTATAGCTGCATGAACTGAAACGACAATTGTCTGTTCTAAGCGCTCGTTCAGACGTTCATATGCATAGGACCGTTTAGAAGGTAGTTGTATATGCAGCCATTTCTGCTTCACTATTGTCAGTGACGGGGTTATCAGGTTTCTTTAAAATATTCTTCTTGTCGACTGAACGGTTTATGGTGTCTTTTTTGGCAATTACGCACCCAGCAAAGAAATTCCCGAACAACCCTATCTTCCAGGCACATTCTTGTGATACGCGGTATAAAACGTAGAACAAGATTCCGCTTAAATTCCAGTGGGGCGGAAATGAAAAAATGGGTACCCTGCTCATTTCACTTTGGCTTTCCAATGTAAACCTTGACCGAGAGCCCCATCATTATGAAGGCATGTTCTTTTGTTTTCTCATAATTGACAATCCAAACAGATAGCACAACTTAGTGGTTGATCAAGGAACCCAAATCGGTTTGGGTGGGTAGTGGAAACAAGAATACCATGTTCCGTACCATTCTTGCTAGTCTCATCATTTCAGGACAAATCGTGAGAGAGGAATATACGTTCACGGTAAAGTTTACCGCCCCCATCAGAAACGCCAAAAGGCAATAATTGACAGCGAAGGTGGCGGCATCTGAGCCTCAAAATCCAGAAGTTTGTTTCTAAAGGGGATTTGTCAAATCATTCGGACTTGACTGCGTAAGCAACGAGGCTTGTTTACAACAAGGCTGTTACTCCTTAAGTGGCTACATAACGTAATTGGGAGTGGTCAAATTTGATTTTACTCTTACCGCACAACGTGTGTTCTTCTAAATTGCAGCACTGAATTTACTGCCATTTCTTAACCTCCGTTTGTTCACAATCCTTCCCCTTGATATCGCGTGTTGTTTCATATTGATAACGTTGCGCTTCAACATTTACTACAACCTAAGCTGGTGCCAGTATCGTCCAGAAGACCAATTTACGGAAATCAAGCTTATCGGTACGGCTTTTCCTGTCAAAGTCACACAAGAAGTGTTTTCTTCAGGATTCTTTGTAAATAAACTGGAGGAGCACATGCAACTGAGTGACGTCAATCTGTGGGTTCAAACCTTCAAATGCTGAAAATATCATACATCATCGCGATATCCGTTTCTGTTAACCCTAATGATACTTATACACTTCCACTGCGCGGTCGACCGACAAACGTACAAATGTGGAATGGTTCGTTAAAAAAATCGTTTGTAAATCCAAGACCTCGTAAAATCCCAATGCATTTGCGAATGCGTTTTTCGATCTTTGTTGCAGATGAATCTCTGTTAACCGCCAACAGTATGTCAGATTCACCTGGTGCCAAAGTTTGGCAACTATATCTTGTCTTGAATTAGGTTGTTTCACGTTATTCCAATCACTTTCTCATTTATAGTTCGGAAACAAAATTAGCGCAAAGTGAACAGTCTCATTCGAGAAAAAAGTGGCCCCTGCGATCCCAGAAAGAAGACAAGCATATTATGTTGACTACAAATTATGATCAGTAAAGTTCCAAAATCCTTATCTCGCCTCCTTTTAAAGTGATTAATCACTGTTCGTACAGGTAAGAAGGGTCTTTGTCATAACAATCACCTGAAGAGATCGGCTTTGCTTAGATCAATGAGTTTTGACATTTTCAAGTCTTAAAAATAAGTGTGCTTTCAGGGCCTGTGAAACTTGTTTGTATTTACACAAGCATTTCGTGATAGCATTTAGTTTTATAAATACCATCATAATCACTGCAAACGTAATACACGCTCAAGTGCCCACACGTGTTGAATCGCATTCACCCGAAAATTACCCAAGTCTGTCTGTTATGAAAATGTTACTCTAGATCAAAGCCGGCGAGTGAACTTTCGTAGAGTTGTGGAACCATTTAACGTGTTTCCGGTCGGGCTTAGTGGATCTGTAACAGATATCCAGGAAATTTTTTAAAGAGAGGAAAATAACAAGCTAGGTCCTACCGAAATGTATATTTCCTAGATTTCTATCAATGCGTGTTGCCTCAGATATCAAAACAGTAAGGTGAGACTTTACGGGCAGTTCGTCGGTATTGATGATTTTCTTAGTAAAATGGACGGTCATTGTACGTAACTATGGTCAGGATGGCACCCGCGTGGAAGGACAATACACAATCTAACACTAATACCAACTCACCAGTGGAATTATTTTCCGAGTGGTTCAACTACAACATGTTTAACGCCTTACTATCTATCAAGTGTCAAAAAAAGTTGACGAGCCAAGAGAAAAAACGGCTACGTGAGATACGGCGCGTGTCAGATTGTCGGCTGCGTAATGCACAATGTTCTTCAAGGCCTTTATGAAAAATTGTGCTAAAAAATATCTATATGGCGCATTTTGGATGCCAACGAACAAAATACTATAAATATTAGGGTGTGGGGGTGAAATCAGTTCACATTCTCTATTTTTTCTTTTCTTTAATTCCTTCCTACTGTATGGTAGAAATGCAATATTTCAGGAAGGGGGTTTCAACCAATTACAAGCTACCAATCGGGGAAGTAACCGACGGTGGTGCCACGATTCACCCTCGAGAGAGAGAAGGATCTGAGGTCCATCGTGATGACCACCGGTCAGACTGGGCCACTCCAAAATAGGCAATCTAGTAACTTGAAGAGGAAGCCCTGGTCATAAGCAGACGCAGTAACTCGCTCAGAACAATCCAGTTGACCTAACAAATCAAGTTTCGGAACAAATAGCTGGATTTTGAGGCCTAATTTCTCCATCATTGACGGCTTTTGTTGAACCCTTTTTGAAGCCTTTGATAAGGCGGTAAACATGCGCTGAAAGTATCTTCCTGTGTCACGATGTGTCCCGTATTTGTGAGGAGTGCAACAAAGGCACTGAATATGGGCTTCTTCTTTCCACTGCCAAGCTGATCTGGTTTGTGCTCATTGACCCAATACGGAAGCCACGTCAGAGCAACGAGTGGTCATTGGTTGACTGTTGAAGTTTGTTCATAGAGTAATCACAAGAAATGAACTGGAGATCGCCCCTTCAAACTCCTGGGAAGACAGGCATATTGTAAACAACCTGTTGCAAGGCTGTGGTTTGTGCGACAGTTTTGGCCTCAGTCTTGTGACCGGGGGTTTATCAGGCTTCACTCCTGAACCATAAGTTCAAGATATCTGTTATTCGTGAGTACACTTTTGGCCAAATGTAGTTTCTACACTACTCTCGCTTCTGAACATATTTCCCTGATTCGTGCTATATGTTATTCATATACATATACATATATATATATATATATATATATATATATATATTCTGCTTAACTTCATCACTATGGTAGGTCGATAAATCTGATAGAGATGAAGTTAAACTAATCTTCGAGGTCCAGCCCGGGTAGACTGCTGTTGAGGTGTTAGACTTACCATCTTTTACTCCGAGTTCGAGTCCCAGCGGGGGCTCAGTGGATGTGCACTGATGATGATTCCTAAAAAGGATAACACAGCTACACAGCGCCTCCACGACTTTCAGTGGCGATTCAGGCCTTGTTACTCCTTGGGTAATTGTTTGTTAATCAAACTCAATCTCCTACTAGTGATATAAGTATGTATATCATACAATTCGCTTGGTAAACGCTGATAGTCTCATCTGAATGGAATATTTAATTCCAGTCTAGAAGCTGTGAACCACCTCTGATGGTCACGAGAAGTTTTCGACTCGCTCCTCCCTTGTATCTATTAAGAGTTCGAGGGGAACATCTCAATTTAAACCCGCACCCACCTTATCGGGTCTAGTCCCTGGTCTATCAGTCCAAGTCGTACAACTGCTTCGTTATTTTTGTGGCTGTGCGGCCCTCATTCCCACCTGATTCACGGGCTACGAACATATTACCCGAAGCCGGAACCGTTGGAATAGCGTCTCTAAAATTAGCGGGATCGATAGTTTTTCATCGGTTACAAGCGAACTGGAATCTCCATAGCGGCTGGAACACCCTTAATTAGCAGTAAGTAAAGAACAGAAAATTTTATATAATGAGTTTTATTTCACGCAGGGGGCCGGTCCATGGAAATATTGGGATTCCCCTAACAAAGAAAGTTCAGAGTGAAACACGCACATTGTATTCCATGGCGGGAATGGTACCAGTCAATCATTATTAGCCGCAATATTCCATAATGAAAACAATGGTGCAGCTTTCCGCCAACTTCAACCTCTAGTGACAGCAATCCAAGTATGTGCTGGGACCAGGTCAGGTCTTGAGAGATAGTCACCACAAGATATTTCACCGACTGAATTTTAACTATTACCTTGTTACAAGTATCACACAACTACTTGCGAGTAGTGTGTGGGATTGATGATTACTGGTTTAGATGACTGTCCTTTGAACCCTACCTTTCACGCACAAACCTCAGGTCATCTGACCAACCTGCACTCGGAAGCACCAGACTCGAGTTTCGCTCTTGTTGGAGCTCATCAGTGGTGGATAGCCTTTGCCACGAGAGTGGTGCAAGTTCCGACCTGGCTTGGCGTAATGCAGACCTCAAACAGCTGACGGAGTAATTTTTGCAGTGAAATTGAACAAAAACACCGCAAAAGTGTGCTTTATAGAAAGGAACTTTACAAAAGTTCATTGGTAATTTTTGTTGAAACTTGTTTCTCTTAGTCAAATCTCAGCAATTAGCTCTCCTGTTATTGGCTTAGCCGTTGCAGCTTGTTGATTGGGTTATTGGTCATATATAATCCGTAACCCTAGGCTTGATGTTCACTTGCCATTTCTTTCTCGCACTGGCTGGTTCTCGATATGGAGCGAAACATCGCTGATGATTCTGCCCAGTTCTGTGCAACGGTTAAGAAGATGTACCCCAGTTTGGATGCATTTAGATCAGATTTTCGGGACTTCCAATCAACCACTTGTTCGAGTTTTTACGTATACGATTCACGAACAAGGGAAATGGCAAGTAAACGTGGTACTATTTCACCACCTGGCACGCAGTACTATTTCATCAAATATTGCTGCTTCCATCGGAGAAGCGGAACCGCTCTGGAAGAAGGTAGTTTGTTTCCTTACTTGTTCCTAATGGGAACTGTTTGCAGATACCCCAACCTTGGTTGCCAAGCGTTCGTCTCGGTGCTTGCCGTCGGCTCATCCTACATGGTGTCTCAGTGGGCCATGGTCCATAACCAGGACTTCCAACGAGAGACCGAGGGTTATTACGTCCATAACCGCCGCTTGACCAGTGACCAAGAGAGTCTCGTGTTTAGTATGATGGAAAGTTTTCATAATACTGCCGATCTTAGGGATTACACCCGACGAATGCTTAGCCGTCGCTTTCGTAGTCACGATTTTCGCTCCATAAGGAAAAGGTTAGGTTCCGTAGACCTCACTAAGGATGCAACGCGTGTAGGTGAGTTACTGAGAAATCAGGGGTATTCACAGGTCATTAGTGAAGATAGCATGGTTAAGTTTATTCTGTTTGTTCCTCTTTTAAGTAACGAGCTCGTCGGCAGGTTCGGTGAAGTGATGTTTGCCGATGCCACACATCGAATGAATTACTGTGGGTATGTCTTGTGGCACGTTATGGTCGTAGACGACACCGGGTTAGGGCACAGTATTTTGTATGCCCTTATGCCCAACGAAAGCGGCACTAGCTACGAAACAGCCGTTGAATTTTTGGCTCAATCTCTGCCCCAGACCAGAAATTGTAAAACCATAGTGGTAGACCGTAGTCTGGCACAGTATAACGCTCTGAGGACACAGTACCCGGAGTCGCAGGTTGTATTCTGTAGGTTCCACGTCGTAAAGGATATGCGTCGAAGATGCGGTCTGCTGTCACATGTATCCATCACAGATCGAGGTAGAATATTCCGGTGGATGCGCAATATGGAGTACACGGAGGACAGTGCAGCTTTTAATAGGTTCTTATCCGCCATTGAAAGTCGAAGTTCCGAGGCTTCCCAGTACTTGAAAAGTACTTGGATGCCGTATAAGACTAGCTGGGCTGCACATGCCACCCGGCAGTATTTGCTTCATGGTAATTATACCACAAATAGGGTTGAGACTGAGAACAGGCATTTGAAAACCGGTCTGCCTCGGAGGTCATCGATGTATGATGCGTTTAAGAAAATTCTCTAACGCACCGACTCATTAATTAATGTTCGTAGGCATCGGCTTGCGAGCGAAAGGATGATTCCCTTTAAGGCTCCAAAAGATCTTGGATGGACACAGGCCGTCTTAGGTCGACTGACTGTGTACGCACGTGGTGTGCTTCTGAAGCATTTTGATAGTCATGCGGTTTTAGGCATCACTCTATCAGGTGGAGCATACGTAGTACTTACTTTCAAGGGTCGCAGTTATAGAGTTAACCTGAGATCACAGAACCCATGGTGTAACTGTTCATTCAGTCTTCAGTGGGCTCTGCCGTGTCTACGTTTGCTTCGAGTAGTGAGGGAAAAAGGGTTTCCCACGGGTGACATAAATTTGGGCCGTTGGGAACTGCCAGTATCGGGAACACGGTTTCCAGCTTCTGAGCCGGAGTTCGTTCGTAAGCAGAAGACGTCGAAAGTCACTCCTATAAATGCTAAACTGGCAACCATTGATGATGCCTTGAAGGATCTTGGGGCAATTGTGTGCAACTTAGGCGATGATAAGTTTAAGCATATAATAGACCTTATTCACAGTCTATCGCGTGGATTAGCTGAACGGCCCAGTTCATGGTATCAATTACAGGAAGTTCCCAAGCCCACGGGCAACATAGAAGCAGACTTGAATGGCAAGGCGTTGTACATTCCAGAAACACCACTGGCTAGTACTAGCTCATTAGTATCCAGCACCAGCGGTAGTAAGTCACGGTCGAAACGAAAATCTGCCTTGGTAGTTAGGAATGCGGACGATGAAGATATAGTTTCCATAGGGAACCCACCGCAAGCCTTGGATTTCCGTCGGTTGCGCACCAATACGTCGACACCATTCAAAACAGAAAGCAAGCGTCGACTTGTGGATCCAGCGGCTTCACCAATTCGGGAGGACGTTTGCAGCGTATGCAGATTGGAGGAACCAACGGTGGACATTGACGAGGACGTTCAGTGGGTGCAATGTGGCTCCTGTGGTCAATGGGCCCATTTCCAATGCGCGGGATTCAGAAAAGACGACAAGTACGAGTGCGTGCATTGTCTGACTCGATGACCAACGCGGAGGGCAACGAGACTGTCAACATGGTCCCTATGGGCCCACCACATTTTGATTACCGTGTTGCTTCTCTGAAGCCATTTTGTTGTTGCCTTTTCATTTCTCTTGCATGTGAGTCTCGTTTCACGTGCACAAGCCTGGGAATACTAGCTTCATATAGGGGCGATCATTTGCGAGTTTGGGTGTGGTATATAGAAACTCCGTGCTTTGTTAAACATTTCGTGAAGATCGACTGACGTTTAACAGCTTCAGAAGATGGAAAGGAAGTAGCATTCGATTCCATCCGTTGGCCATTTCACGTAAATTACCGTATTGATAAATATGGAAAGCATAGGTAGCAGAAGCGCAGTTATCTACTACGTTCAGACAATAGGATCAGCTAGTTAGTTCAGTGAAACTTTGCTGATAGATACATGGAAGAGAGCTCGTACAGTGGGACATAACTAATATATATATATATATATATATATATATATATATATATATATATATATATATATATATATAATATCCTTCGGTTACCGGTGGACGCGAAACCAAACCTGCTCTACTTCCGCCCATCACTTACGTAATTCCTTACGCCAATGTTGTACACGCAGGTAGAAAAAAACATTTTCCGTATTCTGGCAGTTATTCTTTTAGCCCAACTTCACTGGGTCAGATCACATCGCCCAGTGGTCCCTCGAAAAGCGCACCACCACTAGGGGCACGTTTTTCACACAAAATAGAAATTCCGGGACAATGATAAGTGAGGTCCACTTTTCCAGCTAATAATTAAGAAACAGTCCAAGGTTTTCAAAATATTTCACACATTTTTTGCCATTGCCAGATACGAATCGACACCCCAGTTCAATTTTATAGTCCGATATACACAAATGATTACCATTTTGTTGATCAGAATGTTTTTACCAAGGAAAAATCGCCCAATTTTTTCTCATTATAAATATAACAGGTAAGTCACTTACAACCCAGCAAGTAACTAGTACCTCACAATAATCTTGGCAGATCAGTTTCGTGTTTTTCAAAATTCGCGCCTCAGAAATCCAGGATTCCGCGCCAATTCAAAAATCTCCAGGTCGGAACTTACACCGCTACCCCTTTGCCACACCCAGGGTTTGAACCTGGGCCCTTTCATCTCGAAGGCATGTGTGTTAGCAATGCCCCACCCCGCTCCCACACGGGCTGGTCCGAATCGCCAAGGTAAGCTTGATCAGAGGTTGACCTCTATGACAGCCAGAGGTGCTCGACAGCTTCGAATGGAGACACGGAACCTGTCCCGTTAACTCCATGCGAATGCCTCCTACCAAGTCAGGTCTTCTCCACAGGATGGGGTGCAAACACCCCCCCCCCCCCCATTTCAAACCTACATTGCATGTTTGGTATACGTATCACGCCTTCAAATGCCTCAGCATGGTCGGAGGTGGGTGTTTCAGGCTTCGAGATGGCTACCCGTCCTGAAAACCTCTCGAAATGCTCCCAAGTGACCGTGCGTCTAACACAGCCTCTCCTGAGGAAGTCCTACTCACTGCCTTATCGTGGTAAAAGTGTTCTTACTAAAGTAAAAGGAAGAAAGCGAATGCCCGGCTCTCTCCACCAGATTGGCTGACTATTAGTCAGTCTAAGGGAGACGGCTGAACCCTGATTCCAGACCAACGGTGAATGGCGCATGAGGCGTACAACGGTAGATTCACTGGCATCTGTGGCGGATAGGTGCACTGGGCGCCCGGGATGTTTGGCCTCATCCGGAGGGCGAGTGAACCGAGCAATCAGTCACCGGCCCCCACTGGGTTACGGACCCCACGTTTCGTCCCGCTGTCTTGAGGGTTAAGTATTTGATAGCTAAAGGCTCCGGTTGTGGATCCCTAAGAAAACCACTTGCTATGGCTTGGGCAACCTGGCAGTATCGCGCTGCCGAGGCATCGACAGACTGCCTAGTTTCATTTACAGACTGCACGTATTCGCCTGTCCAAAACTGGTGGCAAACCTCAGGTCAACGAAGCGGGTCGATGGTTCAGTCAGTCCGCGACGAAACGGAGCAAAGACAACCAATCAGCCTTGAACAGTCGCCCTTACCGAAAGGAGCGGAGTCAACGAATCAACGGCAAGAAGCTGTTTTAAGGGGACGCAGTGGATTGAACCAATCAGCCGCCAAGAGGTGTTTTAATCGAACGGAACGGAAAGCAACCAATCACCAGCCAGCAGTTGTTTTAACCGATCTCAAAGAAATCAGCCAGTCGGAGACTCGAGCAACATAGCCATTCAGAAGACCGGGTTCGGGGAAGAGCTCTGTACCAATGAGCTTCGTACAGTGACTTTGATTTTGATCACCTAGTGATCTATAAAAACGGTTTGTTTTTGCACAGTAAATGAGATGGTTCGAAGACAGAAGAGTTTTCTGACTAGAGCTAGTGGGACGGAACAAAACACTAGGATGCGCTAATTGTCATTCGACAAAGAAACAAGAATAATTACAAAAGAGTCAAAGAAGGACAAAGTGTTTTATGTGCAAAATGGATCGGAGCATGAGTTCGTTGCGACGGTGCCCCAGTAAAGAGAAATTTAAAGGTAGCACTAAATTACTACATAGCCAAGGCCGTTTACTCAGTATGCCTAAAAGATTTCAGACTGGTCCCACCAGTAATAGCTGGCCAAAGTAACCATTTTACTTTGAATTTTCCAGTTTTTGAAATTCTTGCCTTGTCGGTATAGTTTGAAGCCATCTATCCACACGAATGAGTTAGTAACTTATGGACGTAGCCACAATTCTTGTAAAGGGACCACAAAAGTAGAATGACGAATGTAAGACCGAAGGACGAGGCTTAGATCGGACCTTTCTATGAAGAGAGAGAAAGTATATTGTTACCGAATGGTAGAGGGGGGAACAACTTCAACAGAGGAACCTGCCAGCCGGCAAAGCTTTGTTTTCGGGGTTGAATAGAAAATCCTGTATTTATATGAATAGTTAAGTCTGACTGAGAAGAAAATTCATTAGCCTATTTCAGTAAAAGTATTTCTGACCTCGTACAATGGGTTACAATGGCCAAGGCAAACCAATTCCCTTAATTTGGTGTAGAGACGATTGGTATAGAAGTGCGCCGCAGCCAGTCAAAGAACTTCATAAACCTAACCACCGATGATCATTGTAGCCCAACCCATTCCATGTTAAAGTTGCGCCATCTAGGATAGCATTCAACAGTGTCCCCTGCTTCAACACTACCTCAATGAAAGTATTCACGGTACACTACCCTGAGATTTTAGACGACCAGTGAAAATACTTAGTAAGGGAGACTGTCGGGTCCTATAATTTTATGACTCTTCCCATTCTGATGAAGGCTAATGCGAATCAAAACTTGTGTATTTGTGGCACCTGTTAGTTGTCATGCCTTGTGCATTTCATTAGTCTAAGTACGATGGCTTCGGTCCAGAGGCGGCGTGTGATCAGGCGATTTCGTTGAACTAACCAAATTAGGTTCAACTCGGAAACAAACTACTTTCGAGAATTTCACCTGGTGATGTAAAGTGTGAGCATTTGTCAAGCAGAATACAAAAAAATCCAGTTTTATTCACTTTTGCAGGTTCTAAAAAACATAAAATAACAGCTTCGTGTGTTTCTGAAGTTTATTTCCAGTTAAAACTCTCTTCCACGTGTTTCACAGTTCTTATCGTGGAAGACCCCGAATGTGGGCCCTCTGATCTAACAGTCAGACTTTAAAACGATGAAACATCTAATCCCATTTACTTTTTTACCCGAAATATATTCCGAAACTAACTATCTGTGTGAAATTATAAATCGTTAAACTCATTCCGACCCAACCGATAATTCCTTTTTCTTGTGGTAAAGAAAACTGAAGGTAACATCCAACTGCACGTGACCAGTCTTTCCTCATTCTGTTAGAGAAATATGATGAGGAACTCCCAATGGCGGGTAGTTTTTTGGGGGCATTCTTTTATGCAGTAAAGGTTAGACGAAAACCGGCTGAATAGATACTTCACTGAACTTTACAAGTTGCTGGTACTCTGAAAGCATCGCGGTAGCTAATAACATATCAGTCCAGTGGGATTTGAACTGTTGCGAATGAGCAGCCGGGGTAAAGCCCAGTAGAAAATCTACTTACCATCAGTCAAAAGAACAACTTCGAATCTTTATGAAAATGTGAGTTTATTTTTTTCGGCACATCACGCAAAGATAAAACTTGTAGGGTTAAAGGCTCTTGCCTCCCCATTCCCAAAACATCAAGCTTAGACAAAACTGTCCGCTATTTCCCAGATGTTACCTAACGTTCAATGTTACATCTTTCGGTTGTCGTGGCAAACGTACTAGAAGATAATGCACCTAACCCGGAACAATTCGTCTTCTCATATCTGGATTTTCACTGGATAAAATTGGTCATTCGGTCATCAGTTGTGGACGTGGTGACTGTGTCAGTACCCATATATACGAGAGAATTTATGAACTTTATCTCGCAAACTTTTCACGTATTCCGCCTTCCGTATATGTTCTCTCATCATCAAGTGAGAACTCAAATAACAGGAACAATTCCATTTCTCCACATTGTTCTATCACGGAAATTGTGCAGTTACCTGATCTTCTGTCCTCGACTTTGGTAAATTATTTTGAGTCTTTTGGTATGTAGTATAAGGCGATTTCTATGTGTCGAACCCGAGCGTCCTGACAACCTGTGGTGTACAGCATATGGTTACTTTTCACACTGGATACTTGTCCAGGCTTATTTCTTCTTAACCCAATTCAACCTGTTTCACATTACCTGCCGCACCCGCTAAGTAGTTTCAACTATGTAATAATTCAGTTTTTTCAGTATTATCTATTGCAGTATCAACCACGAGCGCTTTACTTAGAGATGCAGTCGTAAGGTCATGAGGTGACTGCGCCCCTCCGGCAACCTTTCTAGATTCGTGTACACGATAAGCAATTCCAATTTAAGCGCAGTTTCACTCCGACCTGTCCTTTTTTCGTGACGCTTTGGGGGAATACATGAATTTCCTTTTTGACTGATTTTGTCCCGTGGACTGTTTATATACCCGTAACAACCAATTTTCTTCCGTATATCGGAGACAGTTACAATCCAGGGAATAAAGCGAATTCAAAGCTTGAAAGCACACTATGGTCACAGTATTACTCACTTTTCGAAACTCTTTATGTTGCAAAACCTATTCCAGCCAATAAATGCGTTTAACCTGAACCAATTGGCACAGAGACAATCCCTCTCAACCCCGGGTATTTTAGTTCATCATTAGGTCACAGACATTCTGTCGACTGCCATTCATCCGATTTTATGGTCAAAGCTACCTGGTGCGTATTTCTCCAAAAGGTGATTTTCTGCACGCCATACTACCAGTCACTTTTCGTATTTTCTTGCATTTCTTTTTCGACTGAAAAATTAACTTCTGCTTAGGAAGTATGCTCAAGATACAATAAGTGTTATACCTCATTCCAGTAATTTCATTCAGCCAATCCGACAAAGAAGAATTGACGAACTGACCAAATGGCCTTCTAGTCCCTACCCCAAATTGACTCCTCGCCCCAAGTGTTTGGACATTATTTTCCCTCTCCGAAAGCAACACCTATTCCGGTCTATTTTCTTTCAATTCAGGCTTACACACAGACGGTGGCCACATTGCTAGAACGTACTCCGCGAAATTCCTCAAGGTTTCAATCAGCAGTATTTTTTACCTGGACCGGCCAAATACCTGCAGGGTTCCTGGAAATTTGACAGTTACTCTCACTAAAGTTTAGTCTATTTCATCTTATTAGAAGCTTTACACTCATATGTGTCTTACTCCACTCTCAATGCTTCCTCGCTCCGTTATGTTTCTTGTTTTATTTACCAAAGAATTCAAAAGCAATATCTGACTCATCAAACATTTTTATTCAAACAGTGGGACTACCACGGTTACCTCACTCAATGGCTTATACTTCATCGTAACAAAAAGTGTTTGGATTTTTCTGGAAGGATACTGAATGAACAGTCACATTTCCATTGTCCAGAACTTCCGGAACCCGCAACAAAAATTGGCTTGCTCTTACAAAAGCCCAAACGTCCTCTGATGTCCCCCGTTTTGACAGATTGCTTTCATATTCAAACACCGTCACCAAAACACTGAGAAATATGCAGTACTGGACATTCTTATCATTCACACTTGTAATTTCCCCCCATCATGGCCACTTAACTTGAATATTCACCTCAGAGTGTATAAAATGTTAACCTGAACTGAGCTGAACTGACTTGTCCAGCGCAACTCCGTTTGAAAATTCCTCATTTAAAACATCAGAGAGAATGATGATCAACTGTGGTTTACGGAAGTTGATGCACGGAAAAAGGAATAAGATTATGGAATAAGATCCTGTAATAACCAATCCTGTCCTTTTGAGGCCTATATTTTCCAGTGAGCTTCTTCTTCAGCACAAATTCTTGATCAAACAATGCCAAACACCAGACCATGAAATGAAGTAACAGCGGGGCATGAATTTCCTTGCCGATGAAATCAACTATTTAGGACTTTTTGGGCTAGATCGACTTCATCCACGAGATCTATCCACTATCTGATTTCAAGGCAACGTGGTCGTATGTGAGGGTTGCGTCCAAAATTCCTCTCAGTCTGGATATTTTAAGCTCTCAATGGGAAAAATGGGAGATTAGAATGCACAAAATATATATATACAAACTTCAGTAGACACGTCATTGCTCGTCCTCCTGCGTCAGAACTCCAACCGAAACCTGTGCACTGGCTGTCCAAAACCAGTCAGCGTAAACCGACGTCCCGTTTCTGTTTGAAAGAGGCTCCTCAACACACCCATCGAATTGCACCAAACAGCGCCGAGCGAGTGGGTATCAGGCTATCTCTTACCCATTTTGTGACTAACAAAATCAGGTGAACATAACAAAACTGCTTGTTTGCATCTTCATTGTCTAGTCCAAACGAAGTTAGTCGTAATTCGACCGGGAATGGCACCTTGTGGTTTTTGTGTCTTTCTTCATCCTATTGCATTCAGTCGGTGTGACGTAGTCACTTCCATTATTGTTTCATTATTGACCGAGATTAGGTTCTAAGCAATCGACTGCTCCAATACACAATAACATAGTACACAGTATGAGTACTTCTGCGGAGAAGAATAGGCAGCAAGTAATTCAATCTCAGCAAAGCTTGTAGAGAGAGTTATGAGTAGTATCGAACGACTCGGTATCCACTACCTACTACAGATCTTCCTATCGTTTAGGAGCCTTTGATGAGGTTTACAATACCATGGCTAACATTGTGGTTCGTTATCTATTCGCCCACTTTGGCCCGTGTGTGAGAACATTAGTTATTACTTACATTTTATAAAACATAAAGTTAGTTGAATGTGCATAATGAAACTCACACGAAACAGTCACAACATAATAATGGGAAGAAACAGTCTAACAGTTGATGCATTAAACTAGATACATTAACCGAACAAAATACGGACGGCTTGAACCTCACACTGACTGGCACACCGATTAGTGATGAACAGATTACTTTTTAACTCACGGAGCTGAATCGAAATGACAACACTGAGAAAATTACGCGGAGATCTAAATGCTTACTGTTCTATTGTATCCATTTGTAACAAGGGACCAAAATAGCCACCAACGAGCTTTGGGTGAATGTGTTACATATATAACTTTTTCACAATTTGTAGTTACACCTAAAAGTTGTCATTATTTTGGATGAAAGTATAAGAGTCAAACTGTCTTTTGGGAGAAGCGTAAGCTGTTGGGGAGATTCTCTGCACATCTTGAGAGGAGATGTGTTCCAATAAATCATTTCCTCCTTTGGGTATTCGCAAACTCATCATTTTATAGGCGATTAACGGATGCTTCACTATGTTTCTGAAACCTCTAAACACTTCTTCAGTAGGACTGAAAAATAGACTCTAAGGTGGGATAAAGCAAGTTGTATGTCCCGGAGCAAAATACCGTGTTCCATCCGTTTGTGCGTGGAGGCATTGCCAATTAAAAATGCAGCCGATACACCCGGCTGTTCAGCGCCGACTTTTGCTGGATATTTCTGAAGGAACTGATAAAACATGCATGCGCTCATTCGTGGATGACATTCGTAGCACAGGATTCCAGTAGGAGGATAGCATGCGATAACGTTGCGATTAGCGCCTCTGTAATTAGGCAAGGTTTGGTTGCAAGGTTTGCTACTTAGTAAACGCCCCCCCCCCTCGATAGAGAGCATCATTTGTTATAATTAGTTTCGTCTATATATAGACACAACACTGTACTTCCTTCTTCTCCCAGCCAGGCTGGGTATTTAGCGCGTCTTTTTTGACACCATACTTGTTCCGTTCCATATTCTAAATGGTGAACCTGAATATCAGTGACCATCAAGCAAGTGATCAGTTGACGACAAACTGGTCGTAATTTTAGGATTTAAGGACTCCTTTTTCTTTTTGATCACAGAAAAGGGTTACCTTAGGGCATTCTTCTGCGATGTGGCAAATATGTGCTATATACTCACCGGAAAATTTTCGTTTTGCGAATCCTCTTTTAAGACTGAATTCACTTTCTCTCGCGGTAACGCCTCCGCAGGTCTTGATGTTTATCCCTAGGTAATTTGCTGTGAGGTACAGGCCTTCAACTTCCTTTGAACATCGTACTATTCGTTGCCTATCGTCGTCACTGAAGGTTCCTCATTTCTTTGTGTTTGTAAAGGTCAAGTATTTGCACTGCTTCCGCCACATTTCCATCAGTAGCTTCTCCTTGCATCGTGAGTGCGCCACATATCTACAGGAACAGACAATACAAATAAACCTTCAGCTGCTTTTTCTTTACTCAATCAAACGACCTTGTCATCATAGCCATTTTGCGACTTCCGACGCTTTCAACAGGTCCACTCGCTAATTAAGCGAAGACAGTCAAGGGTACGGTGGCCAAACCTTTCCGCAAGACCCATACCGCACAAGGTCTTACCACGTGCGAGATTTTGGTCCCAGTTAAGGGACGTGGCACTCTTATGCGAGTCACCTGAATGGCTGCGTGCACGATACAGATTTGATCCCCATCACCTTTCAAGTTACCAGCTGAGTGACTGCTTGAACATCTGCAGGATCCTAATAGAAGAAGTCTACCTAAGAGAGTGGGTGGATACAAATTCACATCCCGAGCGGAAAGTGATCATTGACGAAGACCGAAGAACTGTTCAGTGTGCGAGGAAGGGTGACGATTTAACACTTCTTTCCTGCCATTCTGGGATTAACAATAACCAGCAGAGCCAACGCCAAACAGGACATCGAGTTCAACCCTGAAAGAGGACTAGCAAAATTTGCATATTCTGGTGCATTCGTGAAACAGCTATGCTTATTAGTAAGGGAGAATCCTACAATCACTTTGAGTGGGATGAAGAAAAAGATGGAACTGATGCACTCGAAAGTATTGATCAGCTTATCTTTCATTGATGGTCTTCCCCATGGCTCTGGTTACACTGCGAAGAAACTATGCATTGGTCCAATCAAGCGAACCAGGACTAGTGTCAAAGGGAGATAAGCTCATTATGCAATGTGGTTACAGGAGCACAGTAGCCCCGTGAGATGAGATCACTTACAACGTGTAAGCCACAGTGGGCGAAGAGACAGCGAACTACAAAGTTAGCCGAGGTATTGCACACATCATCAAAGGCTCTTGGACAATCGCCACTGGATTTTAAACAATGGCCATAGGCTCTTAAATGATGGGAAAACCCGTAGTTGTCGTGTGTTTCAAGAGTGATTTACGGCCGGATCGGCTGCCCATGAGATGAATAACAAGCTAGTTGTTTCTCGTGGACAAAAATGTTTTTGGGCAAAATTCTGAAGGTTTAGCAGCCCCCGATTTTTACAATAACAATCAGCAGGCAGGGAAAGTTCTGCGTTTATTTGAGTTCGTTCTCGTATTTGACTACATTCACGAATATCCTAATATGCTAACTCTAATCTGAATGGAACGAAGCGTAGGCTGTTCACTTTTAAAATTACTTGTTGTCCTTCAGCTTTTCCATCTCGGATTGCATGCCACATGATTCATCATCAACACGTAAATGCGTCTACCATTTCTGACTGAATAAGTTCGATCTAAATTCCGTGATACTGTCACATCGTAGGCGCCAATCAATATGGTTATTTATCTGGGGAAACCGGTTACTATGGTTTGGAATTCGTTTCTTTTGTTTGGTTTGGTTTGGTTAAACCACGCACACGCATCGCAAAACCAGGCTCCTGCCGAACCATACCAGGGAGTATTACCGCAACTGTTTGAATACTGGAATTATTAGAATGGTGCTAATTGAGTACGAACAAATATGAAAACTTGCATCCTACTTTCCGTTTGCGTAAAATCCGAAGTCCGTAATCCAAACCAAGTCATAGTAGGGTTTGCTGGGTTTCAATCCCACCCACCCTAATTATGTGTGGCTAAAGGAAATGTAAAACAGCACAAATGATTTTGCTCCACTCATGTACGCATATGTATATATAATTGGTCTGAAGTACATAGGCTACTCCTAAATCCCCATAAGTTTCTGGATGCTATCTTTTCACTTCCTTAGTTCCTCGGAATTCTGTTCAGACATGCAAGCAAGAATCATCACTGATGGTCATCAACCCACCAAATACCTTGGGATTACAAAAACCCGTAATTTGTGTTGTTCTAAACATGTTGCTTGTGGTTTCACCAAATCAGAAGACCGACTTGATACGTTTTGCTCCTGTATCCTTTTTTCACATTTGACTTTTTGGCCTTGCCTGTGTGATGCCTCACTGGTTGTGGTCCCCTATCGTCATCTTCCACTTTTTTTATAAAATAATGACTTCACCACAATAAATGGGTCTCTCAAGTACTTAGCTTATGCGTGTTATATATCGCACAGTACTGTATCATACTTAGTTATATCTTATAACTGGAAAAGTGCAAAAAACCTACGAGGTAATTCTGGATGACTCTTGTCATCCATTTTCCCAGGAACATGCGTGTGTACTTCATCAGATGCTAGCAAACAATATAGTGGTTTACTCACGTACGACTGCTCGTCGGTCATCTGTTGTCCCTCATCTTGGTAGTTTCTAATGTAGCCCGCCAAAACTGATTCTGAAAATAAACGGCGTTTAGTTTTATAGCTTGGTACTTAATTCCCTAATCGCTTCGTATTACTGTACTCTTTCGTGAAAGCTGCGAATTGCATATACCAAATACTGGATCTGAATTGAACTGATGTCTACCATTGCGTTTTTCTAACTTGCTTTACTCTTCTGCTACACTAATTCTTGACCTGATATAAAACTCTTGTAAGATTCCACAACACAGCCACAAGCTAATCAGTCGTGTTTCCTTTATCTCTAAAAGAGAACCAATGGTTAGGTGAGCAATAGGTACATCGATTCTCGTTTGAAGTTTTCCCAAAAGTTATTTATTTACGATGCGCATTCATTTCACACCGACATGTCATCTCGTCAATTTCCTCGTCTCCTAATCGATTTTCATCCCAACCAACAAATATGTTCCGACTTTGGCACATACACATATCAGTATTTTGTGCTTGACCACGTACACTCAGCTTTCTGGTATTGTTTAACCAACCTCTAATTTGAGGGCTACAAACATTCAGAAACCTGTTTTACTAAATGTGCTTTTCCTGATAGAATCCGTAAAGAAAACTGAACTGCAGATCGATCATCTTTTCAACGTGTCCTTACTACCTACCCACCTACTGATTGCTTCACCCTCCATGTCGTTACTCCCGGAACAGTTCACTTCGAGCCCTGATCAGTGAGCAAAACACAATTGACTGGTTTGTAGTCACAACACGACCCTTTACTTTATACCTGTCAACCAAACTAAACCTTTTTTAAAGTCAGTCCTTTAGAATTCCTTTCGATTCTGAAAGGTGTATAAATCGTCCTCAATTCACTAAATGGAAACAGGTCCGTTTCAGGCAAGCTTGTTAACGATCAGTATATCTACTGTTTAACATAGTTCCACTTCAACCTTGTACTGTTCTGCAGCAGGTACCATTTTGCGACGCAGTGAAGTCGTCCAGGAGATACAATGAGCACCATTGTGCTACTGGCTATCCGATTCAAAATCATCTCTTGAAATGTGCACTTTACAAATCGTGAATCGACTATCAGGATGCTTTGCGAGCCTGAGTAATATGCAGGGTTTTTCCACTACTCTGATTCAATCATCGATCGAAACATTTTACTGCAAATTCGCTGAGACAACCGTGGAGAAAATTAAGTTTGCGGTAAATACGGGAAAGTAGACTTAAATTCACATTTACGAAACACTGTTATTCTCGCATCTGGAAATGTCTGTAGCAGAAGTGGGAAACTGCTAGACGATCAAAAACCCAAACAACAGATGGAAGCAAATTCGATAATAGGCTATAATGCTCCGAAATTGGTGAGGCAAATTAAAAGAGTGGAACCGCCATACAGATTTCAAAGGGTCCCAGTCTAGCGAAGATTTCAGAACAGTCAAAACGAAGTTTTGTAGGGTATGACGCAGTTGTAATTCTATATGATGTGGTCAATATTCTAAAATGGGTACTTCCCATATAACTGAAGCCAGAAATCACTGACTTTGAAGCATGGTAATTAAATCAGTCGCGCACGTTACGCATCCCGTTGGAAAATAATTCTTAAAGCAAGTTCGAGTGACTGGTATGTTTACCGTGTTAAATTCATGTTGCCAAACCGATCCGGCCAACCCGTAGAGAGCCACCGACCAAAGAACAGACAGTAAGTTTGTCGGAAGCTTCCCACAGTAGATAAAAAGAGGCACGCAGACTAGCAGAGAGGGCACAGCGGGATCTTTGGCAATCGGGCAGATAGCCCAGATGAGGGGCTACCGATCAAGCTGTCATTTGAAGCAATCGGACTAGCCAAACGGCAATAATGCACAAAAGAATCAAGGTAATAGCCACAAGCAACTTGCCAGAAAGTAGCGGAAAAGCTCATGCAGCCGGAGGATCAGTGCTGCTGCAGCGCGGTCTGGAAAGTGGACTATATAAACGATGGCACACGTTTCATGGACTTAACTTGTTCGGCCGCCCAAATACAGGTGTCCTCACCTGTCTTGAATTCTTTGTTACGCAACGTTTCAGATTGTTTGTTAGATCTTGCAAATGACCCTGGAAAACCAGAATTATCCCTGATAGGTTAGAACAATGTTTTAAGAATAACAGTTACCGAACGGCGGCAGTCATTGCTCGTCTGCTAATCCAATGACCGAGTTTCCCAGCCATACAGAATTGAGCCTGCTGGTGTAGATCGAATCGCATTTGGTGTATATTAGCAGAAGTTGTATACGCCTGCTACATGCTCGAAGTTATTTCCCTCAAAGCCTGGCCATCAGGTTTGGTATGTTAACAAAGTAACAAATTTCTGCTCACCAGTTTATCACGCATTTTGCTAGGACATGTTTTGTCAGCATGGTCTTCCCCGAAGACGATTTTAATGGAAATCTTCAGCCAATCTGAGTAGCAAGGGTAACCCAGTAGATGTGCACAGCTGTACATTGCGTCCATCGATTTCAACGTTACTTTGAGCCTTGGTACTGCTTGATGAATCATTTCATAGACCGAAGTAAATCTCCCAATACTCACGCTGAATATAATACCATGGTAAATGACGTTGGCCGGTATTTGGGTATTTTATGTTTGTGCACAATAACTTGAAAGCAATTGTAGTCATTTTTTGGTGAAGGGATAACCTCATAAGGAGAGAGACAGACAAGCAAACAGACAGACGGACAGACAGACAGGAAGAGTCCAGCTCATCCAGACATTCATATTTTTTGGCTTCGTAGGTAGCTTGGTTACCAGCAGGCTAGTAAAAAACCGTAAATAACAAAAACTTCAACCAACAGAATTTCGTGTGGGTGCGGTGTAGATTTGGATGCGCATTAACACGTTGCACATGAAATGCGGGAACAGACGTGAACTCATATGAGACGAAAATGGTCACTTCAGGTATACGTATGGGAGATCCATTGACAATGATAAATCACAAACAGAAAGACTTTTGATGCACTTCAAGCTTTAGTCAACGTATGATCTCCGGAAACCGGATCCACTTCAGTTCATTCAACCATGAACCTTGCAACTGAGTGCTTTAGATTGGTTTACTATCTCACCCAGTGAGAACTGAATTAAATTGAAGTGTGGAGAGCAAACGAACAGCGAAGAATGGTTAAAGGGTGAACTGCGTAGACAGCGAAAGAGTCTGAATGCGAATGCATCACAGATGGCGGCGATTGGCCGTGTCATCTGGTGTCTCTGCCAAACAGTCAGGCGGATTTGTATGACATAATTAATCATGTAGCTTCAACGTTCAACTCACCACTGAGAACCATAGAAGCACTGTACAGCAAGGATGAAACAGCTTTACAGTGCTTCCATGGTTTTCAACGGTGAGTTGAGCGTTGAAGCTGCGTGACGGACTATATTATACAAATCTACTCTCCTACTACTCAAACGCAGATAGGCGAATCTTGTCCAACCCGACCTTACACATCCTCCACTCCAAGCCCGTTGGTCACTGTTAAAATATATATGTTTGGCCGTGCCATTTACTACCCACCTGGACTTCTTAATTTCAACATTCTTCGGAGAAAAATCTACACCGACAGAATGAATCTGTAGACACATATGATACAAGTCTCAAACTAGATAACTTGCTCAGTTTGACTGCCTTATCGGGAGACCAACCCAACAATGGCAAGCAGATCCTCCTGAAGTACGCTGCCACCGTAACACGAAATAGAGTTTTTGAAACGAAAACAAGATCGAACACCTAGTGCAAATACTGATTAATGCGCGTAACTAGTTTTGCTATGTGGGTACCAAATTGTCACCAGTTCATTGAGTTGCGAACGAATTGTTACCGTGCTCAAGATGGATCCCATATTTTGCTTTTTGCTACAGAGTAATAAGATATCTTTATCTCTCAATCTAATTTTCCCAAGGAGCAAATAGGTTTTACTGCACGCGTAGTGATGTGACCAACAGTAGCAAAGAAAAATTGAACACATTTTTCCGACTACTTCTTGCAGTACAAGGAGAAGATCAAAGATTTTGGTCGTAATTAATTTTACGTGTGTGGCTACTCATTTGTCTTACCCGTGAAGGTTGAGTGTTAGGAATTAATATCACCTCGGAGATATTAGTTTTGAACTATTCAACCACCCTTAGCACCGGTGGTATACAGCAACCCCACCAGGAAACGCCACAGAAATGGCCAAATGGTTCTCCACTCCAAGACACAAGACCCTGATTGCTGGCTACTTTTAATGTTCAAACAGTCCTTTAAGGCTACGAGGCGTATCTCGTCCAGGCACTCAAGCATAAGCACGGAATAGAACAAGCGTGCATAGTGGAAAACAGTACTGTAACAAACCACCATGTTCTTCTCATCGGAATCACCTAGTTATATTCAATGTTAGCTTGGGGACACCAATTGATAAATTACCATTCGATGAAAGCAATACGATTTCTTCTGCTTTGTCCGCTGCCCCCCCCCCCCCCCCCCCCTTTCTCCCTGAAACGTGAAACCCGACCGAGATGCTTGCCTCCATTTACTGCTCGGGTTATCGATGGCCATCCAAATACCCAGGTTATTCGCATATAGTTACCGGGGGCCTTAGGTCCGATTGCAACAAAACTGGATTCAAATGAATCAAAGTGTTCGCGCACTGTGGGGCAGTGCGAAGACAGCGAGAGCGCTGTGTCACCACCGATGAAAAACGGATAGGGGTGGTTGGTGCGTTAAGCTTCAGGCCAATAAGACTAACATCCCAAAAACCAATGGAAAGAAATTTCTAAATAATTTGAAATGATAGCTAAATCAACTGAACTGGGATATATTATTAGGCAGTAACCTTTCACTGTCGGTCAAATGATTTCACTGCACATTTTATGCCACTCACGAGTAGATCAGTCGTTATCACCTCAAATAATTTTGTGAACAGCGGGAAAAGTGAGAAATTAAAAGACAGGCAAGCCCAAAGGCATTAGAATACGGCAAGAAACCATCCTATGAGGTTACAGTCAGAATGTTTTTATTCCATAAAAGTAGCATAGACAATGAATGTCCAATTCTTTCCCCTCATCTGTGAAGAGAGGTTCATGTCAAAATTCCTTACTCGTGAGTAGTATAACTGACATATTTTTTTAGCTGACTGTCCTTCGGACTCCACCTTTCACGAACAAACCTCAGGTCATCTGACCAACCTGCACTCGGAAGCACCAAAGGACAGTCAGCTAAACAAATATCCATCAATCCCATACACTAGTCGCATGTAATTGCGTGAAGCCTATAACTGAGATAGTCTGTTTACGTATTGCGTCAAGTTATACTCAAAACTCGATACCCGTTTCCAGTAGAGGATTGCATATGTTTTGCATTTTGATTAAAGTAGAACTGTTTAATAGGAGAGAGTGGAAAACCTCATGGAGGGTTGGGTCACTATGTTAGTTCATAAAAGACTTACGCTATTACCCCACATCAGAAACAAGTGCGGAACGTTACGATGAGATTACCACTTGCGACCGCAAATCTTTGGTTGAATTGCGGTTGAACCAGGATCAGGATGTGGAATCACATACGTGAACAAAAGCGAAAAACAGACTCAATCGGCCAAAATGACACCGTTTCAGCCACAACTGGAGATTGTCACCTTTGAGGAACAAATTGTTCACTTTCACGCCTTTCTTCTACTAGACGATCTAGATTTATACTTTCCTGCTCTATATAATAACACCATGAATAATTATCTAAAAAAGTGGAATTAATATTCCGATGATTCTCGCAGGTGAAAGGAAGTTCGATGACCGATGAATGCACCTTCTTTCAAGCTATAGATCTAAATATCCCAAAATATCACGCTCTTTCTCAGCATGATCGTGGTCACTACATCTTACGTGATGAGTGCGAAGGTTCGGTTACTCTTGTGAAAGATGTCGGATTTGATGCATTTTCTGAATACACAAATTTATGTTCATACACGTGCAGTTTATGTTCAAAATTCCAGGCTGAACAGGAATTTTGACGATTCTTTGGAAAGCATGAATGGATTTATTGCTGCCGGCATGATTGGTTACTGAGCACAAAGAACTAGGGAAATAGGATGGCCATCTTCTTCAATTAATCTTGCAGCGGCACGTCTGCCGTTGTGTTCAAGTACTCTTCAAAAGGTGTTGACCTTTTGGCCATTAGGAGTTCACCGAAATTTGCTCTTTTCCGAAGTACAACTATAGCAAACATGTGTATCACCCTCTTTTGCTCACAGTGGGATATAAATTCTTCCCACAATATACTGATATTTTTTCTGGTTCCTCTTTTGGGAAGAAGACTTAAACGTTAAAGCTAGTGATTTTAATCATGGCGCCACATACACACTACTTTCTTTCGGGTTAACGGATATCAGCGACTCTTCCACGAGAACATACTGTTTTGGGCAAAGTAATTTCCAATCGCTCTCACTTATTCTCCCCTTAATTGAAAGCGATTATTTCTAGAAGAGATAATAACTTACATCTTATAAGGCCAAAAGAGCTTCCACACACTGCACACCGATTCGAATAATGTTCTACCTCCGAAACATTTCGCCCGTTAACAACGCCCTATTGGAAGCAGCCAACGGCTCTGCCTTTTATTGGTCTTCTTCCTTCCGTTCACTCTTCCCAGTTGCCGAACTCTTTTCTGATACTCTTAGTGCTATCCTCAATGCGAACGGACTTCTGTTTGCGTCCGGTGGTAGGGTGGCCTCTCCACCACTATTTACTCAGATGAATATGCGAACTAGTCTCGCCAAGGTTAAGATATCAAACACTGTTCATACCTAATCAAGGCAGAGATGAAAATAATCCTTTTTATCGTTTGCTACACAACTCCTAGGAGACAATAATTTCACTTTTCGAGCGCAAGGCTTGGAGCTTTTCTTCAATCGAAAAACCAAATTCTGGAATGGTATTTATGTACACCATGGCAGCTTTATTTTCACACGTTCTTCCAAAGACTATCCTCTTCCATATTCCCCCTGTGTTAATACAGACCTTGAGCCTCAATCTGCTTTCAGAATATTCAAAATTCTTCTCGAATCTTCATATTTTACAGGTCTCGATGGCCTCTCTCCTGCAGTTCTTCGGCAAGGGCTGCCTAGGTCGTTGAATCCATATCAACTTTGTTGAATCAATCAGCATTAAACTGTCCAGTCCCTGGTTTCTGGCGACTGGTCATCATAACTACAGTGCCCAAGGGGCCTAACAAAAACTACAGAGAAGAAGTTTTCCTCCGATAGATCATATTTCAGCAATACCAAAAATCTGAGACTCCCCGGTAAGTCCTTTGGCTGTTTCTCTCGGTCTAATTCAAGTTTTTACTACTGAAATAATGGCCAGTAGCCAGCATTCAAGCATCCGTCACGGATCAAGAGCGAAATTCGATGGTGTGTACCAGAAAATGTAGGATCAATAACACAAGGCATACTATTTTTTGCTACTATGAAAGTCTCCCAAGTAGATAAACAAATGAGCCGAGATTACTGTATCTCCATAATGGTCCACGGTGTTTTTGTGCATTTTTTTACTACTCTAAATCAATTGGTTGCTAGCCCCATCGGACACGTGAGCCAACGGACCCGTCATACGGCTACTTAATACTTCATCCGAAATTAACTGAATTTCACATCCCCCGACCGCTGTACCAGACACTGCCATTTTTGTCCTGCTCAACTAACCTCTAATTTTATTTGATATTTCTCCTTCGACTCCGTGATTCCGCTCTACGAAAGGTATGATTTCCAAATCATTGAGATAAAGTTGTGAGTATGAATAATTTTGAATTGAGGTGGTGAACTACGTTACTTAGATATCGCCAAGGCAACTGATGTCTAACATAGTCATCGCATTTCTGAAGTTCTTTTATTAAACATCATTGTAACGGATATCATAACGATATACAATAGGTGATATCTTGTGGACTAAAAGTAGATTGAATGAGCTTTTAAAGACTAAAGATGAAACGAGAGCAAGTTCAAATTTCATCCTTGGTGGCAACTCATTTGGATTGCTGGCTTTATTAAGTTTACCAGTGATTAGCTACCTATATATTTCCAAGAAAAAAATCACTTATAGGAGTCTTCCTATGTAAACTTCGACTAATGTCAGCGCGAAGCATAGGGCTCTTAGTCTAAGTGACACACCGACTGAATCCGTCAATTCACTTCACTATTTTCCAACTTTTACGTCCACTTTCACTGGTGAGAAGGTATGAGTACGCGCCTGACTTCATCTCCATTTTTATGAAAGCATCATTTTGCCTACTAGTAAGCATTTAAGTAGCAAGTTGCAAACTTTGGCTCAAAAATCGATCGCGGCTTTTTAAGCACACTACTTAGTCGTCCTCAAACCCACCGAAATGTACTTCTCACCCTTGTCAATTTCTGCACGAAACCAAAAGATTCACTCTTGAAGCTGTAGCTTCTTTACTTCACTTCACTGATAAATCTCTAGATAGATCCACCCGATCAGTCCGCTTTTTTTCTATTTATTCCTCGGCCTTTGATTCAGTACCCCGCTATCCTCTTCGAAAGCTAGAAGCTTCTAATTGTCGCGCACAAATTCCTGCCTGGCTCTCTAACTATTTTCACAATGGAACTCAGAAAACCAAGATATACGAAAGTTTTCTAAACCCCTTGATAACAGTTCTGGAGTACAGCAGGGTGCTATGTTGTCTCCTATTTATTTTCTCCCTAAGTAGGTGACCTAGCAGTTTCTTCCTGTCTGAGGCATTCAAATACGACGATATTTTTTCAATTTATTTCGGACCCCTTCGAATTCACAACCCTCAGTGAAAATCTATCACGAATATAACTTTTTTCACTCTATCTAGTTTAAAACCTGTGTTTCAAGTGCCTGGAACGTGTGTTCAGCAATTGCAGTTCTCCTTTCCCTACAGATTCTGTTATCCTTATCCAGAGCGAGCGCTGTCAATTACCTGGAATTTAGCTTCGATAAAAACCTAAGACGGACAAGTCACATTCTAAATTGCATTGAGGAACTGCAAAGTCTCTCTTTTCAACTACGGAAACTCAGGCATATTCAGACACCGCAGTCAGGTGTTTCCAAGTTTATCTTCCAGTGTGTTCACTCTATCGTGATTCACTGGGCTCTTGAAACTTTTCCCGGCCTTCTGAAACAGGACTTCAAAGCTCTATGTCTTGGCTTGGTAATTATACGCTGCGTTTCATCTATACCCACTGAAACTCTTTTGAATGAACTCGCTAATCAGCACACTGAGTCAAGTTTGACCATACCCCGTGAGATACTCCACGACTGAAATCAGCCGTTACATACAAATTTGTCCTTTTGTCGCTCTCGTTCATCCGCTCGTTCTGAATCCCACCACCTTTTCGCCTGAATAAATCTGCGCCAAAACTCTCCCTGACCAAAAGTTGTCATTTAGAAAAGTTTTTGCTATTCTCTCAGTGAAAATACTCCAGTTAGAGTTTGTACACGGTTATTTACCCATATGTTTGCCATTAGTGACGTCATGCTTATTTTATTTTTCAGCGTAGTGGCTAAAATGGCCGCCTGCTGCTTGCGTAAGTCAACCACACAAATACAAATATAACCCTCCCATCGTTGGCTTGTTGCGATGTGATCAATCTGAGCACATTACTGACTTGAAAAGTGCGGATGCCATGTGGCTTGTCGATGATTACAGCAACTGAAATTCGTCCTAGAGTAGAACAGGCGGTCGTCACAGTACAAAGCCAAAATCCGTTTTCCGTTTTCCAAGCAACAGGAATCGAGACCAAAAAGCGGCTCTTAAATGTGCCTCATCTGACGACGGCCAGCAGAACATGGCATTTCTGTCTCGAATTTCCTCTTTTTGGACATTTTCTCCTGTCTGACCTTTGGTAACCACTTGGGTCAAAGACTGTCTGATGGGTCTGTGCTTTACTTCACTCGGTTGAAAACATTTGACTGTACATTAAAATAATTTAAGATGATATAGTTCTACAGCGGAATAGCTTTTCGCGTATACCACACTTTGCGTTCGCTCTCGAAAAGAGCAACAATGAGCGATGGCAATTAAAAGACAAGCCAAAGCTATGTAAACAGAGAGAATTGTATGTGACATTATGTTTAACATGGAGAGACACATATTCGTAGTTTTGTCGTCATATTTTCGATCATATATAAACTGTGGTGACTCATCACGGATATAACCTATCACGTGAAAGTCAGGCTTTCTCCTACAACCACCAATTTTAATATAAATTGCACACGGGGTTGAAGGAAATGTTTATGAGTGCATAGACAAGTACAGTCGGTGAAAGCTTAGACAAAAGATATTAAAAATCTCTGGGGAAGTCCAGTGAATTTAAACGTTCCAAATGCATCTATCACGTGTCCTAAACGTAACCGAGCAAAAGGTCATGTGATAGGCTTTAGGAATCCAACTGTTAAAAGTGTATGCACACCGAGTTATTCAAGATGATTGGTAAATTCAACTGAGCTCAATTTATCAAAACGTGCAGTGACACTGTTTTTCACATGTCCCGAAAGTTATGTTTTATGTACAAAAATTCCATAAAATTGGCCAACTTTCAAAATTTTCGAAATTTGCTTCATATGCTACTCAACTGTAAGGATCGGAAACTTCCTGAATCAAGAGATCACACGAAATACGTCGAAAGTTTAACTTTGAGCGCCAATGTGCATGAATGCAATGAACGCGGTCACTGTGAATTCCGCCAAACCTAAAGGACGTGTTTATCATCCATCGCTATTTGAAGGCTTGATAAAGTTTTGTGAATGAAGGTAATGCGAGAAACCAGTGGTCAAAAGTTCATCATCTGGGACTTTGGACAATAAAGACCCGGGTTCAATCCCCGTCACCGCCGGTCATTTCCTCATTTGGCAGCCTTTCATTGGCTGCAGCCCCCTCCTGAACTGTTGTACTTTGTTGTACAATAATGAATAAAAAGGAAATATAAAAAAATACTTTCTAATAGATAATATGCGGAGATTTGTTTTACTGCATTTTGGTAACCATGCGACTAAAATAGCATACGATATGGAGTTACGAAAGTCTATCGATTCTACAAGTGTTGACCACTCCATCTTACGCATTTTCCATAAGAAGATGGTCAACTCGAAACCGTGAAGAGGGATTTAATATGGTTATGAACAGCAAAACGACAGCGGAAGCAGTATTACGGCAGTTTGGGGAAGTCGTGTTCATCGGGCAGTCATAGCAGTTGGAATTGGCATTAAATGTAAATACTAACATAATTTCTAGCAGAACATGAGATTAATTTTGATAACATGGCCGTCCTGGTCAAAAACAGAGGGTAGGAGGAATCTTTAAGTGAATATTTGTAAGAAAATACATGCACAATGAGAAAATGGGCATAGCTTACCGAAAGCGGCAGACAGCATACTGTTCTGTGGCCGTAACGATGGATAAAACTACCATTTTTATGTCTGAACTCATTTAGCGTCACGGATTTCGTTCGAGTACTGCGAACGTGACATTGATAAGTACTTAGTCAAGTATTGAGAAAAGTCAGTAACCAGCAGGAATATATAGTTCAAAGTAGTTTAAGATCATATTTATCACAAAATATTCTGGTTAAAGTCAGAATGAATCCATGTGCTCCATGAATTTTCAATGTAATCTCCACTTTACCTGTTTACCCCAAGTAGTATGTGGAAGTTCAATCCATCAGTTTCGCTCTGTGAGGAAGTTGCGAATTCAGTCCAGCAGATCTGGTGTACAGCGATGATCAGCTGAGGGGACATAAGAGCTTAAACGGTAGAAGTGATCAAATCTAAATGTATTCTTTTTTAATTCATTAGTTGTTCGGGAGGTAACTCCTCTACGGTTATCACTTGGTTTGTGGGTTATCTGTTTAACAGTGCTACTTTGATTTACATCGTAAGTTTGGATTGGTTCACCGGTTGTATAATGAAGTGGGCTCACTGCAACTTCGTCATTCTGTCGCCGTGCGTTACGCGGTCCGGTTGTTCAGGTGAACGGAAACCCATAAATAGCGTTCGGTGTGAAATTTCGGTACGGATTTTTGAATTTCTTAAACAGTGTACTATACCGAGACATAGCTCTAGGAAGGTAGACACATTTCCGAAGCGCGGCATCCCATGACGACGGAAACTCCCACTGTATACACTTTATGGCTGGGTGACACCGGTATGGGAACGCGTGAACGAACTCAGAGCTCTTTTCAGGACCATGCCGTTCTGATTACCATTTCTCCCATTGCCTTACTTGCGTATAAAGTTAGAAAGTCTTCCTTTATGTGAGCATCTCTGGGATGGGACTTCAATACTTCGGTTAACATGCAATAACTATGTCGAGTAACATGTTATTTGTATATGTGGGCTTCATACAACTCTGTTTGATTTAGTCGTCTGTTAAGCTTGTTTAGAAACACGGATTTTATTCGCGTTCATTAGCTATGGAGATTTTAGGTTCCGCAACGCGTGAAAGGAAATTACTTTGACCTGTCGCGATTGCAACTGATCATACGGGTTCAACATTATTTAGTGCTTTATTAATCAGCATTAACACCCGTTAATTACATCGTGGAACTAGGTCTGCAACAATAGCCAAGGTTAATGAGTCTTTATTGGCTGTTAGGAATTTAGCTTGCATATAGTGTAACAAGGAGTTACTTGGCCACCTCGAGATCGCAAGTGATTCTAATGAATCCACATTCGCTATGGTAATAAATGCGTACCATAGTGACACATTCTATTGTTCGATTCATGACTTTAGTTATCAGCCGCATCTGTACTCCATTGGTCTCGTTAGCTGTGCACGTTGAAGTTTTTACGCGAATCGACTTCAATGTACGAAATATACATTCGTTATGCCATTCACCCTAACATTTTATAAGATATACAGTAGGTAGTGCGGCTGTTCAACTGACTTTTCATAGCGTCGCTGAATGAAAGGGAGAACTGCGTTATCGGTTCTAACAGCGGGCCACCGTAAGTCAGGTATGCCATCGACCACTGAATCGAGAAGGAAATGCATCATTAGGATGACATTTCAATGATGAAATTCATGTCAATTAACAGGATGTAGCAGTGCGCCTGCGTATGTGAAGGTAAGCAATAAACTAATTGCTACAATTTGGAATCAAAACAATAGATGTTGGGAGCATTCTAACGGATATTAGGGGGAAATTCCGCATAACAAGAGCAATAGATTTGGCAACTTTGAGGCATATAAAAACGAAGTTCCCCGAGGGGAAAGTGTATAAAAATTTGTTACTCGATAAGACGATGACTTCTGTCAGTACAATTTACTATACCTCCTATATCACATTGGTCAACGATAAAAATGTTTTGGATTAGTCTCAGGTTACGGGATTATTTGCAACGTGAATGCGGAATTAGACGAATTACCGTACTCGATTTACACAAACACAATCATTCCAACGCAACGGACACAGTGGATTCATCGATCAACTACAAATGCTCGGTGACTACAAGTACACAACGAACTGATCACAGAAAGAACGCAGCCAGATACAACAATGGCGACGGTATTATTTTAACCTAGGTACAGGTCGGTCTAGCAGTTCACTTTGTGTTCCGCTTCTGGTCACCTTCTTCAACACTGTGTTCACCTATCACTGTCAGCGTACCCTTCATCTTTTCCACATCTAATGGACTGATCCACTTTCTTTCGGGAACAGATTGGGAAAACAGCTTTTATTACTAACAGGTATAGTCTGTTCGACCAATAATGTTTCAGTGCTGTTACAGTTCCAATAAACAGATCACCCGCCAATGGCCAACCCTAGAAACCATAGTAGAAATGGACTGCTTCAGCTTTACCGTTCTGTGGCATCTAAAGTTTAAACTGCACGCTTTGCGCCAAACGGAGATCCGAAATTAGGCGGACAAGAACCAGTGATGTGTGTGTGCGTGCGCGAGAGAGACTATGACAGTACATGACTGGTCCAATGGCTGCTGTGGCCGGGTGGGCGGAAATTTAGGGTGTTATTCCGTTTAATCGCAGGGCCGTCTGTCACTGTAGCATGGTAACGAGAGTGCCCCTGACAAAACGGAAAGGACGATGACGACAACGACGACGGCGGCGGTGGTTCGACACGGGCAAAGAGAAGCAGGACCGCTGGATTTGCTGGATGCAGCGCTTTTCCGCGGGGGTTGCACGTGCACGATCTGCATAGGCATAGAAAGAATGAAAACCCGATGAGCCGAAGCCCACTGAGTGTATAGGTAGGTACCAGCACTCAAGTCAGCGAGTATGAGAATAGCGGTGTGTCAGTGCGCTACGCCACCTTCGGTAAGAACTCATAGGCTACGACGCCCTATCCTCCGAAACGCCATTGTAGAATCATCCAAGCTTCAGTAGAACCATCTGCGAGGTTTAGAATCTTACAGTGGTCGACTGCCTCACCAGCCTCTCCATCACAATAATGAATGAGGCTAGAGAGGCGATTGGCTGGGTCAGTGATGTACTTCTTGACGCCGCTAATGAAGCCGCAGTTGTATTCTTAGTAATTTAACGGGTTTCCGTGGAATTTTGAAATTTCCTTCCGTGGTTAGCGCGCAGAGCTAACGAGGCGAATGACGAACGAATGCGATTAATAACTACTGTTGCGAATCTAATGATGCTTCGCTAGCAGTCAGAAAACCAAAGTTGAGCCACAGAGATGTTTATGTGAACCTGCAGAGAAAAGAGTACAGAGCGAGAACGACCAGTGGGGAGTCACAAAAGCGTTTGTCATATTTGTAGTTGAACCAGGTACAGCTTACTTCGGAGTGGTAAAACAAAGTTTATACATGAGGTGACAATAAATATGATGATAACCAGAAGCGAATACAATGTCACCACAGTGGCATGCTCATACATAGGTTTAACTGTTCGTTTAGGTAGTCATTACGACTAACAAACCCGTCCTGCAGTTCCGGTGAAGAATGTATAACCAGAGTGTGACAATGAGACTTGGTATTACCTCTCCTCTGAATACATTCCCTATATTTATCGCCAACGAGGTGTTCTCTATTGGATTATATGCTCACTCTGGTCAGCTCTTTTTCTAAGAGTCTGACTTTATCCGCAAGACTTTCGTCAATGTTAAGTTCTTCTGATGGGGCTAGTTGTCGATCTCGCCATATTGGAGGAAAGGCTGGATTCTGGGCTACAGTCAAAAGGTTAGGAGATCGCGTTATATTCGTGATTAGTAGCAGCAGAACACGCAATTGTTACACTCCGTTTATTAGTAAGAAAGTAAATGTAACCAAACCGCTGCCGGCACGTAAGCCGCGAGCAAGAAAACAAATGAGTGAGCAAGCAAGTAAAAGAGCTGAGCTACATGTGCTCACACGCTTAAATAAGTGAGGTCATTCGATCAGTCAATACTGTCCGTGTCGAAGCACGACTGGAGGTCAATACCAAGCGAGGGTACATCACTGCACAAGAGGAATACTGATGGGTTGTCCAAGTTGGATGTTTTACCTTAACCAGACAAAAATTCGAAACCCAGATGGGGCTGCTACTTCTGGTGGAAAATCACGTTCGTGTAAATGGACACATGACATTTGTGCAACGGTTAGAAAGTAAAGGCAAACAAACGGCCAATACTGTGAGATAGGCAAAAGTAAGAAAGTCAGTACTTAGGAGGGATTTGGGCTAAAACATACGTCGCTTTATGACTAAAGGGAATCAACATACGGATTTAACAGTAGTCGGATTGGTGATTTTGCACGAACTAATTAGTAATATACTACTCAGCTGGGTACGAGCCGTTGTGGTTAGTCCATAATATGCACTAAATGTATTGAAAGTCAGACCAGTGCTCTTAGTCATCCAGAGCGTATCGTGCTTCGATGTAGGGCCCACTCGGTCCATCCAATCACTGATTTTATGCAGGAAGGTACGACTGCATGACAGGAATATTGATGCTCTTGTATTTAAAACTCCTCATCATAGACTCAATCCTATCATTTTTAATTCAGTTCATACTTCTTGTTTCTTGTGACTGTTTTAATTTCCGAGTCAGATTGCTGCTGAGAAGGACCAATCAGGATATCGATGAAGGCTGTTCCAAAGGAATCAGGTTCATTGAAGTCTCACACATTCAAGAGACCGATATAAATGTGCAACAATACACGACTAACAGGTCATCAGTAAGTTATTTACCAATAGACATTTTACTGATTGTAAATAAAATAAATTGTGAGTTTCAAGGGGGTTTTATGACGGGTGCTGCGAACTTGACCAATATGATCAGTTTGTTAACAGTATGCGATTTACGTCACGCATGATGTCGAGGAAATTTATGTCTTCCTAGTCAGAAATTAATGCAGTTTGGTTATTGAAAAAGTCACCTGGAACCCTGTGTGAAATGGGAACCCCTCAGTACCCTCGTCCGGAATGTGCTTTCAAGGAGTCTAAATCGATCCATATCAGTAAAGCCTTGGGACCCGAAGGCCTCAGTTCAGCTATTCCGAAAGCTTGTGCTTCCAGCTTGGCTCCTGTGTTCTCCTCCATCTTCGCTCGATGTCTGTCTGAAGGCAAACTCATTGACTCCTGGCGTCCAGTGTGCATCACTTCAGTACCGAAGAAAGATAGAGGTGAATTTAGTCCCATCGCATCCACTTTAGTCCTACTCAATACTTTTGTGTGGATTATTGTCGACGGTCTTAAATCCATTATTTACATTTCGGTAAATTTGCCTGCAGAAAACAGCGCTCTACTCAGAATGCCATCAACCGTCTCATACATTCACTGACTGATTGAAACGGCAAACTCGTTCACAAATTTTTCCTTGATTACCAGAATGCCCTCAAGCTCCTCAATAGTGAACACAGTGTTGATGTCAGTCCACTTCAACAGTCTATCTCTACATTGATGGGATGGTCCAAAGGCTACAGCTTACTACTTAGTTCCGACAAGTGTGCAGAAGTACCATTTTTAGCTGATCGTGAGTCTGCATCACAGACAAATTATTCAGCGATGAAGATTGAGGGTTCAAATTTGGATAGAGCCCACGGGTATAAATATCTTGGTGTACACATCAGATCTTAAACGGACCAGCCATGAGCAAGAGGTTTTTTTCTCAATGGAAGAAGGCTGACATTTCACGTCTCTAGCCTTTGGTCTCTATGTGTTTCCACCCACATCATTTCCAAGTTTGATTTTTTCTTGTTACGTGACTGGTTTTGCTGTTCCCTCGTCATTCTACCCGGTTTGTTCGTTAAAGACTTTGTGTTGATCAAACACTCCCCTGAATGCATTTCTAACTGCCGTAATATATCCTACTCCGGATTATTAAATTTCGTGGAAAAAATCCATTTTTGCGCGAGTGAACCATTGTGCAGTACCATACTATCTGATGACACATCTACCACATTCATCTTCTCCCTTTCGCAATATTCCCCGCGCCACTGGAAGTAGAAAGCTTAAATCGATATATTCCCGAACTACGACGTTCTATAACTCGGTTGTTCCACATCTATCTGCCGGTTTCTAAAGAACACCTTGTGAACGAATTGCGATGAAAGTTCACCAATCACGATTTTCCATCTTCTATCCGGTTCTTTATTAAGAAACACGGTGTACTGATTCGCTCGTGACTGTTTTTTCTAATGGTATTTTATTACCATTGTCATAGCGTGTAACTGATATCCTTTCACCAAAAACTTGCTCTTTGCAGACAAATACGTTGTACCATTGACTTTCCTTGAATAAGTGAGTTCATTTTGGCTGATATACCACTAACTGGGCCGCCAGATTACGTCGGTAGTTTTGTGCGATTACGGTTAGGTGAAGCAGTTTTGAAGTTATCATTAGCAAAATCCGGTGTCGCCGATCGTCTTTTCTAGGAGGCAATCCAGCGTATTTTTCTCCCGACCGATATCATTTAAAGTCGAAATCTAATTACGGTCATTGTTTTCAGTAGGAAAAATGTAAATTCAAACCTCCACGGATGTGTACACACCAACGGAACGCATTGTACTCAGTGGATGCTAGTCGATCGATAACCTTGGGTACATCCGCCGCAATTCCAATTGCAGCGAGTGAACGGTTCGTATCATTTCGTTGTCTTACACAAGGTCACACAGAGCGGTCAGTGGCGCTTGGTCGATTGATGTTTTGATCTTGGCATCCGCCTGGCAAATAGAATCCATTGCGTGTACTTTATCCCCCGCAGTCTGTGTTTGCGTGTGTGAGACAGAGAGGAAAGGAGAAAGATCAATGACAGTCCATAGTCAAGTAGGACGTCTCACTCGAACTCGTCTGCATCACCGCCGAAGATCAAAACCCACCTGGTTGCCCACCGAGTTCCATGCATGCACCAATGTGACGAGCGTGCCAATGATAAAAGTACAACATGACGCATCACTCTAACCAGCATTGTAGTTTCCATCAACGCAACCAGTTTGAATGTCAAGTTCATTTTATCCTAGAAATGCGTGGGTGTTATCAATGAATTAGGTAGCCACGACTATCTACCACTACATGCTGTGGCCCCAAAGCCACATGAAAACTCGTTCAACCTGATTCCCGCCAACCTATTGAGAAGGAATTTAGGTCCCTCACCCTTTTCATCAATTACTTGAACGCTAAATTATCGCGCAAAAAATACCTTTGCATGCCTGTTTGCCCCAGGGCAACATTATTGCCGAAATTAGTTCACGACGTATGTAGACATCTAAACAGTAGCCAAGGTGAAAATTTACATCTGTCAAGTAATCCCTTTCATAGATATTGTTCCTTCAGTAAAGCAACCGATCTTACAGGTCAATGGGTTATACCAATATCACTTCACTTCAACGAGAACCATTTCGAAAGAAACATTGTCAAAGTGAATCTCCAGTAGCCACAACTGATTATTCACCCCTCGGAGTGCCTAAAGCATTTTCCTGATCGGGCATAGGTTGCGATTCACGTGACTCATTCTGGCAAATCAATCAAGATCGACTGCTTACTCAACTGGTCAAGTCGGAACAAAATTTCACCGATGTCGACTGCGAAATGAACATTCTATGGTGTTGTATTAGTTCAGTTCGTCTCACTTCAGCATGCACCGAACCTTGAGTGGCCAACCACAACCTACAACAGTGCGCGAAAGTTTACTAATCATAAGCAGAGTTTGGTGTAGTACCAAGTGCGGAAAATTGAGAGTAAGTGTTGCTTAGCTTCTGGGTCTCAGCGTTCGCCAATCTACTTCGGCGAATATTATCCCCAAATAACACCCAGCGATTTCTTTTCAACGCCTTCACTGTTCTGTTAATGATGACCTCTCCACGGGAGTTCGTTTCTCAGACCCTGTTATAAGGAAACTGCATCTTTGAAAGGCCCATTTGCAAACCTGGGCTGCGACTTTTGTATCTTCCTCTGAAATGTGATAAAAACGTTTTCCTGGTTTACACTTGAAAGCCCGTAAACAATATTGTGCTCTTCGCCTAGATCTCTTCACATGAGCCTGCATCTTCCGGAAACAGACACATGTCTCGGTCACGCAGGTGCCACTTCCATAGTGGCTCGTCTTCGTACTTTCCCAAGTTAATCCATGCCCGCCCGAAAGTACTCTACCCAAGCCTGCACGTGTCACTAAACGTCTGCTTTAATAATGGCTTTGTGAAGAAGCACAAACATCTCCGGCTTTCTAGATCAAAATTTAACCTCGTCCAGTCTGATAAACAACCTCTTCCGTCCTTCAATTGCCCTTTTATGTAACAAATAAAAACACTATCGAACAACTACTTTGTTCGGATTGAATGCATCATCAAATATTCCAAATGAAAATCATAAAAACGTCAACTTGTACTCTAAGCTGTATTATGTTCATCTTTACGTTTCAACCCAAACCAAGATTCGTCACCAAACGTGAATGATCACGTGAGTGTACAGGATAGTTAGCTATTTGTCCTGCTGTTTTGTCCACCCGACTGTTCCCCCCTTGTTCGTTGCGCGTCATACTAAAGTGATGTAAATTTACGCTACTGAATTTTCCCACAAACATTTGTTTCATGTGCACAAGCAGCATCAATTTGATGAACGTCTTCCTCATACTGATTGGATAATTTTATCACAACCCAAATGAACAATGCATAATCAGGGATAGAAGCCACTACCACCACCATCACTGAAGCAATGAACAACTGTAAGAATTGTATCTGCCAGGCGAATCGTACGTGATGGAATAGCCCGTACCCAGATTGCATGCACTACGAACTCTCAAGATCAGACAACAACAGCAATAATACTCCCTATCAGAAATGATTAGTAAAAATTCGCTTATATACAAAAGGAGGCAAGTAGCTATTGGCAGATAACGGAGTGACCAATAGCAAAGCAACTTCGCTGTATGTGCACGATCTGACTCCCAAGGTCAGGTCTCACCAGGTCGGTTGGATACTGGAAACGAAGCTATAGAGCACTGGACCACGTGTGAAGGCATTCGAATCACCACAACAACACTGGTTATCTGATTTGCAAAACCCCTTCCAATATCACGGAAACTGAAATCGAATAGTGATTTCTTCATTTCCCTTTCTTCACTACCCTCATCAGATCTTTCTGAATCAGTGAACATTTGAGCAATAATCCCTCCATAAATGAAATGGGAATATGCATGCATACAAAAGAAACCATGTTATCTGCTCCCAACAGCTACTGCTGGTGCAATTGATGCTTTTGTCATGTGAATCTATAGTCAGGTATTTCAGGTGGTCCTCGTCTGTCGTATCTGTGTTGTTGTGTCATATGTCCGGCTGGTTTGGCTGCCGATTACCCTTCAACACGTTCTGAATTTTAGTTTCATTATTTCAACTAATCCCCACCCCCTCCATCCCAAACACAAACAGATTTGGCCTCCTCCCTCGTCATCGTAAGAACAGCGTTGTGAACGTAGGCATGGTGATATACATGTAATCTGGGAGGGCTCAGCTGTTTGGTGTGTTCAACTCCTACCCACGGCAACTTCTGCACATTTTGTCTTTGTGTGTGTGTGTGTTGTTCACTTGTGCGAAAGCTCACGTGACCCGTATACGATGTCAAGTGTCCGTGGTAGAAGCCGTAAACAGGGGTCAAAAGAGATTAAAAACCGATTGTTTGGACTTGGGTCTTTCGTTTCATTTTCCAACATGCATAAAGTTGTTGCCACTACTGGCCAACTTGTTTGCCTTCCCCATATCCATGCCTTTTTATGTGTGCCTGTCCACTTAAATTATAGAAGTGATCCGTAGAGCAGTACATTTATTTTATACCCTATCCAGTGGTTATCGTCACTAAAAGGGAGAAAGTGGAAACTTTCCTTCCAGTGTGTGCCAGTCCTTATAGTATGAATAACAAATAACTACAGAACTAACTTGACAAGGAGTCTGTAAGTAGGCGGAGATCTACGTCGTTGATGAAATGATTCATGATGCAGTGTCACCACTCAACTCACCATTGAATGTCATGGGGGCACGCTGAGGCTGCTTCATCTGACTTTTCAGGAATGATCGGCGGTGCCCATCCACCGAACCCACCACCATTGGAACTGGATCTGGAAACGACCGACCATGAGTCAAACGTCCATAGAGGCCGCCCATAAACGGTCTGTCGAACATCAACACGACATGATATGATGCCTTTCAGTAAATGACATTATGCAAACTAACAACGGGTTTCCGCACAGAGATCTACTCCTGTGATGAACTTAACGGTTCCAAAGTGCTTCCGTGGGTTTCAATGGTTAGTTGAACATTGAAGCCACTTTATAAATGAATCTGCATGTCTATAAAGTTAAGTGATCGTAAAATGACAGTCGATTTTTCACTTCCCACTAATTAGGTAAAGAAAAAACCCCACATTCACTGTGCGCGCATCTTTTACTCATTCTTACAAATACAAATAATTGGTGATCATTCAACGTGGAATTACCATTTGCGCCACCCAAAACCACTGACGAGGTTTGTTGACTCGTCTGCACCCTCCTCGAAAGGTATCAATCGGACTATTGCTCATGGGCAGATCGATGGTTTGGTGAACAGCCAGCACGTCTTTGACTGTCCTCAATCGAAGACAAGACTAGAGCCAACGAAAGTGATCGAACGACTAATCAGGTGCCACCATTATATGAACCGAATCAAACAACTGGATTTGTAACTAGACAAACCACTTAGAAGAGCTGGCTGTGAACAAGTAAATCGAGATGGTTCGTGACCAGAACAGAACTGCTAGAACTATAGTACTTCCCGTAGTTTAAAAACCTTGCATCACAGTCTAAGAGAATTGCACCACAGCTTAATAGCCTTGCACAGCAGTCTAACTACGAAAAAAATACTGTAGTATACCAATTTCTAAATCACATTTTACCCATCACAGCCGAACTTTATGGTATCTAGTCAAAAGGGTCCTGATTGACTAAGGCTTCTCATTGTATGTAGCCGCAAAGCTGCATCATCTGGAGTCCCGTGAACTCCATGCTGAATCACCACACTGGCCCTGCTTCGATCGCATCTATCATCATCATCATTTGGAGCCCAACACGTGCCAACCTGACAACAACAGTCCGTTTCTTGCATCCAATTCACTTTAGACACTTTATGATCATCGTCTTGGTTGTTATTTTAAATAACATTATTAACCATAACAGGAGCACTATACCGCGTTCATATGAGTCCTGGAGCTGTGCAGTGCATGCTAAGGATATTTAATATCGTTGTGCATCCAACAGTGGGAAATATGACGGAGTTCCCTATGTCATATTTTCATCTGCATATTTCATATTCCAATCAATTCAGCAACCAATCATCAAGAAGACAATGGACGCAATCCGATCCCGTGTTTGGATCGACTCCGTGATCCACAGCAATCGGTCTACCCTACTGAAACGGCCATTATTTAGACACCCATATTGATATTTGGTAAATGTAAGTGTGGGAACCCACTAAGACATTTATTGTGCCTCAGATAATGGAGTTTTCTGTGTGGTTTGTGCTTTTCAAACTGGATAAGTGCAATTCCCTTAAGAAAAGTGTTGCCCTTGTGTATTATACTACATACGACAACTATTGGTCATAATTCCAACCTTGTGCCTAGCCATTCATAGGTGCAATGGCATAGCAAGGTGGAACTATTACACTACAAAGCAGAACAATCAAAGTAATCTACCAAACTGTTCAAAATTACTGAATTCGTTTTGCAACTGTAATGTGCTTGTTTCCACATTCTGTTCACTTGTGAATCACAAGTGGTCCGACAATGCAGACAATCCAGACAATATGGCAAAATTCATTCTCCAAAGCTCGACTGAGTGACACAGTTCTGGTAGTCCTACTCAGTCTGACAGACACCACACCCGTAGACAGCACCAACATACCAACCGCATCCATGTATTTTGATCTGCATCCCAACCCTTCAACACGGAACATAGGTTAGCCGTGGCACAGACACTGATACCAAATCCGTAAACTAAACTGCGATGTCCCCAAACACCGCTGACTGAAATACCACCCGTGCATGCCTCTTTTTGTCTGGCACATGTGACCTGTTGGAAAATTCTGATTAGTTAACATTATCGAAAGGGATTACCCGCGACTGTCTGACCAACCTATCTGTTTACTTTGTCCACAATTCCTCCATCAGTTGTCCCCTTCTCCGTACCACTGACCACGACTGCTATAGTAGCGAAAATCAGTAAGCCATACCAGTTCTCCTCATCTCACCTGTAGCTCTCAATAAAGAAACACAACTCCTATCGCGATTGTGATTCTGTCCTCAACAAAGATCAATTTGTTGGCCTAACTGATTGATCACGAATACCAACGGATTATCCTAATTGTATGAAACATATCTTCTATAACGCAAACTGCTTTACTGAGTCCATGAAGAAATGGAAATGATGTTAGGAAAAACGGAGGTTCGAAATCCATTCAAGTATATTGTATTGTATTGTATTGTATTGTATTGTATTGTATTGTATTGTATTGTATTGTAAGAAAGATAACAAGTTTGCTCCACAAAGACGTGACTATCGGTCGTGATTAGACGCATCATATCTCGCACACTCAGCTGCATCTTGTCAAAATTATTTTGATGAAAGATGATTTGGACTTCTGGTACCCTCTTCCGTTTATCTCTGTTCTTTTCTGGTGGAATCGAAAAATGGACGATCCTGTCTTGCTGATACTATTCCAAATAGTCTGTTCTCATCAGATGCTGGAAATCAGATCCACAGTGAAATATATGTGGTCGGATGGACAGGTCAAGTTACCATTTGGTGCACTGGATAAACACTACGAACAACGGTTAACCCGATCGATGATTCTGCTGCTTCCAAGTCCTGATTCACGACTACGAAGTTACAGAAAATATCGTCGAGAAACAAACAATTCATACCACACAAAAGTAAATGAGACCAGAAACCTGGGTTGTCTGTTTCGAAACTCCAGATGAGCTTAACGTTAGATGAGGAACACCAGTCATCATGCATACTCCAATGTAATATTCGCAAAACCCGAAATGATAGGATGTATTGAAATCTCTCCCACTCGGAACTACGCAAACCAAAGTGGAAAGAACTCTAACGCTGAGGAATAACACGTTGATTGTATTGCAGAAGTGGTTTGTGGAAATACGGTAAAAGAAAGAAAATAATTGGTAGACTATAAGCTGGCCAGTCATAGGGAACTTTTGCAGTAACTATCCTCGGCTATCCTAATTGACTGAGGCTCATCGACGTGCGCAGCTGCGAAGCTGTAGCTGGCCATATCACGTGTGATGACTGCTGAATCACCACATCCTAGTTCCGTGTAGTAAAAGCCGATTCTGTCGTACGTCGGGGTGATAAGTACGTGTCGCGCGCATCCTATTTAGCGAATTGGATCGATCAACTGAAACTTGTAGTGTAGCACTCAGTTTACATGAGTACAGCAATGTCCGAATTATGTAACGTTACAATAGTGCACAAAAGTAAATGGCCGAAAGTGAACTCATGGGATTTGAAAGTGGATGCACAGGGACAATGGAACGAATTGTAGGTAACGAACTGACACACGTGTACAGTTCTCGCTGAAGAGTCCTGCATACCAAAAGTCCAGACGTTGATCATCGTCTAAACCAAAATAATGCAGGAATGCTTGTCGTCCACTGTCGTGCCAGGTTCTAAAAGATTTATTGATCATCATTGGATCTTGATATCGATATCGATTTCGATCTTCAGGACACTCAAAACAAAAAACGACTTTGCACCAGAATGAACAGCTTATTCGCAGATTACTGACATTATGTTGCACAGCATTGTGAGTTCGTCTGTGTTCACAAGTGCATATATGGAATACGTACATTTTAGTGTCGCTACAACAAATAGATGGTGCATCAAAGGACATTGTAAAAATGAAAATAGTGGGAAATATACAAATATCTACAAGTGTTTAGCCATATGGGATCATATTATCAACCAGTCGTGTGCTTATTCAAATGGTGTTGTTTTTTATTAAACTACTCAGGTGAACATCTCATCTACTCATCGAAATGTTAATGGGAAAAACAAAATACGGATATCAGAGGGGTTGTTGTAGCTGAAGTGTGTTACCGCGCGATGCACGAAGAATGGATGATGTGTTTGGACGATATCTCATACGGGGAGTTAATGACACAAATTTATTCCCCCACTTTCGTGACTATATTGTCCAACCCTTCCATAGCCCACATTGTAAGCTCTTGACCCAGCTCCGACTAGAGAATAGTGGTACTCATTTAGAAATAATTGTCAGAATAACGTTGAGGATGTCATTTTGTAACGAATTTACCTGAAGTGTGATTATCAACAGAATATTTTGTGAATTTCAGATTGAGCTAACCTAGTGAAATGATAACAAGTCAAGCATTTTTCTTCTTCGCAAGCAGTAGTAAACACTTTGATGAAGAGTGCTCAGTCTCTCAAGTACAAAGCATAAACGTCTCAGCTATGGCGATCTTTTGATACCCGTGGATTTTGTAAAAGTGGGTGGGTTGTGTGTAAGGTTGCTTTCGCAGGACCATTAGCTTCGCATGTGTGTCACTGTTTTACCAACTACCTCAACAAACGATGCGCAATGAGAGAATTCATCCGCCGATATGCAGAGGTTTGCTTATCCTCAAGTTTCGCCTGTACGTCTTGTAGGCGTTTCATCGCCAAACGTGACCCGGGGAGTTGCATCGTTCACATCAATGTTCACATTCAATTTTTCTCCCTTCGATCTAGTAATTGTTACTCTGGTTTTAAAATTACACATGTAAAAGCCTGTATTGAATTCGGTACTGAAAAACTGACAGTTTTAAGCACCGACAATATTTGGTACTTGTGTGAATGTGATGAAGACATCACAGAGGCCAAAATAACCTGGTGGACGGTTCTTCTATCGGCTGTTTTGCATCCACTGTGGTCAACTGATGGAGTGAATTGGGTGAAATGGGTTCGTTTCTTGTGTGAACCCACGCTGAAGGAGAAAATGTTACACGTGACTTCATTTGAGCTATTTCACAGCCATCATGAACGTGCCCAGGTGAAATGAGCAGTGCGGTGGAGTTTATGATAAATCAAGTTGTCCATAGAAGGAACCAGCTTCATTCGCTTGCCTGCCCTTGTAGACTAAGCAGGCCTGTGAAAACAGAAGCCAGATTGGTAGGCCCACCAATCTTTCGGCGTATCTACAGCCACGATGCCCTAACATCTATAGTACATTAATTTATCAATAGCCCCAGGTGTGTCCAACACGATATTGGACGATGGTTCACTGGTGTATATGGTTGAACAAGCTACATTTCAACAAGCCTGTAACATAGCAACCGTGTAAAAAGGCATGGAACATCACAGTATCATCACGAGAGCTGCAGCCATCGTCGCGTTGACACAAGTGATAGGTTTACAGTGGTTCATTTAGGGTGTGCGGAACCATATCGCAGATCGGGTTAGTCGTGTGTCCAGATTGTAGCCCAGACAGCAAAATTCATAGCCTTGGAAATGAACTCTGGGCCACACCCCAAGGCCTGAACTGAGGAGTCGTAGTCATGTTGATCCTGTCACCAAGACAAAGTGAAGCCTGTTTTCCCGCTCGTTTATGGACCTTTCGTTGCACGGTTCTGTTCCCACACTGGTTAACATGCCTTCGATCACTGGATGAGCCTGCAAGTCCAGTCAGAAATTAGGTGTTGCACCGAGCCTCTGGACTAGTATTGCCACAGTTGGCCCCATGATGTAGCTTCAGTTATCTTACCTTGGGGCACGTTTAAGGTACGAATTCGAAGTGGTGAGGCAATCGTGTCGATGATCCTTACCTGTAAGCTTTCGCAAAATTGAAAAATGTGCTAAAAGCCCAATCAAGCACCACCATGATCAGGGCAATCTTTTGGTGGTCATTGCGGTTTCGGTTGTTTCAGTTTATTCAGCCATCACCCTCGCACTGTTGTGCTCCGGTTTCGGTTTCTGCCTTCCAATAACGTCCAGTAGATGGCAGAAAGAATAGAGGCATCAAGTGAAAAAGATTAAGAAATGGAAGGAATGGAAATCACGAAGACAAAGAAACAGTCCGAATGCAACTAGGTTGTTGGCCGCAACACCTGACCATATCGCCTAATGTCTCCAAGCATTTAGTAGGCGGATCACGTGAACCCCAACGCAGAAGTCTAACACGTCCTACTCTTCTAAATCCACTGTTCAAACTTTTCATACCTTTTTGTCGTGTCATGGACTGACCATCTCGACCTACCTTCCAATGACCACCTGCCTCAGAAAACAGCGTACGCTGAGGAAGTCTACTGGTGGGCATGCGCAACACGTCCCAACCACCCTAACCTGTGTAGATTCAGCACTTGCTCCAGAGACTGACCTCTGGTTCCCAACACCTTACGTCTAACCTCAGAACTGCTGATATGGTATTCCCACCATACTCGGGCACTGCTACGGAGAAATCGATGCTCGAACACCGACAGTATTTGTCTGTCTTCTACCCTCAACGGCCATGTTTCGGAACCGGACATAACTACCGCATTGTACACTCTACTCTTAACGGACAAACGGATGTCAAGCCAACGCCACAGATGACGGAGGTTGGCAAAAGCCAAACGCGCCTTCTGCATGCGCGATGAAACCTCATCCGATATCCGTCCACCTGGTGAGATGTAACCGCCCAGGCAACAAAACTTATCTACTTCAGCTAGAGCTTCATCTGCCAACACAAGAACTGGTGTTGAACCACCCCAGTCCTCCAGCAACACTTTATACTTTGACGGTGCGAAATGCATCCTAAACATTCCTACACTGTTATTTAGGCTATCTAAGAGAGCCTGCAATTTACCTGGAACTTCACTCGGAAGAAGAATACCGTCCGAGTATTCCAAGTCAGACAGTTTATTGTCTGAGAAAGGATCGACACCGCTATTCTCGCACGAGGATGGGGCTAGCTCAAGAATCAGTTCAATCACAAAATCGAAGAGGAAGGGTGAAAGGAGGCAACACTGATGAACACCAATTTCCGAAGTGAACCTGGAGGAAAGATAGCTATGAGCACGAACTCGGCTTCTGCTGTTTGCATAAAGGCATTGGAAAAGAGAAATAAAATTATTTGGCACACCCTTTATTGAGATGCAGCGCCAGAGAACTGTGCAATCGACTGAGTCGAACGCCGCCTTCAGATCAAGAAAGACAGAGATTGTGGACCTACGGAAGATGTGTCTGCGCTCTAAGGTTTGCCGAAGAGTAAAGATGTGGTCGATACAACCACGACCGGGTCTGAAACCGGCTTGATTCTCACGCGTACACATTTGGCGGACGCTCGATAATAGGTGTAGAATAAGCCCGGTGAGCAGTTTGGATGCGATACTTACTAAGCAAATTCCTCCGTGGTTTTCACAAGAGAACTTGTCACCTTTCTTGTAGATAGGCACAATCACCGATACGCACCATTCCGTGGGAATCTGTTCACTATCCCAAATGATACGGAGGAGTTTTGTTAACTCTAGAACCAAATTTTCGTCCCCATCCTTGAAAAAAGTGGGACAACCCATCCGGTCCAGCTGCTTTGTGTCTTTTCAAGTAACCTATCTCCCGCATAACCCCATTTCTCATCGAGGGGTGATATCTACCTGCATCTGTTCTCTTGCAGGTATATTTGGAAGTTCCACTGTTGAAGTGGGCCAACTGAATTGTTCCTCTAAGTGCTCCACCCAGCGCACCAGAAGAGATCCCTGAGAGTGAATCAGTGAGCCATCGGATTCCTTACTTAACTCACTTATACCGGGCTTCCGTGGAACGGTACTTCAAAGCGAACAGCAAAGGTTGCGAGTATTGCCAATAGACGAAGCCTCTTCCATTTCGCTACGTATCGCAATCCACTGCTGCTCGGGGTCATTTCTCAAGCTCCTAATCAGTTGTCATAGCAAGGATTTGCGCACTTCTGTAATAATCACAATGAACTGAACTGATAGGTCGTATAGAAGTTGCTCTTCCGCCCCGGATCCAAAATAACCACACTACATGCCATCACCACATCGGCACCATTGATCACCTCGTTTATTGCAGCCAGGAATATCCCGGATGGCACGTGCAGACCGAACGGCAAGAAATTAAAGTGAAACATGCCCCACGTAGTGTTGATGGTTGTCAGTGGCTTAGATTCCGTGTACGGCTGAAGGTGTAAGTAGGCATCGGCCAAATCAATTTTTAAGTAATACTTGCTACCGAGCATGCAATTTCATGAAGTCCTCAGGCTCCACCGTAGTTGCCGCGCATTTCCGTAAACGAGGATTCAAGGTCAATCGGTAGTCACCACAAATCCGAGGTGTCTGTCTGTCACTTTTCATTGCCACCACCATCAGAGTAGCCCAAGCGGATGAAGTCACACGCGCGGTGACACCATCTTGCTCCGTTTTGGTGAGCACTTTTAGAACGCCCTCCCTCTGGACGTACGGCAAGACCCGGCGTTTCAGGAATACCAGATCACCATCCACTTCCAACTTCGCGGGTTCAATCGCCATGCCATCATTATTGTTAGAGCATTTTGCGATCAACTGCTGCAGAAGAAGCTGATTCGCCGAATTGTCGGACGTCGTTTTGAGGGTTACCGATTGCTCCAAGGCATGCAGGGCCTTCAAGTCCAGAATCGATGGACTGTCTATGGAAATCAGGAATCGTACCGGGGTATAGACGCTCTCCAACCGAACCATTAGTGTAGTCTCCCCCAGGGGTGAAAGTTGATGTCCAGTAACACCGTAGACGCGCACGTCGGTGCGTTGTATGGGTACACTGGTCTGAATCAAGTAGAACACTGATTTCAGAATGATGGACTCACAGCTCCCGGTATCCACCATGAACTGATGTCTCAAGCCGCATTGGAAATGGACTGATTTGTACAGGAGTTGGTTGGAATCACTTGAAATCTTCAGCGTGTATACCGGATTGTCATCATTTTTCGGATCCTCAGAGGTTGCACTCGTCACATTGCACTTGGATTGGCGACACACCCTGCGGGTATGGCCAGACTTTCCACAAGAATGGCATAGCGCGTTACAAAAGCGGTCGGTGGAACATAGATGGAATTCATCGCACGAGAAGCAACGATTCGGTTGTACTGGTTTGCGGTCAGAAATCGGTTTCGGTTTAGGCGGTTGACTTGAACGGGCTGGCTTTCGGGGACAAACATGTTGGAATATTCAGCCATCGCGTCGGATACTTCGTCGAATTGTTTGCTCGTCGAACGGGCCTAAGAGAATGTGAGGTTGGGCTTCAGCAATAGCTTCTTTGGCAGCTCCGGATGATTGATATCGGCAATAAGGCAGTCACGTAACTGGGTCTCCAACTGATCACCGAAATTACACTTTGCAGCCTGTGTGTGAAGTGTCAGGATGAATTCACGGAAATTTGTGCTGGGACCATAAACTAGTGAATGGAGTTTGGCTCGTTAGGTCGCCTGGAAATTGACCAGAACCACGTGGCCTAGCAGTAGAGCCTTCAACTCGTCGAACGGAACTGCAGCAGGGGCTCTCGGATATGCAAGGTTTTTCATCAACGAGTACAATGAACGGCCGCCAGCGGTCAAGAAGAATTCAGTCTGGTTCTCCTTCTTCACATCCTTTCGAATGCTGCACCATAACTCGTACAGTTCAATCCAATCTTTAATTTCAGATGCACTGTCATGCAGGTTCAGCTGTTCAATACTGGACAGCTCCATGACGACGCCAATCGTAATAATCACAATGAACTGAACTGACAAGACGTATTGAAGTTGCTCCCACCCAGAACTACGCCAACCAAAGCAGTAAGAACACCAAGGCTGCGAAATAGCACGCGAATTGTACTACAGAACTGGTTTGTATAAATTCGTTAAGTCAGAGAAAATAATCGGTAGATTGGAAGTTAACCAGTCACTGGGAGCTTATGTCGTACCTGTCCGCGGCGATCCTCATTGGTTGAGGCTCATCAACGTGCGTGGCTGCGAAGCTGTGCCTGGCCGTATTACGTTCGACAGCGGCTGAATCAGCACAACTTCATTGAATGTGGCATGTTATAGCAGAAGATCGTACTTGCCAGAAACAATCTGTGATCAGAACATAGCTGAATGAGACAATCGCCGTTATCGGTACGATCGGCTGGGATAGCAGATGGTCCTCCCAAACGACTAACTTGGGCGTTAAAATCCCCAGCATTGACCACCACGACTGTTGAACGCACGGTTCAAAGCAGGTGAGACAAATCCTGATAGAATTTGTCCTTGGTTTAAGAGAAACGAAAGTCAGAGGGCGCATACACAGACACAACGAACAAGCATCGGACCTTCAGCTTGTTGTTGTTGACACGATTAGAACCGTCCACGCAAACTGCATACAAATGACTGCTGACTGAAATCTAGTCTAGTGGTGCAGGCTCAGCCTTCATTCTCAGGGCAATCCCAACGCCAGCCTGACCATGAGCACTAGACACCGAATTACCCGACACGCGAATAGAGACTGAGTTTATATCATGGGTGCGAAGAGTGAACACGGAAGTGGGGGTCTCGTATGCGTGTTTCGGAGACACAGCATACATCTATTTTGAAGGTTTTGAGGTGATCCAAATGTGAAAAGTCCTTGGCCTCGGCGGGATTCGAACCCACGCATGGTCAACGCCCTCACTTTAGTACCGCGAGTGCACTACCAGCTGAGCTACGAGGCCACGCCGGAGGACCTTCGACTTTCGGCATATGGATCACAGTATACCCGCCCAAATTACAGTAGCACATGGCATCCACCACAGTGAACTAGCTTGTAATTTGACTGTCTACAGCAGGATTTCCCTTTGTACTAACCGGACTCCACCAGTTAAGTGCATTGGGCATGTTTACAATGTATTGATGGTTGGCAGATTTTGATAATGTTTTGAGGTGATCCAAATGTGAAAAGTCCTTGGCCTCGGCGGGATTCGAACCCACGCATGGTCAACGCCCTCACTTTAGTACCGCGAGTGCTCTGCCAGCTGAGCTACGAGGCCACGCCAGAGGACCTTCGACTTTCGGCATGTGCTACCTGACACAGAGTGCGGAAGATCTTCACAGCCGCAATTACCCGTGGCGTTTTGTATCCATTTTGAGTTAGGGGATGAAAAGCTGGTAAGGCCCTTTACTGGAAAGGTCCTGGAGGTTTCTGGGGGAATCATACTTGGTAGTTGCCCACACAACAGAAGGGGTTTTTCTTTGGGAACCCTAACTAGAGCTTTTGACCCAAAAGTCTGACTCACAAGGTAGTGGGGCGTAACCCAGCACGGGAACGTGACCGAAGAACCCGTGAAGGAACTTCTTCTGATCTGCCACGTGAGACCTGATCACTGCATGTGTTTTGTCTTTTCTTCGCTGGTGCTTTGTTATCGATCAGCCTTTCGGATTCAGTTCTCAGCCCCATGCACTCAATGAAGCAAGCACGACGTGTAAGGGGCATCATCATTTGGGCTGAGGGCTGCTCAGCCTAGGCGGGCGATAGCTGCCCCCCGAAGTGCGATCACTTCTCCCACTGTCGAGAGAAACCCCAGGTACTCCACTCCTGCATCCATTCAGTGGAGGTTTTTAGACCGATAATCCTTTTCTCTCCGTGTTTATTCGCTGGAGTGTCCTCTCCAGGGGCAAAGTGGTTAGAACCGGATGTTGTCCAGCGACTGGTTCAGAGACTGGACTTCGTCTGGCCTCTACCCAATAACCTGTCAGGCATGACTACATCTCCGGCTTAAGGAAACCATCATGCATTGCTCTTTGGGTTATGGAGGAACGCAAGCCATCAAACCACGCTAGGGTGTAGTATCGTCGTGATGGTGGTGCTGCGACCCGAAAACGAACGGATGGTCACTGCGCTCAACGAAGATGTGACCTGCACGTGGTGGATCCAAGCGCGGGTTAAATAAGGTGGTTGTAAAACACCCTATCATTCTGCAGATAATTTTAGACAAAACCATTTAGAGCAACCAAATCTATCATGATAATTAGTCCACCCGCTACCACTGTAAACATGCTATCGGATTTCAAGCACTGAATGAGTCAAATGATTTATATCGCTAAATGTACCTCAGAGGGTGCAAAGTAGCTATCAAAATGACCCCTGGACCAATGACGAAAATAATCAGCCGTTTATGAAAAACAATAGTCTCGATAGATAATGACCACAACACATCGTCCAGGCACGCTTCCAATTACACTGTGGATGGTCTCAAGCTCCATGCTGTCCTAATCATCGACGATGGCAAACGTCAACTCATGCAAAGTGCCAAGTACTCTTCCCTTAGCATAGACTCGTCTCTCCAACAAACCCCAGACATCTTCAGTCACAATGAAGTCTGATTTGTGAGTCGGCGAGTTCATCGTATTGATCTTTCCTTCACAGTTGCCAAATTTGGATGAAGTCAGGTGTCTGTACAGCAGCTTCTTCATGTTGAAAGATGATGTGCCTCAGTAGATTTTCAGGGATCACTTGGAGAACAAATATATTCGATATTCTGATGTAAAATCCAGCCATCTGCTTCCCTTCTAAGACTGTGAGCTGACATTTCCCGACTTCAAAAAACCCCACTTCAGCCCATTACCACCAAATGCTCAACGACCGAGGTTAGGTGTGGTTTACGTGAAATCGTGCCAGTGGTACATGATTCCATCAGGACAGTCTAAATTAAATCTTTCCTCAACACCGAATTTCACATTATTCCATTCTGCTTTCCAAGTGATCTGACTTTCCTTCCGGTCCTCTCGATTTTGAAGATGACAATCAGTCAGCTGAGATACTGACATTATCCTTATATATGGAAGATGAGATGCGGAAAGTAGGAGTTGTTGTACACGTCGAATGCTTAAATTCATTTTCAAAGAACTATGCGACTTCGATACACTCGTGAATAGGTCCGAATCATAATGATAATCAACGGAATCCATCAAACAGCTACTAATAACTGTTTCCGACTAAGAAATTTTCTTGGAGATTTGTTGCATACTTATAATCGGGGCTTCGTGTGCCAGTATTTTTCGTTCCTCGAGCTCAGAGAGCCGTGTACCTCGCGCCATCTCTTTGGTTTCACAAATCAGATGTCACTATTTCTAGTCAGAACGTGTGGCTTGAGCGAACTTTGTTCATGATTCATGTATGACTTGAATATTGTTGTATAACACATCTCTCAGTCATTAAAGAACTAAGTCACTGTGTTTGCAAACCAGTTCGGTGTTTTTGCTAGTGGTCCAGGAGTTGGTTCAATAGTCTTAACACCTTCTCAGGTACATTTTGTGGGATAAATCGATCTATCTGTTCAATACTTCAAATCCGAGTGTATATTTACAATGGTAGTAGGTTGGCACATCAATAGATCAAATTTGGTTATCCTAAGTGGTTCAGTTCAAAAGTAATCGCAAAATCATCGTGCAACATATAGATGTCTGATAAGAATATCTCTCATCGATTCAAAAGTTGGGAGTAGCGTGATTCCATTACACTTATTTTTTCTGATGTTGATCTTATCGCCACAGTTATTAGCACCCCAAATTCTCATTTGTTGTAGAGAAAAGGGGACACGATAATGAACAAGGTCGTCTTCGGTAACTTCATCCCCCGAAATAACACACTTACATCTTTATGATAGGAATGTATATATTCGGAATAATGGTTACAGTATCAAATTAATATTGGGTAATCAATATTATGGATGTTCCATGGTTCGAAAAGGGTAGTCAGCTTGTATTTTCTGAGTCATGACTAGGCACTAACATAGTTCGGTTCAGGTGCTTCTCCCGTCTGTGCCACAAATTCACAAGCATTGAATCGACTGAAATTCACGTGATCTATTCAAACCGTGTGAATAACCCGAATCAATACAGGTTGACAGATCACAGGGAATTTGAACTCTCTGTTGCAGAGTGTGAACTCAACCGAAAGTGGGGTATTATTTTCGTGAAAGCTTTCCAGAATGTTCCGCCTAGTCAAACTGACGATTCGTCATGTTAGTCATATCATAGCACGCCGTCACGCGAAAGATAGAATGAGAGAGGGATAGGGAGAGAGAAATGACTAGTCATAATTTACACTAAAGTGTATCCGTTCCCTTATCAGTACTGTTTTCAATCAAACTGGAGTATTTTTACCAATCCACGTGTATTTTCAACACAACCCCCCTCCCCCCTCATCAGTAGGGTGGAGAGAGAGAGAGGGAGAGAGAGAGAGAGAGAGAGAGAGAGAGAGAGAGAGAGAGAGATTGGAACCATTTGAAGACTGCAATACCAGGGGGGCAGGACACAAATATAACGACGATCAAGCACATCGGATTATTGTAGATAGCCTCGTGTTATATGGCTAAGTATCGAAATGTCAAACGGATTTTTCCGATTTTCACGACATGCGTATAGGCAAAGTTGAGAACAAGGCATAAACCACACTGAATGGTGTTTTATCATCGGCGAAGAGGTGGTGTTTCAGTAGTTATTACATAGGAGAAGGGGGAATCGCGTAGTCTGTGCAGGTAAGTGTTCTCAGGTTGTCGAAACACGAGGGTGGAGTTTATCTCACAAAGTGCAACATATCACGTGTAGACTTTTGATCGCTTTGCAACATTAGTGATTGGCACCGAAACACATCAGTTGGCCATTCCCTCTCACCATCGCTTGTAGATAAACGACAATATGCAAAAACAACGAATATTTTGAGGCCCAAAAACAATTTCGTAATAAGGGTCATCGTCTGAGATTGTATTAGAGAGTATACTACGGGAAAACGTATCAATATTACCGAGAAGAGTTTTTGGCATAGGGGTCTCAGTTCATGAATATATTGTCTGTATTATGTTCGCATCCATGTACATGGTACATTAATACATATATAGATAGACTGACCGATTGTTTGATTGGTTCATCGGTCAGATTAGGACAAAAAGTCGGAGTTTATTGTATACTCTTTCTCTCTCACTGTCAGGAAAAAACGCTCTTTCTGATTCCTTCCTTTGATTATTATGCAATAAAAAATAACAATTCGTCAAGGGGCCACGGCCAATGGAAGTCCGCAAGTGGGGAATCCACCGACGGTGGTGGGAATCGAACCCGATTCATTATTGCTTGACCACTACAGTAATCATTGACTGCGGTATAATACTGGGTTTGCGTTGCGCACACATTCAACGAATCTACCACAAATCTCCTCTTACTTACGTGTCACTTGATCGAGCATGACTGTTTCACACATCTGCGAATACGAAGTAATATGTCATACGTCAAATGAGCTTTCCTCTAACTGAACTGAGCAGTACAATGCAATGCACATAACAACAAGAAACAAACAGTTCAGCCTAATCAGCGATTGGGAAACCAGCAAAACCCATGTCTTGTGAATTATATCCTACTTGTTTGTTCCATGGAATAGAAATATGCTTTGACTGCACATGATAATTCTCCGCAACCCCACTCAATTTCTCATTAGATTAAATTTGTGGACTCCCAAATATCTGCTACGTTGCAAACATTCGAATTTAACCAAAACTGTGTCTCTTCCTCTTGTACATGATGTTGGAGTCGGTAGCAAGCCAAATGATGCATCATAGGGTGACGGAACACAACGTAGTCCATGCTAATCGGGAAAAACTGGGGTTTGCTGCATAATGACAACCTGGCAGAGTACATTGATAATTCCAGATAATAATAAAGCAGTAGTTGAGGGCTTATCAACAAGAATCCAATTAACTCAACTGTATTGCATTTGAACTGAAATCTTCTATTCACATGAAATAAATGTGTGAACATTTTTTTACGGACAGATGTGAGGTCGGTCTCGAATGGTACAGTGTACCACAGTGCTTTCTCAACACGTATCCGCCCCAGACTTGACGTTTGATTGCCTCCAACTCCGTACCAGTAAATTGCACACAATCTGGACTTGACATTGGCAATTTGGTGAATTCCGCAATGCGTCTTTCGATATCACTGATCGGAACAAGTCTCGAGATCGAGTTTGGTGATTGCGCTCACCACTTGAGTGGTATCTCGTTTTGGATGGGTGTCGAAAACAGTGGTTGTTTATAAATCCATTCGGAAAATCGAACACATGATGTCACATGACTAAGACCCGTGTTGGTTGTGTGACCTTTTAGAACTAGGTCTGAAAAAGCTAGAAGTTGTTTCTTTGAGTATTCCCGGCACAACCAGACAGACACATCACAATGCTAAATAAAATCCATTCCATTACATGAAACAAAATGATTGGTTATGTAGTACAGAACTACTCAAATTTTAGTTATGAAAAAGCTGGCCTGCATTTGAACTTCTCACATAGAGTTCGGTGGTGAATGTTCCTCGAATGAATTCAATTTGTCTGTTGTTAAAAGTTGTATTTGCAACTCGTATAAGTTTGTACCTCTAAACGAAGTTCTTCGAATTGTATTCACATTCGTCCGAACGAAGAAGGGCGTTGTGTGCGAGATTCTATTGCTGTGATTCACGTGCTTACGCACGACGAGACTATACCTTGATGTGGTGTGATGGCTTGCACGCCTCTATGACAAAAAGAGCCTTACAGGATAGCTTCTTTAAGCCGCAGATGCAATCATGCCTGATAGGTGAAAGGGTGGAGGCCAGACAAAGTCCAGTCTCCTGGTCCTCCACGTTGGGGGTCGATTTCAGCTGCCCACTCAGTCGGTATAATCAGTGGAAGAATAAACAATCCAAGCTAATGGGCTTCCACTAAACCCTCTCGCTGCCTTGTGGATAGGTTCTTGTTAGAACTATAGGCTTTGGATGAGAACCCTAATCGTACTCCTGCTTTGCGGCTGGATACCCTAGCAGTCACCGTCCAATATCCCCCATGAACTGCACGAATAGAAAGAATTCCATACTGCATCGGTCGTCGTGCAGGATAATCAGGACCGCGCTGCCCATTGCATCGAGCTGGATGAGTCGTGATAAATGGGTTACTGCTCACAGTTCCCTCTCTTCTATTCAACCTTTGTCTTCTGTCCCCAACCACATCTCTTTGCCCCTTCTATCCATCCATAATGGTCGCACTGTCAACACGGCCGATACTCGCAACGGTTCATTGCCAAATAGTGTCGGGAATAATCCACAATCGCATAATTCACATTTTCTCAAGCCTCATCAGCCTCTGAATCTCGGCTCCTTCAACGTGCGTACACTCATGCAGGCTCGTCAGCAGGCGTGCCTAGCCCTCACAATGAATTCTCTGAAGATTGATGTCTGCTGCGTAAGTGAAACGCGTATCCAGGATTCGTGCAGTGTGATTCAACTAACTATTCCTGGTATCTCATCGAAGTACTTTCTGCGCATCTCAGGAGACGAAGCAGCTAGAGCTGTGGGTCAACGTGGTGTAGGAATAGTCTTGACTAGCAAGGCTGAGACTGCCCTCTTAGACTGGATCCCTGTCAACAGTAGTTTATGTGCTGTGAGACTAGAAGGGTCAATTGGCGTTCGAAAGGATGGTTGAGTTAAGCGCAATTTGTTTGTTGTCTTGGCGTACGCCCCAACGGACTACAGCTCTGACACGGAGAAAGATGAGTTCTACGATGAAGTCGCCACTCCAGTTCGCATCAGTAAAGGTTCTGACATTGTAGTGCTAGCTGGTGACTTCAACGCACAAGTTGGCAAACTCAATGTGTCAGAAGCTCGTTTAGGTGGGCGTTGTGCTTTACCCACTGAGCGTACAGATAACGGGGATAGGCTTCTCCAGTTTTGTGCAGACAATCGATTGTTCTTGTCCAGCACCAATCTCTGACACAGCTCTCGTCGCACAGCGACAAGGCGCTCTAACTCTACAGGTACTTTAAGTCAGACTGATCATATCGCAGTAAGCTATCGGTGGTGCAGTTCTGTTCAGAACTGCAGATCTTACTGGTCCATGTACGTGGAGTCGGACCATGCATTAGTTTTAATGTGTTTATCTCTCCAGCTCCATGGTAATCATCGCAAACCGCAAACCCGGTTAGTCGTGCAACGTATGTGTGATCCAGAAGTACGCACCCGTTATGAGCAGAAGTTGGCACATGAGCTAGGATCTACGACGAACAGTAATGTAGATGAGCATTGGGCTCATATCAAACAGGCGATGCACGTATCAGCACGTTTTGCCTGTGGTCCTAGATCCGATGTCCATTGAAGACACTGGATTTCGCAAGAGTCGCTGAGTGTAATGGAGCAAAAGCGTCAGCACCCGAACTGTAAGGAAATGAATAAGATGCGAACACATCTACAGAAGCAAGTTAAGAAAAGCCTCAAGAATGATTGCGAAAATTGGTGGGTCAAGGTAGCCGAAAAAACAGAAATAGCAGCTGTTTCAGGTAACAGTCAAAGACACTTTTCAGTGCCCTTCACTGGAATGGTACGCCCCAGAAGTTCGTGAATCGCGGATATCCAAGGCTCGAGCGGCGTACGCCGGACTGAAACACTTGTGGCGTCTATCTGAAATTTCACTGAAGTTGAAAGGTCGTGTATACTGTGCCACAGTGCGTTCAGTTTAATTGTGTAGTTGCCAGACTTGTAGTATGCGTGCTGAAGATATTCGTCGTCTTCAGGTTTTTGACCACCCAAGTTTGCGTAGTATCGCTAGGATTGAGTGGAATAGCCGAGTGAGCGATGCTAAGGTCATAAAACGAGTATTAAATTCTAATTCAGAGAACGTTTTGTCACAGTTATCAGATTAGTAGACTTCGTTGGTTGGGGCACGTGTTACATCTACCATACCGTGTCTTACTTTCCGTTTCGTCTAGGGAGTGGAGAAAACCACGTAGAGGTCAACAGATTACTTGGCAACGAGGAATGAGAAAATGTACAGCAAACTTAGGAAAAGTAGGTGCACCACGTCTTCTTGGTTGGGGTCCAAAAGATCCGTCTACCAGTTGGCTGGATACACTGAAGGATATGGCAGGAAACCGCGAGCAGTGGCAATCGTGTTGTCACCCTCTGTCGAATCAGAATGATTAATCGATGTGCGTTTGCACAGTTAGACTGTGTATTCCGTGTGTTGGCTACTAGGGCATTCTTTCGTTTGCCCTCCCGTGTAGGTCCACTTCCTCTCCATCTTGTATATTCATACTTTCTAATTCAATGTGCAACATGGTGAGAAAGGCAGTGGTCAGTGGGGCTTGACCTACTGTTTAACGCTGTACGATGATGATGACGATGATGATGCACATAGTCGCCTGGTTCTTGAACAAACAGTATACTGTTTCAATTTGGCTCATTTTCCCTTGGACTCCACCTTTCACTCACAAACCTCAGGTCATCCGACCAACCCTGCAACTCAGTAGCACCAGATTCGAGTTCCGTTCTTGTTAGAACTCATCAGTGATGCATATCCTCCGCCACACCCAGAGTTTGAACCCCAGCATTTTCATCTTGAGGGCATGCGTGTTGCCACTGCTCCACCTCACTCCCGTCCGGTCTGATCCGAATCATCAGGTTAAGTTTGTTCATATATCTTCCTCTATGACAGTCAGCAATGCCTAACAACTTCGAAGGCAGATACGGTAACTAACCCATTAACTCCAAACGAATGCATCCCACCAAGTCACGTCTCCTCTACAGGATGGGCTATCGTATCGCAAGTAATTGTGAGATATATGCAGATGGTATATTCCCTTGTTAATTAAGTTACTTACACACTAGTGCTCACACATATTACTGAAAATAAACATTTTTGCTACTTCACCAACAGCATGATGGGTATCTCCAGCTAATACTAAATCATCCCCCACAGAACTCACACGGATTGAATTCAGTTCAATGAATAGGCTACTGCTGCTGCTCATCCAGTGGAACGTAGGAAGTGATCAAGAAGCTAAGTGAATGCGAATACATATCCCGAAAACAGATAACAAACTGGAAAGGCCAGACTATTTCACACGTTCTTTGATCCTCTTCAATTCACGTTAGCCCCATTTCCATCACTGGAAGAGATGTGGAGATCACGAGAGGGAAGGAGAATCCAACTTCTGAGGAAAAGTTGTGGGTTCGTTCATTCTGTACGATTTCCAAACTAGTTAGTTAACAAGTTGAAGCAGGTCATCTGCAATTATGCTCGAACTTATTTACCGGTGAACAAAAGATTTAAGGGGATCCATTTTACCAACCTGATCGTGAAGGACACTCTGTGAACGAAGTCCGAGGCTGTTGTTGAAAAGACGGTCGTGGGCTTGTTGAAAGGTTGCACGTACTTCCTGTCCATTTAGGTGTGAACGTAAACTTCCACACGGGACATTACAAGGTCTGGTTTTCGTGTCATCTTCATTGATATATGTTCTGTTCGGTTCGAACAGTCACTCATGCAGTGCCGAAAATCGACCAATATTCCTCCCATGCATGCACATACACCTGTTCATATTTAGTCATGCTTCAGTCCGGATAGCGTTGCCTGGTGGATCACACAACTTGTCCATTGATCTTGCTTAGTCTCAACCGAATGAACACTTGACTAGATCATACAACTCAGTGCAATTCCGCTCACTTACTTACGTACTCGTCGGATTACTTGCTCAATGGCTACCTCCAAGCTTTGTGTTTCCTTCCATACAAATAAATCTGGCGCACCCATTATGTATTCTACAACTGATCACGACCACAACGATATCCAAGTGCGATTTGATTCTAAATTGATGCCAGTTCAAACCTGGCCTCGGGATAAACAATGGATAATTCCAAGAGATTTTTCCAGAAATTTCAGTATCCACATCTACACAACCGGTCTCTCGGTCATTGCTGATCACTAGTTGTGCTGCGTCCGATCTCTGTAGTAGTTTCCATCCTTCTAGAAACTTGCTCTGTTGTTTAAGATCCAACCGAAAAGACTCATCAACTACGGTGATCAAGAATGACCAGATTCCCTTCCAATCAACTCTGTCGGCAGCATTCATTTCCTCCGTTCTCCGAAGTGGATTCCTCGTTCCCGAGTTAAAATATGGTAATTCTGTCCCATATGCTGACACAAGCTAGACCATGCACCTAAAATGTACAGTGGCCTATGAGAATTGCCCCAAAATTGGAGTCAAAACAAAAGAAATACTGTGGTTGAAAATGAGTAGAGAATTTATCAGTTGCCGCACTGTGCGTTATTTAGGTGGAGACAAGTAACCACAGTTACAGACAAAACTTGATTGGTAGGGAATTTCGGAGCCTTACTTGAAGCCACGTGCTGAATACAACCTGCACCAGTCATTGAAGTGCCAGAGATCAACGAAGCCGTTTAAAATGGGTAAACTCAATTCGCTTTCCTGAATGAGCTTATTTAATATCGGTACTTTGGATACCTATTCACAATTCCCCATGGAAGGAGGAATTAGTGGATAAAGTCCACCCCATCCCCCTGGAAGGTCATATTCCGACTAACACGGTTACATAAGTCACCATAGACCACAAAACCAAGGTCAGTCGACAAAACATGTGACTTATCACGTGACTCAGTGGCGTTACTGAAATTGACCTAACTCCACATGACAGTACAACATGATTATTTCTGTTCTCCAACTCCACAATCTAACAGATCGCTCGGGAACAGACACGCCAGAAGATGAAATTATCGAAAATAAACTTGATCACTAGTTGATTGTCCTGAGTGCCACAACGATTATCACCTGCACATCCTCTGTGGATAGTGCACCCAAAAATCAGCAGAACCATTCCGAAGGGAACGATCACTTAACAGACTAAATGTTTTGTTCTCATTCAGTGACTTACTGCTACTTTCTACGTGTGTGCTAGTATTGGCGTCGGAGGAACACTGTGGTCACAAATATCATTTTGAGGCCATGGTGATGATGAAAAGGCGTGACTCTAACTGTTGTACTAATCGCGCGATATGCCATGTGCATGCCACACCTTAGTTGACCGGTTGAAGACTCGCCAAGTAACCACAACGCATCAGTGTTCTACGCCCTAACTTCCCCAATTCAACGAAGGTTTGCAGAGCTTGTAGTAACACCATATATAAACCCGCGTTCAGCCGAGCACAACTCATACACTCTGTCGAGGACAATAACACTTGTATCGAGGCTGTCCCATTGTCGTTGTTCTGACTCATGTCAAGAAGTCCGGATTAGATATACGAGGTCACACCTGGGTTCACAATCACCATGTGGCACTTCACTCCATCCTGGATACAAGCATTTCATTTATTTTATGAAATGATTCGTTGAATTATAGTTTTAAATACCCTACACACGAAATTTCAACACATTTGTGCACAAAAGTTGTAGAAATTACATAAAAATGTAGGATCCTACAAGAACTCAGCTTAGTAAACAATGTTGCGTGATAAGCTTGGTATTATAGGGGTTAAATATGTATGTTGATGTTTTGGGACAATAGAGTGGACAGTTGTGTGCAGACACGCAGAATCAAAATGCTCTGGAAACTAGTCTCCTTCTCTCTCTCTCACACTCTCGTAGTACCACCAAGCAGTTCTACTCGTGATAGTTGTCAAGCGGGGAATGCTGTGGCAACAGAATCAGATGAGTATCAAACGGATCGGACCAACCAATCGACAATCGCAGACCAAAGATGAAATTGTGACTATATCGAAAGTGTCTCGCAACAGATGGAAAGAGCCACGTGGACTCGTACGTAGAACTCAACGGGATTTAAGGCAGTCAGCAAGGTGGTCCACGTGAGTGCCTACCGATCAAGCCGTCAACTGGATCAATCGGACCAGTTGAACGGAAATGGCAGTCAAAAGAATCAACGCGATGGTAGCATGAACTTGGCCAGAACAAAGCCGAATGACTCAAGTAGCTGGAGAACCCCGGTTGCCTTATCGCGGTCTAGAAAAGGAACCATACACGGTTATACGCATTCCCAACTTGGCATTTCTCTCTCGTCGAACACACGTGTGCCTCACACGTCCTGTTTTATTCGTTACAACACGAGAGGAAATGGAGTCGAATCCCACGCAAAACGGAAGCCGACGATGAGTCGGATTTTAAAATAGTTGAACAATATCCCGTTGTACACGTAAGACATTCTACACCACGAACGTAAATCCAAGCAACGACCGGATTTCCCGCACGTGTGGGATATTGACCCTCGTACGCTTATGCTGTGAATAAAGGTTATAATGACTCCAGTGTCTCACTCCCTCGTGCTCATTGCCTTACTCAAAAGCAACTGATGAGACTACATCCATGCTCAAAAGCATGACAAAGACGATGTGGCATTGATAGTGTACTTGTGATTCACTAAAGACAAATTCGACTCATTTTTGATGGATCAAATGATCAACAGATCGTCAGCTCGGCTCTGAATCAAGACATGGATTTTTCGACACATAAACTCAGGAAACATCTCATTCACTTTTCCCATCAATATAATCATCAAGAATGGGATATTATGCGGCATCATGAATAACTTTTGTGTGAATCCTATTACCGTCATTATGCAAAGAATATTTGCAGATCCCATACTTGTAAAATGTATCACAGATACAATCATCCGTCTAGTGCCGATTGCAAAAAACCTGCTCTGGAACACCCTATCAAGAACTATATCCCGTAAATCAGAGGCAAACAGCAACTTCTGTAACTTATCACCGTGTTGTCTATCTATCTGAATAGAACAATACATGATCGTGGTACTAATAATACAGACAATAACGCCGATGACAGCCAAACGATATAAGCAGCAGCCAATCCTCGTGTAACCCGATCGAACCTCGTCATCTGTATCGTGCGATTCATTGCCACACTTGACTTACTGGGTGTTTACACGGTCCTCTAACCCAGATATCAGGAATCACCATAAGAGTTCAGTGGACTCGTGATAGCCAAGTGTCCCTTCTCCGCTGTATTCTATACAACGCCAGTGCGCTGCTCATTCACGATAGCCACAGACTTAATCAGGCGCGCAAGCACTCGAGCACCAACAAACGGCTCGGACGAAACTCTGAGTCATATATCACTTGGATGCATCTTAAACGAAAACACAGGCGCCCATCTCGTAGGGGAATGACAGCACAACTACTCCTCCAAACAGACGACGTGCCACCCAACTGCATCAGTCAGCTTCATTACCTCTGATGATCAAACGATGTGCGCCACAACAATCCCACCCACAATGCTGTTGATCAGGCCACGTGATTAGCCAATTATGCGGTAGGGCATGGGGTCAGTGGTGGCAAATTCGAAGTGGTGGTGAGGCCGATACACTCGATTCACTGTCACACCCCACTGATCAGTTTGCGTGGGTGGCTTTTCTCAGGAAGTCCGAATGGGGTGAGAAACGAAGACCACCGGATCAGTTGATTGGTCTGGAACCACGACTTCGTATGCGCGGTCTGTGGGATTTGTCACAAACCACCTCACGATTGGCTGTATGCGGTGAGTGACATGGTCATTGGTATAAGTGGTTTGAGTGAGTGGATGAGGTGCATTTGCGATGGAGTGTTGTGGATTTTGTTGTGCTAGTTTCGGTTGTTGCGCCTGTTGTCCGAGAGTGGGCCAGGAAATACATGCTTCCGGTTGGTCCCGTGCTTATGGAGCAATATCATGTTGGACCAGACCGGTTATTAATCTTCCAGAACCGACTCACACGGAGCAATGGAAAGTGGATCTTCCTTCCCGAAAGGCACCACCTAGTCGAGTCCGGAGTGCTGCAACTGATCCGTCAAAGTGCATGTCAGAAAGGAAATACATTTGTGCCTATCCAGGTAAGTTGTTTTCACAGCTGCGTCCAACGCGCTCAGTTAGGTTGTTTTTCACCAACGATGGGAATGTACTGATTGTGGTGCGTGTTTGCTATCCCATCCTGTAGAATTGGTGGTGTTGTTCCGGCGGGTTTCTACTGCTTTCTAATTCGAATGTACTCAAGTGAGCAAGGGGAGAGAGAATTTTCATGACAAAAGGGTCATCTGTGTGACGAGACGTATACGATTGGGTGGGACGATTGGGCGGGACGATTGGGCTTCGTTAGATAACAGATGAGAGGACTTAACGATAGCGCAGATGCAACTGGACTCGGTTAAGCGATTCGAGATGGGGAAATTTGGGCCTGTGATTGCACGATTACCCTAATGGCCGCATTATGACGTTCAGTTTTATCACACACCTCATTTCCCTCTGTTCTTGTCACCCCTTGATTTGTTCAGGATGCACGAAAACATACATGAAGAGCAGTCATCTGAAGGCCCACTATCGTATTCACACGGGTGAGTGAATTAACCTTTGATATGTGATATGTACTGCAGATGTAGACCACAGTATTTGTCAGATGACTGATCATAGGATTGAGATAGACTAGAGAGTTTCTCCGTTCACTAGTTCTAGGATGCTAATATCATGATATGATTGCTGGTAGTTACTTGGACACAACACACTAACTAATGGTGGTGGTCAACATGTCGGTCAGGTAGATGAAAGTCAACCGGGATTCAGTCTGATGGTTCCTGATTGAACGTAAAGCCGAAGGGTTTGGTGGCAACCACTTGACCGGCTGGTGACATTGCGTGGTGATCATAAACGCTCCCTCGAGATGTCAAGCAACCAGTTTTGTTTACGATTAGTGCCTTCACACAGTTTTTACCGCGTCGTTTCGGGGGATCTTTTACTTTCTGGATATTTGCCCCATTCCCGAACTTCTGACTTGATGAGGGATATTGAGGACAATGCTGTGCACGAATGACCATTAACTACATTCATGCGGTGGGTAATCCAGATAACTCCAACTCTGAACTGATTAAAAGAAGTTACTAATGGTGTGTTTATGGATTCAAGTTGTTGCAAAGTAGCAGGGAGTGCCTGAATCTTATGGATTCTGGGACATTCACTTGTGTCTTTCGCATCCAAAAGTTCACGGCTGCTTTGCCAGTTGGTTTATCACGGTGCGGTCAGTTGTACGTGATATGGCGCGACCACCGTTGCGGTTATGCACAACAACTGTTGTGTTGTCAATCATTCGGTTGGCGTAGTTTGTCAGTTCCAAGTTAGGCGAAGAGCACGATCGAACGAGATCCTGTGGACATTGGCGAATATTCGTGGACTGTGATTAGCACGGGCGACAAGTAATACTGCTCAATGTTTGGTGTTCATTTGTATAATTTGTGTTGGACTGGCAAACCAACTGTCAGGTTGGCTGATGGTCAGTGAACTTTTGAGTGCGACAGCTGTAGTTGAATTTTCTATTCACCATGGGATTCGGGCTCCACATATCCAAAGAGAGGTCTACGAATGCAGTTGAGTGTGGATTGGGTGTTGTTGAGCTTTGGGGTTCTTCGAATGCAGCACAAGAATCGATGAACTGTACTGGTGTTGGATAAGTGTTTCAATTCGTCCCACTAACTGATGGCGCATATTCTGAAGGTCCTGAAATAATTACACACTCATTACAGTAACCGCACTCAGCCGTCATTTCTCCTAGTTTGGCAATCCCAAAACTGCTGTTACGGATAACGGTGCGCAGTATTCCTCAAGAGAAATTTAAACAGTTTTGTGACATCATGGGTACGCATCACTCCCAATCCGACGGACAGGCTGAACGATTCGTAGACACTGCCAAGAAAGCCCTCCAGAAATTACAGGGGGATAGAAGCCTACCGTTCATTTTGAATACTTTTTTACGGACCTATCGCTCGACATCCAACCCATCCCGCCGAATGCGAAGTCACCAGCGGACACATGAGAACACCACTTGACGCGATGCTTCCAGCTACTTCCGTCGGTCCCAGAAATTTCATAATGGAGGCTTAGTACTAACCGGAACCACGGGGCGGAGAAACGGTTTTTCAAAATAGTGACCCAATCTATGTGATTTTGTTCAGTAGATATCAAAGGAGTTGAATTCCCGTCGTTGCTCAGCATCCGATTGGCAGTGTCTTTTACGCAGTCGGATGTGGACGAACCTGAACAAGACATGTAAACCATTTACGGCTTAAAAGCATATATATATATATATATATATATATATATATATATATATATATATATATATATATATGCGAAAGTAACCTCCATTTTGAGAACTGTCACTTGATGTATTCTTAGACACATTTGCACTTCCACAACAGCATAACAAAAGTTTGAAATCAATACCGAGCCACCTTTAGAGCACATGTGTTCGACACGAACACATGCCGAAAACAAGGTTGAACAATGAGAAACAGAAAAATATCTATGTATGAATCCTCACTCTCAGATGTATTACATAGGTATTCGCATCACCAGTTATCAAACATTGCTTTCGGATTACCCTGTTTGTCATGACACATTTGTCCAGCTGACATTTATTCGATAAACCAATTTCGTTCAACTTGTTATGTTTTCATTGGTCCTCAAATGGCCAATCACTTTCGTCCACGTATTGAACTGATTATGACGTGTGCGGCGACTCATTCGTTTTGAATTTCCGATGATTAGCTGCTCTGCACCGTTTTTATACTGATTTGGGAGTTATCGACTCTGACACATAGATTGATGGTCCATGTGCCCACTCGTTGCACACAACTCACTGGTCCGATTGATGTGGGCGACCAAGATTTGAGGCCCAAACACCATCGACGAATTAGCTCGTTTATTCATTTCTTTACAAATGCAGAATGAACGCGTAGTCACATTCGTTTCCACTTTCTCCCTGTTCTTCTAGGCGAGAAACCATACGTGTGCAGTTATCCATTCAATTCCTCGGTTCTGAAAGATCCGTCGTTCAACTGGGAACATTTGATCTGTGGTATCCGATTCACGCGATCGGATGAGCTGACCCGGCATAGGCGAAAACACGAGGATATTCGTCCATTCAGATGTCCCGATTGTCAGCGATCGTTCCGCCGGGCCGACCACTGTCGTGTTCATATGCGTACTCATACGCGACCTCGTCGATCGTTAGGCGTGAGTAAAGGATCCGATTTACAGAACACATCCCATACGCCAACCTCGGAACCCTGTAACCCGGGAACCAGGTTGACCGAACCGGCGAATGTTACGATCCAATATGACCCTTCTGTTGTGCTCAAGGGGGACTGTGAAGGACTAACGGAGCACTCTCATTCTGTCACTTCGTCCAACTGTGCACTCGCACCTGTCTCCTGCTGGTATCAACAGAGTAACTCGGTGAATCCAACTTATCCATCTGCGGGGTTTTCAATTCAGTCGGATGTGAACAGATACCAATACGATGTCATGATGGATACTTATCACAAATATCACATATTTCCTACTTACCCGGGATCGGGTATCACGGGACCAGCGTGCTCAACGTGACCATGTAACATTTCGGTCGAGCAACAGTTTACTTTCTATTTTATTACTGAGATTTTTGATATCTGAATAAATTATCGAATTTATTTTTCTTTATTACGGCAATTTTCTGGTGGATCCACGGGATAGTTGTATTTCGAGAGAAAAACCGTCTTTTTTTGTATGTGTTTATGTTCCTTCTGGGAGCTTTGCATCACGTTGCATGTTGAATCACAATCGGAGACCTAGACGGAAGTGCGCAAGGTGAGGAAGCCTTTTCCGCCATGGTTTGCGAGGGTATTGATCGTTGTCTGATGCCTTCAGTTGAGGCGCGAGCACGGTGTTCCGCGTCGTTGCTACTCGGAATGATGCGCCAACGCCTCGGACGGAGATACGTCACTACGTAGAACTGTCTAGTATCATCTCTTTTCACACATGGACGGGCATGCTTGGTCGTCGAGTCGAGGGAGGTTGGTGTACCTGCAACTGTCCGTCATCAGGGAACTTCATTGTCATTTCACATGGGACGGTGGTGTTCGGTCCCAGTGCGACTGGTTGAAGAATGACTGGTGCGATGGCTCAGCGCTGGTCATTTGGCAATAGGTGTCTACCGTACCAACATCTGACTCGTAGGACGTTTTGTCGGTCATGTGAAGAAATCGTGCTACGTGCACAAGTGTACGCGACAGGCAGGTCACTTGCGTGGCAGTCGAATTCATGTGCAAAGTGGACTGCTGCAGTCCTCCAAGTTGCATGCTTTTTCACTTCGTGGTTGAGTGGGGATGAGCACCCGATTTTGAAAGGCCGTGATGTCATCACGATCACGTTAACTCGATCAATAACTGTGCTGTTTCGTTTGCGACCCAGCTAATTTTGGCATTTGGTATAAGGTGCTTATTCATAGCATCTGGTCGATCATTTGGTTTTGGTTGTGAACCGAATCTCAAGCAAAGTAGTTCGCGGACGCCGAATTCAAGTTTACCGCTTGAACGGTTTGGTGATCCACGTAAATGCATTGGCGTCTTCCTGATCTCTGTCCTCACTTGCAGTTGCATGTGAGTCCATGCACAGCCGACGAACAGTGAGCACGGGGATCTGTTTTTATAGGTTTTGGGTCACGAAATCATGCCAGCGTTCATGTGTGACAAATGATAACCATCCGGTTGGTTGTGCGTTTAGTGTCCCTGTCAGAACTATTTTGACAGTGTTAGATTGTGTCATTTGTTAATGAGGGGATATATCGAACGCGTTATCACTGCGTGCAATAGGTGCATACAGTGTGATTTCTCGTCACTTCAGCTTACAGTGTTAAAACAAAAAATGCAGAAATTCATGATGTTTTATGAAACAGATTCATTTGGCACTTGTTTGGTACTTCACCCTGAAGTGGGCGCAGAAGGTCCTGGAGACTGGGCGTGGGTCAGGCGGTGCAAGTACTCAGTACGTCATAGTTTCCCTCGAATCTCTCCTATTCCAGCCGGCTCTATGCTTTTCTCATTTCAAATCGTACCTTGGAGGGACAGAGAAGTTTTGTGGGGTAGGTGACATGAGTGCTCGCTGCCAAGCCGATCACGCGTGTCTGTGTTTGGAGGAAATGATGTGGTTAGTGACTTCACGGGCATTGTATGGTTCCTATGGCCAAACTCCATCCGGACATGTGGAGTGGTAGGCTTGGGTTTTGCCGTGTCGATATCCACTGCTGAATTGGACACTACACTGAACACAGTGAATTGGAGAAATATTGATATGGACAGGCGATTATCGATCTTTAATCTCTGAATTTGTGATATGGTTCGGACAACTTTTGAAACCGTAATAAAAAGAACTGCCTTGGCTACTACTTTGATGCAAAGTACGTCAATTTGTCGCATTGTTGTAACTGGCACGTTATGTTTTTATTTGGCTGCTATTACTCTCAAGCATATTTTTCCCTTGACCATCGAGTTTGTGTTTGTGTGTGAATGTATATGGGTTGTTGCTTCGATGCCCCTGTACGAACACTGGGATTGGGGTGATTCGAATGATTATATCGATTGATTTCTTTTGTTGAAGCTGCTCGTGTAAGTTTGCATCCAAAGAGGTAGCTGGAATCGGACGAAGGCATCGATTTGGCCTAGTTACCAAAGCGCTGGTGTTGTGCAGTGGGGTGGGGGAGAGTCGGTCTATTAACACGCTTAACTGACCCATTTTCACTCTCGTGCAAGGTCCACTGACTCGGCGACTTTCACCCACACTCTCGTTTTCCGAACGTGTACACATGTTCAGCTAATTGTCATCACGTGCACATGTCGTCTCGGCTGTTGTCGTTGTTCGTCGTGTTTTCTTCACCGCCCTCACCGAACCCTGGCGGGCGTGACAGTGGCGGGGACTTTTGTAGGCACGCGAAGTGTGTTCCGGGCGTTAGGGGAGAGGGGGATTCAGTTTGCGATCAGTATGGCAGCGAAATGCCGGCTGATTTCTCTGGGGAAACCGGAGCACAAAAGGAGGGTCATTTGAAATCAGAAAGTGGGCTGTCGATCACGACAATATACTTTCTAAATAGGAAGGGGAGTGCTGTCGATAGAATATGAGGGTCCCGTGAGCAACCTCGATTTTGAGTAATCGCTGAGACGGACCGAACTGCATTCGATCACGGCAACATCTATGAGAGAACCCAAGCAAACTGAATGAAACGAGATCTCACCACGGATTTGACATTTCAACACACATTCCAGTGTCCATGTCGAGCATCCCCTGTGAGCTCAATGCATCATTGACCGCGATCTGTAGGCGGATCGTTGAAAAGCCACTACATTGTTTCTACGCGCCCCATTTATTTGTCAATTTTATTGCAAAACATGGGTTTATTCGATTCGATCGAAAAGCATGAATGAGTGTCGATCTTGTTCAGATTGATCGATAAAATGACGACGATAAAAGCAAAGCCGAAACGACGAACAATAAGAATTCTCCGGATAATTTTCATCGGGAATTTGGGACTTGTAGAGCTCTGCAAACAATTGCGTTTATCATAATACCTATCCACTTTTACTCTTCTCAGTAAATTATCAATTGTTTTTTGGTGAGAAATACCAACCAAGTGCACAACCATGGTAATTCTTATCCGAATCATCAAGAGTACGTGGTTAGTATGAACGTGTGAGGAAATGAATCTACCCGACCAGCCGTATGTACTGGAATAGTTCGCACCCAGACCACGTGCACCATGGAGTGACAAGTCCAGACAAGAGTAGCAGAAATATTTTCTGTCAGAATTGATGGGTACAAACTGGTTTACACACCAGAGAGACATGCAACTTCTGACAGATAACGTACTGACTAATGAGAAAGCAACCCCATTGTATCTGCATGATCTGACTGTCAAGCATCGGCCTACCTCATTGGTTGGATACTGGAAAGGAAGCTATAGCATACCGAAGCGCGTGCGAAAACATTCGAACCATCACAGCATGTTGTGGGTCTACACTAAAAGTCGAAAATAATAAGGACGTGGATATTAAAAATTTCGACTAAAGTTGTCAATTTCATTAGTAGAAAATTTGAGTTGCTTACTGATTGGTTTGTCACTCAGTACCAATGCTCAAAATTCCTCTGAGGAACATTGTACGACTGTTTCACTAAACTTGCTGGAGGCCGTAGGCATTCCGTTTCCTGCAGTAGTCTTTCATCCCATTCCTACTAATAAAGTGATCAAGTAGCCAAAGTTGTTGGTAATGACTATGGTATATTCAGGCTCCAACTGAGATGTCCTTCACGGGAATCGATCGCTGGATGGAGGACGAGTAGAAATACCTACAGCTTATTTTTACGATTGATTTTAACTCTAGTATATTGTTATCTTTCCATATACATCATTTCAGATATATATATATATATATATATATATATATATATATATATATATATATATATATATATATATATATATATATATATATATATATATACTCTTGGACATTGAGCTAGTCTTTTTGGAGTGTTGTCTTTTGTGAAATGCATGCCATATTAAGTACAAGTGGCTATTTGATGGTGGTCATTCATCTTCATATTCTGGGAATCATAATACACAGTTGTGTTTAGAGACAAAGTCGAGTAGGTACTGGAGGCGCAGGAAGGTCCTCGATGAGAAGAATTGCCTCGTTTGTGGCAAGGCCACATTAGGAGAGCACCGGCGTCCGTGGCCTAAATCACAGTCAAAAGGTATGTCAAGGAAAACCCCATCCATCTTGTGTTATGTACGTTTTTTACTCCATTATGCCACTAGATAAAGTTATCATCCTCAACAAACGCCCTGCAAAAAGTGTAAATTGATTGATATTGTACCTTCCTAATGTTTTAATGTTTTGGGCAATTTTTTCCACACTGTTTGCCATCTACTCGTCTGTCCGTGGATGGCGTACACACTCACGGCATCCATTCACGAAACCACTTGTAAATCGTTACTCCTTCCCAATAACTTCTATGACACCGTTGTTCCAATTTTGCATATGGTCGGCTAAATTTGCATTATACAACTTTACTTTTCTAGATTACGTATCTGTCTTTGGGCGTGACGACAGACAGCGTCCATTGGGCACGGAGTGGCACTAGCCGGCTTCTGGTTTGGAAGCGCGCAACGAAAAACCATTCAAAAACACAGACTCGTTGTTGCCGTCAAGGCTAAGTCGGTTAAATTCATTGTCTTCGACTAAAACCTAAACGCTGTTCGTTCCATCCCAAAGTTCGCAGAAGAACCGCTGTCCGTCGTTGAAAGGCATAAAGTGTTGGTTTGTTAACGCTTAAAACCAAGGCGATGCAAAACTAGAACGCAGGTACGTAGATTATCATTTCCTTCGAAGTAAATCCCACGCTACTTTACATCTTGGAATTGTTTTATTCCAACTGAGAGCGCTTTGGGCGTCCTGCTTGAGGATGGGTGAATACGGCTTCTGATCAGTCATCAGCGTAAATTTTACTCCATGTACCATCTTATAAAACATTCTGAGTGCAAAAATCAGTGCCAGCTCTTCTCTTTCAATTTGGCTGTAATTTTTTTCTGATGCTGTGTGTGATCTAGAGACATAGTATACCACCTTGCGATTGTCATTGAGAAATTCGTACGACAAAACGGCCCCAATTCCATACTCGGAAGCATCAGCGGCTACAATCACAGGCAACTTGGGGTCATAGTAAGTGATGAGTACGTCGAACGTGAGAACTCTTTCGATGGTGGAAAATGCGTTTTGATATGCTGATGACCAGTACCAATCAGTGTTTAAGATAGGCGGTTTGTTCAAAGGAGCTTGTAGTTAGTGCATCTGCGGTAAAAAAAAATAGTGGTAGTAGTTTACAAGTCCGAGGAAGGACTTCAGTGTTTCTTTATTGGTAGGAACGGGCATGCACTCCATAGCTGCGACCTTCATTGAATCCGGTCCTCTACCAGTACTGTCAATGATCGACCCCAAATAAGTGGTACCTGATAATCCAAGTGAATATTTCTGAGCCTGAACTAGGAAGCTATACTCGGATTTCCGCTGAAATGTCATGTTATATGTTTAATATGTTCATCTGTTGTTTTGCTAATGATAATTATGTCTAGGTGAGCCAGTTTAAATTCTAGACTGGCTAACTTCGTGTCCATTATCTGTTGGAAAATTGCTGGTTACATCTGAAGTCAAAAGACAAACGATTGTAGTGATACAGACCCTTGCGAGTGTTTACACTAAGCCACCCCTTGAATAGTCCTCAACCTCAACCTGTAGGTTTGCATCAAACACAATCTAACAGTCACGGTCCGGCTTCACGTGATTGGTTAGATACTGGAAATGAGGTTGTGTACACCGCGTATGAAGGCATTCGAATCACTACAACCTTCTTCCTTCAGAAATTCCTCGTCGATTTGGATTGCGTGACTTACAAATCTTCGAACTGGAGTGGTAGGCTGTAGCTGCGTTTTATCGACTGTTTCGTCTTCTTCATTTGGAGTAACATGATTAGCGTTCTCGGTCAAGGTTTCTGCTGTGCATTCAGTTAGTTCTCTAAAGTGAAGTTGACTAAGGTGGCGTAGATGTACGGTTGTGTCTTTAAGGTCAGTGATTTGAACCATGTATTGACCAAGTCGTCTTGTAATGGTCCCATTGTCTGGTCGAAGATCGTTGCCTCGGAAGTATGTTACATCGCTGGAATCGGGGCATTTTAGCGACGAGTTGAGACTTTGCAACTTGAACAACCTTGCTGCAGTTTCTTTCGTCGTTGAATGTACTGTGTTCCGATATTGTAAAAAAAATTGCCCAGAAATGTCTTCAATCCCGGCAGTGTTTTCGGATTGGATGGGGCGAGAGCACCCTTTACGATAAGTGCCATGTCTTCCTCAGCACCGTTAGAACATGGGCGACGAGGTGTCATTCGAAGATGTCGACAGCAAATTCTATCCAACCCAACACTTCAACTCAGATGCACAGAATTGGGGACTATTGTCGATGACGAGCACATATGGCATACCTTCCCGGCTGAAGCACTTCCTTAGAACCTCGATTACAAACGAAATGGTTGACATTGACGTCAAAATTACATCAAGCCATTTCGAGTATGAATCGATCAGTACGAGGGCATGGTATCTGTTTGGGAACGGGCCGCAGAAATCGTTATGTACAAGTTGCCGTGGAATGTAGCTGTCGAGCCACGGGTTCCAGTTGTTTGGTTCTGTCTTAGCTTTTTGTGGACACGCATCTTAGTTCTTGGCTTGTGTACATATGTCCGCATCCGATGTAGCAACCACAATCGTGGTGAGAAAATGACCATTTTCTGAACAACATTTGGGATTTATTTTCTCTACGATCTTTGCTGACCCCTCGTTCCGACCCCACCGTTTTGTTCAGCTGCGTACGTTTAACTGAAATGACCTTCCCGAGGTTCCGTCTACTTTGCTTTTGAATCATTTTCTCTTTCGTTTTTTCACCGAGCGGACACGCACTCGGTTTGCTTTCCGCTTCGCCGTAGCGTTTGTTTGCATTCATGTATTCCTTGTATCGGTACTGTTTCGGTACTACGATATATACGATACGCTCCCACATGGGACCACCGACTCGAGTCCTCTCTGTGTATCCGATAGTGGGAATTTCGTCGGTAGATCGCTGTGATACCTCAAAGAAGACACGTTCGTAATACCACCACATTTGGCGAGCCAAAGACTTTATCTTCTTCATATCCAGGTGGCTTTTATGCAGATCTCGTTGAACCGCTTTATACAGGGGAGGAGGTATGACCAACCGATCGCCACGGCACAGTACTCCGTCAGGTTGTATGCATAATTCCTATTGATTCACGAAAAACCGTGGGTACTTTCGTTTCACTTCCGGTTGCCAGCCTTTCTTGGTAGGAGCAATAACCGACGAGTAGTGTCGTTTAGTGTATTTGCGTAACCACTCTCTCAACACTGGAGCGGCAGGTGACATGAAATTACACTTTTCAGTTGCGGCGAATTGCGAGTATCTCAACAGAAAATCAGCGTGCGGAATTAATTTACCAGGCGAATATAGGATGTCGTAATTATACGCAGCAAGGGCAATACTTCATCGTTTCTTCATAGTAGCTGTGGGCTTAGCAATGGAATTATTCGGATCAAAGAGAAATTGTGGCGGTTGGTAGTCCGTGACGATTGTGAACTACAAACCAAACATGTACTTATGAAGACATACTGCCCAAAATACTGCCAGTGATTCTTTCAGTGACTGCGAGTGCCCTGTCTCAGCAGCATTCAGAAGTTGAGAAATATAGATGATCGGGTGTCCATCTCGTTCAAGCACTGCACCGACTCCAACCTCACATGGATCCGTGATTCACACTGCTTGTTTGAATGTCGCGAACGCGGCTCACGTTGGACGGCCAACTATGTTGGTAATGAGATCTCGCAAGACGGTCTCGCATTGTTCAGTGCACCGTCACACACTGAATGACAGATCAAGGAACAACGGCTGAGTCTTCTTTGCGAAATTCGGTATGAATCTCTAGTTGTACTGCAAAAAACCGGGGATCGATCTCAAGTGTGCCTGATTCTTCAGTGAATCCATCTCGCTCATAGGTCGGAAACGATCAGAGTCCGGTTGATACGCTTTGGTGTTCACCGTATACCCAAGGAAGTTCAATTCCCGGACATTGGACTTGCATTTTGAAGGGTTGATCAGAACATACTTGGCTGTGAATCATTCCAAGATCGGTTTCCAACGATGATTGTGTTTCTCCCTCGACGCACCGGAGACCATCACATCACCCTGATATGCCATATGTTGTGAGGGCTATCTAAAAGAGCATTCAACTTAGCTGAATCTTCAATTAGAAGAACAATATCGTCCGAGTATTCCAAGTCAGAGAGTTTATTGCCTGAGCAAAGATCGACACCGCTTTTCTCGCACGAGGATGGGGCTAGCTCAAGAATCAGTTCAATCACAAAATCGAAGAGGAAGGGTGAAAGGAAGCAACACTGATGAACACCAATTTCCGAAATTGAATCTGGGGGGAAAGACAGCTGTGAGCACGAACTCGGCTTCTGCTGTTTGCATACAGGCATTGGAAAAAAGAAATAAAATTCTTTGGCACACCCTTTATTGAGATGCAGCGCCAGAGAACTGTGCAGTCGACTGAGTCGAACGCCGCCTTCAGATCAAGAAAGACAGAGATTGTGGACCTACGGAAGATGTGTCTGTGCTCTAAGGTTTGCCGAAGAGTAAAGATGTGGTCGATACAACCACGACCGGGTCTGAAACCGGCTTGATTCTCCCGCGTACACATTTGGCGGACGCTCGATAATAGGTGTAGAATAAGCCCGGTGAGCAGTTTGGATGCGATACTTACTAAGCAAATTCCTCCGTGGTTTTCACAAGAGAACTTGTCACCTTTCTTGTAGATAGGCACAATCACTGATTCGCACCATTCCGTGGGAATCTGTTCACTATCCCAAATGATACGGAGGAGTTTTGTTAACTCTAGAACCAAATTTTCGTCCCCATCCTTGAAAAAAGGGGGACAACCCATCCGGTCCAGCTGCTTTGTGTCATTTCAAGTAACCTATCTCCCGCATAACCCCATTTCTCATCGAGGGGTGATATCTACCTGCATCTGTTCTCTTTCAGGTATGTTTGGAAGTTCCACTGTTGAAGTGGGCCAACTGAATTGTTCCTTTAAGTGCTCCACCCAGCGCACCAGAAGAGATTCCTGAGAGTGAATCAGTTAGCCATCGGATTCCTTACTTAACTCACTTATACCGGGCTTCCGTGGAACGGTACTTCAACGCGAACAGCAAAGGTTGCGAGTATTGCCAATAGATGAAGCCTCTTCCATTTCGCTACGTATCGCAATCCACTGCTGCTCGCGGTCATTTCTCAGGCTCCTAATCAGCTGGCGTCTCGGGGATTTGCGCTCTTCTGCGAGCATCCAACAGAGCAATTGATGTCAAAGATATCCATCGTTTGTGAGGCCGACTCGAACCAAAGTTCTAAGTGACATTGAAAGCGGCATACAAGGCTTCCTTAACCCGTTGCCAGCGTTATTTTGGGTCCTGGAAATCTGGCAGCATCGATAACTTCGTAGACAGCTCCGTCTGGAAACTGTGTTGCTGGTTTTCGTATAATAGCAACTGCTCGGGGACGCGTAACATTTACGTTCGTGCGCATCAGCAAACTACCCAGTTTTTCCGGGTAACAGCAGCCGATGCAAGTGGATATCTGTCCTCCATCAGAAATGGAGTTATGCGGGAGATAGGTTACTTGAAATGACACAAAGCAGCTGGACCGGATGGGTTGTCCCCCTTTTTTCAAGGATGGGGACGAAACTTTGGTTCTAGAGTTAACAAAACTCCTCCGTATCATTTGGGATAGTGAACAGATTCCCACGGAATGGTGCGAATCAGTGATTGTGCCTATCTACAAGAAAGGTGACAAGTTCTCTTGTGAAAACCACGGAGGAATTTGCTTAGTAAGTATCGCATCCAAACTGCTCACCGGGCTTATTCTACACCTATTATCGAGCGTCCGCCAAATGTGTACGCGGGAGAATCAAGCCGGTTTCAGACCCGGTCGTGGTTGTATCGACCACATCTTTAGTCTTCGGCAAACCTTAGAGCGCAGACACATCTTCCGTAGGTCCACAATCTCTGTCTTTCTTGATCTGAAGGCGGCGTTCGACTCAGTCGACTGCACAGCCGGAGATGCAATCATACCTGACAGGTCAATGGGTAGAGGTCAGACAAAGTCCAGTCTCCTGGTCCTCCAGGTTGGGGGTTGATTTGAGCTGGTAACTCAGTCGGAAAAACCAGTGGAAGAATAATTGATCCAAGCAAATGGGCTTCCACTAAGCCATCCCGCTGCCTTGCGGATAGGTTCTTGTTAGAACTAAAGGCTTTGGATGAGGACCCTAATCGTTCTCCTGCTTTGTGGCTGGACACCCTAGCAGTACCCGTCCAACATCTCCCATGAACTGCACGAATACAAAGAATTCCATACTGCATCGGTCGTCGCGCAGGCTAATCAGGACCGCGCTGCCCATTGCATCGAGCGGGGTGGGTAGTGATAAGTGTGCTACCGCTCAGAGTTCCCTCTCTTTTATTCAACCTTTGTCTTCTGTCCCTAACCATCCCTCTTTGCCCCATCTATCCACCCATAATGCTCCCACTGATAACACGGTCGATACTCGCAACGATTCACTGTCAAACAGTGTCGGGAATAATCCACAATCGCATAATTCACATTTTCTCAAGCTTCGTCAGCCTCTGAATCTCGGCTCCCTCAACGTGCGTACACTCATGCAGGTCGGTCAGCAGGCGTGCCTAGCCCTCACAATGAACTCTCTGAAGATTGATGTTTGCTGCTTAAGCGAAACGCGTATCCAGGATTCGAGCAGTGTAATTCAACTAACTGCTCCTGGTATCTCATCGAGATATATTCTGCGCACCTCAGGAGACGAAGCAGCTAGAGCTGTGGGTCAACGTGGTGTAGGAATTGTCTTGACTGACAAGGCTGAGGCTGCCCTATTAGACTGGATCCCTGTTAACAGTCGTTTATGTGCCTTGAGACTCCAAGGGTCAGTCGGCGTTCGAAAGGACAGTTGTGTTAAGCGCAATTTGTTCGTGATCTCGGCGTACGCCCCAACGGACTGCAGCTCAGAATTGCAGAAAGATGAGTTCTATGATGCCCTCGCCACTCTCGTTCGCAGCAGTAAAGGTTCCGACATTGTAGTGCTAGCTGGTGACTTCAATGCACAAGTTGGCAAACTTAGTGCGTCAGAAGCCTGTTTAGGTGGGCGTTGTGCTTTACCCGCTGAGCGCACAGATAACGGGGATAGGCTTCTCCAATTTTGTGCAGACAATCGATTGTTCTTGTCTAGCACAAGTTTCCGACACAGCTCGCGTCGCACAGCGACAAGGCGCTCTAACTCTACAGGTACTTTGAGTCAAATTGACCATATCGCCGTAAGCTACCGGTGGCGCAGTTCTGTTCAGAACTGTAGATCTTACTGGTCCACGTACGTAGAATCGGACCATGCCTTAGTTTTAATGCGATTATCTCTCCAGCTCCATGGCCATCGTCGCAAACCGCAAACCGGATTAGCCGTGCAACGTTTGTGTGATCCAGACGTTTGCACCCGGTATGAGCAGAAGTTAGCACATGAGCTAGGATCCACGGAGAACAGTAATGTAGATGAGCATTGGGCTCATATCAAACAAGCGATGCACTTTGCAGCAGGTTTCGCCTGTGGTCCTCGATCCGTTGTCCATCAGAGACACTGGATCTCGCAAGAGTCGCTGAGTATAATGGAGCAAAAGCGTCAGCTTTCGAACCGTAAGGAGATGAATAAGATGCGGAGAAAGCTGCAAAGACAAGTTACGCGAAGCCTTAAGAAGGATCGCGAAAATTGGTGGGTCAATGTGGCCGAAGAAATGGAAGTGGCAGCTGCTTCAGGTAACAGTCAAAGACTGTTCAAACTTATTCGTGACACCAGTGGACGGCGAACTCAGGTCAGTGAAACGATTTGCAATAGGAATGGAGAACCCATCCATAACAAACAGCAAAGGCTTGACCGATGGACCGAGTACTTCAAGGAACAGTTTAGCTGGCCGCACGCTAGTGTAGTTACTCCCGTGTCAACAACTGTGACTTCTTGGGTGGTATCACTTGAGCCCCCATCAGAAGTAGAAGTAGAGTCATGCATTCGACTACTAAGGCGGGGGAAAGCGGCAGGTCCCGACGAACTTCCTCCAGTCCTCCAGTTCTTTTCAAACTGGGTGGTGAGGCACTGGTAAAATCACTAACCGCCTTGCTCCGTGACATTTGGAACGCGGAGCGTATTCCGTTAATATGGAGCGAGTCATTGATTGTTCCCATCTTCAAGAAGGGAATACGCAATGACTGCAGTAATCATCGTGGGATTAGCTTAATCCCGATAGTCGCCAAAGTATTAGCTTCGATTTTGCTGCACCGTCTTACACCGGCTCGCGAGAGGAATGTCCGCGAACAGCAGGCAGGATTCCGCCCAGGTCGAGGATGCATCGACCAGATTTTTACTCTTCGCCGACTACTTGAAACGCGTCACACGCACCGCCGACCAACAATAATGCTTTTCTTAGACCTGAAAGGCGCCTTCGATTCAGTTGATCGAACATCGCTTTTCAGTACTCTTCATCGAAAAGGTATGCCCCAGAAGTTCGTGAACCTAATGAGATCATTGTATTCTCATACTTCTGGCCGCGTAAGGGTTTACGGTGAACTATCCGGTCGGTTCGAAACGACCAGTGGTGTTCGGCAGGGATGCCCTTTGTCTCCATTCCTTTTTAACGTCGTCATGGACGAAATAATGGAGAGTGCGCTGCAAAATCTTCAGGATGTAGGCGTCGAACTAGGAGATAGTGAAAAGCTTTGTGACCTAGATTACGCAGACGACGTTGTCTGCTTGTTCGAATCCACGGAACATGCTCAGCGTGCACTAGATAATCTCGCAAGAGCTGTAGCTCCATTCGGCATGCGTTTTGCACCTTCAAAGTGCAAGGTGATGTTACAAGACTGGACGTCAACGATTCCGAGCTTGATGCTCGATGGGGAGGTGCTGGCAGTTGTCGATCACTTCACCTACCTCGGTAGCTGCGTGACGACGGATGGGAGCACAGTCGTAGAGGTGAGTACGCGGATATCCAAAGCTCGAGCGGCGTACGCTGGACTGAAGCACTTGTGGCGTCGATCCGATATTTCACTGAAGTTGAAAGGTCGTGTATACTGTGCCACTGTGCGTTCAGTTTTGTTGTATGGTTGCGAGACTTGGAGTCTGCGTGCTGAAGATATTCGTCGTCTCGAGGTTTTCGACCATCGATGTTTACGTAGCATCGCTAGGATTGGGTGGAATAGCCGAGTAAGCAACGATGAGGTCAGAAAGCGAGTATTGGGTACTAATTCAGAGAATGTTCTGTCACAGCGTATCCAACTTAGTAGACTTCGTTGGTTGGGACACATGTTACGTATGGCAAACACACGTCTACCATACCGTGTCCTATTCTCCGCCCCTCCCAGGGAGTGGAAGAGACCACGTGGAGGTCAACAGATGACGTGGCAGCGAGGAATGAGAAAATGTACAGCAGACTTAGGAAAAGTAGGTGCTTCACGTCTTCGTGGTTGGGGTCCAAAAGATCCGTCTACCAGTTGGCTGGAGACACTGAAGGATATGGCTGCGAACCGCGAACAGTGGAGATCGTGTTGTCACTTTCTATCGAATCAGAATGTTTGATCGGTGTACGTTTGTACAGTTAGACTGTGTATTCCGTGTGTTGGCTACTAGGGCATTCTTTTCTTTTCCCACCCATATAGGTCCACTCCCTGTCCATCTTGTATATTCATACTTTTTAATTCAACGTGCAACATGGTGAGAAAGGCAGTGGTCAGTGGGGCTTGCCCTACTGTTTAACGCTGTACGATGATGATGATGATGACAGTTCTCTGGTTTGAACAGCAGCTTGTTTGAGCTTGTATTTCAACTCACGATCTGTGACCTTATTACCAAATGTATTCCATGTGTTTCGCTTTCTGTACTTTCACCGACATAGTAGAAATTAAAACACTACGAATTATGATTTTAATCAGAAATCTCGGCAAACATGAGGTCTGTTAGATTGTTAGATTCTACCACAAGTTCATTACAATTCATTTTGGCTTTGTGAAATGAAGTCAAATAGAATCCGCCAACATGTCTAACATTACTCAGGGTTATTTGAATTGATATCTAACCGTGACTGTCGGAGACTTCCTCAGTCACCACGTCAGGCGAATTGTGTCCAGGGCTGATCTAAGCGCCGATGAACCTGCACACGATAATCGCATCTGCACTGCATTCTGCCCATAACTAACGAAGGTGATTACTATACCCACTTGACGGCTTGAATGGATTTATTACAAGGAAGCTGACAATTATTGACAAAATGCGGATATTAGTGCCATTACAGTGCGACAGCTTTGGGGCGAAATACGACAAGGAAGCTTTACCCGGAGTTGGACTGGTGACATCGAATTTACTGAGTAACCATATACCACATGCCAAATGATACACCACCACTGATAGAGTGAGCGCTGGTAAGCTAAGTCTACGGCGTGAAAGGAAGGTATCGAAAGCTGAACCAGTGCACTTGGCGTGTAGGGGTATCCACGGTGAGGTTCACGAAATCCAAGAAATCAGTGATCCCAGACAGGAAGATGACGGCCGTAAAATGCGGTAACCTTGGCTCATTGTTCGTGAAGCATTGAATGAATTTAATGGACTAATCAAGGGCTACGGCACCGCCGTTAGTTGTAAATCACTGTATAAGTTACTTCTTCAACGTTTTTCTTATCAAGAAAGCAATTAGTGGCTAAAGTTACCCCCAATACGGGGTTACTTTGGCCGGCTATACGAAAAAGAAACGCCGTCGAAGTCCGAAAGTACCATTCACCAGCTGTCCTCCTTGACATGTTAGCTCTTTGAAATGTTCTGACGCGACCTCAAGCAAAGGGTATGTCGCGCTTTATTACTGACTCACATGCCAGTTTCTGGAATACTGTCTATAAGATGATCAACAGATCTGTCCTGTTCGTCAACGTGTCTTAATAGGGGCAACATACCCATACTGCAAAACGAGAACCCCATTCAGATGTGGCGTCCTGATGCCCAGCGCTGCCTGCTAATCGGTAGGTAAAACGTAAGCATGGCTCTACGGACTGACACGCACTTAGCATAAGCTTACGATAAACGCCAGCGCGCGCGCATCAGCGGACACGCGAGTATGCAAGTGAGCAGGTCCGCGGATCAGAATCACAAGCTAGCGAAAACGCAGTCCAAGCATACAATTGGATCAGACCACGCAAGGTCGTAAGACACGTGGGAACATATGATTGGTCAGTACGGTCCGGGACGAAGCATGGCTAGCGTCAACCCTGTATGCGTGTGTCCTTGTGTGTGGGATACGGATCAATGGTCCGCAGTGTGCCCACATGTGGGCGTACGAGACTGTCTGATTGGGCACGTGTCTGCCCTAAACCGAACGCAATACTCAATTGCGTTTTATTATAGCTCAACAGGAACAGTTGGTCTTCCGGGTCTGCGGGTGTGCTTTTCCTTAAGTTTATTCTAGAGTGCTTCCAGTGATCCCCAGCTCGGCACGTACGGTCCTGACTACGCTTACCATCACATCAAAGGCTTTCTAGAGTTTTTCGTTGTCACAAGGGGTATACTTCCTGTTCCCAGGCTTTTTCTTGTGTTGTGTTGTATGGCTGTTTCTGAATCAAAAGACGTAAAGCAGGGGTTAGAATGAACCCATTCTTAGTTTATCGTACTGGGGTATGATACAAATTTGGGGCTGGAATTCGATATTTGCCTAAACTAGAGCGAAAATATCCGTCTTAAAACATAAACCGATAAACAACAATTGCCATCGAATAAGCTGCAAATTTTAACGGGTCAAAGTTACCGCGAATTAATGATATTCCTCGTTCGAGAGTGGAGTAAGTTCCGACCTGGCTTGGCGTTTTGCAGACCTCTAATAGCTGACAGAAAAACCTTTGAATTAAAATGGAACAAAAAAGTCGTAGAAGTGTGCGTAATACAGGTGAATTTTATAGAACTGTATTGTCTATTTTCGGTGAATCTTGTTTTTCTTGACCAAATCTCGGTAATTAGCTCTTCAATTATTGGCTTACTCGTTGCTGATTGCTGATTGGGTTTGTGGTCGTATATAATCCGTCGCACTAGTTTCAATGCGCAATTGCCATCTCTTTCTCGCACTGATTTCTTCTCGGTAAGCAACGAAGTGACGCTGATGATTCTGTCCAGTTCTGTGCAAAGGTTAAGAAGATGCACCCGAATTTGGTTGCATTCAGACCCGATTTTCGGGACTTCCAAGCAACCACTTGTTCGAGTTTTGACTTATATGATTCACTAACAAGCGAAATAGTACCATTCAGAACGGAAATCAAACGTCGACGTGGGGATCCAGTGGCTCCACCGATTCGGGAGGAGTGCGTACACTGCCTGGCTGGATGTCGAACGCGGAGGACAACGTCACTGTTAACATGGTCCCTATAGGGTCACCACATGTTGATTACCGTGTTGCTTCCATGAAGCTGTTATAATAGGACACGTGAGACAACCCGTATCTATCGAACTTCAGACTACTATATATATATATATATATATATATATATATATATATATATATAATGAACTAGTGTGACTAAGTCTGGTATTTCACCAGTTAAAGTTGGTTGTACCTGGCTATAGAAGGAAAACCTAAATTCATCATTTTGTTGACCCTCCCTCGTGCTACGTGGAGTCTACCAACAGACAATTATTAGATAATTATGATAAAACTATTACAATTGCAGCAACTCGTTTATTGTATTCATTCAGATATAGTCACACACTGCCACATACGTATATTCCAGCTAACAACCCGCACGAAATTTTACCACTAACATGATACTTTTGCTCCTCGAATCATTGGTCGATAGCATGCCTGGAATCGATAACATTGTTTTCCTCTCCATCCGGTGACGCTATGAAAAGGCATGGGATCAACCTCGATCGCAACGAGTCAAACCTATTTCGTGTAATGCATTACGGTAACTAAATCCCTCATAGCTGATGAACACGCTTCGTGAACGAAACTGTGTTGATGAGCAAGCTTAACAAACGACTAACTTAAACCGAGCCTTATTTTTGCCACATGCACGAATACTATCTTATTCCACATAACTGTTGCATTCTACCCGGAAGTATCGCAGTCCCATCCGAGAGTTGCGCACACAGAGAAAGACTCACGTGCCAAGTTTACATGCGAAGGAGGCAGCAAGGAAAATGGTAATCAGAATGGCGCGGCTCTGAAAAGGCCCGCGGGTTCGTTCACGTGTTGCGACGTCGGCGTCAATGGGCGATGCATTATACGCAACAGTAATCTTCTTCGTAATCAAATACCGCACACCGGAAATGTGTCCATCACCGCAGGTTCCATATTAGACCCGCTGAATTTTCTCGTCTATGTCCACGTTTGGTTCGTCCCATTTGCAGACACTGCAGACGTCCTGCCGAATGGGCGAGTAGTCCACTTAAAGCCATCGTCTTTTACAGTTTATCTTTTACTTTTGGACCGCCTTAACGTCATCGCCGGCAAACCCAAGCGTGACGAACGCCTAGCATTCCAAATAGGGATACCTGGAAGGAATGTATTTAGGAATAAATGATAACATCTGTACAATTTATCACATTTCTTTTGAAGGTGAGCGCAGCAAAACTGGTACGCGATCCGCTTGGCAACGCGACAACACATCACAAGAAGGAACGATGTCAAGATTGCCGTGCGCACATGCTTGAATAGGACTTGTGAACCAATCAAAAGTCAAGATATAAACTGAAATAGCAGCATGAAACAAAATACTCTCAAACCAAGTAATAACCGTCAGTGAGTTTCCATGTCAACAACTAATGTTTTCAAAAACCATTTATGCTGTTAAGTCCCATCGACGGAGGGGTGCTGTACACCAGGTCTGCTGGACTGAATCCGCACTTCCGTACGCTGTCTGCTGCCCTCTGTAAGCCATGTCCGTTTTCTCATTTTGCATGAATTTTTATACAGTTATTCACCTTAGGACTGTCCCTGTTGTCCGTTTCTGATCAAGATTGCCGTTTTATCCCAACTGATCGTACGTCCTGCTTGAAATTATGTTGCTAGTTACATTCAGTTCCAGTTCCAACTGGTATAACCGTCTATTGAGCACTGCTGCTCCAATCTGCTGCAATTCTCCTTTTGCTGCCGTTTCGCCGTTCATAAACGTATTCAATCCGTCTTCACAGTTTCTGATTGACAGTCTCACACTAGAGCTGCGTAAGATCGAGTGACCAATAGATTTAGGATCCGTAGACGTTTGGGATTCTACAATACATAAGATTATACAAATATATTATACTCGCATTTACTGTTGTGTTGTAGAAAACAGTAAATTTAGATCATGGAAAAATAAAAAGAGAATGGCTACCAAAGAAGAAAGGTTGTAAATCAGCAACTTGTGTAACAGGACGGTAGCATATCGTTTATAAATATTTTGGAAGTGGTGTCATGATTACGACGGTTTGGTTGCGTAAATAATATTGAAAAAAATAAATACATATTTTGAAATATTTTTTCTGATCCTAAGGTTACCCTAATAGACCAAAGTTACTCAATTCTACGGGATGTATCGTGACAAGTAAGGCTCTTATATTCACCAAATTAACAATAGAACTGATACCATTATTACTTTGCCATAGTGAGGGTTGTTTTGATCCACGACTTAGGTTGTGTGAGGTTATTGGTACAGACGTCGTCTGCGGACGGCGTGGTTCATTTGGCAGACAGCGCGCCATCGCCCGTACAGAATCAAGGACAGAGTCGGGGTCAGCGAAGCAAACGGCACGTCCTAGGCAGTCCAAGATCGAAACCCAAGGATGAAGTTAACCAAGCGGATCAGTGAGCCAATCGTCGACCAGCAGTTGTTTGAACCGACGGAAGCCGAATCAGTCAGTCCGGGTGCAACCAACCAAAAGAGCTGTCGAGAAATATTAGTGGACCAGTAAGCTTTTGTGTGACGATTGGGTTATGAGTACTACACATCTTATATAAACTATATGTTTTTTCGACAATAAGCCAAATGGTTCGAAGCCAGAAGAGTCTTCTTATTAAAACCAGCAAGCGCCTACAAAAAAGGTTGCTGCTGAGACGTGACAGTCAGAGAACCACCGCAACCTGTGAACTGCTAATTGTTGTACCAACTAAATCAGACTCATTGAAGTCTGTCGTATTTCGGAGCATATATTGAATATACGAGATTAAACCATAAATAAGCTAGCGATAAAAATTGTACTAATGGATGAGCTACCACTGAGCGGTTACACAAACTGCGATTTGACTAGGGCAATCCACGCAAGGCGCTGACAAATTGGCGAACATTCCAGTTTGTAGAGCACGAACGAGATCTTATTGGTTGATATGCCACTAACGGTGCCGTTGATTTACGTCGTGAGCATTGTACGATCACTAGGTGGTTAAATCTAGTACTTTTGAAGATATAACTTGTAAATTCCAGTGTCGTTTGCCGTTGCAAAGTAATTTTTGTTCCGTGGTATTATAACAACTCAAAACATGGCTACCGCTAGCGTCTTCTGTGATGAGAATAGAAATTGAAACATCCAGAAGTGTGCCCACTGTGAACGAACACACCGTGCAAAATAAGTTCTCATCAGTCGTTTCCACCAGGCTGTCTCATTGTTGTTACTCCTAATTTACATTTAGTTTGCCTGTTCCAGTTCTCAAGCATATTTTTCCCTTGACGATCTAGTTTGTGTTTGTGTGTACATGTAAATGGCTTGTTACTTCGATGACCCCGTACGAACACTGGGATTGGGGTGATTCGACGGGTGATATCGATCGATTTCTTTTGTTGAATCTGCTCGTGTAATGCATAGATGGACAGATGCACACCTACTGGTTAAATCACAAAAAGGAACACTCAGTTCACGATCCAAACTGTTTCACTGTTCCTTAAAAGCACCGATTTCCCTGGACCTTCGGTACGCACTTCAAGAAGGAAGTACCAAACAAGTGCCAAATGAATCTGTTTCATAAAACATCATGAATTTCTGCATTTTTTGTTTTAACACTGTAAGCTGAAGTGACGAGAAATCACACTGTATGCACCTATTGCACGCAGTGATAACGCGTTTGATATATCCCCTCATTAACAACTGACACAATCTAACATTGTCAAAATAGTTCTGACAGGGACACTAAACGCACAACCAACCGGATGGTTATCATTTGTCACACATGAACGCTGGCATGATTTCGTGACTCAAAAACCTATAAAAACAGATCCCCGTGCTCACTGTTCGTCGGCTGTGCATGGACTCACACGCAACTGCAAGTGAGGACAGAGATCAGGAAGACGCCAAAGCATTTACGAGGATCGCCGATCCGTCCAGACGATAAACTTGAATTCGGCGTCCGCGAACTACTTTGCTTGAGATTCGGTTCACAACCAAAACCAAATGATCGACCAGATGCTATGAATAAGCACCTTATGCCAAATGCCAAAATTAGCTGGGTCGCAAACGAAACAGTACAGTTGCTGAACGAGTTAACGTGATCGTGATGACATCACGGCCTTTCAAAATCGGGTGCCCATCCCCACTCAACCACGAAGTGAGAAAGCATGCAACTTGGAGGACTGCAGCAGTCCACTTTGCACATGAATACCTGCGCGATAGCTGATACGCATGTTGGCGAATCGTACAGCTAAATGCGCAACGATACAACTCATGCTGAGCTATACATAAACTGGACATTATTTCGCGTATGCATTGATTATCTCATATGCGCATAGCAGCATTCCTAAGACTACTTAGATATTTCACAAACCTATTTGGGTCAGTGAGGACAGCTATTTTTGCGATGCTGTTTGGTGAGTAAAAAGCATACAAGCTGTATTTACGTAAATTCCTTGTCTGCAGCCTAATTTAAGACACCTCAGTGATTATATTGGAACTGTGCCTTCTCGCAACTTACTGGTGATCGCTGTCATCAATGGTTTAAATTCCCGTTGAATGCTACAAAACGTTTCTTTTACGGAAATCTGATGGTGGTGGCATCTGCGGTAGAACCAATTTTTCGTAACCTGCACGTAAGTCACTGAAATCCGGTTCATAATTATACCAGCGTACTCCCGCCACAAGACAAGCCAAAGGCTCCCACTACTCAGCTATTTCTTAGCGGCCATTCTGACCATTTTCCTCGGTCCTCGCGGGCTCATTATGAATCTCTTCATGCTGAACAATCCGCTTCGCTCGTTTCGAGCATAATTCCCGACGGTTAATGGGTTCCCACCCCCACTTTTCTACGAGCCATCCGCTGCATAACCGCCAGCGGGACCAGTTACGGCGGTCTGTGGAGGCTACGCTGACAAAGCTGTTTATATACTAAATATTGGTAAATTAAAACAAATTTCGCCGCGAAACTGAGGACATCATTCTCATTTTCCGCATATAAAACTTCATCACACTCAACAATTTTCTTCAGTTTGCTCGCTTAACGCCAGTCTGACGAACAATAAAGTTGGAACACAAGACACTATCATCCCGTGGATCCACAAGAAAAATGCCGTAATAATGAAAATAAATTCGATAATTTATTCAGATATCAAAAATCTCAGTAATAAAATAGAAAGTAAACTGTTGCTTGACCGAAATGTTACATGGTCACGTTGAGCACGCTGGTCCCGTGATACCCGATCCCGGGTAAGTAGGAAATATGTGATATTTGTGATAAGTATCCATCATGACATCGTATTGGTATCTGTTCACATCCGACTGAATTGAAAACCCCGCAGATGGATAAGTTGGATTCACCGAGTTACTCTGTTGATACCAGCAGGAGACAGGTGCGAGTGCACAGTTTGACGAAGTGACAGAATGAGAGTGCTCCGTTAGTCCTTCACAGTCCCCCTTGAGCACAACAGAAGGGTCATATTGGATCGTAACATTCGCCGGTTCGGTCAACCTGGTTCCCGGGTTACAGGGTTCCGAGGTTGGCGTATGGGATGTGTTCTGTAAATCGGATCCTTTACTCACGCCTAACGATCGACGAGGTCGCGTATGAGTACGCATATGAACACGACAGTGGTCGGCCCGGCGGAACGATCGCTGACAATCGGGACATCTGAATGGACGAATATCCTCGTGTTTTCGCCTATGCCGGGTCAGCTCATCCGATCGCGTGAATCGGATACCACAGATCAAATGTTTCCAGTTGAACGACGGATCTTTCAGAACCGAGGAATTGAATGGATAACTGCACACGTATGGTTTCTCGCCTAGAAGAACAGGAAGAAAATTGAAACCAATGTGACTACGCGTTCAATCTGCATTTGTAAAGAAGTGAATAAACGAGCTAATTCATTTGTTCAAATGTGGGAGACTCGACGATTCGTACGGCCTCTGTGATACGAGACCCTGGATTCCGGCGTAGTGGTAGTGATGATTCCTCTCTTGTACTACTATGTGAGAGCACGGTTTGGGTGTTCGATAGACAGTCGAGTCCTACTGGCAAACAGTGCGTTAGCACCTCCCCAGTGCCGAGCCCACCAAACCGTGGGCGGTAGGAAAGCTGAACGTCGGTGGGAATCCACAGACCACAGATGAACTTCGTCGGTGGTACATGGGCCTCAGATCTTGGTCGCCCACATCAATCGGACCAACGAGTTGTGTACAACGTGCGTGCACATGGACCATCAATCTATGTGTCAGAGTCGATAACTCCCAAATCAGAACACCAACGGCGCAGAGCAGCTATTGATCGGAAATTCAAAACGAATGAGTCGCCGCACACGTCATAATTAGTTCAATACGTGGACGAAAGTGATTGGCCATTTGAGGACCAATGAAAACAACAAGTTGAACGAAATTGGTTTATCGAATAAATGTCAGCTGAACAAAAGTGTCATGACAAACAGGGTAATCCGAAAGCAATGTTTGATAATTGGTGATGCGAATACCTCTGTAATACATCTGAGAGTGAGGATTCATACATAGATATTTTTCTATTTGTGATTGTTCAACCTTGTAATCGGCATGTGTTCGTGTCGAACGCATGTGCTCTAAAGGTGGCTTGGTATTGATTTCAAACTTTTTGTTATGCTGTTGTGGAAGTGCAGATGTGTCTAAGAATACATCAAGTAACAGTTCTCAAAATGGAGGTTAGTTTCGCATATATATATATATATATATATATATATATATATGCTTTGAAGCCGTAAATGGTTTACATGTCTTGTTCAGGTTCGTCCACATCCGACTGCGTAAAAGACACTGCCAATCGGATGCTGAGCAACGACGGGAATTCAACTCCTTTGATATCTACTGAACAAAAGCACATAGATTGAGTCACTATTTTGAAAAACCGTCTCTTCACCCCGTGATTCCGATTAGTACTGAGCCTCCATTATGAAATTTCTGGGAGCATCGCGTCAAGTGGTGTTCTCATGTGTCCGCTGGTGACTTCGCATTCGGCGGGATGGATTGGATGTCGAGCGATAGGTCCGTAAAAAAGTATTCAAAACGAACGGTAGGCTTCTATCCTCCTGTAATTTCTGGAGAGCTTTCTTGGCAGTGTCTACGAATCGTTCAGCTTGTCCGTCGGATTGGGAGTGATGCGTACTCATGCTGTCACAAAACTGTTTAAACTTCTCTTGAGGAAAACTGCGCACTGTTATCCGTGACAGCAGTTTTGGGAATGCCAAACTGGGAGAAATGACGGCTGAGTGCGGTTACTGTAGTGAGTGTGTAATTATTTCAGGACCTTCAGAATATGCGTCAACCACGATTAGAATGTACTGATTCTGCACAGGTCCGGCGTGGTCTACATGGATTCGTACACAGGGCCCAGAAGTTAAAGACCACGTGTGAAGCTCACATTTCACTGATGTTTTGGTGGCTAGCGCGCATTTCTCGCACTTGCGGACTTGTTCAGCAGTGTAGGAGCTTACGTTGGACTAGTACGCGCAGGAGCGCGCGATGGCCCTCATTCGCATCATCCCTGGATGGCCCGTGTGTAGCTGGTGAAGGACCTTGGTTCTAAGGTATTGGGGAACTACCACACAGTGGGACGATATCAGGTAGTCACTCACAATTGTGAGTGCTTCTTTTCGTCGGTAGAACTGGCGAATTTCCACGTCCGTAATGTTGGCTGGCCAGCCTTCTCATAAGACATGACGCGCCTAGTAGTGGGGTCAGTTTGAGTTTCACTGCAGATAGAGCCGAACGTTTCTGGCAAATTGCATATGGAATCGTGTAATATGAGTTCGATATCTGCGTCCACATTTATCACTGCAATGACCACGTCGTCGTCTGGTTGACTTCGTTCGTTTTACGCTATCAGGCGTGATAAGGCATCAGCTTGTCCGAAGCTATCTGCTCGTATGTGCTGTATGTTAAAATCACAACCAGTTAGCGTAGTGGTGCAACGCTATAGTCTGTTCGCCGTACAGACAAGTACGCCTTTTGGGAGAAAATAGTGAGTAACGATTTGTGGTCTATACATAATGTAAACTGGTATCTGTGAAACATTTTGTGAAAAATTTTAACGGCAAAAATTACTGCCAACCCTTCTTTATTGGTCTGGCTGTATTTCTTTTTAGCAGCGATCAGTACGTAAGATACATGACACACTGCTTTCTGAATACCATATGGGAATTTGTGTAATAGAGCTTCGCCTATGCCATAGCCACTAGTATCCGCGACAACAATGATAGGGAGTTCTAGATTGTAATGGGTTAACACAAGATCATATGTAAGTATTTTCTTGATTTTCTCAAACGTGTTCTGGCATCGTGGCGACCAAAACCACTTGGTGTTCTTTTTTAAGAGATCATTTAAAGGTGCACGTGGTGGCTGCATATTTGGTACGAAATTGCTGTAATAATTTACCATCCCTAGGAAGGACTGAAGCATTGTCTTGTTAGTGGTGGCAGACAAATTTTGAACAGTGACTAGCTTCGTTGGGTCCGGACGCCGACCGTTCTCATCTATTATAGCCCCAAGGTAGCTGATACGCGGTAGCAGAAACACACATTTTTGCACTTGAAGACTGAAACCCTATGACTGGATGCATCTGAAAACTTCCTTCAAATGTACTCGGTGTTCATCTACAGAAGTACTGACAACAATGATGTCGTCCATGTACGCCATGGCGTAGGACAGACCGCTCAGTATTGTGTCCATTATTTGTTAGAAACTTGCTGGTGCGCATTCAGCGCCGAAAGGAAGCCGATGATAGTGGTACAACTCTCTATGAGTGTTAACTACCAATCGTTCTTTGTGGGGATCCGAGAATTCTAGTTTAGAAAACATTCGCTCTTCGTTTAGTTTGACAGAAGATCTTCAGATACCGGCAGTGGGTAATGATTCGTCTGGAGTGCGTCATTTAAACCGGTTGAGAAATTATCACAGATGCGTACAGTGCCATTAGCCTTTCCGACAGCTACTATTGGGGGGGGGAGAGAAGAATAGGTAACGTTGTTTATTACATTAAACTGTTCCTAAGGGCCTAACTCGGTATCGACTTGTGGGGTGGCTGCCCAGGGAATCGGTCTTTAAGGACGAAAAAAAGGTGTGCTCTCTGGAAGGATGTACAAACTTGCTTTTGCTTTTGTGCATGTACCTAAACCGGGTTTGAAATGTCCGAATATTTTGCTTCTAATGATGACACAATATCTTTCTGTGATTTTAAATCGACAGTTACAACGTCAATTGTGGATGAAAAAGGTGGTAAAGATGGAGTGGATGAATTACAAACGGAACTAATAGGGACATACCAAAGATGCATTTGTTCTATCCAGCCAATTCCTAGTCGGTTCAGGTCAGTTAAAGATGCAACGTGAAAAATACCACCGCAATGGAAATCACGAAATGAAAAATTACATAACCAGTCACCAATAAGTGAAATGGATTGCCTGAGGCATTGTGAGCCACATGGTTCGTGGGTTCAAGTGTAGGGCTACAAATATTTCACCAGTTAGCTTAAGAAATGATGGCAATGTCAGAGGGGGTGTCAATTCGCAGAGACATAGCGGATGCACTAATCCAAAGGGTGATGTATTTTCTACACTGACGTTTTGTTTTATCGAACGTAGTAAACACAAGGTTGGATTGCCTCTAGATCCAAAAGACTGCGTTCGATAGCAGCCTGTTCAACTGCATGAATTTGAACAATAACCCTCACGTCACAAAGTTCGCACCTGTGTTACCGGAACTGACAAAACAGAACATAATTCCACGCACCAGAGGACCAGTGGTCGTTGAAAGTCTGACTTTATTCGGCTTTTCCAAGGCGAAAAGTTTGACTTTGAAGTTTTATCCACAGTCAGAAAGTCTCAGATATTCAATGATGAGGTCTTGCAAGGAAAAATGAGTGCTGAGTCCGATCGGGCAAGCGAACGGGTTCTGATATCACGTTGGGCCTGGGACACATATCAGTGATTCAAACTGATCATCAGCAAATTGTTTTAACCGAAATCTCTCGTACTCACGATTTATTCTGCATGCATATGTAACGACATCCTCATCTGTTTGTCCAATGATCTTTAAGCAGTAGTAACGAACGTTGAAAACTGATGTTTGTTCGCCGGAAATAGTTGTGAGATGTGAAACAGTCACGTTTACAGTGAGATCTCGTAGCTGCTTCGGTAAAATATAGTTCTGGTGTGCCCATTTCCTGCATCAGTGGGTGGACTTTGGCATCTCCACCCAAAAGAAAAAGGTCTTCATATCTTTTGTACCGGGAAGCAGACGTTATTCCGTTGTTTGCATCATACCTGAATTCCCGGAATGAGGCGACCAATGAAACTTTCTATTACTGCGTTGGTTTCACTTTGGTCTAGAAACCGTTCAACGACAATGACATGACTTTTTCAGTCATCAACTGAAACAGCCGTTTGTCTCTGTTCCTTTTCCACTAATACCTGCTGTTGCAGACGGAGTTCCTCCTGTTGCTGCTGATTTAACTGGATGAGTCTGTTCCTTCCAGCCATCGCCGATGCCAGACTGTAAAAGCCGATAACTCCAAAATCAGAACAACAACGGTGCAGAGCAGCTATTGATCGGAAATTCAAAACGAATGAGTCGCCGCACACGTCATAATTAGTTCAATACATGGACGAAAGTGATTGGCCATTTGAGGACCAATCAAAACACAAGCTGGGCTATACTGATTAATCGAATAAATATAAGCTGAGCGAAAGGGTCACGACAAACAGGGTGTTACCAAAACAATGTTTGATACTATACATTCATTGTTTTAAGCATAGACAACATGACGTTTCGCACTCAAGACTTCTCATCAGTTAGTGGGACGCATTGAAACACTTATCCAACACCAGTACAGTTCATCGATTCTTGTGCTGCATTCGAAGAACCTCACAGCTCAACAACATCCAATCCACACTCAACTGCATTCGTAGACCTCTCTTCGGATATGTGGAGCCCGAATCCCATGGTGAATAGAAAATCCAACTACAGCTGTCGCACTCAAAAGTTCACTGATCATCAGCCAACCTGACTGTTGGTTTGCCAGTCCAACACAAATTATACAAATGAACACCAAACACTACGCAGTATTACTTGTTGCCCGTGCTAATCACTGTCCACAAATATTCGCCAATGTCCACAGGATCTCGTTCGATCGTGCTCTTCGCCCCACTTCGAAATGACAAACTACGCCAACCGAATGATTGACAACACAACAGTTGTTGTGCATAACCGCAACAGTGGTCGCGCCATATCACGTACAACTGACCGCACCGTGATAAACCAACTGGCAAAGCAGCCGTGAACTTTTGGATGCGAAAGACACAAGTGAATGTCCTAAAATCCATAAGATTCAGGCACTCCCTGCTACTTTGCAACAACTTGAATCCATAAACACACCATTAGTAACTTCTTCTAATCAGTTCAGAATCTGAGTTATCTGGATTACCCACCGCATGAATGTAGTTAGTGGTCATTCGTGCACAGCATTGTCCTCAATATCCCTCATCAAGTCAGAAGTTCGGGAATGGGGCAAATATCCAGAAAGTAAAAGATCCCCCGAAACGACGCGGTAAAAACTGTGTGAATGCACTAATCGTAAACAAAACTGGTTGCTTGACATCTCGAGGGAGCGTTTATGATCACCACGCAATGTCACCAGCCGGTCAAGTGGTTGCCACCAAACCCTTCGGCTTTACGTTCAATCAGGAACCAGCAGACTGAATCCCGGTTGAATTTCATCTACCTGACCGACATGTTGACCACCACCATTAGTTAGTGTGTTGTGTCCAAGTAACTACCAGCAATCATATCATGATATTAGCATCCTAGCACTAGTGAACGGAGAAACTCTCTAGTCTATCTCAATCCTATGATCAGTCATCTGACAAATACTGTGATCTACATCTGCAGTACATATCACATATCAAAGGTTAATTCACTTACCCGTGTGAATACGATAGTGTGCCTTCAGATGACTGCTCTTCATGTATGTTTTCGTGCATCCTGAACAAATCAAGGGGTGACAAGAACAGAGGGAAATGAGGTGTGTGAAAAAACTGAACGTCATAATGCGGCCATTAGGGTAATCGTGCAATCACAGGCCCAAATTTCCCCATCTCGAATCGCTTAACCGAGTCCAGTTGCATCTGTGGTATCGTTAAGCCCTCTCATCTGTTATCTAACGAAGCCCAATCGTCCCACCCAATGGTATACGTCTCGTCACACAGATGACCCTTTTGTCATGAAAATTCTCTCTCCCCTTGCTCACTTGAGTACATTCGAATTAGAAAGCAGTAGAAACCCGCCGGAACAACACCACCAATTCTACAGGATGGGATAGCAAACACGCACCACAATCACCTTACTGAGTCACTTCAGTACATTCCCATCGTTGGTGAAAAACAACCTAACTGAGCGCGTTGGACGCAGCTGTGAAAACAACTTACCTGGATAGGCACAAATGTATTTCCTTTCTGACATGCACTTTGACGGATCAGTTGCAGCACTCCGGACTCGACTAGGTGGTGCTTTTCGGGAAGGAAGATCCACTTTCCATTGCTCCGTGTGAGTCGGTTCTGGAAGATTAATAACCGGTCTGGTCCAACATGATATTGCTCCGTAAGCACGGGACCAACCGGAAGCATGTATTTCCTGGCCCACTCTCGGACAACAGGCGCAACAACCGAAACTAGCACAACAAAATCCACAACACTCCATCGCAAATGCACCTCATCCACTCACTCAAACCACTTATACCAATGACCATGTCACTCACCGCATACAGCCAATCGTGAGGTGGTTTGTGACAAATCCCACAGACCGCGCATACGAAGTCGTGGTTCCAGACCAATCAACTGATCCGGTGGTCTTCGTTTCTCACCCCATTCGGACTTCCTGAGAAAAGCCACCCACGCAAACTGATCAGTGGGGTGTGACAGTGAATCGAGTGTATCGGCCTCACCACCACTTCGAATTCGCCACCACCGACCCCATGCCCTACCGCATAATTGGCTTATCACGTGGCCTGATCAACAGCATTGTGGGTGGGATTGTTGTGGCGCACATCGTTTGATCGTCAGAGGTAATGAAGCTGACTGATGCAGTTGGGTGGCACGTCGTCTGTTTGGAGGAGTAGTTGTGCTGTGTCACTCCCATACGAGATGGGTGTCGGTGTTTTCGTTTAAGATGCACCCAACTAATAAATGACTCAGAGTTTCGTCCGAGCCGTTTGTTGGTGCTCGAGTGCTTGCGCGCCTGATTAAGTCTGTGGCTATCGTGAATGAGCAGCGCACTGGCGTTGTATAGAATACAGCGGAGAAGGGACACTTGGCTATCACGAGTCCACTGAACTCTTATGGTGATCCCTGATATCTGGGTTAGAGGACCGTGTATACACCCAGTAAGTCAAGTGTGGCAATGAATCGCACGATACAGATGACGAGGTTCGATCGGGTTACACGAGGATTGGCTGCTGCTTATATCGTTTGACTATCATCGGCGTTATTGTCTGTATTATTAGTACCACGATCATGTATTGTTCTATTCAGATAGATAGACAACACGGTGATAAGTTACAGAAGTTGCTGTTTTCCTCTGATTTACGGGATATAGTTCTTGATAGGGTGTTCCAGAGCAGGTTTTTTGCAATCGGCACTAGACGGATGATTGTATCTGTGATACATTTTACAAGTATGGGATCTGCAAATATTCTTTGCATAATGACGGTAATAGGATTCACACAAAAGTTATTCATGATGCCGCATAATATCCCATTCTTGATGATTATATTGATGGGAAAAGTGAATGAGATGTTTCCTGAGTTTATGTGTCGAAAAATCCATGTCTTGATTCAGAGCCGAGCTGACGATCTGTTGATCATTTGATCCATCAAAAATGAGTCGAATTTGTCTTTAGTGAATCACAAGTACACTATCAATGCCACATCGTCTTTGTCATGCTTTTGAGCATGGATGTAGTCTCATCAGTTGCTTTTGAGTAAGGCAATGAGCACGAGGGAGTGAGACACTGGAGTCATTATAACCTTTATTCACAGCATAAGCGTACGAGGGTCAATATCCCACACGTGCGGGAAATCCGGTCGTTGCTTGGATTTACGTTCGTGGTGTAGAATGTCTTACGTGTACAACGGGATATTGTTCAACTATTTTAAAATCCGACTCATTGACAGCTTCCGTTTTGCGTGGGATTTGACTCCATTTCCTCTCGTGTTGTAACGAATAAAACAGGACGTGTGAGGCACACGTGTGTTCGACGAGAGAGAAATGCCAAGTTGGGAATGCGTATAACCGTGTATGGTTCCTTTTCTAGACCGCGATAAGGCAACCGGGGTTCTCCAGCTACTTGAGTCATTCGGCTTTGTTCTGGCCAAGTTCATGCTACCATCGCGTTGATTCTTTTGACTGCCATTTCCGTTCAACTGGTCCGATTGATCCAGTTGACGGCTTGATCGGTAGGCACTCACGTGGACCACCTTGCTGACTGCCTTAAATCCCGTTGAGTTCTACGTACGAGTCCACGTGGCTCTTTCCATCTGTTGCGAGACACTTTCGATATAGTCACAATTTCATCTTTGGTCTGCGATTGTCGATTGGTTGGTCCGATCCGTTTGATACTCATCTGATTCTGTTGCCACAGCATTCCCCGCTTGACAACTATCACGAGTAGAACTGCTTAGTGGTACTACGAGAGTGAGAGAGAGAGAGAAGGAGACTAGTTTCCAGAGCATTTTGATTCTGCGTGTCTGCACACAACTGTCCACTCTATTGTCCCAAAACATCAACATACATATTTAACCCCTATAATACCAAGCTTATCACGCAACATTGTTTACTAAGCTGAGTTCTTGTAGGATCCTACATTTTTATGTAATTTCTACAACTTTTGTGCACAAATGTGTTGAAATTTCGTGTGTAGGGTATTTAAAACTATAATTCAACGAATCATTTCATAAAATAAATGAAATTCTTGTATCCAGGATGGAGTGCAGTGCCACATGGTGATTGTGAACCCAGGTGTGACCTCGTATATCTAATCCGGACTTCTTGACATGAGCCAGAACAACGACAATGAGACAGCCTCGATACAAGTGTTATTGTCCTCGACAGAGTGTATGAGTTGTGCTCGGCTGAACGCGGGTGTATATATGGTGTTACTACAAGCTCTGCAAACCGTCGTTGAATTGGGGAAGTTAGGGCATAGAACACTGATGCGTTGTGGTTACTTGGCTAGCCTTCAACCGGTCAACTAAGGTGTGGCATGCACATGGCATATCGCGCGATTAGTACAACAGTTAGAGTCACGCCTTTTCATCATCACCATGGCCTCAAAATGATATTTGTGACCACAGTGTTCCTCAGACGCCAATGCTAGCACACACATAGGAAGTAGCAGTCAGTCTCTGAATGAGAACAAACCATTTAGTCTGTTAAACGATCGTTCCCTTCGGAATGGTTCTGCTGATTTTTGGGTGCACTATCCACAGAGGATGTGCAAGTGATAATCGTTGTGGCACTCAGGACAATCAACTAGTGATCAAGTTTATTTTCGATAATTTCATCTTCTGGCGTGTCTGTTCCCGAGCGATCTGTTAGATTGTGGAGTTGGAGAACAGAAATAATCATGTTGTACTGTCATGTGGAGTTAGGTCAATTTCAGCTGGGTTTGACCATTTGCAGTAACGTCACTGAGTCACGTGATAAGTCACATGTTTTGTCGACTGACCTTGGTTTTGTGGTCTGTGGTGACTTATGTAACCGTGTTAGTCGGAAGATGACGTTCCAGGGGGATGGGGTGGACTTTATCCACTAATTCCTCCTTCCATGGGGAATGGTGAATAGGTATCCAAAGTACCGATATTAAATAAGCTCATTCAGGAAAGCGAATTGAGTTTACCCATTTTAAACGGCTTCGCTGATCTCTGACACTTGAATGACTGGTGCAGGTTGTATTCAGCACGTGGCTTCAAGTAAGGCTCCGAAATTCCCTACCGATCAAGTTTAGTCTGTAACTGTGGTTACTTGTCTCCACCCAAATAACGCACAGTGCGGTTGTGTAGATGTGGATACTGAAATTTCTGGAAAAATCTCTTGGAATTATCCATTGTTTATCCTGAGGCCAGGTTTGAACTGGCATCAATTTAGAATCAGATCGCACTTGGATATCGTTGTGGTCGTGATCAGTTGTAGAATACGTAATGGGTGCGCTAGATTTATTTGTATGGAAGGAAACACAAAGCTTGGAGGTAGCCATTGAGCAAGTAGTGAGCAAGTAGTCCGACGAGTACGTAAGTAAGTGAGCGGAATTGCACTGAGTTGTACGATCTAGTCAAGTGTTCATTCGGTTGGGACTGAGCAAGATCAATGGACAAGTTGTGTGATCCACCAGGCAACGCTATCCGGACTGAAGCATGACTAAATATGAACAGGTGTATGTGCATGCATGGGAGGAATATTGGTCGATTTTCGGCACTGCATGAGTGACTGTTCAAACCGAACAGAACATATATCAATGAAGATGACACGAAAACCAGACCTTGTAATGTCCCGTGTGGAAATTTACGGTCACACCTAAATGGACAGGAAGTACGTGCAACCTTTCAACAAGCCCACGACCGTCTTTTCAACAATAGCCTCGGACTTCGTTCACAGAGTGTCCTTCACGATCAGGTTGGTAAAATGGATCCCCTTAAATCTTTTGTTCACCGGTAAACAAGTTCGAGCATAATTGCAGATGACCTGCTTCAACCTGTTAACTAACTAGTTTGGCCTAATATGTACCAGGAAATCGTACAGAATGAACGAACCCACAACTTTTCCTCAGAAGTTGGATTCTCCTTCCCTCTCGTGATCTCCACATCTCTTCCAGTGATGGAAATGGGGCTAACGTGAATTGAAGAGGATCAAAGAACGTGTGAAATAGTCTGGCCTTTCCAGTTTGTTATCTGTTTTCGGGATATGTATTCGCATTCACTTAGCTTCTTGATCACTTCCTACGTTCCACTGGATGAGCAGCAGCAGTAGCCTATTCATTGAACTGAATTCAATCCGTGTGAGTTCTGTGGGGGATGATTTAGTATTAGCTGGATATACCCATCATGCTGTTGGTGAAGTAACAAAAATGTTTATTTTCAGTAATATGTGTGAGCACTAGTGTGTAAGTAACTTAATTAACAAGGGAATATACCATCTGCATATATCTCACAATTACTTGCGAGTAGGTTTAAATATGAGTACGATAGCCGATCCTGTAGAGGAGACGTGACTTGGTGGGAGGCAATCGTTTGGAGTTAATGGGTTAGTTACCGTATCTGCCTTCGAAGTTGTTAGGCATTGCTGACTGTCATAGAGGAAGATATATGAACAAACTTAACCTGATGATTCGGATCAGACCGGACGGGAGTGAGGTGGAGCAGTGGCAACACGCATGCCCTCAAGATGAAAATGCTGGGGTTCAAACTCTGGGTGTGGCGGAGGATATGCATCACTGATGAGTTCTAACAAGAACGGAACTCGAATCTGGTGCTACTGAGTTGCAGGGTTGGTCGGATGACCTGAGGTTTGTGAGTGGAAGGTGGAGTCCAAGGGAAAATGAGCCAAATTGAAACAGTATACTGTTTGTTCAAGAACCAGGCGACTATGTGCACCATCATCGTCATCATCGTACAGCGTTAAACAGTAGGTCAAGCCCCACTGACCACTGCCTTTCTCACCATGTTGCACGCTGAATTAGAAAGTATGAATATACAAGAAGGAGAGGGAGTGGACCTACACGGGAGGGCAAACGAAAGAATGCCCTAGTAGCCAACACACGGAATACACAGTCTAACTGTGCAAACGCACATCGATTAATCATTCTGATTCGACAGAGGGTGACAACACGATTGCCACTGCTCGCGGTTTCCTGCCATATCCTTCAGTGTATCCAGCCAACTGGTAGACGGATCTTTTGGACCCCAACCAAGAAGACGTGGTGCACCTACTTTTCCTAAGTTTGCTGTACATTTTCTCATTCCTCGTTGCCAAGTAATCTGTTGACCTCTTTGTGGTTTTTCCTCTCCCTAGACGAAACGGAAAGTAAGACACGGTATGGTAGATGTAACACGTGCCCCAACCAACGAAGTCTACTAATCTGATAACTGTGACAAAACGTTCTCTGAATTAGAATTTAATACTCGTTTTATGACCTTAGCATCGCTCACTCGGCTATTCCACTCAATCCTAGCGATACTACGCAAACTTGGGTGGTCAAAAACCTGAAGACGACGAATATCTTCAGCACGCAGACTCCAAGTCTCACAACTACACAGAAAAACTGAACGCACTGTGGCACAGTATACACGACCTTTCAACTTCAGTGAAATTTCAGATAGACGCCACAAGTGTTTCAGTCCGGCGTACGCCGCTCGAGCCTTGGATATCCGCGTGCTCACCTCTACTATTGTGCTCCCATCCGTCGTCAAGCTGCTTCCGAGGTAGTTTAAGTGGTCGACCACTGACTGCACCTCCCCATCGAGCATCAAGCTCGGAATCGTTGATGTTCGGTCTTGTGACATCGCTTTACACTTTGAAGGTGCAAAGCGCATGCCGAATGGAGCTACAGCTTTTGCGAATCTATCTAGTGCACTTTGAGCATGTTCCGTGGATTCGAACAAGCAGGTAACGTCGTCCGCATGTTCTAGATCACATAGCTTTTCATTATTTCCTAGTTTGACGCTTACATCCTGAACATTTTGCAACGCACTCTCCATTATTTCTTCCATGACGAAATTCAACAGGAATGGAGACATGGGACATCCCTGTCGAACACCACTGGTCGTTTCGAACTGACCGGATAGTTCACTATAAACTGTGACGCGGCCAGAAGTATGAGAATACAATGATCTCAGTGGATGCACGAACTTCTGGGGCATACCATTCCAGTGAAGGGCACTGAAAAGTGTCTTTGACTGTTACTTGAAACAGCTGCTATTTCTGTTTTTTCGGCTACCTTGACCCACCAATTTTCGCAATCATTCTTGAGGCTTTTCGTAACTTGCTTCTGTAGATGTCTTCGCATCTTATTCATCTCCTTACAGTTCGGGAGCTGACGCTTTTGCTCCATTACACTCAGCGACTCTTGCGAAATCCAGTGTCTTCAATGGACATCGGATCTAGGACCACAGGCAAAAAACGTGCTGATACGTGCATCGCCTGTTTGATATGAGCCCAATACTCATCTACGTTACTGTTCGTCGTAGATCCTAGCTCATGTGCCAACTTCTGCTCATAACGGGTGCGTACTTCTGGATCACACATACGTTGCACGACTAACCGGGTTTGCGGTTTGCGGTGATTACCATGGAGCTGGAGAGATAATCACATTAAAACTAATGCATGGTCCGACTCCACGTACATGGACCAGTAAGATCTGCAGTTCTGGACAGAACTGCACCACCGGTAGCTTACTGCGATATGATCAGTCTGACTTAAAGTACCTGTAGAGTTAGAGCGCCTTGTCGCTGTGCGACGAGAGCTGTATCGGAGATTGGTGCTAGACAAGAACAATCGATTGTCTGCACAAAACTGGAGAATCCTATCCCCGTTATCTGTACGCTCAGTGGGTAAAGCACAACGCCCACCTAAACGAGCTTCTGACACATTGAGTTTGCCAACTTGTGCGTTGAAGTCACCAGCTAGCACTACAATGTCAGAACCTTTACTGATGCGAACTGGAGTGGCGACTTCATCGTAGAACTCATCTTTCTCCGTGTCAGAGCTGTAGTCCGTTGGGGCGTACGCCAAGACAACAAACAAATTGCGCTTAACTCAACTATCCTTTCGAACGACAATTGACCCTTCTAGTCTCACAGCACATAAACTACTGTTGACAGGGATCCAGTCTAAGAGGGCAGCCTCAGCTTGCCAGTCAAGACCATTCCTACACCACGTTGACTCACAGCTCTAGCTGCTTCGTCTCCTGAGATACGCAGAAAATACTTCGATGAGATACCAGGAGTAGTTAGTTGAATCATACTGCACGAATCCTGGATACGCGTTTCACTTACGCAGCAGACATCAATCTTCAGAGAATTCATTGTGAGGGCTAGGCACGCCTGCTGACGAGCCTGCATGAGTGTACGCACGTTGAAGGAGCCGAGATTCAGAGGCTGATGAGGCTTGAGAAAATGTGAATTATGCGATTGTGGATTATTCCCGACACTATTTGGCAATGAACCGTTGCGAGTATCGGCCGTGTTGACAGTGCGACCATTATGGATGGATAGAAGGGACAAAGAGACGTGGTTGGGGACAGAAGACAAAGGTTGAATAGAAGAGAGGGAACTGTGAGCAGTAACCCATTTATCACGACTCACCCAGCTCGATGCAATGGGCAGCGTGGTCCTGATTATCCTGCACGACGACTGATGCAGTATGGAATTCTTTTTATTCGTGCAGTTCATGGGGGATATTGGACGGTGACTGCTGGGGTGTCCAGCCGTAAAGCAGAAGTACGATTAGGGTTCTCATCCAAAGCCTATAGTTCTAACAAGAACCTATCCACAAGGCAGCGGGATGGCTTAGTGGAAGCCCATTAGCTTGAATTAATTATTCCTCCACTGATTATACCGACTGAGTTGGCAGCTGAAATCGACCCCCAACGTGGAGGACCAGGAGACTGGACTTTGTCTGGCCTCCACCCTTTCACCTATCAGGCATGATTGCATCTCCGGCTTAAAGAAACCATCCTGTAAGGCTCTTTTTGTCATAGAGGCGTGCAAGCCATCACACCACATCAAGGTATAGTCTCGTCGTGCGTAAGCACGTGAATCACAGCAATAGAATCTCGCACACAACGCCCTTCTTCGTTCGGACGAATGTGAATACAATTCGAAGAACTTCGTTTAGAGGTACAAACTTATACGAGTTGCAAATACAACTTGCTAATTTGTGATCACGATTAGAATTGGGAAGAAAATTTTCACAGTTCGATGTACGTAGTAGGTAGGTGTGTGATTATTCTTGTCTTTCACTTCACCATTTGGCTCCAGAAGAGAAAAGAATATTTGCCTAATTAATAGATAGAAAACGTTACCTGTAGCTCACAATGAAAAATGACAAATTTCTCTGAGAGGGGCTACAATATAGATGCAATTTTAATAACAAGCAATGCAAATTTGTAGTGATTCTACTGTCTCCACAAGCAGTCCAGTGCGCTATAGCTTCATTTCCAGTATCCAGCCAATCAGATGAAGCCAGACCGTAACTATAAGATTGTGTAGATACAGAAAAGCCGCTTTGTGATTGGTAAGGGCGTTATCTGCCAATGAATAGATGCTTATTTTTGTACATAAACGAGTGAGCATCAGCCAAATGTAACAGAAAGCATTCTTTCTGTTCTTATCTGGTCTTGCCTTTCTTCCAGTGCGCGTAGTCCGGGTCCAGGTTATTTCATTACGTACGACTGGCCGGTTAGATACGATTCTTACAAAACTGTTCACAATTTGAAGAGTGAAGGATTTGCAGAACTATTCATGATTCCCGTGTATTCAATTACGAGATAAGTTGTCTAAAGGGGGAATTGTCCAAAGTCAGACAATGCTTTCAGATCTAAAATTGCTCGAGGACAAACTGTCTTCAAGATTTCCCACAAATCAAGAACCAAATGTAGTGGTTTAAATACCTGAAACCTCATTTCTATGAGATTACACCATAATTGAAGAGTGAATCGCCAGGCTAATACGATCGTGAAAGTAACTAGTGCAACACAAAACAGCTTGGAACAGAAATCCGTTTGTGTTATCACAACACACACAATACGCACAACATCGTATTATATTCATACGCCTATGTGCGAGTCTCCACTGTCAGTTCTCTTCCGGTAATCTCTAAATTGCTGAGACCACCTCTATGAAATGCTGGAGCACGCATGCATACTGAAGGAAAAAAAGAAGTAGCCATTACATTCATAACTGTAAGCATTTAAATGCTGTAGTGAGTACTGAAAACCATGGTAGCACCATACGGAACCATCCAAAGTACTCCGTCCACTTTTTACCTATCAGTCTTCTTGCTTTCTTACACTTTTGCTCTCTTGTACTACCCTCTTTCTTTCTGAAACAAGACCTATAATTTCTGTTGTGGGTCTCAATGATAGTCAGTCATTCTTCCTTTAACCGGAATGGCCTTTAAACCCATTGACGGACATAATGAGTCGTGCATGAAGATTGTGTAGAAGGTATTTTTAGACAATATGCAACCGTCACTCATCGAGTTACCTTCCTCACAGTGTCACTCGAAAACACTTTCTAATTTTCGCATTATCAATAATAACACTTCACGTGTTACACAACAGACCCACTGTAAGAATTTTATTTACCCGGCCAATTGTACGTAATGAAATACCTCTTACACGGACTACGCGGACTGGGAGAACGACAAGACCACACAGGGACAACAGGAATGTATTCTATCACATTTGGTTAATGCCAACTATGCAAATAACGGCAGATGACGTGCTGACCAATGACAAAGCGATTTTGCTGTATCTACACAATCCAACGGTTGTGATCTGGCTTCATCTGATTGGTTTGATAGTGGAAATGAAGCTGTGGCGCACAGGACTGCGAATCCGAATATGATATTTTTCGAGTGAATGAATTCGACTGAAATATTGGTACATGATCTTGAAAAAGTTATAGTAATATAAATACAACTGGTGGATACTTGAATTACCGTGGTTTGAGCAGGTTCCAAATATGATTCCGTTGCGAAATGTCTGATCTACCCGGATATATCCTGGATACTCAGTTGGTGGAGTACACGCGGCACCAATTGTTCGGGGGCATTCACGCGTAGGTTCAAATTTCATTCAGGCAATCGACTTTCAGCACGGCTGTATGGTAACGCACAAGCAATAATGCTGGACAATCGCAACGCTCAGAGGTGGTGCTTCTTATGCCATGCTAATTAAAACAGAGTACCTACTGAATCAGTTTAGTACAGAGTTTTCCCTACATAATTCTAAACTGTATGGAATCTTGATTCAAGGCAGAGGTATACCGATGAAAATCCGTTGATTGAACTCGGCTTGAGTTGAAGTGTGTTGTGTTTTGAACAGTTGAATAGCGATATAATGCTAAGAAATTTCAGAACAACACTGATGACCAAGTTCCAAAAAATCTTAGGGATATTATAGACTGTTGATCTTCTGAGTGATAGTAGGGTGTACACAGAACCCTCAATGTTGTCACTATGTTTGCAGCCATAGTGGGTGGGCTAGAGAACAAGACGAAAATCAGATCGATCGAGCTCACCAATCGACGACCGCAAACCAAAGAAGAGATGGTGAATTCATTCGAGGAACATTCACCACCGAACTCTATGTGAGAAGTTCAAATGCAGGCAAGCTTTTTCATAACTAAAATTTGAGTAGTTCTGTACTACATAACCAATCATTTTGTTTCATGTAATGGAATGGATTTTATTTAGCATTGTGATGTGTCTGTCTGGTTGTGCCGGGAATATTCAAAGAAACAATTTCTAGCTTTTTCAGACCTAGTTCTAAAAGGTCACATAACCAACACGGGTCTTAGTCATGTGACATCATGTGTTCGATTTTCCGAATGGATTTATAAACAACCACTGTTTTCGACACCCATCCAAAACGGGATACCACTCAAGTGGTGAGCGCAATCACCAAACTCGATCTCGAGACTTGTTCCGATCAGTGACATCGAAAGACGCATCGCGGAATTCACCAAATCGCCAATGCCAAGTCCAGATTGTGTGCAATTTACTGGTACGGAGTTGGAGGCAATCAAACGTCAAGTCTGGGGCGGATACGTGTTGAGAAAGCCCTGTGGTACACTGTACCATTCGAGACCGACCTCACATCTGTCCGTGAAAAAATGTTCACACATTTATTTCATGTGAATAGAAGATTTCAGTTCAAATGCAATACAGTTGAGTTAATTGGATTCTTGTTGATAAGCCCTCAACTACTGCTTTATTATTATCTGGAATTATCAATGTATTCTGTCAGGTTGTCATTTTGCAGCAAACCCCAGTTTTTCCCGATAAGCATGGACTACGTTGTGTTCCGTCACCCTATGAGCATGTGTGACACTTGTATGCATCATTTGGCTTGCTACCGACTCCAACATCATGTACAAGAGGAAGAGACACAGTTTTGGCTAAATGCGAATGTTTGCAACGTAGCAGATATTTGGGAGTCCACAAATTTCATCTATTGGGTAATTGAGTGGGGTTGCAGAGAATTGACATTTGCAGTCAAAGCATATTTCTATTCCATGGAACAAACAAGTAGGATATAATTCACAAGACATGGGTTTTGCTGGTTTCCCAATCGCTGATTAGGCTGGACTGTTTGTTTCTTGTTGTTATGTGCATTGCATTGTACTGCTCAGTTCAGTTAGAGGAAAGCTCATTTGACGTATGACATACTACTTTGTGTTAGCAGATGTGTGAAACAGTCATGCTCGATCAAGTGACACGTAAGTAAGAGGAGAGTTGTGGCAGATTCGTTGAATGTGTGCGGAATGCAAACCCAGTATTATACCGCAGTCAATGATTACTGTAGTGGTCAAGCCGTAATCATCAAAACAATTGAGCAATAATGAATCGTGATCGATTCCCACCACCGTCGGTCGATTCCCCATTTGCGGACTTCTATTGGCCGCGGCACCTTGACGAATTGTTATTTTTTATTGCATAATAATCAAAGGAAGGCATCAGAAAGGGTGTTTTTCCTGAGAGTGAGTGAGAAAGAGTATACAATAAACTCGGACTTTTTGTCCTAATCGGACCGATGAACCAATCAAACAATCAGTCAGTCTATCTATATATGTATTAATGTACCATGGACATGGATGCGAACATAATACAGACAATATATACATGAACTGAGACCCCTATGCCAAAAACTCTTCTCGGTAATATTGATACGTTTTCCCGTAGTATACTCTCTAATACAATCTCAGACGATGACCCTTATTACGAGATATTTTTTGGGCCCCAAAATATTCGTTGTTTTTGCATAATGTCGTTTATCTACAAGCGATGGTGAGAGGGAATGGCCAACTGATGTGTTTCGGTGCCAATCACTAATGTTGCGAAGCGATCAAAAGTCTACACGTTATATGTTGCACTTTGTGAGATAAACTCCACCCTCGTGTTTCGACAACCTGAGAACACTAACTTGCACAGACTACGCGATTCTCCCTCATCTCATAGAATAACTACTGACATACTACCTCATCGCCGATGATAAAACACCATTGAGTGTGGTTTATGCCTTGTTCTCAACTTTGCCTATACGCATGTCGTGAAAATCGGAAAAATCCGTTTGACATTTCGATACTCAGCCATATAACACGAGGCTATCTACAATAATCCGATGTGCTTGATCGTCGTTATATTTGTGTCCTGCCCCCCTGGTATTGCAGTCTTCAAATGGTTCCAATCTCTCTCTCTCTCTCTCTCCCTCTCTCTCTCTCTCCACCCTACTGATGAGGGGGGAGGGGGGTTGTGTTGAAAATACACGTGGATTGGTAAAAATACTCCAGTTTGATTGAAAACAGTACTGATAAGGGAACGGATACACTTTAGTGTAAATTATGACTAGTCATTTCTCTCTCCCTATCCCTCTCTCATTCTATCTTTCGCGTGACGGCGTGCTATGATATGACTAACATGATGAATCGTTAGTTTGACTAGGCGGAATATTCTGTAAAGCTTTCACGAAAATAGTACTCCACTTTCGGTTGAGTACACACCCTGCAACAGAGAGTTCAAATTCCCTGTGATCTGTCAACCTGTATTGATTCGGGTTATTCACACGGTTTCAATAGATCACGTGAATTTCAGTCGATTCAATACCTGTGAATTTGTGGCACAGACGGGAGAAGCACCTGAACCGAACTATGTTAGTGCCCAATCATGACTCAGTTATGGCACGTAACAATATATTCAGAAAATATAAACTGACTACCCTTTTCGAACCATGGAACACCCATAATATTGATTACCCAATATTAATTTGATACTGTAACCATTATTCCGAATATATACATTCCTATCATATAGATGTAAGTGTGTTATTTCGGGGGATGAAGTTACCGAAGACGACCTTGTTCATTATCGTGTCCCCTTTTCTCTACAACAAATGAGAATTTGGGGTGCTAATAACTGTGGCAGTAAGATCAACATCAGAAAAAATAAACGTAATAGAATCACGCTACTCCCAACTTTTGAATCGATGAGAGATATTCTTATCAGACATCTATATGTTGCAGGATGTTTTTGCGATTACTTTTGAACTGAACCACTTAGGATAACCAAATTTGATCTATTGATGTGCCAACCTACTACCATTGTAAATATACACTCGGATTTGAAGTATTGAACAGATAGATCGATTTATCCCACAAAATGTAACTGAGAAGGTGTCAAGACTATTGAACCAACTCCTGGACCACTAGCAAAAACATCGAACTGGTTTGCAAACACAGTGACTTAGTTCTTTAATGACTGAGAGATGTGTTATACAACAATATTCAAGTCATACATGAATCATGAACAAAGTTCGCTCAAGCCCCACGTTCTGACTAGAAATAGTGACATCTGATTTGTGAAACCAAAGAGATGGCGCGAGGTACACGGCTCTCTGAGCTCGAGGAACGAAAAATACTGACACACGAAGCCCCGATTATAAGTATGCAACAAATACCCAAGAAAATTTCTTAGTCGGAAACAGTTATTAGTAGCTGTTTGATGGATTCCGTTGATTATCATTATGATTCGGACCTATTCACGAGTGTATCGAAGTCGCATAGTTCTTTGAAAATGAATTTAAGCATTCGACGTGTACAACAACTCCTACTTTCCGCATCTCACCTTCCATATATAAGGATAATGTCAGTATCTCAGCTGACTGATTGTCATATTCAAAATCGAGAGGACCGGAAGGAAAGTCAGATCACTTGGAAAGCAGAATGGAATAATGTGAAATTTGGTGTTGAGGAAAGATTTAATTTAGACTGTCCTGATGGAATAATGTACCACTGGCACGATTTCACGTAAACCACACCTAACCTCGGTCGTTGAGCATTTAATGGTAATGGGCTGAAGTGGGGTTTTTTGAAGTCGGGAAATGTCAGCTGACAGTCTTAGAAGGGAAGCAGATGGCTGCATTTTACATCAGAATATCGAATATATTTGTTCTCCAAGTGATCCCTGAAAATCTACTGAGGCACATCATCTTTCAACATGAAGAAGTTGCTGTACAGACACCTGACTTCATCCAAATTTGGCTACTGTGAAGGAAAGATCAATACGATGAACTCGCCGACTCACGAATCAGACTTCATTGTGACTGAAGATGTCTGGGGTTTGTTGGAGAGACGAGTCTATGCTAAGGGAAGAGTCCTTGGCACTTTGCATGAGTTGACGTTTGCCATCGCCGATGATTAGGACAGCATGGAGCTTGAGACCATCCACAGTGTAATTGAAAGCGTGCCTGGACGATGTGTTGTGGTCATTATCTATCGAGACTATTGTTTTTCGTAAGCGGCTGATTATTTTCGTCATTGGTCCTGGGGTCATTCTGATAGCTACTTTGCACCCTCTGATGTACATTTTCCGAAATAAATAGTTTTATCTCCTCAGTCCCTCAAATCCGTGTGCACATTCGCAACAGTAGTGGGTTGACACGTTAGCATGACAGATTTGGCTGCTCTAAGTTAGTGTTACGTAAAAAGTTTTGCTCGACGGTTCACTATTTAGAAAAATATCTTGCAGCACATCGTTCGCCACGGCATACGAGATTAAATATTTTGCCGATTTCTAAAAATAATTGAAATAATTATTCCGATGGATATTTGCATTCAAAGTAGGCAAGGAACTTTATTCCAATGAGATTTGTGAGCATGTTTTTGAGGATAAATTTTCGCCAATCTTGGCGCAATGTTTGACAAGCAGACGCTTATTTCCACGTCTGGCATCTGTAGTCGTTTTCGCTTCTTGGATATGATTACCTTTAACACTGAAAATCCAAATTCACTTAGGTAGGTAGAGCCGAAGGACAAGAAGGACTTGACTGCTTTTTCACTTAATTCTGGCTATTGGCTTCGAAGTAAGATCCCAAAAAATGACAATTCTTGCTCGGCGAATGAAGCCTTGTAAATCAAATCATTCTTCAAGTCAATGAGGCTTCCTTCTTCTGCCGTTGTCATGAAACCGTTGGAAAATTCCACCATAGGATTAAATACTCGTTCATTCTGTTTCACATTCAGTGATGGAATATACTTTGAAAATGCTATTGCAGGATTTTGAAGCTTTTCTCGAATTTTTCGTGAACTTTTGGAGATGCATCGACTCCCCAGTAAGAAATCAAAACCGGAGTTGCCTGACTTAGTAATCGACAACTGCAGCTTGCCTTCGAACGCCTTCAGTTTTCCAGTGATGGTGGTAATGTTTTCGTTTGCTCCTTGAAGGCTCAAATCCTGAGAGTTCAATTTATCAAAAATGTCGTTCAGAAAAGATACTTGCAAGCGCTAAGGTCATCGAACGTCGGTGACGCGCTCTCCTCAGAAACCAAATCAAACTAGCTGAGGTTTATTAGCGGTACTGCAAACAATAGTCAATCAAAGGGGTAAATGTACAAACCTCAAACGTGGCGTCCTCACGGGAATCACCGTTTACTAACGTTCCGTACAGTTCAGAATGGATAACACGTTCTATGGCCAATAGGCCGAGGCACAAGTCACCAAGTAGGGTAACGAAACGACCACAACTAACAATGACAAGGAAAGGAACGCGCATATAAGGGACATGAACGAACGGAAAGGCGATCAGGCGGAAATCGATCGATGGTTCTGACCAACCAGTGAGTAGGGCAGGGATTCGCTCAGGCACGCAAATACACGATTAGTCACGGGTCGAATAGGTCACAATCTTGTGTGGGTGCGTGTGTATGCATCGGTACATGTGCGTGATCAAACATGCCTGCCGGGTGCAGCCGATCAGAATTCGGTGCCCAATCGAGCAGTCTAGTCCAGGTCTAGTCAATCGACCGAGTGTTGGTTCAGCGTGTGTGTGGGTGTGTGTCTGTGTGTGTGACGGACGGGCAACGCTTGAGAGCGATGAGGAATCGTGTGGACTGATAGCCGTGCAACCATGTGGTCAACATCAAATGAATTAGGAATGTCAAAAGGGTCCGAACGTAGCACGGGTTGGTGGTCATGAATGAGCAGGATCGAAACAGGCAAAACAGATTCAACACCGCCACCCCAAAGCCGGCACGGCTTTACTAACGTCCCACTCGCTACTGTGCACACTCCAGACGGCTCCATGCAAAAATGGTACAATTTACTCTTGCCACAATCACAGGAACCGAACTGAAGCACGCCCTACTCACGAGTGATTAACCTACCAGTCGTCGGCCCCTATTGTCACTAAATTTTCGAATGACCTGCAGCAATCGTCCTGTCGTAATGGTGCCGTGGAGATTCTCGCCATAGCCTTGAGCACCGGCCCATCCGGCCTTTTTCATGATGTGTCGCATTTGCTTCCCTGACAATAGGCTGATGTCCGATAGATCGCGCCGGTCTCGTCCCCGGGGTAAATGGAAGTGACAACAAACCTTTACGACCGTGGCTGAATCCGTAACGATCTTTAATGCCGCACTATCCTTCAATGAGTGCGCTGAGTCATCTCTGTACTCCTCTTCGAATTCCAACACGAACATTCCGAATATTTCAGAGCATAGGGTAGCTTCGGTAGGTAGAATTTTCGTATAATTCATTTTCATCGCGTGTGTGGGCGTGGGTTTGAGAAGTGTGCGGCCCAGCATTGTCCTGGTAGCATATGACCCTCTAGAGTTCCCAGCACTTTGGTCTTGAGCAAAATGAATCCTTTTGGCTCCATCAATATAGTACTCACTGAAACCACATGATGGCTCACTGCTGTCGAGCAAAATCATGGGCAAGTACACCTTGGGGCTCCGTGCCGGTTTAGAATTACCGACGAACTTCAACTCGGTATTTGTTAAGTGTGGTTCACGACTAATCATCGTTTCCGTGGAAGCATCATCAAAAACATCGAGATCAGTCATTGCTTGGCATTCTTCCACCGTACTCACCGTTTCCGATCGATCCATTTGTGCATGATCTGGCTGCGCATCTGATGACGCCTCAACGCCATTCATCGGGACGCATCCAGATGGATTCTCGCTTTCTAGTGGGAGTTGTCGTTGCTCGGCTTCTAAATCTTCCAGCTCTCTTTCTATAGCCAGCTGCCGTTTTCTGATTTCTACATCTTTCATTTCTAACTCCAGTAGTACCATTTTTATCTCTAGCTTTCTCATATCTCTCTTGAGACGTCTGGAATCATAAATGACCGACGACCGATCCACTAAATTCCTATTCCCTACCTCGTTCGCTATTCTAGTCATACCAAGCAATGGGGCACGGGAAGAATACTGCTTACCCAGACTGTCTTCTACGTTCGCCAGATTCGGAAAGTGGGTGTTTCTGTATTCCTCCGTTCCGCCAGATGAGTGCAATTGTCCGCTCGCGGCCAGTTGATGCTTCATATTCCTCGTCACGGGCATCGTATTTTCTTCAAAGTTCCCGGTTGAAGAACAGTTTGAGTACTGTTAGATACGTACGTCCCATTCTGAACTGTACGGAACGTTAGTAAACGGTGATTCCCGTTAGGACGCCACGTTTGAGGTTTGTACATTCACCCCTTTGATTGATTATTGTTTGCAGTACCGCTAATAAACCTCAGCTAGTTTGATTTGGTTTCTGAGGAGAGCGCGTCACTCCAACTCGGCCTAGACACCGAATAAAGTTGACTAAAGTTCAGAATCGGACGTACGTATCTAACAGTCGGTATGCAACAACATACATTTGTCGTCGAATTGCATAGCCTCGCATAAGGACGCCAAAATTCTAGTGCGCAGTGGATTTGACTTTATGTAATTAACAAATTTTATGACTTTGTTCATTTTCTATTAGAGCTGATTGGGGGGAGCCTTGGAAACTAGAAATTCACGAGGCTTCGTCATGCAATGCACAGTCTTGATATCTGGATTAAGTTTTCTTGCATGCGAAACGAATCCTTCTCTTCGACTTTGCGTAGAGGAGCTCCATCCGTGCAGATACCGATGCATTTTTTTCATTTCAGTCCTCTGGATTCAATTTTTTGATCCACTAGTTCAAAATTATCTTGACCCGAAGTAGCTTCCTTCAGTTCAGAACAGGAAAAAATTGATTCTCGATCTGGCCATTTCTTATGATTCTCAAGAACACAAGCAACTGGGCTCTGAAGCTGATGTCCGTTGATTCGTCAGCTTGAAGCGCCCAAACTTTAACGATTTCATCAACCCCGTCAGTGAAATGCCCTCAAAACTGATCATCAATATCTTCAGACACATCCTTAATTCTGTAGGAAATCGTATCTGCTGACAAGGGAATCGACTTCATTTTTGCAGCAGATTCGGTGCTAATCATGGAATTAGCAGTATGTCCTAAGGCAGGCAATATGATTTTCTCAGCGACAGTGTGCGATTTCTTTTTCCTAGCCAAAAGCTGTGCAACCTCGTAGTTTGCGAGTTGAACATTTTCGGACACAGAACAAAAACTCTTCAAATTTTAGATTGTTTTTGTAATTTGGAATGAAGTTTATCAATGTCATCTTTCGGTTTGCTTGTGAGTTCTGGATGCCGTGTTATTAAATGCCCAGGAAGTTTACTTGGAACCATCGCCTCATTTGAGTGTTGCAAAACAAAACAAGCAAATTAGAATTGAGTTATCGCTTTCGGATGCAACGAAACCAAATTCGAGAGAAGTATGGTCGTATTTGCGTCTCAGTGAGCTCTGTCGTTTTGTTTTGTTTGTTTTTGTTTTGTTGTTATCACGTGTTTCCTTTCCCTCACTAACCCGAGATCACATTACGCTCCTGTCCATTAGTTATGCCGAAAGATATTTTGAAATAAATGTATGGAATGATGTCATCCTTTGGAGGAAAAATACATGTGTGAGAAGCAATTTCAGATCGAAGCTGAGATTACTAAATTCCAATAATGTCCGTCAGAATTCAATGTCTACTGATTTGCAAAATTTCAACAAATGTTTATCGAATCACAAAAAACGGCAGCAATCTCAAATACTTCCCAAACGCTCCGCGGCACATTTGCGTAACACTGCTCTAAGTGGTTTCGTCCAAAATTTTCCGCAGAATGATAGGGGGTTTCACTGCCAAACTATTTAACCCGCATTCGGAGGCTACCGCCTGTAGAACGTCTCTGTCGGGCGCAGTGACCACAAAACAATTGTGTCCTGATCGTGATGGTGTTTGACTAGGCTTGTGGCATATTTTTCAATTTCGCGAAAACCCGTAAATAGGGATAATCGATACGATCGCCTCACCACTTCGAATTCGTACCTTAAACGAGCCCCAAGGTAAGATAACTGAGGCTGCATCATGGGGCCAACTGTGGCAATACTAGTCCAGAGGCTCGGTGCAACACCTAATTTCTGACTGGACTTGCAGGCTTGTCCAGTGATCGAAGGCATGTTAACCAGTGTGAGAACAGAACCGTGCAACGAAAGGTCCATAAACGAGCGGGAAAACAGGCTTCACTTTGTCTTGGTGACAGGATCAACATGACTACGACTCCTCAGTTCAAGCCTTGGGGTGTGGCCCAGAGTTCATTTCCAAGGCTATGAATTTTGCTGTCTGGGCTACAATCTGGACACACGACTAACCCGATCTGCGATATGGCTCCGCACACCCTAAATGAACCACTGTAAGCCTATCACTTGTGTCAACGTGACGATGGCTACAGCTCTCGTGATGACACTGTGATGTTCCATGCATTTTTACACGGTTGCTATGTTACAGGCTTGTAGAAATGTAGCTTGTTCAACCATATACACCAGTGAACCATCGTCCAATATCGTGTTGGACACACCTGAGGCTGTTGATAAATTAATGCACCATAGATGGAGCCGAGCAATGTTAGGGCATCGTGGCTGTAGGTACGCCGAAAGATTGGTGGGCCTACCAATCTGGCTTCTGTTTTCACAGGCCTGCTTAGTCTACAAGGGCAGGCAAGCAAATGAAGCTGGTTCCTTCTATGGACAACTTGATTTATCATAAGCTCCACCGTACTGCTCATTTCACCTGGGCACGTTCATGATGGCTGTGAAATAGCTCAAATGAAGTCACGTGTAACATTTTCTCCTTCAGCGTGGGTTCACACAAGAAACGAACCCATTTCACCCAATTCACTCCATTAGTTGATCGCGGTGGATCCAAAACAGCCGATAGAAGAACCGTCCACCAGGTTATTTTGGCCTCCGTGATGTCTTCATCACATTCACACAAGTACCAAATATTTTCGGTGCTTAAAACTGTCAGTTTTTCAGTACCGAATTCAATACAGGCTGTTACATGTGTAATTTTAAAACCAGAGTAACAATTACTAGATTGAACGTAGAAAAATTGAATGTGAACATTGATGTGAACGATGCAACTCCCCGGGTCACTTTTGGCGATGAAACGCCTACAACACGTACAGGCGAAACTTGAGGATAAGCAAACCCCTGCATATCCGCGGATGAATTCTCTCATTGCGCATCGTTTGCTGAGGTAGTTGGTAAAATAGCGACACAGATACGAAGCTAATGCTCCTGCGAAAGCAACCTTACACACAACCCACCCACTTTTACAAAATCCACGGGTATCAAAAGATCGCCATAGCTGAGACGTTCATGTTTTGTACTTGAGAGACTGAGCACTCTTCATCAAAGTGTTTACTACGGCTTACGAAGAAGAAAATTGCTTGACTTGTTATCATTTCACTAGGTTAGCTCAATCTGAAATTCACAAAATATTCTGTTGATAATCACACTTCGGGTAAATTCGTGACAAAATGACATCCTCAACGTTATTCTGACAATTATTTCTAAATGAGTACCACTATTCTCTAGTCGGAGCTGGGTCAAGAGCTTACAATGTGGGCTATGGAAGGGTTGGACAATATAGTCACGAGAGTGGGGGAATAAATTTGTGTCATTAACTCCCCGTATGAGATATCGTCCAAACACATCATCCATTCTTCGTGCATCGCGCGGTAACACACTTCAGCTACAACAACCCCTGTGATGTCCGTATTTTGTTTTTCCCATTAAAATTTCGATGAGTAGATGAGATGTTCACCTGAGTAGTTTAATAAAAAACAACACCATTTGGATAAACACACGACTGGTTGATAATATGATCCCATATGGCTAAACACTTGTAGATATTTGTTTATTTCCCACTATTTTCATTTTTACAATGTCCTTTGATGCACCATCTATTTGTTGTAGCGACACTAAAATGTACGTATTCCATATATGCACTTGTGAACACAGACGCACTCACAATGCTGTGCAACAAAATATCACTAATCTGCGAATAAGCTGTTCATTCTGGTGCAAAGTCGTTTTTTGTTTTGAGTGTCCTGAAGATCGAAATCGATATCGATATCAAGATCCAATGATGATCAATAAATCTTTTAGAACCTAACACGACAGTGGACGACATGCATTCCTGCATTATTTTTGTTTAGACGATGATCAACGTCTGGACTTTTGGTATGCAGGACTCTTCAGCGAGAACTGTACACGTGTGTCAGTTCGTTACCTACAATTCGTTCCATTGTCCCTGTGCATCCACTTTCAAATCCCATGAGTTCACTTTCCTCCGCTTACTTTCGTGCACTATTGTAACGTTACATAATTCGGACATTGCTGTACTCATGTAAACTGAGTGCTACACTACAAGTTTCAGTTGATCGAGCCAATTCGCTACATAGGATGCGCGCGATACGTACTTATCACCCCCGATATACAACAGAATCGGCTTTTACTACACGGAACTAGGATGTGGTGATTCAGCAGTCATCACACGTGATATGGCCAGCTACAGCTTCGCAGCTGCGCACGTTGATGATCCTCAGTCAATTAGGATAGCCGAGGATAGTTACAGCAAGAGTTCCCTATGACTGGCCAGCTTATAGTATACCAATTATTTTATTTCCTTTAACGTATTTCCACAAACCATTTCCGCAATACAATCAACGTGTTATTCCTCAGTGTTGGAGTTCTTTCCACTTTGGTTTGCATGGTTCCGAGTGGGAGAGATTTCAATACATCCTATCATTTCGGGTTTTGCGAATATTACATTGGAGTATGCATGATGACTGGTGTTCCTCATCTAACGTTAAGCTCATCTGGAGTTTCGAAACAGACAACGCAGGTTTCTTGTCTCATTTACTTTTGTGTGGTATAAACTGTTTGTTTCTCGACGATATTTTCCGTAACTTCGCAGCCGTGAGTCAGGACTTGGAAGCAACAGAATCATCGATCGGGTTAACCGTTGTTCGTAGTGTTTATCCAGTGCACCAAATGGTAACCTGACCTGTCCATCTGACCACATATCTTTCAGTGTGGATCTAATTTCCAGCATCTGATGAGAACAGACTATTTGGAATAGTATCAGCAAGACAGGATCGTCCATTTTTCGATTCCACCAGAAAAGAACAGAGATGAACGGAAGAGGGTACCAGAAGTCCAAATCATCTTTCATCAAAATAATTTTGACATGATGCAGCTGAGTGTGCGAGATATAATGTATCAAATCACGATCGATAGTCACGTCTTTGTGGAGCAAACTTGTTATCTTTCTTACAATACAATACAATACAATACAATACAATACAATACAATACAATACAATACAATACAATACAATACAATACAATACAATACAATACAATACAATACAATACAATACAATACAATACAATACAATACAATACAATACAATACAATACAATACAATACAATACAATACAATACAATACAATACAATACAATACAATACAATACAATACAATACAATACAATACAATACAATACAATACAATACAATACAATACAATACAATACAATACAATACAATACAATACAATACAATACAATACAATACAATACAATACAATACAATACAATACAATACAATACAATACAATACAATACAATACAATACAATACAATACAATACAATACAATACAATACAATACAATACAATACAATACAATACAATACAATACAATACAATACAATACAATACAATACAATACAATACAATACAATACAATACAATACAATACAATACAATACAATACAATACAATACAATACAATACAATACAATACAATACAATACAATACAATACAACACAATACAATACAATACAATACAATACAATACAATACAATACAATACAATACAATACAATACAATACAATACAATACAATACAATACAATACAATACAATACAATACAATACAATACAATACAATACAATACAATACAATACAATACAATACAATACAATACAATACAATACAATACAATACAATACAATACAATACAATACAATAAAATACAATACAATACAATACAATACAATACAATACAATACAATGCAATACAATACAATATACTCGAGTGAATTTCGAACCTCCGTTTTTCCTAACATCATTTCCATTTCTTCATGGACTCAGAAAAGCAGTTTGCGTTATAGAAGATATGTTTCATACAATTAGGATAATCCGTTGGTATTCGGGATCAATCAGTTAGGCCAACAAATTGATCCTCGTTGAGGACAGAATCACAACCGCAACAGGAGTTGTGTTTCTTTATTGAGAGCTACAGGTGAGATGAGGAGACTTGGTATGGCTTACTGATTTTCGCTACTATAGCAGTCGTGGTCAGTGGTACGGAGAAGGGGACAACTGATGGAGGAATTTTGGACAAAGTAAACAGGTAGGTTGGTCAAACAGTCGCGGGTAATCCCTTTCGATAATGTTAACTAATCAGAATTTTCCAACAGGTCACATGTGCCAGACAAAAAGAGGCATGCCTGTGTAATATTTCAGTCAACGGTGTTTGGGGACATCGCAGTTTAGTTTACGGATTTGGTATCAGTGTCTGTGCCACGGCTAACCTCGGTTCCGTGTTGAAGGGTTAGGATGCAGATCAAAAAACATGGATGCAGTTGGTATGTTGGTGCTGTCTACGGGTGTGGTGTCTGTCAGACTGAGTAGGACTACCAGAACTGTATCACTCAGTCGAGCTTTGGAGAATGAATTTTGCCATATTGTCTGGATTGTCTGCATTGCCGGACCACTTGTGATTCACAAGTGAACAGAATGTGGAAACACGCGCATTTCAATAGCAAAACGAAGTCAGTAATTTTGAACAGTTTGTTAGATAACTTTGATTGTTCTGCTTTGTAGTGTAATAGTTCCACATTGCTATGCCAATGCACCTATGAATGGCCATGCACAAGGTTGGAATTATGACCAATAGTTGTCGTATGTAGTATAATACACAAGGGCAACATTCTTCTTAAGGGGATTGCACTTATCCAGTTTGAAAAGCACAAACCACACAGAAAACTCCATTAGCTGAGGCACAATAAATGTCTTAGTGGGTTCCCACACTTACATTCACCAAATATCAATATGGGTGTCTAAATAATGGCCGTTTCAGTAGGGTAGACCAATTGCTGTGGATCACGGAGTCGATCCAAACACGGGATCGGATTGAATCAAGTGTCTTCTTGATGACTGGTTGCTGAATCGATTGGAATGTGAAATATGCAGATGAAAATATGACACAGGGAACTCCGTCATATTTCCCACTGTTGGATGTACAATGATATTAAATATCCTTAGTATGCACTGCATAGTTCCAGGACTCATATGAACGCGGTGTAGTGCTCCTGTTATGGTTTATAATGTTATTTAAAACAACAACCAAGACGATTATCATAAAGTGTCTAAAGTGAATTGGATGCAAGAAACGGACTGTTGTTGTCAGGTTGGCACGTGTTGGGCTCCAAATGATGATGATGATGGATGCTATCGAAGCAGGGCCAGTGTGGTGATTCAGCATGGAGTTCACGGGACTCCGGATGATGCAGCTTTGCGGCTACATACAATGAGAAGCCTTAGTCAATCAGGACCCCTTTGACTAGGTACCACAAAGTTCGGCTGTGATGGGTAAATGTGATTTAGCAATTGGTATACTGCAGTAGTTTTCGCAGTTAAACTGCTGTGCAAGGCTATTAGGTTGTGGTACAATTCTCTTAGACTGTGATGCAAGGTTCTTAAACCACGGGAAGCACTGTAGTTCAAACAGTTCTCTTTGATCACTGTACCTTGGAGTTGTCTTCGACAGAGTATCTCAGGCCTCCCCGGTACACTACGTTAAGAAAATCATCCATAAAAAGGAATCAGAGAAATTGTTCATCCAGCAACCTGGTCAAGTTGAGGGTTGCCGTTACCTCAAGCGATTTTCCCGCACCTTCATACCCCACCCATTTTGTCTTCTGTAACAATGTTACTGAATACTTTAATCTTTGATTCAACCATTGTTGCCCACTTGAAAATGTCTATGTCCAAAATGATTAATATTCTTCTCCCATACTTAAAAAGCTGAGAAGAAAGAAATAACGGACCTACAAACATGGGCAAGGAAAGCTAGTCAAAAACCCACCAACTTGATCACATCTGAAGTTAAACATCTGAATAAGTTGCACGTATATACCATTTTAGGAAAAGTCAGTTTCAGTAGTATGTGGAAAGCCTCAAAATGCCTCCGTGACAGTAGCCTGAGAAACAACAAAGAAAGTGTTGATGAGGAAAAACTCAACGCTGATTCCAGCTCAGTATCACAGTGTACTTACATGTCAGCATTCAACGACTCATTTCAGCCACCATCTACCTAAACCGTTATGGTCTACCAACAGCGGTGTAAAGTGAAGATGAACGAAACTCCTGGTCCAGATGAGCTATCACCTGTTTACTCTGGGAGTGTGCTGGCGTTCTTTCGATTCCCCTAACCGATTTTTTCAATAATTTTCTATAAAGCTGGGAAATCCCTGAAATTTGAAGACTGGTCAGGATGACGCCTGTCCCCAATAAAAAAACCGGGAAAAGCCGCCCTAAGGCCTGCAATTCTGTGATGATCAAGTTGTTCGACAGGCTTTTGTTACGGTGGATTAAACTGGGGTGTGCGGAAGAGGATACACATCAGTCTGTTTATCGGTCTTCGAGCTCTACACTTGAGGCCGTAGCTCACCTAGTCCTCTCAATAAATTCGACTTTAGACGGCAAATGTAAGACTGTCAGAATGGTGTTTTAGGCTACAAAGACGTATTTGATTGCATTGGTCGATCACTATTGCTCATTGTGCTCTCCTTAATTGGCATTAACCCAAACGTCTACAGGCTAATTTCAGACTACTCCACTGATCGAAGGAATTTCACTTGTTTCAAAGGCCAAAAGTCCTCCCCTCTTCCAGAAGACTCCGATATGTTACTAAATTTTTTTTTCGCCTTTTTTGTTCTTAGTTGTACGTTAAACAATTTCTGATTTGGTCTAAATTTAACGGCTGTAAATAACCCCATGATATAGTGTTGGGACGTGACCTTTAGACACCCGGAAGAACTTCACGAACTCAGGTCAATCTAAATGTTGTAAACTGGAGTTCATCCAACTCTCCTGCACTGAATGCTTCCAAAAGTAAGGATGTATTATTTTCCTTACTTTCTGATGAACCACACAGAGCCCTTACTCACTGGTTTCCTCTCCTATGTGCAAACAACGAACCCATACCAATATCCCTAACGGTTATATATCTGGGCGTTGCACTATCCCATAATCTTTCGTGGTCCAGGAATGTTCAACAGACTTTCGTAAAGATAAAAAGTTGTCATTTTTTCTCTCCTTTTAAGATTACTTTGCGTCCAGAATCAGTTATTTTTAAATTTGTGACTGTATGGCTTCTCCCTCACTGGTGGTACTGGTCTCCAGTTATCTTCCCCGTCCTACTGAAGAAAGATTTTAATTTGATAATAAGATTTGTAAAACACATCTCTAAGGGTAACGGCATATCCAGAGCTGCACTAGTTGATACTGTCACCGATAAACAAATCAATGCTTGTGGCCAGTTTACTTCCATACTACTTTCAGACATACTTCATCCTCCGCACAACGAACTTTCAAAAGTTGTGTCTACATCCCTCGAGCTCTTAAAGTTCCCAGTTGTATTTGTTTGCAGTTCCGTACATCGAACTTCTGTTTTGCCGTATCATGCTCGTTTACCTGTTGATTCAGCGAAGTCAGCATAGACCTACAAAACTGTTTGTTTGGATGAAAATTACCGTTACTTTTGCGTATTTTACTATTCCGTATTTCATGCCCACAGATACAGAGTAAATGCCGGAAATCTGTTTAGTCGGGTGCGTAAAGCAACTACTGACTTGACTTGATTTGAACAATCACATGCATGTTGAGAAAAGAAACGACTGACCCAAGTTCAAACAATCGGTTTTTAATCTCTTTTGACCCCTGTTTACGGCTTCTACCACGGACACTTGACATCGTATACGGGTCACGTAAGCTTTTGCACAAGTGCATAACACACACACACACACATACAGACACAAGATGTGCAGTAGTTGCCGTGGCTAGGAGTTGAACACACCAAACAGCTGAGCCCTCCCAGATTACATGTATATCACCATGCCTACGTTCACAACGCTGTTCTTACGATGACGAGGGAGGAGGCCAAATCTGTTTGTGTTTGGGATGGAGGGGGTGGGGATTAGTTGAAATAATGAAACTAAAATTCAGAACGTGTTGAAGGGTAATCGGCAGCCAAACCAGCCGGACATATGATACAACAACACAGATACGACAGACGAGGACCACCTGAAATACCTGACTATAGATTCACATGACAAAAGCATCAATTGCACCAGCAGTAGCTGTTGGGAGCAGATAACATGGTTTCTTTTGTATGCATGCATATTCCCATTTCATTTATGGAGGGATTATTGCTCAAATGTTCACTGATTCAGAAAGATCTGATGAGGGTAGTGAAGAAAGGGAAATGAAGAAATCACTATTCGATTTCAGTTTCCGTGATATTGGAAGGGGTTTTGCAAATCAGATAACCAGTGTTGTTGTGGTGATTCGAATGCCTTCACACGTGGTCCAGTGCTCTATAGCTTCGTTTCCAGTATCCAACCGACCTGGTGAGACCTGACCTTGGGAGTCAGATCGTGCACATACAGCGAAGTTGCTTTGCTATTGGTCACTCCGTTATCTGCCAATAGCTACTTGCCTCCTTTTGTATATAAGCGAGTTTTTACTAATCATTTCTGATAGGGGGTATTATTGCTGTTGTTGTCTGATCTTGAGAGTTCGTAGTGCATGCAATCTGGGTACGAGCTATTCCATCACGTACGATTCGCCTGGCAGATACAATTCTTACAGTCGTTCATTGCTTCAGTGATGGTGGTGGTAGTGGCTTCTATCCCTGATTATGCATTGTTCATTTGGGTTGTGATAAAATTATCCAATCAGTATGTGGAAGATGTTCATCAAATTGATGCTGCTTGTGCACATGAAACAAATGTTTGTGGGGAAATTCAGTAGCGTAAATTTACATCACTTTAGTATGACGCGCAACGAACAAGGAGGGAACAGTCGGGTGGACAAAACAGCAGGACAAATAGCTAACTATCCTGTACACTCACGTGATCATTCACGTTTGGTGACGAATCTTGGTTTGGGTTGAAACGTAAAGATGAACATAATACAGCTTAGAGTACAAGTTGACGTTTTTATGATTTTCATTTGGAATATTTGATGATGCATTCAATCCGAACAAAGTAGTTGTTCGATAGTGTTTTTATTTGTTACATAAAATGGAAATTGGGAGGCGAAAGAGGTTGTTTACCAGATTAGATGAAGTTGAATTTTGGTATATAAAGCCGGGGGTATATGTGCTTCTACACGAAGCTAATTATAAACCACACCTGAAGTAATGTGTGCAGGCTTGGGTCGAGTACTTTCAGACGGGTATGGATTGATTTGAGAAAGTGCAAAGACTAGCTACTGGGACAGTGGTCGGTTAGAGGACTAAACCCTAGGCGGAGCACCTACGCGACCTAGAGCTGGGCCTCATGCGGGGATATCTGAAGGAAGAACTCAGTGCTGTATGCGGGCTTTCAGGGGTAAACCGGTAGACATTTCTCCCATATTTCAGAGTAAGATACAAGAGGTACAGTTCAGGGTTACGAAGAGGCTGCTCAGAGTTGCGGCTAAAGACCAAAGTTGTTTTGCTAACAGGGCCAGTGGAACCAGCTCTCCTGAAGAGGCCGCCAATAACAGAGCTGTGAAGGCACTGAAAAAAACGGCTGGGGATAATATTCGCCCAAGTAGATTGGCGAACGCTGAGACCCAGAAGCTAAGCAACACTTACTCTCACTTTTCCGCACTTGGTACTACACCAAACTCTGCTTATGATTAGTAAACTTTCGCGCACTGTTGTAGGTTGTGGTTGGCCACTCAAGGTTCGGTGCATGCTGAAGTGAGACGAACTGAACTAATACAACACCATAGAATGTTCATTTCGCAGTCGACATCGGTGAAATTTTATTCCGACTTGATCAGTTGAGTGAGCAGTCGATCCTGATTGATTTGCCAGAATGAGTCACGTGAATCGCAACCTATGCTTGATCAAGAAAATGATTTATGCACTCCGAGGGGTGAATATTTAGTTGTGGCCATTAAAAATTTCCTTTAACAATGTTACTTTCGAAATGGTTCTCGTTGAAGTGAAGTGATATTGGTATAACCCACTGACCCGAACTATCAGTTGCTCTACTGAAGGAACAATATCTACGAAAGGGATTACTTAGTATATGTAAATTTTCACCTTGGCTACAGTTTTGGTGTCTACACTTAATTAAGTGCTTACACCATTAATGTTGCCCTGGGGCAAAGGAACAATCAGCTTCATTCTAGTGAACGATTCGTGTTTAGTTGATAACTTAGCATTATTTTAACTGATGTATAGAATGGGGAACACATAGTTCTTTTCCATTAGTTGGCAGGAATCCAGTCAGGCGAGATTTCCATGTGATTTATGAGCCTCACCAGGCTGTAGTAGACATCAGTGCCCACGTGATTGGATGATAACGCCCAGGCGTTTCCTGGGTAAAATTAATTCGACGTACAAACTGATTGCGTCTATGAAGGCCATGATCATGGTAAGAATTACGTACCTTTCATATCAGACAGCCTTGGCCTGATTACCCCGGTGTAGTGATTTAGCAAGTATGATGTGACGCGGCCAGATACAGCCTCTTAGCTACGTAACCTGAGAAGCTTCAACCAGTCAGAATCGCCAAAGGCAGGTGCAACGAAAGTTTGTTGTAATTGGCCAACTTGCAATCTGTCGATTATTTACTTAGATTTATCATATTTATGCAAATCAGTTCTGCAATACAATCAACGCGCAGCAGACTTGATCTTCTTGCTACTTCTGTTTGCCTAATTCCGGGTTGGATTAATTTCAGAACGTGGTATCGGTTCGGGTATAGTGAATACTAAACTCAGTGAGAAAGGAAACACGAGTTGCTGAAACAGAATGGTCCAGTGAGAGTTTCTTTCGGAGGGGTTTCACAAGGCAATGACTGTGCTAGCACAAACCGATAAAAGACTTCATTGAACTATACGTGTTAAGGTGATCAGTCACAATGAGCGTCAGTGGACATCAGCTACGGCGTGAATTGGACTTATTTCTGATCGCACTACAGCTATCTCCTACGAAGATGTTCGGTTATATTGTAACGGGGAATGCTGGGGTAACAGAACGACGTGAGTATCAGGGCGAACGGACGAAGCAACCAAGGGCCACAGACAAAAGAACAGACGACGAATATGTCGGAGGCTTCCCGAAGCAGACAAAGGGAGGCATACGGACTAGCAGAGGGGAAGCAACGGGATCACCAGCAACCAGCAAGATAGCCCAGGTATGGGGCTGCCGACCAAGCTGTCAGCTGGGACCATCGGACTAGCCGAATAGAAATGATGTCCGAGAGGAGCAAGCTATCGGCCACGGGTAGCTGGCGAGAACGCAGCCGAAACACTCAAGCAGCCGCAAGAGCAATGTTGGTGCCGCGCGGTCTGAAAAAGGGACTATATAAACAACTGTATGTGTTTCGTGGACTTAACTTGTTTAGCCGTTGAAGTACACGTATCCTACCATATGTTGTCGTCCTTGTTACTATATGAGATACGGTATTCTCGTAAGTCCGATTCCTGACACTTAACCAGCGTATTTGAGATCGAACTCATCCTGAGTGTCTCCGGTCTAATTGTTCAGGTTCCTTCATGAGGGTGTTGACATGTTCCCGGCTTGTCCTGACATCTCGGTGATCCATCAATACATCCATAGGTATGGAATCAGAAGAGCGTTCCTGTGAAAATCGTATCTAACCGACCAATCGTACGTATTAAAATAACCTGGACCCGGACTACGCGCACCGGAAGAACGACAAAACCATACAATCACAGCAAGGATGTATTCTGTTACTTGGTTGATGCTTACTCGTTTACGCACGAAAATAGGTACGCACTGATTGTCATATAACGGGCTGACTAACCACAAGGTCACTTTGCTGTATCTACACGATCTAACAGTTATGGCCTGAATTCACCTGATTGATTGGTTACTGGAAATGAAGCTATAGCGCACTGGATCGCGTGTGAAAACAGTCGAATCACTACAGTTCCTCTGAGTAGTACAGGAGACCTCCAGGTCCGAGACGGTTGACATGCCCTGATCTTATACGTGACTGCTCTGTCTCGTTTTACAATCTGCCCGGGAATCCAGCACCCCAGACCGCCGTGGATATTGCGCACATCAACTCGATCTCCAGTTTTAAACGCTTTGACATTAGCTTGTGTATGAGTACGTGACTCGGTAGTATCTTGAACAACTGGGATCATGGAATCTAGGGATAGTCTCGTTCGTCTGCCTAGAAGCAATTCAGTAGGAGATATCCACTCTGAAGTAGATGGTTTAGGGGTCGAATGGTATGTAAGGAGGAAAGCATTGATTGACTATTGTCGTTTACCTTCCCCTTGTGAATTCATCAGTGAACGTTTAAGCATGTCAACTAACTGTTCTAATTGGCCATTCGATGGTGAGGAACGAGAGTGGCGAAAGTCTTTTGAAGCATAAAACACTGCAAACTGTGAAGATGTAAAATTGTGGACCATTATCTGAAATGAAACCTTCGGTATACGAAATTGAGCAAATATTCTACTTAAGTTTGCAAGTACAGAGGTTGTGGTTATATCAGACATGAGAATAACTCCGGGCAACTTACAGTACGCCTCGACAATGACTAAGTGGTACATGCCGTCTGTCAAGGAGTCGGAAATCTCCCTGAAAACTCGTCATCCGCGAGGTTGCAGTCCACATTCTTTAAACCCATGGACAGGGTGTTTTGTGAATACTAACCAATGACAAGGCCCACATACCCTATACATCAATGGAGCCGTCGTGCATGTGCCCATGGACCAATCAGACCATCACACGCTACTGTTCACATCGACCATCGACAGACTACCTACTGTTTACCATTCATACCAACCTGCCATGCAATCAGATGTACGAAACACTGTGAACCGACTTAACCAATCGCATTTGCACACTATGCCGGAGAATCAATATCAATGCCATGTTTCCATGTATTCCCTGTCTCATGTAATATTAAGTGTTGATTTTTTGGTTATACTTGAATACTGTTCTCGCACTTGTTGGTGGGTACTTCTCTGTTGGGATTAAACGATCGAGGAATCACTGACAGGGGTAATCCAGAGGTTTACGCACCGACACAAAACCCTCAACGAGTCCAGTGAAGTCAACGAATGCGAGACCAGAGAGCCACTGAAGAGTGCCATGATTGGGGTGCATTCGTAGGTAGTTCACCTGCCAATGAACAGCTGTGGCAGGTTTTTACTACGTATTCAGTTTGCTGATTAATAAATGTTCAACGCTCGTTACTCCGCGCGAGCGTTTTTATGCGTCCGATTCCAGGGTGACCATGGTGAAATTGTTTAACACCGCTGACTACAATGTCTGTGGTACTCGCTCACCGAATATAATACATCCTTGCTCAATGAATAAAGCCAAAGTGCTCTTGAAGTACTTTGGACAAGCTTTGATGTTAAGGTTGCAGGGACAACCTGTTCTAAGATAAAGCAACACATCCTTCAATAACCTATCCCTTATTGTTTTGCGCTGGATTGGTGACTGGTGGACCAAGCAACGAATCTTCGTAAATATAATATGCTTCAGAATCAACGGCAATCGATGCAACAATGCTATTCTTGTCAAGAAAACGACGGCTATCGTCAGCTATTAGCCTGGAGAGAGCATCGATGTGACCAAAAGTTGTCCTTTTATGATAAGTAATTCAAAGTCACAACCTAACAACATTGTGGACCAAAGCTGCAAGCGATCTGCAGCGTGCTTTGATACCCCCGTCTTCAAACCAAAGATATATGAGTACGGCTTGTGATCAGTCATCAGGGTAAATTTTCTTCCATATACCATCTTATAAAACATTCTGAGTGTGAAAATCAGTGCCAGCTCTTCTCTTTTGATTTGACTGTAATTTTTTTCTGATGCTGTGTGTGATCTAGAGAAAAAGTATACCACCTTGCGATTGCCATTGGGAAATTCGTACAAAAAACGGCCCCAATTCCATACTCGGAAGCATCAGCGGCTACAATCATAGGCAACTTGGGATCATAGTAGGTGATGAGTATATCGAACGTGAGAACTCTTTCGATGGTGTCAAATGCGTTTTGATATGCTGATGACCAGTACCAACCAGTGTTTAGGATCGGCGGTTTGTTCAAGGGAGCTCGTAGTTAGTACATCTGTGGTACAAAATAATGATAGTAGTTTACAAGTCCGAGGAAGGACGGCAGTGTTTTTGATTAGCTGGAGCGGGTATTTTATCTTTAGCAATTGAATCCGGTCTTCTACCATTAGTGGTCATCAGCGATCGACCCGAAGTAAGTGATACTAGTTAGTCTAAATGAACATTTCTGAAGCTGAACTCGGAAGCCATACTCGGAAATCATCTGCAGGGTCATAATTAAGTGCTTTATATGTTCATCTGTTGTTTCGCTAACCTTAATTGTGTCATCTAGGTAAGCCATTACAAATTCTAGACTGGCTAATATCGTGTCGATTATCTGTTGAAAAATTTCTCGGGGGCATTGAACACAAAAAAACAAACGATTGTAGTGATACCGACCCTTGTGAGTGTTTGCACTAAGCAAATTGCACTCGTCTTCAACTTCAACTTGTAGGTTGCAGTAAGCGAAATCGATTTGAGAGATTATTTTACCACTGTTCAAGTTGACAAACAAATCATCTGGTACAGGTAGTGGATACTGACATGTCTCAAAACATCGGTTCAGTCCCGTTGGAAAATCTGCACAGATCCTGGTGGCGCCACTCGTCTTTCTGACTACTACGATGGTGCCACCCACGACGGGCAGTTAAGGAGGGCGATGACTCCCAGTTGCTCCAGTCGGGCCGTCTGGCGGTCAACAAGCTCCACTGAGGCGTAAGGCACAGGCTGTTTGGGGAAAACACTGGTATGATGCCAGGACTTACATGCAAGAATGCTTTGGAACTGCGTCTCGACCTTGATATCTTCGTGTTGTCCACTTTTGGCTGCATTGAAAGCAGCTGGATTAAAATTTCGTTCTGTTCTTGTAGTTGCTTGAGTGGCTACCGCATGAATTCCATTAGAATGGCCATTATCCATTGTCGACAGAAATGGTTATAACGGATAGCCCTGGCGCGATTACCCTAGTCAGAAGTGAAACACGAGTCGCATGTGTTTACCAGCTCTTATCAGCAGCAACGTCAATTCCTCTATTTGGAACGGAACCAAGTTGAATGACCCGGTGCACCTTCGGAAATGCGCACAGCCAGGAGCCCTTTTCCTCCAAGAAACCTGTCTTCTTGTAGATGTTAATGGCCATATTATTATTCTAGAAGGCTTCATTGGTTATCGCTCCAATCGTCGTGTCCCGTACGGCGAGCGAGGTGGTGGAGTCATTACATGCATTCATGAAGATTGTTGCTAATATGTGATAATTCTATCTACGCTGCCAGTCGAACGTAACGAAATAGCTCGCACTCGGTCTACGCGCTCTGGGGACCGACAAAACCAGACAAGAAGAGCAAGAATATATATTGTCACATTTTGTTGGTACTAGCTTGTTTACATACAAAACGAGGTATGTACTTATTGGCAGATAACGTGCTGACCAATCACAAAGTCTTTTTCGTGAATCTACACGATCTAAAAATTAGGGTCCGCATTCGTCTGGCTGGTCAGGTACTGGAAATGAAGCTGTAGTGCACTGGACCGCGTATCAAGGCACACAAATCAGTGCAAGAACTATATTTACACTCTACATCCCGTGCACCAAAGCAAACCATCGATCTGTCATTGTTGCAAACGTCTATAAATAGAAAACACGAGTAGTAAACAAGCTCGTTTTCGGTAACATCATCCTCGTGGCTAATACAGTTACATTTATAGGTAAGAAACGCATAGATTATGAACAACGTTTGTGTTAAAATGTCCAATTAATGAGTTCGAGCTCTTCTCCGTCACGTTCACCACAACTCTCGTGGAATTTATTGAAGCTTTGTTTTACGTACTGTACGAAGATTTCAACAGATTCGACGTTAGCTTTTTACCGCAGTGGGATCATTAAAAATTGTGAAGTTTCCTACTGTGAATGGATGCAAAATTTGACCTATTTTTTGGAATAACAAAAATCTGTTTCGAGTAAAGAGTCGCTCGCATATTGGGACTTCCGATTACGCAATTGCTGAAGTTATTTCCACGATCTATAGCAAAAACAACCGCTAATTGCGTACGCAGAGCCGTGATCGTAAACATAGAAGACTAAAAACATGACACTGTTTCCTCCGCGAGACTCCGGGACAAGACTGTACGGTCAATTTGGGTACATTCTCACATTCAGATTCGTCGAAATACTGTGATCTACTGAGTAACTATTTAAACTTCTGCTACGACAAATTTTGTCCATGAAAGACCTTTTACATTCTAAGCAATCAGTTCTCCTCCCCTTTCTAATGTTTCCCGCAAAGTGTCTGGAAAATATTACCTGGCGCCGCCTATCCACTTCACGACGATCTTGCCCGGTACCTTTCAATTTCTTATGCTCCGGCAAGTTACGAACACTTGTTTGCTCGTAAAAAAGCTCATAAATGCTCTGTTATCCCCTATCTTACGCGATTCCCTAGCAAGCATGACTGAACTATTTCAGAGTTAAACGCCATGCTTCTTTTTATTGCTTTTATATATGATCATTCACGATTGTAACAGCTGAATATTCACCTCTGGGGGTGCATAGAGCATTTACATGACTTGACTGAGATTTATTTTCCAATGGTTTTACAAGACGAAGACGATGCGAGTACAAATCAATGGAAACATTGGATTGGGTGATATGTGTGAAGGCGACTGAAAAGGACTGATTTGTGATCTCGTCACGGTATCGCGTTCTTCTTTATCATCGTCAATCCTTTCACAATCATGCATGCACGAATCGTATTGTGCGACCTTGTTTTAGAGCAAACGAGTGCGAGTGAGACCACCATGATTCACTAGACTGTCGCCAATCTCTCTCTTTCTGACACATACCTAGGGGATTAAAGTACGCACCATGTATCCTGTTTGCCCAGCGGATACCAAACGATCAAAAGATCAAGCGATCAAGCGCCAGTGACCACCCACTTCGACCGCGCTGCAAATGGGATGGCAGCGGACCGCTTGCGGGAAAACTGTCGTGCCGTCTAGTCTTGTAAAATACTAAAGCGCTGATAAGCTGAGCTGACATCTTCTGGTGAATGCTCGCGGCCTGATGGGATAGGAGTTGGAAGCGAAGTATTTGCATGTTACAAATTAAACACGCCAAGGGGGTGGGGGAAAGTGGCGGACAGAATAGTTTTCCGTCTTAATGATATGATTTCGTAGTTGCATTACAATACCGGTTCACGAAACAGACTGTTTGTTTACAAAATCCCTCTGATACAAACCGTACTTTCCACACATCATCCTTATTTTATATCCTTGTATCAAAATTAATTCGATACTTCATTATTTTAATTGCTTTAGTGTGAACCTGATGACTGCACATGATTCACAATGAAATAAAGTACACCAATTTGCTGCGAGCCCATTCGAATACCTTCCAGAACCTGATGTGACGCATTTTTGTTGCTAATCCCCTTTGGTGGACCGAACATCTCCCTGGCCTTATTGCTGCTGATTTCCTGTCTTAGAAAAATCATTGCGGATTGATATTCACCGAATGAGACAGTTTTCTAGCCAATGCTCACGTAAGCATCGAAAGGCTCCTAGTCATCCACAATCACTCCCACTGTAAGCGTGACTTCATCGACAAGATCGCTCCCTCAGGTCAATTGAAGCTTGTCCACACCGGGGTTCCGAGGTCAACACATTTGGTCATCTTGACCACGGTCTGTGTAAAATCTAGGTAATCGTGTCCATGGCCTGACGACCACTTTTGGACATACCAGTGTGCGCGCATGCATAACTGGAGGTTTGAATTTATATTTTTGCTACTGTGAACGGTAGCAGTAGCTAGAACTCGAATTCAACTGATATCGGCCGGGGAAAATACGCCGGATTGCCCCATGAAAAGAAAATCTACGACGCCGGGATTTGTTAACCATAACTTCCATAATGCTTCATTTAGCTGACAAGTGGTCGCATGGAGCCTCCAACCTAATCTGGTAACCCGGTTAGTGGTATGTCAACCAATGTAAACCTGCTTATTGTGAACAGACCTGGCACATTGATCAAGTTTTCAACATCCTGCATGAAACACCCGAGGAAATCACCATGTATGAAATATTTGATTAGTAAAATGTTCTTTATTGATAAATAATCTATCGGTTGCCTGCTTTCCGTTTCATCTTGCATATTCACATTGATCTCCTGAATGTGTGAGATTTCGATGAATCTAATTCATTTGGAACAACTTCATCGATTTCCTGGTTGCTCCCTCTCACCAGCAACAAAACTCGATAATCAAGACAATCACAAATAACAAAAAGCATGGACAGAATTACGAATAGTAGCACCAAGTCCATGAGTAAGAGCAACAAATACAATAGAGGCAATATTTCTGTCACGCAGTCATATGTTCTTGTTTATTTCAAAGACTGGATGGATTCCTTGGACACCACCATGGAAGCACGATACGCCCCATATGGTTAAGTGCATTGATCTGGTTTTTAAATTCCCCGCTTTTGAGTTATACCAACTTCTCACTCATGATATCCCGCGTTTTCTCAAGAGGTTGATAATTATACTCAGTCATGAATTTTTGTTAGACTGGTTACATTCTGTACATTCTGTCCTACCCATGAACCCCCGTGCATTTAGAAAGTGTGTTCTATCTCGTATCAACAGATACTTCCCATTATACCATGGGCTGGGACAAGACGGCTTTCCAGATCCCACTTACACTCGTCCAAGTCTAACTCAACATGTCTTACAATTTCTTCGTGGGACTTCTTCCTTATGCCCGTATTGATCTTTTGTCTTTTGACTGTGTAGCACACAATCCGTTGCACGGATAACTACCTTTGGCTATTGCCCGGACCTCACTAATTTAGTCAATTTAGTACCAAGAAAACGGAATTTCATACTTAAGTTTAAAAGCACTACTGATTTGGAGCAGAGAAGTGCTGTAATTTCACACATAAATCTGACCAGAAGTAAATACAAACAGCGTTTGTAATGTTTGACTGAGGTGATGAACGAATACAACCCACTAAATCAGGGAAAACATGTATGACATTTATGCATGAGGAAGAACACAACAACAACAACAGCAGCAACAACAACAACAAAGAACCGATGAGTTTCTTAAACGGAGTTCGCGCAGACCATGATTATTCAGTAGAGCACAACAAGTCTCGCCTTCCTTCCAAGGTAAGGAGTTTAGAGTATTTTTCGTTTCCCATAATTTCGTTTTAGCAATATGGCAATCTGAGAGCGAAATAATATGCTGACGTGCGTCTGCGAGTTTGAGAAAAAAACTCAACACTCCGTGAGATTTCACACATCCCTACGAGCGGACAAAGACGAGCAGAAGGAGTAACTAAATAAAAAATGTGGGAAATAAACAAGTAACTAGATATATCAAGCGAAAGTTCCACATGGTCAATAACACGTTTTTTCTCGTCTTTTAGGATCATACGATAAAGCATGATTGTAACTGCCCGAGGTGGAACCAGAAGACACACCAACTAGCACTGAAATATATTGCTACCTTAGCACACAAAAATGCGGCATTTGTGTAGGCCCAAAATACGTAACGGAAGGCATATGCACACAGGTATTGATCATGGGTAATCACCAGTGGGCCCAAATTTGCCCAACATTGCTACTGGTTGTGAAAGCAGTTAACGCGCTTTAGATATGCCTGCTACGAGATTCAATATCCAGGGCTGCACTAAGATGAGTCATCCACGCATGGTATATTTATCAGTGTGTGGGAAGGAATGAGTACCGATCGGAGTTCATAGCGTGTTAATCGTAAGAAGTACACCCCTGGAGCTTCGAATTTCTAATGTACTACTGAAAACGGCAGCAACAGTTAAACTTTGACTTTTCAGAATTCTCGCGAGAAAAATTGCATGGCCTTGTCCGTTTGAGAAAACAATGAACGACAACAGAATTTTGCAAATTATACATGCAAAGGTGCTATGTTTATCACAGAGTAACCAGGAAAAAGCTACCTACGTAAATGGAGTGGACCGTTAGTGGTATATAAGCCTACATGAACTTGTTCATTATGAATAAACGGACTATGTTAGTCAATTTCGTAGCGCCTTGTATAGAAAGCCCGAATCGAATAGCAGCTCATATAGTATCTGATGCGTGGTGTCATCCACTAGCAAAGCTTTCTCCCCTACTCGTTTGCAGTCTATTCTCGTATATTCACTTTGGTCTCTTGAATGTGAAAGACTTCAATAAATCTAGTTCAGTTGGAAAAACTATTAACGGTTATTGGATTCTGGTTGTTCTGATTGCTGCTTCTCAGCAGCAACCTAACTAGGAAATCAGAAGCCAGTGCACATGCGTGCAACAACAAACACACACACACACACTCACTGTTACACTGCCCACGCATATTTACAACCGATTGTAAAACTAGTCTTAGAAAAGCTTACCCGTGGTGACCGAAACTTCGACAACCTACCAGCTATTTCGACTACTCTGTGTCATTTAACAATAAAATTTCACCGTAGCTTTTCACATGACGCATCGATTTTTCCATAAACTCCGAACCGACCTCGGTTCTGACACATTAAGTAGGTAGTACCCGAAAGACTGTGACATGCAGGACCTACAGCATAATGCTAATATGCCCCGACCAGTGGGGTGTCTCCGAACACCTGGTTAACCAACTTCAGTCGACCTGTGGTTACATTTCTCCCTTGCTAGAGCGTTGTCCGAACCGAAGATTAGAGGTTTCGTTGTGAGAAAACTTTCTACGTAAGAAATCCAGATCAACCTAAACAATTCGTCATTGGTGCCAAAATGCTGCCTAAAGGTCACAAACGGCCAGAAGTATACAACCGGGCAGAAATATTTCGTGCAGCAGGTGACGAGTGAGCCATGTCGAAAGACAGCGACAAATGCCCACGCATATTTCAGCCACCATAAATATGCACGGGCAGTGTAAGAGGGTGGGTGTGTGTTTGTCGTTGCACGAGTGTGCGTTCACTTGTATGCGCTAACTGCAATACACAGACAGCGGTAAGATTATCTCCGGGATTGTCCTAGTGCCCCGGACAGCACGATTAAGTACGACCAGAAGACCATTTCGGAGCTTAAACGTGAAGATGTTCAGGCATACTGACCTAACATTGACGGGAGCAGCTGCATCGCTAAGGGTGAACTGTGCACGGTGAATATAGACAAAGTGTATTGGGAGATTCATCGTTTATGAGAAGTACTGATATGGATTGACGAAACGAAGTGATAATTACGGAGGACGTTGGAATACCAGTGGGTTCATTCGTATCCAGCTTTCTTAAAGATTTAGGTCGGTAGTGATTGGAGGACGATACATGAATTATATGGTCCGAAGGAATTATGATAAACACACAACTAGAGCTTGTTTTGACCACTTAGAAATAGCTGCAGGTCCATAAATAGGTGCGAATGAACCAGCTAGTTATTTCAATGATAATGCCAATGTATTTGATGGTCGCAGCTCACCAGCCGTTAGGGCTTTCCAGTCCCTCCATTGTTGACACAGCTTTGCTTCTGAGTGGTTGAATGGTGCCCCCTGTAAGGTGTATAAGTATGGATGCTAACCACTGCCAAGTTTTATACTAAGATGAGTGTGTGAGCAGTAGTTTGACAGGCAATTCTATTTTACCTATAGATTTGAAATTAATAGAACATAGAAGGATGTTGTCAACCAGAAATCTCGGCGATTACACGGCCCAACAGAACTGTATGATTTTATCACAATTTCACTACCATTCATTTCAGTTTTATGAAGTGAAGTTAAGTGGAGTAGAATTTACCAGCGTATCCAACATTCTTCCAAGTTACTGGAACTACTACCTAAATGTAATTATCGAAAACTCTCTCAATACCAGACAACGAGAACTGTGTCCAAAGCTGAGCTAACCACCGTTGATCGTGCGAACAACACTAGCAGTTACAGTCCATTCTTCCAGAACTATCCAACGTGATTACCATACCCATTTAAGATTCTGACGAAATTAGAGTCAGGGAGTTAACAGTTGTTAATAACATGCAAATATTAGTTTCATCGAGTATGCCGGGTATTGGACAAAATAGTATAACCATGTTCAACCCGCAGTCAGACTGGTGGTATTGAACTTACTACGCAAGCTTTTAACACTTATCAAAAGCTATATGAACCATTTTAGGGTAAATACCGTTAAGTGGGCGACCCATAAATTAGACTAAATATGCTGAGGTGGACCATTCCACTTGAGTAGTTTTCTTGTGTCGGACTTTCACGACACTCATACAACCAGTGATCATAGCCAGGCAGGAAGATACGACAAGGAGGCTTCTGTATTCATACAATTTAGCCTTCTTCCTACTTTGTCAAGCTGGTGATCATTCTGACTACTTAGTTAGGTTGATGCTGAGAAGCTGCAATCAGAGCAACCACAATCCAATAACCGTTAATGGTTTTTCCAACTGAACTAGATTTGTAATTGAGTAGTAAGAGACTAAATTTGTATAATATGATTCATCATGCAGCTTCAACGCTCAACTTACCATTGAAAATCATGGTAGCTCGGTACAGCTGTTTCATCCTTGTTGGGAATCATCAGCAGTGCACATCCACCGAGCCCCCACGGGGACTCGAACCCGGGGTGAACGATTGTGAATCGAACACCTCAACCACAAGGCTATCCGGGCTGGTTCTCAACGGTTTGTTCAACATCTACACTACATGATATAGCACCCTTCCGTCACTGGCTTTGAACGGTAACAACCCGCTTCCCGCACAGAGTTGAAGCTGCTTGATGAATTATATTATACAAATCTAATCTCCTACTACTCATTTGCAAATAGTAACCGAGCTATGTAGGTTGTTCATAAGGGAATGCCTTCGTTGTACTTAGGCCCCTACAGAGAAGTCATCCATCATAGGAGTCGATCGCTGTGTGGGAAGCGGGTTGTTACCGTTCGAAGCCAGTGACGGAAGGGTGCTATATCATGTAGTGTAGATGTTGAACAAACCGTTGAGAACCAGCCCGGATAGCCTTGTGGTTGAGGTGTTCGATTCACAATCGTTCACCCCGGGTTCGAGTCCCCGTGGGGGCTCGGTGAATGTGAACTAGGTTTATTGAAGTCTTTCACTTTCAGGAGACCAAAGTGAATATACGAGAATAGACTGCAAACGAGTAGGGGAGAAAGCTTTGCTAGTGGATGACACCACGCATCAGATACTATATGAGCTGCTATTCGATTCGGGCTTTCTATGCAAGGCGCTACGAAATTGACTAACATAGTCCGTTTATTCATAATGAACAAGTTCATGTAGGCTTATATACCACTAACGGTCCACTCCATTTACGTAGGTAGCTTTTTCCTGGTTACTCTGTGATAAACATAGCACCTTTGCATGTATAATTTGCAAAATTCTGTTGTCGTTCATTGTTTTCTCAAACGGACAAGGCCATGCAATTTTTCTCGCGAGAATTCTGAAAAAGTCAAAGTTTAACTGTTGCTGCCGTTTTCAGTAGTAACATTAGAAATTCGAAGCTCCAGGGGTGTACCATTTCCCAATGAACACTGAACAAATGAACTTTGATTGGTCTAAATGGGTTTTTGTTTGGCTGACCGTCCTTTGGACTCCACATTTCACTCAGAAACCTCGGGCCATCCGACCAACCTGCACTCGGATAAACATACCAAATGCGAAGCAGGTTTTAAATGGAGGGTACATTGGTCCTTTCCTGTGAGGAAGACCTGATTGGTGGGAGGCATCCGCTAGGGGGTTAATGGGGAAGGTACCGTGTCTTCATTCAAAGCTGTCGGACATTCCTGGTTTTCATAGAGGAAGATTTCTAGACAGGCTTACCTTCGTGATTCGGATCATCCCGGACAGTAGGTGGTAGCGCAGGGATAACACACTCCTTCGAGGTTCGAGGGCCTGGGTTCAAACCCTGGGTATGGGGGAGGTTACTCACCATTGATAAGCTCTAACGAGAGCGAAACACGAGTCTGGTGCCTCCAAATGCGGGTTGGTTGGATGACCCGAGTTTCGTGAGTGAAAGGTGGAATCCAAAGGACATAAATATATACCGGCTTGAAACTAAGCAAGGTGCCAAAGGAACAACAACTATCCCAATACAGTAAAATAGACACCTAGTGCGAGAAAAAAATGCTGACATAGTTTGTAGTTTATGCTGCCCACTGTTAATGGGACAACTCGAAGATATTTTCAGTATTGCCCATGAATCATTTCACGACTAATGAATATACTATTCATCCAGTTTTCCTTACATATTCAGTGAGGATTGAGAACCTAACGGACAACACAGATACCAGCACAATCAGATGTCTTTGTCAACAGGCCTCCACTTGATGCACCAGTCACTAACCATCTCTGTTCTACAGTTTGTGCAAATTACTTAGAAAGGGAAGGAATTCAAGAACGTAAGGAACAGACATAAGAATGTGGGGCTTTAATAAGAAAAACATACAAACTAGTCCCTACTGAAGTAGATTCAACGCCTTATCCTCTCATTCATACTGTGCCCACTAATGAACTGATAAGCTATACTTAGTCAAAAAATTTATCGTAAACGAACGGAAAAGTGTGCCTTAAAATCCAGCACAAAACATGAAAATGTCGGGAAACCATTCGCCCCAGGGAGCTATTGTTTTGAAAAAGTTTCTGGTATTCAGAACGAAATGTGGATTTTTTTCTCCTATCAAGTTTCGACAATTAGTATAACCGTATTCATTCTAGAATTGAACGAAACCTTTCAGAATCTCTGTTAGTTTAATTAACATTGCATGGATGCCATATATTAGGTTCTAAATTGGTACCGTCAGTCCAGAATAACCTACAAACAGAGTCTTTATCCGAATATGAGAAATGAGCTGTTTCGAATGCACGCGTTTCGAACTACACTACACTCACTGCGTGACCAACATTTTTCAAGTGTCCCAATAGGAGAGAATGGAGTCAAGTGTAGAAATTTAATAAAACACAATCAGTTTAGTAATTCCATCCATTGCTATGATGACTGACATCATCGCGGTGTTGTAAGTGTGACGTCGAATTCTTTCGGGGGAAAGTTACTGCGCATTCCATTTTCTACTCCGAAGGACATGCATGATAGAATAGTGAGAATTGTATGAACAATATTGGAAGATTTTGGGCTGTTTTTCGTCAGTAGAAAACGCGCACCCAATAAGAATTTATAGTGAAATTATCCCTAAGTGAGACTTCTTTTGCGAGATTATTCTCGACCCCTTCGTCAAACTCGAATGAGCGAGAATTCTTATTTTGCCAGCATTCTCCAACATTCCCGCTTCCTCAGCACTAGTAGTACTCTTCTATTTTGAAGACACCAGAAATCATGTGATTCTATTCCAACCATGTTTTGCTGGCTTCTTATTTACTTTTTCAGTTTAATCAGTAGGGGCTTCTTGATTCAGGGAGTTCATGCAATGTTGAAACATACCATATACCAGTATCCGTTGGTGATCGCTCAGCTTGGCTTTTAGGTCGCAGAGGTTTCATCATCAGTGCGCGCGTCATGATGTCACCTCGACTTGTGATGGAATATCTGCGACCTAAACGCCAAGCTGAGCGATCACCAAAGGATACAAACCATCAACCTGAGCTACAGACAACATTAATTTTCAAAATCATTTGATACTATTTACCTTTGACGTACCAGGTTCCACTTGAAAATAGAAACACTTGAACTTGTTCCCGGTTTGTGCGGGTTTGGGGCCACACACACACACACACACACAATTGAGCAAATAGTTCCTTTGTTGGTATGAAAGACCCATGGATAATAATAGATATTCCTCGGTGAAGAATATTCAGAATCATTCTTCTTCTGGTCAGCAAACATAATCGGGAAACAGTAGAGAAACAGATGAAAAAGTCGTTAAATGAAAAGAGAAACAGCCATTTGTTTAACGATCAGATGAGCTGTGTAATTTTTCGTACTTAAGGAGATGTTCAGCAAATATATATATATATATATATATATATATATATATATATATATATATATATATATATATATATATATATATATATATATATATATATATATATATATATATATATATATATATATATATATATATATATATATATATATATATATATATATACCGTCTGCATTGTAAGAGGTTCACCTCAAATATGCGTCAATGGTAGTTCATACTGGTTGACTAACTGTGGTCAAAAGGCCTTCTTTGTGGAATTCAGACTATTCTGAGGCTGGTTCGAATCCTGACGACTAGGTCAATGCCACTCCGAAATTGATAGTCTCTAGTTGGCCACAACCTCTTTCCTGAAATCATGTACCTTTGCTATGGGATAGAAACTAATTAGGGAAAGAATAAGTATTTGACAGAAACTAAATCAGCTACGGTTTCCTTACAAAAAGTAAACCGATCGAGAAAGTGTAGATACGCTTTCTAGGCTTTTAGATACATTTTGGGTTAAACACACAGGAACCGAGAAGTCACAAATCTGCTACAGAGTACTAGAGGAAAATATTCAAATCCTGGGTTTTGGACGAAATTTAGATGAGATAGCCGCATCATCGACATATTTAAGTAGACGTGTCAGAAACCTGGTTAACAGGTAACTGATGGAAACGGAAAACAACTGGGTGGGCAACAGAGCTCTCCGAAGCAGTAGTGAATTACTCGCGAGAGATCTGAATATTTCCAATCTCAATCACGTGCTCTGAATTCTGTTGGTAAGATAATCGGATAGCCATGCCAACAGGAGATTGAGACAACTGAAAGCCTCGAGTTTACGAGGCCAGGGGGCCATGGAATAGAGTCAAAAGAGGCTGATAGGTTTAGGAAGGTAAGCCACACAAAATTCACTGACGCTTTCAAATATTCAATTTCGTGATCGTCTACGGGAGCTAAGATCGGTGCAGACTAGCTCAAAACATATCCAGCACATTTCGTTTCTGGAAGCAACTTAAACAAAACGGTTCATATTTAGATTATAGTTGAAATTGACATCATTACTATTACTTGACGAATAACCATCCTCGTGGCTTATTGGCCATTGTTCCGAGTGCTTGATTTTTCCATCACGTACGATACCATAAGATAACACTGAAGACACGGAAAAAATCAGCTCTAGTTTCGACAACCAATCTGTGGTGTCCCGTAATCAGCGGGCATCACGTAGCATGACTGCACAGACGAACGTGTGTTTAGCAAAAGCGTACGACAAACGTGAGTGTAGGCATGCCAACGAAGGCGCAAGCAGATAAGTGAGCAAGTCCGCGGACCACAGTCACGTGCTAGCGAAAACACATGCCTAGTGCGCGGTTGGATCAGACCACGCAAGAACGGAAGACACGAGAAAACGCGATTGGTCAGCGCAGTCCGGAACGGAACATGACCAGTATCAACCCTGTGTGCGTGTATGCGTGCATGTGTCCATGTGCATGGAGTAGGAATGAATGGTCTGAAGTGTGTGCGTGCGCCGGGCAGTCTGACTGAGCACGTGACTGCTTAAACCAAACACAACACACACATGAGCAGCTGATGAGGATATATATATATATATATATATATATATATATATATATATATATATATATATATATATATATATATATATATATATCCAAATGGTACGCAAAACTATGTACTGAAATCTTGTTTGGTTCACTGCCCTTTGGACTCCTTCTTTCACTCACAAACCTCAGATCATCCGACTAACCCTGCGATCAGAAGTATCAGACACGGGGTTCGTTCTTGTTAGAGTTCATCAATGGTGCATACTGTCCACCGCACCCAGGGTTTGAACCCGGGCCTTCTCACCTGGAAGGCGTGTTATCACTGCTCCACCACCCTCCCTTCTGGACTGATCCGAACTATCGAGTTAAGTTTGTTCAGATGTCTTCTTCTATGGCAGCTAGCGATGCCCAGCAGCTTCGAAGGGAGATACGGTGACTGCCCTGTTAACTCCAAACGAATGCCTCCCACTAAGTCACGTCTCCTCCGTAGGATAGGCTATCTTACCCAGATCTAAACCTGCTTCGCGTTTTGGTATTTGTATGTCTCACGACTACTCGCGAGTAGTGTGTGTGATTTATGATACTTTGCTTGGCTGACTGCCCTTTGGACCCCACCTTTCGGCTTTGGGACCTTTGTTTGCTGATTGTTTCATGACAAAACTTCGAAGTAAACAACTCCAGTCCATAATCCTTGTAAAAACGATACGTAGACGACATCACATGTGTGACGGACACCAATGCGGACATGAACATACTTCTTAATAATTTTAACTCTGTCCGTCTAAATGTTAAATTTACTTTGGAAGAAGAAAAGGACAATAGTCTATCGCATTTAGACGTATGCATTAGCCGTCGGAGTGCTTGTTCCGATCAGTTATCAGTGCATAGACAAGCTACACGGAAGAGGCAATACATTCATTTTCACAGTCTCGTACCACTCAAAGTGAAAAGAAATCTAGTACGTTGCTTGGTTAATAGAGAAAGGAAAATCTGTACGGAAGACACAGTAGAAAATGAACTTCGTTCACTCAGGAGTGTTTTCCTAAAAAACGGCTATCCTGAACGGTCCATTGACAAGACGATGCAAGAACATGATGATAGGCGAAGACAGGCATTAGTACAAAAGAAGCCCGTATATGCCTGTTTACCATTGGAAGGAGATACGGAAACTGGATTTATTCAACGAAAACTAACAGAAGCAGTCAGTAGACCTTTCTACTCTGCACAATTACAAATTGTGTTCGAGTCCAGACCGATCGTGTGCTTCCGACTGAAGGATAGAGTGCCAGGTTCTGCAACCTCGTTTTGTGTGTATTCTTTCACCTGTTCCTGTGGAACCAGGTACATTGGCCGCCCGACCAGGCGCTTACCCGAACGTGTTCGTGAACACCACCAGACTTGGTTGAACACTGAAGTAATTAGGACAATTACATATGCTATGTGCTCACACCTTGTTGAGTTAAACCACTCAGTGGAGATGATAAACCCTTTTTACATCATTTACGAAGTCCGGAGAAAGCAATCAAGACTTGTCAAGTGTCACGTCGTAGCCACAGCCAAGGCCGTGAGTATTCGTCTTCACAATCCGCCCCTGTGCGCCCAGAAACAATTTGCATTCCCGAACACGTGTGCAACCACTTGAGCATTCTTCACTGTGATCAATTTCACAAGCACTCACAAACACGTGCACAGACAGATTTGGATCACCATTCTTGTCTTATTTTCTGAGTCATATATAATGTTATATGTTGGTATGAGTAAAGAAATCTGCATACAGTTTGGAAAAACTCTTTGGCTCTTTGGCTGAATTTTCTAATCGGAGGAGTTCGACAACATGACTGGTAGGATAATAATAGCCCGAATGCTCGTGAGAGTTGCCAAAAGGGGTCTACAATCATTCGGAAGGAACACTTGTGGTAAAATTTCATCTGTACTTAACAGCCGATGGACAATATACTAATTGAAACTCTAACGGACAAACATCTCTATGAACTGGTACCTATAGACCACTTCTGTGGTGTCACTCCAAAATGTTCAAGGAGGAATGCTAGATGATTTATCCCAGCTGCAGCACGAGCCATCGTTAGACTTGGTTAGTTAGATAAATTTGAAGGACTTTGATTGTCACAACTTGACAGCATTTTCTAGATAACCAATAAATAGTAATTTCTTCAGCCTTTCTATAGCTACTTCTGAGAAGTTCATAGAAAATGAGCCATTCATTTTGTGCTAGCTAGTTCACCAGTAGTCAACCACAGACTTAACAGCCATTAACACTGATGGTACCGATGAAAAAGCTCAACTCGCTTCACCAGCTTGAGCCATTTCTCGGGAGGTTTGCTCATTTTCCATTTTTTCTCTACAGAACGCTCTCAATCTTGCTTCCTTCAGCTGCGATAAAGAATGAAATGTACGATCTGGTAGACTGATTTCCTTTGTACTGTGGACATGACTGCTACCCACGGAGCCATGAGGATCGATAATCGGCGCTGTAAGTTGCGCACACAGAAACCTTCACTCTGCTTTAAATTAGTGTGCGTGACGTACTAGGAGTGCTTTATTGTCCATTCCGTTAATCATGTGATGGCTTGTGTTTGTCGCGAATGTGCTTTCGCTACCCGATTTAATGCACGTGCATGAGATGTAGTGCATCATTTCGCACGGGGCATTTTTTTTTATCTCACCATCATTGAGTTTACCGACGACCTTCCGGTTACTTTTGGCTCACCCGGTCGAGGGATTTTGACCTCACCCAGAAGTGATAACACTACGGTCAGTCAAACTCCGCAGGGAAAATCGAAATTCACTGAATAATCCTACTTCAGTATATAGAAAAAAAGCGAATAGTGACAAATCTCGTAATAATATCTATGGCAAGTCTACAATGCCTTGCTTAGCACGCTTTCTGGTTGACAAGAGGAAAGTCACAGATGAACTTCGCATGAACCTCGGTGGCTAAACCAGTTTTATTTCTGCGGCATTTATTTTCTGTGCTTATTTCAAAGAGACAATGATCAGGTTTCCTCCATTAGGCCGAAATGGTAGTTTTTAACTTGCTGAAGCCTTCAATACAAAACCGTACAATAGAATCCTCTTGGCTATTACAGGATCCTGTTATCGATACCAGCGTGTTTGCTGTTCATAGTTTTCCATGTAAAAATCAAAATATGTATTCGTCTACTGTAGTGATCCTTAGTAGGCAAATTAAGGTTTGAAATCGCAAGGGGTATGAATGATCTGATGGCTAATGTGGCCCAGTTAGTTTGTGCCGATTCGCTCTCCGTCATGTGCTCAATATGGAAAGTCATATGCGTATTCGTATGCCTGCTTTTCGGGTAAATTACTTATAGTCTTAGGTGTCTGCCATTCCACCCGATTGCCTTCAAACCACTTTGTGCAGCAGGGAGTATAGTCTCATTCATATTGTGATCACGCATTGCTGCTGGCCTGGGAATCTGTTTTGATAAAATACTTCACTGACAGATAAGCACAAATACACACACACACACACACACACACACACACACACACACACAACTCATGCACAGGAATGCACAAGGACTCAGAAAAATATTTGTTACACGTTGCGACATTGGTAAACTAGACGTGTAGTAGACAATACCTCAGGTCTCTGAAGACCTGATATTTTGTTTCGAAAACGGATGGGAATACGGTCATAAGTAGTGAGTCTGAACTCTAAAGCACAAGCTAAATCATACGGCAGTTGAGATGCGCACACTCCGTTGTGTTTTCCAGTTATCGTAGGTGTAAAAACTGTATAGTCCTGCAGTAACGCTCTCCTGTACGAGAACAAACATACCCATCAGACGACCGTGTGCATCAACTTCGACAACACCTGTGTATCAGCGAGTTTACCACTGCACCACCTGCACGACTTTTTAAGTACGCTGATAACGTGAAGCTCTGTCAATTCACATCAAGTCACCCGGATGTTACCTCTTTTCCCGATAACTTACACGAGATTCAGGATTTTTTGTCCCACTTTGGACTACATCCACCCCCCCCCCCCCAATGTTTCTGTACTTTCTCTCCTTCTAATTTCTCTTAACTCAATAGGCAAACGGTCATCTATACTGTCCCCGTTTTCAGAGCTGACTCGGTCAAATACTTAGACGTTACAATCAGTACCAATTTACGGCGATCTTCTCATATTGTTAGGGAAACTTCATTGACCGTCTATTGAACTTTGCAGATCGGGGCCGTTCTGTGCCTTGCAAGATACCAATTTTTTTTCTTGTCCATCAATTTATTCTCCCAGTCATACTCCATTACTCTCCCGCAATGTTCCCCGGTCTCATTAGGAAAGATTTTATCGCACCACACTGCGGTTTGTCCATTATCATCTGTATTTCTTTGATCCCATAGGTTCTCTTATCTCCCAAGTTTAAAATATGCTCATTATAGCCTCGTGAAAAACAGAGCCTGACATTTCTCCGGTAAGACGCATTTTTGTTGACATCGTGAATCTCGTAGTTATCTGATCTATTCATATGTAACAACTCAGCTGTGGGTAGCCATCTCCCACATCACGTACACAGTTGAAACGAACCTTGGCCCACCGAGTGCCGGGAACTGTTGTTACAAGCCTATGTTGGTTCTCCCCCTCTCTATCCTTCCCCCCCCCCACCCTCCGCTCGAGAATCCACAATTGCTTGTTAACCAAGCACTCACGTGTACCTACACGCACCTGCAGTCATGTGCCGTGGATAGTTCGAAAAAGCGATCTGGTTGGTTATTCATATGAACTATCTACTTTTTCTGACCGTCGTGTAGTACATTTGTTGCTTTCCACGAACCACCTTTGTGCCCGATCATTATTGCACCAACCTTCCAGCGGGAAACTAGAACGTGTTAGCACTCCGCATGGAAACAGTGTATTGTATGACCAGCTAGCACACCGTTTAAAGTGCAAATGGCAATATCCTGTAGCACTCCCGCCCGTCTCCGATTGTGGGTTGGCGTCTTCGCTGAAGAACAACAACCATGGCCCTCCAGTTCACATGTTCGGGCGGTTTTCGCCATATTTCGTGGCCCAGCCCACGCGTGAACGATCGTAGTACGTTGGACATGAGCCAACGTGTGGTGCGTAGGCTGGTTAGTTGGGCGGCCCGGCATGACACGTTCTTGCCGTTTTCACGATACACAAACCAAAGAATGTGTCTATGCCGTCTGAGCTAAATGTACCTATTGTAACGTAGACATGCTGTTGCGCGTGTAAACATAAGCTTTGTTTCGTATTATGTCTGCTATATGTATGAGTGGCGCACTTTGGCTGTTATCTTGTCAAGCTGCAATACAAAACGGTAATCCACATTTAAAAAAACCCACTTCGATCGATTATTTTAGTAGTACGGGGGCGGGTGTTCTGTACTGCAAAGTCAGTGTCCTAATCTCTAAAATCTTGAAGTATTTTTGGATCTGGCTAGATTTTCTAAAACCCCAGCAGCAGCAGTTGCTTGGTTGAAGTGAAAAGAAAAATATGGACAAAAAATTCTATGGTTAGTCATGCTTTTTTATTACATGGTTTGCACTGGAATAGGCATGTACCCCATAGCCACGAAGGCCCACTACACCATTCGGAATAACTGGCAATCAGAACTTGAAACTTGGGATGAAGAATCACTCAAGGTCCCAATAGATCAGGTGTGGTAACGACCCGGAAGACAGTAGAATGCTGTCTAACACCAAAGTAACCGGTGATGGCCGGGGTTCGAACCTCGGACCTCCGAGGTGGTAATCAAACACCCCAAGCCACTGGAGTACCACTGGCTGCTAGTGTAGGGCGCCCAGTTTCTGACAGAAGATCTGATTTTGGGGAGCGTCGTCAAATTACCACGCAAGTGTATGGTTTTATAAATAGTCGCGTCATTCACTTGATGAATCGTTGGCATTATCGCATTTTAGGACCACGAGACATCTACGTTTTAAGTAAGTTTTTATTCGAATGAACGTGACGGATCCTCATAGGCTGTGTCTCTGGTGTGAACGCAATGGTACTTCCAACTTGATTTGTTAGAGTGAAGAGAAATCCGAGGGTAACGTATACTGAGTCTTATTGACCCACGGTGTTTCACTGATAAAACCCGACAAGTTCATGGTTAACGCTCCCACTTAGTCAGTTCGAAAGTTACACTGTTAGTCATTTCGTCATCTACCAATGACCGATCTAGCCGAATCCATAACAGCAGATAATCCGTTTTCTGCTCATCGAGATGGATGATGGGGATAGCTCAGCATCACTGATGAAAATAATAATTTAAACTTTCATGAAATTTGCTTCTTGAACAGTGCCTCTCTTTTAAGGTGGACAGGATAGTGAATAGTTCCCCACTATGAACGATGTTCACATTAGTTCTTTTACTGATTTTTATTTCAGATAAAGTGCGATGAATTAGTACAAATTCCCATTTTCTCAAATTGTATCACTTCGCCAAATTGATCCTGTTTCTACCATTTCGTCGAAGCAAGTCCTTTTAGCCTATCCGGCCGTTCGCAGGGAAGCGGTCATCATAGTGATACTCACACCTGAAGTTTCTGGGTTCGAGTTCAGCCACAGCCTTCGACCACTTCCTTACTTGGCGGTTTCTAATGGTCCTCCATCTGCAAAGTTTACCATTTGCGTGTAATAACTAAGAAGAGGAAGTGAAGCATTGTTTTTATTATTATTATTATTATTATTATTATTATTATTATTATTACTGCCGTATTACTATTATTGTTATCACACTTCTTCCCAGAAACTTTTTGGGATAATTCAGCGGCCATCACACGTGATGCGGGCAGGTACAACTTTGTAGCTGTGCACGTGGACGAACCTCAGCCAGTCAGGATCGCCGAGGACAAGTCCGACAAAAGTTCCCTGTGATTGGTCGTCTTCGAGTCTACCAGTTATCTTCTCTGATTTACCATGGTTGTATAGTTCAGTTCCACAATACAATGAACGTGTTATTCAGCACTCTCGGTGTTCTTGCTACCCTGGTTTACGTAGTTCCGGGTGAAAGTGATTCCACTACGTCCTGTCAGTCCGGGTATTGCGAATACTACAATTTTAGAGAAAACCTGCAATTGTTTGTCCGCAGTCAACAACCCCTTCTAGTGCTACTTCAAGTGAACCTGATCAAAAGTACCAGAATATTATGATGCCAAGGAATGTTGGAACAATTTATTGTTTTCACAAAAACTGGTGTTGCAAAGCCCACTGACCAAAAGAGATAGTGGGTCGACCTCAGTTACCTGTGGTAATTTCATCCAATGATTTTCCACTGGTAGATCGGAGAAGATGTAAACGATACGTCCGTATGTCAAGCTGTTTGGCACGGCCTGTATGACTGTTGCAATTTCAGTGGACCATTTTTTAATATTCTAAAATTCCAAACGAATTAAAGTAGTGAAAATTTCCGCCTGTTTGAATTTACTGAATGCCTCTTCCAAAGGGTTAAAAAAGGGCTGAACGGCGGGGGAATACGAATTTGGTGAATGGCATCCAATTGTCCGTCCACAGCCTTCCGTTGAATGGACGCACTATCAACGATAAAAAACTACTGAGGCGCCTGGTTGCTCAGTAGCAGTCGAAGCTGAGCACCATGAAAGAAACTCGTTACAGATATTCCGTTTAATCTTAACGTGATATTCATCATTCAAGATACCGGTGACAGATGAACACGCTAATATGCTTAAGTTAGGTCTTTTACTTAACGGGCGACTTCAACTGCTATACCGCTTACTTTTAGCGTCACTAGCTGTGATAACACCATACGTTATAGTTGATTTCATGGATACGCAACCCCAGAGTTGTAGAACCTGATTTTTGCAGCCAGTCGTCATATTCTGCTCGTTTGGATGTAACTTTGTCCCAGTATCATTCCACTTGCTGAATAGTCAGCTTCTTAACCAAATAGTGATGCCCACCCAGCAGTCAATCAATGAAAGACGGGCTAACTTTTCTGTTTGAGAAGTCTTTCTCTGTCCTCTCCTTCAATGACTTCAGTGCACTTGTTGGATTTCGTCTACTAGATCACATAAACATTTGACGAACTCTTCGTTGAACTTCCTCTTGCAGAATCCAGGTATGAAAACTGTTTCCTGATCGGTAGCTGCTATAGCATGGCTTGTTTCGATATTTCAGTAGTTGTAGATTATTTTTGAGAACGAGGGACACATCGCCTTGAAAGTTTGCGTACTGCTTAATTCTGATGCACTCATTCCGTCTTCGTGTGCGCTGCTCCGTCGTGTTTGGTCCAAAGCACCAAATCAAAAAAAGAACCGCACCCCTGTCATTGGGTTTGCAAGAAGATATCTATAGGTCCATTTGTTTGGCTAGGCTTCTTAGCTGTTATCTAGCATTCATTGCCTCATCAGCTACGGAGCTTTGTCATCCATAATGTGTTGATGGAAATAAAATTTGCACGTGTCAACTTAAAAATTCAAACGTCACTATTAAAACATTGCAACAGGGACAGAACGATGAACCCCCTCCATCGAGTTTGTTTGCTACAACAACAACCCGTTGTATAGGAGTTGAACATTCCTAGTACACAATAAACTCAGGTCGTTTGAAGATCGAGTAATTAGGTTGGTAATGAAACGGTTCATCACGCGGTATCAACGCTGAATTCATCAGTGAAAACTACGTAAGCACTGAACAGCTGTTTCAATCAACTTTCTTTAAATCATCAGATGAAGGGCACATCCGCCAAGCCCCCAATGGGACTCGAACTTGCGCTAACGATTGTGATTCGAACATCTAACCACCAAGCCATCCGGGATAACTCTCAGAGGTTCCCTTCGCATCAACACTACACTACACATTGTAGTGTAGACACTGATTTTTGCTGCAATCTCAGCTCTCATTTTTTTGGCATTTATCCTATTTATTTTCCCGTTCACGATTCACGATCGATACAACCATAACCATTTCAGACGACCCACACACAGACCACCAGTCGACCGCTCACACACATTTATAAATGAGTAGTAGGAGATTAGATTTGTATATAATATGATTCATCATGCAGTCATTTATATTTTTGGTGTATGATTCAGTCCAAACAGTCACACGCTCTGCCAAAGCCGTCTCACACACGAACACACACACACACAGACACAAACATACACACGCACATTACTGACAATTGATTCCAATCATGTTCATGTGTAGACACACACATACACACGCACGCAAGTTGACACTAGTCATACTCCGCTGCACACGACATTGACCAATCAAAAATTGGCCTATCGTGACCTTTCCTAACTATACGCTTGCTTCGCATTTCCGATGTCACATGACCCTGACTCACGTACCCACTTACATGTTTGTGCCCTTACTCATATTTTGCGCTCAGGCTTGCCTCGTGCTTGTGCTGTACAAGCTTGATCGTTGACTAGCCGAGGCAATACACGTCAGCGAGCCGATTCGGCGTTGTGTCGTTCTCTCGCCTTAAACGGTTGGGCACACAGGGTTTATTAATTCCACTACGAAATGGTGAGCCCGGATATTATTGTGTGCAGATTACTCCTACATAATGTCTGGCAGCGATTCCTCAGGCATGCACGTCGTTGCACTCAAATTGCCTACATTCACTCCAACACAACTCTCATGTTTGATTCCGACGAACTGAGGCCGTTTTCACCACGCGCTGCATTGTTGAGGAGCGCATTCGTTATTTTTACGTTGTCCAATCCCTACCATCCGATGTCGCTGTAGACACTGCAGATCTTCTGGACTCTATTCCAATTTTTTTATTGCATGCTTGTGCATGAATACAGTGGAAGGGGTATTATACCCAATAGCCACGAAGGCCCTCTGCACTATCAGGTATAATCGACAACTAGACCCTGAGACTTGGAGTGGAGAGCCACATAAGGCCCCCAAACGTCAGGTGTGGTAACGATCCGGAGGACAGTGAAACGCTGTCTACCAACAAAGTAGCCGGCGGTGGCGGGGATTCGAACCTCGGACCTCCGAGGTCGTAATCAAACGCTCTGACCCACTCGACGACCACCGGTCGATTATTATGCCAAACTGAAAGAAGCTGTTATTCAACGAACTGGAAAATCAGCTATTAAAATGCTCCGAGAATTGGTCAATTCAGTTGAACTCGGTGACCAAACTCCTCAACTCATACGTCCCATGTGGTCACTTCTAGCTGGTCGCACGACGGATGACGCAATTCTCCGCGAGATTTCGGTCGACAAGCTACCTCTTCCTATGCAACAGGTGTTATTCATACTGGATGTAAATGCGCCTCTAGACAAACTAACTCAACATGCCGACCGAACAATGGAATGCTACCCATCCAGTCATTCGTCTTCACAACTAACGATCTCTGATACAACCTCGAATGAGACGTCTTCTGCGAACTGTCCGGAAACTACATCACCTACGACGTCCACGAAACCTGCATTACCTCGTCGTAATGCTTTTTGTGCTATATCTCACCACTCAGATGCTCCATCTATTCAATCGTCCACCAACAGCGATACAGTCGATCTCAAGGAAATCGTGCGCATGTTATGTAGTCAACTGAGTACCATGCGCAATATTCTAACCAGTCAGCGACAGTCAAAACCTTTCACCCGCCAACCTCGTTCCGGTCTCGTACACGCCGCTCTTGTGCATGGTGCTGGTATCACCGAACTTTCGGCTCACAGGCTCGCCAGTGTAACTCGCCGTGTTTTTTTCGACAACACACCGTCAAACGACCAAGCCGGCCAGTAACGGCGACGGCTGCGTCTGGCACTCCACATCAAAGTCGTCTATTTTGCACCACAGACAAATCTAGTGGTTTCCGGTTCTTGTTTGATACCGGCGCTGAAATCAATGTCATTCCACTGCCTAAAAATCATCACTCAAAGCCATCACCACTGACCTTACAGGCGGCAAATTAAACATCGATTTCAACTTTTGGTCAGCGGTCTCTCACACTTGACCTTAGTCTCCGGCGACGTTTCCAGTGGATTTTCATCCAGGCCGATGTACAGACCCCTCTCATTGGAACAGGTTTCCTGTCATATTTCGGTTGACTTACAACACCGCAAATCGGTGGATACTACTACGAACCTGTTTACCGAAGGCACGAGACGCCACGCACAATTATTTGGCCTTCGAATGACAATACCCACCTGACCCTGTGCTGACATTTTGAAGGATTTCCCGAACCGATCAGGTTCCACATTCCGTACGCCATCACATTATCACCAAAGGACAACCTGTGCATTTTCATCCTCGTCGTTTGTACCCCGACAAACTGAGACAGGCACGCCTTGAATTCGAACATATGATGAACCTGGGAATAATCCGACCCTCGTCCAGCCCATGGTCCACACCACTACATATGGTTCCAAAGTCATCAGGTGATTGGGGACCCTTCGGGGACTATCGTGCTCTCAACAAAATTACCGTTCCCAACCAGTACCCTATCTTACATATACACGACTTCGCATACAACCTCTCCGGTAAGATCACATTTCCCAAGATTGACCTTGTCAGAGCATATCATCAAATCCCCGTGGCAGAAGAAGATATCCCGAAAACTGCTATCACTACTTCTTCCGGACTTTCTGAGTTCATTCGCATGCCTTTCGGGTTGCATAATGCTGCTCAAATCTTTTAACGCTTTATCGACGAAATTATGCGTGGTCTGACATTCGCTTTCGGTTACATTGATGACATTCTTGTCGCCAGCAGCTCACCAGAAGAGCATGCCACACACCTCCGACAACTTTTCACACGTTTTCAACAATATGGGATCCAAATCAATCACGAAAAGTGTATTTTTGGAGTTACATCCCTCGATTTTCTTGGCCACCACATCGATGAACATGGTGTCACTTCTATCCCAGACAAAGTGAACAGCATTTTATCTCTTCCCATTCCAAAAATCATTAAACAGTTACGCCGTTTCTTAGGAATTTTGAGCTACTGTCGTCGTTTCATTTCGCATTGTGCTTCGATTCTCTCACCTCTGACCGACCTCCTCAAATCTACCTCGAAGATTGTTGAGTTTATTCCCGAAGCCGAAGCAGCGTTCAGTACCGCTAAACAGGCTCTCTCGGATGCTTATATGCTATACCATCTCAGTTCAGACCCAAATGTCGAGCTGATTCTCACCACAGATGCGTCCACCACGGCTGTCGGTGCAGTTCTCCACCAGAAGATTCATGATGAACTTCAACCGTTATCCTTTTTTCCCCAGAAACTCCAGCCGGCACAAACACGTTACAGCACTTTCTCTCGAGAACTCCTCGCAATTTAATGGGCCATTTGACACTCCCGTCATCTCCTGGAAGGACGACAATTTTGTGTGTATACGGATCACAAACCTTTGACCCACGCGTTCGATGCCAAGCCCGATCGGTATTCGCTCGGAGAATTGCGACATTTAGACTTCATTTCCCAATTCACCACATACATCCGCTACATTGAAGGATCTTCAAATGTGGTAGCCGACGCTCTTTCCCGCCCCAGTCTCTCACACTTGTCCAATTCTACCGTGTTTACTTGGTCAGAGATAGCGCAAGCTCAAAAGGACGATCAGGAACTAATTCATTGTCGTTCTTCGTCCTCCCTAACAGTACAGGAATTTCCTGTTCCAAATGAAAATGCATCTAATGTCTGCAATTTTTCCACCGGTAAACCCTGACCATTTGTTCCTTCCATGTTCCGCCGCGTCATTTTTCACCATTTTCATTCGAAATCCCATCCCGGCGTACGTGCTACCCTGAAGTTCATTGATGATCGCTACGTGTGGCCTCACGTGAACAAGGACATTCGTTTTTGGACTCAAACTTGCATTCCTTGTCAACGTTCCAAAGTTCATCGTCACGTACTTTCTTGTCCGTCCCAATTCCCTGCCTCTGATACACGTTTTTCTCACGTTCACTTAGACACGGTTGGTTCTTTGCCACCTGCGGATGGATATCGTAACCTACTCACTTGTGTTGATCGATTTACTCGTTGGCCAATGGCTATTCCTATTGTTGATACATCTAGCGTAAACTGTTTCCAAGACATTTTCGTGTCACTGGATTTCTACATTTGGCTTTCTCAGCACAATCACCACTGATAGAGGTGCTTATTTCCAATCAAAGCTTTCCCGTGATTTCACCTCTCTCCTCGGATGTAAACACATTCACACGACTGCCTACGATCCCGCATCGAATGGATTCGTAGAAAGATTGTATCGTCAGCTAAAGGCCTTTCTCACATGCACTACCAATACCAACAAGTGGACCGACGCCCTTCCTCTAATCATGTTGCACATCCGCACTACCATAAAGGAAGATTTTGGACTTCGTCCCGCTGACTTATTATTTGGCGCATCTCTTCAATTACCCGGTGAGTTTTTTGATTCTACAAATAACATTGTTGATCCATCTAATTTCGTTCGCCATTTACAATCATTCATAGCTTCTCTCCGTGCTATTCCCACTCGTAGTTACATTCGTCGGACTCACATACCCCCGGATTAAATATATGTTCTTACGTTTTCGTTTCTTGTGATTCCGTTAACCGCCCACTTCAGCCTCCTCACTCAGGACCCTATCGCGTCATCGCTCCCAATGACAAATTCTTTGTTATTGATAAAGCTGGTATACACGATTCCGTTAACATAGACGGTTTACAAGTACCTTGTCTTGATACAGAGTACGTTGATCCCGGATTTTCCCCAAAACCACTCGTTCCTGTACCAGACTCCGATGAGACCAGTAATTCCCCAAGTCTTCATTCCTCACCACAAACTACCACGCTTCCTGGTAGGAAAATTACTAAACCCGTTCGTTTTGCCATCTCGTAATTCCTTCATCTTTTTACCTTTCCTCGTGCATCTACGTCTGATCGACCGATGGGAGGGGAGTACTGTAGTGTAGACACTGATTTTTGCTACCATCTCAGCTCTCATTTTTTTTGGCATTTATCCTATCTATTTTCCCGTTCACGATTCACGATCGATACAACCATAACCATTTCAGACGACACACACACAGACCACCAGTCGACCGCTCACACACAGTCGTTTATATTTTTGGTGTATGATTCAGTCCAAACAGTCACACGCTCTGCCAAAGCCGTCTCACACACGAACACACACGCGCACACTTATACACACGCACATTACTGACAATTGATTCCAATCATGACCATGTGTAGACACACACACATACACACGCACGCAAGTTGACACTAGTCATACTCCGCTGCACATGACATTGACCAATCAAACATTGGCCTATCGTGACCTTTTCTAACTGTACGCTTGCTTCGCATTTCCGATGTCACGTGACCCTGACTCGCGTACCCATATACATGTTTGTGCCCTTACTCATATTTTGCGCTCAGGCTTGCCTCGTGCTTGTGCTGTACAAGCTTGATCGTTGACTAGCCGAGGCAATACACGTCAGTGAGCCGATTCGGCGTTGTGTCGTTCTCTCGCCTTAAACGGTTGGGCACACAGGGTTTATTAATTCCACTACAAATTATATTTATGGGTAAAATCAGTTGTGATGAGTTCGAAATTTCTCGCAGTAAATATTTCCTGTTTCGTGACCTAAGTAGGATGCCAGTGCTTCGGTTAATGACAATCAACTATTCAAATTTTTCCCCAGTTCATGTTTATTCTTTGCTGTGCCATGAGTAGTTGGATGTGTGACCTTGGTTGCCAAGGCGAAGCACTCTGAACAGAGTAAACTAATAATTGTCAAGGTATGAAAGTATAATTAAGTTGATCAACCAGCCCCATAGGATACTCTAGGTTATATTTAGATAGGTCAACTATCTCGACCAATATAGTGCACGAAATGCTTTTAGCGCATCCCCATTTCCACGTGATTTCCCGTGGACGCATGAGCGTGGGATCGCGTAATTTGGTGTACATACGTCTTGTCCTATCATCATTTGGCAGGATAACGGCTATGCGTGTAACTATTTCCACCTATAAAGCGAGCTATAGCATACACTTCTCGAAGGTGGTCATCGGATGCGCTGAAGGCATTTCTCACCATTCAGGCACATCATCCTTTATAAAATCGGTTTTTTCTAAGTCAGAATTCAAATCCATCTACAGTGCCAATATAATGCTAGTGAAATTACTTCATAATTGGGAATCTTGACGTGATTTGTTAGGTGGATCATTTCAAGAAGTAGTCCTACTGGCTGTTCGCTACAACTGACACAATAGGCACAGCTCCATGTGCAGGTACCGATTTGCCGTCAAGGCAGTGTGAGTCTACTGGACAAGAAGTGTTCATTTCATTTATTCTGAAAGATTTAAGTCCATCCTTAATGAGTTGGTAAAATTCGTCAGCTTGATATCGTCAAAGGGGTTAGTTCTGAATATTTTTGTGAATCAGTGACCGTGCAGGCTAACAATAAAGATAACATCTGTTCTTAAGAAAACTGTAGAGGGAGTCTTTTGATTAGTGTCGTATCAAAAATACCCTTGTTTTGCAACTCTCATATGAGGGCTAAGCTGGTTATAGGCCAAGTCAAGGTTGTCTCGAGATTTTAGATCAGTGCATATCTTCCATAGACCCATCTTTTGTTTCCCCTAATTTGTGTTGTGTGATACTACCATCGATCAAGATTCTGACTACCTTCTGTCCAAGCTGATAAACCTATTGATCTGTTAGTCAATACGGACTACTACCACATACACCCACGCACACAGGCACACACGCACCACCTTGGTTTCGCCAGTACCGCGAACGATTTGTTCCAACCAGTCACACTTCCGCATTGAGCCATACGTGCCTGTTGATTCTTTACCCACTGAGCGGCCTGTTTGGCTGCACGTGATCACGTGAATTAACTGTGGTTGCGATAGATGATTCATGTGTTCACGTGCTTACTTGCCAGCATACTTTCGTGCAAATAAATGAATTTACTACGTATTATGTGCTACCAATAATTGTGTATATAACAGTCTACAAACAGTCTTCAACTCAGTCTACCGCACAGTTCTATGTTACTGCCTCTTGTTGAGATTCATTTCTATGGTTTAATCCATGATTTTAAACTGGATTTTATCACAAGAATTGGTGGATATAAGGACTGCTTGCTTTCATCTTTCCTGTTTTCCTTTACTACGGCTATGATCATGTCAGAATAGTGGTAACGTACGTTTTTCTGGGAGAAAGGTGTCGGACCTCGAAAACACGGACCACAGGGTGCTTCCAAGTGGAGATTTAAAGTTGTAAGCTTTTCTGGTCAGCCTGAATAACCGTGAAGCAATGTGCGGTACGCGTTGTGAAACTTCAAACAGAAAAATGCTGCTGCAGAAGGAGGGTGAGTCCAACAACAAACCTTACGGTATCGGAGGAGACCGTACACATGGCTGATAGACAGCTATCTAGACAGTTACACCCTATCGGAAGGTTGGACATCGGATGAAATGTCTTGGCACATATAACAAGCACGCTTGAATTTTGTCAATCTACGTCATCTGAAGCGTCATTATGATTCCTGCTGATCAGCCAAACGTTGAGCGTACGCAGCGGTGAAAAACTCACGAAGGTTGTCAGTATTTCAGCACGGCGTCTTCGTAGCGGTGCTCGAATCTGAGGGAAACGCGGTTTCGACGAAGTCAAGTATAGAGCATTGGGTTCGTGAGGCAGATCGGCACATGAAAATTTGGAGGTCTTTGGGCTACTTCGTTTGGGACAAGCGTTGGGCATTTTTCCCGATTGGTTTGCCTGGTCTGCAGTTCATGCTGCGGCAAATGTCGGGCGGAAGATGAACGATGATAGTCAGCCTGTGACGCATAAAAAAGATGGAAAACCCGACTAGTGGGGCGCGTTTGTCTTCTTGGATAGAGTCCACGAAATCCACCTAAGCCGTGGTCAGAGGCACTGGCAGAGATGACGGTATTGTACGACCATTGATATTCTTGAATTCCCACCGTCCTTCACAGTACTCTCTCCACTGTTTCTTGTCGTTGGATAGGAAAGAGAACCTTCGAACTCAGTGTCTGGTCAGAAGTTGTACAAACTTAACTTAAAACTGGTGCTAGGTGATGTCACCGATTAGGAAGTTCTTTGCATGAGTCCCTCTCCTTTATCTGATTGCATAAACTGTCTTCGGTGGAGCATTTTTTGCAGTTTCAAAACTTTACTTACGCGGTCGCCTGCAAATCCTATTAAGCGCACGAGCATACAGAAATATTGGCATTGACCTACATGTGTTGGTGTTCTCACCTCTCATGTCATGCGGCCTAGCGCTTGATGCACGCGACTTAGTCATTCGAGCGTACACTGCTCTGAAGTCGTGACGGTCTTCGTTCTTTCTCCGTCGCTTGGGGCAGTCTCGGAATGTAGCCAGCATTTTTTTTAGAATAAGAAGCCCAGTCTAAAGTTCAGTTGATCATCCAAATGTGCGAGCGACAAAGCTCCATTTAGGCTCATCTGTCTAAGTGATAGATGATCTTATTTCTCAGGATAGATCAGAAGCATTCCGCAGTCAGTAGTTCAGAGACGGATCCCGGATATTTTTATTCGCCCCCCCCCCCGTAAAATTACCCCCTATTCTTGTCATGACCACTGGGTATGGTTTCAATGTGATTTCGACTCTTATTTTCCACATACAGTGATGGGTAGTTTGGCCTACTCTAATGGAAACTAACCATTTGACAAATGAACGCTGTCTTCAGGGTACGCTCTTTCGTGGAATTCACGAATAACTTGGACACCGGCACCACACGGGATGAACAGATTTCCCACGGTGTGCACTAGAGGACCGAATCAGCTGCCAATGTGACCCGATGATTGCAGGCTTGAATTCCGAATCGCGTTTGCCCTGAGCCCACATGTACTGGTCCAGGTTCTCTGGTGCACGTTTTCACATGTTTGTAAAATTCCGGCCCGGTGTGTCTGGGTTCACAGTTCTCAAGACGCGACCGCTGACTGACTATCCCCCTGTGTTTACTGGCAGACTGGCATAAACACACAAACACAAACGCGAACGCCATCCACTGCACCCCACTAGCTTCCGATTGGTTATTTCCAATCGTGCTTGCTTTGTGGATAGGTGAAAGCTATTGCCAACATAAACGTTTTGCTGAGTATTGCCCAACTTCCACAACTACTTGACTGCGTTTCGTGATTTGAGCGTGGAACTGAATATCGGGATTCAGAGTATTGCTAGTTCGTATTCCTAGTACGGTTGATTTACAGCTCACTCACATTTCCCCTCTGGGCAGCTAAACATAAGTATGATTTAAGTGAGTAAACTCAAGGACCAATCAGCCTATGGGGTTCTGTTAGAGAGAATTAACAACGTTGTGCACAGGATTCTACTGTTTGGTCAATTGAGGATACGATATGGTGAATCAGATGACCAAGCCACCGAAGTTGATCAAACATGACAAAGTTGGAATACTTGCATTTCAGCTTGACGATCGCTGGACGCCAATTTCAGCGACAATTTCACGTCATCACGCTTCGGTATTGCAGTTCCATACTGAATTTTTTAAAAAAAAGGTTATTTCTACTCTGGTTTATCAAAGTAATTGTTACGACCAATTTTCGGCCGTCACAGAGCCGAATTACAAATTGCACAGTCAATTTTATCATTTATTCTGATGATCAGTAGGGAAATCCAACTATACTAAGTCGGTGTTTACCCCATTGCCTATTGGTAGGCGACTCGACACACATACATACACACGCGCCAGGCACAGCTTTCAAGGGAACTCGTATCGATTAATTTCATAAGAAGGACTGATAGCTGATTAGCACATTTTCGGTTACCGAATCACCACGGGATAGAATGAAGGGACTGATTTGAAGATCGGATAAAGAAAAGTTAGAGAACAGATAGATCAACAGAATAAATCAAACAACGGCATGTAATCTTCAAGTTTTAGCAGGAGAATAACAATAACAATTGTAGTAGTAGTAATAATAATAGTAATAACAACAACAACGGAAACAATTAGTGGTACATATTGGAATTTTAGCAACCATGAAAGCTCAATAGAACCGAGTTTTGAAAATCAACCTTGCGGATGAAGAGCAAAAGAATGGTCTCACTGCAGTCTCACTGTTTTAATTCATAGTATGCTCTGTAATCTTAATAATAGTGGTTAGTTTCTATTGTTATTATCATTTTTATTATTATTATTGTCATTACAACTAACATTGTTGTAGCATTCTGAAATCCACAATTGCTATGTGGATAGACCATCTCTATCGTCTTTCTTACAAATGCTATTCCAACTGTCAAATGAAATAAAACATCCTACTATTTTTGCGGGGAGACCGAATCGAATCATTTGGTTAGACACCCCAACACGATCCACGGGAAAGATCGTTCAGATAGATTCGCTTCATAAAGAGGGAACATGTCCAAGAATGGGAACAGAAAAATAGCAGTGACGTATATTATAAGAACACTGGATTCGTTTGTCGTGTAGCTACGCCTGATGGTGTGTATACTTTGTGTGCTGTGACAATTCATGCCCCAAAAGCCACAGAGCGGTGTCATGTATACATTGATCAAACGGTGATCGAACAGTTTGGCGATGAACAACACAACTCAAACAGCCGCGAACACAAGATGGGAAGGAGAAGCGAGCTACACAACAGTCGGAAGAGCGGGGAATTTGACCGAGTCTTCTCTTCAAATCAGAACTTATATCATATAGAACAATGTGGTCATTGGTTGCGTTCTCATGCAGACCACACACTTGCTCACAGAATCCGGACTGTTACGCACTTTGATTACTGTGCCTGGGACCATGCCGAACATGTGCTCGTCCATCGAACTGGGCATTACTCGAAGCCAGAAATTTTTGTGCTCCTCGAAGAAACCGCACAGACCTTTGGCGGTACATTCGATAAACATGTGCGATCGGAAGTGTGGAATACAGCTGCCCGGAGAGGCCAACTGTTGTCCTCCACCTTGAGCTCCGTAACCCGTATTCTGTACAGATGTGGGCGAAAAGGACGAGGCAAATTGGAGGTAATCGATCGACAGTCACATAGGTGTGATATCTGTTCTCAAAATTAGTTGACCAGTCACTTTCCTTGAATATTTACAAGATAAAATGAGCCGATCCGCGTATGGAATAAGTTATAATGTAAAAACTAACGACTGCATTTGCCTAGACTTAAAAGACCAAGCTTCCGATGAATTTTCAACTAATTCAGATTTAGAAATGGAAGAACTACCCGAAAGCGGTTTGGACGTCCCAGGGTTCTCCTTTTTTGTATCTCTGAATGCCATAAGCCGTAAGAACTGACCTCATAACCATGTACATCCAAAAGTGGAAAACCTTTTCCAGATTTCTTTTGAATGGAGAATACTTTTCTGGCAGAGCTTCACTGTGGAGTACACACTTATGAGATGATCTTTTCCGTCGTGAACTGTTCGTATGGCTTTAAGTTTGTCGGACAACTTTTAAAAATAGTAAACAATGTACCAAATTTAATTCGTATAATGAGTATATCCTCAGTTCACACAGAAGAGACCAAGGTGAATTACTCTTTAGGTGAGGTTCTCGAACGTTTGGAGAAGAGAACTGTATGTGAAATTAAATATATTCTAAAAAACAGAATCCTGCTTTTCCGTTTGACTCATAGGACAATACTGCACTATGAAACGACCCCACGGATAAAGCCAAATGTTCAAAAGTAACATAAATTAGAGGACAGACTCATTTTTGGCGATTCTAATGCCTGCAAATACAACACTATGTTACACAAATGACTAGTTACCTTCTGGGAGCAGTGAAGGAAGCGGTGTGGTAAGGATTAGTGCATTTTTTCACATATTCCTGTGGAACAACGTATATCGGTCACAATACCAGACGGCTGTTTGAACGCATCCGTGGAGACCGGAGTAACTGGGTCAAATGCCAGTGAAGTGGCTTAACACCTTTTCGAGACTAGCCACGCAATGAGCGTGGCCGGAGCTTTCCGGCCAATGTATCGAGTCCTAGATCAACCATACAGAAAGGTGGGATGTGACACATTAGCTGCAACAGCCCGGGTCACCTATCAAGTTCCCTGTATGAGCTCAAGAACAATTTCTGCACGGACTCAGTTTGCCCTACTCCCCCACTTCCCAGCGGCAAGTTATAAACTAACAGAAAGTTGACAAATTGAGTATGTAACAACCCATTCACATTCAATCTCCGAGTATACATATATTCCCCAACAGGTGTGGACAATAGTTCCTAGTGAATTACTTCATTTTTCCTTTATCCGGAGCTTACATAGCTTTTAATGCTGCGTTGTATTGGCATGATTACGAACCACTGAAAACGAGCTTGTTCGTCAGTCCGTTCCCTCCCCTCTAATTTTTTCTGTAGGACTTTTCAAAACAAATTTTGAATGGATTTTAATATTTTCTCACAGAGAAAAGGTAGTAGTTTTTGAGGATGGTGATGGACGTGAACTTACCATGAGGAAACTGCTTCCCGGCCATAATGTGGACCAACCATCAGGACATTTGGGAATCTCCAAGGTTTGTGCGTGGAAAGCGTACAGCTGAAGACAAGATGTATGTGGACAAGACGCATTAGTTGCAAGAACAAATAAATCAACCAGTCCCGTCCGATGTTTCGGGATGAGTTAGTAGAAACTTGATGAGTAACACAAAGAAGGACCATTTGGACAGAGTTTGTTTGGCCCTGTAATCTGTTCGCTTTGTGCAACTGAAATTCGGTGCCATCTAGGACTGCCTCTTTTGGGTTGCTTATGATGAATGAAGTTACGTTGTCTGAAATGTTCGTTTTGAGTTTCTTTGCTTATAAACCCAGTATTTGTCTCAGGAACGCGGCAAAGTAGTTTGTACCACTTTGGTACTGTGGTTTTAGTGGACCAGAGAGACGAAAAAGTTCCGAGAAACGTTAGCAGATCATACCTGTTATCAACGTCATGGTTAACCTTCTTGATACCGTCTACTATGGTGAACAATAGAGTCCTTAATTTCCTGGGTTTTACGCCTTCTTGGGTTACAGCTGCTTTTTTCGGTGATCTGGTTTTCTCAAACGGCGTTTTTTAACAATTTCCCGTAAATCTTCGTGTGGTATTTCATCTTCTTTAAAAGTGCTAAATATTCGAGGTTAATTGGTCAACCATTTGTTGTATGGCTTTATCAGTGTTCAGATCGATAACAGAATGACTTGCCTAATTTGCTGATTGCCTATCCTAATTGATTGGTGGTAGTGGTGATGTGATTGAGACAGACGCGCCCAGAAAGCTGCCCAACCGGAGAAGAAAGGCAAGTTACAAAACTATCCTAATTGTTTTATGTAATGCGAGTAATGATCGTAATACGTTTTTCAGTTAGAAATATGCACACGTTGGCAGTTGCGCTTCCCACACAAGCACGTCGCATGTGATTGAACCACTTTATTCAATCAAGTTTCGCCACACACCCAGTGGCCTTGCCTGACCGTGCCGACTGCATTTACGGGCTTCGTTTGCGCACCTGCTTACTTGTTTGCTTACGTGCGTCTAATAAACGGATTTCTCCAATGTAATTGGGAATCAAATACCATTAGCTCATCACTGGAGACACACCGGCCTAGTCTCATAGATTATGGCAAACTGCCATCAATTTCCTAGTGTTTCATCCAATTTTAATAACCTACGACTCACATGAGATTTCGATAGGTCACAGAATAATACCATGCCGACTAAGGTCAGACTTTGTGATCGTATTTCTGTTTTGTAAAGGGTATATTTTGGAATCTTTATGCTTTAACTACTCTGTTTCATCTCCATGTTATGTGACAATAGTACCTTGCTGGGAGCTTCACAGACCACACATCTGCTGATGTGACGTTGGGTCTCGTTTGCAGGCACAGGATTCCACATCATTGGTTCTTCCTCGGTACTCAACCAATAGCTTCGATCGTTTCGTTGCGCATAGTAACAATTCTCCTGTTTCTCACAGAACATGAACGGGATTGGGTTGAACAACTGTAAACAGGATCCCGGACTGGCCAAGTCATTCACGTGAGCTCGTTCAGATCCGGTCATGCTGAGGAATGAGTAACCTTCCCACAATTTGCGTGTTGACGATGGACAAGAGGGGATTCGTGTAGTTTGGCTGTGCCTGTATGGTTGATAACGAAAATAGGGAGGGGGGGGGGGGAGGAATGAAATCCTATCCACAATATTAGTATGTAAGGTGACTTTAGTATTTTCTAAATACAATTTAAAAAAAAAACGAATTGGAAAAGGATGCTCGTGCATCAGATTCAAAATATAAGGAAATTCAAAATCAGAGATCTGTTCTAGTCAACGGATACCTCCTCAGTTGGATAAGCAGTATTTTCTAGCTTTTGAAATTATTCTTACCGGGCACAATCTAATTCATATTACGCACTGCTACAGTCTTGTGTTGTTTGATATTCTTAAGCATTGAAAAAGTTCAGGTCAGTTTCAGCAGGTCGTTCGAACAATGCTACATGCAGTTATAGTGTCACCTGGAACGTTTTTACAAACAGTCGACAAGTATTTTGAACACAGTCTTAGCATTGACGGCATCTACTGCGGATTTACTGGAATGAAGGTGGACTGGGAAAACATACACTCACACAGTGAACAGGTGACCGGTATTTCCACGTGTCTCTCCCAAACCACCTTCTACTCCGGGCTCACCGATTGGACCAACATCACCTTTAGGACCCTCCGGACCAACATAACCTTTTTCGCCTGGTCGTCCAGGATATCCTTTAGGTCCTGGCATCGCCGGCTCGCCCATATCACCAGGTTCACCTCGTGGCCCTGGCTGACCCGGAGGACCCTCGTAACCGGGGCGACCAGTTTGTCCAGGCTCACCTACTGGGCCGGGGAATCCTTTCTCTCCTTTTTCACCGGGTGGTGCGATTGCTTGATCACCCTTGGGTCCCATGATACCTGGTGGACCCTGCTCTCCCTTGAGGCCAGGGAAACCTTTGGGACCTATTGGACCTTGTTCTCCAAGCTGGCCCTTCATGCCTGGCGATCCGGGTCGTCCAGGCAGGCCTTTTGGTCCCGATGAGCCTCGATCTCCAGGGATTCCAGCATTGCCCTTTTGCGAGGTAATAAAACAGAAAAATTCCACTGGTATCATGTTCTGCAGCACGTGAAACAGTTTTGTTATCAATTACCACAATCAAGGAGTCGTTTTTTGGTCAAGCTTCACCTTGAAAAGGTCACATGAGATACCCTTTGGGTCACAAGATACTGTTCGATAAAATCCGGGAAATACATTATCTTGAAAATATTATATTGATCGAATAAGAGAGCGAAAAGCGTCATGATTTTATCACAGAATAGGGGAATCCTGGTGGCTGTATAACATGACGGTTACCCGAGGAAACTAGAAAATTATTAGAATCACGGACAATGTCGAATGGAAAGTTCAGTTGACGGGGAACTAAAATTTCATACGACCTGAATTGACGAAGAAATTTCTCGTCCCTATTGTCAAGGCATCTGTCGGGAGGTTAATTGCTGTAAATGATGATAGTCAAAGCCCGAAACTAGTGACTCTTCAGTTGCGTTTCTTGTAGGACCGACACAATACAAACTGTCGATATTTATCATGAGGACGGAGTTTGGTGAATGTGTTGAATCTCACGGTATCCCACAGACGATTCAGATTCTCAAAGATGCGGTTTGTCGAAACTGTCCAATGAATAAGCCCTAATAAGTTACTAATCGTGACAGTACAACATAATACATATGACTAAATGCGTAAGGGATGCAGTCAACAAAATAGCGTTAGGGATAATTGTTCTCGCCTATTGTGGCACAGGATTATCCGGGGACCAGGTGTGTACGAATCAACACGTTTTTAGTGTGTCATTTTTCGGACGTGCTTAGACCTGGCGTTTGGTGGTGAGTGGGCCAGGATAGACTGAGTGCGTGCACGAATATGCTCTGTGCGATTTTTCGGTCAGTTCAAACAGGCTAATGATCCAGTAAGTTTAGCAACTCTGGGAATCAAAATAGCTGTTTTTAAGAATTATCAATTGCTCTGTTTCAGGTCATACATGTGATTTCCTAACGGCAGTGAGTCGCTGGATTTCATCCGGAGGACGGAAACCGAGAGTGGACTGACTTTCCATGAATAATTGCTAATGATCACATCAGAGCAGTGATCCACGTGGAAAGATGGAGATCTAGTCAGCACAGGAAATTTCAGAGCTTCATGCTGTTGCACTACAAGAGTAAACTAATTTAGACAATATATATGTTAAATAAACATTTTGGGAGTAGGACTGATAAGACAAGTTTTGTGGGAGAATAACGACCCAAAGAAGAACATGAATCTGATCGTGCTTTCCAACGGAGGTGTTTGTTTGTGGTTCGAAGAAGAAAATACTTCTAAGAGTTCCATTCGAGGATGGTACTCATGAGGAACGACTAACAAGATCATCTAGATCAGTTGTGGAGTCATAGTTTCCTTTATTGAAGACTGCCGATGATTTGCATGCAAGCGAAGTGCGTATCTCCCTGGCTGACTTCATCCCCCTGTTCAGGTGCATATCATACGCATCTTACCTAGACTGTACGGGTTGAGCAATATCAGACAAAATGGTCACGTGCAATCACCAGTTCTGTCCTGGGTTACTTAGTGGACGATTGTCAAAAGATCACTCCAGATGATGCGTTTCATGTAGTGTACAAGGTCTTTCAAACTGATTAAAGGCAGTTCGACTGCGGACCGTAGTCACATCAACAGAGTCATGATTTTTATACGCAGAAGTAACCAATCCGCGCACATTAACTCCCTAGAACAAAAACGGAACCAGTGACGTGGTGACGTGAACTCAGACGACCCTCTATCGATGACCGAAAAGGATGCAAGCTTTAACCTGATCACCATACACGGAAAATAGAGTTCGCCCTGCCCCTTATTAACAACGTGATAACAATCGAACAGTTCCTGACAAGTGATCTGTAAGAGCCCTGCTAGCGATCAGTGAGCAAACTGTACAAACTGTACTTTGCTGTTCCTACTACGAACTTGAGGATGGTTTTGCGGTCCAAAGGACTGCACTGTGTTTCTTGAGACTCCAACTGGTCGAAACTTGAAAATCCCACCATCATAGAAAAAAAAACACCACATCGGTTGTGTCCCATCAAGGTCTGCTGTTTTATCCTAGTAATTCCCATCTAAATTGTCAAAGTGGAGAAAAGGCATTCAGTGAAACTGATGCCTTTTCTTCCCCCTATTCCGTGTTTCCAGCGGAATTCTAAGACCCGGGTAACGGGTCATGCTTTCGGTTTTCTCTGAGACCAGGATGGTGCAAATATTGATTATAGGACTGCAGGAGCACACTAACTATCGTGAAACTCAGCGACATACTGCGTCTACTGCGTCTACAATTCTAGGCCCAAGTGAACTAAGATAAGTATGGAAATGCTTTCACCTTTTTCAGGGCTTAACATTATCCCACTGGTCAAGTATTCATTGGCGTCATTTTTGTGTTTTCTAGTGCATTTTATAAATAGTTTACTTATTTCATGATTAGAGATTGAAAAGGAAAAGCAATTGTGGTTCAAAGTACTTTAACTTCGAGTCTCGTATAAGTGAATCACATAAGAATCCAATAGGTCAGAAATGTCCGTGGGCTGGGTAGTAGTGAAACTGCCCTTTATCGAGGTTAGTGTTGCATAATTTGGCATACTCTGTGGTGCTCCATTAAATTTCCGTCACCGTTTTCTCCTGATTTTCGACGAAAAAGATCATTTCTTTCTCAATCAGTCAATAAAGTAACTGCGAAATTGAAAATGGTATCAAGTTAACTGTGCACACAGCTGTAAACTCATTTGAATCGCATGGAGAGTGCGTGGATGAAGAGTTCATTTTTAGAATCACACGGTAATTTTTCCAGGTTATTTCCTCGGTTTACACGGCTAACCAGAACGAGGACACATGGTCCCAAGCATGGATTTTTGAAATGAGTAATATGGGACTGTATTTTGATGACAGGACAAAATTCCCCGGAAGTACACGACTGGTTTCGCGGTTGTCGCTGCTCATCACGTATGCGTACCCGGTACCATTTTGCCATAAGATTCAAGTGAGATTACAGCTGTAAACCAACTGTGGAGTGCTCAAATTTGGAGATAATTGGGCAGAAGAGCACAGGGTGCGCATACCTGATGGGCGGCAACAACCGCGAAACAGGTCGTGTGCTTCCGCGGGGAAGTTTTGTCCCGTCATCCAGATACAATACCATATTACTCATTTCGAAAATTTGACTATGTGCGGTTCATTAAACCATCCTCACTTCGCTCAATTCACCATTTTCTAACCATATCACAGTTTTACCACATAGAAACCTGAGAAGGACGTGCACAAGTTATGCATCATTGGTTGCCGAATGAATTTGGTAAGTTTTCACCTGACTGTTTTTACTTCCTGAGCAAACAAGCTAAAATAAACCGAAACTTGTCAAATCGAAACCCACCTTGGGACCCATCGGTCCAGACAGTCCTTTCGGTCCACGTTCACCCTTGTAGCCTGGTGGACCATCTCGTCCTGGAACGCCCTTCTGTCCGATTCTATCCGGATAGGCACCTTTCATGCCTTTCTCTCCCTTAGGTCCTGGGGAACCAGGTCGGCCAGGTAGACCAGCGGAACCCTTTGGTCCAGGAGGGCCACTAACTTCCGGTCCGGGGTCACCCGTAGGACCGGGGGGACCTCGCATTCCCGGCTCACCAGGCAACCCTTTCGGACCCTTTGCTCCAGTCGGGCCAACAGGACCACGTTCACCCTTAGATCCTACCGGGGACTGTACAGACTGACCACGATCCCCGGTTTCACCCCGGTCTCCCGTTGGACCTTTTGTAATAGAAGAGATAGTAAGAAGCACGAAAAATGTAAGCAAATTTAATTCAACCTATAGGGTTTCAAAATAAGAAACTGGCTGACATCCGTGTTGAATGGCTGTCTTTACGGACACAACTCAAGGTTAGTTGGTGTTAGGTTTCACTGGGGGTTTACTGGGGCTGTACATCGATAGCTCAGCTTGTAGGGAACCTGGCCATCAAGTAGAGGTTTTACAATTAGTGGTTTGTGATAAGCCGCATGGACGTTTGGATGGGTAACATACAAATAGCATTTGATCAACTAAGCGTTTCCCGTTACACATTTGAAAGTTGAAGTTGGGAACAGATTGTACGATGTATCTACGATCTTTTCATTGCATCTTACAGATTATGTACTGTAGTCAAGTTGATTACTATTTTATAGCAAAAAGTATGTACGGATCGTTTATAAGCCGAAACAAAATCACAAGCACGTACACGCACAAATGCAGCCGTTCGCATGGAAATGATACACCCATTGGGGCGTGGGCAACTGAGATAAACCACAGGCTACGAGTTTAGCTGCGATCGCTCTCGCAGTTCAATTTGTCTGTCGTCTAAAGGATGACGGTCACTAGGTCCGCGGAGTAGACAGGCCTTGATTGAAAACCGAGAGACTGACTGAGTACTCCTATGTACGTGCGCACTTGTGCACAAACTAGGATCAGTACCGAAATGTGGTGGGGCTGACTGTCGATCGTAATGAGGTTGTTGATTACAGGCACGTCACTGGGATGTCGAAAGTCAACGATTCTCGATCGCAGCGATGCTAAGCACAGTTGAGAGAAGTCAGTTAGTTTCTCTTTATCGAGAACAAGCGGGATGATTTTTAATCGATGATATCCAGATGCGTCATATTACAGGGGATGCATGCGGTTCATAGAATTCTTCGTGACGAATTTATCACAGACTAAAATGTGCAAATCGCATACCTTGGAGATAAGGGATTCAATGGAAATCAAGGGAACACGACTGACAATAGCCAAGCCGGAGTGATGTCGGATAAAATCTCTCTTACGTAGACCAGAAGGAATTAGAGGAGAGCAGCACAGTAAGATTGGGAAAATACATTGATGGACGAAAGAAATGATAACATCTAGTCTGGTACAAACTACCTTAGAATACGAATATGAAAATACAGCTTATTTGGTTTCTTTACATAATCCATAATATGAGAAGGCCACTGTAAGTTTTGTGTTGACTGTAACGCCTAAGTATTTGACCGAGTGAACTCTAGAAACAGTGACAGTGTTGATGATCGATTGCTTATTGGGGTACAGACAGTGAACAGTGACTTTTCGAGCTTTAATTATGGAACAGATGGTACAAACCTTGATAGATCTGGTGTTTGTGGTCAGTTAGTTCAACTCTAATGTCTGACTTTCATTGACGTATTGTTCTGTTTGATCTGACTGACTTTTACACGGTTGATGTTGTCATGGTGAATTTGTTGTTCATTACGTTTTGAATTCTCACTGGCAAGTGTACAGCCTTTTGATGACTTAACTGGCTCTCCGTTCTGCTGATGTAGATGTCTCAGGGCCCACGTTTGACTTGGAGTGGTTAGGCGATTTTTCTCTCATCAATGGAGTAGGTAAGCGAGTAGCCTTGACTGCCGGTACCATCTCGGCAGCATAGTGGTTGTAGTCGACAACTGGTTTCAAACGTTTGCTGATCGGGCCGCTTGCATTATTACCCTTGTCAGGATGTTTTAAATATACTTCTGTCTTAAGCGCATCGGTTGGAATGCACTTCTTTGTTGCAGTTGACGGTATTTTTCCAAAAGATGATGTTGGATATCCGTTTGCCATCAGAGTTTTGCTTATCCGATTGATTTCTTCCTACCGTGTGTCTACCTTGCAGATCTTGCGTGCCTGGAGAAGTAGGGTTCGCATTGTCACTGCACCGTGTTTTACTGGGACAAAGCTAGTAAAGCGCAGATGTTGTTCCGGCCAGGGGTCTTTTTGGTAAATGCGTCTTCTAAATGAATTATCTTCACAGCAACACCCTAGTGTCTGAAAAGCCTAAGGCTTCATTCTCCTCGTTGTTGATTGTTATCTTAATGTTTGGATGTTGATTACTGTACAGGGTGTGTAGTTCATCGCCTAGTTTGTTATTTGTGATTTCAAGATTAAAAAAAATAAGACATTGGCTCTCGTGTTTGTCTTCTGGGTGGTTCTGCTTGATATCTAGTGTTCTAATTTACGGAGTCACATCAGGCTTCCGTTGTTTCGACTCAGTAATCCGTACAGAATTTTGTGCGAAGAATGATTTCAATTCAGTTCTGTTTCGAAATGGCATTTTTTACACGGATTATTGTCAACTCAAAATGAGAATTGATTTATATCAGACTGTTTTCAGGCTGTCCACCAGTGCGACATGTCTCACCTTCTGGGCCTTGGAATCCCTTTGGTCCAGGCACACCTTTAAGTCCTTTGGATCCGACTGATCCCTGAGGTCCACGTGGCCCTTCCGGACCACGTTGTCCCTTGATACCCATCGGTCCAGGGGGGCCTTGTTCTCCGGGCTTGCCACGTATGCCTGGAGTTCCAGCTGGTCCAGAATCTCCTTTCGGTCCAAGCACACCCTTTGGACCAGGTGGGCCTTGTGGTCCGGGTTCACCGCGCTCACCTTTAGGTCCTACAGGTGGTATCCTGTCGCTGGGTCCTGGTGGACCTTGTTCTCCTTTCTCACCCTGAGCGAGTAAAGATAATTGCCAGATTCAGTATTTAGGATCACCTCGACGACCGAATTCCACAAACCACTTAGCCCAAAATGTCACTCCGTGCTTAGAATTCAGTTGGGGATGGATGAGCTACGGCTAGAATGGAGGTTCACCAATAAATGCAGTTGGGTTTACAGTACACACGATTTTACTAGTGATAAATGTCAGATCAAATTTACTGGTCTCGCAAATTGTTTGACAAAGAGAAATATTGCTTCTGTTCTTTGTTAAACCTCCTCTTTAAGCAATGTTGATTGAAGCTGTGCAGCGAATTTTGATTTTTACACCATGTAGGACTGCATCAATCAGGACGTTCGATCAGTTTGAATTTTATCTCATCGCTGCTGCATCATCCACGCACGTTTGTCTCGTACGCGTATCGATCTGTGGTCATCTAACTCCGCTGACGCGTACACGCATGCATACGGTCCTTTCGTGCACATTTTCGAATGCCCACTTTTCTGATAACCACGTTCACAGTCACCCCGTGGTGGCCTTTTCACCGCAAGGACATACTACGACAATGACAAACGGAGACTGATCACTGGAAAGTAGACTGTACGAGAGAACATAAATTTCTTAAATTTGGTTCACCAGACGGGCCTATTTAACGAAATCACAAACAATATACCTAATGGAGTTTTATCCAAAATCACCCGGATCCAATTCTATAGAAATGAATCGGAACATAGCTCAGAGTCCGTTTCCATGGAACAAACACGATGCAACTTAATTGAATTTAGTCCCAGAGGACATGCACATATCAGAACGCACATTGGAGAAAAGGTTGTAAAGCAAAAGTGTTGACACAGGATTCTCAGATAGCTCATAAAAAGACCCGAAAGTTGAACCGTAAAGGTTATTTCTCTCCCCCCAGAAGTTGTGTGGTCATCAAGTAATTTCTTAGTTTTGTTCCGGATTGGTTTTTCCAGCAACTAGATTTCATTGCACACCCTCTGTCTACCGTTGGTCGGTTCATTTTCTCTTGTTTTTCTTGTTTTCCTATCAGTTAATGAAGTAGTACATGTCAAATCCAAAAGGATGTTTAAAATAACATTCCTATCCTTGCTCCTTCCTACAATGTGTCATTTGATATTTCGTGGCGTGCTATGTCCATTTTCTTTATCAGGCCAGTGAGCGGCCTAGGTTCAAATCACAAGTTTCCCTTCTGGCTGGTTTGTTTGATGTGACCAGGGCTCCCTTGTGTGCGATTACGACTTAGGGTACCCGACAGTACTCTGCTGTCCCATGACACTCTCGTTTGACTTGGTTCGTCCGTGAAAGTCATGATTTTTGTGATTGTGTCACGTTAACTTGCGCCCCACAGCTGTGCAGTATCTGAGGCCTGGATACGTACTTCGTATATCTTTTCTTTTGAATCTACGATACATAGGATACAAAAGGAAAAATCTATACAAGAAAAAAGGGAAATATTTTTTTGCTTCTACATCCCTTATTTTACATTTTTAATTCCCTTTGTGGGGATTTGTGACAACACATTGCCTATAGATGACTTAGTCTAGTTAGCAGGCAGCATATCAGCGCCTGTCGGAAATCCCGATCAAGGCTTGAGCCAACGAACTCGTAAGCGTCAGGACAGCGGATCGATAAGACGAGAAAGAGTTCCTGTCAAACGGCGACTGATCGTTTAACCAACCAATCAGAAAAGACGGTACTCGATGCCAGTTTGAACCAGTTCGTTTATGGGACGATGATCGGTGACAGTGAGTCTTCATCCTATTTAAAAATTTGTTCTGACCTCATAAACCGAGTTGATTAGAAGACATAAAGTTCTTATTTCAACAGTTGATAGGACAGACTGAGACACCCTGACCCTTTGATTTTGTATTTGAGCTTTTTATTTATATGTTACACTTATGCAAGCAGTATGTCAGCATTTGTGGTCGTAGCTCTATGCTTATCTTCATATTGACGTAACATCTTATTATACCATAAAATTGCACTCACCATCGGGCCAGGTAAACCGGTCGGGCCACGTGGTCCAGGTTCACCTGGTTCTCCAGCAGCGCCATTGCGACCTGGTCTGCCAAAAGAACCCGGTAGACCCGGTTCACCCTTCACCCCGATCGGACCGGGTTGACCTGGATCACCACGTTCACCAACCGGGCCGCTCATACCAGGTGTACCCTTCTGACCCGGCGGTGAGGGTCGTCCCTTGACACCCTTATCACCTTTGGCCCCCTTACGGCCCACGCCAGGAATGCCAGGCAAACCCTTGAGACCGGTGGGGCCATCATCACCTGGAATGCCGGGTTCTCCCTTTAAACCTGAAACAGGGGATAAATAACCAACTCTGTCGGTTAGGTGCTGATGTGAAGAACGGAAAACAGCTGGCAAAACCACCAGACAATGGTGATTGCACGAAAAACAAAGCAGAACTTTTAACATACACATAAACCAGGATAGACGGCAAATCAAGATTTTTCTACGCAGACCTACTCTGTCTGTTGTAAACTGATTGTAACTCAGTGGTAATTCACAAAGTCATAACCAAGCACCTCAGAAATAAGTTGACAAGTCGACGAATTCCTCTTCGTCTAGATCCATTTTCCAAGCTTTGAACTCTGTAATGTGTTCCATGAGACCACAGAGATCTAGAAGTAGTCCAAATTTGAAGCACACCATTATTCAATTATTTAACATTCCATAACGCGGCGCCATCGGGAATGTTTGTATTCAGCCGATTTTTCGGTTGACACGGTTTACTTTTCTCAAGATAGATACACTGATTATTAAACATTCACACGCCACAGCAGGTGGCGCATCGTTTTCCCAATGCGTTCCGAGCTACACCTAGTTCCGATGCATTTGCTACTCTAGTACTTGTTAGTATGTTATAGGGTTAAGAAAAAGCGAGCCACAGGCCTGATTCCCATCTGTATTCCAAAACTTCCCCCTAGTAAAGGCTGACGGGAAACCTGGGAGTCAGTTAAGCAAAGTAGTGGGCTCTCATCGCATAGCCAATGTTATGTCCTGGTTTACAACGGTTACACATTCGCGTGCGGCTTACGCACACTATTGCTTGGTCGCATGAGTCACGAGTACTCACGCGCCATCGAACTGAACGGCCGAAGGTAATCTTACACGCTAGACAATCAAGTCATTGCCCAGAATTTTGTTGGGCGTACTGACTGTACACTTCCCCAATGACTTGTTGGAGCATATTTTACGTTGGCATGCGGCCATGTGGTCGGTGTATATACAGAGCACAATAGACGTGGTATTCTGCTTACTTCTGAACGCCACGGTTAACCAACTGTCGTCCACGTGAAAAAGCTTAGCTGGGATTTTATTAAGGAGAATAACTCCACGCTCGGTTATATTATTCAACCATACCGAAGGTCATACACTCGTGTGATTGGTGCGTGGGTTCAACCCTTTCGAATCCACCACGGGAGTTTCGAATGTTTTCTTTTGCTACTGATGGCAGTGGCAGTAGTTAGTTGTCACTTTTGAATTTGGTAGACAAGGCAGAGCCTCTAAATTGTTAGGTTGAAACGGATATCAACCACACGTGTATTAGCAAAGAGTCTGAGTGTAAAAAACAAAAAAAAAAGATCATTTATAAGTCCTTAGTGGTTTTGTTTACTGCAGATTGTGTCAAAAATTGAGGACATGCATATAAAGTAATCATGGCTCAACAGACATGACCGCCTAGGAGCTGCATACCGGCACTCGGCCATGTATGCCACAGATCATTTACCTTCAAAAACCAATTATGATAGTTAGGTCAAAACCAAGAGCTGATTCATTTAACTTAAATTTGTGTGTGAAGCTTGATTTACTACTTCGATATTGGCTTGAAGCCGCACCAACACCCAGCCATCCATCGAAACACACACACACACACACACACACACACACACACACACAAATGTGACTTTTGAGTTTTTCACGGGACGAGTTGCAAATGCGAACTGGTGTCAGGACTATTATCACTGTTCTACTGTTTATACGATTGACTCTTTCGTGATCAGGATAGTGAACGGCTGGTAAATGTAACCAGTATCAGAACATACGCCATCTCTCTTTCCGTTTAAATTCTCGTCTAATCACAGTACAACAACATGACGGCGATAATTCGAAAAAGAAGTACCAAGAATTCGGTACGAACCTTTTGGTCCTGCTAAGCCCTTATCGCCCTTGATATAGATGCCATCTTTTCCAGGTTGACCAGGGAATCCCTTGGGCCCGTGAGCACCCGGTTGTCCCTGTACTCCCTTTGGACCCGGAGAACCACGAGGACCATCCTCACCCGATAAGCCACGTGGACCTTCCAATCCGTCATCTCCCTTAGGACCCATCGCACCTTTAGCACCAGGTACTCCAGGTCTTCCAGCATCTCCGCGTTCTCCTTTCGCTCCGTGCGCACCCGGTCGACCAGGAGGTCCCACGGGACCTGGTTTACCTTGTGGACCAGGGGCTCCCGGAGGTCCTTCTGGACCGACTGGACCGGGGGCACCCTGTGGGCCTTTAAGTTCTGCTCCGGGAACTACATTTGGTCCAGGTTCACCTTTAGGTCCGTCAGGACCAGGAACTCCCGGATCACCACGCATTCCTTTTTCTCCTTTTCGTCCTTGTAACAATTCACCAGCCTCTCCTGGTTCACCTTTTTCACCACGATCGCCCATTTCTCCCTTCGGGCCAGTAACTCCGGGCATACCAGCTGGACCACGTTCACCCTTGTCACCCGGACGACCTGGGAATCCCTTCATACCCATTGATCCTGGGGGACCAGGGTCACCGGGTTCACCTGGTTGTCCTTTTCCTGAGGTTCCTGGAATACCGGGACGACCTCGTTCACCCGCATCACCTGGCATACCAGGATAACCTTTCATACCGTCCGGTCCGGGAGCACCTTTACGACCCATTGACCCAGGTGGTCCGGAATGACCTTTCTGTCCTTTCGGTCCTGCAAGACCTTTGTCACCCATGTCTCCTGCTGGCCCAGGGGGGCCTGGCATACCCTGTTTTCCCTGCTTGCCTGGAATGCCCGCCAAGCCTTTCTCGCCCTCACGACCTGAAAAAAATGAATAGATGTCAGAATGAGGACGGAGTGAACCTATGAGTGATACAAAGCTTGTTTGCCAAGGAGATGAAACATTATCAATGTAACTATAGATACATAAAACGATCACGATGCTGAAAAATGCAAGGAAGCTGTGAATAACAAGTATTTAGGAGAGCTGAGGATTCCTCTGACGGGAAGATGTATTCGCATAGATACTGCTGATGCAGTCATTTCAAAATTACCACAACTTGGTAAACATTGGGTGCCACGATATAAATAATAATAACAACTATTCAATTCAGGCAGTAGTGGTGCTCAAATATAAAGTAATTCACGAAGGACTAGAGGCACCTGACATTATAAGTGATGACTGCTTGTGCTGTTTTAAGGTCTGCACTTGGATCTTTGTATGATAATTCGGGCATCCTGATTAGGTATGATGATGAATTCACCAAAATGGTGGGCCCAGCGAACTGGCAAAAAGGCGATAACGCTCACTAAGACATAGAAAGAGGAATAGAACCATGAACGACTGCACATGGGTATTCCTTTATCTGTTCAAACAACACAAGTAAGCTTTGGTTACACTGGAATACTCTAGAATCTGCCATGGTTCAGTTTTAGGGAAGAAAACACTGGTTGTCAGTATCTCATCGAATCAAACCAGTATTCTGTGAAACATCTGATGAGCATATCCAGTAGAGTAAAATCAAGCATGGCGTCAAAGCTGCAACGCGCAAAACAGTCGGGAAGAGTCAAGTACAGTACAGTGGGGAGATTGGGGTGGCAGGAGGGTGTAGGTGGTTGGAAAAACTAGATAAGTGTCATTTTCCCACTGCATACAATTAAATGAAGATGGGTTTCCGCCAACTGTAGTGTTTTTCAGTTGTTTGTGAGTCAGTGTTTTCTCTCTTTTCTATTTTGTGTGATTCATTACGAAGTTTTTCACATTCTGTCATCTCGATGAAGCTTTGTGGGTAATTTAGAAGGCCTTTATTTTTCTTGTGTTCCCAAAGAGAAGATATCAACCGGTTTACGATTGATGACGAATTGTTAACGTTCATAGTTGGTTGCGGATGGGTGATAGTGTGTTAATGTGAACCAATGCGTCGGTAACAAGCACAAGTTGGAGTCACGTTTGACACCCGGTGGGTGTGTAATGCAGCTACTAATTTCTTATAAGTCGTGTAAAACGACTACACAGTACGTTTAGGGATTTCCATTAGTGAAATGATCGTTCATAATGTATAATTAAGCATTCTGTGCGGCAATCAAAATCTCCTGCCGCTTAAACAGGAAAGTCAAGTTTACCTTGTTCTCCAGGGAATCCAGAAAGACCTTTCTCTCCAGGAAGCCCCTTCGGTCCGCGTTCTCCCTTGATGTACTCGAATATTTGATCGACAACGCTGTCCATTCCTGGAATAATACCCGGTAACAAGGAAAATTATACTGGGGGATCGATTGACGAACGTCAGTTCATGACTGAAAATTAGGCCGCGACCAAACCATTTTGATATAAATTAGCAAATGTGTTAAGAAAACGTGAGAAGGTAGTTCTTCAATAAAAACCAATGCAAACTGTTCAGCGTGCTTGTGCCCAAACACGAGAGAATTAGACACCGTGTAGAAAAATGCAGCATTTCAGATATCAGCCAGATAAACGGTGATTATAGTGAACTCCAGACTCGGAAATCCCGGGTTCGAATATTACCACAGTCGGCCAGTTCCCCCAATCGACAAGTTCAAATTGGTCACGATGCATTTCCCTGAATTTGTACAACCAATATATGAAGTAAGTGATCATACTTGTTGCTGTTATCTGTAATGCCAGTGTGATAATGATCAAGTCTGAAATTCACGATTCGTTATCCGAATTATGGAACAAGTGAATCTAGCCAACAGTCCTAATCATCTTTTCACGCTGTGCAATAAATCAAGGGTATACCAAAATACATTAGCAATCAATCTGAAGTTGCGGAAAAAATTACGCTTTTCTCATTTTTTTATTTGACAATAAGGACTAGGAAACAATCTATCTTTTGCTTCGCAAGATTTTGGGATTGAAAGATCAAATAGCTTCCACAACTCCCTACTGATCAGGATTGGTGGTCGGACGGATGAGAGCTCTGCCGTAATTACTGTTATTTCCCTACATGTCCTAATTATCAGACCAATAAATCGAGTGAATAGTGATTTGGTCGTTCAGTCTATTTGTGTATGAGCTACATATAGGCCGCGCAAACTACTAGGCGGTAGTGCAGCATTTTATCTTCGCTCGTTTTATTCCCTTTACCTACCATAAAACAATGATACAGTATTTCCCGAGGAGGCAGTGTGACCGATCGGAGGATGCTCAACTGAGGCGTGGGGCAAAACTGATTTGCGGTTGAGACCAGGCTCGAACCTCGGACTTCTAAGCCGACCGTTTGACAACCGCCGGTTTGCAATAGAAATGGTGCAACTTAGCGTTCATAAATCGTTACAAGAATCCAGAAACGGTTACCAGCTGCAGTTGATCCAGAGAAATGATGAACATTCAATAAAGGTAGGCTACATTTGGTTTTATTTTGACTTGTTGATCAGACCTTGGAAACCTTTTCGAGGGCGAGCAACTACCCGAGCCTGTTGTAAACCACCACTTGTACCTCGAAAGTGATTTTTACGTACATAGTAATTGCAGAAGGCAGAGATGATTCATTTCAGGTGAAGTCATAGAAACACAAGCAAGCCGAAGGACGTAAACGGTCACAATGTGACAAATCAAACATTGTTTCGGCCTGCATTCAGCCCCCGCACATAATAAGGCCAATGCGTTAGACAGACACACGCACGCTGATGGCCGTGCCCACAAGCGGAGTTGTCCACTAGTAATCGTGCTGATGAATCTCAATTAATCACATGCCAATCGAACTTGACTCACAGTCATCACATCGTGTCTGACTACGTTTGATTTGTCACGTTATTACCGTTTCCTCCTCCCGGCTTGCTTGTTTCTCTGACTGCACATACACTGAATCATGTCTGCCCTCTGAAATTTCTCGAAAAGGAACAACGAAAATCTCCGTGGTTAAATTGTACAGTTGATTCCAAACGTATTGTGTTGAATTTTTAATAAAGTCTACCACTAGAGGAGCGAATCACAAAAAACCTGGCACAGGTAAGGGTGGAGATACTGCGGCACTTGATAGTGATGCTATCCACCTCGTAACAAGTGGTACGAACACTGAACGGAAAATCCGATGTGATTATTTTGGGTTATTCGGTATACGACAGTGGTACACACCAGGTGGTCCAGGTTCGCCCTTCTCGCCGGGGATTCCATCTCTTCCGGGAGCACCCGGTGCACCTTTTCGGGCACGGAATACTTGGCCAGGCGGGCCGGGATCACCACGCCGACCCGGGGATCCGGCGGTGCCACTAAATCCGGGTAGACCCATCGGTCCTGGTTCACCCTGTTGTGGAAGCATTTAAATAGGTGGGCATGGGGTGAGGAATTAGGATGTACAGCATGACTGTCGGTATTCGGTATATACTTTTTTCTAAACATCATGTGGATACCAAAGTAAAAACAATGGTTAAAAAAGACAAATGAGCCAGAAAAATTCTCCCTACCAATGTGTTTCATTGAGACAAAAGTTTAACTGATTTCTTCGATGTTGAAAACTCCTAAACTAAATGAGTCAGAATAAAATGGAACAAATTATTTGCATCATCATTTAAAGATGAATTAGCTTAGATAATGGAAAATCCACTCGCGTTTGCGCATCCAAAACTTAAACACCGTGAGCTAGAAACTCACCGGCGACCTGTTCGATTCCGCCTCGCGGTGTTGAACTTTTGAAAGCGAAAAATGTCAGTGGATTTTCCATTTTATAAAGCTGAGGCTGCTCGTGCTAATAACACATTATGCAAGTAAATTAACTCACAGTTCAAGGATATCTGATAAAAAGGCGTGCCTAATTATCAGGTTAAAGCCCAATGAAGTTAGTGGTGGCAAAATATATTGGATAATATCAATTGTTTTTAGAGTTAATGGGTTTTCAGTAAAAAAGCGAGCTCAAAATACCAAGTCTTTAGAGAAACGTCCAGTCAGTGTTGAAAACGAAGAAGTATTTTGTTTAATACATTATATTCTACTGACACATTGTATGCCAGAGTTGCAATTTGAGTTCCGTAGTATTTAGCATTGCTAAAGAAAATTTGATAAAGGGGTTTGAACCCACGGTTTGTTGCTCACTAAGAGTTGTGAATGACTTAGGTTATCGCTAGATAAGTTTCCTACTAATTTTTGGTTGTTACAACTCGGTCACTTTGTCCCAGAATAGTTTCTAACCAATGTTGAGCGTTACAGGTTCATAAAATGCCTGTCAGCCGGTTACCTTGGGTCCCATCGGTCCGATTTGTCCTTTCGGTCCCGGAAAACCTTTGGGGCCCGGTTCACCCGCAATGCCTGCTCTACCTGGAACACCGATGTCGCCACGTGGAGCCTCGGGTATGGTAGCGTTCACGAATTCGACGATACCGGCGTCACCTTTCTGACCTCGTGGTCCATCCGTTCCGCGTTCGCCCTTCTCACCCTAGAAGCAGAAAGTCAGACAACAAATTTTTTTTGTCAAGAACGGAGCAGGCATGGAAGAATAAATGGGGAAAGTAAACCACTTGTCCCGCTACTGACCGTGCTATTTAATCTAGGTTATTTTATTGGTGTAACATGTTCAGATGATATCCGTGAATGTAAAACGGTACACATAATTATTGTGCTGGTAGCCGGTTTTCCGTAGGTAAGATCATTGTTCATTCAATCTGAGATTAAACGCATACAAATACTGATAAATTTCATTTTATACAGAGAATATGCTCCTCGCCACTGGCGATATTGTTAATCTCTCTACTTACCCGTTGCCCTGGCTGTCCTGGTTGGCCATCACGACCTTGTGCTCCAACAAGACCCTTCTGTCCAGGGGATCCGTCCATTCCAGGCATTCCAAGCGGTCCTGGTGCTCCGCGGAATCCTTTAGCACCAGGGGAACCAGGTCGACCGTCCGGACACACAGTACAATCACCTTTAGGACCGATTGGGCCGGGATCACCCTCTCGACCTCGCAGTCCGGAAATTCCCGGTTTTCCTTTTACACCTTTCGGCCCTGGAGGTCCGTCAACTTGTGGTCCACGTTCCCCGGGGTCACCCACCGGTCCGGGAATACCAGCTCTACCACGATCCCCTGGAGATATGATGTTAAGAAAAGGTGATAACAATGGTAACGCTGGAATTCATATTGGACAGTATTAGTATAATTCACTTTCATTCCTGCGAATTAGGTAGAATTAGTAGATTGAATATTTTGTTCAGAAAAGCCTTCCAGGATTTGATCGAAAACCAGATCGTTCATTTTGTAGCAGTTTACGTCCTTTGATTGAGTGACATCCTCTCCACCTTCTATCAGTGGTGGTGTGTTACATGGTGCTCACTTGTCACCTTACTTCTTTTTCTTGTACGTAAAAAAGTCACCTATTAGATCTTCATTTAATTCAAGTAAATATGCAAACGATATCGTTCTAAACCAGAGGTCATTCCCGTAATCCAAAGCAGACCGGACGATATTGTAAACTGGTCCTCTTCCAGTTCTCTGAATTTGAATGTATCTAAACTTCACGACTTGTCTTTTTATTTACCATTCAGAAGATAAAATAGGAATAGTATTGACAGACTGTCTCTGTTTTATATACGCAGGGGACATATCCTCTCATCTTCCACGGTCAAATACCTCGGTGTTTTACTTACCCACAATCTGTCGTGGTCTGTGTACGTCAGCGAGGTGTTTTGTGTAGTTAGAAAACTGTTCTTTTTCTATCTCAAACTACATGTGCTCTCTGTACCCCATAAATGTATTTCAAAATTTGTATCCGTTTGCTTCATTCCCCGCTGGCATTACTTCTCCTTAGTAATCTGTTCTGATTTGCTGAAAAAGGACCTTCGTTTGATCAGAAGATCCAGAATTACACTTTCTGACACCATCACAAACAAACACTTTTGTGCTCATGATAGTCTTACTTCCAAAAATTCTCTCTCTGTGATTCCCATCATCCACTACACAGAAAACTTACAAAAGCTGCGTCTACACCCCCACAAGTTGAAAGTTCGAACTGCCATTTACCGGCACTTCCGCATATTGTGGTTCCGTTTCGGCACATCTCGCTCGTCTACTTATTGATTGGGAGAAGGTTCTCTCAGAACTAAGAAACAACTCGGATATCAAACATGAATCCGTTTTACTCTTTTCTTGTTCTTTTGGAAATTGTGCATACGCTGCATTGATAAATCCACAGATATGGTGTAAAAGGCTCAAAATCCACCCTTTCGGGTGCACAAAGCAACTGCTGACTTGATTTGACTTGACTTGAAACTAAAGATGGTCCGGTCCCAGTAATTACTGTCCAGTCCTTCATACCTCTCTATACATCAGACTTCGTTCCTATCCAAAATATCAACCCGCAGTACCGAGCTTATCTTATAGACATTTTCGGGATTACTACAAAATTTTGTCCACAGGTATCGCAAAAATGACAAGACAACCTTGTTGAAGAAGTTAGGGAAGGCATGGAAATATCAGTGGACTAAGTTAACGGTTGTATTATCGTGTCTAACTCATGCTTTTCTGAATGACATCTATTTTGCACAGAACAATTAATCAGGCTCAGTGACAGAGTGTACACGATTGCGAAAAGTAAACATCCATTTACGCATAACTCCACACATTTTCGTCTCCATCACATATTTTCTGGCTTCCTGCTATCTGTCAGGGAGTCGAAAATCTCCTTGAAGACGTCATCAGCGAGGCTGCAGTTCGCATCCTTCCAACCCACGAACAAAGTGCTTTGCTAACCAACCAACGACAAGGCCAGCATATTACACACAACAGTGCAGTCATGACGCATGTGCCCATGAACCAATCAGTCCATCACACATCATCGTTGACATCGACCATTGATTGACAACCCACTGCTTACCCTTCACACCAACCTGCAAACCAATCAAATTCATGAAATACTGTGATCCGAGTTAACCAATCACATTTTCGTACTATGCTAGACAGTCTACAACAACGCCATGTGTTCATATCTTCCCTACCTCATGCTGTATAAAGTGTTGATTTTTGGTTACACTTGAATACAATTTCTGCACTTGTTCGTGGTTACTTTGGCTTTGGGATTAAACGACCGAGGGATCAGTGGCCGGAGATAATCCAGAGGTTTGCCCGTTGACTCGGCACAATCAAACTAGGGTTCGTACTTGTTTCCCGATGATATCTGTGAAACCGTATTAGCCACATTTTGGCTTTCCTTCCACAACCTCCGTATCCGTAACAATTTAGAAGGGTATGCGAGAGAGAATACTCAGGAATAACTTGTTATTCTCGGAGGGAAAATACGGTTAATCACTCACCTGGTTCACCCATTGGACCCGGAAAACCGGCTGCTCCTTTCTCACCCTTGCTCCCGACTGCCTCACGCCCTGGGAAACCTTTCTCGCCCTTACGTCCCGGCGTCCCTGACTGTCCGGGCTTGCCTCGTTTACCGTCTAACCCAGGTAGACCTGCATAAAACATTCACAAAATACATTTGATGTTTTCGCTGGGGAATCAGGATGAACACGTGAGAATGAATGGAATAGAACAAGTAGTCGGCTTCCAAAATGAAGTTACCCAGTTTTGTGGGGGGTTGAACAGATAATTTAACGCGAACTTCGGAGAAACAGAAAAAGTTAAGATCTTTCTTCTGGTTTGTGATGGAGGCCTGATCAGTAAAATGAGAAAATATAGGTTTTGGAAGTAAAACAAACTATTACATCAAGTATTGGTGATGACGATGATGATGATGATGATGATGTTGGTGGTGGCAATGTGGTGACAATAAAACCAAATTCGGTGGTCATTTTTGAAGTTATTTTTCTACTGTTGATAATAAGCAAACGTCAGTTATATGAAAGTGATGTTTTTCATGCCTATACGAGAAAGAAAATGGGATCTACAAAGTCGAATTCTGTATGTGCATTGGAAACCATAGAATAACAACCAGAAATTAGAAAAATGTAATATATGCTCAGCTGGATAAATCTAGTTCCTAACAGTTTCCACAGTATGGTATGTGAAGAAATTTTTGAAAAATGAAGAACGAATGCAGTTTAAAAGAAAACTTTATTTGGGCAATTACCTTTTTCTCCCTTTCGACCCGGTTCACCGACAATCAAATCACCGTGTCCCGGTCCGCGTTGACCCTTCGGCCCGGGGTCTCCTCGAGGTCCCGGCTCGCCCGGGAAACCTTTCTGTCCGAATGGGCCTGTAATAGGATAATTTTGGGAAAAGAGAAGTGTTACTCATGTCCAAAGTAATCTAGTCTCCAAGTTAACGACGAGATGAATTGCCCATGGTAGGGTAACACGTGAATTTTGTTGTCCACTGAAGGTCAACAAGTCGAGAGCACAATTGCTTTTGTCAAATGGCAGTGATATAATCGGTATATAAACGTGTTCTGAGTGTTCCAGTTTTGACAAAAATTGTACAGTTACTCATATTTTTATCAAAAGCCGGATTTTGGTTCTCATCAACAGACAGCGGGCGGTGCTTAGCATATAATCTCAGGTATGTAAATATCTAAATAAACATTATTGGTCTATAGAAGTGATACAGTTTTGCGCGTGACTTGTGTTGATGTAGGTCAGTTTTCAGAAGATCTATTGAGATGATTAGCGTGATTTTAGTTAAAATGCACTGGTTTACAAAAGTAATTGAACGGAACAGAATACAGTGGATGTGCGGTATTTTAAAACGCGCGATTTTACATGAAAACACAAGACTAAAAACAAGGTAGTTTTCCATACTCCGTTAGCCGCTCATCTATCCGAATGTCCTAAATGGTACAGATGAACTAGCCGGTGGAATAACAGTCTTGACAACTTTACTGCTGAGGCTTCGTCTACTGAAAACATTATAGCTACCGCGTTGATTATGCAGCGCCTTAGTAGCCTAAGATTGAATTCCTCCTGGAACAACAGGATGCTTTTCTAGACGCATTAGCAGAACAGTCCACTGAAATAAGTTCCTACTTTCGGGGTGATTCGAATGAGAACATGGCGTCACTGGGAGACATTCTGACGATACAAAACTGAATTGTCGTCATACTTTACAGGGTTGGGTAAGGGAAGGAAATCGGAAATGAACTCCATATATTACAGTTCACTTTTTCTGTATCAGTGGACTTTGCGTGTGTGTGTGTATGTATGTATGTATGTGTGTGTGTGTGTGTGTGTGTGTGTGTGTGTGTGTGTGTGTGTGGCCAGGTTGATTATCGAGCTATGTTGCTAACAGGCAATGACGAACCTCGATAAATCTGTTCGGAGAAAATAGATTGGGAAAACCCGGCACATGCAAATCATCGGTCGGAGCAGTTAGTGAAATAGATTTTTCACTTACCAGGAGAACCAGGTTCACCCGGAGAACCAGGAGGGCCGATATCTCCATCCGGCCCGGGCATAGCATCCACATCGGTTGTTTCTCCTTTTGTACCCTGAATGATGATGATGTTGTTGATAGGGAGAGTAGAAAGTGTTCCACTGCTTTAAAAATGCCGTCTGTTAATAGGTATTTTGGACTTTTTATGTCATATTATTGAAGATATAAAGCACTTGATACTAATTTTTTTTTATTGTGAAAGTTATACTGTTAATAACACAGCTTTGTTGGTAGATGTAATACGCCAACGTTTCGGTTATCGTGGGTAATCTTTCTCAAGGCAATTTGCAATCTGCATTTGAAAATGTTCCAGTAAATGACTTTTGTGTACCAAAAATAAAACAAAGTTCACACTCGCCTGTGACTATAACATTCATTTAATTGATGTGTTTCACCCGTTTTCAGGTTCCAAGTTTTGAAACAGAATTCAAAGATCCACCCCTAAAGTGATACATACATCGATTTTCATTTGCTCAGTTGAAGTGTGCACGAGAAATATTCATACACGTTCGTTATTTTGAATCATACAAATCGGTTTCTTCGAGCCTGTGGCAATGACTATTCTCACAGAAAATGTATACACGAACCTTTTCACCTTTCGGACCGATTTTTCCGGGCAGACCTTTGTCTCCTTTCATCCCGGGGTAGCCTGGTGGTCCCCGTGGACCAGGCAGTCCGTCTTCACCAGGACGTCCGGGAACTCCGGGACTTCCTGGGGCACCAGGTTTGCCAAATTTACCCTGGAAACAAGCAGAAACGGATTTTATTGCAAGTGGATCTGAGGGAATTTTCTTCTTTCCGTGCATGGACGAAATACTAAAGGTAGACCTAATAACTTAAATAACCTATTTTAATAACATAAAGAACCAGTCGCAATGAGTACAATATTCGAAACAGAGAGCCACCTAAGGCCATGAGGAATCAAGCCTAGTAAAATTTGAATGACTGCGAAATGCTGCTTACCTCCAGTGGACTGGAATTGTTGGTGGCTCAAACTCGACAGCCTGTACCGAGTATCGCTCCAATAGCATGGGACAAAAACGTTTTTCGGGGCAAAACTGCACTCTGTCGATTGGATAGGCCACTGTGAATTCGTGTCCGGTAATTATTGGTTCAGAATAAAACTGAATTGTATCATTCGAACTGGTGGCACTCTCTGGCACTTCATATCCGGTGAGGTTTTATACTTTTTCCATGGTCATTACTAATTATTTATCAGCTTGCCAACATATATTTGATAAAACCTCAGAATATCTTCTTGTTTGCTCGCCTTCCTGCATCAAGATGATCTATTGAATCCATGATACATAAAATACCGAAAATTTATCGGCCATAACCCCATAACCGTAGATATGCCAAATCCTGCCCATCAGTGAGCGCACTAGCCAACAAATGTATTTCAGTACAATAAAATTAAATTGAACTTCAAACTTTAGGAAATTTTGTTTGAAAATGAGATTCCACTTACTGCAATGCCTTGTTCTCCTGGTTCGCCTGGTGCACCAATAACACCTTTGAATCCAGGTTTACCCTGTGACAGAAAAAGTACAACCTTGCAGTAAAACTAGGAACGAAGAGGATTATTTGTGTGTGTGTGTGTGTGTGTGTGTGTGTGTGTGTGTGTGTTCACTCATTCGTTCGTTCATTCAGCCAGTCAGACACTCAGCACCTACAAATTTTCCCACCAATCGCTCAACTCATTCAGTCTTTCCACTCAGTATAGTTATATTCCGGTTCTCCCATGTTTTGTACCGAGTTCTGATTAAATTTTTAACATGTTCGTCCCAGTATTCAAGTTCGGATGGACAATATACCCTGTACCTTCACACAAATATGAGGCGAATGAAGTGTAATGAAAATTAATATGTAAACAAAAGTTCCATCCCACTAGCTATGCAACATTTGAGTTCTCAATTTGTGCGCAACATAGGTTTCAAGGACAGAATAGCACGGAAAAATTGTAGGCACTTGCGAGCAATAAAATCTGCTATAAGGAAACAGGCACGGCAATGCGGACATCTACTTTCCAATCACTCGGTCCTGACCAACCGTAGAGGCGATGGAGCGATTTCGGATAACGTAAGCAACTCACGCGATATCCTTTTTCACCCGCATCTCCCGGATCACCACGCAGACCAGGAAGACCAGCAATGCCTTTCTTACCGATGCTGCACATGTGTAAATATGGGAGGAATAGAATACGAAGTTAAAATCAGCCTACATCAATTGAGTTTGATGATACATCTGATAGACGAATTAAAATAACACATTTTTCCAGTAACCCACACCATCGATATGATTGGGCCCGTCATCGACGGGGAGTGCCATTGATGGGATTCTTGTCATCCCGCGTCAATGTCCCCAAAATGGGTCAAGTGCATGCCCAATTTTGAAAATGGTGTCAATTTCAGAAGCACCGCTGTCATTTGATTGGTATCGTGGGTAGTACACCCGCAACCAAACGTTCATTGCTTTGGGTACCAAAAATTGAAAATATCAATTAAAAGGTAGTATGGTATTGTATCTGGATGACAGGAAAAAAATACCCCGGAGATACGTGACCGGTTTCTCAGTTGTTGCCGCTCCTCAGGTATGCGTACCTGGTAATCTGCTGTCCGGAATGTCAAATATTTGTAGATTATGTATAGTTATATTGGTGATCTGTTAGTCATTAGATTTGCAAGTCTTAACGCTGGCTGTGGTTTGTTGTGGTCCAGCGGTCATCACGGGGGTCTTTCACTCCTTCGACCCATGGGTTCGAATCCTGCTCCCACTGCCGGTCACATCTAAATCGGCAGTCTCTAATTGGTCTCGATACCCTTTCTGAAATATCATATCATTATTGCATAACAAAAGGAAGTAAATGAAAGGGAAGGAATATTATATTTAAGTATATTGACGCTGGTTGATTCATAGAAGAAACCTGCTCGCCACTAGTTCCTTGTGGCGATGAAATGTTCTACTGCAGTTTAGTCGGACAACCTTTATCATTCAGATACCGAAAAGTTCAGAGGTGTTTGGCGTGGCCTCGCTGTCCAGCTGATTGGGCACGCGCGGTAATGAAGCGTGGATGGCGCCCCTGCGTGGGGTTGATTCCCTCTGGGTTCAAAGACTTTAAGACTAAGATCACTTCAAAATTAAGTGTAGTCATGGGAACGCAATTAGAATCTCAATTTTATTCTGATTAATCCAGTGAATATCAAGCAATTTAATGCAATATTCTAAAGCAACAAAGCTGACTGTAGCTGAAAGGACGAATCAGGAATGTACCGTTCCATTTGGAATATAGCCAACACTGCTGGTTTCAACGTCTGTGAATGAAGTTTACAAATGATCCCAGTGGAAGAAGTCGCCCAAAATAAATTGGATGTTTTCGTAAATCATAAGCTGATGGTTTTGAGCTTGACCTTCGGACCGCAAATGTTTCAACACCAGTTGAAGTGGTTTTTTTAGTGTGTCAAACTCCGCGGGTACGAGCACATGGGAAATCGTAGATCTGAGCTACTATCATCCCATCGCTCCACCGGGTGATGTACAATCAAACGCCAATCAATTCATTTTCTTCGGCCGTCTGGCTCGTGCGTAAACATTTCGAACACCAAGACGGAACGCAAAATGGTGGTCTGATTGAGTTCATTGGTGTGCATCTTCGCGATAATTTTTTCCACTCAACCCGCTGTCTTCGGAGAAATTGCCAGCTTTTCACCTAATCGAACGAATGAGGCAATCCACCGGCAGTGAACCAATGAAAGTCGCTGTTTTATCCAAATTAATTTAGCCCGAAGCAATTAAGTTGTAAGTGAAACATGCCAAACTCACATTTGACCTTTCAGCGGTGTTTCATCGTATGACGTGCCTTTTTCACCCTTCATGCCTTTGCTGCCTTTGTCCGGCTGATTGGGGCGAAAAGAAAGAAATCGCACACAGGAATGCGAAAAAATGTTTGCATCGGAATAGGTTACAATCAGTTACGATGATTGCTTGCTGGGTTTTTTAGGTGCTATTTTTGCCCCAGTTACGTAGATGATAGCTAAAATAGTCGAAGAGGGTTTAATTTTCAGTCTATCGTACGTGAGTGATTTAGCTGACTTGTTTATTATTGAACATAAATCATTTCGTTAATTTTTGTGAACCCTGAATTCACAAATATCAATCATCAAAGACCACGGAACCACAACGGCTAGTGTGTCTAATCCACCTTTGCTATATTTGCGTCCAGTTTTGGCTAACGTACAGTGCTGCGTTTACCGTTATGACAGAAAGCTGTACTATTGAAAACAATCACTGAATACCTTGTCTTTGAGACTATTTGGTATAAGACATTCTACTGATCAAACATTTTATGGGCTTATCTATGAAATGGCTTAGCATGCAGTATTACCACACAACCTGTCATTAAAAAAAAACAGAAACACTACGGCGCTTTTTCCGCAAGCGCATTAGGAACCATCAGGCCCAAGGCCCGTCTATACAATCCCAACTGAAGCCCAAACTCCAGCTGAAGATCTGTTGCATTCGACACGTTCATCGTCGGACTATCTGGAACAATTCTCATGCCATCAATAAAAAGAACTGTTGTACTTTCAAACTCCGCTTATTTAAGTGCGAATTTTGACCAAATGGAATTGCTTCTAGGGTGAACGTGTTGTTCACGTATCACATTAGTCCACATTACGCGAATAGACGAGGTTTGCGCACTGGTAAATATTTATTTCCATTATTGGAGTCCGGTTGGTCGTGCCACAAGACCTGATCTAGTAAGCGGTAAGCTGAAGACCGACAGTTCGATCACGGCCCGCGGACACGAAAGATACTGCTGGACCCCCAAAATCTAGGTTTGTTAAAATGTCTAGAATTTTGGCAGCATGTCACGGCGATACGTAAGTTAGTGTAACGACATCGTTTGAGTCCGTAATCCTTGTTTTTCCAGATAGCAGTCCGGTTAGATAGTCTGTAAACCATGCAAATATACCACTAACTCAGTGCACATTGATGGTTCGGTTATATTGAATCATTCTATGTTCACCGTTTTGGAGGAGAATCACTTGGTATTTATTTACTTTCATTTATCAAGGGGCAAAAGTAATAATCAAGACTCTTCTCTCTCTCTCTCTGTAGATCACATATATGGATCATCAATTATCGTGTGCCAATGAACAATTGAGGGAAAACTAATTAAAGTAGCCGTCGTTCCACTCTTTGGGAAGAGGCCTGGAGATCATTCGACAGAACACAGGTCACTCGTATTACCTCTTTCGTGTTCACTAGGAGAAATCAAAGTTCTAGTAAACTGTTCATGTAATGATGCATTACTTAGCATCAATGATCAATTCAGCATGGAAAACTCAGTTGGAATTCGGCAGAAATGTGCCTCTGCTACTGCTTCCTATTCCTAACGGATTTGGTGAAACAGCCGTGTTGTACTATTTCCACTGTCTTCAAGATCGAGTTCAGCTTTCACACTGGACGGAGAACCACATCATGAACAGATTTAGATCTCTTGTTGCCAAAACCGACTCTGTTATGGATTACAACACGCGCCTAGTAAATAAGTCAACCACCACAATTTACTGGTTTGCCAGTTATCAAAATCAATCTAATGCGACAACAATACTTTTTGCATTATAGCGGTCCAGTTCACTTAAAGGCAGTCCTTATCCGGCCCAAAGATACAATCTTTTGGTTTATATGCTTTTTCTACAGTATTATGTTTGATTCATTTGACGTGGATGAGTTCGTTATCAATCCACAACTGTCCATAATTGCTTTTTGAGAAACCAACTACTCACTGAGTGGAAAAGTAGTATGTACAAGCCGCCGCAATCCTGGTAACTTCCTGATAGTAGCGTTTTTCGCTTCGAACAAAACATTTTCAAGGACATATGCGTCATTGATGGTGAAACAGGAATCACCCGATATTCATATTTCCACAGCAGTTCTTTTTCTGTTACTGAAAGATAGCCGCAAAAAGTTTTTTTACAGATGACAGATGAGATCACGAAAAAATGCATTATTTTTCGTAATCAGATTTCACCGATGTTTTCTCCAGGTTCCTCCGCCTATGAGAAGAGAAACTTACGTATGGAGGTACAATAGGTAGTGGAGTTTCACCCTTCGGTCCCTTCATGCCCATATCACCTCGTTCTCCTTTGGGACCCTGAAGTGAGAGTGGTTGGCAAAGAATGGAATGCATTCAGCCGTGGCTTTGGGATAAATGAATGAAATCAAGTCTTTACTGTTTACTTTGGCACATTACGACTAACATAGACATGCTGTAAGAATGAATTGCTACGACCGTCGTTAGTATAAAGGTCTATGATAACCGTAACAGAGGTGCGAAGTACTATGCAGCAATGTAGTTCGCATCTATAAGCTCAGCAGTTTCCATTGGCTAACTATTTTTCGACCCCCTGTTTCTCTCAGTATACAAATTTGTTCAACAGAAAGTTAGGAGATGATAGCGAAAGACTGGAAAAATTGTATACACTTGGTCCAACTTCTCTATCTTTCGGACAAAATAAAAGCTCGCTTGGGAAATACATTTTTCCGACTCCATACCGATTAAGTTAAACCGAGTGCACTAAGTGAACGAAGAGGAATGAAACTTAATTGAAGCTTACCTCATACCCTTTTGGACCATGGGGACCTCGTTCGCCTTTCTGACCAATTTGACCGCGAGGACCCTTCATACCTGGCATACCCGGTTCACCTTTCGGACCCGGTTGACCGACGCCGATCTCGCTGTCAATCGGAGCTGGTTCACCTTTGTCACCCTGGATGGGAAATGAGAGGATGATCGATAATTAGGGCGGATATAGAGAGAGGCAGAACAAATGAAAGTAGCTTGCATGCTGCCATTCTTCCGACTGTTTCCAGCTGAACGTTAACATGAATCCGGATCTTTTCTTACCTTTGGACCTTTAATACCTTTGTCACCCAACAGGCCGTCGTATCCATAACCTCCAGGCGTCCCCTTTAAACCTTTCGGTCCCTAGATAGACATATAAAGAAGGGAAATTGCACGTGAATTTATTTTTCATTTCAGCAGAATTGTGCCCCAAGCATAACTTTAGTCGGATGAGTAAATAATCAGAAGGCCGTTTCCTAAACCATATACCTGATTCAAGTTTAAAGAACCACCTATGCAATTAAAATATACTGTAGATACCACCAATCAGGCTTCATTATTAGGGGTTTAAAATCAGATAGAGATAGGATTGAGTTCACCAATAACCTCGTCGATTCATTGTTGAAAGCAAAGCGCCTTTAAGCAAAGTTCAGGTAACCACAAGAATCATACATGACCTGTTTTCCTCTAGAACCAAGTTTACATCATTATCATATAAACATAAAGTACTTGGGTCGGCCTTTACAAATAGTCATGAAATATTATTTGTCCATCTCTTGTTTTTACGACTGATTTTACCACTAAAAGCTTATCCACAAGACTTTCATGACCACAAAATTAAAACAACTTTTTACAGAACAAGATAAGCGTTCATTCAACTATGTATGAGGTTGTTGGGACTGTGAATTCGGAAAAACGAACCACGGTTTGTTTATGTGCTAATTTAATTTGTAAGATAGAGAGACGGAAACGAAAAGATAGAGCTTACCTTAGCCCCACAGCAACCTTCGTCACCGAGGTGGCCCTTTGGGCCCTTGATACCTGAGGCACCCTAGAAGCGTAAAAGAAAAGTAATGAGTGAATAAGTTGGTTCTCAAAGTCTTCAAAATATTTTCCCAGATTGGAACATCTAGAGAATATAACACGATTCCTCATGCAGTTTCAACGCTCAACTCATCGTTGGAAACCACGGAAGTACTGTACAACTGCTAAGTTTTTGTTAGGAATAATCAGTAGTGTACATCCATAGAGCCCCTACGGGGATGAATCATATTATACAAATCTAATCTCCTATCTTCTGGAACAGAATCAGAAGGCAACACAAAAATACCGAATAATGGGGAACCGCTAAAGTGAGTCCAAACAGAATTGACGACTTTTATAGGATAAGTACGCGAGTATGCTTTATAGGAACCATAATGTCTTTTTATAGACTAGTGTTTCATTCAATAAATAATGTTTTATAAGTAATTTATTTCATATCATTCTAGTGAACCACTTGGATTTATTGTCCGTTGATAAACTCACTACTGACAATCATGAAGTAGTACAACCGTGAAGACAAAATAAGCCGGGTGGCTGAGGAAATCACCTACCTTCAGTCCGTCAACTCCTGGAGCACCGGGAATACCTTTGTCTCCCTGTAAGATAGAGGAATGAAGTCAAAATCATAAAAAATCTGGCCGTTATCTGTGGGGTGCTCGCAGTAAGTGAATGTGCTAGTACTGCTGTTTTGGCTATCGCGCTGCTTCCCACTAGTACATTTACGTGAGTTAATAGCAGTTTTCCACTTATAAAAAGTGCCTTTATTTCTATCCTGTTAGTGAAATGAAACGCTAAGTACTGTGGCGTGTATAAATAAAAACATATGACGTTTTCTACGGGTATTCCGCTATTAGTCCTTGAGCCGAAAAGTCATACGTGTTTTTATTCCTTCAGGTTACTGTTTGCCTCCATACCAATATGCCATCAAAGTACGTGGAAGCCTAAATCAAAACTAGAATTAATCTAGCTCCACTTTTACCAGGATAGGGAATACACAACTATTTGAAGAAGGGGAGATAAACTTACACTAATCTTCGGCGGGTAGTTCTCAAAACCAATCTTACTTTTTAAAAGGTGGAAAACACATTCAAAACACGAAAACGACGGTAAAATTAGTTAAGATCTTTTCCTTATGTCACAGAAACCGGTATTTGAAAAAGTAGAGTACGAGGAGAATTCTCACTGTTATCCATGCGAGAATTATGTCGTAGTTACTGTGCTTCAGAGAGGTTTCTTTTCAGCATTTAAAGCCGGTATAATATCGATAAACTTACCGCAATACCCTTGGAACCCGGATCACCGGGGATTCCAGGAATACCGCGAGTCCCTTGGGGACCAGGAACACCCGGTGGACCACGGGGTCCGACAGCTCCGGGACGACCGGCATGACCCCGAATACCAGGGTCACCCTAAATGAATGGGATAATAAGGGCGTCATAACTCAGTGAGCACGTCAAAACAATAAACGATCGAATATACCTATTTACCTTAGGTTTTATTATTTTTCAGTGATTACTGGACCTACAAGGTGATGAAACTTCTCGTGCAGCTTCAAGTAAACTACCGATAGTGGCCAACATTAGTCGTAGATATTTGAAATAAATATCAGAATGGGAATTAATATGAGATCAAATGTGATCTGTTTTACATCTCAATGGGAGTGCTAAGAAGCTGTCTAAAAATGTAGAATATGAGAGCATTCATAGACTCATTTATATCTGATTAGGCTAAATAAATGTGAGAAACACCGGTAGTAGTTTACACTGCATTGTTTCATGTCCGAATCAATGAAAGGCCGTCTTGAAAACTAGCCTCACTGTGACCGAGCCAGTTTTAGCTGGTCCGGAGAAATCTACCTCTTCAGCACAAAATGGGTTACTCCAGAATTCTCATCTACTTTGGGGTTTGTAAACTGCTGGATGTTTCGAAATTTTATTCTAGAGATGCTGTAGTTTAACGACGAGCATGAACGAGGATAGCAACTTCATAATATTATTAATAAACTACATAATGTTAACGTTCTATTCATGTTGTCCTTTTAGGTTTCAGTGATCATAGCTGTGTAGGTGAGATCCGCCGAGTAGTCGTTAACAAAGAGACAGAAAAAGGCAGCTGCAAAGTAAAGTGAGCAGAAAAATTTACGTTCCGATTGGGCTTTTAAAACTATACTACGAACTAATTGTACTTTCAAAAATGAACGAGTGGTTCGTAGCCAAATATATCCATTCTTGTCACAAATTTGGGCAATATGTACACTTAACGATTGAATCAGAAAATAAAATATGGAGCCACTTAAAGCAGATTAGTTTTCTTTTTGATAAAAAACTTATGATATAGATCAATCATGTCGTCAAAAAAGGTGATGTGGATCGTTGAAAAGTGGATTCGATTTTCGGATCCAAAATCTCAGTGGAAGTAAGACTCCGTGGTCAATTTGAGTTTAACGAAGAGGAAAGGCCTGATGTTTATTCTCTTCTGACATCTCTTACCAACTAGCCTTTGCATCACACGGAACTTTAATCGATCTTTTAGTCTTCGTATTCAAGATAAATCCCTTCTTATTTTGATCACTGACATCAGAATGTATTTTTTGTTCCCAGATGCAGTCTCGCTTATCGCTTAAACTAAAACGTACTGGTTGGTGGAGGCACGGAACCGAGAAAATTTGCTTATCGCATTCCGGTATGTGGATATCACCGTCAAATTTTTAAGTCAAAAGACAGCTTTATTCTCATTGTTTATAAAGCCATGATGGGGGTTATTGATCATTGTCGTAGTCTGTGATATTTGATCAGTTGAAAGAATTGCATACCCACTTGAGGCACGTCAGATCGAATCAGAATTCCGGGCTCTTTCGTTAGTAAAGAAGAAAAACGATCTAAGACAAACACGTACTAAATTTCTCCATAAAAATTAAATTTCCTGTCATTGAACAATTGTACCTAAGTACATATGTAAAATAGCTTTTATCACAATTTATTCTATCAGCCCTTTACCTTTTTGCAGACGCTTACTACGAGAGTATTGTCCATGTTAGACAAAAAATCATCAACGACATCAAAATTCCAGCATACTGTTTGTTATTCATATGAACTAGAGGTTATTGTCAATTCCTCCCCCCCCCAACTTTTTGGATAAATGATACACATAATTACATCCTGTTGCCTGAGAATTTAGAGGGTAAAATGAATGAATAACTTTCGCGAAGCGATCTAATGAGTATACCTTTTTCTAGATATTCCATATCATATTTAAGTGACAAGTAATGGAGGTGGGGCTGGAATAAGGACTTACTTTCAGTCCGGGTAGACCCACGCAAGTACATTCAGTGCAATTGGGTGACGGAATACAAGTCTATCGAATCCACGGCGCACATCATCATTCAAATTTAGGGCCAGATTTCACGCGCGCGAATGTGTGTGTGTGTGTGTTAACGAATGGACAAAAGGGAGAAATTATGTATCACTATATTGAATTAAAACTGTACTATTATAACCTGAAAATCACAACACACATAAATAGCTATTGTTTCTTTTCACTATTACATTGATAAATGAGAAAGGAAAAAAATAAGACTCACAGCTGCACCGTGTGTAATTGGCAAGCCGGATAAGCAAAATATTGCCGCCAACAGTACACCCAAGATAAAAAGATTGCTTCTATACATTCGGACTGGGATGAATTTGTGCGGTTTCATCCAGTCCGAAATTGCCCCGGGTTTTGAACAATCTCACAGAGATAGAATCCAGCCCGACTGCAGGCAGAGAGCGCGGATAAGAGATGGATCGGAGCACACTGTTTGCAATCCCAAAGTGACCGATTGAGCCCGGGCCAAGGAGGACCGGACTATCTATCTATCTGTACCGGAGAATTTGATCGATATTCGGTCGTTCAACTTCTCGAAGTCTCCACGCGCAACAAGTTGCTTCTTCGTCCGAGGCCCGTTTCTCGTTTTGCCGTGAAACAACCGGATCAGACTGCTACTAAGGAGACTGAATATGTGTGGGCGCCTGTGCGGACACGATCGCTTTTGGATAGTGTTTCCTCCTAGTCTTGGAGGATATGCAATACCCTTGTGTGTATTTGTGTGCGCATGTGTAACTGTGTGCTTGCACCTTAGTGCATGCTTATGTATCTGTGGATGTGTGCGAGCTTGTGCGTGTATTTGCCTGTGTGTGTGTGTGTGTATGTAGGTGTATGAGTGGGTGGTTGGGGCAACAGGGAGACAGGCAATCTTAGAATGAACAGAATGATTAGCTCGAGATGAAATCAAAAATAGCACACGCGTCGCAAAATGACAAACGCGCATGTTGGGATATCCATAGACCTTCGTTCTGACAACACACGACTGGTACCAACAGTCTGCTGAGTGCATGATGGGGTGAAACAGATGACCAAATGGCATACAAAAGCAGAAGCATAGATACAACTACAAACAATGAATACATCCGGCCGGTACACACACGAACCGCCATCGAGCTCAGGCTGAAGATTTCTTCGAAATAACCAATCTGTTTTGGAACCCTCTCCAAAAGGTCTCACCGCTGTGCCTGCTAACTGTATCCTGATTTGTTGTGCAATGATATCCCTGAACTCGGTGATTATTGCCTGTTGATGTCACTTTGTGCAATGTAAACTTACCGGACAGAGGTTAGAGGAATTGCCGGCCGGTGTAACTACCAATGACAACAGAGTATTTCGCCGATCAAGGTCATACTGTGCCGCCCGGCCGCCGTCAGCCCACCAACGTGCACACACGTATCGATGTGTGCGTCTGCAGAAGTTTGCGCGTGCACTGGTTTGTGGCATCGACCGGAGAGTGCGACCAGATTTAGGGACTTTGTAGCTGTTTCTGAAGTGTGTGTGTGTCCCACGCCGGTGGAAATATAAGACATACAACAGAGCCTAAAGCACTTCTCACATTAAACAACCTGAGTTTTGTGCGCACCCTTGTACCGGGAACCGGGTGTATGAGGAAGCGATAACAAGTAGACTTCTGTCGACGATGGCAGGTGTAAACTTGCACAAGACTGACTACTATAAAGCGACCATTTACTGACAAAATAGAACCGTTATCGACAAAAAAGCATTGTGAATATGTTGGGAGAACCTCGCTCAGATGAACAAGTACACAACTCGGGAAGTGTTTGACACGCGTCTGTCTGAGTATGTTTGCAAAATATTCGTAGATCATTAACATATCAAGCTGGACGGTTTGATTAATTTCGTACGGACTTAGGATATCAACTCTCTGATCCAAAATTACCTTGATTGGAAGTCACTGAGGAAACAGGCAATGAAAAACGGTATGAAGTCGTTTATCTTCAAAAAAAAATCCATTTATAAATCACTTAAGGGTTCATGCGATAACAGGTGCTGACGAAACACAAGTATACGAGTGTCTGATAAGAGCGTCTTGTTCTCGTACATGAGAGCAGTGATTGAGAGCCATATATATATATATATATATATATATATATATATATATATATATATATATATATATATATATATATCTTAGCAAGTTGTGAAAAAGTTCTAGGGCAACAATACGTGTAGTCTGCTTTAATACGGTGAACAAATATGATATGAATTCTGACGGTACCCCGTTTTTCACATAAAAATCGACCGCAACCGTGAAGAAATTTGAGCACATGAAGGAAAAAGAAACAAGTTTTATTTACATCAAAGTAGACCAAACACCAATTGAAACAACGTTCATACACATTATTATTCCTTGGGTCTGCCTTCATTTTTCATGGTTTTCCACAGTCTCTTTGGCATATATTCTACCAAGTTGTTCATGAAAATCATTCTTTATTTTATGCTCCATCAAATTTAACACTTTTGACTCCAGTGGCCCATGTGTGGATAGCTCAATGTCCATTATCTTCAGAACAGAGAAAATGTTTTCGACTGCTAGGGGTTACTTATGAGTTGCGATGCAATTCTTGGTGGAGTTCGTGGAGAGATATTGCCACAGAGTGTGAGAGGGATTTCATGGAGCGTAGCCCCTACCAATCGTACTAATCAAATTGCCAATTTCTATGGGTATTTTTTGCAACAGAATGCCTTTGCTTGCTTGGAGTTTAGTAGCTAAGATGTCCGTCATGGCAGTCAAATTGTTGTCAACGCTCAAAAACAGTGACAGCAGAAAGCTATGTCTTGTATTGTTGACGTGGAGCATGCCTGGACAGTCTAGTGGTAACTCGTCTGTGACCCACAATCACGCGCTCCGGGTTCGAGTCTTCGGCGATTCTAGGTGGTGATGGTTCGTAACAATCTTGATCACACCGCTTTCACTGGCGGGTTGAATTTTGTCTTTGTATGAAGAAGGATTTCATTAGCCATAATCTATCAACTGTTTCTATTTGATCACCCCAGAGAGAAACTGTACACTGTACTCGATCATTCAAAATAAACGTAGACAGTTTTTTTCATGTTTTCCACAATCTACTGATCAGTATTTTAATGGAGATTTAAATTTTGTTCTCAGAATGCCCGTCGTGAACTTCTTCTCCTTGACAATTAGCTTTGTTCCACTACAAATTTCAGTCATGTTCGGAGGATGACCAAGTGAAAGTAACTGGTATTCCGAGGATATTGTGCCAAAGTAACGCGAAGAAGACGTGGTGGACTCGAAAAACCGTCTTAAACCGGGATAAGGTATTCCTAGTGGTTTTTGGATCCCCGGTGTTGTTCGTATAGCTTGATATTAGTTTTCTTGAGCTCGTAGCCGTTCAGCCTTGGGTTTGGATTACACAAGTTTCATCACCATCACCTGAGTTGACATCATCGGTGCCTGGGTCTTCTTGACTGGGGATGATACTTGTGTGACGCAAATGCCAAGTACTGCGACTACAGGCATATAAAGAAGGATTAGAAAATATTTGACAAATCCACTAATTCAGTCTGACAAACAGTTTGTGGTGAAATAATTTCGGGAATTATCACGGTACTAATTACCGTGGAGAGCAGCTTTTCTCCAAATGTTCTAGGAAATCGAAGTGCGTCCTTCACGGCTCATTACTCTTGGATACCTGGTTTGTTTTAGGAGTAATACAGAAATCCAGATTTCACTAGAATAATCATCTGAGCAGCGCAAGTTGCTTTTCAAAGATGATGTGCTATGATGCACTGTCTGTATCCCCGTGATAGGATGGAGCCGAGGGTTCACTGTGTGCATCCATGGCAAGACTCGCAATTTTTTTCACACGATCTGTGCTCTGAACTGCCCTTGATCCCCTCTTCCTTTTCACTCGACATACAGTGATCTTCCCTGTCGAGTCTGGTGCGGTCCACTCGATGTTGTTAAGTATCTCTGAATCCCTTGCGTTCTCGTCCGGTTGATATTTACTCCGTCACTGGGCAATATACGCAATGTTTCACTGGTGCGATCCATTCTCTATGCTGGCCAATCAAATAGACCATTTGTAATGTAAATAATCCCTCCCGCCTCATTTGGACCTAGTCTGAGACCTTCAAGAGATTAGCTGTTTGCCGCATGTTAATTTTTCCCTAAAATGATGGCTCATTTTATTGCCATAGATAGTTGTTTCGAAGCTGACCTTTCAGATCCGGTTTGGGTAGCCTACCGGTTTTCGTGTGTGGCCACAACGGACCCGTATGATTGGAGTTTATAGTAAAAACTCCCGCATGCATTTGCTGCTTTCAGCTGGAGATTGGAGTGCTGCTACTTCGTGCAGAATTATCTTACTAGCGATGGAAATTATAGTGCGATCTCCTGAATGTTGTGCTGATTTCATGAAGTCTGGGGACTGCTGTTCGTCATGGGCCGCGTATATCGAAATTTGTTTGTAATTCTGAAACAGTACTTTTCAAAAATGGTGAAGTACTATGCAAACCCAAACGTCATCTGGATAGGTAATGCGAGAAAACGGTCATTCCATAAAAATCTTGAACGGTTATCTTTACCGACTTTCGTAATCTACAGGTAATACTGATTTATGTAGTTTGAATTACACCACTTGCCGAAAGTATATCGAAGTATCGGTGGATGACAGGAGTTTATTTAAAGTTCTCTCTTATTTATCTGATTTTTGAACGCTATGGCAAGCTGAATGAATGCGATATGGGTTGGCAAAGTCGGATGCTCTGAGCTACGTAAACTAAGAATTACCGAGGTACGGAAACATAGTTCAGTTGGTTAAAAGAATCCTATAAATTTACCTATCCTATCCATGTTTCAAAAGAGATTTGTAAGCAAATCCATGCGAAATGATCTGCCTGTCCATCATCCACTTTTATTCCTGTGAAAATGTGCACAATTTCAAAATTCACTTCATACAATAACCAGTAAAGGAGCAGATTTGAACGTATTCGAAAACATTTTCCCTGTTCTGAAGATAATGACCATTGAGCTATCCACTCACGAGTCACTGGAGTCAAAAGTGTAAAATTTGATGGAGCATAAGATAAAGAATGATTTTCATGAACAACTTGGTAGAATATATGCCAAAGAGACTGTGGAAAACCATGAAAAATGAAGGCAGACCCAATGAATAATAATGTGTATGGACGTTGTGTTTCGATTAGTGTTTGGTCTACTTTGATGATGATGATGAGGATGATGATATATATATATATATATATATATATATATATATATATATATATATATATATATGGCTCTCAATCACTGCTCTCATGTACGAGAACAAAACGCTCTTATCAGACACTCGTATACTTGTGTTTCGTCAGCACCTGTTATCGCATGAACCCTTAAGTGATTTATAAATGGATTTTTTTTGAAGATAAACGATTTCATACTGTTTTTCACTGCCTGTTTCCTCAGTGACTTCCTATCGAGGTAATTTCGATCAGAGAGTTGATATCCTAAGTCCGTACGAAATGAATCAAACCGTCCAGCCTGATATGTTAATGATCTACGAATATTTTGCAAACATACTCAGACAGACGCGTGTCAAACACTTCCCGAGTTGTGTACTTGTTCATCTGAGCGAGGTTCTCCCAACCTATTCATAATGTTATTTTGTCGATAACGGTTCTATTTTGTCAGTAAATGGTCATTTTATGGTATTCATGAAGATTGTTTGAATGTGATATGTGTGAGTACTAATGGATACTTTGTATTCCCCTGATGCTACGAATAACGTTAAAAACGGGTGGGTCCAGTGCGAAGGACCGGGTATCATGGGAAATATGACCCTTGGGTACCTAGATGACGCAAGCTACCAAGAGCACTTGAAGTCGGCGTTCTGAGTTAGACACCATGTAAGCTCCACACAATCCACTATATTCACATCAGTTTGCACTCACTACCCAACGCAGATAAAGGACATGTATCCACTTATTGGCATTCATGCGGTTCCTACGGAGATTTGTGTTAACTGAAGCTCACTAACTACTCAGGTTACCAGTGGACCAACTCTGCCCGAATCACTCAGGTCTCAACCACAAGACTACCGCGACTTAGTAGTGTAATCTGTGATAAATCAGCGGTAACCCACCCCTCCCTCACCCTGTGTTCAGTTTCCATGACACCTGACACTATTCACCACCCCCTTTTCTCATATGATCTTTGCAGGCTAAAGAATCATTGAAAATAATAGTTTGTTCACGAACTATTGTTCTCAAGGCAAAATTTAACGGATACAATTCAATTTAAACCAGGCCATTCATTTGTTAGAGCTAGTCAATAACATGGCGTTGTCAGAAAGGATCGTAGTCAGTCGACATTCCAATTACATATCCCATGGGACATTGTTTTCATTCTCGATACAATCCCGTTTGATTTTGGCTGCGATAAATTAGTACGACGAAATAGTGCCAGTGCGGAAATTTCACCGAACACAGATGCCGATTAACTTCGGTTGCTTGAGCAATGTGCCATACTGAACACCAGTGTGAAATTCGACACGTTGTTATATTTGACCAAGAAGCCAGAGTGAAATCTTGAGACATAATACTGCACTAAAATTAGTTATGCTGCTCTAATTTGGAACAGAGAGATTCGTTAAGTAGTGGAAGATTGGATCACCCGTACACACACACACACACACACACACAACTTACTCTGTCTATTTGCTTGACTTTCTACTTCTAATGAATTGTTTTAGTCCATCATTTTGTCAGTCGCATTTCCTTATACGATCTCTATTTGTACGTTTTGCAACGCATAATCCGTTTCGCGTGCGAGTTGCCAACAAACGGAAATTCTCGTATCTTCGCGGGATTCTAATTAGTTTGTGTATTTCAGCTGTTTGATCCGGCAACCATGCCAGACGCCGGCATAGTACAATCGAACAGGTGAACCATGTGGAATTTGTAACTTGGACGGGTAACCGATATGGTCTGTTCACGAAATGTGCGAAGCCGATAGAAAATGGATAGTGCACGTGATTAGGACGTGCAGGGTATTCATTGTTCGAAAAAAAATTTCCAAAGGTCGGCATGTCTTAACATTCGCATCATTTCGGCATACATCAGAAATGTATGAAAACAAAATTTAACAAACCAGTTTTGTGGTAATGCCAAACTCAGAAACAGATCACTTTCATCCTGTGGCCTATCACAACTAGTTCACGATCACACAGCACTGTTGCGTAAAAAATGAATAGAGAAAGGTATCGATTATAGCCGTAGATTGCGTCGAATTAGATGCGAGTAACTGCAATACCGAAATCACCTGATAGTGAGAACGGGGGCTGATCATATTAGTGATGGGAGCTTCGGAAAATACCGCTGTCTTACGATAGACAGGAAGATAAACGGAATTAATTTCTATCTAGTTGTACTTACATCATTTCTTATATAATGTTATTCCTAAATATCTTGGTCGTCAGTGACAGAACCACTATCCAAAATTTACCCATTTATTCAACCCACCATCTGGTGAGTTAATAGAAAGGATCCGGTAGGTTTAATAAGGTTAATTCCAGCTCCTTGAACACAAAAACGTTTGGCACTAACCGAACAGACCTCTCCACTCTTCCCAATCGAATGCAACGTAAGGGGTTTTAGTCCAGCCCATTCTCGCTGTATCATATTTAAACTGACGAACAAATGTTTGCGTCTCACAACTTACGTCTTATTGAAAACATAACCTTGCCGACACAAATTTGAACACATGAGTTCACAGCAGTAGAGTACGCGATGAATTTCAGAGCATTTCGCCGCGTCTTCACTAGTGCCGAGGAAGCCAAACACCACAGATGTACGGCTTACCAAAGTACACAAAGAAGGCATGCACCACGATCAGTATGGTCTGTGGCCAAATCTCCGCAAAATAAACTGGCAAAATCGGTCGCAAAACTACTAAGACCGGTGAAGGAATTTATGGGGAAGAACAATGTGGACGATAGTTTTAAAAAGTGTGGACTGTTAAGCGAAATGAACATCCACAATAAGTACTTATTCACAATGGATGTTAAGTCACTCTTCACAAGCGTTCCGCTCCACGAGACCATTGATAGAATTTGTCAAATTATCGATGATAAACACCTAAATATCGGATTATTAAATAGCGAGCTGTCACGGTTATTACTATTGTGCATCTAGAACGTAAAATTCTACTTCCTTGGACAAGAATATCGACAGATTGATGGAGTTGCCATGGTTAGTCCTCTGGGAGGTAGATATATTTGTCTCATACCTAGAACGAAAAATGAAAAAAGCATATCTCAAGCTATTCTGTACCGACGCTATGTGGACAATATCTTCGTCATTGTAAACACTAGGAACGAGTGTGAAAAAATGTTCCATCACTTCAACTCCATACACCCAAACATTCAACTAACCAAAAAAGAGCGAAGACAGCAGCAACATCGCATTCCTAGATATTGAAATTATCCACCGAAACGATGGATCAATCCGGAGATCATTCCATCGCAAAACTACATGGTCAGGACAGTATCTGCACTTCACCAGCTTTGCCCCCTTAAAGTATAAAATCGGCCTTGCCAGGATCATATTTCACAGAGCTCGCGAAATGTGTACAACTGACACGCTGGAAGAACAGTACCGTACGCTGTTCAATACTTTTGAGGCTAACGGATACACAAAATCAGCTATATCCAAACACTCACAGCCACTTTCGAACAAAACGAAAGTCATCACAGTCCCAAGAATTACAGCTACCCTACAGTTACCTTACAAAGGTGATGACACTAAAAGCCTATTCAGCAGACGCTTCAACTGTGCCATTAATTGTACACATTACGTCACGAAGATCATCATTCTGTATACAACCTCCCGGATGGACATACCTTCGCTAAAAGAACCACGGCCTCTCCACGCCAAGTCCAGTTGCACCTACCAATTTAAGTGTGGCTACTGGGCCACCTGAAATGGCACAACGGAGAGACAACTGCCTTATAGAATAGTTGAACACATCCCGGTTCGGCTACAAAGAACAAGGAGTGGACAGACGCAATCGGTGACGTCATCGAGTGTTTGCAGAACATCAAATTCAGCCACTACGTAACTCCTGTGGGAGACAAAGCACTGTTAATCTGAGCACGGCATTCACCTTCACTTATTTCACAAACCCTCAAGGACTACTAAGATACGCGGAGGAGCTAACAATTAACCGTCGTCACTCCCAGCTGGGCAAACTGTGAGAGTGTGTAACTACGTTAACCTTGCCTTGGCAACGAGTTTTATTTGCTATCATTTGTTGCGTGTGTGTGTGTGTGTGAGGTTTTACCTTTGGTCTCAAGCGAACGTTCCACTTACCATTTATAAATCAGTACCTTGACAGCAGTATGCACTAGTGAAGACGCAGCAAAATGCTCCGGAAAGCATCGTACAATCTGATGCTATTGACCTTTGTCCTACTTCTGTCCTCAAAAATTAGACAAAGGTGACCCAGTGGTTCTGACGTCTCAGATTTTGGTTCCCGTAATGTTACTTGTTGTGGGTATGATATAGTGAAACCTCCGTAGATGTAAGGCCTTAAGAATCTGATGAACGAAAGGCAGATTAGCACCAGGTGAATTGAAGCATCACATTAGAAAGTGAATTATATTTTATTCTGCTTAGTTCAATCCGTGTTTATATTAACAGGTGTCTGGAGATATTGAGACGAAATCGTCCGAAACTAAGTGTACAAAATATTTCTGTTTTGAAAAGCAGTCGGGAAAAAACGTAGAAAAGTGGTTGACCACGCTCAAAATTAATTGTGTCAAGTGCAAAATCAGACAGGGGATTTGGAAAATGTGCAACTAAAGGCCCCGTCGATCAAATAAACTGATCAAAAAGATCAATGAGAGTAATGCTGCTATGGAAGATGCAATGTTCTTACTGGCCTTCGGCTTCGGTCAGTGATTGGCTCCGGTGTATGATCTGTTTCCGTATGTATGTGATTGTCGTTTTAATAGCTTGTTCGGGATGCTGTTACTAATGGGATGGAGGTTACCCTCGTATGATTGGATAGCTGCTCACTGATGAGTGGAAAGCTCGTTCTTCGAGGCTGGTCATTCGTTCTTGAGTGTGGCACGTCTCCCATGAAATGAGTATTTCAACTGAATTGTCCTTTTAGCCTTGCAGCCAGTACCTGCTGCTTTGGTGGTTTATGGTTAGTGTTTGTTCGCAGAAATCTCCTGTGGGAAAATGTGACGTTTGTCAACGTCTTCTCCCATACGTGTGGCGCGCATAAGGTGCTAATAGTCTGAGATAGTGCAAAATGGTGCTGTAGCTAGCTTCGTGTTTCAGATCTTTTGTTCTGATGGCCCATTCTAAAGGGGCCCAGAGCATCGTAAATAATCTAGTTGTTCCTGCCAGTAGTCGTATGCTATACACAAATGGGCAAACCGGGAAATCAAAATAATAGATAAGTGATCAGGTATTTGCCGCTTTCGCCGGTTTCGTTATAGTGTAAAATCAGGGGGTTACGACCGACCTGCCTTGACTATAAACCAAATCAGAGGCTTTGCTGTAGTGGGCTTAATGCGAGCCCTGTTAGCTTGATTGGTGGGAGGGAGGGCGAGAAAGAAGTGGATAATAACGAAGGTGTTGCAGGAAACCAGGGGATAAAAATACATTTCCCAAAAGTTGTGTAGTACACCAGTAACTACAATTCAGAGTAAATGAGGAGGTACTTAGCTACAGGTGCTCATAACTTATTTCGTTACACTTCCTTAGCCTTAACTGCACTTTCAGGTTTCGAAGGTTTTCACGCTTGTGAGAAAAAAACCTCCATTTCTATTTTGAAGCTTCATCTAACCATGAAAAATGTACGAAATTCTGTCGCGTTGTGAAAAGAACGCTGTTTTTCTTTTTTTTCCTGCCACGAATGTGCACCTGGCCAAAAGGTGTACAGTCGAGGGTGCAGTAAAGCCCGGTTACCGGTTCGTATGCCGTCTGCAAGTCTGCAAGATGATTCGGCGAAACAGGAGCTCACATCTGCGTACGATCCTGTGATTCTTTCGGAAGCAGAAGCCGGAGAAGGGCGGTAAATGGTAATAAATTATATCGATATTCCCCGTGTGGTTTGATTTTGGGACATCAATGGAATTTTGATATCACACACACACACACACACACACACGCACACGAGTGCGCTCATATATATATACACATACTGACAAAGCGGAGCCAGCTATTACGGAAGTGTGCATAGCACACACACACTTTTCGTGTGCTTCAGACCGGCGAGACAAATTCACTGTCACGGTTATTGCCGTCCAAAATCTGGGTTAACTAAATACTGGTTCAGAAATCCAGGCCAATCATTGACCCAGAAGACCGGCAGCAAACCGTTCTTGATTTGGTGACTTTTGCAGAACGGTAAGGTAAGATGCGACATTTCGATTGCAAGATAAATGAGTACTGAAATTCGAGTACCTTTGTTGAATCACCCGGTGTGTTATCAGGGTGCATTCGATGAAGATCGCATCCGATGCAAAAAGCGATTGCCTGTAGAGTCACTCATACTGTTGCTCTTCAGTGAACAGAATTAGGTTCTCCCCACCAACAGATCACAAACATCCGTTTCTATGCTAAGGGTGATGATGACGAGGCTAACTGTACTCAAGAATTTGCCTACCTTTCAATTAAGACACAGTTAGTCGGCTCATCGTACTGGGGAGCGGGCACTAGTGGGATTCGTAGTAATTCGCTAAACGAAACCTTCGGCTGATTTAGGTTTTTTCTCCTCAGTCACTTTAAGTGGATGGTGAGATGCGAGTACTCGCTAACCGCATCTCAGCACAGTTTTTTCCTCTGCCCGTCTTTGTTCGACCAGATAACCATGTCAAACAATCGCGCTATCGTCACCAACTCCCACAGGGCGTAATCCGACATCAGTAGGCACTGACTGCGTCCCACTCATTGAGTGATTTATGACTGAAATTGATCAAATTGTATCTCAGACTGAACAAAGTCTCAAAAATTAGTGACCGATGGCTAAGCTAAAGACCGGGGTCTGTCTGACAATTTCCACTTTCCATGCGAGAAGCAGTGTCAAGATTTCTGTTTAACCTAACACTACCCTCAGATGCACCGCGTTAGAACAATTCAACTTTCTTGAATCGACATACCCATGTGTGTGTGCATTAGGTGGCACTGTTTTTCTTATCCATAGTGGGGCATCAGCTGTAGAACATTATGGAGTCAGCATAGTTTCAGAAGTCATCTGCATCCCTGTATCCGAACCCTTTTGGTCTAACTTACTGTCAGGAAGGCACGAAATAAACCTTCCACGAAACAAGTCACAAACCAGCTCCAGCATGTCAGGTCGGGTCGACTGGCCAATAATGGTGTGCCATCAGACCACCTAAGGCTTCACCCCAATGACTTCCAGAAGAGTTGTCTACAATCCGGCACATGTAGGATCAATAATCAACAGTTCAAACTGGCCGGCTTACCATCAGTCTGTCAAGGCGCTAACTTGACTACACGCGGGAATTCGAGAACGTCCCACTTTAGCTTCACATGCCGTATTGACATGCTATGTTGTCACCTTTTGATTGTCATCGCTGGCTGGAGCGATATGAGTAGCGAGCAAAGGTGCAGTGCACAGGTCGTACGTAGGAATCACGGAGTAAGTGAAACGAGCTTCACAACTCTTACTGTTACATTATTCTGAAGGGGGCACGTTTTAAGAGACATTTAGTCCCTGATCATCATACGTTTCATGGTATCCAACTTCATAGTTAGAATGTAGGGCATATAAATTAACATTTTGTCTAAATGTTATTTTCAGGGCATTTTCCGTGTTTGCTTATTCACAGTATTTGAAAGGGAATTCAGCTTACTCCTGCTGAGCTTCACGTACTGACATAGAGATGGGCTATCCTGTAGCATCTGTCTAACCGCACAATAGATAAATAACAATAATTTGATCAGAACATTTTCAGCACGGAAATTACCCAATTCGTGCGTTTCTTCTGCTGGGTTGCTTAAAGTATAAATTCTGCTTGAGACTACAAACCCACCAAGCCTGTCTGAATCGAATTCCCCGTGCAAGTTAACAATCTAACGTGATGCTTTCTAGAGAAATTACTGGGTGATCAATTTTCGATTGAAAAATAAAACCAAGTGAATTGAATCGAACAGACCTAAACTTGGGATGAGGTTCGGTTTCGCGAAAAAATTTAAAAATACTGCTTTCATTCCAATGGTAAAAGTGTTCGACACCGACGCCAGTCACAACATAGCATCGCGTGCATCGGAAGGCTGAGCGACGCGGCCAAACCGAGCCCTTCGGAACTTCGCAGATGGAAAATATTGCTTTCCAGCACACATAAAATTTGCATGAAATTCCCCACAGTCTAGGGTCAAAGTCACCCAAAAGGTCAGGGTAAAACCAAGAAGCAAGATTCATATATATACATATATATATATATATATATATATATATATATATATATATATATATATATATTGATAGTAAGTAGTATGTATATACATATATTCTTGAGTAAACGAAAAAAGCCCTTGATTAACATCAGAAAGCAAGGCGTAGGCAAACATATGTTCTCGATGATTTCATTCTCAAGCCAATTACAATCACATTTATATGAAACAAAATAAGGGAAGGAAAAGGACACATTTAATCAGTTAGTCAATCAGTCAGTCAGTCACTCGATTGGTTAGCCGACTAATCGATAGATGAACAGGGAACATGGTAAAATCACGTGTCGTCGTCAGAGGCCTGGGTCGGCATCACATTCGAGCATGACGTCATCGACTTTCGGCCACGGAAGTTCAATTGCTTGGACCGGCTTCTTTTGTGAACCAAGCTTTGGCCGTAGGAGCCGGATGCTGATTGCTTCGGCCGTCATTAGTGTCCTGTATCTGACTGATTTTGACTCATTCGGTTGAACCCTGTATAGGACACAGAATGATGTAGCCGGATCAACCTTGTGGCCTGTGTCTAACGGATGAGCGAGAATAGAGCTCGATACAGCTCCTCTTCCTTAATGTTGAAGCCAACCTGGCTGATGCTCTTTAATGCGTTTAGATAAATGCCTTGTATTTTGACCCACGTAAGTGACACCAACGGTGCACTTGAATTGATAAATTATCGTTGAGGAGGTCAACAAAGGCAACTTATCCTTGTTCTCGCATTTTATGATGGTCGATGCCGAGAATAAGCACCTAAGCTTGGCAGCGTTGAAAGCGGCTTTACATGTGACAGATAAAACCCAGCCTACTCTCTTGGCAGCCGCATCCCCCTTGTAAGGGAGTTTGAGGAACAGGATTTTCTTTTCCACCCGTGATATCCTTTCTGGCTCTGTTCGGTATTTTAAATTACTTTCAATGAATCTGCCGGGGTAGCCTTTTTCCGACAGGATCCGACGAATCGTTCTTAACTCAGCCTCTAGTGTATCATTCGAGCAAATACGTGTAGCTCGGGATACTAAGCATCTTATTAAGTTTCACTTCTGGCCGATTGGAACAAAGCTGTGGAAGTTTGTATATTGCCCAGTCTATGTTGTTTTCCTGTGAACTCCCCTTTGGATAGAGCCGTTCTGAAGTCTTGTTAAATCAATGTCCAAAAACGGGAGATGATTGTCAACTTCTGTCTCAACCGAAAACTTTATGGCTGGGTGTGCAGCGTTCAATAATTTTATCACTTCTCCCACGTTCAAATGCCACTCACCAACACAAAATACGTCATCTACATAACGGCAATATTGATTTAAACCCTCTATAGTTGCATTCAACACATTGGCTTCCAATTTGACCATGAAGCTCACTTTTCGCTCATCTATTAGACACGGGCCACAAGGTTGATCCGGCTACATCATTCTGTGTCCTATACAGGGTTCAACCGAATGAGTCAAAATCAGTCAGATACAGGACACTAATGACGGCCGAAGCAATCAGCATCCGGCTCCTACGGCCAAAGCTTGGTTCACAAAAGAAGCCGGTCCAAGCACTTGAACTTCCGTGGCCGAAAGTCGATGACATCATGCTCGAATGTGATGCCGACCCAGGCCTCTGACGACGACACGTGATTTTACCATGTCCCCTGTTCATCTATCGATTAGTCGGCTAACCAATCGAGTGACTGACTGACTGATTGACTAACTGATTAAATGTGTCCTTTTCCTTCCCTTATTTTGTTTCATATAAATGTGATTGTAATTGGCTTGAGAATGAAATCATCGAGAACATATGTTTGCCTACGCCTTACTTTCTGTTTTAAATATATATACTACTGGCGACAAAAAGCTTGCGATCTAAATGCGAAACTCAGCGATGAGGAATGGCTGGAAACAGCTTACTTGTATTTTTTACATCAATTAGTTTACTGATTGCGAGAATGTCAGACAAATCGAGGAAGCACGGGGTCGAAAATCTAGATCAGTGTGATTATTGTCGTCTGAAAAAACGTACAACTCTGTTTTCTATTTTTGTCTGTAAAGAATAATACTCGCTGACCACAGTCAAAGCCATCATTTAGGGAATATCGAATGATCACGAAAATGGCTTCTGCCATCTGACGAATTTTTGAACGAATTCAGTCAACTTCCCCTCAAACTATTCTCGTAAGTATGATGTGCTCCGATTGTGTGCATATCTTCATTCAAAACTGGTGGATTATGTACAGCTGTTAAAGCAAGGTCTGTCTGTCTTCTTCAAGGGTACAGTTATGAGGAACCGTTGTTGCGATCAAAAGAACACAACGATTTAGAATTGCAGAATGATAAATGAGCTGGTGATTCCTGATTTTGCAGGTACAAAGCTATATATATATATATAATATATATATGTATATAATATATATAATATATATATATATATATATATATATATATATATATATGGGATCCACTACTGTATCCAAGATGCAAACTCTTACGTATTTTTTTTGTTTTATTGATATGATTTAAAATCACTGGATTAAACAAACCCATTCTCCAAGTGATGCTTTTGAACTGTACCCACTTGAACTTTGCAGGTTGCATAATCCATATAGTTTTCACCATTAGCAAGCTCTGAAAAGGATACGGAATGTTTCAACATCTGTTTTTCGAAGAAAATAAGCAGTACCGCTTATAAAAAAGACGATTTCTCCGGGGATCGAATTCTTGAGCAGATATGGTCCGGAGTACGCATACCTGATAAGCAGCAACAACCGCGAATCCTGTAGCGTGTTTCCAGGGAAATTTTGTCCTGTCATCCAGATACAGTCCCCTACTACTCATTTCGAAAATCCATACTTGGGACCATTTGCCCTCCTTGTGAAGGTTAGTCGTGTTAACCCCCTGGCATAACTTTGGAAGAATGACTATGTGGTTCTAAAAATAGACTTTTTGTCAATGCCTGCTTCATATGATTCAAATGAGATTACAGCTGTTAGTCTGTTTTCATGTTACAATTTCGTATGAAAAGTAAGATGTAGTATTACCGGTAGCTGCAATGTGCTGGAAGTGTTTTTTCATCACAAAAATACCGGGATGTCTTATTTTCACTGCAGATATTGATAGAATTCGAGCCTCATTTTTGTTCTTCTCCGTAAACATACATTTCCAAATATTTTCTATACATCGAACAAGAGTGGTTATCAGTGGACAGTAAAACATGTGCAGCTTTGGTTAGCAGGACGGATTTTCTTAAAGGTAGAAAGTCAGAATTTAGTAAATTGTTGAGTACAAATAAAATTTAACAATTTTAAAGGTTAGGTTCATCACAGGTGCTTTTTGTCGCGTGCAAAAAATGTTGATGTTATCAGGAGAGAATTAGTTCTTTCATAATTGTGGACCGTTTGGTACGCGAATGGAAACACATTTGTTTGCATTATTTATGCAAAGCTAATTATCAGAAGCTGCATTACCTGTGATATGCATTTTATTGATACAGAACAACCAGTGAGCAATACTTGTATATGTATATATCCGAGGAGTGCATTGTTCCATAACTTCCGGTGACGTGACTTGTGATAAGAAATTTTCAGGGAAGCTCATTCTAATGACTTTGAGTTCGCAAGATTCAGTAAGCCGTTTGTTATGGATTGCATGAAATCCCGGCCAAACTTGTTCAAGGAATGTTACAAACGATACTCTGAACAAAACAAGATTCATCAGAATTAGAAAATGAATTTTTTCGGTTAGTCGGATGGGAAAATATTCTAGAAAGTCTACTTTGGGACAGGATAAAGCGGGCGATGAAGCTCCGCAAGAGTTTATGTACCTAATTACCGTGGTCATAACCTTTCAATGGTTACTTGCTCTTACAGTGGTGAACAGCCCGTATTCCACTGTGACTGAGAATTAACTCTCACTTTTGGAAAAAGTAGTTAATGTACTTTCTGTGAATTGCACTTCATGAGGCCAAGGTTTAAAGCCATACGGACAAAATAGGAGTAGTGTCAAGAAACCGCTCTACGGAACATGGATTACAATAATACCCGTGGTTAGAAAGAAATAAGTTGGTTTTGATTTTTCACAAGAGTAAAGTGGTGGCGGCTGTTTCACAGTCAGATTCAGTTTTTTAATCTTTAACCGAAACGAGAAAGACGGGTGTAGCTTTTCGTAACAGCACGGAACATCTTTCGCATAGCTAATCTGCTGTTGTAAACAACTAAATTTCCAGCCCATCATAGTATATATTGCAAATTTGGTATCCTTAGCCTTGTCGAAAGTATTGAGATCTTGTAGCTTCTAAAAAGAAAAAAATCAGTCAGTAACTAAGGTCGAAGACGAACTGCTCACTATTCTATAAAGGATTATGATTTGCAAGGCATTTTTACCCGCCCAGTCAGTACAGGAGAGAATACAACGAGGTTAAATGGTAACATTTCATTTAGTGTTTTTCTTTGCGTAGGCGAAATAATTTGTTATTTTCATGAAATTGTTTTGTCAGTCGTAGTAAAAAATGCTGTGAGTTCCGTGGTAAACAGGTTGATCGTGTCAATAGCTGCCTTGTTAGAGAACTGGATTGCCTAATTCGGTATTCATCGCTTTTCCGAATAACATTCGGTCCTGATTTCAGTTGCGTAATAACGACTGGAACTACAAAATAAGGTCAACGGTCAGAATTTGGTCACCATTAGAGGCTCCACAACAGACTTTCCTAGATTTCAGTTAGGATGAACCATACAGGACGTGTCTTGTATCATCAGTTTCACTAGCTCCTTGGGGATATATTCTGAAAGTCCAACTGATAGTTGCTAGTTTGTCCTGCCAGTGTAAATGTCCTATCACTTATGAAACGACTGGCTAAACCCACGAATAGACCGCTTAGTGTACAGCTGTGCAGTTGATAATGTGCAGCTAATAGTAGACCCGAGTTTGTGCTCTTTTTGGTAAATAGTTCATCGACTCCAAAGGTAGGTCTAATGTGAACAACTTTCTTCGATACCATTTGGATTAGATCACCCATAAATCTTTATGGATTGTAGACATTAATGCGCGTATGCTCAAAAAAATTTCATCAACCTCTTATCAAGTGTTTTTTCTATCGATTTCAGCTCCACTTTTATTTGTGCGCCTCTTAATGAAACGATGGGCTTTTCGTGTCATTCTACATTATCCTCCCCAATCACTTGATTATTTAGAACAGCTTGTAATTTTGAAGGGATACAATATTCAATTTGATTTTGAACGAACTTCTTATGATCGAATTGATGGTGTGCCAGCACAATGCCCATAAGACCAGAAATTATTGTAACTTGGATGGAACGGCTGCATAGCGCGTCCATGAATTTACATTTGTAAAGTTACAATTCTGCTCTGAATAATAAATTATTCAGGTTCCTTATGCAAATAATATATTCTATGAATGAATTATTCCACCAGAACATTAGGTTTGGATACAGGAAAATCTGCTTGCATTTTTCGAATCCAAAAGTCCATCTCCGTGAACCGGAGACTAACTGGCGACTTTCAGTTTACCGAGTAGTGGCTCTACCCCCTGAACTATCGGACGCGAATAACGCAAAAGCTTATCCAGTGGGGCGCAACCCCTAGTCCGAGTGACCGTTCCGGTTTCAGTCACTCGACTAGCCTCGTGGGCCACTTCTAAATAGGACAAACAGCACTCCGCTGAGCGAGATCCAAAAGACGTTTTGACAAAACGTAGAATTTATTGATCGCGTAGTAGCAAAATGGATATCGATAGTGAAAACTCTACTTCCACTTTCACCGACAATGAGTAATACCAATAAACTCTGAATAACTTTTCTGGGAATTAATCTATTAATGGTTGAATCTCATGAATTTGCTAGTACAGAAGTAGAACCACTTCGACGGCAAGTTGTACCTGAGTCCGAGAAAAACGATTTATTCAACAAAATTGCTTTGGAAGCGCAAAATAAAAACATAACTCTTCAACCAGTCGAAAGATTCCAGATATAAAAAAATGCAGACTTCAAGAGAGACAAGATAACTTATTATTTTAGATCTTTAAATCAATGAATATAATCACACTTGTTGTTAGACAGTTCCGCTGTCCTCCGATGTGGTACCATGTCCAAGCAGCTGGAGCCTAATGTACTTTTATTCTTTTTTGTGCCGAGTTCCGCTTGTATTTACTTCCTCTTTATTGTATAATAGTAGTACAAATTTCAGGAGGGGGGTCACTGCAAATTTCGGGCTATCATATTTGTATTTATTACCCACTTGTGCATGAGTGCAAAGCCTTACCGCCCTATTAGGGATAACCGGCAGCCAAATCCTGAGACGTCACCTGTGACAGTCACCTGCAGTAACGAGCCGGACGACAGTGAATTACTGTCTACCACCGAAGTAACCAGTGATGGCGGGGATTCGAACCTCTGACCTCCGAGGTGGTAATCAAACACTCTAGACCACTCGACTACCACAGGTGGAGAACCACCAGCGGCGGCCTACGGATTCAAACCCGGGACAGAAGGGCCTGAAGTCCATCATGATGACCGTTGAACCGCCATCGGTCATTTCAAGTCTCAGAGTTACGGATTCCGGTTTTCCTGCTTACAGTCTTCAAAGAAATGCGTGAACTACGAAACACTCATCCAGATCTATGCACACCTACTCACTCATACACACTTCACTGTCGGTCAGGAACATGACAATGCTTCTGTGGTCCACCTTCTGAACTTCCATTTCTGGTTGCCTTTGTTCTTGATAAACTATCCATCACTATGCTATTCCAAAGCAGCTATGATAGCTCTCATCCTATCTTTTTTCTAAAGACGATGTTTTTGATTATACCCAAAACAATTCAATAAACTCACCTTCTCATCTAAAATCTTTGCATTTTCTATCTCCTTAAAAAGGGGCATCGTAATTTGTAATATTCATTCTTTAACTGGACAGTTCAACTATATACAGTCTTCTTCGCTTCCGACTCCCATCCGTCCCTAATTTGCCATACTCCAGAGTCTATCTCTTATCACAGCTCCATCTTTCCTGCTTTCATTGCAGCCAGGAATACTCCTTTGGCAATACTTTTTCTAGACACACACACAAACCTCTCAGTCTCAAAGGCATTCCATCAGTCATACCGAAGGAATGCGCTCCTGAATTACCTCCAGTTGTACAGTGCATTTCTTCCAGAGTATTTTTTACTTTCAAGTCATTTCTTCCAAAGCTGGAAATTTGTGCCAGTGTTAACTATTCGACCGCTGATAGCGAACTTTCACTATCCCTTAATTCCATCAATTTGGATATTATGAAATCAATGATTGCACAGAAATTCCGTTCGGATCAGAAACATAACGCCCTGTTGAGGAGTCACTTATAAGGAGTTTGTCATCATAAATCCACAGCTGACCTCTTGCCATGTCAGCTTTAAATCCGGCCTTCAATAATTAATTACATTAGCCAGTATTAGTTTTTCTCGAAATCTGGCCAGGACTGGAAGATTGCATTTTTTAACGCCGACCAAAATTTGCTTGATAATTTGTCCCCTTCGTCGTCCTCCGTTGTGCTCCTGGTTCTTCAGTTTCCTCTAGCCATATCTTACTCCTTCATGTTTCTGAGATCGACTCCAACAACTTGGGATGAAAAACCCTCACTCATTCCGAGTCAGACATTTCTCCTTTTCTTTGGAGCCTCTGGCCTCATACCAAGCCCAGTGATATTTTTGGGCGGGTTTCCTTCTTTCTCCCATTCTTTCTTGGATAGTGTCTCATATAAAGCTATTCACCTTATTGCTAATCCAAGCCTAACTTTGAATATGCAGACCCTTTTCAACCCACGGGAGATTGTTTATCCGTCTTTTCTTTTACAGTTTGCACCGCTGGTCTGCTTCTGTTGAAGAGAATTTCCTAATCCATCTTCCACTTGTTTGCCTCTGTCGATTCCTTCGACAAACACGGAGTAATCCACATATGGTATTTCTAAAGCACCGTGGATCAACGTCATTTAAATCATTATTCTCTTCCAGAACAGCTAAAATCTTTTATACTCTTCTGCTTGATTTTTGTACTTCCCATAACGTTCATTTCTTCAAGCACAGAATTAATAAGCTCTCCCTTTTTGTTGATTACTTAGCCGTGTTGTATGGTAAATTTGTTGAAACACGCAATTTACTTGTTTTATGAAATGCCTAATTTATACTTTTAACAAAATAAACTGGACACTATACTGCTTCGGTCCACTTTCGATTAAGGGGTATCTTTGTGAAATTTGAACTTTTAAGGGTTTCAAAAATGAATGCAAAGGTCATTTTTCTACTCTGTACTGAGGTATTTAAGGTGAGCTCCTATTTGATGAATGCAGTATATAGATGGGTGGACGAAGTTTCTGGAAAGCGAACGATCCGTTTTAAGATTATTGCCACTCATCAACTACGAAGGCCCAGTACTTTTTTGTTCACTCTTCCCCGTAATTTTCAGCTTTCTGAATTTGACTGGTCCCTCAACCTTTGAGCTTGGTGTTTAGGTCGCAATCTTTTCATCACCAGTCGGGGTGACATTACCTTTGGGCAGATAGCCCTTCTTGTACTCTTTGGTGTTTATAGGAATTTCGCTCTAGTGTTCAACCTTGACCTCTCCGGTGACTTTGGAATTCCAAGGTAATAGAAGAGTAAACTCGAACTTTTGACTTTTTACCATCATTTCTAGGCTTAAAAACTTAGCATTTTGAATTTCACTCAGTTACTGTTCTTTTTTAGATGTTTGACTATGATACCCGCAATAATCCTAACCGGCGGATGAATTTGTGTGAAGTGTTTAAGTTCTTGGCTATGGGTCAGTTGAGTTGGCTACGTTTTGGTCCGTTTTATGAGCTAATAGCATTGTTTGTGCTGTGGGAGACTGTACATGGGATTCAGTTAAACGCGTCTACTTACTAAATTCGTTGATGAAAGACAAGCTTCTAAGGACTACTTGGAGTATCCTATTTGCTTGACTCAGAATACAAATTGCCTTCCAATTGGAAGTACATCCCTCTTGATCTTCATGGTCAGATATCAACGTGAGTGGGTCTCGTCTTTTTGTAGCGGGTTCATGTTTGTGCATCCGCGTGACAACTTTTCTCCCAGTTTGACCAAAGTAGCACTGCCTTTGTTCATGTGTATGACGTTTCTCCAATCCCTAGTTTTTAGTGACTCTTTTGGTCTTGTTAAGAATTTTCCTACCGGAACCTTCTTATCGTAGGAGAAAAGACGCAGAACTTTAGTGCTTTCTTTGATCTTGAACACAGAGCACTAAAACACTGTGGAAGGATAAAAACTTTGTCACTCTTCCGGTTGATAACTCGGCAAACTTCTTGAAGCTACACAATTCAATACAGTACAAAAAAGGTGGTTATCATGGATAGAACGGATTATATCCAGAATCCAGTGTAACTGCTGAAGGACACTACCGCTTACGGCCTCTTCGACGCTCATCAACTGTAAACTGGAAAAGGAAATTAATGCAACCCGGAAGAAGTTAAAGATATGTAGAGGATAATTGAAGATTAACTTCGGACTATGGAGTCTGCACGATTCTACGTATAGCTTAAGATACGAAAGGAGAGATCAGTTGTCTCCCCACTTGGGACCTCAACAAGTAGTCCGACCGGGGATTTATGGAAACAGCTGAAATCATTGCTAAACAGATTTGATAGGCTTAAAAATGAATGGGGTCTCTTGTGGACGCCGGAATAATGAGATCATTTTGGATGCTCTTATTATACGGAAGTGACCTTCTTTCTGTTCGATTGTGCTCTTTCTGCATTTCCATAGTGGATCTGATGTCCCCGGATTTGCGCACAGATAATGTTACCTCGACTGATGATGAAACACTTGTGACCTTATCGACAAGCTCAGCAATCAGTAACTTGTATGAACCATGAACCCCGAGCTGTGAACAGCACCATAATATATAAAAAATCAAGATTGCTGCTCATAGAAAAGTGGGCTATTCAGCGAGATACTTCAACTGACACTCCTGATACTAAAATAGAATCACTGTAAACAAGCAATTGACTGATCACATCGAATTTTCTACGCAACACCACACAAGCACTTTACTCTCGAGGATAACGTTGCTGGTGGTTTCTAACAGAGCATTTGCAAAGCGGCTTTTACTTTTTTATGGCTATAGAAAACTCTTAGAATAGCCAATTTTATCCTTCCGTTGCGCTTAAAGTGCGACATCTCGATCGTATATAATTTTCACATGATGGTATGACCCAATATTCGTGGCACGACCAACCTCGTGACGTGGAATAAACCGCTTTTATCGTATATCATTTGGCAGATTACGCTCGTTAGATTTGATGGAATTAGCGTCAGATGTTCTCTCATCCGACTGGACCGGAACTCTATATCGTCGAATGGTATCACGCAAGAGGCCCAATGCACTTTTGCAACAAATTACCGAAATCAGCTTGGGAACAGAGTTGAATGTGCATGAGTTATTTCGTCATAAATCAAATCAACCCCCTCTACAAAAATGCTACCTTTGAGAGGAAACTCCATAACCCCGAAGCATGGAACAAACTCTAACTATTCCATCTATAAGTCTTACTTTAAATCAAGACTTCCGAGCAAAAATTAATCCTTCAATCTGGGTAGTGAGAGATTTTATTACCAAATGATTTGTCTTGCCGTAACAAGGCCTAGCACACTTTTGAAAACCGAGGGCAACACTGTTGCACAGCTGTTCCGTCTGATGTGTTGGAGACCGTTAAAGGAGCACATTCACGGAGCCTTCACTGGGACTCGAACCCAAACATCAGGGGTACTCATTATTCGTCTTCATCTTCTGGACAGGTAAAAATATGTGCTCATTTCCCCTCGGCTCACAGATCGACTACTGTTTGGCACAAATATCCCTAAAATCCTGAGATCTTCAACTTTTGTTGATCTCAGACAATAAGGTTGCCTTTTATTCTGAAGCTTTTAGATTATAAACGCGTTTATCTCACATGCCCACGCGTGTTCTTGCTCACAAGAAAAGCACAACACCTGGAATCATACATTATCGAGGAATGTTGCAGCTGCTGAAGGAGGTGAGCATCAAATTAATCGGGCCCCTTTATTCGAGGGCTACAGAGCAAAGAAGAGACAGTGAGTATGTTGCAAGCATCCCGTAACAGAAAAAAAAACGCGGGCAGACTTGTAGACAGAACTATTTGCGATCTTAGGCAATCACCAAATTGGCGCATGTAAAGGGCTGCCGACCAAGCCGTTAACCGAAGCCATCGGACTGACGGAACAGAAATGATGTGCAAAAGAGTCAACCTAATGGCTGCAAGCACCTGGCCAGAACGGAGCCGAAATACTCAGGCAACCGGAGGATCAATGTTGCCACAGCTTTGACTAGAAAAAGAACAGTACAAAAGGTTGTATGTGTTTTACCGACTTGACTTGTCTGGCTGGTTAAATGCAGGTATGCTTCACTCGTCTCGCTTTCTTTGTTACAAAACAGCCTCGTACGTTATGCGATCATTTGAATAACATTAAACATATAGTTTCAGTAAAAATAAATCCTAAGAGTCTAAGAACCGATCCAAAGTCTCAGAGATCATCACCCAAATCATCAAACATGGTAAAATGTTTACGTATTTTGGTGAATAAAGCCAAGCCGATGAAGCATAAATTTTGAAATTCGCCATGTTATTGTTCCGGTAATTTTTGCATCTGATTACGGGCTACCGAATGCAAAAGGTGTATTTTGTTTCGACAACCCAGAGACCATTGATTTCCTAGAATATAATTCTTCTTTGGCGTGCTTGTTGCAATTGTTTGGCATCTTTATCATCCTGAGATGTCTCAGCCCACCCCCTCAGTCAGTCCGTATAATTTGTGTGGAGTAAATTCAGTTCTGGCATTGCACAGGAATGTTCGATGCGTAGGCTGATTTGCCCAAATGAGTGGGCTGATTAGGAACAAAACACATCTCCGGAAGAAAAATAATATTACTAATAAGATCAGGATGAATACAACTGTTTCATGGAGGCGGCACTGTCCGCGAGCCTTTGCGGGAGATTAGTGAGTCATTCGATATTCCTGAGCCTGGTGGTCATCGATGCGACTGTTTTCTACTTTTCTGTTCTCCATAACATCTCCGGGGATTAGCATAACCTTGAAACAATTTGTTCGGCTCCCGGCAAAGGACACACAAACGCACTGATATGCTGTGTTGTGCAAATTGTTTTTGCGTGTTGAACGTAGTCGAGCACATTGGTATGTTTGTAGAAGAAAATACATACGGAAGAGCACCTGTTACAGGCAAGCTTTTGGTTCTTCAAGCAGGGTATCCCAGATTCAACATCTGGCACATACGCTGCCTGTTTTTAACTCGCCGCAACACTCCATCCACCCTTCTGTCCATTTAAGCAACTGCAAAACTCGCTCGCACGCTCACATGCATACAAAACACGAAATGCAATAGAGTTCAGATCCATATTCGCTTAAGTTTGTGAGCGCACGGACGACAGATGCTCTAGGCCATTATGCTGTGATTCACAAGTACACGAAAGCATAATCACATCCTGTTATCTTAAGCAATAAACTAGGATTGTTCCAATGGAAATAACGGAAAGGTGAAATACCGTCTGAATGTGATTTTTGCTGTTAGCAGGACGCCTTTTTGTGTATTCACCTGCCCCGCGAAAACTCAGTTAATCTGGATTTTTCTTGCCTGTCTTCAAAATGAAAATAATTTTGGAAAATATTAACAGGAAGACTGGAATCAAGTGTTCAAACTACTGTAGGAGATCTGAATAAAAATGTTTGTCTTACAGAGTGAAACTTGTGGTTTCGTAACCTTTGAAGCCTTGTGTGACCAGTTACACTCCGGAGTTATTCGCGCTCAAGTCCATCATATATTAGCATTCATTTCGTGATCCTGATTTAAGGTAACTTTCGAAATGCGAAAAGACTTCTTCAGACAAGAGGATAAAATCTTAGCCTTACTTAATCTGATCAGTTTGCATGTTGGTTGAGCAGTATATGACAGACTTTTACCTGTTACATTGATAATCAGAAAGCCACTAAATGCAAGTCGTACTGACGCATTAGTTCTGACATTTTTCAGTTATTTCGTTATTGTTCTAGAGTCTGTAGCATAAATTCTAACGAGATCAGAGATCAGAACATCACTTAAAATATGACGCTTTTCCGGATATTATTCTGTAGAAAACGAATGTCGTTTAATGAGTTTTTGGGCTATCTCAGCTTTTCACCAACTTGTCTTGCTTTTTGGAAGAAAGAAAAAGGGACCTATTATTTTCGAATCCTTTATACCATTTTTGGCGAACTAATCAACTAGCGGTATTAACTGCTTTCAGTAATGTGGCCCATCCAAATATCCAACCCTTTGTATAGTATTATTGTGGAGTGCACTACGTGATACCGTGTTTAATGAAATGGATAATACTGAAATGATTCTTGATGAATAACGAGTTGCGGACTTTTCAGAATTTGTGAATGAGCTTAATGCACACAGCAAACTGTATTCGGACTTGAGGTAGTTAACAAAAAGTTTCAAGTTTCTCCAAAAATTATGACCAACTCCGAAAATGAACAATAAAAAGGTGAGCCAAGTCCCGAAAATAAGATTCAGTCAAGAGTGCAGCAGCGAAAGGTGCTCAAGAATGAGACTTTATGTCCCGAGATGATCCTTTTTCAGGACTTCTGAGTACTGCGAACTCAGTTTGGAAAAGACAATAATATCATAGTAATCACTCTCGTGCAACCCGGACCGAATCAAACTGGATGATCGTGATGCAAACGAGATTGTTCGTGTTCAGTAATTCCGCAGCATCGTGGTCGACATCCAAAGTTGCCGTGAGAGTTGTGCTACCAACGCTGTATGAGCAGGGTACTTGGACAACAGCTGTTCATTTAAAGAAAGTTCTACTGCTAAATATGATTGATTTTGTTCAGTGGTTCCATGGGAATTGAATTTGCAAGAAAAGGAAGTCTGAAGTTCGGAGGTTTACCATTTCTGACAACGTCCTAGCAGAGGACAAAATGACATAATTTGGCCAATTACAAGTGGGAAATGAATACAATATGATTGCCTAAAACATTGGCTTCTATTTACAACTATTGCTGTTTACACAGGTACGAGGCTGTTTTGGTCCCTTCTGGGTTTTCTGCAAAATCTCAAGACATATCCCGAAAGTAAGCCTTAATGCTTCTTTGAATGCAAAATTAACGTGAAACCGTGTCTTCCTTTTTGAAGAAACGAGGTATTATGACGAGTTTAATCGTATTTATGCCTTCCTATGAAAGGATATAATTTTTGGTTTGAACTGACAAGTCACCAATGCATTGGAGAAGTATTTCTTCGCATTTGCTACAAATTAGCGATAACAATTTCCAACCGGACGTGCAAAAATCGGAGTTCAAAACGGGAAAAGCAGACCACCCCAAAAGGCTGCCAGGATTTACGAAAAACCACTCTGCAAGACAAAGCAGTCTTTTGAATACTTATTGCTGTGGTGCATTTTTATAGGACTAATTATGGCAGATTTGAGCTCACCAGCATTTGTAATCCCCGTTCTGTATTGACATGGTTGATAAAAGACTATAGGATACCTGAAATTTTGTCGTTGATTTTTATTCGCCTTTCAAAGAAGCGGTACTATATTCACCTTGATTTTGATTCACTCGACGAGTTATTTTAATGTCTGGGGTGATCTGGGATCTGAAGTCCGAAGTATCCGGTCGAGAGGTAGCACAGAAGGAAATAATAAACACAGCAGAACAACGAATTTGTGCGAAACCTTTTATTGAACGCAGCACTGCTTGGGAACGACAAAACAGGAAAAATCGGAAGTGCAATTAGTAGTGGCAATCGATGAGGTTAGCTGGAGGTATTTATACACGGGTTCGAGGTCATTGCTCTTTGTGGGGAATAAGGGTCGGTACTTTGTCTGCCAGTGAGTCTTCTTGGCTTTCCTTGATAACACCTGGAATAAGAGAAATAAACATAGAGTTACTTTCGAGAGGATATTCATAACAGTATTCTTGAATACTTTGACCTCAATTTCACACCTTAAGGCATTCTAAATTTATAACTTGAAAGGGTCCCGTCATAGTTGAATATTATTTGTATCTCACAGAATCCTTCAAGAGACCTACCATTCTAATTCTCCAGAAGCATGGTAAACTTTTCTCAGATCTAGTAAACTTTTTCATCGATAGCGCACAACAGACTCAATAACAATGACTTATGAAATTTCTGCAATCCCTTTCGCGCATCTACTTGCTGATTTGTCGTCCAGTAGCCCCAAAACAGTTTCAGAAGACGTGTAAATGGTCCCAGTGAGCAGAAAGTGGCGGCCAACAAGTTGAAGAAAGAGGCCTGACAAACAGAAATGCAAGTCCGTGAAAACGCTCCCCTCGATATGTGTCACTGCTTCATGTTTTATGGTACTCTTTATCTAAGATTTCGTTTCACATGTACACATTTTGTGTACCCACGATGAGCTGTGACTTTTAGAAACAGATCACTTTGATACGCACCATCCTGACCATAATTTCATCGCGTATTTTTAGACGAGAAACGGAAATTGTGCTGCAGTAGTGCTTTCGACGCTTAGTTCATGCAGTCCAACTTGGTGCGCATGGAAAACCCACGGTTATTTCTTCTGATCGTCAGAGTATTTTCCCTCCGGGGTACAATCCATGTGTCACTGCGGGAAGAACTATAACGCTACCATTACTACCACAAATCAATCAGCAGTAGCCAAGTGTGCTTCGAACTTATCAAAAGATACCATTGTTATTGTTATTATTACTGTTACCAACAGTACGGCTTTGAACTATTTTGCCACCACAAACTATTAACACTCGCATGAACACCACCACCTCCAGCACTACCACCACCAAGACTGACTACCGTGACAGCTGAAAAGCATCAGCTCCTATTGGGGAGAGTTCGAACTTTATTTTTTTAGGCCCGTCATGTATTGAATCTAAACTAGTGATTGTTCTGATTGGAGGGGAATTTTTGTAATTGTGCATTATAACTAAAAGCGAAAATCACGAAAATTTCGAGGATTCGCAGGTATCCAAGTGTGCTCAACTAAGAAGAAAAATGACAGAGTGACAGGAATTCATGAGTAGCGTTTTGTTTTGTTTCAACCGTATTATTTTACAATGGACTCATCAGAATTGAGTTACTTTTTCCTTGTCAATTTTTCGGCCGTATGTTTGTTGAAAATAGTGTACGGGTATTTGCTTGACTTGGCTGTTCGGGTCACGGAACCGATGTGCGAAAAGCCGGGAAAAACCTCAAGATCACTGTTCAGCATCCCATCTAAAATCCCGAGCGACTGTTTGTCGTATCCGACCGAAGCTGGTGAGCGACAATGTTTGCACTTCGACGTGTTCATCCCTACCTGTCTTTGTAACAAGGTCAGCGGGCTTTCGGCACTGACGTTTTGACCTCTGGAGTCAGGTCATCTGAGCAAGCACTGATGCTGGTAAGGGCTGGGGAAGTGAACAAAATCTGGACATTATCGACTAACTGGACGAAATCGCATTGTTCGATTTTCGGGTCACGGAAGGCACAAATGTACAAACCCATAAAACACACAATCAAGAGCCAAAACACAGACATCAACCAGCACTCACACGATGTACCATCTTTATTGTATTCTCTCTTGTCCACCGAATATTCACACCGCACGGTTAATTCGATTTTACGCGCATGTAATCGATTTGCTGTTGGCTTGCCTCAGAATCAAAAGTTGGAACAACTTGGTTAACGTATCATTCGCCCTCGCAAGTACGATCAAAACTCAAAAATTCATTTTATCTGCGAACGTTGAAGGATGAATGGAGGTTACCATTTATCTTTAAAAGTCATCGAAGTTTCTTTTTCCACAGATAATAATTCACTGACAAACGAGATGTTACTTGCTTTCAAAACGGCTTTTGTACGTGTTATAAATAGTCCGGTTCTATAGGTGAATGCCGCCTCACTGAACGCAAAAAGAAGTCGGCACGGGGAAAAGAACACCTCTTCCTTAGCACTTTTATACGGATCTTTGAGCAAAATCTCCAGGCTACTGATCATTTCAAGGAAATCAGTGTTACTTGACGGTGTTTCTCGGCTTTTTTCCTCTCTTCGTAGGTGGTGTTACTTCAGACGTTGGAACAGATTTCCTCAGATTTGAACCCATGTAGGATTTGTCAAGGGCGCTAGGAGCCGAAATGATATATGTGATGCAATGTCCACTTGCCTTTTTTCGAGTCCTAACGCTGGTTCCGCGAGTCGTACACGAGCCAGAGACATTCAGCTTCTCAGGAAGTTATCCTACTAGCTGAGCCAATGCGGTACCGCCAATAAAAGGCGAATAATGCAAATGAATATCTAATGATGAGGCCAGTGGTGTAGATTTTTGGATGCGAAAAAAGCAGATGGATTTTCCGTAACCTACAAATTTGGATCACTGTCAGCTTGGGTTTCGCAGCATGTAACTGGTCACGTAGGATTTCGTTGCATCAACTCACAAAACATTACGGAATGAAAGTCTACTTTAAAATGTTTACTGAAAAATATCACTTTTACTGTTCGAGGCCAATCAATTTTACATCAATGGCTAAGATAATATTATTATAACTGCCATAACGCTAAACTTTTTAATCCGAAAAAGTGGCCCATTGCCGGTCTGGAAGTTTTGCAGAAGTAGAAAGTACAGTTAAACAAAAGACTCTTATCACCAAATAACTGAAAATAAAAACCTTTATCTGTCATTCAAGAAAAAAGGAAAACATCATGAAAAATTAAAACAACAAAGCAGGAGATCTTTCCCAATGTTTTGTTATCTGAACAACCGGTCGGACTACAAACGTGCGGAAGTAATTCAATGAATTTTACCGCCTTCAAATCCCGATCTTTCCAGATGTTCAACTGTTTCTGTGCGAGCTTATCATTCTGTCACCCTTACCGAACCGGTGAGACTCTCAAGTCAATCAGCCGGGATAAAAGTGCAAAGCCTGCAAGAAATCTGCGCACAAAAAACATGCTGGTTACACCATGTAAACATACCAATGCTTGTCAAAAATGAACTCGATCAACTGGACAAGACAGCCGTTGAACGATCAAAAGATCTGTGGGTTCGAAAACAACACACACACACACACACATGTGACGAATCTATGATAGAAAGTGAAAAAAACACAGATATCAGAGCTAGATTGGAAAGATGGGATGTTTTCTCTAGAGTTAGAGAAAATGAACCATGAAAAATATGGATGATGATCACATTGCGCGAAATTTTTAGACGGCGGCTAAATCAAATAGCTGAAAAAATTATTTTCCCATGATAACAAACAAAATACTGATATATTTGCGAAGTATTTACACAAAGATTTTTGTCTTGAGGGATTTGAAATAAAAACACAAGGGTTTTATATATCCTATGCGATGAGTAGGAATCCCCAGATCTTGTTTCTTGATACTTGTCCACAAATAATCGTCATTTCAATCTCCATGAGCACTGAGACTAGCATGTGGCCTTAGAGCTCTCTAGGAAACTGGGGTTTACTCGGTGTTTAGACGAAACTTTCGTGATGTCCCGGGTTCGATTTCTGCTACTACCGGTGACTTCCCCATTGGACAGCCTTTGATAGACCGTGGCTCCCTCCCAAAAATATCTTGCACCTTGGGATAACAAATGAAGTGAAAAATTATTCATTTGTTTTGTTTTTTAAAATTATATCAATGACAGAACCGTTCACATGTTTCTTTTTCCTAGTGAACTGAAAACGATTGGAAGGAAATTCACTCGTTTTGATCGCGGACAACCTGTTCCACTCTGCAAACAGGTCTGCATCTCCGACAAAGTTATTTTTGATTCGCTTTAGTGGAACAAACATCCATTCCTCCTCCCATCCTATAAATAGGTACAGCCTTATCGCTTACCTTTTCAACCCACTTGTGGACACAAACCAGGTGGTAAATGATGTTACTGCCTGTTTTTGGGGTGATTTAGAACGCATTTTACCGAACAATTTCGTGTGTTCCCATCATTTTTGTTCTCATTTTAATTGGCCCATCTGTGAATCATGTGCATTCCAAAAGTTCACATTTTGCTGAGTGCACAACGAGTTTTTCATTGGCTTAACTTGGACTGAAATGGAATTGTCTAAACATGGTTTACAGTACTATTGGCCTTTTTTATCAGTCAAGAAAAAATTCAGGCGAGAAATTTCCAAAATAATTGAGGAGGAGAGATAAGGTAAAATTACACATCTTCCAACGAGGAACCCCAAAACAACGTAACTTCCTGATCCAGTCTCCTGAGGACGGTAAATTTGCCCTGTGTATGTAACTTCCTACGCATTCCAAAAAAGACCAGCACAGGTTGATCAACCAAGCTTGAATAATTCAAGTTTTAGAACAAAACGCACTATTTTCAGGTTATTTTGTATAGCCTGTTGTAAGTGTTTCGTTTAGACCACAGCCTAGACAGAGCGGAATCTTTTCGACATATTCTAAAGTCGCGTTAGTTGGAGACCTGTATACGCATATGGATTATCTAGAACCTGACTTGTCAAAACTTTAATGCCAAAAGGACAACGGTTTTCTAAGTAGCAACCAAGATAACTTTCTATTACAGCCTTGTGCAATAAACCGGTTGTTTTTTTTCAGAGGCGCGTTACCTGTATAGAGACCGAAGCACAATCAGATAAAGTCCACTCTGTACGTACTTAGCTTGGACAGAGATGATTTCTTCCTAAGCCACTGGAGATGTGGGTCAGTGAAATGCTCTGAGTCGTTTTGGAGCTAACGCTTTAACTACCATCATGCCCCTTAGCTTGCTGAGCTATAACCGTGCGTCCTGCCGTCCAGCCAAAAGTAAGCTTTCAACGATATTGTCGAAATTCGAATGGCAAAGCGATTTTTCGAACCAGCCCACGGCATTCATAAAAAAATTAAATCCAGGCTTTCAAATACAACGTGAAGAAGGTGTAATGACTTATTTGCAAACATTGAGAATGAAGTCTCAGTTAGATTCTAAAGTCGACTGTTATGTGAAAAATGTAAGTAGAAAACTTTACCAGAGTCCGTGCTTTTTTCAGTATAAAAGTATACAACACAGGAATAGAAATATCCACAGTTATGATGCATGCAACCTATTGTGTCTCATAAAATGAAGTAAGATAGTCGTCCGAGAAGAAATTCCCCTTCTGACGACCAGAAAGCATTACTTTTTGAGCTCGATGAGATGCGAGTTTTTCATGGTATCTTTAATAATACTTCCCCGGCAGAATTGACTATAGTATAATGTAGCCCGTATCAATCAGCGTAAACAATTTCGCGAACTCGAGGTCACTGATATGAAGTTGCCTGTAAAGGTCAGGCTTTTATGAATCTTTTATTTCTCATCTATATTCGTACAAAAAGAATGGATGGCCAGAAAGATCTGCACTGATATCTGGATTCTTTCTCGATTTCAGGGCGCTTAAAACCGGCTTCAAATCATCCGATAGCTACCACAACTCACTAAGCTTCATCCTTTTTGCGAAGAATATAGAAAGGGAATGAAAATTCCTTTCACTTGATAGATTTAATGCTATTTCGATATAATTTTCTTATAGAAATGTAAGTAAAAATATTATTCAAGCTGGATGTGTTACTCTTTTTCTCTACCGCGTCTGGTTCTAACACTTCGTTTTACATGAACAGCACGGAAAAAGGTGTACTTGTTAACAGACAGATTCCAGGCAGTACCAGTTACAAAGACACATGCCCGATGGATACAAAGAGTGCTGCCTCTTTCTTATTACTAAATTGGTGGAATTTTTGGGTTTCCAATCCATGTTTCTCTGTCCCTACGAAAAAGAGATGGATATTTGTCGGTTCGTGCTCGCTTGACCATGATTTCAGGGCTAGGCACCCGAGAAGCTCCTAAAAAAATCCTCCAGTGCTCACCAACAGCGAACTGTCTGTTGAGCTGGGATACAGTGTAGCATTTATCTAATGTGTCCGAGCTGTTTTCGCTTCTTTCTATGAGGCACAAGCGAGCTGGATACATCAGCAAAAGGAATCACTCCTGGCAAGATCGGAATGTATTCATAAGTGGTGAAACCATCTGTGGTGAATTTCATCTTCGTGGTTTTTTACTCATTCGTAGTTCATATTTGAGTAATGTTGGTCTTCCAAACTTCAGGCAAACTTTTCCAGGTAACTGAAGCCACACAAGTTCGACTATTTACGGATTACCACAGCACTAACTTAAACATAGTCAAGTTGTATGCATAATTTTACATTTGTTCGAAAAATCCCACAGAACAAATTGAGAGCAAAGCAGCTTGACGAATAAGTTCGTTTTCAGTTATTCGTACTCATACCAATACATAATATTAAATATGACTAAAAAGATCGAAGGGGGTTGATCATCCAAATCTGCTTGTGCATGTGCGTGTGTGCATGTGAAATTATTCACAGTGAAGAATGTTCGAGTGGTTTCACACGTGTTCGGGAGCAAGAAGTGGGCCACGGAAGTTTAAGTGCTTGCACAAATTGTTTCTGAGCACACAGGGGAGGATTTTAGGTTCGAATACTTACGGCTTCGGCTGTGGCAAAGATGAGACACTTGACAAGTCTTGATTGCTTTCCTCTGACTTTGTAAATGGCGCGAAAAGTGTTTATCACCTTTACTGAATGGTTTGACTCAACCAGGTGTGAACACGCAGCACTTGTAATTGGCTTAATTGCTCCCGTGTCCAGCCATGTCGGGTGGTGTTCACGAACACGTTCGGGTAAGCGCCTGGTCGGGCGGCCAATGTACCTGGTTCCACAGGAACAGGTGAATGAATGCACACAAAAAGATGCAGAATCTGGCACTCTATCCTTCAGTCGAAAACACACGATCTGTTGGGACTCGAACATAATTTGTAATTGTGCAGAGTGGAAAGGTCTACTGACTGCTGCTGTTAGTTTTCGTTGAGTAACTTCAGTTTCCGTATCTCCTTCCATTGGTAAACGGACATATACGGGCTTCTTTTGGACTACTGTCTGTCTTGGCCTATCATCATGTTTTTGCATCGTCTTGTCAATGGACCGTTCAGGATAGCCGTTTTTTAGGAAAACACTCCTGAGTGAACGAAGTTCATTTTCTACTGTGTCTTCCGTACAGATTTTCCTTTCTCTATTAACCAAGCAAAGTACTAGATTTCTTTTCACTTTGAGTGGTACGAGACTGTGAAAATGGATGTATGTCCTCTTCCGTGTAACTTTTCTATGCACTGATAACTGAACTTTTGTTTTAGATAGTTAGCGACTAGTTAGGAGAGTGAAATTTTCTGTTGAGAACGAAATAGTTTGTTACTAGCATCCAGAAAATGTTATCCTGGATAATTTTTGCTGGCTGTATTCTTTCTGTGATTATTTGAATCTCACTTATCCGTGCCTTGTTTGCCTAAAAGAACCGAGAGGACGTGGAGAGGCAGCATTGGACTGATTTCAAGTTAAATGACTGAAGCTTCGTTTGATCGAAATAGTTTTTACGCCTAGCTGGCTGTAAAATTACGTGTTTAGCAGGGAAAATTGTCAATGCTATTCACACTAATTAATTCATTTGACCTCCTTCTAGATCAGAAGACAACAGACCTATTCTCCTACGAGGAAGTGATTGATTTATCTGATATCAGGTTGATTGCGAAAGTTATTAACAAAAAGGCTAGTTTTAATTTCGTTGGACAATTAAGTACTGCATTATCCTCCGGACTGCAATAACCCCTCTGCAAGTAATTTTTTGCTTTGCAGGGATTTTTCCTCAGAAAACCTCCTATTATGCAATAACCCCCGGGAACCAAACAACAAACACTTTCATTGGGATTTTACACCCCTCTTCAACAAGTAACATTTTTGAGTCAAGTATTGGAGAATTTCGTTTTCAAAACAAGGTTGGTTATGCACTTTTGTCTAGATATGATAATTTCCGGACTGGTTACCCCAGCCGACCTATTGGAACCTTACGAGATTCTCCACCCCTAGTACGATTCTGGTTGCCGGCTATCCCTAGCAGTACGGAGGGCCTTTGAGCTATGGGGTATACCTCTCTTACCGCACTCATGCGCAGTCATATGATAAAAGATGTGAGAAACACTAGGCCACTGGGCGTGATGAGTTCTAATTATGCTGGGCTACTTTTTAACCCTGTCAATCAGCAACGACTTTGGCTACTCAGGGGTGGGAGTGTTTTCGTCTCATACTAAGACGTCAATATTGTTCACCAATCTGTGATCCAGACACCGATAAGGTGAATAGTAATCTTGGTGTTGATATTCGTATTTGTGTCTGACCAGACTTTTGCGTAGACAGAAGTCTGCGTAACAGTTAAAAAAGATTTACACTTGGCAGCTCATTCAATCAGGGGGATGAAATGAAGGAGGATTACATATGAAAATCGCCAAGAAATTTTGCCTATACCTGTGCCCGGTAAGACTTCGTTGTATCAAATTTTGATGAACCTTAAAATGACACCTCGCAGCACCAAACACTTTGCCGAAGAATGGTACTCAACTGTTCATAGGGTTGTCAGGTTGATATAAGTCCTTCTGATTGGGCTTATTTTATGGAATGACTGAAAGACATTTTCTTAGTAAACTCCGCGTTAAAAATGATACTACTGATGTAACAACTTCCTTTTGACGATCTCCCCACCTGAATGCAATATCATTCAGCAAGAAGTAAGTTGAGCGATCCCAACCAGTTTTTCTTACTGGGGGGACTATTGTATCTTTTCTCCTCGTGGGATGAAAAACTGTGTTAGGCTAATCATGTCTGAGAGTTTGTTAGGAGAATTTGACCCTCTTGGGCGTCATTCAGAAATCTAACACAAAAAAGTAATATAGTCCACTGTCAAAATGCGAACAAGAACACCAAACTACGGTCATCACGAATTGATGAAAAGAACTTATGTTCCACCCACCCCCCCCCCATCCCCCCCCCCACCCCTTCGCATGCATTTCTTTGAGCAAAAGACATGATTGATAAAATTGCATTCCTGGGAAAACCAGAGTTGGGTCTCACTCGTGTACTGATTGCTAACTTTGAAGAATGGTCGGTGAAAATTCTGTGAGACTTCGTCGAACAACTTATGTACCCCCTGTATTTGCGGATGGTAAGTGGATGGGAGAGCTTGAAAATAATGTAGTATTTTAACTTTTCTAATCCACATACATTGCGCAATCGGTGAACAGGGATTTTCTGTCCATCAGTTTGACGGATGAGTGGTTGTCACGCATCTTGAAAGAGGTATTAGCAATTATCTGTCAGGAAAAATTGGAATACTTAATGTCTGCTATCAGCTCCAGAATACATCACGACTGAAAACAATTTTTTATCCGGCTAAAAGTGCTTGGTATCATAAAAAGGAGTGAAAAACCATTGGGTTTGATTGATACTGTAAATTATTTTACCATATTTCAGGGTCACTGACGTTAGGCTAAATGCTGCCAAACAAAAAACCGTCAATGAGAATGACGGTGCTTTCAGAATGCAAAATCATGTGATCTCTAGCCCCGATCCAAAATGTGACTATACCCCACTCCCCTCGTCATTCTCGCCTTCATGTAATTAAAGAGAGAACAATGAATTTGAAGATCGATTTACATTCCCATTCTGACCAATCCATAAATACCGGCGTGAACATGGAAAAGACATTTCTTCACACGAGCTACAGAGCGATGTCGTATAACGAAAAGCATTAGACTGTACACGTCTATGATCACGTGTCACTCTGTCAACTAGGGGGACACAATCAGCTGTGGTAAATCCCGAAGAAAAGGATTCTAAAACTGCCCCTACATATTTGTGGACTTTGTGCACGATAGCGAAAGTATCACTGTCCGCGGTTCCGTTAAAAGAAACTCAGACGAAAGCTTTTCAGCGAAGTATAAACTTCCCCAAGGTCTCTGTGATTGTTGTTCACGGATAGTGCAGGACAAAAAGCGATACGAGGCAAACCCAAATGATAGCCCGTATCTCAGTTGACCACGAGCCTGTGAATGCTCGTTAGTTCTGTCGTCGAAATCATGCATCTCCCCATTTGATTAGTAAATGAGTAAGAGGTGCAGCCTCATATTCGCATCTTACTAGAGAAATGCTGTCGGGATTGGAGAGTTCCAACCACCTGAATACTTGTTGTCCGTGAACAAACGTTCTCCATGATTCCACTCTCATTATCGTCTGCCTGTCGACGCTTGAGCTGTGGGTGCGGCAAAACTAGTCCAAACACACCGGACCCATGAACAACAGCCGTCACATGAGCACACGTGCTCGATGCGATGGCGTAAGCTAGGCGTCGCTCGTTACATAATCGTGTCCTGATCGCGTCTGACTCATCCATCCTCCCCCAACCGTATCTGTCCGTACCGAATAATCAAGACTTTTTCCAACTCTTCTCCTAATTTTTTTTCTTCATATTATTGGATTATAATGGCTTGAGAATGAAAACATCGGGAACATATGGTCGCCCACAACTCGTGTACTGATCACTATGATGAGCTTGTTCCGCAATTCGAGACGTCATAAGAATTGGTGCGGTTCGTGTACAGACAGATGGATAGCAAATTATCGTTGGTGACATTTAAAAGTATACTCGTGGGATGGGTAAAATCTTTCTGAAAATTGAATCCGATTGTATCTAAACGCTCTGTGATTCGTTCCAGGATGCGCCCGTTCTTCTCCAATCAAATGCGGTTGATCCCGTGTTCCGGAGATTGTTTTACAAGAGAATAAAACAGTGGCCTGATCAGCTTCTTATCCCCACAGAATTAATCTAGCTTAATTTCATCCAAAAGGGGGCTGATAATTCAGCAGCGATAGAGATGATTGGACAGTGTAGGATATGCCTACGCTGCACAGCGTTAATAACATCAAAATATATGTTTACTCGTAGAAAGATGGAACATTAAAACAAAGAGGCCGGAGCGATAGTTGAATCATCGTATGTATGCTCGTGGGTTGTACATTTACAAGGCTGATGATTGATCTATACGTAAGTGGTGAATACGTGCAGCTTGTTGTAACCAAGTCACAATACGCACACCGATATCAGCTTCTTTTGTCTTGCATTCTACATCAGACAGAGCATGTTGTATTTGAAAACAAGGTTCCGTCTTCTCCGATAAAGCCATGTTACACTTGCCTATAAGTAATTCAGAAGACCAACATTGCAAGGGAAATTCTTTTGGCACACTGTCACCGGTCGCGTACGTATAATATTCACGTGGTGCCTTCTCAAACCGACCTTCGAAGACTGTCTTTCGGTCGAATCTATTCCCGGCCATTTTTCTTTGTCTTCCTTTCATTTTACTTTCTTTTTATTATGTAATAATAGTACAATATTTCAGAAAGAGGGCGGAAGCTCTGAGATTCGAGCCCAGGACTGAAGGGTTCAAAGCCAACTGTGATGACCTTTTGAGCTCCGCTGCATGCTTGTCTTTTATTGCAGCTGCAAGGAAGCGTGCGTCGGAGGACCGACCGATCACCGCGACCTAGAATGACTGAACTAATTCCAAAGTACATATGTGACGCGATGACAGCTAGGCTTCAATAATCAACTGCAACATGTAGGCCGACCAAGGCCGTCGCTCTCCCCTTGATCGAAACTGGTAGCACGGTAGATCCGGCCAAAGCTTTCTCGGTCTTCTACCAAATCCGTCTTGTGTCCAAAAGCGTATGACCTTCACCCTTAACCTGCCATGGCTTTAGCCAACCATATGCAGCCATACACACACTAACATACACAGACAAACACGATTTGGAATCCCCGTAAAACTGCTTCAGTCAGTTTCTTTGTTTCATATGGTAGTTATTCTTCTTGCTGGACCTTGAACGTGCGCGGTCGACGGGAGCATGCAGCAGGAATTCCTGTGGCAGCTTATGTTTTGTGGAGTGTTTATTCAAACTGTTCACGGGATCTGAATTTTCACTTATCAAATAGTTTATTTTTTGAAAATTTCCGCACGTACAATAAATGCGTATCTGACTTGGCGGTTTCAAATTATGAAACTGATTGTATCAGGATTATAAAAGAAAAATTGGAAGTTGTTCCACGCAGTATGCCCTTTTAAAGTTTGCAAGTAGACCACAGCATAAACAATTAAATATAAAGGCATTTTTCTACTTCCAACGCCTGATTAACAGAGAAAGATAATCAGTTAAACGGAAGCACAGATTTATTGACAGATTACACCAAAGTCTATACGAACAAATAAAAAATCAACACAAAGTGACTGGATGGTCTACTTCTACTCCTGAGTTTATGGAATATCCCAAGCTTCAGTATGTTTTTTTATGTATCTCGATCATTTGTGCTTTTGTCTTCAAAGCCATCTTTCAATTTGCACCATCTCACGATACGGATGATCTACTCTAACTATAACTACTTACTTTTGAACAAGTTTTTCACACGGAACTAAATGTCCCCATCAGCAAGTCAGGTAAGATTTTTAAATACTCAAGAGATGGTAGTTGATAACAACATTCTTCGGATAACTCAGCTGTGAGTACTTGTATGAACATTTGACAGAAAAATCTCTGTTTATCGTTAAAGGCATTAAAGCTTACAATTAGCTACGAAATTGCTAGCTGCCTGTTATTTATTTGTTCTTGTTATTAAATAGTCGAAGGTAATCCGATTCATCGGCCTGAAGTCCGCTTGTTTGTACAGTTGTGCAGTAATCAGTCATGGAGACGGGCTGGCCGTCCCAGATGAAAGTGTGACGCCAAGTTGGAGAGATCATAGCAACCAATTTTCGTGTACTTGCACTCAGATGATGGTCATTCGGGGCAAATCAGCCATATAAATAATCATTTTTTGCTTATTCACGATGTGATTCATTATCTAAATCTGTGATAATGGTGCCAATACATAATAAAATACAGTACCATCTGGCCAATTATTTTGGTTTTCTTAAAAGGAACATGAAATGCACTTTTTGTTCAGTATGATGAAATCAGTAACCTCGGTTACACACATTAGCTGTTTCGTGGGTCACCTTTTTAATCCATGAGTGCACATCATTGTGGTGGGTGAGATATTCCTCATGGACCCCAAATCCAATGAACTTTTCAACGTACCCGGCAGCTCACGATTCTGAGGCTTTTGGTGAAGAGTCACATATGATCCCAGCTGTTCCACCAAGTAGCCGTTCTCACTATCTTTGGAAAATATTGATTGGTTAACTCATACCTCGGTAAATAAAAGGATTATCACCTACAAAAACTAGGTAATTGAGTATTCTGAGATAGCCAGAGCTGATTCCACCTCTGATCTGCAAACAATTCATTCCAACTTTCGGTGCGTGAAGATAATTGATATCCGCTTTGAACGGACCCAGTAGCTGTATTAGAGTAAGATTCAGATAAATGATAACCTAAGAACCAGCCACCTGACCATTTTTCACTTCTCCAGTCTGTAATTAAGTGATGCCCCAGCGACACTTGAAGTATATATAATCGGAGGTAATGGTTTCTGCGTAAACTTAAGCTTTGCAGCCATACCGCTGGTTTTATTGCGGTAGATTTAAATGGTCATTAAGAAGTCAGTATGTTTCTCATCTTTCACACGTAATTTTACTATTGTCTGAACAGTGAGTAAGCTGTCTATAGACACTCATTAGAGATACAACAAAGAGTAGGTCAGTTTTTTACCTACTTGTGGTTGTGAAGATGAGCACGCTTTACTGACTTTCACGATCATATATCACCCACGTTATGTTTATCAGATGTAATCAATGATCCTAACGCTCAAAGTCGCAACCCTCAGTGGGGGTCGAACCCACGAGTGTTAGCGTCGCCTGCCCTGGGCAGGATAAGTTGTGGGGCTACACTGCAATCTCCGTGCTCTTTGCTAGTGGGCTTTAATGGTTATTCGCCCGTATTGTGTTAGGTTATAGCTTCACTGCCGCGAACTTGTAAGCTGAGTGTCTCCAGAAAAAATCCCTAACAATCAATAAGGTAAAAGTTTTATTATTTGGATTCAAGAAAAAATGACTTGATAGAGACAATAAGAAAACAAGAAGTCAAATTTTTCCGGTTCATTGTATCGCTCGGGAACTTTATTCAATTACTTTGATTTTTGGTGTATTTAATTGAGAGCATTACTGGGGCGCCCTTCGATTGACAGCACTACATTTTCTCTCCTGCTGTCACTCTGGAATTTATCAATATTATCGTTGAAATAATCAAGCTCACTCGTCGTTCTTATTCTCGACTGCAAATGTTATATCCAAGGTGCTCTGCTTCGCTTGCGTCCTTTGTCTCCCAAGTGCTTGTGGCTGATACTGGTAGAATTTGGCCAAAAAAAGCAAACAAGCTGAAAGACAAGCTATTCTCACCCACACCCCACCGGCCAGGATGACTGCGCCCCTCCTTGGTTAGTGTGAACTTTCGCTCACTCTTCTCAAAGATGTTGGATCTAATACACACTACGAATCGCTAATTCATCTTCATGTATGAGCAGATTGTGCTCAAAAATCCTAGATAGACGTGAATGTTGACAACTCTTTGGTACACATAGATGGATTTCGGTGCTATCGTCAGCGTAGATTGCTGAGCAAGAAGAAATATGGGGGCAGAGTGGCTATATACGTAAACTCATCCTAGAGTGGCAATTCTATCGTCATATTTAAATACTCTTCAAACGATATTGACTGTTTGGCTATTCAGTGCTTTCCAAGATTTGATCGTTTTAGGAGTGCACTTACAAGGAACCTGTATATCACCGTCTTTTGTTCACTCTCAGACATCAAATACTTGTACGATGCACCTGTAGTATCTGTAGTTCCTCTTTTTGATGAAAATTTGCACTTTATTTTAGAGGTCTTTAATCTTGCCGACACGCACTCACTACTTTATTTTGGTACAACGAATATCAAGAAATTTTTATGCTTTAGATTGGTAATCACAATCTTTCTCCCTACGACTGAAAGCTCCTACTTCCACAAGCAACCAGAGCCTACTGCTTCTGGGGCTGAAAATCTATTCACACACTGCTCACAGATACCTCACAAAAACGAATCAAGCGAAATTTTGCCCTTGAAACTTTCGGGCCGAAATGCCTGCATACTGCTTGCATAAGCCTACCGTACAAAAGCATTTATTGTTTATCATCATTGTACACAAGTCCTAACGATAATATTACGAAAATTTCCCGCCAGATGCATTGCAGTTCAAATGTGCCGGTTAACATGGTTGCGCATTACCAATCTGTTGCGCGTTAATTGAATTTCCTGGAATTTTGAACAGCAGTTGCAAAAGGGATTTGTACCGATCCTTCACCTTCCCAACACCGAGGTACACGAGCACGCAGAGACACGCTCATGCACACACGTACACATCCAACAACACTCACACGTACAAGACCGACAAACGTGCCGTTTGATTCGCAACTTAGCGAGATCGGAAACGACGACCACGAAGCCGACAATGACGACAACAACAACAACAACAACAACAACAACAACAGCAACAAACGAAGATCATATCCTACATTTAGATAGCAGCATAAATCATGAGGATCACCAAACATCGTGTCCGTGTCCCCCCGGATCTGAGTGGGCATAGCCGAATGATGGGATGCACATGCGTCTTTCTTGCACACCCTGTAGGAGGAACGGATGGGGGGAGTATGTGGAGTTCTTCGTTGTTTGTTATACCCTAACTGGTTTGCCGTGCTGAAGCCAAAATAAAACAAACTGATTAAAAAATTGGGCCAAATTTGCCAGGTCATAACCTGCGGGGATCCGATTTTTTGAAGTGTTTTGCGTCCAATCTGAAATTTCCTCACTTTCGTTTTGACACGAAATACCAAATCCCATTCGTAAATTCATTCAAAAGGATGAATAGTTGCTGTAACAATTTTACGAGTTCGCTTTGTTTACCGCGCGTTCTAAGGATAAACAATCTTGATAGATAGTGACTGAAATGCGCAATAACAACCAACAACGTTCGAGCCAGGTAAAAAAGTACCCGGTTAATTTTGTACCACAAAAACAATTCGATTTTGAATACACCCGAAAGTCGAATCCCTAGGGGAATGATTCCTTGGGGTGCCAAAATAACTGTATTTCGTTGGGGCTGCTTGTTCAAACGACCAGTTACCTGAAAGAATCTTGACCTTATCATGGCTTTTGCACTGATGAGCTTTACGTTGTCAGGTCGTCGGACAGTAATCTGTACTATTTGTCCATTACAATTTCAGCACTTAAGTAATCCTTGAAACCTGAGTTCAAATTACACTTCTTCCGGTCGACTAAGCTATAAAAATTAATACCATTTAGGAATATAGTTGGTCAGCGAATAGTTCTGCAAACTTCAGTTTCTGGCAAACGCGTTGGTTTGTACTCAGCTGTTTTTATTGTTGTCAAGTGGGGGAGGGGTGTAGCTTCTCCCTTTTATCTGAGGACTGCGAAAAAAGTGAATGGAACGAGGCAAATAATTTAGGGGCAGATTTTACACCCAATTTAACATCATCGTTTTTAAGAGTGGGCTTTTATGACTATCTATCTATCTATCTATCTATCTATCTATCTATCTATCTATCTATCTATCTATCTATCTATCTATCTATCTATCTATCTATCTATCTATCTATCTATCTATCTATCTATCTATCTATCTATCTATCTATCTATCTATCTATCTATCTATCTATCTATCTATCTATCTATCTATCTATCTATCTATCTATCTATCTATCTATCTATCTATCTATCTATCTATCTATCTATCTATCTATCTATCTATCTATCTATCTATCTATCTATCTATCTATCTATCTATCTATCTATCTATCTATCTATCTATCTAATCTATATAAATGGAGAGGGAGCGAGAAAATCGGCCTGAAATTAAATTTGTAGGTCCCGAATCTCTGATACCAGGACAAATAACTACCGAAATAGTTCGGACTTCCCAACTGTCTGCAAAGCAAAATGCTCAAAATTGTTTGAAACAAAACCTTTCTCATCCCGCTGAGGACAAAAAGTGGTTCCATGGAAGCATCAGAATTGTGAGCTGCCGGAATATTTTTATCTTGTCTCACTGTAGACAAGCAACCAGATTTCACAGCTTATTCACTGTCCAAGCTTCGTCGATTTCAAGAAGCACACTCTTCTTTTGCTCGTAACTGGAATTTTCCCATTGCTCTTTTATTATTCAGCAAATATTTCTCCAATAGAAACAGATCTGCGCATAACACTTGCTGAATTTTTCTCTCAATCCTCCCATGGATACTCAGTCAAAAAATCACAGTGAGCCCCGGAGAAGCTTGACAGAACGGAAGCATCAAAACAGGACAGTCACCGAACAGATCTTGTGAATTCAAGTCCCAGTGAACACGAAGTAATTTCGCAAAATGCTCTTAGTTTATCTGTTCCCTTACGTCTCAGTAGGCAAATTTTGTGCCCGATCTCTTGCCTAACACTCCTTCAACGGGCAAGAAGCATGCCGAAACCCAGGCGCATTCGTCTGGATCGGAAATACCGACCAAAATGAGTTTCACGTCTGTTAGCTACTGACATCTGGTAATGTTTGTACTCAGACTGAAGGACAACGGCTAACCGTTGCTATAGTGGTCTTATAAGATGTCCCACGCACACTGAAATGCAGTACGTGAGATTTATCTGCTTCAGGATTATCTAGAACACGTTCTAATGTATGTACGACTGGTTACTCAAAACAATACCACGTTGCGCGCAAGTGCTTGGTCAGAAATTCAAATCGTCTGGTTGAATTTTTGTGCAACTACTTTTATTCACTTTCGGATTGAAATGATCAGTCTCAAACTCGGTGAGTGATCTTCACACAAATGGTTCTCATTAGTTTTGAAGAACGTATCTTGAAGTGCCTAATCCTCGTCACTTATTGAAAATCCATGAAACCTCTATGCATGTTTCACCAGACGTCAGGAGAATCACCACGGGAAGTGCCGAGTACCGACTGGGAACCTCTGGAACCCAGCGTGCGTAATTTTATGCCAATCCTAAATGCCTTAGTGGCTCATATGTGACAGGCTGTTCTGAACTTCAGGTTCCAGCCTCGTGTGGATACCAATGAATATACACCACAGCTGATGATTCTCAGCATACCGGATAAAACATATTTAATTGATTCCACGGATTCTGCGTGGCTCGAAAATAACGCATCAATATTTCCAAAATAACAACTTGATCAAACAAAAACTGAAATTGGCTGAATATTCTCTCTGTAGTCGTGATTGTTCTTCAGCGTCAATGTAAACACACCAGTCTAAAATATGAAAGAACTTTCACAAATCAAATTGAACAGTTACGGGAAATTAAAGTAACAGCCTGGATACGTATTTATCCATTCAATAGACCACAAGACTATAAGACTACAAGATATACAGTGACAAAATGAATCTTTTTGCAGTCTGCCACACCTATTATAGACCACTAGTGGCAGATTTGTGGAGTGATTAACAAGACGAGGTTTACAGGAGATGAGTACGAAATTTGAGAATGGAATGACCACAGAAAGTTATGTATCAAAATAACGCTTGCGACCGAATTCCGACTTTTGTTCTACTTTTTAAACCGAGTCGTACCTCGCACAAAGTGAAACGTCGTTTTGTTATAGTTAAAATACCGGAATTTACGTGATTCGTTCCAACGTTCATCTCTTACGCGGTTAGATGAACCCGCAGAAGAACGCGAATGTGCATCTGTGCATGCTACACACATAGTAGTCGTTTGTTGCTTTATGTTCGGTTAGCGTTGGAGACCGCCAAATGTTGCTATTTACTGCGAGCCGTAACATCAACGAAGAACGTTTATAGTCGGGTCATTCTGAGCCTATTATCAACTTGTTAGATTTTCTATACACATACAGCAGGACGGTTAATTAATGGCTAAATTTGGTCAGAGGAAACAAAGTCATACCCCACCAAAGGAATATCGTTCTGTGGCACGAGGTCCCATTGGGATTTGTGTTAAAAAAGCCAAACAATTGGATATTCTGTGGCCTATCCTATTCTTATAGCTAGGTCGCGAATGTGCCAAGCTTGTTTCAGAGGGTCCACTTTTTATTAGACCAACAAACATCGAGAGTCGGGATCGTTTGGTCAGTCGATCGAATAGACATGTCAGGGTGAGGGAGGGAATATGCTGTATGGGATGGGGTAACATTCAGTATTGCAGAAAGACAGAACGACGGCTGGATTTCTCCGTTGAAATGATGACTAGTCAAAAAAACCTTGATGACTGATTCAGTAAATTATGCAGGTAGCTGTTTGGCAGCAGTTATAGATCAAGGCTTTCTGGTGTAGTAATGGGCAACGATGGTGTTCAAAATGCTCGACAGTGATAGGCCAGTTTTGGGAACCAAGCTTTATTGAATGTTAGTTGATGGTAAGGTTAGTCAGCAGTGAATAGCCAAACAGCTCAGAAGGCAACCTACTAACTGCAAAGCTAAATTACGCTTTGCGCTGAACGAAGAAGTTTGAGAGAGAGAGAGAGAGATGAGAGAAATTGAGAACCGAAAAACGGTTGCTGTTGTATAAAGTTGAATGCCGAGTGATCAGGATAGTGCTAGAAAGGAAACTTAAGGCATCATCCGAGGGCTGAACTGTTCGATTCCAGGCGTGAATGGTCTCTTTTGGACCGATGGTTACAAGGCTTTTCAATGAAAATCAATAATGTGGAACTGTTGACTTAGAAGCAATACTGCAAACTAAAGTTACCGGAAAGCGGAAAACTATTTATTATTCAATAAGTGCGAAGCTATACCTGTCAGTAAAGGGACAGTTTAACAACCAAGACGGTTGTCACTTGATAACCATGATGATCGTACAACAACTAATTAATATCCGTCAAACGATGTGTACACTTTCAGTAATGGAAAATATTAATGATAAACCTAGTAAGCTCAACTGAATGGGCATAACCGTAATGTCTATTATTTAGTTGGCAAAAGTTTAACCAAATCAAGCATGTGGCAAATCCCTAGTGGCTTTATAATAAGTGCCTATGATCAGTCGGCTTTAGGTTCCTCTAGTCACATGAGAATTCTAAGTCAAAATAGTTGACGCATCACACATTAGGATCAATTCAATAACATTCGATAACAACATTCAATAACATTCAATAACATGCCCGTGTGTTCAGCTGGTAAATACTGGTTTATTGATAGAGGAGTCCTAATATAGGCAGTCAAATTACAAGTTTACTGCGGTGGACATCATATTTTTATGTAATCTGGGTGCTAAACCAGTATGATCCATTTGTACACCACCAAAGACCCTGGGTGTGGTTTCACCATTCGGCTGATAGAGTACTCCTGGTTCCCAGGTGTGGATGTCATCCGTGGGTGGGTGTGAATCCAGTCGGGCTCAGCGAATTATGTGTGGATTAATTAGACGCAATATTCGGAATACACAAATGTGCGTTTTACTTCCCAATAAACTAGTGCTCTACTTGACTGAAAAGTTAGTAGGGCTTTGAAAGATAGAATTTAGTCGCACGAGTTGCTCGAATACATGGCCTTTGATTTACATTCAATCCTCATTGTTTCTCTTTGTTTTCAATTTTCGGCCGATATTCATTGTATTTAACTTCTTGAGACTAGCGCTTATTATTCTAACTTAAGCTTTTTGGCCTAACACAGCTAATTTCGAACTCGCAGTCGAGAAAGTCCATTTTTTACTGCTCATTTGTGAAGGTTTGTTTTTTGTCATTCGGTTTTCCCCTAGAAGTGCAGATGAATCTCTTGTGCTTCTATGAATTGCCATTTGGTACTAAATGTCCTAAAAATAAGTCACAGATGGTCCGTCTCGGGATTTTTCCGCAATTTCATTTACTTGTTGTATTTTTTGTTTCGAGATATTTATCTTTCCTTCTCACTGAAAAAGGTGATTATTGATGCCACCATAAACAACTTGTTTTTCCTTTCCCAACAAGATTGTAAACCATTTGTCAGTGAGTAGAATTCATTTTCTCTCCAGAATAATTATCCTAGTGAATGAAAGCGGCAATTTCTGGACCTGTTGAAAAACAGAACGAAATGTTTCATGATCGAGAGGAAGTACATAAAGACGACAAACGCGTTCACAAGCATTCACGTGAGCGCAGTTTTCCTAAGAATTTCCTATTGTGTTTCGTACAATTTCGTGCTTTCCAGTTGGAACACGGAACAGCCTAAGACAAAAACGATCGACCTTGCTCATGCTCTGCAAAGTACGTGTTGTATATCATAAGAAATCAACAAAGATGTGCCAGAAATCACGTATGGATTTCCATCCTTGTTAGGACCCTTGAGTATCGCACATCCACCTTGGCCACACCGGGTCTGGTACTCGCAGTGAACGACTGTGAGTCGAACATCTAACTACCAGACTCTGTGCTGGCTGTCAATGATTTTTTCAAACAGAAACACATGTTATGACCCTCGTCTCGTTGCTGACGTTTTACGGTGTAAAAAGCCGTTGTTCGCACACAGATCAGCTTTCGAGGCAGAAATTTCCGGTATTAAATTCAGGCTGTTTTATTTCTGTATAAATTTGTGTACTGAAAAATACTGGAGTGAAAATCGCCGCCAAAGTCTGGAAACAGAATTATAGCCGAAGTAATGCTATTACCGGTCTTGGGATTCCAGGAGGCAGCTTTTATCAAAATACTCTAAAAATGAACACAAATTTCCACAGTGATATCTAATGCCAACAAGTATCGTACAGATAAAAGTGGATTGACAACTGAGTTGAAACTAATATAGAAGAGACATCATTTAAATCCTTTAAAAGTGCTTATAAGGACCCCTGTTATTTGCAACACACCTGTGAAATGGTATACTTCATAGGCGGGAAAAGACGAACTAACAAAACAGCCGTGGAAAAAGGGATTGGCTACGGTGGCGAGATTTGTACTCCAAACTTCAAAATTTTTTCCGTAGTACACTAGTTGCAGTTCTTCTTTGTATTATTTTCTGTCGCGCGTCTTCTCGGATAATTCATCTCCCGACTGACGCCATGCCTAGTTCATAACCATTTTAATTCATAAACTGATTTTGTCAAGTAATATAACCGTTTCATTTTCAAATTACTAGCTGCCATAATAATTGTCTAAAATCATTGCATCGTAGTAAAATTTCCGGCCAGGGAACAACAAACAGTCTTCATCAGCTCCTTCTGGAGAATCATCAGATTGTGAAAGTGTCCTGGAGATTGATTTGGTCATCAACAGTACGCGGAACGTCTTTGTATATGACCAAACCCTTATCACCGGTAACAAGGTGATCCGCAACTGAATGGTTCGTCTGCCATAAAGTGAAAAACGACACCCATTCTCAGAATGTTTCCATCTATTTGGGATTTTTCTAGTAGCTATTTCTGATAAAATGTTTACTTCCGAGCTTTTCAGGGGCCTGCTTTTATTTGTTCTTAGGAAATTGTATTCGTTCTTCTCGTGCTTTTGTCACCTTCGCACAAGGAAATATGTTCCTGTAGTGTTACTTTACTGTCTGAATTTACTATTAAGGAGCAAATCTTCACAAGATCACACCGGCTGTACTGTCTTGGGCCTGAACTTTAATAGCGGAAAGGTGTCAGAAAATCAGTCTTTTTAAGGGTGGACTTATACGAAACCTAACTGTGTCGTAGAAATTCCCATGACATCGCCGATTTTTGAATTAATCCATTTCTACGTAAAACTTTACACCCTGACAGATAATGTTGTCAAAACCAGATAAAGTTGCATGTATCGTAATTCTCAATAGGTCGGATTATATAGAGAAGATGAAGGTGATAGTGAGTGATGGCTCCAAGTTCACGAAGACCCCATCTGAGAAGGATAAGACGTCTCAGATAGAAAAATCAATTTCAACGAGAATATGATCCTTGAAGCAGAAAGGAATAATCGACGCGATGACCTTCGAAAGGATACGACCGACAGGGACGATAATTCCCAGATTATACGGTCTACCTAAGATACACAAAGAAGGCGTCCCATTGAGACCGATTTTGGATATGTATAACTCTCCATATCAAGCAACAGCAAAGTGGTTGACTGGCTTATTGGAACCAGTAAGATTGGCAATTTCTAGACACAGTCTACAAGACACATTTCATTTTGTAGAAACTGTGAGGAACCTGGAACTAGAAAGAAAGCGAATGATATCACTTGATGTTACCACACTGTTCAAAAATGTCCCGATCAGTGAAACAATCAACCATCTGTGCGATTACATTCAGAGCAACGGAATCGATTTGGGTATCCCGCTGGATGAACTGAAACAGTTACTATATGTCTGCACACATAATATCCAGTTTCAGTTCAATGGTGAAATCTATCGTCAGAAGGACGGAGTTGCAATGGGATCACCTTTGGGACCCCTATTTGCCGATATTTTCATGGCAAAACTTGAAAATAATCAACTTGGACCCATAATCCGAGATTTTACCTTGTACAAGCGATACGTAGACGACATCATATGTGTGCTAGACACCAATCTGGACACAAATCTGCTTCTTAACAATTTTAACGTTTCCGATCCAAATGTTCAGCTTACTTTGGAAGAAGAAAAGAACAATAGTCTATCGTATTTAGACGTACGCATAAGCCGTCGGAGTGATTTTTCCGTCCAGTTATCAGTGCATAGAAGAGCTACATGGAACGGACAATACATCCATTTTCGCAGCTTTGTGTCCCTCAAAATGAAGAGGAATCTTATGCGTTAATTAGTTATCAGAGCAAAAATACTCTGCTCCGAAGACACAATAAGAAATGAACTCCTTTTTCTGTAGTGTTTTCTTAAATAACGGCTATCCTGAACGGTTCATCGACAAGACGATGCAAGAAAATGAAGGGAAATCAAAGGAGATAGGAGCTGCTGAGAAGGTACTATATGTGCGTTTACCGTTCAAAGGCGACACGGAAGCCGAAATTATTCAACGAAGATTATCACGAGTAATCAGCAGAACATTCTACGCTGCACAGCTACAAATCCTGTTTGTTTCCAAACCGATAGTGTGTTTTCGATTGAAGGACATAGTGCAGAATTCTGCAACCTCGTTTTGTGTGTATTCTTTCACCTGCTCCTGTGGAACTAGGTACATTGGTCGCACGACTCGGCGCTTATCCGAACGCGTTTTTGAACACCACCCGGCTTGGCTGAACACGGAAGCACACCTTGTTGAGTCAAACCACTCAGTGGAGGTGATAAACGCTTTTCGCACCATTTCCAAATTCCGGTGAAGGCAATCAAGACTTGTCAAGTGTCTCATCTTTGCCACAGCCGAAGCCGTAATTATTCGTCTCTACAATCCTCCCCTGTGTGCTCAGAAGTAATTTGTGCAAGCACTTAAACTTCCATGGCCCACTTCTTATTCCTGAACTAGTGTGCAACCGCTAGAATATTCCACACTGTGATCAATTTCACGTGCACACACGCACGTGCAGAGACAGATTTGGATTATCATTCTCCGTTCTTATTTTGATAATCATATATATTGTTACGTATTGGTATGAGTACGAATAACTGAAAACGAGCTTGTTTGCCACGTTGTTTATTCTCGGTGTCTTCTGCGGGATTTTTCAGATAAAAGCTTATGTTATCTACACTTATTACTTCACGACTGGTAAATAAGAAGGCTTTTCGAACAACTTTTCCTATGGCTGACGAGTACAGCAAAACACATTTAATACATTTGTCATTTCCTATGTGTCTTCGATCTAGAAATTTGAGAGAATTTGAACCACCAGTAGAAACAATAAAGGTATTTGCTTAAATGGTAACTTCTGCCGTGTTTTTCTTCTTGATAATATGTCAACTTATCTCAATTCCTAATGATTTATTTCAACTGTGTAAGCCTGGAGTGCACCAACTGAATAACATTACTACGAGTTATTCTGGTCTCCGTTAAGCGCCTCATGATTGCCTCTACAGTCCAGGGTAGAGAAGCAGCAGGATGTTACTTCCCGGACACTGAAAATAAATTCACCATCACAACGAAATCAGAGCTGAGAGGTATACCAAATAAAATGTATATCGGCTTTGTGTTAGGAAGGAGTGTAAAAGAACTAAGGAAGCAGCAGTACCAACTGAAGAAACTAACCAGTCTTTTGAAGTTCGACAAATATTTTGTTAGAAATGTGTTGTCGAAATTCAAACAAAACGGTCGTTTAGGTAATTGATCTGTTTCCTTGTAAACCTTTGCATCCCGACACAATTTCTTTATGTCGGGAGCACCTATCACTTAGTCACATAAATGCAAAGACGTGCATTAAAGAAGAGCACTGGGAACTGCCCTCAGCCCAATGAGCCTGTTGGGCTTGTGTGGACATTTAGTGATACCTGGTATGTACAATGTTTTGGAGAATTGTTGCTTTGCATCCTTTTGAAAAATGCGTACTGATCTGGAGCAAGACGGATTCGGATGATAATACAGTATTAGCGGCTAATGATGGGTAATCCGAGAACTTTTTGCCGACGATTGAGTCCAGTTGACAAGCAGACCTTTCTCTCATCCAACGAAAGCACCGTAAGAGATTTCAATTCCGATTACTCCATGTTAGTATTTCTCTTGTTGTGGTGTATACATCAGCAGGCATATTTTACATTGCCTATGGACAAGGGTGAACAAAATGCTTGTACCTTGTTATATCTGTCCTTTTTCGGTTTTAATGAACCGGATAAAGGAGACTCGGTGTTTCAGTTCAGCAGAGACATATGGTCATGCACAGTATTACTGAAAACAACCAATGAGTCAGTTCGGTAAATTCAGCTATTCACTTCGACTGTTTAGGCCGATGGTACGTTCTTTCAAAGACTGAGTCAGTAAACTATCTTTCCTTAATGCACAGTGATTGTTGTTTGAAATTTGGACCCGCGGAAAATATCAAGTCACGTAATTCTTCTTAGTACAATCAAGTTATTACTTAACTAATAAGAACCCAAGTCATTTTATCGAAAATTCACTTCTGGGGTTGCTGTTCTCTGATTTATATTGGTTGAGAGATGAAAATAGTCAATCAGTTAAAACTAACTTTTGTTCATCCATACAGTTTTACCCTGATGCGATTATTTGGTACTAAAATGTAGGGTTAATTTTGTACGTAATGTAGCAATAAACCGTGGTTAAAATAGATAGAAATATCGTCATTTCAACAACCATATTATTCAATAAACGGTTTGTTTGATGACAAATATCCATAAGGAATAAACTCGATGAAAATCACTACCTAATAAACAATTAAACGCAGAATCAGTCCCAGGTACGCCATAATACCTGTTTACACTAAATACAACTATCCATTACAAATGATTTAGCCCAAAAACACAAATGATCTCTTTGGCTTTCGGGTTACCTTTCAGATTGTTTACAACAAACTCCTCTGGACTAACACATAAATCGACAAAGTAGACTGATTTTGATTGAATAATAATGATGAGAATTATGTTGTGCAGGTCAGAAACCACCGTAAGTAGCAATAAAGGCAGGTTAGACTTGTAATTTTTATTAGAACACAGACAGGGATTGGCGCGTGCTTTGTTTTGAATCTGAACTAATTCGAGTGTTCCCATTAATTAGCAAATTGCCGATTGTATATACTTTCGCAAAACAACCTTCGCTCAACGGTAAACAACGGTTTGGTTGCGTAAACACTACCCTGATGTAATCACGAACGGGATTCCAGAATCTCATGCACCTTGTTTTGGGCAACATGTCGGATTAGGAATTTGTTTGGATTCTGTACCGCTTAAGTGTGTATAAGTATAGGTTATCAGTTTGGTCAACGTATACAAAAAACAAAATCGAAAACAGTGTTATTTTCTTCAAACAAAGAATGCGTACTCGATCTTGTCTTTGGCAGCAACCGTCATCGAACTTCGAATCGCTTTTTGATATTCTGTTTGCGTACGTGGCACTAAAATGGTAACCAAAGTACAAACACGAAAACAAACTAATTGAAGACCGCTTGACCACACACACAAAAAACGCATCATTATCATTATCATACTCCAAAACACGATTCCGGAAGCCACAAGTTGGAGTATCATTGTTCTGTTAAAATTACTGGCAACAACCTTCAATTGTTCACACTTCAGGACACATAGGACCATAGGAGGAAATAGCGGTAGAAAAACAGTTTCTTCCCACTCAGACAAATAGGACTGAATACTTCTCAAACATGCATGGTTGAATAAAGTTTCACAGATAATACGAAATTAGTGAGTGGTGACTGAATGGGAAAAGACTTGTGAATTTTATTTCAACAAAGGCCGCCGAATAAGTGCAGGACAAATATAGATGGATGTTCTGCAACATTTGCGTCAGAGTGAATTTTTCATCAACTTCCCAGTGCAGATACAACAGCCCTCACTCCATCAAGAAACGCGATTTGGGATCGCTGAGAATTTATCCCGCTGGAAGATATTACATTTATGGGAGGAGAGAGTTAAAGAAGTAGAATTTTCTTTCCCGGCACAAGTGTTCCTCCCAGGGATGGTATTGCAATCAAGAGGGTAGCACTCTGAGAAGGTTACCGTAGAATCGTCATAAATGCGCAGATCTGCATACGCTTTATTATTCCTGCTTCAGCACTGTTACTCTGCCAGAGAGCTATCATAATTTGTAAAAAGTTTGTATGTTAAGACAATATAGATACTGGAAGTTGTGCTTCCAAAGCAAGACGGGGCAAACTTTTCTTCCAGTTGGGAATTCAATCCTGAGGATAATCAGAACCTAAGCCTTTCTGTCGTTTATAGTACCATTTTTCAAGGCGTGCTTTCAATACATACTTTGTTGAATCTGGCTTTTTTATATTTCCTTACTATAATTCAACGGAGAAACACTGCAATTTTGCATGTACAGCAGTCAGGAATTTAATGAAACTCCCTTACAAGAAAACTAAATTTTTGCTTTCGTGCCAATACTGAGTTTTGTCTAAATTGTAAAAATTGAATAGGTAGTAGTTTATGAACTTTGAGATGAATTTCTTTCGAGAAAATAACTTCCAAACAGTGGTTCTCGGAAAAAGTCAACATTGGGGATTATCTGAAACACAGTGCTATTCACACTCGATTAGCCGTGTTGCTATAGATCAGTTGGTTAAGCTTCTGCCAGTCTGGCCAAGGTTGTTTTTTCGATTCCGGCTCATGGTGTTGGACTTTTTGATGCTAAAAATGCAAGTGCTTTTTCGATTTTATAGTTCCCTATGTTGATGAAAACGACAATGTTTTCTAAAGTCTCACTGGTTAAGTAGAGTAGCGCAAGGGTACTTCTGTGCTGCGAACGTTTTTAAAACCAAAGACACCGGATTGAGTACAAATACCACCAAACAAGAGATCTAGACATAGAACAAACGAATCAATATCATAAGCTACAACCATGGATACTCACGTTTCATTTCTCATTATATCTACCAAGAGAAAACTTTGAAGGGCTTCACTGCCATTCACTCCACGAGGCGCGTTCCTTGGAGGCAGCTCTGAACATTGCCTTTTGCCGCTTACCTAATGCTGCATGTGAAAATGAGAAGAAATTTGTTCCTTACAATTCTCCTTGATAGTTTCACTGAACAGAACAAATGGATTGCCAGTCACATGAAAGCTTTCATACTCGACTTTTCCCAACACCCTGAAAGAACCTCGGAAAACCGATGAATACCGTAGGCGATTTGTGAAGTTAGAAGAATTGAGCGTACACAGCTCACAACGCGACTTACTGATTTGGACATTGAAATTTACAGCTTGAGCTAACCGAAAAGGTCTTGCCTCATTACTTATGTTTCAATAGGGTAATTGCAAATCAAAACGCACAGTTGTCATCCGCAGGGCATCCGATCCAAAGAACCTGGTCTGTTTTGTTTTGAAATTGCCGTCGTCTTTGTCGACTAAGGAGGTTTGGTGTCTCCACCGTAGTGAGTTGTTTGAATTTCAAAGTGTGATAGTGTTCCTATGTGACAGAGGCATAACCGCTGCAATCTGTTTGTTTACACGTCCTACGATCTGTTCGGTCACACACCGGGTTCACATCTTTGCCCAAAGGGACATCTGATCCACCGGTTCTGATAGAAATTTTTTATGGTTCGATTTACGGTACGTGGCAGTGAATCACGGTGCCCATAGACCTGTTCCACTGCAATGTATACGTTGGTAGACTATCAACTTCGGTAAAGGTAGCCTTAATTACGCGAGACCGGAAACTTTTGTTCCCATTTACGCGGCTAGTTGATCGTTTATTTGATGTCAACATTGCCCTGATTTACTTGGAAGACACACAAGCCTCAAAAAACTAACCTGCAAGCAGGGTATACTCCAAAAGGTAAACCCATGCCATTCGGAATAACTTTTTGCTATAATTCACTGAAATGCTGCGTGATATAATTTCATTTTATGATGGTATTTTTCGATTCACTGTGGAGATCAAAAATTAGGTTCACCTGTCAGGTAAGTTACCAAACATTGCACTTTTTCTCTTACAAGGATGAACTGATTTAAACTCTGAACTGGTACATTCTAACAGGTATAATCCATCAGCCAGACAGGCTGATGTCATCTCGACGGGTGAATAAACGTTAGTGACCTAAACGTTAAGCCCAGTGATCAGAAGCCAATGAAAGCCGGTCTTGTGGTGTAATGTGGACTGCAGAGTCATAATAAGCACTCTTTGTCACCACGTATCACTGCAGGTGAATCTAAAATGAACTTTTTTTACCTTGAAACAGCTCTCACAGTATCTTTTGTTTCGGATATCTTTGATGCAATTTGGTTCGGAAATTTCTTGCAAAATATGTCCCTAAATAGCCCTAAATAACAGCATTGCTCTGACCAGGAGAAATATTTCCAGTTCATTTAGAATGCAGATAATGCTAGTTTGTTTCAGCTTCTTAGGAAGGAGGTGCGAACACTTTGTCCGCTTGGTAAGCTGGGAGACTTATCTTTTCTTCGATAATTCACGGTATGAAAGCTTTCCCAGTTGCTAATTCTTAGTACTTCTCGAAATCTGTTCGTTCTACAATCACAGTCGTCTAGTATTCATTTCAATCTAAGGACCTTCAAAAGTCCCTACTCGAATCTGTTATCTGAAAATTCAATAAGACGTGCTGTGACAGCGCCTGGAAAATAATTATGTCCACAGATGAGGTAAAACAGTACGATTCCTGCCTTATCATAGCTAAAATGTTCTTACTGGGTGGGGAAAATAACTATGGATCAATCTGTTGCCTGTCATACGGTATCATCCCAAGCCCCATGACTGGAACACCTGTGTACATTTATGGCTACGATCTGCTGGTTATTATCATATTTATCGTTCAAGCATTAGTTTCTTACTGGATACCCTTGTTTGTATCGTCTTCTGGATTACTGGTGGCCTGATATCGTTGACTGATTTTTGAGATGCCCACTGGTTCCATGCTTCTGTCTCACTGGAAAAGTCCTGTTTGGAATTAAGTAGTACGTAGCTGCGCGGACAGATTTTTGGAAGTACACAACCGGTTTCACGGTTGTTACTGCTCATCAGTTATACGTACCAGGTAATCCTGCGTCCGTTCTTCCTTTTATTTGCACACTCCGTAGGTGGTTTATTCACAGTAATCTCATTTGTGTTTCAGAAAGAGCATACACTCAAGCTCCTGACGCAAAAAGCAAGATTATTGTGAATAATCTCGTCTTTTTCTCTCAAGCCCATGATAAAAGTTCGTGGTATGTACGTAAATCACCAAGTTCAGCCGCACCAAAGGCCTCAGCCTGGATAGCCAAATCGAAAACTCGTTTTTCCGGTCGTTCTTTGTAAGAGACAAATAATGACTTCTGTGTGCCTCCTTCAGGTGTATTCAACGACGTAGTATGGTGGGCGGTACCAAAGGTTGTTTCAGGTTACTTGTAACTATCGAAGAGCTAAGTGAGATAACTTTTCTTATTCATAACTTACCTGGAATCCGAATACGCTATAAGCCGCGCTTTATGCTGGCATGCTGGGGTGGTGAAGACAAACAGCCATGAATCCCTGTGAATTTTCCTTTTGAGTTTCAAAGCACAACCTTAATTGGTCTCACATTATTTCACTATTCTGTTCGAATGAGATATATTTTGAGAATCCAAAAAGAAATTCTTTATTGAATACGTAATACGTCAGGTAACTTTGCAACTCCAGGGAAGCCTTCCGAGGCTCATATTCAAAGATCAGTATGCAGTTTTCTTGTCCGGATAAAAGCACGAGATTTTTACGACAGTTAGTTCATATGGAGAAGGGGATATTTTAAAATCTGATTCCATAAAATATTTCGTTTCTTTTCTGGATGGATTGTCGTTATCTATTGATCTCTGTGTACGATACTCGGGTTCACATCCGATCCACTTGAGAATAGTACAGAAATTATCAAACGCTCTCCGACAAAATTGATCCAGTTGGCTTTATCCTGCAAGTATAATTTGAATACAATGGCTCGGGTTCATCACAGCCTCACCTTGTGTGCATTAGAACGATGAACGTTTCGTCCTTGACCTTGACGACAGCTACTTTGACCACTGACCTCGAAAGGCAGTTAATTTTTGATACAGGAGTGTAATACGTCAGTTTAATTTACCTATTGCTGTTAACTATATGGTGTTGCATTAAGTGGGGTTTCTTCTCACTTTGCTTTCGGAACCCTTACGCCAATGAAACTCTACAAGCATTTGCATTCCGTAATCAAAATTGACTTAACTTCCTCCCAAATCATTGGTGAGTTCATCTACCAACACCCGTCTGCCCAATTCCGCCATCCCTTCACTAAAATATCTTTCACTCACTCCACTTTCTTGAATTTTTGTTGCTTCAGTAGTAGCAAAATAAGGGTCTTTATTCCCAGACTTTTTCACTCTTTTTCTTATAAGCCTTTTCTTCCGAAGTTCGTTCGGATGGAATCACTTAAAACCAATCGGCGTCAGGCAGATGGATTCAGAAGAACGTTAGCAGAATTTCCATATGCTTTCACTATATTTAAATAACAGTCACTTTATCTCAATGCAGGTGGCTGAATAGAAGTGGTGCGATTCAACTCATGCTCCAAGTAACGTTCGTTGTTCCTCCTGGTCTTCGTCTCTGGTTTCAAGCCACATTTTTAGTATAATCCAAGTAACAGTCTCGATTAATGGAATCAGACTTCTATCAAAGTGACCATCCTTCAAAACATTCCCCTAACTTGCCATTATATTTGTTTATTTTTAAATCGACAAATCTAACGGACTTACCTGAGCAAAACGAGGCAGTTCAGCTTAGCTCTCAATAGAACAGGATAAATCGTTCCAAGAAAGGATCACGGCTGAAAGGTTTGGTGGCAACGGCATCTCTCTGACCAGTTTTGTTCCGCATTGCTCTCTGTCTGAGAGATGGTACATTACTACCACGTGTATTCCGTGTAGTAGAAAATAACTCTAATAAACGTGTGTGTGTGTGTTTATTTATTTGTATCGTGCTATGAGGTCCTGTTAGTTACTGAGGTACAGTAGGGAAGAATTATCCAACTCTCCACTTGACAAATTAATCAAAAGTTTCAGTTGAACTAATACTTACTCAGTCAATGATACTTTCGTGTACTTTGTTCTGTTCCCTTCAGTGTTTTTATTCATCAAAAATGCTCGTACATTTGACTGAATGGCACTGCTTTTTCACGTCTGATACTAGACTGAATTAAAAAAGGTTAAGACACATCTCTGTTCCATCTCCCATGAACCTAGTGCAATTCTTCACCCTCAGGCAGGTTATTTTACCGGATGACTTGACTCAGTCGGGGGCAAAAAACACGGTCGAGGCACCGTGGAAAATAAATTGGGTGCCTTTGTTTCTTCCTCATGTCCTGTAATCGGAACGACGCCACACAGATGGAGGATGGAAACAATCTCGAAATTTCCGACCGCTTTCTCGTTATCGTTTTCAAGTGTCATCCTGTAATAAATTTATCATCGGATCTTAGTCGCACAACAGATCAAAATGTAAAAGACGAATTAATTAATTAATTAACCAACGAGGGAAAACTCGAATTGCGTGGTACGTGTTAAATTTTCAAGGGAAAAGCTCATTTAATTGGATATTTCCGACCCAAATTTGATGTGAACCACAACAATAGAAAGAAACCTTTTCTTGTCCGTTGGATTTCCGGCGGAAATTGGTAGATTTTCAAAAATGTATCGTGAACTACATTTTTACCAATGTTGCTCAAAACGCGTAGTTACTGCATCGGTACAGATTTATCAAACCCCGGTTTTCGCTTTCGGTCTCACCGGGCACCACAGTCAGTGGTTATCAGGCAGAAACCGTGTTATCGACCGATTCACTTGTGAGTACTGTCACCAGGAGTTAGATTATTAACTTGCCTCATTTTTAAGAAAATTTAGGAGCACCTTCATTTGTCTTGTATACTTTCAACTTGGTACAATGATAGATGGGTAATAGAACATGCCCGAACTTCGTCCATGAGTTTTGATCCTATTACTTGAAAATAGAAAAGTCCAAGCAAAACCTTTCTCTGCTAATGGACACATGGAGAGGACTATATTTGCACATTTGTATTCGTAGTGATAACTCAGGTAAGTTAACGAACTCAAAGTTTAGCCAAAAATAAGGGAAACTGATTTTTGTTAGTTTGGAGCGAGCAGGGGAAAATAACGCAGAAACTAGGCTGATTCAGCCACCGAGGTTCAAGCAAAGTTCGTTGGTGACTTCCATCTTTTAAACCGGGACAATTACTAAATGGGGCACACCTTTTCCCGGTAGACGAAAAACACAAGCAATTTGTCCAGAATTTTCAACATCCATTCGAGTTAACTGGTCTTTCTCAGTAAAAACTATTGATGTGTACTGATTTCTCGAGATTCAGACAGGTAGCTCAATGGGGTACGTGTTGATACTTCTAGTTTATCATTCAAAACAAACAAAACAGTTCACGATAAAGACTGGACAGTTGGCTCCGGAGTGTTCCCAAGGTGACCGATGAGAAACGAGCAAATTATAACTGATCTCTATCCCGCATCAAGAATTAGGTGCTGCGGTATCATTATCCATTGGATAGCCCCTTCAATAGTTAGTCTACCCCTTAGGCATTAAAGATTACCGGGACGGACTAATCCTCCTGCTCTCGTTCATTTCCTATCTGGATCAAAATTCAATGGCCTCTAACCTGTGTGCACGAGGGGAAGTAAAATGTAGTAACCTAACTTAAGCTTTATAAAGAGTTGCTTTCTTCAAACTAGCTGGACAACTCAGAATGAGTGTTCCCTTGTAATTCTCTTCAGCAATCCTGTTTTCATATCCCTAATCCGGTAAGCGTATTGTGAACGACAATTCAAAATTTTAGAATTAGTAATTGGCATGGAAACCTTTACCTTATAAATAATGGATAATCCACTTGTATTTTCCGCACCCAAAATTTGAACGCCATCAGCCGGAATCGAACTAGAGATTTTTCATTATCTGTCTGACACACGCTCCTCGTCGCACTAACAAATTCTACAAATTTATCAAAAAAGCCCATTGGATCGCTTTCGGCCGTGTTCTGTTTTCCCCATATATATATATATATATATATATATATATATATATATATATACCTGTGTGAAATACTTTTTTTTACTCCCGAGCTTTCCCTCACCTAAGCACAAATATAGTCGACAGTTTAGCAAAAGAATTACCCTTGTCCTGCTTAGTGTTTATTACTCAGACTAGCTGTTAACTGGGAGCGAAGTCTCTACTTTCCTTCTGGGAAGCCTTTTTCGACACAAGAGCACGAAAGCTTTAGCGACCTTAGTTAGTGACAGTCCGTCACATGATACTGATCAAGAGTGCCACACATTTGGTGCTGTCTTCTTAGTTCCATTTGATTGATTTTCCGTGCTCGAACAAGAGAAAACATCCAGTTCTTTTTCCGGTTAACCGTCTCTGAAAAATTCCGACCGTAAGACCAGAACAAATACGAGCACATTTTGAAGGTTATCATTACGAGTGAAACTTAGTATCACCATTCTAAATGCACTCGGTCCGTCCACGTAGATGTCCCAGTGCTTATACAATTCGGTTGAATGGCTAGCTGCGTTTTCATTCTTTTGACATGTTGTGTTTAACAGAAGGTCGATTGCGTTACAAGATCAGCGGGATGGACAAGTTCAAATAACTTTAGTGGATTTTCAGTCCTTCCCTCGGTAGAACATCAGTCAACAAGAAAATCCATTTTCAGTGGTTTTTGATCATGCCAATACAGCAGAATATGGAGGCGGACTGTTACGGTCCAATGGCAGTTAGGGAAGGGTGCCCATCGTATAGTGTGTTTGTTCAACAAGCCTTTGAGAGCCAATTCGGATAGCCCAGTGGTTAGGTGGTAGGTTCTCGATCGTTCATCCCGAGTGCAAGTCCCACCCGGGGGTTTGGTGGAAGTGCAGTGGTAATGAATCCTAACAAGCCAGATGAAGCAGTTGTACCAGTCACTTTCATGGTTTCCAATGGCTGGTTGAAATTTGATATTGCGTGCTGAATCATTCCATACAACAATTAAATTTCTTGCCCCTGAAATTGAAAAACATGCATACATTTGGTTGAAATTTCCTAGACATGTTGGTTTTCGGAACTAATTTGTCTCCTATACTCGAAGTTGCACTCTGATAGAAAACTGTGTGCTATTTGGAGAAGGTGTAATAATTTGGCCTTCAACACATTCCCAATTAGTGGGAAATTGCAAGTAGTTGAGTAATAAGTGTCCTTGATTTCGCTACTGCAAAAGCTTTCAACAAAAGGATAGATATGTCCACTGTTATAAGGTAAGTAAACACTACCTGTTGCATTATTCGTCAGCAAGATAGCCTACCTAGAAGAAATTCTGGTACAACCTGATGAGTTCTGCGTTGTTCATGATATCTTTAGAAGGGCTCCTTCGACAAGGCTGGCATGAGTTGTTGCAGGCCATATCCACCGGGGTAATGAGTTTCGAACACTCAAAGTCATTGGATTGAGTGTCTCCGGGAATTTCCTGCTACGAAGCACGTTTTCGTGTGCTTCCCAAGTCTCATCACGGGTTGTGCAAAGTTAATCGATGGCCGAAAAGATTTATGGTGCCATTTGAGTTTTCTTCGAGGTTGGGACACTTGACCATCTCCTTATTGTGCTCACACGGTCGGATTTAGATCGGTCAGACACTGAGAAGACGTTGAATTCTCCACTTTTGTTGGTAATGGCATATAGAATTCCAAGCATTACTTATCATATAAACGTGTCCGCGATGAAATTGCACTAATTTATCCCATTCTAGTTACGAAATAATGGAATTTTTTTTATTTTTAGTAAACTTTTCTTCAACACAGTGAAAAAAAATCTGGTTTTTACCTGGTCACTTGTATGTGATCTTAAGGTTTAGACTATTTATTCGAAATAATCAGAAAGTTTTACTCCGGCGAGCCTACCATTCACCGAGAGTTTTTTCTTATTGAGCTAGAGAATCTTGTAGTATTTCATGAGTGCGATCGTTTTTTACTCCTTTGGGCCAGGCATCCGCGTGGTTAAATCTTTTGAAAAATAAATGTTCCTTGTGAGATCAATATTTCTCCACCAGTGACGAGAATCACCTTCGATGAGTCTAAACGTCAAAATTTTAATAAATAATCATGTCCAACATCTTGCAAAGCTTCAGGCTGGTTTATCGTAATAACCAGGGTTGCACGATGTCACCCGTCCACGGATTGCCGCCGAGATTACGTTAGCAATATCATTTTTCAATAAATTTCGTATTTCACCCCTATGTTATGATGTGCCGTGAAAAGTTAGAGAAAAAGTAACTCAGTGAGAAGAAAATAATTTGTCTGACGATTATCGATAAGATTCGTTTGTATATGATTTGGTGCATGAAGGACACACTTGAAGAAAAGAGTGTCTCGGACTGGTGTTCCCACCCATTGTGGCACCAATTTATCCGCGGACCAGATGTGAACAAATTATCACATGCTCAGCATGTTAGCTTTAGGGCAGTCTCCAGTTTGCTATTGGGTATGAATAAGCCACGGGCAGACTGAGTGTACACACACACACAGTTCCTGAGCTTATAAAGAGGGGTTGTAGAGGCTATTCGCGACTGTTTCCGCTGTGGCTGGTATAGATAACAGACCTCGTACCCTATAAGTAGTTGGGAAAGCCTGAGCCACACTCCTCGTGCGGTTTGTCTCAGCTAGGTGCAACAAGGCTGCACTGCTAGTTGTTCTACCAGCCCTCATTTATGCTGGGTGGTGCGTTCAAACAGATGCCTGTTTATGCAGTTGACGTAAGCTGCGAAGGAATACACACAACATTTCGAATTGGTTAACATTAAAGTCAGATCAAAAGGCACAGCAGAAGCCATCTGAATTTTTGGTGTGCGACAAAACTTTGATTTGAATGTTGTCAGGTCAGGTCAAGTAATAGCTTTATACACCTGGAGGTTATTATTCAGCATCGACGTAACCACTCTCATATCCAGGCACAATAAGCTTTTCGTTCACCTTTATCAACAGCCATCCTGCATCTTGCCAGTTTGTATAGGGTACAATAGGGGGGAGGGGTTAAATAAAGCAGTAAAGTAGGCACGGTCGAAAGTTCTTACTTTGCTTACTTTAGGGATGGTGAGGTCTGTTGGGTTAATGCCAAGGTAGGGAAACATTTTGTGTGATCATTTTTGTGCACAGGGCGCGGGCTTATGCGTCATGATAAGCGTACCTTCGCTGAACGCTGGAAGTTTCGATGTGGGGTTGCCCAGTAGTGCTCTGGAACATTGGGTCAGGTTAACTTTGTGACCTGACGCAATTAAATGTCTTGCCATTGAAGAAGACGGTGGTTTTACATCTTTGCGTATTGCCTCAGCCGGTTGTATAATCAATTTTGACAGCCGTTTGGGTACTTGTTCTGACACTCATTGAGTCAAGCTGCGATCAGTCCTGCCAGTATGTACGTTACAGCAGCTGCAAGTGAACTGTTGGATAATATGTGAGACATCAGGATCAGCAAGACTGTTTGAGGATTTTGAAAACGAAACTCTTTGGTCTTTTGCAGCCATAGGAGGAAATTTCAGGCAAGGATAAAAGAAGTTATCAGCTTATTCCGTTTCCATGTTCGTTGGAATCAGTGTTTGGGTTGGTAATGGATCTGGAGAGATGAGGAACCGTAAGCGATTTGCAGGTGTTAGTACATGCAAAGTGAGCTTATAGTGGAGCCTGGCGAAAGATGTAAAGTACATTTTCATCTAATCGAATGAAGGAGACTTGACTGGTATCTAGTTTCTTTGAATAAAGCTAGGTAGCACAGTGGTGTCGGGTTAGGTGAACGGATCGAATAGAAAGACCATTGAGATTGTTGTTTAACGGGACCGATCATAAGCACAAAGTATTTATCAAGCAAACCTGTAAGAATAACTGGAGAAGCGTCCATCCCATTCCATAAGGTACAGGTGAACACGAAAGGTTTAAATAAAATGGTGTAGGAAAAACTTCAGTCGTAGCATATACAAAGTGTAACTTCCCGTTTTGAGGGAAAAAGTGAGCGACGTAGTCGGATCAAGAAAGATAGAGGATGACAATAACTCCAAGATGTTTTGTAGTTGACGATTTAGCAATATACTCGCAGCTACTGAGTAAGATTGAATGGGTTGCAAGATTGGAATACTTAGGGTCGATATGGAGACGAAATGAGACATCCGGGGGATAAGAAAGGATTCGTTTTTAGCTTGAGATTAGAAGGCCATTTGACGAGGTCGCTCAGTCTTTGTTGCAAAATAGACTAAACCGGTATAATGGAATGGAGAATACGAAAAATTACTTCACCAGCTAATTTAATAGCCCAACTGTCATTGTGTACAAGCAAGGAAGAAAGCAATATGGGTAGAAACTGGCGTAGATGGGAGATTGGAATCTTGTAAAACACCTGTAGTAGAAAGAAGTTTTGAAGAGAGCTTTGCTCATTAAATCTGGGTGAACAGTTCTGCTGAGATCATACAATGTACTGTTCCAGGAACTGAATGTGAGAAGAAAAACGCAAGTTTACCAACACCGGTAACACAAAAACTGGTCAAGGCTGTTCAGTGCGGATTTTGCGATCCTTATAAAGCGCTCAAAATAACGCTGGAGAACAGATTGCTTTTAATTATGGCTTTGAGTAAGTGGGTCTGATAAAATGAATCAATCTTGGTTACCTGAACAGTTCTTCCTCAGAGTAAATCACTAACCTACCATGGTTAACAGATGAATTAGCTACCAGCACCCTCTGACGGATGCCAACAAAGGCGTGACACCTGGTAACTGAAAACTGGAACTGTCATACTCAACCGTCTTTTGAAAAAAGTAATCTTCTAGAAAAAAAAATAAACGTATAGAATCAAATATAAAATTCTATGGAACATCAAAACATTAGTCACGATGATCTGCTGTTGGAAGAATGAAAGTCAATTCACGCATAATTCGTCAGTATGCGACATACTTGTAAAAACGAACAAATTCACCGACTCAGCGCACACAAAACTCAAATTATTGATAACCTCATTCGCTGTTGTATATTCAAAGAACCAGAGAAGGTATGTTGAAGTATGAAAAAGAAAAACCTTTCCTTAAGTTAAACACCACCGCATGATACCTTCACAGAGAGAGAGAGAGATGTTTTCATCAACAAAATCATTTCCTATCAATATGGTCATTCAAAAGTCAACAAATACATCCCATGCCGCCATCTCCGAAATCATTTACATATATCCCCTCGCAACTAACAAAGTACCTCTCGATTCTGCGTTGAACAGAATAGCGTTTATGAGAGGTGTGTTAGTTCCCAAGTCCTCTGACCGGTGATGGTCAAACGGTCGTCACTGGGGGCTTCCAGCCCTGCTGCCCCGGGGTTCGAACCTTCATGCCACAGCCGATTACTTCCCCAATTAGTAGCCTTTAGTTGGTCGCTATCCCTTTCCTGAAATATTGTAATACTGTTGTATGATAACAAGGAAGTAAGTGAAACAAAGCAATAAAACAATCATGATCTAGACAAACGAAAAAGAACCGACTCGGAAACATTTCTTTCGTGGCATGGCTGTGAACGAACAGTAGATTTTAAATCAACCGACTCAATAATTGAGCTGCATAGATCGGAAAAGTATTGAAACGAAAGTTTTGCATTGCTGCGCGGTACGAGTGGCCGTCATGTATGATCAGGTGACTTCCTAACAGAAATACTATCAGCTCCGGTCAATTATGATATGTTTTCAAAACTGTGTGGTTATCATGAAAATTCTGTTTGTGGTTACCGATTATTGTATCCCCATCACTTCTCATACGTCTGTCCCGGAAATTCTCACCACTGATTTTATTCTTCTGTCTGATCACTCTGTATTTTGGGACTTATTTACAGCTTTGTTATATCAACTTTTACTTGAGGAGGAAAATCTGAAGAAATCCTCAGTAGTAGTAGTTGTCGTTGTAGTAGTAGAGCGTTTTCTTCCAACTCCGATAGACAATTGAACTCGGTATCCCGAATGGTGTGTTAAACGGTAGACATTCCGAAGAACCTATCTGTATTTAGTTTCACGTAACGTGCACATGTGTCGATATTTTTAGCTCAGCAATTACTTCGTGAAGGATGCTAGTTTTATTGTCGATTCCCTTCGGCAGGTTTTACAGAACCATTCATAAGAGCTGATTTGTTGCCTACTAAGTAACCGTCCAGTCTATTGCGAAGAGAAAAAAGCAAACAGCAACGTCGGAGAACCCGATGCCGGGTTCAACATCTTGTTCAGTTTGATCCTGCCGGTAAACAAATGTCAGCCAAATGTGAACTCCATTGACTTTGTCTGGTAGTTCATATTCCAAAAGTGTCACATTATCGGCCTGGTCTTGTTTTTTTCATTTCCTGTAGTCCGAAAAAGGTAGCAATCAGTTCAAAAGTAACATGTGACAGACTCTGCATTATCTTTTTGCCTCCACATAATTTGTGGCTTTCTGAAGAAGGCATAGAAAAATTGAGTAAAAGAAATATACTAAACAAAATTTCGATTTTTGTGTCACAATCAGGAAGTGAATCAATACTTTCGTGTGAAGCCTAGGTACCTATCAAGCCGACCACCATCCTGGACCGATCGTATCTATTCACCGCGACTGAGATGTGATATAATCTGATATTTCATCAGGTTGACGTATTGCGGCAGCATCTAAACGCATCCAGCCACACTCCTCCGCATATGTCGAAATATACACAATGTGAGAGTTTTATTGCCCACCGATTTCCAGCTTTTTTGTTATGTGCACGTATTTGTGCGCGATTGTGTGCATGTGTATGAGAGAGGGAGAGAGGGAAACAGTTAGTGTTCAATTCAGCTGTGCCCGCAAAAGTGTGACTGTGCCTCAGGAAATGATAAGAGGAAGGGATGGATGGGTAGTTAGGTGGGTTCATGGCAGATTATTGTGTAAACCCATACAAATTTCTCCTATCGATTCGATTACGGGCGAAGCCTCATAATTTTCATTGACTGTTATTTGGGTGCATTTATGGCAATCACAAATACTCACAAACACAAACAGCAGCCATGTGAACAGGCTTTTCCTGCCACAGCTGTCACTTTCATAAACATACGAACAGGCACGCATACATATATACGGAGGTTATGTTAATATGGAAGTACAGTACACATACACGCATGCACATGATGAAAACCAGTCCATTGCCTGAACGGGAGGTTTATGGCGCTCACCACCACACATGGTGTGGCCTCGTTTGTCAACGAAATGCACAAACAGTAAAACAACGCACAAGCACACGCACACCGCAGACAAGCGCGTACAGTGTACCCATCATGCACTGAAGTGTGCATGCGCACGAGCAAACGCGGGTAAATTTGGCATGGATTTTGTATGCCCACTGACCCCTTCATTTGTCTTGAATCGAACTTTGGGATCGACGAAAACAAACACTAATTCCCGTGCACATGCACACACACACACACACCCACACACCCACACACACACGCACACACGCCCACATACATGCACACACACATGCATAAAGAGAACAACGCTAAAGTCAGTTTGCCAAAAGAACTCGAAGATAACCAAAGCGTACATCAGTCAATCACAACTACATCGCCAAGTATGAAAACACCCATGAAAATCATATCCTGCAGCATTCTGGCTCGCAAGTGGCCGATTAACTCGTTTAAAATGAGCCTAGCTGAGTACCGCAGTGATCAAACCGATCCTCGGCCCACACATGTGCACATACACGATCTTTTCACACGATGGGACGCAATGGTGTCCAAACGCTACATGTCGCAATCCCGGAGAGATTGACCGGAGTTTAACAAAAAAGCAAACAAACAAACAGCTGAGCGAACGAGCACGCTTTTGTCTATGTGACATTTACGAGACACCTGGGAGATTTGTTTGCTTTGAATCGAAATTGTCTGATCAGCGGAGCTGACGGGGGGTGGAACGGAACACGGCTGAATTCAGTGGCCAACTGCAAGCGATTTTTTGGTTCCGTCAGTTAAATCCCCGCTTGAAAGCACAGATTTTCCTCCTGGGATCGATCATTGAGGTGACTACCAGGCGTTTTTACCCATCGTCCGACGTCTTGCAATTCATCCACCCACATTGGTTCCTTCTCTTCAGTGTGCACACACAATTTTCAAGTGTTCCTCCACACCAGCTCCTTGTTCGGGTGAGGGGAAAATCTGTTTGGGGACAAAGTGACAGTAAGTGACAGTCCCACCTACCACTGATTCCTAGTGATATTTCTCGCAGACGATTGTTTATTTTATTTATCCATTCATTCATCCGTACAAGCCCCTGACTGATCTTCATTTCAGCCTCCCACCCGCACTGAACATCTCGCAGATGGAACTTACGTGTAACTTGACTAATTTTTTCCAGGATCATACAACAATGGCAGCAATCAGTCTAAACGGATATTGGCTATAGTTTTTTGGGTTTAATCGACCAAAACTGCCTTTTGGATGAATAACTATAAATGTGCACCAGCTAGCCTCCTCTGTCACCCTATTTCCGGACAATATTGTTCAGGGGAGTTTTTCGCCTATTCTGGAACTGTTTTGCTTTGTACCTAACTGATTTTCAAAGATGGACATTTCTGGAGTTGTTTGGGAATATTTCTCAAAAGTAGATTTGACATTATTTTGAATAAAGTATAGTTCCTTTCACATTTAAGAGCCCTTTGGTATAAAGGTCATTGGTCTCAGTTTTCAGTTAGCGACTATAAGACATTTTGACGTTCCTTGGCGGTGGTCGTACAACGCATAGGTCAAAAGTCTCCACGATGTTATCTTGACCTTTACAGTAGATGTAAACTTCTCTTATGATGATCCAACCCTTGTCCAATAAAGGCTTCAGAAAATGAAGGAAAGACAAATATTTACCATCAGATGAATCGATCACTCGGTCAAGCTAAGAACAAGAAAGACAAACTCGATGATGATGATGATGATGACACCACTTTCCTGGAACAATTTTCAGCATTTACTCGGTTAGTTAAATGTGACTTGCTCAAATCACTGTGTCAAAAGTCCCTTGTCCTTAACAGAATATGCACTGTGAAAGCATAAACCGAGTGATAAACAACCGGCAAAAACATGATTCACCAATTTATGATCAGCTCATTCTGAAATAAAATTCTGATTATTTAAGGTCGTACCCAGAGATCTAAAGCGACCCAAACGTGATGATGGCAACTCGTTTTAAAGTGAAACAGCAAATCTGAGCTTCTTTGTCCCGATTTTGATAAAGTTCCAAATCACCTTGGAAAGGTTGATCTTCTCGTGTCTTGAATACAATACCCGGTGTGAAGCTTTGCACGACTGTTCCATTCGGTGTAGGACGATTGTTAGAAGAATCCGCATTCTCGAATTTGGAATGTGTTCATTATGCCAGATAAAACAACTACGTGATTAATAAAAAAGCTTTCGTCGGGGTGTGTGCTAAACACGACTGATAAAACTGACCGAGATACAACCAACGGTAACCTCAAAACAGTTTGTTCGTGAAAGCTGTACAATGATGACGGTGTTTATCATCATTCACTCCGTCTGAGACCAGTCCCATGTTACACCGGTTGGGACACAGGTCAGATGGATTTCTTTGGTGTACGTTAGCCTTTGAGACAGGAATCCGTTTGAGGGTAGGTCGAGGTGGTTAGTCAATGACAGGGTAAAAGGGTACGAGAATCTTAACAAATGGACTTGGCGAAGTGGGACCTGATAGGCTTCGAATTGTGGCTCACGAGATCCTTCTACCGGATAGCTGAAATCACCAGGTGGCAAGACTGCGTATCGCAGTTCGTTGGGTAGTCGCTTCGGGACTTTTCCTTAATCTGCATGATAACCTGGTTAGTAGCTCCCCATGCTTTGCTTGATTTCGATGTCGACTTAATGACGCTGAGCGGCTGAAACCATGACCTACGCACTCCAGCGCGAGATCCGTGATCACAAAGCTAAAGCTTAACTGGTGAGACCTATCCGAGGTGGACATGTATTCATATTTTGGTAGCCACTGGTACCTCGTGGCGATGTCAAATCTCACGGTACTATTTCCCCGACTCGTACGGCTCAACAATGTAGACTAGTTGTTTGGGTGACACTTTTCCGAATCTCTTTGGTTCTTTTATCTAGATTAATAGGAAGTAGGAGAACTTGGGGAATAATCTACTTCTCACAAATGCCGGTCTGTTTGAAACGGGACCATCCAAAGTTGAGAGGTGATTTGTCTGATAAACTTCTGTCCCTGACCGCGGAACCCATTCAGGTAGGGGGGGGGAGGGGATGTGGGGGAATCATTTACAAATGGCCAGGGAGATTGGAGAATGAGATGTATCCCAAGATTTGGAGACCATCGTATTCATGGGAGATGATTTCGTTGACGACGATAACCGCTGTCGATGTTCAACTTTGGATAAGTGTGCTTGTTGGTGGTTGTTTGGGTGCACAACAACAAATCGCCCCTATCGACCATCGAGATTGTTCATTAGTAATTTTTTTCTTTTCCGAAAATATGTTATCCGCATTTATCATATCTTGCGTAAACCTAAATGGATGATTGCATAGAATGTTTCAGATCTGAAGGGACTGCTGGTATTTCGTTTAACTTTTTTACAACGGTTTTGTATTGTTTGTTAAGAATAGTAAGCGTGAAACATCCATCAGTACCCAAGTGAAAATAACTCGAAACGGGTTGGCAAGCCTATGTGGCCTGTATGTTAGCCAGGAGAGGGTGAATGTTGACTCCCATCGGAAGACTACAGTTTGATACTACCTCCGTCGTACACCAGCCTTGTAATTAAGCGTCTCTTTCCTGTGATGGGCTTGGTTACAGTAGTGACTCGGGTGAGAATAATTCGTTGATACGGTGAGAAAGACTAGTGGGATGAAACGAATTTTTCACCACTTCTCGAGACCATATGTTGTTGAGGTGGGTCTTTCGGTTTGAAGCCTGGCAGCTTCTGAACTGTTCACATGTTTGACAAATAATTAAACTGTCTAGGTTGACAGGAAATAAAGCCTTATTTCTGGGCATTTAATAGAGGGTTATTTCAGGGTCGCTTTGCTTCATTTGTTGTCATGAAGCAAACAGTAGTGTTATTCGGAGTAGTGTTAGTATGAAAGTGTATGTCAGATTCCAGTTGTACTTTGTTAGAAATGCACTGCCAGTTTTTACTAATTTATGATTTTTAGTAGTGCATGAATCTTTGTCAATGCAATTTATATCATTACATGTTGGCGGATGAGAGTAGTGGTAGCGGTATGCAGCATATCCACCGAGGCCCACCGCACTACTGAGGATAGCCGGAAACCAGACCGTGAGACTTGGAGTGACGGGGAACCACATGAGGTCCCTGAAGGTCATATGTGGTAACAAGCCGGACAACATTGAGGATTACTGTCTACCATCAAACTGACCGATGATGGCGGGGATTCGAACCTCTGACCCCCAAGTTGGTACGCAAACTCTCTAAACCAATCAACCACCACCGGATTTCTGGAAGTCTACTAGACCCACTTCTTGTTGGAAGTCATTCTCAGCCCATGATTACTTTGTCGCTGCTGGAGGATGTCCTAGGCACAATTGATATCAGGAACGGAAGATCAAAGCTTTCAGAAGTCTATTCGATTTCTGAAGTAATATATAGAACAGCTAATTTATTCAGGTGGTCTATTTAAGTGCTTTCGAAAAGATTACAAAAGAAATATTTCTTACATGTTACCATTGGTAGTACTATTTAAACACTTGGTCACAATTTATCCCCAATAAAGACACTTTTTACGCCTCAAAAAGCTTCCATCTCGTGGGTTTTCAAAAAGCTGCCATATATTTCTTCAGAGAAGGAAGAACCATTACTTTCTGGGACCAGAATGTTCATTTATGTATCCGTTTTTTTCATAAATATCTCATCAAAATGTTCTTTTGAAAATGTCCAAATTAACTATTTTTGTTTTACGTACTGCTCATGAAACTAACTTACTGTATCGGAATGACTTCAGTCATTTGCCAGCTTTTAATCATTTTATTGGGCGACACAGTCGCTTCGTTACTTATCGACTTTGAATGCTGGTCGCATTTCTAGATCACACTGATGGTCGCAAGAGCCTTCTTGTCGCTGACCGCGGCGTTAAGGCCGCTCAAATTTCATCATCATTCGAGAAGCTGGCGACGAAACATCTGGAACCCCTTTTACCATGCGAATAGAGTTTGAGCGTGAAAGTCATCATAACTGTTATTCGGAACTAGACTCGGTCATTAACAAACTAATGAGAAATGCAACTTTGGGGCAGAACAGTACCTTTCTTTAAAATGTATATTGTCGTCGAAGACTGCTAACTGATTACGCTTTGAAACAATACCGAGGCATTTGGAAACATCTTTAGTGATATCAGACTCCTAAATGGAGTCATGATGTCGAAAAAATGACGACCAAAATGTAGAGTAAGAAATCGGAGTAAAGTTTCAGTTTTTCAGCATTCTAATCTTCAAGGAATTGAAAAACAAAGCAGATACAACCGTTTGCCAAAGTCAGGTGAACAGTGACGGCAAATGTTGGCATACCACAGAACACTTGTGAACGCTTCGTAGGACAGAAAGGCCAGACATCCAAAGTTGCTTGCAGCTAATCAATACCCAGAGAGTAATATTGGCAAAGGCGCAACAAACGGGATGAAAACGTCTCACTCATTGGGTGGAGGCTTTACATTTCAATATGGTAGTGCAGAGTGCTTATGAAATAATTCACTGTGCACTACCAATGGTCAAATAACAAGAGATAACCATGGGGCCTTGTGTCAGCTGAGGAATTATCGGCAGTGAATAAACCATGAACCTCAAACTCAAGGAAGGGTTGAATTCCACACCCACCCCCCCCACCCCCCCCCCACACACACACACACAAAGTCACCAGAATATCTTGGCTGACTCGTTTCAAACAGAAAGCTACAGTGGTTCTATTTACAGTATCACCATAACTCTACTCTGCCTAGAATTAAAGGGGTGAGGCACAGCTTGTTAGGCAAGATGGTCGGTTTCCGATCAGAGAAATTTTGCATTGCAAAGTAGTTTTTTTTATCTTGAGGTATATAGAGTGTTCGTCCTGGCACGAAAATGACCATTGTGACTAAGCAAACAGCATACGTTCAGTGTTTTTTTACCAATGAAAATCTGAGAAGTGATGGAAAGTAAGACGAGCCTAAGTTACCTTCCGCGAAAACCAAAAGTTGGCACATTCTATCAGAAATATCCCAAAGGACTTAATTTGGTCTGACCTATTAAGGCTTTACATGATTCTCTACTACAAGTCGCGGGGCCTTGAAGATTGGTTCTTCCTGTGGGTTCTTGTATTCAGAGGATATCTCCATTCCACTGTCCCCATGGAAACAAAATAATTTGAACTGGCAAAACTCACACCTCAAGAAGTGGGACTGTTTCCTCGGAAGCACACGACCGATTTGGCGGTTGATGCCTCTCATCAGGTACATGTACCCGGTACTCTACTTCCCAATCTTCCCTGTACTTGAACTGTGCACAACGGTTTTGTCAATATTCTGTATAAGCTTACTGCGGTCCCGCATGAACAGTGAACAAAATCAAAAAATTCCTTCAGAAAGTCACATAATTTAATTGAGGATTACAAAGCAGTCACTATCAGCCTTTCCTCAATCCCTAAAATTTCCCTGGAGAGAAGTACAATGAAACCATCCACCATCGGTGAATGTGTTCTTTTCAATATGGAACAATGCAATTCCTTTTGAGAAGGGGAAATTTCCGGTCAGTAGTGTCATTAGTTTTAATGGTCATGTCCGCTCAAATTTGTGTACGTGTCATCATTATTGAGCTGATGTTACAGAAGATAGCTTATTATATTAGACATACAAATCAAAATCAAATTTTCTTTTTTTAAGGAATATTGGTGAACACCTTACTTGAACAACGATGATTTACGTCACAATGATAGACTAGTTCGTTTTGGTCCAGAGCCATGCCGTCATTTCTGGAACAATACGAATAAATATCGAGGTTTCTCTGTTTTACAACCGGCTTATCATTCGATGAACGCATCCAAAAGCTTTGACTATAAGCTCCCGGCTCAGATCGATAGTCAGCCAATTTCTCGGTCTGTTCACCAGATTGAATGATAATGGCAGGCAATAAACAACCGAGACGTGGGAGGTTGAATATAAAATAGGTTTTCTGTTTCTGCTGGTCAAATGACGTGGATTTTTTATGACTATTGGTAAGAACTGATTACGTTGAGTATTTTTCACAGGATATTTCCACCTCATCGTTGGATTTTTGATTTATTCTCGATGAAAAATGCTATTTACTAAGACACCCTAAGAACTTCACGAATAGTCGGGTTTTCCGTGATCATACTCGTAATCCACCTGTTTTCCAATCCACAGATTCAAGTGACACCAGAGATACTTGCGACTTATCCAGTTGAAAAACATCGCGCAAAGCTTGCCGAAAAAGCAGTTTGGTAAAATGGCAACCTAACGAAACATTTGTGCCGAAAAGCTGCAATCATACAACTTGTCATGGAATCTACGTGAACCACAATTCACTATTTCACAAGCAACCGGGAAGCAAAAAACCCTTTTTGGCTGACATTCCTTATTCCTGTCAGATCAACCAGTGGTGAGTGTTATTGGATAGATCTGAGTGTTAGCAGTGGTTGAACCCGGCTGGATTCGAACCCACGCGTGGTTGCCCACCCCCATTTTAGTACCGTAATTGCTCGACCAGCTGCTCTACGAGGCCACACCGAAGGGTTTCGGCTTTGCTATTCGACGAAATTACAATAGCACATGGTTGTCGCCCCGGTGAACTTGCGATCCCTGGATTTCATAGTAAATCAAAAATTTATGAATCGGAAATTAAAACAGGATTGATCTGTTAAAAAAATCGTTTCCCTCTAGAACTGGTTTTATAAACGGGCTTGGAACCGGAAAACTGTATTTCTTAGACAGGTTTTCATCAGGTGGCCTGCTTTAAACGGTTATTTAGGGGAATTACTTTTATGTTCAGTATTCTCATTGACTACATACAAGTATCCTCCTTGACCTTTTCGGGATAGTGATCAAAACTCCGGCCATATTCTATTACCTGGTGCACTCTGCCAGTTGACGTACTAGAGAGTGTGTAGTCAATCTGAAATATTTTCACTTTCCGTTTACCCATCCAATTTTCAGTTATTTACAGTGCTTTTGTACATAATTTGTGTCTTGATGGTCACTGAAAGTGTGACCCTAGTTAGGAGCTTGAACGCATCTTAACATCAAGTAAGCAAATTTCAATGGTTCTCGAGTTGATTCTTCCAAACTCAGTCGAATAACCAAAGGTTCCTCTCATTCACGACGCGACCAAGTATCGCTATTGGTAGGGCGCAATCCAGAACCACCTACCACCGCTGTGGTCCAACTCTAAATTTGCTTTCATCACCGAATCATATAGAAATACGTAGATGATTATTTTTTCCAATGTCCTCGTTGGCGAAAAAGACAAATACAGTGAAGGTAACTGCACTTTACAGGGACGAAGAACGTGTGTGTGTGGGTGGGTGTGTACTGGTTAAACGAACCCGATTGATTCGCGTTCATCTACACCCCTCTACAAACGTGGTCGACAAGGTTTGTTCAGGTTACGAGAATACGCTCGAAAATATACCGATGAGTCATAAGAATAGTCGAAGACCATGCCCATCTTTCTAGACACACCATGGTATCTTGACCACCATTGAATGTTTGTATGCACTTTCAGTTAGTCTGTTTTGTTCCCGTGATTATGCAATTAAGTTCGTGTGGAAAAATCAGACAGGACATTCTGTTCGAGGTTATTTGTGATGGGGTATACAGCTGTTGACCGCGTGGATCAAAATCAGTCTCCAACGGAAAAGTCCATACCATCCATGACTCTAAAAAGGGCGCCATTCGCCGCTAGTGTTTAAGAATCGCACTTGTACGTGTTTTAACTTTCCTGCCCCCGGTTTATGTGCGCTTGCCTGAAAAGTTTCTTGAATGTGTGCTATATTCTCAATGTCTAATCCCAGATGTATGATCAGTAGTGGGTATAACTTGGGCAGATTACCACATGGGTTTCTTCCCCAAAGTATGAGGACCTCAGTGGTGGCTGCACTAGTTAAAAATCCTAATATATTGCAGTCAATCTGGCTAAAAAAGGGACGCATCAGTTTCAGTCTTCTTTGCCACTGTCGTCCGATTGGGGCCCGCGTAAACACACAACGGCCTTGACCAATAGGAACGATATTGTGCCACATTCAGACAATCACGGCAGCAATATCGGCCACAGAGTTATCACTACTATTATTCCCCTGTAGTGCACAGTTAGAAATACAAACAGGCATCATGTCGCCCTGATGTGTCATTGTGTGCTGCTTGCACATTGCCCATAACTGTATGTACCTGCGTGGAAAGCATGCTTGCACACACCTACGTACACATACATACACGTCATGATGTGAAGCTGAGTGGATGGTCACAGCCGACACTTTTGGTGGCCGCATAGCCAATCGATCTTCAGAGACCTAGAGGATAGAGACTAGATTGTACATGTACTGCACACACCCATGCGAACACTCTCAAGGGTATGCGTTTACATGTGCGTGTGCGTTCCGGTCCCGGTTTTGATCGAGTGGGCAGGATAGATTGTTGTAGTCGGCATCCGGCACTATGGAAGAACACCGAAGGACATCCGGTCCCGAGGGTTAATCAGGCCGACGGCAGCAGAAGCGAGACGCAAGGGGACAACTTAATGCGAGCCATTCAGAGATTCCGTGTAGGTCTGCTGGGCATCCGACCGGCCGGCCAGCAAACTAGTCAACCAAATAGCCAACCAGCGGGCCAACCAGTTGGATAGCCAGTGAGCTAGCCATCCAGCCAGCAATTTGAGTGGACGGACAAACAAGCGTGGCGTATATTCGATACGACACAGTTGGTTTCGATCAACGCGGACAGTCCCGTGCCGCACTCTACGTGTGTTTGAGTGCTTCACATTTAGTGGACTTATCGAGCGTGCCCCGGCAGTAATCCACAATTAAAACGGGGTAGCTAAAGCGCTTCTCCCAATACCGATTATCCTCTGTGTAATAACTTTGGAAACGTCATACTGAGCTGCGTGCGATCCCGAGTGGAGCGATGAATACGGGGTAAGTGGAGACAAAGTTGCATCTTCCGTTAACGCTTGTTCCGGTGTCATTGCGCATTTTCATTGAACCACATCTTAGAATTATTACTCTGACTAAGAAGCTCCTTTTTCGTGAATGTTTGAACAACAGAGAGTTTCTTTTTCCAAGCAGCACGATTCTGTTACCAGTTCCTTAGAAAGCAGTAAACATATGCTTGCCACCTAGGATACCGATGGTGTATGATACATTATTTTGAACATCGGCACATGTGAGTGTGTTCGAAAACGTGTTTACTTCTTGTCGATCGAGTCTTCTAAGCTTTTGATGTGATGATGATTCCCATTGACAATGTGTGTTATTATGGCTGGTCGAGATAGCATGCCGTAGTTCACAAAGTTCGAATAGAAGTCAGGATGTACACGTCTGTCCGTTTCTGTGGTCGGAAGAAAGCCGAGGGTTATTTTCTCCATTCCGAACAACCATCCACTTATGTGTGTTTGCCTCATGTTTACCACGCACGGAAGAATACGAACAAATGCACCTGTGCACCCACATCATCTGAAGCGGAGCAATAGCCGTGGAATTGTGAACTGAAGCAGGCAGTCCAGCTGAGGAATTTCTATCATGAACCGTAATAAACGTATTCCTTACGGCCCTGTTGCTTTGTGAGTGATTGGCCGGCCGAGGATCGTTCACTTTGTGGACTACTCGCTAGACATACACAAATAATGACTTGGTGCACAATAGAAGGAGGTCTGATCCACTGACAGATCGGTTTGCGTAGGCTTGCCACATGCACGGTGCATAAAAAGAACATTTCACATACGGTGGCTTAAAAGTACAGAATCGACCCGGGCAAATGCTAGGAACAAAGGTGATAGAGTGGGAAGAATTTGCACAAGTCGTTACAAACCGGTTCCGGTGGTGTATAGGCTCATGTCTGACAAAGTGAACCAATATAAGATAGGCGCGTGTGTGTTCTGTGTACATTTTGACCAGAAGTCTACATAACCGTAAGTATGAAGAGTTCCGCTTGTTCATTGTTGTACAAAATGTGCCCATAAATCTGCTTAGAATTTAGATTCTATTTTATTTTATTTCGGAGTTAACGTGACCAAATGCATTTCAACGTGTACATCATTTGGTCAGTGAATATTTAGTCATGTTGAAATATTCTAGCTGTGCTAAGAGATCTATTTTTAATTTACATCTGAAAGAGAGTAAAGGTGCCACCTACTTTTGTCGTGATAGTCTGAACTTCGCATTTGAGCATATTCTACCCAACGTATCTCTATCAGTAACCGGGTTCCAAGTTTATCTCTAATATTAAACACGAAAAATACAATTTAACCTTCCCTATCATATTTTTTAGTGCGAACAGGAATATTTTGCCGATTGTCAGATACTTGCCATCGTTGGCTAACCACGACACAATGGCTCGTATAAAAATCATTTAATTTTGTAAAGTGACATACCATACTAGTTCACTTTTTATGTTTCGCGCTCGATTAGTACTAACTTTTGATACATCCACTCTTCTCTCATTCCCAAAAACCAGTTTTCTTAAACCCACACGGATTTTTATCGTCCTTTGCGGATTACTCTACCTGACTCGGTTAGGCCAAACAGTAAGTGAATCAGCCGCTTTCTACTCTCTTCAGTGACCAAAAATTTAGTCCGTTTTATTCTAACGTGTTTGTATTCGGTGTATAATTTGTGCAAATTCGAGAAGGATAACATGGGGCGTTTGCATGGACTTAGGAAATAGATTTCGGTCTAGAACTTAATAAAATGTTTTACTAATTTGCGTGAACGACAGTCGGACTTATTCCATCCCTACCAAGGCTGCTTTATCTAATTCTAACTTTAGGCGAATAGAGCTACGTACATAGTGGTAGGATTGAATATTTACTACGATATCGGAAGCCACAATAGCCTACGTGCTTACTCCTGGATTCTGCTTTCATCATTCCTCTTGTATGACAGCAACAAAGCGAACGATGCTCTTTGATATGCACGCCGGATAAATGTCAATGTGTCGGAAAGACAGGCAAACCGGTAAGTCATTCCTCTATCGGCTGCGTACATCCAAGTCAACGTGAAACACAACTGGCATATTTGTCTTTCATTTGTCTGCTAGTTCGTGGTGATATAACGGTTGATGTGTCGTGTTTTTAACGTGAAATTTGTATGCTAACAACATGAGTGCAATGTGCAGCAGTAGAGACTTCGAAAATGTGCATTAGATATTTCTGATATGGAAGATATTTTGATCTGTCCAGTTGGTTTTTGACATTGTTACAGAAGAATTCCAGGAGTTTAACAAATTTATCTTTGAGATCAGTTTATCTGAATATTTCCCCAATTCAAGTTGAATGGACTCGCTGTTTGCTGGGTTGCTGACATGGTCTATCGTAACGCACTAACCGTAGACAATTGGAAATGGCAAATCGCAACATACTTGATCAAAACTGGGAGCGGTCATAATGACAAGCAGTCGAACTTTGATATCAAATGGAGCTTTTGTGAAAACCACAACAAATATATTCGGTTCTTTTTCGTGAATAACGCAATACAAGTAGAATGATTCAACTCTCAGTTCGCCGGTATTTGTCTCATAAGTGCCGTAACTGTACTACAAAAGAGTGTAAATAAGTGCGCGCAAATGGCTGAGGAATATTAGCAAAATTAAGATACTTGTTCAGAGATTCCCTCCCAAAGTACCGGCTATTCGAATTTGTTCGCGAAAATCAGTTCCACTGCAAGTAAGCCTACAGAGACAAGCTCGCTCCTCCAGGCCCGTTGAGGCTCGTCCATTCCGCGGGTCTCGAGGGGAACACATTTGTTTTTTCTCTACCACGGTCTGTGCAAAGTCTGAGCTACTATACTCATAACCTGATGACCATTTCTGGAATTATCTGCATATGAATTGTCCAATTTCGTAAAAACGGTGAATGAACATTTTCGCATACGCAGTAGCAGTTTCCTATTCCGGTAAAATCGAAGAACATCAAACAGATCTCGTAAAATATTTCCTTTTATGTTGTACTTGTGGCACTAACAAAATCATGACCTACGAGTTAGCTATTTAATTCTCGGGTGGAACTTCAGGCCACAAAATGGTCATAAACAAGAACTAGTTAGAGATTCTTGAAGTAGCTGCTAGATTTTTAAGTAGACCGGATTTTGCATTCCTCACTAATCACAAACTACAGGAAAAATATGCACATGGAAAAGCCTCGACAGGATCAAATTTGGTTGTTGTTTTTTTGGTATAGACTCCCCGGATTGTTAATAGTTGATGTGACAGTCAATTTTAAGAATCCAGACCCCCTTATTCACCGCGAAAATCAAATTTGGGTTGGCCGCCTTCCAGAACATGTTAATTCTGATTATAAACCATGATTGAAAGCTGGAAGAAATTACCCACACTAATCTTAGGCTTCTAACAATAACTCGATTCAGTCGTACTTAGAGATTTTTTGCGCGTGGAGTTCAAAAGTTAGTACTCTACCAGATAAATCCCGTTGTCCGAACACGTAATGCTTTGAGGACAAGATTAAAACGTGAAGAACAACATAAGGTAGCGAGCAAGCTCGTTTTCAGTGATTCCTAGTCATGCCATTACATCATATTTGATATGAACAATGTTAAGTGAACAAAACAAAATCAAAGATAGGACGATGGGTCGACAGTAAAGACAAAGAAGAGACAAAGTTTTACACGTGTGACCCTGATCCATCTCTGAGCTGTGAATGGATGGTTTTGGTTTCATTAGTCTGGTCAGTGGATCTGTGCTGTTTTCGGGAGTGGGGGTGGGCCAAGGAAGTTTCAATGCTTGCACTTAAACTGTTCATAAAAAATGTAATGCGAAGACACGATTGGGAATCACTGAAAACGTGCTTGTTTTCCACCTTGTGCTCTCCTCCATGTGTTCTGCGGGGTTGTTTGGACAAGAATAAAACACTTATGTATAAATGCATTTACATATATCATTTTTGTCAGTGACGTGAAATGGGTTCAGTGTTCAGTTTTGTCCACATCACATTCATTCACCCTTATTCCCGCTGTAGAAATGGTTCTGAATGTGTTGATTGAAAATCTTTCTAATTGTCATCTACTTGGTGGGAAGCCGGTCACACTATGAGATGTCGTCATAATTTCTGTCACTGCTCCTACATAATTTGGCGGTACTTCCTCTGTAGCATTAGTAGAATGTACATCAACACATTTCTGGAGTGATGTAGTTGTTCTTAACGCACTCATATTTATTATTATCATGAGTAATAGGTTGAATTATTTTGAAATATTTTGCCTTCAAAAATGTATCGGAAATATGTTTACTCAACACGAAATGACACGCTTAACTAATTCTGATCTGGAAATGCATCGGATGGTAGAATGAGAGGACACGCGGTCAAGAAAAAAGACTACTTAGTGTTTATGTGGGTTGTTAACCCATCGGTTTCTTCAAATTACAGGGACGACCTGGAGCAATGGGCACTTACGGCCCAGAAGGACCTCCTGGAGAACCCGGCAAACCTGGGCCTCCCGGGCCTACGGGTGACAAGGGGGACCCAAGTCCCCGCGGAAAGGAAGGTCAGAAGGGACAAGCGGTATGTGCATACTTCTTTTATCTGTCTATTTGTGGCTGTACCAGACGCTTTATTTAAAGATATTGTTTCGTTGGCAACGAGGATGGATTGACCAATAAAATACAAACCGCTGCACTGAAAAGTGACTGCAAAAATACAGCGATTTATTTGGTTTCCATCTAAGCATAAAACGGACAAACTTTAGGCTTTATTATTATTACCAATAATTTTGAGTTCGATGACCGGTAAAACAGTCACGCAAGTCGTCGGCACCCAAAAAACTGAAATGAAATCCGCTCTGCGTATTTTTCTGACCATTTAATAATTCTTGTTTCCATTTCTGTTTCCACTTTTCTAACAGGGTGAACCTGGACTGCCAGGATTCGCTGGTGTGCACGGCATGCAGGTACGTTTTTGACGTTCATCTGTCCCCACGGCTGACACTAAACCAACCTTGTTTCAGGGGTATCCAGGGGAGCCCGGTCTGCCTGGTGAGAAAGGAGACAACGGATGCGATGGAGAGCCTGTGAGTAGCTTCTATTTATTCATCTATTTATTCTGAAACTTGTCTTATTTCCTGGTTCGGCATTTGCCGGTGCAATTATGGCTCTCTTTATGCGTGTCTTACTTTTTCAGGGTGATATCGGACTAAAAGGAGATCGAGGTGAGCCGGGTACCAAAGGTCTTCCTGGATTCGAAGGCCTCAAGGGGATGAAGGGATTTGCTGGAGACACCCGACAAGGTTTGATGGGTGAAAAGGTTTGTCATATAGCGCAAAAACTCGCAATTTTACCTTGTGAAATTTTGGTATTTATGAAAGTTGATTATAGTCTGTGAGAGTATATTTTTGCTCTATTTAGAGGGATTCGAAAGCATTTTAACTCTATTTTGTTTAATCATATCTAACGACAGCAGCTCTAACAACCGCGAACTAAAAAAAAGATAATTACTGAAAACAAATATTCTACTGTATATCAGTATTGAATCTTTTCGTGGCCTATCGGACATAAACCGATTGTGATCTTTTTCTTGCACTCACGTAGCGGGATTTGTTACTTTTTCAGTCACGCTAGACAGCAGAGTGTTTACGAAAAATTCACTCTCGTTAACAGGGTAGAATAAAGGAGTACCATATCTGTGTCCAACTGTTTTAGAAACCGGTTTAGAAACTACTGATCTCCAACAGCAAAAACGGTTTAGTAGGGCTCGAATCTGAGTGTCTTTGATGCAGCGAGCAAGCGACTCTAACGATTTTCCAGAACAGATTGTGGAAATTAAATTCTGCTTGAAATTTTATTCTAGGCTTGTTGTTTGGACGTATTCAACGAAATGGTATGGCGCCGTGACATTCTTGGAAAAATCCAACCTTTAAGAGGTCACAGCCAGAACAAAATGACGAACGTTAGGTTGAAGACATTCGAATTCACGCTGATAATACTATTTGCATTCTGATGATTTCACTCACTGTGTGTATACGTAGTGATTCACAATTTTCTCGTGCGTACTGTGTAACTTTCTTTCCTCCCCATCATCCTCCACTCTTATCCAGGGTGAGATCGGAGAACCTGGATCGGTCGGAATTGAGGTACGTAAAATTCGTGTTTTCTACTACTAACAAACCATATCAGCACGTGGAAGATAAATATAAATGCAAAGCTAGCTTCCACATAGTGGGCAGCACGAAAAATAAATCTTAACCCATCTGGGTTGAATTTCCGATACATGTTTGAATTGTACCGAATCTCCTTACTGATTTATGTTTTACTCCAAGTATTTGCTCATCTACTTTCGAAACAGAAGAATAGTTATTTTAAAATGAAGCTTGATAAAGTGGTCACAGATAGTCGCAGAAAATACTTTATTTTTGGCAAGCAAAAAAGAAAATTCAAAAAATTCGTTACAACTAATAGGTAAACGGTAACCGATATAGTTTTACCTTAGGCTACTCATTCTGATTTCGTTACAGTCAGGTTATTTGCAAAAAAAGATCGCTTTTTCATGAAAGCTTACCAAGTTATCAGTTACGATGATCTCAAAATCTCTGATATAGGTCTTCTTAATTTCACAGATGGTTTACGATGATGACGGTTTGCGTGAGAAATAATAATTTCTTGACCTGCCTCCTAACGCATACAGGGTGACCCTGGCCCAAAAGGACCGGAAGGATACCCGGGACCTCGGGGACCCGATGGAATGCCGGTAAGTTTCCGCAAGTCAGCCTACTTGAAACACTTGGAAATAACTCGACCTGTTTGGTGAGAGGTAGTTCAACTAGTTTATTCCCTACCCATTCGTTTAGGGTGCCCGAGGCCTTCCTGGTGACGTTGGACCTCCCGGGCGTCCCGGCACGTATATTGTAACGATCGTGGAAAAAGGTGATATGGGCCTTCCAGGACCAAGGGGAGAGCCAGGATATCCGTGCGATGAAGGTATGGTGAATAGAACAATCGAAGAACTGGCACGAATTGCATTTGGCCCAACTGGTGAGATGGTGAGTTGCGCAATTTCAAGCTTTCTAAAAACTGGACCATGAAAAATGTTAATGAGCGAGTGCCATTAAATGGCTTTCGTCTACCACTTATAGGTTGGATGTGATATTATTCGACTGATAAATTAAAACGGTCACAAAAATGCAAAGGTTCACAAACAATTGTGTTAATGAATCCAATTTACTGAATGATTGCTTTTATTTATGTTACTCGTAAGTAGCTCAACGATCTCTTCAGGCTTGTCTCAAAGAAAATTTTCTCCACATCTTTCACAGGGGGAGAAAGGAGACAAAGGAGCGACCGGGCTTCCAGGTGATGACGGTGAGCCTGTAAGTATTGACACTTTTCGTCATCTTTCCTCCATTCTGCATCAAACATCTTTCGCTTGATCCTTTATGACTTTTACGCCAGTGTTAGTGCCACCGAACAAAATCTGGGTGAGGGATTCACTTGAGGTTACCATTTTCCTTATCATTTTAGAGTAATTATTTTGGAAAATTTTTAATCGAGACAAATGGTTATGGCCATGATGATCAACAATTATGGCACTTATGCACAATCTTGCATACTACGCCATTAGTCTTCTGATATCACTCCGCATGAACCGTCAAAGCTAGGCACTTAAAGATCTTATCAGGAACTTCGGTGGACATGGCTCAATGAGAAAGGACAGAAGGCGGAATTAAAGAGAATGCTAGGCTGCATGAAGATGGCAACTGATTACCGTGGTTCAAAATGTCGTGTATATATTTACAAGCAGAAACCTAATTCAATAACTGAAGGCGAATTTATGAACAATATCGTGACAGAGTCGTAATTTTGTTTGAATCGTATGGAGCATGCGTGAACGAAGAGTCCATTTTTAAAATCACACGGTGATTCTTCCAAAGTTAATTCGTCGCTTAACATGGCTAACCTTCGGAACGAGGACACATGGTTCCAAATATGGATTTTCGGAATGAGTAATATGGTGTCCTCGTTCTGTGTTAACCAGCGAAATAACTTTGGAAGAATCAACGTGTGATCGTAAAACTGAACTTTCCCCATTCACGCTCTATAGGATTCAAATGAAGTCATAGATTTAAACCAAATTTGAGGTGATCAAGTATAGACGTGACTGGGCAGAAGATTACTGGGTACGTATACCTGATGAGCGGCAACAACCGCGAAGCCTGTCGTGCGCTTCCGGATGAGTTTTGTCCTGTCATCCATACATAACACCATACTACTCACTTCGAAAATACTAGGATAGATCGGATAGTTTCTAAAGGATTAATCCGGCTATCTTAAAATCTCCGAAAATCTTGTTATCAACCTGTGGGTTTAACTACCTTGAAAAAAAGAACTAACGACTATTCACAGAATAGAGAAATCCAGATGGGATCTTCCAGCCGATTACTCCATATAACCATTTGAGCCGTAAAAACGGTTAGACTGAAAAATGTGTTACGCCCAAAATCTTGCTGATGCTGAAGATGATCGAATTTGGCATGCACAAGCACTATGTGTAAATATGCATACCGAAAACCGTTATGAAAGCAGGTCATTTTCTAAATCGGTTTTTCCCGGTCATTTTTCACAGGGACATCCCGGCCTACCCGGTCCCAAAGGAGAAAAAGGCTATCCGGGGTCTCCCGGTAGAGAGGTGAGTAAAGCCGCTGCGTGGTTACCTAGCAACTAACCATTCTCGTTTCGTGGTGGCAGAAGCAATTCTAGACGACGATTTCTTTCTGTTGAATTTCTCTCTTTTTATGTGAGGGTAAGAAAAGAACTTCATTTCACCGTTTAGTAAAGCGTGGGTGGGAGTGATTTTCATGTTACTCATTACATGGAATGGTTTCCCTTCATCTTCATTTTGTCAACTAGCGTTTTGCCAATTGCTACAGAAATGTGCGAGTCGAAAAAGTTACGATCGAACACGTGAACATTTTTTAAAGTAAATTCAATTAGATACTAATAACTTTACAGACCGATAAGTTTTTCCATTTTATATGAGACACCTGTACAGTCCAGTTCACGAGCGATTCTGTTTCTTTCGGAACGATACAAACGTAGAGTCGCTAATCCCGGGAAGGGGTTTGCATCCGCATATGGTTGCCACCCACCCGTTGTTACCATGTGTGCTCTACCAGGTGAACTAACAGGCTACGTCGAAGGGTTTCGAACTTTTCGTATAAGTATCACACAGTTTAGCCGACCAGATTACAGTAGCACATGGTATCCACCACAGTGAATTACCTGGTAATTCGACTGCCTACAGTTACAGTTTAAGGATTATTTGAAAGGAAATTGTTCTAGCCAGTGTTGGCCCAAATTAAGAATATATTTGAGGTCTTTCAAGCTCTCTCGCTCTTTTTCAAACTAAGTTCTGGCAACTTTTCTGGAGACTGGATGCATGTGCTTGTATTTACAACTCATTGGTTTACTACGTCAATGAGAAACGTTTGTTTCAAAATTGCTTTCAAAAAGGAAAAGGTATCACTGTACTACAGAAGCTGCCCTGGAACGATTAAAAGGTTTGGTCTGGCAAGCACTTGACAACTTGCGACAAGTTAAAAGTAAACAGTCCGTTTGGAGGTGAACCTAATAGTTGCTATTCTAGTTTGTTTGAAATACATTTTATCTTCCCATAAGATTCCGAATCTTAGAAGGAAAAACGATTGATTCTCAGTGCCAACTCTTCTCGATTTTATTCATCAGGGTGATGTCGGAGACATTGGTCCTCCTGGAGAGCCCGGTGAAGCGGTAAGAAATTGTCCAATATTTTTCACTCGAATTCTTTGAACGATATCAACTTTTCCAAATTCTACTCCCGATTCCTGTCTGATTGCTCTTTCACGTCGACTGCTGTAATCACCCTATGAGTTACTTCCGAAAACACACTCCAACGGCAATGATATACGTTGAAAGGTATTTGGGATTTGTGTGAACTTAGAATAACTGTACATGTGTCGCTTGTGAAAATCAACCATATTCCGGTATACGTCGATTTTCCATCCATTTTTTCGGCACAACGAACTATCTGCAAGTTGAAGTCAGAATATGCGCCTTTAGGCGCTTAGCTCTTTCTCTCATTATTCTATGGTACACTTGTGTGCCCGGAAGGATTTATCTAACCGTTGACAATTAGCTTAAAGACCTAGTAGCAAATTTTTTGCTGTCATCGGTTGTACGTGTCCACGACCGTATGATCAAGTTTCAGAATGTATGCTGCAGAGATGAATGTGATTTCAACATGTTGGGTAAGAGAACAGAGCAATACACATTTTAAATTTGCCTAGAAGTTCATATCATCCATACATTTTCGGCACTCAACATTGTAGATATTTACATTTTTCAAATCATCAACGAGCAAATCCACACAATATTTACTCGAACTAAACAACGTGGGGGTTTTTCCCCCCGCGATCCATCGTCAAATGTTCGTAATAGACATTTATGCATGAAAACATTTCATCGACTTCAGCGCATAGTTTATTGCTCATTAATTCGTTGATCACAGAACCACTTTCGGGTAGCGGTTAGCTAAACTACGTGGGCTTACAAGGAAAGTGAAGTGTTTCAGTTCATCTACAGGAATTTTACAGTTGTAAGAATAAGCTGTTTTAACATTGAACATTATGACAATAGAATCAGAATTGAGATAGCCGTGTGCAATATATAGACTGTGAGATGTTCTACCACTCATGGTGCGGTGCCCACACTCAACTCGACATGGAAACACAGCTGTACAGCTATTTCACCTAGTCTACTAGAAAACCGCGAACGGTGGACTCCCACCGAGCCTCAAAAGGGGACTCGCACCATAGAATGATCGATTTTGAGTCAAACTCCCAAAGCATCAGGTTATCCCGGCTGATTTGCAATGGTTTTGAGAAATACAAGGTTACTTTTACACAAATAAACCATAACTATCGTTATTCCTTTCATAATTTGGTGTAATTCTTTACGGAAATATACACGTCTTTCTAGCACGTCACACTGGATTGATTATCGAGGCTACCTTATTAATCAGCGAGTGTGATTCATTTCAGGGTGATTCCGGTGTCGATGGTCCACGCGGAGATCCTGGAGACTTCGGAGAAAAGGGAGATCCGGGCCCGTACGGTCGAGATGGTCAGAGAGGACCAAAAGGAAGACAAGGACCACCGGGGGTATGACTGATCAATTATTTATAAATTCATTTTCGATTAACAGTTTTAGGGAACAAACATTTCAGTTGTTTTTTTGAGTCTCATTCCTAATGCAGAGTTTGCTTACCAATGAGGTGTTTTCGTGCATCATACTTTACAGTTTAGGATATTTAGTAGAACGACTGGATTAGTTCATTAGTTTTGAACTGCTTGGAAGTACAGAACGATTCTGACACTGGTGCTTTAATTTTCCTAGATCCATGGCAAGATAAATCGATTTTATCATCCGCTCTGTTTCCATAATCGAATTTTTTGTGTTTTTAAGAAACATCTTTGCAAATAAAATGTTGTCTAGTTCTCTCTGCACTAGGAGAAATTCTCACAACACCTTCCAAATCTAGAATTTGGAATATTATGGTGTTAAATCGAGATACCAATCTGCAAAATCATAAAAGCAGAGGCTTGTTTATGCAATACCAATCTATCTGTCAAGATTTCTGAGAACCCGGTGAAGAACATTGTTCTAATCCTCTGCACCCTTTCGGTCTCCATTCAATTCGGCATACGTCAGCTGCAAAATAGTTAAGCCATTATTCGTTCCGATTGGGAAACAAGACTGATTGCTTTCCAGCGTGAAATGATAAATCACCCCGATTCCCAAATCGTCAGTAGCGTGAAATAATCTGGGTCTAAATTGCCTGAAAAACGTGAAAGGTAAGTCGATGAGATTATCTGAAAATTATTCTACAGAGCCGATTTGGGTGAACTATAAGAGTTTCCGAAAGGTTATTGGCATAGTTCCCCAAGGATCGGAGGCACAAAGCAGTAGAAGGAAAATTAGTTGTGATAATCTAAGGTGGAAACAGTCTCCAAGGAAACTATACTTGTTGAAATACCTAGTTCAAACAAAAATACATCAATTTTCTCTGGGAAGCACACAAAGCTATTTTGTAACGCACCACTTTATTGATAATTGACCATCAACTGGTTGTATAGGATGGGGATTACTTTTTCCTTGAAAATCCATACACGATGTTTACCTACTGAAGGACTTCTTAGTAGTCAAAAGTTTGAGGTAAATAAAATTGCTTTTGTTTAGTTATTACGTCTGTCATTTACGCTACCAAAAAGAAGCGAAAGATGCTGACACATTATTATCACTACGACGTGTTTTGACTACTTCATATTTATACAGTGGGAAGTCTAGTTACTTTGGCAGCCCAACGCACAGAATGCCATAAGGTAGCTGTCTACTAGTACAGTATGTTATTTAGCTGTTGGTCAAACAACCTTTCATCAAACATCATTTATTGGCAAAGACCACTAATTTATACTAAAAAATTTTTTATAGCTAAAAGGTGTATATGAAGGGGTTATTCATTCGTAGGAGCAAAAAGAACAATATTTTTAACTTATAAATCAGTTTGTCGCTGGAGGCCTTCTTATCAAAAACTAGTTAGTGAATTTTTCCGAAACCGTGATAAATTTTACCCATCATTTCTGTTTTTTCGTTCCTAAGGCAGATTACAGAGGTGAGATAACCCATATTAGCAGACTAGATCAGAACTTGTAGTTGTATTGGCGTTCAGTGTATACATTTTCTTCCATCAGCTTGATTTCGGTACACGACGAAGGGTAATGACAAGTGTGGGTAAAGTGTATTCAGTGATCACGGCGGTAAAAAAGATATGAGTGACGGACTGACTGATCATTTTCTGGAGCAGAAGGACAATCAGTAAGGGTTTTGTCAGAGGTCTGCAAATATATCCCGATCGAAGAAGATGAAGAGGGCACGGCTTTTGTGCGATACGGTGCAGTGCGGTACGGATGCTCGATTGAGAATAAACTGACAAGTTACGGTTGAGAGATTCTTGGTGTTCTACTAGTTGTTTTGTATCACGTTGGTTCAGAGTGAGTTATTTTCAGGAAAACGGTTTCCCATTTCACATTAACCATGGCCCTTAAAACAGAAATACGAATGTCCCATTGATCAAATGCCGAAAGGTGTTATTGGAGAAAAAGGATACAAAGGTGAAAAAGGGGAACACGGAGAACCTGGAGAACGTGGGAAAATGGGCGAAAAAGGTCTCCCGGGAGCAGAAGGACCAAAGGGTACACAAGGTTATGCGGGAAAACAGTGTCAAGCGGGACCAGTTGGTGAACCGGGACAAAAAGGAAATTACGGTAAGTGCGGCAAATTTGTAGCACTTGTGCGTGCGAGCTCGTCGTGCTCGTTTCCACGTTCTAGCGTTAACTTTTCTATGAGTTTGAATGAAAGCAGCCAAAACAATCAACCTTTCATTTACCATGAAAAGATGTTTCAACAGCCATTCTTCCTTTGGAGATGGTTCTTCATAAAATAAACGTATCAATCATGAATCAACTGTAATCAGGGTGAACAGGAAACATTTTCATGAATGACCAATCGATCAGAATTCACTGCAACTGAAAAATTAGGTCCTTTGAATGAACTCACTCATTGATAAGTAACCTAACGTCTTTACTGTTCACGTCGGTAGGTAGCAGTGGTGATCCAGGATGGCCTGGAGAACCTGGCGAGCCTGGTAAAACGGGAGAGAGAGGACCTCCCGGGGATGATGCAGTCGTTGAAGTGGGCGAGGTTGGAAGGGACGGCGTCCAAGGATTTCGAGGTCCCAAAGGTATGTTACTACGTAACTAGTAAGTACATAATTGTACTTTATTTCAGCCTTCTGGTGATTTGAGTCAATTTACCGCATTTTTTACTTCACAGGAGCACCTGGTGACCCTGGAGAGCAGGGTGAGAAAGGTCTCAGTGGTGATCATGATATTGGTGCACCTGGAGCCCCAGGAGAACCTGGAGATCTTGGTGATCCTGGGCCAATCGGACTACCTGGATTACCGGGAATGCCTGGACCAAAAGGTACCTAATTGCGGTCGTGAATGAGATCTAGAACACGTTTCTGCAGCCACCGTAACTTTACTGAAAACTATTCTTAAAATGATATTTTTAGGTAGATCACAATGACGAACAGTTTATCCAGTGTTTGCCTGACGATTTAGCTTTTTATTTCTTTGGGTCACGTGCGAGTGAGCAGAAGAAAACACGAAACGAGTGTGCGAACTTGTCTGAGTTAAAAAAAAACTGGAAATAACTGTGCAAAATCGAAGGATGGCTATCGATCTACGCAGATCAGAGACGGAAAAATAGTCCGAGTCAGCTCATGCATTTACTCCTATCTCTGCTACCTGATTCGTCAGCTTCAGTACATGGATGCTTGGGTGCATCGTCCGTTCACAGAATGGCTGGGTTAAAGTATTTTCAACGCAAAATGTTCATTTTAACAAGGAAATAGCAGTGATAAAATCAATATGCTCTTCTTCTCCTTGCCTTGGAATCAACACCACAGGAGAGCGCCTAGCCACCTGCCCACTTTGTCCGGATGGTTTGGATGGTCCACGAGGTGACCCCGGAGACGATGGTGTTGCTGGATACAAAGGCGCCGCTGGGCTTGATGGTGATAGCGGAGATCCTGGTCCTATGGGTGAGGATGGACCCACTGGTGAGACTGGAATAAAAGGAGCTAAGGTAAGCAAAATAAAAAGAATAAGTCAGCATAATGTAACTATTCAAAACTGAACCAGGCACAGACGCTAGAGTTCCTCAACGGTTAGTTCACAAGTCTAATCAACAACGAGCTGTTGAACCTCCACCACTAATATCGGCATACTCAATGCTGAAAGCGTAACACTACCTTCGCTTTTAGCTTTGAAAAACGTCATTTTCGGTACCGATTCAGGTAGCCGTAATACTGATGTATCCATTGCTTAGCAGTTGCTCGAGATACCCGTACCACAACACGAAAACATCAGAAATCTGCAAATTTGCCTCAACAAGATTATCATTAAAATAGTTATATATATATATCGTTGACTGGTGGAAAGTTTTTATTGTGTATGAAGTGATTCATTCTGCAGTGTATCAACACTGAGCCAGTGATCGAAAACTGTTGAAGGTTTATCCTCGGCCACCCGGCACTCGAACCCCGGGGTGCTCGGTTGTGAGTCACACATACACGCTACCACTAGGTTATCCGGGCTGGTTTCCGTCGCTTTACTTCTTATCTGCACTACACTACGTGTTAATACCCATGGGTTACTTGGTTTTTGAAAGCTAAAAATCATCCATACAGATGTTGACTCCCATGGTGGAAGTGTTCTCAGAAAAGGTGGGGTTAAGTGAATCGACGGCATCCCAAACAGCCTGCAGAGATTGGCCAATTGATCAGTTTGGGCAGCAGGAGATTTTAACCGTTTGTTAGTTGGTCCATCACACAGTATTATATTTACCAAATTCATCCATAGTATGAACGAACAACTCAAGTGGGAGTAACCTAGACGACAGAAAAGGATGTTGGTCACAAGAGAAAACAAATCGGTCAGTGTCTAGTCACTACTGGTGTCTGATGTGTGACGCAAAGAGTAAACGATAATTGCACAAACATTGTTGTGGATACAGCAAATAGTGGCTGTCTGGAGATCGCGCAAATCACGAATCGAACAGCCCTGCCGGTTACAACCGACCAAGGCAAAACGTCACACTACAGTAGGCATTTTCAAGCCACTACATCCAGGCCTTTTGGTCTATCGCTCCCAATGACAGACTGAAAATAACACCTTAAGTCATAGTATAGCACGAGTAATTTTTGGCACATTTTTGCGGCATCTTGTTACGATGATCACTTATCCGGTTGCTTCAAGTCACATCCACATACACCAGATCAGCTGGCAATGTTTCATGCGTGTATTATTATTATTAGTAGTATATTACCATTATTTGATTCTATTGTAAGGTTGTCTCTTAAGTTGATCATCAAGTGGGCTCTCAAAAGTCAACGTAGATGACTCACAGATATGTACTTGTGCTCAGTAAGATCATACTCAGATATCATAAAATGTCGCTATGACTCAGGTCTTTGGTGGCCTACTCCGGTAGTGTTGTCTCAGCAAGCAGCACGCTCACAGCGGGAACAGTAAGATGGGCTCAGAGTTACACGCGTAAGGGTAAGCGAGGGGCACATGCGGCCTAGGCCAGGCAAAGTCGATCGATACGAAAGGCGATCTTATTGGTCAACTGGGTCTGGGTAAAAGCACAATTAACATGATCACTGAGTGTGCGTGTGTTCTGGCGGGTGTATCTGTGTACGTGGACAATGTCGAACAGTTATCCCGTGACGTGTACGCGTATGTGCATTTCTGTTTGCGTGTGATCGGTAAACCCGACGCTACAGATAAGTCTATCGTCTAAACCGTGGAACTTGAGTTCCTGCGGCCCTGGTTGCACTCGAGATTGGCGCCATTGTTAATCCACAATAGACGTGATGAAATAACTACACTGGGAAGTGTAGCATTAGTACAGCGTGTTGAATCACCACAATTACGTAACAAAGTCGAACCAAAAGTATGACCGTTTTTGCAGTTTTGCCGATCGTCTTTTCTGATGCTTATGGTGTGGTTTTTATTCATTTGTTATAAATTTAATCTGGTTGAAACGTTAGAACTCGGGTAAACATTGTTATTTCCTACAAGGGTTGGAGTGGACCACATGAGTTTCCGATTTATTAAGCATGATGATAAAATAACCAGCACGAGGACTCTCAAGTCTTTTACTGGACTTGTATAATAGAAAACATCTGCACGGGTTATCAATCCGCGGTTCACAAAGTAGACGACTGTAATATCAAATGAAAACTCTACTGCAAAAAACGTTTTCTTGTCACAAATTTCACTGGAAAAGTCAGGACCGAGTTTACACAATGTCCCGGACCATTTCCATGCACACAGATTTGCTTGCTGATGCTCTGATGAATGATATTTTACTTACGATGCCGCACTGCATGATGTGTACTAAGTGACCGAAGATTTTTGTCCAACAGTTTCTAGACTACTAAGGCATTGTGAATTGCTTTTTCGTTAGTCTGTGAACTGCTGGACTGCGGTTTGTTTACCTAAATACCTTTTTCACTTTGTTTTCTCTCTATGATCAGGGAAGCATCGGTGAGCCTGGTCACGAGGGTGAGAAAGGTGATCCAGGTGAGGCTGCTATCGTTACACGAGATGTGGAGGGCGTGATTCCAGGAGACCAAGGTGAAGAGGGCAAACCAGGAGCTACCGGAGATCCAGGTGACCGAGGAGATGATGGTCCACCAGGAGAAACTGGAGATGAAGGCCCAAAAGGACCCGAAGTTAGTCTTATGCTCTTTTTCCTTACCTTTAGATGACCACTTTGATAAATATCAGACTTGCATATATCACGAGAAATCAAGAGACTTGTTCCATTTTTACGATAATTTTGCATTTAATATTGGACTAACACCATGAATGTGTGAAATATTCTCTGTTTCCGTTTAGGGTGAGATAGGTGAGCCTGGTCCGATTGGTGAGCATGGTGAACTGGGGGATGTCGGGTCCCCTGGTCTGCCGGGAGAAAACATCACGGATATAGTCGGAGAACTGGGCCAGAAAGGAGAGCCGGGAGTACGTGGGGCTAAAGGAATGCCAGGACGTCCGGGACTGAGCTATAATTGCACGCTGGACAAGAAAGATTTTCTGGTAGAAAACGAAACTGGTGAGATAATAATGTACCAGTTTGTAACATTTTATTTCGTCCCTGGTCCTAGAGACAGCAACGTCCCCTGCTCATTGCTGGAGACCATGTTACATTCCTTCATATTCATATGATACTAGTGTCCCTGAATTTCAGATTGACTTCTCAAATGATCATGCAAATTTGCTGTCTTAAATTGAGGAAAATTTGCTTCACGGCCTTTCCACAACTACTGCTTATTTTAGGAAGCTGACCGTTCGATCCTCGGTAATTAAATTCCACAAACGTACTGATCACATAGAGAACATGGACTCTTTTGGACAGGAGTTAGCCCAAGTTAAACATATTTCCGCCCCTTTTTTGTGTGGTACAGCCCATCTTCATTTTAAGTGCTTCTAAAGCTCTTAAGCATAACTTGGTTGCGTGATCAACAAAGTAAACTGCTTCCAGATTGGAAGAATACCTTTCTTTGGGCATATTCCTAGCAAAGTACACGGTATCTCCTCTGATCAATCTGGTTCGTAACTTTTCTCCACTTCTGACCACCGTAGTTTCCACTATTTTAGTCACTGAGGCTGACTTTGCAAGTAACTCCAAGTTCACCTTCGATTTTCAGTCGCTCTCATGGTTTTGTTGTTAGTTTTCACACGGTTTTTGTGTCGCTGTGATTTAATGAGGTTGGGTTCACCTTTCGGTCATTTGTGATATTAGTCCGACCGGTGACAGTAGTATTATTCCATTCTCTTAGACCTGTTTCTACCACATTTCATATGCGGTTCTTCCCACTGAAATTTCTTCGGTTCGATGAGAGATGGTTCTCTTCTTGTGTTCGCAGTTTCATTGAGTTACAATTTGTTTCGGTCCTGTTAAACAGAATTCGGATTCAGTTCCACTTGTGGCTTTTTAGCTTGGTGCTTTGGACGTTAAGTATCTGATTCGCACTTGTCTGATTTCGTTACACCGGTAATTTTAAAGTATGTGTGCTAGTTTTTCTATTCAGTGCATTCAGAACTGTTGACACACTGCATTCCATTATCTTTATGACGAGATGGATGTCCGTAAGTAATTGTTAGCTGTTTTTATCTCTTTAATATCCCAGTTATTGAAAATGACGGACAAACCTTTCAAAAATCGGATATCATTTATTATTTTGGTTTTCGGTCGTAAGATATCATTGATGATTTGTTTTATAGCTTTAGCACAGAATTCGAAGAAGTGCGATACTACAGGCACTTTCCCCAGCTGTGCGTAGACGTCTCCATCAAACATTTCCGTGCCTGTACAATAATAGACTTCACATTTCACGGATTGTTTGTGTTCCACACGGTACCTCTGGCGAATATTTTTTTAGCTGTCCTGTGACTGTCTTCTGGACCAGGCCCACAAAGATTGTTTTATTTATTTACTTCTATCAAGAACTGATTGAACGCTGGTGATTTGGTTCACCTCCCGTTGTTTTCAGACATTTCCGGGATTAAGTTGTCAAAGTCTGATAGCATAAAAACAGAAGATAAGTCAAGTTTATGCAGTTATTGAGTTCCTCTATAGAGAAGCCGAAACCTAAAGGAAGGTGTAAGTCACTTGTGCGGCTTACTAGTCTCCCGCATAGAGCTTAATCTTTGAAACTTCTCAAGCCAGCTTCATTTGTCCGAGTCTGATTGTTATTGGTGATCAAAACGAAAGCCCGTGCGATTCATTTTCATGTATACGTACGCATTCATTCCCATTTAGATATTGACGGCGAGCGTGGTGAAAAAGGTGAACCCGGTGAAGTCGGTGAAGAAGGTCCAAAAGGTGAACGTGGACGAAAGGGTGAGACTGGCAAAGCGCCTCTTCCCGCAGAACGCGGCGATCGTGGTCCACCGGGACCACAAGGAGAGAAAGGCGATTTGGGACCAATGGGTACGTTTCGAAAATCATTTTCGATATATATATTTTATACCGATAATTACGTCAGAAATTGAGGAATGCTCATTCCATATGGCGGGGATATGAAAGTCTGTGCACATCGTGCGGTGCGTTATGCGGTTGTACTCGTCAGAGGGGGACCAGGGCTTAACCCATCAGATGTAGTGGTGACCAGGTATTCAGATCATTCCCAATGTTGCCACGTATCAATTCAAGCATAAACGAATGCAATACAAATGAATTTACAGGGAGAATTTTTTCGTATTTCCGGTATTTTTCTCTCCGCCTTGCCCGTGGACTGTTTCGGACATGAACAATTTCAGCAAAAACTGTATTTAAAATTGGTCGAGGTGCTACACACATGCATTGCAAAGGCAATTTTCAGATTGAGGAGATTACAAGCAGCCAGAAAATGACACTACTAATGAACCATGAGAAAACGGAGATTATCGGCAAACTAGTGGTTATCATTGGCAGAATAATCACAGTCTTAGCAGAACACTAAACGCTACTCCCTCTGAGAAATGCTTAACCATTTTTACAGCAAGTAAAGAAAGCAAAAGGGTACTTATTCATATAAGTTTTTATTTGGAAATGAAGATAAGTTTCAAACGTGTTCTCTTCTTGCCCTTTTCAGGTATTGAGGGTTCCGTGGGTCCCGATGGCCCCGAAGGCGTCGGAGAACAGGGTGAAACTGGAGATCCTGGAGAACGAGGCCCCGAAGGGTTAAAAGGCTACAAAGGTAACCTCACATACGAAGTTTTCTGCTCATCGAAGTGCTCATAATTCTACGACATTGGGACAGTTTTACTGCCCTCCTAATTGGGGATATTTCGACATTTTTCATATGGACAACAAATGCATTCATAACTACGAGGTTAGTGGTTGATTTGTGGTCAACACGAAACCTGTCCTTCCTAGTAGACCAACGCCGTCACAGCGGGTCGCTGGATGCTCAGCAGAGACTGTTCAGTGTCGAGGTCAAGGCTTGAAGCAATGGAACCACGAGCGATAGGACAGCCGATCGACAGTATGGATCGATAGAAAGAAAGCTGAATTCTGTCATGCGTCGTTTAACTTTAACACCAGCCAATTAGAAGGCTTGATTATCCACACCAGCCAGATCAGTAGTTTTTGCAACGACGGGTACAAGGGCTAACACCTTACATAATCACTGTATTTTACGCTTACAAAGCGAGAGGGTTCGAAGGCAGAAAAGTCTTCTTACTACAGCTAGTGGAACTGTAAATAAAATGTATTCGATGAATAAATCACAGTGAACTCACAGGTTTAGAATTCCAACATTCCGTCCATTATCAGGTACCTTTTGCTGCACTGCAAACTTGTTTCGTATACCTGTGTGACAAAACCAAGCACTACCAGATGACACTGAAATGACTGGATCGGGATCTTTTTTGAGAAATCTAACAAAATATGACATACAATCAATCCGAATGGGTCTTGAAACATTTACCGGACGGCGTCGCCAGCAAATGATACCAAATCACTTTTCCAACCAGTCATGTGTGTCCTCGGGTTTCTTACTACAATTCAACGAACATTGCTTTTTGTTTAGCTGACTGTCCTTGGGACTCCACCTTTCACGAATCGAAACCTCAGGTCATCCGACCGACCTGTACTTGGAAGCACCAGACTCGTGTTTCGCTTTCGTTAGAACACATCGGTGGTGCATATATTCTGCCACACCCGTGGTTAGAACCCGGGCCCTTTCAACTCGAAGGCGTGTGTCACCACTGCGCCACCCCACTCCCGTTCCAGCTGATCCGAATCGCCGACGTAACCTTGATCATATGTCGACCTCTATGACAGCCAAAGATGCCCGACAGCTTCGAATGGAGGCACGGTACCAGCCCCATTAACTCCAAGCGAATGCCTCCCACCAAGTCAGGCATCGGGCCTCCCTGGTTGGGGCCCAAGGGATAAAGATTGTCGTTCGATAGAGACGCTGAGGTACATGGCTGAGAATAGAAGTCAGTGATTCGAATGCTGTGCGGACTGTTTGTCGAACTCTCGTACCCCGTAATCACAAAAATGTCATTCCGACAAACAAAATGATGAAAAGACATCAAAACGTGTACGGTGAAAAGCAAAAGAAAATCAGCGCTTTTCCTCTCTCTCTCTCTCTCTCTCTCTCTGTCACTGACTGTCTGTTTTATTGTATTGTACTCCCCTTCCCCTATTTATTAATTGCTGTTGTTGCGTTGGTACCTTGCTTGATTCCAAGCCGCTATATATATATATATATATATATATATATATATATACGCATGCAAAAACGGAGTCAAATACTGCTCATCACCTTAAGCTGGATGAATCAGTCTGCTGATATTGGTCATCGGTCTCTCGTAGAATGACCGCTCCCAGAAATAAGCTCAAATACTCCGTTTATAATAACTTTTATGGTATTTTACCCACATTTGCACGTTTTTTTCGTTTATTCTATAGGTGAACAAGGTGACTTTGGTGATAATGGTATCGGCGGACCGTTAAGCGAAGGAGACAAAGGTGAAGCAGGACCGAAAGGTGATGACGGTGAACAAGGAGACCTTGGAGAGGACGGTCTCAAAGGTGACGTAGGAGAAAAAGGTAAGAGATCGGTGAAACCGGATTTAGCTCGAGAATGCAATGGATATTTTATTGGTAAAAAACGTGTGCTTAGTTAGCATTATCTTCATCCCTGTTTGAGCAAACCAAATGCACTATGAGAGGAAATAAGCCGGTATTATTAAAATATGGTTGTTGCAAATTCAAGTGAATATATATATATATATATATATATATATATATATATATATATATATATAATGAATAGATGAAGTAGTTAACACGGGAATGTGCAAGTAATTTTTAAGCAACGGGCGCTGTCAGTACCTGCCAGATGGCCATACCAAGTTGGCCTCTGATGATAATGGTGGGAACATCAGGAGCACAATGCCATTGAACTAGCTCAGGCAGCTTTGCCACAAACCAAGAGGCAGTGTACGAATCTGGCTGTTTGTTTGGGTGAATGAATGAATGAGTGGGCGAGCGAGCGAGCAAGCGATTTACTGAATGAATGATTTCGCTTGGTGGATGAGTGTGGTTCAGCCCATTAATCTGATACCTTTCACCTTTTGCTATGCAACGGCATAATAGGATTTGGAGAGCAATGGACATAGTCATTAGCGAATTCCCAAAGAATCACGGAATTTGTTGATCTAACAATGGGTAGTGGAACTGATACTAATGTGACACTGATAAAGTTCGTCACTTTGAAATTTCGCGCTACTTTGAAGTCCAAAGTAGGCTTCCTTTTTTTGTGGTAAAGTAAATGCTGTGTGCTATCAAACATAAAACCGTAGTTATTCAGCGTCGATAAATATCCGCGTGGTCCAATCATGAACACCTTTCCGTTTTTCTTACTCGCTTTGCCGTGTTCCTATTCGTCTCAATGAGGTTTACCCGGTGTGGATGGAAGTCCAGGAGAAAAAGGTGATGTGGGCGAGACAGGTGACCCCGGGCCAAAGGGCCAGCCAAGCGTGGATATGGAAGATGGAGAACCGGGCGAAAAAGGTGAACAAGGTCCAGATGGGCCGACTGGGCTTGTTGGAGAACCCGGTGATGAAGCCATTTGTATCGAGATCGGTTTGCGTGGTGATGACGGGCCACAGGGTGAACCTGGCGAAGCAGGCCCCGAGGGTGATCAGGGTGAGGAGGGTGATGTCGGAGACGCTGGTGAAGATGCTCCCGGACCGGGTAAGTGAATAGGCCTACATAACTGACACACAGTCGGTATCAGTATTTGATGCAATTCAAATGGCAGCGGAAGGCCTGTGATACCAGGTTTACCACGTTTAGATTAAGCATGGGACGGTCTGAATTTTGAGATTAGATGAACAAACGCACGCCGTACTCAAGAAACTAAACATCGTTTTTGCGATTAAAAGCACACAAGCCGACAGTTGACAGTGTGCGAAATTGACGATTGACACCAAGGCTACCCTCAGTCTTTATTCTACCGTAGTGGATCAGGGGTAAATAATGTTTCACGAACCATTCTTCATGTGTGTGGTTACACATTTTCGCGGTGGAAGTCATTAAAAATGATCCACTCCGTGTTTTCACTAGCAAAATATTTGTTTTTATTGGTTTACCAGCGGCCACTGAAGGCAAGTTATGAATCCGGGCACAAAGTAACAAATAAATTTATAAGTCTAGTTTATTTGGTCGCTGTTTTCTTTTCATAATGAGACCGATCGTTAGGGAACGGCTCAAGTGATACCAGATGCTGAACTATTGTTCTAATAATAATTTATCACCTTACGAATAAACTACTCCATTCCATGCATGTCATAGAGGCTTTTTGATTCGTGCTCACGTTTATTTCATATTCCAACAGCTATGAATGGCACAAAAGGAGATACTGGCGCTGAGGGACTGCCAGGTTTGGAGGGTGAAGACGGCCCTAAAGGAGGACCGGGAGCTGTCGGTCCTGAGGGTGAAAAGGGCGACATTGGTCCGGCCGGCGAAGTTGGCGATCCCGGTCCTGACGGTATGTTGCATTCTAAATCTAAACCTAAATAATCAAACTTGAGATTTATTATTATGACTATCCAGTATTCAAAGAAGGCATATTATTTCTTACTGAGCTATTCCTACACACAGTGTGAACAATTTTGCATTGGTACGGTTCTGATCTGGGGAGAAGTTATCGGTTTTCTCTATCATCTGTTCATTTGAATCGTCCGCGGATTGTTATGAATAAACAAATGCGTCGCTAATACCAGTGCTTGCACTGACGTTTTTAAGACCCGTAGCAATGAGGCATCACTTCAAAAAAAGTATTTAAACGTGTTTCGAAGGCGGTAAATGCCCCAGTAGATAAACCGGTTTGACTTACGTGATTTGCTGAATCATCAGTTGAAGGATAGCCAAATGTGAACGATATCAAACGAATATATCCCCTTCAGAAGGTGAAAAACAACTGGTACGAAACAGTGGTCATTCAGAGTGATCAGTGAGCTATAAAACCGTTCCACTCCATTGGGGGCCCTGTACTCACTCATCTATGGGAAACCGATACGCCCTGTTTGTGTGGTGACCACTGTAGTGTGTTAACTCACTTTCGTATGCATATCGCTTAGTGGGGACCGGAACGCTCAAATACAAAAACTGATCGTGATAGGGCCAATTACGTGCTTCTTGATGTGTGCGGTACTGCATTTGTTCACGTGTTCCTCCATTCCTTACAATAAGGGTCCCAAATCACAGAAGACAACTTATCCTACCAGGGGACTGTCTTGATTTATCCGAGTACAATGCTGAGGAGCTCAGACGATGAGTTAACTGAGGGCAAAGGTAAAACCTCTACTCGCATTAAATTAAGAAACAGAAAACTATGAATTTATCATCTTCTAAACGATGCAACGGACAGACAGGATGAAATCAGTTGCAGAAATCAAACGGATTGCGGCATTTGTTTTGAGTAGTTTCTTATGGTCTGTAGATGAACCGAAAAAATTGCTCGTTGTTTTTGGGTTTGTTAGGTTAAAATCACTCAAGATCAATCAACACAATAAAAATGATAGAAAAGGGATGCAAACCTATTTTGGGGTTCATATAAGATAAAACAAGCATCTCTGCGGCAATGAGATAACGGTATGAATCACCATCCACGAAGAACGGAAAAGAAAATTAACCAACAAATTGTAGCATTTTGTTCATGTACGCCAAAGGACATGTGAACTGATTCGACTTGACGATGAGATGCGCGTGAGTCAATCAGTTCCTTACACGTAAACCTTACGAAACTATTGCTGTTGACTTTCGCCTCCGTCTTATCGCAGGTCCTGTCGGAAAAGATGGTGAGCCAGGTGTTGATGGAGACCCAGGTCCCGATGGAGAATCTATCAAAGGAAAGCAAGGAGATACGGGAATCCAGGGTCCGAAAGGAAATGATGGCGAAGCTGGTGAACCGGGTGTAGCTGGAGAAACTGGTGAACCTGGCGAAGCGGGTGAAGAATCGGCGATGGTCAAAGGGGAGCAAGGGCCACCAGGTGAGGATGCTGAACCCGCGGTTCCCGGCGAGCCTGGTCCTGATGGAGAACCGGGGCCTAAGGGCGAAGCTGGTGAAGCTGGGCCAGAAGGAGAAAAGGTTCGTTTATTTGTTGTGACGAGTAAAATAATTATGAAAAAAGCGAGTTTTCTGGAATAGGTGGGATAGAAAAAACAGCAGCATCAAGCTGCAAAGACAAGGCAGCAGTATTGTTGATCGGTAGCGGTCGAGAGACCATCTCGGGTTGCATATGTGGTGGAAACACTTACATGTGATGGTAAATGACGCAATCATTAGCGTGATATTCGGTTTATTGGTGGGTTGACTTTGTGTGTGTGTGTGGGGGGGGGGGGGGCAGTCGCTACCGGCCACCGTAATTTCTGACCCCCACTACTGATGCTAAGCCAAGCACCGAACTGGCTTGTACAATCCTCGCAAGTGTTGGGACGGGAGCACTAGCGGAAGACAAGTGCTAGGTGGCTTGCAGAGTTATTCGAATATAATCAGAATATCTCCAGGCAGTCGGACAACCATGAGTTCTCTTCCCTACGATCTAATTGTTCACGCCATATGAAGCTTTTGGTTGATTTTCTATTAAATCGCATACTCCTTGTGCGTGTTTTCTGAACAAATGATTGCATGTTTCCGTGTCTTTCACGTGTTTAGAATTGTCCTTGTTTCTCTAGTTTTTAGATTTTTGATCCCATGTTGATAAAAAAACGGTGATGAACGATTTACAAAATTGGATTCCCATTAGAATTGGTGCTCTATTCCATGGTGCACAAGAAGTGCCATCTTGTTTGTTCCCAGTAGTCAAATTAAAAACAATATGTTGGAACGCCGAAGTCATATGCTTGATGAAGTCTCAGGTACCTTGTGTACCGTGTGTAAACTGTAACCCACCATTTGTAACTATCAAATCTGACATTCTAAAACATTTCATCGATTTCATACTAGTTTTTTCTTCTTCTGATATTGCTTCCTCCGTACAATGAGCCTCGGTTCACGTAGAGAGCGTGTATGAACTATTAAGATTATTCGATCACCCATGGTATGAGGGAACTACAAGACGAAATTTCGATGGTATCTCAAGGCAATCCCATTGGTGCACAACCATCCGGTGAGACAATACAAATTAGAGGGACCGAGAGAAATACGTCAATTACGTGTCAATCAAATTCAAGCCGCAACTGTGTTTGAAAATCGGGGATTCTCCTCTGGTTACATTCGTATATGAATCACTAGTCTACTATGCACAGTGACTTGATGAAACTTCTGCCGCATGGTGCTTCGAGTGCTCTGGAGAATAGAACCGGCTTGCAATCTGAAGTATTTCATTTGGTTTGCATCTGCGAGGGTATAGAAGTTGTGGGTGTTGGTTCCCTCGACGGATTTCATGAGTAGCATACCATTTTCACTTCAGATGAATCCCGCATAACTCCGAGTAATGGCACCAGTTGCACTCTTCGTCATGCACATATACGTGCTGGCTTGATAACGGTCGTTCATCGCCTGCTCACGAGATCTCTGTGCCCCAACACGCCCCTTATTCGCGATGTTAACTTCCGTCATGGATGAGTAGAATTTACATGGATTAGTGTAACATTTTGCGCGAGAGTAGTTCACATGGGTGTGAAATGTTTTCTTTTACATCAAACAGCGCTTATCATCCCAATGTGCCGATAGGTCCAACTAAATCTGCTGTTTGTGTACTTACTCAATTAAACAGGGTGATCCAGGCGTTCGTGGTAAGCCTGGTAAGGCTGGACAAAGAGGACCACAGGGTGAGAAAGGCAAAATCGGTGAACCGGGTGAAGATGGACCTGTCGGACCAAAAGGTGACGTCGGTGAGCCAGGTGAACCAAGCGAACCGTCTGAATTGATTCCCGGTGCTTCAGGCAAACCGGGACATCCAGGTCTGAAAGGATTTGTCGGAGAACCGGGAGAAGTTGGCGATAAGGGTGAAACTGGTAAGTGGGTGAAATAATGCTTGTTGTTGCATTTATCTTCCTGTTCGACACAAAATGATACAGCCACGGTGTTCATCTGACCTACGGGAAACAACAACCGGGTTTGTACTGTAAGTTTTATGTAGATTCTCTGTCGAAGTTATGTGTTACAACGGGGGTTTCCATGTAGATTTCATATCGGTGCTGCTCGTCACTTTGACGGGTGTTAGAATCGTACGCTGACAGAGGTATTCTGTATTATAGGATTTTCCGGATGCCGTTGTTATACTGCCAGTGAAGTGAGTCTTTGAACTCAGAACTATAATTCTAAATGAATATCTAATTCTGTTTTTCTTCTCAGGCACGGAAGGCGAGCCGGGTGACGAAGGAGAAGTTGGTCCCCTAGGTCCAGAAGGGACTGCCGGCCCGGTCGGTCCGGATGGCGATCAAGGACCAGTTGGTCCTGAAGGTATATGTTTTTGTTCAGCCGAACGTTGCTATTATCATCACAGTGATAGTAATTAAAGACACTTTCACATCTTTTGGATTACTTCCAGGTAGAGTAAGAACCCGTGCATTTTTGCGTCACTTGGTATGCTTCTGGTCCCTCCTTAGGCTTTTCTGTTCTAATGGGGAACTAATTAAATTGAATCTGTGGTTCTTGATCTTTCTTTGATGTACTTTCAAGCCACTTACTGCGCAAAGCACTAATTATCGAGAAACGACAATACTGTTCACCCACAATGTTCACAATAATCTCTCTAAAGTGTTTTTTTATCAGTCGTAGGCTGCTCAAAACGAGAATGGAAACAGTAGTGTCTAGTTTTAAAGACATGGTCTCAAATAATTTAGTTGGAAGTGTTACCCGTTCACGTTAAGTAGACGTGGTAGTGAGTCTGAAATATGATGCCTACAACCACGTAACGGACCATTGCCCAATGATGGAGAGACTCACATAGGAGCGTATCCGGAGTCCCAAGCCAGAGAAGATAATGTCACCAATAAGAGTGTAATTCAGTGATTAGTAGGGAAATAGCTCATTAAGAAACCTCACATGTGGGTATTCCGCCTCCTGGGAATAGCAATCAAGTACTACTCTACGGGGTGACCAGACGAAAGTGCTCATGGAGGGCAAAATAAGGGGGCGAAATGTTGCACATCGAAAAGAGGAACGCCATGTATGTAAGTCCAATGGACGAAGCAAGTGGGAAAGTGAACAACTACGGGCTTAAGCCGATGATCGTTAAACATTTCCACAGATGGCACAAACAATCGTATACCGACAACACCAACTGAGAGGTCAAAGGATTTCACACGATGCAAAACATACATATGACAAAAGTCTAAGCATTAAAGTGGAAGAGCAGGACTAGATATAAAGGTCAGCGTCAGTGGTGGGTGTAAAGGTGTGTTGATCTCTTGCCAAAACGCAACCTGTCTCGACAAGCAGACCAGCCTCATCACCGTCAACCAGGTGAGGCACAAGCGAAGTGTGTAGCCGCTACCAATCAGAAATCAGTCAGTCAGCTCATGCTAGATCATCCAATCCGGAGTCGTCCAATCAGTTAGTTGTGGTACCAGCCAATCAAGTGTTGCAACTAAATCAAACTGAAAATTCGATGCGCCATTATATAACTTTCACAATAAATCAAACCGAACCTGCCAGTTGGAGAAAATGGGGTCAAAAATACATGAACTAATTATTTCTATGCAAATTCTGGATACAGTCATCTGGCATTCCATATATACTGTTAATTTTAGACTAAAACTTGATGGCCGGAAAGCAGAGATGCTTTCTTCCCAGCTATAGCGAGACAACTCAAAACAATGAAGGGCGCTGTCCACTGAAAACCACTCAGTGCGCGTGTGGAACAGGTAGGGACGATGTACTGTTTGGTTTTGTAAGCCACTATACAAAATAAAGGTTAAGAAAAGCGTGCATTTGAAACTGATTGAGCATGCGAACAAGACTATCATGGTAGGCAAACCTGATTTGGTAACCTGAAGGTACGGACCACTTGCTGTTGAAAGAGCAGTTAGAACATATAAAGACCGAAAGTGCGTGTCGCAGTGGGTGGCATAATAAAAGTGCACATAAATAGCCCGAACTCTGGGAACGTTCGAGCTAAAGCCTGGTGAGCTGGATTTCTTAAACGATGGGTACAAGCAACTTCTGCCATTCAGAGCATGATGGAGAAAAAGTAAGGTTGACTTTTAATCAATACTTATGGACTTAGCCTTATATATTTAACTGTTGAATAATGTCTACATGGGTCAATCACCCAAACAAGAAAATCTTCCAAAAAACAACGGACAAGAAATCCGATCCGAAACCCCAAACCATATAACAGTTACCAGTCTGTCACTTTTGATGGATACATGAACTACTGTCCATTTCTAACAGGATGGAAAACAGTTGAACTTAGCTTTCCCGATGTTTGTCAGGTGTAGAATTTTTTAACGTGTTGATATGAATCATGAATTTCCATTAAGTACTGAAGCACACGTGTAACCTCCCATCTGTTTTGTCCTGTTTAGGTCCTGTTGGTGAACCGGGCGAAGCTGGTGCCCAGGGACCCAGTGGAGATTACGGTGAACGGGGACTCAAAGGATCAGCCGGAGAAAAAGGTGATCGCGGTCCAATTGCTTCCGACTGTCCACCCGGAAGTCCTGGAGAACCAGGGATGATCGGTAATGTAGGTGAACCCGGTCCACGGGGTGAACCAGGTTCAAAAGGTGAGTGAGATCCTCCTTCACATTGGATCTTGAAGTCTTACCGGTTTTTGTGGATGTAAGTGAATGAGACCTTGCTGATGAAGCGCTGTTTCTAACTTGAACTAGAGAACGTCATTCATATAACCCTATTTTTGCTGAACGGTTCACTGACATTGTGTTACCTAATCTGTGTGCTCTTTGCAGGAGAGACTGGCCGCATCGGAAACAAGGGAAAACCTGGCTCAGTTGGAATCGGTTCTTGGGGTGAACCGGGAGAGAGTGGATTACCTGGACTACCCGGAGAACAAGGTGCGTTCACGTATGCAGTCATAATCATTATTATTGTTAAAAATTATCACGTGTCGCACACTCCTAGGTCAACAAATGAGCATTCTTCATCAATATCTTTAAAGAGTCGATTCGCGTTCACTCTCGTTCATTTTGAGAGAGACACCGGGCATTCACTATGCTGCCTTTTTTTGGTGGTTCAGCGGGCATCACAAGTAATAATATGGTCAGGTACATTTTCGAGGCTACATAAGCTGGGAAGCCTCAACCAGTCAGGGTCACTGAGGGCGGGTACAACAAAAGCTCGCTGTGACTGGTCACCATCTAGTCTGCAGGTTATTTTCTCTGATTTAGCATACTTATACAAACCAGTTCCGCAATACGGCCAACGTGCTCTTCCACAGCCCTGGTATTCTTGATACTTTTGTTTGCGTAGTTCCGGGTATTGTGAATATCGCAATTTTCCTAATTATAAATGGTTTCAAAGATGATTAGGCAGCCTGTAAATAACAGTTACACATGAAACCTCTAAGTGCGATCCCTACTGCAGCCGATACGGGCTACGAAAATTTGGAGGTAGAAAAGGGATGGTTTCGGACTTTTATTAGTAATTTGAAACATTGGGTCCCCTTGATCCAGTTCATCAAAACAGATAGAAGACATAAATTGCGCGATGCAAGCATTTCTTTTAATCTTCTCAGTTGCGTACGTAAAACATGCGATTTCGTGTTCAAATGGAGCACAGAGCAAAACAATGGAATAGATAGTGTCAAGCGAAACTCGGAAACCATTCGGTAAACCTGATTGGTTACCGCCACGACAGGCACACATTGTGGGTCAACAGTTTCTGTGCCCACAGTGGGGGCCTAAGTCTACTTATCAACACTGCCTCACAGAAAGCTAGGAGCTTTGGGTTCCGATTCCATGCAATCACTCGGAACGCTTGACCCGGATCAATCCAATGACGAGAGGTCACAAGGTGTTTCGCGATCGATGAAGCCGGGTTTCTAGTCGTCGTCTGTTGTCCGGGTGGAGGATGACTCATCCACTGCACTAACCACTTCGGTACATGCTCCCCCATTCTTTGACTGAGGCAACGATCCGTTCTGCCTATGTAGGTGTCACCGCAGCTGCCGGTGAACTGATAAATGATGTGAGAGGCATTCAGGTTCGTGACTCTGTTTGAATGTGTTTGGAGGTTTAGTCGTTTGGTGGTTTGCGAAATCTGCAATTCAGCCGCCAAGTAGGTGCGCTTTAGTGCACACTTTAGATTTTGACTAATCCGATTGAACAGATGATCCCCTTTAAATGGCAACACTAGAGTAACTCGTTTCTTCTCGACCGTGTCGACTTGTACGGTCTTAGGCCTTTCTCTTTTGTGGATCTCAATGAACTTTTCCGGGTATCCATTGGCACAAAGAGTTTGGGATAAGATAGTAATTTTACTGTTTGCAGAAAAAAGAATGGATATATAGATAAAACACCTTTATGAGGATTCCTTGCACTATGCTTCACGAGCCTCTTCCCAATCTGTAATATGCTATTTCATCGTTGCTTGCGAGCAGGGCTGCCTGGTGAACAAGGTCCACCCGGTCCACCGGGTCAGGAAGCTCCTGAGGGTGATGCCGGCGAACCAGGTGAACGTGGTCCTACAGGACAACCAGGTGAGGTCGGCGAACAAGGAGTTGCCGGTCAACGGGGTCCAGATGGTCCGAAAGGTTTCAAAGGGGAAGTGGGAAGTCCCGGTCCAGACGGTCAAGACGGTGCGGACGGTGAACCAGGATTGAAAGGTGATGTCGGTCCCGAAGGTGAACGAGGAAGCGATGGAGCTCCAGGTGAGACAGGTCCAGCTGGAATCGATGGCCCAAAGGGTGTAGCAGGTGTCGCTACAAAGGGTGAGAAAGGAGAGTTAGCTGAAGATGGTGAACGTGGAGATACCGGTGAGCCGGGCGAAGACGGAAAAGATGGTGAACCGGGTGAGGATGGGGAAACTGGAGAGAAAGGAGAAAAAGGCCAACCTGGAATAGTCGAGGGACCCCGTGGAATTGAAGGTGAACCGGGAGAACGAGGCGAACAAGGCCATATTGGCCCCCAAGGACTGGTTGGAGAACCTGGTCCACCGGGGCCCGAAGGGAAGAAGGGTGAGCCCGGTGAAACTAACTATTCTACAGTCTTATTTGCTCGACACTATCAGACTCCAGATGTGGATCTCGTATGTCCCGAGGGAACGAGTATGTTGTTCACTGGCTACAGTTACGTGATGGGCGGTGGTGTAGATGACCTGGTTAGCATGGATCTGGGTGAGTTTCATTGCAGTGTCCTTTCTTTTACATCACTTAGTATTGCAATAAAAGTTTCTTTAGTTCGAATTACATTACAAAATACAGTGAGTCATCTTGCAATCTTTTTTAAAACTGTTTCCACTGAATATCCTTCAGGTACACCCAGTTCGTGTCTAATCAAATTCAGCTCACTTCCACTGACCCAGTGTGAACGAGACACCATGTGCCAGTCAAATATGCGTCACGAACGATCCTACTGGTTGGCCACATCTGTACCTCGTTCGGAGAAACCGTTGCCCGTGAATGAGACTTCTGATCGTATTGCTCGATGTGTGGTATGTGAAGCTCCGACCCATGTGTTCGCATTTCACAGTCAAGCTGAAACGATGGAACCGTGCCCAAATACTTGGAAAGAGTTATGGACCGGAGTCAGCCTGATTTTGGTAAGTTCCTCTGTTTTTACTTGGAGCCACTGCGGTGATCGTTCATTTCACATTTGTCTGCAATCTCAATTAATCACTCGCCTGTTTGGGTATCATGAAAAGTGTTTCGTTGGGAATAGCACATAGTGCTTTATAAAAACTATCTCCAGCAGGGAAAAGTTGGCTGTTTCTAATTGTCTTTAAACATGAAGATGGCGTTCTAAGTTTGTGACCTGAAGAATCAATATTTTTATTTACGCCGGGTTCTTTCTTCCACAATGTCAACTTAAGTTAACTGACAACTTTGAAATGTTCGCAGTCCACCACTGCCCTAGGAATATAATAGTCCATCGCAGAGTCGTATCAACCATGAAAGTTGTGCCACCTTGGCGACAGAGTCATAGAGATGGTTGAGTCAATACGCCACCAGCATTTCTCAGACTAGACAAAGTGTGAATGTGTTAGATAGAGATATATTCAAATAGTATTCTCGTGATTTCACATGTGTACGTCCACGATCTGGAGCAAAGCGACTACAGACAATGGGACCAAGAAAAGGAATTGTGTTTGTGTATCTATCTGTGTTTGTGTTTGTTAAAAGGCATGAAGAGATGAGTCACAAAGCACAATAATATGTGAACGTATCAGACTGATAGGCTGCAAACATCAACGCATCACTCAGGATGTGCATGTGTCAAATTGAGCCGGTTGAACGTCAGAAGTGAGGCACTTCTGACTCGCTTGAAAATCAACATACACTCTGAAAATCTTTTAGAAGAAACGGGTGTTTTGGGAGAAAGAAAAATGCTCTCCTGATGACAATTTTGGCTTCTGATTTTGATGCTTAAACCATCTTAGTATGACCATTCTGGGTAGTAGAAGAATATAATTGTTGCTAAATAACTCATCAAGCAGTATGAACGCTTAACTCACCACTAAAAATTCTTTGACACTCTACTGTATACCTAATCTGATCGGATAAATAAAAATCATCAGCAGTGGATACCGGCTAAGTCTCAGTGAAGACACGAATCCAGCATTCAGTATTGTGGTTGAACTGTCCAGACTGACTCTCAATGAGCCCCTTTGTGCCAGCAATAAACGCATCTGATGAGAAAATGCGTTCATCGTAGTAGAGCATTGCATGAGTGACAAATCGCTAAAGTTCAAAGCCGGTGATGGATAATTGTGTTGACGTGAAAGAAAAGCAGTTGTGAGACAGCTCGAAAAGAATGACTCCCGAGAACCGAAATTCTGTATTCTGGGTTCGAGTCCTAGTTGGCACTCGGTGGATATGCACTACCGACGATTCATATAAAGCTCGATGAAGCAAGTGTGTTGATTGTTTCCACTGATTTTCAAAGGTTGGTTTGGTGTAATTTACTTATAAATAACAAAACACCCCTTTATTCACGAATAACATTGAAAAACAGAAAAATACGCCGTCGCCTAGTGTCAGGTTTTCGCAAGCTGTTTACTAAGCGGTTAGTAATCTGGCAAGTAGTAGCAGTACTGTGTTTTTCCGATTATAAGACCCACCTAGATTTCTTGTGATTCTTTTATTGTAGGCCCTACCCCGAAAATAAGCCCTGGTTGAGACCGTTAGGTACCGAGTGATTCGACAAGGTGGAAGTATGCTGACGAGTATTGTGGGGTCACAACGGTCAAAACGGTTCGTTTGTAGGACATTTTTACTTTGAGTCTTCGAAACTTGCTCAAACGGCAGAGCATAATTGCAACTAGCAAGCCTTTTCCCTTACAGAATCGTCTGTGAATCAGCTGCTGTAGGACTGAACGGACTTGCACTGATAGTTTTGTTGACTAAGTACGCCGGACCCGAATGTTCGCTCGGCGTAAACAATTTACAGGTTTCAGTTATTCCATGATGGACCTAACACAAGGTGATCTGAGGCGTCCGGTCAGACCAAATACAGTTTGCTATCGTTTGACAGATCCAGCTGGCGACAAATGAGACCCGTAAATTGTCTACACAGGGTGAACATTCAGAAGTGGCGCCCTTGGTTGTCTATTGGCCTGTCGGGGCATATAAGTAACTGGAGCGCATTTGATGATGAGTGGATGTGGATCATAATTCAATGCTTCACTAAGATGAAATGGAGAAGCATAATTCTAGTGCTGCCAGTTTCTTCTCGCTATTGTGCTGACCCTCAAGCCAAGATGAGTGAAAAATGAAAGAGCTGTTCCGTCGATTAAAATCTTACAATTTTCTGCATGAAGAGGAAACTTGGTCTCCGACTGGCCAGAAAATGGGGAGCAGAGTACGGTAGCCTTAGTCAACAGGTGGAAGAAGGAAATGCTAAGAAGTGCAAGCGTGGATCGGATGGGTAATCAGTATTTTCTGAACTGGAGGATATCATCTGTAAATGGATTACTGGCAAGAGGTCAACGACTTTGGTTTCGCGCAGGGCTGATATTCAGGCATTCGCTCTCGCAAAGGTCCCACATTTGGGAGTAACCCCAAGAGAATTCAAAGCACCACAACACTGGCTGGATGGCTTCCGTCAGTGATATACTGTCTCTAAGACGATCGACAACACTGTTCAAGTCGGGAGATACTGAAGTTATTATGCGTGCACTGGCATTCTAGTTTTTTGTTGATGGAATAGAATTTTTCAAGTATCAACTCTCCAATATGATTGCCATGATTGGAACTGCAGGGTTTACGGGCTTGGGATCTCAAGCAACAACTGATCAGATGGGTGCCTCATCAATCTATCTTTTCTCCACTGGTCACGAAAGCACACATGTTATTTGTATTTTAGCAGTTTATCTGAACGGAAGGAAAAACCTGCCTCCAATCATTACTAAAGTCAAGAGAGATAAGGTTGGACGTATTCCAGGTATTTACGCTCTAGCAACCGAAAAGCCTGGTGCACGGATGCAGTTATAACGCCGCCTCTGGTTTTGCAAGGTGATCAGCGGGGTCTCGGATTTAGTTAGCACCTAGTGCGCTGAACGCATGAAGAATTTACTTACGGAGAAAAGAATCGATTACATATTGATTCCCACAGGAATGACTTCATATCTGCAGATATTTGGTGTTGCAGCAAACAAACCTTTTTAGGGACCATTTACGCACAGAAACCGCCGACTACGCTGAAAGCAGTATTAAGAGAAATCAGCATGGAGACCTTGTGAAGCCTAGTTTGCAGGAACTCAGAACCTGGGTCAGGAATTCGTGGGATAAAACACTAACACTTGCACTACGAGCAAGCTACAAGAACAATGAATGTTTATTTAAGATCTTTATTGCTGAACTGGAGGGACTGAGCTTGTGGTTTTACAGGAGATGGAGCCGCAAGAAATTCAGGCCTGAATTCAGGATTTTATGATATATGAAGATATCCCAGAGAAAAATGACGTGATCTTATTTGAAAAAAGGTAGAATTTTTTACGTTCAAGAATGTTGGTTTTTATGTAACTGAAAAATTAGACGCTCTTCAAAAATAAGCCGTACTGCAGTTTCTGAGGCAAAAATAAGTATAAGACCGGGTTTCGTTCTCGGAGAAACACAGTAGTAGCTCACTCTGAGTGATAACAAGGAAACATTTGATGAATTCATAGAAGTACTCAAGATGGCTATGTATGTTTCAAACTAACAGGAGTGAATTGTAGTGTGGGTATGAATAATATGTATAGAAAAATCCGAGTTACAAGTTGGGGAAAAGGGTCTGTGGATTCAGGATGATCATACATTATGAAACACTTTAGGTCGGTGCAGAATCAGCGTCCAACGGCTTTGACTTCGTTAGCCAGGAAAAGTCATCTTGATAACACTTTGACTTGAATCTACGAGGTCGACAGAACTGTTCTAAAATCATAGTCCAGAGGCATCTAACGTAATGCGTCGTTATTTACATTTGACAGAGTGAGAGCAATTTAATTGTCTCGCTCAAGTCTCATGACCACACTGATCCACGGAAAGAGCGTGGGAAGACAGGTTGTCACAAGGGCCAAAGTCGGCCAGTGAGGCCTAGGGTCAGTTGACCAATAGGGTGCGCTATACAGATGCGAAAATCAACCATTACGTTCGGTTCTCAGATTAAACTGATAGTCTTCCAAGTCATTGTGACAATTTCTGAAATCTGTGTAGCAATTTCGCCAGTCAGTGTGACAGTTTCTTAATTCAATCTTAAAATAGTGTAGTGAATCATTCCAATGTTCGTCAAAGGAGCATCATAAATCTTTGTCTACAATATTCCTGGGGAAAGGAGGGACTTCGTTTCCAACTGATGCTTTTACCACTTGACCTGACTGATTCTCACTCTCTCATTCTATAGCATACATCCGGCAAACATGGGGGTGGGCAACAACTGTCCTCACCTGGTAGTTGTATGGAACAGTTTCGTTACTCGCCTGTGATCGAGTGTAATAACAATGTGGGCATGTGTCACTACTGGTCCGATGCCAAAGTCTATTATCTTCGGGCCCTGGATCCCAGTCGGACGCAGTTCGAGAAGCCGCTAGGATTTACCATGAAAGCAACCGAAGGTCCAGTGCTAAACAATGTCAGCAAGTGTCGCGTTTGCATGAAGGTTCCCGCGTGACGCGTCTAACAACAACGACAGCACCGGCCACTTGAGGCAACTATTCTTTCCATTTTGACTAGGAAAAATCAATTGGGGGTGTGATCTGAGAATTCTTGTCCCCTCATTTACTAACCTTATCAGAATGTTGGACTACAAGATGTGTAACAGAACACGCCCCATCCCATCCCATCCCAAACAAACCACCGCACAATCCACTTGTCTGACCCCATTTGTCCGAAATCCTGCGTACAAAGTGAAAATGATTAGGCGCCCCAATATAAAAAGCGCCATTCACACTTGTCTATTCATTCTATCCATTCTTTTGTTGTTGTTTTTCTTTTTCAGTCTATACAATTTTTTGTTTTATTTGAATCTTACAATAGTATTACCTCATATTGCGGCCCGACTGTTCAGCTAACAATGCAATGAATTTAATTTTTTTCCAACACTAGGATGTGTGCTTGTAGATTTTTGCCCCATACAGTCCGGATTTGCTTCTTCCCATTCCGTCATCGATCGCCATTCTCGTACTGAGTGTCATCCTCCTCCCCCCAGTGTTGCCGCACAAAGTGAACCGATCCAGACCCTGTTCCTTTCCTGAGACAAGATTGCCCTTCCCCAGTGTTTTTTCGGATGACAAAAGCGCCTGATAAAAACCAAATCAACAGAATAGTAAGCTATTGATCAGCTTGTTGCTTTTCAATAATCTTTTACTTCACTCTCCATCTTCTGTCCGCTTTTTCAACTTTTCACAACCCCACTCGTTTAAATCTTATTGTGAAAAAGAGATGAAACTGCTATTTACATTCAAAATGCAATGTTTTCTCTGCGTGGAGTTCTTATTTGTGTGATGATTTACTGCCACTTGCTTTATTCCTAGTTCTTGATTTTAACAAAACAATTCTGTTGGTTTTATTGGTACGGCGATTACTTGGTCTCGTAATTTTTTTACGAATTCAGCGGCCAGGAACGGATTTGTTCATCTTTTGTGATGGAGGTTGCTTAATTGAATCCCTGCTGTATGGCATTCAGTGTGTGAGTAAAATAGCGGAAATTTTACGTTGCTGTTGTCGCTGTTACTATTTTTAGTAGTAGTTTTGTTGTTCGTGTCTCTGCTGCTGCCATTGATGTGTCCATTATTGGTTCATAAGTCTAGCTCGGTAGTCATAAGTGTGCTTTGTCAGTCACCTTCTCATGACGAAAGGTGAATACAACAGCTGTCACAATTTAAAAAGTCACTCCCGTAAGCTGAAGTTTATTTGTGACTACTCTTTTCCACGTCTGTTGGTGTATGTAGAACGTTGTCATTCATTTCGGACTCTTATCAAACGTCACAGGAACGAAAATAACCGTTTACGCTTTGTGTTACAGCCTGACAACTGATATTATTTGTATTGCCGTCCGTCCGATGAAGCCCCGGAAGTCCGCGTTCAGTTGGACATCCGTCCCTTGTTGGACGTGGTTCACGTACGTTTTCGGTTTCCTGATCACGTGATGGATCATCATTCTTTTCATAGGTTTGCATTGTTTGTCAGTATAGCTTCCTTCAGTGTTCCTGTTGCTCGTGCGGTGAGTCAGTTTGAATTTCAGATCACCAAAGAGAGGGAGTATCAGAAGCAGTGTGCAATAACCGTTTAGTAAAATTGTCACCGGAGCATATTTTCATTACTACTATACCCTTTTCTTTCTTTCAAAATTTTTCACCAATCGGCTATCTCGTGGATCAGCAATTTCGGCGTGAAATCAACTGTTCTGAACGTTGTGATGAAAACTTTTGTTCTTGCTATGGTCCAATGGGTCCCATGGTGAGTCAGATTTCCAATTTTGTTCGCCATCCACTAGGATAATATGGCTATTTATAACAATAATAATAGTCTTTCATTTCGCTTATTCACAATAAGTGTCCAAATTACTTTTTGTTGTGCCCGGTTAGTTCCTATCGCATCCATGTTTCTATGGAACGGTGGAGAATAGTAACTCCCTAATAAATATTTGTACTTTTGGCATGAATAATGGATTTTTATAAGTACCACAGTGTACTAAAACTGCGTTATAAAAGTAGGCCTAATTGATTTCGCGTAGGGTGTCATTAAAACCAAGGAATTTTCCTATTTTAGGCGGCTCAACCCATGTCCAAATCTTTCAAACCCAACTTAAAGCACTGAATAGATGTTTAACGGACAAAAAACAAAAAATTAAAGTTTTTTGTTGATAGTATCATCTTTCGGCCAATATAGTCATTTTTATACAGTGTTCATGAATGCCTAAGAACATTGTTTTCAAAGTTGACGAAATGGTCAGAATTTGGATAAATTTATCTTTTGGATGCTTGGAAAGTGAAACAAATTGTGTAGTGGTCTTGAAAATTCAGCGCAAGATTTCCCGGGCAATCTTCATGTTCGATAAACTATACCAGTCAAATGACAGGGAACAAGGGGAGGGGGTCTCAAAGAACGAAGAAACTCCAACCGGCATAGTTGAGCTCTGGAATCATGAAAACCCCATTCAACGCGATCCTCGCCTCAGAACTCGGGCCATAAGGTGAATAGGAGGAGACGCTTTCTGTGTGGTCCCTCAGGATGTGCGAAAAGCGATGTTCCACCGATACTGATGACGACTGAAACAAACTGTCATTCGGCTTTGCTCGGCTTGCTCTCAGAAGCTATTTGTCATGTCATTCCAACCGCCCCAGCTTAGAATCAAAATCGACTGACACACAAGTATGACTCATCTCATAACCTGTGACGTAACCGAAAGTGGTTTAACTCCGTATCATAAAAATGCTTTTCTGGGTTGGTTTTACGAAACCACAAAAATATACTCTTTCCCTTTCTTAATCCCTGTGTAGATAACAACCCTTCGATCTAATCATTTTTCTGACTCCAAATATTATCGCTAAACGTTTGCAAGCACCATGTACATGTAACTGTATTAGCCAGAAGATGGAATTGTTAAAGACAAGCTTATTTGTTCTCGAAACCGCAACTAATGTCTTCAGAAAACGTTTATTTTGTGTGCAGTTCCACTAGGGATTAACCAGTTCACTCGATTCATTGTGACTGCACAACAAGGCTGAATCCGTGTAGATAAATCAGCGATTTTGTGTTATTCTGATTGCGGAATTTGCCATCCATCTGACATTTGAACCTTCAAAATATCGGTTGCAACTTCTGCGAGAGCGACCTACGAGCATCAAAGCACAAAGAGATAAATAAATAATTCTTTTGCCGTTCACCAAACAATGAATTATTGCGCCAGTTATTGGAGAACTATGGGATGGGATAGGGTGGGGCCGATGTCAGTGGCATGACGAAAGAATGGTGAGGCATGTATTTCCGTGTGCTCGTAGAACAACCGGGCATCCCAGAGAAAGTTTATGCGGCGCAGAACATCCTGACCGAGTGTGTGCTTAGTCCGAACCAACAACCGATGGAAGGTTGAGAGAGTTGACGGGAACATTTTTCCGGTTAGTTTTAAATCGGCAGAAAAGTAATTTTTGTGTTTTTGAGCAAGAAGTGCGTGGCTGGAATGTTGTCGCCGAGAGTGTGTTATTCCTACATCTGTTGATCTCGCCTGAAAGCACTCTGTCGGTTTATTCCGACCTTCCGCACCATGTGTAACAAGTTGAATCTTGTATTTTTTTTCTAGGCAATTCCAATTGATTTTTGTGAGTCTTAGGATCCGAATAAGATAAAAAAGATCGTTCAACGGAGTTGGGATGGCTTAAGCGACCTAGCTGCTCTGTAATTGGTCTGGCTGACTGGGATCTGAATTCTTTCGTTGTCGGTCTAAATTCATACGTGGCCAGCCTCAGATTGTCCGCTTTTTCCTCCCTGAAATATTGTGCCACTGTTCTATGGATAATAAAAGTATCAGAATAACGAAATTCGCAATAAAGAAAGATGTCCACGGTTCATCCCTTGTGACTTGACAAATGGCTGCGAATTGGGTGGCGCAGAAAGAAGTCAATTTCGTTCTTAGTCTGACTTTTATCTGCCATGTGAAATATTTCTCAACCGTCAGTATGAAGCATATTTAGATTTAATTGATAGGTGAACTGCTACGTTAGAAATATGCGGAACTAATCTCGATAACTATCTTCATGTTCCATTGCTTTTATCTGTTGCTTTTTACTTGATTAGTGAAGTGAATTGTTATGACGGATCTGGAAAAAATCAGATTTGGAAAATAATTATCTTGTAGTTGTATGAGAAAAAGAAAATCAATTTCACTCACGGCCTCATCTTGCTCCCAAATTGAAATTTTTCTTTTCGCTTTCAGGGTGATCCGGGACCTCGGGGATTTCCCGGACCGGCAGGACCAAAAGGCTATCCAGGTGAACCCGGCCCGGTTGGCCTAAAAGGTGAGAAAGGTGATCCCGGTGCCGATGGACCAGATGGACCAGTTGGAGATCGCGTAAGTGCTTCAGACCAGCTCTTGACTACCTCTTGCCGGCTGAAATTACGGAAAAGTATGTGAGAGAAAAAAAAATCAGGTTTGGCTTGTTAGTTTGTGTTAGGGTGTATTTACCAGGAATTAATGAAAATGTTACTGGCAACTGCTGTCGTATTTTTGACAAAGGAAACTTATATTAACTTACGTCATGGAAAAGTAACTTGCTTTGAATTTTAGTTTTGTACCTTCACAATCACTCAAATCCATTTTTGGGGAGAATGCCAACCAGTGAACTTAGATCTCATATGTTTTTTGTATCACAATGTTTTGGCTTGTTATAACCTTATTTCGTCATTTTTCGTAGCAAATTCGTTGACAAAGTAGGGATGGTCCATTTAGTTGAGTCGGTCATTCACCGACGATTGATTTCCGGTTTTGTGTGTTTACCAATTCACCTGCTCTCGTGTAGCCGGTTACATCGATGGTACAAGTCAATAATTGACTAAGAGGGTACAAAAAACCATCCTATATAGCCGAACCTCTTTCAAGGTTCCATAATGCAAAATAATTGTCGACACAGAGCACTCAGTGGAAATCCATGAGTCATTTCGAATCATCGGTCGAGACCGATGAATCTCTCGATTTAGATCTGATGTCCCAAATAGACCCTCGAGGAGGTGGCTATACGAATACATCACTTCGACCAATGAGAACAAAAATAGTTCCACAAACTAAAACTGTTATACCTACAAAGTATGACGTAATTAAAGACCCAACAAACAGTGTAATTACTGACAAAACCATGCGGTAGCACAGAGGATCATTCTATTCTGAGAGACAGTTACCCTGTCCGTGTTTCGGCCAAACGCGTGAAAACGATTGTCTTATTCTACTTTTTGGTTCATAACTGCATAGAAGCTTGAAATAAATGACTGAAAAACAAATATTATCCTCTCCTGTCTTCCCAACAAAAATCAGGTGTGACGTATTCCCTGAAACCGATTATTTTGTTACTCTGGGCAGTACAACCTCGTGGATTTTTGTTTGTTCTACACTTTTGTAACCGATTCCATTTTCTACTATGCTAATTGTATCATTACCGGACTCATCGCCGTTTTCTTCCCTTATTTAGGGTCCTCCTGGAGATTTCGGCCAGCCTGGAATTCACGGTGAACATGTAAGTGAATCACTTTTAGTTCAGTTATTTGTGATTTCATTCGAATCTTGAGGTTTCCACTTCATACACCTCTATTCAAACGACAAACGGGATGATAAAAGAGTCATATACTTGTATACGCAGAGAGGAATGAGGGAGTTCTTGTACTGTGAATTAATTGTACTGGGAATGTGAACTATCAATTTTCCACATCCCGAACTTTTATAATCGGCAGTTGTACGCTCAAACCACTGGACTCAAACAAGAAAACGCGGACGTCAGGTGGTACTCAGTGAAGTGTGTATGTTGACAATAATATTCACATACTTACAAGACAATCATGTCAGAAAAGACCAGTCAGAAAGTAATGGAGTGCAGTGGGTGGCATTCGTGTGTGTGTGTGTGTGTGTGTGTGTGTGTGTGTGTGTGTGCCAGTCTGTTTGTGAGCACAAAGAATGGTTGGTCAGTTACAAGAACGCAACTGGTTGGGCTCAGGAGCTGTGAGCTGCGAAACAACCGGCTTCAGTTGTTCAAACGTGTGCAAACATGCACAAGAGAACCTGGCTCAGTACGTGCAAGATCATGGGAACCGTGATTCAGCGTTCAAGTATGCTATAATCTGGTGCTAGTGGCAGTTGATCCGATTACAGTTCTTTTCAAAACGTTAGTGTCATCGCGACTTATTCGGTCTGTGCAAGTCTGTTCGGATAGAAAGGCGCTTTGTGTCGAATACAGCCACCAACCTTCGAGCGGTTAGTGCAAAGATGGTAGTCTGGGCTAAATTTCTTCTCAGGGTATAATTTTGAAAGAGACATTCAGAAAACGCACGACAAAGCAAGCAGTATAAAAATGGCCCATAGGCCTGGTAAGATGTAAACTTCCAGACGAGAAAAACCAAACCGCACATACTGACAGATGAACAATTGTGACAAAACTCATTGTGTGTACTATGCTCAGATTGATGATCTGACTTTCCAAGGTTAACCTTTATGACAGTTTTCGGTCCTTTTATCATTGAGCTCGCCAATTCAGTGATGGAATCACTGATTCGTCCACGCTATGCTGCGTGACACATCTTCTCCGAAAATCGATTTAGGGAAAACTACAGTCAGTTGATACTCCAGCATGAGAAATAGTATATCATAAGACCACAAATCGGTTGTCTTCGATGGAAACCATCTCGAATGTATTTTACTATCTGACCTGTTTTAACCAATAATCTTTGACATTTTCCTTATTCTGAACTTCAAAGGGTCATAATTTTTTTGAAGGAATTATCGCAACTTCACATAGGAGAGTCAAAGTGACCAACTAAACAGGCTGACCGAGGAGGTCTTATCATCGCAGACATTTGTTACCAACCACAATCCAAATAATGCGGTAATGAAATAGGTCTTTCCGCTAGTTTGATTCCAGTTAACTGATCTGCCTCCTATAGAATGCAATATTTCCAAGGTAACTCAACTCACATTTCATTGCTGACTTGGTCAAACAGCTGGTTTGCCACATTATTGAAAGACAAATGATAAAAGTCACTGGTGTATTTCCCCTTCCAAAATAATTGATTGATTGATTGATTGTCTTGCTTGCCTTCGGATTTTCGCCATCTGCAGGGTACCAGCGGAGAACCGGGAGAAAAGGGTGCGAAGGGTATTCCTGGATGTCCGGGAAATAAGGTGAGTGGTTATATTTTATCAATAAATACTACCACGCACAATGAGCCCCATAATTTCGCTATTCTATTCATTATTTGGTGCATATTTGTCAAGTGTGGGTTTACTGTCCGATGAATTTACTGAAAATCATGTCAAAGCATGACCATATGTTTGTGACAAGTTGAATAATCAGACGGATAAAGGTAGGTGTGGTAGGGATCAGTTCCCACATCGGGTGTGACCGAAGTTTCTCTCCAGATCGGATGTGTTGCTACACTTTCTCAATTCAAGTGATGAATACTGGTTGATTCGTTGGTAATTCCTTCTGTAAGCAGTCAGGCTCCAAGTTTGTTCATTGTACCGGATTCCATGTGCCAGTGTAATTTGGATGGATGAACGCTATAATCCACATGGGAAAAAATCGGAAGCCTTCCGGTTTTGCCTCACTGGTCCGCTGGTGGGACACACGCGGTAGTGAAGCCTGGGTGGAGTTCATGTGCAGGTTTGAATCCCCTCGGGGTCGGAGTCTTTCAGTATTCTGGTAATTCCTCAATTTGCCAAGTCTGTCAAACCACATTTTATGACACTTTATAAGTGTTGTTTGGCTTACCTGCGCTATTTTGTGATGTCTCAAGGAGGTAGGCAAAAGGAATGAGAAAGCACACAAAGCAAAATGTTAGTGTGCTTCCGGATTTGCGTGACCCTCGGATTCATGCAGTTTGGCTTAAAACTTGCCCTGCAGTTAAATGCGAGTTATTGAGTGCAAGGTGTGTTCCGTCCCGCCGCTGTAGCTCGATTAAGGAGACTTTTCTGCTTTCGAACAATCTCAGCTTATTAGCGCACAACACACTGTTTATATAGGAGGAAGCAGTCACTGTCGCTGATCATTGCAATATAAACTAACTGATTCAAACTTGTATCGGTTAAATGCTGATATGGCAAGATACTTCTTTGGCGGGAATCTGTCCTGTTCCTATCGATCCGCTACGTTGTCTTCTGCAAATCCGCTGGTTCAAGCACTGACCTGGATTCTGACGTGGCGACTACTAACGAGAATCGGCCGTCTATTGACCGTGAGTCAGCACATTCTCCCACAAAGTGAAAGAAACCAAGTATTTATGGATAACACGCAATAAACTAATCTGATTTCGAGAACAACTAGTGAAACCGGAAAAACTACATTAGGCGGATCTCGTCACCCCAGTCGGCCATGTGCAAATCTACCTAATGCAATGTAGACAAAAATATGAAATAACGAAAAAACGCAATAAACACCTGTACGAATATAAACTCACACTCTCGAAGTCCGGTTTCCGGAGTGGTTTGGTTCACCAACAAATCAAAAATAGCGAAAATTTTGTCGCTGCGACTGGTCACTTCGAAACCACTTGTCATTTTGGACAACGGTCGCATTACAACATCTAGCACAAACGACTCGAATAATAAATACGATAGTCAAACACTTATGTAAATTGTGTTATATACATCACGTAGTTACTTGCGAGTAGTGTGTAGGATTGATGAATATTTGTTCAGCTGACTGTCCTTTGGACTCTACGTTACACGCACAAACCTCAGGTCATTCGACCAATCTGAGATTTGTGCGTGAAAGGTTGAGTCCGAAGGACAGTCAGCTAAATAAATAAATAGTGTTAGTCAGATAAAGCAAGTTGATTTTTTTTACCGGTTAGAAGTACATCAGTTTCTTCTTGGCTCTGGAAACACCGATCCAACTTTTTCAGTTTGTTCAACCATCAACTTTGCATCTGTCACTCAGTGCAAAGATACCCAAATCAGAATAAATTAAAGAGTAGAGAATTATTATCCAGGCTATAAGGAGGTATACCAAAACTGTTTTGACGAACGCAGTTTCCGAATTTAGGCACGCTTCTGATTCTAAAAATCGTTGGTTAGGTTGATCCCAACCAAGAAACCCAACACGTCCGCTGCAATCATCTGTTTGTCTACACCTTTCCACGAATTCATAGTATAGCATTTCAACCCTTTTTTCATCATCCACCAACATTTGTGAACTGTGAACACGGTGGATATTTGTCAGATAACTGGGCAAACAATTGTCTAGACAGTCATACAATCTTTGTTTTTCTCACTAAGTCAATCCGATCTTTCCCTAACATATCCATCATTGATGACTCGAGAAGACCATTCGAGCTGCATAAAATATAAGCGTGAGTTCATGTTTTCATCGATTTCAATTCTCCACTAATTTACCCCCTCGACCTTCCACACATAGGGTGATCCCGGTGATGCAGGTGATATGGGGCATCGAGGTGTTGACGGTGAACGAGGCCCTCCTGGTGAAGATGGTGAACGTGGTGATGTGGGAGACTCTGGTCCGGGTCGAAGGGGAGCACCGGTAAGTGTGGATGTGAAACGGAAAGTGAGGCCTCTCAATTCGTCTGCCATTAGAACGGTATATACCAAAACATTGATCAGTGTCTCCTTTACTTGAAGCAACTTTCTTTGTTTTTTCTTATTCAAGGGACCACGAGGAGACCCGGGTATGCCTGGAATGAAGGTCAGTCCTTTTTCCTGTAAATATTTCATTCCAGTTCTGTCTTCAACTGAAGCCTGGTATAGTTGCTGATTCATTCACATTGCATGATCGTTCGGAAATCCTACAGTAATTCTGACACTTCATTCTTTGTGTTTCTCCTTATTTAGGGTGATATGGGACCTATAGGACCGCGAGGTGATCCTGGTCTACCTGGACCGGAGGGAGATCGAGTGAGTGTGGCATTTTTTGGTGTATGTGTCCGTTCTCCTCACCGACCCCCGAAACACGGTCCCTGAAGGGTGCACAAAACAAATTCACACGTATTCCATTCTCTGATTATACTGTTTTGATTAATCGGAGTGAGTAGGACCAGTTCATTTCTGAAAACCGTTCCACTGAAAATGATAATTTTTACGCCGATTCATTTTTCTAAATCTGCCTTGAGCAGAAATGAAATATGAATCAGAAGACACTATTTGAGTTTTTCGGTTGTCAGACGAAGTTTTCCAGCTTCCTTGACCGCATGCACATGTTAAAGGGAATTCCAGCGTCGCTTATAAATTCTGAACTCGATGGGGAATGATAAAGACCTGTTAAGATTCCCTGAGAAACACTCTAGAACCAACGAATTGAGAACAATTGTCTCACAATTTGCTGCAGATAGCGGACCTGAGGTCCAGACTGTCAAGCTGGCGCTCCAAGCTCGTTCTCACGCTGAGGTCACCCGGCAATCAAAACTCATCCCACATCAAAAGCCTTAGACAAATGGTTTGTCGTTGACCCGGACATTGTCTTAGTCCAGCTTATGACTACAAATGAACTATGTTACAGTTTCTAATAGAAACCTGATTCACCTTACATTCGTATCCTATCTGTCTGACTGGGGACATTTGACAGGAACGTGCAACAGAAGTTTGAGTCCCGATCGGCACAACACAGCAAACTCATGTCAATTGAAACACCATTTTTATGATTTGTTCTAGCTCCCGATTTACAACTTATCTGGAAAAAAGAGATTTGATCAACTGACCACTCTCTTCTAATCACCATGCTTTTTCCTTCGCTCGTATCAACAGGGTGAAGATGGAAGTTCAGGCCCAATGGGAGAACCTGGTGATCCGGGTGAATCTATTATTGAATCCCAAACCCCGGTGAAAGGAGTGCGTGGTGAACCTGGTGATCCTGGCGATCCCGGACAGAACTGTACAGTCACCATGCTCGATCCGGAGAGAAAGGCACTGATCGGACCGCCTGGTGATCGGGTACGTTTTTTCTTGCGGGTTCGCCTATCCCATTCTTTGACTGGCTAATTATTTCGGTGTACTATTCAAGGAAGGGTTCAAGGTGAAATGACTATTTACTTTTTTCATTAACTTCACAAATGGGGAATTCCTGCACTGTGATATTGACTTGAAGGTATTCAGTTTCGGTGTAGTCAGTGTCCATCTGTTGACAGGACCTTGTTCATATGCCGTATATGCATTTATCAATTGCGTTGGTGACCAGCTGAAGTAATTCAAGATATTTCTAAGATTTTATTTGGCCCATGTTGAATCACTTAGTGCGATAAAATGAAAACCCCAGAATCTTTGGGATTCAAGTCAGTGTGATAGAATATAATAATTAATATTAGTACTGAAAAATGTGACATGTCAATAGCTGTACAGTTCCGCAGTATTTATTATACATTATTGTTAAAATTCTCATCATCCAATGTAAATGTACCGGATTGGGCGTTTCATTGATGCTATCTAAATTTGTCCTGCGGGAGTACGCTACTTCATAATTCTTGTAACCAGTGACTAACTCTTCCTTACCAAGCTGCGTCGAAAACTGTCTCCCTCAAAGTGCCCATTACGCGTGCAGATATCATCAAAACCCGAGTGGTGATCGATTTTCATTGTGAATGAAATTTATTTCTAAACGCTTGCATATTACACCTCAACGTGATTGTGAATCTTGCCCAAGGGATCTAAACTTATGTGATGTCAATAACACGGCAGTTTTACAAGCAAACGCCCTGTTACCCGCGGTAATCGAAACGTCGGCTGATCATAATTTTTCTACCGACAACGCTGTGTTATAAACATTACTTTTTTCTCGCTTAACACACCACATGGCGCATCGTTCTTTCGATACACTCCGAACCTCGTTCGGACCTAACATACTGAACCTAAATTTACAACAATTCTAGTACTTATCTGTAATCAGGCAATTTCGCGCGTGGCTAGCTGTTTAAAGTTCAACTCTGAGGGTAAGAGTTCCATGTGCAGATAAGTCCGGGACCTTCACCTGCGTACTGACAATGTCACCTTGACCAGTGACAAAATGTTTGCAAACTAAATGCCAAGCTCAACGGCCAGAAGCTATTGAAAAATTCAACTCTATTCACTTACGAAACATTAGTCTCATCATGTCTTTTGCGGGATATTATAAACGGAGATAAGCAAAGTTCCCATGATTTCCCATTTATCCCAAACCCTGTGCAGGGCAAACCAGGACCGAAAGGATATCCGGGACCCAAGGGTGCTCAAGGGGACCGAGTAAGTCAACAAACTTGAACAATGTAGTCGCCAGTGTTCAGCCGGTTAGGGTGGCTATGGGTTCTGGTGTCGCCTATTCGTCGGAGAGTTTATTGTTGTTGGGTGAATCTTAGTAATTTGTTTTTTACTAAAATCCTTGATTGATGAGGCGGAGCTGACAATTTCGATGGTCCATTGCTAGGTTATTCTATATACAGAAAGCTGTATCAGCACTACACGAATAAAAATCCTTAAAAATACTGTCCAGATTTTTCACAAGGCTTATCAAAAATTAACAGCCGGTCCCTAGTCGGGCTTGGCATCCGGCATACAAGATTGAGTCCCACAAACGCCCAAGATTCCTCTTAATGTCTTTTCTGATATCTCTACCGTCGTCTGAGCCCAATTGTGTGTTAACGACAACCTATTGAACCGTTGATAGATGATTTCCCATCCGTTTAGTTTACTTCACCACTATACTGCCTCGATATTTCAGTCTATAGTTCCACGGGTACTCTGAACTACTTTATTTTTCCTCCTCTCATGCACACGGGAGAAACAGATGAATAAAGCTTTAGAGATGAGAAATGAATTACAGTGATAGGAAACCGGTGTGATCAGTCCTCGAGCATCATTTCAACTGTGAGTAAAAGGAAGAACTGTCCAGTGATGGTTAAGCTGTGGAACGTTCGAAGCCTCCGAATGAGGCTTCCCAGCTTAGCTGGTAGAGTACACGCGGCAGTGAACCGCGGGCGGCGTCCGTGCGTGATGAGTTCGTACCTCACCGGGGCCAAACAAGTTCCAGCATTTGCATCAATGAAACACTTGTCCTTATCTGCCAAACCGCAGTTCATAGTGGAACAACTTTTCTACGTTATCCAAAATAAGGTTCAAGCATGGGAGAGTAGATTTGGATTGCATAGGACAATAGCAAAACTGCGGGGAACCAAACTGACAGCGCTCACCCATACCGAGGTTTCTCAATGTTTCACAGCACACGCGTTAAATAAAAACTCCAACAAAAGAATTGAGTCACTTTGTTCCATGGATCTTGAATAGAATTCGTGCGAAGCTAAACTGATCACTCTCATTTTTCCCCTTCAAAAATCACTAGGGTCATGATGGAACAATTGGTGACCCCGGAAACAAAGGCGAACCTGGACGTGACGGAGCGCCTGTGAGTTGTTTTCATATTTTCAATTTTGTTTTTTGTTATCAAAATTTTGGAGAAATACTCAAGTGTTTCTATAGCACTTTAATCTAATTAAGGTTGTGTTATCATGAGCTCTACCTTCGAAATGTTCAATTTTAATTATGCGGTTTCTCATCACGCTCTTTTGATGACGATACCGTTTGGAATAAGCCGATCATCCCGGTCGAAGTTGACGTATGGATCTTATCAGTTGTGAATTAACCTATCATTATTAATTTGTAGGAAATCCGAATCATACCTACTTTCTATCCTTTCGATTCGTGCGGGACCTATTATCATCGACAGTCGTTGTTACGTAGGTGCTTTGCACCATAAGTAGACCTACTCACCGTTTCCATCATGTTGCGTGATGGTGGCGGTAGGTAGGGCCTTAATGTCGCCCGGTCATAGGCCAGGCCTATTATGATATTTTTCAGCTCATCACAAGTTTTACGATTAGGCTGGTCAGTTTTTTCCATAATAGTGAAGTGAGGTGCGCATCCTGCAGTTCTCAATGAACGGCCGTGAAACAGAAAACAAAAAGCGTTTAGTTTATTGCATTTCTATTCAGACACTTAGAAAATCTATGCCTACCTGGAACCAATGCTCTATGGGATAACAGAACAAGCGTGTAAACTCTCTAATGTTGATTTGTTCTGAAAATACGATTTCAATCGATAATACTCTTGATATTTTATCCATACCGTACAGAGTGATGCTTAATTTTTCATACTTTTTACAGGGCCCGAAAGGTTTCCAAGGCAACATGGGTCAACCGGGTTTGAAGGTGAGCTAGTACTATCGTTTTCCACCATGTTTTTTGGTAATTTCTGAACTTGACTGATCCCTGATCTGAAAAGGTAAAATCCTATTCGTGCATACAGCTTGTATATAATATGACAAATTTTTTGCTCGGAAAACTTGAGGAATCCTTGAGTTTGTACGTGCCGTTTGAGTCCATAGGGTTCTGTCTGACCGAGTAACCCCCCGACAGACATACACCACTTCTACTGCCTCTCATCAACTTTCTCATCGTTCCTATTCTACCCGTTTAGGGTATTGCTGGCCGAGACGGTCTCATTGGTGAACGTGGCCTCCCCGGACCCAAAGGTAATCCTGGAGATCCCGGTGAAGACGGTTTACGGGGTCCATACGGTGAACCAGGAGAGCCAGGCGTAAGTTTAAGTGTTTTGCTATAATCTCAAGCGATTCTGTCTCACTTTAAGTTACACTAAAGCCTCTAAAATGTCGCATCGGTAGGGTGAAGAAAGTGTAACATTGTAAAATAGGGCTACATTTCAGAGTTTGGGTATTTTATTATGACTAGCATACTATAAGTAGTAGACTTGAGTTTGCCTTCAAAAGTTTGATCTATACAACTATAAATAAGCCACCTCGAGAACAACAAATAGGCAAGGAGTTTCTATCCTTACGGATAGCGGAAAATGCAGTTCAACGCCCTGAGCCTGAATCAAACCGGCGACATTCCTCTTATCACGCAGATTCTTTACTGGCTGAACTATTGCGGTACAGCCAGTCGGTTGCGAATAACACAAGCGCATATCCAAAGATAAGAATTTGTGTCCGGAACTCTTCGTTGTTCAATGCTACCCGAAATCGACAACATTAGTCGAATAACAGTTGTGAACTATGCTTTTAGATAGTATTTGTGGTTCTTTATCACTCAGATGAGAATATGTTTTGCGTAATCCGGTTAGCCCTAATCGAAAAAAGGCCTTTCCCATAAGGTTTGTTTATGATAGACGGTTTCCACGGAATGTTGCAAACTGAACAATATATCATTGACATATCAGTTCTAACGATAAGTTTAACCAACTCCTAGGTAATGGTTGACCTTTTTCCACACTACCAAATCCGTTCTGAATGTCAAAATACTGGGTTTGTATGCCCAGCCAGACCAGGATACCCATTTGAAAAGTGCTTTTGTATCAGACTCTGAAAGTGGTAAACAAGACGAGAAGCTGCACGCGAGCAAACTTATTTACTCCGTATAACCGCAAATACAAATCAAAATTTCTATCTAGACGAGTTGAAAAGCAGATTGATACTGTCTCTCGGAGGTACCGCGGGATATCTCGTGGCTTTCCCCAATCATATTTGTGACATCCGTCGCTCCGCGTTTAATCTGATCACCTAATGTATGCATTTTATTTCGAACTTTGCCCGCGGAAGACGGATGTAGGCTAGTGATTGACGGACATCATTTTACTCTCTGTATGCGGTCCAGAATCAGTTTGAATATTAACCTTGTTTAGAAAGAGCGTCGGAATTATACACATAGATTAAGCGTTAAATTATCCCGTCGATAATTGAAAAAGGTCATCTTCTTTTACCGTGAGCAATTGACATCGGTCATGATGAAGTGCTGAATACAGGGTTAAATGGAAAGTAGAACTAGCTGTTTTGGGTTTGAAAATTCGAATTCAAAATCGCTGTGGTAACGCATACCAATCAAAATCCAAGCTGTTCAGAACTTCACTGAGTGGTCAACAAAGCTCATTCTAGTTAGTTTGAACACAACCATTCTGTGGTATAGAGGATTAAATCACCCAAATTCGCTAACTTTCCTACTTTTATTTTTACGCGGCTATCTATTGCGGGAGAATGATCCGGTTTTATAGATGTATGCACAAAGATTCTTTGGGATTCGATACGACGTCGCTTCCCTTGAGTCACTCAGGTTTTTGTTCGAGGTAGCACCCGTAGCCCGTACAGAACAAAGTACTACTTGTCGGGAAGTGGGGAAGTTGTGTGTTGACAGTCAGTAGCCAATCGAGCGGATCATAAATCTTTTAACGGCGGTCTGCCAGTCAACGATACCCCATGCCTCCTAGTGAATCTGGGCAGCAGGTAATAGGAAATGAACTTATTTAGTGATAGGCCACGATTTCGCACGCCTTATTTCCGTCTATGAGCTTCTGAATTTCAACGCCGCTGATCGTTTTCTATCGCTTATTCGGTAAGGCTTTGCTCACTTATTTATAGTAAACAACCCACGCGGCGACTCTCTCATCCGCAACCTAGAGACTCAATCGGTAGCATCCAGCTATGCTCTCTATCCTTGCCGGGAAACTCACAACAAATGTGGTGTGACCAGAATTAAAAATTCACTGTCTGTGACCCGCTTCTAATCTGGGGTTTCAAGTGTCAGATGTAGATCAGAATTATCAATGAAGGCCATTCAGTCTCAGCAGGGATTAGAGCTTAAAAGAAACGAACCAAATATGTGAGGCCAGAACTCTTCACGACGTGCACATTTGTACGTTTACTTTGTCGTGCAACTAAACAGACAAAAGTCATCTGGAAAAAATAAGACGTCAGAGATGAAAGGGCGCTACTTCATGCAGTGTTGACGCAAACTAAACCGTTGGCAGTCAGTCCTCGGATGGTCTGGTAGCAATGTGTGAGTGACTCACAATCCTTCACCTCGGGTTCAAGCCCCACTTGGGCCTCGGTGGATTTTTACTGTTGCTGATGATTCCTAACAAGCAGGATGAAACTGTTCCGAGCTGTGCCCTTTTGGTTTCAAATTCTAGGAGAAGCATTGATAATGCGTGATGTGTCGTTTTGTAAACAGCTGAAAATCTCTCACCGCTCAAGTTTTGCATGAGGGAGATATCCGTACTTCATTATTTCGATCAGCACTCCGCAAAAATTCATCGCCAATCAACGATGAAATTCTACTGAAGATTGGGTTTCTCCATATTTTAGCCAAATTATGAATAGCTCTTCCCTTTTATCTTTTTGGTGTGCGCATAACGGTATTCCAAGGTGATGACTGGGGATTCTTTTTTATGATATTTCAATGAACTATCTTTCATTGAAATCGGAAATGCATTTATTCAGTAAACAAGTAACAAACTGTTCTCACGGTTTAATTATTCACAGCGAACCACTCATTCTATGCGTATTTTGAAAATAATTTCGGTCATTTTCATGAGCTTCTTATTGTTTGTAATTTGTATAGGGTTCTAAAGAATGTACTGGAATTTTGCCCGGCCGCCCCGGACCACGTGGTATGCCCGGTTTACCGGGTAGTAAAGGTCAGCCTGGCTTGCCCGGTGTTGACGGTGATCGGGGTCTAAAAGGTGCTATCGGACCGCAAGGACCAATGGGTGATACGGGTCCGGATTGTCCCATTGGACCACCCGGCAGACCAGGACCCAAGGGTTCTCCAGGTAAAAAAATATCTGTCTGAGAAAATGTCGGTTTCGATAAACCCTAAACAATCATCCCGAAATTCCTTGGAATTACCTTGATATGCTAGTAATTCATTATTATTATTATTATTATTATTATTATTATTATTATTATTCTTATTATTATTATTATTCATCAGCAGCATCATCACCATCATCATCCGAATCAAAATCATAATCTGAACGATCGTCACCACTAAAAATGGAATTATTCCTTTTATGAACTGTTTTTGTTATTTACCGCTCCCAGCAAACTCATTCTACTGCCTTGGGGATCTGTACAAACATTCGTACAGAGACCATATTGTTACAAGACTATCAGCTTACCACCGAACATCCACAGAGGCACTGTATGACACTTTAATTCTTGCTAGTAATTATGATTATCACAACACAGACAAGCCTCGTTGTCATTTCCCTTTTGCGTCGTGGCTTTTTTCTCCTCCGCTCATCATAGGAGAGCCCGGTAGACCAGGACTGGCTGGTTTTCCGGGGCGCCCTGGAGATGATGGTCTTCCGGGTGAGAAGGGCGAATCTGGTCGTGGAATACGTGGAATGCCGGGTGATCCCGGCGACCGTGGTCCAGACGGTCCTCCAGGTATGCTTCTGGATTATTACTGTCATTTCTCACCTCTCTGCATTTTTTACCTAAATTCTGAACCGAGGTTTTCCATCATTAGCATTACTGTCTCTGATTAAGCGCTTTTCTATTATTCCGGACTACGCAGTAGACAGTGTCGCCTATCTTACGAATTTCATGCCTTTCATGTGATTCATCAATGCAAGTAGTGAAGTGAAGGCTACCAGCTCTATGTAATAGTGCAATGGCCCCCTTTGCTGTGGTATCTGTTATCATTATTACGCTCTTACCTATGCTTGATATAAAGTTAGAAAAATCGCGTCGGATTTTTTGATATAAAGTGAACACACATTGGGCAAAATAAATTGCCAGTATAGAGCGAGTGGAAACGTCAAGGTGAGGACGCGTCGCACACCACTGAACCAGAAGCGTTAGTAATAAGTTACACAACAAGGGGGAAGGAGACCGTCTGAAAGGAAAATTGCCGCTCACGCTTGTTATGGACCACTGGGAAATCCTTCCAACTCAGATGGTGGACATTTCTTTTTAGCCTATTGATATTTATCGCATAGAGCTATTAGATGTACACTACAAACGTAATGCTTGGCAAAAGATTATCGTTTGATGCGCACAAAAGTAACTTCATCCAAAGCATTTTTTGACCGATTGAGGATTCACCATTGAGTTGGATCTAGTGATTTTTTAATGTGGTCGAAATAATCAAACTTCAAAAGTGCAACATTTTACCCAAATAGCATGCGAATTTATATAAAATTAGAACAGATGGCATATCCTAGCTTACCTGGAAAAGTAGACGCACACTCGGATGATTGAAAAAAAAAATCTATGTTTTCGTAATTCCAAACCTACTTTCTTTGATTTCCAAACAGATACTTTGACTGAAGCTTTGCTTGACTTCTTGTTGTGCCCCAGAAAACTTCCCAAACTGTTTGTCTGCACTTGATTAAGCATTTCGGTTATCGTCAACTGGCCAACCGTAGTTTTGAATGGATCCAACTGGTCAAAGTTGTTGTCCACACTCGGACTCTATACTCACGGCTCATTTGACGGTCTGCGCCTTACGAGCTGAGCTAACAAACTCGTTAGGGCTTGAGATATTTTGCAAGTCGGTTGTATCTGCACCCCAATTATATTTACACATGACATTTGCTCAATTGGCCGCCTACAAGTGGAATTCTCCACAAATCAACCAGTGTGTATCAACTGAATACACGCGCAAGTTTGATTAGGAAGTACGGTTTGGCCGACTTGACTAGAATTGAATTGACCCAAATGGTAAAAAATAATCACATTCAATTGTTAACTTGCAATTTCTCTTTTTAGGTCCCAAGGGCCCTAAAGGTGTGCAAGGTGAACGAGGACCGCCCGGAACCAAAGGTGCTGGATTGCCCGGTCCAATGGGTGAAAAAGGTGAAAAAGGTATCGCCGGTCTGATGGGCAAACGAGGCAAACCTGGTAGTCCAGGCCCCGAAGGTGAGTTTCTGTGGTATCTGGATCTCCCATGAATTAGTGATAAATAGCGGACATGAGTGAAACCACTGGATGATTAGAAGATTGAAGACAATGTGGAGTTTGCACAGCCCAAAAATGAGGAGCGAAATGTGGCAGTTTTTTAAACGTCCATAAAAGTACACACTTGAAATCAGAATTTGTGTCGCAAAGAAGCATTGGGATCAATTAACACGAGTACGCATGCGGTGGTTATGTGATATGGAAGTGGACTGTGTGTGTCAAACGATGGTTGTGCATTTGTTACAATTAGAAACTTATAAAAGCAGATTGAATGAGCTTGTGGTACAGTGAGACAAGTCAGACAGACGATAAAGTTACTAGGGCTTGAAGTTGTACTTAACGGCAGAATGCGAATGACCACAATAAAGCTTGTATCGGTAAATGAAAACCACTGTTTTACTCGAATTGTGAGTTAGGTTTTTTATCATTGTTGGTTTGGTTAGCACGCTTGTAAACGAAATCCATTCCCATATCACTGGGCTCCTCCATTTCATACTATAAATAAGTGCTTGTGAGATCATTTTTCTCTCTCGCCCAGCCTGAATATTCTCCGCCATGAAAGGCTTCCATTTGACCGGTGTGTTATTTGCAGTAATTATAAATAAGCGGTTCGTTCGTCTTTGTCTCAGTGTCAAAGATGCTTCATCATAAAAGTTCATCGTGATTTTATCTCATGCGCATCAGGTGAACCTGGCGATCGTTGCAGTCCTTGCAGACAGGGAATCCCTGGACAAAAAGGTGATAAAGGTGACCAAGGAATTCCAGGCACGCCTGGGCCACGAGGACGTGATGGCTCCAAAGGTGAACGAGGAGATCGAGGAGCCCCAGGCAATCCGGGAAGAATGGGTCCTCCAGGATATGAGGTAAGTTGCTAAAGCCATTCGACTCCTGATCTTTCAGACTCACTTGTTGGGCAGACCAACTGGTTGACAACGACAGAGCTACCACTTGTCTTTGTAATATACAATTCGTAACATAGGAAGCAGTTTTCTGACAACTCCTCTGAGACTGCAATTATACTCTAAACAACTTGTTTAGTCTGTTGTCCTTACATTAAAACTACTGGCGTTCACAAACTGAACTCAACTAATGCGTATAAGTAGCAGGAGATACATTTTACATAATATGATTCATCGTGCAGTATCAACGATCAACTCGCCAATGGAAACCACAGAAGCGTCATTGTACAGCTGCTTCACTCTTGTTAGGGATCATCAACTACAGTGCATATCCACCGAGTCCTCACTGTGACTCGAACTCGGGGTGAGCAGTTGTGAGTCGAACTCCTAAATACCAGGTTATCCTGACTGGCTCTCAACGATTTACTGGACACAGGACATCTTTTCGTGTGGTTAAACCAATTGATATTTGATAGTGGCGCTGACCTTTATTTCCAAGCTAATCAAGTGGCCTGTTGCCTATCTCATCTAGGGTGTTGCTGGTGAGCGGGGCATACCCGGACCGAAAGGTTTCAAAGGAGAACCGGGTGAGACGCGAACGGAATATCAAGGAGTGGTCAAAGGGCCCAAAGGTTATCCCGGCGTGGACGGTGTGAAAGGTCAGAAAGGCATCAAAGGTATATTCGGTGATGCAGGCGAGAAAGGTGATCGGGGCTTGGAAGGTCCTCCGGTACGTTCGATATTTATTCAATTGAAGAGCAAATTCTCCTTTATTACCAATAACTACTGTTAAGTCAAAATTAACTCATAAAGATATGGTCGGTGGTTGATTCCATATGAAAAAGTTGTTTTAATCACGGGTTTCCTACATATACAGTAGTCATCGATCGTGAAGCATTTCAGAATCTTCTTAGTTTATGTTAAGCTTCTTGAATTAAGTGAAAAGTACCACAATACCAGAGATTGATATGAATGTGTTCACGGATTTCTCCCATGTTGACTGATTCCATAATGCACTATGGGCAGTTGAACGTGTGTGAACTTGTTTGTCAGGGGAAAGTTATCTGAACAGTGTTAACCGAATTCGAAGGTATCAGATTCACCCACATTATGGACAGCCTTGTGGGTGAACCTCAATCGAAGGAACCATGAATGGTGAGAAATTCGTCAGTGTTATGATGAAAATATTTCGTAAATTTTATAATTTTCCAGGATGACTCAATGCTATGTTTCGCTAGAGGTTTGTGAATATTCTACCGCAAGAAGATTTGTCTGTTCATTGCCCACTTTTAGACTTGTTAAATTATGCGCAACTCAGAGGTCCAGTTCATTCACGTACCACTCAATAGCCCAGATCTAAGCGTTATCGGGAACATGTTATTTGTTCTGAAGAGAGAACTCAAAGGGTTACTTCCACACTGGACAGTCGAGTCAAAGTGGGTTAGGCGATACAGCTTTAGGTAAAGAAAATGTCTTAATAACAAGTTGGGTGGATTCTGCACCGAACAGACTAGCAAAAGACCTGAATAATAGACGCAGGCTCATTGGATTTTAGTTTCAGTAGACTTTATTTTCCCCTTACTATCTGGGTTAGTTCAATGCAAACCAATTTTGTTTCGTTTTCACTCTGAGGCTCATATTACGTCATGGTTAAGTCTGACTGGCTTTGGCTAAACTGGGGTTTCGTCTGAATTTCTAGCATATTTACTCATAAGACTTATTGATCTGGAACTATGCCACTACTTGCTGTTTACCATATATTAGGTAACTCTGCATTATTTCTGTCATGTGCCGCAGTAAAAAGTGTTTATCAGATGATCGTGTGCATCAATTTCGATTAGACCTACAGCTCGTATTTTCCCTGTCTGACGTTTCTTTATACATCGTTGATTGTTGAAGCTTTACGTTGGCGTATCAGTTAAAACTGTCCTCGTGCTTATGGGTTGTTCAAACAATACTAATATATATATATATATATATATATATATATATATATATATATATATATATATATATCAACGGTCTATGCTGATTGCCTTTTGAGTCATATTCTGATAATCTACTATCGCATTCGAATTTTCAGGGTGATCTTGGGATGCGTGGTCTCCCCGGACAAAAGGGTCCCAAGGGAATGTCTGGTGAGAAGGGCTTCAAAGGTCAACCGGCCGAAGTAATGATGGGTTTGAAGGGTGATAAAGGTACTCCTGGGCGACCTGGCCTTCCAGGAGAACCTGGTGTTCCTGGTATCCCCGGCAATTGTACGGTCAATGTGATACGTAGTGACAATATAACTGGTATGTGCTACACTTCAGAAACTTTACGTTTTCGACACAATTTCCTTCCCTTTTAAGTAGCTTGTGAAGAAATCACCTAACTGATTACTGCGGTAGGTGCGGAACGGTTATACCAGTAAAATATTACCTTTAACCCTAACAGCCAGTTTATCATAGTGTTTACAATGGTCCCAAAATATCTGAGATTCGGAGCCACTGTGCCGATTTTTGATCCTTCAGTTTCGTGTTTGAATTTCCCCATCACCGATTACTTTTCATTCGGCAACCCGTTATTGGTCGCGGCCGCCTTGCAGCAATATGACAAATTTGTCGTAGAACAGGTAGAAGAAAGAGAATAATTATTCGTTTACTTACGACGCCCAGATTAAGTTTTGACAGGCATTGATGAAAGATTACGATAAGTTATCTCGATTCCATTGAATACTCATCATTTGGAGATACCATCAGGTCCAAAAGTAATTTCTTTAACCTGTGAACGATAAACGACAAACGACCCTGGGAAACTTCTGAACAGATTCAAAATATGGAATCTAATAGGAAACTTGTCGGTCTGGCTATTCTTCAAAACCAGTAAGCTTTTATAAAAACCCCTTTAGTACCTGACTGGATTGTCCAGTATTTGAAAACTCGGTGGTGCTCGATTAAATTGAATATTTGCGCATTTTTCTGTTGATTTGAGCAGTTGTGAATCACTTTATTGAGAGTTTTACCAGCCCGTTATCACTACTGGATAAACACAAGTAGCCGCCTCGTTCGTTCTGCGAAAATGAATAAGAAAAATCGAAGGCCGTAACTTTCCTTACGAGTTCTCTGTGGTTAGTTAAGGTAAACGCTTACAAATAATTTTTTAAAATTTCGAACCATTCAAGTCACTTAGGTTTAGTTATGAATACATCCTACTCTTCTTCATGCCCGACTTTGCGTAAACAATCTCACTTGGTGACTGTATATTTTGATGAATGTTATTCTCCTCCTCAGAAATATACGCTTCCCTTCCACTGTATCCGCTGTTAAAGTCTCATATCTGATATTGATCGCCCATGGTCCCTTTTACCCTAATTCAGTGGAGAAAGGTGATCGCGGTGAGAAAGGTGAACCTGGTCCACGTGGTGACAAGGGTAAACCGGGTGGTGAAGGACCACCGGGCAAACCTGGTGATGATGGAATCCGCGGAGCAAAAGGTATTCCTGGTCGACCCGGACCACCTGGACCGAAAGGTGCTACAGGTTATCCGGGTGAGTCTTCTTAGCAATATGCACAGAACATTTGCTACTTCCGTTCACATATGTTCCGCGTTCAGTGTGAATGTTGGCAGCAGCTGCTCGATTCGCGCCGAGCTAGTTATTTACAATCTCTGGACCAGGATACCCACGTCTTGATTTATTGTTTATTATTTGGCCTATTTTTTAACCATTTTTGTGAAGGACGAAGGAATTTTGTGATTTGAATCGAGAAACCAATTCAACCCACAATTATATGAATTCAACGAGTGTGAACTGTTGCCTAAAGTAAAAATCAGATACAGTCATCTGTTTGATTCCTTTTTACATTCACCAAACACAAGGGAAGAAAACGCAAAAATGCGCGACAGATTCAATTACTACCCTTTGTCTTTATGGAAATGATCCAGAACAACCGTAAACTACTATTTCAGCTGGAAATCGCGAGAGATGCAGGAAACTAAGAAGAGATTGAGAGATAGTACCGCAGAGGCAATACCAATCCTCGTCAATGTGAAGCACAGAAACGCAATAAATAAGGAGTTGGAGAAAATTCACCTCCCACTGAGAATGAATAAAGTAATAAGTCCTTTGGGTAGCTGAAAAATAAGCCACAAGAAAAACCGTCTTCTAGCCTCAACAGAGAACTCCCCAGGTACAGAGTAATCAACTAATATTGTATTAGACTTTCACTGTCTTGCTTGTGGGCACGAAAGCAGCCCAATGTTTGGTTACTGGAATCCGTTTTCTGTTTAGGTGAACCTGGTGAACGTGGGGACAGCGGCGATCCCGGATTACCAGGCCCGGTTGGTCCAAAAGGCGACCGAGGAGCTCCAGGTCCAGTGGGTGACCGAGGTATACTTGGTGAGTTCCAAAAGTAACCTGAAATTGTTGCATGAATTTCAACTGCCACTGGAGAAAATAACTACTGTCTGCCCTTTGGAAGTAGCTGCTTCCGGATCTAATGATATCTTCTGTTTCCAACAGCCACAATGGTCGGTAAAACATTGAGAATCCCCCCTTCAGAAAATGAAATCACATTAACATGATACGGTGCGAACCATAAGGTGGAGAAATAAATTTCTAAACACTAACGGAAGTTCAAGAAACGCAAAAATAGAACTGAAAAATTATGTACTTAGTTGGTTAGTTACACCGGTTATTTAATTAATTGACTGGTTGTTTAGGTATTTGTTTGTCTGGTAAGTTGATTGTTTGTTTGATAAATAATGCCACAACTCAGTTAGTTAGCTATTCAGTCTATCTTTCTGTTGACTGGTTGGATTATTTATTTGTTTACAAGGTTAAATATAGGCTAATTGGTTAAGTTTGAATTTGGTAATTTAGCTGATTATTATGTCGATTAATTGTTTTAGTAATTATTTAGTTCGTTCGTTCTTCAGTAAGTTAGCTAATTAGTTCAATAAGTAGGTAGGTAAAACAAAATCAAGACTTATGTATCCACTAGTGCAGAGAGAGGGGGAAGTGGTTTGTGTGCACCAGTTATCTGAACCATTTCTTCAGGATATATGTGCTTTTCACTGATAATTTAGTTGCTGGACGAAATAATGTTCGCTTAACTTCATTTGCAAAAGCATAGCGTCCAATGTTTTAATATGCCGCCGAAATTTTATCTCACATTTTAGGTGCTAAGGGTGAGAAGGGCCCCGCTGGATTGCCGGGACTCGGTGAGAAAGGTGACCGAGGCATTCCCGGTAGGCCTGGATTTGCAGGACTCAAAGGAGAAAGAGGAGAACCAGGATTGCCGGGAGCCCAAGGAGACCCGGGTAAGTCAAGAGTATTTTATCTTATGTAAAAACTATAATACAAATTTCGTGCTTATTTCTGCGCACAGTTTCCATGACCACAGAAAGGCTCCACAGACGTCACCTTTAGAATTACATTCACAAGGGATCACGTAATAACCCCAAAATGGCATAACTTCTACACATGGACGAGGTATGAACTACTTCAAGCCTGGTGACAGTAGTTGGAAAAATCATTCTTTGGATAATTTGTACAGTCTGACGTCTTCCAAACACGTATCAAAACAAATAGGCTCTTCATGGCTATCATTCTTGATTCCAGCGACTGACAAAACTCATTCCAAGGATAATGGGAAGTTGTTGATGTGGTCAGTCACCACTCGATCACAGGGGTTGGTTTTATTGTACATCCCCTAGAAACCTGCAATTGTGTAACCATCTCGTTGTCAGCTCGGCCCACGCAGTAGGTTCTTAAAAGTTAAGTCCTGGAGATAAGAACCGGTTGAGATTTTTTGTTCTCTGCATTTGATCAAAAAAAAAAAACGCACGGTTGTCTGCACCACCACCCATGGAATGTGCCACTCATTTGGAAATCAAAATCAATCAACTGCTTACTTGCGTCCTAGGTATCCAATCCATATGAACGAAGTCATAATCTGATTGGGGATGCCGTCGTGTGGTTTGTATGCTTCTGTTCATCTTATTGCTTTCAGTTCGTATGAAGTAATCATGTCCATTATTGCTCCGTGATGGACTATAACTGGTGTTTAGGAAATAAACTACTTGCTTATTAAGTGAGCAGTACCCGTACTTCACCACACTATGAATTGGTAGAATACAGTTGGTTTGACAAACAGTTACTGGCACGTCATCGGTGAACCACCGGTTCTATGAGACATTTAAACATTCCTGACGATTCTTTCTGAACTGATCAAAATTTACATGCCCAAGTCAAAATATTCGAATTTGATATCAACTAGTATTTGTATTTGATCAGATTTTTGTGTAGACAGAAGTCTGCACTTCAGTTAAAAAATATTTTCACTTTGCGCCTCATCAAATCGATGGGATGAAAGAAAGAACGATTGCCTATCAAAATTATCAAGAAATTCGGCGGATACTCGTGCCCGGTTTGTGAGGATCCGGGCCAGATATGGAACGGTGGAGTTTTTGTAGATGTTAATTCGAGAGGGTATGGATCGAATGGAGGGACATGTAGAAGCGAGAGAGTTACATTTGGATAGATCACCGTGAAAAGAGTGAGTGCTATCTGCAAGGATTTTGTAAGGAAACTTTTCACATGCTGCTAGGTGTAGTTCACACAACTTAGCAGATAGTTCATTTAGGGATATGAAAGATATCCGATGGTGAATTTTGAAACCTTTCTTCAGTAGACAAGCAAAAATGAGAGGGGAACAGCAAAGTAAAACAGTGCATACACAGTGACAAACGAAAAGGGAAATAACACTCTGTTTAACATCAAAGTACCTAAGCTCTTGGATTTGGTAAGATACCCGGCGCGGTTTCTCCACACAGTTTGAAATGCGAGGTGACCACTTCAAATTTGCATCGACAGTGATTCCTAAGTATTTGACAGAACCCAACCTAGCTATTAGTTTTGTGGAGATGACAGATAGATCATAAGAATAGGCCGATTGAGAGAGGATAACTATGCTTCTAAAGCATTTGGGCAAATTTAAAGTTAAACCGGGTCGAACAGAGAAATCATGAGTATGGGACAGATTATTAGAAAAGTCAACAAAGTCCTGGGGGACAGAAACAGCTTGACAAAGGGCTATATCGTAGGTATACTTAAATAAATGTGCAGGACACTGAATAAAAGATCACTAATGTTGATGGAAAATAAATAGGGAGAAAGTACAACTCTTTGAAGCACTCCTGAGTTGTTCACCAAGGGTTTGGATGCTTTAGAACCTAGTCGGGTGCACGGAGTTCTGTTGGTAAAATAATCAGGCAGTCATGCTAATAAAGGTGTAGGACAGCCAAAAGCTTTCAGCTAACGAAAGAAAAGAGACCGCGGAATAAAATCAAGGGCAGATAAGTAATCTAGAAAAGCACGTCGCACAGACTTCGCTGATCCATTCAAGGGTTTTGTTACATTGTGGCCTAAGGAAGTGATAGCATCCACAGTAAACCTGTTCGAGTTATAGGCAAGCTGCAAAGGGTCATCGGGAGAGTCTATAAAAGAATTCAAACGTTTGAGAATGACACGCTTTGTAGGTTTGCGACCAGATGAAGTTAGAGCAATGGGATGAAAGCACTTAGCTATGACAACAGAATTACAAGGTTTGGGTAAAGAAACAATAGTGACTGGTCTCCAGCAGTCGGGAATAGAAAGTGAGCACAAAGATTTGTTAGAGAAAGAAGTAAATATATCGGTCAGAGCAACAGTACCATGCCTCAAAAGCGATGATGATAGGCCATCAGGATCAATGCATGAGGTTATTTTGGAGGTACGAAGAGGCCTAAATACTTCTTCCCTAGATAACGGGGTTATGCGGACGCCATCTCCTGGAACGAACGTAACTGGAGAGTCATTTGATAGGTGGGTAAATGCACTGTTGATACTGTCAACGCCCGCAACAAATTTCACTTATTTCGTTTTCTTTCCACACAGCAATCGAATACCCTGCTATAGTCGATTACTGTTGTGGCTACATAAGATTTGAATAGCATGCAGGAAGTCAGTGCGTTTAATTTCCTTCTTTACCGAAAGAGAAATGTGTCCTACTTTAGAATTATCCCGGGCTTTGTATAAATATTCTTTCCGCGTTCTTAAGGAGTGGTACGGCCGTTAGAGAGAAAGAGGATTTCTAGGGGGCAGCACATGTTGAAAATTAGATTAACTGTCCATACGAAAAGTTTGGCATTGTTACCTAGCGACGATTCGAAAGAAAACCAGGAAGATGCATGAGAAAGGGATTTCTGTTGGGGGAGCATGTTGTCATTTGAAAAACTTCGCAGACGGATTTTCTTATGGCTGGTCTGTCTGAAAGAGTGAGAAGCAGACCGGTAGTATATCTTAGGCCTCAACAGAAGCAGACGATGGTCACTGGTTGAAGCAGGTGCACACAACTTCAGGAAGAATAATTCAGGATGATTGGTGATAATTCTGTCTAAAACAGAGTTGCCTACGGTTGGTGAAATACAAAGATCGGTTATAAAATGACAACCACCAGCCTGGTGTGGAAGGCGAGTAATTAGCATATGAAACAATCCCCTTCAGTCACACATCTGTGGCACCGCGGGGTTGTCAGTGGGTCGATCACACGCAAAAGCTAATGCGTGTTGCCAGGGCATTGCCAGAATTGGCTCACCATCACTGTTCAGAAAAACCTATATATTCGTTAATGTCATCAAAATCTTGTCATCGTTTAAAACTTAAACACCAAATAAGATAAAAACACACTAGACACCTCGAGATCTATTCTAGTGGGATTATTTATTCCGCTCATTATTTGGCCAGAAAAATTTCAAGTCTTGGTGAGAATAGAAAAGGAATTAGAATTACCACGTTAGTATTAATTTCGACGACTATTTTAGTTGGACAAATCAAAGTAACAGGACAACTTTTCCATTTATATTTCGGTTTTTCTGTGCGCTTTTTAGGACCCGATGGATTGCCGGGATTTCCAGGTGATCGTGGGGATATGGGACCAAAAGGTTTTGAAGGTGATCCGGGACCAAGTGGTGGCAGCGGAATTAAGGGTGTCAAAGGAGATTCGGGAGAGCCAGGAGAACCTGGTGAGTCTGTTGCTTAGAATGCATTGAGAGTACCATCTGATTCAACCTATCAGTTAAATGTAGGCTGAGTCAGGCTGACCCTTTGGTATTTGTGAGATTATTGGAAATATTAATCAATCTTGTTACTGCATACGTCAGAGCACTGCCTCTTAGTGATGGTGTATAGTTTCTTGAACTGTTGATTAAAAATCGTGATTGGTAAATGTGCCTTGTGTATTACCTTGTTATTTTGGGTTCAAGGTCTCTCTGGTCGACCAGGAGAGAAGGGTATTCAAGGTCAGTGCCTCGGTCCGGCAGAAAAAGGAAATACTGGTCTTCCGGGACCACGCGGTCCTGATGGACGCAAAGGTGAAATGGGCCTGAAGGGAATGAAAGGTGAACGAGGTCCTGCCGGGGAAGTCGGAGTGCCAGGTAAATAATATAAGTAAAATTGTTTGCCCCTTTTCATTATTGTAGTCTAACAGTCTGATTTGCTTCCTTGGTTTATGAATTTCCCGTTTTTATTATCTCGCATCGTTACCCAGGTGAGAAAGGAGATACCGGCCCAACTGGTTTTCCCGGACTAAACGGTGAAGTTGGCGACCCAGGTCCAAGTGGACGGCCCGGAGCAGTCGGTCCCAAAGGTTTTGAAGGAATGCCTGGGCCGAAAGGTCTTCAGGGAGAACCGGGTAGGTTTCAAGGGACGAAATTTACACGCGTATGAGGTGTTTTATTCAATCATTTATTTGCCAGCCAGTGGGTTTGTCTGTCTGTCTATCTATTTGTCTGTCATCGACTCATTCACTCAGTCGATGGGCCAGTCGGTCAGTCAGTCAGACCGTCATTTTGCTTAAAAATAGCGTTCCCCACTTTGAGTAACTTGCTTTCGTTATGATGCCCGACGGAACACAGTAAACTAGTACTGCCATAATTACATCAAACAGTGCTCCAGTCACATTATCAATAAACGAAAGTACTTTGGAGTTCTTCCGGGTATGTGCAAAGAAGCAAGCCAGAAGCTTGTTGGAGAATAAAAATCAATGGCAATTTTTATTTGACCTGTCGTAGGTAAATGAATATTTGCGAAGCAAACATTTCGGTACAGTCAAAGAGTTATGAAGTGGTTCGCAAAGATTATTTAAATTATACTCGTTGGAAACCGTGGATGCACACATGGACTTTGCATTTCTTGTACCTGCCATAGCCAGTTATTTTGTCTTCAATTCTCATTCACCCGTCTCTCGATCGTGTATCGTAAATACTCAGTAACTCTCTATGATGGTAAGGGGCTTGATAAGTGGTGATATCCGAGGTGATCCGGACCACATAGTAACTGCATTCATTTACCGTCCACATTTCTGCTAAGAATCTGTGATCACTATGTATTGTTTTTGCACTATTTTACCTCAGATTCATGTCCAGTCTAAGTAATTAGTCACGCCCCGGGTTCACTTCGGGGGCACTAAATTCATTAATTTGTGGAATTTTGACTGCGGTTAATGGTCGTTCGGTTCCCATCTATCTGTTCTATTTTTGCAGGAGCTCCCGGAGTCGACGGTCTCCCCGGCGAGAAAGGCGAAATGGGTCAACCAGGTCAAGCTTCAATCGGCGAGAAAGGTGATGTGGGAGATGTTGGTATGCCAGGCGAACCGGGTGAGAAGGGCGCTACTGGAAGGCCAGGTATGCGAGGCGACAAAGGTGAACCAGGTCTGGTCGCTGATGCAATCCCTGGTGAGGTGGGTGACCCAGGTGACATGGGAGAGAAAGGATTCCCCGGGTTGCCCGGCGATCCTGGTCAGGCTGGTCCACGAGGTGATCCAGGAACTCCTGGACCGATTGGCCCTAAGGTATCCATGTGTTGTTTCTATATTGGTCCGTTCAGCGTATATTTTTATCAGTATCTTAAGACAGTGGCTGTGTTTCAAAACACGAAAGTAATTGGATTCTTTCCTAAAAGGAAGTTAATAGTTTTGCGAAGCAGTTTTGCATCAAGATGAATGCACCACCTTCGTTCTATTGAGCGGATCCACCTGTCCGGTTGCACATATACTGAGGTGATTTGTTTTTCAGATTCGGCTTTCAGGTAACCAAGTTCGCAATCATTTCTGGTTTACTGCGAACTCTCAGCAATTCAAGCAGGCCGATTGAGGGCCAGATCACAAACTATATGTCCGGCAATGGTCAAATGGTTACTATGATGGACCTAAAACTCTTATTCCGGGTTCAAATCCTGTCGCCATCTATGGTCACTTGCCTTAACTGGCAGCCTCTAACTGGCCTCAACCCCTTTCCTGAAATATCTTACTCTCGTAACATGATAAAAAGTGAATAAGGTTTTTAAAAGTGGATGAAAGAGTGTCCCGCTGCGTAGGTTTTGTCTTTACAATCGAGAGAATGGAGTCAAAAAATGCCTAATAGGATGACGCTAAAACTAGACATTAGCTTCCGGGAGATCGGTAATCCATTAGATTCAAGTGAACAGTAATGTACGGTGGATTTGCCCAAAGCGAATTTGACAACGACCGGCCATCGGGTATCTTTCATTCGTAGTTTCAGCCTAGATGGGACAGCTAGTACGCACAGCTTGGAAGATATTGCTAGTAATAACATATTTAGAGTGCGCACCAGTTCAAATTCAGACTTGTAGAGAGCTCCATTTCGATTTCCGATTCACTTTACTCCTGTCAGCGCTAGGACAAGACCAACTTTTTCATTCTCAGATATGCTGGCATTGTTATTCCTATCTTCTCTTCGTTTCAGGGTTTACAAGGAGAGCCTGGTCAACCAGGTGTACGTGGACGGCCGGGAAAGCCAGGGTTGGACGGCCGGCCAGGTGCCACCGGGCCAAAAGGTTTTCCTGGCGAGAAGGGTGCTCGTGGTGTCAAGGGGTCCCGAGGTGAACCTGGACCGACACTAGTTGGTCGAGATGGGGAACCCGGTGACAATGGAGATCGCGGTGCATCGGGCATTCCAGGACCCAAAGGAAACCGAGGATTACCGGGTATGTGTCTGTCCATTGATCGTGAAGGGCGTCGTGGCCGATCGCCACGAATGAATGATTAATCGTGGTTGTCTACTCTAATATTGTCATGTTTTTGTACATACTCGATGGATAATAATTTCACTCTTTCGTTCCTCTCTTAAAACTCAGTCACGTTTGTGACTGTTGTAAGCTTGGCTAGTTATTCTCATTCCGGTGCAAAAATATCAAAAATGTCTACGCTGTCGGTGTCCTATTCTTCAGATATGGATTCATGCTAATTCTTTTTTTTTTTATCCAATAACTCTGTTCAGTGAAAAAAATCACGGTTAATGTACAATCTACTCCGTTCTGTGCTCACAGGCGATATGGGTCCAAAAGGCGTGGCTGGCATACCCGGCCGCATGGGTGAAGTTGGACAACCAGGTTTGCCCGGCGAGAAAGGTGAGACGGGACCATCCGGACCAGGTGGTTTTCCCGGACCCACTGGCGAAAAAGGTGATGTCGGTGACTCTGGTCCACCTGGTGACGTTGGTATTATGGGCACAATGGGTGTGAAAGGTTTCGCAGGTGCTCCCGGTCAGTGTTTACCGGCTCCAACTAGTCCTGCTGGAGATCCTGGGCCGCAGGGTCCACCAGGACCCGTTGGTGAGAAGGGCTTGCCAGGTAAGCATTGTTTATTTGCACCTGTTACTCAAATACTTAAAGCATAACAACCGTTGTTAGTAAAGTGAACAAACCCATATTGGTGCCTTTTCCAGTTTAGACTATATTTACGAACATGTGCTTCCTTCACTCTGAAGCAAGACCATTCACTTGAACCGCTTAGAACTTGGTAGTCTGACTTGTTGAAACGCATGGTCGGAAGTAGGCGTCTTAGGCTTCGAGTTGACTATTCGCCCTGAACGTCTCTCGAAGTGCTTTTAAATGACCACGCGTCCCATATAGCCTCTGCTGAGGAAGTCCTACACATTGGCTTTTCTTGGCAGAGGTGTTTCCAAAAAAGTGTGAGGGCCAATGCGAATGCCCGGCGCTCTCCACTGGGCTGATTGAATAATAGTTAATATTGGGGATTTGAGTAAACCCTGATTCCAAACCAACCACGAATGAAGCGTACAACACTATGCTCACCGGCATCTGTGGTGGAAGGATGTACTGGCACTCAGGATGTCTAGCCTCATCCGATGGGCTTATGAACTGGGCTACGAGTCACCGGCTCCCAGGGGTTCCTGGAAGAGGCGAACAAACCACACCGTTGGTCATCGGCTCATCTGGACCAACCTGGCTGCCTTGCTGGACGCACTTGGTTGCGCAAAGGCTGGAGGTGCATCTTCGAATGAAAATGCCCACTCTGGACTGGGCGACCGCATAGTACAATAGCCCACAACGCCAACAACAATACGACCGATGGATATCTTATAACTCGATCGTTACGCTTGTCAAAATCATGCTTGCACCGATGTTCACACACAGTGGATATTCATTGATTTCTCTACTTCCACACTTCACCCCTGTACACACACATCTTCATATTATTCGGAAACCGCAGTCGGCCTTACATGCGGCAGTGTCTCTGAGGTAAGTCCTGTTCCTGTTCTCTCGCGTCCTCCTCCATCTAATAACCAAGTCTCACCAAATTCGCTTCCGCCAGCTGATGCTCGGCTTCACCCCAGGCGTCCTTCTACGCTGGCCACATTTAATGTGCGAACGCCGATGCGTATAGGACAACAGGCGTGTTTAGAACGTTCGTTGGAGACCCTTGCCATCGACGTGTGCTGTTCTCAAGAAACTCGCACCCAATACTCCAGCTTGGTCGTTTGATTGATTCCCCCATCCGATCCTTCTGCAGAGTTTCACTTGCGTTTGTCTGGGGACCCTGAGGCTCCCGCTGCCGGTCGTGCTGGCCTAGGTGTAGCTCTGAGTGAGAGGGCTGAGACTGAGCTACTTGACTGAATCCCAGTTGGCAGTCAATTGTGCACAGTGAGACTTAGAGCTTCGTGCAGAGTAAGAAAACGCCGTGCCAATAGACGCGATTTGTTTGTCGTCTCGGCTTATGCCGCTACAGATTGCAGACCAGATGCAATCAAAGATGTCTTCTACCAAAAGTTATACGACCTCCTACATAAAGCAAAATCGGGCGGTATCATGATTTTAGCTGGAGATACGAATGCTAGAGTCCGTCGGCTGTCTTTAAACAAGGCGCATTTGGGAGGCCCTTTTGGCCCTAATTCCCGCCGTTCAGAAAACGGGGAGCGGCTGTTGGCTCTGTGTTCAGATCACCACCTGTTTCGCACTAGTACGAACTTCAGACATTCTAACTGCCGGTACGTCACGTGGTGTCCATCCTCTCCGAGTCAACAATGGATCCACATAGACCACGTCGCAATTAGCTATCAATGGCGGGGCTGCATACAAGACTGCCGGTCATGGTGGAGCACTCTCCTTGACTCCAACCACGCGTCAGCCAGCAGCAAGTTGTCTTTGTGCTTCGGTGGGCGTACCAAACGTACGATGCAGCACCGGTTAGACTGTGATATGCCGTTTGACCCGGTTTTCCTCTCAACTTTCCGAAACGCTCTGGCTGAAAGGCTAAAATCAACGCTACCAGGTAACATCAACCAGCACTAGACGCTTATTAAAAATGCTTTCTATTTTGCTGGCAAAGTGAATTGTGGCCTGATTCGTCGCGTCGTTACACCCCGGATTTCTGCTGAGTCTGTGCGCCTTTTTGATGCACGCCAGTTCATCCCGGCTGGTAGTGAGCATAACGCAGCACGGTGCACTACAGGACGTAAACTCAACGCAAGTCTGCGTAGGGATCGCGAAATTTGATGGTCTCAAAAAGCATCAGAGATGGAACATGCTGCCGCTGTGGGAAATTCCCGCAAACCGTTTCATTTTATCCGAGTCACCGGTAGGAAGCTATTAGTGCCAGCAAAACGATCTGCAAAGCTGACGGTTTGCTTATCCACAGTCTGCAGCGACGTTTTGTACGCAGGTCGCAGCACTACAAAACACAGTTTAACTGGCCTCCAGCGTCAGCCCCTACTGTAGCTGTTCCCGTGGTCTGTTTCGACAGACCCACCTTCTGAGGCCGAGATGCGCAAGGAAATTCAGGACCTAGGACGTCACAAAACGCATGGCTCCGATGGCCTTTCCCCAGCTCTATTCAAAGGTGGTGGAATGGCGCTTGTTAGAAGGCATCAAGTTTTGTCCCCCAAGGTCTGGTTCTGAGAGAAAGTTCATGTATGTGGGGGGAATCGATCGTTGTCCCCATCTTCAAGAAAGGCTCACGCAGTGACTGCGCCAACCATAGGGCTATAGGGTTTATCCTGATAGCATCTCAGCTGCTAGCGTCTGTTATTCTTCGCAGGTTGTACTACACGCGTGATGAGAAAACTGGCGAGGAACAGGCTGGGTTTCGTACCGGTCGTGGATGCATCAAATCCTAATCCTCCAATAGCTGTTAGACCACCATTACGCCTTCCAAAGACCAACGATCGTTGTGTTTCTAGGCATTCGCGCGGCCTTCGACTCTGTCGATAGGTCTGCGCTAGGGCACTGTTTGTTAAGGAATGGTTACCTGAGAAGTATGTGTCGGTCCTCAAAAAGTTTTATCGTCATACCTCAGGTCGGGTTAGGGCTTATGGCCAGCTTTCGGCATCCTTTTGCGTCTTCACTGGAGTACGGTAGGACTGCCCTATGTCCCCGTTTCTTTTTAACTTTGCTACGTATAATGTCCTAGAGAACTTTTTGCCTGGTCTTCCAAACGGTGGGGTTGAACTTTTCCCAGGGAACAGAGATTTGACCTAGGGTATGCCGATGATATCGCCTGGCTGAGCAACAGTGCACAAGCAATTCAACACGCATTCGACCGCTTGGCGATTTAGATGTCTCGATATGGTATGTGCCTTGCGCCTTCAAAATGCAAGGTACTTCTTCAAGACTGGCAGGAGCCTGTGCCTTCACTCATCCTCAGTGGTAATCCGTTAGAGGTGGTCAATAGCTACCAGTAACTCGGGAGCTTGATCACAGCTAGTGGTGGTGTCGGGGAGGAGATCACATTACGAATTACGAGAGCCAGAGCAGCTTTTACGAACCTGTGTCATCTGTGATACCGCCATGACATCCGGCTTTCCCTCAAGGGAAGGGTGTACAGCGCCACAGTTTGTAGTGTCCTTCTTTACGGTTGCGAGACCTGGCCCATCCGTGTAAAGGGTACCCGGTGGCTTTCTGTATTCGACCACCGGTGTCCCTGAAGCATTGCTCGTGTCTGGCGGGAACATCGGATGAGAAATGACGAGGCTCATCGTCATTTGTTTGGTGCTGATAGTTGTCCTCTGACTGAGATAACCGCTCTACACCGCCTCCGATGGCTCGGGCATGTTTTGCGAATGCCTGCCCATCGTATACCCTTTCGTGCTCTTTTTGCACTTGCTGGGTAAGGCTGGAAGAGACGACTCGGTGGTCAGGCTATGACTTGGCGCAAGAGCATGAAGAAGTTGGCTTCGGGTTTGGCTTCGATTGGTGCTGCCCGCCTTCCTGGTTGGGGCCAAAGAGATAAAGATTACCGTTGGTTAGAGACGTTGAGAGATATGGCTCGGAACCGAATCCACTGACGTGAATGCTGTGCGGTCCGTCTGTTGACTTCTCGTTCAACATAAACAACTGAAAAACAGACAAAAATGATTTACAAAACGTGTGCGGTGAAAATATCAAAAAATTGCTTTTACTTGTTGTAATCTTTACGTTGACTCAACCCCCCACCCCCCGATTGTTTAATTTTTCTCTGTTATTGCTGTTGCTTTGGCCCCATGCTTGTTCTTGGGTCGGTGCAGTATGTATATGTATAAATATACTTGGTATGTCAGGGCTGAACGAGGTTCGGAGTGTATCGAAAAGCGACGCGCCATGTGGTGTGTTAAACGAGAAAATATAATATCAGTAACAGCGTTTTCGATGGAAAATTGTAAGCCCACTTTTCGGTTATCGTGAGTAACCTTTCTCAAGGCAGTTTTGATTGTAAAACTGCCTTGAGAAAGGTCATCCACGGTAACCTAAACGTCGGCTTATAAATTCCCACCGACAACGTCGTGTTACTGACATTATATCTTCTCATGTATATATTTGGTTTATTTGATACACAAACACTTAGCTTATTCCAATGGGGAATCAATCATCAACAGCTAGTACTTGAGTGATCTACCACAGTTGTGAGATGTTTACTGACGTCATGCACACTCATTGGTTACTTGATTCAAGTGTCTTCTAGTGATAACCTTCAGATTTGTACCATCCAACCTCAAAATCTTTTCGGTGTTTCAACAGTTTTACTTGAGAGATTTATGAAGAAACATGAACGCCGATTTTGTCGGGAGAGTTTATGAAGTGTTCATTTGTATTTGGGAGTGCAAGAATGGCTATTTTACAAACTCATCTAGCGAGTTTTATCTAACATATCATCATTTAATTCAGAACAAGGAACACATTGGTCGGGAGAATGAAGTCCTCGTCTTCACGGAGTAAATATTTCCACACGGATGCCACTGAAATGCTTTTTTTTTACCAAAACACCCTGCTTGTGCAAGTGCTCCAAAAGATCAGCCCCCTTCCTTTTCGGGAAAACTAGTTCGTTTTCTGCTTCGAAACTTTATCTACGAGACGACGGGGTAACCACGGAAAGGTTCAACTGAACTAGTTTTAACATGATGGGAATCCTTAATCTTCCCAACTGAAAAACAAGTCTGGCGATTGGACATTAACTAAAAGCTCCATTTTTCGGACATCAGAATTGTAAGACGGCAGAGCGATCATATCCGTGCGGAGAGGTGGTATCCTGTTTGAGCCCCGTGATCTGAACTCTGTTAACATGGATCCAAATTTACGTGTCCCGCCACAACCACCCCAAAAAGGACATCCAGGTGTCGCCTGCAATTTTAGTCCTTATTAAGGTATACTGTCATCAGGGCGTTCCGTAACCTGATCGCCCTTCCTGATGGGTTGTATCCCAACAACAGGCCCACTGACTGCTGCTTCTTTAGTGTGAGCGGATGGTCACTTGTCCAGTTGTGCACTGTCAGGGTGGAGTAGGTCATCAGCTCCGGCCAAAATCTCCGCTTGGAAGGCACCCGGTGCAGATAAGGTTAACTCACACTCTACGGCAAACTTATGGAAGATGTTCGATAGGCCGGAGGTGACCTTCAAACCTAAGCCCTAGTAGCCCACCAACAAGGCATGTGACAACATGTTGCATTCTGTTCAGCCTGGCTGGTTCTGAGGCTGTATAATGAGAAGCTGCCGGAACACCATATTCTAGTCATGAGTGTACGCAGAAAGCATACAGAATTGTAAGACGGCAGAGTGATCATATCCGTGCGATCTTTTGTAGGGTTTGCATACTAGAGCCAGTATGACCTGTTCTTTATAAACGCCCGAAGAAAATCTTCGACGTATATTTTCTTCATGACAAAATAACGGCTTCTCAGGACAATTTTGTCAGTCATGGAGAAAGAATGAAAACCAAAAGAGAAATAAAAATCCAAAGAAGACCCCTTTCAAAAGGGGTCAGAGTGACATCATTTAAGGCAGATTTCTGCTGAGTCGAATAACAACTTATGCGGAGTTCGCTTGGTGGTATATCATCCATTAGCACAGCGTTTGTCGTCAACCTGTTTGGCGTTTAATCTCACATATTCGTTTCGGTCTCCTGAATGTGAGAGATACCAACAAATCGAGTTTATTTGGAACAACCATTACCGTACCATGGCTTGCGGTGGTCCTCCGATTGCTACTTCTCAGCAGCAACCTAACAAAGAAATCAAAATAAGCACCACTATGTCAAAGTAGGACGAAACCTAAAAATAATGATGGTAATATGATGACTACGTTGTGTGAATACAAGAGTCTCACTTGTCATTACACGTGGTCATATCTTCCTGTCTATAATCACTGGTTGTACGAATCTCAGGGAGGTCCGAAGCGCCATAAATAGCCAAATGCGATAGTCCTGCTTTAAATATTTTTCTCCCCTCTGTCTACTTAAAGTCGCTGACCCTATCAAAGTTTGTGTAGCATCCGATAAGAGGTATATGTTTACTTTTTAAAGTAAACATCAACAATCTGACTACAGACTGAACTTATTTATTGTACTTTATATAATAACTGGCATGCGGTGATGAAACTAATATTCGAGTTTTATTAGCAGTTGTCAACCTCCTGGAATTATTTTCACTCAAGACTTCAAGTAGCTATGATAACCACGTTGGGTAGTCACAGCAGAACGCAGTGTAATTGTGATTGCTGTGCGCACGGTCACCGGCACTTAGTTACAACTTAGACAGTTCGTGTGACCTGGTGATTGAGGAAATACCCGGTAGTTACGGTTAGGTATCAGTTCAGGTAACTTGGGAGAATGTTGATAGGCTCTATTTGAATTCATTTCACAGGGCTAAAATGAATTGTAATAAGTTTGTGGTAAAATCTTACATATCTATTGGACCGCGTAGCCACCGAAATTTCTGATTGGCAATACCAATCTGTATTCTTCTAATTTCGAACATGTCAGTAAAAGTACGGAATATCGAAATATATGGAATACATTTCTAAATGATACCGCGGGTCGTGAGTTAAAAAACATTTCCAAACAAGCTGCTATTCACACTCATTCATCACAATATAAACGTGGCAGAGATTAGTACTGATACCTATACACCAGACAGGAGCGCCGTTCAATCAGTCAGAAGAACCAAAGACTACTTCCTATTGGCATTTCAGAAAGTGTTTCGAAGAAGCGGATTCTAAGCCACTCGAAGTTACTCGATAACCCAGCTTCCCGATGGGTAATCGATTGAGAAAAATGCAACAATCCCAGGTAGACTTTTCGGATGGTAATTCGGCAGAACCCCAACCAGCTATTTCGATCTTTTGAGGCATATTTTCAGCTTTCAGAGTCCGTTTTGTGCATTTCTGGTAGTCAAGTTCTCTTTGCTATGCTAAGACCACCACTGTGTTCTGTCTTTGAAGTGAAACCCTTTCACTTCTATCTAGCCTTATTGTACCCTTCGATCTTTGGTGCTGATTTCTCTCGTACGTCTGCGTTCTAACGTCCAAAAACCCAGCAATCTTTCTGAATTAACCGTAAGAACGAGGTATACATGCAATTGGAAAGGTAAAGCGGAACAAGTTTACTTCAACCAACATATGATGAAACTTCCTATGGATTTCATGGGATCACCACTGTTAGTATTATTTCCGAATATTTCTCATTTCCACCAGTCACCACAAAACACCAACGTATTCAAATTGTATGATGAAAATCTAAGCATTTTTTATCAACAAGGCTGAGGGGGTATGTTGTCTCAAACGACTGTAGATAACGCGAGCTTACATGATCATCACAATGAAATGTTTATGAAGGACTTCCATCTGAGCCATGTCAGTAATCCGATTTCAGGTATACCCGGAAAACCAGGAAAAATCGGACAGTCAGGACCTCCAGGACGCGGCCGTCCCGGTTCCAGAGGAGAACCAGGTGATGACGGAGTGCGTGGTCTACCCGGTACGTTTGAGTCGAATCAACTACGACCGCCTGCTTTTCGTAGAAGAAATTCCGTAAAAATGTTTCTAATTTTTTCTAATCTTTTCTTGTTATTAGTACGCTGCCTTACTAATAGTTCACAACTTAGGCACCTCAATAGTTTTGATGTCCAGGTAGGAATACCAGAAAATTTACCATTTCCGAATTATACAAATTAGTCCTTGAAAGATTAACTTCCGAATTATTCAGTCATACTCTTGTGGTAATTTTTTGTGGGGATCACATTTAATGTTGGTTACAAAGTTACTATTGGTAATCAGTTACTGGGAATGCAATATACTATGTTCGTCTGCTTGATACAAAAGAGTTGGTATGCTTATCCGGTCTTCTGAAAAGAAATAGTGCAACTTCATTTATGTTTCACCTTACCTAGGTGAGAAGGGCCAGCCTGGAGAAGTCGGTGATCCAGGCGAACAAGCACATCCGGGAGCCAAAGGTGAACGTGGCCGTCCTGGTCCAGTTGGAGAGAAAGGAGACGTCGGTATGGCAGGTGATCCAGGACCAATGGGACCACAAGGAGATCCCGGATCGATCGGCGAAATTGGCTACCCTGGAGAATCCGGTGACCCGGGGTTGCCTGGCCTCCCTGGAGATAAGGGCAATACAGGTTGGGTTGGACCTCCGGGTCCAACGGGTGATCGTGGATTGCCTGGGGATCCCGGAGAAGTGGGCCAACCGGGTTTACCTGGGGATGATTCTACGGGAGTTCCCGGTCAAAAAGGTGACAAAGGTGATAAAGGTTTTCCGGGACCGAAAGGAGGCCCAGGTTTACCGGCTGGTCGAGGACCGAAGGGATCAAAAGGTGAAATGGGTTTACCTGGTCCACAGGGTCGTGAACCTGGAATGCCAGGAGCAAAGGGCGAACCTGGTGTACGTGGTCCTCCGGGAGATGTGGGTCCCCGTGGAATGCCAGGAGATCGAGGTCCAACTGGCCCAATGGGACCTGGTGGACCACCTGGGCAAGCGTTACTATCTACTTACTTATTTACACGGCACTTTCAAAATCCCGATGCCGAACTCACTTGTCCTTTGGGATCAAACAAGATCGGAGAAGGATACAGTTTTGTCATGGCCAACGGAAACGGAGAATTGGTTACCATGGATCTTGGTTAGTCTGTTCGCTGTTTACTTTACATGTGGCTATTCTAAGTGAACATTTATTCAGACTTCTGAGGAAACTGTAACCACACTGGAAAGTTCCACACTGGAGAATATCGTTACGAATTTGATTGCCGTTAAGTAACCGGGAACGAATTAGAAACATGACAATCATTTCATACCGTGTTTTTCATTGAACTGTGGACAACTGAGATTGATTATTTCTTATCACACATCATCTGTTATTCTACATGAGAGTAGTTTAGCACAAGTCGAATGAGGCTGTACTGAGATCTGCCCAGGGAATTCCCTTGTTGGTAGTGATTATTCCGTCACTTTGTCGGTGTTATTAAACAGGATTTTCATTTTTACATTACACATTACATATAAACGCATATGATGCCTCAACACCATCGCTTCTAATTTAATCAAGTACATTTTGATTATTTTTGTTTTAAAAAATACTGAATTAAAATGGTCATTTCACTCGTGATTACTTTAACAAGAAACTCAACGCTCACCAGTGTCAAAAATTTGAAAATCCTTCCTCTGTCTGCCCTGATGATAGGTTCACACAGCTCGTGCATAAGCATGTTCAGCATCATGCCATTCTTCCAATGTCTCCGAGATGGTACTTGCCAGCTTGGTGTACGTGCTGATCGTTCCTACTGGCTGGCCACCACTGAACCACTTCCGATGATGCCGTTGGACGTGGCTGAAGTTCGGAGACGTGTTGCACGGTGTGTAATCTGTGAAGCCCCGACACAACCGTATGCGTTCCATGCTCAAGGGAATCAGTTACATGATGTTTATTGCCCAAACGGCTGGTCAGAATTGTGGAATGGTTACAGTTTCGTCATGGTGAGTGTACAGGATTGTCGCCCCGTAATTGAGTGACTCGCAGATAAGCGAGCCCCAAGTCACAAGGCAGAGAGCACAGGCTCACTTTACTACTATAGGACAGATGATCAAACATTAAAAATAACATACCTCTAGTTGTGGGCAAACGGACCACTGAATCAATACAGTCAAAAAAGGCTTTGAGACGCCCAAGCAACAAGACAGGAAACCCTCGAGACGGCAATGCAGGAGCAGTTCAGGTGGTTTACAAAGAAGGTCCTTGTTTATGGGACGTTTTGTCCAATCAAAGAACAGAAGAGAATTCATGGTCCGAGAGAACACATTCACACAAGCGTGGGCAAAGAACAAGCGGAATAATATGGTTTTGAGAAAGTGCAAGATCATAGAGAGTTGGCCAAGTTCCACCACTCACACGGATAAGGCAGATTGGGAGGAAGAGATAATTGCGTCCAAAAATTTGTGCCTCAGACATTTATGACGTCGACCATTCCAAAACCGGGGAGAAAGGTTAACTAGGCGACCAAATCGAACAGATGAGAACAACAGTTGGACTCGTGACAATTGGGGCCAATCGACACTTGTCATAGAAACAAGACTAAAAACTGCGTGACGCAATAGGACCGAACAACAAGTTGTTCCGCGACTGAGGAAGCTAAGGGGTTTGGTCGGTGTGGAATTTAGTGGTGACAGTGCATGAAAAGCAAGCATATTGTTTGGTGGATACAGGACAAAATTAGGATAGAAAGCATCGGATCTGAACTAAGCCAGTTTACCGGCGTTTCTCAATATGGCGAGCTGAATTTCTTTGTCCAAATCCAGTAAATCTTTGCAGTGAGTTTGCGGATATATACGAAAAATATTCACTATATTATCTATTTCCTATAGCTCACGCAGTTTCCAGTCCTTTGGTAAATGTCCATTTCTTGAGCACTTCCAGAAAGCGTCATGAAATAAAACTTACTACAACAATAATAATAATGACAAAACGTTAGGCTGTTAAGATTAGTTTTTACTCGTATTTTTGGAGATAATGAACTACGAGCAGTAGAAACGATTAAAATGGGAACCTGTGATATTCCCATGCATTGTTAAGTAATTCAAGCAGAATGTGGCTTCTCCTATCTGTTTTCTTTGATATACTGCCCAGAAAATTGACTTAGTTTTTGTTGTCGTTTCTGCATGATTTCGGTGTTACAATTCAACATTTGTACTTCATAGATTGTATTAGCACTCATGGTATGTTACAGGCTGACACATTCTCCCTTTGTGGTTCCTCCGTAGCACACAGCCGGCAGTACAGGCGGTGGACAACAGTTGTCTTCTCCTGGGAGCTGCTTGGAATATTTCCGATATTCTCCACTTCTGGAGTGTAACAATGGCATGAGCCTATGTCACTACTGGTCTGATGCAAAGGCATACTATCTACGACACGTGAGCAACGGTACGGAATTCCAAAAACCAATAGGCAAGTATATGACAGAAGATGCGCGGGATGATACCACAGTTCTCCGAGAGATCAGCCGTTGTCGTGTGTGCCTGAAACGACGCTTTCAATCATACATCGTATAAATGGGAAGACCTGAAAATAAAGAATACTCCCCATTCACATACACACTCACCCAACCTCTGTACCACATCTAAACGCAACTTGTATCAACTGTTGTGTACTCGTTGTCACACGCAATTGGACAGGATTTTGAACACTTCTTAAGAGAATATCCTTTATGTGAGGTGTTAAATGTTTTTGGTCAAAATTTAGGTATTTCAACTACTATTGAATTTAAACAGTTTCCTTCTAAATCTACTTCTTTGGGCTCTATTGAAATTCCGATCTTATTTTCATCTTTGTCAGTTAATGGTCTTTGACGGCATTTTTGGTGAATAATGTCGAGATACTTTCAGAGTTGGACTGTCAAATGATTTTTCTCTATGCGCTAAAAATGCACCCATGCTAATAGAGAGTGATCTCGATTTAACAGACGCGTACTGTTTGATCTGGTTTTGTGTATACACGCACAATTATTTTCTCCTTGAGTACTTTGGAGTCTGGATTCCATCGGATGCCCATACTGAATAAGCCGCACCAAAATTCGCTGACTACATAGCCCTACTTTGCTTTTCTTCCGCCCTATTCATATTGCGAAAGCTCGTTTCGTTACTGGTAAACGATGTGAGCCACTCCGTCAAATAAACGATCCCACATCTTGGAAAAAACACAATTAGTGAACTATTTCCATAGTTTCAATTTAGAAAACACGTTACTTTTTTGAAGAAACATTTATTTGATAACAAAGCGGAACAATTTCGAACTTCTATCCGCTCACTAATAGTGGCTATATAATTCTGAAAACTTCAAAATAATATCCTACGTACTAGTCCACTCCGGTCTAATTTCTTTTGAGAAGCACAACCAGTCTAAAGACACCTTCCCTAGGATTCAAAATAATTCATTTTGTTCCCTTCATCAACTTATTTATTTTTCAAATTTTACTGAAGTTATTAATTTACAACAAAATCAACGCCCAATACTTTGCGCCGTATATCTAGTCGATTATATTCTGGTCGTACACTAAGATTACGTACACTGTAGTTTGCAAATTACGTAGCTATTAAAGACAAACTAAAGCTCAACGAAGTAACAACCTCAAAGTCTGAATCTAGAATGCAAGGTTACATGATTCAGTCATATGAAAAGTATTTTTGAGCTTGGTTACACCAGTACTACGAGCAAGTGATACTCAAGAGACGTTAAGGACAGTCAAGTCAAAACTTCGTTGTAGTGGATACTACTTACTTCAGTTTCAAATCTCCGATATAAGAGGCGGAGAGGTGGTATCCCGTTTGAGCCCCGTGATCTGAACTCTGTTAACACGGATCCAAATTTACGTGTCCCGCCACAACCACCCCAAAAAGGACATCCAGGTGTCGCCTGCAATTTTAGTCCTTATTAAGGTATACTGTCATCAGGGCGTTCCGTAACCTGATCGCCCTTCCTGATGGGTTGTATCCCAACAACAGGCCCACTGACTGCTGCTTCTTTAGTGTGAGCGGATGGTCACTTGTCCAGTTGTGCACTGTCAGGGTGGAGTAGGTCATCAGCTCCGGCCAAAATCTCCGCTTGGAAGGCACCCGGTGCAGATAAGGTTAACTCACACTCTACGGCAAACTTATGGAAGATGTTCGATAGGCCGGAGGTGACCTTCAAACCTAAGCCCTAGTAGCCCACCAACAAGGCATGTGACAACATGTTGCATTCTGTTCAGCCTGGCTGGTTCTGAGGCTGTATAATGAGAAGCTGCCGGAACACCATATTCTAGTCATGAGTGTACGCAGAAAGCATACAGAACCTTGAAGGAGCCAATAGATAGTTTCCTAAAAGGTTGGCAAACAGCCCGAGGATACTCCAGGCTAAGACGTAGGCTTTGTCCATGTTGGCTTTGGTCATTAGAGTCGAGACTAATGCTGAACTAAACTTTTCTTACAGGCTGATGGGCGGAGGGGCGCTCTATACAAATTACAAGTCGTACCATGCTCCGACCTCCAAACACTCACGTAAGCGTAATTCTCCATCCTGATGGGGAGTAGCCATGTCTCAGACCAGCAAACCAGTCCATTGACGTCTTCTTTCCGATCTATGTCTGGCCCCATTTTACGCCAGATACTATCAGCGTAAACGAAGAAAGGCTAATAAGAACGTGACAGCAGATTGTCCATGTAAGTCTATAAAAGCAATGGATCTGAAGCCTGCTCTTGCAGAAAGTCACGAGGCAATAAACCAACGTGATAGCGACTGTGTGGCTCTCACAGAGAACGTTCTTCTAATCCATTAGAGCAAAGGACCCTCATAACTGAGAGCCCTGAGTTTCTGCAACATCTGATCATGCGGTACTGCATCGAGCGCTTCGCTGAAGTTGTAAAAGTTGAACACTTTTCTCCCTTTCCAACAGAACTCTGCAAAGTATATCGCACTCGTGGTTTGGTCAGATAAAAGACTGTCCCAGAAAAAGCACAAATCTGGCCACTTTTTGCATCAGTGACAGCGTAGGCTTATTGGTGTTAATAACTAGATTCAAATTTTTAACATCCAAATTAGATGAGAAAAATCACTTCTTTAGATAAAATTTCGAGAAACTAATTTTATTTACAAAATTACAAAGCAGTGGAAACATAAACGAATGGCCTTACAGAAACTTGCTTTGATATTATTCCGATCTACTCTTCTCGTGATAAAAACGAACAACGATTCGAAGCTGAAATGAGAAATGTGTTACACTGTCATCTATGTGGTTAGAGAAGCAAAAAAAACACTTCATTCTGCTGACCAGAGATTTATTCGGAGTAAAAGTGAAACTAGTAACATATACAGAGATGAGATTGTGAAGAGCAAGGCATAAACTTAATTAATCTGAATAATTCAGTCAAATTTTGAACCTAAACCTGTGCCAAAAATTTCAAGGCCAATCTGATTTTGCTCTTCCTATTGTAGTTACAAGCATTTAGACATTGAGCGGTGGACCTGTAAAAACCCGCACCTGGAGGTCATTCAATAGAAAGATATAGTTACCAAGGTCTCCCTGTTTTTGACTTCCCCCTCTAAACTAAAAACCCTTAGATGATCGGATATCGTTGAACTTTGTGGACTCCGTAGCTATTTGCTCACGAAGACTGAACAGATCTTGATGTTCGTTTTGTAAACTCCCCAAAACCATTATGACTCAAAATTTTTATACGTGATGACCATTTATCGTCTTTCAGGCACGTGCAGGTAACGCCAACGTTGAAGCACAACAAGATTTACTTAGTTTATAGTAAGACAGTTGGGATTCGTCTGAAACTTAAGCATGTTTACTTGTTGCGTAAAAGCAGATTAAAAGGGTTATTGTTCCAGGACCCCGGCCACCACTTGCCAATTATCACCGATATAAAATTATGTAATTCTATGTTAATGTTGTTACGTACGGGAAAAGAATGTGCTCATAAGGCGTCCGTATGTATGAGTTTTGAGAACGCCTTACTCTAAAACGCTGCATACTGATTTCTCAATAAGAATGGCTATCAAGGATGAAGTGATTAATATTCAATAACAACTTTGAAGTGCATTGTTTATTTCTTGCTCACTTCAAGCGTAGATACAAGAAATAGACAAATAGCTGTCGGTTACATGCCATTTATTAGTTATTGATGATTGTTGGACAATCTCTGGCAATTGATTATTTTCAGGCCGAAGTTCGGTGGTGAAATTCTCGGTTTACACCGGTGTCGTAAATAGTCAAGTTATGTCTGTATCTTTCCTGATAAATATTTGATTTTGTTTCTTTGTTCAAGTTAGGTCATTTTTGCTTTGAAAGTGGAAAACTGTTTCAGTTGCTCCGTGAAAAAAGTTCTTTATGTCATTTAGTTGCTAATTGGCACAACAATCCATAACACTGTGACTGATCCGAATGAAGATTAAACTAACATTGTGAATTGAGGGGTGATCGTCATTTGTGGTGCGAAAGTTGGAAACATTTTCTCACTACTATTTCAAACAGCTCTGTCAAAATTTTATGCATGGGAGTTTCATACATTTGTTTTTCAGAAGCACTCGGAATTTGTTCTTCTATATCCATAAAATTGTTTCCATTTTTTAATAAAATAAATGATTTTTTCGTATAACCTGATGGATATTAGAAGTATAGCAAAAACACAGACTGACAAAACTAACCGCAGCAACTAAAAATACCCCCTCTATGGACACTTGGACACTCAAAAATTGCTTTAGATGTGTTTTTCAGATAAAATATTTCCGAGATTTAGGTATTAACACTACAGTATAAAATACACTGAGTCGTAAGTGGCAAACGTTGGGTTTGCATCTATTGTTGTTCAGCGTCTCAATCATCAACATCATCATCATCATCCACGTCATCTGAGTCATCAAAAGTATCATCATCATTTTATTTTGTACTTGGTGGTATCGGCTTTCAGACTTGCAGTGAAAAACACCAAGACATTCTAATCTCATTGCTTGTTAGTTCTTGCCATCCTTGGCGTTGAAGATGAATAATTTAATTTGATAAACAGACGTTCTCTCAGAATACATACACAACAACCGAGAGTTCAAATAAACTAAATGGGATTAAACTTAGAAGTCACTTTTCTGGGCTTCTCATCATACTCAAAGTGATCTAGGTATTCCCTTGTATCCTAAATATACTCCCACCAACAGTCTAAATATAATTTATGTGCTTCAACACTTTCGGTGTCACAAAGTATTGACCTGGTGAAGCATTCTCCCAAATAAAATGGATACCTTTCACAACAGCTGTGGGTTAAGCAACTGTGCATCAAATAGTAGAAAACATACGACTTTGTGAAACTTTATGTTGGCAAAATATTTGTTGGATCCAGACAGCAGCTATTAGAATGTAAGTGGTGGTTAGGCAAATGATGGCACTTTGAATCATCTCACTAAAGTGAAAACTGGACAGTGAAAATAGAGAAGAGTAGTATCAAGCCGTATCAACTTAAGCACATCAATAGAAATGCACACAGTCTTTCTTTTACTCTTCTCACTATTAACAACCGGTATTGCTAAACATTCGGTAACGTACTTTTCTTGAACCAGGAATCTCAGTCACGTTTTCCCTCCCATTTATTGAAAACCGACTTGTATGCTCACGGCTTCGACAAGCTATTGAACTTAATTACCTGAATCGCGGGAAACTTCAGAGGGCCCTTCACTCACTTGAATTTGGGTCCAGCAGATTGGGTCACTGTTCAACTTAGGTAAGTGCCCTCAAATAAGAATCGGCAGAAAAGAGGCAAAGTCGGAACACTACACAGAGAACATTGCTCTACACTGCACGTCTAAGTAAAAAAAATCAGGAATCGTCATCATAAATATTCTGAAAACTCGCGTCCCCACCAAAAGAGTCACAGCTTTTGCGTGAAGAGTACACGGTGCTGATGTAGTCAAACTGGAGATAGTACAGCGGGTTAGTACCTGTTTCGACGCTGGACGTACCCTAACTTTAAAAGGACCACTGATATCTACTTAGTTACTTGCCACTGCCTACCGGCATTTTTGCATTAACTTAATCTGTGAAGAAGGAGTTTATCAAGGATGTCCATGCCCCAGACTGCAGTCAAAACTTTCCTTTTAGGAAGAGTGATGGCATCCAAGAACACGTTGAGTCACTTCTAAAGGATACAAACCACTGGCTCGGAATTGGTGTATCACGCATCCAGAAGAGTAAAAAACCCATGGAACGCTTTCCCTGCGGGTGTGGTGGGAGAGGATAACAACCACACATTTATTCTGAAGCTGGACAAAACCAAAAAGTAGCATCGACAAGACACCAAAATCTAGCTAAGCCAATAGATTTCGATGTTATGGACATTGTGCAATATATTCTCATTGACATTTACATGAAGACTGAGAAGTAACGAACTACGTACGCAAATGAATTGAGCTCTCACTGTATCTTTTAATAAACGAAATTTTCAGTGTTTCAGTAAAATTATTTTTCGTTATGTGAAAAGCAAATCAACGCGTTAGTAAGCATTTTTTAAAACGTTTTCTTAACGTACCCGATATAAATGTTTCCTGAGAAAGCCAGTTGTCTTCCGAGTGATAGTCAAGTGAAATAAGATCTTCAACGTCACTCGTCGCACGTAATTCTGTCACATTTGATAAAGTGGTTGCATCTATTGTAAACCAACATTTGAAAATTTTTACTAGAATTACCTTCTTCGGTTGCACTCGCAAAGGCAGAATCACCTACGCTTAAATCCGGGAGCCGAAAAAGGTCCACTTTCGGTTCTCGGGATGAAGGCGACTTCCTTTTTAGTAGCCCTTTCTGGTCACCACAAAGGTCACATTTTCTGGTGAGAAGCAAATATAAAAATCATAACATCCAACCTTGGGGGACGACTGGGACCCCTGGGTAAGGAAGTCTCGTCACTTTTCAGGTAGGTTCTCATAGCAAGACCATGCACAGATGCTCTGCTTCTCTTCCATATTGGATGATCCGGTGCAATGGATATTAGCTGCAAGCGTTTACAAAACGTAGGCCATTTGCTTACTTCCTTACAACACTGATAGCTGACGATTGCTCTGTAATTCATTCGTGCCCAGATCATCTCCTTTCTTTGAATAAATGCTGGTATCTTCTCCCTCCAGAATGATCCAAGTGCCCAGGGGAATATTTCATATTTGTAATCTTCGTCATCTTCTTCCATATCATGAGCGATGTACCTGATAATTTTATACAAGAAAAATGAATATATCAACTTACAAGCAGCTGAAAAAGTTCATGCGGTTGTATTCCTGCAGCTTGAAGTTGCATCGCTTGAAATATGCAAACACACAGGCCAGAAGATACTGAAACAACATGTAAAAAAAGTGGTAATTCCCAAGTACTACTGTGAAACAAAATACTATCATCACCAGCATTAATTTCCTTCAATATTATTATTATTAAAAATTCGACCTTTGTACATAAACGATGAAGCCGTATTGTGTGTACTACAGTATATATATATATATATATATATATATATATATATATATATATATATATCCTTGTAGCACCCAACCCGTTTGTAACATCGGTTTTCGATCGGTTTGTTTAGTAACTGAAAACCGGTCAGAAACCACTTGGAAACCGCTCGAAAATCGATCGGCGTAATAGCGAAAACCGCTCAAAAACCGGCCAAGAGCCGGCCGGAAACCGATCGGTTTTGCAGCGGATTTTGGCCGGTTTTTGAGCGGTTTGTGCCAATCGTTTGGAATTTGTGATATGCTTCGTTATTTTTCCTTCTTTTCTACCAAATTACGTATCGCGATGCCCATTTCTGTTTCTTGATTTGTGATTTTCGATAATTGTCCTCATTTTACCTATTTCGAGGGAACAGAATTGAGCCTACCTATACCGAGGTTTTCAGGACATCTCGGTGAATTAAACCAAAACATTTGAATAAAATGCAAACCAAGCATTGCAGAAACCTTCGGTCGCCAATTTTCTTCGTACCAATTCAATGTTGATCCGTACAAAATGGCTACAATTTAAACCGCCCGAAAACCGATGTTACGAACGGGCTGGGTGCTACAAAGGTATGTACTAGTGCAGATACTTGCAACACCCATGAAAAGAACCAACCTTGTCAGCGTAATTGAAACAAATATCATGTTCCAAGAACTTTTTTATCACTTCATCTTTCTCTGGACAAATTTATATGCTAGTGGTGAGCGGGATATGAAGCTTACCTAGTAAATGAAAATATTCTGTCATCTCAACAGACCTCACGACATAAGCTTTTATAAAATTATTTTCAGCCATTTCAATTGATGGCGCTTTGTTTCCATTCCTGATGAATCGGGGACTGGCAATGTTGTCCAACACATTCTGCTTCGTTTGTCTATAGACTGGCGAACGACACTTTTCATATACAGTAAAGCAAGGCGTGCGTCGAACATTCTTTCGATGAACAACTGTTTCACTTATTTCTGCAATGCACCGTTTTCTCCCCCTTATTACGTGTGGAGATATAGCTTCAAACCAACTCAACGACCAATCCATGTCCTATCGCCAGCGGCAGCGAGAACCCACACCTCTCTCACAAAGCCCGCGTTGTTCAAGGTTGCATTAGATCATTCCGGTGCAGTTCAGTTCAGTTTGCACAGGACCTGGAGTGGCTAGAGCCAATCTTGTGTCCAGATAGTTGTGTTGTCGGCGCGTCTCCGTAGCTCCCAACACTGCGTAAGCTTCTTCTTTTGACGGGCAGAAATTTTGTGCAGTGTCAGCCCTGACAGAGAAAGGTGGAAACAATGAGTAAATTATGTCTGACCGTGAAAACTGCTTAACGTAATTCGGGTTATACTGCCACCCAACATAGGTCTACTGTTTTCCTAACAACCCTCACTGTTGTGGTATTAATGACCTCCTACAGGAGCTTATTCCAATAGGGTACCACTCTATTCGAGAAGTACTTCGCCCTAATTTGGAGCCTCGAATGCTTTCTTTGCAATCTAAGGCTATGTCCCCTTGTGCCTCTCTCTGGGATCGGAGAGGAAAGGTCTTCTCGATTTATTCCTGACAGTCCCTTTATTACCTTGAAGGTTTCTATCAAATCCCCGCGAATGCTTCTTCTTTCCACCTAGAACAGATCTAGGGCACGGAGACGCTCTGTGTAGCCAAACACCCTTTGCCCAGTCACCTTTCTAGTGGCTAGCCCTTGCACTTTCCTCAGGCAGTCCATATCCTCCTGGTAACACGGTGCCCAGGCTTGCACGCAGTGCTTCATGTGCTGCCTAACTATGGCTTGGTATGTCGGAACGAAAATCCCCGGCTCTCTACACGACATTATGAATATAGCTCGAAAGAGTTCTCTCCTGGCCATATTGGCTGCTGCGGTGCATTGCTTCGATGGCTTGAAGTTGTTGTTCTTTATAAAGCCCAAGCCTTTGACCTAAGAGGCTACTTGCAACGAACTCACACCGTTCCCACTAGCCCCTGTATTTGTGGTCAAGCAATGACACTTGGTGAGGTTTAGTGGAAGGTCCCATTCTGCATGACCAGTTTTATACTGCTGACACGTCAAATTCTGTATCTACGCCAGCTATCTTTATGTCATCGGCAAGTATAAAGGTGGTGTTTGTAAGCTCACGTGCTAGGTCATTGATGAAGATGAGGAGGAGCAGAGGGCCGAGCACCGAGCCCTGTGCCACCCTACTTATTACACCTTTCGGTTTTGAATCATGACTACCCACCTTAATACTAAAAGTTCGCCCTGCCAAAAAACTATTTATCCATTGTCTTGCCCTTCCAACAATTCCCGCGGACTGCAGTCTGACGCCCAGAAATCTGTTGTTCACTGAATCAAAAGCCCTGCCGAAGTCCAAGTAGCCGATAGCAGTCGACTGCTCTTCTTTCAGGGGCCTGGTCGCCTCATCGAGGAACAGCAGGAGATTCGTCAGACAGAATCGTCCTGCATTTGATATAAGGTTATGCTGAACCAAATGCCTAGAGATCTGTTACGCTGCAGGCAACTACACAGTAATGAAGTTAAGCTAACCGGCCGGTGATTTTTGGCCTTTTGCCGGGGTCCGCTCTTGTAAATTCCTACCACTGTTGCCCTCTTCCAGTCGCCCGGCACAATCCCCTCTCTAAGTGACGATTAATACAGCTTCGTCGCCGGAGCTTTCAGGACCTCAGCCAGAGGTTGAGCGATTGCTGGATGAATCCCGTCTGGTCCTGCTGCTTTATTTCTATACAAGGTTTCGCAACTCCAAGTACACTTCTCCTACAGTAAGTTCGGGTATTGGAGGCGCCTGTGGGCCCTCCATTCTTCCCTCTAAATTAGTTGCTGGTCGATATACCCTCTTAAAGAATGCCAAGAGCATGTCGGTCCAGTCTTCGCCGCTTAGAGCTAGTCGTCGTTGTGTTCCTTCCAAAGTTGCTACAGTTTCTCTCATACGTTTGTAGGATTGCACGTAAGCGTAGAACCGCTTTGGTTTTGTGCGGACCGACGCAGATAACCAATGCTCGAAGGTATATTTCTCTGCTCTTTGGATCGCTTGGGCTCTGTTCCTGGCCATCTTATGGCTGTTCATTGCCCCGTTAGTTTTGTAAAACTGGTACGCTGCCCATTGTTGCCTACGAATGGCTATACCCTCGTGGGGTTTTCGCTTCCACCACGGGGGTTGATTTCTGCTGCTAACCACCGTCAGAGGTGCAAACTCCTTTGTAAGTTCGAGTAGCCCCATCTTGACGGCCTCCCAACATTCCTGTACTTAGGCTCTTATGTGACTCGGTGTCCTCAGAACTTCTACTGCCGTTATTAGTTCGCCTATGTTGATTCTCCCATAGCACAGACGTAACACGATTTCCTTCAGAGCCTTGCTAAGTCTTAGTGTGACCCTTCGGAGTACATGATCATTTTTGCCCGATGGCTCTTCCCACTTAATATCTTTAACGTCCTGATGGTGCCGCGTTATGATTAAATCAAGGAGAGACGGGTGCTGTCCACCTGTGTGTCTAGTGTCCTGCGTTACACGCTGCGTAAGTGCATGTAACTGGACCCACTGCAGAAACTTGTCGCCCGTTGAGCCCCTTGGTGCAGTACCGCTTCCCCAGTTAGTTTCCGATAGGTTGAGATCCTCATATGAGACGAACTCCTTTGTCCGTGCCAGCACCGCATCCAGCATTTGCAAGAGCTCAACGTCTTCCTGATCTGTCGTTAGCTGTGCCCTGTATATACAGAAAATGCATGCTGTTCGCACCTCGATCTTGATAAAGCAGGGTCTGGCCCGTACGTCACCAGAGACCAGGTCGAACAAAGCCTTCCTGATGGCTTATGTCAGCCCGCATTAGAAGTGCTACTCCGTCTCCTTGCATTCCGCTTGTTCTATCCTGTCAGTAGGCAGCGTATCCCGGAAAGAGCATGTCAGCATCTGGCTTTATCCAAGCTTCCGTCAATGCAACGACATCAGACTCCACGACTCTAGTAGCCAATTCCCCCCTTTTCTCCGGGAGACTGCAGGTGTTCGTGTACCATATTGACGGTTCCCTGTTCCTCACTACTGACTTTGTTGCTAATTTTACGGCCATGGTACCCTCGTGCGCAATCTCCGAGGTGATGCGCCGTTTTTTGTCTCTGCAGGTGTTTGGGGTGCTGCATCTTGAACATTAAGTGACGCGCTGAGTTCCGTGACTTTTTCTTTCCCACTCGTCGACGCAATGTCGGACTCAACGTTCACGGCCGATGCTTCTCCCTTTTGAGTCACCATACCAGTGGCCTGGGATGGTCTTTTGACCACCTCGGCCCAATTGGTCTCCTCGGCTTTTCCCTCTGGTACTCCGAACTTCGCTGTTTGCACCAGAGAGGATTTTTGGCGTCTCCCTCAGAATCGGGCTGGCTGGCTGCACTTTATCAGTATCAACCGGACTGAATGTCTTGTGAATCCCATGCTTTCTGGTCTTTTCAACTACCCGAACTTTGACTTTTTGTTTACCACGGTCTAAAGCCACGTTCGAGATCTGAATTACCCCTTGGGCCTTAGGTGTTGACTTCCTAAGAGGGGTCGTCTCCAGTTTCGCTATATGGAGAGTCGGCCGCTTCAGATCAGTTGTGCCCGTTCTCAACGAGACTATGGCATTACCCGGTTTGACAAATGCTGGGCTGCCAGGCGTAACCCTCAGCATTCCCTGCGTGCTGCCTCAACTGCTCCCGCCCTGAGCAGCAGCATATCTCTCCAGTGGACACTGTGGAGCAAAAATACCAGGGGTTGTGGCGGCTCTGGTTGGGTTCGGTGCCATAGTCCTATTCGATGGCACTTGGCTATTGGTGTCGTACAAGGTGGGCCATCCATCCTAAGAACCCCAGTCACATGCCGGCGGTTTTCGTCCCTCCTGATTCTACCATCTTTTACGATGTTCTTCCTAAGGTTATAAAGTAGCAGTCTTCTACTTCTACCTGCCATGACCTCAGTGTCACGCCCCATGCATGGCACTTCAACATCTAGGTGTTCAACCTGCTCCTCGAGGGATTCTACTTCCATCAGGGGGCTTTTGTCCACATTTGTGAAACCTCCTGCCTCTTTGTCTTCTTTGCCTATCGGCTTGGGTTGCCTTTTTTAGTCTTCTGCTCTGACACACAATTTTCCCCTTCCGCCAAGCTACGGATCAACTTCGCTCTCTTTAGTTTTGGTTCCAGCTTCATGTTCCTGTCCCCTTTTCTTAACTCTCCTCGAATTATGCGCAAGCACTCGCTTGCGAACGCAAAGCTGTTGCAGCATATCCACTTGAGCGCTGCGTACTTGATGTGCAGCTCGAAGTTTTCTCTTGCAGCTTGGAGCACTTTTGATGATACCAAATGCAACACCGGTCGCATTGAATTCCCCCATCTTGCACCAGTTCCATGCATTCCTTGTTCCCACTGCCCACTGCGTGATCGATGGGACCATCCTCTGTTCCATTCGTTTCCGCAGTGGTGATCGAGTTGGTCCGAAAATACCGTATCGAACACCAGTAGGATAATAAAGCAACCTTCTAAACTAACACAAACGGTACACCACAGCAAGTGCTTCGAAATCTGCACACTACAAAAGTTCAGCAAAAGCCATGCACTACATAAAGTGCCACAAAAGGATGTTATCCAGTATCAGTTGCACTGACACCAACATAAACACCAAAAATGACACAAAATGTGTAACCAGTTTTTGAAGGGAGTAACATCTTTTGAAGGGACTGAACTCTTCAAAGAGTATGCGCACCAAAATGCTCATCGCAATACGTTGGCTTGGGCGGAATAACTTGAGTTGTTTCGCCAATCAATGCAAAAATATCTATCGCTGAGAGTGATTCGAAAATCCAAATCATGCGGCGACTCATAAGGTCAGTTTCCACGGCGCGATAGTGGTCGAGACCAGTCGAGCATCCAGGTCGTTGTTGTTGTCGAGCTTAGTCGGCTCCACTAGATGCTCGTTGAATGCTTTGTCTGGAAGGCAGAATTTGCTGGGCAGTATCACCTTCACAGACACAATTTCATTGACAAAAATATCAGGGGTTCTTTACCTCAGCCCTCATTCACACAGCTAGCTCTGCGAACGCCGCTTTCTAGCGTGGATTGAGGGCCTTCTTGAAAGTTGGTGCGTCGCTGCATCTAGCAGCATCCTCTGATAGACTGTTCCATGTAGGTACAACCCTTTTTGTAAAAAGCGGCCCGTAATTCCAGCCTTCAGTGTGCCCTTTTTAGTTTGATACTGCTTCTTGGTGCAGCACTCAGGGACAGAACCGAAAAAGTTACCCACTTCTATACCCGAAAGACTCTTTATATTCTTGATGCTTCTATTTGGTCCCCTCGGCCCCTAAGACGCTCTTACTGTCTGATTTAGAATTTACTCTAAAAGAGGTGACCAACCAGCTTATTCGTGTCCGGAAGTCCTCACACCTTGGCCATGATGGTGTTCCACCGACACTTCTACCCCTTGGAGGAACTGATATCGCAGCCCTACTATTGAAGTTCTACAATCTATTCATCAAGTATGGCATATTTCCTTCACAATGGAAGACTGCGGTCATCATCCCAATCCATAAGAAAGGACCAATACATGACCCCTCCAATTACCGCCCTATCAACCACACTCCAATTGCTTCTAGGTTGATGGAACGCCTCATCAAACAGTGGATGTCCGACTTCCTATTGTCCCATAACATCATCCATAGTGGGCAGCATGGCTTTTTAAAGTCACGTTCATGCATCACTTGCCAATACGACTTTTTTAACCTCATAACGGCGGCCGCCGACAACAGTCAATCCATCATCATTTTATACCTTGATATGACAGAGGCTTTCGACCGCGTCCCTCACGCTTTATTACTAACCAAACTCAAAGCTCACGGCTTTTCCGGTTCGCTTTTAACGTGGTTAACATCATACCTATCGAATCGCTCACAAGTGGTTTCCATTGATGGGTGTTTCTCACAGCCTGCTCCAGTCACTAGTGGAGTTAAACAAGGCAGTGTACTCGGTCTTTTACTTTTTCTCATCTACATAAATGATATATTTCCCATCTTGCACCATGGCACCCCATTCCTCTTCGCTGATGACGTTAAGATTGTCTGTGAGTTTCCTCGTCAGAACCTCAACATTATGCTAGATGAAATTTCTAGTGACCTAAAGCGACTCGAGGATTGGTGCAATTCATGGAGTATGGACTTCTCGGCCTCGAAGAGCTGCTACACAAAATTCAGATGTCAAGTGGCCTACGGAACCCTGCTTATCCACGACCTACCCATCTCGTACAGCCCTTTAGTTCGAGACCTTGGTCTTCATTATTCTTGCAGTTTTAGGTTTTCTGAGTTTGTTCCACTCCAGAATGCAAAAACGGGAAGAACCACTGGTCTCATCTCCAGAACCTTTCGGCTAAATGATTGCAAACTGCTCACTTACAAGTCTCACGCCAGGCCTCTCCTTGAATGCTGTCCTATTATCTTCACCAACATGACGAAATCCGACCGCATTTCTCTGGAGTCCGTGCAACGTCAGTTCACCAAACAATTAGTGGGATTTTCCTCTAGTTTGTGTTACAAGGATCGATGCATCCTACTCAGTCTTGACCCTCTATGGCTGCGTCGCATGAAGCTTAATTTATGCTTTTTGTTTAAGCTGTACCACCGTACGGCCTTTTCGTGTACTGAAACTATTCGTCTCACTCCCTCCACGAATTATGTTCTACGCCATCGGTCATTGCAGTTCTCTACTCCTAGATCAAAATCAGCGTTAAGATCTAACTTCTTCCTTATAAAATACTCAAAGTTATGGAATAAACTTCCGCTAAACATCCGCGACAGTCTCTCAGTTTCCCAGTTCAGAGGCTCGCTGAATCACTTCTTGACCGTTCCCAATGTGATCCTTCTTACCGGCCAGACCGTCATCGAAGAGGTGGCCTACGAAAACGTGTTTGATTACTAGGATTATTGCACCAGAACTTTCGTTTCTCGCCCGATGACAAACGCCAGTGCAACATACGTCCACGTTCCTGTGCATGATAACAATTTTCTATAGTGCATCACCACTGATGCCCTGGCGATTCTTTCTGCATTCTTCCCTAATTGCTCTTCAGAACTTCTAATTGCGTGCAAACAATTATTCCTTTGAAATGCAGACGCAGCAGCGCACCCGGTTTACGCCATATTGCAAGCCCGAGGTAGTACTTATCAACCCTACGCTATTTAAACCCTCGAATTTAAACCCAGATCAAAATATGAAATGTGCCACTGACCGTTCATATATACCCAACCAGTGTGCCAGTCACATTCGCTCACAGTCTGTTATTTCAAACCTATCTTATTGCATTGTTGCCAAACTGCTTTCTGCGTAAGCAAACGGTACTGAGGATTATCATTTCTAACTGCTCTAAACCGTGAGACCCCAGGTCTTTCAATAGCATCCGAGCGATGCCATGCCAACGTGAAAAAGCATAAATCCTTTGGGATGCATATACCGTCACGAAACTAGTGTACGCAACTCCGTTAGCCTGCAGCAGTATAGCACAAATCCACCGCAAGCCTATTTTTACTTAGAATGTGGAGTAGGTGCCATTGACTGCTCAAATGAAACTTCATCCATGCTTCACTCACACAGACGTAACCAGTCCATTATCTATTGTCTTCATATATCATCATAACCCACAGCTGGAACCACGTCCAGACTGCAACTCCCCTTTATTTCAGGTCTGTTGTCTCCCACTATCGCAGTCACCAAACCGGATAACCAAGGACGCCACTTTGACTCGTACGGACAGAGACTCAATAGAACCTACCACAGCAGCTTGGACCGAAATCAAGCCACCCGACAGGAAATACTCCCAATTGCTTATCAGATCATTCAGCTTTTTCTAAAACAACAACACACATTCCAGTTCATGCGCATCTTGCTAATATACCACCACACTCAGCCGATTGACCGACACACACTTTACCCTGCTAGACGAAACACACCCATATGATGTCGTACGTTACCGGAAACGACGCTGAATATCGCTGAAGGCAAATGCGTCAACATATGTATATGTATATTTGTTAGTGAAACAGCATATTACCGCTCAAGTCCATGCGGAGATTTCACACTTTATTATCCGTTACCACAGTCCACCTTTCCTCCGAACCGTAGCCGGTTGGAAATTGACTCTCCACTCCTCGAGGACCTTCCAGTTGCGTTTTCTCATTTCTGAATGTTACATGTTACTGATCCTGAATCTAAACTCACCTTTTTATGGACTGCTGTTTCTCCCCCATCCACCAGTGTTCACTTTCACGAAATTGGTCTCGGCACCGTTTCGAAACTCATTCCATTTATTGAACTCCGGTAAATCCGACATTCAGGGTCTGCATCGTCTTCATGGATCGCTATCCTCTCCGCATGCACCGATTTTCCCGACAACATTTCTTTACAAATTTTTTTCTTCCTTTTCTTCTTGTTCAAAATTTACTCCATCTGTAGAACCTTATCAGGCCTCCGTTTCCCAGCTTGCATCATTCTCATTCATAATGCGTCCTTGACACTGCGCCAACGGTTTTTCGATATCTCCACCGCCTAGCCCGGAATCTAAACCGGTTTGAAACTGCCGCGCAAACCATTAGTAAAGTGATCCATTCAAACTGTTGCTGGCTATGTCTATCTATCGCTGATACTCTCGACTTTCATACTTTGAATTTGTGAATATTCCACCTTATCGAGTAACGTGTCACACCATGATCATGTGCTAGCGCGTGCGTCTCGACCATGGCCGAGAAATATACCATTATCATTATCATCAAAATATAAACATCTTCTAGACTCCGAGTGCCCGCACACAATGATCCACAAGAGTTGCACCAAAAACTTGTGAGACGGTACGAAAACTTTTTTGCATGTGCCAGTATTGCACGTCCTACTTAATACCCCTCTGGCCTTATTGGCAGCACTCTGGCACTGCCTTGAAGGCTTAAAGTCCCTTATGACTATCAAACCCGGGTCTTTCACCTCCAACACTGTCTAAAACGGAAAATAGCTCGTTTCGTCTATGTTGGTGGTCAGAATCTGGCATTTGGCGAGATTCAAGGGTAAAAACTACCTTTCTGCCCATCGGAGCACCTCAGTGATATCCTGGGCCAACTCGCTCTCCGCTATCTTCACATCATCTGCAAAGATGAAATACGGGTTGCTCAATTCTTCTAGTAGGTCATTTACATACAAGAGGAAGGGCAAAGGCCTCAGCACTGAACCCTGTGGCACACCGCCCGCAACTCTGTCCGGTCTAGATAGATAATCGCCCACCTTGACACAGAATCTACGATTCCCAAAAATGTGTGCTACCCAGTCGCCTGATTTCCCGATGATCCCAAAGGTTTGCGGTTAATAGTCCTGCAGGCGATGACTCGCAGAGTCAGAAGACTACTGAAATCCGAACAATAAACCTCCACCATTGTACCTCCATCTATTCGTCTTATGGTCTCATCCGAGGACATCAGTAGGTTTTTCAAACACGATCTTTTTAACGAACCCTTGCTGCACAGGTGTCAAAAGGTCGTTATTATCCAGATGCAGTCACCATTGCTTCCTGATTTTACCTTTTAAGCACTTACAAAACACTGACGTCAGGCCGACCCTTCTATATTTCTCCTACCTCTGCCAGGGTCCTGTCCTATGTATTGATATGACAGTGGCCTTACGCCGATCCTCTGGCACCCCACCCTCCCTTAAAGACGCTTGGTACAGCTGAGTAATAGCCCCTGTTAAGATATCGGAAAGAAGCTGAACAATTGCCGGAAGGATTATATCCATTCCGGCTGCTTTGTGCTTGCACAAAGATTTGAGTTCGTGCAGCACCACTTCCTCACTTACAGTAGGCCCCTGAAGAGCTGGCGCACTCCCCGTGTCTGCTCCCGCAGCACTAATCGTCTGGTCCCGACGATACACGCCCTTAAATAGTGTAAGTAAGGCCTCCCTTCGTCTTTATCATCGAGGGCAACGTTTCCGTCGGACACCTCCAAGGTACCTATACTGTCACTTGTCGTTTTTCTTGACTGCACATAAGCCAAGAACTTCTTCGGGCTGGCCTTCTCACTGCTAGCTTGTTTTATCTTGTACTCGTACTTTGCTTCTCGTTGCAGGGCCTGTGCCCTGTGTCTGGCTGTCTTGTAAGCGGCCCATGCGCAGTTTCTGCTATGAAGTTTGAAATGGTCCCATAGCCTTCTACGAAGTGCTATGGCTCTCGCAATCTTGGGCTTCCACCAGGGCAGCCGGCTGCTATTTCTTTGTTGCTATGAAGGAGCAAACTCGTCTGTTAGGCTTATTGGTCCGGCTGTTATTGTCCTCCACCTATTTACCACAAATGGCTCCGGGACTTCCGGGCAGAAATATATGTTCCGTGCCCTTGCCGTCAGCTGAGCCCCACCCACTCTGGAGTAGTTCCGGACCAAACTAGACCCTGGTTTATTGTGCCTCGCAGTGGACATCGCACGCAAGACCCCATGAGTGCACTTCCATAGTAGGTTTTCTATCTACAAAGAGGTAACGTCAGGTAGGTACCTGGTTGCCAGCAGATCCAGTGTGTATGAAGGTTGTCCTTTGCGGCAGAGCGTTGCTTCTCTTACAAGTTTGGAGCGACCTCGATCGTTTTGAGAAAATGACTGTTTTCTGGACACCATTTTGGATCTATATTCTCTACGATCTTTTCTGACGTTTGACATCGACCTTATAGTGTTCTCTGGTTGCGTACGTTTTACTAGACTGACTTTTCCGAGGTTTCCGTCGACCTCGTTTCAAATCACTTTCACCTTCGGTCGTTCGCCGATTGTACACGCTCGCGGTTCGCTTTCTGCACAGCCGTTGCGTGTCATCTCATTTTCCGTTCGGTGTATCTCTCGTATCGGTGCTGTTTCGGTGCCACGATATATAGAATACATCTTTCATCTGTGAACCGACTTGCGTCTTCTCTATTCGTCCGATAGAGGGGATATCGTTGGTATTTTGCTGCTAGACCCAATAGGAGACATGTTCGCCAGCCGCTGTCGAGCGTCCTCTGTATTGGTGAGCCCGAATCCTCCAGAACCTTCCTAGATTATTCGCCCGCCCGGTGAGTCACTGACTTTTCTCTGTTTCACGTCCTCTTTTTGTTGCACGGTATTTATTTTTTATCATATAGTATCGCAACGTAACCATGTCAGAGGATAAGATGCAGCTCGACACAGACCTCACTTTGTCTGCGGTTGCTTTTAGGCCCGGGTCTCGCAGCTCGAACAGATGCACACCGAATCACAGAATTGTTTTCTAACATTCCTCACGATTTTCAGTCTTTATTTATTAAATTCCCCATATTGATTATACCATTTGAAGAGATAGAGACAGTGGCCGATCGCGTGGCACCCCACATTGTCACTAACGGACCACCAGTGACGGCACGACCTCACCGACTGGCACCGGACAAATCGGTTTTCGCCAAACGTGAGTTTGACACTTTACTTTCTGAAGGTATTGTTCGTCCTTCTCACAGTCCATGGGCCTCATCTCTGCACGTGGTTCTTAAGAAAGATGGCATTAGCTGGCGACCATGTAGCGACTACCACGCATTAAACTCGGTTACCCGTTACGATAGCTATCCGATACCCCACGTACACGATATCACGGCATCACCCCACGGCACGACTGTATTTTCTAAGATCGATTTGGTGCAAGCCTATCACCAGATCCCAGTCGCCGCTGAAGATTCGAGAAAACCGCTGTCACGACTCCTTTTGGTTCGTTTGAGTTCCTACGCATGCCTTTTGGTCTGCGAAATGTTGCTCAGACATTCCAGAGGGTATTAAGCCTTGCAAGGATAAAGTACGCGCCATTCTGGATCACGCCGTACCGTCCTCAATCAAGGAGCTTGAGGAATTTTCGGGGTTAGTTAACTTTTATCCTCGTTTCATACCCCATGCTGCTGAACGTTTGCTTCCATTAACTGACCTACTTCATGGCAATCCGCGTAAGTTTTCGCTCACGGATGCCGCACGAGTAGCTTTCTCGAAGATTAAAGCATCATTAGCTCAGACCACTCTCCTACTGTACCCAGTTCCGTCCGCCACGCTAAGCATAGCGGTGGATGCATCCGACTTTGCCATCGGAGCGGTCCTGCAACAGTCTGTTTCTGGGATATGGCAGCCATTAGAGTTCTACTTTCGACGCCTCAATCCCACGGAAACCAAATATAGTGCTTTTGGTCGCGAACTGCTGGCTGCATATAATGCCGGTAAACACTTCCGTCATGCAGTTGAGGGTCGATATTTTATCCTCTATACCAACCATAGGCCTTTGGCGTACGCATTGTGCACTAAGTCTGACCTTTACTCCCCACGAGAAGTCAGACATTTAGACCATTTTTCTCAGTTCACGACTGACCTATGACACGTTAAAGGTGAGTCGAACTGCGTTGCAGATGCTTTGTCACGTATTTCGCTTGATGCAATTAAATCTCCGGTTTTAGACATCCCTGCCATGGCTGCAGCACAAGCATAGGATTCTTCATGTATGGAAGCCGCTCATTTATCGTCATTACATTGCCAGTCTGTACCTCTGGCCATCAGTGGTGGGAAGATACTCTGCGACGGGTCTACTGGCACACCTCGACCAGTCGTACCTTCTACTTATCGACGTCCCGTGTTCGATACCCTACATGAACTATCACATCCAGGCATCGTAGCCAGTCTCCGATTAGTAGCTGCACCATACGTTTGGCCGTCCATGAATAAATATGTTCGTATGTGGGCAAAACTGTGTCCACAACGTCAACGATCTAAAGTGCATAGGCACGTAGCTTCGCCTATCGGTACTTTTGGTACGTCTGATGCCCACTTCGATCACATTCACGTAGACATCGTGGGTCCACCGACCCGATCACACGGGTATACCTATTTACTAGCGTGCATCGATAGATTTGCGAGGTGGTCCGGGGCTATTCCCATCTCTGTCGTCACGGCCGAATTCGTGGCTCGACATCTGATAGAACGATGGATAGCTTTATATGGTTGTCCTTCCACAATCACTACCGATCGAGGGCAACAATTTGAGCCCGATCTATTCTCTTCATTAACTCATATGCCGGGTGTAACAGCCGGTCGTGGAAAATCCCCCTTTTTCCCTCGCGATTCAGTGTTTTTTCCCAACATCACTCATTTCCATACACTATTGACTTGTCTTTACGAACTGGTTGTTTTTCTGGACCAATTGTTGTTTGTTCGCGCCCAGAGCGCTATTTTGGCACATCCTTGCTCAGGACCTGCGTGACGCACGTGCTGTCTGCTCACACGCTGCTATTCGGTTTCTCGTTGTTGAGTCTTTGTGATCGTATTATTGAGGTTTGTATATTGTTTATGTCATTGTTTATTTTAATAATCTAGTATCGTAGAATTATCACGGATAATCGCCTTCTGATTTCGGGATCCGTTGCGAATTTGGCTACGCATTGCTCAAACGTTCGTAACACCGGGTACGAAACGCATTCGCACGACCGCGCACCATCCGGCATCGAATGGTTTAGTCGAACGTTTTCATCGCCAACTCAAGGCAGCTCTTAGAGCACATGAGAGCCCCGACTTGCACGAAACGTTACCGCTAGTTCTGCTTGGTATCAGGACTTGCATAAAGGCAGATATCCAATGTTCCGACGCAGAACTTGTCTACGGCACGACATTACGACTGCCTGGGGAATTCTTTACTCCACGGAGTGCAGACTCAATTACCGTACAGACTTACGTTCACCGTTTGTCTACGTACATGCAAAATCTCGCTCCGGCGCAGACTCGAATACAGCGACGACAGGTTTTCGTTCAGACCGAACTCGTAATCTGTTCGCATGTATTCATTCGTGTTGATTCGGTACGGAAACCGTTACAACAGACTAACGAAGGTCCATTTCGCGTGCTTTTTCGTCACGACAAGACCTTCAAGGTTGATCGACAGGGTCGCGTCGATACCGTTAGCATCGATCCCCTCAAAGCCGCGTACGTTGACGACAGCGTGTCGCCCTCTGACATGAGACTTGATGTTAACCCTGCACAACCTGTTGACGATACTTCCGTGTCACGTCAAGGTCTGCAGTTAGCGTTGCCTGCTACGACTTCTAATGAGGCTATCGTCTAACGTTCAGGACAGAACCCAGTCGGTACTGCTACGACTTCGAATGAGGCTATCGTCTCACGTTCAAGTCAGCAGTCTGTTTGCCCTGCCACGTCCTCGAATGAGGATACTATCTCACGTTCAAGTCAGCAAAGCACGCTTATAAATCCGTCCGTGAATGAGGCTCCCGTCACACGTTCCGGTCGGAAGATTGTTTGCCCAGCACGTTTTTGCGACTAGATCAAACACGATCCTAACCATTGCACCTCGCAGTAACAACTTTCATGTTCATCGTTTCGATACGATTTAACGTACCTCATTAGTTACTATTGTATTCTAGTCAAGTCCATTGCGGCAACTACACCGGTTTTTCGTTTCTTTTCATTTCATGGAACCTTTCCAGATGGTACGCTTTGCTGGCCCCACGAAATCTGGAGAATTTTGGCACCAGCGTTTGCATTCTGTATCGGCCCTGTCGCTCTCGTTCCTTGTCATTGACGAACTTACCGATTTGGCTTCCGGACATCATATTGGTTAACGGTCACCCGAAGCTGGACGTTATTGGTGTGGCACACCTGGATGATGATTAACACAACCGATGTCATTGGCAACGAATCTGGTTTACGCTCGACCATCATCCTACGGCTCCTGCATACCACGGATTTTGCCCGTCAGCATCCTACAGCACAGCTACAATCACGTATTTTGCACTTATTCACGCGCACGAATACCGTTTGTATGCCTTCTCATCCTTGACGTTTTTCGAATGCCTTCCGTGCTTTCTAGCGCGGGGTTGCTGTAGTGACCTCGATGGTTTTGAGAAAATGACTGTTTTCTGGACACCATTTTGGATCTATTTTCTCTACGATCTTTTCTGACGTTTGACATCGACCTTATAGTGTTCTCTGGTTGCGTACGTTTTACTAGACTGACTTTTCCGAGGTTTCCGTCGACCTCGTTTCAAATCACTTTCACCTTCGGTCGTTCGCCGATTGTACACGCTCGCGGTTCGCTTTCTGCACAGCCGTTGCGTGTCGTCTCATTTTCCGTTCGGTGTATCTCTCGTATCGGTGCTAATTCGGTGCCACGATATATAGAATACATCTTTCATCTGTGAACCGACTTGCGTCTTCTCTATTCGTCCGATAGAGGGGATATCGTTGGTATTTCGCTACTAGACCCAATAGGAGACATGTTCGCCAGCCGCTCTCGAAAGTCTTTTATAAGTTGTGTGATGACGTGGTTGCGGAGCCACATTACCAGGGCATTTCCGGTGGTCCCTCTAGGGGCACATTCATCTTTTCCTATTATTTCTGGGGTTTTCATTTCCCTCAACAAGACGAAGAGCTGTAACCTGCGCAACACCGTTTGTAGGATCTTGCACAGTCCAGAGTTTTCCCCATCTGCTTGCGGGGCTCTGTAGACACAGACTAACCCGATCGGCCATCGGCTTAGGCGAACGAAACCTGCATTGGCTTGTACTAGGGACGTGACGAATGTAAACGGGACCTCCCACAGATTACAATCAGCCATCACGAGAAGGAGTATCCCTCCACCCAGCTTACCGTCTGTTCTGTCTTCTCTAGAGCTGATGTAGCCACGAAGTTCCGTGGCACTCCGTGATAAACTTACCCAAAGTGATTCTCCTTACTAGCCAGAGGATCACTGAAGAGCTGGCCTATGAAAACGGGTTTGATCACTAGAATTATCGTACTAGAACTCTCATGACTCGCCCAATGACAAACTTCAGGTCGACTGTTTTTCTTTACCTTATGCTGCACATAATCTATATAACAGTAGCTACAGTTTGTTGACTCTTGTAATTATGCCTAGTTCAGTGCTCACCGGTTCTCCTAATTCCAGACAACAATAATGTCCTACTGCCAGCCGGTCAATGGTTCTTAGCCTTAGATGTCTCTCTAGCAGGCAAATTTGTGGCTTTGGACTGTATGACACTGACTTCCGTCGTTCACCACCTTACTTGACCTTTTCGCTCCTTTCCCGTTCATTTTGGTTACCACCACCCACCTGGGCTTTATGTCCGGCTTCATTTTACTTTCCTTGATTATCTCATTCCAGATTCTGTCATCCCAAATTTCCACCTCCCGATAACTACCTCTTGACCTGTCCTCTCGTCCCATCTCTGAATCTAACATCCACCAAATACTATCATCTTCTCTCTTATGCACCATACTATTTCCCATAAGTACAGATAACCCCATTTAGACCAGCTAGCCCCGAACGGTCTCTGATGGTCTAAGGCATGGTCTGGCGTTGTATAAGACCGATACATGTACGCTGGACTGAACTTTGGAACACCCATTTTCTTACTCCTTGTGTTTGCTCTTTCCCTCTCTGCATTTTTTCAGCCCGTGCTAGCTAAACCTCTGATGTCAACGGCCCCCATACCACAGCGTCACCCGAGGTGGGGAAAACAGACAACATCCGACAGCTGCGAAAAAAGACAAATACGCATAAAATTATGCTCGGGTCCCTGCTGCCACTTGGGATTCTTGCCGGGCGTTGTGATAGACAAAACAGCATCCAGCGGGATCTGAAATAGATAGAAAAAGAGCGCGGTAATCTGAGAGAGGTTCCAGCTGGAAGTTGCGATGAACATTTTACCTGCCGAATAACATGTGAGGGATACAATACTAAGGAGGGAAGCGCTTGGTTGGTATGAGCATGTGGGAAACTAGTACCCTTTCATCCGACTTGGGCAGAAACAGAGGATTCAATTGCAATGGGTACAGTCAAAAGGTGATCCAGCGAGTCTCGGAACAAAGAGACAGAGTGACTCTCGCGGGTGCTTATCAAGAGTTTATTCCACAATTTTGAGTAATAATAATAATAATAATGGTTTATTTCGGAAGGGCCCGAAGCATGCCATGTGCATGATCATGTAGATACAGGTGATGGAATGGACAGATATAATTCATGGAAATATGGAGACTCTCATTAAAATATTGGGTAAAAAGGCTCAGAAGGGTGAATAAGATAGGATGAAAATAATATAAAAGTATGCACACCATAGAGATTGTGTGGAGTTTAAATGAGCCCAAGAGCGGATTTGAATGGACGCCCGGTGAATTTGAAATTCAAGGTCAGGTGGACTGAATGGCTGGTCCCGGGCAATTACATATGGAGGCAGACTGGTAAACATGAGAAAGGCTGAAAATCGGTATAAAGAATTGCAGTAGCGAGGAACGATGGAGAAAAAGGTGAGGTGCATTGCAGTGTATTAGATGACAATGAAGCATTGGTACTTTGCAGTGAATTGTCGGCGGACAGGACACAAAACTCACCGTAAAACAGGCAGCGAGCAACGCAAGACGTAGAGGGATGATCAGATGACAAAAACGATTTAGAAGGATTGGATACGGTAGATGTGAGGCACAGATGTAGAGTTGATGGATGCCTATGATGACGGTCGTTGGGATGATAGCAAGAGGAATGGCAGGTGAGGAACTGCAAGATGCAGAGCGCGTGCACATAGATATATATGCGTAAGTTTATATATATATAGATTAATTGTATATATATGTATAGGTTTAAGAGAAGCAGGAGCAATAACAATGGGGTCCTAGAAAGAAATTATCAGTCAATAGGAGGAGTAGTTAATGTTAGATCAATTGGTTGTAGGATTAACTTTGGAATTTCGTGGTGGATTAACTTCATGACAAGTGCACGTGGCAGCCCAACGGAGAGAAAAATAGAATGTGGAAGCACAGAAGTGATCAAGACTGTTAGGAGCAGTTCATGGAAGGGTGAAGATGAAAGACAGGATCAAGGAAAACAGGTAAGAATGGGTCTAATTATTTGATCAATGCAGGTGCGAGATGTAGTGACGGTCCAGAGGAATCGGGTAGTGACAGGTCAAACAATTTGGAACTGTAAAAGAACGTCACGAAGTAACATTGTCATTACAATGGTGGAACATGGAAAAGCGGACCACACTGGAAGGTACAGAAAAATGCCTGTAGCGAGCAATAAACGGACCAAGGGATGAAAGCAATGACCGAGGAGACACAGGTAAGAAATCACCAATCAGATCATTTTACTTCAGATGAAACACGAAGGAGGCGGACAAGGAAGCGGGAAGCCCCGAGATAAGTGGACCAGTAATAGAGCAAAAAGGCCACAAAAAACGAACGCGCAAAGGAGTTGGGGCAACGGAGCTGGAGAGCTGTGTGCCGGCAGACAATTGAACAGGTGGATACTAATCAGGACACTGGAAAGAACCGCAGAGGAATCGCGGGGCCAAGTGAGGAAGATATGGTGGTGGTGATTAGATAATAAATACGACTGTAAAGGATGCGAAGTTTGGAGCGGCAATTTCTAATATGCAGATTGGGCATGGGTGCGGGTGCGGTTGGTGCATCATGGCATGGGGCACGAGGAGGGATTAACAGGGCGACAGGTTTTAAGGAAGCTATCAATGGGCGTTCTGAGCAGAGGGTAACACCAAGCGCATAGATGATAGAAGCCAGCAATGACGGCAGGTGGGAAAAGAGTTATTGGCGAGCGTCGACAGAGAAGAGTGGTTAGGACGGTAGTGACTCAAAGCAGTGAAAGTTGATGTAGAGAGAGGCAATAGGAGGGAGGACAAAACGGGAAGGTGTGCATACCGTGGTAGGGCGACAAAGACGGGAAGTGGAAACAGATGACAAGAGCTCTAGGTGAACAAGCTGTGGCGGAAAAACGATGAGCAGCATGCAATTTTCAACCGACAGCATTGGATTCGGTAGTTCAAGAAAAGTTAGGGCGTGCCACCCGCAACCGGTGCTAGTGGGTGGGACTGGCCGTATTTTCGATCTCGACGCCAATTTCATCTGGGAATAGAAAGTCGCAGTTGCCGATGTCGTAGAGCATAACTCATGGAGGGAGTGAGACGAATGGGTTCAGTACATGAGAAGGCCATGCGGTGGTATAGCCTGATCACGAAGCATAAATTGAGCCTCACGCGACGCAGCCAAAAAGGATTAAGACTGAGTAGGATGCATCGATCCTCGTCATACAGATTGGATGAAAATCCCACTAATTGTTTAGTGAATTGGCGCTGCACGGACACCGGAGAAATGAGATCAGGTTTCGTCATAATGATGAAGGTAATGGGACGTTATTTAGGAAAAGACCTGACCTGAAACTTGCAAGTGAGCAGTTTGCAATAGTTTAGCAGAAACGTTATGGAGATGAGACCAGCGGTTTTTCTTGTCTTGGCAGTCTGAAGAGGAACATATCTAGAAACTCTAAAGCTACAAGAGTGGTGAAGACCAAAGTGTTGAACTAACGGGCTGTATGGAATGGGTATGTCGTGGATAAGCAGGGTTCCGGGGGCCACTCGACATCTGAAGGTTGTGTAACAGCTCTTAGAGGATGATAGGCTTATACTCCAAGAATTGCACCAGTCTCCGAGTCTCTTCAGATCACTAGAAATTTCATCCAGCTTAGTGTTGAGGTTCCGACGGGGAAGCTCATAGACGATCTCAATGTCATCAGCGAAAAGGAATGGGGTACCACGGCGCAAGATGGGAAATATATCATTTATGTAGATGCGAAAAGCAAGGGACCGAGTACACTGCCTTAGATGACCCCACTGGTGACTGGAGCAGGTTGTGGGAAACGTCCATCAATGGAAACCACTTGTGAGCGGTTCGATAGATATTATGTTAGCCACGACCAAAGGGGACCAGAATGGCCATGATCTTTGAGTTTGGTTAGTAATAAAGAGCGGGGGATACGGCCAAATGCCTTTGTCATATCGGGGTATTTATTGATGATAGGTCTACCGTTCTCGGCGGCCGCCGTTATGAGGTGAAAACAATCGTACAGCGATGGGAAGGTGCTGGCTCAAAGAGTAGTTAGGGCGCGGCGAATAATACTGGAAGGCTCCGACAGGAAAAAACGATCACTTTTGGGGAGCAATACTGGACCACGAGAGGTGAGTGTGTCTTTCGGGTGTGGGAAGCCAGTTGAGGCGCGCAGGTGATTCCCAGGGAGAGACTGGGTAACGGTCAAGGCATAGAGTGGCTGGTGTGTGGGATAGAAATGTAATGAAGTGGTGATTGGAGGGGGATAGAGTGGGTCGAAGTAGGGTGGAAATGAAAAGGCAGTTAGCCGAGATCGAAAAGTAGGATTTAGCGCCACACAGGAGGCTGGTAAAATTTCGCTCGACTGAGCCATTTCCTCATTGCTCGCGTATCCTTTACTTTGATAGGTCTTTCTCTTTGGGCGACGAAGTGCTAATTTTTGAGGGTGGATCTGTACTGGAGGGCTAATCGGCGGTGGCGGCCTAGGTGGTAACCAGATACATTCCTGTGTCGAATTGGCGAGTGCAGTGGGTGGGCACAGGAGCCTGATTGCCTTACCACGAGTGCCGAGGATATCAGGATGCATGGGTATAGATGGAGGCGGGGTAGTGGCGCAGTGGGTTGTAGATATGATAGAATAACCAGACATGAAGCCAGTAGAATGAATGGGGTCATCTAGACTTGTGGGGAGCATGAGCTCGGGGGTGGATGAGTCGGAGGAACCTTCATCAACTTTGTAGATGCTGGGGCATTTGTTGCAGTCCGGCGGTTTGCTTGGGCTATTCTGAATATTGGGTCGTTTGTCAGTTGGTGATAAAATCGGCGTGCTGTCTAAATATACAGTTGCGTTGTGAGCTGCAGTAGATGGAAACATCGGGTGGTAGCCAGTGATAGGTACAGCAGAGTTTCAGGGTGGATCGCTGGTGGCATTGTTTTGGACGTGGCTTTTGTGCACCTCTCTTTGCAGTGGGGTTTTGTCAGGAAGTATCTTGGCGCGCTTGAAGCCAGTTTTGGCTACGACTCGGGACTGCCGGCTAATGAAGGCCTTGGTGACAATTTCGTTTGTAAACTGGAACAGCAGTAGACATGTGGTGCGCTGGGAAGATTTGCGGAGTCCAACAAAGTGGCACAGTTGTGAGCCAAGGTTGCAAGCACTTGAGATCATATTTTTAGCAGCCGGAAGAGGTATTCGGTCTGAGATGTTAAACATGATCGCTTCGTTTGCCTTTTTTAACCGCCTGAAGGCTTCCGAGGCGATTGTGTCCACAAACTTCCTAGCAAGTAGTACGTTGGCTGGGTATGATGCGCAGCTAGATTGAGCAAGAACGCTAAGGGCATCAGTTGACCGATAATCAGGTCGGTGGAGTCAATTCGAGGAGAACGACCACTGAGATTCTTGCTTATTTCCGCAGTTTGTCTTGTGACACATCCAAGTATATCTACTAGGGAAACTGAGCAGTTATGCGGTGAGTTTTTGAGTTTGACGGCCCTGCAACGGTGGTTGCTGGCAGTAATTTTGGGTTGGCTGGAAGGAGAGATAAGCATAACTATGGTGGTAAAGATATGGGCGGCCAATTGGATAAGATGTGGCAATATGCAGGGATAAGAGAGCTATACGAAAGCAAGGGGATAAGAGCAGAGTAAGGCCAATATAAGCGGGCCTTTAGGGGAGAGTGCTCGTCACGGGAGGTCGAAATCGGCGGAGCTAATTATGTACTGGCTGTTGAACCAAAAATTGCAAGTAGTTACTGCGGATGGTGCTGTTGGAATGCTTCCGCATGAATTACGCAGGTCAAGAAGAAAGCTATATGGTCGGGAGGAGCTTCAGAGTAGACGGCTCTGACGTAACGCACGATACAGAGACGATTTACAAAGCAGTATCTTGAGGCGATCACTTCAAAGATATGTTCAGACAAGAAGTCACTGAATTCTTTTGAGATAATAAAACCCTCTAGAAGCTTCAATTCTTGGGAATTACCCCTAGATAGCCTAAAGAATGCTGTGCCGGAAGTATTTTGCAGGTCAAAAAGTAGTTCGAATAGTTGGAATGTACTTTAGCGTAGACGGCCTTAGTCACTTTACGAAGATGATTCCCTGCGTTTAATCTTGGAAGGTACTGATGTCGTCCGACTGAAGCTGTTGTTTAGCTTTGCTCCCACCCTAAGAGCAGTTGGAATATCACCTTTGCAAGTATCTTTCATCAACGGATGGCCTCAGAATATAGTAATCAAAAAAATTGCTGGATTTTGTCTTGGTCAGACAACAGCCCTAAAAGCTATAGTTTTAAGGATTGCCCAAAATAGTTTAGTAAAGGCTATGCCAATAACACCGAGAAAACTACGCGGTGTGACGCAGTCGGTCCGGCTAAGTTGTGTTGTGCCAAGGCCGAGGTGCTACGAGGGAACTTCGAGACAGTGCACTAAGGAGACAATGGGCTGAACCTGGCATGCCAACCCCCACCAAACCACAGGTAATGCATTCAGTCCTTGTTTCTGCAGACGAAGTAGAAAAGGCCCCGAATGGTCTCAAAACACACAATGTAGCCAGTCCAGATGGTACCGAGGCTGCTGTTCGAAGCCCTTTTGCTCAGGTAATGACGGCCTCTCTTGCTCGGTTTAAGCTAGGTCTTTGGACAGTACGCATTTATCTGAGGACTGGTTGACGACCGAGTTTATCCCGGTGCTCAAGGAGGTGTCAAAGAAAGATGTATGAAACTCTCAGCCAGCTAGTCCGCCACCGGTGCCACTAAAATAGTGGCGGGACTGGTTAGGAATCGCATGGCCAGTAACCTGAGTGAAAATAAAATAACTTCCAACAGACAAAACGGGTTTTGTCAAAAAAGGTCATGCTTGTCTAGCTTCCTGTTTTTTTAGGACAAGACTACCCTCAGGTTAGACTGGTTGAAGGTGTCGAGGTCGACTGTTTTAACCTCCAAGGGGTTTGGCTTCGTAATACACCGGCTTTTACTGCTAAAAATGAAAGCTCCGGGTATGGTGCCTCCGATGCTGGAGTGGACCCGGGTACATCTCATAAACTGAAGGTATTGCTTTAGGGTGGAAAGGAGCAAGTCCACGAGGACTACGGCTACCAGTAGGGTCCCTCAAGTTACCTGGACCTTCAAAACTCACAGGTAGTTAAGAAGATTACTGTCATCACTGACCTTTGAGTCCTGATGAATGATCGCTACTAGCCATCTCCGCAGTGTCTGGCTGCCGCGGCTAAGGGGCACTGGGCATGCTACCAACTGTCGAGCACAGTAGCTTCCAGGGAAGCTTCTGAGTTGTTGCCCCTCTACACAATACCAGGTAGGCCACAGCTAGAGTATTGTGTCCCAGCTTGGACCCCGTCTCTTGTGCAGTGATGCCTTGCTGGGCTGTCGTTGAGAACCGGGCACACAAAATACGCCGAGAGGTTAGTGGCTCTGCAACTCTTCTTAATGGAACGTGGAAGACTCGAGGGGATGTACTTGAAGACTTGGGGCAAATTAGAGGACTATTCATCCCAACATGGCCGTTGATGGTACCGGCACTAGCTTCCACACCAGGGGACATGAGTTTAGGCTCGTCAAACAGAAAGCATTGACAAGCTTAAGGGGAGAATTTCTTTGCGGGCCGCCTTGTCAACCCATGGACTGCACCGCCGGCTGAGTCACGGACAAACCCTAGCCGGCTTGGCGTAGTCCCCGAGTGCATTTAAATGCACGTCATTCAGTAGCAATATTGGAAGCAGCACACTTCCCCCATTGTTACCACCACCCACCAATGTTACGCGTCTCCGACTATCACCGCCACTCCTCGACTACCATTTCCCCCTTATCCCCTTATCCACTAATTTACCACCATTACTGTAAGTCAGTTGTCGCAAATCGAGCAACGCGTAGCCAATTCAAACGAATCCCAAAACCGGAACAAAATTGATTCGTAGTTTCTACGGTACTAAATTGAAATTCACAAAGGATACAAATATATACACACCTCAAGTATGCGGCCAAATAGACTTCACAGTAAAACCCAAAGGTCCAAAGCCCCGTGGCTCAGGCACGACAGTCAGAAACGGTTCAAGGCCAAATTCAAATGTCTCGCACTGACAAACAAACGTGGAAAAGTGTGGTGTATGAGCAAGCTTTTCAAAGTAATGTTAAATATAGTCACAGTCACAAGGCACGTTGAATATTTGGAAGGATTTTCACTATTTGTTCTTTACACAGCCGACCAAAATCCTTCCGCAAAAATAGTTGTCCAAGGTTCAGGATGGGGTCATGATTCTCACCCTACCTACCTGTAACTTATTGTCAGTGTCTGTGGTTACTAACTTCCTGTGTTAGCTGCGCGTAAAACAGGTTTCCGCCGTAGTCATCATTGCACAATCCAGAAGAAATCAATTCCAAGTCCCGCTGCACCACTGGAGATTGACGTATTCATCAGGAGACTGACGCACACAGTTAGACGTACGACGAAGATGAGGCTTTGCAGAGTAAAACGTTTCGCCGCACGAGCTAAGTCTACGCATCACGAGCAGTAAACAACTGCAGCAACTGGTTAGACCAATTTTGTTTACAAGCATGAGCGCAGAAGTTGAACATAAGTGCAACGCCTAATGAGATATCGCGTAAAATTAAACGGTCACGAACCAGTGGAATTACACAAAATTAAAGCACCAAATTTTCCGAAAGAAATGAAAACCGGTTTCTGAATATGAATAAGTTTCGAAAACCTGTGTACGGCGGACAGCATCGAAACACACATGAACACGGAAATTGATCGAATACTGGCATCTATCAGAGTATTTCAAAGTTTTTCTGTGCACCAAGTATGTGACGAACGATACTGTATAAAATGTAAATAAATGTTCTTCTTTAAAGACAAGAATAGTTTCACAGTGTGCTCACAGCTAATAAGCCTCACTTGAACTATTCAGGGGAAATACTGGTGAATTTCTCCTTTTCGCCTATGTGCACGCTGGATAGAAGCTGGAACTAAGTACACTTTGCAACTGTTCAGGAAAAATGGGTCCGGTTGAATAGAGCATGAAATGAAATAAAATGCTGAGTAACTTGAAGCGAGGCGATCTGCAAACTACTTTGTCTTTGTATGTGGTTTCGAGCTCGAATCATCAACATTTTCCTCGCTGTTTCCTGCTACGAGTGGATTAACCCTCTGATGTCTTGAACACGCTGTTCGTTTCTTCCGTTTCCTGTAATGTAACACAACTGTAGGATCTGTCCAATACGCAAGGCTCAGTTCGATGGTGGTACAGTTCTCTTTTAGCATTGGTGCTACCTTAAGACCCATTACCAGCGCAGCCATTTTTAGTTCGGTTAGGGATACTGACTTCAGCTCAGCAATTTTTGTTTTGGCAAAGGGTATTTTGTTTCGCCGCCGGCCATGCAGTTCCACCCAGGTACAGTACACTGTCACTGGGTCGGCAAGTTCCAAGCTGCTTTGCGTGACCTGCTGGTGTTCAACTTTCAGCAGGGCTTCTCGAGAATGTCCTTTTTTGAGATGTTTTAAAAGCCTCCGGGCAACTTCTCCATCTCTTGACAGGTGAATTGACGGTTGTCTCTTGGGTATAGCAACTTCGTGTTGCCCATTGTGACGTCCCGTTTTTGAATTCGCCATCGAAGGCACCGACTGATCTTCTTTTGGGTGAACTTTGCTTTCCTGAGATGGACCGTCGGATTCAATATCGAAAAGTTGATAGTGTTCTACAGGGGCACTTTCTCTCAGCAACAGTTAAGCAATTTATTGGTGCAGATTGTTGAAGTTCGTTCGTCAGGGGTCCGAGAAGTGATTAGCCTAGTATTGTTTGCGTAGTGAATGGTTATTTTCGATTCCGTATACTCTGTCCAAGCACCCGATGAGCCTCTGGTACATTGCATCCAATAAGTATGTCGACGTGGAGGCTAGACACTTCTTCGAACACTATGTCTCTGAGATAAGACCATCTCTTGGCGATCGATCTAATAGAGTCGACTGGTCTCATTGGCAAGCTGTCTATTGCAAAAACTTCCGGAATTTCTACGGTCCCCCCATCATATAAAAACGTTAAGTGCAGGGTCAGCCTCTCAGAATTGTTAATATGACCCCCTGCAACCGTGCTGATAGTGAGCGAGGTAGGCTCGCCGACTAGTTCACAGCTTTCTACAAGCTCGCGAGTAATCAGCAAGGTATCCGACCCCGTGTCCAAAAATGCATTGACCCTCCTCAGTCCTTTAGGTGTCACGATGCCGACAGGTACTATGCCTAATCTTGCCGGTTTGAAATCATCATGTCCCGTTGAACAGACAATTCTGGGTTCATCCGGCTGAATAGGCCTGTTATTGAGGGGGCCATGTAGTAACGAGTGTTGATTACCCAGGCATCCGTCCTGGTTGAATTTCACTCTTAAGCTGCATTCGGAGGCTCAATGTGAGTTGTTCAAACACAAGGCATGAGCCTTTTTGCTGCGCACCACCGATCTGGTACACTCATCCCATGAAAGGTCGGACAATCTGGTAACTGATGCAGGGAGTTGCATAGCTTGCATTCTTTTGACCTCTCGGGTTCTCGACTTATCATGTGCATGTTAGCCAAAGAGTGGATTCGGTTACGGTCCTTCCCTACAATTTGAGACGATGTTGGTTCCCTTCACGCCAGCCTGCAACTTCCGCGCACGATTTGTCCAAATCTGCTGTTGGAGATACGGGATTGACGACCTATGAACTCCGTCAAGTCGCTTAACGTAGATTCTAGCTCAAGCACATTTATGTTTTCAGCTTTCTCTGTCCATTGGCTCTGTGAATCAATAGGCAGACATAGGGCAATGCTTGCCTGTGTGTGCAGTGCATTCATAACAGACTGGTATCCTGAGTGCTCCAGTGCTATACTGCAATTCTGCAATTTTATCACCAAATTTGATAATAATTCAGCCTTGCCCTCAGTACTTTTCGCCTCCAATAAAACACCATCAATCAGGCTTCTAGCCAGCTTGAATGGTTGTCCAAACAAATCTTCCAGGATTCTGCGTGCACTTATGTACCCCATTGGTGGATCAAGCATCGCGCAGACTTCGATAGCACTTTTGGCTCTCCCACGACAGTATTGTAATAAATACAAAAACCTTTGACCAGGATCTGCAACTACGCACTCAACAATTTTTTCGAATTGTTTCATGAATATACAGTATTGCTCGGAGTGCCCGTCGAAATGGGACAGCTCCAATCTCGGCTGGTCGAATGCCAAAATCTCGGTAGTTCCAGGCTGTCTCAAGGGTGTATATTCGTCGATCACAGTGCTATTTCGATGTTGACATTGTGAACCACATGGACTCTTTGCTGGCTTTCTGAGACCAGTTCCTTGTTTAAGAGGCTCTGCTTCCTTTCTGGCTAACTGCAGCTCGTTCTCTAATTCTATTACCCTCATTCTATAAGTACTATTATCGTCAAACTCATCGCGGTTAGAGATATATGACCTATCACTGACAGAACTAGTAAACTTAGCGATATCTAGAGAATCAATAACACCAAAACCATCCCCAAAGATTTGCAGAGTTAATTCCTGTTGTCTCAAAAGGTCCTTGCTTCCTCATCTGGGCATTTCCAATGAGTTTTCTTGTCCGGATTTCTCTTGAGTACTGTAAGTCAATTGTCGCAAATCGAGCAACGCGTAGCCAATTCAAACGAATCCCAAAACCGGAACAAAATTGATTCGTAGTTTCTACGGTACTAAATTGAAATTCACAAAGGATACAAATATATACACACCTCAAGTATGCGGCCAAATAGACTTCACAGTAAAACCCAAAGGTCCAAAGCCCCGTGGCTCAGGCACGACAGTCAGAAACGGTTCAAGGCCAAATTCAAATGTCTCGCACTGACAAACAAACGTGGAAAAGTGTGGTGTATGAGCAAGCTTTTCAAAGTAATGTTAAATATAGTCACAGTCACAAAGCACGTTGAATATTTGGAAGGATTTTCACTATTTGTTCTTTACAATTACCACTTTATTTAAGCATTGCCTGTATTTGTGACGCGCTTATGTAGGGGGCGGACCTAGAGAAGAGCCCAGCCTTGTGACCAGTGAACTCTCCCGACAGTTAATTGAGTCCGAACTCAGTTTCACCCACGGGGTGAACAAAAGAAGAACAAAGCAAATATAGAAGTGGCAACAGGGCAGGATTCACCTCGACCCCGCCGAAGCAAGAATCCGGACCGCTCTGTTGGCCCAAGCTTCAAGTTTAGTGGGATAACCTGGGCCTTTCATAAACGAGAGGACCGCAGGCTTGGAAAGCCATGCTTGGAGCTTGCAGGTGGCACGTGGTTAGTTGGCTCTGTGGAGACAGATTCCATGCAGCCGGACCTGAATACGGAGCACCGCTGGTCGGTGCTCTGGGACTCAACACGAAATGTCCAAAAGTGCATCCACTTAGTGGACGGCAAGGACTCTCAACCGACTAAGTATCTTGGAGAGGCCAGCGAGCGCGCCGAGACCATATATATAAACATATATATATGCATATGTATGTACCTTTGATATGCTCCACTCACTTTTCTCCTCCCTCCCTACTAGATCATGCCATTTTACAACATAATTTTCATACATGTATAAAAAACCGTCTCGTCTTTTAGTGATAGGCTTTCGCCTCCACTTAATTCCTCTCTCTCAGGCTAGAACACAGCCGTCTCATCCTGCATTTCTTGCGCCCTTCTCGTATACTGGAATATTGCCACACAGACTACCAATGCTTAGTAACTAGGCCTCACGTCTCTGCGCATATGCTCATGGTAAGTTAAGACCCCATTCCAACTGGAATGCGTAAACCTCTGATTTTTCTTGACCCCGCGGAATGCCAGCACGTTTGCTCACATGAAAAATCCCCACATTGACACCCAGTGTTTTTCTTCCTTTTCACTGTTTGCCGTCCTCGACCACAGCTGAGGAACCGGTCAGACTGCTATTTTCCTATTTTCTCATTCTTTTTCAAGATCATACCCTGTACTGCTGTTCTATTCCTGGTTTCCAAATGGACACCCTCTCCTCATCCACCACCTGCCTGATTCCTCCCTAAATCTCTACTATCACCCAACTACCCTAGAAAGCTACCAGTTTCCGTCTAGGGACCTCTAATAGACCGGCCCACTAGCCGAACGATAACTAATTGTTCACATAACAAAATGTTATTTTCTGGTTTCCACTAAAACGATAATCATAACTCACAGCTGGAACACTCTGCAGACTTCCGCACTCCTGATCTCTTTCAGATCGCATTGGTTACCCGGGTAGCCATCGGCCAGCTCCACGTTAATCCCGGACTACGGTAAGGACTAGACAATTTGATCAATGGTTTAAACCTATACTCTCGCCTGTTGGCTTTATATGGGGCACCTTATACGGAGTAACCAACCCTCATGAAAGTCTCACTGGATCGCAGAGGTGATTCCTGACACCAACCATGAACCCGCATCCGCTCAACGTCCATTCCCAATAATCCACTCCAACAGTTCAATTCTTTCCGCGTTGCAGTACGAAACCAATGACCGGAACCCAGCCCTAGCCGCTGTCCACTTCGTCAAACCAGCCCCTTTTTACCTGCTACCCTGGACATTCTACCTGCCATCACCTGCAACCAAGGTCTTTATGAAACAAGATACCTGCCATCTGCAGCCAACCAGAATTTGGCTAATAATTTTTTATCGCATATACAAAATTATTTTTCTTTACACTCTTCCAACTTCTGCCTAGCCGCACCAGTAGCCTTTGTCTCCACCAATCCGTTTCTTTGACGGCGCTTCTTTGAAAGTCCACTATGCCTCCATACACCATTCATGCTCTTCAAAATTTCACTGAAATCCTTGTGAAGCTTTTCGCCTTCATATTAATTTCCATATGACACTGAAATCACCTGCACAAAAAGTCCGTTTTATCATCACCCTTGATTCACTTGCATTTATTTCACATGCTTCCCCATACAATTATTTACCCGATGTTGGATCAGTGTTCTATATTTCGCTGGCTTTCGTGACTGCACGTTGGTATCCCGATGCTTACTTTACTTTTAATCTTGTTCTTTGGCATCTCTTCGGCCCGGTTACTCGGTAGTGACCGTCCAATTATCGCTTATATCAGCAATTCCACGGTTTTCCAGCTATCCACACTGCCCTCACCGAATTCGAAACCGAATCGCAATTCCCGCTTCAACCATTACCACTTTAGTTCACTCAAACACTTTATGACTTTGCTGGTGTATTTCGGTTGCTGTGTGATTTAGAAATTTAGAATTTGTGAATACCTCACGTTGACATGTACTGCTGTATTCTCTGGTCTTGCCTTTCACATGTGTATTGACCGCGGTCAAGAAATATACAATTAAACAGTTAAACAACTAAACAAAATCAAAGGAACTCGGGGTACTTACATCGGACAACTTGCAACCTGGGGCGCATTGCTGCTCGGCCACCCAAGAAGCCTGTAGGGAGATTTACCGGCTTAGATGCACCGCAGGGTCCATAAAACCCTGGGTTTTATTGCTGTATTACAAGGCTTCCTTCCAGTCGTATCTGGACTACCGTTTCCCGCAGAGGCGGCCCTTCTTTGTAAAAGACATCAAGCTTCTTCACCAGGTTCAAAGAAGTTTCACAAGGTGGCTAGCTATCCCTTAGCCTAGCGAACATCACCCAAGAGCAGAGACCCGATGCACTGAGCTTGTTCTCGCTGAAGCACTGATGTAGGGGTAATCTAATAGAAGCTTTTAAGATCCTCTGGGGTGTGATGATCTCCGGGGCTTGACAGCACTTCTAATGACCCTCAGGGATCGTAAGGCTACCGGAGGGTACCCACTGAATTTGATGAGGGAGGGAGTCTTAAGTCACGTAAGAGAGATTTCCTTCGCCATTAAAGTTGTAAACAACTGAAACAGGCTATAGATGGTAATAATAACCACTGGAACGGCTGTGGAATTAGAGCGTTGGCTGGATCGCTACTGGGACGGGACATTTTACACGCTGTTACCTATACAGTTTTTACCCATCTATCTTGGGCAACATGACCAATCACAGCTTTTAGGGCATTTCTATAACTCAGAATAACTCAGGGAGTTTGTCCCAGCAGTACCTTCTAATCCGGACTTGGTTGACTTTTACTCCCCTGCCTCACTCACAGCTTCTTCCCGATACTTCAAAATGCCTCGCACGGTTGAGAAGCCTTCCAATAATGCCCCATCTTTCCATACTCCGGTTACTGGAAAAATAGGCCCATTAAAACCCTAAAACAATACTCTGTTTGACCTCCATGACTTTATGGGCTTGACTACGGAGAGTGCAGCACTTTTAGACCATAATTTTTCAGATATAAACTCTCAGCTTCCAAAGTTGAATTACATTGCAAACTAAAATCGCCCCCTTCTCCGCACTACTGGAAGCGATGAGCATTCCACCCCTCAGCGTATAGAATGGCCGTTTCACTGACTCCGTTGCTTCCAAGGTTCGCACAGGAGTGAAACACTCTGGTAATGCTATCTTTTTCATAGCCCAGAAAGAGTACTTCTGGAACACGTCAAGCATGTATTTTTGAATACTTGTGGTATGGCCCACCTTTCTTACCGAATATCAGAACTGCATAAGCGCTTTCATTGCTTTAACCGTCCTAGTGTTACGGTATTTGCAGGTGGGTTATCCTCCAAAGATTCCAGTGACATGCATGACACTGTAAGTTCCAGTTTCTGCTATAAATGCATAATAACTGAGGGTAAAACCCCCCTTCAAGGAGAATTTACTAGATCTACCCCGACCTTTCTCACAAGAATGACTCCTGATGATCTCAAGCCTTCAGCTCAGACAGCTGACCACTTCAGCGCTTCCTCTCAAGTCCCCACTGCTTTATCTTTGTACGGGCTTACCACTTCTTCCCCTTAATCCTCCGCTGCCCCCCAACTGTTCCCTCCGCTGGGTCTTTTAGGTCGGATCCCATCGCTGTTGATCTAGACTTGTCCCCGTCCCCCCTTCTTATGCCTCCCCGTAAAAGGCGGCAACTATTACGTCGCCCTACAACTCCATCGCCTGTTGTGCATAATCCTGACTCCAATTCGCTCCCTGTTCCCCCGTTGATAACTCACTACCTAACAGGGGGAATAGGTCCACCACTTTACTCACTCTTCCAAAAACCCTTCCTTGCTTAACGGCCTCTCTATTTATCGACCCGACTTAGCTCACTAAATCTGGTTTCCACCTTGGAAAATATCCCTTGTTCACGCGGGTCGGCGGTCCTTAAAGGTTCAATGCATTTGCCGCCTGCCGGTACTAAAATACCACCCTCACAAGCCGTCCCATCTGCTTCTTGTCTTACACCCACCTGACGGCTATTCATACCGCCCTCGATTCTGAATGCTCCATACTTCGTGTGCAACTTACCTCACTCTAAATCTTCCACAATGTCCAGCTTAATTTACCCCCCTTTACTCTTATTCCTCGAACTGTTCCAACCCTGACCCCAGCACCCTCTTTAATTAGTACTCTGCTTCAATAGGTCCGTATTTTTCGGCTGCTCCTAATCACCCCTGTCTATTATCGACCCACCAATCTCCACAGGATTTTTCCTTTGCTCTGACATTTCCCCCTCCGTTGACGCCCAGTTGTTCTACCCCTCAGCAGCCCCCTCACTGCACCATTCACTCCAGCTCGGCTGGAAGCTGCCCCGTCTGGGCCTCTGCTAGCATCTAAATAGCTGAATCTCTCCTTGGCTCTGATTTCCACCCCTCCCAAAGGCGATAGCTGGTAATTTTTCGACTTAAACTGCCCTTCTGGTGCGCCTACAGTACCTTCAGAAAGTGGCATATATTTCGCCCTATTAAATTGTCGTCCTGTTCGCGGTGAGCTTCTGGAATTAAAAACTTGCCCTCACATTAAATTACGACATTATTCTGAAAACGGAATCCTGGTTGTCTGACGGCACTCCCGATGTTCAGATATTTTTGGTAGGGTGCACTCTCCCAGGAACCAACGGGCTGGACCGGCTTGGTGGTGGTTGCCTTGCCTATGTCAAGGAAATCTACACCACGACCCCTCCTTTCCACACTCCGCTTGGTTTTGTTCCCTATACTTCTGCTCACCATCAGCCTCTAAAGCACTGTTCCCTACTTTGTCTGCGTGTATCGCACACCAAATTCCCCCAGTTCCCTGTTTCCACTTCTTACTAGATCTTTCGAATACCTCTCTTTCCTTCCTTCTGTAACCAAGCTTATTGCGGGTGACTTTAATCTCCCCAAATTTGTTGGCCTATCCTCTCAGTTCCTCTCCATTTTACGGGCCTAATTACTAGCACCCACCTTGGTGGCTGGATGCAACGTGTTGTCGAAAGTACCAGGAAAGGGAACATACTAGATCTGATATCTACTCACAACATGCACCTCACCGATGTAAGTAACACAAAATTTCCCTGGCAGTGACCATAAAACGGTTGCCTGCTATCTGCTTCCTAGTGGCTCATTTATTGCCTCACACCCCTCCAGCAATACATCCCTATGCAGGTATTCGGCCTTGCTAGTAACGTTTATTCGCCAGAAAGACTGGGGTGAGTAGTTCCTCACCCATGACCCTCAGCTTGCTGCGGACATATTCTTCTCCTTCTTTTCCGACTGTTTGAACAAACTGTGTTATGCTCCTCAGGCTGTACCTGAAAGAAGGCCTCCCGTCTCACCACTCCACTAGAAGTATCATAAACTTCTAAAGCGACTACACAATTCTGGGGACTTTTCAATTTTTATCCGTCCAGACCGCCTCCCTAAACTTATTCAAAGACAGGATGATATGCGGCTTCTTGACCAAGAAGCTAAAGCATCGAGCCATTTAAAAAATCGCACCCTCTTTCTATGTTTCACAAATCTAGAAAAACCGACGTAGAGACTGACATCAAACTCTTGGTTCTGGATAATAACTCATCAGTCACCCTCCCACCTAGTATAGCCGAAGCACTCAAGGCATTCTTTGCTTCAGCCATGGCTCTAGATACTGTCATTGCTCCTCTCCAATCCTTACCACTTGCTGACTGTAACCTTTCTAGAATACCCTTTGATCCCAGCAGTATTACTAGGCTACTATCCGATAGCAAACCCTCCCCTCGATTAGGCCCCGACGGCCTACCACCAGCTGCTCTTGTCAATGGCGGGCCTGATCTCCTGCTTTTCGCGCCCAGTCTCCCCACCCTTTCACTTAATGGTATTACCGTACCTGATAACTGAGAGCGCTCAGCAATCGTTCCCATTCAGAAAAAGGGATCTTTATATGAGGCAGCCAACTATCTCCCTGTAAACCATGACCCGGCTTATCCAGAATAATGGAAAAAACAGGTAATGATCACATTAGAAACTAATTATTGACCCTCAACATTATTACCAGGAGCCAACATGGATTCCTCCTTTCACTGTCCTGTATGACTTGTCAATATGATTTTCCGAATCTCGTCACCGACTCTACTGAAAGTGAGGAATTTTTGTTGTTCTTTACCTTGACTTATCTGGAGCATTTGATCGTGTACCTCACCCTATCCTTCTAACAAAGCCACGATCGTTTGCATTATCGATCCGCCATTTTCTTGGTCCTCATCCAACTTATCTCATCGTCCACAGGTTACCTTGATTAACGGGCCCTCCTCTAACCCTAGGCCTGATACCAGCGGTGTTATTCAGGGCAGAGTTTCAGGCCCCTTCTTTTCCTTCTACGCATAAATGATATATTTCTGACAACACTTACCGGTACGCGCTTCTTGTTTACAAAGGACATTAGATTAGTTTACACTTTTTCGTCTGGCATCCTCTATACTGATACTTCTTAATCCCCCGCTGACCTAGCTGCCGTCGATGGGTGGTGCGCAGCCTGCGCGACGAAACTTTCCGCCAACAGCAGTCTTCTTCTTGCTCGCAAATTCCAGGTTCCTCCAGGTTCCTTAGGCATTCGCGACTTACCCATCGGCAGCCTGCCTTTAGTAAGAGGCCTTTGATAAAATTAAATCTTCTCTTTCAACCTCCCCGAACATGCAGTATTCCGAGCGGGGAAGACCGAAAAGTCTCTTAATCTACTGTTCAGGTCCCTTCAGCTTAGGGAGGGCATCCTCCACATGTACAAAGTGCATCCCAGGCCCCATCTTGAATGTTGTCTCTTGATCTTCTCTAGTATGCAAAAATCCGGCATCAATGTTATTGAAAATATTTGGAGAAGATTCAAAGAACAGCTCATTAGGTGATCATGAAGCTTAAACTTGAGAAAACAATGTTTGTCTCTCAAAGTCGAACCATTGTGACTTCGTCGCATCAAGATGAATCTGGTATTTCTGAAAAAAATATTAACCGGGCAGTCTTATTCCTCCAGCAAGCTGTGTTTGTTCCCAGGAACAGGATGTTCGCTCCGTAATAGACAGTATACCGTTGCCACACGCTCCGCGAGGACTGGTCTACGTTCCTAGTTCATTCTATTGGCATACTCCAGAACCTGAAGTAAACTTCATTCGCTCATCAGATCTTCTCAGTAGAAGCATGCATTTCTGCGTGGTATGGATAAATTCCCTTCTGGTCCAACTTTTTAGAGCTTAATCTACGTTCACTTAGCCAAAAGTCAAGCTTACTAGAAAAGCCTCGACTTTTGGGCCATTTCTCTGCTTTATCGCGTTACTTACCTTCCAAGAAAATTTCACCTCTTTTGAATTATAGATGCTCTGTTTGACCGTTTTTCCTCAGATTCCACCATCGACCCACTCAAAAAGTGCCTGCATCCACTAATTGTTTTTCTGTACCGACTTATCAAATCTTGCAACGTCACCTTGAAATAAGTCATCCCAGATGCGTTCGCAACCTTAGGAAGGCCGCCGTAATACTCCTCACAGTCTGTCAATATTCGTTATCTGATCCACAATTTATTACCATTATTTAGTCCCATCACGTCCTTGGCCCTGAAACCAACCTCAACGAAACTGTGGGAACTGCGTCAGTAACTGCACCTTGGTCCACTATATATGCATATATAGCTAAGTATACACACACATATATACATACCTTACTGTTCTGTTTTATTAACGCATGCATGGTAAGTAACCCAAAGCTTCTCTTTAACTTTTTTCCTTACTTTGAATCTTTTCCACATCATGTCCCTCCGCCTCACATATCTCTATCACTACCTCTGCGATTTTGAACTGGAAAATTCAGTCTCATTTCCGTCACTTGACGTGGCTCACTAGTTGAACTCAACATCCAGTTTTGACCTCATCTATTCTGCCCCACCCTATCCCCCAGCTATTTTCCTTCCATGATTTCACGCATAATTTGTTTTCCCCTTCTACGGGATGACTACTGTAGGTCAAATATTAACTTCCTTACTGATCCGTATAGCTCTTACTTATCCGTTTCCCTTTTAGTTTTACGTTCGGTGGCCTCAGTTTGTCTCATGGATCCGCTACATCGATGAGCCCGTGCTTCAATTTTGTTCTACTTTCCGTTAACCGGTAATTCTCAGCTGGACCATACCCAGACTGCTTTACTCTACTTCGTTTCCCTGTCCAGTGATCCTCAACGCCGGCCAACCACCCCGGTCACTATACTTACCATCTCCCTGGCTGGTGCGCCCGGATAATAATGCCGTATGGCCGCCTGCCAATGGCTGTCCAGTTTGCTTGTGTTGTCCAAGTTCTCGAAACCTGACCGCTTGATTCTGGATCATATACCTGTATTGTGGTTGCTCTTTCCTCTGTAAAACCATCTTCGATCGCTCACGCCAATCCCAACTGTGCGGGGCGCGGCCAGATCCCCCACCTTGTCTGGCGCACATCGGGCATTCAGGCCGTCTGCAACGATGTGCGAGCGCAATTAGGCTGGCGGATCACACCTCCTGTGTTCACTTTACGAAGATTTTTCAGTTTGAGTGTCCAGCTTATGATAAGCCCCACCCACTAGCACCGGTTGCGGATTACCCGCCCAAACTGTCCCCAACCTACTGCCTCCATCACTGTCGGTTGCGGACCGCATGCCCCTACCATCCTTCCGCCATGATTTGCTCATCTATCGCTCTTGTCAGCACTCTTATCACTTCTCTCCCGCATCGTTCTACCTCTGTATGTACACCCATCCATTATGTTTTTGTTCTTATGGTGTTTCACAAAGACAGCCCTCACTGCAAGAATTCACTCCCGCCCTATCCATCTTACTCTGCCCAAGCCTGCAATATTTCCTTTTTCACCCATTTCGCACATGTCGGCTCCTAGTTCCTATTCACTTGGTACGTCCATACACTCATAAAGCTCACCAATCGCATACGTCGCTAGCTACTACTTTGCCGTATCCTTCTCTGTTCTTCCATCATGTACCTCCCATCTTTATGCACCGGGTGCATCCGTAAACATGACCAATAACCATATAATAATTCGCCTTTCATACCTTCGCTTTTTTAAGACCGAATTTATTATCCTTTTACCACCACCACATTTTCCACGTTGGGATCAGCAATTCTTCCGTGGATCTTCCTGTTAGGCAGCGCCACGATTAGCAATTCCTGGCTAAATCCATTTCTGCAGTCGCCTGCAGGCATGCCCCTCTCCAGCTCAATTCTCCCAACTCTGATGCGCATATATTTCTCTTGCCTTTTTTTTCATCACAGATTTCCCTTCTGAGCACTTTTCTTCCTTTGTTTTCTTGCTCTTCACTCTGTGCTATCTTTAGCAAAAAGATCTGATTGATCATCTCTTACTTGGGTTTCTCGGGCCAGTACTCTCATCAGTTTCGTATATTTCTCGCTACAGGCACCTTCAGTGTGCCTTTCAGGCTGCGCTGCTTTCCCGCATTCAACCTAGTGTAAAGTCATCGTAACATCATCATTCTCGCCTACAGTTTCAAACCATGTGATCTGCCATTACCTGATCTTTCTGATCCTCCACCTCCTTATTTTCCTTCCATGTTATTCCATGTTACAACTGCTGCATCTTTGCACCACAGTTCCTCTAGCCCACAAGTTCCCCTTCTCCAGTGGTCTTTCATACTACTCCAACCTCTCTGTATTTCCATTCGCTCTGCGATCTCCAGCCTTTTCACGGCCATCTTCTTGCTACATAATGCACGACCATTTATTACCGCTTCACCCATTTTCGGCCGTCTCAACATGTCACACCTGCATTACCCGATAGTTCGATTCACTCTCACCTGTTTTCGTCGATCCTCTCTTTCGCATTCCATAGTTTATCAACAAAAGCTCACGGCCATCACCTCTGTGCCTCCAAAGCCGTTTCTTTTTCACTGCCGGCCTCCTTTGCTCACCTGTCATAAACAAATTCATCAGGATATATCAAAGTTACTTCTGTGCCACTTGAACCAACCCTACCTGTCTCCTTCGAGCACTGCTTCGTCCGTGATTTGTCATTTCCTTGCTATTTACCCCTGCTCTTATGTATACATATATGCACAAACAATTATGTACGAACATACACATCGACGTATTTTTTCTGCATCCTCCAGTTTTTGCCGAACAGTTCTTCTGCCGCCACGCCGCCGCCACTTATGATATACGTCCACTTTCACCATATCTGTGAATCACATTTACCGTATCTCAATCATTCCTCACGGCCGTTGCCATCTGACCCGCTCTTCAAGTCATGCACTGCCCGCCCCCTGATCTCAAACTGACACTGCAAATTTATTGCAGTGAGGCACACCTCATCGCTAACTCAACCCTTGACATGCTACCCAATTTTTGATTGTTCACTTCTTCGCTTACTTTTTCTTATTTCTTCACCGTTCCTCGTTTTCAAAATTTCTCCCGCCGAATTATTCAACCACATATAAAACTCCCAGGTCCCGATCAATTTTGCTTGCCACAGCCAGCTCTTGCATTTGATCTTGAGTTTCAAATTCGCCGGGCATATATTTGAATCCATCTTTGGGTTCACTTAAACTTGGTGTCCATACATTTGTCCCCCCTGACCCCTCTTCTAATTCCACGTACCCCTCGTTTGTCTTGCCCGTTTCTAATTTTTTTACAAATATTGCCTGTCCAGTTTGTTGCTTATGAGAAATTTGATCATGCATCAGGCATGCCTCTCCAAAACAAATTATCAATAATATTCCGCCATTTTCTACAGCACCTTCTTTCCTCATTCTGGTTTTTCTGGTCAGATCTTCACCTTACCACCGAACAATGCACGTTTTACTGACTGAAGGTTCAACCATCTCTGTCCGACCGCCGCAACTCCGCCATTTCCCTGTTTCGTTTCCATCTATCCGTCCACTTCACGTTTATTCTACATTAGAACCTATCCCTTTGGTTTCAAACCCACGGAACAAATCTGCATGCACCCTTGTGTTAATAACTTTACTTGATTCCTACCAGTAACGGATCTCCCTCGAGTCTCCAGGGTTCTCTTTCATGTGTCCTCATTGTCCCCAAGCATTCCGGGGGCTTTGCAATTGACTGTTTGCCAATGAGACTAGTCGACTGTGTTAGACCAGTCGCCAGAAAAAAGTCTCGTCTCAGAGATATACTGTTCTCACATCTAATCAAAGGAGCATCAGACCATGTGTCCAAAAATGCCATCAGCCTCCACAGTCCTTTAGGTATCACGATGCCGACAGGTACGATGTTTGATCTCACCGGTTTGAAATCGTCACTTCCCGTTGAACAGACAATCCCGGGTTCGTCCGGCTGCGTAGGCCTACGTTGAGGGGTCATATAGAAACGGGTGATGATTACCCAAGCATCCGTCCTGGTTACATTTCACTCTTAAGCTGCAATCGGAGGCTCAATGAGGGTTCTTCAAACACATAAAGCATGAGTCAATCCTTTTAACTGCGCACCACCGATCGGGTACACTCATCCCATGAAAGGTCGGACAGCCTGGTACCCGATGCATTGATTTGCATAGCTTGCATTCAGTTGACCTCTCGGGCTCTCGACTTATCATGTGCATGTTAGCCAAAGAGTGGATTCGGTTACGGTCCTTCCCTACAATTTGAGACGATGTTGGTTCCCTTCACGCCAGCCTGCAACTTTCGCGTACGATTTGTCCAAGCCGGCTGTTGGCAGTGCGGGATTGGCCACTTATGAACTCCATCAAATCGTCAAACGTAGATTCTAGCCCAAGCGCATTTATTTTCTCAGCTTCCTCTGTCCATCGGCTCTGTAAATCAATAGGTAAACATCGAACAATGCATTCCTGTGTGTGCAATGCATTCATATCAGACTGGTATTCTAACTGTTCCGTTGCTATACTACAATCAGTCTATTTGGCCGCATACCTGAGGTTTGTATATATTTGTACCTTTTTTGATTTTCGATCTATCACCGTGGAAACTACAAATCAATCTTGTTCTGGTTTTGGAATTCGTTTGAATTGGCTACGCGTCGCTTGGTTTGCGAGAATTGATTTGCGCACGACACGAAACAAACCCAGAAAAGAGGCGAAGTTAAAGACACCCAAACGGAGCATGGAAAAGTTGAAGGCGAGCTTAAATAGTGAGAGCCATTGCCAAGGGAGTTGTTGGGAAGAGCAAGCGTCTTCTTTTGTATGGTTGTGCGGAGCCGTTGGTTAAAGCGGCGCGGATCGGAGGGCAAGCCAAGAACGGGCACGTTGTAAATGTGCCGAGAATGGCGGGACTACCCACTGACTTGACGTACGCAAAGTGCCATAGATTGAGGCTTTGGAAGGCAAACAATGCGCTATAGCCGAGGCCTCTGATATCCTCTTTGCCGGCACATACGCAAGGAATCTAATGCTTGGCCGGGCATTGAGAGTTAAGCACGCCACAGGCTGGTACATAAGGATCACACCGGACAATCCCTTTAGTTCAAAGGTGTCACCGGTGCAAAATCCACCGTATCAACTAAAGCCGGTACCCGGGCAGCTGGTTCTAATAACAGCGAAAGCTGATGACACACCCATAGGCAAATCTACGGTTGAAGCCACAATCGTTAGCAACAGCCAAAACCGGACAGCATATGCTTGGCGTGCCAGACGAAAAAAGCGAGGTGGATGGGGCCGTAAGTAAAAGGGCACACACGAGGGATGTAAAGCGAGGAGACGCTGAAAGACGAATCAACCTTGTTCTGGTTTTGGGATTCGTTTGAATTGGCAGAACGTTGCCCAATTTATGAGAAGTGACTTACAGCGAGGGTATTCGGCCAAGGTAGGTGTGTGGGGAGGGGACTTAAAAGCTGCTTGGGGACAATGAGGACACATGAAAGAGAACCCTGGAGACCCGAGGGAGATCCGTTACTGGTAGGAATCAAGTAAAGTTATTAACACAAGGGTGCATGCAGATTTGTTCCGTGGGTTTGAAACCAAAGGGATAGGTTCTAATGTAGAATAAACGTGAAGTGGACGGATAGATGGAAACGAAACAGGGAAATGGCGGAGTTGCGGCGGTCGGACAGAGATGGTTGAACCTTCAGTCAGTAAAACGTGCATTGTTCGGTGGTAAGGTGAAGATCTGACCAGAAAAACCAGAATGAGGAAAGAAGGTGCTGTAGAAAATGGCGGAATATTATTGATAATTTGTTTTGGAGAGGCATGCCTGATGCATGATCAAATTTCTCATAAGCAACAAACTGGACAGGCAATATTTGTAAAAAAAATTAGAAACGGGCAAGACAAACGAGGGGTACGTGGAATTAGAAGAGGGGTCAGGGGGGACAAATGTATGGACACCAAGTTTAAGTGAACCCAAAGATGGATTCAAATATATGCCCGGCGAATTTGAAACTCAAGATCAAAAGCAGGATCCGGCTTCATGCTCGATTCAAATGGATCCTGCCCACGAGCATCAATCAGATGCGAAACTCGAACATGGAATTCCACTTCTGCTTTCATTCGCTAGCACCATAAACAGACTAGTTCCAGTCCTTCGGGGCGGAGACTCAAGTTTTCAGCCTTCCTGCAGTGCGACGCGTCGTCTGAGATCTGGATCGGGGGCCGGGTACTATTTCGAAATCCTTGTGTTCGGACGTCAACGGACATGTTCACACCGCTGCAAACGTCGACTTTGGAGGACCACTGAAAGCTCTGCGATTTCAAGGCCCCGTGGTTCTATTAGCTCGTTCGAAAGCCTTCCGTGCCACGCCACTTCCAGTGCGATTCGCAGACACCACGGTTCAGACAGTTTCAGCTTTCTGGTGTACTCTGAGCGTAGTGGCCACGTCTCGTAACCGTAGGTCGGTATTGAGTGGATTGTGACTTGAAAGACGCGGACTTTGTTCCGGAGGCAGGTTTCGTTTCGCATCCACAGCTGAAGAAGCGCAGGCCCGGCCTCGTCAATGAGCACTTAAATCTCATCTTTGGCTTGGCTTTTTGGGAGAATCGCAGGGCCCAGACACTTGAACACCTGTAACGCATTACTTTGTTTATCTGGTACACTTAATTATTGTCAACAATATCTAAGACGACGCTAGCAAACTAAGATGGGCGGAGGAGTTTGCTGTGATAAAAAGGCCAAAAGCGTATGTACATTAGGAATCAAAATGAAACAAATGGTGTGAAACAAGCTTACAGTTGTTCGCTGTTCTTGTGATCAGGAAGTCAGCGCCGAAGAGCCATATCCGCCAATGTCTTCTATTCAGTTCGGTCTGACAGCCATTTGTTGAACAGAACAGGATGATATTGAGCGAAGTGCCCAGTGACGCGGTGGAAGCCTCTAAAATGTTTTGTTTCTCACAGTCAGTTCCTACTGATATAATTCCAAGACACTCCAAATCGGAAGATGAGACCGAGCCAGAATGAAAGATTTATTGACAGCCTTTTTCGTACTGTTCGTTGATGATGTTCAAAAGGGTGTGTGTGTTATTCATTAAAAAGTCGGTACAACAAAGGAATGTTGCACCGAGGGAAGTTGGGAATCATGGAAAACGTCGGGAAGGTACAGGTACCTACGCCTTGTAAAGTGTTTAACTTGTTCGCTGTTCAGGTATATCGGGAGAATGAACTGTGCAAAGCGTGTCGAAAGGACCATGGCTCTCGACGTATTGATCCCTAATCCAGTGGGTTTTTCAAAATATTCTAGGCTACTGAGGGCCGGCAGTATTATAGCTGAGCTATCTTCAAGGGTGAAGATGTCGTCTGTGAATTCTGGATCTGCGAGGAGAGCATCGGTGCCCGGCGAAATACCAGAGTAATCAGTGAGTGACTGGCGCACCATCCAATCGACGATGTAGATGAACAGCACTGGAGACAGGGGAAACCTTGTCTAACATCGGAGTCAAGGGAGAAGTTGCTAGACTCCTTTCCGTAGACGTTTATTCTAGTAAGCATATTTGCCAAGTACGACCTCAAAAGACAAAGGAGCTTCTGGGGCATTTCGTCCGCTTGAAATGTAGTCCACAACAATTCTCTGTCAACTGAGTCAAAGAAAGCCTAAAAATCAATAAAACCAGCTGCAGTCGGTTGCTGAAACTTGTAATGATGTTCTTATACACGGCGGAAGATGAATATTCTGGTCCATGCACCCTCCGCCACGGCGGAACCCTCTTTAATTGGGACTTGTGCTCGTTTTCCGCATGACCGAGGAGATGTTCAACAGAAGAATGGAGAACATATTGGTGGCCACGTCGACTGAGGTGATACCACGGCACTCTGCGCACAGGGTCCTGTCGCCCTCCCTCGGAAGAGGAGTTAGAGTTGAGGTCCCCCAGCCCGCTAGTAATCGTTCTTTTTCCCCATTGAACTAAACAGGGAGCGCAGTGGACCCAGTAACGCCGAAAGACACGACGTATATATCTCTGATGCGATGTCTTCTCCTCCGGAAGACTTACTGTTTTTCATCTGGAGTATTAAATCGGGGATTTCATCTCGGCTTGGTGGGTTGTTATTACTCTCATGGCTATCGCTATGGATTGCTGGGGTTCGATACACAGAGCTTGCCGCGGGACAGTTCAGTAAACAATTGAATTCTTCAGTCCATCGCGGCATTTTCTTGGCCTTTCCAGGGATAACACAGCCTGGCAGTATCGCGAAGGAAAGGTTCTGTCGACAGTCGCTTACCCAGATGCGGTGCAGATTTGACAGCAGAGCTTTGAGGGGTCCCCCGGGTAGGTCTCCATGGTTTCGGCGATTTTGGTTTAGTAGTTGTCGCATCCTTTTCTGGCCAAATGAACGGATTTTCTTCGTATATCACAAAAGTCTGGATGATCATTTAGGTGGGCAACTCCAGCCTTTTCGGTTAGCTGAACAGTCGCCCCTCAGATCCAGTCTTTACTTCGTCGTGGCGTAAACCTCGTCTCAAGTAAAGTTTACTGAATTTCCACGAGTTTCTCCTCTCAACCCGTGAACTTGGTGGCTAGATGTGGTGCCATTACCTCTGAGGATGCTTGGAGCTTTTTAGGTGATCCTAACGCTCCTGTGGTAATCCTCTTTGGGGCACTGTTTTTGCGGCGATTGGTTAGGTGAATCTTCAAGAGTGCACGGGCTAAGGTGAGGTCGGTGCCGTTCTTGTTGCCGGTCTCCGCGCACCGGTAGGACCTACATCCTTCAATCGAAGGTGACCAGCGTGACAGCACAAGAATGTAGTCCATGTGATGCGCTGTGCGGTTGTTGCTGGAGTATTACTTTAGCAAGTCCTTCTTGGGATGTTGGAAGCTGGTACTAGTGACGGTTAAGCTGTTGAAGCCTGCAAAGTTGACGGAGAGTTCACCATTGCTGCACAGCTGTCTGAGTTATATTTCGCGGTGACATATACTGTTTGAAGATGGTGGCACGAAACTGAGTGGTAACAATAAATGTGTCAGTTTTCGAATATATCAGTAAAAGTGGTAAAATGGGGTGAGTTGTATCTTGGGTAAAGTTCAGGTTTACGAACGGGGCTGGTGAGTTGTTTGGCCTTAAACCTTAGAAAAGTGAACCGTGGGCGATGAGCCCAGAATGTGGATGGGTTTTTAAATATGGGGCAGTTATGCATCAAGGAAAGCAAGTTTTGCCAGGCCTGAAAAGGGCTGGAAGCGAGAACGGTGTAAAACTGACTTTAGCTGGAGGGGACCACAGGGTGCTTGCAACATTTTGAAGATGTGGAAGGTGTTTTTCAGTTTCTTTGTTCCGCTGTGGGTGCTACTGGGTGGAGCTGGCTCTGACCTGGACACCAAAACTGGAAGACTTTTCCGGGAGCGGGAGGTGCGATCTCCAACCTAGCTGCGTGCGCACTTAGTATAGTATAGTATATTTCTTGACCGTGGTCAATACACATGCACAGGGCAAGATCGGAGTATACAGCAGTACATGCCAATGTGAGGTATTCACAAATTCTAAATTTATAAATCACACAGCAACCAAAATACACCAGCAAAGTCATATAGTGTTTGAGTGAACAAAAGTGGTAATGGTTGAGGCGGGAATTCCAAATCGGTTCCGAAATCGCTGGGGGCGGTGTGGATAGCTGGGCAGTCGTGGGATTGCTGATATAAGCTACAATTGGACGGTCACTAACGAGTAACCGGGCCGAAGAGATGCCAAAGAACATTGTTAGAAGTAAAGCAAATATGGGGCTTCCAACGTGCAGTCAGAGATACCAGCGGAATATTGGGAACTGATCCCGCACTGGGTAACTAATTGTGGAGGAAGCATGCGAAATAAAGGCAAGTGAGTCAATGGTGATAATAAAACGGACCTTTTGTGCAGGTGATTACAGTGTCATATGGAAATTCAAATGAAGGCGACAAGCTTCGCAGGGACTTCAGTGAACTTTTGAAGAGCATGAATGGTGTATGGACGTATAACGGACTTTAAAAGAAAAGCCGTCAATGAAACGGATTAGTGGAGACAAACGTCAATGGTTCGGCTAGGCAGGAGTTGGAAGAGTGTAAAATGTTTTTGTAAATGATAGAAAATTGGTAACCAAATTATGGTTGGCTGCAGATGGCTGGTATTCTGTTTCGTTCTTTGCAGGAGTCCTGCAAGCTTGAAGCGCACCGGCCAAAGCCGTGGATTTCACCGCGTCCTGCACCAGCAGGGTTTGCACTTGTGATATTCGGAAGATCACGCAATCGTAGAGCTGGAGTAGTCCAAGGGTTTCCTGTCAGGTTGCGAGGGATCCGGGAGAACAAGGTCAATGAGGGGGAAGGAAAGGAATAGCGGGCGGGTATCAAATTTTCAGCTGGAAGTGTGGGTAAGATAGTTTACCGGTTTATCTCCGTATCATTCCAAGACACCAAAGGGAAGAAGCAAGCCACTTGGTGCCCGGAAGACGAAACTGGAAAGATGCTGCCTGGGATGCTCCCAGCTGAGGATTAACGGTTATTGGTAAGAAGAAACATCCGGTAACTTGGGCACTGCGACTACTTTGGTAAGTGTAAGGGCTGTAGGCTACTGGGAGTGAATAGGAATATAAAAATACTGACGAGAACTGTGATTAATGAAGGTGATTTTGAGGTGAATGGTGGTCGCCGGAATAGGATCTCTGGTTGCAGTGCCAAAGAAAAATGAAGGAGAGGAATGGGGCCAGTCTGGACCAAATAAAGCGAAGTCAGTGTGATGGGAGCAGATGAGGGAAGTTGTGTCACGTGAATTAGGGAGAATCTATCAAGAGCAGAGTCAGTGATGTAAATCATTTCATGGGATACTAGTGTGTTAGAGATGGGCAAAGCATGTGGGAAAAGTGGTGTCAGTGTTGTAAAGTATGTTGCCCGGACCATGCTTTCTTTAACTGTTCGAAAATCTATGTTACCCCCATGAGCTTGTTTCAACGCGTTGCACGTATGAGTTGATTCTAGTACTTCGGAGATGTCTAAAAAGTTTTTAAGGACAATTTTGAATCGGCCTAGTGTCTGGTATGCCCGAGTATCTTCAGAGGGTCCGTTCTAAACTCGGGAATAGACTGAGGTTAAGAACCTTTCTCTTAGTTCTATCCCGGTGCATGGAGCTTTGGTAGTGTGATTCCGGTTACGAAAAAGGTAGGGTGAGCCTTGGGCTGAACATGGATCACTGATGGACGTAAGCATTTCAAAATTAGGGAGGTTAAACGGAAGATAAAGATTGAGTGTTATGAGTCGTAGCCCTAAAGTTCATGTTTTAGCAGCCCACATCTCTTTGTAATTCAAGGGAGGTGATGAGCCAAGTAAGTCCTCGGTGAGGGGTAGCTGAAATCTTTCGATAGCATGTCTATCGGACTTGCGCAGGTGAGTGTATAGAAGAGAGCATTACCCGAGCTGCGGTCTGGAGTGGGATTTAAATATCGGAAGCTGGCTATCGTACATTCAAAATGTTTTGCAGATGTGGGCTATCTCTCTTTTGGTCTTAACTACCTGGTAGGTGGCTTGTCCTTGAAATATGAAGGTCAAGGAATGCTGTGGGCGAGGGTCTCATACTAGCTGAGCAGTGGGAATATACGGGCTGTTTGAGGTGAGGAATTTAGGAGAAATAAGGCTTTATAGAGCCTGTATGGATTTTTGAACCTCAGTCCGAACTTTTACCGATTTGAATTTTCTCTCAGCCCGGCTGTACTTCATACTCCCATTTTGTACCGTATGCCTATCGATCCGCAGTCATCTGACTCTGTTGATGCACGCATACGCACATAAGGTCCTTCGGTGAAAAGGCCTGATCATTCGCTTTTTAATAGACGCGTTTGCAGTCACACCACGTCACCATTTTTACTACAGATTGGCGGACCCGCCTTTGTGCCTCTGAGTTTTATGCCTCCTATCCATCACTTAAGAAGAAAACCACTAGATTTTGTGCGCTATTCTCATCCGACAAGGATTCCAATGGTAAAGAAAACAATCACAACGCTCTCGAAGCTTTGTTCACTATGAAACTACCTCCATCTTGTGTTTCTGACTCCCGGCTGCAGCTTGTACAAATGAGGGCGTCTTTTCACATCAACCGTGTGCTTTATCAACCTGCAATACTTTCCCACGTTATCCAAGGCTTTCCTGCGAAAGCTGCCGAGAAAGTGTGACCTCTTTTAAGAAACCCCACCAAAAAATCCCCACTTCAAAATTGAACACACAATTATCCTGCGGATCGGACTGGCTGATCATCATCGCATCGAAACTTTGTTCACAAAGCCTTCCCTCGGCAATCAAAAGCCTTCTCAACTTCCACTGTGCATGAAGCATTTGATGGGGTTGCATAAAATGGATGAATCTCTCCAAAGACATCTGCGGTTGAAGCAACTTTCTCCGTCGACCAAGGAAATTCTCGCGTCCTTCAGCCCAGGGGTTTCAACTGAGGAACTGGCCGTCTCCGCTGACAGAATCCTGGAAGCGAACCCCACAAACATACTGGCAGCTGCGATGCAAGCATCGGTTTTTGATTGAGTCTGTGATCTTAAAGATCGAATTTCCAACCCTAAGTCCCAGACGAGTGCTGTTCTCGAGAACGTCACTGGCTGCCGTTCCTTGTCCCGCTCAGTATCCCGTCTCAGGAACTCTGCCATTTAGTCTCGACTCTCGTACTGTTGGCATCAACGACGTTTTGGGGAGCAAGCTCGTATTCACCAGTCGCCGTGTGGTTTCCAAGCAACAGCTTCGGGAAACAAGACAGCCGGTCAGTAATGGCAACCTTTGCCACTGGCTCCGAACCTGGTCTCCTTTTGTACATTTTCTGTCGGCCTAGTGGAATGTGGTGTTTGGTTGATACAGGTGTTCAGATTAGTGTCATCCCCATTCCCTATAATGAACACAATCTGCGACCTACTACTATTACCTCGTAGGCAGCCAACAGCTCCCCAATGGAGACACATGGTCAAAAACTACTGGTACTTGACCTGGGCTTACCCCAATCATTTCCTAGGACTTTTACGATTGCCAGCGGTAACTGCCCTGTCCCTGGGGTTGAGTCCTTTTCAGCCTTTTCCCTTGTGGTTGATATGAGACACTGTGTTCTGTTGGACAGCAATACCTCTGTTGAAGTATTCTGCACACGTACCTCAATTAACTCGGGATACTTCCCATGACAGAACGCTCTCCGTTTCTCTCTATTTCGGACGATTTCCCGGCAGTTAGTCAACCACAAAAGTCCCCCTACCAAGCACCGCGTAGCGTCCAACGTCACACTGTCACCAAAGGTCCATCATTCTCAGCGAGTCTTTGTCGGCTATTACCTGAGTGCCCATCGGTGGAAAGAGCAGAAATCAAACACGCTAAACTTAGGGGTAATTCGCCCCCTCAGTCCCTGGGCCTCCCCACTCCACATGGTTCCAAGGGGCAACGGTGGCCGGCGATCTTATGGTGGCTGCCGCACCCTTAAAAAGGCTACGGTACTCGGCCTTTACCCGATTCCTAGGATTCACCACTCCTCTAACAGTTTGTGTGGCAAATGCCTTCCCTCTAAACTTGATCTGGTGGGGGGAGGGTATTGCCACATTCTGGTAGCTCCTGGGGATGTTGCCAAGGCAGCAACCACGACACCCTTCGGGCTGTAGGAATTCCTGCGTACGTCTTGTGGCTTGCGCACGGATGCTGAAGCATTCTCGCGATTTGTGGATCAAATTCTCCGTGGTTTGGTTTTTTCTTCCGTTAATATTGACGACATCCTCCTTGCCAGTACGGATGGAAACCAACATGGCAAACATTTACGCCAGGTATTCCAATGATTCCAAGATTATGGTATCCTGGTTAATACCACTAAATGTATCCTTGGTTCCAAATGTGTTGAGTTCCTTGGCTATAATGATTGCAGTGAAGGTGTCCGAGCACTCCAAAACAAATTGAAGTCAACGATGATACCAAAATTTTCTGTTCAGACGAACGGACAATTGTAGTATCATCGGCGAACAGAAGATCTGTGCTGTGGTGTATAACCATTAATACGTCCTTATCGTAGGGAAGAACTAAAAGTGGGCCTAAAACTGCGTTGTATAACACCACTTGCGACTGGTTGGCGTGATGGGAGGTAAACCTCAATGTTTATTGCTTTCGATCTCATGTTAAGATGGGATGACAACCAAGAAAAGAGTGGGTCTGTTATGCTGTAAAGGTTACCCTTGGTTAGCAGTTGAGCATGAGGCACGCGATCAAGTACTTTAGTCATATCAAGGAAGATAAAATAAATGCCTTCCTAGACTCAGCTGGCGTCGTGATTATATTGAGGAAATCAAGTTGGCAGGTCAGTCTTGACCTACACCTTAATAAGCCATGCTGGTTTCTGTTTGTTGACCCGCGGGTGAGGATAAACTGAGCATTCTTATCTCCATCCGCTCCTCCGACTATCCCAGACATAACGGGAGTGTGACTTATGGAGCGGTAGTTAGCAGGACCATATGAGGCCCGCTTCTTATCAAGCGGAATTATAACAGGTGTTTTCCACTTGGATGGGAAAATGCTGTGTGAGATGAGGAAACTTAATCAGTTTAGCAAAAGCATCACAATGTCCGGGCCGCCAAGACGAAACGGAGCTGTAGGGATACCTTCGCGTCCAGGGCGGGCGAGGAACCGGGTGGTATTTACTAGCTTTCTGACTTCTCTAGCTGGGATTATCACAGTTGACAAGGTACCGGCAGTCAAGGAGGTAGGATCCTGGGTTGGAGTATCGTCGCCTGTTATGAAGGCAGAAGCAAAGAACTTATTGAACGCCTCAGCGATTAGCTGCCCCGAACTTATATGAATGTTCTCTGATAGGAGCAGCTGCGGCATTTTGGTTGCAAAGAGGAGGTTTGAGTTTTGCCAGAGCCAGAGAGGTGGACTATTGTATTTGACCGGTTGAGAGCGCACAATTCTTGCTTCTTCAGCTTGTCTTTCATTTTGCTTAGTAGCTAACGTGAGAGGTGACCAAGGCTGAGAAAGTTCGAGGGGTCGCTGGTAATTTCGTAGGCACATTTGGGCTTCTCAAGTAAACGTTGCTCTTTTCTTTGCCGAGTGGTCTTTCTCAAACTGGCTTTGACTACCTCAGCAGAAGTGGTGTTAATAGAAGAGAATAAGTTAGAGTACGTCACATTCGACGCCGGCAGAGGATCTGATGTTAAAAAGAAGTTATTCAGGTCTGGCTGCACAAAAAAGCCGGTGAAATGTCCTAATTTTTACTTCCAGAAGATTTTCAATTTTGAGAACTACCCTGGTGATGTAGTTTCAAGGGGACTTTGCGTGCGGCGAGCTTGTGATCACAACCAGAAAAGTCGCTAGGAACACTTGACGTCATATCTCGGAGACCCAAAGTAAAGACGAGGTCAGGACTATTGTTCCCTCTGGCTGGAGATGTTATGGGATGCATCCACCTGAGGGCACAGATGCACGTGATAAGTATACGTAGTTTCATAGAGGATTTTAGGGTTGCCCAACAAACGCCAGGGAGGTTGAAGTCCCGCGCTATCATTTTAGCGGCGCACGGGATTTCAGCTACGTGACAGAACGGGTCGGTGATTGAGCTTCCGTCAGCCGTGTTGCAGCCTGGCGAGTAGTAGATACAACCAACGACGCTCCGTCCCTTGGGCAGTGGTAAAGAAATCCAAACAGAGCCTCGGATCTTATCAAGGACAGGAAGTTGGAGTAAGTGTGTTCAAAGACTACTCATACTACAAGACAGGCATTTCCACCACTTCTCTCCGGCGTAGAGACGTGTTGGTGGGAGTTCTATCGGTGAGCCAAGTTTTAGTTGCGGTGATCACACCTGGGCGAGATAGTAGTGCAAAGGGTGTAAGTTCACTCAAAAAGGAACTAGCAATAAAAAGTGCTATTGCCAAACCACCCTTTTCGTGACTTTGATGTATGTTGAATGTAAGACCCCTTTAGTTCCCTGTCAGGTTTGAAGAAATTGTAGCCTGTGGTGGTCTGTAGGATGGTGTGGGAAGAGACGTGGTGTGGGAGGAGGAAGGACATCCAGTGGGGATAGAAAATCCGGCAAATTGGGCTGGGGTGACATTGAGTCCGAAAGCTCACAAATATTTGTAAGTGGGGAGCAGTATGCGTGGTGAGGTTGGGTGGGCCGTAGTTAGTCATACGGGACTGCAGTTGCGTAAGGTAATGGCATGATGAGCTGAGTAGTTTCACCGACACTTTCTGTCTCGTCGTTAGATGAAGCTTTTTTATGTTTCACTCTACCTAGAGGTGAAAGACTGATCGGGATCTAGGAGCAAAGCCCTGGTCCCCGGGGTGAGATGACCGGTTTTTCTTATTGTGTTACTCTATTTATAGTTGAACTCCTTTCGGATACCGGTGCAAGCACATCTAGTCCCCAGCCTTTCTCGGGTTTGCAAGGAATGACAAGTTCTGCCATCGATATTTGAGGGATTACTTAAATGACGTTAGGTGTTGGGCTGTTTTCCCGAACCCGTGTTGGACTCCGGGCTCCTGCGAGGATCGGCGTCAGTTTTTTCGAACTATACGCTGTGGACGTAGTTTGAAAGTTCGACCAGGCACCCTGTGGGCTAGTCGAGGGGTTCATGTTATTCGGGGTTTTTGTATGATAATTTGTTGCAAGTTTTGGAGTCGGAGGGACGTTTACCGGTTTTGTGGATGTCGACGAGAAAATTAGGGTGAACCGTTTCAGCGAGTCTATTCTGTCAGCCTTGACGCTTACGACGCGGCTCAGACGGAGTGGAGACTGACGAGCTATCCAGGTCAACAGCTACTTTGCGACCAACTACGGCAGGGGTCTTCGTACGATGGTCGAAGCTTGGTAAACTGACCACCTGAGAGGGACTGCTGGATAAACGTGTACCAGGGTTATGGTTTTGGCATGGCTTTTGTGAACCTATCCTTGTAGAGCTGTTTTGTCGGGAAGTATCCTTACTTACTTGAATCCTGTATTAGCAACGGCAGACGACTGTTGGTCGATAAGTTCTTTGGCATCAACCTTGGTATTAAACTTAAAAGTGAGCGGATATACATCTTGCGGCGACGTTTTGCGGAGTTCGATAAAGTGGTGCTGTTGCGGATCCAGGTTTCAAGCCTTTAACATTAAATTTCCAGTGGTTGAGAGGAGTAATCTACCTGAAATGTTAGATACTATCGCATTCTTTGCTTTCTGGTGCTTCTGAAGATTTCAGAGGAAAAGGTATTGATGAACTTCATGGCCAAGATTAGGTTGACCTAATTGTGGTGCACGGATGGGCCGAGCATGAACTCTAATGGACTAACTGATCTATGGTTTGGTCAAAAGATTCAAGCTGAAGGGAGAAACCATCCACGGCTTTGCCTGCTTTGACGGTTGTTTGGGTAGCACTTTCCAGTATATCTACGAGGGATACTGGAAGACTACTGGGAGAGTTTTGGGGGTGAGCGGTTTTACAGTAGCGAAAGCCATCAGCATCTTTCGGCCGATGAGTAGCTAAGCTGCTGGAATGATGCGTAGTTAATCAGAAACAGTATTGCAGAAGGTAAAGTAGTGCAAGTACGGGGACAACTAAGGGGCATTGCGCGAATTAACGGACTATGGTTAACAGCTAGGTACCAAAAATGGTGGGAGAAAAAGTGACTAATTGAGTTTTAGAGACCCGATAAAAAGTGACTAATTAGGAAGGGATTTGTAAGATGGATTAGGTTCGTTGGAATTTACTAATCTTTAGAATGATACATTGTACCAATTAGCGGTAATAACCGAAGCTCTCAAGTTGGTATAAGGCAGTTATTGCAACTATCAGATCAGTAAATTAGATGGAATGGTAGTAAATACTAGAAATAGCCAAGTACTTGGTCTCTAAGCTGAAAAAGAAAAACGACCGAGACCGTCTGATATTGCCTCACGATGACGTTGACCTCACTTCGGTGTTTCTTTGACGGTGAGGCACGGAAACCAGCTAGGGGGATTCGAGGGGATATCGAGTTCCATGAAAACAGTGTTTCGTGAGCCTTGTTGCCGGCAGCCATCGCGACCCCGTGAAGACCGGAGCTGTTCATGGGTCTGCTATCATAGAGGTGGTAACAGTCGTCTACTTCGGGAACCTCAATGCACCGGGTGCCAGAATTCGGCAGCCGAACTTTAGAGGGACACGCGATTTCGATGCCATAGTCAAGTGGCTTTTGGGCGATGACGGCCTGGTTTCCGATGTCCAAGATTGTTCTGAAGTCCCGGCAGGATATTTGGACAAGATTTTCCTCCTTAGACCGCTAACTAGCATACTTTTCATCCGGCCATGGGGAACACAAAGCGCTTCGCCTACCGAGGAAGCTTCAGCTTTGAGAATCAGGTACGAAGTGGCATCCCAAGGGCCACTCGGGCTTCCGCACGAGGTAGCAACTGTAGCTCGTGCACAGCCAAGTGCTACCTATCGGGCGACAGGAAGGTTCTGCGCTGTGAGCGGGTGTCCGATCGGGCTGTTCGTATGCCTTTTGGAGGGTAGTCCACCAATGTGGGATGATCAGCGAGTCCTGGTGATCTCGGTGCATGGTGGCCGGTGGCTCTCTAGGAGCCTCTTAGCCATTCAAGGGAGGTAGCCTAGACCCGGGGGCCCAAGCATAGCCGTTGATTGGTACGATTTCCTTCATAGCTAGCTACCTCCCTTGAATGGCTAAGAGGCTCCTAGAGAGCCACCGGCCACCATGCACCGAGATCACCAGGACTCGCTGATCATCCCACATTGGTGGACTACCCTCCAAAAGGCATACGAACAGCCCGATCGGACACCCGCTCACAGCGCAGAACCTTCCTGTCGCCCGATAGGTAGCACTTGGCTGTGCACGAGCTACAGTTGCTACCTCGTGCGGAAGCCCGAGTGGCCCTTGGGATGCCACTTCGTACCTGATTCTCAAAGCTGAAGCTTCCTCGGTAGGCGAAGCGCTTTGTGTTCCCCATGGCCGGATGAAAAGTATGCTAGTTAGCGGTCTAAGGAGGAAAATCTTGTCCAAATATCCTGCCGGGACTTCAGAACAATCTTGGACATCGGAAACCAGGCCGTCATCGCCCAAAAGCCACTTGACTATGGCATCGAAATCGCGTGTCCCTCTAAAGTTCGGCTGCCGAATTCTGGCACCCGGTGCATTGAGGTTCCCGAAGTAGACGACTGTTACCACCTCTATGATAGCAGACCCATGAACAGCTCCGGTCTTCACGGGGTCGCGATGGCTGCCGGCAACAAGGCTCACGAAACACTGTTTTCATGGAACTCGATATCCCCTCGAATCCCCCTAGCTGGTTTCCGTGCCTCACCGTCAAAGAAACACCGAAGTGAGGTCAACGTCATCGTGAGGCAATATCAGACGGTCTCGGTCGTTTTTCTTTTTCAGCTTAGAGACCAAGTACTTGGCTATTTCTAGTATTTACTACCATTCCATCTAATTTACTGATCTGATAGTTGCAATAACTGCCTTATACCAACTTGAGAGCTTCGGTTATTACCGCTAATTGGTACAATGTATCATTCTAAAGATTAGTAAATTCCAACGAACCTAATCCATCTTACAAATCCCTTCCTAATTAGTCACTTTTTATCGGGTCTCTAAAACTCAATTAGTCACTTTTTCTCCCACCATTTTTGGTACCTAGCTGTTAACCATAGTCCGTTAATTCGCGCAATGCCCCTTAGTTGTCCCCGTACTTGCACTACTTTACCTTCTGCAATACTGTTTCTGATTAACTACGCATCATTCCAGCAGCTTAGCTACTCATCGGCCGAAAGATGCTGATGGCTTTCGCTACTGTAAAACCGCTCACCCCCAAAACTCTCCCAGTAGTCTTCCAGTATCCCTCGTAGATATACTGGAAAGTGCTACCCAAACAACCGTCAAAGCAGGCAAAGCCGTGGATGGTTTCTCCCTTCAGCTTGAATCTTTTGACCAAACCATAGATCAGTTAGTCCATTAGAGTTCATGCTCGGCCCATCCGTGCACCACAATTAGGTCAACCTAATCTTGGCCATGAAGTTCATCAATACCTTTTCCTCTGAAATCTTCAGAAGCACCAGAAAGCAAAGAATGCGATAGTATCTAACATTTCAGGTAGATTACTCCTCTCAACCACTGGAAATTTAATGTTAAAGGCTTGAAACCTGGATCCGCAACAGCACCACTTTATCGAACTCCGCAAAACGTCGCCGCAAGATGTATATCCGCTCACTTTTAAGTTTAATACCAAGGTTGATGCCAAAGAACTTATCGACCAACAGTCGTCTGCCGTTGCTAATACAGGATTCAAGTAAGTAAGGATACTTCCCGACAAAACAGCTCTACAAGGATAGGTTCACAAAAGCCATGCCAAAACCATAACCCTGGTACACGTTTATCCAGCAGTCCCTCTCAGGTGGTCAGTTTACCAAGCTTCGACCATCGTACGAAGACCCCTGCCGTAGTTGGTCGCAAAGTAGCTGTTGACCTGGATAGCTCGTCAGTCTCCACTCCGTCTGAGCCGCGTCGTAAGCGTCAAGGCTGACAGAATAGACTCGCTGAAACGGTTCACCCTAATTTTCTCGTCGACATCCACAAAACCGGTAAACGTCCCTCCGACTCCAAAACTTGCAACAAATTATCATACAAAAACCCCGAATAACATGAACCCCTCGACTAGCCCACAGGGTGCCTGGTCGAACTTTCAAACTACGTCCACAGCGTATAGTTCGAAAAAACTGACGCCGATCCTCGCAGGAGCCCGGAGTCCAACACGGGTTCGGGAAAACAGCCCAACACCTAACGTCATTTAAGTAATCCCTCAAATATCGATGGCAGAACTTGTCATTCCTTGCAAACCCGAGAAAGGCTGGGGACTAGATGTGCTTGCACCGGTATCCGAAAGGAGTTCAACTATAAATAGAGTAACACAATAAGAAAAACCGGTCATCTCACCCCGGGGACCAGGGCTTTGCTCCTAGATCCCGATCAGTCTTTCACCTCTAGGTAGAGTGAAACATAAAAAAGCTTCATCTAACGACGAGACAGAAAGTGTCGGTGAAACTACTCAGCTCATCATGCCATTACCTTACGCAACTGCAGTCCCGTATGACTAACTACGGCCCACCCAACCTCACCACGCATACTGCTCCCCACTTACAAATATTTGTGAGCTTTCGGACTCAATGTCACCCCAGCCCAATTTGCCGGATTTTCTATCCCCACTGGATGTCCTTCCTCCTCCCACACCACGTCTCTTCCCACACCATCCTACAGACCACCACAGGCTACAATTTCTTCAAACCTGACAGGGAACTAAAGGGGTCTTACATTCAACATACATCAAAGTCACGAAAAGGGTGGTTTGGCAATAGCACTTTTTATTGCTAGTTCCTTTTTGAGTGAACTTACACCCTTTGCACTACTATCTCGCCCAGGTGTGATCACCGCAACTAAAACTTGGCTCACCGATAGAACTCCCACCAACACGTCTCTACGCCGGAGAGAAGTGGTGGAAATGCCTGTCTTGTAGTATGAGTAGTCTTTGAACACACTTACTCCAACTTCCTGTCCTTGATAAGATCCGAGGCTCTGTTTGGATTTCTTTACCACTGCCCAAGGGACGGAGCGTCGTTGGTTGTATCTACTACTCGCCAGGCTGCAACACGGCTGACGGAAGCTCAATCACCGACCCGTTCTGTCACGTAGCTGAAATCCCGTGCGCCGCTAAAATGATAGCGCGGGACTTCAACCTCCCTGGCGTTTGTTGGGCAACCCTAAAATCCTCTATGAAACTACGTATACTTATCACGTGCATCTGTGCCCTCAGGTGGATGCATCCCATAACATCTCCAGCCAGAGGGAACAATAGTCCTGACCTCGTCTTTACTTTGGGTCTCCGAGATATGACGTCAAGTGTTCCTAGCGACTTTTCTGGTTGTGATCACAAGCTCGCCGCACGCAAAGTCCCCTTGAAACTACATCACCAGGGTAGTTCTCAAAATTGAAAATCTTCTGGAAGTAAAAATTAGGACATTTCACCGGCTTTTTTGTGCAGCCAGACCTGAATAACTTCTTTTTAACATCAGATCCTCTGCCGGCGTCGAATGTGACGTACTCTAACTTATTCTCCTCTATTACAACTAACATGCTAATTCGTGGCCTTGGTCTTTTTGCAACTTCCGTGCGCTTAGTTCCGTGTGAGGCAATTTGGATGCGTATCATCAATCCAGTTCGTTACGATTTATCCAGAACCCCTCACTAGTTGTTGGAAAGCTAGGCAGTACGTAGATCGCGGGAGGGTCTATGACATGCTACGAATTGCGGGTGTTCCTCACGCTACTGATGCATGAAGGGTGCACAGAATGGCGACACGGAAGTTGCCACTTGCAAACGAAAGTGAACATGAGACCGGTGTAATTTTTACGAAGCAGTCCAGGGGAATCCTAAGAACTGAAGCTTCCAGAGGATTTCACTGTCTCAGAAAAATTCAGTGACTTCTTGTCTGAACATATCTTTGAAGTGATCGCCTCAAGATACTGCTTTGTAAATCGTTTCTGTATCGTGCGTTATGTCAGAGCCGTCTACGCTGAAGCTCCTCCCGACCATATAGCTTTCTTCTTGACCTGCGTAATTCATGCGGAAGCATTCCAACAGCACCATCCGCAGTAACTACTTGCAATTTTTGGTTCAACAGCCGGTACATAATTAGCTCCGCCGATTTCGACCTCCCGTGACGGGCACTCTCCCCTCAAGGCTCACTTATATTGGCCTTACTCTGCTCTCATCCCCTTGCTTTCGTATAGCTCTCTTATCCCTGCATATTGCCACATCTTATCCAATTGGCCGCCCATATCTTTACCACCATAGTTATGCCTATCTCTCCTTCCAGCCAACCCAAAATTACTGCCAGTAACCACCGTTTCAGGGCCGTCAAACTCAAAAACTCACCGCATAACTGCTCAGTTTCCCTAGTAGATATACTTGGATGTGTCACAAGACAAACTGCGGAAATAAGCAAGAATCTCAGTGGTCGTTCTCCTCGAATTGACTCCACCGACCTGATTATCGGTCAACTGATGCCCTTAGCGTTCTTGCTCAATCTAGCTGCGCATCATACCCAGCCAACGTACTACTGGCTAGGAAGTTTGTGGACACAATTGCTTCGGAAGCCTTCAGGCGTTTAAAAAAGGCAAACGAAGCGATCATGTTTAACATCTCAGACCGAATACCTCTTCCGGCTGCTAAAAATATGATCTCAAGTGCTTGCAACCTTGGCTCACAACTGTGCCACTTTGTTGGATTCCGCAAATCTTCCCAGCGCACCACATGTCTACTGCTGTTCCAGTTTACAAACGAAATTGTCACCAAGGCCTTCATAAGCCGGCAGTCCCGAGTCGTAGCCAAAACTGGCTTCAAGCGCGCCAAGATACTTCCTGACAAAACCCCACTGCAAAGAGAGGTGCACAAAAGCCACGTCCAAAACAATGCCACCAGCGATCCACCCTGAAACTCTGCTGTACCTATCACTGGCTACCATCCGATGTTTCCATCTACTGCAGCTCACAACGCAACTGTATATTTAGACAGCACGCCGATTTTATCACCAACTGACAAACGACCCAATATTCAGAATAGCCCAAGCAAACCGCCGGACTGCAACAAGTGCCCCAGCATCTACAAAGTTGATGAAGGTTCCTCCGACTCATCCACCCCCGAGCTCATGCTCCCCACAAGTCTGGATGACCCCATTCATTCTACTGGCTTCATGTCTGGTTATTCTATCATATCTACAACCCACTGCGCCACTACCCCGCCTCCATCTATACCCATGCATCCTGATATCCTCGGCACTCGTGGTAAGGCAATCAGGCTCCTGTGCCCACCCACTGCACTCGCCAATTCGACACAGGAATGTATCTGGTTACCACCTAGGCCGCCACCGCCGATTAGCCCTCCAGTACAGATCCACCCTCAAAAATTAGCACTTCGTCGCCCAAAGAGAAAGACCTATCAAAGTAAAGGATACGCGAGCAATGAGGAAATGGCTCAGTCGAGCGAAATTTTACCAGCCTCCTGTGTGGCGCTAAATCCTACTTTTCGATCTCGGCTAACTGCCTTTTCATTTCCACCCTACTTCGACCCACTCTATCCCCCTCCAATCACCACTTCATTACATTTCTATCCCACACACCAGCCACTCTATGCCTTGACCGTTACCCAGTCTCTCCCTGGGAATCACCTGCGCGCCTCAACTGGCTTCCCACACCCGAAAGACACACTCACCTCTCGTGGTCCAGTATTGCTCCCCAAAAGTGGTCGTTTTTTCCTGTCGGAGCCTTCCAGTAATATTCGCCGCGCCCTAACTACTCTTTGAGCCAGCACCTTCCCATTGCTGTACGATTGTTTTCACCTCATAACGGCGGCCGCCGAGAACGGTAGACCTATCATCAATAAATACTCCGATATGACAAAGGCATTTGGCCGTATCCCCCTCTCTTTATTATTAACCAAACTCAAAGATCATGGCCATTCTGGTCCCCTTTGGTCGTGGCTAACATAATATCTATCGAACCGCTCACAAGTGGTTTCCATTGATGGACGTTTTCCACAACCTGCTCCAGTCACCAGTGGGGTCATCTAAGGCAGTGTACTCGGTCCCTTGCTTTTGGCATCTACATAAATGATATATTTCCCATCTTGCGCCGTGGTACCCCATTCCTTTTCGCTGATGACATTGAGATCGTCTATGAGCTTCCCCGTCGGAACCTCAACACTAAGCTGGATGAAATTTCTAGTGATCTGAAGAGACTCGGAGACTGGTGCAATTCTTGGAGTATAAGCCTATCATCCTCTAAGAGCTGTTACACAACCTTCAGATGTCGAGTGGCCCCCGGAACCCTGCTTATCCACGACATACCCATTCCATACAGCCCGTTAGTTCAACACTTTGGTCTTCACCACTCTTGTAGCTTTAGAGTTTCTAGATATGTTCCTCTCCAGACTGCCAAGACAAGAAAACCCGCTGGTCTCATCTCCATAACGTTTCTGCTAAACTATTGCAAACTGCTCACTTGCAAGTTTCAGGTCAGGTCTTTTCCTAAATAACGTCCCATTACCTTCATCATTATGACGAAACCTGATCTCATTTCTCCGGTGTCCGTGCAGCGCCAATTCACTAAACAATTAGTGGGATTTTCATCCAATCTGTATGACGAGGATCGATGCATCCTACTCAGTCTTAATCCTTTTTGGCTGCGTCGCGTGAGGCTCAATTTATGCTTCGTGATCAGGCTATACCACCGCATGGCCTTCTCATGTACTGAACCCATTCGTCTCACTACCTCCATGAGTTATGCTCTACGACATCGGCAATTGCGACTTTCTATTCCCAGATGAAATTGGCGTCGAGATCGAAAATAATAAAATTGTGGAATAAACTCTTGATAAGCACCCGCGAGAGTCACTCTGTCTCTCGGTTCCGAGACTCGCTGGATCACTTTTTGGCTGTTTCCGTTGTGATTCTTCTTACCGGCTAGAGCAACGCCAAAGAGCTGGCCTACGAAAACAGGTTTGATTACCAGGATTATGGTATTAGAACTCTCAATACTCGCCCAAGGACAAACTCCAGGTCGACTGTTTTTCTTTACCTTATGCTGCACATAATCTATATAACAGTAGCTACAGTTTGTTGATTCTTGTAACTGTACCTAGTTTAGTGCTTACCGGTTCACCTAATTCTAGACAACATTTATGTCCTACTGCCAGCAGGTCAAAGGTTCTTAGCCTTAGATGTCTCTCTAGCAGGCAAGTTTGTGGCTTTGGACTGTATGACACTGAGTTCCGTCGTTGACCATCTTACTTGATCTTTTCACTCTTTTCCAACATAAACGATACTGTCAAGACATGTGGACAATAGCTTAACGGGATATGCTGGTGAGAGTCTGACATGGGGCGTTTGGGAAACAACCAGAAGGTCAGTAAGTTAGCATACGTTTAGTTCATTTCCACCAAACGTTTAGAGAAATTGCATTTGCAATGATCTTTGGCATAAATGCCCAATCGCTGATGACTGGTGAAAAAATGGCAATAGGTAATAGTTGGGGGGGGGGGACTGACGGACTAACGGCAGCCTAATTTGTAGGTAGTTGATTTTTAGCTGATGTGGAAAAAGCGCTCTATGGTTTTCTGTGCAGGTGGCCGATCATGATATCTTGGTGGATCAGTGGCGGTGGTTCTTATATGAGTGAAAAGTGATACAATTATGGATTTGTCTGGGTTCTCTGGTGAAAAGCATGGGAGCATCTAAAGTTGGTAACAAAGTGGATGCGGGAGGTGAACATATAGTGGACTGGTTCAGTTGTTCAGTTCATATGAACAGCTCTCGGGAGGTGCAGGTGATTGCATGGTTGGGTATGCTGAGGTCTGACTCAGGAAACTGAGGAGGCATTCGAACTATTTATGTCCCGGATTATGGGTGCTTCATTGCCAATGCAACTGTCATGAAGTGCAAATGGCTGAATGAGAGGATATGCAACAAAAGGGTGCAATGGAATGTAGAGCAGGTGTCACACAGATGAAGCACTGGAAGGAGGGCCATTTCGTGTTTTGTGGAATTGTTGGCAAGTGCGAAACGAATCCTCAAATGAGGGTTTTGCTTAGATAAATGGAGTGGTGACGTTAAACTTACCAAGTGGATGATTGGTTTCTTCAAATGTACATTAGGAAATGTGGTGTTCTTAATAAAGACATCTGAACAGTGAAACCATTTCATGCTTTGGGGTACAGAATCCGGTAACTGAACATATTAGGATGAGGGTAAACATGGGATCCGTCCAGACAGATGAATGACAAGTCGATGGATATAAATGTTAGTAGTTGCAAATAGTAGGGTATATTTCTGAATTGAGCGAGTATATATGCATATGTTGATGTGGAACTTGACCGGGTGTATGGTTAACCTTTTTCAGGAACGTTGGAGTTGGCAATGGGTGGCAGCAGTAAGATACAAGGGACATTGTCTTCCTATCCGAAACTGGCGCTAGTGGGTGAGGCTGGCCGTGCCTTGGACACCCAACCCTGAAACCAATTCTGGTGACAGGAGGTGCGATCGGCCAGCCTAGTTGCGCCCGAACACCACTGCAGACGGCCTGAACGCCCGATGTGCTCCGGCCAAAGCCGTGGATCTGACCGCGCCCCGCACCGTTGGGATTCACATGAGTTTTCTTGATGGGGCCAGACGACCGTTGGCTTCAGGTAGTCAGCAATCAGGCGGCTAGGCTTCAAAGGATCCCGGAACGTAACCAATGAAGCATCGGTCGTGTAGCGCACGGATAGCCGACGGTTAGGTAGATGCATACGCCAGGCTAGTGACCGGTGTGATCTCCTGGGTATTAAGAGTCGTTGAGAGAATGGAACGCATGAATGAAGGTCTGGAAGTAGAGAATAAGTAGAGGAGCGCAGTCTGGGATGCTCCCAGCTGAGGATGAATGGGAATCGATACAAAGAGGCAACATTTATAGACAGTGATTCTCTAGGACGAGCTTTTCGATTGTAGGAGGCAAAAATACTAGGAAATTTTGCCCGATTTCATCTGTCATAGATCGCTGGTGTTTGCGTGATTCAAAAGTTTAGGCCTTTGTCATGGGCTTTGTCATCGGGTTAGTCTACTCTGAGGTGTAAGGTTTGGGTAACAGCGAGGAGTTTATTCAAGGCACTTCTAAACCGATAGCTGGAAGTAGAACCGCTTCAGTCTAACGGTGATGATGAATAAGTGTGAAAGTAAGCTAGTTTTGGCTATGCGGTTTGAAAGGGTGAAAATCCTAGAACGAAGTAGGCACCCAAGTAGCACAACCCAAGCTTGCCCCATGCTTGCCCCGTGGGGTAAACTTGGGGCAAAACCTGAGGTTGGCCCTAACCTTGGGGCATCCACATGGGGCAAACTTGGGGCAAACCCGGGACTAGCCCCAACCTTTGTAATACGTTAAACGAAACCAGATCCAACTGCAGTTTCACGGACTACTACTAGTGTTTATTTCTAATTTGGCCGTTTGCGTACGCGTCCCACATACACCAATTTCTGTCGAATTCGTAACTGAAAATTGAAAGCCAAATTCGTAATACGAAAAATTTATTTACTTTCAATAAATGTGTATCTTGTAATAAATTTGCAATAATCCGTCAAAGTACGTTGCCGGTGAACCTTGGATCCAGTTGTCTGTGGTCACCATATCTGCAGATATGAGAATGAAATGTAAGAGGTTATTTACGAACTGCCAGTAAATCACTCCATCACTATGGGTTAAGTGATAATGGCATCCGATATAAATATATTCAACAAACGGTATGGCATTTTCAACGATGCTTGCAAAATGAAAAAAGATAAATCTACTTTGATATTTCGTAATGGAGCTGTCTGTCGATGTTAACCGAGCAACACAGGCTTCCATATAACTGCTGCCTTTTCACAGTAACATACATGCTACGGATAGCAAAAGTGGCGTGCGGGAAAAAACGCGAGAGTCCGATGTAATTCAACAAACGACTAATGTACTTCAAATGTTAGTCTTACAGGAAACATGCTTCTGTTAACCGTAACGAAGGAATGAGACAACTCCGTTTTATTCTACTTACCTACTTTATCTGCCACCTGCTCCGCGATCACAAGCGTCGTGGAACCAGTTTTTGATGTGCTTGTCGATGTTGATAGTTGGTTCCTGGGCAAAGAACGTACTGAATCTGATAGCGTCTAGTATGTGGTGTGACCACTAATTAACTGATACACCTTTTATTGCTTTGATGAGTCTATGATCGCGGAAGGCTATCCTCTTGCTGCGACCGAGCCAGCAGCGCTTCTCTGCGACGCCATTGCTGACCACAGCAGATAGCACTTGCTTAACAGGATCCTGAAGATTTTTAGTTGTGTACCGCCGCAGTGTTGTGACCTACATTTGTCACCTACCCGTACATCGACTTATCATCTTATTGAAAGCTTCTGGTGTTCCAAGGACGTCGTGCTAATGATGAAATTCATCCACAGTGTTCACACGTGTGATTGGCTGCGGCATAGCTTTTGAACTTGACGCCCCGAAAGTGGTGGAAGGGGATTCTATAGAGGCACCTTTTTTCTCCACACTTCTTGTAAGGCTGTCTATGGAAAGCAGAATGTTTTCTTGGTTTACTAAAAAATAAGGTGACGGCACTACATGTGAACTTTCATAGTATTTGGCACAGGTGAGGGGCCGAGTTCATTTGTGTAGCGCTGCTGCTTGGGCCGCTACTTGTAATAAAATGGGCTATATGAAACAAAAGTGTAATAATTACCTTGGGGATGCCACTGGCACTCGAGCGCTAGCCCGTGCAGACGTAGTGCACTGCGAAGGCAAATGAGGCAAACTAACACAGAATACGGTTTTGCATGTTAGAAATTTACCTTTGTATTCCCCCAAGACGTTCCAAAATGGGCGGTTGTGCGTGTGGCAAGTCCAGCATAACTGGTTTTGCTTTTGTCCGCATCACCTGGGGACTCTCATCGGAGGAGAATTCCACGGTAACCCCTTAGGTTCGTGAATATAAATGGGTAATTACCTCTTCCTTGTGTATTAGTGCTGCGAAAAGTGTCTGCTTCTCTGTTTCATCCTTGGAAGCAGCACTTGACTGAGCAATCAGCTGATGCTCGAAGTCACTGGCATCCCCAAGTTTGTCTTTTCAAATGTAATGCCACCACTGACTTACCCGTAAAGTACATCGGCCTAAAATAGTAATCCGGGCGGGATTATGGCACTTCCTTTCCTGATAGCAAATGAAGCCTGTAGTCTGTAAAACTCTTTGTTCGTGGCCAACGAACATGCGTCTGCTCCACCATCCAACTCTTGTGCACCACGGCGCATAAATTTTCATCAGGGAAGTGAACAATCACCTACATCTAGGGAAAAATTTCCCATTATAAATTGTCTATCTGGGACTTCATCACTTTTAAGTATGTACAGAAACAAGTGTACGGTGAATACAATAACAATAACGAGTAATTGATCACCCATACGTGAAAGCAAACACGAGTCTGCCATTGACACGAAACAAGCAAACAAAGACACCAAAAAAACGGCAAAATATAAACAGATGACGTCAACACAACCGACAAACGAGAACAACTTTCGACTCGCAATCACCCGAGCATTACATAATATCACCAGGTCGCCATGCTGGTTTGCCAAAAAAATGGCACGGGAAGCACAAGGCGTTATGTGACTTTTTTTTACAAAAATGCATGTGAAATGGGAACAACAACAGTGGAAGAGTTAAAGCAAGCACGAATACATTTACATGTGAAGGTGTGAATGGGTGCCTTATGCAGAGCGGAATTTACATCGCCTACAGCCAATATATATACTAGTGGCTTGAAGTTGACCCATACGTGAAAACATTGTCCGGTGAATTGAAGTATTTGAAGTAAACGTTATCCTCCAAGAAACTGACAATTTCTACAGGACGTCCGTTAGTGATAAAGACGTTGTTCGGTTTATCCAATGAAAATAAGACACCATTCGGAACGAAAAATTGTCTACTACGGGGGATGCAAGATATTGGAAGGGACAAATCATTCATGGGGATTTCTGCAATAACGGTTTCCCAGTTGGTATTCAGTTCGTGGAGACGTTTATACAACTGCTCAGCTGGTTTAGCCGGTCCCTGTATAAATGATTTCAGTTTTCCAAGATGTGATTCAAAGGGAAAACAAGAGAAGTTGTCCAACACGCCGTGTTTCCGGACATCTTCTGACAAATGTGTTAGGCAGGGCACATTATAGACTAAATCCTCCGGACCGTATAATACAGGCGTTGGTTGAACGAAAAGTACTAAAAGTCCGTGGTCAAAGTCAAGATACCCAATGTGTAAACGAAGATGAGAAAATACGTATACAGTGATGAATAATAGCAGGAAAAGCTTGTAGTGATCACCAGGTAGTAAACGTAACAAACAAATGGGGCCTATATACAAAGGGAACTGTCTATACCCGGACGCTTTCCATTGTTCCAAACCCCGAGTGTGACGGCATAGGCGCTGAAAGTCACAGAGGATGTTGCAGTGATTTCGAATAATATGATTTCCAAGTTCTGCGACCGCCGGTGGGCTAGAGCGAAAAGGTTCTGCACGGTTGCCCTTTAGCCATGCACTTAACAACTTCTGCGTGGCACCCAAACAGACTAATTGCCCATAATCCAATCGAAAATTCTCCACCACATCAACCGGAATTGATATGAATGTGCTTTCTCTAATATGGTGAAGTTTATATTTAAAGCGGCAAACGTCGGCATCCCTACGCGGTCGAGCGTCCAACAGTGGAAACGTTATTCTCCCAGTGATATGCAGACCACGCTGTATGCATCTGTCACACCCGAAGTAGTCTATAGGACTCTCAACTTGAATAAAGTCAGCCCGACCAGGTGCATCGCATGTCACTGACACAAGTTTACATGCTACCGATGACCCACTATAGTTGAAACCGCCATCAATTACATCCCTCAGTTTTATTACCGTCTCTTCTAAAAATGTTTCCATCGGGTGCAGCCTCCTTGACCCGCAATAAAAGCCCACCGGGTACACGGCCAGACATCTTGGAAGCATCACTCGTGCCAGAATGGGCCACAATTGTATAGCGGGAGAGTGATGAATGGACGACTCATCGATATTCAGCTGAGAGTCGACAGATTCCGGGGCCAACGCCAGTCCAATGATTGATCGCCGCAGACCGTCGAGGAACCCAATATGAATATACACACATTATGATGGCACTATCTTTTTGCGAGAACGAGATGTGGGCGACAGGATCCTCGGATTCTTCGGTAAGCCCGGCAAAAATTAGTTTATAACCCTCAGCACACTCCTGCGTTGCTGCATCGTCGGTCTGCAGTAAACAAACATATCGGCAAACGAACGTAAGAGGGCGTCGATGTTGATCTTCACGGACGTGATTTTCCCCTGTTCAATGTCGACACCTGCGAATAACACTTTACATAAAGTCACGGAAAAAATATATTCACCGACACCAGCGGTCAAGTCTGTTGTTGACGCCTGCACATGTATTGTTGATGAGTACGGAAGTTGTGATTGACGTCCACCCAAAACCTCATCACCAGATGATACATTTACCGTAGGCTCTGGACATAATGAAGGTTACATTATGCTGCAAATATTTAAGAACCCGTTGACGTCTTCTTCGGACATCGATATCGGTGGGCCCACATGGAAGTTTCGCCGCACCCAGTACACGGTAGAGTACTCAAAACCCGCTTACGCCGACGGTACTTTTGCCACTTGCTTGAACGGTCCATGTGAGTTAGCTGTCCATTGTAAACACAGAAAAATGGTAAACGCTAAACCACATTTTTCTCCAGTTGAAATCCGAAAATGATAATTAAAAACGAATATCCATAAACAATAAACAGGCGTATGCCAGGTACCCAAGGTATCCGTAAAAAAGATGGTGTATCTTATGATACTCCTATATATATACATGTATATAGAGTGATTCATGTGACTTGCGCTCACTCATGCCTACGTGTACATATTGTATATATATATATATATATAAATTACCGCGAGTATACGTTCTTTGAGGTACAGTTCAACTTCTTATGATGAAAATATTCTGTCTTTGGTTGGAGATTGATAAATAAATCAACATAAGGATAGCACATGAAAAGTGCTCCAAGGGGCCACAATGTTGGGCCCAACCCCATGTTTGCCCCAAGTTTACTAACAGGGTTGCCCAAGCTCCGGGCAAACCCCAGACATACTGCTCAGCTGGAATACAAACTTGTATAGATGATGTGTTCAGCACGGCGTGTACGAATCTTACGCCGAACTCGTGGGCCACTTGCCAGAGAAACCACACCACAATCTCGTGAAGGACAGAACGACGACTGCACAGGACCGCGTGAAGGTCGCCACTAATAGTGACGCAATAAAACAAGACAGGCCACAATAGGGGTGCCTTAGGATGACAAAATATATACGTAAGGATGAAATCCCAGTAATTCCGCAATCAATTAGCATCTTTTCCACATGAAAACTAATCCTGGGGCAAGCTTGGAGCATGCCTCAGGTTTACCTCAAAGGTTGGAGCGACCTGCTATTTAGGTAGCTAGAAATAGGCGCAAAGGTCAACGGATTAGAAGTATGTGTCCGGCTGTGAAGGGTGTTATACAAAACGATAGGGTCCAGTTTCATATGGTGAGGCCATAAGTGGTCTAGTTCAAAAAATAGTCAGCGTTTTTTATAAGTGAGGGTGAGCTCCATCCAATTAATCGCTTAGTAAAACTACGATGAACCGATTCTATACCAATTCTGTCTGATTTCCGCATACGGGAAAAGATCAATAGACAGTATTCTAATAAAGGCCTTGCGTGAGATTGATCGAGGAAGAGAATGCCGTCTCGAAGTCTGGAGGAGCGAAATATTAGCCCTAGGCACTTTCTGGCCTTTGCTACTTGGAGGGCCGAATATTCGGAGAAATCAAATGTGCAGGAGTAGCTTAAGCCAAGGTCCCGAACCAATTGCTTGCTAGCAATGGTTGAACCACAATTGGCTAAAGATCCTGGAGGCAGCTTGCGTTTATATACAAGAAAATTCATCTGCCAAGTTCAGCACCATCTATAGAGTGCAGATTTGTCTTTAGAGATGTTTAAGATAGCCGAGGTGAAGCTTTCAGGCCTGAATGAGTAGACAACCTTAGTGTCGCCAGCAAAACAAAATGGGGTGCCATGGCTCATCTGGAGGAATATGTCGTCTGTATACATGAGGAAAAACAGAACATCAAGGAGTCTACCCAGTATAGCACCGCGTGTAACCGGTTTACGTCTGGAGCAGTGTCCATTTATTGAGAAAACCTAGGAACGGTCAGACAGGCAAGATTTGATCCAAGATATTGAGGGGTCAGTAATGCTAACGGATCGGATTTTGGCCAGAAGATATGGGTGTGGCACGCGGTTAAAAGCTTTTGACTTGTCCAAGATAAGTACTGCCACTAAAGTACTATAAAGGCCATTCCATTGTCTGCAATTTTAGTAGAGATTTAAAAAATCAAGTTGGCAGATTGCGCAAGATCTTGACCGAAGGAAACCATTTTGTCGAGAATTAAAAATGTCCAGTTGAAAGAGGTACTCCACACTGTTCTTTTACGATTTTTTCCATTAGCCGAGGGAGAACAGGTGTATGGCTAATGAGACCGTAGTTTGCTACCTCAGGCTGTGAACCTTTCTTATGGTGGGGGATTATGACTGAGCATTTCCATTTCACGGGCACCAGACCGGAGTTTATTGATAGGGTAAATATATTCAGTAGTAGGTAAGGTAGGCTGGGTCCGCATTTAACTATTGCAGTGGGCGGTAGGCCTTCAGGCACTGGGTAAGATGATGGCTTGAATGTGGTCAATAGTTGCGAGATAATTGAGGGGTCGAATTCCACTGTGGACGGAGTCGGAGCGGTAACTGGGGGAAGAGGAGGAGGGTCAAAATTAATAATAGGGACCACAGTTGAGACAAAGAATGATTTGCAGGCCTCGGCAATAGAAAGGGGAGTAGAGGTGGATACACTGTCCGTTGAAACAGTGTGAAGGGTATCTCCATGAATACTAGAAGTCCTGGTCCTATACAATAATGAAAGTCGAAAAGATCTATTGGGGGCCGCAAAGTCTTCATTTCCCGATCACGCAGTGTAGTTCCTTCAAGCCTTCAGATGGTAGAAACGAGGCGAAAAAGTTGAATAAGAATTGCAAAGTCGTGTGTAGTTTCACAAATTTCTGAGGTTTGGCATACTTTGTTTGCAGAGAGATGAGGTAGGACTTCCTGTTATTCCATTGCTGGGGGAGGTAGGTAGTCCTATCAAGGCACCTAAAGAACTGTGCATAGAAAATATCAGTGGCTTGTTGTGGACCACGAGAGAGGAAAAACTCACTCCAATCAGCTTGTTGAGTGGTCGTAGGGAGAACCCTTTAGTCAGGGAGAGGAGAGGGTTTGATTGAGTGTGATTTCCAGGTAGGCTATGGGTGAATGGGAATGCGGAAGTTAACCAAATTGTGATTACCACCGGGAAAACTTTGGGAGATTGAGACAAACATATGAGGGACGCCATGGGTGAGAATGAGATCTAAAACGCTGTTTTCTCGTAGGAGAGTGGATATGCTCTACCCACTCTCCTACAGTAATACTTGTTACAAATGGTAAAAGGTTAGCGGGTGTAGATAAAGATGGCCAAGCTACCTTAGACAGGTTAAAGTCACCAGCAATATCCTTTATACTTGAGGGTGGTAAGGATCGTTATTCAAATGCATCAATTAGGTATGGAGGTACAGAGTAATTTTCGCTTGGTGGATGGTAAACACATTCAAAATGAAGTTGAGAGCCAGGATGTGGACAGTTAGCCAAAGTGAATCGAGAATAGAGTCGAGTAGAGGGTGATAAAGTGTTGTTGTATTTGAGGTCTGCTTGACAAATGCCAAATAACCTCCATCGCGTCGAGTTTTCCTATTTAGTCTGAGGGCACTGTAGCCCACAAGAGAAATCTGGCCCGCTGGAGTGTAATCTGTTAACCAAGTTTCAGTAATCAAGATTGTATCATGATTAGAACTGGTGGCCAGATATCGTAAATGCCGAATATTGTTTATGATGGATCGGACAATAAAAAGCACCAACGAGATAGTAATTGGTATTTAGTTTTGGGGAATTCGGTTGGTCAAGTAGGTTGTGTGGTGCGGAATAGTCTAGATTCGTGATCTGATCGGAGGGTCCATATGAGGGTGGCGAATCAGCACCGTGAGTTGGAGGGTTTGGCCTGCAATCTGTTTTGTATTATGGAGCTGTACTGGGAAAAGAAGGGCCAGTGACTCCATGGTGTTGGGCGGTGCTAGGGTCCGATGTAGATGAACCTTTTGAGAAGTGAGGGATAGCTGGCGTGTTCCAGTTGGTGACCTTTCCATTTGTCCAAGGAGGGTTGAGGATGCGAGACTGCATGACAATGTAGTCCGTTAACAACCTCGGTTTGGGATGCAGATGTTTACTGGAAAATAGGGGTAGTGAGTGGGCAACCAGCTAACTTGACACGTGGCATTGTCAAAAGTGGGGCACGGACAGTGGTGGAATGTGCCTAAGGAAACAATGGCCATTATTTGGCGCGCTATTATCATGGGGATTTAGGGGATTTGCCCATTGGAGAGAGGGTCTAAGGAATGGTGGGGCCATGCCATACATTATCTGAGGATGGTTTGGCCTTAGTGGATTCGATAGGGCCTCCAACGTGAAAGCGGCTTGTAGGCTCATGGGGGTTACAGGTTTGTTAGTCAGAGAGAGCTAGGGCGAGATGCCCGTATTGTGGCCGTAGGGCCTGGTGCCTACCTGAGCTCCACAGCTGGCATCTGAATATAGAGGATTGTGAAGCACAGTGATGACCTGGTAGCTGACTTGGGGGAGGGGCGGTAGCTGTTGACAACGCTAGAGGGGTTATTCGGTTGCATGCCTGTTGAGCAGTGCATACCGAGCTTGGTCACCATAGTTCCAAGTATGTGAGGCGGCTGTACTGTCGCTGTCGTATCATGAGGCTTCCAGTTGGAGGTACTAGGCCGTAGAGACGATGTCACTGGTAGATCAGTCATCTTGTAACTGAACGGGGATGGAAAACTCCTGGGTAGATTTGTGGAAGACTCTGAAGACGTGGGATTGCGGGTTTTATGAGGTTGATTTTTGCTATTTATTCTAGCGGACGTGGTAGGTGGGGAGGCAAGGTGTCGACATTCCCTGGTGGTTGAGTCGGTGACACATCAGACGATATATCAGTCCACGGTCCCTGTTGGCATCATGTGCGTCGACGGTAAAGCCGATGCATTTCTCACCACAGGCTTGCTGCCCTGGGTTTTTGCCACAGGTAACCTTTGCCTGAAGGCCCTTACGGGAACATTTTGTGATGGCTTTTTCAGCTTGTCCGAAGAAGGCTGTGCCGCACTCCGGGATAAACTGCACGAAACTTGCTTGGGATCCTGGGGACTAGACTAGTGAAGGTCCATTGATGCCGTTTGGATTATGAAGGTAGATGTGTTCTGGCTGAGATCCTGTTCATAGGAACGTGTGGTTATGCATCTGCGGGCCCTGTTAGATCAGGGCTAGTGGAGGGCCTTGGTTTGCTTTTATACATGCAGAACATCTCTCTTTGTGGAAGAGATTTATCGGTGTGTATTTTGATGCTTTTAAGTGACGTAGATGCAGCAATCCTTTGACAGTTACCAACGAACTCAAACGCTGTTAACTGGTTGGAAAACTGGAATAGAAATGGGCGGGGGCATCGTTATGACAGTTTCGGCAACCCAGTACAGTGGCACATGTGATGAGCCATGTTCATGCACTCATTATTGTGGCTTCAACAGACTGTATTGGTAGTTTGTCCGGGACGTTTAACACCATAGCATTGTTAGCGTTCTTTATCCTCCTGTGCGTTTCCGAGGCGATTGTACCTTCATAACGACCGGGTTCGGATGAGATTTTGGGACCAGTTTGATCTATTGGTTCAGCAATCATTGTCGGTGGGGAAAATCTTTAATAAAGCACACTAAATCTATTGCCATTTTTCATATAAGTCGTTTATCTTCTGTTCCAAATCACTGACTTTATTTTTGTCTCCGCGATATATATCGACCGGTGACACATAGCATGTAATGACGGCTGCCTTCATGTCGGTGTTTGTGCTTCCTTTCAGTCCGGAGGCCCGGATGGTTCGCTTTATGCCAGGCGGACAATAACGTTTGAATACAGACTGTAAGACACGTTTGAGCAGTGCGTAGCCTAATTTGCAACGGATCCCGAAGTCAAAAGGTGATTATCAGTGAAATTCTACGACACTAGATTATCAGATGAACAAAGACAGGAGACAGATACGAACCTCATTTATGCTATCATAAGGACCCAAAAAATGAGAACCGAATTGCGGCGTGCAAGAAAGGAGTACGCGCGTCACGCAGGTCCAGAACAAGGATATGACAGAGCAGCGCTCTGGGCGCGAACAAGCAAGCGTCGGTTCGTAAAAACAAACAGTGCATGAAACAAGTCAATATTGTAAATAAGTGAGAGGTGTTAAGGAAACATGGAACTGCGGTGTTTTGGGAGAATTTTCCAAGACCGGTAGGTACAGTGATGGATGAAAATGGTGACTGTTATTGGTTGATTTAGTTGCAGGTTGCGAGTGAACTGTTATTTGTGCAGGTTCCAAAGATGGTGTCAGTAGGGGAGGTGTTGCGTTGGAAGACGCCAATCAATCCACTGGTGAGCTGTTGGGGTGTTTCAGGCCGTGTGGCTGGATTGCGGTCCCGGTTGGTGTGAAAAATTCCATTAAGGTCCCTGCCGGTACGGGTGGAGGTGTGAAACTTGGCCACCGAATGTGGGGCCCGAAAGAGTGGACGACGACGAACCTGAAACAAATGGGGTTTGCAGTCTGCACGCGGTTCCAGCTGTGGGTTGTGATAATAAGTAATGACAAATAACAGTGAACTGGTTGGGTTTATGCCATAAGATACCTCACCTGTATAGGCTTGAAAGAACAGTATATGAGTGAATGAGATTGGCACCCTGCTAGCATAGAATTACATTCGGTACCGTCTCTTCTGGCTTAGGGGTCATTTTGCACTTAAAACGTTCTAAGGAATATTAAAATAAGATTGTAGAATAACCTACCAGGGCACGTCGACGCGGGGTAACTCTAAGTCGTACACGAAAATGGCTGATCGATAGCAGGCCTGGAGGCAAAACATGGATGCGGTCCTCGGGTGAGCCTTTGTTCATCGTCTGCGTGTGTTTGTATGTGTTTGTGTGTATCTGCTGGGGAAGGGGGGGGGTGCGGGTGTCACGGTTGAGGTCACACTCCGGTATATGGGCAAATAGTAACAACCATCACTTACGAGAGATATCGTTCATAACGTCAGTGATAAACGAGGATCAATTAACCCCGCCGCGTGTTTTGACAGGGGTCATGAAGTATAAACGTGTACTATGTAAGTGTGATTGGTGTGTGTCTGGGTGTATGATAGAATCACAGCTACTACCACATACGCGAAAGGCCTTCCGTAACGCCAATGAAGAATGGTGAGCACTGCAACGTGTCTGATGGAGCTCACGAATTATAAGCGTGTATCATGTAAGTGTGTATGTGTCACGGTGTGTGGTAGTTTAATACGTAGCATGCCGTAAATGCACCCACACATGGGAGGCTCCTTTATTCACTTCAAAGACAAATAAGGAGTAGTCTACTGGGCTTCCGTGTTGTTGGCCTCCCCATCTTCACTCTCGAGGAGGCTGATATTGTTTGCGAGGCGGATTAGCGTTCCGTGGGCGGTCTTTAACTCCACAGTTCTTACCATTTCGTCGGAGCTTTCGATGGTTTCCATAACCACGCCCAAGGACCAGGTGCTGAAATGCGCGTGTTCGTCTGCGATCATTACTACATCCCCAACGTTGAATGGGTTTGTTTTGACCAGCCACTTCTGTCAAGCCTGCAGAGCCGGTAGGTACTCCCGCAGCCATCGCCTCCAAAACCCCTAGCAAGATAGTTGGCCTACTACCATCCGTGGAGGTAGCTCCTACGAACGCTTGTTGGTCCTTGAAAACCCACGTTCGATCTCAACGTCAATAAGTCGTTCGGAGTGAGCGCCAGATGGGTGGGGTCGCCGTTGGTACTGGAAGCAGCTGGCGGTTGTTCAGAATTCTCTCGACCTCAGTCATGACGGTGCTTGGTGTCCCGTTGTCGGGCGGCTGTTGCTCAATGGTCGGCAGTATTATTCGGCTGGTGGACCGGATCAGGCGCTCCCATACGCCTCCACGATGACTGGCCTGCGGGGATTGAAGTGCCATCGTATGCCATAGGCCACGGTTCGATTCTGTAGCTTGTCCCTGTTCATGGTTTTGTGCCAACGCTGCAGTTCCCGGTGAGCGCCCACGAAGTTCGACCCATCGTCGGAGTATATATCTGCCGGTATACCTCTTCGGTTGATAAAGCGCTTCAAGGCCCGTAGGAAAGAGTAGGTTGTCATTGAATGCGTAAGCTCCAAGTGCACCGCGCGTGACTTCATGCACATCATGATACGCCCGTTTCGTTTTTCCAACCTCCTCCCACATTTGACCCACAAGGGCCCGAAATAATCCAGCCCGACGTCGCTGAACGGCCACCAGACCGGAGCCTCCGCATTCTGGCAGCGGGGCCACGTGTTGTTTGCCCGCTGTAGCACTGCGTCTCCTACAACATACACAACGTCGGATTACGCGTTTTACTGTCGCTCTTCCTCTCAGCAACAAAAGGCTCTTTCGGATGACGCTCGTCACGTGACTTTCCCCGGCATGTCCCTCCACGGCGTGGGCGTGTTGGATCATTAGCTCTATCACGGGTTGTTGAGCTGGCAGAAATGTGGGGTATTTCATGTCGAAGCTCAGGTGGGAGTTGGTCAGCCTGCCGTCTATCCGCAGTAGTCCGTTAATGAGTCTGGGGTTTAAATGTTTCAAGTTACCCCCAAAAAATGATATTCTTTTGCCGATCAATTCCTCTTCTTCCGCTCTCTCGACCTCCCGGGTGAAAGCCTCACGTTTTGTCATCTTCAATATATCGTGTTCTACGGCTCGTGGTTCATCGGGACTTATCGGACCCATCCTTACCCGGCCAGAGGGGCGGACTTCTTTCACGACTAGCAAATGTCTCTTGAACCTGGCCAACCAAACTAGCGAACGAAGTATTTTCATCCAGGTAGAAAATCTGACCAATCGTGACAAAATGAATGACGCTTCGACGCCTGTGGCCGTCGTCACCACGCCCTTGATCTCCAGTTCCAATTCCAGAGGGAGTTTTAGTTCGTACATGGGCCAGTCCTGTTTAAGCATTTGCAGGAACATCGGTCCTCTCGTCCGCATGCCGAGTTGCCGGAAGTTGGCCGCACCTCGGGAGCACAGATCGGCTAGGTTGTCGCCAGACCCAACATGCTTCCACTGGTTCATGGCCGATTCGTCGTGGATGATCGCAAGCCGGTTAGCCACGAAAGCACTAAACCGGTTCTTGACTTTGGTAATGTAGTACAGTACTATCGTCGAGTCCGTACAGAAGCTAGCCGAGCAAATGTAGAAGTCGAAGCACCTCTGTACCGCTTGTAACGCCCTGACCGCTAACACAGCCGTGCTGAGCTCGAGGCGCGGGATTGAAACCGTCTCGAGTGAGGCAACGCGGGCTTTGGTGAACAAGATCCTCGTGGCATATTGTCCATCTCCCGTGCACCATCGTCCGTATACCGCGGCTCCGTAACCGACTTCGGATGCGTCAGAAAAGGCGTGTAGTTCTCCTGTCCGTGTTGCATGACCAAAGAGCAAACATCGTGAAATCCTTATGTCCCCTAGTTTCTTTAAGGTGTTCAGAAATTTGTCCCGGTCCAAACGGTCTTCTCAGTCCAGTGGCTGGTCTCAATCGACTTTCCTACGGCAGAGCCGCTGCAGCATGATCTTTCCGGGTAACAACCAAGGAGAGACGAAACCGAGCGGATCGAACAAACCAGAGACGGCAAAAGTATGCTACGACGGGTTACTAGCAGCTCGGAAACGTTTAGCTTGAGAACAAAGTCGTGCGTTTCCGCGTTCCAGTGAATCCCACCAGGTCGTGTTGCGTGCTGCTGTCGATATAGTTTTCACTCAGCTGTCTTAGGAAATACTAAAAATTACAGCCTCTTAGGGCATTCCAGTAATCCAGAGAAATTCAGGGAATTTTTTCTCAGCGGTAAATCCTAACCTGGTTTTAGTTTGCCGTTACTTCCTCGCCTCACTCACAGCGCCCTTTTGATATTTCAAAATACCACGTGTAGTAAAGAAAACTTCCAATAATACCTCATCCTCTCGTACTCTGGTTACCAGGAAAAATGGGCTCAGTCATACTCCCGTGGCCTTAAAACAATGTTCGGTTGATCTCTGTGACTTTGTGTGCTTGGCGACGGGAAGATCAGCTGTTTTAGACCAAAGCATCTCAGATGTAGAGTCTCAGCTTCTGAAGTTGGGAGATACGGTATCTAAACTCGCCCCCCCCCCTAATGTGCATCACTGAACGCATCGAACATTCTACCCTACAAAACCTGACAGCGGCTGGCCGCTTTATCGACTCTGTTGCGTCCAAAGTTCTCGTAAGAGTGAGGAACTCTCGTGATGCAGTCGTGTTCAATGTCCCAGAGAGAATACCCCTCGAGCATTTCAAGCATACATTGTTGAATGCATGCGGCATGACCCACCTTCCCTGCCGAATGTCAAGGCTGCGTAAGCGCGTTCAGCGCATCAACTGCCCAATCCTTACGTCATTTGCGGATGTCTATCCGCCAAAGACTTCATTAAAATGCGTAACACTATAGCTTCTAATTTCCCCTATCAAAACATAAAAATAGCCGAAGATAAAACCCCTCTTCAAAGGGAAATTACTAGATCTCTCTTGACTTTCCCCACGAGAAAGACGCCTGATAGTCCCGAGCCTTCGACACAGACAGCTGGCCGCTCCGTCGCTTCTTCGCAAGCCCCCACTGCTTTACCTTTGCACGCGCCTCCCGCCTCCTCACAACCGCCCACAGCCTCTTCATCTGCTTCTGCACTGAACTCTTTAAAATCTGATCCCAGTACTGTTGATCTAGACATTTCCGCTTCTCCCTCTTACCGCCGCCCAGTAAAAGACGCCAACTATTGCCTTGCTCTCCCATTTCATCACCTGTTGGGTAAACCCCAAACTCTAAGCCGCTCCCTGTTCCCTCCGGTGATAAACTACTCGCCGTCCAGAGGAATAGGTATACCAGTCTTCCCACCGTTCTCACAAACCCCTCCTTCATCGAACAGTCCCCTCTTAAATCAACTCACCTTACCTCACCGAATCCGGTTTCAACCTCAAAAAATATTTCCTGCTCCTATGCATCGGTGGGCCCCACAAATTCACCGCGCTCACTGCATGCCAATACAAAAATACGGCCTCCACACGCCGTCCACTCTGCCTCAAGTCGTGCCCCTCACCTGACAACTATCTCTACCGCTCCCGATACTAACTGGCCCATATTTGGTGCTCCACCTAACTTGCCTTACCCCCCTCATAACTTGCGGTTTGTTCTAAGCTTCTCAAACAACCACATAATTCCAAAGACTTTTCAATTTTCATTCGTTTAAACCGCCTCTCCGCACTTATTTAACGACAAGATAATACGCGACTTCGTGACCAAGAGGCCAAGGCATTGAGTTATCCCAACAAGTCACAACTTCTTTATATGTTGCATAAGCCTAGAAACGCTGATATTAAGGCCGGCTTTCAACTTCTGATTCTGGATAATTCATTTATCACCTCTCCACCTTGTACAGCCAGAGCTTTCAATGCATTCTTTGCTTCAGCCATGGCTCCAGCTGCTGTCACTGCCCCTCCCCCATCCTTATCACTTACCGACTCTGTCCCTTCTACGATACCTTTCGATGCCAGAAGTATTTCTAGGCTAGTACCCAATAGTAGACCCTCTCCTCGATTAGGCTCCCAGTGGCTTACCACCGGTTGCTCTTTTCAATGGCGGACCGGATCTTCCCTGTTGCTGCTTAACCTTTCCACTCCTTCACTTAATATTAGCACCGTACCTGTCAATTGGAAGCGTTCGGTAGTCGCTCCCATTCATAAAAAGGGACCTTTACATGTGATATCCAATTATCACCCTATAAACCATACCCCTATTTTATCCAGAATAATGGAAAGAATAGTTGAATATCACATTATTAACTATTTATCAAGCCTCAACCTTATTAATGACAACCAACATGGGTTCCTCCGTTCACGGTCCTGCATGACTTGCCAGTAAGATTTCCTGAATCTCGTCACCGACTCTGCTGAAAAAGGAAAATATTTTTGTTGTATCTTATCCTGACTTATCTAGGGTATTTCATCGTGTTTCTCACCCCGACCTTTTACCAAGGCTACTATCATTTGGAATTGTAGATCCACTACTTTCTTGGTTCTCATCCTACTTGCTTCAACGTTAACAGGTTGTCTTGATTAACGGGCACATCTCTAACCCTAGGTCTGTTATTGTCCGTGTTATTCAGGGCAATATTTTAGGCCCCCTTCTTTTCCTCCTACATATAAATGATGCTTCCGACAATACTTAACGGCACGCCATTTTTGTTCGCGGACGACACCAAGATAGTCTACACTTTGCGCCTGGCAACCTCAGTATTACTGTGCCTAGAATCTCCGCTGATTTAGCAGCTCTCGATAAATTGTGCTCAACCTGGGCGATGAAATTCTCTGCCAATAAATGTATTCCTCTTACTTACAAATTCAAGGTTTCTCCTGGTTAATCATGCATCGGCCGTTTACCCATCGACAGCCAACCCTTAGTGGGAGACCTTGGCTTAAGTTATTCTTGCTCTTGCAACTTCTCCGAACGTTCAGTCGTCCAATCGGCGAAAGCTATAAAGTGCCTTGGTCTTCTGTTTAGATCCTTCCAGCTTAGGGAGAGCATTCTTTAAGAGTATCGAGTACATGCCAGGCCCCTTCTCGAATATTGTCCTTCAATCTTCACTGATATGCGAGAGTCCGACAGGATTGTTATCGAATAAATTCAGAGAATATTGACAAAGCTGGTCATTGGTAGATCTTCAAACTTAAACTACAGGGAACGAAGTTTATCACTCGGAATCGAACCATTGTGGCTTCGTCGCATCAAGGTGAGCCTGGTTTTTTCGTATAAGCTATTGACTAGGCAATCTTTTTTCCCCAACCAGCTGTATTTCTTCCCGGAAGCTGGATATTCATCCCGTGATAGACAGGATACTACTATCACACCTTCCGCCAGGACTGTTCTAGCTGTAAATTCTTTCTGTTCCCGTACTCCAGAATCTAGAATAAACTTCCTCTGCACATCAGGTCTCCTCAATCAAAGTGTGCACTCGTGCATGCCATTGATAAATTCATTTCCGTCCCAACTGTTTTGCGCTTATTCGACGTTCACATAACCGAAAGTCCAGCTTACGAGAAAGGCCTTGACTTTTAAGCCATTGATCTGCCTTCTCGCTTTACCTTACCTTCTTAATTATTTCGCCGCTTTTGAATTCAGAATACTCTGCTTGACCGCTTCTCCTTAGAATTCGCCATCGACCTATTTAAAGCATGTCCGCGTCCACCAATTTTCCTTCCATACCAACTTATAGGATACTGCCAATTTCACTTTGAAATAAGTCCTTCCGGATGCGATCGGATTTTTAGAGAGGCTACCGTAATACTCCTCACCGGCTGTCAACATACTTCATCCGCTCCACCATCTTTTGCCTTTGTTTAGTTATATCACTTCTGCGGCCCTGAAACCAACCTCGGCAACGCTATAGAAACTGCATCAGCAACTAGCCCCAGGCCCGCTATATATATATATATATATATATATATATATATATATATATATATATATATATAAGCGTGTATACATGTATATATATATACGTATACGTGTATATGTATACATATAAATACATACATATATACTCACTACTGTCTTGTAGTTATTAACACAAGCACGGTGAGTAACCCAACTCTCCTCGGCATCTCTTAGCTTACGTTGCCTCTTTTCTACACCAGGTCCCACCACATGTACTTCCCTCACCACCTCTGTGATTTTGAACTGGGAAATCCAATCTCATTTACCTCACTTGGCGTGGCTCACTAATTGAACTCAACATCTATTTATGACGTCAGCATTTCTGCCCCACCCTATCCCCCAACTAAGTTTCTTCCGTAGTTTCATGCAGAACTTAGTCTTTTCTTCTGCTAAATGACCACTCTAGGTGAAATACTAACCTCCTTATTGAACTTTTTAGCCCCAACTTATGCGTTTCCTTTTTTAGTCTCACTTTCCATGGTATTAGTTTGTCTTAGGGAGCCGCTACATCGATGAGCCCCTGCTTCACTTTTGTTTTACTTTCCGTTAACCGGTAATCCTCAGTTTGGCCATACCCAGACTGCGTTTCTCTATCTCATTTCCCTTTCCAGTGATCCTCAATGCCGGTCAACCAACTCGGGCACTACGCTGACCACCTCCCTGGCTGGTGCACCTGGATGATAATGCTGTATGGCCGTCTGTCGATTGCTGTTCCCGTTAGCTCTGTTTTCCAAATCCCCGTGACTTGTCCAGTGGGTCCTGGACCATATACCCCTATCGTGTTTGCTCAGCCTTCTGCACAACCATCAGTAAGCACTCACGCCACTCCCAACTGTGCTGGGCGCGGTCAGATCCCCCGCTTTGGCCGGCGCCCATCGGGCGTGCAGGCAGTCTGCAACGATGTGCGAGCGCAATTAGGCTGGTGGATCACACCTCCTGTTTTCACTTCACGAAGATTTTTCAGGTTGGGTGTCCAGCGCATGATAAGCCCCACCCACTAGCACCGGTTGCGGATTATCCGCCCAAACTGTCCCCAACCTACTGCCTCCATCACTGTCGGTTACGTTTTTGTTCCTATCATGCTTCACAGTGACAACCTTCACTGCAAGAAGTCACTCTCGCCCTATCCATTTTGCTTTTCTCAAGCCCTGCATTTGCTCTTTTCCATCCAGTTTGCCTCTGTCGGCTCCCAATCAGTATTCACTTGGTACCTCTATATGCTTATAAAGCTCATTGATGGCATACCTTACTAGCTACCATGTTGAGATATCCTCTTTTGTCCATCTTGTAACTCTCACCGGTAAGCACCAGACACTTCGGTAACCGTGACCGAGAACCATGTAAAAACTCGCTGTTCCAACTTTTGCATTTTTTACGACCGAATTTATTACCTTTTTACCACCTCCATATTTTCCATGTCTGAATCTGTAATTCTTCCGTGGATCGTCCTCTTAGGCAGTGAACCGACCGGCAACTTCTGGCTCAATCCATTGGTGCAATGGCCTGTAAGCAAGCAACTCTCCAGTTCCATTCTCCCAACTCCGAAACACAACTATTTTTCGTGCATTTTGTTCCTTCACAGGCTCTCCCATCCGGGTTCTTTTCTTCTTCTCGGTCTCCATCCTGTGTCATCTGCAGTGAAAAGGTCTGGGTAATCATGTCGTACCTGGTTTTCTTTGGTCAACACTCTGCTCTGCTTCGTACATTGCTCGCCACAGGCATCTTCATTGTGCCTTTCAGGCTGTGCTGCTTCTCCGCGTTCCACCTAGTGTAAAGTCATCGTAACGTCGTCATTCCCACCTACAGTTTCAAACCATGTGATCTGCCACTACCTGATCTTTCTGATCCTCCACTTTCTCGTTTCTCTTCCATGTTATAGGCTGTTACAACTGATGCACCTTAGCATTACAGTTCTCCTAACCTCCAAGTTGCCCTTTCCCAGTGATTTTTTACACCCCTCCAACAACTCCGTACTTCCATTCGCTCTGCGTTCTCCTGCCTTTTTCGCGGCCATCTTCTTGATGCGTAATGTACGTCCATTTATTAATGCTTCACCCATGTTTGATCGCCACCACATATCACACCTGCAATAATCAGATTGCTAGATTCACTCTTACCTGTGCTCGTCGATCTCTTCCTTCATTTTCCCTCTTGTATCAACTTTTGCCCACAGGCATCACTTCTTTGCTTCCAAGTTTGGTTCCCTCTTGCTGTTAATCCCCCAGGTTCACCTGTCATAAACCAATTCATTAGGGTTTATCCAAGGTAATTCCGTACCGTTTGACCCAACCCTGCCTGTCTCGCCCAAGCACTGCCACTTCCGTGTCCTGTCTCCTCCCTGTTATTTGTTTCTGCTCTGATATATATATATATATATAAACATGTATATTCATGTATCCACACAGTTTCTCTGCCTCCTCCAGTTCTTCGCCGGCCAGTTCTCTTGCCACCGTGTCACCGCTCCTCATGATATGCATCCATTTTTTCTGTATCTGTGCCTCACCCCTACTGTATCTTGATCCTCCCGCCGCACTGAAGCCATCAGACGCACACTAAGTCTTTCATTGCCCGCTCCCTGTTTTAAAATTGACACCATCCGTTTAATGAAATAACGCATAGTTCATGGCTAACTAGTCCCCAACCATACAACTCAATTTTTTGTTGTTCCAGTCTTCTCTTCTTTCTTCCTTCTTTTCTTCATCGTTTCTCGTAAAGATAGTTTTTCGTACCGATTTTTAGTCCTCCTTAATTAAAGCTCCCCCTTCCTGTCTTCCTTCACTCGGCTCAGCCAGCCGCTCCATCTGACCTTGACCTTCAACTTCACAGGGCCCATATTTGAATCCATCTCTGGGTTCTCTTAAACTCCATACTGTATTCCTTGGTGTGCATATTCTAATCTCCCTCTCATTTCCCCTCTTTTTTTCCTACCCGTCTTTGTGTTGCGTATTTCTAAATATTTCTTAAAATTTTGCGTCAGTTTTGTCGCTTGTAAAATTTTGATCATGCGTAAGGCATTTTCCGGCCGTTTCTGAAATAAACTGCTACTATTATTATTATCATTATTATTGTTACTGTTATTGTTATAGAGTGCGTTCGGTGGGGAGTGGACAGCTGTCCAAATCTCTAACTCCTTCGGCCCTCTCGTGGTACTGGATGACTTCGAGCACTCCTAAAGCTTTCGACATCCATTTCGTCAGATAGAAGCCGCTCTCTTCTAGCAAACTTGTTAAGTCTCTGAACTGCTCTAGGGCCGAGTCTACATCATCGAATGACCCAAGGTAGTAGTTCACGTAGACGTTTCTGCTGAGGCTAACCACCACCGACCGGTGAACCAAAGCTCCATGTTAGCTCGCCGATTCTCGAAGGACGCAGTTCGCTCAAAACGGTGATGATTTGTCTCCGAAAGAGTGGACTATCACCCTATAATTTATCACTGCCTTGTCCCGATGGTTCTCTTCCCACCACAGAAAACGCGAAGCATGTCGTTCTTCTGCCGGTATTTTCACTTGGTTAAACATTTATCTGATGTCGGCGGACAAGGCCACTCCACCCACTCTGAAGTGGCAAAAAACTTTGATCAGTGGCGTGGTCCAGCCAGGCCCTTGCAGTTGGCGATCGTTTAACGACTCGCCCTGGAACTTGACTGCACAGTCGAAAACCAGCCGCAGATTTTCGGGCTTCCTGAGGTAGATGATCGGGTGGTGAGGTGGATACCAGATCCCTTTCCGACCGTGGATGGTTGCAAGAACATTTTCAACGTAGCCGAGAGCTTCATTTCGCCTCACTACCTCTGCATATCGCTCCCACGGGTTCTGGTCTCAAACGAAGCGTTCTTTCAGTTGAACTAGTCTTTGCAGAGCATAGTTTCTGTTATAAACCCAAGGGCCAGCTTGTGTGGGCCATGGGAGCGGAACCTCGAACCGTTTTTTAAGGCCCCTAGTCCCTTGCCGCACTCTTTGCGGAGAAAAGTGGTCCTCTTGAGACAGTTATAGTCTGTTGTCTCTAATGTCGTGAAACTCCTTTCCATACAGCCGCTGCAGGTGATACTCTATGCTGTCCTTTTCGGCGGATAAATAATTCACAGAACCACGTGCCCCTACTGGACCGTATAACATCCGTCCCAGAGCCTTGCGTGCGGCATAAGAAGCCTGGCGGTTGCCCACTCTCCTTTCAAGTGCCCAATGTGCATCTGGCAAGTCGCAGCCAATGAGGTGGTCCGCTTCTTCGTCTTCCTAGTCTACGAAGGCTAAATCCTGCAGGTGGGGCCACCTAGTCAAGATGGCGTTCACCGACCGTGGTGCTCGCATGGGTAGATCAGTTAATGTCGTCCCGCCATTCCCCAAAGTTCGCCTATCCTGGCTTTGATGAACTTGGGGTATACTAGTAGCCCGTGGCTAGCGTCACAGGACCTGCAACTTTGAAGCACTATAGCCTCGGGCGAAAAAGCATGTACACTGGTCCAAGGCTGTTATTTCGGACGTTCCCGGGCAGTGGTTTGAGCCTGGCTAGTACTAGGTTTGTTTACTCAGTTACTGTCCCGGATGAGTCGGCCAAAACTACTGTCGGCCATCTTGGTTTGCCTGCCCAAGTATTCGGTCAAGTCTTCGAAGTTAGCCTCACGGTCGCTTTGGCTTATCCGTTCCACCTCTTCCGCGCACCGACCATGTAATTTGGGAGGAAGGCGACGGACTTTGTCTTCCAACGTATGCATTGCGTCGAGGTCAGCCCTGCACGTGCTTCAAGCAGGTCCAGAACAAGGACATGAAAGAGCAGCGCTCTGGGCGCGAACAAGCAAGCGTCGGTTCGTAAAAACAAACAGTGCATAAAACCAGTCAATATTGTAAATAAGTGAGTGATGTTAAGGAACCATGGAACTGCAGTGTTTTGGGGGGATTTTCAACGACCGGTCGTTACACAGACTTGGACATTATTTTGGTCTAAAACTGAGGCAGCGGTGTTTGCAGATGGAATGGAGATTATATCTGACCATTGTGGAGGTTTTATTGGGCTGCTATAGTAGCAGAAGAGTATACACTCCAGAAAGAAAAGTATGAGGACAGACCCTCAAGTCACTCCGTCAATAAATGTTATTTCTCGGAACGATCAAGGTTGATGTGCTTGATGTGCAACTGTATGTAAGGGGAGTGACTGAGGGGTGGAGGGCACGGATTTCAAAGTTGGCCGAAATATCAGTGGTAGCTTCAGCAGAAGTCCCGTTCGATTTCGGGAGTCAGAAAAAAAACCATTGGCTTTTTCTGAGTATCTCGACCAAGCTTCACCGTAGAAGTGCCCAACCAAGCACTGAATAACGTATAAGGCCGGAGAGGTTACAACTCACAGTGAGGTACGTGTTGATACCTTAATGACGTGATCCAGCTGAGAATCAGTATACGCTTTACAGACAAGGTCGCTAGGGGCGAGTTTAGGTAGGTTTTAACCGGAAGTTGCTGGAAAAGACTTATGTTGATATTTCGTGATAAGAGATCACTGATTCACGGTGGGGTGTAGCAACTAGCAGCTCTGAAAATACGACGCTTCAGTGTGGATAAAGATTCCTGCTAGAAATGGCACAAAGCCGGGCCAAAATGATAAAAATACCAAAAAAGGGTACAACCTGATCTTCATTTCTAGATGACCCGTCTTCTTGTCCAATCTCTGAATCTACCATCTACCAACAGCTATCATTCCTCTTATGCACCATGCCGTTTCCCATCAGCAGAAGTAAACCCATTTATACCGGCTAGCCCCGAATGGTCTCTGATGATCTTAGGCATGGTCTGGCCTTGTATGAGACTGATACATGTATGCTGGCCTGCGCTTTACATCACCCGTTGACTTACTCCATGTGTTTGCTGAGCCCCACTCCGCAGTTTTCCAGTCCATGCTAGCAAAACCTATGATTTCAAGGGCAACCATACCGTAGCGTCACCCGTGCGTAGGGAAAACAGACTACCCCCGACGGTCGCGAAAATAGACAAATACGCATAAAATTACGATAGGGGCTTGGGACAATGAAAAGTTCCTATATGGGCTCAACCATCGCTATGCTAGGAAATTTGAAAACTAAAAATGTAAGGTGAAAAATAAGAAAACCCTCGTTGGTCAGCTTTGATCTCCAAACGCCGCTGGTAACGGGCTGTGAAAGAAATGGCCTACCTTCATTCATGCGTGTGCCCCCGTCAGTTCAGACTTAATGAGACAAGTAGGATGAGAACCAAGAAAGTAGTGGATCTACAATTCCAAATGATAGTAGCCTTGGTAAAAGGTCGGGGTGAGAAACACGATGAAATACCCTAGATAAGTCAGGATAAGATACAACAAAAATATTTTCCTTTTTCAGCAGAGTCGGTGACGAGATTCAGGAAATCTTACTGGCAAGTCATGCAGGACCGTGAACGGAGGAACCCATGTTGGTTGTCATTAATAAGGTTGAGGCTTGATAAATAGTTAATAATGTGATATTCAACTATTCTTTCCATTATTCTGGATAAAATAGGGGTATGGTTTATAGGGTGATAATTGGATATCACATGTAAAGGTCCCTTTTTATGAATGGGAGCGACTACCGAACGCTTCCAATTGACAGGTACGGTGCTAATATTAAGTGAAGGAGTGGAAAGGTTAAGCAGCAACAGGGAAGATCCGGTCCGCCATTGAAAAGAGCAACCGGTGGTAAGCCACTGGGAGCCTAATCGAGGAGAGGGTCTACTATTGGGTACTAGCCTAGAAATACTTCTGGCATCGAAAGGTATCGTAGAAGGGACAGAGTCGGTAAGTGATAAGGATGGGGGAGGGGCAGTGACAGCAGCTGGAGCCATGGCTGAAGCAAAGAATGCATTGAAAGCTCTGGCTGTACAAGGTGGAGAGGTGATAAATGAATTATCCAGAATCAGAAGTTGAAAGCCGGCCTTAATATCAGCGTTTCTAGGCTTATGCAACATATAAAGAAGTTGTGACTTGTTGGGATAACTCAATGCCTTGGCCTCTTGGTCACGAAGTCGCGTATTATCTTGTCGTTAAATAAGTGCGGAGAGGCGGTTTAAACGAATGAAAATTGAAAAGTCTTTGGAATTATGTGGTTGTTTGAGAAGCTTAGAACAAACCGCAAGTTATGAGGGGGGTAAGGCAAGTTAGGTGGAGCACCAAATATGGGCCAGTTAGTATCGGGAGCGGTAGAGATAGTTGTCAGGTGAGGGGCACGACTTGAGGCAGAGTGGACGGCGTGTGGAGGCCGTATTTTTGTATTGGCATGCAGTGAGCGCGGTGAATTTGTGGGGCCCACCGATGCATAGGAGCAGGAAATATTTTTTGAGGTTGAAACCGGATTCGGTGAGGTAAGGTGAGTTGATTTAAGAGGGGACTGTTCGATGAAGGAGGGGTTTGTGAGAACGGTGGGAAGACTGGTATACCTATTCCTCTGGACGGCGAGTAGTTTATCACCGGAGGGAACAGGGAGCGGCTTAGAGTTTGGGGTTTACCCAACAGGTGATGAAATGGGAGAGCAAGGCAATAGTTGGCGTCTTTTACTGGGCGGCGGTAAGAGGGAGAAGCGGAAATGTCTAGATCAACAGTACTGGGATCAGATTTTAAAGAGTTCAGTGCAGAAGCAGATGAAGAGGCTGTGGGCGGTTGTGAGGAGGCGGGAGGCGCGTGCAAAGGTAAAGCAGTGGGGGCTTGCGAAGAAGCGACGGAGCGGCCAGCTGTCTGTGTCGAAGGCTCGGGACTATCAGGCGTCTTTCTCGTGGGGAAAGTCAAGAGAGATCTAGTAATTTTCCTTTGAAGAGAGGTTTTATCTTCGGCTATTTTTATGTTTTGATAGGGGAAATTAGAAGCTATAGTGTTACGCATTTTAATGAAGTCTTTGGCGGATAGACATCCGCAAATGACGTAAGGATTGGGCAGTTGATGCGCTGAACGCGCTTACGCAGCCTTGACATTCGGCAGGGAAGGTGGGTCATGCCGCATGCATTCAACAATGTATGCTTGAAATGCTCGAGGGGTATTCTCTCTGGGACATTGAACACGACTGCATCACGAGAGTTCCTCACTCTTACGAGAACTTTGGACGCAACAGAGTCGATAAAGCGGCCAGCCGCTGTCAGGTTTTGTAGGGTAGAATGTTCGATGCGTTCAGTGATGCACATTAGGGGGGGGGGGCGAGTTTAGATACCGTATCTCCCAACTTCAGAAGCTGAGACTCTACATCTGAGATGCTTTGGTCTAAAACAGCTGATCTTCCCGTCGCCAAGCACACAAAGTCACAGAGATCAACCGAACATTGTTTTAAGGCCACGGGAGTATGACTGAGCCCATTTTTCCTGGTAACCAGAGTACGAGAGGATGAGGTATTATTGGAAGTTTTCTTTACTACACGTGGTATTTTGAAATATCAAAAGGGCGCTGTGAGTGAGGCGAGGAAGTAACGGCAAACTAAAACCAGGTTAGGATTTACCGCTGAGAAAAAATTCCCTGAATTTCTCTGGATTACTGGAATGCCCTAAGAGGCTGTAATTTTTAGTATTTCCTAAGACAGCTGAGTGAAAACTATATCGACAGCAGCACGCAACACGACCTGGTGGGATTCACTGGAACGCGGAAACGCACGACTTTGTTCTCAAGCTAAACGTTTCCGAGCTGCTAGTAACCCGTCGTAGCATACTTTTGCCGTCTCTGGTTTGTTCGATCCGCTCGGTTTCGTCTCTCCTTGGTTGTTACCCGGAAAGATCATGCTGCAGCGGCTCTGCCGTAGGAAAGTCGATTGAGACCAGCCACTGGACTGAGAAGACCGTTTGGACCGGGACAAATTTCTGAACACCTTAAAGAAACTAGGGGACATAAGGATTTCACGATGTTTGCTCTTTGGTCATGCAACACGGACAGGAGAACTACACGCCTTTTCTGACGCATCCGAAGTCGGTTACGGAGCCGCGGTATACGGACGATGGTGCACGGGAGATGGACAATATGCCACGAGGATCTTGTTCACCAAAGCCCGCGTTGCCTCACTCGAGACGGTTTCAATCCCGCGCCTCGAGCTCAGCACGGCTGTGTTAGCGGTCAGGGCGTTACAAGCGGTACAGAGGTGCTTCGACTTCTACATTTGCTCGGCTAGCTTCTGTACGGACTCGACGATAGTACTGTACTACATTACCAAAGTCAAGAACCGGTTTAGTGCTTTCGTGGCTAACCGGCTTGCGATCATCCACGACGAATCGGCCATGAACCAGTGGAAGCATGTTGGGTCTGGCGACAACCTAGCCGATCTGTGCTCCCGAGGTGCGGCCAACTTCCGGCAACTCGGCATGCGGACGAGAGGACCGATGTTCCTGCAAATGCTTAAACAGGACTGGCCCATGTACGAACTAAAACTCCCTCTGGAATTGGAACTGGAGATCAAGGGCGTGGTGACGACGGCCACAGGCGTCGAAGCGTCATTCATTTTGTCACGATTGGTCAGATTTTCTACCTGGATGAAAATACTTCGTTCGCTAGTTTGGTTGGCCAGGTTCAAGAGACATTTGCTAGTCGTGAAAGAAGTCCGCCCCTCTGGCCGGGTAAGGATGGGTCCGATAAGTCCCGATGAACCACGAGCCGTAGAACACGATATATTGAAGATGACAAAACGTGAGGCTTTCACCCGGGAGGTCGAGAGAGCGGAAGAAGAGGAATTGATCGGCAAAAGAATATCATTTTTTGGGGGTAACTTGAAACATTTAAACCCCAGACTCATTAACGGACTACTGCGGATAGACGGCAGGCTGACCAACTCCCACCTGAGCTTCGACATGAAATACCCCACATTTCTGCCAGCTCAACAACCCGTGATAGAGCTAATGATCCAACACGCCCACGCCGTGGAGGGACATGCCGGGGAAAGTCACGTGACGAGCGTCATCCGAAAGAGCCTTTTGTTGCTGAGAGGAAGAGCGACAGTAAAACGCGTAATCCGACGTTGTGTATGTTGTAGGAGACGCAGTGCTACAGCGGGCAAACAACACGTGGCCCCGCTGCCAGAATGCGGAGGCTCCGGTCTGGTGGCCGTTCAGCGACGTCGGGCTGGATTATTTCGGGCCCTTGTGGGTCAAATGTGGGAGGAGGTTGGAAAAACGAAACGGGCGTATCATGATGTGCATGAAGTCACGCGCGGTGCACTTGGAGCTTACGCATTCAATGACAACCTACTCTTTCCTACGGGCCTTGAAGCGCTTTATCAACCGAAGAGGTATACCGGCAGATATATACTCCGACGATGGGTCGAACTTCGTGGGCGCTCACCGGGAACTGCAGCGTTGGCACAAAACCATGAACAGGGACAAGCTACAGAATCGAACCGTGGCCTATGGCATACGATGGCACTTCAATCCCCGCAGGCCAGTCATCGTGGAGGCGTATGGGAGCGCCTGATCCGGTCCACCAGCCGAATAATACTGCCGACCATTGAGCAACAGCCGCCCGACAACGGGACACCAAGCACCGTCATGACTGAGGTCGAGAGAATTCTGAACAACCGCCAGCTGCTTCCAGTACCAACGGCGACCCCACCCATCTGGCGCTCACTCCGAACGACTTATTGACGTTGAGATCGAACGTGGGTTTTCAAGGACCAACAAGCGTTCGTAGGAGCTACCTCCACGGATGGTAGTAGGCCAACTATCTTGCTAGGGGTTTTGGAGGCGATGGCTGCGGGAGTACCTACCGGCTCTGCAGGCTTGACAGAAGTGGCTGGTCAAAACAAACCCATTCAACGTTGGGGATGTAGTAATGATCGCAGACGAACACGCGCATTTCAGCACCTGGTCCTTGGGCGTGGTTATGGAAACCATCGAAAGCTCCGACGAAATGGTAAGAACTGTGGAGTTAAAGACCGCCCACGGAACGCTAATCCGCCTCGCAAACAATATCAGCCTCCTCGAGAGTGAAGATGGGGAGGCCAACAACACGGAAGCCCAGTAGACTACTCCTTATTTGTCTTTGAAGTGAATAAAGGAGCCTCCCATGTGTGGGTGCATTTACGGCATGCTACGTATTAAACTACCACACACCGTGACACATACACACTTACATGATACACGCTTATAATTCGTGAGCTCCATCAGACACGTTGCAGTGCTCACCATTCTTCATTGGCGTTACGGAAGGCCTTTCGCGTATGTGGTAGTAGCTGTGATTCTATCATACACCCAGACACACACCAATCACACTTACATAGTACACGTTTATACTTCATGACCCCTGTCAAAACACGCGGCGGGGTTAATTGATCCTCGTTTATCACTGACGTTATGAACGATATCTCTCGTAAGTGATGGTTGTTACTATTTGCCCATATACCGGAGTGTGACCTCACCCATGGCACCCACAAAAGCACACACTTGCACAAGCACACGCGGCCGAGGAACAAGGGCTCTCCCCAGGACAGCACCTATGTTTCTCCTTCAAGCCAGCCGTCGATCAGCCTTTTTCATGGACGATGATGAGTAACTTCTTGTCGATGTGGCCATCGGATCCAGTGCCATCGTGAGTACAATGTTGACGACGAGGTATTAGGTACGCGCACCGAAAGCAGGGTCTAGGTAGGTAGGAAGTATCGGTAGCCTTATTCCAAACCTTTGAGCCTGCTAAGATTCGGGAGGATGTCGGTGGGCGGTGTAACTACCCTTTTGAAAAATCCCCCCCCAAAACATTGCTTTTCCATGTTTCCTTAACACCTCTCACTTATTTACAAAATTGACTTTTTTTATGCACTGGTTATTTTTACGGACCAACGTTTGTTTGTTCGTTCCCAGCACGCTGCCCTGTCATATCCTTGTTCTGGATCTGCGTGACGCGCGTGCTCCTTTCTCGCACGCCGCAATTCGGTTCTCGATTTTTTAGTCCTTATGATCGCATAAATTAGGTTTGTATCTGTTTCGTGTCATTGTTCATCTGGTAATCTAGTATCGTAGAATTTCACTGATAATCGCCTTCTGATTTCGAGATCCGTTGTGAATTTGGCTACCTAGCGCTCAAAGGTCTTTTACAGTCACGCCTCACCACACCCGACTGGTTGATCTACGTCCTTTACCCCGCTAGATGATCCGTACCCAAGGGATGATGCACATCACCAATGAGGGACGCTCCCCTATGTACCCTGATCCTTTGTGGAACTAGCCGATGTCAGAGCTGGAGTACGCAACACAGGAGTTTGTTGCTCATAAAATTTTGATACGCCATCCGGACGAGAGGCCGCTTATCCTCCTCATCTATGGTTCCCAGTAATGAAGCTGGATAACACTGAGAATCGGTAAACTATATATTTTTGTCAGTGCAGCAGCTATAGGATGCGAGCCTATGCGGAGATTTTCCACTGTTCATCTTTTGCAAGATTCCATTTTCTTTCGAAAGGTATCCGGATTGAAAATGATCCTTCACTAACCCAGGACCCTCAAGTGGCTTTCCTTTTATTCTGAATGATACAGGTTATTGATCCTGAAACTAAACATTTACCTTTTTATGGATTGCTGTTTCTTCTACGTTTATCAACTTTTCCCAGTGCATTATTATACGGTTTGTTTCATGTCTCCCTATTTCATAACTTGCTCAGTTTATTGAACTCGGAAAAATCCGTCATTCCGGGTTCGCGTCGTCTTCATGGATAGCTGTTCTTTTCATATTCATCAAAATTCCCGAGTATACTTCCGTACATTTTTTCATTTCTCCCCGCTGAGAGCTTATTCCGTTCATAGAATCCCAAAATCCCTCCGTTATCTACGGCTTGCACCGTTTTGATCTATGAGGCATCCCTGGCACTTGCATTCACGAAGTTTTCGGTATCCTCGCGGCCACCGTTGCCCAACTCGAACTAGAAACCAACCTAAATTTGCCGCGCGAACCAACATCACTTTTATCCGTTCGAACCATCTCCAGCTATGTTGTTTCTTTCTGGCATTTTGGACTCTTATTCTTGAAGTTCGCGTGCAGTTCATCGGTTTTGGTAACGTTGTACTCCGTGATCATGGGCTTCCGCGTGCGTCTCGACCGTGGTCGAGAAATATACCATTGTTACAATTATTATCATTACTGTCCGTTGTATGGCCTTCTTTCATGCCTTAACGGAACTCACAACTACTCTCACGGCCGATTTTGACTGAACAGCCGAAGTGGGATTTTGGGCGCTGTTTATCAGGGAGAACAACGTATGTCCAAGGACGGAGCAAAGGTACACTTCTCAGCAAATACCATTCCTGGGAAGTGATATGCTCCGCTATTGCCTTAAAGGTCCTACCCGTGATTGACCTATGGATCCAAGCAACGACTTCCAGAGACGGACCGAAAGCACTCAGCTTCGTCAGCAACAAGAAGTGGTTCACTGAGTCGAATACCTTCTGGAAGTCGAGGCGCCAGACTTCTACCCCACCCCCTTGGTCTGACCTCCGGGTGACCTCGTCCATGAAACAGATGAGGTTTGACAAGCAGGATTTCTTACGAAAGGTTTGGTTTGTCGCGACCAACCTGTGAGCGATCACGTGGTTGGCAGTCCTTTCTCGTAAACCAGCTCCGTCTCCCTCAGCAATACCGCCGGTAAACCAGCAGGCCTACTTTTGAGACAGGCTTCCCCATCCCCGGCTTTGTGGATTTGTGACGACCTTCACCTAGAGCCATTTCTGTTGCAGGCAACCTTAGTCCAGGGGTGCGTAGTCAACGGCTGGACCAATGGCTCCGCCAGAGGCTGGACGATTGCCAAACAGATGCCATCGGGACCTGTTGCTCTGGCCCTTACCAAGACATCCAGTATCTTGGGTACCTTACTTGCTCTGATGGCTTCCCCTGGAACTTGCGGGGCGCGGCCGCGATGACTTTTCGCGAAAGGCCAGAGGTCCTGTTGTCTTGTCTATGCACTTGCTGGAAATGATGCCCGAGGGATCCTATCCTCCCCAGATGGTTGGTAGCTGCTCGAACCTAAGGACCTCCTACGTCCCCGACAACCGATCTTAGAAGCGCCTCGGAATGTATGTGGTTGCAATAATTCTTGGCGTTTGTCCCTGCGATTTTGGCTGGGCTCTCCTTGTGCTCCATTCTGCATCCTTTCTGAATCTCCCCCAAATCAGCTTTCTCTGCTAAGTACTGCAAGTAGCTTTTCTGACCACTACTGTTTCTGTGTCTTTCCCAAGCTGGTTTCCTCCCCTGAATAGCCTTTCGGACCCGACCAGTCCAACATGGCTGACAGTCCCTCTAAAGAACCTTCCTAAGAGGAGCTACCTGTCGGCTAGTGACAGGAGATTATCCCTAATGTGCCTTTAAAGCCGCTTCGCGAAGTGCTCCCTATGTTAAACCTCCCGTTGGGCCTCAGCCCCCAGTTCTTCCAGCTAATTCTGGTCAACCAGGTGGTAGCTACTTTCTTCTTTGCGTAGGGGTACCGGTATGCCGAGATTCAGTGCTAGACATAAAACACCGTAGTCACTGTTTCCTGGCGGGAGCTCAGCCTGAAAGTGTGAAATGACTCGTAGGTATCTGTTGATCGCGAGATCCAGGGTAAATGGACGTTGCCTTTGCCTCCATCTGGTCTCCTCGGTACCTCGCTGGGTCAGGCCCTTACTATGCATAAATCCTAGCAGAATGTGGCCGAAAAATCCCCTGGGAGCAGTTTCGTTTACCCAGTCTACCTCTGGTGCGGTGAGGTCCCCTACTATCAGGACTTCCCCTAAAAATGTGAGAAGCCACAAATGCTGCTTTAGTTGAACGTCCTCCCCTGTGAGACGACGACCTGCTGCCGTACATGCAGACAACTCTCGGTTCTGTGCAGTGAGCCCCAGGGGCTCCCGGAGTGCCTTGTGTGTGGGGTAGATGCAGCGTAGATTCTTCTCACAGGTGGTAGCGCCCTCGAGTGAGCAGCAGCACCCCTCCGCTTCAATGTCCGTGTGGCCTTTAGGCGCGGCCGTCTACAACTTTGGGAGGTTTTTGGTGTGTGAAGTCTCTCCGGGGTCGAATTCAGGTCTCATTGTCCCATTTCGCATCTACGCCTAGTGTGCGAGCTTCAAGTTCCGACCACTTGTTTTCCACACTTGCTGCTTTGGTGTACGCAACTAGCAGTCGCGCAGTTCCCTGCTCTTTATTTGGATTTTCAGGGACTCCCATCTGCTCGGAACCCGGGTCCGAGCTGTTTTCCCGTTCCTTAAAACGGGCTTTCCAGTGACCTCTTGGCTTTTGCTTGTGAGGGCAATCGCCATGGAAGCATACGGAGGTCGCGGACTGGGAGAGGCTGGCAGTCCATGTTCCCTGATGGTTTCCCCGTTGTGTTGTCAAATTTCCCTGAAGATTCTCCTGAACGAGGGCAAGATAACAGTGGCAGCCCAGCTACCCGGACTCTGGTGAGTGGAGAATAGCTGTTTTGGGGTCCGTGGGAGAACTAGGTGGGCTTTTTGGCCGTTCACCAGCTCTAACAGACAAGTCGTCGGGTTGAACCACGACTGCTCCCTTAGTGGTGCTCTTGATCTCGTGTGCAACCGATGAGAACTATCCCGGTGTCTGGGATTGCCGAACCCACAACAACCGGCCTAGTCCACTTACCTTGACCATCCTGGTGAATCTCCTATTTGCCGAGCCAAAGAATGAGTTTACGGCCATGTGGCCAGGCATGCCGGACATCCCCAGGAGGTTAACTACGTGAAGTCTCATTGCTTGGTTCCTTTGTTTTCCACCTCTCATTCAGTTTGCACGGGGCAGGTAGCGGCCACGGCCAATCGAGTTTCTAGAACTTCCTCGAAGGTATGCACACAAGGTATGCACCCGAAACAGTAAGTTGTATTTGCCTAAAACCTCTGCTACAATAAACAGGAAAGCGTAAAACACCGATGCACATCAACTGTTAGAAACGTTATGCATCGTGATCGTTCAGTGAGACAGTATGCAAAAAAAAACATCGATTACAATACAACCAAGAAGTACTGCGGGGCCTGTAACGACCGGTAGTGGAGAATTCCCCTAAAACCTTCGCAGCTCCACGTTTTTCTTAACATCACTCACTTTCTTACACTATTGACGTGTCTTTACGAACTGTTTGTTTTTATGGACCAATTGTTATTTGTTCGCGCCCAGAGCGCTGCTTTGTCATATCCTTATTCTGGACCTGCCTGACGCGCGTGCCCCTTGCTCGCACGCCGCAATTCGGTTTCTCGTTTGTTGAGTCCTTGTGATCTCATTATTGAGGTTTGTACCTTTTTGGTGTCATTGTTCATTCAATAATCTGGTATCGTAGAATATGACGGATAATCGTCTTTTGATTTCGGGATCCGTTGTGAGTTTGGCTGCGCATTGCTCAAACGCGTGTTACAGGGCCACCCTTCATCCAGCTGTCATACATACTCGAGACTCACTACCAAGGATAATCTCGTTCCACTCACGATATGGGATCCCTTTCGGAGGCCGGACGATCGGCAGGCCCATCATTCCTTCAGGCGGATTGCTCCGATAGTCCATTACTCCGCTGCTAAAATAATACGATCCGGTTATCTTTCAGGTTCGAACTCATCGGCTTCTTCTTGTGTCCCCTTATTCAGGAATCTGAGGCCATTGGGAATAGACTTTCCGGCCTCAAACCAGAAAAGCCTTCCAATAGCATAAGCCTTTCTACGAGATCCACTCGAAGTCTGCTCCTCCCCAACGGACGACGTTTGAGGTCGCAAAGTCTTTGTTTATACGCCTCTTTCGTCCGCCCTCTGTCGGGTCAGGCCACAAGACTTGCGGCTTGGGGCCAATTGATATTCCCACTTACCCGCCTAGACCAGCTTCAAACCAACTCTGCTGCGCTGCGACAGTATGTACTCTGATAATGATGGCTTGACTTGGCAACCCAAGCTGCACTGCCCAACGTCTGCCCAATTGAGCTAGGGTTGGGCAAACGTTGGGCTTGTCCATCACAACGTTGGACAACTCTATTGAAATGATTTGGGCAGCGCCACCAGCGCCCAATTGGGCTAGGTTTGGGCATGCCCAAAGTTCTAGGAAAATCGTGGAAAATAGTTCCCCCCTTTCCAAAAATCACCCAAATTTTGTTTCAATGCGGAATCGGCTATAGCAATATTCCCCCACGTTTTCAGTTCAACCACTAAGTTGCCCATATATATATATAAACAAGTAAAACTGCCAATCGTAGAAGAATAAGAATAGATTTATTGTATAAAAAGCGGTAAAAGTGTACATAAAATTCCGGCATTCGTTGTTGGTCATTCTTGTATTCCACGGAATCTTGTTGGGTCTTATTGCTGTTTACGGGATCTGTAAAATAAAAGTGTGGAACGTGACGTATTAACTGTTCGAAAAATATGGAACAACCTACTTTTGTAAGTTTACCTCAGAAACGTATATACTGCACACAAAATCATGCGCGTTCTGTTATTTAACATTATACTAGGCAGTGTCTACTTGTAATAGATAAACCGTGTCATCACTTCATAGTTCAAAACGCATATTGGTGGACGACATTCTGCCCCATCAATTTAAAATGAAGCAATGGTTACGCAGAAACCCTGAATGAATGAACACAAAAAAAATAATAAAAAACGACGTACCGGCGTAGCCGTCTTCCTTCGCCTCGATCCCGAACGCTGATAAACCAACGCTTAATATGCCTTTCTACGACAGACCTCGGTTCATGTGCGAATCGTTCTGTCCCACGCACTGCGTCTGTTGTTTCGTGTTAACAATTGTATCGACCTACCCACTACGGCCGCGATCAACCTATGATCGTAAACCGGTTTCCGTTACGGGCTACCTAGCCAACAACAAGTCATAGCAGCCTCTTCTCCAATGCTTGCTGCCAGCTTACCCCGCACCGTTTCACACAGATCTGTACAGGTGAACCGTTTTAGCGTAGCAACCTGAAAGTTTAAGTTTCAAATGTAAAAGATTAGCATGCTAGCATAAACACTTGGGGAAGCAAGAGTGTCGTTTAGGGTTTCGAAGTCCCCCAACGATTCTGCTCGCAGCGCCATGGGTGGAACGGCTGATACATGGGTGGCCCCCAGTGCGACAGTAAGAGCGTTGAGCGCCCGTTCCACCTTGCCCAAAAGTTCTCCATATGTTGCGTGGTCACTGTCGGTATTTGATTATTTAAAAAAGCCACTTACGCATTAGCTCACTCAAATTTTTCAAAATTTGGTTCAGTATGACTTTACACTCAGGTGTTTCTTTGCTATCAAAAAGGGTTAATCGTCAACTTTTAGGGTGAATACCTTCTACGAAACTCTGGTGATGGACTGCGGTCGTCGCCAGTCGGATACGGGCGATGATGTCTCGCAGTGAGCCGTATTTGATGTACTGATAGGAAAAGCTTATTGATAGGAAACGTAAACTTACGAAGCAGCTTCCATAACTCTTTGCAGCACCGGCGGCGGACTGGAAGGCAGTTCAAAATGTTTTTGCTTTGCACGCGATAGTGCCGTATGCTTCTCTTGAAAACTGTCGTCGGAGGACAGTTGCGTCAGCACCCTTACATAAAGTTAACTGATAAACTTTCGTACCTTCTCCGAACCGAATACCCTTGGCCAAAATGCCTTCGTGGCACGGTGTCGTCTGTGCTACAGGTGGAAGTGTCCTGGAGTAACCGACTTTCAAAAATGAAAGCGTCTCCAAAATCGTCTGAGAGAATGGCACATGTAAAACGATATGCCTGTGTGAAACAACTCCACAAATGCGTATGCCTGGACAGAGTCCGACTGTGGTGCGCCGGACAGAAGCATTTGGCGGTATTGCGTAAAAATTGCAACCTGATGCCACCTTATGCGGTTGCCGCCGGCCACCCAGTTGCTGTGCACCACGGAGTAAGAATTTTCAGCCAAAAACTTCACTACCAAGTGCATCTAAAGGGAAGCACATTAGAAAAGGGAGAAACAAGTTCTCCTGGGTTTCCAGTCTCCAGACTCAACAGCGTGATGCACAACATACATGCTACCACAGAGGAGTTAGGCTGACGATAAATCATTTATGAAACGTGCAACATAGAAACACGAATGGTAACGGTGAACAGATTATAGGAAGCATGTACATGCGTGTGATAAAATGGTTACAAAAAAGTATGCAAGACAGGGATGCATACGTGTAACAAATCGACAGGTGGGAGCAAGCACTTACATGCAATAGTGTTAACGGGTGCGTGCAAAACAGCAGGCTCTGAGCCGTTCACTGAAAAAATGTACAAATATGTTTAGCGTAAAGCGTGTGTGAAAAAATCCCCCAGGACATTGAAGTACTGAAAGTAAACTTCATCGTCCAGGACATTCAAAATCATTGCTGGTTTGCCCTTTATTATCATGACGTTGTCCGGAAGCACATTGGAAAAAATACCCCGTCTATCAAAAAGGAACAGAGGGTTTTACACATACGGGATATTGGTATTAAAGTGTCGTCCACAGGGAGCGTTCCTTCCTGCTGAGCACAGGTACTCAACTCGTGTAGACGCTTGTACAACTGTTCGGCTGGTTTTGCAGGCCCCTTAATCAAGTGCTTAAGCTTGCCCAAATGAGATTCATATGGGAAGCTGGAGAAGTTGTCCAGCTTTCCGTGTATTGTAACATCCTCAACCAGGTGAGTCAAGCAATGCACGTTGTAAACAATATGCTCGGGGCCATACAATGTCACAATTTCTTGTACAAAAAAAAAACGTAAAACACCTTGGGCAAAATCCAGCATGTGGTTATGTAAGACGGGATGCAAAAAGATGTGTGCTGAAATAAATAAAAGTAAAAAATGATTATATAAACCAGAAGGTAATAAATCACGTAGGCATACGGGGCCAAGGTATAAGAGGAACTGGAGGAATTCCGTTGCCTTCCAGCGCTCAGTGTCACCTGTGTGACGGCATTTACTCTGAAAGTCACACGAAGAAGAAGGGTGTGTTCGTAGGATTCGATCGCCTAATTCCTCCGCAACCGCGCGACTTAGACGGCAGCTTGATGAACGGCTACCCTTTGGCCACGCGGTAGGCTGTCGTTGGGTGACCCCGAGACATACTAAATGCATGTAGTCCAACGGGAAGGTATGTACCAAATCTATGGACGCGGACAGAAATGGACTGTCACCGATTTGGTAGCGACGATACTTTCGAGCGCGAAAGTTTCCATCCGTGAGTGCTCTGGCTTCAGTGACTGGAAAAGCCATCCTTCCACCAGTATACACTCCGCTTTGGTTACATATATTACAGCCAAAACAACCAGCAGGGCCTTTGACTTGACGAACAAAAGCTCTAGCAGGTGTATCACAGACAATGGCTAGCAAGTAACGTCGTATAGGAGCATTACGACAGCTGAGGCCATTTTGTAATATGTCCTTCAACTCTTCCACGGTACGATGCATGTATTCATACAGGTTTTGCGGTTATTTCGAGCAGCAATAAACCCCTCAGTCACGATTGGCGTACTTGCCGGCCGCACTACCCGTGCCAAAATTGGCCACAGCTGGATAGTAGATGACCGATAAATGGACATTCCATCTACATTTAGCTGAATATCCACAGAATCCGGTACGGCAGCCATGCTTTTTATGCAGATATTCAAGCCGTCTTTCAATCCAAGATGGATGTACACACCGCCGTCATACTGGAATTTTGACATAAACGTGGAGTGTGACAAATTGTGCGTGGATCGCATGGGATGCCAGGAACATATCGACTTATGAATGGCGCTGTTTAAAAGTCAAATTGTAGTTTACAAACAAATCAGACATAGATTGCAGCACTGCGTCCTTGTTTACGGTTACTGATATTCTTTCTCCAAGTTCCACTTGTTGGTCTGTTAATAAAATATCAATATGTTACCTCTTTATAAAGGAACAAACCTGATGAGGTAACAGCGAGGGATGTGGAAGCAAGGGGCCGCACGGCGTTTCCCATTAGGTTACCACAGACCTCCTCAACTGCTATCCGTGGGAATTCTGAGACCGCTTCAACGGATGCACCAGACATGCAAGCTGTAGCTACAGTCGATGCTTCGGGAAGCTAAATAGTACATTTCTACTGGATTAACCTACCCTGAGTCTTCACCTTTGGGCACGAAACTCTGTGCTCCCACAGCGTGGCCTCGTGACAAACAGGACACTGTTGGGCACTGAGCTGCTTCTTTCTGTTCCGGTACCTCTGGTACTTACTCTCTTTCGGCATAATTACGTATATCCTAGGAATGAAATCCACAGCGTGATAAGCTAATATACTGGTTTATATATATATATATATATACATAAATAATCACTTCGACAATACACACCCTACAAATGAATACGAATACCACTGAAGCAATATAGTGCTTTAACGTCTGTTAAATCCACTGTAATGGGTTAACCTTGAACTGAGAAACATAAAAATGTACCAATATTTCTATAACAAATCAAGCTAAAACGGACCTTCGATATCCTGCCACGAAAAAATAAAGACAAAACTACTTAAAATAGTCGAAGCATAGCACACTTATAACATAAACGTTGACAATGAAGACCCCAAGCACTCCCTTCAAGGGAGGAAACCATCCACCACGAGAAAATGCGGCGAACCAATATGGCACCGCCCAATCAAGGGTGTAGTCAGTAATACAAAATGAGACCTAAATGTAACGAAATCATATCTGACGACTTGGTAAAAACATACATATAACAATTGCTTTTCGTGTTTCACGAAAGTCTGTGTTGATCATTACGAGGAACGATGGTAATGTGCGCCACCCCAACGCTCCGTTGGGCAGAGCCCAACAGGGTTGGGCAATGTGCTACTTGGGAAGTGGTTCACCCGTAGCAACAGAACGAAAAAATCAGGCTTGCCTTTGGCGGAAATGACGATCTCAGGACTTTTATACGGGGACACAACCCCCATGTGTCTCATCGTGATGACCCTGCTAAGGTCAGATTATTACAAGCAGATGGTCGGTGCTTTTCGGTGACCAAGATGGGGAATAAGTCGTCAATTGCGTATAACCAGGATACGAAACAGAAGTGAAATTCTAGAGGACGTCACGTAAGATGACTGCGATTAAGTGGACAGGGTTCTGTCGCTGTATGAACAACGGGGTTCTAGGGTTTTAATGAAGGAGGAGTGGATAACCAAATGAGATGATCTAGCCAGGAATCAATAAGAATTCTATGAATGGGGTCGCAGAGGATAATTTGTGTAGGTATAAGTCCAGAGTTCTAAGGAAAGGGCTGCGTCAATATTTCGCGATAACAAATAGCGAACTCACCATGGTGTGGCGCAGCTATTATCACTGGTAACTTCAGATCAGGTCAGGTTGCACAGAGATCGGCTCCCACCACCGTGACTTTGTTAAATCCTCCCAGTTATGCTACACGAGAGGGTTTGTTCCTTCAGCTGGCTGAAGAAAAGAAACAGAAACACTCTTCCCACCACCCAGGCGAGGGACAACCATTACTTCAGCGTTTAAGCACACCTAATGCCCCATATCGTTGGCACGGACACAGGGCAACTGAAAAGCCGGAAGTAAACTACAATTTCGCCATACTCCTCAGCATTCTACTTCTGTGAATAACTCATCTCACTTAGCATCCAGCATCCTTTAAAAAAGTCTGACACATCGTGCGCTAACTATTCCTTGACGAGCGGGAAAGAGTGGTGGGCCTAAAACTGACCACTTAGGCACCCCGCTGGTAACCTCTACTGCTTATGACCTGCAGCTTCTCATTCCAATGCTTCTACGTGAATAAATGTTACTACCAAGAGTGACGCAGAACCAAGTCCGACCGACGGAACACGCAAAAGAACCAGACAGCCTGATTTTTACTTCAAGATGATCTTCACGCCTGAAATCTTCATACCGCTCTCACCACAACCTCCAGTTTGCAGTCAACCGACCCGTGTCTTTCATCATCAAGTGCGCCAGTGGGCGGATCTCCAGGTGATCGTGCTGTCGCATCCCCGATATTGACATTTTCACACCAGTATCCGCTGCTGTCATGTCAAAAGTCAGTTCTTCAGGAAAAGCAATCCGTACATTGTTACAGCGTGCAACAAGGAAATTCCAATCATTGCTAACCCTTCGGTGGTTTATAAAGACTTCTACGTCCATCAGATTCCTCGATTCATAGTGTACCGAACAAAAGTCCCGTTCTGACCAGTCAGGAAGCACCACCATTGTGGTAAAACAGGAGCATATTCAGAACCCTCTCCATACTGAGGGTAGCTCAGATTGGATTCTCTAGCTAGCAGTTCATGTCTGACCTATTCATGCTCCACGGATGTCTTGATATCTTGAAGTACTACATGGGTTCAAGGCCCTCAGCCCAGTGGTCCCGGTTCTCGAGGAAATCTTTGATCTTCTATCGGATTCACCGCGCAGAAACGAGAGTAAAAAGAAGCAGGCGGGCGGGGGTGGCAACAAAAATAAATTACATATAACATCACACAGTGTCTCACTGTGGAGAGTGCCTTAACCGGAATAGTGCGCTACATTCATGAATATATAGCGGAATAAAAAAGCAAATGAACACAAAATTACTGGGAGAGACCCAGGTAGAGGTTCAACTTTTTCCTGAAGAAAATTTCGTTCTGCGAGAGGACAATATCTTCCGGAAGTGCAGTCCACAGAATAATAACCCTATAGCTGGAAAACGTAATTTGTAGTGAAGTGCTTGGCCCCGGTTTAAAAACCTTTCAACCGTGACTATGAATAAAGAGACTGGACAGACGGAGAAGAAGCGGCCCCTTTGACCTGATTCAAAAAGGTGAAACATCAAAAGAGATCACCTCTTGCGAGTCCTAAGTCAAAGGGCCAGAGATTGAGGAGTGAGAGGCGGACCGGATAAGGTAGATGAAATATACCCCTTATTGCCTTGGTGGAGGCCCTCTAAATTCTTTCTGGGGTCTCACCGTCTCGGATAAGACCAGAGTGCACTATCTGACTACCAGTCTTCAGCAGAGGTCGGATATATGTGCCGAAAATTATGGGGAAACCATCCTTAGATATGCGCGGGAAGGACCTTCGAATCATATTTGGGCCTCCAAAGGCAGATTTGCTCGCAAGTTGGTGGTGATGAAAGAAGGACAAGTTACAATCTAACCAGAAACCGAGCACCTTGTGTCGGTCAGACCTTGGCAATGTGGTTGCTCCGTTAATGAAAAATAAGTGGCCAGTCTCTCTGCCGAAAGACATGCTCACGCATTTGTCACCATTAACTGGGAGGTCCCAATCCTCGGACCAGCGTCTTGTTTCATCAACTGCAATTTGTAGATTTTCAAAGCTTGAACTCCGGAGGGTTACGTCGTCTGCGTACATGGCAATGTTCGCAGGAAGGGCTGTCGGTAGACCGTTCATGTAGATCGAGGAAAGAAGAGGACCTAAGACCGATCGTTGGGGACCCCAGTTGTCACTGGGGAGGGTTGAGACAAAACACTCTCCACCTTGGCCACAAAGGAAGCTGTGTAAGATGGCCAACATGGAGACTATTACCCCATGTGTTCGCAGCCTATAAAAAACAAAAGCATGGGGGACCTTATCGAGGGCCTTAGCAGAACCGATGAATACAGCGTGTGGGAGCTGGTCATCATCGTAGGCTTTCGTGAGGCTATCCATAACAGTAGGCATATAGGTGATGCATGATCTGCCAAAACGAAACCCATGTTGGGGCGGGGAGAGGATCTTATTTCTATGCAGATGAGAAAGATCCGCACTCTTAAAAATTCGCTCGAAACTTTTGCTGGCTATGCTAGTTAGACTTATGGGTTTGTAACTGGAAGCAAGATGTCCACTATCCTTCTTATGGATGGGTGCGGTGACTGCTTTTTTCCAGCTGTAAGGGAAAACTCCATCGTCAACAGATCGCTGGAAAAGGAGAGGCATAAGGAGCAGGTGAAGTGTCTGCTGTTTCCTTGAGAACGCGGAGATGGATTAAGTCAGGACCCATGGAGCGGTGTTGGTTGAGCCATCGGAAACCTTGAGCGACTGCTCCAATGGGATTAGTGACGTGGTTTATTGTAGTGACCAGAGATATCAGGTGCGTGGTAGGGTGGGATGATATGGGTAAGGAGCTAAAAACTGTACGAAAGTAGGAGATGAAGGCCTCGGCTACTTGGCTGGGAGAAGTGACTGGGGATCCGGCACTATCTACGAGAGCTGGTGGCGTCGGGGTTGTGTCCCCTAGACGGCGCATGTGCTGAAAGAGAAATGCCCTGTCGATCCGTGCTCGATCGAGTACAGATCGTTGGACTGCATTCTGATGGAACCTAACCCTGTCTCACCGTATGTTTCGTATAATCCTGAAATTTTCTGCATCATGAGCAAGGCCTGAGGCTTTAAATCTAGCAAAGAGGCGTGCGCGTTCGTCTAGAATGCGCCTAATGGGACAAGGGAGGGGTCGCTTAGCGGTCTGTGGACGGCGAATTTCGGGGACAAATAGCCTATCAGCTAGGAAGATCAACCCACTGAGATGCTCTGCCGCTTCATCAGCAGAGTTACCTAGGTTAGCTGAATTTAGCTGGGGCCGAATAAACCCACAGACTTGGACAAAATTGATTCTTTTGAAGGATCTCAAAATTTAGACTTCTGAAGGAAGAGGAGGCCATTTTCCCATGTAATCAAACCCGTTGAGAATGTGATCACTTTTGCCAAGAGGTGGCAAGTAGTGCACCAAGCCTATTTGGAACCATTCACTGGCGATGACCAGGTCTAGTAGGGACGGGGCTTGTCTTGTGCGATATCTAGTCGGATCTTTTACGTTTCGCACCCATGAGTTCTTGAGTACGAAATCTAGGACGGGTTTACCAAAGTTGATACCAGGAGCATCAGCCCTTTACCCGTCGATACTGGATGATTTGAAGTCGCCAGTGACTAGCAGATGGGTGAAGTCTGTGTAGCTTTTCAGGGAGCCCAGTAAGTCTATGAGACCTAGGCTATCGGTTGAATTGCATGCGGGAGGGCGATAGACCACACCAAGCGTGCCTGTCCTAGAGAGGGCAACCTCAACCCACAGACAATCAATTCATGAAAAGGTAGGGGTTGTGAGTATGGTAGGAGGAGGGACAGAATTGTCGTCGTATATGATAACTCCGCCTGTGCGACCTCTGCTGGAGTCCTGTCTTACTGTGAAGTAGCCCGGAATGAATGTTTCGGCAACAAGTATACCAGGTGTGAGCCAGGTTTCTGTGAGGGCTGTGATCTGAGACTACTTATCCACTGAAAGCTGCCGAAGCTCCGGGATCTTGTTCAGCACACCCAGGCGCTTGCTGCAAAAACACTTGAGCACATGCTAAGGAGCTGTTGCAGGACCGCCAGAGACAACTGATTTTGGGTTTGAGGAGTGGGAATGAGGGGGATTTTGGTGTGGAAGAGAGGTCCTGGTGGAGTAGGAAGCTCAAGATTTTCGGGGATAGAGAGTAAACAGACTGTTGAAGGGACCGGTACGTTTTGACGTCTAGCGACCTGGGAGGTATCATACCAGACGGAAGGTCTGCTTCCTTCAGTCCCCGAAAAGGATGGGCTGCCCTTAGTGGTTTACCTTTGTGCGCACTGCGTGATTTTCAGCTCTGAGTTTTATTGTCGATGATCCCGTTTTGCATGACCGCACCAGATATCTTTTGCTTTAGCCTTCCCGCTGCAGCTTTCAGCAGGAACAAGTGGCAGGTTTGTGTCTGCGCTGAAGGATGGGAGAGTCTCGCCCTTTAATACAGTCTTATCGGCAATGTTGGGGTCCGGGATACTTTTCTAGGCGACATATATTTAGTAGCACTAGGTCTACTAATGGAGGTACTTTCGGCGACGGGAGATGGAGTGAGTGAGGAAGCGGCGGATGGCGGGAATGCAGCTCGATCCTCGAGGCAAGTTACCTGCACGGCAGGCAGCACTCCGAGATTGGGATCGGTTTTTTGTGGGGTCGCCGGCTTAGCCTTCTCATTGCGGAGCCTTAGATGAAGTGGCTTGTCAATGGATACTCCCTTGAACCCTTTTACTTCCTCCTCGAGCTTTGCGATCACGGAAGCAATTCGCTTGACTGCCTCTGTGGGGCTCATTTCAATTAGAATGTCATGCACCTGGTTGGTGCTTTTGGTTACCAGCCAAGTAGGCCAACTTTTACTTGGGAAAGGGAGCTTAGGGCAGTTAGACGCCTGGACATAGGCGTCATGAGGGTGATCCGAGTCGAGAAAGCAACCCCAAAGGATGACTCGCTTGGAGCATTTCTTGGTGTCTTGCAAAATCTTGGCGACATCAGGAATTTGCTGCTCGGATGCTCCACACACCTGATCGGCTGCCTGGGACACCGGAAGGGATTTGATAACTAAGCTCATCCGGCTGGTCAACTCATCCTGAAGGGTAGGGACAGCGACCTTTAGCTCAAATATCTCTGCAGCCTGACTTTGGACTGCACATTTTAGCACATCCTTTGCCAGCGCATTATGAAGGACCCTTTCGTCTGGATTGAGGAATGAGACATTGGCCGCAGAGGGGGAATCACATGGCCTCATGGGGACAGTAGCCTCGTCTGGGGAATTGGTTATATCAGTGGTGAGGGAAGTTGGCATTATTCAGAATCAAATTAGCACAAAGATCGACTTAAAAGGAAGGAGGGGACGAGCTATGTGTTCCAAGAACTTCAAAAACGGCTACTCTCATCGAAGCAGACAACTGCACCGCTGGTGAGGTGTCTTGATAGCCAGGTTGGAGCAGACAAGTCCAAGTATGTTATTTTGACTTGAGTAAGGCTTTCGGCTCCTTTATACGTCGTCCTTTGCTGGACAAGTCAAGCAAGTTCAGTATGGATGGGTTAGTACACAGGTGGCAGGTGGATTTCCCTACCTACGGGAAGCTTGATGTCAAAATAGGGGACTGGTACCTAAGCGTAGTGAACGTTATTGGTAGCACACTTCAGAGGTCCGTTCTAGGCCCGACACTATTCTTGTTGTCTTTTACCGATTTGGTATCAGCCCTTCAATTGCTCAGTTTTATTTTTGCCGATAAGCCGAATGTTGTAGGATCTGGAGGTAGAAGCAATCTAGGCAGGGTAATAGGAACCATCCTCGACTGAACGCACAAGTGGAAATTACCTTCCGTCGCTTGAAATACCACACGTGGTCAAAGCCAACGGAAGGTCTAACTGTCTTTTGTGACCAGCGGCCGTTCCCGGTAGGAGAAACAAGCAGCGTTGAAGACCTCGGGCTGTTCATGAGCTGTGATTCTAAATGGTCATACCAGTGCAATGCGGCCTCGCAAAAGGCATTTGATGTGCTCTTCGGACCGCGGTCAACGTTGCCGTGGTGGGAGCCGGAATTATTCTTACCAACCTACAAGGCTATAACTCTACCCCCCAGAATGCCGAGTGCAGGCTTGAACACCCTTCCAAAAAAGAAATGCCACCTGCTTGAAAAAAGCTGAATGTCTTGCTACGAGAACGGTTGAAAGGCAGAGAAGTGGGAAGTATGGACGGACCCTGTGATCTCCAACTTTTCTCATAATGAAAGAGGAGACTTCGTGGAGATCTCACGGAGACCTTTAAGGTAATGAACGGTTGTTCCGATCTTAGGATGAGCTCCGACAGCCTGTTTCCGATTGTCTAGACGCACACAAAGTCGATCACGGCTCTCTCCTCCGCAAGTTCCAGAGCAACTCGACCCGAGAATCAAAACACCGATTGGGCCACGTTAATAGAACTGTTAGAGTTACTAATGCGGCATCTGAACAACCAATAGATATGAAAAACGGCACAAACGCTCACTTGACTACTGCTCGCCCCCTACTGACTTAAGGGCAAAATTCAACGGGTAACCGAAGTTCGAGCCCAACCGAGCACCGGACGTTCAATAACCATTGAAAGACTCGTGCTCAATCCGAAGAAATAGAAATAGAAAATGGCCGACCTCGGCCAGCCAAGGCCAACGAGCGAATAATCAAAACAAATGAAGATCAACGAAAAGTAGAATCCATCACTTCTGAAACTCTTCTAAACAATTTCAATTCCCAACTGAAACACTTTACTACAGCTCTCCGGCGGCCGTAATATGCCGGGTAGTCTAGATCAGGTGGCCGAAGGTTGGCGAACAAGCGGACATGAGAAGTTGATGAAAGTTCCAGTTGCCCCGATAACCAGGTGGCAATTCTTAAGAAAACAGGGTAGCAAACAACAGAAGCTGTATGCCTGATATAATGATAGAACTGCAGACCGTCCAGTCCTTCAAGGGAGCGCCAGATCACAAGTGGAACGAGGTTATCTCTCATTGCGAGTGTTGAGCGCGTTATCTGGGTGATGATAATGATAGTGATAATGATGATAAGGATAACGGTTTATTTCGGATAACCCCGAGGTATGCCGCAAAGCAAGATCAAACGGTAAAATTGGAAGCAGAGTCCGAATTCCAAGAAGGTGATTCAGGTATTTGCACTCGATATAGTATAGAAGAAAGCATTTAAGTTACTTTTTATAATGGCGCCCAGTAAGTGTGCACTCAGGGTTGGATGGCCAAGCCGGCCAAGTCCGGGTGGAGCTGGTCGGAAGTCATAGACTCTTTCTCAAATATTACAAAAACAGGGGCTGCGCAACGAAAGGATGAAATAGAATTGACGGAAATTTTGTCCACCTTGAGGAAATGGAAGTTTCCAAGGGAGATGTGAACCAGCCATAGCCCTCCGCGGTGTATGGAAAGGCTAAGGATTGGAAATTAGGCGATGAAAGGAGGGAATTTGCAGACAAAGAGCTAGAAGAATCCTTCGAGGATTAGCCTTGTAAATTTTAGCGACCGAACATTGGCTGAGTCAGTTAAATACTCAGTGAAGGACTCATCTGTAGAGAAAGATTGCCTAGGTGATGGTGAAAGAAGTGGACGGACGTAAATATGTAAGCGTTGAGCAGATTGTTTACTTTCAGAAAAGCGGAATGTGATGCACCATTATGGAAATGGGAATTGAGCGGCAGATCAGTTTGTGATGCGTAGCCATGATAGTGGCAGAGGCACGGTTTGCGAAGGAGGTGAGTATTTAAATGACAAGTATGTATTTACGTAATTATTATCTTTGTCTAACGGCTGAACCTGATGACCAGAGAGTTGCAGGGATCGAACTTGTCTGAGTGGATTTACCAAAATAGAATACCGGATACGAAGAAGCACCAAACAACCGATGAGTACGTTTGCGAAGTTGGGCGATGAAGTAATTGACGGGTAAAATACTATCTGTTGATAGTGGACTCTGTGATGGCAACAAATCAAAATGCTGCAATACAGATGTCTCTCAGATGTGAATTTGTGGGGATGGCATGAATCGTTGCCAGGTGAGGATATCGCACTGCTGCAGCCATGTGTGGGCGAATCGCAGGACCGATAGAGAGGGAGCGAGCTGTCTCAATATAGTCGACAGTTCGGTCGCTCTGGAAACAAATATTCCTCAGTGAAGTATACTGTTTGCACATCATGGAACGGAAGTGTATGTCAACATTAAGTGTGGTCTATTCCAAAGATGTCGGTAAATGTGCTAAAAAAAGGGTGAGTTCTATCTTGGGGATTGGTCATGTTTTTGAATGGGACAAGTGGGTGGTCTGGCACGAATCCTCAGGAAAAAGGGTCCCGAACGGTAAGCCGAGTACGGTAACGGTTTTTAAACCCGAGATGATTATGTGCTGGGGAAAGTAGATTTTGCCTGACGTAAGAAGCTGTGGGTTAAGATGGCGAAGATGGAGACGAGTACGATGGAAAATAGGTGACAACTGGGGGAGATAGTGGCATATTTTCAGCATTTCCGGTGTATAAACAGTGTTTTTTGCGGCAAACGGTGCTGGCGGGTGGGGCTTACCATGCTCCGGACACCCAACCTGAAAATCATTTTTGGTGACAGGAGGTGCAATCCGCCATCCTAGCTGCGCCCGCACATCGTTGCAGACTTCCTGCACACCCGATGTGCGCCGGCCAAAGCGGTGGATCTGACCGCGCCCCGCACCGGCGGGTTTCGCAGAAGTGATATTGGCGTTGTCTCATAGCCGTAGAGATCGGATAGTCCAGGAGCTTGCGACCAGTTTACTCGGGATCCTGGAGAGAAGGGCCGATGTGGTAGTGACGGGATGACGGGCAGGTATCGAATTTTCGGCGGGACATGTGGGTTTGGTATTACGCCGGGCCATTAGAGCGAAGATGCACATCAGTGGTTGCCTGGAAAAATAAAAATAGAAAAACGCAGTCCATGATGCTGCCAGCTGGGAATCAACGATCCATGGTAAAAATAAACCTCTAGTATCTAGAAAATGGAACTACTTTTAGGGAATGCTAGCTGCAAGCGGGAGAGAGGACAGGAATGCTAAAAGTGGCGAAGGCAACGAAGAAGGATAAAGAAGATCTGGTAATTACCGGTGGTCGCCGGTACGAGATTCTGGGTTGAAATGCCAGGGCGAACTAATAGAAGGGGAATTAGCCCAGGTTCGACCGGGTGAAGTGAATTTGGTATGATGTAGATAAGGGACTAGAATTGGGGCTGAGTTACCTCCAACGGAGAACTTAGAGCATTGGGCGGGCAAGAAGGAAGCTCGAGGCCTGGGGTTATCGTCGCCATGTTGAGTGAATGTTATCTAGGCGGAAGACTACCACAAAAATTATGGAATAAATGAACAAAAATGATAGTCGATAAGTAAGCTAATTACGATTATGCTAGGGCTGTGGCACGTAAGAGGAAAAATTGGACGGCAAAACTTTGAAGAGGCGAAAGCTACGAGGTTCAGAGATGAGGTTGAAACTGGATTTGGAGTAACCACTCCGCAGAATAAAAGACAAACGTCTGCGTGAAGACGAAGAATTCAATCAGCTTGAGGATGACATGTGGGTAGCTGGTGGGATCAGCATCCATGACGTCATAAATGAAGGTTCGATTACCTCGATGGGCCACTTCAAGCATAAGAATTGTGACTTGGCTTCCTCCAATGGAGAACCTAGTAAACGGGACTGGCAGAAAAGAGGCTGTATACCTAGGGTTAAGGTTTGCCATTTTGAGTGGGCGTTGTCTTGGTGGATGACCTGACTTCGTAAAACACAAGGTTGTACACGAAAGATTAATAAAACGTGAATGATATACGGCAACCTGTGTGGTACGTAGGTCTCGTGGCCCCTGACTCAGACCCGCGTGTCAGTAGCCCAAACCAACTCCGTGCGCTCGCCCCTCCGAAGTGTACGGATCATTGTTGGTTACGAATGTCAGCACATCAAGCAATTCGTTTAATTTCTCTTTCAACCTCGGTAAGTGGCCTATTGCACGGGCGTTTGGCGAAAGCTGATTCCACGTTTATGAACATTTACCAATGAAGAAGTTGAGCTTCGGGCTGACTCTCGAGGACGGCACAATGACCGAATGACTGTTGTGTCGTAACGAATACCATAAGCTTAGTGGGTCTTGCACCACAGAGTGGGTCTTTCCAGGACCTGTATTTTAATAGTGTGCGGGAAAAGGACTAGTTGTCCTTTATTCGTCGCAGCCTAAGAGATTCGAGGCGTAGAAGGTCACAGCCATGTTTATAGTTGAGACTAGACGGATAGCTAGCTATTTGTTCAGTAAAGATGCGCTGAACATTTTCAGTGGCAATCCTGTCAGTCTGGCGCACGTTAGAGCCAACTATTGAGTTATACTCTAGCAATGGTCTAACGTGTGTTGTATAGACAATGAGTTTGCTTTCACCCAAACGGAATGTTTTGTGAACCAGTCCTAATAACTTGCGGGACATAGCAATTTGAGTGTCTGTTTGCCCCGATAAGTTGAAAGAACAGGAGTAGTATATGCCCAGGTCACGTAATGAGGATTTGTTAGGGATCAGATGACCACCTATACTAAACGTTTCGGGAGGGACATGACACTTGTATGTGGGAATGCAGCTTTTGTCCGCCGAGAACTTCATTCCCCTTTCTGTATACCACGAGTTGAGCATCCGTAAGTCCTCCGATATTTTCGCCATAGTATTACCCAATCATTTAGGTTTAAAAGCTTACAACAGCTTTACATCATCAGCAAATAAAGACGGAGTTCCATGGCGAACCATTTATGTCCATGAGGAACAACAACGGGTCCAGTGCACTCCCTTGGATCACACCGCTGGTTACAGGGCCGGGTGTGGAAATTGAGCCATCAACTTTTATTACTTGACTGCGCGAGGACAAGTACGATTCTAGCCAGGCATATAGTGGATCAAAAATGCCTTAGTCCTGACCTTTGGCAACAAACGAAAGCGAGACACCCGGTTGAAGGCTTTAGACATGTCTAAAAAGGCTGAGACCACTGCCTTACCACCATTGGCAGCTATCGTAACAAGGTTCAGAAAGTCAGTCATACAAGTTGCGCAGGATCGACGTTTTAGGAAACTTTACTGATCTTCACTTATAAGGTGGTTTTTTAGGAGGTGATCTGTTATCCTAACTTTTTACCAATCTCTCCGTAATGCTCGATACCACTGGGTTATGATTCACAGGCCGGTTGTTGGCCGGGTCCTCCGGTCTTTCCTTCTTATGAATTGGAATAATAACTGAAGTTTTCCCCTGTATAGGGTACCAACTAAACGGCATAGACAAATTGAATAAATTTGGTAAAAGTATTGGGCTATCTGGGCCGCCCAGTTTAAAGATGACCGATGGTATGGAATCCGATCCGGGGTGAAAAGACATTTTGATGTTTGAAATTAAAGGCTCGATTTCGGAGGGCAGGAAATTTACAGAAGAAAGTGGCTCATATGAGGGTACTGGTGGATTGTAGAAAAATTGGTGCTGCGTCACCAGTTAAAGGGAGAGCAAAAAATGTACGTGTCGCTTCTGCTGTGTTCAGTGGTTTGTCGAGGTACGCGTTATTAAAAGAGATAGAAAAGGTAGTTGAAGTTGTTTTGGGGTTCCTCGATTACATCAGTTTCGCAAGAATCTCCACATTCTTGGGATGAAGTGAGGGCCCTGTGTTCCTGTTGTATTACTTCGCTCTTGGAGTACAGTTTTATCTATTTAGTTAATCGATTAAAATGTATAAACAGTGGGAAGTCCCTTGTTTTAAGATAAACGTGCTGGAGTCTACTCAACTTCAAGCTAAGACGAGACAGTTTATTGCCTTTAGGGCGCATTGGCGATCCTTGTGACGGGGTCATTAGATTGACGCACTGTTCGGAGATGGAGCAGAGTTGATCTGCCACAAGACTGGGGTCTGCACTCAAGAAGAAGGTATCCCAATTTTGGCAGCCTTTGTGTTCAGGCCGCTTGGGTTTGTGAGTTACTGTAGAGCAAGAAGCTATTGGTTGAGACCGTTTGCTCGTTGACCTCGCCGTTTCTTTTTACAGAACATTGGTAGTTGACGATATGATCTACGATGATGACTAACGGATAGACAACCCGGGGGCGGATAATTATAGCCACTGCTGTTTAATTATAGCCGACTCTGGGCCGCTCACATGAATTATGGGGGACTGGCAGTTTGTATAAGGGGAGGACTTCTTAACTATGCCAGTAGTGAAAAGTTTTATATAGGTTGCCTTTGAAATATCTCTAGAATAACTAATATGAAAAATTAGAGGAATCCACAAAAACCTCCCCTTGGAAGAAGGATAACTTTATGGCCCATCTGATGTGCATTATAATTGATGTTTTGGTTGGGCAAACGATGTCTGCAGCTAAGATTTCTCTGAAATAATAAACTAGGAAGGGGATAGGAAGTGGTGGTTTTTATGGTTATATTGGTTATCCCACAGAGTGAACGGGAGATGGAAGGTCGGGCCAGCTGATAACAAGAGCAGGAGAGCCAGGGTGAGCCTTGTTTCAAGGCGCGTGTCTCGATGTTTCTGACGCCGTGCGGGCCGGTACCATTTGGATTAAAAAAGCTGCCTGCAAACAACCAATCCACTGAAGGGACGGAGGCTGAAACAAATTACTGATCCATCACACAGACCGGCCAACTTTTGTCTGGGCAGTTGCCTACCTCAGTGAACAACTGATGAGAGTCACTCAAATGCCCTCCATGACTTCTGAAATGAGCCCACTTGTCCGAGATATGAGAAAAGTACTTGGAGTATTCGCTTTAGTGTCCGTATTTGTCCAGAATTTTGTGTAAACACGCCTGCATTTCGATGAAAAAGATTAACACTGGGCTGCTCACTGAATTAATGGGAGGGAAAGTAACTATTACACATCAAAATTGCCAAGAATCTCTGTCGATACTCGTGCCCGGTTTGTGAACATTCGGGCCATATACTGGACGGCAGAATTTTGGTAGTTATTGGTACTAGAGGTTATGGATCGGACGGAGGAACTTGTAGAAACGAGAGAGTTACATCTGGATAGATCACTGTGTAAAGAGTGGGCTCCGTCTGCAACTACATCGTGGGCGAAATTTCAACTTACGGCCAAGGGTAGTCCACGCAGCTTAGCAGATAGTTCCGTTAATGGTACGACAGATATTCGACTGATAATAGATGAACCTCGGCGGAGAAATCTAACACTCTATTTGGTGGGCCAGAAAAAGTAACAGGGAAACAACAAAGTAGAACAGGAAAAACATTGATAAAGAGGGGAAACAAAACTCCGTTTAACGGAAAAGTGCATGAGCTCTCGGATTTGGCAAGGCGGCCGGCGTAGTTTTTTCGTGCCGCTTGAAAGTGAGATCATCAATTCAAGTTTGCATCGGTACTGATTCCTAAGTGGTTGACGGAATCCACTCTAGCTGGTGGTTCTTTGAAAATGACAGATGGGCCACAGGGGTAAGCCCATCGACAAATGGATAATATACACGCAAAGAGTTTGGACAAACTGACTGCTGAACCGGATCGAACCGGATCGAACAGAGAAGTTATATATATATGGGACACATTACCGGAAGAGCCGCTGAAGCCCCGAGTTATGGAAACAGCCGACAAAGAGCCACATCATGGGCATAAACGTGCAGGAGCACTGGGTAGAAAATCATCAATGTACGCGGAAAATAAGTAGGGGGAAAGCACAGCTCCCCGGAGCATTCCTGAATTACTCGCCTAGGGTTTGGACGTTTTAAAGTCTAGTCGAGAGCACTGAGTTCTGTTGGTCGACTAAACAGACCACCGTGCTGATAAAGCAGTTAAAAGCCGGAAGCTTCCAGTTCGCGGATAAGAGGCCGCAGAATAGAGTCAAAAGCGGGCAAGTAGCCTAGAAAACCGCATCTCACAGAATTGGCTGATCCATCCGAGGGTTTTGTTACATGATGGACTACGGAGGCGATAGTATCTACAGTAGACCTGTTTGATTTATAGACTAGCTGCGAGGGGTCATCGGGAGGGTTTATGGAAGAATTTGAACCTCTGAGAATGGCACGCTCTGTAAGTTTGGGACCAGATGAAGTTAGAAAAATAGGATGAAAGCGCTCAGCTATGGCAGCAAAATTACAAGGTTTTGGTCAAGGAACAATATTTCCTGGTCTTTAGCGGCCTTGAATAGGAAATGAGCACAAAGATTTGTTAAAGAAAGAAGTAAACGCATTGTTCAGAGCAACAGCACCACGACTCAAAAATGATGACTATAGGACACCAGGGTCAATACATGAGGTTATTCTGGAAGTGCGAAGAAGCTTAAGTGCTTCTGGCGTGAAAAACGAAGTAATATGAAGGTCACCTTTTGGAATGAATGAAATCGGAGACTTAGTTAATGGATGGATGAGTGCACTGTTGATTCTGTCAGCGCCCGCAGCAAGTTACGCTCCTTTCGTCTTTTTTCCATACAAGCCGAAAGCCTCACGTAGTTGATTACTGTTGTAGCTATATGAGGATTAGCCAGCGTACAGCGAGTCCGTGCATTTAATTTCTCCCCTCATCAAACGAGAAATCAACAGTACCTTAGGATTATCTGGGGCTTTGTGGAAATATTCCTTCCGTCTCCCTAAGGATTTCAAAGTAGGAGAAGAGGCGAGGCCGTTACTGAAAAAGAGAGTCTCTGGGGAGCAGCACGTCGAAAATTCAATTGCCTTTCTTTACAAAAAGTTTGAATGGTGATTCAGCAGCTATCGAAAGTGATACGACCAGGTACAGATTCGTAGCTACGCAGGCGGATGAGCCTCAAAAATCAGGATCTCCGCGGATAAGTCCAACAAATGTCCCCTGGGACTGGTTATCTTCGAGTCACCAATAACCTGCTCCGATTCACCATATTTGTACAAACTCGTTCTGTAGTACAACTAAAGAGCTATTTCGCAGTCTTGATCTGCTTGCTACTTTTGTTTGCGTAGTTCTGAGGGGTGTGCAAATTCAATACGTCGTGTCAATTCGGTTCAATAAGATTATTACGGTTTGATAACACTACTGAGCAACAATTATTGGGAAGACCAGGAAGATGCATGATAAAGGGATTTCCTTTGAAGAATGACGTTGTCACTTGACAAGTTTTGGAGTGTGATCATGATTTGGCAGATCTGCTTGAAACAGCGGGGAACGGTCTGGGAGCGTATCTTAGACCTCAACAGAAGCAAAAACTGGTCATTGGTTAAGACAGGTACACACAACCTTCGGGAGAATAATTCAGGATGTTTAATGATAATCCCGTCTAAAACAGGGTTGCCTCTGGTTGGAGAAGCTCAAAGATCAGTTAAGTCATGCATAATGAGGAGCTAAGTGGAAGCCTGGTTAAAGTCGTCTACTATGATGTGCAAACTGTCGTCTAACAAGGAAACAAGGAAACGTAAACGAAGGCCTTGTGAAGGTGAAGTAAAATTCTGCATGGAAAACGTATGAGTTTGGTAGGTTGGCTCTTCCATGGCGAAGAAATTTGGGATGGCCTCGCTAAGATAAACACTCAGTACCCCTCATCGAGTGTGAATAAACGACTTCAGCATTGCCACACCAGGTGGAGTTGACATGTATGTCCGACCGCCCCCACTTCTGTTGCTGGCAGAGGCCCTGCCGTCGAGGAACATTTTGAAGCAATTTATTGACACCAGTAAGTCGTCGTGTGTGGGTTCAGTCATGGTCCTTGCGCGCTAACCACACACGTATGAATATGAATGCGAGTGCTGAATCCGACATTCTCGTGGCAAGAGGACTTATGTTGGCACAGAACAAAGAAGGTACGGACTTTATTACTGGAGGTGTGCAGTAAAGAGCATCCTACAACCTAGCACGGGTGCTTTTTTGGGTCGAACTTGTGTTCCTCGATATAAAACCGGTTAAATCACACTGAGGAAAAAGTCCAATATTCTGCTTGGGTAGGAGTTTTTCTGACTGCGAACAAAATTCCCCGTTCAAAGGGCGCGCGGAGCCGGAACACGCATCAATACATAGGGCAGACAACCGTTTATCCATGAGACACTTTAGTTGACTGTGGAGAATTGATCGAGAAGATTGCCTACGTTACTAGAAGACTTGGTGCCGGAATTAGATGCTCCGTAGGAGTGGCGATCATTCTCCTTGTGGGCCTAAGAACAGATGCCTATTTATAAGCAAAGCTTACTTGAGCTCTAAGCTCGCAACTGCATTTTATTGAGTTCGGTGTCCTCGAAGAGCCGCTTGTCGCATACTGCCCAGTTGAGCGCCCACGATGCTTAAGGTCTCTCGCAAATGACGTGCAATGGTGTTTTACTTGATGGGGATTCGACAAAACACACTGAGCATTGGGTATAGACGTATGTTCCGTCCTGGAGGTAGTTAAGTTGGAACGGAATGTCGTATTCTTGAAGCCAAAATTTCGAAACTTGCGAAATTGATCTACAGAAGTTATTGTGAAGTACAAAGCAATTTCTGGGTTTTAATCGACTTACGCGTTATAATAATAATGAGAAAAAATGAACAATTTTTCCCCGATGAAAATATTCTGGTCAACCAATCTGTTGTCATCTATGTGTGGGGGACTATATAATTTAACTGTAGAGGCTAATCTTATATGCTAATGGCTAAGAATGTGCAAGATGATTAGGAACATTCGAATGTTCCTTGAATGATTTTCGGAAAGACAGTCCTGAATTCCGATTTTCCTGAAACCTTTCTCCTTGTGAAAAGCCGGCCGCTGGTGGTGGTGAGTGATGAGGAGGGTAATATGTGAAGTAAACAACGAGTCACTTCTCGAACATCTTTGAGCAACCCGTACTATCCTGCGATAAAAGGTAGGTAGATTCCACAATTCAGATGATCTCATACAGTGAATTTCAGTGTAGGAAGTACCGCTAGAACACGGTAAAAACTTGTTTGCTGCTGGTACTGCAGTTGGCTTGTGTTTACTCGAGTTATCGATAAAAATGGAGCAGGTGTCTACGAGTAAAGATATAACAGAGGCTAATTCATGACTGTTGTGTTCGGCCTAAACAGGCATGTGCTCAGACATATGGTCCTTCAAGCACACACACGCAAGTGCACAGCTGAAGTTTGCCGTGCTTCGTCTCGGACGGCACTGACCAGTCAGATTGTATCACGTGTTTCGCAACCTTGCACGACGTGGTCCGATTGTATCGTTGTCTTACACTTCCGATTATATGCATGACTGACTCACGCACTTGCAGACTCGTTTGCTTTTTCACGTGCTCGCCTGTACTGGCTCTCACTGTACGTTGCTGCGGGAATATACGTTTATCCATGCACGTGGGCCTTTCCTCTTTTACAGAATTGTGAACACAACAGTGACCAACCTCGTTGGGTTTTGCATCCACCCTTCACCAAACAATACTGTATGCGTATGTATACCATATTCGACCATAGTTCCCACGGTATTGTGGCTAGCGGACTGACGTTCGAACGTCCATCGACAGCAACAAAGGGTTACTGAACTAACTAACTGATACTGTGTTCTGGCCCTTCCCGTATACATGGTTATTGTAACTCACATTGAATGGCTAACGGCTGGAATCGAAGGCCGCTTCCTCCCCACCTTGTGGAGCCGTCGAACTTCATTAAATATTTAACAGAGCACAAAGTTTTCTACGTAACATATCCATTCAGTTCGTTTCACGCGAACGAATAATCACGCAAATGAAGGGTTCTACGTGAAGCTGATATGCCCACAGTTGTGCACGCTGAATAAGACTCACATCCAGAGGATCTAAGAAGGCCACAACAAAGTGGATTCATGGAGGCAACATGGTAATCAAAATGTGTTAGCCCCATGGGGAGCACTTTGGCAGTGGCGTCATCCTCCGCGCTCGTCATCCAGCCAGACAGTGCGAAGGCACTGGATCCACACTTCGGCGTTTGCTTTCCATTCTGGATGGTGCCACTCCCTTTGTAAAGCCCAGCCACCGGAACGCTCGAGCGACGCGTAGCAACCAATTTCGACACAATTCAAAACAAAGTCGATTCCAAATAGCTACGGTACTATATACAACAAATTAATTAATTTTACAATAATCAAACCTCAATAGTGTTCCTTCTGGGCTCTTTCGCTCCAAATTGGACAACAAATCAACAACTGCAGCTGGGTTACAGCAAAGGTTAGCTACAGAAGATGAGATTACGAAATACAGTCACAACGAAATTCAAGCTGAGCGACTCTTGCTCGAGGCAACGGTAGGAGTCCGGTTTGTGACAAAGATTTAAATAAATAAAACAAACAATCGGAATTCCAGCAAAGATAGTTCATACGAATGATAAATGTCGTTTGTAATATGGATGCTAATGCATGGAACGGGGTTTCCTGAACTCCTTTACACCGGCCCCCAAAATCCGACCCGGATTTTTCCCGTGTACCGCTAGGTGTGGTCGGCTTCATGCATCGGCTCGCCCTACGGTTCCCCAATACCTAAAACTTATCACCGTCAAGAGCAGCTCCCAGTCGGACAAGTGGATCAACTCTCAGTGGTCCCTCCCGATTCGGCAGATCCGAAGACCCGCCTCCCACCTGAGAAGAGTTGGCCTCTGAACTTACACCACCAGTGTCCGGTTCGCCCTCAATAAGACAAATCTTTCTAATGTCACGGAGCACTAATCCTTCCTTAGTTCGCACTGTTGCCATTCGCACCAAACCATCGTCCGAAACTGAGATGCTTTCGATGACTCCTATCGGCCACCGGCCACGCGACAAGGCCTCCGAAACTAGTAGCACTACATCGCCCGATCTAAAGTTGCGTTCTCGAGTTATCCACTTCTGCCGCTGTTGTAATAGTGGAAGATATTCCCTGATCCATCTCTTCCAAAACACAGATGTTAGGTAGTTTGCCTGCCTCCACTGACGAACCAGTCTATCGCGCAACGAATCCGTTGGAATATCCCGTGGGTTCGCCCTCAGGATAAGTAGGTCATTGGGCGTGAGTACTGGCAGATCACGACAGTCCGAGGTCAAAGGCACTAGCGGTCGTCCGTTTACTATCCGCTCACTTTCCGTAAGGAATGTCAACAATATTTCGTCAGTCATCGGCTGCTCGTCACAAATTGAAAGAAGTACTCTTCTAACCGAGCGCACCATGATCTCCCATATACCACCACGGTGACTAGCATGTGGGGGATTGAAATGCCACTGCACGCCCCGTTGCAACAATCTATCAGCAATCTTATCACTAGACCAGTTTCCCATTAGGTTCTTCAATTCCCTTTGAGCCCCAACAAAGTTTGTACCGTTATCACTAAAAATCTCGGACGGTGCCCCTCTCCTCGGCACGAAAAGCAGCAATGTCATAATGAATGAATCCGTGTTTAGAGAATAAGAAACTTCAATATGTACTGCACGCATCTGTAGGCAGGTGAAGATGCATCCATATCGTGTCTCCATGCTGCGCCCATGTTTAACCGCAAATGGGCCGAAATAATCTATTCCGACGTATTTGAACGGAAACCAACCTTGTTGGACTCCAATGGCTGGTAGAGGAGCCATCATCTGCTTGCCTACGACCGCCAAATGCTTCCGGCATTTCCAACATCCTCCAAGTACTCGCTTGACGGCAGCTCCCCCCTGTACAATCCAAAATATTTTGCGAAGTTCCGCGAGTAACTGAGAAGGTCCTGCGTGTTCTTCCATCGCGTGATACCATCGGATTATCGAGTCTGTAATCGGGTGAGTCTTGGGTAGTATCATCGGATGTTTCACACCCTGAAGCTGACTGGAGTAGTTCAGTCGTCCTCCAACACAAATAATTCCATTTAATAAAATTGGATCGAGTTTTAATAGGGTTCTGTTCATTGGAGATTTGTTAGTGCATAGGTTATTGCTCCTGTCTCGTAGCCATTTTAGCTCTTCGCCATAGACCTTAGCTTGTACAATCAAAATAACACTTTCCTCCGCTTTAGCAATGTCGTTTAACTTCAAGGGCCCAGTTGTCAATCCTTGATCCGTGCGACCGCCTCTCATGACTGCAACGTACATTTTAAAACGGGTTAACCACGCTACCGACTTCAGCAAGTGAAACCAACTGGAGTGCCTAGCTAGAAGTGCGTCCGTCCATGCATCCTGCAACACTGTGGGAACTGTACTCGAAGGCTGCTTCAACTCAACGTTTGGTGGTGCTGCAGACACCGTAGGACTGGTCGGCCATGAAGTTTCATCGTTTCTCAAGAATTTAGGACCTTCGAACCAGCAGCTGATATCACTAGGTGATGTTGTGCCTCTTGATGCCAAGTCTGCAGGGTTAGCCTCCGATCTGACATGACGCCACTGCCAGGGTTCCGACCACTGATGGATTTCAGCCAAACGGTTGGCAACGTACGTAATGAATCTCGTTTTAGTGTTGTTTATGTAGTGCAAAACTATAGCAGAGTCCGTCCAATAGTAGATCTTACCAAACTTGATTCCAGTTTCTTCCATAAGAATCCGAGAAACTCTAACGGCCAGTCTTGCTGCGGCTAACTCCAATCGAGGGATCGTTACGGTCTTCAGAGAAGCTACCCTTGACTTACAGAACAGTAGGGCACAGTAGGGGGCTACGTCCCTTGAAACCATTCTGGAATACGCCACCACCCCATAGCCAACTTCAGAAGCGTCACAAAATACATGAAGCTGTACACCTTCATTCAGTGAGTCACCTCTAATAATAGAACGCTGAATTTTGAATGCGCATAGTTGTTCCATACTTCTTGACCACTCATTCCAGCATCGTAGGGGTTCTTCTCCAATTGGGTCGTCCCAACCAAGCTTCAAGCGGCACAGTGATTGCAATAACACCTTGCCTGGCAGAATGAAAGCTGAAACCAACCCTAGTGGGTCGAACACGGATGATACTATAGACAACAAGCCACGCCTTGTTTGAGGTTTTTCGCGTGTTGCGAATGAAAACTGGAACGTGTCTTCTATTGCATTCCATTCTAACCCCAACGTCCTCTCCGGCACAGGCGCGCAATCACCTATTTCCAAAGTGGGATGGGCCAGCTCAGATTTTGGTAAAATATCCAGCACCTCCTTACGATTACACACCCACTTATGAAGCCGGAATCCACCTCGTGATAGTAACTCACTCATCTGGATAGCAAAAACTCTTGCATTCTCCGATGTGGGTAAAGAAACAAGACAGTCGTCTACATAGGAGTTGTTATACACGGCCCTGGAAACGTAATCCTCATACTGTCCTCCCCAATCGTCTGCCGTGCGACGTAACACGAAATTTGCACAAAACGGGGAGGAAGTGGCACCAAAGGGGTGGGCATTCATCTGATATTCAACAAGATTACCATCTAGTCGACCATTTTTCCACCAGATGAACCTCAGTGCTCCTTTGTCTCTCGTCGGCACTCGAACCTGCGTGAACATTTCTTCAATATCCACAGCCAATGCCACAGATTCCTTTCGAAAACGAAGCAACACTCCAACTAAGCTTGCTGTCGTATCCGGGCCCTGTAGCAAGTAATCATTCAAGGAACGTCCCTTGAATGCAGCCGCACAGTCAAACACCACCCTCAACTTGCTAGGCTTTTTAGGGTTTGCAACTGCGTGATGTGGTAGGTACCACTTTAGCTCAAACCCCATTTTTAGCTGTGCATCGGGCACTAACTGGGCGTGGCCCTTGCGCACATAACCCTCTATTACTGTAGAGTATTTGTCAAAGGGTCACGCGCAAACCTTTTCCTCGAGCCGTTCAATCTCTCTTTGGCCACAATATAGTTATTTGGAAGTCACACTTCAGGATTCCTCCACGGCAGTGCAACTTCATAGTGTCCGTCCAACCAGGTTGTGGCATTGGAAACCATATCAACGGCCTGTTTGTCTTCTAATGAAGGAGAGTTTTCCGATGCACACCCATCGCAGAAATCGGCATTGTACAGTCGATCGATCTGTTCTGCTAAGGGGTCGATTCCCCTCTCAATGTGGTTTACTGTCCTCACAAAGCGTGGTTCCTGGTTTATCGGACCGAGAACAATCCATCCTGAAATCGTCCGCACAGCATAGGGTTGTTTTCTTTTGCCGCATCTTTGCTCTAATGCCCAATGTGCTTCTGGGACGTCGGCACCTATCAGGATCTGCACTCTCGAATCTTCCAGATTCTGTCTTTGGATGCAATGTAGGTGAGGCCAGGATAAAATGTCCGCATCTGTGCAGTACTGGACTGCTTGGATTGGTAGCCTATCAACACAAAAGGCTCTCTCTACATTCACGAAATCATTCTCTGACAATGAGTTCAGTCGCAGCTCCGTTATTCCCGAATTCCAAGTGGTAGTCCCATTTACGGTCGAAATCGAAAGTGAGGTCGGGGATGCCTTCAGGCCCACCAGCTCCATAATGTCTTTTTGTATTAGAGTCACATCAGACCCGCTGTCCAGCAAAGCGTAGGTCTCCACAGAGCCCCCCGGTCCGTCTACTCGCACTGGTAGTACACCTAAACTGACCCGACATTCTGGCCTAAGAGTAGCCGCACAATTATTGGTCCGCTGCCCAGGCTTTCTTGCCTCGTCCGTACCCAGCTTATCCAGCTGCAGCCCTTGTGTTGTATCTTGCGTGACTCGATCGGTACATTGCTTCTGTGCAACATGCAGTAGAGGGTGGTGCCGTTTCGGACAACCTGATGTTGAACATGGTTTGGAAACAGAACAGTTGCTAGACAGATGTCCACACTTGAGACACGAAAAACAAGCCTTGATTTCTCTGATCAATGCACAACGACCGGGTATATCACGAGAAAGGAATCGCTGACATTCCCCAAGTGCGTGTATTCCATTACATACCGAACCCCTATTAGCTGCGACCAACAAAGTACTACCCTGATTTGGCATGAACCGTGTCGCTTCTGGATGCTGGTTTTGTGCATAATTCCTCCAACTGGATGACCGCGAATACCCCTGAGCCTTGCTACTGGCAGCCAGTTTGCCAAACCTACTTCGAGCAATCCGTGCCTCACGGGACACTAGGTGCTGCAGATCTTGGAACCTCGGTTCGTCTCCTCTTCCCAAAATATCATCAACGGTCCTAGCCCAAAAATCCTGGAGACGCGTTGGCAGCACTCGAGTGATACGTTCCATAGTCTGCAATGAGTTCAGGTCTGACATGCAATTCATCTGCGTGAGGGCAACTTCACAGTTCAGCATTTTTAACGACGATTTGGTCAGGGCATCCGAATCTTCCACCAGAGGCTTCAGACCTTGCAGTAAGCCGTCAATCAGTGAACGAGCCACTACATGATCTTGTCCATACAGATCCTTTAGAATTTCCCTAGCCCTATTGTATGCCATTGTTGGAGGCAACATAACACATTCGGCAATCGCATCCCTTGCTTGTCCCTTGCAGTAGTGCATCAAATAAAGAAGGCGCTGGCCATCGTCTCGAACTCTACCTTCGACGTAATATTCGAACTGTTTCACAAACCTCCAGTACGTTGACGAGCAGCCCGCAAATGACTCCAGTTCCACCCTGGGTAAGTCCAAACGATAATTCACTGCAGGTTCCGCCACTGGAACCAAGCTTGTTGTTCGTGGTGCATCGTTCTGCACGTGGCAATCACCTAGGTAACGAGAAAGATGTTCACTGATCATTACTCCACCCTTGACTTCATCTCTGTTGACTAGATCTTCTTCTTCCTCAGCGAGTGCCAAACGCAGTTTCGCCATTTCCGTCTCATTCCTCACCTGGAGCAGCTTACGTTGCTTATCTAACTCTAATTGTTCTGCAACCTGCTTCTCCTTCAACTCAGCTAACAACAGATCAGCTCTAGCTCTATGGGAAACCGAGCTAACCCTAGAACAACCTGATATACTAGAGCCTGAGCAAGAAACATGACCAACACCTACGGGCAGAGGGTTTTGGTTCACCTGCAGCGTATTGTCCTTTGATTCGGAACGGTTTGCCGATTTGCTGCGTAATTTCATGTCTCAGCAATTGCCAAGGATATTGAGTACTGTAAAGTCCAGCCACCGGAACGCTCGAGCGACGCATAGCAACCAATTTCGACACAATTCAAAACAAAGTCGATTCCAAATAGCTACGGTACTATATACAACAAACAATCGGAATTCCAGCAAAGATAGTTCATACGAATGATAAATGTCGTTTGTAATATGGATGCTAATGCATGGAACGGGGTTTCCTGAACTCCTTTACACCCTTTGTTCGTGAACCCTATGAGTCAAAACTCGAACAAGCCATTGATAGGAAGTCCCGAAAATCGGGCCCGAGTGCAACCAAATTCGGATGCACCTTCCTCACCTGGGCAGAATCATCAACCTTGGTTAGTTGCAAAAAAACAACCACCCGGTGCGAGGGAGAAACGGCATGTGAGCACTGGACATGGTGCAACGGCTTGTATATGACCATCAGCCCTATCAGCAATCAGCAGCGGCTGAGGTAATAACTAGAGAGGTAATTACCGACAGATGACCAAGAAAAAGCGATTCACCGAAAATGATTACTATAATTTAATGAAATTCGCTTCCACAACGAACACTTTTACGACGTTTTTGTTCCATTTTATTTCAATTTTTTTTCTGTCAGCTACTGGAGGTCTGCAATACTCTAAGCCAGCTTGGTGTGTGTACCATCGAAAGAATCCTGGACGCTCGATTGGCCGTGGCACTCATTTGTCCTGAGCTAACTGAAGTGAAACTGAAATTGTTTTTGCGTACTGTGCGATTGCAGCCCGGCTTCGAAGAAATCTGCGCTACCTTTTGGTCGCGACCTTTTCATAACAGTTGCCATGCTGTTGCCGTCAGCCAAAGGTATGTCTCTAAGTCCTAAATCGAATATGTCTATTGAAGCTCGAGAATGGCAGCAACTTCAGTCGAAGAAATTCTCCGAAAAAAGGAAGTTCGGGTTCGTCGAGGCACAAAAGGAGGAAATGCCTCCCGAACATGTACGAAAAATTGTTCGCGATCATGGTGACATGACGAACCGAAAATTCCGTCATGACAAACGAGTTTACCTTGGAGCTCTGAAGTACATGCCGCATGCCGTTTTAAAGCTGCTCGAGAACATGCCTATGCCCTGGGAACAGATAAGAGATGTGAAGGTATATTTAGATTGATAACTGAATGTCACATTTCAGGTTTTATATCACATAACTGGGGCGATAACATTTGTAAATGAGATACCATGGGTCGTCGAGCCGGTATACATTGCTCAATGGGGCAGTATGTGGATTATGATGCGTAGAGAGAAACGTGATCGACGTCATTTCAAGCGGATGCGGTTCCCACCGTTTGATGACGAGGAACCGCCACTTGATTATGCGGACAACATACTGGATGTTGAACCTCTTGAACCAATCCAGTTGGAAATGGATCCTGATGAAGATGGGCCAATAGCTGAATGGTTTTACGACCGTAATCCATTGTCGGAATCCAAGTAAGTCCAAATAGTCTATTCAACTGGCTGAGAGTTGCTGTAGAAATGTTTTTAAATGGTTAGAACAATGTGGTTTATTAAAGCGGGAATTTTATAGAGATGAAACCAGTCACTAGGAAAACGTAATCCAGTCTTATGATATTCCTGAGTGCTTTGCTGGTAGGATTCACTGTCAGGACTATCATACCGTTAAATGAGGTCCAGTTGCAAGCTGACTACGTAGTTACATACAAACAACCAAGTCGAGAGAAATAAAATAATATTTGGTAATTTCGCAGTCGTGCCGTTTAGCGGAACCAACGTGTATAGCGAATAAAATTCCAGGTGCAAAGTATGTGTGAAAGACTTAATTTCATTGGCGAGGGTGGGCAGTCCCACAGTGCGTACAACCAATGTTCGTCATAATATCAACAAGAAAGAGCTTCGGAATGTCAACCGGGAGTACTCTGATGACGCCGAAGTACGATGACCGCTCGCAGGCCTCTGCCGAGGATGAGTACCGGAAGTACGAACTGCGAACAGTGGCGATCGTGTTGTCACTTTCTATCGAATCAAAATGTCTGATCGGTGTACGTTTGTACAGTTAGACTGTGTATTCCGTGTGTTGGCTACTGGGGCATTCTTTCCTTTTCCCACCCATGTAGGTCCACTCCCTGTCCATCTTATATATTCAAACTTTCTAATTTAACGTGAAACATGGTGAGAAAGGCAGTGGTCAGTGGGGCTTGCCCTACTGTTTAACGCTGTACGATGATGATGATGATGATGATGATGATGATGATGATGATGACCGAAAGTAGCACTCTAAGTTGCCGCGTACCCAAAACGCATGGTCAAACCAGGGACATGTAAGGTGATCGGTTGATCACTACGACGTATTGGTCCGAGGCTGCCTATATTGCTTGTCATGGTGGCCTCATCGTCGTTTTTTGCGCTCGTGGTAGTGAAACCTGTTGGCTGGACGAATTTCACACAGTATCTATTATGATCTTTCCAGGTACGTCAATGGAGTGACATACCGAAGGTGGAACCTGCCTCTGAACATAATGTCCAACCTATATCGTCTAGCCAACTGCCTATTGACAGACTTGGTTGATGACAACTATTTCTACTTGTTTGATCTGAAGTCATTCTTTACTGCCAAGGCTCTAAATGTCGCTCTTCCTGGTGGTCCAAAGTTTGAACCACTCGTGAAGGATAAGAACCTGGAGTAAGTTGTCTTATTTTCAGGTTACATCTTTTCCTAGGGACGAAGATTGGAATGAATTCAACGATATCAACAAAATCATAATTCGACAGCCTATTCGAACAGAATATCGAATCGCGTTCCCTTATCTGTACAATAGTTATCCTTTCCAAGTGCATCTCTCTTGGTATCATACACCAAATGTGCTTTTTATCAAAACGGAAGATCCGGATTTGCCTGCGTTCTACTTTGATCCTCTGATAAATCCTATATCCCAGAGACAGGGTGTTAAGGTTGGTTCACTGTGTTAACCTTACATTATTCACAGGCCCCGGAAGTTCAGCCACCGGATGACGAAAGCTTCGAGTTACCAGAGGAAATGCGACCGTTCTTCAGTGAAACACCACTTTATACCGATAATACAGCCAACGGAATAGCCCTTCTTTGGGCACCAAGGCCTTTTTGCTTACGTTCAGGATCTACTCGACGTGCTCTCGATGTTCCTCTCGTTAAATCTTGGTACCGAGAGCATTGCCCAGCTGGGATGCCAGTCAAAGTAATAATGAATTCATTTTTCACATTCGCTTTAGGTTAGAGTATCCTATCAAAAGTTGTTGAAGTACTATGTGCTGAATGCACTGCACCATCGTCGGCCCAAACCGCAAAAGAAGCGATATTTGTTCCGATCTTTCAAAGCCACAAAGTTCTTCCAGATTACAAGTCTAGACTGGGTTGAAGTTGGTCTTCAGGTCTGCCGCCAAGGGTACAACATGCTTAACCTTCTTATTCATCGAAAAAACCTAAACTATCTGCATCTGGATTACAATTTTAACTTAAAACCAGTCAAAACGTTAACCACAAAAGAACGTAAAAAGTCGCGTTTCGGGAACGCTTTCCATCTTTGCCGAGAAATATTGCGTCTTACAAAGCTAATCGTGGACAGTCACGTACAGTACCGACTGGGCAACGTGGATGCCTTCCAGGTTAGTTTTGCCGCTGAAGTTGTTGCATGATGATATCGCAGGGGTCCGGAGTGCAGTCAGTGTGCGGATTGCATGATGCTTTTGCTCTTTGACTCTCTGGGGGCACCAAACAAGCGTCAGGAAACTGCAACTACTGATTATATTTTCCTAACCGTTTGTCCAACCTTTTAACATATCGTTCTTTCCCTTAGTTGGCAGATGGACTTCAGTACATTTTCGCACACGTTGGACAGCTTACTGGGATGTATCGCTATAAGTACAAGCTTATGCGACAAATTCGTATGTGCAAGGACTTGAAACATGTCATTTACTACCGGTTCAACACGGGCCCAGTTGGTAAGGGTCCTGGTGTCGGATTCTGGGCCCCCGGATGGAGAATATGGTTGTTCTTCATGCGTGGCATTACACCGCTGTTGGAGCGCTGGCTTGGGAATCTCCTATCGAGGCAGTTTGAAGGGCGGCACTCTAAAGGTGTCGCGAAAACCGTTACCAAACAACGTGTAGAGTCACACTACGACTTGGAGCTGCGTGCCGCTGTAATGCACGATATTTTGGATATGATGCCTGAAGGTATTAAACAGAATAAGGCACGCACCATCCTTCAACATTTGAGCGAAGCGTGGCGCTGCTGGAAAGCCAATATTCCTTGGAAGGTCCCCAACATGCCCATTCCCATTGAGAATATGATTTTGCGATATGTGAAGGCCAAGGCTGACTGGTGGACAAACACTGCGCACTATAACCGAGAACGAATTCGTCGGGGGGCTACAGTAGATAAGACTGTCTGCAAAAAAAATCTGGGTCGCCTAACTCGTCTTTATCTAAAGGCCGAACAGGAGCGTCAGCACAATTACTTGAAAGCAAGTTCATTTTCATTGCACCTTGTTGATCTCCGCCTACCTGTGATTATAACCAGTTTTTTATCAAGTGTCAGAATAGTGCACTAAACTTTAAATGATCACTTCCATGCGTGCGGTAGCATTGTTCAAGCATCCTGACCATGGGTCTATCGCTCGACGTAAAGCTCGATACATGTAGTCTAAATCTTGTCGATTTTTCTGCGGTTTACAAAACTTGTTTGTTTTTGCCGCATCCATCCTTTTCAGCTACCTCCAGAAAATTTGCAAATTTGTCTGCGCTGCACATGGGGTTTCTTATCACATAGTATAACGAGCATTAAGCTCATCCATTATTTCTTGTTAGCGTCTACTGAGGTATTTTGGCTCTTCGTATGCGCTCGGTGGCCTAATGTGAAATAGTTCTTCCCATTGGTGAAAATTCCTCCCTTGAGCACACAACTAAGGTCCGTTTGCTCATATCTGCGTCTGCCTGGTTTTTTAAATTTTATTCCAGATATTTTTCGTCGTACGCGGTTCACATGAGTGCGTTGGAAACAATATGATCTCCATAAGGGTCTTATACACTATTCGAATCTACCGAACACCCAAGACCCTACAACTTGGAATGCAGAATCACAAGGTCCTGCTAGGTCAGACGTAACGAGCTGTGGCAATAAAGTGCTATCTACAGTTATTGGTGGTGGCAGGGTTCGAACTTCGTAGTTTAAATGTGACAGTTTGACTTACACGGAACACTGCCTTTAGAGGTTTTTAACTGTGGGACAGTCATTCCAAGTTTGACTTCTGAAACTTTCCGACTTGTTAAGAGACTGACCAAGGGAATCACGTTTATGGCACAGATTGCTTGGATCATAAATGCCGTCTCGATCCAGTTTTAATTCATCTGATTTCCCTTTGTGCTTCACGTTGTAGGATGGACCGTATGTAACCGCTGAAGAGGCCGTGGCTATATACACAACCACTGTCCACTGGTTAGAAAGTCGTCGGTTCTCTCCTATTCCATTCCCACCACTGAGCTATAAACACGATACTAAGCTTCTTATTCTTGCACTGGAACGCTTGCGAGAGTCTTACAGCGTTAAAAATCGTTTAAATCAGTCACAACGCGAAGAACTTGGATTGATTGAACAAGCATATGACAATCCACACGAAGCTTTAAGCCGCATCAAACGTCATCTACTTACACAACGTGCGTTTAAGGAGGTGGGAATTGAATTTATGGATCTCTATAGTCACCTCGTTCCTGTTTATGATGTGGAACCGCTGGAGAAGATCACAGATGCTTACTTGGATCAATATCTTTGGTATGAGGCAGACAAACGTCGTCTATTCCCGCCATGGATAAAACCCGCGGATCTGGAACCACCGCCCCTTTTGGTATACAAATGGTGTCAGGGCGTCAACAACCTCAAAGTAAGTACTCCAGAATTGTCATGTATATATCCTTTTTATGATCTTAGAAAACGGGTTTAAGCATAAACATTAAGGCTTACAATATTCGTTCGTAACATGTGTAGTTACTGAATGTCACGTCGTGCGTAATAGAAATGTTCTGGTCATTTTTGAGGTTTCTTACCTTGGGGTCCAAAACTATTTTTTCAGTTAGGGTTGACAGTAGTCTTTTCAAATTTTCGCTTATTCACCAAGTGGTTTTCATCATCATTGATTCATGCTTCCATAGGACTGGCGATCGCCTTTTGAAATCGGATAAACCCAATCAGCTTTGTGTTGGGTATACTTTTGTTTTACCACACTAATGGTCTTTCCTGGTTGGTCAGAAGGATACTTGTTCGGTGCACTATGAATCAGGCAGTCTGATGGACGCAAAAGACTTTATAAACCACCGAAGGATTAGCAATGATTGGAATTTCCTTGTTGCACGCTGTAACAATGTACGGATTGCTTTTCCTGAAGAACTGACTTTTGACATGACAGCAGCGGATACTGGTGTGAAAATGTCAATATCGGGGATGCGACAGCACGGTCGCCTGGAGATCCGCCCACTGGTGCACTTGATGATGAAAGACACGGGTCGGTTGACTGCAAACTGGAGCTTGTGGTGAGAGCGGTATGAAGATTTCAGACGATGGAGCACGAATGGAAAACTATCCAGCTTGCACTATTTCGTTACACCATTCGACTGGCGGCGCTTCACATCATCAGTGGCTTTTGGTATGATTCCGATGAGAACAGTAGTGACTGGAAGATGGTTATGCCTTAACTCAAACAACACAGTCTTGGTGAGTGCGACAAAACATACGCACAATTTATTTTTAACCAACAGACACAAGCCGAATGAATCCTCTTACTCTTATTTTGTTGTTCAAATCACTGGCACGATCATGTAGTTTTTGCACCTGCCTAGAAGAGGGCCTCGTTCGGAAATGGATAGTGTCGGACCACTCGACCCCGCTGTGGTTAATAGGTTGCTGGAGGTGTATAAGTTGGCGTTTCAGCCGTGTTTCATGATCTGTATAAAACAACAGAGGAAGGACCGAGCCCAAAATAAAGTGTCAGTCTTGTGCCATCACGATGAGACTGCACCTTGACGTGGTGTGGTGGCTTGCGCGCCTCTGTGACCCAAAGAGCTATACAGGATGGCTTCTTTAAGCCGGAGATGCAATCATACCTGAAAGGTCAATGGGTGGTGGACCAGTCTCCTGGTCCTCAAGGTTGGGGGTCGATTTGAGCTGGCAACTCAATCGGCAAAATCAGTGAAAGAATAATTGATCCAAGCAAATGGGCTTCCACTAAGCCATCCCGCTGCCCTGCGGATAGGTTCTTGTTAGAACTAAACGCTTTGGATGAGAACCCTAATCGTTCTCCTGCTTTGCGGTTGGACACCCTAGCAGTACCCGTCCAACATCTGTCATGAACTGCACGAATAGAAAGAATCCCATACTGCATCGGTCGTCGCGCAGGATAATCAGGACCGCGCTGCCCATTGCATCGAGCGGGGTGGGTAGTGATAAGTGGGTTACTGTTCAGAGTTCCCTCTCTTTTATTCAACCTCTTTTTCCTGTCCCCAACCACCTCTCTTTGCCCCATCTATCCACCCATATTGCTCCCACAGATAACACGGTCGATACTCGCAACGATTCACTGTCAAATAGTGTTGGGACTAATCCTCTGTCTTGTAACTCACATTTTCTCAAGCCTCGTCAGCCTCTGAATCTCGGCCCCTTCAACGTGCGTACACTCATGCAGACCGGTCAGCAGGTGCGCCTAGCCCTCACATTAGATTATCAGAAGATTGATGTCTGCTGCCTCAGTGAAACGCGTATCCAGGATTCGAGCAGTGTAATTGAACTAACTGCTCCTGGTACCTCATCGAGGTATTTTCTGCGCACTTCAGGAGATGAAGTAGCTCGAGCTGTGGGTCACCGTGGTGTAGGAATAGTCCTGACTGATAAGGCGGAGGATGCCCTTTTAGACTGGATTCCTGTTAACAGTCGTTTATGTGTTGTGAGACTCCGGGGGTCAGTTGGCGTTCGAAAGGATAATTGTGTTAAGCGCAATTTGTTTGTGATTTTGACCTGCGCCCCAACGGACTGTAGCTCTGACGTGCAGAAAGATGAGTTCTATAATGAACTCGCCACCCTCATTCGCAGCAGTTAAGGTTCTGACATTGTAGTGCTAGCTGGTGACTTCAGTGCACAAGTTAGCTGACTCAGTGTGTCAGAAGCCTGTTTAGGTGGGTGTTGTACTTTACCTGCTGAGCGTACAGATAACGGGGATAGACTGCTCCAGTTTTGTGAAGACAATCGATTGTTCTTGTCTAGCATCAATCTCCGACACTAGGGCATCCTTTCCCTTTCCCATCCGTGTAGGTCCACTTCCTGTTCCTCTTGTGTATTCATACTTTCTAATTCAACGTTCAAGATGGTATGAATGGCAGTGGTCAGTGGAGCTTGCCCTACTGTTTAACGCTGTACGATGATGATGACGATGATGGCAGGCTACACTGCGGGAAGAGGCAACTGTTCGGCCAAGGGGAAAATTTGTGGTAACTGCAAGAAGCTCAGTGATTTCTCGTCAGTATGTTTGTCCAAGAAAACCGTGGAATCATTCTTCCACTGTACACCTGTTAATGGTGAATACTTTCTGAAAAACAGCCTCTGTTTTCGTTGAAAAATCGGGAGAGCTCCCGGAGGTTGTGAAATTGCACGCAGATGAATCCACGGAACCGGTGGCACTGCCAACAAGGCGTATTCCATACGCAGTTAGAAAACGATTTGAACTCGAGTTGGTCATTCTCAGACCGAAAGACGTTTTGGTTAAGGTTGAAGAACCGACAGACAGGGTGAGTCGAATAGTGACTGTGACGAAAGCATCAGAGGAACTTCGTATTTGCTTTGACCCAAAACTAAACAAAGCATTCAGGCGAGAGTGCTTTTTGTCACTTGTTTTCGACGATTTCTTACCTGAGTTATGAAGTGCGCGGTGCTTTACGAAAGTTGATCTGGATTCAGCGTTTTGACATTCTGAGTTGGATGAAGCCTCGAATTGTTTGACCACGTTTAGCACACCGTATGGCCGTTATCGCTGGAAGCGACATCTTTCGGATTGAAGGTGTCTAACGGAATATTCCAGGAGGGGATTCTCCAAGCAGTAGACGAATTACCTGGAGTATTCTGCGTAGCAGATGGTAATCTTGTTTCTTGGTAAAAATATCAAGGAACACAACAGAAGATCCAATTCTTTTCGGCAACGATGTATCGGAGATGGAATTAAACTGAAAGGGGACAAGTTGACATTCTTTCAAACAGCAGTCAAGTTCCACGGCCACATTATCACCAGCGAAGGTATAAAACTAGATCCGGAGAAGGTAAGCACGATTGTGGATATACCTGCGTCAACTGGTACGAAAAATGGCTCACGTTTTAGCGGGATGATCAGCTATCTGAGCAGATTCTTACCGGAGTTAGCAGAGTTGATGAGACCGAGCCGCCTATTAACACAAAGGAGAAACGGGTTTGGGCAGATGAACAGAAGTTATCATCTGATGTCATAAAGCAGCTCACCATGAAGGCCCCAGTCCTAGCATATTATGACCACATTTCACCCTTATGCATATTGTGATTGTAGTCAACATGGTTTAGGAGGCGTTCTTTTACAAAATGGGCCCCCGCTTGACTATCGCATTAAGACGTTAACACTTTGTGAACAGAAATATACGCAAATCAAAGAAGAGCTACTGACAATTGTGTAAGCTGTGGAGAAGGCCAACGATTACACTGTCGGCCGGCTTACGCACATATATTCAGATCATAAGCCATTGATCACAATCGTAGATGAGCCGTTACATCGAGCATCTAGAAGACTGCAATCGGTGCTAATACATCTCCAAAAGTATAGCTACGGACTACATTATCAACGAGACGAACATGTTCGCAGGTGACACTCACAAGCCACACTGCCGAGTACGGAAGACGAACGCAGAAATGGAACGATGAATATTAAATTGACAGTAACGAAATCTGAATTGTCCCAAATCCGGGGGTGGATCCTTTTTACGGTCCCTGAAGGTAGTTATCATCCAAAGATGGCTGAAAGATAAAAGAACTCTGCTAGCGGAAGTATTACCCTATTTCAAATTTCGCGGTGGGCTAACAACAAGATGAACTGATCATTCGAGGTGAGCGTGTGGTGATCCCGCGAGCCTTTCAGGAAGACGCTGTCTGTTATACCGCTCACACGCGGATATCAATGGACGTATCAGCGGAACCAGAGGAACTACTGGCTAAGTGTGGCAGAACAGGTTAAACACGTAGCGGCAAACTGTGAACCATGCAAACAGTTCGATCGACGACAAACAAGGGGACCGTTGCAGATGCGTCCAATATCTGTCCGGCCTCGGCAAATTGTGGCGTTAGATATTTTCTACCATGGGAAGGACAGTTACCCAGAGGCCGTTGATTACTACAAGAATACCCTCGAAGTCGATTTTCTGAGAACAGAAACAACTGCAGAAATGATCAACAAACTGTGAACTATTTTCGCACGACATGGAATCCCGATTTGAGCGATTCTCGATGGTGGTCCTCGGTTTCGCAGCACGGAATTCCAGCAGTTCTCGGAGATGGCTTTTCGGTCATCACATCACCAGTCCTTACTACAGTCAGCGTAACAATAAAGCAGAGAGCGCTGTCAAAAAGGTGAAAAAGATGCTCAAGAAGTGCAAGGCCGAGAACAGCAATCCCTTTATCGCTCTACTTGAGCTTCGAAATGTACCCTCTGCTACCTTGAAAACAATCCCGACGAAACACCTATTTGGAAGACAGGCGCGCACAACCCCGCCAGTTTGCGCTGGGTTACTAAACCTAGGTATCTTAGCGCCATTAATAATGAATTTGAAACAAAAAGGCGAATAACGGTGCAACAGCGACCCGCTCATCCACTCTAGCCGGGCTATACCGTCTGGATTCAACCAATAAAACCGACAACAACCATGGCCGAAAGGAGAAGTACTATCGCACGCGACAAAAAAATCACGCCTATTACGCTCTGCAGGTCATCTAATAAGGATAAATAGAGTTCATCTGGAAAAATCAGGAAGGCGATGATGAAGACGAGACAAACAGAGAAGTTGATAACGAAGGTCCGGAGGACGGAACAGAAAAGAGTGAGGAAGTGACTGAAGCAGATGGCACTACAATCGTCCGTCGGAGAGGGGAATTACCGTCTATAACTCAAAGTGGCCGGAGTTACCGGCCAGTATCCAAGTAAGAGCTTTCAGAAGCAGAAAAGATATGTTGGATATGCTTTGGCATTTCTTGATTGATCGAGAGGAGACTTTTGTTTGGCACATTATAAGTCGAGCAATCTAATTAGTGCAAAAGACTTTATAGACCATCGAAGAATTACCAATGACTGAGACTTCCTTGTTTTACGCTTAAACAGTATAATGATTACTTTTCCTGAAGAACTGAATTCTGAAAAGCTTCCGGAAGGCAGGCGACACGTTTACGTCGATCAATAAACGTTGATAAATAGTGATACGGATATGAGGCGGATACAAGACTGGGGCCTGGAATTTAGGCTTTATTTGACATACAACTGAACGGTGAGATCTGAAAATAATAAAGCGGAAATTTAGTAGAACAACAGTGATAAAGCTAAGGTAGGTAGAAAATAGTAAATGAACATGACAAATAGTGAAATGTATTTGACTGAAATGGACCGTCTGAGGCTTATGCTACCTGGAGCACTGTTTGTTTAGACGCCTCTAGCTACGTGTCTAAGGACTTGAAGTCGCAACCTGGGTGACAAGTTCTCTAGTTTATGGCTTGCCTTGTCAAAACCTGGTAACTTGTCAGCTATTTTCTTACTTGGTTGAATGGTTCGTCGTGCATTACGCTCATTACTGATAACTCAGGAGAGCGCTGAACAGCATTTCCTTTTTAAAAAGATCAATGGAACAGGTGGTGTCCGTGAATTACAGTCTTACTTGGTCGTCCAAAACGTATTGTTTCAAGCGAACGTATGCAATGGTTATGCGTCCCTATGTACGAGCAACAATCGACATTTCGGCCGATTTAGCATCATTCGTCGTGAGTTTGTTGAGGAGACAGTAATACTTGACAGATCATTGATATCTCCTAATAATCGCGTTCATCACTGCAGGACGATTGCACTGTCTGGTTTATGGCGCTGGTCACTAAATCATATTAATGGAATGTGAGTTTGTACCACCCTTGCGAAATATTGCTCAGAAACTGTCATTGACAATTTTTGAAAATTACTAAAACAAACCGGTCATATTTTCCTGTGTACGGAAGTGAAAATGAGAAGTTCGAGTTTATGCATCAAATGGTGCGATTTTCTCTTGTTTGGTCGTTCTGATAGATTTATGATGTTTGATATTCTATTGTAGGATGTATGGGAAACTGGCGAAGGTGAATGCAACGTGTTGTTGGAGACGAAGTTTGAAAAGGTTTATGAAAAAATCGACCTCACCTTGTTGAATCGTCTTCTTCGTTTGATTGTCGACCATAACATTGCCGATTACATGACCGCGAAAAACAACGTAGTGATCAACTACAAGGATATGAATCACACTAACAGTTATGGCATTATCCGCGGACTTCAGTTCGCTTCTTTCATTACCCAATATTATGGTTTGGTCCTGGACTTGCTGGTGCTTGGTTTAGAACGCGCGGCCGAGATGAGCGGCCCGCCCCAGATGCCAAATGATTTTCTGCAATTCCAAGTGAGTTCGATTTCCCTTTTCTTGCTCCGTATATTGGTTTTTATTACACTATAGAAATGAGTTCCTGAGGCCAGAATCCATGGAAATACCGGGAAAAAAGAGAAAGTGAATCAGTTGACCAGCGATGGTTCAGTGATTGCAAATTTGAGGTCATTATGGAGTCAACAATGAGACGGATGGCTTTGCGCCGTTGCGGTCATAGAGAGATAATGAGGTATACAAGATCTCGCCCTACATGATCACAATATCCGAGAGCAGGACGAATTTCGATTTCATATAGACCATGAATTTGGGAAGATGTAAAGAAACTTCTGGCATGAAAGAAATGCGTCTTTTTGATGCTCTCGAAGCAAGATCGGTTACATGTATGGACCAACTAAGCGAATAAGATTATAATATAGGCCTTGAAGAATGTGGAATTAGGAGTGATGGAGTGAAAAGAAGGTTAGACAGCACAAGTTTTGGTAAAAAGAGGCGGTTTTTGTGGCGTTGATGCACACGCAGTTATCTGATTCCCAGTTGATAATCCAGTGAAGATGGGAATTCAGTGACGCAAACACTAGTACATAGAAGAATATGCGTAGTTATGAACATACCTTTTGTGAATTTAAAGATGGCTACTCCTGTCCTACCGTGAAAACTGTCTACCAATGTTAGCCGGACTCCATACGTTTGAATTTTTTTAATTACTACGTGCTTGCACATGAGTGCAGTGAAAAGGATATACCCCGTAGCCTCAGAGGTACACTGTACTGTTAGGTGTACCTGACGACCAGATCCTGATACTTGATCTGGAGAACCACATAAGGTTCCAATCGGTCGGGTGTGGTAACGAGCCGGACGACGGTAGATTACTGTCTACAACCAATGTGACCAGCAGTGGCGGTATTCGAATCTCTGACTCTCGATTTGGTAATCAAACACTCCAAACCACTCGACTACCACGGGGCCATACGGTGTATCTGTGCCACGTTGTATTTGCTACGAACAGCTGATTTCCTCGCTAGCATTTTGCAATAGAACAATTGTTCCTTATAGCTGTCAGTCGCTCAAACGCTTATTTGAACCCGATTTTTTGCAGGACACAGCTACTGAAGTGGCTCATCCCATTCGGTTGTACTGCCGGTACGTAGACCGATTTTGGATGTTCTTCCGGTTCTCGGCGGAAGAGGCACGGGATCTCATTCAGCGATACTTGACCGAACACCCCGATCCAAACAACGAGAATATTGTCGGCTATAATAATAAAAAGTGTTGGCCAAGGGATAGTAGAATGCGTCTGATGAAGCACGACGTGAATCTGGGAAGAGCCGTGTTTTGGGACATCAAAAACCGATTACCGCGTTCAATAACCACAATAGACTGGGACAGCAGCTTCGTGTCTGTGTATAGTAAAGACAACCCAAATCTCTTGTTTGCAATGTGTGGATTCGAATGTCGTATCTTGCCATCATGTCGTGCTCCCAGTCAGACTACCGATGCAAATCTTCCTAGTGGCGTTTGGCACCTTCAGAATGAGGTAGGTTTCATCATGCACTTCGTATTACTTCACCTGTGATACCCGTTTCATAACTTGTCATTGTGCTGCTTCGACATCAGGCATTTTGCTCATGCTCTGTTTTGATCAGCTGGATGGTTTGGCCACATGCCCTCCAAATTGAAGACTGCTGAAATTTCTCCCATCAACCGTCTTCTATGCCCTGTTTGGTCCGTCATCTCTTTAAGAACACTAGCGGTTTAGGGCACTCAAATTAGCCCACAAATGCTGGTCGAGTGTTCACTTGTATGTAACCTATCAGCTTCCTCGTCTTTGCTTAGTCTTGTCACATCGTTTCTCAGTCCTATCACATTGTTCCGAGTTGGTAAGTACATTGTATTTTGAATCGACTAAACGGAATTCTGAGTTTATTTCAGGAAGAGCCGCTTCGGACACTAATAACTGTATACTAAGAGTGGGTAATGAAGAGCATGCATAATAAGCTACCAAACCCATTGAGGCTTAGTTTGTGCATAGGGTCTTTGTTGCGTCCGACACATAACCCAGGGACGCAGGAATTCACATACTATATAAGACCCATTTGAAATCCCTCTTACATTCCAGATAAACTTTACGCAATGTTCTCGACGTTTCCTAAGAATTTTCATTATTGTTGTATGCTTGCGCATGAGTGCAGTGAAAGGGGTGTGCCTCGTAGTCACAATGGTCCACTGCACTTTGGAATAACTGAAGATCAGACCCTGTGAATTGGAGTGATGGAGGACTACATGAGGCTCCAATAGGACAGGTATGATAACGATCCGGACGACATTGAATTACCTTTCACCACCGAATGGTCGACAGTGGCGGGGATTCGAACTTCTGCCTTCGGATGCGGTAGTCAAACACCAAACCACTCGACCACCACCGGTCGAATTAATTCCAAGTAATCCATCGAACGTCGCAAAATCTCCATAATGAATCATCTTGTGAACAGTCTAAATCTACTGGGACTGTTCAAGTAGCCAGACTCTAGGTTATTTTTGTGTCTTCATTTCACTTAGACTTCTAATGACAAGCCATCCGAAAGAAATCGATCGCTGTGCGTGTGGTGGGTTGGTACTGGTGAAAAACCGGTGATGGAAGAGCGCTGTTGTAATGCTAGTGGGAGGACGTTCACCGATTCGGCAAACACGATAATGACTGAGCAAAAATTGCCGCACAAGCCAGTCTTTGTTTATCTGAAAGCGTAGTACACGTCGGAACACAAAAAAGAATAAATGTTAGATGATGTATAAAATGCAAACAACGGACGACAGTGGAATGCTGTCTACCACCGCGAAATGCTGCACATGTTACTATTTCAATAGAAGCTGGTTGAAAAATTGTTCTCGGCAGCTCAAGCAATACAGTATCTACCGTCGCATTAATCTCAGTAGTCGTTACATCCTTTCATTTGTTCGATCACTATCATTTATGGCAAGACACGTCCTCATTCCATGGTAACGTCGTGACATTGTGCTTGTGCTGTGACACTGTGATTTGCGAGCTATTTAAATTGTTTGTAAGATAAATCTGTGTTGCGTTTGTTGTAGGCGTAGTCTACATCTAGATTGGAGAGTAGACGGAGAACGAAAGAGGCTTTGCTCAACATATAATACATGTATATGAGCTGAAAAGGAAAAACGAAGTAATACAAAAGAAACGATAAACGATATGTCATTCTCCCCCGTTGTGGTTTTGAGCTTTATGTTCGGGTGTGCGATATGTAACAAAAAGAATAACAAGTGTAACGTTTCGTTAAGCTTTTTGGTTTCTTAGGCAATAGGGGTGAACACGGTTCTGCTGTCGAGTGAGTGTGTCAAGATTGTTCTTTATCGTTCGTGGCAGAGCAGTGGATAAGGGTGAGCTGAATGTCAAATGTTTCAACATTGCTCAATTCGATTGTTGGTGGTAACTCAGTCTGTGTTACTTCACATTTAGTTGTCATGTTTTCATCATGATTGTCAGTTGTCTTAGGAGCCAGTTGGCGAACTGAAACGGTGTCCTCTTTTCCGTCGTGAAATCGAAGCTGGACGTAGTACGGATTACAATGCAACAGTTCTACCTCCTCCACAAGGAAATAGCGCTTTGTCATTCTGTGGTTATTTCTGAGGAAAACTGTCCCAGGTGTCGACAGCCGGTTAGGAAGTGTAGCGACTATAGTGGACCTCCGGTTATAGCAGAATAACCGTTCATGGGGTGTGGTGTTGGTAACAGTGACGAACAAACCGAGTGCAAGGCATCGAGCAAAACAAGTTCTCAGCTCTCGATGGGAAGTTCCTTCGATTTCAGGCCGAGTAGAATAGTTTTCCAGAGAGTTCCATTCAGTCGCTCTACTTGACCGTTGCCTTCTGGGTTATATGGTGTAGTGCGACTCGAGGTAACTCTTTTTTCAAGAAGAAAAACGTTTAACTTCCACGGACATGAAAGATGAGCCTCGATCCGACCCTCGGAGTTCCGAAAATGGAGAGCAGCTGGCAAAGGCATATAACTACGGGTTAACTGCTCAAGTATGGGCACAGAAAACCAAATGGAAATCTAGAATATTCGTCAATAATTGTCAGTTAATGTCGCTTACGGGTCGACGATGGAAGTGGGACTTTGAAGTCGATGGATAGCCTTTCGAACGGCTGTGTTGCTTTGACCAATTGGCCGGTGGTGGTACGCTGGAACTTCGGCTTTATTTCTGAGCAGATATCACAATTAGCAGTCATTTTTCGTACATCCTCAAAAAAGGCAAATTTCGGAATCGGACAAAACGAGCCATACGCGTGATTCCCGGATAACAAGGTATTGTGCAGTGCCCTCAGGTCGACCCCCGAGAGAACAGCTCCACAGCAAGATCTGCTTAGGGCACCTGCGGCTGTATTTTGTTTCCCCGGTCTGTAGATAACGTCAGAACTATATGGTGATAGTTCTACTTTCGAACGCAGTATTTTGTCATTCTCAATCCTGCCGCGTTGTTGGTTTCTAAATGGGAAGGAGACAGATCGTTGGTCGGTGATGAGTTTCAGACGGCCATCCAGTAGCAGATATCTTCACTTTCGGATCGCTTCGGCAACAACAAGCCTCTTTTTCAACCGCCGAATGACCTCGTTCACTTGGATTCAGCGTCCTGCAGAACAAAACCGGACAGCCATTCTGGTTGAGCGTCGCAGCAACAGCGATATCAGAGACATCAGTCTTTAGACAAGTTGGACGTCTGAACGGATCGTAGCTAAACTAACATTCGTCAGTTCCTTTTTGGGGTTGTGAAAACATTTTTTCACTGACTCGGGCAACGGGAATGTTTGATTGTGCACCAAGGGATACACTTTAAAAAGTTAGAAATTCAGGGCGAATAGTAAGCAAGGATACCCGCAACTCGTCTTTGGGATTTAGGACCTTTTGGTGGCTGCAGCTCCAGTAAGGGTTTTAGTCAGTCATGGTCCGGTTTTATATTGCCCTTAGAAACCTGAAATCCAAGAAGTCTGATTTCTTTGGTTCCAAAGATGCGTTTGGCTTCGGCAAAAGTCAAACCGTATTTCTTGGCTACATCCAAAAACCGTCGGAGATTCGAATCATGATCACTAGTAGATTTGCCGTAGTGATGTTATCGACATAGACAAACGTGTCTGTCAGTTCCTCCGTGAAAATTTCCTGATATATTGCTCTCTGGAAACAAGATACTCCACTAGTAACCCAAAAAGGGATACGACAAAACTGATATAACCGTCCAAAAGCCTCGAAAGGAGTGAGTGGTTTTTCTTTTTCAAGAGTCGGTATCTGGTGGTAAGCACTTTTAAGGTCTAGTGTAGTGAATGTGTTGCGTTGAGCTATTTTTTCAATCATCTTGTCTGTTTTCGGTAATGGATAAGTATACAAGTTCATGCATTTATTGATGGTTTGATTATAGTCTACCACATCCTCCGTTCGTGATTGTCGCTAGTGACTACGATTACTTGAGATGCCAGGAGGAGTTAGACGGCTCAGTGATCCCTTCTGAAAGAAGTTTTATTTCCTCGCCTATAAATATATCATCTTGGCAGTATCGTTGTTATTTCACAGTTACGGGTTTACATTCGGGGTATAAGCTCGGGAAAAGTGGCGAAGCGGTAACGGAAGCTGGTTTCAACAGGCGAAAAGTAAGCGGATGTTCCTGTCCACCAAACGAGATGTTGACACTCATGGAGTTCAAGAAAATCGTGTTCGAGTATTACGCCTGTGCACAAGTTAATCAGAACTGATGGTCTGTACTAGTCATAGGTGCGATCTCTAAACTTGGTTGAGATGAGGCAGTGACCTTTCATGTCACTAGATAGAGTACTGGAGCCCATTGTTATGATTTATCGAGAAGGATATGTCCTCCATTCATTGGCATGTACCAGGCTCTCTGAGACATAGCTAGCCGAACTGCCAGTATCTATAAAATCACTGCACGAGATACTATTGATTTCAAGGTCCATGATGGACATTCCGGCGCGACAGCAATGCAAACAGCGGATATGGAGGGACAGATGGCATATGACACCTTGTTCTGGGTTTTGGATGGACAGACCTTTTGAAAATGACCTTTCTTTACACATGCCTTACATACAACATCTCTATCTGGACATTTTTATTTGGGATGTTTGTCATAACGGCAGAAAAAGCATTTAGGGCGAATTACGGTCGTAACCGTCGTAGCTGCGGGGGTTAGAATGACGTGAGTTGCTGCTGAGTGCGATAAAACCGAGGCATTTTGGTAGGACAATACAATTGTTGGGCAGTTTCCAACACCTTGGCTTGCTCGAAAGCCGTCTGAAAATTCCAGGAGCCGTTTTCCAAAAGGGGTTGCCTGATGTAGTTCGATTGGATACCGGTGGTGAAAGCGTCACGAATGACATCGTCGCGGTTTTCTTCGACCGTCGTTGATCTAAAGTTGCAATCTGTCGCCAATGACTTCTGTGCTAATTGATCTAGAGACTGTCCATTCTCTTGTTTCGTAGTTGCAAGAAAAAGGAGAACAAATTAATATAAAAAAACGATGGACAATGTGTTAGCGTTATATAGCCGAACTGGACTTCGTATACTCCTTAGTACTTCAGCATGTTATTTTTTACGATTTCATGCGTACATTCGATGAAGCTAAGTTTGATACATATACTGCAAACGTAATTTTTGCACCAGAACGGATAATCATAGATGAAATCAATTCAAGAGCAGCTAATGCTGACAGTTTGTTTTGAAATCAAATAGAGATCGAGGGGCTAAGTGACCGCGAATCGTCGACATTACGTATTCTTTTTATTCTTGGGTTCTTCATTTTTATTGTCTTTCCTCGTGAAAGGTTCAAAATCTCTTTTCCGTTGGTTTTTAATTTTGGATCGGCTAATTGTGATAGTGATAGTGTATTATTATTATCTCACAAGGTAAACTCCTTTTGTTCAATGACCGTTTTAGGTGACTAAAGAGCGTACTGCTCAGTGCTTTTTGCGTGTCGACGACGACTCCATGCAACGGTTCCACAATCGTGTACGTCAAATCCTCATGGCCTCTGGTTCGACCACGTTTACCAAGATCGTGAACAAGTGGAACACTGCCTTGATTGGCCTAATGACTTACTTCCGAGAGGCTGCAGTCAGTACAGTTCCACTCCTGGATTTGTTAGTGAAATGTGAAAATAAAATTCAGACACGCATAAAAATTGGACTGAATTCGAAAATGCCTGCTCGCTTCCCTCCAGTCGTATTTTATACCCCAAAGGTAAATGGTCCTTTTAGACTATGAGATGAAAGATTAACGTGATGATACCCGCACTGCCGTTATGAACTAACCACTTGGTTATGTTTGTTCTTCATTGAATTTGTTTTTGGAAACTAAGGGATGCGTACTGCAAAAAAGACAATTTTGGTTTCCTTTTTTTAATAGTCATCTCATGAAATTATTATCATTATTATTATTATTGTCATATATCGTGTCACTATTATTATACTATTATTATTACTACATTGAATCTAGCATGTCTTTACGGTACTTTTCAGCTGTCGAGAAAGAAATGAAGAGAAGTTATACACACCAGAACGGGTCAACAGTTCAGGTAGAACTTCATCCTTGTTTGTTGAAACACGAGTGAGGAACGGAGCCACAGAATTTTCGAAGAAATAGTCGAAAAACGGAACGGCTCAGCAGGCGGGATTGGCTAAGCGAAAGGCCACAGTGCAGTGGATTTGAACAGTCAGAAATGATCTTTTCTGCAAACAGTGAATGTTGGTATATGCTTATCACGGAACTCCAATGAGGTTTCTCAAGGATATGCTAGAAACGAGACTAATAATGAACAAATCTAAAAGAACTGCAAGCCGTATTGATCGCATAAGCTCCAAACAGGATATCCACTCTGCACTCGTAATTTTCTCATAATTTCGTAATCTCTTCGTCCATCCCTTTGAAATCAGGAACTTGGCGGACTTGGCATGTTGAGCATGGGACACGTACTCATTCCTCAGTCCGATTTAAGGTGGTCCAAACAAACTGATGTTGGAATCACACATTTCCGTTCTGGAATGAGTCACGATGAGGACCAGGTGATTCCCAACTTGTTCTCCTACATTCTGACTTGGGAGACGGAGTTCCGAGATTCTCAGAGCGTGTGGGCTGAGTATGCTCTGAAGCGTCAGGAGGCCAATGCTCAGAATCGGTAGGTTTTTAAAAATCTATCATTTGGTATATTTTTGAAACCGGGTAGTAAATCGTCACAATATGCCGCATGCACTGCTGCACCTGCTCGTCGCTTGTCTGTCAAATGTTAGGTATGCATTGCAGTAATAAGACCAATTCTTCATGGCCTACTAATCTGGTGGTTGCGGGTGGAAGGCACAGATCGTTTGTCGAATCTTGAAAGCTTACCTTGCTAGCAATACCATATTTGAATGGGCCCATGGCCACATTAGAGCAAGGCATTCAGTGCTAACACCGGGTTCTCTCCAATCGATGAAAAGTTGTCCGACTCGACCCATGACCGAAGCGATCGCCATTCGTTTACTAAACCCGGATCTATACGCACAAAAGTGACTGGTGCAGGCACTTCAGTTACCTTGTCCAGAGACAGAGTATTCGAAGCGATGATTGACTCCTGAAAGCCCTTTATCATTGGTCGATTTAGTATCACCACACACCAGCTGAAAAACACTACACCACTCCACCCCACCCCATGTGTTGTAACATTAACCTTCAACCCAGCCAACAGCTGGTCAAATACACTACTATCACCTGTGGTGATCAGGGTTTGAAGCGTTTGTTTACTACGTCGGAGGTCAGAGGTTCGGATCCCCGCCATCTTCGACAACTTTGGTGGTAGACAGCATTCCACTGTCGTCCGGCTCATTACCACATCTGACCTATGGGGACCTTATGTGGCACTCCATCACTGCAAGCCCCAGGGTCTGTTTCCGGTCATCTCTAATAGTGCAGTGGGCCCTTGTGGTCATACGGTGTACCCCTTCCATTGCACTCATGCTCAAGCGTGTAATAAAGATAGACACTAGAGGTAAATAATTGGTTCAGGTCCCTTACAAGAACAAACTACTTGGATTGAGACTTATGACTTATATTCGTGAACACACTTCCTCGGTTTATGATCGTTTAAGTGAATATCGATTGGTAAATGGGTAAACATGATTAGTGCGTGGAGTGATAGAAAGGTGTTATTTCCTACTTGTGTGGAGAATGCCATGAGTATTATGCTAGACTTCTCAGTGATCTCCCGTACATTCAATTATTACTTTCAAGTATTAGATTTGGTCACAATCTGTGATGTTTTCTTGTTCTAGATCTTCATCAATCTAGCGTTTTCGTTCTTGATATTCTTCTTAATAATTTTCGCAAATATGATCGCTATTGGGTTGTTCAAGCGGAAACTCAGTACAGAAAATGATGCCTGTTGAACATCTTGCCATTTCTATGGGAATCGTACAGTTCGGGCTTGTAGCTTTTCCTTTCAGCTGTCTTCCGCTACGTTGTTATTATCCTATCCACTTTTAGCTTTTCTAGATCACATTTACTCGGCTGAGTTTACTTCATATTCAATCCGTCTAGTGACCGCACTCAGTAGACGTGATTTGTAGTTAATCAATATTAGCAAGTACGATAAATAAAACGTAAAACTGGCGATCTCCAAGCGTACCGATATGCAGTAGTTCTGAGTGTTCACGATGAAATGCGCAGACACGTAAGATTTAAAGAAACGTCGCTTTCAATGACCTGGAAAATACGCACAGTTTCAACGAAGAACACTAGAACTGTGTAAAAAGGCAAATGAATTGTTTGAGAATGTAAAATGATTACTCTGGGTGAGCGAATTTCGACCGGTCGGACGAAGAGTTAAACTCTGCAACAAAAACTAAAAAAAACTAGGAATTAAAAATGGAATCTAAGAAAGCAATGCCCAGGTACTGTCGATGTATAGTTGTGTAAAGTAAATAGATAGTGCGTGTAACGTTCGGTTATCTGTATACACAACTTGATTGTGTCTTCCAGGTTTGTATTACATGAATACGCGTTGCGGTTCTGTTCGCTGATTCGGTGAAGTGGCCTAGTGAGAAATCTGAGGGGGAAAAATAGCTTTATCGTATCGGTTATTCTGCCTCGGAAGAGAACGATTTTAGTTGTGTAAGAAGACAAAAAAGAATTGTCCCGCAGTTTAACAGTATTGGTTAAAATGTAAGTCCTCCTCGAGACGCAGATGATTACTCTTAGTTTTACCCAACACCGACAAGATCAAACCGAATGTCAAAACGGTGTCTGACCCCAGTTGTTGTTAGGTCGTCGCGGTTGGAGGCCATATCGTTGATTGTCACTATTTCTTTGCACGGTTCAGTAAGAATGATTCCCGTAATTTTCAAAATGACCTGAGGTGGTGCCGCTTGCCATCAAATAAACTGTTTCCATGGCGGCTAAAATATTGCTTCATGATTTGCAACCATCTTACTCACAAAACCACGTGTTGTCCTAAAATATGCGACTGAGTTATAGGGCCAGAAAACTATCTGGAGGTGATGGTACTCACCTTTGTGTGCTTCGTTTTCTGGTCCCCGTACTCGTTCACACCGTCCTAATTTCTGAGGCGCTGGTCATCTAAGTTCATTTCCTACTTATCATTATAGTTAGGAGGCATTTACCCGTCAATCACCACTGTTCGTTTACTGTCTCAACCTCAACGGGTGCCGTCTGCCTCCAGATATCGCTGTTTCGTGAACATTCTCTTCACGGATATCTGAAGCATGTTGTATCGTCCATTTGCTCCGACTATGTAATGTAGTCTAACTACGTTAGAGGAGACAAAATAGACCGCTGCCACCGGCAACGATCGGGAGCTTTTTAACTTTTCCAGTCCACTAGCAAGAGGCCTAGTGTGAATGAAGCAATGTGCGAGGCGGGTTGCCAATCTGTCTATTAGCCTTGACGTTCTCTTAAGCTCTGGTAGATCATTTCGAGCAACAAATTAGCTGTCACTTTCAGTTGCCCCCCAACAATTCGCTTGAACCAACATGTGCTCCATGAACAGGTTTCACTGTCCGGCCCACCAAAGAAACCTTCCATGCACTTGAGCACAAGGGTCTTGGCCCGGATAACCTTCTTCCGGCTTTATTCATGATGGTGTGTCACTCAATCGAAAGCTGACCTGTTTTTCACGAGATCTCGGCTAATGATGATGTCCTGCCAAGCCTTAACTGGGTATCCATCATCCCGATCTATTAGGAGGAGGCTCGAAGTTTTTGTTGCAACCACTCAGGGGTAAGGCTGGTATCAACCATAGACTGTCGTACACGAAAACCAAGGTTCGCGCTGAACGAGTAAGCTTTCTTTCTCACAGGGAATGTATGGACTAAATGTTTATCCGTAAAATGCTCGAGGTCCTCTACAGATCATTGACCGACGGTAGTCATATTTGGTATGGTGTGGCCCTTCGTGACTGGCTGATGAGTGCGCCAAGCTCATTCAAACTCTCGTGAGACAGTAGGTCGAGTGCAGCATGCACTTCGTCGCCTTTCTCTGTAGGAAGTGTTGCGTGTTAGGGCTACCAGCTCTCTTCTCGTTCATTTTTGCGATGGTTGACATCCTCGGGGAGGCTCCATAAAATCAAAGAAGGTTCGTTGATCACCCACTCGGGGGGAAAATTTTAGACAATGCGTGGAGGTCGAGCTATAACATGGCACCAGGTGGTCGAAAAATTGACGTCGATGCCTGCCTGCGCTGATCCCTCATACTGCCATGACTGGGGACCGAGCACTCGTGGTTGAAAATCTTGTCGGATATAGCCCGAAGCTACGGTCACTGTCAGTTATATCGCCGGAGTTTGTGTTCCAACTCCCGTGAGACTTTTCTATCTTTGAATTTGCTTTTTGATTCAGTTTGCATTGCACCATACTTCAGTTCGACACTAGGTTATTGGTGAATAAATGAATACAAGAAAATATTTAGGGGACAACAAGGCTAGTTATTCTTTAAGTGATGGGATCACGCTACACAGTTGTGTCTATTCATCTGTTTTGCTTATTCACTGCTTGAATTCACCGAGGATTTCCAGTTATCAGCTACAGTTACCCAATGAGTCAGTTTCTATGGTACTAATTCTTGATCACAAATCTCTCCTCCGAGGATTTCGATTGTCCTTTTCTCCTGCTTTACAGACTTAATAAATAATGTAAACTTTGTCTGCCATCTCGTGGCATCTACCCGATTAGTTTCATTTATCTTACCTTTTGATCCCTGTTATCAGTTTGCTTAAATTATTTTCACTGTACTCCACACACCACGTTATTCAGTCGACTCACACTGGAAGATCTGGAGGACAGCTGGGATCGTGGCATTCCTCGGATAAATACTCTGTTCCAAAAGGATCGACACACGCTTGCATACGACAAGGGATGGCGTGTGCGGACGGAATTCAAGCAGTACCAAGTGCTCAAGCAGAATCCATTTTGGTGGACGCATCAGCGACACGACGGAAAACTGTGGAATTTGAACAACTACCGCACGGATATGATTCAAGCGTTAGGTGGTGTTGAAGGCATTTTGGAGCACACTCTGTTCAAGGGTACCTACTTCCCTACATGGGAAGGTTTGTTTTGGTAGGTGAATCCTGATGGAACTTATCTGACCAGCATGATTTTTCATCTAATGGTTCGAAACTTGTTTATGCTTGTAACGAATATTTGAATCCATTGTGTTAAAGTGACGTATGTTCATTGGGGGCTGTTCGCCTTGCTCACTGCCCGTCATTTTGATGTTTCTGTGGTGTTATCCACACACGAAAGCTCCTTCCTTGGAATCACACAAGCTTTGACTCAAGAATTAACAATTAGCACTCTGAGAACAATGCAGAGCACAAAACACGGAGAAAAAACTGACTTCGAACCTCGTATCCGCACAAAACAGACACTCTCTTAAAACTGACACCAAGGCTGCACAAGACGCGAAATTCAATGACTAGCCCGATCACTGGCTAGAAAAAAAACACCAAGTTCGACTCGTGACAAGCCGTATAATAGCAAATCAAATACATAAGTTGCACCATCGTTTCTATAGTGTTTTTTCGCGATAGGCCAAAATGATCTAGGGAATTGGTGCAAAAGTGAGAAAAATGTATAGAATGTACCAATCACGAAAGAGCGTGGGAGTTTGGTGCGTAAGTTAACTTGGGTAAGGCGGAAAGTAACGAATATTCTGAAAGTTGAGCCTTTTCGTAGATAAATAACATTTTCGCTGAAATCTCCTACTCGCTTCTGGTTAAACTAATGAGTTTCCCCAACAGTCAGTTCACAAATGTTGTAGAGTCGCTTCAATAACGTTGAATAGGTAACACACTAGCGCTTCGGTGCTGTCAACTGGTTCATGATATCGGTCTGATTTCGATAGTTATACATTCGTATTTTAGATATTTGAAACCAGACCGTGAGCTCCCACACAGCAATATTGTCATAATGGTCTCGTTGTGTCTACCGGCTTTTGTGCCTGTTTTCATTAACTCACTGCATTCAGCCCAGCAGCATAAAGTGCGTTCCTAATCACAGTTTAAACTGCTTCCGCCACTAGGGAGAAAGCCAGTGGATTTGAAGAATCTATGAAGTACAAGAAGCTGACCAACGCTCAACGTTCCGGTTTGAATCAAATCCCTAATCGTCGCTTCACGTTGTGGTGGTCACCCACAATTAACCGTGCCAACGTGAGTTCTCCCTTTGACGTCAGTTTTTATGCTCAGGTTCTGAATTTATTCTCGTCGTTGTTCTAATTGCTTGCCTATTGTTTGCTTTCCACAAACTTTTATTCCCAGTGGAATGTTTCTTTGTTATTCACGGTAAACATATGACCTTGCATGCTCACTAAATGTTATTAAGTAGTTGGGCCTCGAATACATATCCCGGAAACTACGTGGGCATCACTGAATCCTGCCGACCGGACTTGTTTGTCCAGTTATGGAAAATCGTCACTGTCAGTATTGTGTGCGTTCTAGACACCACCGTAACATGCTGTCCATCTTGATGCATTTACTGCGAAGCAGTTCAGTTCACGCTAAGGTGTTCACATATTTTATGTTGTCTGGACTTCGTGTAGGTTTTTCAACCAGTATTCATAACGTTCTTTCGATTGTCTTCCGCTACGTTGTTATTATCCTATCCACTTTTAGCTTTCCTAGATCACATTTACTCGGCTGAGTTTACTTCATATTCAATCCGTCTAGTGACCGCACTCAGTAGACGTGATTTGTAGTTAATCAATATTAGCAAGTACGATAAATAAAACGTAAAACTGGCGATCTCCAAGCGTACTGATATGCAGTAGTTCTGAGTGTTCACGATGAAATGCGCAGACACGTAAGATTTAAAGAAACGTCGCTTTCAATGACCTGGAAAATACGCACAGTTTCAACGAAGAACACTAGAACTGTGTAAAAAGGCAAATGAATTGTTTGAGAATGTAAAATGATTACTCTGGGTGAGCGAATTTCGACCGGTCGGACGAAGAGTTAAACTCTGCAACAAAAACTAAAAAAAACTAGGAATTAAAAATGGAATCTAAGAAAGCAATGCCCAGGTACTGTCGATGTATAGTTGTGTAAAGTAAATAGATAATACGTGCAACGTCCACTGTTTAAATGCTGTTCATGCCGTGCTAGCTCATATCAAGCCTTAACAGTTCAGTATTTTCTTAGTGTTGACGTTTTGGCCTCACATATATGTCTTTCATACAATTAATACAGTTTTGTCTTTCTTAGGTGTACGTCGGTTTTCAGGTCCAGTTGGATCTGACCGGAATATTCATGCATGGTAAAATCCCGACGCTCAAAATTTCATTAATTCAAATATTCCGGGCTCACTTGTGGCAAAAGATTCATGAATCGGTCGTTATGGATATTTGCCAAGTTTTCGACCAGGAACTGGATGCATTGGAAATTGAAACCGTGCAAAAAGAGACCATCCATCCTAGAAAATCTTATAAAATGAATTCCAGTTGTGCCGATATCTTGTTGTTTGCCTCATACAAATGGCCTGTTTCTCGTCCGAGTCTTCTGGCAGACTCTAAGTAAGTTATCGTATGCATTAGTTTTTTTTCTTCCCAAGTCTGCGTGCAATATTTGTTGCTACTAATCTTCGATCCATGATCATCCATTTCAGTTTGACCAGCCGTTATCGTTATGGATTTATTTCGAAAGGTCCATCAAAAAGAGGAATTGTTGGAGGATAGAGGGAAACTTATAAAAAATATCGAACATAGTTTGGATACCTGAAGGCAGTAGTTGTCATGATGTTTTCCAACTCATGCAATATGAGTGTTTTCGTTAGAGAATACAGCCCCTACTTTACGACTGAATCTAACGGTTCAGATAGGTGTCTCCCAAATACGAACATGATTTTTTCCCAACAGACAACAACCACCGAGCAAACTGATTGGCGGTGGTCAGACACTCATCATGGTAAAGTTCATACTCTTCTGTTTCGGGTTCGAATTCTTGCGCCTCCGCTGGTCACTCCCCATTTGGCGGCTTTGAATTGGTCGCAACCCACGTCCTTAAATACTGCACTATTGTTATACAATAAAACGAATAAAGCATTGGCCTCAAAAAACCAACGTTATGAACTCTATTTCGTAACCAGATCTTATAACATCACTTCTAGTCCAAATGCACTGCCGATCTCACAACCGGCTATCATGGTACCTCTGGCTTTTCGATTCAGCACTGTTTAGGGTGAAGTAACACATACTGAATGTCAAGCTAACGGGCGTCTCGCCGTAATCCCGAAATGACAAGCAGATATTCCAGTTTCATCCCTGATGCTTCAACACGGTTTACATTTAAACGAGTTAGCCCCAGGACGCAGTCACTGATATAGTTTCGGCAGCTGGGTGACGAATGTAACTTGTTATCTTAAATTCAACAGCACAACAGTATCGAGCATTCGGATGCCAGCTATTTTTCAGTACTGTTTATATGATCTAGTGATGTTAGGCACCATCATCATCGATCGTTATGTCACCATTTGTTGATGACACTGTCTTCTACCTCTGTGACAACGAAATTTAGTGCTCTGACTGTCAGTTAGTATCTACCGAGACTGAATTATATCAGTAGTAAGATTGGCTGTAAATCATTTGATAGTCATGAATTATAACTTTAACCATTGTGCGCTTGCCTTCACAAATCGTTCATGTAATACACAATAATTGTATTGGGAAAATACCAGCGAGTTTGATTGGCTCTTAGCTTTCAAGCCACCTCATTTTCACCTACGCACAGAGACCTCATGGACGGAACGACAACACAGAAGTTCTGGATTGATATTCAGTTGCGTTGGGGTGACTATGACTCACACGATATCGAGCGTTACGCCCGTGCCAAGTTCTTGGACTATACAACAGACAACATGTCAATTTATCCCTCACCTACTGGTGTCATGATTGCCATTGATCTGGCGTATAATTTACACAGGTGAGTATGTGGAAGCAGTAGCTTTGAATAATAGTTTGATAAAATTGTTCCGTTGGTACTCAAACATTTAACGTCTAATACAAATCAAGACATTTCATTCCTCTTTTAATATCAGGATACTTTCTGTACCGTTTGACATTCACTGAAGACAGCCAATGATGTGCTGTAAATTTCCTGAGATAGATTGCACCAATACACCCTGTCAATTGTTTTGTGGTACCTGGAATGTTTTTCAATATACAAGTCCTGTTTCCGGCTAGTAGCTTTCTCGCTTACCGCTTCCATTGCGGAGTTTGTCAGCAGGTACCGTATTTACGTTGCTGTTTCACGGTTCCACATAGTCGATTCCGAGGGTTACCACTCTCCGTCACACATATGTATTGACGCTATCCGTCAACGGCTTTCCAAACTAATCACATGGTAAGACAATGTGGCGCATATGAACCGCCGCAGTCATCAGTGGGGTAACCGGGTTCGCCGTCGCTTGACTTACTAGTCACCTACCTCACAGCTATTGACCAATTAGTTGAGGTCTTGTGTTGTTTGTCGCTCAAGTATCAGAGTTAGGGTTGCTGTTTTCCCTAACCGCTATGGTGGACTTTTGTGGCCCATGCAGTGCGAAAGCTAGTTTTGCCGTAAAATTAGAAAATGACAAACTGATCGCGAATTTAAATATAATCCTTGTTTACCTGACTAAGATGGTTTATTCAGGCTCATCACCACCAGTCGTATTCGGCATCCCATTGCATTCCGATTTCAATACTGTTTTAGTGCGTACGGTAATTGGTTCCCCGGAAGCAAACCTCTCATCCAACAGGCCATGGTAAAAATAATGAAGGCAAATCCCGCTCTCTATGTGCTTCGGGAACGTATCCGGAAGGCACTACAGCTCTATTCCAGCGAGCCTACAGAACCTTATTTGAGCTCACAGAACTACAATGAGCTGTTCTCAAATCAGATTATCTGGTTTGTTGACGATACGAACGTTTATCGAGTCACAATACACAAAGTAAGCCAATACTTTTCTGTTGAGGCTGTTTGGAAGTTGTCATCCTCGCTTCCTTTTAAACTAAACAGTCGTCTCGTGATGTTGGGTTTCAGTAACCACATAATGATTTTGCTGTCAGAACGGCCAAAGTTGAATTTGTCATGCGATACTTTTTAACGGTTGTATACAATAACTTTTTGTGAATTGTTTTCACTTCGATTCTGATATTTTCAATCTCAGTGACTGTCAGATCCCCCCTATTGGCTTGTTAAGTCAACCCCTTCGAAAATTCTGCTAAGCAAATGTAGTCGTAAGTCGCAGGGCCTTTTGTCCTTATCTGTTTGTCTGGTAATATACTTGATCTTATAGACGTACTGTTACCTCGAATTTCGAGTATTTATTTATTTGGCACCGATTCGTGGATACTTTCACTACGTGGTTCACGTCCATTTACTTGTTTTTCTCTCATACGTACCTTCTTTCTGTAGACTTTTGAAGGTAACTTGACTACGAAGCCTATTAACGGCGCCATCTTCATATTCAATCCTCGCACGGGGCAGTTGTTCTTAAAGATTATCCACACATCTGTTTGGGCTGGTCAAAAGCGTTTGGGTCAGTTGGCGAAATGGAAGACTGCTGAAGAAGTTGCCGCTTTGATTCGCTCACTACCCGTGGAAGAACAACCAAAACAAATCATCGTGACACGCAAAGGCATGCTGGATCCACTCGAAGTGCATTTACTCGACTTCCCGAATATTGTGATCAAGGTACGTGGCTTGTAGACACATCTGTTACACTAGCGAGCTTGTTCATCTCCTTGCATCTTACTGTTATTGTATCACAGATTCCCATTATTCTGATGTTTGCAATGCAAGGCAGGTTTCCGTATAAATGTTCCCCACCAGAGAGAGGAGTCTTTGGTGTATACTCATTCGTCAGCTCAGTATTTTGATCCTCGTTTTCCATCTGTAACCAGCCTCAGTGACGTCATCACATCTTTTCAGTTAACCCGTGTTGCCTGGACTGTTGATAAAACACTCACTAAATAGCTAAATAAATTGAGTTCACTGTGACGGATGCTATGTTACAGCAACTTTTTCGACTAAACAGTATGATTCATTTGCGAAATATTCGAATCCCTTTATCGTGGCCTCGTAGCTTCAGCATTCGCGGTAGCAAAGCGTGTATGACATCCATGGGGTCAGCGACTTTGCCTTCGAATCGATTGGATATCTTTTTGACCCGCCAAACTGCGTTTCATAGATAGCTAATTAACAATGTCACACTGTATCTGCTTTTGGATGCTATTTTGCTTTGGACTTCAAATCAGTTTAACTCTAAGAAAGCTTGGAAAACAACGCGAGTGAGCAGCTGATAACTGGAAGGTGTTTGACTTCGGCGAGGTTCGATCTAACAACCAGAATGCAAGTTATCACGTTGAAACATCTCAACACAAAGAAGTCGACTTGTGACTCATCAGTGTTGGTAGTATGTGTCGTCTATTTTTCAACATGCTAATTTTTTCGGTTTTTGCTTCACTAGCAGTCTCGTGAATTTTTTGCACGACCAAACATTTTTTATAAATTGGAACCACTCTGTGCACCTGCATATTTTCCTCAGGGGTCGGAACTGCAGTTGCCCTTCCAAGCCTGTCTAAAAGTTGAGAAGTTTGGTGACCTTATTCTGAAGGCCTCTGAACCTCAAATGGTGCTGTTCAATCTGTACGACGATTGGCTAAAGACCATCAGTTCTTACACTGCGTTCTCGCGTCTGATTCTAATATTGCGCGCACTGCATGTAAACAATGACAAAGCAAAGATTGTGCTCAAACCGGACAAAACCACCATCACCGAGCCACATCACATTTGGCCAACTCTTTCACCGGATGACTGGATCAAGGTCGAATATCAACTGAAAGATCTTATTTTAGCCGACTACGGAAAGAAGAATAAGTAAGTTGTTGTAGTCGATACTTGGTTTGCTTTGAATTTCATGTTTTTTCCGCTACTCATGAACTTAATTTAAATGAAAGCGGTTTGTCCCATATTCCCGGAACACATTTCAAGAGTAGTTTGGACAGGAGAGCTTGCGCGTCAGAATCAGCTTGTTGTGTTTGACCCTACTTTTGACAAGAGAGAAATTGCAGATAAACGAGAAGGCAGGGTTAAGTTATTCCACAGTTTTGTAGTCCGTGGAATGAGGCGAGATTGAACCAGTTAGGTCCAGCGCCTAGGGATGAATTAGGTGCGAGTGGCCACCTGTGTTGGCAATCGGTTATGAAGGATGGTGGGAATGGAAACTACGAAGGCAGACTGGTGCCATCACGACGAGACTGCACCTTGACGTGGTGTGATGGCTTGCGCGCCTCTATGACCCAAAGAGATGTACAGGATGGCTTCTTTAAGCCGGAGATGCAATCATACCTGACAGGTCAATGGGTAGAGGTCAGACAAAGTCCAGTCTCCTGGTCCTCAAGGTTGGGGGTCGATTTGAGCTGGCAACTCAGTCGGAAAAACCAGTGGAAGAATAATTGATCCAAGCAAATGGGCTTCCACTCAGCCATCCCGCTGCCTTGCGGATAGGTTCTTGTTAGAACTAAAGGCTTTGGATGAGAACCCTAATCGTTCTCCTGCGTTGCGGTTGGACACCCTAGCAGTACCCGTCCAACATCTCCCATGAACTGCACGAATACAAAGAATTCCATACTGCATCGGTCGTCGCACAGGATAATCAGGACCGCGCTGCCCATTGTATCGAGCGGGGTGGGTAGTGATAAGTGTGCTACTGATCAGAGTTCCCTCTCTTTTATTCAACCTTTGTCTTCTGTCCCTAACCATCCCTCTTTGCCCCATCTATCCACCCATAATGCTCCCACTGATAACACGGTCGATACTCGCAACGATTCACTGTCGAATAGTATCGGGAATAATCCCCTGCCTGGTAACTCACATTTCTTCAAGCCTCGTCAGACTCTGAATCTCGGCTCCTTCAACGTGCGTACACTCGTGCAGGCCGGTCAGCAGGCATGCCTAGCCCTCACAATAAATTCTCTGCAGATTGATGTTTACTGCTTAAGCGAAACGCGTATCCAGGATTCGAGCAATGTAATTCAGCTAACTGCTCCTGGTATCTTATCGAGGTATATTCTGCGCACCTCAGGAGACGAAGCAACTAGAGCTGTGGGTCAACGTGGTGTAGGAATTGTCTTGACTGACAAGGCTGAGGCTGCCCTTTTAGACTGGATTCCTGTTAACAGTCGTTTATGTGCTGTGAGACTCCAGGGGTCAGTCGGCGTTCGAAAGGATAATTGTGGTAAACGCAGTTTGTTCGTGATCTCGGCGTACGCCCCAACGCACTGCAGCTCAGACTTGCAGAAAGATGAGTTCTATGATGCCCTCGCCACTCTCGTTCGCGGCAGTAAAGGTTCCGACATTGTAGTGCTAGCTGGTGACTTCAATGCACAAGTTGGCAAATTTAGTGTGTCAGAAGCCTGTTTAGATGGGCGTTGTGCTTTACTTGCTGAGCGTACAGATAACAGGGATAGACTTCTCCAGTTTTGTGCAGACAACCGATTGTTCTTGTCTAGCACTAATTTCCGACACAGCTCGCATCGCGCAGCGACATGGCGCTCTAACTCTACAGGTACTTTGAGTCAAATTGACCATATCGCCGTAAGCTACCGGTGGCGCAGTTCTGTTCAGAACTGTAGATCTCACTGGTCCACGTACGTAGAGTCGGACCATGCATTAGTTTTAATGTGATTATCTCTCCAGCTCCATCGTCATTGTCGCAAACCGCAAACCGGATAAGCCGTGCAACGTTTGCGTGACCCAGAAGTCCGCACCCGTTATGAGCAGAAGTTAGCACATGAGCTAGGATCCCCGGAGAACAGTAATGTAGATGAGCATTGGACTCATATCAAACAAGCGATGCACGTTGCAGCAGGTTTCGCCTGTGGTCCTCGATCCGTTGTCCATCAAAGACACTGGATCTCGCAAGAGTCGTTGAGTATAATGGAGCAAAAGCGTCAGCTTTCGAACCGTAAGGAGATGAATAAGATGCGGAGAAAGCTGCAAAGGCAAGTTACGAAAAGCCTCAAGAATGATCGCGAAAATTGGTGGGTCAAGGTAGCCGAAGAAATCTAAGTGGCAGCTGCTTCAGGTAACAATCAAAGACTGTTCAAACTTATTCGTGACACCGGTGGACGGCGAACTCAGGTCAGTGAAACGATTTGCGATAGGAACGGAGAACCCATCCATAGCAAACAGCAAAGGCTTGACCGATGGGCCGAGTACTTCAAGGAACAGTTTAGCTGGCCGCACGCTAGTGTAGTTACTCCCGTGTCAACAACTGTGACTTCTTGGGTGGTATCACTTGAGCCCCCATCAAAAGTAGAAGTAGAGTCATGTATTCGATCACTAAGGCGGGGGAAAGCGGCAGGTCCCGACGAACTTCCTCCAGTTCTTTTCAAACTGGGTGGTGAGGCGTTGATAAAATCACTTACCGCCTTGCTCCGTGACATTTGGAACGCGGAGCGTATTCCGTTAATATGGAGCGAGTCATTGATTGTTCCCATCTTCAAGAAGGGAATACGCAATGACTGCAGTAATCATCGTGGGATTAGCTTAATCCCGATAGTCACCAAAGTATTAGCTTCGATTTTGCTGCACCGTCTTACACCGGCTCGCGAGAGGAATGTCCGCGAACAACAGGCGGGATTCCGCCCAGGTCGCGGATGCATTGACCAGATTTCTACTCTTCACCGACTACTTGGAGCGCGTCACACGCACCGCCTACCGACAATAATGATTTTCTTAGACTTGAAAGGCGCTTCCGATTCAGTTGATCGAGCAGCGCTTTTCAGTACTCATCATCGAAAAGGTATGCCCCAGAAGTTCGTGAGCCTACTGAGATCATTGTATTCTCATACTTCTGGCCGTGTTGGAGTTTATGGTGAACTATCCGATCGGTTCGAAACGACCAGTGGTGTTCGGCAGGGATGCCCTTTGTCCCCATTCCTTTTCAACTTCGTCATGGACGAAATAATGGAGAGTGAGCTGCAAAATCTTCAGGATGTAGGCGTCGAACTAGGAAATAGTGGAGAGCTGTGTGACCTAGATTACGCGGACGACGTTGTCTGTTTGTTCGAATGCACGGAACATGCTCAACGTGCACTAGGTAGACTCGCAAAAGTTGTAGCTGCATTCGGCATGTGCTTTGCACCTTCAAAGTGCAAGGTGATGTTACAAGACTGGATGTCAACAATTCCGAGCTTGATGCTCGATGGGGAGGTGCTGTCAGTTGTGGACCACTTCACCTACCTCGGCAGCGGCGTGACGACGGATGGGAGCACGGTAGTAGGGGTGAGCACGTGAATATCCAAGGCTGGAGCGGCGTACGCTGGACTGAAGCACTTGTGGTGTCGATCTGATATTTCACTGAAGTTGGAAGGTCGTGTATACTGTGTCGCAGTGCGTTCAGTTTTGTTGTATGGTTGCGAGACTTGGAGTCTGCGTGCTGAAGATATTCGTCGTCTCGAGGTTTTCGACCACCGATGTTTGCGTGGTATCGGTAAGATTGGGTGGAGTAGCCGAATGATTGATGATAAGGTCAGAAATCGAGTATTTGGTACTAATTCGGAGAATGTTTTGTCACAGCGTATCCAACTTAGTAGACTTCGTTGGTTGGGACATGTTTTAGGTATGGAAAACACACGTGTACCATACCGTGTCCTATTCTCCGTTCCTCCTAGGGAGTGGAAAAGACCACGTGGAGGTCAACAAATGACGTGGCGGCGAGGAATGAGAAAATGTACAGCAGACTTAGGAAAAGTAGGTGCTTCTTGTCTTCGTGGTTGGGGTCCAAAAGATCCGTCTACCAGTTGGCTGAAGACACTGAAGGATATGGCTGCGAACCGCGAACAGTTGCGATCGTGTTGTCACTTTCTATCGAATCAGAATGACTGACCGATGTGTGTTTATACAGTTAGACTGTGTATTCTGTGTGTTGGCTACTAGGGCATTCTTTCCTTATGTCACACATGTTGGTCCAGTCCCTGTCCATCTTGTATATTCATACATTCTAATTCTGCGTGCAAGATGGTTAGAAAGGCAGTGGTCAGTGGGGCTTTCCTTACTGTTTAACGCTGTACGATGATGATGGGGAGAACAAGAAACAATCCAATTTCGGTAAAATAGGTACGGCAATGGGCTAGGCACTGGATTTGATGAAATTAGTGGGCCGTCCATGGGGCGACTGAAGGTACGTGGGATCTAGTCGCCAGGTGATGAGCAGGAAGAAGGAACTGCCCCCAGTTAGGCGTTGTTGCATAGAAGGTGTACAGAAGTAAAGCATTATCTGGGGCTGAAATGAATACAAACCTTGCCTACAGCAGGTGAGGCGAAGAAACTGCGAAAGACTTAGTAGCTGGGACAAATGGGAATCGGATCAGAATTCATATATTGTGAAGAAAAAGAATGACGTTAGATGGTAAATAAAAGATGAACGATTGGAGAAACACTTGGCGGCCTAGGGAAGAAGCGATTGAACAGGAAAATCCGAGTTTCAATCACATCAGCTGGAAGTAGCGGCTAAAATAGTTCAGGTATGTGGCGACAGATTGGTGGATGTAGGTCTAGACACCAGCTTTGAGTTGAGTAACAAAGTAAACGAAAGGGATTTACATTTCATACAAAAATGAAGCAAGAGGAGAAAAAGACCAGACAATGTGGTGCACATAATGTTGGTGTTCAAAACGCAAATGTTGATAAGTGGGTACTTGGTATAGGGAGCGTTCAAATGTAGGTGTATTCGAGCGAGTTGTTGTTTAGTAGGTAAATGTGATTGCACAAGAATAAACCGGCAATCTAACTCCGGGGTTTGTAGCGGTGAACTACATGGGGCTCGATTGGAAAAGACGATGTTACGGCAGCGACTGAACCTTCCTTCCACAAAGAGATGGTTGTGTTCGCTTTATTCTGTTATACCAAATATTCAAGGTTGTCACTTATCTGAAAAGATCCGCGCCCGTGCGCTTGCTCGAGTCCGTAGCGCGAATAATTTCTTTAATTTGTTTTCTCACTCGGAGTAAGCAGCGTAGGCGAATTAGATGGTAATTCATTTAACATCGAGGAATGATACTAATTAGTCAGTTGTCTGCAATTCATTATTTTCCCTCCAACAGCGTGAATGTGGCCTCTCTGACGCAGTCTGAAATCCGTGATATTATCCTGGGCATGGAGATATCAGCTCCATCACAACAGCGTCAACAAATCGCCGAAATTGAGAAACAAGCCAAAGAGCAGTCCCAATTGACAGCCACCACGACGAGGACAGTGAATAAACATGGTGATGAGATTATATCCACCACCACATCAAATTACGAAACCTTGCACTTTAGCAGCAAAACCGAATGGCGTATCCGAGCCATTTCTGCCACTAACCTCTACCTGCGGACAAACAATATCTACGTCAGCTCAGACGATATCAAAGAAAACGGATACACATACATTTTGCCGAAGAATATCCTGAAAAAGTTCATCACCATTTCGGATCTTCGAACTCAGGTTGGTTGACCTACCAGTTGACTTTTGATCACCTCTGTTTTCAAACTCAAGCATTTTTGTTGGTGTTGTTGTTGCGTACGCCCTTCGTTGTTTCGTTTTGTTGTGTTGCTCATCTATCGTTTTCTTCTTCCATTCGCCTATTCCAGATCGCTGGTTACATGTACGGCGTTTCACCTCCGGATAATTCACAAATTAAGGAAATCCGATGTATCGTGATGCCACCACAGTGGGGCACTCACCAGACAGTACATTTGCCCAACGGTCTGCCGCAGGACGATTATCTCCGCGAAATGGAACCTTTAGGTTGGATTCATACGCAACCGAATGAGCTGCCACAGTTATCACCTCAGGTGAGTATCCTTTCTTTTTTACCAGTATCATGGATGATCACCTAAAAGAAGCAAACCCCGTCTTTTTGCCCGTGGTCTTTCATAATTTCTATCCACTCCCCTTTTACAGGATATCACCACTCATGCGAAGATATTTTCCGATCAGGATGGAGAAAAAACTATCGTGATAACTTGCAGTTTCACACCCGGTTCTGTTTCTTTGTGTGCGTACAAACTCACTCCTGGCGGTTACGAATGGGGTCGACAAAATACCGACAAGGGGAATAACCCGAAGGGTTACTTACCCAGTCACTACGAGCGTGTGCAGATGTTGCTGTCCGATCGATTCCTCGGCTTCTTCATGGTACCTCCTCAAAGCTCATGGAACTATAATTTCATGGGTAAGTCAGTACAGCGAAAACCTGGGGCCGGTAGACGGATAAATGTTTATCCATTTGTTTACTAGAAATTAATCTTGGACAACTCGTTCGATTTGTACCATGGACAACGTGTGTCTATAGAGATATAATGTGCGATCCACCTATTCTTCCACATTATCCGGCGTTTTTAGCCTGATTTCTTCACAACCAGTGTGTCTGTCTGACCATAGCCGAATAAAGCTACCAAGACGCCGAGACTCAGCTGCCAACAACTTTCATTTGTCTCTGACTCAACATTCGAGTTCTTTTTTTAGTCTATGCTTGCGCAAGAGTCCAGTGGTCTAGGCGCATTCCTCATAACCTCCAAGTCCATTGCACCATCTGAGAGGACCGGCAACGGTGAACCTGTGGTTTGGATTGGTGAACTACATTAGGTCCTATTAGATCTGATGAAGTCGCGAGCCGGACGACGGCGGATCACCTTTATGACTCGTGTGACCGGTCTTGAGGTATTCCACTGAGATATTGGTAATAAATGTATCGAATTAACTTAATCCCTTGATAATAGTGTTTCACGTTTCAGCAGTTTATCATCTCTATTTACGAGATTTTCGGTGTGGTTGATTACGAAATTTGCTGTTGTCCTGAATTTGTTGGATTTGAGGTTTCGGGGATTTTTTTATGTACCGCTCTGATTCTAGCAATTTAGTAATTATTTTTTATAAACTTTTTGTATTCCAGGTGTGCGACATGACCCGAACATGAAATACGAGCTACAACCGCTCAAACCGAAGAAGTTTTATCATCGTATACATCGCCCCTCTCATTTCCTAAACTTTACCTCTATTGAGGAAAATGAGTTAACCTCGGCAGATCGTGATAATCCGCTTGCTTGAGCTGTTTTCTACCATTGTATTCATTGTAACATTGATGACTGTGGTGGTATTTTGGCACTTGTACACTTCATTATAACCTTAAAAAACAAGCAGTCATACTTCTTATTTTATTCTGAAAACTAGTGCCAAAATTTATTTATAGCATATTGGCCACAAAACTGACACGATCGCAATTGCTACGCATTCATCCTATTGCTTTAGGTCTATTCACGAAGTTTCTAATGGGATTCTCGTTCGTAGTTATTTTCTTGGACGTATTCCACAGCAGTTAACTTGATGTGAGAGAACGTCGAAGACTTGACTTGACTCCGTTGGTTTCATCGTTCGGTGTTGGACGATAGACAAAAGTCAAATTAGCAGTCAGCTGGTGACAGCTGACGTGCATTATTTTCTAAGCGCAGCACCTATGTGCACTTCCACATCTTCCGATCTGAACCGCTTTTACTGGTAATTGGGGTGCGATTGTACACGTTTTTACTGATCCGCCACAGACAGTCGAGGCAAACACACTACAGATCCAATGATGTCTAAAACAGCAAGTGATTAAATCCGCCACACCATCGCTTAGTAGTGGACTAATTGTCTAAATAATTTTACAGAAGAGAAGTCAGGATCACAATATTGCACGATTTATGTCCAGGAGGATTTCGCCGTGTCCCTACACAGTGCATACTACAGACAAGTGTTAGCGTGATGGTATATATTGATATATATATATATATATATATATATATATATATATATATGTCTGTCTCAACATGATAAACATAATGTCACATACAGTTCTTTCTGTTTGCATAGAATTGGTTTCTATTGTACAATTGTTATCTTTTCAGTCAATCTGTTAACCGCCCGAAACGCTTTTTCTTTCCCAATTTGGTGTTGCGTCCTTAGTAAATGTTGAGCTGTTGATGATAGCGGTGTCTTATCCATTCGTCGATCGTCGGTGTTTGGCATCTTAAGGCCAGTTGCACGGTAAACTCAGTTGGGAATATGTTCCGGAATCCCATAACGTAACTGCCTCTGCTCGAGCAACGTAGGGGACTCCACACCCACATTCCAACTGGTATATCACGTGTGAAGTGGTGTGCAGATATAGGCGTTCTGTAATCGGCGGAATTGATGTGCCTTTCGTGGGATAAATGATTTTAAGTTGGGCGGCACAGTAAGTTCGTGCAACAGCTGACCATAATCGTCTTTCCAGCATTTAAGTGACGTCATCACCCTTGAATGGGAGACAAATTGTGACCACTCGTGGTATTGATGTAGTGTTCGATTTCATAGGCGTTGTGATACTGTCTGTCGATGAGTGCGTCCGGATATCCGCTGGTTTGCATCGCCTTTCGGATCAGACTGAGTTCATCAGCGACTGTGTCATCCGTACATATTCGTCTAATTCGGTTGAAAAGGGTGCAAACTAGATCGCGCTCGTAGGATGTAGGCGCATAGCTTGCAAAACGTAAATATTGACCCGTCCACATTTTGTGGCTGACTAACCTTGAGATTGACCCATCGGGTCTCCGTGTTAGTTTGATATTCAAAAAGTTTAAGACGTTGTTCATTTCGGTTTCGGTGGTGAAATCGATGTAAGGATCTAGTTTGTTTAGCTCTAGGATATCTTCCGCCTGTTGTTTGTTGTCGGCTATGACCAGGGTGTCGTCGATAAAAAATATCGCAAAATATACCAAAGCGGGGCTCAACACGAAGAGGAACTTGGCCCGAAGGGTTAGTTGAGAGAGCGATTATAGGATGTGATAGACGGATCAGAGAAGTTGCAACGCATACAGTCAACGGTGTTCACCGGAAGGTTATACGGCAATTATGTCTTCCTAAATCGGACTTATGCTCATGAATGTGGTTCGTGACATTCCCCCACCCCGTAGGCAGTGTTCGATACTGTTCGCAGTTAGAGTTTGTGCTTCTCCTTTTGTGTTTAGTTACTCACGAGTAGTGGGTGCGCACGTCGTGAACCTCGGACGTGCGTAATGTATTCTCTGTTTCTAAGGTGTCATATTGGTTATTGCTCACGTTTAGCGGTGCCTGCTACATGAACAATTAACGTATTTACTTGTGGCTTTGTTTTCCCAAAGGTTTGCATTTCTACCGCAAGATAGTCCCTCTGAGTGTTTCATTTGTACAGCCATATGGAGGTTTTAAGTCTCAACCTTAACGTTTCTGTCACAGCACCCCACCGTTGACCATCACGCATCAGCGGCATTAACGGATTTAGTGCCGGATTTGTCCATTCGTGTTGGCACGTGCTTTCGTTTTCCCGACGGATTTATTAACAACTCTCGTATTGCAACTATTCAGGTCTGGTCACACGACTTGCGGCTTGGGCTAAAAAACGTCCAGTTTCTTGCACTGCGAGCTCAAGGAGCTCCCGCCGTGCTGCGACTTTTAGGTATCCAATATAATTCGGTATTTATGGTGGCTGAGGAGAAAGGAAAGAAGCAGGCTCGCCCCCGGGAACAACAACCTCACAATAATAGGTTCAGCGCCACAACTCACTGCTGTCCTCACGTGAGACATGCCACGAATCCTCGAGTAATGTAAGAATGTAATTAGGGAGTGATAATTAGTAGGATGCTATGGGGGCTGTGGTAGAGATAGGTACAAAAAGGAAACACGAGTGATGAGAGGGAAGAAATAAAGACGAAAAGATGAGAATAAGACAGTTACTTAGTGTGGGAATGCCCCTGCCCAGCACGCATCCAGTTTGTGATTGAAAGCAACGACCGAGGTTGCTGTCACTACGTGTGGAAGCAACTTGTAAGGAAGTCCCCAAGTGGTGCGTTAGAGTCATCTTACATATAGAAAGAATTGCGCCGGCCTGTCTAGACACCGTTGTTCTCAAGTTGAGAAGCGCCCTGTTTGCTCTAATCGCTGCTGACGTACACTGCTCAACGGGTTCGCAGCTCTCGTGCGCAGGCATACCTGATGCGCCCTAATGGTGCGCTCGCGGGCTCTCACATTGCAGCAACGACGAGACTGCACCTTGACGTGGTGTGATGGCTTGCGCACCTCAATGACCCAAAAAGCTATACAAGATGTCTTCTTTACGCCGGAGATCCAATCATACCCGATAGGTCAATGGGTGGAGGTCAGACAAGGTCCAGTCTCCTGGTCCTCAAGGTTGGGGGTCGATTTGAGCTGGCAACTCAATCGGCAAAATCAGTGGAAGAATAATTGATCCAAGCAAATGGGCTTCCACTAAGCCATCCCGCTGCCTTGCGGATAGGTTCTTGTTAGAACTAAAGGCTTTGGATGAGAACCCTAATCGTTCTCCTGCTTTGCGGTTGGACACCCTAGCAGTACCCGTCCAACATCTCCCATGAACTGCACGAATAGAAAGAATCCCATACTGCATCGGTCGTCGCACAGGATAATCAGGACCGCGCTGCCCATTGCATCGAGCGGGGTGGGTAGTGATAAGTGGGTTACTGTTCAGAGTTCCCCTTCTTTTATTCAGCCTTTGTCTTCTGCTTCAGGTAACAGTCAGAGACACCGGTGGACGGCGTACCCATATCAGTGAAACGATTTGCGATAGGAATGGAGAACCCATCCATAGCAAACAGCAAAGTCTTGACCGTTGGGCCGAATACTTCAAGGAACAGTTTAGCTGGCCGCACGCCAGTGTATTTACTCTTGTGTCAACAACTGGGACTCCTCGGGTGGTATCACTTGAGCCCTCATCGGAAGTAGAAGTTGAGTCATGCATTCGATGACTAAAGCGAGGGAAAGCGGTCGGTCACGACGAACGCCCCCCAGTTCTTTTCAAACTGGGTGGAAGTGTTTTGATAAAATCACCCACCGCTTTGCTCCGTGACATTTGGAACGCGGGGTGTATTCCATTTAGATCGAGCGAGTCGTTGATTGTTTTCATCTTCAAGAAGGGAATACGCAATGACGTAGTAATCATCGTGGGATTAGCCTAATTCCGATAGTCACCACAGTATTAGCCTCGATTCTACTGCACCGTCTTACACCGGCTCGCGAGAGGAATACCCGCGAACAGCAGACTGGATTCCGCCGAGGTCGAGGATGAATCAACCAGGTTTTTACTCTTCGCCGACTACTTGAAACGCGTCATGCGCACTGCCGACCGACAATAATTATTTTCTTAGACTTGAAAGTTTGTGCAACAGCTGACCATAATCGTCTTTCCAGCATTTAAGTGACGTCATCACCCTTGAATGGGAGACAAATTGTGACCACTCGTGGTATTGATGTAGTGTTCGATTTCATAGGCGTTGTGATACTGTCTGTCGATGAGTGCGTCCGGATATCCGCTGGTTTGCATCGCCTTTCGGATCAGACTGAGTTCATCAGCGACTGTGTCATCCGTACATATTCGTCTAATTCGGTTGAAAAGGGTGCAAACTAGATCGCGCTCGTAGGATGTAGGCGCATAGCTTGCAAAACGTAAATATTGACCCGTCCACATTTTGTGGCTGACTAACCTTGAGATTGACCCATCGGGTCTCCGTGTTAGTTTGATATTCAAAAAGTTTAAGACGTTGTTCATTTCGGTTTCGGTGGTGAAATCGATGTAAGGATCTAGTTTGTTTAGCTCTAGGATATCTTCCGCCTGTTGTTTGTTGTCGGCTATGACCAGGGTGTCGTCGATAAAAAATATCGCAAAATATACCAAAGCGGGGCTCAACACGAAGAGGAACTTGGCCCGAAGGGTTAGTTGAGAGAGCGATTATAGGATGTGATAGACGGATCAGAGAAGTTGCAACGCATACAGTCAACGGTGTTCACCGGAAGGTTATACGGCAATTATGTCTTCCTAAATCGGACTTATGCTCATGAATGTGGTTCGTGACATTCCCCCACCCCGTAGGCAGTGTTCGATACTGTTCGCAGTTAGAGTTTGTGCTTCTCCTTTTGTGTTTAGTTACTCACGAGTAGTGGGTGCGCACGTCGTGAACCTCGGACGTGCGTAATGTATTCTCTGTTTCTAAGGTGTCATATTGGTTATTGCTCACGTTTAGCGGTGCCTGCTACATGAACAATTAACGTATTTACTTGTGGCTTTGTTTTCCCAAAGGTTTGCATTTCTACCGCAAGATAGTCCCTCTGAGTGTTTCATTTGTACAGCCATATGGAGGTTTTAAGTCTCAACCTTAACGTTTCTGTCACAGCACCCCACCGTTGACCATCACGCATCAGCGGCATTAACGGATTTAGTGCCGGATTTGTCCATTCGTGTTGGCACGTGCTTTCGTTTTCCCGACGGATTTATTAACAACTCTCGTATTGCAACTATTCAGGTCTGGTCACACGACTTGCGGCTTGGGCTAAAAAACGTCCAGTTTCTTGCACTGCGAGCTCAAGGAGCTCCCGCCGTGCTGCGACTTTTAGGTATCCAATATAATTCGGTATTTATGGTGGCTGAGGAGAAAGGAAAGAAGCAGGCTCGCCCCCGGGAACAACAACCTCACAATAATAGGTTCAGCGCCACAACTCACTGCTGTCCTCACGTGAGACATGCCACGAATCCTCGAGTAATGTAAGAATGTAATTAGGGAGTGATAATTAGTAGGATGCTATGGGGGCTGTGGTAGAGATAGGTACAAAAAGGAAACACGAGTGATGAGAGGGAAGAAATAAAGACGAAAAGATGAGAATAAGACAGTTACTTAGTGTGGGAATGCCCCTGCCCAGCACGCATCCAGTTTGTGATTGAAAGCAACGACCGAGGTTGCTGTCACTACGTGTGGAAGCAACTTGTAAGGAAGTCCCCAAGTGGTGCGTTAGAGTCATCTTACATATAGAAAGAATTGCGCCGGCCTGTCTAGACACCGTTGTTCTCAAGTTGAGAAGCGCCCTGTTTGCTCTAATCGCTGCTGACGTACACTGCTCAACGGGTTCGCAGCTCTCGTGCGCAGGCATACCTGATGCGCCCTAATGGTGCGCTCGCGGGCTCTCACATTGCAGCAACGACGAGACTGCACCTTGACGTGGTGTGATGGCTTGCGCACCTCAATGACCCAAAAAGCTATACAAGATGTCTTCTTTACGCCGGAGATCCAATCATACCCGATAGGTCAATGGGTGGAGGTCAGACAAGGTCCAGTCTCCTGGTCCTCAAGGTTGGGGGTCGATTTGAGCCGGCAACTCAATCGGCAAAATCAGTGGAAGAATAATTGATCCAAGCAAATGGGCTTCCACTAAGCCATCCCGCTGCCTTGCGGATAGGTTCTTGTTAGAACTAAAGGCTTTGGATGAGAACCCTAATCGTTCTCCTGCTTTGCGGTTGGACACCCTAGCAGTACCCGTCCAACATCTCCCATGAACTGCACGAATAGAAAGAATCCCATACTGCATCGGTCGTCGCACAGGATAATCAGGACCGCGCTGCCCATTGCATCGAGCGGGGTGGGTAGTGATAAGTGGGTTACTGTTCAGAGTTCCCCTTCTTTTATTCAGCCTTTGTCTTCTGCTTCAGGTAACAGTCAGAGACACCGGTGGACGGCGTACCCATATCAGTGAAACGATTTGCGATAGGAATGGAGAACCCATCCATAGCAAACAGCAAAGTCTTGACCGTTGGGCCGAATACTTCAAGGAACAGTTTAGCTGGCCGCACGCCAGTGTATTTACTCTTGTGTCAACAACTGGGACTCCTCGGGTGGTATCACTTGAGCCCTCATCGGAAGTAGAAGTTGAGTCATGCATTCGATGACTAAAGCGAGGGAAAGCGGTCGGTCACGACGAACGCCCCCCAGTTCTTTTCAAACTGGGTGGAAGTGTTTTGATAAAATCACCCACCGCTTTGCTCCGTGACATTTGGAACGCGGGGTGTATTCCATTTAGATCGAGCGAGTCGTTGATTGTTTTCATCTTCAAGAAGGGAATACGCAATGACGTAGTAATCATCGTGGGATTAGCCTAATTCCGATAGTCACCACAGTATTAGCCTCGATTCTACTGCACCGTCTTACACCGGCTCGCGAGAGGAATACCCGCGAACAGCAGACTGGATTCCGCCGAGGTCGAGGATGAATCAACCAGGTTTTTACTCTTCGCCGACTACTTGAAACGCGTCATGCGCACTGCCGACCGACAATAATTATTTTCTTAGACTTGAAAGTTTGTGCAACAGCTGACCATAATCGTCTTTCCAGCATTTAAGTGACGTCATCACCCTTGAATGGGAGACAAATTGTGACCACTCGTGGTATTGATGTAGTGTTCGATTTCATAGGCGTTGTGATACTGTCTGTCGATGAGTGCGTCCGGATATCCGCTGGTTTGCATCGCCTTTCGGATCAGACTGAGTTCATCAGCGACTGTGTCATCCGTACATATTCGTCTAATTCGGTTGAAAAGGGTGCAAACTAGATCGCGCTCGTAGGATGTAGGCGCATAGCTTGCAAAACGTAAATATTGACCCGTCCACATTTTGTGGCTGACTAACCTTGAGATTGACCCATCGGGTCTCCGTGTTAGTTTGATATTCAAAAAGTTTAAGACGTTGTTCATTTCGGTTTCGGTGGTGAAATCGATGTAAGGATCTAGTTTGTTTAGCTCTAGGATATCTTCCGCCTGTTGTTTGTTGTCGGCTATGACCAGGGTGTCGTCGATAAAAAATATCGCAAAATATACCAAAGCGGGGCTCAACACGAAGAGGAACTTGGCCCGAAGGGTTAGTTGAGAGAGCGATTATAGGATGTGATAGACGGATCAGAGAAGTTGCAACGCATACAGTCAACGGTGTTCACCGGAAGGTTATACGGCAATTATGTCTTCCTAAATCGGACTTATGCTCATGAATGTGGTTCGTGACATTCCCCCACCCCGTAGGCAGTGTTCGATACTGTTCGCAGTTAGAGTTTGTGCTTCTCCTTTTGTGTTTAGTTACTCACGAGTAGTGGGTGCGCACGTCGTGAACCTCGGACGTGCGTAATGTATTCTCTGTTTCTAAGGTGTCATATTGGTTATTGCTCACGTTTAGCGGTGCCTGCTACATGAACAATTAACGTATTTACTTGTGGCTTTGTTTTCCCAAAGGTTTGCATTTCTACCGCAAGATAGTCCCTCTGAGTGTTTCATTTGTACAGCCATATGGAGGTTTTAAGTCTCAACCTTAACGTTTCTGTCACAGCACCCCACCGTTGACCATCACGCATCAGCGGCATTAACGGATTTAGTGCCGGATTTGTCCATTCGTGTTGGCACGTGCTTTCGTTTTCCCGACGGATTTATTAACAACTCTCGTATTGCAACTATTCAGGTCTGGTCACACGACTTGCGGCTTGGGCTAAAAAACGTCCAGTTTCTTGCACTGCGAGCTCAAGGAGCTCCCGCCGTGCTGCGACTTTTAGGTATCCAATATAATTCGGTATTTATGGTGGCTGAGGAGAAAGGAAAGAAGCAGGCTCGCCCCCGGGAACAACAACCTCACAATAATAGGTTCAGCGCCACAACTCACTGCTGTCCTCACGTGAGACATGCCACGAATCCTCGAGTAATGTAAGAATGTAATTAGGGAGTGATAATTAGTAGGATGCTATGGGGGCTGTGGTAGAGATAGGTACAAAAAGGAAACACGAGTGATGAGAGGGAAGAAATAAAGACGAAAAGATGAGAATAAGACAGTTACTTAGTGTGGGAATGCCCCTGCCCAGCACGCATCCAGTTTGTGATTGAAAGCAACGACCGAGGTTGCTGTCACTACGTGTGGAAGCAACTTGTAAGGAAGTCCCCAAGTGGTGCGTTAGAGTCATCTTACATATAGAAAGAATTGCGCCGGCCTGTCTAGACACCGTTGTTCTCAAGTTGAGAAGCGCCCTGTTTGCTCTAATCGCTGCTGACGTACACTGCTCAACGGGTTCGCAGCTCTCGTGCGCAGGCATACCTGATGCGCCCTAATGGTGCGCTCGCGGGCTCTCACATTGCAGCAACGACGAGACTGCACCTTGACGTGGTGTGATGGCTTGCGCACCTCAATGACCCAAAAAGCTATACAAGATGTCTTCTTTACGCCGGAGATCCAATCATACCCGATAGGTCAATGGGTGGAGGTCAGACAAGGTCCAGTCTCCTGGTCCTCAAGGTTGGGGGTCGATTTGAGCTGGCAACTCAATCGGCAAAATCAGTGGAAGAATAATTGATCCAAGCAAATGGGCTTCCACTAAGCCATCCCGCTGCCTTGCGGATAGGTTCTTGTTAGAACTAAAGGCTTTGGATGAGAACCCTAATCGTTCTCCTGCTTTGCGGTTGGACACCCTAGCAGTACCCGTCCAACATCTCCCATGAACTGCACGAATAGAAAGAATCCCATACTGCATCGGTCGTCGCACAGGATAATCAGGACCGCGCTGCCCATTGCATCGAGCGGGGTGGGTAGTGATAAGTGGGTTACTGTTCAGAGTTCCCCCTCTTTTATTCAGCCTTTGTCTTCTGCTTCAGGTAACAGTCAGAGACACCGGTGGACGGCGTACCCATATCAGTGAAACGATTTGCGATAGGAATGGAGAACCCATCCATAGCAAACAGCAAAGTCTTGACCGTTGGGCCGAATACTTCAAGGAACAGTTTAGCTGGCCGCACGCCAGTGTATTTACTCTTGTGTCAACAACTGGGACTCCTCGGGTGGTATCACTTGAGCCCTCATCGGAAGTAGAAGTTGAGTCATGCATTCGATGACTAAAGCGAGGGAAAGCGGTCGGTCACGACGAACGCCCCCCAGTTCTTTTCAAACTGGGTGGAAGTGTTTTGATAAAATCACCCACCGCTTTGCTCCGTGACATTTGGAACGCGGGGTGTATTCCATTTAGATCGAGCGAGTCGTTGATTGTTTTCATCTTCAAGAAGGGAATACGCAATGACGTAGTAATCATCGTGGGATTAGCCTAATTCCGATAGTCACCACAGTATTAGCCTCGATTCTACTGCACCGTCTTACACCGGCTCGCGAGAGGAATACCCGCGAACAGCAGACTGGATTCCGCCGAGGTCGAGGATGAATCAACCAGGTTTTTACTCTTCGCCGACTACTTGAAACGCGTCATGCGCACTGCCGACCGACAATAATTATTTTCTTAGACTTGAAAGTTTGTGCAACAGCTGACCATAATCGTCTTTCCAGCATTTAAGTGACGTCATCACCCTTGAATGGGAGACAAATTGTGACCACTCGTGGTATTGATGTAGTGTTCGATTTCATAGGCGTTGTGATACTGTCTGTCGATGAGTGCGTCCGGATATCCGCTGGTTTGCATCGCCTTTCGGATCAGACTGAGTTCATCAGCGACTGTGTCATCCGTACATATTCGTCTAATTCGGTTGAAAAGGGTGCAAACTAGATCGCGCTCGTAGGATGTAGGCGCATAGCCTGCAAAACGTAAATATTGACCCGTCCACATTTTGTGGCTGACTAACCTTGAGATTGACCCATCGGGTCTCCGTGTTAGTTTGATATTCAAAAAGTTTAAGACGTTGTTCATTTCGGTTTCGGTAGTGAAATCGATGTAAGGATCTAGTTTGTTTAGCTCTAGGATATCTTCCGCCTGTTGTTTGTTGTCGGCTATGACCAGGGTGTCGTCGATAAAAAATATCGCAAAATATACCAAAGCGGGGCTCAACACGAAGAGGAACTTGGCCCGAAGGGTTAGTTGAGAGAGCGATTATAGGATGTGATAGACGGATCAGAGAAGTTGCAACGCATACAGTCAACGGTGTTCACCGGAAGGTTATACGGCAATTATGTCTTCCTAAATCGGACTTATGCTCATGAATGTGGTTCGTGACATTCCCCCACCCCGTAGGCAGTGTTCGATACTGTTCGCAGTTAGAGTTTGTGCTTCTCCTTTTGTGTTTAGTTACTCACGAGTAGTGGGTGCGCACGTCGTGAACCTCGGACGTGCGTAATGTATTCTCTGTTTCTAAGGTGTCATATTGGTTATTGCTCACGTTTAGCGGTGCCTGCTACATGAACAATTAACGTATTTACTTGTGGCTTTGTTTTCCCAAAGGTTTGCATTTCTACCGCAAGATAGTCCCTCTGAGTGTTTCATTTGTACAGCCATATGGAGGTTTTAAGTCTCAACCTTAACGTTTCTGTCACAGCACCCCACCGTTGACCATCACGCATCAGCGGCATTAACGGATTTAGTGCCGGATTTGTCCATTCGTGTTGGCACGTGCTTTCGTTTTCCCGACGGATTTATTAACAACTCTCGTATTGCAACTATTCAGGTCTGGTCACACGACTTGCGGCTTGGGCTAAAAAACGTCCAGTTTCTTGCACTGCGAGCTCAAGGAGCTCCCGCCGTGCTGCGACTTTTAGGTATCCAATATAATTCGGTATTTATGGTGGCTGAGGAGAAAGGAAAGAAGCAGGCTCGCCCCCGGGAACAACAACCTCACAATAATAGGTTCAGCGCCACAACTCACTGCTGTCCTCACGTGAGACATGCCACGAATCCTCGAGTAATGTAAGAATGTAATTAGGGAGTGATAATTAGTAGGATGCTATGGGGGCTGTGGTAGAGATAGGTACAAAAAGGAAACACGAGTGATGAGAGGGAAGAAATAAAGACGAAAAGATGAGAATAAGACAGTTACTTAGTGTGGGAATGCCCCTGCCCAGCACGCATCCAGTTTGTGATTGAAAGCAACGACCGAGGTTGCTGTCACTACGTGTGGAAGCAACTTGTAAGGAAGTCCCCAAGTGGTGCGTTAGAGTCATCTTACATATAGAAAGAATTGCGCCGGCCTGTCTAGACACCGTTGTTCTCAAGTTGAGAAGCGCCCTGTTTGCTCTAATCGCTGCTGACGTACACTGCTCAACGGGTTCGCAGCTCTCGTGCGCAGGCATACCTGATGCGCCCTAATGGTGCGCTCGCGGGCTCTCACATTGCAGCAACGACGAGACTGCACCTTGACGTGGTGTGATGGCTTGCGCACCTCAATGACCCAAAAAGCTATACAAGATGTCTTCTTTACGCCGGAGATCCAATCATACCCGATAGGTCAATGGGTGGAGGTCAGACAAGGTCCAGTCTCCTGGTCCTCAAGGTTGGGGGTCGATTTGAGCTGGCAACTCAATCGGCAAAATCAGTGGAAGAATAATTGATCCAAGCAAATGGGCTTCCACTAAGCCATCCCGCTGCCTTGCGGATAGGTTCTTGTTAGAACTAAAGGCTTTGGATGAGAACCCTAATCGTTCTCCTGCTTTGCGGTTGGACACCCTAGCAGTACCCGTCCAACATCTCCCATGAACTGCACGAATAGAAAGAATCCCATACTGCATCGGTCGTCGCACAGGATAATCAGGACCGCGCTGCCCATTGCATCGAGCGGGGTGGGTAGTGATAAGTGGGTTACTGTTCAGAGTTCCCCCTCTTTTATTCAGCCTTTGTCTTCTGCTTCAGGTAACAGTCAGAGACACCGGTGGACGGCGTACCCATATCAGTGAAACGATTTGCGATAGGAATGGAGAACCCATCCATAGCAAACAGCAAAGTCTTGACCGTTGGGCCGAATACTTCAAGGAACAGTTTAGCTGGCCGCACGCCAGTGTATTTACTCTTGTGTCAACAACTGGGACTCCTCGGGTGGTATCACTTGAGCCCTCATCGGAAGTAGAAGTTGAGTCATGCATTCGATGACTAAAGCGAGGGAAAGCGGTCGGTCACGACGAACGCCCCCCAGTTCTTTTCAAACTGGGTGGAAGTGTTTTGATAAAATCACCCACCGCTTTGCTCCGTGACATTTGGAACGCGGGGTGTATTCCATTTAGATCGAGCGAGTCGTTGATTGTTTTCATCTTCAAGAAGGGAATACGCAATGACGTAGTAATCATCGTGGGATTAGCCTAATTCCGATAGTCACCACAGTATTAGCCTCGATTCTACTGCACCGTCTTACACCGGCTCGCGAGAGGAATACCCGCGAACAGCAGACTGGATTCCGCCGAGGTCGAGGATGAATCAACCAGGTTTTTACTCTTCGCCGACTACTTGAAACGCGTCATGCGCACTGCCGACCGACAATAATTATTTTCTTAGACTTGAAAGTTTGTGCAACAGCTGACCATAATCGTCTTTCCAGCATTTAAGTGACGTCATCACCCTTGAATGGGAGACAAATTGTGACCACTCGTGGTATTGATGTAGTGTTCGATTTCATAGGCGTTGTGATACTGTCTGTCGATGAGTGCGTCCGGATATCCGCTGGTTTGCATCGCCTTTCGGATCAGACTGAGTTCATCAGCGACTGTGTCATCCGTACATATTCGTCTAATTCGGTTGAAAAGGGTGCAAACTAGATCGCGCTCGTAGGATGTAGGCGCATAGCTTGCAAAACGTAAATATTGACCCGTCCACATTTTGTGGCTGACTAACCTTGAGATTGACCCATCGGGTCTCCGTGTTAGTTTGATATTCAAAAAGTTTAAGACGTTGTTCATTTCGGTTTCGGTGGTGAAATCGATGTAAGGATCTAGTTTGTTTAGCTCTAGGATATCTTCCGCCTGTTGTTTGTTGTCGGCTATGACCAGGGTGTCGTCGATAAAAAATATCGCAAAATATACCAAAGCGGGGCTCAACACGAAGAGGAACTTGGCCCGAAGGGTTAGTTGAGAGAGCGATTATAGGATGTGATAGACGGATCAGAGAAGTTGCAACGCATACAGTCAACGGTGTTCACCGGAAGGTTATACGGCAATTATGTCTTCCTAAATCGGACTTATGCTCATGAATGTGGTTCGTGACATTCCCCCACCCCGTAGGCAGTGTTCGATACTGTTCGCAGTTAGAGTTTGTGCTTCTCCTTTTGTGTTTAGTTACTCACGAGTAGTGGGTGCGCACGTCGTGAACCTCGGACGTGCGTAATGTATTCTCTGTTTCTAAGGTGTCATATTGGTTATTGCTCACGTTTAGCGGTGCCTGCTACATGAACAATTAACGTATTTACTTGTGGCTTTGTTTTCCCAAAGGTTTGCATTTCTACCGCAAGATAGTCCCTCTGAGTGTTTCATTTGTACAGCCATATGGAGGTTTTAAGTCTCAACCTTAACGTTTCTGTCACAGCACCCCACCGTTGACCATCACGCATCAGCGGCATTAACGGATTTAGTGCCGGATTTGTCCATTCGTGTTGGCACGTGCTTTCGTTTTCCCGACGGATTTATTAACAACTCTCGTATTGCAACTATTCAGGTCTGGTCACACGACTTGCGGCTTGGGCTAAAAAACGTCCAGTTTCTTGCACTGCGAGCTCAAGGAGCTCCCGCCGTGCTGCGACTTTTAGGTATCCAATATAATTCGGTATTTATGGTGGCTGAGGAGAAAGGAAAGAAGCAAGCTCGCCCCCGGGAACAACAACCTCACAATAATAGGTTCAGCGCCACAACTCACTGCTGTCCTCACGTGAGACATGCCACGAATCCTCGAGTAATGTAAGAATGTAATTAGGGAGTGATAATTAGTAGGATGCTATGGGGGCTGTGGTAGAGATAGGTACAAAAAGGAAACACGAGTGATGAGAGGGAAGAAATAAAGACGAAAAGATGAGAATAAGACAGTTACTTAGTGTGGGAATGCCCCTGCCCAGCACGCATCCAGTTTGTGATTGAAAGCAACGACCGAGGTTGCTGTCACTACGTGTGGAAGCAACTTGTAAGGAAGTCCCCAAGTGGTGCGTTAGAGTCATCTTACATATAGAAAGAATTGCGCCGGCCTGTCTAGACACCGTTGTTCTCAAGTTGAGAAGCGCCCTGTTTGCTCTAATCGCTGCTGACGTACACTGCTCAACGGGTTCGCAGCTCTCGTGCGCAGGCATACCTGATGCGCCCTAATGGTGCGCTCGCGGGCTCTCACATTGCAGCAACGACGAGACTGCACCTTGACGTGGTGTGATGGCTTGCGCACCTCAATGACCCAAAAAGCTATACAAGATGTCTTCTTTACGCCGGAGATCCAATCATACCCGATAGGTCAATGGGTGGAGGTCAGACAAGGTCCAGTCTCCTGGTCCTCAAGGTTGGGGGTCGATTTGAGCTGGCAACTCAATCGGCAAAATCAGTGGAAGAATAATTGATCCAAGCAAATGGGCTTCCACTAAGCCATCCCGCTGCCTTGCGGATAGGTTCTTGTTAGAACTAAAGGCTTTGGATGAGAACCCTAATCGTTCTCCTGCTTTGCGGTTGGACACCCTAGCAGTACCCGTCCAACATCTCCCATGAACTGCACGAATAGAAAGAATCCCATACTGCATCGGTCGTCGCACAGGATAATCAGGACCGCGCTGCCCATTGCATCGAGCGGGGTGGGTAGTGATAAGTGGGTTACTGTTCAGAGTTCCCCCTCTTTTATTCAGCCTTTGTCTTCTGCTTCAGGTAACAGTCAGAGACACCGGTGGACGGCGTACCCATATCAGTGAAACGATTTGCGATAGGAATGGAGAACCCATCCATAGCAAACAGCAAAGTCTTGACCGTTGGGCCGAATACTTCAAGGAACAGTTTAGCTGGCCGCACGCCAGTGTATTTACTCTTGTGTCAACAACTGGGACTCCTCGGGTGGTATCACTTGAGCCCTCATCGGAAGTAGAAGTTGAGTCATGCATTCGATGACTAAAGCGAGGGAAAGCGGTCGGTCACGACGAACGCCCCCCAGTTCTTTTCAAACTGGGTGGAAGTGTTTTGATAAAATCACCCACCGCTTTGCTCCGTGACATTTGGAACGCGGGGTGTATTCCATTTAGATCGAGCGAGTCGTTGATTGTTTTCATCTTCAAGAAGGGAATACGCAATGACGTAGTAATCATCGTGGGATTAGCCTAATTCCGACAGTCACCACAGTATTAGCCTCGATTCTACTGCACCGTCTTACACCGGCTCGCAAGAGGAATACCCGCGAACAGCAGACTGGATTCCGCCGAGGTCGAGGATGAATCAACCAGGTTTTTACTCTTCGCCGACTACTTGAAACGCGTCATGCGCACTGCCGACCGACAATAATTATTTTCTTAGACTTGAAAGGTGCTTCCGATTCAGTTGATCGAGCAACGCTTTTCAGTACTCATCATCGAAAAGGTATGCCGCAGAATTTCGTGAACCTCCTGAGATCGTTGTATTCTCATACTTCTGGCCGTGTTTGAGTTTACGGTGAACTATCCGGTCGGTTCGAAACGACCAGTGGTGTTCGGCAGGGATGCCCTTTGTCACCATTCCTTTTTAACTTCGTCATGGACGAAATGATAGAGAGTGAGCTGCAAAATCTTTCAGGATGTAGGCGTCGAACTAGGTACGTGAATATCCAAGGCTCGAGCGGCGTGCGCTGGACTGAAGCACTTGTGGTGTCGATCTGATATTTCACAACCACGTGGAGGTCAACAGATGACGTGGCAGCGAGGAATGAGAAAATGTACAGCAAACTTAGGAAAAGTAGGTGCTTCACGTCTTCGTGGTTGGGGTCCAAAAGATCCGTCTACCAGTTGGCTGGAGACACCGAAGAATATGGCAACGAACCGCGAGCTGTGGCGATCGTGTTGTCACTTTCTGTCGAATCAGAATGACTGATCGATGTTTGTTTGTACAGTTAGACTGTGTATTCCGTGTGTTGGCTACTAGGGCATTCTTTCCTTTTCCCACCCATGTAGGTCCACTCCCTGTCCATCTTGTATATTCATACATTCTAATTCTGCGTGCAACATGGTTAGAAAGGCAGTGGTCAGTGGGGCTTTCCTTACTGTTTAACGCTGTACGATGATGGAACTCTGGTGTCCACCTTTTGACGGTTAACGACGCCAAGTTTTGCGCTTCTTCAGTTGCGCTTGACGGATCGGTGGTTTTCCCAGTCTTTTGACGTGGCTGACTAGGCGAACTTGTCGGTCAACCTGAGGAGATGGTTCCTGATGATGGTCCGCCCCTCTCACACTCACTGATAGTGCGGGCCCAGTCAACCCTAACTGCTACTTTCCTGATCGCGATGACAACCGAACTCCTAAAACTTCTTCGGATCTTATTTGGCACCCAAGGGGGAGCTCCTTGGGTCAGAAACCTGACAAACGCATGGTCACTTCTCAGCGGGGCGGTGGACTCTAGACCGCTTATTTTCTCCGGGTGCCTGGTGAGCACCAGTTCAAGTACTTTCGGAGTTTGCCCTTCCCTCTCCCATATCGGCTGGCTGACGTGGTATGCTGTCCACCAGCTCGAATAATTGCCTGTTACAGTGCGTTTCAGTCGAGGAAGAAAAGCGTTCCCAACTTATTTTGGGGTAGTTGAAATCCCCCGCTAATCAAATCCTGGATGCCTGTGAGGCAATCGTGGTTAGATACTCGAACGTTCGAAGGTCCCGTTCTGGAGTCGCATTCCAGCTGCGGTATGCGGATACCATATCCATAAGGCTTCCCGGAGACAGTAGGCGGCATAATGAAGCTTGTTTATTTGGAGTATACAGAGCTTCATCCGATTGCCGTTCAAAGCTTTCGTTAACTAACAGTAATGTCCCTTTCACCCTTCTATTCTCTCCGTCTGTCTGGTAGTCGCAATATCCATTGGTGGATATCAGATCCGTGGCTGCACTGGTATAACCATGTCTGCGTTATCGCAATGCAGTCGGCTCCAATTGTTTCAACCTCGAGTTCCTTCCTCTTATTTCCTATGCTGCAAGCGTTGGTGTACGCTACTGTGATCTCCCCCGGGGAGGTACTGTTCCACTCGCCTGTCGGACTTTACTGACTTCTCTCCCTAGCTGGTTCTCGGACTCATCGCCCGATAAGCCTCTCCGTTTCTTGTACTGGATTGGGTTGTTCGGAGGGTGAAGCTGGATCGCTCCTGGTTCTTCTATCCTTATTGTGATGTTCTTGTCCCAGAATGGGTGTGCTGGTCAGCGGAGATACGGGTTGGGGCAGATGATGGGCCACTGCAATTGGTCTCGTGCTCATCAACCGGGTAGATGTAGTTCCTTTGTGGGTGAGATTCCCCCCCCCCCCCACCCACCAGAAGTGTTCCTGGAGCCTTTCCCTGAGTGATCGGACTCCACACGCATTACTTCGTTCCAGTGTCTAACAATTTGGTCCGATCCCGCTAGGAACTTGCCTCGGAAAAGTGGGTTCCCAAACTCCACTAACACAGGTCTAGGTCCATGATTTTCTCTTGGGTTAGCTGACCAGCAGCCCAGCCGAAAAAATCTATTCAGGAGAGCGTGCTCGGGCACAGCAATCTGCCTTAGCAGGTTTGTAACTTGGTATCTTAGCTCCCTGAATCTTTGTCTATTTGGCAGGCAGATCGGCTCAGGTCATCCCTTTATGACGACATTTTTCTGACTTCCGATGGCAGTTTCCGCCGTGTGTTCATACTTCGTCAGTTTCATTACCAAATTGGCTGTTTGGTCTCTTAGGATTTCTATTTCACTGTCTCCATTGTTTGCCGCATTCTGCAGTCCGGATGTCTTGTCCGCGACGGGCTGCTCTTAACCTTCAAGCCTAGCTTCCCTTTTCGTCATTCGTGTATTAGTATCTAAGTACTGTGGTCCTTTATCAATCACTGGAGTTTCACAACCTGTGGGTATTTCCCGTTCACTTAAACCCCCACGTAGCAGCGACCTACATGTACTTACACAGACAGCACAGGTCCACTTTAAGCTGTGATGCTCAACGTACAGTTTAGGGTCACGGATAGAAAGCTCACTGCACTCCGGATGGTACCATTGTTCGCATATATCACGATGAGTTCCGTTCTTTTTCACCTCCTTACGGCACTTTAGGATGCCGCACATGGGCACAGACCTTGGGGCTGAATTGTGATTTTCCATTCTTTGGAGCTATCCAAGTCAAAATTCATGTAAGACCAAGGCTTTGTGACTGTACAGGACTGACTCAAGACGGATGAGCACGATACTTCAAGTGAAAGGAAGGATAACCAGACTGGATACGCCTCAGCGATGGAGACAAACAGACAAATTTAATAACGCTTTACCTTGTAGGTACGTTTACTGGTTGCAGAGTTCCGTTGGGCTAGCCCTATTTTCACTCTCCTAATTCTTTTTCTCCCGATGGTCCGTCCGAATCGCGACTGAGAACTTTATCACGAGGATTTCCAGATTGATTTCAACTGACCTTTTTCGTGATGGTTCTTTTCAAAAAATATTCGACCACCACGCAGCGTCACTTCAAGGTGTGGCGCAGTTGTCCTAGATAGCTGAGAGAACGCTCAATCAGCCACACTCCTGTAACTGATTTGTTGATTCGTCACGGCAAAAGTTCCCTAATTTGCTGATTGAACCACAACCGAGCTGGGCTACAGTTTTGCTCAGCTGCTAGCTGAGTGGACCGTTTTATTTTTTGTGCTGTCCCGATTTTCAGAAAGTTTCTCTCTTTTGTTCCTGGTTCTTCACCTCGCTCTAAGTCTCTTTCCCGCTGGATATTTATGCTTATTGTATCGTTTAGAATCACGAATTGTCGACAAACACGGTTATCCGGTTGTAATTCGTTCCACTGCCCGTAGCCGTGTTCTGCCCATTACGTGCGTGAAGCTGATGAGACTAGGTTTCTGCTAGGTTGACAGCGCTAGACCTAGGGGTAGTTGGAACATGTGTTAATTTGGTGTCTGGAATTCACGATCGTGCCTGTATGGTTGATTGCTGAAAAAACAACAGTGATAAACTTCGAATAATAATTTTTCATACAGAATTGTTCGTGAATTCTTCATAACCTAATATCATTCCAGCTTTTTGTGTCATCAATATGCTCTACGAGTATATCAACATTATTTTTGGATCTCGTTCCGCCGTACATCGATCGTCCAGTTGGGAAGTAATCCACGAGGCTGGTCCAGTGACTAAGACCCAAAACAGGTGGTGTGCATCATTAGAATGGTTGTTGCGCAAAATTGGATATTCACTTGCGTTTTTTGCGTCTGACTGACCGTACAACGATAGTTCAGCTTGCAGTGCAACTGCCTGTTAAGCGGAAGGATGCTGCAGCGACTCCGGCTCGCACCGTTGACTATTGGATCTAAAAGATGCATTCCGGTTCTTCTTATCATCAGTGAATTCTACCCATTACATTTCTTGCTCTATGAGCTAGGAATGTGTAGTAAGTATCAACCATTCGAGTTTGGGACTAATAAAGGTGGTTGATAGATACGCTGCCTATCAAAGAGCTTCTTCAGTTGCATCATCGAGAGCCACAGAATATTCGGTGCCTCGGATAAAACCATTCCTGAGAAGCTTCCCTAAATTTGAACAGAGTGATAATTGTATCCCATTCCCAACTTACCATGCAACTTCGATACCGTGACTACAGTCTTGTTTGGATAACCATAGTTCTTGTTTATGACATCGAAGATTGACTGCGGGACTGTGTGAAAGAGTATTCTCGGTTTGCCTAATCGATTTCCCGAGCATCTCTCGAAAAGATTAAAATAAGGTCAACAACCTGATTGACCCGAGCTTCGTTCGTGTTACGATTTTGTCACCACTACTGAAGTTTACATATGAAAACCGAATTGATCAACGAAACAATGTGTTTCGCACAAATTGTGGGTGATCTATCAATCCAAAATAACAAATGCAATCAATATAAATCATCAACCGTTCACGGTGAACAGTGAAAGATCAAGCGAGGAGTGAAAATCGTGCGCGGCTGGAAGCAGGTGATAACTACTTATCAGGATAAAATGACCGTGAGAAACAACCTGACTGAAGCTATTACCCTCAGTGGGGCAGCGCTATTGAAGTTGCACGGCAATTGTTTTACGCCTGTACGATAACTGGAATTTCGTGACAACATCGTCTATCCCGTTGATTGAATGACGTTCAGCTCAACACAATTCTAATCACTATTGCAATCAGACATAGATGCATATATGAATATGATACAGGTTTCATATTCGTAGAGAGCAGCGCAACTAGGGATTAAAAAGTCCAAAATTCACTGCTCTTCGTACTGCGGATAGGTTTCGTAGTTTATGAGCTGCTCTTTAGTGACGGTTTGTAGTGAAAAGGCAGACGTGGTGTGACTTCAAACGCGTTAGGCAAGTGGACGATCAAGCATGTACATGATAGGATAGTACGTGCGTTTGTGTGTGCGTCAGTAGAGTCAACTGACCGCGGATCGATGCGCTAGACGAATGACCCACGGACGCGGTTAGTATTTACAGTCACGAATCGAATGATTCTTCGGTAGCAGTCAGAAAACCAAAGTCGCAGGCCACAGAGATGCTCGTGCGAACCTGCAGAGCAAAGAGTACTGAAGGATAAACGATCGAGGAGGACTCACAAGGGCGTATATCATATTGGCGGTCGAACCAAGAACAGATTGGTTTGAAGTGATGAAACAGATGTCTAATATGCGGTGACAATAAGGATAATGATTGCCAGAAATGAATGCAGTATCACCACACAACCTCCATCCTAAATGAATGAGGAAGATGTTTTTGGGATGTCTAATTGTGATAACGTTTGTTTCTCCTGAAAAATCTTCCACTGATTGGAAAACGACAGAAAGATATCAATAACAACCGGGAAAGATTCGGAATGGTACATGTGTTCGTCTACAGGATTGCTATATGGCTTGATAGTTGCTCCGATGTTTATTGAGGGCATATACGTTCTGCTTTGAGTTGGGTGCACGGAGCCATCACAGCGGGTTGCCTGCCAGTAGAAAAACTGGTCGGAATTGCCAGAAGAAAGACTAGGCGCACCAATACCTTCATATGCGTATGGACGGCAGCCCCTCTTCTACACACACTACTCCAAGTCGTCTCCTTGTAGCTTATAGATGGATTGTTGGCAGAAGAACTATTATCTGAGAAAGAAATTCAAGGGGCGAGAAAAACGAAAACAAGCGCATGAAAGATCGTCCTGAGCCGTCTGGTGTGCACAGAAAAATAAGAAATTGTGAAATGGTTCGTTTATTTTGTTTCTCTTGTTTTGAGAAAAAAATCTTGTTGAAAATAAAATCTTGCTGAAGATTAGGTATAAAAGAAATAGTGCTTATAAAACGTCCGGGTTTTCGCACGACCCGACCGCGACTGTCGCGTTGTACCAGGGGTGCCGTGGACCGGGGTGCGGATATGACAGTCGACACTGGACACGGTTGGAGTGAACCAAATGATGCCTCTACCCCATTTACTTAAGATCGCTGACATTCTGAACAACTACGTGCCTGTTCACTCATATCCTTAATTATTTTTGGTCACGCGAAACGCTCATTTACGAGTTTTACCGAGGCTTGTATGCCGAGGTGTGACAAACCGTGCAGTGTCCTGAAGACGCCCTTCCTAAAAGCAAATGGTACCAGTGAACGGGGAGTACTTTGCGACACGTCGCACAAGATCATGCCCTCCGATTTAGTGAGTGGCACTAGTTCAAGTTGAAGGGAGCTGCCATAACGAAGTTGTTTGACTTCTGGGTCGTGGTCTTACGCTGAGGCAATGACTGTCAAGTCAATGCTATAGGTTGGCCTAATGAGATGGATGCGAGAAAGATCATCTGCCACAGGTTATTTTTGAATTATTCCAGTCTTCAGCCTCACTTGCATTGACGGCATCAGACCAGCGTATCTTTCTCGTTGTAACTTCGTGGACGTCATTGTTCACTTTTTCACTCGTTAACAGAAACAGGGCTTTCTGTGGTGATTTGGCGGCCATCACACTATATTCTTGTATTCTTCAAGAAGCCTGAAGACATTTTGAAGCATAGTAATTTTTCGTAATGTAATTATAACCAGAATAAATTGGATTCGTTGATGGCCTTTAGTTAGTATCACTTTGTGTGACTGACGAAGCTTGAGCAGAGAGAATCATTGAACTGATTGTAGAGTCTACGTGGACAGAGATGCGAGAAGGTATGGAACGAAAAAAGGAACATATGGAGGCGAGAGAGTCACACTTGGCCAGGTTACAGTATGAACGGTGGATAGGGTCCGAAAGAACTTAATGAGCGAACTTTCCAAGTGTAACCAGGGGAAGTTTTTACAATTTAGCAAATAGTTCATTTAATAGTCAGAAAGATTCCCAACTAATAGTCGACAGTCCCCGGGGAAAAGTTTCAAAATATTTCTTCACTAGAGCAGGAAAACTAACGAGAATAGTAGAAGAGAACAGAAAAAACACGTCGATAAAATAAAAGGGAATTAGCACTGTGTTCACCGTTGAAATACGTCAGGTTTCGTATTTGATAATATAGCCTATTAAGTTCCCTTACACAGTTTGAAGTGCAAGATGAACACCTCAAACTTGCATCAATGGCGATCTCTAAATATTTGCGACAAACTACTCTAGAGAGTGGTTCTGCAGAAATGATAGATAGGTCACAATAATAAGCTGATCGAGAAAGGGTAACTATGCCTTCCGTAATCAAAAGAGGTCGGAAAGAGTAACGAAAGATCTATGTGCTACCTAAAGTGAACTCCGAGGCCGTAGTCGTTGTCCACTTGAACGAATGTAAAAAGTAGTCGAGGATAACAAGCAATGAGGACAGGGTCAGAATAACACCAAAACTTGCGGCCCACTGCTTTGTTGTCCATCGATGAATTTAAAACTGTATGTTTTTCCCTCGTTGCTCAGTGTGACGACATAATAAAATGTTACGGATTTCCAAATAAAATTTTTTCAGTTACCTCATGTAAACCTTTACTCAAAACTGTGTGCAATTGAATCTGTTTGACACACATTTGCAGTGACCGGGTTAGGCACTTTCAAGTTCAATGTACTTTTTAGCTGAGAACTATCATACACGTCTGAGTAACAGCAGAACATGGCAGAGTGACGATGAAACAAGGCTGAGCAACCGCCGGAAAATCTATAGTTTAGTCAGAGGACTTTCAAGCATTGTCACGGTCATTTCGTACTCTGACATTTTTTTGGATGAGGGCATAGTTGGCTCATGCTTGAAACATGGTGCTCACCGTCCCACTGCCCCGAACCGGGAGCAGTATTTCCTAATGAAATCTCTGTAGAAATGTGACTGATGACAATTAAGTCTTGTCTCAGTTCAAAAATAGCCATCCACCTTAGGTAATGTGTGAATCGGTTTTTGGTTGCTAAGCGGTAAGTCACTGTGCTACTACAACGATGGTCATTCACTGGATGAAAACAGAAAAATCTGGTTGTAATTTCAGTTAAAAAATGTTTTTTTGTGTCTGTTGTAAGTAGTATTCCCCGTGGTACCGTCAGGACTTGGAAGATTCTGAGCTTGCCTGGATAAAATTTGCAAGTAAAGCCCGTTGAATTTTCTTAATAGTTCTAGGCATTCTGTCGGTTTCTCAATAACCGAGTCAAATTGATGAGCAGTTTGTGTATCCGGATTTAGTTACGCAAGCTCCCGCCAAGCTTCCTTGCCCCCATGACGACACCTCGGTTGATATAATTCTACTTCTAACCGATTACTCAGCTCGGGGCAGAAACCAACATCAAATGCAATCTTTTAGTTTGATTGAGTCAATGTCGGCGTCGAAAAAATATGATTGGTAAAGATAAATTTAACGCAATATCATATGGGTAACGTCATCAATTGTCGTCCGAATGGCTTGTAACATTAAGATGACACTTTGAAAGTTGCCCATTTTCATACACGGCTTACCAAGATCCGACTCGTGACTTTCCAGAATTTCGGCATCGGTACACGGCCCAGAGTGACTGGCTACTTATTTTCATACTTGTGTTCATAACACTCGGAAGCAGGATAAGTCAGTTGGATTTTCTTTATGTTCGAGCCTGAGCCTGAGTTCTCTACCCTGGTTTTTATCGTTTAGCTTTGACCACAAACCGTTATTGCATGTATTGCGTTCGTAATGGTACCACAACAAGTGTTTCGATTAATGACATGTCTTCAGAGAAGTATGCATAACCTGAAGTTGGCTTCAGATACCACAAGCAATACACAAGTTTGCGGTAAATCGTAATAAACTGCTATGTGGATACGAATTCATCTTGGTCATATGATTTGGAACAACACAATTTTCAGGGTTCAATTTTATTCGCCATTGGTCTAGAATTTGTGCTAATCGTTTCGGATCGCGATTCCTGTGCAACCCAGCTTTCTTCGACCGATCAGTTTCCGTACAGCCAAGAGCGAAAATTGAAACCGTTTCAAAAAGCACACTTTCTGTGCAGTTTTGAGATTCTTTGAGTAAACGACAATTGCATGTAAGCAATCGCGAGGACAGTTTGTAATCATAAACAGCCATGAACCGATCACATGCCTGCGATTATGATGCGCAAGAAAAACGCACACAATCGATTGACGGATCATCTGTTCACGCTTGTGGCAAATATCGATTGCTCAATTTTTATGGAGCCACCTCGTTTGTCAGGATGAGCATGCCTAACCCAACCGATTTTGTAGTTGGAGACTAGTGATGACAAGAGAAGTAACCGATGGGCACCAGAGGTGAGTACAAATTCTGTAGACACTTTGTCACAAACGCCAACATATGTGCATGTTTTCAAGTATCCCAAACTTTAGAGGTTCGGGTTTCCCCTAGATACTCAGTCAACTTGTTTTGACCTCAGAAGTCACATACATTTGGTGACATCAAAAACGGCGCGGAGGTCGACGAAGCTGAATATGGTTCACTGCTGGAATAGATGGTGATATGCTAATGTTCTCCGAAAAGTTAAGATCTGATCGAAACAATCTCATTGAGGTGATTCAGCAGCCATCAAGCATGAAAGGGTCAGATATAGCTTCGCAGCTACAATCGCTGAGGAGCTTCATTCAATCAGGATCACCGAGCACATGTACAGTAAAAGCTCGCTGTGATTGGTCAGCTTCTAATCTACCAATTATTTTTTGATTTAAAATTTATACAAAACAGTTCTACAATACAGAAAACGAGCTATTCCTCACCCTTGTTCTTTTTCCTACTTTGATTTGCGTAGTTCTGGGTTGGAGTGATTTCAGCGTGGTGTTGACACTGATTTTGGCTGCAATCTCAACTCATTTTTCGGCATTTATTCAATCCACTTTTTTGTGCACGATTCACAATCGATGCGATCATAAGCAAGTCAGACGATCCACACGCAGACTGCCAATCGATCATACGTACAAACACAGTAATTTCTATTTTGACCGAGTGGTGTTCGGCTCAAACACTCATGGGCATTTAGACCGTCTCTCTCTCTCTCTCTCTCTCTCTCTCTCTCTCTCTCTCTCTCTCTCTCTCTCTCTCTCTCTCTCTCTCTCTCTCTCTCTCTCTCTCTCTCTCTCTCTCTCTCTCTCTCTCTCCCTCTCTCCCTCTCTCTCTCTCCCTCTCTCTCTCTCTCTCTCTCTCTCTCTCTCTCTCTCACACACACACACACACGCAAGCTGACTCTAGTCGTACTCCATGGCCAGACGGCGTTGACCAATCAAACACTGGCCTTTAATGACCTGTTCCGACTGCCTTTGTCTTGCGTTTCCGTAACACGTGACTCTGACTCGCGCACCTCATTATATGTTTGTGCCCCGGTTATCACATTTGCGCACACGCTTACCTCACGCTTGCGCTGTACACACTTGACTTTCGACCAGCCTTGGCAGTAAACGCCACCAAACCGACTCGGCATCGTGTCATTCTCTCCACTTAAAGGGTTGGGCACATAGGGAATAATAATTTCGCCACAGATTGGTGATCCCACATATAATTGGGTGCACACTACACCTACATAATATCCGACACCAATTCCTCCGACGTATACGCCATTTCACCCAAACTGCCTGCACCCACTCCATGCGGCCTTCTTGTTTACTTCCGAAAAATTGAGGCAGTTTTCACCACTCGCAGCATCACATTGTTCAGTCCTTCCAATCTGATGTCGCCGTTGACGTTGAAGACCTTCTTGACCCTGTTCCAACTGATAATCTCCATGCCAAACTCATTGCAAAATCAGTTAGTAAAATGCTCCGAGAATTGTTCAATTCAGCTGAACTCGATGACCAAACTCCTTCTCAACTCATGCGTCACATGAGGCCACTTCTCGCTAGACGCACGATATATATATATATATATATATATATATATATATATATATATATATATATATCGTATTGAATGAATCTAGTCAGCGCATGCAAATTCGCATAAATTTGTACCAACACGTAATTGGCAAATGAAACAGCGAATGATCGTTGTCTTGTTTAGGACTCGCTGTGGTAGCATTCCTCCGGTAATTCATCAAACTCGGGCCGGTCGTAGAGGTATGAGCTGTAGTACTGATAAGCAACGACCATCAAACCATGCGCAAACACATTTACGGGCGGTTATCCGTGGAATCACTGAGTGCGAAGTTATTTTCATAATCTGGAGGCAAATGAACCTCTACGAACGTACTCGGACGATTGATATGGGCTGCTTCTCTCCAATATTTTTGCATTGCTTTTATTCAGAGTTCTCTCACCTTTCGAGTCAAACTTACACAATCAACCGCGTTATTGCCTGTAGCTCGTCTAATAATCTACTGGGTAATTGGGAATGGCAAGAAATAGATGGTTTTACCAGATCGGCTGTCCTCCGTCGTTCAGATTTAATATATTATTTGTTTCCAGTCGTAAAAGAATTTAGAAGCTACTCTCCTTATGGTCACTAGTGATTACGTTAGACACCAACGAGTATGGTTCAGCTGAGTCAACCTGAGCTTGAGTCCTCGAGACCAGAACAGGAAAGATGGTATACTGTTGTGTTCACAAACTCGGTAACAAAAGGAAGGCGCACACGTATGGATAAGAATATATTACCGTAGCAACGGACGGTAAGCGCCGGTACAGGCGAGCACGTGAAAACGCAAACGAGTATGCAGATGCGTAAGTCAGTGATGCGTGTGATCGGAAGCGTAAGACAACTGTACAATCGGATTAAGTTGAGCAAGGTCGCGCAACACGTGGTACGACCTGATTGGTCAGTGCTGTCCGAGGATAAGCACGGCAAATGTCAACTGTGTACGTGTGTGCACGACTGCAGGCGTGCGTCCATGATTGTACGGAGTGTAGATCATGCGTGCCAGTGTGAACACATGACTGTACGAGCCAGACACAACAGTATATATTAGGTGCCTTAATCTCGTTCAGTACAAAGCATTAGAATCATTTGAAATATCGATTAGATTACCTGACTAGTACAAGAATAAAATGATGTGGAAAATGCCAAGCAACTGAACGGATTTAGGTTACATAAAAGTGGCGGTTGGGCTACGGCAAAGTAGAAAAGTGGGTCCCGCGATACTTGTGCAACAGTAAGTTCACTTTATTCAAACCACTAACCTCGTACTTCTGCGCTCTGGTTTCGGTTGCAACCTCCCAGCATCTTCCAGTAAGGGGCGAAAAGAATAGGAACATCAAGTATAAAAGATCCACAAGCCAAAAGAATAAGCGGAAATCACAGAGACAAAGAAAGAGTCCGAATGCAGCTACGCCACTGACCGCGACACCTAGCCATATCACCTAATATCTCCAACCATTTGGTAGGCGGATCACGTGGACCCCAACCTGGAAGTTTAACACGTCCTACTCGGCCTAGTCCACTAACCAAGGTTTTCATACCATTTTGCCATGTCATGGACTGACCACCTCGACCTGCCATCCAATCACCACCTGTCTCAGAGAACAGGGGACGCTGAAGGAGTCTATCCGTGGGTATGCGTAACACATGTCCCAACCACCTCAATCTGTTCAAGTTCAGCACTTGATCCAGAAACTGACCATTGGTTCCCAACACCTTACACCTAACCTCAGCTTTATTGATACGGTGTTCCCACCATATTCAGGCAGTGCTACGGAGAAATCTGGGCTCAAACACAGTCTTCGCCTATCTTCTACCCTCAACGGCTATGTTTCGGAACCGTATAAAAGAACGGACCTAACCACCGCATTGTACACTCTACCCTTAACAGACAAGCGGATGTCACGCCGAAACCACAGATGACGGAGATTGACAAAAGCCAAACGCGCCTTCTGTATAGGCGATGACATTTTACCCCACATCTGTTCACCTGATGAAACGTAACTACCCGGGTAAAAAAATCTATCTGCTTCAGTTAGAGCTTTCCCTGTCAAGACAAGATTTGGTGTTGAGCCAACCCAGTCGAGGAGTAGCATTTCACACTTTGAAGGTGCAAAGTGCACCTCAAACGTTCCTACACTGCTGCTGAGGCTATCTAAGAGAGCTTGCAACTTATTTGGATCTTTACTCAGCAGAACAATACTGTCCGCATACTCCGGGTCGAACAGTTTACTGCCAGAGCAAAGATCGATGTCGCTATTCTCATACGAAGATAAGGGTATCTCAAGAATCAATTCAGTCACGAAATTGAAGAGGAAGGACGAAAGGGGCAACCCTGAAAGACACCACTTTGATGTTTGAGAAACACCCATGGCGTCATATAGAAGTCTAAATCGGAGAAACAATTGTTTCTCAGTAATTCATTCTCAAGCCATTGAAGGATTACATAGTAGACATTAGACAAAAGATCATGATCATGGACACGGAGTAAACACCATTCATGGGCAGGGGCTTGTCGGTCAAACCCCTGCCCATGATTGGTGTCTATTCCGTGACTATGTTCATGACCTTTTGTCTAATGTCTACTATGTAATCTGTTATTGGCTTGAAAACGAATTACTGAGAAACAATTGTTTCGCCGATTTGGACTTCTTTATAAAACACCACTTCTTTTGGTGATTTCAGATAAAATACCGCCGTGGGCACGAACTCGGCTTCGGCTGTTCGTAAACAAGCATTGGAAAAGAGAAATAAACTTCTCTGGCATGCACTTCAGTGAGAGGCAGTGCCAGAGAGCTGTGTGGTCGAATGAGTCGAACGCCGCTTTCAGATCAAGAAAGACACAGATTGTGGACCAACGGAAAATGTGTCTGTGCTCTAAGGTTTGGCGAAGAGTAAAGATGTGGTCGTTCAAACCACGACCTGGTCTGAAACTGGTTTGATTCTCGCGCGTACACATTTCGTGGGCACTGGGTGATCGGTGGAGAATCAACCCGGTGAGCAATGTGGATGCCATATTTACCAGGCCAATTCCTCTGTGGTTTTCACAAGAGGATCTGTCACCTTTCTTGTAAATCGGCAAAATCACCGATTCACACCAATCCGTGGGAATCAGCTCACTGTTCCAAATAACCCGAAAAAGTTTTGTTAACCCCGAAACCAAAGCTTTGCCTCCATCCTTGAAAAAAGATTGAGGCAACCCATCTGGTCCAGCAGCTTTTTACCTTTTCAAGTAACCTATCGCCTGCATAATCTCCATCTCTGACGAAGGACTGATATCCACGTGCATTAATTCATTGGCAGGTATATTTGGAAGGCCCACTGGGATTTTCCTAAAATGCTCTGCCCAACGGTCCAGACGACGTCCCTGAGAGTGAATCAATGAGCCGTCGGATTCCTTAATTAACTCTTACACCATTTCCTTACATTTTGCAATCCACCGCTGCTCACCGTCATTCCGCAGGCTCCTAGTCAGTTGGCGTCTCAGATTTACACACTTCATTGAATGTGGCATCCGGAGGGACGGATCTGCGAGCATCCAACAGAGCAACTGATGTCGGAGACATCCATGGTTTGTGAAACCGACTTGAACCAGAGTTCTGGGTGGCATTCGAATCGGCATACAAAGCTTCCTTGGTCTGTTGCCAGAGTTCATTTGGGTCCTGAACATCTGACTGCATCGATAACTGCGTAGACAGCTCCATCTGGAAACTGTGTTGCCGGTTATCGTCTAAAAGCAACTGCGCGGGAAGCGTGGTGACCACGGACGAGACGTAAACAGAAACGAGCACGTACCAAGGCGTGATCTGCGTCTACAGTCGTAGACCAAAATGAACGACAATCTTCAGCGGTGACCAATCACAATATGGTCAATTTGAGTCCAACATTGTGAAGACGTAATAGAACACCATGCGAGTCTCTGCCGCTTCTCATGGGGAAAGTTCATTCTTGCCAGAAACAATCTGGGGTCAGAATACAGTTGAATGAGACGATCGCCGTTATCAGTACGATCGAGCAAATGGGCCTCCAATGTGCCTTTCGGAATCTCCCAAACGGCCAATTTGGGTGTCGAAATCTCAAGCAATGACCACCGCGTCCGTTGAACGTGCGCTTCGAAGCAGCTGAGACAAATCTTAATAGAATTTCTCCTTGGCCTCAGAGTAGCTGCAGTCATTCTGCCCATACACAGACACGACGAACAATTATCGACGCTTCAGTTTGTTTTTTTTGTTGTTGACAGGAACTGAACCGTCCAACCGAACCGCACACAAACGACTGCTGACTGGAATCAGCAGTGCATGCTTTCATGCTCAAAACAATCCCAATTCCAGCCTGACCACGAGAATCAGACACCGGATCACCCGACACGCGAAGAGTGAAGTGAGAGACTGAGCTTGTATCTGGGGTGCGTAGTGTGATCATAGAAATGGGGTTTCGTATGCGTGTTTCGGAGACACAGTGTACATCTGTTTTACAGATGTTAAGTGTTTTAGCGAGGGTAGCCTATTGCCCTACCCGTGCGGACCTTAAAGGCAGCCACTTGAAGTGAACACCTGGCTTAAAAAGTGCATCTGATTCATACCCGTCTCCCGAACTACTGCTTTGCTCAGAACCGCGATAACTCGTGACGTTTTGCATCGATCTTGAATAAACGAAGGAACGGTTGGTAAGGCACTGTACAGGAAAAATGCTGGAGGTTTATGGGCATATCATAATTCGCGGTTGCCCACACCTCAGAATGGGTTTTTCTTTGGGAACCCTAACCGGAGCCTTTGACTCAAAAGTTCGACCCACAAGGCAGTGGGGTGTTAACCCAACACGGAAACGTGACCTAAGAATCTGTAAAGGAACTGCTTCTGGTCTGTCATGTGAGACCTGATTGCTGCAAGCATTCGCTGGTGTCTTGTTATCGATACGCCTGTCGGATTCAGTCCTTAGCCCCATGCATCTAAAGCAGCAAGCGGAACGTAGACGGGACAGCATCCATTGGGCTGGGGACGGCCCAACTTAGGCGGGCGATGGCTGCCCAATGAAGTGCGATGACTTCTACCACCGTTGAGAGGAACCTCAAGTACTCCACTCTTACGTCCATCTAGTGGAGGTTTTTAGACTGGTAGACCGTTTCTCTCCGCGTTTATTCGCTGGAGTGTCCTCTCCAGCGGCATGGTGGTTAGAACCAGATTTTGCCTATCAGCTGGTTCTGAGACTGGACTTCGTCTGGCCTCTGCTCATTGGTCTGTCAGGAATGATTGCATCTGCGGCTTAAGGAAGCCATCTTGTATAGCTTTTTGAGTCCTGAAGGCACGCAAGCCATCACACCAACGCCAAGGTGTAGTTTCGTTGTGATAGCTGTGAAGTTTTAAACTGTAAGGATGGACTATGAAAACATGCCAGAATTAATCTCCAGTTGGAAGGGTGAGCAAAGCTGAATGCTATCGGGCGTTTCAAGGTCGCGGGTAAAAGGGTAACCACACCAGAGGTTAGCAGCGAGTAAGTGAGTAACATGTTACCGGATAAGCGGTCGCAGGCGATCAGCGGATTTGTTAGATTTTGTCAGACAGCAGCCTTTGTGAACGTGGTTCACCACGATATGAGGCCACATTCCATTATGCTGCTATCCTGGGTACGGAAATATTCACTAGGACGCGTTGGCCCTTTTCGATTAGCAGACCGCCACCGAAAAGGCGCATGAACCACTCTATCGGTCACCGGTTCCCAACTTACAGGCTTTCTGTTTCTCAACAGGCAGTGCATGACTGTGCACGGGTTAGAGGTGCTACCTTGAAAGAAACAAATAGCGCTGAGGAAGCCACTTCATACCTTATCCTCAGGGGCCTTCATGGATGCATCTGTAAAGCCGACTCATGGCGGAAGCTGGCCACATAAAATGAAAATAATCCTGTGTTATTTCTATGCACATGACACCGGCCCGAATACAAGTGTTGTACCAACACTGCAAATCAATGACAAACAATCCTAGAACTCATCGTTCAATGAGTTCAGTGCTGATGTACTGCCCGGTCGGCAAGAGCAGTGGGAAAATGACTAAATGGACCTCACCCAGTCTTTTTGCTCGAGGATACACCCCTAGCTTTTGCTCAAATTAGAGTAACCTGCAAGCCCGAAGGGTTTTATGAAGTGTGATGACTCTATTGAACTTCGGACGAAAGTTCGTGTTTTGCAAACTTTACTGGGAGCGTCTCCTTCTGGCCTCTGAATCTTGAGGAAGACCTTTATTTAGTCTATCAGAGCTCGTATCATACACTTGAGGCAAACTGTTTTGCCGAGCTCTCAATATCTCATTTACTTGCTGCCTGGTTTTTGCCCTCTTGTCGTAAGATTTACGGGGTAAGTCTATACCCGGTGTAGTGGATTCTTGGATGCACAACTGAAATACGAATGCTCTATAAAGACGGAAAACAGGGGGACGGTGCCGTGAGCACACGACAGACATCCGAGCAGAGGTGTTGCCCCGTCCGTCGGCACACAAAGAGAAGAGGAATCCCCGGAGAAATCAGGATTTAGTCGGACTGACATTTCAGTGTTTTAGATTAGATGCCATACAAAACAAGAAATGAAATGGGAAACTCATCTGCATTTTTCACATCGAGGTCAAATTGGCAATACCCCGCTTGTCGGGCAGACGCTCTACCAACTAAGCTATCCCGGCGTGGTCAGGAGGGTGTGAATAAAGCAAGCGAACAATTGATGATGCGCGAACCACTAGAGCATCTGATTAGTAAGCAGAATGTCGCCGGTTCGATTCCGGCTCGCGTTGTTCCACCTTTCGGTGTGAAAAATGCAATTGGATTTTCCATTACATAAGATTCAGGCTCCTCTTGCCAATGATACATTTTGTGAAAATAGGAAATGTTGCATATGCGTGGAGTGCATGAGTCCATGCATGTGTTAGTAGAATGTGAATCACTGTCAGTTGCTGGTAAATATGATTACACAAAATATTATCATTGTACAGGCAGACTGTAAGCTCATTCACAGTGAGATAAACATACCCGCTAAAACTAACTGTCAGACTGTGTCAGTACAAGATTCATTCATGCACGAAGTCTGGGTTGAACAAAAGAACCCAGTGAACATGAAAAATGGCTGCATCAAACAAAAGGGAATATGATCGGTTGAGCTTGATGGAGGGTGATTTTGGCCGCCAACTATCACGCATGGCTTGTCACAGTATAAGCGGATAACGGGCGTGGCGGATGTGCCCGATACTACTTGGCCAATGTGATTAATTCATGGTGGATAATAATTATATGGTGCAATACAACAAAGCTCCGTTGGCAGTAATAGGATGCGCTACAGCAGAATGGATGGATACATAAAACGCACAATAACGTTCCTCGTGAAAAGTATCTAACTACAATAATACTAATGATATTCGTAGATCGCGATATGATTTTCGTTTTGTTCGAAGGCACTTGTCGCATCAAAAAGACTAAGGATTTTTCACGTTGGGTTGGCGATTATTATAGTTATCGAAATCTGTTCTGGGTCGGGGATCAAAAATGTTCGGCGAACATCAATTCAGTTCAGTAACTTTATTCACTAACCCCCACTTTTGATTACTACCTCACAGCGCCGTGTGTTCGAGAGCGAAACTGATTAGGAACAAAGGGATTAAACAAACAGAAAAGAAACTTGCGAGTGAAAACTATGTGCACGAAGAAAGAATGGGATTGCAATTAGGTCGGTGACCGCGGCACCTGGCCATTTTACTCAAAATATACAACCATCCCGTAGGCGAATCTCGTGCACCTCAACCTGGAAGCCTACCACTTTTAACTTGGACTAGTCATCATCATCATCATCATCGTACAGCGTTAAACAGTAGGGCAAGCCCCACTGACCACTGCCTTTCTCACCATGTTGCACGCTGAATTAGAAAGTATGAATATACAAGATGGACAGGGAGTGGACCTATATGGGTGGGAAAAGAAAAGAATGCCCTAGTAGCCAACACACGGAATACACAGTCTAACTGTACAAACGTACACCGATCAAACATTCTGATTCGATAGAAAGTGACAACACGATCTCCACTGTTCGCGGTTCGCAGCCATATCCTTCAGTGTCTCCGGCCAACTGGTGGACGGATCTTTTGGACCCCAACCACGAAGACGTGAAGCACCTACTTTTCCTAAGTTTGCTGTACATTTTCTCATTCCTCGCTGCCACGTCATCTGTTGACCTCCACATGGTCTCTTCCACTCCCTAGGAGGGGCGGAGAATAGGACACGGTACGGTAGACGTGTGTTTGCCATACGTAACACGTGTCCCAACCAACGAAGTCTACTAAGTTGGATACGCTGTGACAAAACGTTCTCTGAATTAGTACCCAATACTCGCTTTCTTACCTCATCGTTGCTTACTCGGCTATTCCACCCAATCCTAGCGATACTACGTAAACATCGATGGTCGAAAACCTCAAGACGACGAATATCTTCTGCACGCAGACTCCAAGTTTCGCAACCATACAACAAAACTGAACGCACAGTGGCACACTATACACGACCTTTCAACTTCAGTGAAATATCAAGTCGGCGCCACAAGTGCTTCAGTCCAGCGTACGCCGCTCGAGCTTTGGATATCCGCGTACTCACCTCTACTACTGTGCTCCCATCCGTCGTCACGCAGCTACCGAGGTAGGTGAAGTGATCGACAACTGCCAGCACCTCCCCGTCGAGCATCAAGCTCGGAATCGTTGACGTCCAGTCTTGTAACATCACCTTGCACTTTGAAGGTGCAAAGCACATGCCGAATGGAGCTACAGCTCTTGCGAGATTATCTAGTGCACGCCGAGCATGTTCCATGCATTCGAACAAGCAGACAACGTCGTCCGCGTAATCTAGGTCACATAGCTTTTCACTATTTCCTAGTTCGTTGCCTACATCCTGAAGATTTTGCAGCTCACTCTCCATTATTTCGTCCATGACGAAGTTGAACAGAAATTGAGACAAAGGGCATCCCTGTCGAACACCACTGGTCGTTTCGAACCGATCGGATAGTTCACCGTAGACTCTAACGCGGCCAGAAGTATGAGAATACAATGATCTCATTAGGTTCACGAACTTCTGGGGCATACCTTTTCGATGATGAGTACTGAAAAGCGCTGCTCGATCAACTGAATCGAAGGCGCCTTTCAGGTCTAAGAAAATCATTATTGTTGGTCGGCGGTGCGTGTGACGCGTTTCAAGTAGTCGGCGAAGAGTAAAAATCTGGTCGATGCATCCTCGACCTGGGCGGAATCCAGCCTGCTGTTCGCGGACATTCCTCTCACGAGCCGGTGTAAGACGGTGCAGCAAAATCGAAGCTAATACTTTGGTGACTATCGGGATTAAGCTAATCCTACGATGATTACTGCAGTCATTGCGTATTCCCTTCTTGAAGATGGGAACAATCAATGACTCGCTCCATATTAACGGAATACGCTCCGCGTTCCAAATGTCACGGAGCAAGGCGGTAAGTGATTTTATCAACGCCTCACCACCCAGTTTGAAAAGAACTGGAGGAAGTTCGTCGGGACCTGCCGCTTTCCCCCGCCTTAGTGATCGAATACATGACTCTACTTCTACTTCTGATGGGGGCTCAAGTGATACCACCCAAGAAGTCACAGTTGTTGACACGGGAGTAACTACACTAGCGTGCGGCCAGCTAAACTGTTCCTTGAAGTACTCGGCCCATCGGTCAAGCCTTTGCTGTTTGTTATGGATGGGTTCTCCATTCCTACTGCAAATCGCTTCACTGACCTGAGTTCGCCGTCCACCGGTGTCACGAATAAGTTTGAACAGTCTTTGACTGTTACCTGAAGCAGCTGCCACTTCCATTTCTTCGGCTACCTTGACCCACCAATTTTCGCGATCCTTCTTAAGGCTTTTCGTAACTTGTCTTTGCAGCTTTCTCCGAATCTTATTCATCTCCTTACGGTTCGAAAGCTGACGCTTTTGCTCCATTATACTCAACGACTCTTGCGAGATCCAGTGTCTTTGATGGACAACGGATCGAGGACCACAGGCGAAACCTGCTGCAACGTGCATCGCCTGTTTGATATGAGACCAATGCTCATCTACATTACTGTTCTCCGGGGATCCTAGCTCATGTGCTAACTTCTGCTCATAACGGGTGCAAACGTCTGGATCACACAAACGTTGCACGGCTAATCGGGTTTGCGGTTTGCGACGATGACCATGGAGCTGGAGAGATAATCGCATTAAAACTAAGGCATGGTCCGACTCTACGTACGTGGACCAGTAAGATCTACAGTTCTGAACAGAACTGCGCCACCGGTAGCTTACGGCGATATGGTCAATTTGACTAAAAGTACCTGTAGAGTTAGAGCGCCATGTCGCTGTGCGACGCGAGCTGTGTCGGAAATTTGTGCTAGACAAGAACAATCGATTGTCTGCACAAAATTGGAGAAGCCTATCCCCGTTATCTGTGCGCTCAGCGGGTAAAGCACAACGCCCACCTAAACAGGCTTCTGACACACTGAGTTTGCCAACTTGTGCATTGAAGTCACCAGATAGCACTACAATGTCGGAACCTTTACTGCTGCGAACGAGAGTGGCGAGGGCATCATAGAACTCATCTTTCTGCAAGTCTGAGCTGCAGTCCGTTGGGGCGTATGCCGAGATCACGAACAAATTGCGTTTAACACAACTATCCTTTCGAACGCCGACTGACCCTTGGAGCCTCACAGCACATAAACGACTGTTAACAGGGATCCAGTCTAATAGGGCAGCCTCAGCCTTGTCAGTCAAGACAATTCCTACACCACGTTGACCCACAGCTCTAGCTGCTTCGTCTCCTGAGGTGCGCAGAATATACCTCGATGAGATACCAGGAGCAGTTAGCTGAATTACATTGCTCGAATCCTGGATACGCGTTTCGCTTAAGCAGTAAACATCAATCTTCAGAGAGTTCATTGTGAGGGCTAGGCATGCCTGCTGACCGGCCTGCATGAGTGTACGCACGTTGAAGGAGCCGAGATTCAGAGGCTGACGGGGCTTGAGAAAATGTGAGTTACCAGACAGATGATTATTCCCGACACTATTCGACAGTGAATCGTTGCGAGTATCGACCGTGTTATCAATGGGAGCATTATGGGTGGATAGATGGGGCAAAGAGGGATGGTTAGGGACAGAAGACAAAGGTTGAATAACAGAGAGGAAACTCTGAGCAGTAGCACACTTATCACTACCCACCCCGCTCGATGCAATGGGCAGCGCGGTCCTGATTAGCCTGCGCGACGACCGATGCAGTATGGAATTCTTTCTATTCGTGCAGTTCATGGGAGATGTTGGACGGGTACTGCTAGGGTGTCCAGCCACAAAGCAGGAGAACGATTAGGGTCCTCATCCAAAGCGTTTAGTTCTGACAAGAACCTATCCGCAAGGCAGCGGGATGGCTTAGTGGAAGCCCATTTGCTTGGATCAATTATTCTTCCACTGGTTTTTCCGACTGAGTTGCTAGCTCAAATCAACCCCCACCCTGGAGGACCAGGAGACTGGACTTCGTCTGACCTCTACCCATTGACCTGTCAGGTATGATTGCATCTCCGGTTTAAGGAAGCCATCCTGTATAGCTCTTTGGGTCATAGAGGCGCGCAAGCCATCACACCACGTCAAGGTGCAGTCTCGTCGTGAGAGCCTTCATCGCAGTTTCTGATACCACGTACAACCTGAGTCTTACTGACCTCACAATCTATTATCGATATCAAGTGCGTTGTTAGGCACTAGCAGATTCGTTCATTTGGGTGCATATGTAACGTGCGCGAGTCTCTATAACATTTACAAACTGAGAACCCAAGCAGTGACATGTAGCACAGCTTGCCTAAAACAGCGTAAAGCTGAACCGCGTGAATAATTACCGTTCAATTTATTGGCGAAAGTCAATCTTTGGCATCAAAATGCACAAGACACGGCTGAATCTGACAGAGAATATATCCATGAAGTATATTGCAATGATGGTAATCGATGCAGCTAAGTGGCACCATCATTGGCGTGCTCACATCCGGATTTTTCTCCGTGCACCTAAGGCCCCTGTTCGCGTTAATTGCTTGATATTCACAAGGATGTCTACTTCATTCCCAACTGGCTTGAAAACCTGTTGTTGCACCGGTCGCCTACTCCAAAGACGGGTTAAAAGCCTAGCGACACATGTCTGCCTTAGTAGTGTCAACCCGTGTCTTCAGTTGGCCGCCAAGGTGACATTTATAGTCTGATAAGGGCGGTGACAATATGCTCCTCTTCCACGGTTCCGTTTCTGGCTGTCGTAGGCCATGACCAAACCACTGCGGGCGACATCGTTGGGGGAACGAAGAAAATCGATTTGTATTCGCACTGTTGATGCAGGGTGGAGTTTGTGACGCGATCATATCACTTGATTTTGGCCATGTAGCGAAGGCACCAGTAATCATAGCTTTCCAGCCTTTTCGTGTCGTCTACTGTCATCGCCAAGGTTTCGCACGCGTACGTAAGAGCTAAGCGGACGGCAGCTCGGTATATGCGGAGCTTCGTGTGTAGGCTTATTTCGCTGAGACCATAATGATGTGCGTAGTTGTAGGAACGTTCTCCTTGCGCAGTCCACACGAAGTTTAACCTTGTCCCTGACCTAGCCGTCTGACTGGATAGTGGAACCTGAGTTCTTGAAGTGGTGCATTTTTCCAGAGTTTCGTTATTGATGCGTATGGAATGTGTTAGGCTTTGCGAAATCGTGGAAAAATTCGTCTTTATAGTATTTATCTCCAGACCACCAGCCTGAACTTCCCACACAATACGGTCGAGAATTGGCTGCAGAGTTGTGGGATCCTCTCCTAGAATGGCAATGTTGTCAGCAAATTCGGGGTTTGTAACCCAAGAGTCGTAAGCAAGTTTTATTTCTCGAAAGTTGTTGAGGGTGCGATGTATTATCTAGTGTATCGGTAGTTGAATAGAACTGGTGATAGAGGGCATCTTTGGCGGACGTTGGAGTCGATTGAGAACTCTGAAGACTCTTCGCCGTAGGGGCGGACGCGCGCCTGTGTTGCCGAGTTGTACGGTCATCATCATCATCATCGTACAGCGTTAAACAGTAGGGCAAGCCCCGCTGATCACTGCCTTCGTCACCATCTTGCACACTGAATTAGAAAGTATCAATATACAAGATAGACAGGGAGTGGATCGTCACGGATCGGAAAAGGAAGGAATGCCCTAATAACAGACACACGGAATACACAATATAACTGTACAAACGCACATCGATCAATCATTCTGATTCGATAGAAAGTGACAACACGATCGCCACTCCAGTGTCTCCAGCCAACTGGTGGACGGATCTTTCGGACCCCGACCACGAAGGCGTGAAGCACCTACTTTTCCTAAGTTTGCTGTACATTTTCTCACTCCTCGCTGCCATGTCATCTGTTGACCTCCACGTGGTTTCTTCCACTCCTGAGAAGGAACGGAGAATAGGACACAGTACGGTAGACGTGTGTTTGCCATGCGCAACACATGCCCCAACCAACGAAGTCTACTAAGCTGGATACGCTGTGACGAACGTTCTCCGAATTAATACCCAATACGCGCTTTCTGACCTCATCATTGCTCACTCGCCTATTCCACTCAATCTTAGCGATACTACGAAAACATCGGTGGTCGAAAACCTCAAGTCGACGAATATCTTCAGCACGCAGACTCCAAGTCTCGCAACTATACAACGAAACTGAACGCACTGCGGCACACTATACACGACCTTTGAACTTCGGTGAAATGTCAGGTCGACGCCACAAGTGCTTCAGTCCAGCGTACGGCACTCGAGCATTGGATATACTCGTGTTCACCTCTGCTACCGTGCTCTCATCCGTCGTCACGCTGCTGCCGAGGTAGGTGAAGTGATCGACAACTGCCAGCACCTCCCCGTCGAGCATCAAGCTCGGAATCTTTGACGTTCAGTCTTGTAACATCACCTTACACTTTGAAGGTGCAAAGCGCATGCCGAATATACCTACAGCTTTTGCGAGTCTATCTAGTGCACGTTGACCATGTTCCGTGGATTCGAACAAGTAGACAATGTCGTCCGCGTAATTTAGGTCACACAGCTTTCCACTTTTTCCTAGTTCGATGCCTACATCCTGAAGATTTTGCAACGCATTCTCCATTATTTCGTCCATGACCTGCTTTTGGGACACTCCATTTGTTTCTTTTTAAATGACGCTGAATTCACCTTCGTGATATGTGCAAGAGTGTCGCGGTGCAGAAAACACCAGAAAAAGGTGATACATTTGTATTTAGAGCCGCTGATTGTCCCTCTAGCCGTACCACTGAGTATACGTATATATATATATATATATATATATATATATATATATATATATATATATATATATATATATATATATATATATATATATATATATATATATATATATATATATGAGAACATTCCATTTAAGACAATAACATGCTCTGGCGCAAAAGCTGACATGAAGAATATAAAAGGCCCCACCACCGATCCCTGGGGCACGCCACTGAGCATGAAACCCGTTCGCGAGATACTCTTCTATTGTAACTTGACAATTTTCCTTCGTTATGGAGTTCCGGATCCATGCTATAACTTTTGGTGGTATCCTAGATGGTAGAATTTTATTGCTCAATAACACAGCGTAGTCGAAATCGTTGGTAGGTTGACGACGTTTCGGTCACCACGAGTAGCCTTTTTCAAGACTGGTTTTACAACCGATGCTTCAAACTGTCTCCCCTAGTTGGCCTCCGGGTTACCTCGTCAGGGTAAAGCCGCAGGTTCGCCAAACATGAACTTTTTTTCGACGAAAAAGTGCTGACTGGTTATCACCAAACTATTTGTTGATACATGAGTCATTATCTTACCTCTCAAAACTCCCTCCATAACATGGTACTGTTAGGAAGCACTTACCATCACCATCTTCGAACGGTTGTGAAAGAAAATTGCTAGCCTCAATATGGGCAATTCGTCGAACTTTCAGTTGGTCTGAGGCGAGCAACTTCGCGAGCGCTGACAATCTGTCCATGGTTTCTACGCACACTGTTCACGAGGATTGACAACAATGGTTTTCGAGTGGCCCGGGTTCGGTTGTCCGGTTTACTGCTCAGTTGTGGACAGGAGTACTTGGAATTTGCTATTTCTGGTGCCAATTTAGATGCGACCTTTTGTGTTTTTTTGTTGTGTTCGCAGAAATCATGCACTTGGACTAGTCAAGTCTACTGGTTGTTTTCGTATCTTTTTCTCACGCCACGGACTGACAAATTCTCCCCACCCTCAGACCTACGCTTGTTTCGGTGAACATGCCCAGAGGAAGTTTTTATATGGGCATGACCACCGTACAGGTATCAGTATCAAATCCAATGACTGATCTCAGACCCTCATACATTGAGCATTTCTGATGCGGTCTACACATCGCATTCGAGCAATACTGCGAAGGCGCCGATGAAGTATGGGAGGACGGACTAAAGTGTCGCAGTATACACCCGGCTCTCGATGGAAAAATCAGATATCACACCGGAAATTCAAATTGGCAAAATTCGAATGCGCCTTCTGTATGCCCGACAACAGTTCGTGAGATATCCGGTCACCCGGGGAGACGTAAGAATCCAGGTAAAAAACTTATATACTTCGGCTAACACTTCTCTTGCCAACATAGTGTTTGGTTTAGGACAAAACTAGTCATGTAGTAACACTTTACACTCTAAAGCTTTCCCAGAGAATCGCCACATCGTTGTTGAGACTATTCAGAGAAACGTCCAATTCGCCAGGATCTTCAGTCAGAAGCACAACATCGTTCGCGTACTCTAGGTCAGACAGATTATTGTATAAACCAAGGTCAATGCTACCGTTCTCACATGGGAATAGAACTAACTCACGAACCATTTCAGTTGCAAAGTCGAAAAGGAAGGGCGACAGAAGGCGACCGCGATGCACAACACAGCTTACTTCCTACGTCGGACTGGGCGACCGAGTGGTCTACAGTACTACAGCCCCGAGCGGTGCTGGGGACACCGCCTTGTACCATATTTCCGTGAATCTCAATGAATAGTTTTAATCATGCCACGGCGTCTCCGGCAAGCGACGCGCCTCATGCTCCAGCGGTCGAGGTGTCAAGACAACAAGCTGGAATACCCAACTGGAGGAAGCGGACTCACATAGCCTGTTGGGATGCACACACATTGCTAGCCGTGGCCAGCCAAAGCCTCACAATGAGGACACTACACAACTGCAACTTCGACGTAGCCTCTCTCTCAGAAGTCTGCGTACCTAACTACGGTGCCAGAAGAAGGAGCAACTTACCGGATTGATCATATTGGCCTGACAGACAAATCCGGGTGCCACGGCGTCGCATTACTCATTAACAATAAAGCCAACAGCGCAATGACCGCTTAGGAGCTGATTTCAGCAAGACTTGCTTTAGCACACATCAAAGGCTCCCCGCAGAACTGACCGGTGATTGTGGTTTATGCTCCGACCAACGCGGCCGACAGCGAGATAAAAGATGAATTCCATGGTAGCCCCCAAGAGTTAATCAGCTGGATCCAGATAATTGACGTTCTATTCAACCCTGGAGACTGAAACGCTCGCACAGGTCCGTCGGATTCGTCAACGGGGCACGTCCTGGGGAAATTGGCCTTAGTCAACGCTATGAGAATGGTGACCGCCTGCTCAGTTTGGCCGACTCTGACAGAATGGTCGTTTGCAGCACACGCTTCCAGTACCCTAAAAAGCACTTGCTGAAGTGGTATTCCAACGACGGTCGCACATCGAATCAAATCGACCATATCTTAGCGGGGTCTCGTTCGGCTTCGGCTGTAGAAGACTGTCGAGCGTACGACGGCGCAGTGACGAGAAACGCAAACGATACAGAGCACGTTCTTGTTCGTGCGCGCTTCAGAATCCATCTATCCAAAAGCCTTGAAACCTCTCCACCGGCCCGCACAAACGTCGCTGCCCTAGAAACGCCAAGCCTTGTCAAGCGCAATCGCCACCAGATTATCCACAGCAACCAACGTTTCACCGGATTCAACTCCAGTAGAAGAACAGTGGATGGTAATCAAATCGACGATAAGAGAAGTTGCCTTAAAAGAACCGGGGAAAGGCATCTAAAAGATTGGATCTCTGAGGGCACAGCTGAACTATCGGCTAAAGTACACGAAGACCGGATATCAGGAAGTGGCGAACACCGCAGACTGCAACGTGAGGCCCTGCGCTCTCCCAGGACTGATCATAAGCGGCACTGGATAGAAGCAGCTGAAAAATGGAGATTGCAACAGGGATCGGTGACTTTGGCAAGCTATTCCGCCGCGTTCGAAACGCGTCGGGAATGCGCTGCAAGCAAGAGTCGCTCTTACGCTACACAGTCGGTCCGCTCATACCTGAGCAGATAAGAAAAATGGGGCGGTGGGTAGAGTACTTTGATCGATTGCTCAACCGACCATCAATTCACACGACGGCTCTATGACCCCCAGTTCTTGTGGTACCCTAGGATGTCATTTGCGACCCACCGAGCACAACTGAAATCGCCACAGTCATCGATCTGCTGAGGAACAAAACGCTGCTGAAGGCGGCATTTCACCTGAAGTCTACAAATGCTGCCTGTCGTCAATGATCGAAAACTACGTACCCTATTTAGCTCCATAAGGCGGGAAGAAGTCTTTCCGACTGATAGGGGCACGTCCGTTCTGCTGCCCACCCCAAAGAAAGGGGACAGAACCGTGTACGAGAACAATAGGGGTACCAACCTGATCGACTTGGCTGCGAAGACTTTGCATGCTGCTAATCAACCGCTTCTCAGTTGCTAGAGACCACCGCACCCGACAAAACCAAGAGGCTGCGCGTACCCAGTTTTCACACTACTTCGAATAAAGGAGCACCGCTACAAGTTCCAGCAGTCAGCAGTACCTTGTTTCATCGACCTTCGGGTCGACTTCGATTCAGTTAACAAGCAGTCTCTGGGTGATAATGAAACCCGACGAGATGCCCGATAGACTCGCGAGGCTTCTGAGAGGATACTATTCGTTCACTAGGGCGCAGGTCCCCATGTGTGGTGACCGGTCCTCGGAGTTCACAATCACTACTGGCATCCGACAGGGCTGCCCTTTTTCACCAATGCTGCTCAACTACGCGATCAACTGGACAGTGAGACAGGCACTGACTGACTATCCCGGTATCCAGCGGAGTCAGATGTACATCTCGAACCTAGAGTTCGCGGATGACATTGCTGGACTAGCTGATTCCCCCGTCATGCCTCAACCAGTCTTTGACCAAATCGATTTCTCCACCAAGTAGGCGAAGGATGTAGTAATACTCCGGATAGACAATGTCAGGGAAGCATTTCTCCAGCTGAGACGGGTGTCGTGAACTCAGTGAAATCAGCCAGACCAAGGTGCGTATCTACCGCTATACGCCCCGTACTCAGCTAGGGCTGCGAGGCTGGCCATTGAGAGCCGAGGATACTAGAAAGTTGGTGTTTGATCACTGGTGCCTGCGACTTATTTCGAAAGCAAATTAACACGACAGAGTATCCAACGACGAAGTTAGGAATCGGTACTGCAAAATTGACCAACTCTCCAACTTCCTCCAAGGTCGTCGACTGCGATAGCTGGGCCATATCCTATGGCGACCCGAGACGGAACTAACCAAACACTCCGCCCCGAACCCTGCGCTGGATGGCGCTGTCACCTTGGTGGCCAGCTCAAAACTTGGATCAAGTGTCGAGAAGGATGAAAAGCGCTTAGGCTTACGGTCAGTCTACGGTGACCGCCAATGGAAGAAAAACAGGGCTGCGATCTGTACCGAACTCGCTTCCAGCCGCCGCGCATGTTCAGCTGTGACACGAGATATTCATGGAGCCGACTCACCCCTTAGTAAAAGATAGTTGCGTAAACGTAAAAAAGTAAGTATCCAATTTTCGGTTCCATGCAACAGACGGAAAAAGTGGAACGTGGCCAGAGAGGGTCCTTTGGATTTCGCAGGTTTGGCGGAAGACAGATGCTCAATGAAATGTGATAAATTCTTGCTACGTTAAAAGAAACACCAGATACTGCAATGCTACGTTCAGTGAGTGGGGGTTTTGACGGTCAAACCACTCGTGTTTATTCGCTGGTGTCCTCTTCAGAGGCAGTGGCTGTTCACATGTATAACGGAAGCTATGCAGACAGGACTCACAACATTCACGCCACTGCCTTTTGTTCGGGACCATGTCCCTCAACTTCTCTAACCAACAGCAATCTTCGTTCCACGGGTTCGAACCAGGAAACGCCAGCCGAAGCCAGTGCTGATGCTAGCTTATTCATATCATTACGTCAAGTCGTGGTATTGCTTCTTCCAGAACGTGCCAAAAGACCAGAGAAAGGTAGTAGACGGTAGGCAGAAAAACGCAGAACATGTTCGAGGCAGTATAGAGCGATAACCTCGACCAGAAAGCGACCAAATGCACCAAAATACAACGACGAAACCTCGGCATTGCTTACACGATGTTTGCACCAAACGCCAGTAGTGTTTCGAAGACATCGACTGTCAAACAAGTACAGAACCCCTGTTGCTCATCAATTGGTTCAGTTACACGTACGTGAAGTGACTCGTTACTAGCTAGGTCCCCACCACCTGCTATCGACCTAAAAAAACCAACCTCCATCCTTGAAACCCACTTCACACTTTGAAGATGCGAAGCACATGCCAAGCGTAGCCACAGCACTTGTGAGTCTGTCGAGGGTACCCTGGGCCTGATCCGTAGACCCGAACATACAAGGGTGTCGTCGGCTTACTCTAAGTTGAAAAGTTTGTCACCGCCTAGTCGTTCCAAACAAACATCTTGGAGGACATCTCAACTAGACAGTTCACCGCATATCGTTACTCGACCAACAGGCTAATTCAACGGATTCTCATACTTCCGGGGTATACCCTTTGGAAAAAGAGTACCGAATAACGCAATTCAATCAGATCGAACGCTCATTCGATAAAGTTTGCGACAGGGTTTTTCGATTCTGTTATCATGAGATGGAGTAAAAGGAAACCACGAAATCCAAATGAGAAACATCACAGGCTGAACTCGTGTTTTAGGCAATTTATTTCACAGAATGGGCATCAAAACGGCTGTGCCACTGACATTCATTTGGGTGAAACCGGTACTGATGAACAAATGTACGAATAACGTCGAAGCGATCTTAGTAGACGAACAGGAATGATCAAGTGATTTGCAGCACGTTCCAAAGTGTACATATCACTCTAAGCCGAGAGAATACGAACGGACGGGGATTAGTGAGTGGATGGACAAACAGGTACAAGAGAACGGAAGTTGTAAAGATGGTGCAGTCCTGTTATATGACCTTCTAAGTGAAAGACGCAGTCCAGTAATTATTTTTGATCCTTGGAAAAAACGGACAAGTTGAGAAACAGACTGATACCACAGAAGGCGGTGCCATGGTGAGGTACAAATACATACTCCAGAGAGGATGGAGAAAAAAAGCTGTCGCGTGGTGCACAATCAGATGCGCTTTCTTCGCGGCGATGAATGTGTAAGTATACATACACACACACACACACACACACACGCACACGAACATAGAAAAAATCAACAGAAATACATTTTTCACTCGATCGTGAAACAAACAATAGGGGCCAGTGGCAGAAATGAACAAATTCTATAGAGAGAGACGGGAAGTTGGTCATGAATGAAAGTGCGAGTGAGTAGATGCACTTGAATGAAAAATGTGAGACTGAAAGCAGAACAAGTGATGGGAGCCCCGAGTTGGTTTTCTAGACCTCCACGTCCGAGGGCGAGTCCGGACCGGCTGCTGAGGCGTCAGCAGTCAGTCGACCAACTGGTTTTGGGTTGCGTTTGCCACCATCGCCGCCACTGCTGCCGGTAGTCACCGAAGCAGCAGCGGTGTTTCCTTTAGGCTGTGGGCGATTCAATCTTGTAACTCCATCCGTGTAACCTGATTGAGACCAGCTACGGAACAGTAACAAAAAACGAGAATATTACCGTATTACAACAAGAGGAAGCACAGGCAAATAACAAGCAAATAAACCAAGCGGTACATTTCTAGGTGAGCCAGATTATTCGTACCGAAAAACCAACTATCTGCTACTCTGCGCCTAATTCAATTAGTCTATCAGGTGCCGTCTACAAACTAAGGCATACGTGCAGAAGGAAGATATTTTGATCAACCAGAGGTAAATTTGCTCCTTTCATAAACACGCCGAAACTCCATGCGATAACGGATCACGTGTCTACTCCAATATAGCCAGTATACCGGATCCAATATTTTCCTTTGTAGGCCTAACTTTTACATGAAAATGGGGCCGAGCAGAATGCTACCTTGTCTCTCGTTCCTTATAGCTTCTAGGTCATGCCTGAGAGAAAAATCAAGAAAATCGATTAAAAAACAGATCGATACAGAACCCATTAGATCATAACACAGCCTTATGCAACTATCTCGTTTCAGCCTAAACAAGCACAAACACTACCGCTGATTTTCACTGGTGGATCTATGAGTTATATCATTCGCACTTGTGAGACTCAGTTTGGCATTTTATTTATTTGATGCGGATCAACTGGATAAGCGGATTTTGCAGTTCTGTATTTAAACATTTCTTTCAAGAGAAACAGTCAGTGATTTCGCGTGGTTGAGCTACCCTGGTAGAGATAAGCGGTGATCTGCAACATTGGCAAACATAAAAGAAATCAACCGGCTGAAGAAAATGAGAAAAAGATCTGATGAACATACACGTCCTCTAGCTGGATTCTTTCCATGACCGTATCCTCATCGTCATCTTCGTTGGGGACAAGCAAGTAGGGATTATCATCCACCGGTCGGAATTTGTAACCAACGGCGACAAAAAAGAAGAAAGTGATGGATTCCTTGAACAGCTCAACCACCCAAGTAAGTGTGTATGGGACGGTGATTGTGAGCAGATAAGCGACAACGCGAGTGAAGTAGACGTAACAAATAACCTAAACAATGGAAGAAGAGTGAGCAGAGAGAGGGCACTCGTGCGAAAATGTGAAAAGTCAAACAGAACATGACTGATGGTCACTGATACTTGAAATTCATCAGAAGGAAGCAAGCGAGAGCAGCGGGACAATTCACAACCAACCTGGTCATTGGTCTACTAGTACTCGGTATCCGGTTCATGGAACACAATGTCTGGTCTGACCGGCAAGCTAAACCTTTTCGGAGATGTGCGAATTTAGCAACAAGCCGATATTTGATGTGGCCCGGTGTGGAAGCAATCGCGCAATAGTTGATTTCTATGACTGATCAAATAAGACCCAGCATTAAGGTATGTATCTGGACTAGATCCATTGTTGCGCACATACCTGAGATTGGTAGATGCCTTTGTGTATGGTACATAAAAAATTACCAACCATGAGTATCTCAGTATGTGAGTCACAACTGACAGCTATGCCGAGAAAGTTCTTGTGGCGTGCAACAGGTTCGGTTGGCCTTTTCAAAATTAGGACGAGCAAATGATAATGTTGTGTCCTGTAACACGAGCGAAAGCGAACGACACGATTGATCATCGAACTCTGTGTGGAAATGGGTTACCGGATGCGTCCCTGAGTGGCGGGTTTGAAAATGGCCGTAATTCTGATGGTTAATTGCTGAAACTCACCAAGTGAGCGATCGCGGACGACCAAATATCATGGTCTCAAACGAAAGGATACGAAACAGTGCCTGGCTTCTAAAAAACTCTAACCTCTGGATCTGTCCCGTACTTTTGATCAAAGATCTTCTATTTTGGAAAGCCGGATAATGGCGTACCCACAGACTTGATGCAGATTGTATACACTGACACACATGCATCTTCGATCTAGTTATTGCTGGTGACTTGCCTTCTGTGCACAATCTTTGAAGACCGAACGGTTGCAGTCTCGTTTCATCATAGTCATTTCTATTGTCAACTTTATCTAACGCGATACTATTATTCCAAGGAATTTTTTCATTATTGTTGACGTAAATAAATACCGAGTGTATCTTCGCCCGGTGCAGGTGGTCCAAGAAATCAATTGTCAAAATCATGCGTATCACACAGGCTCACAATCTAAAACGTCTGTATATTGATGCAGATGGGCCGGTAGAAACGAGCAGCGCGCGTTCTCAGTACCTTAACCATCGATATGCGCTGATTGTCGGAAGCCAGAATCCCTCACGCGAATAGCGTGCTGAGTATAGTTGCTTCTAGGGCAAGTTTTCCATTCTGACAACATTCGACGATGTCACGGTTTTTGCTGTAGTTACACTGATGTGGGAATTGACCTGAATGCCAAGAAGAGACGCGCCCGGTAGCATACGGCTCTGCTCTGTCCGGATTGCACAACCGGAATCTCTTTAGGACTCACCGCGAACAACAGAGGAATAGGGGGACGGAAAACAAGCCAAGATGCGCAGAACTAGGAATCCAATTCATCACTGGTTTACTCACGTGTGACGGCGAATCCTAGTATGGATCGAGACGTAATAATTAAATTCATGCAATTCAGTGTGCGTCTGGATTTTATAGCAATAGATGCACGGAACGAATGTTTTTGAAGGTCCGACGACTAAGCTGTACTGGTTCTGATGACCAGAAAAAGTTCAACAGGTCCGTGTATTGCTTTCCCATTGAAAGAATAATGACGGTGTCCAAGCAACAGAGAAATGATTTCGGAAAGGGTCTTTCTCTAGCCAGTACCTTGATTGTTGTATATGCTGACAACCTTTTATTAACAATCTCAAAAAACAGAATGTACCGTTATATACCGGTTGCTGACTTCCAAGGTGAGGATTAAACTTACCAAAATATAGAAGTGACGGAAAAGTCGCAAGTTACGCAAATTGATGGCTGCTTTGCCATCTGTTTGAGATGCAGCTTGCAAGTGACGAATGGACCACACGACAGGGAACAAAATTGCACCACAACAAGCCAGGTCGACAAAAATGAAGATATCTTTCCACAGGGCATATCGCGCTGTACCTGCCTCTGATTCTTCTATCACAATTGTGGCCACATTTGCAAGGATCTGAGGATATACACAACCAACGAAGCGCAGATGAACCATGAGTGAATAGTCATTGACACACGGAAAAAGTTGTAGAAATGTTTATTAATCGGAAATGGGACAGAATCACTTAAGTTACTACAAGTATAAAATGGTTGTGCCTAAGAGAATGAGCAACGTTTCCCGGAAGAATTACGAGTTGAGCAAATCGGTTGTAGGATTGAGAAACGAACACTTCGACTACGCGACCAAAGGATATGAATAAAACGGACGAGTAACTCTGCTACATATGCAGAACGAGATAATCGTTGGTGCAATATTTCTCTGCTAAACTGTAATGTTGGTAGACTGTCGTGCCCTTGGCGTATTTTCATCTCCTTAGTTTGCAGAGGGTATCCAGCTCTCATCGGTAGCCCCACGAAGCTGCAACATGCAGCAGCAGCCACGCTCCGGAAAACCGTTCTATATGTGGGTTAAGCCGGGTTGAGGATAATTGGGATTCAAAAACTTATGAGACGATGTTCAGCATGCAAAGAGTTACCCCTAAATGGGCGGACGGGATTTACTGTATAATCCGACGGCTGTGAAGGAAATCTGTAGAACCAACAGAGATTGATGGACCCATGAGTTGAATTCGATTCATTCGAATGGCGAACGAGCTCCCAAGAAGGCAGCGGCAACCATGCATCAGGATGCTGTTGCCTTGCAACCCACACCTGGTTGTTCAAAAGATAGCGGTGCGCTCTTGGATGAAAAGCTGAACTACGCTGGGGACGTCTCTTGTAACAAACACCCACAAAACGTCATGATCGTCATCTACACGCTTCCGCCCAGCACAGACAGCCGCGATCAGAAACATTCATCAAACCGGCTCATTCTCTCCAAGGAGTCAACGACATTATGCATAGGCAGAGTGTTATCAGTGGGAGCATTACGGGCAGGTTGAGGGGACAAAGGAAGGTGCCTGGGGACAGAAGACGAAGGTTGAATAAAAGTGAAGGAATTCGGATCAGTAGCCCACTTATCGCTACCCACCTCCCTGGATGCAATGGACAGCGCAGTCTTGATTATCCTGCGCGACGACCGATGTAGTATGCATTTCTTTGTATTCGTGCAGTTCACGAGAGATTTTGGACAGGCACTGCTAGGGTGTTTAACCGCTAAGCAGGGAACGATCAGGGTTCTCAATCAAAGCCTTTAGTTTTAAACAAAAACCTATCCACAAGGCAGCGGAAGAGGCTGAGTGGAAGCCCATTTGCTTGGATTAATTATTCTTCCACTGATCTGACCAACTGAGTTACCAGCTCAAATAGACACCCAACTTGGAGGACCAGGAGACTGGACTTTGTCAGTCCTCTACCCAATGGCCCTCCAGATATCATTGGATCTCAAAATAACAATCAGCATCACATCGTACGGAAGAATCAACAGGACGGCTCTTAAGTATTTTAATTTATCAACAGATAAATACATCGAATGAAAACAATACTGCATTGTTGTTGCCCTGAGAACAGATTTCTGCGTAACGGGCACAGACTTACTTGCAGTGGAATCACAATGAAGAATACATTCCGTTCACGTGGTGTGAGCATGTGTTTGATGAACGCCCATCCAGCCCCGATGAGTAAAATTGTAATGAACAAAAGCGCACCACGGATGCTGATAAGAAAAATAACAAACCAGGTTGTGAGTAAATTCTGATTATCACGTGATTCTGGGTGCAGAACGGAGCAGACAACGCTCTCTAAAGAAAGACTTTCCGGATATAAAACGCCATAGCAATGAAACGAGAACAATGTGGAGGAAGTTCCGGACGACCAAGTGATTGGAATAAATCGTGTTGCATATAACAGAGTTTGAGTTTAGCATTACCGTTCGTTCATATTTCTGTCACCGTCGTAATCGCACAAGCCTACATAGCCTCGCATCTGACAACTTTAATTACAATGTTAGAAAGATTTTTTTTCGCAAGTTTTTCCACAAAGGGCATTTTGATTTATTTTTCTTCGTATCGTTTGTGGTTTTCATATATGGAAGGGGAAGGATGGGAAGCCAGCACAGCATTCCATACAGCATTGACGCCACTGACTCCGGTTCCCGGCCATTTTCGCCAGCGCATCAAGCCAACTGTTTTCGGTGTCATTCTTGCTCCAACCTGCTAGGCGACAGGGCCCCACTGCAGCTAAACGAGAAACCCGGTTTTTTAAAATTCTTCTCCAGGTCATCGACTGTTCACTACACCGCCGTTTCCAATCCTGTCCAGTGACCGCAACGAGGTAAACGCTGAGCGGGCATCCGCAAGATATGATCTAACAACCGTAGCCGACGAAGAGAAACAATTACCATGAGTGATGAACAGTCCATCCCGAATACTCTCCTCCGCACTTCGTCATTACTGGCGTGATGCTGACATCATACTCGTGTGATTGTCCGTAGACAACGGTGGTCGAATATGGTCAGCCGAGGCAGATTATCTACTCTAACCAGCCAGGTTCCGCATTCATAAAGTAGCACCAAACGAATTGCGGCGTTATAGACTCTGCCCGAGGTCTGTCGATAGAGAGCTTTCAGAATGGAAACGTACTTCTCGGGCACGCCGTTCCTCAACAGGCAAGTCTATAGGGCAGTCCTATCGACAGAGTCAAGGGCGGCTCCAATGTCCAGAAACACAACGACAGTTAGCCTTTGACACACGTGACGGTGCTCAAGCAGGAGGCGAAGAGCTGAGATTTGGTCCGTGCAACCGCGGTCGGGACGGAACCCAGCTTGTTCTTCACGACAATGGGGTTCGCGCAATGGAGAAAGTCGGCGGAGGATAATGGAAACTAGGAGTTTTGAAGCAACAAAGATCACGCTTATTCCCCGATGATTAGAATACAGTGTACGGCTACTCTTTTTAAAGATGGGCACGACCGTCGATTCCCCCCAGGATGTAGGAGTTTTTTTCTTCCGTCCAAACCTTTAAGAACAGGGTCGTCAATCCTCTCACCAGAACCATCTCACCATCTTTGAAAAGCGCGGGAGGGATGCGATCTGATCCGTGTGCCGTGTGGCGCTTGAGGGTTTGTAGTTCTTTCCAAATTTCCGCTTATGTCAGGGGACTGTCTGGAATAGACCACGCAGAAAGTGTAGGAGTTCCAGGTGCAGTAGAAGCAGCCGGTGGCCAGCTATACTGGGGGCGAAAGTGTTCTGCGAAGCGGTTTAGCCTGTGCGACAGGTTGGTGATTGGTGTCCCATCAGTTTCGCGGACAGTCTCGCTAACACTTGTTTTTCGTGGTCCGGTGGCGAGATTGAGTTGAAAGAGCTCCCTGGAGTTGCCAGAGGCAGAAGCTGCCTCCATCTCGAGGGCACACTCTGACCACCACGTCTCACGATCAGCACGCAATTTGTTCTTCAAACGCGAGCGGAGTTCACGGCGTTCTTCGTTGTATCTTGCATCAGCAGAGATTTGTCGGCGGTTCTCAAGTAGCAACAAGGAGTTTGAAGAAATCCAACTTCCCTGGGTATGGCGGACCGTACCACAACTGGTCAGGCCGGCATTCTGTAAGGCTTCTTCCAGTCGCTCTCAGTGCTCATTGACATCAGGTAGGGCGGTGGATTCCAGTACCAGGGCCAGCGTAGTCTGAAAGGATTCCAGCACTAGAGGGTCGTTCAGCTTGTCTATATTTAAGTGAGTATGATTCGAGTTCTTTGAGCCGCCAAACAGCAAGCAGATCGTAGAGCAGACTAACACGTGATCAGAATCGAAGCAGGTTGACCAGTAAGAGCGACAATCTAACACGCTGCCGCGCCAACGATAGCTAATCGCTACATGATCGATTTGAGACCATTCCTGTGTTGAGGAAGGAGGACGCCAGGTGGCGGTTCGTCGTTTGGAGTTGCGAAAGTTTCTGCTTGCTAGAAAAAGCTGGTGACCAGCACATATTGTCAGCAATCTGTCCCTATTGTCCGAACGACTGAAGCTGAGGCCAAACCGTCCTCCTATATAACGTTCACTCGCTGTCAGGCAACCGACGCGCGCGTTAAGATCTCCGGCGAGGACCACGATATCTGTCCGGCGCGCTGTAAGCAGGAGCATATGAAGCAGTTGGTAGAATTCATCTTTGTCTACCTCCGGAATGCAGTCTTTCGGGTCATAGGCAGAAATGACAAATAAATCACGTGTGCGATCTCGATGTCCAGTTACTCGGCAAGAACCTAGCAGCCGACGTGTAAACAGTCGGTTATTGACAGGAATCCAGTCTGACATAGCCGCTTCAGCTCTACGGCTCAAAGCAACACCTACACCGGCCTGGCCGGCTGCTGCAGCGTCCGGGTCTCCAGACAGGCGTAGATGAAACTTGGTATTGGGATTAGCTGGAGACGTTAGTCTGGTCGTGGAGTTTGAGGGTTTGTAGTTCTTTCCAAATTTCCGCTTATGTCGGGAGACTGTCTGGAATGGACCACGCAGAAAGTGCATAAGCGTGCGTACGTTCTAGCTGGCCAATTTGAATCGTAGACGAGGTTGAAGAAAGGTGGGCTCGGTGGTATGATTTGCTGTGACAGTCGTAGGGCAGACGGTTCTAGCGTAAATCTGGTCACAAGCGGCGGCAGTGGTAAGGCAGTTTTGCTGCGGGGTAGCGACGTGTCAGGCACATAAAGCAACGGGAAAGGTAGGGAGAGGGTGGATAGGTTCCGAATGTGGTGGTGGATGAGCATATAATGTTGCGATGGCGAACGAGCGAGAAAGAGTAAGATGAAAGCGAATTTGTATGAGAGTCCATGGTTCAGTTTGCGGGCGTAGTACTGCCAGGTTGCTCAGGCCAAAGCAGGTGGTTTTCTTAGGGGTCCACAACCAGAGCCTTTAGCTGACCAAAGCCTCACCCGCAAGGCAGCGGGACGGAGCGTGGTGTCCAAAACCCACTGGGGGCCGGTGACTGACTGCTCAGTTCCTACGCCCTTCGGATGAGGCTAAACATCCTGGGTGCCCAGGAAACCCCTCCGCCACAGATGCGGTAAGCGTAGTGTTGTACGCTTCATACGCCACCCATAGTTGGTTTGGAATCAGGGTTTAGCCATCTCCCCTAGACTAACTATTAGTTGGTCAACCCGGTGGAGAGCGTAGAGCGTTCGCCTTTGGCCTCACACTTCTGTGTAAAAACACCTCCGCCCCGAGAAGGCAGTGTGTAGGACTTCTTCAGCAGAAGCCATTTGGTACGCGTGGTCATCTGGGAACATTTCGAGAGGTGTTCAGGGCGAGCGGCCAACTCGGAGCCTGAGCCACCCACCCACGACCATACTGAGGCATTTTTCCACTGATAGGTTGAGGACATTTTGGTTCTTTGGCCCAGATCACATGACCCCACTGATTCGCCGGATAGACGTCCGTCCCTGAGTACGGCAAGTCGCACGACCGAGGTCTGTGTTATCTTTGCACGGGAAGAACGTAGTAAGACAGGTGATCACAACGGACAATGGTCGGCCAGAGAGAGTGTCCAGTTGACCAATGAGATGCACTTTACCGATGCGGAAGCCAATCATTGCGTCCGATTCTCAAATTGAATTCAACGATCTCCAAATCTATGTGATGGTTTCGCAAATCAATCAGAACGCACACAGTTATAAGCGTGTCTGATCTTCATAACAGCCTGACAATTTCCGCTCATGAAACGGTAGAGTGTATCACGTAAAAGTACAGCTGTGTTGAGTTTCCTTGAAATATTCCGAAATGACGATACAAAGTTTCGATATGAGTTATTTTCGGGGGGGGGAAGGGGGGGGGGGGCGTTTTTGACGAATAGCGTAGTGATGGAGAACGACATAAAGTGTCAATATATCACGTGTGGTAACGAGCCAGTCTAGTGCCATAGCAAGCGACGGTGGCGGGATTCAAATCTCGTACCCTGTAGACGATAAAAACCAATACCGCTCGACCACCACCGGTTAATAGGTCTCGTGTGGTAGCGAGTCAGAGGCCAGTGAACTTTAGGAAAATCGACCGGCTTGAACTTCCCTACCTAGACCTGTTCGTCAGTGGCTTGTAGAGTTTGAACAGTCCCAGAACGGACGAACCATTGAAGATAACACCATAACACGACGGTGCCGCACTTCCTGGCAAATTCAATCAGTTACTGTTGCGTTGCGTCTGCAAGGCACATCATGCTCAGAGGGTAGTGGGAGTTATTCAGACTAAGAGTAGGTAGACAATTTAAACTTCGAGTGGGCGAATATATTATGCAGCCATCGAACAAACTCCTGCAAGCGACAGAACGAAAACAAACCATCCCACAGTGAACCAACAAAGGGACCAAACCAGCAAGTGAGGTGCAAGGTCACCTATCCACACGGAGATCAATTTTCGACGGCTCAACACGAATGAATCGCCGAGACAGCTTCCTCACAATTATACTGGTTTTACATTACCAACAAGTAGAGCACCATTTGATCAAACTGCGTTCAGCACCAAATAGTTGCACGATTTCGCTGGCTTTCACGTAGGCTTTCCTCCATATATCATAGGCTCAAAACACGTGCTGCCTGTTCTGTCGGTTGATTATCCAAACCAGTGAAATCCGCGAAATGACGCGTCAATCGATGAGAAAATGTTTTCTTTTAAATATTGCTATGAAATGTATTAAAAAGTGATGCGTCTAACTTGTAGCCAAGCGAAATGGGGAGGGGCATGAGTCAAACTTGAACTTACATATGCGTGATGTAGTACATTACAGCCCATGCTTCTTCGTGCATACCATGTCGCCCGATGGCGTAGAAATTAACCTGAAAAGCATACCGCACAAAAAATGAAAGTAGGACGAAATTTTATTTATTGATCAGGAAGGATCGACGACAGGGAATCCACTAACAGATGGGGTCAAGTTAACGAATTACAGAACAGACAATGTTGTTCAAGATCATTTTATAGGAGTTTTTACCGCTTTACGATTATAAATGTTGTGATGATTTGTATCAAATATTTTACTTAGCACATGCGATGAGATGGTGTGTTATTAGAAAACGAGACGTGGTTATGTTACGTCAATGTTGTTGAAACATTCTGATTTCCGATGAAATCCATAGACTAGTGCTTCTCAGTTTGCAATGATCATGTGGCAAACCGATCTGGCAACCTAGTCTCCAAATGCCCAACTGAATACAGATTCGTGTAGGCTCTTTAATTTCAAACATAAGTGATTATCCAATTGGTCGCTCAATCCAAACAGAGCAGAGCTGTATGCTACCGGGTGCGGCCCCAGGTCATGGACAGGGAAGTGGAAGCTCCTGCGGTTAACCGTAAATACGGCGGACTCACCAAATAAGCAATCGCGGCCGACTAGTTACAGTGCTCCGTGATGTGGTTGAATTTCCGCCTGACTAGCGTTCTGTGCTCTAAAACACCACATAAATCTGCTGACGGCCCTGTGACGTGTCGAGCGTGGTCCGCCACTAAATAAGACCGCAGCTCCTTGTCGCAGTTTACTTACCCGACAGGGTTTTTTTTGAAGCAAACAAACCATACAATTGACCGCCTGTTCATCTGGACCAATGCGGCTGCCTTGCAGGACTTGCCTGGCTGCGCAAAGGTTAGAGATGCTTCCTCGAATGAAAATGTCTACTCTGGGTTGAGTGACCAAGTAGTGCAAAAGGCCACAACACATTCAGCCATGAAATCCTGTTGATACGACTGACTGTCCTCCTGTTATTCTCCCCCTCCCCCCCTTGTAATTGTCGTCGTTGCATTGGCACATGGTTGATCTCAAACCGGTTTAAAACACGAATCCATTTGGATGCCCCATCGAACTTGAAGCGGCCGTTAAACGGCAGAGCTTTGCTGCTCCTGTATGCATGAAAACGTTTCTTAGGTTTGGAGCAAATGCGACATCGATATCTTTGAATAGAACCACCAGTCCATAGCTAGTGAACAAATGGTAATTACAATAATTAATCTTACTTATGCTATTCCCTATAAAGGAACAGTACATCAATTCTGGTAGGGTAGCAGGGAAATTTATAGTTTTCAAAGATAGAAGCCAATCAATGCGGCGAGATTCCGCAGGATTACAAGACCACTTTAACAAGCATTTGAATATCACCGACTGTGTCAACATGTGCTAGTGTAAGCTGAACCACTCGTCTGCTCATGTAACGATACTATCGGACCCTTTGCTCGACTATCTAGTGGGATGTAGCTAATTTATTTTTTTCCTGTAATAAAATAAGGTTTGCGATCCATTTAATCTTGCATCTAAGATATGCGCTGATAACGCGATAGAACAACACAAAAAGCCGCAAAACAATGAACGCTTACCCCGTGAAAAATCAAGGAAATGGCTTTAATGAGTATCACGGCGAACATCAGATAATGGATGCGATACACGGAATTCCTAGAAACGAACATCAAACAGTGAAAAGAAATCCGTGCACAAAGCGGAACACGGCGTTATTTTGGTGAAAATCAAATTCACAATGAAAAAAAAGGAAAATGAGTAGAACAACCGCCAACGTCGCAGAGAATACTATGAGTCGAATAATCTATTTACATCATTTCTTCAAACTATCGCCCCGTTCGACCGATGGTGATCGAGTGGTTTAGAGCGTTTGCTTACCACCTCGGAGGTCAGAGGTTCGAATCCTCGCAATCACCGGTTATCACAGTGGTAGACGGTAATCCTAAATGCCGTCCGGCTTGTCAGCACATCTGACCTATTGAGACCTTATGTGGTTCTTCGCTATGAGTTTCGTTGCTAGCTATTCTTAATATTGCAGTGGGATTTTCATTTCACTTGTACAAGTGTGCGATAAAAATTGACTGATAAGTCGTCAGTGACCGCTCGTTTATTCAGCTCTAATTAAGTTGCTCGGTTAGGAAGAAAATAGTGATAAACTCCAAAATTCAACTATATGTTTACAACCGATCGACTGAATTGATCCCAGTGTTCTTCTCTCAATTTACTGAGACTGCACCGGTCTTTGAATTATCTCCGATCAACCGGGTGTATGTCATTGACTATCACAATAAGTTTTGACTCCTACCTCTCATGATTGCGAACTCCATGACACATCATGAACCAACTCGCTTTACTTCACGATCTATTTATACCGTTGAACCAATTCTGGTTTATTCCATTTCGGATCAATCCCAAGAAAGCTTCTGACTTACGTGTTTTTGTTACTAATGCAGTGTAGTTCATTTGCTTATTGCTTTCCATCTGAAAAGAGGGACTTACATACCTAATCAGCAGCACAGAGATTAACACAAAAGGATTTTACTAAGTACATCAACTCGATCGGTGATGAATTGTCACCATTCAATTCTCAGTTAGGTGAACATCCCAATTTCAACATACATATCTGTTCCTTCAACTATTATTCTTGTACCTTTGTGCTCTGATTTTAGTTGCTACCTTCCAGCTTCGTCGATTCATGGAGATGAAGGATAGACGCTGAAGTTAAATAGAGCCGAAAGCAAGGTGGGAAGCAGAAATCCTGAAAACAAAGTTCGAATGCAACCACACGACTGGCAGCAACACCTAGCGTGCTTGTGGTTTTGTATTTAAACATAAACCACAACAAGGCGGAAAAAAGAATGTGATATTTATATTACATAGTAATAGTCTGGTGTAATGAGAATAGAGGCAGCTCCTAAAATACGGCGAATGCACAGATGACATGAAGTAAATCACTCATGGTTCAGAAGAACGGTTTGGATAAAAATGATTATTCCGAACGAAACACAAGCATAGAAATTACACCAAAGTACCCGGAATGTGCCGAGAAAACTTACTTCGAGGTGCGGAGATACAGAAACCACACGAAGCTGGCCAAAAAGTAGGCGCAGCACAATATGAAATAGAGTAGTGGTAAGGGCTGTTCACCCGCGGAGAGAAAACTATCCGGATTTTTCTCAACCATGCGTAGCTTGGAACCAAAGAAGAGAAAGCGGATGGAGACAAGTACAAAGTCAGCGCTACGTATTGTGATATTTGGCGTGAATAAATGCTTGCTCCTTATCAATCCTTGTTTAAATACATTTGGCGGCTCAGATAAATCTCGAGAAAAGTGAATAACTCCTTTAGAAAATCGCCGATTTCAAGGAAATGGCACGTACACTATCCGCCAACAAACACCCCCTGCTTTTTGAAATAATCGATACATTGAACATTAGAATAACCCTCTACCGAAATAAAAATGTCGCGTTGTGAATAGAATAGAATAGTGCGATTGTTCTTCAGTGGTCATTCACCAGTATATGGTTGAGTCACCTATGACGATATAACGGCATTCACCCGTCCAGTCATGTTCACCATCGACAATCTGATAGTATCTTGTGATATGCGGACCACTTTTTCGTTTAAGGTCTTTTTAAACTATCCAAGAGATTGCCGCCTCCAATCCTCTTTCCCCAAAAGCTGCTCTCACAATTGTTCGATTATACGGAGATCGAGGGACTGAGTCGGCCACGGAAGCGTCTCCGCACCGTGATGCGCATGAAATTTGCATACGACAAACGAGCGATATACAGACGCGTTTTCGCTCTGGGAAATCGATTTAATCGTCGTGCTCAACAGTGACGAAATATGCCGGGTCAAGACTTCTAGGTAAACTTGACTATCGACGACGTCAACCAGAAATACCAGCTCGCTCTGACCTCCCAGCCAGATGGCTGCCCCGACGTGCACTGAACCTCTATTGTGCTGCATTGTAGCTGTTACAATATCACTTCTATTAATTTCAGAGGTTTCCAAACAAGACTTCGACGATCATTTGGAATAACAAAAATACTGATTCATCAGTCAACTGATGGAGTTCCATTGCGGAACTGACCGACCCATCTGCACACTGTCCGCCTTGGAAGACTAAAATACTTAGTAATCTCGCGACGTGACTTCCCTGATTCGCACCTTCCGATTGCAAGCCGGACGAGCTTCTCTTCGATGAGCATCACGTGAACCCAGAATGACGGATAAACGTTTGGGCTGTTGGACTCAAAATTGCACATCGGGGTTTGTCTGACCTTCATGAAAAATCTAATGCAACGGTACAGTGTATGACGTGAAAGTATAACCGATTTGAGCTTGTTAGAATTGTTCTGAAGAGACGATTGGTGGCCTCAGGACCATAGGCTATTTAGGGGAGGGGGGGATTTTTGGCGGACAGTGTACTTGAGAGAATAACAGTTGCCACTGATGAGCATTACAAATAGACGGTATTTATTCGACTCGATCGAGCTGGTCCGTTTGTCGGACAGTGGTTTTGGAAAAACCTGATTAGAGAGCAGGCACTTTCTCGTGTAACTATGATCAATTCAGATAAACATGAGCAACAACGCTTGACCATAAATGGATATTGTCATAGTTGTACGGAGTTGTTTATGAGAAAAAACGAGTTCAGTTATTACTATTCGAATCTACACAGTCCGCATCAAACATACGGGTACGGAAAAAGGAAACTGAGAACCACCACAAGTTACGTTTGAATCGAATTCATTCTTCCTGGTTCCGACGTACCGTTAGATTGAGGCCTAATGGTTTTCCCGTTTCCGTATCGGGGGCTGCGCAATCGTGGAGGTAAAAGCTGTACATACCTTCATCCCCTCGGTCCATAAATCGAACTGTGAACTAGCAAAAGGGAAAATAACAAGATGTAAACAACTGAAATGAATGAATGAAATTATAAAGATATGTAGGGTTGGCGAAATCCGAAGCGCTGATCTACCGAAAAATTTACAAGGAAAATTGGTTCCATTCGTGGATGATCCAGCACCCTGATTGCTAACGGTATCATATTCTTGTCCTATTTTCAATAACTTTCTTACAGCCATGAGCGCAGCATATGGAAGGGTAGAATTATGCGCCGCCGAGCCCAGAACTATACTACGAAGCATAGATTAATTTAGATCGGTTTATCACTAGCTTTGTGTGGAACAGTGGCTTTATGGTTGAGTTAGCAAAGAACTTTGTAACTGAATGGTTAACATTGCTCACCAATGCAACAGCATCGGAAATTTAAAGCACTGAGCCTCCTTTAACGAATTCATGAGAACAGAAAGAGCGTGCAATCCAGCCCGTCCCATCGTAATATTTTTCTCCCAGCTGTATCATATACAACCTGACATGTCTTACGTACGCGGTAGACAAAGATAAACAAAATGAGTGCATCTCGAAACAGTATCGGCAACAAACGCCCCGACTGTCATCAGGATCACGCTTGATCATTCTGGGTCTGAGGTACTCATCTCCGGGCCAAGACTTCCGATTATCAGTGACAGCACAATGGGCCCTCATGTTCGCAGAAAAAACATTGTGTCATATGCTCGAATCGAAACAAGGGTTGCAGTATGCCATCCGCTTGCAATAGGGAAAGACAATGGAATATGGTCAACTGAGTGACACCTTGCAGTTTATGGTGTTTTGTGCGGCCGTCAACAAGAAATTAGCTGAGCTCGCTTGAGTCCAAAATCATTAGCTAAAGCACAATGATTCTGTGGATTCAAAGAAGCTACATCCATGGATCAATTATTATTTTTTGCTTTTTTAATCGGTGCTTAATCATAAATGCACCTGAAACACCTGAAAGAGTTACATGCTAATAGAGAAATGGTGTCATGATCAGATAAGAGTGCGGATATCGTGATTCTTAATAAATCGGATTAAATAGAGATGGTGATAATGAATGATGCCATCTGAGAAGGAAAGGACGTCTCAGATAGTTAGTTGATTTCAACGAGAATGAGATCCTCGAAGCAGGAAGGAGTAATCGACGCGGTGATCCTCGAAAGAATGCAACTAACTGGGGCGACAATTCTTAGATTGTACGGCCTATCGAAGGTACACAAATAGGGCGCCCCACTGAGCCCAATTTTGAACATGTGTAACCCTCCATATCACGCAGCAGCAAAGTGGTTGACTAGCTTATTGGAACCAGTTGGAGTGGCAATTTATAGACAGTTTATAAAGCACATTTGGTTTTGTAAAAACTGTGAAAAACCAGAAAGGAAAACAAATGACATCGCTGTTCACGATCGATGAAACAATCAACTAACTGTGCGAATAAATTCAGGGTAACAGGATCGATTCGGGTACCCCGTTGGATGAATTGAAACAGTTACTATTTGTCTGCATACATATTATCCAGTTCCAGTTCAATGGTGAAAATTTACCGTCAGAAGGAGGGAGTGGCAATGGGATCATCTTTGGGACCTTAATTTGCTGATATTTTCATAGCAAAACCTAAAAATAATCAACTGGGGTCCATGACGCGAGATTCCACCGTGTACAGTCCAATCGGAAAACTCGGTATCACTTCAAATTGGTCAAATAAATGAAAACAATGCTGTCGCTGATCCTTTGAGTGATAGCCTTGAACACGATTTCTATCGCTAAACGACAGTGTCTCGTAAACATATTTGGCTTCAAATGTGGAAGAATAAACTGGAATTGAACCGTACGTACAAACGATTTCATGTGTGACAGACACCAATGTGGACACAAACCTTCTTCTCAATAATGTTAATTCTGCCCATCTAAATGTTAAATTTAGCATGGCAGAAGAAAGGAGCAACAGTCTATCGCATTTAGACGTGCGCACAAGCGGTCGGCATGATTACTCCGTTCAGTTGTCAGTGCATAGAAAAGCTGCATGGAACGGGCAATACATCCATTTTCACGGTTTTGTACCTCTCAAAATAAGGAGGAATCTCGTACGTTACTTGGTAAACAGAGCAAAAATAACATGCTCCGAAGAAGCAACAAGAAATAAACTTTTTTGCGGAGTGTCTTCCCACAAAACGGCTATCCTGGGCCGTTCATTAACAGCACGATGCAAGGAAATGAAGAAAGATCAAAGGACAGGAGCTGCAAAGAAGCCTTTATATGTGCGGTTGCGTTTAAAGGTGACACGGAAGCCGACATTATTCAACGAAAATTATCAGGAGTATTCAATGGAACACTCTATGCCTCGCAGTTACAAATTCTGTTCGTTTCCAAACCGACTGTGTTTTCGACTGAAGGATATAATGCCGAATTCTGAAACCTTTTTGTGTATAATCATTTACCCGGTTCTGTGGAACTAGGTACATTGGTCGCACGACTAGGCGCTTATCCGTACGCGTTCGTGAACACCACCCGGCTTGGTTGAACACTGGAGCAATAAAGACAATTACGAGTGCTGCGTTCACATCTTGTTGAGTCAAACTACTCAGCAGAGGTGATAAACGCTTCCACACCATTTACAAAGTCCGGCGCAAGGAATCAAAACTTGTCAAGTGTTGCATCCGGATCACAGTCGAAGCCGTGAGTATTCGTCTCTAGAATCCACCCAGTCTAGGGGTGATGGCTAAACCCCCATTTCAAACCAACTATGAGTGGCGTATGAAGCGTACAACGGTATGCTCACCGGCAGCTGTGGCAACGAGTGTACTGGGCATCCAGGATGTTCGGCCTCATTCGAAGGGCAATCAGTCACCGCACCCCCCCCCCCCCAGAGGGCTACGATACCCCCATATCATCTTACTACCCTGTAGGTTAGGCGTTCTGGTCAAAGGCTCGGGGAGGGGTCCCCTAAGTCAACCCTCTACCCCAGCCCACATGTGTTCATGAAATCTCCACATATATGGTCACTCATGTTTTTGCATGGCACCATGCCTCTGTACATCGTACCGGGTTATCGGTGAATAAATATATATTTATATATCTGAGTTCTGATGGAGCTAGTAGACGGTCTAGCTGTGGGGCTGAAGAATATGAACGCTCGAATGGACAGGACATCGGAGTTTGTGATCACAGAAAATCCAGACAGTCAGTAATTGATCTATTTCGTAGAATCTTGAACGTTATGGATCCTACAGGTATTGGTCTCTCGATCATACGTAGTTTCAATATGACGACCGTCAATCAGAAACTGTGAGGACGGACTGAATATGTTTACGAACGGCGAAACGGCAGCAAATAGAGAATCAGCAGATTGGAGCAGCAGCGCTTAACAGACACTCATATCAGTTGGAACTAGTATTGAATGCAGAAAATAGTGAAAAGCTGTGACCTAGATTACGCGGACAACCTTGACTGCCTGTTCGGATGCACGGAACATGCGCAACATGCACTAGATAGATTTGGGAGAGCTGTAGCCCCATTCGGTATGCGTTTCGCACCTCCAAAGTGTTGCAAGACGGGACCTCAACGATTCCGAAATTGATGCTCGATGGGGACGAACTAACAATTTTTAGCCGCTGAGTTACCTTGGCAGCAGCTTGACGACGAATGGAAGCACGGTAGTAGAGGTGAGCACGTGAATATCCAAAGCTCAGGCGGCGTACGCTGGACTGAAGCACTTGTGGCACCGACTTGATATTTTGCTGAGGTTAGAAGGTCGTGTGTACTGTGCCGCCGTGCGTGCGGATGATATTCGTCGTCTTGAGGTTTTCGATCGCCGATGTTTGCGTAGTATCACTAACATTGGGTGTAGTGACCGAGTGAGCAATGCTGAGGTCAGAAATCGAGTATTGGGTACTTATTCAGAGAACGTTCTGTTACAGCGTATCCAGTTTAGTAGACTTCGTTGGTTAGGAAAGTGGAAAAAACCACCTGGAGGTCAACTGGTAACTTGGCAATGGGGAATGAGAAAATGTACAGCAAACGGAGAAGTAAGTGCCTCATATCTTCGTGGTTGGGGTCCAAAAGACCCCTCAACCACTTTGCTGGGTACACTGAAGGATATGGCAGAGAACCGTGAACCGTGGTGATCGTGTTATCAATTTCTGTCGACTCAAAATGACTGATCAATGTGCGTTTGCACAGTTTGATTGTGTATTCCATATGTTGGCTATCAGGCAATCTTTTCTTTTCCCACCCGTGTAGGTGCAATCCCCGTCCATCTTGTGTATTCATTCTTTCTAACTCAACGTGCAACATTGCGAGAAAGGCAGTGTTCAGTGGGGCTTGCCTTCTATTAACGCTGTACGATGATGATAAATGCAAATATTAAAATAATTTCTAATACTTTTTTCAAGTAGAACGTACGATCAATTGTGATAAAACAGCAGTCTTGGTCAGAAACAGACAGCAGGGACAGTCATGGAGTGAATAACTGGAAAAAATACATGCAAAATGAGAAAACGGACATCGCTAACAGAGGGCGGCAGACAGTGTACGGTTCTGTGGCTTCTAAAAGTTAAACTGCGCGCTCGCGCTTAAGGGAGATCAAAAAGTGAGGCGGATAAAAACCGGTGGAGTGTGTGCGTGCACGTGACAGTACACGATTGGCCGGATGGGCGGAACGGTAGTGTGCTAGGCCATAGCCGAAAAGGTCAGCGGATCGAACACCAGACGGCGTGTCCACTTTCAACCAGAAATCGTTTCACATAAATAAATACATCATATTCGAGCAATGATTGGGAGGTACAATATTACGACAAGGGCGACGAAAAAAGGGCGCAAATATGATCAATTTTATGCGGCGAGCAAAGCTGAAAATGACAGTACACGTAGAGGGTTTTAGCTAAGAATAAGGTTACTTGATGACCAGAAAGAATGAACAAAGGGTATGTGGATCTGCCGGAACACACTACAGCATGTGTATCGAAACATCTATTGGAGAGGCCGACACTGAGGGCCAGCTAAACTGCGCTTGAAGAAGCTTCACCAACGTTCGAGACGCCGCTGCTGATTGTGAACTGGGGAGCCATCAGCACCACAGATTGTTTCACCTACGCTTAATAACTTCCTACCGGTGACTCGAATGGGGTGGAACAGTTTGTAGGAATTTCCCATGGCGAAAGCACGCTCCAGATCCGATGCACGTTGCAACCACTAGATTTTACGGTTTCTACGAAGGCTTGCGTTCAATGAACGTCTCGTTACCAGCCATTTCACAATACTCGCCTCCAGTAGGGATCGACTGGCGTGCGTCGAGGTGCAGAAAATCAGCCGAAATCCGAGGTCTCACGGCATAACCAGACAAGCCACACCACATTAGACCAGCGGAATGTAAAGCATTCTTGATAAGCGACCAGTGCTGGTTAATGTTATCAGGAGGGGCTTCATCTATCTTTTCAGTTGGCGCGTTTTGAGAAACGGATAGGAGAGAGAGATCGGAAAGTTTATCGCAATCTAACCGTCGTTGTAGCGTGCGCTTGGAACGCCTATGGAAAGCACAGCACAAACTAGTGCGTGGTCGAAGTCGAGTGGGGAGGGTGCTCCAGTTCGAACGGCGATCAGGTAGGCAGTCCCGTCATTTGTAACTAACTGCGACGTGGTCTATCGGGGTCCATTTCTGACTCGAAGAGAGCGAACGCCACGTAGCGTACCGGCGATTCGAGCGTCTGAAGTCCGTACTCGCGAGAAACAGGCGGTGATTTGAACACAGAGCCAAAAACCGTTCCCCGTTTTCCGAGCGACAGGAATGTAACCCCAAGGGGCCCCCCAAATGCACCTCGTTCGAAGACGGCCGATTAACGCTAACATTCATATCTCCTGCCAAAATCCCCACATCACCCCGTTTTGCTTTATGTAAGAGGTCGTGTAGGTTTTGACAGTTGTTTCTGATTGCATGCATACGCCGAAACGACAAACAAATTGCGTAGATCGGAACGACGACTGCTCACTTTGTACAAACCCCTGAGTCTCACTGCGCAGAAAACGACCATTGACTGGGATCTAATCTACCAACACCGCTTCAGCTGAACGTGGTCAGTTTGAATAGGGGTCGAGGACGAACGAAGGTATCGGCCGGCGGTAGCGGGTTCGGTGAAACTTGGAAACTAGTCGAAGATGGACGAGCGCACGGCCCGGATCTCCACCGGAGATACTACAGTTAGTACGGACGGCCAAAGTTCCCGTTGAGTGTGGAAAAGGAAGATGATACATAAGGAAAGTGGAGATGAACAAGGGGTGGGCAAATAAGTTGTGCACGGTATGAGAGCTGTTATGTGCATGTAAAATAGAACAATCAGTCATTACGTTAGATATATCTTCCATAGTTGTATGCGTTGTGATCCGTTGTATAACTTGGTCGTCCGGTTTACAGTATGCTTTTCTAGTCGAGGATGCACCTTTAGCCTCTGTGCAGCTACGCTTTAGCCAACTGTAGGGTTCACGCGCGACTTCTGGAAAACCTTGTCGGGTAAGTGGAACACGACAAGGTCTATTCAGTAGCGGAGCAGATTGGTCACGTCCAAGTCGATCGAAGATGGCTGAGTTTGAACCTCGTATCTCCGATTTCATAAAAAGTCCGCCACCGATCACACACCGTACCATGATAAACACGCACCAAGATTATCATTCATCTAAATTCATATGCTTCTCGTCAAGCAGACGCAAACGTACTACGTCGGTGAAAGAACGCACATCAGTGATACGGGATTTCACGAGTAGGTGGATGAGCACTTGATCTTCGGAATTTTTTTGTTCCGCTTCTCAGATAACAGAATAATGAATTTAAAATGAGAAAGAAAGCATAACAATAACGGGCTTTGCCAAAAGCTAGTACCCTTAGTCCATTGGTTCAGATCAGCAAACTTCATTAAACCGAGACAGGAGTGACAAGTGAAAGTAAAACCGACCAGCACAAAATGAAATTACCTTTGCTTGAAGAATTCCTTTTTCTGACTTGTATGGAATGATCCGAAGTGAACCTGTACATGGTAAAAGTGAATCAATGGTTTCAAATATTTGTGTTGGTTGTAGCTCAGGTTGTTCATTGCCATGATGTTCTGATCGCTGAGCTTGGTGTTTAGATACCAAGCGTTTCATCACCAGTCGAGGTGCACATGCACTGACGATGTCACCCCGACTGGTGATGAAACGTTTGCGATCTAAATACCAAGCTCAGCGATCAGAACATCATGGCGAAAGTGGATCATTTGAAGGCGCTAATAAGTCAAATACTTGTGTGATGATACAATCCACGAGATGTATCAAATGATTTTGTACGAAACATTCATATGAATATCTTTTATGCAAATGAACGAAATCCCACAGGTTAGAAAACCCTTTCTACGTATTCTGTCAGAAGAATACATTTTCTGAAAAACCCTCTTTCGTAACCCTATCTTGAGTCTACTGTCTACAGAAGGTTTTATTTCTCACATATCTACTACATCAGTTCAGTTTAGTTCAAACAACCCATAACCATGCACTGGGTAATGCGGTTTCCGTTGCTACCTCGCAACGGCAACCTTAGCAGGAAAGTACAACAGTATGAAAACAGTGACAAGAGAAACACAAATAATGGTATCAGACATAAGTCCCATTCGGCGAAACAATCATCTTTCAGGCATTCATTCTAAAGACGTTTAAAACACACACTAGAGAAATTCAACAAAATTTCATGCGCATAAACATGGAATAAACACCAAATCGTGATATCACGTCGATAAAGAAATTTTATGGATAGAAGAACGCCTCCGGTCACGACAACTAGCCATATCCTTTATTGTATCTAACCACAGAGTGGGAGGAAGTCGGACACGACCGACATTGCCAAGTTCATTAGTTAGGCTTCTCATACCTTTCTTCCAAGTCATGGACTGACCACCCCTATTGATCTTCCAACCGGTACCCGCCTCAGCAAACACAGCACCCCGAGGAATCCTGTCACGGGATATGCGTAACACATGGTCCAACCATCTTATCCTGATGAGCTTAAGTGTTTCATCTAATGATTTGATCCTTGAACCTAAGACTTTCCGCCGAACCTCATCATTGCTCACACGGTGTTTCCACCAGATTTGAGCAATACTACGAAGACATCGGTGTTCAAATGCCGACAGTCTTCATATGTCCTCCACTCGCAGTGGCCATTTCTCCGAACCATACAGAAGCACGGGCCTGACTGCTGCGGCGTACACTCGGCCTTTGATAGGTAAACGGATTTCATGTCGACGCCACCGATGATTCAGGTTGGCAAATGCCGAACGAGCCTTATGTATACGCAGAGATACCTCATCCGATATCCGACCTCCGGGTGAGACGCAGCTCCCCAGATAACGGAACTTGTCTACCACGTTTATAGTCTCTCCAGGCACCGAAAGGTTTGGCGTTGGTCCAACCTAGTCCTGCAACAGCATCTTGCACTTTGAAGGTGCAAAACGTATACCGAACATGGCTACGTAATTTGTCAAGCTGTCTAGAAAAGCTTGCAACTTACCTGGACCTTCACTTGGAAGAATTATGTCATCAGCATACTCAAGGTCTGATACCCTTTCACCCGGGAAAAGTTCAATGCCGCTATCCTCACCTGATAAAAAAGCGGTCTCTAAGACCATACCAGTCACAAAATTAAAGAGAAAACAGTAAGGGGGCAACCCTGACACACACCGCTTCTTGTGGTGAACTCCGATGAAAGATCACCGTAAGTCTGAACTGGGCTTCAACTATTCGTGCAATGAATTTATGATGGGAATATATTTCTTTGGTAGACCCTTCAACAAGAGTCAGCGTCAAAGAACTGCGCGATCGACTGAGTCGAAGGCCGTTTTACGATCAAGAAAAAACAGAAATAGTAGGCCTACGGAAGGTGTATCTTCAAATGCCTCAAGCTCAGAGATGGCTACACGTGATCTTGAAACGCCCGATAGCATTCAGCTTTGCTCACCCTTCCAACTGGAGATTAATTCTGGCATGTTTTCATAGTCCATCCTTACAGTTTAAAACTTCACAGCTATCACGGCGAAACTACACCTCGACGTGGTGTGATGGCTTGCGTACCCCCATGACCCAAAGAGCTTTACAAGATGGCTTCCTTAAGCCGGAGATGCAATCATGCCTGACAGATCAATGGGTAGAGGCCAGACGAAGTCCAGTCTCAGAACCAGTTGATGGTTCTAACCACTATGCCCCTGGAGAGGACACTCCAGCGAATAAACGCGGAGAGAAACAGTCTACCAGTCTAAAAACCTCCACTAAATGGACGTAAGAGTGGAGTACTTGAGGTTCCTCTCAACGGTGGTAGAAGTCATCGCACTTCATTGGGCATCTATCGCCCGCGTAAGTTGGGCCGCCCCCAGCCCAAAGGATGCTGCCCCATCCACGTTCCGCTTGCTCCTTTGGATGCATGGGGCTAAGGACTGAATCCGAAAAGCGGATCAATACAAAGCACCAGCGACGACAAGACGGAATACATGTAACAATCTGGTCTCACGTGATAGATCAGAAGAAGTGCCTTCACGGATTCTTAGGTCACGTTCTCGTGCTGGGTTACCTTCCCACTGCCTTGTGGGTCAAACTTTTGAGTCAAAGGCCCCAGTTAGGGTTCCCGTAGAAAAACCTCCTTCTGAGATGTGGGCAACCGCGAATTATGATATGCCCAGAAACCTCCAGCATTTTCCCTGTACAGTGCCTTACCAACCTTTCCTTCGTTTATTCAAGATCGATGCAAAACGTCACGAGTTATCGCGGTTCTGAGCAAAGCAGTAGTTCGGGAGACGGGTATGAACCAGATGCACTTTTTAAGCCTAGGTGTTCACTTCAAGTGGCTGCCTTTAAGGTCCGCACGGGTAGGGCAATAGGCTACCCTCGCTAAAACACTTAACATCTGTAAAACAGATGTACACTGTGTCTCCGAAACACGCATACGAAACCCCATTTCTATGATCACACTACGCACCCCAGATACAAGCTCAGTCTCTCACTTCACTCTTCGCGTGTCGGGTGATCCGGTGTCTGATTCTCGTGGTCAGGCTGGAATTGGGATTGTTTTGAGCATGAAAGCATGCACTGCTGATTCCAGTCAGCAGTCGTTTGTGTGCGGTTCGGTTGGACGGTTCAGTTCCTGTCAACAACAAAAAAAAAAAAACTGAAGCGTCGATAATTGTTCGTCGTGTCTGTGTATGGGCAGAATGACTGCAGCTCCTCTGAGGCCAAGGAGAAATTCTATCAAGATTTGTCTCAGCTGCTTCGAAGCGCACGTTCAACGGACGTGGTGATCATTGCTTGGGATTTCAACACCCAAGTTAGCCGTTTGGGAGATTCCGAAAGGCACATTGGAGGTCCATTGCTATCCTAGCCGATTGTACCGATAATGGCGATCGTCTCATTTACCTGTGCTGTGACCACAGATTGTTTCTGGCAAGTACGAAATTCTTTCATAAGAAGCGGCAAAGAACGACATGGCGTAGTTCTTCGTCTTCACAACGTTGGATTCAGATTTACCATATTCTGATTGGCCACCGCTGGCGTGGACCAACTGAAGATTGTCGTTCATTTTTGTCTACGACTGTAGACGCAGATCACGCCTTGGTACGTGCTCGCTTCTGTTTACGTCTCGTCCGTGGTCACCACGCTTCCCGCGCAGTTGCTTTTAGACGATAACCGGCAACACAGTTTCCAGATGGAGCTGTCTACGCAGTTATCGATGCAGTCAGATGTTCAGGACCCAAATGAACTCTGGCAACAGATCAAGGAAGCTTTGTATGCCGATTCGAATGCCACTCAGAACTCTGGTTCAAGTCGGTCTCACAAACCATGGATGTCTCCGACATCAGTTGCTCTGTTGGATGCTCGCAGATCCGTCCCTCCGGATGCCACATTCAATGAAGTGCGTAAATCTCTGAGACGCCAACTGAGTAGGAGCCTACGGAGTGACCGTGAGCAGCGGTGGATTGCAAAATGTAAGGAAATGGAAAAGCCTGCATCCATTGGCAATTCTCGCAACCTTTTCCGTTTGACTACAGGCACCGGTCCACGGAAGCCTGGTGTAACTGAGTTAATTAAGGGATCCGACTGCTTACTGATTCATACATAGGGACGTCGTCTGGATCGTTAGGCAGAGCATTTTAGGAAAATCCCAGTGGGCCTTCCAAATATACCTGCCAGTGAAACAATGCACGTGGATATCAGTCCTTCGTCAGAGATGGAGATTATGCAGGAGATAGGTTACTTGAAAAGGTAAAAAGCTGCTGGACCAGATGGGTTGCCTCAATCTTTTTCAAGGATGGAGGCAAAGCTTTGGTTTCGGGGTTAACAAAACTTTTTCGGGTTATTTGGAACAGTGAGCTGATTCCCACGGATTGGTGTGAATCGGTGATTTTGCCGATTTACAAGAAAGGTGACAGATCCTCTTGTGAAAACCACAGAGGAATTGGCCTGGTAAATATGGCATCCACATTGCTCACCGGGTTGATTCTCCACCGATCACTCAGTGCCCACGAAATGTGTACGCGCGAGAATCAAACCAGTTTCAGACCAGGTCGTGGTTTGAACGACCACATCTTTACTCTTCGCCAAACCTTAGAGCACAGACACATTTTCCGTTGGTCCACAATGTGTCTTTCTTGATCTGAAAGCGGCGTTCGACTCATTCGACCACACAGCTCTCTGGCACTGCCTCTCACTGAAGTGCATGCCAGAGAAGTTTATTTTTCTTTTCCAATGCTTGTTTACGAACAGCCGAAGCCGAGTTCGTGCTTACGGCGATCTTTCCCCCGAGTTCATCACGGAAAGTGGTGTTGTTCGTGAGGGATGCCCCTTTCACCCTTCCTCTTCAGTTTTGTAGTTGAATCGATTCTTTAGATACCCTTATCCTTGTGTGAGAATAGCGGCGTCGATCTTTGCTCTGGCAGTAAACTGTTCGACCCGGAGTATGCGGACAACATTGTTCTGCTGAGTAAAAATCCAAATAAGTTGCAAGCTCTCTTAGATAGCCTCAACAGCAGTGAAGGAATGTTTGAGGTGCACTTTGCACCTTCGAAGCGTAAAATGCTACTCCTCGACTGGGTTGGCTCAACACCAAATCCTGTTTTGGCAGGGAAAGCTCTGATTAAATTTTGTTACCTGGGTAGTTACATCTCCCCAGGTGGGCAGATATGGGATGAGATGTCATCGCCTATACATACAGAAGGCGCGTTTGACCTCTGTCAACCGCCGTCATCTGTGGCTTCGGCGTGACATCCGCTTGTACGATGCGGTGGTTAGGTCCGTTCTTTTATACGGTTCCGAAACATGGCCGTTGAGGGTAGAAGATAGGTGAAGACTGTGTTTGAGCCCAGATTTCTCCACAGCACTGCCTGAATACGGTGGGAACACCGTATCAATAAAGCTGAGGTTAGGTGTAAGGTGTTGGGAACCAGTGGTCAGTTTCTGGATCAAGTGCCGAATCTAAACAGATTGAGGTGGTTGGGACGTGTTACGTATGCCCACGGATAGACTCCTTCAGCGTACTCTGTTCTCTGAGGCAGGTGGTGATTGGATGGTAGGTCGAGGTGGTCAGTCCATGACATGGTGAAAAGGTATGAAAACCTTGACCAGTGGACTTGACCGAGTGGGACGTGTTAGACTTCCGAGTTAGGGTCCACGTGATCCGCCTTTGAAATGGTTGGAGACATTAGGTGATATGGCTAGGTGTCGCGGTCAGTGGCGTAGTTGCATTTGGACTCTTTCCTTGTCGTCTTGATTTCCGCTCGATACTCTGACTTTTTGGATCTTTATCGCTATGCTACTATTCTTTTCGCCCCTTACTGGACGATGCCGGAAGGTAGCAACCGAAACCGGAGCACAGAAGTGCGAGGTTAGTGGTTGAATAAACTATATATATATATATATATATATATATATATATATATATATATATATATATATATATATATATATATATATATATATATATATATATATATATATATATATATATATATAATCAGACTGGCTTAAGAACAAGCATGGTGCCAACAGGAAAAAGAAATTACCAATTCGGGGGGGGGGGGGGAATAGGAGTCATTATGAAGGTTCAAATAAGTAAAAGCAATTTTTTCAATATTTTCACCGTGCACGTTTCATTTTCTTTTTTTTTTGTTTTTCATTTGTACATTGGGAACGAGAAGTCAACAGACAGGCCATACAGCGTTCGCGTCATTGGATTTGTTTGCGGGCCATATCTCTCGGCGTCTTCAACCAACGGTAATCTTCATCTATTTGGCCCCAACAAGAAGGCAGGAAGCACCAACCGAAGCTAACTTTTCTATGCCTTTGCGTCACGTCATGACCTGACCGCCGCGCTGTTTCTTCCAGACTTGCCCAGCGCGTGCAAAAAGAGCCCTAAAGGGTAAACGATTAACAGGCATACGTAAAACATGCCCGAGCCATTGGGCGCGGTGTAGAGCAATTATCTCTGTCAGGGGACGACTATCGGTACCGAACACACGACGACGAACCTCGTCATTGTTCACTCGATGTTCCCACCAGATTCGAGCATTGCCTCGGAGACACCGGTGGTCGAATACCGAAAGTCACCGAGCATCTTCAACGCGGAGAAGCCAGGTCTCGCAACCGTAAAGAACTACGAACTGATCGGCACTTCAAGTATTTTAATCTACTGGCGTGAATATTTCAATGCTTGCATTTTCAACTAACACTTCACTTACGAAGCAAATATCAATCTTCAGAGGGTCTGTGGTGCACTCAAGACCAGCGCTAAATCCAATCCACATGAAGATCCTTAGGTCAAAGGCTTCTACTTTCAGTGAATGACTGACCTTAAGGAACTGGGAATTCTTGTATGTCAAACTTCTCGCGACAAGGTCTGACAGTGGGCCACAACGAGCACCGGTAGAGTTAGTAAAAGGTGGAAGATGGAGCAAACGAATATGGTCAGAAACAGAAGGTGAAGAGTGAGAGAATGGTTTCGAAATATCATTAGCAGACCTCTCGCCAATATCCAACTAGTTCCGTGCAACGGACGGTGCAGTCCCAACTACCCTCAGCGGGTTACGAAACAGTACGGATTTTCTTCTTCACTGTTCCTATTTATGGGCCCAATCGGAAGGGTATTACTAGTGCTTGACCACCAGGCAAGAGACTGGAATTTGTCTGGGCTCTATTTGATACTATTTAGGCTTGATTGAACTAGTAGGGGAGAAACCCACCTGTTGTAGTGAGGGCTAAGAAGATGGGTACAAGCGGATTGCTGCGTGGTCAGTAAATGTCATAACTGTGTGAAGAGAATCCAGGAATACAGTGACGAACTACATAATGCGCTAATGGGAAAAACAATGTAACTGCCCTGTGTTACGGTAGAACAATCTACTACAGTAACTGGTTCGTTAACTCTACCAGCTTCTGCTGCCAGTAAGTGTGATCACGATGTGAACTAACTACGGTAAGCTTATTTAAAACGTATCTGGTCATTTAATATAAGGTAACTGATGACATTTGAGTGTCTCTAATAATGGAACAACAGAGATCAAAACTGCTACTACTGAACAAACGAACCCGAATATAATTATAATTTCTTACCCAAAGGAGTTGTCATTTTGTAAATTTCTTTCAAGGCGGACGCTGCCGTATTTGTCAATGATGCCAAATGGTTTTGATTTGGTGCTTCCTCGTGTGGCACCGCCTTATGCTGACGCGGACGATTGGCTTCATTAGCATTGGATAAGTCTGTCAGACGACGAAGCAGTCGGAAAACGGTTGGCTGTTCAAGATCTTTGTACTTGGAAAGCTCTGGAATAACACCGATTGCCTGAACCAAGCGGAGATAGATAAGTGGATAAAGAAATGTTGTACAAATTATTGCAGTAAGTCACATAATACACCGTTTTCTGACTAAGGTATACACAGAGTGAGCCGGAAGCAACCGAACAACCGTCTTTAGACTTACCGGTGGTGAAAGAAAAGATGTTGTTCCCTGTGTGAAGTGAAACATCACACCTCGTATAACGAGAACGCATTCAGGACAAACACAAGCGATCACGTGATAAATGGAATGTACAACGAAGCACTCCCAGTGGGCCACGCTGACTAAAAGCTGAGTGAGCGCGTCTGTGTGTGCAATTCGCCCGAACTGAATATCGATCATCAAAGCTCGGGTGTTAGTAGTCACGTCAATAGGCAAAAGAAAAATATGTTTGCCGGCTCGTCGATTACCAGTTCGTTCTTGATCACAGCTATAGGAAGTTAGATCGAGAACATTCAGTTCCCCGGGCTGAGAGATGGATTTTAAAGCGGGCACGTGTGTGATCAGTGCCACTGGCATTTCCAGTTTCACCGCCGTGGTACGCTCAACAATTCTTGATCCAAGAGACTCAGGGAGATCTCACTACTGAAAATACCTCCACCATGCGACATTAAAGCCCAGTAAAGGGCCGTAGGCGTGTTCGCCTACTATTCCAGCTGGATGTCCCACTTATCGGACAAGATCTATCCTCACGATCACAACAGAATCATTCCGGTGAAGCTGTACATTCGTGATGCATTTGAACGACTAAAAGTGGGGCTGATACAAGCTACTGTCGAGACTGTAGATCAGGACACCCCTTTGGTTGCGGAAACAGATGCCTCTGATGTACGTATTGCTGCCACTATGAACCTAAACGGTCGACCTATTGCATTCTTTTCGAGGACCCCCACACGGAGCGAACATCATTCAGTGATTGAGAAAACCTGAGTCATAGCACAGACAAGCAGGAAATGGAGATATCTTACATGAACTGATTTTAGACTTGTGACCGACCAACGTTCTGCTACTTTCGTGTACGACGAAATAAAGAACGACAAGTCACAGCTTGGTGAATTGAGCTCGTTCCGTTCTCCTATGACGTGATTTACAGAGCAGCGGCTGAAAATAAAGCTGCGGATACTTCTTTTCAAGGATACTGTGCTATATCATCCTCGATTTCCGACATAAAACAGCTTCACAACACACTTTCATCCTGGAGTGAGGTGACCGGCGCATTTTGCGCGATCAAGGCACCTGTATTTCTCTACAGAGAATGCAAGATCTATGGATCAAAAATTACTGTGAAATTTTGTGCTCCTGTTTAGATTTGGGAGCATCAGACGTTGAGCCACATTACACTACGTAAGTGAACTAAATAAAATGAATCAGGTGTCAAATAATTGAAAATAGTGACGTTCGTACCACCAACTACGGAAGAACTTGTATCCAGCATTCAAAAAATCCATATTTACGAGATGAAGCGGCGATATATACCTGGCGAAATGACGGAGTAAGTTGACATTCGCCAAGTCTAAGGACAACAAATTAAAATCAACTGCTTCTTTCTTATAAACCGTTCACTGCCTGAGTGCACTTTGTACTTCGAGAGCGAATTAAGCTGACCTATCAACGACTTCAAACTTAGGCTTTGATTACGCTATGCATCCAGCCCAGGAAGTCCGTCCTGCTCGAACCTTGGGACAAGCTGTTTGTTTGTTTCACGTGACACGCAAATTACTTTCCACAAGATTTGCGCTTTTGACGGAAGTTGGGTGTTGTTGAACGATGTGATGGTGGTTTGTATTCGGTACATTGATCAGAGCAGTGCTTGTTTAAAGAAAGGTCCCATGGTAATCAGGGCACTCGGATGGGTGCCGCTTTTTACGGGAACAGAACAAGGTCTAGATCAGGTAAACAAAATACTTCTGTTTGATTCCGTGTATTTCATTGCAGCTGCATGGCATGATTCCAGATTAATTAAAACCAATCACGACGAGAACACACCTTGACGTGGTGTGATGGCTTGCGTACCTCCATGACCCAAAGAGCTTTACAAGATGGCTTCCTTAAGCCGGAGATGCAATCATGCCTGACAGATCAATGGGTAGAGGCCAGACGAAGTCCAGTCTCAGAACCAGTTGATGGTTCTAACCACTATGCCCCTGGAGAGGACACTCCAGCGAATAAACGCGGAGAGAAACAGTCTACCAGTCTAAAAACCTCCACTAAATGGACGTAAGAGTGGAGTACTTGAGGTTCCTCTCAACGGTGGTAGAAGTCATCGCACTTCATTGGGCATCTATCGCCCGCGTAAGTTGGGCCGCCCCCAGCCCAAAGGATGCTGCCCCATCCACGTTCCGCTTGCTCCTTTGGATGCATGGGGCTAAGGACTGAATCCGAAAAGCGGATCAATACAAAGCACCAGCGACGACAAGACGGAATACATGTAACAATGTGGTCTCACGTGATAGATCAGAAGAAGTGCCTTCACGGATTCTTAGGTCACGTTCTCGTGCTGGGTTACCTTCCCACTGCCTTGTGGGTCAAACTTTTGAGTCAAAGGCCCCAGTTAGGGTTCCCGTAGAAAAACCTCCTTCTGGAGTGTGGGCAACCGCGAAGTATGATGTGCCCAGAAATCTCCAGCGGTCAATCGGGAAACATTCCTTATCCCACTGCTCTCCATTCTTTTGGTTCCAATTATAAATGTGTACGAACAGCCACAATGAGCCTTGACTGTGAATTTGTAGCTCTCGGAAAGGGTAGCAAATTAGAGACAGGGGAAGAAAAAGAATCCATTTTACGACCTAAGCATTGGTGCTTTCAGCGTCCGCACACTTTGCCAAACTGGGCAACAGGCTGCCTCAGCTAGGACTCTTGAAACCTTTCTAACAGACGTGTGTTGTGTCTCCATAACGTGCATACAAGACCCAACTCCAGTGTCAGCACTTCGCTTCCCAGATACAAGCTTGGCTTCTCGTTTAACTATTCGCGTGTCGGGTGATTCGATATCCAGTGCTCGTGGTCAGGCTGGCGTTGGCATCACTCTAAGAGTGAAGGCTGAGCGTGCACTGCTCGAGTGGATCCCAGCCAGCAGTCGTCTGTGTGAAGTCCGGTTGAATGGTTCTGTGCATGTCAACAGCACTAGACTGAAGCACCTATGCCTGTGTGTCATTTCTGACTGTAGCACTCTTGGGGCTAAAGACAAATTCTACCAGGATTTGTCTCAACTCCGCAGGGTGCGCTCTACGGACATCATGGTTGTTGCTTGCGATCTCAATGCTCAAGTCGGAAGCCTAGACGAGACAGAGAGGAATATGGGGGGCCGATATTGTGTTCCAACCTATCGAACTGATAACGGTGATCGACTCATCCAACTATATTCTGACCATGGACTATTCCTAGTGAGAACAAATTTCTCGCACAAAAAGCGACACTGGCTAACCTGGCGTCCTCGTGAGCCTTCACAGCGTCGGACTCATATCGACCATATTGCTGTTGGTTACCGCTGGCGCGGATCAACTCAAGACTTTCGATCATTTTAGCCCACGTCTGTAGACACTGATCACGCTTTCGTTCACGCGCTCTTCAGCCTGCGCCTCGTCAGTGGTCGAAGCAACGTCAAGAGGAATCGTCCTTCGCAGCTGCTACCGGACGATCACCATCGATCTGCTTCTGGAACAGAATGATCCATCAGGTTATCGATGCAGTCAAATGCCCAGAATCCAGAAGAGCGATGGATAGAGATTAAACAGGCTCTACGTGCGGCTGCTGATGCTACCCCAGGTCCAACAACTAGGAATATACAGAGACGATGGAAATCTGCATCCTCAATTGTACTGTTAGATGTGCGCAGACCGATTCCTCCGGATTCCAGATACGATGAGGCACGGAGATGCTTTAAACGCCAGCTGATTCGAAGCCTAAGAAATGATCGTGAGCAGTGGTGGAGTGCTAAGTGTAGGGAGATGGGAAAAGCTGCGGAGATTGGCAACAGTCGCAACCTTTTCCGTCTGACTAGACAAACCGGTCCACGTACACCAGGCGGTAGCGAACTGATCAAAGAGGCGAATGGCTTACTGATTCAAACTCAGAAGCGTCATCTAATTCACCAGGCGGAGCATTTCGAGATGCAGTTTAATTGGCCATCATCCACGACAGGATTGCTCACTAGCGCAATGGGTACAGCTTATAGTAGATTTCAGTCCTTCGTCAGAAACGGAACCTCTTCGTGAGATAAGTTGTCGTAAACGACATAAGGCTGCCGGACCGGATGGGTTAACTCCGTCTACTTGCAAAGACGCTGGCCCAGCACTTTTACTGGAGTTGACGAAACTCCTCGGTTTGATATAGGAGAGGAAAAAAGTTCGAAAGAATTGGTGTGAATCGGTGATCGAACCGATTTAAGAAAGGCGACGAGTCCTCCAGTGAAAACCACAGGAGAAAAAGTCTGGTATTATTCTTCACCGCTTATCTAACGCTCGCGCGAGAATCAAGCTGGGTTTGGAGCTGTTCGAGGGTGTATTGATCGCATCTTCACTCCCCGACAAATTCTAGAACATAGACATACATTCCGTAGGCTCCCTATCTGATTTTCTCGATCGTAAAACGGCCTTCGACTCAGTCGATCGCGCAGTTCTTTGACGCTGACTCTTGTTGAAGGGTCTACCAAAGAAATATATTCCCATCATAAATTCATTGCACGAATAGTTGAAGCCCAGTTCAGACTTACGGTGATCTTTCATCGGAGTTCACCACAAGAAGCGGTGTGTGTCAGGGTTGCCCCCTTACTGTTTTCTCTTTAATTTTGTGACTGGTATGGTCTTAGAGACCGCTTTTTTATCAGGTGAGGATAGCGGCATTGAACTTTTCCCGGGTGAAAGGGTATCAGACCTTGAGTATGCTGATGACATAATTCTTCCAAGTGAAGGTCCAGGTAAGTTGCAAGCTTTTCTAGACAGCTTGACAAATTACGTAGCCATGTTCGGTATACGTTTTGCACCTTCAAAGTGCAAGATGCTGTTGCAGGACTAGGTTGGACCAACGCCAAACCTTTCGGTGCCTGGAGAGACTATAAACGTGGTAGACAAGTTCCGTTATCTGGGGAGCTGCGTCTCACCCGGAGGTCGGATATCGGATGAGGTATCTCTGCGTATACATAAGGCTCGTTCGGCATTTGCCAACCTGAATCATCGGTGGCGTCGACATGAAATCCGTTTACCTATCAAAGGCCGAGTGTACGCCGCAGCAGTCAGGCCCGTGCTTCTGTATGGTTCGGAGAAATGGCCACTGCGAGTGGAGGACATATGAAGACTGTCGGCATTTGAACACCGATGTCTTCGTAGTATTGCTCAAATCTGGTGGAAACACCGTGTGAGCAATGATGAGGTTCGGCGGAAAGTCTTAGGTTCAAGGATCAAATCATTAGATGAAACACTTAAGCTCATCAGGATAAGATGGTTGGACCATGTGTTACGCATATCCCGTGACAGGATTCCTCGGGGTGCTGTGTTTGCTGAGGCGGGTACCGGTTGGAAGATCAATAGGGGTGGTCAGTCCATGACTTGGAAGAAAGGTATGAGAAGCCTAACTAATGAACTTGGCAATGTCGGTTGTGTCAGACTTTCTGAATGGAGTTTAAGAGATCCTCCCACTAAATGGTTAGATACGTTCGGGGATATGGCTAGATATAGCGATCAGAGACGCTTTTGCATCCACAATTTCTCTTCATCGACTTAATTCCAATAATGTAGTACTCCGCTTATTCCTTTCATACTCTTTTCTCCTTTATCATTTCCTTTTGAGATTGCCACTAGGAGATAGCAACGAAAACCACCGCACCCAGTGCATGATTAATGGTTGTCTTGACTGAACTGAACTGAAAGCCTATAAACGGTCACTGAGACTTTTCTACTCATTTCGCTAGCGCGCGTTTGTGTGTATTCGCCCGCCATCATTTAATCAGTTTGTATATGGAGCGTATACGTCGACCTGATCGCTTCAACTTCGACCCTTACCCATTAGACAAGTCGAAATATTGGAGTCATTGGAAGACAACCGATAACTTTCCCACTGTTGTTGATCCACTCCACGTCGACAAACTGACGAACTATCTATCCATAAACACAGTGCGGATTTTGAGGGTTACGACAAAGCTATAAATACTCTAGAAGGTCTATATATACAACCAGAAATACCGTCCAGGATTGACACGTACTGTCAATTGACCATGTTCTTGTCTTGTCGTTGACAATTTCTTTCAGTTTCCTTAGAATCTGAAAGAATCTCTGTCAAGTGCGGTTTAAATCTATAAGCACTGAGCAGTATCGTGAGTTTATTGGTGGGCTATCGTCAAATCACATTCATCGAAGACTATTACAAGCGAACAATTTAGATTGCAAAACTACCTATGATATGGCAAGATAATCGAAATTAGCTCAGACACAACCTATGGCATGTGCTGTTTACCTTTCGTCTTCGTATGCCCCATCGGACAATAATATACCTTCTGACCAACATGTTAACTCTGTTTTAGCCAACAATCTTGTTTTCACGACGGTAAAGTCCTGATATTTTTGTAGTCTAGCTGGACACCTTAGAACAAATTGTCCAGCCCGAGATGCGTTGTGTAAATCTTGTGGCGAAAAAGGATACTTTCAATGAGTATGTCGGTCTTCGTCTCAAATAAAAACGGTATCCTAGCGACGTTTCCTGGACTAGTAATTCGCTTTTATCTATTGTCACCAGTCACTGATCTACCCTGTCTCTTTAATGCTTTATTCAATATAGAAAACAATAACATCCCCGTACATGCACTTATTGACAAATGCAGTTCGTCGGATTTTACCTCTCAATCTATTGCTGACAAACACCGTTGGCCAATCATTCCGTCGAAACGAGTTGCAGGGCGTTCCACATGTTTTCCTAGTCTTTCTTTTGGTCACGTTTGTTCTTCTACACAGTATGAAGATCATCGCTACGACCATATCAAAACCTCTATCCTTCCTGACTTGTGCACGGACATATTAGGTCACGATTTCCCCAACTTACATCACTTTAACTTTTACACGACGATCTCCTGCCAGCGGATAAGTCGGACCCATGGAAATCGCGGATCATCGCCGAACACGCGTGGCGGTTGGCTGCGAGCCATTCGAATTGCCACCCAGTTCTTCTTCCAGTACCGCAGGCCGTAGATCGTATGTCGTCCGAGGCGCTCCATGCCTTTCTCGACGGTACTCAACCACGTTTTCAGGTAACCATCAACGCGACAGTGCCCGCTCGTAAATGGCGCTTGGCAGTGTTTGTCTGGACAGCTGTGTTGGGTCGCTGCAGTATGTGATCTAACCACTACAGGCGATGGCGTTGAAGACGGAGAGTTGGCCAATGTCCCAGCATCGCCTTCTCACTTCGTCCTTTGATAGCATTTCCTGTCGGTTTGCATAAGGAAATCGGCGCAGACACCAGTGGTCGAACACCTCCAGCCTCCTGGTATTTTCAGCCCGGGTCAGAAAGCGGCACAAAATACGCGAATGTTCGTTCGAAGGCTAATTTCACTCCGTGGCCATAGCACACGCCGAAGCTACAAAAAAAAGCTTTCCGTGAATTGTCAGTCCTTGACAGTACTTCGTCCTTCGCCTGACCATTCGGAAGCAGAGTTGACCCCAGATATTTGAACGATGGTACGTACTCGGTCGCTTGATCATTGATAGAATACTGCTGAACTGAAGACTCAGGGCAACTTGACAAAGCCATAGTTTTCGCCGAATTGTCTTAGAGACCAATAGTCCTCGAGAAGTGATCGAGTCAGTCCAGAATTGGCTGAAGTGTGGCGGGAAAATCTCCTAGTACGACAACGTCGTCTGCAAACTCCAGGTCTGAGATGTGCACCGTTGGACTCAGTTGGACACCGGGGCTTTGTTCATTGTCCAGTCGACTGCATAGTTGAACAACACTGGGGAAAGAAAGTATCCTTGTCTAACTCCGTAATTGATTGCAAACGCCGAAGATTCTGTGACAAACACTCGGACACGTGCGCTAGTGGAGGCATAGTAGGCCCTCAGGATCCTTGAGAGCTTGACAGGAAAACTGTCAGATTCTAGTATATCCCAATGGCATTCACGATTACCCGATTCAAGGACAACCCGGAAATCAATGAAGCAGGCTACTGTTGGCTGCTGGAAATTGTAGCGGTGTTCCAGTACTCGACACAGCATGAAGATTTGGTCCGCACAACCTCTGCCACAGCGGAAACCCCCTTGGTTCGGTCTAGTACGGGAGTCTTCCGCAATTGAGAAGCGATTGAGTAGCATTGCGCAGAAAATCTTTGCAGCGACATCAGTTAAACCGATCCCTGGGTAACAGAAATGAGGCACCCCAGTCCGTTGGAAATGTCTCTCCATCCCATACAGGTCATCGTGCGGCAAGACCCTCGGTTTCTGATGAATCTCTGCGCCTTCTCGACGCACGCCGGTCGATTCCGGTTGGAAGCGACTATAATGCAGAACGTTTCGAAACGAGACATGCACTTAACGTGAGTCTTCGTAGGGACCGCGAAACCTGGTAATCGCAACGTGCATCAGAGATGGAACGTGCTGCCGCCACGGGAAATCTTCGCAAGCTGTTCTATCTAATTTGAGTCACAGGTAGGAAGCTCTTATGTGTAGGTGAGACAATCTGTGAGGCTAACGGTTCGCAAATTCGCAATCAGAAGCGGCGTCTCGATCGTCGGGCGGAGCACTTTCAGACACAATTTAGCTGACCCTCGGTGTCGGCTTCTCCTGTAGCTCATCCACCACGCGGCTAGTGGTGCGTTTCGACAGATCCACCTGCCGAGGTGGAGATCCGAAAGAAGATCCAGGCCTTAGGACGCCACAAATCGCCGGGCTCCGACGGTATTTCCCCAGCTCTATTTAAAGATGGTGGGGTACAGCTCGTTAGAGGACTCCATGCTTTGTTCTCAAAAGTTTGGAATTCTGAGCAGGTCTCGTGCTTGTGGGAGAATCGATTGTAGTTCTCATCTTTAGGAAAGGGTCGCGCATTGGCTGCGCTAACCATAGGGGTATAAGCCTTATCTCAATAGCGCCGAAGCTGCTTGCGTGTTAAACTTCGCAGGTTGAACCAAACGCGTGAAAAGCAGACTCACGAGAAGCAAGCTGGGTTTCACGCCGGTCTTGGGTGTATCGATCAAATCTTCACCCTAAGACAAATGCTAGAGCACCGTCACACTTTCTAGAGACCGACAGTCATCGTGTTCCTGAACATTCGCGCGGCCTTCGACTCCATCGATAGGACTGCACTGTGGAACTGCTTGTTGAGAAATGGAGTACCTAAGAAGTACGTATCAATCTTCAAGGAGTTGTATCATCACACCTCAGGTTGGGTAAGGGTCTATGGTCAGCTATCACCCCCTTTTGTCGTCTCCAATGGAGCTCGACTAGGTTGCTCTATCTCCATTTCTCTCCAACTTTGCCATAAAGGATGTTCTACGAAATGCTCCGTCTAATATTCCGAACGGTGGAGTTGAACTCCTCCTAGAGAACAGAGTTTTCGACTTGGAATATGCCGATGATACCGCCTTGCTGAATGACAATGCACAGGCAGTGCAACATGCTTTGGACCGCTTGGCGATTGAGGTATCCAGATATGGAATGCACTTTTCGCCTTCCAAGTGCAAAGTGCTTTTGCAAGATTGGCAGGAGCCTGTGACATCGCTGTGAAATCCGGCTCTCTCTCTCTCTCTAGGGATTGATGCACGTCGGAGCGGTTCATAGTTTTACTCTACGGTTGCGAGACCTGGCCACTTTGCATTGAGGATGCTCGACGTCATTCTGTGTTTGACAACCGATGTCTCCGAAGTATTGCTCGTGTTTGGCGGGAACATCGAGTGAGTGATGATGAGATGCGCCGTCGTGTGTTAAGCAAGGATAACCGCCCCTAAACGAAGTGATCGCTCTACACCACCTCCGGTCGCTTGGGCATGTTTTACGAATGCCTGTCCATCGTCTATCTTTCCGTGCTCTATTCGTAAGTGCTGGGTAAAGCTGGAAGAAGTGACGCGGTGGTCAAGCCATGACTTGGCGTAGAGGTATGAAAAATCTAACATCAGCACTGTCTTCGGTTGGAGTTTCCCACCTCAGTGGTTGGGGCCCAAGGAATGGGGATTGTCATTGGTGAGACATACAGGGACATGGCTCATAACAGAAGTCAGTGGTGCGAATGCTGTGCGTCTGTCTGTCGAAATCTCGTGTCTCGTAACCACAAAAATGTCATTTCGACAAAACAAAACAAAAACATGAGAAAAAGTGTACGGTGAAGAGCTTCCAAAAAAAAATCAGCATCTTTTTTCTATCCCTAACGATCTGTTCACTGTATTATGCGTCCCTTCCCTATGTTGTAGTTGTTGTTATTGCGTTGGCACCTTGCTTGATCTGAAGCCGATGCAATATATATATATATATATATATATATATATATATATATATATATATATATATATATATATATATATATACATATACATATATATATATATATATATGTATATATATATATATATATATATATATATATATATATATATATATATATATATACCTCAGTTTTATTACTGTCGTTCTACTGAATTTCCACTTTATTGTTTTTAGATCCCACCGTCCAGTTGTATGTCAAATAGAGCCTAAATTTTAGGCCTCTTTCTTCTGTTTGCCTCAACCGCTCGGATTTCGTAATCATACACGTATTAATTTATTCGACGTACACACCGTCTCAAAATGGAACGCTATCTATGTCCTGCGCGACTCGACACAGGTCCAAACTCGACTATTTCTTCGAAAATTTGACGTCATTGGCTCTGCACGTTTGACAGATTTCTCGCCAAAGTTGGCGTAGACGATTCTGAAAAGCATGACTTCCTACACAAATATCTTCTCGACCATATATGATTTTGTGCCTCAATGTACTTTATGCAACGGTGCTATTCAAATCCTTGAAAAACTGTTTAATAAACCGCCCAATGAAGTCTTCGCACGCTATCTAATTGCAACATGCAAACGGGGTAGGATTTCAACCAGTTCCTCCAAAAGCTGAAATCCTTAGTTAAGTATTGTAATTTCCAGGCCGTGACAATCGAGCCAAATCAAAACGACACAATTCGGAACGCCTTCATAAGCGGGATGGAGTCGAACATTCTCCGGCAGCGACTTCTTGAAAATAGATCTCTGGATTTGCAAACTGACTTGGAATTAGCCCGACCGCCTGAAATGGCCCAACAACAATCCAGCGCCTTCCAGACACCATCGATTTCGTATACGGCTTCGGTTTCAACACCTACCGGATCAACTAACAGTTATCCCTCTGACCATAAGGAAGGTGGCAACTTACTCACGGAAAAAACGTCAGCAGCGATAAGAACATGGTGTTGTTTCTGTGGGAACGACAGACATCCTCGACTCAACTGCCCTGCTAAGGATGCGGTTTGCAGTAACTGCGGAGAGAAAGGACACTTCAAATGTCTGCCGATCACCTCCAGAGAAACGAACAGCCTCTGCCACAATACCTGTACTCTCTACCAACGTCACCGCCTCTTCTTCGGATTGCCTCTTGAATGCGCTAACGACGATTAAGTTGAACAAGATCCCTATAGAAGCTCTGATAGGTACGGGGAATTCCGACAGTTACATCTCCGAATACGTGGTACAGCGTCACCGTCTTAAAATCATAGCCATTCAGCGTCGTCGCCATGGCTTCAACAAGATTAATCAGTCAAATGAAGGGTCACTGTTCTTCTAATAATATAAGTCTCAAGAATAATTCGTATGACAACTTCAAACTCTCTGTGCTTCCTCATTTGTGTGCGGATGTATTACTGGGACATAGTTCCTTTGAAATTCCACAAAGCAGTTGAGATTCCATTCAGTGGTAGCAAACCAACTCTCTCCCCTTGTAGTGTGACAGCTTCACGCATTGAACCCCCTTCTCTTCTCGGGAACTTGCTACCAGATTGCAAGCCTATCGCAACTAAGTCACGACTCCATACTCGTGAATATGAGATATTCACTCGATCCGAAATTCAGCCACTTCTGCGAGATGGCATCACTGAGACATCAACGTCACCCTGGGGCACTCAAGTCCTTGTTAAAAAACGAAAGACACAAAAGACGCATGGCAGTTGACTACAGTTAAACTATCAATCGATATGCGTTATTGGATGCTTATCCAGTGCTCAGAATCGATGACATGGTATCTAAAGTACCTCGATATTCTACTTTCAGTGCACTGGACTTGCGAAGCGCACATCACCAAATCTCCATAGGAAAACAAGATAGGCCACATACTGCTTCTGAAGCCTGTGATAATTTATTTCAGTTCTGTCGGATATCGTTCGGAGTGACGAACGGTGTTTCTTGTTTTCAGCCCGTTATCGACAAAATTATTCGTGAAGAAAGCTTGAAAGGAACATTCGCCTACATCGACAGCATAACCGTGTGTGGCGTCAACAAAGATGATCACGATAAGAATCTTACTAACTTTTTTTAATGTTGTGAGAAGATACGGACTTACTCTAACGAAGAGAAAGGTATCATCGGTTCGAAAGAAATCAAACTCTTGGGTTATAAAGCCCGACCCCGAAAGATTACAACCCCTTCGGAACTCCCTCTTCCAAGAGATGAAACCTCATCGACGTGTTATAGGTTTGTTTTCATGATATTCTCAATGGATACCCCACTTCTCTGATAGGATTCGTCCACTGGTCCATAATCACGTGTTTCCCTTACTAGACGATGTCACAGCATTATTTGAAACACCCAAATGCCCCCTCGAACATGCCGTCGTCACCACTGCCGACCCTGAGGTACCACTGATCGTTGAAACCGATGCCTCGGATACAGCTACCTCAGCCGTTCTCTCTCAAAATCACAGGCCGGTCGCATTCTTTTCCTGGATTGCCTCAAAGCGAAAAGCATCACTCATCCGTAGAAAAAGAGGCTAACGCTATTGTAGAGGCTGTCCAGAGGTGGAGGCTTTATTTCCGACTAATCATGGATCAAAATTCGGTCGCTTTTATGCTCGACTCCAGACACTATGGGAAGATCAAAAATGATAAGATTCTGAGGTGGCGAACAGAATTATTGTGCTACAGTTTCGACGTCATTTACCGCCCCGGTCGTGAGAATGTCGCGGCCGACACAGTGTCTCGCAGCTTATGCTCCGCGTCTACGTCACTCATCATCATCAACATCGTACGGCGTTAAACAGTAGGGCAAGCTCCACTGACCACTGCCTTTCTAACCATGTTGCACGCTGAATTAGAAAGTATGAATATACAAGATGGATAGGGATTGGACCTAAACGGGTGGGAAAAGGAAAGAATGCCCTAGTAGCCAACACACAGAATACACAGTCTAACTGTACAAACAAACAACGATCAGTCATTCTGATTCGACAGAAATTGACAACACGATCGCCACTGTTCGCGGTTCGCAGCCATATCCTTCAGTGTCTCCAGCCAACTGCTACACCGATTTTTTGGACCCCAACCACGAAGACGTGAAGCACCTACTTTATCTAAGTCTGCTGTACATTTTCTCATTCCTCGCTGCTACGTCATCTGCTGACCTCCACGTGGTCTTTTCCACTCCCTAGGAGGAACGGAGAATAGGACACGGTATGGTACACGTGTGTTTTCCATACGTAACACGTGTCCCAACCAACGTAGTCTACTAAGTTGGATACGCTGTGACAGAACGTTCTCTGAATTAGTACCAAATACTCGATTTCTGACCTCATCGTTGCTTACTCGGCTATTCCACCCAATCCTAGCGATACTACGTAAACATCGATGGTCGAAAACCTCAAGACGACGAATATCTTAAGCACGCAGACTCCAAGTTTCGCAACCATACAACAAAACTGAACGCACTGCGGCACAGTATACACGATCTTTCAACTTCAGTGAAATATCAGGTCGGCGCCACAAGTGCTTCAGTCCAGCGTACGCCGCTCCAGCCTTGGATATCCGCGTACTCACCTCTACTACTGTGCTCCCATCCGTCGTCACGCCGTTGCCGAGGCAGGTGAAGTGGTCGACAACTGACAGCACCTCCCCATCCAGCATCAAGCTCGGAATCGTTGACGTCCAGTCTTGTAACATCACCTTGCACTTTGAAGGTGCAAAGCACATGCCGAATGCAGCTACAACATTTGCGAGTCCACCTAGTGTACGTTGAGCATGTTCCGTGCATTCGAACAAACAGACAACATCGTCCGCGTTATCTAGGTCACATAGCTTTTCACTATTTCCTAGTTGGACGCCTACATCCTGAAGATTTTGCAGCTCACTCTCCATTAGTTCGTCCATGACGAAGTTGAGAAGGAATGGAGATATAGGACATCCCTGACAAACACCACTGGTCGTTTCGAACCGACCGGATAGTTCACCGTAAACTCTAACACGGCCAGAAGTATGAGAATACAATGATCTCAGTAGGCTCACAAATTTCTGGGGCATACCTTTTCGATGAAGAACACTGAAAAGCGATGTTCGATCAACTGAATCGAAGGCGCCTTTCAGGTCTAGGAAAACCATTATTGTCGGTCGGCGGTGCGTGTGACGTGTTTCAAGTAGTCGGCGAAGAGTAAAAAACTGGTCGATGGATTCTCGACCTGGGCGGAATCCCGCCTGTTGTTCCCGGACATTCCTCTCGCGAGCGGGTAGAAGACGATGCAGCAAAATCGAAGCTAATACTTTGGTGACTATCGGAATTAAGCTAATCCCACGGATTTTACTACAGTCATTGCGTATTCCCTTCTTGAAGATGGGAACAACCAATGACTCGCTCCATCTAAATGGAATACACCACGCGTTCCAAACGTCACGGAGCAACACGGTAGGTGATTTCATCAACGCCCCACCACCCACTTTGAAAAGAACTGGAGGAAGTTCGTCGGGACCTGCCGCTTTCCCCCGCCTTAGTAATCGGATACATGACTCTACTTCTACTTCTGATGGGGGCTCAAGTGATACCACCCAAGGAGTCACAGTTGTTGACACGGGAGTAACTACACTAGCGTGCGGCCAGCTAAACTGTTCCTTGAAGTACTCGGCCCATCGGTCAAGCCTTTGCCGTTTGCCATGGATGGGTTCTCCATTTCTATCGCAAATCGTTTCACTGACCTGAGTTCGCCGTCCACTGGTGTCACGAATAAGTTTGAACAGTCTTTGATTGTTACCTGAAGCACCTACTGTTTCCATCTCTTCGGCTACCTTGAACCGCCAATTTTCGAGATCATTCCTGAGGCTTTTCGTAACTTGTCTTTGCAGCTTTCTCCGCATCTTACTCATCTCCTTACGGTTCGAAAGCTGACGTTTTTTCTCCATTATACTCAGCGACTCTTGCGAGATCCAGTGTCTTTGATGGACAACGGATCTAAGACCACAGGAAAAACCTGCTGCAACGTGCATCGCCTGTTTGATATGAGCCCAATGCTCATCTATATTACTGTTCTCCGTGGATCCTAGCTCATGTGCTAACTTCTGCTCATAATGGGTGCGGACTTCTGTATCACACAAACGTTGCACGGCTAACCGGGTTTGCGGTTTGCGACGATGACCATGGAGCTGGAGAGATAATCGCATTAAAACTAAGGCATGGTCCGACTCTACGTACGTGGACCAGTGAGATCTACAGTTCTGAACAGAACTGCGTCACCGGTAGCTTACGGCGATATGATCAATTTGACTAAAAGTACCTGTAGAGTTAGAGCGCCATGTCGCTGTGCGACGCGAGCTGTGTCGGAAATTAGTGCTAGACAGGAACAATCGATTGTCTGCACAAAACTGGAGAAGCCTATCCCCGTTATCTGTACGCTCAGCAGGTAAAGCACAGCGCCCATCTAAACAGGCTTCTGACACACTAAGTTTGCCAACTTGTGCATTGAAGTCACCAGCTAGCACTACAATGTCGGAACCTTTACTGCCGCGAACGAGAGTGGCGAGGGCATCATAGAACTCATCCTTCTGCAAGTCTGAGCTGCAGTCCGTTGGGGCGTACGCCGAGATCACAAACAAGTTGCGCTTAACACAACTATCCTTTCGAACGCCAACTGACCCTTGGAGTCTCACAGCACATAAACGACTGTTAACCGGGATCCAGTCTAAAAGGGCAGCCTCAGCCTTGTCAGTCAAGACAATTCCTACACCACGTTAACCCACAGCTCTAGCTGCTTCGTCTCCTGAGGTGCCCAAAAATACCTCGATGAGATACCTGGAGCAGTTAGTTGAATTACACTGCTCGAATCCTGGATACGCGTTTCGCTTAAGCAGCAGACATCAATCTTCAGAGAATTTATTGTGAGCGCTAGGTACGCCTGCCGACCGGCCTGCATGAGTGTACGCACGTTGAAGGAGCCAAGATTCAGAGGCTGACGGGGCTTGAGAAAATGTGAGTTACCAGACAGAGGATTATTCCCGATACTATTTGACATTGAACTGTTGAGAGTATTGACCGTGTTATCAGTGGGAGCACTATGGGTCGATAGATGGGGCAAAGAGGGATGGTTAGGGACATAAGACAAAGGTTGAATAAAAGAGAGGGAACTCTGAGCAGTAGCACACTTATCACTACCCACCCCGCTCGATGCAATGGGCAGCGCGGTCCTGATTATCCTGCGCGACGACCGATGCAGTATGGAATTCTTTGTAGTCGTGCAATTCATGAGAGATGTTGGACGGGTACTGCTGGGGTGTCCAGCCACAAAGCAGGAGTAGGATTAGGGTCCTCATCCAAAGCCTTTAGTTCTAACAAGAACCTATCCATAAGGCTTAGTGGAAGCCCATTTGCTTGGATCAATTATTCTTCCACTGGTTTTTCCGACTGAGTTGCCAGCTCAAATCAACCTCCAACCTGGAGGACCAGGAGACTGGACTTTGTCTGACCTCTACCCATTGACCTGTCAGGTATGATTGCATCTCCGGCTTAAGGAAGCCGTCCTGTATAGCTCTTTGGGTCATAGAGGCGCGCAAGCCATCACACCACGTCAAGGTGCAGTCTCGTCGTGATGGTCTACGTCACTCACGTCACTCAAAGAATTACACAACTCTCTGCCACCCGGGTGTTGTCCATGTGCTTCGTCAGAACAAAGAATCTCCCGTACTTAGTAGACGATGTGAAATCTGTCACCGGTAGTTGTACACTTTGTACCAAATTGAAACCGCAGTTTTGCAAGTTATCTACCGGAAATCTGATCAAACCCACTTCGCCGTTCGAAAAATTGAACATTGGTTTTAAGGGGCCGCTTCCATTAGTATCCAAAAATCGGTACCTATTGACGAGTACTCCAGGTTCCCGTTTGCTTATGCTTGCTCAGATCTGTCGACCGCCACAATCACCCGTTGCCCTTCCCAGCTGTTCTCGATTTTCGATATGCCGTCTTACATCCATTCGGACAGGGGTTTCTCCCTTCATGACTGAAGAACTAAAAAACTTCCTTCACCGCAAGGGTATTGTAACTAGAAGAACAACGGCCCACAATCCTCAGCCAAACGGACAAGCCGAGACTCAACGGGACCCTCTGGAGGACCTTTGTTCTTGCATCCCAGTCAAGGGGACTATCATGCACCCAGTGGGAGGATGTTCTTTCCGACGTACTCCACTCCATCAGGTCACTGCTGTGCACTGCAACAAATGAAACACCACACGAACGATTGTTTACTTATCATCGTAAATCAATATCGGGGGTCTCAATATCTACCCGGTCCAGGATCGGTCTCGATGCGTCGTCCGGTGAGGTCAACAAAATACGATCCCTTGGTCGACGAAGTTGAATTAACTGAATGCTATCCGAAATACGTTCACGTTCGTTTCCCCGACGAGGGGGGGGGGGGGGAGGGGGAAGACGGTCTCTATACATCATTTGGCGCCTGAAAGCCAAGCCTCCGAACCACCAAGGGCGGTGGAATTTACTGAAAACCAATCTCAAACTATAAATGGTGACTCTCAGCTTTTCCCCCAACACCGTGTAATCCTCTTGATGCACGAGGGTATGCAGACATCCCTCCTCTTACACATCAATATCAGTCATATATTAACGAATCCAATACGTACCCTTTAGTAAAAGCACAGAAGCGAGTCCATCTCTATAACCTTAGAAATAGGGAAGTTTGAAACATCTCCGACATAAACGTTCTCGACCGAAACAGTTCGCCGAAGTGAACGTCATGTTCGCTTACTATTTTCTATCTACCTTAGCTGTATTACTGTTGTTCTACTGGATTCCCACTTTATTGTTTTCAGATCCCACCGTTCAGTTGTACGTCTAAAATGAAACCCAAATTCTAGGCTTCCGTCTTCTGTCTGCCTCAATTCCTAGGATCTCGTAAACACACGTATCACTCCTCCGGACTTCTTCAAGACATCATTCATTTTTCCAACATTCGTCCTTTGATTCAACTGCACTGCACTCCACAGATTCGACCACTCATTTTGGCTTATCCATAACTTTTCTGTGTTGGTCCGCTTTCATATCTCAGCTCACCCTCGTGTTGCGCGCAAATTTGGTTTTCTGTTTCAAGCCAGACGCTTCTTCACACCAGCTCATCTTTTGGTATACAGAGCTCAAATCCGCCCCGCACATGAATGCTGCAGTCACGTGCGGGGTGGAGCTTTGCGTACCTCTTTCTTTTCGATCGAGTTTCATGAAAGGCCATTCGGTCGATCGGCGACCCTTCTTCAACCTCGAATCTGCAGTCACCGGCCCATTGTCGGGCTGCTGCTTCGCTGTCTCTCTTCAACTGGTACTATTTTGGATTTTGTTCTTCTGAGCTTGCTTTAACAGTCCCTCTTTCCAAACATTTTCCCGAACATCACGTACCCAGGCAACTAGTCATTTTTATCAAGTTACCGTCACTAGATGTCTTACTTCTATCCTTCAATCTCCTTTCTCTCCCGGACCTTTAAATCATGGAACACTCTCCCTCTTTGTCTAATCATAGACTTCAAACCTTTCTCTCTTTAAAAGCAGGATTATTGAACTGGTTCTAACGTGAATGTTCCCCCACAATCCCCTTGTATAATTATCTGGTTGTTCTATCATTCTAACGCTCCTCTTTTACCTTCCAGATTACATACCTCAATTGTTTGTTGAATAAAGCCTATCTTTAAGTCTTTGACTCCTCATTCGGAACGATGTGACGTGGTTCTAGTTCACTACAATTTATTCAACAAACAAATCGACCCAATTCTGCGTCCCGAACGCTTTGATGGTGACCCGAATTCTTCAACTGCTTCTAAACAACGGATTCCTTGGGCGCATACGTTTACTTACTTTCTGGACAGTACAGAATCACTCAGCCCCAATAAACCCAGAACCCTAGCACACTGTGTCTCCGAATGAGTATGATTATATCAGGGGTTGCACAACTTATGAAGCCGCCACAGAAACTCTCACAAACCTGTATATCAAACCAAAGAATGAGATCGTTGCTCGCCATATATTGGCTACATGTAGACAACAAACAGGTGAAAATTTAGATCAACTCTTGCAGAAGCTGAAATCGATGGCTAAAGACTGCAACTTCAAGCTGGTAACGCCAGAGGAAAATCAAGATGCCATCAGAGGTGCTTTTATCTCTGAACTCCAGTCTCAGGTAATACGATAACGTCTCTTAGAAAACATTTCACTGGATCTGCAAACGGCATCATCATTATCGTACAGCGTTAAACAGTAGGGCAAGCTCCACTGACCACTGCCTTTCTAACCATGTTGCACGCTGAATTAGAAAGTATGAATATACAAGATGGATAGGGATTGGACCTAAACGGGTGGGAAAAGGAAAGAATGCCCTAGTAGCCAACACACAGAATACACAGTCTAACTGTACAAACAAACAACGATCAGTCATTCTGATTCGACAGAAATTGACAACACGATCGCCACTGTTCGCGGTTCGCAGCCATATCCTTCAGTGTCTCCAGCCAACTGCTACACCGATTTTTTGGACCCCAACCACGAAGACGTGAAGCACCTACTTTATCTAAGTCTGCTGTACATTTTCTCATTCCTCGCTGCTACGTCATCTGCTGACCTCCACGTGGTCTTTTCCACTCCCTAGGAGGAACGGAGAATAGGACACGGTATGGTACACGTGTGTTTTCCATACGTAACACGTGTCCCAACCAACGTAGTCTACTAAGTTGGATACGCTGTGACAGAACGTTCTCTGAATTAGTACCAAATACTCGATTTCTGACCTCATCGTTGCTTACTCGGCTATTCCACCCAATCCTAGCGATACTACGTAAACATCGATGGTCGAAAACCTCAAGACGACGAATATCTTAAGCACGCAGACTCCAAGTTTCGCAACCATACAACAAAACTGAACGCACTGCGGCACAGTATACACGATCTTTCAACTTCAGTGAAATATCAGGTCGGCGCCACAAGTGCTTCAGTCCAGCGTACGCCGCTCCAGCCTTGGATATCCGCGTACTCACCTCTACTACTGTGCTCCCATCCGTCGTCACGCCGTTGCCGAGGCAGGTGAAGTGGTCGACAACTGACAGCACCTCCCCATCCAGCATCAAGCTCGGAATCGTTGACGTCCAGTCTTGTAACATCACCTTGCACTTTGAAGGTGCAAAGCACATGCCGAATGCAGCTACAACATTTGCGAGTCCACCTAGTGTACGTTGAGCATGTTCCGTGCATTCGAACAAACAGACAACATCGTCCGTGTTATCTAGGTCACATAGCTTTTCACTATTTCCTAGTTGGACGCCTACATCCTGAAGATTTTGCAGCTCACTCTCCATTAGTTCGTCCATGACGAAGTTGAGAAGGAATGGAGATATAGGACATCCCTGACAAACACCACTGGTCGTTTCGAACCGACCGGATAGTTCACCGTAAACTCTAACACGGCCAGAAGTATGAGAATACAATGATCTCAGTAGGCTCACAAATTTCTGGGGCATACCTTTTCGATGAAGAACACTGAAAAGCGATGTTCGATCAACTGAATCGAAGGCGCCTTTCAGGTCTAGGAAAACCATTATTGTCGGTCGGCGGTGCGTGTGACGTGTTTCAAGTAGTCGGCGAAGAGTAAAAAACTGGTCGATGGATTCTCGACCTGGGCGGAATCCAGCCTGCTGTTCCCGGACATTCCTCTCGCGAGCGGGTAGAAGACGATGCAGCAAAATCGAAGCTAATACTTTGGTGACTATCGGAATTAAGCTAATCCCACGGATTTTACTACAGTCATTGCGTATTCCCTTCTTGAAGATGGGAACAACCAATGACTCGCTCCATCTAAATGGAATACACCACGCGTTCCAAACGTCACGGAGCAACACGGTAGGTGATTTCATCAACGCCCCACCACCCACTTTGAAAAGAACTGGAGGAAGTTCGTCGGGACCTGCCGCTTTCCCCCGCCTTAGTAATCGGATACATGACTCTACTTCTACTTCTGATGGGGGCTCAAGTGATACCACCCAAGGAGTCACAGTTGTTGACACGGGAGTAACTACACTAGCGTGCGGCCAGCTAAACTGTTCCTTGAAGTACTCGGCCCATCGGTCAAGCCTTTGCCGTTTGCCATGGATGGGTTCTCCATTTCTATCGCAAATCGTTTCACTGACCTGAGTTCGCCGTCCACTGGTGTCACGAATAAGTTTGAACAGTCTTTGATTGTTACCTGAAGCACCTACTGTTTCCATCTCTTCGGCTACCTTGAACCACCAACTTTCGAGATCATTCCTGAGGCTTTTCGTAACTTGTCTTTGCAGCTTTCTCCGCATCTTACTCATCTCCTTACGGTTCGAAAGCTGACGTTTTTTCTCCATTATACTCAGCGACTCTTGCGAGATCCAGTGTCTTTGATGGACAACGGATCTAAGACCACAGGAAAAACCTGCTGCAACGTGCATCGCCTGTTTGATATGAGCCCAATGCTCATCTACATTACTGTTCTCCGTGGATCCTAACTCATGTGCTAACTTCTGCTCATAATGGGTGCGGACTTCTGTATCACACAAACGTTGCACGGCTAACCGGGTTTGCGGTTTGCGACGATGACCATGGAGCTGGAGAGATAATCGCATTAAAACTAAGGCATGGTCCGACTCTACGTACGTGGACCAGTGAGATCTACAGTTCTGAACAGAACTGCGTCACCGGTAGCTTACGGCGATATGATCAATTTGACTAAAAGTACCTGTAGAGTTAGAGCGCCATGTCGCTGTGCGACGCGAGCTGTGTCGGAAATTAGTGCTAGACAGGAACAATCGATTGTCTGCACAAAACTGGAGAAGCCTATCCCCGTTATCTGTACGCTCAGCAGGTAAAGCACAGCGCCCATCTAAACAGGCTTCTGACACACTAAGTTTGCCAACTTGTGCATTGAAGTCACCAGCTAGCACTACAATGTCGGAACCTTTACTGCCGCGAACGAGAGTGGCGAGGGCATCATAGAACTCATCCTTCTGCAAGTCTGAGCTGCAGTCCGTTGGGGCGTACGCCGAGATCACAAACAAGTTGCGCTTAACACAACTATCCTTTCGAACGCCAACTGACCCTTGGAGTCTCACAGCACATAAACGACTGTTAACCGGGATCCAGTCTAAAAGGGCAGCCTCAGCCTTGTCAGTCAAGACAATTCCTACACCACGTTAACCCACAGCTCTAGCTGCTTCGTCTCCTGAGGTGCCCAAAAATACCTCGATGAGATACCTGGAGCAGTTAGTTGAATTACACTGCTCGAATCCTGGATACGCGTTTCGCTTAAGCAGCAGACATCAATCTTCAGAGAATTTATTGTGAGCGCTAGGTACGCCTGCCGACCGGCCTGCATGAGTGTACGCACGTTGAAGGAGCCAAGATTCAGAGGCTGACGGGGCTTGAGAAAATGTGAGTTACCAGACAGAGGATTATTCCCGATACTATTTGACATTGAACTGTTGAGAGTATTGACCGTGTTATCAGTGGGAGCACTATGGGTCGATAGATGGGGCAAAGAGGGATGGTTAGGGACATAAGACAAAGGTTGAATAAAAGAGAGGGAACTCTGAGCAGTAGCACACTTATCACTACCCACCCCGCTCGATGCAATGGGCAGCACGGTCCTGATTATCCTGCGCGACGACCGATGCAGTATGGAATTCTTTCTATTCGTGCAGTTCATGGGAGATGTTGGACGGGTACTGCTAGGGTGTCCAGCCACAAAGCAGGAGTAGGATTGGGGTTCTCATCCAAAGCCTTTAGTTTTGACAAGAACCTATTGGCAAGGCAGCGGGATGGCTTAGTGGAAGCCCATTTGCTTGGGTCAATTATTCTTCCACTGATCTTACCGATTGAGTTGCCAGCTCAAATCAACCCCCAACCTGGAGGACCAGGAGACTGGACTTTGTCTGACCTCTACCCATTGACCTGTCAGGTATGATTGCATCTCCGGCTTAAAGAAGCCATCCCGTATAGCACTTTGGGTCATAGAGGCGCGCAAGCCATTACACCATGTCAAGGTGCAGTCTCGTCAGCGTTCGAGCAAGCACGATCTCTTGAAATGGCTCAATGTCAGTCACTATCGTAAAAATCAGGTGTCTATACGGCTTCCACAACCAATAAACCGGAGTTGAAGCAAACAGCCACAGATCAACTACTCCAGCTGGAAATATTGCTACCTTTCCATTTACTAATGTTGGGACTAGCAAGTGTTTCTTCTGTTTATTCGAGAGACAAACACGATCGCTGTGTCCTGCCCGCGAGGCGAATTGCAAAGAATGCGGTAGAAACAGTGATTACCGGAAGATGTGCCGTTCCTCTAAGAACACATCATCTTTGGTCCAGAACTACCTGTCGTCAGTAACTCTTGCTGTGGCACCCAACAGTCTCTCTCACGCTGTAGCCGATATTCTCATTAACAACGTTCCGCTGAAGGCCCTGATCGATACGGGAAGTTCTGAAAATTGTATCGCTCCGCCTGTTGTCAAACAATTCAATTGGCAGATGAGACAATCTCGTACCAAAATCTCTATGGCCAGTACACATTTAACAAGCTTCACAAATGGCCATTGTTTCGTTACATTACAATATAAAAAGTGCCAGTACACAAACGTCAAACTATCCTTACTCAAAAATTTTTGCTCCGATGTTCTTCCAGGACACGACTTTCTCAAAATGTATCAATCAGTTGAGCTTCCGTTCTCCGGAACGAAACCTCCATTCTCTCTATGTGGCGTATTAGCCGCTGATGCGGATTTCTCATCTCTATTCAGCGAAGATGCTTTTGACTTTAAACCAATCATAATCAAATCACGCCGTTACTCGGTCGCCGACGGAAAATTCATTCGAGCTGAAATCAAGGAGCTTCTGGACGATGGCATCGTTGAACCATCTGTATCCCCTTGGCGGGCACAAGTTTCAATAACTGTGGATGAATACCACAGACGGCAAATGGTTATCGATTACAGCCACACGATCAACCGATATACCCACCTAGACGCTTATCCCCTGCCACGAATAGATGGGATCATTGACAATATTTCCCACCACTCGATATATAGTACATTGGATCTACAAAGTGCATTTCATCAAATACCAATCAAAGACAGCGAGAAGTTCACCGCATTTGAAGCTTGTGGTAACCTTTATCAATTCTGCCGCATACCCTTGTGTCACAAACGGTGTGCCCTGTTTCTAGCGGGTTACTGACAAGATAATTCGTGACGAGGACCCAAAAGGGACATACGCATACCTTCGTAACATAACCGTATGTGGAGTCACGGAGGACGAACATGACTTCAACTTAAGGAGATCGTATGAGACTGCTCGGAATTATAACCTAACTTCCAATGAGAGTAAAAGCACATCGTTCTATAATGATACGGTTATTGGGGTTTGAAGTTTCAGACGAAACCGTTCGACCTGATCCTGACAAATTTCAGCCACTAGGGAACCTAACAGTACCCACCGACCTAAAGTCTCAGCAACTTGCCGTGGAATTGTTTGTTTACTACTCTTCGCGGACTTTACATTTTTCATACAAAATCCGCCCGCTAGTCGACAATCGCCGTTTCCCTCTCCCTCCAGCAGTCCGTGACTCGTTAGAAGAAATGAAGAAAGAAATCGAGAGGTCTGTTATTGTAACTGCTGATAAGTCCATTCCTGTTTTTGTGGAGACGGATGCTTCTGACATAGCAATCGCGGCTGCTCTGGCAGAGAATGGACGACCAGTTGTCTTCTTTTCTCGCACTTTATCACCTAGTGAGCGACACCACTCAGCGATTGAGAAAGAAGCCCGTGCCATTGTTGAATCAGTGAGAAAATGACGTCATTATCTTACTGCGTCCCGATTTACTATTATCACATACTAGAGGTCAATCTCCATCACGTTCAATCATAATTATACAAGTAAAATAAAAAACAAGATCCAGCGATGGCGTGTCGAACTTACTTGCTACTGTTTCGACGTCATAGACAGGCAAGAGAAAGACAACGCAGCCGCCGACGCTCTATCACGCGTTTGTTCTACATCATATGCACAGGCATCAAGTCTTCAGGAGCTACACGATTCCTCGTGCCACCCTGGTGTTACCAGGATGTTGCATTTCATCCGTCCCAGAAATCTGCCATTCTCTGCAGATAAGGTGAAATCCATGATATCTCGCTGTAATATCTGCTCTGAATTGAAGCTCAGATTTCTCAGACCATGCGGTATTCTTATCAAGGCTACTCGCCCGTTCGAAAGACTCAATGTCAACCTCGAGGGACCTTTACCTTCCCCATCACAGAGGAAGTACCTGTTGACTAATGTCGATGAGTACTCCCGATTCCCGTTTGCCTTTGCTTGCACGGACATGTCTGCATCCACCGTGATCGATTGTTTCTGACAGCTATTTGCACTGTTCGACATGCAATTCCACATTTACTCTGATCGCGGCGCTTCGTTCAAGTCTGCAGAACTTCAAGCATTCCTTACCGAGAAAGGGACCGCAACCAGCAGAAGTACGAAATAAAATCCACAAGGAAACGGATAATTTGAAAGAATGAACGGAACAACCTGGAAAGCCATAACTCTTTCTTTAAAACCAAAGAGTTTCGCTGTACCCCAGTGAGAGTTTGTACTGCTGGATGCTCTGCATTCTATCCGGTCATTGTTGTGTACTGCAACTAACACCACGCCTCACGAACGGTTTTTTTCTTATAATCGGAAGCTGACTTCTAGGATATCATTACCAACTTGGCTCACTACACCGGAACCCGCACTCCTGCGCCGGAATGCGAGATCAACGAAGTATGATCCTCTGGTGGGTGAAGTAGAACTGATCGACTGCAATCCACAATATGCACATGTTCGCTTCCAGGACGGAAGAGACGGAACTGTTTCACTGCACAATTTAGCACCTTCTGGTCAACGTCAAAAAAGCTTGCTTACAGACACCCACGAACCAATCTGCACTGAAAACATTGACTGATTCATCAACATATCCATCTCAGGAAAAGTGATCCTGCTCATACTGAGAATACACACACCCCAGAACCAACACGTTTTCAACAACAGCAAAGAACGCGCCCATACAGCTTACGCAATCGAGAAGCATAACTATCTTCGAACTGTTGCGGTTCACAATTAAACAGCTGGGGGGAATGTTGCATAATTATCTGATTGTTTTACCATTCTAACGCTTTTCTTTTACCTTCCAGATTACATATCTCAATTGTTCGTTGAATAAAGCCTATCTTCAAGTCTTTGACTCCTCATTCGGAACGTTGTGACGTGATTCTAGTTCACTACACCCCTTTGACAGTGTCTTCTGATTAGGGGATTTACCTTTTATGCTGTAATTCACTTAACGTGTAATAAAGAAACGTTGCGCATGTTTCGCCGGCGTAAACTAGGTCACACAGCTTTTCACTATTTCCTAGTTTGACACCCACATCCAGAAAATTTCGCAACATTTTCTATTATCTCGTCCATGACGAAGTTGAAAAGGAATGAAGAAATGAAACGCACTTGTCGAACACCGCTGGTCGTTTCTAAAGAACTGGATAGTTCAGCGTCAATCTTTACGCGGCCAGAAGCAGAGTACAATGAACTCAATAGATTCACGAACTTCTGTGGCAAAACTTTCTGATGAAGAGCAATGAATAGCGCTGCTCGATCAACTGAGTTAAGAGCGCCTTTCAAGTCCAGGAAAACCATTATTATCGGTCGACGGTGTGTGTGTGATGCGTCTCGATTAATTGGCGAGGAATAAAAAGCTGGTTGATGAATCATCGACCTGGGCGGGATTCGGTCTGTTGTTCGCGGGCGTTTCTCTGGCCAGCCGGTGTCAGACGGCACAGCAAAATCGAGGCTATCACCTTGGCGACTATCGGAATTAAGCTTACCCCACAATGGTTACTACAATCATTGTGTATTTCCTTCTTGAAGATTGGAACAATTAATCACTCGCTCCATAATAACGGAATAAGCTCCTTGTTTCAAATGATATAGAGCAAGGTGTTGAGTGATTTAATCAACGCATAACCACTCATTTTGAAAAGAACTGGAAGAAGTTTGTTGGGACCGGCCGCTTTCCAACACTAGTATTCAAATGCATGACTCCACTTCCAATGCCGATGGGGGTCCAAATGATACTCCCCAACGAATCACAGTTGTTGGCGTCGGAGTAACTACATTACCACGCGGCCACCTAAACTGCCCCTTGAAGTACTCAGCCCAACGGTCCAGCCTTTGCTCCTCGTCACGAATGGGCTCTCCATTTCTACGGCACACCGCCTCACTGACCGGGGTTCGCCGTTCACAGGTGTCGCGAAGACGTTTGAACAGTGTTTGACTGTTACGTGAAGCAGCTGTTACTTCTATTTGTTCGACTAACTTGACCCACCAATTCTCGCGATTCTTCTTACGGCTTTTTGTAACTTGCTTTTGTAGATGTCTTCGTATCTTTTTCATTTCATTACAGCTCCAGAGCTGACGTTTTTGCTTCATTTGACCCAGTGACTCTTTGTTTAACCAGTGTTTTTGATGGACATTAGCTCTATGACCACAGATAAAACCTGCTGCCACGTGCATCACCTGTTTGATATGAGCCCAGTGCTCATTTGCGTTACTGTTCACCGTAGATTCTAGCTCATATGCTCTATTCACAATTGGTGCGAACATCTGGGTGAAACAAACGTTGCACGGCTAACCGCGTTTGCGGTATACATTGATGACCATGGAGCTGGAGCAGTAATCACATTAAAACTAATGCATGGTTCGACTCCACTCACGTGGACCAGCAGGATCTACAGTTCTGAACAGAACCACGCCACCGGTAGCTTATTGCGATATGATCAATCTGACTCAGAGTTCCTGTCGAGTAAGAGCGTCATGTTTCTGTGCAACGCCAGCGGTGTCGGAAGTTTGTACCAGACAAGGATCATCGATTGTCTGCACAAAGCCAGATGAGTCTATCCCCGTTATCCGTACGCTGGGTGGGTAAGGCACAACGCCCGCCTAAAAAAGCTTCTGAAAATCATTGGCTAGCACTACAACGTCAGAAACTTTGATCCTGCGAACCAGAGTGGGGCACATGCCGAGATCACAAACGAGCTGCACACAGCTACTCTTCCGCACGCCAGCTGATCCCTGGAGTCTTACAGCACATTACCCATTAACCGGGATCGTCTAAAAGAGCAGCTTCAGTCTTTTCAGTCAAGATTATTCCTACACCACGTTGACCCGCAGCTCTAGGTACTTCATCTCCCGAAATGCGCAATAAATACCAGGAGCAGTTAGTTGAATCACTGTTCGTCTCTTGGATACGCGTTTCACTTATGCAGCAGGCATCAATAGCCAGAGTTTATCGTGGGAGCTAGGCATGCCTGCTTACTGGTCAGCATGAGTGTACGCGCGTCAAGAGAGCCGAGATTTAGAGCCTGATGAGGCTTGAGAAAGTGAGTTACAAGGTAGGTGATTATTCACAACATTGTCTGACAATAAACTGTTGCGAGTATCGGTCGTGTTATCAGTGGAAGCACTATGGGTGGATGGAAGGGGCAAAAAGAAGTGACTGGAGACAGAACACAAAAATTGATTAAGAGGGAACTCCGAGCAGTAGTTCACTCATCACTATCCGTCCCGCTCGATGTAATGGATAGCGCGGTCTTGATTATCCTGCTCGCCGATCGATGCAGTATGGAATTGTTTGTATTCGTGCAATTCATAGGAGATTTTGGACGGGTACTGCTAGGGTGTTCAACCGCTAAGCAGGGGAACGATCAGGGTTCTCAACCAAAGTCTTTTGTTCTAACAAGAACCTATTCGCAAGGCTGCGGGGAGACTGAGTGGGAGCCCACTTGCTTGGGTCAATTATTCTTCCACTGATTTTTCCGATTGAGTTGCCAACTCGAATCGACCCCCAGCCTGAAGGGCCAAGAGAACGGACTTTGTCAGTTCTCTACCCATTGCCCTGTCAGGTATGATTGCATCTTCGGCTTAAGGAGGCCATCCCAGATAGCTCTTTGGATCAGAGGCACGCAGGCCATCACATCACGTCGGTGCAGTTTCGTCGAGATCATCAAGGCAACGTACGCTGAGAACCTTAAAGTGTGGTATGTCGAGACAACCAAAATTAAAGCCAATCTTAGTACATCGTAGTTAAGTCAAACAGCACGCACCGTTTGCGATGAACCAAACAACTGTGAATCTCTCTTCATACCATACCTATGAACATTTCGGAAGTTAACAGGTTTGATTTGAGTGAGTTAGGAAACGTGACTTCCGAGAATGAACATGGAAACTTACGTTCGATAATTCCATCGCTACCTCACGGCTTTCATCCCTGGTAATCATCAGAAGGTTCAAAATGTTTTCAACTGCCTCCAAAAGGTTGGTTGGATGTACGCTGTTCAACTTTTCATCATCCATCCCCGTGACGCCAGCTTCGAACACCAAACTGCTTAGAGTTGGGTCTTTATTATTAATCACCAACTGGCTGGAAAAATAAAATCATGATTCATCACACAGTACCTGTTCAACATATCAATTGACACGTAGAGAAAATTTGCGGTATCCCCTCTAAAGCATTTATTGGGATTGCTTTCCTGAAGCACGCGCAAGACTATTACGAACCAATAGCACTTACAAGATAAGCAGCTACACCAGCGCTACCGGATTTGTCCAATGTGAAAGATATCTGCAGCGCAAAAAAGTGTTTATCTTATTTACTTCGAAAAGACAAGCATGGAGTCTTGAAAACAACCATAGGTTTATCCCATCATTGAATGAGATTACTGTGTGCACTAACCCGAGGAAGGTCGCCAACTAGCTGTTCAATGAAAACCGAAAAATGAGATCCACGGAGAAAGCCAAAATGGCTGCAAAGAACTGTCCTCCTGATGTCATTCTGTTGGTAATCAATGATAAATGTGCATGGTTACTTTAAGAGTTAGTGTGTGTCTGCGTCCCCAAGCAGCAACCACGAACACAAACAGCAAGAAGGCGATACGAATACGACCACCTATCATCGTGGAAGCTGGACGGCTGCCACAACGTCGTCGCACACCGAAACAAGAACAATTCAGTTCAGTTCAGTTCAGTTCAGTTCGGTTCAGTCTGCACAGGACAGGTAATGGCCACGGCCAATCGAGCGTCCAGAATTCCTTCAGTGGTATGCACACCAGTTATGCACCCACCACTGCTGAGTGTATTTCGTCGAATCCCCGCTAAAAATGAGGGGGAAACGGAAAACCTCATCGCACATCAACTGAGAGAGACATTATGCATCGTGAGCGTTCACTGAGACAATATGCAATGAGGGAAAAAGTCTGATAAAACATACTCCAGAAGGACCACAGTGCTACCCGTCATCCATCTAGTCGATATACTCAATGCTCACTACGAGGGAGTATCCCGTACCACTTGCGATCTAGGGCACCTTTGAAGGATTGGACTGTCTGCAGATCTATCATTCCACCAGGCAGACCGTTCCAACTGTTCAAAACCCTGTTGCTGAAGAAGTGCGATCTAGCCATCAACCTAGATCGGGCTTTTATCAACTTATTTTCGTGTCCCCTTGTTCTGGAGTCTACGGCCACTTGGAATAGACTATCTGGTCTAAGGCCAGAAAAGCCCTTCATTACCTTGAACGTTTCTATGAGATCCCCTCGACTTCTCCTCAGATCGGATAACAGGATATCGAGGCTTGATCCAGATTGGCATCCAGTTTCCTTCACCAGGGGCTCCAGGGATTCGCACACTCCGCAGCATAAAAACGAAACATGGCATTCGTTCCAGTGGTCACCACAATGCCGCAGATTTTTAGTTGTTAAACACCGGTCTCCTCTTCGCGAAAACAAGAGGCCCTCGATCGAGGTACAAATAAACTTAGACCGCACTGAAAGATGAAGGTGTGACTTCGTCTCTCACGTTCTATGCTTCTTTCTCCACTGCTTTTACATACTAGGCTGGGGGGCTTGGTAGGGAATTTGAAAGACGGGGGGGGGGAGTGGAAAAAGAGGGAAACTAGGAAGGAAAGGTTACCGACTTGGTATTTGGTCTGAAGTCGCTGCGATGTTAGCTCCAGCGAAAATGAAACCGTGCTAACTTGTGATGTTAGCTATGGGACTCTTCATCTTTTTAGTACTCCACCTGTAGCACCACGCAATCTGATCTCTGCTACATATTTGTCTTCATTCCGGAACAGATCAAAGGCCAGTTGCACCTCAAATGATTTCGGGCAATATGTTGCTTCGTGTTGTGGGGTGTCAGGGAGGCAGATCCATGCCCCCTTTTGCCTAGGAGCTCATCTCACTCTGTTCTCTGACCTCAGATTTTCAGGCATCAGGCTCCCTCAATTTCCTTCGGGACTTTATTAAACTATAGAAATTTTCGGCAGTCTAGGATCGTATCTTGTTATTTGCCGGCCTCCACGGTCAAAGCTCAACTCCTCCCTCTTCTCACTTCACGTTCTGACGGCAATTAGCTAAAATAAGGTCCAACCGGAGCATACAAAACATCAGCCTTTCTTTTCGGTTTTCTAGGAACCTTCCTGCAATCTAAGGATCACTGCTCCAGTACAATGGCTCTCGGCGGGAGGAGGTAAGAGTAGTGTTTAGCTGCCTTGTATTTCGATTTATACCGTCCCCTTCTCATATGGCCGTGCCTCATATATCACAGCGGTTGGGCTGTATGGGCATTTTATTCTCTAATATCATCATGCATGAGTGTGGAAAGCAGACTTAAAGATGGGTACACTGGATTTTGCCCGGATAGCCTATCAAAGCAAGATGAAGTTTACTTTTGTAGGACAGCGATATAATGCACGAGCTAGTCACCTTATTTGCCGAAATTATTTTTGTTGTAGCTTCAAGCACTTTGTGTGCTGTCACTCTGGGGTTGATGAAGTAGTCTGCCGTTCTACGATAGGTCTTCAAGCTGGCTGCCTCAACCGGCTTCTGACTTTCACTTGAAGCCAGCAGCCATCTGGGTCATCTCCGCCATGTAAAGAAATTAACTCCTTCGAATTACTGCTCACTCGAAGAGAAAACTTGCCGTCACCACCTTATTGGAACTGTGTTTTACAAGCTGCAGCCCATATCCTCTGAGCCTTTTGTCTGTGTTTCTTGGGAGCAACTGAAGTCCCCATAAGTTCAGGAGGTCCCTCACAACCCTGAAGGCTGCAATGAAATCCTTCTTACTCTTCTTCTTTCCAGGGAGAAGGGCTTTGGTTCTCTAAGCCCCCATTCATAGGGCCGGCTTCGGAGTTCAGTAAACTCTCATGTGTGTCTCCTTTGCACACTCTCAGACACTTTCCTATACCTTATAAGATTGTGATGCCAAGCTTAAATGGCACATCCCAAAAGCGGCCGTACTTGGTTTGCGTATAATGACAACAGTACCCATGGCTCAGGCGAGGAAACGGTTTGCAATAATTATGAGACTGCGTCATTATTATCTCTTTGTGGGGCTTCCAGAAATTTCCTATTGGGTTCGAAGTCCGCAGTCATAAATACCTCCAAGTATTCAACAGTAGCCGCGCTCGCCAAAACCACCCTGGTATATTCGTCCCAGAGTTACCTCAGATCAACTTGAATGGTTTCACCGGTGATTCGTCTGCATCTGTTGGTACTGATCACGTTAGATATGCAAAACTAAACAAAATATCCCGAGTGGAACTGCTACTCTGGAAACTACAACATACCATTCTCAAAACAAGAGGTTTCTCGTAATATGCACAATCCGTCTATCTTTATCGAGATATCATCCCTTATTCGGAGTGGATAAAGAGAAAACAAGAGCAAATGCTTTGCACAGCCCAAAAAGAATGGAGGTTTCAGCTAAGCTAACGAAACGTAGAAATACTCAATCTACTTAAGCTTTTTCTTCTCGTTTCTATCATAATATTCATGTAAACAAAACACGGGACAAATCGGAAACTGCCTGTAAGTATTTTGCATCCCCTTTACCAAATAATTCTCCCGAAGTTATTCATATTCCTGTCCATCAATTCCCAGGAACGGCCTTCTACGGGTTCTTTTCTCCGAAAGATATATCACCTCTACTGTCAAATAATAGACCGTCCTACCATCCCGGGCCAGATGCGTTAACCAAAGCCACTCTCAGGTCAGGCGGACCCGATATTCCAGTTTTATTGTCAGGCACAATAAACTTATCTATGCAGTGTAGCTTGTACTCTGATCAGTGGTAAAGTTCAGTTATTATTTCAATTTATGAAAAGGGATCAAGGTAAAACTCAGCCAGCCATAGGCCTGTCACTCCCACCATGGTTGCCTCAAGGATCATGGAAAGGCTGATGGAAGCTGGACTTATGAACTAACTTCTCATAAATTATCTTTTAAATAAGGTTCAGCATGGTTTCCTTAAAAACCGCTCATGGTTCACTTGTATGACTGATATTCTAAGTCTCTGCACGATAGCTATTTACAGAGGCAAAAGGATGATCATAGTTTTTCTCGATATGACTAAAGCTTTTGACCTTGATTCTCAGTCTAGGCTTTTAGCCAAAGTAAAAACCTGTGGCATTAACGGCTTTATATTCGTGGTTGTCATCATACTTTCTTCAAGCTAGCACATGGTTAACGTAGACTGCAGCGTCACCACCGAAAGCTGCTACTAGCTGAGTCATTTAGTGTGTAGTTCTAGGAGCAATACTGTCTGTAATTAATGTAAATGATACGTTTGAGGAAATCCATCATGAAATTCCTTTTCTCTTTGTTGACGACGCAAAAAATCGCATAATTTTGACCATCTTTCTTCGAACGCGACCATTAGTAACGTGTGGCAGGATCTCATTTCGCTAAGCTCTTGGGGGGACCACTTGGTTAATGAAATCTGTTGAAAAACCTATTATTCTAACTCGCAACTGTTTTGTCCCATCAGGGCTGCTTAGCATAGATGGACAAATAATTGCAAACAATTAATCAGTACGAGACTAGGGCCTTCTATTCTCTTGCTCATTTAACTTCTCGGAATACATAGCTATTCAAGTTTCGAAGACCCGAAAGTTGGTTGGAATATTTCGTTGGTCTCTTTTTCAGGAAAGTAAGCCCAGTGTCTATAAAACTCATGTAAGACCATTTTGCAGTATGGACCAATAGTTCAGTCCATCATGCTGCAATGAGACCGAACATCAGCTTGGAAAGTGCAACGAACATTCAAGGAGCAATTAATAGGTTATACTACAATACTGAACTATAGGCAACTCTGAGATCTTTTAAACCTAGATCCTTTTTGGCTACGGAGGCTAAAAATCAGTCTATCTTCCTTTCGTAAGCTCAGTAAATATCAGAATTTCGGCTCATCACCACAACTCAGAAAACCCACAGACTTTCGGTACCCAATACGACAAAGCAGTTTCTCGGTAGCTGTCCCAATTTTCAGGACAAGTCTGTGGTCCAATTTCTCCATAACAGAGTACTGTCTGTTTGAGAACAAAATGCAGCTGGGGGCTTGTTCATCCGACCACCCGTCAGCTTTGAGGATGGTAGATGAATTCTTGGCAGTGCTAAAGTGATTCCACATTATCGACCCATACACCACGAAAAATAAAGCTTATGAAGCTTATCTATCTTTTGATAAACTTTACACCGTTATACAATTAAACACAAGTGGAACCCCTTCAGGCTGCAGATTTTCCTTCGATTTCTTCCAGATTAGTTTTGTCGTTTGGATTTTTATGAAAGTCGACCACAAAAGGAATTTTCAACTCTTCCGACGGCTCGATAAACTGCATCAATACTTTCATCTCCCTTGATTAGCGTTCTCAAAATTACTGGCATCTGGACTCGTATAACCGCGAAAATTGGTGAACTACGAGTGGAATTCACAAGCTGATCACTTGCACTTCCCCCTAATAGATACCGGAAACTTTCCCCGGAAGTGCCACTGATACTCTCCTCACCACTTTGCAAACTTCATCTAATTTCTTCCTATTGGCCCTCGACCCTCTATGCAATTTGGTGGCAAAAATACCGCAAACAGATCAGGCGAATGAAATTTTCTTTTTGCCGTCTTCCTGCTGACACTATGACAAGCATTCTTCGCGGTGAACAAAAAGTTGTTATTCACTAGCACCTCCGAGAGTATCTCTCATTTACACGCGTTGCCACTCTTACTCAACAGTTCAGCTTCACAGAATCCGACAGGATTTTTATCGAACCCAACCGCAGAGTCCCGCGAAACTTTTCGCAACGGACTTTCGTTGAAATCTTCACAGAATAAAAATCGGTAATCCTGTGAGTAGAAAACAATAAACTCGTCTTACTGTGCGTGTTTTTCTCACCAGTTTTAGATCCGGTACGCGTTTGACTACAGTTATTCCGAAATAACATAACGATCCTGACTTTTTTGGCTCCATCTCATTCCCCGGTTATTCCTAACGTTTTCAATGTCAATTTTCCCATTTATTTGACGTTCCAGTCAACTGACCTCTGTCCTGCGGATTTTCCTACAATGACACTGACTCCGTTTCTCCGGGTAAGTCGTTTTGAATTTACCTCAACCGGTGGCAAATCTAATTTGACCACTTATTTTACTGTGCTTTGTAAGCCCTCGGTATAATTCTGTTCAGTCCTGTATGTATGCAAGACCTTTTAACTCTCGTCATGCTTATTGCATACATCTGGTCCACTTGTGAGAGAAAAACAATAAGCTTAACCTTACCCTCTCTGTACCTGTGACTTGCCTCCACATAGAACCTCCTTTCCCTGAGAAACCCTGCTACCCATTCTACCAACCAGGGATCGGCTCCACAGGCTCGGAGCTTGTGCTCCAGCGGCCTGTGATTTACTGAGCCCAAGGCTTTCCCGAGTTCGAGGGAATGACCTCTACCTCCTCTCCACTGTCAAGTCTCCCGACGACTTCCTCCAGAAAGCACGTGGGGTTAATCGTGCTCCTCCCGTTCCTCAAAAAGCCGTGTTGGTTTATACTAATCAGCCCACTCCCGAATAGAGAGGCAACCGTTTGCTTTCGTAGAATTCTCGCCAGGACCTTTAACACCACAGATGTCAGGCTTACCTGTCCAAAGTGGGAAGCTTCCTTTCTACTCCAACCCATGCGTAACGGTAAAACTTACAACAGATTCCAGTCGCCTGGCAAATAAAAGTCCCTCAGAGGCTCATTGAGTAGCCTTGAAGGAGGTTCGGTTAACCGGTCGGCTGATGGTTTCATCTGGGCCTGCGGCCTTACGTATTTCTAGTCCTTCTGGCTCTCGTCCAAAGTCGTCGCCCTCGTCTTGGACGGGTATCTTTCCGCTTCCCTCCAAATAAAGGGGGGGGGGGGGAATAGGTGTGTTTCTACGTCTATAGTTGCCGTGCACTCCCTCAAAATAGCGAAGCAGTACATTAGCTTTGCCTTTATTTGTTTCGGTGTTTTCGACCCACGAGTCTTTAACACTACCAGCTGCGACCCGTGGGGTTGGCTTTGACTGGATATGGATGAAACACGCTTTTGGGTTACATTCTACTCTCCACTTTAGCCTTCCTTGACATCTTCACACAGGTTGGATTCACAAAGTCTTTCCAAGAGTAGTCAAATATTGCAGTAGTTTCCCACGGTTCTCCCTCTTCCTAAGACTGCTCCGGGCTTTGTGTTTTCTAGCCTTGGACCTCTACCAAGGTGTCAAATATTTGTGCGTAATCCTCACTAACGGTGTAAAAGTATGCCGAAGTGTCTTAAGGTTCCCCTTGATATTGCCTCACTCCTCTGCCATGTTGCCGTGTGTGATCCCCCATTTTAGCCCCGCCGCCGCATTCACTGGAGCTAGGGTCTTTAGCCCACACAGCTCATATTGGTATTTGTCTGACAGCCAGCTTCCACTTGCCACCTGTTCGACGTCCATCACCCTGTGATAGCTCATCCCTAATGGTGCTGCGTTGATAACCGGGCCTAGGTCGCCTTCAATCTTCTTCATTACTGAATCGAGTATCGCGAGGTCCTGGTTAGTGGGCGTGCGCGTTTCTTGTTGCACATGGTAACGGGGACTTCATGTATGACTTGCACAGCTGCATCTCCGAGAGGACCCGGTGGCGCATCCCCCGATTCCCGATATTTTCCGGGGGCGTCGAAGTCGCCTATGATGAGCACTTCCTCATCTTCGCTGACTGCCTCAATTACCGTCGGCAGTTCAGCATCCTTCATCTCTGTAGTGTATAGGATTCGGTAAACTAGAAGGAGAGCCGCAAGGCCCCTGCCTTCGAATTGCACGGCATATACACCGCAAATTTTGTAATCCCGTTCTTATTCCTTCTTGCTGAAAATGGGTTTGACAACCAGGAAGGAAGGACAAGATAGGACGGGACAAGATTGTAGGACTGGAGTAGGACCCAGCCTAATGCGATCCCAGGCACTTGCACGGTAAAGCAAGGAGACGCCTCTGGAGCAACAACTTCCAGTCTAGTGTGCTTCGACTTCAGCTTGCGAAGTTGAGAAAAGTTCCGTACCTTCAGCGGAAGAACTGAATAACATACATAAATATGTGCAATAGATGAATGGCTGTTTGCGGGAATTTTACTGGAAAACCTTGATGACAAACTTCGAGAGAAATGGTTTGTTTAGCGTCTACTTGTTGCTCCTCTTTATTTATTATTTTACTAGGCTGCTATGATGGTGTTCGCTGGAACAATAATCGTGATTTTCTGGTTCCTCAGTGCATTTACTGAATGGATCGCTGTTGCCTTGAAATAAGGGAAAAACGGAGCGTAGATTGGTAAGGAGAGAGGAGGGGCAGAAAATCAAGTGGACAGGTGAATAGAGGGCGAAATAATAATGATAACAATTGGGTTTTATTTCTTGGTTATGATTAGTACATGCTGAAAGCATGATCAACGGGTACAACATTTCACAACAGCGCAAAATATTTACAGACTTTGTAAGCGGGCAAAACACACGTTACCAGCAGTACAATGAGGCTAGACAGTGTTTAAGTGAACTAAAACGGTAGAGATCAACTCTGGGAATAGGAACCAGTTTAAATTCCGAGAACGAGGCTTTGAGGAGAATTTGTCATGGGCGAGAATGCTCAAAAAGCGTTATTTAAGTGTGTGGACCACGCAGTGCATGCGATAATTGTGCAAACAATGAAAGCTGTAGAAGTCAAAGAAAATTGGAGTTGAACGAATCAGAAAGACTCGTGGACTTCCCTGATGGATATCCGAAGGGTCCATATCTAAAACTGGAGTGAGAGTTTCACCTGAAAGTAACCGGTCACGGTAGAGAATAGAACCAACTCGGGACTACCACAGTACAAAAAGTGATATCAGCAGACCACAGATAACTTCAAGTCCACTGATATCATTCGGACAAAACGTAACGTACACGTGTAGAAGTCTCCCCCAGTCGTTTCCCTTATGTTACAAATATCTTGTGACTACTTCAGTCCTTCGTTGAGAAGTCTCAGTCTCTGTTTGGCCATGTACTTCACTATTGGTCGGGAAGCCTTTCGCCTTTTACTTTCCCTAAAATGTGTGTGCTTTCCGATTGCGCCGAAGCGTGGTTCTCTGTATACCAATAAAAGTATCATAATCGGGTGAAAGCCTAAGACATGGATGTTTGCAGCATATTCTCAGGAAACTCTGCAGGGGTGTATGGGGCTACTCAGCTATAGACGCCACCCATAGTGAGTGAGGTATATTCTTACTTTAGGGTCTAGGTGGGTTAGGGCGAATCAGTACCCCTGTCTACTCCTTGGATATTGACCGGTACATGTGAAGACTTTGTGGACGACTGACGTTCATGTGTGGAAATCCTCCCCAGTCGTTTTCACATACTTGTATTGTTGGGACTGTGATATTCATTTTACCGATCCCCAAACAAGTACAACACACACCAACCACTAAACCTGAACACTTATTTATATTTTGCTTGTGTCGCGGCATCCTCCCGATTTGAACTGGGACTTCCGTGATGGTCGTGTCTGACAGTGACCATTGCCGAACTCTGGTTCTCGCCGCTAAGGGTTATGGCAGCACGGTTGAGGTTTGTACATAGCTTATATCCGTTTAGTTCGCTAATTCAGTACATCAGAACCTGCGAATCAATGATTTTGCCACTTTGGGATTCGTTAGTTCGGCTACGGGTTACTGGCAGCTGGGGTAAAGCGCAGTAGTGAATCTGGAATCTTCTTGAGAAAATCAATGAAAAACGCCAAGAAGAAGACAGAAGGAAACGGAGTCGGGATAGAAAGTAACTCGATATTTTCCTGGGGTAATTTTGGATGATTCTGTTTCGTCAGATATTGCTAGGTCAACCAGTTCTGTAATGCGACTTCATGTATTTCAGCCATTGATATAGAATTTAAACGTGATGATATTTATAGCTGGAGAATAGTAGAATTAGAGAACCATCCTAAGATAGCTAAAGAATAAGCTGGGTCAGCCGGAAAAGAACCAACCCGAAGACGGGAACGAGGAGGGATCTTGGAAAACATTGAGCATGAGACTAATCAGCCTAGCTATTCCATGGGGCAATGGACACCTACTTGTGCCAGCGGAACACGCTCAGATGACCGACCCAAGTTAAGATTGTCTCCATTTGAAGTGGGCTGGGAACAGCACCGCAACTTCATCAAACAGTACAAAAACGTCCAGGAAGGAGAATGTCCAATCCAGGGAGGATGTTCTTGTATTCGTGATATTCTACGGATAATCGTCTTCTGATTTCGGGATCCGTTGCGAATTTGGCTACGCATTGCTCAAACGTTCGTAACATCTTCTACGCCATTACGGTGGAAGAGCCAGGGAAGCGACCGATGGGTGCTCGATGCTGGATCACGAAAACAGTTACACACAACCACGTGAAATATTGAAGGACCTGTTTGGACGGTTACGCTAGACCGCTCTCAGACTGATCGTTAGAGTACTATCAGAGGCAAGGCGTTCCAAAGATGAGGCTGGTTAATCAACCAATCTGATGATGAAGATGCAAAACTGCAGCGTCACTCTAAATCACCCAAACCATTGGTCGGACCTGAATGCAGTGCGCACGTTGCAGGCCATAACTCGCGGTTTGCCCACTGACCCAAACAGTGGATGGGCCGAGTAATCCGAGAGGGCCAGCAGACTGGGGTGAAAAACCTCTTTTGAGGGCCTGAAGCTGTTTGTAGACAGTCATGCCCAAGTGGCAGCTGTGGTTTCGGCCAACTTGTGCGAGAAGCGAGCCAGCCACCTAGGGCTACGACATCAAAGAGCTGGACCAGGGATCCTAGTAGAGGTCATGTGTGGCTAAACAAACTCGCATTATCCCGCGAAGGTGAGAACTCGCCGGTGTGTAAGGTGCGTAGTGCGCTACATCTCAGTGGAGTGGCCTCATTTCCGTAAAGTAGACGTTGGCGAACTATAGGAGATGGCTAAGAGCCCGGATGCGTGCCCTATTTGCCCCAGAGATTCACATCAAGCGGCGGTATGTCGAATGAAAACAAGTCGCAGTCAAAATGGATGCAACGGGAGACAAATATCTACTGCACAAGATTAAGAAAATGACTGCCAAAGAAACTCAGAAACCAAGTATGGTTTGCTCAGTGTCCCGCACTAATAATAACCCTGTTCGCCTGGGAGTGGTAGCAGTCTGCCTAGAAATCCCGGTTCGGGTGACAGAAGCCTTGGCCTCCGTGGATAATGGCTGGGATACCACTGTGACCAGAAGGGAATTCGCAGAGATATGAGATCAGAGGGATCAATCTTCTTTGGCAGAGAGCTCAGTAAGTGGTACACAGGTCCTCCAACTAACCAAGCTGCTCCTGCTGCTCGTCCACGTGGTCAGCAACAATAAAAAGGAAAGCATAGAAGCACTCTCCATTAATGGTTTGCCTATGAGAGCACCTAAGTCAGTACAATCGATTTCCAGTCAGTGGTCGCATCTTGCCGGGGTCACAACCGAGGACTCGTAGACTAAAGATGCACATTTTTTGGTAGGCTGGTACGTGCTGAAAGCGCGCTGGCTACTGGAATGCGAGGCAGCAAAGCACCGTACGTCATTTGCAAGATATTAGGCTGGACCTTACATGGCAGCACAAAAGAAAGAAAAGGCTATCAGATCCAAATCAGCTGTGTTTTGAGGGGAATGGAGAACAATGAGCAGGCATATCAACACAAGTATAACGAAGAATTTGCTGATATGGCTGTTGATTGAGATGTCTCATCACACGAAGATGGTCTAGCCCCGAAGGTGGTAGCTGAGAACGCCAAATATGTTGTGGATCGTTTAGAGGTTCCTTCGCCTTGGAGAACCAACATGAAACCAATGCTGAACAGCCAAAAATTGGCCGTTAAAAGATTACGCCTTCTCAGAAACAGACTAATTAAAAAAACATGAATAAAGGTAGAATGTATGCGAGTCACGCGACAAAAAATAGTCTTGGGTTATATAGAAAGAGCAGATAAAGCGGTAATTACCGCGGATTTGAGGTGATATCTATTCTGTCACCCGGTCGCGAACCTAAAGTAACCGGAGAAGGCCAGGCTGGTCTTTGATTGTGTCGCAAAAAGTCAGTTTGTGTCACTCAACGGCCATATACTACGGGGCTCAGATTTGACGACACCTCCAGTAGAGGCTTTATACCGTTCTCGGCAGGGAAAAGTGGTCTTCTCTGCTGAAATACGTTGAACGTTTTTACAGCTGAAGATGCCCGCCCAGGATAGAGACATTTTCCGTATTATCTGTTGGCCTGAACGCAACATAGACCGTACACGGGACGAGCACAGTCTAACTGTTCACCGCTTTGAAAAGGTACCATCACCTTTTGTGCTAACTTGCCCTCCAGAAAGCCCCCAAGCCCTTCCACAGCACCAGCAATCTGTTAGGAAAAGGGAAGAACCACTTCTACATAGGTGATTTTCTAGATTCCTTCGATGACTCGCATTCTGTTGTTCTAAATATGACCGAACTGACCGCCACTCTGAAGGCAGGAGGGTTCAACCTCACGAAATGTGCCTCAAGCAGCCCTGAGATTCTCAACGCTATTCTGAAGTCCGAGAAAACTGAATGCTTGGAAGAGATTTTGGAACCCTCTCTACAAAAGGAGCGCGTGCTTGAAGTTCGACGGAATTCCAGAGGCGAAAGATTCATGTTCAATCCGGACCTGCCTAAACGACCGGCCACGCGAAAGGGAATCCTACCATCAGTTCCAAGCCTCCTTCATCCGTTAGGTTTTGTTTCACCATGGTTGCTATCTGGAAAGCGCTAGCTGCAATCACTGTGCCGAAGACGGACGGGTTGGGATGAACCTTCCCAGGACAACTATGACATGAGACGACTTGGCAGGTTACACAACATAGATCAACCTGCAGAAATCAAAGTACCAGGAGGCTTGACAGGAAGCGAGTATGCACGCGACGCCCAACTCCACTTGTTTTCAAAAGCATCAGAAGTTGGCTACGGGGTAGCGGATTATGGTTGCTGGGTAGAAGAAAATGATGAGCTTCGCAATCTGATAGAATTCGAAAAGATGAGAGCAGCTCCACTGAAGACTATATCCATTCCGAAGCTGGAATTGACCGCAGTTATACTAGCTGTGAGAGCCGCGATGTTGATAAAGAAATGTTTTGATCAGACGGACTGGAAATCACACCTTTGGGCGGACTCAGGGGCAACACTGCATTACATAAGCATCAACACAATTTTGCCACCTTCGTGGCCAACAGACTCACCGTGAGTCATTAGTCGACCGAGGCCGATCGGCGGCACCATACACAATCCGCCGGCTGCCCGGCGATTTATGACCGATGGGCCTCAGAACTTTAGAAACGCTGCAGTTGTGGACAATCGGACCGGACTTCCTAGCTGTATCTAAGGAGAAGTGGCCAACATTACCTACACCCAAGCCTATAGATGGTGATATGGAAGTGAACCGACTAAGCCTAGCCACAAACTCCACGAAAGCGTAAGCTTTATAGAAAATCTGTGCCATTTCCTCGACTGGATAAAAATGTCAAGAGCCGTGGTCTGGCGGACGCGATAAAAATGCTGTTACTGATTTAGAAGAGCACGCGACCACTGAGCAGGTTGTACATGGGAGCGATACTATCAGATGAGTGGAACTAAGCCAAAATCGAAGTCCTACAGCCACTATAACTACAAGCATTCCCATTCGGGACCCTTGAGCAACTTGGGATGGACCATAACACCAAGAAAAGTAGGCTGTTGCTCGGTAGCATCCAAAGACTTGAACCCTATGCAGGCCAACGGGCCACTGACAGCTGAAGGACCGTTGATAAATTCAAATCTAGAGTGCAAAAACAAAGTATCCCATAATACTTCCTGGTGGCCACCACATCCCTAGGTGTTTGCTGGATCATGTACATGGAGTAGAGGGACACGCAAATTTAAGCCACCCGCTGAATGATATCCGTCTGCGATTTTTGGTGTCCAAGAGGCCAAAGACAGCCAAGCGGGTCATCGGCAACTTCATCTCTTGTCGTCGTCGAAATGCGATAGCAGGCCAAAAAATGATGGCTCTCTTACAGCTTCAAGGGTTTTACCGGGGAGGCTCCAATTGGGGGAAGTCGGCGACCATTTATTTTGGCCCTTTACTCGTGCGAAATTAGAGGAGCACACAAAAAAGTTGTGGCTGCCTGAAAACATGTATACCATTCAGGGAAGTCCATCTGGAAGGAGAGTATAATATTAACACCGATTCATTCTTGATGGTCTTCCAAATGTTTGCCGCTAAGCGAGGCGTCCACAGAAATAGATGCTCAGACAACGGCTTAAAATTTCATTGCAGCACACATGGAGTAAGAGAAACGGTGAGACCTCCTAGACCACGCCAAAAGGCGAAACAAGACCGCGGTGAAAGGAATAGAATGGTGTTCCTACCCACCCTGTGCCAGTCATTGCTGTGGCTTTTGGGACAGCCTGATACGACCGACCAGAAAAATACTCACTGCCCCAATCACACAGCAAACTAACTGGAGTGGAATGCAGATCGAACGATGGACCCGTAGTGCCGATTTTCTCAGGTCCGGAAGGCGAACCGGCTGTCACTCCCTTTGATCTGTTATTATCTCGGCCAGATGAAAGAGCGCCCACCCAGAAAACTCTACGTGGGATGTACATCATGGGACGGAAACAAGTGAACCGCCTGGCACAGGCTTTCCGGAAAAGCCCGACTGGGGAGTGCTTGCTGACTCCATAGCTCCGACAAAATCAGGCCTCCGAGGAAAGTTCGTTCGGGCCTGGTGATGTCATCATCCTAATGGAGCGTCAATTACATAAAGGGGAATGGCCTACTGAAGTGGCCAAGGAAGATCGTACGGAAGTTGATGGCCGCGTACACAAGGTAGTGCAGAAAACGAACAAGGGGGACGTACAACACGATGTCCATAAAGTGTTTGCTTGAAGAGATAGGGGCGAGGGCGACTTCGATGCGGTAGGCCAGGCGCAAACAAAGGGCTGCTGCCAGTTGGGGCTAAATTTGTTTTATCTACCTCTCATTTATTCTCCCGTAGGTCCAAACCCCTTACAAGATCATAGAAACACATTTGCATCTGATTTGGTACGATGTTCAGATTTACAGTGGATTTATTTTTCTGAAACTTAAAATTGGCAGGCTACGTGAAAATGATCTGAAAAATGAGAAACTTTCGAATAAATGCTTTTTTCCCACTTGAAAAACATCCCCAGTTCCCGAAACCCCCTCTTGTGTTGCTGCCCTATCTGTGTTCAAGTTGATCCAAGTTTTGCTCAAAACATACTTTTGTAGTAATTTCACCTTGCTTTGAACTCCCTCGTGTTTCAAACATCTTGTGACTACTTCAGTCCTTCGTTGAGAAGTCTCAGTCTCTGTTTGGCCATGTACTTCACTATTGGTCGGGAAGCCTTTCGCCTTTTACTTTCCCTAAAATGTGTGTGCTTTCCGATTGCGCCGAAGCGTGGTTCTCTGTATACCAATAAAAGTATCATAATCGGGTGAAAGCCTAAGACATGGATGTTTGCAGCATATTCTCAGGAAACTCTGCAGGGGTGTATGGGGCTACTCAGCTATAGACGCCACCCATAGTGAGTGAGGTATATTCTTACTTTAGGGTCTAGGTGGGTTAGGGCGAATCAGTACCCCTGTCTACTCCTTGGATATTGACCGGTACATGTGAAGACTTTGTGGACGACTGACGTTCATGTGTGGAAATCCTCCCCAGTCGTTTTCACATACTTGTATTGTTGGGACTGTGATATTCATTTTACCGATCCCCAAACAAGTACAACACACACCAACCACTAAACCTGAACACTTATTTATATTTTGCTTGTGTCGCGGCATCCTCCCGATTTGAACTGGGACTTCCGTGATGGTCGTGTCTGACAGTGACCATTGCCGAACTCTGGTTCTCGCCGCTAAGGGTTATGGCAGCACGGTTGAGGTTTGTACATAGCTTATATCCGTTTAGTTCGCTAATTCAGTACATCAGAACCTGCGAATCAATGATTTTGCCACTTTGGGATTCGTTAGTTCGGCTACGCTTTACTTGCAATCGGAACAACCGTTACACAATTCACTAGGCCAGGAAAACGATGGTCCGAAATACCTCATGCAGGAGAGGGCCCGTAGACGAACTACGAATGAGTCAGACAACTTTGCTGTGGCTGTTGTTTTTGGTTAATTCCATGGCGATATGCAGAAGACGACATTTTGCTGGAAGGCGACAGGAAGACGGATAATTTACACTGAATTTATTGCCTGGTTGGAGCAGCACGGATTGTAGTCGGACGCTCAGCTGCTGAATTAAAAATGGAGTCGTTGCAGGGGCGGACAATTTGAGTAAGAAGATGGAGCCGGTGCGTCAGGGCTAATATAAAGAGATCATTATTTCAAATGAAATAGAAGGCAAACACCTGTTACGGTGATTTGCAGAGAATCACAACCGAGGCGGCAGCGGATTTTATTAGTTTGCGGGGAGAAACTTTTCCACGATTGCAATAAAAGGATGTAGGCCCATAATTCAATCAGCAGCCAATACCTGGTGTTTTTTTCATGATGATCATGTTTGTCACTGATGGCAAGTCACTAACTGAGGCCCGAGTAAAGCCCGGCCCACCATACACGACTGACTTTTCACGGGGAGACCGTTTAGAGCAACCCCCAAAAACGGGCCAAGGTGGCACCGGCTAGCAAAGCGGGGGATGGCGGGTTAATAATGGGATAGCAATGTTTGGATTCCAGTCGTAGTATGAATACTGAAACGCAGTATCAAAGAGACCTTCCACAAGGTGTATGGAGAGTAACTTTGGGGCAGGGCTTTAAGTCATTCGGTGTCCGGGAACCCCCGGGCGGTCCGGTGAAGTTATTATGGCGGCTTGTAACTCGGGTAGAAGGACTGCCATCACGGTGACGATATACGTGAATGTTCCATAAAGCTTCGGTCTGCGAGAGTGCATTTAAGCCGTGGCCACCTAGCGCGGAAAATAGTCCAACCCGACCAATCAGTTATTTGGATCCTTGGGGTAATCCGGGAGTAACTTTTAGTGGACCGATGGGTACCCAAGTTACCACTAGAGGAAACTACAATAAAACCAGAACGTTTAGCTGAAAGAGGAAGCTAGTTGGAGAGACTTTTCTGTGGCACCACACGCAGGGCGAGACACGAAATCAGCGTCTGTTATGTAGTTAGCGTGAATCAAACTAGGTAGAGAACCTGTGGCACGTTGAACGCTTGCAAGTTTTATGCGGTGACGTGCTGTACGAAGACAGCGAGTCGTGTTTCCTGAATCCTTTTCCCTAGGAGCTGACTCCACTTTTTTGGTCCAGGCCTTTTGTTGCATCCATGACCTCCGGAACTCTTATAAATCATATCATTTTCGGCAGTCCAGTATCGTACCTTTTTTGTCGGCCTCCGCGGCCTGAGTTCAATGGCACCTTCACTTTGTGAAGCTTTTTTACCGCGTATATAAGCTGGCTCACTGGAGGGTACCAAAAGCAAACCTTCTCCCCGCTTTAATTCTTCAGGTCCGTGTCCATTGCTCCCCTTTAATGATTTTTGGCAGTAAGGGAAGTATCTGTTCGCCTTATTGTGACATTATGGCATTGGTTCCCTCCCTTAGGGCCACTCTCAACCTGCTGCGAAACGCTCAACCCCGTGTAGCCGTGAGTGTTTTGTCTTCATAGTGGTGTCGTAAGAGCATTAAGATGAGGGTTTGAAGGTGCAAAAGATATACTGGTATATGCAGGGCCTAACAAGAAGGGAGTTTTCAAAAATTTTCTCCAAATGAGGGGCAGAAGCTAAAACTATGTTTCTCCTGCACTAAATCTTCACTGAATAGACCGTTTTACTGGCACTCCGGGAACTTTTCTGGTCACTCGTGGTCAAGCCTACCCTTGAAATCAGGAATGGCTGTAAAGGAGTTGACTATCGGCGGCACCTTTTTCCAGCAGTTTACCATTCGGTTTATGAAGAATTTTGATCTTAATTTCAGTCTGGATCTTTCTTTCTTTAGCCTAATTTCATGAGCAATTAGGCCGTTAACAGGCACAGGGTAGAAAATTGTGTGAAGAATGACCGCGTTGATGCTTTTCGTAAACTTGAAAGTTTCATTTAGGTCATCTTTCAGACTTCTTTTCATGAAGAGTGGATCGAGGCAGGCCATTCTTTCTTCACATTACTTGTTCCCCGGATTCCCTACCTTCTTGGTGGCAATAAGTTGCACCTGTTCCATGCAATCTGTGTGCCTCCGCAGGTGTGACGACCAGGCTTGGACGCATTCCTTCATGTGGGGTCAAACCACGGTTTTGTGTAACTGCAAAAAAAATATCTGGGATATGGTAGATGTCATGGCCCGCCTGGGCTGGAAGTGCTTTCCGTGCGCGGCCCCAGTAACCTTTAGGCACTGGGCATATGGTGTGAAACCATGGGTGGTGTTTGCTCTTAAATCTTGCACCGTCGTTGTTGGTTTAGGCTCTAATGAACCTCGGAGAGTGTCCATTGAAGAGGGACCAAGGAGGCTGTCAGTGGTGGCCACTTCGAGAAGCTTAGAGGAAAGTCCGTTTCGTGGTCCAGTGCATCACTTCCTGGACATCGGCTATCAAGTCGCTTCTGTTTCCGTTTTTTTCACTTTAACGCCCTTCGCGAATATGAAGCAGATTCTTTAGATGGCTTGCAAAGCCGTTCATGGACAGCAGTAACGGAAGTGGAGCTACAACAGGTCCCTGTGGAACTCCACTGACCACCTCGCCCGGGCCGGGTTGGTCTTTACAAACCTTAACTCCGAAGGCGCCGCCTTCAAGCAAGTCAGGGATCCAGCTTTTCAGCGGACCACCGAGACCAAAGCCGGGCAGGTTTGCAGTCAGCAGTCTACGATCTAAAGCGTCGAAAGCCTTGTCGAAGCTCAAGTAGCAGACTTCTACCTGTGGTCGTTCGTCAATTTGGCGGGTGAAGTCTTCCAGGAAGCTTTTTTGTGAAACAGGAGCGTAGTTCCTCATAACCACGTTGTGCATCATTTAGCGTGCCATTTTCAATGACTTGTTTGTGACTTTTGGTCACTCATCGGCCTTTCCATGCACCTGCCTATGACCCCGGTTAGGAAGATTGGCTTGTAGTTTTTCGCGACGGATCGGGGCTATTTTGCGCGGCTACAACTGAGGCTATTTTCAGTCTGCAGGACCCTGTCTACACATACTGTGGCGATGAACATCACTTGGATTAAGCGATAGACGACACTTTCTGGGAGTTTTACCATTGCTGAGTGAATTTCATCTGACCCGGCTGCCTTATAAGTGTTTGTTCCCTGCAGGATCAATAAAACTGCTTATGAGGTGACCTATACGTCCTTTAGCTAACGTGCATGCTGAGAGGGAGTCACAGCTTCCGTGTCATTATTTTTCCGATATATGTCCTGAAACATTTCCGTAGAACATTTGTTTTTTCAACGTTGCCCCTAACCTTTCTGCCATCTTCGAGTTATAGTTTCCCACCCCTTTCCTCAATGCAGCGTTAGACGTTGTACAAATGTAGAACCTCTTCTGGTTCGACTTTACCTGTGAGGCTAGTTTTAGTTCAAATTTATATTTCTCCGAGCGTCTGACCTTGATCGCAGTGTCCCGTTTTCCTTCGTATTTCCCTCATCAGTTGTAACTAAGAGGTTGCATGCTCCTCTGCCAGCACGCTATGGTTCCTCATGCTTCTGGCAGGGGCGCATTAGTCCTTAAGTGTTAATAAACCGCCTTTGATTATTTACAATCTCTTTTCTAGTGTCAGGTTTTCACTCTGTGGCGGCCACTTTGTCTCTAGAGACCTCTGCTGGGGAGTAGCTTTAACTATTCGTCCAAAATTTCTGACGAGTCTCGTATATTTGGGATTTTTACGGTCTTCAGTTGGAAAGTGAGCGCTCAGTTGTCACTTTTCTCTGGCAGTGCCTTGATCATATTTTCACCGGTGTCGCTTTCACTAGTGGTCGAGATGAGGTCTAGAAGGGGTGGTGCTTGATCCGTGCGATGCCTGGTAGTTTCGTTGAAATGTCGCTACAGGTTGCACAGTTCCGACCAGTCCACTAGTGCCCTCTTGAATTCGGCAATGGCCCCGCCATGCTCCGTGTAGTTAATGTTGGCTGCTTTGAACTCCCCCGTCAGCTCTGGGCCTGGGGCACTCTGGTTGACTCGAGACAGGGAATTAAGGAGCTCCCTATTTTCCTCTGGCATTGTGTCTGGGCTATGACAGACGCAGGCTATCACTCGGTTTGTGTTCCCTATCCGTAAAACATGCACTAGCCTGAATGCTGTCAGTGCACACAGAGTTCTGGTGCTCCTATTAGTCATATCCAGGAGTTACTAGAAACAGTACACCTCCCTCTACCGTCCATTCCGTCGGTTTACCTGGTAGGTAACGTGGTTGCTCGGCAGCGGACAGGTCATAAGTTCTACTGCGGTCAACCAGGTTTCCGTCACTGCTGTGACATTGATGTGGTGGCTCCTGTCAGCGGGTTCCCACCACTTCGTTTGGAGGCTGCAGGGGTTTGTATGCCATACTTCTAGCCTGGAGCCCTGCATCTTTTGGCTATTGTGCGGCTTTAGTTTTGAGGGCCTTTCGGGTGCAGAAATCGATGAGTGGAACAGTTCTTCGACGCATTTTTATCTGACGCATCCGATTTACCCGGGCTACTGTTTTTTTGATCAGTGACTCAAGGGGTGACGCCTTTTGCGATATGTTTTCCCCAAGAAATTCTTTGATTTTTAGCCTGATGGTTTGTAGTGACAAGTGTAGTAGGGCTTGACGGTACACTCAAACCCTTAGTCTCTTGTCTGGATGGTGTTAGTGGTAAGGAGTTGATACTTCAATGTGTTGTAGAACCTGTCTTCTGAGGTATCTGTGTGGATGTGTTCTGGGCAGTCAGCTGTGTTACCAGAGCTTGTTTGCTTGCTGTATTATATTTCATGACATTGGCCCCTCAGCAGGTGCTTTGACGGTAGCTTCTACTTTGTGTTCAACGAAAGGTTTGAGGACTGTCAACTTTAGGTCACGGAGGTGGGCTTCGTCTGGCGTAGTGGTTTTTCGAGGTCGCTCTGGGGGAGTGCTTTTCTGATTTTACTCGGTATTTGCCAATACTATTAGGTTCAATTTGCTCCGCTTCGTTGGCGAGCTCATCCTCGTAAAGAGGGTCGGGGAGTTCAACCAAAATGGGTCTAGATTTGTCTGCGGATGACATTCCTTTCCATTGGCCTATTCTATGTATACTTTTATTGCCCACCTGGCCGAGAACCTAAGCCAGTTACAGGATATCTTGCACTATTTTTTCATTTTGGTTCCCTCTGGCCATGCAGTCATATACTTCTGGCTCCAGTACTAATTATTAAGATATTCCTGCTTCTTATAAGGGCTGCATCAGCACTTTCTGTGGGGAACTTGATTGTGGATTCTAGCTCCAACACCCTATTTTGCAGAAACAAAATAACTTCGTTTCCTTTGAACACAGTCCCCTGAGTTTTTGTGAACTTTCAAAAGTGCTCCCGGGTAGATATTGTTTTCCCCAGATGCCTTTGGGGCACTTCCCTGCAAGAAGTCTCCTAGCTCAAAGTTTAGGGCTCAGAAGCAGGGACACGCAAGACAAGTGCAGTGAAAACAGATCCATATAAGAGAGCGGTTTTCGCTGCTGTATCTCAAGTTCTGTCTGGTTCTGTCTGGAGCAATCTTGGTGGTACCACCGCAAGCTGCGGTCATATTGAATATGGTCCACCACTACAAAGCAGCACATCGATTCTCGGCTTTTTGAGTGACTGGAAATATATAAGTTCTTCAGTAGCCAGGTTCGCGAAGGGACGGTGGGGGGGGGGGGGGGGGTTGCCGAAATAGACAAGGTGTGAGCTGAGAAAATGTGTTGCTATGACACCTTAACGGTTCTCTGCCCTGTGTACTAGTGCATGATCGTGATGGTTTGACGGGACTCATTGATCACCCTGCCAGATTGCTACTGATCACATGTCCATCACTATTGGAAGTCTTCTGAAGATTATTCCTGAAAGCCATTGTAATAACTCCATACTGCCACTGCTACACATACACATGAAATTGGTCTAGACCTATTCCTGCCATTTCGGGGTGATCGACCACCGTACAAGGGAAAGTAATACAACGGTGAACGTTTCTGAATCGGTAGTACCAGGCTTCACCTCAGAACAACTCATCCCGCTGGACGTGCGCACACAAAGTCGCTAAAACTAATTTCCCCGGAAGCACCCTCCAAATTGGTGTTGCTTACCATTCTTGACTATCATGTCCAATACAGGAATAAAACAGCCCCATGAAAATCAGTTAGACAATAAATTTGTCAAACTGACAGCAAAGTTAAGCCTGAGCCCCAGCAAAAGTTGTTCCCCTCTTCACTTTCGGATTTTTCATTTCGTTGACACCGCAAACTGATTAATGGACAATTCGTTACGATTTTGAATTCGATTGTTTTGGCGCCATTTCCGGATTCTCAAATTTAAGGTTGTACTTGACTCTGGTAAATACCTCTTTTTATTGGGCATTGTTCATTTTTATATCCATCAATGTTCCTTTTGATACTTGCACGCAACTTTCGCCAGTCCACCTGCTTCATAATAACCAGCTCCCTCCAGTGGTTCATAGTGAACATCCACCAACGGTCTTCTCTATGTTCCCAGTATACACTGTCTCCTGCATTCGATGGCAACAGTCGCTTTCAATAAATTCACGGATGGTTGATTCTGTTTTCCTTATTATTTTCCGCACCTCACTTTCAAAGTCAAGCTGCATTTGCCACATGACCCGTTTTCTTTTGGCTCCATTCAGTTTTTCACCAGACATTTTGTACCAGTGCTGGAACTTGAAACTTCTCCTTTCATAATTTGTAATATTTTGTCGCAATGAGTATTCGTGTTCACTGTGCTCATGCTTTTACGTGTGCTTCTGAGCCACGGTCGGGAAGTATACCATCATTATTATTTTAAAATGGTTCTGGAGAAGGAACCCAGAAAGACTCCGTTAATAACTGGGGAATAGATCTACACTCTACGGTCCCTTCTACATGGAAATATAAATTGAAGCATCAACATCAATAATGCTAGAAAAAGGCGGGAACACAAACTGAAGCGAGACAACCTGGATCCCACGTCACTGTGTAGAGCAGTTCAGCTTCCTTCAGTTCACATCAGAGCAGAGCACGAGGCCGGGAATGAGCCGCCTACCATACAATTGAGGGAGGGCTGTAAGAGGATTACTGCACCCAAATAGACCTAGGGGTCGAGATCAACAACTGAAGAATAGGTGTTCAGAAGCTTCTCCTCGCAACCTGAACTTGGTTTAAATAACAGGGGCAGTTCATGAGGGCCTAAACGAAAGGACATGTTGCCTGCTACGCTCTACGCGATAAGCCCCGAAAAACCCTAAAATGTCAGAATGCCCTTCGACTGTGCTGGGGAATACCGCGGAGTTTCTTTGAATGACTGCCTTCCGTGAAACCTCAATTTGGCCACATCTCTGATCAAAAAATTGTGCCTCTTTTGGAGAAGCGGGATAGCCAGATTTACAGACACATTAGGAGTGTTCCATACAGCGAAGATTCCTGTTAGACTCCGCGGTATTCTGCAGCGCAGTCGAAGATCATCCTCACTTCCCCGGTTTTTTGAATGCGGCTGCGAAATATTTCTTACTGTCATGCCCGAAGCATGGGACTTCGAAACTTTGGGTTTTACTGGTGAGTCTGTTTGGCCTTACACTTGGGTACCGTTAGTCGCGAAAACTGCAGTTCGAACAACGAGTAGTCAGTTCGCCAGAATCCTAAAACCAGAACACTTTTGATTCGAAGTTCTTACGGTATTAGATGAGCAAAGTTTAAACGTACAAAACATGTAAAAATCTCTTTTACGCGGACAAAACGATTACCAAACGAGAAACGAAGATCAACACTGCTCAACACCAGGAGCAATCTACGCGAACCGCTCTCAAGGTCAAGTCTGACTGAGTCACAGCCAAAGAAAAGTGCCCCACGAACGAGCGTGTTCAAAATGTGCCGGGTGACGTGTGCTGTTAAATGCGCGACTTCAGACGGGGAGTTCACTTTGTTGGGGAACGCGAGTGTACGAAAAATGTTCCGTAAGGACTTTCCAAGTTCACGTGATGTTGCATGATGCCAATGGCACTCCCGTCCCAGTACACAACAGTCGATTGCTTAATTTAGTTCGCAGTTTGTTTCATGCTTCCATTTGGGTTTCCTCGTCACCCAGGTGCACTAGGCCGTGTCAAGCGTAGATATTCTACCAGGTTTCAATAGACAATGCCGGTAAACAACAGGTTGTAAATCGAGTTACGCCGAACTTCCCTGTCGGTTCCCCTACTCAAGCTCAGTCACCAACAATTCTCATGCCAGTTCCTATATCCAAATTGAAATCTGACAGCCTATTCAGTGAATACCCTAAAGTAGTCAGCCAAAACGACGACCTGCCTGCAAAAGCCACTGTCTTGACCCGCCAAATAGTCATACAGGGACCCAAATCTACTCCGAGCCTTGCAAATTAGCCCCAGGCAAGCTCTTCGTAGCCCGCGCTGAGTTCCAACAGGCTTACCGAGGAAGATGCCCGGCCTTCCAATAGTCAGTAGGTATCCTATTGACACATAGTCCTGAATAAGTCATCTGATGCCTGGGGACCGTGTGAAGATTATCTCTGACTCGAAAGAGTGATTATGGCCGACTGGTGTCCTATTCCACACATCACGGAGCTCACAGCTGGTTAAGATAGTAAAATAATTTTCAGCCAGATTTAGTTTGGGTATATAACCAAATAGCTCTAGCTGGGGTAGATATCTCCAAAAAGGCCGTAGCGATTCCCTTCCTTCTTTTCAAGTTTCTACGAAAGCCGTCTGGAGCTATCATTGTTGTGCGAACCTTTTAGCTTATCGCCGACATGCTATGCTGTGTTTTAGATTTCAATTTCGCTTACTCCGACTACATTCTGATTCCCAGCTCGTCTTTAACAAAACATCCAGCATATCTACGCACTCATTGCGACCGCCTGTCTCAGCACGTGATCGCGGTCGATGCGAATAAGTATATAACAGGTGTCGAGGCAGTCGAACTCCTAGGGCACAAGGCTACTTTCAAGGGGATCATTGCATTCCAAAATAAGGTAAGGGCAGTTCTGGATTAGCCATAGCCTACGTCACTCAAGCAAATACGGCATTTCGACGGGTTGGTCAACGTTTTTCGGCATTTCATTCAACGACGCCCTCAGCTGATGCAGTCGCTTACAGATCTGGTAAAAGGCGAAGGAAAGTTGCCGACTTTCACAGAAACCACACGAGACAAATTCACGATGCTGAAGCAGGCTTTCAGCAACATAGTCTATTTATCACAACTGAAACCAACTTCCCCAACAGCGTTAGTCACCGACGCATCAAACAATGCCGTGGGCGAGGTACTGCAACAGCACTTAGCCGACACCTGACAACCGGTTGAGTTTCCTCCAAAATCTACAACCGACGGAGTCCTAGTATGGTGCCTTTGGCCTTTAACATAGGGCAACTTGCACGTCTGCTGGCACGTGGGTCTGGAGGTCCCGCCACCTGAACACGGACAACCCATAACCAAGGGTCCAGAAAACAGAAACCCGGGACATGGTTATATTCGTGAAAAGCAACCTTTAGCCATCGAATCGGCGTCTGACGGCGGCCAACAGGGCGAACAGAGTCATGTTCCAACTGAGAGGAACAGTAACTTCAACTGACCATAGGGCTATGCTACCTATTTCTGCTGCATTGGTGAGACCCCACCTAGAGTACATAGTCCATGCAAGGGTTCCCTAGTTGGTTCAGGACATTCGCATGCAGCAGGGGGCCCAAAGGAGGTTTACAAGAACCATCTCCGGTCTAGGGGGAATAGAGTATTACGATAAGTTGGCATCACCAGATTTGTTTTCGCTCAAGTGTGGATGTGCAGGGAAAGACCTGATGGGAGAAATAAGGAACTGGAAGGGTTTCCAAGAATGAACCATCTATTATTTACCCGTGACAGAAACTCCACCCTCCGGGAGCACGAATCGAGGCTTGTTGAGTCAAGGGCCAACAAGCATACCAGGGCTGAGTTCTTTCCATGCAGAATATTGAACAACTGGAACAAACTCCCTGAGGATGTTGTTGCTACAGATACTGCCATCGATTTTACAATGAAGCTAGACCTTGCGTGGATACAGGCATTTCCGGAGTGCTAGTAGCGATGGTGCTAATACCACTTCCATCCCGGCTTATCTTTTTTCCTATTATTATTATGATTGTTTTTCCTTTTATTCATTTGTTGATTTTCTTCTTCTTCTTTCTTTCTCGCCAATCTTCATCCAGCCTCTTTGAAGCCCCTCGGGCCATCTACTCTACCTATTTCACAAGAAGGCAGATTATCAAGTGATCAACTTTCGCTTGACGAGTGGATCTGCCGGTTGCGGAAGCTTCACTCTATGGAAATGCTGCTTCCTCTGCCCCCCTTCTAAGGTGGCCCGACAATGCCACTGTATTTAACTTTCCGTCCACCGACAAACAAGGATTGCAAAAAGTCGAAGCTCGGCGAGGCAAGGGGGCGGGGCAGGAAAATGGACAGCCGCTGACATCGTCTGGCAGCTTTATGCCCTGATTTGAATGTCACATATCGCATCAAGACCATTTAAAGGCAAAAATCAAGGTGTCTCGCTTTTTCCCCCTTTTCATCTTTTGAACTCTGTCTTGTGCCATATCTAGCGGGGATTGTTGTTCACACTGATGCATTATATTCTCAGGGGTGGTAATTGTGCCACTCCGCTGTGAATTTGTAACTTATTATCGCGAAATAACGAGGCAAGTCTTTTCCAAGAACTTTCGGTTAAACCTACTTAAAATTACCCTCTGCAAACCCGTCTTTGGAGCATCCATTGATCCTCGGCTGCATCATATCACTGAGGTGCCCACCTGCACCTCGCTGTGAGTCGTTATCTCTTCATCTTTATGGGATCTTCAGTGCCCAGCATTGACGCTTCTACATTAACACAGCCTAGGAACTCAGAAAAGTCCACTAATTTTTATCTGACAATCGGAATCGTACGAGATTTCCGCTGGAGCAGCCGGCTTTGGAGACCGAGCCCACTAGCTCTCAGTCACTCTGCTTACAAACAGTTGCTTATCAGGAGTATCAGCCTCGGTCGATCCGAACGACTATATCTATAATAATAATAGTTTATTTCGGGGACGCTCGAAGCATGTCTTACTCATGATCAAAGTTTTACAAGCAACAAAACCGACGGACCAAATTCATGAAAAGTTTATGAATACGCAAGACAAAGGGGGATAGGAAGAAATAGGGGGAGATGAGAGGGAGACAAATGTATGCACACCAAGGAGTAGTGAAAGGAGTTTAAGTAAACCCGTAGAAGGATTCAAATATAAGCCCGGCGTATTTAAAGGTCAAGGTCAGATTAAGCAGCTGGTTGGGCCAAGAGGAGGAGAATGAAACCTGGGAGACTCACACGAGGAGGACTGGAAATCGGCATGAGGAACTATCGTTATGAGAGACGATGAAGAAAAAAGGAAAAAAGTAGAGAAGAAAGGTGGAACAAAAATTGAGTCTCGTGGCTGGGGACTAGCTAGACTTGAGCTTTGGTTTATTGCAATAAACGGAAGATGTCAATTTGAAAACAGGGAGCTGACAATGCTAGACCTAAAGAGTGAGTCAGATGGCAGCAATGCCGCGGAAGGATCGAGATACGGTGAATGTGAGGCACGGATATAGACAAAATGGATGCATATCATGAGGGGCGGAGGCATGATGGCAAGAGTACTGGCGGCGAAGAACTGGAAGAGGCAGAGAAATTGTGTATACATAAGCATACCTGTGTATGTACCAGTGCAGGAGAAAATGGCAGTAAAGAGAGGGGACTCGGAGGTAGTGGTGGTTGGATGAGACAGGTAGGGTTGGTTAAAGTAGTGCGGAATTAACTTGGACAAATCCCGATGAATTTGTTTGTGACGGGTGAACTTGAGAGATCAACAGCAAAATGGGAACAACTTTGGAGGCACAGAAGTGATGGCAGCGAGCAGAAGTTGATAAACGGGGGAATATGAAGGAAAGGATGGATGAACACACGCAAGAGTGGATCTAACGGTCTGATTACTACAGGTGTGACGTGTTTTGGCAGCCGAACACGAGTAAAGCTTTAGTGAACGGAAGTAAACTATGCAGCAAGAAGATGGCCATGAAAATGGCTTGAGAACTCAGAGCAAATGGGAGTACTGGTGGTTGGAGAGATGTAGTAAATCATTGAGGAAGGGCAGCTTGGGGGTTAGAAGAACTGGGGTGCGAAGAAGCATCAGTTGTTACAGCGGATATCAAGGAAGAAAAAGAAGCAGGTGGAAGATCAGAAGAATCATGTAATGTCAGATCACGTGGTTTGAAACTGTAGATGAGAATGATGAGGTTACGATGACTTTACACTAGGTAGAACGCGGAAAAGCAGCGCAGCCTGAAAGGCACAAGGAAGATGCCTGTGGCGAGCAATGTACGAAGCAGACGAGAGTGTTGACCAAAGAAAACCAGGTAAGAGATGATGGATCAGATCTTTTTACTGCAGATAACACAGGATAAAGACCGAGAAGAAAGAAGGAGCCCGGACGGGAAGGCCCGTGATGGAACAAAAATGCACGAGAAATAGTTGCGCTTCGCGGTTGGGAGAATGGAACTGGAGATTTGCTTGCTTGCAGACCACTGCGCCAGTGGACTGGGCCAGAAGTTGCTAATCGGTACACTGCCTTTAATCATGACCCCCGGCTGGAACTTTCTCCAGAGTGCCGCATTTTTCCTATCTTTCCGAGCACACTGGTTACCTGGGCAGCCCATCAACCAAGTCGACGAGCCCTCAGATTACCTAACGGACTACACGATTTGATCGATCGGATTGGCCGTGGTTAAGCCTATACTCACACCTGATGAAGCTTTATATGAAGCACCCTACATGGCTGACCAGTGATCATAATCCCATAACCAGGATTGTAATCAATCATGATAGTCTCACGGGACCACCGGACGGACTCTTGACATCACTCGTCACCACACACCCCATCAGCATCCATTTCTCGTACTCTACATGGACACTTCAATTCATTCTGCGTTGCAGTACCGAAAATAATGACCGGAATCTGGCCCCCGCCGTTGCGTTTTGCACCTACTCTCCCTATTTCGTCAGCCTGGTCCCTTTTGGCAGCTACCCTCATAATGCACTACCTGCCAGCAACAGCAACCAATATCTTTATGAAACAAAATATCAACCACTTGGTTATTCATTTGTTCACCAAGCATACAGAAAATCTCACCCTTACGCTCTTTCAACTTTTACTGTTCCTTTCAGTCTGGTCTCTCCCAGCCACCGCTGTCTCCCCTCCTCTTCACCACCTGTGCATATTTGTTTGGTTGCATTAACAGCGTTTGTCTCCAACACAGTGTTTCCTTGATGGTTTCTCGTTGAAATTCCTCGTTTTGTGTCCATTTGCCATTTACGCTCCTTAAAAACACTGTATTCCTGGTGGAGGTTCCTGCTTTCATGCGATTTTCCATATAAAATCGGAATTACCTATACGGAAAGGCCAATCTGACTATCCTATTCGACTCACTTGCATTTGTATCACAGGCTCACTCCACCGTGAATTATCCAATGAAGGACCAATATTCTCTATATCCTGCAGGCCTCTCCGACTGCACTTTGATAACATCATGTTGACTCTGTTTTTAGCTTTTTTTGTAAAGTCTTAACCAGTTTCTTGATATTGATTCCTCAAATATCCAGTTGGTGCCACACCGCGTTTCTTTCTACACTTCTCAACTCCCTACTGAATCTCTTCCACTCCACCGCTCTCTCTCTTTCCTTCGACTGCAATCCAAATTCCGTAGACCACCGTGATCCATTCTGGACCACCAGGATCCGTCGTAGACATTTATCGGCACCCTTAGGGCAAGTTGTGCATTATTTCCGCCCCAATTCCCTGTTCATGTTGTGATGTCCGACACCAGTTGCTTTATCAGTGCTTGCAAACACCGCCCTTTGACTCTTCATTATCGCTTTTACCTGCATTCCTAAGTCTATCCGGCTAACCATATCGCCCCGTCCTGAGTAGAAAACTGATTCACAATAGCCACGCCGACCCTCTCCACTCAAGTTCACTTATACACCGATCAAGCTTATTGTTCCATTACTGCAATGGTGTGAATCCGGAACTTCAAAAATGTGATTACTCCACATTGCTCTGAGTTGCTGTATTCTCTGATTATGCCTGGTGCACGTGTCCTGACCACGATCAAGAAATATACCACTGTCTTTATTATTATTATTATTATTATTATAATAAGATCCACGGACGAATAACGGATTCAGACAGGAAAATTATGAAGATGGCAAAACGATAATAAATTCGGTCGTAAAAATTTGCAAAGGTTGGAAGGATGAGTTCTTATATGGTGATTGGTCATGGTTACGGATGTGTCTGGTGCATAATGGTGGGAGGTATAAGATGGACAAAAAAGGATATCGCCACATGGTAGCTAGTAGGGTATGTGATCAGTGAGCTTTATAAGCATATGGAGGTACCAAGTGAATGCTGATTAGGAGCCGACAGAGGCGAAAGTGGTGGAAGGGAGCATATTTCGGGCTCAGGAAGAGCCAGATGGATAGGGCGAGAGTGAAGTCATGCAGTGAGGGTTGTCATTGCGAAACACGATAAGAACAAAAACAGAATGGATAGGTGTGCAAACAGAGGTAGAACGACTTAGAAGTGATAAGTGGCAAGAGCGATAGATAAGCAAATCGCGGCGGAAGAATGGTAGGAGCCTGCGGTCCGCAACGGACAGTGGTGAGTGCGGTGGGGCCCGATGTGCGTCGGCAAAACCGGAGGATCTGACCGCGCCGCCCACATTTGGGATTGGCGTGAGTGTTCATTGATGGTTTTACAGGGGGCTGAGCAACCACGATAAGAGTATATGGTCTAGGATCAATTAGACAGGTTGTAAGGACTTGATCAACAGAGCCAACGGTACCAGCGACTGGTGGACGGCCACACAGAATTACTATCCAGGTGCACCGTCCAGGGAGATGATCAGCATAGTGGTTGACCGGCGTTGAGGATCATTGGAATGGGAAATTAAATAGGGGAAAGCAGTCTGTGTATAGACCAGCTGTGGATCGATGTTTAACGGGGAGAAGGAAAAGGTGAAGCACTGTCTCATCGATGCAGCCGATCCCTAAGACAAACTGAGGCCACGGAACGTGAGACTAAAAAAGGAAACGCACAAGTTGGAGCTGAAAAGTTCAATGGGGAGGATATTATTTCACCTAGAATAGTCATTCAGCAGAAGAAGAGATTATGTTTTGCATGAAACTAGGGAAGAAAATGAGCTGCGGGATAGGGTGGGGGCAGAATTGGTGACGTCATAACTAGATGTCGAGTGCAGTTAGTGAGCCAGGCTAATGGAAAGAAGTGGGACTAGATTTTCCTGTTCAAGTAAGTATATGTGGTGGGACCTGGAGTGGGAATGAGGCAACGTAAGCTGAGCTATATCGGGGAGCTTCGTGTTACCTTCCATGCTTGTGCTAATAATTACAGGACGGTAATGAGTATATATATTTACATATATATTTATATATATACATATGCATATATACACATATATGTATATATTATATATATATGTACATATGGCAGACCAGGGCGTAGCTACTGATGCGGTTCCTATGGTGTTGTTAAGGTTGGTTTCAAGGCTGCAGACGTGATATAACTAAATAAAGGTAACAAATCGTGGAGTGGATGAGACATATTGACGACCTGTGGGGAGTATTACGGTAGCCTCTCTAAAAATCCGATCACATCCGGAAGGACTTATTTCAAAGTGAAATTGGCAGGATCCTATAAGTTGGTATGGAAAAACAATTATTGGACGCAGACATGCTTCAAATAGGTCGCTGGCGACCTCTAAGCGGAAGAAGTCAAACAGAGCATTCAGAATTCAAAAGCGGTGGATTATTCAGGAAAGTAAGGTAAAGCGAGAAGGCAGAGCAATAGCTTGAAAGTCAAGGCCTTTCTCATAATCCTGACCTCCGGTTATGTGAACGTTGAATAAGCGCAAAACGGTCGGGACGGAAAGGGATTTATCAATAGCATGCACGGATGCATACTCTGACTGGGAAAATCTGATGTGCAAAGGAAATTTATTCCGGATTCTAGAGTACGTGAAGAGAAAGAACTTTGAGCGCAGAACAGTCCTCGCGGAGGGTGTGGCCATAGTATACTGTCTATCACGGAGTGAATACCCAATACCCGGGGAAACGTACAACTGGTTGGAGGAATAAGATCGCTTAGTCAATAGTTTACACGGAAATACCAAGTTCAGCTTGATGCGACGAAGCCACAACGATTCGATTTTGAGTGATAAACATCGTTCCCTGTAGTTAAAGTTTGAAGATCTACCAATGAACCGCTTTGTGATTCTTCTCTGAATGCATTCAATAATAATCATGTCAGATTTTTGCTTACTACAGAATATCAGGGGAAAATATTCGAGAAGAGGCCTGGCACGTACTTTGTACTTGTAAAGAATACTCCCCCCGAACTGAGAGGATCTGAACATAAGACCAAGATACTTTCTAGCCTTCGCCGATTGGACGACAGCATGTTCGGAGAAGTCGAAAGAGCAAGAATAACTTAAGCCAAGGTCTCTTACTAAGAGCTGGCCATCGATGGGTGAACCACCGATGCATGAAGAACCAGGAGGAACCTGGAATTTGTAAGTAAGAGAAATACACTTATCGGCAGAGAATTTCATCGCCCAGGTTTAGCACCATTTATCGAGAGCTGCTAAATCAGCGGAGATTTTAGGGATAGTAGCACTGAGGTTGCTAGGCGAAAAGTGTAGACTATCCTAATGTCGTCCGCAACCAAGAACGGCGTGCCATTATATACTGTGGGAAACATCGTTCATATATAGGATGAAAAGAAGGTGGCCTAAAACGCTGCCCTGAATAACACCGCTAGTAAGAGGCTTAGGATTATAGGTGTGTCCGTTAATCAAGACAACCTGTGAACGATGAGACAAGTAAGATGAGAACCAAGAAAGTAGTGGATCGACAATGCCAAATGATCGTAGCTTTGTTAAAAGGTCGGGGTGAGAAACACGATCAAATGCCCTAGATAAGTCAAGACAAAGAACCACAAAAGATTTCCCTTTTTCAACAGAGTCGGTGACGAGATTCAGAAAATCATACTGACAAGCAATGCAGGACCGTGAACGGAGAAATCTATGTTGGTTGTCCTTAATAAGGTTGGGGCTTAATAAATAGGCAATAATGTGATGTTCAACTTTTTTCCATTTCAAGATAAAATGGGGTAGTGGTTCATGGAGCGATAACTGGACACCTCATGTAAATGTCCCCTTTCATAAACGGTAACGATTAACAAGCGCTTCCAATTGGCAGGTACGGTGCCAATATTAATTGAAAGAGTGGAAAGGTTAAGCAGCAACAGGGGTGATCCGGTCCGCCATTGACAAGAGCAGCTGCTAGTGGGCCATCGGGGTCTAGTCCAGGGGATGGTTTGGCATTGGATATTAGCTTAGAAATACTTCTGACTTCGAATGGTATCGTGGAAAGAACGGAGTCAGTAAGTGGCAAGGATGGAGGAGGGGCAGTGACCGCAGCTGCAGCCATGGCTGAAGCACAGAATGCATTGGAGGCTTCGGCTGTACAAGGTGGGGGGGGGGGTGATAGATGAGCTATTATCCAAAATCAGAAGTTGGAAGTCGGCTTTGATATCAGATTTCCTAGGCTTATGCAACATGGGAAGTTGTGACTTGTTGGGATGACTCAAAGCCTTAGCTCCTTGGTCATGCAGTCGCGTATTATTCAGTAGTTGAATAATTGCGGAGAGCGGTTTAAACGAATAAAAATTGAAAAGCCATTAGAATAATGTAGTTGCTTGAGAAGTTTGTGATACTTCTTATGAGGTGGCTAGAAAGGAGATCTCTTTTCAGGTACAGCCCGGGAAGATTTAGAAACTTTTTTCAGACAGTCGGAAAAGAAGGACCAGAAAACATCCGTGGCGCGTTGAGCGTCATGTGTGAGGAAATACTTACCCCGGTTTCTTGGCGGAATTTCTGCATAGGAAAGTATTGTTGGAGGGGTGTGCGGGATTAGGTGGGCCACTGAAGGGCAGATGGCAGATAACCATTTTATGGTCACTGCCGGGGAAATTTTGTGTTACGGGCACGTTGATGAAAGACATGTTATGAGTAAATACCAGATCTAGTATGTTCCCCGTTTCTGGTGGTTTCGACAACATGTCGTGTCCAGCCACCAAGATGAATGCTAGTGATCAGTTCTATAAGACTGGGAGGAGCCGAGAGGGTAGGCCAACAAATCTGAGGGAGATTAAAGTCACCCGCAATAAGCTTGGTTCCAGAAGGAAGGAGAGAGAGGTATTCAAAAAACCTAATGAGAAGTAAAAACAAGGTACTGGGGGAATTTGGCGAGTGATACACGCAACCAATGTTAAGAACAGTGCTTTGGAGGCTGATAGTGAACCAGAGAGAATCGGGAATAGAATCGAACGCGGCATGTAAAAGAAGGGTTGTAGTGTAGATTTCATTGACATAGGTTAGGCACCTACCACCACGCCGGTTCGGTCTGTTAGTTCTTAGAATATTTTACCCTACCAAAGATACTTGATCTTTTTAAATGCTCTTAGACGGCCAGGATTCCGCTATTAAGGTAATGTTGCAATTATTAGTGAGTCAAGTTGTTTTAGGTGCAGGAGTTTGCCAAGTATAGAAAGCGAGTTGAATAAGGCTAAGGATATACCACCTGCGAGAGGTGGTATAGACACATCAGGGGGTAGTGTGAGTTAAAAGGAGGCGGGCTATCGTGATTGGAAGGAGTGGAGATAAGGGCCAAAGGGGAATATGTTGATGTTGAGGCTAGTAAATGTTCAGATGGAGTGGCTTTCAGCCAAGCTTGAGTAAGTGTTGCGGTAAGAGGGACTGCTGAAGAGTGGAAAAACTGGACATCAACGGAGGGAGAAATGTCGGAGCAAAGCGAAAAGCCCGTGGGGGTTGGCGGGTCGATATCAGACAGGGGTGATTAGGAGCAGTTGAGAAATACCGACCAGCAGGAATTGAGTGTGGACCGAAGGGGGGTGCGGGGGGTCCGGCTGAAAATGAGTGAGGAATAGGGGCGTGGGTTGGTGGAATAAACTGCAAGTTATGAGGGGGGTGGGACAAGTTGGATGGAGCACCAAATATGGGTCAGTTAGTGTCGGGAGCAGTAGAGCTAGTTGCTAGGTGAGGAATGCGACTCGAGGCAGAATGGACTGCGTGTGGAGGCCGTATTTTAATATTTGCATACAGTGAGCGCGGTGAATTCGTAGGGACCACCGATGCATAGGAGCAAGGAATATTTTATCAGGTCGAAACCGGATTCGGTGAGTTAAGGTGAGTTGATTTGAGAGGAGACAGTTCAATGAAGGAGGAGTTTGTGAGAACGGTGGGAAGACTGGTGGACCCATTCCTCTGGACGGCGAGTAGTTTATCGCCGGAGGGAAAAGAGAGCTAACTAGAGTTGGGGTTGTACTCAACAGGAAGTGAAGTGGGAGAGCGAGGCGATAGTTGGTGTATTTTACTTGGCGGCAATAGGAGGAGGAAAGCTGAAATGTCTAGATCAACAGTGATGGGATGAGATTTTAAAGAGTTAAATGCGGGGGCAGATGATAAGGCGGCTTGTGGCGCGTGTGAAGATATAGCAGTGGGGCTTGCGAAGAAGCGATGGAGCGATCAGCTCTCTGTGTCGAAGGCTCAGGACTATTAGGCATCTTCCTCGTGGGGAAAGTCTAGAGAGATCTAGTGATTTTCCTTTGAAGAGAGGCTTTGTCTTCCGCTATTTTCATGCTTTTATGCGAAGAATTAAAAGCTCAAGGTTACGCACTTTAACGAACTCTTTGGCGGATAGATCATCTACGAATCGATTTTGGACTGGGCAGTAGAGGCGCTGAACGCGCTTAGGCGGGTGGGCCATGCTACATGCATTCAACAATGTATGCTTGGCATGCTCGAGGGGAACTCCCTCTGGGACATTGAACACGACTGCATTACGAGAGTTCCTCACTCTTATGAGAACTTCGGACGCAACAGAGCCGATAAAGCGACCAGCCGCTGTTAGGTTTTGTAAGGTAGAGTGTTCGATGCATTCAGTGATGCACATTAAGGGGGCAAGTTTAAATACCGTGTCTTTCAGCTTTAGCAGCTGAGACTTTACATCTGAAATGCTTTTGATGAAAATAGCTGAACTTCTCGTTGCCAAGCCTACCAAGTCACAGAGGTCAACTTAGCATTGTTTTAAGGCCACGGGAGTATGACTAAGCCTATATCTCCTAGTAACCGGAGTATGGGTGGACGGGATATTATTGGAAGTCTTCTTTACTACGGGTGGCATTCTGAATCATCAAAAAGACCCTGTGAGTGAGGCGGAAAAGTAACGGCAAAATAAGGCCAGGTTAGAATTTACCGCTGAAAAAAATTCCCTGAATTTCTCTGGGTTACTGGAATGACCTAAGAAGCTGTAATTTTTAGTATTTCCTAAGATGGCTGGATTAAAACTATATCGTTACCAACACGCAACACGACCTGGTGTAACGCACCACGGGTGACCTGGTGATCCGTCTATGCACTTTTCTTTCTTAAGTTTAGCAGCCAAATGCAATCTTTGGACGGCTCAGAAATAATCGGCAGGCCTTAAAAATTCTCCTAAATTCAGTCGGGACCAGCTCCCGTTTATAGTCTTTAACCCCCGGTCCTCGGTTCGTGACACGATAACGAATATGCTCGGCAGCGCCCAAAAGAGCAAAAATCGGAAAGCTGGAGCGGGATAGCATGTATACTAGAGGAAAGCGGCGAATTGCGGACAGTGTACACTGATGGAGCAAGTGGCGCCACCTATTTCGGTAAGTGTTCAAAAAAACGTTTTAGTCTTTGCAATCGTGTGCAATATCAGTAGCACTACACGCTCTCTACAAGCATGGCTGCCTCTGTTTCAGACTCAAAAATCTATCCCTGAGTCCGTAGTTAAATTTTATTGCCCCCCTGGTCCAAAACGAACCTGTTCGACCCTCACTGTGAAACAACACAAAAGCCGACGTGATGACGGCTGCCATCACACCCTCCGTATCAGTGGTCGACGTGTGCAGCGGGCCAAAAATAAAGTCAGAGACTTGGAACACAAGATAGACCGCCTACATAATGAATGGCAATTAACTGAGTGGGCCTTATCAAAGATTTACCATTGTCAGATCAAGCTGACCCCGAAATCTTACCCAAAGCCGGGAATTATATAGAAGCAATGCCCCGGAAACTTACAGAAGAATAAGGAACCTCAGCAACGCTACAGAGTTAAATGTCGCGAGCAGACTATCCGTTGCCCCTTGAAGGCGTTATACTGAATACTTGCAACATGGCCCATCACGTGTGCCTTCGTATCAGGTTGCGGAAACGGTCACACCATACCCTTGCCCCCTGCTCTTTCGGCCCTCCAACCATTTAATAGACACTGAGTCCACCCGTAATCGTAAAAGTATGGTGGGAGCTACGTCGTCTAAATACCTCAAAATGCACGCTGATAAATGTCCTCCACAAAGAGAGGTGTTCAGCTGCAGAAAGACCAACCCACGCCTTCCACTGGCTCGAGCTAGCAGGACCCGTAGATACATCAACACCTACCCCTATGAACGGAACCTCGGTCAGACCACCTAATACCACACAGCCCCTTCAGTTTCAGCAAACCGTCAGCAGCCTAGCCCTCAGATAACATGCAAATCTCATGCAGTCCATCCCATGTTGCGGCGCAGTCTTCAAATGGCACGCCGGAGAGGCCCTCACAGACTGATCCCGCAAAATCAGCTAGGAGCAGACTGACTGAGGGTAAGACCCAGAACTATAAATCAGTATCAAATAATCCATCGGCATTACAGTCGGTGGACTTGAAGCTATCAGCGACAGTAAACGTAAGCATGCCGCCGTACGTGTCACCGACTCAACCCCCAGAAAAATTTCGGTACCCGGCTTCCTCAGCTTTTACTTCCGCGAAAATAAATAGAAAAAAACAATTTCATCAAGCCTGCAATCCCACATTTTCAGGGTCACCCACGAATTTACTCATCAGTTCTCCTCCTCTGTTTGGTCATAAGACAACTGATCCACCGGCAACATCATTTCTTCGGCCTACTACGTCTACCTGGAAGCCTCATGACATGACTTAGACAACACAGCCGCCGCATGGCCTGGAACCATGGCCACAAAGCCGACCAGCGCCCCTAACCAAGCGCCCAACCAAATGGCCCCCAGCCATTACTAGCAACTACTGCTCCTCCACCGAGTGAGCTGCCAAGTCATCAATCCACTTCACGAACCTCCCCATTCCGAAGCCAGCCATGGAGTTAGGGCGGGCGTCGGGTCTAGCAGCCGCAACCCTAGCACCTACCCCAAGCTCCGTCTGACCAACAAGACTGCACCATTAATCAGCCTACAAATCTCTTTCACATTTAGGCTCCTATCGGACCCATTTGAGCCAAATCAGCCTCAGACTATATATGACATACCCCCTCCGTTCCTAAGACCCTCTCTACCGTGGACAAGTCTTCTAAATCCCCATGAAAACGGCGCGCCCGTCAATGATAATTGTTTCCCTAGGCACATTCCGCAACATTTTGTGCCCCAGCTTCAACTCCGCAGGCCAACATTGCGGGTTACCTTTTCCTTACCTCTATCATCATGTAAAGATCTGCTCCGCAAACCAGAGCTGTTAAAGAGCTACATCGCTATGGAATCTCAAGCCATTAACCCAACTTGGACAAGTAGGAATGTTAATAACCCAGACATTCTGACCATCCCTCACTTTTCAAAAGGCTCATCCACATCCAACTTTAGCATAGCCCGGCCCAGTAGCATCACCAGCCCTTCTTTTCCCCCTAGAGCTCCATACTGCTAAACAGCTCACATATCAAATCTTCCAGTTCCCAGTGATGATTTGCCACTTGCTCACGGATCTTCGAGTCAGACCACGAATCTAAACTATCCAGCATAACGCAAAATACCTGACCAACCGAATTCCCCAAACACTAGATAATAATGAAACTATCTCTCTGGTTCTTTTCAATAGCCGATCAATCGTAAACCATATTCGGCGCTTATGATCTTTGGCCACCAGATCTACTTATGGTATCATCTTGATTACTAAAACTTTGACAACCGAAAACACTGCAACGGACCAGACTTCTCTCTCAGGCTGAAACGTCTTCACAGTAAATAGGGAAACCAGGAGCGAAGGGGGTTGTCTTGCAATTTTCAGACAGACCTACAAAGCAAAAGCAGTTCACCACTTTATACTTGACTCTTTCCCCGACTCACTTTGGCTTATCTTCCACATTCCCGAGTCTCAGCCTCATGTTAGGTGTGCCCACCGTCCACTAAGAGAAAATTTCTCTGGACTCCCTCACCTAACTGTGGCATATGAATACCTCTCCTTACCGCCCCTTAGCGAGAACATCATTGCCGGTGACTTTAACCCATCTATGGTAGCTTGGCCACCTTTGTTTGCATCCGATGACCTCCAAAGCAGCACCGTCCAAAGTGTGCCCAATTGGAATAGGGTTGAAAAAAGGCTGAGCTACCCCTTCTCAAAGCCGTGCGTTTCCACTGGAATGAGCTGTGCAGGGCTACCAGCTCCCAACTGAGCCAGCGGGATTGGGGGTGCCTGCCCAGAGTGTCGAAAACATCGCGAGAAATGGGTATTTTCTTCTCGCCAATAGCTCTAATTTTGCTCAGTAGATTAACACATCATTGAAGTACTGTCCCCCCTTTCGAGCTTAACAGCTAAATTACCACTAAATATGAGCAGAATGAACATTTTAATAGAAAAATAGATAAACTTATTTCAAAAACATGTGGGATGTATGTATAAAAAAAGGCCGTTGATCGATTTTTCATGAGTCTTTCCTTCATGGGGATGTTCTTGGTTCTTATTCATGCTGCTCACGGGATCTGAAAAATTAGGACGTGGAGATGCTGATATTAGTTGCATCATTGCCAAATGAAATAAAGGAGCTGTATTGTGAGTTTTACGTCTTAGACATCCAAAGGACAATAGTTCCGTACTAGACTTCATGTATGTATAACGTGTACATATACATACGTAATATGTATATATATATATATGAAAATAAAACAAAATAACAGACACTGAAGAAAATTTTGACTCAATAAACTGCCTAATGTCAACGGCGACACCGGTGACAAAACCCATGTCTAAGTACGCATATAAACCGATGTAAACAGTAACAGCTATAAATGGTCACGAAGCATTTTTCAGGAAATAAAATTGTTGTGCAGCGCTGTATAGGAGAATAGAGTACCTTCATAGCGGCCCTTGTTCTCCTCGATGCTGAGAGTTGATGAACCAGCGCCTTATATATCTTTCAATGACAGATGTTGGCTCTTTGGAGAACCGCTCCATTGCTTTTATAGCAACTAATGTTTTGTATGACGATGAATTTGAACAACCTACCGTTAACTTTGACGATCAACGTATGGTTGGTAACAGCCTTTCTTCGGGGGCTTCCTAGCCAACAAAAGTTCAGGGCAAAGTCATCCTTGATGGATGCGAAGAGCATGCTGCTTAGGGTTTCAGCCAAGTCGTAACCAGCAAACCGCTTGGACTTTGTCACCTGAAGGTAGTCAGTAAAAATATATATACCTACCATGCTTACATATACATCGGGCGAGCTCAGAGCCTCGTGGAGTTTCTGAAATTCCCCCAAAGTCTCTGCCGTTCTCTTCTTGGACGGCACCGCTTGTGCTTGCGTGGCACCTGACGCGACAGCTGGCCCGTCCAGCTCACGTTTGTCCTTGCCCAAAATGTTGCGTATATCGTACACCGTAACTATATTCATGCACGAATATGTGTAACAGTCACTCAAGGATAACTTTACGCAAATTTTTGGCAAACCTCTTTGGCATTTCGCTTGTCGCAGAGGCAGAAACGTTACCATAAGATAAGATGTTCATGGCATTTGGTATTCACGGTTACCTGAAGTCTTACAAGAGGTTCCGGTAAAGTCCAGTGGCTTGAGAATTGCGTGCCGCAGTTGGGTTTGACGTGATTTGCGAAATCGCGTCAGATAAACTAAATGCACAAGTTTTATAGGAATAAAACAATGGTCTTAGGATGGAACATCAACTGCTCTCTTCAAGATTCGTGGCGCAGACGGCGGCACTTCGGAATATCCACAGAGTTCACGAGATACAAACTATGTTTAAGTACTTGAAATGAGCTTCATCTTTCAAAATATTGACTAAGGTAGCCGGTCTATTGTCTATCACAATGATATTATTGGGGCGTAAATTAGAAAAAAACTCTCGTTGACTACACACGAACAATGGGTTTTGGAGGCACGAGGTATGGGCAGAACGTGTCACCTGGGACCAGTGTTTTTGCTAGATGAAAGTGAACAGTGTTCACCTTGTGCAAGCTCTAGTATGATTGCTCCGCCTGTCTAGTAGACCCCTTCATCAAACATTGTAGATTGCCCAGATGAGATTCATAAGGGAAGCATGAGAAGCTGTCCAAAGCTGCATGTATTACACCCTGTGCCAGATGAGTTAGGTAATGAACATTGTATTTAATTGAAATAGAGCAACACAATTTTGCTATCTCCTGCACAAAAACGCTAAAATACCTTGTGCGAAGTCTAATAAACAAACGTGCAAAACCAGATGCGAAGAGATATATTCGGAAATTAATAAAGAAAAACATTTTCATATAAGCCGTGGAGTGGTAAATCAAGTAAGCTCACAGAACCAAGGTAAAGGAGGAACTGGCGGAATTCCGTCGCCTTCCAGCTTTCGATATCCCGCATTTGACGGCATTTACTTTAAAGGTCGCAGGTAAGGGCGCTGTGGGTTCGCAGAATTCGGTCTCCTATTTCCTCCGCACCCGTCCTACTCAGATAGCAACGAGATAAATAACCGTCTTTCAGCCAGGTGGTAAGCTGTTTCTGTGTTACACCTAGGCATATCAAATGCATGTAATCCAACGGGAATATGGAGGCCATATCCATGGGAAGGGCTAGGAACGGAGTGACGCATATGTGGTGACAGTGATTCTTCCCACGCGAAGCTATTCATCCGTTCCTGAGGTAGCCTCAACGACGGGAAACATCATCCTCCCATCAGTGTGCACGTCAAGTTGGTTGCATTTTTCACAACGGAAATAGCCAGCAGGGCTTCTGACTTGACGAAAGAAGGCCCTGGCAGGCGTATCACAGATAAAGGCCTTCAAGCCACATCGTATGGAAGAACTACGACAGCTTAGGCCATTTTGCAGCAGTTCGTCTAGTTCTTTAACTGTGTGGCACACGTAATCATGTAATCGATTTGTCTTTTTCACACCGCAACTAAGTCCAACAGTCATGAGTATCGGATACATTGGCTGCATTTCCCTTGCCAAAATCGGCGACATCTATATTAAGGTGTAGATCGACAGAATCTGTAACAAAATCCAAGCTTCTTAGGCAAATGTTAATCCCGCCTGTCAGCGCAAAGTGGAAAATATATCCCACTGTCCAACTGAATTTCCTCACATGAGCGAGGTGTGTGAGAAATATTCCGTGGATCATGTGGGAAACCCGGCACAAACTTGCCCACACCGGAAAGTACGTCTCGTCGCCGTTTCATGCTTAAGTTCGCGGTGATGAATAGACCGGACGGTGACTGTTTCTTCATGTCCATGTTTGCACTTATAGATGTATTTATTCCAAGTTGTGCATCTCACGTTGATAGAATATGAAGCTATATAGAAACGATACCATCTTACTCTATGAAACGATCCCCACGGATGTGAAAGCAATGGAATGTGTACCTCCACTTATCAGGTCCACAGGAACCCTTCCTGTCCGTGCCTTCAGCGTTCGTGGCTCCGCTTTAAGAAGCGCACTGAGAGAGGTAGCTGTAACTGCTGTTCAATGACTCAAACAAATAAATCTTTTATAACAGCATACTTGGGATGCTTTCTTTGGGACAAGAAGTTTCGTGATCCCACCGTTTGGCATCGTGACATATGGGACGCTGTATGGCGCACAGTATCATCTTTCTCTTCCTATGCCTGTGCCACCTGCTAGCTTTCGGCATAACAAAATGATTTCCCATAGGATTGAGAAACAACGAAGAGAATGGGTTTCAAAGGCCACCCATTCTACCAATGCTATTTCTTCCTCAGGAATTGATGGTTACTTCTCTACTGACAACAATGGGAGGAACTTCCACCTTCATATGAAGTACAGAATGTTTCAAGCAATTATCGCTTACAATACAATAATTGGACGACGAAACAACATAAATATAGTCCAAACAATACTTGTTCATGCTACTTTGACAATTATAATACTATTCGTACTGCTGAAAACACTCATGTGCCAACGAGAAGCAAGCCAATCCAATAGGGGCAACCCGGTCACCAGGACACGCGGTAAAACAAAAAGTGTGCAAAATGTGGCTGGAATTTTTTTACCTATTTGTACGAAAGTCAAATATGCAAGTGATGCCCCTCAGTTTAGGAATGCCTACGCCATTTACCTGGAAAAGTATCGTCATCGTGCATTCGGGCTTCTACTAACTGTGACAAGTATTAGCACAGGAGGTTAGACACGGCGTATCCGCTCTCCCACGAGGAAAAACAGTATTTTAGATCTCATTTTCACCCAAGGCATCTCCCACATACTTGCCTCAATATCCTAAGTTTTGCCCGGCAGCGATCACAATAAATTTACCTGCCACACTCCCATTCATCCACAGCCCACCCTGAAATCACACCACATTAACCCTTCCCTCTTTCCTACTGGAAGCTTATCTCTACGACCATTCAACAAAAACTGATTGGAGTGAGGTTTTCTTTCTGGTGATCTACAACAGGCCACCGATATTTTCTATGGGCAGTTTTCCAGGTGATTTGAGAAGACTACGTGCCCCTTTTCAGCGACCTTTACCAGGAAATCCTATATCACCACGGCGCAAGTATGACACACTTCAAAAAATTTATGAAACTACACAAAACTGCAATTATTGTCCAACCCGTTCGCATAGCTTCTACTATTCAAAGGCCTGAAGAAACCACACTGCGTAGTCAGGGACTAAATGCCCTGCGAAGTTCAAATAGATCTTTCCGACCGTCGGTAATGCACAAGGCCAGAACCTCCAGTAGTCACAGAAATATCGTTCACACGGTCACAACGGACAATATATCGGTCTCCACACCCTTGTTGTTGCCGAGGTAGTTGCCTCACTCTCTTCCCTGACTTTGGCCTCTATTAGCAATTTTGACTTTCCTCCTCTTCTCCTAGTTACCTCTTCAACCCCGTCCGCGGCGGAATTCGACGCTTCAGTCATCTCCCAATTATTGGCCACTTTCAAGCCATTGTAGCGGTTGCCATCTTCGTTCATACTTTTACCACGTTTATTGTTTAACTGAACGTTGACTGCCAAGCGCGGTGGCCATTTGACCGTTGCTCTTGCGCACGCTCTCACGCACGCTCCCAAGTACACGCTAACCACTATCTCTCCCAATCGCCTTCTCGTTCTCACGGGTCGTGGAGAATACTGTTCTGGTTAACATATTTGTGCAGTGCCGCACATTAGAGTAACGTGCAGGTGGTCCACGCAGTACAAAGGACCGAAGCACGCGTTTACTAAGGAAACCGCGAAGTAAGGTCTAATCAACCTTACAATTGGTGAGCCCGACGTGATCCTCAGGTCACGTGAGTTTCCTTGTTTCCTACCGTTCAAGGTCCCGTCTGCGTACTTTTTTGTGTTTTATTGTTTCCCTATCTGTTGATTTTTTTGGTCGGTTTACAAAATAATTTTTTTTGTCCATACGTATTTTTGGTGTCTAGTTCGTCGTGATTTTTGTTCTTTTCCCGTCTGTATTCAATAAAGCAATCGCTATGTCTACTGAACGGAAACCCTGTTCAGACCTCACCGTTGGGGCAATCACGCTGCACATACCGGCATTCACACCTGCTGATCCAGAACTCTGGTTCACGCTGGTCGAGTTAGAATTTGAAAACTGCCGTATAACCAGCGACGCCAGCCGTTTCAGGTAGGTAGCAGGCCGCCTCCCGCCAGAGGTCACAATGCAAGTAAGGGACGTAATAATCTCTTCCCGAAGCTGTGAGGCTTCAAAGGAGGCTGTCATTGCCCGCACGACCTCAACGCAAGACCAACGTATGCAACAACTTCAAAACGTTGAGCTTGGAAGTAGGAAGCCCTCCGAACTGCTGCGTGAGATGCAGCGCTTGGGAGGACCGACAATAGGCGAAAACCCGCTCTTGAGGGAACTTTGGCTGCAGCGTTTGCCGCATAACATTCCAGTTTTACTAAGTGTCACGCGCAAATGCTCGCTGGAGGAAACTGCAGCGATAGCTGATGACATTATGTCACGATACAACCCCGCTGTAGCTGGAGTAACCAGGCCCTCCGTCGCAACGGTGCCTGCCTTGCCAACATCTAACGACCTCGCGTCAGTTTTGTATAGAATTGACGCGAGCTTGCAACGCCTAGCAGTTAGAAGTGGGTCACAGGAGCGGCACCGCGCACGCTCACCTAGGCTCCATAGTCCGTCATTGCGACGACGTTTCGTCGGTTTTTCAAAAAAAGGGTATTGTAAATACCACAGTCGCTTCGGTGAGGGAGCCAAACGATGCGAACCAGGGTGTACGTTTCCCAGTGCTCATCAGGGAAACTAAACCCCGGCCCGTGGTGGCGACCCACGAAGCCGTGTATCACACCAATAGTCGTCTTTGGAACGTAAGGGACATCATTTCAAATAACCTATTCCTTGTCGATACCGGTGCCGAAGTGAGCGTCCTCCCCCGAGCGAAAGACGACAATAGCACACCGCAGGCCCAAACACTACGCGCTGCCAATGGCACGGCCATCCCAACGTTTGGCCAGCGGTCGCTCACCTTAAACTTGAGTTTAAAGCGTAATTTTCGTTGGGTATTCATCATCGCCGATGTCCCGTACCCAATTCTGGGCATTGACTTCCTGCAGCACTTTAACTTGTTAGTTGATGCACGGCGCCGCAGAGTGGTGGATCGTCAGACCACTCTCGCTGTTGCGGGTCATAATTCGCGAGTGAATCACGTCACGCCCTTTTTCGTTCAACCACCGGCACACGAACCTTATAGCGAACTCATCGCCGCCTACCCAGCCATGTTTCGGCAAGCCGGGTCTCTCTCAGCAGTGACCACCAGTGTCACCCACCATATCGATACTAAGGGACCCCCAGTGTTCAGTAGGCCGCGTCGGTTAGCACCAGACAAGCTTCGTGTTGCACAGGCCGAATTCGAACATATGCTAGAACTGGGTATAATATGCCCTTCTAGTAGCCCTTGGGCTTCCCCCCTTCATATGGTCCCTAAGTCTAGTGGCGACTGGCGACCCTGTAGTGATTGCAGAACGCTTAACAAAGTCACCGTCCCTGACCGATACCCGATTCCCCATATACAGGATCTTACTTCGTCTTTATCAGGTTGCTCCGTCTTCAGCCGTATCGATTTGGTTTGGGCGTACAACCAGATCCCGGTAGCAGAGGCCGATATCCCTAAAACTGCCGTCACTACACCTTTCGGGCTGTTCGAGTTTCTGCGAATGCCGTTTGGACTCAGCAATGCAGCCCAGACCTTTCAACGGTTCATGCACGAGGCAACTCGTGGTTTGGAAAATGTCCACGTATACCTGGATGATATTTTGGTGGCGAGTTCTTCAGAGCAAGAGCATGCTACACACTTACGAGCACTTTTCGAACGCCTTAGCCAGCACGGCGTTACGATCAATATCGCGAAATGCGAATTAGGCCGGACTGATATCACCTTCATAGGACATTCTATTTCATCCTTGGGTATCCGCCCTCTGTCAGATAAAGTTTCCGCTATTCGCGACTACCCTGAACCCCAATCTTTTCGCCAGTTGCGTCAGTTTGCCGGCCTCGTGAATTTCTACCGCCGATTTATTCCTCACTGTGCGGAAATGATGCAACCCCTCACCGACCTGTTGCGCAGAGGTAAGCGGGAGTTCGTGTTTCCCGACACGGCACAAGCCGCATTCGCCTTGGTCAAAGATGCTGTCGCCAACACAGCACTCCTTACACACCCCGACCCTTTGGCTCCTACTGCGGTAGTGACGGAAGCCTTGGACACAGCGGTTGGAGCAGTACTGCAACAGTTTGTAGATGACTCTTGGCAACCTTTAGCATTCTTCTCCAAGCTCCTACAACCCGCCGAATCTAGGTACAGCACGTTCGGTAGAGAGTTATTAGCCATCTACTTGGGAATCCGTCATTTTCGACATGCACTCGAAGGCCGTTCGTTCACGGTGTTTACAGACCACAAGCCTTTGGTTTACGCACTAAAGTCAGCTTCCGATCGATACTCACCACGCGAGATTCGCCACTTTGACTTTGTCTCACAGTTTACTGTGGACATACGACACGTCTCTGGGGTACTTAATCCCGTCGCAGACGCCTTATCGCGCGTATATCAACTAAGTCTGTCACAAACGCCTAACATCAACTTGGACGCAATGGCACAGGCTCAAACTATGGACCCTGACATCGAACAACTTCGAAAAAACGGTTCTTTGAGTTTAACCACAGTGCCTATCCCAGCTTCTCAGAATACCATCGTGTGCGATGTGTCGCAAGGTCGCCCTAGGCCAGTAGTTCCTGCTGCCCACCGTTATCCTACGTTCCTGACACTCCATAATCTGGCTCATCCAGATGTGACTGCCTCGGTAAAACTGATAACTGAACGTTTTGTTTGGCACAATGTCAAACGAGATGTCCGTCAATGGGCTCGTGCTTGTCTGCAGTGTCAACGTGTTAAGACCCATAGGCACACTAAGGCGGCGTTATCCAGGTTCCCAGAACCTGATACACGTTTTTATCATGTACGCGTCGACCTTATTGGACCACTTCCACCTTCGCTTGGGTACGTTTACATACTCACATGCGTGGATCGTTTTACTCGCTGGCCGCAGGCCATCCCTATCTTTCGTCCGACGTCGGAAGAGGCCGCGAAAGATTTTCTGACCGGTTGGGTTAGTCATTTCGGTTGCCCGGCAATAGTGACCACCGATCGTGGTCCACACTGTTACGAACGTTCGAGCAATGCGTAGCCAAATTCGCAACGGATCCCGAAATCAGAAGGCGATTATCCGTGATAATTCTACGATACTAGATTATTAAAATAAACAATGGCATAAACAATATACAAACCTCAATAATACGATCACAAAGACTCAACAACGAGAAACCGAATAGCAGCGTGTGAGCAGACAGCACGTGCGTCACGCAGGTCCTGAGCAAGGATGTGCCAAAATAGCGCTCTGGGCGCGAACAAACAACAATTGGTTCAGAAAAACAACCAGTTCGTAAAGACAAGTCAATAGTGTATGGAAATGAGTGATGTTGGGAAAAAACACTGAATCGCGAGGGAAAAAAGGGGGATTTTCCACGATCGGCTGTTACACCGCCCACCAAAATCCTCCTGGATCCTTAGCAAAGTCAAAGGTTCGGTATAAAGGTACTGATTCTTCCTACCTGCCTAGGCCCTGCTGTCAGTGCGCGCGTCTAATGCTCGTCGTCGACGTTCTACTACTGGTCGCACCTAACCCATTGGCTACATAGACGTGAGGCTAGTCTATATCTTCCACAAGACCAAATGACCGATGGCGGGCGTGAATGGTCACATAGACGTTGTCCTCGTAAGGGGCCGTCCGGTCCTGGATGTACGCGCTTGAGTGTGTGTGTGTGTGTGCGTGCGTGTGTGTGCGTGCGTGTGTGTGTGTGCCGGGGTTACAATGAAATCACAGTTATGACTACACATCAAAGGAGGACTTTCTGCAATGTCAACAAAAGACCGTGTGGCAAGAAAACGAGTAAATGTAGCATGCATGTCTGACCTGAGCTCCACTACTTCCACATGTGCAAGGGGCATTCGGTAGCGTCAACAAAAGGCGAACAAAGAACACTGTCACATGTATGATGGGTTTACGGGATGTAGAGTGCGTCGTGCATGCGCGTATGTATCGGGATGTATAATGGAATCGCACTCATCACCACATATCGGAAAGAACCTTCTGTAATGTCAACGAAGGGACCGCGAGCACCTTAACGTGTTTGACGGAGATTGTGTGGTATATATGGTGTTTCTTTATCCACCTCGATTACTGGTGTGAAAAAGGTTTACTAGGCCACAGGGTTATCAACTCCTCCGTCTTCGCTCTCGAGTAGGTTAATACTGCGTATGTCACGAATGAGCACTCCGTTAGCTGTCTTCACCTTCACCGTTCTTATCATTTCGTCGGTGCTTTTGATGGTTTCCGTAACTACTCCCAAAGACCAAGCGCTGAAATGTGCGCGTTCGTCGGCGATCATAACCACGTCCCCAACTTTGAATGGTCTTGTTTTGGCCAGCCACTTCTGTCGAGTCTGCAAAGCCGGTAGGTACTCCCGTAGCCATCGCCTCCAGAAGACCTTGGCCAGATAGTTCGCTTGCTTCCACCCATGGAGGTAGCTCCCACGAAGGTTTACCGGCCCTTGGAAACCCTCGTTCGACCTTAGCGTCAATAAGTCGTTTGGGGTGAGCGCCAGGTGGGTGGGGTCGCCGTTCAATACTGGAACCAGGGGGCGGTTGTTCAGGATTCGCTCCACCTCAGTCATGACGGTGTTCAGGGTCTCGTCGTCGGGCGGCTGCTGCTCCATGATTGACAGCAATATCCGTCTGGCGGACCGGATCATGCGTTCCCATATGCCGCCTCGGTGACTGGCCTGTGGGGGGTTAAAATGCCAGCGTATGCCGTAGGCCACGGTTCGATTCTGCAGTTCGTCCCTGTTTATGTTCTTGTGCCAACGCTGCAATTCCCGTTGAGCGCCCACAAAGTTCGATCCATTATCTGAGTATATGTCGGCCGGTACGCCTCTTCGGTTGATAAATCTTTGCAAGGCCCGTAGAAACGAATCGGTCGTCATCGAATGTGCGACTTCTAGGTGCACCGCACGTGATTTCATGCACGTCATGATACATCCGTATCGCTTTTCTAATCTTTTCCCGCACTTGATCCACAAGGGCCCGAAATAGTCCAACCCGGTGTCACTGAACGGCCACCAGCCCGTAGTCACCCTGCATTCTGGTAGCGGGGCCATGAGTTGTTTGCCTGCTATGGCATTGCGTCTCCTGCATTGCACACACCGTCGGATCACGCGTTTTACAGTCTCTCGTCCTCTCAACAACCAAAGACGCTTTCGGATGACGCTCGTCACGTGACTTTCCCCGGCATGTCCCTCTACGGCGTGGACGTGTTGAATCATTAGCTCTACTGCGGGTTGTCTCGCAGGCAGCAGTATAGGATACTTTGTGTCGAAGTTCAGGTGGGCGTTGGTCAGCCTACCATCCACCCGCAGCAGTCCGTTGATGACTTTGGGGTTTAAACGCTTCAGCTCGCCTCTTGGAGATGGCATGTCTTCATTGGTCAGCCCCACTTCTTCCGCCCTCTTGAGTTCTTGGGCGAAAGCCTCGCGTTGTATCATTCTGAAAATATCGTACTCTGCCGCTTGTAGCTCATCGGGACCTATCGGGCCGACCGGTATCCGACCTGAGGGCCGTAGCCCTTTCATGACTAGTAAACTTATCTTGAACCTGGTTAACCAAACTAGCGAACGAAGCGTCTTCATCCAGGAAGAAAACCTGACCAGTCGCGATAAAATGGGCGACGCTTCGACGACGTTGGTTGCTGTCACTACGCCTTTGATCTCCAGTTCCAATTCCGTAGGGGGTTTTAATTCGAACACGGGCCAGTCCTGTTTGGGCAATTGCAGGAAGTTCGGCCCTCTCGTCCACGTGTCCAGTTGCTTGAAGTTGTTCGCACCTCGAGAGCACAGGTCGGCCGGATTATCGCCAGACCTGACATGACTCCACTGGTGCGTGGCCGATTCATCGTGGATAATCGTGAGCCGGTTAGCAACGAAAGTACTAAACCGGCTCCGTACGTTGTTAATGTAGTAAAGTACTATCGTTGAATCCGTCCAGAAGCTCACCGACCAAATGTAGAGATCGAAACATCTCTTCACAGCTTGCACCACCCTGACTGCCAACACGGCTGCGCTGAGTTCGAGGCGTGGGATTGAGACCGACTTCAGTGGAGCAACGCGGGCTTTGGCGAACAGGATCCTCGTGGTATATTGTCCATCTCCTGCGCACCATCGTCCGTACACCACAGCTCCATAACCGACTTCGGATGCATCGGAAAAGGCATGTAGTTCTCCAGTCCGTGTCGTATGGCCAGGGGTCAAACATCGTGGTATTCTTATGTCCCCTAATTTCTTCAAGGTGTTCAAAAATTCCTCCCAGTCCAGCCGGTCCCCTCGGTCCAGTGACTGGTCCCAATCAACTTTCTTACGGCACAGCCGCTGCAGCAAGATCTTTCCGGGTAGCAGCCATGGTGAGACGAAACCGAGCGGGTCGAACAAACTTGAGACGGCAGATAGTATGCCACGACGGGTTATTGGCAGCTCGGGAACGTTCAGTTCGAAAACAAAATCGTCCGTTTCCGCGTCCCATTGTATCCCTAAAGTGCGCTCGATAGGAAGTGGGGAGCCGTCCAAATCTCTTACCCTTTCGACCTTTTCGTGATACGGGATGACCTTCAGCACTTCCGAAGCGTTCGACATCCATTTAGTTAGATGGAAGCCACCCTCTTCCAGCAATCTCGTCAGACCCCTGAACTGCTCTAGAGCTGATTCCACATCATCGAATGACCCAAGGTAGTCGTCGACGTAGAAGTTCCTGCTGACGCTTTCTACCACCGTCCGATGTACCAGATCGCCATGTTTGTTCGCTGATTCTCGGAGGGCGTAGTTCGCACAAAATGGTGACGATATGGCTCGGAAGGGGTGGACGGTCATTCTATAATTCACCACTGCGTTGTCCCGGTCGCTCCCTTCCCACCACAGGAAACGCAAAGCATCTCGTTCTCCTACCGGAATCTTCACCTGATGGAACATTTCCCTAATGTCGGCAGACAAAGCCACTTTACCCACTCTGAAACGGCACAGAACATCGATCAGTGGTGTGGTCCAGTCAGGCCCCTGTAGTAGGCGATCGTTTAACGACTTGCCCTGGAACTTGGCCGCACAGTCGAAAACCACGCGCAGTTTATTGGGTTTTTTGGGGTTGATAACCGGATGGTGAGGCAGATACCAGATACCCCTTTTGCTGTCGGTGTTAACAGGCACCCTTTCAACGTAACCGAGGTCCTCGTTTCGCTTCATCAAATCCGCGTATCGTTCCCACAGATTCTGGTCTCGAATGAAGCGTTCTTTTAGTCGTAGTAATCGTTGGAGAACATAATTTCTGTTGTCAGTCCACGGGTCGACCGGTGTGCGCCATGGGAGGGGAACCTCGAACTGTTTTTTGAGGCCTCTAGAGCCTTGCCGCACCGTTTGTAGAGCGAAGTGATCCTCTTGAGACAACGTCGGTCTTTCGTCTCCAATGTCATGAAACTCCTTTTCATAAAGCCGTTGCAGATGATACTCTATGCGGTCCGTTTCGGCGGATAAGTAATTCACGGAACCGCGTACCCCTACTGGACCGTATAACATCCATCCCAGAGCCGTGCGTACGGCATAAGGTGCCTGGCGGTCGCCCACTCTTTGGTCAAGCACCCAATGCGCCTCTGGCACGTCGCATCCGATGAGGAGATCCACCTCATCATCTTCCCAGTCTACGACGGTTACATCCTGCAGGTGGGGCCATCGTGTCAAGATTGCGTTCACCGACCTTGGTGCTCGCATGGGAAGATCCGCTAACGTGAATGCCTCCGTTGGTTCAATTTCCTCGCTAGTGTCTAGAGAGATGAGTTGCAGCCTTAATCTACCGGCAGTCATTACCTGTGTTCCGCCCACCGTGCTCACTGCTAACGACGTCGCACCTTTAGCCAGTTGGTGTTTGTCGGCAAACCGCTCTTTCACTAAAGTGGTGTCGGATCCACTATCAACGAAAGCCAACGCCTTGACTATCCCAGTCGGAGTCACTACTCCCACGGCCACTACGCCTAAACGTACCGGTTTACTGGCAGATTGTGAAGTTGAACAGATCACGCTGGGCTTGGCACTCGCCTCGGATATGGTTATTCTCGCCTGATGCAGCAGCCGATGGTGTCTGCCCGTGCAGCCCTCGTAACCACATCGATTCCTTGTTCTACAGGCTGCTGCCCGGTGCGTGGTGTTGAGACAGATGAAACATGCTCCTGCCATTCTCGCCATTCCCCACCGTTCGTCTATTGTGGCATTGCCGAACTTGGGGCATTCTGGTAGGCCATGGCTAGTACCACAGGATCTGCAATTTGGTTTCGCCGTAGCATCTCGTGAAATGACGTGTGTGTTGGTCCAAGGCTGGTACTTTGGATGTTCCCGTAGAGGGGTTTGGACTTGGCTAGTACCGGGCTTGTTTGCTCGGTTGCTGTCCCGGATGAGTCGGCCAAATCTGCTGTCAGCTATCTTCGTTTGCCCGTCTAAGTATTCAGTCAGGTCTTCGAAGTTGGCTTCTCTGTCGCCTCGGCTTATCCGTTCAGCTTCTTCCGCCCACCGACCCTGTAGTTCGGGAGAGAGGTGACGGACTATGCCTTCCAAAGTGTGCATGGCGTCTAGGTCAGCTCTGTAACCTAAATGGTCGAGGGCTATTGAGCAGTTCTGCATCTTGATCACCAGGTCGGCCATGGTGTAGACGTCGCCCTTGGTTTTCTTTGCCTCTGCCATCACGCCCTCTATTAGGTTACGGGCTACTTTGAAAGGTTGGCCAAACAAGTCCCTCAGAATCTTTCTTGCCCTAGTGTAGCCTTGTTCTGGATCGAGCATGGTGCATCCGTCGATAGCTTCTCGCGCTCGGCCTCGGCAGTAGTGAGTAAGGTAAAGAAGCCTTTGCCCAGGGTCGGTTACCTTGTTTTCAACGAACGTCTCGAACTGTTTGACAAACTTGCAATATTGCTCAGCTCGCCCGTCGAAAACCGTTAACTCCACTCTAGGCAGATCGATCGATGGTGGTTTGTAGTCGGCGACCGGCGTGGGGTTCCCTACCTTATTGCACTCTAACCTATCGGAAGTGTCGAAGTCACTGGTCCTATACTCTCGCTGTTTCTGTGTACACTTCTCTGCTTCATGCGCCTGTAGTCTAGCTGAAAGTAACTGTTGCTCTAGTTCTATTATTCTCAGCTTATATAAATCAACGTCCTTACGATCAATATTGCTTTCAATAACACATGAGCTAGCACTGACAGGACTAGGCGATCTAGCATCAACTAAAGAATCATAAGTACCCAAAACCTCCCCAGAGACTTGCCGTATTACTTCCTGTCCGGGTTCGACTGCCTTTGATCCTTTCCTTGGCATTTTGCGTGAATTTTCCTCGTTCCAAATAGATCTATTGAGTATTGTTACGAACGTTCGAGCAATGCGTAGCCAAATTCGCAACGGATCCCGAAATCAGAAGGCGATTATCCGTGATAATTCTACGATACTAGATTATTAAAATAAACAATGACATAAACAATATACAAACCTCAATAATACGATCACAAAGACTCAACAACGAGAAACCGAATAGCAGCGTGTGAGCAGACAGCACGTGCGTCACGCAGGTCCTGAGCAAGGATGTGCCAAAATAGCGCTCTGGGCGCGAACAAACAACAATTGGTTCAGAAAAACAACCAGTTCGTAAAGACAAGTCAATAGTGTATGGAAATGAGTGATGTTGGGAAAAAACACTGAATCGCGAGGGAAAAAAGGGGGATTTTCCACGATCGGCTGTTACACACACTTTGACGGCGCTTTCGGCAGCCTACTCGCCACGCTCGGTTGCCAACACGTTAAGACGACAGCTTACCACCCTCAGGCCAATGGTATGGTTGAGCGTTTCCACCGGCAATTAAAAGCCGCCCTTCGAGCAAACGGTAACCCCCTTTGGAGTGAAACACTATCATTAGCACTCTTAAGCCTGCGTAGTATCGTTAAGGAGGAATTACACACAACACCGGCCGTACTAGTATATGGCTGTACACTTCGTATGCTTGGGGAGTTGGTAGCCCCCTCACCAACAGTGACTTTCGACTACGGTGACTATGCTCAGTGCCTTACGCAGCACATGCGACTGCTCAAGGCCAGTCCGCCGCGTGAACAACAGTCTACAAGTTATGTCCCAACTGCGTTAGGAACCACTACCCATGTATTCCTTCGCGTCGATGGCGTTCGATCACCACTACAAGCGCCATACACTGGTCCGTTTAGGGTGATAGAACGTAAGGCAAAACATTTGTCATAGATATCAGCGGACGACACGACATCGTATCTATCGACCGTCTCAAGCCTGCCGTCATGGAGTGCAAGCCGCTCGGCCAATTTACACCAACTCAAGCCGCTTATTCACCTGCATCGAGCGAGTTACCACTCGAACCACCTCCAATTACGCCTAGGGAGGACTCGGCAGCTAGTCCATCAGATTATCGAACCGTACTCGCAACGCGAAGTAGCCGTCGCGGTCGCCAACTACGAAATCCCGTCCGCTTCGCCGATTTCATGACGATTTTTACAACCGACTGTTAGCAATAAGTTGGGAAGTTCGCCATGGATTTACCAAACAACATACCCGTGAACTTACAATCGGTAGTTATGATTTCATTTTCTTCTGGTCTCCTAGCGACTCCAACAACACCGAACATCGTTTGTGTGTTGTTATTACGGTCCAACATCCGCCGGCGCCCTCAGGCGCTATTTTGTTCCAGTTTACCTTGCCTTCTCTCAGACGGATCTACACAGTCACACTGGCTTCATCCGTAGCCTGGCTGACTCCCGTGCACGTTCAAGGAGCCAACCGCCCACTGGACAACGGGACGATTGGTCAGCCTGGTACTGGAGACGGCAACTGGACGCCTTTTTTGGATGGACCTGACGAGGCACTTTCCGGCTCGCATTCGTATGAGACCCGTGGGCGCAAAAAAAACAGTGGGACCTACGCACATCGCACCTCGAGAGTGCAGGCACCGGTAAACTCATCAGCAGTCGTTCGACGTCACCAACAATTTAACGGACAAGCTATGAGGAGTTCCTGGACAACCAATAATTCCGGCTTACCATCACGATCGAAGCCCAACTCCGTCGGACTTCTAGGAGGAGGCCCCTGTAGCAGTTGCCATCTTCGTTCATACTTTTACCACGTTTATTGTTTAACTGAACGTTGACTGCCAAGCGCGGTGGCCATTTGACCGTTGCTCTTGCGCACGCTCTCACGCACGCTCCCAAGTACACGCTAACCACTATCTCTCCCAATCGCCTTCTCGTTCTCACGGGTCGTGGAGAATACTGTTCTGGTTAACATATTTGTGCAGTGCCGCACATTAGAGTAACGTGCAGGTGGTCCACGCAGTACAAAGGACCGAAGCACGCGTTTACTAAGGAAACCGCGAAGTAAGGTCTAATCAACCTTACACCATCACCTTAAAGGACCTTACTGTTACCGCCCACTGCAGTATTCGAGTGTCGACCTGACTCACCTTATTTGCTGCTCAGTCTATTTACCCTATCAATGAATTCCAGTCTGGTGCGACAAACTTGAAACGCTGAGTCATAATACCGCGCCACAAGAATGGCCCATTGCATGTGCTAGTGTAACAAGAACGACAACGCACGGCAGGATACTTGTATTCCCACGGTCACACAAGTCAAGTCATGGAACACATACAGTCAATTATATAGGCCTTTTTCCAGACTGCGCAGCACCAAGATTGCTATTGCCGCTGCTTGAGCGATTCGGTTGCGTTCTGTCCAGTTGCCTGTGGCCGATGGCTTGCTTCTCTTGACCGTCATTTCCCTTCGGTTGGTCCGACTGTCTCAGTTGACGGCTCAATCGGCAGCCCTTCACTTGAGCTATCTTGCTGGTTGCCGGAGATCCCGTTGCTTCCTCTCTGGTCGTCGGTATGCCTCCTTTTGCCTGCTTCGGGACGCCTCCGACATATTCGCCACCTGTTCTTTTGTCTGTGGCCCTCGTTTGGTTCGTTCGTTCGCCTTGATGTTTACGCCGTTCCCTCGCCCCAGCATTCCCTGTTACACTCGCCCTTCCTTTAAAACATTCGGTCCGGACGTGCCAGGGTGCCAAGTCGCATCCGTTAACCCATTTGCCTTGTGGTCCTTGATCGATTTTGAAACTGGAATTCTTCCTCTCCAATACGGTGTAGGGTCCATTCCATCGTTTGTGGAACTTGCTAGCCCCCGGACCGGCCACTGCAGGTCTGTTACGATTCCTCACTTTTACCAGCTGTCCGGACATGAACGGATCCCATTTCTGTGTTTGGTTCCGTCTATCGTACCTTGCCTTGTTACGATTCTGAGCAATTTTTGTCTGTTGTACGGCCACTTTCTCTAGATGCCTCCGCTCGCGGGCTGTCAGAGGTTTATCATTCTTCATGTTGAGCCACACATCCAGTCGCGTTCTAGGTTCCTGCCCAAAAACCAGTTCAAACGGTGTCGTCCCCGTTGTTGAATGATTCGTTGCGCGGTAACTGAGTAATATCTCCGACAGTCCTTCTTGCCAATTACTTCCATGGTTATTTAGCCACTCCTTCAGCGTTCTGTTGAATCTTTCCGTCATTCCGTTTGCCTGGTACACCAAATCGCGCCACCACATTGTCGACAAACACTCGAGAGACCGTATCGCCTGTTTGATCCGGTATCGGGATTGCTTCCACCCAGCGAGACACGTGGTCAACCATTGTCATGATGTACCGGTTTCCAGTGACACTCACAGGTAAAGGACCAAAAATGTCCAAACCCCAGCTTTGAAAGACTCGTTGTGCTTCTATGGGCTGCATTGGCGGTGTAGCTGTTGCGTGCTCCCGGTTCCGTTGACAATCAGGGCAAGTTCGTATGTAGTCGTCAACGTCGTGCCGCATCGTGGGCCAGAAGACTCTGCGCCGCAACAATTCGAAGACTCGTTGTTGTCCTATGTGAGCACTGTCGTGCGCTAGCTGTATTGCCTCCTCACGTACGGCCTCGGGAACAAAAGGCAGTCGTCTGGGTCGCAGACCCTGTCGCACATCAACGTCAACGAACAGCTTGCCATCTTCCGCATGCAATCGCTCCCAAATTTTCAGTAGGTCGCGCAGTGCAGGTGAGCTCCCTTCTGGTCTTGTTTTGGCTTGAAGATGTGAACAAACCGTCCGCACCAGACTGTCATTTCTTTGGTGGCTAAAAACACCCTCATTTGACATTAGCCGATTCACTGGGGATCGCCTCCGCCGGCAGTTGGTCGTCTGGGATCGGGCGGGATAATGCGTCAGGTATTTCGTTTTCTCGTCCGTCAACATGCTCGATTGTAAAGGTGAATTCCTGCAGGCGGTATGCCCACCGCGCCAACCTCCCTCTTGGATCTCTTGTTGTCATCAACCACGTCAATGGCTTGTGATCTGTTTTGATACAGAAGTTCGTAGCAATCAGATATGTTCTCCACTTTTCCAGTGCCCACACGATTGCTAAGCATTCCCTTTCCGTGGTGGAGTATTTCCTCTCGGCACTTGTGAGTAGTCGGCTGGCGTACTCGATCACTCCAGACGGTTGTGACAATACTGCGCCAATTCCGACGTCACTGGCATCCACAGCTACGGTGAATTTCTCATGCGGCTTTGGTATTGTCAAACAGTTTCGAGGGTTTGTTGCACTTTCCTTGAGTTTCCTGAACGCCGCCTCCGTATCTGACGTCCACTCGAATTTCTTATCCTTCCTCAGTAGTTGAAACAGGACACCAGCTTTCTGGGCAAAATTTGGCACAAACTTGGAGTCATAGCCGACCAAGCCAAGGAAGGATCTCAGTTGGCGCTTTGATTTTGGCGAGGGGAAGCCCCTAATTGTCTCCGCTTTCTCGGGTAGGGGTTGCAGTTTTCCTCCTCCAACAATATGTCCCAAACAAACGATTTTGTCACGCGCTATCTGGCACTTCTTGGCACTCAACTTCAAGCCCGCCGATTTGATTCTCTCTAGGACTGCGCTTAATCTGGACACATGCCCGTCAATTGTCCTTGAAAATACCACAATATCATCCCCATACACCACAACACCATCCAGGTTCTCCAGTACCTGGAGCAGCAAACGCCTGAAAGTAGCCGGTGCGTTACACAACCCAAAAGGCATCCGCAGGAACTCATACTGCTTCCCGTTGACACAGAACGCTGTTTCCTCTCTGTCGCTCACGAGCACCGGCAGCTGCCAATAGCCCGACCTCAAGTCGATTAACGACAGCACCCTCGCGTCATGAAGCTGCTCAAATATCTCCTCGGTTAGTGGCATTGGGAACGCATCCTTGATTGTGACGCGGTTGAGTTCCCGGAAATCAACGCAAAATCTATACGTCCCATCCGATTTCCGCGTTAACAACACTGGTGAGGAATACGGGCTAGTGCTTTCCTGAATTATTCCCTTCGACAGCATGTCACGAACCTGCTTCTCAACTTCCGGTACGACTTTCCGCGGCAGCCTCCGATACACTGGTTTGCACACCGCACCCGGCACCAAATTGATCCTGTGTTCTTGCCAATCGCAAAAGCCGTACTCATCATCTGGTGTCAAAAACAACTCCGCATACCTCTCGAGACACTGTCTGACACACGGGACTGGACAACCTGGAACCGAGGAAGTTTTTACGATACCAACGCGGTTCAGCCGGCCCCAACGGGATTGCAGCTCGACATCCTTCTCCCCAACCCGCATTCGATGAGCTTCGAAATCAATTTTTGCTCCTACGCGTTCCAACAGATCAACCCCTACGATTGTCTCGGCGACCCCTTCAACCAGTAACATCTCATGCGTCACACGAACGTCGCCGATCTGAACCGTTAGCTGCTGCTTTCCCGCTACTCTCAGAGCCTCTCCTCCGACTGCACGCACTCGTATTTCGCATGGCCTCACTACGATTCCCTCGACGCGAGGTGTCACAGATACCCCAGCCCCCGTATCTACGACTGCCATTTTACGTTCGCCCCCAATTCTGATCTCAACCATAGGCACCCCCCTCGACTTGAATGTGGATAAAGAAAGGCAAGACGAGAAGCGTTTTTCTGGACAAAATCGGGCGAAATGTCCTACCTTGCCACATGCAAAACACCTCCTTCGTGTTCCATGCGTCATTGCGTCATTATTGCGTTGTGTTTGTCGATTGAGTTCCAGTTTTAATTGTGCGATTTCCTCGCTCATCTTCTGCAACGTGGGCTCCAAATCCGATTGCTCTAATCGGGAAACTGTCACTTCTTCTTGGGCTGCACGAACAATCATAAACAGGCGTTCTGTATCATTCACACCGCACGCAATCGCCATTCTCAACCTGCCTTGGACATCCGGGGCCATGCTTTAAACGAAACGATCACGAACAAGGCGTGCCCTAGTTACGCCACTTGCCCCGGGCAGCCCGATCGATAGTTGGCGCAACAGGTACTGATAATGAACGACTGGGTCTTGGGTGCTGTCATAACGGGCCGTATTGAATCGGTCCATTGCTTTCTGCCGATCACCTTCCTGTGTTAACTCCTTCACCAGCCCCGCACGGACCTCCCGATAAGTAGGGCTTGTTTTTCCCCCCATCTTCAGATCATACACCGCCTTGGCACGCCCAGTCAGCAGTGCCCCAAGCGCCGCCAACAAAGGTGTGTCTCCTTTTATTCCGTTGCATGCCGCTATCCTTTCAAAATCCGTGATCCATTCCTCCACATCCCCATCCGCGAACGCAACAGGCCAGGGAAACTTCATCACGTGAGCTTGGTCACGGCACCAATGTAACAAGAACGACAACGCACGGCAGGATACTTGTATTCCCACGGTCACACAAGTCAAGTCATGGAACACATACAGTCAATTATATAGGCCTTTTTCCAGACTGCGCAGCACCAAGATTGCTATTGCCGCTGCTTGAGCGATTCGGTTGCGTTCTGTCCAGTTGCCTGTGGCCGATGGCTTGCTTCTCTTGACCGTCATTTCCCTTCGGTTGGTCCGACTGTCTCAGTTGACGGCTCAATCGGCAGCCCTTCACTTGAGCTATCTTGCTGGTTGCCGGAGATCCCGTTGCTTCCTCTCTGGTCGTCGGTATGCCTCCTTTTGCCTGCTTCGGGACGCCTCCGACATATTCGCCACCTGTTCTTTTGTCTGTGGCCCTCGTTTGGTTCGTTCGTTCGCCTTGATGTTTACGCCGTTCCCTCGCCCCAGCATTCCCTGTTACACTAGCAAGCCGCCGTCCCAATAACCATACACCTATCCTCTTTCCTTTACCGGAAAAAACGCTAAAGAGTACACTGCGAAATATTTCTTCGAATTGGGCACTGTGATTCCTTGACAAGAAGGTTCCCTCCGGTCAAGATCTTGAGCAACTTGCCAACTTGATTTTTTGAATCCCATCACTGAAACGGCAGGCAACGGAATGGCTCTTGTACTTTGCTTGGGTATGTCAAAGACATTTGACTGCGCGCCACATCCCCATGTTCAGGCCAACATCCGATCATTCGGCAGTACTAGTCCGTTGCTATCTTGGACCACTTCTTACCTATCTAACCGCTCCCAAGTTGCTTCATTTAATGAATACTGTTCTTTGCCTTTGGCCAACTGTCATTCCTCACTTACTTAAACGACACATTCCTCTCGGTGAGTCAAGGCGTTTCATTTCTTTTTGCTGACAACATCAGGATTATCAACTTATTCAAGTCTGACTATCTCACCTTGGCTATCTTAAACATCTCTAAAGAAATATCTGTGCTAGATAGACGGTGCTCAACTTGAAGCCACCACATAGTTTTCTCGCTGTTGTGGGAAGTTTTATCAAGCTATGTAGGGTGATCCTTAAAACAATAGCTCTTAGGGCCGCGGTTTGGCCCAGAAAAAATCCAGCGATTTTTTCTGGATACTATACTCTCAAGCCACCCGATGATAAAAGATACCTGCAAAAGTGACATCCAAACCGCTCTTAGGGTGGGAGCAAAGCGAAACATCAATCTCGGCCGGACAGCATTAGCAGATTCCAAGATACAGCTTTGGGAAACATCTTCGTAAAGTGTCTAAAGCCGTTTACTCTCAAGTGTATTCCAACTAGTCCACCTTCTGCCTGACCTGCAAAATACTTTCGGCACAGCTTTTTATGCTACCTGGGGGAACTCCAAGAATTGAAGCTTCTAGAGGATTTAAATACCTCAGAATAATTCAGTGCCTTTTTGTCTGAACACATCTCTGATGCAATCCTCTCAAGATACTTCATTGAAAATCGTCCCCGTGTGGTATGTTACATAACATTCGTCTACTCTATAGTTCATCCCGACCATCAAGCCTTCCTGACTTGCGTAGTACATCCGGAAACACGCCAGCAGCACTATCCGTAGAGGCTGCAGGCAGTTTTTAGCTTACCAACTGGCACATGATTAATTCCGCCGGTACTGACCCCCCGTGACGAGCTCTCCCCCTTAATGCTTAAGCATATTGGCCTTACTGCGCACTTATCCCTCCCCTCCCTCAAGCCCTCTTACCCCCGCATATTGTCATATTTTATCTGATTGGCCGCCCATAACTTTACCACTATTGGTATGCCTACCCCTCCTACCAGCCGACTCCAAACTATTGTCTGCAGCCGCCGTCGAAATACCATCAAAATTCAAAACTCACCGCAAAACCGCCCAGTTTCTCTAGTAGATATACTTGTACACGCCTATAGACAAACTAAGGAAAGGAACACAAATCTAAGCGGTTTCCCCTCCCGAATGGAATCCGACGATCTGATTATCGGTCAACTGATGCCTTTGGCAATCTTGCTTGATCCAGCAGTGAGCCATATCCTAACCAACGTGCTACCGGATATGAAGTTTGTGGACAGAATTGACTTGGAAATCTTCGGAAGCATGGAAAAGGCAAACAAAGCGATCGTGCTTAACATGTCAGCATAAGCTCTCTTTTTGCTGCTAAAAATATGATCTTAGGTGTTTGCAACCTTGGCCCACACCCGTGCCACTTCGTTAGACTCCGCAAAACTTCTCAGCGCACCATTTGTCCACTGTTAACCCAGTTTACAAATAAGTTGTCGCCAAGGTCTCTATTAGCCGGTAATCTCAAGTCGTAACCAAAACTGGCTTCAAGCGTGCCAAGATATTTCCTGAAAAAAACTCCACTTCGAAGAGAGTTGCACAGGAGCCACTCCCAAAACAATAACCTCGGTGTAAATGCGACCAGCCATCCACCCTGAAACTCCGGTAAACCTATCAATGGTCATCACCCGATGATGCCATCTATTGAAACTCACAATGCAACTGTAGATTCAGAGAGTACGCCGATTTCCTCGCCAACTGAGCTATCTGACAAACGCCCCAATGTTCAGGATAGCCAAAACTAATCCCTAGAGTAGAACAAGGGACCCAGCATCCACAAAGCTGATGAAGGATCCTCCGACTCATCCTCCAGGGGGCACAAGTTCCTCACAAGTCCAGGTGACCCCACTTCTTCCACCAGCTCCAAGTCCAGTTATTCAACCATACCTAAAACTCAGTGCATCACCACCCCGCTTCCGTCTACACCCATGCATCCTGATACCCCCGGTCTCATGGTAAAGCAATCAGGCTCCTGAGCCCACCCGCTACAATCACCTTTTCTCGTAACAACATCCATAGCGGGCAGCACGACTTCTTAAAATCCTGTTCATGCGCCAATTGCCAGTACGACCTTTTTAACCTCATAAGGGCAGCCGGCTACAACAATAAATTCAACATCACTGCTTACCCTGATATGATGAAGGCTTTTGACCGCATCTGCTACTCTTTGTTACTAACCAAAAGGAAAGCTCATGGATTTTCTGGTCCTTTTTTGTCTTGGCTAACATCATATCTTTCTGACCGCTCACAGGTGGTTCCCTTTGATGGATGTTTCTCACAACCTACTCCAGTCACCAGTGAGGTTATGCAAAGCGGTGTACTCGATCCTTTGCTTTTTCTCATTTATATAAATGCTGCATTTTTCATCTCGCATCATGGTACCCCATTCCTTTTTGTAGATGATATTAGGATTGTCTTTGAGTTTCCTCGTCAGAACCTCAACACTATGCTGGACGAAATTTCTAGTGACCTAAAGCGACTCGGTAACTCATGCAATTCATGGAGTGCAAACTTCTCAGCCTCTAAATGCTTCTGCACAACCTCCAGATGTCAAGTGGTGCCCGGATCCCCGCTTATCCACGAACTACCCATTTCGTACAGCGAGTTGGTTCAACTCCTTGGTCTTCAATGCTCTTGTGGCTTTAGGTTTCCCGAATATGTTCCACTCCGGATTGCCAAGACGAGGAGAACCACTGGTTTGATCCCCATAACGTTTCGGCTAAACGACTGCAAGCTGCTCAACCACAGGTTTCACTCCAAGCCTCTTCTTGAATACTGCCGTATTATCTTCTCCAAAGTGACGAAATACAACCGCATTTCTTTAAAGTCCGTGCAGCGCCCACTGACCAAACTATTGGTGGGATTTTCCCCCAACCTGCGTAACAAGAGCCGATGCATCCTGATCAGCAATGACCGTCTATGGCTGCGTCACATAAATCTCAGTTTATGCTTCTTGTTTAAGCTATGCCACAGTATGGCCTCCGCATGTACTGAACCCATTTGTCTCACTCACTCCACGAATTATGCCCTACACCATCGACCACTGCGGCTCTCTGTTCCTAGATCAAAATTAGCTGTGAGATCTATCTTCTTACCTATAAAATGTTCAAAATTATGGAACGAACTCTCGATAAACATCCGCGAGAGTCTCTCCATTTAGCAGTTCAGCGGTTCGCTGGATCACTCGTTGACTGTTCGCAATGTGACCCTTCTTACCGGTCAAAGGGTCAACGAAGAGCTGGCCTACGAAGACGGGTTTGAACACTAGGATTATGGCACTAGAACTCTCGTTATTCGCCAGACGACAAATGCCAGGTCGACTTTTTTTAAGTTATACTGCGCGTAATGTGCATCACAGTAGCTACATTTTCTTGCCTTTTGTAACTATTGTTAGTTTAGCGCTTGCCAGTTCTCCCTATTCTAGACAACAGTGATGGTCTTCTGTCAATCAACCTAAGGGTCTTAGCCTTAGATGACTCTCCAGAAAGTAACTTTGTGTCAATGGACCCCAGAACACTGAGTTTCGCCGTCCACCAATTTACTCGATCTTTTCACCCCCTTCTTATCCATTTTGGCTGCAACCACCCGCCTCGGTTTTACGTCCGGCCTCATTTCGCTTTGCTTAATTATCTCACTCCACAATTTCTTATCCCAAATGTCCTCTCTCAAATGTCTGCTCGTTGGCCTCTCCTCTCACCTCATCCCGGAATCTACCATCCATCAGCTACTATCATCTTCCCTCCTCAGCACCATAATTTTTCCGTCAGCAGAGCTAAACTCATTTATACCAGCTGGCTCGGAATGGTCTCTGACGGCCTTAAGCATGGTCTGGCGTTCTATGAGACTGATACATGTATGCTGGCCTGTACCTCGCAACATTACTTTTCCCACTCTGTGTGTTTGCTCGGTTCCACTACGCACATTTCCAGCTCAGGCTAGAAAAGCCCCTGATGTCAGCGGCTCCCATACCATAGCGCCATCTGGACGTGAGGAAAAAAGTCCACCCCCAGCAGCTGCGAAAAAAATACGCTTAAAATTACGATCGGGCAGAGAGGCTTTGGAGAGCGCCTACATAGACTCAACTGCCACCTGTTAGGAGACAAAGAAAAATCTATAAAAGAAAAGCAAAAACAAAAAGACAGGGTGGGATTGATCCGATTTGCAAATACCACTGATATAGGGCTGTGAAGAAAATGGATTACCTCCGTTTATGGGTACTTCTCCTATCAGCTCAGACCTGATCCTGCGAAAGGAAAAATGCCACGACGCCCTTGTTAGCTCGAAGAGCTTTTGGTTTTTACCCACGGGGTTGACTAAGGTGACAGCGCACTGGAATCTCCACATATGCCCATCCACCTCCCGCTCTAAGTTTCAACCACCCTATTCCCCCCTCTAAGAGTATTCAGCGTGCATGCCGACGTCAAATACAACGGCTACCATATCCTCGACTTTCAACAGAATGGTCCGGACAATACGTCGACATGCCTGACAAATAACATTAACCTCAAAGAAGCCCGAAAAAGGAAAAAAGAGAGTAAAACATGGTAGAAACTGATCAATTTCTCCATTCATACACCTTTACCTTCCATCATCTTTGTTAAAAAGCGGCCTTCTCGATATCCTAGCATCTAGGCCACGCTTGGGTTTATAAACCTACCTAACAGCAACCAACCCGACACCAGCCAGCAGCGTCAAAACCTGTAAACGCTCCACTGTTGCACGTGTCAAATATCCCTGAGGTCAGTTATGCAAACAGCTATCTGGGTTCTTAGTATTTTCTGTTGCTTCATGCTAACTACAGTCACTACCATAGTCTAGACTTTGAGCCCACTGACCTGCATAGCATACCGAGGCAACAGATGACCAACACCTGCCTCATTCCAGCTCATAAATACGAACGCGGAGAACCGTTCATATTTCTCGTTTCTAACTAACTATCTTCCTTCCCTTTTATGAAAAAAGTATTCACGCAATCACCGTTTCATGGGATTTCCTTGCTCATATTGAAGTTTGATCTTAGTATGCCAGCACCATCGAGTAAGAGCACAGACGAACGTAAGCCTACATTTCTCTGCACGATACCAGTTTTCTCCACTGCATCACCACCGAAGCTTTAGTAGTTTCCTCTGCAATCTTACTTAAGGGTTCCTCAGAAGTTTTCAGTATAGAATAACCACCGTACCAGGGGAGACGGCAAAAAATATAGTGCTATGCTAGCAGGCTACCAATCCCACTCACCTAAGTACTGTTCTTTCAAACTTATGTAGGTGAGATATCTTACCACTTCGGAACTGGCCTGCATTCTATGTAAGGAAACTGTACTGAGGGTTACTACTTCCAATCTTGTGCAAACCATTTATCCTCTAAAATGCAGACGCGGTAGCCCACTCGGTGACCGCTACCCCGGCAGACAGAAGCAGTATAGTCCAATCCCCTGGAAGCCCACGTCAAATGAACTCTTGAATTGAAACCCAGACCAGAATATGGAGTACGAGCCACTGACAGTTCACATAAACTCAAACAGTTCACTATTGGCTGTCATCGTTTATTATCATAACCCAGAGCTGAAACCACTTCCAGACTGCAAACTCCATTTATTTCATGCTCGTGGTCGCCCACTCCCTCGAGCTGTACATTCGATGACCGAGTTTTACACCTCGACCCGTACCGACGGAGACCTAAATGGAATACTTCATGCAAACCGGGACTGCCATCGAGCCACACGGCCTGAAACACCCCAGCTGCCCACCAGTGGACTGATTGGCATCTCCTAAAACAACACCGTTCCCGCTGATATCACTGTTGAAGCCTATACAAATAACAGTTCACTCGCAACCTGCTACTACATACGCCGATAAAAGTCATCAGTTTTGTCTGTCAAACCTTGCCACACCCGACTGATTGATCGACACATCCTTTAACCCGCCAGATTAACCAAGCCCAAGGGATGATACACTTCACCAAAGGAGATCGCACCTCTTGCTACTTTGGTCTTCTGTGGAAAAACCCGATATCAGAGCTAAAATATTGAGCACAGTAATTCGCTACTCATAAAACTTCGATACGCCATCCAAACGAGAGGCCTCTTATCCTCCTTATCCGTGTTTCCCAACAACACTGAGAACAAATAAGTCAAAATATTTTTGTCTGTGCAACAACAATAAGACGCGAGTTTATGCGTAGGTTTTCCACCCCGGCAAATGCTGCAATATTTCACTTTTCTTTAGAACGGTATACGGCTTGAAACTGATTCTTCACTAGCCAAGGACCCTCAGGATGCGTTGCCCTTTTCGTGAATGATAGAGGTTATTGATCCTGAAACTAAAAACTTACCTTTTATAGATTGCTTTTTCTTCTACGTTTGTCATCATTCCCGAGCGCATTTTCATACAGTTTGTTTCATGTCTCCCTATTTCATAACTTACTCAGTTTGTTGAACTCGGAAAAATCCGTCATCCCGGGTTCACGCCGTCTTCATGGACAGTTGTTCTTTTCATATTCATTAAAATTTTCGAGAGTACTTCCGTACATTTTTTCATTTCTACCCGGTCAGAACTTATTCCGTTCATAGAACCCCAGTAAGTCTCCGTCATCTGTGGTTTGCGTCATTTTAATTTGAAATCCATCTTTGATACTATGTATTCACGATGTTCTCGGCATCTTCGCGGGCCACGGTTGCCCGAAAGTCAAGGATTGAACTACCATTCGCTCTCTGAATGGAAAAAATAAAATTAGCCAATTATTGGAAATTCTTGATGGAGATGAATGTACCCATAATATGCTTGCGCTTGAGTCTCGACCATGATCAGGAAATATACTATTATTGCTACCATTTTTATTATTAACAATAGGTCTCTAAGTATTGCACAGGTTCGAGGCCTTGAGCCCAATTGTCCCTGTTCTCGAGGGAATCTTTGATTCGCTATCGGATTCACCGGGCTGAATACAAGGAAGCGGGGTCGGGGTAGGGGCGGCAATAAAAAAATATACATGACGTCACTCAATGTCTCTATGGACAGTGTCCTGAGCTGAATGGGGGGCAACATTCATAAACGTATAGAGGAATTTAAGCACGATAAAAGATATCCGTTTCACTGTCCTGGACAAGGAATTACCGGGAGAGACCCAGGTAGAAGTCTAACTTTTTCTTCAGGGTAGTTTTGTTCTGCGAGTGAACAATATCTTCCGGGAGAGCCTTCCACGAAGTAATACCCTATAGCTAAGGGGTCAATTCGTAGAGAAGTGCGTGGTTTTGGTGTAACAGCCTTTTACTATGACCACGGAGAGAAAAGGCTGGACTGACGGAAAAGAAGCAATCGCTTTGACCTGGTTCAAAAGGGTGAAATATCAAAAACAAATTGCCTCTTACGCGTCTTAAGTCAAGTGGGTAGAGATTGAAAAAGAAGGGGCGGGCGAGATAAGGTAGATGGGACTGACTCCATATGCATTGGTGGAGGCCCCCTGAGTTTTTTTCTGGGATCGCACGGTCGCGGATAAGACCAGAGTGCACTATCTGACTACCGTACTCCAGCAGGGGACGAACCTACTAGCCGAGAATTATGGGAAAATCATCCCCAGAGATGAACGGGAAAGACCTTCGAATCATATTTAGGACTCGGAAAGCAGACCTGCTTGCAAGTTCGTGATGATAGAAGGACAAGTTACAACTTAACCAGGAGCGGAGCACCCTGTGTCGGTCAACCCTAGGCAATGTGGTTGCTCCTTTAATGGAAAATAAGTGGCCAGTCTCCCTGCCAAAAGACATGCTCACGCGTTTGTCACAATTAACCGGGAGGTCCCAGTCCTCGGACCAGAGTTTTGTTTCATCAACTAAACGGTTCTCATTGTTTATGCTGAATGCACTCTCATTAGTGAATAACATGCGAATGCTGCGTATATTACTGCTCACGTCTGATTACAACCTTATTTTAATTACCGAAACCTGGTTGACAGACAACACTCCAAACGAGGATATCGCTATCACCGGATACCAAGCGTTCAGGAAAAATGGACTCACTCAGCGGGGGGGAGGCTGTCTTATATATGTAAGACAAAACATGCGAGCGAAAATATTTCAGCACCCCATACTCGATAACTTGCCGGATTCAGTTTGGCTACAGGTCACTACAGGATGTTCTGACTCCATTGCTAGTTGCATCTACCGCCCCCTGAATACTAGTCAAAACGACTTCCTGCCTATCATCGAGGCGTTAAACGTTGTTGCGGACATACCCGGCCCAAAACTGGTGGCCGGCGACCCTAACGCACCAGGCATATGTTGGTCCACTTTGAAAGCCCCACACCACTTACTACACTTCTTGGCCAGCGTTTGTTTAGGAGGATGGAGTCAACATGTGATGTGCCCAACTAGAGGCAGTAGCATTCTCGATCTCATTTTTACGGTAGGATTATCTCGCGTACACACACCTTTCGTGAACAACATCCCAGGTTGTGACCACTTGCCGGTAAAATGTGAGTTTTCAGCGGCAACACGAACCGTCCACAAACCAACCGTTAAAAGACCGTTCCACCAAGCTAGCTGGAATCAATTACCCTCACTCATTCGCTCGCAGAACTGGGGTACTTTATTTTCATCTGATGACTTGCATACCGTGGTGGATCATCTTTACTCCACACTAAATGCATGCCTTGACGTAATCACCCCAACCCGAGGTCTACCTGGGCTAGATAAACCAAACAGTTTTTGTCGATTAAAGCAGAAGCTTTCTTCGCTACAACGCAAATTCCTCAGGTCGATAGACTTTTCGTTGTTCTTGCAAATGAATCGTTTATCTCATTCTATGAAATTGATTGAAATGTCCCTTAGTAAAAACAGGAATTAAGGGCGCTGAGTCACCCCAAGAGGTACGAAGCTTTATCTAAGCTGATGAAGTTGAGAAACAGCCAGTGCAGTTCTCCTATCTCATCCATTATATATAACAACAATTATAAAACAAACTTCCAAGAGATCTCCGAGGCATTCAGTGCCTATTTTGCTTCGTCTCTAAAAACCGATGACTCCCCATGCCTATATCACGTTGAGCCGCTGACATCTGCACAGTTCTCAGCGGTTAAACTTCACCCAAACGACTTAACAGTACAGCTAACTAAAATTAGGCGGGCATACCTCCCCGGGCCAGATGCCGTTCCACCGGCTACCTTTAGTCTAGGTGGCACTGATATCCCATTCTTGCAGTCAAAGGTTTTCAATTTATCTATGAGCAGTAGCGTTTTCCCCTCCCATTGGAAAACATCAGTTATTATCCCAATTCCCAAGAAAGGTTCACGCCAGGACCTAACCAACTATCGACCAGTGAACTACACCCCTATAGTTTCCCGAATTATGAAAAGACTGATAAAAAATAAGCGGACAACTCATCTACTGAACAATAACCTCATTAACACTGGACAGCACAGTTTTCTTCAAAAAAGATCGTGTGCCACCTGTATGAGTGACTTCCTTAACCTAATAACTACGGCCACTAACAGTGGTAAATCAGTGATCGTAATCCTCCTTGACATGACTAAAGCTTTCGATCGAGTATCCCACAATAGGCTCATGGCGAAGATGAAAACCCACGGAATTGTTGACCTGATCCTGAGTCGGTTTTCATCATATCTAACATCCCGCAAGCAGGTGGTGGACGTTGATGGCAGTTTATCATCACCTCGACCAGTTACTAGTGGAGTTATTCAGGGTAGTGTACTAGGTCCCTTACTCTTTCTTATATATGTTAATGACACTTTTAACGTCATCACACACGGGGCTGCGTTCCTTTTTGCAGGCGACATAAAAATTATGTACTCCTTTGAACCTGACGCCTTAGCTCCTACCGTTGCTAGCATAACGAGCGATTTACTATCGCTAGACTCATGGAGCAACCAATAGTTGATGAAATTCTCCGCTGTCAAAAGTTGTATCCTTATATATAAGTGTCAGGTTCCCGCAGGTACGTTTAAAATTATTGATCAGTTCATCCTCAACAGTCCGGAGGTAAGGGACTTGGGATTACAACATTCTTGTACATTTAATTTCTCCGAACATTCGGCCGTGCAGGTTGCTAAAGCTAGACGGCTAATTGGTCTGATTAATAGAACCTTCGGTCTTCCAGAGAGCAAGCTAAGCATTTTTGAAACTCATTTCAGACCACTTCTGGAATATTGCACTGTCGTCTTTTCTAACATGCGGCGGATTGACAGATTTGCAATTGAGAATGTACAACGTAGATTTACCAAACAACTACTAGGATATTCCTCGCCTTTAAATTATATGGAAAGGTGTGAAATATTGCACCTAGAGCCCCTATGGCTGCGCCGTCTACGAATGAACCTGTCTTTCTTTTGCAATATTGTAAAACGTACATCTTGCAATTCAGCCCCCCAGGTCAAAAATCCCTCCAACGATTCTTTACGACATAGGGACTCTATGGTCTTGATTCTAGTATCCAGGACTGCGATGCGGTCAAACTTCTTCATTGTAAAATATTCTTCCCTCTGGAATAAACTCCCACCTCAACTTAGGTCAATGTCTTCGGCCTCTTTATTATTCAAAAAAGGAATAAATAAACATCTAACTGTCCAAAAACTCATCCGAATGCATGATCCCTACATTTCTTTTACCCGAGCCTACGAACTGGGCCTGATATACTAACCAAAAGCTTAACAACTTTGTTCAGTAGACAGTTGTTAAGGACGGATGGTAAGGAGAATTCTGTATTATGGTTAGCAAATAAAAGCAGTCCAGCCTGGACTCCATGACTGCCAACAACACACTCCACGTGTCTGTAAAGCCACTTCCTATTTTCAGCGCTTCTGACCACGACCCCGTACTGGCCACCGTTACTCCGGTGATTCTTTTTTCACGCTGTCAGATTTTACCATAGTCGGTTATGTCCTTTTTTATCAGCTGCCGCCACGTATAAGAGCATTTATAATGCTAGAAAATACATAATAGCACGTATAATATTGTCTTCAAGGTACCAGTCTCATCCACGCTTTAACTATTTACTCATTGAGACCCTATTTCAACACACGAGATTCCAGGCCTCGTTCTGATGAACGAACCGCCACAATCGGTGTGGTCTTCCACAAACCATTCGTCGAACTACACATAAGTATTTGCCCCCAGTGTCGCCTATTCTTGCCTCCTTGCTTTTTTGGTAATTCTCACTAAGCCTCACGATAATTTGTCGCTAGTACCGGTCTTCTTCGCTTTCCGTATGTTGTTTAATCCAAAAAACCAGACCTCAACGTCACGACCACCCATTTCTGTTACTGGCATGATTTTGGTGTTCTGCCTTTCTCCCCTTACCCACAGTTGGTAGAATTGCCAGACTGCAGCCTTCTCCGTTTTGTTTTCAGAACCTGCACCCTGAGGACGATTGTCGCCTTCTTCATCCCAGGAATAACTTGGAACCTCTCTCGCTGGATAGAACAAACAAGATTCACACGCGACTTCATTTTTGCCCGTCTCACGATCGCTTTCCCCGAGATTCCCACCATCAGGCTTCTTGAACCTGGACTACTCGATCTCACTGCATTCGTACAATTCGTTTTAATCCCATATGTCATTATGCCCGTTCCGTGTTAGAACCCGTTAATACTGTTCAAACACTGGCACTTTTATTGTCACTGTTCATTGCTTCATCGTTCACCAAAAAAACGTCCGGCGCTTACATATCTTTCAGTAGTCTTCCAGTGGGCAGAGAAGTAATTAGTAACTACCCGCACTCTTCATCGGTCCATCCGATCGCATCCGCAATGCTGTTGCATCGAGTGTTCGGGCTCTGCAGATCACTGAGTTTCCTCCACGATTGAAAGTCTCCGATTCACTTCCCATGCTGCATCGCCGCTCCGTTCCCATCATTTGTTACACCTGTCAAACTGGTCATTAGAAATGTGATACTCACCGTCTACTTACTATACCTTCACCGTTATCGACACCTTTGATCTTTCAGATGTTGCATTCGTGTTATATTACCGAAACTGACCCCGAATCCAGCCTCTAAATCACACCACTGTCTGCACCGGCTGATGCATTTCATTTCTATATTCTTTGATACACTTCCGCTTTCCGCGATATACCTGGGCAGTTTTATTGATCTGTCATTTTTGCATGGTACACTCCACACAGCGTTCATCTATTGACGTACACTTACCTGTGAATTACCCTATCTTCCCTCCCGCAGAACTGAACACCTGTATAATGGATGCAACCACACGGTCAACACTGATTAGTCTTCCACTTCCGCTTTGACATTTCATACCAACCCTACATAAAGTTGACAATTTGCCGCACGCTCACCTGTTTTCCTCCGGCCGTTCCCTGCCACAATTACTCTGGTAGTCCCCCTCCCAAGAAATACGCAATTGTTTGCCACATATATGATTCCTCCATTATACGGCCACCACTTTATATACTACCATCTTTGCAGACTGATATATTTCCATGGTAATACTTCTTGACATACCTGTCGTAAAGCGAATAATTCACCGAGCGCTTCGACGAGATTTCTATCCATATGCCTCTCATATTCTTTAGCGCACCAAAAACATATCCTTTGAATATGTTCGAATTTCCACTAGTGGTAATTATTTCATATACCACTTATGCATGTACTCCAGACCTTCAACTGACATCATTCGACCCTGACCTTCGAATTTGCCGGGCATTACTACAGTTTTAGTTCACCGTAACACTCTCTTTGATACTCTGCATGCACGTGTTGTACCCTTTTGTGAATTGTCATTCCAGCATCACTATAATCATCTGATCATGCATTCTAGCATGCTTCGGGCGCATCTGAAATATACATTTATTATTATTATTATTATTATAAACTGCAATTATCAGGTTTTCAGCTCTTGAAATTCGGAGGGGTACGTCGTCTGGATACATTGGAACCTTCACGGGAAGGTATGTCAGAAGGTCATTTGTGAAGATCAGGGAAAGAAGAGGACCTGAGACCGACCACTGTGGGCCTCCAGTTGTTACCGGGCAGGGTTGGGACAAAACTTTCCCTGCATTAACTGCAATGGTACGGTAGATGAAAAATCTGCGTGAGATGTCCAACATGGAGCCTGCAATCCCGTACGTTTGCAGCATATGAAGGAGAGAGGCACGGATGGACCTTGTCGAAGGCCTTAGCAAAATCGATGGAAAAGCGCGTGAGAGCTGGCCATCATCGTAGGCTTTTGACAGACTATCCATAACAAGGCAAGTCGGTTGTGCAAGGTCTGCCAGGAAGAAACCTATGTTGGGACGGAGAGAGGACCCTATTTCTATGCAGATGGGAAAGAACCATACTCCTAAGAATTCGCTCGGAAATTTTGCTGGTGATGCCAGTTAGAATTATGGGTCTGTAGCTAGAAGCATAACGTCTACTACCCTCCCTATAGATGAGTGTGATAAGTGCTTTTTCCAGCCGCTGGAGAAAGCTCCATCATCAACCTATCGCTGAAGAAAAAATGCTTAATGAGCAGCTAATGGGTCCACCGTTTCCTTGAGAATGGGGGTGGATTAAGTCAGGACAAATGGAGCAGTATTAGTTGAGCCGACGGAAACCTTGTGCAACAGCACCAATGGGAATAGTGATACTGCTGGGGGTGGTGACCAAAGATATCGGGTGCATGTTGGGGTGGGATGATATCAGTATGGAGCTAAAAACTTCATGAAACTGAGGTGTGAAGGCCCCGGCTACTTGGCTGGGGGGAGCAACTGGGGATCCGGCATGACCTGTGAAAGCGAATGGCTTCGGAGTTGTGCCCCTTGGACGGCGTATGCACTGAAAGAAAAATGTCATATTAGTCCATGCTTGATCAAGTATAGATCGCTGGACTACATTCTGATAGGACCTCATCTTGCCTTCGCATTTATTGCGAATACTTCTTACGTTTTCTGCATCGCCAGCAAAACCTGCGGCTTTATATTTGTCAAAAAGGCGTGCGCGTTCTTCCCGAATGCACCTAATGGGGTGAGAGGAGGCCTTTTATTGGTCTGCTGAAGACGAATTCTGGGGACAAAGGGCCTATCAGCTAAGGAGGCCAACCCTCTGAGATTCTCTTCCACCTTATCTGAGGAGTACCTCAGGTTAGCTGAGAGCGGATAAGTGCGCTGACTTGGCCAAAACTTGCCCTTATGAAGGATTTCAAAATTTTGCATTCTGAGGGGAGAGGGGCCGCTTCACAATATGATCGAACCCAATGACAATGAGGTCACTTTTTCCGAGGGGTGGCAAAAAGCGTGCCACATCTACCTGGAACCATTCACTGATAATGACCAGGTCTGGTGGGGACGGGGCATGTCCTCTGGGAAATGTTGTCGTACCTTTTACTTTCTGTACCCATGAGTTCCTCAGTAAGAGATCGGGGAGGGTTTATCGGGGGTGATATCAGGGGCATCAGCTCTTTACCAGTCGATACTGGGTTATTTGAAGTCGCCAGTGACTAAAAGATAGGCGACGTCCGTTTAGCTTTTCAGGGAGCCTAATAAGTCTATGGTACCCGAGCTATCGGCTAAAGTGTATGAGGGAGGGCGATAGACTACACTAAGCAGAAGGATATCTGCCCCATGGAGATAAATGACAGACTTTCAACATATGAAAAGGTAGGAGTTAGTAACACAGTGGAAGGAGAGACATAGCTATCGTAGTATATGATAACTCCGCCTGCACGACCTCTGCTGGAGTCCCTCGTTACTGTGAAGTATCCCGGCGTTGATATTTCGGCCTCTGGTATATCATGGTTGAGCCAGGTTTCTGTGGAGACTATGATCTGAGGCTCTTTATCCAACGCAAGCCACAGAAGCTCTGGGACCTTATTCAGCACACTCAGGCAATTTCTGTAAAAGCACTTGTGCACATACCCGGGAGCTGTAGCTGAATCGCCGGAGACTACCGATTTGGGATTGGATGAGGGGAAAGACTGAGAGTTGGGGGCGGAAATGAGGCCCTAGGGGAGTCGGGAGCTGAGGACATTGGAGGGCTAAATGGCAAACAGACTGTAGGGGGACTGATAAGTTTTGACTTTTGATAACCTGGGAGGTATCATACCGGGAGGACGGTCCACGTCCTTCAGTCGCCGAAAAGGATGGGCTGTTTTGTGGCTTACCATTGTACCCTCCGCTTGATTCACTACTCCGGGTCTTTTTTTGTGATTCCTTTTCGCTCGATCGCGTCAGAGAAATCTTCTGGTGCTGTAATCTACTTCCTTCTGCTTTTAGCAGAAACAGGTTGCAGGTTTGTGTCTGTGCTGAAGGATGGGTGATTCTCGTTTTTTAATACGATCTCACTAGCAATGTTGAGGTCTGGGATAGTTTTTTATGCCTCAGGTGTTTAATAGTACCGGGTCCACTACTTGGGGTGCTTTCCGTGATGGACGATGAATTCTTCTGCTGAAAATGTGAGGCCCCTACGTGTAAATGCAACCTTCCTCCAGGGTCTCTAGCCATTTGTGGTTCATACTTTGCCAGGAAGCAAATCGTTCGGGACTTTGACTTAAAATGTTCCCTCGTACGTAGTTTCTGCGAGTATTCGGCTCTCCAAGTTGCCAAGGCCAGAAAGTGCTTGGGCCTAATATTTCGCTCTCTCTGACGTCGAGACTACATTTTTCCCTCCAGGAATCTCACGCCAGGCTTACATTATAAATACTGCCGGTTAGTCTTTCCTGATATGCTCAAGCCAGACGGAATTGTTGTCGACTGTGTCCAACGAGGTTTTCACCAGGCAGCTGATTGGATGGAGCTCAATCGCCTCCAAAAATGAAACTTTTTAGACTAGACCCTTTCCGGCCTCGCCGTATGAAACTGAACCTTATTTTTTCGTATAACGTCCTTCACGGCAGGCCGTGTGCCTTTGGTTCATTGCACTCCGCCTCTGTTTCTGGCTATCCACTACGCTTTGGGGTTCTTGCCCCTTGAACCCACATTAAAACACTTGCTGAACTTCACACTTCTTTACCACGGTGTTCTCTAACTCACGGACCAAACTGCCTTTGGAAGTGCACATTTCCTCTACCAGCCAGTGATTTATAAGTGCGTTGAAAATGTTCCTCATTGTTACCCAAACCTTACTGCTTCTCAGCGCAGACATACCCATTGACCAAACCCATGAGAAGAGTCTACACTTTCGAATCGTGCAAGTACGGCTAGTCAGTAACAGATGAAGCTGAGTAAGAACTCTTATTCTATGCCAGCCTTCTATAACCGAAATATAGCTGCGGGGATTCATTGTCTATCAACGTTCATTTTCATGTCAATTCCCGTTTACCCTCAGCTGGTAGCATCCCATACTGCCTTCCTCTGCCTTTCCTTACTGTAAGTCAAGTCTCGCAAATCAAGCAGCGCGTAGCCAATTCAAACGAATCCCAAAACAAGAACAAGATTGATTCGTAGCTTCTACGGCACTAAATTGAAATTCACAAAGGATACAAATATATACGAACCTCAAGTGTGCGGCCAACTAGACTTCACAGTAAAACCCAAAGGTCCAAAGCCCCGTGGCTTATGCACGACAGTCAGAAACGGTTCCAGGCCAAATTCAAATGCCTCACATGGATAAACAAGCGTGAAAATGTGTGATGTATGAGCGAGTTTTCCAAGATAACGTTAAATTTAGTCAAATTCACAAAGCACGTTGAACATTTGGAAGAATTTTCAGTATTTGTTCTTTACACTTACCTCCAGATCTTCAACCGTGCATTTATTTCTCTCGATCATTTTTAATTCTCTTGGGATCAAATCGGTCACTGGCTTGGCTTACACCTTCAACTGTAGGTCGGCCATTCACGAGAGACCTAACTGATGATCCTTTGGTTAATTTCCGGGACCCCCGGATGCCTGATTGCCCGATCATTGACTTCCTGACGTTTGCGGCGGTTTTGCCCACCAAGAAAACTCTTACCAACCCTAAAGGCGCTGGGCTTGGTCGGATCCGCCTCTCTGCCGGGGGCAGTTCGGGGGTGCAGGTCGTCTGCAACCATGAACGTGGGCTGTACCACACGTTTCAAGAATGCGTAGCCAAATTCACAACATATGCCGAAGTCAAGGGGCGATTATCTGTGAGATTCCACGATGCTAGATTGTTGAATGAACAATGACACCAAACGGATACAAACCTCAATTTGGAGATCTCAAGGACTCAACAAACGAGAAACTGAATTGAGGCGTGCGAGCAAAGAGCACGTGCATCACGCAGGTCCAGAACAGAAATATGACAAAGTAGTGCCCTGGGCGCGAACAAACAACAATTTATCCATAAAAAAAACAGCTCGTAGAGACACGTCAGTAATGTAAGCAAGTGAGTGATGTTAAGAAAAACACGGAACTGCAATGGTTTTGGGGGATTTTCCACGACCGGTCGTTACATCGCCCACCAAAAATCCTCCCGAATTCTTAGCAGAGTCAAAGGTTTGGTATAAAGGTACTGAATCTTTTTACCTACTATAGCCCTGCTGTCAGTGCGCTCGCCTAACGCTTGTCGTGAACGTTCTCCTCATGGTCGCACCCAATCCGGTAGTTGCACCGACGCGAGGCTACTCTACATCTTCCATGAGAACAACTGACAGATGGCGGGCGTGAAGGGGAAACATAGATGCTGTCCCTGGAAGGGCCGCCCTGCCCTGGCTGTATGTGCTTGCGTGAGTGTGTGTGTATGATGTAATCGCTGCTACTTTCACATATGCAAAAGACTTTCAGTTACTTCAACAAAAACAAACGGCAAACACTGTCACATGTTTGATAGGAGTTGCGGGGTATAGTGTGCATCGGGTATGTGTGTGTGTCTGGATGTACAGTGGAAAAGCATATACCACCACATATCGGTAAAAACCTTCTGTACCATCAACGAAAGACTGTGAGCACTGTGACGTGTTTGACGGAGATCATGTGGTATAAACGTGCATGAAGTAGATGTGGGTTCGTCGAGGTGCATAATGGCTCGATACTCCAGTGTGTCGTGAAAGCTCCCATACATGGGGATTTCCTTACTCTCGCGACTTTCCCGGCATTTCCCTCCACGGCGTGGACGTGTTAGGTCATTAGCTCTACCACAGTTTGTCGAGCCGGCAGCAGTATAGGATACTTTGTGTTGAAGACCAGGTGGGAGTTGGTCAGCCCGCCATCCACTCGCAGCAGCCCATCAATGAGTTTGGGGTTTAAATGCATTAAGTCGCCTCTTGGAGATGATACTTCCTTGTCGATTGGTCCCACTTCTTCCGCCCTCTCGAGTTCTCGGGCAAAGGCCTCTCGTTGTGTCATTCTGAAAATATCGTATTCTGCGGCTTGTAGCTAATCGGGATTTATCGGGCCGACCCACATCCGGCCTGAGGGGCGTAGCCCTCTCATGACTAGCAAATTTCTCTTGAACCTGGCCATCCAAACTGACGCACGAAGTGTCTTCATCCAGGAAGAAAATCTGACCAATCGTGATGTAATGGATGTCTCTTCGACGACGTTGGCCGCTATCACTACGCCTTTGATCTCCAGTTCTACTTCAGTAGGGGGTTCTAATTCGTACACGGACCAGTCCTGTTTAGGCATTTAAGGAAGTTTGGCCCTCTCGTCCACGTGTCTAGTTGCCTGAAGTTGGTCGCACCTCGGGAGCACGGATTGGATGGGTTATCGCCAGACCTGACATGCTTTCACTGGCGCGTGGCTGATTCATCGTGGATGATCGTGAGTCAGTTAGCAACGAAAGTACTAAACCGGCCCCGGACTTCGTTAATGTAGTAAAGTACTATCGTTGAGTCCGTCTGAAAGCTAGCCGACCAAATGAAGAAGTCAAAACAACACTTCACCGCTTGTGCCGTCCTGGCTGCTAACACGGCTGCTCTGAGTTCAAGGCGTGGGATCAAGACCGACTTCAGTGGAGCAGCGCGGGCTTTAGCGAACAGGATCCTCGTGGTATATTGTCCATCTCCTGTGCACCATCGTCCGTACACCACAGCCCCATAACCGGCTTCGGGTGCATCGGGAAAAGCATGTAGTTCTCCCGTCCGCGTCGTATGGCCAGGAGCCAAACATCGTGGAATCCTTATGTCCCCTAATTTCTTCAAGGTGTTCAAAAATTCTTCCCAGTCCAGCCGGTCCTCTCGGTCCAGTGACTGGTCCCAATCAACCTTCTTACGACACAGCCGCTGCAGCAAGATCCTTACGGGTAACAGCCAGGGGGAGACGAAACCGAGCTGGTCGAACAAACTAGAAGCTGCGGATAGTATGCCTCGACGGGTTACTGGCAACTCTGGAGCGTTTACCTCGAAAACAAAGTCACCCGTTTCCGCGCCCCATTGCATTCCTCAAGTGCGTTGAGTAGGAGGTGGAGAGCCGTCCAAATCTCTAGCCCTTTCGGCCTTCTCGTGGTACCGAATGACCTTGAGCACTTCTGAAGCGTTCGACATCCATTTTGTTGGATGGAAGCCGCCCTCTTCTAGCCATCTTGTCAGGCATCTGAACTGCGCCAAAGTTGATTCTATATCATCGAATGACCCAAGATAGTCGCCGATGTAGAAATTTCTGCTGCCGCTATCTACCACCAACCGATGGACCAAGTCTCCATGTTTGTTCGCGGATTCCCGAAGGGATTAGTTCGCACAGAAAGGTGATGATATGGCTCCGAAGAGGCACACGATTATCCTATAATTTATCACTGCCTTGTCCCGGTCGGCCTCTTCCTACCATAAGAAAAAGCAACGCATCTCGTTCTCCTACCGGTTTCTTTACCTAGTGAAACGTTTCCCTGACATCGGCTGGACAAGGCCACTCTACCCACTCTGAAACGGCACAAAACTGTGATTAGTGGTGTGGTCCAGTCAGGTCCTTGTAGTAGGCGATCGTTTAACGACTTGCCCTGAAACTTGGCCGCACAGTCAAAAACCACCCGCAGATTTTCGGGTTTCTTGGGGTTGACAGCCGGGTGGTGAGGTAGATACCAGATTCCCTTTCGGCCGTTGGTGTTGGCAGGCACCTTTTCAAGATAGTCGAGAGCTTCGTTTCGCCTCAATAATTCTGCTTATCGTTCCCACAGATCCTGGTCTCGAACGAAGTGTTCCTTCAGTCGTAGTGGTCGTTGGAGAACATAGTTTCTGTTATCATCCCACGGGTCAGCAGATGCGCGCCATGAGAAGGGAACCTCGGGCTGTTTTTAAGGCTTCTAGTGCCTTGCCCATCGCTTTTAAAGCTAAGTGATCCTTTTGAGATAACGATGGTCCTTCGTCTTCGATGTTGTGAAACTCTTTTTCATACGGCCGCTGCAGGTGATACACTATGCGGTCCGTTTCGGCGGATAAGTAATTCATGGAACCATGTCCCCCTACTGGACCGTATAACATCAATCCCAGGGCCGTGCGTACGGCACAAGATGCCTGGTGGTTGTCCACTCTCTGGCAAAGTACCCAGTGTGCCTCTGGCACGTCGCAGCCGACGAGGAAGTCCACTTCTTCGTCTTCCCAGTCTACAACGGTTACATCCTGCAGGTGGGGACACCCAGTCAACATTGCGTTCACCGACCTTGGTGATCGGCTTGGGAGATCAGCTGATGTGAATGCTTCCGTTGGTTCCATTTGCCTGTTAGTTTCCAAAGAGATGAGTTGCAGCCTTAATCTACCGGCAGTCATTACCTGTGTTCCGCCCACCGTGCTCACTGCCAACGACGTCGCACTTTTAGCGAGCCGGCGTTTGTTGGCAAGCCGCTCTTTCACTAAGGCAGTGTCAGATACACTGTCGACGGAGGCCGACACTTTGATCACCCCAGTTGTGGTCACCACTCCCACGGCAACTACTCTTAAATGTACTGGTTTACTGGCAGACCGCGACGTTGAACAAATCACACTGGGCTTGATACTCGCCTCGGGTGAAGTTACTCTCGCCTGGTGAAACAATCGATGGTGTCTGCCCGCGCAGCCCTCGTGACCACATCTGGTCCTTGTTCTACAAGCTGCCGCCCGGTGCGTGGTGTTGAGGCATATAAAACACGCTCCTGTAATCCTCGCCATTCCCCAACGTTTGCCTATTGTGGCGCTGACAGACTTGGGGTATTCTAGCAGCCCATGTCTAGCACCACGGAACCTGAAACTTGGTTGCGCTATGGCATCGCGTGAAATGGCGTATGCATTGGTCCAAGGCTGATATTTCTGCTGTTCTGGAGCAGCGGTTTGAACCTGGCTAGTACTAGAATTGTCTACTCGGTTACTGTCCCGGATGAGTCGGTCGAAACTACTGCCGACTGTCTTGGTTTGCCCGTCCAGTTATTCGATCAAGTCCTCGAAGTTGCCCTCACGGTCGCCTCGGCTTATACGTTCTACCTCTTCCGCCCACCTCCGGGAAAGAGGTGACGGGCTATGCCTTCCAAAGTGTGCATTACATCTAGGTCAGCCCTGTAACCTAACTGGGCGAGGGCTATTGAGAAGTTCTGCATTTTGATACCAGGTCGACCATTGTGTGGACATCGCCCTTGGTTCATTTTGCCTCTACCATTACGCCCTCTATTAGGCTGCGGGCTACTTTGAGAGGTTGGCCGAATAGGTCCCTTCGAATCTCCCTTGCCCCGGTGTAGCCTTGTTCCGGGACGAGCACAGTTCACCCATCGATGGCCTCCCTTTCTCGGCCTCGACAGTAATGAGTCAGGTGGAGAAGCCCTTTTTCGGGGTCGGTTGCGTCATTTTCGACGAACATTTCGAACTGCTTGACGAACTTGCAGTAGTGTACAGATTGCCCGTCGAAAACCGTCAGTTCTACTCTTGGCAGAGCGATCGTTGTTGGCGTTGATGTTTTATATTCGGTGACGGGCGTAAAGTTTACTATTTTATTGTGCCCTGATCTATCGGAAGTGTCGCAGTAGTTGGTCTCATGCTCACGCTCTTTCTGTCTACACTTCTGTTCTGCTTCGTGGGCCTGTTTTCTATCCGATAACAGTTGTTGTTATAGGTCTAATATCCTCAGCCTATATAAATCGACATCCTTGTGATCCATATTGCCGTCAGTAACACACGGACTAGCACTGATAGGACTAGGCGACCTAACATTAACTAAAAAAGCAAAGGTACCCAAAACCTCCCCATTGACTTGCCGTATTACTTCCTGTCCAGATTCCAATGTCTTCGATCCTTTTCTTGGCATTTTGAGCATATTCTCGCTCCAAGTTCATCTATTGAGTTTTGTAACACATGTTCGAGCAATGCGTAGCCAAATTCACAACATATGCCGAAGTCAAGGGGCGATTATCTGTGAGATTCCACGATGCTAGATTGTTGAATGAACAATGACACCAAACGGATACAAACCTCAATTTGGAGATCTCAAGGACTCAACAAACGAGAAACTGAATTGAGGCGTGCGAGCAAAGAGCACGTGCATCACGCAGGTCCAGAACAGAAATATGACAAAGTAGTGCCCTGGGCGCGAACAAACAACAATTTATCCATAAAAAAAACAGCTCGTAGAGACACGTCAGTAATGTAAGCAAGTGAGTGATGTTAAGAAAAACACGGAACTGCAATGGTTTTGGGGGATTTTCCACGACCGGTCGTTAAGCCGCGCGATGGACACCTAAACTGAGAACCACTTCTTTAGACAGGATGTGCGATCCACCAACCTAATTGTGTGCGCACATCGATGCAGGCGTCCTGTGAGCCCGATGTGCACCGGCGAAATCGGTAGATCTGACTGCGCCCCGCACCGGTGGGATTTGTGCAGGTGATGTTGGTCGAGATCACATAGCAGTAGAGATGGAGTAATCTAGGAGATTGTGAGGGCACCTGGAGAACAAGGTCAATGAGTGAGCTACGGAATGATGGGCGGGTATTAGATTTTCTGCTGGAAGTGTGGGCCAGATAGCTCGCCGGTATTATCTCCGGATCATTCCAAGACATCAAACGGGAGATGTGCACCGGTTGGTGCCTAGAAACATAAGAATAGAGAGACGCAGTCTGGGATGCTCCCAGCCGAGGATCAACGGTCAGTGGTGGTAAAGTAATCTAGTAGCTTAGACACGGACTACTTTGGGAAGAATGCGGCCTATGAGCCATCGGAAGCGGATGAGAATACAAAAATAATGACCAAAATTTAGGAATAAGTGTGACGAGTTGGAGATAAATGGTGGTCACCGGAATTGGATTTAGCAGTGGAACGCTGAGGCAAAGTAAAGAAGGGGAATGGGATCATTTTGGACCTAGTAAAGTGAATTAGGCATGGAGATACATTAGAGACGTTTGATAGGGTGAATTAGGGAGGATCTAACAAGATCAGTGCCAGTGATGTAAGCCACTCCAGGGGATACTAATGTGCTGGCGATGGAGAAGGCACATGGAGAAGGCAATATCGACGTTGCAAAGGATGTTACCCGGGTCATGGTTTCCTTATCTATCCAAAAATCTTGGTTACTCTCATAAGCTTGTTCCAACGTGGTGCACATATGAGTTAATTCAAGTACTTTGGCAACATCTAAATGTTTTATAGGAACAATTTTGAACCAGTCTAGTGTCTGGCAGGCCATGATATCTTCAGGCCGTCTGTTCCAGAAACAGGGGTAGACGGTGATGAAGAACCTTCCTCTTAGTTTTGTCCTGGAGTATGGAGCTTTGGTGGCATGACTTCGGTTACGAAGAGGGTAGGGTGCTTCTTGAGCGAAAAGTAGATCAGGGGTGGATATATGCGTTTTAGAATGTAGTAGGCTGAATAGAAGATAAAGATTGTGTTTCATACGTTGTGGCCACAGGGGTTTAAATCTTAGTAGCTCACCTTTATCTTGTAATTCGAAGGAGATGATGAGCCGAGTAAAGGCTTGGTGGGGGATCGCTGAACCCTTTCGATCGCAAGTCTATCAGGTTTGCTCATGTGAGTGTATACCAGAGGGCAGAACTCGAGCTGCGGTCTGGTGTGGGATTTATAGGTCAAGAGCAGGCTGTAGCGCACTCTAAAAGTTCTGCAGATGAGGGCTATCGTTCTCTTAGTCTAAGCCACCTGGTAGGTGGCTTGTTCTTGAAAGGCGAACTTGCAAGATTACTGTAAGCCGGAATCTTGTACTAGAGGAGTAATAGGAATGTACGAGCCGCTTAGGTAGCGTGATCAAGGGGGAATTTGACCGCTATACGTGGGAATGGCACTCTTAGCTGTGCAGAAGCTAATTTTCCAAGTGTCGCACCATATGTCGAGAGCGTTCAGGTAGTCAGCTATTTCAGTGAGGATATAGGTCAAGGTATGGGGTTCAAAGGAATATACAGTCTTGATATCATCGGTGAATGGAAACTCGGTGCCATGGCGTATTACTTTGAATACGTCGTTTATGTAGAGAAGAAATAAAAATGGGCCTAACACACTGCCCTGTATAACACCACTTGTGACTGGCCGGGGTGATGAAAGGTGACCCTCAATGTTTACTGCTTGCGATCTCATGCTAGGATAGGATGAAAACCAAGAAAACAGCGGGTCTGTTATGCGGTAAAATTTAACCTTGGTTAGCAGCTGGGCGTGAGGCACGTGGTCAAATGCTTTCGTCATATGAAGGAAGATAACGATGAGCGCCATTCCAGAGTCAGCTGACGTTGTGATCAGATTAAGGAAATCAAGTTGGCAGGTCAGACACGACCTAGACTTTAAGAAGCCGTGTTGGTTTTTATTTATTAACCCACGGGTGAGGATAAAATTGGCAATCTCATCTTTAACTACTCATTCCATTATCCTAGATATAATGGCAGTGTGGTTTATGGGGCGGTAATTAGCAGGGTCATGTAAAGCACCCTTCTTATGGAGGGGAATGATAACGGAAGTTTTCCACTGGGATGGGAAAATGCTTCGTGACATAGAGAGATTAAATAAGTTCATCAAAAGCATCACAATGTCCGGGCCGCCAAGACGAAACAGAGCTGGTGGGACACCATCGGGTCCAGTGCGAGCCAGAGGCCGGGTGGTATTTAACGGCTTTCTGACTTCGTTGGCTGAGAATACTACGGTTGACAAGGTGTCAGCAGTCAAGGAGGTGAGATTCTGGGTTGGACAATTGTGGTCTGTTATGAAAGTAGAAGCGAAGAAATTATTGAATGCCCCAGCGACTAACTGGAGCGAACTTATAATAATGTTCTCCGATAGGAGCAAAATATGGTATTTTGGTTGTGCAGCGGGAGTTTCGAGTTCTAATAACGCCAGACGGGTGGGCTATATTATTCGTCTGGTTAAGAGCGTAGAGTTTTTGTTTCTGCAGCTTGTTCTCATTTTTGCTTAGTAGCTGGCGTGAGAGGTGGCAGAGGAAGAGGAAGATAGAGGGGTCTATGGTCTTTTCGTAGGCAAGCTGCAACTTCTCGGACTTAGATCGCATCTTTTGCTGTCGATAGGTCTTTCTCACCCTGAATTCGATTGTCTCGGGAGATATGATGTTTAGGGAACAGAATAAGTTAGAGTACATCACATCCGACGCCAGCTGAGGAACAAATGTTAGAAAGAATTCATCCCAGGTCTGATTAGGCAGGATGGTGGGTAGAATATCCCAATTTGCATTTCAGGAAGATTTTCGATTTTGAGGACTTTCCTGGTGATGCAGTTGAACGGGGAATTCACGCTTTATGGCCTTATGATCACAACCACGATAGTAGCTATGGACATCTGCCTTTATATTTCGGAGGCCCAAAGTAAAGATCAAGAATATTGTTCCCTCTGGTTGGTGATTTTACGTGTTTTATCCATCCGCCAGCACGGATACATGAGATAAAATTGCGTACTTTCGGAGGGGATTTCAGGGTTCTTCAAAAAATGCCAGGTAGGTTGAAGTCCATTGCTATGATTTTAGCAGCCTGCGGAATTTCAGCTACGTGACAGAAAGCATCGGTGATTGCATTTACATAGCCCAAGTTGTGGCCCGGCGGACAGTGAACACAACTAATGACGAGCTGCCCCAGAAGCAGTGGTATAGAGATCCAAACAGAGTCTTGGACAGCATCAACGACAGGAAGTTGGATTTAGTGTGTTCCAAGACTGCTCTTACTGTAAGCAAGACATCCACCACCACGTCTCTCAGATCTGTTTGTAGCAAACATACTGAAACCGGGTAAAGAGATGTGTCGGAGGGGAGTTTTATCAGTAAGCCAGGTTTCAGTTACCAGAATTACAACCGGGCGAGATCGCAGTGCGAAGGATCGGACGGATGTAAGTTCACCTACAAGGGAGAGACCAGTGATAGGTGCAATTGTGAAACTATCATTATCATGACCATGAGGCACATTAAATATATGACCCCTCAGGTTGGCTGCCAGGTTTGGAGAAATTGTAGCCACTGGCAGAGTATAGGATGATGTGGGAAGAAATATGGTATGGGAGGAGGCGGGATGTTCAGAGGAAACGGAAAAACCGGCAAATTTGGATGGGGTGGCAGTGAGTCCGAAAGCTCACGACTATTTTGAATTGGGGTGAAGGATGCATGTAGTTGGGTAGGCCGTAAGTAGTCAAACGGAACTGTATTTGGATAAGGTACTGGCATAACGATCTGAATAGTCCTGCCGAGACTTCACTTGTCGCTGTTGAAAGAATTGTTGTTGTGTTTCACTCCACCTAGGTGAGAGAGACTGATTTGGCTCGGACAGCTAGGCCCGGGCCCCCGAGGTGGGGTGATTGATTTTTTGCCGATAAAGTTACTCTATTTATTTCCGAATTCCTTACGGATACCGGCACAAATATACCTAGTCCCGCACCTTTCTGAGGTGTGCAAGGAATGGCTAGTTCTGGCGTCGACAGCTGAGGGATTACTGATTTGACTTTAGGTATTGGGCTGTTTTCCTGAACCAGTGTTAGATTTCGGACTCCTGCAAGGGTCGGTGTTCTTCTTTTGAACTATATTCCGGGAGCGGTTTGTAGGTTCGACCACACACTTCCTAAGCTGGTCAAAGAAATCTTGTCAATCGGGTTTTTGTTTGATAATTTGTTACTAGTCTTCAGTTCGGAGGACCATTTATCACTTTTGTGGACGTCAGGAAGTATACTCAGTTGGACCGCTAAATTGAGACTATTCTGCAAGTTTTGACGCTTGGGAAGCGGCTCAGATGGAGTGGAGACTGACAAACTATCTAGGTTGACAGCTATTTTGCGACTTTGTTGGGACTAGTTATGCTAAGCAGAAATAGTGTCTATAAAGATTCTGTGGAAGTCAAGTCTACGGGTGATTTCCAAAATTTTTACGAGGATTTTCACGTAGATAAAGATCACTAACTGCGAAAACACGGAAAATCGGGCAATATATATGTGCCAACTAGCTTGCTGGAGAGGCATCCACCTATTATTTGTCGGGGTTACATGAGAGAAGCGACAACAACACCCTTGGATAGGGTCCAGACTAAAAAGTACCAAATAAGCCAAGTCAATACTCAAAGAAAACGAAAAATGATAATAATAATAATAATAATGATAATGATAATAATGGTATATTTCTCGACCATGTTCGAGACGCACGCGCAAGCGCATGATCATAGTGCACAACGTTACTCGAAACAATGGACTACACACGAATTTCAAGAAAGACGAGTCATAATCGTCAAAAGCAAAACAATATAGCTAGAGTTAGTTTTAATCGACCGAAATGATGATGGTTTGCTCGGCAAATGAGGTTTGGTTTCGAATCCGAGTTGGTCGGTGGTGGTCCGTGAGAATGCAAAATATGTCGTGAAAATATAGCACTAAGGCTGAGGTAAAAACCAAAATAATGCAAGCTGTGGATAATGTAGCCCTATTGGGGTTCTATGAACGCAATAAGTTTTGAACATGGAGAGATTAAAGAAATGAATGGGAGCACACTCGTGAACTTTGGTGAATATGAGGAAAACGGCTCTCTATGAAGACGATGATGGCCCGGAATGACGGATAATGACGGTTATTCCCGGTCTTAATAAACGTAGTCGTTCATGAAAGAGGGAGACATGAACAAACTGTGCGGAAGTGGACTGGGAAACGTTGATGAATGTGGGGGAAACAGCAGTCCATATAAAAGGTGAGTTTAGGTTCAGGATCAAAACCCGTATCATTCAGAAAAAAGGAGCGTAACTTGAAGGCCTTGAATTAGTGAAGAATCAATTTCAAGCCGGATACCGATCGAAAGAAAAATGAAATCTTGCAAGAGAAAAATGAGTGAAAAACCTCCGTGTAGGATCGCGCCTCATTGGTCTGTTACTGTGACAAAAATATATTGACTTATTGATTCTCAGTGATATTCCGCTTCATTATTGGGAACCACAGATGAGGGGGATAAGAGGACTTGTTTTCGGATGGCGTATGAAAATTTATTGAGTAAAATATTCCTGTGTCGCTTATTCTGGCTCTGTTATTGGACTGTTTCACATGAGACCAGGGTGATGTGCAGCATCCCGTGGGTATGGTTCATCAGGTGGGGTAAGGGACGTGTCAATCAATCAGTAGAAGGTAGTTTGTGAACTGTTATTTGTGAAGACTCCAGCAGTGACATCAGTAGTAGACGTGTTGCGTCAGAAGTCTCCTATCATTCTACTGGTAAGCAGTTGGGAGTGGAGCAGGAAGCTCCCTGGTGGGAGAGACTTAGTACTGTTAGTGTACTCTTTGTTCGAAACCCAAGCCCAAGCTAACAGGACGTGCGCCTCAGCGTTGAGCATCTATGGTGCTGCTCGTTGGACATCTGGGAAGCTGCCTTGCGATGCTTTCAAACTCCAGAGGGCCTCACACGAGAGTTCAAGCCTGAAGCTCAAAGGAGCCACATAATTCCGCAGCTCGGCAGCTGAATTTGTGGATGCGTAATGGATACAGTGATTCACCACTTGTCTCTTCGTATGCTTACGTAGGACTAATAGTTCCAGGTGGTTGAAGCCAAAGGGGCTGCTTCCGGAAGGGTATCGAAGCGTGAGGGTGACCTGATATGCCTCCGATGAACACTGCGGGGCTAGGTTGCTCGGAGTTGAAAGTAGAATTCCCTCTTACTGACCTCTTGCGCAAAAAGGTGACGTTTCATGAAGCCCATTAAAATGCAGTCTACTGGCCTACCTCTGGTCTACCGTCTTTCTAGCGGACCATCCAAAAGTGTAGCACACGATAAGCTGACTTTATGGAAGGAGTGAACTACAAACTATTCAGGGGAGACTTACCGAATTGTTGGCTTAAATGCCAATCCTGAGGCCATCCAAAACCCCATCCACTCTTGGATTCATGTGATATATGAGAAGCTATTGAGTACTAAACATATTTTATATGACAGAATTGTTATATAGTACACACTGTAAACATGCACAATAGATGTCCTAACCTGCACAATTATTACAATCTGGTTGATTTCCTTTTTATTGTTCCAGCGACGTGGTACTGTACGTAGGTTACAGTCGGTCAAGTAGTAGGAACATCAAAATGCCTAAAAAGAACAGACGGAAGAGGAGTACAACCACCCCATTTACGAAAAATTTAAAAACCTGGGGCCACAAAACACAAAATTTGCCGTCACAGTAACTCACGGCCTGAGAAAACCGGTAGTGGGTGCTTGCTATCCCAAAACGAGTAAAAATAGCGCACTGTATGAGAATAAACCAGAGTTCTTCTACATATTTATGGAGGAGGGGGGGGGGATTAATTACCATCCCGTAATCTCCAAGATCGGTACTACGCCAGAGTCGTTTGCACTACTCAATCTAAACGGAGCTCCCTCATACTGCCCTGTGACCCATCTGACAGGTCACCTGTAATACGAGAAGGAAAATGCAGTCAAGACCAGTATCCTGCCCCCTTTCGCGCTGCCCAGTGGTCTGTCTTCCAGTTAGTCGTATATGCCATATACAAGACCCTGCCAAGATTTTTATTTTGAGCCCTCTATATTTTCCCCACTGCCCCATTACACGATAACTCACCCATCAGCTCACCGGTGACATTTGGGTAACAAGATAATCACAAAATCGGGGACCATTTGGGCTCAAACCTTCGTGTGCTACTTCAAGACTTCAAGACAATGACTTGAAAGACTTTCCACCATTAGTTGTAACGGTAGTGTGCACCCAAATAACTTGCACACAATTGAGGGCAATGTTCGAGTTTGGTCGAAGTTAGGAGAAACCGGTCTTATATATCTTGCTCGATGGCTTTGTTTTAATCGTGCACATATTTTATAAATGATATATACAGTACACCTGATGACCTTGAGCGTTTCGGGGTTCTCGCCTGAGGCGGCGCGAGGGTTGGTCCCCTTGGGTTTTATCGCTTTATCTTGTGACGCGTCACGATGCCTACCTTTGCTCAGTATTTGCAGCCGGAACAAGAAGCCAAGTTGCGGGAGATTGCTCATAAGATAATTGTTGATGGCAAGGGTATTCTCGCCGCTGATGAGAGCACAGGTTAGTTTTTATGACTGATTTCCCTTTTCACCTATTTAGTTGTTTAAAGAATACCCTAGAATCACATTGCATGCGGCAGCTGTGGGCAAGTGTTAAGACGCATGTGGAAAACCCAAACCCACTGTGGACAAGTGTGCCCTCAGTGCTTTGGGCAAGTGTGAGCAGCCTAGACAGTTTCCAAGCCGCAATCTCAATGTTTACTCATTTGGGATAGGATCGGGTTAATCCATCGGAACATTTGGTGTCTCATTGAGAAACGTTGGGAAGCTCTTCCGGTCCCAAACTGGGATAGCGTTGGGTGAAGCCAACACATGGAAAAAAGTGCGCAGGATTCGTTCATCCTTTCTCTCTATTTGCTGGCAGTTCATTCCGTGCTCTGTCTAGCGTTGTTATATTATTCGTTTATTACAGCTTGACTACTGAGTTACCAATATTAGGAAAAATGACGTATTACGCCAATGAAAGTTAGTGTATTACATGAAAATATAATGTGCATTTGTGCAAAACCCCGGTGATTTTCCGGTTTTCACCATTCTCCTCGTTCATACGACGTTCGAAATTTTTCTCCAACTCATGACCTGTAGGAAGAAAGTGTAGGTGTTACATAAATTCGTGCAATTGAAGTGAAAATTTGCATTTTTTACTATTGGGCCGCGGTCGAATAGTGCCAAAGTACTGGATACAAAAGCCATGGAAGTGTTTTGTAATTTCGACTAAAGATTATTAAATATATAATTAGGGAAACAAACGGAAACGGAAACGTAAGCGAAATGCGGTTAGGTATATATATATATCTATATATATATATATATATATATATATATATATATATATATATATATATATATATATATATATATATATATTCACTAGAATCTAATTTGAATCGTCTGCAGTGTGAATGAATACTCTTCTTTGAAGAGCCCACAAACGAATCACAACTGTGGTTTCTCGTAGTTATTCGTGTCTGGGTTACTGCAAAACATGGTCGCATTTGGCGGAGTTGAGTTTAAGAGGAAATAACGGTAATGAAAGAACCATCGTAAATGATGAAATAATAGGGAAATAGGCAAAAATATGTACGAAACCGCGTAGTCTTCATTGGCCGTAGTCTCGAGCGTTTTTGAACCAGCGCTTGATTTGTCTGTGTATGATAGACGTGGATTCCTCCACTAACCATTCACTACTATGAACAACATATAGTGCATGTGTGATAGTTAAGTTGATCAACTAACCCTTGACCACCACGATTATTTTATCATCATAAACTGGTTGTTGTCGAAGGCTTCCGAGCCAGCACCAGTTCATCGTAACTTGTTCGCCGATGCGTGCCGTCAATACGTTCTGCACAGCCTCAGCCGAGGCTTTGCAGACAACGCTTGAGCGCTGCGACCTGAAATTTGTTCATGCCAGTTTACAATCTTACCATTATCGCTTCCGAAACTTCTGCCGCCTGTTCTTTCTGGACATTTTGATGTTTATATTACTTGCCCCGACCGTTAACAACATACAGTACCACGTCACTGGTACAATAAAAAAGGAAATTAACCAGATTGTAATAATTTTGCAGGTCAGAGCATCTATTGTACATGTTTACTGTGTGTACTACAAAACGATTCTGTCATTTCAAATATGTTTAGTACACAATAGTTTCTCATGCATCACGAAAACACATAAAAGTAGGTTAATCGCTACATCCATGCTTTACGTACGTATTATAACAAGGATATTTACTACTGGACTGCGTTATTTTACAACAGATAACCGCTTATCACCACGATACCAGCCGAGAGAAAACAGCACCGTCTGGTCATGAGGATAGGAAGAAATAGAGCTAATTGGCCCATAACTTGATCTCCGGAATTTTCAAAAACATCATTGTTTTATAGTGTTTAGTGAGTTTTGTAAATATCTATGTGACATTTTGTGAAACTTACGGCTTCGGTGCGCCACCCCAACGTTCCGTTGGGAAGCACACAGCAACATTGAAATTTGTGCCGCTTTGGCTGGCATTTGGGAAATAAATTGGGAATTACACATATATACGTGTACTTACCAATCACATTAAAATTGCTGTGCGTATACAGAATGAAAGCCAACCACTAACCGACTGAACCAACAGGAATGAACATATTGTATTTGGTAATGAGCAAAATTAGTATATTTGCATAGTTCGTGTGCGTTTCATTACAAATTATGGTGTTATTTTTGAACATAATTGGTAAAGTGGTGGTTTCGAACGTTAGAATAGGGAGATTTATATAAGGTTATTCAAGTAAAATAACTGACGATTTCATTTGAAAGCCGTAAATAGGCCAATGGTTTTTCGCGCGATTTTCACCGAAGGGTGGGGCTTTCCATATGGGTTCCGCTAGTGCTGCTCAAGAATCATAATGACAGTCCCATAGCTTCCCTATAGTTTGTCTATACAGGCCCCATGTAGGCCCCGTATGAGCTTGCTGCTTGGGTATATATATATATATATATATATATATATATATATATATATAATCCTTTTATTATACATAAATGCAGCCTCCACAGAGGAGGACCTTCCTTCGGGAAACCTTCGATCCACTCAAACTGCAGCTCTGTCACTTTTAACAATTTCATTTTGATGAGCAAACGGTTATGGGGTACTTTATGGAACGCCTTATTAAGGTCAACGTGGGTAACATCCATAAATAGTTGTTGGACAGGTTGGATAGACAAGAACGACCTTTTTGAAACCGTGCCGCTGATGGTTGGGCAGTTTGTGTCTCCAGGTATTCGCGAATATGAGCAGCAATTAGCCCTTCTATGACCTTCCTGACTACACACGTGAGGTTGAATTGACAATGGTTTGCTGTTACCACTTTCTTCCCACACTTGAACTGTGACTTTTCAGATTGAACCGAGCGAGTTCCTAAAATGTATGATAGGCGGGGGTGAGACAAAGCCGACAAGCTCCCGTGGTACCAGTGGACGAAGCCCACCTGGGCCCAGAGACTGATAAGGTCGATAAGGTCGATAAGGTCGAACAGTATTGGTTACCTCCTCCAGTTTAAATAAACGGATTGATAAGAATAATTCATTCCAGGTCATTTTAAGCGTTGGCAACCCCTCTGGGGCACACACAGCGGCGTAATGCTGCAACAGAAACTCTGCTCTTTCACCAAAGAATCCGTTAGCAAGCAGTTTTTCTGCATCATAGGGATACCTGGGAGGGGCTTGTTCCTCATTCGCAAGATGATGAGAATCTTTTGTGGCCGGTGCTTCAGCTTGCCATGGAGCTTTGTTATTTTCTTGTGGATCAAGTAATGACACCGCTAAGATCACTCAGGCCATATCAGTCACCCGGCCCGGAAGGAATTGATCCTCTAGTGTTACGTAAACTTGCTGGATTTACCTTGTCATCACTGACCAAGCCGCTCAACACCTCGTTTGTAGCTGGGAAAATATCGGATGGTGGAAAAAGCGATGTTGCGTTTCCCAGTTCGGAAGTGGTAAAGGACTGCGGCTTTCAACTCCCGTCCTGTACGTTCTATCTGTGCCTTTTTTAAAGTAATAAGAAGACTCAGTAAAACAGATGAAAGAACACGTGAAATATCACCACCTGTTCAATACCCCAGAGCACGGTTTTTGTAATGCCCGTCCCTGCTTATCCAGTTGTTTCTTAGCTGGCGAACGTTGGGCCGAAACGAGGGGTGAAGGATATTCAACGGACGTGGTCTTCGTGGACTTCAGAAAAACTTGATAATATTCCGAATAGCCGCTTGTTTATGGAGTTTTGGTTGATCGGTTGTTGTGGTTGATTACCGACTTCCTAAGAGTACGGGGATTTGCTATCAGAGTCTCTAACCCATATCCAGGTGGTGCACACTCACCAGGGGCCAGTACTGAAACCTTTATACATCGTCGGTTACATCAACAGTCTCCTGACGGTTTTCACATCCCTCTGTCTATTGTACGTAAACGACCAGAAACTGTATCGTGTTTTATTTGATGTCCGCAGACATACTCTGGGCGAAGATTCAAACGCGCTTACGCGTTAGCCCCCTAGGTCGATCCTGTCACCAAATCGGACGCTCAGGTTGTTCTCAGCTCCTAACGTCTTATAGCACCTGAGGCCTTGATGCGAACAAAGGATTGTGAACGTGATCTAGGGCTTTCGGTAACGGTCTCACTGAAAAAAAGCACACAGACAGAGTGTATGTTCTAGGTCTGGAGCGTCCTCGGTGCAATTCGCTGTTCATTTGTGAGGCTATTGTACGACTTCTTCCATATGCTGAATACTTCCCATGTGCGTCCTCCATCTAAATGCAGCGCTACAATTGTATATTCATATACAGCTGCCGAGCCAGCCAAACTAGATCCAGTTCAGAGGATTGCACTCATCACCGGCTACGAATGATGACTGTAGGCGACTAGTTTGCTCCCGGGAAACTACCGGAGCATATGTGACAATTTCATCTATATCAGTTGTATCATTAGGGGTTATATATATATATATATATATATATATATATATATATATATATATATATATATATATATATACTGACCATGGTCAGTATCATTCTGTGAAACCTGTTCCGATCTGTTTCTATAATGTTTTTATTGGTCGACATCATTTTTGTGCTACTTGGGTAGGAGCAATGTAGATGGCATTTTTACTCATTTCTACAGAAATCACCGATATTAATATCAGTGTGTTTATTCGTTATTTTTTTTACCACGCCAAGGACTCGAAGCTTTATTAAATCAGACTCGTTTATCGACTCTGTCCTCGGAAACACAAAAACGAAATGTTCCATCCCAGAGCACTTCATTTTTCATGCATTCTGTAGTTTTGACTCGGCACTTGAACAGTCTTTTCTCTTGCTGAACAATTTATCGTAATGAAAACTTTTAGCAGCTTTATGCGCGTAAAATACGTAGACATTGATATCCTTTCTTTTGTTGTTATCGTTCTCTCAGATTTCATAATAAACAAGTAGTATTGGCCTTAATCTACGGTTGCAATCAAAATAAGACACTTTCAAGTGTGAATATTTTAATACAAGGACACTTCAAGCCTTTAGTGTCTTCTGCTAGAAAAAGGTAAACGCATAAGTAGCATTTAGATGTCTATTTACGTTACAGAAGCACATCTAATGAGGTCACACTTTTCGTTAGTCACTGTTGTCTGTTAGTTGATAAACGGATAATGCTAAGATAACACTTGCAGAGAGACTCATGTTTCATGGGATGTTTGACTGTATTTCTTTAAGCGTTTTTATCGGAATATAGCGGTTTTCATTTATTCAGAATGTAACCAACTAAGTTGTCTACATATACATATAGGATACCGTTTTTCACAATTTTTTTGGGTTTCAGGAACAATCGGGAACAGATTCAAAAAAATTGGTGTGGAAAACGAGGAGGAAAACCGGCGACGTTATCGTCAACTCCTTTTTACATCGGGGAAGACTCTGGCAAACCATATATCCGGTGTGATTCTTTTTCATGAAACTTTCTACCACAAAGCGGACGACGGTGTTCGTCTTGTCGATCATCTGATACAGAATGGAATTATTCCTGGCATTAAAGTGGATAAAGGCGTTGTTCCGTTAGCTGGTTCAATAAACGAGTGCACTACTCAAGGTAAACAAGCACCCTTTGTTGTGGCTAAAGCTGGACGAAATATGATCGTTTTGTTACATAGGATTGATACTGACGCTTCAAGCCCGCTGCAGTGTTCTTATGTTTTTCTTGGTTTATGTCCTGCCGGTCTCACTACTTTACCTCAGATAATCTTTATTTCAAAAGTACGTTACACTGTTTATCGTATCGTTGTGACAAATCAATAAGTTTGCAAATTGTTATAGCCACTGAGTAAGTAAATGTAATGAACCCCACTCAGAAAGCCTAACACGTCCTACACGGCTAAGTCTGCTATATATATATATATATATATATATATATATATATATATATATATATATATATATATATATATATATATATGCTATCGACTTGAGTGGGGGCACAGTGTTCATACCATACCATGAGAACGATAGAAGTTGATTCATACGTAAGTCTAATAAGTCATTTCACGCGATAGGTAATACTTGAGTCAGTCTTTCCCTCAAGGAAAACGGTGTCTGAAAATTCTTGTCTACGACATACCCTGTATTAAAGTGGCATTTTGAAGCGTAAGCTGTAGCTTTCTGGTGAGAACCCTATTTTTTATTCTGTTGTTTCATGTTTATTGGCAGTAGAATGATCATCCTTGGTTTTGAATCAATAGATAGGCAGTTTATTCCGGTCGGTGACATGGCTAACAATAATTTCCATTACATACAGGATTGGATGGATTAGCTGAGCGTTGCTCTCAATATTACAAAGATGGTGCTCGATTTGCCAAATGGCGCTGTGTGCTTAAGATCAGTCAGACCACCCCATCTTATCAAGCTTTGATGGAAAATGCTAACGTGTTGGCGCGTTATGCATCCATTTGCCAGCAGGTGAGAACAACACTTGTTTCATCTGTTGGCGAATTTGCCCATTGCCATGAATATTGAGTAAGATTCATGTGTATAGCAACCGGTACATCCAAGTAAGCTTTCTTCTATGCCTAGATGTTCAACTCCTTGAGGTTTTAAACATCGGAAAAAGAGTCAGAAAATTCATTCTTTTGATTTCAGTCTGGTAATTTTATTGTTTTATTATGCTCTGTTGAACAAAACTTGCCCGTTTACATTGCGCGCACGTTTGATGACAGTGCACTAATTTGTTGTAATCATCACTATATGGTATGCGGCTGCGATGTGAAAAATGTACTTCAATAAGCTGTCTACTTATTCGAGTGATGATTAGGAATACACTTTTGTCTTAGTACTGAATTTAAAAATAGCTGATGATTTTGAAGTTTGCACATATACAACGAAAAGGTATAGTTTCTTTGATCCAGAAATACAGTCATCACTGAAAGGCGAACGACAGTGGAAAAACAATACTTAAAATTCAATCTCCTACTGCTCACACCCAAAAAAGACGCAATTCATTTCATAGACACATTGCAGACAACAATTGACTCTGCTGAATGGACCCAATTGCCTCTGCAAAGGAAAGTTGAGTCGATAAATGGAGGTAGGTAGCCTTTTAAGATACCACCGGAAGGTTCGGAGTTTTAGTAAATGGTATTCATTTCGGTGATTCACAAAAGCATCTCACTTTGTAGGACAGCTTTGACTAATCAGATTTGACAACTCTTTATTTAGTGAATGCATCTCTGTCTACATTTTAATCGTTTCACCTGTTGAAAATTCGAAGACGAGAGATCAGTGCATCGTTGAATTTCGGATCAGATTATTAAGTCAGAAGTTAACTTTGTGAACCTATTCTGGTTTTCGTGTCCTGACATTTGAGCAGTTCGAATGGGTGGTACTGGTTAGATTTCCGATGATTAAAAAAACTGCATGTCCTATGTGCTTCCTCCATTATACTGACGCTGGTTTATTCAGTGTTTTTTATCACCACGTGAGTACAAAAACAACTGCTGCTGCTATTGTAACTAATGCTGTGACCACAGTTTCTGTGACTGCTACTGCGAATACGGTTCCTGTTACTACTACTGCTACTAATACGATTACTAGTACGAATGATACTACGACTGCTGCTATGAAAAACTACTGTTGAAAATACTACTCGTTCTACTGCGGATACCACTACTGCTGTGATCATAGTTCCTGTTACTACTACGTCGAATATTGTTGTTGATGGTACTGCTGCTTTGGATACTACCATGACAACTGCTTCTAATGATGTGACTACTCTTACTACCATCGCTGGTAATGCTACGATTACTTTCACACATTGCGCGCCATGGATCTTGTTCCTTGGGGGAAGAAGAGGTGATGTTGTGTCTGACCAAAGTCTCTCAACCTACGCAGACAACCGATCAATATTCTTCTTATGAATGGACATGCACCGGATTTGCCTTGATCTTTAATCATGCTTTAGCGCCAGCAGTGTTGACTTATCGATTTTGTTGCTTACTGATTGGTCTTACTCTGTTGCGCGTGACAGCGCATGTAGTTTAGCTCTTTATGCCAACTCACTTGCTTGTTTGCCGCTTACTCGCCGGCTACGGCCGGGCTTTGTGTTTACGATCGTACAAATAAATGCATTACATGTTCTACCACTAACTACGGACAATACAATTTCATTCAACAAAAATTTTTGTTCCATGGAAGAATTATCGCTTACTCCTTTCTTCCCGTGCATCTCATTTCTCCCGTCTGGTTGTGAATGAAAGACAGGATCCGGATTTAATCTTAGTCAAAATTTAGGACCTAAGATAAGATTATCTGCATTGAGTTATATCGTTCTGATGGAGGTATTTTATTTGGTTCTCCACCTTCATCGCTAGAAAGGCTTTCTAAATAAGGGAACTGGTTATCCCTGCCGTAACATTTCAAACCTTCAGATTAGTTTTGTGCAGTGCCTCCAGGACACATTGAAAACTTAGTTTTGCTCTCAGCACAGTTTTTCTGTATATTTAGAATTTCGGACATCCCAGCATTTTGTCTTTGGGAGACTGGTATATAAATCCCTTTTATTTAGAAAACTGAGTGCACATTACCAGTCGGAATCCAAAATCATCTGTCGTATGCATGCTTCAGAGCCAGACATTTCACAAGTGCCAAGAGAAGCACGACAGTTTTACTCGTTCCGAGGTTTGCCTCATTTGCTTCAGGGGTTACTCTCTGTTAACATAATGGTTGTCAGTAAGAGATTCGGCATCCGAATCGGTTGGCGTAACGAGACTAAAAGTCACACAGGTTGTCAGCTGGTCACTTTGCCAACTAGTAGCGGCTGCAGGCATGGTTCTAGAGACCACTTCAACTTCCGTGTCGTCATCTGGTCAAACAAAGCTTGTTAATTTGTTTTCAAGTTTTTTGAGCTGTTCTTAGGTGAGGCCTTGAATGGCCATCACTGACGTCCTACTCACATTACTCCCTTATTTGCTTGGGTCTTTACTGGACCTTTTGATCTACTATTTCCACAGTATTGATAGTTGAATTCCGTTGAGATAACTGAACAAACGCCAGCATTCGGTGCCTAGTTGGTGATAGTTCAAGCCAGAAATTGAAGCTGTTTATCGATTCAGGTTTCCTATTATTGGCGTTTTAAGGATGATTCTTGATCTTTATGCATGCTGTCTTTACGCTTCACATAATTCAAGCGATAACATTCCTGTTAAGCCGTAAAATGCATCTTATTTGAAGTCACATTCACATGAACAAATCTTTAGAATGGACTGGTACCTATTGTGGAGCCCGAAGTGTTGCCTGACGGTGATCACGATCTAGCTGTAGCTCAAAAGGCTACCGAGCAGGTGCTGGCATTCACTTACAAGGCACTGATGGATCATCATGTCTACTTGGAAGGCACACTACTCAAACCAAACATGGTCACACCGGGCCAGGCATGTACCAAACGAGCTTCGCCTGAAGAAGTAAGTCAACATTGGAAATATATCTTGAATTCTGTTTTGCAACCAAAACTAGTCCGGTAGCCAATGCAACCAAGTAGTTTGTTTATAGTAGTATTGTTAAGAACTATTTTGTTAGCATCTTTCAAATTTTATCCAGCAATGCATAAGGGACGCTTCAACCTCAATTGATAAAGTCAAGCGCAGCAGTACTACGTGTAATATTAATTCGCATTATTGCGTTTGTCGATATATAAATGAACCGATGTTTTTCTAAAGTGAAGCCATTCTACTTTACATGAAACTGGTTTAATGTCAAGATCTTGTGCGATTGCACATGCGCATACCTAGTATTTTGATGACCTTGAAAACGGAGCTTTATTTCTCCTGACAATTTTTTTTGTTTTGACCGATGAGCCTTTCCGAATATAAATATTCCACTAAATTTAATATTACCAGTAAATATAGTTGTAGCTATAAAATGTTCACTGGTCTAAAGGCGAATATTATGTCTGTAACAGAACATGAAAAAGCAGGGGGAATTTTAATAAGCACATAGCACCGCATTTGTACCATTCGCTTTGTTTCTGTTCCATAGCTCTTGGCGTGTGTACCCAGGTTCAATCCACAGCCCTCGGGTCCTAACTGAGTATTAAAATGCGCCAGATGAAATCGACGGCAACACCAGGCTTCGCAGTGTTGTGCTGAAGTGTTTTGGGACTAAACTATTCAACAATATTGGATTAGAAGTTCGACAAGGACTTCGAGGTAAAAGGCGCAGTAACTTATTAGTTATTTGCCGTGGGATTAGACGAACCCACAGTACAAGGAAAAAACCGATTGAAAGCCGTTCAGTAGGCTTTATTCAACAAAATCTGACGCACGAGAGCTGGAAGTAGAACAAACAGAATGACAATTAGGGGCAATATAAAAGCATCGTTTCATGGGACATTCTGTCTGATTGGTTTGATTGAATTCAGAAGAGTTTTAAAGTGAGATCGCAGAGGTTATCTGGTCGTGTTCTGTGTTGCTGAGTGTGAAAAGATGACGGATCTGCGGTAAAAGGAGTATCTGTTTGTGTTGTTTAGCCATCATTTAGTGTAGGACAATGTGAGTCAGGCCTGTTATCGATGAGCGAAATCTGGGCGTTTTCAACGAGGTACTCGTCTCTTTGGAGGTGTTTATTGATGTCAGATTACGAAGTGAGGCCATCTTTGTTCCCGTCGGGGAACTGAACTACTGTGTACTGAGGGTTGCATTACACCGACTGCACTTCTACCAATTCGTCGAACTGTGTTTGCCTCACATTACTGCGGAGAAATACATGACTGGGTGTAGCAAGCCTGCTAGATAATGATTTCCCTGAAGATGAGTTCCGGTTGTAAATGGACAGTCGCGCGCAGGGAGTGGCATTCGTGACGGTGCATAACGGAGGGCGAACTGAGTGAAGGATGTCTAACAGTACAACATACCAATGAGAGAAAGTCAGACGCTTGGACTTTAAGGTGAGCTTAATTACCCTTCAAATGACTCCGTTCGTCCTTTCAATCTGCTCGGTAACTCGTGGATTATGGGGGTTTATTCCATTAACCAAGATATCTTTGCCGTTGAGAAACTGTCGCAGTTCCTGTGACATCAAAGACGAACCACTTTCGGCGCGGATGTAAATAGGGTCTCCAAAGATCCCCAAAAAGCTGACAAAACAGTCGGTTACGGCAGTGGAGGTCATATCCGTGCACGCGAACGTAAACTGGAACCGAGAATATTCATTCATCATAGCCAACTGGTATTTTTTGTTTGATACCGATGCCAAAGGCCCCTTGAAGTTCACGTTCAACCTCTCAAACGGATGTGTAGCTTTACCAAGCGTTCCTAAAAATCGATGAAGTTTAGATTTCACTTCGGCGCATACATTACATCATGTTGTCATCTATCGTACTTCCTGCTCTGAAAAATGTAAATTCCGAAAACGAGCAAAATGGAGCATTCTGATAACTCTGGGATGGCTGTTAGGACGTCGCAAAACAGACCTTTCCCCGAAACAACCTACTAATCAGTACGAGCATGTCAGGCCGGATCGAATAATCAATAATCAATAAACCGCCAGATCACACAAGGCTTGACCTCTTTTTGCTGATCGAGCAGTTATCTGCAGCCCAAGGCAGATCGGGTCGGTGATCAATAATAAATCCGGCCGACATTTCATCAACCTAATTGGCTCTACAAGACGTGAATCTCACTGGATGCCCGAATTTGGGAATGCCTCATTTTTGTTTTAAATACCGCGTTGCTAATTTCTGTAAACACACTCGTTTGGCGTGTTGTGCTGCCGTTTTTTGACTTGTCATTACAAACCGGAGCGATAAGATTTGCGAGTGGAGGTCAAGTGCACCGGTCATCCATAAAAAGCGCAGAAAAGAACTCGTACTTCGCAACAGTGGCACAGTGAATCATGAAGTAGGGCGCGTTAGGGTACAATAAACTCACTCGCTCAGTGGTTGAAAACATTCGAGGATATGGCTGTGTCACGATCAGTGGTGCTGTTTCATTCTCAAGCTTCTTTTTATCGGATTTGCGGCACTATTCGTAGTTGTCATTTTTTAGTCTCTTGTTATTTTTTTTCTTTATATCCGATTGAGGCTCCCGCTGAGAGATGGCAATCAAAACCGCTGCAACCTGTGTATGGTTAATGCTTGTTTAACCTGAACTGATGAGGACTCAACACATTGAACGACTTAGTGCAACAGATGCGTGATAATGCATCGGTGGCTAGGTTATCCTTCCCACGTCGATGCATCTCGCGAACGATGTAACACAACAGCTGGGCACCCCACCGTTGAATCTTGTCACTCTCTGTTCCGCTGATGTGGTTAAGCTCGATCATGAACGCGACAAATCTCTGATCAGTGGTGGCAATAAAACGGGTACCAAGAAGACAGTGGCGCCACTTCCAAAATGAATCGATGACAGTATGTGCCGCTTTTTCAGCGGCTGAATAATGCTGTTCGTTAGGAGTGGGTTTTCGTAAGAAGAAGGTAACTGACCGTCCATTCTGAGTGAGCGTCACAGCGATAGCAACATCGGAAGCGACAGTTTCCAAGATTAAAGGAACGGTATCGCCGACGGAAATGACAACAGACTGTTTTATTTCCTTTTCGATATTCTCAAAAGACGGCGAATTTTAGACAGGTAAGGATAACAATGCTTATGAGCGAGTGAGTGGATATTTTAAAAGGAATGGGAAATCCACGACGAGCAGCAGGCAAACAACTCCACAATCCGCTGCCGAGACTTCAGATTTGTGATCACGGGCAGGCTTTTTAATGGTTGCAGTCGATCTGGGTCGAGACGTACGGTCTTGTTGCAGACCTCGAGCCCAAGCAGTCTTATTGTCCTTGGACGAATCGCACTCTTAGACTCGTTGAATGTCAAACGGTACTATTGTGTGACCTCGTAACTTTTTTTTAAATTTGTGTCATGTATTTTCTCGACGGTTTCACAAACCGTTGTGCTCTCATTGTAAATGAAGGTCCGATCCAAGTTCTCATCTTGCATTATCGTATAAACTATTTTCTAAAGATACGCGACTACATTTGCTACCTGGAATGGTATACTGCAGAACTGATATAAATTACCCTAGGTTTGGGGGGTGGTCAATTTCCGGTCACTTGCTTTGACAGTGATAGTGATAGGTGCTATCCAGGTCCAGGGTGCAGGGTGCTATACACAGAGCATTGTGAAACTTGGTTGTTTAAATTACATATCGTAGGGAGAGCAGCTAGGTTTTACTCTAGTTTACGACCATGCGAAATTTGTGGTTCTCGCCTGTAATCCTATTATGACTCACGGGTTCTTTTCTACGGCCTTAATGGAAACCTGCACACACGATCTTAGCTTGCGACTTCAATCGCTCCGGCCCGTTGTGGAAAACTAGAAGACAAAACCTGTGTTCACAGAAATTACTATGTGATATTTAAAGCGAAAATTGGACGTTCTCGAACTCGGGCGTCCAGTTAGATCCAAGCCTTGTTAGGCCGATTAGTTTTATAAAAGCATTTTCCGGACTGATCATTGATCCGTTGACCCGATTTGCATCGAGCTGTAGATGATTGCACGATCGGCAAAGGGGGCTCCGTCTTGAGTAATCCGATAAATTATTGATTATTGATTATTCACTCTGGCCTGACACGTTTGAGTTGGACTAATGGCTTGCTTATAAAAAGTTTTTTTGGTTTCAACTCTCCAACAAATCCCAGTACTTGTACTCGTCAAGGCGATACAAACGGTTTAGTTTTACCGTCCTGTAGGAGCCTATAAACTTCCAATCGAATAGGTTTCTGATCTGCCTCTGAGTTACGCCATGATGTCGCAGTGATTGGTCTAAAGCTCTCTGCGTCATTTTTAAATAACAATGGCGGCCCAACATCGACATTTAACAACTGACATAAACAAAACGGGGCTTGGTCACCTTAAAGCGGAATCTGAACAGATCAGTGCAGTTTGAGGAAGTCATGTCCTAACAGCACATTGGAGCAAACGTTAAGTAGGACCTAAAGTTTGATGTGAGTGTGGTGACGATTTTTGTGATGTGGGATGACAAAACAGTGACCGTCTGTGAAGCTCGCTAAATATGTCGCAGCCATTGAGATTCCACAGTGTGATCTTGTAATATGCCAGTTATACGTCTCGACGACCGACGCCGTGATGTAGTTTTCACATCTCCAGGTATCCACGAGTGCCTTTATTGCGATACAGTTTATAGAAAATTCTGTGATCGCCTGAGAAAGGCCACTAGGTGCTTCCCCAATGGTCATTGGTGATAGAAAGGTGGTGCGTTTGAAGCAGCAGCATGTTTTCTGATATCCTTTGCCACATACTTTGCAAATAGCCTCTCGAGCGGGACATACAGATCAGCCATTTTTATTAAACCCACAAAAGTAACACTTATGGTTCCACGTTGCAGCAGAAGCGACAGGAATACTTTCAGTGGAGACATCATCTTTGCCAGGGATCTGGACAGGCTCCAAAGCATTGGTTGTGAATGCGCTGTAGAGGTTTTCTGATTGGCGCAACTGCAAATGACAGTTGGCCGTTTAAAGGGACCGCGCCTGTTCGAAAGCAGTACGTAGGCGGAGTGGAACACTCTCAAAAAGAAGTTGGTATATCGCTTTAGAAAGAAGTTCAGTTATGAGAGCGTCTCGAATGACCTCCTCTGGTCTTTCTCCACCGTTACGGATCTGAAGGTACAGTCCTGGGTCAATTACTTCAGCTTCTGTTAAAACTGATCCAGACTTTCGTCAGTCTGTTTCCGACTCTTTGCCAATAGATTGCCATCAAAAATCTCATTCTTTGGTTTGATGTAATGATTTCTGAGTGCCCCGATGGCTGATTCATAATTGTGACGTTTTTTAATATAGTCGTAGACATTTTGGGACGCGTAATTAGCAAGAGTTCGTAGCTTATCAAGCTAAAAAGATTCTGTACCATCCAGAAAGTAACCGAATGTGCCAAACCGGTGAGTCCACTGTTGGGGTGTGTTTGGATAGTTAGGATCGTCATCATCCGTCCAGGATGATTTACTTGACAAAAATATGACGCATGACTGTTGGAAACAGAAAAACAGAGTGACGATTAGGGGCAATATAAAAGTATCATTTTATAGTACATCGTTAGACAAATTTTATAATGGGAAGCAAAAGACATTCGAGGTGAAATACCGCTTTCGAATGTGGGCGGATGTAGATGATTTCTATTTCGATCATGGGACATTTGTCGTGAAACCAGATTGGGACTCCCCTTCAAATTGCAGCAGTGGACGAAACAGTTTTTGAGATAAGTCTCGGCCGTTGGTGAAAAACGCAGCCAAAGAGATGAATAAAAAACGAATCATGCGATATCAGGTTAGTTGTTATCAAAGTTTAATACTGGTAAAATGAAAACATTTTTCTGATTCAGCTGATCACTCCACCGGTTTAGGTGTCAGCTAGTGGAATATTGAATAATGAACCCCAAAACCAAGCATCGGCTTGTGGAAGATATTCTACGATGGGGTTCAGTCTGACGTCTAGCCCGTCGCGGTGCTTTCTGTTAAGATTGGGATTGGCCCGTCAAGGTGCTACCACGCATCAAATGTAGCTGATGAGTATTACTGTCCTGAGAATAGGTATAGTTATTACATTTCCCAGGTACTACCACATTAGGAATTTGGTTTAGATCAGTCGCCAGCTTTAAATTTGCTCGCTGAGGTATTGTTTTGTATTGTATTATGTTGCGTTGTCTTGGGGACTTCTGCAAGTTAAGAAACCCACAGTTTCGTGAAAAAAATGTAAAGAAACCGATGTGGATCACTTTGGAATAATTTTAAAAAAATGTGCTGGTTAAGAACTGGCTCAGTCATCGAAGTTTATGCGAATCTTCACTGGGATTTTCACCTTGTCAAACGGAACGCGAACTTAATAAGACAATGTAGAGATGCAGTAGATATTTATGCGGAGGAGACGGGTCTGAGTTTGGAACGTGCAGAGGGATGCAAAGGACATGCAGCTAGGGGATGGGTTGGGTTAGATCCGTAATAATCTTCATTGGAAAGTTTTCACAGATAATAACATGTAGATCACGGACTTTGGTCATAATATAGCCTATGGTGATCAAGGAAACACAACTGGCAATAGTCACAGCATGGTGTATTGTAAAGTAAGCTTTGGAGAACATATTGTTGGACGAAAGAAATAACATCAGCTTACCTGGCACCGAACACAGCCTCAAGAGTTCAATATGGCTGGGGCATATGTTACTCATGTTCACCGATAGACTTCCTCGGCGTACGCTGTTCTTCGAAACGGGTAGTGTTTTGAAGGTAGGTCAGGTTGTTCAGTTCATCACGTGGCAAAATGAATGAAAACCTTGACCAGTGGATGTGACCTAGTAGGACGTGTGAGGCTTCCGAGTTGAGCTCCACGAGACCCGCCTACCATATGGTTGGAAGCGATAGATGATATGGCTAGGTGTAGGGGCCAGTGGCGTAGTTGCATTCGGTTTCTTTCTTCGTCTTCGTGATCTCCGTCTATCGCTTTGCTTTCGACTGTTTTTCACATTATGCATGTATTTATTTTACCCTTGGCTCCCCGAAGCTGTGAGGTAGCAGCAACGCCAGAGCAGAGAAGTGGGAAGTCGGCGACTGAAAGAGCTGAACTGAACTGAAAACGGGAACAGAGTTAAATATCGGTTTATCGTCGAGGTAAGGGGAGTGAAATACAGTACAAGTACGCTGGAAACATTTTGAAGTGTTGATATTTAGGTGGGAATAGGATGGAAGTTCGGAATATAACAAGTTCTCAGAAAAAGTTGAAGTCATATTGATTGGAGATGAACTGGTGGAGCATCAGGTCATCGGCGCACAAAACGTGTTGTAGGTGGTGCAATAGATAAGTCGCTAATACGCGTAGTAAAGGGAGCAACATCATGAAGAGCAACAGAGTTTTTCCACCCAAACTCACCCATTTTATACGCTGAGTTCTTAAAGGAAAGTCTTTCGACCATGAAAGTATCAAAGTGAAACAGTCAAGAGAATTCAGCTTTTTGAGGAGATGAGAAGGGAAACGGAGTGAAAGGCAGACCAGTAGCCAAAAACGATGCAACCTGCTCATCACGGATCTATTCAAGCTGTTCGAAATGAAATGGCAAACTCACGGGGATCCCTGGGAACAAAAGAAGAGGGGTGCAGTCGGTTGGGGATAGCGTGCCCGTTCAACTGGAGCGCAGAGGAGGTAATGGTGGTGGGATGAAAACAATTCGAAAAGATGTTAGAGTGGTTTTCACATTTTAGCACAAGCCAGACGCAGCTAAAGTGAACCGAAGCAGAGTGTGATTAGACAGGGCTGTGAAAAGTAGCGCTGTAAGACTATTTGGTCAGGGGAAATGTTCAAATGCAAAGCTGTGGATTTTGTTGGGTAAATCTTATCAAACGTATCGGTTAGGATAACAAAACCCAGTTTGTTATGAAAAGTACATCACGGTATTTAACCATCGTGATCTGTGGCCAAACTACATTCAGATTCTTTTTTTTACCCGTTTTCATTTTTCTAAACAACTGGTGTTGAAAAGCAACAGCCCAAGTTGAAGCACTTACTTGGTTCACATTTACTCAAACTAATGTAATACTGAATTGTCCTTTATCTATAGTGTAACATTACTGTGGACTCAGATCACCATTCGGAATAACGTAGAGTATAAGGAATAAGGGAAAAATGATTGCTAATGTAATGAACTTGATAAGTTACATCTCGTTTATGCAGTATGGTTTGCTTGTAGAATTTAAAAAAGACCTTAAGAGATGCTAATGGAATCTCAGATGACTATGCCGTGGTCATGTGGGTAAGTAGATATTCAGTCTATGAAGCGGTAACCTGAAATAAGAATTATATGAATTTCTGTTTGTATGGGTTAAATCACCAGTAAGATGCTTCCTTTGTTGGAATAAAAAGGCATCACAACAACAAATAATGTGCCGTTTAACGAAATCGTTCAGATGTAGCCTATGAAACCGTCTCACATTTCACGCGAAAGTTTATGAAACTCTCATGCAGAATTGAGTATCTGATGTTCATCTTTACTCAGATGCATCAGTAGTGCATCATATGCAACTGATTGCCATATGAGGAATTACATTTGAGAAATTCAGCCCGAATAATTCACTTTTGCCACTGAAGGTGGTCTCAACCAGCATACTTCTAACCGGTGGTGCTCGCCATCAAACCAAACTTTGGTTTGAGAGACATTAAAGCAACCTGTCCTGATATGTTTACAGATTGCATTGGCTACAGTCACCGCCTTACAACGTACAGTTCCAGCCGCCGTTCCGGGAATAACATTCCTCTCGGGTGGCCAGTCAGAAGAAGAAGCAGCTGTAAATCTATGCGCTATAAACAAAGTGGCTGGTAAAAAGCCGTGGAAGTTGACTTTCAGTTATGGGCGTGCTCTTCAGGCATCCGTTTTGGCTGCTTGGCAAGGAAAACCCGAAAACGTGGCTAAAGCTCAAGAAGCATTACTCAAACAAGCCCAAGTGAGTGATGTTATGCTCTGTTTTTTTTGTAACTCAGGCGTTGACTCTGTGCAACAGTTCGTGCACTTTCTTATGAATTCTGATAGAATGTCATTTTTATGAAAATCTGGTTCGACACAATTACATTTATTTACGTGTTGCTCAAAGTCCCTCTCTGATAGAAACCTGACTTCATTATAATCCCAAGGTGGATATACGGTGGTTATTTTATCCCCTCCCTAATCAATACATTTGGTAAATCACATTTTCGAAATGATACAATGTACTGTTTCAGAGAACTAGCAGTTTTGATCATAATACTTGAGGTGATTAACCATGCGTGTTTGAAATGAAGCTGCGAGAGTAGTCTGCTGAGTGGGACGGAGTGAAAGTGTTATTGTCGCAGTTCTGACTGAGAATCATGAAATTTCACAACTGAGAGACATCCGGTTGTCTGACAAGCGTCGAATGTACACAATGGCGGTCAGATGCGTTCCTTAATGCAGCTCAGAAACATGGCCATTGAGAGTAGAATGTCGGCGAAGACTATCAGTGTTTGAGCACAGATATCTCCGTTGTATTGCTCGAATATGGTGGGACTATCGTGTTAGTAATGCTGAGCTAAGACGTGGGATGTTGGGATCCAGAGTTCATTAAGTTGAACAAGTACTGGATCAAAACAGATTAAGATGATTGGGACATGTTGTACGCATGTCGACCAATGAATTTCCTCAGGGTAAGCTGTTCTCCGAATCAGGTGATGGCTGGAAGAAAGGTAGAGGTAGTGTGAGACTTCCAGATTGGGATCCATGCGACCAACATACCAGATGATTGGAAACAATAGATGATTTGGTTAGGTGTGGAGCCATTGATATAGTTGCATTCGGTCTCTTTCTTAGTCTTAGTGATTTCCGCCTATTACTTTGTTTTCGGTTCTTTTCACTTTGTGCTTCTATTCATTTTGCTCTCGACTGGACATTGTGGGGAGTTAGTGACGAATACGAAAACCAGAGCACAGATGTGCTGGTCTATTGGATGAATGAACCGAAATGAAGTGAACTGAGCTGAAGTGAATTGAACTGAACTGAACTGAATTGAGCTGAACAGAACTGAAATGAAGTGTACTGATCAGAACTGAACCGAACATTGTATGCGCTTCCTGAAAATGGTCAAAATATTGGAAACACACCTAAATAACCAACAAACTGGAAAATACTGGGGCAAAGGTGTACCGAGTACCCATTCATGTCATACTAGTCATATATGAAATGCATTTTAAAGATGCTTGATATGAATTGTATAATTGAGCCTTGAAAGAATTCGAGTGTAATTTTATCAGAATTGGAGTAATCCAAAACAGCTTTACCTTGTCCATGAAACCCGGGAACACCTACTTTGGTGTTTTAAACTGTTGTGATGAACTGCTCAGTTTTGTGTTTCGCAATCAATAACTTTAATCAATTAATTAACATTCTATCAAAGTTATGCATGTATCCTCATCACACTTTCACAGGTTTGTGGAGAGGCTTCTCTGGGCAAGTACCATGGAGGCCTAAAAGGAGCAGCTGGTGATCAGTCACTGTTTGTGGCAAGTCATGCTTACTAGAATGCCGAATCAAACGGATGCCACTGGAGTCGGTGTATGATCAAAAGCTCGTATCCCTTCTTAAATGTGGAATAGTTACCATTGATACTTTCTATTCACAAAAAGACCCCTACGACATTTGGCTTCATGGATTCGTAGGTTCCCGACCTGATGATCACAATCAAAATTCTGCCATTGCTAATTTTTTAGTAATAAATTTCAACTCATTCAAACAGTCTTCTGGTTTGTGTCCGTTGCATTTCACGAGGCCAGTTCATTCTTGCTGGATACGGGTTACAATCAAGCACTAAGGAGAGACTACAAAATCTGTTGTTCATTGTTTGGACAAATAATGCCGTGCCAATAGAAGCAACGGGGAATTTGATTTGTATGTGGAATGATTGATTCATCATGCAGTATGAACGAGCAAGGTCCGCATACTGAAACGTGCTTCACGAAAATGAATCAGTATGTTTGCTGGTAATCAGCTTCCCACGAAATCTTTTCATGGTATGTTGTGAGAGTGATACGAATTCTCACATATTCGAAGCCGTACTCGTTCCCGAAACATGCAAAGACGATCAATATCAGAAACACTTCCGAAAGTGTTTTATCTTTGTGGTGCATTTGGTCTGATTATTATTATTGCCACGAAATGAATTATCATGAGAAATATACATGAGAACCGCCACTGAGAAATCATGTTTCCTCCCATTTGTGGTCTCACCAGTGGTGAATGATCGTCGGGCTTTTAGTCGACCGTGTAAACTTGTCATGCGAGGAACCAATGGGCCACTAGATTAACTGAGCGAAGTATTTTTCGTCTGTCTAACTAGAGCGCTACGCGGCAAAACATCCATCGCTTATTGTACTTTGAAACTCATTTGGCAACCTATTGAAACCAACGATCGTCATGTGGATGAGAGAGAAGACGAGTGCTAGGACTGAATGCGTAGTATTGATGACTGGTTGGGCGCTCATGATGCAGACAGTTTCGCATAATTCGTGCCAAAGTATGTCAAGTGTGTATCGATCTTCTGTTGCGGCATGAATAAAAACCTGATGATGGGCATCGAAATGTCTGACGTCGTGAGCAGACCTTCCGACACCATCACGATATCATTTTGCAACAGTTTCATACTTTTTCGAACAGCAAAGAGAAAACCAACTCGGTCAATGTCGAGTAAGAGTCAGACGGTATTTGTTGAGTAGATACGCTGTTTTGACCTATTTCGAGGCTGTGTTGAAACGAGGAGTACAAGATCTATTAACTTTCACTACTGAAGTCTGTTTGTTTTGGGTGTCTGGTAGGAGTAGCATCTGCGAGTTGGTAGACTGTCGTGCCCTTGGGGTGTGTTCCACTTGTTTGGTCTCGATCAGATACCGAGCTCCTATCTGTGGCTGCCCGAAGTTAAAGCATGCACTAGCGATTCCATCCGGGCAGCCGCTATACAGTTGGGATAAACCAGATTGAGAATAACCGAGGTCCAAGAGTCTCGGCGAGACCGGGTTCGCTCTTCGAAGACAGTTACCTTTAAATTGGTGAACGAGATTTGCTGTGTAATCCAACGACTGTGAAGAAAATCTGTCGAACTAACAGAGCTTGATAGATCCTTGGGTTGGATTCGATTCAATTGAATGGGGAACAAGCTCCTAGGGATCCAGCCGGAGCCATGCATCAGCAAGCTGCTGCCTTGAAACCCATACTTGGTTGTGCAAAGGCTAGAGGTGCACCCAAGTGACGCTGGGGAAGTCTCTTGTACGAAACACCCATGAAATTTCATGGTCATGTCACTTACACACTCTGTTATCCATGCTACGGCGTCAGCTAGCATTCTCAGCCTGTACGACATCCATGAGGTCGATTTATTCTCTCCAAGGAGCTAGTCTCAATGAGGTAAAGTGAAGTTAGTTTCTCATCCCGCTTTGAATGTTTGAGTGGCCTTCACATTAGGAAGAGCTCTCCAAGTACAAAAGATTAGGGAGGCAGGGAACAGTTCCATCTAATATTTATTGTCGAATGGTTCAGTTTGTGATGCACATGTTGTCGCTTTTATTCTCTCGTAAGTGGAGTAATACTCCATATATAAATAAATCGTGAATTACCACTTGTCACGAAAACCTACTGAATTGTAGCCTAATTTATTCCAAGGACGATAAGTTTGGTTTTTCTGAATACAATTGATTCTGTTGCTCCAGGTTGCTAACCTCACACGTGTGTGTGCAGTTCTGATTCATCCTTTTTCTGACAGTGTGGGTATACGAAGTAGATTCGAATTCCAATATTTGCTATGTCAGTGAGTGGCAGAAATTCCATCAAACAATGGCACTATAGTTCAGCATGAACGGGTCTTTCCAAACCGATGAACTAGATCGTTTTGGGTATAGGTGTTGTTGTTTGGAGTTCACGCCCAAGCGTGTGTATTTCGATAATTCGGGCCGAACCCAACTAACCACATCAGCCGGGACATTTCTAATCAAATCAGCTCAGAGAAGACTCAAGTGGACTGGACACACGTGTCGTTGTCTGTTTGTATGATAAATTTCACCGTTCCGTTTTCCGACACTTTATACTTGCTTCGGAAGGCAGGTGCAATAGAAGTCACAAACCGGAGATCGTGTACCAACGCCGTTCCTGAGAAACAGCCAACGGAGCACTGGAGGATGCAGTACACTACACCCATGCATCCAGGTACTCCCTGTGTCCCTTTACTACGAGCTGTTTCCTCACCGGACTTGCATTCTGTCATCGTAAATCGTCAATGAACAATGCAAAGTTATATCTAATTAGAAGCAGTTCCATCTAACAAATTCATATCGGAATATTATCACTGAGAATCTGTGTGGATGGATTAAGCATACTAGCTTGGTTATTGCATGTAAACTGCAACCACATACGGCATTCTAACGTAACCGCGTTTCTTCCCTGGGGCCGGAAATACAATGCTGTGAATACATATGAATGACTGCGGGAGGGGAGGAGGGGGGAGGGAAGAGGGTTGGGGGATAAATTGTAAGCAGTTCATATATCGAGGATTGTTCATTGTGCTTTGAGGGGCCTTACTATTGGTAGTAGAGTGGAGACCCAATGATCTGGCGTCAAGCCATCTATGATAGTGAATTTCTTGTTATTTATTGTTTTACCTGACTGTTCGGAAACCCGTGTTTGCACAGGCTAGTTTTGTGCCTTACGTATTATTCACAGGATGAAATTTGTTTTTCTAGCTTTATTTATTAGTTCATATTCAGCTCACATGGCCTACTTATTCATGTTTTATGAACAGAGTGAGAAAGACAGTGATTGGTGGTGTTCGATTTGTTCCCTGATTCTCGGTGACGTTGCAAACGAACAGTATTAGGTGCAGTGGAGTAATAATGGTAATGGTAGTAGTATTACAGATAACCTGACCTTATTTTTATTTATAATATGGTAAAGATGGTACAACAGAAGGTTGCACCCAATCAGAGGTTATCAATTGGGAGGAGACGGAATTGAATCCCGAGTCCACAATGTCTAAATTTTACCAGTTTCAGAATAGAAAACCAATTTTTATTTATAGTAAATTTTCAATTGAGTTGTAGGAGATTAGATTTGTATATAATATGATTCATCATGCAGCTTGAACGCTCAACTCACCATTGAAAAACATGGCAGCACTGTACAGCTGTTTCATCCTAGTGACTTATTGATAAGTGATAGTATTGCCAATCGGTTCGCTATCAGGCCAGACCTAATGCAGCTCCATGTGATTTGCTCCTGCAATAATTCGCTTTTTATTACAAACTTTTGCAAAAGTGCAGTGGAAGTGGTATGCCCCATAGACACAGAGGCCCACTACACCATCACGGATAACCTGCCACCGGACCGTGGTACTTGGAGTGACGGAGGAGCATATAACGTCCCAATACGTCAGAGGTGTTAACGAGCCGGAAGAAAGTGGGGATTACTATCTACTACCAAAGTGACCGTTGGTTGTAAGAATTGGAACCTCCGATCTCTGAGGTTGTAATCGAAGACTGTAAGCCATTCACGAACAGCAAAGATTGTTTTATTTCACATTACTTATTTTCGACCATAAACGAAGCTGATTTTATCAGGTGATCAGAATTCCAGACCCACAATGTGACCCAGTTATTCCTGCCTAAACATGCGAAAAAAGTGAGCTTGACTTCCTAACGGTCTCTATAACATGTGACGTCCGAATCAGAGACTGTGCATTTGAGGTCCCACAATTGTGGCAGCTTGTATTTGAACGTACGGTGCCGTGTCTAGGCACGATATAACTGCCATGAAAACGTGACTAAGATGTATCCAGTAGAGATGATTAATCAATTTTTGATAACATTCGACTGGAAGCTATACGTCATATTCCCACGTGACTTTTGATCACAATCCTTCATAGTGCACCTAACATAACCTTTTTGACAATAGAACAACCGTACGTGTGTAGTGATTCTGCGGATATCACACGTGATACTATCAAGTACAGTTTTGTGGCTAAATGCGCTGAGGAGCTTCAACGACTCAGGATCGTCGAAGACATGCACAGTAAAAGCTGGCTGTGGTTAGTCAACCTGTAATTTGCCAATTATTTTCTCTGATTCAACATATTTATGCAAACCTCTTGTGTAATTCAGTTAACGTGCTATTCTGCTGTCTTAATTCTCTTACTACTTTGATTTGCGTAGTTCAGGATGGGAGCGATTTCAATACATCCCATCAGTTCGCGTATTGTGAGTACTACAACTTGATGTTTATATGTTTGTAGTAGAAACAATAATTTGATCTTAACGTTACAAAATAATCATTGACACTACCTTATGTAAACCACTGATCAACTAACTGTACGTGATATTAACTGTCACGTTCTTTGCATTGTATAATACACCGTTCTATCGAGACAAAAATGAAGCATTCATGATAACGCTTTGAAAATGTGTCGGATAGGATCAGTTTATGGGACTGATAATGAATGTGTTAGGTGTGGTTATAGACAATGTGGCGCAAAATAGAAATACATTTGTGGCCTGGATAAGAGTGCGCCCTCAAAGGCTTTCAGGGAGATTTGTATATGACAGATAGTTTATAATACTAGTCTACCACACCCATTTCTAGGATCTGGTTTGTGTATTTTTCTCAAAAAGTGTATGCCAGTAATCATTCAGTACACCTGCTGAACAGACGGAAAGCACACGGATATCAGCTGCCTCATATGTTTCAAAAGTCACGGAACAGACATAATACAGTTGGACAACTGAGTAATATGATTCTCCTACTAAATAACAGAATACCTACAACGTGGCCCCATAGCTATATTGATGGAGATCAAGCGGTACCACAGAGGGAGTGCGTTTCGAATCGTCGGAGGCCGATGGTATTCATAAGTACGATCACTTTCATAGTTGCACAAATCCGTAAAACTGAACACCATCAAACAATTGGTACCCATGTTAGTCTGCAACTCAGTTAAAGCGAATTGGCATATTTTTGACAGAAAAACGGAAAAATGAGACGGGAAATAAGATTTTTAGTGGTCGAGTTGTGCAAGGGAACGAGGATGCTTGTTGGTATGATACCAACCTCAGAACAACTCATGATAGTTCATGATGTGTAGCCGTGAACATGTACCAAGAAGATTACTATAATGAATTCCGATCGAAGGTATAAAGTAAGATAGTTGTTTTGCAGAACAGATTGAGGCTAACCTGAAATGCGCTCCCTAGCTATCAAACGATCAATGCATGAGGAGATGATCATTGAAAAACAAGGGGTCAACCTTAATCTTATGCGAGAAGATACTGTATCCCCCCTCCCCCCTGCTCCGAGAGCGTACCCCCGAAGATCGGTCACCCCCTCAGTGTGAACACAATGTCCTAATCCCGAGTGATTCTACCACTGAAATGTCTGAATAGCGAATACCTTCGAGCGAATACAGCCATGGGTTACGTGCCTACACACCGATAGAAAATATCACTTGATCGCGTGCTAAAGCAGGCTCCTAAGCTCTTCTTCTGTGACAAATGTCAAGTGTTGCACTGAGTTATGCATATGTGAACATCATAAGCTCTTCAGGTAGTTTACGAAAGGTCATTTGGCATCTTTTGACAAGTGTCAGTGAATATTCAGGAATTCCGCGTATACTGTGTTGCGCTGTACGAGTTCAGCTGATTGCGACAACCATAATTAACTGTCGTGTGGGCAATTGGAAATGTACTTTTGGTGTTTTATCTCATAGCCGGCAAGCGTGCTGAGTTCACTCAATGTGATCACTTCATGTTTCACATCATTGTAGTAAAACTCACATGCGCTCGTGATAGAATGTTGAATGAGAATGACATAGTTGAGCATCGTTGATAAAATAAAGGTTATTAATTTACACAAAAGTGGAGTATCTGTGACGAGGATTGACTCCCACCCAATTTGGTGTATGGAGAATGCAATTTCACGTGACTGTGTGAATTGAGGCCATCATGAAAACTAGTTTGGACCAAGGAACTTCAAGTCAGCGAGAAAGCTTGCATTCGAGTCTCGGTTGCTTCAGTGATGTCAAGAGCACTGCGCATGAGTGGTTTCTCTCTGCCTGTAGGAATCATCTGCCGGTAACACGATTTTTCGTAAAGCGGAATCAATGATCAATCAATGATCTCAGCTATGTACAGCGTTCACGTGGCACCGTAGACCGGGCATATACTGCAGCAATTGCACAAGTTCTATTTACGGCTGCGAACAACGTGATAGTTACAGTTAGGTAGCAAGTAGATCATCGATATTCGAGCATGGAAGCGTTGTTCGAATATGGTTGGAATATGGTCTGTAATTGTGAGGTTAGGTATGGGGTTGTTTGGTGTTATGGTTCATTCTCTACATGAGATGCTTCATTAGAAACGTTGTTTAGGATAATGTTTTCCGGATAATCGTTAACCAGCAACATTCTTTGTATGAATTCTTCTCCACTTTGCACCTCATCTTTGGTGCATATTTCTTGTGCACCACTGAACAGAATTCGGACTATTTCACAGTTTAAATAATGGAAAACACATTTGTATATTTCACATTCGAAAGTCCAACACCACGAGTCGGAAACATACAAGTGAATATTCCATGATCTACAATCGAGGCCTCTATTGCCAAAAAAGGAATTCTGTTTTATTATTTCATATATGTAAGCTACTGGTGCAAATGTCGATAAGTGCAAGTAAGGTCCACTCCATGTTGCTCTACACTGGACTGAACGTCGCAAGTTTCCATCTGAATGTCTGGTTAGTAAAACACAACAAATGTTAACTGTGCCTTATTCCACCTCGTAGGGAATGAAGAATTTAGGATGAACTGGGGTGTGTGCTAACAGAAGGGATGCGACCATTCCTCATTCCTTATCCCAACATTGCTGATCAACAGTTATCTGGAAAGAAGTCTATCTAGTAAAACCGGCAGCTGAGAAATGTATGCGAGAGAACAAGTATAGTTGAGAAAAAGCAAGTTTTGTTACTTTACTACTCAAAGGTGGTCATTTATTCAGTTAAGTGAGGTGAAATATTGAAGCGACCATTAGCTTTACGTACATAGTGGTGTAATTACTTTCGATACAAAGAACCAAAGGGCATCAGATCGCTGCCCACACCATAGAAGAGGTTTTCTTTTGGGAACTCTAACCGGAGTTTTGAACTCAAAACCCTGACCCACAAGAAATTGGGGCATTAACCCAACACTGGAACGTGACTGAAGAACCCGTGAAGGAATATCTTCTGGTCTGTCACGTGAGACCTAGTTGCTGCAAGCATTCTGTCTTGTCATTGCTGGTAATTTGTTATCGATTTGCTTCTTAGATTCAATCGTCAGCTCCTTGCACCCAATGGAGAAAATGAAGCGTGGACTGGGCAGCATCGTTTGGGCTGGGGGCTGCCCAAATTAGGTGGGAAATAGGTGCCCAATTAAGTGCAGTGACTTCTTCCACCGTCGAGAGAAACCCCCGATACTCAAACCCTACGTCTGTCTAATGGAGGTTCTTAGACAGTAATCTGTTTCTCTCCATGTTTATTCACTGGAGTGTCCTCTCCAAGAACACAGTGGTTAGAACCAGATGTTGCCCATCCAATGGTTCAGAGAATAGACTTCCTCTGTCCTTTATTCTTTGGCATAGTTGAACCGCCGATTTAAAGCAGACATCCTGCACTGCTCTTTGTGTCATGGAGGCAAAGAAGCCGTCACACTACGCCGAGGTGCAGTGTCATCTTGATGACGACTCGTCGTGAGGTAGGCACCCCACCCAAACCAATGAACATGTTCGAACGTACTGGACAACACTGTCTAATCTGAATACGTGATTTGATTGAAGCGTATGAGCAGATTTGCTTGTATCGTTAGAAGCTGGTCCATCAGCATATTTTCTTCTCAAACGAATGTCATCGAGTAAGCTTTGCATCCGATTTGTTATCTTCAGCCAGTGACGCAGTATGGATGAAAAATTTCTACCTTAATGGAGGTAGAAATGCATGAATAAATAGACGCGTGGAATAATACAGTTCTCACTGAAAATATTTCCTACACATCTTGGTCACCCACGCTTTTGAATTTGCATAAGTATTTCCAATGAATATTTCGTAGTTATTCTGCACAACAAGTTTCTTCATTTCTTCCTAAATCCCCAAGTTTTGTTTGGTCAAAATAAAACTCATCCTCGAACATTGGGATCATATTTAATGTGGTCACCGTCATCCTCCCTTGCACACATGTAAATCGGGCACATGGCAAAGCCATTCCGCAGACTCCTGATCCATCTCTTACTGTGAGACTATAAAGGATTTTAGTCTCCTGAATTAATTTCCTGAATACTTTCTCTGGTGTGAATCCAATTTGAGAAGAAAACAATTAGTCGTCCTTCTAAGAATAATTTCTCAAAATGTTTTATTTCACATTATCACTATTTGCGTGAATCGAAGAATCATGAAACACCCTTCCAAGTTCCATGTTTTCACCTTCTTATAATTCTTCTTTCTTCTAGTCCAAGAAAAATTGGTTTTGAATTTTTTCTGAATTTTTCATTAGTATCTGTTCTCCGATCAATTCACTTTCGTTCCATGAACGATTTCTGATAATACGATGATGATGGTCTGTAGTGATTCAAGTGCCTTCACACGCGTTTCAGTGCGCTACAGTTTCATTTCCAGGATTCAACAAATCAGATGAAGCCGAACCGTAACTGTTAGATTGTGTAGACCCGGTGAAGTCGCTTTGTGATTGGACAGCACGTTATCTGCCAATGAGTGCAAGCGTCATTTTGTATACAGACGAGGTAGCACCAACCAAATGTAGCAGAATACATTCTTGCTTTTCTTGTCTTGTCTTGTCCTGTCGTTCTGAGCTTTCGTAGTCCAGGTCCCAGTTATGTCATTCCGTACGACTGATCGGGTAGATACGATTCTTACTATGTCCTATGATTGAAATATAAGTAAACGATATAATTTGTCGGTATTTGTGGATTCACTGACGGTCCTGTGAAACTAACGGAAAGTGAGAGGCTGGACTTCCTAGCCTAAATAACAGTGTAGCACTGTTTCGGATGCGTGTGAACCTTCGAAATGTAAAGGGCTAATGCAGAGCTGTGCTATCCTAGCAGGTGAATCCATGGCTGAGGAAGATAGTTTTTAATACCTCGAAACTTATATCTCATCAATTAGTCAGCTACAGGATGCGGTGTCGTCGCGTATACAGACGAAGCGTTTGGCTTTTACCCGCGTGACATCCGGTTGTCTAACAAGCGTCGAGTGTACACAATGGCGGTCAGATGCATTATTTAATGTAACTCAGAAACATGGCCATTGAGAGTAGAATGTCGGCGAAGACTATCAGTGTTTGAGCACAGATATCTCCGTTGTATTGCTCGAATATGGTGGGACTATCGTGTTAGTAATGCTGAGCTAAGACGTGGGATTTTGGGATGCAGATTTCATTAGGTGGGACAAGTACTGGATCAAAACAGATTAAGATGATTGGGACATGTAGTACGCATGTCGATCAATGAATTTCTTCGAGATACGCTGTTCTCCGAATCAAGTAATGGTTGGAAGGAAGACAGAGGTCTGTAGAAACCGTATCTAACCGATCCATCGTGCGTAATGAAATAACCTGCACCCGGACTACGCGCACTGGAAGAACGACCATACCAGATAAGAACAGCAAGAATGTATTCTATTACATTTGGTTGGTGCTCACTCGTTTATATACGAAAATGGGCATTTACCTATTGGCAGATAACGTGCTGACCAATCACAAGGCGACTTCACCGGATCTACACAATCTAACAGTTACGGTTCGGCTTCGTCTGATTTGTTGGATCCTGGAAATGAAGCTATAGCGCACTGTACCGCGTGTGGAGACAGTCGAAACATTACAAGCTAGTCAGACTATATCATGGCAGAAAGGTACGAGAATCTTAAGCAGTGGACTTGGCCAGGTACGACGTGTGAAACTTCCAGATTGGGGTCCATGCTACCCACATCCCAGATGATTAGAAACAATAGAGGATATGGCTAGGTGTGGGGCCATTGATATAGTTGCATTCGGTCTCTTTCTTAGTCTTTGTGATTTCCACTTATTAATTTGTCTTCGGTTGTTTTCACTTTGTGCTTCTATTCATTTTGCTCTCGACTGGACATTGTGGGGAGTTAGTGACGAATACGAAAACCAGAGCACAGATGTGCTGGTCTATTGGATGAATGAACCGAAATGAAGTGAACTGAGCTGAAGTGAATTGAACTGAACTGAACTGAATTGAGCTGAACAGAACTGAAATGAACTGTACTGATCAGAACTGAACCGAACATTGTATGCGCTTCCTGAAAATGGCCAAAATATTGGAAACACACCTAAATAACCAACAAACTGGAAAATACTGGGGCAAAGGTGTACCGAGTACCCATTCATGTCATACTAGTCATATATGAAATGCATTTTAAAGATGCTTGATATGAATTGTATAATTGAGCCTTGAAAGAATTCGAGTGTAATTTTATCAGAATTGGAGTAATCCAAAACAGCTTTACCTTGTCCATGAAACCCGGGAACACCTACTTTGGTGTTTTAAACTGTTGTGATGAACTGCTCAGTTTTGTGTTTCGCAATCAATAACTTTAATCAATTAATTAACATTCTATCAAAGTTATGCATGTATCCTCATCACACTTTCACAGGTTTGTGGAGAGGCTTCTCTGGGCAAGTACCATGGAGGCCTAAAAGGAGCAGCCGGTGATCAGTCACTGTTTGTGGCAAGTCATGCTTACTAGAATGCCGAATCAAACGGATGCCACTGGAGTCGGTGTATGATCAAAAGCTCGTATCCCTTCTTAAATGTGGAATAGTTACCATTGATACTTTCTATTCACAAAAAGACCCCTACGACATTTGGCTTCATGGATTCGTAGGTTCCCGACCTGATGATCACAATCAAAATTCTGCCATTGCTAATTTTTTAGTAATAAATTTCAACTCATTCAAACAGTCTTCTGGTTTGTGTCCGTTGCATTTCACGAGGCCAGTTCATTCTTGCTGGATACGGGTTACAATCAAGCACTAAGGAGAGACTACAAAATCTGTTGTTCATTGTTTGGACAAATAATGCCGTGCCAATAGAAGCAACGGGGAATTTGATTTGTATGTGGAATGATTGATTCATCATGCAGTATGAACGAGCAAGGTCCGCATACTGAAACGTGCTTCACGAAAATGAATCAGTATGTTTGCTGGTAATCAGCTTCCCACGAAATCTTTTCATGGTATGTTGTGAGAGTGATACGAATTCTCACATATTCGAAGCCGTACTCGTTCCCGAAACATGCAAAGACGATCAATATCAGAAACACTTCCGAAAGTGTTTTATCTTTGTGGTACATTTGGTCTGATTATTATTATTGCCACGAAATGAATTATTATGAGAAACATACATGAGAACCGCCACTGAGAAATCATGTTTCCTCCCATTTGTGGTCTCGCCAGTGATGAATGGTCGTCGGGCTTTTAGTCGACCGTGGAAACTTGTCATGCGAGGAACCAATGGGCCACTAGATTAACTGAGCGAAGTATTTTTCGTCTGTCTAACTAGAGCGCTACGCGGCAAAACATCCATCGCTTATTGTACTTTGAAACTCATTTGGCAACCTATTGAAACCAACGATCGTCATGTGGATGAGAGAGAAGACGAGTGCTAGGACTGAATGCGTAGTATTGATGACTGGTTGGGCGCTCATGATGCAGACAGTTTCGCATAATTCGTGCCAAAGTATGTCAAGTGTGTATCGATCTTCTGTTGCAGCATGAATAAAAACCTGATGATGGGCATCGAAATGTCTGACGTCGTGAGCAGACCTTTCGACACCATCACGATATCATTTTGCAACAGTTTCATACTTTTTCGAACAGCAAAGAGAAAACCAACTCGGTCAATATCGAGTGAATGGGTTTCACAACAAATTTACTGACCAGTAAGAGTCAGACGGTATTTGTTGAGTAGATACGCTGTTTTGACCTATTTCGAGGCTGTGTTGAAACGAGGAGTACAAGATCTATTAACGTTCACTACTAAAGTCTGTTTGTTTTGGGTGTCTGGTAGGAGTAGCATCTGCGAGTTGGTAGACTGTCGTGTCCTTGGAGTATCTTCCACTTGTTTGGTCTCGATCAGATACCGAGCTCCTATCTGTGGCTGCCCGAAGTTAAAGCATGCACTAGCGATTCCATCCGGGCAGCCGCTATACAGTTGGGATAAACCAGATTGAGAATAACCGAGGTCCAAGTGCCTCGGCGAGACCGGGTTCGCTCTTCGAAGACAGTTACCTTTAAATTGGTGAACGAGATTTACTGTGTAATCCAACGACTGTGAAGAAAATCTATCGAACTAACAGAGCTTGATAGATCCTTGGGTTGTATTCGATTCAATTGAATGGGGAACAAGCTCCTAGGGATCCAGCCGAAGACATGCATCAGCAAGCTGCTGCCCTGAAACCCACACTTAGTTGTGCAAAGGCTAGAGGTGCACCCAAGTGATTCTGGGGAAGTCTCTTGTTCGGAACACCCATGAAATTTCATGGTCATGTCACTTACACACTCCGTTATCCATGCTACGGCGTCAGCTAGCATTCTGAGCCTGTGCGATATCCATGAGGCCGATTTATTCTCTCCAAGGAGCCAGCCTCAATGAAGTGAAGTGAAGTTAGTTTCTCATCCCGCTTTGAATGTTTGAGTGGCCTTCACATTAGGAAGAGCTCTCCAAGTACAAAAGATTAGGGAGGCAGGGAACAGTTCCATCTAATATTTATTGTCGAATGGTTCAGTTTGTGATGCACATGTTGTCGCTTTTATTCTCTCGTAAGTGGAGTAATACTCCATATATAAATAAATCGTGAATTACCACTTGTCACGAAAACCTACTGAATTGTAGCCTAATTTATTCCAAGGACGATAAGTTTGGTTTTTCTGAATACAATTGATTCTGTTGCTCCAGGTTGCTAACCTCACACGTGTGTGTGCAGTTCTGATTCATCCTTTTTCTGACAGTGTGGGTATACGAAGTAGATTCGAATTCCAATATTTGCCATGTCAGGGAGTGGCGGAAATTCCATCAAACAATGGCACTATAGTTCAGCATGAACGGGTCTTTCCAAACCGATGAACTAGATCGTTCTGGGTATAGGTGTTGTTGTTTGGAGTTCACGCCCAAGCGTGTGTATTTCGACAAATCGGGCCGAACCCAACTAACCACATCAGCCGGGACATTTCTAATCAAATCAGCTCAGAGAAGACTCAAGTGGACTGGACACACGTGTCGTTGTCTGTTTGTATGATAAATTTCACCGTTCCGTTTCCCGACACTTTATACTTGCTTCGGAAGGCAGGTGCAATAGAAGTCACAAACCGGAGATCGTGTACCAACGCCGTTCCTGAGAAACAGCCAACGGAGCACTGGAGGATGCAGTACACTACACCCATGCATCCAGGTACTCCCTGTGTCCCTTTACTACGAGCTGTTTCCTCACCGGACTTGCATTCTGTCATCGTAAATCGTCAATGAACAATGCAAAGTTATATCTAATTAGAAGCAGTTCTATCTAACAAATTTGTGACAAATTCATATCGGAATATTATCACTGAGAATCTGTGTGGATGGATTAAGCATACTAGCTTGGTTATTGCATGTAAACTGCAACCACATACGGCATTCTAACGTAACCGCGTTTCTTCCCTGGGGCCGGAAATACAATGCTGTGAATACATATGAATGACTGCGGGAGGGGAGGAGGGGGGAGGGAAGAGGGTTGGGGGATAAATTGTAAGCAGTTCATATATCGAGGATTGTTCATTGTGTTTTGAGGGGCCTTACTATTGGTAGTAGAGTGGAGACCCAATGATCTGGCGTCGAGCCATCTATGATAGTGAATTTCTTGTTATTTATTGTTTTACCTGACTGTTCGGAAACCCGTGTTTGCACAGGCTAGTTTTGTGCCTTACGTATTATTCACAGGATGAAATTTGTTTTTCTAGCTTTATTCATCAGTTCATATTCAGCTCACATGGCCTACTTGTTCATGTTTTATGAACAGAGTGAGAAAGACAGTGATTGGTGGTGTTCGATTTGTTCCCTGATTCTCGGTGACGTTGCAAACGAACAGTATTAGGTGCAGTGGAGTAATAATGGTAATGGTAGTAGTATTACAGATAACCTGACCTTATTTTTATTTATAATATGGTAAAGATGGTACAACAGAAGGTTGCACCCAATCAGAGGTCATCAATTGGGAGGAGACGGAATTGAATCCCGAGTCCACAATGTCTAAATTTTACCAGTTTCAGAATAGAAAACCAATTTTTATTCATAGTAAATTATTGATGAGTGATAGTATTGCCAATCGGTTCGCTATCAGGCAAGCCCTCATGCAGCTCCATGTCGTTTGCTCCTTCAATAATTCGCTTTTTATCACAAACTTTTGCAAAAGTGCAGTGGAAGTGGTATGCCCGATAGCCACGGCGGACTACTACACCATCATGGATAACCTGCCACCGGACCGTGGTACTTGGAGTGACGGAGGAGCACATAATGTCCCAATACGTCAGAGGCGTTACCAAGCCGTAAGAAAGTGGGGATTACTATCTACTACCAAAGTGACCGTTGGTTGTAAGAATTAGAACCTCCGATCTCTGAGGTTGTAATCGAAGACTGTAAACCATTCACGAACAGCAAAGATTGTTTTATTTCACATCACTTATTTTCGACCATAAACGAAGCTGATTTTATCAGGTGATCAGAATTCCAGACCCACAATGTGACCCAGTTATTCCTGCCTAAACTTACGAAAAAAGTGAGCTTGACTTCCTAACGGTCTCTATAACATGTGACGTCCGGATCAAAGACTGTGCATTTGAGGTCCCACAATTGTGGCAGCTTGTATTTGAACGTACGGTGCCGTGTCTAGGCACGATATAACTGCCATGAAAACGTGACTAAGATGTATCCAGTAGAGATGATTAATCAATTTTTGATAACATTCGACTGGAAGCTATACGTCATATTCCCACGTGACTTTTGATCACAATCCTTCATAGTGCACCTAACATAACCTTTTTGACGATAGAACAACCGTACGTTTTTCTCAAAAAAGATGTATATCACTAATCATCCAGTACACCTGCTGAACAGACGGAAACCACACGGATTTCAGCTGCCTCATATGTTTCAAAAGTCACGGGACAGACATAATACAGTTGGACAACTGAGAAATATGATTGTCCTACTAAATATCAGAATACCTACAACGTGGCTCCATAGCTATATTGATGGAGATCAAGCGGTACCACCGAGTGAGTGCGTTTCGAATCTTCGGAGGCCGATGGTATTCATAAGTACGATCACTTTCACAGTTGCACAAATCCGTAAAACTGAATACTATCGAACAATTGATACCCATGTTAGTCTGCAACTCAGTTAAAGCGAATTGGCATATTTTTGACAGAAAAACGGAAAAATGAGACGGGAAATAAGATATTCGGTGGCCGATTTGTTCAAGAGGACGAGGATGTATGTTGGTATGATAACAACCTCAGAACAACTCATGATAGTTCATGATGTGTAGCCGTGAACATGTACCACGAGGATTACTATAATGAATTCCGATCGAAGGTATAAAGTAAGATAGTTGTTTTGCAGAACAGATTGAGGCTAACCTGAAATGCGCTCCCTAGCTATCAAACGATCAATGCATGAGGAGATGATCATTGAAAAACAAGGGGTCAACCTTAATCTCATGCGAGAAGATACTGTATCCCCCCTCCCCCCTGCTCCGAGAGCGTACCCCCGAAGATCGGTCACCACCTCAGTGTGAACACAATGTCCTAATTCCGAGTGATTCTACCACTGAAATGTCTGAATAGCGAATACCTTCGAGCGAATACAGCCATGGGTTACGTGCCTACACACCGATAGAAAATATCACTTGATCGCGTGCTAAAGCAGGCTCCTAAGCTCTTCTTCTGTGACAAATGTCAAGTGTTGCACTGAGTTATGCATATGTGAACATCATAAGCTCTTCAGGTAGTTTACGAAAGGTCATTTGGCATCTTTTGACAAGTGTCAGTGAATATTCAGGAATTCCGCGTATACTGTGTTGCGCTGTACGAGTTCAGCTGATTGCGACAACCATAATTAACTGTCGTGTGGGCAATTGGAAATGTGCTTTTGGTGTTTGATCTCAAAGCCGGCAAGCGTGCTGAATTCACTCAATGTGATCACTTCCTGTTTCACATCATTGTAGTAAAACTCACCTGCACTCGTGATAGAATGTTGAATGAGAATGACATAGTTGAGCATCGTTGATAAAATAAAGGTTATTAATTTACACAAAAGTGGAGTATCTGTGACGAGGATTGACTCCCACCCAATTTGGTGTATGGAGAATGCAATTTCACGTGACTGTGAGAATTGAGGCCATCATGAAAACTAGTTTGGACCAAGGAACTTCAAGTCAGCGAAAAAGCTTTCATTCAAGTCTCGGTTGCTTCAGCGATGTCAAGAGCACTGCGCATGAGTGGTTTCTCTCTGCCTGTATCTATCATCTGCCGGTAACACGATTTTTCGTAAAGCGGAATCAATGAAGTTTAAAAGACCATTCCATGACTGGGTTCCTCCCATATTCAAACCCTGTTCTTGAAGGGAAATAATTAGCCGCTGCAAATACACTTCGTTATCTATGCAGTTGGATTACACCTGACCGTCGAATGCCCAACGAAATATAATGCGATGCACAGAAAACCTACTTGACTTTCACCGATCTCAGCCATGTGCAGCGTTCACGTGGCACCGTAGATCGGGCGTACACTGCAGCAATTGCACAAGTTCTATTTATGGCTGCGAACAACGTGATAGTTACAGTTAGGTAGCAAGTAGATCATCGATATTCGAGCATGGAAGCGTTGTTCGAATATGGTTGGAATATGGTCTGTAATTGTGAGGTTAGGTATGGGGTTGTTTGGTGTTATGGTTCATTCTCTACATGAGATGCTTCATTAGAAACGTTGTTTAGGATAATGTTTTCCGGATAATCGTTAACCAGCAACATTCTTTGTATGAATTCTTCTCCACTTTGCACCTCATCTTTGGTGCAGATTTCGTGTGCTCAACTGAGGAGAATTCGGACTATTTCACAGTTTAGATAATGGAAAACACATTTGTATATTTCACATTCGAAAGTCCAACACCACGAGTCGGAAACATACAAGTGAATATTCCATGATCTACAATCGAGGCCTCTATTGCCAAAAAGGGAATTCTGTTTTAATATTTCATATATGTAAGCTACTGGTGCAAATGTCGATAAGTGCAAGTAAGGTCCACTCCATGTTGCTCTACACTGGACTGAACGTCGCAAGTTTCCATCTGAATGTCTGGTTAGTAAAACACAACAAATGTTAACTGTGCCTTATTCCACCTCGTAGGGAATGAAGAATTTAGGATGAACTGGGGTGTGTGCTAACAGAAGGGATGCGACCATTCCTCATTCCTTATCCCAACATTGCTGATCAACGGTTATCTGGAAATAAGTCTATCTAGTAAAATCGGTGGCCGAGAAATGTATGCGAGAGAACAAGTATAGTTGAGAAAAAGCAAGTTTTGTTACTTTACTACTCAAAGGTGGTCATTTATTCAGTTAAGTGAGGTGAAATATTGAAGCGACCATTAGCTTTATGTACATAGTGGTGTAATTACTTTCGATACAAAGAACCAAAGGGCATCAGATCGCCGACTTCTTCGATTCCAAAACATTTGATTGCCTCATTTCACAAGGTGGACCTAACCTCAACAATATTTCAAGTAGTTTTATACAGTCGATCACCGAAACTATTGACGTTCAGTGAGGCGACGCTGATCACGATACCTCGACTAGCGCTCTGTGCATGGAATCATTTGGCACAAGATAGTTATTTACCTTGGCCACAACCCAACAGACCCATTCCCCACCTTCTCCATCACCGAACGCACTGTGAGAGTCTTCAATTCAGCCCACTCTACTGTTGTATTTCCCCTGTTGTACCATATTCACACTGACGTGTTTCATGTCCATGATCGACACTAGTGAACGAACTGCCTGCATTTCACGATTTCGGTCTTCTTTCTGTTCTGAGGGACTGGATAAAGGGGACCGAGTGCTTTACGTGTATAATTGGTCCTACTACTCTCTACGAGACAACAGTTGAACTAAGAACTGATAAATTACTGCTCATAGTCAACAGATATCAGTTCAATTCGTTCTAATTCATGCAGTCAATAACCGCACACTCCTGTACTATGGTTTCGAGATACACCTCATGGTAACTCTCAGTCTTACTGTGACAAGCCTCGAAATGATACCAAAAGCGTTTGATTAAAATCAACCGCCTGTCGAATACAACTCGTGTGCTTTTACCCACAATTCATGAGATACTCAGTATTTAGTTGGATAAGAAATCTCCGATTATTTACTAAACGAGAACCATTCGATAGTTAGGAAAGTGATTCTGTTAATCAAGTGTCCGAAAATGTAGTCATTATGATCGTGTAATAAATCGTTTTCGGTTTTACTTATCTGTTATCTATCTGTGTTTTGCGATCTGTGCACGGCAGACAATGCAGAGAGAACCAATTTGTGGACTTCAGACCCTATCACACTAGACACGACAATAAACGATTAGAAGTGTATCGATAGACACATACAATAAGTAGCACGATCGTATGGTGATTTTGGTGCGTTAGGTATGTACATGTATACATCTACTGCTGTCTGATTGGTTGGTTTATTTGGCACTTGAATTAAGCTTTGTTTTGTTCTTGTTCAGACAGATCACGAGCATTCTCGTGGCTGAGCTCTGTGCGCATTTGATGCACGGGCTGGTTCTCAATAGAACACTTTAGCAATGGATATGCAAATAGTCCACGTCGATCGAGCACAACCATTAGCACAAGGCAGTGTGTATCTGCCAGTTTCTAATATCTTCAACTGATTTTCGGTTTCGATTGCTACTTCCCAGTATCGTCGAGAATAGAAGCGTAACGTGAGGAAGATCAAAACGAATTCAAATTAATATGCAGAAATCACGAAGACTCGAATGCAATCAAATGGACTGCCCACTTCGACTTACCTTCCGACCTTTACATGATTCGGAGAACAGCGTACCCCGAGGAAATTCATTGGTTGACATGCGTACTACATGTCCCAATCATCTTAATCTGTTTTGATCCAGTACTTGTTCAACTTAATGAAATCTACATCCCAACATCCCACGTCTTAGCTCAGCATTACTAACACGATAGTCCCACCATATTCGAGCAATACAACGGAGATATCTGTGCTCAAACACTGATAGTCTTCGCCGACATTCTACTCTCAATGGCCATGTTTCTGAGTTGCATTAAAAACGCATCTGACCGCCATTGTGTACACTCGACGCTTGTTAGACAACCGGATGTCACACGGGTGTCACAGATGACTGATGTTGGCAAAACACAAACGCCTCCCTCTCCGTATACTCGATTATACTTCATCGGATATCTGTCCACCTGGTTAGATATAACCAACCAGGCGAAAATACTTATCTACTTTAGCTAGAGCTTCCCCTACCAACACAAGAATTGACGTAGAGCCAATTCAATCCTGCAGTAGCATTCTAGACTTTAAAGGTCCAAATTGCATCCCAAAGAATACTACGCTGTTTGCACGTTATCTAGAAAAGCTTGAATCTCACTTGGATCTACACTCAGAGGAACAATATCGTCCACGTATTCTAAGTCAAACAGTTTAGTGCCTGAGAAAAGATCAATGCCGCTATTCTCACACGAGGATGGAACTATCTCAAGAATCAAATAAATTACAAACTTGAAAGGGAAGGGCGAAAGGGGACAGCCTTGACGAACACCACTCCTCGTGGTGAATTCGGGTGAAAGACTGCCTCAAGCACGAAATCGGCTTCGGCTGTTCACATAAGAGCATTGGAAAAGAGAAATAAATTTCTCTGACACATCCTTCAACGACAGGCAGCACCAGAGAACTGTGTGGTTGAATGAGCCGAATACTCGCTTTCAGATCAAGGAACACAGAGATTGTGGGTCTACGGAAGGTGGGTATGTGTTCTAAAACTTGTCTAACGGAAAAGATATGTATATCACGCTTGGAGTAAACTGGTCAAGTACCGTGCCTCCATTTCAAGCTGTCGGGCATTTCTGGCTGTCATAGAGGATGACACCTGAACAAGCTTAACATGGCGATTCGGATCAGCTCGGACGGGAGTGGGGTGGCGCAGTGGTAACACACACGCCTTCGAGGAGAGAGGGCTCGGGTTCAAACCGTGGGTGTGGTGGGGGATATGCACCACTGATGAGCTCTAACAAGAGCGAAACACGAGTCTGGTAATTCCGAGTGCAGGTTAGTCCGATGACCTGAGGTTTGCGCGTGAAACGTGGAGTCCAAAGGACAATCAACCAAACAAGGAAAAGATATGGTAGCCTAAACCTCAACCGGGCCTAAACCTGTTTGATTCTCACGCGTACACATTTCGTGGGTGCTGGATGGTCGGTGAAGAAAATTTTCGGCGAACACGTTGGATTCCATATTTGCCAAGCTAAATTCTCCGTGGAAATGTCATCCTTCTTGTCGATCAGCACAATCACGATTCACACCATTCCCCGGAAATCTGAAATCTATTCCAGATTACCCAGAGAAGTTTTGTTGAATTCGAAATCAAAGCGTTGACTCCATCCTTGAAAGAAGATGGAGACACCCCATCCGGTCTAGCAGCTTAGTACGTATTCAAATAACCTATCTCCCAGGTTATTTCCATTTTTGACGGAGGATTGATATCCGTCTGCGTCGTCTCTATTGCAGGCATATTCAGAAGTTCCAGTGTAGAAAAGGGTCAACTGGATTGCTCGTTAAAGTGCTCCACCCAGCTATCCAGACAAGGTCCCTGAGAGTGAATCAATGAGTCATCGGTTTCCTTGATTATCTCTCTTACATCAGGCTTCCGTGGACCAGTACTTCTAATCAGACGGTAAAGATTGCGAGTATTGCCGAAAGAAACAGCCTTTACTATTTCCCTACATTTCGCAATCCACCACTGTTCGCAGTCATTCGTCAGGCTTCTAGTCATTTGGCATCATAGGGATTTACGCATTTAATTGAATGTGGCATTCGGAGGGATGGATATGCGAGCATCCAACAGAGCAACTGATGTTGAAGGTATCTATCGTTTGTGAGGCCTATATGAACAAGAGTCCTGTGTGACATTAGAAGCAAAATACAAAGCTTCCTCAATCAATGTGTTTGGGGCGTTCATCTTGGTTTTGGATACCCGGCTGTATGGGAAACCGTGTAGACAGCTCCGTTTGAAGAGGCTATCGCTGCTTATCGTCTGGAAGCAACTGCGCGGGATGGGGGGATTTTACATTTGTGAGATCACGGACGAGATGTACAAGAATCGAGCACGTACCAAGACGTGATCTGAGTCCTCAGGCGTAGAACCAAATGAACGACAATCTTCATTGTATCCATATCAACTGTGTCCGATGCTGACACGGTCACTCTGACACCAAACGTTTTAACACGCCGCTTCTGATGGCAGAAATTCATACTCACGGGAATAAATGTGTCCAGAGCACAGCTGGATGAGATAATTACCGTTATCCGTGCAATCGGCCGAGATAGTGAACCGGCCTCAATGTACCTTTCGGAATCCTCAAAATAGTCAATTTGTGGGTTGAAATCCCCAGCAATGACCAAGTCCGTAAAGCATGCTTCGAACCAGCTGAGACAAACCGTTGTAGGATTCGTCTTCGATCTCAGAGGAACTGCAATCGGTGGGCGCATACACTGATACGACGAACAAGCATCGATGCCTTAGTTTGTTGTTGATGACGAGTACAATCCAACCGAACTGCACACAAACGACTGCTGACTGGAATCCAGTCTAGCAATGCACGCTCAGTTCTCATGCTTGAAAGCAATCCTAAGGTCGGCCTAACCACGAGCACTAGATGAAACCTGATCATCCGACACACTCAGAGTGAAGCAAGAGATTGAGGTTGTACCTAGGATGAAAAGAGTGTTCATATAAGTGAGGATTTGTATGCGCGTTTCGGAGACAGTATTCATCTATGTTTTAGAGTTACATGAGTTCTAGTGAGGGCAGCCTGTTACTACAACTGACATAGTGTGCGGACATTTGAGGCAGCCGAGTGAAGTGAATATCTAGGCTCAATAAATGCATCCGATTTCCACCCACCTCATGAACTACTGCTCTCTTCAGAGCTACAGTAATCCGTGATATTCTGTGTCGATCTTGAGTTAAGGAAGGAAAAGTTGTTAAGGTCCTTTGCAAGAAGGATGCTGGAGGTTTCTGGGTGAATCATAATTCGCGGCTGCCCACACCATAGAAGAGGTTTTCTTTTGAGTACTCTAACGGGAGTTTTGAACTCAAAAGCCTGACCCACAAGAAATTGGGGCATTAACCCAACACTGGAACGTGACTGAAGAACCCGTGAAGGAATATCTTCTGGTCTGTCACGTGAGACCTAGTTGCTGCAAGCATTCTGTCTTGTCATTGCTGGTAATTTGTTATCGATTTGCTTCTTAGATTCAATCGTCAGCTCCTTGCACCCAATGGAGAAAATGAAGCGTGGACTGGGCAGCATCGTTTGGGCTGGGGGCTGCCCAAATTAGGTGGGAAATAGGTGCCCAATTAAGTGCAGTGACTTCTCCCACCGTCGAAAGAAACCCCCGATACTCAACTACTACGTCTGTCTAATGGAGGTTCTTAGACAGTATTCTGTTTCTCTCCATGTTTATTCGCTGGAGTGTCCTCTCCAAGAACATAGTGGTTAGAACCAGATGTTGCCCATCAAATGGTTCAGAGAATAGACTTCCTCTGTCTTCTATTCTTTTGCATGGTTGAACCTCCGATTTAAAGCAGACATCCTGCACTGCTCTTTGTGTCATAGAGGCAAACAAGCCGTCACACTACGCCGAGGTGCAATGTCATCTTGATGACGACTCGTCGTGAGGTAGGCACCCCACCCAAACCAATGAACATGTTCGAACGTACTGGACAACACTGTCTAATCTGAATACGTGATTTGATTGAAGCGTATGAGCAGATTTGCTTGTATCGTTAGAAGCTGGTCCATCAGCATATTTTCTTCTCAAACGAATGTCATCGAGTAAGCTTTGCATCCGATTTGTTGTCTTCAGCCAGTGACGCAGTATGGATGAAAAATTTCTACCTTAATGGAGGTAGAAATGCATGAATAAATAGACGCGTGGAATAATACAGTTCTCACTGAAAATATTTCCTACACATCTTGGTCACCCACGCTTTTGAATTTGCATAAGTATTTCCAATGAGTAGATACGCTGTTTTGATCTATTTCGAGGCTGTGTTGAAACGAGGAGTACAAGATCTATTAACGTTCACTACTAAAGTCTGTTTGTTTTGGGTGTCTGGTAGGAGTAGCATCTGCGAGTTGGTAGACTGTCGTGTCCTTGGAGTATCTTCCACTTGTTTGGTCTCGATCAGATACCGAGCTCCTATCTGTGGCTGCCCGAAGTTAAAGCATGCACTAGCGATCCCATCCGGGCAGCCGCTTTACAGGTTGGATAAACCAGATTGAGAATAACCGAGGTCCAAGTGCCTCGGCGAGACCGGGTTCGCTCTTCGAAGACAGTTACCTTTAAATTGGTGAACGAGATTTACTGTGTAATCCAACGGTTGTAAGGAAAATCTGTCGAACTAACAGAGCTTGATAGATCCTTGAGTTGGATTCGATTCAATTGAATGGGGAACAAGCTCCTAGGGATCCAGCCGAAGACATGCATCAGCAAGCTGCTGCCTTGAAACCCATACTTGGTTGTGCAAAGGCTAGAGGTGCACCCAAGTGAAGCTGGGGAATTCTCTTGTTCGAAACACCCATGAAATTTCATGGTCATGTCACTTACACACTCCGTTATCCATGCTACGGCGTCAGCTAGCATTCTGAGCCTGTGCGATACCCATGAGGCCGATTTATTCTCTCCAAGGAGCCAGCCTCAATGAAGTGAAGTGAAGTTAGTTTCTCATCCCGCTTTGAATGTTTGAGTGGCCTTCACATTAGGAAGAGCTCTCCAAGTACAAAAGATTAGGGAGGCAGGGAACAGTTCCATCTAATATTTATTGTCGAATGGTTCAGTTTGTGATGCACATGTTGTCGCTTTTATTCTCTCGTAAGTGGAGTAATACTCCATATATAAATAAATCGTGAATTACCACTTGTCACGAAAACCTACTGAATTGTAGCCTAATTTATTCCAAGGACGATAAGTTTGGTTTTTCTGAATACAATTGATTCTGTTGCTCCAGGTTGCTAACCTCACACGTGTGTGTGCAGTTCTGATTCATCCATTTTCTGACAGTGTGGGTATACGAAGTAGATTCGAATTCCAATATTTGCCATGTCAGGGAGTGGCGGAAATTCCATCAAACAATGGCACTATAGTTCAGCATGAACGGGTCTTTCCAAACCGATGAACTAGATCGTTCTGGGTATAGGTGTTGTTGTTTGGAGTTCACGCCCAAGCGTGTGTATTTCGACAAATCGGGCCGAACCCAACTAACCACATCAGCCGGGACATTTCTAATCAAATCAGCTCAGAGAAGACTCAAGTGGACTGGACACACGTGTCGTTGTCTGTTTGTATGATAAATTTCACCGTTCCGTTTTCCGACACTTTATACTTGCTTCGGAAGGCAGGTGCAATAGAAGTCACAAACCGGAGATCGTGTACCAACGCCGTTCCTGAGAAACAGCCAACGGAGCACTGGAGGATGCAGTACACTACACCCATGCATCCAGGTACTCCCTGTGTCCCTTTACTACGAGCTGTTTCCTCACCGGACTTGCATTCTGTCATCGTAAATCGTCAATGAACAATGCAAAGTTATATCTAATTAGAAGCAGTTCTATCTAACAAATTTGTGACAAATTCATATCGGAATATTATCACTGAGAATCTGTGTGGATGGATTAAGCATACTAGCTTGGTTATTGCATGTAAACTGCAACCACATACGGCATTCTAACGTAACCGCGTTTCTTCCCTGGGGCCGGAAATACAATGCTGTGAATACATATGAATGACTGAGGGAGGGGAGGAGGGGGGAGGGAAGAGGGTTGGGGGATAAATTGTAAGCAGTTCATATATCGAGGATTGTCCATTGTGCTTTGAGGGGCCTTACTATTGGTAGTAGAGTGGAGACCCAATGATCTGGCGTCGAGCCATCTATGATAGTGAATTTCTTGTTATTTATTGTTTTACCTGACTGTTCGGAAACCCGTGTTTGCACAGGCTAATGTTTGTGCCTTGCTTATTAATCACAGGATGAAATTTGTTTTTCTAGCTTTATTCATCAGTTCATATTCAGCTTACATGGCCTACTTATTCATGTTTTATGAACAGAGTGAGAAAGACAGTGATTGGTGGTGTTCGATTTGTTCCCTGATTCTCGGTGACGTTGCAAACGAACAGTATTAGGTGCAGTGGAGTAATAATGGTAATGGTAGTAGTATTACAGATAACCTGACCTTATTTTTATTTATAATATGGTAAAGATGGTACAACAGAAGGTTGCACCCAATCAGAGGTCATCAATTGGGAGGAGACGGAATTGAATCCCGAGTCCACAATGTCTAAATTTTACCAGTTTCAGAATAGAAAACCAATTTTTATTCATAGTAAATTATTGATGAGTGATAGTATTGCCAATCGGTTCGCTATCAGGCCAGACCTAATGCAGCTCCATGTGATTTGCTCCTGCAATAATTCGCTTTTTATTACAAACTTTTGCAAAAGTGCAGTGGAAGTGGTATGCCCGATAGCCACGGCGGACTACTACACCATCATGGATAACCTGCCACCGGACCGTGGTACTTGGAGTGACGGAGGAGCACATAATGTCCCAATACGTCATAGGTGTTAACGAGCCGGAAGAAAGTGGGGATTACTATCTACTACCAAAGTGATCGTTGGTTGTAAGAATTAGAACCTCCGATCTCTGAGGTTGTGATCGAAGACTGTAAACCATTCACGAACAGCAAAGATTGTTTTATTTCAAATCACTTATTTTCGACCATAAACGAAGCTGATTTTATCAGGTGATCAGAATTCCAGACCCACAATGTGACCCAGTTATTCCTGCCTAAACTTACGAAAAAAGTGAGCTTGACTTCCTAACGGTCTCTATAACATGTGACGTCCGGATCAAAGACTGTGCATTTGAGGTCCCACAATTGTGGCAGCTTGTATTTGAACGTACGGTGCCGTGTCTAGGCACGATATAACTGCCATGAAAACGTGACTAAGATGTATCCAGTAGAGATGATTAATCAATTTTTGATAACATTCGACTGGAAGCTATACGTCATATTCCCACGTGACTTTTGATCACAATCCTTCATAGTGCACCTAACATAACCTTTTTGACGATAGAACAACCGTACGTGTGTAGTGATTCTGCGGATATCACACGTGATACTATCAAGTACAGTTTTGTGGCGATTTCAATACATCCCATCAGTTCGCGTATTGTGAGTACTACAACTTGATGTTTATATGTTTGTAGTAGAAACAATAATTTGATCTTAACGTTGCAAAATAATCATTGACACTACCTTATGTAAACCACTGATCAACTAACTGTACGTGATATTAACTGTCACGTTCTTTGCATTGAATAATACACCGTTCTATCGAGACAAAAATGAAGCATTCATGATAACGCTTTGAAAATGTGTCGGATAGGATCAGTTTATGGGACTGATAATGAATGTGTTAGGTGTGGTTATAGACAATGTGGCGCAAAATAGAAATACATTTGTGGCCTGGATAAGAGTGCGCCCTCAAAGGCTTTCAGGGAGATTTGTATATGACAGATAGTTTATAATACTAGTCTACCACACCCATTTCTAGGATCTGGTTTGTGTATTTTTCTCAAAAAGTGTATACCAGTTATCATTCAGTACAACTGCTGAACAGACGGAAAGCACACGGATATCAGCTGCCTCATATGTTTCAAAAGTCACGGAACAGACATAATACAGTTGGACAACTGAGAAATATGATTGTCCTACTAAATATCAGAATACCTACAACGTGGCCCCATAGCTATATTGATGGAGATCAAGCGGTACCACCGAGTGAGTGCGTTTCTAATCGTCGGAGGCCGATGGTATTCATAAGTACGATCACTTTCATAGTTGCACAACTCCATAAAACTGAACACCATCAAACAATTGATGCCCATGTTAGTCTGCAACTCAGTTAAAGCGAATTGGCATATTTTTGACAGAAAAACGGAAAAATGAGACGGGAAATAAGATTTTTAGTGGTCGAGTTGTTCAAGAGGACGAGGATGCTTGTTGGCATGTACCACGAGGATTACTATAATGAATTCCGATCGAAGGTATAAAATAATATAGTTGTTTTGCAGAACAGATTGAGGCTAACCTGAAATGCGCTCCCTAGCTATCAAACGATCAATGCATGAGGAGATGATCATTGAAAAACAAGGGGTCAACCTTAATCTTATGCGAGAAGATACTGTATCCCCCCTCCCCCCTGCTCCGAGAGCGTACTCCCGAAGATCGGTCACCACCTCAGTGTGAACACAATGTCCTAATTCCGAGTGATTCTACCACTGAAATGTCTGAATAGCGAATACCTTCGAGCGAATACAGCCATGGGTTACGTGCCTACACACCGATAGAAAATATCACTTGATCGCGTGCTAAAGCAGGCTCCTAAGCTCTTCTTCTGTGACAAATGTCAAGTGTTGCACTGAGTTATGCATATGTGAACATCATAAGCTCTTCAGGTAGTTTACGAAAGGTCATTTGGCATCTTTTGACAAGTGTCAGTGAATATTCAGGAATTCCGCGTATACTGTGTTGCGCTGTACGAGTTCAGCTGATTGCGACAACCATAATTAACTGTCGTGTGGGCAATTGGAAATGTGCTTTTGGTGTTTGATCTCAAAGCCGGCAAGCGTGCTGAATTCACTCAATGTGATCACTTCATGTTTCACATCATTGTAGTAAAACTCACCTGCACTCGTGATAGAATGTTGAATGAGAATGACATAGTTGAGCATCGTTGATAAAATAAAGGTTATTAATTTACACAAAAGTGGAGTATCTGTGACGAGGATTGACTCCCACCCAATTTGGTGTATGGAGAATGCAATTTCACGTGACTGTGAGAATTGAGGCCATCATGAAAACTAGTTTGGACCAAGGAACTTCAAGTCAGCGAAAAAGCTTTCATTCAAGTCTCGGTTGCTTCAGCGATGTCAAGAGCACTGCGCATGAGTGGTTTCTCTCTGCCTGTATCTATCATCTGCCGGTAACACGATTTTTCGTAAAGCGGAATCAATGAAGTTTAAAAGACCATTCCATGACTGGGTTCCTCCCATATTCAAACCCTGTTCTTGAAGGGAAATAATTAGCCGCTGCAAATACACTTCGTTATCTATGCAGTTGGATTACACCTGACCGTCGAATGCCCAACGAAATATAATGCGATGCACAGAAAACCTACTTGACTTTCACCGATCTCAGCCATGTGCAGCGTTCACGTGGCACCGTAGATCGGGCGTACACTGCAGCAATTGCACAAGTTCTATTTATGGCTGCGAACAACGTGATAGTTACAGTTAGGTAGCAAGTAGATCATCGATATTCGAGCATGGAAGCGTTGTTCGAATATGGTTGGAATATGGTCTGTAATTGTGAGGTTAGGTATGGGGTTGTTTGGTGTTATGATTCATTCTCTACATGAGATGCTTCATTAGAAACATTGTTTAAGATAATGTTTTCCGGATAATCGTTAACCAGCAACATTCTTTGTATGAATTCCTCGCCACTTTGCACCTCATCTTTGGTGCAGATTTCGTGTGCTCAACTGAGGAGAATTCGGACTATTTCACAGTTTAGATAATGGAAAACACATTTGTATATTTCACATTCAAAAGTCCGACACCACGAGTCGGAAAAATACAAGTGGATATTCCATGATCTACAATCGGGGCTTCTGTTGCCAAAAAATGAATTCTGTGTATATATTTCACATTTGTAAGCTACTGGTGCAAATGTCGATAAGTGCAAGTAAGGTCCACTCCATGTTGCTCTACACTGGACTGAACGTCGCAAGTTTCCATCTGAATGTCTGGCCAGTAAAACACAACAAATGTTAACTATGCCTTATTCCACCTCGTAGGGAATGAAGAATTTAGGATGAACTGGGGTGTGTGCTAACAGAAGGGATGCGACCATTCCTCATTCCTTATCCCAACATTGCTGATCAACGGTTATCTGGAAATAAGTCTATCTAGTAAAATCGGCCGCCGAGAAATGTATGCGAGTGAACAAGTATAGTTGAGAAAAAGCAAGTTTTGTTACTTTACTACTCAAAGGTGGTCATTTATTCAGTTAAGTGAGGTGAAATATTGAAGCGACCATTAGCTTTACGTACATAGTGGTGTAATTACTTTCAATATAAAGAACCAGAGGGCATGAGATCGCCGACTTCTTCGATTCCAAAACATGAGATTCTCAGTATTTAGTTGGATAAGAAATCTCCGATTATTTACTAAACGAGAACCATTCCATAGTTAGGAAAATGGTTCTGTTAATCAAGTGTCCGAAAATGCAGTCATTATGATCGTTCAATAAATCGTTTTCAGTTTTACTTATCTGTTATCTATCTGTGTTTTGCGATCTGTGCACGGCAGACAATGCAGAGAGAACCAATTTGTGGACTTCAGACCCTATCACACTAGACACGACAATAAACGATTAGAAGTGTATCGATAGACACATACAATAAGTAGCACGATCGTATGGTGATTTTGGTGCGTTAGGTATGTACATGTATATATCTACTGCTGTCTGATTGGTTGGTTTATTTGGCACTTGAATTAAGCTTTGTTTTGTTCTTGTTCAGACAGATCACGAGCATTCTCGTGGCTGAGCTCTGTGCGCATTTGATGCACGGGCTGGTTCTCAATAGAACACTTTAGCAATGGATATGCAAATAGTCCACGTCGATCGAGCACAACCATTAGCACAAGGCAGTGTGTATCTGCCAGTTTCTAATATCTTCAACTGATTTTCGGTTTCGATTGCTACTTCCCAGTATCGTCGAGAATAGAAGCGTAACGTGAGGAAGATCAAAACGAATTCAAATTAATATGCAGAAATCACGAAGACTCGAATGCAATCAAATGGACTGCCCACTTCGACTTACCTTCCGACCTTTACATGATTCGGAGAACAGCGTACCCCGAGGAAATTCATTGGTTGACATGCGTACTACATGTCCCAATCATCTTAATCTGTTTTGATCCAGTACTTGTTCAACTTAATGAAATCTACATCCCAACATCCCACGTCTTAGCTCAGCATTACTAACACGATAGTCCCACCATATTCGAGCAATACAACGGAGATATCTGTGCTCAAACACTGATAGTCTTCGCCGACATTCTACTCTCAATGGCCATGTTTCTGAGTTGCATTAAAAACGCATCTGACCGCCATTGTGTACACTCGACGCTTGTTAGACAACCGGATGTCACACGGGTGTCACAGATGACTGATGTTGGCAAAACACAAACGCCTCCCTCTCCGTATACTCGATTATACTTCATCGGATATCTGTCCACCTGGTTAGATATAACCAACCAGGCGAAAATACTTATCTACTTTAGCTAGAGCTTCCCCTACCAACACAAGAATTGACGTAGAGCCAATTCAATCCTGCAGTAGCATTCTAGACTTTAAAGGTCCAAATTGCATCCCAAAGAATACTACGCTGTTTGCACGTTATCTAGAAAAGCTTGAATCTCACTTGGATCTACACTCAGAGGAACAATATCGTCCACGTATTCTAAGTCAAACAGTTTAGTGCCTGAGAAAAGATCAATTCCGCTATTCTCACACGAGGATGGAACTATCTCAAGAATCAATTCAATGACAACCTTGAATGGGGAAGGGCGAAAGGGGACAGCCTTGACGAACACCACTCCTCGTGGTGAATTCGGGTGAAAGACTGCCTCAAGCACGAAATCGGCTTCGGCTGTTCACATAAGAGCATTGGAAAAGAGAAATAAATTTCTCTGACACATCCTTCAACGACAGGCAGCACCAGAGAACTGTGTGGTTGAATGAGCCGAATACTCGCTTTCAGATCAAGGAACACAGAGATTGTGGGTCTACGGAAGGTGGGTATGTGTTCTAAAACTTGTCTAACGGAAAAGATATGTATATCACGCTTGGAGTAAACTGGTCAAGTACCGTGCCTCCATTTCAAGCTGTCGGGCATTTCTGGCTGTCATATAGGATGACATCTGAACAAGCTTAACTTGGATCAGCTCGGACGGGAGTGGGGTGGCGCAGTGGTAACACACACGCCTTCGAGGAGAGAGGGCTCGGGTTCAAACCGTGGGTGTGGTGGGGGATATGCACCACTGATGAGCGAAATTCGAGTCTGGTGCTTCCGAGTGCAGGTTAGTCCGATGACCTGAGGTTTGCGCGTGAAACGTGGAGTCCAAAGGACAATCAACCAAACAAGGAAATGATATGGTAGCTTAAACCTCAACCGGGCCTAAACCTGCTTGATTCTCACACGTACACATTTCGTGGGTGTTGGATGGTCGGTGAAGAAAAATTGCGGGGAGTACGCTGGATGCCATAATTGCCAAACTAACTTCTCTGTGGAAATATCACCCTTCTTGTCGATCGACACAATCACGATTCACACCATTCCCCGGAAATCTGAAATCTATTCCAGATTACCCAGAGAAGTTTTGTTAAATTCGAAATCAAAGCGTTGACTCCATCCTTGAAAGAAGATGGAGACACCCCATCCGGTCCAGCAACTTAGCACGTATTCAAATAAATTATCTCCCAGGTTATTTCCATTTTTGACGGAGGATTGATATCCGTCTGCGTCGTCTCTATTGCAGGTATATTCAGAATTTCCAGTGTAGAAAAGGGTCAACTGGACTGCTCGTTAAAGTGCTCCACCCAGCTATCCAGACAAGGTCCCTGAGAGTGAATCAATGAGTCATCGGTTTCCTTGATTATCTCTCTTACATCAGGCTTCCGTGGACCAGTACTTCTAATCAGACGGTAAAGATTGCGAGTATTGCCGAAAGAAACAGCCTTTACTATTTCCCTACATTTCGCAATCCACCACTGTTCGCAGTCATTCGTCAGGCTTCTAGTCATTTGGCATCATAGGGATTTACGCATTTAATTGAATGTGGCATTCGGAGGGATGGATATGCGAGCATCCAACAGAGCAACTGATGTTGAAGGTATCTATCGTTTGTGAGGCCTATATGAACAAGAGTCCTGTGTGACATTAGAAGCAAAATACAAAGCTTCCTCAATCAATGTGTTTGGGGCGTTCATCTTGGTTTTGGATACCCGGCTGTATAGGAAACCGTGTAGACAGCTCCGATTGAAAAGGCTATCGCCGCTAATCATCTGGAAGCAACTGCGTGGGATGGGGGGATTTTACATTTGTGAGATCACGGACGAGATGTACAAGAATCGAGCACGTACAAAGAAGTGATTTGAGTCCTCAGGCGTAGAACCAAATGAACGACAATCTTCATTGTATCCATATCAACTGTGTCCGATGCTGACACGGTCACTCTGACACCAAACGTTTTAACACGCCGCTTCTGATGGCAGAAATTCATACTCACGGGAAAAAATGTGTCCAGAGCACAGCTGGATGAGATAATTACCGTTATCCGTGCAATCGGCCGAGATAGTGAACCGGCCTCAATGTACCTTTCGGAATCCTCAAAATAGTCAACTTGTGGGTTGAAATCCCCAGCAATGACCAAGTCCATAAAGCATGCTTTGAACCAGCTGAGACAAACCGTTGTAGGATTCGTCTTCGATCTCAGAGGAACTGCAATCGGTGGGCGCATACACTGATACGACGAACAAGCATCGATGCCTTAGTTTGTTGTTGATGACGAGTACAATCCAACCGAACTGCACACAAACGACTGCTGACTGGAATCCAGTCTAGCAATGCACGCTCAGTTCTCATGCTTGAAAGCAATCCTAAGGTCGGCCTAACCACGAGCACTAGATGAAACCTGATCATCCGACACACTCAGAGTGAAGCAAGAGATTGAGGTTGTACCTAGGATGAAAAGAGTGTTCATATAAGTGAGGATTTGTATGCGCATTTCGGAGACAGTATTCATCTATGTTTTAGAATTACATGAGTTCTGGTGAGGGCAGCCTGTTGCTACAACTGGCATAGTGTACGGACATTTGAGGCAGCCGAGTGAAGTGAATATCTAGGCTCAATAAATGCATTCGATTTCCACCCACCTCATGAACTACTGCTCTCTTCAGAGCTACAGTAATCCGTGATGTTCTGGGTCGATCTTGAGTTAAGGAAGGAAAAGTTGTTGAGGTCCTTTGCAAGAAGGATGCTGGAGGTTTCTGGGTGAATCATAATTCGCGGCTGCCCACACCATAGAAGAGGTTTTCTTTTGAGTACTCTAACCGGAGTCTTGAACTCAAAAGCCTGACCCACAAGAAATTGGGGCATTAACCCAACACTGGAACGTGACCGAAGAACCCGCGAAGGAACTTCTTCTGGTCTCTCCTGTGAGACCTAGTTGCTGCAAGCATTCTGTCTTGTCATTGCTGGTAACATGTTATCGATTTGCTTCTTAGATTCAATCGTCAGCCCCTTGCACCCAATGGAGAAAATGAAGCATGAACGGATGTAATGGTCGTAATGAATTGATTTGATAGTCCGTATTGAAATTGCCTCCCGCACAGAACTACGCGAACGGAAGTAGCAAGAGGACCAAGGCCGCGAAATGGCAAGTTAATTGTATTGTAGAGTGGGTTTGTATAAATATGATTAATTAGAGAATATAATTGGTAGACTCAAAGAGGGCCAATCACAGGGAGCTTTTGTTGGAAGTGTCCTCGGCGATCCTCTTTGATTGTGGCTTATCCGTGTGCGTGGTTACGAAGCTGTACTTGGCCGTATCACGTGTGACAGCTGCTGAATCACCACAACTTTCCTCCCTCAAGTGTACCTCGTCAATTTGTCTCACCTGTAGAAATGATCTTCGAACTGGAGCCGGTGGCTCTGGTTCGGCCGCTGCAGCAGCCGTTTAATGAGGCGGAATGGATGTATCACAGTCATCAACACGGTCCCTGTCATGATCCTCAGTCGTCTCAGCCGTGCCGTTGGTTACATCGCCTGTTGTTACTTTGAAATGGATTTGGCTAAGGTGGCTCCGATGCACCGATGCATCATCCAAGTCCGTGATCTCGACCATAGATTGACCAATTTGTCTTATGATAGTACCACGAGTTGGTCGAAGATCGCTGCCTCGGAAGTATGTGACGTCACTGGGATCAAGACACATCAGCGATGACCGTAGTCTTCTTTACTTGAAAAGGACGGCTGGACTCTCCCTGGTGGTTGAATGCACTGAGTTTCTGTACTGCAACAAGAAATTGTCGAGCAACACTTCCACGTCGGGCAACGTCCTCGAGTTGGCTGATGTTATTGCACTTTTCACAGAATGCACTAAGTTTTACGCTGCGCCGTTAGAACATTGATGGCGTGGTGCCGTACGTAGATGCCGACACCCAACTCCATCAATCCAGCATTTCAGCCCCGCCGCACAGAATTGTGATCCATTATCGGTGACTAATACCTGTGGGATCCCTTCTCGGATGAAGCATTTCCGTAACACCTGAATTACGAACGAGGTGGTTGGTGAGCTCTTCAGGAACACTTCCGGCCATTAAGAGTAGGAGTCAGTTAGAACAAGGGCGTGATACCGGTTCAAGAATGGACCACAGAAGTCCGCATGAACTCTCTGCCATGGAATGTAGCTTTCGGACCGTGGATTCCAGTTGTTGGGCCTCGACTGGACTTTGTGCAAACACGTAACAAAGTTCTTTGCCATAGTGAAAATATCCGCATCCAACTTCGGCCACCAGCACATCTGTCGAGCCAGTGACTTCATTTTATCCACGCCCAAGTGGCCACTGTGCAATTCATCTAAAACCGACTTGCGCAATGTAGATGGAATGATAAGCCGGTCACCTCGACAAAGGTTGCCGTCGGGTTGAATACTGAATTCCTCTCACAGAGCGAAGAACTGAGGAAATCTGCGCTTCACCTGGGGCTGCCATGCCTTTCTGATCGCCGAAATCACGGACGAGCAGTATCTGTTTATCTGTTTGCTCTATTCTTCCCTCGACGCAGGCGCAGCCGGCGAAGTGAAATGGCATTGGTCCGCCGCTGCAAATCGTGAGTAACGTGACATGAAGTCCGCCTGCGGGATTGTCTTGCCGGGTCGATGCAGGATGTCGTAGTTATAGGCTGGCAGAGCAATGCTCCAAAGCTGGATCATAACAGCCGTGGATTTGGCGACGGACTTCTTCGGGTTTTACAGGAACTGAAGGGCCTGGTGGTCGGTGACAATCGTGAACTTCACTCCAAATAGGTACTTGTGTAGTCGGAGTACCGCCCAGAAAACGGCCAGAACCTCCTTCTGCGTCTGGGACTAACTCTTCTCTGCAATATTAAGAAGAAGAGAGATAGAGTTAATTGGACATCCATCTTGTTCCAGAACTGCTCCTATCCCCACTTCGGACGCGTCAGTGATCAGCATGATTCACATAGATGGTACAAATGGGGCTAGTATCGGTCGGCCAATGGTATTTTGAACAAGACCGCGCAATATCTGTTCACACTGTTCGTTCCACTGCCACACATCGGACGACTGATCTAGAAAAATGGTTAGGCTCTTGTTGCAAAGTTCGGAATGAACCTGGAGTAGCATTGCAGGCACCCAAGAAATGGTAGTAAGTGCGCCTGATTCTTCGGTGACTCGATGCCAATCAGGGGTTTGAAACGATCTGGATCGGGTCGGTATCCGTTTGCATTCACAATAAAGTCGAGGAAATCTAATTCGGTGACACCGAATTTGCACTTAGGGGCTTTGATGGACACATTTTTGTTCACGAACCTCTCCAGCAACCTTTGTAATCTGTGGTCATGTTCATCCTTCGTGGATCTGAAAATGACCACATCATCTTGGTATACCATCGCCCCCTCGATATCACGGACCACCTCGTGTATTGCAGCCTGGAATATCCCGGACTACTCGTGCAAACCAGACGGTAAGAAGTTGTACTGGAACATGCCCCATGGAGTGGTAATAGTCGTTAGTGGTTTGGACTCTATGTGCAGCGGAATTTGTAAGTACGCATCAGCCAGATCAATTTTCCAGAAATGCTTACTACCGAGCATGCATTTCATGAAGTCCTCAGGTTCCACCGTGGTTGCCGCGCATTTCCGTAAACGAGGATTCAAGGTTAATCGGTAATCACCACAAATCCGAGGTGTCTGTCAGTCGCTCTTCATTGTCACCACAATCGAAGTAGCCCAAGTAGATGAGGTCACACGCGCGATGACACCGTCTTGTTCCATTTTGGTTAGAACCTCCAGAAATCCCTCTCTATGGCAGTACTGCAACACTCGGCGTTTCAGGAATACCGGACCACCATCCACTTCCAACTTCTCGGGCTCGACCGCCATGCCGCCATTATCGTTTGGGCATTGTGCGATCAACGGCTGAAGAACAAGCTGATTAACCGGATTGTTGGACGTCGTTTTCAGGGTTACCGATTGCTCCGAGGCACGCAGAGCCTACAAGTCCAGAATCGATGGACTGTCTACGGAAATTAAGAATGGTACCGGGGTATGGTCGCCCTCCAACCGAACCATTAGGTTAGTCTCACCCAGCAGTGAAAGTCGATGTCCAGTAACACCGTGAATGCGCACAGCAGTGGAGCGTATGGGTACACTAGGCCGAATCAAGTCGAACGCTGATTTCGGAATAATGAACTCACAGCTCCCGGTATGCACAATGAACTGGTGTCTCAAGCCGCATTGGAATTGCACTGGTCTGTACAGGTATTGGTTCAATTCACTCGAAATTTTCAGCGTGTATACAGGACTATTATCAGTTTTCTGATCCTCATGAGTTGCACCCGTAATATTACACTTGGATTGATGACATATCTTGCGAATGTGACCAAGCTTTCCACAAGAATGGCATACCGCATTTCGAAAGCGGCAGTTGAAACGTAGGTGAAATTCGCAGCACGAGAAGCAACGATTCGGCTGTACTGGTTTGCTTTCAGGAATCGTTTTGTTAGCAGGCTTCGGTTGAGGTGTCTTCTTTGTAGAGACTGGTTTACGGGGAAGAACGTGTTGGTAGTACACTACGGAATGTACAGCCGTCGCATTGGCTACGTGATCGAATTGTTCGCAGGTTGACCGGGCTTCAGAGAACGTAATGTCAGGCTTCAGCAATAGCTTCTTTTGCAACTCCGGATGATTTACGCCGGCAATGAGGCTTTCACGAAATTGGGTCTCCAACTGATCACCAAAATTACACCTAGCGGCCTGTGTTTGAAGTGTCAGGATGAATTCACGGAATTTCATGTTGGGACCACGAACCAGCGAATGAAACTTGGCACGTTCGGTGGCCTGGAAATCGACCGGAACCACGTGGTCTAACAGTACGGCCTTCAACTCGTCGAAAGGAACTGCAGAAGAAGCTCTCGGATATGCAAGCATTTTCATCAGCGAGTACAGTGAACGGCTGCCAGTGGTCAGGAAGCATGCGGTCTGGTTCCCCTTCTTCACATCTTTTCGTATGCTACACCATAACTCGAAAAGTTCAATCCACTCTTTAATTTCAGATGCACTATCATGCAGGGTCAGCTGTTCAATACTGGGCAGCTCCATGACGCGACGCCAACTATAATAATAGTAGAGAATTGATTTGATAGTCCGTATTGAAATTGCCTCCCGCACAGAACTATGCGAACGGAAGTAGCAAGAGGACCAAGGCCGCGAAATTGCACGTTAATTGTATTGTAGAGTGGGTTTGTATAAATATGATTAATTAGAGAATATAATTGGTAGACTCAAAGAGGGCCAATCACAGGGAGCTTTTGTTGGAAGTGTCCTCGGCGATCCTCTTTGATTGTGGCTTATCCGTGTGCGTGGTTACGAAGCTGCACTTGGCCGTATCACGTGTGACAGCTGCTGAATCGCCACAATGGGGCAGCATCAATTGGGCTGAGGGCTGCCAACTTCCACGGGAAATAGCTGCCCAGTTAAGTGCAATGACTTCTTCCACCGTCGAGAGAAACCCCCGATACTCAACTACTACGTCTGTCTAATGGAGGTTCTTAGACAGTATTCTGTTTCTCTCCATGTTTATTCACTGGAGTGTCCTCTCCAAGAACATAGTGGTTAGAACCAGATGTTGCCCATCAAATGGTTCAGAGAATAGACTTCCTCTGTCTTCTATTCTTTTGCATGGTTGAACCTCCGATTTAAAGCAGACATCCTGCACTGCTCTTTGTGTCATAGAGGCAAACAAGCCGTCACACTACGCCGAGGTGCAATGTCGTCTTGATGACGACTCGTCGTGAGGTAGGCACCCCACCCAAACCAATGAACATGTTCAAACGTACTGGACAACACTGTCTAATCTGAATGCGTGATTTGATTGAAGCGTATGAGCAGATTTGCTTGTATCGTTAGAAGCTGGTCCATCAGCATATTTTCTTCTCAAACGAATGTCATCGAGTAAGCCTTGCATCCGATTTGTTGTCTTCAGCCAGTGACGCAGTGGGGATGAAAAATTTCTACCTTAATGGAGGCAGAAATGCATGAATAAATAGACGCGTGGAATAATACAGTTCTCACTGAAAATATTTCCTACACATCTTGGTCACCCACGCTTTTGAATTTGCATAAGTATTTCCAATGAATATTTCGTAGTTATTCTGCACAACAAGTTTCCTCATTTCTTCCTAAATCCCCAAGTTTTGTTTGGTCAAAATAAAACTCATCCTCGAACATTGGGATCATATTTAATGTGGTCACCGTCATCCTCCCTTGCACACATGTAAATCGGGCACATGGCAAAGCCATTCCACAGACTCCTGATCCATCTCTTACTGTGAGACTATAAAGGATTTTAGTCTCCTGAATTAATTTCTTGAATACTTTCTCTGGTGTGAATCCAATTTGAGAAGAAAACAATTAGTCGTCCTTCTAAGAATAATTTCTCAAAATGTTTTATTTCACATTATCACTATTTGCGTGAATCGAAGAATCATGAAACACCCTTCCAAGTTCCATGTTTTCATCTTCTTATAATTCTACTTTCTTCTAGTCCAAGAAAAATTGGTTTTAAAATTTTTCTGAATTTTTCATTAGTATCTGTTCTCCGATGAATTCACTTTCGTTCCATGAACGATTTCTGATAATACGATGATGATGGTCTGTAGTGATTCAAGTGCCTTCACACGCGTTTCAGTGCGCTACAGCTTCATTTCCAGGATCCAACAAATCAAATGAGGCCGGACCGTAACTGTTAGATTGTGTAGATCCTGCGAAGTCACTTTGTGATTGGACAGCACATTGTCTGCCAATCAGTGCAAGCGTCTATTTGTATACAGACGAGGTAGCACCAACCAAATGTAGCAGAATACATTCTTGCTTTTCTTGTCTTGTCTTGTCATGTCGTTATGAGCTTTCGTAGTCCAGGTCCCAGTTATGTCATTACATACGACTGATCGGGTAGATACGATGCTCACTATGTCCTATGATTGGAATAAAAGTAAACGATATAATTTGTCGGTATTTGTGGATACACTGACAGTCCTGTGAAACTAACGGAAAGTGAGAGGCTGGACTTCCTAGCCTAAATAACAGTGTAGCACTGTTTTGGATGCGTGTGAACCTTCGAAATGTAAAGGGCTAATGCAGAGCTGTGCTATCCTAGCAGGTGAATCTGTGGCTGAGGAAGATAGTTTTTAATACCTCGAAACTTATATCTCATCAATTAGTCAGCTACAGGATGCGGTGTCGTCGCGTATACAGACGAAGCGTTTGGCTTTATCCCGCATGACATCCGGTTGTCTGACAAGCGTCGAGTGTACACAATGGCGGTCAGATGCATTATTTAATGTAACTCAGAAACATGGCCATTCAGAGTAGAATGTCGGCGAAGACTATCAGTGTTTGAGCACAGATATCTCCGTTGTATTGCTCGAATATGGTGGGACTATCGTGTTAGTAATGCTGAGCTAAGACGTGGGATATTGGGATGCAGATTTCATTAGGTGGAACAAGTACTGGATCAAAACAGATTAAGATGATTGGGACATGTAGTACGCATGTCGATCAATGAATTTCCTCGGGGTACGCTGTTCTACGAATCAGGTAATGGTTGGAAGGAAGACAGAGGTGTGTAGAAACCGTATCTAACCGATCCATCGTGCGTAATGAAATAACCTGCACCCGGACTACGCGCACTGGAAGAACGACCATACCAGATAAGAACAGCAAGAATGTATTCTATTACATTTGGTTGGTGCTCACTCGTTTATATACGAAAATAGGCATCTACCTATTGGCAGATAACATACTGACCAATCACAAGGCGACTTCGCCGGATCTATACAATCTAACAGTTACGATTAGGCTTCGTCTGATTTGTTGGATCCTGGAAATGAAGCTATAGCGCACTGTACCGCGTGTGCAGACAGTCGAATAATTACAAGCTAGTCAGTCTATATCATGGCAGAAAGGTACGAGAATCTAAAGCAGTGGACTTGGCCAGGTACGACGTGTGAAACTTCCAGATTGGTGTCCATGCGACCAACATACCAGATGATTGGAAACAATAGATGATTTGGTTAGGTGTGGAGCCATTGATATAGTTGCATTCGGTCTCTTTCTTAGTCTTAGTGATTTCCGCCTATTACTTTGTTTTCGGTTCTTTTCACTTTATGCTTCTATTCATTTTGCTCTCGACTGGACATTGTGGGGAGTTGGTGACGAATACGAAAACCAGAGCACAGATGTGCTGGTCTATTGGATGAATGAACCGAAATGAAGTGAACTGAGCTGAAGTGAATTGAACTGAACTGAACTGAATTGAGCTGAACAGAACTGAAATGAACTGTACTGATCAGAACTGAACCGAACATTGTATGCGCTTCCTGAAAATGGTCAAAATATTGGAAACACACCTAAATAACCAACAAACTGGAAAATACTGGGGCAGAGTCGTACCGAGTACGCATTCTTGATGAGCGGTAACAATCGCGAAACCGGTCGAGTGCATCCGGGGAAATTTTGTCTTGTCATCCAGATACAGTGTCATACTAGTCATATATGAAATGCATTTTAAAGATGCTTGATATGAATTGTATAATTGAGCCTTGAAAGAATTCGAGTGTAATTTTATCAGAATTGGAGTAATCCAAAACAGCTTCACCTCGTCCATGAAACCCGGGAACACCTACTTTGGTGTTTTAAACTGTTGTGATGAACTGCTCAGTTTTGTGTTTCGCAATCAATAACTTTAATCAATTAATTAACATTCTATCAAAGTTATGCATGTATCCTCATCACACTTTCACAGGTTTGTGGAGAGGCTTCTCTGGGCAAGTACCATGGAGGCCTAAAAGGAGCAGCCGGTGATCAGTCACTGTTTGTGGCAAGTCATGCTTACTAGAATGCCGAATCAAACGGATGCCACTGGAGTCGGTGTATGATCAAAAGCTCGTATCCCTTCTTAAATGTGGAATAGTTACCATTGATACTTTCTATTCACAAAAAGACCCCTACGACATTTGGCTTCATGGATTCGTAGGTTCCCGACCTGATGATCACAATCAAAATTCTGCCATTGCTAATTTTTTAGTAATAAATTTCAACTCATTCAAACAGTCTTCTGGTTTGTGTCCGTTGCATTTCACGAGGCCAGTTCATTCTTGCTGGATACGGGTTACAATCAAGCACTAAGGAGAGACTACAAAATCTGTTGTTCATTGTTTGGACAAATAATGCCGTGCCAATAGAAGCAATGGGGAATTTGATTTGTATGTGGAATGCTTGATTCATCATGCAGTATGAACGAGCAAGGTCCGCATACTGAAACGTGCTTCACGAAAATGAATCAGTATGTTTGCTGGTAATCAGCTTCCCACGAAATCTTTTCATGGTATGTTGTGAGAATGATACGAATTCTCACATATTTGAAGCCGTACTCGTTCCCGAAACATGCAAAGACGATCAATATCAGAAACACTTCCGAAAGTGTTTTATATTTGTGGTACATTTGGTCTGATTATTATTATTGCCACGAAATGAATTATTATGAGAAACATACATGAGAACCGCCACTGAGAAATCATGTTTCCTCCCATTTGTGGTCTCACCAGTGGTGAATGATCGTCGGGCTTTTAGTCGACCGTGGAAACTTGTCATGCGCGGAACCAATGGTCCACTAGATTAACTGAGCGAAGTATTTTTCGTCTGTCTAACTAGAGCGCTACGCGGCAAAACATCCATCGCTTATTGTACTCTGAAATTCATTTGGCAACCTATTGAAACCAACGATCGTCATGTGGATGAGAGAGAAGGCGAGTACTAGGACTGAATGCGTAGTATTGATGACTGGTTGGGCGCTCATGATGCAGACAGTTTCGCAAAATTCGTGCCAAAGTATGTCAAGTGTGTATCGATCTTCTGTTGCGGCATGAATAAAAACCTGATGATGGGCATCGAAATGTCTGACGTCGTGAGCAGATCTTCCGACACCATCACGATATCATTTTGCAACAGTTTCATACTTTTTCGAACAGCAAAGAGAAAACCAACTCGGTCAATGTCGAGTGAATGGGTTTCACAACAAATTTACTGACCAGTAAGAGTCAGACGGTATTTGTTGAGTAGATACGCTGTTTTGACCTATTTCGAGGCTGTGTTGAAACGAGGAGTACAAGATCTATTAACGTTCACTACTAAAGTCTGTTTGTTTTGGGTGTCTGGTAGGAGTAGCATCTGCGAGTTGGTAGACTGTCGTGTCCTTGGAGTATCTTCCACTTGTTTGGTCTCGATCAGATACCGAGCTCCTATCTGTGGCTGCCCGAAGTTAAAGCATGCACTAGCGATCCCATCCGGGCAGCCGCTTTACAGGTTGAATAAACCAGATTGAGAATAACCGAGGTCCAAGTGCCTCGGCGAGACCGGGTTCGCTCTTCGAAGACAGTTACCTTTGAATTGGTGAACGAGATTTACTGTGTACTCTAACGGCTGTGAGGAAAATCTGTCGAACTAACAGAGCTTGATAGATCCTGGAGTTGGATTCGATTCAATTGAATGGGGAACAAGCTCCTAGGGATCCAGCCGAAGACATGCATCAGCAAGCTGCTGCCTTGAAACCCATACTTGGTTGTGCAAAGCCTAGAGGTGCACCCAAGTGAAGCTGGGGAATTCTCTTGTTCGAAACACCCATGAAATTTCATGGTCATGTCATTTACACGCTCTGTTATCCATGCTACGGCGTCAGCTAGCATTCTCGGCCTGTGCGACATCCATGAGGCCGATTTATTCTCTCCAAGGAGCCAGCCTCAATGAAGTGAAGTGAAGTTAGTTTCTCATCCCGCTTTGAATGTTTGAGTGGCCTTCACATTAGGAAGAGCTCTCCAAGTGCAAAAGATTAGGGAGGCACGGAACAGTTCCATCTAATATTTATTGTCGAATGGTTCAGTTTGTGATGCACGTTGTCGCTTTTATTCTCTCGTAAGTGGATTAATACTCCATATATAAATAAATCGTGAATTACCACTTGTCACGAAAACCTACTGAATTGTAGCCTAATTTATTCCAAGGACGATAAGTTTGGTTTTTCTGAATACAATTGATTCTGTTGCTCCAGGTTGCTAACCTCACACGTGTGTGTGCAGTTCTGATTCATCCATTTTCTGACAGTGTGGGTATACGAAGTAGATTCGAATTCTAATATTTGCTATGTCAGGGAGTGGCAGAAATTCCATCAAACAATGGCACTATAGTTCAGCATGAACGGGTCTTTCCAAACCGATGAACTAGATCGTTCTGGGTATAGGTGTTGTTGTTTGGAGTTCACGCCCAAGCGTGTGTATTTCGACAAATCGGGCCGAAACCAACCAACCACATCAGCCGGGACATTTCTAATCAAATCAGCTCAGAGAAGACTCAAGTCGACTGGACACACGTGTCGTTGTCTGTTTGTATGATAAATTTCACCGTTCCGTTTCCCGACACTTTATACTTGCTTCGGAAGGCAGGTGCAATAGAAGTCACAAACCGGAGATCGTGTACTAACGCCGTTCCTGAGAAACAGCCAACGGAGCACTGGAGGATGCAGTACACTACACCCATGCATCCAGGTACTCCCTGTGTCCCTTTACTACGAGCTGTTTCGTCACCGGACTTGCATTCTGCCATCGTAAATCGTCAATGAACAATGCAAAGTTATATCTAATTAGAAGCAGTTCTATCTAACAAATTTGTGACAAATTCATATCGGAATATTATCACTGAGAATCTATGTGGATGGATTAAGCATACTAGCTTGGTTATTGCATGTAAACTGCAACCGCATACGGCATTCTAACGTAACCGCGTTTCTTCCCTGGGGCCGGAAGTACAATGCTGTGAATACATATGAATGACTGCGGGAGGGGAGGAGGGGGGAGGGAAGAGGGTTGGGGGATAAATTGTAAGCAGTTCATATATCGAGGATTGTTCATTGTGCTTTGAGGGGCCTTACTATTGGTAGTAGAGTGGAGACCCAATGATCTGGCGTCGAGCCATCTATGATGGTGAATTTGTTGTTATTTATTGTTTTACCTGACTGTTCGGAAACCCATGTTTGCACAGGCCAATTTTTGTGCCTTGCTTATTAATCACAGGATGAAATTTGTTTTTCTAGCTTTATTCATCAGTTCATATTCAGCTCACATGGCCTACTTATTCATGTTTTATGAACAGAGTGAGAAAGACAGTGATTGGTGGTGTTCGATTTGTTCCCTGATTCTCGGTGACGTTGCAAACGAACAGTATTAGGTGCAGTGGAGTAATAATGGTAATGGTAGTAGTATTACAGATAACCTGACCTTATTTTTATTTATAATATGCAAAAGCTGTTACAACAGAAGGTTGCACCCAATCAGAGGTCATCAATTGGGAAGAGACAGAATTCAAACCCGAGACCTTGTGATTAAGGTTCTTGATTCACAATCGTCCACCCCGAGTTCGAGTCGCCGTGTGGGCTCAGTGGATATGAATTTCTGATAATTCCTAACAAGAATGAAACAGCTGTACAGGGCTTCTATTATTTTCAACGGTGATTTGAGCGTTGAAGCTCCATGATGAATCATATTATACAAATTTAATCTCCTACTGCTCAAATGTACATAGTAGCCGAGCTTTGCAGGTTGTTTATAACGGAATGTCTTCGTTGTACTTAGCCCCTTACAGAGAAGTCATCGATCAAAGGAGTCGATTGCTGTGCGGGATACAGGTTGCTACCGTTCAAGGCTACTGACGCAGGGGGAGATTAGAATAGTGAATTTGGGTTCTTCACAGTTTCCGTAACACGTGACGTCCAAATCAGAGACTGTGCATTTGAGGTCCCACAATTGTGGCAGCTTGTATTTGAACGTACGGTACCGTGTCTAGGCACGATATAACTGCCATGAAAACGTGACTGAGATGTATCCAGTAGAGATGATTAATCAATTTTTGATAACATTCGACTGGAAGCTATACGTCCTATTCCCACGTGACTTTTGATCACAATCCTTCATAGTGCACCTAACATAACCATTTTGACAATAGAACAACCGTACGTGTGTAGTGATTCTGCGGATATCACACGTGATACTATCAAGTGCAGTTTTGTGTCTAAATGCGCTGAGGAGCTTCAACGACTCAGGATCGTCGAAGACATGCACAGTAAAAGCTGGCTGTGGTTGGTCAACCTGTAATTTGCCAATTATTTTCTCTGATTCAACATATTTATGCAAACCTCTTGTGTAATTCAGTTAACGTGCTATTCTGCTGTCTTAATTCTCTTACTACTTTGATTTGCGTAGTTCAGGATGGGAGCGATTTCAATACATCCCATCAGTTCGCGTATTGTGAGTACTACAACTTGATGTTTATATGTTTGTAGTAGAAACAATAATTTGATCTTAACGTTACAAAATATTCATTGACACTACCTTATGTAAACCACTGATCAACTAACTGTACGTGATATTAACTGTCACGTTCTTTGCATTGAATAATACACCGTTCTATTGAGACAAAAATGAAGCATTCATGATAACGCTTTGAAAATGTGTCGGATAGGATCAGTTTATGGGACTGATAATGAATGTGTTAGGTGTGGTTATAAACAGTGTGGCGCATAATGGAAATACATTTGTGGCCTGGATAAGAGTGCGCCCTCAAAGGCTTTCAGGGGGATCTGTATATGACAGATAGTTTATAATACTAGTCTACCACACCCATTTCTAGGATCTGGTTTGTGTATTTTTCTCAAAAAAGATGTATATCACTAATCATCCAGTAGACCTGCTGAACAGACGGAAAGCACACGGATATTAGCTGCCTCATATGTTTCAAAGTTACGGGACAGACATAATACAGTTGGACAACTGAGTAATGTGATTGTCCTACTAAATATCAGAATACCTACAAGGTGGCCCCATAGCTATATTGATGGAGATCAAGCGGTACCACAGAGTGAGTGCGTTTCGAATCGTCGGAGGCCGATGGTATTCATAAGTGCGATCACTTTCATAGTTGCACAAATCCGTAAAACTGAACACTATCAAACAGATGGAAGACATAAATTGCGAGATGCAAGCATTTCTTTTAATCTTCTCAGTCGCGTACGTAAGACATACGATTTCGTGTTCAAATGGAACACAGAGCAAAACAATGGAATAGATAGTGTCTAGCGAAATTAGGAAACAATTCGGTAAACCTGATTGGTTACCGCCATCTTAGTCTGCAACTCAGTTAAAGTGACTTCGCATATTTTTGACAGAAAAACGGAAAAATGAGACGGGAAATAAGATTTTTAGTGGTCGAGTTGTGCAAGGGAACGAGGATGCTTGTTGGTATGATGACAACCTCAGAACAACTCATGATAGTTCATGATGTGTAGCCGTGAACATGTACCAAGAAGATTACTATAATGAATTCCGATCGAAGGTACAAAATAAGATAGTTGTTTTGCAGAACAGATTGAGGCTAACCTGAAATGCGCTCCCTAGCTATCAAACGATCAATGCATGAGGAGATGATCATTGAAAAACAAGGGGTCAATCTTAATCTTATGCGAGAAGATACTGTATCCCCCCTCCCCCCTGCTCCGAGAGCGTACTCCCGAAGATCGGTCACCCCCTCAGTGTGAACACAATGTCCTAATCCCGAGTGATTCTACCACTGAAATGTCTGAATAGCGAATACCTTCGAGCGAATACAGCCATGGGTTACGTGCCTACACACCGATAGAAAATATCACTTGATCGCGTGCTAAAGCAGGCTCCTAAGCTCTTCTTCTGTGACAAATGTCAAGTGTTGCACTGAGTTATGCATATGTGAACATCATAAGCTCTTCAGGTAGTTTACGAAAGGTCATTTGGCATCTTTTGACAAGTGTCAGTGAAAATTCGGGAATTCCGTGTATACTGCGTTGCGCTGTACGAGTTCAGCTGATTGCGACAACCATAATTAACTGTCGTGTGGGCAATTGGAAATGTACTTTTGGTGTTTTATCTCATAGCCGGCAAGCGTGCTGAGTTCACTCAATGTGATCACTTCATGTTTCACATCATTGTAGTAAAACTCACATGCGCTCGTGATAGGATGTTGAATGAGAATGACATAGTTGAGCATCGTTGATAAAATAAAGGTTATTAATTTACACAAAAGTGGAGTATCTGTGACGAGGATTGACTCCCACCCAATTTGGTGTATGGAGAATGCAATTTCACGTGACTGTGTGAATTGAGGCCATCATGAAAACTAGTTTGGACCAAGGAACTTCAAGTCAGCGAGAAAGCTTGCATTCGAGTCTCGGTTGCTTCAGTGATGTCAAAAGCACTGCGCATGAGTGGTTTCTCTCTGCCTGTAGGAATCATCTGCCGGTAACACGATTTTTCGTAAAGCGGAATCAATGAAGTTTAAAAGACCATTCCATGACTGGGTTCCTCCCATATTCTAACCCTGTTCTTGAAGGGAAATAATTAGCCCCTGCAAATATACTTCGTTATCTATGCAGTTGGATTACACCTGACCGTCGAATGCCCAACGAAATGTGATGCGATGCACGGAAAACCTACTTGACTTTCACCGATCTCAGCTATGTGCAGCGTTCACGTAGACCGGGCGCACACTGCAGCAATTGCATAAGTTCTATTTGTGGCTGCGAACAACCTGATAGTTACAGTTAGGTAGCAAGTAGATCATCGATATGGATATTCCATGATCTACAATCGGGGCTTCTGTTGCCAAAAAATGAATTCTGTGTATATATTTCACATTTGTAAGCTAATGGTGCAAATGTCGATAAGTGCAAGTAAGGTCCACTCCATGTTGCTCTACACTGGACTGAACGTCGCAAGTTTCCATCTGAATGTCTGGTTAGTAAAACACAACAAGAGTTAACTGTGCCTTATTCCACCTCGTAGGGAATGGAGAATTTAGGCTGAACTGGGGTGTGTGCTAACAGAAGAGATGCGACCATTCCTCATTCCTTATCCCAACATTGCTGATCAACGGTTATCTGGAAATAAGTCTATCTAGTAAAATCGGCCGCCGAGAAATGTATGCGAGAGAACAAGTATAGTTGAGAAAAAGCAAGTTTTGTTACTTTACTACTCAAAGGTGGTCATTTATTCCGTTAAGTGAGATGAAATATTGAAGCGACCATTAGCTTTACGTACATAGTGGTGTAATTACATTTGATACAAAGAACCAAAGGGCATCAGATCGCCGACTTCTTCGATTCCAAAACATTTGATTGCCTCATTACACAAGGTGGACCTAACCTCAACAATATTTCAAGTAGTTTTACACAGTCGGTCACCGAAACTATTGACGTTCAGTGAGGCGACGCTGATCACGATACCTCGACTAGTGCTCTGTGCATGGAATCATTTGGCACAAGATAGTTATTTACCTTGGCCACAACCCAACAGACCCATTCCCCACCTTCTCCATCACCGAACGCACTGTGAGAGTCTTCAATTCAGCCCACTCTACTGTTGTATTTCCCCTGTTGTACCATATTCACACTGACGTGTTTCATGTCAATGATCGACACTAGTGAACGAACTGCCCGCATTTCACGATTTCGGTCTTCTTTCTGTTCTGAGGGACTGGATAAAGGGGACCGAGTGCTTTACGTGTATAATTCGTCCTACTACTCTCTACGAGACAACAGTTGAACTAAGAACTGATAAATTACTGCTCATAGTCAGCAGATATCAGTTCAATTCGTTCTAATTCATGCAGTCAATAACCGCACACTCCTGTACTATGGTTTCGAGATACACCTCATGGTAACTCTCAGTCTTACTGTGACAAGCCTCGACATGATACCAAAAGCGTTTGATTAAAATCAACCACCTGTCGAATACAACTCGTGTGCTTTTACCCACAATTCATGAGATACTCAGTATTTAGTTGGATAAGAAATCTCCGATTATTTACTAAACGAAAACCATTCGATAGTTAGGAAAATGATTCTGTTAATCTAGGGTGTGCGAAAATGTAGTCATTATGATCGTGTAATAAATCGTTTTCAGTTTTACTTATCTGTTATCTATCTGTGTTTTGCGATCTGTGCACGACAGACAATGCAGAGAGAACCAATTTGTGGACTTCAGACCCTATCACACTAGACACGACAATAAACGATTAGCAGTGTGTCGATAGACACATGCAATAAGTAGCACGATCGTATGGTGATTTTGGTGCGTTAGGTATGTACATGTATATATCTACTGCTGTCTGGTTGGTTGGTTTAATTGGCACTTGAATTAAGCTTTGTTTTGTTCTTGTTCAGACATATCATTCTACTCTCAATGGCCATGTTTCTGAGCTGCATTAAAGAACGCATCTGACCGCCATTGTGTACACTCGACGCTTGTCAGACAGCCGGATGTCACACGGGTGTCACAGATGACTGATGTTGGCAAAACACAAACGTCTCCCTCTCCGTTTACTCGATTATACTTCATCGGATATCTGTCCACCTGGTTAGATATAACCAACCAGGTAAAAATGCTTATCTACTTTAGCTAGAGCTTCCCCTGCCAACACAAGGGTTGACGTGGAGCCAATTCAGTCCTGCAGTAACATTCTAGACTTGAAAGGTGCAAATTGCATCCTAAAGAATACTACGCTGTTTGCACGTTATCTAGAAAAGCTTGCATCTCACTTGGATCTACACTCAGAGGAACAATATCGTCCACGTATTCTTAGTCAAACAGTTTAGTGCCTGAGAAAAGATCAATGCCGCTATTCTCACACGAGGATAGAACTATCTCAAGAATCAATTCAATGACAACCTTGAATGGGGAAGGGCGAAAGGGGACAGCCTTGACGAACACCACTCCTCGTGGTGAATTCGGGTGAGAGATCGCCTCAAGCACGAAATCGGCTTCGGCTGTTCACATAGGAGCATTGGAAAAGAGAAATAAATTTCTCTGACACATCCTTCAACGACAGGCAGCACCAGAGAACTGTGTGGTTGAATGAGCCGAATACTCGCTTTCAGAACAAGGGACACAGAGATTGTGGGTCTACAGAAGGTGGGTATGTGTTCTAAAACTTGTCTAACGGAAAAGATATGTATATCACGCTTGGAGTTAACTGGTCAAGTACCGTGCCTCCATTTCAAGCTGTCAGGCATTTCTGGCTGTCATATAGGATGACATCTGAACAAGCTTAACTTGGCGATTCGGATCAGCTCGGACGGTAGTGGGGTGGAGCAGTGGTAACACACACGCCTTCGAGATGGAAGGGCTTGGGTTCAAACCCTGGGTGTGGTGGGGGATATGCACCACTGATGAGCTCTAACAAGAGCGAAATTCGAGTCTGGTGCTTCCGAGTGCAGGTTAGTCTGATGACCTGAGGTTTGCGCGTGAAACGTGGAGTCCAAAGGACAATCAACCAAACAAGGGAAAGATATGGTAGCTTAAACCTCAACCGGGCCTAAACCTGCTTGATTCTCACGCGTACACATTTCGTGGGTGCTGGATAATCGGTGAAGAATAATTGCGGGGAGCACGTTGGATGCCATATTTGCCAAACTAAATTCTCCGTGGAAATGTCATCTTTCTTGTCGATCGACACAATCACGATTCACACCATTCTCTGGGAATCTGAAATCTATTCCAGATTGCTCACAGAAATTTTGTTGAATTCGAAATCAAAGCGTTGACTCCATCCTTGAAAGAAGATGGAGACACCCCATCCGGTCTAGCAGCTTAGTACGTAATCAAATAACTTATCTCCCAGGTTATTTCCATTTTTTACGGAGGATTGATATCCGTCTGCGTCGTCTCTATTGCAGGTATATTCAGAATTTCCAGTGTAGAAAAGGGTCAACTGGATTGCTCGTTAAAGTGCTCCACCCAGCTATCCAGACAAGGTCCCTGAGAGTGAATCAATGAGTCATCGGTTTCCTTGATTAGATCTCTTACATCAGGCTTCCGTGGACCAGTACTTCTAATCAAACGGTAAAGATTGCGAGTATTGCCGAAAGACACAGCCTTTACTATTTCCCTACATTTCGCAATCCACCACTGCTCGCAGTCATTCCTCAGGCTTCTAGTCATTTGGCATCATAGGGATTTACGCATTTAATTGAATGTGGCATTCGGAGGGATGGATATGCGAGCATCCAACAGAGCAACTGATTTTGAAGGTATCTATCGTTTGTGAGGCCTATATGAACAAGAGTCTTGTGTGACATTAGAAGCAAAATACAAAGCTTCCTCAATGTGTTTGGGGCGTTCATCTTGGTTTTGGATACCCGGCTGTATGGGAAACCGTGTAGACAGCTCCGTTTGAAGAGGCTATCGCCGCTTATCGTCTGGAAGCAACTGCGTGGGATGGGGGCATTTTACATTTGTGAGACCACGGTCGAGATGTACAAGAATCGAGCACGTACCAAGACGTGATCTGAGTCCTCAGGCGTAGAACCAAATGAACGACAATCTTCATTGTATCCATACCAACTGAAACGGCCTCCAATGTACCTTTTGGAATCCTCAAAATAGTCAACTTGTGGGTTGGAATCCCCAGCAATGACCACGTCCGTAAAGCATGTTTCGATCTCAGAGGAACCGCAATCGGTGGGTGCATACACTGATACGACGAACAAGCATCGATGCTTCAGTTTGTTGTTGATGACGAGTACAATCCAACCGAACTGCACACAAACGACTGCTGACTGGAATCCAGTCTAGCAATGCACGCTCAGTTCTCATGCTTGAAAGCAATCCCAAGGTCGGCCTAACCACGAGCACTAGATGAAACCTCATCATCCGACACACGCAGAGTGAAGCAAGAGATTGAGGTTGTACCTAGGGTGAGAAGAGTGTTCATATAAGTGAGGTTTTGTATGCGCATTTCGGAGACAGTATTCATCTATGTTTTAGAGTTACATGAGTTCTAGTGAGGGCAGCCTGTTACTACAACTGGCATAGTGTACGGACATTTGAGGTAGCCAAGTGAATTGAATATCTAGGCTCAAAACAAATGCATCCGATTTCCACCCACCTCATGAACTACTGCTCTCTTCAGAGCTACAGTAATCCATGATGTTCTGGGTCGATCTTGAGTTAAGGAAAGAAAAGTTGTTGAGGTCCTTTGCAAGAAGGATGCTGGAGGTTTCTGGGTGAATCATAATTCGCGGCTGCCCACACCATAGAAGAGGTTTCCCTTTGGGAACTCTAACCGGAGTTTTGAACTCAAAAGCCTGACCCACAAGACAGTGGTGCGTTAACCCAGCATTGGAACGTGACTGAAGAACCCGAGAAAGAATATCTTCTGGTCTGTCACGTGAGACCTAGTTGCTGCAAGCACTCTGTCTTGTCATCGCTGGTAATTTGTTATCGATTTGCTTCTTAGATTCAATCGTCAGCTCATTGCACCCAATGGAGAAAATGAAGCGTGGACTGGGCAGCATCGTTTGGGCTGGGGGCTGCCCAAATTAGGTGGGAAATAGGTGCCCAATTAAGTGCAGTGACTTCTTCCACCGTCGAGAGAAACCCCCGATACTCAAACCCTACGTCTGTCTAATGGAGGTTCTTAGACAGTAATCTGTTTCTCTCCATGTTTATTCACTGGAGTGTCCTCTCCAAGAACACAGTGGTTAGAACCAGATGTTGCCCATCAAATGGTTCAGAGAATAGACTTCCTCTGTCTTCTATTCTTTTGCATGGTTGAACCTCCGATTTAAAGCAGACATCCTGCACTGCTCTTTGTGTCATAGAGGCAAACAAGCCGTCACACTACGCCGAGGTGCAATGTCGTCTTGATGACGACTCGTCGTGAGGTAGGCACCCCACCCAAACCAATGAACATGTTCGAACGTACTGGACAACACTGTCTAATCTGAATGCGTGATTTGATTGAAGCGTATGAGCAGATTTGCTTGTATCGTTAGAAGCTGGTCCATCAGCATATTTTCTTCTCAAACGAATGTCATCGAGTAAGCTTTGCATCCGATTTGTTGTCTTCAGCCAGTGACGCAGTGGGGATGAAAAATTTCTACCTTAATGGAGGTAGAAATGCATGAATAAATAGACGTGTGGAATAATACAGTTCTCACTGAAAATATTTCCTCCACATCTTGATCATCCACGCTTTCGAATTCGCATAAGTATTTCCAATGAATATTTCGTAGTTATTCTGCACAACAAGTTTCCTCATTTCTTCCTAAATCCCCAAGTTTTGTTTGGTCAAAATAAAACTCATCCTCGAACATTGGGATCATATTTAATGTGGTCACCGTCATCCTCCCTTGCACACGTGTAAATCGGGCACATGGCAGAGCCATTCCACAGACTCCTGATCCATCTCTTACTGTGAGACTATAAAGGATTTTAGTCTCCTGAATTAATTTCCTGAATACTTTCTCTGGTGTGAATCCAATTTGAGAAGAAAATAATTAGTCGTCCTTCTAAGAATAATTTCTCGAAATGTTTTATTTCACATTATCACTGTTTGCGTGAACTGAAGACTCATGAAACACCCTTCCAGGTTCCATGTTTTCACCTTCTTATAATTCTTCTTTCTTCTAGTCCAAGAAAAATTGGTTTTAAAATTTCTCTGAATTTTTCATTAGTATCTGTTCTCCGGTCAATTCACTTCCGTTCCATGAACGATTTCTGTTAAATCGACTATGAATGCCCTGTGAATGATTTAATAGAAAATGTTAGTCTGGCTATATTTGTAAATAAATTGGGGGTCCTGTGAATTTGACAAGAACTGGATGGTAGGCTAGCTAACGACCAGAATAACAAGCGGAGGTGCACCTAGTTTCCGGAAATATTTGGGAAGGATCGGCCGTGAGTCAGAAGAAGAACAGATCAGGTCTTTCTAAAGAAGCAGACTCCGACGAACCAGTTGTTTACTAGGATTGAAATTAACCTCAGTTTTCCGTCTATCAACGAGGTTGGCTAGTATTTGTTTGATCAGTGTTTTGCACACAAAGGCATGACTGATGAAAGTCACCCATACGTTATTTAGGCCTTCCCTAACGGAACTACCTATCCTGGATGCAGCTAAGTGTCTTAGGGTACAGTTGTGTCTAACTCTAAGTCAATTCATGTGAATATACAAAATGGTAATTTGAGTAGCAATGCAAACCTAGTTTTAGTTAGTGGAAGACGTGATGTCGAAACTTGATGATTTCTTGAGGGGTGGCTACTAGTCCGATAGCGGATCTAACAAAAAATACCCATAAATAAGGCGCTCTCTAGCTGTAGGCAGCCGATTGCTTTTGAAATGAGTTTGGTATTTTAATGTCCATGAAGACCTACTACAACATCAGAGGACGAAGTCTTCTGTTTTCTCTTTATCTTTCATATAATAATATAACCTGTTATCGACGGATTAAGACGTGATGAGTATCAAAAATTAAAAACGGTAGAAAGTACGATCGAAAGCTAGTGAAATGAAATATGACCTGACTAAAAGCGGTGTTGAAGTAGATAGATGGTACAAGCTATTCAGTGCTTGGTGTAGTTTCAAAAATAAAATCCCGGCATACTGGTAAAATCTAGCTTACAGTCGCTACCCGCTTGCTTTCTTTCTGTCATCCCTTTACCAACTCAGAAATTGTGTGCTGAGGGATTTTTGGCTCTTCATGTTGTTGAAATTTCAAAGGAAGCTAAGCACCTGTCATGATGGGCCCTGAAAAATGATAAATTGGTTTTTACGTGTTCGCTGTCGAAATCTATCTGGAGAGATTTTTCAAGGTAAACCAGCAAGAAATAGAATGGGTCGATTACTCGTGCAGTGGGAAGCAATAACGTGAGTCACAGCCTTAACCATCAAGAATGCAATAGTATTAATGTGTTCATCTTGACATTTAGGAAACACAAGGCTTCGAAATTTCAACACTCAGTGGTTCTCAATCACACCAGTACATAAAATGTAGGGTAAAAGAAAATGACGTGGCTTCAATTATTTATTCTTCATTTGTCTCTTAACCACAAAAGTGAATTTCCGTAGACTCCCAGTGTTCGATTTCATGCGATCTTCAGCTTGTTATGTGAGATGACACGGACCGGGGGAGATGAGTTGCACAAGCACTCATGGTTTCTGAAATCACAAAGCAGGATTATGCACAAACCTCCTGATAGCCTCCCTTGTGGCCAAGTTGTGATGCCACATCGGTCTTGACTCTCGAACGGGGGCTCACTGCCTAAATAGGTTCTCATTCAAACAGAAGAATGAAGTGTGTTTAGTTATGATTTATACAGCCAGTAAGCTAGACTTTTCTTAGGTTCTTATATATCGGTGGCTGCAATTTTGTGTAACCAAACACCTTTCGATGTGAATGCTTCGATAAGATATGATATGGTAAAAAAACAGAGCTTTGTCTTTAGCTAACAATTTGAAGGTTACCGATAATTTTATCTGTATAATATAAGTATTTCAGTTCCTGAATAATTTCAGCTAGACCGCGTACAATCTGTACATGAAGTCCAATGGTAGTCGATTTCGGTCGAATTCCAGTTTTTACTACTGGAACAATTGTCAGTAGCTCACGCCACATCGTCGCTCTCCTCGATGTCACACTGAGGTCTGTTGCGAAATTCGGTAGATCGGAGTAACAGTTGCGAAACGTATCTATCGCTGGCCTGAGCCTTAGCAAGGGCTCGATATATCACGCGATTGGTCGTTTTCCGTCACCAGGACCAGATTCGAGACTGTTGATCGTGAAGCGAGCCTATTGGAACGTCCAAACCCAGTGAAGCTACGGTGGTTTATTGAAGCATCATGTGAGTCGTGAATACCACCTTTACCAAGCCCCTGTGGTTGCGTCACAATTTTGGCAAACGCCACAACAGCAATTAAGCCGTATGCATGCCTCTATGTGTACGCCGACTACAACACACAGAAGTGCGAGGTATTCTAGGGCTAGTCCTCTGAACTCAGTTGACATCATTAGAAAACCATTTACGGCAAAATGTGAGCCTCCGAAGTGATTCATTATCGATGGAATCGACAGTACCACTGATGCGATTGGGATCGTCAGGTGAACGGCGCACGGTGAAGATGAGAACTGTGAGAAAAGTGGAGTGTGACTTTGCTAGCATGGGAGGCTTCTTCGATCATCTCAAATCGCAGAATGAAGACGAACTGACTCGAGTATTGTATTGTATTGTATTGTATTGTATTGTATTGAAGGCTTCAGCAGGTTAACAGGCTCACTTCCCAGCCAAATGGAGGGAAACTTATCATTGGTACTTTTAAATACGCATAAAAAAATAAGTACTGTAGAAATAAAGCCGGTTCAGCCATCGGGGTTCGTATCATGTCCCCCTGTGACTTTCATCTAGTCTACCAAAACACGTGCAAAGCAAGGCACTGTGGAGTTACGATAGACATTTATACGGGAGGGGAGAATAGGGATAAGATCAATCACATCATCTTGTTCCACGTTTCCTAATGCATCCAAAACTTCCTTCGGCTGACCGTAAGGCAGTACTCATCATTTGAAGAACACTGAGTCATCCTCGACTTCCAGCTTCACAGTCTCTACTACTATTATTGGAGCACAGTATTACGAAATTATGAAGAGTTTCGTGATCCGCGAGCGTGGCTGACTCTGTGTGAAAGAGGAGCGAATGATACGTAATGCTTTCAACTGTCAATCGAAATCAGAAAACTGACTGGAAAATATGTTTGTTGTATGGGCTGTACCGTTACCGTCGATTCAGCCATCAGTATGAGGTGATGACAGGTTGCTCCATGAAAGCATATATCAGTTGGTTTTACTGTTGCACATGGTCAAGTTATGTTCAGAACCATCTGCGGAATAATGAACTCACAGGTTCTGTAACAATAATAAGCTCAGGTTGGAAATGTACTTTGAAATAACACATGCTTGTTCGGGAATCGATCAAGCTGGCCTGTATTCTTCAGGGTGTATTTGGCATTGGAAGCTGCATTTTCATTCGTTTAGTTTTCCTTTGACAAGCTGCACTTAAACCTTCGGCATACTTTTCGTTTATGAGCAGTTCTCAGCATACATGGCAGACAGCTTGATGGAATAAACACGTGTAAAGCAAATGGAAATCAGCGCATGACGTACATCAGTTAACAGGTTTATAAACACAGTGGAACGGGACTGATTTGACTGGGCGTGGTACCTATGGATAACAGTATTTGGCGTGGAGGCTGAATGTATGTCTTTGTGCCGTTCAGAAATTCTGCAAGATTCAAGCCCACATACCCCAGTAACCTTCACTGCGTGATAACATTTTTGATTCCGGTAGTTGACCGATAACACCGTTGCTCCTCAAGGGGATCTCCATAATTGCAGCTGGTGGCTTGTTGATTTAGTTGGAGGATAAACTCAGGACAAAACACATTTTTTCCTCTCTCTCTCTTTCTCTCTCCCTTCCAGGTGAACTGAATTTCGCCTGCGTGAAAATTAATTGCATACGTGCTTCAGCAGGACTCTCAGCAACTTCTCGGATGGTAATTTCCCTGGCGCGTCTGAGAATGCTGTATTAATCAACAGCGAATAGGTCCTCATCGGTCAGAAAATGGCTGGCTGGTGTTGAGTCAAGCCCTTCAATTAGTTCAACCCACTCTTCAGTCAGGGATGGATTGCTGCACAAGTTCAAATGCTCGAGAATCATTGACTCCGTCTGTAGAATGTTAACTTAATCACACAACTGCATGTACTGATACGACTTGTACCCGGACAACGAGCACCAAAAAAAATGACAAAAGCGAGAACAGAAATTTACTGTTACGTCGGCTTTAGTTGGTTGACAGCTGCTCTTATATGAACTGAAACGTGACGCTATCGATGGATCACCATCTGGTCTATCGTTAAGCTACGTATCTGTGTTCGGACAGTTTGGCTTCCAAGACCCGAGTCCGTCCGACTTGTTGGCGCATCGCGTCCTGTACTTATTTTGTACTTACTAGTCTTTTGTTTTGCTGACTGTCCTTCGGACTCCACGTTTCACGCGCAAACCTCAGGTCATCGGACTAACCTGCACTCGGAAGCACCAGACTCGAGTTTCGCTCTTGTTAGAGCTCATCAGTGGTGCGTATCCTCCACCACACCCACGGTTTGAACCCGAGCCCTCTCTCCTCGAAGGCGTGTGTGTTACCACTGCGCCACCCCACTCCCGTCCGAGCTGATCCGAATCACCAAGTTAAGCTTGTTCAGATGTCGATCTCTATGACAGCCAGAAATGCTCGACAACTTCATCAATCCCACACACTGCTCGCAAGTAATTGCGTGATTATAACTAATCTTTGTTCTTTTGGCCCAGCTGTTGCTTTCTACCGCTTACCCATATGCATTTCCGGTCCGTGGAAATACCGTTTTACGAAGCAGTAGATCAATAGATTTCCTTACTCTTTCGAAAGCTTTCTGATTTCTATCATGAAAGTTGTAGTGCTAATAATGCAGCTTTGTTGCTAGATGGGTTCTGTCTTGGGAAGGCTTGCACAAGCTTGTCATCACCCAATATTGACGTGAATACAGGCAGCTGAGAGTCAGCTAACCCGGTACAGTTTTGTGTGGACCCTTAGGTTTTACGATCTAAAATATCGTTTATTTGTTCAAAATGGTAGCCACATCCCTGTTCGGACACTAGTAATGAGTCGTAATGAAAAGGAAAGCCTGCTTGGCGAATGCTTCCAATACTTAACTATCTCTTGTCTGCAATTTGAAACATCAGTTTATGGTACCAGTAAATAAGTGTTGGTTTTGTGCCGTACAAAAGTCGTGTTGTCAGCCATTCAAAACTGAATGATGGCGGCTAGTTTCAAACGTGAACGTCTTCTGAAGTTATTCAGTTGAACTCGTCACTGAATGCCTTGGGACTGTTTATGGGTAAAACATTTTTCCAGACTGTTAGAACATACGTGAATCATTTTACTTAAGACTTTTCTGATAATCGTTTATTTTGATTCTTGCCCGATTCTGACTGTTAATGCTATGGGTACCCTATAATATGCCTAACTTGCACGATTCACGAATCAGGACCGGAACACTTCAGATGTATTTGGAAAGTAGTTGTTTGACCGTCCAAATGTGACCCCATTGCGTTGTTCGCCGGTTATATGAAGCACTGATTCATGTTTTGATAGGTAGTAAATCCAGTTCGTGTAATATTCTCATTAAAATACTACTGTGTGAAAATAGTCAAGGGACTTCAGCCACTTTTTCATATAGATATTTTACGCTTAGCTCGAGTGCTATGTATCACTGACTATTCAGGTCATGATTAAGTATACAAGCGAGAGTGCTCACCATTTTTATTGTGTCATCTAGCTGAAGCTGAGGAAGTTCACTAGGACCTCAGCATCTATTCTTTGGAATATTTTGTGACCGCTGTGTAGTTGGTATCCGAATTATATCTTTTGAGGTAGAATCTGTTCATTATTCATTGGAAATGTTAACTGAATACGATCGAGTGTTATTTTCCTACTGTCTGAGTGGCACTCAGGCGGGACCAAATAAATATTCAAGCAACTTATGACCAAACGGTATAGCAGTGTGTTTTTGATATCTGTCACTGGAGAGATGAGTACCATGACATAGCATCAACTCAAACAGTTAACTCCAATATAGACATCACTCTCAGTAATATTTATAATAACTAAATTAGTGCATTTGGTAGATATAAAACACTCAACGCACACAAAATGTCTGAAGAACTACACTGCACTGTAGTGGATATTGACATTAGAGAGGTGGAGGTAGGTTGCACTTTCTTTGGTTTCAGGAAGAGGTTTTCATGGAACAAACGCTACTGTGGACAAAATAACTAAATTAATCATTATACCGCAGGGGAAATATGAAACCGGCGAAGTATCACGAAGTATCACCCCTACAGAGGCATTACATTACGTAGCAATGCTTTTTCACCATTTAAAGTACGCTACAAATGTAAACGTGAAAATCAAATTATCAAGAAGAAGTTTCTTCGTATTGCAAGCTTCTTTCACGAATCCATAGAAACATTTTATTGATTAGGGACTCAATCGTTAAATATGCACGCTAGTTCGGTTTGCCTCGCCAAGAACTTCACCACTTGGGTGCCAATTTTTTGTCATTGAAGGAGACCAAGATTAATACAAGAAGAAAGTGATATAAAAAGGAAAGCTAATGGAAAGTAGAATTATCAAGTGGCAGATTAAAGAAAGCGTTCCTTACATTCCGTCCTTACCAACCAATTAGAGATACCCCGGTTTGGACCATTGTTTTTAATCGCAGCTGGAATAAGTTAGAGATTTTGATGACGATTCTGTTTGAATAAGGAATTCAGGTCAAGGAAGGACAATTAAAATTGAACCACTCACCAAAGATAGATGGAGCATTAGTACATTCCCCGACAAAGGTGCGAATCAATGCGAGTACGGAATAAGTAGAGGTATCAAGGAATAATTTAGAATTTTATCAGCGCTAGTTCTGAACATCGAGGACGAGGAATGGAAAAGACCACGAGAACAGAAAGTGGAGAGAGAATTCCATCTTTGAGAAGGTCAGTCAACTGAAGTAACCAAAGCTGACTGTTGCCAAAAGTGCAAGATTCCCGGTGGATCTGTGAATCCAGCAAGTCGATGTTTTTCGACGAGCTACCTACTCACGCGTGTTTCAACGTGACTGGTAATCGACCCTGAGTCGATTTTTGGTAGAAGCTTTAAAACGACTAAAGCTGGTAAGAGTCAGTATCTAAATTTTTTTCATTTTCAGCTCCTAACAGTTGAGAAGTTCGTCAATATAGTTCGACAAATAAATGGTATGTTTCCAGTAAACATTTTCCTCCGCTCTCTGGTGGTTAGGTGAGTGATAGAACTAGTAAACAAATTCTGTTTTCAACTAATGTCTACTAATCAGTAGCCTAATTATTGCGATGAATAAAGCAAACACCAGCACGAGTGACAAAGGCGAGACAGATAACACCGTTGCTGTTTGCTTTTATTCTAAGGAAACGGTTTTAAGATCGAAATAAAGTCTTCTATTTATACTTTTATGAACCTCGGGAGTTATGAGTGCGAATAATTGCCCACAACTGGGTTTCTTTGAGTGGAAATTTCCGATAATCACTTTAGAAAAAAGATGAGGCGAACTATTGTTCCAGAAAACTCCTAATCATCCAGTTACAACTTATCGCGTGTAAAAACCCATGGGATAAGGAAATGGTTACCGGTATAGATACACAACTGGTTTGTGAGCAGGGGACAGTTATAGTTCTGTCCCTCAGAGAAATGAAATACAGTAACTGAGAGAGGGAACTAACCGTTTTTGTGCACAGAACAAGAGGTTACTCTGTTATACCGATAATCTCGGCCCTAACTGGCCTGCGTATCGGAACCTGTTTCGATCGATTGTTGGGCACCTGGTATGGGCATTTTATCCGTGTTCCATATTGCCTATGTGTATTCTGATTAGATATGCTGCTCGCCATTTCTGTATCTTTGGGATTTTAAGCCTTATAAAATGTAACAGCGTGATTGAGAATTTTTGAAAGGAATGGTTCACCTGAACTGGTGTTCTATAGAATGCTTTTATTTAGCTGTTCTGTTGATGGGAGTCTCATCTTTGACGGTGACTACATAAGTAGCGTTGAAATTAATGGGAGCAACTTTAGTCGCTATTGGGGACTCTCCACTTGATCTCAGGACAAATTTTAACGTACGGGTAGCGCTATTCGGTTGCTAGTACCAGATGAAAATGTCTAGGAAAAGTCATTTAAGCCTTTTTTTTTTATCAAACTATTTTCAAAGAGCGGGAAAACCGAGCTGACGGCAAACTAACCCTGGATCACGAATGTTTCGTTTGTTCTACTGCTCTCCGCTCTTGTTGTGTTGAACCCATCAATCCGGTTAGTGCCCTAATCCAAAACTATCATCCTGGGCCATCTTTCGTTGTGCAGCTTTTTTCTGCACTCCACCTGTGTCCCCATCGAAATCCATTTTATCGGTGGCAGATTGTTCGAATAAAACTCACCTTTTATTCTTATTATTTCTTCTTCCTCATCATCTTCTACATGTGGCCCGTGGTCCGTCTCCACAAAAGTATGTGCTAGTCAAGTTAAACTCTTTTTGTGGTAACTTCATCCTCAGTAGTTTCATAGTAGTCAGCTACCCCCATTTCATATCTGGTGGAAGAAGAAATCCAGCCCCTGTCAGTGTGTGGTACCGTTTGAATCCCTTCAAAAGTTGTTCATACCCACGAGAACAAACCTCCATCTTCACTAGACAGGTTACATTGTTCTTCTATTTGCAAGGTGTACAGACGAATCGGACTGAGAGTGCCAGGACTGTGCATAATATAGACGTCACAATGTGACATTCACAACTGAAATTTTTCAACAATGAATAGCTTCTCAATGGTTCTTACTTCTGGACAAGACAATCATAACACCATCTTACGTGTTCTGGTGGTTATCGATATGAACTTTAGGTTTCATCTAAAACTCTGCAGTAAAATTTGTTCAGAAAGCAGTTTTAAAGTGTGCTTGTTAACTGAAGTGGCGTTTAAAAGCCGGTTATGATTCTCGTCCTTGAAAAGATACTAATTTTTGAGAGGATACCCGAGAACCGTTTTTGTTATTGGGAACTGAATCCGTTAATAACACGTTTCGAGTTGGTTATCTGAAACAGTGTAGTGCCGACGAACTATGTGTATCCCAGAAGTGGTGGATTACGTGTTGAATTGGATCGCGATAAACAAAAACAATACGAGCAATACAAACGAAACAAACAAGTTACCGGAAGTCGCCTGTTATTTGAGAAACAAAATATTCAGGCTTTTCGCAATCACGTTTTTCGCTACGCAAATGGTCGACCGACTGACCGACCGACTGACCGACCGACCGATAGGATAGATGGACTGGTTCGAAACAAATAATTCCCAGTTATATCAGACAACATGATTGTTTTGGCACTGGCTAACAAATCGTTTCCAGAATTCAAAACGGTCGATGTATGCCGCTTGGAACTGTACACGTCAACCCTGTAAAATGATTCCGCAATCTCGTTTTCGTTGTGTACTGATATCTCGCTTATTAAGTGGCTATGTGAGCAACAAATAATCAAACATGTTCACAAAAGCCTAGGTTTAAGCTGCTGGAGCTTACAGTCTTTTTTTTTTACTGAACTAGCAACCTTTGTGTTTGTATTTGTATTTGATCAGACTTTCGAGAAGACAGATGTGGGCATTTCCGTCATAAAGGATTTACACTTAGCTCCTCATCGGATCAATGGGATGAAAAAAAGATTACACCAAAATTGCCAAGAAATTCTGCCCAGTACTCGTGTCCGGTTTGTGTAGATTCGGGCCATATACGGAATGGTAGAATTTTTGTAGATGGTAATACCAGACAGTATGGATCGAAAGGAGGAACGTGTAGAAGCGAGAGAGTTACATTTGGACAGATCACTGTGTAAGGGTTGAGTACTGTTTGCAAGGCTTTTGTGAGCGAACATTTCACATGCGGCCAGATGTAGTTTGCACAACTTAGCAGATAGTTCATTTAGGGGTATGGAAGATACCTGACTGGTAATAGACAAACCTGGACGAAGTATTTTTCAAATCTCTCTTTAGTAGGCCAACAAAAATAACAGGGGGACAGTAAAGTAGAACAGGAAAAACATATTGATAAACGAAAATGGAAATAACACTCTTTTTAACAATAAAATGCCAGTGCCTTCGGATTTGGTAAAATAACCAGCGTGGTTTCTTCAAGCGGTTTCGAAATGTGAGATGATCACTTCAAATTTGCATCGATAGTGACTCCTGATCATTTGACAGAACTCACTCTAGCTAGTGGTTCTGTGGAAACGACAGATGGATCACAAGGATAAGGCGGTCGAGGAAAGGTAACTATGCATTGAAAGCATTTGGACAAATTGAAAGTTAAACGGGATCGAATAGAGAAATCATAGATATGGGACAGATTGATGGGAAAGTTATTGAAGTCCTGGGTCACAGAAACAGCTTGACAAAGGGCTACATCGTCGGTATATTTAGATAAATGTGCAAGAGAAGTGGATGAAAGATCAATAAAGTGGGTGGAAAATAAATAGGAGAAAGGACAGCTTCCTGAGGCACTCCTGAATTGTTCACCAAAGGCTTGGATATTTTAAAACCTAGTTGTGTGCACTGAGTTCTGTTGGTAAAATAATCAAACGATCATGCTAATAAAGATGCGGGACAGCCGAAAAGTTCCAGTTTACGGAGGGGGACGGATCGCGGAATAGAATCAAAAGCGGATGAGTAGTCTGGAAAAGCGCATCTCACGGACTTCGCTGATCCATTCAAGTATTTTGTTACGTGGTGGACTGAGGAGGCGATAGCATGCACAGTGGATCTGTTCGATTTATAGGCAAGCTGCAAGGGTCATCGGGAGAGTTTATGGAAGAATTTAAGCCTAAAAGGAATTACAATATTTTCGCTACCTAAATTGCCCTGTGCTATGAAAACAAACCAATTTGCGGAAAGAGCCTTAAATTATCAGACAGTCACCTTGCACAGGAAATCACAGGTAGGACCGAAAATGCAGTTCCCAATACAAGAAACTTTGCTGTTGGTTTCCTCATCAGACCGGGCAATGAGTATTGAAATGTATCATCGGTCGAAATAAATTTCTCAGGAAAGATTAATGTGGCTCTAGAGACATTGTAGATAACCGTTTTGACGAAAACAGAGTGGCTGACTGAACTTCATTTAGAACTCAGTTGGTTGAGTGTTACAACCCAAACTGTATCGTTGACTGCGAACTTCAGTGTAAATGATGGTGGTAAGCTCACTGAAAATCTCCGTGCCCTCTTTCTAAATTATCTGCATTCCGCGAACACTGCATTTAACTCTGTGTGTGTGTGTGTGTGTGTGTGTGCATGTATGTGCAGTGAGCACTCGATTAAACTCATAGTTGGGCACACCGTACGGCATGACGAAAGTACGGGACAACTGAGACGCATTTCAACTCCTTCTAAGCAAAAACACAGTGAATATGACCAGTTCTTTCTGCGCCAGCTACTACCAGAGGTTGTATTAGTTTCTCCTTACTAAACGTCATCCGTGTTCAGAAGTAATGGTTGGGGTATTTTCCTTTACAAAACATCAGAAGGCAAACGATCACGTTTGCCCAATAGCTCCCTACATTCCCGGGTTTCGAATCTTGCACCAATTAATCCAAAACCGGGAATGCTGTAAGTTCATGGAACTATTTTTATCTTAGAACATAGAAGTGAACCTTCGTTGGAGACAAACGGTCTCATTGTCTTGTTCAATCCACATCTTGGCTTTGAGGGTTAGGAAGCGACGATTGTCGGTCCAACTGTGTGCTCACCAAGTCCTCGAACAGGGGCTTTGAGTCTAACAAGTCCCAGTCAGCGTCCTTGGCAGACAACACTTTTCTCTCACTTGCACTGTTGAATTTTTGTGGCTTTGTTTGGGTTTCCAGTCGAAGCTTCGGGGACAGAATTTCTGATTTTCTCTGACAGTCCAGTGAGCTTTGGTGTTGTCATTACCGGGAACTTTCTTGGTTTGAAAATATCACCGTAGTACTCTTGAAGATAAGACGGTCTCCGTTTATTTTTATATTCCAACCCCCTGGCACTTAACTTCACCTCATTCGATAGATTCTTCACTCCTGGTTCTACTTTCTCGGTTGTAAACCTCTCCCATGATATTCCCTAGGTTGCTGGCTGTAGCCTTTAGTTGTCCAGTCCCTGAAATATAAATCTGTAGGCTGTGACTTTCCTCTCAGTCGGCCAAAGCAGTTCAGAATATCTCAAAATAACAATTCACATGCAAATTACACCCACAAGATACTGGCTGATGGATCTCAATTCCGCTACCCGGTAACACCAAATGTATTTCCACATCATCTGCATGATCCGTCTATAAATATTTTTGTTTCCTCTCACCAAAGTCTTTTTATTATTATCAGTATCTTATCTCACCTGTTACCTTGCAGAACCTAAAATAGCCACTTCAGAACTTAATTCGATTCTGAGGTGTGATTACAATTCATTTTGTATGTGCTTTCATTCCGTATTTGGAATTGATTACGTGGCTGATGAATACTCATCCTCGAATGTGTTGAGCCATACTTGATATGATTTCACTTCGTTTTCACCATCTGGTGCAATCATTTCTAACCTGAGCGCACATATATAATGAAAAATACTATCACTTGTTTCAGCCTTGTCTAATCAGTCAAGAGAAGCTTTAGAAATCGGTAATTTTATTTACACTGTTGACAGACCCCTTTTACAAGATCGTCACCATGTATCACATTAGAAATTGGAGCCTCCTATTTTGGGACCTACGTGATAAAAGCGTGTTCTGTAAATCGTTCTGAACCACATAGACACTCGCACACACACAACCCTGCACATGAATCAATCAAGTGGCCCTCCGAAAATTGTTCTGGCACAACCGGTGTGCATCAAAGTTTCTCATTTCACTTATGGCCGTACGGCTTTAAGCAGGATTTCGGATTACGTTTGGAAAATATTTACCAAGAGTCGTTTTTACTTCGGTACCCTTAAAACTGCTTCAAGTTTATGCTAACTGAAAATAATTTGGCAGCAGTGACACTTTTTCCATGCAAATAACCTTTTTGTATACAGTGTGTGGAGTATACGGAAATGGTCTAATTGGTCCAGATGTATCAGGCATTTCCTTCCGTCTGTTTGATCGAACAGATGGCAAATGACCTGATTCTATCAACAGACAGGTGGAAGACGTCCGGCGTCTGAGTCATCTTCCCGTCTGGTTTGCATAATTCTGCTACAAGGTCTCTTTCTTCGTACTGAGACCTCGAGGGTCAATCAATAAATGAACAGATAGACAAATAAGCATTAAGCACTCCAAAATTTTCTATAGTGAATCCGATGTTTGTCTTTTTGATCTTCGGCCATATTTAACAATATTTTGATCACTGGTTTGGGAATTTTTTATTCGTTCAAGAGAAAGATAATCCACATCAACTCACTGCTAGTGAATCTCAGAGAACCATCAGTCTAATAATGTAAAATAACTTCATCACATGACTTTCTGTTCATCAGTGAAAGCGGGATTTTACTTGAAATTTCGTGTATGCTTCCTCTTCAGTGTCTACTACTGCACTTTGTCTATATGTATTGTAACTGGTCATGGCTGACACAAGTAAGGAAATGATTTGTATGGGCACTCAGTCGTTGTCAGTCATCAAACAAGTGACCGCACAGCTTAGAGATGAACTGTCGAATCTTGACATATGGCAACTGATTCACACGAATGAACATGAATAATCCGTGTTGTGATTAAATTCCCATTAAGATGAGAAAATATTCTGGAAGGGAGTCTAGTATCTGTTAAATGGAGATATATAACTTCATTTTCGACCAGGACACTTGCAATTGTGTCTTCGTCATTCCAGGAGCCGCGAATTCTTATATGCTACAAGTTAAACTTAGAAGAAACAGACATTAGTGTATTCCCTTGAATTCATTGGTTAAAGGGAAATGGAAAACAAATGCGATAAACGAAAAGCAAAAGAACAGTTTTTTGAGTAGATATACTGTCGGAAAGGCGCTGTATCATGTATTGGATAGGTTCAATTAACGCCAGAGAGAGCCGGCCCGGTTAGCTTTGTGGTTAGGGTGTTCGGCTCACAACCTTTCACCCCGGGTTCGAGTCCCCGTTTGGGCTCGGTGGACCTGTGGATCCTTTCTGCAGCCGATGATTCCCAACAAGGGTGGGGCAACGGCATAGTTCTTCCGTGGTTTTCAACGATGAGTTGAGCTTTAATACTGCTTGGTGAGTCATGGTAAGTGAAAATCTAATCTCCTGCTGTTCCCACTCAGATGCATTTAGAGTTCAAAAACAGCTCAACATTCGCAAAAAAAGGACTGTGAAAAGAATACGGAATGACCTTTGATTTGGATCGGTAAAATTACTCGCGCCATTATTAAGTATTACCAACCTTTCAGTGATAATTGCCTTAGGAAACAAAGATTTATTAGCTGTATACGTTATGAAGAAATTATTACATCAAACAAAATATGTACTTACCAAGTGATCACATCAGAAAAGCAATGTGGATGTGAATGCTGAGCTTTGGTTACCAGTTTTGCCAGAAGAAAATGACGATACATGCCACACATCATTTGTTCATCGTTGATGAAACACATACAGTGCTTACCCGTGATTGCACTCTCTGAAGACCTTAAAAACCATCGGTTAAGAAGAACACAGAGCGCGAGAGTATCTCTCTCAGCGAAAGCTGCCAGTTTGCACAAATCAGACAAGTGACTGCAAAGTGTATGCATGTGCAAACTTTGATTATTAAATGAAGTACGCAAAGCTGAGAACCTGAGAATGACTGCTCCTCAGGTTAGCAATATTCTCAGTACTACCACGAACACAGTGCTAACTCACGAAATGATTCATCATACGGTATCTACGCTCCACTCATTATTAAAAACCTCTGAAGGGCCACTGTAGAGCTGCTTCATCGAGCTTGTTAGGAATCAATAATGGTACACATAGGCAGAGTTCTCAATAAAACTTGAACCCGAGGTGCGTGATTTTGAATGGCTCACGCTACTATTACCTTATCAGGACTCGCTCTAGAGGTTAATTTTTGTGACTAACTAAGGGGTATAGCGCTCCTTTACCACTGACCTTGGATGTTGACAGTTCTTCACCTACACAGCAATCAAATACCGGGAAAACCATTTATTACTTCCGTGATTTCCAACGATGATTTCGATGTTGTTACTGCACGGTAAAACGTTCGGTAAACAAACAAGAGTTCTCCTATTCACGTCGATAACTTTCTGTATGAATCAGCCAGTGATCTTTTTGTCTCAAATACAAGGTGTAAAATTTGGATCTACTTTAGAAACCATATACCCCAAGTATTCCTGAGGTGAACGAAGAAATAACCTTCCGCGGTTATTCCAAATGACTACTAATGATAAGTAATGTGTTTCGTATAAGGATAGAATAACAAGTTACGAAAGCTGATGCAGTCAGTCAGCGGAGTCCACCGTGAGAAGATCGAGGCCAGATTCGAATCCATTACCCAAGAACTTCACTTCCTTGTGGCGATAGTGTAGCTGATGTGAATGATCGCCATCACAAGTTTACAACGTAGGTTGCCCTAGTTATTTCGTTAGTGATGATAAAAGATAATTGCTACAACTTACTTTGGATTCGGGATTCATTTTGAACTCAATAAAGAAGCTTTTTGTGCACTGTTGGGACCACACAAATTTATCAACAGACGTTCACTTCAGAGAAAAAAATCGGTTCATTATTTCACGACCTTAAGGTAAATTGTTTTTTGTGGAATTGTTTTGTGAGACTAGAACTCAAGCTGTATGTGAATGCTTTCTTTAGGTCCAATTATTTTCCCCAATTCTTTCCAGTAACAAAAAGAAGCAAGTAGTTAGACAAATTCGGACATTTAAAATGGCAAAGACAAGCTTTGAATACGGAACACTCCAAGATACGAAAGATGAATGCGGATCAAATGGGATGCCTATAAACAAAGTATTGAGACAAGGCTTAGACATGCTGTATGAAAGCTTAGTGAGAGTACAAGTACATTCTTGTGAGCACTGAGCAGTAGTTATTCTATTTTCATCAGGAGTATCTCCAGTTTATATCAACCGAAACCTAACCGCTTCTAGAACCCAGAGTGTAGGAGTACAAAGCCTTTAACTCTATGTCTATATCGCTCTGACTGATCTTCAGGAGTTTAATTCACAAATTCACTACAACAGCACTCGCCTGCCACTGGTTTTGAAAGTCACCAGACCGTCGCTTACACGCGGTCTGCTCCCAAAATTGATATTTAAGAGAGACGAAGTCATCCTGGATAACTTGCTGAGCTTAGATACCTGGTCAGTTGAAAAAGGGAAGCAGGAAATATGCATTGCTGATGATTCTTATGAAAATGGAAGTAACAGCCTCGTAGTGTGAGTGGTTCCTTTATTTTTTTCATTATAGGGGCTGATCGTGATCACTGCATGGCGAATCTTTCAGTGGAAGTTCAGCTGCTAAATGCGATGTCAACGTTATCTTCTGGAACTGGAAGAATTAACTGCCTCCATCCTGCCGGCAAATTATCCTAATTGTGAGACTTTGTTGTTTTGTAAGATTTTGCTACGGATTCTGTAGTGCACGCCTTCTCGCAATTCATTACAGAACAGTTATGCGACACTTTCAAGTGGGACAAAGCGAATCCATGAAGAATTCGGAGAAAAAATGATCAAAACCAAGACCACAATATGGACACTTCACTAACAGCCAGAAAATCGGATCGTCTTTGCGAAAATCACCGTATCACAGGTGTCTTTTAAAAGGGAAAACTAGTAGAAATCTCAAAAAAGATAGGAATGCACCTGTTAGATTTCAACCAGAAAAACCTTTTTAGTCCCAAGAATATCCCAATCAAATTGTTTTATTTAATCTGAATAAATTTTACCAGGTGGATTACCTTGGTACATCGAAGTTGGCACGCGTAATCACTGTTTTTTTATTCCAAGGCCAACAAGAAACAGTTGTTTCGGCTGTCTCGGAAAAACGAAAGAACTCTTGGGTATTGTTCAATATGTAAATCTCAGTGACATATCTACATGAGGAATCAGACGGGCCAAATTATGAGAGACAAACCAGTTTTTTCAACTGTTCGGAAAATTGGTGTTGAGTGTATTTAACATTGGTGGTTTGTATACGCTTCTGATCACTGAGTTGGCGTACAGATTTCAAACATTTTATCATCACTAGCCCGGTTGTTGTCATCAGTGTGCGGTATGTTGAAATCATCTCGACTGGTGGTGATGAAACATTTGTCACCTGACCACCATGCTCACTGATCAGGAACTTAAGTAGACTAGTTTTCTAACTATTCTAAATGGCCACTTCAGTGAATTGTGAAAGAGAAATGCAGTCTGAGAGAAGCAAAAACGTATTAAGAGAGGTGGGAAGTTTACTTCACGATCCGCAACTTTATTTACTAAAAATATCCAAATTTGCAAAATACTTTATCCTTGATGATTTTTGAACAGCAGGATCAACTTTCGATGTTTCCAAAGGTTTTCGAATGGTTTATGCAGACCATCAGTTGAATGTGTGGGTCCATATGGGATGTGCTTCAAGCACCAATTTGCCGTTTGCCTGTGGTACATGTGGGGTCAACACCACCTGGCCTTCACTCTGATGCCTAACCATCGATCTAGTTCAGTTTGGTACGAAGACAAAAGGGGATCCAATCGAATAAAAATAGATTCGGAACGAATTTGCAGCGAATTTCCAATGAACGAAAATGCAATTTAAAGACTTAAGCAATGTACAAATAGTGTTACGTAACACGTTGATGAACAGCTCTTATTGTTGATTACTAACCAAAAGAATACGTTGCATTATATATTTGTAACCTTAGTGTGTTTGAATTGGACTGAAAGAAAGCAAGAACCCCAGGCCCGAGTTAGATCTATCTCTGTGTCGAAAATGTGGGCAATCGGCGTAATCAGTAGAGATAAACGACTTTCAGCTTTCCAGGGTTGTGGAATGGGTCACTGGAGCCTCTATGCTTGCGAAACCGTAATGTCTCGAAGCCGAGGTCATTTCGGAGTGTATCGAAAAACGATGTGTCATGTAATGTGTTACAGGTAAATGTGTATTTTTCGGTAGCAGCTCTGCCTGAAAAGACGGTAGTCAGTCGACGTTTTGGTTAGGCGGATAACCTTACTAATGACCAGTTTACAATCGTTTGTAAATTGTTTTCCTGTCTGAAAAATACCCAGTGCATCATATAGAAGTCCAAATCGGCGAAACAATTGTTTTTCAGTAATTCATTCTCAAGCCATTTACAAATTACATAGTAGACATTAGACAATAAATCATGAACATAGACATGGAATAAACACCAATCATGGGCAGGGGTTTGTCCGTCAAATTATCCTTATCGTGTGATTGGTTTATCTAGCTGACGCTTTCTAGGTAACCGGACGGTAGATTCATGCGGCCTTGGTCAATCTTGGGCCAGGGGAGTTGGAGTGCCCGGACCAAACGCTTTTGAGCGCACAGGTCAGGGGTCAAATTCCTTACTCCGATTGCCTCGGCTATCGCTAGCGTGCGCTACTGAACGCCTTCGCATTTGTTTGGGGGGACACGATATAGAACTTTGAAAGCAGCCTCTGGATTCAACTGATGTCCAGTGTCAACCAAATGCGCTAAGATTGCGCTATTTATCGATCCAGTTTGTCCTTGACTCAACCAGCGTGGATGATGCTCTTTAATCCGAGTTGATAGCTGTCATGGCGTTCGACCTACATAAGATGCTTCACAAACACATCTGAAAGAGTATACGACCATTGATGAGGTCAGCACCGGCAGTCTATCCTTGTTCTGGATCTGGATTAGAGGAGCACCTCGGAACACAGCGTCATGTGATGGCATTGAAAGTATTTCGAATTTCCGTTCCCAGTCGACGGTTTAAGATTTCACTAACAATATCGCCTTTAAATGGCAAGGTAATATAAAGATCTTTCTTCCTTTCGGTTTTCACGGTGATTTTCGGCACTCTTTCGATAAGATTTCTTTCGATAAACCGATCCGGGTAACTGTTCTCACGTAAGGAGTTTCTTATAAACATCAGTTCGTCATCTAAAGTCTCTGCAGAACAAATTTTCCTCGCTCTGAAGGCCAGGCATTTAACTGAGTTTCGCTTCTGTTGCACACTAACGAAACTGTTGAAATTGGGATACTGACCGCCCCACGTTTGTTTTCGGTGCACATTTCGTTGGATCCGACCATCCTTCATTCTCGTAAGAGTCACACCGAGAAGCTGTAGTTGATTGTTTATTTCGCGTTCAGTTGTAAAGCGTATTGTTTTGTGTGCCCCATTAAATAATGTTTGTACAAAATCTAGGTCACAATCAACATCAGTCACCCAAAATGTCATCCACATAACGATAGTAATGTTCAAAACTGTCAATTGTAGATTTCAGCTTGGTTCTTTCTAACTTTGCTAGGAATGCGTCGGCAAGAAATGGACCTAGTGGTGATCCCATAGCCACACCGTCCCGTTGTCTGTACAAAGTTCCATGAAATAGGAACTGAATATTAAATGTGCTTCGAAGCAAGAGCTCGCGCAAACCTTCTAGTGGTAAACCGGCGTTCATATTATTCTCTTTTATGTAGTTCACCACGAAGTCGATAGTTTCTTTTATTGGTACTTTCGTGAATAGAGACTCGACGTCAAGCGAAAACATTATTTTGTCCTTCATATTTACATCTTTTATGCTCTCTATGAAATCAAATGTGTCCTTAAGACTGTGTATAGCCATATGTTTTTTGATTGGTTCAAGTAATTCAGATAACCATCGGGCGACATTATGGTAGGGTGAATTTATCATTGATAGGATGAGGCGAATCGGTGTTCCAGGTGTGTGGATCTTGGGGAGTCCGTACAGCCTGGGTATTGTAGATCCCGTGGGTCTTAGCTGCTCGTTGGTTTGAAACAAAACCGGCATCCCTCACGTGTTTCAAAGTAGTTGTTATCTGGCTCTCAACCTGTTGAGTTGAGTCTGTCTCACCAGGACTAGTGCTGAATTTGGTTTCATCATTCAGAATTGCTGTGAGTTTTCCAATGTAGTCACATCTGTCCATCACCACTATTCCTCTACCTTTGTCAGGTCTGCTCAGTAAGATATCTTTATCATTCAACAATTCCTTTACTGCATCTGAATGCTCTTTTTTGACTGGCCTTTGTAGTCTGGGGTTAATTTTTCGATATGAATGGCAAATGTTCACTAAGGTTGACTTGAGTTCCTCTAATGCTTCATTAGATGTTGGCATCAACCCTTGAGTCTGAGGGTTTCAAAATCCACCTCGTAATTAAGCTTGTCACGTTTTCGCGTAGAAATAGGGAACTTAGGACCAAGTGATAAGGCCTCGATCATATAATCACTCAAATGCCAGTTAGAGCAGTTATGCACATACCGATTGGGTTGATTGGGGAAAACTCACTGAGGAGTCTTGGCGTCCATCCCTTTCGTCGATGCTTTTTGTTTCTTCCCTGTTCGAGACTCCAGAATAGCTCCGGCGTAGTTAATGAACATTATTTTCAAGTCTCCATTTAGGCAATCTATGAAATGCTGACGTTGTGAAATATTCCGTCGATTAAGGGAGGGTCACAGAGACGAATATCCATCGCTAACAACTACGCATTCTCTAGAGATGGTTCTGTATGTCTTCGGCGTGATATACAAATATCTTTAGGGAAATGGACATATCTGACTTCAGTACTGTTGTGCTGAGTTGAAACTATCCGACTGATTTTGAAAAATGGGCTCATAGACCCATATACAAAGTTGTGGCAACTAAAGTGGTTTGATAAGTATCGATTGATACTTCACGTATTCAAACTGTTTATACATGTGAGAGTATCAGACAAATACAAGTAACGTCCTGGCAATACTGGCTGAAGAAGATTCTTCATTTCAGCAACAGTTCTCAGCTCATCACCAACAGCCGAAAGTATTCAAAGTTGATTCATCTACCTCTTTAGGAATCTTCAGTGGTGTTATTGCCCGAGCCCCAAACCGATGCAGAAGACTTCGAGGCTGGCACTTGAACGGTCACGTGACCCGGTCTTGGTCTCAACTGCTAGTTAATACAAACAGCACACGATAATCTATCGATCTAACGCTTCTGACTTTTGGTCGTTAACGGTTTGTCATTGTGACGAGCTTTTTCGCTTTTGATAATTCTTTGCAATCCCGATGAAACCGATGAGTTGTTTTTCTACTGAATTTTATTGGGTTGTCGGCTGGTGAACTATCCTTTAATAGTTCAAATCTGTTGATGCTGAACATATTCAAACGGAGATAACTAACTCATCGCGCATTTCTGTTTGGCTACTGTATATTTTAAGCCCCGGGGCAATGAGTTTTCAGGCCGTGTACTATGAGGCTGCTGTTCGTTCCCTAAAGGGTACTCTGAAGTCACCATTACTGAAACTGTAGAAGTTGCCTATATTTTTAAGTTCACGGGATATTGCTTCCTTGAAATTTTGCTACAATAAACGGAGAACCACCACGTCCGTTTTATGATTGGCTGACTTGAAAATTTTCAACCAGAATGGTATAGGCGGTAGACTTGTTAGAAAATGTACAGATATTTCCTAGAGGTTGTTTCTTTCGTGCACGCTATCAACCACACTGGTGATTGCTAGTTTCAAAATAAATGTCATCTAGAACGACAAAATTTGAGTGGTCGTCAATGTGAACCGTTTTGAGAATGATCCTTCGTATCGCATCATCCGACAGTATCATGTTAGACAAAACGTTCACAAGGAAAAAGAGAACAAGCTTTCAGTGTTTCTTCCGTTGTCCTGGCTTCCCTAGTGGTGTGGTCAAACGGTGTACGAAAGAATGACACGTCTGCGGTAATATGTTCGAATCCTGCCACCTCTGGTCACATTGGAGATTAATAGCAATCTACCTACCGAATACCTCGTCTGGCCTACTCGGACCTTATATGGTCCTCCAATCCCATGGTCACACTCAGGTTACCTGTTATTTCTCATGTTACAGTGAATATTCGACATTGTGGCGTATGCCCACCACGTTCCACTAATGAGCAAACGTGTAGCGAACTGGTCTTTCCACATTTGCTTATCTTCTGCCTGTTCTAAGTTTCAACCACCCTGTACCCTCCCATGCACGCTTTGTTTGTTTGCTGATGTCAGCAACAAAACCACGGTGGCTCTGACTCTTATCCTACTACTCTGGACAACAAGTCGGTACATCAGACGACACACATGTCTCGTCAAAGCAGTAAATATATACATGTAAATATGAATGTATATATAAAGACGTATATAAAAATGTAGGAAAAGAAGCCTTTATTTTTCGCTCATACTTATCTATATTTCCTCCTTCCCGTACGAAAGCGGTGTCTCCTACGTCTTTGCACCCAACCCACTCTCCAGTTTACAGCCCAACCTAACAACAACCTTCGGCGTACCAAGACCTAACACCAATCCGTAGCATTAGACCCGTGAATACCCTACGATAGTATGTGTCCTATATCCTCTGAACCTATTATACAAATTTACCATTTAGGTTCTTAGTCTTTCCCAGCTGCTTCCTCGGGTAACCCTCAGAAGGCTTTATTAACCCCGAACGATAAGATTCCCCGGTAAACTGTCGAATTGGTAATCAATAACTAGGCCTAATAGTGCAAGCACAGTTAGTCCTTAAGAACACCGACTAACAACATCTATGACTTCTCATATCACTAAGACCAGTGTACCTCGTTTCCAACCTCCGTATCTCTAACTGTTATTTTGCTCACGTTAACCCTCAGCTGGAACACCTTCCAGACTGCAACCCTCCGTTTTTCAATTTCAGAACCACCCGGTCATTGCGTTTCTTGGGTGTAATATATCGCGCAGGTGGCTTATCTTCTTCTCTGCTCGTCTACAACCGCGCGCAAGGCGGGCTGCCGCGAATACGATCCAGCTACCGGGTTTCACCCACACGAAGTCCTGATATTGCTGCATACGCCCCTTTGCGGCTTACTGGGAACTTCTTACCCCAAGACTCTCTCGAGGTCGAAGCCAGTTAAGCCACCGTGTAAGGGTTCCTAATCAAAGAACGAACGGTCCAGATTCGGTGATGCCCTTCTCCGTTCAATGAGGAAAAAGCGAACGCAAACCGCAGCCAACCCTCGCCCAAAAAGCCCAACACAAACACGGAAAAGCCACAGGAAACATAGCAAAATAATATATTTGTCATTTTACCAGCATAACTTGGCCTATTGCAAGTGTTTTCATCCTTCTTTCTTGCATTATTTTGCCCCTCGTGGACACGATATTCCGCTTGCGGATTATTCCTTCTTGAAACTCCATACTTCTTCCACCAGCTGCGAATTCCCGACATTAGATGATACTTTCTAATTCTCATGGATATTATCTCCCCTTTTCAGGGGGTACTATTCGCTTTCATATCCACAAATCTATGAAAATTAGTATTCTTCTGCGCACCTTCATGAAATTCTTACCCGTCTCCTGGGCTCATCACCAATTGCCTTTTTATATGAACTTGAGTATGCATCACTAGCTTTAGGTGTGAGCAGAGCATTTTCCGCATATTGAGCGACTCCCCGTTCCACGTAGTTTCCCAGCTCCGTCATGGTCATCTTTTGTAATATTAAAAAAACAGCTGACTGGATCCTCATATGGGTGTGCTCGAGAGAATGCATGCATTGATAATTGCATACTTTTCCAATGCATCACACGCACACCCATGCATACTCACATGCGGATATACACACGCACATGTGTGTGCACACACGCACACTCGCGCAACCACGTGAGATTTTACGGTTTCATAAAGGTTTTGATTTAGTACATGATAAATCGTGACAAAGTACTCGTTGGTCGTCCACAGCGTGCACAGATAAACACAACTACATCGGCCGTCCGACAGAGCGTGAACATGTGATTATGTTCGATAAAAAGAAACAATTCCGGCGCACTGATTGGTCCTCACGTGGGCCAATTGCACAGCTAATATTATTCGTAGCTTATCGACACACAAACAAATCACAGCTTGCACAGAACAGTTATATCTGATCATCAACAAGCCGGATCTGGTTGTTTGATGGAGTGTATTATTTGACGTCATTGACCGCATGGGATCACTAACTCCCCAAAACTATTTGTGATCGAACTTGGATGTATGACCAAGCCACGAGACTCAGTTACGGGTCTAGCTGCAAGAAAGTGATCAGCCAATAGATCGACATACCCATCAAATAAAGGAAACGAGCACCGCCTGCTGTTCACAGTATACGAATTACCACCTTAAAACTTTCACAACCGTAATACAATCTGTTGGTTTCAGCAAAGGTAAGTCTTCCCAACAGACCTCTGTTGCCCAGGGGAATGATGCACTGTAAAATTGAATAGACCTATCAGTCAGCCCTATTTTTAACCAGAAAAAAAGTTTTGAACTAAAATGATCCGACTTTATATACTAGTGGGTCATATTTGTAACTCTTTTCGTTAGCCTTTCACCGTTAGGCAAGAGTAAGGTTAACATATGATTCGATTAGTTGCGCTCAATTTGTCAACCTCTTGTAGTGTTATCAACGCACAGAATGTAAGGCGAATCGTGCAAAATTGTGCAATTAAAATGTGCATAGCACTCCTTTGATTAAAAAATTGTCCTAGACACGTGTTGGGTGACAAAACTGATCGGTGGTAGACAGAAATCCACTGTCGTCCGGTTCATTATCAAGCCTAGCCAGTAGGGGCCTTATGTAGTTCTCCGTCATTCCGGGTCTCAGGATCTGGTTCCAGATAATATCTAATCATGCAGTGGGCCTTTTTGGCTATGGATTATCCCCTTTCCATTGCACTCATGTGCAAGCTCGTAATGAAAGGAAATTTGGGGGTTTCCTGCAGTTCAACAGAGAATCTTAAACTGAACTAGTCCTCTGGCTGACATCTATGGACAAAACAGTTTGTTGGTGAAATGACGATTTGTTAGCATCGTCAGATAAAAGTGGCAAACCGTGGAAACCGGTTTTGGGCCAAATCCCCGTAGGGACTCGCGGGTGCTGTATGGTTTGTACTATTTAACGATCTAGATGTAACATTTGCATAGTGGTGTACCCTTGAGTCTTCAGTGGCAGATATAGCGTCATCTGTGCATGGTGAACAATCAAAATATCTTATTGCTCAAACCGTTTCAGACAGACTCAACAGGAAGGAAACGAGCAATAGAGAGCGAGAGAGAAAGGTAGCCTCCTATACGGGTACTTTTTGGTGGGGATGAACGAATGCGTGACACGTGCACACACGTACACACATGGTGATCTACAAGAGAAGGCTGATATCGTGCTGATAATGCAACTGGATCCTATTTCGGCGTAAGGGGATGGAAGAAGCTTAGCTTTGTGAATTTCATACAGTCCATTCTGTGGCCTTGTAACTTCACACCTTCGTACTTTAAACTATTCTTCAAATGAATGTGAACGTGATTGTGCCTGCGTCGTTTGGTCATAATCGTTCGATAACTGTTCACTTAGGATAGGTTCTCAAAACTGAGAGATGAAGCTTTTGGGACATATTCCTGCAATTTTTGTTTCAGTAAAGGAGATCCACCAAAAAAGAATTATCCATGAGAAATCGGTGACATACACGCTCTGTCTGGGGTTTTTTTTAAGGCGAGAGAATTCGTGCAGTGTTCGTTTGTACGATAATCCACACGGACAAAATCCTGTCTCGTGACATTTTGAAGCTGTCGAAATTGAACAGACATAGCTCATGCACTTCCCATAGTTAAGATAACTCCCCCACCCATTTCCTGCGATGTGTAATAGGTAAAAAAACGTCATCACCATTGTAGACAGCACAGCAACACCGCACGGTTATCTGTGTGTGTGTGTGTGTGTGTGTGTGTGTGTGTGTGTGTGTGTGTGTTGACACCCTGGTACGTAAATGGGTATACGGAAAGACTGCGTCGAACGCCTTAGTGTCCGAGGCGAGTCAAACTACCTCAGTTGTTGGTACCATATAGCCTCTTCATGGTCAAGATCGAAGAAATGAAAATCACTGGGTTTGGTACTACAAACAAATTCTAGAGTACTTTGAAGCACATGTGTGCAGATTTGACCTGACAGAGGCGACTAAGCCATGTGAAATTATTTACTCGTTTAATGTAAGGAAGTATTTTTCGTGTACCAGTTCTGTCGATGATTACTGAAACCGTCCGATTCCAATTCGCTCTTTATAATGTAAAAACAACGCGCGTGGGCATTGTTACTAGTCTACCGTAAATTTGATCTAATCAATGGAATAAAGTATTCTGCAACGTGTGAGAAAGTGTATCGAATGTGTGCCTCGTCATGCGCTCTAACTTGAAAATTTACGTGTGACACAGAACGTAACTTGGGCGAGCCCTTCACAAAAATAAAAATAACAGTACGAAAATATAAAAAAAATTCTGGAAATTCAGAGTTTTTTCTGTTATTATTCAGATTTTCCCATAGAGAACCGTTCTATGCACCGAAAACATTGAGTATGCACCGAGACGAACGTACATTTGTGCCATGGAAAGTGCTTTATCATAGGCGAAATGTATTTAAATTTTTCCACTGAAGTAATGGGATGTTCGCAAGCGGAAGGGTGTTCTTTCATTTCCGGAACTGCCTTTCAGTGGGAACTTCCTCAGTCTGCTATAAATCAACTTCACTGACGAGAAATACCATCATTCGGTGCTCTTACTCGTTTTTATTGTCCCCGACGGTCGCTCCTTGCGGAAACTGTGCTAGCATAGCTCTGTTTAATAGGGACGGCATGCCAAATCGAACGCCTGTGGGACAGTGACACTATATAGTAAAGAAAACAGACCATCAGATACCTACCAAAAGAATGATCTCACCTAAACTATGAGCCGAATAACTGGTTATCTGTAATCTGCTTGATGTTAGGTTCGATGTGTTTGGTGAGGAATATCCAGGCTGCAGCTGTACACGTCCTTCCGGTTGGGATACATTTTTTGTAGGCGGTAAGTGTACCACCTGGTAGAAAGTAATCTTTATCGAGCTGTTCATGGTTCACTACGGTCAATGTGACTGTTCCACGCTGTAAGTGTACAGCTGCTGAGATTCGGTGTATGAGCGGCTTGAAAGAGAGAGGGGACGGACTTGATGGTGTCACGTGAATTTCGTGTAAGAAACCAATCAGTTTCATCAACTCAGACTGGTATTCACGTGGAATAAACAATATTTAGTAGGTTACCAATTTGTCTTGGTCATATTCCACACATTCAAACTTAGTGATATGACTTTCCTAAATAAAGTTTTGTTGAGTGTGGACAGCTAACTACTTTAGTGGTCACTGATGTTGGGAATTTAGCTGACCTTTGTGACATACGCAAGAGTTTGAGAATATTCATTCAGGACGTTCTTCACACAACCTATTCTCAACTATAATCTATCTGTTAACACAGGTTCGTCATTTACAGTGGAGGAAAGCATCTATTATGGTCACGCGGGAACACGCAAAATGATGGTGGGGGGTCTTAATTTCGACTATTCGGGGTTAAGAAAGAACCACTTTTACTTTCTTTTACGAAAAAACTTCAGTCTACTTCCTAAATTTAATTAGACATAGATAAAATTTCCTTTGGTGACCATACAAAGTGTTCGGTTTCCCTAGAACTGTCGACCGTCGAGGACCACACTTACTTGGGGGGCATAACTTGGTACTCACTTAGCCGGAAGCCGTACAATATATCGATCATAAAAGGATGAATCTGGATGAAGACGGACCCTTTCTCCTACAACAAATGAATCCTATCATTCTATCGGTTCTTGCTATGGTAGAGGTATTCAACCACAAACCATGTTAAATATTTCACTAGTTGAGAAGCGCGTATTCACCTTGGTTGAACATTAGAATTCAAGTTTCAACAGCAGCAGCCGCAGCAACAACAACAGTCCTAGCCACCTGATGGTTGGTGATCTACAATTTCTGTTCCTCAGGTCTCCCTAAAAGTAGGTGTCCACCCCTTTCAGTTCTAGTAGTCAGTACAATCTGTTTGAGATTCATCACGTACCCTCAGTGCACGGTCCACAATTACTAAATGTCGTGGTAAATTTTCCGTTTCTGTTCTGGAATTGTCAGTAGTGCGTGTCCTCCGAGTTAGAAAGTTCTGGAACAGGGGTGCACAGCTGGGGGTCTTGCTGGTTACCTCTAGGTTATGAGGACTGGATAACAACTACCAGCTTTCACGATAACATTGCGTGGTTTATTCATTATCCATCACCGGCTCTGATTTTTTGCAGCATAAAATCATCAAATTTTGGCTGGGAAAGTCCGAGAATATCATGTAGTGTATAAGTTTATAAAACACTGAGAGCCATCCTGTATGGCCCTGGGGTTAAGGTGTTCTACTCGTAATCGTTCACCCTGGGTCCAAGTCCGCTTTGGGGCTAGATGCACGCGTACCGCTGATAATTTATAACAAGGACAAAACAGACGTACAGTGTTTGCCTGGTTTTTAAAGGACTAAACGTCCACACTGCATGTTGAATCATATCGTCTATTTATATCAAGGGACACTAACCGGCTTGACTGAGGACAGGAACCAGAAGAACCCTGACTAGTGTAATCGTAGAGCACCTTTCCGACTCAGGGCACCAGGTTAACAACGATGTCTTCAAGATGGTTTGCAAAGTATCCGTAAATTAGTCGAAGGCTGCACGTCAAAACCATCTGGGAACAGTGTAGGCCGAAGTGATTAGGCTGTTGAATTCATCGCTTTGTTCATACAATCGATTTGTGATATCATTTCGGTTATCCTGGTCGTGATCGGATGATGGAAGACGAAGTCAAGGTTACTCGGACCGTGACCCTTCAGTCGTGACAGGAAGTAGTTAACCCATCCCGGATGTGTTTTCTACGTTGGATTTTCCCAACCACGAACAATTAACTTCTCACCCTTTTCTTAATCGCACAACACCTACTACATTGATTACCCAATTTTAATTTCATACTGCAAACTTTTTTCCCGAAAATGCGCTTTTCTATCTTATATATGTAACCGTATTAGCCAGAGGATGAAGTTGCCGTAAACGAGCTTGCTCTCTAGCTTGCCCTTTTTCTATAATATCTCTTTACTTGGAACATGGTGATGAGTGAGCGGAAAGTGTCAAAATCTTGTCAATAACCGTCGGAGAGATACTAATAAGCTTCATCGGATATGTCAGATAGTCATTTTGAAACCGTTACTACACCTTGCCAGGGCGAACTACCTTTGCAATCAGCTACTAAGTCTACGTGTGATGATATGAAGTTCTGTTTATGTCATTCTGATTTGCCACATTCTCTGTTGTTCAATTTCAGTCGATGTAAAATCAGAGTCAGACTGAATTGATTAGTGCACAGACAACATCCACCTACTGCACAGACCCTCTTCCATCCCAAGCACATCAATTTTTCGAAATATACAAGAGGTGCCCTGAGAACCACTCTGTGTAAATGCACATATCATTGCAAAACACATGGAAGTTCACTCTAATATGCACGGTAGACGTCTAGCAGTTCAGGGTTCTTTTGGTCTGTTGTATCCTGGACCAATCCTCCATCCAAACCATTTACTCAAGCTTCCGTTGGGACTCTGGTGATTTTCTTCTGATAATTGTCAACTGTGAGATAACAGTGTGATGCGAGAGTGCAAAAAACTGGACCGAATGCATCGGGACGACAGATCCTTTTGTACTCTTCGTAAGGGCGGAGTACGTGACGACTAAGCAATGCAGAGAAGTGTAGCGTGTCCAAGCAATATCAACTTGGCCGCACATCTCTTAGTTCACCGAATGTCTGATATTCCGCCTTTCTTTATCATAGTTCATTGATCGGCAGGACATGACTGATCCGAGAAGCCGCTAAGCAGTTTAACCTGACCATTGGCATGGATCAAAAAATCCGAAAGTGATAAAGTTTTTATGCGCATTCAGTCCCCAATAAGCCTTCCGGCTTTTTATCATTTCTTGTTTGCTCATTAGGGCAAATTTTAAGGTCAGCTTCACCACTGGAGGTAACTGGTAATCTGACCTTGAGATTAGAATGGTTTATTCACACAAGGTCACAAGGTAGCAGGTGTGGCAGCAAGCCTGATGGAAATGGATTGCTGTCTACTACCAGAGTGACCGGCGGTAGGGATAAGCTCTTATTCCACTAGATCTCCACCAAATGTGCGTGATCTTCGTATTGTCTGGGAAATATACTGTTTTTGTGTGCGATGGGAGCTCCAAACACTTGTACACTAAATTAAGATAGGCTTCCGATAGAAATATCTAGAGAGGTGGTTTGCAGGGCCAGTGTTTTTCCTAAGGGGGGTTGCACCTGTTCACTTTAGAATGACAAAAACAGAAAACTGTATGAGCACAAAGGCTCAGTAATTATCTTATTGGGTTTCCAAACTTACATTATTCGAACACCAGTGTGATGGTTTATAGCCTGACCTTTAAAATATAGACATGGGTAAATCTGAAAGGCCTGAAATCATTTTGACAATACATTTTTGAATAGCTAAATGAATATGCAGCAGAATTTTCAATATGCTAAAGCTAGGAGAACCTTTCCGGGCTTTAATTTTCAATGCAGACGGTAAGTTTGGGTAAAGGATTTTAGACTTTTTGCTGATTAGAGTGACGTCGTTTACTGCGGTTCTGATATCGCCTACTCATTTCCAATAATTGATGATCTTATAAACGTCTCGAAAAGAGGGCCGCAGGAATAGTGTGTGCCGCTAAAGCTTCAAATACTACCGAAATAATCACTTGATTTCTCATTGCTATTATTATTCAGGGAAACGGAACGCACGCTCCAAGACCTCCAAAAGTGGTAACGTAGTGAGGGAGAATGATGTAATGCCTTTTCATATACCAAAATAAATGCTGTGTAAGGAAGGCAATTTAATCATCTTAATCATCTCGGTTTATGAGCTTTTTCCAAACACTCTAAAATGATAGTCTCTAAATGCCTTCAGACATCCATTATTTACACGCAAAAGATTGGCTTGTACCAAAATCTCCCTCTTTTTTGGTTTTCTCACGAATCTTTTTATTAATGTAATTGAATCGTAGCAGATTACTACCTGGATGCCGGTGTTGTGCTGGTAATTTTCATTCTACTGTGTTTTCTGGGCAAGATGGAAACGCGTGATTTATTGATTGCGCTCATTAGCCGAAATCGTACTCTTCCATCCGAGAAATGGAGAACAAAAATCCTTTGTAAATTGTAAGTAGAAACCACGTGAGCAACACTTGCAAAAAGAAAACACGTTCTTGTAACGATTACTCGGTCGGACGCAAAATAAACTTCAGTTTTGCCTCTGCAAGAAACAGCCCCTCAAAGCTTACGTGTCGGAAGAGGACAAAATGGGACGGAGGTGAAGGAGCCATGGTTTTTTATAATAGTAACTATTGAGATAACCTGTTTGTTACACCTGACAGGCGCACAGTTTGTAGCATCGCGCACTCTGATGGTCTTTTGGCAACCTTAGAATCAGATTGTGTATCAGGTACTACTCACGTAGTAAATCATGCACGTTTCATTTGACAACTAAGGCCAACAGATTGTACTTTTTATTCTTACGGGCGTTCTTTTTTGTATTCTAGCATCATTTTAAATTGCTGTCCGAATATTCGACAGTGCTTGGAGAGAAGTGCAGTAAATAATTTCTAAAAGTGTAAGCCAAGGAATGGAGGTGTGACTGTAAGAGATGTTGCTGAAAAAACCAGGCATTATTGCCGATAGGGAAATTATGATCACGTGATTTATTCGATGGCGATGAATGTGTATGTCACGGCATGCAACTGAAAGTTCCCTTCCTCATTATTTCGTAAATGCCCGACTTTGCATTTATCAGATCAACATGAATTCTAACATGATTGGTTCTAAGATGATAGCAACTTCTATGGAATATTTATGTTACCTCGCATATGCGAAATGTCACGTTGGTACGTACCTAACAATAGTCTTTGCGTTATCGGTCACGGTGCAACCACAACGAATAGCTGATCTCCATAGAGCAAATGAAAAATGGAGCTGTTGCGTAACCTTCAAATCAGCACACAACACAACAGCTTTTCACTTCATATTTTGTTTTTCCACTGAGTGAACTGAACTGCTGCAACAATATCCATCTGGTCTGGACAACCGCGTTGAAAAGTGTATGCCTGAATTCACACTTTTTTAGAAGTGACTTTTCCACTATTACTACTGATGCACGAACAGTTTACCATTTCAAGAAATTTCTCGGCTACGGTACATCCATAAATGACCGGGAAACGGAACAACTCCGCCATTCGGACATTTTGTAAAGATTCCTTGATAGTCTTTTCATTTTATCGTTAATTATCGACGGTTGCTTTTACCTGACATCAAATTTGATGTGGCTAATCTGTTTGAACCTGAAGAGTGATTGTGCCCCAAAGTCAAGATCGACTCCCAATCCCCCCCTAACACACACACACACACACACACACACACACACACACGTGTCTTTGGAGTTTGTGGACGTTGTTTCATTTGTTAGTCCGATTGACTCTATTTGACCCCTGATTCGAGGTTCTTAACGAAGTTCATTGTTTTGCATGCAGTCGCGTGTGTTGCGATTACTTCCCTCCTGTTCGGTTCAGTCCGCTTTTGTACGTCGCGATCTGCCATGAAAACGGCTATGTATATAGTTCGTCTGCTTGTGGCTCCTATTTGGTTGACTGGAAAGGTTTCAGAACCGTCTCACGGTGCCATCACAGCGTTCTTTTCTACAACAGTGTCCAGGAAACTGTTCCGATTGACCGTTTGATGAAAAACTGAGCTTTCTTTAATATTTTCATCCGAAGCAACTTCTAAAATTCATGAATCCTGTTTTCTAGCAGAATTGGGAAGAAAATGAGACTGAAATGGGGACAGTTTGCTCTGAATTTCGAAAATATCTAATCCACAGCAAGAGACCGAATAGTATCATCACAAGCAGTTGATGAGAGATTACGTAAACTGATGTGCTCTGCGCGAAATAAACTGTCAAGACAATATCAAGGTTTTTTTGGTCAGACTCAACTGATTAAAAAACATACGGTAAAAGTCAACTATCTTCCAAAAGTTTTCATACTGCTTTCCACTTTTTGTCTGCAAAGATCATCCACACTGCATCCGTTAACCGCTATGGGCTGTCTCTTAACTGGTGCAGTATCAAAGGCATAGATCTAAAAAAATAAGAGCCGGATTATCAACGAGGATGTCATTTTTGTTAGATTTCCATGAAGGCACCTGTATACAAATTGACAACGACGTCTGAGAATGTTATCAAAGCTTACAAGAAACCGCCTGATAAATTATCCTCGTTTCCAACTAGTCAAAAATAACTGATAAAATGTTACTGCAGTAGGGCAAAATGATGGGCTTTTCAAAGTATACATAGACAGATTTAGAATAATCGTTGACGTTCTATGTCCGAACACTGTGCTTCATTTTTCTAACAGTGCAGTTTCCTCTTTTTAAAAATGACTATTATTGTTACTATCGTTGTTATTAGTATTGATTATACCATTATCCTTGCTAATTATACTACTCTTACAGCTACTAATCCTAAAACTTCGGCTTTCATACCGAAAACTGCTCCTCAGCTACTCCTTTTGTTCATATACCTTTCAAATAACCTCCCCACTTGTCCAGAAAAATTTCATGAAGAGGCTAATTAACATGAAAAAGGAAGACAAATGATCGATTATTTATTTATTTGGAATAAACTAAAGTCATTTGTACGCTTTTACAAACTAGCAGGTGACTCAGAAATTGATTTGCGTAAAACTTGTAAGGGGATGCAGTTGGAGGGCCATCATTTTCAATGATTTTACGTTTGCTGTTTCCCGACATATTTCTCCGTATTCTTCTTCAGGCTGTCTTTGAGATCCGTAAACCATCTTTCATCGCATTTGCATACAAATCCATCGCATAAAGTGCTTACTAGTACACAGTCGCCCTTTCTTGTCCGTTTGATATTCCACAAGCTAAACTCAATAAAGTCGCTTACCGTCTAAACACTGAAATGGATGACCTAATAGAAACTTATCAAATGGAAAATAAATTAACCATTGGATTCCCCTGATAGACGTTATCGGTTTATGTCTTCTGTCTGCTCTGATTAAATGGGAAACGCAAGATTTCAATTGTTTTCTATCCTCTTCTGGAATGTCTCCTGGAATCGGCTAAAAGCAATAAAGCGCTGAACGGTGAACAAGCACTATTTCCAGTATCAATGAGCTTCCGACGTTGCGTTAGCAAGTCTCGTGAATCTCAATGGCAAATAATGGACGTGATTACTAGTTTTTCATATCCTTTCCAGATCAAAATCCTGACAGTTCCATCCATCGTTTGTCCCATCAAACCCCATTGAGAGCACGGGAGGTGAGGAGTTTTCAGGAGTGCCCCTGAACTAACCATTCTGAACTTTGGAAATCATTTATTGACAAGGGAGAAATTCTCACCTCAGCGTGAAGCACATAGGGACCAATGTATCTGAACCGGAAACGACTCGCTGTCTTGCAGAACATCAAGCTCTTACACATGGCATGTCATTTTTATTAAAGTTTGACCTAGCTGGTATCGGTAAGCCGTGAACAGGTATAAATAATGAAGTTGTCGGCCACGATAGATTTTGAATCTAATAAATGAAGCACCTAATTTCCAGTAATGTATGGTTTCTATTATCTGAGTTAGTAGGACGCACCTGAAGCTTTGAACGTGTTGGAAATGATTTACAGGGGTATCTTGCCCGAGGCAGCCAGACGACAAGTGAACTCATGACCTGATTAGGAAGTATCTTAAGCTTTCAGTGTGGTCTTTTGCCTCATCTGGAAAGACACAGGTGGTACCCAAAGGTCCACTGCTTCCTTGCGTGAATATGAATAATATCGCAGCCGAAAAATGTAGTCTTTGGGTCATTTTAGATAGGTTGCTATGGTGAACAAATTACCTTACTCCGGTAATTAGCACAAGCACGGCTGGAACATATCTAGGGAAGAATCGATCAACCTCAGCCGGATTCATTTCCTGTTATCTATGCTTATGTTATGCAATCCAATAAAGCGTACAGACTTTTTTGTTAAACCAACTTTTCATCACTTCGTGCTCTTGATTTCTACCGTATCCTTTATATATTTGCTTCGTCTACCTGGCTACGTAAATGACGTATAGTGTACAGTAGATTTTTTAAGTTTCACATTGGCTTGTATCGTGGACAAACTTAAAATCTAGATGTTACACGGAAGTCGGAAAATCGATTGCTATTCATGGATTTTTGTATGCTGTCCGGATAGTTCCGATTGATTCCCTGGTTACGCTGGGAACAAAAATGCTTCATTCGTAATGACTGTCTTACGTATGAAACAATTATCATTTTCGGGCTGACAGTGGTTAGACATTACGAACCCAAGATCTTGCCCCTCAGGCCCGAACCTCTGCAGCTGGTCACCTCCTCCACTGACTGCCATTTGTTGACCATGATTCTACCTCAAAAGTAATGCTGAAATTTGTCTGTCATTGGCGAGACTGAAAAATGTTGCTACTGTCAAGAAGAGGAATAGGAAATTCTACGGTAAGGTTTCCAGTCGCATCTATTTTCCGTCTCAGAATGGTCCGATAATTTAGTCTTTGATCGAGTTGGCTGAAATGATTAAACTCGTGAATTCTATTTACACGTACCTCATCTTAGTAAGTTACTGGAGATTTCCTCGGCCGTGATCAGAGTCTGGAGATGGTTTGCCTTCGCTTGACTGGCCGGAAAGACATAAAGAGCACGGTTTGAGTCGATTTTGAACCCAGTATTTGTAGGTGACCTCGAATAAAACTGGTGCTGCGCTTGCCTCCGAGTCCCTCAAACACCGCGGGTAATGGTTTTTAATGTATATAATATGATTCATCATGCAGCTTGAACGCTCAACTCACCATTGAAATCCATGGAAGCACTGTACAGCTGTTTCATCCTTGTTGGGAATCATCAGCAGTGCACATCCACCGAGCCCCCACGGGGACTCGAACCCGGGGTGAACGATTATGAATCGAACACCTTAACCGCAAGGCTATCCGGGCTGTGTTGAGACAAATGCCCAGTCACGAAAGTGTGAGGGTTGACATATCGCCGATAAACAGCTTAGACTAGTTAACAGACCCCATGTTAGAACCTGTCCAGAATCCAGTTCAAGGTTTGAGCCAATGGAATTGTAAACCATAGGGTTGCACATGGATGGCGCCGATCGATATGGCGAGAGAAGAGTCCTGCCAAAAGGAGGTTGACCGCTTGGCCGTCTAATCAGAACAGAGTTTGCTCGATGCAAGCTTGGGGCAATTAAGTCGTGGTACAACGACTGGTGACAATGGCTCTTCCTTCCGTATAAACAATACGTTATGAGCTGATAAACTGTGTTGATTCAAAGGCAGAACAGCTTTCTTACTAGAGCCAGCCGGGTGGACTAAGACATGATTATAGATGAATCCAAAATGCCGGCTGCTGTTTGTTGGTGAATATGTCGAAAACGTTCGCAACGCCGCTTCCGGCCCCGATGAACATGACAAATTAAACTCGTTTGGCAGATGAAGAGAGTTTATGGAGGCAAAAATGCCAAGATATGGCCACTTTCACGAGGTTCTTCGCGGAATCATGAGAGTAGTAGACAGAAATGCTGCGGTGCTGTCTCGGGGATGAAGCCAAATATGCTTTGCTTTCACTCTTTTTTAATGCGATTGAAGACTGAGAAGACCTTGTGACATCAATGCTGAAAGTGGACGGAGGTTGGTTGAGTCAATCTAACGAAATGAACATCGCGATCACTGTGACTAGTGATAGCGCACGCCTATATTTCGAGGTAGCTAATGTTCTCTTGGAAGATGAAGTGAATGACATCGACGCAGGAAATTCTGAGCCTACAGAAGAAGAGTCAAACAATTACATGATAGAAGAATACAAAACAATGATATCATCGGCGAAACCCACCGTGATGTTGCCTATGAAAGGAGTACGTAACCTGTCCGTGCTGAAATAACACTAAGAGATATTGGTTCAGGAATTTCCCGAAAGACCACATCAATGGAGAAGAAAGGGAGCCCGACAGTAATTGGAAGACTAGTCGTTTGAGGTCCAGCTGTATGAGATAGTTGTTCGAAGGAGCAGAAAGCACATACACACGTGAAAGTCCGCATAAAAATGAATGAACCGTAATTGACAGCCACTACAAAATAAGGGGTTATGTGAGGTTATGTGCTGGAAGTAATCTGTGTCAAATGCGCAGTAAATGAACATGATCGAACACCGACTTACGAGTGAGATCATTTCAAGCAAAATAAACTTTAGTCGGGTTCTTGCTATCGAAGAGGTGGATAGATAGCCGAGTTTCGCCCTTCGGATGTTTCGATTTAAGAGCTGTTCGCAGCGATCTTCAATCATTCTGCAAGTGAATGTCAGGTGAATGGAAATCTCAGGAATGTTTATTTCAGGACTACTCAGACAAAACACTCAGTGGATGTCCTTGACTTAGTTCCTGTTAATTCAGTCATTCTCTTGGAGTACTTCTTCATGATCTGTTGTCCTTTAAGTTAGACATTAAACTAGACTTCTCTCTTTTGGCGTAAAGTCACGAAGCTCTGACTTTTCACATCATTCTACTGTCTATCCATCATTATATTGATCCATTAAATTGCCTGATCATCAGTACATCAACGGAGGCCATGTTTCTTTCAGCAAGATTTAGTACGTCATGCACAAACGTAGTCTGTTCTTGAGTGTTGAACACGTCTGCCTGGTCGTTCAGTATACGACGCAAAATACGAATTAGACCCATCAGTCTTGACAGAATGGGAGAAACGCTGCCGCAAGGTGAACTGGAATAACTCCTATCAGGTAACTGGAACGGTTGTTAGCTAAGCTATCACCATCAAGCTGTAGCCATAGAACTCCGGCTTTCCCTGCACTGCAAGGTAACACCTATCATAGCTAAGACATTTGGTAATATGCATGGATATGTTTGTGAAAATTCAGCGGTTATTTGGCCTCAAGCTAGGCAGTTTATCACTGGTACATTTCTTTTCCCGTTATCCTCAACACGACTGCTGAATTTGTGAACAGGGTTCCGTCTGATCAATGAGTGGGACGGAATAAATGGCTGTATTTAAGTACGTAAAATCTAACGAATAAATATCTGACTAACAATATCGTTTCCTTGGTGGCTCTCGAACTTGTGACAAAACGAATTTGAAAATTGTGTGATAACGGGAAAGGAAGCTATTCATGCCTAAATAAACCGGTGACGGAACCGAAAAATTAATGTTTATGCGCTTCAATAATTCACTGGTCCCGCTTTCTAGGCGTGCCTAAAGTTTCTGAATGTTTGGATGTCGTGGAGGAAAACACCTTCAAAGTTTAATAAACAGTACTAGATCGTAAGCTACAAAGTAACAGAAGAAGCTGGACAATGAGTCAATAAACGGAAATACAAATTACAACTCTTCTAACCGTAAATCAGAACCGTGCTGTTACCTTACTTGTTGAACAAGATCGGCTTACACGCAGAACTTTTTTTAAAAATAATCAATCTTGTTGTTAAATACACTCTACTGTATAAAGCTCACAACGTTGAACACCTTAACTTCTTCCGATCATTTGTTTTGGAATGCCCTCATTCTTTGTGATCGTATTTTGCTGTTCGAAGTTCGCAAACCAGAGGACAAAAATCACCAATTACTGTTTCCAACCTCTCGACAGATTTCGAAAAGACAGCTGATAAATAAGTGGCCCTGAGAAAGACAAGGTGAACGAGAAATGAAAAGACGTCTTCGCACCACGGTGCGGTCCTTTAAAAGAGCAGATAAGCAAAGGAAATTAAAGCCGGAAGTGTATTTGCGTTCGTAACCACGAGCTGGTTTTCTATCACGCAAATACATAGCTGATTTGTTTTTCAGATAAAATAAGAGATAGTCCGAATTACTTGACTAACAGATGATTACTGTGATCAACTCCCCCGTAATTCGTTAGCTTGCATGTCAAGTAGGAATGACTATTTTTTGTTGCACCCAAGAATAATCAAAACTAATTTCATTGGTGGGACTGTGAACTATTATTGAAGGGATTCCTCATGAATCTGTGAAATGAAACCAAAGCAGAACAATAGTGCGTTTTGCATGGTTGATTGTCCCTCAAGACTCGATCCTCCACTCACAAACCTCAGGTAATCCGATCACCACTGTACTCTGAGGCGCCAGACTCAAGATTCGCTCTTATTAGGGCTCATCGGTAATGCACCCAGGGCTTGGTCCTAGGTCTTATCACCTCAAAGGCTTGTGCGTTACTGCCGCGCCACTCCACTCCCGTCCGAGCTGACCAGAATCACCGACTTAAGTCTGTTCAGATGTCGTCCTCTGCGACAGCCAGCAATGCCCGACAGCTTTAACAAGAACATAATTTGAGTTTGGTGCTTCTCAGAGCAGCTTTACTCGGAGGACTTGAGGTTTGTGTATGAAAAGTAGAGTCCAAGTAAAGTATCACCAATCCCACCCCCTGCTGGCAAGTAATTGTGACATCTATAAATAGCATATTTGTTCCTTAAATTCACTGTTTGCCGAGATTGGCTCCCAGCTATGGACTTCATCGGATATTGCACGTGCCTGCTGTCAGCAGTTTGCGCCACAGTCAAGTTTGCCAGAGATACTCTTTTGCAAGCCTTAGTCAATCGGTCCTAAATGGGTATTGTTCCGATCATGCCAAGCTGGACAAGTGAGTGCGTCTTACTATTCGCCAAGCTTACGCGAGCAAAACGACTATTCTAGTTATTATGGATCCAGCCAGTGCAGAAGCACGGATTCCTATTTAGTGAAATGCGAGCTTACCGGCGGGTAATAAGAGCTTCTACAATGCGTTGGTCCGCATTTGTCGGCCACAAATTCAATCATGAACGTATTACCAGTTTAAAAGACTTAAAACTGTGAGTTGGTACTGAAGTCGTTCCCGTGCTTATGCCGACATTATCTTCCCAGTGGATATCATTTGCAGATCAACAGCGAAAAGCTTTACGTGATTGAATACCCTATCGGGTTATTCAACGCGTAAACCGTGGGTAGATAACCTTTTATCAGAAGACGAGTATGATTTGATTCATGTCAGGCATAGATAGATCTTCGCAAATCTGAACTTTTAAGAAGCCCAACAATATTTATCCCTGTACTGCATCAGAGAACTATAGACCGGGCCACCAAAACACAAAGAGGAATACACATGTTGTCCACTTCTGAGAAGCCTTGTAAAAGCCTTACAAAACTGTAATAAACCTTTGATTGGTTAACTCAGCAGATGCAATGTATGCCTCAAAATTCTTACCTATTCTAATATTTTTCTGGTTATTTGAAAGTTTTTTGACGCTTTTAACTTTACTCAATGTTACTTTTTACATCGCGTTTGTCTTTCTCCCTCCTCCCTGACAGAAATGATTTTTCGTAGATGTCCTAGAGGCCTTCATCCCCTGTACAGTCGTCTATCCACATCACATATCTCATGGAACTTACCTCACATCCTGGTCATCCTGCTGATGATCAGCGATCCGCGAGTCTTACGACCAAGTTTCACAGAGCCGATAATCCCCAGTGTCGAGACATTATTCGAAAGTTGTTGCTCTCTTGGAAAGATTGCAGCTCAGACCATAGAAATTAATGGGCCACAGAAGGACTCCACCGAGGAAACGTGTGCCTCGGTGTTACAGCTGGAGATCTCTGCACCGCTGGAGGTGAGTTCACACTGCAATTATCTTGGAAACATACAGAGCACGGGAAAAAATCACGAGTCTGCAAATGAATTTACCGATCCACTCATGAAACAGTGAATCAATTTCTAAACCTTTCAGTTCTACACTGTTACGCCATGTGAACACAAATCAAAACGTGAAAACTGTTGAAACGACGTATAGCCATTTCAGTATCATCGTGGCCATTCATCAACGTTGCATATCAGACGGGTCTGAAATGCATATGACCAGTAGCTGATATCTTTCACTAGTCCTTGACGTGTTCAGAGGTGTAACTTAGGCCAGGTGGGTCTGAGGTGATTGTAATCACCTAGAGTAAGGTAAGGTGTAAAGGCTAATATAAAACTTCTTTTAGCCGGTCGTGATGGTCTTTAATGCATGGAATAAACTTGAATGTCCCAGTCAGGCTTCTGTTTTTCGGTCTTTTTTACAATACCATATTATTGGTTTTTGATCGTTGGTAAGCTTCGGTTAAAGGTGAAGCTAATGTCTTGTGCTTTGTGGAATTCTGAGCTGACACGAAATGTGTTATTGTTTTGTATTCTTTAAATGTCAAACAACAATGATCCAGTCCACCGGCAGAGTAACATTCGACCATAGACTATCGAGGGGAAGATTTGACTGAGGGTGGTAGTTCTCAAACTCAGGACATGATAGCTAGTTTTGTCATTCGGATTGTTACTGGTCAACAGTTCTGCCTCGAAGAGCATTTGATTTAAGTCACATATAGAACTGTTATATTTATGAAATGTTCCATTCAAAAACACTATTTTCTAATAAAATTTTAAATGACCGCTGTGGATTTAAAAGTAACCCTTGGTCCAGATAATAGAAAGTTAATAAAATCGTATTTCGAATTATCCCTATTTAATTTCCGGATTCTTGATATTCATTCTTATCCAATAACTACAAAATTTCCGAACGAAACTTGTACCTGATAAAGTTCGAATTTACACTTCAGTAAACGGCTGACTATTTGTTCTCCAAACAAAAGTAAAACAACGGGGTTTCCAATGTGATCCGTGTCTTCACATGAACTGGTGTAAGATCACAGAACTTTCCATGGTTACCTCAGGATAGCATAGCCGGGGCTTGTGTGTATTTCCAAATTTCCATGCATTCGAAAGCCAGAAGTAAGTTCGGCACAGAAACATTCGTCTATCCTCTTCAGTGACTAGCATAAACCCGAGTTTATCCGAGATCATATTCATCACGATTTTTGCGTCAGCAAACCTTGTGGCAACCATCGGGCAAAGTACAGATATGCATAAACTACAAGAATGAATCTACAGCAGTTTCTCACCAATTTGTCCCTACAAGCGGCAAACGGGTTTCAAGGGCGTGAGCCACAGTGCCGCTCTAATTCCAGAATTAAGATCACAAGGTTTTGAATTAGAGAAGAAGAAAAGCTGTTAAGTGTTCAAATTCGTAATCCATATTGTTGAGTGTGAACCTCGTGTGGGACTTGGTTTATATTGCACATACGATGCCCAACATGAATGGATATCAAGATAAACGAAAGATTAAAATATGATAGATTTTGTAGAAATATCGACAGTACAGGTAGTTGACGGACAATTTGATTTGTGTCTTCATCGAAATATTGTTGGGTTTATTTATTGTTTTGTTTTTTGGCTCGTGTAAGTCAGCTGCAGCTCAGTTTCACTAGTGGGTTGAATCATTACTACTGCAAATATACACACAATCTAAGATTTTCGTTGTGGGATAGAGATGAATCTAGAACTATCAGCGTAGAAACATGAGGATGACTACCTGCCTAATCGAAAAATTCGTTGATCGGAATGAGATAAATTTCATCCGGCCCGACTGTTCCACATCTGTCTGGCAAAAGTGAAGTTTTGAATAGATTCAAATGGCAATAGCGATGACCTCAACGGAATTCAAACTCATTCGTGGACGGAGTCCACAGTTTCGTTCTGAGTCTGCTCCATCAGCTGAGCCACGAGACCGCGCTGGAGGGCCTCGGATGTCTGGCATTTAGTTTTGCACCGGGATTTCTGTCTTACTGATGTTAAGCTAATAAGATTGTTCAGCCCCGATAATCATCAACCAGAAAACAGCAACCTCTTTGATTAAACAAGCTGACGGTGGATAACTACCTCGCTGCTTTTGTTGTATTCAACCTAGTGGTTACTTGCTTCTAACCAAAACATTTCCAATTCGGTTTCTGTAGGAAACCAACCAGGTGTGCAAAAAAAGAGAAGAAAAGTAGCAAATACCTAAGTCACAAACAGTTCACTAATTATGGATATCAGATAAACTTTAAAAGAAAACCACAGCCATGGTGCACAGGAGTGTGAAAACTCGGTTGTAAATCGACTGTGCAAGTCCCCCTATGCTCATCAGTAGTCAGTCAACCCGTTTTCACAGTATTGCTAGACAGTTTCCAGTTTCATTCCCAAACGGACTCCCACAGGCACGTGCGAGTGATATACGAAAAGATTTGTTCGGGACCGGAGCTATTATCCTATGAAGTATGCTCAACAATTCCTCAATGTCGACAGTTCACAAGCATCATTTTGAATGTCTGATTAGCGGACAATGATGGGCTGACAAGCAGATGGGTAAATAAGCTAGTATTCGTTTCTCCGAATGGGAACAGATAACTCTCTCTCACTCACTCTCTCTCTCTCTCTCTCTCTCTCTCTCTCTCTCTCTCTTTCTCTCTCTTTCTGTCTCTCTCTTTCATTCATTCATTCTTTCTTTCTCACTCTCTCTGTCTTGTGCAAAGTTAAACTACATTAACTGATGTATTTACCAGCCAAACGTAAACATTAAAATAAAAAGTTTAAACAAACAGTTGTTTTTGAAAATTCATAATCACACCAGTAACATTTCCCTAAAGGAAATCAAGGAGATGAAAATGTCTAACGACGAGTGTTCGCCTGAACTTGTGGTCGCAATATGACTACGAACAATTGTCCCCAATCGATTCAGATCTAAACGGTCCGAGTTGTAGGGTTTCTTTTTTGGTATACTATTCGTCAGGAAAGGGTCACGGCCAATTAAAGGCCATTAATTTGGGGGGAGTGACTGGCGGCGAGACAGTACTCGGTTACGATAATCAGCCGCGCACAAAAAAATCCTGTCCGAAGGAATAATAACTTTACCGTCCTAGAGGTCGACATCTGAACTAGCTTACTTGGGCGATTCGGATCGGCCTGGGCGGGAGCGGAGTGGAGCAGTGGTAACACACACGCCTTCGAGGTGAAAGGGCCCGAGTTCACGCCGTGGGCGTGGCAGATGATACGCACCACTGGTGTGATCTAACAAGAGCGAATCTCGAGTCCGGATGGACCGAAGTTTGCACGTGAAGGGTGGAGTCCAAAGGACGGTCAGCTTAACAAATAACGGTGCTGTCTTGTCCTTTGTGGCTGAATCCAGATACACAGTGCGTGATACGTTCGACTCGATAAAGAGATTATTTTCATCATTTATTCACATCAAAAGCTAGCTTTAACACTCAACTGCATAGGTTTTGAATCAATTTAAATGCCTATTATGGTCGACAACCCGGGTATGTTCAAACCAATGCATGAATGTAACCCGTGCTTTTGGCACGACGTCTGCCTTCCACCAGTTGAGCTACGATGCCGAGCAAAGGGGGCCTGAACATTTTTCATACCGTGGGTTCGAGCCCTGTCAGGGTCAGAAGATTTTCACCCCACTTTCGTCAAATCATAACATCAACGATGTCACAGAAAAAATGTCTCGGAAACAGTGGTAATCTCAAGCCGGTTTAAACCTCATTGGACTTCTCGGTATTTTGTACGAGCCTGCCATGCATGTCAAGCGATCTTCACAAGACGATGACAGATATACACTTAGTAACTCAATTCCACTACGCCGAGAAATATGCTAACAGAGAATAAGTTAGTTTCCGAAAATCTCATTTACTGCTCACCGCAACCTTGCACCTGTGATTGGAGTACATTTTTCTGATTAAATATTTATCACACTAATAGTATGACGGAACGTGAAGGTTGTGTGGTCAGGACATAAATCCAGTCTCTCATACTGCAGTTAGGAGAATGCCAATGAACAAAGGACTTAGATGGGGACACTTCGTATAATTGGAGTGAACTGAAAGGTCGTGGTGGATTGGAAAGCCTATTTTGGATTGCACCCATGCTACTGAGAATAATGTGAGAGATCAATGCTACAAACGGAGCCAACTATAATTAAAAAATCGCCTTCAGGACACTCACAGACACCTTGATTTAAATATAGTTCGGTATCTTTCCTTTGACGTCCAGTATCCGCAAAGTGCCCTCAGATCTCAACGGAAATAAATCTTCTAGATTCCGCTCTTAACCATAGTGGTTTATCCCCCACGAACCTTTGTGAATGTTGCTGCGCAACTTAATGGGGGAATGATTAGGCGTCATTGAAGACAAGATTATCCATCACTTCATTTCCTGTTCAAAGTGTTCGGCAGAATCTTTCGGACAGTTAATAGTTTTTTATAAGCTTCGGCTATTTTTATATGCATTGTTCGCCCACTGAATATTTGGATCTTATCTTTTGTTATTTGGATGCAAGGGAATGATTAGAGTTGCACTTCAGTTTCAGGAGCGCAAAGACTTTACGATGCTCTTATGACCCATCTCCGTCCGTGTGGCAGGTTATCTAAATTAGTGTAACTTTAAACGTCAACACTCTGTGGATAAAGGGGTTAGGTGGTCAGACAGATTCGTTTCCAAAACACGAATCCATATAACTTCAATCGTTTTCAAGACGAGTACGAACGGAAATGTTATTTCAATAAAGCAAGAACAATTTGAGCATGACTGATGTTGGCCTTCAATTTCGTGCGCTCTCAACCAGCTGCCAACACACGTTATATATGTTTACATTATGTTCAAACAGCAGACAGTAGTACACATACAAACGATATGAATCAACGCTACTGTTGATGTGAGAAACTCGGGACGTGATTGATGGAACCTCCACGAACACTAAATGAACTCTGTACTTTTCATGACATTGGTTTGGTCAAATCCAGCCACAGCCTTTAATGCTCTGAACTTGAATTCCTTAGTTTTCAGAAGGTACCTCGCTACCGAGGGCGAAAAATAGTGTCGCAAGTGAAATGTTCCTTTGGAAAAATAAGTGCGGTCTGATACTGAAAGGTGATCAACCTCTTCCAGTGAAGTTATGTGATTTTCTTGTCTTTCCGTCGAGGTAGGGGGAAGGGGAGAAAGTAATTCATTCCCAGTAAGGTTTCTTCAAAGTTTTGCACTCATGCAATAACTAATCTTTGACCCAGTATCATTGGTAAATTTCCTGCACCCCACTTTATTAGATTTAAAACTAACAATGAGTAATGAAATTTGGCATCTGCCTTTGGTGAACTCATTGAAAATCCCAGATGACCCTACCTGTCAAAAGCGAACTGAGTTTATAAACAATTATAAGTGGCGCACTTCACCAACTGACTCTTTGTTATCCTATTGAGGCTATGAAGTACTACGCGGTAGAAAACATGACAAAACATAGGCAATCGATCCGTTTTCTTATTCCCCAAAATAATGTAATTTTTCGTGCAAAATACGGTTTGAAATAAACAACGTAGGGTATTTTCTGCATCCTCCTAGGAGTCCCAAATCATCAACTACCTAAGACTAGTACAATGCCGATTTCCGCAACGCTATGGTGCATTCATCGGCATTCTGAGGGTAAACAATAGTGGGCGTGACGTAACTCGGGTCTGTTATTACGAATAATAAAGCCTTGTCCAGGTAATCATCTGAACTCCGAGTGATTCATAGGGCACACGAACACGAAGCGGGTAACATGTGACAGTTATTTGGACAACTGAAAGGCCGTGCACTCTCGCGGGATATTGATCCAACATCGGACACAAAACGGCACGCAAGCAAGTAACGATATATATATATATATATATATATATATATATATATATATATATATATATATATATCACGTGGTTGGTGACCTTGACGCATATTTGAATCCGAGTCGTGACCGCGACTGATTAGTGCTTACGCCTGCTGTTGCCTAGTTCGTCCACGTGACTGTTCATACATGCAACAATATACATGGACTACAATACTTTCGCATTCTGAAATTGCTTCGAACGGGACAGCTGGAAATTAGCACGTTTCATTCGTGAAATAATTTAAGCTCCTTGATGTAACAAACTAACCCGAATGGTGGAGAGCCCACGGTAGTAAAGCTTGGGAATGTTGAATAGTTATTTTATGAAATTACGGAGATTGGAAACCGGTAAACTTTTAGTAGTACTTACCAATCTAGAAAAGTTCAATGTTCTTACTTCGCCTTCCACTGTAATTTTGTTCTTTTGATCTTTCCAAAAGGATTTCTGGAATGTCGATATTTATACCCACTTTTCCGTGTTTTATCCCAGTCCGCAGATGCTGAGCAACATCGGGAATTTTCCCGTCGATTCTGGTGTCAACGAGTCAAGCATTTGTGTTGCGTTTCATCTAGACGTATCCGAGCGTGCCGCGTAGGGTCCGAGCATATTCTGAAAGAACACGAGAATAATTGTTCAGTCAAGATGCTTGAAAACCTCGTCGAATCACGATTCCTTGGTGTGGCCAAAGTAAGAAGCCCGAAGTTTTATCACGTAGAAAAACACTTTCGCATGTCTCTTTCACAGCCGCACGATGTCTGTTTGTATGAAAATTAAATAACCGAGAATAGAAACAAAGAAAATACCCGTAGTTTTTCGCCTTCATCTTAGTGGTAGACAGCAGATGACTGCTGCTGGCTAGTTACCACGCCCGATTTTGTGTGGTTCGTCCCACCACAGTTGTCGGTTATCTTTAGTAATGCTGGGGCCCTCTAAGACCATAGAATAGACCTGCACTCTTGCTGGTGCACGGAGTACACCATGTAACGATTATGGACAGAAAACATTACATGAAGGTGTCATTTTTAAATTGATCATTCTGTCAGTTGATGTTCACGTAACCCTACAAGCCACTGGGGATCGGTCTTAATAATCTGACAGGTATTGAATGGTAGGAACTTTACTGCACTTCGGGCAGTAGTTGAAATCAACTTTCGATACACCTGAGAAGAATGAAGAACGTACGCGAATCTTCGATAATTTTTTGAGAGGCTTTCTTTGTTATCGAATTTAAATAAAGCCTCTTTATAAGGGACACAGGATTGCGAAGAAAATCAGTGTCATCCATTTTAAATCACGTTATTACTCCATAATATATTATACCAAGCTGAGGGATAAGATCAGAGACTAGTCTCTATCCCTATCACTTCCGTCTAATTGTTCAAATAGTCTAGGCCTTTAACTTGCCATATAACATTCCGATGTAATGACATGATTAAAATAACCAAAAACAATTCTGTTCTCCAACCTGCATGCAGTAAATATGCTCAGTTGGATCTTGGGGAGAGACACTTATTTTCTTGCTTGGCTCTAACTGCTCGAGGAAAATGTTGATATTTACGTCACCTGGTTATTAATCGATCCAAAATGTTTGTAATCAAACGAATAGTAAAACTTCAAACCGTAAGAATACTCTCTTTTCAAGCTGGCATGTTACTTGCATTTACCATTAACTTCTTACGTGAACAACGTTTGACTCTAAAGACATCCATGCGCTATCTATTCGCACTTACCTCTTGCTTATTCAACCATCTTTTGCAGGAATGTTGCTTATGTCAGCTCGTTTGGACGGAAAATCGCACGAACCACAAGGCATGGGAAGAACTACGTGCACAGGCCAGAGAAACCGCCTGTCCTGGTGCCGGGTGTTGCAGTCTGCTGCATAATGGTGAGTATTCTCACGTTATTGGGTGCATACTTGTTGTCAGCCAGTGTTCTGTAACTCACGTAGCTGTTAAGAAGTTACATGAACTTCTCATTGGTGCTTCACTGGTGTGGTTGGGGTTCAAATCTTGTATTACATATCTGTACAGCTTTTTGTTCTGAGAGGTAAAGAAAATGCGATCACAAACAGCAAAGTGAGTAATGCCGATATCTGCCGAACGGAGAGAGAGGCCTTGTTCCCTTCTCAGTGATTTTGATAGATAGATAGATGTTCAGAATGGTTAAAACTGCAACTCATTACTGAAAGTAGAATGGTTTCAAAAGAATGATAAACATTGGCAACTCATTTGTTTTTGATCAAAATGAAATGGGATTGCGAGGTTTGAAAAATGCCCGTAATCATCAACCCGGATATACTAATACCTTGAACGGCTTTTTCCTTGTTATCCACAAACCCTAGTTACGACAATGAATTAACTTATTTTTGTTTTCTAATATCAGGCAGCCGTATCGACTGCCGTTTTAGAATATTCCCGCCAATAGGTTGGCAAAGGACATGCGGGACTTTTAGTAGTGGATACACTATTCGAAAGGGGAATGGTCTAGATTAATGTGAGTCGGTGACCGATACTCATTCCGATGATTAGGAAAATTAACTCTGTTGTAAGGCCTACACTTCCACATTAAATTATCCTAACGAATAATCTACCTGGTAAAACTTTCAGGGAGCTATGTTAGCATGCACATTTTCCACATTGCGTTTGCATTTTGAACGGCACACAATAGAGACCAGTCAACAACGATTCAAACCAGAATACGACCGGAATTCATACGGCAGATTTTATTGGAAATTTTTCGAGACAATCTCGATTCAAAGTTGAGTTCTTTTTAATTGATTTGCCTTTTATAAGGTGAGGGCAACACTCAGCTCCATGGTGCTACAGAGGATGATTTTCTACGGAAATGTGAAAAACTAAATGCTGCACATTTTCTGTGCTAGAGCACACAGCTTGCTAACAACTGGCGAATGTAAAACAAATTCTACGTGTAGTCGTCTTTAAGTTGATATTCCCGTAAACTTGTGATACTGTAACAATTTCATCTGCCGTCGTCTACAGTAACGGATTCCAAAAACGATATTTCAAAAAGGCGAGCAATAATGTCGGATGATCCTGACGCCATGCTTGGTGTAACGACCACCACAGTCCCATCAACAGAGCCAAACGCGGTAACATTTGCGCCGGATGATGTGCCAGACGATTTCGATTTTTCAATGGGCGGTGGGATAAACTTACCCTCGCTGTTCCCGTTCACGGAAGGGACCACGGAGGTTTCCACTCAGAAAACTAACACGGAAAACGTACCAGTGGAATGCGCGGCGAATTTCGCTTGGGACGCAGAACAGGAATTATGTGTTCGACTGATAACAGCTTGTCCGATCGGGATGTACTTGAACAAGACCTCAAAAAAGTGTGTGAAACGCGGAACCGAAACGGTCACATGCTTGTCCGGGTTTCGATTCAACGAGACGTCTGATACGTGCACAGGTATTTTTTATCCGGTTTTTCACAGGTTTTTGGTTTGTTTTTATAAACCGTTGCCGATCCCTGCGTTCTGTTTGTTGTTATTTTAATAGAATTATTTGATAAGTTACCATTGATACTTCATTATCACTGTTTTTTAATTATTGTTGTTGTTCTTGTGGTACTGAGTGTAGTCTCATCAGTTTTTATAACTGCAGTTCAACAGAGCACGGCAAAACTGAATGACTGATTTTCGAGTCAACAAAGCATCTCCTTTTAGCAGGTCTTGAAGTTGACCCTACCGACGCATTCAGAGTGTGGTTACGCAACCTGAATGGAAAACTGTTAGCGCCCAGCAGAGCCACGTTAATCAAGTTGGAAGGCCCACTTCCCACCACCATCTTCCCCTTTGTGTACAGAAACGATTACCGTGAGCAATCTGTTCTCCAAGGCATTAGTCAGACAGTCCCAAGCAAATTTTCGGCTTGACTAAGGTAAACATTTCAGCATGTTACCACCGTTTATCTCATGTACCGTTTGATGTAAAACTGTCGTGTTTTAAGTTCAATTTGGGTTGGAGCTGATGCTGCCTTGGGTTTTCCTAGCTTTTCCAATCAAAAATGATAACGTGATGGGGCAGATAATAGATAGTTCAAATGTAATAGGCATATCGAAAGCTTGTCAGGTCACTTACTTTTTTCCATCACGGGTACAGTCGAGAACTCCGTACTTTTACGCTGTCCTGCTCCAACTGATTCAGATATAAATGAATGCGAAGACGGTCTACCCAGTGGTGAAAAACCGTGCGTTGGCGAGGGCATGATTTGTACCAATTATCCAGGCTCTTACAAGTGTTCTTGCAGTGAGGGATTTCAAATGGCCGAAGATGGAACTTGCGTTGGTGAGTAAAGTAACCGCAAACCATTTTACTTGGAATTTGTTGAATTTTGATATTTTCTGATGGCTCTTACTGCGTTGTTTTTTCCCAACCAGTATACTCACTTGCCTCGCATATAAGTAGCAAAACAGTCTGGGGCTTCGCAGTTAACGTTTACCATAATTGCATAGTTAATTGCAATTTTACTAAGACTGAACGAGAGAGCAATAAGCTGAGATTATACTGATAAAAATTCATCCCTGAATAAACCTGATTTGTACTTTCGTTTTATCAACAGGAGTAACATTCACAGTGCGTATTCAAAAGCACCAGCTGGGCCGAATGCATAATGTGGCTCAAAGTTATCATATACCAAAATCTGAGTATCGCTATTTTGGTTCTCTCTTGAACATTCACGAAGTATACACAATTCCCTATCAACCGTCTTACTGAATTTCTGTATCTGGACTAAAGTGCTCCACTTAGTTCAGGGCTGTACTTCAGGACTGCAGTCCGTGAGTATAGTTCTTACCTTGGTTCTTTGAGAACTCAAGCAACCGAACAGTTACTGAGTGAAAGTAACAGTCAGATCAGTCATAAAGTGAACCTGAGGTTAGCTCTTCACTTTGTATACGGTTCGAGATTGTCTATTAAGACCGGTGGGGATTTTGTGCTCCGCGCGAATTTAAAAGACTCGAAATCCGTCTCTTAATTTGTTCCAGTGTACTCAGAAATACGATCTACAACTGACCACCTGATCCCCACCACGACGAGTCAAAGACCGGTCAAATAATGGAGCTGCACAAATAGTAGAGTATCATTAAAAAACTGGAATCATAATGTTGATGAAAAAAGCGGGACTAATAAAAGAATGCTACCGGTCGAGCATTAAGACCGTATTTCCCCATCCATCCGCAATGCCTATGTTCATTTAGCTAGTTAAAGTTGCCACATAAACAATCGGTGGTCTAGGAATTTAAAGTATGGTTTCTTTCGTTGTACGCTCCCAGCTTTGCACGAACAAAGCTGTACAATGTTTCCAGATAAACTATGTTCCGGTAATATTTATTTCCAAAGTATTGATGCACCTATCTGGTTTTAATCAGTCACATTCTCTAGTGATATGCACTGAATATGGTGGTTCTCACTGTTTGGACTCAGAAAAACACTACTAGGTCACACAAATGGTCAGGACTACGGAAACGGTTGTTGCAAATGAACTGCAACTGAAAGTTTTAGTGAGACGGAAAAACCACTACTCTACACACCTTCCCAAATCTCCCCATAATGTGAACCGTCGATACGTTGGGCCCTGTGATCCAACCTAGCTGGTATTTAAATGATTCAAAGTCCTGGTCAGATACTGATATCTTTCACAGAATCGTAGTGCATTTTGACATAAATAACACTACCTAAAGCGATATGTCCGTGCTAGGAAAGCTTAGTACGTAATAAACATTTTAGCCTGCTTCTTACACACTGCACATTTTTACAAAGATTGAGGACAGTTTTAGACTCACCGACTATATTCCAGACGGAACAGTTGCAGCTTGAATGAAACTTCTTGTTTCCGGTAGATCGAACGTGATAATCCATCGGTCAATATTGATCATTCGGTTTGCACAGAGACAGCTTATTTACTGACCTTCCGAATATGGCTGAATTCATGGGTAAAAACACAGCATTAGCTTAAATCGGGGGCATTGCTTCTTGTAGGTGCCCGGGCGAAAGCTGGTCATTACTCCTTCAGAGATAATGCTCGCAAGTGTAAAAGTTTGACCCACGTCGGCCTCTTGCTCTTCATTTTGCGCAGATATAAACGAATGCAATCTTCCAAAGAACCCATGTCGGAGCGGACAACAATGCCGAAACATTATTGGATCGTATCAGTGTGTACGACAAGTTCCTTGCGGGTTCGGCTATGTGCTAAATCCAAAAACACAACAATGCGAAGGTAAGTCAGTTCAGTTGATATTGCAATAAGATCACGTTTTCTAATCGCCTCATCTACGGACGCTGGTACCGTATCATGTAGTATTACCCCAGAGTGAACTGTTATTATCGTGCCGTATCTCAAAAGGAGAAGTGAACTGAAATTTTCTGAAACCAACTTGTAATGTTATGAAGACTGGAAGAATTAGGATGAGCAACTATTTTGGTCCCCGGAAAAAGAGTGGAGCAAAGGAGAGTATTGTCAAGAAAATAAGAGCTAATGTTTTCATAAAATGTAGACAGAACTTAGCATGAAAAATCTGAACAAAACTCTGTATAGCTGTGTTAGCATCATCATTTGGATATTATGCAAATTGCCAAAAAGGTTTTCAGGACTCAAAGCGCACTTTTAAAATGCATTTGTCGACAAAAAAGGCCAGTCATGTAAACCAAGTTCTGTTCTAATCGGAATGGTTCAACTCACATGATGGCACGATTACATCTAAACACACACACACACACACACACACACACACACACACCAATGCGAATGCGGACTTTTTTCAACGAACAACTGCAGGTGTATTACGGCATCCCCCCCCACACAAACAATCTTAAAGATTACGTCTTTCACAAATGACAGCATTTTATCAGCATTCTCTGAACTACTTTTTGCATATCTGTTTCGGTTCTATTTTGTATTGATGATGTCCAGACATCATCAACCAGAAAATACGTGTGAAGAACGAAGGGTATCTGTATTTCCCCGTGGAATTTCCAACTTATTTATTTAAAGGCAACTACACACCATTTTCAGCTCGGTTTTTTATATCTCATCGGATAGCTTCGTCATTGCAACCAAAAGAAGTATACTATCTCAGCCGCACCTCTTTATGCTCGCTCGTCTGCAAGAAGGTAGCAGGGTTTAGTCAGTGCTGTGCGTTTCGAACCATCTTTCACGTAAAAATGGTAACCTCAGTGGTGAAACCTTTTTGAAGTCCTTCCAAATCAGAGTACTTTGCATTAGAGGGTTGATCTGGCATCAGTGGGTCTGGCCTTTAATCAGTATAAAATAGAGTTAACTTTGTCAGAACAGGGCTACGTGTTCACCAAAAGGTTCGCAAAAGCCAGAACTAAATGTCCAAACAAAAACACAAACAGAAAATAAAAACATGTTCAGTATTCAACACATCTGAAGCTCTTGTCATCATTTGTGGTCTTTGTTGAACTCTAATTGCCTCGGAAGTCAATCCCAATTGAATGCGGTCTGCGAGCGGTTCGAAAGCCCAAAAGCAGCCATTAAACTGACAGCCCGCTAACAGCCGGCTCTCAGTTACATTCATCATCGAACTAATCACCTAAAATAGAGCAACAAACCCTGCAACAGTTCATGCTATCCATCATAGTGAACGAAAACCCGTTCTTCATTGGGCTTTGTTACACCACAGCTTTTGTTAGGTAATTTCCCTACCTTTGTGCCAAGCCGTACGCTCATTTTTACAATGCACGTTTTCGGTACTGTTTGAAATATTAGGCTTCGTGAAATCGGATGGCCAAGTAGGCCCAAAGTCAATAACGATGTGAACAACATAAGTGCGGGCATTCTAACTTTCCAAAGTGAAGACCACACTTTTTTGTCGAAAAATTACAAATAATTACCACAACTTATCTAATAAAATGTCACTCATACTGTGATTCCTAAGTACCACACACACACACACACACACACACACACACACACACACACACACTTTTCTCAGCATTTTTAGACCTTATGTAGCACGGAGCTTCTAAGAAAAAGTTAGTGGCGCGCAATCTCTAACTTTTTGATTGTTTTGAGGTTTCAGTTAACAACTTTATTCTCTTTTACCCAGGTAAGCAAATAGTTCGTTTGAATCAAAATTATCTAGACAAATCGAACGTCTTGGGAGCAGACAACAATTCATTTTGTTTTGAAATGGCAACAAGGCAAATTACGCGTGATGTGTTCACTTAGATGATTAAGCATTTTTCTTTCCGGAAGGTACTTTGCCAGCATGCTCGAGCAGAACGTAATTGAGTGATTTGTTGGATGTGATACTGAAAGCAAAATCCAAACCAATTGGAAGGTTCTAATTTGTCAGACTGACGGTTTTCATGTAGCTGCCGTAAATTATCATCTAGTTCTTTCCTAGGCTAACGTAAAGTCCGCACAAGTTAGCATTTCATTGGAAAACGGATCGAAAGAAAGGTAATTGTGTTGGCATCTTGCTGATGATTAAAGGCTTTCATCCTCAACTTCTTACGACTTCCCGACAGAATAAAAAACACGTGAATTCGTCGGAATGATGTGGTATACTGCAACTGACCTGAGCTTTCATAACTCTGGGAACTTTACTTATATTTTTTTGTCTACCATGGAACGGAAAAATTATATTTCTGTAAGTTACAACGACCAAATAAGGCGTTTGACGAGTGAATTTAATCGGCGGTGACGAGATTCTGAACCCATCACCCCAGGGTCTGTAACTCACTGGACGACCAATAACGCCGGTCATGTGACTCGGCGCATCATATAAAAATTAATAAACGGAACATAACTGCCAGCTATTGAAGTGAACCACTGGATGAAAGTTTTAATTCCTCATTCTTGGTCACAGTGCTGAGTTCTGATCTCTCCATTTCCGTTTGAAGGAATTGGCCGGCCGAGGTTTGTAGAGTTTGTTGCACAGTGTAGTGTTTTTTATCAGGTTGTCTTATCAGCCACAACTTTGTTCACGTGGAGTAGGCACAGAGATAACTCGCAAAAACCGTACTATCTTTCATCCCGGAATTTCGTTCGGTGCTGTAGACAAAAGAGCGATACATGTAGGAATGTACGAAGAAAAGACTTGTGAGTATCACAACCCAGTCGGTGGTCGAAGAATTTCTTTACCGCTCCCATCAAAACCCGAGACATTTTAGATGGAGAATTTGACACCACTTTTGGAAGTAATGAATATTAATGCAGAACTAGTACAGAAAGGTTCTCGGGGTTCGAATTCCACTGTGTGATAAAATGACATTCATTCAATGGGCTCGATTTCTTTCCCGCTGTGAAGACTGTTACATTCGGCCCCCAGAGTGGATAGCACAAACATCGGTAACTTGCTTGCTTCCTCGGTCAGTTTCCATCCCACAAAGCACGCACGTGAAATTCCATCCCGACAATGGAGTATCTTCGTGAAGGTCATTCGCTCGAGTGTGATTAGGATTTGCACATCAAGTTTTTTTGAAACTGTTCCAGAAATTTTGTCACTTTGCGCAATCGGAAAAACCCAAGAAATGAACCATCATAAGTAGAGTTTTAAAACTTTTGAACGATCTTTATGGCTAGTACGGACACACGTTTACTAACGGTCGATACTGGATATAAGGACTCTACATGTGTGGCACCGGAACAAGCAGATGCACCTTAGAAGCTAAAGGAATTACACTATATTTGCACCGAGCTAATAAGTAACAGTGTGTTACAGAAATCTACTAAACAAAATATTTCCTTATTTGCTTTCAAAAGTAAACTACTCCGTGTATAGGGGTTCTCTTAATTACTTTAATTATCCAAAAACAAATATATTTTTTACTTACTAGGCTGCAGCCTCGTTACATGTTCTTCACAAATCTTTATTACGAAATTTCTGTCAAAACAGAGTCCCAATTTTTGAGCATATCAGGGGTAAGTAGCCGATTGGAGGACGTGATACACCTTCCGTGGGGTGTTCGTTAAACTGAGGCTGGAATTTCAATCATTTTACCCGGTAATAAGTAGTTCTCACCTATATGGATTGATCATGTAAGGAGGATGTTACTGGTGTAGTGAAACTGAGCACAAAGAAAACGACAAATTTTCAAATTGCACAACCTTCGGGAAAATATGCTTTCACCTTGCAAACAACTGCTTATGCGTGCTAAAAATGGGTACCATTCGTCTCCGGTCAAAGGTTATACAAACAGCTGGGTGAGCTGATTCTCCCGTAATACATCTCTACTGCCCGTCAATTAGCCATCACACTTAATCTGTTGCCAGATTTTCCTTGTGACTTTCACTACAATTATACTTAAGTATGAAATAAAAAATAACCGACCTTATCAAAACCTAGCATTGGTTAAGTAAACAACATCATCGTTAACTTGGCATTTAACCTAGCCTGACAATTACATCGAAGTCCATTGATGGTTTCACTTCTGTTCCTCTTTTGTTCATTATCTAGGTGGCATAAAAACAGATGCTTCCTGTGAACTGGTTGATTTTATTTCAGTAGTAAATGTCACGTCCTTGTTCGAGAACTCGTCGTTTAGATCCCCATCTACTAATCTATCTATTCATCTATCTACCCATTTATTTATCTGTCTATCTATCCATCTGTCTGTCTGTCTATCTATCCATCTATCTACCTACCTATCTATCTATCTATCTATCTATCTATCTATCTATCTATCTATCTATCTATCTATCTATCTATCTATCTATCTATCTATCTATCTATCTATCTATCTATCTATCTATCTATCTATCTATCTATCTATCTATCTATCTATCTATCTATCTATCTATCTATCTATCTATCTATCTATCTATCTATCTATCTATCTATCTATCTATCTATCTATCTATCTATCTATCTATCTATCTATCTATCTATCTATCTATCTATCTATCTATCTATCTATCTATCTATCTATCTATCTATCTATCTATCTATCTATCTATCTATCTATCTATCTATCTATCTATCTATCTATCTATCTATCTATCTATCTATCTATCTATCTATCTATCTATCTATCTATCTATCTATCTATCTATCTATCTATCTATCTATCTATCTATCTATCTATTTTTCTGTCTGTCTGTCTGTCTATCTATCTATCCACAGATAGTGTCGATTGTGATACATACGAAAAATTACTCAGTATATATTTCAAGCTTCGTGGTTTTACTCAGATATACCGGGCCATTGAGTAATAATACTAATTTATACAAAGCTTCCTCTAATTTACTTCTACCCTTTGCTGCTCCATGGGTAGCTGAGAGTTTGTGACCTCGGTTACCAGGGTAAGAAATTCAGCAAAGTAGACTAACAATGAGCAAATCATAGAAATATAGTTAGTCTGATCAGCAGGACCACATAAATTATCTAGGTTATATTTAAATAGGTTTACTACCCGAATATTCTGGTAGAAACCTTTTTTCGGAGCACACATTTTTGACCGCTGAGGCTAAATTTTAAGGTTAAGAAGATTTATTTTGCTGTTTCTCTATTTCATGACACATGTGGTTTAAAATTTTTTAACGATGACTAGCGAACTTAGTGAAAAAAGGAAATTCCAGTTCGCATCAGTATAAACATTGCCTTCAAGGTTATTTCAGCGCACTTCGTTATTCACTTATATTGTTGTCGCGATAGTGATGAAAAGATCCATTAAAACTGAACTTTATCAGCAACTCTTTAAAGAGGATCAAAGTTAAATAGCAGAGGTCTATAATTTTGAATAATTTTCTCCGTACTTTGCCCGGTGTTTTAGCGCGAAAGAGGCATCAATTATCGAATGAATCACAGAAAAGCCACCCGAAGTACATATTTCAGAGGTACAAGACCTAGCTAATCGAATGAATGGGACGATCTCATAAGTAGTACGATCAAAAAACCACCGGAAATCCCTGTTCTTAATCCAGAAAGGGGAATGTTCCCAGGTTTTTTTACTCTCCTTTGGGCACAAGGTACTGACAATTTTCAAAGCAGCTAGTGTCAAGGGATACGAAGGCTTTACCGCAAGCTTAACTAATAAGGATACTTATTGGTTCCATCAGGGGATTCAAACCACGAGGCCTGTCTTTTTGGCGGTGGGCTTGTTTACCATATATATATATATATATATATATATATATATATATATATATATAACAAGTATACAGATGAACAGATATCTATCTAACCAAATGGCTAAATGTCATGGCTTTAATATTGTGATTGGATTTGGTGCCACTTGTCGATGGATGGCTCTGAGCCTTGATCACCTAAACGTTGTGCTTTAGTATTTACACTTTCGGGTTTCAATTTCTGTACGATGAGCTGACTGCGTCAGAACGGCTGTTAATTAGTTTTACACCACAATCTAACCTTTGTGTCGGGAGTGTGAGTGGAGACTCCTTTTTGCAGGAGGAACCACACCGCTGGTCCGTCGAGAGTTCTGTGTAGGTTAGACGCAGGTAATCTCAAGAACGACGACACTGTGACCACGAGTAGGAAGTCCTGATTTAGGCGGTATCCGTAGATGGATGGACAAGGTTTCTCGGATAAACGATCCACTTTGCACTACTTCACAATGGCTACTATACTGTCCATGATGTATGATAATTTGTGCTGCCTTTTATGAGGGTATTTAAAACATGGACGTATTTGTACTTCTGTACAGATGTGAACGAATGCAAGGCGGATCCGAATATTTGCGGTCGCGGAATGATGTGCATCAATGTGCGCGGGGGACACAAATGCGTGGATCAAAAATGTCCGGGCAAAGCGAGGTAAGGCTCTGATTCATTTTGCCCCGAGATCCAAAAAACGAAAAGGTACAATGCAGGCACATAGCACGCGGTGGATTTCCTCGTGTGTCGATTTTATCTACTTGTTCTATGGTTTCGAAATTCCGAGTCATGCTACACGATTTAGGAACGCGTTCACGGCAAAAATCTTGTTCCGCCGAGATGTGTTTGTGACCAGAAAGACTGAGTCGTCTATCGGCACGAAGAATGAATCTGATTAGCATACCAAAAATTAATTGGGGACTGTTTTCTCGATCAGATTGGTTGTGATTTCAAGCAGAGCGAGGAGAATTTTCAACATCGGCAAGCACTTTTACAGTAACAATCGGGTTCCACCATTTGAATGACTTTTTTGCACAAAATTGCAGGTATGGTCAACACTGTCTCCGTGCAGCACCGGATGATAACTTTTTATCCTTCATACAAAGCAAGTCAGACGATTGCTGCTTTGGAAAACTTGTGGTACAGTTTACGGTACAACTTCCAACTGGTGAATGAAAAACTGGTCATGTCTCGAAAAACAAATCAGTTTTCTTAAAAATACCCCGTTCTGGGAGGATGATTTTATGAGTCCGTAAGCAGGGCATACTGCATTTTGTAAGTCTGTCAGGTCACTTGCTACGAATTGTTACATCATATTCCTATTTTCCACCTCAATTTTGAATCAGCCAATTAAATTTATTTCGGAGTACTTTTTTCTGTACTTCTGTTGCTCATTTATTTGTGTACTAAAACCAGGCAAAAGCTCATCCGGTACAAACATCGCCATCCTTTTTCACAAAGAAGGTCGGGGAAATTTTCTTGTAGTTCTTCTACAGGACAATTCACAGCGAATCACATTGACATTTTTGATGTGCCGGTAATACACTTCTGTTTCATTGTGTTCTTTCGGAACACTTTGCATTCTGGAAACGTTTTGATTTCATCTAAGCCAAACATTTGTGTGATACCTGAAGTTGGACATTTAGACCAAAAAGCTTTCTGGACGGCTTGTATAGGTTCCACTGCGATAAAAGAATTCTTCTAATTTCTCAGTCTCCTTTCCTTATTTCCCCAAAAGTACAAGTACTCTCCTTCAGCCTCATGTTTGTGAACTTTAAGTCTATTTTGATGTAAATCGTGATATTCCGTCCGTGGAGCGTTGACCTCATTGACCTAAGATAATCTGGGTTTTTGAATTAACGAGAGGTTTCTTTTGGCTTTTCCCCTGGGGACGTGTAAAACAAGAATGGGGGTCATTTTTTTGGTTAACTTATGTCGAAAACGTTTGGAAATAACCTGTAAGTGTACAATTCAACCGTGGAAACCTCCCTGAACAGCCAGTTCTCGCGGTCTGAAAATCTTGTTCTGCTATCTGAAGTGGAGCTTTAGTAAACTGCCACTAATCAGTGCAGAATCAGAGTAAGCTAGAGATGAGGCTAAAAAATGTATTCTTGTTAACTGATGTCACTATTTTAGAATTCCAGTGTGGGCCAAATAATCTTGAAAACCAAGTTCCGCATTCCTGTACAGACGGGAAGGTTTGTGTTGCAGTATAATTTTGGGACGGCTGTGATAAGATACATACGCGCAAAATGTCTAAATGTTTTCTGAACTCAACCCTGCGGACAGGAACGAACAGACTCAGGTTAGCAATACCTAGACTTGAAATGAACACTATTGCTATCGGCAGCTTTAGAAAACTCATTTTTAATTGGCTGGTTGACATCGGTCTGGATGATTGCGTACTTCAGTTTAACGAAATCACGTGAATGAACTGATCTCTCGAAAGCCAGTCAAATTGTTTTGTTCAAAATGATGAGAGATTTAGCTTTGGTTGCCTTAATTTTAGTAATAATAATAGTAATAATAATAATTGTCCTTCATAATAATTACGTTGTCCTATTTGCTTGCTTTCAATCAGCTGCTAGCGAAGTAAAATACAAACAACAGGCAGTTAAGCACACTGTAGCAAACAGAAAGAGTCATTCGCCGCTAAAAAGCACTACGTAATTCAGATCTAGTAAGGAGTTGGTTATAGATAAGGCAGGATGAGATCACTGGTCAGTACCAGAGTAAAACAAGTTGCGTAACGAATTTCTTTCGGACACAGGATTCAGGCTTTGTCCGGTGGATGATTAATGCCTCCGAGACCTTTAACAAGTTTTTATTTCTTGATCTCGAGGAGATCCAGAAAGCAACAGCCGGGTTACCACGGTGAACTGAATCCAACAAAGGACGTGCCACTGTACACTATGGTGATTTTCCGCCTTAAAGACAAGGTGTACAGGAAGTGCTGACATGTTATGATGGAGAGAGGGCGTTCAGTCCTTTTCACGTGTCTCACACAACATATACACTAAAATTGGTAAATACAGTTGGAGGTTGTATGAACTTCCAGTTCTTCTAAGTTAGTGCGGCTGAGACGACGACATGTTTCAGGTGCTATCTTCAAATTGTCCGCTTAGAGTGTGCATTTGAGTACTGTAGTGAGTCGGCTACTTGTTCTAGCCAGTGCTTTATTATTTTTGACAGGCTGATAAGTGACTACTCCTTTCTTCCTGGCTAACCGATATCTTAGTTTGGGATTTACAGGGGAACCGTATTTTCGGATAAAAGCCGGTGGACAATCGTTGTCTGTCGGTGTATTCGTTAGTCTTACTGTTTCGTTTGGCACCAATTCAGGGTCACACAACTGCGGTAGTCGGTAAAATATTGTTCTCACAGGCCCCATTTTTAACCCACGGGACGAAAGCTTCGACAATGTTAGTACTGTCCTGTCCAATCAGACTTGTGATGAACGGATATTAGAGGTTTGCCGTCGGGTAACTGGTTGTGAAGTAGTTCTAGGGAAGGTAATTTGGCAGAAGTTTCACGTTCTACCGCAAATTTGATATCGGAATGCCATAAACTCACCTGTCCTAGCAATACGTGAGTATCTGCTTTATTCCTTAGAACCGCCAGGGTGTCATCAACGCACCAGTGATATAACAGAACAGATATCAACTCACTCTGTAATCTGTTCTTTAGCGTTGACATGAACAAATCATCGAGTATCAGCCCAAGTGGGCTTCCCGTTACTACTACGTCTAACTTTTTGTAAACCTTTTCATTGAAGGAGAACTAGATATCACGGGCGCATAAATTCAACAGGGTTCTCAGCTCATCCTTAGGAAACCCCACATCATCGGTGTGTTTGCATACTTGATTCACTACTTCCTCAAGTGAGACTTTTGTGACGAGATGTTGTATCATGCAAAGCAAGGAAACCGTAACGGCAGTCTACGCTGTGCATATCCACTCTCGACTGGAGGGCATCTTTTAATGTGAACTAGTAAAACCTTTCACGAAGATAGCTAACGAGTTTGCATAACCACTGGGTCGGCTTGAGTTGAGGTGAATTCATCACTCATAAACCTCATGCAACTTCGATATTCCGTACCTCTGTAGAATGCGTGGAACTCGAGTTCTAAGATCAGCGAAATTGCGTGTAATGATTCAATCTTTCTCCCTTATTTCCTCTATGTCAGAACTGATAACCCTTTCCAGATTTTCACTGTTATCCCTTTCTTTGGAATCTATCTGAAACCGGGTAAGATGGCTCAGTATGATTCCCCTTTTTTGGCATAACCAACAGTATTGAGTGTGACCACTACGAAACCTTCATCGGGTTGTGTTATCACAATGGATGTTTTGTGCTCAATTTATTTCAGTCCCTTGTACGCATGCGTGCAATTGCCTATTGTTTGAACTTAGTACGCTCCAACGTAATGTGCCTTAGCAGCTGATTCAGAGCATGAGAAATTAGTGGTCAATATCAGTTCTGCTCAAACGGTTCTTCCTACTCCACTGAAATCCGGTGAAAGACAACCTATGTTTGACAAATAAATCATCCTCTGCACTATGAGAAACTAACGGATTAGGGCAGTCAGATGCTTCCAATAACTGAAAAACTCCTCTTAAATCGGTTTAAAACGTCTCCTCGGAAAGTGAGCAGATGAGATGAGGAGCTTAGAGATGGATTGATAATTCATTTGGCCGTCAGTGATGAATAGAGCAAAAAATTACTTTGGATGTTTCCCAATGCCTCTGAGGTCGCAGTGGAGCAGATCTTTGAACCTTGCTTGTCTAAAAAGCGAATGGAACCACCGTATCACACAAGTATCCTCCACCTCATGTTCAGATTTAAAATCCACTTATTTTTCAACAGTATACAACTTTGACTAAATCACTCAGCATGTTCCTTCCATTGATTGTCAAGATCACAGACCAGTCACGCATCCGATCATCGTCTGTGTGATCTGGAATGCCTGCATGTCTACTTTATTACGGTGAAATGCGCATAGATTCCCGGTGTTCGACTTGGAAGTCAAAATTCCACAATTTGATGGCTCTTTTGGGGAATGCTGATGATAGCCAACCAAATAAACGCTCGTCTCAATGTGTGCTCGGGTGTCCTCCAAAGCTGGCAACGACATGGTCTGTGCGTAGTTAGAATTATTTATATTTTTTCTGGTGAAACAGGTTTACCGAATTTACAGGTGTATGCTCTCTGTCTGCAGCCTGTCTGAAGTATTGGGCCGCTTTCCGACCAGAAAAAGAAATAAAAACATTTGTCAATTTTTAGAATCATCTGTATTTTTCCAAGCTGGTTCTCCATCGAAATCGATCACATCTAAACACTACACAAAGCGTAAGGGTGAACAAATGACATCGAATATGCAGAATTTATTTATGACACGAGGAGCAAGAATGATGTAACTGATGGCAAACCCGCCTCATTTTTCCCTCCTGAATGTCTCCGCCGTGAGGTGGAATCAAACCGGCGACCTTTCGCCTCCCGGGCAGTTGCTGTATGAGATGAGCCTTCGTGGTAAGGTCAGTTGGACGCGAAAAACAAGGGAATATCCAATGAAGTGTAACCTCTGTTCTAGTGTATTGCAGCAACTGTTAGGATATGGATCATTGGACTAACCTCGTAGGTCACTTCTTAATGGAAAGGACAACACACGAGCCAGAATTATCTGTTAATGAAAATTACACTCGCATTGTTCGCATCGAAAAGTCGTTAATGACTGTTCTACCGCTACAGTCATAGATCCACCTTATAGAGGAAATTCCAAATGGTTCAGATCACTCAGTCATTTGTGCTCTAATGTATGATTGTTTGATAAATCCTTTCCATCTTCTCTTTCGTAAATCACCAAAACTATGTAGCTATGCAGAAAGTGTTTTCTTCGGACAAGACTTCACTACTGCGGTCTGCACGTTAAAATGAAAACCTTTCCCCCGGTAGTGGTTAAACGGTCATCTGTGCAGAGCCCAAATTCTTGAGCCTCTGCCAATCACTTCCATATATATAGATGGAAATGTAACTATTCGTTTGTTGCAAATCTAATATTTCCGAAAGTTCTGCATCGATTACTTTGAAATTCTGAGACGGCTGCTTTCGAATACGCGCGTGTTTTTTTTATGTACCTGCTGCACGTACCGTAGTAGTTGTTCCGATAACAACTTACCCCAATCCCGTTTCCTCACCTGGCTTTGCCCCAACGCAGGTGCGTGCGTGCGTGTATGCATATCGCACTCTGATGTGAGTGGGTCTTGACAAGCGTTCGCACACTAACGCACACACGCACATTCGCACATGACACTGCTCCCGTGACGTTTTGTCCTCACACACCGTTACGTGCACGCACATGATCGTCTTTGCGGTTCCGAGACTACTGACGCAAGCAAGCTCATGTGCCAGCGTGTTTGTTCTCTCTGCGTGGAGTCATTCATGAATCCACTCCAAGACGACCTGGTATCTGTCCTATGACTACACACACCGTCCCAAGCACATACACACAGGTCCGTAGATCTTAAACCATGACTATACCAACCAGCCAGCTTCGCGCATCCCGTTATATGCTCATCTGCTCACGATTCGCACTATCACTTTATGAACTGTTCAGTGCACACGGTTTGATCTGTACTTTACTCAGAGACTGGAGGACATAGTAGTACGTTTTTCTGTTTATTTATTAACGGTAATCAGTTGCACTACCGTATTCCATCTAATTAAGTCTATAGGCCGTGAGTCGGCTATTATATAGATATGACTCCTGTGACAGGTAAAAACGTATTTCTGAAAACAGTTGGACGTAAAACGAACGCACGCTACACTAACGGTTCCTATTTACGACCCATTTACCATTTCAAAATTTCAAAATCATGGTTCCATTTCAGGGTTTCCAATAGTATTGTTAAACTGAATTTCCCTTAACGAAGAGTCGATAATGATTGAAGATTTTGGCCTAGAAATTACTGGGGAATGCCATCACCAAATCGATTTGCCGCTGTTTCTTTCGGTGTAGAATTGCGTCTTGGACAAAACTACAACACCGGTGATCTTTAGCCTTTCGTGATCTTTTGTATACTATCAAATATTGCTAAGCTAACTGTTGAGCAGAATGACTTCTTCTATCATGTAATACGAACTGACCATAACAGGGTTGGAGAAATCTTTTTCTTAGATGCACCAGGAGGAACTGGTAAAATATTCCCAATTAAATTGACCGCGACAGCAATTCGATCCCAAAATGGCATAGATTTAGCTCTTGAGTCGTCCGGAATAGTTGTGACATTGCTACCAGGTGGAAGAACTGCTCATTCCACTTTTAAATTGCCATTGAACATGTAATTTACTGAAACTCCGACGTGCAACTTTTCTAAAGCATCAGGCATGATAAAAAGTATTGCAGAAAAGCAAACTTACTGTTTTGAATGAATACGTATTGGCTCACAAAATTAGCTCGATGCTCTTGATCAATCATTGCAGGCTTTGCGTGGAAACACCAGTCCTTTTGAAAAAGCATTAATATTGCTTGCGGGAGATTTCAGCGCATATTAACTGTAGTTCCTCGATCGACACCGGAAGCAGAAATAAATGCTTGCCTGAACTGCTCTACTTTGTTGCGCTACGTACGGACGTTAAAATGAACTACTAATATGCCTGTCCAGCTGCAAAACGATCGATCAGCTGAGATATTCTCACTTCAGCTGCTGGAAACTGGAGACGGAATGACGCTGGTTGTTCTGACGTCAGGTCAAATTACTTTGTCTCTTATTTTCTGCGATTTGGCGGCATCAAGAGAAGAATGGATAAAAAGTTGTTTCTTAATGTTAAAAAAATTATAAGAACCATGACTGGTTGAACTAACGAGCTCGTCTTGTGGTCAAGAACGAAGACGTCTACGAGTTTAACAATATTATTCAGTCTATCATTCAAATCGAGGCAGTCTCATACGAGTCCGTCGACACTGCTGTGGAAACAGTTGAAGCGGTCAGTTATTCAACAGAAATTTTGAATTCACTCGACCTGCCGGAGACCCTACCGCAAGTACTGCAAATGAAAATCGTCGTGTCAATTATCATCTTGTGAAATATTAGCCAGTCAAGGCTTTGGAACGGCACACGGCTGGCAGTATAAAAAATAACTGGGCAACATCGTAGAAGCAACAACCTTGACGGGACATTGCATAGGTGAAGATGTCCTCATTCCTCGCATTCCTATGATTCCAATGAATTCGCCTTTTCAATTCAAGAGATTGCAATTCCCAATCCGATTGGCATTGGCACTCACCATTAACAAAGCTCAGGACCAATCTTCAGGATTGTGTGGTTTAGAACTACACACGGATAGTTTCTCACATGAATAAGTATACGTTTCTCGGTCTAGAGTCGGCAAGTTAGACAATCTCCATATCTGCACACAAGACAAAACAACAAAAAATATTGTTTTTCCCACAAGCATTGTGAAATTATGCGTACTAGAATCGTGTGATTTTTTCCTTTCTTTTCTTTTACAGTTAACCAGACTGAGCCGCAGCAAGGAGTGGCCAAATACAGCTAGTTATGTAGTAAGAAAGTTAATAAAACAATAATACAACAACTATGACCTGTGGTATCAATAACGATCTTATCTACTCACTGCCAACATATCGTGGTTTCCACTTTTATCACTCAGTCTGTGAGCTTTACTCACGCTCATCGAGGCTGTTGCCTTCTAGGGTGTGTTTCAGCCATCCCTATTTTCTGAAATCATTGGTCAGACGTTTTACTCCATTTCTTTTTCTCTCCCAGGACCACACCAAATGGTACGAGAGCATTTTCCACTTTCTTAATTTTTTCACTATTGTTTACCGCTGTCACTTGTTTTCAACTTTTTCTAACTGATAACGTTGTGAAAGAAATTCCGTGTCACACTGGGCACATTTTCCTCTCGGCTGCATAATCCAAGAACAACGCAGACAAAATTCCACTTCTCGCACTTTAAATTCAAAGAATATAACATTTTGGTGACTCCCAATCAATCAGACTTCCATCGGTACAGATTGACAACAGGATTAAGTAGTGCTTTATCTTGACCTTAAAACTAACGGCCATGAAATGTATCTTGGCAGAATTGGTGAAAGTAAAATGGATCAAAATGTGAACTACCAAACCCCATCAAGACTGATAACATATTTGTGTTTGGCTCAATTCAGTTTACAGACGTGTTTCATTTTTTCCTTTACAATATGTCATGAACAATTTATATCGCCTTGGAAAAGCCACATCACATACCCTCACGCACGTTGTTTTCACTGTAATCTATGGCATTATCATTCAGGTCCGCTGACTGACTTAAAGTAGGCTTCTTTTTGTAAGGTTACAGCATGTAGAACTCGGTTTAGGCAACTGTCGTGTACAAAATCATTTTCACCTCAGGAAATCTTTCAGTTAGATTTCACGATGATCAACGTCAAATTTGGTGGATGATAGAACGTGCCCATAAGTTACTGAAAAATCTGTAATACTTCAAAATTTCACTTTGGTAATAATAGGCGACTGAGAGTGGATATTTGGCTATGGATAATGGAAGTGTGAAACCAATCCGGCTTCTTCATAACATGATGGAATCTAATGGTCCTTTTATTAATAGTGTGAAAAACTATGTCTGTGACTAGCTAGAAGGGAAAGATAGGTGCTGAATGCAGGAGGCTGGGCTGTTTGTACATGGAAACTATGGAGGGGACATTCGCTGCGGCCATGACAATAGCAACAGCTGCATGAGTTTGCGTCGTTTGTGCAGTTCCAACCTCAAAATTCCAATTGTTATGGCATAGTCCGTTGCGATCAGCTGCTTGTGTGATCCTTTAATATGAGCTCGAGCTGTTTCGATGATCAGTTTAAAAGCTGTCATTGGATTGATCTAGTGTTCACTGTCACCAGATGTTGCAGGATTGCGCTGTTGATGGTCCAAACTGCACATTTGCTAGTAGAGGCCGGGATATGTTCTGTTGAGTAATTGAGAGGAAGAACTTGGGACATTCTATGCACCGATCACCTTCGAGCACACAGCCGGTTGTTCAGATTGTTGGAGTTAAATCCGCCTTGATCAACTATGGGGCAAGCACTTTGTAAAATATGATATAGGCTGCTTTCGGTCGGGTTCTAAGTAGCGTTAAAAACGTTAGTCTTTATTGTCATCTCATGATTCTTATAATGGAATGCAAGGCAGACACATTTTATCACCGAAGACTCCGAAATAGGATACAAATGACTACAAGGTTAAATAATAATATTGCCCACAGCAGATGAGAAGTTGGCGAACCGCAGCCCCTACCAACAACTTTGTGTTATTAACATTATAATTTTCCCAACTCGAAGAAATCTTTGAGAAACTCGGATTCTTGGCGAGGTTTTTTATTTCGCTGACAAGCAAATTTTCACTACTCGCCCAGAAAACCGCTTTTTTCTTTATCCCAAAGACAAAATTGGCCTGTAGCAAACATTCGGTTGAACTGAAGGTTTAGTGTTCCATTTGAAATCATTATCGAAGCAACGAGGTCTTTGTGAGTTGTGGTCATCCGGGTAAAATGGGCTTTGGACGTGGTTGTTTGTCAGTCGATCTATGTGCACCATCACAAATGTGAGTATTTCATTCGGGGTGGTTTTTTGTTACAATTAGATTTGAATATAACAGCAATAGTATAACATTGCTTTTTATAGTCAGATGCTTACTAAAGGATAGCCTCCATCATCAGCTGACTTGAAACCATCCAGTGACCCAATGGGGTCCCACGTGACTTGTCATTCCAAATTCCAGGGTCATGGTTACCAGTGTTCCTCGGTTATGCAGGGAACCTTTTGTCGTCGCCGGATATGCTACTTCCACCGTACTTTTGTACAGGCTGTTAGAAGTCCAGTTGGCAAAATTCACAAGTTCAGACTTGTGCTAAGATAGCTTACAGCTGCAACTCTGTAGACCAGACCTTCAGTCGGGACATGGACACCGAAAAACAGTTGTCGCCAGACTTGTGGCCAAACTGAAAATGCTGATTGTCTCCTAATTCTCCATACTCACTTCTCCCAATCCCGTACCTTAGGACATATGTTACCGTATTGGGGACACAGGGCTGTTTGAATCTCACGTGCTTTTTGTTTCATCATAAAACCCCTGAAACCCACTGATTGTTTTATTGAATCGATGGGATAGTTCGAGTTATTCGTTCAGTCCTGTTTAGTTCATACAAAACATATTGGTGTGAAATTATAGCAACAAAATTTATGTGCCCGTGTATGTGATATCTTACTGATTCAAGTAGTTTTACGCACTTTCACCTTTTGAAAATCTGTAATTTACTCATCACCGGGATACATTTGTGTTCTGTTGAGGCTATTCGAAAATTATTATCGTTAAGAAGTGAGCAGCATGACTGAGATAAGTAAATACAACTAGCGAGCTACATTGCTGCGTCGTCGAAAATTAGATACTTCGTTGCTAGGCCAATATCGGGCTTTGTTAGCGTTGCCATCCTCATTTGCACAGATCCTCTATCAAGTCCGGTCGATTGATCAACAAGTGTTTTTTTCGTTGGAAAGTTTTTCCAGTCCTGACCTTATCCAAAAATAACTTTTTCTATCAAGCTGTTGACAGAAAAAGCAAACAAAATAGTTCTTTCTCGTACCACAACTAACTGTCACCTATTAAATTTAATTTATTCTCCTATCTGTCCCTCAAATCAGGCGCGATAGGTTTGGCAATTGTGTTCCGTGTCCAGCCGGCTACCTGTTCAACGCGACGAGCAATTCATGCGAAGGTACAGTATCCCTCGTGATTGTGACCTGATGGTGAAGAAAGCCTTTCACATGCACGCATATATGCCGAGGTTATGTTTGAAACATTTTCGGGCCCACGACTTGAAAGCAAACCTATCAGTAGTAATAGTCCGGAAAAATCATAGCAGTTCTGACGTGTCAGATTCACGGGACATTTTTTTGTCTTAGATTTGAGTCTAGCTGAGCCAGTTGTATGGTTGATCAAAATGAAAATTTCACTTTTTTTTACCATGAATATACCTCTCTGGACCCCTTCGACTTGTCTTCAACGATCCCACCGTAGGAATAATCACTATTTATATTTTGTAAATTCAAGAAAAACAATTTTATTCATTTGCCACGTTGAACAGTTGGGACGTTGCAAAAATCACGGGGCGATCCAAAGGTTACATTTTGACGCATGGCGTTGAGGAACTAAGCTCGGCATATTTGAGATTAGAAGCGTTGGCAGCGAACTCGACTGAACGGAAAAGCTAACTGCCGCACCGGTGGCTGCACTCCGGAATGGCATCACGAAGGTGTTTAGAATACAAAAACTTGATGCACTTCTGTACCAAGGGAACTGTGGAGCAAACAACGTTAGAAACAAACTCCCCTTTTTGTAATAATTAAATTACTCTTTCCTTCTTATCCGTGGACTGACCGATTATTTATGTTGCACACTTGAATCTAACTTCGAAAATTATTTCTCTCCGCTTGTGTTGCAGACGTGGACGAATGTTCCACTGCGGATCAGTGCAAACCGTGGGAGCGTTGTGTAAACCAAATGGGCTATTTTGTTTGTCAACAAAAACTCAATTGTGAGCATGGTACTCGAATCAATGCGAACGGGACCAGCTGTGATGGTACGAAAGGTCCACTTCTTGACTTTCTCGTTGACGTTATTTAACTCGTTGTTCTGTCCCGTTCAGATTAGTAAGTCTAAGAAAGCTGCCAATGAAAATGACCTACACATTATCATTTATATCTCTCTGCCTTTTCAACCTCGTCCATGCCGTCTCTCTCGCCATGCCTCGGCCTCGTTCCGTTCCGTTCTACTGGTCCCATCGCGCGGTGGCAGACATTGACGAATGCACTGAGAAAAGCTTTAATTGCCGTTCTGATGAAATCTGCATGAATAAACCCGGTTCGTATGACTGCGTTCCCTCACCGTGTTCCATCACACAAATGTGAGTTCCGAGTGCGTTCAATCAGTTTCACACAGAACGTGCTCGCACACACGCGTGCGCGCACACATAAACCACGACCGTGTGATCGTTTGTTGCAAAATTACCAATTTCACATTCTTCTTTTCATCTGCCTAGTTACGACTATTCGAACAAGACGTGTACGTGTGAGGCCGGGCTGAGAGATGTGGGCGGAAATTGCGTGGGTGAGTCAACTGTATTCCACCTTCCACTTGCTCATCCATCTCCCGACATCTTTACCAAATAGATGTGTGTGAATGTGTGTGTCTGAGGCGTAGGCGTCAAAACAAACTCCAGGGCAATTTATATTAACAACAATGACAGGAACTTAACGAATCTCAAGTGCTAGATCATAAATTTAGACATTCACAGCCTCCTGACTGACAGACTGCAAAGTGGACTTGTTTGGAGTCTCGTCCAGGAAGCGCTTAAATGTAACACTAAACTGTCCCTGTGTACCAGCTATTCCCTGAATTCTTTCATGCTCGATTATGAATCCGTTTTATTCCGAAACTAAGCTCTCGGTTTGTTTGTCTTTCTCTTATTTCGGTACACAGTGAATAAGACGTTAAACATGATAGAATGAGGCAGCTGATATCAGGACTTACCAGAAATAGTTTCTAACAAAATCACCTAAAACTACTTGAAAGAAAGTCCGATCCGAATCTTGATTACTCCAGCAAGAATCAACTAACAAGCCGAAAAGGTCAGTTCTTGAAAAGTTTCTAATTTAGACGTAAAAAGGAAAACGAATGGTATCACGATACGGTTATATTTCCCGACTTGATGAAGTCATTTACCTTTTAATCTTCACGGATAAAATTTAGCTTAGAGCAAGAGATGCAACATGAAGACAGCCAGAGTATGCATTATTTTTGCCCAGGAAAAATTTTCATACTGTCTTTATTCTGCTAAATGGTAATTTAGTTTGACCTATTAACTAAATGTTTGGCTCCTCGATTCTCCACTTGGACGAATAATGCACTGATTGTTCGGCTGACTGAAGGGTTTGAACAATTTTTCAGACGGGAGTTTTGAAAGAAATAGAACCAAAAATGCAATCGCATGCGGGCACAAGCTGTGCACTAGTTGGTACGCAAGAAATACCTCATGGCGTTTAGTTCAATTTTTTGTGAAGTTTGATTAAGTCGGGTTAGTCATAATTCTGTGGTGAATCTAAAGATTACGTGAGGCGAAATTTCCTCACTCTAAACATGATTTATTCGGTAACGATGAGCGAAGCATAAACAAGGCATCCGTGAAAGCTTGTGATTAACACGGGGAACCCGGTGTAATGGAATATCTGAGCAGCTTTCTCAGTTATACTCCTAACAACGGAGAGTCCTTTTCCGTTTATATACTTTGCCGGATAAGTCTTGTTTAGTGCTGAAGCCTTTGGTCTTCCGAGACTGTCGAATTTTGCTTACAGAATAAATTATCTTGATTGTAGCATGCACTAGAAACGATTCAAACAATTTTCCGAATTCTACGTTCAAAGCTGAATTTGATAAATTGCACATCCGGTTGCCTTTAAGTTTAACGATTTGTCTGAAGAAGTTAGCCAGAAATTTCAGTTATCCATCAGCTCTACCCTTTTCCACCTGAACTGATAGGGCTTAGGTCCTGGCTGGCTGAAAGCGCTATTACCATATCAACAAAATTTGTTATCGTCCAACGGCACCGCGTAGTCGAAATTGTAGGTGGGTTGTGAAATTTTCGCTCATCACGGGTAATCATTTCAAGACTCATTTTACAGGGAAACATCGATCTCGCTCTCTTCTTGAATAAGGTTCAGTTTGTCACATTTCACTGGCGTGCATGCAATCAGCGTGTCCACAACGAATACTTTCAGTTGGTGAGGCTCACTTAGAACAGTAACTCACTACGGAGGTGCACCATGCGGAGAAAATATGACACTTTGCCCGACTACACGTAGAAATGGAGTGCTAGTCGTTTGGATTAGTGTGCAATCCATCTCTATCCCATAGTTTATCGTTGCCTCCTGCGGAGCCATCACACAGTCAGTGACGACATGGTCATTGAAGAAAGTCATTTCCTCGCACGAATTCCGGTTACCAGTATAAATAAGCAGTTTAGCTAAATTGTTCAAAGTTAATAAAACAACGCCAAGTAGAGTTGGTCGAGTGATCCAGAGCGTCTGATCACTATCTTGTAGGTCGGAGGTTCGAGTTCCTTCCATCAGCGGTTACCCTGGTGATAGATAGCAGTCTGTAACGTCATCCGGCCCGTTATTGCATCTATTTTTGGACCTTATGTGGTTTTCCAACACTCCAAGTCTCAGGGTCTGGTTGTCAGTTGTCCCTAATAGTGCAGAGGGGTTTCTGTGGCCATGGAGTATATTCCTTCTATTGTACTGATGTTTGAGCATATAATAAAATAACTGGAAGGGTAGTCAGGAAAATGGTGCTTTCAGTAAATTCCAAAAAGTCCCGTAGGGTACAATTGCTAACAACTTTCTTCTGAAAACTACACTGGCTCTTCTGAACAATAAAAGCTTATGCAGTTTGATAACCGTCGATAGTTGAATGGGTAAACTTTAGACTTAAAATCATTTGCGAATAACTCTAACCTAACAGTTTCGGTGTGAGTGTAAGCTAAGTTCCAGATTGATGAATGAACTGTTGCCCAAGAGCTCACTCATTCTGTTCTGACAGATTCTCTTCTAAAATAAATCACGAACATCGTTCTCGACCATCGGAGTTGCAAAATATGGCTTGAAAGGTAATTATCACCTGCACAATTGTCTTGTTTGAATATGTCTTCCTTTATCAGTTTATCCTTCTTTGGTGATATGAGTTCCACATAAGAAAAGCCTAAAATGTCAGACAAGAGTCGGTCGATCAATCGTAACAGATGTTAGTTCATGTAGCAAAAATGAAATCGGTGCTATCAGTCAGCGAATCGATCAGCGTGGACTGAAATTTGGCTGAGTTTTGTGTCGCTCGGAGTCGCACTCAGTTCTGGGACATAAAGGTGCTAGAAAATATACACTATGCTAAAACATACGCGTGGGTTACCAAATCAAATGTTAGCCTGCCTCCTTTGAGGCCAGTGTTGCAAAGTTTTGCTCTCGAGATTTATATGTAGGCATTTTCCCTGGTCTATTCGGTCGGTCTGTTATGTTCTTTCCGAATTTATAATTGAATTTATTTTGATAGCAAACTTGTAAGATGTTTTGAAGAAACGTCGGCAATATGAGTAACAGGTGGTTAACATCCGATGGTATAATCAATATTGCAAATGAGATTGGAATTACCCCGGTATTGATAACGAAAACTTCGCGTCGTCTGCCTTTCCGACAAAATTTTCCTACAGATTGTCAAGACCAATCAACACTTTATTTGGCCGTTTGTCTACATGGATAGTCATCCATATGCATTCGCCTCTGTTATCAAACTTTTTCATCAGTCTGCCTGTTGTCAGGGTAGATCAACCGCAGAGCAGTTGCTCGAGCTCTTGAATCCTAGATAATGCAATATATTTCGATATGGCAACCAATTCGGAGCTTGTAGGGATGATAGGTTTTATTGACTCAGTAATCATCACTATTCTGCAGAAATATCATTTATTTTATAAGGAGAGGTTTCTGATCTGTTGTCATTGTTGTCGCACGCAATGTGATCCCCTCGATAAAGATTGAGTTATCTCTAAAAACATCATTTTCAGACCGAATAGTAATGACATTCACAAAACACTTTCGAATAATGTATATGATTTTGGACGTGACTGAAAGAGAAGAGCTTCTGGTGTGTCAAAACGGTACTGAAAACTTTATAGTAAAAGCACAGAAAGGTTTTTCAAGCAACGTACTGAACGTATCTACTCCACTAGCTATTTTTCTCTTTTAGTTAAAAGTTCGGCTTCTTTGATTGGCAGATATCAATGAGTGCGAAGAAACACCGTTCATGTGTGCACTCGGTGAGAAGTGTGTGAATCACATTGGTGGATTTCGTTGCGTCCGAATGAACGAATGTCAACCGGGATTCGAACGGGACGGCCCATTCGGAGTTTGTCGAGGTGAGTGTTTCACAATCGATTGATGAGCTGATGTTTGGATAGAATAGAAAAGGAAAGAAAACTGACCAATCTAAACTAAACAATTACTGCTTTAGATTGAATAATATTAGTTGGTTAGTATTTTTCCCATAACTTTTTACAATTATCGCTTATTGAAGCTAGTTCAACTGAATGTTAAGGTATATTCACGTTATGAAGTCTAACGTATTGAAAACTACTTTTATTTCCGATTTTTGTTGGTCAAGAAGCGTATTTCTAAATATATTCTTGTAAAGTGGAATGCTCCGCAAAATACAACAACTTTACACCTGGAGTCGTTGAGCCTGTTCAGAGATGAATCCATTAGCTCCTTCACATGTATACACGTCATAATGACCTAAGTGGCCAAAGGGTCACTGATGTTCTGCATCTATGAGCGGCTGGGTAATCTCTTTCAAGAAAAGAAAAACCCAATACTAGTTCTCACGTGACACATATCTAGCTGTCAAAAAACAGATATCCATTGATATCTTGCCAGAGAACTTTTCGTGATGCTGCTCACCTATGCGTGGATATGTCTAAATCTGTATACTGTGGAAACAAGTGAATCGTACTTGATCGTACGCAGGGGTCTATGGTCACAGATACAGTGGGATGACGTCGACTCCGGTGCACATACGAATCTCGTGTTTGCATTATAGCAGTATTTAGCAGACTTAAGATAGACCTACAACCATTCGTGTTTCGAAATTTTTATTTCGTCTGTAAACGCGTTCGTAGATTGAATTCAGCGGCCCACTTTTAGGTTGATATTACCCAACGAAGAGCCATATTCCTCATACAATAATATTTATTCCGATAACATGAAACGGTATAAAAGGCGTTAATTTTCATGTGTTTGGACACAAAGTTCCACGGCAAAATAGCTTTTGGTACGTTACTTTATTTGGGGGCTAAATATCTGTAGTTTTGTCCAACGAAGAAACAATGTTCAATAATCCTAACTTCTTAGCCTAAAGGTATTCTTTCTTTATGGTTATTCTTGCTGTAGCTGCCCAGTGCTCGGCTATTTTCTAACATCCGGTGAATTCGCGCTTTCGAATCTGCTGTGATCTGGCAATTATTGTGTACACGTACATCCTTGATGCACTTTTTCACATTATTTTGCCATTCCATAAAATTCCGGTTGATAGGCTTTTTCCCGAACGATGCAGAGATCTTTATTCATGGTCTAAAACTTAAAGAAACTACTTGCAACCTTCATTCAGTGGCGTGAAAAAAGAGGATCCCAAAAGACTTTGGTAATGGGCTATTCAGACAGAATCTGAATGGTCAGTACTCACACAAGACTAAATTGACATGCTCTTCTTAGATGAACAGCATAGAGTAGAATGGAATAGTTCTGATTAGACTAGAACCGAAAAGAATAGACTCCATACATTTGCGCGTATAGGTGGTGGTGGAGTGGTTTAGAGCGGTCGACTACCACTTCGGAGGTCAGAGGCTCGAATCCCCGCCACCACAGCTTACTATGGTGGTGGACAGTATTCTACTGTCATCCGACTGGTTATCACATCAGACTTATTGGGACTTATGTGGCTCTCCCACGCTCCAAGTCTCAGGGTCTGATTGCCAGTTGTCCCTAATGGTGCAGTAGGCCTTTGTGGCTATGGGGCCTATGGGGCTTCCACTGCACTCATGCACAAGCATGTCATATATTATAATAAATCAGACCAACATAGGCTAGACCTAGGAATAATGGCGGGATTGCGGTGAGTAGACCGCTTTGAAATTTACGTTTTATGGAGGTAGAGAACAGCGAGACTCAAAATTGATCGTGTTTGAACTTGAGGAGATCGATAAACTACTTGGAACAGTAGCTAAAATTCCACATGTCATGTAATTATACATTACGTGAGGTAATACGAAAACTTCTGCCCTTATAGATCCAAAATAATTTGATACAGCCACACAGAATGCACTTCTTCTCGGTCTTCGTTGCACGGTAATTTGTGCTATAAGTTTGCACATCTATTGTGCAATACCTATATCTGGTTGATTTTTAAACAAACTAACTGCATCAACCACAACCGCAAGTAGCAGTCAGATTGGCGAAGGCCCTGTCTCACTCGAAGCGGTGTCCAAAAATGATTGATACGACACGAACCTTTTAAGCTGAGGCATTACCTTGTAAAGAAGACTACTGTGTATTTATTCAAAAAGTTATTTGTTGAAATGTGTATAATGATCCAAGTATCTCTTGATTACTTCGTTCCATTTATTTGGACTGTGAAATGTTACAGGAAGGAATATTTAGCTCTGTTGTCAATGAGGACATCCAGCGTAAATCGGCCTCGGTTTTCAGTTCAGTCCAAAAGATCTTTATTCCAATTTTCATGCAAGCATATCTCACTAAGCTTGCTGGTAAATTGTACCAACCAAGCTCTTACAAGTTCACTGAATGGCCAAACAGTCGGAACAGTCAGTTTCGCTCTTCATTACAGTCTTCGAATGATTTGATGAAGTTCAACTTTTTCATATCGCATGGCATTGATTACAGTGCGTTTCCCGGAAAACCGTCGACCAGTCAAGGCAGTTTTCTCTCAGTTTGCTTTGTATGCGTGTTATCACAGTTTCTCTTATTGATATACCGTATTAAATGGTGATACCATGTTTCCGATCTCTTTTTTACTATATACTAATCTCACTCACCAATCTAATGACTGAACAACCGGTCGTGGACCCTTTCCTTGTGGCACTCGAAATTCAGACATTGATGAATGCCGTACTGGAATGGCAAAATGTGGTCCAAATATGTATTGTCTGAATACCATCGGGTCGTTCCAATGTCTGTGTGAACGGGGTTTCAAAAACTTGGACCACGAGACTTGTGTCGGTACGTGCGGCTCTTTCTGATCCCGATGTTCGTGCGTCTTTCAAGTAGGGCTTATTATCCTTGAATATGGTGTCCATGTGGATACTAAAATGCGATTTGGTCATAAATAGGGCTACCGATAGGTTCGCCATCATGTTGTTGTTGTTGTCGTTGTTTTTCTGCTTGCAATATTCATTTGGAGGTGATTTTTTGCAGTGTCAGTTTTGCATCTGGTTGGACTGTATAATAAATAATAGCACAAACGTTTACGGACTTGCTACCATTCTCATCGGTTTCGTTATTGTTGTTTCCCATGGTATTCACGAGCGAATGTTTACATCGGTACCATAATCAAGTTATCCGTACTACTCTGAGTTCTTGATTTTCGGGACGGTTCAAGCAGTCCGTATTCCTCGGTCTGTCTAAACAATACAATAGGAATAGCAGTGCACTGTGTACGTGTGCATGAAATCATTCCGTTACTTTTGATGTAATAGCTGGAGAAAGAACCTATTCACGGCGTCCAGAGATCAACAAAAGATTTTCGAAGTACACGCAAACAGTATCATGAAGTAATGAATCCCAAAAGAGCACATTCCGCTCTCCCCTTAAAAATATCCGTGGGAACACGGCAGTACATAAGCAAGTTTTTCAAAGACGTCACACGGCTAATGCAGTCATCTGAATTGTTCCCAATATTCTACTGACCAGTATAAGCATACAAAGTGTCAGATTGCTTGAGAAATCTCTGAGAACGGGGAAAATGTAGTATCATGGTTTAAAAAGCTTCGCATTCAATAAGTTATATGATTGGTGTTGGAGATCCATTTTGTGCATATCAGTTCCGTTTATAATATGTGGAGATAATCGTGGTCACATCTGAGACAGAATGTTTCGGGTGACTTAGGAAAAAGAATCACAGGAGAACAACGAAGTAAGGGGCTATCAAACCAAGTAGGCCCAACTTCCGTCGCCACCAACTGCTAACATTGAATCTCAGTGTTCCCCAATAGCAATTTCCATACAATAACTGGTTGCGCTAACATTTCGCCTCATTTCTCCTCCACGTTGCTGTGAGTAACCCGCTGGACTTGTGGGTTTCTGGTTTAATTCACACAATTTGCCAAACTCGAACCGCCAAAAATATAATCAACCAAAATTAAGCCATGACAAGTATTTTACCATGGGTTTAGGGATCAATTTCTGGGTCAGCCGATCCTTAGGCCACTGATAAAACACGAACGTGGTGATCCACGCATAAAATTGCTTGCTGCACGCAACGATTTCGATCACTAAGTTTACGATGTGAGTTGCATACAGTACTATATGACAGGGAACTGCAATGAACTAGAAGAAAACTGTTCATTACAGGAGTCTCTCGCTGTGCGGGAAATTCTCCGCTTTCATCCAAAACCAGAAAGTGAGAACGAGTGACTTGCGAGTTTTAGTAACCAGCTAGAATAGCCTGGTGGTCGGTGGTAGACTCACTCACGTTCATTCCATGTTCAGGTCCCTGTAAGGGCTCGGTGGATTTGCACTGCCAATAGTTCTCAGTAAGTCAATTTCCAATGGTGAATTCAACGTACACACTGTAAAATGAATTATATTAGATAGAACCGTATCTTTGGTAGTACAGTGAAGAACAAAACAATTATAAAGGAGAAGATTTAGTTTCACACATTTCTGCAGCCTTCTTGGGGATTTTTCCCAAGTAACGTACAGTTCATAGTACTTATCTAAACAGCCTATATACAATATACACAAATACCTTTACAGTAATGTTTGCCACAGAGGGTTTAGCAACAAGACAATCAGGGTACATGAGATGTCTATGCACAGATATCGAGACCAAATTTTAACGGCTACCTCTTCGAGTATTAGGACACTGTGTCTTATTGGTAAGACAATGCTGCCCCAGCCAATTAGACGTAATTCCTTCAGTGTCAGAGAAAACTTCTTGAGAAATGAGGGCTAGACACGCGTGGGAATGCGATATGAAAATCGGTCTACGGATTCAGGAGTATTAAAATGTTTAGAACGGGATACAAGGGCAGATTAGAATTCAATGTCCAAAATAAATGAGACGGAAAGGATGGAAACGGCGATGAGGTAATTTTTTATTCTGACGTATGTTCATGGTTGGTTGTAGAACACAAGCGTAAACAGAAAACCCGGCGGTAGCCGGTAAGCTAGCCGGAACCTTGCTGACAAGTGAGCAGGTAATGCCACAGAGCTGAGTTACTTGCATACACTGGCATACTTTCGCCTCAAGTCAAGCAAGATCGATCGATAAGTAGCTGGACAACTCAACTTACAAACAGTCCGGGGGCCGAGTTGTGAATAAATATCACCTGGTGTATGCCTATACATAAGAAGAATATTGATCAGTTGTCCGCGTAGTAAATGTGACTGTTCAAACCGGATACAACGTAAAGAAGTATAACGTACACCAACAAGCTAATCCTAGGTCAGCTATCATCTGTAGGGGAAATTAGATGACTAATTTATTAGCTGCTGGTATTCACCGAAAGACAGCTTGGTTAAGACAACGCCTAAGGCTCAAAATCACGTGAGAGACTACTCGTAGTTCCTCTGTCCCATATACCAAGAGAACGGGTAACCGCATCAGGCCAACCGCTGGACGCGTACAGCCCGAAAATTACTCTCGCGTACAACATTTACCTGGTAATATTCAAGGAACAATAAAGCCCCTGACCAAACTACAAACTCCAATGAGAAATTGCTTCTCTTTTCGGTTGCCTTTTCACTGGGACAGGATCCCCACCATCACCAAGCAACTCTTATCGATCACCATGAGATGAACACTTACAGTAGTGTAACTGATTTTCCTAGAAGAAACCATGCTGCAAGAAATGTCCCAGGGTCAGTTTTCGCCAACTGTGCGGAATAATCACCTATCGGGGTGCATACAACAAACATGAGACTTGAGAAAGACGTAGGGTGAAACCAGGGGTCAGTCCGATGTAAGAGTCGCTAAACGTGTAAGATGATGAGGAAAACCAAGCCTGATGTGAGCTAAATTCATATTAAGCTGACATTTAGATTAGGCTGTTCATAGGAGTTAGATTTCACAAGCCGAATTCGAGCTCCATAGAGTACGTATGGTGGCCAGACCAACAACAATAGGTTTAATCTTCTCCTGGAGTTCACCATTGTTTAGGATGATAATTCAGAGAGGGCTCAGAGTAACGTAGAGGCATTGACAAACAAAATAATCACTCTGTTTGCTGTGAACCTAAAAGGTGATGTTGGCTGACCGAGCTTAATCTTCTTCATGATCATCATACCCGTTTTAATTGATGGACTTCCCCACACAGTCCTCTCCTGAAATGATTCTCGATTCCAATATTTGGACACAGCCGGATTCCAGCATCATATCTTGTTTTAATCCTCTAATACTACCTTTTTGATCAAGGGAACGTTAGACAAATTATTTGTATCCCGGTCTCAAGTGGGGTTTTCCATCTGAAGAGCAAACATAATTCTACCTTTTCTATGGTATAAAACGCACCACGACATCACAGTGTGGGGATTTGCAGTTGCGATAGAGATGTCTGTGCACAAGGCATCTTAAAGCACCAGTCTCTGTTCCTCTTCACTATATGTAGTGACCGCCGCACAGCTGAGAGTGAGTACTGGTAGAATAAAATGCGTCGTTTCTGATGTTCTCGATACAGAAGTTTTTAACTGGTGATCACTCACTGTTGATAGTTCTTACCAAACTGAACTTGCGGGAAGTGCAGTTCTTCCACGGATTTTCACTGGTGAGTGAGTCTTAAGCACCGCCTGGTGAAGTTATTGTTAACATATTAACTTTTAGTCTACGTAGAGTAGATAACTTCTTGAGTAAAACCAAAATAAAGAGGCTAAGACATAAATTAACCTGATTTGCACAGACCAAGTGGGATTAAGGAATTTGTCTTTATGGGCTTCGTGGATCAGTTTACGAAAGAAGCATGTGACATAGTCACAAAATGGTTACGAGTAACCCACTTTTCCAAACATCGTGCTATTTACTCACTTATATACATTTTGAAATAGCGGTCTATATGTGGCTTTCCACTAGGTTCTGATTTTTGTGTTATTATGGAAATCTCTGACGGATTCTCTTTCTCCTTTGCGATACAAGACAGCTATCTTATGAATTCATGGACACTGAGCTCTTGAGGTCTTTAATGACACTGATATTGCATCAGATTATACTTACTTGGGATTGACTAGAGACCCGGAGAAAAGACTGTCCATTAGGTGGAACTAAAAAGATGGTCAAACATCAGTGGTCAAGTTTTGAACACCTAGTGGACAATCTTTTCCACGATTGTATTTATTTGCAAGTGTAGTGATATCATGCTAACCGGCCTAATTCTTCGCTTTTTCCTTCATTCCTTCCACCCCACCCCCCTCTTAATACACATTTTCGATTTCTTTCAGATGTGGATGAATGTCAAGTGTTTGGTTCACAGGCCTCGTGTCCGGATCCGAGAGCTCGTTGTGTGAATACCAACGGCAGTCATCTGTGCGTCTGTCCAGATGGCTTCATTTGGGTCGACTATCCGATATCGAAGTGCAAAGGTAAGTATAACTCTCTGTGGACAGTGCAGTGACAGGGATGGGCGTCGGGGGTGCTGACCGATATACTCGCGGAATGACATCTAGGCCCTTCCTACTGGGGTGGTGCATGTGCCTGAATGAGTGTGAACTACAAGTTAATTGTATGCTAATTAACCTTTTGCCAAGCAAAATAAGTAATACTGTGATACGGAAACACTTCACACGGCTGACATTTTCCAGAGTCGCCACGAACCCACTTCAAGCTACGCCCAAGTTTTTGGAATGTTGGTTCTGCAAGAACATATGTAGCTGCTGTTTTTGATGATCTATATACGATGGGGTAGCTGGCCAATAGAAAGGACTAGTGGGTAATTGTGAAAACGGTTTCATCATTGAAGATCGTTAAATCACAGTACACCTCGGTAGGCTGGCTGTTTCTGATCTGATGTAGTTGGCATTCTAGTTTTCATCACATATAGACAAACTGGGAGCTTGGTAAACTGCATGCACAAATTCGTCAGCTCTATTAAACGTAAACAATGAGGGGTTTATTTCTGATTTTGGTCCTACCGCGTACGCTACCATCTTGAACGGAAATAAGTCACGGGGACACTCAGTAAGCATTTTTAATCGGTTGGGTAGGCCGGTTGTGGTCAAGCGGTCATCGTGGTGGGGGTTTTGGTCCTTCCCTTCTGGGTTCGAATTCTACTTCCGGCGCCAGTCACTATCCTTGGTTGGCAGCCTCTAATGGATCCCATCATTCTTCTTGGAACGGTCTACCTAAGATACAATAGAAAGTAGTTAATCATGAAAGACGAAAACGTGATTGCAGCCGCATGTCGAGTTCAAAGATCCAGGTTCGTGTCTTCACATCACGAAGACCTCATGCGCTTTTGAACACCGGAAAACGCTTATTCTTTGTTTTAACTTTACCATATTCATAAATAATCTGCATTTATTTTCTGGGCTACGATAAGTTCGGCTTTTTTATCTAATCAGTTGCAAATGAGCTACTATGAGGTAACTAAAGAGGTTGTTCACTTTTTACATGACTGGTCCTCGAATTTCGGGTAAATCTACCTATCTTGGGACTTGTTGCCTGCCTCAGCACAGTGGTGTGTCCTGAAATTTCCAGTTCCTCAGAGAAGATCGACAAGTAAAATTTACTGGTACGAAAATCATTTCAAAATTTTCTTTGACAAATTCTCACGGTTTCTTGTGTACTTCCGGCTATTGACGATCTCAGTAGAGCAAGAAGAACAATGTGGACAGAATTGATATTGGCCATCAATTTCGCGTGCTCTCCATCAGCTGCTAACGCAAATTATATATGTTTACTTTAAGTTCAAACAAAAAAATTGTACACAAACAAACGAACGAAAAGTGACAGTTATTCGCACTAAAACGTGCAACATAATAAAGATCAAAAAACGGGGTGGGAGATAAATGGAGATGAGGTCACAGGTCACTACCACGGTAACATTAGTTGCATAACAAAGGTCTTTTGGATACACAGTTCAGGCTTCGTCCTGTGAATGATTACTGCCTCCGTGACCTATAGCTGATTTTTATTTCTTCATCTCATGATGATCCTGAAAGCACTAGTCGGGTCAACACTGTGACCTGAATCCAACTAATGAAGCGTCACTGCACTAGATGGTATTTTTTCGCCACGAAGACTCAGGTTGTTCGGGATATGGTCACACATTCTGCTAGAGAGGCGGCGTTGTATCATTCCCACGTATCTTGTATTACAGTCACATGGAAACTGGCAAATGCAATTGGAGGTGGCATGAACGTCCAGTCAATCCAAGTTGGTGCGGCTGAGACAACGGCGAGTTTCGTGCGCTATTTTCAGTTTGGCTGCATAGAAAGTGTTTTCGACTACGACTGTGAGTCGGCGACTTATTCTATCCAATAAATTAGCCCCTTGGAAGGTAGATGAATGAATACGTCCTTCTTTCTTGCTAATCGATATCTTGGTTTGGGATTTGGAGGGGCACTTTACTTTCGGATGAATTCCACTGGTTAGTCACTGTCCATCTGTGTATTCGTTAGTCTTTCTGTTTCGGAGGGTACAACTTCGAGGCTTCACAACTGTCGTAGTCGGTAAGATAGTGTTCTTATCAGACTCATTTTGTAAGCCATGGGACAGAGGTTTCGAAAATGTAAGTATTGTCCTGTCCCGGTAAACTTGTGGTAAACGGATACTTGCAGTTTATCCTCTGACAACCGACTGAGAAGTAGATCTGGATGTATTTAATTAGATTTTCGCACATTTTAGTGCGAATAACTGTCACTTTCCGTTCTTTTGTATGTGCACAATTTTTTCGTTTGAACTTGATGTAAACATATATAATGTGTGTTAGCAGCTGATAGAGAGCACGCAAAATTTATGGCCAATATCAATTCTGTCCACATTGTTCTTCTTGCTCTACTGGAAAGGGGCAAGTGGACAGGATTTTTCACACACTGACCATCTGTTCGAGCTGAAATGTACCACATGAGCAGATGTTTTCCGTGATTTTTAAATTTCCACGGCAGATTTACTAGCTTTCAGTATATCTGAATACCTAAGGTGCGCAAAATTATTAATCTTTTATTTCACCTTGCAAGCTCTCTGATCCCATCCTGATGGGTTTCTACGTGTTTCAACGTATCGTGATCACATACTACTGTTTTTGTGTATTTATTGGTGGTTTACTTTGGACTGATCAGTTCTGCTTCCAAAGCATAGTAATTCGGTTACCGTGGATCGAACCGTGCCACCTCATTTGGATATTGCAATTCTGTCTCTCTCAGTTCACTTGGAAGCATTATACTCGTCATTTATTCAGCCTTTTGCTCGTCTATGTTTTGAGCAGAACGGATTGGGTCAAATAACCTCACCAGTCATTTCTAGGGTACCAATCACTATTCGTTAATTCTCTAACTTCATCGGGACAGACAATATGAAATTTTCGGAATTTTCGCTTTTCGAACTAAGCACAATTCTTGACTTTTCAAAACCAAGATAAAAACAAGTTTTTACGCGGGAGATCCATCTCACACTTTGCTGCCTATAATTCTGTGGATCTTGATGTCTACTCGTTCTATGGTACATTACTTCTGTGCAAAGTCAGCAGAATAGAATAAACGTATGCCTCACCTCCAATCGTAAATACTTATTTTGCGAATGAATAGGACAAAATCAAACGATTCACCTAGTCACGTGTTGATGCCGTTTTGAAGTCCTCTGAGTAGGATAATAATAAGTAGTCATACATCACACAAAACGATCTTTGTTGAAGTAAAACCGTGTCCCTTTTCATAAACGTTTTTTGTGCCATTTTTTCTCACGTATTTCGGAAACGGTTGCAAATAAAACCCTCTGTAACACGTTTAGTCCAAACCTGAAATGGCCTTGGGATTGTGGCAAGTTCAACCCTCGCAGAATGTAATATTAGTACAAGGAGCTTGGATTTTCGACAGTGGAAAGTCCACTTGCATGTTTCTTACGGAGGAGTCCAACGCCTCTAAATGGGATCGAACCGATGACCCTCTGTGATACCACGATAGCTCAGCTGGCCGAACAACTTCCTAATAAACGGAAAAGCGTCTGTTTGATTTGAACTCACAGCACGGAATTTTGGATGCAAAAATACCAGCGGATTTTCCTGATGGAAGAACTGTGTTGCTCCTCTTTTGACTAGCACATTCATCCGTATTTCGAGGGACTGAAAATAAATCTCACTAAGTGCATGCAAAGCATATTCAACCAGATGCCATCCCAAATTCACTGAATGCCGCAAACATGCCATCGATGATCTAGAGTAGCCGGGGATAGTGCCAGAATGGATTCATTGGAATAAAGTATGATAGGCAAAATGGAGCTAAATTGAAGTATCTGCTAGGTAAGTGTGTATGTGTGTGTGTGTGTGTGCTGGAAAGCCCCACTCCATCAGTGATCAGTAGGCATGACAACTATCGGATACGTATCTTTGTCGACTTATGTCTACAGAAAGAAATTCTAATGCCCAGTTTGATTTCTGTGTCAAAGCCAGTAACATATTAATCACAGGAGCAATATTCCTTTCCACGAAATCAGAGTTTAGCAATCGAGTTTCTCATGAATTCTGATTAACGGGAACAGTCGAATAATTTAGTAACTATTGGAATTCGTCCATGCATTCAACTTTATACTACCCAGAACCAGAAAATAATACGTCTTTGCTTCTCATCAGCGAAGCCAGCCGTAGAACAACTTGCAACTGCCATGTGACAACAACTGTTGCACCAGGTTACGTTGCTTGCACTGTCAGTACTACTTACAGTCGTTGTCACAGTTTATAATCTTATTAGATTCAAAGCGAATTTGCTCTAACCGGCGTGAAATGTTTTCCAACGGATCATTACCATTTAACCTGGAATGTTCGATTCAGCACGATTGCCATTGGTACATCACAGTTTTATCGGAATAAAATGTGAAAGTATCACTATACACATATTAAAACTCTTCATTCAGTCAACCCACGGAATCTAAAGTGAGCATATGAAAATTGACGTTGATACATATTATAATAATGTTTATATATATATATATATATATATATATATATATATATATATATATATATATGGATTTATTTGATAATCCATGAGTAACTATTTCAATGAAAATCACCGCGTTTTTTAACTAATCAAGCCAATTCACTTTAAGTTGATCCGTTTTACCCGTTCACTTTATCGGCTGGTTCTTCATTAAACTTTAATTCACTGTAAATTCTAATGAGGTCGTTTTTCCTGGAAGATCTTTTCTCGACCTTCTTAGTTTTCAAGTGACCAACTCTTGCATGCGACATTGTGGAGGGTTGAAAGTTGGCTTCGGATTTCTGCTCATAACCCATTGAGGACGAAGACTCTGCAAGCTTTGACCATTACACCAGTTATCGATAATAACAGACACAAATGTAGACAGATCACGGTAACTGGTGTTACTGGTATTATGCCGCGGTCTTGAGTTGAACGTAATTAGTGGTGGTATGATCCTCAAGAGGTGCCAAACGAAGGCCGCATTGTCTGCAACACTGTAAAAGCACAGTGATGTCGTTCGAGATTGTGATTGACCAGCGTCCCATTAACCGAGGGTAGTCTTTTTAAATGCAGCTTTCCACGAACTAGTGGGTCAGACGCAGCTATCACAACAGCCGGCGTAGCTCCACACAGGTAGGTGTAATAACTTTGGGATGGCTCTAAAACTAATGGAACATAACTGGAAACCATATTTGCCTCAGTTAGGTGCAGGTCTCACAGTGGAGTGTGATCACACATTATGTATGCCTTTACGTCTTTTTTAGCCATTATAATGTCCCTGTGACCCCGTTACATCTTGATTCGCTCCGATATCCATAATTCCTGCCAATGAAGCATCTGCTCACGAGTAGTATAAACCTGTCGACTGCAGTAGGAGGAGAAGGAGGGCAGAGCGTTGCCCGATACACACTCACGATGAACGGTAATAACCACGAAACCGGTCGAGTGCTTCTAAGAACCTTTGTCCATCTATCTGGGATAGTAGAACTTTCATGATACATCGAAATTGCACTCCAAGTGCTCAGTCATATTCGATGAACATACGGACTGCTTACCCGATAAGGCACCTATTCAAGTACTCGTATTTTGTGTTGCGAACCGCCACGTTCCGCTTTTATCCCATTAGGTTTGTCTTCAAAGACGTGTGTTTCACCCAGACAAGTTCGTTACAATCGTAGTTATTGACACCCTTATTCAAATATGGAATTCGGCATGCTGATGAATAATGTTGCCATAAAAGTTGGTTTACACAAAATAAGCCGATATTTTGATTTATTACAACCCACTTGGAAAGTATGTTGACGAACCCGAGAAGTTTGAAGCTTTCGTTGTTCAGTGGTTGCAACTTTACGTGGCAAGCCAGGGGACTCTCAACGAACTCAGGACGAAGTGAATGAACCGGAAGCGAGCACAGTACAGTACGGTCTGTTGAATAAAGCATCGGGATGCGTAAAACATTGCAGATGGCTCATTGTCCGTCATTCCATGTCCATGAAAAGCATCCAGGAGTATTGCTGACGGAAAAACACTGTCAAAAGATTCCAATAACTGCGAACGACACAAGGCTCTTGAACTTTGGTCCAGTTACAAGGAATCCCCAGAAACAATGGAAAAATGTTTCATCCCGAGGATATTCCAGGTTGTACACAGCTATCCGACAAGCTGAAAAAATTGGGCCTTCTGTTGTGACCCATAATTTATATAATCGGCATCCTGAAGCTTAACTTAGTCCAATAGTGGACAGAGCTGCTAAACTCGGCCAACGCAACCAGTTAATGCAAAGCCCTACTACTCACAATGGTCGGCGTGCGAATGACGAGTTGCCACCATGTAAATAAAAAGAAGCAAGGGAGGTTTTCACGTGGTGGAACGAACCTTTGGGAGTCAACTCCCCTAACCTGCAGATAACGTGTGTGACTCAAAATCATGCCCTCTGGGTTCAGGCCTTTTTTTAGTTTTTGTGTGTTAAGCATAATAAAGTAGACGCAACATGTGGACAGTACTACTTCCATGGTGTTCAGTGATGAGCTGAGCCGATGTACTGCAGGCTGAATGATTTTATGAAGAAACCAAACTTATTGCCACCTCAAAATGAAATGAGGATTTGTGAAGATACAGCGAAAAGATTCGGGATAAGTAAGGCGAATAATTGGTTTCGAATTTTATTTATCTTTCCAAGACTGATCGATATCGATGGAAACCCTCCTCGTTGCATGATGGACCTTACTGTCGTTTATCATTACAAATAACAGCTTGATGAAGTGGGCAAACAACCTACATCGGGAAAGATGACAAAAACTCATTCGTTGCCTCTTTTCATCATAAAAATCCAATAAGATCATCGACTTATTTCTCCTATAGCACTAGGATATTGTCACTGTCTGTACCTGACATCACGAACTGCGTGAGGTCAATTTTAGCTGTACTTACATCAACTTCCTCGCTCTTGATTCGGTTCAAGACCCATCATGTAAACCGTCCAAGCTCATTTGCCCCCAGTGCTTTATTACCTAGGCTTTCGCTTCGCATCGTCCACTTCAAAGATAGGTTACCCGGCCAAATTACTGCACTTTTCAGGACTGGTGGGGGGGGATTGCATACACTATTGAGGCGTCACGCGTGGTATCGAATCCCACTGTAAACAGAAGACTGAAACAAGATTTTTACCGGGACATGGAAAATTCGTAGACACCGTGTAGACTCACTGTATGGAACATTTGGATACCTAAAATACAGCAGAACGCTTCGTTACTCTCAAACCGTCATCGTCTGAATGCAGCCTATACCATATACAGAAGGTGAAGTTTAGCCTGGATGAAATTTTACCTCGCAGTTGGAATTAAAGCCTTCATGCTCTGTACCGCTATTTGCTGTACAAGAGTGACAACCAGAGAAGCATTAGGCGAATCGGCAAAAAACAGTTCGAAACACTAAAACTCAATCCGTGACAAATGAAATGGAAACACCTCTGCCAAATTTTTTCGTACCTCAAGTGTGAACAGCTGTTCCGAAAGATCACGAGAACTTCACTAGCCCACACCAAACACGGTCATTTTTGTTTTCTACCTCTCTGTCTACCTTCGGATTGATCTCTGCTGACAGTGACATTTTAGTCAATACGGGAAAAGCACGTTCTTGAATGATTGATATCTTAGTCGAATAACGAGGACGATCTTCAGACCATGTACAGCAATAATTCATCTCGCTAGTCCTTTTCATACACATAGGCAAATACATTTGGTCACCAGCTGTCCCGTAGTTAATCGCTTGTTTCAGGATCACTGAGATACAACACTCGGAGGCTTCATTCACGGTTTCAAGTCATCCTTTTTGTGTACTCACACTAATCCATATAGGGATAAACGTACACACTCAGTGAAATGTTACCAAACGTAAATCAGCTGAACAAACGTTTCCGGAACGACAGCGGTAGGTAATGTTCAACTGATAATTAGGAAACACACAAATGTGAACAATGATATCAGTGTGATAAATGCCTGCATGACTAGAGTGAGGACTAACGCCTCTTTTACTTTTGGGATATGTTTTCTCAGCATTTTCGGAAGAAAAATACTGAAATCGTTATTTCACTCATGGAAAACGCACAACCGCAAACTTTGCCTTAAAGCACTTGCTTTCTGAGAAAATCTTGAAGTATCAGTAACGAAATACCGGACCATCACACTGCATGCCAACTGACTACTTAGTGTAAAAACGAACTAATTTAGATAGGATTTATTGATCACAATGTGGACAAGCTAATGAACGGTTATTTCTATTCGCACACACCCACCCGGGGAAGCAATTTTCTCGACAAATCTCAACAGCTGCGTAAATTACTTGGACGCTCCTTGCTGAACAGGTGATAGCACGTTTTCATCATGGTTTTATGCTGACTTGGGTTACACCACCTACCCAGTCTTTCAAACCAGTTGGAAGTGTTTACTCTCATTTGTTTACGTAACTGTCGCCTTGTTTCTGCCAATTAGATAGTTTTTATATCCTCACTTTCAATTCGTCGATCAAATTACATTTCGTGTGTAAGGGCAGACTTTGCTTACCTCAGTTTGCGGGTCACTCGGTAATAGTCATTCGATGGTTGATGAAATCGAGCGTAAAGGGTACATCCAAGTGACCGTCTTATTTAGTTCTCCGACTGAGCAAACCTTTTACACCGAAGTCGCTGAACGAGGAGCAAAGAATGGCTGTGCGATGATGACCCGACTGAGATGTACTGTAATTGTTAGAGACATAAATAAGAGAATGCGAGGTTAACGATTTTTCTTATGATAAATCATTGTCCTTTGGTCAATTTTTTCATATTCTCTGCACACAAGGCATTCTTTTTAAATCGATGAGAAATAAAATAGTTAGCAATACAAATAGTTAAGATCACTGACAAATTGAATTTGTTCATAGTCACATACAGCTCCACAATGCACCGAGAAATGAGCCTATACTGCCTGTACGAACAATCTGGGTAGCACAGAGCCAATATCGTTTTACACATTCGGCTTTTACTTCATGTTTCCGACCAGTCAAGTTTTTGGTCGGTTGGGGAATGAAACGCTCGGTTAGTTGTATTTGAAATAGTTAATCTTCGAATTCAATAGAATTAGCTAAATAAATAATAGGTTAAGTTTGCTTAAACTTATTCTAACGAAGTCTTCCAGCTATTGATCTGTGATGTCGAAATGATGGTTCTCGTGATAGATGACTGGTTGAGTTTGTACCTAACTGCATCACGTTTCAGGCTCTCTGTGTATTTCTCCAGTTCATGAGTCACGATCACGTTTGCAGGCATGATCCTAACCTTAGTTCAGTGAGCCACCGGTGCGCCGAGTATATTGCAGCGCATGGGAAAGGAAAAAACTGTAGGTATATTGCGAAAATGGCTAGGGTATTTTCCACTATCTACATGATTGCAGCTTCTCGTGCCACTAATAACCTCTATGAATGGTTGTGGCGGAAATCCATTGGGTAGCATCAGCTAACGTTGAGAGAGGCAACGCCGATATTCTCATGGGATTCAAAGCTGCGTTGTCTGATCTACATGATTAGGGCACTGAATTTTAACTAACTGCCTTTCTTTCATACGTCACAAAGATTTATAGAGCAGTGAGTTTTTAAAAACAAAGTGACCAACTGACTCTCCAAAGGGATTTTTTTTGGTTTCTCTCCATCGAATCGCCTCTGAATACCTGTTCCTGTCACATGTTCAGAGGTTGTCAGGCATCCCTGAAAAATAGACGCGATTTCCTAACAGCACCAGTGAGAAACACCAGTACAACCGAAAGATAAGCTAGCGCAATGCAGGCTTTCTTTTATTCATAGTGTAATTATTAGATATTAAAATAAAGCAGTTCATGTAGTAATGAAAACATTCGGTGATTCTCTCAGACCAGTGATAAAACAGCTCCTGGTAGAGTTCTAGTGAACAGCTAAATGACGACAGATATCGTCAGTCTAGTATAGCGTCTAAGGAGAGTTCAGGTCTCAGACAAGTGAACCAACTGAAAAAGAATATAAGTTTCATACCACGTTCCTGGTTGCATCAGTAAACTTGAATTCTGTTCTTGAATTTTCTCCATAGATATGCATGAAAAGCATGAATAGGCAGTGTATATTAAAGTTATATATATATATATATATATATATATATATATATATATATATATATATATATATTCCGTTGCCATCTCTCTTCATTGTGAGTCCCCTCGAGAGATCTGGCACGAGCCACTGAACCAGAACTTCACAGTGCCTTCAGGTGGTCCTGTCGTCCAGCCAACATTCAATAATCAAGTCCATCGCGTTCATCTACGCAGCATGAGGTCACACTGCGCTCACAGGTACTCCAATTAAGTTTGTTGCGTGAATCACATGAACAGTTTTCCAGTTCGACGGCGGATGTTTCTCTATCACTGCGAATGGATTACTTGAAAGTCTTCAGCCTGTTTCCTAAATAACAAGACCATCGATGCCATTTGGCAAATTACCTTTAGATGAAAAGCGGTAGGATACTTTTATGAGATATATAAAGCTCCCTGTATTACGTCATATCTCGGCTGATAAAACGTACGCTGTTCTAAGGCTTGGGTTCGAAACCCAATGAGATTTACATCTTTTAAACTTCGGATGGACTTATCTATGGTCATATCTGGCAAACTAAACCTCATTACTACAAAAGGATTACCGATCGCAATACGTATTGTACAGACCAATACCTCTATTTCAAGTGCACTAAAGGCTTCCTCAGTTGGACTGTTTGGCAGAACACATCGAAAACACGCTGCGTAACCACCAAGGTAAACTAAGGCTTTACGGAATAAAAATATAGCTTTTGTATTTTATTTTGTTTATCTGGCCAGTGGTGGCCGAGTCGTTTAAAGCGTTTGCTAATCATCTCCACGGTTCAGAGGTTCGAATCGAGTCACGGCCATCACTTTGGTGATAGACAATAATTCACTGTAATTCGACTCGCTCCCACGCCTGACATATTTGTAGCTTAGATATTTCTGCACTCTGAACTTCAGGGCCCGTTTTCCGACCATCCCTAGTAGTGCTGTGGGTCATATGAAAAAATGCAATAAAAAGCTTTTTCTCAGAAGGGCGTTGGAAATGTCTACATCGGAAGTTGAGTGGTCTCTGCCATGTGCGGCAAATTCATTTTTGAATAGCAGGAGGGGACATTCGGGGTTTCGCTTTTGTCTGGTAGAGTATTTTTAATAAACGACAATATTATACTAGTTGTCACTGTGTTCGGCAGCACCAACACCGATGTGAAGTCTAAAAACGAACGTAATGTTCTCCTCTTATCTCTCTTTCTCAATGATTAAATGCCACTGTTTGTGGAGTATCCGTAGCCGTCTAAGCTTCAACCAATCAAAGTTGAACTGACGGTTAAATGTAAATATATTCATTTTTATATTATTATTACTTTCGTATCAAAGTGATCGCTGGAACTGAAGAATTGAAGGTGTCTGAGACTCCTGAAAGTGAACGACTTGTTGTGCAACTCATATGTGGAACTTGAGCCGAATACCTGTGGGCGCAGGTGCTGAAATTGTGTAAACTCGTGCTCTAAAAGCGAGGGCTATATGCTCACTCAATTGATACTGTTATTTCCCCTGCACTATCACTAATAACCACTAGATCAGCAACGGAAGCTATAAAAAGGTCAGAAAAACTTAGGGAACCATACAGGGCGGTTGTAAAACAGCACTGTTTTTAAAAGTTTTCCGCACGATTCCACTTCATGCTGCGTGAGTTAATTGTAAAGCTGGCAGTATTTACGATAGAACTCAACGTATATGGTTGAATAACCACATGGATTTAATAAGTACATAGCTTTTACAACACAATAATTCATTATGGAACTTTCATATCGTTTTCATAGGTATTCCTTCAGTCTTACATGCATAGATAACTCAAGTGTTGTTCCCGGATACCAGTTATGGTTCGATTCGTTTGTCTACCCAAAACATACATTCGCCCTTGCTTTTCAAATGCCTGCTGGTTGGTTTTTTTTCTCGATTGCTTATCTGCCTACTGGAACATACTGAATAGTATAAGTATCAGAAGCAAATCACTTTGTCCGGTGGTGAAATCATACTAGCAGTTGCTGTTTGGAAAGTGTGGTGGCTGGTAATTCTCGGTAGATACAGAAGTCCCCGTGTAAATTTTATTATCATTGAAATTATGTGGATTCCAATAATCTCAGTCTATTCGGGCCGAGCGATCTGGGAACCGGTTTTACGTAACGACTACACAAGAGACACTACCGTCTGTTTTCGCGACATCCCATTTACGGTATTCTCGGTTACTTCGGGTCTCTAGACTTAAGTTTGGCATGCTCCTTATTTGTTAACTTTGCGGCTGCATTGAAGTCAACAAAAAATGTTTAAAAAATGTGACTTTATTGAAGATAAGATCTCTTTCCATAAAACCTTTGCCGTAACTTCTGTCACAATGTACAATGCTTCAATCTCTTCCTGTATATCCACTTTTGAAAATGAATTTACTGATGCCAAAAACTGACAAGTTAGTAGACTCGAGCATCATAATATTTAATTCTCTTCCCCGAGTAAAGAAGTTTTACCTTGGGTCACTAACGGGCTGGTGTCCGGGGCGGCCAAGGGACACTTTAGTAGCTTCCCGTTGATCATCATTTTTGAATTCAGTATAACTGAAATAATATTATTTGTTTTCGAGTTATGGATATCCAGCAGTTTTTTCTTCCCTAGGTTGACTATTTTTTGGAACTATCGTTTGCTTATGGAATCTCACCAATGGAAAGTTACTTCAGCACGAGTGACATGGATAACTTTTACTACCAGTACTTTTGGTGTAACTTGTTTAACAAACGATTCATCATTCAGAATCCGTGCAAAATATTTCGTTGAGAGCTAAATCGGTTAGGTTATTAGCAACGTGTGTGACTCGCTGTCTATCCTCCACCACCGAGTTTGACTCTCAGTCAGAACTTTGTGGTACGCAATGCAGTTGATGACCCCCAACAAACCAGATGAGAATACTGGTCGGTGCTTCTATGATATCCTTCAATTGATGATGGGCGCCATATGTGACAACTAATGTGTATAAATGTGTTGTAGCTGAGTTTGCCTCGGTCAACGCTCTTCGGGGTTTAGAGGAAGCGTTTTGGACGGTTGCCCAAGGTATGGCCTTACGATGCACTCTCACCCCAATTTAGAACCATGTTTTCTATCTACGACGTACAAAACGACAGTTGGTGTAGATGAAACTGCGCTGAATTACGGTGGCGACTGCAGACCAGTAGCATAAATTCGACATAACACATTATTTCAGAGTTGTCTGTCCATACCATTAGAGGAGTAGTCGTCACGTGACTGTATCGGCACTTTCGGAAGAACAACAACATCGTGTGTGGGGGGAATACCGGTTTGCAAAATCCACTCTATTCAGTAGATGCTATTTGATCTGCATTGCCATGTTCATTTCCAATATTCACTGAATTTATCAGGTATTCGTAAGAAGCTTGATTGTTGGTTGCCAAAGATTCACGAAACATATTCGCGTATAGCAACCTGCATCGCAGCAACATTGAATCCGTCTTACAAGACAAGTGAAATGAGGGTCACGCGTTATTTGTATTCAGAAAGAACCAGTACACATTCGTTGATCACTTAAACTCGCATTGATCATTCGTGTATTTCATCGAGTGTCGAATATGGTTAGCTGGACAAGAACAAGAAAATCAGGCATTGATGTTGTAGCAAACAACTGAAAATCTTGAATCAACGGATCAGATCTAGCAACTCGTGTTCGAATTTTTCTTTCGAGGTTTACTAATCCGGGAACTAGATCAAACGTAAGCTAAAACATAAGGCTTTATGCAGAACAGCTCCTTGCCTACACAATGGATAGCTTGACCTTCACATTGTTTGATTGTTTTGACTTTCCCACTTTGCTGAGTGCTCGAAAGTCTTCAACCCGGTATTGACTTTTTATTGGTAAACAACATGGAAACCGATCGAATGCAAAGGAATATGTTTACGATATGAGTAGTATGACATTGAATCTGGACAACAGGACAAAATTTCCCCGGAAGCACGCGACCAGTTTCAAGCTTTTTGTCGCTCATCAGGTATGCGTACCCAGTACCCTTCCTCCGAATCACCCCTACATTGATCACTCCACAGTTTTGCTTACAGCTGTAATATCATTTGAATCGTAAGGAGCGTGCACGGACGAAGAGTCTGTTTTTGCAATCACACGGTGACTGTTCGAAATCTACTTCTTTGGTTAACGTAGATGATCTTCAGAACGAATACCGGGTACGCATACCTGAGGAGAGTTAGTAACCGTGAAACGGATCGTGTTCCTCCGAGGAAATCCGGTCCCAAAGTCTAGATTCACCATCATACTACTCATATCTTTAATCCATACTCGGGACCGTGCATCCTTACTCTGGAGATCAGCCTTGGTACCTGATCACAACTTTGGAAGAACCAGTGTGGGATTCAGAAAATGGACTCTTCTTCCATGCATGCACCATACGATTCAAAAGTGATTACAACTGTGAAAGGAATAGGTGTTTGAAATCAAGCAATCTGGGAACATCTTTGGTGTTTCATTAGCTTCATATTCAACGTGATTCTCTGAAGGATATCTACCAAAAGTCGGAGATACTCGACTTTTGATTATTATCACATAACTGAACCAATTTCAAGTTACTAAACTGAAAGAGAATCTGTGAGGCTACATATCGCAAATACACCTGTTTCCGGTCTGTTTCTCATAGAGTAACCAAACAGAGAAATGGCAGATACCTGAGTATTTTGGATGTTCTCATATTTTCAAATCCACTGAAATATCACTTAAATAATTATATTTAAACGAATTTCAGTGACTCATTATGTGGTTCGTAATTTCAAAACCAAATATTGCGAATAGTTATAACAGAGTAGTTATCAGGTTGATTTCTATTGCTCCTCTTATCTGCAACAATCCTCCTCCTTATGCCCTCTTCTGGAGCATCTTAGATTACCACAAGTGCAAATGCGAACTGCTAAAAAAACTAATTTTCTTATGGCTCCGAAACTTAACAGCTGAACCTTAATAGTTGGACACTGGATTACGACTACTCAATAGCTTAGTTCCGTTCCAGCTTTCACTGGTATACCCATTCATGATTGGCGAAATTCTGAAAATCTGTGTATTCATTGTAAGCAATTTTCCAACTGATAGTGTTGTGTCTGTTACACGGCCTCATACTGAGAGTAAACCACACACATTGCTTCAAAGTCTTGGAGAACCACTCGGTTTGACTAATTCTGCCGATATCTAGGATTTCCTTGCTAATAGTCGTCTGGTTTTTGGCCGGTCTTTTGAGCAAGAGATCCGTCAACTTAACACCAGTCAGGTAGCCTACATTTTCTGTCAAATGTCTAACTACTCATTTTATTGTCAGTAGCTAGTCTGTAGTTACATATATGAGACACTAAATGTGAACCTTCAAATAGCACTTGGCTGGTACAGGGTTGAGAGTATGTCTGTGAATAAGATATCCAATACGAAGATGATCCAGCATACCCGTGAAACCTGAACAGTCTTAAGCGCATTCGTTTATCCTGGTGTCGAAAACTGTCTGAGACGGGGCAACACTCCGCCTTTCGAAAACGATGAATCTTGACCACAGACTAAACCCTGTAATTTGGTGTTGGTAACTTCGAGGAACAACCAGTGTCACCTGGACGGGCTCGTTAATATACGACTTTCATGAAGTATTACAGTTTTCATACAAAATCCTGAGAGGCAGTGTTGTGCTGATCACAAAATTAGTCGCTGATCACTGAGAAACAGAATGGCATCAAAGAAGTTCATGATGGATTCTTCAGATCAAAACATGTCTTTGTCCATCAGGCTCTGATTCAAAGTTGCTCTTCAAAGATTTAAAATGTAGTGAGACCGCGTGAAGCGCAGTATTCTCGCTTTGCTATAGGATGGCGAGTGTTCTATTCAGTGAATCGTACGGTAACCAAAGGCTCTTAAATATGGTATTTACAATGAAGTAATCTGTCCTGGTTTTAACGTTTGGTAGCCCAATCTAAGGACATTCATCTAGCCTCGTATTATCTGACGATTTAGAAGCATCACCTTCAACTAAGGACACCATAATTTATTTTTGGATTTCGTTTCTTTCTTCTCCCGAGAAACCTTCGTGTAGAAGGATAAAAATTTACGGTGAACTGACACCGTCCCCACTGGTCACCTGCAGGATGAAAGAGACCAAGGAACAACAGACGAAAATCGTGAGACTAAATCTGTTCAGCAAGTGAATTACCAAACCAGCATCCATTCTGTAAACGGAAGGTGAGCGGCACTTGAAAGATCCTCATGGGCTACCAGAAGGGGAAATGAAATGACGTGAGGAAAACAAACGGTCAAGGAGGTATTGCAGATGTGCCAGCTCTGTACAAAAACTAAAATTAGGGTGGATTGATTGGAAAACGTTATCAGCGGGAAAGCACCGAAGTTTTATGTAAAATCTCGGAGAATAGTGAGATCAAACTGAGTAGCTGCTGTTCAAGGGAGATTTTGAGACAGACTCTCCGTCGCTTGTTTAACCCGTTCAGTGTTTCTTGTTCACTGAACTTGCTCACTTAGGTTGGGTTTTAAGGCCAAATTGGCATACGTTGAACGCAGTGATCTCAGAAGACAAAAATTCGTGCCTCGCTTAATTACTACCTCATATCTGTATGAAGCAATATTTTCCCCAAATATTTATATCTCACGTGACATCAAAAGGATGGACTAAAATATTTCAGTTAATCATGCTTGGTTAAGCATGGAATAATTCACTTGTTGAGTTTTGATGTAGGAATGACTCATTTGATAGCAAAACACTTGGAAATCAGCGTGACAGAGACATTCAGGTGATCCGTTCTGATGAAAAGCCAAAGAGGCTCAACTTCTCATACTTTCACGTCTTTGTAGCTATATGTTGCCTTCTATTCGGTAAAAAAAAGTTGCGAATACTCACTTGAACACTGAGCTAGGTGTTTAAAATACAGCGAACCAACACTCCCATTTCACATCCTGCTTATTCCAGCTCAGTCGAATCTCGTGCATTTGTATCCACCTACTGCGGGGTAATTTTTATTCAGGAAAACACTATGTGAAAGCATCTGCACGTGATTCCAGTAACCCAGTCCATATGAATATTTATTCATTAAACTTGTCAACGCATTTGATCGAAGCAGTCGATCGTAATTGTTCTTGTTTTCTCTTGTTGACACTGCATGTGCTCCCGTAACCGAATCAAAAGATCAGTCAAGTAGCAATACTTTTCACAAAGATCAAGAACGAGAGACAGAATCATGACTGCTACCTCAAAATCCAGAAAGCATGCCTGTTAAATGCCGGTAAACTGGCGAAAGCTTGCTGTTTTGAACTAAATTTCGACAAGTCTTCGATTTGTCGCTGAGTTTTTGACCATTGACTACTTCAATGAACATTTTTGCACACTCAGTTTACAATTGTAATAAGAAGACGTACGCATCTTTATGTTTTCAGTCAAATCGTTCGCAAGTCTGTAGACGCATGCTGCAAGGTGTTTGTGTGTAAAAACCTGTTGTCACGTGCGATCAGAGAGCCAGAATAGGGGCTGGGAGGAACTTTGGGACGGGTGCGTTTGAGTCAATCAATTATTTTTCACAATAGTAATTTTCAGATCCTGTGGCCAAAAGCTAGGTTTTCACACGGGTATAGAATATTTTGATGTAAGTCCGTAGCAGGTTCATCCACAGTGAGAGCCTTTAAACAGAGCATGCGTCCGATCTGTCTGTTTTCATCAAAATGTGCAGAATACGAACTTACCAAACCAGCTTAAGGAGATAATGATATCTGTAATTTGAGCGAATCTGATAGGCTTGATACAAAATTTCAAGTGATATCCGTCTCCTCTTTGCAAATTAAACAGCCATATAGTCGGATCTTAACAGCATGAATCCTTGACATGTAATGGTGGATTCCTGTATCCTTCCATTATAGAATATTAGGTTTGGGCATTAGAGGCTGATGTAACACCTAGTGAAGGGAAGAATCTCACCGCTTTCCAGACAAACAGTGATTTCGAAGGGATCCATTTTCGTAAACCTGTGGTCACCCTGTTTGGTTATCAGATCGTAGACTTTTCAACATAAACTAAGGTGACGTCATCACGGCGCTGTTAGTGAAGCATTTGCGATCTAGTTCAGCACGATCGCAAACCTATGAAAGTCGTCAAAATGGGCTGCGAACGACACCAGCGTTCAAAACCATTTACGGCTCCACTGAGCTGAAGCTCAGTATGACAGTGGGGATTTCCATCAAGGATGAGCTAAGCTCAGTTTGATGAACGTAACAGATTGTACGAGAGCCTTTGGAGGGAAGATGTGTGTAAACTGTTTACTTCGTAAACTGTCTTGATTGTGACGCGTAAAGTGAATGCGAATGGTGAGTCGACGGGTCGAATGTTTGTTTTACTACGAAGCCAAATGGTTGCAGAGCTGACACCGTGATCGAAAGGGAGAAGACTAAGAACAAATTTAGAAAGTTAGACTAATGACTGTATTAGTTGACCTCGTATATCAAGACACTACAGCAGTATCCATGTTCCTTGTGAGTTACATTCGGGGAAAGGGGAACAAGTTAACTTAGTTTCGATCTGCGTGTGAGGTGTAACGAAAATTTCGGAATATCCCAGAGCTTGAATTTGGTATACTGAGTGCAGTTCCAGTACTTCAATCACCAACATGATTTCAGATATGTTTACTGTCGCCCAGTCGGATTTGCGGGTTTTGTTGAAAAAGAGTAAAAATAAATCTTTGTTTAGCTTTTTTTCTCACCACAAACAGTAAGAAGTGGAGCGGAATGACCTGTATAGTTGGCAGATATCAAAAGAGCTGTGCATCCTGAGTACGGTCGACTTTTTACTCGACTTCAGCGAGTAACGGGGCCACTTCGAAAAGTGGCTTCGTAGAAGTTCTGTAATAATTACCTTGAATATCTCTGAGATTCTTGATGAACAAAATAAATATTCTAGTTCGTACTTTACTGTCTGTATTTTGTTATTTAGATATTGATGAATGCGCTCAGCAACCAGATCGTTGCGGAAAAGAGCATCGTTGTGTCAACGTCGAAGGGTCGTACAACTGTGTGTGCGCCCCAGGTTATCAGGCTACAGAAGATTCAAAACGTTGTGTGGGTAAGTTTTATCCGTTCCTGACTTGTTTTGTCCACTCACACAGGGAAGGGGAAATGACAAAAAGAAAGAAATTGTAGATTGTGATTGATTGTTTATCCTTTCTTACACACACACACACACACACACACACACACACACACACACACACACACACACACACGCAAATCAGCTTCGACCCCAACATTCCAACTGTCCAGCTGCCGCAAGCAAATATGTAAACCAGTTTTACTAACTTTACTGTAATTAGACCGATTTTTTGGCAGAGCTTGTTCACTGAATGTCATCTGGTTACGGTCAAAGTACAATGCACTCCCATCATACTTGGACACCAGTCCACCTCGATGAATGTGCATTTCATGGCAACAAGAGATTATTTTCTTTGGACAGTTTTCGGCAACTACGTACAATAAGTGTTTATCCATACACGGAAACTTTGACACATCAGCTTGCAGAATCATGAAAGATGAATATACTCCAATTTAATAACAAGGGTTTTCCCATTTTCCTAAATTTAAGCTTGAGGATTAGTGGAAGGTTGGAAAACAGAGGGCGAAAGATGTGCACTCCATTTCAAGGTTACTCAAGAAGAATGAATTTCCGAAAATAGATTGGATTGTCCCCAAAGTACAAATGCTGCTTACCATTAAACGAATATTACTGCATTATTTTTTTCCCGAACGAAATAAGATATTCCCTTTATTGGTATATTTTCATTCCCCTTGAACATGTCTTGCCCACACAATACTATGAAATTTCCCCTGAAAATGTTTGTTTACAGTTTCACGGGTCAGAATATATAAATAACAAAAGTACGCCTAAAGTTTGGAAACCTGGAAGCGAAACTCTGTGAAAGTTAGTCTTCCATCGAAATCAAAGCTTTTCCTGTCTGTCCTAGTTTTCCATGGATGGAAATCAATTTTTTGTTTACCACTAGGAAAATAATTAGGAGGATTGTTGTTCCATTACACTTGTTCAAATAAAACCGGCCTGGCTGTAATTTATCCGAATTATTTGATCTCCCTAGTTCTAAGCGACTGCATCTTTATCGGAAAATGAGAAAAACTTTCATCATGGCAGATGTTGATCGTTTTTGTCCAAGAAGAGAACCGTCGTAGAATTTCTTCACTCAAATCGTTGTAGGGTCACAGGCAAAAATGAGGAGTATCGATCAAATTGGGCGTAGTGATGTTTTGGTTCTGCCAAGATGTCAAAAAGGACCAACTGGTTCAAACTCAAACTCCCCGATCGATGGTTGCTTAGATACCAGTTTGTTCTTGTTTGGTATCGCTAAGTTGTTTATCTAAGCGTATATAGCGTTTGTCGACGGAGGAATGTTCATTAACTAATATTTTCATCAACTATCACCGTAGAAGAGTGATTTGTGAGAAAGTTCGATATTTGTCTGAATAGAATGTCTTTTATAGGAGTGCTGCACGCCTAAATTTTGGTAAAATTGAGGAGTTGACAGCCTAATACAATAAGCGGAGACCAAACAGTTACATCAATAATAAATAAATATTATCTTTACTTCTTTTTATTTATCACACAGTAATGAAACGATGTCCCTGAAATATGGACGTCTCCAGGCGGGGATTTCACTGAGATCGATGAGATTCAAAACCGAGGGTCATAACCGAATAACCCCTTCATGAAAAACGTTTACCTAGCGCTGTCTATCACTGTGTAATGCCTAAGGTAGTTCGGGATCTGAAGTTGAAGTATTCGATCAAGTGGTGGCAAGAACATTCATCACAAGTACAGCAGAACACTGAAGATAAGTGGAACGTTTATCGAAAGCAGCACTACCTGGAAACGAAAGAACCAGAAATGAAGACGCAACCAATGATAAAGATGGATAGGGTACAGCGGGAGGGGGGGGGGTACTTATACATGAGTCCAAGGTCACTGTTCGTCGGGGTCACGGAAGACGGTACTTAGTCTGTCAGCGAGTCATTTTGGTTTCCGGTGATAACATCTGGAGTACTAGAATGGGACTTGGGATCACTTTCGAGAGGATATTCATTACGACGGTTAAACTCGATTGCATCACGATAAACGTAGTGACGAAATTCAATCAAATTTATGTTTATTAAGAGATAAAATGCCTCTGGTTCTACCGGGTTTCCGGATAATAAGACTTACCGAAATAAATAGCTCTAGGAAGGTTTTTCATGATTCCTTGAATATAAGCCCTGCCCGGAAAACAACCCCCAATGGAAACCATCCTCTGCTGGGTAATTCAGCAAGGCGGTAACATACTGACGAGTATTGTGGGGTTACCGCGGTGAAAGCGATTCCGCTCTGGGGGCATTTTCGATTTGACTTGCCCATACCCGCTCATGCGGCAAAGCATGATAACTGAGTGCAAGCCTTTTCGCTTATCAATTCATCCGTACATCAACCGACTGGAATGACATGTTTTGACCGTCTTGTTGACCAAGAAAACCAGGCCTGACTGTCCGCTCGGCGTGAACAGTTACATGTCTCGGTTATTGCGAGATTAACCGAACATAACTGGATCCAAAGCATTTAGCCAGACCAAAAGCAGTTCGTCACCGTCTATTAGATCCATCTAGCAATGATTGAGAGCTAAATTGTTCACGCCGAGCGAACAATCTGGCTTGGCCTCCTTGTTTGTCGACTGGCCCGTAGGAACACGGAGATCACTGGTGCGCTCTAGATAATGGACAGATGTAGATTATAAGCCAATGGGTCACTCAGGTTATATAGAGAAGTAGAACTCCAGCACGGCAGTCGCTCTTTTCATGTATGCTTCCCGTCAAGGCAGTATGGTTGCAAAAAAGAGTTATTCCGTCGATTAGAAGAAAGGAATTGTTGAAGGCTCCCAGGGTAAGAATTTTTCCACTTTCTGTAAGTAGAAAAACTTAATATCCGATTGGTCCGAAAATTCAGCTCAGAGCTCGATATCCTTGGTCAACAGGTGGAAGAATAAAAGGCTAAGAATTGTAAATATCGACTACGCAGGAACCATAGTTTTCAGAAGTGGAATGTATCATCTGTGAATGGATTGCTGACAAGGGATCAGAGGCTTTGGTTGTGCACAGGGCTCATATTAAAGCATTCACTCTTCCAGTGGCACCACATTTTGAAACATCTCCAAGAGAATTCGAACAATTACAACATTGGCAGGATGACTTCCTTTAGCGATATAAAATGTTCTTGAGAAGATTGATCACACCGTTCACGTTGGAAGAAACTGAAGTTAATAAACGTGCACTTGCATTCAAGTACTTTTCTTACTGCATGAACTTTTCCAAGTATCAATACTCCAACATGATTTTCATGGACGGAACTGCAGTATCTATGGACCTAGAATCTCAACGACAGTTGGTCATACCGGTGCTCCGTCAATCTAAATTTCATCAACTGGTTACGAAATTACACGTGTTGCTTTTATTTTTGAAATTCCTCTGTAAGTAAGGAAAGCTTCACCTCTAATCATCACTAAGGGCAAGAAGGGTGATGTTGAACGTGTTTCAGGTACTTATGCTCCTGCGACCTAAAAAGCCTGGTGCACACAAGAAATTCTAGGAAAATGAGTCCATTTAATGCTGTTTCTTGGTTATCGAGATGATCAACAAAGTCTGTTAGTTTGGGATCTAGCCAGCACCCACCTCACTGAAGATACGGCGAACTTCTTTGCAGACAGCACAAGAGATCAAATAAGAATTCCCTCAGGAATTATTTAAGATCTCCAAACCCTTGATATTACAATGAACAAATCTTTTAAGGACCTTTTACGAATAGAAACTAATGATTACATTAAAACCAGAATGAAGAGAAATCAGCATGGGAACAGTGTTTGAATGAAGAACTCATGGGCTACGATCATAGGCAGCTGCGTTAACAATACACTACAGGCAGGTTACATGAGCAAGCAATGCTCATTTAAAGGATGCCTCATTGCTAGACATAAGAAGCTGGGGCAAACGGTTCTACAGGAAATGTAGATCTTTATATCTGAAAAATAAGACATCCTGAAAGTAAGCCCTAATACAGTTACTGAGGCGAAATAAATATAAAACTAGATCTTATTTTCGGGCAAACACGGTATCACACGGACATCCCATTTTGAATGTGAAAGAAATGGATATGACAGTTTTGACTCATCATAATGGGTTTTTGCCAATCTTCCAGATATGGATATGTGGTCTGAGGTAAACACTGGCCGTTGTACACAATTACCACCCAGCCAACAGAACCCTCGGTAATTCTGTGTAAAACAAAGAACAAAAAACGGCTTATAAGCTTATCTTTCTGCAATGAACGAACCATTTTCGAAATTTTGTCTGTAGAAATCTTAATTTAAAATGACAATTCGAAACTCTCAGTAGTGTAAAACTGCTTATTCCCATGTTATAGAATAACAAAAAATATATCATATGTTGAGGTGTATGTGTGTGGTATAAAAGACTACACGTTGCTGTAGGAACTGTGCAATGCACGAAACAAGACGGTGGAAATGCTGGCCCAAATAACTTAATTTGAAGTTTCTAGAGTACCAACTACGAAAGGAAGTAAGGGACGAGATAGATACTTCAAATCATGTCCAACTGAGTCGGTTGGGTAAAAACAATCCCAAAATCTCTCTGACCGAAAAACGCATAAAATATGATTTCATACTTGAGACCGGGGAAGAATGCCCAATTTTTTTTACTGATTTGACACAAGGGTTGCCTTTGTCTTATAGCAAATCAGAAAATAGACCATTTTCAGAGGGGACTGAGAGAGGTGAACTAATTGGATGAAAAATGGCTTTGAGAACCAACTTCTTCTGTAAAAGTTGCACGACTTGATTGTCTTAATGCTAACAAGGAGGTTCGTTGACGTATTCTGAAAAATGTCAGCGACCAGTGCGAAGTAACCTGGTGCTTTAAACAACTGCCAGGTCGAATTCATTTTGGCACTTTTTAAAGTGATTAAAATACCCTTTTTACTTTTTTATTTATTATACAACAAAGTACAACAATTTGGGGAAGAGGGCCTGGGCCAATGAAACGCTGCCAAAGGAGGAAAGTGGCCGACGGTAGCAGGAGTCAATCCCGGGTCGTTATTGTCCAAAGTTCACGAGGATAACCGGTTGATCACCGCCGGTAATGTATCCCTTAAGTTCTAAAGTCGCTGCTCTCGCGGGGATTCAAAGCCCCACATGAGAGCACTATCCAAGAACCAGCGCCGAGTGTTATGGGGCCCGACCAGTGTCTTCATAGTTTAGGCAAAGATTCCAAATTGTTTACAAGCCCTAGATTTCAACGGCAGTTCAGATCATTCAAGGACTTTCCGTATTCAGTGATAAAAATGCGCAAGCTTAAATCATGTGATAATTGACAAATAAGCACCAAGATGACATTATCTACAGTGCATGTGGTTAGACACAAAAACTAGTGGAACATGACCATGATAAATGACCATTCATAAGACATATTGTAATTGATCAAAACAGTAAGATGTTTGACAATGTGAATAAAAAACGCACGTCAGTCAGACCGGAAAAATATTACTTTTCATAAGAAAAACACTAACTGCCCCGGTTTCCAAGCACAGTTATTTTTAGAAAAGTTAATAAAATATAAAAACCGCTGGACGCCAGTGAACAGTTCGCTTTAGTGGAAACTGGATCAGAACGTGTCTATTCAGGTTTGATGAGGTTGCAGACACCAAATCTCGCTTCTCTCTTATCACGCGTATGTGCGTGTGCATGTCTGAATAGATTTATTGACAAAACTCTATGTGAACTTCTGTGATGATGTTGAAATCCAGTCGATTCAGAAGAGCAATCACTTTTACTGAGTTTGTTTGAAACCTGGCTACTAAATAACTCTTTGGCAAATGATCAAGAAGAAAAAGGACATTCCAAATTCACCAAGAGTTTTGGACTGCCTTACCTCTAGGTTTTCTATAGGATGATTCATCTTGTAGTATAAATCTGTGCTCATTGTATTTGTGTGTGTGCCACATTCATGCTGCCAGGGTTCGAGTCCCACTTGTGAGTCGAGTGGATGTGAACTGATACTGAGTCCTACCAAGTCAGATAAAGCAGCCTCACGGTGGTTGCATAGTTTCCCGTGGTGAGTTGAGCACTGCTGGTGCGTGCAGTACCCGTTTTCGAATAATGTTGTGATAGTGATTTAAAAACCAAAAGTTCGAGTTTGTCAGACTCAGGAGGCACGCAGAAGTAATCGTTAAACTCTTAACATGTACAGATTTATTTTCGAGTTATCTCCAAAAGCACATATCCACATAGCCCTCAGCAACATAGTGGAAATGTAGATACACATCACCTTGGGTGAGTAAGCATACAACAAATCTGGTACCTTCAAAAGTTCCTGGAACCTTCGAGTATTATTTAGACTGTTCTGAAAGACGACGCACTGGAAAGTTGTCATTCTGGGGAAGAGAAAGACAAGTGCGGAAAAATGAACGGCTGAGCGATGTCTGTGCATGGGAATTACACTGGAATAAGTAGGTAAGTCAATGGTACTAGCAACCGTTCCTTACGCAGATAAGGCTTCAGACTTCATTTGCTACGAAGCTGGTCGTCTTGAGCAACAGCCTGTGTAATTCTTTGGCATGAACTCCAAGAAGGTGTCATCGAATGGATCTGGCATTCACTGCCAACCAGTAGTTGTAGGATTGCATTCCACAATTCGGAGGATGCCATTGCGAATAAAAGCCCAGACGTGTTTTTTACCTTTTTGGATAGATGTGTTGATACATTTTTAATATACCGTGCACTAACAGAGTTCGCAACCTGATAAAGGGCAAATGATTGGGGATGATGAGGCAGCCAACCGGACCTTGGATTACTGAACAACGAATGACTTGCTGTTTGATGGTACCAATACATTCTTGGCAGGGACAGTCTTTCCGAGGGCCCTGGATAAATTTTCTCCCAACACTTTCATCCGTTCCTTACTTATAATGGAAAGGTTTAGAAACATTTTCATATCGCTTACGTGAGCCCCCGTTATTTTTCCGTCTATAGCTACAGTTCTGCTACCTGTTTTCCGACACCATTAAAGTAAATACCAGATGTGATATGTCAAAATGAAATTTCTCGTGTTAAAAGCTTTTTCATGACGATAAGCCTAGTTTACAAGCCGCTTGATTGTCGTAACTTTCGTAGCCGTTTCCTGTTAAGACTTCTTAACCTCAAGTACGATAACAACAGTTCGCGGACAACCAAACAGTATGAAGTTCACACGTAACTAGGACAACCCCGAATTTTCTGGTGACTGTTAAATCACAGTCATCTGATAAAGACTGTTCATACTACCAGTAAGTACAACATTTTATATAGAAGCAGTGTTGTTGCCCTTTCTTTACTTCTTTCATGCTCTCTGCCTCTCTCTGTTTCTCCTTTCCCAGTTCCAATGGAACCAGTAGAACTGAAACCAAACTTTTGGTACTACTTATCAGATGTTTCAGTCGATTTGATAACTTAGTGTTTTAGGCGTGAAAGAGAACAATAATGCCGGACCTCAGTATTTAGGCTCAGAGATTATAAACACAAATTTCTGGTCACCAGTATTTCTAATCGGTTACTAGAAAAAATTCAAGCAAAACGATCCTGTGGACGGCAAATACCAGTCGATGACTTAGAAAAAATTACAAGGGTTAGACCATCTATTACCGGTGCAACCTGGTTGCATTCCCTACTCGCAATGGTCTTTCACTCAGAAAATGTATCTTTGGCATCAGGTGCCTGACTCTTATTTGGTGGAAAGTCCATTTGCGTTTTTCACATGTAAAAGTCCAAAGCCTCGAACCGGAATCGAACAGGCAACATTCCGCTATGGGGGCAGATCCTCTGTCAGCTGAGCTATCGTGACCGACGGTACAGTGATAGCTCAGCTGGAAAAGAAACTGCCCTTTAAGCGGAATGTCACTGATTCGATTCCCACTCTCAGCTTTGGACCTTTGGATGTGGAAAATGCTAGCAGATTTGTTTTTACTTTCTTCCACTCTCCTCCTTGTCCGACAAATATTTGTAGACTGAGGACGTACTTTTCAAAAGGCACTCGCGGTCAATCTTTTTACGTCTACCCCTCTTCCGCCCCTCTGATATACGAGGATTAAGAAAGAGAGGGAGAGAAATCAATAAGAAAACACAAAATGCACAATGCTGAAATTAGAGGGCAAACTTATTGATTCTACAAGTAACAAGACTAGTTTGATTCAGGTGGATTCGTATCAGTATCTCGTTCACTAACTCGAAAAGCTGACGAAGTACTCAGGGAGACGAATTGGTTCCAGATAACACGTATTACGTCCGTTTATGTTCACTCTCATAAAAATGACCGCTCTACTGTTAAAATTAGCGAGAAACCGTCGTTGTTTTACCAAACTAACGCTAATTGTGTAAGGCAGTTCAATAAACTTTTCTTTTATGCAACCCAACTGTATGTTCGATAATCGGTTCAGTTGAACCTTCTTTTATTCACTGATCGTCGCAGATTACACTATTGCTGAAAGTGGAGAATTTTCCACTTTGAGTGGATGGGTCGGCCAACCACTGGACACAGAAACCCACGTGAAGATTGACGGTTGCAAGCTTATTCATCATATCTACGTGAAGCCTACACGGACGCAAAAGCGCATCGACGCCGTGGATGTTGTGCCTCCGAAGTGAAATCTCTAGCGCCCCGTGTGAGAACTATTTGCCCAGAGTAAAAAACAATAGATCAAGAACTAGTGAATGCAAAAAGTGACTTTTCAATAGTTGCTAACCTGAGCTTTTCATACTCGTACCGAAGTATGTCTCATTTGGCACAACAAAAATTTGCCTAATGTTTCCGAAATCTCCAAAACCCAACCCCTATCCATATTTCCCATTGATTTCCAACCTTCAAAACCTTGCAGTCAGTAAACTGTTCCCCTTATCGCCCAAACCAGCCTCATTCAGTTGCTATGGGACTGGGTCTCGGGGAAAGACACATCGGATTAGCTACGGTTTTCACGCTTGATTGGTCTGAATGCTGGATTTACACATGTACCAAAGACTACATGTTAGTCCACTTTTCACATGAGTAGCCTACCACTCGGCCATGGCATTTTTCCGGAAAACTCACGGAATCTTCCCAAAATAAACAACTAAAGGATAAAACGAACAATCAGTTGGGATTATTCTGCGGAAATTCAACTTTCTTCATGACAAGTATCAGAAATTTACCGCTTATAATATCACAGACAGAGTACGTGTGTGTTCATGTTAAGGAACTGGATCTTTTTTCTTCCTTCGTCTCACTTGTTTATATTACCGACTCAATAGTAATACAATATTTCAGGAAGGAGAGTGATTGGACTCATAAGAATCTGCCTACGCGGGAAGCCAACCGGTAGTGGTAAGAATAGAACCCAGAGCACCGAAATTTTGATCTGAGATGTTGACCGTTTGAACGCCACCGGTTGAGATGATCGTTTCTGGTGACGGCTGGAAGAAAGATGGCAATCACATAAATCTTGTTCAGTTGACAGAGTAAGAATGCCCCTGTGATCGTGGAAGCGGGGAAAACTCTCACCTTTCTCTCCGTCACATTATGCATCTTCTTTATCAGCCGAAAAATGATCTCTCTCAGTCCTACAGCTTGAATGCCCATTCTTATCAGTTACCTTATGATATTGTTGTTCATTTGAACCTATTCATCAAGCCCCATAGGCAGAAGGATGAAGACTGTCAAACAGAACCAGGACGAACAAATCAGCTAAGAGCAGAATTATGAGGAGTCATTTCAGGTGCAGCCATGGGTCATTGCGTACTTACAGCACACAAAAATATGATGACACTTTCAAAGCGGTGTACAAAAGCTCGCGTGAACACATCGAATACGGCTTATAACCGTCAGCTTTCCACCAGATCTCAGTCTCTGAACCAAAATCTTAACCGGTGGATTTGATCTTATAGGTGATAGGTTCCTGCATTAGAACCCATAAGACGACCGTACATGGTGGTGTAGGTTTATAGGCGAGCTGCTCGAGTGCCGCGGTCTGCGGTCTGCTTACTTTCGAACTGTTATCTACTCCACGAGATTGTCACACATGATTCGTGACTGTGTGCTTGGCCTTTTTTATCTTCTCTTTCCACTGGGTGATACTGCGAAGTAGAAGAAACTGAAGCTAACAATGGTGTACCGGGCTATCGGCTAAACAAACTGAAGTTAACTGAGTTGATAACAGCGAAGACAGTGATGATTAGACTGTTCACCTTCGCTTGCTGTCCACAGATGCAATTTTCTGGATCACTTCAGCTTTTATGACCTCATTCCGAAAACGGTCTTCAAGTGCAGCTCGACTCGTGACCATGAGATTTTAGTGGAAACCGGAAGTGAATAAATCTTTGCATATGCTCATTGGTCTTTGATCCTTTTCAATTCCTTCCTGGTCGTACAAAAACCCATAAATAACCAATACTGTTATTCATGTGCAAAAGATATAACTGACAGAATTCATGTTCTACGTATATATATATATATATATATATATATATATATATATATATATATATATATATATATATATATATATATAATATGATTCATCATGCAGCTTGAACGCTCAACTCACCATTGAAAACCATGGAAGCACTGTACAGCTGTTTCATCCTTGTTGGGAATCATCAGCAGTGCACATCCACCGAGCCCCCACAGTACAGTGCTTCCATGGTTTTCAATGGTGAGTTGAGCGTTCAAGCTGCATGATGAATCATATTATATACAAATCTAATCTCCTACTACTCACTTGCAAATATATATATATATATATATATATATATATATAATATTGAACGGAAGATGAAATAGCCACAGACGAACTTGTTTTATATTGTGCTCCTTTCCTATGAAGTAATAGAACTGTTCTATTAAATGTTATCCTCTCAGGAAAACGTTATCCCAAATAAGGTTTCCAGTTCACTTATGCTATTTTTTTCTTCAGATGTCCCTTTCGACCTTACTGGAAATGTACCCATCACCCACTCCCCTCCCCCCCCCCTTAGCCCAGGGAAATTCTCGCTTATCAATGAAAACTGAAAGTTATTTTTGAACTAACTGATTGTGTGATTGAGTGATCGTCGGAATGGTTTTAGAACACGAGTAGTAGGCGAACATATGTTTTCGGTGATTTCATTCTCAAGTCATTGCAATCACATTTATATGAAGACGAATAATTAAGAAGAGTTGGGATAAGTCTCGCCAAGTCAGCACGGAGAATTAAGAGTAAGGAGGGACGGGGACCCGTGTGAATGACCAGATTATGTAACCGATGCTAAGTAGCTTACGTCACTGCTGCGCCCGGCTGTGTAACACAGTTGACTGTTGGCTATGGGAGTAGGAAAACTTGGACTAATTTTCTCTACGCACAAAGCTCAGGCTTCGAGAGGCGGATAATAATTGCCTCTGCATTTGCTAATATCTGGAGCCTAATTGCTCTTGACGCGTGTTGTGGGACGCGGTAGACGACTTTGGAGACGAACTGGATATCGATTGAACGTCCAGTTTCTAACACGTGCGAGACGATTGAACTTGATACTACTCCATTGCCTCCGTGTCTAAGCCATCGTGGGTGATGCTCCTTAATGAGTTTTGACAGCTCTTATGCCGTTCGACCTAAATAAGCAGCACCGCAGGTATATCCGAATTGATAGATGATCATGGATGAGGTCAACAAGGGCAGCCTATCTTTATTTCCACATCGGATTACTGGTGACGTGAAAAACACTCATCTGATCTTGGCGGCGTTGAAGGTGGGCTTAACCATGGCACTCAAAATTTTACAGACTCTATCGGCTGCGACATCTCCCTTGAAGGGGAGTCGGATGAATAATACTTTCTTTTCTGCTTGTGTGATTCTCGCTGGTTTTTCCGTTCGGTGCAGTTTCTTTGGATAAATTTCTCAGGATAACCGTTGCTAAGTAGCGTCTTCCTTATGTCTGATAGCTCGGCCTCCAGAGTGTCTGCAGTGCAGATATGTTTCGTCCTGTGTAGAATACAGTGTATCAGATTACTTTTTTACCAAGTGGCACAAAATTGTGAAAGTTTGTGTACTGACCACTCCGGGTCGCTCTTCGATACACCTTCCTCTGGATCGAGCCATCAGATCGTCTGGTTAAGTGTACATCAAGAAACCGTAGGCGATTTTCTTCTTCCATCTCGGTGGTGAACCTGATGGCGGAGTGTGTAGTGTTGAATTCGCGTGACATATCATCTAAATTGGTTTATGCCTCTATTTTGTTGGTCGAGGTGTTGACTCTAAACCACTGGATGTGGGTTTGCGAAATCCATGAGATCAATTCTGCTGATCTGAGGTTGTCGGAGTTTTATGATCACTTTTGTTAAGCAAAAACCCCAGTTCCATAACTGAATCCAATGAGCGTTACCACTACATGTCCGAAGGCAAAATGAGACAACGCAGTTACGCGATGATTCCAGTACTTTCCGGTAACCAACGAGTAGATATGCACGTGAGTCACAGTGAACGAAGATAGGAAAAATACCTCCGTGATTTGCCTATAGCCTCGATTATTGATCTTTGCAATTTAGTTTTTTTATTATTGCATTGGTGTTGTTTCCGTGGGTGGAAATTTAATCTTTCACACTCTATGCCTATCAAGTCAACAACTTCAGGTTGCTATTCGTCTTCTTCCACTCCACTGAAAGCCTGGTCGATAAATTTCCCAAAACCAGGTGATTAATATTTGGGTAACGTCAAGCAGAAGATTTTGTACACTTCTTCGGGTAATCAAAATGCGGAAAGCGAGCGCCGGTGAACGACAACAAATTTTTAGGTAGGCAAACGACAAAGTAAACGATTTAAAAGTACACGCGCGAAGAAACACTAGGTAGTGTGCCAAACAGTTGATTGTTTGAAACTTGTTGTTTTTTGCACAAAACTAATGTATTGTGTTGTGTATTCAAATGGAAGGGGTAGGTTTCTAGGTCAGAAGGTGTGCGCACTGCGTGTCACAAACTCATTGATCCTTAGTTGGCCTTGTCCTTAAACCTCAAGCAATCGGCCAATGATTAAAGACAGCACCCTTTAACCACGACCTATACGGTTTTTCTTAGTCAAGTACTCTGATTTTCGGTTTTGTTTTGCCTATTTTGCACCAGTCACCTCATTGGTTCGTTGATTCAAGTCTTTGGTGGTGTTTTGAAGTGAATTTTAGAATTCCACCTATCAGAAACTTGAATATACTGAACTTAAGTTCTTCGGAATCATGAAATTGATTGGAAAGCAGAGCCTAGGCTGACATAACCGCATTCACTGTGTCAGGTAATTCAAAATGACAAGATATATGCAATCGAAAATCCATTTGCATTCACATCCGGCTCGCGGCGTTCGACTTTTCGATGTGAATGCAAGTGGATTTTCCATTACATACGACTCAGGCTCCTCGTGCCAACAATAAATTCTCTGATTATACTCAATCGTTTAAAAAATTCGTTATCACGTCCACAGTCAAGAAATATCTATATTTCTAGCACTTGTGCGCTGCATTTCCCTTCTGGTCACGTGCCTGTGAATGTTGACTTTGTTCTTAAGCCATCCTTCTTGTCGGGTTGATACGATTTTCATGACTGACGTCTTGACCTCTGCCACTCAATCTGGGCCATCTTAGTGCCTGCTTAGAGTTGTGCTAAGATCAGCTTGGTCGTCGATCGGATCCATTTTGTCTTCAGTGACTTGCTTTCGAAACAGCCACTGTTTCTGTCTGTACCTCTTGGTTGATTTATGCGACTGATTTTAAATCAGCTTCTTTCAGTTGCGAGAGCAGTCTCCACTGCGACGTTACCTCTGTTTGTAGGTTATTCCATTTTCTATACACTACACTACGCTTCACCGACAAACTGTGAACGAGAAGTTGGTGGCCGTCCAATCGATAGCCTAACTACTTTTGCATTGCGAATTTACCAGTCTGACTTTTAGTCTGAAAGAAATGAGGTCATCCTTGGCATACAACAGCCTAAATCTGCTTCCTTTAGTCTCAGCCAGTGTATGAAACTGTTCGTACTCTTTGATACCGAGAATTTGCTCCGTGTGATCTTATTTGCATAAACGATCAATATTTTGTAGCTCTAAATGGTTTGGGAATTCCCATTTGCCACTTTTATCGGATTACTCTCTTGGACTGACGTGAATTTCCTCAATTTGTTTTGCCCTTCTCCCTGCTGCCCCGCCCTTACCCATCCCTTTCGCTTGTTCGTTGTCATTTCCCCATGCCCTGGATAACGACCATTTGTCACTTGCTCGATTGCCTAATCGCAATTTACCAAAAATGTTCAAATCTAATCACACTGACCGAATACAGACATTGATGAATGTCAAGCTCATCTGTACCAATCGAATTCTCGAAATCTTTGTCCCCATTCACTTTGTGTAAACACACCGGGAAGCTACGAATGTCGATGTCCAGACGGCTTTCGATTGGGTCCTGGTGGTCGTTGTTATGGTAAGTCACGGACGATGTCTAAATGTACGGTTTCATCTTTAATTCATTTGTTCTCCCTGTTCAAATTAATGTTCTTTTTCAGCTCTTAGAGATAAGAAATAGGGGAGACTCTGAGGCTTTCAAAGGCACAACTGAGTATTTTTCATGAATTGATCAAGTTTATTCCCCGCTGATTCTCCATAATGATGGAATAATCACATAGACGAATAGCAAGGATTTCATTTCCAATTCCCATTACTGCTAACAACACTGTATTCTGTAAAGGTATCATTTGAGTCGTTGACCAAACATCTGCTTGTTCTATAGCAGTCGATCAATTTTGAGTAAAACGGATATCACGAAAGGTTCATTTCCTGGATAGTGAGGATTTTTGCTCCACTGGCGTCACATTTAACTCGTAAAACCTTATGAATTATTGATACACATGTTGATTATGTGCACCGTTCACCAAGATGAGATGAGATTAGAAAACCGCACTGCCTTTTTATGAGACTTGACAAGTTCAACAAACTAAAGTTGAACAGAATAGATGAAATTACCATGAACTGATTAAAGCGAGCTGTTTTCGAAGTCCCCTCTCCACCGTAAGGCTATATAGGGCATTCTAATATAAGAGGCTTATTGACTCTCTATCATCGAGAGTAAAATAGCGTGTGATGTTCAGCAGATTTATCACGGCTTCTTCCTGTTCAATTAGCATAACATGAAAACGACAAGAAAAAATTATTTTGGCCTATGAATACGACACTGTGTTTACCGGTACATCAATTTCTGAGGCAGATAAAATGTTGTGCTTAAAGAGTGGGAGTGACAAGGGCGCACCAGATCAGTCAGAGCTGATGCAAAACAGATCAGTTAGGTTCAACCGGGATAGATATACGGTAAACTCATGAAAGTTATCATTTTGTAGGCCGTTGATAGGTACTACTGATGATTCTCATCGACGAAAAATCTTTATCAAGGGGTATGTGTATGTCATGTTGAAGTCATGTCTAATATTATCCTGGTGCTATATTTCAGTGACCTAGGTTAAAGATGGCAACACGATCACGACCTTGCTGTGTAGTAAACAGTAAGCCGCAACAAGTTATCTGCAAACGTAGTGTTTGTCGATCTATTAGATGTTTCAGCTTTAGCATAACAAAAAAAAAACATTCTTATTCCCACCCACTTTGGCAGAAGTAATTGTGTTCCCCAGGCAGACAGTCCGATGATAATCAATCGTATACGTGTTACAAATGATTTCCACGTCACTTAGGCCATTTTGAACTTCGTGGTAATGATTATTTTGAACAGGACGGTGGTCACAGTCACATTAAGAACGACACGCTGGACAGCGAAGTTATTTTCACTGAACCCTCTACGTGCTTCTACAGTTTATATGAGTGCGACGACATGGGAATGTGTTCGCTATTGACCGGATCATTGTCATAGCTTTACAAACAGGGACAGCGGAACATGCGGAATAATGGTCTGAACTTTCGTCATGCACGATCGTGGATAATGATATTTCGGGGTTCACTGGACGATTCTTGGCTCCCGATCTTGGTCAGGATAGCTGAAGAACTTGCTTTTTGTACATGGTCCCTAGTATTGGGCGAGAACTGGCTTGAGGGAATGCATATTTTGTTCATGTCGTACCACAAAGATACCGTTCTTCCTCCAAAATGTCAGATTTTGTCTTTCGCTCAAGCGTCAGTTTAGAGTAGGTGTAATATTTCGTAACCTCAAGAACCTGATTTTGACCCTGTAACTAGAGTCGGTGAACGAATTAGGGCCCCCGGAGATTAGAAGTGTTATCTACCACCAAGGTTAAGTAGTGGTGGTTGGGGCAGTCAGATGTACCGACTGACCTCAGTCGGTGTCAGTAGGATTATCTAACATCAGTTGAGTACTGGATGATAGAAACGTTACCTTTTCCGGTTGGTCATGCTTGTAGGCTGTGCATATGACTCAGCCCGTGCGTCCGCAGTTAAAGCCCACTCGTCAAATGTGAGCATATATCAGGGATAAACATGTGATGCGCTATAGGTTTCCACTCGAGACTCGAATTTTGAGATCACCGGTCTTCCTTATCATCATTATTGAGCTGATGGAACATCATGTAAGACTGACGAGACCCTCAGTTGAAGATAATCATTGAACTGCATGATCTGACTGGAGGAAAAAGCAGAGAACAAAGAGTTGAAGTACACTAAATCACACAGTCAGGTAGTCATGGAAAAAATACTTCATTTACTTTGCTGTAGATTTACTAAATAACAAGGAATCATGTTAAACAACGGAATTGTCAGCTTTCTTCAATTCATCTCAGTCGTGTCACAGAGTTATGCCCAAGGAATCCAATCGAACACTATTAACTAAGCACAGTCGGATGGTGATATGACGGATCGTTCTGGCAGTAAGACGCGGAAAATTCCTCTCCTTTAAAACATGACTTTTGTCATGCCACTTTTTGTATCGTCTAGCTGCGATCGATTCCACGGTTTGTATGAATTCTTCGAACAAGTACTCCGTGCTTGTGTATTTCGTAAACATTCAGAGTTCCTGTTCGCCTGTGCGCTTTTGTGTGTGTGTGTGTGTGTGTGTGTTTGTGTGTTCGAGTGAGTTTGACTGTTAAATTCACTTCCGTTTGTGCATAGTTAAATTCATCCCGTCGTAATTGAAGCATCACAATAAACTACACCGGAGTTCGCACGCTGTCATCCAGCGCAATGCAATTTCAAAGGGATTGGTATGTTTACGCGACACATTACTTCATGGGAATTAAATAATATTTAAGATCACAATCGTATTTTGTCCTGTAGTGGTTAATATTCTTCCTTGCAGATTCTGGCTGGTTAAACCGGTTCTGCCTTGGCACATACCGATGCATGATAGTTGGATAATCAGTTACGTGAGAAGGGCTTGCTTTGCGACCAGTTCTAGACGGACAATTAGTAAACTTGAATGACGAAAAATAACGATGCTAGGTCAAGCGTTGATGAATTATTGACCTAGCTTGATGCAAGAACTCGTGTCAAACTTCAGAATACCTCTTGCACGCTGATTTAATGGACAGTAATTGGTCCCCAACCAAAAATACCGTTAAAAATACTAAATCACTCCAGTATCCATGGCTTCGAACACTGTGTGTGTGAGCGATTGGGTGTATTATATATTTATTACACGCTTGCGCATGAGTGCAGTGGAACAAGTATATACCCCGGAATCACGAAGGCCCACTGCACTAGTTAGCTTAACCATCATGCACACCCTAAGAATTGGAATGCATAACCACATAAGGTCCGGTGTGGTAACAAGCCGCGCCACAGTGGGGATTACTGTCTACTACCAAATACCCGGCGATGGCAGAGGTTCGACCTTCTGACCTCCAAGGTGATGACCAAACGCTCTAAACCACTAGACCACGCTGGTGGATGGGTGTTGAAAAAGCCAAAGTCGTGCGTAACATTGGAGTAATTTCTTAACGATGGTCAGATCTTCAAACCTTTATCAAGGAGAAAGGTAAAGATCACGGAAGCAAAATAATTAGCTATTGAAAATCAAATGCTTTGCTCGGTAGGCAATAACAATCATTGTGGAATAAGGCGAGGCACTTCTTTGTTATTTCGGATTACTGCACTGTAGTCGGTAGGATTTATTATTGACACGGGGTGCTTGAAGATCCACCTGCAACTGCCCGGTAAGCGAAGATTCTCCGGTTTAATTTCGGACCGCGGCGTGAACTGCTGAATGCGAAAAATATCACCGGACTTTCCATTTTTTCGTACACTACAACTAGTGATTAGGCGGTCACTGAAAAAAATTGGTTGCATTTCCAGTTGGAACTGTTAGCCCTCGTGATTGTGCGTGACATTCTAGCCAGTGACTCTCCGCGGCTTTCAATGAGGATGAAATACACTTGTGTATACAAGTTCAGCAAACAAAAATGCAACCAATGCACACTGTACAAGTTTAAACTAAAGCATGCTGTCACGGGTGATAGTACTACCCAGCGCCAATCAGTACTCGTTTAACCCATACTACTGATCCAGTTTCGTCAACCTACACACGTATTACCGCGTACGAAACAATACTTGAGCCTGTCCGTCTTATGGTAAAATTTTGCTGTTCAATAACACAGCATAGTCGAAATCGTTGGTAGCTTGTCATCGCCTCGGTTACCACGGGTAGCCTTTCACACGACTGGTTTTACCATAGCACCTCACATGGCGCATCGATTTTTCTATACACTCCGAACTGATCTCGGTTCTGGCACACACCCATCCTGTATCGTATAGTTTCTGCACTTGATTATGACACTGTTGAGCTAGTGCCTTGACGTCTGCTACATTGGATGTCTAGAGGAGTGGTAGGATAGATAATACTTGGAGAGGGTGTTTTATTCTAGACGATCGGAAAATCAATCCGTGCCTTAATAGTGAAACACTATTTTCAGAACAGAATCATAAAACGATTTCAAACAACTAGTAGTAACATCCCCCAAATCATTAATGGGAGTAATCCGCACTCCTTCGAGTTTGCTACAAGTGTGTATATTGCACTGTCTCAGAGGAAAATGGCTCCGATACAAGACAGAAGAAATGTGAGGGGAGAGGAGAGGGAGAAGGAGAATTGGGTCAACAATAGGAACGGATCGATTCGAACCGCTGTCTAAACATTTCGTCATGCCGTTCACCTTCCCTGACCCCCCACCCCCACCCCCACCCTCCACCGTACAATAGGCCCCGTAACAGTCGAAAACTGAGACGAACGGTGTGAAACAATCCACGTCCGTTCTAGAGTTAAGTCTGAACCACAATGTAGTGATCATCAATTCCCGTCATTTCTAACTGACTCTGTCTTAATCTATTGTGATATAATGCCATGGATACAAATCCTTGGAAAGGACCCTGCTCGCCAGTCTGTATTACTTGAATGTACTTGCTGGAAATTTTTGGAAAATATATACATTTCTATGGGACTGGCTTCATGATCGAATGCAAAAAGTGGCTAGAATCTGGCATCAAAATTGAGAGTACTTGACTGACTATGGTCTAGCGTGGGCATGCATACTCAACCGTGCAGGAATGGCTCCTTATTACCACGCCCGCTCAATTAAGGTTTTTTATGTGTTTTACCAATCCAGTTTACTGGATCAAGACGGCCTGCTATCCGAATTAGTACAACGATTCCTTGTGGTTACGCAAATAATCCTTCAAGTGTACTCTTTCTATGACACCACCGAAATGTTCAGTAGCACTTGACCAAAAAACTATCGTGAACTACGAAATACGTATGTGTGGGCTGAGCCTATGATACTGAAGACAAACGAAGAAAGTGGATAGATCAAATATATGGGGAGAATATAATTTGAAGATGAAGGTGGGTGTCTGCAAGTAAATATTCCAATCATATTGGACTACAGTGGCACAAACAAAAGCTCATTCTATCGATCCCGATATAAATTGTACTAAAACAAGCTCAGCGACACACGGGAAGGCATTTGATATGTACGAATCAGTAATTGAGATTGTCCATACAGTGTCTCAGTGCACCTAGAACAGAACAAGATGCACTAATAGTCTTTTGGGTCCAAAACTCAGTGAAAATAATCTCATACAACAAACAAATCTGTTTACCTTCTCAGATTAAGAACCAAATTCTAGCAGAATGATCAAGAACGAAATGTTTTCTCACGTTCTCTATCCACCGATTTGTGTGCATTCCCGTCGTAATATCATGTGATTGTTGAATCAACTCGACTTGAGAAGGCATCCGCTCAGTGCCTAAATATGCAATCGTACTGTTCCATCGATCCCCTGATCAATCAAACAAATAGACATTTCATAGCCCCTACAGTAAACACTGTTTCTCATTCGCATACATGAACAAACGTATCACTGCCTAAAGTCTAACGACCGGTGAATCTATATATATATATATATATATATATATATATATATATATATATATATATATATATATATATATATATATAAGCTATGAGCCACCGTACAAAAGATTACTTATCCATAAGTGCCACTTTATGACCAGGGAATGCCACAGTATTCTCCGATGTCTTTCTTCTCAGCAACAAAAATAGCACACCGAATGTATCATGGACCCAGGAACTCAAGTAGAACTGTGAACTGAAAGCAGAAAAAGAATGGATATTCCTGTACGTGCGAATTTATACCATGATTGCGATGTACACCCTGTATTCCGAGTAACAATATTTTGACTCTTCCCTATCCTTAGGACTTATCTGAGTCTTCTAGACAGTTTGTGAACCTAATTACTCCTTTCTTCATTAGGCGCATAATTTTCACCCCTACAGTTTAATTTGGGTAAAGTGCATGAAGTACCGTGTTCCTCGTAGATCAAAAGTCCAATGTCGTAGTTTAACAGTCTTCAGCAGTAGAGCAGGAGCATTGTATCACTAATTAATAAATTCGCGATGTGTTTAAAATGTGGCACAAGACTGCTAAACTGTGGTGCAAGAATCCTACACTTAAGCTCACCAGGCCAAGATGGTTGGGACGTGTTACACATGTCCCCTGACAGGATTCATCGGCATGCCATGTTTGCTGAGGCGGGTACCGGTTGGAAGATGAGAAAGAGTGGTTAGTCCATGACACGGAAGAAATGTATGAAAAGCCTAACCAGTGAAATTGGCCGTGTAGGACGTGTTAGACTTCCTGGGTGGGGCCCAAGAGATGTTGGAGGATATGGCTGGATGCAGCGATCAGTGGCCCTCTTGCATTCGCAAACTTTCTTCATCGAATTAATTCCAATAATGTAGTTCTCCCTTCACTCCTTTCATACTCTTTTCTCCTTCATCATTTCCTTTTTAGATTGCCGCTACGAGATAGCAACCAAAGCCGCCGTACCCAATGTATGGTTAATGGTTGTCTGAACAAACAAATAATAGTCACATTTGGACTGTTATGAAGCATTTACGAAAATTGGATCATTCAGGTGTTCATGGTTTGGCTAGTCTGAAAAATAATCACAGAGTAGATACATTTGTGGCTGTAAAGCATACTTGATATAACAACCTAAACTGCAGGAAGCTGGTCTTTTCAAAAGAGTTTCAGGTCCGATAGAGTGGAAATATATTTCAAAAGTCCGGTGAATTATGCTTTGTTCAGGGCGTCGTCAACAACACTCCCCTATTAGCTGGCATTGATATGATGCAGCCCGTCTCAACCAGTGTAATGCAGCCTCGAAATAACTGGAAAGTTTCTTTGGTCATTTATTACCACGAATCACATACTATGAGCCCTCTGCGTATTACCATAAATCCTACAAAATGTCTAGATGGCCGAAAAGATTTGCTATGCCGTTTAAATGCCGTCGAGGTTGCAACTCGTGACCGTCCTTGTTGGCCACACGATGCCGGCCGATACCTGGAGCAGTTTGGTTTCCTTTACCCTTGTTCGTAATGGAGTATAGGAATTTGCTGTTAAATGTTCGCCACGACGGTATTCACTGGACGCTCATTTTCTTTTATCCTGACGCCGATAATATCAGTCTTCAATCTGGATGTGTTGGCTTTTCACCCACCGCGTCCCATTCTGGCACCATATTTCATACGAATAATGCGGGAAAACCCTTTGATGATCGCTAAAATACTTCGAATAATGTCTGACTCCGAAACGAATGTGTCTGATTGACCGGCAATATGTTATCTCGCCACTCTCACAACTAAGGTAGTGGAATTTTCCAGTTTTTAATACTTTTTCCAACGTAGTGATAACATAATGAATATTTGACTAACCTCGCACCTTTGACATTGATAGGAAGAAAATTTAGTCAAAATAAACCAACTTTTCCCTCCGATGAAACTAGCGTCCACCGAGAAATGAAATAGTAATCTCCAAGTGTTTTTGCATTGTCTTTGTTCCTTTTTGCTGGGCAGGCATGTGGTCGACACTTCGGTAAAAATAACTGCTTTGGATTGTAACAGCACTTATTGATCAATGGTGATAACCAAATCTGATGAATATTACTTTTATAGTTTTAAAAAGTATTCATATTGGACTTTATGCTAATTTTGGCTCTCAGGGCTTCAGGTAAGTTTGCTTTTTTGGTGAAAGTCAGCCCCGGCATATGCAGCTGACTGTTAGACTTACATTTTATCTACCTTGCATTAAGTAATTCAGTTCTTTCTGGGAAACTGTGTTACACTCGGGCTGTGATATTTATCGTCAATATTCTAAAACAAGATTTTCGAAAATTTGTCTTATTTCTTCCCTAGTGTGAGCTTGCCCGTTTTGATTCTAACACGCAGCCCATCTTTGTTGCCATATGAGCACTATCATTATGATTTTTGAGACACAAAAGTTTCGCTTGGGTCTCAGTGATAGCCCGAAATGAGGTCAAGGCTGTAGTCAACGCAGTCACGAGTGTCAGGAGAGTGGATCGACTGCACTGGTCAAGCAGTCGAGATCGGAAATTTATCAAGCCGTCGTTGGCCACATCATCGACAAGTCTGAACGGATGATCCCCTAAACCAGTCGGATCAATTAGTTCAATGTGGTGACCCAGCACTCTGCATAGATATTATATTCTACACCAATGATCAGAGAAGTTTTTTTCTAGAACTAGTGAACTAGCTTAGAACATGCCATTAGTCAATTTATTATTGTGATTCACTTGAAGAGATCTCAAAAGTGATCTACGGATAAATCTACACAAAAGTCACATCAAATACCATCACACGCGTCATCACGTATTATACCGAAAAGAACCCATTGTGCGGCTTCCATTCGCGCTCAGTATTGTTTTTTGTTTAGTTTGTTCATCGACTCTCAGGTACTCGTACATGTCAGTCACACCTTAGTCTGAATAATCCTACTTTAGGAGTGAGGAGGATCATTTATATAGAGATTATTACTCCTTTCCTTTGATTATTCTCCAATTTTCTTTCTCACCCATCATCTGATAACTTAAAAGCATCGAGTGTAGTTTGGTGATAGTCAGTGGCGTAACACCAGTAACACTAATGACCATATCTTCAACGGTTTTAAATGAGTTTGCGCAGCCTATACGGTCGTATACTTGACGAGACCGGAAAACGCAAGCTTTTCACTGATTATTACTGGGTATCTAGTTGCCGGTATTGATCGAATGGCAACAGTTACTGCCTACTTGACTCGTACACAAATATTCGTGACCAACAAAGCTAGCCGGTTTGGATAACAGTTTCTACGTCAATCATAGTGATGGAGAGTTTCAGGATAATGACAGTCAGTTCTCCGTCACAGAACGCTGGATCTTCCTGGTTATGTAATCACTGTACTCGTGCTTTTTCGAACAACATAATAATAAGGAATTAAGGCCGCTTTGAGCAGTATATATTGTGACTAGCATTTTATTCATCATAGTGCAGAACCAGGGTTGTGCATCTGAGTGCTAATGTGCACTGAAAAAGTTAGTTAGTTATGAATTTGAGGTAAATTAGGCGCGCACCTCATACTTCGACGGCACTATCATCAGACAATATCAGGTAAACATACCTGTGTCAACGATGATCGACCTAGACGACCGTGTGCAGTTATGGTCAGGTGTACCACAATAGTTAACACTAATGCGCACAAAATGACACGTGAATTTCTATGTTGGTTGTACAGGTCGGTGTTCAAGTATACATTGTGACAAAACGCATGCCAACGCACGCAATGCATTTCGTCATGTTCAGCCGTCTCCAAGTTTTTTTTTCTGTCTCCCTCTCTCTCTCTCTCTCAATTTTCACCTTGTATCCGGTCTTTATTTCGTAGAGAAAACTCAGTTTCATAGATTAATCACACAAGGACATAAGAAAACCATGGGTTTGACCGAACCTGAGAATTCTGTCCCCTCCGAAACTCCTGCGATCGGATTATTATCTAGTTCTACTCTCTTGAACCGTTTGTGTGTGTGAGTGTGTGTGTGTGTGTGCTTGTAAGTGATCATCTGACACGTACCTTGATTATTTCTCTCTCTCTCTCTCACTCGTAGTGAAAATTTGCCACTACTATGTTCGTGTATTCTGTGCTTATCGGATGTGACTTTTTCAGCTCGGTCCTTCAGCACGCGTGCGCTTGTTGTGGCACGTGTGTGCCCGCTCACCTGATTGGTTCGTTTTTGCTTGGTTGGTCTAGTCATTGATTTGGCGTTGTGTGACTATCATGGACCAGAGAGCAATATGTAGACAGCTTAACATACATTTTTGGTCAACCGGGGTTAGTGAAAGCCTCGACAAGATATTGAGTGCGCCAACCATCGAGCTTGCTGAACGGAAAAACTGGCCATCATATTTGTGGATGCCATGAACATTGTATGAATATGTATAGTCTAGACTGCATAATTGGCTTCAGTTATATAGTAATAAAATCACAATGTGAGAGAGATGGCATATACTGCGACAGAAGGGGCAGCGCCGATTAACAGTGTGTCAAACATTAAGATACCGCGATTAGCCAAACCGACTAAAGACGCCGAACAACTTGCTAAGTAGTGTCAAAATTAAGAGGCCAGAAGAGTATCACGTATTTGTCTCATATTGATTCATAAAAAATTGGTCAGCATACCCGGTGATTAAGGACATAATATTGTTTAAGTGATGGACTGATAGATCGGTTGACCGGCTGAATGACTGCTGGTCTTGAACCAAGTAAAAGATCTTTGGGCACACTGAGTACTAATAGGAAGCCCTTCTGATGCAAAAACCGATTCCTTAGAACAACTATATCCCCGTCAAAGTCAGGCATTCATAGACTGCAGTTCCCAGCGTGGGACAAGTTCTAGGTCCGTTGACGTATACTGTACCGTATCTCAAGTCTAGAACTGTGTACTTCTAGAAAGACTGGTTGGAGAATCGAGAAAGCTGTCATTTTCCGATAAACCAAAATTCTCGGGACATTTTGCCTTCGAAAAGGTCATACAATTAATTACATTATTTGCTCCGAAATAAGACTGGAATGAGTACATTTCTTTGACAAAGCTTTTATTAAAAAGATCACTTTTTGTCCTTCCCATTTGGTAAGCATCAACCAGGCGTTCGTCCGTGAAGAAGGGAGAACACGAAGATCCATTGCTCCTGCATTACCGGTCTGTTACTGTATTTAAAAATATCTGTCATTCTCGTCCTGGATTAGACCGGGATAATTCAAAGAAATTTGTAATTTATGTGAGCCAAACTCTGTCAGGCTGTCAGAAAATGTGCAAACAGTGCCCAAAGTTCCTCTTCGAATGTCCATCGTGAAAGTTTGAAGATTACAACCCTTCACTTCGGGATATCGTTAAACCATTTCACTTGGAAGGACAGTTGGAACAATCGAGCGTTTTTGTTTCACGGTTCACTCCGCTTATTTACTGGTGGGGGGATTACAAGAAGACGGAAGAGACCTCCAGTATTTGTATCATGAAGGCCCTTCCTGTGATTTGTGGTGGAAGAATTCTTTGGTTGGCTCCGGGAATGCATTGGATGTACATTTTATTAAGCTCACCACGGTTTGTACAATTCTGCACCTGTGTCATTTTGTGTGTGTGTGTGTGCGTGTGTGTGCGTGTGTGTGTGTGTGTGTGTATGTGTATTTATGAGTGATCCTCTCAACTAACGAGTGATCACGTTCGACCAGAAGCCGATGAATTGTTTATCCAACACAGCATTTGTGCAGTTGATTAGCCTTGCGAGTGCGTTCGTGCATGCATGTTTTGGGGTTCGTTAGAGCCGGTTTGCGGACGTGAGTGAGTGTGTGTGTGTGTGTGGTTGTCTTGTACTATCTGCCATTCTGGATACTACCCGTTTCCGGTTTCAAAACAACCCTGTACGGGTGCCTGCCCACCTTATGATGAAAACGTCGGAGGAGTTCGTGTATGAGCAAACGATTAGCCATTTACATAACAATTTAGCTCTTTCCCATGGCATTTTTGGTCCCTGAGGGATTTCAGCAACGAGTGAAACGATCACAGGATTGGATTTGTACAGCTGCGACTGATCAATCAATACTTATCATTTGAGTGGACCGAATCGCTCCAAACCGATGCCAAAACTCGTACAGCTGAGGTTCTGAGCGTGCGTCGGCTTTGTTGGATTAGAATACACCTGCCACCGACTGGGTACCACAAGTCAACAGATTTGTTTTGACTTTCCTCATCTTTGGTACCTAGACTTGGATCGCCGAGGGTTATTGGTGAATAGTAGCTTACCTGCTGAGACCGCATTGCAGTGTATCAATCAATTAACCAATTGGAACAGTCATTTGAGATAACTGAGGATCAGTAACAACTTGCGTTTTTCACAATGGAAAGAGTAACGTTTTTGGATCGGTTCTGTTCGCCTTGATTAGCAACGCGTTCTGTCTTGAGTTGTTCTCTTTCAGGAAGTGCAGTACTGTAGCCTAACCACGATTCGTAATCTAGTGCAGAGTGCGATTTACAGTTACTTAGTTTTAGCAGGACAAATAAACAATGCATAATTTTCATGGCTTAGGTGCTCGACCTTCACATAGTAGATCTGTGGAATTTGGTTTCCCCCTCATGGTCACGTGCGTATGTATCACAAAACATTTAATAACGGTCTAATTAGTCATTACTTAAAATAATCCAAACAGTCAGCTTTGTTAATATCATGCTCAGTTACTCTAATAGACCTCCGGCGATATGTCTGTCAAGGAGGCTACCGATGACCTAGCGTTAACACGTATCGGGAGACAGATCCGGCACAAAAGCAAGGTACACGAGGTTTGAGCTATCGAAGGGATGTTATTATTATTATTATTAGCATTAGTATTAGTATTAGTATTAGTATTAGTATTAGTGTTCAGTATTATCATTGCAAGACGAAGGAGTCCTAACAGATTAGATGGAACTGCTTGACAGCAGTACACAGCCTTTTAATCGACAGCTGTTACCAGCAAACCATCTGACCCGAGATTTAAGAAGAAAGTAAGGTAGCATTGTTGACTTCCTGAAAAAAAACCAAAAGGTTAGTTACATTTTGAAAACTGTATTGTAGAAATTTAAACGAGTTTTTGAAATATCCTTCGCATGACATCGTTTAGTCTGGCTTACGGCATTTTTCTCGTTTCTACGTTGAATAATCTACGTGTCAATTACTGTTGCTAATTTTCAGTGATGCTATCAGGACTTCAAACAGACATTGTTATCGATGAACAGCTGGATGAGTTTGATGAGTATGCCTATTCAGAATGAGCTTTGGTCTAATTCTTTCTTAATATTCTTACCTACAGACCGAAAACAGAATGTCCATTGATATCAAAGATATTTTGGGCGTCTAAAAACAGCTTGGTCCTGGCAAAATAAACCGTGTTTCAAATCAAAAGCCCAATAAATTTATAAACCTTTCAGAGAGCAAGGACTGATTTCTGGGAAAAATGAACTGATATCCTAGGCCTTTGAGGCTGTCATTTATTTGCAAACGAAACTGCTCGGCCTAACTGAGTTCCGAGAATTTGAACTGTGATTGATGACTGGATGTGAGTATTATATACCCATTGATGGATAAAGTCTTCGGAAGCACACAACCGGTTTCGTGTCCGTTGCCACTCTTTTTGTATAGGTACCCCTACTTCTCGGTTCACTTGTCTTCATAATAGACAAGGAAAGAAAATTTAAACAGCCGCAATAATCTCGAAATCGGTGGTGCTCTTCCAAGAAACTCTGTCCATCATCTATATATTATCTACATCTAGCATTTCGTCTAGCGACTGCAGTATCGCCTTTGTGGAGGTTAACTGTGAATAACGAAACAATCATTCACCCCGGGTTCGAGTCCCCGTGGGGGCTCGTTGGACGTGCACTGCTGATGATTCCTATCAAGGATGAAACAGCTGCACAGTGTTTCTATGGCTTTCAGTGGTCTGGACGTTCACACTGCATGAAGAATCTCTTATCATGTTAAATCTAATCTCCAACTACTTATAAAGAACTAACAGTGAATCATAGGTTTCGCCCCCGGGTGGACTGTTCTACGTAGAGCATCCACTGCAACTCCTAATGAACAAATTTGACAACTGAAAACAAACGGTTGATTCCTGTTACATAAATCCGGGACCTCGTTCTTCTGTGTACAGGAAACATACGTTTTGATTTTGAAGGGCGGACTTACGAACAGATTGATGCTATTGCAATGAGTAGCTCACTTGGACCCACACTGGCAGAAATCATTTTGAGAATAATTGAGAAAATGTACATCAGAATATCCTCCAGTTTACCCTGCACAGGTATTATGTCGATGATATTTTGATTTTTACTGACGAAGAATGGCTTACCAAATTCTTTGACCTAGCGAACATCATATATCCTAAATTATCGGTCACATGTGAAACAGAAATTGGTAACAGTCTCGCTTTTCTGGATATCCTGATGACAAGACGTGCAGATGGAACAATTCGAAAGGCTATTCATTGTCAAGCAACATGAAGTGGACAATACATTCAGTTTTCCAGTTTCTCTAGTTGCATACAAAAGGGTTTTCATCAAAACACTCTTCTACAGAGCAAGTAAGATCCGCAGTGCAGACCGATCGCAAAAGAAGGAGCAGTTCATAACCAAAACCCTCTGTGCAAGTGGATACCCTGATAAGTTCATTAAAATCCACAAAGGAGAAAAAGCTAAGACCCTACAAGTCGACACAAACCAGAAAAACGAGTTACTTAAGTGCTACCATCTAACGGTGATTATCTGTTGAACAGGAATAATCAAAATCTGAAGTATGAGCTGAAGCGCACCTACTTGGAGCCTGAATTGCAGATTTTGTAAACCACCAAAGGACTAAACTTCCAAGACCATTCGAACAGTGTCACGAACTCGAGAGCCTCACTTCATTTATCAGTTCACCCGCAGCTGCTGTGACATTTACTTAGGGGGAAAGGATAGGTGTCTCAGTCAAAGAATGGGGGAGCATGTACCGAAGTGGCTAGTCCAATGGATGAGTCAACCATGAGAAGCCTGGCTTCATCGATCGAGAAACACATTATGACCTTTCATCATCAGATTGATCCGGGGCGTGCTGTCCGAGTGATCGCTCGTAATCGGAACCCAAATCTCCTAGCCTTTTGTGAGGCTGTATTGATAAGTAGACAGGACCTCCACTGTATGCAGAGAAACTTTTGGCGCACCATGTGTTTGGCGTAGCCGTAGCCAATCAGATTGACCGGACCGTTTCCTGATTTGTTTAACGCCGTCTGTTCCTACTGTGCTGCTCTGTGACCCATTCGAACACGAATCCACTTGTTGTATATGTGACTGAGAAGATTAAAAGAAATGCTTGCATCTATCTGTTTTGATTAACTGGATCAAGGGGACCCATTGTTTCATAAGTCACTGACCGATTGATTGATTGAATTGACCGATTGATTTGATCGATCGACTGAGACATTGTGACCTTGTGCAAGCTAACCTACCAATCAACGTAGACCTTTGAGTATTTGAAACTTGAATAAGATCATAATGATCTCAAATCTCGTCTGTTTGTATTAGGAGGGTACTTCCACCTAAACCTAAACAGACTTCAAAAATTTGATCTGTTAGTTCCGACTTTTGTCCACGTTGCATGTTTCGATTGTGTGCTTTTCTGACTCACTGAAAGTTTTCATTGGAAATTTAAAACATTTTGCGATGAGTAACCATATTTTGTGTAAATTCATCCTCTGATTAATGCGATTACATAGGATGGGATTATATTTTCAAGATTGGTATTACCAGTATCAGTGATGCGATGCTTAAGGAAGGGGTTGTGAATAGAGAGTTATTGAGAACTAGTCAGGTAGTCGTGCTGCAGTTTAGAGGGAAACGAAATAATTGCTGCTCGGTGGTATCAAATGAACTACCTGATCCGGTATGATCAATCCAATTGCGTCATCTGTTCGTATGAGGAATGACAATGCGACGATTTTGCTGGGTCAGGGCAACTTAAGTGACTTCATCGTGGTCTCCTAACTCGGTGCACAATTCACGCAACAGGGCGTTGTTCCAGGGGAAGTTGGCCAATGGCAGCTTCTGTAGGCGATTTTGGCCTGTTTTGTCAGCATCTCACAGCCACTGTGCAACGTTTCGTCCATCCAAAATATTCCCCAAATGGACTACCTATAATCGTCGATTTTTAAACTCTAAACTGATCAATGTTATTAATATATGTTAAGAAAATGAACGGGGCATTCATGCAGATAACAAGGAACACTGTGACTTACTTGTGTGTGTCTTCCTGAGACGGCACCAAACTGTGCACACCGATCAGTTCGCTGGGGAGGGTGAAGGACAAGACAGAAATGGTAGCGATTAGCAACTTCTCTTGATATTCCCACTCATGACTCATCTGTTGGTGGTGAACTTGTTTATCTGTTGTTGATGTCTGTTAAACTTGTCACTCTGTGTCTTGGTCGATAATCGTACCAAGGATACCCTAAAACGAAAGCCAAATAATGACTACAGATTTGATAGTGCAGATAAACTGGCCCGTTGCCATGGTAGTTGGAAGTTAACGCGAGGCCTTTTCGTGGCATGTTCGCTGAACTAAGTATATGTTGCTTTCCGTCGGTAGTAGTCCTAACTGGAGACGGATGTATTTGCAATTTTGTATGTTCGCCAGCAGGTGTGTGTAGATGTGCGTATGCTGAATGAAGCGGTTAGCTTACGGGAGTAGTACAAAGTATTTCGACCATATCTGGATTAATTACGCAACTCAGCGGACACTACAAATAGAAGAAAGCGCAGTTCAACTATAGTTCAGCAGCAATTCACATTTGCTGAGCTTTAGCTGGGTTTAAAACACCATCCATTCAATATCGCAGAGTTGTTAACTTTCCCATCGAACAGTATTAGCCGGTTCACAAGGTTTCACCTGGTAAGAGCTTTACCTAATATAAAGTTAATAAATAATGCAGAGGAGCTTACAGGTGGAACGTTAAAAATGGGAATCAAATGTCAAACTAAAGCTTCTCCAAAAACTATCCGCCACTGTTATTAACCCATTAATAATTTTTGCCATTAGTAGTACATTAATGATGAGCAGACAGTAGCTACTCTGTGTGATGAATCACTTTATAAACGTGTTTTACTTAATTTTAGATCCTATACATTTAACTTTGCGGCGATGTGCTATACAGATAGTTGTGTATACTGATAAGTCATATGCTGTTCACTGTTGAGCATAACGTTCACTCTGTATTGCCGAAAAGCCAACTGGTATATAGTCTTCAGCAGCTTGTTGGACGGTGGGGTGTGTTAATGTGAAAGGTCACCCGGTTAGTCCCTTATTCGCTAACTTGTCACTTATAATACTGACTTCGTTTCGGATCATTTACCACGAGGAATCGAGTGAAATCTGGTTTTCCTAGTTGGCGGGTTGCTTTGATAAGAGCTATGACGACGAAGTTACTTTTCCTCATTCCGTTTGACTTCTTGTGTGGGGATATGTGGAAAATGGCGTTCGCATTGACTTCACTTGGTTTATCTCAACATCCGCTATGGCACCGAAACAATGATGCCTATTGCTGGTTGGGTGCAAAATAAGAAGTATGGCTTGGTAACGAAGCTAATGGCGTGAATCCTGCTCATTTTGCTTGGGAAATTCCCGAGGTTCGTAAATATTCTTTTAACTTTTAACAAATACAAAACTGTGTAGTGAAAAGAAAAGCTTGTTCATATCATTGTGTGCCTGCTGCACTGTCTCCTTTTGCCCTCTATTTTGTGATGTTAGTGTCATGCTTGGGTCCTCATCTTAGTAATAATACTATACGCATTGATAGTAAGTAGTACGTAAACGTGTGGACAAAAATTTCCCGGAAGCACACGACCGGTTTCGCGGTTGTTGCCGCTCATCAGGTATGCGTACCCGGTACTCTTCTGCCCACTCTTCCTCATCAATATGAGTGCTTGCACATGCAGCCTCGTTGTTCGTTGGGTTAGTAGTTACCCAGACACGAAAAACTATGATAAATCACAGTTGTGATTCATTTGTGGGCTCTTCAATGAAGAGTATCCATTCACACTCCAGACGATTCAAATTAGATCCTAGTGAACATATAACATCGGAGTGTACAAGTATGAAGACGAGTGGGCAGGGGAGTACCGGATACGCATACCTGATGAGCGGCAACAACAACCGCGAAACCGGTCGTGTGCTTTCGGGGGAATTTTGTCCACACGTTTACATACCACTTACTACCAATATATATATATATATATATATATATATATATATATATATATATAATGTGATTGGTTTTCATTCTTTCTAATAAGGACACGTTTTTGGTGAGGCGTAAAAGGTAAGCGATACTGTCCTTGACTCAACATGAAACATTTTTGTTGTGTTCGCTAGTTCCGACAGCATACGGTACTTGAGAAATCCGTTTATTCGTACGCAGTTAAGCAAGTGAGCAAGTGAACCATCTATCGTAAGCGTAAGCAGTACATGCTATCGCGTACGGCCAAG